>OY728121.1:1679551561-1689551561 GCA_963277665.1 Viscum album | reverse complement strand
AGTTTGATAGATTGTGTTTTTTAAAATAAAACCTTAATAAATTATTACTGAAACCCCATAATTTTAATGTTTTAAAATTAATATTTTTCAATTAAAACCTATATTGTATTTCATATAAGAATGAACCATATTTTAGATTGATCATGGAATTATGAATTCACAAATTTGTTTGAAATTTTTTACCATTTCAAATAAGGTAGTTTGATTTAGCAAGAATGATGGAATGTATAATTTATATACATGGTTGGATTGTTTTTATTTTCATTAGAAGACACCTTTATGGGATCATACAAGGGGTTAGTACTAGATAAGTGATCCTTGGATTCACAACCATGTTACGACTTACCTAGTAGGACAATTGTAACACCCCAGGTAAATAAAGAATATGACATTTTCAAATTTATCCCCATTTGTGAATAAAATGTTAATATTAATTTGAAGGGAACACTATTATTGATGGCTTACCCAATATGCAACAACGAGTTCCTTTGAAATCTTACGTTGCACTCTAATAATAAAATAATATTATTTTAAATGTTAGTTAACACGCAGTCGTTGTATTGGCGGGAATGAAGAGAAATAACTAAAATATGATTATATATGTTTGTTAAATGTTTTTACATTTATCCAATAAAGGATAAAGGCTTAAAATACGAAAAGAATTCAATTTTTGGCATATATACTCTAATTTTCACTGAAGGTCCACTTATCAAATTTTGATGGAAAACCATCCTTAAATATATTTTTTCTCACTATTATAAATTCTATTGGAACAAATAAAATTCTTCTTTAGAATCGGGACATCAAAATTTACTTTGTGTAAATTTTCTGTATTTTTCCGATAAAGATCATTTTTTAATGAATAGTCAAAAATATTGTATTTTAATTCAAAACCTCTGTTTAATCTAATTTTTTAATATTATTATATTATCTTTTGAAGTGGTTTTAAAGTAAAATTAGAATATATTTTTAGAATTTAATCCAATAGTGGTCGTTGGAATTAATTTCACATTGAAATCAGACTTGAACTAGTGTCAATCTTTTGATACTTTTTGTTTCATAAAAACACGCTATTTGTTTTGACCGCGGGAATTAATTATTAAATTAATTAATTCAACTTATATGTTTCTAATTTTGTAAAATAGACATTATTTTTGAATTCGGAATATCAAATATAGCATAGGGTGAATTTTCGTATTTTTCTGAAAAACTTTACTTTTTGATGAATAGTAAAACCACTAAGTGGTACTTAAAAAACTGATTTTTCATTTAAATTTAATTTTACCACCTTTGTGTTTTGAATTTCAAAAATCTGACATACATGGTTGTCATTAAGAAGTAAAATGTGGTTCAATGGGATTAAAATAAATTTTTGGTGAATAGTAACTTTTATGTTTTTAATCGCGAGTAGAGGTAATTAGTGTAGTTTAAGGTAAAAATAATGTTTTAATAATATTAAATGACCTAGACACATGTCCTACCCTCATTGGATGTGTCATGGCTGACCAAGACAATCCATGGGTCAACTTGGGGACCCCATGGAGCCACTTTGGTTGGAAAATGACATAAATAACTTTTTATTTAAAGTTAAAATAAAAATGACACAAACATGAGTTGTTTTACAAAAAACAATTTTTAAATGGGGTTATAAAAGTCATATTTTTGACTATAAATAGTAATTGGAAATATGAAAAGATTTACTAAATCATATTATTTGTTTTAGAATTTTTAGACATTATATAAATTAAATTATTTATGACATCATGATGATGCAACGATTACCTCATTATTTAACGATTTAAATAAAATGAAAAGATAATGTAACATAGAAGACCTACACATTTCAAAAACCTATTGTATGGGTGGATTTAGAACCCTTATCACCTTATCCTATAATTATATCAATGGGGGACCTTTTAAATCCGAAACACATTTTAAAATAAAGTAACATCTCTTTACTTTCCAAGAGTACCCCTCCTCTCCTCTTATAAAAGGCCCCCACCTCTACCACCTTACACACTCCTCTCAAGAATTTGGCTCAGCAAAACACTGCCCATTTCATCTCTCCACATACCTATATTCATCATTGAAGCCTCACTTGGGGCAGAATCCTTTCCAAGGAAGCCTTTGAGCTCAAATCAAAGAGAGTTACCCGATTTAAAGGTAATGTCTTCCCTTGAGTTATTTTGTTTTATTTTGATTCTCCAACCCCCTTTACTCTTTTTATTAATTTAATTTGTAACAAATCCAGTATATTAAATATACTAGTATGTTGTTATAGGAATTATTCGAGCTACACTTACACACACCTCCATCTAATGGTTAAAAAACATACAATTTCTGTGGATGGTGAATTTCTGCCTCACGAAACGATGATTGTTCAACACTCATATAACACCTTCAATGGTGGCCATTAAGATGTAAATATATTTATATATTATATATAATATGTTTATGTTTTACTTAAGCTTCTGTATTTTTCATTTATGGCATACCTTTATGGTTTCCATTATGGGTAAACACGATATCTTCATTTTAGGAAGTGCAGACTACCGCCCCCTCAAAGTGATTTGATTTGTTAATGCTATATGTGGGATTTATAAAGGATGTAATTAATGTTATTACATATGTTATCTTAATGGAATTATAATATACCTTTATATCATTATTATTTCATTCCATTTAGTACAAAAAAAAAACAAAGGAAAGTAGCGGTCATGCGTACGTACGACTTACCGTCTCCATGAACGGTACATTTCATTTCTTATCTCCAAATGTTATGTACTATTATAACTATATATATATAATGGATATATATTTAATATATTACATATAAATTATGGATATAATTCTGGAATTATAATATATATATCTCTAATTTTGTTTTAATTCCATTAATATGATAAAAAATTAAAGTAGCGTTCATGCGTACGTGCGGCCTACCGTCTCCATGAACGGTGCTTTTAATTTTTTATCTCAAAATGATATGGAATAGTATAAAATGAATATATACTGGATATATATGATATTTAAAACATAAATTCTATTCTGGATATGATTTAACAATAACTACATGGAAAATGCTTTTCCAACAAGTTTAATTTTTACTCATGTACTGAACATCGACAAAAATGTTGGATATGAACTCACTTTATTAACCAATTAATATAACATTATAATATGTGATATGAACTGAATAATAATATTTAAAGGAGGTCCTTAAGCAATTATAAATTGACCAGATTTTATTATTCAGGAGATTACAGAATGATCGAGTCATGTCGGACATGAGGTAAGGGATCCAACCTCTCTCTTTCTTTTTAAGTACTCTCTTTTATGTCACTTCTTTTAAGCTCCTCTTTGTTATGTTGGGGGATTTTATTTTATATTCCTCTTTCTGTAAATTTTATTTTAATATGATTATAGACCCTATTTTATCTCATCATTCCATTTTTGGAAGTTTTAAGTGGCGCCGTTAGGCTGCTGAGTTTTCGTAAGGGATTTTTCATCTCACTTTTATTCCCGTGAAATTTATGCTACATGTGCCACCATTTCCTTTGAGTGGTGTATGTACTTCCCAATATTATACTCCTTGTGTAATATAATTTCATTTATTGGTTTTTACATATTCATTGTATGACCCTTCTTCAATGGGGTGTATGTTTCGAAAGTTACCCAAGTCGGTAAGGGAACCTTTCACCCTCCTCTTTTTTAAAAGACTTCATTTGTTATGTATTTTAAATTACATGTTCTTATGTTAGGATATGTTCTTATATATCCTTATTGATGTAAATTTTATGTCCAAGTGATAAGATACCCTTTTTATCTATCATCAACTCATTTTCTGAATTTTGAAGTGACGCCGTTAGGCTGTCGATTTTTTGCAAGGGAACTTCTTATCCTAGTTTTGATTCTTTGGGATAAACTTGTATTCTTTAAATATGTCATTCTATGAATATGTTTGAATAACATATTATTGTTTTACACTTAATATCCACTTATATTTGGTGTATTCTTTTGTCACACATAATTATGTAATTGATTTATCCTTAATCCAAGGATACCGTCTTTGTAAGGGACTTCGTCTGAATCTCCTTTCATTGGGGCATATTTCGTTTTATACACAACTTTATTTTATACGGTGTATAAACCCCTTTGAATTTTACTTTTATACAAAAGGAATATTTTTTTACGGATCATTTTAATAAACGACAAAAAGGAATGTTTCTTTTAATGTACGCGGTGACAACGAACTTTTCTGCCGCTGCAAGTATTATTTGATCTTTGGCTTCCTCAACAAGCCGTAATGTTTTTAAAATAAAATAAATACCATATACTCTTTTATGTATTTTGGGTATTGAAAATGGTTTTTATAATTTATTTGTTATGTCAATATATTTATGTGATATATTGTGATCAAAGTGTGTAAATTTTTTCTTTCCATTATATTTGTTTTATGTCTTATGATTTTATAATGGTACTTGGACATTTGACGGGTGGTTACGTGATAAACGATATGATAGGTGGTTCCGTGAATACCAGGACGAGTGGTTACATTATTAGCTCTAATGCATTGGGTATGGAAGTCGGCCGTATAGCTATTCCATTAAGTATGTATGGAATTTGGCCGAATGGCTATTCCATTAAGTGATATGTGTGGAATTCGATCTTATGGTTATTCCACTTAAATATGTTTATGTCCCAAGTTACCATTATATGTTATGTGATATTTATATGGGTTTTATGGTAATATTTTGGTTACAGAAGGGTAAGTAATGAACTTGTATTCAGTGAAGAGTTTTTAGTACTTCGAAAAGGTGAAAAGTATTACTTTGATAAAGTATACATGGTTTACTAGTTTTTTTGAAAAACTAACAGTTTTCATTCTTTGTGTATCCCTTACTGAGCTTTTTATGCTCATCCCAAGTTTTTGAAATGCTTTTCACAGGACTTAACATGGAATAGGGTCAAGTATGGGATCAAGGGAAAGTCATGCTACCTAAAACATGGAACTATACATGTTTCTTTTTAAGAGTTTTTATTTTATGGAAACTTAGTAGAAGTTTATACTTTGTAATCTTTTGAGATGTAATAGTTATGTCCAAATTCTCTAAAACTCTAAACCTGAAAAGATCCTCAATGTGAATTATTCAGTTAATTCAATATTATGTAAGGTTTAAGGCTGGGGACTTATTGTTGGTATCAGAGGTTGGTTTAGATAACTTTAGAGGTTAGGGTATTATTTAAGCATAAGTGACATTACCATAATGGTTAGGATTTCATAAAGAGTCATAGTTTTTAGATAAAGTGAATGAGTATGTATATCTTCCGAATTAGTACATGATGGTTTTGTTGATATACTCACACTGACATTTCTGTTTTTAGTGAAGGGATGGATCTAGCAGGCACCAAAGAGACAATAGGTTTGAAGGAAACTGTTGTGGTTCTCTGATTAAGATACTAGATAAAACGGGGGATTCGATGAGGAAACTTGTGGTTGTTCTAAACCAACTATCAAGGAGTCATGATCAACCACTTGAACCTTGGTATGTTCTGTAATGAATCATGTACGAGATGACCAATTGATGTGGATGTTCAGGTAATAATTATAAAGTTAACCATTAGAGTTTATATGATCCTTATTTTTGAGGTAATTATGGGTTATTATATATTATGATGGAAAATGAAAGGCATGAGATAAACATGAAGTTAAAATATGTTACGATTATTTTTGAAGATTATATCTCATTTTGGGGAATGTTTTATGAATTATATAGTTTTGGAAAAAGGACAACACACAGACCGTGTGACAACCCGTCGCGTCGGACAAAGCTGCGGGAATCGAACCCACAACCAAAGTACGACTGGTATTTATCACCTACCACTGGACTACATGAAGTCCCTGGTTAGTTTGACTAATTCGTTTTAGTTAAATGATTTTGGGAATCAAGAGTAAGTTTATTTTGGGTTATCTATGGAAATTATTAACCTATCATGGAGGATATGTGATTAGGTTAATTAATTTTCAATATGAGAATTTAAGAGGAACTGATGTTATTTGGAGATAAAAGTTAATTTTTACCTTGGAAGACTTTGTGAATAAATCCTTAAAATATCTGGGTTTCAATCATAGTTTGGTTTACATTGAAGAATTTTATGGACAATTGTTTATCGAATGGTCTTAATTGAACTTTGGGTTTTTTGTGGACAAATTTTGGAGATTAAGAATGGATTTTATTTTTATAAAGGATTATACTTCTGTGGGTTATCTGATCTCATAATAGCAATTTTGGTTTTGGATTTTGTCTAAAGACATGGGAAATATATAGTTTTCTTTTGTGGATTAGGTGATTCTCAAGAGGTTGATTATAGTACTCTTAATGCGAACAAGTCTTCCTAAATACTCGTTTTTTGAGAAAATATGAGTTTGATTAAGGAATCTAGTAAAAGTTGGAAGTCTACGTGATAAGTAAGTATGTTTCATTATGATTTAGTTAAGCTGAAAAATAAATTCCTCAATGAAGAGTAACTTAAATCAAAAATGTTTTCTATTAACTTTTCCTACCGGGGAATCGAATACCGTTTAACCCATCACTAGTTTTGGATTTTCTTATGGTTAACTTTCTCCTAGAAATGTTTACTATCAATCTCCATCAGAACATGACCCTTTGTTTTCTCCTCCATATCCATATTTTCCTACATGGAATCTTAGTATGGGTTAACTCGGGTGACCTTTGTACTTCTCTTTCTTTATTTTAAAGTGATTGTTTTACTGACTCTTGTTCCGATGTGGGATTTTCAATGATGTTTCCAAGCCCAATTTTAAAATTGTGAGGATGCAATTACAAAAAGGGGGGAAGGATGTAACACCCCAGGTAAATAAATAATATGAAAATTTCACATTTATCCCTATTTGTGAATAGAATGTTAATATTAATTTAAAGGTAACGCTATGCTTGATGGCTTACCCAATACGCAACAACGAGTTCCTTTGAAATCTTACGTTGCAGTCTAATAATAAAATAATATTATTTAAATGTTAGTTAACACGTAGTCGTTTTATTGGCAGGAATGAATAGAAATAACTAAAATATGATTATATATGTTTGTTAAATGTTTTTACATTTATCCAATAAAGGATAAAGGCTTAAAATACGAAAAGAATTCAATTTTAGGCATATATACTCAAATTTTCACTAAAGGTACACTTATCAACTTTTGATGGAGAACCGTCATTAAATTTACTTTTGGTCACTCTTATAAATTCTATTAGACCAAATAAAATTCTTCTTTAGAATCGGGACATCAAAATTTACTTTGTGTAAATATTCTGTATTTTTTCGATAAAGATCATTTTTAATGAATAGTGAAAAATATTGTATTTTAATTCAAAACCACTTTTTAATCTAATTTTTTAATATGATTAATTTATATTTTGAAGATGTTTTAAAGTAAAATTAGAATATATTTTTACCATTTAATCCAATAGTGTTTGTTGGAATTAATTTCACTTTGAAATCGGACTTGAACTGGTGTCAATCTTTTGATACTTTTTGTTTCATAAAAACACGCTATTTGTTTTGACAGCGGGAATTAATTATTAAATTAATTAATTCAACTTATATGTTTTTAATTCTAAAAAATAGAAATTATTTTTGAATTCGGAATATCAAATATAGCTTAGGGTGAATTTTTGGTATTTTTCTGAAAAACATTATTTTTTGATGAATAGTGAAACCACTAAGTGGAACTTAAAAAAACTGATTTTTCATTTAAATGAAATTTTACCACCATTGTGTTTTGAATTTAAAAAATCCAACATACATGGTTGTCATTAAGAAGTAAAATGTGGTTCAATGGGATTAAAATAATTTTTTGGTGAATAGAAACTTTTAAGTTTTTAATCGCGATTAGAGGTAATTAGTATAGTTTAAGGTAAAAATAATGTTTTAATATTATGAAATGACCTAGACACATGTCCTACCCTCATTGGATGTGTCATTGCCTACCAAGAAAATCCATGGGTCAACTTGGGGACCCCATGGAGCCACTTTGGTTGGAAAATGACATAAAGAATTTTTTATTTAAAGTTAAAATAAAAATGACACAAACATGAGTTGTTTTACTAAATTTTTTTTAAAATGGGGTTATAAAAGTCATATTTTTGAATATAAATAGTCATTGGAAATATAAAACTATTTAATACATCATAGTATTTTTTTTTATAATTTTTAGACATTAAATAAATTAAATTATTTATGACATCATGATGGTGCAGCAATTACCTCATTATTTAACGATTTAAATAAAATGAAAAGATAATGTAAAATATAAGACCTAAACATGTCAAAAACCTATTTTATTGGTGGATTTATAACCCTTATCACCTTATCCTAGAATTATATCAATTTTTGTCCTTTTAAATCCGAAACACATTTAAAATAAACTAACATCTCTTTACTTTCCAAGAGTGCCCCTCCTCTCCTCTTATAAAAGGCTCCCACCTCTACCACCTTACACACACCTCTAAAGCCTTTGGATCGGCCAAACCCTGCCCATTTAATCTCTCCAAATCCCTCTATTAATCATTGAAGCCTCACTTTGGGCATAATCCTTTCCAAGGAAGCCTTTGAGCTCAAATCAAAGAGAGTTACCCGATTTAAAGGTAATGTCTTCCCTTGAGTTCTTTTGTTTTATTTTGCTTCTCCAACCCCCTAAACACTTTTATTCATTTATTTTGTAACAAATCCAATATCTTCAATATACTAGGATGTTTTTATAGGAATTATTCGAGAAAAAATTACACACACCTCCATATAATGGTTAAAGAACATATTATTTCTATGGATGACAAATTTCTGTGTCACGAAACGATGATTGTTCAACACTCATATAACACCTTCAAAGGTGTCCATTAAGTTGTCACTATATTTATATATGATATATAATATGTTTATGTTTTACTTAAGCTTATGTATTTTTCATTTATGGCATACCTTTATGGTTTCCATTATGGGTAAACGTGATATCTTCATTTTAGGAAGTGCAGACTACCGCCCCCTCAAAGTGATTTGATTCGTTAATGCCATATGTGGGACATATAAAGGATGGAATTAATGGTATTACATATGTTATCCTAATGGAATTATAATATACCTTTATATCATTATAATTTCATTCCATTGGGTACAAAAAAAAATGAAAGTAGCGTTCATGCGTACGTACGACTTACCGTCTCCATGAACGGTACATTTCATTTCTTATCTCCAAATGTTATGTACTATTATAAGTAAATATATTTAATGGATATATATGTAATATATTACATCTAAATTATGGATATAATTCTGGAATTATAATATATATATATCTCTCATTTGGTTTTAATTCAATTAATATGATAAAAAATTAAAGTAGCGTTCATGCGTACGTACGGCCTACCGTCTCCATGAACGGTGCTTTTAATTTTTTATCTCCAAATGATATGTAATAGTATAAAATAAATATATACTGGATATATATGATATTTAAAACATAAATTATATTCTGGAGATGATGTACCTATAACTACATGGAAAATTCTTTTCCGACAAGTTGAATTTTTACTCATGTACTGAACATCGAAAAAAACGTCTGATATGAACTCCCTTTATTAACTAATTATTATAAAATTATAATATGTGATATGAACTGAATAATAATATTTAAAGAAGGTACTTAAGCAATTATAAATTGACCAAATTTTATTATTCACGAGATAAAAGAACGATCGAGTCATGTCGGACACGAGGTAAGGGATCCAACCTCTCTCTTTCTTTTTAAGTACTCTCCTTTATGTCACTTATTTTAAGCTCCTCTTTGTTATGTTGGGGGATGTTCTTTTATATTATTATTGCTGTAAATTTTATTTTAATATGATTATATACCCTATTTGATCTCATCATTCCATTTTTGGATGTTTTAAGTGGCGTCGTTAGGCTGCCGAGTTTTCGTAAGGGATTTTTCATCTCCCTTTTATTCCCGTGACATTTATGCTACATGTGCCACCATTTCCTTTGAGTGGTGTATGTAATTCCCATTATTATACTCATTGTGTAATATAATTTCATTTATGGGTATCTACATATTCATTGTATGACCCTTCTTCAATGGGGTGTACGTTTCAAATGTTACCCAAGTCGGTAAAGGAACCTTTCACCCTCCTCTTTTTTAAAAGACTTCTTTTGTTATGTATTTTAAATTACATCTTCATATGTTGGGATATGTTTTTATATATCATTATTGATGTAAATTTTATGTCCAAGTGATGAGATACCCTTTTTATCTATCATCAACTCATTTTCTGAATTTTGAAGTGACACTGTTAGGCTGTCGAATTTTTGCAAGGGAACTTCTTATCCCAATTTTGTTTCTTTGGGATAAACTTGTACTATTTGAATATGTAGTTCTATGAATATGTGTGAATATCATCTGAATTTTTTACACTTAATATCCACTTATATTTGGTGTATTCGTTTTTCACACATAATTATGTAATTGATTTTTCCTTAATCTAAGGATACCGTCTTTGTAAGGGACTTCGTCTCAATCTCCTTTCATTGAGGAATATTTCGTTTTATACACAACTTTATTTTATACGGTGTATAAACCCCTTTGAAATTTACTTTTATACAAAAGGAATCTTTTTCTACGGAGCATTTTACTAAATGACAAAAAGGAATGTTTCTTTTAACATACGCGGTGACAATGACCTTTTCCTCTGCCGCGAGTATTATTTGATCTTTGGTTTCCTCAACAAGTTGTAATGTTTTTAAAATAAAATAAATACCATATAATATTTTATGTATTTTGGGTATTGAAAATGGTTTTTATAATGGATTTTTTATGTCAATATATTTATGTGATATATTGTGATCAAAGTGTGGAAATGTTGTCTTTCCATTATATTTGTTTTATGTCTTATGATTTTATAATGGTACTTGGACATTTGAAGGGTGGTTACGTGATAAACCATATGACGGGTGGTGCCGTGAATACTAGGATGGGTGGTTACATTATAACCTCCAATTCATTGGGTATGTAAGTTGGCCGTATGGCTATTCCATTAAGTATGTATGGAAGTTGGCCGAATGGCTATTCCATTAAGTGATATGTGTGGAAGTCGACCTTATGGTTATTCCACTTAAGTATGTTTACGTCCCAAGTTACCTTTATATGTTATGTGATATTTATATGGGTTTTATGGTAATATTTTGGTTACAGAAGGGTATGTAATGAACTTTTATTCAGTGAAGAGTTTTTACTACTTCGAAAAGGTGAAAAGTATTACTTTTATAAAGTATACATGGTTTACTTGTTGTTTTGAAAAACTAACAGTTTTCATTCTTTGTGTATCCCTTACTGATATTTTTATGCTCATCCCAAGTTTTTGAAATGTTTTTCACAGGAATTAACATGGAATAAGGTCAAGGATGGGATCAAGGGAAAGTCATGCTCCCTAAAACATGGAACTATACATGTTTCTTTTTAAGAGTTTTTATTTTATGGAAACTTAGTAGAAGTTTCCACTTTGTAATCTTTTGAGATGTAATAGTTATGTCTTAATTCTCTAAAAATCTAAACCTGAAAAGATCCTCAATGTGAATTATTCATTTAATTCAATATTAAGTAAGGTTTAAGGTTGGGTCCTTATAAAAATATTGTTCTCTTGAGTTAGGATTTCTCTGGATTGGATGGATGGATACATGTGTGTGTATGGGATGTCAAATTGTTTATTTCAATTGGATGGAATTTTTTTATAATATGTTTAAATTAAGCTAATTTATTTTGTAAATTTTTTTATTTTCATGTCAAATATTTTTACATATATATTAAATGGTGTGATAACAGGTTCTTGTCCTAGTGGAATGTGTTAGAATGTATTATTGGGATTTTCTACTGAGAATGATTACTCACCCCTTTCACATTCACTTTGGTTCATATTCAAACATTGTTTTCTATGACACAGGTAATAGAATATTCCCATATTTCTCTTGTGGATCAGCATGATTCTACTTTATTAGTAGGGTGGTTGGATCTTGGAGATTCTCTTATGTATAGTTGGAGTGATTCCAAATTATTTTTTCTATATTTGGATGTATTTTATTTCTGTTTGAATGTGTTATTTCACCTATTACTTATACTCAAATGTTTTTATTGGTTTTATATAGAGTTGTATTATATAAATTTCATGCAATATATATTTTTTGTTTTGTTTCTTTTACTATTTTATTCATAGGTTGTGTTTTTTTAAAAGGGTAAATCATCCCCCAATGATTTAATAATATCATGGAATTTATTTAAATCCAATGGTGTTTGAGGTATGTCACTTAAGGTTAGTGTCACCATAGCTCTCTGTTAGACTATGTTTATGTTCAGGATGTTACATATGGTATCATTTTGGTTTATTAATTATATTGGAATGGTAGTAAAGAGTAATTAAGTTTGGTAACATGAAATTTATAGAATAAAAATACATAGCTAACGACTTTATACTGAACATTTGGTTACCAATATTTTTAGGTAAAAGAGTATTTTACGAAAACTATATGAGTATTGTCCCCTTATCATCATGGGTTTACCTGATGGGTGTGGAATATCATGAATTAGTAATGATACTTCCCACAAAGTCTATATTGCTCATGTTATGTTTGGTGATTCTTGGAAAAAATTAGTTATAATGATTATTTCTTTTTTGTGATTTCAAATACCCTGGTACTTCATTTCACTAGTTAAACAATGATTAAAGGGTGTTTTTTGACTGTAGAGAAATGGAATATGTTAGGTGAATAGGAAACTAAAAAGAAGAGGTTGCGCAGAATGTGGTTAAACCTGAACCACATGTGAACCAAAATCTTGATCAAACACTTGTCTATGAATTTCCAGTTGTTTATAAAGAATATTAAAATAAAAATCCATTGCATATGGATAATTATATTTATTTTTAGAGACAAAATCCATCAATATTTTAGGGGGATTTAAAATATTAAAATTTAAAATCATGTATTAATTGAATCAATGGGATCTTCAATTTCCTTGGAAACCTGATTAATATAAATGTTAATCTAGCCATGTATATGCCGGAGGATCTCACATGCCAATGGTGGTATTTACCTATCTAAGATAAATATGACCAAGGCTGATGTGGGAGGGATTATAATAATTGATAAACAAAAAATTCAACCCACACACCATCATGATAGCCAGAATGACATATTTCTTCATTCATAAGCCAGAAAATCTACATGTTATAGAATATATAGCATATTTTATAATCTTAGATCATTTTTCTCTAGATGTGGCTACTATAACATCCTTTAAGGAATATATATTCGAGTTTGGAGTACACCCATGAATCATTATAAAATATTTTTTCTCTGTATTAATAATTATATAGACATGGTTAATAGAGAAATAGTGTAAGAAATTGGAAATAATAGGAATCCAAATGGAGAAATAATATACATTTTTATGGGTATTTTTGGGAACTCTAATGACAGAAATAATAAGAAGAGGGACACATACTCCTATGGAGGGTAAGGATCATAGAAATAACTTAATAGATTGGTAAAATTTTCTACACTACCCAGTAACAATCCTGAATGTTTCAGATGTGGGTTTTTAGTGTAAAATAGACAATATTGTACAACACCACCAAGTTCTTATCACAAATTTAATCAGATGGGACATCTCCAATGTTTTTTCCTTAATACATTAAAGTTAGATACTATAAATACCTCTCATGTATGTGAGACATATCTTTCTCCAACTAGGTGATCATGTTAGAATAGTTCTATTTATTAGAACTGAGTGAGAAGGGGTGATTCTTGGTCATCCCTAACTCCTTATACTTTACAACCATAGTAGGGAAGAAAGTATTATAGAGGAATGATTAAGTGTTTGTATAATTCTAATTAGATTATCATATAGGATCAATTAGTTCCATAGATGGTATGAGGTACCATTATTCTTAACTCAATAGTTATGCATGTTCTACTAGATAATGTTTTCCCCACTCTTTTATTTATCCATGTGTAATTGATAAAATTTGTATTCATATCAAGATGATGTAACAAGTGATAAGTATCCAAACAGATCTTAGGTAGAGAAAGTGCATTGGTGTAATGTGTGAATATCTTTCTATAACCATTGATGGAGTTCAGTTTGTTTGGGACTTCTCAATCTCAAAAATTTATATCATTGATTTAATCCTAGGAATGGATTTGTTAGTTTCTTTCAAGTATTATATAAATTTTTATACATGATGGTTGTATTTTACATTTCCTAATGGTATGATAGAACTCTTTAAGGGATACTATAATGTGAATGATAGAAGAGAACGATAATTAACACTAAAGGTAAGAACTATTTTTTCCAATTAATAGTATTCACTTTAGGTCTTATGATATAATTGAAACTATAGATTCTCTAACAATTTTAGATAAGTATCTTGATGTATTTCAAAAATAATTAACGAATTTTCTACCTAAAAGGGATGTTGAATTTTCAGTAGATCTCAATCTAGATAAAATTACCATTTTACTTCACTAATATTGAGTAAAACCAATAGAATTGAAGGAATTGAAGGTACAGTTGTATGAATCTGAAAGAAAATGTTTTATAAGTCTGAGTAAATCACATTGGGTTGGTCCAATGGTTTTTGTAAGGGAGATAAATGTTCCATTAATACTCTCTATTTAATGTCATAAACTAAATCAAATTATGATAAAAAATAGATATATTCTTCAATGAATTCGTGATCTTTTTAATCAATTGAAAGAAGATAAATTGTTCATTATGATTGATCCATGGTCTGGGTATCAAAAACTATGGGTTTGGAAATGGGGATATTCCAAAAATCAATTTCCGGATCTTCTATAATCATTATGAATATCTCTTCCTTCTCTTTTGTCTTACAGATTCACCAAAATTTTTCATATAATTAATGAATCATGAATTTAAAAGGTACCTAAAATCCTTCACTGTCATATTTTTGGATGATATTTTTCTCTATTATTGAACTCAAAAAGGCCATGATAAAATTTTATATATATTTTTGAGCACTTCACCAGAGAATCGATTAAATGAAAAATTATATAAATGTGATTTGTGGATATAAAAAATTTAAATTCTTAGGAATTTAATTTTTGAAAAATATGTATTGGTATATAATTAAAAGAAAAAATCTGTCATCCCTTGAAAACCATTGCATATATTATTTTATACACACAACTTTATAGGCATAGTAGGTAACAATCAACACTTTTTATTGAGACTTCTTAGACCTCACATCACATATTATAGTGACCCATGGTATAAAACCATTAACATTACATAAATTTTGTGGAAATATTAAACATTATAAAATCAGATTCCAAATGACCATACTAGTCTAGTGCCTTTGGAAACATGGAAACATAAACACTGGTATATAAATTTGATGCATTTTAACCCACTAGGTTTTTCATTAATAGAACCATTTTTAGACACATAAAACAGAACACATATATTCATAACCTAGGAAAAGAAACATAAAAAGTGGTGTTCTCAAATGCTCATTAAAGATAAACAATGGAGACATTTAAGCATAAACATGAGTATAGGGTTATGTGAATGTGATCATGAAAATAGAAGATAATACCCTTCATATCAAAGATCATACACATGAATAATGGAAAAAAGCTTAGTAGTTAATAAGACATGAATAAAAAGGAAGTACAATACATAATACATGAAATCATAACATAAGAGTACAAAATGGAATTGTGGAAACACATAAGCATATAATGATTTCCATAGTATCCAAGGCATTGCAGCTAAAACCATCTTAGTAGTCATGGTTCATTTCTATGGCCATCATAGTAGCTTGAGTTCACTCCTCATATCATCATAGTAGTTATGGTTCACTCCCATTTCTATATTAGTATTCAAGGTTCACTTCCACTACCATATTAGTATCATGAGTTCACTCTTTATACCATCATATTCCATCTCATGAGAGATAAAACTTTACCCAATGCATTGGAGGGAGATATAGGCACAACCCATCACATAATGAAATCATACATACATGTTCCAAAATATCATTAATATACATATCATAACCCATGAAATGAAATGGGTATAATAAACATGTAATCATATCATAGCCTATGAAAAGATATAGGTTTCACAATCATTCCATCGTAAACATAAACCATGGAAAGAAGTAGTTTTCAAAAGCATGTAACCTGTGAAAGTGGAATGAGTTTCATAACATCATGTAACAAAAACATTATCCATTTAGAGAAAGAATATGAATGGAAAAATTGAATAATTTCCCAATAAATTCAATATTAACACTAATGGATTCTATCATAAATGGAAAACTATTTTGAAATATTTTTTAAAACATTTCATGGGAAAAATATCCCTTCTTCTTTGAAAAATGATTTTTATTACATAAATCCTTTTGAAAACCTTTTTCTATGAAAATATATTTGACAGATTAATAATTATTAATTTAAAATAATAAAAAAATTTAAAATCTATTTTCCCTTGAGAATTATTATCAAGGATCTTTTAAAAACATTTTTGAAAACATGGTTTTTGAATACAATAGATTTCTCACCAAAGAGTGAGGTGTTAAGATTTTACTAAAAATATTATTTTAAGTACCAAATAGTATAAAATGGTAATAAAAAATGAGGATATATTTAAAAACATAGGATAAGTAAAATCATGAATTTTATTGAAAAATGAACTTTAATATTTCATCAAAGGGAGCATAAACATAAACAATCTTGAAAAAAATGAGGTGATTGTCTCAATAAACTCTTGTAACTTAGTGAACTGAGATCATTCTCTACATGTAAGAAAATGAAATTAAATGAAAATTAAGATATCATTAAAATAATTATATTCATTATATAACATGTAAAACGGATGCATATACACCTTAAAGAATAGTTTAGCTGCATAACAAAATAGGAGTCTCAATGAAGGAAAATTAAGACAATACTGTTTTACTTATTTGTTAACTATTGAAAGTTTAGCCCCATGAAATAAGAATCATAGAATGGATATGTGAATACCCATAAATTTAAGTACTAGATACATATAATAAAATCATGGTCATTAAATACACCAAAAAAATTGAAATAGTGGTGAACATAGATTAAATCTCACAGAAATTAATATTGACATGAAAATCCACTTACCTTGTGTCTTGACTCTCTCTTTAATCATACAGGATACCTGTAAAATAAATATAATTTTATTATAAATATTTTAAAAAAGAATATTATTATATTTATTACCATATATTCTTTTATTATGACCATATTTTACCTACTTGTTAATGATCTTATGTTAAGGTTTTACTTCGTGAAATTTTCATTTTGTTCTTCACATGTATCTTAATTTGTTACATCTTTGGTCCTCGTACATATATCATGATTCCAGAATCTAAAACATGAAATAATTAAAATATATATATAGTATACTTATATTATAATAGTCTATATAGTATCGAATTATGAAATGGAATACACTGTTCATGGAGACAGTAAGCCATACGTACGAATGAACGTTATTTTTTGTTTTTATTGTTGTATTGAAAGAAATTTTTTAAATGACATATTTATATATATTTATGTATGTATATATATATCATTATTAAATAATCATGAACATATTTTATATATCATATAATTTAATTAACCCCTTTTCATGTGGTGTGTGAAATAATCACATCGCTTTGATGGGAGATAGTCCACACTTCCTCAAACGAGATTATTGTATTAACATCAAATGGATGATAAAACGATTTGTGTTGTAAAAGTAATAAATAAGATAATATAAATAATAAATATAATATATTAAATATATAAAAGAGTTTTCATCATTATTTCCACCATAATTGGTGGTAAGGAAGGAATTAACAATCATCATTTCGTAAGGCAGTAGTTCACCATATATAGAAACAATATGTTCGACATCCATTACATGGAGGTGTGTGTAAGTTTAGGTCAGAACCATTGAATAAAAAAAATACTAGTATATCTAGGATACTTTTTTTTCACACAATATGGGAATAAATAGATTGGATGGATGGGGAAGGAAAATATGATTATGGATCTTTAGAGAAGACGTTACCTCTTAATCGGGTAACTCCTTTTAGTTTGTGACAAAAGATTCCATGAGAAGGTTTAGGCCAAAAAAGAAGATTCAAGTTCTAAGGTAGGATTTTTGGGAAGTGTATTGGGCAGGTATTTTATGACCTTAAATAGTTTGATAGGTGTGATGAATTGGTAGAGGTGGTGGCCTTTTAAATGGATGGAAAATTACTCACATCAAATTTTTAGAAACAAATTTCGCGTGCACATGTTCTTACCTAAAAAATGTCATACAAAAACATAAAATCTATAAAATGGAAGGTTTTTTGCCTAAATATGGATATAAAATGGGTTTTGGAAATGTTTCTAGTTCGTTTGTGCCCTTAATTATAATGTTTAGTCCCTAATTAATCTCAATTTGGCATCAATAGCTGTGATTAATCATAATCACTTTTACAAATCATTTTGGTCAAAAATTAACATGGTATTATTATAAAATAAAGATTATACTGAATAAAATGGTTTATGATAGATTTTTGAAATTTTAATCATATAAGAATAAAAATTAAAATTTGTATCAATCTTGTAGAAAAGATGAAATAATGAGGTTTTAATATAAGAAAACATTCAAAATCTTGTTAAGATTTTATATTTAGTTTCAAAGTTAAATTGATTTTTAATGAATTAAATTGTAATAGTATATTTAATATTAATCTAATGGGAAATTTAAACATGTTTATAATATCAATTATCATTAATTATTGATTATACAAAAAGGCAGTTTTTAACTAAAAAGCAGTATTTTCAATATTTATAAAAAAAGAAGTTCCTCAGAAAAACCCAAAAATTATCCCGGGTATAATTTCAACATTCTGAACTTAGAAATGATTTTTTTATCATATTAAATATCTAAATTTTCCTAAAATTAATTTCTTTATTAAAAGTAGTTCATTTGAGAAAATGACGTTTTTAATCATAAAAGGGACTTTAGCAAATATCATATCGTTCATTATTAATATGATTTATTTATATATATTTTTTTAAGAAATATTAATATTCATATAACTATGTTTAATAGATATGTTAAAATAATTTAATTTAAATAATTGTAAAATAAAAAAGAATGTTTCATAGAAATACAATGTTTCATGTATCGTATGCCAAGTCGGTGTTGCACATTACGTAAACCAAGAAATTGTTGCATGTAACCAATGTTGAGTCAGTTTTGTGTGAAAGGAATATTTTAATTAGTGAATCTTCAAGATATAAATGAAAATTTAATTTAATTTTCTAAAAAAAAGGTCCATAGAAACTGAGGGTGTTACATTATATCCCCCTTAAAATGAATTTCACCCTGAAAATTAGTCATTTGGGTAACAAAATGAGGACACTTTTTCTTCCTAATATCCTCAAGTTCCAATTTAACTTCCTCTAACTAGTGATTTATCCACAAAACATTGACAAGGTGGGTGGTATTGTTTCATAGAACTTTCACTGATCGGTCCAGAATTTCAACAACATGCTCCTCGTAAGAAAGATTCTGCTCCAGCGGTATGGCCTCAGAGTTCAGTACATGTGAAGAGTCATGTATTTAATTCCTCAAGATAGATACATGGAACACATCAGGTACTCTAGAGATATTTATATGAAGTTCCAAGTGATAAGTTACCATCCTAATATGATTAATAATCTTAGTGGGGCCGATATACCTAGGTATTAGTTTCCCTTTCTTCCTAAATCTCATAACATTCTTCTAGGGTGATATTCTTAGAAATAACTTTTCAAAAACATCCTATTATAGATCACGTTGAGGGTTATTAGCATAACTTTTCCACTAAATTTTACCTACCTTGATATGTTGTTGAATGGTTCTAATAGTCTCAGCCATTTTAGCAGCGATCTTAGGTCTTAATAAATTTCATTCTCCAACCTCATACCATCATGTTGGAGCTCTACATTTCATCCCATAGAGTGATTCAAAAGTTACCATCTGAATGCTTGGGTAAAATATATTTTTGTAAGAAAAGTAAACTATTGAAAGGTGTTGATCGAAACCACCATTTAAATACCAATAATAAGATCTCAACATATCCTATTGGGTTTGAATTGTTTTTTAGACTGACCATCTATTTGAGGATGATAAGCAGTGCTAAAACTCAATTCTATATCAAGCAATTTCTGATGACTTTGCCAAAACATTATGGAAAACCTCATATCCCAATCTAGTACAATGGAATGTGGTACTCTATGTAACCTTACCTCTTCCTTAATGTATATTCTGGAAATCTGATCAAAAGAGAAATATTCTCTGATAGTAATAAGGTGTGCTGACTTAGTAAGGAGATCACCTACCACCCATGTAGCATAAAAACATTTAGAGGTTTTGGGTAGTCTAATGACAAAATCCATAGTGATGTTCCCCCATTCCCATTATTGTATGGGTAATAGAAGCAACATCCTTTCTAGCATTTTCCTTTTAGCCATAACTTGCTAGAATACCAAACACTTAGATACAAACTCCATGATATCTCCCTTCATTACATCCCACCAAAAGTATTATTTCAAGTCCCAAAACATCTTCGTACTTCCGAGATAAATAGAGAACTAAGAACTATGAGATTCCTCAAACATCAATTTCTTTAAATCTGGAATGGATGGAACACATGCATGGTTCCTAAACCTTATCATTACATCCAGATCAAGGTTGAACTCTAGAGAATTTCTAGCCTTATTTTACAGTTCTTCAACTTCCTTCTTCTCCTCCTTAATCTTCACTAGGATAAAGGGTTGAACATTCATTTGAGAAAGATAATATTTTTCCCCTTCTTTCAGGATTCCTAGATCCATCCTTTACAAATATGGAAATATTGGATCCTTTTTATCCTTGTCATGGATAATCTCGCATGATCCTTCGGACTCAAATATCTAGCCACCTTGTTCATTTTCCCAGGGTGGTAATGTATTGAGAATTCATAATCCTTCATAAAATCTAACCATATTCTCTAGATCATATTGAAATTCTTCTATATTAATATATATTTCATACTTTTATTATCAGTATATATATAAAACTTTTCTCCATAAAGGCAATGTCTCCATATCCTTAATGCAAAGAATACCACTGCTAACTCTTAATCATGAGTTGGGTAATTTTGCTCATAAATCTTCAACTATCATGAGGCATAGTCTATAACTATGTTAATTTTCATAATAACACATCCCAATACCTTCTTGGACACACCAATATAGTTTAAAACCCATATCCACTATAGGGTAATGTAACCACAGGTTCACTGACCAACCTTCTTTTTAGTTCCTTGAAATTTTTCTCACATTCATTTGTTCAGAGAAACTTAACACCCTTTCGAGAAAACTTGGTCATAGGATTTGATATTCAAGAGATATTCTCCAAAAACTGTTCACAATATCAAGCTAAAACCAGAAATTTATTGATCATAGACACCATGGATGGTCTAAGACAACTTTCAATAGTCTCCATCTTTTTTAGAGAGTGAATCAATCAAATGGATCCTTAGAGAGGAAGAGATCCATGATGAAATGTTGAGGCTCAACTGTGAGAGAGCACCCAGACCTGATAACATCCCAGGTCTATTCTATAGTGGACCTTTGGAAGTGGTTAAAGATGAAATTTTTGATACAATACAAGACTTTTTCCGAGTTGGTGGCCTTCCTCACGTGGATTTTTCTATAACCCTCATACTCATCCCAAAGATCAAGCATCCCTCCTCCCTTATCCACTATCTACTGATGAGTATGAAAAATTTCCCATACAAGATTATATCCAGCATCCTCAACACTCAAATTTCCACTCTTCTCTCGTGGTGGATCTCACCTGAGCAACACAACTTCAGGAAAGGCCGCTCAATCCAAGAGGTGATAGCCACATCACAAGAGATGGTGAGGGATCTAAATATCAAAATGAATATCTCCAACGTAGCTATCAAGAATGATATGAATAAACATATGCCAATATGGAATGGGGGTATATCAACAGGGTGTTGGCAAGAATGGGCTTCTATTCTTAGGCATGCGACCTCCTGTTCAAATGTTACAACTCCTCTTGTCTGGTTGTCACATTCTTGGGGAGGAACTGTGGCTTCATCAAGGAAATTTGTGGCCTGCATCAAGGTGACCCCATCTCACCAAGCATCATCATCATCGTTTTGGACACTCTCAACTGAATGATCAAGATAGATATTTTCAATGGTGTCATACAACCTTATCAAAGGAAAGCAAACCTCACCTCAATCTTCCATATGTTGTTTTCCGATGACACATTCATCTTCAGGAATGTTTGTAAGAAGTCGATATGGGGGATCATCTGAATTTAAGATGCATTTAGTCACTGGAGTAAACAGACTATTACCAAGGATAAAATACACTTCTATGTCTCAAATAGATGCAACAATAGGAGGGATATGCATTTATGTAGAAGGTTGGGCATGTAGCATGGCTCTTTTCCCATGGATTATCTAGGCACACCAATATCCTCTGGCAGGATGAACATTCGGGAATTCAACTAGGTGGTAGGAATGATCGTGGGGAATGTGCTCAATTGGAAAAACTACTTCCTCTCCTTCGGTGGTCAGATTGCACTTGCTAACAAAGTCTTATCAGAAATATATTTCCATACACTAGTGGAATCTAATGTACCTAAAGGGGTCATTAATTCTAATGATAACATGATTTCTAAATTTATCTAGGACGCTGCCTCAGAATGGGAGAGATGTTTGGTCGCTTGGGATAGGATGACAAGACCTCTCCAAGATGGAGGAATCAACATGAAGAGTTTGTCTATAAACATCCACAACACGCACAAAAAAATAATGTGGGTCGTGATCGAGGAGCACATGATATAGGGAAGTACTGTGTCATGTAGCCTTAGAGGGAGAAAAAATAGTGCACCCCTACATGGCTCCCCACTCTGGTCGTTTGTCAGCAACCGAATTCTGACCTTTCACCATAACTTCAAGTGGATCGTCAAAGAGGGGAACATCCAGTTCTGGCATAAAAACTAGACTGATGGCATGATTGGCTACCCCAGCTACCCCGCTCCCAACATCAGCTCAAGGAGGTGAGCCTCCACCCTCAGTTCATCAAGCTGATTCTAGATATAAAACAACAAGAGGCATTTTATCTCATTATCATCAACTCTGTGGAAGACAGGTGTGTGTTCACCCCTTAAAATTTGGGAAGCTTCACTGTGAAGGACTTCCGATGGATGGCCACTCCCCATGCCCAAAGAGAGAGGTGGCATGAGATAGTATGGTGCACCAAAATACCAATGAAATATAGATTCCTTACATGGAGGATAAGAAACCACGCCATCCCGACGGATGACAACATTAAAAAACTGGGGATCAAGATAGCCTCAAGATTCCATTGCTGGAGAGACATACATGAGGAGACTATGCAACACCTCTTCTTCAACGACGGATGGTAACATGAAGTATAACACCCAAAGGATATAAAAAATAAACAAATGAAATGCATGAAACTTTCTTTATGTAGTTATTTATAAGTAGCCTTTAAACATAATTTTGTAGATTCTATGTTTCAAATTTCGAAAAACAGTCACATACAATTGTGTTCAGTAAGTTATTTAGAGTCTGATAGAACCAACATGTTTTTTAGTGAATAGTAACATAGATTTATGAATCGTAATGTTACCCTAATGAATATTAAATTGCATTAATATTTTATTTTCTTATGTCTTATAGATAATGACATCTTGGTTAATTTTTCAATGTGATATAAAAGCAGTTATAGTTTTTAAATTATTAATTTTTGAATTAAGTATGATTTTATTTAATAATTAAAATAATGATATTTAGAAAATTATTTTCAAAAAAATGGTTTTTTTTAATTCTACACATCGAAAAATGTTAATTGTAATGTTTTTAGATTTTTCTAAAACAGTTTATTTTTTTGGTGAAAAGTAAAAATACAGTTTTGAGTTTCGATGTGTTAATGATAACATTAATGATGTAATAATGATGTAATAAATCTGGTAGACTTTTGTAAAGTAAAATAATATGTGTGGTATCCCATGTGGCTAATAAATTGTGAAAATACCATTGGAAAGCCCATGGTTTTTCAATGACCAACAATGAGGTGTCCCTCGTAAATTATTAAAATATTCCCACACTTTTCCTATAAATACCATCTCATTCCTTCATTAAATTCATTTAAAATTCTTCCTCAATGAAGCACTTTCCTCCTTACCTCCCTAGTATTCCTCCCATTGTTTCCTCAGTCCCCCAAGGTCCCAAACATCATGTTCTAGGAGTTACTCTACAATGTATTAAAATTCTCAACCTCTTTCTTTTTCCATTCATGTTCTCTTTTCTGTGTTATAGAATTCAAGGATCTATACCATGTTCTTATTTTAATATTATTCTCGATCTATTAGGTTTTAGGAGTTATTTATGGATGTTTTACCCTTTTCCCCTCTCTTTTTAATGTTTTCTAAAACCATGTTTCATAGCCGTTAGGCTACCAGATTTTTGTAAGGGATTTCACAACTGTTCTTTTATTTTGAGTTCCTTTATTTTATTATTATTTCCTCATAATATCTTACCCAAGAGTCATGAAATATCCATAAATCATTTATATTATGTATTTTCTAATTCTAATTTAAAATTCACCATCAATAATATTCTCCTCCCCAACTTATTCATGGAATGAAAATCATTGTCCTTGATGTGTCGAATTACCGACATCGTGGATGATGTGATTTCAATTTCCATTAATTCCTTAAAGGCTGGTCATGAAACAATTTTTATGGTTGATCCATGTTATAATAAATATATGATGTGTCATCCATGTTTCTTTAATTCTTTTTTACACATGGTTTTAATTTATAAAACAAAACGAGGTCGTTATTATCAAAGAACCACTAAAATGATCTAAATGAACTTCATTAATTTTTTAACTTATGAATAATCCTCATATAAAACATCCAAATGATAAATGGTATAATTTATTGTACTTTAAATATGTAAATACCTTTTCATTCCAATTATCAAGTTCCACTTCCAATCAACATGAACAATCCATCATGAACCAATCACGAAAATCATGTAAAGAACTCACCCAAAACAGTGCAAGGAAAAAATACTAACAATTAAAGGATAAAACGATGTAATGAAATGACCATATAAGGTATTATAAAGATGGATATGATTCTTTATGATACTAATAACACTATTTTAACCATTATAAAAAAGGTTTAAACACATTTTAAGTAAGAATAACCCGATGTAAGGGAATTCTAAACCCAATTTCCATTATTTGGGTTAACCTTTTTCTTTATCCATTATGTGGTATTAATATTATTGGTGTGATGATGTTTTGTTTATATTATGTTGTATAATTTGTATATATAGTGTATACACATATCCAATCCATTCTATTAATTCTCACATAAATTATATTTTTAAGGGACTTTCCTTTTAAAATCATTTTAAAACACTATTTTATATATTTCGAAAGGATTGTTTTTATGAGTATGGAATGAGAGGTTTCTCCTGATTTCAAGATACTTTATTACCATGTTATGTTCCTTGGACATTATATATTTTGGTTTGATCCCATTATATCTCACGATATGTTGTTTTGGGCCCATTATAGATCAAGATATGTTGGGTTGAGCCCATTATAGCTCAAGATATGACAGGTGAGCCCCATTATAGCTCTCCAATGCATTGGGTACTCCAGAGATGGAAGTTGACCGAAAGGTTGTTACATATGTAAGGGTGAATGTAAGAGTGATACGGTAAATATATCCTAGGGAATCTACATGATGTTTTTATGCATAATAGTTTTTATGATTATGAGTTTTATTGGTTTTTATGTTATCACTTGACTAATGCTTTATTTCTTTATATATCTTACTAAGCTTTATACTCATCCCAAGTTTTAAAAAAAAATCATGGTATATAAGGATGGGTAAGATAAATAAGGGATTTATGATGTTTGATATAGAGTTTTGTCAAATAAATTAACCTTTTAGTTTTAATGTTTTATATTTTGATAAATGAATACTATTTTAATAGTGTCCTCTTTGTATGAATGGGGTATGTTATATAGGTAAGTTATCCTCATTCTTTAAAACTCTAAACCTAAAAATATCCTCAATGTGAAAGGAATATATATCTTTATTGGATTCAAGATTATATATTGTAATAAGGCTAGGTCCTTTTATATGGTATCAGAGGATGGTTTAGACAAATTTAGGGGTTGGGATGATATATAAAGAAAACCATAACTATTTTTTACTCTATGATTAATTTTAAATGTTATTGAATTTATGGATTACCATGTTGATTCATCTATGTTATGTTTTTTCAGAATTTTTGTCCACATAAGAAATAGGGAAGCAAAAGTAGGAAGGCACCAAGAGGCTGATGTCTTCCCGAATTTGTAGCCCAAAATGGTGGGAATTAGAACTGAGCAGTTTGTTATTGCAATGGATTAGTTGACTTGAGAAATAAACGGCGGTGGTATCCAAGATAGGGAGGAAAATGATCAACCATGATGAAAAATGTCTTTTGTGGATCATTTTATGAGGCATAATCCTCTAGAATTCAGTAGAACCACAGATCCAGTGATAGCCAAAGGATGGATCAATGCTCTAGAAAAGATATTTTATGTCATGGGATGTTTAGAACGTAAAAAGGTAATATTATCCATTTATTGTTTGGAATGTGATGCCAATCAATGGTGGTCTCTGGTTATGAATATGAGAGAATGTGATATTTTTGATAGTTTGGAATGGGATGATTTTAAGAGTCTTTTCTGGGAAAATATTTTCCCAAAACTATTCGACTCAGAATGGAGAAACAATTCATGGAACTGAAGCTGAAATTTGATGATTTTGTGGTAGCATATGAATCCAATTTTACAAGAATGGATAGGTTTGTACCAGATTTTATATGGGATTTTTAATGTAAAATTAATATATTTTACTCTAGTTTGAAACCATTTTTGTGAAGAGCTTTGGATTCTAGAGAGTTTAAAAGGTATGAGAATCTTGTTCATTGTGATGAAAAATTTGATATGGAGTTTGCTGACACATATGTTCCTCAGGATAACAAGAATAAGAAGCATTCTGGTAGGTAGGAAATGAGGAAGAACTCATCAAATAATTTTGGAGGTAATAAAATTAATTTCCTTTCATATGATATGTGTGGTAAAAGGAATCTTGGTGAATCTCTTGTAAATTATGGGAAATGATACCGCTGTGGAAATTTTTAACACATGTCTCATGAGTGCAAGAAAAACGATCCAAAAATTAATGAGATGTTGATGGGGAGATTCTTTAACTGTAAAGAATTGGTTTATTTTTCTAATGTTTTTCTGAAGATAGTCACTCAAGCTAGGAATCAGAAAAATAGGAAATAGAAGAGTTTGGCTTTTGAAACCACTTTAGCAGATATTAATCCAAAAAATGAAGTTGTATCAGGTACACTTCTTGTTTTTATTGATTTCAAAAATGTGTTTTTTGATTCAAGGTCTACACATTCCTTTATTTCTAATAAATTTTCTCAAAAATTGGGAATTCAACCTCATGAAATGAAATCAAATATCATGGTAAAAACACATGGAGGAAACATTGTGGAAAAAATAAATTATAAGAAAATTATTATCCTTGTAGGTGGAAAGTGTTTACCAACAGACCTTGTTGTTTTTCCTCTAGTATATTATGAAGTTATTTTGGGTGTGGACTAGCTTTCTTTTTATCATGCTAGGAAATATTATAGAGAAAAAGAATTTGTTTTTCAGAAAGAATTTCAGTTAGTGTACAAGAATGAACCCATACCATTAATAACATATTAGTAAGCTAAGAAACTGATAATGGATAGAAATTAAAGTTATATTTCTCATATTTTTGAAGATAAAGGAACTATTTATATTAATGATATACCAGTGGAAAATGAATACTTGGATGTTTTTTCTGATGGTTTTCCTGGTGTTATTCCAAATCGATAGGTCGAGTTTACTATTGAATTAGTTCTTCATGATATGACAATTTCAAAACCTCCTTATCGAATGGACCAAATGGAACTTCTAGAATTAAAAAAGTAGTTTCCAGAATTATTAGATAAAGGATTCATCTGACCCAGCACTTCACCATGGGGATCTCCTATCTTGTTTGTTAATAAAGAAGATGTTTCAATTAGAATTTTCATCGATTATAGAACCTTGAATAACATTACTTTCAAAAACAGGTATCCTTTGACACATATTGATGATTTGTGTGATCAGCTCTAGGGAGCACAATATGTTTCAAAGGTTGACCTGAGGTCGGGGTACAATCAGTTGAAAGTAATGGATGAAGACATCCAGAAGACTGTGTTCCATACAAGATGTAGTCATTATGAGTTTGTAGGTATGCCTTTTGGGTTAAATAATTCACCTGCTGTATTCATGGATCTTATGAATAGAATATTTCATGAGTTATTGGATATGTTTGTGGTTTTGTTTATTGATGACATTTTGGTATTTTCTAAAAATAAAGAGGAGCATAAAAAACATCTAAGGGTGGTTTTACAAACCTTAATGGAAAAAAACTGTATTGAAAATTCATCATGTTTGTTTTTTGGTTGTAAAAGATTTATTTTCTTGGGAAAAATGTGAATAATGATGGAATAATAGATGATACTTCCAAAACAAAAGTGATTGCAGAATGGACAAGACCTACAAATGTTACAAATATTCATAGTTTTTTAGGATTAGTAGGTTATTAACAATGGTTTGTTAAAAAAATTTCACAGTTATCTAGCCCACTAACTAAGTTAAAAAAAGGGGTTAAATTTTTTTTGACATAAGAATGTGGTGTTTGGTTTATGGAACTGAAGAATAGATTGGTGAATGCTCCAGTTTTGGCCTTGCCTTCCTGAATTGGTGATTTTTTCATCTACAATGATTATTCATTGAATGGACTTGGTTGTGCTCTAATGAAGAATGATCAGGTAATATCTTATGATTCAATAAAACTAAAACCTCATGAATTAAATTATCTCACACATGATTTGGAATTGGTTGCTGAGGATTTTGCTTTGAAAAATTGGAGGCACCATTTATATGGAGCCAAATGTCAAATATATACTAACCATAAATTTCTGAAGTATATATTCACTCAAAATAAATTAAACACGAGGTAGAGAAGATGGATTGAATTGATAATGGATTATGATTTCACGATCAATTATCATACATAAAAATAAAACAAAGATATTGATTCCTTATGTTGAAAACATCTTGCATCATTAAACATATTACGTTTATAACATGATACCCTGATTAATGATTTGAGGAATTTTGGATTAGAAGTTGTTGGTGCAGGGAATACATCTATTTTGATTCAGGTTTCAGTGCAGTAATCGTTATCAGATAGAATTTAGTGAGCATATAAGGAAGACATTGAGTTATAAAAAAAGGTATAATTGGTTAAAATGGGTACGATATCATAATTTAACAGTGATAAATATTGTGTTTTAATATTTAGTAAAGGGTTTTGTGTGCCTTGTGATTCTCAGTTGAAGAAATAATTGTCATGTAATGCTCCTAGTTCTCTATTTTCAGTTCATACTGGCAGTACTAAGATGTACATAGACCTTTGGGAGTATTATTGGTGGGATGGAATAATAAGAGATATTGAGGATTTTACCATGAATTGTTTGACATATTAATAGGATAAAGTAGAGAGGTTGTTACCAAAGGGGATGCTTCAGCCTTTGTCAGTGCCAGAGTGGAAATGGGAGAATGTATCCATGGACTTCATGGTGGGACTACCAATAAATTCTCTAGGTAACAATGAAATTTGGGTTATTTTTTTATCAGTTGACAAAATCTACACATTTTCTTTCTATTCGAGATACAATGTCTTTGGATTAGCTTTATCGACTGTACCTCAAAGAGATTGTTAGGATACATAGATTTCCTCTTTCTATTGTATCTGACAGGGATCCCAGGTTCACTTCCAACTTTTTGATGGGACATCAGAAGTTGTTGGGCATAGAGTTAAATTTTAGTACATCTTTTCATCCTTAATCAGATGGGAAGAGTGAACAAACGATTCAGAAATTGGAGGATATTATTTGAGCTAGTTCAATGGAATATCATGGAAGTTGGAATCAACATCTTTATTTAGTTGAGTTTTCTTATAATAATAGTTTTCATTATAGTAGACATATGTCACCTTTTGAGGCATTGTATGGAAAGTGGTGTCGAACTCTATCTTTTTGTGCTGATGGTGGGGAATGTAAGTTGATGGGACCAGAATTCATAGAGGAAGTGGATGGGAAAGTGAATATCATCCAACTACACATGAGGACAACAATGAGTAGGTAGAAAAGTTATGCAGATAATAGAAGGAAATACTTATCTTTCGAGTTAGGTTCCATATTTTCCTTTAATTCTCATCTTGGAAAAGTGTGATGGGTTTTGGTAAGAATGGAAAGAAAAGTTCATGATTCGTCGATCCTTTTGAAATCCTAGAGAAATTTGTATTAGTTTCATACCAAGTAGCTTTTCCTCTGAGGTTATCACAGGTACATAATGTTTTCATGTTTCGATTTTGAGAATGTATGTGCTAGATTCAACACATGTCTTGAGCCCAGAAGCATTTCAGTTGGAAAAGAACCTTACATATGAAGAGAAACCAGTACATATTCTTGATAGAAGGGAACATGTATTGAAGAATAAGGTAATACATCAGGTAATGGTTTCTTAGAGAACCCACATTGTTGAATAAGCAACATGGGAATCTGAAAATGCTATGATGGAAAGTTACCCTTACTTGTTTAATGTGTAAATAAAATTGGGAGGAAAAATTTTCTAGATGGTGGGGATAATGTAATGCCCCATGGTTTTTAAAAAAATAAATGAAATGCATGAATCTTGTTTAAGTAGAAATTTATAACTATCCTTTAAACATAATTTAGCATCATATATGTTTTTGAATTTCAAAAAACATTCATCTACTATTGGGTTCAGTAAGTTATTTTGAGTTTGATAGAACCAACTTGTTTTTTTGGTGAATAGTAACATGGCATTATGAATAGTAATATGAATAGTAATTTGACCCTAATGAATAGTAAATTGTATTAGTATTTTATTCTCTTATGGATTTAAGATAATTTCATCTTGGTTAATTTTTTATTGTGATATAAAATCCATTATAGTATTTAAGTTATTAATTTTTGAATTAAGTATGATTTTATTTCAAAATTAGATTAATGATATTTTGAATTTTTTTTTTAAAAAATAGACTTCATTTTTGAATTCTATATGACAAAAAATGGTAAGGGTAAATTTTTGGGATTTTTCTGAAACAGTTGAGTTTTCAGTGAATAGTAAAAATACAGTTTTGAGTTTCGGTGTCTTAATGGCATCATTAATGATGTAATAATGATGTAATAAATATGGTCGAATTTTTTATAGAAACATAATATGTGAGGTGTCCCATGTGGCTAATTCCTTGGGAAAATACCCTGGGAAAGCCCATGGTTTTGTAAATACCACTAATGAGGTGTCCCTTGGAAATTATTAATATATTCCCTTACTTTTCCTATAAATACCAACTCATTCCTTCATTGAATTCATTCCCAATTCTTAATCAATGTAGATATGGACTCCTTAACTCAATAGTAGTTCTCCTAAGTTTTCACAATCCCCCATGTTCCCAACCATCATGCTCTATGGAGTTACTCTACAAGGTAAGAACATCTTTCTTTTTTCCATTCAAGTTCTCTTTTATGTGGTATAAAATTCAAGAATCCATACCATGTTCTTATTTTCAACTTATTCTTGATCTATTATATTTTATGATTAATTTATGGATGGGTTACTCTTGTCCCCTATCTTTTTATGGTTTTTTAAAACCACGTTGCATTGTTGTTATGCTGGAAAATTTTTGTAAGGGATTTATCAACTATTCTTTTATTTTCAGTTCCTTTATTTTCTTATTCATTCCTCATCTCCTCCTAAAAAATAGGAATGAAATATCTAGAAATCATGTATATTATGGATTTTCTCATGTTCATGGAAAATTAATCATCAATCTTCTTCTCCTCCCCCATTTATTCAAGGAATTAAAAACATTGTCAGTGATGTGTCAAATTTCCCATATCAAAGACGTTGTGATTTCAATTTCCTTTAATTAATTCAAGGCTGGTCATGAAACCATTTTTATGGTTGAACCAGGTTATAATAAATATATTATGTCTCATAAATGGTTCTATAATTCTTTTTTGCACATGGTTTTAGTTTATAAAACAAAATGAGGTTGTTATTATCAAAGAACCACTAAAATGATCTAAACAAACATCATTAATCTTTCAACCTCTCAATCGTCCTCATATCAAGAATAAAAATGATAAATGGTATAATTTATTGTAATTTAAATACCTTTACATTCAAATTCTAGAGTTCCTCTTCCAATCGACAAGAACAATCCATCATGAACCGATCATGAAAATCATGTAAAGAACTCATCTAAAAGAGTGCAAGGAAAAAATACTAACTATTAAAGGGTGAAATTATGTAAGTAAATGATCCTATAAGGTATTATAAATATTTATATGTTTCTATGAAATATTAAAAACACTATTTCAACCATTATAAATGATGTTTAAACACATTTTATGTAAGAATAACACGTGGTAAGGTAATTCTTAACCTAATTTCATTCTGTGGGTTTACCTTTTTCTTTATCGATTATGAGGAATTAATATTACCGGGGTGATGAATTTTTGTTTATATTATGTTTTATTATGTGTATTTATAGTGTATACACATATCCAATCCATTATATTAATTCTCACCTCAATTATATTTTTAAGGGACTTTCATTTTAAAATCATTTTAAAACATTCTTTAAAAAATTTCAAAAGGATTGTTTTTTATGTGTATGGAATGAGAGGTTTATCCTAATTTAAAGATAAATCATTACCATGATCTGTTCCTTGGAATCTATTTTTTTGGGTTGATCCTATTATATCTCAAGATATGTTGGGTTGAGCCCATTATAGCTCAAGATATGTTGGGTTGAGCCCATTATATTTCAATATATGTTGGGTTGAGCCCATTATAGCTCAAGATATGATGGGTAATCCCCATTATAGCTCTCTAATGAATTGGGTATCTAGATATGGAAGTTGACCAGAAGTTTATTCCATATGTAAGGGTTAATGTAAGAGTGATATGGTAAGTATTTCCCAAGAAAACTACATGATGTTTCTATGTATATGAGTTTTTATGATAATGAGTTTTAATTGTTTTTATGTTATCACTTGACTAACAATTTCATTCTTTATGTCCCTTACTGAGTTCTATACTCATACAATGTTTTCATAATGTTTTTCACAGTATATAAGGATTGGCAAGATAAATAAGGGATTCATGATGTTTTATATGGATTGTTGTCAAATAAATCATGCGTTATGTTTTAATGTTTTATATTTTAAAAAATGGATACTATTTTAATAGTTTCCTCTTTGTATGAATGAGGTATTTTATGTAGTTAATTTATCATAATTCTTTAAAACTAAAAACCTGAAAAGATCCTCAATGTTAAAGGAAGTGATATCTTGACTAAATTCATGATTATGTTATGTAATAATATTGTGCCCCTATATTAACTATGGATCTTCTTCTGTGGTTTTACCTCGCATCATGATAGGGACCTTCATGATGTACCATTTTTTGAGCCCTGGTACTGGCAGTCCGACAGTGCGGGATTGAAATGAATGGTGAGAACCATCATATTCAATGCAGGGTGTTGGAGTTTATGGCAGGCCAGGAACCGAGCGAGATACAAGGGGACTACGTCAATTGGGAGATCCCTCATTGTGTGCACAAGGAACATGTTCGAAAACTGGGTGACCAACATCAACAACTAGAGAGATGCACCCTTACTCTGACTTAAGCATGTTATTTCTCTATTTCCTCATCCCATGTCATAGGGCCATTGGGTATGATGGATACCTTCAACGTATAGTTTCCAGTTGAAATGGACGGTTCTTGCTCTTCGGGTATCATATGAGGAGGCGGTGTAGTGATGGACTATACGGGAAGTACTTTCTTGGCCTTCACGGCCCACTACGGGAGTGGAAACTCTTTACAGGATGAGGCCAATGCGATCCTGACTGGGCTCACTCTTTGAATGCAAAAGCAGGTTCGCCTCTCTCATGTTGGGAATGACTCAATGATCACACACGACTCCTTTATTGGGATAGGATCCACACCTTGGTCAATAGCTTACATCATCAGGAAGTGAAAGGCACTCATCTCAAACAATATTAATGTCACCCATACCTAAAGAGTGGGGAATAATGTAGCAGACCACCTTGCTTCTCAGGAAGGTCAAACTTTTAAGGTCACATGTCTCCACAACATCTCTTGTTTTAAACCTGAGGGGGTGAACCTTATTAGAGGGGATTCCCTTGGCCTATACTACATCAGGCCTCCTATGGTCCTTATGACCCTTTGGCTTTTAATCTTTCTAAAATGAAAAAAATACAATGATAATGATGATGTGACCTAAATATGAAACCTTTTGCGACCAAAATTTACACATTGTAAATTTTTCATACAACTTCTCCTTCCATAGGGTCTTCAATACAATTCTCTAGTAATCTTCATTCTCATACATGATCTTTGAATAAAAAATAATATCATCTATAAAGACTTCCAAAAAAATATTGAGGTGATCTCTAAAGACACTATTTATTAAATCTATGAACATAGAAAGGGCATTAGTAAGACCAAACGGAATCACTATACATTCATGTGACCATACCATGTTCAAAATGGCATCTTGGGTATATCCTCCTTCATGAACCTCAATTGATGATATCCCAAATGACGTTCAATATGGGAAAAGTATTGATCTCCACACAGTTGATCCGACAATTCATCAATACATGGAAGAGCATACTTATTTTTGATTGTAATATTTTTCAACTCCCGATAATCAATGTAGAGTCACATTGATCCATTATTATTCTTTACAAAAAGAACTAGTGCACCCCAAGGTGACACACATGACCGAATGAGTCCCTTATAAATGTTTTCATAGAGTTTATTCTTAAATTCCTACAACTCAATTCGGGATATTCTATAAGGAGACTTTGAAATTGGTGTGGAAATAAGTATAAGTTATACCGAGAACTCAACATCACGTTTTGGTTGAAGACTAGGAAAATATTCCAGAAATACAACCACAAAATCCCAGTCAATAGTCATATCATCAATATAGATCTTCTCCCCAATAATTTGAAATCAACAAACCTTTGGAATATAGATTTATACACATAAAATGGATGGAATATCTACAAGATGTTCAGATGTATCATCACATTGATTGATGATCATAAAAGGGTTTGAAATATCAAACGTAACATCTTTTCCTTTAAAATATATGTGGGATTTATGTAGTAAAATCCAATATGTGCCTAGTATAATGTAAAATTCGACCAAAGGAAGAATGAAAAGATTTAAAGGAATAATATTCTCAAGAACTTATACCATAGTGGAATCATAAACTTGAGATGAAATCAACATACTATTAAAGGTTTTCACTACTAATTCCACATAAAAATGTTTATCTGGAATCCTAACACCCATAGAAACATCGTTATATATGAAAGAGTGGGTAGATACATAATAAAATATGAAATTATAAGTTCTAGAGTGGATGGTATGTGTACCTTTCATCACGTCATTATCACACCCCTCATCAGTAATACAGATTGCTTGATATTTCCCCTTGTCCCTTTTCCTAAGAGGTTGCTGATGTTGATCATCATCACCAGCCCTTAGGTTTTGGTAGTAGTTGTAAAAATTCCCATTCTCCTTACACTTGTAGCACTAAATCATGGGAGTTGCATTCTGTGTGGATTTTTATCCATTGGAATTTTTTTCTTACTTCTTCCAATCACTTTGGCAATCAATTACCCGATGGCCTTACCTTCCACACTTAAACATTTATTAGACCCCTTAATTAAATTTCCTCTTTTCTTCTTCACACCCTTAGAGCATAAAAAAAATTTCATCCTCTTTTCACCATGGTTCTTAGAGTTTCTATTAAACTTTATCTTCCTATTTTTGATAAATCCATGAGATTGATACGTGACTCCAACCTCCATTTCATCCTTGATTGAAAAACTCACAATATATTTATAGATAACAAAGTCTCTTATGGATAATGACCTTCCAAGACTTGGATTTAAACTACCAAAGAACCTCTCAACTTTACATTCATGTTGCATGATAATTCATGAAGCGTAACTTGTAAGTCTCATGAAATTTTCCTCATAGGTACTGATTGATTTATCATACCTTTACTTTAACTCAAGGAACTCTTCCTCCATCTTGGTAAGAAAAATTTGAGGAAATTAATTTTTGAAAAAATAAGTTTGTGAACTCATCTTAAACAATGGATTCAATCTCATCATGTTGCCTCTTATTCTTGATTATATTCCACCACTAATCTACTTCGCCTTATAAGCGATACAAAACTTGAATGACTTTCCCATGTTTTGAACACTGAAGAACAGTGAATTACTTTTCTATTTTACTAATCCATAGTTTAGAAACAAGTGTATTATAAGTCCCTCTTAATGAAAGTGGATTTTTCCTTATGAATGACTCAATAGAATGTTGTTACTCCCTTTTCTCAGTTGTAAGTACACCATGATTCATATCCTGAGAAATCTATGTGAGCCTAACAATGAGATTTTGAATTCTGGGTCCCATAAAATTTGGTTTCTCAGGAGGAAAATCATTGTAATTTCTTTCACAATCTCTATTATTGTGGTCCCTTCGGGTTCCATATATTGACTAAAACCAAAAGCATAGAGTAAGAAATAATTATCATAATGAGGAATCACATAATCATAAAAAATCACTTATAAGATGTCTAACTAATGATACAATCCTTAATCTATGATACTATAGGTTAATACTAGGTTATTCAAAACCAACATATATTTTAATCCTTCTAAATGGTTCGTGAAGAGTTTGTGAATTCCCAAAGAATGTCCCCCAAGAGTATCAAACCAGGTGTGTAAGAAGACCCATTGTCGTGTACCGGATGACCCAAAGTCATGCTTGGAATATCTTGTTAGATTTTTTACCCCTAGGTACATCTATGCCAAATCCACATCCAGTTGTAGTATCCAGATAGGAATATATTTCTAGGAAACTACTAACTCTATCCTTCACCAAAATTCCAGGACATTTTCATATACGTTGACTCATCTTTATACTTATCATTAGATATGTCCTTAGGGTTCTCACCAAGGTTTGCTCATCCTTGTTTCCAATGTATAACTAAAATTTTCCTCATATACAAAATATAGTGACCCACACATTACAAACATTAAAATTACATAATTTTTACATAAAACATAAACATTATACAAACAAAATCCATAAGACTGTACTACTCTAGTGACTTTGGAATCATGGAAACATAAAAATTGGTACATAAAGAAGATACATTATCTCCCACTAGGTTCTTCATTGTTCTTCATTACTAGCACACTTCTTAGACACATCAAAAATAATACATATCTCTATAACCAGGGGAAAGAAGCATAAAAGGGGTGATCTCAAATGCTTAGTAAGGGTAAAAAATGGAGACATGTAATCATAAATATGTGAATAAGGCTATGAACATGTGATCATGAAAATAGAAGATCATAACCATAATATCAAAGATCATAAACATGAATCCTAGAAAAAATAATGGATGTTCACATGAAAAGAAACAGAAGTAAGTAAATGACATAATACATGAAAGCATAACATAGGAGTAAGACATGGAATTGTGGAAACACATAAGCGAATAATTATTTCCATAGTATCCAATGCAATACTTCCAAGACCATATTAATAGTCATGGTTCATTTCCATGGCCATCATAGTAGTTTGAGTTCACTATTCATACCATCATAGTAGTCATGGTTCACTTGCATGGAAATATTAGTAGTCAAGGTCCACTCCCAAGACCATATTAGTTGCATTATTTCACTCCTCATACCATTGTAGTATATCTCATGAGATATAAAACAGTACCCAATACATTGGTGTGAGATATAGGTACCACCTGTCGCATAATGAAATCATACATACAAATGACACAAGATCATATATAGACATACCATAACCCATAAAATAAAATAGGTATCATAAACATGTAAACATATCCTAACTTATGGAAATATACTTGTTTCATAATCATTTCATCATAAACATAACCTGTGAAAAGTAGCGGGTTTGAAAAGAATATAACTTGTGAAAGAGAAATAGGGTTCATAACGTTGTGTCATCAAAACAAAATCCATTCGGAGAAATAATATGATTGGAAACATTGAATAATTTAACCATAAATTCATTAGTAACACCAATGGATGTTTTCTTATATGGGAAATAATTTTTAAATATCTTTAAAAATATATCTTGAGAAAAATATCCTTTCTTCTTTGAAAAATTATTTTCATTATATAAATCCTTTTGAAAACATTTTTCTTTAAAAATTGGTTTGAAAACATATAAAATAATCTTTGAATAATATAAAACATTTTTAAAATCTATTTTTATTTGATAATTATCTTCGAGGATATTTTGAAAACATGTTTTCTGAATATAATAGATTTCCAACCAAAGATAAAGGTGGTCAAATTTTACTAAAAAACATTATCTTAAGTTCTAAAGTGTGGGAAAATAGTAATAACAAATGGGGATATCTTGAATAAATAAAGGATAAGGAAATACATTAATATTCTTGAATTATGGATCCTAATATTTCATCAATGAGATCTTAAACATAAAAAATCTCGTAAAAAACTAGGAGATTATCTCAATAAACTCATATAACATGGTGGCTTGGGATCATACTCTCCATGTAAGAAAATGAAATTACATGATTCTTAATATATCATAAAAAGAATTATATTCATGATATAACATGTAAAATGGAAGTATAAAAACCTGGAAGAAGAGTTTAGTTGTATAACAAAATAGGAGCCTCAAAGAAGGAAAATTGAGACAAAATAGTTTTACCGTTTTGGTAACTTTAGAAAGTTAAGACTCACGAAAGAAGGATCATAGAATGGATGTGTGGATATAAATAAATTTAAGTAAAATATACATATAATAAAATCTTTGGAAGTATATACACCACACTATAGGGAAAGAGTGGCAAACATAGCTTGTATCTGATAGAAATTAAAAGTGAGATAAAAATCCCCTATTACCATATATTCTTATATTATGACCTTATGTTACCATCCTGCTAATGGTCTTATTTTAAGGTTTCACTTAGAGTAATATTCACTTTGTTCTTCACATGTGTCTTTATTTGTTACATATTTTGTCCTTGTTCTTATGTCATGATTCTATAATTTAAAACATGAAATAATTATAAGCTATATACATTATAGTTGTATTACAATAATCTATATTATATAGGATTATGAAATGGAATACACCATTCACGGAGACAATAAGTCGTATGTACGTATGAATTTTGTTTCCATTTTTATTGTCATATTGAAAGAAATAATGTAAATAACATATGTATATATATATATGTGTGCATATATATATATAATTATTCTAGTAGAATTAAGATATAATATATATCATATGATTTCATTAATCCCATTCCATGTGTTGTGTGAATGAATCATATAGCTTTGAGGGGGCAGTAGTCCACACTTCCTCAAATGGGATTATCGTATTAACACCAAATGGAAGGTAAAAAGAGGTGTGTTGTAAAAGTAATAAAGAAGGTTAAAGACTTAATAAATAAAATATATGACATATATAAAATATTTTCCATCATAATGTCCACCATATTTGGTGGTAAGAGAGAAATGAACAATCTTCATTTTGTGAGACAGTTGTTCACCATACACAGAAACAATATGTTAAACATCCATTAAATGGTGGTGTGTGTAAGTGTAGGTCAGACCCATTTCATAACAACATAATAGTATATTTATGATACAGCTGTTTTCACATAATAAGGGAATAAATATTTTGGATGGGTCAATAAGGAAAATAATGGAAAGGAGCTTGAGAGAAGACATTACCTCTTAATCGGGTATCACCTTTTGGATTGTGAAAAAAGTCTTCCTTGAAAGGGTTTCTATCCAAAGGGAGGCTTCACAGTCTAAGGTAGGATTTATTGGAAGTGTATTGGGTAGTTCCTGGCTGAACATAAATTTTTGGAGAGGTGTGAGGAATGGGTAGATGTGGTGGCCTTTTATAGGGAAGGAAATTGATTCCATGGAATTTTTGGAAACAAATTTGCTATGCACATGTTATTACCTATAAACATTCATACAAAACCAAAAAAAATCAAGAATGTATGTTTTTTGGACGAGATAGTTATAGAAAATGGGTGTCAGACAAGTATATAGGTCATTTGGGCCCTTAATAATAGGGTTTTGTCCCTAATTAAGAATAATTTGGCCTTAACTGCTATGATTGATTTTAATCACCTTTACAAATCATTTTGGTAAAAAATTAATATGGACATAATAGTGTCTAAATACTAGACTGAATAAAATGGTTTATTTCATATTTTTTAAATTCAAATCACGAAAGCAGAAAAATTAATATTAGTGCTAATATCGAAGAGAAGACAAAATAACAGGGTTTTAAAGTAGGAAAACATTCAGAAGTTTGTTATGATTTTATATTCAGTTTCAAAGTGAAACTGATTATAAGAAATGAAATTGTATTGATATATGTAATATTCAAATAATTTTACATTGAAACATATTTATAATATCAATTATCATTAATAATTAATCAAGAAAAAAAGTTATTTTTAACTAAAAAGCTGTATATTTCAGTATTTATTAAAAAAAGTAGTTTCTAAAAAAATAAAAAAATTAACCCTAGGATAATTTTGATATTATTAATTCAAAAATTATGTTTATTTTATAAAATTAAATTTCTTTTTTTCTAGAAATTACTTTCATTATTAAAAGTGGTTTATTCAAGAATATGATGTTTTTAATCAAAAAAAGGACTTTACCAAAAAATAATATATTTCATTATCAATATTTTTAATTTATATAAAAAAAATTTAAGAAATATTAAATTTCATAAAAATATTTCTATTATATAGGTCATAATTATTTAATTTAAATAATTATATTACAAAAAGTATGTTTTGTAGAAGTGCAGTGTTGCGTATATCATATGCCAAGTCTGTGTTTTTTGTTATGCACACTGAGTTAATGTTGCGTGTAATGTACACAAAGCTAGTTCTATGTGAAAGTAATCTTTGAATTATTGAATTTTCAAGATACAAATAAAAATTTATATTTATTAAAAAAATAGCTCTGTAAAAACATGGGGTGGTACACCTATAATGCTGTTAAAAAAGAAAGGGAATTCCATTCAAGTTGATTAATGATTTTCTATAAATCAATTATTGATATTAAGTCCTTTCTCATGAAGACAAAGATTCTTTTATTTATAGAATGTTATAAAGGATATGAGGTCTATTTTGATTCATCTTGGTCTAGACTCTGTTGTGTTCTTATATATGGTGATCATAACACAACTTATGTATCAGGATAGCTATGAATTCAAGAAAATATATATTCGACCCATGATAAGAGTTAGATGTGATGGTCCATGAATATAAAATATTGAATCATTATATCATTGATGATAATTTCATTGTGTTCATGGATCATAAAACCATGAAACACATCTTTCCAAAAATGGATTTGAACCTTAGACAAATATGATGGATATATCATATCTAGATGTTCAACTTTGACTTAGATTAAAAAAATGGAAAAGGAGATTATATTTATGATGACTAAAGTAAAAATTCATATAAAAACATATCTATAAAATGTATGATTACTGGTATTTAGTGAGAATGATCGATGATATGAGTTTTGATTGAACTGAGCGGAATATACTTGTAGTTATCTTTTTGGAAATTCTTATTTCTAATTTTGTTAAGACAGTAAATTATTCCCAAATAACAGAGTATGATTTCCTTATAATTACATACATAATTTATTTTTTTGGTGAAAATTGATGGAAAAAACATGATAGGAACTTTGTGTTTCTTTTTTGGGATTAGATAGTCATTCTGTCATTTTTTCAAGAAAATATTTTTTTTCTTATCACTATTCCAAGTGGGAAATTCACCTAGTAATCCAAAATATGTACATGGATTCAAGGAACCATTTTTGGTGGTTATGAATAAATTGTAAAGTGGTATATTATGTTATGAAATTCCTCGCATGTCAACAGTTCAAGTCTAAAAATCAATAATCGACTGGCATGTTGCAATCTTTTCCTAAAATCGTATGGAAATGAGAATAGATCACTATGGACATTGTCACAAGATTACAAAGAATTATTCAGATTAATGATTCAATATGTGTAATTATGGAATGTATCTCAAATTCCTCCTACTTCATTTGGATCCATTAATATAATATGGTAGATGAATTGAAAAATAACTATATTCAATAAGTTGTAAAATTGCATGGAAATCCTTTTTTTGATCATCATTAAATTAGATCCATGATTTATCTCTTGGATTTTAGCAATATTTGGGTTCCTAGTACACCATCAAAAAAAATATCATCTTAAAATTGATGGGTAGTAATAATAAATTATTTCTAAATTAAAATACAAGATTTAATATTTTCTTATAAATTTCAATTTCCCATGGGATGATCATTTTCCCATTTTGCAGTATTTATTTAAAAATAGTTATTAAACCACAATAAAAATATATCCATTCAAGGAATTGTACAATTATAAATGATGATTTCATCTTTTTGTGTAGATAATATAGAATATTCACTATTTGGAGCTATCCTTGTCCATGAAATGAGTGAGAAAATTTAGATGATTAGGAAATGTATGGTTTCAACCCAATTTAATCAAAAATGTTATTCATATCATCATCGTCACCCTTTATTATTTATGGTGAGATATATTTTATTCTTGAAACATTATCATAAAATATGTAATCATTTATTGGTTAAACAGAGAAAATTTTCTCTTGGTATGTTTCACCTTTTCAGATACATGAATGAATTTTTGATTTTTCTTATCGATTGGGTTTACCAGGAAAGTGTAGTTTGGTTCATAATTTCTTTCATGTATCTTAATTGAGGAATTACTTGTCTGATCCTAATCATATAATTTTATGATATTGAGTTAATCTTTAACTAGATGTAACATTTATTTATGAACCTATTCGTATCGTAGGCATAGAAGTTAATTCTTGCATAGAAAAGATATTCCAGTGGTTTGACTATTATGGAAACAAGGTGAAATTTAAGAGGGGACATGATACTGTGAGAAAGAGATGAAAGAGAAATACATGAAACTATTTCCTAGAACTTCCAATATCTAACTTTCTTGGGACAGAAATCCAAATGTTGGGAAGAATTTAACACCATCAATTTTAGGTACTTTATATTCTATATTATGATTTTTTCTGCCTTTTTAAGGGGGGTTTTTATATATGGATATTTTATAGGTTTCTAAAAGTGATTGGGAGTATTTATTATTTTATGGATATAACGCAAGAAACAACACACCATGGTTGAGGATGTGGTGTGTTTAGAGTGATCCTATGCAACATGGTCATTCAAAAATCCCTAATGGAATTTGGGGTTACTATATGGCCTTAAGAAAGGTGCATTAAGGGTTTAGTAGAGAAACATGGTTTGAGGATACCTCACCACACAATGGTCCAAGGTGTGGTGGGTCTAGAATAGCATGGGTTTATGAATCACACAATAATGGCTCACTATAGTGGGTTCTAAGACATAGTGTGATCTAAGGGACTAAAACAATAGGGGACACCATGAGGTCATAGGGATGGTAAAAATACTTTTTGAAATTCCTGATTCATGAATGATTATGGGGAAGGGAGTTATGGTGTTTTAAGGGGGATAACATGAGATATTAAAATGTATAAAATTATATTTTGAATTCATTTTACATTGTATTGTCATATGTTCTATTCAGACATGACATGGTTCTTGATTCAGAGTTTCTGGATGGTGATTTGGGATAAAAGTTCCCTCTTTGATGAAGATTCTAAATTCAAACATTATTGTGTGATTAGTTCCACAATCTAGAATTCCTTATTGGTGTTACTAAGGATAATTAGAGGTATCTGAATTTTCTATCTCTATCCTATAAATACAAGTAGATGTATTTATATTTATAAATTAATTTCTTTGATTTTTAAAGGATGAATCTTTCCCAATTTTGTTTTAAAAGTCTCTTTTTTGTTTAATTTATTCTTATGGATTGTTTGACGATTGTTTCATTTTCAAAGAAAACTATGTTGAATCCTTATTAAAAACCCCAGATTTTAGAGGATTATGATTAATGTATTCGAATAATTTTTTTAGATTTCCTATGATAGGAATCCATAATTTTAATAGGTTTTTAAAATTTAAGTTAAATTTTCATTGCAAAATGTTTTCATTTAAAATGTTGGTAAAGAATTTTATTTGAGAACAATAATGAAAAGGGAACAAGACATATATGTTTGGTGTGTGTTCATTTTCATTGGGAGATTCTATTTTGGGTTCCTAAAATTGGCGGATGCTAGATAAGGGCACCTTGGATTCACATCTAAATGATGATTTGATTGGTAGTACATGATTCTATATGCGAGTTACAAATTCTCCTAGTTGGATTAATGCATGAATGGGTGTGTGTGATGAGGAATTGGGTATTCCATGTATATGTAATTAGTAGATCATATATTTAAATTAAGTTAATTTGTATTGTGATTTTATATTCCTTTTATCTATATTTGTTTTTCTTGTATATTGAAATATGAGCTAATTATTTTTATCCTAGTTGAATGAGTTGGGAAGTCTCTTAGGTATTTCCTGTAGGATATGATTACTCACCCCTAGATATGCACTTAAGTGCATATGTTGAATTTTTTTTAAAACAAATTTAAATGAAAATTCATTTATTTATCTAGTGGATCATTATGATACTAATTTCTCAAGAGGGTTTAGGGATCCTGGATATTCTCTTGTGGATGATTGTATTGATTCCACATTAATGTTTCTATGTATGGATGTATTTTAGTTTTGTTTGGATTTCTTGTTTCAACTATCGCGTCTACATTTTTTTAGTTGTTTTTTTTTTCTTTTGAGTTGTATTATTTACATTTCATGAATAATATAGTTTTGGTTTAATTTATTTTATTATTTTCATGATAGGTTGTGTTTGTTTAAAAGGGAATATATTCACCCAACAATTTAGTAAGCATTTAGAATTTATTTCCAACCTCTGGTGTTCGAGGGAAGTCACCTAAGGTTAGTGGAATCATGTCTCTTTCCAAGATAATGGTAAGGTTCGATATGTTACAGTAATGGTCATATTTAATTCATATAAATTCAATCCCATAAACAATAGTTTTCTATTTCAAAATGTCAACTTCGTGGCCTATATTATTCTTCCTTTATTTGGTCTTATTATTACTATGATGTTTATCGAAGAATATAATACAAGATACATATACATTATACTTATATTATTTTTCATTATCTATTTTGTATTATTATGATTAGAGGGATTAAAAAATTTGTACATCTTATTTTTAATAAAATATTATGTAATAAACTATGTTTATCCCATACTCGAATTTTCTCAGGTGTTACATATTCGGTAAAATGATCCCTTATTATGTTATTATTTTGTTATAATACTGTTATTACCTATATAACTTCTTATTATCCCATGTTATTTGTGACTCAAAATGTGGTTTGATATTTCAAGGATTAGTATTCACACTAGCTATGAAAATTCCTCATTGTTTTTTCATTTTGTTTACTCCGAATGGTGGGAAAATTTATCCTTTTTCATGACTAACTAATCATGATTTTGACATAGATTCAATAAAAGTTTAACACTGTGGATGTGGTATCAGGAAAAAAGGGGACATTGATTAGTGTGTAAAGTGGGATTCAAATGGCTATCCAATGTGAATGTGATTGAGGGTTGATGTAATGATTTGTGATGATGTGTGGGAAGGATATGATCTTTATGAAGGATCCTAAATGGTCCTGCTAAATGAAAGTTGGAATGATTGTGTCATTGTAGAAAATTTTAGGTGATATTAGTGTGAAAATTAGAGAAACTAGAAATTTAGATGAATAAAGTGACCACAAAAAATGTATTTTAGATAAACACACTCCGTGAATCTCCCTGGATATGACACTAAGGTTTTGATGAATAAATATTTCTCAAAACATTTGATATGGTTTTAAAAACTATGTAGGTTACATGTATATACACACAAAATTAAATCTAAGATAACACCATATATGGAATACACAACCTGACTTTGATAGTAGCATATGCACAAGGTAACTTCATGAAGCACACACCTTGTGAGATAAGAGACACACCGTAGAGTTGGGGACTACCTTACATGGCATGTTAGTGGTATATTCCATGTACTCCCATTGGATCAACATGTCATGTACACCATATTGCATACCATTTATATGACTCCCCAAAATTTTATGAACCTTTTTTCTGATGAATTAATTTTCATTGATATTTTCCAATGTAATATGTTAAACATCCCTTTCACATGACACCATCTTGATGTACATTACATGAAACACCGTGTTTTATCAAAAATAATTTATTAAAATATTATATATTAATAATTAATATAAATATAAAGTTAGTGGTTATTAATAGTAAGAACTTACTTATTAAAACCCATGGTTTAAAAAAATATATAGTGAATTCATTAGTTACAATGAACCAATTGAATATAAAGGGAATATTTTATGCTCACAAAGCTATTTTATCTGAATAAATTAAATTAATTAAAATTAGTGAGTTTAATTAATGTAATATATATAAATATAAATATATTATATTAAATAAAATATTTCTTATATCCATCCAATATATTATACAGTCATAAGATAAAAACAAACCCAATTTTACACATAAAAACCTATATTTTTTATTACGGTAATTTTACTGCCTTTTGATGGAGAACTTATATTAATTATAAATTTTGGATGTTTTAACAATTTTATATGTAAAAATAAACTTCCTTATTAACATTAAATATAAAAAATAGGTTAGGGTGATATTTTTATATTTTTATATAATGTTTTATTATTTAATGAATAATAAAAAATACTGAAATTTAACTCAAAACTATTTTTTCATCTAATTTATTTATAAGGATAAATTATATTTTTAATTTATTTTAATGTTTAATTATATAAGACATTTACCAATTTATTAAATTTATGTTATTGGAATAAATTTAATATTTAAATTGGTTATAAAATCCTAGGAAACTTTTTAGCACTTTTTCTTTAAAAACCCGCTTTGTCATCCCATCTGTAGGATTAAATTTAATTTAATTTGTACAAATTATTTGATTTTAATTTGAAAAAATAATATTTTTAATCCTTATAAATTATAATTTATAACGAGTTCAATAATATTTTTTGACAAAAAATATTAGTGAATGTAATTAAAATTAACTTTAATGATTAAGATTAAATTAAGCTAACCAAAGAACTAAACCTTAATCTTAAGGCATAATATGACCTATAAACTTGTCCATTATAAATTTTATGGAAATATATACACCCTATACTACCTTTTCTGGACTTTTTACCATTATCGGATACACCTGTAATAAAAAAATGTGGTTGGGGTTTCCCTTTTCCAAAATATTTCAAGAGTGCCACTCCTCCTCCACTGTAAAATTCCACCTCTCCACCCACTCCCACACACCTCTCAAGCCACTTAATTTCTTCCAAGATCTTCCCCAATATCTCCCCCAAATCCCTACCTTTCTCATTGAAGGATATATTTTTTTATAAATCTATCTAAGGAAGTCCTTTGGTGAAAACCAAAAGGAGTTACCGAAAGAAGAGGTAACATCCTCTCTCAAAATCCTTTATCTTATTTTCATTCATCATCCCCTCTAATATATTTATTATATTATTATATGAAAACAAAAAATTCATAAATATACTAGGATATTTTTTTATTAAGGGTTTGAACTACACTTAGACACACCTCTATCTAATGGGTAACGAACATACTGTTTATGTGCCCTCTGAACTAGAGCCTAACAAAATGATGACTGTTAATTCTTTCGTTACCACCTCTCATAGTGTACATTATGATGTGAAATCTATTTTTTAGAATATATATGATATTTAAAATGTATATAAGCCTCTTTAAATATTTTAGAACACATATATTTATACTTTTCATCTTGTGTAAATACGATAATTTTGTTTGAGGAAGTGTCGACAGTCACCCCCTCAAAGCGATGCGACTCTTTCACAAAATACGTGGAATGTATTAAGAATGTTTTTATTTATCTTATTTGATATATATTATATAATACTTATAATATAATAATTATATATATACATATATATACTTATATTTCATTTACTCTCTATAAATGAAAATAACATTCCTACGTACGTATGGCCAGCCATCTCTATGAATGGTGTATTCAATTTCATAATTCTATATCCTTTAGAATATAATAATGCAGATATAATCAATATAAATGATATTTATATAATTTTTTATATTTTATAAATCATGAGATAAGTATAAGGAAAATATATATAACAAATTAAGATACATGCGAAGAATAAACCAAATATAACACAAAGTGAAACCTTAACATAGAATTGTTAACAAAAGGGTAATATAAGGTCATAATAAAACAATATATGTTATTAGATATAAAAATATTCTTCTATAAAATATGTATAATAAACTTACATTTATTATACATGAATTTTACTAGTACAAAGTGATTAAGGACACAATTTAAGGAATTTTCATCTTAGATTTTATATCTGTGAGATACATACCATGTTCACCACTCTTATTATATTGTGTGGTGTATGTACTTATCTAGAATGAATTATATTCTTATAATTATTATTAAATTTAGGGGTATTTAATTAAAAACTCTATGATATTTATTTAATGTTTTTTATGTTTTAGAAGGATTTTAAGATTCTTTTGTATGTTTTCATGGAAAATCATTTCGAAATAGATTTCATGCTTCTTTATAAGTTTCAAGGATTTTTTTTTCAAAATATATTTAATATTATTTTATAATTTTTAATTTTTTTTGTTAAAATAAAATTGTTTTCAAAAGTTATTATGGTTTAAAAATAATTTTTCTAAGGATAAAGATATTTTCCAATTGATATCTATTTAAAAGATATTTTAAAATTATTTCACATATAAGATAACATCCATTGGTGATACTCATTCCTTTCAAAGGATATGATTCATGTATTATTAAATATCAAGATTTACACCATTATTTATTTTTATGGTCTCGATATGTGTGGTATGATCTTCAAATATTTTCATCACTTTCTCATGCTCTTATGCTCATTTTTAGGCTTACATGCCTCCCCTATTTACCCATACTAAGAATATGATATCACCAATTTTTTAAGTTTCCTTCCACATGTTATGAATATTTTTATTAACTGAGACGTGTATAAGACGATTCCTAGTTATGAAAAATCTAGTGTGAGATAATGTAACTCACTTATGTATGAGTGTATATGTTTCCATGTTTCCCAATGCACTAGACTAATACAATATTTGGGTGTCTATTTGTATAATTTTTTAAGTATAATGAAAAAGTAATGTAATGTATATTTACATTAATATTGGGTCAATATATTTGGTCTCAGATCAATGTTTTAGTTATCCTTTTGAAACAAAGATGATAAAAACATAGTGAGAACTCTATGGACTTAGGAACATTTTAATGATAAGGAAAAGTATAATAACAAGTATTGGAAATACAGTAAAGGATATAGTGAGTGGTTTCCCTAAAATACATATATGTATGAATACTAAAATTTTTCATGGTTTTTTAATTGATTTACCTAGTATTAACAACTCTGAAAAGGTGTCACATTCCTAACTCCGGTTAACTTGATGCCTGAAAACTGGCCTTAAAGCACACCTAGGTTGATACTCCGGGGGTATGCTTTAAGAATATACAAAATATAACCTATCCATCCTGAAGGATTTGAATATAAGTTAGATATGAATAACATGGATAAACATAAGTTGTCATAGATTAAGGAAGGTGTAAAAACATAAACATCCTATAAGTTACTTTTCATGATTATATGGTTCCACAATATGATAACTATATGCCAACGAGCCTGTACCCAAGTGGTACAGGCTCCTTCTTCGAATCGAAAAGACCCAGGTTCAAATCCGGGTAGGGATGAATTTCCAGGTACTATAGCAGGGGCACTGTAGCGGTGGTGGAACTGTAGCGGCAGCAGCACTGTAGCGGCCGAGGGACTGTTGCAGGGTACTGTAGCGGCGGCGTGTACTGTAGCAGGTACTGTAGCTGCGTAGGGTACTATAGCAGTACTGTTCACAGAGGGTCCTTTGGGCCAAAAAATGGGCTTTCAAGCCTTGTATTCAGGCCACTTGGCCTTGGGCCTTTGGGCTATGTATTGGGTATCCCTCTACCCTCTAAAAAAGAGGTCTTTGCTTTAAATAATAAATTGAGGCTTTGACCCCAACCTTTAAAAAAAATATGATAACTATATCTATATTTTTTGTTTTATTCAATGGATGGAACTAAAAGGAACTATGTTAATACTAATTATGATAGACAATTCAACGATTTTACTCCAAATAAACTGAATTCTATGAGAGTTAGAATGAAAAATATTATTTCTTTGATCACACAAGATTATCATGATATTAATCATGGTGGACATCCAAATGAGTAAAGTAGGGAACAACATTCTATTGAGTATTTCATGAGGCAACGTCCACCTTATTTCAGAGACTCTTTTGAATTACTTATTTCCAAAAAATGTATTAGTAATATTGGAATGATATTCTCCATTATCTAGTGATCAGAGCATGTGAAAGACAATCTAGCTATTTATTAGTTAGAAGGGAAGCATACCGGTAGTGGAATATAATTAAGAATATGAGGTATCAAGATGGAATTGAATTGATGTATTTGAATGAGTTCAAGAAAATATTTTTCAATAAGTAATTTCCTAATATTATTTACATAGATATGGATAAATACATCGTTGATTTGAAGAAAAAGGATGATGAATATGTCAGTACATATAAGGATAATTTGACATGACTTGTGATGTATGCTTCATGAATTATCATACACCCTGAAGGTAAATTTTATTGTTTCTTCAGTGGATTAAATCCATGTATAATAAGGTAATTGGATATAAGAGATTTTAGTTTCTATGAAAAATTGTGAGTTATATAATCAAGGTTGTAATGGAGGTGGCAGTCACATATCAATCAAATGGTTTTGACAAGAAAAGGGAAATGGGTTTTTGAGGGAACTCTAAAAACCATGAAGTGAATAAGATGAGACTATATTTGAGCTCTAAGTGTGGGAAGAAGCATGGAGGAAACTTCCTTAAGGGGTATAATAAATGTTTTACATTTCGAAGGGAATTCCATTAGTAATTTGATTACCGAAATTATGGGATGAAGTCATCTAATAGTGAGAATGGATAAAAATTGGCACAAAATGCACCTCCCATGATTCAATGTTATAAGTCTATGGATAATGGGAATTATGATAACCAGTGAAAAAACCCAAGGGTTTGTGATGATGATCAATGTAATAAAACTCTTAAGCTGAGGGAAAATGGTAAATATCATACAATCACTATTTACGATGAGGGTTGCGATATCTATGTGGTGAAAATTACACTTAACATCCACTCTCGAGCAGCCAATGTGTTATTTATTTCCGGATCTACCAACTCTTTCATATCTAAAGAGTTTTCTAACGGTGTTATGATTTCACCAAAATGATTTGATGTTTTATTAGAATTGAAAACCCCTAATAGTATGATGATTTCATACAAATTCTATGATTCATCTCTGGATGTAGTTTGTGGTAATGTGTATCCTAAAAATCCTATCATTATTCCTTCAGTTAAATTTGATGTCATATTTTTTGTGGGTCAAATTTATCATCATAAAGATTACATCAATTATTGAGGATGGTATGTTACATTTGAAATTTCATACCTTACTATGATCTTATATCAATTTGAAAATAAGAATGAAATTCATGGGGAAATTTTATTCCGTGTATGGGTCTTAATTCCCATTCATAAGGGATATTTATCTAAAATGGTTTGGGAGAAAATGGACTTCGATGATATTCCCATTGTTTTGAAATTTTTGGATGTATTTTCTGAAGAGTTTCCCATCCTTCGAGAAAAATGAGTTGTTTAGTTCTCAATTGAACTCGTACATGATTCCACACCAATTTCAATGAATCCCTATAGAATTGGCCTGATTGAGTTGTTGGAATGAAAATAAACTCCAAGAAAACCTTGAAAAGGGTTTCTTTCATCCATGTGTGTTTCATTAGGGTGAACCTGTTCTTTTTTTTAAAAGTAAAGTAGAATTGATGCAACTCATAATTTATTAATATAATTTGAAAAATATCATAATCAAGAACAAGCATCCACTAACCCGTATTGATGACATGTTTGATCAACTGTGTGGAGCTAAATAATTTTCCAAGATTCACATTTTTTTGGATATCATCAATTGATTTTCAAAAAGAAGGATATATCTAAGATGGAAATTTTTACATGGTATGGACACTATAAATATATAGTAATTAATTTTTTATTAATAATTACCTTTCCATTTTCAAGGATTTAATGAATATATTCTCTAGAGATTACCTCGATCAGATTGTGGTAGTCATTATAGATGATATTATAATATATTAAAAGAGAATGTAAGAGTATGAAGACCACATTATAATTGTACTAAAGACCCTAAAGAAGAAAAAAAAATATGAAAAATTTATAATGTTTTAATTTTGGATTCAGAATATTTCATTTTTGGGTAACATAATCACATGAGATGGTATAGTAGTATATCCATTAAAGATGAAGGCGGTTGAATGTTGTCCTAGGCCAACCACAGTTAACGAGAACCATAAATTTCATATTTTCTCTATATATTATCGAACGTTTTTGGATAAGTTATCATGAAAATATAATCCCTTAACAATGTTATCTCAGAAATGTGTCAAGTACTTCTGGAGAATGATTGTGAGGAAAATTTCAAGGAGTTGAAGAAACGTTTGTTCAGTGCACATGTGCTTACATTACCCTATAGTGGACAGGGGTTTGAAATATATAATGATGAATCCAAGAAGTTATTGGTATGATTTATTATGAATAATAACATGGTCATATCCTATACCTTATGATAGATGATGATTCGTGATAAAAATTACTAAAGTCATGATTGAAAGTTAGTAACGATATTTTTTCATTAAAGATATGGAGGAATAATCTTTATGGAGAAATGGTTTAGATATATACTAATCATAAAAGTATGAATTATATATTCACATATAAGGAGTTGAACATGGACTAGATAAGATGGATAGAGCAAATAAATTATTTTGACGGCTCAATACATTACTAACAGGGGAAAGTGAATAAGGAATATGATGTTTTAAGTCAAAAGGATCATGCCATCTTATCCATGATGAGGATAAAAAAAGATAAAACATTTATGGATTTGAAAAGGATGAAACTTGAAATACGATAGGAAGTCAAAAAATATAATCTTTCTTAAATGAATGTTCATACCTCTATCCATGTGAAGATTAATGTGTCCTTGAAGGAATATGTAGAGATGAAAAATAAAGTTAGAAATGTTCTTGAGTTTAACATTGATTAGGATAGAATAATAATGTTCCAGAACTGTGTTTGTTTCCCTTCCAAACTATATTTAAGGATATTTTAGGGGAATCAAATAGTTCTTCATTCTCTATTTATCCTAGAAATATGATGATGTATATGGATATTAAAGAATATTTATCGTGGGATGACATGAAGAGAGATATCATAGAGTATTTATCTTAGTGCTTGTTATGCCATAATTTTAAGGTTAAAATACAACATTCTAAAGGGATGTTTCACCACTTAGCCATACCAAAATGGAAATGGAACAACATCATTATGTATTTTGTCATTGGACTACGCAAAAACTCTAAACGATTTAATGTTATATGGTTGGTAGTCGATCACCTTACTAATTTAGAATACTTTATTGGTATCAAATAATACTTATCTCTCGATAAACTTGTTAGGATATATATTAATGATGTTTTATGGATACATGGAGTACAACTTTCCATTGAATATGATCAGGATACGAGGTTTACCTCAAAATTTTTGCCATGGCTTTAGCAAGAACATGATACAGAATTGAGTTTTCACACTATATATCATCCTTAGATAGATGTTCAATCATAATGAACATTTATGACCCTATATAATTGGTTGAGATCTTTTTTTTAATATTTAAAATGTGTTTGGGATCAAAACCTTCCTCTAGTTGAGTTTTTCTACAAAAATACCTTTCACTCAAACATTCAAATGGTACCTTATGAAGCCCTATGTGGGAAGAAATTTAAAGCTTCACTGTGATTGGATGAATTTTGAGAAATAAAGCTACTGGGACCTAAAATTTCTAAAGAAATAGAAGAGAATGTAAGATCCATTCAGTACCATATCAAGGCAGCTCAAAGTTGGTGGAAACATTATGATGATAACCATCAGCATGATCTATAATTTGTAGTTGGTGAAAATGTTTTTATATGAATATATTCCTAGAAATATGTTATGATATTAAAAAATAAAGGGAATATAATCCCAAGGTATATTATTCCCTTTGATATTCTTGATCATACTGAAATGGTACCCTACTACTTGACACCTCCTCCAAATAACTCCCAATTCCATGATGAGTTAAATGTAACTCTCATAAAGAAGTACATACATGAACGTTAAAAATTACTAAACTCAGAGGTCATACCACTAGATCAGGATATTTATTATGAGGAATAAACATTTAAAATCCAAGACCATATAGAGAAATTTCTACAAACCCAAAACACCCACCTGGTCAATGTTTTGTGGATAAATCACGAGTTAGAGGAAGATACATGGGAAATTGAGGATATAATGAAGAATAAGTATCATCATTTTTCTGTATCAGAAAGATGAATTTTGTGGAAAAAATTCATTCTATGGGGGGTAAAATAAAATACCCTGAGTTTTTATGGACCATTTTTCCGAATGAAGTAATATTCATTGATGTTTTTCAATGCACTAATTAAAACATTCCTTTTATACAACACCAACTTGGCATGCATTGCACACAACACCAAATTTTACGAAAAAAATATATATTTATAACAATATATATTAATACATAACCTAAAATTTAAGATAGTAGTTATGAATAATACTAAAATACTTATTTAAAAATATGGTTTACAAAAATATAAAATGAATTCATTGTTAACAATGAACCAATTGAATATAAAGGGAATATTTTTATAAAAGAACAATTTTTATACTCACAAAGTTTTTTTATCCTAATAAATTTAATAAATTATAATTAGTGATTAATAATAATGCAATATATATATATATATTATATTCAATCAAATATTTTTTATATTCATCCAATATATTTTATATGCATAACATAAGAAGAAACTCAATTTTACATATAAAACCCTATATTTTTATTAAGGTAATTTTACCTCCTTTTGATGAAGAACCTACATTAAATATAAATTTTGGTACCTTTATAAATTTTAAATGTAAAAATGAAATTAAGTTTTTTAAATATAAGCATAAAAATTAGGTTAGGGTTATTTTTTTCTATTTTTTGAAGTTTCATTTTTAATGAATAGTGAAAAATACTGAAATTTAACTCTAAAACTAGTTTTCATATAATTATTATTATATGGTTAAATTATATGATTTTTGAATTTAAAGTCTAATTAGAAAAAAATTTAATCAATTTATCAAATTTAGGTCATTATAATCAATTTCACATTGAAATTGGTTATAAAAACCCAACAAACTTTTGAATGATTTTACTTTAAAAACTGACTTTGTCATCCTATCTATGGGATTAAATTTAAATTAATTTATTACACATCTATGATTGGAATTTATAAGAATGGATAACATATTACTAATCATCATAATTTTTAATCTCTAATAAGATCAACATATTCTTTTACCAAAAACATTAGTGAAATTAATTAAAATTAATTACAATGATTAAAATTAAATTAATATTAAAAAGAGACTAAACCCCAAACTTAAGGCCTAATATGACATAGAAACTTGTATAAAATCCATTTTACATCCATATTTAGACACTATCCTACATGTTCTAGAATTTTTTATATTATTGAATACAATTTCAATAAAAAAAGTTGATGGGGGAGGGGGGTTTCCCTTCTTGAAAATATTACAAGAGTGTCACTCCTCCACTATAAATGGCATCCTCTCCTCCCACTCACACAAACATATATAGAAAAATATTTTCAGACAAGATATACCTAAATATATCCCCAAAATCCCACATTTAATCCTTGAAGCCTCACTTTGGGCATAAATAAATCCATGTAAGTCCTTTGGTGAAAACCAAAAAAAGTTACCCAAAGAAGAGGTAACATCCTCCCTCAACATCCTTTATATAATGTTCATTATCCATCCCCTCCACTATCCATATTAAATTAATATAAAAAAAATTATAATCAGTATACATAGATATTTTAATATTACATTTTATACCTAAACATACACTCACCTCCATCTAATGTGTAACAAACATACTGTTTATGTGTGCAGTGAACTACCGCCTCACAAAATGATGATTGTTCATTATTCTTTTACCGACTCTCATGGTGGAAATTATGATGGGAACTCTATTTTTAAATACATTTTATGATATTTATAATTTATTTAATCATATTAAATTATTTTACAATTCATATCTCTATACTTTCCATCTTGTGTAAATATGATAATTTCGTTTGAGGAAGTATGGATTACTGCCCCCTCCCAGCAATGTGATTCATTCTCACACTACATGAAATGTATTATGGATTTTATTAGTGAAATTATATGATTTATAAGATATAATAATTCTACTATAATAATGATATATATACATATATATATACATACGTATATTCCATTTACTCTCTACAAATAGAAACAATGTTCATGCGTATGTATGGCATACCGTCTCCATGAATAATGTATTAAATTTCATACTTTTATATCTAATAGATTATTATAATACAAATATAATGAATAGAAATTATACTTATATACTTTTTTACATTCAGGAAATAATGATATAAGTATAAGGACCAAAGATATAACAAATTAAGACACATTTGAAGAACACATAAGATATTACCAAAAGTAAACCCTTAACATAGAATTGATAACAAGAAGGTGATATAAGGTCATAATAAAACCATATATGGTATTATATATAACAATATTATTATGTATAATATTTATAAAAAACATAACTTTATTATACATGAATCTTGAATGAGTACGAGTGAGCCCAGATAAAAGGTAGGGAATTTCATCTCACTTTTTATATCTGTGAGATACATGCCATGTTCAAAAATCTTTTCTTTTGTGTGATGTATATATTTATCATGAATGTATGATATTATTATTATTATTAAATTTATAGTTATTTACATATCCATTCAATGATCATTCATTATTTTTTAGTTTCAATAGGTCTTTAAGAGTCGTTAGTAAGTTTTCATGGAAAACAGTTTGGAAATGATTTTCAAGATTCCTTATAAGTTTCAATGAAAAAGTTTTACAAAATGTTTTCAAGATTCATTTATAATTTTTCAATTTTTTTTAAATAAAATATTATTCAAAAGGTTTTATGTTTTAAAAATGAATTCTCAAAGAAGAAGGATATTTTCCTCATGAAATGTTTTAAAAAGATATTTCAAAATTATTTTCCATCAAAGATGTCATCCATTTGTGTTAAACATGCCTTTTTGGGGAAATGATTCAATTTTTTCATTAATATTCATTATATTAATAATTTATGTTTTTATGGAATTATGTTTATGAAATTATTTTCTCTTTCATGGGTTATATGCTTTTAAAAACCCACTTTTTTCACGGGTTATTATATTTGAAGAAATGATTATGAAACTTGTATATTATTACACGGGTTATGATATGATTACACATTTATGATACCCATTTCATTTTGTGGGTTATTACATGAATATTATTAATGATTATGTGGCACATATATGTATTATTTCATTATGAGATGATTGGGACCTATATCTTCATCCAATACATTGGGTAAAGATTTATATCTAATGAGATTGACTAAGATGGTCATGGGAGTGAACATTGACTACTAAAATGGTTGTGAGAGTTAACCATGACATCCAAGATGGTATAAGGAGTGAACTCGTGGAACTATTATAGCAATGGGAGGGAACCATGGATACCAATATGGTAAGGGGAGTGGACCAATAATACTGAGATGGTATTGGCAGTGATTCATTGGCTACTATGGAAATCCTATTATATACTTATGTGTTTTCCATAATTCGACGTTTTATTCCTATGTTATTCTTTCATGGGTTGTATTTTTTATTTACTTATGATTCATGTATTATGAACTATCACAATTTATTCCATGATTGCTTTTTATTATATTGATATAAAGGGTATGATCATGGAATGTTTTGATCACATTCTCATACTCATATACGCATGTTTATACTTAGATGTCTCCCTTGTATACCCTTACTGAGAATCTGAGATCACCCCTTTTTAGGTTTCCTTCCCCAGGTTATGAATATTTTTATTACATATGAAGTTTCTAAGAAGGTTTCTAGTCATGAATAACCAAGTGTTCGATAATATTTCTCAATTATCTATCATTATTTCGAATCGCATGTTTCCAAAGGCACTAGACTAATACAGTGTTTGGGAATATTTTGTATAATGTTTTAAGTATTTATAAATAGTTATGTATTGTCTATCTATGTTAATATTGGGTTTCTATAATTTATTTTGACTCCAAATTCAATGTTATGGGTTCTATATGACTAAATTAATGATTGAGGGATACACACCATGTACACCTAAATTACATGCCATCTACTTTTCTATCCTTAGTGTATTTTCATATTATCTATATCAAGGATTAGATTTAGATGCACTACTAGTCCATAATTAGTTTCTTTATACATATGATGTTATGGTATACATCTATTTGAAATTATAGGTGTTGAGTGAGGTGATACATGTAGTAAATCATCCATATCTCTATAGGGACATCAACTATGTTCAAGAGAGATGATTAGAGAATTCACGAGGTAAGTACTCCAATAGAATCATGTGAGTGAAAAGGTATGTAACCCCAATATTCTTCATGGTGTTTAGTACTCCCCTGAATACTTAGGGTGTAGGTCATCCAGATCTCTATGGTGTCAGTACTCTATCGACCTCAATGAGGTATGGGTCACCTGCACATTATTGATATAGTTTGGTACCCCCATCTTATGTGTCCTACTTTGGGGGAAAGAGTTCTCTATCTATAAATGGAGTCCTTTATTGTGGATGATTCTCCCATAATTGGTGTTTTTACTTACATAATCATACCCCCATACTATAGTTTCTATGAGGTAGTATGCGGTTTCTCATATCTGTGTAGTTTGATGGTAGGGGTTCGTACTCCCAATGATGAAACATGTTCTTGGTCAAAGGAGGGTTTCCCTATGGTCTATTTTAATGGTGATTTAGTGACGATGTATGGTCATATGCTTTAATCCCTTGACTAGTACACATAACTCCTCATGTATTGGGTTCGCATTTTTGATTCTATTAGAGATTTGGAATAAAGGCTGAGCATGTTAGATGCTTTGTGACTTGTGACTCCTCAAGAACCCATGGGCTTCCTTCATGATTTTTTTTGTAAAACCTAGTTATCTAATTCATAATTGTGTAATTTTCGATAATCTAAGAATCCCTAATTTCATGTTATATACAACCTTCTAGTATTTGAGAAATAATAACTAAACCCTATTTTCATACCTGATATAACTAGTGGAAGAACATATATTTTATATTTATTATCTTCCTCCAAGATACTTTACTATACTAACATTTGAGATGACATGCTTATGGTGTTTAATTTATGTTTTTTAGTACCCTACTAAGTATGTTTATAATCCTCCCCATATGGGATTATTCCCACATGTGTTGTGTTTGTATAAATGAGAAATTGTTTTGGAATGATATTGGGGGATATGGAGATGGTGTTTCTTCTTAGGAACTAATCCTTGGTGACTCTTAGAGAACCATGGTGTATTATAGTGGTTTATGATGGTGGTGGTTGTTACACCCTGACCCGACTCACTCAATAATAACCAGAACAAAGTGTCAACAGACCTTTGGTGTACCTCACCATTTTCCAAATGATTCCGAATAGTAGTTACAATATATGGGTGAAAATGGGAGACTACATCTTATGAAGATAAATAATAGTAACAACTACATTCAAAGGAATTTGAAAAAATAACATAAATACAATTATACATATAGGACAATTTATAAAAACATTTATTATGTCATTCTAGTCATATAAGCGGAAATAGAATCACACATGGACAAATCCCATATTTACATGTATAAAATAACAAAAATGAAACAAAATCCCAACACCAAGGAACCACCCAGACCACCTGAAAAACCACATTATTTATATTGTGACCATCACACATCCCTATCCATTAATATGTAGATTACAATAACTTTCCATTTTCATAATATATAAAGTCTTCCATATATAAAATTCCTATTTAGGGTGTGAGTATGAATTTATTTGGTAACCAAAAATAATTTACCTATCTTATATCCATACATATTCCAATTTATGAAATCATAATAAGAAAATAAAAACATATAATAGAACCTTCTACAATATATCTCAAACAAACCCAAGCCATCTTTACTTGATTTATACTATGTCCAAGTTGAACAACTCATATTTATTTTATCATACTAGAAGAGACCTTAACATTCTTATCAAAATCATGCCACTCTGATCATGCATTATCCATAACCAACCAGATTGTCATAAGACCACCATGAAAACCTATTGGAACATTCCCAATTCAACCCATTATATATTATTTAAATGTCTCTAAATATTATAAGCAACATTCTCCAATACAGTGGTCGCTCTCACCAACAATTATCTCATCTATAGTGTGTTCCTCCTCCTTATTAACGGTCATCATCATCCCCCTATGTCATATAGTTTATAGATTCGACTAGATGAAAAAAGTGGACTAAACCACCTCATGGGACGTTCTCTATGTGCACATGACCCAAATGACATATTGAACCCCATAGTGAGCTGAAATAACCAATATCCTAGTCCACAATATTTAAAAAATATCCATCACCACTCCAACAATGTTCAAAATCATTATCATCACACCGGATAATCATGATTACAAAAAATATACATATTACCCAATCTTTACCATTTGGCCTCATTCCCATCCAACACAAAAACCACACAACCTATTCATACAAGACCAAACACCTTTCATGAGGAATTATGTGACAACTCAATAAGAGATTTCATGATTTTGATAAAGTTTTTCATATAAGGAAACATTGTTAAACCTCTTGGAACCATTGAAGCCTTCTGGTTACCTCCATTTGGAGGATGGATAAAAAGAAATTTGCACGACACCTCGAGAGGAAACCCAGGACCTACCAGCTACAGAATGTATTTTAGAGATCACAATGGTGATTTTTTAGGAGTTCATGGTTCATGTGACCACACAAATGATCTTGAAGTAGAAATTATGGGTTTCATCAAGGATATTTCTCTTACTTTCCAATGATATTAGAACAATGTTTGGTTTGAAAGTGACTCAACCACCATCCTTCAAGCTCTTTGAATGGGTCAGATTCATCTTGCAAATAATCGCACATCAAAATGGGGAAACTATCTGGACACTCTTGCTTCAGTGAATTACATCATCACACATGTCTATCATGAATCCAATCAACTTACTGACAGCCATGAAAACAAAGGGACCTCTAAGTATACTTTCACTCATTATTCTAGCATACCCTATGACTTTCTTTCCATTCTTTAACATGACAAATATAAATCACCTTCCCTTAAACTCTTGTAACCCTTCTTTTTATTATATGAATCATTGTTTCTTTATATTCTAAAAAACAAAATATCTACAAGACATACCCATTTCCACTCTATATATCAAAATATAATTTTTTTTGATAAGAAACAATGATATTCTAACATGGAGAAAAATAAAATAAAAATAGAGTCTTTTGAAAAAATATTTTGTGTTATAATTTAAATGAATCCCTAATTTTAATATTATAATGCTTTCAGAATATAAATAGTAATTTTAGTCATTTTTATGGAAATATGAAAAAATATCATCATCATGAAAATTTGGAAAACACTGGGACCCCTACTCACATAAAATTTACCCTTACTAAAAAATGTCTCTCTTTCTTAAAAATTCACTCTTATGTTTTTTCTGTCAAAAAAATGTTTACCCTTACTGATAGAGGGTGATTCCATGATTAACCTTACATTTTCTACCTTTAAAATGTACTTACCCATACTTTTATAGGGTGACTTTAAATTTTCCATCCATTTTTTTCCTTTAAAAAATATTTACTCTTGCTGTTAGAAAAGCTACTATTAATTTTTAGAAAATATAATCTTACTTTTTGAAAACGATATACATACTCATTTTATTTAGATATTTTTACCCTTACTCATATAAGTCTACTTATACATTTTAAAAATTATATGTTTCCACAAAATATTGGAAAAATGATTCTTAATCACCACAAAATGAAAATTATGTTTTCTCTATATTGATATTTTAGGGAATGAAATGCTACTACCAAAATCACCCAAATCATCAAAAATTCTTTTCTTCCCTTAAAAATATGTCTATACACTTAAATAATAGTAGATTAATTCTTGAGAAAACATGAAACAATATTTTTTGAAAAATCATACCCCCGAGACCGGGCCAAACCTGAAGGATCATTCCTCAACCTATTCTAAGAACCTATACACATCTATATGGTCTAAATTTACATGGTTAATCTAAAACCTAACCCAAATCACAATTCAAAATAACTAGGACCATATAGCAATGAATTTTGAGTATAGAGAATCATCGAGGAGTATACGTAGTGAGGAGGATCTCAATAGGGTATTGTGACTATCATATTTAGGGACTTGTTGGATGCGGAGTTTTTTGGTATTTACCAATGTGGATTTATACATGTATATGATGTCTCATGCTTGTAATTTTTATAGTTTAGTGGTATATATATATCCATATACTTATAGTGCTTCTATTTATTTTATGCATTTTATATATGTGTTTATTGAAGGTCGATATATGCCAAGGCCTCCCATACTGTGTGATGTGCTCACCTGATGCTAGTCACCATCCCATGCCCTATTTAAATTGAGCTTGAAGAGGCAGATAAGGATTAATACCAACCCTTGGGGGGTCACAGTGGGTTGGTACATGTCAAGTGGTAACTAATAAAATTATTAGTGTAAATAAACATTAAATTGACGGAAATTACCAATGATATGGTTCTGTTTATATTCATTGTAAAATCCTTGTTGGGGAATCAAGTGAATGTAGGGTATTTATTTGATAATGCTTATAGGAGGATATAAGACACCTATATGGCAGGGATACCATAAAGGGGTGGTTAGTTACTATGGATTTATCTTCTAATTTCAGAGGATTGATTGTGGTTATAGTGGGGATACAAATTTATTTTTTGAAATCATTTCATAATTTCAGTTGGGTAGTGCATTATAGAGCTACCAAGATGTATAAGGGAATTCAGAGTTAGATATGGTGGTCTGGAATGTCAAAGTATATGTATATAATTATTTATTATAGTCTAGTTTGTTAAAATGCATAGGAGAATCATCAATTCCCTTTACCGATTACCATATTGAAATGGCATGATATCTATATGAAAATTGTGACTAGGTTACTGAGGCTCCACTGATTCATATCCCTTTTTTGGTTAAAGTGTATTTTGCCATAAAGTAGGTTAATTTTTTACTTAAATAAGATTTTTTTAGATGATCTCAGGAAGCTTTATACGAATGATATTGTTAAACATCATGGAGAATTGAAGTCTATCATCATATATGGAGATCCTTAGTTTACTTTGAGATTATATATGGGACTCTATAATTCTATAGGTAGTTAGTTGAAGATGATAATCATGTGTTATGCTCAAAAATACTGAAAAAGGATGTTTATTATTATTTTTAAAATTTATTATCTGATCATGTGTGCTTGATTTTCGATATTTATGCAAGGATTATCTACTATAAGTGAAGTTTCAATATAATAATAACCAGTCATTGATTCATATAGAACCATATAAGGAATTATATTTTCAATGATTTCAATTACCATATTTGTTGGTGGATAATGAAAAAGATAAACTTTTGGGACCTAGTTTGTGGCATGAGATGATATAATGAGTTATGTTTAGATTAAATTGGTAGAAATATTATGATAATTTTAATATACTAACATTATTTTTATGTAAGAGATATTTATAGTTTTTTAATTTATCATTTATCTCTCATAAATTCTCTTTTTGTTTTTTTTCGAGGTTAGATTTTAAGAGTAAATGGTCTGAGAAATGAATGGATAATTAGGAGGAAGGGCTTGGTTTCGTAGTAGGTGGAAGGCTTCCGCAGGATAGCCAGTAGAACCCACCATCCAGAAGGTGGGATTATAGTTATTATATATATTTATAAAGACCTCAGAGGCCATCTAGTGGGGTTCCACTAGCCTTCTGGCAGAATAAAGGTGGGGTTTTAAGGCACATTGGATGATCATTGGCTAGTCACCAGCTAGCCGGTGAAGCCCACTGGCACACCAGTGCACCAATTCTGAGGGTGAAATTAATGCACCCCATAGGATTTTATTTCCATATAGTTTTGAAACTATTTAACACCAAAATATCTATTTTATTCACCAATATTTAATTTCATTCAACTCTTATTGTATCTATACTCCCCCATTTTCTCCCCTACCTCTACAGTGTTTAACCAATTTAGTGATGTTAGAATGGTGAGTTAGTCATAGATCATCTTTAATGTTTTCTTATTCACTGATAGGTGTAAATTGATCTATGTTACATCTTTTTTTACATGAATATCCAATGATGTTTCCTTCTTATAGTATATGATCAGTGGAAGATGTAGTGAGTTTTTGTTATCTCCTGGTCAAATCAAGAGCTATCATCTAATACATATGTTCTATGGAGAAGTGTTTAGGGATCATGTTAACAAACCTATTCTTAATGGAGGATTAATGATATAAAATTTATCTATTTTATATTATTTAGAATATTGGTGGAGGTATTAATGCAACAATGAAAACACCTTGATTAGATATATAATAATCAAGAACAATTAAAATTTCTAGGTAATTTATCCTAGATTGATCATCTTGAAACACTCTTCTCCTTAATTATCATCTTAAATCAATTTTATGTTCTTGTATTGGTAATGGATCAATTTTAATTATATAGACAATATTTTTCCATTCTAGAATCAATGAGTAATTCATGAATTGTTCCCCAATCGACAAAGGATCCTATAAATTAGAGACCACTCCTTCGACAAACCCTATAATTTGTTCTGTAGATAGAATCCTTAAGGTATGTGATTATAGAACAACCTTATTGACATGGAATATTATTGAGTATCCAATATAATCCTCTATATTCAAAATTAAACCTATCCAAGGCATCCTTGTCATGTGAGATCATTATCCCTGAGTGTGTGACCATGTTCATCTTTGATCCTTTGACAAACATTGGAGTTCTTCATTAGAAACATTGATATAAGAGTTTTCGTAACACGTTGGGCTCTTATATTCACTTGTTTTCTTGGTATGATTCTTATACTAGAATTATTTGATGAACGTTATTGATTATGATCGTATTTGGGTGTTTTCATAGCTTTTAATACCTATTACTGATACTTTTTTCCTTGAGTATTCTTATAGATTGTTTATTCATGTTTGATGATGATCACATATATTGTATATTTATTTTATTTGGTCACGATGATATGTTATTATTTTATTTATATTCTATATCCTATTATATGTGTTATCATTCCTTTGGAGGTATTATTCTTGGTGCTTGGAATATTTGGACTATTGTGACATGGTTATCCGTTAGAGGGGGAGTGTGCACAACTTGTGATGATGCACCAAGGAATAAGGTAGGGATACAAAAATTCCATCTAAAATCCATATGTTCCACTCAATTCATAGTAGATTCCAAGTATCATATCACTCAAGGACAAGTAAATATAGAGTAGCTCAATCACTCAATGCCAAGTGGATGCTGAGAACATGACTGACTTGAGGCCTAGTGGATGTTGAGTGTCTTGTTCAGACAATTCTGAGAATTATATTTACTAGCATTGTCGATAGATCATTATTACATCTAATACTACGATATTCCATTTAGAATAGAGTTGAAATAGGTATGGTTGGTTCTTGTGGTGTCTTGGTTATTATATAGGGTTTATGTACCTGGTTTTTTTTACTTTATTGAACATTTATTTTTATCATGGTATACATTCATTATACTTATTAACACTTTTTATAGGTGTATTTTTTGTCTCCTAATAGGTTTTTTTAGTCAGACCTTATATGAAAATATTGATGCACATGTAGGTACTAGGTTTATGGATCACAGTAAGGGAAAGGGGAGTGTGGCTAGCCATTGATTAATGGACCATGGAGTTGGTTGTAGGACTGAGAAAGACTCCAAATGATACTAAAATTTTATTTACTTAACTACCTCATTTTTACTCTGTTTTGGATTTTTAATTTGGTATCGTATTTATTTTTCTATATATAATGTTTATTATATGATATTTAGTCATCATATTGTTATGTTTATTGATATTATATTATTTATGAATGTATTTGATATTGAGGTTATAGTCTCTCCACTGATGGTGTTCAGACACTCATTTCTAGTCAAAAGTATCTAGCGTATGGGTAGGATTGCATGAGGTCATGTAAATATCCATATCAGGCCAAGAGGTTTGGGTTTGGGATTAAAAAAAATGAAATTAGGGCATACTTTTATTCTTTTATTTTGGAATAACCTAGTATATGGTAGAAATGATATGGCATGTGTGGGACTTAGGCAGTGGGGTTTCCATGTTCCTACCCATCTCATACTTAATGGACTATAGAGTTAAAATTGGTGAGATTGTTGTTAATATTTTATGGTATTTGAGTATGTTCATTTATCATTACTAAGAACATAGAGTCACATTCCATATATATACTATCGTATGTTGAATATTATTTCATTTATTTAAAACCTTGATTTTTAATATCTGCTTCGGATATAATTTTATTCTTTAACTGTGTGTTGTATCTATTTTCCATGTTTTTGAGATATACCTTCTAAAATTAATTAGTTTAACTTTTTCATACTATTATTACTTCAATATCTAATTTTTATTGACTAACATGAAAGAATGGATACATTGGTTAGTATTAAAAGGTATATACCTTGGGTTATGGGCAGGCTTATAGGAGAACCTTGTGTGATCCCATAGACTAATTAGGACATATCCTAACAACATCAATTTTTTTATAATGTTTCATTTTCCTTTAAAAAAAATATTACTTAAAGGGGACTAATGAGACCTCCAACTGATGTGGGATAGGATACTATAGTTAGGAACAATCCCACAATTCCTCTACCTACTATGTAGGAGTGTGCAGAAAATCATGCTCCCACACATGCTCCAATGGTGGGGGTAGGGGGTCCACCACATCATAGAGACTTTCTAAATGTACCTTCCTAGGGAAGAGGGGTACTAGGGTCTATGGATGACTATTCTAGATAATTACATCTCTAATATCCATCCTATTTTCATGGAAATAAAGGGATATAGAATTCAAAGGAATTGATAAACTTCTTTGAGGGTGTGTTTTACATTTTTGAGACACTAAGGGATAAGAAGTTGAATCTAATAACATTCAAGAAACATGGACCCAATAAAATGTGGTTGGTCATGATGTGAATAGTCCAAAAATGTGATGGGATTACTTGGGATTCCTTTAGGGATATGTGTTTTAGAATTATTTCCTCATACGTTCAAAATAGATCGAGTGAAGGAGTTCATGGAGATATAGAAGGGGTCAATGATATTATTCATAAACTCCACTAATATCACTAATATTATTATATTTTCTCATCACTTTCTGGGAAATGATTCATATAAGTCTAAGTTGTTTGAGATTAGTCTTGTTTCTGACATCAGGTGGTAGGCTAGGGCTTTTAACTAGATACATACCCAGAGGTTCTATGAAAGGCCTTGACTGTCGAGAAGGGGGTGGAGGAGGATCAAGAAATTTGTCTTCTTCCACCCTTCTGTAAATAGACATGTGGATTTCATGATTTTATTATGAGTTCCTCTTCTAGATTATAGGAGTGTAAGATCATGAAAAATTAACAGGGAAGTAGAATATTAGTGGAGAATAGTTTGACTTCTTTAATTTCTTCAAGAGGAGTTCCACAATGCTTCAACTACGGAAAGTTTTATCATTATTGCAGGGTATACACAACACCTTTTATCTAAAATCGACAATGTTGAATGACTATGAGTCTCAAGAAATTTTTCTCCAAAGTAACGAGGCTTGGTTTCCATAGATGGTTAATAAAGATGTTGTAAGGGAGGAGGGATCCATTCGTGGTACTTATTGGAGGACTCAAATGATGACGACATAGAAAATTCACACATATTAGAGAAAGGGACATATAGTTTTCATAGGATGAGTGTATGTAGTGGATCAGGCTCCAATAGATGGTGGTGATGGATAATATTCTATCTAAGTTATGATCTTGATCAACTCTATGTTATTTACCATTTTTTTAATATCATTGGTTCTCATTCCTTTATCTATTCAAAATCTATTGTTGTATTTGGACTACCAGTCAGGTTGTCTTCTGTGTTACATCCCCTCGATATGATATTAGACATAAAGTTTGATCATATTTAGTAATTCTCATAGTTTCTTAGAGTCATTGTTGGTTATCGACATCTGTGGAATACATGGGTTTAGAGATGAAAATATTTTATGTGCTTCATGGTATGAAGTATTTGAACAACTTCTAAGCTTGCATTTATTTCTATTCGGAATGTTTATCATTTAAATCACACAAGGGAAATATATTTTATGATTATTGGTTAATGGGTGTTGGGAGTTGGTATAGTTTTTTTAGAAATGATCCATCTTTGGATGAAAATCGTACATATTTTAGGTTTGGATATTTTAGTTGTATCAGTGGTATCAAACTCATATTTTCCCCCAGATATGCATCTCTATCAGTACATATTCTTGTATGATTTCCTAGGAATTACCCTTCACTGAGTATTTGACTTTGAGATAGAGATAATTATAGGTGTTTATCCCATTTCTATATCCCATTATCATATGGTTATAACTAAATTAAGGAGCTCAAGGAACTACTGGAGGACTTAGAGAATAAGGGATTTATCAGGAAGAGTACTTCACCCTGGTGTGCACCAATATTTTTCACAAAAAACATGAATTGTATTCTTAAAATATGCATAGATCACATGAATTAAAATCAGGTGATAGATCAATGTGAGTAATGTGGTGGAGGAAATTCATTGTCTATAGGGAAAAGGGTCTGGGTTTTCATTGAGGGAATTCTCTTTAGAGAAGTTTTATCATTATGAAATATGAAAAATATTTGAATTTTCAAAGAGGCCATTCCTCCACTTTATGATAAATCACTATGTCCACATACTAGTACATCAACATCATTCTCATTGGATTATTGGTCATTGGTATATCGACTTCGGTGACTAAAACAGGGCGGGTAAGGTGTTGGACTATCCATGATGTCCCATGCCAGATTTGAACTTCAATTAGACAATCCTCTACTCCTATTTCATTCAGGAGATCTTTAACCCCATACAAAAAATATTATTTCTAGTATTATGAAACTAGATATCCCAGATGCATTTATTTTCATGGGATATATTTTGGGTATTTTCTAAGCTAAGGATATTATAAGCAAGATGAAGAAATCACAAATCAGTGATGTGTATGGGGGAAGTCTACTCCAGTAAAATTATATTCAAAATAAATTCATCTTCCTAGTTTAGATAATTCATAATGATAAGTTACCTATTGATACAATTATTGAAGGTATGGGAGTATGCTTAGCCTCCAATTTCTCTTGTTGCCCAATTTATAAGGAAGAATCTATGAGGCACCTCTTTTGTCAAAGAGAGTGGAAGATCATGATGTGGGGGGAATTTGGCGAGTTTAGTGGTTTGATAGTGCATATATATTTCTTTGAGGAGTTCCTCCCATTTCTATTTAGTGTTTTTGCGAGAAACAAACATGAGAGGATGGCATGGTATCTACTTTTAGCAGTTGGATGTTGATGTATCTAGGAGGCAAGAAATAAGTTTCTTCAAAATGGTCCCCTCGCGTCTAGTATGGATTTGGTATTTAAGGATTGATGCATCATTGTAAATCTCTAACATCCTCAAAATAAAATAAATAGGAACACTCTATATGGAGTTATATGGATATAATTCATCCTTCACCTTAATCTAGGAGGTCTCCTCTGAGTCATTAGGTGTGTTGGACCCCTCCCACACTCATCCTTAAACACATTGTTGATGGGTATTATTGTAACATCCTGGGTAAATAAAGAATATGATATCTTCATATATATTAATATTTTCTAATTAAATATATATTTTAATTTAATGGGGATTCTATTTTTGATGGCATACCCGACACACAACAATGGGTTTCTCTAAAATCTCAGGTTGCACACTAGACCGAGTTATTCTGAAAAATAATAATATAATATTATTTCAAATAGTAGTTAAAGTCGAGCCGTTGTATTGGAAGGAATGAACATAACTGAACATATTATTATTAACATTAATGTTAAATGTTTTTAAATTTATCCAATACAATTTATAGGCTTAAAATGAGAATGAATCCAATTTTATGCACAATTACTGTAATTTTCTTAAAAAGTAGTTTTATCGCCTTTTGATGGTGAACCCCATTTAAATATTGTTTGTTTAAATTTTATATGTTAAATCTTACAAAATAAACTTCTTCTATAGAATAGGTACATAAAAATTTACTTTAGGTAAATTTTTTGTATTTTTCTGATAAAATTCATTTTTTTAATAAATAGTGAAAAATACTGCATTTTATATCAGAACTGTCTTTTCATCTTATTTATTTTTATTTTTTTAAGGTCATTTTAATTGGTTTTAAAGTATAATTGTATTATATTTTCACCATTTAGTTTAATAGTGGGCATTTTATGCCATTTAATTTTTTAATTATACATAAACACATGTCCATTTTTGATAGTTATTATTTTTTAAAAACATGTTTTTTGGTTTTGACAATGAGAATTAATTTTAAATTAATTTCGAAAACTTCTCAGTTTTGAATTTGGAAAAATAGATTCCATATTTGGAATCAGGAGGTATAAATTTGGTAAATAGGTATCTTTTATTTTTAAACATTATGAATAGTAACTTCGTAAAAAAATTTATTTACCATGGTTAAAGGATAAATTTGGTAAATAAGGGTAAAAATAATATTATAATAATATTAAATTACCCTAAAACATATCCTAACCCTATTGGATGATAAATTTCTGACCATGGGCATCTTTGGGACGATTTTGGGACCCCATGGATCCACTTCTAAGTGAAAATGACATTTTTTTAAAAATAATTTAAAGTTAAGGAAAACGTAACATAAACATATATCATTTAGTAAAAAAATTATTATATTGGGTTATATAAGTGATCTTTTAGAATATAAATAGTTATTATAAATATAAAAATATTTCCTACATCATCGTATTTTATTTAAAAAATTTAGACCTTAAATAAATAAATTTAATTATGACACATTGGTGATGCATTAATTTCTTAATTAAAAAGGAATTCAAATAAATGATATTATAAATGTTAAAATAAATGTAATTTGTTTATTTTTATATCATCCAAGAATTATTTTTATTATAGTTACATGTAATATTTGTATTAATTAAGTTTATTAGAATCAATCAAGTTGTTATAAATTTTTAAAAAGTCAGGATATGAATAGTACCAAAATTGACATAATTCAAATTTTATAATATAAAATATTTTATTAAATATTATAAAATTAGAAAAATTTAATAATTATAAAATTAGTTATAATAAGTCTGAATGTTTATTATTGACTCTTTAATTGGATATTTTTCATGTTTTGGTAACTTGTTTTATTCTCACAGTGTTAAATTCTTGATAAAACGGTAAGAGTAAAAAATGGTTAAATAAAAAAGAAAAGGATTAAAAAATATCCAAAACCTATACAATTATTATTGTATGATTTTATTATAACTTAATTTAATCTTATATTAGTATTTAATGAGTATTTTAGCTTTTGAAACCGAAAATAAGTTTATAATAAAATAATAATTTCAAACTTTCCTAAAGAGCCCCTCATCCCTCTTATAAAAGGCCACCACCTCTAAAGCCCCTTGGATTGTCCAAAATATACTCAAATAACTCCCAAAATTCCTTTATTCCCACTATAATACTTAATTTTGGCATACTAGAATTCAATAAATCCTTTTGGTTCAAACCAAAGGGAGTTTCCCAATTTAAAGGTAACGTCTTCCCTCAAGTACTTTACTTTTATTTTCCTTCTCCAACCCCATTAACTCTCTATATTCCATTATTTTATAAAAATAATTATCTTAACTATACAAGGATTTTTTTAGGAGAATTATTATAACTAAACATATAAAAACCTCCATCTAATGGATACAAACATACTGTTTCTATGAAGGGAAAACTAGTGCCTCACAAAACGATGATTGTTCAATATTCTCCTACCACTTCTAATGGTGGAAATTATGATGGAAATATATTTATATGTGATATATATTATATTTATACTGTCTCTATTTTAATGGGTTTTTCATTTATATCATGCATTTATGGTTTCCATAATGGGTAAATATGGTAATTTCATTTGAGAAAGTACGAACTACCGATCCCTCCAAGTGATATGACTCGTTAATTCCATATATGGAACGTATAATTTATGGTGTTAATTATATTATTTAAAAAATATAAAATATTATATTATACTATAATTACAATATAACTATTTATCATTTGGTTATCATTCCTTTAAAAATGAAAAAAAGAAATGAAAGTATCGTTCATGCATACATACGACTCACTGTCTCCATGAACGGTGCATTTCATTTTTATATATCCAAATTATATGGATTATTATAAATAAATATATAATAGATATAATAGATATATATTATATATATGATATATAAATCATGAATATCATTCTGTAGATAATGGACTTTTGACCACATGAGCAATTTGTAATTATAACAAGTTCATTTTGACTCAAGTACCGAACATCGAAAAAAAAGACTGATGTGAAATTGAATAGTTAAATGATTATTATTGAAATGTAATAAGTGATATAAAAGGAATAATAAACTTGAAAATGGTTTCTATTTAAGTATAAATTAACTTTACTTTATTATTTTGGGAGATTAAAGAACGAACGAGTCAAGTCAGACATGAGGTAAGGGACTTCATCTCAATATCCTTTCATTGAGGCACACATCGATTTATACATAAATTTATTTCAGACGTTTTATAGTAAAAAAATTTTAATTTTACATTCATTCAAATGGAATATTTTTTATGAAGCGTTTTACTAAACGACCAAAGGAATGTTTCTTTTAAATGTATGTGATGACAATGACCTTTCCGCCTCCGTGAGCATAACATTATATTTGTTTTCCTTAACAAGACATAATGTTTTTAAAAGGAAAATAAATACCATATAATCTTTTTAAATATTTTGGTATTGAAAGTGGTTTTGGGAATGGATTTATTACGTCAATATATTCAAATGTTATATTGTGATTTCAATGTGGAAATTTTATCTTTCCTTTTTTCTTATTCATGTATTCTGATAATGTTATGGTTCTTCGGAATTGATTATGCATATGGGTGGTTCTTTGATAATCCTTTGGAGAGTGAGCCAACGATAGCTGTCTATATTTGGTAATCTGATGGTGGTAAATGTTAATGTTTCTCCTAATAAATTTATGGAATATACTGTGATGGGTATTCCAAACGTACCTCCCTGTGTAGCTATGAAAGCTACAATGTAAGTATGTTATGGATGCCACAAGTTACCATTATGATTTATGATTTTGATGTGTTATTCATAAATCTTATTATTTCATGAGGTATGTTTAAGATAATATGATTTTGGATTGAAAAATATGATTTCATTGATTTGTATGTGTTGATTGGATAATGTTTTATTTATTTTTTTATAACCCTTACTGAGATTATTTATGCTCATCCCATGTTTCTGAAATGTTTTTCATAGGGTATATGGAATGGTAAGAGAAATGATGAATTCAAAAATATTTATATCATGAAAATAATTCTTGTTTTCTTTTAGGATTTTTTATTTCAGGAAAAAAATGAATAATGAGTAGAAGTGTCTACTTTGTAATATTTGAGATGTAATGTAATAGTTCTGGTTTAATTATCAAAAACTCTAAACCTGAAAAGATCCTCAATGTTAATTCTTATCTTAACTCAAGATTAAGTTATGATTTAAGGCTGGGGCCTTATAATTATTGTCATGGTAGCATGCATGGAGAGGTATTTCTAATAATTATATAGGTTTGGTGATTTTTTATTTTAGCTAATTATAAGGGAAAAGTGATTTTCTTAGGGTGGAGGATAATTTAATCATAATTATACTTGATCCATGTAATTATAATCACATTAACCAGGATAAAATGGAGACATACATGAAGATCATATGTAACTTTCTTAAATTACTCAATGCTAATCTTTGGAAAATCACTTATTTGATCTGAAATTTCAATTCCTTCATTAACAATAACATTGAGATTCTCCACCCAAGGAATGATGGAAATAATGTTGATAAATTTATTTCTATAAAGGCGTCTCAATAGTTCCCTCTCATGGAATTTTCTAATACAAAATCCCTTCCCCCATTATATGTTGACATTGTCAAAGGATATTCTCTTGGTCATCACTTTTACAGGCCCCCATGATTGTTACCCCATGCATGTCCATATTTAATTTTATAAAAAATTAAATTCATGGGAAAATCATGTGATGGTGAATAACATATATCCTTCACGAAGTATCGAATATCACTTTGATTAGTTATAGGGATATTGGAGGTTCTCCAAGATTGATATTTGATTGGGCTATCACTAGCTACAGGTTAGAAAAGTGGACATCCCAAAGATGGAGTTATAGAGATGGTATTAGATATAATAATACTTGGTGATGCAGTTTTGATTGAATAATACACCAATAGTGTTCATGGATATCATTAATAAGTTCATCCACCCATATCTTTACTTTTTCATCATGGGTTTTGTTGATGTCATCCTTATCTACTCTCTAGCAACAAAACAATATGCTAGACATCAAGAGATAGTCCCATGTATACATTGAGCACATATGATTTATACCAATATGTCAAAGTGTAACTTTTGGATTTAGTATATGAAATTCTTAGTTTATGTGGTTTTGTGATATGTATATCTATGGAATTTTAGAAGGTTGTGGTTATGATATGTTGGAAGTGTCCCCAAAAAGTGTTTGTCATCCGGACATTTCTCGGTTTAGCAAGATAATACCACCATTTTAACAATAAATTATCTTATTTATCAACACCTATAATTACACTGATTAAAAATGGTGTTAATTTCTAGTTCTCATACTAGTGTGAGGAGGTTTTTTATGAGATGAAGAGGTGGTTTACTATAGGTCTTGTGTTTATACTTCATGAGACAAGGATTGGTTATACAGTGTACAATGATTCATTTGGAATTGGTTTGGGAGAAATATTGATGCAATGGGAACATGTTTCAGAATATTATCAATATCATCTTAAGCCCTATGAAAAGAAGTATCCTACACATTACATGGATCTAATAGCAGAGTTCCATGATTTTAAGTGTTGGTGACACTATCTGTTTGGTGAGTAGTTTTTTATATACATTGAGTGCAAGATCCTTCACTATATATTTATATAACAGGACCTCAATGTGAGGTATAATTTTTTGTTTGAGTATCTATAGACTAACTATGAGATATAATATGCAATAGGTAACGCTAACGTTATTAAAAATTCTATTAGGCATAATGAAAATGTAGCTCAGGAGCTTGGTGAATGACCATTGGAAGAATAGTGGTTCCCAGTAAAATTGTTGGCCTATTAATGTATGGATGATTTCAATGACCCTGGATTGAATAAATATGACCCATTGGTGGTCATATATTCTTTATTTTAATAGGTAATGGTTGTATATTATATTTTCTTAGATTTCACTATGATGCGATAACAAGTAATAGTTAGTGACCCAATACCTAGTTAGTCATTGGATGATGATGATGATGTGATCATGATACATGGGAGAGTTGTAGTCCTTACAACAATCATGGAATTTGTGTTTAGATAATTCTATACTTCTATGTGGATGTTGAATCCGGGATTGAGAAATATGTATCATGAATTCAGGTAGTAGTTTTGGTGTCCAGGGATGAAGAGGGAAATTACAGGATTCATTTCTAAACACCTTACTGACAAGAGGATAAAGCTTGATCATTATCATCTTTGGGTTATAACCAATCACTTCAAAATCCCCTATGGAATTAAAAGGATGTCATGATGTAACTTATTATCAGTTTAAAAATGACTTCTTGGATCCATGAAAAATTTTGGTCCATTATCTATTAAATAACCAAAGTTACATATTCATTAAATATCCATGAGATTCACTCTATGGATGAGCTAGGAAAGTATTATGTCCATGTGATAGTTCACTTTAATTGAGTTTACATGAAAATTTTATCTGAAATAGATGAAAATTTTATTTCATTGTTTTTAAGGTCTTGTATGAGGCCTTATGGAATCAGTTGATGTTGAGAACAATGTACTATCCTCTGATAGACAGAAAGTTAGAGTTTATGATTCAGTTATTGAAGGATATGTTCTGAGTATGTAATATAGAATTTATTGGATCTATGGATGATCACCTAGCCCTGGTTGAGTTTTTTACCACAATAGTTACAAATATATTTTTTAAATGGTATATTTTGAGGCTTTGTATAGTAGGTCATGTCATTCTCTTCATTATTGGCATGAGTCTGGTGAGTTAGAAATTGTGGGGTCCAGTTTGGTAAATGATACATCCGATAGAGTGTAGAAGATTCAAAATAGGTTGATCACAGCTTAATGTAGGTAAAATTATTCTTAAAACCATATGAAGATCGTTTCTGGTTTTTCTGTAGGCGACAGAGATTTTATGAAAGTGACCCATCAGTTAGGCTATCAATGTTTGAGGAAGTATGGGAAGATGGCACTGTGGTATGTTGGAACCTTCATGATCATTGAGTCAACAGGGACAATGAAATAAAATTTAGATCATCCTAATTACTTCCAAGGTAAGAATGAAATGTTTCATGTGTCTTAATTCTGGAAGTACATGACTGATACTATGCATTTCATAATTTGTGAAGATATTGAGATAGAACCCGACACAACATACATGGAGTGTTTGATGGGGATCATAGAATTTATCAAGAAATTACTTCATGGGAAGAAAATATTGCTAGTTTGGATTCTATGGAATCGTTGATGGATCTAGGAGGAGACATGGGAGTGGAGGGAATTTGTTTGTTCTGATGGCCTGAGTTTTTTGAGCTAAAAAATTGAAGATATTTCTTGATGGAAATAATCCATTATAGGGGGATATTTTTTACATCCTCACTTTATTTCTATGTATTATATATTTCAATTTAATAAATATCTCTGTTCTCTCTTTTATCTTCTATTTTATGGGTTGTTTAGAGGATTTTTGTGAGTAAAAGTTATGGGAATAAAATGGAGAGTTATGAGGAAGGTCTTAGTTGTGTGGCGAGTATAAAGATACCACTAACTAGTAATTAAACCCAAAAAATATCCAATGGGATTCCAATAGTATTTTATAATTCTTCAGACCCCATTAGCTAGCTATTATGACCAATCCTAGGGTGAAATTAATGCACCCCCATGATATTTAAATCTCATGTGGTTTTAACCCTATTAAATAACCGAATATGAATATGATGAAACTATTATAAATTTGAGACATTTCCCTTTGTATCTAAACTCTCCCAATATTGTTGCCTTGTCTCTATAAGGATTTACTGATCATGTGGCATTACAATAGTGAGTTAATCTTAGATATTCCCTAAATTCTTATTCTTATTTGGGAGGTGTATGTGGATCTATATTAAATCTATGTTTTATATGAATATTTAATGATGTTTCCTTCATTTATTTTCATATCATTGGTGGATTTAGTGAGTTGAAATCATTCCTTGATCAAATCAAGATCTATCATCAAATACATATGTTCTACATGTTAGTGTTTATGGGTTATATTTCTATACCTCTTTTTAATGGAGGATTGGTGAAATTAAAATTCTTAATAATGGTGTATGTTTCTAGGTAATTAATCATAGAATTTTTATCTTGAGAATCTTTTCTCCATACTTCTTATCTTGAATATATTTTCCATTCCAATATTAGTGATGAATAAATGTTATTTTTTTTAAACCTAAGGTTCCCTTTTAGAATCTATATATAATTCATGATATCATCCTCAATCAAAAAAAGGATCTAGTGAATTAGAGATCACTCTTTTGACAGATCTTAGAATTGGTTTTAATGATGTAATCATTAATATATGTGATTCTAGAATGACCTTCTTAAATTGGAATATTCTAGAGTCTCTATTATACAACTATTTTTTGACAACCAGAAACTATTTTGAGCATCATTAATGTGTGATATCATTCTATAAGGGTCTGTGACATGGTTCAACAATGATCCATTGAAAAAACATAATTTTATTCATCAAAAACATTTAGAAAGTAAGTTCTTTACCATTTGTTTCTCATTTATGCACAAATTTCAATGTTATGATTCTTATGTGTGCATAATTTGATGATTGTTCTTGATTGTGATAACATGTGTGTTTGTGCATAGCTCGTGATACACATTCCTGATAATTGTTTCCATGAGTAAGATTGTAACTTGTTTATTCATGTTTGATGATGATGAAATATATTATATGTTTATACTATTTCATCATGGTCATATTCAATGATTTTATTTATATTCTTACCCTTTTATGTGTGTTATCATATCTTTGGAGGTATTTTTCTTGGTGGCTAAAACAAGTGGACCATCGTGACATGGTTATCCCTTATAGGGGGAGTACACACAACATACAGTGATGGAAAAAAAAGGAAATAAGAAACAGGTATGGAAACAATGATTCCTCATGGATTCTGTATGGTTAACTCAATGCCTAGTGGATACTAATTAAAATGTTACTCGGGGCATAGTGGATGTCGAGTAGCCTAATCACTTGATTCCTAGTGTATGTGGAGATAATGACTCACTTGATTACTAATGGATACTTAGTAGCTTGCTCAAATTATGCTTAGAAATATGTTTACTATCCATATGAAATGTTCAATATTACATATGATACCTTGAAATTACGTCAGATATGAAGATAAAGAAGATACAACCAGGTTTAATGGTGTCTTTTTTAGCACAATGGTTTTCAGTATTCATTTTTTATTCTTTCTTATAGATTTATTATTATCATTAAATGCACATGTTACATATGTGCACACTTTCTAAGGAAACAAAAGTGGTTTCGTACTGGGTTTTATTACTCAGATCAAATATGGGAAACTCAATGTGTACGAAGAGTTCATGTTTATGGATCCAAATAAGGGAAAGGGGACCATGGATAATAGATAATTCATGGAGCATGGAGCTGGTGGTGGGATCATGATAGACTCTAGAGGATACTATAGAGTTTTATTCATTAATATATTGTATTTATACTTTAGATTGGATTTCCAGTTTGGGATACAGTTTATTTATTTGTATGTCATGTGTCCCATTTGATATTTATTCTTACAATTGTTATTCTAATTGATAGTATGCTATTTATATTTTATTATTAGTGAGATGATATAATATTGTGGGTATAGTCTCTCTACTATTGGATTTTTCACCCTCACTGCTAGTCGGAAGCCTCTTACATAAGGGGATGTTCGTAAGAGGTCATGTTACTCTCCGACTTAGGATTGGTGGTTTAGGTCAAGGTGTTATATCAATCATAAAAGACGAACCTTAATATTTGATGTTATAGATTCTATGTTCTTGAGAGTGACAATGACATTAGGACCCATATGACTTGGGAAATAAGTGAATATGAATCCATGTTATATGTGACCTTTTAAGATCATTGAGTTGATTATAAAATTTATTTATAGATTTTAAATTCCACCATGCTATACATCAGTTCATTATTTTTTTGATATCGACTAGTTGAAAAGGTATCATCCATGACCAAATAATGTTATGATAAGGGAACCTCTTCAGTTAAAACAAGATTATTAATATATAGGGACACTTATTGGAGCTATTTATTGTGGAGAGAATATTCATCCTGGAATTAGTATTCCTTTTTAATGAGTGTTATGGCTATACAAGAAAATGTAATATGATACATGGGAGAGAGAGGTTAACATTTTGGGGTAGTGGGAGGAGTTATTTTTTGGTGAGAATGTTATGCTACATTTTCAGGACACAAATTTTTAGGGGGAAAATTACAAATCCTAGGGTTTAAAATGTCTACTCAAATTTCATTTTTATTGATATAGGATTAAATCCCTGATTTTTTTAATGAGGTTCAATGTTTTTTTATGAATAATTTTGTGATATGAATCCCAAAATGATCTTTTATGTGAGATTAATTATGCTATTTGATTAAAATTGGGGAAATTTATCTTTGGATCAATATTTTGGGTGAATCATGATTTTAAAGAGAAGTTGTGAAAAGTTTTTTTGGATGAATTTTAAGAAATTGGGGTTTCCATTGTCACATTAACAGTACTTCACACTATGAAAAATGATTAATCTATAAGGGAAACATGAAACTATTTTATCAATTGATGCTTGTGAATCCTCCTAAGTGGTGAATTCTTTCTCAAAATATCCCATGGGAGATTTTATAAGTGAGATAGGGAAAATTTTATAATTACATAAACTCAGATAAATGAATTAAATTCATGGATCATTAGTTCGGATAATAGATCTTAGGCAATAAATTGATTTCGTTTTCCTCTCCCTCATTTTCTATTACTCCATCTCATTTATTTTTACATAGTGATGTCAAATATTTGAATCTAAGAGAATAAATTGAAAATTTCCCTATACATGATTAATTATTAGAAGATTCATTCATTGGAAATTATTTTTAGGATGGAAAATTTTAGGAATGGAGAAACCATATTGGAAATAATTATTTATTTTATGGATTGGAAAAATATTTATACATTTTTGGATAATTTTGATTTATGAAGCACTAATTTTATTGAATTATATATATTTATGAAAAATTGTTATTTTATTGAAATAATGAATATTTATTCATGTTTATGGGTTGTATAAAAGAAAAACTGAATAAGATTTTGAAATTAAAAGTATCAATTTTTTATTTTTAGGATTTATTTTTTTAGACTCAAAATGATAGTTATAAAAAAATAAGATTGAATAATGTTTTTAATACGGAATTTTTTGGACTGTTCATTAGCTTTTGAGTGTTTATTTTAATGAAAATTGTTGAAATTTATATTTAATTTATTCATTGAATAGACAATATTAATGGGCGTGATTGTGATTTTTGATTGTGGGTTTTGAGATATTTTTTACACCAAGAGTATTTATTTGTATTAAAAATGTTTTATTAGTAACATTTTTTGAATGGTACTAGTTTCATTAATGAGGATGGGTGGTTTAGTGAGCATGAATTATGATGTGAAATAGTTGATATGACTAGGGCTGAACGTTACACTCGTCATTCAAAGAGATTTGATTGTATGAATGATGTTTACTTATTAGAATGATAGATAATAATAGAACATAGAAAATCAAGATTTTATATTTAGTGATTCGTGGGAATACTTAACATGGAATGCATACATTGGGGAAATAGGTTGTTTTCATTAGTTTTTTGAAAAGGGTTATTTTCCATTAATTAGTGAAAATATTTGTTTTAATATAATTGGGAAGAATATTGGTTTATGAAAGCTGGGATTTGAGGTTAAAAAATGTTTTTAGTGAATTGTTGGAATATGTTTTATTATATGTGGTAAATTGAAAAAATTATTTCTAAAATAATGTTTTGGATAATTAAAATTCTTTAGTTATAAATTAGTTTTTAATTTATCACAGTTTATTGTTTTTGTAAATTAAAATTGGTTGCACATGGAAATACATTGATGTCATGGGGATGTCTTTCTAGGTTTTTACTCACCCCATAAATTTGAATTCATGAGTATAAGTAGAGATAGTTGGGCCTGATACAGGTAAATATATGGAATTTTTCTTCATTAGTGAAGATCTATTATTACATGATGAAATTATGGATAGAGGGATAATGAATTTTGGTTTGATAATTTTGGTAATGATTCTACCACACACTACTTTTATATTAATTATGTATGTAAATTTTGCAGTAGTATTTATATAACCAACTAGTTTATACTATTTTGCATAGTTTAATTGGTTTATATATATATGATGTTTAACATGATAATACATAAGATTGTGGTTATTTTTTGAGGTAAATTATACCTCTATAGTATATTTTATGCCTCATATATATTTTTGGTAAACTATGGTAATCAGACAATAAAATTTTGGTCATGTTTCATTCTCATCATAGGTAATTAAATGTGGGTTCCTAGGTCAAGGTGTTACAATGAAAATAAAATTTTATTAAGGGGAAAAAATCCATTTACAATATCAATAGTTTTCTAGTGAAAAAATAATATAATAAATAATAGTGGATAAATCTTTAGGATCAGCCCCAAACCATTCTATACTGGTAGTTTCATCTAGAAACATAACCTACCAAATTGTCATTATTATAGTATAAAAATATTAGTAATCATTTAAGGAAACCTTGGCCCAATAAACATTAGTCAAAGACCATACCAACCATTATATAATCTAAAACATGATTTACATGTCTATCAATTTAATGAATAATATTATAGGATCTATAGGATAATGGGTTAATGATTTTAGGAATTATTATAAAATAAAAGTATTTAAGGTGTAAAAAAATCATAATCATATCATAGAATGAAATAGTCCATAAATATCAAAAAATGTTAAATATATTTCATGTGAATTTAGATTAGGTTAAAAACGATAGCTGGCATTCCTTAAAATATGAACCCAATAATGGAGATTATCCATTCCATGGAATGGAAGTTATCTAAATAATGATATTTACTCACTCTATTAACCAATGTGTTTTATATGATAAAAACATGTATATAAACTACATCATTTATCACTATGGAGTAGACTATATATCTAGTCAACCTAGTTAAGGATTTATTTCTTCTTGGAATCTCCTATTCCTCCATTACCTTGGGTTTCAATTATCCCAACAGTATAATATTATGACTCCCTACCCCCAAAGGTACCCCTCCTTGTCCGATTATGAGAGAATGGAGATAATGACACCTAAGGCCCACCAATAATAGGACATGGGTTGATAAAAGGCATATAGGGTATAAAAAAACACATATGAGAGGCATTACCATCTAAAATATGAAAAATGACAAAGATATGATTGAAACCACAAAAAAAATCATGCTCGTAAAAAGAAGAAGAAGAAATCCCAATAAATGATATGAATGTAGTGACATAAAACTATAACAAATGAAAAAGAGATAACTAATCCTCGATAGTGAAAAAAACTCTAATAGTTCCTAAATAACTCTTAGAACTAGTAATGTTAATCTTGATCACTAAGAAGATCTTTATGACCTTAATATAGTGTATATATACATAGGGTCAAAATAAAACGTATACTCTGCAGGATACTCCCTACAACCTCTCATGTAAGATGTGAAAGAAGCATACCAAAGAGAAGTGAGTAATAAAATGAAACCACTCATCACCAAAACATATTTACTATTTTTCCAATACTTACCAGGGATATCTCTCACCATGTATCACATACAAGAGATTATATAATATAATAACCAAAGTGGGTAACCCACACCACTTTCCCACTAGTTTTTTACTCTCACATCCACAACATCATATGTCCTAGAGCACCAATATATTTCTTATAGAAACATTTCTTGAAGATACATTGGAATCATATCACATCTGACCCATAGACACCTAGACTATGACATCACATCTCACCAAAAGAAATTGGGGCTTTCTTATCACATCTCAACTACCACTATTACCTAAAGAATAGGGTATCATGACCATAAAAGGATCAACCTCATGCCCTCCACCTTCCCTGAACTACTCCCAATATGGGCCACATCATCGTATCATCAAACACAACCACAAGTGCACTAAAATCTGCAAGACAAAATAGATCATAAATAAGAACCTATTCTAGAAAAGATAGTATAGAAGAACGGGTATCCATCCATTATCCCTCACCGACATATATGTTGAGAAAAATAGACCCCAAAACATTTGGATGTTGGCACACAGTGATTGTCTTGGGTGGGGTGCATTTAGAGATCACAAAACATACAGGATATATATAAGTGTCATATCCACACAAAGGGAATCTAAATAACCTTAGACTCATCTGCAGCTAATGTCACACAAACTCTTGGATACCATTGTTGAGGCCTGAGTATCAAAATCATATAGACATCAAGATAAACATTAATTAATTAATTTTTTATTAATTAATTACTATTATTATCATTTCAATATTAACATTTTAATATTCCAATCCAAGTTCCAACAACAACATTAATTATTTTCTTGTATTCCCTTGTATGACATCATTATAAGTAAGAATCAAGAATAAACTATGTTATTTAATTAATTCATTTAACATTTCATAAAATTTCAAGTACTATAGGACTCAACCCAAGCTACAACATAAAAGATTCACTTATTGTGCATATTATCAAACAAATTCTCATATATTGAAACTGATTATGAAAAAAAAACCCACCATTAGTCTATTAAACAAAATATTAATTATAAAATAGTCATCTTGTGTTTCATAAAAATAAAAACAAAACCAAAAATAATAGGAAGGCCTAGGTTAAGCTAGTTCTATCAGTCCTGGTGACATCCATGACACTACTCTACATAATACCACATCTTTCAACCCATTTAAATATCATCATCATAAAAACTAGCACACAATTCCACCATCACAACATTAAGAATCACCACCCGTCAAAACCATCATATCCATAACCATGTGCCACAATCATAGCCTTGGGTATCCACTCCCATCATTCCAATCATACAAGGTTATCATTAAAATATATCAAGTCTCTAAATAAATATATATTAAATACCTATTAATGTATTATCCCCCATATAATTCCATGTAAAATATGGAAAAAATAAGGCAATCCAGCCTTTATAAAAAACATTTGGAACAATATTCTACAATGAAATGATGTTAGAAATCATTTATTTTTCATAACTCTCTTTAATTATCCTCTTTATAATAATAAATATTAGAAAATCTAGCCTTAATATAACAAGGTTAAATATTATTTATTGCAACTTGAATTATTCTTTATGCCATTTTTCATATACTGACAATATCAATGATGATTATTTCTACATGAAGAATTAATATAATCATACAATTACTCACTTTATGTTCCTATAAAATTTCCAAGAATATAAAACATGACTAAAAACCATAATAATATACATTTAGCTATCTAATAAAACTCAAAGGTAAAAAATATATTTCAAAATCTTGCGATCACATATCTCAAGTATTTCAAACATGAATATTTGGATTCCCACATGCGAAAATAACTACTATTCCTAGAATTTAATTAAATCATGACACGTCATAATCATCTCTATTTCAATATTCTAATAAATGGAATTATAGGATAATTATTGATAATAATATTTAATCATTTTAATATCACCTTATTTAATAATCTCTTTCTATCTCTAGGTTAATTTTCAGAATAATTATTATTATTCCACTACATGTAACTATCCATTTCTTGTGTTAATCATATAGATTATATAATATTGTTATCTACTTTATGTAATAAATCATTAAACTAAATTTTTGAAATTATTATCAGAAATATTCATTTCAACATGAAATTATAGATTCTTAGATAACATTATTTATCCTTGGTATGAAATATTCTTTCAAAATCAATTATGTAAATTAAAAACTATTTGGATAACCTTTTTGCTGGAAGTAAACTTCTATTTCATTGCATGAAATATCACATTAATTATATTAAAGTATAAATATTTGAAAAAAATATTCTTCATAAAATATTATTTCATTTAAAAATTTCGAATTAACAATATTTCATCAACAATATTACACAACATGTAATTTATCCTTCTCTTTTATAATTTCCATATTATCACATATTCATTCCACATACATTTATTTTCTGTATTTTTATTTGATAATGATTAATCACATCCATTTAATAAAATAACCTAATTCATGTTAATTTAATATTTTCACTGCATGAAAAAAGGTAAGAAATATATCCTTTTAAAAGAGGACAATAATTCTCATATTGCAACAATAACCAAAGGATAGAGAAAGAGTTCTTCATCATAGAGACATATGTGTGGCGCATGATGAGGAATCTTTATATAACTATAGATGAATTTGAGAGATTACTGGCGATGATTTGATATTATCTAGACTCAAGATAGAAGAATTAATTTAATGGGGAGATCGGGTATTTTAGAATACATATATAAAATCCCACATAAAGATATTAAATATTCATTTAATTAGTTCTGAAATAATTCCACACAGAACCTATTCATAACTCCAAAAATTAAGAGAATTCAAAATATTACATTTAAAAAACATAACCAAGACAACCACCACTAATTTACTATTTATTCCCACTAATTTACACTATAAACATTTATAAAAGGTTCTAGGGAAGAAAAATGGGTTTTCAGAAATGTCTCATCTAGTTATACAAGAAGCATATACATTACATAAGGTTAATAGGGTTTTAACCTTACACATTTTTCTATCCTTATGCTGGACAACTCTTAATCATGCATAAGCTTTAGAAAATCCCATATAACCCTACACAATGGTGAACTACCCTTACCTAACCATTATAAATTCAAGGTTACCCTAATTAAGTATTGGAAAAAACATCTTACATTTACATTAGAATTGGGTTACCCTTATAGAGTAAATAAAAACAATATTTAACCATACACATGAATGAAGACTTGTACAAGTGTAAAAGTAAATTTTAAAATATTTTATTTCCACATTAAAACACATAAATAATTAATATAAGGCATTTTTATTAATTATAAAATTCTAAAACACTTCTAAAATAATAGAATGGTTTTAAAATCTGACAAATTAATTTCCAAATAAACTTTTAACAATTGAAATTACTCCCATAATTTGAGAAAATATTTTAAAAATAAACACATCAAATTGAATAAACTAAATGGAACAAGAATCAATTTGGTATAAAAACACATTTATGTCTATCTTTTCAACAATTTTATGTAGGTATTAAATTAAATTAGAATAAATACATACTTTATTTTAATCTATCATGTTAGAAAATAAAATTCATAAAAATCCCAAACATTTCATGCGTAACATGTCATGAGAAAGAGTAGATTAATTTTATTTCTTATCAATTTATTTTCAAATTTAGATATTCCACTTAAAAAATTTCATTAAGCCATCCCAATTAATAAATATTCAATAAAAACCCCTTTTTAATTCTTCTTCATAACAAAATATTTATGAAAATTTCATTTCATAAAAATATTTCTATAAATTTGCTAAATCAATTTTTAAATAATTGCAAGTGTTCATGGATGAATCGAAACAGTTTATTTAAAAATACTTATTGTCACAAAGAAATGTTTTCAAAGAGTCTCTCACTTTATCTTATTATACAAAATGGTGAATATACATACTCTATGTAAATTCTACTTTTACAAAAACATTTCATATTTAACCTGAGTTCTGTGATAACTCATATATAGAGGAAAGTTATTTGCTTTAATAAAATTATTTTTATCCAGCTAACATAGCTCTACCATGATCTTTAAATAATTAAAATTGATATTAATATATAACTGTAAATTTAACATAATACATGCATCATTAACAAAACATGTTCTTGGAACAATCCATTATCCATCATTAATTTTTCCGTGTTTGTTAACAAGACATTCATAACTAGGGGAACACTCATTAAAAATATAAAAAGGATATAATATACTAATTTTCATTTAACATTTACCAAATGTTCATTACATTACATTCAAGATTCATATATCAATATCAGATAAAATTTCTTAATCATCACATGCACCAAGATCAAGAGATCTTCCATAAACATTCAAATCAATTGAACCTATCCATCACACTATGTTATTTTTTTGGGGTGAAAACGACTTGCCCATATGGTTTTCAAATGTTTCATAACATAAAAAATAATTATAGTTGAAGTGTCCCATATATTTACATGGTCAATGATATAACACATGTATATAGTATGAGATAAATACCTTCTAGGGATGTTGGAACACTGGGCCACAACAATATCATAATCAAATCCACATTCACAACCCACATCCCAGAAGAATTTTAATACCAAACTGAGAGAGTAATCGAATGTTATGAAAAAGGTTATAAAAACTACTTTCCCCAGACCAAATATCCATCTATGCACCAATATAAATGAATGAGTTATACTTACCATCTCTTAAGTCTGATAAGAATGAGTTGGAAACTAAAATTTTAAGGTTATAAAAATGATCATGGATTCAAGATTTATTAGGTGGGTTCCAATAAAGTGAATGATAAGGTATATCTAAAATAATTATCAATAGATAGTAATTGAATAATGATGATAAATTTTTACTATCACCTCAAAGGGATAGAAATAGAATGTTTTTAGGTTCAATAAATAAATTTATATGTGTCACCATACAATAAGATATGATATTAGAATTACTATAATGGTGGGAAAACATCACTCATTGACAAGATTACCATATTGGGTTAAATAAAAAATATTAGCCTAAAACTGATCTTATGAAATCCCTATAAAAATATCCAACTCCTCATAAACACTAAGGGTCATGAACCATCACTGTCGAGCTTACCCACACAACATCATAACAAAAAAATCAACCCAGTTATCTATCTAAGATGATTCAACTAAACGATATCAATGTCTCCAAAAAAAACCTCTATCCTATAATCTAAAATGGAGTCCTCATAATTATGGAAGGCTTGGATATATAAATCTTTGCAACCCCCATTAATCTCCAATATCCCCTGAATAACTACTTGAACTAATAATGTCCAAATCATCACCAAGAATATCCTTCTGAAAAAAAATAGTTTATGAATATATAGGGTGATCATAACATGTATAATCAATATGATCCTCCCTACAAACTCACATGAAATATTTTAAAGAATCATACTAAATACCACTGAGTAAAAAAATGAAACTAACTCATCACCTAAACTTGTTTATCACCTTTCCCATACTCACCATGGCTATCTCTAACCAAGTATCATATACAAGAGAAAAATTATTATTAAAAAGGATGGTACCCTACACCACTTTCCCCCTATTTTTACTCTCACACAACCCAAAATCTAATATAATGACATTCCTATACATTACTATAGTAACCAATCCCGAAGGAACTAAGGCCATAACATCACATCACATCTCTCCATAAGGCACCTGAATCATTATATTAAATCTCTAACATTGACATAACTAGAATAATATGGTCTAATTTACATAAATAACATCAATATTGTTCCCTAATCCTACCCTGCAAGACCCCCACTACGATCCACATCATCTTATTTCCAAACACAGCCAAAAGTACACTATAATTTGAATTACATTAAAGCTCATGCGTAAGAACTTCACCTCAAAGAGAGAGTGGGGAAAAGGGGATAACTAGCCATCCATCCTTACCATATAGGATATTAGGAAACAAACCTCCCAAAACATTTGGGTGTAATCACATAGTGCTCGAATCAAGTGGGGATTGTATAAAAACAATAAAACAGACATGATATATGTAAGACTGAGAAGCACACTAAGGGAAACTTGCCAGTCTTAGACTAATATGCCACTAATGCCACGAGGGACTCCCAACTACCACTACTAAGGCATTTGTATCAAAAGAAAACACCTATAAATATCAACATTAATTAATTAATTAATTAATTATCTATTGAATAATTATTATCATTTTAATATCTAGACTAACATTTTAATCTTTTGAGACAAGTTCCAACAATAAAATTTATTATATGTTTGTATTCACAAGTATGTCATCATCATAAGAAATAATCAAGAACCAAACTCATTCATTAATAAAGTAATTTAACTTTACATAGAATCCTAGGTACTCGAGGAATCAACCTAAGATACCACACAAAAGATTTACTTGTTGTTCACAGTATCAAAATACTTCCCATTGGAAATATATTATATAAAATAATTAGCTATCATTCCATTGAAAAATAGATTCATTACCATTATAGAATACCAAATTTCATCACAAAAACAACAACAATGAAACCTTACAACTTTAACATGTTCTATCAGTCCCAGTACAATCCCCGAAACCACTTCATATAATACCACATCCAACATCCCATGCCAATATCATCATCATCATCACAACCCTCACCCCATGGTATATTCAAAGCATTTGTAATCCTTTCCCATCATCATTATCAAAACCATCGCCCCATTCCACAATCATAGCCTTAGGCTTCCCCTCCCATCAATAAAACTATACATGTTTATCTTTCCAACATATCAAGTATATAAATAAATAGATATTAAATACATATTAATTTATTATATGTAAAAATTCAAAGGAAATTACATCCAAAACAAACATAGTATTTAGAACATTATCAAACATCGCTGGGTTTTCTTAGCACAAAAGAAATGATTTTTGAAATAATACACTTTTCATAGTTGTATTTAATTATCATCTTCAAAAAAATAAATCTCTACTACTCTAACCATATAAATTTTGGGGCTAAATATTATTTATTTCATCTAGTGTTCCACCTTAAGTTTCTTTTTCTTGTATTAATAATATTTACAATGATGATCTGAACATGCCAATTTAATATAATAAAATAATTTCTAGATTTAAGTTTTTATCAATTTTCCAATCATATCAACCATGATTAAGAATCAAAATAATAGATAACACTATATATAGTAAAAAATAGTGGAAAAAATTTATTTTAAAATCTTGAGATCACACATCTAAAATATTTCAAACATGAAAATAAATATTCCCACATGAGATAAAACATACCACCAAAAAATTTAAATTAAATTATATAATGTGATAATCATATCTATTTCAATCATCAAATAAACTGAATTAATGAATAATTATCATTAATAATATTTAGAAATTTTAACATCATGATATTCTATTAGCACTTTTTCTCTCTTAGAAAATTTCCAAATTAATTAGCATCATTCTATAACATGAAATTATCATTCCCTTCTAATAATACTATAGATTATCCATTATTGAAATTATTATCAATAATAATATTTTTAATAAGAAAAATATAGACTCTAAGATAACATTATTTTTCCGTTAAGTGAAATATTATTTCAAAATGAAAATTTGAAATTAAACAATAATAAGATTATAGAACCCATGACCTAAAAACCACTTAAAAATGGATCTCTAGGCCAATTGGCCACTATGACATAGGTGTGCCTCTCCATATACAAAAGGATTCAAACTAGCAGTGAGGGTCTGATGAGGTGATAGTGGGGAGCCTATACCCTATGGCAGTGATAATAATAATGTTCCATATATATATATAACATTATGGATAGAAAATCAGTGAAAGAAATAGAATTTCCACTATGGAATCATGGAGAAACAAAAATTTAATAAGAATAAACAAGACTAAATCCCTAAATAAAATATATAGAAAAAATCATAATGTGTCAATTTATCCAAAATAGATATTCAATGTCACCCATGTTTTACTATATCAGTACATATTTTTGAAGCGTGAAAAAAGATAAAAGGAATCTCCATCATGATGCAGTGGAACCAAAAGGTCCAATTCTTCCCATACCATCAAAAAAGTAAAACTATTATCACTAATTTCTAACTCTCATGCATAATCCCATACCTAATCTGAAATACATAATGTCTATATGCATCTTCAGTATCCCATATAGGATGTGACAATGAAGATAATAGGCCAGCAAAAACAAGTTCCAGTCTTACATCCATAATTATACCAAGTGTATAGAATATAAATAAAAATGAAACAAATGTATAATTAATAAATAACCCAATTCATTTATTCTCAATAGCCACAAGAAACAATAACCTGCTTCGGCCATCACCAGTATATCTCTGATCACAAGCTACCAAATATATATATAATATACAACACGTGTCTGTATATATATATATATACATTGGTGAGGACCCATGGTTGAATGACTATGAAAACCCCTGATGAATACCATGTTTAGAGATCCTCTATGAACCTCTAATTAATGTGTAACCTGACACCTCATGCCAACCAACACCCCACATTCCACAAATCAAGTTCCCGATGTCTAAATTCAATCTCTAATCAAGTACGTGGTACCTCAAAAATATTCTTAGATAATCCCTTTTGGCTATTAGCGTGATGTCCTTAGGCACAACAATATCAGTCCTCTAGAAAATAATCATCATTTTCTCAATAGTCGGCGTCCCAAGGTACAATAATATCCTTCCCCCCATAAAATTGGCTCATCATCCACATGTAAAATGGTGAAACTTAGCATCAAACTAATCATCTCAAGACCATCACCCAATGGTCCATTACCATCCATGTCGATTTCTATGGTGAGCACCCCTAAAATATATGATGGCTTACACCATCCCCTAGGTGTCATAATCCATGTGGGACATCACCAAAAATGATTAGTCAACATAAACTTGATTGATTCCTATTTGTGTGCACACAACTCCAACATGTTAGACAAAAAATGGTGCATAGAAATCAAAAAAATCTAAGACACATCATTCTGCACCTCATTCCCATACGACCATATTAGTAAATCATGATAGTTAACACCATCATAAGTCATACAGTCCATGAACTCATCCTAAAAAATTCATTACATTAATATGAGGACCATGTCACTTTAACCTTATGATGATAATCACCTTATATTTCAAAGGCCATTCCCAACATGATAAACCACATCACCTTAGTCTTTGTGTTCAACATCACCTCAATCCTTAGGCCTAACTCATCACATTCCCAAGTTGAATAATAAATTTTTATAAACAATATAATAAATTATATTACACACACAACCTGAACTACCCAAGTGGCACAAGGCCCCATACCATGATTATAAAATGTAATCAATAGTTAGAGAATTCCTAGGGAATATTATTATATTTATTAAACAATTTAAATTACAAAAACTATTTTTTTAGGGATCTATCTTAGACAACACACATGGTAATATATATGACACACCCATAAAACACCATTAAAATTAAGAATAAAACTAGGAACCACCTAAAATATACTCATATATTCTCCCACTTTGGATATAATCCTCTAAATCAATAAAAAATGAGAGAAATTATCATTTTTGATGAAAACCCTAAAATAAGGAAAATGAGATCTCACAGATTCATAAATATATATATGCTGAGATAAAATAAAAAGCGAAGCAATAGGATTAAACCCCTTACCGATACACTTCTAATGAGATCTAAAGATAAATAATCTGATCCCGGATGACGAAGCTAGCTCAAAGCCTATTTGTAGAAGGAAATGGAGGATCCCCTACTATTTATAGATGAAATGTGGGAGAAAGATAAGGAAAATAATCAATAAATGTGAGGGAAATTTTTTCATTTCTCCCAAATAAATGACTCGCACTGTTTGGATTCACGGTTTGGCTAACAATTGGTCCACCTATGTGGTTCCCATTGTCAAAGAACCACACACACATGAGCTAGGCACACAAGTTTCCATACCATGTGCAGACTATGTGCTTCCCCTCTATTTAAGACTGCATAGGTATCACATGGTTGTGTTCCCCCACCCAAATAGTTTGAAAACCCATGTCCAGTGCTATAGGTGTACCTCACAGATACTCTTGGGAGGCCACACAGTTAAATCAAATTGTTTTCCCTTACCTATGCTTTCTTGAAACTGATCTTCTGAGGTTCAACGCACCCAAAACTCAACCAAAAACATAAGGCACTTCTAGGTCCATTAAACAAATCTAAAAAATTCCTTTAGAAAAAAACTATGGGAATTAGGTTCCGAAGATCAATAGAATATTTAGTCAACCACCAAAATCAAATTTAAAAAAGGTTTAGGAATTTTAACCAGATTAAAGACTGAAGATGTTATAATCTCAAAACCTTAATATATCTCAACCTTGAGCTATCAATATTTACCCTAATATGGAACCATACATACCTGACTTATTTATAGAAACTTGGTATACCCAATTCAGTAAATAACTGTCAATTACCCTCAAGGCACTCCCCACCTTTGGAGTTACCTACCCAAACACTACAAACACAAAAACCAAATTCCAAATGTTGCATCGACCATCTCCAGATATACAAGTACTCACATGATGCATTTTCTTTCCAGAACCACATCAGGTTATCAATTAGTTATTGTGTCACTCCTCAAACCCATCAAGTCCCACATATTATCATATTTCCATAAGTACCTATGCCATATATGATACTAATCAAAACATGTATCTCATTAGATTCCCAATTATCCTACATCTTGACAGATGGCCACAAATAATCATGCATCATATATATATATATATATTACCATAATATTACTAATTCCTATGAATATAATATATATATATATTCATCATAATTAATTCCAACATACTAATGAGCTCCTGGTTAGTCAAAAAACATCACACATGAACCTCATGCACCCAAACTGGCCATTCCAACATAAATAAAAACTCATTCATGCCCACTATGTACCTCTAACTATCATGCAATCCCCAAACTTCTCTGACATCAGTGGATCAAAAACATGAACTTGGATTGAATCCCAACTAACTGAATTATGGAATCCCTTTGGAGCTACACCAACTACAAGGAACTGACCCCAATATCGGGTCTCTCAATCTCTTCCATGACCATCACGTACAACTGAATCCAAACTTCCTTCTCTTGGTACCACTACTAATGTAACCTCATATCCTTGATTCGGACCCAGTCCCTGAATCACAAATAATCAAGAATATTTCCTAGATTACCTCTCCTGATGGTCCATTTAACCATACACTCATCACACCTTTAGAACCATATCACACTGGATCTGAACCAGCCTTGGATTTCTAGAGTGGACGAAAACCACCAAAGACCACTCCTCAGTGGTCTACTTGAATCTCTTTCCTGACTACCCTAATGAGAATCTTCGTGGCCTCACTTCCTACCACCTAATGCATCCCTGATAAACTCACCTATAATTTTCCCCCAACTTGAAGAAGACTAGTCCATCAAGTTTCCCTTGGTTATCAAAACCTAATTCACTTCCTCAAAGATGGATGTAATCCTGAAGATTTTTATCTTCACCCTGACATCATGACTCAATCCATCCTCAAAATTCTGCACCCTGACAATTTCATCTTCCACCATAATAGGTGAAGATTTGGATAGGTCTATAAATTTGGCTGCATAATCCATGACTTAAGTGTCTCCCTACTAAAGATTCATTAACTCATGGGCTAAGTACACCCTCAATGTATCATGGAAGAAGTAATCAAAGAAAATGTCTTCAAAATTCTTCCAAACCAGTCCCACATGTCTACCTTCCAGAACATGTACATCACACCCTCACTTTTCCATCCCTTTGAGCATATATGTAGACAACTTCACCCTCTTCCATGGTGGTGTCTCAAGATGATCTAAAATATTCTAGAGTGAATCATTGTAGTTCTCTACCTCCATTGGTCCACCGTCACCCTGAATCAAAGGTGAGTTCTAATACTGGGACACACACATCAGATATTCCTTAGATGGGTCACCTCCCTGAGATCACCTATCAATACATTGTACGACAATTACCAAGCTTTCTCTGAGATTAACTTCAAGATATTTCCCAATGTATGCCATCTGAAGTGACTACACTGCCAATACCACAACAAGTACATATGGATCATGATTATCCCAATCCTTAGGGGCCTCATCCCAAACCTTGTGTTCCTCATTCCATTCACGTTCATGAATCACCATATCTCCACCCTACAAATGATCCACGAAAATCCATCTATTTGGCATCACATTGACAATCAAAATTTTCAAATAGTCATTAATGTTTATATATATATATATATATCTTAGATATGAAAATATTTAATATCCAACACATCTCTCGACCCTTACACTCCCCTACCACACCATTTCACAAGTAATCTAGCCTCATGTCCCCTTACCTAACCATATCTGGGAAAGGTATGAAGTATCATTTGGCCTCATGGCCCCCAACATACCAATAATAGAGTTTGGCATCACATATAATCCGACCTCATGACCCCTACCTTCTTATAACATAGTCAGGAATCATGTATCGTATATCAATATGAGGTATATGATTAAAATTAAACCAAAGAGGATATACAAGAAAACATTGGCTAGATTATTTATTGAAAAATTAAACAACTCACCCCCTTTATCATCCTAGCCTACCCTTAGTAGTGTTAGGACTGTATATCATATGTATACAAAATCACATAGCATCAAATCTTGACCATATTGGGAACCAAGTACCAAGGTTGGATAGGTATAATTAAACCAAAAGGCTAAGAAGAAAACACTAAATAGATTCATTTTTGAAACATTAAACAACCCAACCCCTATTAGCGTATTCTTGTTTCGTAATGGCGATCACAATAAAAACATACATCCTATGATCCTAAGTGTCTATAATGATGCATGTTAAATCCCCCATTATATATAGGGACAAGTATTAATATCCACATAACAGACTAACATCACACCCAATTACACCACTCAAGGTGGAAATCAAGTCAACTATAAAATAATGCAGTAGATCATCAAATTTACACCCCTAGATACATGGTTTTTCCCCTATGCATGGGGAGGCAGGAACCCAAACATGAGTTCCATATCCCTTTAAAACTATATCCTAGTTTCTGGTCTACCATATCCCAAATTTTAAGATAAAACAGAGAGTAAGAATCATATAATATCATTTTTAGGTCCCTGAACTAGAAGACACTTCAAAATGGTGCTCCGTGCTAGTCGACCACTTGGCCTTAGGCATGCCTCCCCATCCACCAAAGGCTATCGACAAACAGTGAGGGTCTAATGAGTTGATAATGAGAATAGTACACCCTATGGTTTTGATAATAATAATGGTATATATATATATAACTTGAAGGACCAAAACACATTTGAAGAAATAGAATAAAAAATATGAAATCATGAAGAAACATCAATAAAAGAATAATATTCAAGGATAAAGTCCCAAATAAAATTGGTTGAAAAAATCCTAATGATTCAATTAATAAAAAATAGAGAGTGAAGTTGTCCCAGGGATGAAAATATCATTACATATATATAAATCATGAAAAAGATAATAGGAAAATGTCTCTGGATGTAGAGGAACCACTAGGTCAAGTACCTTCCTTCTAATGAAATAAGTATAACTATGATTACAAAGGTCCGGCTCACGAGCCTAATCCCTTTCATAAACTCAATGAAATAAAATCTAAATGTATCCCAAGGGACCCGTGTAGGCTGTGAGAATGAACTTAGTCAGCCACCACCAATGCATGTCTGTCTTACATCTATATTGATGTAGGTGTATAGAGTATAAATAAAAATGAAAAGCATGAACATTTAATAAATAGCCTACTTTCCTTGCAGTCAGCAACCACAAGGAATAAATCAGCTCCTCCTACCATCACCGCAACATGCCCCCAAAATATATATAGAATATAACTCATATATGTATATATATATTTTCAGTGTGGATGACCCACAGTTTAATTCCCAATGGGTCCCCTTACAGATACCATGCCTAAATATCCCTTAGGAACATCCTTTCACTCCTACAGAACCAGGTTTATCCAGTGCTAGGGATTTAACAATGCTAGCTAAAAGTGATGTTAAAGACCCCATTTATCAGCTTTTGAAAAAGCACTAATAAATAGGGTCCTTTAACAGTTCTTTTTTAGATCTGTTATAGGGACTCGTTAACAACACAAAAAATCACTAACAAAGGCCCCCTTTTTTAGCACTTCTAAAAAAATGATAAATACCCCCTGTTATCAGTGCTAGTAAAAACAACGATAATGGGAGGCCTTTACCAACACTTTTTTACTAGCATTGATAAAGGGTATATTTCAAAAAGAAATTATATTTCATTAAAAAAATATTAATATTTAAATATATTTAAATGTTTATATTGATATATATATAATATATATTTTTTAAAATTATTTTTGATAAGGAAAAATAAACACTTACAATTAATATATAATTTATTTAATTAAAATTTCTTATATAAAAATTAAAAAAAATATTTTTAATTAATAATTTGATTATTATTATATAGTAATAGTCATTTAATAATAATTTCTAAATATAAAAATCAAAAAAAATTAATAAAAGTTCAATTTTTTTTGAAAAAAGTCTTGAACTTCAAAGAACCATAACTTTTTATATAGGGGTCCATTTAGGCTCTACCACATATCAAATAGAATCTTGTGAGGAGATCTATACCTTATTGACTAGGGGGTCCATTTTAACTATTTTTTTCTAGGCTATATAGGCCTAGATTTCCTAAAAAACTGAGTTTTTAGTTGGGGTACCCCAATTTGTTAACATTCAATGGATTATCAGCCTTGTTTACGAGGGTCTTATAGCTTTTTTTTTTGTGGGGAAAGAATTTATTCCCAGGTATTACATTCATATATTTTATGGTTTTGAAATTTTATCCTTTTTTAAAATTTGGGTTTATTTATAATTAAATATTTGGATATTTTCTTTTATTTACTTACAATAAATCACTTTTACAAATACATATATCAATATATTTACAAAAAAATGTATTTATGAAATTAAAAAATAAATATTCATTATTAATTTCATTTAAATTAAATAATTTTCCATCTTTTACCTTATAAAAATGGAATCATATGTATACATAAGTTTTATATATACTTATGTGTGTGTATTAATAAACTTATAAGTATACATCCATATTATATTATATTTATTTATTTATATTTTAATATATATAAATGAATATTAATATATAATATATTTAAATAAATACAATTATATATATATCACACATTTAAAAATATATATAACTAAATATAAAATTGTTAAATATAAAACAAAACACTTATGGAATAGTGGGAAAGAGATTCAGTCACATAATGGTGGACTAAGGATAAAATCTAGGCATGTACATGAATTTAGGCTAGTATTATAGAACTAAGTATGGGTAGAGGTGTGTGATGTATGATGGGTAGTGGATAGAATTGAGAACGGGGGTTGTAAGCACTGATAAAGCTGGGTGTTAGTGTGATTGAAAAAAATAATATTTTTCATATTTTTTAACAACGTTTTTTAGACCTATTAAAATCCAACCATTAATAGCAATAATTTTTTTGTTAAAATCACCCTATAAACGTGATAAAAAATAGGTATTAAAGTAACCCACTTTAAACATCACTCGCAATATCAGTGCTTTTTAAATGCTGTTAAAACCCCATAACAATCGATGTTATAGCCTCGATTTTTTGTAGTGAATAAAAGTGTAACCTGATATCTTGGGCCAACGAACACATCATGTGCCATTAACAAAGTTCTAAACATAAAAATGGAATTCCCAATCCTATCCTTGGTAGCTCAAGCCTATTTCTAGAAAATCCCCACTAGTTCTCAGCCTAACATCCAATTCACAAATATATCCGTACTCAAAAATAATTGTCACTGTCACCCAATAGAAAATGTATCTTGTAATGACGACATCCATTCTTCTATATACCTGTCCTATTAGTTTCAAGTAAAATCATGAGGCTCATCCCCCAACTGATGGTCTCAACACCATCACCCGATGGCCCATCACTATCCATGTTAATTTATATGGTGATAACCACCAATATATTTGATGTTCAACACCATCCCCTAAGCCACATAATCTATGGGGACACACAAACAATGAGTGGTCAACACCACCTCAACAAATTCTTTTTTGCATGAACAAGGCTCCAATAGTGAATATTTAAATAATGATGAGTGGAAATAACCAAACAAAACATATGCCACATAATCGGACACCTTTTTCCCCTAAGACCATGTTACTACATCCTGGTGGTCAACACCATCACAAGTCATATGGGAAATTCCCTCATCCTGGTGACCTCATCACCTAAATCCAATCACCATGTCACCTTAACTTGGTGATCGTCATCACCATATATGTATCAGCCGCACCCATCCTGATGCACCATGTCTCCTCAATCCAAGTGATCAACATCACCTCAACCCATGTGCATATCCCATCAAATTCCCAAAGAACTCATGAAAATTATATAAAAAATTTAATAAATTAAATTAAAAACCCAGTGTAAACCACCCAAGTGGTCTAAATCCCCTTAGTAGGATTACCATATATAATAAAATGCTAGATCATTCCCAAGGAATCTCACTATATATTTTAAACAATTTTAAATATAAGAATGAATTATTTAGGGGTCTCTCTTGGACTTTCCATATAGTCATATATAGATATCACAACCAAACACCTATAAAATTAATGGGAAATCGATGAACCACCTTACTTATACAAATAGGTTATCTCTAATATGATATTATCATCTAATTAAATAAAAAATGAGATAATTATAATTCTATATGAAATCCCTAAATAGAGGGAAAAAGAGCTCACATAGATTTAGGACTCTATATGGTCAGATAAAAGTGAAAAAAAGAAATAGGATTAAATCCCATACCAATACACTTAAAATAAGAATGATGGAGTAGGAATTTAATCTTAGATAATGAATATGGATGAAATCCTAGGTGGAGAGGGAAATGGAGGACCCCTACCACATGTGGATGAAATATAGAGGAAAAAAGGGGGAAACACAAATAGAAGTGTGGAATTTTTTTTGATTTCCCCCAAATAAATGACAAACAAGGACTTGATGAACAGTTTGGAGAACCGTACACCATCCATGAGGTGTCCAAATTCCAAGAACAACATGTGCGTGGGGTTGGAACATAGTTTTCCAAACCACGTGTAGACCATGTGATTCCCCTATATTAAAAACTAATGAGGTTTCACATGGTCATGATCCCCCACCCCAGTATTTAAAAAATCATTTCTAGTTCTATAGTTGGGCCACATGTTTACTCCTTGGAGGCCACACAGTTAAATCTAACAGTGTTCCCCTACCTCATCGTTATTAAAACTGATTTTATGGGGATCTACGCACCTAAAACTAACCTCAAACCTGAATGAACATTCTTACCCATTAAATGTATTTATAAACAAGGACTTGGGTCAAAACAATATTGAAATTAGGTTATAAAGTACTGGATAAGAGTTATTACAACTAAAAAACTCCAAAAATAAATATGTTGATGAATTTAAACCCTCCAAAAACCCTATGTCATTACAAAGATCAATATTTTTTATAAGTAGTAAACTTCATTTTTTTACTTCTTTAAATATATCATTAATAAAAATCCAGGATTAATAGAAATAAAAATTCTTTTGCATACATTTGTATTAAATTTAAAATTATAAAATTTATAATATTTTATTAATATAATTACACAAAATTTAATTTATCCTCTACTTTTATAATTTCTAGAATATCACATATTCATTCCTTATGATATTATTTTCTATATTTTTATCTGACTGTGGTTATTATTTTGCATTTTAAAATACAAGCTAAATCATGTTAATTTCGTATTTTCATAGTATAACAAAGCATAAGTCACATATCCCAAACCCGTAAAAGAAGTATTCTCACAGTGAAAAACTAGCAAGAGGATATATATATATATATATATAATTCGTTATTTTGGAAACAAAGTCTTGGTGAGTGAGGAAGAAGAACATACCAATTTTAAATTGGTTGGAATCATTCTTGTGGATGATTTGAGATCATCTAGACTTGAAAAGGAAGAAAGAATTGAAGGGGGAGATCTAGTAATTTAGAATACACCGATACAATCCCCACACAGATATTAAATTTATATATATTTAGTTTCCAACTAATTCCCTACACAACCTATTCCTAACTCCTAAAATTTGGAGAATTCAACGATTACATCTATAATTCTTGACATCGAAAAAACAAGTAATTTCCCAATAATTCTTGTTAATTAATTCTAAAAACACATTATAGAGGGTGATGGGGAACAAAACTAGGTTTTTAGAAGAAAACTCAGTATCCTTATGTGAGACAAATATGCTATAGAAGGGTAATATGGTTTTACCCTTACACATTATTCTACCCCAACACATGTTGATTGTTACCATTATGTAAAATTTATAAAATCATATATAACCTTACATAGTTGTTAAAAACCCTTAAATAACCCTTGATAATTTAGTTTTAACCTTACACAAGTATTGTAAAAACCTTTTTAACGTTATTTGAGACTTGGGTTACCCTCATGCAACAAATAGAAAACAAAATTTACCATTACGCATGAGTAAAAAATTTCATAAGGGTAAAAGAAAATTTTAAAGAAATTTACTTCCAAATAAAAAACTCAAAAATAACCAATATAAAGCTTTATTATTATTTTCAAAATTCAAAAAAACATACAAGAATAATAAATCCAGTTTATGAAATTCTAAATTAATTTCAAAAAAAATTAACACTTAATATTACTACCATAATTTGCCAAAAAAATTAAAAAAATTATTCAAAAGTTAAAAAATAATTTTAGAAAAACATTTAAAATTAATGAAATTTCTTATGAACAACCAAACAACAAAAAATGAGAATAGAATTATTTGAAATATTTTAGACCAATACATATAATTTATTATGGATTTGAAAAAAATTATTTATCACTATCACTTTAAATTTTGTATGTTCCATGTTAATAAAAAAAGTTATATAATATAATTTACAACACACTAGTACTGATTTATTCATATGGTTTTTCAAGGCTCATGTAAATACCCATAAATTTCAAGGAAATTTTTTTCTTAATTTCTTTGGGATTTTACGAGTACGCAGTTTCTGAAGGCACCTGATTCTGGGGCCCAGTGTGCCCGGAATCAATTTCTGAAGTTTAGCTCGGGTACGTTCAATGAACGAACGATCGAGTTTTCTTAACTTTTGAACTGATGCTCAGAATCAAAATCCTAGGGCTCCAATGAAACTTCAATTCTAGTAATTTCTTAAGAAGACCCTTCCTGGAGTTGCATTTTCTTGGGAGGTGTTGTTAAATAATTGGGATAACTAAAGAGTGAAATATAAATTTGTGCTACAATTTTTATTTCTATTCTAATAGTCATCCTTCGCATGGGAGTTGAGTGGGACCCACTATAGTCCTAACACTTGGTAGGATATTAGTGAGGTGGGTCCCACACGATCCCCCGCCTCCTTAAATTTCCTAACACCCCATTAAACTCCCCTCTTTATGTTGGCAACCCCCTATAAATGTGTAACTCACCCACTGTCCCTCTTCTTTTTTTAATGCCAACACACCTATTCAATTAATTGAAACTCGTTAATTAATTGAATAAGACTTTTTGAATATTAAAAATAACGTTGGAATGTGTGTGTGTGAATAAAATAAGACAAAGACTTATTTTATTGTTGGTGGATTCGCTGTGTGGAGTTGAGAGGAGAGAACTCTTTTGGTCTTGAAGATCTTCTTCTTCCTTTTTGAAGAACGTAAAGAACGCTGGAGTACCAAGGAGTGATCAACGTGTCGTCCTTCTCTTCTCCACAGCCGGTGTGAGACGCCATCCACTTTGGATGTATGCCGACATCGTCAACCCCGACACCATCATTGACATCGTTTTTGAGGTAGGTAATTGTTTTACGATTAAGATTTATTTTTGATCTTCGTTGTTGTTTGTTAAGCCGCCTGTTATTGAATTAACGGGAGGAAGCCGGACCGCACAAACATGGCTGAACCTCCTCCCCCATTTGTTGTTGGTTTACCTTCATGGCTTGGAACATAAGAGACACAGAGGACTTGAAACACGCGGGAATGACAGAACCGCAGCCGGAGCGGGCCACAGCGAAGAAATGCAGCGCCGTCGCGCCGTACCCGAGAGGTCGGAGAAGGTCGCGGCTAGGAGCAGGCCGTGACGGGAGAGCGGGGCGCCGTCGTGCCACGACAGAGCACCAGGAGGCCATGGCTGGGGTGGGCTGCAGAGGAGGGGCACGAAGCCATTGCGCCGCACCAGACGGACAGGGGCCGCGACCTTTTGTTGCGGCGGTGCAGCAAGGGGCGGATGGATCCGCCGGCCGCCGGTGCTTCAGAAGGGCGAGACCGCAAGGTCCCGCGACGGCACACCGGCCAGCCAACCGGGCCGTCCATTTTCTTCATGGAAGACCGGGGGTCATAACCCCTGGTAGGTGACACAGGCAGGCCCCTCCACATGGGGGGCCGTTGTTTCGAGACCTGGGGGAAGTACCCCCCCTTCCGTGTGCGCTCCGCATGCGTGTGCCGCACCACGCGGACCGCCCAACTGAACCGGGCCGCTCGCGCTGGGCCAGGGTGCCCGGCCACTGGGCCGCGCCGTGCCGCTAGGCTGGGCCATACCCAAGTGGACTAGACCCAGACTTGGGTTCGGTCGACCTGGTTCGGTCCGACTCAGGGGGTATCGGGCCGGGTCGGTCTGGGCCCAAACCCCCTAAAATCGGATAGATTTGTTCAAATGGGCGTAACTTGGTCTACGGACCTCCGATCGACGCACTATCAGTTGCGATGCGATCCTTGGATATAGATGGTCGTTTAGATATATTTCACTTATGATTTCATAGAACGTGGGGTACCGCCGGGTGGGTTGGAACCCGAAACCAACCGGGCCTTCGGAGCGGAAACACTTATAACTTGAGCTCCAGACGTCCGATTGATGTGCCGTCGACTTTGTTGGATTCCTATTTGTGAGACGGTTCTTTTGGATTACTCTGCTCGAGGTTTGGGTGCAGTTGGAGTATGGTCGGGTTGGTTTTGACTTAAAAACCAACCGGGCCCCTGGAACGAAAAAGCCAATAACACTCAGACCGGGTGTCCGATTGACCCGTCATCTGTCACGTTGAGTTCCTATTGATGTGACGGAACATTGTGATACATCAGCTCTAGACTACATGAAAGTTTATGTATCGAGCCCTTTGGCTCGTGGATCAGACACTCCTAGAGCAAGCGTGCTGTGTGCGGGAACCCTAGAGCTGGCTGCGACTGCGACGAAGATGACTTCCGTACTAGGATCCTTCGTGGGTTCGATGAGGACGACTACCGTATTGGAATACTCCATGGGTTCAACGAGGACGACTATCGTACTGGGATCCTCCATGGGTTCGATGAGGACGACTACCGTATTGGAATCCTCCGTGCGTTCGACGAGGATGACTAGCGTACTGGAATCCTCTGTGGGTTCGACGAAGACAACTATTGTACTAGAATCCTCCGTGGGAATGACTACCGTGCTAGGATCCTCCGTGGGTTCGACGACAATGACTACTATACTTGGATCCTCCGTGGGTTCGGCAATGATGACTACTAAACTTAGATCCTACGTGGGTTCAGAAGAGGAGATGATTCAGAGGGTACATCTAATCATCTCCACCCCACTTCGTTAATGGATACCTGTGTGAGCTGAGTCTTGACTTTCAATCATTATCTTTGATGTTATTGAATTGATATCCTATGTGGATTGGATTATGCTTTCCTATATGGATTATGTTTTACTTTCCCAAGTGAACTAGATTGTACTTGAGCTCGTGAGATGGAGCTGAATTGGATTTGGTGACTTAGGTATATGTATGGGCATATACCTAAGTAGTGTTGGATGATAATTCGTGATTGTATCTTTTCATTGTGGTTAATCATTTGTGGATTCAGGGAGATATTCGGGGGTATCGGGGTCCCTACTAATTATCGTATACTCACACCTGCACAGGCTTCACCTGCACTACGTTGTGTTGGTTGCAGATGACAGACATCATTGATCGTGGTTGAGGCTTGCAGAGCTGGACGATACCCGGAGGAGGATCTCACACCGAGTCGGTGATCGAAGGTGGATTTCATGACGAGTTGGTACCCGGAGGAGACGAACGGACGTGGAGTGATGAGGAGGATATCTGTACCTACCCTTCAGGTAGGAAGCCATAGGACGATCTAGGAGTGTCTTGTCACCTTTCAGCTGTTGTCCTTGAGTTGTACATTACTTTCAATTGTAGTTGTAACTTTCTTTTGGGCTTGTATTTTTGGCCCCTTGTACTTTCAACACATTTGTTTTACAATTTACTTAGTGTTCACTTCGGTTTGCATACTCTATGGTGTTTTTTTCTTTTATAAAGACAATGACTTCCCTTTTATCGGGATTTTCACCTTTGGTGCAAGTTTCCAGCCCCTGGCCTATGGAAGGCGGGATTGGGGTAGTCACGGCACGGGCCCTGAGGACGGGTCGTGACAAATTGGTATCAGAGGAGTTCGGTTCTACCACAAAACTCAGGACTCTGATCTTTCTTCTATGTGAAGAAATAATGTTAAGGGTATTTAGTGTGTTTATCAGTCCAGGGAGTCCAGTGTTGGTGCGGCAGCCGACGTATCCATACACCAAGACCCTGACTTCTGATTTCCGACTCAGTGCACGAAAACATTGATTGCATGTGTGTTTCAAAGGTTTTCTTTGTGATTAATTTTTGTCAACTCACCAGGTATACTGTATTGACTGTGGCACACCTGTTTCTTTTCAGGATGGCCCCACTACCGCAAACAGCTACGGTTCCGAGATTTGTGTGAGATGACAGCCCACTGAGCGCCAAGGCCTCGGTGCAGGGCCCTATTACAGCGGGTGCACCGGCGTTACCTGTACCCGCCGAGCCACCGATGCAACCAGCCCCAGCTACTAAGAGTGTACATTTATTTAGTGCACTGCACGAGTTTTAGCATTAGAGACCGCCCAGGTTCCGTGTGGAGATGGACCCTTAGGCATCAGAGGATTGGCTGAAGGCTGTTGTTCGAGTTTTCAGGTTAGTGGGGATTCCAACTGACCTCATGGTGATCCTTGCAGCGAGTCTCTTGCACACGGAAGTAGAGAAATGGTGGAGGCTGATGCTCTAGGTGCACGATGAGGCATCACTTCTTTGGATAGGCTTTGAGAGCCTCTTCTACTTGGAGTTCATCCCAGCCATCCTCCGTGCGGTGCGCATTCAAGAGTTAGTACAGCTGCGGCATGACAGCATGACTGTGGCCCAGTACTCGGTGAGGTTTAATGATTTCTCGTGCTACTCCACGGATATTGTACGAGACCCGTTCTTCAGGGATCGGACCTTCGAGCAGGGACTGAGGCATGAGATACGGGCTTCGATGATCTCCCTCAACATTCCGACGTAGGAAGGGGTGTTGGAGGGAGCCCTTCTAGTGGAGATTTTTCTCGCCAAGCAGTCACTATTGGCGGGACCCTCTGCAGGACGACCCGTAGCGGAGTCTTCTACAGCTGGAAGTAGACAGATAATGCAGCGGTCCAAGAAGCCCATGCCATTATATGAGCAATCTTAGGATGCAGATTTGATTGTGCGGGGTACACAAAGGAGAGCCAACCACATGAGGAGCAGGCAGTTCTATGCATGCGACGGGCAGGGTCACATGGTTCGAGACTGCCCAACTCATCCTACAGATGAGCAACAAGTAGTAGAGGGACCTCCTAGGTAGAGGTTGGACCATGTCTGTATGAAGGGAGTAGGAGAACGAGGCAGAAGAGCTGGCCGAGTAGTGGGTGGTGGGCGACGCTTTGAGGCCCTACCACCACCACCACCAGGAAGACCACCCCGACCGCAGGGAATGGGTGGACAGGGGAGAGATCAATTTCAGGAAGCTGGGGCTTATGACCATGGATCTCTGGGAGCTGATGGACAGGAGCGGGACTAGCTCCAGTCATGGAGACTTTTGTTCTTGTTTCTTCTGGCCTTGTTGATGTTTTGTTTGTGAATGTTTTGTGCCTTTGTACCTTGAGCTGCAGTAATAATAGACACTTGTTCTTGTGATGTTTTCTACCCTGTCCTTTTTATGTAGTTGATACTAAGAGGTTACGATTTAAAATAGTTGACTTGACCCTCACTTTTGATATTTCTACTGGAGGAGACCTAGTGACCACACACTATTGCTGACAGTGTGACTCGACCCTTGGAGGTGAGAGTAACGGTTGGATCTCTTGGTAGTAGCGTCGAAGCCTTACGACGTCATCCATGGCATGGATTAGTATCATTCATGTTCGAATTGACTGTATTAGGAAAATAATGTGGTTCATCCATGGGATGAGACTAGATTTCTCTTATCGGTATGGAAAAAATCATTGAAGCTCTTGTAGGACCAGAGAAGGTTCAGGTCATCCAGGAGCGGATGAGGACCGCTCAGTGCCGACAGAAGTCTTATGCCGATAGGATGCAGAGACCCCTAGAGTTCGAGGATGGTGACCACGTATTCTTACTGGTCTCAAATTGATGTGGATTATGGAGATTTGGTCGAGGTGTCAATTTATATCCGCCTTCTAGGTCCTCAATAGGGTAGGCAAGGTGGTTTACCGCTTGACCCATCCACCTCAGTTGCACCAGGTACACGATGAGTTCCATGTATCTTAGATGAGGAGATACGTGCTTGACCCGACGCATATCATCGACCATGGTGAGCTGGACATTGACAATGGGGTGACTTTTGCGGAGGTCCCTCTGGATATTGAGGATCGATAGGAGCGAGTCCTACATGGATGGTCAATTCCTCTAGTGTGCATCAGGTGGAAGCATGGGAAACTCCTGGAAAGAACATGGGAGTGGGAGGCTTAGATGTGTGCTCAGTACCCTCATTTGTTCCCCTAGTTTGTGATATATATTTACGGGGACGTAAAGCCCGAATGTGGGAGTAATGTAAAGAACCTTAAATTTCAAGGAATTTTTTTCTTAATTTCTTTTGGATTTTATGAGTACAGATTTTCTGACGGCACCTGATTCCGAGGCCCGGTGTGCCCTGAATCAATTTACGATGTTTAGCTCGGGTACGGTCAGTGAACGAACAAGCGGGTTTTCATAACTTTTGAACTGGTTCTCAGAATCGAAATCCGAGGGCACAGATGAAACCGCAATGCCGGTAATTTCTTAAGAAGACCCTTCCTGGAGTTGCATTTTCTTGGGAGGTGTTGTTAAATAATTGGGATAACTAAAGAGTGAAACAAAAATTTTCGCTACAATTTTTATTTCTATTCTAATAGTTAACATTTTCATGGGAGTTGAGTGGGACCCACTAAAGTCCTAACACTTGGTAGGATATTAGTGAGGTGGGGCCCACAAGATCCCCCACCTCCTTAAATTTTCTAACACCCCATTAAACACCGCTCTTTATAGTGGAAACCCCCCATAAATGTGTAACTCACCCACTTTCCCTGTTCTTTTTTAATGCCAACACACCTATTCAATTAATTGAACCTCATTAATTAATTGAATGAGACTTTTTGAATATTAAAAAAAATTCCGTCATGTGTGTGTGTGAATAAAATAAGACAAAGTCTTATTTTATTGTTGGTGGATTCACTGTGTGGAGTTGAGAGGAGAGAACTCTTGTGGTCTTGAAGATCTTCTTCTTCCTCGTTGAAGAAAGAGAAGAACGTCAAAGCACCAAGGAGTGATCGACGTACGGTCCCTCTCCCCTCCACATCCGGTGTGAGATGCCATCCACTTTGGATGTACGCCGACATCGTCATCCCAGACACCCTCTTTGACATCATTGTTGAGGTAGGGAATTGTTTTACGTTCAAGATTTATTTGTGATCTTCGTTGTTGTTTGTTAAGACGCCTGTTATTGAATTAACGGGAGGAAGCCGGACCATACGAACACGACCGAACCTCCTCTTCCCTTTGTTGTTGGTTTACCATCGTGGCTTGGAACGGAAGAGGATCGGTGGCCTTGCACCGCGCAGGAACGACAGAACCGCGGCCGGAGTGGGCCACGACGAAGAAATGTGGTGCCGTCGCGCCATACCGGTGAGGCCGGAAAAGGATGGGGCCAGGAGCGGTCCGTGACAGGAGAGCGCGGCACCGTCATGCCATGCCGGAGAACCAGGAGGCCGTGTCCGGGGCAAGCTGCGGTGGAGGGGCGCGGCGCCATCACGCCGCGCTAGACCGATAGGGGCCGCAGCTTTTTACCATGGCGGTGTAGCAAGGGGCGGCCGGATCTCCCGGCCACCGACGCTTAGGAATGGCAGGACCGCGGGGTCCCGCGGCGGCACACCGGCTGGAAAACCGGGCCGGCCGTTTTCTTCTCGGAAGACCGGGTGTCGTAACCCCTGGCAGGTGTTACAAGAGGGCCCCTCCATGTGGGGGTTGCCGTTTTGAGACCAGGGGGAGCCCCCCCCCCCTTCTTCTTGCACTCCGCACGCAGGTGCCGCACCGTGCGGACCGCCCAGCCGAGCCGGGACGCTCGTGCTGGGCCAGGGCGCCCAGCCGCTGGGCCAGGCCGCCCGTTGGGCCGGGCCACACCGCTGGTCCGGCCTGCACCCAAGGGGGCCGGACCCGGACCCGGGTCGGGTCGACCCGGTTCGGCCCGACTCATGGGGTATCGGGCCGGGTCGGTCCGGGCCCAAACCCCCCTAAAATCGGACAGATTCATTCAAACATCCGTAACATGGGCTACAGACCTCTGATCGATGCACCGTTAGTAGCGATGCGATCATTGGATCGAGATGGTCATGTCGATATATTACATTCATATTTTTAGTGAACTTAGGGTATGGCGGGGTTGGTTTGAACCCAAAACCAACTGGGCCTTTGGAGCAGAAACACTTATAACTTGTGCTCCGGACGTCCGATTGACGTGTCATCGACTTTGTTGGATTCCTTTTAGTGATACAATCCTTTTGGCTTACTCCGCTAGAGGTTTGGAGGCAGTTGGAGTATGGTCGGGTTGGTTTTGACTTAAAAACCAACTGGGCCCCTGGAACGAAAAAGCCAATAACACTCAGACCGGGTGTCCTATTGATGCGTCGTCTGTCGCGTTGAGTTCTTATTGACATGACGGAACTTTACGATACATAAACTCTAGACTTTGTGACAGTTGATGTATCGACCCCCTTGGCTCGTGGAGCGGACCCTCCCGGAACGAGCGTGCTGTGTGCGGGAATCCTAGAGCTGGAATGACTGCGATGAAGATGACTTTCGTACTATGATCCTCCGTGGGTTCGACAAGGACGACTACTGTACTAGAATCCTCCATGGGTTCGATGAGGATGAGTACTGTACTGGGATCCCTTGTGGGTTCGATGAGGATGACTGCCGTACAGGAATCCTCTGTGGGTTCGACGAGGACGACTACCATACTGGGATCCTCCGGGGGTTCGACGAGGATGACTATTGTACTCGAATCCTCCGTGGGTTCGACTACCGTGCTGGGATCCTCCATGGGTTCGACGACGATGACTTCTATACTTGGATCCTCTGTGGGTTCAGCAGTGACGTCTACTATACTTGGATCCTACGTGGGTTCAGAAGATGAGATGATTCAGAGGCTATATCTAATCATCTCCACCCCTCTTCGTAAATGGATACCTATGTGAGATGAGTATTGACTTTCAATCATTATATTCGATGTGATTGAATTGATATCCTGTGTTGATTGGATTATTCTTTCCTGTGTGGATTAAGTTTTACATTCCTCAGTGGACTGGATTGTACTTGAGCTTGTGAGAAGGAGCGGAACTGGATTTGATGACTTAGGTATATGTATGAGAATATACCTAAGTTGTGTTGGTTGATACTTCATGATTGTATATTTTCTTTGTGGTTTATCCTTTGTGGATTTAGGGAGACATTTGGGGGTATCGAGGTCCCTACTGAGTATCGTATACTCAGACCTACACGGGCTTCGCCCACACTATGTTGTTTTGGTTGTAGACGACAGACATCACTGATCATGGTTGAGGATTATAGAGCTGGATGGTACTCGGAGGAGGATCTCATGTCGAGTCGGTGCCCAGAGGTGGATTTCACGACGAGTCGGTACCCAGAGGAGACGGATGGACGTGGAGTGCAGAGGAGGTGATCCGTACCTACCCTTCATGTAGGAAGCCAGAGGACGATCCAGGAGTGGCTTGTCACCTTTTAGCTGTTGTCCATGAGTTGTAAATTACTTTCAGTTATATCTATACCTTTCTTTTGGGATTGTATTTCTAGCCCCCAGTACTTTCAGCAATTTTGTTTTACAGTTTCATAGTGTTCACTTCTGTTTTCATTATCTTTGGTGTTTGTTTTCTTTTATAAAGACAATGCCTTCCCTTTTATCAGGATTTATGCCTTTGGTGCTAGTCACCAGCCCCTGGCCTATGGAAGGTGGGCTTGGGGTAGTCATGACACGGGTCCCGAGGACGGGTCGTGATAGCTCACCTCGAATCAAATTAAATAGTTTCTATAACTAACATGAATCTAATCTAAAAAAGATGGTTCTTAATAAAATTCAAATCCATGAAAAAATATAAATAATTATATAGTAATTAACTATACTAGAAACATATATTTCAATTAACACATTTTCATAAATTAACACATGTCACAAGAAAAATCATTGAAAATATAGAAAATTAATCATTTTTTCGTTCATCATTCACTTGAAAAACACAACAAATACCATCTGAGTACATACAACCAAATAAACCAAAATTATAGAAGTTCTCTTATGTTTCAAATATTTGGAGATTATCGTAAATAAAACACCTACACTTTTTTTGAAAACACGGTACTATGAACCTGATTTAACCCTTAAAATTTAGAAATAAATGATGGTACAAAGGGTAAAATTGGGAACATAATAAAAAATAATTATATATAATATAAATGAATAGTTTAAATTTAAAATATTTTATAAAATTTTAAATTTATACATCCATGAATTATATTAAAATAACCCTATACAATATGTTACTGTGTTTCCCCAATAAATTTTCTTTTTTTATTGATTCCAAAACAAAAAATATAATATCCAAAAAATATAATACTCTTTTTTCTTCCAAAAACTTATTATGATAAATTAGAATACACCTAGACAATTATGACAAAAATATAAGGTTTATGAAATCATTTTCAACCTCATAACATAATTTATAAAATATGACATTATATTTCCCAAATACATGAATAAATTGGTTATTGTTCTAGAGTACATATCCTAATATTTGAAAAATCCTAATTAAACCAAATATATTGATGTAATGAAACTCAATGAATATATTTATTTTAAAATAATTTGGACCTTCATCCTAAATTGGAATATTCCCAAATATTAGAGTATGTCTACTCTTTATACCTATTGAAAGCCAAAAACTAAATATTTCTCATGAACAAAATAAATAAAATATATTAAAATAATTATCATATAGTGTTTATTCCCGGATTCCCCTCAAAATGATCAAAATTAATATTCAGTTGAAACCAATATTTAATTTTTAAATTAAACATTTCCCAAAATACCTTAATGGTTCACATAAACTATGTAAACTATTACTAATATATCATGCATAAACAAAATATTTCATTTAACTAAATCAATTTAAATCACCATCAACTCATTAGGTTCAAATTCAAATATTTCCTCAAGGATGCCCAACCATTTAACACATTTCAATTTCATTAGATCATAATTCCTATAACAATTTACCTATATGTTTTTCTAAACTTCAAGGGAGTTACCATTACATAAATAAAAATACACATCAAAAATTCAAAATATATACTTCTAATTAATATATATAATAGTATAAAATGAAATTTATTATAAAAAATTTCAAGCACACTACATAATACCCTTTTCTATATACATTGATGAAAAAATTAACAAATATAAATTATTTATCCAATTTAGTTTCCTCTAGACTAATTGATAGGAATCACACAAAATAATGTTGATATCTAGGAATAGTAACCATAATAATTTTTTAGACTCTATATTCCTTCTTATATCTTATCAATATAATTCATATCAAACACAATCATTTGACATGATAATTTTAATTACATAATATCAATAAATACCATAATAATTCTATAGAAACTTATATTATAGTATCACTATAAATTCTCCCTGATCATGTATTTGGATTAAGGTTTCATTCTATCAATGAGATACTAGTTAATGACTACATATTCTTATTGAATTTAATTAAAAATTTAAGGGTATATCCCACATAATCATTTTATTTAGAGCACATTAACTTTAAAAAATAACCACCATAGTATTGGAATATTTATTAAACATCAAATAATTAATTTAGAATATATTAATCAAAAAAATTAACTTTGTATTTTATTATAATTTTTGTTAAATTTTAAACTAACCAATATAAATTCATTCTAATACATTTTAAATTTCATAATCGATTTTATATCCTTGTAGAAATATGATGAATAATAAAAGGAAAAAATGTTGGAATCTCATAATTAAGGTGGATTTTTTAACACTCTATTAAGGAATATTAAATTCACCTACCTTTGATGTACTCAGTTGATCAAAATGTTGTTAATTCTTAATGATTACACAATATAGAGATCCTCAAACACTCACTTGTAAAATCCACAAAAATTACATAAAGAAATTGTGTTAGCAAATTTCCATTCGTAATCTAAACAATAATTATAGTGATAGGGGATTAAACATTTATTAGTCCCCTAAAGGTATGTGTATGCATTTTTCCAAAATTATTCATAAATTTGCAATGAAACTATTAAATGATTCAAATGAATCGTCATCTAATATTTTAGGGATCAATAGGAAATAATTGAAATTTTTTTTTAAATAGATTAAAGTGAAAGAGAAGGAATATGAATAATATTTAATATTTATACAATGAATATTAATGGATATATCCAAATAATTTAACATACATGACCATGTATGTCGAATCAAGATGGAGGGGAAGATATACAATTCTTATTTGAGTTTTTTATATGAAAGAACTGATTGTGAGGATCCACCTAATTTACCATATTAATTTAATTTTAAATCATTAATAAATCAAAATACAATTATATATTTATTAATATTTATTTAAATATTATTAAAAACATTTAAATAAAATTTCCCTTACTTTAGTTAAATATGTATTGTTTATTAAACAAACATGTATCTTCATAATTTTTTCACTAAATTAAATTGTGTTTCCTATGGAAAACCTAAAACTAGGTCTAGGATCTAAAATCATTAACCTATGAAATAATTCCATTATTTGAAATAAATATTTATCTATAAATAATTAATTAATTACATTTATGTGAAATTAAACGATGGTATTAGAAATTCATTACCCTTAATATATCACGTAATTAAATATAAGACAAATGAAATTTCCCAAACTCGTTATGAAATTCCCAAATCAAATCAAATTAAATTGTTGAACATGATTAAATTTGTTTTGCAAAAACAATGTTTTTTTACTTTAAATAAAAAATTTACCTAAATATATTAATTTATTCTCATTTCCATAGGGAAAAAAGGTTTATTAAATTTATAATGGTCATCTAATTTAATTAAATAAAATGATAAGTTTTTAATTTAACAAGTCTATCTAAATAAATATAAAAAAATTCAATATTTTTAAGATAATAGAGGCAGTATTGAAAAAATAATAATATATTTATAATTGATTTAAAAATGATAAAAAGTATATTTGATTTTTTTATTTAATATAATTAGAAAATATTCAAATATGGTATGATGGATTTGTTAAATAATTTCTTAATGTGAAAAATATAATTAATTTTAATAAAATAAAAAAATGTTAGAATCTTAAATAATCAATAGTTTTATTAAAACTAATATAATTTCGTCCCAATGAATTTATGTGAATATTTAAACTTCTAAAGGTTATCTTGTGGATAAATTTCTTCTAGATTAACTATATATTATTTTTATTGTATTTTATAAGAATAATTATGATTAAAAAGTATATATGATAAGAAGTTGGTAGTCTATTCAATGATCATATTTAAGAAAAATGGGAAGATGTGTGTTCTATTATATTATTAAAAATATGGATATAATGAAATATTTAAGGAAAAAACCATTTTACAAATCAAGAAATTTTTTAATTGGAAACATTATTTATAAAATGAAAGATCCTTTAATATTGCTAAATTTTGGAATTAATGGAAATATTTATAAAAATTTTAAAATTATTCGAGATGATGTGAAATATAAAGTTTAATCTCAAGAAACACTAATTTAAACTGAAAAAATAGGGGGTCAATCATTCAGGGAATGTATTTTTAAAAATAAAATTAATTCTTTTGATGAATTATAAGAATAAATTTTATACATATGAAAAAATTAGAAACAAGCAATATTGAATGTGATATTTTAAATAAATGAACAGGTGATATTAGAATAAATTTTCTCACACAAAAAAAGACAATTATATTATAATTATATTAATAAAAATTAAAATTAAAAGTAAAAAACAATGAAAATATAAAGGGTTTATTATATAGAACGAGGTGCAGTTATGTATTAGAAAAATATAAAAAATGGAAAAGATTAATAACAATTTACATTAGTAATATAAATCATTGAGTGATTACAAGTCATTTTTTCTGAAAGTCATGTGGATATTATTAATAATATTGTCATTATAGGTTTTATTCATTTTATGAAATAAATTAATTGAAAATTTTGATATTATGTTATTTTAAAAAGATAAATAAATTTAAATAAATGAAAAAAATTCTACAATCTAAATATAACGTGGGAAATTCACCAAAGGCTATCAATAAAATATTGATAATTATTAAAATATGAAATAAGGAAACTAGGATAAATGATGGGAGCATTAATAATTTATAAAATAAAATTGAGGGAGAATAAATGGATTTTTTTATCATGGTCAACCAAAAAATAAATATGAAATTAAAATTGTATAATTATTGGGTAAATATTTTAAAATTTTATTATTTATGTTACTAATGTTATTGAAGAAAATTCAATTTATATAAAAATTTCATGGAGAAAAATTTGAGAAAAATATCTCCAATTTATAAATTATATAGAATAATATCGAATAATTTTATTTTTAATTTTTTTATGAATTCCTCTATAGTTTAAAAAAATCATCTTCTGAAATCTGAATAGGACATGTTTTCCTTGAGTGGTTTTTGATTTTTTTATCTAATTTTTGAGTTGCATTGTCTTTGAAGAAAATATTTTATATTTTGGAATAATAAATTGTTTCCAATGGAGCTGAGAAGTCTAAAATTTTTAGAGATTAAACATCCTAAATCAATTATATTGAGGCCATAAAACATTCTATTTAAAACTATGGTAATTACTGAATTTTTTATCTTCAAGAAATTTATATAAGGGTTGGAAAAAAAATTAAATCATTCCATGTTGTACATTGAGATTTTAATAACTCAACTAAATATAAAAAAACATATTAAAATTGATATGTAAAGTGAAACTAGTTTCCATTATTATCAACGTGTGTTATAAAGCTATATAATTATGGAAGCCTTAGATATTAGATAATAGGTTTAATTATTATATGAAAAAGTAGAAAACATGGGTAATTTTATAAAAAATATTTCTTATTTTTAATTTTAAAAAGTATTTATCAATGAATATATTGTATTCTAAGATAGAAAATTTTAACATAAAAAATAAAATGTTAAAAATATTAATATTATAAATGTATTTAATACATTTTTATAATATTATTAAAAAATATATTTTTATAGAAAGAAATAGTTTTAAAGATTATTTATTTCATTTAAATAGTTTTAAATATGGAAAATTCATGATTGAGGGGGAAATGGAAATATATTTAAAATTCTAGTTATGAAAAATTATTTCCATTTTTATGCAATAGGCTAATTTACTAAGAAATCAAATAATAGGTATTATTTTCCAAAATAATGTGATAAAGGTAATTTGATAAAAATTTAATCATAATAATAAAAAATATAAAAGAGAAATTAATTCATATATTTGTTGATGTTAACATGTAAGACAAAAAATACTGGTCGTGATAAATTAAAATTTCAAAGAAGAGGGACACTTGACCTAATTAAATCATATGTGTGAGGTACTATAAATAAAAAATTACACACAGATATATTTATAATATTTAATTAATTAATTATTTTACTTGATTGAGAATCATTATATTTATATCAAAAATATCACATGATTTGGATGTAGTCCAAATATCTAAAATACTTTTGAAAAAATGGAATTGATTATATGATCTGGAATATAGATAATGGAATCAATTACAGTAATAGGTACATTATTGAATAATTATAAAAATTATTGTATCCCTCGAGAACTTTTATCCCCATTTATTACATAATAAAATTTTTTCAATTTAATTGGATAATCAATCCATTATTGATATACTGAGAACAATGTTAGTAGAATGTGACATGTCATTGTTGTTTTATAATAAATCATTATCAACATCGGTTCATGTTAAAAATAAATTTTTACTAAAGAAGTGGTTTCATTTTATGCCCTATATTATATGAGATAATAAGAAAATGAGTTTATAGTATTTTTTGGATATTTTTAAGTTATTATTCCAATAATATTAACTATAAAAATCATATTAAAATTCCCAAGAGAGAGGATAAACTTATATTTTATGGATATCATCAAAATATAAGAGGATACATGTGTGTAAATTAATATTATAAAATTATATGATATATATTATATAAAATTCAATTATTTATTTCCTGAAATAATATATATTTCAAATAACACAATATTGTAAACTTTGAAATAAAGTGGATGATTAAAAAATTATTATGAAATTTATAATTAAAATCATAAATTATCTAATTTAGACTAAACCAACCAAGTAATGGTATTCCTTTGTAACATGGTTATAGAATATATAATATCATACATATGCTGAAAACCTTAGTACCCTTGAGATCCAATACTCCATAATGTATCTAAAAAAATATAGGGAATATTATTCATAAATAAATAATGAATTAAAATTATAATTTTTGATCCATATTCTATTCAGACTTATTATAAATAATATTCAATATATCCTCCATATTTAATGAATATGAATAATGAAATTTTTGATATTAGTTACGTAATAAGGGTAAACATAACAACTAGCTACACGTATTATAAGGAATAGTTATTGTATAAATAACAAAAAAGAAATAAATAATAAATATAAATTCTATTAAAATATATGGTATGAGCATAAAATGAAAATTAAATAGTGATGGAGTGGAATTTTATGAACATAATTAATAAATAATTAATAAATTTTAAAAACAACACATTCTTTTGGGATATGGATCCTCTAATTACCCTATTTTCTGTCTAATGAAACCTAAAAATTATTTAAGTTGATACGAAACCTCAATATATTATCCAATTAATTCCATTAAAATAGAAAATATTTGGAAAATATTATTCTTAATTTTCAATATTGAATTACTTTCAATTACTTAGGTAATATTCCAAAATATTTAGAGTAAAATGTTAACATGTATAGAATCATTAATTATAAAAAATAGATAGTAGTTTTAACTAGTAAATTGAGTTGTATAAGTATTTATATGAATACCTTTAATTTAATTAACAAATCTTTTATTATTAACGAAGAGTAAATGATACAATTAAACCTACAAGTTTTTTCTCAAAGGGTCGTATATAATTATTACAAATGTATCTACTAAATATACTACTATAGATGGATATATTTTTATATGGTCTTGAAATAAAGTAATTCAAATAATTTTATCCATATTACCCTTAGATTTAAGAAAATTAAATCTTTATATTTCATTTAAAATATGTATACAAAATTTTTATTGGAAAAATTACATGTTAGTTTATATTTAATACAAATGATTTACTTTTTCCAACACAATGAGTTTTGTCAATGGTCAAAATAAACGATGAAACGTATATATCTTGGAACTCATGAATATATAGTTCCTAAAAATAATATGTAATACAATTAAAACACCAAATATAAATATAATGAATAAGTATAATAATATAAAAGTATTTTAAATAATGCATTATTGTACGATTTATAGGGAATCAGGAAATGTGTTTAAAGATAAGTAGTTGGTAATCCCTAATAATAATAAAATAATGTAATTTTAATAAATTATATTCAATGTAATAATTATATGATGATCCTAAATATCAAATTAATTCTTGAAAAAATATCAATAATGGGAGGTTTAGAGATTGAGATTGATAGATAATGAAAACCCACAACTTTCCTTACTTTATATCATGAAAATTAGTTCTTGGAAAATTTTAAATTAAAAAAAGATAGAATTATAGGAGAGATATCTTGCGAGTTAAATAAAGGATAAATCATATATTTTATGATAAAAATTGGGAGGATTAGTTGGTAATTGTAGGTAATGTTTAATAGACAAGCCTATTTTACTTGTGTTTTGGATAAGGGATCCTTAAATAATATTTATTTATTTAATTTCATAGAGATATAATTAGTTCCAACATTACGACTCTATTAATAAAATCATCCTTATAATATAAATTATATATCAACACATCATCATTTATTTATAAAATCATTTAATTATATCCTTTCATTGACACGTTGCCTTATGAAATATATGGTTTTAGAAATGAACCACCAATAGTTGAGTCATTCTATTTCATTGAGAAAATATATCATTTTAAAGATATTTATAGGATAATAAATATATTATAAGTTAGGATATATCGTAAGTTAATTACTGTTAGATATGGGTGTTTGTTTTGGAATGAATATTCAAAAAATAAATACACGGAAGATGTCATGCACTTTGGAGAGTTTTGGTGACATAACTGATTAATACTCCAAAGAGGTTATTTGTTCCAATATTTAAAAATACTTACTGTACCTTAGACATTTATTCATTTCCATTATAATCTTGATAAATTAGTTCCATTATGAAATCATTATGAATTTTTAATCTCCCTATAAAAAAATATTTCATTACTTCAATAAAATACATAATGGTTTTATCTATATTTTTAACCATGATGTACTTTTGTATTAATTTTACTTGAATTTCTTCCTTTTCCATGGAATATATACCTTAATTTATCAATTTACAAATTTTACACTTCGATTTTAATGTTTATAATTTATTATTATATAGAGACGCATATAGAGATATTTGGAAGTGTGAATGTCTATTGTTGTTGTAAGAAAAATACAATAATGAATGATGTTTGAAAAACTTACAAAAGAATTAAGGGAGTTAACACTTAATATATCAACCAAAACTTTTTTAATTAATTTAAAATTTCTATTTGATTTAGGAAGATATGTAATGATAAGGTTTAACTCATAATATTTCAACATTTTAAGGAATATTAAATATTTTTTCATGTTTCATATTTACATAATTGATAAAATTGATAGAGGAATATCATTATTTTTTACCACTTCATTCATAGAAAATTTACTAAGAATCTTGTTGTATAAATCCTATTTTATAGTAACGAAAAGGTAAAATATGCTATAATGACTCTTATTAACCCATATAACATTATATCCCCTTGTTTTGTTATGAAGTCTAGTGAAAATTTCTATTATGATATTAACTCACATACAAAAATATATTAGTTAATGTTTCATTACCCCTTTGGGTAGTCATTTCTCAGCCCTTTCTGAAATACCATTATTTTAATTATATATTTAATAATCACATAATTTATAATCCCTTCATTGAAATAATATATGACATCCTTGTATACCATGAAACTATTTATATGTATAAATAAATTTGAACAATGATATTGGTATAAAAGATCATTATTTAGTGCTAATATGTATAAAATAAAAAACTTATTTCAAAAACTAATGTTTGTATATTCAACAACATTCAAATCTAGATTATTCCAGTATTACATAAAAGTCAAAAAAATTTATATAACATCAACCCATTATTTTATATTTTTTTCTCCCTTATGATGAAAAAAGATAATTTCATAGAAATAGTTTGGTGGTTCCCCTTTCCTCAGTGTTCCTATGTCCATACACACAATATTCCTAAACATTAGATCTATTTCAATTCTCATACTCTATAAAATTAAATGATCCTTCCAAATTAGTAAATATGATACCTTATATACATTTATATTAGGATATTATATAACATAATCTTAATACTTGAGTACCTTTATGATTAGTGTTTATTATTACATCCCCCATATTAATGATTTTTTATAACTTCAAAGAATAAAAAATTATACCATACCATAGGTTATAACTAAAGGAGTCCACTAACCAAAAAAATTATTCGGGACACAAATTATATTTTATAATGAATATTAAGAATGAAAATATACAAAAAACTCCAAATAAAGTTTTATATCCATTAAAAAGATAGTCTAATGTGTTTCACCATAAAATATATAGTTTTGATCATGAATATCTACCTATATAAAAAATAATATTAATCATATGCTAGATAATCAATGAATGGGGAATACATATATAACCAATATTAAGAGAAGAAATATAATAATGTGATATACAATGTAGGAGTGAACATAATATACTCCTCAATAAAATGCATCCACTATGAATCAAGAAGTCAATAAAATAAATAATCAATATATTAAATAATTAAATAAACATTATAGATGAACTCTAGTTATTTTCATTCCTTTGATTAAACACTATGGTCAATACATCATTGTAAGAGTCAAACCTAGAGTATGGGAATACAGAAATATAAATAAACTAAAATATTATAAAATAAAACCTAAAAATAATAATGAATATATCCATAATGGCCCCCTAAAAACCTCTTATCTTGGTCTCTTAAATTAAAATTTATAGAAATCCTAATGGGTTTCACTGCTTTTAAATATATCCTTTTATTCTGATTAGATGTTATAATTATTCGACATAGAATTTGATGATTTCCATCCATCTATAAACCATTTAAACCATTAGGTTCTATTAAATTTTATTCCCAGTGCCCTCATCCTTGTCTCTTTTCCTAGGGAATAACTTAATTTATCCATTATAAATGACTCTTGAATTTTTTTATTTAATAAAAAAATAGATGACTTCCAAATCTTAGGTTATACATATCCTGCACATTACCTTCATTATTCATTAATGGATATGATTCATCCATGGTAACAATTTCCTCTGTATTTTGGTTCATTCATGTATATACTCGAGTTAATGGACAATTTAGTGAATGGATAAATGAATTTAGAGATCTAATTTTTAATATTATGATATATCTATATCATATTGATGATATATTTTAGTGTAGTTCACTAACCGCATCACCTTTTCTAATAATAGGGTATCATAAATGGTCATATAATGATTTTAATTTTCATAAGAATAAATATATTGATTTTAATTATTATGATAGATTTATAGGAATAAATATAATTTTTATAGGCCAAATCATATATTTTTCCATTAGTGTCTACCCTTGAATATATTATATCATAATACTGAAAATACAACTCTAATTGGTGATAGGATTTCACAATCCTATTCACAAGAAATTAGCGAATTTGGGTATCATTAAATATCCAATTACCTCTATTGATAATATAGTCATATTAAATGATCTAAAAAATAATCAATGGTTGCATTAGTTTCATCCTTTAGTTTCTTCAGTTTCAATATATGAGTTGATTATGTTGTTTATGCATAATCTATCATAAGTAGTCATATCTTGATATTTTATTCAAGTATATGATTCATATTATTCACGTCCCATGGAATTTATACATCATTACTCCATATATAGTTATTTAAGATATATATTATTTTCATATCCATAGCATTTCACTAGTGTAAACACCTCCATATCATCTCCTATGACACGATTCAGTCATAATATACCCATTTTAATACTAATTTGTCATAGCTCACCAAAAATCACATTCACATATATTTTATCATAATAATTCATTTGATATTTTTCCATGAAATTAAAATCCATAACAATAATAATAAATAAATTATAATTATAATTTAATATTTTTTTTAATTATAATGAAAATAATGAATGATTAGCTTGTAATTTTCTAACATAGATTCTGTGAATAAGAGAACTATAATAACTCTTTAATCTATAAAATAAATAATTCTTTAAATATGATTATATTTTCTACCCCTATTATTATTTTATCAAATATATTTACCTTTAATTTCTATTCTTTAAAACTAATAACATTGTATAAATTTATCTCTCATTAATCAAGGATCAAATAATTAGAGTAATTATAAATTATTGATTTCATGAATTCTACCATATGATTTCCAACTTTTATATTCTTAATATTTTGTAAAAAAAATAAGTGTTAATCAGGATGAATACTATAGGGTTATTTTTTAATTTTATTATGTTGGGAAATGAGACAATATTTTAGAGGGTTTAATGAGGATGTTAAACTATAATGAACAATATATGATATATTTCAAAAACAATAAAGATTCACTACTCATTTATCTATAAATATTTCACATAGAATTATCATTCTAATTTATTTTGATGTTTTAGATATCATAATAATGATAATTGGAAATTAATATTCTATTTATTCTTATGATATTATAACTTTTTCATAATTTATCTTCAGTATATTTTTTAATATATTTTTGTTTATTTATTATAGGGAATATATTTATTTTTAAGTATTGAACTATGACCTTTCTACCGCCAACCAATGAAAACTGCTCACACCTTCCTCCTATAATGTACTCCCTCATAAAATATCTTATGTAATAGGTCATTTATCCCAACACTAAGATGAAATATAATCATGTAATGTACAATGATATTCATAGGAAAGGGATATTTTTATTGTAATTAAACATAACTAATATAATTTCTAGGGGCATGAAATTTCCTCATCCTTTACATTCTATTTTGTATGTGGTTGAGATGATGTAATAATGTTTAGAAGTGAATTATGATAGGAGTGGGGAGTTTTTGTTCTCTTGGAGTTAAAAAATTGTGGTTGACCAAATTATAGTATTCTTTATTCCATGTGTTTATTTAACTATTCATGGTAGAGAGTCCTTCTTTCTCAATATTAGGAGTTAATATTACGCCCATTCATTTTTGGGGATAAACTATGTTGTGGAATAAAATACAATGTTGTTTTTTTAGACTTCCTATTTTTTAAATTTTGGTTTAAGGTTTGAGTTATGATGTAATCCCTATATTCCATCTGAAGATGAAATAACTCAAGGTTATTTCATCATGGGAGAAAGTAAAATGTTCTTTTTGAACACCATGTTAGTGTTTTTCATGGGTATTTTATGAAATTGGAGAAAATGATCATGGTTTTTAATGGCCACCATTTTTATTTCCATTGGGGGTTATGAAATGATACAATATAAGATATTTTTAGATCTATTTATTTTGATATTCCATTATTTTATATTGATATTAAACGAACAAAAATGATCATTGTTTTAGGTTCACTAGGATGTGGTTTGATTACCCAAAATTTAAATATTTTTTTGGTACTCACTTTTCTCACATTCAGTTTCCTCTAGCCCCATGAAACCCTAGGCTTTTCTTAGCCTCTGGTTTAGTTATTTTGGATTCCCTTAGTGTATCGTTGGGGATGTGTATTTTTTATATTGATTCTTTACAATTTAAGGTGCTCATATCTTCTAATATTTTCAACTTCACTTGTTTATTTTATATCAAGGTTCTATAGATGTTTTTGATTCATGAATATAGTATATTATTGAACTATAGGTGATGGATTATTGTTTTATAATGGATTATTTCAAGATTATGAATTTTCTTTGATCGAGGTTCATCTCTTCTCATATTTATTTCATTTAATGATTTGATTCGACTTAGTTAATTCTGATTATATATTTATTACTATTATTTTTATTTTGGTTTAAGAATTATTTATTTTATCTTTGGGTATAGATAAAAAATTAACCTTAATAGTTATAGAGATAAATAATTTAATTAAGATAGAAGTGAGTCATATATCCTTTACATGATATATCTTTTCATTGATTATATAATTACTTGTTTGATATGGTATGGATGTTGTTGTTGTTAAAATTTATTCATAAATATGTTTTAAAATGGTTGTATATTTTAAAATATTTAAATTTAATGAATTAGTGAAATAAAATTGGTTGGTTAATATTGTTATGAGTATGGAATGATAATTTCCCAAATAAGTAATGTGTAAATTGAATTGACTGGTCTTTATTGTAGTAGAGTTGTGTTGATAAATAGTACTGGTGGGTAAAAAGGATTTGGTGGCATTTATTAATGTGGTAGATAAATAATAATTGATGTGATTAACTATTTTCTAGTGTGATGTTAAATATATTGTCAAGGTATTGTAGTTTCCCTGGGATATAGAATTGTTTTGGACTAATGAAAGTGTTGATTTATATGAAATATGATTTTTTTAAATTAGTGACATTCTAAATATATTAAATTAAATTGGTTTAAGTTTGTTAAGTGGTAGATGAATAAGAATTTGAATTATGTATAAAATTATATGTGATTTTGTTGAGGTGACTTGTGATGGAATTAATGGGTACAATTTACTTAATATGGATAATGAATAATTAATGTGGAATAAATAATGAAATGAAAAATGGAATGATGTTGTATGTGATTAATGCAGTTATTATGTAGTTGTGGTGTTGTTTGACTGTATGTTGATTGGTGGAAAAAATTATTGTTATGAGGTGATGATGGTGTAATGATGAGTTTTGTTGTTTGGGTTGGAAGACGTTCTTATATTGGGATTTTGTGTTATTATATATGATTTAATATTTTATTATTTCATAGACACCCCAAATGATTTGTCTAATTTTAATAAATACTATATATGGTTTTTGGTATTGAGTGAACCTTAGACATCCAATATGTGGGTGAGACATATAAATGAGAACTCCCCCTCACCAAATATTTTTATTATATGTTTTAATGGATATTTGGAAGAGTTGTTTATGGACAAGGAATGTGATATGTGGATTTGGTATGTTGACATGGTTAGTGTTTAAGTTATTTGAATGTGGTATGTGGCTATGGTATTTGAATGTTTTATTTAGATGTGGTAAAATGATTCATTTTATGATTTGATATAAAGAAGGGGTATATAGTCCTTGTTTGTTAATGTGAGAATGAATGAGAGTGCAAGGAATTTCTTTATTCGGAAATGATGAAAACAATATTAGTGGGAAAGAAGATGAAGGATGCCATGAAATGTCCCTGAGGGGCCCGTTCCATGAATACCCCAATCCTAGATCCAATATTTTAGGGGCTAGCAACTAATGCCGAGTTGGCATATCCTATAAATGGGAGGTATTTTTCTAAGTACCTATACCCACCCACACATCTCCATGCCCAAAATGCTGGAAAGTAATAACACTAAGTAAACAAATGCATGCATACCAATATATTCGAACCAACTGATTATGATAGGAATGTTAAGTGCAGTAAATTAAAACTAGTCAAGAATACAAGCCCACTAAAATGAAATAGTCTGTAGCACAAAGTTATGAAGCTCATCCGTAGAAAACCCTACCCAAAGGGTAGGTACAAGAACAACTGTATGATTTCATAGAGGAATACCTCATATGTCTGGTCTCTCTCTAAGATACACTTGTTCCTAGTTCACCTAGGACTTTTTCAAAGTGTCGATGGACTGCACAAGACACGACACGTGTGGAAAATTCCTGTGCATGGGTGTGTAAAACAACACTTTGTAGGACACCCAAAAACAAAAATTCAAAGACCACAGAGGAAAAATCACTAAGAAGATATTGTCTACTCAACATAGGTCTATTTTTACAATACATATAAAAAGATCATTTTGGTTTACTCATAAAGTATTCCAAGCCTCAAATCCCATCCACTACTATCTTCACAGTTCCACATGTATAATGCTCTTCCCGAGAGATCTCACTACTTGAGCTATCTGATAAAATCATGTAGAACATGTATACCAAAAGTACCAGAGAAAACACTAGGGTATTGAAATGCTACATAGTTTCCCAGAGACATTCAGTCCTGGTAAGACATTGAGTGTTGGTTAAACATGAAGTGTCAGTAACACGTAGAGTTTCGGTAACACACGGAGTATTGGCAACACACGGAGTGTCGATAAGTCCTGAATCCCCCCAAGTTAGGTAGTCACCAAGCCAAATCCAAACACAAACCACTAAAAATACCTGAATCAAATTCATCTAGTCTAGTCATTTAGAATATAAGTAATCTCATCTTGATACATAGGTAGGGGGTCCTCCTACCCCGGCCTCACATGGGGCCTCCTTATCCCACTAGAAACAACTTCATAAATAGGGGATAGGATCCCGTCTAAATATTAGTTACAACTTGTCCAAAAACCCTATCTAAGGTACCATGAAGGGAAGTGAGGACTGACTGGGCATCTCAGTGCGATACATTATCTAACCTGTTGAGTCAACCATAGAATCCATTCTATGATAACTAACTTCATAATACAGGTTATCCTCTATGAAAGGAACAAGATACTACATTGAAACATCAAAGGAAAATACCAATAGTATGCTCTCAACCACAATTGATACAACTATTACCCACCAAGCCATCTCAAAAGGAATACTGTGTCGCCAGGGACCCAACACTATAGATAAATCATCAAACACAACTCTGGTTTGAAAGATATGGAAAATTTAGTAAAAACGGTTTGGCCTGATCGTGGTCCAACCCGAGCCAGTCCGGTTCGTCCAACCCGACCAGACCCAGACGGTTTGGGCTTGGTCTGACCTAGCCCATTGGGATTGTCCTGATGATTTATTGGGACACTGTTCCTAGCCCACCGAGCCACTGAAGCTACCTAGCCCGCTGCATGCGGTCTGGCTCCTTCAATGCATGGCCCAACTCTTCTCTCCTGGTCAATGCACATGCCACGTCTAATGGGAATGTAACCATGTCTCGACCAACTCCCCAACCGATTCCACCACTACAGGTTCCCCATAGAACATCGCTTTTACATGCACCATATCACTACGTCTCGATCACCACCCGTGGTCTCCGGTTTCACGGGCTCCCAAGTGGGTTTTCTGGACCACATTTTGTCTTCTCCATTGGTCTCCCTACTGACGACTTTCCCTTATACGCACTGCACCTAGCTCTGCCCCCTGTCGAGCTCCTACCATGCTGCCACCAGTCTATGCTACATCATTCCTCAATTATACCATCACGGCTAGCCGCATCCTGTTTTCACCACCAATCAAAAGGCCGGTGGCCTACCTTGTCCAGAACGTTTTATGCCTACTGTTGCACCTCTGTGGTGCTGTCATGACATTGGATCCCCCATCTCGAATCGTTGTTCCACAAATAGATGCAAAAAAATTAATCATTCATGTAAGGGTTTCAAAGAAAAAGAATTTGAATAACATCGAGGGATAAAATCACATTGGACATCCCAAATAATGAACTTTAGACATTGTTAATTCTAGACTCAATCCCTTTAATAAGAATGATCAATAAAATAAAAGTAGATCCACCCCCCCGATAAATAAATCCCAAAATTATTATCCCAACCCTCAATACACATGACCCATGAATCAATTCGTTCATTGATTTATTCTAATTCATTTGAGGAAAATAATAATGGGTATGAAATCAATTTAAACCACATGAACTACCTCGGTTCAATTTGATGGCTAATGAAGAATGGTCATCTCATCGTTGTCATGGGTGAATATCTTTCGAATCTGAGGTTCATTCTTAATATTTGATCCAGGATCTACCATCATTCATCATGAGAGATCCATATCCTTACCATTGAGTGATTTTTGGGTTATGGTGATAACCTTGAATTATTTGACCAACATGTATTAAAAGAAAGCGTGTCATTGCATCAGGATTAAAATAGTTTTACAAGAATATTTTAATGTGGTTTACATCTAAAAACATAATCTTTAAGCTAACCTATGTTAGCCAATGTTAGGCCTTTCATATCGAAAACAAACCCTTATGAACTCAACGGTGGCCTCAGATTTCCAATCCGAGTTACCATTTATGAGTTATTAGGATTTTAAAATAAAATAATTTGTTTAATTATTGTATTTATGGTTACCCCCTTTTAGGTTCGTTCCATAGAATACCCATGTTGACTAATGTTAAATCGCACTTATGTTAAATCAACTACTACGAGCCTAGTGGGATTGTCATATTTCTTATTTGGGTACCTATTTAAGAGTTATTCCAATTTTCCAAAAAGTTCACGTGCTCGTGCTATTAAAAACATAACATGTTTCAAAGAATAATTCTGGGCACACTAGGCCTCTAAATCATATGTCTTATTAGTGTTTGGTCTTGAAATTTTCCAAAATAATTTCTAAAAATAAATTTTGGAAAATTCACGTCATTTCATTATCCCCACCGTAGGGATTTATGTCCTTAAAATCCAAAATAAAGGGCTACTCATACAATTGAGGGTATTGAGCATGAATCTGAGCATCTCTATCCCATGTTCTCTCCTGGATATTCTTGTGCTTCCAAAGAACACAAACTATATGAATCAAACACCCACAATGTATCCCATTATATTGATCCCTGACCTCCACCGGGTTATCTACAAATGTATCCCCCATAAATTACATGTGATAAATCATGCACATATATCCTCAACTAAGACACACGAAAGACGTCATGTAACCGGTCTATCTACAGGGGTAGAGCCAAGTGGTACACCACCTCACCAACCCTATGCAGTATCAGGAAAGAGTCGCGGAACCATAGAAGTATATTTTTATCCCGACAAAATCTCTATATCCCATGTTGAGAAGAGGCCCAAAGGAACACATGGTATCCCACCTCAAACTACAAAGGCCTTTGTTTCTTGTCAGCATATGACTTCTAATAGCTCTGTGTAGTCTTTATCCTCCCCTATATTATCTACACTTTCTCATTGGTATCCCATACCAACTTTGGAACCATCAGTGTTTTCTTTTCTGTGTTTTTTACAGCCTAGTGGTGACTTGTATGGTCTCCCATATAGGGCCACAAATTGTGACATACCAATTGTGGAGTGATATTTTTTGTTATATGAAAACTCCACCAGAGATAGGTGATCCTCCCAACTGCAACCAAAACATTACATGAAAGCCAAATTCATGTCTTCTTGAACCTGAATGTTCCTCTCTATATAGTCGTCCCTATGGGGATGAAACACAATGGTCAAGAATTACTGAGTCTGAAATTCCTCTTGTAATCCCTTACACAACTGCGATGAGAACCAAGGATCATGATCTGAAACAATAATCGATGGAAGTACAAGAATCTGAACAATATCCTGCACAAATATTCATTCAAATATCTATACTGAACTCTGCTCCCAGATAGGTAGGAAGTGGGCCGACATGGTGAGTTGGTCAATGACCACCCAGATGGTATCATTCCCCCTGGACGTATGTGGTAAACCCATCACAATGTCCACTATAATCCCATCCTTGGCCACCAAACCTGATGTAGTACGTCCTGTTACATCTTCAACACACCTAGATATACCACCAAAGGGGATGTGTGGAAATACCTCAAAACCTCTTCTTGCGAAACAATTGGTACAACTGTTCATCCTCTGAAAAAATGATGTGCCCCCGACATTTCGAATATCTATTAGGGGAATGCCCTATAGCCATTTGAGCATATAAAGCTTTTCAGTCTGTATCCATAAGTTGTGCCTACCTAACTAACTGTAAGTGTGGAGGGGTGGTAACCATTAATTGGAGATAAGATAATACAATTCCATCTATAAAGGATATCTGAAATGAGTCTAAATGCTCTGATTCCTTATTCATCAACTCCAAGATATATCTCTCATAGAGAGAATCTGCCACCAAGATCCACTTCCTAGATGTATAGTCAATCCCGAAGTCATATTCCTAGAGGAACTCTACTTGTCACCTCTATCTCAAGTTCAAATAATTCTGAGCAAAGATATACATATGACTCATGTGGTCGATGTAGATGATAAAACTATCTCCCATTAGGAAGTGCCACTACATATTCAATGCGAAGACTACTACTGCTAACTCAAGATCACAAGTCATGTACTTCTGCTCATGTGGTCTCAACTTGCAAGAACCACATGCAATCACATATCGCCTCTACATCAGGACACAACCATGACCTGTTCCTGATGCATCACAAAACACTACATACTCGTCAATTCAAAACCACTCCCTAGATCTTCCCATGTTGCAGGTTCTATCAATGTGTGTCTAGAACCATCCCCAAGTATCATTCATGCTCTTTCTTGGATGTTGAGTAAACTAGGACATTGTCAACATTGAACACCTAGGTATGGACATGGAAAAACACTGGGTCTCATGAATCCCTTCCTCTCTAAGTCCTCTAACTACACCCTCAGCACATGATGCTTGGTGAGAGCCTTCAGTTATGCTAGTGTAGATATCTATGTTGTACCATAGGTTATGTCAACAAAGAATTCTATCTTTCGATGGGGAGTTAGACATGGAACATCATCATGGAAGACTCCCTTATACACCACCCCCATTATAGGAAATCAATGTATCAAAACACCCACTACACTGAGGGTCAAAATACCCAACTAAAGAGTAATCGGCTACACCCTCCTATGCAAGGGCCCATCCCAAGCTGTAATGATTTTCTTTTCAATAATAAATTGGAAATATGTTTCTATTATCACAAAAAACAACAAACATTTCCTAAAATAATAAATATATGCATGAATTGTGGAAACTAGTCCATAACGATAATGAAAGTGTAATGCCTTGACAATACTACCAGGTGACCCCAACTAAAAATATCACCTTTAAGAGTCAGTTCACATAGTCATCACTTTTCATTGATCATTTATTATCCTCTAGTAGGTTTCTCTAAAGATAAGGGTCAAGTTAACAGTCTAACCATATTCTCTTGGTATTAAACAATAAAAGTGAGAGGAAAGGAAATCACTAGAACATGTGTCTATCTAATGAATCTAAAGTATAAAGACATAGATCGTGCCTTGAACCATTAGAGACCTAGGGTCATAAGCCTTGATAGACAGAAACTATCTCCTCCCCTTTCCTACAGCTCCTTGAGTCTGGTATGGACAAACTAGGGGTAGTGGTGGTAACACATCAAAATGTTTGCCACCTCCAAATACTTCCCCAACTCATGTTCCAAGCCCAATTCTCAAAAGATCTATTTTCTCCAGCCGCAGCCTCTTCCTTGGAAGTTCATCAACCACCTCTCTAACTAAAACGTGAATTGTGATACTATCACCTAACATGACCCATCTCACAAAAAGAATAGAAAATACTATCCCTCAAGGAACTAACATGCCCCCAGAACTTCTAACAGAACCACTTTTAATGTAGCTTACCTATTGGTAGCTCCTTCTGAAAATTCATCCCAGTCAATCAGAGACTCGAAATCATATTATATGCATAGAAACTCTATATATCAACATCCAACACCCAAATATCCATTCAAGACATATTCTAGAAAGAATTATCTACATAAACCGCTGGAGGTGGGTCTAGAAATTGATCAACATGAGAAAAAGACACATGCTGACCATACTGAAGAAGAACTATTTTCATGACTAGATCCCCTTAGGGAGGCCTCTTCAAACATTGGGTTGATCTCTCAATCCTATAGCAGAAACCTCACTAGTTGGTTTCATGAATACATATTTTATGAAAACAAGATGTATCATTTTCAAAAGATCATACATAGTAAGCTAACTCTCTAAGGACATGGAAAACACAACTGATTCCAATGATGCATGTACATTTATTTTTTTCCTTAAAACCCGTGTTTTCATGTACTGAGTCAAAAAGTCAAATTCAGATTCCTGATGTATGGATATGTTGGCCACCACACCAACACTGGATTCCCATGCATTAAAAACGAACATGATTCAATAAACATTATTGCACCAAAAAAACCTCACAAACTCTTGATCCATAAGTTGAGTTGACCATATCTGATACCACTATGTCATGAACCATCACGAAGGGGACCATTCTGTGACTATCCCAAGCCCGCCTCTATTAGGCTTGGGACTAGAAATTAGCATCGAGTAGTCATATCCCTCAAATGGGAGACATTTTCTTAAGTACCTGTATACACACACATCTCCAAGATAAAAATGTGGGAAATTAAAAACACTAAGGAGACAAATACATGCATGCAACTATATCCCAACCAATAGAATACAATAGGAATGTAAGGTGATGTAATGTATGACTGCGCCAAAATACTAGCCCACCAAAAAGAAAATGTCCATAGTATAATTTCCTAAAGCTCATCCACAAAAAAACTCTACCTGAAGGGTAGGTACAAGAACAACTATCTAAAGAATTAGAAGAATAAATCAACTATCTAGTCTATGTATAAGAATCACCAGGTCTTGGTTTTCTAAGGACCTTACCAATGTTTCGATGGTCTACACAAGACATGACATGTGGTGGAAAATCCCATCTAGGGGTGAGTAAAATAATAATCAATAGGACACTTGGAAAAACAAAGTGAAAGACAACAGAGGAAACATCACTATGAAGATGTAGTCATATCAACACATGTATATGTTGTCAAAAAAAATAACAAGATCTTACAGGTATACTCATAAAGGATTCCACGCCTCAAACTCTCATCCACTCGTATATACATGATCTTCTTGTTGCATGCTCTTCCCAATAGATCACACTCATTGGGCTATGTGATTGAAGATGTAGAAAATGTCTACCAAAAGTACTAAAGAGAACAATATGGTATCTGTAATGAACCAAACATTTATTTAATAAAAATCCTCTTGATATAATTAAATGCATTATTATGTAAAATGGTAATATAAAACATGTTCACTTCCTTTGTTTTATGTTTTTGGATTTTAAAATACCATTAAGAATTGTTACCATTGATAATATAGTAATTGAATAGTCATCACATAATTAATATAAATATGGGGCTTTAAAAAATAAAATTTACTTATACAAAGGAAGCGATGACCTCATCCAGTAGAATTGTTCCATATGAATCCCATTTGTCGAAGCCCAGAAAGGAGGCATCATCACTGGGCTACACTCTTGACCAAGCCAAATCTAAGGTTCAACACATTAATCTTGAATGGATTCCCCAATGGCAGAATTGGAAGTTAATAGGGATTACCACTCGAGTGATGTTAACCAAGTCGCCCCTAGAGTCTTTCACCATTGCACACCATACCATTAGGTATTATGAGGATGTTATAGGGGGTTGTGTAACAAGACCCTAGAACTATTATTATGTGCATTATTTTTGTATAAAGAATATACATTCATTTTATCATTGTTACTTTGTAAATAGGTTTTAAATGACAATTAGTATTTTTAGTTAATATTCACATTCAATTAAGAAATATATTTTGATGAATTAATGGATTTTGAGTTAAATAATATTTTTAATAAAAAATTATCACTAAATAACTTTTTATTAAATATAAATGATTGTATAATTTTTATGAATACAATTGTAATTTTTATTAAGGTTTAAAAGCTGTTTTTGTCAAAACCCATGAATTTTCAATAAATGTTGGTTTTTATTTTAAAAGATAAAATTTACATATTTAAAAAATTATTAGGATAATATTAATATTATTTTTTGGATCCTGGATGTTCAAAATATATAATGGTGAATTTTTCATAATTTTCTGAGATAGACAACTGTTTTGATAAAAATTTAATATCATTTAAATATATAATGTGTTTTATAACATCATAATGACCAATTAGTGAAGTAATAAAATACTATAAAAGGTATATTCATAAAATATAAGTTTTACCGTTAATATAATATGATTTTATATTTGTTTGATTAATTTTAAGAAGCCTTAGTGGAACCTAAAAGACTTATAAAATATTTTCTAATTTTAAAATGATTTCCTTGATAGTGTGACTCACCTCCACATAAGTAAGCCTAATATTTTCATTATATCATCCATTTTTCTTATAAAATAATTTTCTCCCATCCAATTTTGAAAAAAATGGGGAAAACCCATGGATTGGTTTCTGGTTTTAAATATTTAATTATGTGTTTTTAAAAACCTATGTTAGTGAAATATAAAATAATTCCCCTCTCTTTTCCTACATAAACCCACCCATGCTCTAACTTATCTCCACTCAAAACCCCTAGTAACACATCCCTACCCTAACCTCATTTCTCTATAATCCTCACAAGGAACCCCAGGATACCATGATGCCTCTCTCAACCCTCCCCCAATCCTTTGGGATCACACTTACAAGTAAAGGATTTCTTCCATTCTCATTTTTTCCCAAATATATTTATGTTGTTATACCCTATTATTTTCAATTAAAAATGTTGGGGTATGATTTCTCACCTCCTCCATGATACCCACCTTATGTTTTAATGATTATAGACCTCTTTCTCTCTCATTAATTCCTCCCATGAACACCCATTACCATACCGAAATTCCATAAGGAATATCTCTCTCCTCATATACATTCAAGAAATTATATTATGCATCTAATTTACATTAAATATGTTGGGATATTATGTTCCATGACCCCATTACTTTCCATTTTATGTATAAATGATGAGATACCCCTTCCTCTCTCATCTACTCATTTCATGATTTGTGTTTGACGTTGTTATGTTACCGAAGTTACACAAAACTTTCCATGCAAAAATCATAGTGTAAGTGAATGCCATAACCATATCTCTATCATGGGTATTCAACTTAATGGACATGAACTTTTTTATTTAGGACATTAATTTATGTATTAAACATCTCTTATTCCTGGAATATTTTTTTATTTTAAATGAATCCATTTTTTATGATCTATGTGGCACACTTATGCTTGAAATAAAATGAATAAAAAGGGTGCATCCTGATAGCACTCCAATGCATTGGGTAATGAATAGTATCATGATAATCCATGTGAAATGAGGTTATAATCATTATAGTACAAGTGAAATGATGTTTTACTCATGCTAATTCATGTGAAATTATTGTTTACTCATGCTCAATGTGAAATGAGCCTTGGCTCATGCTAATATCATGTTAAATGTTGTTGCCACATTTCCATGTTATGATAATCATACTATATCCTGACTTTATGTCCATGCTTCTCTTGTACTCTATTGATATGGATGTTGCCTAAAATATACTGTATTATTCATGTTATTCCTTGTTTACTCCCTTACAGGGCTTTATATCTCACCCTTTTCGTATATTTTTCCTTAGGTTATCCCATCCAATGCTATGTACGGAGGAATGTTATGGTCACATAATAAAAGTTTTCACTAAATATGTTGTATTTTATATCTTATGTTGTTATTTAATGTTTCTAATTTCCCAAGAAAGTAGACCTCTCAATCCTCAGAGTTTTCTTAAGTTCATGTTTTTGTAATAAATCATGTTTAATTACGTAATAATGAGTAGGGTTGTTATAGTTGGTATTAGAGGATAAGTTTAGTTATTTTTTGGGATTAGTATTAAAAAAACCTAGTGAAACCTTAAGGGTTAGACTATGTATAATAAAAATATCCTTTATTTTTTTGACTATTTATTAAGTCATTTATCAATAAAATACATCCTTGTCGGGATAAAAACATGTAGAGGTGGCTCTGGACCAGATGTATCTAGGGGTGAAACCTGAAAACACTACATTGATCTTGACTCGAATGATAATTGTTACATGACAACATTCCTTTCTACACTCTTGGTCATGATGCTCCCAGGGGATATGCTTGGGTAAATTCATAAGCATTGTATGAACCATTGTTAAGGGAATAAAAAATTTCTCCTAAGAATATATGATATTAATTAGATCATGGATAACATAGATTGAAGCCTATAAATTCATAAATTAAGGAAATAAATGTAATTTATATGTTATCCATTTTTGTAATTGGATTCCCCTTTATGTGTTACCCCTAAATTTCCTTTAATCCAGCCAATGGACTGTAATAGGAGGACTCAAGCTAAAAACTGATACAAATATCAATGTGAAGACTATTCTAATGTGATGCCTAATTTGATGGGAGTATGAATCACAAAAATTGTCATGATAATCTATTAGTTAACTCATGTTTTGAATAGAAATATGGGTTAATATGTAAATACAACCCCCGTAAGAAAGAACAAGCTATAATCGAGAGCTTTGTGAGACAAAGCCATCATACTTTTAATGGATCATCTGATCCCTCAATCACCAAAAAATGTATCAACTCCATTGAAAATATCATCTCCATCTTTCAATGTTCCGAATAAGAGAAGGTTCTTTTGGTTGATTATAATATAGATGGTGAAGCTAATATAGGGTGCACATTGATAAAAAATATGATGCCTGAGGAAGAGATCAAGGATTTGTAATGGAAGGATTTCTAGAAATTGTTTTTCAGTAAATATTTTCCTCGCACCCTTTGACTTAGGATGGATGGGAAATTCCTTTCCATAAAGAAAAAGGACAATGATTCCATCTGAGCATATGAGGAAAAATTCATAGGGAATGAATGATAGGCCTCCATCTTTTTCATTACCATTGATTACAAGGTTGACAACTTCTTTGGTGAGAAAAAACCTATCTTAGAGAAAGCCCTAGAGATCCATGGCTTCAATATCTATGAGGAAATTGTCTATTGTGCCCTCAATGAAAAAATGGAGATTGTAGAATATCAATGGTATCATGGGGCTAAGAAGTGGAAGGAGGAAATTAATTTTTTTGGTCTTATGGATAAATCCCATGGTGCTATGAAATTACAGCACCCCACATTCCAATGGTGTGGAAAGAAGAACCCCTGAAATCACCTGAAGGGGACGAATAAATTCTTTAGGTGTGGAAGAGAAGGGATGATGCCATTAACTACTGACTGTAAAAACACACTTCTATGATAGAGGAGAGGAACACTCCATTCGACCCTCAACACATTGTTCATTGACTCAACTACAATGTACCCGGACACTTTGCAAACCAGTTCCCTAAGCCAAGGGTTTTTTGATGCAACCAATAACCTCCAAGGTAGCAAGGGAGAACATTTTCCACCACTACCACCAAAGTGAACCCCGACAATGAAGTGGTGACATGTACGCTGGTTATTCATTCAAAAATAGCTAACATACTTTTTGATTATGGTTTTATTAATTATTTTATATCCCAAAAGTTTATTAGATCAATCCTAACACAACCACAAATCGTGGAATTAAAGATTTCTGTGACAATGTCAAATGGGGAAATCATTATGATCAATTAATATAACTCTTCCCCTATCATAATTTGTGGATTGAACTTTCGGGAAAACCATTTCATTCTCCCTCTGGTGTAATCTGATGAAATTCATGCATGGATTGGTTTTCCCTATTTAAATCCAACATAAATTTATGTTAGAGGGAAATCACTCTCCATATAGAGAATCAATCTCCGATTTTGTACAAGTGAAAGGAGGAGGATGAATCTTCTTTAGCACTATCATATAAAGCATGTATATTAATACCCTATGATAAGGCATATCTCACTCAAATGATTTAGTCTAAGGAAGTAACCATCCTTAAAGAAAATCCTATTGTGAGGGAATTCACGAATGTTTTTTCTAAGGAATTACCTGGTCTTCCTCCTTCAAGAGATGTGAAATTCTCAATTGATCTTATTCCTGGGGAATTTCTATTATCTAAGAATTCATATATAATCATTGTTGTGGAGAAGGAAGATATAAAGAAACAACTTTAGGAGAATCTAGATAAAGGGTTTATATGCCTAAGTGCTTTACTATGGGGTGCATCAGTCCTCTTCATCAAGAAGAAGGATGGTTTAATGCTTCTTTTCATTGATTATTATGAGCTCAACAAAATCACGATAAAGAAAAAGTATCCTCTTCCAAGACTTTAAGATTTTTTTCTATCAGAAATGTGGAGAAAAATACTTCTACAAAGTGAATCTATGGTCAGGATATTACCATGTAAGGGTGAAGAAATAGGATATCTCCAAGAATTATTTTCATTCAAGGTACATGCACTATGAATTCCTAGTAATACCTTTCAGACTCAATAATTCTCCAGTAATCTTCATGGACTTGATGAATACTGTATTTAGAGATAACCTCAACAAATTTTTGGTAGTATTTATAGAATATATTCTAATATACTTAAAAACCAAGGAGTAGAATGAGAAGAATCTAAGAATTGTACTAGAGACCTTATGAAAAGAGAATCTCTATGAAAATGAGGCTTATCACAACACCCATTATCACACTACCCACAAGTGGATACCTTTTTGTGGTATTCAATGATGATTCGAAAAGGTATTGGGCTATTTTTTGATGAAAAATGACAAATTCATTGCATATGATTCAAGGAAATTGAATGTTCATGAGAAAAGCCATTGAACAAATGATCTGAAGTTGGCTACAGTAATCTTATCTTTCTAAATTTGGTGGAATTACCTCTTTGAGGAGAAGTGTGAAATAAATAAGGATCACAAAATCCTCCTTTATATATTTACATATAAAGTGTTTAACATGCAATAATAAACATGGTTAGAGCCAATAAAATACTATAACTACTCAATCCATTACCACCCTGGGGAAGTTAACAAGGTGGTAGATGCTCTAAGTAGAAATGATCCAAAAATTATTTCATTCATGAGAATGGAAAAGGATCCAATCTTCTTTGATTTGATAATATGTTCAAGGGAATAATAAATAAGGGAACATCATCAATCCTTACACAAATGATTTCTCGATATCTCTTTTGTAAAGGTTAAAGGATGGTCAAGAGGATAATGTGGAAATTAAAAAGAAAGTGGAAACTATCAGAAAATGGAAATCATCGTAGTTCAATGTCAATTAAGAAGGAATTGTCAAATTTGGGTCAATACTATGTGTTCCATCAAATCTGGAGTTAACGAATTAAATTTTTGATGATGCACATAGTTCAAGTTTATCCCTTAACCCAAGAAACAAAAAGATGTATTGATATCTCTGAGAGAAATATTGGTGCGATAACATGAAGAAAGAGATCAGTAAGTATACATCATAGTGTCTGGTATGTCAAAATGTGAAGGGTGAGAGGCAGATGTCTAAGGGGGTAATTCAATCATTACCCATACCAACATGGATATGGTAGAACATCACCATGGACTTTGTCACCGGACATCTGAAGAAATCAAAAAGGAAACATTTTTATCTGTGTTGTTGTGGATCGTCTTACAATGACTGAAAACCTCATTGCAATTCAAGATTATTTCTCTTTGGATCAACAGGAATAGATATACATTAGAGAAGTGGTAAGGCTTCATGGAGTACAACTATCTATTGTATCTGATCGAGATCCAAGATGCACTTATATTTTCTAGAATAGTCACCAAGAAACTATGAATGATGACCTGAAACATAGTATAACTTATCATCCCCAAATTGATGGCTAATCGGATTAGACTATCCAAACACTTGACAACATATTGATAACATGATCAATTGAATTCAAAGGAGGATGAGATCAAAATCTTCCTCTGGTTGAGTTATCTTACAAAAATAGCTTCACCTCAATCATCTAAAGGTCTCTTTATGAATCCCATTATCGGAAGAGGTGAAAAACACTGATATGTTGGGATGAATTTGGGGAGAAAAAACTCCTAGGTCCAGAAATGAATGAAGAAATGGTTGAGAAGGTTAAGACCATCCAACAACACATTATAGTTACTTAGAATCAAAAAAAGTACTATGATGATAATTTTTTATGAGACCTAGAGTTTGATGTTGGAGACAAGTTATTCCTCCGCATATCACTATGGAAAAGAGTTATGAGATTTGGGAAGAAGGGAATTATTAGTCCAAGGAACATCATCCCTTTTGAGATCCTTGATCGCATTAGATCAGTGGAATATCGACTAGCACTCCGACCCAACTTGTCTTAAGTACATGATATATTCCATATATCACTCTTAAGGAAGAACATACCTAACCCATCTCATGTACTAAATTCAAAGGTTGTACCATTGGAGAAAAAAATATCCTATTAATAGAATCCAATGAAGATCATAGATCATAGGGAAAAAGTTCTATGAAATAAGACAATGCCCCTCGTGAAGGTGTTGTGGTGAAACCATAAGTTTGCAGAAGTAGCATGGGAATCGGAGGTAGTGATAAAGGATAGTTACCATCATTTGTTTTAGTCTGGTAAAAGGAAATTTTGAGGGTGAAATTTCTTAAGGGGGGAATAATGTAACGACCAAATCTTTTATTAATGAAAATTCCTCATGATTTAATTAAAAGTCTTATTATGTAAAATGGTTATATAAAACATATGCACTTCCATGGTTTTATATTTTTGGTTTTCAAAATACAATTAACAATTATTACCATTTCTAATATAGTCATTGAAGATTGATCACATGATTAGTATAAATATATGGCTTTAGCTAATCCGATTTACATAGACAGATGAAGTGATAACCTAATCAAGTAGAATTTATCCATACGAAGCCCATTTTTTGGGGATCAGAAAAGAGGTAGTATCACTGAATTTTTCTATTGACCAAGCCCAATCTGAGTTTTAACATGTTAATATTGAACAGAAATTCCTACGAGAGAAGTGGAAGTTAATAGAGATTACCACCCAAGTGATGTTATCCGAGCCGCCCCAAGAGTCTGTCACCATCACACACCTTACCCTTAGGTATTATGCAGGTGTTATAAGGGGTTATGTAACAAGATGCTAGCACTATGATTATGTGCATTAATTTTGTATAAATAATATACATTCATTTTATTATTGTTACTTAGTAAATGTTTTTTAAATCATAAATATTATTTTTAGTTAATATTCAAATTTAGTTAATAAATCTATTTTGATGAATTAATGTATTTTATAATTATATAACATTTTTAATATAATATTATTACTAAATTAATTTTTATTAAATAAAAATGATAGTATAATTTTTATGAATACAATTTTAATTTTTATTAAGATTTGAAAACATTTTTTTTAAAACCCACGAATTTTTTATAAATGTTAGTTTTTATTTTAAAAGTAATAATTCACATAATTTTAAAATTAATTAGATAATATTAATATTAATTTTTGTATTCAGGATGTTGAAATTATCTAACTGTGAATTTTTCATAATTTTCAGAGACAATGAAATTTTGGTGAAAAAATTAAATACTTTTTAAATATATAATGTGTTTTACAACAACATAATGACCCATTAGTGATGTAATAAAATAATATAAAATTTATATTCAGAAAATATATGTTTTATCTTTAAAATATTGTGATTTTAGAATTGTTTGATTAATTTTGTGATGCCTTAGTGGACCCTCCAAGGATTATAAAATATTTTGACATTTTAAAATGATTTCCTTGAGAGTGTGACTCACCTCTACATAATAAATACTAGTATTTTAATAAGTTCGAACATTGTCCTTATAAAATAATTTTTTCCAATCCCCTTTGTAGAAAACCATGGGCAATAACCATGGGCTGGTTTGTGGTTTGAAATATTTAATTATATAGATTCAAAAACCTATATTTGTGAAATAATAAAGAAGTATCCTATCTTTTCCAATATAAACCTACCAATGCTCCCACTTATCTTCACTCAAACCCCTTTTAGATCAAACCTAATCTTCCCTAATCTCTCTATAATCCTCCCAAGGATCCCCAATATCCCAAGAATCCTCTCTCAAGACTCTCTCAAGACATTGGTATCACACTTCCACATAAGGTATTTCTTCCATTCTAAATTTTGTCCAAATTTATTTATGTGGTTATACACTTTTATTTTCAATTAAAAATGTTGGGGTATTATTTATAATCTTCCCCATACTTTAGTTCTTATTTTTTTATGATTATATACCTCTTTATCTCTCATTAATTCCTCCCATGTACACCTGTTACCATGCTGAAATTCCGTAATGAATTTATCTCTCCTCATTTACATTAAAACAATTATTTTATATTATGCATCTAATTTCCATCAATTATGTTGGTATATTATGTTAATTGACTCAATTACATACCATTTTATGTATAAATTATTAGAGAACTCTTTCTCTCTCATTAACCCATTTTTTGATTTCTATTTTACGTCATTTTGTTGCCGAAGTTACACCAAAACTTCCATGCCAAAAATCATCGTGTAAATGAATAACATACCCATTTACCTATCAACGATATTCACATTTATGCACATTTAATTTTTTATTGAGGACTTACATTTATATATTTCAAATATCTTATTCATTGAATAGATTATGATGCTTAATTAATCAATGTTGTATGATCTATGTGGCACACTTAGGCATGAAATAAAGTGATTAAGAAGGTTGTGACCTGATAGTGCTCCAATGCACTGGGTAAAGAATAGTATAATGTTACTCCTTGTGCAGTGAGGGTTTAATCATGATAGTTCTTGTGCAATTAGGGTTTATTAATGCTAATTTAAATTTAATGAGGGTTTACTAATGCTCTATGTGAAATGATCTTTGGCTCATGCTAATATCATGTAAAATGTTGTCGCCACATTTCCATGTTATGGTACTAATTCTATATCATTCCTTTATGTTTGTGATTCTATTGTGCTCCATTGATATGACTATTGCCTAAAATGAACTACATTTTTCATTTTATTTTTTTACTCCCTTACTGGCCTTTATAGATCATCCTTTTCTTATGCATGTCCTTAGGTTTTCCCATGCAATTCTAAGTACAAAGGAATGTTGTGGTCATGTAAAAGAAGATTTCAATAATGATGTTGTGTTTTATGTCCTAATTTGTAAAGTTATTTTCATAAATTTTGAAGACACTAGACCTGTTGATCCTCATTGTTTTCTTAAGTGGATGTTTACTTAAAAAGTCATATTTAAGTATATAATAAATTGTAGGGTTGTTATAGTCTCGAAATGTTACATAGTTTTTCTGAGACATCCATTCATGCTAAGACACAGAGTGTTGGTAACACATGGAGTATTGTTAACACAAGGAGTGTCGGTAACACATGGAGTTTTGGTAACACATAGAGTGTCAATAACACAGAATGTGTCAATGAGTCCTACCACACCCAAGTCACGTAGACACTAAGTCACAGCCAAAAATCAACCACTAAAAACTACCTGAAGCATGCACATCAGGTCTAGTCATGTAGAATGGAAAACTATGATCTTGATACATAGATAGGGGGTCCTTCCACCCATGGATCTGTGGGGGGACTCCACACCCTACTAGAAACATAATCCTTGATAAGGGATAGGTTACTGTGTAAATATTGGTCAAAAAATGTCGAAAAACCGTATCTATGGTACCAAAAAGGGATGTGAGAACCGAATAGGCCTCTTGGTGTGATACGTGCTCTATCCTGCTAAGTCAACTGTTGAAGTTGGGATGAGACAACTCACTTTAGAATATGGGCCATCCTCTATGATGAGAATGGGATCCTGCATCGAACCCTCATAGAAAAATACCAAGGGTATTATCTCAAAAACACCGAATCCAATTAAAAAAACAAGCCATCTCAAGAAAAATTCCCTATTTCTAGGTTCCCAACATCGTAGATGGCTCATCAAATAGACCTATCCTTTGAAAGATATGGTCAATTTAGTAAAAATGGTTCGTCCTGGTTCAGGTCCGACCCGACTCGGCCCGGTTGGTTTGGTCATGGTCTATCCGAGCCTGTTACACTAATGGGTCTAGCCCATTAGTACACTAGAGAGGCCTAGTCCATCGTTCCCAGTCCACTACAAGCATGCCGACTCCTTCAGTGCACCACCTAGTCGTGCAGTCCTGGTCAATGCGTCTACCACATTCAATGAGACTTCCATATTCTATGTGGATACCATGTTCAACACATACAACACCATGTCCCGCCCCCCTTCCACATGGATTCAACTACCACTGGTTCCACATGAACCCCAACCATGTGATGACCCCCTGTCGCCACATCCTGGTCGCCATATGTAGCCTCTGTTGTCGTGGTCTCCCATACAGTCCTACCAGACCGTGTTCCGTATCTGCCATCGGCCTCCCCAATGGTGTCCTATCATACTATGTTCTCTTCCTGGTCCAACCACCTCTATACCACTACTGCTATCATCACTTTCATTCACCCTGCTGGTGGCCTTCGCTACCATATTCCTCCCCTAGACGGGCCTAGTAGGCCACATCCTGTGTTCGTCATTGGCCGCCCGACTGGCGACTCGCCTTTTGATTCCGGCTTGCGATGAATTGGTCAGAAAACATCTCAACTATCATCACTCCTATATGGTTTTGTCGTAGCATTGAATCTATAGCCTCAGATCATTGGACCATATATTGAGGCACAATGATCGATCGTGCACATAAGGGTTTCAAGGGGGAAGAACGCATGAAGAACGTGAAGAACATAATGGGAGAAAAGCACATGTAATAACTCAAGGAGAAATCCTCGAACATTTTATATTCTATCCTCGATGCATTATCTAGGAAATAACAATTAAACAAAAGAATATCTCTATAAACAAACCCTGATAATAAAATCCCGCAAATATAATCCCAACCCACAATACGCATGACCTGTAAATCAATCCGTTCATTGATTGATTCACATTTTTGATAGGAAAATAATAATGGGGAGGTAATAAATATAAAAAACATTCCCTAACATAGTTCAGTTCAGTCATTGAATAATAACGACCATCACATCATTTCCATGGATGAAGATCCTTCAAAGCTGAGGTTCGTCGTTGATCTTTGAACCACGACCTGTCATTCTTCATCGAGAGAGCTATGTATCCTCACCTAATAGGGATTCCAGGGTTATGCTGATAACCCTGAATTCATTGAAATAAATGTATTAAAAGAAAACATGTCATTACATCAAGAATAAACTATTATTATTTGAATATTTTGATGACTTTTATTTTCAAAATCTATCTTTCAAATCCAACCCGCGCCGACCGATGTTTGGAATCTCTTATGGAAAAAAACCCTTACGAACTCAACAATGGTTAGGGATCTCAAATCCAAGTTACCATTTATCAGTTATTGGTATTTAAAAAAAATCTTATTTAATAATTTTATTTATGGTTACGCCCTTTTCAGGTTCATTCATAGAAGAGTCGTGCTGACTAAAGTTAATTCGCACATAGGGTAAATCCACTACTCTTAGTTCAATAGTGCCCATAAATTTGTGATATAAGAACCCCATTTAATATTTATTCCACTTTTTTTTGAAAATCTTTGTGTGTGTGTGTGTTTTTAAAAATATGACATTTTTCAAAGAATTTTTCTGAGCACACCGGGCCTCAGAATTGCACTCTGTCTGAGCGCATGGTCTCAGAATTCTCCCAAATCATTTCTAAAAATAAATTTTGGAAAATATGATTCATTAAAAATTATATATCCATTAATATATGTATTATTTATTTACTTTACTTCAGTATGTTTTCGAATTTAGTGAGTATGCATTTGGTGAGATAAGCTGTAGTTTTCTTGATGTAGGGAATTAGTTGGTTTATCTATTTATTTACCATAACTTTATTGTCGCTATTAAAAATTAGAATTATAGTTTCTTATAAAGAACTTACTAAGAATACATGTATAAACATTTATAATATTTTTTTTATATAATTTAAAGACATATTTTGTGATTATGATGGACATTAATTTCTCTTAGCATGGTATTTTGTTCGAATTTAATAAGTTTCTACCTTTGGACCTATATTTTCTTTGGAATTTCATAAATGTTTTTGTTCTTGTTTTTATATGGAATTATCTATGTTATGTTACCATTATTGGGATTGTAGGGTTTATTTTATTTATAGAGATGAATTGGATTAACTATAGTTCATTTTTCCTCGGATAAAGGAGGTTAAGGACTTTTAAATTTTTTGTTTTATCCCCTTAAACTAGTGAAACCCCATGAACAGTTTGATGTGGGATTTAGGGTCACTCGTATCTTTACTCATGATCAACTAGGGGTTTTAGTGGAAAAAATAAATAAAATACTTATATTGGAGATAGTGTTAAATGCTACCGCAGATTTTGAAGTTAGGGACTCGTGAGGATTTAATTTTTTTAGAAGAAGATGGGGCCTAGCCAAAAGATCAAGGCATAATTATTATAAAGAAAAAGGCTACAAGAGTCTAAAAGATGGAACCATATAACAATATTTGTAATAAAATGGGATTAGATCAGCAGGAAGATCATTAATCCATGTAATATCTCGATTAACCCATTTTTTCACAAGGCCATCAATAACCATGTTATCTTCTCAATAAATATGAGTGATGATGTAGTTGATGTTAAGAAGTGTGCAGATACAGCACATCCATTGAGTGGTGATAATCAATGAAAGATGTATCACACCATTCCAAATTTCTTGCCAAATGGTGGTCGAGTCACTCTCAATCTAATGATTTCTCCAACAATGTTGTTTGGAAAAAGAAACGACATGAATCATATTTGAAATTTCATCTTCAAGAGAAGAGGTAATTCCACAACTACCATAGAACCATCCATGGATCCGACCGACTTGTTTCTTAATGATTTCACCATAATCCATAGGGTCTAGGTTGCCTTTGGAAACAAAATCCAAATTAACTTTAATCCAACCAGGAAGAGGGGCATACCCAAAGGAATCGAAAGTGCGACGAGGTTGGTAGTAATTTACATCAATACGGAGTCATCACAGAATGCCAAAGTCGTACATTATGTTGTTGTAGTGTCCATTTTGGATTGAATTATCTTCACGTATTATAATGAGAATCTGAATATGCCCTTCAACATGACTTAATGGGAATTTATTATGAATATGATCATTTCTATCATACCAGATCACATGGTGAAGCTCTGTGACATCAACAAAGAAAATATTCTTAATAAATTGAGAAATATCCATCTCTGTACATCTCTTTAATTGAGATTTGATAGAGTTTGTAATCAACTAACTATATTTAAAATTGTCAAAAATATATTTCCATAGAGTAGATGCAGTGGAACAAGAAAGAAAGAGATGATTGGCATCTCCTCTATGTTGGTTGAAGATATAGTATTTAGAACAGATTTGAATACCATGAAATTGAAGGTGATCATTAGTGGATATCCTGTTGTGAGAATTCCGCCAGATGAGGGTACATCTTGAAGGATTTATCCATGGTTTGTCAAAGAGTTTATCCACCCAAAATCACTTTCTGAGTTACAAAAAATAGTGGTTGTAATATTTTTTGAGTTAAGAATGCCATTGTGAGCAGGTTCCAAAACTAAGAAATCATCAATGATGGAGAAAGTATAGGTATTAACGACCTTCATGGTGTTTTGAGGAAGATGATCATTTTGGGCATAAGGGACATCTCTGATTGAAAGGTTGGTGTTCTCAGGACTTTGCTCAAGGGAAATTCTGGAAATTAATGTTCTAAATGGAATCCATAACCATGTCTTATGACTTTTAATTGTAGTTATAGAGATGGATGGTGGATGGTGGCCTTAATTATTATATTTTGGTGAGATGTAACCATATATTATAACTATCTATATATAGGATTATCTTAACCAAGATCATTCATAGGGAGAACAATTACATGAGTTTCAGTGAAAAATCTATTTTTTAATTATTTATTTTTCACTAATATAGATTTATAGAGGTTGGGAGAACAGATTGATGTCACTTTTGGTACGAATCATGCATGTGTGGAGAATTATATTCCTTTGGATGTTATATTTTTTATTGGTATTTCATTTTATTGGTGAATACTCTATCTTAGAAATTATGATAGGTCTTAGGTGAAATTTTAGAAATCAAAGAGCTTGTTCTAGATCGAGTTCTTACGCTCAATGTTGCAGTTAGTGTAACATCAAGAGATTTTCACCCTTGAACATGAGATATAAATTGTTTGAGTGTTTATAGTAATGTTCCTAAACAATTTATACTACTCTTATTATATCCATCCCAATGATGACATATGGGAACAAAAAAATTTGTAGGCCTTATGTTTTGAGATTCAATACCATAACAGTCTATTTATTATTCCATATTATGTTTAGGTGTTAATGAAGTATGAGGTTATGAGAAGAAATTTATTTGGATAGTTTAATCCAAATGGATAATTCATTATGAATTCAGGTAGATTAGAGTAATAAATAAAGGTCATCTCTTATCAAATCATATGGGGATTCGCTTGACCAGAAGTATTTCAAAACACTTTTTCCCATTTATCTATGGTATAATGTTTTCAAAAATTTAATAGAAACTACATTTTTATTTTATATTTCTATAATATATATTTATATCAATATTATTAGTTTTCAATATTTTTTTTGGTCATCACAAATATGGTGGTTTATTTCATATGAAACCTCAAAAACATTTTTATCTTAGATCTTTTCAACAAGAACTAAGAACTGAATATTTTGGACTATATCTTTGAGGAAATGATTTTAAAGGATATAATCATAATGTTTTTTCTATCATTAGGGAACTTGATTTTATTATTCATGATGTGTTGGATCTCATTTAGGATGATGATAGAGAGTTACAAGACATAAATAATTACACGAAATGTGGCTTCCAGTACAATGAGGACAATATATTTTCAATATACCATTTATATTTATTCTATAATAAATTATTATTTGGATTATTTGTATGTTGGACATTCCTTAATTACACATTATTTATTCCAAGAATGGTGGATTATGATTTATAGAATTACTTTTCCCTTGGTTTGGATTATGGAATATGGAGCCCAAATTAGTTTCGTAAAGGTGTATTGGGGACGAAAACTGGGGTTGGGGGAGACAAAAATTGATATGGTAGTTTTCCTTATTATAGATACAACCATATGATTCCATCCATTATGTGGATGGATTATATTTTGTGCAAGCCATAATATAATTCTATCAAAGGTGAGTGATCTTCTCCAACATAGGCATTTCATGTGTTGTGTTTATTAGATTGTGTTGCCATTTTAGAGATTATGTATATCTATAGATAAATACATCTTAGATGGTAAGATTGATCTTAAAAAAATTTCAAGTATAGGTTGGATGTTTTTTGAAATTTTTAAATAAATTTATTAATGTTTTTTCAAATTATTTTATGCAATTATCCCCCTTTACATGAGATCAAGTTTCGAATAGTGTTTAAACCTATAATATCAATGATTTATATATATCCTTATAGGGTGGAACATTTATATTTTTTGGATTTACATATTTAGGTTGATAAATTTTTTCGCAAATTATTGATTTGACCCAAAATTCATCCTTGGAGAGATTCTATGTTGTTTAGGAAGAAGGAATATGGTAGTTTGAGATTGTGTATAGACCATTAGTTGTTGAATAAGGTGATTATGATGAATTTTTATCCTCTATCATGTATTGATTATTTTTTTCAATCACGTGATGATATTTTTTGGATTTTACAATTTATATTTAGTATAGATATCATTTAATGAGGGTAAAAGAGGAGGAAAGCTAGTGTATCTATGACCATTTTGAGATCAGAGTGTTTTAATTTGGATTCATGAATACACTATTTGTTTTCATGGGATTGATGAACTCAATATTACTTATGTTCTTTCTCTAGTTTATTAAGGATCTCATAGATTATATCTTGGTGTATTCATGGTTGAAAATGGATTATGCCAAGAAAATGGTTATTGTGATAAATTTTATTTGATTTTATCAAATATCTGGAATGATGAATAAGTATAAGTTCTTGATTCATGACTTTTATTTCCTTGGGTAATTCATCTCTAATAATTTTTTTCAATTGATTCGTTATAGATTAAGGTATTTTTTTCTTATATACCAATGAATTTCATAGAGGTGTGTAGTTTTCTTTGTATTGTAGAGTATTATGTGAGTTTTGTATATGGTTTTTCATAATTTTGACACCTTTGATAGCCTTTACCCAAAATTTTTAGATTATTATTATGAATAGATCATTTAAATTAAGAGTTTGAGTATATGAAGTAGAAGATGGTTATTTCTATTTTCATCGATTTATAGTGTAAGGAGTTGTTTTTAGGGTGTATTGTGATTATTCTTATATTAGAAAGTGTCTTGTACTAATAAAAAATTACCTTATCTGTATAAACTAATTATTATTATTTAGAATCGTTATTCATCCCATGATCCTGAACATGATGAAATAATTTATTTTATAAATTTGTTGAAAAATTATCTCATTAGAGAGCATTTTATATTCTTCACATACTATTAAGGCCTTTGGCATATATTCTTATAACTACATTTAAATGTTATATACTATATTTTAATTTCACTCTTTTAATAAAGTGATCTGAGATCTATTATACTTCATATAATTAACATGTGGTGGTTGAAGAGATGAGTTTAAATATGTGTGGTGACTTTTCTTATGAGTATGAAGATGAGTGTAAAATTATATTGGAGTTTACTTGTGAGAAAAAAATTTGGAGGATATTAGTGGTTGAGCTTACATATTTAAAATAAAATTGAAATATAATTTTTTTTCTTTAGGTATAGGATTCTCAACTTAGTGATCATGAGGTGGAGATGTAGAGGGATCATATTATTCATGGTGATGCTCTTGATGGATGTTCATGGGATAGAAAGCATCGAGTGTTGTTCCATGAGAATTTATTCATTTCATTGACAAAGAGAGATATGGATCTCCCTGAGTTTCATAGACCACATCAGGTAGTATATCCTATTATTTCAATGTTTTATTGTACCTTTAAGTAGATTATTCATGGAAAATACTGATTAGTTTAGTGGAAAAATTCTTATCTCAGTGTCTTCTCAATCAATGGGTGAAAATATAACATCAAGTTATAGAAGGTATAAAAAATCCATTAGATATTACTCAATGTAAATGGAAAGAAATTTCTATACATTTCATTAAAATTATTCTATAATATTAGAAAGAATATGACAATATTTTGGTTTTTAGGGTCTAAAAGATGAATTCAACTAATGTCTTGGTGAATAGCGACTCTAGTTCATTGGAGTCTTTTGAAAATAACTTTATATAGGTGTTGGTGAGTCATAATGAAGTATAATAGATGATAATCTATAATTTGTATCTTTATTTTTTTTATTGAAGGTAGAATATTTTTTTGAATACTTTTTTATCTAGATTTATTTTTATATATGATGTTATAATATAATCTAGAGCCTTTCTCAACTCTCGTTGAGGGATAAAGGTTTAATGTGGGTATTTTAAAAAATTCTTTCAAAAATAAAATTGAAATAGGTGGTGTTTGAATTATGATTCAAAATAAAATAATATAATTTAAAGAGTTTAATAGTTGAGAAATGGTTTTTGAGAGCAATACAATAAGGATATAACTGCATGTTTACTACATAACATGCCAATTTCATAGTTCTTATAATTTCATTTAGGTTTTGAGTAACTTTTCGGGTGAAGTTAATTAGAATTATGAATACCCTATAGCCCCCAAAAATGATGAAAATAGATATGGACCATGGTGTAACAATCTTAAAACCATGTTATATATATTATTCAAGGTTTTTGGGATACCAAATATCATATAAATTTAATGTGTGTGGGATTGAAATGGAATCTTATGCTGACTAATTAGATCAACATAAGTTTCCCACATTAAATCATAGTGTAGATTAATTAATAGAACACATATATTTTGTAAAAGAAACATGAAATAATAGTATAATCAGAAAATAAAACATTATAAAAACTGATAAAAGGACTGCAACCCAAAATTGTAGAAATTTAGTGGGGGAATTATGTGCCAGAACTCCCTTGCAAGTGTGTAGCTCCCTAAAAATGAACAAAAACCATTTAGATAGCAATTAAGATTAGAAAGAGAATCATAAATAACATTTCCATCATATTTTATCTATATATGTGGATAATGAGCACTATAATATCTTTAATTATGATATAAAAGCTTTAAATATCTAAAATTGTGTCAATTTACCCATTGGTCAAACATATAAATGGGGTTCCAAGGTTCCAATTTATAGACAATGTGGAAGTTGTTTTTGGAACCCTAAAATTTTAAAGTCCATTTAGATTGGGGATTTTGGAATATTAAAAGTATTATATTGATTTTTTTAAAAAATAAAAAGTTGTTTCCCCACCTATTTAATATCTCCAATAATAATTTTTCCATAAATTAGAGACAAATAACTCAAGATATAGCCCAATTATATAATTGAACTTGAGATTGTGGACAATAAATATTCTCTTACATTTTAACAAGCTTTCGGAATCTAATTGGATGAATTTTTCCCCCAATTGTTCTAGATAATTGTCTATGGCATTGTTTTCAATAACCCACCACTTTTTAGACTAATTGTATCTACATATTAAAAAATCTATTATTTTAGTCTACATGTGTACTTGGGATTTGACGCAGTTTTGCTCATTTCTCTTGAATTTCATCATTGGCACTCCAAATCGCCTCCACCTTCCATGAAACTATTTAAATAAGGAAAATAACAATTTTAAAAAGTATTTAATATTAACTAATTGAATTAGATAATTTGTTTGATTGATTATTATTTTTATAATTTTCCATTCAAAAATTGTTTACCACATTTCTATAATAGTAGAAATAAATAATTAATGGATGCACAATTACACACCCCGACCTAAGAATTTTAACTCCTAGGAAATGTAACATTTAAAAAATGATTATTTATAATATTCATCAGTTCTTGAAGATTTAATATTTATATTAAATTTATTTCATAATAGTAATGTGAGAAAATAAAGAACATCAACAAAGAGAAAATCTCAGTAATCATGGAAATTTATGTATCATAAATTATATCAAATTTTTTTAAAGAAAATAGTTATAATAATATTATAACTGAATAAAAAATACAATCAATCCAATAAATATCCTTGTTTGTGTGCGCCAATATTTTGTCATACTCTTTCCACTTTCTATCTAGTAAATATAAGCTATTGTAAAAAAAATACTTATATGATTCTTTCAAACAAACCCAAACTACACCCTTTACAATAAAATTTAATGATACACACAAATAATCATTATTTTATGTAAAAACACAAACTCCCAACCAATATATCTTCACATGTTTTTCATTTTATCACACCCCTCATTATTTATTTGTGTTGGTTTTTTTGAGTCTATACAATAATCAAATTGTAGATACAATTGTGTAGTTTAGTCCAATATAGTAATGCAACAGAATGTATAAGGAATTAATATATGGAAAAACTATTTTTAAATGTATAATATCATTAACAAAACTATTATTTACCTTTAATTAAGTGATAAATAGTCACACATTATGGCTGGGTGTAATGATTTTTGGAGATATTAAATGAAGTTTTTAACTCATGAACTAGTCACATAGAAGGTATCAAAATCTAAATGGTTTTAAATAGATAAAATCAATTTTATTATTGAAAAATAACAAATTATTTGAAAATAAACCATTAATGTTAAAATGTTTTTCTAACTCAGATGCCATCAGTGAGATAAATTTTCATTAAATGATAATAAAACCTTAAATAAAGAAATTTTTCATGAATTTTCATTAAATTTCATGGTTATATAAGAATTTGAAATCAGTGTTTTGGAATATAAGAAAAACAAAAAGAAATAAGATAGGGGTAAAAAGGATAAAATACCAAACAATAAAAAAAGATAAAAATAGGGAGAGGGGTGAAAATATTAAAATACCACTTAGAATGAAAAAAATAGATAAGGAATAAAGATGATAAAATGTCTAAATGAACTCAAGAAAGTTTCCCGCCATTCCTATAATATAATGTATTCACATAGAAATTAAAGAAATTGTGATAATGAAGTGAAAAACCATATGGGTTTCACTGATGGATCACTTCTTAAAGGTAAAGTTCCTCCATTGGGGACACGAGATGTGTTTCATGGGATTGATTAATATGTTTCACATTGGAAGTGATTGTTTCTTGGTTTTTATCATTTTTACCTAAAAACCCTAAAAAAATTAAAATTAGTTATAATAAAAGGGATAAAATAGTGGGAAGAAGCTTACCCAGGTGAAAATTCAGACATACCTTCTAAAGGAGGTCCTTTTACCTAATGAGTAACTGATGGTGAAGGATGAGGAATTCATGAACTACCCTAGTTCATTCCTTGTAGGTCTTAGAGTTCTCATATGAATATATTTATATTTCCTCCCACTCCTAAACCCTCAACTTCATAAGAGGACCTACAATAGAAAGATCATAATTTCATTGTTTATTGGACCAATAGGCTTAGTGATATATCAAAATATAGAGATGAAAACACTTTCTGAATACAATCTAATAAAGTGACATTCTAATGGGTTTTTTTAAGGAAGTAGATAATCCCATATTATGTCATTGATTCTATGAATCCAATCTATTGTAATTGGATGGACTATTTTTCAATATATTTTACCTATTTATTAGATACCATGACTATCCCATCAGTTCAAGAGTGGTAAGATGTATAAAATTTATGGATGATCCCATACCAATGCTAAAGTTTTTTCATTGTGTGATTTTAGAAATGAGATCCCTACTCCCCAATGATAAACAATGGAAATAAAAAACAACAGAATATTTTCACTCTATAAAATTATATAACTAACTTCGAGTCATTATTCCTTGTGGTTTGTTCTTCTACCTATTTAGGCACATAATCTACTTCAACGTGAATATAAAAGTTTCCAAATTAATTTGGAAATGGCCCTAAAAAACACCTTTCCCCAAGTATAAAAATTTTAATGGAAATGAAATTGTTATTGTGGAATATCATTTCTTTTGGGGGAATTAACCATATTTTCAAAATGAGTATGAGATATATAATAATCATGGGCATCCAAAAATAATGTTATCCAAAATATCAATGAATCATGAACTTTATGTTAAGTATTTTGGGGATAAAAGTTTCAATGACATGAAAGACTATGACTGAACTTAAGAATAAAATTAAACATACTTTCAGGAACACACCACCTAGGGAATTGATCATTACAAGTGTTCTAAAGGGAAGGGTCATCCCAGATATAACAATGGGAATCATTTTTTAGGTACACATTGTTTTTATTGAAATCAATTGGAATGAATAATGGTACCCAATAAATTATAATTTCATCATACTAGGGAATAAAATCTTAAACATGATAGAATTTATCATCCGGAAAATATCATCTATGGAATACATAAGGATAAGTTAATGCCTGAGGATCAAAGATTTCTATGGATATAGTTAGCCACCACATTCTCTGTTCCTTTTATTCCTTAATTTCAAAATATAATTTTTGAAGGAGGATCGTATAATGAATGAGATTTTGGTTGTCTTTTAGTTCCTTATGAAAATACTTATGGGTTTTATGTTTAGATAAAACAATTACATTAGACACTAAAATGATTAATGTAAGACATTGGGTTTTTAGAGGGGGAAAAATTCCTCAACCTGTTTGAATTTATTCAATGTTTAGTTGTTGGAACATATCTTTTATTGATCTTACAAACATAATTTAGAGTGTTACTCTGAACCAAGGCCTCTTTCTTATATGGGTTTCAATTCCCGACATGTTTCGATTCCCGACACATAGTCTGATAAAATGTGTAAGAGGGGGTTTATATCCATATGGAGGTTCTTTTTTTTAGAATAGGTACATTCATGGACTGTGCATGGTTTGGAAATATGTTCACATGGTTTCACACTTAATGCCAATTAGACAATGGTTGTGCATAGTAACGACATAGTTTGGCCAAACCATGCGAGGTATGGTAGCTAGATTGTCTGTGTTGCATGATTGGAACACAGTTAGGAAACTGATGCTTCCAAACCATGGGGGTAATTAAAGATAGAGAAATTAACTAATTTCCCCTCCTAATATTTACATATTTTTCTCCTCCTTCCTCTATATCATACATAGAATATCATAGATCTCATTTTCAATTCTGTTAGGATTTGAGACACACCTACTATATGGACTCTAAATCGATCACCCTTGGTCTCATTCAAACCTCATTGGTAAGGGATTTAATCCTTATATATGTTTTTATCTTTTTCTCTCTCCATATAGTTCAAAAAATCTTTGTGAGATGTTTTACAATATTTTCAAAAAGTTCATCTAAAAATATTTTTTCATCCAAAATCGACTCGAGTTAGGAGATGATATCAATGAAATGAGCATCTACTAACATAAGGTAGATGGTTCTTATATTTCTATTTGTTTTCTCTTGTGTTTTGTGGTGTCTTCTTGAGTGTGTCATTTTTATGTTCGATAAAGACCCTATTAATTAATTCATTTATTTTAAAATAATTAATTGGTCATTTGATATGACTATGGGCATGCTTCTATCTAAATTAAAATAGTATGATCCTGGTGATAGGCTTCATACCATGGACAGATTAGGTTTAGGGAAATTATTTATTTTGATTTAATTATTTATGATTCTTGCAATAGTTCCACGGGAACGGGATAGGCTCTGCCTAAGGATTGAGGTGATTAAGAACACCTAGAATAAGGAGATGTTGTTCATTATGTCAGGTAATGCCTAGATTCTATGAGTGATGTTGATCATAGTTTAGAATACATGGTCATCATATTGAGAGAACAAGGTTGTCGGTTTTCCAGCACGACCCAAGTGAATTGATATAGTGTTGACCATCATGTTGGGTGACATAGTCACATGAGAATGAGGTGCTACGATGATGTGGATTAGGAAACTATATTGGTAATATCCACTCACTATGATTGGATTAAATTCCTTTGTAGTCATGTGGAAATAGATAGGACTCAGATGATGAGGTGGTTTTGACCACTCGTGCGGTAGAGGCCTCTATTATTGGTGGGTAGGGTGGTGTTGAAAATTTTCACGGTTGGATGTTCTTGTTGTAAAAATCCACATAGATGGGGAGGATCAATAGGTTAATAGTACTAAGACCATTGGTTTAGTTTGTATGCGCTTTTTATATTGAGGCCATTGGGATGGGGTTTTGTTGGTGGACATATATCTTCATTCCTTCGGATTTTGACTCTTGAGTTGAAGGTGTAATTATTTTTATGACACACTTCATTGTGACTTGGGTTGTCCATCTTTTAGTCTATGGTAGCTTTGGATCAGGGGTTTGAGGGACCAGATACTCATTATTTTAGTGTTCCTTTTGGACATCGATACATTATTGAGTGTATGAGGAGTCAGGTGACACTTTTAGAGATGGAACCCGAGGGTTCACCTGGGACATTTTCTTTCAGGGAATTCCTTGGGATTTATGCTAATAATCCTCTCCACAAACATTATACCAGTAAGGTATGAACTATGTAATTTATTCATTATGGTTGTTGAGAATGTGGGAAGCATTTTATATTATATGTTTTTCACATGATTTTTATTTATATTTAGTACACATTCATATTCACATATGTATGTTAGGAACACATTAGTGGTGTCCAATTGATATTATTCTCACACCCTACACGAGCCCATTTGGATATGTCTAGGCATTATGAACGTATGATTATGTAAGTGAAAAAGCTCGTGGGATGGACCTTAGTTATAATATCATGAAATTTTCATGGGATGGATGTCAAGGACCATGGGTTCCTGTATTGGTTGGAGTTACGTTTTAGTTTCTTTTGTACCTACATGCTTCTTATATGTGTGTAATAAGGTCATCCACAAGAGTCCCTTTATGATTATTATGTTGTACGACCTAGATTGTATACATTCCTCTATCAATGGTATCATGTTTTTTATGCTGTTATAAATGGGGTTTTATTCTAAAAATTTTATGCGTGAACTTATTGACTATTATTACTACATCTTGCTTCTGTAATTGTGGGTTACCAGTCCAGTAATATTATAGTCTTTTTTCCACTCTTATATTCATATATGAAATAATTAGTATCATCACCCAAGGGTATATTCTACCCACTATCACCACATTAAAACTTTTCCGCTAGTTGGTAGCCATTGGTATAAGGGGAGGTATGCTTAAGGCCTAGTGGTACACCAGTATGTAGTATTGTTCAGGTGGATAATCAGTTTAAGGAATGACAATTGTCATTAGAGGAGGTTATTTTACATCTTATTAGGTCTTAATATTTTGGTTATGTAATATTTTAGGTTCGATGGTTTTTAGAAATTGGTACAAATCTAATGTTTGGGTGCCTGAATCCCCATGCATGGGGGGGAAACCAATTTTCTAGAGGTGGGAAACTATTGGACTGATTTTCTACTTTTCTAGTAGTTTTGATTTCCACCTCGAGTGTTACACTTTTGTTGTGACTATTATCTATTATGATATATGACCATTTTAATGGTCTGGAAGGGGAGTATTCTTTACCCTTAGCCCATATGGCAAGGGAGAATTATAGACCCTTAACTTGGTATGGAAAGGGATGTTTTGTTATGATTGATTGAGAGGAACATAGGATTATATGTATTTATAAATAAATGTTCCATGGTGAATTTTTTTTATCATCATTGGGAACCTATATTTTTATTAGAGGGGTTGGGTTGTTTAAATTGTCAACAAAGGAAGCTAAATAGTGTTTTCCAACATAGCCTTATTTGATGGGAGTCTACTCAGCCATCCTAGGCATGTGGTCCTGATGAGATATGTATGTGACATGTCATGATATGTGATGTTTGTACATGTGGTCATGGATATGATAAGATAATTCTAGGATAATGATAGGGGTGAGATTTTTAGCATTCCAATAGAGAAGCTAAAAAGTGTTTTATAGCATTAACTCTTTGATGAAATCTTAGTCAAATACCTCAAATTGATATGTTATGTCATACCCCATTGTGGTTAGGATAGGGTCCATGAGGATAAATTTAAATGTGATTCCTAGCTCTGAAATGGTCGAGTAAGGTGCCAAGAGTCTAGATGCCAGGAGACATGGTTTCAATAGGGTAATGTAAGGGTGGTGATATTGATCTACTTGTTATTGATTTCTAGATCTATATATATATATTATAGATATTTGACCATGGTATTAGTATTCAGAAGGTTTCAACCTAGGATTATTCTATTAGAGTGTCTCGCGGGTAGTGATTTAGTGTCGTAGGGTGTGTACAGATTGAGGCTAAGGGTCAATATGAGGCCCTAGAGGGTCAGAAAGATCATTATCTATAGGATCAATCTCTAGTACTAATAGGCTAGCTGTATGATATGGAGACTTTTGGACCATGCCTCAACAAGGAGATCACATATATCTTGGTTCTTAACTTCCTAGGATTGATATGGGATCCTAGGGAGTGAAGCCTTCTGTGGCGTACCAAACTATAAAGTTCCAGTCAGAGAACCCACCAATATTTGATGGTGATGGTGGGCCATAGTTTGTAGATAACTAGATTGGGGCTATAGAGACCGTCTTTGACAATCTTGAGACACCCCTTGTGGAAGGCTGGAGCAAGAAATTTACATGATCAGAGGACTAGAAAAGTGCTGGTGGGACCTATAGGTACCAGAAGGTAGAAATGAGAGACTATCTTGGAAGGACTTTGAGGTCGAGTTCTTTGAGGAATTATTCTCGGAGTCCCTGAGGAATGATTAAGCTCGGGTGTTATTGAGTCTTTAGTAGGGAGACATTTCCATAATGGACTATGTAACTAATTTCATATAATTTTCTTACGTCTCACCCAATATGGTGGTATATGACACTCCAAGGGTGAGGTATTTCAAGGATGGTTTACAGAACACAATTTAGGTGAATGTAAACATCTTTAGGTTGGTCTGATTCTTAGAAGAAGTGCATTAGGAACTATAGATGATGTCAATTTGAGGTACCAGTCATATTCGAGTTAGCTGATGGAATTCGATGATTAAAGCAGAATTTTTTCATATACAAGGAACTGGGTCTTAGAGGAGTACTAGATGGTTTTTCAGGATAGAGACTCAAGAAGACCACTAAAAAGTGGATTTTTAATGGTGTGCTTCCAGTGCAGGAAGCCAAGACATGTGCTTGTGTAGTTTTATCATGAAATGAAGGAGTGTCAAGCATCTTTATGGGTAGTATGTATTGAGAGGTTATGCAGGAATCCTTCTTAGATATTTGGTATCAATGGACTAAGGTAGACTCGGGGAACTGAGGTCAAACTCAGAGTGGTACTAGGCGCTAGTACTTAGGATTTAGCTACATTCAATGGTTGTGAAAGATACAGTGGGTCCTATTTGCAGGGTCAGTAGATGGTATCTAGGGAATCTACGCATATAGGCCACAACATAGGTATTCAATCTTGAGTCCGTGTGTCTACAATGGATGTTCGAGGTGTAGAGTATGCTGGGGAGATGGTTACAGTTAGAGGTACACCATGGGTGTGACAGTTGTTCCTTTTTTTCATGGACTTTTTTTTAGGAATATGTTTTTTTGGGTTCATGGAGTGGAAAGATATATTTTCTGACTACCCATCCCATGGTTAGTAGGTTTATATCGATTTGAATTCATTATATATATATAATAGGTTAGTGGAACCTTGATTTTTTATGGGTGCCAACGTGATGTGGGTTCGGATGAGGTGCATAGGAATATGGACATAAATGTGATGAGGGCTTCCTTGATGTGTGTTATCATCTAGGAATAAATTTGATGTGATAGTTTATGGGTTTGAGATGGGCGTGGTACACTTTGTAATCTATTGAGATGCGGGACCTCAGAGGTGCAATGTGAGACATGGGCATAAGGCGGGAATCTGATGAGGTCTAGAACATGATGGGGGTCTCGTATGAAATGAGTATGATGGGAGTTCATAATGGGGTTAAGGGAAGAAGATGTGTCATGGGAGGAATTTTTATTCCATGTATGGTTGGTGGACCATCTTAATTTTTAGTTTTGGATAGGTAGGTGAATGAGGTAGGTAACTCTTAAGGTGGGGATGGCCTTAAGAGATTTGACCTATGAGTTGTTGACCATGGTAGGCAAGGATGTTGGATGGAGAGGAATATTTTTAGTACCATCTATAGGAAATGTTTTATACATCATGGGTGATCTATGTTATGGTGGATAGATTTCAACTTCTAGGGATTTTGGGGCAGGCTGAATTCCTCAACTCGTTTGAATGATTTCAGAGTTTAGTGGTTGGACTAACTATTTTCATGATATTTTTAACATAACTCAAAGAGTTACATTGATGCAAGACTTTTCCCTTAAATTGTTTTAGATTCTCAGAAAGTGTCTCCAGGTTTTGAGTGGGTTTTCAGTGTGTTAAATGTCAAAAACCCAAATTTTCAAAATACACAGGCTGAGGCACATGGTTTGGATAAACCATATGGCATCCCAAGTGAAACTGTGTAGCCCTCTTTTTCCTCTGGACATGGTTTGAAAATCCATATTTGAGGGGACACATGGCCATGCATGAATTATTTAATTTTTAGTATAGGTACTCACATGGACTATGCATGTTTTGGGAAAAAATTTGTATGGTTGATCCATTAGTTCCATGTAGATAGTGTCTATGAACATGCACTCCACAGTTTTCCCAAACCATTCAGATTAAAGGTTTGAGGTGTTGTACCTAGATAGTGGGTTCAGCACTATTGGTGCATGGCTATCCAAACTTTGAAGTTAGTCCATGCAGGTCATTAATGTGGTATAAATTGCAAAATTGAACCTCCTTCTATTTACCTATTTTCTCCTCCTTCCTCCTTCATTTCACACGTAGAAAGGGGAAGAGGTCCCCTTTTTTATCCATTTAGACTTTGATCCATACCCTATATCTGAAATTTTAATCGTTCGTTGTAAGTCTCATTGGAACCAAATTACTAAGGGATTTAATAATCTAGTATATATTTATCTTTTCTCTTTTCATACAGTGTTCTATATCCATGAGATCCATTTTACTTTATATTTTGGGCGATTGTCTAAAATTTCATTTTCTTAAAAACTGGATCGAGTTGGGGACGATGTAGGATGAGCGAGTAATAAAAAACTTGAGGTAGGTGGTGCCTTGATTTCAATGTAATGTTATCAGGTTTTGGGGTGCATTATTGAGTTTCTTTTGGTAATCTGAGAGAGACCATATTTAATTAACACATTGATTTTAAATTAATTTATTGATCATTGGAGAACTCAATGGGAATGATTCCACCTAAATAAAAGTTGTGTGATAATGGAGGGGGAATTTGTATGATAGATATATTATTCAGGGGACTGATTTATAGAAATAAAATATTTTATGATGCTCATGATGGTTTCCTGGGAACATGATGGGATTGAACTATATATTGAGGTGGTTATGTCCACCCACACTTTGAAGACATTTTTCAACAGTTTGGGAAAGGCCCGGTTTCTATGAGTGATGTTGATCATAGGTTGTGTGAAATGGTTGTTAGATTGAGGTGACAAGGTTTTTATGTTCTGGGAATGCATAGGGTTATTTTAGATGGTGTTGAGAATCACGTTGAGTGACACAGTCGTAGGGGCCTAAGGTGCTTAGATAATGTGGATTGGGTACTTATGTTGATGATTTCTACTCACTATGATTTGCTGACACACCGTCGTAGTCGAGCTCACATAGATAGGACTCATATAATGAGGTGGTGTTGACAACTCTTGTTGGTATAGGCCTCCATTATATGCAACATATGGTGGTGTTGACCGTTAGTATAGTTATAGGCGATTTCCATAAAAATCCACATGGGTGGTGAGGAGCCATCGATTTTCGGTGTTGAGACCATCATTTGGGGGATGAGGCTCACCATATGTTCAGGACATTGGGCTATGATTATCTTAGAGGATAGATATCATTGTTCCTAGATACATCAATTATTTAGCTGATGATGTCATTATTTGTAGGATAGAAATCATTATGGATCAGGACGTCTGGCTTTGAACCAATGAGAGATTTCGATCAGGTGTTTGACGGACTAGGTACTCATTTTTTGGGTGTTCTAATTGGATAATGGTATAAGATTGATGGAACAAGGTGTCAGTGACTCTTTAAAAGGTGGAACCTTAGGATTCACATGATACATTTTCACTCAGGTTATTCCTTGGGATTATACTAATGATCCTCTCCAATTCCATTATAATGGTTCTAGATGAAGAATATAATTACTTCTTTGTGGCTGTTGAGAACAAGGGAAATAGGTTATATTATATGTTGTGTATATTTTGTTAGTTTATATATGCACACCTGGGTATTCATGGATGTAATTTTGGAACATTTTGGTTCTTCTCTACTAACCAAACATGGGCCTTTTAGGATTCCTGTAGTCTGTGTGGTCTTACGATCAGTTATGGGATCGAGCTTAGAAAATGGACCTTAGTGATCGTGTCAAAAAATTTTCATGGGATTGATGAAAAAGAGTTTGAATTCCTATATCATCTAGAGTTTCCTTTTATTTTCTTTTTTATATTAATTCTTATTATATATATATATACAATGGTCATCCATGAGTAACCCTTTATTATTATTTTCTTGTACGAACAGACTTCTATGCACACCTTTATCACTCATATCATTTTTTTAGTAGCTACAAATGGTTTTTTATTCTGCAAATGGTATGCTTGAGATTTTCAACTATTATGGATACTTATTGCTTCCACTATTACAGGTTACAAGTCTTGTTGTATTATGGTCTTTCTTCTAATGTTATCTTTATATAAACCATTTTTATTTTCATCAGAAGAGAATATAGTATCCCAAATTTCACCTCTTTACGCCCTTGATTCTAGTCAGAAGTCTTTGGTGTACGATGAGGTGTTCTTAAGGTGCAGTGTCACTCTGGAATGTAGCACTATTCAGGGGGATATTTGGTTGGGGCTCTACATATGAAAAAATTTATCCAAGGAAAACATAATTGACATGAAAGCCTTATTAGTTTCGATGTTGTTTTCTTAGGTAGAGTCTACTGTTCAGGACTTATATGAAATAACATGCAGAGGCACTACTAAAAAAATGACCTATAGACACGGTTCAATAGAAATGATTTAATTGGTTATTTGATATATGTATGATAAATCCATGGTTTAATTGTCCCCTGTTCATACATCTATCTATAATTTTATTCCCACTATGGATTTCCTCTCCCACGCTCGCTCTCAGGATTTCTTCCCCCACCCTTCTGCTCAGGATTTCCTCTCCCTAAACCCTTACCATTGGCCAATCGTCACTCGACTGATTATACCTTGTATAATCTTCACCATATTCCCCTAAGCGGTTCGTCTTTCCTTCACTGGATTCTTCATTCACAGTTCCTCTATCACTCGTGTGTTCCTCCCCTCCTCTGTACCCTTCTATAAGAATTCCTCCTCTATTCGATGCATCAGCCGGTTCTTCCCCTATTCTTGATCTAGCTCCCCTCTTCAAGCCACAGTTCATCATTTTACTTGAGGTATGTTTCCTTAAATATTTTTTATCAATTTTAGAAATTTTGGGTAAAATTGTTGGTTGATTTGGGTGTTTAATTTTGTGATTTTTTGTGGATTTATTTTTGGTGTGCCCCATGAGTGTACTACACCAATTTGCCCGAGGTATGGGCACTGTGAGGATATCTAGTGAGTTTGACATTTATTATGATTTTTGGTTTTTTTTTTAATTTTTTTGTTTATTAATTTAATGGTTTTTATCACTAAACTCACTTTCTCGACCCTAGAAAAATCTTCCCATTCATGATTTCTCATTTTGAGTTGTCATTTTATAGGTTTCCCAATGTGTTATGCCTTTAAAATTAAGAATGTTTGTACCTTTTTTATGATAATTAGTGGTATATAATGTTTATAATAATTATTTGAAATGGAATCAATTGGTTTTCTCTTTTAATTAAATTGTGTGAAATTTTTCAATTTGACTTTTCACAGCCATTACATTTCAAAATACCAGGTGGGCCTAGTAAATGAGTTTTGGTATCTTAAAAGTGATTTATGTTTTCAAAAGAGAATCGAGGTAGAATTAAAAGTGGTCATCCTGGTTTACTTGGGTTCTTTATTGGGTGTTCTTCATGATGCGTCATGGTAAATAAATCATGGAGAATGATTGTGGTGCATGAAATTAGCCTCCTCTATGTTTTTCATGTTTATTAAGGTATCACTATGGATTTTACATGATGAAAAATATTTTGATTGTGTTTTGAAAAGTTAAATACACTAAATACTCGTGTTATCTTCCAAATGGTTTAAATTAAAAAAAATTATACATTTTAAGAATGTTTTGGCCTTATGGCTGTTATTTTTAAAATGGTTTAATTACTTGGTCGACTATAAGATATTTAAATTAGTTTTCTATATTTAAATTTTTTATTTTCAAATAATGTGTCCCAGTTAGTGCCTTAGGGGGTTTCTTGAAAATGTAGGCACCTCTATAAATACTATCCATTTTGGGGGAATTCACATGGATGGTGCTAAGATATGGGATTAATATAAATGATGGATCTTATTATTTAGATATAATTTTTAAATTGTTTACTCACATCCAACATTTCTAATAGTCATGGGATCCTAGCTGTCATTGTGAGAGTTGAGTGATTTAGTGGCAATGTAGTGGTTTGATTGATTATCTGAGGATTTTAATTGACTTAATAATCTTAATGGTTTCAGTTTTAACATTATTTATTTTTTTTTGAAAATTAAAATGGGTTTTATAATGTTTAAAGTGAGTGAAGTTTTAATTAAAAAACACATTTATTAATTTAATCCTTTTTAAAACATTTCCTTAGTTAAACTCATTTTTTCCTTAAGATGTTTTTATCAAAATGTGTTTTTCAATGAAGTAAAAACTTTTCCCTTTTTATCTTTTATTTTTCATCATCTAAATCAATGTTTTCTAAAATATGATTTGTAAGAATAATAAAATAGTGATTGAGGAAGTTGGTTTTTAAACAATCTTTTAGGTCATGAACACTTATAACTTAAAAAATAATTTACTTATGTGTTCTACAGGAGATATGTTTTTCCTTAAAAGGTCAAGTATTAAATTAATCAAGAGGTGATTTAAAATATATTAGTCTATATTTACATTTAAAAGGACCATTGATGAACCAATTTCTGATAAATAATACCTTACAACCTTTTACTTATGATTATTGGAAATGTTTTGATACTTTAATCCAAACACCACAACCGATCTCTAGTTTATGCCTCATTTTGGTTGTCTATACCATGTGTAATATTGTTGTGCATGAAATTATTATAAATTCATTTGACATATCCTTAGTATGTCTTAAATATTTAAAATACCATACCCATTCTTCATTTGGATTGAGATTATCATGTTTGATTATAGTATTACTATATTTTATTTATGGATAGTTTAACATATTTTTCATGTTTACACATCATGGTTATTGTTATCATACTAGCATGGTGTTATAATAGTGCATAGTGATCATGTGAGATATGATTTAATTTTAGTGTATGTTTATTTATTTTAGTATGAACCTGTTATACTATTTTCCCATAGGTTACATTTACAACGTTGATGTAGAATGTGTCTATTTATATAATATGAATCATTTTTATTGTTTTATATAGAGAATGTTTACTATTATGAGGTAGAGCATGTTTAGTGTTATGATATGTAAATGGTATATTGTGTTCTCATTATTGGTTATTGATATAAAAACTATACTTCATGGTTTACCTCTATAGTATTGAATATGTATATCTTCGGTTTTTCTAGGTATTTTATATGTGGGTATACCTTGGATTTTATATTTTCCATATATGTTTTCTAAATATTAAAATATATCAATCAACTATATGGTACCTCAAATGGTATCTGGAGGAGTTGGTCAGAGAATCCTCCTCCCTCTAAAATATAACAAAGCATCTACATAGATGAAAATCTTCTTGATAATATCTAACTTGAATAACTCAAGGATATCGTAAGATTCATGTCTATAACTATTAGAAAATGATTGGAGACCATTGTTCAAAAATCAATTAAAAGATTAAATAAAATTAGAATTGAAACTTTTAGTATAACTAAAAAACTTTATAGGATGAGTACAAAAGGAAGTAGTAGGAAGGTCTAGATACAACTGCTTTAGAATCTGGTAAACTAATCATTGGATGCAAACCAATCTTCCATTCATTGATTTTTCTTTACATTCCATTTTAGTAATCCACTCTACCGACAATTGTGGTACCCGCTAAAGATAATTTGATGAAGTTTGAGACAATGTAGCACTAGCAGTGGAAATAGGAGAATTAGATGTAATTTGAACAAATATAGTAACTGGTTTCATAGATGGAAGAATCTTGAGATGCTCGTAAACAAAAATATTTTTTATGTAGTAGAAAATAGAACTAATTGAGTTTCTTCATATTGTGATGAACTATAATCCTCTTCAAAGACCTTAACTAGTAGGTCTATTATTTTTTGATGATTTTTTTTCATGGGACCTATAGTCCAAAATATCATTCCCTAAATATTATAAGACACTTCCAAAATATCTTTCAACTTTTCACCAATATATTTTTATCATAACCCATAGTGACATTCAAGGATATGTATGTTCTAACTTCAAGCTATATAATAGTTTTAGTGGGGTCTTGGAACTTATCCAAAACATATTTCTTGAAATATTTTAGAATCACAAGTGTGAATATATCAAACCAAATAGATTTAATATGATAAGACAAAGAAATCAAATTTAAAATCATCTAATCAACCCCATTCTAAAAATCAGGAACCACTGATGGTGAAAATAAAGAAGTGGATGTTGGTTAAAAAAATTAGGGAATTCAAATTGAATGACCAAAACACTATTTATGTTATCCAAGTTTCCATCATCTTATATTTACAACCATTAATTTAATTAATTTTATCCTGATACATATCATATTAGACCATAATAATATTTTGAATCCTATCTCTTTGTGATGTAACAAAAACTCCAAACTCATTGAACTTTGACTTGTTAGAATGAATATTCCATACTAGAAAAACAACTGATGGCCATTGACCTACAGACACAGTTCAATTGGTTCATGGATATCAGTTAAAATATGGCCATAGTTATATGAAAATAGTGTCTTTAGAATAGGTAATCCCACATGAAAACTGTGACTGTGGAAGCATCTCCTCAAATAATTTAACTCCTTCTTGACTCTTCTCCCATCCACAATATCCTCCATCATTGTGACTCATCTCCCACCCATAATCTCCTCAATTAATAAGCTGTTATCTGATCAATTTTCCAATCCATTCATTGTTGTTATTGTTTTCATTTTTGTTCTCCTTACTCCCACTTGAGACTAAAGTTTATATATTTGGGCGTCATGTTGATCATTGTGGATTGTGATTTCATTCTCATTCTATTCTGTTCTATTGAACTAAATCAGTGTTATATATAATCAAAATAATGTTATAATCCATTAAAATCTATCATGTAAATTTTCACACCCTCATTATGCCCTGAGTTTGTGTGCATTGGACACCTGTACAGTGAGCACCTGTACACTTAAAATCACTAGTATAAAACACAGTAATATTTTAGAACAAATATGATAGGCATAAGATTAAAAGGTCCACCACTGTCCACATTTGGAAACTCTCTTATACCACATTCAAACAATGCATGATCAAGGGTCTAAATGTCAGATCGTTAAGAATAGTTTTCATTCTGTATCAGTTCAGGAGACATGTATGTGACAATCCAATTAAAGTAGAACACATTTACATGGAATTTTCCAAACCAGTAGTTACACCAAAATCTAATATATTTGGATCTCATTTGAGGTCCACAAGAATATTTATTGGTTTTATATCCCTGTGAACCAGATGTCCAACTCCATGCATGTAGCTTAATCTATGAAGAAGCTTTTGATCCATTGATGAAAGGATTGGTTCTATTATAGGCATCCTTATTCTAATGATGTTTTCCAATGAACCATAATCGATGTGCTCTAAAGCTATTCTTATGTGTCCAGAATTAGGATTATAAAATTTTCCATAGATTTAAACTAGTTCTTTATAGTTGTGTGCCTCACAAAGCATCAGTATATTAGTAATAAGTTGTTGTATTCTTTCCTTCTCAAAGATATTGACTTTCTTCAATGAAATTATTCTACAGGTGACCATGGGGATGGCCCTTTGAACTATGCTACTCATACCACTACCTATGGTCCCAAATATAGAAATATCATGGTAAGCACATTGACGTCCTTTCATTGTGTTCTAGATTGATCAATGAAGTTGGAATGATAAACATAGATTTCATTTAAAATTATGTTTTCTTTTATTTCTTCTTATGCTTCATAGTGAAGGTATATAAATGTATTGATATTTAACTGTTCTATAAGAAACTATTTGGTGTATTATAGTTTTTATTTTTATATATTTGACACATTTGTTGCATAAATTACGAAATTTATAAATCTACTAAAAACCAAAAAACAAACAAACACACCTGATCACATCCGTAGTGGTTTTCCATACTTATTATCCTGTAAGCCTTGATTCATATTGAGACAAAACAAACCAAAAACTTTTCATATCAGATATGATGAAGTTCAATTCCTTTCATAATATCCTATTGTAAATTCTACTTATTGAGGTAAAATCCCCAACATCATTTTAAGATATTTTGACTAATAATCCTTCAATATATAACTTTTATATTGAAACACTAATCTCTAAGATTTAGTTAGGTTGATAATGAATTTATTCAATCTATCATAGAATTTTATGGGGTAAAAGATATGATTTACACTGTTTATTTTTTTACCTGATTTTCTATAACACTATTTTCATAATCCATCATGTATACAGTGCTACTTGATTGTTTCTTTAAGATGATAATAAAAACATTAACTAGTGATGACTATAGGAATAATGTAAACATAACCTTCATATTTCTATTATGACAAATAAATAATGATTTTTTCTATTAAAATATATGATTTCATGTCACTATTAGGTTATCTTTGTTATTAGATTAAATTTTAACAATTAATATATTAGTTTTATATTACTATGACATTATCTTTAATTTAAGATATAGAATAATGAATGCATGATTAACTTCTCACAAAAAATTTTGTTAATTAAAATCTTCTATTAAACTTACATATCAATATGAATATTCTTTGTTCATTATTAGTTATGGAGTCATGTATCAGTTATCAAGTAAAATTTACACACTAATAACATTTACACACTAATTAATTGTATATCTCTTATTTTCCCATTATTTACTTACAAGTTGTTTCTTATGATGAGGTTGGTTTTATCAACCGCCATCAAAGGTATTGAGTTCAACATCAAATTTAGGTAAGGTTTCTTCCGTTTTCTAATGATGTTGCATTTTGATGCTGTTATCATCGTCACCCATCCTATTATTTCCTTTATCACTAACCATGTTCCTCCTACTTTTAATTTTAATTTCCATTAATGATGATTAATCAGATCACTAGCATATTTTTTTGATGTCTCTCGGGACCCATTCGTGGGTGTTGTGACAATCGGAATCAAAGGAGACTCAACATGTATGCATGGGTAAGAATATATATAATAAGTTCCCTCGTTATATGTAAATATGCCCATTGTATATTTATTACATATAATAGGGTATGTGTGCTTATGTATGTATATGGAGAATATGTTTGTGTGTGGGTGATAATGGGCTTATGCGTGTGAGCATATATATAAGGATCCTCTTGTGTGTGTTCAAGGCCATGTAGACGTGTACATCGGGGTTAGGGTATCCTTATGTATATGAAGAGGTGAATATGGATAGAGGATGGATGTAGAAGCTTAGAGTTGTTGATGATAAAAGTGTTGAGCACCGAGTGTGGCTTGGACCCTTTGAGGGAGGGTCCCTCTCTTTGCCTCTTTAATTCCAGAATATTTTAAATTGCATTTATGCGCCTTCTTAATTCTACTTGTCTATCCACCGCCATCAGAGACAGTGTGTTCAACATTGGATTTGGGTAAGGTTTATTCCATTTTTATTCTATGGACCAATTTTAATAAGGTTTTTTTTTTGTTTTTTTGGTTCCTTATATTTTTGTAGTGCGTTTTGGATTTCCTTGAGGTGGATTCTAGTCTCCATTGATGAATGATTACATGTGTATTCATAGGTATGAATATATATATATAAGTTCCCCCTTTATATATATTCACTCATGGTAGTATGAATACATATATTGGGGCTAGGCGTGCTTATATATAGATATGAAAAATGCATACAAGTGTAAGTGTAAAGGGGTATATGCAAGTATACACATTTATCTAAGGACCAACTTGTGAATATTTGGACAAAAAAATATGTACATAGAGGCTAGGATTCCTTATATATATATATGATGTTTCATATGCTTAAAATAAGAAAAAAGAATATTCGAGTTGACATCATCAAAAGAAATGGGTCTTGATGTTGAGGTAGTTTCCCTCTGCCTAAACCTTTAATTTGAATTCTATAATTGCCTAATTATTTTAAAAACATGTTTCAATAATAGCTTTATGATTTTAAAACTTTTTTTTCTAATAACCACAAGATTTTTCAAGGAAGAATATGAATATACACCTTTAACTTATTTATAGATCTTGTTCAAAGAGGTTAACAAATGCTATTAGTTTCTAGATACTGGAACAAGAGATCTATTAACCATACATTGGTCATCCATAGAGACATTCAAGATCTCATTAAACTTCCCATTAAGTTTATCAAAAAAGACCAATAATTAATTTAAGGATCTATTAATTCCAATACCAAGATTCCTTACATATTTTATGGTATCATGGAACTCACCAATAATATTTCTCTGGAAATTTGGCATAAAGAATGGTGTGAAGATATCACACTATAGGGGCCGAATCTGTAAGGATACATAATTCAATTTTGATCCACTCCTTCCCATCTAACTAGATTTAAGGAATTTGAGTTGGTATCCTAGAAGTAGACAATGGTATTCAAAATATATGAAGATAGGATATTAATCTTATGGAATCTCACTGCATCTACCTCATTCAAATAAACTTCCATGTTTATTAAAACTAGTGAGATCATCCTACCATAAGGATAGTAATTCAGATTAGGTTTCCCTTTGCATTAGCGATCCACGAAACAAATCATTTACATTGGCAGGTTGAACTTCATATTATTAATCTGTATATATAACACATACATATCCTTAAAAGAACTTTATCCATCTCTCATACCCTTTTGGGAAATTCTAGTTTGAAATAACATAAAGAGAACATTCCACATAGGTTCTAAGTCTTACAATTGTGTGTTGGGTTCTTTTGCATGGGCATGGGGAGGGTGCATGGGGTGTACCAGGGGTGAAGGGAGTGTAGAGGCGATGCATGGGGTGTTCGAGGGGTAGGGTGGGGTGTGCATGGGTGGGGTAAGGGTGGTGTGATGGGTGCTTTTAAAGTCATGGGCATCCATATTACTCGTGATGTTATCTTTTACTTATAGAGATGTTAGAACATGCATTATTGGAGACATTGGCACTAATGATAGAATCTAAGGGTCATATAATCATCCATTATAATTAGTGTTGGAATGATTTGATATGGTGAATCATACTTAGGGAAATTCTCTATATTTTACTGTATATTTTTTCATATAGACATAAAAGAATGTGATACTCCCAGGTAATCCAAGGTGTATAACCATTCTATATATTCCTTTGAAATATTGTGTTATCTATTCCTACTAGTTTCACAATTTTTATATCTAAAATGTTTTTTATAGGAATCTTGAGTTCATCCTTGACCACATGAGTCACTAAAGTCTATAAACAAGCACAATCCATAAATTATTTAGAGTCATGGAAATGAATTTATGAGATGTGTATATGATTAGTAGATATGTCATCCTTGGGGTGATATGTGATAATTTCATCAAGACAAAGGATTATGAGGAAGATACTGAACAAATTCCATAATCTTTCTACACCTGATCCACATACCACATTGAACCAGACATTGGAACAATAATGTGTATCCCTAATACATCACATATTGTCACTTATTTCATAACAAAAGAATCATTACTGCTAGATTTTAATCATTATCAATGATCATATAATATGAAAATAAATTATGTAAATTAGACTATGAGGTTTTTTATTCCTGTTCAAACTGGATACATAATACAACACTTTAGGTTCATTCACAACATCCCAATATAATCACCATAACATAAACCACTTTTTAGGTAATATATCTGATTTCTAACCATATTCCAAGAGTACTCTAAACCTCACATTAGTCTCCACTATTAATTAAACCATTAATTTTCTTTTGTGAGTAGTATAACATGATTAGTCCCCGACTTGAATTTAAATCGTGACTAGACTTTTGCGATGAGCATAAGGGTAATAGACCGCACTAGTCCTAAAATCATGAGTAAAATTCAATGATGAGCATAAGAGGACTCTACCATTGTATATATGAAAAGTATAAGATTTATTATGCGATAAGAATAGGATGATTCACCATTCCTAATGCATCATAATATCATCCTTCCTCATTCGATGATCATGTAATTCCTTAGGCGATGAGCCTAGAGTTCATTAGGTGATGATCCTATAATACCTAAGGTGACTAGCCTATGATGACTTTTGTGATGAATTTCGGATTATATAGGTTATGAGAATAGTATTAATTATATTATGAGCATAATATGTCTATATGGATTGATAGAAGAAGATATAAAAGCCTTCCAACCCAGATTATAACTGAATATCCATCATTTACTTAAATATGGCAAGCATAAGATTCTCACACTTATAGAAATGAGAAAGATATTTATGGGATTGTCTAAATATACAATGTAATTGAAATTATAGCCAAAATTGATCATTAGGATTTCAAATTGATAAGGAAGTAAGTGAAATTATTAACTGATGTCCACATGGACTTAGAATCAAGATCAAGATTCATGGGCCTGTGTTAATTATATAAGAGAAATATGGAATGGGAAATGAAAACCATAAAGACATGTTTCAAACTCCCATCCTCCAATTTCAATGAATTCTTCCATAATAATAAATTTTTTGGTGACATGATTATTTCCTTAAAAAATTTGGAATATGAGAGAAGGATCATGACCATACAAGTGTAGTCTAACACAATGGTCTTGAAGTAATGTCTCAGGAAATTTTTTTGATGAATGTGAGATGAATTCATTCTCTTTAAACATATAGAGGATGAGTAACATTGGGAATCAACTTCAAGGATTGGTGAACCCATTAATAATTCTATATCTTTAAAAAATGATATAATGCGTAATATAAGGAATATTGGTCATCATAATCATAAAAAATACCCAAATTTTGATTCAAATTATGTTATGGAATTTCAATAAATAGATTTGATAGGTTAGGTTACACAACCATTGATAATAGGTGTAGGGGTAGAATAGGTTCCAATGATTCTACAAAAACCCATGATTACCCAAACATAGAAATTTCAAACCCCTTTTCTAATTAAATGACTGTTATCACCCTCACCTTCTTTCCCTTATGATGATCATGCAGTGGAGGATAATCAATACACTGGTCAACCACTATGAGTAGAAAGAAATCATAAACACGAGTAGAATGTCTACGGATGATCTAGAATATATGCATCCATATTTAAACAACCAATTGAAATGACCCTACCTAGGGGGACGGATAGGGAGATGGGGGTGTCCATGCGGGTATGTAGGGGGTGGAGGGGGGTGCTAGCAAGGGGGACTGGTATGTGGGGGGACTGGCAGGGGGAGGGGTGTCTAAGAGGGTCTGTAGGGGGGGGTGTGGGGGGGGGGGGTTGGTAGGGGGACTAGCAGGGGGAGGGGGTGTCTTGGAGGGTCTGTATTGGGGTGAAAGGGGGTTCAGCAGGGAGGTTCTGTCCAGGGAGGGGGTGTCTCGGGGGAAGGGGTTGTCTAAGAGGGTCTGTAGTGGAGAGAGTAGGGCGTGGTGGGGGGATATGTAGAGGGAGGGGTGCCCAGGGGTGGAGGGGGCTATGCAAAGGTAGAAATGTCTATGAGGGGGGTTTTGGGTGGTGTAAGGGGTCGTTGTTGTGGGGGGGGGGGGGGGGGGGGTCCAATAGGGTCTATAGGGGAGGAGGGGGGATTTGTAGAGGGAGAAGTGTCCAGGGGGGTAAAGGGGGGATTTGTAGAGGGTGGAGTGACCAAGTGGGGGGTGTCTAGGGTGGTGGAGTGGGAATTGTAGGGGGAGAGGAGTCTAGCAAGGGGGTGGTGCTGGTTTAGGGTGGGTATAAGAGGAAAGGGTATATTATAATTTTATGTAGGAATTTAATTTATTCATGTTTATAGGTAAACATTTAGATTAATCATATGTATCTATATTTTCCCCATTATATTTTTCCAGACCATCCATGAGTCTCCAGACTTGTTTTCCCATTATCAGTTGTATTTGATATGTATATCGTCAATAATTGAGGATTGTTATTCAATCTCCAAACTATTTCATCTTCAATTAAGTGTGTCTACATGAAGATATATGGATAGCTCAAGGCCTATGTATGATTATTCTATAGACAAATATTTTTTTCTATTTTCTCAACTAATGTTTGGAATGGATGTTTTGAGGGATGATTGCAATGTGTTCTGTTTTATTATTTGTCTATGATTTCAAATTTCATGGCCAACTGCATTATAATTCTAGGGGGTGTCTGTCCAAGGGAGGGGGGTGGGTGTCCATGGGGGGTATCCAAGAGGGAGGGGAGAGTGTCTGGGGGGGGGGGGGTGACTAGGGAGTGTCTGTTCATGGAAGGGCGTGTCTAGGAGGAAGGGGGAGTGTCTAGGGGTGTTTGTCAAGGGGGGGGGGTGTCTGTCTAGGGGAGGGGGTGTCCAGGGGTGTCTATCCAGGGGAGGGGGTGTATAGGGTTTTCTATCTAAGGGGTGTCATGGGGGTGTCTAGGGGGTGTCTAACTTGGGAGGGAGAGTATCTGTCCAGGGGGGGTGTTTTTCCAGGGGGTGTCTGTCATAGAGAGGGGTGTCTATCTAGTGGATGGGGGTGTCTAGGGGTTTCTGTCTTGGGGTGGTGTCTGGGGTTGTCTATCAAGGGGGGGGGGGGGGGGGTCCAGGGGTGTCTACCCAGGGTGGGAAGGTGTCTATCCAGGGGGGTGTCCATCCAGGGGATGGGGTGTCTATGGGTGTCTGTCAAGGGGTGGGGGTGTGTCCAAGGGTGGTGGGAGACAAGGGGACCAGAAGGTTGTGGGAATTGAGGGAAAATGGGTAGGGGGACTGGCAGGGGGCAGAGCAGGATGGAGAATAATGGAGATACAGGCAGGGTGGGTGGGGGACTAGTAGGTGGGTGGAAGGTAGGAGGACTAGTAGTGGTAGAAGGCATGCCTGTAGGTAGGCTATGTTTCTTTACTGATGTTTAATCTAAAGACATGATTTCTAACCATGGCTATAGGGCATGTTTGTGTTTTTTGTAGAAATTGAAGATGTATCCATGGTTTTAACCATCGTTATAGGCCCTATATGAATTAAAATTTTTCCATTGTTTAAAACTATTGTTATAGGAATTTATCCATAATTTGAACCGAGGATATAGGGTTATATCCACGGTTTGAGACCGTGGATGAACCCTAAATTTCTGGTAGTGGGGATTTTAATTTCTCTTTTTTTTCATGGAATTTTTAATTTTTCACCCCTCTCATCTTCATTTTTATTATTATTATATATATAAATACTCAATTTAAATTCCTATATAATCCTAGAATTTTTAGAAAATTCTTAACATATTTCCAACTATAATTTTTTTATCATTTAATAAAAATTTATTTCATTGATGGCATGTGTGTTTGAACAAAAATGATAATTAATGGTTGTTTTAGTATAATTGGTAATTTTTCAGTGATATGATCAATTTCATATCTATAAAATCAATTAGATGTTGATACCGTATGTGTGAATAGTTTATGAGTAAAATATTTAATTTAAAATATCCATACAGAATTTCACTCAACCATGAAGTGTGAGTATTTTTCAACTTAATCAGTTGAAAATATATGTTTCTTTAATATTAGTATGATTTCCACAATTATTTTACCATATGTTTGTTCACTATAATATTTTTTTTCATTACTTTACTAGATGTAACTATTCATTTCTACCTACTTTAAGACTATTTTATTCCATAAAAACAATAATAAATACAAGGGGGTGATGAAACTAATAAAATATTGTGATATATTGGTTTAGAGATTACGATTTGACTTTTGGGAATGCTTTAGTGAGTATGTATTGAAATTTCCCTGCAAAGGGTATAGGTAAGGTTTATTAGAAAGAAAAAAAAGTAGATAATTTTTTAAATGACCTATATTTATTAGATATAATGTGTACGGAATATCCTGAAAAAAAATCACTCACATACATGGAGATTTTTTTGGCATGATTGACTTGTTAATTACTTGATAGGAATATTTTATTCATATCCATGAATTTTATTTTAATAAATTTTTTGAGATGTTTATTTCCACGATTACTGATATTGACACATTAGTGTGGTTATTAATTTTATCACTATCATGAACCAATCCTAGCTAACCTTGGTTGAGGTACCCGATCCAATCAGCAATAAAGCCCAAAAGGAATTATCGATCCTCCTAGGATAGTTATAAGTACCAATGGAATAAATGAGTACCAATGGGAATTATTTCACATGAATAATAATAATGTAAAACAAGAAATCAAAGACAAAATAAAAAATTAATAATAATAAAATAAACAAATAAAGGAAATATACAAAGTATGAGGAGAGTATAGCGACATTGGCTTTTCATAAATGGATATTACATCATTTTTATGGATATTATATATATTAAACATACCCAATATCAAGGATCATAATAGTATAGTGTCTTTGGGAACTTGTAACACAATATTATTACCTAGTTAAATATATTTATTGTTTACCACAATGGTCATCCCATTTAGTACTCCATATAAGAATATCCCACCTATAACATTATTTATAACTTGGGGAATTAAACATAATAAATAATGAGCTCAAATTATCAATAATGGAAAACATAAAATATTTAAATCTATAAAAAAATGAATGCATAAGATAATAATAAGGGTATATGATAATAAGTAAAAACTCTGAAATTTCATTTCCAACCATTCAAACACCACAAACATGAGTCATGGCATAAAACATTAACAGTTTAGAAAGCACGATCCATAAGCGTGATAAATCATCATAAATAAATCATGATCCATAATCTCATGTTAGAAATTTATGGTGCCATCATCAATATATAATACCATTTCATGTGTCAAGGCAAACTACCAAGGCCATAAACAAGGTTGATCAAGACCCACATGTTTCCCATAGTGAATCAGGAAGCACATATTCCCCATTGTGGATTAGGACACACTTATTTCCCATAATGGATCAGGATGAACCTGTTTCCCATTGTTGATCTAGATGAACTTGTTTCCCCTTCTGGATCTAGATGCACCTATTTACCAATATGGATCAAGCTCGTTAACTTGTTTCCCATTTTTATCTCATGAGATAAAAATATTTACACAATGATGTGGAGGGGGAAATAGGACTCACCTGTCACATAATGACATCATACATATGTGATCCACAATATCATAAAATATCTAGCATATTATAACCCATGAAATAAAATAGGTATTATAAACATTTCATAATATATAAAAATTGATAAATTTCATAATCATTTCATCATATAATAACCCAATAAAATAAGTGGGATTCATCAATGTATTACCTATGGAAGGAAAACATATTTAATAAACATCATTCCATGAAAACATAAACCATTCATAGAAAGAATATGAATGGTACCTGTAACACCCCAAGCTTCTATGATATGCTTCTCTTTGAATAATACAATAGCGTGTGTTGTACGCAACACCGAGTTCTAACACACCACAACCAATCAAACTAGCCGTTATGAATAGTAATACCCACTTTTTGAAATTTATAAATTTTATTTTTCAAAATGGAATTCAGTTTTGGATTTGAAATATTGAAATTATCCTAGGGTGAATTTTTGGTATTTTTCTGAAAAACATCATTTTTGATGAATAGTGAAACCACTAAGTGGTAGTTAAAAAACTGAATTTTTTATAAAACGTAATTTTACCAATTTTGTGTGTGGAATTTTTAAAATCCAATAGGAACGGTTAATATCAAGGAGTAAAATTTGGTTTAATGAGATGAAAACATTTTTTCATGAATCGTAACTTTTTACATTTATTTACCACGGTTAAAATTAAATAGGATAATTAAGGGTAAAAATGATATTAATATTACCCTGACACAAGTCCTAATTATATTGGACAAGTGTATCTCGACAAAAAACGACCTTAGGAATAAAATATTATCATTTAGGTCCACTTGGATTAGATTAGGACATTTATTATTATTTAATTCAAAGAAATGTTAAAAGAGTTAAAATCAAAGTTTATTTACTAAAGCATTTTTAATATAGGGTTATAAATTAGATAAATTTGATTGTAAATATTCATTAGAAATATAAAATTATTTAATACATAATGGTATTTTATTTATAATTCTTAGACATTAAATAATTTAATTTATTTATGACACAATGGTGATGCAGTAATTACATAATTAATGAAATATTAAAATAATTGATATTATAAATATCAAAATAAATTAAATTTGAGACTTTTTATGAATTAAACTAATTTTATAGATTAATATGACATTTTAGGATTGATTTAATTAACTTTTTTTGAATTAATAATTCTGTTATGATTTTCACAAATTTTTTTCCCAAATAGTGTCAAAATTGACATAAAAGAGTTTTTAAAACAAACATTATATTATTAATTGATATTAAATTCCTAAATATATAAGGATCATCAAAAATACTTATATAGTGATAGGTGTATCATTAATGGACCACTTGGGGGTCTCTTGGGGGTATATAGAATGTTTATTAACTATATAATATAAAAATACAAAGTGACATGATAAGTGTCAAACTAATTAACTAAGAGTTAAAACTAAAATATAAAGTTAATATAATGACCCAAACCTGTATAAATTCTATTGGTTGAGTGGTTTGAGACCCATACCGACCTTAAAATTTAAATAAACCACTTTGGATCCATTTGAAACCGAATATGAATTTTTTATATAATAATATTTCTAGGTTTTCCAAAGGTGCCCCTCACCCCTCTTATAAAAGGGCACTCCCCCTTCTCACTAATTCACACATTAAAAGCCTTTTGGATCGGCCAAACCCTGCCCAAATACTCTATAAAATTTCCTCACTTCATCCTAGAGGCCTTTTTTTGATCATAAAGCCAACCTAAGGATCCCTTTTGATCAAATCAAAAGGAAGAACCCGAATAAGAGGTAATGTTTTCACCACCCTCTTTCAAGTTTCTTTCTTCTTCAACTTATTATTTATTTGTTATTACCATTATAAAATAACAACTCCAGTATATTATATATACTATTATGTTATTATAAATATGGTACAACCATATTCAGTATTCTATCCATCCGTTGAATGACATGTCACCATACGTGCGTATGTACGGCTTACCATCTCCACGTCGTGGTGTAATTTTTATTCAATAAATTATTTTTTGGATGGGTATAATAATGATGTGTAATTCATGTAAATAATAAATATAACATGATAATTATTCTGTATATATGATATACCATTCAATTATATATAATTTTAATATCAAAAGAATGATATTGTCGCTCGTGCGTACGTACGGACTACCGTCTCCACGAACGCGATGAGATTCATTCTCCATCATATACATTCAAGTATAATTATCATTTGATGATTAAAAATAATTTTTAAGGACTTGATATAATTCTGGATATGAATAAGATAAAACCTATCCATAATAAATAGGACTTATGTAACAAAACATATAAAAGAAAATGAGTAAGTTAACACCCGAAACGATGATAATTCTAAGATATTATTAACAAAGAAATGTTAAAAGATCATATATGATATCATATTAATGTATATGATTCTTGTATAATTTAATAAAAATTATTTCACCATTATAAAGGAGGTTAACCTACCCTCAACCAAGTAAAAGTACAAGGTATGGGTTTATTTCTCAATCTCTTCATTATTAGAGATTGTTTATACATAATAATCAACTGGGATTTCTTTATCATCCACATACATGTTTCTTAAAAAAAAGTTTCAAAACATTTTTACTATTTACAAGAATATGGGTTAAAGTCATTTATACCCTTTCTTGACTTTTTATAATAGTTTTATAAAGGAATCTTTATGTCGTTTTCCAAACAAGGTGATTTTTAACATTTTTGACAGAATTAAGGTAAGAATGTTTTTTTAACTTATACGACGGGTGAAGATATTTTCCACCGTTATAAAATCTTTGAAGCTTCCCTTACAAGATTATATGAAAATTTTCAAAGTAAATGTTTTATTTTATAATTATGTGACACTTAAATGATTTCAAAATAGGAAGAGATATTTCTCTAAAAAGAGTTTTGATATCAACTATGTCAACATCATTTGATGGATTTTTAGTTTATTTGGAGTTGATTTATTATGATACAAAACTACCATATTGTATTGATGGTTTTGTGATATGTTTGACTGTGTATGTGTTATTTTTATACCATTCATGGTATATGAAGAATGTATTGAAATTTAGTATGCTAGTTTTAATACGAATGTTTATGTTATGTTTAAACTTGTTCATATGAGGAATGCATTGGACTTAATAACTGACAGGTGGATCCCGCTATAGCTCCTCGATGCATCAATAGGTCTAATGAGAGAAACTAGTGTCTTGGAACAAGGCCTTGATAAAATCTTCTTTGTAGTCTTGGATTGATGCCTTGGCTATGTGGTTATGATAGTCTGGCATTATTCATTCCATCATTATGAAAGTGGTTATTAATATTGCATGTGATTATTCAATTAGTAGAATATCCATGTGAATAAGTAAATGGCATTATTTCATTTTAGTTTTTCCATAATATGTTGAATTTCAAGTTTAAATGGATTTTGTTTTAGTTATACATTGCCTTAAATGTTTATTCTTATTTATGAATGTTTCTGCTATATTGTTATCCTTACTTGGCATTTGAGCTCACCCATTTTCTATGTTTTATTTTTCCTAGGATGTGAAGAAGTAATTTATGAATGACCTACAGGGATAGTATGAGGGGATAAGTGTGTGGACTATGAAGACTATATTGTTTTAGTTTAAATTTTATGATCTAATTTAATCTTTATTAATGTATCTAGTTATTCCGAGGCTACTAAACTAATCGGTCTTTCGAGACTTGATCTTTCTTGTGATCATGCCAATGTTATGTAATAATTCACAGACTCTGTGTATCTAGGGTCGGGGAATTATAGTTTGTATAAGAGGAAGTTTAGTACGAACATTGGAAACTATATTTAGATAAACTCTAATTAAGGAACATAGCACTAAGATAAAATTTGAGGATTAGTATAGAAGAACTTTCTAGAATTTTGGTATTATAGATATTTTGTGAGTTTTCCGAGCAATACATCCCTGTCTGGATATGAGTATGTAGATGCGGCTCTGGCATAGATGTACCTAGGGGTAAAACCCAAAAACACCGCTTTGAGCTAGACTCGAACGGGAACTGGTGCATGACCACTGGCCTTGCTGCACTCTTGGTTACGACACTCCTAGGGGATATGCTTATGATAACTCTAATTATCTTTACAAATAATTATGAAGGGTTTATGAGTATATACTTCCTCAAAGAAAACATTTTTATGATTATATATTATGTCCATAAATAGTTCAATTTATGTTAAGTGTTTTACAAGTTTGGAATTATTCATTTCAATTCATAAACTGACCTAGTTTATGATGTTGTATAGAAATGGCGGCCAGTAGAAGGAATGTGAACTCCAGCAATACGTATGATCCAAAGAGTAATAAGGATCATATCTTTCATGGTATTAAGCCATCATTTAGAATGGAAATAGTCTCCCACATATTATCATCATATGATGGAATAGTAGAATGTGTTGATAAGATAAGTAATGAGTTCTTTGAGTCCTATGGCTTTGAAGGGAAGCAAGAGAAGAAAAGAATGGAAGAGAGAAATATGGATAAGGGGAACAAGGGAATAGTTGAGTATCCATTATGTAGTAATTTTGGGAAGAAACACCATCGTATTTGCTTGAAGGGAATGGGAGTCTGTTACAAGTGTGGTGAAAAAGGCCACCAAGCTCATTATTGCAAGGAGAAGAAAGAATCTACTAATGTTCTATGCTACAACAACAGAGAGATGGGACATTATGAAAATTAATTTCCTAAGCGTCAGGGGAACTTACCTCAGAAACGTCCAAGGGATCAAGGCCAAGCTTATCCTATCATTACTGTTGAGGTAGAAGCTCCGAAAGACATGGTAGCAGGTAATTCAATGGTTTCCTCAAGTTTAGAAAATGCATTATTTGATTTTGGATCATCGAATTGTTTCATATCTTCCCAGTTTGCTAAGAAAATTAGATATTTCCAATTTGATTTAACAAGGGAGTTGTCAGTTAAAACTCCTAAGGGAATTATCATTGCAATAATGTTTTTTGAATCAGTCCCCATTAGAGCACATAAAATTTCTTTATCTGCTGATCTCATCGTCATAACTATGATTGAGTTTGATATAATCCTCCGTATGGATTGGCTTTCAGACCATGATGCGAAGATTTATTATAAAAAGAAGGTGGTTATGATTTTTGATGATGATGATAAGGAACACTTTATCTTTATAGTAGAATCGTCACCACCTAATTCTTATCAAGATCCACCCCCAGTAGCTCAACTAAATGCAATTATTGGAGAGAAAGAGAATGAATTGATTGTGGGTGAGGAAAGGAATGTTCAAATATAGGATGTACCTATTGTGAATGAATATGTAGATGTGTTTCCATAATATTTACCTAGACATCCTCCAGAATGAGAAGTTGAGTTTTCCATTGATTTATTTCCTAGATCAAGGCCTATATCAAAGACCCCTTATAGAATGGAAACTGTAGAATTAGTTAAACTAAAGAAACAACTAGAGGAATTGAGTAATAAGGGATTTATTCTCCCTAGTGTTTCTCCATGGGGAGCCCCTGTTCTTTTTGTAAAAAATAAAGATGGATCTATGAGGTTATGTATCAAATACAGGGATATCAATGCTATAACAATAAAGAACAAGTATCCCCTACCTCGCATTGATGATTTATTTGAACAACTACATGGTGCTCAATACTTTTCAAAGATATACCTTCGATCTGGATACCATCAATTGTGTGTGAAAAAGGAAGACATTCCAAAGACATCATTTTGAACCAGGTACGAGCATTACAAGTTTACAGTAATGCCTTTTGGATTAACTAATGCACCCTCTATATTCATGGATATGATGAATAGAGTTTTCAAGGAATATCACGTTGAATTTGTGGTGGTATTTATTGATGATATCTTGGTATACTCCAAATGCTACGAAGATCATGAAAATCACTTGTGCATTATCCTGAAGACACTGAGAAGACATGAATTATATGGTATGTTTAGCAAATGTGAATTCTAGATTCAGGAGGATTCTTTTCTTGGACATATTGTCTCTAAAGATGGAATCGCTTTTGATCCTTCTATGAACAAGGCAATCTAGGAATGGCCATCACCTACGAGTATAACTAAGGTACGCAGTTTTATTGGTTTAGTAGGTTATTATCAACGTTTCATCCAAAATTTTTCCCCATTGGCTAACCCATTAACGAATCTCACATGTAAAGGGGTTAAATTTGTATGGAAAAAAGAGTGTGGAGAATGTTGTGAAGAACTTAAGAGAAGATTATTCAATGATCCAATATTGAATCCACCATCAAGGAATGATAGGTTTGTCATTTATAGTGATTCATCGAAGAATGGACTTGGTTGTGTCCTTATGCAGAATGTTAGGGTTATTGACTATGCATCACGACAGTTGAAAATTCATGAGAAAAACTATCCTACTCATGATCTCGAGTTAGCAGCTGTGATCTTTTCTTTGAAGATATGGATGCACTAACTCTATGGTGAAAATGTGAGATTTGTACTGATCACAAGAGTTTGAATTATATTTTCTCACAAAAAGAACTCAACATTAGGCAAATGAGATGGCTTGAATTACTCAAGGATTATGATTTCACGATACACTACCATCTATTGAAGTCAAACAAGGTGGAAGATTCTTTTAGAAGAAAATATCATGAAGTTTTGAACAATATGATAATTGAAAGGGATCCAATTTTCATGGATCTAGTGAAGATGGGCATGGGAATAACCAGGGAAGGTGAAACATAAATCCTTTTTCAAATGGTTTCGAAACCATATTTACTAGAATGGATTACGAGTTCTCAGACCGATGATGAATAATTTCAAAAGAATATTAAAGATGTGAATGATGGGAGATTGAGAGACTTTGTGTATAAATAAGAAATTTTTAAATTCAGGAAGAGACTTTGTGTTCCCGATATACCTGATCTAAAAATGGAATTTCAAGATGATGCTCATAGTTCCAATTTCTATATACACCCTGGGAGCACCATAATTTATGGAGATATAAAGGAACATATTTAGTGGGACAACATGAAGAGGGATATTGCTGATTTTGTGTCAAGATGTATGGTTTGTCAACAAGTGAATGCTGGAAGGAAACATCTTGGAGGTGTCATGAAACCTCTTCCCATATTGGAGTGGAAATGGGACTATATTATGAAGGACTTTGTCATGGGGATACCAAAAACTCCTAGAAGGAATAATGCAATATGGGTCATTGTTGATCGTTGTACCAAGTCAGCACATTTTCTTGCTATAAGGTAAGATTTACCACTTGAATGGATAGAAAGACTATATATTAATTATGTTGTGAGACTTTATGGAGTACCCCTATCGATTGTTTTTGATCATGATCCCCATTTTACTTCAAGATTCTAGAAGAGTCTTCAGAAGGCCTTGGATACTGAACTTCATTTGAGCATTGCCTACCACCCTCAAACAGATGGACAATCATAATGGACTATTCAACCCTTAGAAGACATGTTGATATCCTACTCACGTGACTTTTAGGGTATGTGGGATCAATATTTACCTCTGGTAGAAATTTCTTATAACGATATCTTCCATTCGAGTATTCAGATGGAACCATATGAAACATTATACGGAAAGAGATGTCGCACACCAACCTGTAGGGATGAAGTTGGTGAAATAAAACTTGTAGGCCCAGAACTGGTGGAGGAAATGATGGAAAAGGTGAAGGTAATCCAAAACCATATCAAAGCAGCTCAAAGTAGGCAGAAGAGAAATGCCGATAATCGAAGGAAGGATTTTGAATTTCAAGTCAGTGATCATGTTTTCCTGAAGGTATATCCATGGAAGGGAGTCATACATTTTGGTAAGAAAGGTAAATTGAGTCCCAGGTACATCGGACCTTTCAAAATTCTAAAAGGAATTGGGATTATAGTTTATCGATTGGAAATGCCGCCAAGTCTCTCCAAAGTTCACGATGTGTTCCATGTATCTCTGTTGAGAAAATACATGCCTGACCCAACGCATGTACTCACATATGAGGAATTAGAACTGGAACCTGATCTGTCTTATTACGAAGAGCCCATCAAGATTCTTGATACTAGAGATCAGTACTGAGAAACCAGATGACTCGTCTGGTAAAAGTCTTGTAGAGAAACTATAAGATGGAAGAGGAAACGTGGGAACCTGAGAAACTTATGATGAAGAACCACTCGAGTCTATTGATGCGGTAGTATTCTAGAAATTTTGAGGATGAAATTATTTGAAGGAGGGGAGAATGTAACACCCAAAGCTTCTACGGTATGCTTTTCTTTGAATAATGCAATGGCGTGTGTTGTACACAACATCGAGTTCTAACACACCACAACCATTCAAACTAGCCGTTATGAATAGTAATACCCAATTTTTGAAATTTATAAATTTTATTTTTCAAAATGGACTTCATTTTTGGATTCGTACTATCGAAATTATCCTAGGGTGAATTTTTGGTATTTTTCTGAAAAACTTCATTTTTTGATGAATAGTGAAACCACTCTGTGGTAGTTAAAAAACTGATTTTTTTATAAAACATAATTTTACCGCTTCCGTGGGTGGAATTTCAAAAATCCTAGAGACACAGTTAATATCAAGGAGTAAAATGTGGTCCAATGAGATGAAAACAATTTTTTGTGAATAGTAACTTTTTTACTTTTATTTACCACGGTTAAAAGTAAATAGGATAATTAAGGGTAAAAATGATATTATTATTACCCTGAAACATGTCCTATTTCTATTGGAAAAGTGTATCTCTACTAAAAAACCTTAGGAATAAAATATTATGATTAGATCCACTTGGATTAGATTAGGACATTTTTATTTATTTAATTCAAAGAAGAGTTAAAAGAGTTAAAATCAAATTTTATTTACTAAAACATTTTTAATATAGTGTTTTACACAAGATAAATTCGATTGTAAATATTAATTAGAAAGATAAAAAGATTTCCTACATAATAGTATATTATTTATAATTCTTATACATTAAATAATTTAATTTATTTTTGACACAATGGTGATGCAGTAATTACCTAATTAATGAAATATTAAGATAATTGATATTATAAATATCAAAATAATTGTAATTTGTGACTTTTTATGAATTAAAATAATTTTATAGGTTAATATTACATGTTATTATTTATTTAATTAACTTTTTTCTATGTAATCATTCTGTTATGATTTTCACAAAAATCAATTTTCCAAATAGTGTAAAAATTGACATAAAAGAGTTTTTAAAACAAATATTGTATTATTAATTGATATTCAATTCCTAAAAATCTAAGGATCGGTAAAGAGACTTATATCATGATAGGTTTATCATTAATGGACCACTTGGGGGTCGTTTGGAGGTATATAGTATGTTTATTAACTATATAATATAAAAATACAAAGTGACATTGTAAGTATGAAACTAATCAACTAAAAGTTAAAACTAAAAGATAAGGTTAATATAATGACCCAAACCAGTCTAAATTCTATTGGTTGAGTGGTTTTCGACCCATACCCACATTAAACATTAAATAATCAACTTTGGATCCATTAGAAACCGAATATGAATTTGTTATAAAATAATATTTCTAGGTTTTCCAAAGGTGCCCCTCACCCCTCTTATAAAAGGGAACTCCCCCTTCTCACTAATTCACACATTCAAAGCCTTTTGGCTCGGCCAAACCCTACCCAAATACTTTCTAAACTTCCCTAAATTCAACCTAGAGGCCTTAATTGGATCAGGAAGCCAACCTAATGAGCCCTTTTGGTCAAATCAAAAGGAAGAACCCGAAGAAGAGGTAATTTTTTCACCACCCTCTTTCAAGTTCCTTACTTATTCAACTTATTCTTTCATTGTTATTCCCATTATAAAATAATAACTACAGTATCTTATATATACTGTGATGTTAATATATATATGGTACAACCATATTCAGAAGTTATATCCATCCTTTGAATGACATTTCCCCATACGTGCGTACGTACGACTTACCATCTCCATGTCGTGGTGTAATTGTTATTCAATAACTTATTTTTTGGATGGGTATAATAATGATGTTAATTCATGTAAATAATAAATATAACATGATAATTATTATTTATATATGGTATAACATTCAATTATATATTATTTTAATATCAGAATAATGATATTGTCGCTCATGCGTGCGTACGGACTACCGTCTCCACGAACGTGATGAGATTCATTCTCCATCGTATCCATTCAGTTATAATTCTCATTTGATGATTAAAAATAATGTTTATGGACTTGATATAATTATGGATATGAATAAGATACAACCTATCAATAAAAAACACGGCTTATGTAACAAAACATATAAAATAAAACGAGTAAGTTAACACCCGAAACAATGATAATTCTAAGATATTATTAACAAAGCAATGTTAAAAGATCATATATGATATCATATTAATGTATATGATTCTTGTATAATTTATTAAAAATTATTTCACCATTATACAGGAGGTTAACCTACCTTCAACCAAGGAAAAGTACAAGGTAAGGGTTTATTTGGCTATCTCTTCGTTATCCGAGGTTGTTTATACGTAATAATCTACTGGGATTTCTTTGTCATACACATCCATGTTTCATAAAAATGTATTTCAAAACATTTTTAATATTTACAAGAATATGGGTTAAATTCATTTATACCCTTTTTTGACTTTTTATAAGAGGTTTATAAAGGAATCTTTCTGTCGTTTTCTAAACAAGGTGCTTTTTAACCTTTTCGACAGAATTAAGGTAAGAATGTTTTTTATCTTATATGGCGGGTGGGGCTATTTTCCACCATTATAAAATCTTCGAATATTACGTTACAAGATTATAAGAAAATTTTCAAAGTAAATGTTTTATTTTATAACTATGCGTCTCTTAAATTATTTTAAAATAGGAAGATATATTTCTCTAAAAAGAGTTTTGATTTCATCTATGTCAACATCCTTTGATGGATTTTAAATTTATTTAGATTTGATTTATTACGATACAAAAAATTTATATTGTATTGATGGTTTTGTGATATGTTTGACTGTGGATGTGTAATTTTTATACCATTCATGGTTTATGAAGAAAGTATTGACATTTCTTATGCTAGTTTTAATACGAATGTTGATGTTATGTTTAAACATGTTCATATGAGGAATTCATTGGACTTAATAAGTGACGGGTGGAGCCCGTTATAGCTCCTCGATGCATTAGTAGGTCGCATAAGACAAACTAGTGTCTTGGCACAAGGCCTTGACAAAATATTATTTGTATTCTTGGCACTAGGACTTGGCTATGTGGTTATGATAGTCTGGCATTATGCATTCCATCATTATGAAAGTGGTTATTGATATTTCATGTGATTATTCGATTAGTATAATATCCATGTGAATAAGTAAATGGAATTATTTCATTTTATTTTTTCCATTCTATGTTGAAGTTCAAGTTTAAATGGATTTTGTTTTAGTTATATTATCCTTAAATGTTTATTCTTATTTATGATTGTTTTCGCTATATTGTTATCATTACTGGGCATTTTAGCTCACCCCTTTTCTATGGTTTATTTTTCCCAGAATGTGAAAAGTAATTTATGAATGACTTGCAGGGATAGTATGAGTGGATAAGAGTGTCGACTATGAAGACTATATTGTTGTAGTTTTCATTTTATTATGTAATGTAAACTTTATTAATGTATCTAGTTATTCCAAGTCTACTAAACTAATCTGTCTTTCGAGACTTGATCTTTCTTATGATCATTCCAATGTTATGTAATAATGCACCGACTCTGGGTATCTAGGGTCGGGGCGTTACAGTACCCATTGATCATATCCCCATTATGGAATGAGTATAACAAACTAATGTCATATTAGATAAAAAATAATTTTGAAATATAATTTAAAAAAATTATTTATGAAAATATCATTTCCTCTTTTAAAAAACACTTTTTAAAGTATATAACATTTTTAAATCCTTTGTCTTTGAAGAGAACCTCGAAAACTTATAAACGATTCATTGGAAATCCATAAGTCACTTTTAAAAACATAAAACATAACCAATAAAATATTATTTGAAAAAATAATTATAACATTTAAAATATGCATTAAAAATTATTTAAAACATTTTTAAAGAATTTTTAGAAAACATTGTTTTTGATAAAAACAGATTTCTGATTGGAGAGAGAAATAACGTCGAGTTTTATTAAAAAATCTTAAATATATTAAGTACTAAAGATTGAAAATATGGTTCAATTTATTGAATATATCATAAATAACAATACTATAATAAAATTAATGATAATTATTTAGATATAGATCATAATATTTCATCAATAGCAGTATAATCATAAATAATGCCAATAAATGATCAGAATGTAGAAATAAACTCTTACCGCATTTTTAATTTGAAATGATAAACAACATGAAGTAATAAAATAAAATGAATCTTACAATATAATGAGGATTAAAAAAATAATTATATTACATGTCAAAGGTTCTTTATATACACCTCATGAAAGAGTATAGGTTCATAATATAACATAAGTCTCAATGAATGAAAACTGAGAGAAAATTTCACTTCTACAATGGTAAATTTTACACTGTAACCTCGTAAAAGAGATATCCTAAAGTGAATGTGTAAATTAAAAAAAATTAATTAGATGAATCATACAGTAAATTCATGAAATGTATATACATCACATATAATAAATAGGTGGTGAGTGTAGTATGTGTCTCTCAAATGTAAAAAGTGAGATGGAAATAGGGTACTAAATAAGTAACTTTTGAATCTTGAGATCAATCAAATAATTTATTAAATTTAAACCTTTAATATAAGGATATTAATTAAATTAATGATATAAAATTTTAAAGGGTATTATATACACCAAAAAAAAGTATCCAGTGGTGAATATGGGAAAAGTCACATTAAAGTAAAAGTGAAACTAGAAAACCCCTTACCAAAAGTTTTAACTTTCACCACACTCATTAATACCTCTAGTATAATTTGTATAATTTTATTATTCGACCATAATGTAACCAAATTCATATATATAATATCATATATTATTTACTTATGACTTTATATTACCCATTTATTAAAAATTACATTTTTAGTTTATTTTATGGATAATAACCGCATTATTTTTCGTAAATACTTTGACTTGTTATTATTGGACCTCTTACATAGAAAATGATTTCATATTTTTCAAATTTTAAACCACAATATAAATATCATATATATTTACTATATATTTATTCATAATAATCTATAAAATAACTAAATATTAAATGAAATATACCATTCATGGAGATGGTAGTTTATACATACGCATGGACGTTATTTCCATTTTTTATCATATTAAAAGAAATAAAAATAAGTGATATATATATATATTATTATTACTTTAGAAATATTTTCATATATATATATCACATATTTCTATTAAACTCATTTTTAATAAATTCCATATAAATCATGAATAAATCACATCGGTTCGTGAGGTGGTAGTTCGCCGTACACACGAACGACATTATCATATTCAAAAAAAATGGAAAGCATGAAGGTATGTTTTATATAATAATTAAAAAAAATAAAATATAAAAAATATTATATATATAATTTATAAACAATAAATACATCATTATTACTAATTTTTAAAGGTGGTAATGGAAGAATGAATGACATCAGTTCGTGAGGCATTAATCTTCTGTACACATGGACGATGAATATTTATACATTTGATGGAAGTGTGTAAAGTTATAGGTTTTACATTTAACAATAAAAAATATCAATATATGGAAGATATTATGGTTATTATATGATCATTATATAATAAAATTTTAAGGGGTGTAGAAGGAGAAATACAAAAAATCACGTTGATGAATTTTACCTTTTCTTTGGGTAACTCCTTTTTGTTTTCCCCAAAGTAATTCCATGGTTGGATTTATAATAAATTTTCTGATTCTAGTTTTTGAGGATTTTAGTTGGAAGATGACTTTTTTTAGTATTTTTAATAAATAAATGGCTTTAGATATTTGAAAAAATCGAGGTTGTGAGTGCCATTTTATTGTGGAAGAGGACTGCCATTCTAGTAAATACCAAAAGGTAAGCACTATTGAGAGTTCTCCTCACATAATGTTTAAAATATAATGAAATATTATTGAAAAAAAGGTTATAGGGTATAATTATGGCCATAAAATGGATTTTGGACAAATTTCGATGTCATTTGGCCCCCTTAAGTTATAGGTTAGTCCCTTGATAAACTTGTGTTTCTCTTAATGGATGTAATTAATTTTAACAGTTTTCAATAATAATTTTGGTAGAAAATAACTTGAAATAATAAAATTTTAAATATTATATAGGTTAAAATTATGAAATCCATTTTTCAAAATCCAATCACAGAAGTGGTAGAAATTAATTTAATATTAATCCCACAAAGAGGATGAAACAATGGGTTTTTAAAGTGAAACTATTCAAAAATATTGAAATGTTTTTATATACAATTTCAATGTGAAATTGATTAAATAACCCATATTAGATTTATTTATATATATTTTAACTTATTTTACTTTAAAAAAAAATTAAAATATAATTTATCTATATAAATAAATTGGATGAAAATTCATCTTTCAAGTAAAATTCATTATTTTTCTTTATTCGTCAAAAAATTAAAATTCCCATAAAATTAACAAAGATTCAGAATAATATAATTTTAAAATTATTATTTAAAAAATTACGTATATTTTTTCAAAAATATATATATAAACTTGCTAAAAATTAGAAAAGTGTGCCAATAAAGGAAGAAAATGCCTTTTAGAAAAATGCATCTTTAAATTTCTCAAATTGGATTTATTCTTATCTCTTTTTTAGAAAATAGATAAGATTAATTTTAAATATTTTATTTAATTTATAATATATAAAATTAATCATGAAAAAGGATTGTTTAATTTATCAAAATATAACATGTTTTTTATAGAAAAATAGTTTTTTAGAAAAAATATTTATTTTCAAATAATTATTAATTTCTTTTATAATTCATTGATTTCAAAATAATTAATTTTATAGAAATGAATAAACCCTATTTTCATAATTTATTTAATAATTTGTATAACCTTTATTCAAATGGTTATGTGATAACTATAATATTTCAACAATATTATTAATAGTATAAAGGAATTCAGTAAATTTCTTTCTTGCATGTAACACAAGTTATCGAAGCAACATAGAATTTTGTGTAACACAAGACAAACATAGTGATACATGTAAAAAAAATTAATCTATGTAATTCATGTACTAAAATATTAACTTCTTGTTTCTTATAAATAATTTATAACTTGGTGAAGCATACAGTGAAAGCCACTGAAGAAATCTAATTTTTTCGATAAAAACTAATTCATAAAATCTTGGGGTGTTACATTCTCCCCCATTTAAAATTAATTTCTTCCTAAAAATTAATTTGGGTCATAAAATATTTAAAACCTGAAATCTCCCTTCATAGGTACTCATAATGTGAAAATGTATACTAATACTTCCTTTAAGAAATGAAAGTGGGAAACATAATTATTACCCAAAGTAACTCATTACTTGGTTTCCTCATAGGATAACCTATATGATGATTTGGACATGCAATAAGAACATAAATAATTAGATAAATTGATAAATACCAGTAATCAATATATTTTGGGTGGTCTATAAGAATTTAACAATAAAATAACCATAAATTTGTGATGATTTAAGGGACCATTTGATTTATCAAAAATGAAGGTACCAAGATAACATTTTTGTTTCCATGTATTCTTCCATATATTGACTAATTTCACATGTAGTTATAATTACTTGATTCAATTAAATTTTATATTCAAAATTTTTTCCTTTAGTTATACCCTGACCAATTTTCCACTACATCTGTTACTCCAAAAATGTAGGTGAATTTGTTATGCCAGAAGCACTAATGGATCAAAAGATGCATTAATTATGATAATTCATTTATTTTTTATTAATTTATCTTCATGAAAAATGGATATAAGAACTTATCAAATATTCCTAAATCCTCATAAGGATAGATAATACTTTAATCTCTAAAACCTCATATGATGTTTAGCTTAAACTATTCCATAATTGGTTAAACTTATGTGTAATGACCATAATTTAATCAATAAAAATTCCCTTATTATAATTATGATATATGTTATAAATCACATAAAATCACATATAGCACCCAAAAAAAAGAATTTATAAATTAATAGTTAATGAGGAAATAGGTTTTTCATAAAATAAGGACCCCATACCACTAGAAAATTAACTGGACCTTTAGAATCGTAAAATGAGCCTTAGGAATTGTAAATCATCCAATAAAAAAGTAACCTCACCCATGAATTTATAATTAAAATATATCCATCTTATAAATGAAAATAGTTCATGGTTATATTGTAGTATCAGTAATTATATATTTTAAAAATGATAAATTAAGTGTTGGGATTTTTATAAAACATAAATGTTTATTTTTAATTTTATAATTAATATAATGATTTAAAAGAAAATTTATTTTTATAAAATATATTCATAAATTAATATTTTGTTATCTTATGATTATAATAAAATTTTATGATACCCTCATTAATTTTTCAATGGGTTATAAAATCAGTTATAATTTTAAAATGGATTCTTTTGAGTAAGTAATGATTTTAAATAAAGATTTAATTTATCTTATTTAGAAAATTATTTTCATAAAATGGAGTTATTTTTTTCATTATACATGTCAAAAAATGGTTAATTTAAATATTTATTATTTTAATAAAATAGATAATTTTTATGAATAATTAAATATGTTAATTTACAGTATCAAGTAAATCAATGATTTTTAAGTCATGATTGAGTCATGGTTGATGTAAGAGGTCATTGGTTCAAACTCAAACACATTAGTTACTATATTTGGTCACAATAATCCACACTATTCATAGACATGAGACAAAATAATTAACTAATGAATAAAATAATAAAAAAACACCTCTCTCCTCCACTATAAATATCACCCCTCACCACCTCTTTTCCTCACACCTACAAAGCCTTGATTATTCTCCAAATTATACCCAATTTTTTTAAATGTCTCTCCACCATGTCCAATATCTTTTTTCTTAGTAAAATACCAAACTAAAGTGTGTCAAGTATGTTCTAAATTTTAATAGTATAATTGGTAAAAACCAATTCCCTTTTTATTTAATTTCTTCCCAATGTATTTTTTTCATTTTTCTATTCTCACTTACCCATATACAAGTGGAATGGTAACAATATTATATCACATATAATTTAATTTTATTATCTTAATGTAATAATCCAACATCATTTCATTCCCCTCCAATTTTTTTTAAAAAAAAATGAAAACATCGTCTGTGATTTGTAAATTTATCGCATTTTATGATGAAGTGTTTTCAATTTCCTTTACCACCTTTAGGGCTAGTCATAAAACAATTTTAACAGTGAAACAATATTATAATATATTTATTAAATCCTAGTAAATGTTATAAAAGAATTATATATACATGATATTAATAAATATGACAAAACTAGATCATGATTCTCTAGAAACCGCTAAATTAATCTAAATGATTATTATTAATGTTTTATATAATGATTCATCCTCATAACACATAAAAAATTGAAATATAAGACAAAATAAATAGATTTTAGTTCATTATAAACATTTAATTTCAGTTTTGGATTCTATAGGATCCTCCATACACGTATAAAATTTAATTCATAATGAAAATCAAGGAAACAAACACCCTAGAATGATGAAATGGTATATTATAACTCATCATGAAGGCCATAAATGAACTTAATAGAATTGAAATAAATAAAATAAATGTTTAAGGTTCTCAATTAATTTATTAATTTATTTAATTTAATTATACAAGACATTAATTTCATGTACCGAACCCTTTCATACATAATGTAATAGATTCATTATGAACCTCTATTTTTTCCATAAGGTTATGTTGTCTCTCACATTACACTAATGTTTTTATTCATTATTTTTATATTATTCTTATAAAATATTTGTATATTTTCAAAATTATTATATTCATATCATATAATCCTTCTTTGATGGGGAAATTCATGTTTTCAAAAAGTTCCCTTCTCAATTATTCACAATAAGCAAGCCTAACTAAAAGGAACTTCTCGATTTCTTACCCATTCCCAAGTGAACTCCATCATATTTTTAATACCTCCATTATTTTTGTAGAATAAATAACTTATTATGAAAAAAATATGTTGGTTCATTTCTATTTTTATAAAGGTAATCATCCATATTAATTTTTAATAAATCTTGAAATTTTTTCATTAAACTGCACTAAAATGTTTTATTTCTAAAGTTTACTAAACACTATTTTTATACGTTTTCACATCAGTTTGACATCACTAATCATGATCTCTAACTATTTTCCTTTATTAATTTCCTTTTATTATATAAATCCATTATTTCATGGAAACCATTATGATATTCCCTTTTGAAATTCTTTTTGACATGATTATGAAAAGGAATTATCTACATGGTAACCCTTATGATTATGTAGGATTCCATTTTCATGATTATATAAGTGGAACACAAATTTATGAACATGATATGATGGTTACACATAGATAGTGCTTCAATTAATTAGGTATTATTTAGTCTCATGACATGTCATCTGCAACTATATTGGTGGTTTTCCTTGACTCAAGAACCTCCATGTGCAATGAGCCTTGACTCATGTTTATGTCATGTTTTATGTTACTACCAAATTACAATTATTCCATGATTAAATGATCCCATGTTATATTTGTTATTATTCCATCTGTTTATTCATGTTTCATTCCTTTTTATGTCACCATGTTAGGCCTTATAACCCATGTTCTATTTTTTATTCTTATGTTTAATCTCATACTGGGTTTTTTAGCTTATAACTTTGTTCATGTATTTCCTAGGTTATCCTATGTAGATGTAAGGACTAAAAGGGTGTTAGAAGCTCATTATGAATATTAAATAAAATATTTTTTTATTTTGGTTTCATGATTTATTATTCTGTATCTAATCCTCTAAATACACTAGAATTTATGATCTTTAGTTTGTATTTAAATACTAATTATACTTACAATCATGTAAAATTTTTTGTAAAAGGATATGTTTATTATAGTTGGTATCATAGGATAATATAGTTATTTTTTAAGATTAGGACTAGAGAACATTAGTAAGAACCCTACGGAATATTCTATCCCCATGGAAAATAAGGATTTAAACTTAAGGAATCACTGGTTAGGATATACATTTTATTTACATGTTTATCCTTATATATTCAAAGATTCCTTTTTATATGATTATTATCCAAGTATTCAAGAACAACACTTTAATTTTACTTTATTTTTCTTAGTTAATTGTAGGAAATTAGAGAACCTATGGAAATAATCAATGTGATAGGTAATGTTATGATTTCTATAATGAATTTACAAATGTGATGGGAACGATAACTAAAACAGTTATGATATTACTTGCTCAAATGGCCCAAATTATGAATAATAACTTCAAAGGAGGGGAAAACCCTCATTCTCTTAAGAAATAAAAAGTTGCAGTATAATACTTTATGTAGAAAAAACCCCCACGATTAGTCGATATTATAATCCCCTCCTCACTGAATAATGGATTGACTCCGTTGAAATGATATTATTTTTCCCCTAGTGCTCAAAAGAAGAGAATAATGTAATGGTTGTCTATCATTTTTATGGGGAAGCAAATATGTGGTTAAAATAGATCAAAAACATGGAGTCTAAGGAGAGAATTGATTCAATGGAATTTGATGATTTCAAGATAATATTTTTCCATAAATATTTTCCCCCAACTCTCAATCTAAATATGAAGAGGGAGCTGCTCAAATTGAAGAAAAAGGAAGACAAGTATATCTAGGTGAATGAAGAAAACATTACAAGACTTGCACGATATTCCTCCAGCTTTATCATGAACACCAAAATCACTGTGGATGACTTCATTATCAGACCAAAGATGAGCCTATAAACTCAATGTAAAATTTAAGTCTTTTACAGCTATGATGAGATTGTCAATTATGCCCTCATGGTTGAAATGGAGATCAGAGACACTTATTGGTCTCATGGTCCTAAAGATAAATGAGGAAAATGGAGTATAATATGTGTGTACCAATAGAAAAATCCCATGATGGAAAGAAACCATAATATCCCATGTGTCAAAATTGTGGGAAGAATAATCCTGGGAATACTCTAAAGTGAACAAGGAAATGTTTCAAATGTTAATGATTGGGGTATCTTGATAATAACTACCGAAGGGATATGAGGAACCCCAAAAAATTGGAGGAATAAGAGAAGTTTCAAATCAATAATCATCTTTTAGTGTAGTTTTTCAACTACAATGTACATGGTCATTATGAGAACCATATCCCTAAGTAACGTTTTTTAGATTAAATCTACAACAACAACCACTAAAGAAGTAAGGAAGGGAATATTTAAGCACTAATGCTGAGGTGGAGCCCAAAAATAATGTGGTGAATAGTACACTAGTCATTTATTAAAAAGTAAAGAACAAAATATTTTATTTTGGTTCAACACATTCTTTAATATATTTCTGGTTTAGTAGAACTATTCAAACACCACATGAAATTATTGAGGCAGAGTTATCTATGAGAACAAAAAATGTGAAAATTATTAAATCAAAAGTATATAAATCCTTCCAGGTTAATGTTTGTGGAATAAACCTCCCATAAAATCTTTTTCTACTTACATTCGAAGAGATTAATTCTATATTGGTCATGGATTGGATATCTATCTAAAAATCCCACATCGACTTTTGGGAAAACGAGATCACTCTATACATTCTGAGGAATCATCTAATTATATAAAAGTTTAAGGATCATGATGAATATCTATAAGAATCATCCTATCAATTTTGGAAATTAATACCTTATAAGAAATCATATCTAGCTCAAATGATTGAGACAAAGGAGAGAATCATTCTCAAAGATATTCCCAATATGATAGACTACATTGATGTGTTCCCCAAAGAGTTTTATAGTATTCCTCTAGATAAAGATGTTGAGTTCTTTACTAAACTTATTACTATACTTCTACCTATATCAAAGGAAGATTATATAATTTCCATCGTTGAGTTAGAAGAACTAAAAATTAGTTACTAGAGAATTTGGAAAAGGTTTGTATACACCAGAGTGCTTCACTAAGGGGAACATCTTTCCTATTCATCGAAAATAAGGATGGATCAATGAGCCTCTATATTGATTATTATGATCTCGATAAAATAATGATAAAAACAAGTATCCCCTACAACATATATATGAAATGTTTGATCTACTATATAGATCCATGTATTTATCTAAGGTGGGTCTTTGGTCAGGATATCACCAAAAAAAGGTGAAAAAGGAATATATTTATAACACTGCCTTTCGAATAATGTATGGACACATGGAGTTCATAGTGATTCCCTTCAGAATAATTAATGTTCCAGTAATTTTCAAGGATTTATGGAATACAATATTTATAGATTACCTTGAATTTTTTTGGTAGTCTTCATTGATAATATTCAATATACTTTGGGATATAGGAGGAACATGAGGAGAATTTTAATACTATGATAAAGACTTCGATAAGAGAAAACTATTTGAGAAGTATAGTAAATTTGAGATCTGTATAGAGGAAGTATCATTCTTAGACCATATAATCAGTAGAAAATGGATATCTATGGACCCTTTTAAGATAAGTTAAATCAACGAGTGACCCAAGACCAAATCCATGATGGATATATTTAGTTTCCCTGTTTTAACTGGGTGTTAATAGTGATTTTTGAAAAACTTATCACGATTTCAAAACCCACTAACCAAGCTGACTCAGAAGGGAGGAATGTTTTTTTTACCAGTGAATGTGAAGACTAGTTTAACGTTTTATAAAAGAGTCTTATCACTGCACAAGTACACACACTACAAACAAGTGGGGAACTCTTCATGGTGTAAATATATACATAAAAAATGGATTAGGTTGTCTAATATTATAGAATGATAAATTGATAGAATATTATTCAAGTTAGTTTAAAACTCATGATAAAAACTATCACACTCAAGATTTCGTGTATGAAAATGTGATCTTTGTATTGAAAATCTGGAAACATTTTCTCTATGTGGAGAATTGTGAGATATGTGCATACCATAAGTGACTAAAATATATATTTACACAGAAGGAGCTTAATATACACCAGCAAATATTGTTATACCTCATCATAGATAATGAATAATGAATCCACTACCACTCCGGTAAGGTAAATAAGGTGGAAGATGCTCAAAGACGAAAGGAACATCCTTATTTATCAATAATGAGAATTGAGAAGGATCCAATATGTTTAGACATTCAAATGATGGAAATGGGAATAATTAAGGAAGGAACATAATCAATTTTTCTCAAATGATATTTCAACCATCCCTTATGAAGAAAATGTAGGATTCTCAAAGAAAATATGTGGGATTTCAAAAAAAGGTGGAAGCTATAAAAAATGGGAAATCCTCAGAGTTCCAAATGGATGAGAAAGTATCCATGATATTTGGGTCAAAGATATGTATATCATCCAATATAGAGGCAATGGAAGTTATTAAGAATGATTCACATACCTTAACTTTCTCTATTCACTTAGGGAGCACATATTAGTATTGAGATCTCCAACTAAACTAATGGTGGCACAATATAAAGAGGTAGATACTTGAATATGCATCAATGTTTCTAGTATGTTATCATGTGAATGTAGAAAGGAAAAATTTTAATGTTATGATGAAACCATTACACATAACAACCTGGAAATGGGAAAAATCACCATGGAATTTTTCATTGGGCTTCCAAATAAAACTAGGGGGAAATGCTATATGGGTTTTTGTGGATCGTCTCAGAACAATATCCCACACTATCAAAATTAAAGAGGACTTATCACTGGATCAAATAGAGTTAATATAAATCATATAAGTGTTAAGGATGCATTGAGTACCACTATCAATTTTATCCAATTGAGATTCGAGATTCACATCAATTTTTTTGGAAAATTCTCCAACATGTCTAAATAATGAGCTGAATTTCAGTATGGAATATTATCCTAAAATGGATATCCAATGTGAGAAGACTATTTAGAATCTTGACTACATGTTAAGAACATGTTCTATGGACTTTGAGGGTGGATGGTACCAACATCTGCCTCTGTTCGAGTTCCCATACAATAACATTTTCCACTCGAGCATCCAAATGCCTCTATATAAATATATATATATATATATATGGGAAAAGATGCATAAAATTGGAATATTAGGATTAAGTCAGTGAACATAAGCTTCAAGGACATGAAATGTTCAATGAAATGGTAGAAATTTTGAAAACCTATAAATACCATATTGGGGCTGCCCAAAGTTAGCATAAGAGTTATGTAGACGATCATTGATGAGACATGGATTATATGGTCGGACACATTGTATTCCTCTATATATCTCCATGGAAGAGGATCATGAGATTTCAGAAGAAGGGAAAGCTAAGTCTGAGGTACATCGTTACCTTCAAGATCCTTAATCATTTCACAATTGTAGCATATAAACTAGCACTTTTACCAACAAAATCTCAAGTAAATGATATATGTGATGTATATATCTTGAGGGATTACATACCAGATCCCTTGAATGTACTGAATTCATAGGTGGTATAGTTGTAGAATGATCTATCTTATGAGGAGCAGCCAGTGAAGATCATGGATCATAGACATAATGTTTTACTCAAAATACCACTCATCTAGTCAATGTACCCGGAAAGAACCATAAGTATGAAGGGGAAACATGGTAAAAAAGGATGCAATGAAGGATAATTACCCTCTCCTGTTTTCCCCATATTTTTTAAAACAACATTTTGAGGGTAAAATTTCATAAAGGGGGAAGAATATGATGACCTAGATTTTTATCAATGAAAATTCCCATATTATAATTATGTTATATAGTATAAATAACATAAATATCACATAAATATTACAATAAAAACATTATATATAAATAATAACTGATATAAGAGGTTTTTTCAATAAATAACCTATACTAATGAAAAATTAACTTGACCTTTGGATATAAATATAACCCTTATAAATAGTAAACTGACCAATAGAATTGTAACCACACCCCTGAAAGTATAAATAAAATTTATTCATCATATAGATGAAAAGATGTTATCATTATATCATGGTATAATTAATTAATTTTTTTAAAAATGATAAATTAAGTGTGGTTTTTTATGAAAAATATAATAATTTACATTTTTTAATTAAGATAATTATTTAAAAGAAAATTTAGTTTTTATAAAATAGATTCATAAATTAATATTTTTTTATCTAATGAATATAATATAACTTTGATACCTCAATTAAATTTTCAAAGATTTATAAAAGCAATTATAATTTTAAAATTGATATTTTTTTAGTAAATGATGATTTTAATTAAAAATAAAATTTATCATAACTTGAAAATCATTTCCATAAAATGGAGTCCATTTTTGAATTCTACATGAAGAAAAATGATTAGATTAAATTTTCGGGATTTTTCTAAAATAGTTGATTATTTAATGAATAATGAAACTTGTTATTTTTTGGTGTATGGTAAATAAATAAATTTTTGAGTCATTATTGAGTCATGGATGATGTAAATATCTATATTTTAGAACTATAATGAATTAGTTGCTGTATTGTTTCACAACAATCCCGACAACTCATATTCATGAGCTAAAATAATAAACTAATGACTAAAATAATCAAAAAACACCCCTCTCCTCCACTATAAATACCACCCCTCACCACCTCTTTTCCTAAACACCTATAAAGCCTTGAATATTATAAAAATTATGTCTAAAAACATAACAAGTATCTCTACCACATAAAAGAGCCTTTGGTCACAATAAAAAACCAAACTCATGTTCCTCATGGAGGTTCTCGAGGAGAAGAATTCAAGATGTATAAACCTCCTTACATTTCAAATAATTTATTTCAAATTTATTTTCTTTTCTTATTAAATTATAACGAAAATATATCCAAGTATCATGGTAACTCTAGTATCTCACATATACTAGAATTTTATTATGTTAATGTAATAATCCATCATCATATCATTCCTCTACCCTTTTTGTTTAATAAATGAAAACCTCATTCATGATGTGTTAATTTGTCACATTTAAGGATGATGAGTTTTGAAAAAATTTACCACCTTCATGGCTAATAATAAAACGATATTTATGGTTAAAAACTATTACAATATATGTATTAAATCCTGTTTTATTTTATATTACAATTATATATATATCATATCAACTTATAGAACAAAAAAAGTTCATGTTGATCAAGAAATGATCAAAATAATATAAACGATTATCATTAATGTTTTATCTAATGATTCATCCTTATATAATTTAAAAAATGATACATAAGATAAACTAAACTAATGTATGTTCATTAATAAAATATAATTTCTATTTTGGAAAACTATTCCCCTTTTATATGATCTTTCATAAATGTATACAAATGAACCGATCATGAAAACCAAGGAAATGAACACTCTGAATGATGAAATTCTATCTTATAACTCATAAAAAGGACATAAATGAACTTAATTAAAATATAATAAGTAAAATATATCTATAAAAGATAATGAATTAATGAATTAATGGATTTAATTTTATCATCCAAGACATTAATTTCAACTGAATAACACTTTCATACATAATGTAATGGATCCTTTCTAAACCACCATTTTTCCTCTAGGTTACATTTTTCTCTGTTTAACTTAATATAATTCTTTTTTATTTTTATTTAGTTACTTAAAAATATTTTTATATGTTCCAAAATCATGTATCTATATAATATCATCCTTATTTGATAGTGAAATACATACTTAAAAAAAGATTACTTCACAATTATTCCCAATAAGCGCACCTAAATAATGGTAACTTCCCTATTTCTTACCCATTTTCAAGTTCACTCCATAATCTGTTTTAATCCACCATTTATTTTTTAAAATATTTTATTTAACATGAAAAAATATCTTTGTTCATTTTTTTTCTATACATACAATTATGTCATTTCCCTTTTCAGTATTGATGAAAAATTTCCATTAAACCACAATAAAATGTCATATATATAAAGATTATTAAACACTAATTTTACATGTTTTCTATTAAGTTTGAAATAAAGTATTATTATATATGATTATTTTCCCTTATTAATGTCCATTTATGATTTAAATCAATTTTTTATGGATACCATTATGATATTCTCTTTCTATATTCCTTTTGACATGATTATGAAACCAAATTATTTCCATGGGTAACCCCTATGATTATGTTAGATTCCTTATGAATGATTAATTATGTGGAACAATTATTTATGAACATGTTATTATGGGAATTCTGAAATAGTGCTTCAAAGCAATGGGTAATGATTAGTGTCATGAGATGTCATGTCCAACAATCTTGGTTGTTAACCATGACTCGTGCTCCTCAAAGAGAAATGATCCTTGACTCATGATTATGCCATGTTTTATGATGCATTCACATTAATATGATTCCATGATTACACGATCCCATGTTATGTACATTATTATTCAATTTTTATTCATGTTATACACCTTTTTGTGTCATCATGTTAGGCATTCTAACCCATGTGCTATTATTTATTCATATATTTAATCCCTTACTAGTCCTTTTATCTCATCCCTTTGATCATGTATTTCCCAGGTTATCCTATGAAGATATAAGGGATCGAAAGGTGTTTGGATATCATTATGAAGATTAAATAGAATATTTTTTTATTTCGGATTCATGATTTCTAATTAAATATCTAATCTTCCAAAGGCACTATACTTTATGATCCTTGGTTTGAATTTGAAGGATAATTAAGCTTAAAATCATTTAAAAATATATGTCAAAGGATAATGTTATTATAGTTAGTATCTGAGGATGTTCTAGTTATTTTTGGATATTATTACTAGATCACTTTAGTAAGAACCCTTGGGATAATTCTATCACTATGGTTAACCTGAATTGAAACTTATGTAATAACAAGTTAGGATATACATTTTATTTACAATTTTATCATTATATGTTCAAAGTTTCATTTTTATATTCTTATTATCCAACTATTTTACCCCCTAAATGTACATTCGTTGTCTATGTTAATCTATGTAAATAGGAGAACTCATTCCAACAATGAATGTGATAGGTAGGGTGAGGATTTCCCAAATTAAATGAAAAATGTGATGGAAATGGACAATCCAAACTTCTTGATAGTACTTCTCTAATTAGATCATGTTATGAATAATAAATTGAATCATGTGTAAGACCTTTATTATCTTAAGAAAGAGAAAGTTGTAGTTGAATATATTATGTGAAAAAGGCATCCCATGTTTAGTGGATCTTCCAATACCCTCTTTGCAGAATAGTGGATTAACTCCATTAAAAATATATTCTTTATAATCTAGTGCTTAGAAGAAGAGAAATGTAACGATCTGTCCCTCGGGGCCGGTGTTGTGACATACCCCAAGCCTACCTCCCAAAGGCCAAGGGGTGGTGACTAGCACCGAAGGAATCAACCTGCAAGTGCGAGGCATTTTCCTCAGTACCTATACACATGCGTAAAAAACCATGTCCCAAAGCTGAAAAAATAAACATGAATTCCACTAAAACACCACTGAGTAAGAGTATAAAATGTAGGTCAAATGGTCCAGAATAAAAACCCAACAAAAGATAAACTAAAAATATGAAATTACAAGGAAAACTCTGAAAGTCAACCAATGAAACCTCCACCAGATGGGTAAGTACATAGTAGCTACTATAATTTGTAGAAGAACACCCCACTTTCCTAGTATCACAGGGAACCAGTAGGTCCAAGTATACCAACTCCTTTGTCAAGGTCATGGTCACCCGCACCAGACACAATACATGCTGGCTAAGCCCGTGCAGGGGTGAGTAACGATATACTCACTAGAGACCCCAAAAAAACTAAGGAATGAACACAAATAAATCCACAAATAAAACAACAAAACGTGATCACGAATCATGATCACAAAAAAAGACATATAACACATGGTAGACTCTAGAATATTAAAGTAATATTATCAATCATATTGTTGAACACCGTGGGCTGCTAGAGAACTCCTCATCAATGAGTAAAGTGGGACTATCAGGTCACACTGAAGCTGTATCCCACTATCCTAGGGTTGTTTTAGTACTCATCCCTGATGAATACCATGGGTATACTTGGTCAAATAGAAGCCGCTCCCCACCATGGGCATGTCGGGTCACACAGAAGCAGCTTCCCACCTTAGCCGTACTGAGGTACTCCTCCTGTCATGTATCGTGGGTATGCCAGGTCACACAGAAGACGCTCCCCACCATGGTCCTTTCAGGTCACGAAAAGCCGCTTCCCACTAGGCCATAGTATCCGATCTAGAGAGGGTCACTTATCAACAATATTTAGGTCTCTTCCAACCATACAGTTTTCTTACGTAGTGCGGTTGATTCCATGAGAACAGCTTCTCAAGCCATTCGTCAAATTCCAAATTCCATGAAATCCACTATAGAGTATACCAAAATATATGCATCTTCACAAGGGTTCCAATGTAGCAAATATCTCATCAATCAGACGCCTGTTTTTCCAGTTATTGGCATTTTTCCAAAAAGGGGTCGGTTACGGCCGAGTCTGGTTGGACTGACCTGACCTGAACTGACCAGGTCATGGAAACCCGACCCAAAACCGGCCCCAACATGGTCTTTCTGGGGGTCTCGTTCAGCCCAATGGGTGGGTTTGGCCCGCTGGGGTGGATCCTGCCCGTAGGAGCCGGTCTGGCCTGTGCCATGCCTAGTCCACCTTACCGAGATGTGGCTTGAATCTACATATTGCTTGCCTCACCCCGGGGGTTGTCCACAAGGCTACCTTCTCCACCACGATCAATGGACCATGGAATGACTCTACATGGATAGCCAATACAGCTGGTTGGGCATCCAACACGTGGTCAGGAGACCGTCCCCCCCTGAGAACCGTGGCCCACAGCTATGGGATGCTCTACCAACGCGGTTGAGGAGTCGTGTCCCTGCCGCTAGCTGCCAAACTAGCCGGTATGTCCTACCACTTTTTTGTGGCCTAATTCTATTATGGAAGTCACCTTCGGTGCACCGAAGAGTCTTTCTGCAGGCCAATAGGTCAGCAGTAGTGGTCCGTTCTTTGCGCCGACTATGCCTCTGACCTCTGTGAGGAGTTTCCTTCCCCCTGAAGGCCTCGAATTTGTCTTCTCACCATTTCAAATGTTCATACACAAAAAATGCATATGTGTGTGTGTGGGGGGGGGGGGGTTGTTCGTGTCAGCCCACACCCTCCACATTAGTATTTTAAAATAGGGGAGTCTTGGGATCACAATTCTATCAGAAATAATTTAATCCCATTGTAGAAAACCCAATAAGAACACCCTATCACACGAACAATCAATCAGTGGATTAACCAATTTGTGGGTTCATCCACATTATTCATTATAGAATAATAATTAGAAAAACTTAAAACAAATCAATCCCATACCTCGATTGATGTTCATCAATAAATAACTCCTCCCTCAAGGATTCAAGCTATGTTGGTGTTTGTCGCTTCCCTATCTTTTTCTTCACAAAGATTCGACATTACTAGTGATCCTTCTAGAATTTTTTGTTCGTCGTTAGAGGGAATCATTATCTTAGGTTCATCAGACAATTTCCACTGTTTAATTCTCAACTCTCCAATGCCTTGACCCATTAAAATTAAACATGTTGCATCATTTCTGTTAGGATGTGACATCACATAGTTACGTTTCAAAAAAAATGATCCATTAGTGGTCTTCATTTATTTCACCTCATCACCGCACCACAGTGTCATCATCTGACACTCAACTGTGAGGGTAGAAAAATAAAATAACTTTTTAAATATATTTTATCATTTCCCAAAAAGATTGAAAATTAAATTTTCTGTCCTACCATTGTCTGTCGATGTTAGTTCTTTTCTAGGCGAATCTCAGCATTCTGAGTTCAATGGTGCCCTTGGATTTTTTATCTGAGTAAAGTTTGAAAATTTAGAGAAACCCACTTTCACGTATACTTAAATGAACTAAAAAAGTTCAAAATTAAGTTTTGGGCTCACCGGGCCACGCGATCATTTGTTTTCAAAGTTTGAGGTCTAGAAATAATTCCACAGAATGCAAAAAAAATATATGGAAATTCTATGAAATTAAATTCTACCCACCTTAATTATTTACATCCCCAAATGTAAGATCATAAGATAATAAAACAAATGGGGGTACTGAGCACAAATATGAGAAACCCGCTCCAATGTGATCTCATGGAGATTTCTATATTACCACTGAACAAGAACTAGAGGAATCGATCATCTTCAATGGAATCTTTCCTATGGATCCTATATATCTGCCGAGATCTCCACAAATGTCACACCATCATCAATATCTTACTCACCCCAGCCGATGACATGTGATGGATCATGAATGTACCTCATTAGATGTGACACATGATAATAATCATGCACCTGATGCATCTGTGGGGGAAGAACTTTGCAGTACACCACCTCACCAACTCTGCTATGAACTTGAAAAGGTCTGATGAACCTTGAAGATAACTTGTCACCCCAGCAAAATCTCAGAAAACCTTGTCACGGTGAGACCTGAAGGAACACATGGTCTCCCTTCTCAAACTCCAAGGGTCTCCATCTCCTTTTAACATACTATTTTTTATTGATCGGTGTAGTCCTCATCTACTCCTGGATGATCTAAACCTTCTCAATGGCAGGTCGTACCAACTCTGGACCCATGAGTGCTGACTCCCCTAGGTTTTTCCATCATAGAGGTGATCTTCATGGCCACCCATATAAGGCCTCAAACAATTCTATTCCGACGGTGGAGTGATAGCTATTATTTTATGAAATCTCCACCAATGGTCGGTGGTCCTCCCAACTGCAAACAAAATCATGGATGCAAGTGTGAAGCATGTCATACAAGGTCTGTATGATCTACTCTGTCTGACTATCCATCTAGGGATTAAATGCTATGCTCAAGCATAGATGTGTCATGAACGCCTCCTATAATCCATTCCACAACAAAAATGTAAAGTGAGTTTCGTGGTCTGAGATGATCATCGAAGGAACCCCGTGAAGCCGCACAATCACCCAGACGTAGAGTCTCCCCCATACCTCTACTGATCCCTACCCCTGTATGGGTTGGAAATGAGCCATCATGGTGAGTCATTCCAAAATCACAAAGATAGAATTGTGGACCCTGGATGTTTGTGGTAAACCCATCATGAATTCCATTGAGATACCATCCCATTTCCACTCTTGTACCTCAAGTGTCTAGGTCAATTCTACTAGAAGATAATGCTCAGCCATCTCTTTCTATCATGTGAGGCATCGTGAAATGAACTCTTCCACTTCTTTCTTCATCCCTGGACACCATTACTAATGTTAGAGGTCTTGGTACATCTTTTCCACACCAATATGTACCCCCAAAGGGGATGTATGTAACTACCTACAAACATCCTCTCAAAATTTCACTAGTACTATGGTGCATCATTTTAATTAATTATGTGCTCCCCACCTATAAAAAATCCATCAGGAGTCTGTCCTGAGCATAGAAGAGCACATCGGGAGTTGTAGTCAACATCCACAAGTTTTTCCTCCCTAAATCGCTGTAAGAGTTGGGGATTGATAGTCATTAACTGAATGTAAGCTTCTCCATCATCATCCACAAAGGATATCTGCATTGCATCTAGCTACTCTATCGCCTCACTCAGTAGTTGTAAACCAGACATCCTGTGGAACTTTTCTGCCACCACGTTCCCCTTCCCAAGAGTATAAACTATATGAAATTCATAGTTTTGAAAGAACTCATTCCACCACAACTATCTCAATTTAAGTTCCTTATATGGGATGATATACATGATACTATTGTGGTCAAAGTATATGGTAAAGTGTTCACCAATTAAGTAGTTTCTCCACATCATCAAGGCTAAGACCACTGCTGCTAACTCCAGATCATGGGTTGTGTAGTTCTGCTCATGATTTCTCAACTATAGTGATCCATCAGAGACCACTGCTTTCTCCTACATCAATACACAACCTAGTCAGGACCCTTATACATCACAAAATACTATATACCCAACACAGTCTTTTGGTAGTCCCAGTATGGAGGAACATGTTAGTCTCCACCTCAATTCTTGGTAGCTCTAATGGAACTTATTCATACAGAGGAATTGTTATCCCTTACATGAAAAGGCTAAAAAAGGTGTTGTAACTCTGGAAAATTTGTGCATGAAGCTCTGGTAGTATCCATCCAACACATTCAAACTCTACACCTCAATAACGCTCATGGGAAGCTTTCAATCAAGCATTGCATCTATTTTTTTCCTGATCCACTATGACTCCAGGATCCAAGATGATGTTTCCAAAAACATGACTTATTGAATGATGAACTGACACTCTGAGAGATACCCATAAAGCCGGTACTCTTAAAGTGTATCTATGACTATCCTCACCTGTGTAGCATGTTCTTCCTCCGATGCTGAGTACACAAAGATTTCATCAATGAAGAATATAACAAAATAATTAAGGAAAGGTTGGATGATACTATTCACAAGTCCCAAGAACACTACTATGGAATTGGTCATGCTGAAAGAAATCATCATGAACTCATTGTGGTCATACCAGAATTTTAAGGTTGACTTCAGTATTCCTCATCCCATACCCGAAGATGATGATAGCCTAATTTGAGGTTGATCTTCGAGAACCACCTTTCTCCCTTCAGCGGGTCAAAGAGGTCATCAATCCTATGTAGTGGATACTTTTTCATCAGAGTGACCATGTTGAGGTGCCGAATGTCTATGCATAGCCTCAAGATCTTGTTTTACTTCTTGGAAAACAACACAGGGGCTGCCCATGGTGAATTATTAGGACACATGAGGCCCTTCTCTTGCAAGTCCTCAAACTTTACCCCCAATTCATGAGAGCTCCAAAAGAGCCATATGATATTATGGTGTAGATATTGGTGTCATCCCAGGGTATCAGTCGATTCAGAAGTATACCTCGGTACGAGGGGGTAGTCTCAGAACATCATCATGAAAGACATCCTCATACTCATCCACCACTATAGAAAATCTCAGACACCTCTCATCCACTACATCGAGGGTGAGTCTAGCCAACTTGTGAGTGATCAGATTCACACTCCTCTAAGAAATTCCATCATGTAATGCAAAATTTCCCTTCTCGTCAATGAAGGAAAACCTAGTCCCATCCTCATAGACACACCGTACTTTGTTCCTAAAATAGTAGATCTGAGCATGGACTATATATAGCCAGTCCATACCCAAGATGATATCATAAGGCCTCGATGCCAATACTAAGAGATCCAAGCCAAAGCTCCAAACACCTAGAGTAATCTCACACTACCGACACTATTATGTAATCTTCAAATCCCCTATTGTTGGAGTCTTTAATCATAAGGATCGAGCCAAAAACTCCACTAAAATATTCAATCCTCACATGTGGTTAGTGGAAAAGAATGTGTGAACGGGACCTGTGTCTATAAGAAATATAGCTACGGTGGAGAATAGATAGATCGTTCCTTGAATAATCTCTCAAGTTACATGGTCGTAGGTCTCTATCTCCAAAAGTTGGACTCACCCATGTCCGCTGGCTCCCTGAGCCTATGGTGGACCACCTAAAGGTGGTGGTGGTAGCACCTTGAACCATCCTCCACTGCCAGCCACATAATCTACTCCACATCCACATCCAATACCCTACTGACCTAATTGCTCGAACCTCTACCTATGCCTTGGCAGTACCTCGACCGTCTCTTGATCATATGTGCGGCAGTTCAGGCAATCATGATCCATCTTTCCCTTCCTATCTCACATGAAGCACATCCTAGATCCATTCAGTCTCCCTCTACTCTGGGAGCCCCACACTACCGACCCTGAGTCTTGGGGTCACCCCCTGAGAGTCCTGAACTGCTTGGGTCCCCTATTCTACTGCCTGCTACCCACTAATGAACACTCTGTCACCTGATGATTGATGGTGGCTTCGGTGGTCGGTGCATTCTTCGCTAAGAATCTCTCCAAAATAAGGGCTTACTCCATCACTCCAGCCTAAGTGGGGAAGCTATGAGAGACCATGGATGCCTTGATCTCCCATTTGAGTCCCTTCCCAATGGTATGGGCCCTAAAGAAAGGGTCTTTCACCATGTATGTGGAGTTGAGATAGAGGTCTGTAATCCTCACAGAGTACTCATTGACATAATACCCTGCTATAGGTGAATCAACTCTTGTATGAACATAGTGGTCAAAGTCACAGGGAAAAAATCCTCCCAAAAAAGATGCTCGAAGTATGTCCTAGTGATGGTCACATCAACATGTGTGTGGATTTTCAAGTTCCACCATCTCCACACCATGCCCTGTAGAAGTCTCACGGAAAATATCTCTATCTGGTCAAGTAGTATTTTCACTAAGCGGAAGATTCATGTCACTACCTCCAGAAAGTCCTCAAATACATGAGGATCTGTCTCTCTCCTAATCCTGGGAGTTCATTATCTCTAAAACTCGTGCATGGAACTGAGTCGGCGTATGTCCTCTATTATAAACTCCAAAAGTAACTACTTATCAATGGGTGGTGGAAACACCTTTACACCACTCGGCGGGTCCATCTCTATCATTGTTCCTTAAACTGATGTCTCATCGTTAGGTGAGCTATACACATGATCACATATCGGAATACAAGATGACTGTATACGTGGAGGCATCCTAAATTAGATCAAGTTGTACCCTAGTTAGAAGATTATACTTGGTGAGTGGAATCTTATTCATGATGATCATAAAGAGACACTTTTTCAACCGTTGTTTTCATGTAAAATGCTGGATAACAGAATTTAGGGTCCTAGAGTATGGATACATCAGTTATCGCACCAACACATGACTCACTGAATCTAAAAGTCAAACTCAGAACAGTCAACATTATTTCCCCAAAAAAACAACAGAATCTCATTCTTTTAGGCAGATCCAACTTTTCTCTAATACCACTTTGTCATGACACATCCCCGTGGGCACGTGTTGAGACATAAACCAAGCCCTCCTCTTGATGTTTAGGGGTAAGAGACTAGAGTCGAAGGCATTATCCTAAATGTGGGAGGCATTTTCTTGAGTACCTGTATGCATGAACACACAACCACATCCCAAACATATAAAAGTAAACATGCAGTCCACTAAACCACCACTGAGTATGAGTACAAACTATTTGTCAAATTGGAAAAATTCAATCTCAACAAAAGATAAATTGAAAACATAAATGTACAAGGAAAAATCTAAAATTCATACAATGGAAACCCCACCAGATGGGAAAGTACATAATAGCTATTGGAAGCTATAGAATTAAACCATGCCTACCTAGTCTCACTGGGCACCAATGAGTCCAAGGTCACCAGGTCCTCCATCAAGGTGGCAGTCGTCTACACTAGACACAACAGGTGCGGGTGGAGACCTTGAAGGGGCGAGTAACAATATACTCATTAGGGACCCAAAAACATAATGAAAATACCTAAATGAAATACATGGATCAAACTAAAAAACATGACCATGAATATTGATCATGACATGAGGCATATCACACATGATAGATTCTAGAATAGGAATGTAAGATTATGATTCATATAGTCGAACACCATGGGCAGCTGGAGAACTCCTCAATGAGTAAAATGGGCTGAATGGGTCACACATGATCTAATTAACACTAACCTAGGACTGTTTTGGAACACATACTTGATGATTACCATGGGTATGTTGGGTCACACAGATGTTTCTCCCCACTATAGGCATGTCAGGTCACACAGAAGCAGCTTCCCACCTTAGCGATACAGAGGTACTCCTCCTGTCGAGTATCTTTGGTCTGAAAGTTCACAGAGAAGCCAATCCCAAATGTGGTCCTACCAGGTCACATAGAACCTGCTTCCCATCGAAACATAGTATCTAATCCAAATAGGGTCTCTTTTCAGAAGTCTCTATGTCTCATCCAATCACAACATTTCCGCACGTAGTGCGCTTGATTCCGGGAGAACCGATCCTCAATCAATTGATCAAATTTCAACTTACATTAAATCCAACATAGATTATAAAAAAATATCATCCTCATTTATAGAGTTACAATGCTGTAAAATTCTCATCAATCGGTTGACCGGTTTGCAAATTATTGGTGTTTGTTCAAAAATGGGCTTATAGTGTCTGGGCCCAGTCAGGCCAACCTGACTTGACCCGAGGTCCATCGACCCTACCAAGGTCCACCGACCCTACCCGGACCAAGCCCGACCTGGGTCTTTCCTAACATGGCCAATTGGTGGTGGGCCCTTTAGGTCGTGTGCCCCGCCTAGTCTGCTATAGGCGGATCGGTTCTGCTTGGCCGAGATGCGGTTGGAAGCCGCTTCTGGCTCCCCTCACCCCCACAGATTGTCCGCGGGGCCGCCTTCTCCACCATGATCAAGCGACCACAACCTTTCCCTATTTTTCTGGACAATCTGACAATTCAGGATTCCCCCATGCGGTCAGGAGACCACGTGCCCTCCCCCCCAAGAACCATGACCCGTGGATGCGGGCCGCACCACCGACGCGGCCGAGGGGTGGCATCCCTAACTTCTGCCGCTGGCACGATCTAGTCGTGGTAGTAACCTTTGGTCCACCTGTGGGTCTTTACGCAGGACACTAGGTCCATACTAGTGGTATGTTCTTCACACCGACTGTGCCTCTAGCTGCTGTGGGGCATCTCCTTTCCTGCTAAGGCCTCAAAATTTTCATTTCACAATTTTGAATTTTTTCCCACCAAGAATGTACAAGGTGGAGGGGGTTGTGACTTGTTCATGTCATCCCACTCCCTCCAAGTTTGATGTTTAAAATAGGGGAGGCTTGGGATCATAGTTATCTCAATGATTATTGAATCCTGCTTTAGAAAGCCCAAGAAAAATACCCTCCCATATGAACTAACAATCTATAAATCAACCTGCCCATGGGTTGATCTATGTTCCTAGTTTTAGATTAAATATGGGGAAGACATAAAAAAACAAACCCCTACCCAAATCAGTGTTCATCATTGAAGTGATCGAACCTTGAGGATTTATCCTTCGTTGGAATTCAATACTTCCCAATCTCATTCTTTTTAAAGCATCGACATTTCTAGCGTTCCTCTCGGCATTCTTCATTCGTGGTAGGATGGAATCCTTTTTTTAGGTTCATCAATGAAATTCCATGGTTTAATTCTAAACTCTATAACATGTAACTCATTAAAAAATATGTAGCAACGTTTCTATTATGCTGTGACGTCGTATCGTTATGCTTAAAAAATGATCCAATAGTGATATTCATTTATTGCACCTCATCGCCGCACCACAACGGTGATGGGAGAAAAATAAAATTAATGATATTCATTTATTCCACTGCTCAACGGTGATGGGATAAAAATAAAATTTGGTTTTTAGGTTATTTTATTATTTTCTAAAAAGTTTGTAAAAGTTGAATCCCAACATTTTGAGTTCAACACTGCCCTCAGATTTTTTATCCAAGAACCGTTTTAAAAGTTAGAAAAACCCTCATTAACATTTACTTAAATGAACTAAAAAAGAAAAAAATTCCATTCTAGGATCACCAGTACTCGGAATCACATGCTGCTAAAGTGTGGGGTCTCAAAATAATTCCATAGAATTTTAAAAAATATTCTCAAATTATGGGACATTACAAGAAAGTTGTGCTTGTGGTCTATCATCTTGATGGGAAAGCAGATCAGTTCAGGTTAGTAATCAAGAACACAATGTCCATGGAGGAAATATATTCCATATAATGGTAATATATCAAGAAAATATTTTTCAATAAATATTTTTCCTAAACTCTATGTCTTAAGATAGAGAGGGATTTTTTCATTCTGAAGAAAAAGGAAGACGCGTCTATATGGGTGTATGAATCAAATATCACAAGACATGCATAATACACCTACTTATTTTTCATGAACCCAGAAATCAAGGTGGATCAATTCTTTAGAGAACATAGGACGATTCTATGAAATGAATTGGCGATTCAAGGCATTGACAGTTATGATGAGATTGTCCATTTTTCCCTCAAGTTTGAAATGGAGATCAGATAATCTCATTGGACATGTGGTCTCAAAGATAAAAATAGGAAAATATATTTTAATATGGATTGATCAAAAAATAAATCCCATGATGGAAGGAAAGCCAAATATCCCATGTGTCAAAATTGTGGGATGAATCATATTGGGAAATAACTAAAGGGAACTAAGAAATGATTCAAATGTGGAAGAGTAGAAAATAAGGATTATAACTTTCTAAGGGATATTAATAACCACACTAATATGGAAGAAGTAGGAAAGGTTCGTATGAATAAATAGAATATTGTACAAGGTATAAATTGCAAGGAACATGGGTATTTTCCAAACCATTTCCCTAATTTAAGGGTTGTTGGAGGAAATCAATAATAACAACCCCAATGTAGCAAGGGAACATGATATCACTAATACTAAGGTGGATCCATACAATGATGTGGTGATATGTACATTGGTTATTCATTTATGAATGGAAAACATACTATTTGATTCTAGTTCTACACATTATTTCTTTCCATTATGTTTTGTAGAACTATTCAAACACCAACTCAAAATAGGGATGTGGAGTTATCCGTGAGAAAATAAAATGGGGAAATTAATGCATAAATAGTATATAATTCCTCCTTGGTTAATATTTGTGGAATTAACATCATAAAAAATCTTTTTTACTTCCATTTCTAGAGTTTGATGTTATATGGGGCATGGATTGACTATCTTTATACATAGCCAACATTGATAGCCGGGAAAGGGAGAACACTCTCCACATCCTGAGGCGTCCCCTAATTTTGTACAAGTGTCAGGAGGAGGAATAATATGAATCAAAATAATCATATTAATTGGGTAATTTTATTCATTATGAGTAAGAATATATAGCTAACATGATTGATACAAAGGATAAAATCATTCTCAAATACATGCCTATTGTGAGGGAGTACACTGATGTTTTCCCTATGAAGTTACCCTGTCAGGATCCAAGAATCCCTGAGAGGGGGAGGGGTGAATTAGTGATATCTTTTTATTTTATGTTTTCTTTCATTTTGAAACAATCCTTGCCTCTTGTGAAAGAGTTCTTTCCCTTTTGAACACACACATCCATATAAACACAAGATTTATAAGGTTCAGTACACAACAAGAGTAGATACGTCCTAGGTATGGTACGAAAATAATCTAGTACCACACAATCCACTAGAAAACAATCCATTGATGTAGAATACAATGAGTAGGATATACCCTTACACTCGTGAAGCACTTGGAAAACAATCCTACAATATGTGTGCACCCTCTAAGAAAAAATAGGGAAAACAATGTTTTAGTGTTTTTTAATCAGCTTTCATAGTTTGATCATTCAAAAATATTATTCTCTTTCTTACCTTAAAGCTAGTAGGATCTAACATTCACACAACATAATTCTTGTGTAGAACTCAAATATTTTACACAACCATTTAGGTTTCTTACACAAAACTTTTATGCCACGTGAGAATGATTGGAATTTTTCAAAAAAAACTATTGCGCACAACTTCATTCCTGTGTGAAACTCTCTTTCTTTCATGCACTCCCTTTTACATAAAATTCTTTCGGGCCTCAGATCTCTGGGTTAATCTATGTTTTTATCTTCTCGAATGATAGGGGTCACCTCTTATTTATAGGAATCAATAACCCCTACACACAAAAACCCTGATGCGTCATGCAGTATCTTTCGTGTGTCGTGAAAACCCCCATTTGACGTCTCATTTGGTGCATAAGCCTCTTTCTTGCCACCCTCATGTTTCACACACTTTTTGATTATTTAATATATGTAATTCTATTTCCATTGTTTTATGTTTGGATCTTAGAACTTTACTTGCACACAACATACAAGGCCCTCTTCAAACATTAACAAAACATCCACAAAATCAAATTTCTCCATCTCCATATTTTCAGCCACGAAAATTTAGCAATCTCTAAGAAATGGTGCCACCTTAAAATATGCTTCAGCAAGAACCAAATTTCTGATTCATTATCATATGGATTATTTGAAAAACATCTTCTTTCATCATGAAACATATCTACCATTATATATAGTCTTTTATCAAACACCTTTAGCATCATCATATTTTCAAGGAAATGTAATGAACCTTCCTTCTCTTCCAGCAGCATCTTTCCTTCCAATCAAACTAAATTTGACTAGCAGCACCTTTAATCCCCCTTTCATTCATAAGGCTTACACCCCAAGTTCTCCAAACTTTTTATATTTTAAAAATACATATCAGCAAAGAATGGTCTGGTTTTTCATGTCTTTTACAAAGTGAATTGATTTATCCCCTTTTTGACATCAAAAGATAGCCATCCACTTCTCCATCCAACTTGGTCCCAAAAATCCCCACCTTTGGATTTTTTTTTCATCCATGATTCATAAATCACTCATCTTTGTAACCATAAGTAATGGATTACTTATCTACAACTATAAGCCTATATGAGCTAACACATTGTAGGAATCATGAATTATTGACATTAAAACCATGTTGTCCAAACATAGTTACTTGGAAATTTCTTCAACACTTATTAACCAGCCTTTTCTGAAACATAAAATAATTTCTTCCAATACTTCTAATCCATGAATTAATCTTTCTTGTATAAAAAAAATCATTTCCTACAACCAATCCATCAAAAAATTTATAATAGTTCACACACTTACATGCTAGATTCAAAGCTTACCCACAACGGCCCTTTAAAAATTCAACCCTAAAGATAGTTTTATGAACCAATTATCCCCCTTTACAGCACTATACAAATGTAACATGAGAGAGGGGAAAGTCACACATACCTTAAACTTTATGAGAATGAGGTTGGACACTTATTTTCAACCTCAATTTAGAAAATGGTTCCCTCAGTAATGGTTTTGTAAATATGTCAGCTACTTCTTCTGATGTAGGAACATACTCCAACTTCAATTCATTATTATCCACCTTCTCTTGGTTGAAGTGGTACTTTATGTGAATGTTTTTTGATCAAGAATTTTATACCAGATTTATTGTAAGATTTATTTCACTCTGATTATCACATACTAAGATCAATTGTAACTTCACTTCAATAGGTAGATCTTCCAATAGAGACTTCATCCACATGATTTGGATAGAAGCTTGATGGGTAGCAACATACTAAGCATAATTAGTGATAAGATTTACTGAATTATCTTTCTTTAAATGAAAATTACACAACTTTTCCCAAGAAAGAAAACTCCACTAGATGTGGTTCTTTTATCAGCAACATATCTTGCCCAATCTGCACTTGAATACCCAAATAGATCAATATTTTCTAAGCCATCATACCTGATTCCAAAATTTTTTGTGCCGTTGATATATCTAAGAATTTTTTTCCATCAATCAAATTTGATTCATTAGGAGTGCTCTGAAATATTTCACATAAGGTAAAAACATAAAAAATGTTGGGTCTTGAGGCGGTTAAATATAAAATACCTCTAATAAGATTTTGAAACTCTTTCTGATCAACTTAATGGCCTTCTCTATATTTATAAAACTTGGTTCCCACTAAAATTTGTGTGCAAAATAGTTTCAAATTTTCCATGAAAAACATATTAAGAAGTTCCTTATCATACTTGTCTTGATAAATAAAAAATCTAGTTCCTATTATGTAAATTATTCATCCCAAGAACGTATTTAATTGCTCCCATTATGTACATCTCAAATGACTTATTCATATCGTAAGAAAATCTTTCACATGATCTTTAATCATTTCGGTAAAATATAATTTCATCGACATAAAAAATTACGTTGAAAAAAAAACTGTTAACATTCCTTATTGTAATGATTTCTGTCCACTATAACTTTCTTGTAATTCATCTTCCTTAAGAAAGTATCCAATTTAGAATACCAGGTCATCAGAGCATGTTTTATCGCATACAAATCCTTCTTCATCCGACACACATAAAATTCACCCATCCCAATAACAAATCCACATGGTTGATCAATGTAAACATCCTCGTCATGATCACTATTGAAGAATGCGGTTTTTACATCCATTTAAAAGATTTTGTAACCTCATTGTGCAGTAGTATCAAGAAAAATTCTAATTATTTCTAACCTTACCACCAAAGAAAATGTTTCTTAAAAATAAATGCCTTAAATTTGAGAATACCCTTTGCAAACGAAGCTTCCTTGGTTTCTTATCACTTCACCTTTTTCATTCAGCTTATTCAAGAAAACCCATTTTTTCCCAATAATGTTCTCATTGTCTGGCTTGGGTACAAGTTACGAAGAATCATTCTTCTCTACCTAATTAATATCTTCATTCATAGCCTGAAAAAATTCTTGATTCTCAAATGCTTCATTTACACATTTGGCTCAACTTTCAAATAGATAGATGATTGTGTAATTGTATTTGTTGTTCTTCTTGTTTTAACCCAATGATGTAGATCTCGAATAATGTTCTAAGCCTCCACTTGATTCCTCATATTATGATGAGTTGTTTGAAATTCATCCTCATCACTTCAAATTTCTGAGTCTAATTCCTATTATTGAGTAGGATTAACACAGTCTACCACATTATTAGAATTTTCAAAAAGATCTTATCTGTCCTGGTCAGCATCCACATCAGCATATGACTTCTTTTCTTTCCCAAAATTTTCAACAACATAAAAATCTAAATAATAAATAATTATTCTTATTTCATTTTTGATACATCTATATCTTATTCCTTCTAGATCATATCCATGAAAAATTCCATCATATCCTCTCTGCTCAAACATTCCATGGTTTCCACATTTCTTCTTTATAATTCATGGACTCCTAAACACTCTTTAGTGTTTCAAAAATTGATTTTTACCATAAAAAATTTCATATGGATTCATATATGAACTTGGTCTGTAGAAACATTGGTTTTGAATTTACACAGTAGTAAACATTGCTTACATCCAATAGTAATGAGAGAGACCATGTTCCAGAAACATAGTTCATCCCATTTCAACCAGGATTCTATTTTTTCTTTCAGAAACCCCATTCTATTGGAGTGTATATGGTGAATTGAACTCTATATTAATTCCATTCTTCTCAAGATAGTTTTCAAACTATTCATTCTTATACTCTCCATCATTATCCGTTCTCAACTTCTTCACTGAATACTAACATTCATTCTCTACTTTCCTCCTGAAACTCTTAAACATTTTCTAATAATTTTACTTTTGTATCACATACATAACACAAGTAATGAGAGTAAAGTCATAAATGAAAGTGATGACTACTTATCTCCATTTTTTATTTCATTCCCATTGGACCACAGATATCAGAATGAATATGTTCTAGGGATTGTTTGGAAAAAAAACTCAACTCTCTTATGTACCTAATTTGTAAAATTCTCTTTCTCACGAATAGAGCAAAACCAATCTATTCTTCTTGATAAATCAGGCATATCTTCAACAATGTCTTGTGTTGATAACTTGACAATGTGAATTTGGCACATATGTCCTAGACTTTTATTCCATAACATATTTTCATCCACCATTCCCATGTAAGAAGAGTTCTGAACTTCACCAACTTGGAAGAAGCTCTCTTTTGGACGTTGGCCTCTTGTAACTACCTTTCCATCATCTTAATTATTAAAAAAATCCATATTTTATAAATATATAAATTATTACTCATCACATAGGTGTGAAGAAGTCAACTTATTGTGTTTCAACTCATCAACATATAATGACTTCTTAGATTTCATCTTTTCATTCCCGATGATTGCTGAACCAATACCTTTGATTCTCAAAGATTCATCAATGCCAAATGTAAATGTTCCTTCATTGAACTCTTTCACATTCTTCAAAAAATTTATGTATCCTTTCATATGAGAATAAAATCCACTATCAAGAATCCCTGGGCATCCTCATTTTTTATCTTTTAATGTGGTTTCTACAATAAGAGATTTTTGTTCTTCCTTTTCATTCTTCAAATCCAGCATTTGGGACTTTTTAATAACATTTTTTTGTGCTTACAATAAGATAAGGCATCCCTTAGTATGATTTCCAGGATGTGAAAATCTTTCAAAAATAGTTTGTAGTGGGTGGAACCTATTATCAACTTTCAAACCTGCCTTCCCATATTTCTTCTTAAATTCATTCTCATACTTCTTCTTTTGAGAGGATTGACTCCCCCTAAAACCTTATATTCCATAACATGTGGAATATTAGTAGTTTTGTTGGCTCAACCAACACATACATGAAAAGTTTCCTAATCCGCCACAATACCAGTAGTATCCATAAAATTAATATTTCCCACTAAAACATCCATACTGAACAGAGTTGTGAACATGCTTCTCGACAATCTTCTTACTAGAACTCTACTGACAATCAGCCTTAATATTTTCAATTGTAACTTTATTCTTGAACATATATTTCTATTCATACTTAATAGAACTAGAAGTTGTATAAGTCTTTCTGGACTGATGAATCTTAGATGCTTCTGATTTTTTAGTATTTCTAACTTTGACCACATACGTAGCCTTTCTAGAATAGTTATGATCAGAACTAGTTCCATCTTTCTTTTCAACCTTTGATGATAACTTTTGTGGATCCTTCACTGGTTCATACATAGAAGAAGAACATTCACCAACTTCTGTAATAGATTTTTTGATCCCAATGTTCCTTTCCTTGTCTTTGGAATGATTATGTTGGATAACTTCCAACTATTCTTCTTTTCCTTTCAATTTTACATCCAGATGATCGTTATGGTTCTTTTTAATCTCAATGGAATTCCTCAGATCATCAATATCATTTTAAAGTTTTGCTTTATCATCAGTAAAACCTTCTTTTTCATTTAATGAAGATTTTTCATTTGTCAATTTCCTATTTTCCTTCTTAACCCTTTTGATCTTTCTCAAAAATTCCTTCAACCCTTCTTTAATATACTCTTCAAGTTGATTTTCTTCTTATTCAGAAGAACTGATCTCATAATTTTCATTATTCATTGTTGAAAAAAGGTACTCTCTCTTTCATTTTCAATAATAGATTTTTCAGATTCGTTCTCACTACTATCATCTTCATCATTTTTTGAAAAAAAAAGATTCTTCCTTTTGATTTGAAGAACTTTTTATTCCTACATCTACTAAAATATTTATTTTTTTCACCCTGTTTCTTCCATGACCTTCTTGGTCTTTTGTATTCTTCATTACTATATTCATCTTTCCCAGGAGGAAATTATCCAAAAAGGGTCCAATAGCTCCACATTCATAACATTACAAAGGGAGTTTCCCTTTGTATTTTTCTATGCCTATTTTCACATTTTTAGAAAACAAAGATAAAATTTACTCAAAATTTTTACATACGTCATCTTCAGAGTCTGATTCGCTATCTTTATCTTCTATAATAATTATCTTTAACTTCTCATTCTTTACAGCCTAGAATGAAATTTCTCTATCAGCCTTTTCTTTTCTCTTCACAGTCTTCTCCCTTCTCATTTCTTATGTGATGAGGGTTCTATGAAAATCATCTAGAGATAATGTTTTAGGGTCTCTGTCTTCTAGTGATGAAACATAAGAATAAAATTTATCAGGTAGAATTCTCAATATCTTTTCAACAACTTTATAATACCCCAAATTTTCACTAAGACATATGATTGTCTTAATAATGTCGTTTATCCTGGTAAATTCTCCAATAGGTTCATGATCACCCATCTTTATGTCTTCATACCTCATCTTCTATATTTGGAGTTTTTCCTTCTTCACTTTTGTATTTCCATCATACATGTTTTTTAGTTTGTCCCAGATTCCTTTGGCAGTAGTGACACCTTTCACTCTTAAAAACTCACTCCCAGAAAGAGATGAGAGTAATTAATTTTTAGATATTCCATCATTCTAAAGATTCTTCATATCAATAGGTGTAATAGAAAACTTATCATCAATATACAGATATCCAGATTTTGTATCTTCAAGGGCTCCATAGACAAGAGACATAAGATAATGCATCATTTTTTCTGTAAAGATATTATAATTCCACCAATCAAATATAGGAATCCCCCTTAATGTTCACACACTTCATATTTTCTATGATTACTTATTTTCAAAACATCAGAAAAGAACAAATGATTGGAACTTGTGCCTCTGATACCAGTTGATGTTTCCCAAGCAGGATCTAAGTATCACCGAGAGGGGGAGGGGGTGAATCAGTGATATATTTTTCTTTTATGCTTTCTTTCTTCTTGAAATAACCTTCACCTACTATTAAAATTTTATTTCCCTAATGAACACAAACAACCATATCAACAAAATATTTACAAGGTTAACTACACAATATGATTAGCTACGTCCTTGGTATGGTACAGAAATAATCAAGTACCACATAATACACTTGAAAAAAAAATCCTTTGATGGGGTATAAAATGAGTAGGATATACCCTTACAGTCATGTAGCAGTTGAAAAACAACCATCAAGCATGTGTGAACCCTCTTAGCACAAATAGGGATAAAAATGTTTGCGTTCTTCTTAATCAACATTCACATTTTTATCATTAAAAACAATTATTCTCTTTCCTACCCAGAAGCTGGTGGGAACTACCTTTCACACAACTTACTTCTTATGCTAAACTCAAATATTTTTCTCACCCTTTTAGGTGTCTTATGAAAAACTATTATTCCACACATGAAATATTTGACTTTTTTCAGGACACACCTCTAGGGTGAAACTCTATTTCTTTTGTGCACTCCCCTTTACTTAAAATTCTTTCACACCTCCGAGCTCAGAATTTATCTAAGTGTAAGGCTTCTCAAATGAAATGGGTCAACTCTTATCTATAGGTATCATTAACCCGTATTCTAAAAAAACTTGATGCATCGTGCAAGATATTTCATGCATCGTGCAAACCCCCATTTGATGTCGCATTTGGGGTGTAAGCCTCTTTTGCGCCACCCTCCTCTTTCACACACTTTTCGAATATTTCACACACTTCATGTCTTTTCCATTTTTTGATGTTTGGATATTAGAACTCCACTTGTGTGAAACATACCATCCCATCTTCAAACAAGAATGAAACATCCACAAAATCACATTTCTCCATCTCATGATTTTCAACCCTAGAAATTTTAAAATCACTGGGAAACAACACCACCATAAAATCTGGTTCGAAAAGAAAAACATTATGGATTAATTATCATATGAAGTATTTTATAAAACAATTCTTTCATCATGAAATATATATACAGTGATATATAATCTTTGATCAATCACCTTTAGAATCATCATATTTTCAACAAAAACTGTTGAACCTTCCCTTTCCCCCATTAGTATCTTTCCTTCCAATAAAAAATAAATATGTCTGGAAACAACTTTACTTCCATTTTCCTTCATAAGTATTGCATAAAATGTTCCAAAAAATTAGGATATTTTGGATATACATATCAGAAAAGCATAGTATAGTTTTTCAAAGCTTATACAAGGTGAATTGATTTATCCTCATTTTGACAATAAAGGACAACAATCCACTTATCCATCCAACTTGGTCCCAACACCCAGAAGAGTTTTCTCGATTTTCTCCAAATTGATAGGTTGATTTATCAATTGAAATTATTATTGGATCTCTTTCTATAACAAATTATCCTTATAGAATGGTCACCTTGAGATGGGATAATAGAAGAAGTAGTTACATGAGAATTTGGATAAGGTTTTTTTATGCCTAAGTGCTTAACAATGGGGCACACCAGTCATATTCATAAAAAACAATGATAGATTAATGCAACACTATATTTATTATCATGAGCTAAATAAAATCATGAAAAAGAATAATTATCCCATCCCATGGATATGTTACTTGTTCGATCAATAACATGGGGCCAATTATTTCTCTAAGGCAGAACTTTTGTTGAGATATCACCCACTTATGGTGAAGAGGGAAGATATTCCCACGACTGAATTTTGAACTATTTATGGTCTCTATAAGTTCATAGTGATTTCCTTAAGACACACTAATGCTACAAGAATTTTCATGGAATTAATGAATATATTTTTTATATATTACCTTGAATTTTTTTGGTGTTATTTATTGATGATATTATAATACACTCCAAGAGAAAGGAGAAACTTGAGGAGCTTTTGAATATTGTTCTAAAGTCATTTATAATGGAGAAACTATTTTTCAATGTATAGTAAATGTGAGTTCTTTAAGAAGTAAGTATCATTATTGGTTCATGTAATCACCAACAAATGGATATCTGTGGACCCTTCCAAGAAAAAAGCATTCTAAGAGTGGACTATGATAACATTTGTAATGGATATCCATAATTTCCTTGGTTTATTTCACAATTACTGATGATTTATGAATAAAGTGTCATTATTTTAATACCCACTAACCTATATGACTCAAATGTGAGAGAAGGTTTTCAAAACTAGTGAATGTAAAGACTGTTTAAAGTGTTGAAAAAGAGGCTTTTCACTACAATAGTGCTCCAACTACCAATAATTGGGGAGCTATTTTTGGTGAAAAATGATTATTTAAAGAAGGTATTAGTTTGTTTGTTGTTTCAAAATGATAAATTGATATCCTATGCCTCAAGGTAGTTACAAATTGATGATAAAAATTATCCCTCTCATGATTAGGAGTTGGCGGTTGTGATCATTACATTGAAAATATGGCAGAATTATCTATATGGGGAGAAGTGTGAGATATATACTAATCATAATATCCTCACATATATTCACATAGAATTAGATTAATATTCTTCAACGAAGATAGTTAGATCTCATCAAATAATATGATTGTTGAATCCACTACTATCATGGTATTGAAAATAAGGTGGTAGATGATCTAAGTATAATGGATCCTAAAAATTTATCAATAATGAGAATTTAGAATGATCCAATATTATTATACATTAACATTATGGAAATGGGAATCATTAAGGAAGTAATATGACCAATTAATTTTCAAAGGATTTCTCAACCATCCCTCATGGAGAAAATGAAGGATGTTCAATGAAATGATGTGGAATTTCAAAAAAAGGTGGAAGCTATCAAAAATGGTAAATCCTCAGAGTTCCAAATGGATCAAGAAGGGTTCATGATATTTGGGTCATGATTATGTTTACCGTATAATTCAACGGCAAAAAATGATATTACGAATGACTCACATAGCTCACATTTCTCTATTAACCTTGGGAGCACAAAGATGTGTTGAGATCTTGGAGAAAATTATTGGTGGGACAATACGAAGAAGTAGATCACTAAATATATATAAATTTTATTATTATGTCATATAGTGAGGGATAAAAGGAAAAATTATAAAGTGATGATGAAAACATTAACCATACAAACTGGGAAATGGGATAACATTACCATAGGATTTTCCACTATAATTCTGAAGACATCCACCTGAAATAATTCAATATGAGTTGTTGTGCATCATCTCATAAAAACAACTCACATTTTTTTGAAGTTAAATATGAATTATTTCTAAATAATCTTTCATATATATACATCATATAAGTTTAAAGGTTACATGGGGTACCACTATCTATTTTATCCAGTTGAAATTTGAGATTCCCCTCCAGGTTTGGGAAAATTGTTCAATATACTCTAAAAAATAGGATGAATTTTAGTATGGAATATAATCCTTAAAATGATGGACAATTTAAGTAGAAAATTCAGAAACTATAATTCCTGTTGAGAGCATGTTCTATGGATTTCAAGGGAATATTGTACGAACATCTTCCTCTAGTCAAGTTCTCCTATAACAATAGTTTCCACTCTAACATCCTATGTCTCTTATTCCACCTAATGATATAGATTTTACAAAAATAATTGAATTTATTTGAACATTAATACCATGGTCATTTAATAATATAAATATACATGAGTTATTTCCTTTACAATTTTTTTTCTAATTAAAAACCTATAATAGTTGATTAAAAAATGGTTGAAATGATGTATGTTATTAAAAAAATATAAATTGGTGGTTAAATAGATGGTTACATCAATGAAATCCAATAAACCAACTAAGAAAAAAAATTAAATTTCAGGAGTACCTTGTAATGCCCCGACCCCAGTTACCCAGATTCTGTGCATTATTTTAATTCATTGGCATGATTATAAGGAATCAAGTCCCGAAGGACCAATCGATTTAGCAGTATTGGAACCAAGAATTGTATATTTGAAACCAAGCATTTTACATTTGAAACCTTTTTCTTACACTTGTAGTCACGTACTTGGTGTCCTTTTTCTCCACAATTATAACATACTCCCATTCCCTTGAAGCATTTTCCAAGGTGATTCTTTCCACAGTTATCACATATGGGAAAATCCTTCTTTACCTTCTTCCCTTTATCTATCCTTCTGTCTACCATCCATTTCTTCTCTGGATTACCTTCAAATCCATAGGACTCTGGGAATTCTTTATTTATCTTATCAACACATGGTACTATTTATTCATATGATGATAAAACATAGGAGACTATTTCCCTTCTAAATTCTAGCTTAGTACCTTGAAATATATGATCCTTCTTACTCTTTGGATCATGTGTATTACTGCAGTTCTCATTCCTTCTACTGGGCACCATTTCTAAACAATGGTATACACTAGATTAGTTTATGAATAACTATACGTAATCCCGAACATGTAAAACACTTAACTTAAATTAAACAGTTTATGGACATAATCCATAATCATAAAAATGTTTTATTTGAGTAAGTATATTCTCATAATCCCTTCATAATGGTTTGTAAAGAAAATGAGAATTATCCTAAGCATATACCTCAGGAGTGTCGTATCCAAGAGTGCAGCAAGTCTCATTGTCATGCACCAGTTCCTGTTCGAGTCTATCTCAAAACGGTGTTTTTGGGTTTTACCCCAAGCTATATCTGTGCCAGAGCCACCTCTACCTGCTAGTATCTAGACAGGGATGTATTTCTTGGAAAACTCACAAAATCTCTACAATAACAAAATTCTAGGAAGTTCTTCTATACTAATTTTTAAAGTCTATCTTATGGCGATGTGCTCTAATCAGAGATTATCTAAATCTAGTTTCCAAGGTTATTCCTAAACATCCTCTGATACAAACTATAACTCCCCAACCCCAATTACCTAGAGCCAGTGCATTAATTTAATACATTGGAATGATTACAAGGAATCAAGTTCCGAAGGACCGATCGATTTAGCAGTCTTGGAAAATAGATTACATACACAAATGTTACATTACACTTTATAACATAAAAAATAATAGAAATAATCCTTTCTGAATGCCATTATTCCCTTGTGTTAACCCTACATATCAATCAAAATACACTTCTTGGAATCTTGGGAAAAATAAAACATAGAATGGGGTGAGATCAGATGCTCAGTAAGCATAACAATATAGTGGAAACATTCATAAATAAGCATAAAAATTTAAGGCACTGTATAAAAAACAAAAGCCTTTTAAACATGAACATCAGCATAATATGGAAAAAATAAAATTAAATAATGTCATTTACTTATTCACATGGATATTCTACTAGTCGAATAATCACATGCAATATCAATAACCACATTCATAATGATGGAATGAATAATGCTGATCTTTAATTTCTTTGTCAAGGCCTCTTGCCAAGACCTAGGAGATAACTATAACTGGAACCCAACTAGGAGAGCCTCTATAACCAGACTCAAACTCGGAGTGCCTCTAATAACCGGACACCAACCCGGAGTCCCTCTAATAACCGAACACCAACCCAGAGTTCCTCTAATAACCGGACAGCAACCCAGAGTGCCTCTAATAACCGGACACCAACCCGGAGGGTCGGCTGTAACCGGAACCCAACCCGGAGGTCTTACTTTTACCAGTCCTCAACCCGGAACATACTAGTCCAACAGATTCATCTTAATAAGAGGATGAAATATAACATAAACATTCGTATTAAAACTATCATACGAAATGTCAAAACTTTAATCATAAACCATTAATGGCATAAAAATAACTCATCCATAGTCCAACATATCAAAAAACCTTAAATACGATATGTATGATTTGTATCATAATAAATCAACTTGAAACAAGTGTAATATTTATCAAAGGATGTTTACATAGATGAAATCAAAACTATTTGAGAGAAATATCTCTTTTTTTGAAATCATTTAAAAGTCACAAAATTATAGAGAAAACCTTTATTTTTAAAATATATTTATAAGATTGTGAGGGAAGCTTCAACGGTGTAATAACGACAGAGAATAACCACACCCGCTGTATAAGTTAGAAAAATATATTCTTACATTAATTTTATCGAAAAGGGTAAAAAGCAACATGTTTCGAAAACGACGGAAAGATTCCTTTTGAAACATATAAAGTAAAATAATGGTATAAATGACTTTAACCCATTTTCTATTAAATATTAAAAATGTTTTGAAATACATTTTTAAGAAACATGGATGTGGATGATAAAGAGGTCCCGGTAGATAATTACGTATAAACAACCTCGGATAATGAAGAGATTGTTAAATAAACCCATACCAATTTGGTAACTTACGAAACATAAACCCCATGAAAGAGGTATCATACAATGAATATGTAAATACAAATAAATTAAAGTTTATTACATAAATAAAACAATTATGTGCAGTACATACACCAAACAAAAGGTAATAGAGGCAATATGGCATGAATCTCACGAGAATCAGGAGTGAGATGAAAACCCCTTACCTTGCACTTTCCTTTAGTAGAGGGTACGTTTAGCCTCTCGTATGAAGACTATAGTATGTTATTACATTATACCAGAACCATATTAATATTTATGATATCATACATTATTCATTTATTACCTTATACTACCCATTTAATAATAATTTCTATGTTATATTAGTATTTTGGGTAATAATTGCTTTCATTATCGTACGCGTTTTAACTTGTTACTCTTGATTGTATCACTTAGATCATGATTTAAATACTTCCAGAATATAAATCATGATTTATTTATAATATATATTTAGAATAAAAAAATTTATAATAGACGTATATATGAAAAGGAAAACACCATTTATGGAGACGGTAGTCCGTACGTACGCATAAACGCTTTTCTGTTTTCATATAGTATTGAACGGAACTAAGTGAATAAGATATATGTAAGTACATAAATACTTATATATATAAATATATATATCTCCAGTAGAATTATTATTTCATATATTACATTCTTTTTAGTAAAATATATTTTTATAATCGTCAATGAATAGTGAACTTGGAAATGAATCTCATCGTGTCGTGGAGACGGTAATCCGTACGTACGCACGAGCGAAAATATTATTTTTTGATATTAATATAATATATAATTGGATGTTATAAAATATATAATGACTCTTTATCATGTTATATTTATTATTTACATCACATAAACATCATTATTATACCCATCCAAATAGTAATGTATTGAATAACAGTTACACCACGACTTGCAGACAGTAAGTCGTACGTATGCACGTATGGTGACATGTCATTAAAAGGGGGATAGAATAATGAATTTGGTTGTACCATAATTATAATAACATCACATTATATAGAATATACTGGATTTATTATTTTATAATATAAACAACAAAGAAAAAGGAAGTGGAAGAAGAAAGGAACTTGAAAGAGGGTGGGGAAATCATTACCTCTTCTTCGGTTTCTTTCTTTTGATTTGATCAAAAGGTCTCATTAAGATGGATTTATGATAAAACTAAGGCATGTAGGATTAATGTAGGATATTTTATAGGTTATTTGGTATGGGTTTTTTCCGACCCAAATGGCTTAGAAGTTGTGAATTAGAGAGAAGGGGGAGTGCCCTTTTATAAGAGGGGTGAGGGGCACCTTAGGAAAAACTTAAAATATTATTTTATAATAAATTCATATTCGGTTTCTAATTGCTCAAAAGTTGATTATTTAAAGTCTAAAGAGGGGATAGGTCTAAATATACTCAAAAATAGGTTTTAGACATGTTTAGGTTTCCATTTTAACCTTATCATTTACATTTAACTCTATGTTAAATAATTTAACTTTTACCATGTCTTCTTGTATTATTACACTATATGGTTAATAAAAATACTATATACAGCCAATAGAACCCCAATTGTTTCATTAATTTCATATATATTTTTATATAAGTCTTTTGGCCAATACTTAGATTTTTAGGACCATTACATCAATTAATAATATAATATTGTTTAAAAAAAAATTTATGTCAATTTTGACACTATTTGGTATTTGTTTTTTGTTAAAATAATAACAATATTATTAGTTAAAAAAATACATTTAATCAATCTTAACATGTCTTATTCACCTAGAAAATTCGTGTATGTCATAGAAACATTGAAATTATATTTATTTTAATATTTATAATACCATTTATTTGATTTTTTCATGAATAAAGTAATTACTGCATCATCATTGTGTCATAAATAAATTCATTTATATAATGTCTAAAAAATATAAATAAAATATAATGATGTATGAAATATTTTTATCTTTATAATTAATATTTATAATCGAATCTATCTTATGCAAAACCCTATATTAAAAATGTTTTATTTATTAAACATTGATTTTAACTCTTTTAACTCTTCTTTGAATTAAATAATAATAAATGACCTAATCTAATCCAAGTGGACCTAAATGATAATATTTTATTTCTAAGGTTGTTTTTTGTCGAGATAAACTTGTCCAATAGAATTAGTACATGTGTGAGGGTAATGTTAATATCATTTTTACCCTTAATTACCCTATTTACTTTTAACCATGGTAAATAAAAGAAAAAAGTTACTATTCACCAAAAATTATTTTCTTCTAATTGAACCAAATTTTAATCCTTGATATTAACCATGTCTTTCGGATTTTCTAAATTCAGCTCACAGAAGTGGTAAAATTAGGTTTTATGTGAATTTGCAAAAGCTCTTAGGAGGTGGGTAAAAGACTGTGAAAAGTTCAATAAAATTTTTATATGTCTGTAATTATTATAAACTCACTCCAATGAATTACATTAAACTTATATAGGTATTATGTATCTATTTTTAAATGAAATAATTTAAATAAAATAAATAATTATTTTAATAAAAATTCGGTTTTAAACTACATCTCAATGTTTTTCACTATTCATCAAAAATTAAAATTTTTCAGAAAAATACCAAAACTTTACCCTAAGATAATTTTGATATTACGAATTCAATAATGAAGTATATTTTACCATATTAAATATATATAATTTGAATTTATTAATTTTAAATTAATTCCCACTATCAAAACAAAAGGCGTGTTTTTAAGAAACAACAACTATCAAAAGATTGACACTTTTTTATGTCCCGTTTAAATGTGAAATTATGTCCAATGACCAACATTAGATTAAATTATAAAAATATATTATAAATATAAGTTAAACCCACTCAAAATCATAATTTATCACTATTAATTATTTTTATTAAAAAAGTTGTTTTTAATTAAAATATAGTAATTTTCACTATTCATCAAAATATGAAAGTTATCAGAAAAGTACCAAAAATTCACCCTATGCTAATTTACATATTAAAAATCAAAAAATGAAGTCCATTTTGAAATATAAAATGTATAAAATTTCAAAAAGTGGGTATTATTATTCATAACGGCTATTTTGATTGGTTGTGGTGTGTGTTAAAATTTAAAGTTGCGTACAACACATGCTACAATATTATTCAAAGAGAAGCGTACCGTGGAAGCTTGGGGTGTTACATTCTCCTATCCTTCAATAAATTGCATCCTCACAATTTATTCTCGGTATTGGAAACTTGGGTTTGACATTTCAAAATATCTTAGTTGAAATCCCACATTGAAAAATGAATTAATGTGGCCTCTATTTAAAATAAAGAGTGGTATGTATGAAGGTTACCGAAAATAACACATACTAGAGTTCCATGTAGGAAAATATGGATATGGAAGTGAAATCTAACCATAAATATCTAATGGAGAGTGGTAGACAACGTAGCTATGAAAATGCCAATAATCCCAAAGCCATAAATTTGTGATGATCTAAGGTACCATCTAGGACAACATTTTTGTTCTAAGTTCCTTTTCATAATGTTGTAGAATTTTTTATGATATTAGATAATATCATAAGGAGATATACATAATTTATAATTAGAGTTTTATCCATTAATAAATTTCTACCACAAACTCATCTTTCACTACAAAACATAATACAACTCAAAAATACTCTATTTATGCTAATCGTATAGGGTTCCAGTAATAATGAATGTATAATTCACATATCAGACCCATTAAAAAAAGAAACTACATTATACAATCCAAGGAATTCACGTAGTCCAGTGGTAGGTGATAAATCCCAATTTCACTATGGTTGTGGGTTCGATTCCCACAACATTGTCTGACGCGACGGGTTGTCACACATTCTGCGTGTTGTTCTTTTATAAAAATCGAAAAATAACCTTTCAAACATAATCCATTCCAACCTTTAGACTTATAAAAAATACTACTACCCAAACACAAATTCCAAAATTTATAAGGAAGTTAAACATAATGAAGATCCTTTTTTCCATGTAATAACATGTGAACACCTTCACCATGGATTAAGTTAAAACATGGTAAAATCCTGAATTACCTTAAAATCTTATTGATTACATTCATGCTCCCTTATTCTTTATAGAATTATGGATATAATTTTTCTATAAAAATTTTTTTAAACTCCAACAATGAAAAATCATTAATAAATTTCAATGTATTCAAGAATATCCAATATAATTTACCCAAATCAAACATATATTATTCCAAAATCAGTACCTCAATATTAGGACCATATTAAGGTTTATCTTTCCTTCAACCATGTAATTTCCAAAAAGTTTAACTCTCTCTAGAGTCACATTTCTTAGTACAATAAAATATCAAATCATCAATGAAATATTAATGCAGTACAATCCCTATTTATTTGTAGAACATCATTGATATAACACTTAAATGAAATAATTACAAAATAATAACATAAGAACACTAGTCATTCCTCTTCATTTGTGGGAGTATCATAACATGATTATTATCCCATAGTATCATTTGCCGCATAGTCTGATAACTGGGAAATTGGTTCGTGTAGTGTCCAAACTCTTTGCAGATGAAGCATTGTACATTTAAAACCTTTTTCTTACACTTGCAGTCTCATACATGGTGTCCCTTTTCTCCACAATTATAACATACTCTCATTCCCTTCAAGCATTTTCCAAGGTGATTCTTTCCACAGTTATCACATATGATAAAATCCTTCTTTTCCTTCTTCCCTTTATCTATAATTCGCTCTACCATCCTTTTCTTTTCTGGATTCCCTTCAATGCCATAGGACTCCAACAATTATTTACTTATCTTATCAACACATGATAATATTTCTTCATATGATGATAATACGTGGGAGACTATTTACCTTCTAAATTCGGGCTTAAGACCATGAAAGATATGATCCTTCTTACTCTTTGGATCATGTGTATTGTTGGAGTTCTCATTCCTTCTACTAGGCACCATTTCTAAACAACAGTATACACTAGATAAGTTTGTGAATAAAAATACCTAAACCTGAACTTGTAAAACACTTAACAGAAGTAAAATAGTTTATGGATATAATCCATAATCATAAAAATGTTTTCATGGAGTTTGTATATAATCATAAGCCCTTCATAATGGTTTATAAAGAAAATGATAATTATCCTATGTATATCTCTCAGGAGTGTCGTAAACAAGAGTGCAACAAGGCCCTTTGTTGTGCACCACTTCCCGTTCAAGTCTAGCTCGAAGTGGTGTTTTCAGGTTTTACCCCTAGGTACATCTGTGCTAGAGCCGCCTTTACCTGCACGTATCCAGAAAGGGATGTATTTCTTAGAAAACTCAAAAAATCTCTACAATACCAAAATTTTAAGAAGCTCTTCTATACTAATCCTCAAAGTCTATCTTACGAAGATGTGCTCTAATCAAAGTTTATCTAAATATAGTTTCCAAGGTTATTGCTAAACTTCCTCTGATACCAACTGTAACGCCCCGACCCCAGTTACCAAGAGTCGGTGCATTATTTTAATACATTGACACGATTACAAGGAATAAAATCCTGGTGGACCGATCGATTTAGCAGTCTTGGAAAATAGATTACATACATGAATGTTACATTACACTTTATATCATACAAAACAACATAAATAATCCTTTATGAATTCCATTATTCCCTTGTCTTAACCCTGTATATCAATCACAATACACTTCTTGGAATCCTGGGAAAAATAAAACATAGAAAGGGGTGAGCTCAGATGCTCAGTAAGAATAACAATATTGCGAAAATTTTCATAAATAATCATAAAAATTTAAGGCAATGTATAACTAAAACAAAATCCTTTTAAACTTGAAATTCAGCATAATATGGCAAAAATAAAATGAAATAATTCTATTTACTTATTCACATGGATATTCTACTAGTCGAATAATCACATGCAATATCAAAAACCACATTTATAATAATGGAATTAATAATGTTGAACTTGAATTTATTTGTCAAGGCCTCGTGCCATGACCTTGGGGATAACTGTAACCAGAACCGAACCCGGAGATCCTCTTTAACCGGACTCAAAACCGGAGTGCCTCTAATAACCGGACACCAACTCGAAGTGCCTCTAACAACCTGACACCAACTCGGAGTGCCTCTAATAACCAGACACCAACCCGGAGTGCCTCTAAAAACCAGACACCAACCCAGAGGGTCTGCTGTCACCGGACCCCAACCTGGAGGGCTTACTTTTACCGGTCCCAAACCCAGAACACACTAGTCCAACACATTCATCTTATGAAAAGGATGAAATATACCATAAACATTCATATTAAAACTAACATACGAAATGTAAAAAATTTAATCATAAACCATTAAAGGAATAAAAATAACTCATGCATAGTCTAACATATCACAAAACCTTAAATACAATATGGATGATTTGTATCCTAATAAATCAACTTTAAACAAGTGTAAAATTTATTAAAGGATGTTGACATAGATGAAATCAAAACTATTTGAGAGAAATAACACTTTTTTGAAATCATTTAAAAGTCACATAATTATAGAGAAAACCTTTATTTTGAAAATATATTTATAATCTTGTGAGGGTAGCTTAAACGGTGTAATAACGATGGAGAATAATCGCACCCACCGTATAAGTTAAAAAAAGACATTCATACCTTAATTTTTTCAAAAAAGGTAAAAGGAAACTTGTTTTGAAAACGACAGAAAGATTCCTTTAAAAACATATAAAGTCAAATAAGGGTATAAATTACTTTAACCCATTTTCTATTAAAAAGTAAAAATGTTTTGAAATACATTTTTAAGAAACATGGATGTGGATGATAAAGAGGTCCCAATAAATAATTACGTATAAACAACCTCAGATAATGAAGAGATTGTGAAATAAACCCTTACCAATTTGGAAACTTACGAAACATACACCCCATGAAAGAGGTATCATACAATGAATATGTAAATAAAAATAAATTAAAGTGTATTAAATATATAATAAATTTATGGGCAGTACATACACCACATAAAATGTAATAGTGGTAATATGGCATGAATCTCCCGGGAATAAGGAGTGAGATGAAAACCCCTTACCTTGTAGTTTCCTTTAGTCGAGGGTACGTTTAGCCTCTTTTATGGAGACTATAGTATGTTATTAAATTATACCAGATCCATATTAATATTTATGATATCATAAATTATGCATTTATGACTTTATACTACCCATTTAATAATAACTTACATGTTATATAAATATTTCGGGTAATAATCGCTTTCTTTATCATACGTGTTATAACTTGTGACTCTTGATTGTATCACTTAGATCATGATTTAAATACTTCCAGAATATAAAACATGATTTATTTATCATATATATTTATAATATAAAAATTTATAATAGGCGTATATATGAAATGGAAAACACCATTTATGGATATGGTAGTCCGTACGTATGGATAAATGTTGTTTCCATTTTCATATAGTATTGAACGGATGTAAGTGAATAAGATATATGTAATTACATAAATACTTATATATATAAATTTATATACCAAAATTAGAATTATTATTTCATATATTACATACTTATTAGTAATATACATTTTAATAATTATCGATGAGTAGTGAACATGGAAATGAATCTCATCGCGTCGCGGAGACGGTAATCCGTAGGTACGCACGAGCGAAAATATCATTGTTTTGATATTAATATAATATATAATAGGATGGTGTATAATATATACAGAATCCTTATAATGTTATATTTATTATTTATATAAAATACACATCATTATTGTACCCATCCAAATAATATTGTATTGAATAACAGTTACACCACAACGTGGAGACGGTAAGTCGTATGTACGCACGTATGGTGACATGTCATTAAAAGGGTAGATAGAATAGTGAATTTGGTTGTACCATAATTATAATAACATCAAAGCATATAGAATATTCTGGATTTATTATTTTATAAAGGAAACAACAATTAAAAAGGAAGTGGAAGAATAAAGGAACTTGAAAGAGGGTGGTGAAATCATTACCTCATCTTCGGGTTCTTCCTTTTGATTTGATCAAAAGGGCTTCTTAGGTTGGCTTTATGATCAAAATAAGGACTCTAGGATGAAGGTAGAATATATAACAGGTAATTTGGGTAGGGTTTGGCCGAACCAAATGGCTTAGAAGGTGTGAATTAGAGAGAAGGGAGTTCCCTTTTATAAGAGGGGTGAGGGGCACCTTAGAAAAAACTTAAAATATTATTTTATAATAAATTCATATTCAGTTTCTAATGGCTCCAATGTTTATTTTTTAAAGTATAAGGTGGGTATAGGTCGAAAAAAAATCAAAAAATAAGTTTTATACAAGTTTATGTCACCATTTTAACATTATAATTTAGATTTAACTCTAAGTTAAATAATTTAACTTTTACGGTGTCTTCTTGTATTCTTACACTATATGGTTAATAAACATACTATATACTACCAATATAACTCCAATATGTTCATTAATATCATATATATTATTATATAAGTCTTTTGACCAAACCTTATAATTTTAGGACCATTAAATCAATTAATAATTTAATATTTGTTTTAGAAACTATTTTATGTCAATTTTGACACTATTTGGTAATTGTTTTTTGTTAAAATAATAAAACAATGATTACTTCAAACAAAATACATTGAATCAATAATAACATGTCATATTCACCTATAAAATTCGTGTATGTCATAAAAAATTTGAAATTATATATATTTTAATATTTATAATACCATTTATTTGATTCTTTCATGAATAAGTTAATTACTGCATCATCATAGTGTCATAAATAAATTTATTTATATAATGTCTAAAAAATTATAAATAAAATACCATGATTTAGGAAATAGTTTTATATTTCTATTTAATATTTATAATATAATTTATCTTAAGAAAAAACCCTATATTAAATATGTTTTTGTTATTAATCATTGATTTTAACTCTTTTAACTCTTATTTGAATTAAATAATAATAAATGTCCTAATCTAATCCAAGTGGACCTAAATGATATTATTTTATTCCTAAGGTTTTTTTGGTCGAGATAAACTTGTATAATAGAATTAGTACATCTGTGATGGTAATATTAATATCATTTTTACCCTTAATTACCCTATTTACTTTTAACTATGGTAAATAAAAGTAAAAAGTTACTATTCACAAAAAATTATTTTCATCTCGTTGAACCACATTTTACACCTTGATATTAATCGTGCCTCTCATATTTTAGAAATATAGCTCACAGAAGTAGTAAAATTATGTTTTATGTGAATTTAAAAAAGCTCCTATGAGGTGGGTAAAAGACGGTGAAAAGTTCAATAAATTTTTTATATGTCTAAAATTTTTATAAACTGAGTCCAATGAATTAAATTGAACTTATATAGGTATTATTTATCTATTTTGACAATAAATTACTTAAATAAAATTAATAATTATTTAAATAAAAATTCGGTTTTAAACTATAACCTAGTGTTTTTCACTATTCATCAAAAATTAAAAGTTTTCAGAAAAATACCAAAAATTTACCCTAAGCTAATATTGATATTACGAATTCCATAATGAATTATATTTTTTGAATTTCAAGACATATAAGTTTCATTTATTAATTTAAAATAAATTCCCGCTGTCAAAACAAAAAACGTGTTTTTAAGAAATAATAACTATCAAAAGATTGACACTTGTTTATGTCCGTTTTAAATGTGAAATTATGTCCAATGACCAAAATTTTATTAAATTGTAAAAATATATAATAAATATAATTTAAAACCACCAAAATTCCTAATTTATCACTATTAATTATTTCTATTAAAAAATATGTTTTTAATTAAAATTTAGTAATTTTCACTATTCAACAAAATATGAAAGTTATCAGAAAAGTACCAAAAATTCACCATAAGATAATTTTGATATTCCAAATCCAAAAATGAATTTAATTTTGAAGGATAAAATCTATAATATTTCAAAAAGTGGGCATTTCAATTCATAACGGCTAGTTTTATTGGTTGTGCTGTGTGTTAGAACTTGAAGTTGCGTACAACACACGCTACTGTATTATTCAAAGAGAAGCATACTGTGGAAGTTTGAGGTGTTACATAACTTCACCCTACTAGTTCTATCAAGGAATATATTAACAATATAGTTTCATAAAGATTCCTCATTTAATGATGGAGATGTGTCCTACATTCAATATGAATAATAAATATTCAAAAATTTAATTACATATGTGGTTGTTATCAAAAATATAAATGTGATTATCAAATTGGAATGATTTGGAATCATAGTTTTCAATACAAACATGACATACATTTTCATAAATCATCTTCAAACAAAATGATTTACTATGTTTAATAAAGTTAATAACAATTTATATTTTCTATAGGATTTTATATTACAACTATATAAAGGGAAAACCTTATAATCATGATTTGGATTCATTAATCCATGTATTATTTCAATGAAATAAATTTATTTAGAGTTAGAAGAAATTTATAAGGAAAAAGATGAACTGAGTGGGTAATTTGAGAAGAAAAAAAAAACTCTTCTTAATTCCAATAATATAGGGGAAAACAATACACAATAATCATACAAAATATATTTTTATTTTTTCCTTACATTTTCTACGGAATAATGGATGTTGATCATAATAAATTTGGATACCCAAAATGTTTATTTTTTGGATCTAATGCATGGATTTTAATCATATCAGCCACAGATGATGTGTATTGTGAATTTTTAATGCACTGTAGTAAATATTTTTTATATAATCATTAAATTATATTATTTATTTTTTGTTTAAACAAGATTTTTGTTATGATTGGGTAATCTATAAATATAGGATAAATCATTGTATAATGTCATTAACTAAATATAAAATCCCAAAATATTTATTCAAATGGAAATAGATAAATGTATATATTGAAATATTTCACTAAAAAAAAATTTCAGAACAATTTACTCATTTTCTTCAATGTTATTGCAGTGTATAAAGCAACTTAACATTAATTATTGTGGATATTACTTTTAAAATTTTATGTATGATATCATATAACATCAAAATACTAGAATCCCTGGACAGGTAATTTATCTAAATAATTAAAATTTCATTAAAAATATTTCTTAATTAATTATTTGTCTATATTTTCAAAGTACAACCAAGATTTCCGATAATATACGTACTCAAATGAAGAAGTAATTTTATTATAGATGATTGGGAAGAATACATGGGGTTAGAATGTTTTTGGACATAATTTTTTTATTACTTATTGTGTTTGTGATCTAGTAATGGATATGATATTAGTGATGCATTTGGAATATGAAATATTAGTATCCTAATGGTTATATATTATTTTTTATCTCTTTCTCACAGAGATTTATAATGGAAGAAATAAATTTGTTTTAAAAAATGGTAAGGACACATGGTGTTATAATGTATACATAGATCATGAATGGGTGACTTCCTTATACTAATTGAACTAATATTCTCATTATTTTATCTACATTTTTAGATTATTGCATTAATTTTTTAACAATAATATTTTTTTAAATTTTCATAGAGATCATAAAGAAATGAATTCATATATAATTTTTTTTCTTTAAAAATAATTATTCACTCATGTGAAATTATAATCCACTCAGTAAGTATAATTCACTCATAAGGATGTACTTTTCTTTTTATACTGAAATGTATTCCACATTTTTGGTTACCAAAAAACAATGTTGTTAGATAACACTAAATGTTAAATTCATTTCAGAATGAAATGAAATTGTGAGATGTGTAGGAATCTACCTCACCTAAATCGGATACAAGGTATTCCCAGTATGACCCGATGTTTATGTTTTTAGTTTAAAATTTATATTTTACTTAAAAACACAAATTACATAATAAAAACTAATCAAACACATTAATATTATTTTAGAACTTTGGGAAAATAATTCATATGTTATTTCTTATGTCTTGGAATGAGTCTCACCTAAAAATAACACATAGTTATCCAAGAATTACTTGAAGCGTATTATTTTAGTTTAAATATAAACATTAGTTTAAAACACATATCAAATGCTCATGACTAAGAAAACAAATTCATATTATCTTGATACTTTTGTAAAATGATATAAAATTCATTTTTGATGTGTTGGAATCAAAAACCCAAAATATGAAACATGGTGTGATCAGATTGACTCAAAGTTCATGTTTTCAATTTAAAAATGATATTTCATTTCAAAACATGTGTCACTCATTTAAATCCTATAAAAAAGCTCATATTAGCTTTAAAAATTAAGAAACCAATCTTGAAGTCATTTTTATAAGACCGGAATTAACCAGCCATCAATCAATTGCATGATGTGACCAGTATGAATAAAGAGTGTGTTATTAATATAAAAGATTCATTTTAATTTAAAACATGTATTTCATCTCCAAAATTTAGAAAAAAAGATTAGATTGATTTAAAACTTTTGTATAATGATAAATAATTCATTTTTTATGTTTTGAAATCTACCTCACAGAAATATAATACCCAATGTGTTTGGTATGAATATATATACATTTTTTAAATATAAAAGTTCCAATATAGTTTAAGAACGTATCACATAACCAAAAAATTAAACGGGCTCATATTTTTTTAAAAAATTAAATAATGATCTATAATTATTTTTTCACATATAGGAATTGACTTAATTCTAATCTTAATTTTGATGTGGTCAACATGAATCAAAGTACATGTTTTCAATATAAAAGTGACATTTTAGTTTAAAACAAATCATATATGCAAAACCTAGTAAACAATGACATATTATTTTCAAACATTAGAAAAATTATTCATAACTCATTAATGATGTTTATGAATTAATTACACATCAATATGAAACATGGTAAGACCTATATTACTCAAAGTTCATGTTTTCAATATAAAGGTGTCATTTTAGTTTAAAATATATTTTACTATCCAAATCAGAGAAAATGAGCTTAAATTGTTTTAAAAAATTAATAAAAAATCCATAACTCATTTTTGACATGTATAAATTGGCAACATGTCATTCCAATAGATGATGAGGTCGGTATGACTCAACGTGCTTGTTATCAATATAAAAGTTCTATTTTAGGAAAAAAAATTTCATACACCAAAACTCAGAAAAAATTCTTGGATAATTTTCAATCATTATTAAATTGAAAAATAATTTATTTTTCAGGTATACTAATTTATGTATTTCAATCCAATACAATATGTGGATGGTATGACTCGAAGTGTGTGTTCTCAAAAAAAAGTTCCATTTTAGTTTAAAACACGCATCAAATATACAAAACTAAGAAAATGATCTAATATAGTTTTGAAAATTTAGAAAAATGATCCATTATTAAATTTTTTCTATAATAAATTTCCACACATCAATTTTAAACCTCATTTTGTTCTTATGACTCGAAATGCGTGTTTTCAACATAAAAGTGTCATTTTAGTTTAAAACGCATGCCACAAATCCAAAACTATGAAAACAAGCTAAAAATATTTTAAAAAATTAGGAAAATGATCAATAAATATTTTTGAAAAGTATGAATTGACATAACATCAATATAACACACGATATTATTAGTATGATTCAAATTGAGAGCTTTCAATACAAAAGTTTTATTTTAGTTTAAAACAAACATAAAATTTCTAAAACAAAGATAAAGAATCTTGGATTGTCACAAAAAAAATTATGAAAATTATTTATAATTAATATTTGATGAATAATAATTGAAAATATGTCAATCTCATACCTGATGTGGTCGGTATGACTCTAAGTATGTGTTTTAAAATCAAAAGTGTCATTTTAGTTCCAAACACGTGTCACATAGCCAAAACCAAGAAAATTATCTCAAATTGATTTAAAACATCATGAAATTGATCCATAATTAATTTTTCATGCTTTGGAATTGACCAGATGGAAATATGACACAAGATGTGGTCAGTATGGCTTAGAGTAAGTTCTTTTTATATGAAAGTTTAATTTTAGTATAAAATGCATGAAATCGATAAAACTAAGAAAAATAGATCAGACCTGTTTCAAAAATTATAAAAAAAAATTCATTAATAATTTGTGATGTGTATCAATCAACTACACATCAATTTAACTACCTATGTTCTCAAAATGAATGTTTTTAATATAAAAGTATTATTTTTGTTTTAAACATGTGTCACATCACCAAAATAGAGCAAAGGAGATCATATTATTTTCAAAAAAACTTAAAATAATGAGAAAATTATTATATTTGTTATAGGAATTAATAGAACATGAATTTTATACATGATATGGTAAGTATGACTCGAATTGTGCATTTTCAATAAAAATGCGTTTTTTAGATTAAAAGATACATCAAAAATCCAAAACAATGGAAACGATCTAGGATTATTTTTAAATATTAGAAAAATGATCCATAATTCATTTTTTATGTGTAAAAATCTAACGCATAACAATCTAAAACCCGATGTGATCGATATGACTATAATTATGAATTTTCAAAATAAAATTTCCATTTTATTCTAAAATATAGATCACATAGCTAAAATCGGGAAAAATACCTCAATTTTTTAATAAATTAGTAAACGATACACAATTCATTATTTCGATATAGGAATGGGCCACACATCAATATGACACAATATATGGTCTGTATGACATGAAGTAATTTTTTCAATATAAAAATTTCATTTTATTTTTATACACATCACATAACCCGAACTGAGAAAACAATATCATATTTTTTTCAAAATTTTGGACAATGATCCATAATTAATTTTTGATGTGTATGAATTGACCATACATTAATCTGAAACCCGTTGTGGTCATTATGGCCTTAAATTCATGTTTTCAATATAACGGGTCACATCGACAAACCTGAGAAAAAGAACTCATACTATTTTCCAACAATATAATAACATTAATAATTCATATTTGACATTTAGGGATGAACCGAACATCAATCAAACACATGATGTTGTTTTTAATACTCTAAGTGTGTGTTTTCAATACAAAAGTGAAATTTTAGATAAAAACCCACATCAAATATCCAAAATAAGTTAAAGAGATCTGATTTTTTTCTATCATTAGTAAAACATTACATGATTAATTTTTTTGTGTGGCTGAATTGATGGAACATCAATCTAAGACATGATATGATTCATATGTCACAAACTGCATGTTTTCAATATAAAGGTGTCATTTTAGTTTAAAATTTATGTTTCATGGAAAATTGTAAAGCAAGATTCGATTAGTTTAAAACATTAGGAATATTATCCAAAATAAATTTGTGATGTGTAGAAATAAACTACACGTTAATTTGATAAATGATGCAGTCAGTATGACTCAAATTGCATGTTTTAAATATAAAAATTCAATTTTAGTTTAAAACATGCATTGCATTTTCTAAAACTAGGAAAAAAACATCAGATTATTTTCACAAATTAGGAAAATTATTTATAATTAATTTGTGATGTGTAGGTATTAACTGAACATAAATCTAACACACAATATTGTCAGTGTGACTAGTAGTGCTTATTTTTAATACAATAGTTCCATTTTTGTTTAAAACACACATAAAATTTACAAAAACGATCAAATGTTCTCATATTATTTTCAAACCATTGGAAAATGGTCCATAATTTGTTTTTGATGTGTGAGAATGAATTTAACTTCAATCTAACACATGATGTGATCAATATGACTCAAATTAGGTGTTTTCAATATAAATGTGTCATTTCTGTTTAAAATGAACACCACTAGTGAAACCTGAGAAAAATTTCTCAAGTTGTTCTTAACATTTATGATAATGATCCATAATTAATTTGTGACATGTAGAAATTGACCTCACATCAATCTGACACCTGATGTGTTTGGTATGACTCCAAGTGCATGTTTTTAATATGTATATTCTATTTTAGTATATCTTGTACATGAAATTTCCATAAATGAGAAAAAAATATTGGATTGCGTTCTCATAATTTTATATATTATTTCTTAATTAATTACCTTATCATTTTTATCAAATACATATTTAGTTAATATTCACATAGATAATGCATGAATAAGAATAATTAATGGTGTGATAGTCGAAGGATTGTTCACAAAATAACATTCTCTTTAATTGGTTCACATCTATAGTGAGAGTTTTTTATCACACTAGATGGGATCCAATTCAATAGAACTGACTTTTAAGGAAAAAAGAAATGATGTTATGTGTAAGAATCAACCGCAACTCAATCCAATACACGGTGTTCATCATATGACTCAAAGTATTTGTTTTTAGTTTAAAATATTAACTTTGTGTTTAATTTATTTCCTTATAGTATTACTAATATAAGAATTCTTTTCAAATATTGGTGAATTATTTTAATTTATATGGGGTTGTTTTTTAGAATATAATAGCATTATTAGGGGTCAAGCACCAACAACAAAGGAACATTGATGATTTTCAATATATGTGATAAATTTTAATTACCTGTGTAATTGTACAAACCAATTTTTGAAATATCTATAATATATTTTTTTTCTTGTATTTGTTTGTAAATTTTATTTGAATTAAAATAATTATTTTATCACTTTATTTTCTCCATATATTTTATGCTACCTTGTGTTATAATTTTAATAGCATACTAAAGTAGTATTCCCCTTTATCGGTTCTAGTAATACAACTAATAAAAGTAACCATATATCAATGATATAAAAAAACTGATAAATAGACACATTATTATCCTCAAAATTTCACCAATAAAGGAACCACATTATTAGCGCTATTTCTAACTCTCAAAATGAGGTCCCTTTATTAGTTATTTTTTAGCCGTGATAAAGGGTCCCTTTATCAAATATTTTATAACACTGATAAAGGCCTATGGATTTTAATGGAACTCTGATTGTAAGTGCTTATTTTTACTAAAAAATCCCTATTCTAGTAAGTCTAAAGACCTCATGTGTAGTTGTGTATATAATAATTTCATAAAAAGGATGATGAAAATTTTATTGAGGTAGTATCTAGAAATTCTATTCATTAAATCCAAGATTATTCATTGGTAATTTGTAAGTCTAAATAGACTATGAACTCATAGTGTCCAAATAATTCAAAAAAATATATCTTTATAATATCATCTCTCCTCCCATTCAGCTGATGATATCCTAAACTAAAATCCAATTTAGATATGTTATGAGCACCTAAACATTGATCCAACAATTGATCAATCCTTTATAACACCCCTATTTCTAGTGAATGTTTTTCGAATTAATTTAATCTTTTATATATTATTTCATTTCTTGCAACATTTATTTTTGCTTGTGTTATTTGAAAGCACTATGTTTGGTTTATGAGGCACACAACACCAAGATAATATTTCTCTCTATGTGACACTTAGATTATATTTTGGTATATGAATCACTATGTTTGGCTTTTGTTACACATAATCCCATGTTCCTTTGATAACTTACATTACACTCAATACCTAGTTTTAACAAACTACATTGTACTATTAATATTATCATTAAAATATTAACATAGTTTTCACCTAGAAAATGGAAGGGTAGTTATAAATAATATTAACTAAATTATTAAAATATAGTTTAAACATATATATATGAAGAATTATTCAGATACCAATTAACAAAATATAAAAATAAAACCCTTTTGAAAATATTGGATGTCTTTTGTTAGAAAGTAATATTTCTGCATTTAAACACATTTCCCTCAATAAATTATTTAAAACACATTGGTTAAATGGTTATAATTAAATTTATATATATATATTTTATTTTATTTAATAAACTATTTAACATTCATCTTATGTGTTTTCTATACAGGAGAAAGGAATAAAAGCAATTCTACTAATAAGAATATACATATTTCTAAAAGTTATTTTAAACACATTTTAATAAAAACCCTATTTTATATCTAATATTTGAAACTTTTATAAATAATATTTGATAAAATAAACTTCATTTTTGAATTCATAACATTAAAATTATATTAGTGTGAATATTTGGTATTTTACTTAAAAGATTCATTTTTGGATGAATAGTGAAAAATATTGAATTTTAATTTAAAACATCATTTTTTTAATATATTTATATATTTTTAATTAAATAATATCTTGTTTCAAAATAATTAATATATAAATTTTAAATGAATTAATCCAATTTATGTCATTAGAACCAATTCTACATTGAAATTGTAAATAAAATATTTCAATATTTTGAACTTACTCACTTTAAAACCCCATTGTCTAATCCTATTTGAGGGATGAATTTTAAAATAATGTCTTCCACTTATGTGTTTATAATTTGGAAAAATAAATTTTATAATTTGACTCATAATTATTTATAATTTCTATTAAGGTGGTATTATTTGTCTACCAAATATATTAGTGAATGTAATTAAAATTAATTACAGTAATTAAGGTAAAAACGAGTTTACTTAGAGGTTAAAATTTCACCTAAGGTGAAAATTAACTAGAAACATTTAAAAAACTTTTTTTGGACATATATCAATCATAAACTCCCTTAAATCTAAAATTAACTATTATTGGATGCACATTATGTCAGGGATATATCTCAATAGTGTTTACCTTTTTATATTTACCAGAATGCCACTCTTCCACTATAAAAAGGGAATTCACCCCCCCCCACCCCACTTATTCACACCTATAAATACATTAATATAATCCAAATACCATCCAAATATTCTTCAAAATTCCCTCCCTTAATCCTAGAGTTCTCACTTTGGGAATAAATCCAATGAAGGAACCCCTTTTTTGAAAACCAGAAGGAGTTACTAAAAGAAGAGGTAGCATCCTTCTACAAGCACTTTTTTTATTTCATTATCCCCTCAGTAAATTATTTTTATTACATTATTATATAAAAAAATCATTATCCTAATTATACTTATAGTTTTTTAACTTATGGTTTCTACCTACACTCACACACACTTCCATGAAATGGGATACGAAATCATCATTCATGCGTATGGTGGACTACTGCCTCGCAAACTGATGTCATTAATTATTTTATTAACACTTTTAAAGGTAGGTAATAATGATGTAATTAATATTTTTATATGATATATATGATTTTATTATGTATTTATTCTTCCATAATTATTATATAACACATACATTCACACTTTCCATTTTTTGGAAAAATGATAACTTTGTTTGTGGATGTGTGGACTACTACCTCCTCAATGAGATGTGATTCATTATCACATTACATGTAATGTATTAAGGCTGTGTTTAGTGAATTTATATGATATATATGAGATAATAATTCTACTATAATGATAATATTTAAATATTTAATTTACTTTATTTCTTTTAATATGTAAACAAAACAGAATCATTGTTCATGGGTACATACGACCTATCATCTTCATGAATGATGTATTGTATTTCATATTTCTATATTTTATAGGTTATTATAAATACATTTATATTCAATATTTATTATATTTGTATCATTTTTATCATTTAAGGGATTAAATCATAATATAAGTAAAAGGACAAAAAATGTAGCAAATAAAAACATATACAAAAAACAAAGCGGTTATTACATGAAACACTACTTTAGCCAGAAATTGTTAATAAATGGGAAATATAAAGTCATAAAAATAATATATGGTAATATATAGAGAAATATTTTTATTTTTTAAATGTATATTAAACTTATATTTATTATACAAGAAATTTTAAAATGTACAATGACGGTCGAGGCTTAAGGTAATATTTTTCTCATCTCTCTTTTATTTCTATGAGATATGTTCTATATTGAAAAATTATAATTTTGTACATTTTATATAATTCCATATGACATGTTTTGTATTTAAAGATGTTTATTTTATGATATTAAACGTTTCAATTGATTTTATTCTTTGATGGGCCTCATGATTTATTTGCTACCCAATTAGTAATGAAATTTCTTATCTCGCTTTAATTTCTGTGAGACTTATGTCATATTCAAAACTTGATTGTTTTTTGTGGTGTATATAATAACCTTGTATATATTATATTATTAATATACATAATTTTATGGGTATTTAAAAATCAATTTTATTATATCTCTTTCTTGGGGTTCATTGTACAAAACACACCACATAGGTAAAGTAATCGTGCACCAATTTTCCTCATTTGAGACACTTGTTATGTTTTGATCCAATATTATTTTATGTTATGTATATACATACCTGTTGACATGTTATATCATAAATATAATTATTTTATTGATTTTTTAATCATCATTCAATGAAATTCTATCATGGAGATTAGGTTTCAAGGTTACCAACGTGGTAATATTTTATTGTTAAAATCTCATTTTTTATTTTGATTATTTATAATTATGATAACTATAATGACATAATATGATCCATATCTCATGAAATATACTAAATTTTTATATCTTCTGGTTATTCATGATATATTCATGTACTTTTACCATTTTTTCAATCTATAGTAAATATTATACATAATAAAAAAATTAAATAAAATCCGACGTCATTTCTCTTTTAAGTTAGAAATCTTATTTTATTCAAAACATAGGTTTTTTGAAAAAAATAACAAAATTTATAAATGAAAAATTAATAAAAATTTAAATAAAAATTATTTAAAAAAAATAGGTTTCAAAAAGTGGTAAATATGGTTTTCAAAGCATCCTTTATTAATTTTTATGGTTATTTTCAAGGGAAAAAATATTTTTTAAATGTTTAATGTTTTTAAAATAATATATCAAATTGGAGAGTATATTTTTCTAAATTTTTTTTAAAATTGTTTATAAATATTATTTAACAAGATTTAAAAATGTTTTTCAAAGAAAATTATTTTGAAAATAGTTTATCTCCTAAAACATTACTTCCAAAGAAATGCTATTTTCCTTATGAAATGATCCAAGGGATATTTCATAATCCATCTCCATATAATATAAACTAATTTGAAATGTATTATACATTATTGGTGTTATGATCTAAGGACACCATTCTCAATATTTATTTGAATGGTTTGTGTTTATGATGAAAAATTATTTATGAAACCCATTTCTTTTCCACTGGTAATACCCTGATAAAATGGTTAGGAAACCCACTTCCTTTCATAGATTACTATATTATAAAATGTTTATAAAACCAGTAACTTCTCAAAATTTATGATATAATGAAATTTTTTATGATACACATTTCATTTAATGGGTTATGATATGATATTTATAAAACCCATCTCTTTTTATGGGTCGTGATATGATGAATGTTTTATTACCTTGTGTCACACGTATGTATGATTTTATTATTTGATAGGGGGACCTATATTTTACTCCAATGAATTGGATAATGATAAATGGTATATGATCCGAGAGGGTATAAGGGTTGTAGACCAAGCCAGAAAATTTTAGGGTAACATGTTGTATCCCAAGCCTGAATACAAGAGGGTACATAGGTTGTGACCCATGATCAAAAATAGTAGGGTACACGAGTTGTAGCCCAATCCTTAAAATAAAATGGTACATGGGTTGTAACCCATTCGCAAAAATCAAGAGGGTAAATAGGTTGTATCCCATTCTTGACAAAAGGGGGTACACGGGTTGTGTCCCAAGCCCGAAGTAGGTAAACGGGTGATTATCCTAATCCTAATATGTTATGAAGGCCCGGGTAGGTAACATTGACATAATATTTTCAATTCCTATGTTTATGACAAAATTCCATGTATTATTCCTATTTTATGATTTCATGGATTATTCTCTTGATTACCTTATGATTAATTTCGGATGAACATCTAATCATTATTTCATAATTCATGTTTATGTTGTTTGAAATGCAGGGTATGATTTTCCAATCATATGATCTTGTTCTCATACCATTATGCTTATGTTATTTTTTTTATATCTCCTTTATTTACCCTCACTAAGAAACTATGATAACCCTTTATTATGTTTATTTTACCTTGGTTATGAATAAAGGTTTTATGTAAGTGTACTAGAGTGGAATGTCTTTAAGGGAGTTGTTTAATATTTTTCACCAAAATAGAATAATGTGTTCCAAGTTTCCAAAGACACTAAATAATTACAATACTTGAGAATTTATTTTTTTAATGTGATGATAATTCATCTAAAATGATGTAATATACTTCTATTATAATCCTAGATCACTAGTATTAAAGGAACGGTTTAGTAGACCTTTGAAAATTAGGATGAGAAGACTTTAGTGATATCCCTAGGGATATTTATTAGGATATGTGTAGGGATGTCTCTAAGGATAAGCCTAAGGTGTCATAAATTAAAAATAATGTGTCATAATTTAGACATCCTATAATTTATTTTTCATGATTATGTTGTTTTCCTCTATGATAAGTGATAATCACACTATTTGTTTTGGTTTTAGTCAATGGTTGGAACCATAAGGACCTAGGTTAATGATGAACGTGATAGAAAATTTGTGGATGATCACTCAAATTGGATGGTCAATATATTGAAGGATTTTGTCATCATGATTAATCAGTTTTCATGGATCATGATTAACAATGAGTACCCTATCCAACTCTCAGACTCACCCAAGAAGATAAATAAGGATTTTTCAGAGAGTTTAGGTAATGGAAACCATTGATGAAAGAATATTCACATTTTTTGGTGTTGAGAAAGTGTAAAGAAGACCCAAGTGAATTTTATAGAGTAACAAGAACAAGTTTTGACTATATAATATAATGACACAAAGCAAGTAACTACAAAGGAAAAATGAATTATTTTAGTTAATGTAGTGAATAATAATAATTTCCTCCCTAAGAAATCATCAACAGTTGAATTAATTAATTGTGAAATGAGTTGGAATTATGAAAATAATTCTCCTAAGTGGATTACTCCCATAGAGAATCAATAAGGTGGAACGAGTAATGGTTATATTTTTTATAATGATGATATTATAGGTGAAGAGTGAATTGAAATAGGTATTAACTAATAGGATGAGGTATCATTGTTATTTGATTAAGGATAAAGTAATTGAATTTTTTATGTATTTGGATTCAAGAATCATGAATTGTGAAATATATAATGATTGTTCGACTTATGTTTTTCGACATGTATTTACAATAATATGTTGAATAGTTCTATTGGACTAGAAAATTGATTTAATTTAAAGGTGGTATTCATGTAAAACACATGATTAAGGGAAAGATAACCGTTAATATGTTCATGATGTTCAGATAATGACATTGAGATAAAGATATTTTGGATATGAATAAGTATATTAGATGGTACTAATTATTTGGAAATGATTAAGTATTTGTTGAAAAAGTGGTCAATGTTATCATGGATAAAGTTTAAAACATTTTGGATTGAAGTAATATATAAATTAATCTCTGGAATAGGAAAGCATTATTTTTTCAATAAGGTTTTATGGTAATTCATGTGATTATTATGATTCAAGAGAATACCTGATTATGGAATTAACAAGTATTGAATGTGAAAACCAAAAGATAACTTTTGATATATTGTGGATCAATGTTATTTTTATTTATAAATATTATATCTAATGTTCTAGATTTTATTCATTAGTTAGGGTAACAAGGTTAACCATTTATCAAATGGTTTATGTTAAAATTCAAATGAGGTTTTAGAGATTAAATTATTATCTCACTATATGATTATTTACACATATTGGATGACCTATCAATATATTTATGGATCTTATGATCCAATAATTCTCTAGGAATGTATAATTCACCATCATTTCATGGAATAAGAGGTAAAGTGGAAATTGATCGCATCAAAAAAATGGCGAGATTATGTTAAAATCAAGTAAGTATATCTTCTCATGAAAATTCTACAACATTTAAAAAATGGTATTGAAATAAAACTTTATCAAGTTATTATCATTTTTAATGATATTGATGAAATTTTTCAAACCTATTTGGTTTATGTATTTATGATTATTAACTTTCTCCTATCCATATTTTCTATCACTCTCAATCAGAACAAGATATATGTATTTCTTTTGCTTGTCTTTGTTTTCACATGAAACCTATTTTATCAAATTTAGAAACACAGTTATGAGTAGTTTGGGTAATCGTTATGTTTCCAAATTTCCATTTTTAAATGGATTTTTAGAATTAATTTTCATAATGTGGGTTTCAATGAATGGAACATTCATGTATTAAAAATTTGATAAACTAGATGAATTTTGAGTGAGAAATATATTTTACGGGAGGTGTAATGTAACACCCTGATATTTTGGTAAATTTTTTAAGTTAATTGAACCTCTATTTATTTCTCATTTCTCGCTATAATAAATATAGATTTTGTTATATGAAATAACTAAGTTTCATTTTTGTTGAAAGAAACACCTAGATAATACTGCACTACACAAAAAACATATATTATCATTTTAAATGTGAAACACTACATTTGGATTGTGTCACACACAATTATGAGTTCCTTCAATAGCTTGTGTTACAAGAGATACCAATTTTTACCAAACTGTAATGTACTATTAATATTATTATTGAAATATTATTGTAGTTTTCGCCTAGAAGTTGGAAAGGAACTTATGAATAAAGTTAATTATGCTTTTAAAATATATTTTACACATGTAGGTAAGAATAATTATTTGGGGAAAATTAAATAGAAATGAAAATAAAACCCTTTCAAAAATATATTAAATTTTTTGCTGGAAATCTATATTTATGAAATAAAAAATACTTCACCTCAATAAATTAATTAAACGAATTTTTTTAAATTATTTTAATGAAATATATATATTATATTCAATAAAGTATTTAATATTATTTTTTTAATATAGGTGATAAGAATAATACGAACTTTACACATCATGATATGTATTTTTTTAAAAGGTAATTGTAAAACCTTTTAATGGAACACCTATTTTAAATATAATATTTTACACTTTTAAAAATTATATTTGATAAAATTATTTTCATTTTCTAATTTTTAATTTCAAAATTATCTTAGGATGGGTTTTGGTATTTTTCTGAGAAGTTTTATTTTTGGATGAATAATGAAAATTACTGAATTTTAATTCAAAACTACAGTTTATTCTAATTTATTTATATAGGTAAATTATATTATAATTTGGTTTTGAATAATAAAAAGAAAATTTTAACATCAATTCATCCAATTATGTTCATTAGAATAAATTTCGAATTTAAATTGGATATAAAAAACATTTCAATCTTCTGAACATTTTCAGTTTAAAAACTATTTGTCTCATCCATTCTATTGGTTAATTCTAAATTTATTTCTACCACTTATGTGTTTAGAATCTCATAAAATGGATTAAATAATGGTAATATACTTAATTTATAATTCCTATCAAAGTCAAATATGTTTTTTACCAAAAAATACTAATGAATGTAATTAAAATTAATTATAATGATTAAGGTAAAAGTGAGTTTTATTAGTGGTTAAACATAAAAATTAGGGTCCAAATAACCTATATACTTGTCCAAAATCTATTAGATGTAAATATTTAGACCATATAATCAAATTTTTCAAAAATGAATCATTATTGGAGGCACATTATGTAAGATCCCGGTTTTTGAATAAGGTATGGATCCTTTTAAATTTGGTTTAATTAATTATTTTGGACCTAATAAGGATGCCTAATGAGTTTAAGAAGGTATCAAGGATGAGTGGGGATAATTAGACTCCAGTAAAACAGTTATTGGGTGAAATTGTATTGCCAAACAGTTATAAGAAACCATACGGGGTAAGCCACATGGTTACTTCTAACCGTGTGAGGTTAGACTGTAGGCTAGTATAGGGTGCATGGTTTTCCCAAACCATGAACTAGTGAAAACATTGTCATATGAGAAGTATGTAGTTTTTAGAAGAGTAGTTTCATATGGTTGGGACATAATTTTTGTAACCATGTGGCCTAACCATGTGGGTTCCCCCTCCGTATAGCAGAAGAAGCATGGTTGGTGCGGAGTTTCCCTGATTGTGTAGTCAAACAATGTGCTGCCTATTTCTTGGGTTTTTAAAAAATAATCCCTAATGTCCTAATTAAACAAACCCTCTTCTCTGATTCACTTTCTCCATTTCTAGAATCTCCGTTTTTCTCCCTTTTGAATCCCTTTTTCCATCTTCTTTAGACTTTGTTACAATTCATGTTTCCAGATTCCAATCCCAGCACCGTTAGTCTAATTAGATTTGTGTCCGTAATATCTTAATTCCATTTTATAAATTTTTAATTATTATTTAAATTGATGATACTTTTTAGATGTAGGCTCATATTCCACATTTCATGTAATTGACCCATTCATTATATCTCTTCCAATCCAAACCTAATGTAAAGTCTAATATTGGATGAGGAGAGTTGTATGAGTACTAAGTAGGTTATCTATAACTCATCCCTCAGGGTTTTTCATTTTATAATTTTCAGTGTGCATTCCCTAATTTAATCATTCATCATTTATTTAATTAATTTTTATCACTTATAGTCATTAAAATCATGTTATAAAACTCTATTTAAATATATTATTCATCATTGGTGGTTACATCCACAGTGTCGAAAACCCCATGTAGGGTATTTTTATAGTTCACGATATTAATAGTATGTTATGTACTTATGTACCATTATTTGAGATCTCTTTGGATTAACCTTCTAATGGTAAAACCTTACTTAATTGAATTACTATTTAATAGGTGTTTTACTAGACTTGTATTTGTTAGAGACACTTTGTCTGCCTAAGGTAAGTGTGTAAAATTTGATAAATCAATATTAAATGGATATGGAATGTATATTGTATATATATGACTCGGCTTAAATGTATATAATCAAATGTATTTGTTACACATCTTTAGCACCCATTTCCATGTTAATGTGAGGTATCAAAGTGAAACGTATTAATTTATTATGAATTAAATGTATTTTTAAAGGGTTTCATTCCTAGATAGCCTTGTCACACTAATTAAAAGAAAATTCATGATCCAAATGAACTTATTAAATGGTGTGATATTTACATGGCCATGATTATTAAATGAATCCATTGTAATGTGACTTGTATATGGACATTGAAATTTTTGTAGTAGTGTTCAGACTCGAGTTAGCTTTTGGATTCCTGATGGAATTCCTTGCACACACATGGACGCCATTCAGATTCAATGATGCAGGTTTCTAAGGGTGAAATTCAACATGGAACATGATATTTTCTTATTAGTTGATGCCTTTTATGACACCAAAACATACCGAATTTACTTTTACAATATGCCTTAGTCATAATCCTTGGATCCAGCATGGATTATAAGGACTTGAGGTTATTTGGTGATATCCTCGGTCCTAGCCATTGCTTATCATATTTTACCTTGTATCTTTTCCTTGGAATATGTTAGACCCATTATTGGGGAATTCCATAGATGATGCTTCTTGTATTATACTTTGTCCCCTATCATAAGGATACAAATACTAAATGTGTTTTATCTACCCCTAAGGTAACGGTTTCCTTGGTTATCACCTTGGAATGTCTTCGTTATTAATATCATTAGGATTCCTTTTTATATCTTGGATCCTTTGTTATACTGTCAAATCAGTACTGGTATTACCTTAGTGACCTATTTAAAAAACTAGAAATTAATTAATTGTTTATATGTTTTTAAACTAGTCTTGGGATGAAGAAGATGATTGGGTTTTTCAGTTAATATACTACTTTACTTTTAAATATTCATGCTTGTATACATTTTCAGTTTATATTACATAGAATGAATATTATATACACCATTGGTGGTGGCCTATTGAGATTTATCTCAAACCCTATCTTGGTCACCATTGGCACTTAGGATTATTATATGTATACAGATTTTGATAAATGGAAGTGTACCAATTCAAGGACATGACTTCTTTCTCACTTAAGATGGGGCTAGTAGCAGATGATTGAGTTGGAGCTGGAGATACTGGGGGTAGTTTTCAAATTTTTCTTCTTCTTTTGAATAACATGCATTGTCTGTTTCCTTGTTTCCATGATTTCAAATTTTATAGATAAATGAAATATATCATCATCATCTTTTGAGTATTAATGTCAATTGTTACTATTTTTTTTACATTAGTATTCTTCTATTGTGATACATGTTTATATTTCTTCTACTATTTACCTGTTATTTTACTTTTATAAGTAGTGTTGAACTATGGTAATGAGGGAATAGTCTCTGTATGGACACACCCTAGGCCCCTGCTGATAGTCATCATCCTCTGGAGTTTAAGGATATGTGCTTGAGGCCATGTGGCCAAGCTGGCTCGGGGAACCTCTGAGTGGAATCTGGGTCTTGGATGTCAAAAAATAGTATTAGAGGAGTTCCTGTGTTGTTTTAATATTTACAGATAATATTTTGGAGATTAGTAATAGTTTTTAACTTGGTTATAATCTATGCATGGGCATAGCTAACCCAAGTTTGGTTTAAATGATGAGTAACCTAAATAATGATAGTTGTTCTACCATTTCCTATTAAAGTTGATATAATTTTACTATTGGGTGGTACACATTTTTTCTTTGATAAAGGCCACCTTGTCTATCTTTGTGCTTCTAGAGACACCTTTAGAGTGGAGGGTTATGTGTACTACGAACATGTTGTGTCATTTAGACCTGTACTGGTGGGATGTAGTTACCCAGGATGGTCTCCATCAGGGCATGGTATGGGATAACATCTTGATAAATTTCTATGATCATTTCCTTCCTCATATACTAAGATCTAATCTATCTAGAGAGTTCATGTTTCTAGAGAAGGGTTATATGTTAGCTATGGAATATACAACTTGTTTCACTGTGTTATAGTACTTTTCACCGCTTCATGTTTATTATGATATTTCCCACGATAGAGACTTTGAGGATGGTATCATGTATGTCATCTATACTCAGGTGAATGTCTTTCACCTACCTATCCTTTATGAAATAGTCTATCATTATCTGAATACTGAGCCTAACATGTGGTATGATGATAGCACTAAGCATATAAGAATAATTTTGCGATAGGCCTATAGTTTTAATGATATCAAGAAACATTCCTTTGAGTTTTCTTATCAGGGTGTTGGTAGCCAAAGTACCCATATTAGTAGAACTATAGTGTGTTGTCAGTGTGGATGACAGGGGAATCTAAAGCTTAAGTGTGATAGAGAACCTATGAAGTGTCATGCATGTGGCCATATGGATAGCCTTTTGTGTTTTTTTAAACCTCCTCAAATTCTTAATGTGGAATAGGATCAACACTAGCTCCACCTTCAATGGATGTTCTTTTACACCATATCAGATGGGGAGTTGGAGTATCATGGGAAAGAATATTATAGGAGGAGGTTATGACCATAGTAGCTAGAATTTGGATTTTCAATAGTGTCTGAAGAGAGTTCGTGATCGTCATAGTCTAGCTATTGTACATGGTTGTGGATCATGTAATTTTCATGCACTATATCCAATACTCAATGATCAGGTTGTAGGAACATCTATAGTATGAGGTACTATTCTAGTATCCTCTACTATAGTATCTACTTTATTTTATATAGGTTTTTTGAACCCCTTAATCTCTTTATCGATAATGGAAATTCTCCAGCTGGGAATACAATATTACTGTGGTGCAGTGACCCTGGATACTCAATTTGGAGTACAACTAGAGGTAATATGACAATGTAGGGATTATAACATCAAGGTAGGAAGTTTCCCTTACTTGTGGGATCTCTTGATTCTCGAGATGAAAGGATTTTATTTAATTATCCTGATGGATTGGTTGGTTCTATATCCTCCATTCCTAGACTGGTATCACCGCAGGGTATCATTTATATCACCATAGGGAAGTAGTTATCTACACAAGGGTGAGTGGTATGTCTAGGCCTGTGGAGGTGGAGCAAAGCATCATGGGATAGGGGGATTGACTACCCAAATTTTCTATATCTTAATGAAGGATCAAAGTATATATCATGATGAACATTATCTTGTAGTATATCATTTTAGAGATGTATTTCCTGATAATTTTTCTGTATTACCTTCTGAGACTGAGGTAGAATTTATGATTTATCCCATTCCATGAGCATCTTTAGTCTCCATTCTTCTATACAGGATATAACCTACTAATATCCAAGAGCATAAGTGGTAGTTATAGTATCTTGAGGTAAATGGTTTCATAAGACCTAGTATTTCCTCTTAGGGTTCTCATGTGCTTTCCACCAAGAAGGCTGATGAGACCCTTTATCTATGTATGGATTATAGATGGTTTAACAAGCTTACATTCAAGAAGGAGTATCCACTACCTTTTATAGATGATCTCTTTGACCAAATATGAGGATCTAGGGTGTTTTATAAGATAGAACTGATATTGGGATACCATCATGTGCGAGTCATGTCTTTAGACATACCATGTACAAATTTTCAAATCAGACATGGTATGTATGAGTACCTCATTAGGCCATTTGATCTTACAAACTCACCAACCATTTTCTTGGATTGGATAAATATGGTGTTCTAAACCTATCCAGATTCATTTTTGGTAGTATTTGTGGAAAACATATATTCTCACACACATAATGACCATGTTAAAAACCCTATGATCATTTTGAGTACACAGAGAGAGAATCAGCTTTATTCCATGCTTGCTAAGTAACACTCCTAGATTGAAAAAATTTACTTCTTGGTTCACATTATCTCTAAATCCGGAGTATCAATTGACCCATAAAATGTTAAAGTTGTGGTTTAATGGGAGAATTATAAGAACATGTTTGATATATGGAGTTTCTTAGGGCTATATATAAATTACAGATGTTTTATACAAGACTCTGCACACATTTCTTCACCTCTTTTTGGTCTTATAATGAAGGTTGTTAAGTTATTGTGGTCAGAATCCTAGAGGAAATCCTTTCAATATCGGAAAAGAAGGCACGTCTCAACACCTTTTTCGATTCTTCCAAAACATTTTAGAGGATATATATTGTTCTGTTATGCATGAAACATTAGTTTGGTAGTAGGTGTAATGCAAGAGCAAATATTTTTTGTATATAGATCTCGATAGGTGAGGCCACATGAGAGAAATTACCCTACACATGACTTTGATCTAGTACCAATTATCCATGCCTTAGGTTGTGGGAGACACTATATTATGGATGATAGATTAGTGGTGTATACAAACACCGAGTATAACACCCCGATATTTTTATAAGATAGAGTTTTTTTAATTTTTTTGATGTCTTGTCTTGTACACTAGACAAAGATAATCTTGCGCAACACACAAGACTAGCATAGCTTGTGGTATAAAAAGTGATATTATTGGCTTGTGTTTCACAAAATTTCAAGTCTTATTGATAGAATTCATTTCACATAAGACTGAGTATAAGTGAAAAACAAAATATTATAACCTAGTCATTATAATGAAGGGTATGAATATTATTAAATTTGTTCTAAAAAAATATAAAATCACTTTTTATGGATGTTATTGATGAAAAATATATGTAATATATTAAATATAATGTTTAAAATTCATCTTATATGTTTTCTATATATTATATAGGAATAAATTCAATTTTTTTGATTAAAGATTTATTTTTTAAAAAAATGCAGTTTTTTCACTTTTTGATGATGCACGCATTTTAAATATTTTTTTGACACATTTTTATATTTAATTTCACGAAATAAAATTCTTATTTTAATTCTGTAGATAAAAAATTTACATTGGTTAATTTTTTTTTATTTTTATGATAAGTTTCAATTTTTGATGATTACTGAAAATACTGATTTTTATTGAAAATATTAATTCCCATTAAAGTCAATACATTGTAAAATTATTTTTTGGATTAGTTTTAAATTTTAATTCATTCATTTTTATCAAATTATGGGTTTTGAAAATTATTTTATAAGCAAATTTATTAAAAAAACATTTTCCATTTCGAAAGGGGAATTATTCCAAAAAACTGTTTTTTGGGATATTTTAATGGGTTTATTTTAAATTAAATTCTAAAAATTATTGGTTTTTAATTTTTAAAAATTAATTAAAAATTTTGGATTCAGGATGTCCAAATTTTTATGTATTATCTTTTTATTTTTTACAATTATTAATAGTAACCATGGCACGATTAAGATGAATTTATGTTAAAATTTTAATTATAATGACTATTAAAATGAAAAAAACAAATGAACAGATTTTATTTGATTTGTGGAATTCAAGCCTTAACACTTATGGATATAAATTATATCATTTAGTGGACAATTTTTCATGAAAATCAATTAAATAATATCTAAATCAAATAAAGACACAAAGTGTCATTTTCTTTGTCTTTAATTTCTATTATGTTTCCATATATGAAAAATGGCTCATAATATGGAATATAAATGCTAAATTTTAACTTATTAAACATATTTACTGAAAATAAATTTATTTTTTCCGTTTTGGGTCCATTTGGGTGATATTAATGTATTTATAATATTTTATTTATTGAAAATTTAAAAATGTCACATTCATGATTCAAATAATAAACCATTTTTAAAATAAGGATATAAGAAAGATAAATTAAACTAAAAATAAAACATTTGAAGGAAATTTTTTTATTTATATTATAATTTATTTTTAATTTTTTTTGATGAAATAATTACACTAATGTTTTAAATATTTTTGATACAGAAATTATTTAATTTATGAAAAATAAATAAACTATTTTTTATTAAAATAATAATAACAATTAAAGGACACAAAAACGTGACTAAATATTATTGGTTGAGTATATATAAACCATTATCATACAAGGGGAGAGTTATTGACTATTTGGAACCTTATATAATAGATTATAACACATATCTAATTATATTTAAAGTGATGTTAAACTGGTCACATTAATATTTTGATAAGTATAAAATTATTAATGATTGATTTTCCAAAATATATACTTAACTAAAAGAATTATAATTAAATATAGTAGATTTATCTTCGTCGTGGTATTTTATTTTTAATTTTTTCTAGAAAAATATGTATATTACCAAATTACACAATAATGATGTATTAATTATTTTATTAATGGAAATTACAACATAATGTTTTAAAAAATATTAAAATAAATATAATTCTAGATAATTAATATGTAAAATTAATATTATAGATGATATATACCCCATATTGATATAATTAAATAATTTTTTCTAGAAAAAATATCATAATGATATATTTAAAAATCCAGGTATTAAATAGTCTCAAAATTGACACTATTGTTATTTTATCAAAACAATGTTTTAATAAATAATTTAAAAAACATAAAACATTTTTAAAAAGTTATAATAATTATTATATGGTTTAAAAAGGTCTAAATTATTTATTTATTTTTTAATTTACATAAAATAAGTAAATATTTTACAATTTTAATATTGAAATAAATGTTACCCTAGTAAAGATGAAATAGAATAACTAAGTGTTGAATTAAAATTATAAGGTTTAAATTGACATAAAAATTTGAAAAATATTTCTTTTATGATAATATTACATCCTTACATAATCTCATATTAAAAAATATGACATTTTTGATGTTTTTGTTGTGTTTTTATTTTATTATAAATTAATATTTTTGGACATTCCAAATTTTCCGCTCACCTCAATTATAAAAAGTCACATCCTCCCTCAAAATATAAATTCACCATGAGCTTTAATGCTCATCCATACCCTGAATATTTCCCTTATAAATTTAGTCACATTATATAGATTCTGGTCTTCTCAAAATACCAACTACAGTGACATTAATAGGAGATCTAGGGGGAACTCATCGAAAAAGAGGTAATCTCCTCTACAGATTCATTCAAATTATTTATTCATATACTTCTTATTATTGATTTGTTTCCATTATAAATTAATTAATCATGTATCACTTGTATTCTTATATGTTATTAAGATTATGTAACAACCATATTCCACCTTCTTTCCATCAAATGAAAAATGAAATCAATATACGTGGGTATATACAGATTACCATCTCCACACCGTGGTGTAAAATATTTTTCACCACCACTTTCCATTGATTTGTATAATGAAGTAAATAATAACTATATATGATTATTATAACAATTTATTTATTCTTTAACAATATTTTTACCATCCACTTTGATACAATTTGATAATTAAAGGAGTGATATCATCGCTTGTGCTTATATGTGGCCTACCGTCTCCACAATGTGATGTGATTAATTATACAATATATCCATTAAAGCATGATTATATACATTTAAATAATAAATGAATTATATATATATTATTTTAATATCATTTTGAAATTATAAAACTATGACCTAAGAAGGATATCTAAAACTTATTCAATAAAACATGTATAAGAAAATGAAGTAGTTAATTCCTGAATAATGAGTATTGATGAAATATTATTGTCAAACGGATGATAATATGATCATATATGATATCATTAAAATGAATATGTGTTTTAAATAATTAAATGTATTCATTTAAATAATTATACTATAGGTTATGATACATACAAAGGATAGTGGGCCTAAGGTAAGTGATAATTTCGAAATCTCAATATTATCCAAGATTGTTTATACATAATTATTTTATAGGATATATTTATCATCCATGTATATGTGTCTAAAATATGTAATATTATTTCTATTATTAAAAAAAATCAATGACAATTTTACCCATTTGTGACTTTTTATTAAATATTATGAAAGGAATCTTTTGTCATTTTTGAACATGAGGTACTTTTTCACTTATCTGAAGAATGTACGAGAAGAATGTTTTCCTTTAACTTATATGACATAATGATTTTTTAAATTTTCATAAAACTATATTTACATGAATATTCCTTTAAAATATTTCATGGTTATTTAAAAACAAATTATTTTCTTTTAAAATTGTGAGGAATTTTGAGAACAGAACATTGTTTTTGGAGAACAATGGATATTTTCATCAAGAATTAATTTCAAGTGTTAAATCAAAATTATATTCGATATAATAAGGAATTATTGAATAGGGTTATGTTTCAAGTATACTATCCCTATTATTATTATTATTATTTTATTATGTATTTATTGAATTCTATTTATGAAATTCATTTGTTTTACACGGATTATCTTATGGCGGAATGATATTTAAGAAACCCATTTTATTCCATAGGTTATGCTATGATGAATGATTTTTGTTTTAGTGGAACATGTAAGGATGATTTAATTATGATATAGGTGGCACAAATATATCAATCAAATGTATTGGGTAAAGATTTATATCTCATTATATATACATGATGAGAAAGGAAAGTAAATCTGGTTCTATAAAACAGGGTTGGAACAATATGTAAGCCCAGTTCAATAATGAACTTTTTCCACTATAATGGTCTTGGAAATGAGGCTTGGCTAATATTAAAATGATTTTATAGGATTATATGTTTTCCAAAATTCCATTTTTTATTCCAATTCTAATTTATCATGGTTGGTGTTGATTTATGATTTATTCCTTACGAATTTCCAAGATTTATTTTATGACTCAGGACTTTGATATTCCAAATTTATGTTCATTCTTATGTTTATGTTTTGTTTGATATTCTCTATGTTTATTGTTACTTATAATTTGTGCTCACCCATTTCATTTGTTTTCTTTTCCCCTGGATATAAATAAAAGTTCTCAGTATAAAAACTAAATGATAAGATATTTATTGGAGATGTTGAATATATTTCCCCAAGTTAGTAGAATGTGTTCCCAGTTTCCAAAGACAGTAAATTAATATGGTCTTTATGCATAGGTTTTTTCCATGTATTATGTATTCCTAAAAAGTAATGAAATTTCCTTATACTTCAAGGTTTGGGCCTTTATATTTGGTATCATAGTAAGTGTTTTGTAAAACTTTGGAAATAATGATGTGAGATTATAGTGATATCCCTTGAGGTATTTCTTAGGTATGTCTAGGGATGTCCTAAGGACAAGTCTAATTATAGGTTACATTCCTAGAATTTCCATAATGATCATGGATATCATAGGATTACACCGAAGAAGTTATATTTTCAATGTACATTCCCTTGATTTGGTGGTTTTTCTAGAATGATTATTATGACTCACACTTTTCATTTTGGGTTTTAGAAAATGGTTGGAAACATGAGGATGCGTGTTAATGGAGAATATGATGTAAAATGGATTGATATTACTAATGAGCAGCCAAATTATGGGGGAGTTTAAAGGGAAAACATATTTACTATTCCTAATTATAAATCTCATAATATGATCAATAATATAATATTTGGTGAGTTTCTTGACCCACATAATAAGAGAAATATAGGGTTTTATGGAGATTAAGAGGAAATAAAGTTCAACTTTTAACATGTAAATCATGTGGGAAGAGGCATCAAGTAGATGTTTCAAAGGAACAGGGATAAGTTTTTGGTGTGGAAAAAAAAGGACACAAACCCATCAAATTTAGAGGAAAAGGTTTAATTAACAAAATGGACAAGGATAATGGTATTACTAAGACATCAACCATGGTAAAATGTTTTAAATGTGGAATGTATGGGAATTATGAAAATCGATTCCCTAGGGGAAAATATCATTAAGAGAATCAACAAGGTCATAAGAATAGTATTTATGTTTTAGATGATGAAGAGACTATGAATGAGAAATGAGATGAATGAAGTATTAAGGAATAAAATTATGAAGCATGGTCAATGATATAAAAAGATAGTCAAAAAATTTCTTCTTTATCAATAATAATGTTATATAAGTAATTTTATGGTATTATGGAATAAAGAAACATCTAAGGATTGTTACACTATTGTTTTTTCTTAGGGATTTTAAAGTATATGTTGAATAATTATGGTAACTATGAAATGTGATTGGGGAAATAAGTTGAAAAATACATGATTAAGGGAAGGATAACCCTTAATATGAGACAATGATGAGATGGTGATATGTTGATTATGAAAAATTAAATTGAATGGTAATGATTTCCTTTATACCAATTAAGGATTTTATGAAATGTGGTTTATGGTTTCATGGATGAAGTTTATAGATTTTTGGAATTAATAAATAAACATGCATTCTTTCAATATGGATATATGGAAATTCAGGTCATTATCAGGAAAATACACGATGAGCGTGTTTACATGTCTGGAATGTGAACATTAATATATACATAATGATATATGGGGGATAAATGTTAAGATGAGTTAGTGAACATTTTTATATTGTTTTGGATTTTAAGTTTTTAAAAGGATTGTAAGGTTATCAATTTGTGGAATGTTTAAGTTAAAATTGTATGGAGTGTGTAAGAATAAATTATTATCACACCATAGGTGGACATATGCGTATTTTATTACATGTGCTAACCATTTTTTTGTGATAATGATAGATGGAATAACCTATTATTCTACTTATGGATTGCATGATCTACTAACACTTTAGGAAGGAAAAAATCAACTTAATTTAAATGAATAAGAGATGAATTAGAAATTGTTTAAGGAACAACCAAAAGTGAGATTGTAACAAAATAAAGTAAGTATTTCTTCTCATATTCTAAAAATTTAGGGAAAGGGTATTGAAAAAAAAATTCTCCTTGTAAATTTTTATCTGATGAATCAAATTGTGCTTAAATCATTATAAATTTATTTCTTTTTGATTGCTAATATTCTCCTAACCTTGTTCTCTATCACTATCCATAATAATTTTATGGTTATAATTTTCTATAATATCCATGTTTTTTATTCCCACCTATGTTCTTCTATGTGGAAACCCAGTGAGGAGTTGCTTTGGTAAACTATTATGTTTCTATGTTTTCTTTTTTTTAAAGAAGTTATAGTATTCCTTTTTATGGTGTTGTTTTCTATGAATAAAACTATGAAGTACTAAACCTTATATAACACTAATAAATTTTTAGAGAAAATTTCATTTTAGGGGGGGTAGAATGTAACACCCTGATATTTTTATGAGATATTGTTTTTTTAAAATTTCATAAATGTCTTGTGTTATACGTAACACCAAGATAAGCTTGCCCAATGCACAACATCAGATTAGCTTGTTGTATATTCAATGATATGATTGGATTGTGTTACAAACAATTTCAAGTTAATTTGATAGAATTAATTTCTCATATGACTGAGTATAAGTGAGTAACTAAATATTATAACCAAGTCATTATAATGGAAGGTATGAATAGTATTAACTTTCGTCTGAAAAACTATAAAATCAATTTTTATAGATTTTATTAAAAAATTATATATGTAATATATTTAACATAATGATTAAAATTCATCTAATATTTTTTATAGACAGTATGTAGGAAAAAAATTCAATCTTTTTAATTAAAGAAGTATTTTTAAAAAAAATACATTTTTCCCACCTTTTGACGGCACACCTATTTTCATCTAGTTTTTTACACTTTTTAAAATTTAATTTAAAAAATAATAATTATTCATTTAATTAAGATTATAAAAAATTACTTTGTTTTATTTATTTTTTGTTTTTTTCTAATATTTTTATGTTTTTATGAATATTGAAAATACTAATTTTTATAGAAAGATTTATTTTCATTTAAATTCATTAAAAAGTAAAATTATATTTTAGATTAGTTTTGAATTTTAATTATTAAATTTTTATCCCATTATGGTTTTTGAGAATTATTTTATAATTTAATTTATTATAATAAAATTCCATTAAAAGGTTCATTTTTACAATAAAATAGTTTTTCTTGACATTTTACAAGTTTTATTTTAAATTTAATTCTGCAACTTCTGTGTTTTGAATTTTGAAAAATGAATCTCACATTTGGATTCATTATTTCCAAAATTTTTAAGTTGGCCCCTTTTTACCAATATGAATAGTAATTGTGCTAAAATTGTTTAACACAGTAAAGGGTAAATTAGGTAATTTTGGTTAAAAATAAAATTATAATGACTATAAAATCACCAAAAAAATGAAAAAAATTATTTTATTAATTTATTTCAAATATTAGTACTTAAGGATCAAAATTATGTCATTTTATGGATACTTGTTCAGGAAAGTGACTTAAATAATATTAAAATCAATGAAAGATGCAAAATTTCATTTTCTTTGTTTTTAATATCTATTATATGTCCACACATGGGAAAATGCGTGGTATCAATGAATATAAATATTAATTTTTAACATGATAAAAGTATTTCCCTAAATTCAATTTATTTTTGACCTTTTGGGGCCATTGGGTGATATTATAGTTTTTATAATATTTTATTTAATAAATATTTAAAACGCCACATTCGTGTTTCAAATAATATATCATTTATAAAATAAGGCTATACAGATTATAAATTCAATGATAAATAATCCATTTAAAGCTAAAATACTATTATTTATCATGTTAATTTATTTTTTATTTTTAGTGAATAAATAATTACATTTAATTTTACATATTGTTGATATAGAAATTATTTAATTGATGAAAAATCCGTAAACTAATTTTTAATAAAATGATAATTATTATTAAAATACACAAACACCTGAAAAAATATTATTTTTTGAGTATATCTCAACCATAATAATCAAAGGGTATATTCATGGACCATTTGGAGCCTTATATAAGAGATTATGACACTTATATTATCTTATTTAAAGTTATGTTAAACTATTCACATTCATATTTTAATAAGTTAAGCATTTTTATGGATTGATTTTAAAGAAGATATATCAGAATAAAATAATTATAAATAAATATATTATATTTATCTTCATAATAGTTTTTTTATCTTCTACCCAAATTGTTAGTATTTTAAATAATTACACAATACTGATATAGAAATTATTTTATTAATGGAAATATCAAATTAATATAAATAAAAATATTACAATAAATAAAATATTAGCTAATTAATATGTTAAATTAATTCTATATATGACCCATACCCCTTATTTATATAATTAAATATTTTTTTGAAGATAACATATTATCTTAATGTTTTTAAAAATCCACGAATTGAATTGTTTTAAAATTGATACTATTATTGTTTGTCAAAACAATGTTTTATTAAATTATTTAAAAATATCAAAACATTTTTAAGAATTATTAATAATTACTATATGGTCTAAACAGATCTAAAATATTTATTTATTACTTAATTTACATGAAATAAGTAAATATTTTAATCATTTAATATTGAAATAATTGTTAATCTTGTAAAAATGAAACAGAATAACTATGTGTTACATTGAAATGATAAGGTTTAAATTGACAAAAAAACCAATAAAAATTAATGGGTTTATTAATTTACAACTTTAAATTATCTCATCTTCAAAACTGTGACATTTTTGAGGTTTTTTGGAGTGGTTTTATTTTATTATAAATTAATATTTTTGGAGATTCCAAATGTGCCCCAAACCTCAATTATAAAAGCGCACATCCTCCCTCTCAATTTCAATTCACTTTGAGCCTTAAATATCTCACATACCCTACCTATTTCCCATATAAACTTCTGAATTATCATTATAGTGGTTATTTTCTTCTCAAAATACCAACTCTAGTTCCTTTAAGAGAATATGTACAGGGAGCTCGTAGAAAAAGAGGTAATCTCCTCTACCGATTATTTCAAATTTGGTCTTCTTCTACATCCTCTAAATGAGTTTATTCCATTATAAATTAATTAATATGGTATCAATTTTATACTAAGATGTTATTAATATTATGGAAAAACCATATTCCACCTTCTATCCATCCTTTGAGAAATGAAATCACCACGCATGTATACGTACGACTTACCGTATCCACGTTGTGGTGTAATCAATTTTTCACCAGCACATGACTTGGATGGGTATAATGATGGAATTAATAAATATATATGATTACTATAAAAGGTATTTTTTATGTCACAATATATATACCATCCACTTTGATGCAATTTCATAATTAAAGGTATGATATCGTCGCTCGTGCTTACATACGGTCTACCATCTCCATGATGTGATATGTTTCATTATACATGATAACAATTAAATCATGATTATATATATTTAAATAATAAATAAATATGATATATATTATGTTAATATAATTTTTTAATGATATAATTATGACCTAATAAGAATCAGAACGTATTCGACAAAACATGCATATTAAAATAAAGTAGTTAATCCCCAAATAACAAGTAATAATGAAATATTATTACCAAATTAATGATAATATGATCATATATGATATCATTAAAAATTAATATGATTCTGAAATAATTCAATAAAATCATTTAAATCATTATACTGGAGGTTTATAAACATAAAATGGATAGCAGACATAAGGTTAGAGATAATTTGGAAATCTTATTATTATTTGATATTGTTTATACGTAAGTATTTACTAAGGTATATTTATCATCAACTTCCATGTTTCATAAATTTTTAATATTATTATTATTATACAATTTTTTAAAGAAAATTTTACCCATTGGTGATTTTTTACTAAATGGTATGAAAGTAATCATTTGTCGTTTTTTGATAAGATGTACTTTTTGACTTATCTAATGAAAGAATGAGAAGAATGTTTTCAATTAACTTCTAAGCATGATTGGTTTTTATGTTTTTATAACACCATATTTCTATGAATCTTCCTTTAAAATATTTAAAGGTTATTTTTAAATAAATTATTTTATTTTAAAATTGTGTGGCATTTTGATAAAAGAAAATGTTTTTGAAGAAGAAAATTGATTTTCCTCAAGAATTAATTTCAAGGGTTCAATAAAAATTATTTTCTATCTAAGATAACATCCATTAATAGGGTTATGTTTCAAGTATACTATCCCTATAATTATTATTGTTTTATTATATTTTTTTATTGAATTCTATTTACAAAATCCATTGGTTTTACAAGGATTATGTTATGATGGAATGACGTTTAAGAAGCCCATATTATTCAATGGGTTATTCTATGGTGAATTATTTATATTTTTGTGGTACATATATGAATGATTTCAATATGAGATGGGTGGGAACTATATCTCCCTCCAATTTATTAGTTAAATATTTTTATCTCGTGTGATAGACATGAATGTAATGACAAGTAAATATAGTTCAATTATATAGGGTTGGAATGGAAGGTAAACCGGATTCAGTAATGGACTTTTTCCAATATGACGGTCTTGGCGAGGAGACTCGATTAATATGGAAATGATTTTTTATGATTATGTGTTTTCATCAATCCCTTGTTTTACACTAATGCTATTTTATCTTGGTTATTTTTATTTATTATTTATTACTTATGGACTGCAAAGATTTATTTCAAGACTCAATACTTTGATATTCAAAAATATATGTTAATTATTATGTTTATATTTTGTTTGATTTTCCCCATATTTAACCTTACTGAGAATTTGATCTCATCATTTTCATATGTTTTCTTTTCCCCAGGATAAAAATAATGGTTTAGTTTGGAATCCTAAAGGGGGTGATCTTTATTCGAGTTGTTGAAGATCTTTCACCAAGTTAGCAGAATGTATTCCCAGTTTCCAATGATAGTAAACTAATATGGTCTTTGGGAATATATTTTTATCATGTATTAGGTATTTTGAAAAAGTAATGTAATGTACTTGTAAATAATTATTTGGGTCTTTAAAAAGAGAGACTCAAATATAACTTTATAAAGATTGAAATGAATCTCAAATAGAAAATATTGGTTGAATATCTTCAGTCCTTTTATTTTGAGATTTCCTTTATGGCTGGGAAAGATATTGCGATAAGAGATGAACTGAGTTGGAAAACACAAAAATAGGTTGTTCCATAATCTAGTGGTCAATGAAAATTTATGGCCCTCTTTTTTGAGTTGCATCTTGAGTTTCAAGATAGCCAAGAGCAGTCTTATCTCTCAGCCTTGATAGTTACCACTTCCCTCCATTAAATGGTGAAGATTAAGAAATTTTTAGATCCTGATGGCTTTGTTCTATTTGAGAGTATTTTAGGAGATGATCCACCTTCAGATTGATATTTGGAGAGATATGACATATTACATATACAAGTAAATTTCTAGGTTCTTATAGATATGTTAGAGGAACTGAAATGAGAGTCCTATGATTTAGAGTGGGCAGTTCATCTAGGCATCTAAAAATTGTAACAAGATATGTGATTATTGTATATTTGGCTAGGTATGGAACGTGTGACAAAATATTTTATCATTAGGTGTTCCACATGTCAGTAGGTGAAGGCAGAGACCCAAATACTAGTAAGCATGTTATAGATTCTTCTAGTCCTATAATGAAAATTGGAATATTTTTCCATTGAATATGTAGTCGGTTTACATAGGTCACCCCTAGGTAGCTAAACAATATGGGTTGTCATTGAACTATTTTAAAAAGTATCCCGCTTTCTTCCTATCTGAGAGACTTTAAAAATTTATGAGTTGGGAAGACTGTATTTCATAGAGATCATACAACTACATGATATCACTTTTACTATCATTTCTTATTGGGACTCTAATTTAACATCATGGTTATAGTATGGATTGTTGAAGGATATGGGTACATAGGTTCTTGTAAGAAAAACCTTTCACCCTCAGGCAGATGGACAATCAAAACATATGATACATGTTCTAGAGGATATGATCCCTTAATTATTTCTTGATTTTAGATGTTCTAGGGAGACGAAAATCCCTCTCAACAAGTTATCTCATAATAATATATTTTAGTTGACTATTAAAATAGATCCAAATGAGGCCTTGTGTGGTTTGTTGTTTCATTCACTAATGTACTGGGTAGAGGAAATAGAGGCTACGCTATTAGGTCATTATCTCAGGCAAGAGACTTCAGAGAAGTTTTAATTGATCATAAAGAATATGTCTACTAATCTGCCTAGACAAAAATTATATGTTGATTAACATCAAAGACCTCTGGAGTTCAAGTTTGAGGGTCGTGTTTTCTTATGGGTATCACCTAGGCTAGGTCATAGATTGAAATAGAGGCAATAAAACTTTTCATCTTGTTATGTGGGGACTTTTGGGATTCTGGAGAGAGTCTAGTTGGTATCCTATCGATTGCTACTATCTCTGAGGTATCATGTCATGCACAATGACTTCTACATTTCGTAGCATTGTCAGCATCATTTCGACCTGTGTCATACTTTTGATCTCAATGAAGTTTAGATAGATATCAATGCTTCATTTGAGGATTATCCAATATAAATAATTAAATAAAAGAATAAATTTTATTAGAGGATGGTCTATCCCTTTAGTATGGGTGTTTTTTAAGCACAACCGTGTTTAAGATGAGACTTGGGAGTGGGAGGCCAACGTATGTGCCCGATGGAATTTTTTTTCTCTGATAGTGTTTCGCTACCATTGAATGGTGAACTCAGGGATGAGTTTCTTTAATGGGAAGACTGTAAAATCATGATTTTTTACTTAGGTATGTATCCTTTTAAATGTGGTTTGATTCTTTATTTTGGATCTAATAAATATGCCTAGTGAGTTCAGGAAGGTATTAGGGGTGTTTGGGGATCACTCAGATACCGAAACCCGGATTTTTGGGAAATATTCGTTGGTCTCATGGTTAGAAGAAACCATGTGGGGATGGTCAGATGTTATCATTTAAATATGATGGGTTTTATAATGGTCTGGAATTGGGCTCATAGTTTTCCTTAACTGTGTGTCTGGGGGCTCATGACCATGAGATAAGTATTCAATTTTTAGCATCATATTTTTACACAGTTAGTGCATGATTTATCTAACCATGTGGAATAACCGTGTGGGAGTTCCCACCCTATAGTAGATGAAGAATGGCTGGTTCATGGTTTCCCTAACTATAAAATAAAACCATGTGATGCCTATTTTTGGGTGATTTTATTAAAATTCACTTAATAAACTAATTAAAGACGACCTCTTATAATATTCTTCTTTCCATTTCTATGAGGTACCTTTTCTCCCTTCAAAATTCCTTTTCCCCTCTTAAGTATAATTTGATCCCTTTCGTCCGTTTGGAGTCTGATCGAAGCACCATCAGTATCAATGGATCCATAATGATAAGAACTTAATTTGTTTTTAACTATTTTTTGTTCTTCTTTTTGTTGAAGACTCTTTTAATATGAATGATCATATACCCCATTTTCAAGGTATTGATCAATTACTCAAATATCTTCCAATACAAGAAAAAATAAATGTTGATACTCGATGAGGAGACTCGTACGAGTACAAGGTATATGGTATATAACTCATCCCACATGATTCATTGTTTTCTAATTTTTCATATGCACTCATAAAATTAACCTGGAATTGTCTATTTAAAGAACATGTATTACTTATAGTAGTTAGAACAATGTTCATAGTCTCTCTTTAAAAATTTTATTCATAAGTGGTGGTTATGTCCACAATGCCAACCGCCCCAAGTAGGGTGTTTCCATAGTTTATGTTTTTAGTATCCTATTAGGAGATTTTATGACACCTTTTAGGTGTTCTTTGAATTTACCCTTCAAATGGTAATCAATTCGTTAATTAAATGACTATTGAATTACTATTTAACTAGACTTGTGTGTGTCAGATCCACTTAACCAACCTAAGGTAAGTGGTTCAATTTGATAAGTCAATCTCAAATGGAATTGGAAAGTATATTGAAAACATATGACTTAGCCTAATGGAATATAATAAAATTGATTATTTTCACATCTGTAGTGCCCCTTTTGTGACACCCCAAAAATTATTCCTCATGTAATAATACTATTATGGTTTTATTTTATTTAATTTTCATGTTATCCGAATGAAACATGAAAACTAAACACAAGTCCTTTTATTTTATCAAACACCGAAGTTTTTACATTACATCAAGATAAAAGGAAAACCAAATTACCCAAAAATACTTCTTAAAAGACCTATTAGAATTACAGGGAGACCACATGATAAAACAAAAACCCCAAGAAGAATGAAAGGGTCCTTCTGATCCATTAAAATAAACATCAATATGACCAGAGCTATTGTAGCCACACTATGAATTATTGGAATTAATAGAACCATCTTTGCCAAGATGTTTTTATTATAGAACACCCTATTTCATGTCTTACAAATCCTTAGTCCAACCCTTACCTCTTTAAGTGACTGTTGGGTTTATAATGGCTATAAGTATAGCTATTGGTCATTTTATTGGTTTAAATTAAAATATCTAAGAATGATTAGTCATTAAAAAATAATTATGGTATATATTGAAATTATAACTTTAAAGTTAAAATATAGGTTAGTACCCCACCAAGCCGAGGGCCACCTTGTGGCAACCCACATGGCCTTGATAGGCATGTCACCCATAACCCCCAGGAAATGGCCTAGGAGAAGTGAAAACACTAGGTCCATGCTAAGTCATTCAAATGGGAAGCATTGCATTCCCTCAGCATGCACGGGTGTGTGTGCGAGGACCAGAGCGCAACACCGTGTTGAGCGGCATGACGGTGTGGGTGGATGTACGAGCACACCTATAGATGAACCCATTACAGGGCGGTACTAGGATGGGAGAGGGAGTAATCTTAGTGTTGAATCATAGTCCCGAGATTATAAAGGACCCATGGAAGCCCCTTTATTTAGATGTGGGATGGAGAAAATCAGTCTTGAGAGGATCTGGGCCGTTCGATCATGTCGCGTGCGATCTAAGACACCTGAACAATTCGGCTTTCGATCCCTCACAGCGGAAAATATTCACCGCATTTTTTTTGCATTTTCTGATCTTTATGGATCTAATAATGACCATTCCTTCTTTTTAAATCACTGCGTCTTACCACAACCATCAGATTGAGTCACGATCTAATATGGACCGTCCATCATGTTTTAAAATATGTGGACTCACCTCCAACGTGGGATCTTCCCTTCGTTAATCTCCTCTATCCGTTTATTTTCCAGTTTTTCTTCTCCATAACCTTCTTCTTCTTCCTCCACATGTGCTGCACTGGTGGCTATTTTCACTTTCTTCATTTCTTTTTTTCCACCCGTTACACTAGTGGACCCTCCCTTTCTCTCATTTTCCTCAAAGTCTCATCCTCAGTCATTTTATAAACCGAGTGTGTTCTAGTTTCCATGCAAGTGGATTTAAATTATTTTATACAATTTATATAATATAGTTTATATATAGTTATCTCTTTTTCATCTTAACCTCTTTGTTATTCCTCTTCTAAATCCTCCTTCGAGCCTTCCTGAGCCTCTCCTCCTCATTCAAATCTGGTAAGGGTTCTATGTTTCCTTTCTTTGATATGGTTTGGGTTTATATATATATATATATATATACACTTGTATATATCTATGTACTGTTAATAATATGTCCATTTGCCCCTTCATAAGATGGTGAATTCTCCATCTTAAATGTATTCATAACCCACTATTGATAAAGGGGTTGAGTTCTTATGTGTTTGATAAATATATATCTATTTAGGTTGATGTATAGATATATATGTAAAAGTATTTATTTTGTGTTTTAAAACTGAATAATTTATATCATATGACACAAATGAAATTAATGAAACCATGTTTATCTAATGTTCCACATATACGCAAAACATGTATGGGTCATTAAATGGTTGGTGTGAGACCCTTTTGTACACCACGTATTTTTAGTTATACATTTGTATATATATATATATATATATTATAAACAAACCTTTTATGGAACGAATTTTAATTTTTTCACATTTTATTAACTAATGGGTTTAAAACAGGTAAGAGTCATTAAACATTTAATTTATCTATATAAATATATATATTCATACAGTTTTAGATAAACCTCTATTATGCTTGATTTTAAAACCCCAAATTATTGAGTTTCAGAGTTTAATTAGTTTTATAAAATGTAAAGAATTATATTTTTGTATAAAATTCTTATACATGTAGATATGCCTATATGAATATGTATCGTTGGATTTTAATTATAAACTAATTATGTATTCATAAAAACAAATTTTTGGTGATTTATTTAGTTTTGAGATGTTAAATGTTCACAATGAATTATTAAACCTTTTGTTTATGTATTTTATAAACATAATGTTTAACCCACAATCATACCGAATCAATAGTTACCCTATTATATTTCCTTCTAATTTTTTAGAATAATGAAATAATCAAAGCACTTGAATATGAAACAATAAATGTTTTTCAATCATTATGTTCTATTTTGTTAAATATTTCCATTTATCAACATGTGTTTTAAATATGAATAACAATTATTCTAATTTTAGAATTGTGAATTCTAAAATACCAAATGTGCACATTCATAATAAGGATTTTAGGGATTGGAATTTTGTGTGATAAACTAGTGTTTAATGTGATTTATTTGTTGACACGTGTGTTTTCCAACATACTTTTCATTTATTGTTATGCATTGATAGTATTGTTATTAACACTTATATGCATGATTTACTTTGTATATGTAAATTCTGAAGAATGTAATCAATCATAAATAGACTTTTAAGGGATTAAGAATTAAATTATTCAATGTGTAATAGGACACTTTGAATAACATGAAATGATAAAATTAATTTTTTAAGGTGGTATGGTACACTTTGAATAATATGAAATAAAAAACAAAGTAATATGTGACACTTGGAATGATAAGTGATAAGTAATTTAATAAATCAAAGTTGTATGAGCACTTTGATTTAGATAAATGAGGAATGCATTGGACTTATATACTATCAGGTGTGGCCTGCTATTTCCTCTTGATGCATTGGTATGTCTAATGAGAAAAACTAAGGTCTTTGAAAATGGCCTTGACAAATTTATGAGTTATGGATTTTAGCTGAGGTCCTAATCATTAGACATCTTGGATGAGGCCTTGACACAGTCCTGCATATACACTTCCCTCATTATGACTATGTAATTTAATTAAACAAAAGAATATTCAACAAGTAGAATATTCTTGGTTGAAGATCTTATATTTATGAGAATTATATGAAGTAAAATATTATAACATATAAATTATTCAGCACTCATAGATTTATTATCCATTGTATGTTTCATTTTAGTAAAGGATGAAATTGAAGTTATTATTTTATGCGTAACTATGAACATTTATTACTCGTAGTTATTAATTTTGTACTTGCATATTCGCATGTCATACCTATTAAAGTTAGAGTGTGTTTTACTTGTTATATTGAAATGAGAATCTTATAATTGAACCATGATCCTTGTATCTTTTTTAGTATTCCCTGAATTATACTCTTTTAATTCATATAAAAATTGTTATGTTATGATACAAGTGTTTCAGAATTATTTAAGAATTTTTTTATGAATAATTTAAAAGGATTGTTTTAAAAAGGTTTTAATTTGTATTTTATATTATTTTTAAACCCCTTAATGGGCATTCATACGTTAACCCTACATTTTCAATATATTTTCTTTTACAGGTTTAGTAGATTTGAGACACTTAGTTTGGTGACTGCTTAATGAAGACATTTTTGTTCTATTTTTATAGAAATGTAATAATTGTATCTAATTCTCCGGGACCTAAACCAAAATGTTCCTCTCTAGTTGAACATGTGTGTGTGTTTTCAGTTGTTCTTTTCATAAAAAAAATTCACAGTGTGTTTTATTTCATCTCCACACTGGCTTTTTTGCAGCCTGAGGCCAGGGTGTGATAGTTGGTATCAGAGTATTGGTTTAGATAACCCTAGAAAATTAGAACAATACAAAAACTTGTTTATGTATCACTAAGTAGAGTTTCTCTTAAAATTTTCAGATGGTAGACAAAACAAGTCTTTTGTCTCTCCCCATCGAGTTACTAGAACATATAATTGACCAATCATGTTTAGAGATGTACCTAACATTTGTGAACCTACATCTAACTTGTAAATGCCCTTATCAAGTAGTTAACAACACAAATATACTTCAATAATATCAAGTATAAAGTCACATTTACTACCTCATATTTCAAGAAAAAATTTCTTTTTATGCACACAGAAGGAAGTTACTACAAAGGCCTCTTCTTGTGCTCCACTCTATCTACGGGTTATCTGGCCCTAGAGAAGTTCTGGGAAGCTGCAGAGGCAGCCGACCCCCACGTGGACTATATGTTCCAATTTATGAGTTTTAGTTTTTGTGGGAGTCTTTAAAACATCTGGTTTTCAGAAAACCAAGACGTTAGATTGGTCTACCAGAACCGTGATCATTTCAATATCTCTGAACTATACACCTCTTATGCCACCCTTTAGAGGAACTAATATTGACCATGTGAGTTTGACTTGATCTGTGAGAAGTGTATCTTGGAGAATTAAATTGAGGATTTTATGAACGTTTTGGGGATCAATCTAACAAGAAGAACCTACCAAGAAAGTCTCTGATGATGGTGCACCTAGTAAATGAGGATGTTAAGAAATCCATACTAGTATTATGAGAGTGAGAGGGTAGTTATGTAACACTGTGGGTTTATAAAAATTGTATAACTAAATAATTTTATAATTTTTGATGTTTTTACATGCTATTTCAAATAAAGACTCTATTTCGATATGGTTATACCTTGCTGAATAAACCATATCTCTTGAAATTTTCAGATAGAAGACATGAGTTCACCAACAAAAATCTTATATCTATATACAGAGTTTCTAGAACACATAATTCTTGAGGAATGTTAATAAGACTATGAAACATTTACAAACATACGTCTGACTTGTAAACGATTTTATAAAGTATCCCTCAGCTCAAATATTTTTTGTTCTAACAATGGGGAAAGTTACATCTACCACTGTATTGAAACAACTCAATTTGCAAAATTTGTGCAAAGGGGAAAGTACTATGAGGTACTTTTCATATGTTTCACCATATTTGAGAACTATCAAGCTTTACTGAAATTCCATGAAGCTTTGTTGGAGGGTGACCACCAAGAAGACTATATGAATCAAATCCTATGTTTTTCTATCCATGTGATGCTCCATGACATCCAAATTTTCAAGCATGATATTGTTCAAGGGATATATAGAGATCTGGTCCACTCTGAGATCTCTAATCTCCACACCACAAATGCCTTCCTCTAGAAACCTGAATGCTTTAGGAATAGGGATGATTTTAGCTACTGTTGGTGCTCTCACACTAGTGCAAAAAAAAATTATATTAGGTTTTTTCATTGTTTATGTCAGTTTTTGGCCAACGTTATTGTGGGGGCTGTTATAAATATTGTTTTTTACATCGGTTATTTTAAAACCGATGTAAAAAACAAACATAAATCTGATGCCATTTTCATGTCAATTCCAAAAAAAATAAATGTGGAAAACGGTTCACAGTCATTATTTATTATGTGGATTTTTAAATAACCGACATAATATTATGTTTATTTAGTCGGTTATTAAATAACTGAATTAATAAACAACCCCTCCGAAGCATTTTACATGCCGATTATTAGAAAACTGACTTGTAAAACAAGGTTATCACATCAGTTATTTTCATAACCGACGTGATAAAAAAGTCTGTGAATTTGTTTTTCATGTCGGTTAAAAAATAACTGTTGTGAAAACATATATACTACGTCGGTTATTTAATAACCGACGTAAAAAAACCATCCCCATGCATTAATTATGTCCGTTATAAAATAAATGACATAAAAACCAATTTTTTTAATAATATAGTTCTACCATTACAATGCACTGCCAAATAAGACCTGAAACCAGAAAAAACCAGACCAAAACCACTAGATATCCCCCACCACTTGACACCCCCTACTCCCTTGGACATCCCCCACCCCCTAGACACCCCTACCCCTTGGACACCATCCCACCCCCTGAAACCCACCACCCACCCACCCCCCGGATAGCCTCCACCACTCTGGACAAACCCTACCCCCTTGAAAACCCACACCCCGTGGACACCCCTAACCCTAGACACACCCGCCCCCTTGAACAGCCCATCCCACCCCCCTGGGCACCCAAACCCTAGAAACCCCCCACCCGTGGAAACCCTCCCACCCACAGGACAACCCATCACCCCCTAAACACCCCCTACCCCCTTGGAAATCCCCCACCCCTATGGATAGCCCCCACCCCATTGACAAGCTCCCACCCACTGGACACCACCCCACCCCAATAGACAGCCCCCACCCCCTGGAAACCCTCTCACCCCCTTGGATAGCCCCCACCCACATGACACCACCCCACCCCACTGGATATCCCCCCACCCCACCTCCTAGACACCCCTACCACCGGGACACCCTCCCACACCCTGAATAGCCCCCATCCCCCTAGACACCCTCCCACCCACTGGACACCCACACCCCCTTGTAGATCCTCCACCCCCTAGACACCCCCACTGCCCTGGACTCCCTCACACCCCCCGAGACACCCTCCCACCCCCTATAAAGCCCCCACACCCTAGAAAACCTCCACCCCACCCCTGGACACCCTCTCACCCACTTGACACCACCCCACCCCACTAGAACCCACACCCCCATGGACACTATCCAACACCCTAGACAGCCCCCACCAACTAGAAACCACCCCAACCCACTAGACAACACCCACCCCTACACCTCGACCCCATGGACAACCTCCCACCCCCTAGATAGCCCCCTCCCCCTGGACACCCTCCCACCCACTGGAAACCACCCCACCACACTGGACAGCCCCCACCCCCTGGAAACTCGCCCACCCCTAGAAACCCCACCCCCCTAGACACTCTCCCACCCCCTCGACACCCTCCCACCCCCTCGACAGCCCCCACCCCTGGAAACCCCCCACCCATAGACACCCCACCCCAACCCCCTAGATATCCCCCTCCACCTAGAAACCCCCACCCCTAGAACCCCCCCAAGACATCCTACCACCCACTGTATAGCCCCGGACCCTCTGGACACCCCCGACCCCCATGGAAGACCCCCCTGGACTCCCCCACCCAAAAGACAACCCCTCCCCCCGGACACCCCCAACCCCCGGGGATAGCCCCACCCCCTTGGCAGCCCTACCCACGTGTACAATCCCATATGGACATCCCCCATACCCCCTTGGACACCCCCATCACCGTGGACACCCCCTAACCCTTGAACACCCCCCCCCCTCGGACACCCTCACCCCCATTAAAACCATTACCATGCTTTTCCAAAGTATGAAACAAGAAGAAAGCAGACCAAAAGAAGACCAAAACCATATTAGAATCCAAACTAGAAAAACATCAGAACTCGACCAAAACAAGAAAAACCAGAGTAAAATTAAACATTCACATATATAACATTAAAAAAATACAATTTCAACTAAAAAAACATAAATCGAACCAAAAAAACTACCAAATACACAATTATAATTACTATATACAAAATTACATTTTACAAAAAAACAAACTAAAATCAAATCAAACCTGTAAAATAATTTGACCATTCAACTAGTAAGTGTTTGAAATCTTGAGCACTATAGGGTTTAGTTTCATAAAATACATATATTTTAAAAGGTTTGTATTTAATAATAATAATTAATAAATCAAATGAAACATTATGGGAATGCTTATATGGAAATCATACCAGGTCAAACATCACAAGTGTTCCATTTAAAATTATTTCATACATAAATATTAATAGATAATATCCAAATTCAATGAAACTATGTTTTTCATGGTAATTATGTTTAAATGACTGTCAATTCAAAATATAATTTTTATGAAATACATCAAAAAGTACAAATTATAAAGGGATATTTACCTTAACTTTTATATATTTGTTATTAGAACTCTTTTTCTTTGTTTTTTTAGAAATTAGACCCATCCCCTATTAGAAAATAACACCTATGGGATAAATTTAAAATTCATTATAATATAAACAACTATTAAAAATTTGAATCTTACTTTTCAAACATATTCTGATAATATCCCTATGTATCGCCATGGGCAGAGCACATCCAATAAAGTTTTTCTTTTATTGACATAAAAAATAACATCCAATGATCACTGATATAAAATAAAATTTATGGTTAGTGTTTTTTATGTTAAAATATAATGAACACTTTTCCAAATATATGTTTCATACCCCTCAAAAAAAGGCATCATCCAACACTGTGTGATTATATTCTGTTCAAATATTTCAGCAATATAAAGTGTTCTTTGATCCTCATCCAATGCATGTCCTTCAGGTGAAATCAATTACTGGTCAATGAATCCATATACATATGTCCTCTCATTCTTCTCACACTTTTTATAAAGATACCTAATACAAAACATACATATGTATACATTTTTAATAAATATAACGCATGGAATGGTGTTAAAACTTACATGGAAAAAATATGCACCACATTAATGCCAAACTCATCTTCAGTAACAAGGTCCATGAAACCATTTTTCACAATCCCCACATTGATTTCACATCCAAAAACATGAGATTCCATTGGAAACCTATAATGATCAACCAAAAAATATGAATATCTTAACAATCTGTCAAGACTATTAGAATATTTATCTAATGCCAAGGCAACTTGTCTTTGTGGTTGTCTATATAGTATTTATTTACCTTTGATGTATTTCTGTAAAAATAAATAGAAAAATATATTAGTTTTAAAATTTTAAAAAGATAAATAAAAAATAAAATAAAAGATAGAAAATACATACCTCTATGGTAATGACTCGCAGAAGCCTAGATGGAAAAACTAAAAATTGGATGATACTATGTCTAACTGTAATCACCTTATCTGTTGGTAATGGTAGTCAAGCTAAACTATCTATAATATTCTGTATAGTGATCCTATAATTCTCTACCTCTAACTTTTGATTATGAAATGTATCTCCTATACAATATACCATCCCATATGCAACTATATGATGGTGAGGATCATCAACATACCACTTAAAATAAGTAGGAATGTGTGGTGGAGGAGTAGGATACCAAATTGGGTCTGCAGGCTGAGGTGGGGGAGTGGGAGCTATTGGCGTAGGGGGAGGATAAATAATGGGGTCTGTAGGGGGAAGTGGAGGAGTGGGAGTTTCAGTCTGAAATTGTCTTTGCATGTCTGGAAACACAGACTATATAGATTCTCTAATATTTTTCTCCATCGTCACATAAATATTATAAACATATGCCTGTAAGAATTCTATTTTTTTATAAACACCCTAAATAGAAGAATTTGAAGAATGTGGAAATACTTTTCTTACCGATACACCCGTTGGATATCCTTATAAATGATCGGGGTGTTCGGGAATTCCCAATGCTGCAGATAAAATATCTTGCTTCCCATTAGCTATAAATACAACCTGTGAGTTCTGCTTCTCAAGAGAATCCTGTGTTAATTATTTGAACATTTCTATAATGATTGAAATTATATAAAGAATATAATTAACATAAATAAATAAAATAAATATCTTACAATCCTCTTATCTACAATTATCGATTCTTCTGAAAGATATTTTACCTTTTTTCTCATCAAGTCTCTCTTCCATTTTTCATATCTAGATGGAGAGGATGGAGGGGAGACCTCCTTAGAGCTTGAAGACTCAGCTCTCAGTTTTTTTAAATTTTTCCACCATTATTTCTTCTTCTAATAATGTATAACCTCCCTGATATAAACTATGAGGGTATACATTTTTACATTGGATCTTTGGAAGATATTTCCTCGTTTGAAATAAATTAATATTATGAAATCATTGTCAAAAAATTATTAAGATAATTTATTTAAGAAATATTATAAAAATTTACATTTCCCTTACCAAAAATGAATTTTTTCATATACTTTAAACAAATTGCCTCCATGTGTCTTCATCTATGAAATGATATATATGACATGAATTATAATGATTCATATTCCAAAAATGAAATCAGATGTGAGGGATGATTTTAAATCCATCCATCTCCTAGTATCCATCGATAAACATTTCTTTATAACTCCTCTAGTGTCAGGAATATGAAATGTCATCTGATAAAGATTTTTTAGAACATATTATACTAGAAAAATTTAAAGATTAGTCAAACAATAGCAAAAGATCATACCAAAATCATCTCCCACAACAGATATATTATCACTTTTTTCACAGTTCTCCAATCATCTTACAAAATGATTACTATTACTTTACCCTGAGTTGAAACAAAACTCATAAAATATTTTTCATTTGGACCTCTAGTAATATCATTATCATCAAACTCAACCAGTATCCTCTGGTCCTAGCTATGGGAAAGTGATAATTTTGGTAAACATGTGCATCCACATTTACCAACTCTTGAACTCTTCTTTTCCATTATGGGAGCACATGAGGAAGATTGGGGAACATCAGGAGAATCATGTGAATGTTTCTCCCCAGAGGTACGATCATGATGCTAATCTCCATAATCATGTGGTTGATCAACTGATTGATCTATCATTATCCTTTAAATAAAAAATATCACACAATAGTTCATAAATATAAAAATTCAAATATTAAAATACTTATATAATCAAAAAATGGAAAACTAAACTATGTTATGTAATAGTAAACATGGTAAATGTGGTAAGCATGTTAACCAATAGAATAGATGATAAACATGGTAAACACGGTAGTGTAATTTTCTTTCAACAAAATCAATAAATATATAAGTCATGTAAAGGTAAACTGTGGTAAACTATTGTAAACAGGGTAAAAATGGTAAAAATGGTAATGTAATTTTCATTCTACAAAATAAATATATATATAAGTTACATAATGGTTAAAATGATAAAATAAACTAAAAAAATTAAAATAAACCAAAATTTCTACTTATTTGTTTTAATACGGATTTTAATAAAGAAAAAAATTACAATATATAACATTTTAAAAATATAATAAGAGTAACAAAGATATAAACATGTCTTACCTATAATATTAGTAATTTACAAATGGATTTTTTTCCCAAATTACATCATCATGACCGTTCCTTATAGCAGAAACCAGGTCTTCAACATGCTCATCATTGTTTTCTGTTAATCTTTCCATGGATGTAGGGATCTTGCATAAATCAGCATTTTCATAAATTTGATCCTAAACAACATATTATTTTTCCCTTGTAAAACAATATACCACTGCATATCTGATTGATCAACTACATAGAAAATCTATTTTCCATGTGCTCCCATTATAAAAGAATCTATTATGTCTTCTAATCTATTCAGATTAAAAACTGTCATTTCAAATTCATCGTGTCTAACACTATTGCCACTGATACACCATTTTCAGTTAAAAACAAGAACTTTATTGTTAAAGTAATCAACCTCCCATATTTCTTCAATTACTCTATAATATGCACATGAAGTAGAAATTGGGTGTTTGTCTTTAGAACTCGAAAAATGCATTGCTTCTATAAACACCAATACACCACTATTCTAAACTGCACTTCTACTATCCTGATCTTTCATATGAAATGTATATCCATTAATGTCATTCCAAGACCATGTTATCGCATTTGAACTTGGACCACCCACTAACCATCTTAATGTCTCTGATACACCTGATCTACCAAGCAAGGACTTTTTATAATATGATAAAAATGTTTTTTGTGCTCATTCAAAATCCACATTTCTTTCTTATTTGGATGACATTGTTTCAACTCATTAATATGAAATGTGATATATAGTTGAGCATAAACAATGTTATTAAAAATTTATAATTCTACCTTCATCATTAGTTCAGTTGACAATGATTTGATTTTCATGCCATGAACCCCCTACCCACATTATTAACTCATTCATAGTGAGATGGAGGCAAACTTATGTGCTCCTCCATAGCCAAGTATCTTATACAGAACACCTCAACCCACTTAGAAATATAATTTTAAATGATGGAGGCTTCAGGTCGATATGGATTCTTAAAATACCCATTCATTATTTTCATATACCTTTTAAAAGGATAAATCCAATGAAGTTAAACTAGTTCACAAAGCATTATTTTTGGAACCCGATGAACCATTAAATGCAGCATTATATCAAAAAAATATTGCAGAAAATAAATTTTCAATTGAAAAAGTATAGAAATTTCATCCTTTCCCAAAATGTTAAAATAATTCACATTAATCACCTTATTACAAATTTAATTGAAAAAATAACTCAACATTATCATAGTCTTTCTCACACAGATGGTCAATATTACATGCAATGAAAATGGTATAATTTGTTGCATCACGACATGACAATCATGAGATTTCATACCTATCAACTTCAAATCCTTCAAAGAGACAAATGTTTTTACATTGGAAGAATAAACTTGAGGCACTTTGATATTATGAATACACTGACAAAAGATAATTTTCTCCCTCTTGGATAATGTATGACAAGATGGAGGAAGAATTTTTTGTCTTCTATTAAGAGTGGGAGATAACTCCAAATGTATTCCCATTGATAGTAAGTCTAATCTTGCATTCAACTCATCTTTAGTCTTTTATTTAATATCTAATTATGTTCCAATAAAACATTTTCAAATATTCTTTTTCTATGCGCATGACATCAATATTATGTTTCACATCACGATATCTCCAATATGGTAGCTTAAAAAATATTTAACTTTTCTTCCAAATATGTCGATCATTACCAGATTTATGTTTCTTTCCCAATGACACATCAAGGGTTTTCACCCTCTCAAAATACACATCATGGGATAAAGGTTTCGGAGAAACACAAAATTCATGTGATCCACTGAATGCCTTTTTTAGTCTTCAATAACAGTGATCCATAGGCAAAAACTTTTGATGACCCATGTATATTGTTTCCCCCCATGATGAAATTGACAATATGATGTCTGTTGTTCTCAAATTGGACATTCTTTATGCCCCTTGTCACTGTATCCAAGAAAATTCCTATATGTTTGGAAGTCATATATAGTGAACATATGCACTTCATGTAGTTGAAAATATTCCATTTTATTAGAATAATACTCTCTAATACCATCCTCTCATAAAAGTTTCAAATCGTCAATAAATGGTGACAAAAAAACTTCAATATCTTTTCCAAGTTTCTTTGTAATAGAGATCATTATACTCAACATGAAATATTTTCTCTTCATACAAACTTCATGAGAGAGGTTGTAAATTACTAATAAAATAGGACATAAACTATGTGTTCTACAGAGGGTTCGGTATGTATTCATTCTATCTATTCAAAACCCAAGTATGAGATTCCAAATTTCTTTTCCAAATCTAGGATACTGCTCATCAATTTTATTCCATTGTGGACAATTAGCTGGATGTCGTATTTTTTCGTCACATATCTGCTCATCATCATTCTATCTTAACCTTCTTTTATCATGCGAATTAGAAAATAAATTTTTCAAAAGATGAATTATATGAAGATACCAAAATACCTAGGTAGGGATATTTTTAATATCTATATCATCCTGTAATTTTTCATTCAACTTATACCATGATGTTCCAAATTTAGGACACTCTGAAAAAAATTTACATTCCTTCCTATATATCATGTAGTCATTAGAACAAGCATGTATTTTCTTGTATTCCAATCAAGTTGGGCATAATATTTTCTTGGCCTTATAATGCGAATATGGGAGATCGTTTTCTTTTAGAATAATTTCATTAAATAATTGATGAATCTCTGTAAAACTTCTGCCACTCCATCCATGTTTACCCTTTATGTTAATCAATATTAACATTGCCAAAAAATTCATAAAATCTGTAAAACCGGGGTAAAATGGTTTTTTAGCATTGCCATATAGATGTGCAACTATCGGTTTTATCTCAATTTGTTCTGCTACAATATCATAAATGATTTCTTCAATTCCCTTAGAGTTACCATCTTCCAAATCATCATCATCTGTATATCTGACATTCTATACAGTTTCACCATGCCAAATCCAAGGGCTATAACTCAGATTAAAACCATGAAAAATTAGATGATCTTTGATGTCTCTAATTTTGAACTTTTTTATATTCAAACATTTCTGGCATGGACAGAAAAACATGTCAATGATTGGAACATTTAATTTAGAAAATTACAAAAAGGAATCAACACCTTTCTCATATTCATTACTCATTTGATGTTCCATAATCCAAAATTGATTCATTATTACCTATAAAAAATATCAAAATTAGACATCTCGTTAAGATAAGCCAACTTTATATTTATATGAAAAATACCATAATTTGAATGTAATTTATTTTGAAATATAAAAAAATCTATGCATATTTGAAAAATATATGCATGAAAATGATTCTAAAAAAGAAAATATAGTTATATATAATAGTTTAAAATTCATCTTGGATCCATTCTTCTTAAGTTAAACAAAGAATACATCCTGGTGCAACTAGATACCAAATTCACTGTTCTGTAAAAAAAGAAATATAAAGTACAAATATTAAAAAATAAATACATTCACTATTTAAAATTACCCCTATCCCAAAAATTTGAAACCATTGGGATAGCTCCTAAAATCGTTGGGATAGAATATCCCAATAGTTTCACACACTGTTGGCATGATGATCCTTGCAATAGCCCTATACCAACGGTTCTATAGGAACAATTGGTATAGCCTTCTTGAAGTTAATATATGCCAACAGTTTTAATGAAACCGTTGGGATATATATATATATATATATAAACGGGGTGTCCAAGGGGGAAGGGGATGTCTAGGGGGGTGTTTGGGGTTTTCCAAGGGTGTAAGGGTTGTCCAAGGGGGTAGGGGTTGTCTAGGGTGTCTAAGGGGGTAGGGGTGTCCAGGGGGTGGGGGATCTCCAAGGTGTGGGGGAGTGGTGTCCAGGGGGTGAGGGGGATGTCTAACCCGCTACCCCATTGGACACCACCCAACCCCCTTGGACGCCCCCTGGATACCCCAACCCCCTGGACACACCCACCCCCTGGATACCCTTACCCCCTTGGACATCCCACTCAACCCCTTTGACACCACCCCCACCCCACTAGACACCCCCACCACCCTAAACACCCCCACCCCTAGACACCACCTCACCCCTGGACACCCCCACACCCCTTGGATGCCCCTACCCCTTGAAAAGCCCCCTCACCCTCCCCCCCAGACACCCCCACCCCCTTGGACACCCCTAGACACCACCACCCCCTTTGATAGCCCCCACCCCTGGACAGATCACCCAACCCTCGGGATAACCCTCCACGTAGACACACCCTACACCCTTCGAATGCCCACTCACCACCCTGGACACCCCCTAGAGACCCCTACCCCCTGGAAAACCCCTACCCCATGGACACCCTCCCACCCTCTGGACCCCACCCCCCTGGGAATCCCCCACCCCCTTGGACACCCCAAGACACCACCACACCCTTGGAAAACCCCCCTCACCCCTGGATATCCCCCTTCCCCTATAGATGACCCCCACACCCTAGAAACTCCCTACTCCTTTAGAAATCCCACTCATCCTCTGGACCCCCTGGACACCCCTACCCCCCTGGACAACACCCACCCCCTAAACAGCCCCAACCCCTATGGACACCCCCACCCTCTGGATACCCCCTCCCCCACCCCTGGATACACCCTAACCCTTGGACCACCAACTCACCCCCCAGACACCGCCCCTAGACAGCCCCACCCCCTTGTATAACACCATCAACCCCTAAACACCCCACCCCCTCGCACACCCCTACCCCCTTCGACAGCCCCTACACCACCCCCACCCACTTGAACACCCCCTTGACACCCCCACACCCTTGGAAAGCCCCCCTTGACACCCTCACCCCCTGGACACCTGACCCCCTTAGATAGCCCCCACCCCCTTGGATGCCCCCTATACACGCACACACACATGATAGAACCCAAAAAAATCGTAAACTTGCATGAAGTCAATTCTATGGTTTATTTTACAGAATATAATTTATCATGGTATAAAAGAACACTATGACATTGACCATGATAGAACGAACAAAGGTAGAAAAATAACATGTCGAAAAATAAGTTTCGGGCTTCACGAAATATAAAAAAATGAAACCGAGCCATGTGAGGCTTACTTGAGTGTTGCAAGTTGACCTGATAGATCTGGTGATAATAAAGATGATAAATGATGTTGGATAACCGAGGAAGAGGACATGACTTCAAAGAATACTTTCTAGGTTTTCCGCATGTGAGAGATGAGTTACAGGTCTCCCAATAAATGAAAACATAATGACTAAATATAGGGCACAATATATCATTTAAAAGCATTATCATGTCAGTTATTTAATAAACGACGTGATAATATATTTTTTTATAACATGTGTTATTTAATAACTAGTGTAGAAAATTATTTATCACATTGGTGATTTTATGACCAATGTGATAAATTTTTGATATTTTCTTTATCGCGTCGGTTATTTTATAACTGGCATGATTAAGCACCCAAATTTGTTATTTTACATCGTTTATAAAATAAGAGACGTAAAAAATTAATTCTCATCGATTTATCACATCAGTTATTTTATAACTGATGTGATAAATTGATTTTTATAGCTTTTCACATTAGTTATATAGAACCGATGTGAAAAATGCCGACATGTTAAATGTTTTTTCCACTACTGTCAGTGTATCAGGTAAAATTTGTTGAGGGTCTGGAAACCAATATAGGGATAAACTTGAGGGTATTCAGAAGATTGACTTCGTTGGATAAAATTGTGTGGCCCTTTGGGAGGTGATGTGAGTTTGGTTTTTCTACTATGTTGTGTATGATCATTTCAAAATTTTGAGTATGAAATTCTTTGATGGGGGGATAATTTTATTCCCTAAAATGTATTCCTCATGCAATAATAATATTGTGGTTTTATTCTATTTAATTTTCATGTCCTCCAAAGAAAACATGCAAACTACACGCATGGAATTTTATTTAATCAGACACTGAAGTGTTTAAATTATAACAAAATCAAAGGAAAACTATACTACAAAAAAATACTTATTAGAAAACCAATTAGAATTATAGGGAGGCCATCCAATATAAGAAAAACACCAAGAGGATAGTAAGGGTCCTTCGGATCTGTCATAATAAACATTAGTGTGGCCAGAACTACTATAGCCAAACTGAGCATCAATGAATGATGTGCACCATCTTCACCAAGACGTTTTGATAATGGAAAACCCTGTTTCATGTTTTTATAATTCCTTCATCCGACCTTTACCTCTTTAAGTGACCGTTGAGTTTCTAACGACTACAAGAATAGTCGTTAGAGTTTTTTTGGTTTAAATAAAAATATCAAAGTATGATTAGTTATCCAAAATAATTCAGGTATGTATTTAAATTATAACATTAAAGTTAAAATATAGGGGAGTACCCCACCTAGATGAGGTCCACCTTGTGGCAGCCCTCAAGGCCTTTATAGGCATCTCATCCATAACTCTAACAATGGCCCAGAGGTAGTGTGCATGCTTGGTGCATGCTATTTTTTTGTGCACAAGATGCATAGCTTGCCCTTAGCATGCACATGTGCGTGTGTGAGGACTAAATAATTCCACCATATAGAGTGGCATGATAGCGTGGGTGGGCACAGGAGCACACTCGCAGAAGAACCCGGTACAGGGGAGTACCGGGAGGGAATGGGGAGTAATATTAGTAATGTATTAGAGTCTCAGGTTTATAAAGGATCCATAGAAGCCCCTTCATTTCGATGTGGCATGGGGAAAATTATCTGGGAGCATATCTGGGTCATTCGATCACACCATGCACGATCTAAGATACTTGATCAGTTCGGCATTCTAACCCCCACGGTTGAGAATATCCACTGCATTTTGTGTTCACCATCTGATATTAATGGATCTAATCAAGACTGTTACTTATTTTTATATCACTTCATCTTACCATAGTCTTCAGATAAAGTCAAGATTTAATCAGGATCATCCATCTCATTTTAAAATCAATGGACTCCCCTTCACCACTGTATCATTCCTCAGTTAATCTCCTCTGTCCTTTTATTTTATTGTTTTTCATCCACTTCACCTTCTTTTACTTTCTCCAAAGGCACTTCACTAGTGGGTATTTACACTTTTATCATTTTTTCTTCCACCCATGACTCTAGTGGACACTCCCTTGCTCACATTTTTCAACAAAGACTCTTCCTTAGTAATTTTATAAACTGAGTGGGTTTCGGTTTCCAGAAAAGTGGCATTAAAGTTTTTTATATATTTTATATAAAAGTGTTTAAATATAGTTATCATGTTTTCACCCTATCCTCTCTGTTCTTCCTCTTCTCAAGCCTCCTTTGAGCCTTCTCAAGAATCTCCTCTTTATTCAAATCAATTATGGGTTCTATGTTGCCTTGCTTTGATACCGTTTGGGTTTATATACATACATTCATATATATATATATATATATATATATACACACACTTTTATATATATATATGGTTAAGAATATGACCAATTGTACCCTTTTAAGTAGGTGAATTCTTCATCTTAAATGTATTCATAACCCTCTATCGAGAAAGGGTTTGAGTTCTTATGTGTTTGATAAATATATATTAATATAGGTCAATGTATAAATATATATAAAAGTATATTTGTAAACTTGAAAACCGAACTCTTTATGTCATATGACGCAAATGAAATTAATGACTCCCTTTTTATCTAATGTTCCACATATATGCACAACATGTAAGGGTCATTAATTGTATGGTGTAAGACCCTTATGTACACTATTTATATTCGGTTATACCTTTTTATATAAATATTAATATTTTATAAACATTCCTTTTAGGGCACAATTTTCAATTTATGCACCCCTTATTAACTAATGGGTTTACAACATGTAAGTTTCATTAAAAATTTGATATATATATATATATATTCATAAAAGTTTAGATAAACTTCTACTATTCTTTATTTTAGGACTCCTAAATATTTATTTTCAATGATTAATTAGTTTTATAAAATGTAGAGTATTTTATTTTTTTACTAAATTCTTATATATGTACATACAACTATATGAATATGTATCATTGGATTTTAATTATAAACTAATTATGTTTTCATAAAAACCAATTTTTGGGGATTTAATTATGTTGTGAGATGTACAATGTTCACAAATAATTATTAAACATTGTTTTTATGTAGTTTATAAACTTTCCTTTTAATCCCCAATTATACGATATCAATATTTACTCAAGTGTTTTCCCTCTCAAATTTTTTAGATGAATTAAATAATCTAAGCACTTGATTTTTCCGCAATAAATGTTTTTTAATCATTATGTTATGTTTTTTTAAATATATCAATTTATCATCATATTTTTAAAATATGAATAATAATTATTCTAATTTTAGAATTGTGCATTCTGAAATATAAAATGTGTACATTCATAATAAGGATTTTAGGGATTGTCATTTTCTGTGATAAACTAGTGTTTAATATGATTTAGTTATTGACACATGTGTAGTCCACTATACTTTTCATTTATTGTTATTTATTGATAGTATTTTTATTAACATGTATAGGGATGACCTAGTTTGTATATGTAAATGCTGAAGAATGTAAATCACATGGATTTTTAAAGAATTAAGAATTAAATTATTCAAAGGGGTATGGGAGACTTTTAATAATATGAAATGAGAAATTAAATTATTAAAGGTGGTATGGGACACTTTGAATAACATGGAATATGAAACCAAGTATTAAGCGACACTTGTAATGATAAGTGATAAGTAATTTAATAAATCAAAGTGTTACGAGTACTTTTGATTTAGAGGAATGTGGAATGCATTGGACTTATGTACGGTTTGTTGGGGCCCTCTATAACCTCTTGATGCATCAGTATGTCTCATGAGACAAACTATATTCTTGGAACAAGGCATTGAAAAATTTAAGAGTTTTTTATTTTGGTCGAGGCCTTGATCATTAGACATCTTGGTTGAGGCCTTGACATAGTCCTACATATGCACTACCCTCATTGTGACTATGTAATTTAATTAACCAAAATAATATTCAACTAGTAGAATATTATTGGTTAAAGATATTATGTTTATTAAAATTAGATGAAGTAAAAGCTTATATATTACTATTTATTCAACACTCAGAGATTTATTATCCATTGTATGTTTCACAGTATTATAGGATGAAATTAAATTTATTATTTTATGCGTAACTCTGAATATGTATTACTCTTAGTTATTAATTTTGTACTTGCATATTCACATGTCATACATATTAATGTTAGAATGTTATTTACTTATTATATTGAACTGAGAACACTTATAATTGAATCAGGTTCCTTGTAACTCTGTTAGTATTCCCTGATTTGTTCTCTTTTAATTATTAGAAAAATTGTTATGTTATGATACATGTGTTACAGTATTCTTTAAGAAAATGTTTTGTAAATAATTTTAATGGAATGGTTTCAAAAAAATTTAATTGTTATATTTAATTATTTTAAAACTCCTTACTGGGTATTCGTATTCTCACGCTATGTTTTCAATATGTTTTCATTTATAGGTTTGTTAGTTTTGAATCCCTCTATTTGGTGACTTTTTATTGAAGACATCTTTTTTCTATTTTTAAGGAAATGTAATAATTTTATCTGATTCTCCAGGACCTAAACCAAAATGTTACTCTCTAGTGGAACATGTGTGTGTGTTTTCAGCTATTGTTTTTAAAATGAAAAATTCATAACATGTTTTATTTCATCTCTCCACTGGCTTCGAGGTAGCCCAGGGCCGAGGCATGACACTTTTCCATGTTAATAGGTGGTATCAATGGGAACTTTATTAATATATTATTAATTAAATGTATTCCTTAAGGGCCACATTCAAATATAGACATTTCACACTATGGAAAGGAAATGATCTAACCATATGTACTTAATAAAATGGAATGAACTTAACATGGCCTTAATTATTAAATGAAACAATTGTAAGGTGAATTGTATATGAAACTTGATAATGTTATAGGATTGTACATACTCGAGTTGTTTTTTTTATTCCTATGGGAATTACATGAGCATTCATGGATTCCATTATGATTCAATGATGTTTATTTCGAAAGGTGTGACCCACCTTTGAAACCGATCTTTTTCTATCAATTAATTCTCAACATAACACTGAAGGATCCCTCTTTTATTGTTATATGATTCCTTAGATACAATCCTTGGATCTAATATGGCTTCTATGGGTATGAGGTTCCTTGTTTAAATCCTTGGTCATAGCCATTTCTTATCCCGTTTTACCTTGGATGTTTTTTTGGGACTTGTTCAGATTTATTATTGTGAAATGCCATAGACGATTCTCCTTGTATTACAATCTTACCCATATAGGCAGGCTATAGAAACTACCTATGTTGGATCGACCCCATATGTTAACGATTCCTTGTTTATCACCTTGGAACATCTTCATTATTAATATCATAAGGATGATTTTTTATACCTTGGATCATTCATTATAAAATCATTTCAATGTTGGTAATACCAAACATGGCTTATTTATATAAACTAGAACATAATTAATTAGTGAAATATTTTTATGTTCATACAAAATTTGAGGGCAGAAGAAGGTCCCTGGGTTTTTACGTTATTGTACTGATTTACAATTATATATGCATTCATACACACTCTTTTAGTATATATTTCATGGAATGGAGGTTATAGACATTGTTGGTGGTGGACTACTGAGATTTATCTCACACCTTATTTGGGACACTATTTGGAACCCGGTAAGATTATATGTATGCAAGTTTGGAAAAGGGGAAGTGTACTGCTTCAGACACTTGATTACTTGATTTATTTGGATAGAGATGTAACAAATTGCCAAGTTGGTGCTCGGGATATTGGGGATAGTTTTTTTGTTTCTTTTTTCAACTTTTTTATAAAATTTCTGTCAACATATTCTTTTACATATTTTCTAGTTTTATAGATAGATTAAACATATCATCAGTAGGTTTTGAGTATTACTATTAGTTTTTCGTGTTTTCCATTACATCAATATTCTTCTGTTGTTACACCAATTAATATTGATTCCTCTATTAATTTTTTATATTATTATTATCCATTGTGTTAGAATCCGGTAATTAGGGAACTGTTTCCCAACAAATATACCCTAAGCCCTCTATACCAGTTGGCAGCCTTTGGCATTCAGGGAGATTCACTTGAGGCCATGTGGCCAACCAGGCTTGGGTCACATCTGAATGGAATCCATGTTCAGGACTTCACATATGATGTAAGTGAGACCTCTAAATAGTGTTTAACATTTTATATTTACAAGAATTACAATCCTCCTCCACAATAAAAAGGTAACTCACCCTTCCCCCACTTCTTCACACCTCTCAAGACCAATGGATCAACCAAACCCTACCAAAATCTCCTCATATAACAACCCTTCTCTTCATTTCATATTAGCACATGATTTATTACATAAGAATAAACATAATACAACCGAGATGATTGAGATATCTAGTGTGTTTGGGAATTATGTTCATAACATAACAACACAAAACAGGTAATACAACATCATTATTGAAAACATTTTTGACTTGCTCAAAATAGACGATCAAACTTAAAACGTCATGAGGTAACCTTGAAAAATACATAATAAAGGGGTGACCTATAAAGCATAATATAAAAATAAACATGGAATAAGAGATAAATTTTAAAAAATAGGCATATCAATGGGGAATAAAAATATTATAAACCATAAACATGAATAATGAGAAAAGATATACGATGATATTCATAACATGGAAAATGTGGAAACAACATAAAACAATGAATCAAAAACATAAGTCAAGGATAAACTAACAAGAAATCATGGGGGAGATTTACCATAAATGAATCAGGTACACCCCTTTCCCAACATGACTTATCATGATATTAAACATTACCCAAGGCATTTGAGATCTATTTGGGTTCACCCATCATAATCATTCCATTCTCATGCTTATGTTTTCCATATAGATCATACTACATGGATTCATTCAATATCATTATTTATCCCTTGATCAATTAATCTGGAATAAATAAATGTAAGTAGCCAATCAAAACGTATGTGTGCATTAAGGTGAATATCATTGATAGAATAAATGGGTATGGTATTCACTACACAATTATTTTGGCATGGAGAATCTCAGGGTTATTTCAGCAGCATAATGGTGTTACATAAAATTTCATAAAAATTGTTTATGAGAGAAAAAGGGTATCTAAGTATTTTGAAGTAAATTGGATAGTAATAGGGACATGGAAAATCCTATCCTAAAATTATAAATTTTTAAATAGAAGGAATAAGGTAACAAAGAAACATGAATAGTGAAAATAATCCTTACAAAATTTTGACATGGTAATGGGTGTACATAAAATATAATGAGAGGCATAATGAGAGTGAAAGGAATCTCTAATAATTTATATACCAAATGAATAGTAAAGGGATTATGTAATATCATACCCCATTAAAACCAAATGAAATTTAGAAGACATAACACAAAAGTAGTGCTTGATAAAAGAGGAGAGTGGAAGATGAGGTTCCCTTAAATGAATGTGTGACTCCAAAGGCTTGGTAAGGACTTATTGAGTGATTTTGGGAACCATTGGAGGACTCTATGGAGGGTAGGTCAGACTATGGACGTTATATTATATGTTTTTGTGTTGTGAAATGGGATCTTGAGTGGGTTTATATAGGAAAGGAAGGTGATATCTTTACTATTTAGTATTTGGACACTACATAATAAAATATACAAAACCATATAAAATATCATGGATTTCCCCTTGTATCTATGAAAATGGAGTGGTTTAGATTATTTTATATGTTATATGGCATAACTCATTAAAATATTAACATTGGTGATGTGGAGGTCAGTCACACTCTTAATGAAATGATTTTAAAATCTTAAAATATATTATAAGCCTTAGAGGATTCATAATGGATATAAAAAATAAATAAAATAAACATAAAAAAATATTTTGAAAGCAAAACATATATTTTTTTCTTTTATCCCTTTTATATTAATTATCACATCACATTTGGGTCATTATTATTCCATAAAACACAAATTATATTTATACGGTATTTGATTTTTACCCAAAAAATCGACTATCTCAGAAAATTATGACAAACTCACTATTGGGTAAATTTGAAATCCTGATTCCAAAAATAATATTAATTTTATATAAATAATTTTCTAAATGTACGAATTTTCTTCCTCTAAAAAAACTAAAAATTATTGAAAATGATATGTTTTTTATAATAACATTTTTTAACCCTTATAAAAATTAAATTTGACAAATAAAAATTAATTGATGATTTATATTTGATAAATATTAAATAATTAAAATATTTAATTAATATATTATTTAATTTAAAAATCAAATAATTCATAAATTCATTAATTTTAATTGAATATTAACCAAAAATACAATTTGTTCTTTAAAAATAATTTACAAAGTAACGACAATAGGATGAAAATATATTCATTATTCTTTAAAAAATAATTTACATATTCATATTTCTAGGGTCTTGATACATATACCTTTAAAACGTGATAATACACTCTAAGAGTAAGGTTCACAGTGGTGGGGATTTCATGGGGTAATTCGGTGAACACGGGTTTGGTCGTGGTCTCGATGAGCTTTAACATATAATGTAATTAATTCTTATAATTCTTAAGTTGTTGTATCTCATTTTGGGATTTATCTTGGGAAAATACCTAAAATTATATCTCCCTCGGATGCTCTTATAAATGGGCTTAATAGGGTATGATCCAACTATTTGAGTCCATCTGTTCTTTTATGAAAATTGGATTTTTTAAAACCCTTTATTTATACTAATAATGTGATCACTATATAACAACTATAATATCAGTGATAATGATACTAAATGGTAATTAAAATACAATTTCATATAATAATAAAAGCTTCATGTTTTTTCTATAACCATATTATATAATAATACATTTAATAAAATAAAAAGGGGAATTTTATTTATAATAATGCAGGTTGTTACAGTATTATCGCCTTATGAAATTTCACCATCTAAATTTTCATTCCCTAGACTAAAACAGATAAGGGTAACTCTATTTCATCACTTCCTATGGTTCCCACATTACTTCATCAATCTTCTTGTTTCGCCACATCACTTCGACTTGGGACATTTTATTAATTTCATAGAACTTTTTCTCTATGATCTAAGATCTTCACCAGCTGATCCTCAAAGGAAAGGTCATTCTCTAATAGTATCACCTCTGTATTGAGTACATCTAAAGGGTTTGGTATTTAATTTCTCAAGAGGGGTACATGGAATACATCATGAACTTGAGATAGGTTTTGGAGGGAGTTCTAGTTGATAATCCACTGCTCTGATGCAATCAAGGATCTAAAAAGCATAGATGTACCTTAGACTAAGCATTACCTTTTCCCAAAATATCATCACATTATTCGATGGAGATATGCATAGGAATACCATGTCTAAAACATAAAACTCTATGTATCATCTAATTTTGTCATCATATATATTCAATAAACTATGAGAATCCTTGATTTGCTTATGAATGATCTTAACCTTCTACATCATTTCCAAAACAATTTCAGGACCTGGAAATTTTATGTCCCCAACATCATCCCAACATGAAGGTGTTCTAAACCGCTTCTCATAAAGTCCTTCATAGGGATCCATTTGGATGATCGAGTGGAAACTTTTGTTATAATAGAACTCTAATAAGGGTAGATGTTTCTTTCATCCTCCTTTGAAGTCCATATAAAATGTTCACTATATGTATTATAGTGTATGAATATTCTACTCAAATTTTCCATCGGTTTGAGGATGATAAGTTATACTAATGTTTATCTTAGTGTTTAGATAGTTTTTTATAATTTTCTAGAATATGGAGTAGAATTTCATATGTTGGTCAGATACAATCAATAGTCGTACTCCTTAAAGACTTACTACTTTTATGAAGTATATATGTTCTAGGTGATCCAGTGAGAAATAATCTTGAATCACAATGAAGTGTGCAGTCTTTGTAAAATGATCCACAACAACCCATATTGAAATGTTTCCTTTGGATGTCTTTGGATTTCTAGTGACAATGTCCATAGTGATTTTTTCCAATTTCCATGTTGGTATAGTCAATGGTTGTATCATCCACTTAGACTTATGCCTTTAAAACTTCACTTGCTAATATACTAGGAAATTTTTTGTATATTCAGTGATCTAATTATTCATTTTTTCCCACCAATAGTGCTCTCAAATATCTCGATACTTTTTTTATTCATATTTGAATGGAGAATGTGGAACTATGTGCATTATCTAATAGGTCATTAATTAACATAGGATTTGATAGAATTCATAGTCTTGAACAAAAGAGCACAATTCCTTCTACATAAACATTGAACTCTGAGGATTTCCCTTTTCTTTTAGTTTCAACTATCTTTTGAATTCCCAGATCATGTTTTTGAGCATCCATTAACCTTTCTAGAAGAGATGGTTGATAAATTATTTGTGAAAGGATTGATGATGTTCATTCCTTTATGATTCCAATGCCCATCCTTTATAAATCTAAAAAGATCAAATCCCTCTCAATTGTCATAAATGTTAAAATTATTGGATCCTTTCTACTTGGATTTTCTACCACCTTTTTCTATATCCTAATATGGTAATGAATTGATCAGTCATAACCTTTGATCAGAGTTAACCATCTTCATTGGAATATATTCATCTTCATCTGTGTGAAAATATATTTGATATTTTTTTGATCCATATATATATCACACTTCTTGATAAAGATATAATGTTTCCATATTTGCAAAGAGAATAACACTTCATATGACAATAGATCATGGTTTGGGAAGTTATGTTCATAAAATTTCTACTTCCTTGAGTAATAGGCTATGAATTTTTCATATTTCATTAATACAGAGCCCAGTCCATTCTTTGTATAATTTCTAAACACCAAAAAAGTTCTCCACTTGTGGTTAGTGTGATCCCAATGGTAGTGATAAGTCTCCTTTTCAACTCATTGAATTTTTCTTCACATTAATCATAAAAAATAAAAATTACTCACTTCTGAGTTATCTTGGTAAGAGGGTTTGAAAATCGTGATAAATTTCTCAAAAATCAATGATAATACCCAGAAAACCCAAGGAAACTATGGATATCTATCACAGATGTTGGCCTCTTCCATCCTTCAATTTATTTTGTCTTCGAATAGTCCATAGGTATCCCATTACTTTTGATGATATTCCCCAATAATGAGACATTCATTAACCAGAACTTATACTTGTTGTACAAGGCATAAATCTTCTCATTTTATAAGTTCTTTAGCAATGTGTTCAAATACTCCTTATGATCCTCCGTACATTTGGATTATATTAGCATATCATCTATAAATACTACCATAAATTTATCGACATAATCTATAAATAATCTATTCATTAAATCCATGAATATTTTTGGAGCATTAGTGAGTCTGAATGGAATCACTATGAACTAATAATGGTCATACCATGAACAAAAATTGGTCTTTGGGATATATTCCCTCTTCACCCTTACTTAATAATATCCTAACAGAAGATCCAACTTAGATAAGTATTGTTCTCTATGTATCTAATGGAACATTTACTAAATTCATGGTAGAGAATACCTTTTCAGTATCATTATATTTTTGAGCTCATGATAATCAATGAAAATACACATTGACCCATACTTCTTCTTAATGAAGATGGCTGGTGCACCCTATGGTGAACCACTTAGGTGTATGAAATATTTATCCAGATTCTCATATAGTTGTTTCATTATCCAATCATGTTCGAAAATATCCATCTTATATAGAGTATTGGATATTTGAAACCCTCTAGTTATAAGGTCAATTGAAAATTTGAGCACTCATCTGGGAGGAAGACCAGGAAATTCCTCAGGAAACACATTAGTTTATTCCACCACAATAAGCTTGTCTTCATGGATGACTCTTTCCATAGACATGATAATTTGATCTAGATATGATATCTCATAGGGAAATAATATCCATTCTTGAGATGGTGGTGTTAAATAAGATTCATTCTGCACCTTGAAATTTTACAGAATCCGGGGTCGATTCACCATATGGGAGTGATTGCCTTCTCATGGTAATTTATGTTGGATCTATACAGGGAAAGCCAGACCATGCCCAGATTTGTATCAAATTAGACCAAGGGAAGTATGACAAGGTTTTTTCGGACGTTCAGCCCAAAGATTGTTATAGGGGAGGAGTTATATACATGGGATGCAATAATTTCTACATATTCTATTTTCACCTATATCTTTACTTCAATGGTGTATGGTGGTGTTTGGATAGTTCTAAAAAACTTTCATGATATGAAGGAATGTGTAGAACTATGTATTCCAACCCTACATTAATCTTTTTTATTATTCTTCTAATTTATCCAATATAAAATTATGGATGACTACTTTTAAAATATTGTATAGAAGAATGGGAATCCAGCGACACTAAATAGATAACTTATAAATTACATGTATTCATTTAACTTATAAATTTATAGTATTTAATCTATGTTATCCATGATATATATTCTAATATATATTATTAGGGTACTTTTTCCCTTAATAATGATTCATAATGATCTTATTAATTTACCAAATAATATCCCCTGGGAGTGTTAAAATAGGTGTGTAGGAAGGCATTTTTTCATATACCAAGTTACCCCGAGTCGGGCTTGGAACACCTTATCAGAGTTATTACTCCTTGGTATATCTATTCCAGAACCACATCCACTTATTGTATGGAGACATGGATTTATTTTATTAATAAACCATTTATGTTACACTTACCAAATTTTTGGGATGTTTTTTTATACATAGACTCACCACTTAGGCTTTCACAATAGTTCTCTAATCCTAATCCCTAAAACAAATAATTTTTTCTCTGATACAAACTATAACAACCCTTCTCTTTATTTCACATTAATACTTGATATATTGCACAATAATACACTTAATACAACTAGTATGATCCATAATTATAGTGTATTTGGGAATTAGGTACATTACATAATAACACAAAAATATGGAATACAACATCTTTATTGAAAAAATCTTTAATTCTTTCAAAATACACATTTGATCTTAAAACATCATGGGATAACATGGGACATAAATAAGAAAGGGTGATATATAAATCCCAGTAAAAGAATAATTATGGAATAAGCGATACATGTTATAAAATAGTAATTTCAATGGAGAATAAAAATATTATGAATCATAAACATGAACAAAGAGACATGATATATCATGATAATCATAACATGTGAAATGTGGAAACAACATAAAACACTAAATTATAAACATAATTCAAGGATAAACCACCAAGAATTCATGGTGTAAATGTTACCATAAAGTAATTAGGTACACCCCAATCCCAACATGATGTATCATGATACTAAACATTATACAATGAATTGGAGATATATCTAGGTTCACCTATCATAATCATTTAATCATCTTGCTTAAGTTTGACACATAGATCATACAACATGGATTCATTAAAAAAACAATTCATTACATGATCAATGAATTTTAAATAAATACATGTATGTCCTCAATAAATAATTATATGATCATGAAGTTAAATACCCTTGATATAAAAAATGGTTATGGTATTCACTCTGCAATTACTTTGGAATGGAAAATTGTGGTGAAATTTCAGCAATATATCAACATTACATAAAAAATAAAAAAAATGATTGATGAGAGTGAAAGGGATCTATATTTATTTAGAAATAAAAATGGTAAGTAATAGGATCATGTAAAAGAATATCCAAAAAATATAATTTTGGAAGTAAAAGGCCTAAGGTAATGAAGAAACACGAATTGAGCAAATAATCCTTACAAAATTCTTGGCATGGTAACGGGTGTACAAAATGGATCATGGGAGGTTTAATGAGAGTTAAAGTAATATCACATAATTTATAAATAAATATTACAATAATGTTAATATGGAATATCATATCCCATCATATGAAAATGAAAAGTAAAATACATAACATAAAAGGAGTTCTTGATAAAAGAATAAAGTGGAAGATGAGGTTCGCTTACTTGAATGCGTGGCTCGAAATGCTTGGGAAGGACTTCTTAAGATCTTGAGGGTGACTTGGGAAGACTATAGGGAGAATAGGTTAGATTTTAGATGTTATATAAAGAGTTTCAGTTAATATAAATGGGATTTTGGGTGGGTTTATATAGAAAAGGAGGGGGAATTCTTTATTATTTAGGTTTTGCATTGTACAAAATAAAATATCAAAAACCACAAACCATACCATGGTTTTTTACCATGGATTCGGACAAAATAAATTGGTTTATATTATCCTATATTTCTATTAGAATAACTTATTATGATATTACCCTTTTTGATGTGGAGGTTAGTCACACACTTAAATTAAACGATTTTAAAATATTAAAATAAATTACAAGTCTTGGAGGATTTATAATGGATTTAGAAAATAAATAAAATAAACTTAAAATCACATTATTTTAAAGAAAAAAAATATATTTGGTAATTTATCCTATTTAAATAGCATATTAGAACACATTTGGGTCATTATTATGTCATAAAACACAATGTATATTTATAAGGTATTTAATTTTTACTCGAAAATTAGACTATCTCAAAAAATTATTAAATTTTCTCCATTGGATAGTTTCAACATCATGATTTAAAAAATAATAATCATTTTATATAAATAATTTTCTAAATTTTTTATTTTTTACCATGAAAATAAAAACCAACATTTATTAAAAATGATGAATTTTTTTACAATAACATTTTTTTGAACCCTTATAAAAATTACAATTGACTTCATAAAAATTACAATTGATTTCATAAAAATTATATGATAATATATTTTTGATAAATATTATTTAATAAAAATATCCATTAAAATATTATTTATTCCAAAAATCCATTAATTCATAAATTCATTAATTTAATTTTAATATTAACAAAAAATACAAATTTTGTTTAAAAAATAATTTACAATGATACAATAATAGGATTAAAATATGATCATTATTCTATAAACAATAGTGTAAATATTCTAATAACTAGGTTGCTGATACATATACCTTTAATACACTAGTGTCTTCCATAAGAGTAAGGTGTGAAATGGTGGGGATTTCATGGGGTTGGTCAGTGAACATGGTTTGGGACGGGATCTAGATGAGCTTGAAATTCTCTCGTAAATAGTTTCTATCATGATTAAGTTCTTGGATCATACATTGGGATTCATCAAGGTCAAAGCGCAAAAATTCATTCTCCCTTGGAATTTCTAATAAATGGGATTCATATGGTACGATCATACTGGTTGAGGCCATAACATCCTTTGTCTGTGAAAATTGGATTTATTCAATCCCTAAATTTATACTAACCATGTGATCACGGTTCAAAGGCTATATTATCAATTGTAATGATACATAATAATCATTTAATTCAAATTGGATATTATACAAAAAATAAGATCATTTCTTTTTTACAACAATATTATATAATAAAGCATTTAATAAAATAAAAAGGGGAATTATATTTATATATGTTGGGGTTGTTACACCTCCCAACTTCCACCATTTCTTATAATAGGCATCACATTAGGAAAAAATCCAACCAAAGAATCCCTTTGGTGAAAACAAAAAGGATTTAGCCAAATAAGGGGTAACATCCTTCCACAAGAACTTTTGATTTCTTTCCTCCTCCACCCCTTGAATTCATCTTATTCTAACATTACATATTAAACGCTTTATCCTAAATATAATTAGATGTTTTTATTTTAATTTTTTGACCTAAAATCACACGCACATTCATAAAATGGGATACATAATCATCATTCACGTGTATGGAAGACTACCGCCCCACAAACTAACGTCGTTCGTTATTCCACTACCAACTTTAATGGTTGGGAATAATGGTGGTATTAAAATTTTATATGATATATATGATTTTTATTATGTATATATGCTTCTATAATTATTATATAACTCATACCTTCAGGTTTTTAAATTTTTTCAAAATATGATAACTTCGTTTGTAGACGTGTGGACTACCGCCACCTCAAAGTGATTTGATTCATTCACACATTACATGGAATGAATAAAAGATGTGTTTAGTACATATATATGATATATATGAAATAATAGTTCTTATATAATGATAATTTAAATAAAAATATTTCATTTACTTTCTTTCTCTCAATATGATAAGAAAATGAAAACAGCGTACAAGTATAAGTACGACCTACTGTATCCATGAACAGTGCATCTCATTTCATATTACTATCTTTTATAGACTGTTATAAATAAATATATAATGAATATATGTGATATTTATATCTTTGTTATCATTCTTCAGGTGATGATATCATGACATAAGTAAGAGGGACAAATAAATTTAAAAAAATATATACAAAAAATATGCACTTATTACCAAAAAAAATAACTTTAACATGAAATTGTTAAAAAATGATAATAAATTAAAAGAGGTTGAGGACCAACCATTATGTTAAGAAATAACAATAAAAATAGTGATACATTTTATAGGGTTATGGATAACCCATTACATGCTTGAAGTCCATAGGCAAACAACCTTAAATTTGTGGAATATCCCATTGGTACAAAACCCAAATACCTAAAAATCAAACATATCCACCATGTTATCCACACTACATAGCTTTGTAACTATGCAACACCTAGCCAAATCCAATAAAAACTAGACGTAATCACCCTAAATCCACTATCCGTTGAAAGTCCTGTACACTGAATTCCCCCAATGAGAGACTTGTTAGTTGCGCTGTAATCACACCACTGTCGTGCCACCAACACCATTGTGCCACTAGTCGTCAAGTAACCTCCACCTACTAGTCAAACCAAGATCCACCTCCCAATAAATTGGTTTTCCAAGATCTGTGTGCCACATATCTATAAAAACTAGACTGCTGACACACCAGATCTTCAGATCTGGTTTGAAACTAGATCTGGAGAAGATCAAATCTCTCAAGGTGAATCGCCATAGCCCGAGACCAATCATAAAGCCACCGATGATTCTACAAGATTTATGAAATTACACAAGTCATTATTCATTCCTCTTTCATAGCCTATTCCATAACTCCTCATTTATGAAGATGAAAAAACTAAAGGGAAATCCCTAGGGGAAAACCCGAATCATTGAGAGCTCTAAACTAAATCCGAGATCCCATCTTTCAATAAAAGGGAGATATAAATTCATAAAAATATTATATATGGTATGATATATAGGAATATGGTTCATTGTTAGATGTATTCAAACTTATATTTATTATACATGAGGTTTTAACATGTACAAAAAAATTCTAAACTTAGGTAAGGGTTTTCTCGTCTCACTTTTATTTCTGTGAGATATATGCTATATTCACCACTAATTCATTTTTTTATGTATACAATTCCATGTTTCATGTTATATCATTAATTAAATTTGTTTCATGAAATTAAAAGTTTCAATTAATGTTATTCTTTCATGGGAATCATATTCAAAGTGTACCCAAATAGTAAGGGGATTTCTAGTCTCACTTTTAATTTCAGTGAGACTTATAACATATTCAACACCCATTTATTTTTTGGGGTGTATGTATTGACCATGAATATATTATATGATTAATATCATTATATTTATGGTTATTTAAAAATCCATTTCATGATTTCACTTTCATGGGGTTCACAGTTCAAAAGTTACCAAATAGCTACAGTAATTTTGTCTAAATTTTCCCACTTTGAGACATGTTATGTTTTGAACATATATTATTTTAATAGGTGTATATAATTACCCATTCATATTTTATATCATGAATTTAATTATTTAAATGATATTTTTAGCTTCATGTAATTTAATTCTCTTATGAGGATTATGTTTTGATGTTACCATAGTGGTAAGAGTTAATTGCTAAAATCTAATCATTTATCGAGATAATTTATAATATGATTTAAATCAAGAAATATTTTGATCCATCTCTCAGTAAATATTATGAATTTTCATATAATATTTTAATTATTTATATCTTCATGTATTGGTACCATTTTTCACTCATTTTTATATAATATAATTATGAAAATGTTTTTTTATAAAATAAGACCTTATTTATCTTTTAGGTTAGAAATCTATTTTCATTCAAAACCATTGTTTTGTAAAAATGTTTTAAAAATGATTCTAAATTAAATTTTATGAAAAATTTCATGTAAAATTATACTAAAATGATTTTATTTTTTAATAATTGTTTAAAATTATTTTCAAATATTTCTTTATAAATTTTCATGGTTATTTTCAACATGAAAAGGTTTTCAAAAATGTTTTATGATTTAAAAATCAATTTTCAAATTGGGAAAGATATTTCTTCAAGATTTTTTTTAAGTTATTTCTAAATATTAATTCATATGTTTTCAAAGTGTTTTTCAATGAAAAAATATTTGAAAATTTTTTATGTCTTGAAAAAAATGACTTTCAAAGAAAAGTTATTTTCCTTAAGAAATACTTCAATTGTTATTGTATAATCCTTCTCTATATAAGTTGAAATAATTTGATATAGTTTAATATTTAATGGTTGTATCATCTAAGGTAACCATTATTATTCATTATTTTAATGGTTTATGTTGAATATTAAATGTTATTTATGAAACGTAGTTCTCTTCCATGTGTGATATCATAATAAAATTCATATGAAACCCACTTCATTTTATGGGTTATTCTATGATAAAATGATTGTGAAACCTATCAATTTTCCATAATTTAAGATATTATTACATGTAAATTATACCCATTTCATTTAATGGGTTATGATATAATGTTTATGAAACCCATCTCATCTATTGGTTCATGATACGATGAATGTTTTATTACCTTGTGGTACACATATGTATGATTTCATTATGTGATGGGTGGTATAAATATATTTTTTGAATGAATTGGGTTATGATAAATGTTTTATAAACACATAGGGTTCATGGTTGTAGCCCACGATCAAAAAGAAAATGGTACATGGGTTGTTTCCCAATATAGAAAACAGGAGGCCTCACAGGTTGTAGTCCAATCTCAAAAACAAGAGGGTACACAATTTGTATCCCAAAAAAAAATAATGTAGCACACTAGTTATATAACAAGCCCAAAAACAAGAGGGTACATGGGTTGTATCCCAATATAGAAAAAATAGGGTAGATAGGTTGTGGCCATTGCCCGAAGTAGATACATGTATGATTATCCCAAGACAAACAAGTAATGATGGTGTTGGTAGGTATCCTTGAAATAATATTTTCATTTATTACAAGTACGCACAATTTGATGTATTATTTCTATTTTATGCTTTCATGTATTATTCTCTTAATTCCCTTGCGATTCATGTATAATTAACTTCCAATATTTATTATATAATTCATGTTTATTATACTTTATATGAAGGGTATAATTTTTTAATACTATTCTCAGGTTCTCATACCATTATTCTTATGTGATTCTTATTCATATCCTTTATTTAACCTTACTAATAATCTATATTAATCATTTATTATGTTTCATTTCCCCAATATTTGAAAAAATATTATAAGTAGTTTTACTAAATGGGAATATCACTAAGGGAAATTTTGAACATATTTCCCCAAATTAGAAGAACATGTTCCATGTTTCCAAAGACAATAAAATATTACCTTCCTTAGGAATTTACTTTTTTGATGTGCCAAATATTCATTTAAAATGATGTAATATCAATGTATGTTAATAATGGGTCTCTTTGTCCTTGGTAGTTGAAACCTTTTCTTTAGGGTGATCGGGTTATGTTGTCAATAGTTGAATCAAATCTTCATTAACCCATATTTATTCTGGACAATGAGAAATAATGAACCCCATAGTGATACACTAAGAAATGCATATCCATTATCAAATTGATCTTTTAGTTGCCTCTTTAAAAAAATCCAATTCTGTTGGAGCCATCATATTGGGGATCTTAGATATAAGTTTGGCTCTGGGTCTAAGTTATACTGATGACTCTACCTCATGATCTGGGGGAAAGAAGATAAATTAATTATGGGGGAATACATCAGTTTATTCCTTTATAATGGGAATTTCATTAGGGTTTACTATTTCTATTATCACAACAATTTCATCTAAATAGTCATATTTATTGGGTATCAACACCCATTGTATTGTACGATATTATAAAGGAAATATTTAATTCTCATTTCATTTGTACATGAGAATTAAATGGTTTAGGATATGAAATGATATTTCCTTTTCAAGAAAGTTGATTTGAGATCTATATAATGAGATACAATCATTAACTAGCATAGTTTAAAATCCACCAAATGTAAGGATTATTATATTATCTAGAAGAATATAATATCAAATTTAAATATTGGAATATTCAAATAATTGTGTTGAGATTATTTCCCCACTAGGTGTTTTTACATATATCTCTACTTTAGGTATCAACGAGGTTATTAATTTTTTTTTAAAAAAATTGAAAAATATAATGGAGTATGTTTAACTCAACATAAAAAAAATATTTCAATACACATGAGTGAATATTAAGTTTTCCTTTTGCTATCTAATTTTATTGATTTATTTTTCACCAATTCAATTAAGAAAAAAAATTGTAAAAAAATATAAGCTAATAATGAATGGACTAATAACATATTCACATGTGTAAATAAATAATAATGTTTTTTATTAACTAATTCTAAAATTGACTAAACCTTTATCTAATAGTTAAAATAGTGACCCAAATTTTCTTACATTTTTATTGAAATTTTTTTGAGATTAATAAAATAATAATATTATTATATAGAATCGGAAGATTTTTGGTTTTTTAAAAAACAAGTTCACACAATATGTTCACATATGAACATTTAAAAATTATTTAAATAATATTGAATAGTCCACCTAAAATATTTCATATTATCCTTAGTAAATTTAATTAATTAAGTATATACTTCAAAAACAATAGGATCTAAAAGACTGATAAGGGCAGGAATAATGAGTAAGTTCCATGAGACATTAATCGATATAGAACATGGGTGAGAATAATCGTCTACATCATATCATAAGAAAATGATCATCATCCTAAGAAAGAAGGAATCATTTTAAAGTGGCATGGAATGTATGAAATGAATAATAATTAAATATTATAAAATTTTGTTGAAATACCACACATAAATTTCAAAAAAATACGAAATCATGTTTACAAATAACATACGTGTACAAATAATCACTTCACAAATTGTGCTAATGATAACATAAAGTTTTCACATTAACATATAATATAATGATATATATCACATTACCCAATAATATATATATCAATATAATTCCAATACCTCCTATCAAATCATAAAATACTCATAATCTTGCATACCACCCATAAATGAAAATGAACATCATTAATAAATACGATATTAACACATGAGAAAAGAATGGTTCGATATTGATTCCAAAAATTAAAAATCAAATAATATACCGATAGGTTACAAAATAGGAATTTAAAACATTATTGTTTCCCTCAAATGTTAGAATTACCAAATAAAAGATCATATTTATTAGAGATTAGATTAATAAGCATAAGATGAAATAATGATGGATTTCAATAAATGGAATTTATAGAAAAAAGTAACGTTAAGTAAGAATTAATTTCTAGAAAATAGAAAAATTTATATCCATTGAAGAAAAAAATGTGAAAAGTTTAAATACATTTGGAAAAAATTAATAGAATAATTGTGGTGAAAATATAGAAGAAGTGAATATAAACCCAAAAAAATAATGGTTTTAAGAGTCACCTAATGAATATTATAAGGTTTTACATGATATTTATTTTTAATATTTCATTGAATTGGAATCTAAATCTATAAAAAATGAAAATAAGAAAATAATTATGGGAATAGGGGTAGATCATAACTTTAAAACATGTGAAATAAAATAAGACAAAAGAAGATAATCCTAAAAAGAATGGTTGAGAGAGAACCCCTAGTGAACCTTATATGGTATGATTTAATCAAAGATATTTGAGATCAGAATGAAAGGATAATGTAATTACCTTGAAAATGATAATGAAGAAATGATATAAAAAATTTGGGTATAAAATACATTCAATGCTTCTAAAATAATATTAAATAAATAGAGATAACCCTTAGAGTAATATTGAGTGATATTCCCCTTACAAACATTATATAGTATAGCATAACAATATATATTTTTTATCATAGTTAATGACTTATGTAAGTCCATATAAAAGGTCAATAAAAAAATTATTTTTAATTTTCTTTGGAAAATACATAAAAATATTTTTAAATAATACTAAACTAATAGATATAATCAAACAAGAAATATTGAGATAGATTTCCCTTTCTATAAGTATCATTTTTTACATTATGGTTACACATCATATATAATAATAATATATTTATTAAAATTATAATATAGAAATGTATTACATTTATTTACTTTATTCTTGATTAGTTATAAACATTATTTTTTTTATTAAACTTTGGGTCAAATAAGAAATGGTCCAATAAAATGTTTTCTTTGAACCAACCCATTTTCATTTCGGTCACATTTTTTTGATTATTTGTAATTTATATTTTTTAAAATTACATATAGATTATTGGAATACATTATTATTTTTAAATATAATATACAATATACTCCAGATATCCATGAAGGCGGGGATAAATTATGCATTGAAAATGTCTTTAATGGTGGATGAAACTAACCGGTAACATGATGTGTCAAAAAGAGGGGACAGAGAGTATATATAATTAAAATGGATAAAAATATTTATAAAATATTTTAATAATAGTAATATTTTATATAATTATGAATTAAATATTCCAGTAAGGTAGAAAATAAATTAGTTTCGGAGAGTAGAATGAAAAAGTATAGAGAAAAAAAGGAAAAGAGTGGATTTTAAGGTTTTTTCATGAAGCTAACTATTTTTCTAAGGGACTCAATACTTAAGGGAATAGGGTTGGATTACCCAAAAAACATACATAAGGTTCTAAGGAAACAATGTTTGATGTAATTTGGAAGAAATTATTCTTTGAGATGTGGATGTTAATTAATTTTCCTAAAGAAGGGAGTGGGGTATTTATAAATGAGGGGTTGGTATTTTGGATTAAAATATTTGAAAAATAATTATTTTTAATGTAAAACATTCAATATTGATCTTACATTATATTATGAATAAAATTTTAATAAAATTATATGTTTTTTTGGAATTTTAAACCATGGAACCACCTAATTAATTAGATATAAAAAATAAAGGAAAATAAAAACCAATTAAATGTATAATTTATTTTTTTATAATTTTGAAATTTATTTTTATGTTGGGAAATTAATATTATAATTTTTGAATTATTATTTTATTCATTTAAAAAAATTATAGGTTGACCGAACCATTTTAAGATTTATTAGATAATTATTAGATCATTACTATATCGTAAACTATGCGATATTAGAAAAACTATAATTTTTTCTATTCACTTAGAAATAATGTTTTTTAAAAAATATTCAGAAAATCATGCTTAGATAATTTTATTTGCGATAATTGAAAAAATAAAATTAATTTTATCAAAATAATTTCCTAAAATAGAATGTTTTAGTTATTAGCAATAAAATTATGATATTTACAAAATATGGTAAAATAAAATTTATAAAAAAATATACTAATACATTATTGAGTTTATAATTTGAATATTTATTTTGTAGTAAAAAAATATTTATATTTTCTAAATTTATTCATGGTATATAATATTTACATGCCATAAAAAAATTTATGGGTCAAGTAACTTCTCCCACAACCATATTTCTATTTTAACATTGATGTTACTATTCTTAATGATCAATTTACTATTCTAAACCTTCAAGTTACTATTACAAAAATCATATTTGTTTTATAATTTATATAAATACATCATATTTACTTTATTAATTATTCAATTCAATTCCTCTTAGGGTTCAAAATTAATTTTTTTAATTTCAATTATAGTATTAATTATTTTTTATAGTATTATTCTAGAGTGTGATAATTCTAGGAGATCAATATGATCTAAATTTTCCTATTCTAGTTATTTTAATTTTATATGTTTATTATCCCATTATAATTTTTTAAATTTTATAGGGTTTATTTTTTCTCTAAATATAATGCTCTAAATTAATAAAATATTGTGTTTTTGGTTTTTATTATGCAGTTCATGTGTTTTATACAACAGTATATTCCTTAATGTTACACTATGTTTAGTCATAATGAAAATTATATATATAAAAGTTTGTTACATTGTACAAAATGTATCAAAAAGTAATAATAGAGTAATTGGTAATAGTATCCTTTTTATATTTAGCTTGAACCAACCTGTGATACCTCTACTAACTGGCTCTAGGTCTATGATCATGAATATGGATACCTTTTATGAAGAAAAACTAATTAATATCATTAAATTATTATTCCCAAAGAATATTCTCCCACACCTAGCAATATCTAAATTATAAAACACTCAGTCACCACAAAACAATCCAAAACTCTGATGTAGGTGGAAATACATTGATGGTATGGTCACAACATGATTTTCCCACTAAAGTACTCACTTAAAATTTTAAACTCGAATATATTTTTCATATATAATTTAATGTAAATACCTCATATAGTCTACAAAACTCATTTTACTTTGATATACTATTATGTTTACCTATTGGAGGTCTGAAGTCATTTGGACTTGCACAATCATAAATGTCTCTAGGAAAAAATTCCACTCCAAATATGAACTAAATCTTTGACCATGGCAGAGTATTCTCATCATGAGTCTATACAATCAATGACCATTAGATTTATACTTCACTATTGAGATGTCTCATAAAAATAATCATCATCTAGTTTTTGGGTGTTTGAACTAGATGGAAATTATGAGTAATAGACTCCAACATGTCCTTTACATCCCCTAGATTTGGATCACCATGATTCCTAGAAGGCATCTATAGTTTTCCATCATGAAGAACATTAATCCTATTAGTAGTCTGATTTGGATCTTTTATGACTACCACATATATAGTGGCTGGTTCTATTCTTTGATCAACATGTGGGGGATTAACACTATGCTCCATTGATGGTGGAAGTACCTCCCTCTCAGGTCCCTAAATTGATTCATTTATCCTAAACTAGTCAGTGACTAGAGGTTGAACCACTAACATGTTCTCAATATAGCCCTTCCTATGTATCTTAACAAGTTTTTATGGGGTGTCATCCTATATTTGACATGATAAACCCATAATTTAATATATCATATCTAGAAGATATGACTCAAGAAGAGTGTGAATGAAAACAAAAATAGCATTCTACATGATCCATGTACTATCCTGTTAAATCCCATAATTAATGCCTTGGTGTTTTGAGTATACCAAAATGTTATCATAGTCTTTATGAAAGGATTCATTGGATACCTCCACTAATAAATGGGTTTCCTTGTATTTTAACTAATCTAAATACCCCTTAACACGATGTCCAAAAGAATCCCAAACTAATCCTCATAAGACCACTAGCTATAAAATTTATACCTAATACTTGAACTAATTTGATACTATTATGACATGAAATGACCCATTGGACCCATTATTAAGACTATAGTATGATGAGTTTCAAACTACGGTCCCACCTCCAATAGGATCGGTGTAGGAGGCAAAAACTAAGATGGAAAATCAAATGTTTGAGGGGATTTATCATATAAACAAATAACATCCATACATTACCATGAAATAGAATATAATAATATAACCCAAAAATATAAGTAAAATAACTATAATACAACAAATAATATACAACCTTAGAGATTCCAACAATGTAACATATCTTGGAATCTAGTAAACATGGTTGGTCACAAAGGTACAACATCCTATAATATGGACCACCCTTGAAATTCTAGAGTATATAGACTCCAAATCATGCCAACACCACCATAAAAACCACTCTTAATGAAAACTACTAAGATACTCAATACACAATCTCCCCCATCTTTACTAAATCTATGTCCCTCAAGACCACCACTGAATTATGCATCTTTTGCACATACAAGAAATGTTTGGCCATAAGTCCTCTACATGGGTTATTATAAACCAACATACTATGATGACATTAAAACATAAGAGTAATAATATATAGTTAGTCAGCTCATCATAAAAATCCTAAAATTGGTTTTAAGGTAAATAGTAGATTAAATTAAGTAATCAACTATCATAGCTCTCCACTACTAAAGTACTTCACTAGAAAGAACATAAAGTACCCAGACCATCATAGAACCTAAATTATCTAAACCATGTCACATATTTCACATTAAAATAATCCCATAGTTGTAGTAGTATTGGGGGACCTACTACGTGGTGAAGATCAAATTAGTTGGGAGCGTTTTTTGTCCCTATTGATGACCCACACCTTATCTTGGGTAACGTTAACCATTGAGGAGGGATACCTAATCCATATGTGTAAGACTTTCAACCCATAATTGTGGGAGGTTTAACTACTCAACTAAGTACATGTAGGTCCTCCATCCTATAAATGGTATACTACCAGGAGTGTTACCGACCATGTGGATTATCTAATTATCCTCCCACACTTTCCATTATCTCTTGGTAGCTATATGACTAAATTTTTGAAAAATTATTAAATATAAACACAAAAAGATAATGGTATTTATATTCTATCATGTCTTATGTAGAAAATTTCTTATAGTATACCACTCAAAAAACTAAAAATAGAACCCATGTGGAATGATATGAAGAGAACCAAATTGTACCAAGTACACTACATATCCTTATATGGTACACGGTGTGTAGGATAAGATGATAATATAATTTTGTCACCAAATTCATGTGAATTCAAAAACACATAGTGTGTCCAGTATAGTACATGGAATATCTACATTTATGAAAACTTGATAATATAATCTACTAATATTTTGTGCTCTATAACATTATAAATTATATCTACTCATAGTATATGAAATTTGGATCTCATTTGACTACTTCGTGTATAAAACCTATATATTTCAAGAAGCACTTATAGACATACACATACTGAGTGATGTGGTATTTTATATGTGTGTCTAACATGTTGACATAGAATGTATACATATTACAAATTGAGACATTAATTCTTGAAATAAATGTAATTTGAGTTGAAGTCACATGACCTATGATATTTATAAAACTAGGAAACATTATCATCATAGTTTATGTACTACATGTTATGTATTTTAGAGTATTATATGATGTACAACTGAGAATTTAAAATCTTTCATGTATTATCCACCATTAACAATAGAACCTCCCACTTCTCTGACCATACAGATAGGGTCGAGGTACTCTAATTCCCCTAATATCCCCATTAAACCTCACGAGAGTGATTTTTGTCTATCCATTATCATAGTGTTCATTTTTATCAAACCATCCATTGAATTTAACCCAGAACATTTCAGAACACTACTTTTATATGTCTAGAATCAGGTTTTTATGACCACCCTTTCATGTGACACTATATGAACACTATGAAATTTAGGTGAGAATAACATGATTGTAATATTCAAGAGAGGTTTGGTTAGTATAATACCATATCACTCAATAATGAGTTCTCAATTAGGTGTATTGAAGAAAAAAAACTATGAAAAATGAATAAATTTGATAAAAAAAGTATAAATATCTCATAGAGATGGTAAGCATTGAAAAATTATAATTATTCGAAAAATAATTTATCAAGGAAAATAATAACAATAATAATAATAATAATCATTGTAATCATCATCATAATCACTATAAACAAACCCCATTAGAAAAATAATCCATAGAAAAATCATAATTTTTTTAATAAACATGGATTCTTCTTCACCATTTTAATCACCTGTCAAAAGGAATTAATAATTTAACATTCAAGATTTCATGATTAATGGGAAAAAAATTCATTCTTCATGGGATGAGAAAATATTACAAATTAACAATTAAAAAAAATATTAGTTAAAACCTTATTATTGTGATTTTATATTAAGTACTTAAATAATAGAATACATATAACAAGGATTAAGAGAAGACATTTATTTTCATTTCACATATCAATAGAGATTATGAAAAATATATTAATTATTATTGTTTTTTAATATCCGGCTGTTACGTTTTGGAATTTTAATCATGTTTATCACTGATAAACTATTTCAAGAAGAAATGATATTTAATTTTAATGAATTAGGTGAGGGAAATAATTATAATTCCTACGTCAATGGATATATATTTCTAATTCAATAATTATTTCTCAACATGCATTCATCATCGCCACCACCATGAAAAATGATTAATACATTATGTATTTTTCTTCATTGTATCGAGAGTGACATATAAATTTCCCTTAGGAGTTCCTTTCACTAATTACAAAAAGGGTGTGAGAGGATATTTTCTAATGGGTAGATAATTAATTATAGGTGATGAATTATTTTTCATTATTTAATATTCAATAAAAAACAATAAAATACATTTTAATTCCCCTTATAAACTCAGTAATCAAACCCCCCCCATAAGTTTTTAGAAATCCCAAAAAAATCCACCATGAAAAACCTATAATTAGACAAATAAACACCAACATAGCATGTAAAAACCACCTCACCATTCCATAATAAAAAAATTAATATATTTTTATTTGGATATACTAGTAAATAAAAAATGGTTGTTAATTCTAAATTATAGGGCTCAAATCCTTATTATAAAATTGTCAAAATCCCTAAAAATCCCCTATTTCAGATACAATCGTGGTGTTGAAATTTTGATATTAGAATTCATTCTGGAGTTGTTAAATGTTTTCATGTGCACAAATACAAATAATATTTTAAATATAAGCTATACTTTTTTAACCCCCAGACACAAAATTAAATTAATTGGCTCTATGATATCCTTCATAAATTTATTATAAAGATTCAAAAGTAATATAAAAAATCCATGTAATCCATTTTTTCTTTTATATGCACTAATTAACTCATGTCATTATCATTATTAATACTCACTAATTATAAAATTTAGTTAATAAGAACTTTATTACCAACATTCATAATTCCAAATTTTCATATAATCATCATATACACTCTTACTTCCTCTAAATTCATTATTATTAATCAAAAAAAATTATTTTTTATTTCTTTCTAAATCCCAATAATTTGGATTTTATTATTTTAATTTTATATTATACATGTCTATTTTGTCAGTTTTTTGAGGCATGGATGGGATCTATCTGACAATTTTATTTTGGTGGATTTGTGTTGTGAACAATAATGAACATCATATTACTACTGTATCTCTCACTGGAAACTCCTAGTAGTTCCCTCATATATAACTAGGTACATAAATGCATTCCAAAGGAATGAGGTCACATGGATTTTTAGGCCCCGTGATTCTTGGGGACTTGAACTGGTCGAGAGGATGGGAGGTCAGGCTCACCGCACCCTTTTATGGGGAATTATTTCCCACTTCAAACCTCTCTTATAGTTTTAAGATATGTTCTTTAATCTCTTCTAATTCCGATAAGGGACCAATTACCCTAAAAAATCATCACGGGTTCTTTCTATTTCATATGAAAGGTATTGTGGTCTCTTTAGTAAATTCATCTATATGTATCTGAGGTTCTACATCATTTCCCTGTAATGGGTGGTTTCTTATGTGTTTAAGTCATATAACTAAGTGCTTTAGAATGTTCTACCATTAAAGGAGGTGATTAATATTCCACAGAGGGTATTTATCCATTATGAGGCATCCTATGTATCCTAATTATTGTCATAATCAAAGTCTACATAGATTTTTGGACCCACACAATTTAATTTCATGTAGAAATGACTTTTATGGGTGTTATGGGACACCATGTATTCAAAATAGAATCCTACAGGGATGTCCAATGTATATCGAGTGTAGATAGTATCAAAGTTGTCGTACTTAGTTTTTTCAAGGATTATATACTAAGATTACCCCTATCATTGTAGATAAGTTTAGTGCCAATGATATGATTATTTCAATTCCCTAATCTCATGTGAGCTAATCTCGGTGTGAGAAACAATGGATGGAAAATGATCATCTTAAATTACCATGATATGGGACTTGTATGCTGGGACTTCCCTGAGATGGGTTATTATGGAACTAGGGTCTCAGGGAGATGTCCTACGTATCCTAGTTATAGAAGGAATAAAATTCATTATTGTTTATTTTATTTATTAGTTTTCTAATGGATGAGGTAGAGCAATCTTCCCACAGGAATGATTGGGTCTCGATGGTTGAAAACGAAAATGTCATAAGTTTTACATCGAGATGGATGTTTATTTGAACATGGGACTTAGGAAGGTGTCTTGTCTATCCTTGTTGTTACAGGAATCAAAGTTCTCATATTTCAATCACAACCTTGGGATTGTATCCATGGTCGATTCCCTTGTGTTGAGTCTAATGTTCCATGCCACTTGATGGGGATTTACATACATATGATTCCCTGATTGGATGAGATTCACTTTGAGAATTATATGATAATTACAACCCCCTAAGATCATGTGATCTATAATTTATGTGAGAAATAACAGATGAAAAAGTATCCATATCATCACCTAGAGAGTGAGGGACATACGTATGGGAATGGCCCTATGGAGGTATAACCATGAATAAGTGGCCTATATATCCTTAATATGGATGGAATATTCCTTCTCGTAGTTTATTTGGTTGGGGATTACACTATGAGGTTTACCAAGATGATCATTATGGAACTTGAACCTTTAAAAGGTGTCTTCTATATCCTAAATGTTTTAGGAATAAGATTCATCATAGTTCTTCTGGTCGGGGCGTACGCTATGACATTTCCATTGTCCTTCTTTCCTTCCTGATGCGCACTAACTGTCCGGTTATCCTGAAATGTAAGAGAGTATATTCCTAGCATATCTAAATATAACTAAATGATACATTTAATCTTTCTAAATGACTTTGTGTAATCGTGGTATCAAATCTAAAGGTTGTCGTATGACCTAGAATGACTTATCCAAAGGACATCATAAGATCCAGGTGGTCTATCCAGGAGGCCATCACATGACCTGGAAGACTTATTTAGAGGGTTTTGCATGATCTAGCTCTCTTAACCTAGTTTCATTCATATGAGCATGCTTGAAACATTTGTTAGTTTTTATGAGGATCAATTTGAGTTCTATTATAGGGTGTCACATGTCATGGATGACATCTCTGGAGAGCATTGCAAGACCTGAGCAACATGTCTAGTGGATGATCAATTAGGTTTTTTCTAGTTTATTACCTTGGGAAGGACTTTTTGGTTGCAAGATTAGCTACTCTGATAAATCTACTCTTGCTCATGGTTGCGTTGATGTGACTAGATTTGAAAATTCCAACCCAGCATCTGAGAGTCCATAGGTGTCTTTTTTCATGCTGGGGTGTGGAATTTATAGGACTTTACCCCCAATTGTTTATTCATTTTTCTTGGAGTATCTGGCACAATTCCAGGCAGGAGTCTATGAATGGGTATAGTAACATGATTTTCATGAACTGTTATCATGGGTTTATCCAAGGGTGTCATTTAATTTTCAATGACCGTGAATCCCTCTTGTGAACGCCTCCAATATTAGATTATTTCCAATTAATGGGGGATTTTTTAATCTTGGGGTTATGATGAATGACTTTCATATTATCATATTTACATGTCTAAGGGTTTTTGCGATATCCAAGTGACTTTTTAAAGTCATCTGCAAGATGTTAGATGCATTTCTGGGGCAATTTCATAATGAAAGGGTGGCCTTTCCGGGGGTCTCCATGAGATCAGGCCGGCTCATCCATCAGTTTATTGGTCCATGTTGTAGAATTACTTAGTGTGTGAAACATGTTTTATGACTGAAATAGGCTTTCTCCTCCTCTATCATTTATTTCCTATGTTTTTTTTTCAAAGGTAGAGGGTCATGCGAGATTACATGAGTAATGCCAATGATAATTAATCTTTTTTTTTATCATGTTTCGTGTAGCCAAAATATTTCATATAGTGATTCATGCTAATTTAATGTAAAACAACATTTTTCCCTTAGATATTTAAAGGAGAAGCACACAATTTCTGGGACAAACCTGAGGCTTTCCATGCGATGATGTTGACTAGACAAAGGGCTTTCACGAGATGAGGTGAGTATAATTCCAAGGACTCATGGTATCTTGTTGACTTCTAGGGGTTCATTGCATGATATATATCACTTCAAGTATCTCCCCCATTAATTTCATGGTTTTATTCTACAATTTTTCTGTGGTCATGCGAATTTTTATGACCATTGTCATAGAAAAATGTTCTCTGTATCAATGATCCATCGTGTGGGCGTTATGACTACAAGAGGCTCTTGCCTTTTAGAAATTTTTCCTCTAAATATTCCATGAAATTTTTAAGTCTTCACCCACTAATTTACCATTGAGTGTGTCATATGATCAATATTGGATAATGCGACAGTGCAAACAACTTTTCTTATTTTTTCATCATATTTTCATAGAGTTCATCGAATGATCAGTGTTGGATCCCGTGATGGCATACAGACATTATTAGGGAGAGTTTCCCTACATAACATTTATATGTCATGTGTTCAATGATTGACCTTGTGATGGTGTGTGGAAATTTTCAAGGGAAGGTTCTTTTCGTGCCTATGATGTGTAGATGATTCATGGTTGAATAACGGTGGTTTCATGTCAAGGCTGCATGCCAAGGGGTGCATGTAAAGTGCGGAAAGATATCACATGAATGTCATATAACCCAATCCCATGATGCACGTACATGAAATATGTGTCCTAATCACAAGAAAATATTAATAGATTCATGTATTTTCTCAATCACACATGAATATTTCATGTGTGTGGTGTGAAATTAAATTGTATCGCCATGGTGCATCATGTCCTGAATTTAATTTTATGCCTGGATTTTACATCACATTGAATAAATTCGTTAGAACTTGATCATAACCAAACATTCATTTATTTTCCACAAGTCTTTACAAAACCAGGTATGTGGAAATTTTAATCTAATTTTAAGAGGATTCTGGAAGGTGATATATTATTTCTTCCATGTTAGTATGACAAATTTTATATGTGAGATATTTGACCAATATTTTCATGATCTTGAAGACTTGTAGTATCATAGTCCTTCACATGATAGGTTTTTTTTTCATGACATTTTTCATGATGGGTTATGAGGTGCCTCAACCCTTCACATTATGGGTTATGCGGTGGCTTGAATCTTCACGTGAATGTAATAATGAATCTCGCATGACCTTCTTTTCATAACCCATATAGGGTCTTTGATTCACTATTTTACGAGGAAAATAAGAGCTCTCATTTCGGGGTTGCATCCATACTCTCTGATTCATGATATCTCAGTATTTAAAGATGAAGTATTTCACTGTAACTACACATATGAGAAATATGGTTTTTTAAATAATCATGCCCTTCCATTATTCATACCAACCTCTTTAGCCATGAGATCTGAAAACAACACAACATCAAGGTATGTATTCCAATAATCGATGACTTTAGTACTCTTAACGCGACACACATTTGTATTTATGAAATCATAGAACCTCATGGAGTATTTTAATAGTTTCATGATCTATATATAGTGTTTCACTACCAACATTCCATGCATTCATGTTATATATGAAACCCAATATTTTCAAAGATTCTACTTCTTATGCACGATATATAGACGGGGCGGTGATTACTCATAGTACCTCTATGCATGATCTATTTTCATTGAAGAATACATATTTTAATCTTTGTATTAATCATAGGCACTTATTCTCATGGAGTACAACCCATATTTTTATCTTCTTACAAGGAGAGGACACCCAAACTTCTCACTGAAAATTGCATATGCTGTAATCGGATCCCATCCATGAATAAGCTTTATAGTATAACATGTCTCCCTAGAGGCTTCATGACTCCATGGTTGTTTTTACAAAAGATGATGGCGAAGAAAAATAAAATCTTAGAATAGGAGGGATATTATACTAACCTTCTCTTTCACATTGGATACTCTCATCATGGAAGAAATATCCATATTCCTACAAACTTTATAGTAGCCTTTACATGGAATCATCGGGTTCACCATGTGATCTATTTTTTGAAATATAATTTCTTATATTCATGTGTTGAATAAATCACATGTCCTTGAGACATAATGGATTCTAACACCATGGACTAATTTTATCCATCAAAAGATCTTGAAAAATATGGTACTGCATCACGAGCTTCATGTATGTGTTGAAAACTTCTATAGGCATAGAGCTTTCTTCATGTTATGTAGTAACTAGAAGAGTATTCTATCCAAGATGAGAATTTTAGATTATATGTTTCATTCAATATTCCTTATCCACATACCATCTTTATGGAATCAAGTATCTACACATATGCTTCATGTAATCCAACAAGATGTATATTCTCATGCTTGTGTGATTTGTATTTAGGTCTCTCTACGTGCTTTCCCTTTAAATATATAACATCACACCAGCATCTATTTGGTGTCTTGGTCTCCTTAAATTATATATTATTAAAGACGAGGTCTTTTCAGTATGGGTAGTTATACCTGATGAGGTTGATCCTCTGGTTTCATTGTTGGCCAATGAAGGCGAAGCAAAGGTTAACTCTAAAAGTACGTGTCCCTGATACTACCTCTAATGGTAGTTAATTTTTTTAACAAAGGTGTTGGTTTATCTCCCATGGAAGAAACACAGAATTTGATCACTTATTAGAAGAGGTCCCCAACCCTCATTTATCTGTCATGTGATATGATCAACAGGTGTCTTTTCACAACAAAGTGTTCGATGCACAAATATGAGCATTAACAAATCCACCACGATTTAGATTTGTTCCGAATGAAAAGAATATAATTCTATGGTAAATGTGGACCAATTTCCCATATATTTATCATCTAATATACATTGATGTTGATGTTTTATAAATCAAAAATGATAACCTTCCATTGTATAATAGCATGTAAACCTGAACATATGGATTTGAATGTTGAAATTCTAACATGTTCCCTTTGAGAGATGCTCATGAATGACCACCAACATAATATTATTTATCAATAATGTGTTCTAGTTAAATTGAGATAACTTGATTTTTAGAAGTATTACTTGGATATGATACATGTCTCGGAGGGAGATTTTTCTATCATTTTCCAAAGATGATAGTCTTGGCTAGAGAAGCATGATTATGCTAGGGAGATTTAGTGGGCCATATAAGATTTTACGGGCTAAATAATTGTTGTGTTGTAGTTTAGTTTATTTTATATCATACCTGAAATAGTTTTATTTTGGGGTAATTTAGCTCATACCTTGATGTTATGTAGTTTTATGAATTTTTTCTCAGACCTTGATGGGATTTAGTTTAGGGTATTTTAGCTCTGTCCTTGATGTGTTGTTGTTTATGATCTTTTAGATCAGACCTAATACTTCTTTAGTTTATGGTATTTTAGCATAGACATTGATGTGTGGTAGTCTAGGGTCTTTTAGATTGGATGTTAGGTTGATTTAGTTTAGGTTCTTTTATCACATACCATATGTCCCTTTAGTTTACGGTCTTTTAGCTCGGACCTAACACCACATTTGTTTAAGGACTTTCAGCTCAGACTGAATATCATTTTAATTTAGGATATTTCATCTCGAACCTAATATTTATTTAGTTTAAGGTATTTTAGCTCGGACTTGATATTTCTTTAGTTTTGGTTCTTTCTGCTCAGAACTCATATTTCTTTAGTTCATGGCCTTTTATATCAAACTTCATATTGCTCTAGTTTTGGGTCTTTTAGCACATACCTGATATCTTGTTAGTTTAGGATTTTTCATCATGGACCTGATAAGATATGGGAATATGGTGTAGACATTATAGAAGTATTTCAGACACACTGAGGCATTAAGTGCTTCCACAACGATGTCAAAGCTCACAAGGGTCGGAATATCTTTTTTAGAGTGATGCATTTGGTTTACAATCATGGGAACATATTCATAATCCATAGAGATGTGTGCAATGTCATGCAAAGGGTCCTTGAATTTGGGTATCAATCCCAGAGGCCATGTAATATTTATTGAGATAATATGGTTGAGTGAAAAATTATAGGTATACTATGTCCTCTTAAATAGTTTAAATGTGGGTGATATAAATCACAACCCAAAAGATTGAGTCCCTGAATATGAAATATGATAGACATTCCAGGGATGAACTATAACAAGATGAGATGTCAAGTTCATCTATGGTGTTGTTAGTGATCACAGAGAATAAACATCCTTTCTTACCAGAATGAGATGACTTTAGTCGATGGGTCAGGGACCTTATGTGTCGATAGGATAGACATGAAAAAGTTGATCTCCACATATTTTTGAGGGATAAGATGGATTTATGAACACTCTATCTTCCATATGATGAGGTTGGATATGGGAGGAAAGATAACTAGAAAGGGTTAGGTCACCCTATGTATGTTTATCTATTGATTATGAAGCTCGTTCCCTACACCCTATGGTTTTGAATCATGATGTATAGGCCATCAAAGGTAAGATAATGGAATTTTTCATTCCATACTGTAAAAAGTTTACAAAACACATCGACATAATGTCTAGGATTTATAATCCATTTGGATAGTTTGGTACATGGAATTTAAATCATTTTCCAAAGCACTTTAACTGGTAGGATGATATGGTATAGTCATATTGGGAGTATTTCATCCACATTGAGGTATTGAGTCTTTTCATGATGATGTCAAGGCACATAAAGATTGAAATATACTTCTTTTCGTAGTTATGCATCTGGTAGATGATCATAGATTCCTATTCAAAAGCCATAGGAATGCATTCATAGTCAAGAAAAGGGTCCCTTGAATCCTGATATCTTTTCAACATGCCATGCAAGTTTTATGGTGATCTGAGCCCCCCAAATCATGAATTGTGATCTATAGAATGTGTAATATCCAAGAAGGGCTCAAACACCCTGATGGTTGCTTCATTTCCTAGTGAACATATTCTCTTGATGAAGAGATTTGACAAATAATAGATCTAAATTTTTTCTATACAAGGTGGTCCCGTGGGCATAGTTTGGATTTTACTAGGGATACAAAGTGGACCCTATGAGATTTATTAATTATACGTTTTCACCCTAATTTTTTTCTTAATAATTAGAGATTATGAGTTTATCATTTTATGGCTTGAATATTTATTAGGTATCTCTCTATATATTTTCATCCTGACATGTTTTTGTGTCTCTTTCACTAGTAGTTTAGGGACTTTTAATTTGGGGAATCGTAGACTAGAGTGTATGTTTATACAACTTTCATTGAAGTGAAAGAAGTTTAATGTAATGACTCACATGAACCTAATATTAGTGATGTTATACAAGATCCTAATTAGGATTCCTAGGGTCAAGAGCACTTCAACTTCCTTCTGAGTGGGAGATAGAAATGTTGTAAATCATGGCTCAAGGTTCTCAGGTTATGAGTAATGATATAGGATATTTGTATCAGGGAAAGGTTGAAATCCCAATAAGCTGATGATTACCTCCTTCATGATGTCATGATCACTAGATTTAGAAATCCATTTTATATTGGGACTATATATCACTGATTGGTGGGTCTCAAGACCTCCTCCATCAACATCATAGCCAAACCGAGTAATCAATTTTCTTTTACCAGGGTAATGAAAGGCTTCTAGAAACTCGAGGTACTCAAGACATTAAGTGTGGAACATGGATTGATGTTCCTTTAAAAGACTGTAGAAGCACCCCATACACTAGTTGAATGAGGTAAGGCTCTTTCAAACCATTGATAGGGAATGAAAAATGGTCGATGGTCTGTAATGTTTTTTGACATCTTGTGGGGGATATTTGTTTTGCAGTTTAATGTCATGAAATAATGACTTTTTGGTGTTTTTTATCAATGTGATGTAAGAACGTATTTCTAGGTAGTTTATCTTCATGATGTAAGGATGTAGGAACCAACGATAATGGATTTAAATGTTGTAGTTGGGCCTAGGTGTGGAAGTCTAGGCATCACTACATATCTTATAAGAATGAGAATCATTCCAAATGTTGTTATGAAAATTTTTGCAGTTTGAAAACATGCGGTGAGGACATGGATCCCCCAACATGAAATGGTGGTATCACAGCTAGGACCATGAATAGAATTATGGGTGTCACTATGTATCCCATGGTGATGGGAATCAAGTAACATGTTGTTCTTAATGAATTCCCTTATGTAGGTCTAACCTGTACATAAAAATGGAGCATATGTATATTGATTTGATGTGATTGGGCCCGGGGTTGGAATTCTCGAAGTCTCTACATATCCTATGAGGATAGGAATCAAGTCCCTTATTATTCATGAGTGGTAAATACTCTACTTAGGTCTAGAACATATGTATAGGTGTGAATTATTTCCATTAATTGTAGTATCTAGGCCTAAAATTGAAGATCCATGTGTCAATACATTTCTTGTAATGATAGGAAACATGTCACATGTAGTTCACAAGGAACCACACTGTTTAAATTCACGCGATAAGGAAATAGATGGACCAATGTGGAAAAGTGATGATGTTGTGGATGGGGTCTAGTATAGAATTATGGGAATTGCTATATATCTTAGTGAAATGAGAATCAAGCCACATGTTGTACTAAAAAAACCGTGTAGTTTAACATAATATGGAAATGATGTGGGATCCCTAATGTGAAAATGGATAGAGTAGATGTAGGTGTGTAAGAAGAAAAAAATGAGATGCAGTGGTCCTCCTAGGTGGGGTTCATTGGGGTATGAAATTTCTTGTCATACATAGGAATTTAATTAGGTAGTTTATAGTCACATAGCGAGGACTCATGGTATGCCTTTTATGGTTTTTAATTATGGACTAAGATGGACCTGTCAAAATCATTTATGCCTTATTTTTGTTGGGAACCCCTTACTGAGACTCTTAACCCTATGTGAGTTATGTTTAGTTTGAAAAACAAAGTAACAGAAAGGGTTTCTCTCACCGTGTAGAAGCATTTAATTGCAGGACATGGGAATCATGTATCATGTGGTGGACGGACCAAGATATAAGATAGATTTGTACCATCATATCTAATTGTAAATGAGAATCAATACATATGTTTTCCAAGGAAACTTGTGTATTTTAACATCATGTAGTAAGGATGTGGATGAATCGACGTGATTAAAGATATATATTATGGATCTCTAGAGTTTTTCATCATTAGATAATTATTTAGATCATCAAATGTGATGGAAATTAATACTATGGTTAGGCACAATAATAGAGTCTTTGGAGTCACTATGTATCATGCAATATTAGGAATCAATCCTTATGTAGTTCCAAAAGAACTGTGTATTTTGAAATCATGTGGTTACGATGAACTCTTTACAACTTATCATCATGTGGTTAGGATGAGCTCCATACAGTTTAACATCATGTGGTGAGGATGAATTATGGGGCTTACTCTGATGTGAATGAACATATGATAATAGCTATAAAAATTATTTCTTGAGAAATATTTCATTGTTGTGTGGTGTCACATGCTTTGCTTCCATGGTGGAAAATGAGTGGGCTCCATTATGAAAAACCTGATGTTTGATATAAGGTCCTTCCCACTTCGGTTCCGGTTTTAGAGAATTATTTCTTCATATCATCGGGGTTATGAGAGGCATCATCAATTCCCATTCTAGGAATGAATGTAGGAGAACCTTTTTACTATTGGAATGTACAATCTGATTCTAATGGACCTCTCGGTTGTGAAATGTGCACAATATATTCTCATCTAGCCATTCCAATTAGTCCATCTGCTATTGTCATTGTTCATCATATGAGAGCTATTGCAAATGGATATTTTGAGTGAAGGTATATGGAACTATATTGGTAATACAACCTCAGTCTCGTAGGCCAATGATTATACGTTTCCTTTTTGGTAGTACATTTCATAGTATGGTAAGCCAATAACGCATGGAGGAGTTTGTCCATCAAAGAATTTTTGTCCTTATTCACCATCTTTTTGTGTATATTCTATAGAGTCTTATTTGAGGCCTATATCTATCCATTTTTTCTACATGATAGTGAGATGACTGATTGGACTTGATATTATACTACGATTACAGTCTCTTCAGTTCTTTATATCATAAGTTGGTGCCATTGTCTATAATTATTATGCAAGGCACCCCGAACTGGGTGATGATATGAAACTTTAAGAAGATGATGATATTCTTCTTCCTAAATTCCTTGAAGGGTATTGCCTCAGCCCATTTGAAAAAGAAGTTTTTAGTTGTAAATATGTGCATGAACTACTTAGTTGTGGCTGGGGGATATAGCCCCAAAACATCCATTCCCCAAATGGAAAACAACCAAGAATATTTTGATGTATGTTTTAATTTCAGATGTTGATGGATGATGTTTACATAGATCTGGAATGCATGAAATTTCTTGATGAATTACATTCAATCATGAATCATGTTTTTTCTGTAATATCATAGCCATATAATTTTGTGGGAGGTCCTGGTTCCATACTGGTGGGTATTGTAAGAGACTGCATGTAATTATTCAATGATGACACTAATCTCTCCTTCTACAATGCATATGACGAAGATTCTATCATAGCCTCATTTGTAGATCGATTTCTACTCCTTTGGACCATCTTGTAGAGTGCATTTTTTTCCTGATGTCGAATCTATTCCCTACTAGCATGATCTGTCAAGATAATCCAATTTTGTACATATCCAATTATGGGATCCATCTATCCAATGTTGGCCGTTGTCTCCTCGTGATCTAGGGTGATACTGACCTGATTGATTTATTCCATATCACATATGATGACTGATTGAGACCATTATTTAATGTGTGATATGGAATATTTCTTCCTCCAGATTTGGGTTAGCTAGGATGGTGGCTACATTAGCTAGTGTGTCAGCACGAGCATTTTGTGATCAGGGAAAATGATGCAATGATGGATCAAAAGATAATTCTTTCAACAATACCATAATATAGCTAGTGAGAGGGGCATGTTATTCATTTTAATGTAATATTCACCTTTGATCTTATTTATCACTAATTCTAAGTCCCCTTTTATATTTCGATAGGCTATGTGTACCTATAGGGATAGTTCTAATCTAGTGATGAGGGATTGATATTCTTTCTCATTATTTGTGTAGCCATCAAATAGTGAGAATGAGTTGGGAAATTTTTCTTTTTCTATAGGTAAAAATAACATCCTATACCAACCTGATTGAGCTTTATGTTTTCCATTGTTATACTAATAGGGCTCTTGGAGGCACCATCAAAGTATATCTCCCATGTCTGGGGAGTGTCTTGGGCATAAAACCCCTTCTCATGTAGAAGTTTGGGGTCCTTCGATATATTTTTCAAGGAAGGATGTGTTGTGAGGAAATTGGATAGGGCTTGTACTTTCATTGACTTCTATGATATGAAATTAATGTCATATTTCTACAGAATGACCACCCATCAATCCAAGAACCCATTCAACATAGGAAGGACAAAGATTTAATTTTGTAGATTAATATGAGAGACTAGGTGGAATTTGTTGTGCTGTAAGTAATTTCTTAGAATTTTCAATGCAAATATAAGTGAATGGTAGTTCTTATCAATATTAGAATATTTGGTCTCGGTACCTAAAATCATCTACATAAGGTAGTAGAGATTATTTTAACTTACAACATCATTTTTCTATGTGAGGAGGGTTCCCAATGAGTGTTCCATAGTAGCCACATATATGTTCAGTAGTGTCACACCCATGAATTTTTTTAAATTAATTATTCATTTAATTTCCATTCCTGATTTGTTTTGGGGGTTTACCACTCATTTTGGTGAAAATGGTGGGTTTTGAAAATTTGGGTCAAACCGTGAGCCCAAATCCAGATTTAAAAACAAATTTTGATTCTTCTATAACTCATTGAATTTTTACTATTTTATACTAATTCCACTTCCCAATTGGCATAACCTAATATATTAAAATAACCATATCCCTTTGAACCACATAGAAATCCCAAATCATGATGGATTTGGGTTTTTAATTAAGGTAATGGGCCTTCCCATAAGCCCATTTCCTGCTTTAAATTATTTTCTTAAATATTCAATATCTCATTCGTGTTTTACTGTGTTTCTGTGATTCCACCTCTCACTTGATGCCTAAAACCTAAGGCGCACCCCCAATATCTATTACTCCGCTTTGGAGCTCATTTGTGTCCCGAATTTGGGCGAAACGTCTCTGGATTTCTCAAATCGTCCAGATTTGAAGAGGTCAATCATTTCTTTCATAACTCCTTCAATTTCTGCTCTTTTTCCCCAATTGTAGTCCCCACATTACCTAATCATCACCATTAGATCCTCCATATCAGGTTTGGTTGCTTGTAGATTCAAATTGTGGTGTATTTGGTTCGTTTGATTCAAGATGTTTCAAGAAAGTGTTTCTTTCCTTGATTTCTTCCCCTTCCTTAGGGTTTATTTCACCATTTCATGAAGTTCCTCATGTCCAGAAGATGATTTTAGAAACTATGGTTTGATTTTGTGTCATTTTGGTCAAATATTTTGGTCTAGGTCTGGATTTATATTCCTTGTGGTGCCGGGTTGGTGCGGTTGATGTTTCACACCATGTTTTGAGGGTTTCGTCATAAAAGGTAGGTGATTCCATGTGTAAACATTTCTAGATGAGTTATTTTGCTTGAATTACTTATTATTAATGTTCCTAATATGCTGTGTGTGGTGTGTGAACTGTTTATGTTGGATTTTGTAAAGCATTTGTTTTTATAGTTTCATTCTAGCTTAAAATTTGGTGTTTTCATTTGCAACCCTTTGGGTATTGTTTGGGATTGTTTTATAACATATCAATTTTGTTTAATAAATCTTGTTAGGGATTAAAATTCTGATTTGGTGGGTATTGGTGTGCCACTAGGTCTTAAAGATGTTTTTAAAGGGTTTAAGGTGTAAAACTTTATTGTACTTCTTGAAAGTGATTTTGAAAACGTGTGCGTTTCATGTGGATCTTTTGTACTATTGGTTGAGGTGTCTGTATAACACATGGGAGTTGTTTAATAAAGGTTTTTTGGGATTCCAATTCTGTTTTGAATTTGTATTGTTGTGATTTTGGCCTTGAAATATGGTTTTGAAATGGGTTTTATTTGAAAAGCTTTGGTGCACTATTTAGAATAGTTTTATGAAAGTTTTGAGTGGTTTAATGATTTATGTAAGAGGTGAAACCATATTGGAAAACTGTTTTGGATTGTTTATACTTTCAAATGAACCATTTTAAATGTGAATAGTTCTGTTATGTGATGTTTATCATATTTTTAGGGACTTCATAAAATTGTTAAAGGATGTGTTGGATTGTGGATGTTATGAAAAAAAGTGTTGTGGGCTATTTTGGTGTGAGTTTGATTTCAAAATGAATTTGAATGAAAAGTTAAATTTGTGACTTGTGTGATGTGCATGGGGATGTTTGGATAATGTGTGATGTGGAAGTGATATTTTCATGTGAAAATTATATTTCTTGGCTTGTTGAACTTGTTTGAGCACAAAGGGAAAAACTCGGGTATCTAGGCGGGTGGACGTGTACTAGTATGCTAGTGAATCCATGGGGTTTGGCCTCAGTTTAACTTAACAGTATTGACACTTAAAACTCTAACTAAACTATGATGATGATTATTGGGGACCACTAGGTTATGGGTATGTTCCCTACTAGTGGCTCGTGCACGAGAACGAATAATGTTTATGGTTACTCTCACTAAGATATGAGGTACTTGGGACCCACAGCTAGCTAGTGCCTAGGGGTTATTTCCTATTGCTTATTCTCATTAGATCCTTTATACCTACCGTCGGTATATGGTATATTTGGCTGTAAAATTCCTTAGCTTTTGAATTTATTTTAAAAGTGTCGATTCTTTAAATTAGCCCACTAGAAAACTGTTTTTTTAAGTTGCATCTTTTAGAAATTGTAACTAGAAATTACATGTTTTTGAAAACTTGCATTCTTTTCATCTTTGAATTTTTATCATAGGGAATCTCTTAGTGGTGGTATACTGCTGGGAATTGGCTCACACCCTACTTACACCCTTGGGTGTAAGTAGACTTGGTTATTTTTGTTGTCGCAGGTTTGGGTATAACATTTGTCCCAACAGTTTGTATTTTCACCGGTCATTAATAATGTGGTGTTGTGGAGATGGATTGAGGGAAATGCCTCTTGCTATGTTGAGGTTCTTGGGATGTTCATTTTTTTTGTTCCTTTGTTATAGTCTTGTTGGGTTGTTTTAGAATTTGTAATTCAGTTCTGATTTTCTGTAAAACATTGTTTGCTTCGAAAAATCCAGATTTGTTTCATTGGTTTCTTTTGTTGTTTTATGTTTACAAACTCGGGTAAATCGTTCCCAATTTTCATTTTATGATACCAGGGAACTTGTGCCAGCCCGTGGGGATCGGGAACGCCCTTCGGGCCTTGTCACGGGCTGGGTCTGGTGCTGGTTTTGGCCGCGACCAGATTCGGTTCGTGACAAAATGGTATCACAGCAGGTTCGCTCTCTTTGGGTCATGTTATTTAGGGAAGAGTCAGGATAATATAGAGATCAGATTCTAGGGACTTGGTATTCTAGTTATGGGTATTGTTCCTGCTCACCACACCTCATGGAAGGATTCAAGATTCCAGGGGAAGTTGGGACCTTTCAGAGTCCTTTGGTTTTCTTGGTTTAACAATGATTAGGGGAAATGAAAAGAGAGTTGGGTTAATGGTCTCAGTAATCTCACAGGGCCTGGAAAGCCATGTGGAGCTGGGGATATTCCCTAGAACACTCTCTGTGATAGTGAAGTGATTGGAATATGGCTGCCAACCATATGTCCAAGTCACCCACTGAAACTAGTTTCCTCTCGCATTGTCTTGTGTTCTTTAGTTTTGAAATCTTGGAACATTGGTTTTAAACTGACTCGATTTTAAGATGTGTAATGTTTTTTTGAAATGATTTTCAAATAAATATGGAATGTTTTGATTTATGAAATGGTGGAACTGAATTTTCATAATTTTTTTGAAATGGAAAATAGTATTCTTACACCTCTTTTGAAAGTCGTATCCATATTGAAGTTGGTTTTCAAAAGTGTTTCCAATATAGTTTTCTAAACAATCAAAGGCTGTTTTAATGGGATGAGATGTTTTGAAATTGATGTATATGAATTTAAAGTGATTATTCATTTGAATGATTGGTTTTTTGGTTAGTGGTTTTGAGAAAAAAGAAGTATTGGTTGACCGTTTTGGTTTTGAAAAGTGGAAAGAATCTTTGTTTTAACCTTTGGTATTTCCATGAGTGACCACATGCATGGGGTTATATGGGATGATGGATGGTTGATGGCATGAATGGATGAGTGCCGGGATGTATATGAGGAGGGTGCCCGGTGTGGCACAAAAACATGCATGTGTGAGGCCCATGGGGTACCATTGGTGGATACGTTTACTGATAAACAATTTGTTTTCAAATAATTGGTTTTAAATAAAATAATGATGTCTTGATGAATTGTTTGGGATGGCGTATATTGTGTGTTTTTGGAAAATGTTGATGTTGTGGGATGTTTTGAGTCCAAGAACCCCTCCTGTTTGAACTGTATTTTGGGTTTGTGTTTGGTCGGTAAGTTGGGTAGAAGGACAGGTTAGTATTCTCCTATGAGATATGTTTCCAGACACCTTTATGGTGGTTCCATTAATGTGTTTGGATCTGTTTTTTTGGCATTTATTTACCAATGGAATAGCTTGGTTGGGTCCTTGGGTTCTCCTGTTGGATAGGGTACGCCCCCATTAAGTGTTAGGGCACACCTGAAGTGCAACCCGGATTGTTTCGCCGTTGGAAAATCCTCCAGTTGATCAATATAAGGAATATTTTTCTTGAGATTTTTAGATTGAGTCTACACCCTTTCCTTTCTTTGATTTTTAGATCCACTTGTAACGGGAGAGTGCTAATGGAAGGTTGATAGAGACCTTAGTTTCTTATGTTTTCTGATACGTCTAAGGTGGATGTGTTCTAGGGTTGTAAGTGTGGATGAGTTTGTCGATGGTGTCTAAGAGGACCTTTGGGTTCTTCAAAGTTTCTTTGATGCATTAATTCATGTTAAACCACCGGTGTGGGAAATTTGGTCACGATAGGATATTGTGGCCACTTTCTAGAATTTTTTGTTGTTTTGGGATATTGTATAAGGTACCTCTCCATGAATTGTTTATATTTGTCACAATGGTCATGTTCGGTGATGCCTTATGATGTCATGTGCTCGATTGACCATAGAGGTGAATGTCGTGAAATCCTATGAGAGTCCCTGTTATGTTGGGCGAATGTCTCCCTTGTAAAAACCTCAAAATCTTCCATTTTAGACGAAGGTGAGTGTTGGTGTTCTTTACTTCTATTGTTTCTCACCTAAAGAAACAAGGTGTGATGTGTGTGTATCTTCTTAGCCCTTGTTTTAGTGAAATATCGGGATCAGGTTAAGTGAGTTTGGAATGCGCTATGTCTAGAAAACTTATCTGGGATTGCGTTGTAGTTGTTGGTTTCATTGATTGAAGAATTATCATTCATGGGGTTTCCAAAGCCTAACTGCGAGGCCGAAGATGCTTCAATCATTTGAGCTCCAGCCATAGGTCTCGGAGAGAAGCTGGCTCGTAGTCAGGGGAAATCACAGGGTCATTTAAACCCTTGTACAAAGTCATTTCCTCAGTATGAAAGTTAGAATGATTTTAAACCTATGATGTCATAATCATTCTTCTGTTGTCCATGTTTGGTGGAAATAGGTGGAGGGTCGTGTTCCCATTTCATCACCCAATGTTATTCCCTCCCCCTTTTGGTTTCCACTGAGTCTTTAGAGAAAGGTTTGAAGTTTGTCTACACTTTTTGTGAACACAGTTTTCACTTGGATAATAGTGACCATGCCCTAGAAAACCATGTGGAAAGAAGGATCCCAACTATTAGTGTATGGATTCCCAAACAGTGCAAACTAACCATGTGGTCGCCCCAACTCTTTAAATTTTGGGGTCTTTCTTTACCTGCCAGTGCTGGTTGGTTAAGATGGTTGGTTCTTATGGTGGGGAGACCCACTATGAGTCTTATATAATTTCTTTTGTAAATATCTGATGGAAGAATATCCTTTGTACCAGTGATTCCATTTAGGCCTCCCCCTGTTAGTCTCCTGATTCTGTCTCGAAAAAGAAATATTGGTTGTCTCTTATGGTGGGGAGCATATTTGTGTCCCCCCGTACTAGTAACATAGATTTTTTTATGTTCTTGGCTTGGTGTAGATAGTCTCTTTCGGAGCTATCTAGCTACCAACATCTTTCTTGAGTAAAAATTTGGACTGGAGAGCTCCCAATGGTTTAGTTAATGTAAGGTAAATGTAACATTGTTTGAATTTGTTGTTCGTTTTGGTGAGTTGCTTGATCCTTGTTCAGATATTTTTTGAGGAGTTTTATTTTAGGATAAATCCTGAATGTTTTTACTAATTTCAGTAATGAGGTGTATGGTTTGGTTGTGAAGTATTCCTTCCTTAATTGATCACTGGAGGTGTTTTGGCCTTTCGGGGCGATGCTTAGCAAAGGAGTCCATTTCTGCATTTCGGTTGAGTTTGGTTTTTTCTTTGTCCATGTTGTGGCTTTCCGAGGGCGGAAAGATTTATGGTGGGGAGAATTGTCACACCCATGAATTTTTTTAAATTCATTATTCATTTAATTTCCATTCCTGATTTGTTTTGGGGGTTTACTACTCATTTTGGTGAAAATGCTGGGTTTTGAAAATTTGGGCCAAACCGTGACCCCAAATCCAGATTTAAAAACAAATTTTGATTCTTCTATAACTCCTTCAATTTTTACTATTTTATACTCATTCCACTTTCCAATTGGAATACCCTAATATATTAAAATCACCATATCCCTTTGAACTACATAGAAATCCCAAATCATGATGGATTTGGGTTTTTAATTAAGGTAATGGGCCTACCCGTAAGCCCATTTCCTGCTTTAAATTATTTTCTTAAATATTCAATATCCCATTTGTTTTTTACTTTTTTTCAGTGATTCCACCTCTCACTAGAATCCTCAAACCTAAGGATCACCCCCAATATATATTTAGCCGCTTGGGAGCTCATTCGTCTCCCGAATTTGGGCAAAACTTCTATGAATTTCTCAAATCGTCTGGATTTGAAGATGTAAATAATTTCTTTCATAACTCCTTAAATTTATTCTCTTTTTCCCCAATTTCAGTCCCCACATTACCTCATCATCACCATTAGAGCCTCCATATCAGGTTTGGTTGCTTGGAGATTCAAATTGTGGTGTATTTGGTTCGTTTGATTCAAGATGTTTTAAGTAAGTGTTTCTTTCCTTGATTTCATCCCCTTCCTTAGGGTTTCTTTCACCATTTCATGAAGTTCCTCATGTCCAGAAGATGAGTTTCGAAACTATGGTTTGATTTTGTGTCCTTTTGGTCAAATATTTTGGTCTAGGGATGGATTTATATTCCTTGTGGTGCCGGGTTCGTGCGGTTGATGTTTCGCACCATGTTTTGAGGGTTTCGTCATAAAAGGTAGGTGATTCCATGTGTAAAAATTTCTAGATGAGTTATTTTTCTTGAATTACTTATTATTAATGTTATTAATATGATGTGTGTGGTGTGTGAACTGTTTATGTTTGATTTAGTAAAGCACTTGTTTTTTATAGTTTCATTCTAGCATAAAATTTGGTGTTTTCATTTGCAACCCTTTGAGTATTGTTTGGGACTGTTTTATAACATATGAATTTTGTTTAATAAATCTTGTTAGGGATGAAAATTCTGATTTGGTGGGGTATCGGTGTGCCACTAGGTCTTAATGATGTTTTTAAGGGTTTAAGGTGTAAAACTTTATTGTACTTCTTGAAAGTGATTTTGAAAATGTGTGTGTTTCATGTGGATCTTTTTTACTATTGGTTGTGGTGTTTGTATAACACATGGGAGTTGTTTAATAAACGTTTTTGGGGATTCCAATTCTATTTTGAATTTTTATTGGTGTGATTTTGGCCTTGAAATATGGTTTTGAAATGGGTTTTATTTGAAAATCTTTTGTGCACTATTTAGAATTGTTTTATGAAATTTTTGAGTGGTTTAATGATTTATGTAAGAGGTGAAACCATATTGGAAAACTGTCTTGGATTGTTTATACTTTCAAATGAACCATTTTAAATGTGAATAGTTCTATTATGTGATGTTTATCATATTTTTAGGGACTTCATAAAATTGTTAAAGGATGTGTTGGATTGTGGATGTTATGAAAAAAAGTGTTGTGGGCTATTTTGGTGTGATTTTGATTTCAAAATGAATTTGAATGAAAAGTTAAATTTGTGACTTCTGTGATGTGAATGGGGCTGTTTGGATAATGTGTGATGTTGAAGTGATATTTTCGTGTGAAAAGTATATTTCTTGGCTTGTTGAACTTGTTTGAGCACAAAGGGAACAACCCGGGTATCTATGTGGGTGGACATGTACTAGTATGCTAGTGAATCCGTGGGGTTTGGCCTCAGTTTCACTTAGCAGGATTGATGCTTACAACTCTAACTAAACTATTATGATGATGATTGGGGACCACTAGGTTATGGGTATGTTCCCTACTAGTGGCTCGTGAACGAGAACGGATAATTTTTGTGGTTACTCTCACTGAGATACGAGGTACCTGGGACCCACAGCTAGCTAGTGCCTATGGGTTATTTCCTATTGCTTGTGCTCATTAGATCCTTTATACTTACCATCGGCATATGGTATATTTGGATGGAAAATTCAGCAGCTTTTGAATTTATTTTAAAAGTGTTGATTCTTTAAATTAGCCCACTTGAAAACTGTTTTTTTAAGTTGTATCTTTTAGAAATTGTAACTAGAAATTACATGTTTTTGAAAACCTTCATGCTTTTCTTCTTTGAATTTTTATCACAGGGAATCTGTTAGTGGTGGTATCCTACTGGGTATTTTCTCACACCCTACATACACCTTTGGGTGTAAGTATACTTGGTTATTTTTGTTGTCGCAGGTTTGGGTATAACATTTGTCCCAACAGTTCGGATTTTCACCGTTCATTCATGATGTGGTGTTGTGGACATGGATTGAGGGAAATGCCTCTTTCCATGTTGAGGTTCTTGGGATGTTGATTTTTTTGTTCCTTTGTTATAGTCTTGTTGAGTTGTTTTAGAATATGTAATTCAGTTCTGATTTTCTGTAAAACATTGTTTGCTTTGAAAAATCCAGATTTGTTTCATTGGATTCTTTTGTTGTTTTATGTTTACAAACTCGGGTAAATCGTTCCCAATTTTCATTGTATGATACCCGGGCACTTGTGCCAGCCCGTGTGGATCGGGAACGCCCTTCGGGCCCTGTCACGGGCTGGGTCTGGTGCTGGTTTTGGTCGCGACCAGATTCGGTTCGTGACAAGTAGCCTCACTTCCACTAGAAGCATCAAAACTAGGGGGTGTAGTAATTATTAAATGAGACTTTAGAAGGAATTTTGACATTCATATTCCAATTGATAGGGGATTCCCTTATTCATTATCCTAGTAAGGGGAGATTTTTTCCATCCCTCTTGGATCTATACCATCGAATATAGGTGATTTTTCCTTAGATTCCCCTTAGTTCGTTGAGATTTCTGGGGGGTGACATTGCTAAAATTACACTAGTCCTTTATAGTTCATCCTCGATGTCATGTGGGCATGACCCAATTCCCAAAAAAAATTTATGTTACCCTGAAGGTACATTTAGCGAATTCATCTTTAAACATTGTTATCTACTCTTATCAATAATTTTCTAGATACTCGTGAATTGATGACATCACTTTCGGGATTAAACAACCATACCCTCAACATAACACTTAGTTATCCTTCTCAATATTTCCTTTAGTATGTTATTCATGATATTCTAATATGTAGCTCCAACATTATTTAGTATTAAGGGAATCGATTGATAGTGTAATATAATGTGATGTTCTCTGAAGGTAATGTCTTGTTCATCTTTAGAGGACATTTTGATATGATTGTACCCTAAGTACCCATACATGAATGAAAGGTCTTGGAATCTAGGAGCTTTATCAATCAAGAGTTTTATTATTGGAAATAATAAATCAACCTTCAGGTAATGCTGATTAAGCTCTTTGAAATCAATTTAGATCCTAATCTCCCCGTTAATTTTTTTGATGGGGATGATTTTGGAAATCCATCTTCGTTATTCCACTTCCAAAACAAAGTTGGATTTGACCAAATTATCAAATACCATCTCTATATTGGTGTCATGGTAGGGTTTTAGCCTCACGACTTCATATTTGAAGCCTCTATGCTCATCAGGTAATCCAAGATAGTGTGTATCCACATTTGGATTCAGTTCGATATTTTTTTTATAATTTCTGGAAAGGCATATCAATGATTCTTTATAAACTCAGTGCACATCTATTGATCTTTGTGGGGAATGGAAAAAATAATAATAGTAGGTCATGGGTCTTCTTCTGTTCCCAGATTTATTTTTCTGAGCTCATATGTGGCATTGGAGACCCCTTCCGCAAATGTGATAGGATAATTTCTGAGGACATCCAAATCCTCCTCCAATTTGGATTCTGTGGATGATTTTTTAGATGAATCTCTAAACCTAGGGGATTTTCCTTCACTATCGTGATGACAGAAGCTATTAGGAGATATATTATCATCCCATACAATATGAGACATAATATAGAGATGTGGGAGATGATTTTATTTTAAAATATCACTAAGGAAAGAAGGGGATTATACCTTTGGGATTATATCTGTTTCCTCGAACAGATTTATGGGGATGACATAGTCGCTATCGAGCATACTCTAAGGGTTTGTAGGGATAGTCCCCAAGCCATTGAGAGTTTCAACCTGTATATCATCATCTGCCATTACATTCTTTCCTCCCTTCCTATAGAAATCCACTTTAGCATATGTGGGTCCTCATGTATCTAAGGGAGAATTATCACCATGCAGTATGCCGACTTTTCCATCGATGGGATACTTAAGCCACTAGTGGAATGTTGAAGGTACTACAAATTGGCTATAGATCTAGGGTCTTCCTAGTTGGAAATTATATGCGGTGTATTTTAGGATAACAATGAACTCAACATTAGATGTGAGTTACCCAGAGAGAGATTCATGTTTTATCTTCTCTAGGGGCCTTTGTTCATGCTTATCATTCCCTTGAATGTTCATCTTGGTAGGATTCATGTCCCCTTCACCATATCTTAAACACATGAGAGTTTAAACTGGGATGAGATTGATCCCATATCCATTATCAATTAGATAACTATTTAGGATGACATTATTGAGTCTGCCCGAAGCATATAGGGGTTTTACATGTCCTCGGATGACCTATTCTTAATGGTGATAAGTTCATGAGATGGTATCATAAAATTATGAGGAAATAGTCTCAACTCGATAGACCTAGGCTATAGTGACTTATTTTTTATATTCCTATGTGACCATGAGGGCTTCGAAAAGTACATCCCTTTGTTCTTTTGAAATAAAGAGTGCATTGAGGATTGAGAGATATGTATGGAGAACAACCAGCTATTTCTTAATGTCATAATTTTGTTCCAATGGTGGGTGCTTTTTCATATAGGGATTCTACTAGGAATTCATTTTAAGAACTATTGAATATGAGGTAATGGGCATAATGTCTGTACATAAGTTGATGGGACATCTACTGCTAGTATTGCAGGCCATGCTAGCATTCCCCATTGTCTGGGTTGGTCGGATTATCGAACCCCAACTAGGAGGTCATGTTAGACAATTAGGTGTGAATGAATACTAGAGGATTATGGGACTCCTCCCTATCTCTTTTTGGCATACCAATGTTCTTTCCCATAGGTCCTAAGTTCATATAGGTCTTACCTGGAGATATGATAGGAATATTGAGTCTGGCCACATATGTGTTGTCCCCTATATCATTAGTTTTGGTGCATGCAACCTCTTGTTCCCTAGTTACGTGCAGGGAACCATATTATGGGGAATATTCATCATTAGAGAAGGAGTATGAAAAGTGTGTCACATTTAAATAACCAAATATGTGATCTTAATTCAATGAGGATTCTGTTTGGTGGGGTAGTTCACATGTTGTGCATGTTTCAGGTAATAAATCTAAAAGAGTAAAGGCTTGCTTTGGAGCTGAATATGATTCCTATTATTCTATTTCTTTTTAATTTGGATGGTCACACCCACCTTTTGGAGGTATTTATGATGTTTCCTTATTAGGTTGTGGAGCTGTTATGGGACTTCTAAACTATTCTTTCAGGGTGTCTTGAGCACAATCCGTTGTTTTTCAAGTCATTCGGTTGTCAAAATTTTGCACCCGCCTAGCCAAAACTATCTACCAACCATCCTATTATTTTGACCGGATGATGGTAATACAATAAACCTACTATTGGGTGTTTTCGAACGCTATCTATTCAGATTCAACTATACATTCAACAAAATATTTTATGATAATAAAATCCTAAATTTTATGATCCAACCTTTTATAGTAAGGGTAGTAGTCAGGATGGTTAGTGCAGTTGAATTTATTAGGATTTCAATGAAATGGGTGTTTGAGAAGTTTGCTGTCCATGGTGGCTAAGAATTAATCAGGGACCTATTCATTTCATAAGGATTATACATAAATTAACTGATCCTAAAATATCAGGGGATGTTTCCCAGTAAGAATTCAAGTATCACTGAGAGGGGGTGAATCAGTGATATGTTTTTATTTTATGTTTCGTTATGTATAAACCATACATCACCTCTTTTTAAGGATTTATTTCCCTTCTAAACAAAATTCAAACACCCATCCCCATGAACATAATAATTTACAAGGTTCACTACTCAACAACAGTAGCTAAATCCTTGGTATGGTTTGAAAAAAATCAAATACCACAAAATTCCTTATAAACTAGTCCTTTTGTGTATGATACATTAATTACGATATTCCCTTACACTCTTATAGCACAATGAAAACAATCCAATAGTGTTTGTGCTTATTTAAGCATAAAATGATGTAATACAAAGTCACAGTACTTCTTGATCCACTTCCACAAATTTTATCTTTCAAAAAAATTCTTCCATTTACTACCTAGAATAGGTAAGAACGTACTTTAGCCCTCCTCACACTGTTCTGATTTCTCTTTGAACTACCTATATCCTCCCTAAATTGAGTTGCACCATGTAGAAATATTACTTCACAGACCAGATCTTCCTCTACGAACTGTATTTTCTCCTAGGATGGTTAATGAATCATAGAACACATTAACTATGCAGTTAATTTTTTTAGGCTATAGATCCCTACAAACATCTTCTGTAAACTATCCCCATAGACTGTCTCCTTTTTAGAAATTATTCCTCAATGAACTGCTTCCTCCTTAGTGGATTCTCCTTCACGGACTACTTCGATCTTCTCCAAATTATTCCCACAATGATTATATCTTCATATAAAATTTGATATATCTAAAAAATTGGATTAGGGTCCATTATATATGTAAATAAATCCTCAAATCCAAATAATAATATTTACCAAAATTTTAAATGTGGTACAACCTTCACCATAGACTATGCTACTTATGCGAACATTTTTTTCTCTTTTTGGTCCATGTAGTGCCATTCTTACTTCATGGTTAATGATTCCATCCTCAAAATATCACCAACTATTAACCTCAAATGATGGCCTTCCCACATAAAAAAAATCTCCCATGAACCATTTTTCCTACGTGGTCTGTGTACCATGTTTCGTGGTCCATATAGCTCTACTATGCAGAATCCTTCCTTTTCTTATTTTCCTTTCTCATTCTGTGTACCTCATATGTGTTCTATGAACTATCCTTTGCATTCCATGAACTATGAGCTACTTTGTGAAAATCATTCCTTTACCAAAAAAAAACTCATGATTTTGATTCCAAATTTTTTTCAAACACTGGGAAACAACGCCGCCTTAAAAAACTAATTCGGAAAACTCCAATCATAATTATTTGAGTTCCTCTCTTACATCACAAACTACATATTTCATGATATCTTACCTTTTATCAATATTCTTTAGCATCATCATTTTTACACAGAACTGTATTGTAACTTTCATCTCTTCCAGCAACATGATTCTTTCCAATCAAACCTAAATACGATTGGAGAAATATTTTCTCCCCATTTCCTTCATAAGGAAGGAATCACAATTTCACCAAACAACTTATGATATTTTTGAAATAAAAAATAAAAAATAATCATCATATTTATCAATGATTTTGTAATGTGAATTGATTTATCCTTTTTGAAAACAAAATAATACACTCTTAAAATGAAAACATTTCCAACATCCAAAACATTTATTATCCATCTTGGTCCCTACATCGGGTGACCCCAATTTCTCTATGATTCTGGTTGAGGGATATTTTGTGGATATATCAACAAAAAAGGAGGTATTGGGTTGTTTGGAGCTATCCTAGGTGCCTGGATAGGCATTTATAGTGGATTGAGGGTGATAGCTATAACTTCTTCTCTATGTGGACTTCTCCCCTATGACGTGGTAATGAGTAGAGACTTGGATCTAGATTGTTGAATGGATTCTTTAATATTTTGTTAAATTATAGATAACTCTCTGAACCCACCCATCTACTTCATGGGGATAATAGGTGTATACACATCATCCCTAAGATTTAAATCATTGTGTTCTGGTAGTTGATATTGTAAGAGAAGGATACTGAGCGAATAGTTAAAACATTTCCACCTTTCATTGAAATCAGAAACCCTCTCATTATCAATTTTCTTCCAATTTTTTTGGTCAAATATTGTTGTCTTCCATATAGTGGAGATGAACTGATAAAGGAAATGATGAAAAAGGTTTTTCCATCCTACAACAGATCTTGTGAGAAGAATGTTTTACCAAACAGAGGCTAGCCCTATATGAGTTTGTACAAAACACTGCATCTTTGTTTCCTCTTGTTGATCTCGATGGCTGATCATCGGCCCACATCGGTATATGAAGTGTGTGATATGTTTTTCAGGGATTAATGCACCATCAAAGGTAGTAAAGGTATGATTTTTAATGTTGGGCGGAGGTGGGGTATCATACAGCTATTTGGGATATGGTTACCTCTTAGGATGCAAATGTCATTTCACCCTTCCATGGATTCTATTTGAGTATATAGGGACTTGATGATGTTATTTAACTCCAGGGGTAGTATAATAGGATCTATCTCGTATACACATGATGTGGGTGGTATAAATCCCCATAATTTACATACTTTGATATTACTTTAAAGTTCAAGAATATTCATTAAAAAATATAACAAATCCACAAAGGACCGTATAGGTATAGTCTCTTTAGAAATAGGGAAACATAAACAACTGGTTCATAAGACATATTAATTGTCACCCACTTATTTCATCATAACTAGATCCATTTTTGACATATATTACTTAATACCCTTCTTCATGGCCTAGGGAAAAGAAACATATAAAATGATGAGATCAAATGCTCGGTAAGGGTAAACAAAGGAAATATATATAATATCATAAACTGAAGACATAAGAACATAACATTTGAATATCTTATCATGCATATGGAAGATCATGATATCATGGGATGGTAAAATCATATAATTTCACAAGAATCAATGAAAACAATCCCAAAAGTCATAACATGAGACATGAAGTCCTATTTCATACACATAAGCATAGAAAATCATTTCATATTAGTCAAGGATCATTGACAAGACCATCATAGCGAACAAATTCCATTACTGAACCGAGTTCACTCCTCATTATAACCCTGTATTACTGAACTGAGATCATTTCTCATTCCATCTTTGTATATATCATGAGATATAAATCTTTACCCAATGCATTGGAGGGAGATATAGGTCCCACCCATATCATAATGAAATCTTTCTTACATGTTCCACCAAAACATAAATCGCCCATCATAACACAACCCAAGGAATAAAATGGGTTTCTTAAACATCATTCCATGATAATACATATAAAATAAAAATAGATTTCATAAATATATGAATATAATAAAAAAAATCAAAATATAGTAATAATTGGGATTGAAACATGACCCTATTAAATAATATCATCTTCGATAGAAAATAATTTTGATAAAACACTTGATATTAATTCTTGTGAAAATATCCTTTCTTCTTCAAAAACATTTTCTTTTCCCAAAATATCGCGCATTTAAAAAAGAAAATAATTTATTTAATAATAAAATTGAAATAATGTAAAGGAATTTTCATGGAAAGAATTTATTATGAAGAGGTAAAAATCCATTCATGTCGTATAAGTAAAAAATATATTCTCCTTGTACTTTTGTTAGAAAAGTCAAAAAGTACTTCATATCAAATAACGACAAATGATCCCTTTTATACCATTTAGTAAAAAGTTAGCAATGGGTAAAATTGACTTTAAATTTTTTTAATATAATATAAATTGTATTGGATATTTATAGAATATATATGTGGATGATAAATATAACTCAGTAAATACTTACGAATAAATAATCCCAGAGAATATTGATATTGAAAAAGTATCTCATAACTTAGGTCTGATATCCTTCATATGTATCAAAAACTCCGATATAATGATTTAAATAAGGTCATTGACTTATTAAGGAATAATAGTTATTTTTATGATATCATATATGATCATATTAACATCCATTTTTAATAAAATTTCATTATTACTTGTTATTCGGGTATTATCTAATTCATTTTCTTAGGCATGTTTGGTCGAATAAGATCCTTTTGTCCTTCATAATTAAATTTCATATCATTAAAAATTGATATTAACATAATATATACCATATTTATTCATTATTTACTATTATATGATAATTATTTATTGAATATCATGTTGAGTAAATCTCATCACATTATGGAGATGGTAGTATGTACGCACGCACGAGAGACGATATCATTATCATATTTGTTGAATTGTATTGAATTGGATGGTGTATAATATTTCAGACTTAATATAATCTTATAATAATCATATATAGTTACTATTTCTATCATTATACCCATACAACTAAGGTGGTGGTGAAAAACAGATTACACAATGGTGTGGAGACGATAAGTCGTATGTACAGACGAGTGGTGATTTCATTTTTATTATGATTTATAGAAGGAGGAATATGTTTGTTTCTTAATTATAATAATATATAAGTATATATGTGATACTGTATTAATTACATTACAATGAAATAACCCATGAAGACAAATTAGAAGAAGAAATAAGTTTTAAAGAATCGGTAGAAGAGATTACCTCTTCTGCGACGTGCTTCCTCTAAATCTCCTCTTAGAGCACTAGAGTTGGTCTTAGAAAAAAAACCATAACCTCTATAATGTAACAAGAGAAGTTGATAAGGTAAAAGGGTAAGGGATGTACGAGCATGAAGGCTCAAAGTGAAGTGAATAATTTAGGGAGGAGGTACCCTTTTATAATTGAGGTGGGGGAACTTTTGGGATCTCCAAAAATATTAATTTATAATAAAATCTTACCCTACCCAAAAACCTAAAAAATTTCCCAATTTAGAATATGAGATGATATAGGGTTTTAATATCATCATCCAATAAATTTTATACATGTGTTTATGTCAATTTAAACAATATCATTTTAATTAACACTTAGTTATTCTATTTAATTTTAATAAAGATAATAAGTATTTTAATATTAAAAGGGTGAAATATTTACTTATTTGATGTAAATTAGACCACAAATATGCACCAATATTGTTTCAACCATATCATAATTATTATATTTTTAAATTTTTTTTTTATGATTTCAAAATATTTTAATAAAATATTATTTCGATAAACAATGAATAGTTTCAATTTTTACATTATTCAATTCATTGATTTTAAATAATAATATTATAAAAAGATAACTTTGAACCAACTTTTTTATTATATTCATAAGAGGTCAAGCTAATATAAAAAATTAATTGTACATTTTAATTATCCTATATTATATTTATTTTTAATATTTTTATTAACATTTATTTCATATATCCAATAATAAAATAATTACTGCTTCAATTTTCTGTAGTTATTTAATATACAAATTTTTTAAATAAAAATTAAAAATAAAATAATATGATTAAGATAAATCTACTATATTTTATAATAATACTTTTAATCAAATTTATCTTCCATAAAATCCAACATTTTAAATGTCATACAAATTAAATTATGAAGGTGACAACATTATCATCACTTTAAATAAAATAATATAAGTATCATAATCCCTTAAATAAGGCTACAAATGTAACACCCCAAGATTCTACGGTACGCTTCTCTTTGAATAATGTGATAGCGTGTGTTGTACGCAACACTGAGTTCTAACACACCATAACTAATCAAACTAGCCGTTATGAATAGTAATACCTACTTTTTGAAATTATATATATTTTATATTTGAAAATGGACTTCATTTTTGGATTCGGAATATCGAATTTAGCCTAAGGTGAAATTTTGGTACATTTCGGATAACTTTCATATTTTGATGAATAGTGAAAATTACTAAGTTTTAATTAAAAACAACTTTTTTAATCAAAATAATTAATAGTGATAAATTATGAATTTGAGTGGTTTTAAAGTATATTTAGAATATATTTTTACCATTTAATACAATGTTGGTCATTGGACATAATTTTACAATTAAACCGAACATAAACGAGTGTCAATCTTTTGATAGTTATTATCTCTTAAAAACACGCTTTTTTGTTTTGACAGCGGGAATTAATTTTAAATTAATTTCTTCCACTTCTGTGTTTTGAATTTAGGAAAATGGATTCCATATTTGGAATCAGGATGTTCAAATTGTGTAAATAGGTAACTTTTATTTTTAGACATTTTGAATAATTACTGCGGTAAATATTTTATTTACCATGGTTAAAGGGTAAATCCGGTAAATAAGGGTTAAAAAAATAATATTATAATAATACTAAATTACCCTAAAACGTGTCTTAACCCTATTGGTTGATACATGGTCGACCATGGGCATCTTTGGGTCTGTTTTGGGACCCCATGGATCCACTTGTAAGTGATAATGACACATTATATTAATAAAGTTAAAATAAAAATAAAAATGGCATAAGCTTACATCTTTTAAAAGAACAATTTTTACATAGGGTTATACATGTTGGATTTTCGATTATAAATATTCATTAGAAAGATAAAACTATTTCATACATAATTATATTTTATTTATAATTTTTAGACATCAAATAATTTAAATTATTAATGACACAATAATGATGCAATGTTTACCTCATTAATAAATCATTTAAATAAATAAGATTATAATGATTAAAATATTATCTAAAACCTGTCCAATTCTTATTGGTTGATGTTATTTAGAATATGAGTCATCTTATCTTCGACCTCAATGATTTTTGGACCATTATAAACCGAATACAAATATATTATAAAGTAATACTTTCACACTTTCCTAAAGAGCCCCTCCTCTCCCTTATAAAAGGAGACCACTTCTACTCATTCCTCACACCTCTCATGCCACTTGTCTCGTCCAAACTCTGCCCAACTAAGCTCCCCACATCCCTCTCCTCCTCCTTGAAGCTTACCCTTAGGGAGAAATCATTTCAAGAAGTCCTTTGGTTCCAACCAAAGTGAGTTACCTAAATTAAAGGTAACGATTTCTCTTAAATTATTTTCCTTTATTTTGCTTCTCCAACCCCCAAACTCTTTTTATTTCCTCTCTTTTGTAACAACACCAGTATCCTCAATATACTAGGAGGTTGTTATAAGAAGGATTCAAACTACACATACACACAACTCTATCTAATGGATGATGAACATAATGTTTCTGTGGATGGCAAACTAACGCCTCACGAAACGATGATTGTTCAAATACATCTTACCGCCTCTCATGGTGGCCATTATGATGGCACTGTAATTAAATATGATATTCATGATATATATTTTATATATAAGCTTCTGTAATTCCATTTTATTTCATACCAATATTCGTTTCATGTTGTATATACATACGATAATTTCATTTGAGGAAGTGCGGACTACCGCCCCCTTAAAATGATATGACTCGTTCATACCACACATGGAACGTATAAAGGATGGTGTTAATGAACTTAAGTAACATATATAAAATATTATATTATACTGGAATAGTAATATACCTATGTATCAGTTGGATTCAATTCTTTTAAAATAAAAATTAAAATGGAAGTAGCGTTCGTGCGTACGTACGGACTACCGTCTCCACGAACGCGGTGAGATCCATCCTCCATCGTATCCATTCAAGTCTTATTCTCATTTTATGGTTAAAAATAATGTTAATATCATTCTGATTATGAATAAGATTTAATCTATCCATTACAAACATGTCTTACGTAACCAAACATTTAAGAAGAACGAATCGATTATCACCTGAAACGACGATAATACTAAGATATTATTAATAAAGCAATGTTAAAAGATCATATATGATATCATATTAATGTATATGATTCTTGTATAATTTAATAACAATTATTTCACCATTATACAGGAGGTTAACCGACCCCAACAAAGGAAAAGTACAAGGTAAGGGTTTATTTCACAATCTCTTTATTATCCGAGGTTGTTTATACGTAATAATCTACTGGGATATCTTTATCATCCACATCCATGTTTCTTAAAAATGTATTTCAAAACATTTTTACTATTTACAAGAATATGGGTTAAAGTCATTTATACCCTTGTTTGACTTTTTATAAGAGGTTTATAAAGGAATCATTCCGTCGTTTTCAAAACAAGGTCCTTTTTAACCTTTTCGACAGAATTGAGGTAAGAATGTTTTTTTTAACTTATACGGCGGGTGCGGTTATTTTACGCCGTTATAAAATCTTCAAAGCTTCCCTTACAAGCTTATAAGAATATTTTCAAAGAAAATGTTTTATTTTATATGGATCTTAAATGATTTCAAAATAAAAGGAGATATTTCTTTTAAAAGAATTTTGATTTCATCTATGTCAACATCCTTTGATGGATTTTAAGATTATTTGAAGTTGATTTGTTATGATACAAAACTTCTATATTGTATTGACGATTTTGTGATATATTTGACTGTGGATGTGCTATTTTATACCATTCATAGTTTATGGTGAATGTATTGACATTTCGTATGCTAGTTTTAATACGAATGTTTATGTTATGTTTAAACCTTTTCATATGGGAATGCAATGGACTTAATAAGTGACGGGTGGAGCCCGCTATAGCTCCTCGATGCATCGGTAGGTCTCATGAGAAAAACTAGTGTCTTGGCACAAGGCCTTGAAAAAATCTTATTTGTAGTCTTGGCACGAGGCCTTGGCTATGTGGTTATGATAGTCTGGCATTATGCATTCCAACATTATGAAAGTGGTTATTGATTTTTGCATGTGATTATTCGATTAGTAGAATATCCATGTGAATAAGTAAATGGCATTATTTCATTTTATTTATGCCATACCATGTTGAAAGTTCACATTTAAAAGGCTTTTGTTTTAGTTATACATTGCCTTAAATGTTTATTCTTATTTATGAAAGTTTCCTCTATATTGTTATCCTTACTGGGCATTTGAGCTCACCCCTTTTCTATGTTTTATTTTTCCCAGGAAGTGAAGATGTAAGTTATGAATGACCTGCAGGGATATTATGAGGGGATTATAGTGTGGACTGTGGAAACATTATGTTGTTGTAGTAGTTTTTCATTTTATGATGTAATGTAAAACTTATGAATATATCTAGTGTTTCCAAGGCTACTAAACCAATCGGTCTTTCGAGATTTGATCTTTCTTGTGATCATGCCAATGTTACGAAGTAATGCACCGACTCTGGGCAGCTGGGGTCGGGGCGTTACAGTTGGTATCAGAGGAAGTTTAGTACAAACCTTGGAAGCTAGATTTAGATAAACTCTGATTAGAGCACGTATACCTAAGATGAACTTTGAGGATTAGTATAGAAGAACTTCCTAGAATTTTGGTATTGTAGAGATTTTGTGAGTTTTCCGAGCAATACATCCCTGTCTGGATACGAGCAGGTAGAGGCGGCTCTGGCACAGATGTACCTAGGGGTAAAACCCGAAAACACCGCTTTGAGATAGACTCGAACGGGAACTGGTGCACGACAACGGGCCTTGCTGCACTCTTGGTTACGACACTCCCGGGGGATATGCTTAGGATAACTCTCATTTTCATTACAAATCATTATGAAGGGTTTATGAGTATATACTTCCTCAAAGAAAACATTTTTATGATTATGGATTATATCCATAAATAGTTCAATTTATGTTAAGTGTTTTATAAGTATGGGATTATGTATTTTGATTCATAAACTGATCTAGTGTATGCCATTGTTTAGAAATGGTGCCCAGTAGAAGGAATGAGAACTCCAGAAATGCACATGATCCAAAGAGAAGGAAGGATCATATCTTTCATGGTCTTAAGCTAGAATTTATAAGAGAAATAGTCTCCCATGTATTATCATCATATGAAGAAATAATATCATGTGTTGATAAGATAAGTAAAGAGTTTACTGAGTCCTATGGCTTTGAAGGGAAGCAAGAGAAGAAAAGGATGGAAGAGAGAAAGATGGATAAAAGTAAGAGGGAAAAGAAGAATTTTCCCATATGTGGTAACTGTGGAAAGAAACACCCCGGTACTTGCTTGAAGGGAATGGGAGTCTGTTACAATTGTGGTGAAAAAGGCCACCAAGATCATGATTGCAAGGGGAAGAAGTAAGCTACCAACGTTCAGTGCTACAATTGCAGGGAGATGGGACATTATGCAAATGCATGTCCTAAGCGTCAGGAGAACTTACCTCAGAAAAGGCCAAGGGATCAAGGCCAGGCTTATGCTATCACTACTGCTGAGGTAGAAGCTCCGAAAGACATGGTGGCAGGTAATTTAATGGTTTCCTCAAGTTTAGCAAATGCATTATTTGATTCTGGATCATCGCATTGTTTCATATCTTCACAGTTTGCTAAGAAAATTAGATATTTCCAATTTGATTTAATAAGGGAGTTGTCAGTTAAAACTCCTAAGGGAAGTATCGTTGCAACAAAGTTTTGTGAATCAGTCCCCATTAGAGCACATAAATTTTCTTTATCTGCTGATCTCATCGTCATACCTATGATTGAGTTTGATATAATCCTCGGTATGGACTGGCTTTCGGACTATGATGCGAAGATTTATTGTAAGAAGAAAGAGGTTACGATTCTTGATGATAATGATAAGGAACACCTTATTTTTAGAGCAGAATCGTCACCACCTAATTCTTATTTAGATCCACCCTCAATAGCTCAACTAAATTCAATTATTGGGGAGGAAGAGAATGAAATAACTGCGGGTGAGGAAAGGAATGTTCAAATAGAGGATGTACCTATTGTGAAAGAATTTGTAGATGTATTTCCAGAAGATTTACCTGGACATCTTCCAGAACGAGAAGTTGAGTTTTCCATTGATTTGATTCCTGGATCAAGGCCTATATCAAAGACCCCTTATAGAATGGCCACTGTAGAGTTAGTTGAACTAAAGAAACAACTAGAGGAATTGAGTAATAAGGGATTTATTCGCCCTAGTTTTTCTCCATGGGGAGCCCCTGTTCTTTTTGTTAAAAAGAAAGATGGATCTATGAGGTTATGTATCGACTACAGGGAGATCAATGCTATAACGATAAAGAACAAGTATCCCCTACCTCGTATTGATGATTTATTTGACCAACTGCATGGAGCTCAATACTTTTCAAAGATTGACCTTAGATCTGGATACCTTCAGTTGTGTGTAAAGAAGGAAGACGTTCCGAAGACAGCATTTCGAACCAGGTACGGGCATTACGAGTTTACTGTAATGCCGTTTGGATTGACTAATGCACCCTCTGTATTCATGGATCTGATGAATAGAGTTTTCAAGGAGTATCTCGATGAATTTGTGGTGGTATTTATTGATGATATCTTGGTATACTCCAAATCCTACGAAGATCATGAAAATCACTTGCGCATTATCTTGAAGACTCTGAGGAGGCATGAATTATATGGAAAGTTTAGCAAGTGTGAATTCTGGCTTCAGGAGATTTCTTTTCTTGGCCATATTGTCTCTAAAGATGGAATCTCTGTTGATCCTTCTAAGACCAAAGCAATCCAAGAATGGCCAACACATACGAGTATAACTGAGGTACGTAGTTTTATTGGCTTGGCAGGTTATTATCGACGTTTCGTCCAGAATTTTGCCCGATTGGCTAACCCATTAACGAAGCTCACACGTAAAGGGGTTAAATTTGTTTGGACAAAAGAGTGTGAAGAATGTTTCGAAGAACTGAAGAGAAGATTAGTCAATGCTCCTATATTGACTCTACCATCGGGGAATGATGGGTTCGTTATTTATAGTGATGCATCAAAGAAAGGACTTGGTTGTGTCCTTAGGCATAATGATAGAGTTATTGCCTATGCATCACGACAGTTGAAAATTCATGAACAAAACTATCCTACTCATGATCTTGAGTTAGCAGCTGTGATCTTTGCTTTGAAGATATGGAGGCACTACCTCTATGGTGAAAAATGTGAGATTTATACTGATCACAAGAGTTTGAAGTATATTTTCTCACAAAAAGAACTCAACATGAGGCAAAGGAGATGGCTTGAATTACTCAAGGATTATGATTGCACGATACACTACCACCCGGGGAAAGCAAACAAAGTAGCAGATGCTTTGAGCAGAAAATACCATGGAGTTCTGAACATGATGAGAATTGAAAGGGATCCAATTTTCATGGATCTAGAGAAGATGGACATGGGAATAACCAGGGAAGGTGAAACATCAATGCTTTTTCAAATGGTTGCCAAACCATCTTTACTAGAAAGGATTAAGAGTTCCCAGAACGATGATGAAGAATTTCAGAAGAAGATTAAAGCTGTGAATGATGGGAGATTGAGAGACATTGTGTATGAAGATGGAATTTTGAAATTCGGGAAGAGACTTTGTGTTCCCAATATACCTGATCTAAAAAGGGAATTGCTGGATGACGCTCATAGTTCCAATTTCTCTATAAACCCTGGGAGCACCAAAATGTATAGAGATTTGAAGGAACATTTTTGGTGGGACAACATGAAGAGGGAGATTGCTGATTTTGTGTCAAGATGTATGGTTTTTCAACAAGTGAAAGCTGGAAGGCAACAGCCTGAAGGAGTCATGCAACCTCTTCCCATACCGGAGTGGAAATGGGACAATATTACGATGGACTTTGTCATGGGGCTACCAAAGACTCCTAGAAGGAACGATGCAATATGGGTTATTGTTGATCGTCTTACCAAGTCAGCACATTTTCTTGCTATAAGAGAAGATCTACCCCTGGAACGTCTAGCAAGACTATACATTAATGAAGTTGTGAGACTTCATGGAGTTCCCCTATCGATTGTTTCTGATCGTGATCCCCGTTTTACTTCAAGATTTTGGAAAAGTCTTCAGAAATCCCTGGATACTGAACTTCATTTGAGCACTGCTTACCACCCTCAGACAGACGGACAATCAGAACGGAGTATTCAGACCTTAGAAGACATGTTGAGATCTTTCTCACTTGATTTTCAGGGTATGTGGGATCAATATTTACCACTGGTAGAATTTTCCTATAACAATAGCTTCCATTCGAGTATTCAGATGGCACCATATGAAGCGTTATACGGAAAGAGATTTCGTACACCAACCTGTTGGGATGACGTTGGTGAAAGAAAACTTATAGGCCCAGAACTGGTGGAGGAAACGGTGGAAAAGGTGAAGGTAATCCAAAATCACATCAAAGCAGCTCAAAGTAGGCAGAAGAGCTATGCCGATAATCGAAGGAAGGATTTGGAATTTCAGGTCGGTGATCATGTTTTCCTAAAGGTATCTCTATGGAAGGGAGTCATAAGTTTTGGTAAGAAAGGTAAATTGAGTCCCAGGTACATCGGACCTTTCGAAATTCTAGAACGAATTGGGACTGTAGCTTACCGATTGGCAATGCCGCCAAGTCTCTCCAAAGTTCACGATGTGTTCCACGTATCTCTGTTGAGAAAATACATGCCTGACCCAATGCATGTACTCACCTATGAGGAATTAGAACTGGAACCTAATCTTGCCTATTGTGAAGAGCCCGTCAGGATTCTTGATACAAGAGAACAAGTACTGAGAAACTGGACGACGCGTCTGGTAAAAGTTTTGTGGAGAAACCATAAGATGGAAGAGGCAACGTGGGAACCCAAGGAACTTATGATGAAGAACCACCCAAGTCTTTTTATGCAGTAATACCCTAGAAATTGCGAGGACACAATTATTTGAAGGAGGGGAGAATGTAACACCCCAAGCTTCTACGGTACGCTTCTCTTTGAATAATGTGATAGCGTGTGTTGTACGCAACACTGAGTTCTAACACACCATAACTAATCAAACTAGCCGTTATGAATAGAAATACCTACTTTTTGAAATTATATATATTTTATAATTTAAAATGGACTTCATTTTTGGATTCGGAATATCGAATTTAGCCTAAGGTGAAATTTTGGTACATTTCGGATAACTTTCATATTTTGATGAATAGTGAAAATTACTAAGTTTTAATTAAAAACAACTTTTTTAATCAAAATAATTAATAGTGATAAATTATGAATTTGAGTGGTTTTAAAGTATATTTAGAATATATTTTTACCATTTAATATAATGTTGGTCATTGGACATAATTTTACAATTAAACCGAACATAAACGAGTGTCAATCTTTTGATAGTTATTATCTCTTAAAAACACGCTTTTTGTTTTGACAGAGGGAATTAATTTTAAATTAATTTCTGCCACTTCTGTGTTTTGAATTTAGGAAAATGGATTCCATATTTTGAATCAGGATGTTCAAATTGTGTAAATAGGTAACTTTTATTTTTAGACATTTTGAATAATTACTGCGGTAAATATTTTATTTACCATGGTTAAAGGGTAAATCCGGTAAATAAGGGTTAAAAAAATAATATTATAATAATACTAAATTACCCTAAAACGTGTCTTAACCCTATTGGTTGATACATGGTCGACCATGGGCATCTTTGGGTCTGTTTTGGGACCCCATGGATCCACTTGTAAGTGATAATGACACATTATATTAATAAAGTTAAAATAAAAATAAAAATGGTATAAGCTTACATCTTTTAAAAGAACAATTTTTACATAGGGTTATACATGTTGGATTTTCGATTATAAATATTCATTAGAAAGATAAAAAGATTTCCTACATAATGATATTTTATTTATAATTTTTATACATCAAATAAATTAAATTATTAATGACACAATAATGATGCAATGTTTACCTCATTAATAAATCATTTAAATAAATAAGATTATAATGATTAAAATATTATCTAAAACCTGTCAAATTCTTATTGGTTGATGTTATTTAGAATATGAGTCATCTTATCTTCGACCTCAATGATTTTTGGACCATTATAAACCGAATACAAATATATTATAAAGTAATACTTTCACACTTTCCTAAAGAGCCCCTCCTCTCCCTTATAAAAGGAGACCACTTCTACTCATTCCTCACACCTCTCAAGCCACTTGGCTCGTCCAAACTCTTCCCAACTAAGCTCCCCACATCCCTATCCTCCTCCTTGAAGCTTACCCTTAGGCATAAATCATTTCAAGAAGTCTTTTGGTTCCAACCAAAGTGAGTTACCTAAATTAAAGGTAACGATTTCTCTTAAATTATTTTCCTTTATTTTGCTTCTCCAACCCCCAAACTCTTTTTATTTCCTTTCTTTTGTAACAACACCAGTATCCTCAATATACTAGGAGGTTGTTATAAGAAGGATTCAAACTACACATACACACAACTCCATCTAATGGATGATGAACATAATGTTTCTGTGGATGGAAAACTAACGCCTCACGAAACGATGATTGTTCAAATACATCTTACCGCCTCTCATGGTGGCCATTATGATGGCACTGTAATTAAATATGATATTAATGATATATATTTTATATATAAGCTTCTGTAATTCCATTTTATTTCATACCAATATTCGTTTCATGTTGTATATACATACGATAATTTCATTTGAGGAAGTGCGGACTACCGCCCCCTTAAAATGATATGACTCGTTCATACCACACATGGAACGTATAAAGGATGGTGTTAATGAACTTAAGTAACATATATAAAATATTATATTATACTGGAATAGTAATATACCTATGTATCAGTTGGATTCAATTCTTTTAAAATAAAAATTAAAATGGAAGTAGCGTTCGTGCGTACGTACGGACTACCGTCTCCACGAACGCGGTGAGATCCATCCTCCATCGTATCCATTCAAGTCTTATTCTCATTTTAGGGTTAAAAATAATGTTAATATCATTCTGATTATGAATAAGATTTAATCTATCCATTACAAACATGTCTTACGTAACCAAACATTTAAGAAGAACGAATCGATTATCACCTGAAACGACGATAATACTAAGATATTTTTAATAAAGCAATGTTAAAAGATCATATATGATATCATATTAATGTATATGATTCTTGTATAATTTAATAACAATTATTTCACCATTATACAGGAGGTTAACCAACCCCAACAAAGGAAAAGTACAAGGTAAGGGTTTATTTTACAATCTCTTCATTATCCGAGGTTGTTTATACGTAATAATCTACTGGGATATCTTTATCATCCACATCCATGTTTCTTAAAAATGTATTTCAAAACATTTTTAATATTTACAAGAATATGGGTTAAAGTCATTTATACCCTTGTTTGACTTTTTATAAGAGGTTTATAAAGGAATCTTTCCGTCGTTTTCAAAACAAGGTCCTTTTTAACCTTTTCGACAGAATTGAGGTAAGAATGTTTTTTTAACTTATACGGCGGGTGCGGTTATTTTACGCCGTTATAAAATCTTCAAGGCTTCCCTTACAAGCTTATAAGAATATTTTCAAAGAAAATGTTTTATTTTATATGGATCTTAAATGATTTCAAAATAAAAGGAGATATTTCTTTTAAAAGAAGTTTGATTTAATCTATGTCAACATCCTTTGATGGATTTTAAGATTATTTGAAGTTGATTTATTATGATACAAAACTTCTATATTGTATTGAAGGTTTTGTGATATATTTGACTGTGGATGTGCTATTTTATACCATTCATAGTTTATGGTGAAAGTATTGACATTTCGTATGCTAGTTTTAATACGAATGTTTATGTTATGTTTAAACCTTTTCATATGGGAATGCATTGGACTTAATAAGTGACGGGTGGAGCCCGCTATAGCTCCTCGATGCATCGGTAGGTCTCATGAGACAAACTAGTGTCTTGGCACAAGGCCTTGACAAAATCTTATTTGTAGTCTTGGCACGAGGCCTTGGCTATGTGGTTATGATAGTCTGGCATTATGCATTCCAACATTATGAAAGTGGTTATTGATTTTTGCATGTGATTATTCGATTAGTAGAATATCCATGTGAATATGTAAATGGAATTATTTCATTTTATTTATGACATACCATGTTGAAAGTTCACATTTAAAAGGCTTTTGTTTTATTTATACATTGCCTTAAATGTTTATTCTTATTTATGAAAGTTTCGGCTATATTGTTATCCTTACTGGGCATTTGAGCTCACCCCTTTTCTATGTTTTATTTTTCCCAGGAAGTGAAGATGTATGTTATGAATGACCTGCAGGGATATTATGAGGGGATTATAGTGTGGACTGTGGAAACATTATGTTGTTGTAGTAGTTTTTCATTTTATGATGTAATGTAAAACTTATGAATATATCTAGTGTTTCCAAGGCTACTAAACCAATCGGTCTTTCGAGATTTGATCTTTCTTGTGATCATGCCAATGTTATGTAATAATGCACCGACTCTGGGTAGCTGGGGTCGGGGCGTTACAACAAATTGTCAATTACTCAACCCTTGGATTATTATGGTCAAGATATACTTGACCAAAAATATTTTTTTTCAGGTTTTTGGTTCTTTTAATGGGTATTATTATTTTAATTAAAACTTTAATATTCATCGTTCATCAATTAAATAATTTCAACATCATTAATCTATAAGCTATTAAGTTAATTATTTATTTTCATAAATTACAAATAATTTACCATGATAAATAAATATAATTTTTTCATTCAAATGAGTTTTTATAATCTAAATTATGTTTATTATATCCTTATATTAAAATTTATTTTTTAAAAAAATTTGAGTGAGAAAGATTTAACTTTTCATTAAATAAATTAAATTAAATTTCCTAATATCATCCATGTGGCTTCCAAAGGACACCATTTCTACCCAAGGATGTTTTAGGTCTTACCACACTCATCCAATGATATTAAGATGAGTGTTAGGGTAATTTTATAATAGTATTCTTACCCTTAATTACCCATTTTATGTAACGCCCCGACCCTAGTTACCGAGAGCCGGTGCATTATTTTAAGACATTGGCACAATTAAAAGGAATCGAGTCCCGAAGGACCGATCGGTTTAGCAGTCTTGGAAAATATATTACATACATTAACATTACATTACACTTTATAAAATACAAGAAAAAATCAAAAATAATCCTTTATGAATTCCATTATTCCCTTGTCTTAAACCTGCATATCAATCCCAATACACTTCTTGGAATCCTAGGAAAAATAAAACATAGAAAGGGGTGAGCTAAAATGCTCTGTAAGGGTAATAAATACAGTAGAAAATTTCAAAAATATGCATAAACATTTAAGGAAATGTATAACTAAAACAAAATCCTTTTCAACATGAACTTCATTAGAATATTTCAAAAATAAAATAAAATAATGCCATTAACTTATTCACATGGATATTCTCTTAGTCAAATAATCACATGAAATATCATTAACCACTTTCATAATAATGGAATTCATAATGCCAATATCATAACCACATATTCAAGGGCTTGTTCAAAGACTACATATAATATTTTTTCAAGGCCTTGTTCCAAGACACTAGTTTGTCTCATGAGACCGACCAATTCATCGAGGAGTTGTAGCAAGATCCACCCGTCACTTATTAAGTCCAATGAATTCCTCATATGAACAGGTTTAAACATAACGTAAACATTCTTATGAAAACTATCATACGAAATGTCAATACTTTCTTCATAAACCATGAATGGTATAAAAATAAAACATCCACAGTCAAACATATCACAAAACCTTCAATACAATATGGATGTTTTGTATCATAATAAATCAACTTAAAATAAGATAAAAATCCATCAAATTATGTTGACATAGATGAAATCAAAACTATTTTAGAAAAATATCTCTTTTTTTAAATCATTGAAATGTCACACATTTATAATTCAATTAATTTAAAAGATATTTTTTAATCAAATTGTCCCATACCACTTTGAAACTTTTGAAAAGAAATATCATTTCAAAACATTAATGTCCATATAAATAAATCCTTAAAATCATTTTGAAAACATGGACAATAATTAAAATGATTTAGAATGATAAATAATTAAAACATTTAAAATTCTGATCTTGATAAAGAGTACCTTTCACAAATTATTAAAATATTCATTTTGATATCATTTAAAATTCACATAATTATAAAATAAAACAATTACATTCAAAATATTCATATAATCGTGTAGGTGAATCTCTGACGATTTTATAATGGCGGAAAATAGCCGCACCCTCCATATAAGTTAAAAAAAGACATTCTTACCATAATTCTGTCGAAATGGTTAAAAAGGACCTTGTTTGGAAAACAACGAAAAGATTCCTTTATAAACATATTTTAAAAAGTAAAACAAGGGTATAAATAACATTAACCCACATTATGTAAAATAATAAGAATGTTTTGAAATATAGTTTTAAGAAACATGGATTTGGATGATAAGGAGGTCCCAGTAGATAATTACATATAAAAAACATTGGATAATGAAGAGACTGTGAAATAAACCCTTACCAACTTGGTAAATTATTAAAACATACACCCCATGAAAGAGGTATCATACAATTAATATGTAAATACACATAAATTAGAGTCTATTACACAAAGAATACAAATATGGGCAGTACATACACCACACAAAAGGTAATAGGGGCATTATGGAATGAATCTCACGGGAATAAGGAGTGAGATGAAAACCCCTTACCTTTCACTTTCCTTTAGTCGAGGGTACATTTATCCTCCTTGATGAATACTATAGTATGTTATTAAATTATACCAGAACCATATTAATATTTATGATATCATTCATTATTAATTTATGACTTTATACAACACATTTCATAATAATTTTCATGTTATATTAATATTTTGGTTAATAATCGCTTTCTTTATCGTATCTGGTTTAACTTGATACTCTTGATTGAATCACTTAGATCATGATTTAAATAGTTTTAGAATACATAAAATGATTTATATATCATATATATTTAGAATATTAATATGTATAATAGATGTATATATGAAATGGAAAACACCGTTTATGGAGACGGTGGTCCGTACGTACGCATAAACGCTATTTCCGTTTTCATATAGTATTGAACGGAAGTAAGTGAATAAGATATATGTAAGTACATAAATACTTATATATATATATTTATATATCTCCAGTAGAATTATTATATTACATACTTATTAGTAATATAAATTTTTATAATCGTCGAGGAATGGTGAACTTAGAAGTGAATCTCATCGCGTCGTGGAAACGGTAATCCGTACGTACGCACGAGCGAAAATATCATTCATTTGATATTAATATAATATATAATTGGTTGGTATATGGAATCCTTATCATGTAATATTTATTATTTACATCAAATACACATCATTATTATACCCATCCAAATAATAATTTATTGAATAACAATTACACCATGACGTGGAGACGGTAAGCCGTATGTACGCACGTATGGTGACATGTCATTCAAAGGGTGGATAGAATAATGAATTTTGTTGTACCATAATTATAATAAAATCAAATTATATATAAGATACTGGATTTATTATTTTATAATGGAAACAACAATGAAAACAGATGTGGAAGAAGAATGGAACTTGAAAAAGGGTGGTGAAATCATTACCTCTTCTTTGGGTTCTTCCTTTTGATATGATCAAAAAGGCTCGTTAGGTTGGTTTTATGATCAAACTAATGACTCTAGGTTGAAGGTATTATAGTTAAGAGGGTATTTGGGCAGGTTTTGGCCGATACAAATGGCATAGATGGTTTGAATTAGAGTGAAGGTTGAGTGCCCCTTTATAAGAGGGGTTAGGGGCACCATAGGAAAAACATAAAATATTATTTTATAATAAATTCATATTCATTTTATAATGGATCCAAAGTGACTTATTTATAGTTTAGGGTGGGTTCTGGTCTCAATCTTCTCAACAAATAGTTTCTAGAGAACTTTAGGTTACCATTTTAACCTTATAATTTAGATTTAACTCTAAGTTAAATAAATTAACTTTAACCGTGTCCTCTTGTATTGTTACACTATATGGTTAATAAACATACTATATGCTTCCCCTAAAACCCAAATTGGTTTCATAATGTCATATATATTATTATATAAGTCTTTTGGTCAACCATTATATTTTTAGGATCATTATATCAATTAATAATATAATATTTGTTTTAAAAACTGTTTTATGTAAATTTTTACACTATTTGGTATTTGTTTTTTGTTAAAATAATAACAGCACAATTACGTCAAAAAAATACATTTAATCAGTTATAAAATTTCATATTCACCTAGAAAATTCGTGTATGTCATAAAAACTTTGAAATTAAATTTATTTTAATATTTATAATACCATTTATTTGATTCTTTCATTAATAAGATTATTACTGCATCATCATTGTGTCATTAATAAATTTAAATATTTAATCCCTAAAAATTATAAATAAAATACCATTATGTAGGAAATAGTATTATCTTTATAGTATATATTTATATTCTAATTTATCTTATGTATAACACTATATTGAAAATGGTTTAGTCATTAAACTTTGATTTTAACTCTTTTAACTCTTATTTAAATAAAATAATAATAAATGTCGTAATCTAATCCAAGTGGACCTAAAGGGTCATATTTTATTCCTAATGTTGTTTGTGGTCTAATTACAATTATCAAATTGAATTATTACATGTGTTAGGGTAATAATAATATCATTTTTACCCTTAATTACCCCATTTACTTTTAACCGTGGTAAATAAAAGTAAAATGTTACTATTCACCAAAAAAAAATTATCTTATTGAACAACATTTTACTCCTTGATATTAACCATGTCTCTCAGATTTTCGAAATTCAACTCAAATAAGCGGTAAAATTATGTTTTATATAAATTTACAAATTCTCCTAGGAGATGGGTAAAAGATGGTGAAAAGTTCAATAAAATTTTTATATATATAAAATTATTATAAACTGACTCCAATAAATTAAATTGAACTTATATAGGTATTATATATCTATTTTGACCTAAAATAAATTTAAATAAAATAAATAATTATTTAAATAAAAATTCTGTTTTAAACTATAACTCAGTGTTTTTCACTATTCATAAAAAATCAAAGTTTTCTGAAAAATAAAAAAAATTCACCATAAGCTAATTTCCATATTTAGAATCCAATAATTAAGTACATTTTGAATGATAAAATTTATAAAATTTCAAAAAGTGGGTATTACTCTTCATAACGACTAGTTTGATTGGTTGGGGTGTGTGTTAGAACTTGAATTTGCATACAACACACGCTACTGTATTATTCAAAGAGAAGTGTACCGTGGAAGCTTGAGGTGTTACATTCTCCCCTACTTCATTAAATTGTGTCTGCAAAATTTATATTCAGTATTGGAAACTTGGGGTTGATATATCAAAATATCTTAGTTGAAATCCCACATCGAAAAATTGATTAATGAGGCCTCTATTTAAAATAATGAGTGGTAAGTATGAAGGTTACCGAAAATAACACATACTAGGGTTCCATGTAAGAAAACATGGATATGGAAGATAAATATAACCATAAATATCTAATGGAGAGTGGTAGAGAACATGGCTATGAAAAGGCCTACAATCACAAAACCATAAATTTGTGATGATTTAAGGTACCATCAAGGACAATGTTTTTGTTCTAAGTTCCTTTTCTTAATGCTGAGGAATTTCTTTATGATATTGGATAAGATCATAAGGAGATATACATACTTTATAATTAGAGTTTTGTCCATTAATAAATTTCTACCACAAACTTATCTTTCACTCCAAAACACAATACAACTCAAAAATACTCTATTTATCCTATTTGTATAGGGTTCCAAATATAATGAATTTATAATTAACATATTAGACCCTTTAAAAAAAGAAACTACATTATACAATCTAGGAACATCATGTAGTCCAGTGGTAGGTGATAAATCCCAATTGCACTATGGTTGTGGGTTCGATTCTCATAGCTTTGTCCGACGCGACGGGTTGTCACAGGGTCTGCGTGTTGTCCTTTTATAAAAACCAAAAAATAACCTTTCAAACATAATCCAGTCCCACATTTAGACTTATCTATAATACTAGTATCCAAACTCGCATTCCAATGTTTATAAGTAAGTTAAACATAATGAGGTTCCTTTTTTCTAGGTAATAACATGTGAATGCATTCATCGTGTATTCTTTTACAACACTGCAACATCCTGAATTACCAACACCAACCATCTCTTATTCAAAAAATACTACCTTACCATCAGGACCATATAACCTCAAATTCCCAATGAAATATTACTACAGTATAATCCTTATTTATCTCCATAATTCATGTAACTAGTATACTATTGATACAACACTCAAATGAAATAACTCTATAATAACAACATAAGAACACTGATCATTATTCTTCATCTAAGGTAGTATCATAACTTGATTATTATCCAATAACATCATTTACGATATACTCTTATGAATGGGACATTGATTCACGTAGTGTCTCAATGCCTTTAAGATGCAGTATTTTACATTTTAAACCTTTTTCTTACCCTTACAATCACTTACTCGGTGTCCTTTTTCTCCACACTTATAAAAAACTCAAATTCCCTTTTGGCAAGTTCCAGGATGATTCTTCCCACAGTTATCACATATGGGAAAAACAATATTATGTTTTTCTCTTTATCTGTCCTTATCTCTATCATCCTTTTCTTCCCTGGCTTCCCTTCAAAGCCATAGCACTCTGAGAATTCTTTAATTATCTTATTAACACATGATACTATTTCTTCATATGTTGAGAATACATAGGAGACAATTTCCCTTCTAAGTGATGGCTTAATACTGTGAAGATATGATCATTCATAATATTTGGATCATATGTATTACTGGATTTCAAATTCATTCTACTTAGCACCATTTCTAAAAATGCCATACCCCAGATTTGTTTCTGAATCGCAATAACTAAATCCAAACTTCTAAAACACTTAACATAAATTGGATAGTTTATGGATATAATCCATAATCATAAAAATGTTTTCTTTGAGGAAGTATATACTATTAATCCTTTCATAATTGTTTTTAAAGAAAATGTGAATTATCCTAAGCATATCCCGTGACAGTGTTGTAACCAAGAGTGCAACAAGGACAGTTATCGTGCACCAGTTCTCGTTCGAGTCTAGCTCAAAGCGGTGTTTTCATGTTTTACCCCTAGGTACATCTGTGCCAGAGCCGCCTCTACCTGCTCGTATCCAGACATGGAAGTATTTATTAGAAAACTCACAAAATCACTACAATACCAAAATTCTAGGAAGTTATTATATACTAATCCTAAAAGTCTATCTTAGGGATATGTTCTCTAATCAGAGTTTATCTAAATCTAGTTTCAAATGTTATTGTTAATCTTCCTCTGATACCAACTCTAACACCCTGACCCCAGTTACCCAGAGCCGATGCATTATTTTAATACATTGGCATGATTACACGGAATCAAGTACCAAAGGATGGATCGGTTTAGTAGTCTTGGAAAATATATTACATACATTAACATTACATTACACTTTTTAACATACAAAAAAACATAAATAATCCATTATGAACGCCATTATTCCCTTGGCTTAACCCTACATATCAATCACAATACACTTCTTGGAATCCTAGGAAAAATAAAACATAGAAAGGGGTGATCTCAAACGCTCAGTAAGGGTAATCAATACAGTGGAAACTTTCAAAAATAAACATAAACATTTAAGTCAATGTATAACTAAAAGAAAATCCTTTTAAACATTAACTTCAACAAAATATTTACAAAATAAAATGAAATAATACCATTAACTTATTCACATGAATATTCTACTAGTCGAATAATCACATGCAATATCACTAACCACATTCATAATGATGGAATGCATAATGCCAGACTATCATAACCACATAGTCATGGCCTTATGCCAAGACTACAAATAAGATTTTATCAAGGTTTTGTGCCAAGACACATGTTTGTCTCATGAGACCTACCGATTCATCGAGGAGCTGTAGCGGGCTCCACCCGTCACTTATTAAGTCCAATGAAATCCTCATATGAACAGTTTTAAACATAACATAAACATTCGTATTAAAACTAGCATATGAAATGTCAATACTTTCTCTATAAACCATGAATGGTACAAAAATAACACATCCACAGTCAAATATTTCAAAAAAAAACCTTTAATACTATATGAAAGTTTTTTATCATAATAAATCAACTTCTAATAAGCTTAATATCTTTCAATGGATTTTGACATAGATGAAATCAAAACTATTTTAGAGAAATATCTCTTTTTTTGAAATCAACGAAAAGTCACACATTTATAATGGAATTAATTTAAAAGATATTTTTGAATCAAAGTGTCCCATACCACTTTGAAACTTTTGAAAAGAAATATAAATTCAAAACATTCATGTCCATATAAATAAATCCTTAAAATCATTTTTAAAACCTGGAAATTAATTAAAAAGATTTAGAAAGATAAATCATTAAAACATTTAAAATTCTAATCTTGATAAATAGTACCTTTCACAAATTCTTAAAATATTCATTTTGAAATCATTTAAAAGTCACATATTTATAAAATAAAACATTTACTTTCAAAATATTCTTATAAGATTGTAAGTGAAGCTTCGACAATTTTATAATGGCGGAAAATAGCTGCACCTACCGTATAAGTCAAAAAAGGACATTCTTACCTTAATTCTGCCGAAAGGGTTAAAAAGGACTTTGTTTGGAAAATGATGGAAATATTCCTTTATAAACATCTTATAAGAAGTCAAACAAGGGTATAAATTAATTTAACCCATATTCTGTTAAATAGTAAGAATGTTTTGAAATAAATTTTTATGAAACATGGATGTGGATGATAAGGAGGTCCCAGTAGATAATTACGTATAAACAAACTCAGATAATAAAGAGATTGTGAAATAAACCCTTAACAAATTGGTAACATACGAAACATACACCCCATGGAAGAGGAATCATACAATGAAAATGTAAATAAACATAAATTAGAGTTTATTATACAATGAATACAATTATGGGCAGTACACACACAACACAAAAGGTAATAGTGGCAATATGGCATGAATCTCATGGTAATAAGGAGTGCGATGATAACCCCTTACCTTGCACATCACTTTAGTCGAGGGTACATTTATACTCCTGTATGAATACTATAGTAGGTTATTAAATTATACAAAAACCATATTAATATTTATGATATCATACATTATTCATTTATGACTTTATACTAACCATTTAATAATAATTTCCATGTTATAATAATATTTCGGTTAATAATCGATTTCTTTATCATACGTGTTTTAACTTGTTACTCTTGATTGTATCACTTAGATCATGATTTAAATACTTCCAGAATATAAAACATTATTTATATATCATATATATTTATAATATAAATATGTATAATAGACGTATATATGAAATGGAAAACACCATTTATGGAGACGGTAGTACGTACGTACGCATAAACGTTGTTTCTGTTTTCATATAGTATTGAACAGAAGTAAGTCAATAAGATATATGTAAGTACATAAATATATATATATATATATATATATATCCAGTATCATTATTATATTACATAATTATTAGTAATATATATTTTTATAATAGTCGATGAATAGTGAACTTGGAAATGTATCTCATCGAGTCGTGGAGACGGTAATCCGTACGTACGCACGAGCGAAAATATCATTCTTTTTATATTAAAATAATATATAATTGGATGGTATAAAGAATCCATATCATGTTATATTTATTATTTACATCAAATACACATCATTATTATACCCATCCAAATACTAATTTATTGAATAACAATTACACCACGACGTGGAGACGGTAAGCCGTACGTACGCACGTATGGTGACATGTCATTAAAAGGGTGGATAGAATAATGAATTTGGTTTTACCATAATTATAATAACATCACAGTATATAGAAGATACATGAGTTATTATTTTAGAAAGGAAACAACAAAGAAAAGGGAAGTGTAAGTAGAATTGAACTTGAAAGAGGGTGGTTAATGGATTACCTCTTCTTCGGGTTCTTCCTTTTGATTTGATCAAAAAGGCTCCTTAGGTTGGATTTATGATCTGAATAAGGCCTCTAAGTTGAAAGGGGGACAGTTGAGAGGGTATTTAGGTAGGTTTTTACCGATCCAAAAGGCTTAGAAGGTGTGAATTAGAGTGAAGGGGGAGTGCCCTTTTATAAGAGTGGTGAGGGGCACCTTAGGAAAAACATAAAATATTATTTTAAAATAAATTCATATTCGGTTAATAATGGCTCCAATGTGACTTATTTAAACTCTAGAGTGGGGATGGGTCGAAAAACTCTCAACCAATAGGTTTTATAAAAGTTTAGGTTACCATTTTAACCTTGTCATTTAGATTTAACTCTATGTTATATATTTTAACTTTTATCATGTCTTCTTGTATTCATACACAATACTATTAATAAACATACCATATACATCCAATAGAACCCAAATTGGTTACTTAATGTTATATATATTATTATATAACTCTTTGGACAAACAATATATATTTAAGACCATTATATCAATTAATAATATAATAGTTTTTTAAAAAACTATTTTATGTCAATTTTGACACTATATGTTATTTGTTTTTTGTTAAAATAATAACAGCATGATTAATTCAAAAAAAAATACATTTAATCAATCCTAAAATTTCATATTCACCAATAAAATTCGTTTATGTCATAAAAAAATTGAAATTATATTTGTTTAAAATATATAATACCATTTAGTTGAATCTTTCATTAATAAGGTAATTAATGCATCATCATTGTGTCATTAATAAATTTAATTATATAATCTCTAAAAATTATAACTAAAATACAATTATGTAGGAAATATTTTTATCTTTCTTATGAATATTTATAGTAGAAATTATCTTATGTATAACCCTATATTAAAAATGTTTTAGTCATTAAACATTGATTTTTACCATTTTAACTCTTATTTAAATAAAATAATAATAAATGTCTTAATCTAGTCCAAGTGGACCTAAAAGGTCATATTTTATTCCTAAGGTTGTTTTTGGTCTAATTACACTTATCAAATAGTATTAGGACATGTGTTATGGTAATAATAATATCATTTTTACCCATAATTACCCTATTTACTTTTAACCGTGGTAAATAAAAGTAAAAAGTTATTATTCACCAAAAATTATTTTTATCTTATTGAACCACATTTTACTCCTTGATATTAATTGTGTCTCTTTTATTTTCAAAATTCAACTCACAGAAGCGGTAAAATTACGTTTTATGTAAATTTGCAAATTCTCCTAGGAGATGGGTAAAAGACAGTGAAAAGTTCAATATAATTTTTATATATCTAAAATTATTATAAATTGACTCTGATGAATTAAATTGAACTTTTAAAGGTATTATTTATCTATTTTGACCTAAAACAAATTTAAATAAAATAAATAATTATTTAAATAAAAATTCGGTTTTAAACTATAACTCAATGTTTTTCACTATTCATAAAAAATTGAATGTTTTCAGAAAAAACCAAAAATTCACCATAAGCTAATGTCGATATTCCGAATCCAAAAATGAAGTCCAATTTTAATGATAAAATTTATAAAATTTCAAAAAGTGGGTATTACTATTAATAATGGCTAGTTTGATTGGTTGTGGTGTGTGTTAGAACTTGAATTTGCGTGCAACACACGCTATTGTATTATTTAAACAGAAGCATACCATGGAAGCTTGGGGTGTTACATTTTACCCTACTACCATATTAATGAAAATTACTAAAATTACTATTCAAAATGCCCAAAAATAAAACAAAGATATTTTCATCATTTGTACATAATGATTAAAAATATGGAATCCATTTTTCAAAATTCAAGACATATAATTTTCATTAATTAATTAAAATTAATACTGTTTTAAGAAAGGGAGAATGAGTTTTAAATGTTAAAACATTGCATAAGATTGTAATGTTTTAATATCTAAATTCAATGTAAAATTAATGCTGATGAAATAAATTTTATTAAATGATAAAAATATATTCTATTTGTACTTTAAACCCATCAATATAATAATTTAACCCAATAAATTATTTTGATGAAAAAATTTGTTTTCAATTACAATTTAGTGTACTTTTACTATTCATAAAAATTTGAAAGTTATTAGAAAAATATTAAAATTTAATCCAAGGTAAATTTTTATATCCTCCATCCAAAGAACTTATTTATTTATTCATATAAAAATTATTAATATTTCAAAATCTTAATTTAGAATGGGTTTTCTATTAAAAGGCTTAAAATTGCACTTTTGAAAAATATAGTTTTTTATACATAAAATAGGGTTTATTCATACCCTATGAAAACAATATCTATTGGATTAATATCAAAAATATTTTATTAGTAACTATATATTTCATTAATTTCATTTACTAATTGTAATTGACATAACAAAAATACAAATATATAATTGATTTATATTTTTTATACATTTTCAGAAGTTAGTTATATTTTTTTCCCGCAAACCTAACGACTTGGTTATAATGTAAATTTTATATTAAGGGCATAATATGGTTCATTTAAACTCATTATTTCATGAATGAAATCTATTTATAAATTAAAAATAATTAAAGAAAATATTTCATAAAAAATATGGGTGTTATAGGTGGGGACTCATGAGCTGGTCCCACTTTAATCTCCCACTGATTCTTAATTCATCATATTATTGAATTATTTCCATGATGAGGGAGAGGTTGTCACCACAACGGTGGGAAATGATCATATTTTACATCCCTATTTATGTATACTGGTTGTTTAGATCTAGATCTAATCTGATTCATAGATACCTCCCTTATTGGAAGATCAACTATGTGTGGGAGAATGTTAATATCATCTTGAAGATGATACCCAATATGTATATTTCTCCTAATTATATCCTTATTGACTTTCTAGAGATTTTTTATTTCACTCTCATACCATAATTTTTTTCCCTATTTGGAAGGAATATCAATGTTACATTTCTGTCTTTATTCACAATGTCTTCTATATTGATAGTGACAACATTAATAGATGCATATTAGGAAATAATGGTTGAACCATTACTTTCAATGTGTAAAGAAGATTCTACACTGCCTTCATTAGGGTCATTATTGGAATCCTTTTCCATACTAGGCCATTTCGGCTTGCGACCACCGTGGGGTCTGATCACCTCTTTCATACGTTACTCCTATCTTGGCCACTAAGTAAGGACCTTTAGGGATTTTTTGTTCATAATTGCAAAACATACACTAAATAGAAGAAGTTTGTACTAGGGTGAGAGGGATAGATGGTATACTAACCATTTCCGTCTAAACAAAGAGAAGAGTGATTCTGTCTATAGTGATGATGATGATGATGAAAATTCCCTCATCCCGGTGGGGTGGGAGTCATTTGAGGATCAAATTGGCATAGATTGTCCTATAGTTGAGGTTCCAATTATTTCAGTTAGGGACTTGATAATTCCATATATATAAAAAAAGATATAAATTCCCCCATCCCAATTATATGGGGGTGATCTCAAATAACCATTGATTCTTCCAAGACCCTCTAAAGGGGTGATGGACCTACATATGATTATTGATGTATAAATTTCCCCCATCCTTATTGGTTGGGGTTGGATCATAGTTTCTGAGATTATGTCCTAAATCCTCCCTAGAAATTTTGAAATGATTGGTGGGGGTAGTGATAGATATTCTCCTCACCCAGGGGGCTGGGTCTGCTCCAAGACAGCTACTATGGAAGCTATTATTGCGACCTGTTTAATGTGGTGCAGATATTCTCATGTGGGAGTTGGGTGAGATGGAAGCCCATGAGGAGAGTTATTCTTCATTATAAGTTCTTTTAGGATCCCTACATTTCACTTTAGGTTCGAAATGTGTCATCATTTCTTCTAGGGCCCCAGTTTTATATCCCTTTGGCTATCCACTCCCTTAGTTCAAGATATATGGGAATCATTGAAGAAATTCATTTCATTGTTTTGACCAATTGGCCTGAGAATTTCCCAATAATCTGATTTCATTGGAGTCTATAACATTAGAATATGATGAATATGAGGGGTTCTATTTTTTCAAGGATTCGGAAAAGTGTAACACTTCATATTGTCCCTATCCTCGAATATGGAATCATGACTTGGATTTAGGGTTCAGCTGCCAAACTATTGAAATGTAGTAGCTGCAAGCATATTTTAGATTTTTGTTGAGATTTCCTAGTTTTGGATCCCAGGTAATTTAGATAGTAGCTATAACTAGGTCATAACAGAGTATCTTGATTATCTAGAGGTGACACTCGTATCCTGGATAAGGTAGATATAAAGCCTTCAATCACTAATCATTAGTGCACATATTTTGGCATAGATAAGGAATGAAATCATTTTCATTATCATCTGGTTTCTCATAGCTTGAAGTAGGTAGGTTCCAAAACATTATGGGGAGGTTGTTTCTGGCTAAATCCTTTTATATTATAATGTATGACACCTCCTCATCAGACTTACACTCATCCATCAGTTCATAAGATAAAATATGGCTCTGATGGTCTCTTTTTAATGAGAGTGGAGTGATGATGGAAGTTTATGGGGAACCACATACAGTTGATCTTGATGTTTCGAGAACCTCTCTATATAATGATGTTAGTGTTTTGAACACATATCTATACTGAGGTGTCTGGTAAAGGGTTTTATTTCCTTGTTTGTGGGAGATATCATCATGGGGTGGTTGAACACGATGGATGTTAGTAGAGTCTCTATTATCTATCCCCACACTACCAAAAGGTGTAATATTGTGATAATGAATGTCTCTTTCTTCAGGTTTATTTTTTTGACTGAACCTCATAGTGTGGAGAATGTTTCCCAAACAACCTCAAGGATACTAGCATTGAGCATATTATAAATTTGGTCCATTTTCCACATTAGGGTCAGAATATGTTGATGTTGAACCAGTGTTTATTTCAAAAATAAATTGTCTTTTTATAATGACTTTGATGTTAAAAAATACCCTTATTTGTTATTATAATGATTATAATTTGAGTATATTTCAGGAAATTAATATTATTTATTTCTCTATTTTGAAATAATATTTAAGTGTTTTAATCCACGTGGAATATTATTCAACATGTTCAGAAATAAATTTAGCGTGTTTTGAAAACACTTTTCATACTCAATGTGTTCAGAAATCACATTAGCATGTTCTGGAAACCCTATTCATACCCTATGTCAAGGAGTGTAGCATAAGGATGAGAACTGTCATTTATGGGTTATCAGAAAAGTATAGTTAAGTAACCATACCATATCAGAAATGTATGGAAGAAGAATCATGTGTTTAGAAGAAACCGTATGTTTGTAATTTCAGAAAAGTATGGAAGAAGAATCATATGTTAACTTGGAACATCATGTTTCTTTCTCCAAAGTATGGTTCATCAACCTTACTTTTGTAAACAACCTTACGTTGGATCAGATACCTTTCTTTTAGAATAAGTTAAAAGTATGGTTTATATATCTTATGTTTGGGAGATGAAGAGAAAATTATGGATGATCAACCTTATGTTTGTGATCTACCTTATGTTTGTGATCATAATTATGTTGTGAACCTTGAATTCAGAGAATGTATGCTATTCAGTTCAACCCTATGTTTAGCATCGGAGATTTAAATTGTGACTTTATTAAAGCAATGGTCATTATGTGGATTATCAGGATGATTTCAAGCTAGATTAAAAGCCCGAATGTAAAGTGCATATTAAACTGATTCAAAGCTGTTAATTTGTGATTCCAAGAATCGATTTAAGAGGAAATTTTCATGGAGAATTTTAAGGGTTATTACGACTGCTCTATTATTCAAATATTGGAATATCACAATTCTAAAAGTGACTTTTTTGGATACAAATTTAAAAGAAGAAGAATCATATTTATTCTTTATATACCTCTATTATATTTTATTACAAAAAGAGAGGTGAATCATCTAAAGAAGAAAAAAATATATCAAGATCTTGAGATTTTTAGTACTACAGTTTAAAGACACAATTGAGACATACAGATCCTCTGTTACAAAGAGAGACAATGCTCTGCTTTCTGAAGACGAGGAAACATGATGGATGATTCACCAATTCTACATCAAATATCTTTTGTGAATCCACTGTTGTTAAAGTTGGGAATTATATTTCAAGATCTACTCCAACTGGATCAACTAAGAACTACTCTTACCTAAAGAACAACATTTCTGAAAATTGATGATCCATCGACTATCAATTTTGGGTTGTTGCAACTGTGAAGAACAACTGGAATGTATTTCAAAGAACAAATACTATTTTACTTTGAGTGTTCGGCTTCTCGTACTAAGCTGTGTGTTCAGTTCTGTGTATGAACCAGAATGCTCTGTTTTACCTTAAAGTTGTAAAGCTATCAACTCCCTGCACTCATTTTTTGAATGGTCTGTTGATAAGATGAATAGATAATGAAAATCACCAAGCTCATGGAGTAGAGTGTTGGTGGTGTGGACTAGGGGCCTTATGTTCCCCAAACCACTATACATCATGCATCCTTTGATATTTATTTTCCACTTATTAATTAGTCTGATAAAGTTGAAAGGACATATTATGATCCTGTGAAGAAATTATAATACACATAATTCACCCCCCTCTTGTATATATTTGGTATAACCCGATCGAAAAAATTGGTATCAGAGGTGGTTCTTTTGATAAAGAAATAAAAAGATTAATGTTTTTGGATTATCAAAATAAAAATGGCTGATAACCGAGAGGGTATGTCAATACTTCAACCTTTAAAATTCAATGGTGAAAATTATGGATGTTGGAAATCAAGGATGATCATTTATTTAAAGAACCATGGAATCCTAGTCTACTCGAAAATACTAACTCCCTATGTGATTCTAGAGAATCCTTAAACATGGAGTGCTCATACAGAAGCAGAGTACGACATAAACATGAATTCTATGAATGCTATCATTTGTGGTCTTGGACCAGATGGATTCAACAGAGTATCTTATTTCCCAGCGACTTATGATATGTGGCAGAAGATTGCAGTTGCTTATGATGGAATTGACAATGTCAGAAAAATGAGGTATTCCCCTGCTAAATTAAAATTTGACACATTGAGAATATTTCCAGGATAATGTATCATCCAGATGAATGGAAGGCTTACAGAAATATTCCATAACAACACTACCTTGGGAGATCCTGTCAAACAAGTAGATCAAGCCCTCAATGTTCTAAGTGTACTACCATCAAGATGGAATGAATTTTTTTTTCCATTAGGAAATCATCACTAGTCAAAAATTGTACAATGAGAGAGTAAATTATAACTTTTATGATGTATGAAGCTGAAATTGAAGATGAAGCAAATGAGCATAAAGTTTTAATAAAAAAGGAAAATACTGCTTAAATGGTAACATCTTAAAAAGAGAAGAAAAATGAAGAATCAAAACAATGTAAAATCAAACAAGTCTGATTCATCGGAGTCAGATGTGGAACTTGATCATCTAGCCATAAAGTTTTGTAAATTCTATAGAATGAAGAAAGGATTCAAAAAAATCCTTCAAAAAGGATGAAAATGAACCAAAGGGAGTCAGATTCTATGAATAAAAGATGATTTCAAGCCAGATTAAAAGCCTGAATATAAATCTCATATTTAACTAATCCAAAGTCTTTTATTTATGATTCAAAAGATCAATTTAAAGGGAGATATTCATGGTGAATTTTTAGGGGAGCTATGACTACTTTGTTATTCAAATATTTGAATACCACAATTCTAAAGGTGACTTTTTGGATCTAAATTTAAATTTAGAACACTTGTCTGTATTATTTATATACCTATATTATTTGGTATTAAAAAAAGAGAGGTGAATCATCTAAGAGGAGTAAAATATATATCAAGATCTTGAGTTTTTCACTACTACAATTTACAGAGACAATAAAGACAAAGCTCTATTTTCTGAAGACTAAGAAACACGATTAAAGATTCACCAATACTACATCGAATATCTTTTTTGAATCGACTATTTTTAATGTTTCGAATAATATTTCACGATCTAATACAAACGAATCAACTCAGAACTACTCTCACTTGAAGAACATCATTTCTGAAAATCGGTGATCCATTGAATGTCAATTTCATGTTTTTTCAATTATGAAGAACCACTGGAAATTATTTCAAAGGAAAAACATTCTTTTACCATGAGTGACCAACTTCTTGTACTAAGATGTGTATTTGGTTCTATGTATAAACTAGAAGTCACTATTTAACCTTAAAGTAGAAAAGGTGTCAACTGCTTGCACTCAGTTGTGGAACAATCTGTTGATAAGAAAACCAGATAGTGAAAATCACCATGCTCGTGAAGTAGAGCATTGGTGGAGTGGACTAGGGGCCTTCTGTTCCCCGAACCACTATACATCATACATCGTTTGATATTTATTTTCTGCTACTTAATCATTCTGATAAAGTGAAAATGACAGATTATGATCTAGCGAAGAAATTGTAATACACACAATTCACCACCCACCTCTTTTTTATATTTGGTATAACCCGATCCAAAAGTTGACCTATATTTTAGGATTTTTTATGGATATAATCATATTGTTTGATGATTTAAAAAACTTATATATAACCATTTGTTTTGGATGGAATATGCACATTATAGTGAGAAGCATTTGGAATATTCCAATAAGCTATCTTATTATTGATAAGATTATGGAAATTCAATGAGGAATGTTTCATTTCTAGTTTGGGATACATAGACAAGATGGGAATATGAGCATGATCATGAGAATTTGTGATATTCCACTAGTCTATCTTGGTAATATTATGAGTGTAACATCCCAAGTAAGTAATGGATAATAGATATTTTTATCTATGCCTATTAATGAATTTGATTGTGTTTTAGAGGCTTAAAAGGAAAATAAATCCAATCTTAAGCATGAAATACACTAATATTTTTAAAAGATTGTTTTACTGCCTTTTTATGGAAAACGATTTTTAAAACTATCTTTTGACAATTTTATAATCTATGTTTGTCAAAATAAACTTATTCTTTATGATTGGGACATCAAAATTTACTTTGTGTGAATTTTTGGTATTTTTCCAATAAAGTTCATTTTTAATTAATAGTGAAAAAATGTTGTATTTTAATTCAAAAAATATTTTTTATCTAATTTATTTATAAGATTATATTATTTTTGAATTTTTTTTGAAGTTAAATTAGAATATATTTTTACCATTTAATCCAATGGTTGTCATTGGAATCAATTTCACTTTGAAATTGGACTTAAACTAGTGTCAATGTTTTGATACTTATTGTTTCATAAAAACACGCTATTTGTCATGACAGCGGGAATTACTTATTAAATTAATTAATGTGACTTATATGATTTGAATTTTTTAAAATATAAATCATTTTTTAATTCATAATATCAAATATAGCTTATGGTGAAGTTTTGGTATTTTTATGAAAAACATCATTTTTTGATGAATAGTGAAACCACTAAGTGGTAGTTAAAAAAATGATTTTTCGTTTAAATGAAACTTTGTCACTTATGTGATTTTATTTTCAAAAATCAGATATACATGGTTGTCATTAAGAAGTAAAATTTGGTTCAATGATATTAAAATAATTTTTTGGTGAATAGTAACTTTTAAGTTCTTAATCGCGATTAGAGGTAATTTCTGTTGTTTAAGGTAAAAACAATGTTTTAATAATATGAGATGAGATTCACACATGTCCTACCCTCATTGGATGTGTCATGGACGACCAATACAATCCATGGGTCAACTTGGGGACCCCATGGAGCCACTTTGGTTGGGAAATGACATAAATAACGTTTTATTAAATGTTAAAGTAAAAATGACACAAACATGAGGTGTTTTACTAAAAAAAATTTACATGGGGTTATACAAGTCAGATATTTGACTATAAATATTCATTAGAAAGCTAAAATGATTTCATACATCATGATAATTTTTCTATAATGTTTGGACATTAAATATATTAAATTATTTATCACATCATGATGATGTAGCGATTACCTCATTAATAAAGGATTTAAATAAAATGAAAAGATAATGTAAATTATATGACCTAAACAAGTCCAAAACCTATTGTATGGGTATATTTAGAACCCTTATCACCTTAACCTCGAATTATATCAATTTGGGACCTTTTAAATCCTAATCGCATTTTAAAATCAAGTAACTTTTCTTTCCTTTCCAAGAGTGCCCCTCCTCTCCTCTTATAAAAGTCCCCCACCTCGACCTCTTTACCCACACTTCCAAAGCCTTTGGCTCGGACAACCCCTGTCCAGTTTGTCTCTCAAAATCCCTCTCTTACTCCTTGAATCCTAAATTTGGTCAGAAGTCTTCCCAAGGAAGCCTTTGAGCTCAAATCTAAGAGAGTTACCCGATTTTGAGGTAATGTGTTCACTTGTGTTCTTTTGTTTTATTTTTCTTCTCCAACCCCCTAAACTCTTTTTTTTTCTTTTATTTTGTAACAAATACAGTATATTAAATATACTATTATGTTGTTATAATAATAATTCGAACTACACTTACACACATCTACATCTAAGGGTTAAAGAACATACTGTTTCTATGGTTGGCGAATTTATACCTCACAAAACAATGATTGGTCAATCTTCTTTTAAACACCTTTAATGGTGGCCATTAAGATGTCACTCTATTTATATATGATATATATTATGTTTATTTTTCCATTATTCTTCTTTATTTTTCATTTGTGGTATACCTTTATGGTTTCCATTGTGGGTAAACACGATAATTTCATTTTAGGAAGTTCGGACTACCGCCCCCTCAAAGTGATTCGATTCGTTAATGCCATATGTGGGACGTATAAAGGATGGATTTAAAGTTATTATATATGATTTTATACTGGAATTATAATATACCTCTATATCATTATTATTTCATTCCATTAATGTATGAGATATAAATGAAAGTAGCGTTCATGCGTACGTACGACTTACCGTCTCCATGAACAGTGCATTTCATTTCTTATCCCCAAATGTAATGTACTGTTATAAGTACATGTATATAATGGATATATATGTTGAATGATACATCTAAATGATGAATATAATTCTGGAATTAAAATATTCATACCTCTCATTTAGTTTTAATTCCATTAATATGACATAGAAATGAAAGTAGCGTTCATGCTTACGTATGGCTTACCGTCTCCATGAACGGTGCATTTCATTTCTTACCTCTAAATGATTATGTGATATTATAAATACATGTATATGATAGATATATATGATTTATATGATATCCAAATCAGGAATGTCATTCTGGATATAAAGAACCTTTGACCACACGAACAACATGTAATTGTAAGAAGTCCACTTTCGACTTAAGAACCAAATATCGAAAAAACAAACATTATTAACTTAAATGGTTACATGATGTTTATAACATGGAAATAAGTTATATAAAAGGAATAATGAACTTGAAAAAGGTTTTTAAGCAAATAGAAATTAACTCATGTTTATTATTCAGGACGTTAAAGAACGATCGAGTCAAGTCGGACCCAAGGTAAGGGACTTCATCTCAATCTCCTTTCATTGAGGCATATTTCGTTTTATACACAACTATCTTTTATACGGTGTATAGAACCCTTTGACTTTTATGTTTATTCAAAAGGAATATTTTTATACGAATCATTTTACTAAATGACAAAAGGGAATGTTTTTGTCGTACGTATGCGGCGACAACGACTTCTCCGCCGCCGTGACCATTATTTGATATTCGGATTCCTCTACAAGCCATTAACTTTTAATGAAAAATAAATTACATGTTTTTATTTTCTTTTATTTGGGTATTGAAAATGGATTTTATAATGGATTTTTTATGTCAATATATTTAAGTGATATATTGTGATCAAAGTGTGGAAATGTTTTCTTTCCATTACATTTTTTTATGTCTTATGATTTTTATAATGGTACTTGGACATTTGATGGGTGGTTACGTGATAAACCATATGACGGGTGGTGCCGTGAATACCAGGATGGGTGGTTACGTTATAACCTCCAATGCATTTGGTATGGAAGTCGCCCATATGGCTATTCCATTAAGTATGTATGGAAGTTGGCTGTATGGCTCTTCCATTAAATGATATGTGTGGAAGTCGACCGTATGGTTATTCCACTTAAGTATGCTTATGTCCCAAGTTACCTTTATATGTTATGTGATCATTTTATGGGTTTTATGGTAATCCTTTGGTTACAAAATAGTAAGTAATGATATTTTATTCTGTGAAGAGTTTTTACTACTTCATGAAGGTGAAGGTATTACTTTGATAAAGTATACATGGTTTACTTGATGTTTGAAAAACTAACAGTTTTCATTCTTTGTGTATCCCTTACTGAGCTTTTTATGCTCACCCCAAGTTTTTTTGAAATGTTTATCACATGAATTAATGTGTAATAGGGTCAAGGATGGGATCAAGGGAAAGTCATGCTATATAAAACGTGGAACTAGACATGTTTCTTTTTATGAGTTTTTTTATTCTATGGAAACTTAGTAGAAGTGACTACTTTGTAATCTTTTGAGATGTAGTAGTTATGTTCTAATTATCTAAAACTATAAACCTGAAAAGATCCTAAATGTGAATTATTAATATAATTCAATATTAAGATATGTTTAAGGCCGGGGCCTTATAGTTGGTATCAGAGGTCGGTTTAGATAACTTTAGGAGTTAGAATTCTGTTAAATGATTATCCAAAAATATTTTTTTTGAAATGATATAGCATTTGAAGATTACCATGTTGCTTCATCTAAGACATGTTTGTTCAGAATGTTTTTCCGCAGAGGACATAGGGATGTAGTGCTAGGAAGGCATACAGAAGGAAATAACCTTCCGAATCAGCATCCTGAGATGGTCGGAATTGGAACTGAACAGTTTGTTGCAGTAACGGCGCAGTTGACTCAAGCGATAAATGGAGGTGGTATCCATGCACGAGATCAGCCAGATCAACCCTAGAGGAACATGTCAGTGGTGGAACATTTCATGAGGCAACATCCCCCATCATTCAGAGGATCATCTTACCCTGTACAAGATGAAGGGTGGATTAAAGCACTGGAGAAGATTTTTGATGTCAGGGGGTGTTCAGAACATCAAAAGGTTAGTCTTGTTGTTTACCGTTTTGAAGGTGAAGCTGATCAGTGGTGGTCTATGGTGAAAAATATCAGGGATATTGATGAGATTGAGGATCCTCACTGGGATGAATTCAAAGGTATGTTTCTTGAGAAATATTTTCCTAAGGTGGTTCTTCTTAGGATGGAAAAACAGTTTCTAGAATTGAGGCAGGAGGATGATTCAGTGGCTGCTTGTGTCGCACAGTTCACTCGATTGGCAAGGTATGCTCCAAACTTCATACGAGATCTTGATAGTAAAATAAACCATTTTTACTTAGGGTTAAAGCCAATGTATCGAATGACATTAGCTTCTCACGAGTTCAAAAGTTATGGAAAACTTGTTCGATGTGCGGAGAAGGTGGAAATAGAGTTTGCCGATGATCAGGTGTTCTATGACAAACTACAGAATAAGAGGTCCAATTGGCAGGAAAAGGGGAAGAATTCATCAAAGAAGCAAGTAGGTAAGAAAACCAAATATCCATCCTGTGAGAAGTGTGGTAAAATGCATCCTGGAGAATGTTTATCCAATTATGGTAAGTGCTTTCGGTGTGGTAAGTCTGGTCATATTGCTCGTAACTCTAAGGAAGATGATCAAGCAGGCAATGAAAAGCCAGCAGTAAGATGTTTTAAGTGTAATGCAATGGGTAATTATGCAAATGAGTGTCTAATGAAGAACTTGACTGGGGGAAAGCAGCCAGACTACAAGCAGAAAGGGGTGGTGAAATTCTTTTCAAAAACTTCAGCAGATGTTGGGCCATCGAATGAAGTGGTATGATGTACACTGTTTGTTTGTTCAGATTATGCCAATGTTTTGTTTGATTCAGGGTCTACACACTCTTTCATTTTTGAGAAGTTTTCTAGTAAATTGGAAATTCCATCTCAAGATATGAATCCTGAAATTATGGTAAAAACACCCGGAGGGAACGTTGAGACAAAAAGGAATTATAAGAACCTTCCTATCCTTGTGTGTGGAAAGAATATACCAGCAAACCTTATTGTTTTTCCTCTAGTAGAGTTTGATGTTATTTTGGGCATGGATTGGATTTCTATTTATCATGCTAAGATTGACTGCAGAGCTAAAATGGTTTGTTTTCAGAATGATTTTCAGTTTGTGTACAAGAATGAACCCTTGACTTTGATAACATATCCGAAAGTTGAGACACTAGTAAAAGATGGAAATGAAGGTTACCTTACACATAATGTTGAAAATAATGGAACTGTTCAGATTAATGATGTGCCAGTGGTAAATGAGTGTCTTGATGTTTTTCCTGATGAGGTGCCTGGTATTATTCATGATTGGGAAGTTGAATTTACTATTGACTTAGTTCCTGATTCTAATATAATTTCAAAACCCCCTTATCGAATGGCTCAAGTTGAAATTTTAGAGTTAAAGAAGCAATTGCAGGAGTTATTAGATAAAGGTTTCATTCGACCTAGCACATCACCATGGGGTGCTCCTGTCTTGTTTGTTAAAAAGAAAGATGGCTCAATGAGACTTTGCATTGATTATAGAGCCTTGAATAATATTACTGTTAAGAACAAGTATCATTTGCCTCATATCGATGATTTGTTTGATCAGCTCCAGGGAGCTCAGTATTTTTCGAAGATTGACTTGAGGTCGAGGTACCATCAGTTGAAATTAAAAGAAGCAGACGTTCCGAAGACTGTGTTCCGTACTAGATATGGCAATTATGAATTTGTAGTTATGCCTTTTGGGTTAACCAATGCACCTTCTGTATTCATGGACCTTGAATATAATTTTCCATGAGTTCTTGGATAAGTTTGTGGTTGTTTTCATTGATGATATTCTGGTGTTTTCTAAAAGTAAAGAGGAGCATGAAAGTCATTTAAGGGTTATCTTTCAAACCTTAAAATAAAAGAAACAATATGGAAAATTCAGCAAGTGTGAGTTTTGGTTACAACAAATTTCTTTCCTGGGTCACATTGTTTCAAAAGATGGCATAACTGTTGATCATGCTAAAACAAAAGTTGTTGAAGAATGTCCAAGACCCACAAATGTAACTGAGATCCGTAGTTTTCTTAGTTTGGCAGGTTACTACTAAAGGTTTGTTGAAAATTTTTCACGGTTATCTAGTCCAATGACCAAGCTAGCCCGTAAGGGTGTTAAGCTCATCTAGAAAAAAGAATGTGATGATTCTTTTCAGGAGTTGAAAAGAAGATTGGTGAATGATCCAGTTTTGGCACTTCCTTCCCGGAATGGTGAGTTTGTTATATACAGTGATGCTTCGTTGAAGGGACTTGGCTATGTACTTATGCAGAATGATCAGGTAATTGCTTATGCTTCACGTCAGTTGAAACCTCATGAGGTAAATTACCCTACACATGATTTGGAATTAGCTGCTATTGTTTTTTATTTAAAAATTTGGAGGCATCATTTGTATAGAGTAAAGTGTGAAATATATACTGATCACAAAATTTTAATGTATATATTCACTCAGAAAGAATTGAACATGAGACAGAGGAGATGGATGGAATTAATCACGGATTATGATTGTACAATTCACTACCATACGGGAAAATAAAATAAAGTGGCAGATGCTTTGAGTCGAAAAAGTAATGCTTCATTAACCATGCTACGTTTGGAACGAGATCCTTTGGTTTTTGATTTGATGGAATTTGGCATAGAAGTTGTTGGTGAAGGAATTTCTTCTTTTTTGTTTCAGGTATCAGTGAGATCATCCCTATCAGATAGAATTAAGCAAGCACAGAGGGAAGACAATGAGTTACAGAAAAAGGTAGAGCTAGTTCAGAAGGGTAAGTTTCCTGAATTCAACATTGATAATGATTGTGTTTTGAGGTTTGGGAAGAGATTATGTGTGCCTTGTGATTCAAAGTTGAAGAATGAGTTGTTATGTGAGGCTCATAGTTCCCTATTTTCAGTTCATCCTGGCAGTACTAAGATGTACAGAGATCTGCGGGAGTATTACTGGTGGGATGGAATGAAAAGGGATATTGCTGATTTTACTGTGAAGTGTTTGACTTGTCAGCAGGTTAAAGCAGAGCGGCAGTTACCGAAAGGGATGCTTCAGCCTTTACAAGTGCCAGAGTGGAAATGGGAAAACATATCCATGGACTTTTTTGTGGGATTACTGAGGACATCTCGAGGTAATAATGAAATCTGGGTTATTGTTGATCGCTTGACTAAATATGATCATTTCCTTGCTATATGAGATAATTTTTCACTAGATCAAATTTCCCGTTTGTATCTTAAAGAGATAGTCAGGTTACATGGAGTTCCTCTCTCTATTTTATCCGATAGTGATCCCAGGTTTACTTCTAACTTTTGTAAGGGCCTTCAGAAGTCGTTGGGTACCGAATTAAATTTTAGTACATCTTTTCATCCTCAATCAGATGGGCCGTCAGAACGAACAATTCAGACATTGTAGGATATGCTACATTCTAGCTCTACGGATTATCAGGGAAGTTGGGACCAACATCTTTCTTTTTTTGAATATTCATATAATAACAGTTTTCATTCCAGTATAAAGATGGCACCATTTGAGGCATTATATGGGAAGCGGTGTCGAAGTCCAACATTTTGGGATGAAGTGGGTGAAAGGAAGTTGATGGGACCAGAATTGGTAGAAGAGATGGCAGAAAAAGTTCAGCTAATTCAGAAACACATGAGAACAGCTCAGAGCAGGCAGAAGAGTTATGCGGATAACCGGAGGAAGGATCTATCTTTCGAGGTAGGTGATCATGTTTTTCTCAAGGTTTCTCCATGGAAAAGTGTGATGCGATTTTGTAAGAAAGGAAAGATGAGTCCAAGGTTCATTGGACCATATGATATTCTGGAGAGAGTTGGATCAGTTGCATACATAGTGGCATTACCTCCGAGTTTATCTCAGGTACACAAAGTTTTTCATGTTTCGATGCTGAGAAAGTATATGCCATATCCATCTCATGTTTTGAGTCCAGAGGTAGTTCAGCTGGAAGAGAACCTATCTTATGAGGAACAACCGGTCCAGATTCTTGACCACAGGGAGTAGGTGTTACGGAATAAGGTGTTTCATCAGGTAAAGGTTTTGTGGAAAAACCATATGATTGAAGAGGCAACATGGGAATCTGAAAATGCAATGAGGGATAAATACCCCCACTTATTAGATAAGTAAATAAATTGTGAGGACGTAATTTTATAAATGGGGGAAGGATGTAACATCCCAAGTAAGTAATGAATAATAGATATTTTTATCTATTCCTATTAATGAATTAGATAGTGTTTTAGAGGCTTAAAATTAAAATAAATCCAATCTTAAGCATGAAATACACTAATATTTTTAAAAGATTGTTTTACTGCCTTTTTATGGAAAACCATTTTTAAATCTATATTTTGACAATTTTATAAGCTATTTTTGTCAAAATAAACTTATATTCTTTATGATTGGGACATCAAAATTTACTTTGTGTGAATTTTTGGTATTCTTCCGATAAAGTTCATTTTTTTATGAATAGTGAAAAAATGTTGTATTTTAATTCAAAACCTCCTTTTAATATAATTTATTTATAAGATTAGATTATCTTTTGAATTGGTTTTGAAGTGAAATTATAATATATTTTTACTATTTAATCCATTGGTGGTCATTGGAATCAATTTCACTTTGAAATTGGACTTAAACTAGTGTCAATCTTTTGATAATTATTGTTTCATAAAAACACGCTATTTGTCATGAAAACGGGAATTAATTATTAAATTAATTAATGTGACTTATATGTTTTGAATTTTGTAAAATAGAAATATTTTTTGAATTCAGAATATCAAATATAGCTTAGGGTGAAGTTTTGGTATTTTTCTGAAAAACTTCAATTTTTGATGAATAGTGAAACCACTAAGTGGTAGTTAAAGAAACTGATTTTTCATTTAAATGAAACTTTATCACTTCTGTGATTTGATTTTCAAAAATCCGACATACATGGTTTTCATGAAGAAGTAAAATGTGGTTCAATGTGATTAAAATAATTTTTTGGTGAATAGTAACTTTTATGTTCTTAATCGTGATTAGAGGTAATTAGTGTAGTTTATGGTAAAAATAATGTTTTAATAATATTAGATGAGATTGACACATGTCCTACCCTCATTGGATGTGTCATGGACAACCAAGAAAATCCATGGGTCAACTTGGGGACCCCATGGATCCACTTTGGTTGGTAAATGACATAAATAACTTTTTATTAAATGTTAAAGTAAAAATGACACAAACATGAGATGTTTTAATAAAAAAAATTACATGGGGTTATACAAGTCAGATTTTTGACTATAAATATTAATTAGAAAGCTAAAAATATTTCCTACATCATGATATTTGTTTTATAATTTTTAGAAATTAAATATATTAAATTATTTATGACGTCATGATGATGCAGCGATTACCTCATTAATAAAGGATTTAAATAAAATGAAAACATAATGTAAAATATATGACCTACACATGTCCAAAACCTATTGGATGGTTATATTTATAATCCTTATCACCGTAACCTCTAATTATATCAATGTGGGACCTTTTAAATTCTAATATCATTTTAAAATAAAGTAACTTTTATTTGCTTTCCAAGAGTGTCCCTCCTCTCCTCTTATAAAAGGCCCCCACCTCTACCTATTTACCCACACTTCCAAAGCCTTTGGCTCGGCCAAAACCTGTCCATTTTGTCTCTCCACATACCTCTCTTACTCTTTGAAGCCTAAATTTGGGCATAAGTCTTCCCAAGGAAGCCTTTGAGCTCAAATCTAAGAGAGTTACCTGATTTTGAGGTAATATGTTCACTTGTGTTCTTTTGTTTTATTTTGATTATCCAACCCCCTAAACTCTTTTTATTCATTTATTTTGTAACAACTCCAGTATCTTAAATATACTAGGATGTTGTTATAATAATAATTTGAGCTACACTTGCACACATCTACTTATAATGGTTAAAGAACATACTGTTTCTGTGGTTGGCGAATTTCTGTCTCACGAAACGATGATTGTTCAATCTTCTTTTAAACACCTTTAATGGTTGTAATTAAGATGTAACTCTATTTATATATGATATATATTATGTTTATGTTTCCATTATGCTTCTGTATTTTTCATTTGTGTTATACCTTTATGGTTTCCATTGTGGGTAAACACGATAATTTCATTTTAGGAAGTGCGGACTACCGCCCCCTCAATGTGATTTGATTCGTTAATGCCATATGTGGGATGTATAAAGGATGGATTTAATGTTTTTATATATGATGTTATACTGGAATTATAATATACCTCTATATCATTATTATTTCTTTCCAGTAAAGTATGAGATAGAAATGATAGTATCATTCATGCATACGTACGGCTTATCATCTCCATGAACGGGGCATTTCATTTCTTATCCCCAAATGTAATGTACTATTATAAGTACATGTATATAATGGATATATATGTTGAATGATACATCTAAATGATGAATATAATTCTGGAAATAAAATGTACATACCTCTCATTTAGTTTTAATTCCATTAATATGACATAGAAATGAATGTAGCGTTCATGCGTACGTACGACTTGCCGTCTCCATGAACGGTGCATTTCATTTCTTACCTCTAAATGATAATGTGATATTATAAATACATTTATATGCTAGATATATATGATATATATGATATCCAAATCAGGAATTTCATTCTGGAAATAAAGAACCTTTGACCACACGAACAACATGTAATTGTAAGAAGTCCACTTTCGACATAAGAACCAAATATCGACAAAACAAACATTATTAACATAAATGGTTACATGATGTTTATAACATGTAAATAAGTGATATAAAAGGAATAATGAACTTTAAAAAGTTTCTTAAGCAAATAGAAATTAACTCAAGTTTATTATTCAGGACGTTAAAGAACGATCGAGTCAAGTCGGACCCGAGGTAAGGGACTTCGTCTCAATCTCCTTTAATTGAGGCATATTTCGTTTTATACACAACAATCTTTTATACGGTTTATAAAAACCTTTTAATTTTACATTTATTAAAAAGGAATATTTTTATACGAAGCATTTTACTAAATGACAAAAGGGAATGTTTTTGTCGTACGTATGCGGCGACAACGACTTCTCCACCGCCGTGACCATTGTTTGAAATTCGGCTTCCCCTACAAGCCATTACCTTTTAATGAAAAATAAATACCATCTTTTTATTTTCTTTTATTTTGGTATTGAAAATGGTTTTTATAATGGATTTGTTATGTCAATATATTTAAGTGATATATTGTGATCAAAGTGTGGAAATGTTTTCTTTCCATTACATTTGTTTTATGTCTTAAGATTTTTATAATGGTACTTGGAAATTTAATGGGTTGTTACATGATAAACCATATGACGGGTGGTGCCGTGAATACCAGGACGGGTGGTTACGTTATAACCTCCAATGCATTGGGTATTGAAGTCGGCCATATGGCTATTCCATTAAGTATGTATGGAAGTTGTCCATATGGCTATTCCATTAAGTGATATATATGGAAGTCGATCATATGGTTATTCCACTTAAGTATGTTTATGTCCCAAGTTACCTTTATATGTTATGTGATCTTTTTATGGGTTTTATGGTAATCCTTTGGTTACAAAAGGGTATGTAATGATATTTTATTCAGTGAATAGTTTTTACTACTTCATGAATGTGAAGGTATTACTTTGATAAAGTATACATGGTTTACTTGATGTTTGAAAAAATAACAGTTTTCATTCTTTGTGTATCCCTTACTGAGCTTTTTATGCTCACCCCAACTTTTTTTGAAATGTTTTTCACAGGAATTAATGTGGAATAGGGTCAAGGATGGGATCAAGGGAAATTCATGCTATATAAAACTTGGAACAAGACATGTTTCTTTTTAAGAGTTTTTTTTATTCGATGGAAACTTAGTAGAAGTTTCTACTTTTTAATCTTTTGAGATGTAGTAGTTATGTTATAATTATCTAAAACTCTAAACCTGAAAAGATCCTCAATGTGAATTATTCATTTAATTCAATATTAAGATATGTTTAAGGTCGGGGCCTTATAATGAGCCCACCCCGAGGCATGTAATTCTCTAACTTGGTGAGCCCGAGTTGGAATAGGAATATGATTCCCGTTTGAATATTCATCCCCCTCAGAATTTTCTGATGAACCTTCATAATGGGAGAAGGAATATGATCCTCCTCTTGTATTTCCTTAGAATTATTCTGGCATATTCATTCATCATCGGAAGCAGGAAAATGTGCATTTCTTCTGTGATCTACTGAAATATGCTAGGAAGATTCACTAATAGGAATATGAGCCTATCTCGTGGCTTATGCCATTATCACTTGGTCAATCCCAGGAAGAACTGGGATATAAGCCTAAACCAGGGACTTTAGAGTATGCAGCTGGACTTTTTCGATAAGAATATGAGCATGTCCCGAGGCATGTTCCTGTCTCACATGGTGAGCCCCAACTAGAATAGGGATATGTGACCGATCCTAGGGATTTGGAATATTCCACTAAACTTTTTAGATAGGAATTTTCCCCTATCCAAAGGCATGTTTTACTCTCACCTGGTGATCCCAAGTTGGAACATGAGTATGTGCTCAATCATACACCTCATCCTTTATCAGAATATGCCAATAATCCTACTTGGAATAGACAATGAGTTTGTTATTTCTATGATACAACTACTTGTTCGTGATGATTAGAGTGTTGAGTGGCTATATCTATATTGATAGGAGTATGATCCTATCCCTTTATCTGCAATAGTGTCAAAATATTTTGGTGGATTCCTTCAGCTATTTCTAAAATATATTATTATTTTAGAAAAGTGTGTACAATGATATAAGACTACACATTTTCTATCTCCATTATACACTGGTAGACTTATTTCATTTAAGTGGGGATATGTGCCCATTTTTTTCTTCTTTGTTCCATAATTTTATGTCTATGTGCTTACTATAAGAGGGTAGGGATATGCGCCTCCCCATGCCTATTGTTGGAATATTCCCCAAGAGATTTCCTGAGTTAACTAGAATATGAGCCTTCATGTGGGTTCCTTCCAGAATATAACGGTAGGCATCCTCAATAGGAGTGTGGATATGATCCCTCTAATAGATAATCAACATTTTACTCCCTCTATTATCCTTCCTTGATACACATGCATGTGTGTTAGAAGTGGCAACGTGTCGAGTGATACCCTCAATAGGCAACTGGTGGGATAGTGTTGGTGACGAAGGATGATAGGTTCCCTCCTCTGTGGAACCTAAACCCAAATGGAGTTGTATTTGGTTTCTAGATCCACCATTATTAGAGACATTATGTGGTTTTTTCTCTCTTTGGGGATAATATTCTGAAGCGATTGGTTGTAGCGACAAGGGATACTAGCTTAGAAGCAAAATTTCATAGGTGATGTGGATTCTCCAGTTTCAATGCTTGGAGAACCATATTGGTAGCTTCTATGATCAGGATCGTAATACATCGATGGTACTTCAAGACCATCATATTTCCCACCTATCTTTGAGCTGTCGAGCATGTGATATCACTTTGCATCCCACAGGGGTTACAACTGTGGATGATTTTCCAGAGAAAACGTTGGATGATGAACACATTTTCATGAATCAAGATGTTTTCAGATATGCAGTCATGAAAAAAATAATTAACCCGGATACAGATTAGTGAAATATCATTGGAATAATATAGTCGATCAGATATTCATGGTTAAAAAAAAATTCCTTATATTCTCAATATTTCTATTCCACTCATGTGGACATGTCAATGTGAGGATGGATGTCTAAGAACCCCAATTATAAAGGATCATTTGTAATATCTTGTCAGTCTTACTATATTTTTTATAAATTTTGAAATACAATATAGCCTAAATCATGAGTACATTTCTTGAGAGATTCATTCCTGGCATGTTAGTTTCGTTTGCATATGGGGTGAATAGACATTGGCATGGTGGATTATAACTAACCATTTTGTTATTATAGAAATTCACGTTGGGTTTCCCATTTTTGTTTCATCATGGTTTTAGAGGCATGTATGGGATCCATCTGATGGTTTTATTTTTGGGGATTTTTGTTGTAAAAAAGCATGTACATAAAATTACCATTTTTACACTCACCAGATACTCCTGAGGTTTAACTCATCCATAATTGGGTACAAAACTAATTTCCAATACTATGTGGTGACCTTTATTTTTAGGACCAGTGACTCTTACGGAACTGCATTAGTCATGTGGATGGGAGGACAGGCTCACCACACACTTTTTAGGGAATTATTACCTATTATAAAACTCTCTTATAGATTTAAGATAGTCTCTAAAAAATCACATTATAATCCAAATACAGGACCTATTACCCTAATAAAATTAACATGTGTTATTTCTATTTAATATGAAAAATATTTGGGACTCTTTATTGAATCTATATGTATATATCTAAGTTTATCCATCGTTATCCTATAAAGGGTGGTTGCTTATGTGATGAAGTCGTATAGCCAAATGCTTTAGAATGTTCTTCCATATAAGGATAAGATTAATATTTTGAGGAGGAGATTGAGCTATTATGAGGTTCCATATGTATCCTAGTTATTACAGTAATCAAATCCAATTAAATTTTTTGGACTCATATAGTTTTAAATCATGCATAAAGAACATATATGGTTTCTCTAGAATTCCAGGTATTTAGGATCATGTCCTAGAGGGATGTCATATGTATCCTGAGTATAAAAAGAATAAAAATTTTCATAGTTCATTTCATTAAAGATTATATACTATGATTACCCCTATCATTGTAGAAATTCATGGTGCAGATGATATTAATATTACAAATCCCTAAGCTCACATAACCTATGATTAGTGTGAGAAACAATGGATGACAAACGATCATCTTCGTTTCCCATGATAGGGGAGTTATATGCTGGGACTACCCTAAGATTATTTATTATGGAACTTATTCCTCAGGAGGATGTTCTACGTATCCTAGTTATAGAAGGAATCATAATTATCATAGTTTAGTTTATTTCTCAGTCCTATGATGGATGGGGTAGTGTAATCAACCCATGGGATTGGTTGGGTCTCGATGGTTGAAAATGGAATTTTCATAAGCACTACATCGAGATGGATGTTTATTAGAGCAAGGAACATAGTAATAAATCCAATGAATCTTGATTATTATATGAATAAGAGTTATCCTAGTTGAATTTCACCCTTCATAATGTCCCTAAGGTAGATTCCCTTGTGTTGTGGATAATATTTCATACCACTTGTTGGGGCTTTATATACATATGTTTCCCAAATTGGTGGAGATTCACAATGTGAATGATATGATTTCTGAAACTCCCTATGATTACATGAGTTATACTCGACGTGAGAAATAAGGGATGAAAAATGATCAATATAATTGCATGGAGAGTGATGGAATTGTGTATTGGGATGGCCGTATAGAGCTTGAACCTTCATGAGGTGTACTACATTTATTGAATATTGAATGAATCAGAGTTCTTGAACATACTTTGGTCGGGGCTTATAAGATGAGGTGGCCCTATATGGTCACAATGGAACTAAAAACATGAAGATATGGACTACGTATTATTAATATGGCATGAATCATATTCATTATAGTTCTTTAGGTAGGTTCTTACACTCTGAGGTTTTCCTTTTCCTTCATTCCTTCCTAACACACACTGATTGTCCGTTTATCCTTATATATAAGAGAGTATCTACCTAACATATCTGAAGAAAAATAAATGATCCATTTAATCTTTCTAAATTATTCACGTGACCCAGGAATCATATCTGATGGTTTTCACATGATCTCGGATGACTTTTCTGAAGAAAATTGCAAGATCCATGTCGTATGTCCTGGAATCTATCACATGATGTAATTGACATGTCTAGAGGGTGTCACATGATCCAAATGACTTTACATAGTTTCATTCACAAGAGTGTGATTTAAATATATTGAGGGGGTCATGAGGGTCAATACAACATGTCTCGGAGGGTGTCTCATTTCTAGGAAAATATCCCTAGAGGGCATCATGAGACCTGACCGACATGATTTCAAGGCATTGTGAGTCTTGACTGAATTGGCCAGAGGGTGTCATGAGGGATTAGTTGAAAAGTGTGGATGCCACCCTCTATCTCATAAGACATTAATGGGAACCGTTATAAGAGTTAGGCGATGAATATGAATGATGTCTCAAGGATTGGGTGACAAGCCCAGGGGGTTATGTGAGACTAAATGGGCATTCCCGGGGAGAATCGTGCGACTTGCTCTGATATGTCATTGGTTTATTTATCATCTCCAAATTTTCATGTTGAGGGAGCATCATGAGATCTAGGTGAAATTTCTCGTTGTTTTATAATTTCTTTCATGGTTCACGGAAGGCACATGAGGATTAGCAAGCATGTTTTTTCTTAACACTTCCACATTTTGTCTTTTTTCTACACCTTTTTTCAAGAATGACTTATATTAATTCCGTGGTTGTTTATTTTGAGTCTCATGTAATTTGAATTATGTTTTTTATGTTCTTCTCACATATTGATAGAATTATTTTGTGTGATCTGTTAATGATCACGTGAAGTGCTTTATGCATGTTGCATGATCCCTCAAATAGTTCATTGATATATTACCTGATGAAAAAATTGTTGGTCACATGATCAAATGCTTTGATAAATCCACTCTGATGCTAGGGTGTGTTGATATGCCTGGATGTGTAAAATACAACCTTGCATCTGAGAGTCCAACGATGTCTTTTTTCATGTCAGGGTGGGGAATTTATAGGCATCAACTCCCTAGTTGTTCACTGGTTTGCATGGTGTTGGGACCACATTGTGTTTGAAGATTTTATTTATTGTCAACAATTGTCAATATCGGTAAAAAAGAAGGACTCCAAAGTTCATGGAGATTAGCTAAAGTGAGGATTCCTGGAGAATTGTTATGAAATCATATAATTGAATTTAATACTTAGGAAATTATCTATGAAGTAAATTTATATGATTGATGCATTGATCCTCAGTTCAAAGAACTTGTGTCAAAGGTGAAACATTGTTTACAACAACGAAGAATGGTGAGGTATCATCCATCTGGGGATGGTTGAAAAAATAAGAGGATTTAAAGAAGACCATGCAACTCTTCATGATTGCATGAGAACCATGAAAGATATTACTTGAAGAATATAATCATATGATTTTCATGATGTGTAGAATAATGGTTGAAGAATAAGATAGAATATGGAAGGGCTTGGCATTCTGAGGTAGCCATGAATTTCACATTGTATCCAAATCAGACGATTCTTTGCATATTTTTATTCCACAAATATCATAAGTTTGGATAACTTTTTAGGGAAGCATTATGAATAAATGGGGAGTAATGGTGATGCAATTCATATGAATTTTTTATTGGAAAGAATGATGCTGCTAGAAGATGGTGACGTTTCAGTACATCCCATTGAAATTTTGATGATTCTAAAGCTGTTCCATCAAATAATACTTATCAAAATAGTGGATTTCATGATGAAAGTAAAAGAATGGTTATGGGATGTAGTGAAGAGAACAATGAAAAAAAAAATACAATTTGGAAGCAGCTTAAAAGAACATTTTATGGTGGTTCTGTTTTCCAGTGTTTGCCAAATTTTAGGGCCTGAAAATTGGGAGATTAAGAAACATGCATTTGACGAAAGAAGTTGCGTGCAAGATTTAAGGTGCTTTGGAAACTAGTGCGCAAGATATTTTTTGGAAGAATAATGTTAAAAACAGAAAACGCATGAAGTTGCGCAAAATATTGGAGAATTGGCGTGAAAGAGAAGGTAGCACAAAAGATGGGAGAATTGGCATGAAAGAGGAGGTTGGGCGAAATATTGGAGAATTGGAGCGAAAGAGAAGGCTGCTTGAAATTTTGAAGAATTGGAATGAAAGAAGATGTTGGAATTAAAGAAAATTTCACACCAAAAGTGACGTAAACGTGGTTTTGCACACCATGCATAATTCGCGGTCTGAACTTCAGAAAATGGTAAAGGAAGGAAGTGAATGAAAGATTAAATAAGTGCGCGAAAGAATAAGTTGGTGGGAATGAGACTTACGCACCAAATGCGACGTAAAATGGGGTTCTACATGAAAGGCATGAAGTGTGTGAAAGATTCAATAAGTCTGAAAAATATGAGGTTGGCGCGAAAGAGACTTACACGTCAAAGGAGATGTACAATGGTGTTTTGCACGTGAAGGTGGATTTGATGTCCAAACTTTGAAAAATGGTAAAGGCATGTAGTGCATGAAAGATTCGACGAAGTGAGTGAAAGATAAGATTGGTGTGGAAGAGACTTATGCACGTAAGACAACGTCAGATGGGGTTTTTTAAGATGCACTAGGATCATGCATGACAGATTGGGGTTCTTGCATGCATGGGTCAATGAGGTGTATAAATTAGAGGTGACACCCTCCAACTGTGTAAGCTCAACACTTAGAAAAAATTGGAACTCTGAAGTGCATAATAAAAATACGCAAAGGTTGTTTCACAAAATAATGGAAGTTGCATGAAATAAGGATAAGTTGCATGAAATAAAGGGAGTTCCATGCCTGAAGGAGATGTAGCACACAATAAGGTAGTTACGCACCAGATAGAATTTTCATGCATGATAGAAGTTGTGCGCAAGATAGAAGTTGAGTGCAAGAGATTTTCCGCGACAAAAGTTGAATGTTGTGCACAAGTCACCCAAAAGGGGGTGCACCAAAGACTGGGGTTCCACAGGACTTCGACAGGTGCATAGAACTCTCGAAGTGACTTTTTGAAGAAGGAGGTACTGCGAACGATTCAGTATCACAAAGAGAAGTATAACTACACTCACACAACTGGTGTTTAACACTCTCGTTGAGCTTTGCGAAGTGAAGAAAAACTAGTTGTGCAACTGATTTCATATGTACACAAAGAAAGAAGGTAGTATATCGATACACTCATGTGTTGGTATTGAGAAGTGAAGAAATAGATTAAGACACTATAGTACTATTCCTTATTATATTGTGTCAAAGAAAAAGAAGAGAATAAGAATAAGAACAGTGTATGCCCAACTGAAGGCTAACAATTATTCAGGGCAGTTTGATTCCGATGATGCCAAGTGAACCAATATTTATTTCCTGAAAAATCACATTGGTGTATGTGATTATTTCCAAGAAGTGAGAAAAAGTTTTAGTGTAGTTGGTTGTTGTACTAAGATGAAGAAAGAAGAATTCTAGTCTAGTTAGTGTTTCACTAGAGGAGAAGAGGAAGAAAGATGGAAGAATTGTGTGCCTACTGCTTTGTAAGTAATCGAATGAAGAGAACTAAAGAAGACTAAGTGCATAACCTACCTTATCAAGAAGTAAGAAGACATCTCTAAAATAAGTATAAAAAACCATCTAAAGGCTGTAAGTTAGACTAGGCCATCACCATTCCAGGGAAGAGGATTGTTTCCCACCCCCTCTAAAGTGTAGAGACTCACATTGGCTAGAGGATTGCTTTCCTAGCCACTCCACTATAATATCATATCACATCATTGTGGAGAATCCATGCACTAGTCATATCCATGCAATGAAAGGACTTAACTACTCTTATTGAGTGGTGAACCTTATAAAATTATCATGTGCATATTTTTACTGATTTATATTATTGCATGCGACATGGAAAAGAGAATAATAGAATCAAGATCCTAACAGGTCAAGAGTTACATGGATAAAACATGGAATTGTATTAGAAAGTCCCCAAAACTGATTCACCCCCCTCTTAGTTTTAGGTATATCCCAAACTGGTCCTCTAAAATGGAATATCTAGCGTAGATCTCAGATAGAGACGGTGAAGGGGTCTATCACCACACGTCTTCACAAACCATTTCCCTGGATCGCTCTGAGGGCATCTCCTGATTTTATCTAACTGTGAATCCCTCCCATCAACTCCGCCATTATTGGATTATTTCCAATTAATTTGGTCTTTTCTGATCATGTGGTTTTGCTGAAGGAAATCAATATTTTCATATTTACATGTCTAAGGTACTTCACGAGATCAAATTTCTTACTATATAGATGATGTGATATGCTCGGTGACTTGATTGGGAAATTTCATGAGCCAAGGGTGGCTTGTATGGGGGTCTCTGTGAGATCAAGGTGGCTCATCCAGGGGTATCGTAGGTCCTTATTGTGGACATCCTTAGTGTGTTTCAAGCATTTTATAACTGTGATAACATTCCACCTCCTAAACCTTTTACTTTGTTTTATTTTTCAAAGCTTGAGGGTCATGTGTGATTACATGAGTAATGTCATAGAAAATTACTCTAATTTTTATAATGTGTTGTGAAACCAGTGGAGGTCTTATTGGGATGTGTAAGAATATTATGAAAAAACCCATCATTTTTCCTTAGGGAGCCAACAGGGAAGTGCATGGTTTCCTAGACATACCAGAGGATTTTCATACGATGAGGCGGACAAGCCAAAGGGCTTTCAAGGGATGAGGTGGGTATATTTCTAGGGACTTTCAGTGTATTGGGAACCATTGGGGGTGTGTCACGAGATATTTAAAACTGTGAGTTTCTCTTTCCTCCGACCCTTTCATTCCATTGGTGTTATTCTATAAAGGTTTCGGGGTCATAAAAATTTGCTTAAATGTTGTCAACAATGAATATTCTCCTTATCGATGATTTATCATGTCATCCTTATGACGGTAAGTGGATCCCACCTTTTGGATATTTTTCTCCTTATTTTCAGGGGATTATTTTTCAGTTATCACCCACTAATTTTCTGCGAGTGCAACACATAATCAATAAGGGATCTTTTGATGTCATGTGTTCATTTTAATGGTCATTCTTCCTATTTTTGGATGTCACATCACATGATAAATGATGGATCTTGACAGAGGCCAGTACTAGGGTGTGGGAAAACAATTTTTATATTCCTTAAGTGTAGTCTAGTGATTACTCCTAGGAACTCTCTTAGGGATGAGTGCAGACAAAACAGTTTGTAAATTTTAAACTAGGGTAAAAATGTTGTGTTCATAGAATAAATCAATAAGAGAATGATTGAAATGATATTTGAAATTTAAATGATTAAAAACTATGATATTAGAAGGGTGATTAGATCAGTTTCATTCTCTAAATTGTAATGATATCCTTGTTTTATTTAATTTATACCTCTTCTTCTGAGTTGATTAACATGAGATTCCATAATTGTTTTCTCTCACTTCATTGGGGAAATTTTTTTGGTGGAAGAAAACCTTAACAAGACCGCAATTAGGTATACTCTCCTTCAATATGTAATAGAGTTGTAATGAATATCCTCAATTGAATTGGGAAATAACCAATTAGGTCTTGTTTATCCAAAACACTCAAGAACATCCACTACCCCTTTTACACGTACTGATGATCATCGAGTAATTTACAATAAATCCCTAATCTATTCCATAGTATATGAACTAGAAATATGTGGAGGGAGATAATGATTATTGGAATAATAAAAAATCATTAATGAAATTAAAATTCATGAATGATATCAATAGATAATAAAATACGCTATATGAAATTGAAAACAACATTAAATAAGAAAGAAATTTCATTCAATTATGTCCATGAACATAAGCATTGTGAAATAGAAAACCAACCCTTCCTGAATCACTCAAAATGTTTACCCCACCATGGTAAGAGTAATCTAGATGAATGGGAAAAAATAAGACAATAAAAATATATGGAAAAGAAAATAAATAAAATATATAAAGATGAAATTTTCTCCTTCTTGTTGTCCTGGATGAAATTGGATGGAATAAGATTCTTTGAGAGGGAGGAGCTCCCCTTCTTTTATATGAAGATTTTGTCCCCCAAAAGTTGACGCATTCTAACCCTAACAAATGAAATATTCACGCATTTTACCCTTAATAATTGTGGTTCCTAAATATCTTCTTCATATATCATATACATTTAAAAGTATTTGGGTATGTATTCCTATAGTTATGCCCATTTTACTCTGACGATTTGTTTTGTCCAGTCAGATTCTCCGAATTAAAAACCTCTAGATTAGAATGCCCAAATGACCATTAAAACAGCCAATTCATGAATCTTATCATGAAATAAAGATGTTCCGAAACTTCTTGTGTGTCTACCAGTAGAATGGAATAGAAATTGGTCCCCCATAAATTATTATGGGACCCCACACCAAAAGTAGACTGATCTGCAAACACTTTTTGATGGTCCAAATTGTGAGCTTATTTTCAGCTTCCATATGGTGGATTTAGATTTTTGTCAAGTAGTATGAAATGAAACCCTAGATGTTTGGAATCCTAAAAATATATAATTTCACAATTAAATTAATATATAAAATGTTATGGCTATAATGCAAAAATAATTTATACTGTTAAAAACCCACAATGGGCCATTTTTACGATTAGGCTCAAAATACAAGCAATTTAAAAAAATGTGTCAATTTATCTTAATGTAAAACTTTTTTGGGATCAAATACAATTAAATTCAATGTAAATTTATTGAAAAATATTTTCTCTATTAATTCCCTCACACTTATCTCTTGGACTCCTAGAGAAATAAACATCAAAATCAAATCAAATCAAATCTAAAACACATACCCATGAGATCTACCAAATCCACACCAACAAACAAAAATATTGAATTCCTAATTAAAACCATTATTTCAAGTTTTATATTTAGATCATTTAATATATTTGAACTTAATTTCTTATCCCATGTGCACAAAACACCTACCTCAAATGAATTGTCCCTCATATAACTAATGTTAATGTTCAACAAGGATTTTCTGTTCTAAATTCATGCTAGAGTCACCATAGGCATGATATATTCCTACTTATCCACCTAATATGAGTCAATTACATGTGTTTATAATGAGGAATTTTTAGGGTTGTTCTTTGGCTTCCGGTTGGTGGGATTTATATGTTAAATGTTATGATGCTAAAAAAGAAGGGCTTGGATCTTTTTGAAGCAAAATTATATGATTCTAATTTTAATTCAATTATGGTCTCATTATCTTCCCATTTGTAAAAAAATAGATCATAGTCATGAAAAATAAACGAAAATTCATTCCATTTATCATTTGACCTGAAACAATTTCTTCTCTAACATAGTTTTTCTTGAAATCTTCAGATAGGCACAGATTTTGTTCTACTTCTGAATCTCCATAGAGGCACAACTTCTTTTATCACGAAATATGTAGAAAGGAAATTTTTTTAACAAAAATGAACTCTTTAGTAGAAACATAATATCTTCAACATTTAATTTTCCACCAAAATTATCATCAAATGAGGTAGTACACTACAAGACATCTTCCCCCACACTTATATTCAACTAGATCAGGCAATTTCACTTCAAGAGAAGGTTGGATAGGGGAAATTGGCTAGTAATGTGGCCAACCTAATAGGTTGTTCATGGTTTCTATGGGATACATGTATTAATGTACAACGTAGGCTATTAAAAAATAATTATTTTGAAAAGAGTGTTTAAAACCAAATAAATTCCTCAATCATTTAAAACACAAGTACCCCAAACCCTCAATTTTGTACAAAAATAAATCAAATTATAGTTAATTAAAGCATGGCATGGTTCTCTTATGAAATGGGGTAAATGTAAAAAATATGAAAATAATGGTAAATAAACCTCTTAGGATAGTGATTTCAAAATAAAGACAATGATATGTGGCATGGGATTTATAAATCAGAGTACTTTTCATGAAATTCCAAAAGATTTGAACTTGAAACAAAGTCATTTTAGCAATCATTTAAGCTTAGCTTCATGGAAAATATTGCATCACTCATTGACATAGGTTTCAAAAATGGAAATGATAATTTTTTCAAATAAAATTTCTTGACAACACAATAATATTTAAAAATAATCACACAAATATATGAAATACAAAAAATAATTTTTTTTAAAAAACAGTAAACCAAACAACAAAACAATATCCTAATCTAAAAAGGATACCTCCCCCACACATAAATAATATAGTGTAATCTGTTCATTCAAATGGATTTAACTTATAAGAATATTTTAAAATTAATCACAGAAAGAATGAAAATGTATTGGAGAGGTATGACCTGATAGATTTTATTGATAAATAGGTTGGAGGAGTGTGATCTCCTCCACTGGCTCTGAGGGAAGGGTCTCAAGTAATTTATTTAACCTATACCCATTAATAGTGAATGGATACTGCTCTCCATCATTTTTAATCAGAACAAAACCAAAAGGATATTTATGAGTTACTATAAATGGACCTTCCCTTCTGGAATGAATTTTACCTGGCATCAGCTTGAGTCTTTCATTGAATAACAATACTTTGTCTATAGGATAAAATTATTTCAGTTGGATTAGTTTTTCATGGGCCACTCATGATATTTAATTGTAAATCTTGTAATTTTCAAATACATCTCTTTTAATATCCTCTATCTCTTGAAACTTCAATCGTCATTCATTCCTAGCACTTTCAAGGTCCTAATTTATCTTCCCCATAATTCAATACTCCTTATGCTCCAATTCCACAGGTAGGTGGAACATTTTCCCATAAATTAGCCTATATGTTCTTATTCCAATCGGGGTTTTTAGGCTATTCTATAATACCATAAGGTATCTTCCAACCATTAGCTCCAATCCTTCTTGTTTGGATTAACAGTCTTTTCTAAAATTCCATTGATTTTCCTTTTGAAAACTTTAGCTTTCCCATTAGTATGTAGATGATAAGGAGTTGATGTTTTATGATGCAACTAATACTTCTTTAGAAAAGTCTTTATTTTACAATTTAATAAGTGAGTCCCTTGATTACTTAAGGATCTAGGCACTCTAACCGAACAAAATATGTTAGCCCTGAAAAAATCACAAACAACATTAGCATCGTCACTCCTGGTGGATTTTTCTTCCACCAGTTCGTAAACATAATCAAATGCAAGCTAGATATAAGAATTTAAAAATGAAATTAGGGAAGGTCCCATAAAATCTATCCCCCAAACTATAAAAACTTCAAAGAAAAATAATTAGATTTTGAGGCATTTATTATCTCTTTGAAATATTTCCTTTAACTGGCATTTTTCATTCATTTGCAATATTTCATGAGTATCATTAAAAAGGTTTGGCCAATAAATTCTGGATTCTAAAACCATATTTGCTTACCTTTGAGGCCCAAAGTTTCCTCTATAATCCAATGTGTGAAAAGACACAAATACATATTTAACATAACTTTTAGGTAAATATCTTATTATTACAAGTTTATTGAAAATATTTCAAATAAATGGATCTTCCCAATTGTAATATCTGGATTCACATATCATTTTTTAAATTTTATGATAGTTAAAATGAGATGGGACCTAAGATGTTACTAGATAATTGCAAATTTTATCATACCAATTCACTTCTCCTTCAATAAATTACAACTAATCTCCTATAATTTAATAATTCATTGGGTATTTTTCTAGAATTTCTATTTTAGTAGTGTTTGGAAGTCTACTTAAGTGATCGTCCACTTTGTCATCAGATCCCGTATTGTACTTTATTTCTTAATTTTACTCTTGAAAAAATTTCATCCATCTCACTAGCCTTGATTTAGTATCATCTTTCTTCATCATGTACCTAATAGATACTTGATCAGAAAACATAGTGATTTTAGATCCTTGTAGATATGATATAAATCTTTCTAAAGAAAAAAATTGATAAGAACCCTATTTATATTGTTTTTTTATTGAATTGGGCCACATATAATGTTCTCTAGGAATATTAAATGGCTTGTACCCTTCCCTAAATTATAGTAGAAAGAATTACTCCAACTATTTGGTTAGAAGCATCACAATGTAGGTGAAATGATTCTTCCCAATTTGGCGGCTGCATCACAGGTGGTGAAATCAATATCGTATTCAAATTATCAAAGGATTCCCTACATTCACCATTGAAATGAAAATATAAATATTTCAAAATAAATCTTGAGAGAAGGAGATAAATCTTATTGAAATATTTAGTAAAACTTTTGTAGAATCCTAAATTTCCAAAAAAAATAATCTTTCTTGTTTCAGACATGTTGGGTAAGGAAATGAATTTATCACATTAACATTTGATTTATCTACTTCAATTACTTTTTGGGAAATGGCATTCCCAATAACAATTCCTCTCACAACCATGAAATTACAACTTTCAAAATTCAAAACAAGAATTGTTTTCAATGCAGGATTTCAAAAAAATCAATTTTTTCAAACCATAATCAAAAGAATATCAAAAAACTATGATATCATATAAGAAAACATCCTTGAAATTTTCAATTTTATTAGAAAATATAATTACCATGATCCATTAAAATTTATCTGGATAATTACATAATCCAGATGGAATCCTTTTATATGAAAAAATTAAAGTGACATGTAAATGCCATCTTCTCTTGATCCACAGGGGTAATGAGTTCCTAGAAGTATCCTAGAAATCCATCCAAAAAGATTTAATAAGTTCTCCCTACCAATCTCTCTAACATATAGTCAATGAAGGGGATGCAGAAATGATATTTTCAAGTGAATTGGTTCTATTTCTTGAAATCAATGCACACTCACCAACTATAATGAATCTCATAGGGATTAACTCATTCTTTCCATTCCGTAAAGTGGTCAGTCCAATCTCTTAGGAACTACATGAATGGGTCTAACTTACTATGAATTTGAAATGGGATATAGGATCCTAGATTCCAAAAGCTTCTCCATCTCCTTCTTCAAAACCTCTATTAATGGGGATTCATCCTCCTTTTGGGATATCTAATAGGTTTGGAATATCCCTCAAGAAAAATTCTATGTTAACATATTTTTGTGTCAATTCATGGGATATTACCTAAGATCTACCCCATTTCTTAGACATTCTCCATAAAAATATGAATAAAATATATTTATTGTGTTTTATATTCATTATTTTTAATTTTCATGGATAATTTATCTCCCTCCATAATGTAAACATATTTCAAATCATTGGGGAGTGGTTTTAATTACCGATTAGGGGGATTCTCAAGGGATGAAATTAAACGGACTTTCCCAATATTCAATGGTTGGACCTCCTATATATATGTAACCATATCATCTTCCCCATCACTCAAAAAATTTTCAATGAAATTAAATTTTTCATCATCCTCCCACATAAAATCATGATATCCAATGTTTCGGGCATTCACATTTTCATTAATTGAATAATTATCTACTGGGTCTAAGAATTCAATGAACACACCTGATTTTTCAATGGGTTAAGTACCAAATTCATGGGAGAGTTAAAATAGGGAGTGATCATCTAATAGGTACCTCATAGATTCTAAATTGTTGATGTGGACAGTTATATCTCCAAATTCCATGTTAATTGTACCTTCATGGAAATGGATGATGGTTTTGGATGCCCTCAATAAAGGTCCCACCAAGATGATGGGTGAGTGTGAAGGGCTCATATCTTCTTCCATATTCATCACAAAGAAGTCATATAGGAACAATTGATCATTGAATTTTACTAAGGAATCCTCCAAAACTCCATCTGGAAATCTTGTGGATATTTTTGCAAGCTAGACCACCACTCTTATTGGGTTTAATTCTACCATAAATAAATAAGTGTATACTTAGTGAGGGAATACATTAATTTAAGAACCTAGATCACAAAATCATTAGATAAATTTAATTAACCAATGGTGCATAGAATGAAGAATGTCCCTGGATCTTGAAATTTGTTTGGAAACTGTGGTGTGATAAGGGATGAGACACTTATGCCCAAGTTGATTATTTCATTACCATAATGTCTTCTCTTTTTGGTGCAAATATCAATCAAAAAAATCTCATACCATGTATTTTTTTGAAAGTATCAAGTAGGGGGATATTGATTTCCACTTTCTGAAAAGTGTCTGAAATTTCATTTTGAAGTGTTTCTTCATGAAATTTCTTTGATTCATTCATCCTTGATAGAAATGGTGGGGGTAAGTCTTTTTTATCCCTTTTTTACTATTGAATTGGTGTTTCAGGTATCTTCTTCCATGGCCTATCCTTCTCCCTCCCCTCTTACTTTTCTTATTGTTAGTGTATTTTTATAATATTTTCAGAATTTTCAATATCATTCTCCCCAAAAAAGGTAGTATTCATTAATTTCCAATGTTAGCTAGAGGTGGGAGTTATTTTCAACTTCTTGTAATGATTATATTGACATTATCTTTATGATTTTCCAATTTTAGGGGTGGAAGATTCCCTGGATTCTTGGTTAAAATTTCCAAAACAATATTTAACTGGTTGGATAAGTCTTTTACGTTTTTTAAGCCCCTCAATATCTGATTATAGTTGTTGGTTCTCAATTGATGGTTGTGCACTGTTGGATGGTTTTTCTAATTTATTTCATTGGAATTGTGGTGGATGAAATAGTTTTTGTTTCTTAAAGGGGTTTTGTTTCTAAAAGGTTTGTTTATAGGTCTGTTTTAATGGAAGGGGGTTCTGGCATTGCTGTTGAAATGATGGACAATACTGGGTCTGTTGGAATCCATATCCTAGTTGGTTATAGGTCTAAAATGGGTGATTTAGTTGGAATATTCTTTGCTGATAGGTAGAATCACAACATTCGGTATCCATCACTTCTGGAAACTGGTCAATATAATGATAATTAGAAAAGAATAAACCATATAACTGATTCAGTTCTGGTTGTTCCTTCACCTGGTTCACATACATTTTCCACACTAACCTAGGGAGTTCAAACATTTCACTTCTAATATATTCTATTGAAATAGATGTTCTCACCTCATGGATTCCTCTGGTTCCTAACCTTCTTTTACCAATTTTTGTGTGTTTTGATCAATATTCTCAGTTAGTGCTCTGATATCAGTAGGTGACTTGTCAATCGGGGATCATGTAGATGAGAAATAAAGAATATTTAGATCATGGTATAGAAATAATTTGTAGAAGAACACAAGTAATTGATGTTCCTATATTTTATTATGTGGGCAGCTATAACATAACTTCATTAAATGCTCCTAGTACTCATAAATGGTTTCTCTTATTGATTATCATATGATATAAATCTCCTTTTTATGGTAATTATCCATGATGGGTTAAAGAATATTTTCACGAAACATATTTTTAGGTATTCAAAATTATTTATATCCCATTGTTGTAGATTGTACAAACATTCTTTAACCACTCCTTCGAGTGAGAATGGGGATTCCCTCCACTAAAATTGGTCTTCAGGTGCTCCTCTAAGCCTGAATCATTAGCAGAGAATGTTGGATTCCTGGATAGGACCATTTGGATCTTCTCCAACAAAACTATGAAACTTCAAAAGCACATAAATCATATTTACATATAATTGAAAATCATTTGGTGCATTTGGTGCCATGATTTGTTTATATTGAATGGAAAATTGTGGTCCACATAGATCGCACTGTGTTGGGTTGGGATTGTCGGCCATGATTTTAGGTTCAAAGTAAACACTACGAGTTTAATATGAATCTAAGAGATATATTTTATCCAATATTTATTGTAGGATTCTTTTTTTAGTTGGGTTAATCTTATTATAATTTATAGATTAAATTCAATTAATGTATCTTTTGAGTTGCGGGTCATTCAATTTGGAAAATTGTTATTTTATGTTTCAATACCTCCCTAACAATGGAACCATGTTTCATTCATGCCTATCATGGGGCATTGAAATTTTTTAATATTCATAAATTGTATTATAGTGATTAAACCTTGGAAGTCGCTCAAATAGAAGTGTACACAAAATAGTTTTTCACTTTTAAATGAGGTTAACAATGTATTTTTTTAAGAATAAATAAATTAGAGAAATGATTGAAATAAATTTTAAAATTCAAATGATTTAAATCTATGATATTAGAAGGGTGATTAGGTTGGGGTATATTTCCCAATTGTAATTCTATCATTGTTAAATTTAATTCAAACCACTTCTTCTTAGTTGATTAAAGTGAGATTCCACAATCATTTCCTCTCACTTACTTGGAGAAATTATTATGGTGAGAGAAAACCTTACCAAGATCTCATTTTGGTCTACTCTCCTTCCATGTGAAAAAGAGTTGCAACAAATATACTCAATTAACATAAGAAATACCCAATCCGGTCTTGTTTATCCCAAACTTTCAAGAACATCCACAACCCCTTTTACACGTGCTGACAATCGTCGATTACTTCACCACAAATCCCTGGTTTATTCCATCACATATACACCAGAAATCAGTAGAGGAAGATAATGAGTATTTACCAAAGAAAAAAATCAATAATGAAATAAAAAATTAAGAACGATAACACTTGATAATAAAATCCTCTATACAAAATTGAAAATACCTTTGGAGAAGACATAAATTTCATTCAATTGTATCCAATAACTCAAGCATTATGAAATTGAAAACCATCCCTTACTAAATCAATTAAAATTATTACCCCACCATGGTAAGGTTTATCAAGATGAATGGGGAAGAATAAGGTATTATAAATATATGGAAAAGAATATAAATAAAATAGATAAAGCTAAAAATTTCTCCTTCTTGGTGTCTCAGAGAGAATGAGATTGAATGAGATGTTTTGAGAGGGAGGAGCTCCACTCCTTTTATTGTCAGAATTTTCCCCGTAATGTTTATGTGTTTTATCCATAATAAATTATTTCTTCACACATTTCACCCTTAATTAATTTTTTCCTTAAATATTTTAGCAGTCTATCCTAAAAAATCAGCATATTTGTACATGTATTCCGAGAGTTATTCTAGTTTTGCGCGGACAATTTATTCTATCAATTCAGACACTCAAAATTAAAATACTCTAGATTTATGTGACTTAATGGCCATTAAAATGGCCAATTCATGAATCTAAGACTTCATTAAAGTTGATAAAAAAACTTATTTTTCATCCTCCCATTTAATTTCATAGCAATTTACCCACAATTAATGTGTTTGGGACCCCACAAAAAATTGACAGATGTGTAAATAGTTTTCATAGTCTAAATTGTGAGCTTGTTTCGATATTCCGTATGGTGGATTTAGATTTTTGTCAAGTAGGATGAAACAAATACCTAGATGTGTTTAATCCTAAAATGAAATAATTTCACAATTTGGATTGATATAGAAAATACTAGGGCAATAATACAGAAATAATTTAAAAGTATTAAAAATCCAAAATGGGCCATTTTTATGATTAAGTTTGAAATACCACCAATATCATAAAATGTGGAAATTTTTCTAAAAGTAACACTTTTGTCGGATTTAAAACAATAAATTTAAATATAATTTTTTTGAAAATATTTTCTCTATCAGATATCTTGATAGAATATAGACATTGTCTGGGATAGTTTCTCTGATTGACTTTGACATGTTATGTGTTCAATGATAGACCATGTGATGGAATGTGAACATTATAAGGGAAAATTTATTTTCTTGCTTATGATGTATCAAGAATTAGTGTTTGAATAATGGTGTTTTCATGTCAAGGTCATTTTTAAAGGGGTAATGAAAAGTGTTTCAAGATGTTTCTTGAATTTCACAAAACATAATCCCATGACGCACATTCATGAAATGTTTTTTTCTTCACAAGATGATATCAATAGAGGTATGGAGATTCTCAAGAACACATGAATATTTCATGTGTATAGTGAGGAATTTAATTGGATTGACATGGTGTATCAGGTATTGAATTTTATTTATGTCCGGCTTTTGTGGAATATTGAATAAATGCTTTAGTAATTGATCATAACTGGATGTCGAGTCACAGCCCACAATTCTTCTCCTAACTGGGTATGCCACAACATTAATATCCTTTTTGGAAGAGGTCAAAAGTTGATATGTGATCACTTCTATTCTCTCCTGGAAATGTTTATATGTGATATAATGGTTATATATTTGTATGATTATGAATCCTTCCAGTATTAGATTCCTTCACATGATAGGTTATACGGTAGAATACCCTTTCACATGATGGGATACATGGTGCCTCAGCCATTCGGAATACAGGTTACTCAGTGGCTCATATATTATCATGAATGAAATAATGATTCTCTTATGACCTTCTACACATAACCCATATAAGGTCTTTGATGCTCTGTTTTGTGATGAAAATAAGAGCTATCCTTTCAGGGTAGCAACCACCCTATCTAATTCGTGATATCCCTATATTTATAGATGAAGGATGACATTATAACTGTGCTTTTGATAAAGGTGATTCATTCTATAATCATGCTCTTCCATTCCACAAACCAACTTATTTAGTCATGATATTTGAAAACAACACTGTTTCAAGGTATGTTTTCAAATAAATGATGATTTCAGTATTCTTCATGAAATGAAAATTTGTGTTTGAGAAATTATATAACTGTGTGTAGGATTTGTGAAGTTATGGATCCATATATGGAGTTTATATATGTAACATCCTCACATATAGATTATATCTGAACCCCAAATTATTCATAACTTCTCCTACTTATGCATTGTATATAGGTGTGGTGGTGATTTCTAAAATGCCTTCAACACATGCTCTTTTTTCATTGCATACATCATCATTTCATCATTATATTAATAACAAGAACTTATTATCATGGATAATAACATAGATGAATATATTTCACATGGAGAGACCACCCAAAATGACCATTGGAAATTTAATATGCCGCAATTGGATCCCATCCATGGACAACCTTTGTAGTATCGCATGTCTACCTATAAGATTCATGACTCCATGGTTGTTCTTCCGGATAATGATAATGAAGTAGAAGATGATCCTTGTGTATGTATGGTGTTTTATCTTTCTCATTCATATTGGATACTCTCAACATTCATGTTATATCTAAATTTCTGCAAACATCATAGCATCCTTTACATGGAATCATCAGCTTCACCGTGTGATCTATTTTCATGCATGGTATTTCCCATCTTCATGTGAAAAATATATCACATTTCATTGATACTTAATGAATTATTACATCATGGACTCATTTTATACAGCAGCAGACCTTGAAAACACCTGTACTGCATCGGGAGATTCATGTAAGTGCTGAAAAGCTTCTATGGGAATAGTGATTTCTCCATGTCTTGTAGTCAATAGAATAGCGAGATATTAAGGATGAGAATTGCATATTATATGTGTCACACTCCATTCCTTATCCATATACCATTTTCATGGAATCAAGTGTCTACATAGAGGATTCGTTTAATCCTCCAAGATGTATATTCTCATGCTTTTGTGATCTGCATTGTGGTTTATGTGCATATGTTCCCTTGTAATATATTGAAACACACTATCTCCTCTCAGTACTTATTTCTCTCCACATGGTTGAGTATGAATCATGTGATACATTCATTAAGGTGTCTTATTCCAAAAAAGTTTGATTCTTTGGTTACTTTTTCAGCTGATGAAGGTGAAGCGTAGGTTGACTCCAATCATACATTTCGTTGATACCACCTATCATGGCAGTTCAATTTTCTGCCAAAGGTGTTCATTTATCTCTCATGGTAGAAAGATGGAATTATTGAACTTGGTAGAAGATCATCACAACCCTCATTTATCTATCATGTGATATTATCAACATGTGTCCTTCTAAAACAAAGTGTGTGATGCACAAATATGAGCATTGATAATATTATTACTGTAATGTTATTAGAGAATATAATCCCTGATATTTTTATTTTATACTCTTAATTATTTTTATATTGTCCTATTTTATCTATGATGATCTTATAAAATATATGTAATTGATTTAAACTACATCATTTTTCAATAATTTTTTTATATATATTACTATAATTTCTGGAGTATTACATTACTCCAATGTAAAATAACTTTATCCTTGAAATTTTAAATAATTCCCTGTGAAAACATGGATAAGACATTATAATCATATTATAAGGTTTCCATGTTTTCTTCTTTAGTTGGTTATTCATCTATAGTACATTCACCAACACATTCATTCAATTTTATAGAACATTATCTCTCATATCCAGATTTTGAATCATTTGTCCTTTATATGATATGTTAGGATTCAACTAGACTTAATCACCCTTAATACCATATGATGGGTCTGAAATATAATTTTTAAAATGTGATATATGAGATGATATATTCAATTGAGAAAGGTTTTAGAGGCATGCATAAATGATTTTCAATATCTCCTATCTACTCCAATATTTTAAATGGCCCAATGTACCATGGAATTCGATTCCCTTTATTTATAATTATCAAAACCACATTACATTACGATATCTTTTGGAATACATGGTCCCCTACTTGAAATTCAACATGCTTTATATATTTTCCAATAAATTTATTTTTATATACTATGTGCTACCGTTATTGGATTTTGGATATATCTATGATTCCCTAATTTCACTTATATATGTTTTGGATCAAATAAATTTCCTTCTAAAACTTTATCCAAATATATTGGAGTCCGACATCACTTTACATATATAGATTTTTTGGGATAAATTTATTTTATAGAGGGGTAACTAGTATTGTATGGAAACTATATTAGCTTTAAATACCAAACCTAGATTGACTTGAGGTCAAGTGTGTATTACCTTCTAATTATCTCCAATATTTTAATAGTCCTTTTAGACTCTCCATATATTTGGGTATGATAGGATTATCTATGAATAATCTTTATATTTAAATAATTTTCAAGAATATTTTAAAATTTTGATTTTGTCCTTAGAACATGACTATATACTATTTTTAATAGTGAAACATAGATCCTCATTAATTAATTTACATACAATATAGAATGTCCTTCTAGAGAAAAATCCTTATAAATTTATAGAAAATGTGATGATTTTATAAGATAATCTACAATGAACAATATTTCATTATTCTCCTTGATGTCTTAGGAAGCACAATGATGAAATCCATTAAAATATTAAACCACTTCTACTCTGGTATAAGTAATAGTTTCATAATTATTTTGGTATGTTATATTTTAAAATTCACTTGTTTTAATAGTATTAATCTGGTTGTATAATCTAAAATCACTCTATTTATGCTTTTCAATAATAAATTCTCTCAAACAGTTATATTCAGATTAGTTATGCTTAAATATATAGAGAAATTTACCTGATGAGCCTTATCCTCTAGATCTTTTTTTATATTTAGAATCGATAGAACCCATAAATTTTTATCAAAACATAAAACACACTATTTAAAAATATTAAAATGTTGAAAAATTTCATTTCTCACATATTCAATTTCATTATTTAGGGTTGTCAATTTTTTTTGAATTCATAATCCAATCTAATAAAGAATCATAGTAAACAACAAGGAATAATTATTTTGTTTCCTCTTCTATTATAATAACCAATTCCATTCTTACTAAATCGTTGAGAATTGGATCATTTTCTACCCTTATCATGGAGAATATTCCATGGTCTTTTCTACTAAAAGTATCTACAACCTTTCATTATCTCATCAGATGGTAATTTATAACATCATCATATTTCTTGAGTAGTTTTGTATATCTCATTTTCATCATTTTATAATATTACTTTGTAAATATATATTTAAAACTCTTATCATTGGTGTATATATCATAGTTCTCTCTATATAGATAACTTCTATATATCTTTTCTATAAAAATTTCTTCAAAAAATTATAAACCACGAGTCAAATATTTTTTATCAGGGGGGTTAAACTATTGATATGAATAATCCAACACCATATCATTTTTCAAAAGGCGAATTCCCTAGAATATTCCATTATGAATCTATATAAATAGAGATAAAATGATTTATATATAGAAAAATAAATATAGGTTCATTTAAAATTCACTTCATTAATTTCTCAATGATATATTGAAACTAATTTTTCCATGTGTACCACGACCCCTTACATGATAATTTAGTTAATGGATTATCTAATTATGTACGCTTTTAAATAAACCATCTATTGTATCCAACAAAACAAAAGAAACTACATATTTAATTTCTGTTCATGGGTCATGAACATTCCTTGATTTTTTAAGGGTCAGTATATATACCATCCTTATATATAATATGTCAAAGGAAATAATTTCAAGAAAAAATTCAAATTTTACTAGATTATATATATAACTCGTTTTTATGAAATACTTAATCATAATTCACAAATAAATTCCTTGAATATCATAACTATTATTGTGTTCATTAATATCATAAATAAATACCTCCATAAATTTCCCAAGATAATACTTGAATCAACTATTCAATAAATCAATAAACCTTGAAGGTGTATTTTTTGTTCCATAATTCATTGTTTTGGTAACCAAAACTAAGATCATTATTCAAGAATAATTGATGATCTTGAAGTTTATAAACAAATATATAAATATATGTCAAGACACACTTATTATTAATCGAAATTTTATTGGTTCCACTATAATAAATTCAAAATATCATTTAACTATTCATCTTATTCACAAATAAAATAGGTGCTCCAAATTCTAAAGAACTTATAAAAATGAAACCCTCATCATATAAATATTTTTGTTTATCATTTAACTCAACTAATTCAATTGGATTCATTATATATTGGTTCTTCTATACGGATTTTTCATATGAGATATGATCAATTGAGAATCCGATCTCTTAATTAAAAGAAAATATAGAAAAATTATTAAAAAATATGTCAATATATTCATCTATAATTCTTATAACCTATTTATGATATATAGATAACTTATATTCCATTTATTCACCAAAGTATATAATTGAAATTCATAACCAAGGGTGGGTCCATAAATTATATAGGTAATGAAATATCCCCATGAGAAGCAAGGAATTTTATAACCACTTGAGAAATTCTTTCTTCTTTCTCTATATAATAAATTCTTATATTATAATTTAATTTCTATTCCTTACAAAAAATATATTATAATAAAATATTTGTATAATAATTTAATTTTTAAAAAACAATTCTCATGTATCATAATTTTAAAATCATGGAATATCATTTTTTAAAACAATGTACCACTAATTGGTGTAACTAATAAATCATTCCATAATATATCCGGGGTTGATTGAATATTATTTTTAAACGTGGATAATATTAAAGAATTAATAGTTGTATAATAAAATAATTTATAAGATAAATTTTATTGAATAATCATCATACATTCCATAATAACATTTGAACCATAAAATGTTAGGTTCGGATGAGTAAATTTTTTTTTCAACAATGTCATTAGAACCATCAAAATATGATATTTCATATATCAAATTTTTAATGCTTGGATAGAGATGGTGGGGTAGTAGAAAATATTTCTTGAAGTCTTGATGTTGGAAATGTTAATGATAGCAGAAAAAATTAGTTAATAATAAGCTATCATGAAAAGTTTAAAGGGGAACTAAAGTGATTTAAAGGACTTGAATGAAATTTTCTCTAGGAATACATAAGTGTTGATTCTGTAGAAAATAAAATAGTATTTCGGATAATACGGAAGAGTAAAATTTTTATGTTTCTAAAGTTCACATTGTTAACTATAATGAGAAGTTAAGTTGGTTAATATATTTAAATAATAAATGGGATTCACATGAGGATTATATCGTTGTTTTTATTCTCTTTATAAATATTGTAAGATGGTTAAATTGGTTGCTCCAGCTAGACTTTACATTAATTAGTGGGGTGGAATAATTTTTTTGATAAATTTTTCTATTGTAATCAAATTTAGTTAATTAATAAAAATTATTCAACATTATTCTCATAGTGTTATACTATGTCTAATCTAAGATGATACCTATTTTTCTATTTTACTATTATTTTATTCAATCATTGGCTTTAAGAAGTTCGTGTATTTAATGTTTTTGTGCATTGTATTACATTGGATATAGTGTAGTTTTTATTTAATGTTCTTTTATATCATATAATTGAGTTTTTTTCTATTCAGTGGTCTCAATTATTATTTCTAATATATATTTTCTTGGTGTTTAATGTCATATCTGGTGTTTAGTTAGTAAAAACAAGTGGTATCAAAGTATCAGTTACAACGTTTTGGGATAACTAGACCTTGGACAAGGTGCTTCCAATCGTTGTACATTATTAACATTTTTCGATTATCCTTGTAGGATTATTTTGGAAATAAGTTCTTTATATCTCTTATATATTCCAAAAATTAGTGGTAGTTCATTTTTTCTTGTATGTAATGGAATTGGGTGAGGGTAAATTTTGGGTGGAGAAGTTCAAAGGAATTTATTTTGGATTCTATAAGATATACATAGATGATTTTCTACTATAGAAGGATAATTATATTTTATTTATTGTAACCAAGCCTAAATAGATGAATAAATAATAAATAGAAATGATGAATATGAAGATTATAGGGTTCATTCAGATGTCATTATCCATAGACATGTCTTATAACTTCCAAGAGGTAATGACTGCTTCAAAACATACAAAGACACTCATTGACATGTATGAGAATCCAACTATGATGAATAAGTTATTTCTATTATGGTGGTTATTTGGGATATGTATTTTATAGATAAAACCAACTAATGATCATATAAATGGCTTCAATATGATACACATTCAGTTGGAATCAATTAAGGTGATTTTTTTATAACAAGATTTGTTTTGGTTTTAATATTCATAACTCGCAAAATAATGGGAGTGATGGTTACCATTATGAGTAACTCAAGTTAAAATACAAAATTATATTTTTTTACATTATATTTATTATTTTGAATGTATACATTATTTAGAATTAGATCTAGGAATCTACCATATTTTTATAGTCTGTGAAAGGAAGGGGAAGTTTCATAACCTATGATGGTCATATTAATGGAAGTGGAAAGAGCGGTTGGAGTGTGAGTATATTAGTGGAGGTGGTCTCATGTGTTGAATTTGTGGGATGAAAGGTCACCTAAATAAATATTGTGGTGTGCAAAGAATAAATTATGAAAGATATGCTTCTGGATGAAAATCTATAAATCATGTATTGAAAGATTTGATAGGTATACTTTTGAGTGCTTCCAGTTTATGTGATCACTTTATTATAGTGTACATAGCTTCATTTCACTAAATATTATATGGGGGTTATGAGGAATTATCATTTTGAAAGGGTTAATAGTGTGAATATTTTGGGTAATGAAGACAAAAATATTTTGGATGAGGTTGATGTTTTTATATGGAAAATAATGAAATTTTGTTAGAGTTTCACTGTGTTTTCTACATACCTGGATTATGGAAGTATTTAATGTTAATAAGATATCGAGAGGATATAGGTTTTTATAAAACATTTATAGATAGAGTTTTTAGAATCACACACTGATCCCTAGTGGTTTCTATTGGATTTAAGGATAAACCATTAACATTAATATGACTTTAAAAAGGATCAATATATGACCAATAAGTAACTTTGTAAAAGTTATGGAATTAAGGTCTTCATTAATTATTTGGTAAGGGAATGAATGTCCTAGAAGATAATTAAGTGATAATGATAAAAATTATGAAGAATAAAATATAAAAAGAACATTTCCTTGGTAATTAGTGAAAGGTGTTCTCCCAAATAGAAGGTAAGATACCAATGAAATGGAATTTAATGTTGGTTAAAATGGATATATGGGGACCATACTCGATTCATTCACCTGAAGGTTCACTATTATATATTACATACTTCGATGATGTGAACAGGAAGGTGTGGATTTTATTTCTCAAGAAGAATCTTGATGTATTTGAATCCTTTATTTCATGGAGATCCATGCTGTAAAATGAGACTATTTGTAAACTGATGATTTTGAGGTATTAAAATAGTAAGAAGTATGGAAAAAGGTAGTTATGAACGTTCTACTTGAAGAAGTCTATATAGATTGAGATGATAGTACTGGGAAATCCAAAACAGAAATGATTCATAGAGAGGATGAATTATACATTATTAGAGATAGTGAGAGTATGATGATTTATATGGGATTCTAAAATGTTTATTGGGTGGAAGTAATAAATTTTGCATCTTACATTCAAAATAAGAGTACTTCATCTTTATTGTAGTAGGAACACTTGGAAGCCTAATGGTTTGAACAAAAGGTGGAAATCAACTACATAAAATTATTTGTTTCTCTTTCCTTTGCCCACAATGATTATAATGAAATGGACAATTTAAAAGATAATATTTTACCAAGTTACTTTGTAAGGTATGGTGAAAAAAACATTGGTTTTAGGGTATGGGATAATAAACCTCAGACGGTTTTTAGAATCTGGAATGTAATCTTTAATGAATAGAAATTTTAGAAATATCGATATATATTTTATATTTCTGATGACAACAAAGTATCATCATATGTTATGCATTTACTAAATGGATGTTCGGTAGTTATATATGTTTTTTATAATTCATGGAGCATGTCTATTTTTGGAACACTAGAGTGTGCCAATGAATTTATGAAATAGAGTCATGTTCTGATTGTGTTTCCAAGGATATATGTAATAAAGAGAACACAGTCGAAAAAATCTCTGTGAAGAGTTCCATAAGGCTAAGCAGTGAAAGTATCAGAGTTATAGGGTCATCCCTAGAGATATAATGGGATTCAGTTCTAGGTTTATATATATAGAAGTATCTTGTAGTATTTTCTTTATATGGATGATGTAGACCTTATATCCTTGAATAGGATATAAATTTTAATGGATCTTATTATTGGAATCTAGATGTGGGGGATAAAATGGATTTATTAAATATTTCTTGAATATGAGAAAATGGAAAAACTAGTTGTGATTAAATTAATTAATAATAAAAGTGTTTATTGGATGAATGAGGAAGTTTATAATAGATTATGTTACAAGGAAAGGCTGGTCAAGATGGTCTTTCAAGAGGCCAAATATATATATTTCCCATGATCTTTTCTTTAGTTATTAGACACACAAAAATTATGATGGTACATAGAATGGTTTAAATGGAACAGTTGTATCTGGAATAGTTAGATATGAAGTCTAATTTTCTACATTGTGGCTTTGATGAAAATATTTACATGGACAAACCACATCTTTTTATACATAAATTGAACTAGAATATCTTTTAATGATGAAATAGAACCTTTATTAATTTAATTAATAACTAATGTAGTGGAAATGGATGTTCAATGACCTTATGTGGGAATAAAAGTAAATCCAAAAAATGGGGATAATTTATGTCACTATAAGGTGTTTGATGATGGGAAATTAATAATATTACTTATATATGTTGATTATATTATTATTTTCAGACTATTAAACGAAATTATAGATGATTTGAAAGATGAATAATATATATTATTCAATATGAATAATGATGATATATCTAATTATATATTGGTGTTATGAATCTTAAGAGTCTTAAGTTATATAACATTTTTTATAATTCAGTTTTTCTATATCCAAAAGGCTGTGGAATGTTTCATAATGTGTAGGAAAAACCAATTACCACCACTTTGAAAATACATTTCATGTTGAGATAAGGAATATTGAATACAATTTGAGGTTGATTACAAGGAAATTGTTTCTTATGAATTGATATTTGGATACATGATTTATTCTATGGTTTGTACATGGATTAACATTATGGAAGTAGTGGGAGTTGTGAAAAAATTCATAGAGAATTGGGGAAGGAACACTAGAAAGTTGAAAGGTAAATTATATTGTATCTAAATTATTTTAAAAGAATCCATTTATGTTTCAGAATGAAAGATCCATTTTTGGGGCTTATGGATTTCGACATTAATGGATATTCATATAATTTATTGATCTCCATAAGGTATGTGTTCGATTTTATAGGTACAACTTTGAGGAGGATATTCAAGATTCATTAAGGTAATTCCATTATTAAAAATTGAAGTTGATTTAATTGAATTAATGAATGTTGAGAGGGGGTTTATCTAAATAAATTTGTTATCAGAAGTTCTTTTAAGATTTCAAGATATTGGAATATTATTCTATGATTCATTAAGTGTGAACCACTTGTCTAGAAATCTGATGTTTCGTTCTAGGAAAAATCATATTTAGTAAAAGTATCATTTCATCATAAATTTATTAGTGGGTTAAGTGATGGATTTATATAAGATAAATTTATTTCCTAAAATGTAATATATGATAACTAAGGTTGTAGTAAGAGATGTGTGGGTCTAGGGTTTCACCTCAGTCAGGATGAGAAAATTGAAAGCATGATGGGGGGACCATGTAGTTGAAAAGAATGTTTTAAAGATGAGAAGAGGTTTGTGGATGTAGATGGGGGATTAAAAAGGATTCTTGGAAAATTTTATCATATTGGATATTTTCAGTATTAACCATATGAAAATCTTTTTTTGACAATTCATTAGAACTATCATACGGATATATTACATAATTCCAATTTATAATTCTCAAATGGAGATAGTGTAATGGAAACCACAATGTTCAAAAGTACAGAAGTTATCATATTAGAAGATAATAGTCAGAAGAAAGAGATTGAAATTTACCATTATATGTATGAAGGAAAATTTTCATAGAACAATGAACCTTTGTAAAGGTTTCAATAGGTATATATATGAGTATATTATGTATTAAAGTGAATTGTATAATAGATAATATGTAAGAGTAAACACACAGAGTTTTTATAAAATCACGTTATTCAATCGAAGGAGAGGTTAATGTGTTGAATGTATTTGACCAATAAATTTAATTCCTATAAATGATATATCTATATTTAAATACTCTCTTAAATGAAAAAAATATAGTGAATTTGGTTTCATCATCTAGACTCTAGTTAGGTAGTATGGTGGAATTACATGTTTGATGATTATATATATTGTAATTACCTTTCATTCCAAAATAAAACTTATTACTCTTTGCACCATGGATTAGGTATATGTCTAAACCACATTAATACTGGTGTTGTTATTTTACATTTTTTTCTTCTAGTAATTTACTTTTGAATGTTTTTTTTCTATATTTCCCATGTGCATTGTTGAATGAATTATTTTGTGTGTTTTTATTTATAAGTTAAGGTACATTTTGTGTGTTGGTTTATTCTAATTTCATTGGTTTTTTTTCATGGTTAAAATATGAAGTTTCCAATTTATAAAATTTGATTTATATATTCAATATATCTTAATATCAATTTTATCTATTGAAATTATAAAAAATTATTGTTGATATTTAGTCCTTTTATGTGGAATGTCCCCTTGTTGTTTTGTTCATTAATTAGAGTAATGTCTCGTATCTTTTAAATTTTACCATTTCACATTGGTTACTTATCTCTTGAATTTTCACTCATGTGATTGATTTCTATTCTATCCTCATTTAAAGAACACTCTCATATACCATTATGCAATCCATGGGGTGTTTCTTTCCACATTTATTAAATATAGTAAAGTCCACACTTCCATAATTTTCTTTTTTGTGGTTCCTTCAATGTGGTGATAAATCGTCCTATTATTATTAGGGATTACATTATAAATGAGTGATCATGAAAACTAATTCTTAGTCTGGAAAAACCATTTAACTATCTATTCATATATTGAAAAAGTTAGAGAGGCTAAAGATATTTTGAGGATTCGATTTGAATCACAATCTACGTGATTAATATTACATTTTTTGTTATCTAGATAAATAGAAACTTGACTTAATTGCCATGTAAAATTATCCTAATAATTATCCATTCTCTCTTCATCAATTTTTCAAAAATTCAATAATTTATATTCACTTCCATAACCTTGTTTCCAAGGAAAATATTTTTCTTGAATAAAAACCTTATTTGGATTCTACTCTATATTTTCTATATACTTCTCCTTCTTAGTATTTTTAATTGTAAATAATTTTTTGTAAACATATCTCATTTAATTATAAAAAACAGTGATATTTTTTTTCACAATACACCCAAATTAAACAAGTATCTTCTCTAGAGACTTTTTCCATTGCGATGTCACTAGTTTATTCATGTTCCCACCAATTGATGGAGGTTGTTACCCCATAAAATGATATAATGTGGTTAAAAATGATGAGTGGAAAATAGTTTCTGCATATGGGTAATGATATTTTTTATAAATAGATTTAATTTCTCTAGAATATTAATAATTTATTTGTCACCCACACTAACATCATTATCCATATAATTTAGATAATCCCTACACTCTCCTAGACTACTGGATTACTTTATATTGTTTCATGTTGTCACTATTATATACCAAAATAAATAACATAATCAGTAATATTAATCTAAAAATATATGAAACATGATGTATATATCTTTTAAAACTCTAATTAAATACATTAAATTTCATATTGGATACCTGTGAAACCAATTCTAGAATAAATTTTAGAATATTTATGAGGTAAAATTTGTGTTCTCTAACACTGTTCTTTTAAATCTAGTTCTTATAGTTTAAACTGAACCTTGTACTAATATAAAATTTAATCCCCCAATATATGGACACCAGGAGATTATGGTTTATATATTATATGGTAACCAAATTATATGATATCACATGCCTAGGGTCAAGGATTTGTATTCTATTAGAGACTATATACATTAACGTTACATTATATTATAAAAATTCCATATTAAATCATCAAAGTACAAGTTATTATTCCTTAATACTCTATGTGGAGCCGATCATTCATAATATTCCTCTTTAATACCTGGGAAATGATGGTATATAAGAAAATGGTGACCACCAATACTCAGAAATAGATAGTGTCTAACATAATCTATGGTGGAATAACAATATAATAAAAATATTCATATAATTGGTAAATGAATTGGGCTATTACCAAAATAAAAAATCATATAATAATCATTGGATTTCATGAAAATAAAAATAAACATTCACATGTATAAAAATAAATGACCTCATAAGGATGGAGTATAAAATATTGGACATAATAACCATGTTTTTAAAGAATCATTAAAAAACATAGATAAAATGGTAGGCATACCCAAATAACAAAGATATTTTTCCTCCTTAGACAAACTAATACATCAGTGGTCTATATAATTCCATTTACCACCCATGACATAATAATTCTAATTAATCCATCATTTATATATAATGAAATGATAATATAATACAGAGTGATTACTAAGGAACCCATCACATAAACATGGCTATATAATAAATAATTATCCATAAATAAATAATGGAGATATATATTTTCATGGTTTCCCTAGTAAATAAAATAATATAGATATCTTGTTTAATACCCTAAAATCATTTTGGAAAGAATTATTGATTCAAAATGATAAAATAAGTACCCTATGCAAGTGATGAGTATATAATTATAATGGTTGGGTACTTATAAATATTAATATAATTGAAATGACTAGACCAATGAATTCATGTATTTGAAATGGTATGATACTATACTAATTATTATAAAATATAATTTAAAATTATGATTGTACAACACATAATTTTTTATGCATTAGGGATAGAAAAATTTTCTTAAGTAGACACTTCCATGTCAATATGATTTGATTCCAATAGTGAACATGTTCTAAAATCAAGTTTAAACTAATATAGATCTGATAGAGGCTCCATTAGGTGCATCATCATCATACTTCCCATGAAAAAGTAACCCTTGTAGAAATAATACACCAATAATAGAAAAACTATACGGAATACATATGGATTTTTAATCATTGTAAAATATGTATTTTCTCATCTCATAGAAACAATAGACATTATAACATCTAATGAATAATGTATAATGGGGTATCACATGTAAAGGATATCATAAATATAATAAATATAATGGAATAGTAAAAATATTAAAATAATATATGAAAAATTGAAAAGGATACTAAAATGGAAATTAAAAAAGAAACAATGAATAAAGAGAAATATAAATATTACTTTTTCATGTTAACAACTCTTGAAATGTGTAATATGAGAGGGATTGAATAATATATCCTAGATAAAAGATCGAAGTGCTGATTAAAACACCTAATTATTACTATGGTATCATATAATGTATAATTTTAAAATATATTAAAACTAAATAATTATATTCCAAAAAAGAAGGATTAGGACCCCTTACCCTACATTAGCCTCCTAGCCTAGAGCTGACTCATAGATATTACAAAATTACTTGTGATAGAAGATATATATACATGGGAGACTAAATTATAGATATATTAAAAGACAAATCTAAATTTTTGTGAACTAAAATGAGAATATTTTGTAAGTATTTATATGTATTGTGATATGAATCCCATGGAATAAGATGTTAACTATTTTATTTTTCCATTATATCAAATACTCCGCTATCCCCATAGTTTCCCATTACATCCCATAATGATCCACTAAAATGGTTAGTGTTTAAATTATCCTAGAAGAGTTCTATTTTGTTAATTTGGTCTTTCTAACATATATAAGATGTCATATTTATTGAATTTCACCACATTTCACTATTTTTTACTATATATTATAATTTTTCAAAAAATGTCAATTTTCAAAACATATTTAACTTTGAAATCCTAATTAAAAATTAAAAATCCATTATTTTCAAATTCATTTTATAAATACTTTAAGAAAAACTTTTAAATAATAAGGACATATTAAATTAAAATGCAGTTTCACCGTATTGATACCACATAACAACTATATATATTTCCCCTAATTACACCTACATTAGCTTTAAGGTTATGGGGTGGATTTTTGTTAAATTCAATGTGTTGTCATACCAATATTGATCTTTTAGTGATTTTAACTTACTTAACCATATCCTATAGTCAAATATAATTAATCTTAAAATTTTGAAGTCAGTATTTGGCCTGGTTTAAGGAATATTCTATTGATACTACCTCCTCCAAAAGATTTTATAAATTTACTTCCTAATGGACAATCTTACTAGTAAAATCCATGATTTGTTCCTTATCAACCAATGGACACTTTTCATTACCCTTAATAAATTACACTAATTTTGATGATAAACTTATAAAATCTATATTGTCAATGATTGTAATTATAAATGGTCATATAATGACCATATATACTCTTTCTTTTAAAAAATTCATTCATACCAATCTACAAAATAAGATTTATCTTTTTTATTTTTTTTAACTGTCCAATTTTTGGATTAAATAATTTTTTATACTATACATGTTATATATGTTATTTTTTTATATAATATGAGCTATATTATTTTTATATTGTTCCCATGTTTTTTTCTTATTTTCTATTGTTTTCTATATATATCTATAAAAATATATATAATGAACCAGAAAATAATATTAGGAATTCCATTACAGATTTAACATGTGTCAAATTTAATAATATAGTATAATATAAATCAAATATAAATATAATAATTTGGAATATTTAATTTAGATAATAAAAAAATAATAAATCAAAATCAAAATGTAGCTAAATATAAGAGTTAAATATGATGAGATAATGTTCGACATAAAGAATCCATGCTTTTAGTTTTGATAAAACACACATGTTTTATTTTTAATAAAATAAATTTTTATGATAACTTTAGAAATGAGAAATAAAATTTATGTTCATAAAAAAATTAAAATTGAATTGTTTTTATATAAATAAATATATAATTTCATGAACTCATAAAAAAATTATAGGCATCTGATATTTGATAAAGTAACAAAGAGTAATTTTTTTATAAGTAAGGATTTTATTTCAAAAATTAAATTTCTCATATTTATAAAATTAATTTTGAAAAGTAAATTTTATTTTTTGAATAAAAATTTTGATATTATATTTAGGTAATTGTTTTTGGATCTTTCTAAAAATGATAACATTTTTGGTCAGTAGTAAAAATAACGTTTTACTGATATCATAAATTTTATGGCATGATAATAAATTAATAATTTCATAAAAATATATAAAACAATTTTGTTGACAAAATATATATTTAAAAAGTAATATAATTCTTTTAAAAATAATATCATTAATTTATAAATCAATTTATGATATTTTACAAACAATTTTGTAATTGATTTCTAACAAAAATACTATTTTTAGTATTTTTTCCATTAATTTTGTATTCCCAAAATTCCATTATAATTTTCCTTAGTTTTAAATGAAAATAAACAAACTTTTGAAATCATATTCCAATGAATTTCATCATAATCTTTTATATCTAACTATAAATTCATTTTTATTCCTAAAAATACATTTTTCTAAAACTAGTTTTTATTGCATTATGTGTTTTTATATTGAAGTTAATTTTTATCACCTTTAGAAATTTAATTCAATAAAAAATATTAAATATTTTTATTAAGAATAATAAATATTTTTTTAATATAGTATGTTTGATTTTATGGAATAAAAATAAGTTACTAAGGTAAAATTTAGTCACAATGGTAAATTCTATAATGATGTAAAAGTACTAAGTCAATAAATAAATGTCGAATATATGAAAAAACCATCTATAAATTGGGGTATGATGGATTAATAGACTATACCTCATTTTATATTCATTAATTTTTAATTTTTGACCCACTTTACTTGAATATGACATTAGTTTTATATTAAGGAATAAATATTTTGAAAAATGACACCCCTCTCCCTCTCACATATAAAACGACCCAATCTCCACCACAATTATTCTCAATCCTTACGCTCCCAATATTGAACAAGATATACCAAAAAAATTTATATATACACATATCCATGTCTTATATAATTGTTTTGATCAAAATACCACCTTTAAATGAATAATTATTTTTAGAAAGGAGTCATCACAATGAGTAAGGTAAGAACTCTTAATCACTTCCTCATTTCTATTCCATTTTATATAATTCTTATGACTCCTAAAAATATATTATAAATATATTAATATAATGATATAAATATAATTATTAAACATAAGTTTTATTATATTGACTTTATAACAATTATCTACATCACACCCATTAATTCGAAAAATGAAGACTTCACCTATATTATGGTCGGTCCACTACCTTCATGGATGACAAATTCAATTTTTAATGACCACCATATATGACTGGTTATAAAAATATATTTGATGAATTAATATTATATTTATTCCATTATTATTATTATTTAATGATAAATTTTTCATTAAATTAATGATATTAATTTTAAATGGTTACAGACTTTTTTAATTCCCAAAACGGGAAAACATGATCATCTTCCATAAATTGAATCCATTTTGGAAAATATATTTATATGTATAAATTTTTTATGCTATAATGAAAATAATTATATAAATATAAAATTCTAGATATTATGGATCTATATTATTACACCATTAAACATTCTCAACATACCAAAACATTTTTAGAGAAATTTATCGAACAACCCCAAGTGGATGATAAAAGAAAAAATTATAATAATTGAATGAAATATGATAACAAATAGACCAAAAAATGAAATATAAATGAAATAGGTTATGAATAATCTATTTAATAAACTTAAATTGATTGTTCATGAATTATTCTACATGTAATAAGTGATTTTGGACCTGATATAAAGTAACTCCTGAACCACCATATTTTAATTTGGATCATGAATTATCTCCCTATACCTAAAATTCTCTTGATAATACTCTCATGTAATCATTTTATATTCTATATATGTGTGTCTTGCATATATACCAAGGTTTTTTTTCAGTTCTTTGAAGATGTTATACTTGATTTGTAAGTTCCCTTATCAATATTTCTTTAAAATAAACATGTTTAAAGGTAAATTTATTATTCATTAATCCTTTTTATGTGCAAATTTTTTAATTTTAGTTCCCTTACATGATTTCCAAAAATAATAACTATTTTTTGGAATACCATTCTTTTTTATTACTGGTTTTAAGGAAAATTAAATGTGTTATCCTTCATTATATGTTCTTTAACCATTCTTTAAAACATATCTTACGAGGTTTAATTTTATACCCACTTATACATTAATTTATTATTAGATTTATCCATTTTAGCATATTTTTTAGAACATATTTAAATTTATTTAAATAATAACTTCCAAAAATATCTAGCTCATTCTTCTCTTAGAAATCATTATGATATAACCTTCAATTATTTTTTGAGATAATATTATGTAGCCAATTATCATTTCATGGGTTTTTCTTATTCATTATGAATGATTTATTTTCTTTGGCACACATATACATGTAAATTTTCTATGATGGGATGGATTGGAATTATGTTTCCTCTTAATGAATAGGTAATTTTTTTCATCTCATGATATACCATGTGTGGTGCATGATCCAAAATAGTAGCATACTTTGTTATGTTTTGTTTTTATTGAACCTTGACTTATGATTATTATGTCATGTTATATACTATTTTCACATGTATATAATTACAAGATTATATTATATGCACTTATTTAGTCCAAAAATCTAAGTTAATATCATATTTTATTATACCAGGCTATTGCTATTGACTCTAAATTTTTATCTCATTATCATGTTTGTTTCCTTACCAGGATTTATAAATTACCCTTTTATTTATGAGTGTACACATAGTATCATTTATTTTAATACATGATCCAAGGGATTTAGAATAAAATTATAGAGTTTATAAGAAATATGTTGTATTTTTTTGTTTCCATTTTATTTTTATAATATCCAAATCTCAATAGCCTTAATATTTATGGTTTTTTAATGGCTTTTTCTTTTAAAAATCAAGTAATAAAATGTGTATGAGACACATGTTGTCATAGTTAGTATTATAGAAAGGTATAGTTTTTTTAGTGTTATGGTTAGATAACCTAATAGTAAATAGACCATGAATATCCTATATTGAATCCCAGAAATTCTTAATCTATGATATGAATATACTTTATGATTATTACTTTTAAATTTCAGAGTTTACCATTTTATATGATAATAAATTTGAATATTAACATCCATATCATTTATTATTTTAGTAAATATATGGGAAAATTAGGACTCTTTCCAATAACCTATGTGACTGAAAATTTAATGATATAGTAAACGATATTCCTAATATGATGGGATTTGGATTTTATAATATAATAATAGTACATGAATAAATTACTTGGGTTATGAATATAAATATGAAACATGTAGAAGACTATCATTCCCCTAAGTAATGAAAAGTTTTATTTGATTCCTTTATGTGGAAACGTAATCCCATATTTATTTGGATTTTTGATCTCTTGATTATATATTAATAGATTAATTCTAGTCTGAAGATATTCTATGTCCTGTAACATTCTATGAAATGAAAATTTATATTGGATATTTATCATTTAGAGGGAGAATCTTATCTATATTAGGCACTAATCAAGAACATGAAACCCAAATACAATAATGATTCAATAAAGTGGGATGAATTCATGATTTTTTTCAATAAATATTTTTCCCGTACAATCTACCTTAAAATAAGGAGTGATTTTATTAGCCTCAATAAAAGAGAGGATGAATCAACTGGGTATTATGTGGAAAATTTTACGATGATTTCAATTTATTCCTTTGTATTTTTCATTGACCCTTAAATTAAGGTTGAATTCTTATTTAGTGGACTAAGGATGAGTTATTAAAAATATGTATCAATTCTATACTATGAAAACTATGAGGAAACGGTCTAATGAGTTCTTAAAATTAATATGGAGGTTAGTGATTCTCAAGGGTATCATGGTATTTGATATAAAAGTTAGAGAATAATTTTTAATTCTAGTGGTTCAATGGATAAATCTCAAGGAATAAAATTCAATAACCCATGTGTCCTAAATATGAGAAGAATCATCCATGAAACTACATTAAGGAAATAAGGAGATGTATTAAGTGGGGAATGAGGTACATGAAACTAATAAATATCAAACGAAATATCTAATAAATTATCTACCTAAGATTAAATGTTTCAACTTAAATGAACATGGAAACACTGGAAATCAATGTACTAAGTTAATGGTTTTCTAGAATATATGACAATAATAAATTCCAAAGCTAAGAGAGTAAGGATGAGATTATACTATCACTAATGTTGAGGTGGATCTTGAAAATAGAGTTTTCAAAGGTAAATATTTTATTCATTTAACAATAGTTATTGACCTATTTAATTATAGTTTTATATATTCTTTCATATATCATAGGGTAAGTAGGAATATTCAAACACCACCTCAATAAATGGAGGTTGAGTTATTAGTGAACATTTATAGTGGTGGAATTGTTTCATATAAATTATATAACTCTTCCCATGTTTATATTTATGGGTTGAATCTCACAAGAACCCTCTTTATAATCCCTATAAACGAAATCAATATTTTAATGGGCATGAATTAGTCATATATATATATATATAGATTCAACATTAACTTGTAGAAGAAAGAAACTAATTCTCATATCCCAAATAACCATCTGATTGTATAAAATTGTAAGTAGTGTGATGATTCTTATTGGTAAAATTATCATCATGCATGGATATTTTTCCTTATAAGAATACATATCACGATCAAATTACTTAAAAAATGGAGAGGATCACCATTAAAAAAATCAAATTGTGAGGAAAGATAATGTTATATCCCTTAAAGAGCTGCGTGGTCTTATTATTTATTGAGAGGTTGAGGTATTAGTTGAAATTATACATAGATATTGTGAAATATCCATGAGTTCTTATAAAACATACTCCAATAAACTCGGATAACAAAAGAATAAATTGTAAGAGAATCTAGAAAAGGGTTTAATATACTCAAGTTATTCCCCATAGGGTGAAATGGTTCTCTTTTTTTTGAATAATGATGGTTCAATTTGTCTTTGGATTGATGATTATGAACTAAAAATATAAAAATAAAGAACAATTACCCATTCCTAGTATTAATGACTTGTTTGATAGCCTTGTGGTCCCCAGTACATCTCTAAATAGTAAATTCAATCAATATATCATAAATTAAAGGTTAATATGGAGGATATTCCTGAGAATAACTTCCATGAATTGTGTGGACAATAGTGGTTTGTAGTGATACCATTCAAACTAAAAAATTCTCCAACAATTTTCATGGATATGATAAATATAGTGTTATAAATTACTTTGAATTTTTTTAGGTATTTATTGATGATATTTTCATATACTACAAATTAATGGACGAATATAACCGGAATTTTAGTACTAAAAAAAATATTTTAAGAATTTCTATAAATTTGAGTTTTCTCTGAATAAAGTAACATTATTGGGATATGTAATCATAAGAAAAGTTATATCCATGGATCCCTTGAAAATAATGATGATTGAGGAATAAAACAAACCTACACCTATAAGGGAGATCCATAGTTTCCTTTAATTATATGGGTACTATATATGGTTTTTGAAGAAATGATATCTATTATCAAGCATCATAACCATGATAATTAAAAAATGATTAAAGGTTTTCAGGATTGATAATTGCAATGAAAACCTTATGGAGTAGAAGAAGAGGTCGATCCCTGAACTTGTACTCACACTAACCACACGTGGGGAAGGATTTATGATTTATCGTCATGATTCAAGGAAGGTATTAGGCTGTGTACTAATATAAAATTTCAAAATGATAACCTATTCTAGAATAAAATTAGAGATTAATGAGAAAATATATCAATCACCTGATCTAGTGTTGGCTGCAATAATATTCACATTGATGATTTATGGAAATTATATTTATAGAGAGATTTTTTCCATATATAATAATCATAAGATATTGAAATATATATTTATATATAAGAATATAAATATTTTCCAACAATTATTGATATATCCAATCAAATATTACAATTTATCAATCAATTACCACCATCAAAAGTTGAATACAATGACATATTCTCAAAATATAAAGGATCATGAAACCTTAACTATAATGAGAATTGAAAAGGATACAATATTATAAGACAGGAAAATAATGGAGATGGTAATCATAATGGAAGTAAAAACATCCCACTAAACATAAATGACCATTAAAACATCCTTTCTGAAGAAAATTAAGAAATCTCCACTGCATGATATAGAGATAGAAAATAAGGTGTACACTATATAAAAGGTGGAAGCCCAAGAATTAAATATTTATGAAGGAGTTATTAGATTGTGGATATGACCATGTGTACCATCATATTCTAATATAAATAAGGATTCAGTAACCAGTTCTCTTATCTTAACATTCCCTATCCACCTAGGAATCTCAAAGGTGAAAAGATGTCTCCAATAGAACTACTAGTGGGACAATATAAGAAATGAGATTACTGAATATGCACTATAGTGAATGGTATTCTTGAAAATTAAGTAATAGATTAAAAATTATAACGGTATTATTAAACAATTACACATACCAATATTGAAAAAAAGAACCTAACTATAGATTTTTTGTAGGTCTTCAGTAGATATAAAATGAAAATAATTTCATATGGGATTTAGTAGACCATCTCAAAATGACTTACCAATTCATTTATATTCAAGTGGACTTCTCACTCAATCAACATGAAAACATATACATAATGGAAGTTTTGAAGCATCATAGAATAAAATTTCTTATTGAATCTGATTGAGATTTGAGGCTAACCTAAATGCTTTGAAAAATTATTCAACATAACTTGAATATAGAGTTGAAATTTTATATGAACAATAACCCTTTTATTGTCATCCAATATAGATTTAGTGTCTAGAAACTTTAGTATATGATTATATATATATATTAGGACATTAAATGATGTTGGTCTCAACATATTCCTTTATTTGAATTATTATACAATAATAGCTCCCACACAAGCACCCAGATGGATCCTTATGAAGCCCTACGTAGAAATAATTTTAAAAATATAATATATGAAGATGAATTTGGATTACATAAAAAATTGGAAAATAAATTATTTTATAAAGTTATTGAGAAAGTAAAATCCATTCAACACCACATTGGGGTAGTACTGAGTTGAAAATGGGATTATGTGGAAAATGGCCTATGAGACCTGGAGTTTCAAGTTAGAGAAAAATCTTTCTTTCATATATAACCAAGGAATAGATTCATGAGGTTTTGGAATAAGGTAAATATATTTCAAAGAAAAATTATCCCATTTGAGAATCTTTATCAGGTTGGAATTGTGGACTATAAGCTAGCACTCCCACCAAACCCCTCTAAAGTGTTTCATATCTTCCATATATCAATTTTTGGAAAGTAAATACCTAACCACTCTTATGTAATGAAACCAAAGGTCATACAGTTGAATTATGGTACCTCAAGTGAGGATAATATGGTGGAGATCATTCAATATAGAGAGAATTTTCTATGAAATAATACAACTCACGTTGTGAAAAAATACATTGGCATAACCATAAGTGTAAATTAAAAAATTAGGAACCTAAGGAAGTAATGAAACAGAATCACCATTATTTATTTTCATATTATCATGTGAAATAAAATTTTATGTACGAAATTTATATAGTGGGGAAGAATATGGAAACCCTAACATTTAGATAAGTAATTCTTATTTTGATTTAACATATGTAAAATTTTGTAATATAGTAAAATTTCAAAAAATATTCTAATATATTAATTTTTAACATTTTACATAGAGAATAAAAATATATAAAATATATATCAAAATAAAGTTAAAAATAAGATTAAAATATGATAAAATAAATTTTTGACATAAATAAATCATGTTTGTTTTTATGTTGAAACATATATGTTTTATTTCTATTAAATAATTACTATATAACATTATAAATATTAAATAAAAGTATATTCTTAAAATGGATTTATAAAAATTAGTTATTTATATATAAATTATAACATAATTTTATGAAACCATATGAAATTTTTCTATGGATTATAATTTGATCGTGTCATAAAAATTTATATTTATCAATAAATAAGTATTTTATTTATAAATTAAATGTATTATAGTGAGATAATTACCTTAATAAACTTAATGATATTTTTTTAATAAACATGTTGAAGTAGTATTAGGGTAATTTGTATGTTAGTTTTCTAAAAAGGTTTTTTTTAGTGAATAAAAAAAATAAAGTTTTTATAAATACTGTAACTGTTTTGAAATGATCATAATATAATATTGGATTTAAAATTTATGAAGCCACATTTTCAGAAAAATATGTATTTAAGTACTAAAATTATTCATTTTCAAAATTATATTTTAAATTTAGAAACATATGTTTGACATTTTGGTACCAAAATTATATTTTATTCTAATAAAAAACTATTTTTTCATTTTCCATTAATTAATTAGTCACAAGATACGATTGTATTTTATCTTATTTTTAAATCCAAATAAAATTAAATTTTTATTTATAGACGAATAAATTTCATGGGAATTAATATAATCTAATTATAAATTCATTTTTTTCTTAAAAATACATTTTTATAAAAACTGTTTATATCACATTATGTGTATTTATATTACAGTAAATTTTTAAAACATTTAGAAAATTAAATAAATAAAATGGATTCCATATTTTAAATAATCATAAAAAATATTTTCTAATAAGTTCAATTCAATTTTATTTCATAAAACTAGGTTTTCAATGTAAAAGTTATTTACAATGGAAGAACCACCGCATACCTTCTTCCCATCCATTTAAAAAATGAAAACATTTCTCATATTATAGTTGGTCCACAACCCTCATCGATGAAAAATTTCATTTATCATCACATCCTTACATGAATGGTTCTAAAAAATTATTTAAGGAATAAATATTTTTTATGATAGTATTATTATTTAGTAAATATAAAATTCAACTAATATTAATGCTATTAATGAAAAATGATCATAGTGATTTTAACCAACCAAAATTAGGATACAAATTCATCATTCAAAATTTTAATCTATTTTGAAAAATATATTAATCTATATAACATTTTTCCACTATAATTATAAAAACTCAACATTTCTAAAAAAATATTATGGAACGCTTTTATAATTCCTTTGATTATGTTTAATATACCAAAGCAGTTTTGAATAAATTTACCGAACAACCCCAAGTGGTCGATGAGACAAAAAACTATAAAATAAATGGATTGAATATGATTATATATGGAATAAAAAACATAAATATCCATGGAATTTTTATTACTCATTTATTTAATAAACTTAATTTTATCATCTAGGAAGTTAGGTGTGTGTACCAAGTGGGACCCAAGGTAAGGGAACACCCAAATCACCCTATTTTCCTTTGTCATATTTATTCTATCTCTACTTAAATTTATCTATCTAATCTTATCATGTAGTTATTTTATGTTATATATATATTTTCATATATTTATAACATGTTTATTTTCAATTAATTTTCTAGGTTTATGCATGTATTTCATGTTCTGTTCTTAATCATTCTTTAAAAAACATGTTTAAAGAGAAAATTCTTATTAATTATTAATTTTTATGTGTCAATATTATAATATCTATTCCCTATAATGTTTCCAAAAATTAATTATTATTTTATGTAAGAAATTATTGTTTATTAAAAATTAATTTAAAACAACATCGTCCTTCCTTCTTCCTTGGTCCTTTACTCATTCCGTAAAAACATTTATTAAGAGGTTAAATTTTGTACCTACTTATCCACTCTTTTATTTTGAATCTTATTCATTATAATTTTTTATTTATGACCTATTAATCTTTTTTAAACTATATAAATATAAAAATATTTAATTTCTTCTCATATTTTGAATCATTATGTTATATCATTTGGTAATGTTTTGAGATAAAAGTTTGTAACCAATTTAATTTTCATGGGTGTTTCTTATTCGTTATTAGTGATTTCATTTTTTTGGAACACATATACATGTAAATATTATGTGATGGTTGGGCCAAAAAATATATATCCCACAATGAATTTGGTAATGTTTTCATCTCATGAGATTCCATGTATAGTGCAAGATTAAAAAACCTAGGACACTATGTTATGTTATCTTATCAGTGATTCATGACTTATAATTATGATGTAATGTTTTATTTTGTTGAATTTCTTTTTATTATTAATTAATCCTATGATATCAAAAACATTATGCCACATATCTATGTGACTATCGTTTTTTATGATATTATTTTTTACCTCTTTACTCTTATAATAATATCTCACTATCATGTTTGTTTCCTTACTAAGATTTATAGATAACTATTTATTTATGTATTTCCCTAGGGTATCCAATGTTGTAATATATTTTTAGAGGTATTTATGATAACATCATGGAGTTTGGAATAAAGGTATTATAGTTTATTTTTATGCTGATGTTTTATATATCTAATATCCCAAAGACACTAGTCCTCTATATTTATGGTTGTATTTTATAGAATTTCTTCTTTAAAATAATGTAATAATATGTGTGTGACACTCAAATTACTATAATATATATCTTTTATTTATACTAAATCAATTTATAAAAATCAAATATTTTTATTCTTCACTAGAAGTTTTATTTTGTTACAATTTTAGTTGGGGAATTATAGTTTCCTAGGGATATGGTACAAAGTTAAAAAAATAAATGTATGGAATAAACAAGGAAAATTATAGTAGATTATTTTATAGTTTAATGAGTATAATTAATGTTATTTATGTATGCTAAGTACTAAATGAAGAATAATGTGAATGTTATGAAAACTTATATCTGATTTAGGTGAGATAAATGTGTTGTAATTAATTTGGATAATGATGTTAATGTGGCTTGTAAATTATTGATGTGGAATTCGAGAGGAGTTGTGAAATGTTATAAATTAGAGATGCTTATGTGTTATTGTTTTATTTTTTTTCCAAGGTTAGATTGTATTTTGGAGTTGTAAGTGATATTTTTTATGACTTAGTAATGATGTGATGAAGGGATATTGTTATAGATGTGTTTGTATACGAATCTAACCCTACTTTGTGATTTTGTGTTGTTAAATATCTTTGAACATTGTATTATATATTATGAACTATTTCTAGAGATAGGCCTATTTAATGAGACTATAATTATATTGTTTTTATAGTGTTAACACCTAATAATAAATATTTGTGTGATATGGATGGATACTCACTCCCCTACTCCCACTCTTCCATCAATACCTGGTCATGGTTATCTGTAAGCCCTAGTTGTGGTCTATGAATATAAATTGTTTAGTTTTATGTAAATATAGAATGTGGAAATTGTATGAAAATGTGGTATGTGTTTGTGTTAGGTAGATTTGGTATGTGGCTATGGTACATGGATTTTTGATGTGTCTTTAATATATGCTTGCTGTATGTGGAGGTGGTATGTGGATATGGGAATGGATCAGAGATCCATTATATTTTCTATAAGGATGTGGGGGTTAAAATATTAATAGGTAAGTAGATGTGGAATATATCCTTTACTATATATATTTTATTTATTGGTTATGATATACATGTGTATAAATTTTTTGAATAAGCCTTTGGTGAAGTGGGATGTAGTTGTTATGGGATATATAAGGAGCTAGTTTCCCTTCATATTAACTAATCCTTTAGAATACTTATTCTATGTTTACAAAATAATTTCTATAGAGGAACCATTTGAATATTATTATATTATCACTCCCAATTAAATATAGTATTATTTACATATTCAAATTTTTGGTTATCGGGCTCGAAAACAATTTCTCATGGAATGTTTTTATTTTGAATTTTGAGGATCCCTGACCTTAAGTTATTTCTTGTTTTCCTTATTATTTTAGAGACATTGTTTTTATTTTTTATTACTTTACATGAAATATGATATCATTATCAATATTTTCAGATTTATTTTATTTATAGAGATGGTGTTTGTTGGTGTTTGTTTATTTTCTCCTTAAATAAAAGATACTAACACTTCTAATATTATATGTTTGATATGCTTAGTGATAGTTTCAAAATCATGGTCAACTAGAGGTGGGATTTGGCCCATCGTTAATATTTGGTAAAGAGGGATTCTACGATTGAATTGTATTAACATGTTTTTTTTCTAAGTTATTAAATATGTGTTATAAGATAAAGTAGTTTCAATAATAACTCACATAATTCAAGGTATATATGAATTTTAATTTTTTACTCCTTTTTTTAGTTTTTGTTTATCAGAGTAGTTGATAGATGTTGGGGGTTGAAATGTGACGAAAAAAAATCAGTTATGTAGAGTATGTCATTTTAAAAAAATATCACCTGGTACTCTAGGAATTTTTATTGGGTACAAGGTGGAAAAAATAGTGACAAAGGAGAGCCTATGCGGTAAAATATCCACACAATGGCCCCTAGTTAGGTATCCCATATGCACTGAGTACCCAATTGAGGTGAAATGAGTACCTGGTGGCCTCATGTGGGTTTTAATAAAATTTTAATTAAAATAAATCTATTAAAAATAAATTTTATTAATCGAACCCTTTGTTTCCTAGCCTCCAACACAATCCTCCCACTATTATCACATGATTTATCCTCTTCTAAAGTAGATATATCTTTTATTAGTTCTCCAATAAAAACACAATTTCTCTTTGTGGATTTATATAAGTAATAATAATCCTCTCCTTTGTTCTATCATGTTTTTCTTTCACTAATTCATTATTCTTTAACTAAAATTAATATTTTGGTTTTATGCATCATGTGTTGTGATTAATTCTAATTAAAAGAAAAAATTATAGTGATATTATTTGTTTTAGCATCTACATATACCTGGTAGGAGGCATCTATATTTTTCTATTAGTTTTTATTACTTTTATATCTTATGTAATACGTAGTTTTTGGATGGTGTTTTTGATGTCATAGATATATAGTTGAATAATGTTTCTTTGTGTGTTGTATGTGAAATAATAAAATATAGGGAAATGATATGATCTCTAAATATTATACATTGGTCATTATGACATTGGTTTCCATGTTCATCAGTGGAATGTTTATTTAACTATGAAATTGGAATTCAATGGGATCTTCCTTAAATATATCACGACATAGTGGATTTTGATAGGTTCTATGGCATATCCCATGATGATAAGGAACTCTCGTATGGTGTAAAAAAGAACTATGATTTCCTTATGATGAGAATTTGATATTAATGACAACCATTTGAATAATTTCACCTAGGAGATGTGTGAGGGGATAATCACCATAGAATAGAAATGTCTTGGGAATGAGATTACTTGAATTAGATTATAGGAAAATAGGGGTTGGCTGTGGGAACCCAATTAATGTTTGAAATAGAAATGGAATTGGACAATATGCCAATTAATACTTGATATGGAAATGGAATTGAAAGTTATGATAGTTAATTTTGGTATACTGGAAAGTGAATTATATGTTATGGAACTCCAATATAGATTTGGTGGTAGGGTGCGATGTCATGCCTACCTATTCCATGTCAATGTAATGGGACCCGATTCTATTCTTATCTAATTTAATCATTGAAGTGGGGTGGGACACTATGACTACCCATTCCATATCAGGGTCATGGAGTTAGAAAATATTTTAATCTAATTTCATCTCTAAAGGAGTGTGTTATTTTATTACTATCGATTTCATTTCATGGATATGTGATGGAATGTTATTCATACCCATTATTGATTTTGTTAATGGGGTTGGATTCTATGCCATCAAAGTATAAGATAACTTATGATTATGGGAATGTGGAATAAGATGACCAATAAATGCATTAATTGAGGACAATGGAATTGTTTAATATTATATTAAATTACATCTTTTAACTTGAATGACTATCGATATACGGTTGACTGATATTTTTTCTATTGATATTAGAGAAGACATGTTCAAACTTCATACCAACACTAGCCAAAGCAGGTACAAATACTCAACAAGAGGATTTTCTTCTACTTGACAATGTGATGGGTTCTTATTGATATTTTTTATATTATTACATTACATTATACAGAATATAATATATTCTAGGCTTATTTAGGTAAACTACTAGTGACTTCACAATTATTATATTTCTCACACCATACACATTCCCCATGGTGGGAATAAAAACATTATTGCTGGGGAGACAGTAATGGAACTGGACCAATGATGGATAGTTGATCAGTTTGGATAGGTTGATTAGGAGATGAGTCTAAGAAGGGACTCATAATAAGTTTTTTTACAATAATATTTTATTTATTCTTTTGGATAATATTATATATAACTTACAAACTATGTGATCCTATTTTTAGATGTCTATTTTATATAGCCTTATAGATGGTTCATTTCATTTTACTATATGTGATATATAGGTTATAGTTAGCATAAAATTAAAATTAAAATTTTAAATTGTTAATTATAAAAGTGGGTTTTTATTTAATTCCGTAGTTTTTTATATTTATTTTATTGAGGGTACTATATTCCCATGATATTGATAGACCCTTACTAATTTTCAACTTCTATAAGAATTTTGGGAGGCATGATTAAGGTATCAATAGCTTATTGATTGTATCAATTTTTGGGTGTTCTAGGATGGGATGTTAAAAGTGTTATCATATATATTGTTTATTTTTTCAATTTGGAATATGTAAAATAAAGATATAACTGGTTAGAACATGGGTTAAACCATATGTTTTTGCCTAAAAAAGATATTTATGGGGGAATTTCCATGTTATTAGGGTATGATATTGTTGTTTTCAGTATTCGGATGTTATTATATTTTTCTTTTCATGGCATATAATGTGGTTTTGATGGACTATTGTTTTAAACATTTCCCCATATGGAAAGGGAGAGTGTGTTCATGCATAATTTTCCATATATGGGTTTTTGAAAATAGAGTTATAATTTCTTTGTTATTTTAGGTGTTAGTAAAAATTTATATATCAATTTATGGTATAAGTTATGAGTTTTAATTTAATGGACTAAACCCATAGGTACACATTCATTATTTCATTTTTTCAGTTATTAATGTCTATTTATATATTATTTGTATTGGATTCCTAACACAGGGATAAGGTATTTTGTGATGGAATATTGTAATTAACCATCATGAGAAATCTATCCATCAATGTCCCTAACTAACTTTCAATATACCCAAAGAGTATCTCTGATCTCCACGGGATGATTACAAGAATAATGGGTATCAAATATAACTTTTGGGGTAGAGTTTCACCAAAGAAAATCAAAACATACATTTAAAAACAGTGAATAACCATAGTGAGACAATATATAATCCATAATACATCTAATGTAAACAAGCATCTAAATTAGAGGATAAAAACTATAATGGAAGATAAAAGAATAAAAATAGAAGACCAAAGAGGCCAAAAAACATGATCCAGAAGGTTCCTTAAACCTAAGGATTGATCACCTAATCTGTATGACTATTTGTTCACCACTGTCACTTGAGTAATTCCCACTTATCAATGGAGTGTAGTCATAATCCAGCCTGAAGATACCTACACAAGACATAATGACTATAGACCCATAAATGTATGTTTTTAGAGCGTGAGAGTAATTCAATAAGATACCACCATGTTTCCAATTTATTTCTTTTATAAATGATACCAATTATGATTGTTTAAAAAAACAAGTCATTGTAAAGTAGATTTTTATTTTAATTCAAAAACATTGGAGATAATAAAGAATTGAACATGCACTTCCTAAAAGAAATCCATTTGTAAAACCATTTAATAAAGATGAATCCATTCCAAAACTATGAATGTTTAAAAGAAAAAAACAGATTTTCTTCAAGACAACACACTTTTGAAATCACGCCAACCCAAGGTTTAAAAAAACTCAAAATCAATATCACAATTGACTGACACCTAAATAAAACTCCCATATTTTTACTTTAAAATATTTTATACACCAAACATCATTGGAATGAATAATAATAAGGTCAAAAAAAATCAATAATAAATATACTAAATAAATCAATATAATAAAACAAGGCTAAACTATTTTGGAATAAAAGCATCAGTACAGGTCTTTCGAGGTGATAAGACACATAGATGGTAATATATATGAAAAGAAAATCATAAAATAGGATACATATCATGTGGGAACACCATTATAACTAATAGGAAAACATAAGAAAAGTATTGGTGGATGTAATATCGGTAGGATAGCGGTTACACATCTATAAATTGAATCACACTAAGTAGTCTCATTAGTGAAAATCCACATATCCAGTTTTTATATACAAATAGGGGAACTAGCATGTGATAAAAGTAATATAGTTTAATAATATCACATTATTTCCCACTTAGTAGCCTCATTTTATACCTAAAATAATAATGGAGGCATTCTATAAAGAACTAATATCATCAAATGATAATAAAAAGGCACTAGGGAAAAAAATATTGTTACATGGATAACATAAATATCATCCAAAAAAGGGAGGATCAAAAAAGGTATAAACTACATCACTTAACAAGCTCTAATAATACCATCTCATATAACATATACCATATATAATTGGAAATACATTTTAAAAAAATGTGAATGAAATATTAAACCATGTTAAAAGACAATATACTATCAAAGAACCCCGAGAACAAAATAAGGGAATCACAGTTTCATTTCCTAAACAAGGAGTCCATTAAACATGAAAACCATATTCAAAAATGGAATCCACTTTTTAAATGGGAGGGAATATCACTTTGAAATTCAACTTTTATTTAAAAAATGTTTTCATAATTGAAAACTCTCCTTTAAAATTTATCGAACATATAGAAGGCATAAAATACTATTTCACATCAACGAATCATTTTAATCTTGGAGTTATAACAATTTTCTACCTGAAAACCAAACCATGATAATGAAGACTTTAACAAATCATTCCAAGATAAACCACACCACCATTATCCTGGGTAAACATTAATTTAGAAAAATCAACCATCAAAGTGTCACTTAAATAAAAGAAAATTAAATGGAAACACATACATTATGTGGGGTTACCATGTTTACTTTGATGAAACCCAATGGAAATTAACTCATACTATGGATCAGAACCATAAAAATCCCAAAGCCCCAATTTATTCTAAACCTAACCAGGAAAATTGGATAATCATAACCAATAGTGTTAGGCGAGTAGAGAAAAAATAGAGAAAACAAAATAAAAAAGAAGAAGGATTACCTAACCTCTTGATTCATTGGAGGAATCACCAACAACCCTCCATGAATCTACATGGACAATCATAGAGATGGTTAGAGAAGTATTTTGAAGTCATTTGGCTTATGGATTCAAATAGGGAAGGATTTGGGTAAATAAATCAAATAAAATGGAAGTGAAATGAAAAAAATACCCCATTCTAGGATGTCTACATTGTTTTCCCACATCTTTTCACAAAATTTGTTGAAACCTTTATATCAATACTTTTAGAAGGTTCACTAGATGCACACATGGGTAGCACGATTTTGAAATTTATCACCCTAACTCAAAACTCTTGGAAAATCTTCCAAAATTTAAAATTTCAATGAGAAACAACTCCAAACTATATTGGAAAAATAAAAATATTACTACCAATAATGTAATACCCTAGGGTGTCACAAATTCCCCACCATACAAGTCTTTATCCCTAGAAATTACCCTAAAACATAGGACAAGTGGTAATAATAATGCTACCTTCCCTATAATGAGGGATCGATTTATAACAAAATATAAAACCCTTTATAAAAACGAAACAATACATGAATAACCAATTATATATAAGAAACCACTCAAGGACTCAGATAATACCAAAATAAAATGAACTAGGATTCTTAATATTTATACACCCCTTTGAATGAAAGCAATGAAATAAAAAAAGTCAACATTGGAATGACCACTCCTATGATCCACTTTAAAGATGAGATCATCAAGATCGTGACCCCTACTACTATGAAACATCTTAAATCCCAAACTTGATAATTGAAAAAAAACACCACCTTTGAACATTTGAGGTCACTAGATCCAAACGAAATCCAAACTCATCCAAATGAATCCCGGAGGATTACCCACTTGAATTGTAAGAAGCACATAGAGACCACACATAGATATCCCCACCATCTAGACATAATCTATAATAGTAAAACATTAGATACACACATTTAAAAAGGAAGATCTTCCGCAAATAAACACGACTTCAATAACCCTGAAAACCAACTCAAATAACAACAAAAGAGCACATCTTTTAGAACTACCTAAGAAAAGGAAACCCCAAAGAAAGGAGAATGAGCATATATCTCCCCATAATTTATAATTATTCTAAAATGGTTAGACCATTGAACTCCTCTTTCCGTGAAATAAGAGGAAGCCATAGGAAACCATATTCATAGACTCTACAATTGGAATATGACAATCACCAATATACATCATGAGCATAGAAGTCATTCCTTTCTATGAAATGATAAGGATCCAACCTATGGGTCACAAAAAACAAAAAAGGTTGTAAATTTGAAAATCCTTAGAATACAATCTCATGGTAATCCCGATGGAAAGAATAATTATGTGTCACACACAACCTAAGTAAAAAACAAAACTGAACCCAAATTATGCAGGATTATTCCCATAGTTCCAACCATATCCAAAAAAGTGAGTCATAGAGACAAGAACATACACAAAAAATAAGAACTAATTAGGAATAAACATTCAAGGGATATGAATATAGGGTTATAATGTCCTTTTCTTTTATTATACAATAAGTAATTAGGCATACAAAAGATTGGTGATGTCCCAAAAAACAATAATTACAAAAGAATATTTTTTCAAAACAATGCTCAAACTCCACCTCTCCAATGAAATAAATAAAAAAAACCACTAACCAAGTTCAATATAGGTTGAAGACATTTTACTCTAATGCATGAATATCATAAAACCTTTGAATGTGACCCCAAAAAACAGAATGGGGATAGGTATTTGGAGTTTATGGAAAATAATAATGAATGTTATTGGACTTACCGCATTGGAAACATACCAATGACTATACTTTACTGAAATATGAATGATACGATGACAAGATGGATCAAAATACTTATCACCCTCCTACTTCTCCTTATCATGGGTTGTATCATCTTTACTAGATCCAGTGAGAAATAATTCATCACCTTGTGTATGTTTCCCTTCCAAGATTCCCTCTATGGTGCTATCCTTGTATACTAATTCCATAAAGCTATATAGAACAAACTGAAGCATAAGTGAATGAATCTCTCGGTGATGTCCTTTTCAAATAACCATTTTTTCCTTTCACAATCAGCAGTCAAATCTTGAGAGAAGGGAACCAATATAATAAAACATTAAATGTAGTATCTCACTGATTGATCACCTGGGAGGATTCCTAAATATTGAATTGATTTCTAAAATATCTATTCTTTAGGATAAAACTAATGAATGAATAAATCCTTGAATTATTCTTAAGAGACATCTTGGAACATTCCAGAATGATTATGGATTTTATACCACTCCAAAACCAAACCATCAGACAAAAGAATAATTCATCTCATCCAAGATGTTTTAGGAGTGTGAAACAAGTCAAAAATATCTAAAACCAAGGCTATCCACTCAGTCACCTCATGAGATTTTCAATTACTATATAAAACTGGATAATACCAGTTCAAGGAATCTTTTTAATGATCCCATATCTAGGAAGAACATGTCTCTAATACTCCATAATTTTTCTAGGTAGAGTTAGAGATCATAAGGAAAATTCCTTGATCACTATGAAAACTACCCAAATCATTACCTTATTGAATTTCTGGTTCCTTCTTGGGGGAAAAATTCTAAAACATCACAATGTAATACCTCAATCAAAATACATATAAATTCATCACAAATAGAACAAATAAAAACAAGAAATCCCAAAAAATTACAAAACAACCATAAAATATCTGCATAATGGAAATATAATCCAAAATATACTAAATAGAAGTCCCAAACCACTTTTAAATTTTCAACCAAATTATTGGAGACATTTCATACCACACACCCAAACATTTTGAAACTAATACAATATAAAAACAGCTTTCATTTTCACAAAACACTTGAATTAAGGTTAAAAACCATTCATTAAAAACAACCTAACTCATCAAAAAAATTTCAAGAAATCTACCAATCATGAACCATGAATTTATTTCTTTAAATAAAAAAATAATAAAATTTTGATAAATATAAAATAAATCACACCAAAGAAACTCAATCATTCCAAAAATGTTTTAAACAACAAATCAAAATACTAAGTCCTACAAAATTTATTTTAAACAAGTTTAAAAAGGAACAATACCTCATTTATATATCCAAAAGAAATTATAATAAACATATGAAGGGATTAAATAAAAAAAGGTGAGAAAACAACAAAAAAATTCAATTTTTCCCTCTACGAATGATTTTTCAGACCGTGCGCCAATTCTGTAACATCTATTATATGTTTATCCAGAATGGTAAAAAATTCCTATGAATGGATTGATAAACCATGGAAATCGACTTTGTTCTAATGGAACCCTTCAAAATTCACTTTTAAAGAACTAATTTCTCAAGAAGAAACCTGAAATATTATTATGATTTAGAGTAATAACACTCCACACCAAAACATCTCAATAAAAACACACTATAACACCAAGAATTAAAACAAGACTCTCAATCACCCATGTAATCTCAAGATATGAAACATGGAAGAGTGGATTAGGCCCTTCCCGGAACCTACCACCCAAGTCTCGATGGTCCTATATCCTTTATTTCACTAACCACCAAATAACAAGAATGTGAATATCAATAACATGTAACCCTTTCAAGACCCTAGTCTATGATACCATTTTTTAATAAACTAACCTAGGACATCCATCCATTATATTTATAATATATCCCTATATATATATAAGGAGATTACTCGATCCCTCCGAGATGATGAGAGGAGTCAAGGGTATGAAAAATAAACATTAATGGTGGTTTTAACCACAAAATCCAAACAAAAAAACTCTAAATAGGGAATAATAAAAAAAGTACATGATATATTCCCTAATACATATCATATTAACAAGAATCTAAATCAGATATATATATATATATATATATAAACAATATAATTTGAATGAATCAAAATGGAAGAACGAAAAGGCCAAAACAAACTCGATTCAGTCGGTTCCGGGAATCGAATAAGCGGTAACCAACTCCGTGAGACTCTCTAGTCATCACAATCACTTAAAGAACACCAAATTATTAATGGAGATTTAAAATAAGAGAAAATTATGATACCTTATAATAAATGAATATATTTTAACCACTAACATTATTATATAGAGTGTGATATGAAGCCAATATGATACCACTGTGAGTCTATTTAATTTATTTTATAAAATAAACCAATTATTCAAGTTAAGAAATCAAGGTAGGGTAAAGTATTTTTTTTATTTCCATTCTAAAACATGTGAGTATAAAAAGAATGAAACATGCACTTCATCAAATTGTTCCGTTTTTAAAACAGTTTAAAAAGGATGATTATTTTTATCAACTACTCCAATTTCAAAGGAAACAAAAATTTCCATGCAAACCACACACTTTTGAAATCACACACACCCATGGTTTAAAAAATTTCAAAATCGTTATCACCAAGGACTATCACATTGAAAAAAATTACCCTCTTTTTCATTTAAAATAATTCAAACACCCAATATCAAAGGAAATCAAGGCAACGAGGGTAGATAATCCAGAAGCAACATGATAAATAAATGAATGTAATAACACTATCAAAAAATTAAGGATAAACATTATGTGAATCAAAAAATAATAACATGTACATAAAGGTAATTTGTAACATACATTCAAATACATATGAAAGAAATCATAATTTATGGTACATATCTTGAGTCCACACCATGAGGAATAACATGAAAAAACAATACTATAAAGGTAGATCTACTTTATGAAGGTTAACAATCACTTTTATATCAACTAAATAACTCTAAGTGGTATCCTTAGTGAGAATCCCCATATCCCAATGTAAAATAAAACTATAGGGGACTAGCCACTACTAAACCTCAACTAACCTAACAATGCACCCACTACTTCCCACTTAGTAGCCTTAGTTTCCATATGGAAAATTATAGGAGATGTTCTATGAAAAATAAATTTCATCACATGATAATAGTAATCCCCTAGAGATAACACAACAATAACATCTTTACCAACTCCTAAACTACATTTTAAAATGATCCCCATTAGATAGGAACATCATGAATTACATCACTTCATCCATCACATGGATAACATAAACGTAAACAAAAAACAATGTAGGGTCCTCATGGTCACAAACAACACCACTTTAGAAGTTCTAACTAGGACTTATCTTATCACATATAATATATCGATTTGGAAGTCCATTTATAAAATAATTTTGAAAAATTTATTAAAACCAAGGGGAAACACAAAAAACTATCCTGGAACAGCCAAACCAAAACAAGGGAAACACCATTTCATTTCTTAAACAATGAATCCGTTACAACATGAAAACCCTTTCAAACATGGAATCCCCTTTTTAAGAAGACGGAAACCCCATTTTAAATTAATTTATTATTTCAAAAAACCAAATAGTTTTAATTATTAAAAAATTTCTTTCTATTTTATCAAATAATTAAAATGCATAAAATACTATTTAACATAAAAGCATCATTGAAAACAAGTATTTCTAGTGATTTGTTACTTGAAAACCAAACCATGTTAATGAAAACATAAACAAATCACATCTATATTAACAAAACCATAACTATATAGGGTAAAACTAAATTTAGCAAAATCTAGAATAATTGGGACTCTAAAATAAAATAAAATGAAATGGAAACACCTTACTTAAGTGGTGGATCGTTGTCACCTTTGCTAAAATCCATCTCAAAGGAACTCTTATTATGGGTCACACCCATCAACACCCAAAACCTCCAATTTCTATCAATAATATCTACGAAAACCATCTAGCCTAAACCACTAGAATTAGATTATAAGGGAAAAATATTGAAAACCAAATAAGAAGAAAAAATAAGACCTATCCTCTTGATTTGGGTGAAGAATAACAAAGAAACCACCTTGAATCAACTTAGAGAAGATTGAAGAATGTAAGAGAATCCTTAGGAAGGTTTTTGGACTGTGAGGTTTTGATAGGGAAATATTGGGGTAAAAGAATCAAATAAAAATATGGTGAAAAGACCAAAATACCATATTCTGGGTAGGAAACGTGATTTACCCTCATGGTTTTCCCAACTATATAGCGACTATATAAATCAATAATTTTATGAGCTAAATTATATACATAAATAGGCCACATAGTTATGAAGCCATGATCTATAACAATTCACTCTTATAAAATCCATAAAATATCTAAATTTTAACCTAGAACACCCTGAAAAAGAAAGGGAGAAACAAAAATAATATTACTACCAAGAAAGTGACACCATGGGGTGTCACAAGTGTGCCTATGTGGTAAGATACACTTATTTGAATAGGGTGGATATTGATTACTAGGATATGATAAAAGTTATATATTTTCAAAAAAATTATATAAATAACATTAATTGAAATATTCTAATTAATGAATTTACGATTTCAATGATATTCCAAAATGATAGGCTCTAATTGAGTTTTAAGAGAGAAAGGAGGAGATTTCATCACTAATTTTCATGGATGAACAACCTATTTTTCAAGGATATACTATGGATAACTATCTTAAAGATATTAAAATTATTATTATGGAGTTTAGGGATCATGGGGTTTCGTGTTTCAAGTTTTCTATATCAAATGTTCTGAGATATTTACCTATGAAAAATGAAAATATCTTTATGGGTGAGAGTGGTTCACATGTTGCATATTCCTATATCCATTAACTATTTTAAAACCCTGAGAAATTCCAATACTCTTATTTTATAATAAATTAAATATCTTATAAAACATGTAATACTGAGTAAGTTTTCAATGTGTGCAATGCCCGGTTTAACCAAAAATTTATTTATTCATGTTTTTCACAGTCAATAAAATTATAAAATATTTATAGAGTTTATATATTAAAATTATATGTTATATATTAAATAAATTATATTATTATATTCATATAATAGATTATATTGTAACAATATAATAAAAAACCAAATTTTATACATAAAAACCTATATTTTTATAAAGGAACATTTATAGCCTTTTAATGTAAAACCAACATTAAAAATTAATTTTATCAAATTTGTAGTTTTTATATGTCAAAGTAATATTAATATTTTAAATTTAATCATAAAAAATAATTTAGGGAGATTTTTTGTTATTTTTTTTGGAGTTTAATATTTAATTAATATTGACAAACACTATATTTTATTTCAGTACTATTTTTTCATATAATTTATTTATATGGTTAAATTATTTTTTTGATTTTTTAAAGTTAAATTAAATCAATTATACATAAATTAATAAAATTTATGTCATTTTAATTAATTTCAATTTGAATTTAGATTTAACAGCATACCAGACTTCTGAACATTTTAACTTTAAAAACCTCCATTGTCATCTTGTCTGCATTATTACATTTGAATTTATTTATTCAAATTATTTGATTTGAATTTGGAAAATGGATTAAATATTTTTAATAATAATTATTTATAATTTATAATAACTTCAACATAGATTTTGGACAAAAAATATTAGTGAAAACTATTAAAGTTAATTACATCTATGAAGAAAAAAATTAGCTTAACAAAGGACTAAACCTTAAAGTTAAGGCCCAAAATGACCTATAAGATTTTAAAAAATCAATTTTATGGACATATATATATTGTATAATTCCTTTTATATAATATTTCCATTATTGGGGCCACATTCAATAGGAATAATGTGTGTGGAACTCCCTTTCCAAAAAATACATAAATACCACTCCTCCTTCATTATAAAAAGGCACTCACCCCTCCCACTTCCTCAATCCTCTCAATCCATTTAGATCACACAAAATATGATAACATAAGATCCAAAAATCTATACCCCATACTAAAATAAACCCTTTGTTCATAAATATATCCAAGTAATCCCTTTGGTGTAAACCAAAAGGAGTTACCCAATGAAGAGGTAACATCCTTCCTCAAGCTCTTTAGTTTTATTTTCTTTCTACACCCCTCAAATATTATTATTATATAATTATATAATAAAACAATTATCCAAAATATAATGAGATGTAGTATTATAATTTTTATACCTTCACTTATACACACTTCCATCTAATGGGTCACGAAAGTAATGTTTTTGTGTAGTGAAAACTACCGCCTCATAAAACAATGTCATTGGTTTTTTCACATACCTATATTCATGGTTGTGAATTGTGATGGAAAATATATTTATATATAATATTTATAATATTTATAATTTCGTTGTCATTATTTATTTATTATATAACACATACCTTTATACCTTTGATTTTTGTTAAAAATGATAACATCGTCTCTGGAAGTGTGATCTACTGCCTCCTCATAGTGATATGATTCATTTAAAACATACATGGGACATATAAAGGATATTTTTAATTAAAAATATGTAACATTAGTGAATTATATGTGATATTAATGTCATAATTAGATTTATTTAAACATTATATAACATTTTCATTATTACCCTTTTCACACTCTAAAAAGTGATAATGTCAGTCATGGATGTGTAGAGAACTGCATCCCCAACATAATGTGATTACTTTTACATCACATTAATTATTTTTATAAATATATATGATTATATAACATGGAATATATGATATAAATTTCATTCTTTAAATATATATTGTTACTTACCTTATTTCCCTAATGATCAATGAAAAATGGGAACACGACTCATGTGTATGTACGACCTACTATCTCCATGATTATAACATCGGTTCATTATTCATTAACATATTTAATTATTGGTATTAAAAGTTTAATTTATGTTTAAAAATGATAATTATTTCATTATTATTATTTTTTATATCTATATATGATGACACATTTTACCATATTCGACCAACCAAAGACGTTTTTGACGCATGGACCGAATTTGGTCAAAAACACCCAACGTAAACTTAATTGTTTATGTAGTTGTGTAAAGAATTATATTAAGTGAATTAAAAGAAATAATAAAATATAAAAACGTTTTGGAGAAATTAAAAAATTAACATAAGTTTATTATTCAAGAATATAAAGACAGATGTGAAAATTTAGACTCCAGGTAAGGGATTTCATCTCAATTAACATTCCACTGAGACTTATTTGTTGTCAAACACTAATTAACTTTTATATGGTGTATATAATAAACTTTTACATTTTATATCATGAATATACTTATTATAATTATATTATATACTTCATTTAATTTTATTCCTTCATATGGATTATGATTAAAATGTTCCTAAGTGGTATGAAACACTTTGGAATGTTTAAAGATTTTTTTCTCAAGAATGTTTTAATGATATTTAAATGGTATTTTCATTCATAAATGTAGAAAACCCTTGTTGTTACTTATCATACACTGAGGAATTCTTTATAACTCTGTATATTTTATTCAATAAATATTGGATAAGAAAAATTATTCTTGAATTAAATTAATTACTCAATATGTGAGGAATGCTTTGGACAAGTACACAATGCTGGGGCCCAGATATAGATATCCCTTTGATGCATCAGTAGTATCCTAAAACTATTAAGTTGGAAATATTAGATGATTTTTACCCAATATATTGTAAATAGTCTTGTGAAAGGTCTTTACGGTAAAGGTATCATGTACCTAGGAAACATGGAATCCAATTATTAAGAATTTTCATCATTCATATTTAGTTATTATTTATCCATGAGATTTGGTGTCGACATATATATGGATACATTTTATTCTCAATTTATAAATTAAATGTCATGTGTTTAACTCTCTTAACTTTCCCTATTGATTATGCCCTATCCAGATGTTTAAATGGAAAGTGTGTTCAGTTAATTAAATTTCCATGTTGATTATTCTAATTTATTCATTATTTCCTCCATTGAACAAAACCTTAGTGAGAATTTTAGATCACCCTTATTTTTTTCCTTTCCCAATGTTATGAAGAAGAAATATTTGAATAATATTTCAATAATGAAGTTCATATCATTTATTATGTATCATGTCATATTTTCTATTTTCCAATGTAATATGGGTTATATATATATAATCTAGTTTTACAAAACTACTCAACTAATTAGTCTATTGAGATTTTAATCCTAATAATCATTCCAATGTAATTAAATAATGCATTGGCTTTAGGCTTCTAGTGTCAGTGCATTATAGTTTGTATCAAATGATGTTTAGAAGAATCCTTGGAAACTATATTTAGAAAACAAATATTATGGAACATAACTGTAATATAGACCTTGATAATTAATATATAAGGACATTTGAGAATTTTTGTAAGGTTGAGATGTGTTGGTATTCCATGAAATACATCTCTATATGGATACTATAAGTGGATGTGGTTCTAGAACTTATGTATCTAAGAATAACAACACTGAGAAGTTGTGTCTGTCTTGACTCAGTGTAACCTAGTTCATAACAATGAGCCTAACTACAAACTTAGTTTGAATATATTGTGAAATACACATAGGATAATTCACATTCCCCTTAAAAACCATTATAATGGATTTAAAATTAAATATTTTCCCAAAGTAACCAAAGTTTATGATTTTAAGAATTATAAGACATATGTTTTTAATTTATATTGAGTTATATACCATATTTGATATTATATAATATGTTACACAATGATTTAAATATAATCCAGTATTTTCTATTGTTTAGAAATGGTTCCTAGAATAATTAATAACATCAATACTCATGGAAAATGTTGAGATTTCCTAAGTGAAGAAACTAATACAGCTAGTATTGTAAAAGAGAAAATTACGGAAATACTAGGGAAACTTAATCAAGTTTTGAAAAATAACCTTTCTATAGTGGATAAAACTATTCTATAATGAGAATATCCAATGTTGGATCACTTTATTTGACATAAACCATTATCATTTTGTGGGACTAATAATACAATTGTAGATGAGTAATGGATTATGTCTCTGGAAAATATATTTGTAGACTTGGGATGAATTTAAATGGAAAAGGTTACACAAGTGGTGTGTTTTCTCAAGGTTGATGCTAATCTATGGTGTTCATTGATAAATAATTCTATGGAGGAATAAGAAATAGAACTCATGGAGTGGTAAATGTTTAAGGAAACCTTCTTGGATAAATAATTCCATCATGATAAAAAATTAATATGAAGAGAAAGTTACTTAGAATAAATAAAAATAAATTAGAAAGTGTTTCATATTGTGAAGCTATTTTTACCAGGATAGCCATGTATTTTATGGATTATATACACAAAACAGATAGCAAAATTGATCATTTTTTTAACGTATTAAGACAAATCTTTTAATGGTGTTGGTTTCTCAAAAAATCATCATATGAAGACAAATTTTTTTGTGCTATCAAAACGAAGAAATAATTATCTAGATCATATATATACAATAAAATCCCAAAGAATAAAATTTCATATTAGAACCAAAACAAATAGAATGCCTCAAATAAGAATATGAAGATGAAAAAAATTTGATCATATGAGAATTGTGGAAAGAATCACCCTGGGAAATTCATGAAAGGAATGAGAGTTTTTTATTAATTTGGATAAAGGGAGAATCATGTTAAATAATTCAAGATGAGGAAGGAAAATTATGATATTTAGTGTTATAACTACAAGGATATTTGTAACTATTTAAACAAATTCCCAAAGTGTCAATGGAATCTACTACAGAAGAGTCCAAAGGGAGAAGGACAATCTTATGCGATTAATTAAATTTAGGTAGAAGTACCAAATGATGTGGTATATGGTACATTAATCATATATTAATATTTATCAAATGACTTATTTAATTTTGGATCATCAAAAAATATTATATCTACCTAGTTTTCTACGAATATTAGACATTTAACTTTTGATTTAATAAGAGTTCTGTCATTAAAAACTCCTAAGGGAAGTCTCGTTGCAACAAAGATGTGTTGGGTAGCCCAAGTTGTGAAATGTAAAAAAGATTTATGTGCTAACCTTATTATCATACCTATGGTTTAATTTTACATAATCCTAGGTATGGACTGGATCTCAAAATATGAGGCCAAAATTTATTGCAAGAGGAAGTATTGATTTGTGAGGAACATGTAGAATCCCCCATCTTTACAGTAGATGATTACTCACCTGATTCATTTCTAGATCCACCCCAAGTAGTTCTAATAAATGAAATTTTTTGGCAAAAATATCTGACAACATATAGTGATGAATAAGGTAATTTTAAAATCCCAAATATACCTATCATGCATGAATACATTGATGTCTTTCCTGAGGAATTACCTAGGCATACCCCAGAGCGTGAACTTGAATTTTTCATTAATTCAATCTCTGATGCGAGACCATTATCAAATACTCTATATACAATGACATTGTTTGATTATTTTATTTGAAGAAACATTTAAGGGATTTGGGTAATAAGGGATTTATTTTCCATAGTGTTTCACCATGGGGAGTTCCAATTCTCATTATTAAGAATAAATATGGATATATGTGGTTGTGCATTGATTATCTATAAATCAACACTATTAAATTAAATAAAAAGTATCATCTACCTCATATTTATGAGTTGTTTGATGAACTTATAGTAGCCTAATATTTTTCAAAGATTTATCTTTGTTATGGGTATCACCAGTTTTGAGTATCTTAGGAATAAATTCAAAATACATCTTTTCAGATGAGGTATGGATGTTACAATTTTACAGTAATTCCATCTGAATTGACTAATGCACCAAATTTTTTTATAGACCTAATGAACTGGGTATTCAAGGAATAACTTGAAGATTTTATCATGGTATTCCATGATGATATTACGGTGTATTATAAAAGATATTAAGACCATGAGAATAATGTAAATATCATTCTTAAGAATCTTAGAAGAGAATATTTATATGGGAAAATTTTGTAAATGTGATTTCTGGAATCAATAATTTTATTTTCTTTGACATATTGTCTATAATGATGGAATATCAGTAGATCCTACAAAAAAATTTAAATCATAGAGTGGATTACACCAACAATAATAATCAAGGTATATAGTTTCATTAGTTTAACAAGTTATTATCAGTGATTCGCTCATAATTTTTCCCGATTAGAAAACCCATTAACCCAAATTACACAAAAATTGGTTATGTTTATTTAGACCAAAGAATGTGAAGAATGAATTGATGAACAAATGAGAAGATTTTTCAATTCTCCAATTTTAACTCTTACATCTAGATGTGACGTGTTTTTCATATATAGTGATGCATAAAAGAAGGTAAATGATTGTTTCCTAATGCAAAATGAAAATGTAATTTCATATGCATTAAGTAAATTGAAGAGTCATGAAACCCATGATATTGAGTTATCAGTTGAAATCTTAACTTTAAAAATATAGATTCATTATATATGTGGAGAAATATATGAGATATTAACTTATCATAAAATCCTAAAATATATCTTATTATATAAATCTATCTATATGAGATAAAGGAGATGGATCTGGCTACTCAATGATTATCATTTAGCATTACACTGCACCTTGGGAAATAAAATAAGGTAACCTAAGATTTTAGAAGGAAGGAACATGTAGTTATAACCCAAATGAGGATTGAGAAGAATCTTATGTTCAGGGATCTAGTAAATATAGATATGGTAATTTATATGGAATGGGATACATCAACAATTTTTCAAATTACTGCAAAAACATATTTATTAGAGAAGATAAATAATTCTCAATTTGATGATGAGATCCTTAAAAATAAAATTATATATGTGAACGAAGGAAAATTAGTTTACTTTGTTATAGAATATAGTGTTCTAATATTTGGAAAGTTTTTATGTGTTCCATCTATACTGGAGCTAAAAAGGTATTTTTTGGATGATTCTCATTGTTCAAATTTATATATACATTATTCCATCATATTGATGTATGGGTACTTGAAGGAATATTTTTGGTGGGATAACATGAAGCTGGAAATTTCTGATTTTGTTTCTAGATGTTTGGTTTTTCAACTAGTGAAAGCTATGAGGAAACATCAAAAAGGAGTCCTACAACATATTCTTAATCTAGTGTGTAAATGGGATGAAATTACTATGGACTTTTTCATGGGACTACCAATGACTCCTAGGATGGGTGATGTAATAGGGGTTATCATTGACTGCCTAACCAAATCTATGAACTTCCTTGATATAAGGTAAGAAATTCCTCTTGACGGCCTAATAAGTCTATATTAATGTATTCATAAGACTTCATGGATCACCTCTCTCTATTTTTTATGATTAAGATCCCCACATTACATATAAATTCTGGAAAATTCTTTAGAAGGATATGGACACTGAGCTTCATTTGACCACTACCTACCAACCTCAGACTGATGAATTGTCTGAAAGAAAAATTCAAACAATAGTGGACATGTTTAATCCATAATCAATCTAATTTCATGTTATGTGGGATCAGTACTTACCTTTGGTGGATTTTTCATATAATAATAGTTTTTATTAAAGTATTCAAATGACACCATATAAATAATTATATGGAAATCGGTGTCGTACTCCAACGTTTTGGGATGAAGTCATGAAAAGGAAACTAATTGGCCCAAAACATGATAAAGAGATGATGAAAAAGTTAAAGGATATTGAAGCTCATATCAATGCATCCCAAATTAGTAAAAACAGTTATGCTGATAATCATGGGAAGTATTTAAGAGTTCCAAGTTAGAGATCATGTTTTCTTGAAAGTATATCTATGGAAGGGTGTAATAAGTTTAGGTAAGAAGTGGAAACTGAGCCGCAGGTACATCATAACATTTTATATTCACAAAAGGGTTAGAGTTGTTTATTATACTTTGGAAATTCTACTAAAATCATTCAAAAGTAAATGATGTGTTTCAGATATCTATGCTAAGAAAGTACATGTTAGACCAAATGAATGTGCTAACCTATGATGAATTAGAGTTGGAACCTAACATTTCATACTAAGAATAACCCAAAAATATTCTTGGTAATATAGAAGAAGTATTTATAAATATAATGACTCATCCAATAAAGGTACTATGGGGAAATTACAAAAATAAAAGATGTAACATGGGAACCCGAGGATTCTGTGAAGGAGAACTAGCCAAAACATTTTAGAAGGTAATACCCATTAAATATCATGGATGAAATTTTTGTAGTATAAAATAATGTATAACACCAAGAAATTACCATGTTCTCCTTTTATAATCAATTAAATATCTTGAAAAACATGAAATACTGAGTTATTTTTCAATGCACGCAACACCTGATTTAAACAAAACACTATTTATTTAGATTATGCATATTCAATAAAATTATAATATTTTTATATAGTTTATATAATAAATTAATATTTAAAATATTGAATAATTTTTTTTTATATTCATCTTATATAATTTATAGGCATAATATAAGGACAAACCAAATTTTACAAAAAAACATTATTTTAATAGAGGAATTTTTACATCCTTTTAATGGTGAATTCATTTTAAATATGAAATTTGGAAAACTTATAGATATAATATGTAAAACTAAACTTCATATTTAAAATAGAAACATAAAAATTAGGTTATGTTGAATTTTTTGTATTTTTCTAAGGAGTTTCATCTTTTAATGAATAGTGAAACATATTGAATATTATTTCAAAACTATTTTTTCATCTTATTTATTGATATGGATAAATTATGTTCATAATTGATTTTAAAGTTAAATTATATAAATTATAAAATAATTTATCCAATTTCTTTCATTTTAATAAATTTCACTTTGTAATTGGATATAATAACTTAGCAAACTTTTGAACATTTTTTCTTTAAAACCCTGTATTATCGTCCTATTTGTGGGATTATATTTGAATTAATTTCTACCAATTATTTAAATTTAATTTGAAAAAATAGATTACATATTTTGAATCATTATTATATTTATTTTATAATAATTTCAACTTATATTTTTTCCAAAAATATTAGTGCCAATGATTAAAACTAATTACAGTGATTAAGATAAAAATTAGCTTAACAAAAAACTAAACCTTAAAATTAAGGCCCAAAATGAACTATAAACTTGTCCAAAATAAAATGGATTGATATATTTCTACCCTATACAAACATTTTTATAATTTGGATCATTATTCGAGACACTTTCAAAGGTAAAAGTGTGCGTGTAACTCTGTTTCCAAAAATTTAACAGATTGTCACTCCTCATCCACTATAAAAAAGAACTCAACCCTCTCACTTCCTCACACCTATAAATCCCTTTTTATAACCCAAAATATTCTAATATAATATCCCAAAATCCAAAAAAAATCATCATATAATAATCTCTTTATGAATAAATCAATCCAAGTTAGCCCTTTGGTGCCAACCAAAATGAGTTACCCAAAGAAGAGGTAACATCCTTCCTCAAGATCATTAGTTCTATTTTCATTCTCCGCCCACTCAAATATTATTATTAAATTATTATATAATTACGTAAGTATCCTAAAAATAATTATATTTAATTATTCTATGGGTTATAACCAAATTTACACACACATCTATATAATGGATAACGAACATAAAGCATAAGTGTACGGCGAAGTACTACCTCACAAAACGATGTCGCTCATTTTTCCTTTACAACCTTTAATAGTTGGGAATTATAATTAAAAATATGTTTATATATTAAATATATATATTTTTAATTTTATAATTATTCTATAATTCTTCTATAATTTTTTTATAACACAAAACTTTATATATTCCATTTGCTGTAAACACGATAATGGTGTTTGTGGAAGTGTGGGCTACCGCCTCCTTAAAGCGATGTGATTCATTCACACAATAAATATAACATATAAAGGATGTTTTTAAATAAAAATATGTACCAAAAATTAAATATAAATTATGTTCATGAAATAATTAAATTTCTAGCGACATAGTATGTCATTTTCATTAGTACCCTTTTCTCACAGTAAAAAATGATAACTTCGGTCGTGGACATGTGGACTACTGCCTCCCCAACACGATGTGATTATTTTCACATCACAATAATTATAATTATATGTATATATTATTAAATAACATGGTATTTATGATATAATTATCATTTTGGAATGATATAGCATTACATTCCTTCCTTCCAAAATTATCATTAAAAATGTGAATGTTAGTCATGTGTACGTACGACCTACTGTCTCCGTAATTGTTACATTGGTTCATTTTTCCTAACCATATATAATTATTGGTATTAAAATTATAATTTATTTATAAATATGATAACTATTTAATTTTTACTATTTTGTATCTGTCTATATAATGACCCAGTTGACCATATTCTACCTACAAAATTCATTTTTGAAACATGAACCAAATTTTATAAAAACACCTGATGTAAACATAATTGATAAAGTATTTATATTCGACATTGTAATAAGTTAAGTAAACATAATAATAAACCTGAAAAGGTTTCTTACTCAAGTAAATAATTAGAATAAGTTTATTATTCAGTAATATATATATACATGTGACAATTCAGACTCCAGGTAAGCGATTTGGTCTCAATTTACAATTCTGTTGAGGCTTATTTGTTATTATGAACAAATTTACTTTTATAAGGTGTATATATTACCATTTTAGATTTTATATCATGAATAGAATTATTATAATGATATTATAAGTTTAATTTAATTTTATTCCTTCACGGGGATTATGATACAAATGTTTCAAAGTTCTATGGGACACTTTGGAATGTTTAAAATTATTTTCCACAAAAATATTTTAATGATATTTCAATTGTATATCCATTGATCAACTTCAAAAACCATTTTTGTTACCTATCCTCCACTAAGGAATTATTGAAAATTCATATGTCTTATTCTATATGGATATTTGATCAGGTACATTGTTCATGAATTAAATAGATTACTAGATATATGATGAATGTTTTGCACAGGTACCACATGGGTTGGGCTCGATTATAGATAGCTACTGGATGCATCAGTAGTTTCATGAGATGAATCAGTTGGCCAAATCAGATGGGTTCTGAACCCATATGTTATAAACTATATTTTGAAATATCTTGATGGTAAAGGTACCATGTACCCAGGAAACATGGTGTTAAATAATTAGTCATTTCCATTATATAGATTCAGTTATTATTTATCTATGTGATTTTGGGTCGACATACATATAGATACATTTCATTCACAAATTACTGATTAAATGTAATTTTTTATGTTTCTTACCTTAACATATGGATTATTCCTTATCTAGTTCTTTAAATGTAAATTATGTCATATTATTTACCTTTAAACCTGTATTATAATTGCGGATTTATTATTTCTTATTTTTTACTTACCCTTTCTAAGAATTTCAGCTCACCTTTATTTTTTTTACATTACCTAGGTTATAAAGAATTAATCCGTGAATAAATTTTTAACGATGAATATCATAAAATTTTATTATGTATCATATTTTATTTTCTATTTAGCAATGTAATATGGGTCTCATGTATGTAATCTGGTTTTCCAAAACTAATAAACTGATCAGTCCTTCGGGATTTTATTCCTTCTAATAATGACACTGTAAAAAAATAATTCACCAGAACTAGGATTCTAGGTGTGGGGTGTTACAACTATATACTATCATTGACCATATAGAGAAATTTTCTATGATGGGAGTGATTTTTTCTATTTATATGATACAATGACTTGATAAACATTAATGATATTTGTTAGTACAGGTTGGAAAACAAGTAGGACTACCCTGAAAGGGTTTTATGCTTGATTGTTTTTTTAGTTTCATCCCAAGATATTGAGGTAATAAAATTCTTATGATTTCATTCATATTTTCTAAGTTGATATGTTTGTGACTAATTACATTTCATGCTTCATTGATCTACTTCATTTTGAACTAATGATGGCGAGTAATGAGACCACAAAGTTAACATGATTTATACAAGTGTTAAGATATATTATATTGGTTTAGGTGAATATATCTTACCCAAATTCCTATTATGAGGTGGTAAACTAGGTCCTCATAAAATAGCGTAACCATGTATGTAGTTATTTTCTAGATTAGTCTAATTCAATCGATAAAACTAAGATTGGTTCGTCTAGAGGTAAGAAGTTATATTTTGATGAATCTCTCTAAGGAGATGATAATAAGGAAAACTAAGGTCGGGTTTTATTTATTCCCCCTTGAAGGAGGACTCATCATGTGTGAAAAGTATTCTATATTGGGGTATATCTGAATTAATTATGATAAAAAAATCATGGAATTAGGATCTTGTTGGAATATGAAACATTTGAAGCTATTATATTCTATTTCTTTCATGTTTAGGAGTGGGAGTAGTTATGGGAATTATTCTTAATCTGGGTCTTTTCTAGGAAAAAAACATCATGTTTAATGTTTGGGCTCTTCTAATCAATCATAAGACTAAGAAGGGCATTATTATATGGTGCAGCAATAGTAGTGTCCACATGGTGGTATGCCATAGGTTAAATAGATATCAAGGGTCTGGGGAGGGGATCAGGATTTGACTATCTCCATTCAATTAAGAAGATTATTTCTAATTATTAAGAGTTGATATTGATATTTTGAGGTATAATGTTAGTGAAACCCACCCTAGATTTAGTTTTATTCTACATGGCTAAATTATCCACATTTATATATTCTCATTTGGTTGAAAATTTTTATTTTGTTATAGATTATATAATGTGTATGATTAAAATTGATACACAATTAGGGGTGTTCTTTAAGAGTATTAAAAGGTGTATAATGTGCATAATTGAAATTTGTAGTAACATTCATATTTAAGATTTCATTATATTCAAGATATATTAAATTTTTGTAATTATCGGTATATATTGAATAAATTTTTTTTATAACACATAAATTATTATAATTAATCATTATCATTCATGTATTAAAATGGTGATTGTTATATCTTCTTCAAGCAATGTGATTTTAAGAAGGAATATTTGAAATTGGACGGTTAGATCATGGGGATGATTATAGCTCAGTTTGTTAAAAATACTTTGATGAATTAAGAAGAGAAATTTCATTTATTATTTCAACCAATTATATATTAGATTCATAATTTAGTTCCTAAGGAAATCTTTGGGTTTCCTCCCAATAGGAGGTTATGTTTTATATAGAATTGTTTCTTTCTCTAGAACCCATATCAACACCGTAGAAGATAGAACCTGTAAATCTTAGAGAGTAGAATGTGTATCTAGATGGTATAGAGTTGAAGGTATTTATAACCTACTAATATCAGTTAGGGGTGATCCTTTCTAGTTATATGTGATTATTAATGATACTTGGAATTTATACATGGATATATAAAGGTTACACCAAGTGATGTTCAAGAACCAACCTAATCATCCTTATATAGATGATATATTTGATCTTATGAGGGGATACAGATTGTTTTATAAGATTAACCTAAGGTTAGGATATCATATGTTGTGGGTGGGGAAACATTATATTCCATGAGATTCATTTTGGAGTAAATATATTATATATGAGTTTTTTGTGATGTCATTTTATTTTTCAAATATTCTAGAAGTGTTTGTAGTCAGAAAACTAGTTTTTTCCATCATTATTTGGATTCACTCATGTTTAGGTTCATTGATTATATTATAATGTACTCCAAGAAAATTTAATATTATGGTCGATACATGGATGTCAAAATGGTCACCATGACATAGAATTTACTTTATTTTATTCTCTAAAACTTCAATTTATTGATAAGAGAGGTATGCTTCATAGGGTGTATGGTTTAAGAATCTAAATCTTGGGGGACCCAAAGATAATCAATGTCATAGTTTCATGGGTGTTTCAAATGTATATATTCTATATTGATATATTTAAAGGATTTTTAGGATACTAGTTGATACTCTTTTAGGAACTGTCTATAAATGTAGTCTGTATGAAGACCCTAGCTAAGATGATGGTGAATTTTTAAATGTCAAAACCCTATAATATTGCCTTATATGATTCAAAATAATGTCTAAAACCACATTTATTCTGAACATAACAAATTAAAGTAAGAATAATATATTTGTTTTGTTATACATTTGTATTTGTGAATGGGTAATTGTTGAGGCATGACATGCGAGTTGTCCCTTATGGGTATATAATATAGAGGTCATATGATAAAAACTACCTGATGAATTCTCTACATTTAAAAAACTTCTATATATGTGCTAAAATGTTGTCATAACTACCTATTGGTAGATATATTTATAGAATATATTGAGATTCCAAAATCTATGCTTTTGGATTTGGTACTAACCATACATACTTTTACTAATCTCATGAAATTACAATAGACTCCAAAAATAAAAATTTTGGTGACTTTGAGAGAAAGTTATATATTACATAATTACATTATAATATATAAAAAATTATTCCATATAAGACCCTTAAAAAATTTCCATATATCTTTAAAACTTATGATCACCTAAGGAAATCGGGAAATATTATAAAAGAGTGAGATTAAATGATTAGTAAGGCGAAAGAATTAAAAATGAGATATAAAGGAGTTAAAAATAGTTATTAAACAAATTAGAGACATGAAGATTAGATAAATGACATGATTGATAAAATATGATCACAAAAATCAGGTAAAGTGAAATTTATGTATGATAGAATAATCATAAATCATGGAAGAAATTCTATAAAATAATGATCATAAAATCATAGAATAAACCAACAAGATAATTTCATTGTTGACATAACATCTTTAGGGTTAATCTTACCATGATCCCTTATGGAATATAAAAAACCATGAGATTTTATGATATATTTATCTTTAAATAAATTTAATATCTTATATAACCTTTCTTATACATGACATTGAGTACAAGAAAACAAAAATATACTGTTAAATTATTATTATTTAATGTGATTGTTACCGCATAGATATTAGATTAATGGATATTAATAGTAAAAAATAAATTATGAATTTTTTTTAATATTAAAAAATTAGTTCATTTTTTTTATTAGTTATAAATTACAATAAAATCATTTGATAGTAAAATGAGATATTTTGTATAACAAATTATCTTTTTGCGCATAATGTGTTTTTATCATAATAAATTAAATTAATATCTATTTATGAAATATTATAAATAAATTTTTACATTGTATATTCAATCAAATATTTTAAAATTACTTTAATATTTTTCTAATGGATATTAATTTAGGTAAAGTCAATTTTATGCATAAAAATACATTTCGCTAAAAATAGTTTTGTTTCATTTTATTCACTACTTTTAAAATGAATTCCTGCCAATCATAGAAATTGAATATCATAAAATAGATTATATCGTTGGAATCATAATAAATAAAATAATTTAATAAGTTTAACATTGTTTTCTCAATATTTAATCGAAAAAATAGTAAAATTTTGTTACCATTGTTATGGTTAAAAAGGAATTAAATGGGGGTTAATGTGAGATATATGGTTTAAAATATCAATATATACTTTTTTCAATTTTATTTATTTATTTTATTTAGAACTTATTCTTTATATATTATATTCTTTGTAATTTTTTATCCACATGACATGAGTAATACTATATTATATTTTAATCTTTTAACAACTTCCAAGTGTGTCCTCACCCAACTTTACAATGGGATGCTTCCAATTCTATCTTCCTCATACTTCACGAGCCTTCTATATCATAAAATAAATAAATTAAAATATTACTAATATCTATACCAAAATCCTATAATTCCAGGTTTCACCATAATATCTTCTTTTCAAGGCTTAAGTTTTAAGCTAATAGAGGTTTCTCAATAAAGAGATATAACTCTTAACCGAGAACCTTTCATCTTATTTCTTCATTCACCTTTTCTAAATATATAGTTTCCATAATATAATAATTACATAAATATATTCCATATAATTAATTTTTATCATTATGATGGATCAACCATTTTATACCCACTTTCAATTAAATGTGAAATAAAAGTATTTCTCGAGTGTTTGTGTTTTCTCTCCCATCCGCATAATGATATAATTAATTTTATATACCCATAATTATTGGATGGATATAATAATTTAATTAATATTTATATATGATATTTACGATATACTTATTCTTATATAATTATAATATCTTATCTACCTTCTTACCTTTCCATTTTTTAAAAATGATAATGTCACTTGTCAATATGTGTTACCTACCACCTCCACTCAGTGATGTGATTCATTTTTCATAACCACTTTATATGAATAATTAAAAATTTTTATTTTATGAATTAATATGATAATTATTTCATTATTATGATTATATTTATGATTAAGCTGTGACCAAGGTTCTAGTACAAAAAACATCGAATCGAAATAGGCATGTAAAACATACCATCTTTCAACTGAATGTTCATTTTAATAAAGAAATTATTAGTAAATGGATAATTGGAAATTATAAAGAATGAAACAAAGTAATTTAGGTTTTTTATGGTTATGTAATATATTTATAATATATCTATATTAATTATTTAGGTTATTTTAATGCATATGAACAAAGAAAAAACATGAGTTAAGGGTATAGGTTACGATCTCATTTATTTTTTGGGATTATTAATAAAAATTTCAATTGAGGGAAATTATATGGATCATTAAATTTAAAAACAACAAAATTTTTTTATCAAATGTATATTTTTGTTTATTTATGTATTATTTCCATTTTAATCTCTTTGGTATACAAAAGTATCAACAAAAAATTTTATAGAAAAAACATCCTTATATCCTCTTTATTTGATGAAATTTTTCTTCGATATATAAATGCTAGAAAAATATTTTATACAATTTATCAACTATAGATGAAATTTTTTAGAAAGGTAATTTTCAATTCCATTTACTTTATTTTTATGTTTTTAAAATGTAATATTTCTAAAAAAAATTCTAATAAGTAATTATTTACATCATTAAAATATTTAAAAGGAATGTTTTTTAATGAATATAGAATAATATAATTTTCTTACTATCCTGACTATTATTTTATTTGAAGATTACATTAAATTTTTTCATTTTTATTTTAATATATTTGAATTTTCTCAACATTCCTATAATTTTTAGATAAAATTTTGTCTAAATAAAATTATATGCACTGTTATTTTCAATGAAACGTTTGAATGATGTTTTAACGGAATATTTAATCTATATCAAAATACATTATGGATTGTTATGATTTAATAGGGATAAGATCTTATGATACCATCTAATTTATTTATCTACATGGATTATGATGATGATGATGACGATGATGATTAAAGGATGATTTTATGAAACTAATTTATTTTCTGTGGGTAAATAATTTATAAGGAAACCATTATGAAACCAATTTATTTTCCAAAAATTTATTATATTATAAAATAATTAAATTATCATGAAAACCATTTCCTTTTTACATGTTAAGAAATTTTAATTTCAGGAATGTTTTATGATCTTGTGGAACACGTATATATTGTTTTCATTATGATATGGGTGGATCTAAAATTAAATATCCCACCAATGCATTGGGTAAAGATGAATATCAAATGAGATAATAAAGACTACAATGGGGAGTTAACCCAATTTTTTATGGTATTATTTCCACTATGATATTCATGGGACTGAACCATGAATACGGAAAATATATATTAGATATCTAACCTAATCCACAATGATATCCTTAGCAATGAACCTTGACTAAGGAAATTATTTTCTATATTTATGTGTATTACATAGACTTATGTCTTATTCTTATGATATTTTCTCATTAATAGTGATTGATTAATGATTATTCCTTATACATATAACTTATGTATTTTTTGTGATAATTCCATATGAAAAGATTTATGATTAAGGATATTTTACTGATTGAGTATGATTATTGTAAGTTTTTATCATGTTCTAACACCCTTATATTTATCTTATAATCACTTATGATCATTGATTGACATGTCTTATGTTTACACATATTAATAACGTGATCTAACCCCTTTTTAGGTTCCTTTCCATTGGTTATGAATAAATTATTAAGTATGGTTTGTCTAAAAAGTGCACTATATTATAAGATCATTATGTGAGATGTTAAGGATCTTTCATGAAATAATATTATTATATATCTAATCTTCAAGTACTCCAAACCGTTATGGTTATGGGGTGTATATTGTTATGATATGTGTTGAATTTTCATTTAGAATGATGAAATATATGTAAATTAAATTCCCAATTCCCCTCAATTGGTATCAATGTAGGGTTTTTTTAAACCTTGGAGGTTAGGGTTAGAAATATTTTTAGATAACCTTGAGAAAAAATCAACATATATGATATTAACCTGATGATTTATAATGTAGAGATTATGTGGTTTTCATCAAAAATACATAAATTGGTTGCATACATGTAAGTGGAAGTGGATATGGTATGTATACACCTAGGGTTAATAACACTAAAAGGGGTTGATTGTGTATTATCTTGATCATCAGCAGTGCATAATGGTTATTTATAAGATATTACACAAGGCTAGACAGTCTTGTAGGATATTTTTATTTTAATTCACATTTTCATTATACACTATTATAAAAGATTTCAAAAGATAATGACCATTATTTACCAATTATAAAAAAAATGATTCATATATTGAAAATAAGGTCTCATGATTTAGACATTTTATGAATTATTTTTCATGTTAAAATGAGTAATAAATACAAATATATTTTCCTACACTATGTTTTTTGTTCTTATTCAATGGATGGACCTAAGAATAATCCTATTAATAACAAATACAATTATAAATGAAATGACTATCCTCATGATAAAACAAATGAAATGGGAGATAGGATGTGAAATCATGTCGTTATTCTCACCCAACTCTCTCAAGATATGAACTGTAATATAAATAAAACTAATCATCCAAATGAACAAAGGAAATAACAACTCACTATTGTGCCTTTTATATAGAAACACCCAATTCCTGTAAATAGTTTCTCTGGTCCACTAATTGTTGAGAAATGGATAAGTACAAATGAAAATATATTTTCCAATCTCTAATGTTAGGAACATCAAAAAGTTTCCCTAATAGTATATCATTTGGAAGGTTATTTATATTAATTGTGTAATTTTATCACGAAAATGAAAAAAGTGGAGGAAATTGAATCTGTATCATGCGATGAGTTTAAGAAAGAATTTTTTAGTAAGTATTTCACCAAAATCATTAAATTACAATGGAATGAAAATATCTATAACTAAAAAAGAATGAGGATGAATTCATTATTACATATGACTAGCCATTCAAGGTATTCTTCCGATTTGATCATCAATCCTAAAAGAAAATTTTACCAAATCATTATGGGTATTATACCAAGTCTCTAAAATGTATTGGCTATAAGTTTCTTTGTTAGCTATGACGAAATAATTCAATGTTCTCTTATGATGCAGTTAGAAATTTGAAACTCTCACTGTTCTTAAGGGTTTTGGAAAAATTAGAAAGAATGAATTTTACGTAAATTATAAAAAAACCATGGAAGAAAGAATATTAATTTTACTTCATTTAATAAGTGTGGAATGAATCAAGGAGGAAATTTACATATGGTTTATGGTAAATTTTTTAACTATGAAATAAAGGCCATCAAGTAAAAGAATTCCTAAGTTATATGAAGAGGATAGTTATTGAAAGGAATGATGGAAAATATCAACAAAATGTGACACAGACACTATAAATCTATAATTACAAGGAGTAAGAACATTACACCAATAAATACATGGATTTGAGGGTTAATGAAAAAATAGTCATCAGAAACCTCTTAATCTAAAAGATAATTGGAAAGTTAATTTTATCACAACTACTTAAGCACTTTGAACGAAAAAGTGTTTAAATGTGCACTTACCAACAAGCCTATAAAAGTAAATTTATTTTTTAATTAGATCTCAACCCAGTCATTTATATTTATTGAATTTTAAATGGTTTTCACATCACCACCTCAATTATAATATATTTACTTAGTAGTAAAAAATCATAATGTTATGAAGATATCTTCTCACATATATAGCTGCTATTTAATATAAGATTGTGGTAATATACTTCCTATAAATATTGTGATTCTCCATATACTTGAATTGGATGTGATTTTTGGAATGGTTTTTATCTATCTATGTAGGACTCATATCAATTTTTGAGGAGTAGAAGTAAAATTTCATATTCTAAATCAACCTAGGATTATATTTTGGTGTGATTTTTAATCTGAAATTATAATGGATTTTACTTTCATTATATTGTTCTTAATACCTATTAATGAGGGATATTTATCTAAAATTATTGGGGAGAAACTCAATATTGAATATATTCCTATTATTTTGGATTTTATTATTTCATTTCATGAATACTTGGAATGTCCTAAGCTAAATATGGATGTTGATTTTTTAAAATAACTCATACAAAGTGTTACTGAATTTTCTAAGACTCTATATAGATTATACCTGATTAAGTTACATTAATGGAATAAGCTACTATAAGAGAATTCAGATAATGGATTAATATTCCCTACTAAATCACCACGATGGGAACCTATTGTTTTTTGTTAAGAAGAAATAAGAATCAATGAACTATATGAGTTGATTATTGGGAATAAATCATGAATTTTCTAAAAAACAAGAATCTTATAACTCATATTGATGACTTGTTTCATCAACTGTGTAGAGATCAATGCTTTTCAATGATTGGTAATCATTATGGATATCATAAACTAAGGGTCAAAAAGGATAATATATCCATGAAATCCTTATATATGATGTATCGATATTATTAATTTTCAGTGATTCCATTTGGACATTCAAATTCCCTTATTATCTTCATGTATCTATGGAATAGATTCCCTAGAGACTACCAAGATTAGTTTTTGAATTCTTTATATATTAAATTACTTATATTCAAAGAGAAATTAAGATCATGAAGAATATTTGGGGCCTATAATGAAGTCCCTGAGGAAAGGGAATTCATATTCAATAATTACAGAGTGTAATTTTTTTCTACAAAGAGTCTTATTATTGAGTTATATAATCTATAGTGAGGGTATATCGATGGATCCTTTAATGAATAAAGTTTTTGAATAATAGACCAAACCAACCATGGTAACTATGATTCATTTTTTTCATGGGTTGCAAGGATAATGTTGATGATTCGGGAGATATTTCTCACATCTATCAAATCAAATAACCATGTTGGATTAGAAGGGATCTAGGTTCCTTTGGACAAATGAATGTGATGAAAATTTCAAGGAGGTTAAATGAAGGTTGGAAACAAACTTGTACTTAAACTAACATATAGTGGAGTAGAATTTTAATATTTATTGTTTAATTGAATAAGGTATTAGGATAATTCCTTATATATAATTATACGGTGATATCTTATGCCTTGGGCCTTGTAAACATTCATGGGAAAAATTAATTGAGTCATGATTTAGAGTTGACATAAGTATTTTTTCTAATGAAAATATATAGGAATTTTCTTTATAGTAAATGTTTTGATATATATAATGATCATAAAAGGTTGAATAATATTTTCTTATATAAAAATTTAAATATGTACCAAAAGATATGGTTGTAGTTGATTAAATATTATGACTACTAGATACACTACCACCCTTGAAAGGAAAACAAGGTGGATAATAATATATGTTGGAAAGAAAATGTTATTATTTCCATAATGAGGATTTAAAGAGATCCAATATTTATGTATTTATAGAATTTGGATCTTGAAATCATAAGGAAATGGGATAACTGATATCACTCTTAGATGAATGTTCAACCATACATCCATGTGATGATTAAAGAGGAATTGAAGGAGGATGTGGAATTGGAAGAGATGGTGATAAATGTTTTGGAGTTCAAAAATTATCATTATATAATAATAATTTTTATAAATATAGTTTCTATCCTGTTAAGACTAGAATTGAAGATATATTTTTGGGATGAACCTCATAGCTTATCACTCTTTATTCATCCCAAAAGTGTGATGATGTATAGAGATCTAAAAGAGTATTTTTAGTGGTATAACATGAAAATGGATATTTCATAGTATATATCTTGGTATTTGGTATGTTAGAATGTTAATTATAGGATGAAAAAATCTAAGGGGGTGATACATCTACTACCCACATCATAATGAAACCGGGGAAACATTATTATGGATTTCATTATTAGACTCCCCCGAAAATCAAAAGGGAATAATACTATTTTTGTTATAGTGGATCACATAATTAAGTAAGAAACATTGGTTTTCATTAGATAATATTTAAATAATGATTATACTTTTGGGATATACATTACAGATTTGGTAAGGTTTTATGGATTAAAACATTCTATTGTATCATATCAGGATTTGAGGTTTTCCAAAATGTTCTAGAGAAGTATTCAACAATATTTCAATAAAAATTTTAAATTTAGTATTTCATATCATCCTTAAATGGATTAATAGTATGATAGGGATATTAAAACCATATAATATTGGTTGATAGGATATTCTTTCTATTTTAAAGTTTTTTTGTATAGACACCTTCCTTTTATTGATTTTTTCTATAACAATAGATTTCAATCGATTATTCAGATCACTCATTATAAAGACCTCTGTGACAATAATAGTATAAAACCAATGTATTGGGATTAATATATAAAAATAAATATACTCGGACCTGAGATAATTGATGAAAAGGTAGAGAAGGTTAGTTCCATTCTATAGCACATCAAGGTTTCTCAAAGTCGGTAAACAAGTTATGCAATCAAATTTTTGCATGATTTGGAATATAAAGTTGGTGTGAAGGTATTATTGAAAATATGTACTTGGAATAATTTTATAAGATTTTTAAATATGTTAAATATGAGACCTATATATATTTTTCACACCCAAACCCAAAACTCCTCAATTATTTTTTTGTTTTCATTTTATGGTTTACTTGTCAGTTTTTCCAATAAATGTGGACATTTTGAATTCTTTGAGGGTAAAACACAGTTGGGGGATAGTTATTGGAAACCATTCACCATCCTAGATAAAATGTTGTGGCCTAGATGGTTTCTATAATAAAGCCACATAGTTAGGAATATATCCAAGTTCTAGGAACAAAAAATCATGTGGCTTACCCTTCATCTTGGATAGAGGCGCCACACAGTTGGTGCATGGTCTAAAAGACCATGTATCCAAACCATATGTCCTTTGAGGTCTTTAAAAAAATGATTTAATTATTATTATAATGGTTATTAAACCTATAAAGGGGAAATCTCTCATACCCTCCCCTCTTCCAGACCAATGCAACCCATTCCCCCTCCTCTCTCTCTCTTGGCGTGAATAACTTCCCTCCTTCCCCTCCCTATAGATGTATGATTTTTATGTCATTTCTTATTATGATCATTTCAGTGAGTTTTTCCCTAATTCTTCATTCACTTCATCCCTTTTTCATAGTTTTCCCTCCCTCTACCAAGTTGTCCACACATTATGGATGTATCCGAAATCTATTATTGGGTATTTTATTTTTTGGTTTTTTGTTTATAAGGTTCATGGGGATTGATTAAGTCCTACACTAGCCACAAATATTGGAGGCAGTGAGTTCTCCATCTATTTTATATAGTGTTTTATCCAATTTATGTTGTAGCTGTACTTTTAATTAAAGATTTTGTAATTTTTGAGATTCTGGTATTTTTTTGTTATACCTTAGACCTCCTTGGGGTAACTTTGGAATATCATTTTTGAATGTGACTTTCACACATGGACATGGTTAAGGTGAACATACACATATACCCTCATTTTAAATATTCTCTCATGGAGAGGGGAATATCTATATTGTAGCTAGGGGTATTTATATATATATATATATAGGTTCATATGGGTATAAGTGTAAAAGGTGGGTGTATTTTTCTTTCATGGACCTCCTTGAGGAGGATTTGGAGTTTCATTATAAAAAGTGTCATGTTTTGAGGTGGGATCCCTATTTTAGATCCTTTAGTTTTAATTAATTGACTTCTTGTGTGTTTGAATTTTTATTTATTATGTGGTATTTATAAACTATAAAATAAATTCATCTCTTGGAAATGGTTTTTCATTTTTTTACATTATTTAACTAAGATTCCAAAATGGATTCTTCATGTTAGAATATTTTTCTACCCTTGTTTTGAAAGGAAATGTGTTTTCATAAAATATTGAGTTTCAATTATCTCTTTGAATTATTTTATAAGAATTAAAAATCCCACTTAAGGAATTCCCCTTGATTTCAAAATGTTGTGTGTGTGATAAATGTGTGGTTTGGGAGATGTGATACTGAAAAAACTTATGGTTGGTTTATATGATTCAAAAAGGGAATGCACTTAATAAGGGGCATAAAAGGTGTGAAATTGGGTTTTTATTTTTTCTAATTTTATGATATGTCCATACATGTTAGGTTAATAAAACTCACCTCTATTTAGGTAGGAAACATAGGATTCTTGGTTATCTGGGTGTGTAGACTAGAACAAATACACTAGTCTTGACCTTTCCTACTGACCAAGATTACAATACAACACTAACTAAACTATGATGATGGTTATTGGTTAGGTCAAGAAGGATATGGAATTTTGCATCCCTGGCTTATCACCATGGGTATGAGGATCCTATATCCCCACTTACCTAGCTACTATGGTATTTACCATGGTGCTTGATCTCATGATACATGTAAATCATATATGATTCCTTCCAATTTTTTGTAATTTATTTATAAAGTACCTTCTCTATTTTGATATCATATTGAGACCCCTATATTAGCACCGGTAATTTTTTTTAAGGAATTTCCTTAAAGAACGTTTCTATTTTAATAAAAAAAAATTGAAAATATAATTGAAAGTTGTATTTCCTAAAATGGAATATTGTTACTTATATTAATTTTAATATAAGAAAAACCTAATTTTATTGGTATTATTTTATAATTAGCATGATGTAGATTCTCTTTAATGGTATGGTAAATGGAGTAGTTTATTCATTCATTCCTACTGAGTTTTAATACTCATGAAGATACCTCTATCTTTGTTATTAGATGTTGGTGTAGCTTCCAACTCAGTATTGATTTCCACAGACTAATAGTGCTCCTGTTGATGATGTTGACACATCACGTCACATTGAGGTATGTCTAGTGTTTACTTTTAATGGTTTATATTTTTGTATCTATTCTACAGCTAGTTTTATATTTTATTTTTTTGTTTTATTTATATATTATTTACCCAGTAAATAATTCCCCATTAAGTTATTCTTAATTTCTGACACAAGTTTCTAGCATGATAGAATTCAAAATTATTCTTAGGACTTATCATGGGATAGTTCATAGTTGAGTTGGATTGGTTCATGAAAATATTGGTCCATTCGAGATTTTTGATTATATTAGGATGGTTGTATATCACATTCTGATTCCACAAAATCTCTCTCATGTTCTAGATGAGTTCTATGTATCTCCCCTAAGGAATTATATACCTAATCCTTCACATGTGCAGAACTCAAATGTCATACTACTAGATCATGATATTTATTGTGAGGAACAACTATTGGTTATTGTGGATATAAGATAGAAAGTGTTGCAAAATAAGACTACTCACTTGGTTAATGTTTTATAGAGAAACCATAAATTTGAGGAAGCTACATATGAACCTGATGATGCGACGGGGTAAAATTTTCCAGAGCTATTTATACCAAAGTGATGAAATTTTGATGGAGAAATTATTATAAGTAGGGTAGAATGTAAAATCCCTAGATTTTGAAATGAGGGAAACTGAGTATTTGGAATGTGAAATACAATGTTTTGTGAAAATTTATTAAAATAAATGTAAAATTACATGATGAAGAATTATACCCCCACGTACCTAAATGATGCTCATACCCCCAATTTCAACCTTATACTCAAAACATGATACATTACAAGAACATTATATCTTGAATACTCTACACCCACAGTAGTTTTTATGAAATCCTTCCACAACATCTTTCCCGATATCATCACCTCAACTTGAATTGGTGTCTTATTAGGTCAACATGCCTAAAAATTTTGATAGGGTAATAGACATGAAACATCTACATAAAAAATGAAATAGAAATATAATGAAACATTGTACTTCATATGTTGATCATGATCCCACATAGTCTTATCCAAAATAGAAACATGTGGAAATGGAATAGCCACCACCTAAATTAGGCGCCATCACCAAGCATGGAAAGATTCTGAAAAATCATGGATAAGAGTGTCTATATATCACTTTCACTTCAGTATTGTATATAGCATTACTCTCTTCTCAGGATTGATCTATATCTTTTAAATCATTGAATATTGGGTGATTATAACTTGCATAAGTTCCCTCATTTCTGGATTCATTATAGTCAACTTACCAAACAGTGGAATCCAACCACCCATATAAATTTTTCAAACTGGTACAATTATAATTCCCATGAAATTCCTTTAAAGAATAGATTTACATTGGATTTTTCATATTTATTAATTTTTTCAAATTATATGATTCCATGTTTATTGGTAAGTTTCAAAACTAATCAGGACATCACTATAATTAATATAAAATTTGGTGTCCAGATCATCAATCCATTGGATAAAATCCTCAAAAATATAAGATTGTATTTCAGAAGAGTACATTATTTTATCCCTAGATTTAATGATATATTTTTATTTAAATAAAATAAATTTCATTGATATTTTTCTTTAAATGCAACACAGTGTTTAAAAAAATAGTGATACACTATTAAATTATTATAATTTAATGTGATAGTTTTTTCCTAGCCATTGGATGCGAGGTGTGAATATGATTAATGAAATTATGAAAAGTAATTTTTTAATATTTATAAAATTAACTCATTAGTTTTTAACTATTTAGAAATTTAAATAAGAGCATTCTATTGTAAAAAAGTGATGTTTTTATTAAAAAATATTTTTATTCACACAATATATTTTTACCCTAATAAATTAATATAATATATATTAAGGATTGATTTTAATTAAATTGTAGATTATATATTCCACTAAATATTTTAACATTAATATAAATGTGTAAACATGGAAATAGAAATAGGTAAACTAAATTTTATTCTTAAAATGCATGTTAATAAAAATAATTTTGTTGTGCTTTGCACACTTATTTTAAAATGAATTTATTACACTTATATATATTGAATCATATAAATTGGATTTCACATTTTTAATAATCATATTTATATAATTTAATAATATCAACATAATTTTTGTTCGTAATTTATAGTAAAAATGGTAAAATTTGGTTACCCATGATTGGATAAAAAAGTTTAACCAGGGATGGTTAACCTAAGAGAAAAGTTTAAAATATCACAGAAAATTGATTTAATTTGATAGGTTAATGGGACGTCACCTTATAAGTCTTATATTTTATATAATTTCATTTTGGATCCACTTAAATTGAGTAAAAAATTGTTATGGTTATATAATTTAAAAAACATGTAGAGTGTACTCTCCCTCCCTTGTAATACGATACCACCTCTTCCATAATCCACACACAAAATGAGAATTTTATCTCAACCAATACCTACTGTAATAACTTCATAACATACCTCACCAGGTTATGATGGTTATAGTTTGATCCTTATACCATCCATTAAAGGCTTAAGGTGTAATCCAAAAGAGGGTTCTCAACAAAAATGTATAACTCTTAACATAGTACTTTTAGGTATAATTATTATTTTACCTCATATAAATATATAGTATCCATCCAAAAATATGGAATATAGTATCTTTAATATAATTAATTTTTATTATGAATATTTATTGGCAATTTCCACCTCTTTTCCATCAAATGTGAAATAAATGTACCGCTCGTGCGTACATGCGGACTATAACCACCACATGGCAATATGATTGATTTTCAATCACCATAACTCAGGATTTGTTATTATAATTGATTTAATGTTATTTTTCTTATTAAATTATTTTTATTCTATGATTTTAATATCTTATCTACATTTTTACATTTCCATTTATTGAAAAAAAATTAGTGTCACATGTGCATATGTGTGATCTCCCACCTACACACAACGATGTGATTCACATTTTATCATCTCTTTATATGAATAATTATAAAACTGAATATGTTGAAGAAATATGATACTTGTGTAATGATTAATATTCCATATATGATTAAATTATGTCAATGTTTCAAGTACCTGAACCATCGAATTGAAACATTCATGGAAAACAAACTAGTTTTCACCGGAATGTTCATTTTAAGGAAGAAATTGTTAAAAAAATAATTATAAATAATAAAGGAATGGTAAAAAGTAGATAGTATATCAATATATATTTTAAATATTTTTATAAAACTCATATATTTATTATATATTATATTTTTACATGTACAAATCATGATAGAACCTGAGGTAATGGGTTATTTTACAATATCAATTCTTTTCGGGATTTTATATGCTAAATTTTTATTGGGGGAAATTATATTTATCTTAACCATTATTCCCAATGTAATTTATTATATACTTTTTATCTATAATTATTATATATATTAATATAATTTTCTATTTTTTAGTACTTAAAATGATAAATAAAATATTTTTTAAGAAAAGTAGACATTATTTTATCTTTAATCGACAAACTTTTTCTTACATGTTCATACTCTTAAATATTGTTTTATTTATTTTATTTAAAATACATGAAATGTTTTTAAAAGTTCATTTTTACTAAATTCATATTTACTTACAATAGTTTAAAAGTTAATATTTCCACAAAATTTCATAACAAGTCATTTTTGACTTTTTTTCATAAATGTGAATGGGAAGTTTTGTTTTAAAATATTTAAATTTAACTGATTATCCATATGTAATGACCATTGTTTTCATTAAATATTATTTTCCATGTTTCCTCATTTATTTTCAATGAAAATAATTTTATCAATATTTTGGATTTTTTATATAGTATGTTATTAAAATAAAATGATATTTTCTCAAGTTTTTAATGAAATATTTAAATGATATTTTAATGGTATATTTCATTATTGTTAATATCCTTTAAGGAAATTAATGATTCTCTGGGGATATGATCTTATGATTCCATGAATATTATTTCTCTAGATTTATTATGATGATTATGCTTTAAGTTTTATTCTATGTAAATATTTTCTTTCTCATGGGTTAATTAAGTTATAATGAAACCATTATGTAACATACTTATTCTCTATGGGTTACGCTATATTGAAATAATGAAAAGTTTATGAAATATGTTTTCTTTACATGTGATATGTTATGATGATGTGATGAATGTTTTATGATCTTGTGGAACACATATTTATGGTTTTCATTAATTTATGGATGGACTAAAAAAATATATCTCTCCAATGCAATGAGTAAATACGATTATATCATGAGATATAAGGCCTGGAATAGGGAGTCCACCGAGTTCAATAATTGAATTTATTAATTATCATTGTCTTTGTAGTGAACCTTAACTAAATAAAATATTGAATGGTTAGTGAACCCAATTCACTATGATAACTTTTTATGTGAACATTTACTATGGAAATGATATTAATTAATTAAGTGTATGAGATAAATTTATATATTATGCTTATGATATGTTCTCATGGATCCAGATTTGTTATTTGTTATTCCGTATACTATGTAGTTATTTATTTTTTATGACCAAGACTTGTTCCATTATTCATGATTAATGATCTTTGTCCCATTGAGTTTTATTATTGTAAATTATGATCATGTTCTTGTAAATTTATTCTTATATTATTCTCACTTATGATAATTTTTTTATATCTCTTATGATTACCCTTATTAAGAATCTGATATCACCCTTTATTATGTTTCATTTCCCTGGGATATGAAGAAATGATTAGGTAGAGTTTCTCTATGAAATATATAGTGTAAAAATAACATTATTGGAGATGTTTAATATCTTTCATGAAATTAGATGATTATGTATCCACTCCTTAAAGATTATAAACAACTATGGTTCTAGGAAATGTATTTTTATGATAATTATTTAATATTCATCTAATATGATGTAATATATATGTACATATTTTCCAGGTAACCATAGAGTTACTTTTACTCTTAAAAAATTATATGGCATAAACATAAGGCATTTCATCAAAAACATAGGTCATGGATTGATTCCATGACATTATAACGTTGTTAACAAGTCTAACTATACCGAGACCATGCATAAAATTATGTAAAATGATAATAAAATTTATCCAAAGCGTAAAATTATCAATATGGATAATTATAATTTCTTAATTCATATGATTATGGAAAAATCCTAACTAATATTGGACCAATCATAACATAACGGAAAAGGATAATAATAAATTTCTCATGGGTAACATTATTGAAAATTATTATTGTAGTTGGACCACACATAACATATTGACCATGTCTAACTATATATATCATGTATATATTATTTGGATAAGTATACTTACACCTAACCCACCCAAAATTATATCATGAGATGTAATTGTTACCCAAAGGATTTGGGACAATATAATTCCTTCCAGACATGTCACATCATAATATTTCAGGAATATGAGTTCCACATGGATATGAATGTAATCATAAATCCATAAAAATCACTTCATGATTAACTTGAGTAAATATAATGAGTATCAAAAAAATTAACTAGATATGTAGGTAAAAAACCTTTAACTTATTAAACAATGTATATGGATAATTTTAAAAGGAAACAATTTCCAAGACACTATTAAAAAATATAATGAAGTATAGGGTATTCACATCATATAGAATGGAGGGAATATATTCTAGTCAATAATTTCCTTAGTAAATCCAATGAATGAGTAACTAGAGAGACCAAATTCAATGAGAAGATGTATAGGTATTTAAATAGTTAACAAATTTGTATGAAGTTACTATAATCCATATTTTATTAAAAGGAAAGAAAAAAGTGGTGATGAATAATTTATCTTAAGTATATTTCATTTCCACCACACTGCACATTTATAGGAACATGGATAATGAATTGTGGGGTTATCTTTAAATAGTATCCATTTATAAGAAAATATAATATTAGAGGAAATATGAAATAATAATGTGTCAAAGTATTTAATAAACAATGGGATTGACATAGGTGAAAAATATTTCAATGGAATATATAAAAATTAAGAGGTGTTAAGAAAATAACTATTCAGTTTTTGAACAACATTAAGAAACATAAAGAAAATTTCATTTTAAAGAAATGACATAAATGTATGACTTATTTAAAAAAATAAAATTAATATTTAATAATAATTAGAACATAAATAATAAATAATTTTTTTAAAAAATTATATTTGTTAAAAATTTAGAGTTAAAATAAAGAGAAATATTGAAAAAGAATTTACATGAATTATGTTAACTTTTTGTAAAAAATATACAATAAATCACTATTAAAAAATTATATTTTGAATTGAATAAAGATGATTCTAAAATATTATTTTATTAATAAGATTATCCATTTGAAAACCTTGAAATGATATATATTTGAAATCGAATAAAATTATAGTGGAATATTTCAAAATATAATTGTTTCCCTTACAAAAAGAATAATGTTTTACTTAATTCAAGAGAAGGAAATTAGCTACAATTAAATAATTAGATCCAAAATAATGAAAATATTACTGAATTATTAACATAAAGGAAGCATATTTGAAAGAGAGAAATTTTAAGAGAGAGTGTGTGTGATAGAGAACATGTCATCAAGAATAAGAAAGTTTTGTAATGACCCTTTACAAGCAGTGTATTCCATGAACTATAAATCCAAAATAGAGGAAAGATAAATATTAATTCATTTAAAAAAGAAGTTAAAATATTATTAAATATATTTCATTATCCTGTATTTGATATATATAAATAATAGATGATATGAAATTAATGAACAATTACTCTAAAAATTGATATTTAGAAAGAAACCCATTACCTTAAGTCCCGAATTTATTTCTATGTCCTATAACTTCTTGTTTAATCAAATTTAAATATGTATTTTGTTATTTAATAAAAAAATTTATTTATTTAATTATTATTTGTAATTCTTTTATTATCACAAATTGTGCATATTTTATATTTTTTTTCTTACCTCTTCCATTTTAAAAATGTTTGGTTTATAATTCAAAATATTATTTAATATAATAGTATCATAAGATGATCACTATCCCACGGTTTCATAATATTAATAAGTATCATGGTATAGTTATTTATTCATTCTACTATTATAAGAGTATAATAGTTCAATATATATAAAAAATATTTTCAAAATGAACAAGTGTTTCTTCATAAGATTGTTTTAAATGTTCCAATTGTATTTTATTCTTTAGTTTTAATATAATTATTATCATGAATATATTATAATTAAATAATCATAAACAATGTATTATTTTATTATTTTAATTATTCATTATTATAAAAATAATTTTAATTATTATTAATAAAATAATCAAGGTAAAATAAAACCTCCATGTTGAATTATAGAGAATTAAACCACCACTATGAACATTATATTTTCAACAGAGTTTAAAATAATATAAAAAAACAATAATTATTTTATTTTTTCAAAAAAAATTCATTAAATTATATTACTATTTTAATTTTTTTAAATAATAGTTTTTTATTGAATGTATTAAAGGATAATTGAAAATAAGACATGTTTTTTTGAAATCCACATTATGATATAGTAATGAATTGTGAAAAAGTGTTTTATGAGTGATAATTATTCATATATTATGAATAATTAATAATTATGATAATAATATGATTATAAAATCATTTTGACCTACTAAAATTGTTTTTAAAGGATATTATATAAAATGAATCTCAAATAACAAATTAAATGACAAAATTATAGAACTATTATTTCAACACAATAATAGGATAAAAAAAGGGTTTGATGAGAGGGAATGGTTGATCCCTCAAAAATAAAGGGTCCAAACTAAATTAATAAAAAGGTAATATAACCATGTAATAAAATAGTAGGTTTAATAGTGTTTTAGGGAAAGCAATTTTCAAATAAAAAGGAGAATTATAATTGGAAAAAATACATTTATTTTTGAGATTCCTCCTTTGGATTGATCCTAAATCCTATAGAGGAAAGTATTTTTGTCACTCTACGTGATTAAGTTCATTGGATGGGATGTTTTGAGAAGTATTTGGGTAAATTCTTTTCTGTAGAAAGTGTTTTTTCTTAAAGGATTAAGGGGTAGAATATGGGTCTTTATATATACCCAAGGGAGGGGAATTTTAGAACAATTTATTGATTATTTTATTATTTAATCTAAATTCTATGAATAATATAAATTACTATGAATTAAACTAGTGTATGATTAAACATATGATATTTCTTTGACATTAAAACTCACACAATCATTAATGGAATAATGTTAATATGTTATTAAAATTATCGAATCAAAAAAAAATATTAGAATAAAATAAAAGTTAAATTTTGGAAATTGTTTTATGTGATTGAAAATTAATTTTAGTATTTAAAAATTAATTATTTTAATTCTGAAATTGATTTTAATTTATATAAAAAGTTTTTTATATTTTTAAATAATATTTTTATAATGATTATATCATAAATATTACTGCATTCATAAAAAAAATTAATTTTTTACTATTAAAAAAATGTAATGGTTTGTTCCTTCTTAATCTTTTACATTTATATTTTAGGTTTTTGAGGTGTTTCATAGGAAGATTGAAGAGGTCTCATGGTGGTTGTATATGCAGCAAAGCTACTATAGATATTTATTTTCTGAATGGTTTACATGACGTGAATTGGCTATTTATGACTTCTATATTAGTAAAGTGGGATTCCATGAAATGGATTCACATCATTAATGGTTAATTCATGAAACGAAATAAATAAAATGATGACGAAAATTTAATTTTTATGGAAGTTAAAAAAATGGGAATTAACATCATGAATGCATTACATTATGTGAAAGTGTCAGGATTCTAGGTTTTAAATCATTTTTCAAAACAATTTTATTATTAATTTATCCTCTCTCTCTCTCTCTCATTATGGATGAATTGTAAGTTACTTCATGATCCCTCTTTATCCTTCTTTGAACAGTTGGTTTCAGTTTATTTCCATTACAGATTTGTGGTGAGTGTTTCTCCTTTTCATGGGTTTTTATTTTATTATTCTCTTGGGTACTCACTGTAGCGATGTTGATTTGGATTTCAAGGAGTTGTGAGATGAATTTTGACAACCCTTTGATGTGGTTTAGAATGATTCATGCTCTCATGGAATGGTTTTGGTTTTTGGGAAGATTCTTCTTCACCGTGCAATATGTAGTGAGATCAAAAATATTATTTGAGGCATGGGATCCTTGTTCACACATGCTTATATCCTATGTGTGGGATACAAATGTTTTTTCTTACCTTTGGGTGGATATTAAGGGTTTATGTAATTATTAAATTATTTTTCATTTTTGAATTTATTTGTATGGGGGGTTATCTCATGCTTTACAATTTCGATATATGTTGTAGATGTTATTATTCATTCTTGTTTTGAATTCTGAAAATAAAGATTGTTGGGAGCCTTTCATGCACTATAGTTGTTATCCTATGATGACCATAGATGTGTTTTTTGTGATATATCACTAAATAAAAAAGATAATTTATGTATTTTTGGATAATAATTGGTTTTCATTGGACATCTGTTTTGTGTGATAATACCCATGTTAAATAAAGAAGATATTTGATAATTACCCTAAATAATTATAGAATTTGGTTTCCGTTTTTATTGTGGGTTTGTGAGGGTAGTGGTTTTTTGGGGGTTTGTGCAGTGATGGAGGTGAATGGATAGGTTTTGTTATGGGTGGGGCTATGATGCAGTAGTTTGATAGCATTGATGCGATATGAGAAATTGTGTGATGTGGTATGTTGCGGTTGTGGCATAGTGGTTGTAGCGTAGTGGTTATGGTGTACTGATTGTGGCCTTGTGGTTGTGGTATTTTGGTTTCGGTTAAGTGATTATGCAGAAGTGGTTGTGGGATATTGTTTGCGGTGTAGTGGTTATGTTGTAGTGGTTGTGGAGTAGTGGTTATGGTGTAGTGGTTGTGGCATTGTCATTGTGGCACTGTCGTTATAGTGTAGTGGTTGTGGTGTAGTGGTTATGGCATAGTGGTTATGGCCCAATAATTGTGGGGTAGTGGTTGTGGAGAAGTGGTTGTGGTTCACTGGTTGGGTCGAAATGGTTGTGGCATTTTGGATATGGCGTAGTGGTTGTGGAATAGTGGATATTTTGTACTATGTGTTGATAGTATTATTTTAAAGTTGTGTTGTGAGATTTCATGGATGATGTGATGCGAAAAAGATGGTGGATGTGTGATGTATTGGTTGTGGTTGTGTGTGCTGGGATAGATATAGTGTGTAATGGTTACATTATTTTCCTAGTTATCCATGGGATGAATTATGATGACATAAAAAACAATATATGTAGGTAAATAAATAAGGTAGACTAGAAAATGATGTGTGATAATTGGATTAATCTGAATTTAATGAAAGAATGAGTAGTGTATTGTGAAATGAAAAGGATAATGAATAAAAGTGGAAAAAATTACGTGGAATGTGGAATGGTGTATGGATTGTATATAGATTAGTTGGTGTGTTGTATATAGTGGTTGTAGTGGTTGAGACAGTTGATGTGTAGTATATAGTGATGATTTAGTGTGAACTAGTGTTTTTTATGTGAACACATAAGTTGGGTATTATGGGATATAAATATATCATGTATATTTACCATATTTTATATGAACCTTACCCAATTTTGATAACCTTACCAACACTCATAGGTGTTATTTTTGGGTGGTTTACCCAACATCCAAGATGGTGGTGATATAGATGGTTGGTTACCCACTCTCTGCCACTCTTCCATCAATAGTGATGTGATGTCAGAGGTTTCTATGGGTGAGATGTGATGTGTTGGACCAAGTTTCTATGAGAATGATGTGATGTGTTAGCCCATGTTCCTATGGGAGTGATATGATGTGTTGTCCGAGGTGTGTACAGACAAGATGTGATGTGTTGAATGAGGTGTCTATAGGTGAGATGTGATGTGTTGGGATAGGTTTATATGGGTGAGATGTGATGTAGTGTGATTTGATCTGTGGTGGGGGTCATGAGTTATGGGAAGAGGTAATGAGGTTGATGTCATTCAGATCCATGATACACTACTACTCAGGTTCTAGTTTTGATGTGATGACATAGGTATATATGGGTGGGATGTGTTGTGATGTGATGTGCGGAACAGGTGTCTGTGGGTGGGATATGATGTGATGTGTAGCCCTCGTGTCAATGGGAAGGATGTGATGTGATTCTTTTTATATGTTTGGAAGGTATGAGAGAATAGTGTATTCGATGTTCAGGTGTGAGAGTAAAATTTTTTTGGGGATGTGGTCACGAGGTTCTTTTATTTTCTATAATCATGATGATATATTATTATATTGGATGGGTAATTTTGTGAGTAAACCCTAGTGAGGATAGTTTTGGTTAGATTAACAATATAGGTGGTTTTTGGTTTAACTTTTTGTCTACTGGTGATGTATAATTCTCTTTTTTACATGTGAACTTGAGGCCACGGTTATGTCCCTAATAGGTATACAATTTATTCTCACTCTGTGTACATAAACTATTTTTCAGGTTTCTAGGTGTACATTTGGGACTAATATGGAAATTACAAGCTTGGTTTTCACTGATTTTGAGTCACTTACATATATTTTTCTTTTTGGTATACCATTGGATACTTTTTAAGGTATTAGTTTTACTTTATTCATGCATTATGGGATGGGTTTTTTTGTACATTTATATTTTATACTGGAGTTTATGGTTATTTTTTATCCTATTTCCTAATCATTATTTATTTATAGAGGTTAGTGACTTTCATATTTTGAGTTTTTTATTCCCTCAATGTTATTATCCAACTCGGATCATACTATACATAGGACTTAGGGGGTCATAATGTTTGTATCCTCATTGCATTATCTTTGGTGAGAGGGGGTCAATGAAAAAATAGTATTAGTTGTTTGGTTGATAGATAAGATGGATCTGGGAGTTGGGAACTATGATTTTTTCAATGTATTGTATGGAAATTGTGCCACATGACCTTACAACCCGACATAGTCCAAGGATACTGATTAGGGAATAGGATTTTATCCCCCCATGATTTAGTGGACGAACTATGATTTGATTGAAGGACCTAGTGAGGTGGGCCAATATTTAGGGTAGAGACCTATGATAGGTAAATGTATCATGATAACTTTTTTTCATGTTTAAATTGGGTGTTTTAGGAAAATAAAATGAATTATATAAATAAACGTTGATAAAATTTGATGCCATCTGGCATAGTATATTCTCCTTTTTTTCAGAAATTGATCATGTTCATTATCAACAAGTCACTTCTGTAGTTGAAGTTCAACTGGAAGATCCATTTGATCATAAAATAGTGGAATCAATAGAAGAGGATTAGGCATGGTAGTGATATTTGTGTGCCTTTTAGCGATAGAGTTTATGAAATTATGAGGGTAGTATCCCAGATCTGGTGATGGAGCACTGGATGGTGGTTATCTATATCACATTCGACCTAATCTAAGCATGAGGTGAGTTTTGGTAACCATTGACCGTTATTTATGTTTGAGGAGCTACATGCCAGTGGTGGATGTTATTTCTTAGTGAGTACAAGGAGGTAGTTTACTTAGGTCCATAAATTCATAGGGTGTTCCAGGAAGATCTTTTATCATCAATGATGGGGTAATCCAAGATGAATGAGTTTATCTCCCTTCAGTAGGGTTGTTTGAGTGTGAAGGATCTTGGGATTAGGTTCAAGGACCTCCATCAATTTTCTCTAGATGTTTTCCTAGATATGGATTCCATACCTCAGTGTCTAGAATAGTCTTTGTCTAATTAATAAGTTATGTTTTCACTTTGATTGCACTACCAACACATCTAGAGGTGTAGAAAAAAGTTGATGTTATCAAGAGGATTATTTACTTGGGAGAAAATCCTTGTCAGGGTAGTCATCAAAAAGTTGTTAGAAGTGTAGACATTAGTGGCGGGCCGCGAGTGTTCAAGAATTTGGGGTTCCTATCAGTATGGAACTAGCTACAACAATTTCGTCCCCGACCATCTAAGACATATTGTTTCTGAGCACCTTTCAAGGTTTATCTATTTTTGTTCCATATACGTGGTAGATATTGGACCCACTAGGATTTTTGTCTGACCACTCAGGGATTTTAGTTTCATATGGGTGGTCTGGCCCCTTTTTAGCTGTAGTCATCTCTGAAGTAGTCATAGTGGTAGGGACTAGATGTTTTTATTCACCATCAAAGGGAGGGTGAATTTGTAAGAGAAAATAATTTTGATGGACCTTGTTCAAATTATCCTAGCACAAATAACAATTATGATAGATGGAAACAGAGAATCAAATGAGCAGGGTGTGGTCAGATGCACACATTAGAGGAATCATCATCAGTAGAGTCGAGAGTTATTTAAGGTACGATTAGTTTATCATCTAACCTTATGTGTTATTGTTTGATTCTGGAGCATCTCACTCCTTTGCTTCTCCTTCATTTTTTTGTATGATAGGACTAGATGGTGAGAGACTTCCAGTCCCCTTGTTTTATATATACTAGTTTTAGTTTATACCTCCTTGGTTGATGAGTTCTGAGATTGTATACTGGTGATAGGGAAACACCAATCAGAGAGGGGATTCTTTTTATTGAACATACAGCCATATGATAATATTAATGGTATGGATTGGTTATATTTAATGTGTTTTTTATCAAATGATTTTGGAGAAGAGTTTCCTTTTCTGATGTGGTGGGCTAGGGAGTGGCATTCATTGGTGATCGATGTTACGAGTTGGGTGGTTGGTGGGTGGTGAATTTTATTTCACAGTTGGTAATGATTTTAGTAGAATATCAGGTTGGGGGTGTTCCTAGTGTTTTGGAGAATTTTTTAGATGTTTTATAATAGGAGGATATGGAACTTCCCCTGAAATGTGATATCAAGTTCTAGATAGAACTGGGTGGGGTCTCTAATCATAATGGATTTCTACTGAATAGTTCCCACAAAGTTGAATGATTTGGGGATGTAGGTGCATGATCTAATTCCAAGGGGTTTCATCTGACCCAATGTGTTGTTATGGGGTGGTCCATTGTTTTTATTCAAGAAGGAAGATTATAGTATTACATTGTGTATAGAATACGAGAGGCGGAATCATGTAACGATCAAGAACCATTACCATTTTCTGAAGATAGATGGTCTATTCAAATAGTTAATGGAGGCTAGTTAGTTATTTAAGATCAATTTATGGTATGTATATCACCAGTTTATTTTCAAAGATGAGGATGTTTAGAAGACAAACTTTAGATGTAGGTATGGGAACTTCGAGTTGGTATCCATGTTGTTCAGTGTTACGAACACACTATCTATGTTCTCGGGGATTATGAACTCCATGTTTCATGAGTTCCAAGACTGAATCATTGTCATATTAATCAATGATATATTGGTCCACTCTATGTTAAAGGACGATCATGGAATTCATATTAATGTTTTTATTAGGTCCTTCGATACCACCATCTTTATGATAATTTGTTCAAGTGTGGGTTCTGGAAGTGAGATGTGATTTTCATTAGACATGTGGTGTCTCAGTAGGGTATTGTAGTAGACCCATAAAAGGTCTATGTATTTGTTTCTCAGGAAATTCCTATGAATTTGGAAGAGTTTCGAAGTTTCCTTGGAATCATAATCTATTACTAAAGGTTTATACTTCATTTTTCTTTAGTTGCATCCAAAATAAAAATATTGACTAGGAAGGAACAAGTTTTTTTAAAGACATATCAATTCCAGGTATTATTTAGTTACCAGATTAATAATTGTTTTAGTTCTCTAGTTCTGTAGTTTCCCATGGAGGGTGTGTTATTTTATGTTTTTTATGACACATCTTGTATGGTATTGGGATGCATGTTGATGAAGTAGAGATAAATGGTCTCTTATGGGTCTAGGAAGTTACATCTTGAAAATTATAACAAAGACACCAAGGATCTAAATATAGAAGTATTTGTGTTCATGCTAATGTTGTGGAAGAATTACCTCATCAGTGAGTATTTTGTGGTTTTCACAGACCACAAGAGACTAATATATATATATTCTCTCAAAGGGATTTGAATATGTACCTTTGGATGTGGATGGAGTTTCGTAAAGATTATTATTTTGATATATATTACATCCCAAAGGAAGGGTAATGTAATTGTAGATGTGTTGATTTGAAGTATCGAGGGGGTGTGGAATGGGAGTCTGTGGATAACTAGAAAGGGGTGTAAGTGCTTACAGTGATACATTATGACTTTGATGAGAGAAGTGGTTGTGGTTTTTTCATTAGATGATAGTGTAGTTATCTTTTATGTAAAATGTAGAGGAGTCTCAATGGAAAGGCTCATAGGAATTAGCGATGTGTGATTGATTGTATATGGTGAAATTCCTGAGGGATAGTCAGAGGAAAAATAAAAAATAGTGTTTTACAAGAGTGGTTGTGTGTATCATAGTAAATTTGAGAGGGAGATATCCTTGAGATTCATATATCATCATTATTGGTACATCCTGGTGTGAAATATATTTATCATGTCTTGAGAGGGAAGCTTTTTTGGATGATTGTAAAATGTTCAGTAGTGAATTTTATGGAAATATTTATGATTTTTCAACAGGTGAAAGTTAATCCCCCTGTTCTAAGATGTTTTTTTTAGTCCTTGGATATTCTTGAGTGGAAATGGGATGATATCATGATGAATTTTGTCATAGGGTTTCCACAAGATGAGGGATGATGTGATGCGATTTGGGTGATAGTATAATGGTTGATAAAATGTGTTCACTTCCTAGTGATCTATGAGTTGAGTGTTATAGATGTTTTGGATATCATGTTTATATATGATGTGGTTAGGATTAATGGGGTACAAGGAACATTACCTATGACCAGGATCCTCATTTTAACTCATGAATATGGAGGGGATTGCAATAATATTTTGGCTCCTAGTTGTGCCTTAGCACTACATTACACTCCCAGACAGATGTGAATACAGAGTGAACCATCTATATATTGAAGGATTTGTTAAGTGAATGAGTATTTTAATTTACTGGATCTTGGATATGATAACTCCATGTGGTTGAGTTTGTTTAAAATAATAGATATCACATGTCCATTAGTATGCCTCTATTTTTGGTGCTGTATAGGGGACCTTGACATTCTCTTTTGTGTTGGATAGTGGTTGGGGAGTTGGTAGTTCTTGGGTCACATGACCATCAGAAGGCATATGCTAATCATAAGAGAAGGCCCCATGATTTTGAGGATGGAGACCTTGTTTTCATGAGAGTATACCCACGGTGTGGGCAGTGGAGGTTTGGTAGGGGGAAGAAGATTTTTCCCATGTTTTTTGGGGCCTTTGAGGTGTTTGGGAGAGTTATCAAGTTGGAGTGTTAGTTGAAGTTCCCATCATGGTTGGAGAGGATCTACTCTATCTTCCACATGTCCTAGATTCATTGGAATCTTAATGATTATTCTCACATTATTTACTGAAGAGAGTATGATATCGAGGATGATGAATTATTCATGGAGAATCCAGTAAAGATCCAGGATCATTGTGATAAGGTGATGTGTTAGTGGACCATACCATTGGTTTGTGTGTTATGAAGACATAGTGTCCTGGAAGAGATTACTTGGGGGTGATAGATGTAGATGTGTGACTAGTACGTGGATTTATTTTTAGTTTTTATTTAATATATTATTTTGGTGATGTGATGTTTTGATTTTATGTTATGATATGTGTTGTCTCGATTGATGTGTTATGTGTAATAAAAACCCCTTGCATATGAAAATGGGGAGGCCCAAAATCATAATTGAGATGCATTATACTGTAATGAAATTAAACCCATGAGGGTGAGTTAGTGTTTCCTAGAGTGGATAATATCTTAAAATTAATGACGGAATTACCTAATTTATGTTCTCAGTGCAGTGTTGTGGTTTTGTTGTGGTGGTGTTTGGTTTGGGCTATGCCAAGGTTGGTGTGGTTATTTTAAAATTTAGATGATTTTTATGGTGCTGAATGATTCTATGTGGTGCCCGGTGAGAGGTGGTGATGATTCTATAAAGTCTATTTTATGGGTTCTCTTATTTATGTGTTTTTATGGTGGAAACATTGAGGTGTAATGAGATACTTGATAGGTATCTCACAGGGTGGTTTTTCAGACCCAATTTCCTTATGGCCTTGGTTTTTGATTCTCAATGGAAATATTCACTTGAGTGTTATCTAATGTACCATTACATGCCTTCTTAATATGTTGCCTTTTTTTTGGGTGTTGTAGATGTTTTAGAGGAGGCTTGAGGAAGTTTCATGGTGGTTGGAGGTGCATTAGATCTGCAATAGGATATTAACATCATTAATGGTTTACATGACATGAATTGGTGGTTCATGTATTATATAAATAAAAGTGGGGATTCTATGAAATGGATTCATTTCAGGAAATCTGAATTAATGGTATATAATTAATATAATGCAGAGAAAATTTTAATTTTTAGGAATGTTGTAAAAATAGGAATTCATGTCATGAATGGGTTACAATACATGAAAGTTTCAGGATTTTAGGTTTTAAAACCGTTTATCCGGATGTTTTTTATTCATTCAGCCACTCCTCCTCTATCTATATCTATCTCTATCCTTCATGTTTTGGATGATCCCTAGGTTCTCTAATGAGGTACTCTACATCTCTTCCTCCTGATTCAATTTGTTGGTTCCAGTGGATTCATGTTGGCAATCTGCATTGAGTGATTCTCATTTCCCTATGGTTTTTTTGTTATCCTCTTGGGGATTCATTGTGTTGATTTTAATTTAATTTTTGAAGAGTTTTGGGATATGTTTTCTTTAACCCTTTGATATATTTTAGGATGATACGTGATATAGTTGTGTGGTTGTGGTTTACAGGTAGTTTCTTCTTTATCTTGTGTTACACAAAAGGATCAGAAATCTTATTTGAGGTAGGAGTCATCATTCTCACATTTTTATGTGATATATTTGATATCTATATTTTTTTTCATACCTATGGGTAGATAGTATGTAGTGACATATTATATAATTAATTATTATAATTGAATTGATTTTTATGGTGAGTTATCATATGCTTTACTATTTTTATATATATTGTTGTTGTTATAATGCATGCATATTACCGATTCTAAAAACAACATATGCTGAGAGCCTTTCCTACACTGTATTTTGTTTTTATGATGACCCTAGTTGTGTTTTTCTATGATAAAATCATGAATAAAAGGTTAAATAACATATATTTTCATAATAATTGGTTTCCCTTAGACATTTGGTTTAGGTGATAATACTCATGCTAAATAAAAAAAATGTGATAATGCCCGTCATCAATTGTGGAAGATAGTTTGTGTTGTTATTGTGTGTTTGATATTTTTTTTATCCCTATGTGGTTTAGGATATTATGAGGTGATTGAGGTGACCATATTAGAAGTGTGATGTATTAGGATGTGATGAAATGTTTGGTTATCATGGATGCAATGTGGTAAATTGTGAGACGTGGTGGGATGATGTTGTGGAAAAATTGTTGTGGTTAAATGGTTGAGGAATTGTGGTTGTGGTGTAGTTTTTATGGTGTAGTGGTTGTGGCATAGTGGTTATGATTTAGTGGTATTGGCTCAATGGTTATAGCAGAGTGGTTTTGGTGGAGTTGTTGTGGCACATTTGTTATGGCTCATTGGTTGTGGTGTAGTGGTTATGGAATAGTAGTTTTGGTTCATTGGAATTGTTGTGGTATGTGGTGATAGCGTTATATTATGGTTATGTTTTGATATTCCTTAGTTGATATTGCGTAATGACGATTATAGATATGTGATGATATGGTGTTGTTTATGTGATTTGGCCAGTTGTAGCATGTCATGGTAATGTTATTTTCCTAGTTATCCATGGAATGAACTATGCTAAAATATAAAAAAAATAGGCTGGTGAATAAACAAGGTGGATTGGAATCATTTGTATGATAATTGGCTTAAACAAAATTGCATGAAAGAATTAGTAGTGCAGTGTGAAATTAAATGGATAACGAATAAAAGTGAAAAACATGTAAGTGGAAAGTGTAATGTTGTATGGATTATGTGGTGGTTGTGTGGGGTGTTTCATATAGTGGTAGTGGAGGTTGAGACAATATATGTGTTGTATATGGTGGTGATACAGTTTTCTATATTATTGTTTATGTGAACCCATACATTGGGTATTGTGTGCTATCTATATAACAAGTCTATCTATGTTAATTTATATGTGCACCACATGAGTTCTCTATGTTTTCCCCTATATATAAGATGGTAGTGATACAGATGGATTTGTATCCCCACTCCCACGCTCTTCCTATAGAAGTAATGTGATGACCCATGTGTTTACGGGTGAGATGTGATGTGTTCAACTAGGTGTCTATGGTTGAGATGTGATGTGTTGGCCTAGATGTCTACGATTGGGAAGTTAATTATTTTCCCATGTGTCTACTAGAGAGATGTGATGTGATCACCCAGGTTTCTATCAATGAGAAGTGAAGTGTTGGACTAGGTTTCTACTGGTGAGACATGATGTAATGTTATTTGATATGTGGTGGGTTCATGCATGGTAGGAGTAGGGAACGAGGTTTATGTCGTTGATGTCCATGATTTCTTACTGCTCTGGTTTTGGTTGTGATGTGATGACCTAGGTGTCTGTGAGTGGGGTGTTATGTGATGTGATGTATGGACTAGGTGTATGTGGGTGGGATGGGATGGGATGTGATGTGATGTGATGTGATGTGATGTGATGTGATGTGATGTTATATGATTTTAATTGATGTGATGTGATGTGATGTGATGGGATGGGATGGGATGTGATGTGATGTGATGTGATGTGATGTGATGTGATGTGATGTGATGTGATGTGATGTGATGTGTGGCCCCAGTGTATACGGGTGGGATATGATGTGATGTGTTTTCGTATGTGTGGAAGGGATGGGTGCATAGGACGTTAGACGTTGGGGAATGAGATCATCAAATCAGCAGGGACGTGATAATGGTGTGCCTTTATTTGTTATGATCTTGATTCCATATTATTATATTGGATGTGAGATTTGGTGAACGATCAATAGTGAGGCAGGGTTTAGTTAGATGACCTGTATAGTTTCTTTTTTGGGCGTTCACCGGTGCTTTAGTGTGCTCTATTTATATGTGCACTTGATGCCTTGGTTATGTCCCTACTGAGTATACCTGTTATGCTGACCCTATGTATATAAAAAAATCAGGATTATAGGAGGACTATGAGGACTCAGATGGAAATTACTAGCTAGGTTGGATTTCTTATTGAGTCACTATTGTAGATTTTTATTTTTGGTATACCATTCGAGACTTTTATGTGTATTGGTTTTACAATATTCATGCATTGTATGATGGTTTTTGGTTTACCATTACATTATCGGCTGGAGTTGTTTGGTGATTGTTTATCCTATCTCCTAATCTTGTTTTATTTATAAAGGGTAATTCCACCCATACTTTGATATTTTAATAACCTCGGTGCAAGTCTCCAACCCGAAGCCTACTAGTGGTAGGACTCAGGGTTCATCATCTCTCTCTCCTTGTTATGTTAACTTTGGACAAAAGGGGTCCTCACATCAAAATCTACATTTTCAAAAAAATACTAAAACATAACACTAATTTAATTTTGTTTTTTATTCAAAAAATAATAATTAAATTTTGTAAAATTATGATTTTAAATATTAATATTTTATTTTTTATATAAATCCTTGTAATAAAATGGAAAACTATTTACTTATAATAAAAATTATTCTTTTTTCCATTGGTTTTTTCATTTATATTTTTTATTACTCACTAATTATTATTTATTTAGTAATTTAATTATTTTTATGTTTTAAAAATAATATCAATTTTTAAAATTTATCTTCTAAGTAATTTAAATTTATCATTGGATTAAATATTTATAAATAGAGATTTTTTTTAATAAACATCAAACAATATAGTTTTGATGAAAAATAAATTAACATATTTTTTTTTTAATGTTTACTTTATCCAAATATAATGTCTATTTTATGATTAAGAGATAATATACAATTGATAAATTAAATTTTCAAAAAAATAAATAAATATTTCTTAATTTTTTTCTAAAAAATTTTATTTAGAATTAAAAAAAACTGTTGGAGTATCAAAATAATACCATATAATATAATAAAAACAACATAAATATTAAATTATAATCTATTATTTAAAATTTCTAGTAAAACTATATTTTAATGAATATATATAAATTATATATTTATTTTATAATTTGAGACAAATAAAATTTCGTAAGAATTTAAAATTTACCATGTCACTTTCTAGGGTTATATATTAAATTTATATAACTATTAAATGATTTAAAATACATTATTAAGAAATAATTTCCAATGAATTAATTAATACTTATGTGACCAAATTTAAATAAAATATTTAATATGAGTAATTTAGTTTTCAAATAAATATACATGTTTAAATATAATCATGAATTCCATAAAAGTAATTTTATAAAAAAAAATTAATAGACAATTATTATTGATAAATTTCTGTTATACATGAATTAATATTTTATGTGAAATAAAGTAGTCAACTATTAATAAAAATTATAAGTTCATATCATTAAAAAATAATCAAAATGTATTTAATATTCAAATATGAAATCCCATAGTGAATATTTATAATAATATTTATAGAATTTTTTGGTTGTTATATTCCACCCCCTTAAAGTAATTGATTCCTCACAATTTTACTACTTAATAAACACTTATTTAGGTTTTATCCCATTTTAATTGTACTGTAATAAAATTCCCAAATATAATATTAAACATTAATTATGGTAAGGTTAATATATAAATCAGTAATAACATATTGTAAATGTTAATGCTATGGGGTCATACTAGTTATACATAACCATATACTCTAGAGATAATTCATATTTATATAAGGATTTATGTCTAAATTTCCATACTCCAAATTCAAAAAAATAACCAAAAACATCTATAATAACAACTAAGCCGCCTTAGACCCTAAATTATGCATATAGTTCTAAACAAAACTACTTTTACACTTTTATGAAATTTAAAAAACTCCTAGAATAAATATTTTTGTGCCTTTTGGAACTAAGAACATATTACATCATCAACCTATAATATTTAATAAAATCCTTCCACATAGGCCCCTTATAAACTACTAATAACTCTTTAACACTTATGAACACCATGAGAAATGGGTGAACATAAGAATGGAGTGAGTTAAATAAATAGTTAGTGGTATAAAATTAACAATAATACATAAAAGAGTTATAAAAAATCATAATAAAATGTAATACGTGATCATGTAAGAAGTAGAATGATTAAAAAAATAAGATCATGAAATCATAAGAAGTGAAAATAAGAAGAGGTAAAATAATCATAATTCTTAAAATAATTGCCATAAAAGAATGACCTTAAAAGAATGGAATATATCTATAATAGAATTTCATAAGTGACCACACCTCATGGGTAAGACACTTTCCACCACCAACAGTGGAATCCCTTTTTCATTATATAATAATGTTGCACCAAAATAAAGTATATATTCATAAACATATGTTAAGACTCACAACCATGAAATCATAACATTATAAATAATTCTAATTATACCAGGCTTGCACGTAACATTAAAAACAAGACAAACTATACCCAACCCACTCAAAAAATGATCGATAATTCTAAATTTACATGGGACATGAATTACATTATGGACAAGAATAACTATACTTGGACCACCCATAACATTATGGATAAAGATAACTATAATTATCCCATATATATCATTATGAACATGGATATGTATATCTATGACACACATAACACTATATACAATGATAAATGGGCCTGGAAAAAACATACGATTAAATAAAAGACTAAATATAGATAGATGATTCCATATGATTGTAACACACTGAAATCCTTTAACCTATATCGGTATATTATTAAATAACATTGGCATGATCAGAAGAGATAATTTCCCAAAATAATGATCAGTTGAGTAGACATGGAAGTACTAGATACACACATAAAATTTAAAATACATTATAAATTGAAAAATTAATAACATTGTGTCTCCTTTGAATACACTCATATCGCTTATTCTATCCATACAGGTCAGTCATAATATACTTCTTCACAACCTAGAATAAATTAAACATAATAAAGAGGTGTGATCATATGATCAGTAAGGATAACAATACAATAAAATATATCATAAATAAGAATAAACATTTAATGAAATGTATAAGAAATAAACACAAGCCTTTTAAACATAAAGAATAACCTAATATGTAAATGATAAATCCAATAATTATATTTATATATTCACATAGATATTCTACTAGTCAAATAATCACATGTAATATCAATAGTTAATCCCATAAACATGTAATGCATAATGTCAGACATTATAACAACATAGTCAAGGCGTCGTGCACAGATTACAAATAAAAAATATTATCAATTCCTTTTTTTAAGACACTATTCTGTCTCATGAGTCCTACTGATGCATCAGGGGCTATAGTGGGCCCCACCCATCACTTACTACATTTAATGCATTCCTCATATGAAAAGGGTAAAACATAACATAAACATTCTTATTAAACAAACATATGAAATGTTAATAATTTAACAATAAACCATGAATGAAATAAAAAAAGACATCCATAGTCAAATATATCCTAAAACTATCAATACAATATGGAATATTGAATCAATATAAATCAACATCAATTAAACAAAAAATCCAACAAAGGCTATTGACATAGATGAAATCAATCCAAAAATTATTTGAGATAAATATCTATTTCGACTTTGAAATCATTTAAAAGTCACGAAATTATAAAAGAAAAAATTTATATTGAAAATATTCTTATAATATTATGATGGATGCTTTGAAGGAGTTATAATGGCAGAAAATAACTGCACCCACCACAATTGTTAAAAAAACATTCTTTCATTAATTTGTCGAAAATGTCTTAAAGTACCTAGTTTGGAAAATAACGGAATGATTCAGTTAAAAACATTTTATAAAGAGTAAAAAAGGGTATAAATGACTTTAAACCATTGTATAAGAAATAGTAAAAATGTTTTGAAAAACATTTTTAAGAAACATGGACGTGGATGATAAAGTAGTTTCCGTAGATACTTACGTATAAACAACCTTGAAAAATAAAGAGATTGTACAATTAACCCTTACCTTGTACTTTTACATAGTTGAGGGTACTTTAAACTCTATTATAATATTTAAATCATTGTTATTAAATTATAAAATAACTGCATATATAAATATGATATCATATATGATCCTATAACATTTCTTTGATAATAATATTTCTGTAGTATCATTGTTTTGGGTGTTAACTGATTCATTTTCCTTTATATGTTTTGTTATGTAAGTCAAATTTTCTATGGATAGGATGTATTTGATTCATATACATAATTATATTAATTTATTAAAAATTATTTCTAATCATAAAATGAAAATTATTCTTGAATGGTTACAATGGGGAATGAAATCTCATCGCATTGTTGAGACAGTAAGTTGTACATATACACAAGCGAAAATATCATACTATTGATGTTGAAATAGTATATAATTTGTTCTTATATTATATATAAATAATAATTAACATGTTATATTTATTATTTACATTAATTATACTCATTATTATACCCATCCCAATAATGAAGTGTTGAATAACAAAGTACACCACAATGTGGAGATGGTAAGACATACGTATGCACGTATGGTGACTTGTCATTTATAGGATGTATAGAATAATTAATATGTTTTACCATATTTATAATAACATATAATTATGTATATGGTACTGTATTTATTATTTATGTTTGTAAAAAACAAATGAAGAGGAACATGTAGAAGAAAAGAACTTTGGAAGATGTGATAAAATAATTACCTCTTCTTCGGGTGATTTGTTTTTATTTGAACAAAAGGGCTCCATAGGAAGGATTTAATATAAACTTAAGGATTCTATAAGGAATAAATGTTAGTTTTTATGAGATTAAAGGATGATTTGGCCAAGCCAAATGGCTTTGGAGGTGTGAATATAAGAGAAGGGAAAGTACCCTTTTAAAAGGGAGTTGATGGGTAGTTTAGGAAACGATTTAAATATTAATTTATTATAAAATTATTTTCGGTTTCTAATTGGTCAAAATGGATTTATTTCTAGTCTAAGGTGTTAATGTGTCTAAATAATTTCATCCAATAGGTTTTAGACATGTTTAGGTCCCCATATTATCCTTATCTTTTATATTTAACCCCTTGTTAAATAGTTTGACTTTTACCATGTCTTCTTGTATGTATACTCTAAATGGTTAATATAGTTACCATAAAATGAAACAGAGAACCTAAATTAGTTCATTAATGTAATATTTATTATTATATAAGTCATTTGGATGGATATTATATTTGTAGGACTATAATAAAATTTAATAAAATAGTATTTGTTTGAAAAACTCATTTGTGTCAATTTTGAAACTTTTTAGTATTTGGTTTTTATGAAAGTTAAAACAACTTTATTCCTTAGATAAAAATACATTTAATCAAACCTAACATGTAATATTCACCTTGAATGTTTGTTTGGAATCAAAATTTTAAATTTTCATTTATTTTAATATTTTTAAAATTATTTATTTTAATCTTTCATTAATAAGGTAATTACTACATCATCATTGTGTCAGAAAGAAATTTTATTATTTAATATCTAAAAATTATAAAAAAACTACTATGATGTAGGAAATATTTTTATATTTATAATTAATATTTATAGTATAATTTATTTTATGTATAACCATATATTAAAAATGTATTCGTTATTAAAATTTGAATTTTAAAATTTGAACTCTTCTTTAAATAAAATATAACAAATGTCCTAATCTAATCCAAGTGGATAAAAAATATTCATGTTTTTTTGTATGGTCAATTTGGGTCTAAATGCACTTATACAATATAATTATAACATATGTTGCGATAATTTTATAATATTATAATAATATTTTTTCTTTCAATTACCATATTTACTTTTAAATGTGGTAAATACAATTCAAAAGTAACTATTAACCAAAAATTATTTTCATCCTATTGAATCACATTTTAAATACTAATGAAAACTGTGCCAGTCATGTTTTTAAAATTCAATTTATAGAAGGGGTAAAATTATGTTTTATGCAAATTTGAAAATGTGCCAAGAAGGTGGGTAAAAGATGTTAAAAATTTAAACAAACTTTTATATGTCTAATCTTATTATAAAATGACTATAATAAATTATATTGGAAAAATATTGGTATTATGTATATATTTTGAATTTAAAATAAATTAAAATAAAAAATAATTATTCAAATAAAAAGTTGGTTGTAAACAATAACACAATGTTTTTCACTATTCATCAAAAATTGAATGTTTTTAGAAAAATACCAAAAATTTACCTTAAGATAATTTTGATATTATAAACCAGAAAATGAAGTCAGTTTTGAAAAATAAAATTTATAAAATTTTAAAAGTTGGTTATTACTATTCATAAGTTCTTTTTAAATGACTAGTTTGATTGGTCGTGGTGTGCTAGAACTCGAAGCTGCATATAGTGCAAGCTATTGTTTTATTAATAGAGAAGTGTACCATAAATGATTGGGGTGTTACATTCTTCCCTCCTTCACATAATTTATTCCTTGAAATTTCTAGAGTATTACTGCCTATAAACATTTGGGTGGTTCTTCATCATAAGTTCCTCAGGTTCTCACGTTGCCTCTTCCATTTTATGGTTTTTTCAAAGAACTTTTACCAGGAGAGTCGTTTGGTTTCGCAACACTTTTTATCTAGAATCAGGAATCCTAATAGCCTTTCCATAATAATATAGATCTAGTTCTAGTTCTATTTCTTCATAGGTGAGTACATGTGTTGGGTCAGGCATGTATTTTCTCAACAGTGATAGGTGGAACACATCATGAAATTTGGAGAGGCATAGTTGAATTTCCAAATGGTAAGCTACAACTCCAATTTTTTCTAGAATTTAAAAAGGTCTGATGTACATGGGAATTAATTTACTCTTCTTATGAAATATTATAACACCCTTCCATGGAGATACCTTCAAGAAAACATGATCTCTTACTTTTATTTCCCAATCCTTCGTCAAGTTATCGGTATTGATCTTTTTCCTAACTTGGCTGCTTTGATGTGGGTTTGGATTATCTTCACATTTTCTACTATTTCCTCAATTAGTTCTGGGCCTACAAGTTTTCTTTCACTAACATAATCCAAACACGTTGGTGTGTGAAATCTTTTTCCATGTAATGCTTCATATGATGACATCTAACTACTTGAATGAAAGCGATTGTTATAGGAAAATTCTACCAGAGGTAAATACTGATCCCACATACCTTGAAAGACAAATGAGCAAGATCCCAACATGATTTCTATGGTTTTAATAGTCTATTATAATTTACCGTTAGTTTGAGGGTAGTAGGAATTTCTCAAATGATGTTTAGTATCCATGGATTTCTAAAGACCTTTCTAGAATCTTGGTATAAAATTTGGATCACAATCAGAAACAATCGATATGGATATACCGTGAAGTCTTACAACATAATTAACATATTGTCTTGCAAAATGTTCAAGTGTTAAATCTTCTCTTATAGCAAGAAAATGTGCTGACTTGGTAAGATGATCATTTATGAACCATATCGCATCATTCATTCTAGTATTATTTGGTAACCCCATGATTATGTCCATCATAATATCATACCATTTCCACTGAGGTATGTGAAGAGGTTTCATGACTCCTCTGGGATGTTTCCTTCCAGCCTTCATGTGTTGACAAACCATATATATTGACACATAATTAGTAATATCACTCTTCATGTTATCTGACCAAAAATGTTCCTTCAAATCTCTATACGTCTTAGTGCTTCCAGGGTGTATAGAGAAATTGGAGCAATGAGAATCATCCAAAAATTCCATTTTTAGATCAGTTATATTTGGAACACAAATCCTCTTCCCAAATTTCAAAATTATATCTTCATATACAAAGTAAACCAATCTCTCATCATTCAAAACATTGAATTTCTCTCAAAACTCCTCCTCATCAGTTTGAGAAATTTTTATCCTTTTTAGAAAAGATGGTTTGTCAACCATTTGAAAAATTATTGATGTTTCACCTTTTATATGTATTCCCATATTCATCTTTACTATATCTATGAACACAGGATCCATTTCAACTCTCATCTTGTTCAGAACTCCATGATTCTTTCTTCTCAAACCATCTGCCACCTTATTTTCCTTCCCCTGGTGGTAGTGTATTGTGAAATCATAATCCTTGAGTAGTTCGAGCCATCGACTTTGCCTCATGTTTACTTATTTATTTGAGAAAATATACTTTAAACACTTGTGATTAGTATATATCTCAAGTTTTTCACTATATAGATAGTTCCTCAATATCATCATATAAATGATTATAGCTGCTAACTCAAGATCATGAGTTGGATAGTTTTGTTCATGACTTTTTAGCTTCCATGATTCATAGTCAATAACTCTATCATTCTACATAAGGACAAACCAAAGTCCTTTCTTTGGTGCATCACTATAAATAACAGACCCATCATTAACTGATGGTAGAATCCAGAAAAGAGCATTGACTAATATTCTATTAAATTTTTCAAACCATTCTTCACACTCTTTTTTCAATCAAATTTAACCCCTATATGGGTGATCTTCGTTAATGGGTTAGCCAATTAGGGAAAATTGTTGATTAAATGCCTATATAACCTGCTAAACCAATAAAACTGCAGACCTCAGTTATACACGTTGATGATGGATATTCTTGGATTTCCCTTGTCTTTGAAGAATAAACTGAGATTCCATCCTTAGGGAAAATATGGCCAAGAGAAGAAATATTTTGTAGCTAGAATTCACACCTTGTAAACTTCCCTTATAATTCATTTCTTCTAACAGTTTGTAGAATAGTGAGAATGTGATTTTCCTAATCTTCATAGCATTTAGAGTATACCAAGATATCATCAATAAATAAAACTTAAAATTCATCAAGATATTCCTTGAAAACAATATTCATTAGATCCATGAAAACATAGGGTGTGTTAGTCAGTCCAGAAGGAAGTATTGTAAACTCATAATGCCCATATCTTGTTCAAAATTCTATCTTTAGAATGTATTTTTTCTTCATACACAACTGATGATACCCAAAAATAAGGTCAATATTTTAAAAATATCGAGCTCCATGATTTTGCTCAAATAAATCATCAATATGAGGTAGGGGATACTTGTTCTTTATTGTTATAACATTGATCTCCCTATAGTCAGTTCACAACCTCATAGATCTATATTTTTTCATAAAAAAAGAACATGGGCTCCCCATGGATAAACACTAGGGAGAATAAATCCTTTATTAAAAAATTAATCTAGTTGTTTATTTAGTTCCAATAATTCTATTGTGGCCATTCTATAAGGGGTCTTCGATATGGGCCATGAACCTGGAATTAAGTCAATGAAAACATAATTTCTAATTCTGGGGGATGTCCAGGTAAATCCTCTGGAAACACACCAATATATTTTTGAACAATAGGTACATCCTCTATTTGAACATTTCTTTCCTCACCCATAGTTATATCACTCCCTTCCTCCCTATTAATTTAATTTAGTAGAGCTACTGGGGGTGGATCTAGATGAGAATTATATGGTGATGTTTCTAATATGAAGATATAAGATTCTTTATCATCATTATAAAGTGTCACCTCATTCTTCTTATAATAAATTTTTGCATTATGATTTGAATTCTAATATATACCAAGGATTATATCAAATTCAATCATGGGTATGATAATAAGATTAGTAGATAAAGCACGTTTATATGACATAATGGTAACTGATTGACAAAACTTTGTTACCATGATACTTCATCTAGGAGTTTGGACTGAAAACTCCCTTAATAACTCAAATTGGAAATATTTAATTTTCTTGGAAAACTTGGAAGATATAATAGAATATGATTATCTAGAATCAAATAAAGCATTGGCTAATTATGATGAAACGTTTAAAGTACCTACCACCATGTCGTTAGGAAATTCATACTCTGTAGTATTGATCGCAAAAGCATGGCCATTCTCCCTTGGCCTTTCTTAAGGTAATTCTTCTTAACTCTTTGGAAATTCATTTGCAAAATTCCCCATTTGTTTACAAATGTAGCATTGAATATTGACAGCCTATTTCTTCCCCTTCCAATCACGAGCTTGGTGGCATTTTTCTCCACACATATAAGAAATTCCCATCCCCTTTAGGAATGTACTATGGTGTTTCTTTCCACAATTAATATGGGATGGAAATTAAACATTTCCCTTATTTCCCTTATTTCCTTTTCCATAGTGTTCAGCAGATCCCTTCTTCTCTTGCTTCACTTTAAAGTCATAAGATGTAGAGAATTCCTTTTCTATCTGTATAGCACAAGAGACTATATCTTCATTTTATGAGAAGGATTTTGAGACTAATTCTTGACAATGAAATGGTTTTAACCCGTAAAAGAATTGATCGATCTTACTTATTGTGTTTTGTATATAATCTGTAGGATGCCTTGATAACCTTGTAAAGTTGGCCTCATACATTGCGTCATTCTCATTCCCCTTCTGCCTCAGAATCAGGAATTGCCTTTCCATATCATCTCGATGTTCATGAGGAATTTATTTTTATATAAAAATCTCTTTAGACTCCCTCTATAACATATTTGATACTTCTCCATCCTCTTATGTGTTTTGAATTAATGAAGACCATTGATATGCATCTCCTGAGAGTTGATAAATTGCTAGGAAAACGTTTTCCCTTTCACTTCTCTCCAAAGTATGAAATATTTTCAATAAGGAACATATCAATTTCTTAGTTACAAATGGATTTTTAGTCCCATTGAATGTTGGTGGTGGTTTCCTCATGAAGATGTCTAACATTGATCCACTGTGTTGTGGATAAGGGTGCTCCATACGGGAAAGGTTATTATTCATAACCTAAGTGATTTGTCCCAGTATGGTTATAGGCTGTTCAGCAACAGCTGAATGACCAACTCCACAATAATTATCTAGAATAGGATTTCAATTCATACATGGATTACATAGATTGATATAGTTTCCATTCCATCCACTAGGCGTCATTTCTAAATAATGGCATACAATAGATTAGTTTATGAATTTCAAATACTTAATTCCAAACTAGTAAAATAATTAACATAAATTGAAAAGTTTATGTATATAATCCATAGTCATAAAAAATTATTTGGGGAATTATTTACTCATAAATCATTCAAAATGGATTGTAATTAAAATTTGAATTATCATAAGTATATCCCCCGGGAGTGTCAAACTAGGTGCACAGTCAGGACCGTTTTCATGTACCAGGAGACCTTGGGTCAAGCCTAAAACTCCTTGTCAGTGTTTTCACTCCTAGGTACATCTATGCCATAACCAAATCCACATGTAGTATCCAGATAGGGATTTATTTCATTGAAAACCCACATAATATATATATTTACAACAATTATGGATGTTCTATAATAATCCTCAATTTCAATCTTGGGGTAATGTTCTCTAATAATTGTTTTTCTAATTATAGTTTCCAATATTTGTACTAAACTTCCTCTGATGCCAACAATAATTTACCGACCCCAGTTACTGAGAGTCAGTGCATTATTACATAACATTGGCATGATCTCAAGCGATCATTTCTTGAAAGACCAGTCAGTTAAGTAGCCATGGATGTACTAGATACATACATAAGTTTTACATTACATTATGTAATTAAAATTAACAACATACTGTCTGCTTTGAATACACTCATATACCTTAGTCTATCCTTGTAGGACAGTGAAAATATAATTCTTCGCATCCTAGGAAAAATAAAATATAATAAATGGGTGAGCTCAAATGCTCAATAAGGATAACAAGATAGCATAAACAATCATAAATAAGAATAAACATTTAAGTCAATGTATAAGAAAAAGACACAAGCCTTTTAAACTTAAACCTTAGCATAATATGGAAATGATAAATCAAATAATTCCATTTACTTATTCTCATGGATATTATAATAGATGAATAATCACATGTAATATCAATATAAAATCACATAATGATGGATTTATAATACCGGACATCATAACCACATAGTCAAGGCCTCGTTCCAATACTATAAATAAAAAATATTGTCAAGTCCTTGTTCCAAGACACTAATTTGCCTCATGAGATCTATCAATGTATCGATGGGCTATAGTAGGCCCCGACCATCACTTACTATGTTCAATGAATTCCTCATATGAAAATGGTGAAAAATAACCTATACATTCGTATTAAACTAATGTATGAAATGTTTATACTTTAACCATAAACCATTAATGAAGTAAAAATAACACATCCGTAGTCAAACATGTCATAAAAAGATCAATAAAATATGGAATAATGAATCATAATAAATCAACTTTAATTAATCATAAAATCCAACAATAGATGTTGACATAGATGAAATCAATCAAAAAACTATTTGAGTGAAATATCTATTTTCAAATTGAAATCAATTAAAATTCACATAATATTAAAAGAAAACATTCATTTTTAAAATATTCTTATAATATTTTTAAGGGAATCTTCTATGGTTTTATGATGGAGTAAAATAGCTTCACCCGCCATATTAGTTAAAAAACATTCTTTCCTTAATTTTTCCAAGAGATCATAAAGTACCTTGTTTGGAAAATAACAGAAAGATTACTTTAAAAAAATTATAAAAAGCCAAAAAATGGTATAAATGACTTTAACCCATAGTCTAGGAAATATTAATTTCTTTTTGAAAAACCTTTTTCAGAAACATGGATGTGGATGATAAAGAAGTCTTAGTAGATACTTACTTATAAATAACCTCGAATAATAAAGATATTGTAAAATTAACCCTTACCTTTTACTTTTCCTTAGTCGAGGTTATGTTAACCTCCTATATAGTGGTTAAATAATTGTTATTAAATTATATAACAACCACATACATAAATATGATATCATATATGATTCTCTAATATTTATTTGTAAAAAATATTTCAGTACTATCATTATTTCAGGTGTAAAATGATTCATTTTCCATTATATGTTTTGTTACATAAGTAATGTTTGTTATATATAATATGTATTTGATTCATATCCATAATGATATTATTTTCTTAAAAATTATTTTTAATCATAAAATGAAAATTATTCTTGAATGACTATGATGGGGAATGAAATATCATCGCACCATGGAGATGGTAAGCCGTACGTACGCACGAGTGACAATATAATTATATTGATGGTGACATAATATATAATTGAATTGTACATTATATATAAAGAATAATTACCATGTTACATTTATTATTTAGATAAATTATTCTCATTATTATACCCATTAAAATAATGATGTTTTTAATAAAAAACTAAACCCTGCCGTGGAGATGGTAAGTTGTACGTATACATGTATGGTGACTTGTCCATTCATAGGATGGATAGAATAATGAATATGGTGGTACCATATATATATAATAACATATAAGTATGTAGAAGCTACTGGAGCTATTATTTTATTATGGAAACAACAAACAAAGGGGAAGTGGAAGAAGAAATGAACTTTGGAAGAGGTGATAAAATAATTACCTCCTCGTCGGGTGCTTCCATTTGATTTTTAACAAAAGGTGTCCTTATGTATCCATTATGATCAAAGTAAGGCCACTAGGTTGAATTGAGTGTAGTTGGGAGGATATTTGAGCATTTTATGGTCGATACAAATGGCTTGGGAGGTGTGAATTTAAGAGAAGATGAAGTACCCTTTTATAAGATAGGTGATGGACACTTTAAAAAAACATGAATGTTTAATTTATTATAAAATTATTTTCGGTTTATAATTGTTCCAAAAGGATTTTTTCTATTATAATGTGTTTATGGGTTGAAATAATCTTATAAAATAGGTTTTATAAATGTTTAGGTCACCATATTAACCATATCTTTTTGAGTTAACCCTTAGTTAAATAGTTCACATTTTACCAGGTCTCTTAGTATTTTTATACTAAATGGTTAATATAGTTACCAAAAAGATCCAAGAGAATATAAAGTATTACATTAATGACATATTTATCATTTATAATTAATTTTTTGGAATAAAATATTTTTAGAACTATAATATAATTTAATAATATAGTATTGGTTTTGAGAACACATTTATGTCAATTTTGACACTATTTGGTATTTGGTTTTTGTGAAAGTCATAACAACATTATTCATTTGAAAAAAAAATGCATTGAATCAACACTAACATGTAGTATTAACCATAAAAATTCCTTTATGGAATCTAATGTTTCAATTTTAATTTATTATAGTATTTATAATATCGATTATTTTAATCTTTCATTAATATGGTAATTATTGCATCATCATTGTGTCATAAATAAATTTAATGACATAGTTTCTAAAAATTATAAATAAAATACTATGTTTTTTTAAATAATTTTATATTTATAATTATTTTCTATTGTGGAATTTATCTTATGTACAACCCTATATTAAAGTTGTTTTAGTTATTAAAATTTAAATTTAAAACTTTTAACTCTTCTTTAAATAAAATATAATAAATGTCCTAATATAATTTATGTGGATCAAAAAAAGGTCATATTTTTTTCTTAGGGTTTATTTTGGTCAAAATAATGTTATCCGATAGAATTAGGACATGTTTTAGGGTAATTTTATTTTATTATAGTATTATTTTTACCGTTAATTACCCTATTTAATTTTAACCATGGTAAATAAAATTCAAAAATTAGTAATCACCAAAAATTATTTTCATCCTATTGAATCACATTTTACATACTAATGAAAATGATGTTTTTCATATTTCGTAAATTCAATTCTCAGAGGTAGTAAAGTTACATTTTATGAAAATTTTCAAATGAGAAGCGCACCGTGAAAGGTTGGGGCGTTACAGTGATCTCATGAGTTGTATGAACCAATGAATTGATTAAGTGGATATATAATTAAAGGTCGCATTTTTTCATCATAATATATCATGAATATGAAGTTCCTCATGAATAGGTAAATAGTCTAAAATCAATCAAAATTGGATTCTACTAAAATGTTGAATTTATTTGTTGAGGGAAAGTAATGGATTATGCGTGGGGGAATTTGTTGTTGTAATATTTTATGTGTTTTCCTCATAAATTCTCTAGATTATTTTTTCATTTTGTGATAAAATATATTTTTGTTTTCAATTTTCATGTTTTTAGAAATTGTATTTTATTCTTTAGTCCATCTCAATTATAGTTTAAAATGTTAATTTTGTAGTGTTTATAAATATAAAAAAATTTATGTTTATGTATAAATTATTTTTAGGTCATGGTGATTAAAATTGGAAATCTTTCGATTTATATATTTGAATGTTGGTAATTAAAGAAATATATTTTTTAATTTACATGTTCATTATATACGGGAATTTTAATTGAAAATAGACACCAGTTCCATTAATTTTCACTAAAAGGCTGTGAATTTTGAAATGTAATACTAATATTAGTAGAATTCAATTAATATATGGTATTTCATAAATAATTCTGAAATAAAAAATATATAAATAAATGTAATTTTAATTATTGAAATATTTTTTTTTAGTTTTTTAAATAATTTTTCAATTTGGAAATACTCATTTTATGTCACTACATTGATTTCGGTTGGTAAATGGGCATGTGTTTTGTGTTGGTATTAAACCAAATATGTGGAAAAAAATTATCCATCATTTGAGATGATGGAATTATATTTAAACTCATTAAATATAGATTTATTGTTATGATGTTATCTACATTTGATAAATCAAACATTTGATGAGTTGAGTTAATTGATTTTTGCCTTTCTAAGTAAATCTGTATGGAATTCATGGATCACATGCTGATAGAAATTGTCAGGAGTACTCAAAACATGGATGTAATTGTTAGAGTTTAACATTGATTATGGTTCATTGAATAATATTTTCTAACCATGGATGGAACTAGAGTGAAAAAACAATAGTTAGATATGCTACAGAGATTAATCTGAAGAAGAAATCATGAGGAGGTGTGATAGTGAAACACTGGTCCAATCGAGTTTATTTTCTTTTTTTGGAGCTTCATGTGTGGGTTGGACAAATCCAATCTAGGTTTTGTGAGGCAATATTAAACAAAATTTTAGGTTCAAAAGTTTTACGGATGTTAAGGGGTCCATGTGATGTTAATTTTAATGTCTTTTTTATTTCTCCTTCATTCAATCAGTACACTATAAAATTGGTTAAAATATGAGATATAACTACCTGAGAACTTCATACATTAATATTACATCATTTTTTATTTTTTATCAATAAATTTAAGTGTAATAAATTCCAAAAAACCATAAAGGTTTACTATATTTGGTGACTAGATAAATATTCATATTATTTCTTAAATTATCATCAAAATTTCAAACAAGTATCTTCTCCCAAAGTGATGTTCTTAGAAATATCCTGAAAAAAAAAATTCATCATATCCTAGGAAAAATAAAACATATTAAATGGTGGTTTTAAATTCTAAGTAAGGGTAGTAAAGGGATATTTAAATGATTATTTAAGTATAACATGACTATAAGAGTGTGAGAATGTGAGCTTAACATTTGAAAACCACACCCAACAATTCATAGATCATAATCATGAGCCATGAAATCATGCAGTGAATTTTATAAGATATGAATCATAAAGGAATAAAATAAAACAATTCAAGAGTTAATAACATTTCTAGAGTAAAATGTCATAAAATAGTGACATAATGTGTGGCATAATCATAATTATAGAAATATTTTTCAAGTCTACCGATCAATACATTCATCACATGTTAGGCTTGGGATAACCACCCATCCACCTACTTTGGGATTGGGATAACCTCCCATGTACCCTCTTATGGAATTGGGATAATATAACCCCAAAAAAATTTAAAATAATTCTGTGATCAACTATATATACAGCATAAAAAATTTATTTTAAATGATTCATGATATATTATTAAAAATATTAATATTTAAACATTATAGTTATAATATAGCCGTCAAAATTGGTGATATGATTTGGAATAATGATATAATAAATGAATATATATAAAAGTTTTAAATAATAAAAATTATTAAAAGAATTCATATGAATAATTACACAAATTTTGGTAATTTCATTTAATTCTTGGAAAAAAAAATTTCCTCAAAAATAGTTTTATTAATTTTTATGAGAAAATATTTTAATTATTTTATGTAAAATTTAGAAACTTTAATTTATAAAATTATAATATTTTTTTAAATAATCATATAAATATTAACATATGGTGAAATATTATTATTTTTATGAAAATTTTGACTTTTTAGCGAATATTTAAAATTTCCTATTTTTCAAATATTTTCATTTATTTTCATAAAAAAAGTAATTTAAAAGTCCTAATATAATTTTATTTTGGTATTAAGGAAATGTATAAACAATTACATTCATAATAATCTAATTAATAACCATTTAATCAACAATTTTCAAGATTTTGGTAAAATGTTATTTTTTTTCTTAGAAACACAGTTTTTTATAAACTTTTTTAATATGCAAAAATTATATCAAATTTAATTAATTAAAATATCCCAAAGTAAGGATATATTTAATTTATATTTATATATTATATATAAATTTATAATAATTTGAATTTATATAATGACGATCACTTGTCATATAGTTAATGTAAGATCATCTAATGCTTCAAAAATACATTTCTTAAAAATAATTTTTCAACAAATTTTGTAGGTTTAATTTTAAATCAAAATTTGAAAATTTGTTGAACATGATTAGTTAAAATGGATTCAATTTTATAACTCATAATAATTAATATTAATGAATAATTTCAACTAAATTTTAGGCCATAATGAATTGTAAAAAGTGTAAAAATTATTTCCACAGTTAATATTAATACCAGTTTACTAAGGGGTTAATGTAATGAGGTAAAGGGAGTAACATGTTTAAATAATGTTTATTTATGAATATTGGAGGTTATTATTGACCATGAAACCCCTATAATCAATTATGTATAAATTTTGGAGTCACTTTTCTTTGGATTGACTTCCCATTATTGAATAGTTTATTGAATTTATAAAAATGCCACTCACACTCCTTTAGAAAGGGGGTCCTCCTATCCTCTCCTTTAAACATTTCTAAATCCATTTGTTTTGACCAAGAACTACCCAAAGACATTTCCTTCTTACCTCCAACCATAAAAAATATATTTTTTGATAAGAAATCCAATCTTGGGAGGATTAAGGTATAATCTTAAAGAGGTGTTCCAAAGAAGAGGTATCGTTCTTAACCAAGTATATTTGTTTTATTTATTGTTGAAATTAATTAAAATAACACTCAATAAGGATGATAGAATAACATAATTTTCTATAATACACTAATATTTTATTATTTTAGTTGCATAACATAAATCTATCTCTACTTCTATCAAATGGGAATCAATACCACCCTTTGTGTGTAAGGCGGAGTATCTCCTCACGAACCGATGTAATTAATTTTCAATCATCACTTCACATGTATGTTAATGATAATATATTTAATAATTACATATTATTTTCATGAAATTATAATAATTATAGAAATTTAATATATCATATACCTTTTTAACTTACCATCCATGGAAAAATGATAGTGTCATCCGTGTGTACGGAGGACAACCACCATGCGATGTGATGTGATTCATTTTTTTAATAATGCATCACATGGATGGTATATATATGTAAATTTATATAATTAATATGAAATTTATGAAATTATTATCATTATTTAAATATAAAATTACTCTTACCTTCTTTCAATCATGATCATTGAATAATGGAGATGTTAAACATGTATACGTACGGTCTAATGTCTCCACGATTGTAACATATTTCATTTTTCATAACTATAATTCATGATTTTTTTAATTATAAATTATTAATAAAATAATAATTATTTAATTATTATTATTATATATAAGATAGAATAATGAACCTTTTTACCACAGTTAAAACTCCAATTTTGTTTAGAAATTATGAATTAAGTGTCCTAAAAACACCTGATGTGGACATAGCTGATTAAGTAATTAAAATGTGTTATTAAAATAAATGAATTAAATGGTTTATGTATAAGGTATTAAACCTATAATTTTGTTAATATAACTAATAAATGATATAATTTTATTATATACTAGATAATATATATATATATATATGACAATGTTTGGACTAGTGGTAGGGATCTTCTCTCAAAACATCCTTCTTTGAGAGACATGTTCTTTTATGGAGATAATTTATTTCAAATTCTTGATATACGTGCCCTATAAAAATGATATCATGAATCCTTCTTAAATAATTATATTTTATTATCACATTCATTTTCTTCATTCACGGGATTTATTATTCAAATGTGACCAAAGTAGTAAGGGTATATGTTTCAATCTCATTTTAATTGGGATTGTTTATTCTTGAATTTCCATTGTAGGAAATTATTTTATCATTGTCTAATAAAAATATATAATTTTATTATTTTATGGTTATTCAAGAAATTTTAAAGAAATATTACCATTTTACTCTATTTTTTACTTAAAATGATTGAGAAAATGTTTTTATGAAAAGCTGACTTCATTTCTCTATTCGATCAAAAATTATTTTTCTTCCTTATTAATGTTTTTTTTAATATTGAATAATATTTTTAAAATTATACATATTATTCAATAAAAAACTTTTACCCATATTATACTTATTAAGAAACAGTTTGAAGTGGTTCTTCATCTCATTCTCTAAAGAAGAGACATTTTAACCTTATTACAACAGTATGAAAGGAATGTTTTTTTACTTTTAATACATTTATAGAATTATCCACTTTCATGAAAACTCAATTAATTGAATATTAATTTATATGTTTCCTTGTTTTTTTTAATGAAATTATTTTATATAATATTTTGTAAATAATTATATTCTAAATAAATTATTTCAATGTTTAAAGGGAATTTTTATCAAAAAAAATGCTATTTATGTTTTTAAATACATTTTCATCAATGATGAAAACCTTTGATGTTATAGATTTTTAAAAAATAATGTATATATATCTCTCTAAAATATATAACTAGATTAATATCCATTAAATTTATGTGGAAATACATTCATTATATTAATCTCTCAAATGTTTTTATTATAAAATTTTGTTTGATTATGATATTAGATAAGATTATGCATCCAATTTTCCTTTATTGGGTAATTATTATTATTTAACTTACTATTTAATTTCATATTTGGTACACATAATCATGAACATTTCATGATGGGTGTGCCCAGATATCACTCCAATGCATTGGGTAAACCATTAGTCTCATGAAGAGTTTTGTGTGGGATAAGGGAGTAAACCTAATCTATTAAGAGACTTTTTCAACCATTTTGTATTTCAAGGATCGTAGCTTTGACTCATGTCTATGTCATGTTATATTTTTTAAAAATATCATATAATTCCATGATCTTAGGATATAATGTTTTTATAATATTATCCAACATTATTAATCTTGATCCATATATTTTATGAAATCATGTTATACTATTGACTCACAATTTATACTTCCTTATCATGTTTTATTGATTACTTGTATTTTTAGCTCACCTGTTTAATTTATATATTCTACAGGATATCTAATACAATATTAAGAGATATAATAGATTTAGGATGTCATTATGGAGAATAAAATAAACGGTTTTTATTTTAGTCTAACTTTGAATAATGATGAACTGATTCATCTAATGACACTAGGACTCAAAATGTTTGGGTTGAAATTATTGGATATTAATATTAAAAATAGAAGAATCATATAGGTAAAAGTCATGTGTTTTATATATAACCTCCCATGTACTGTCTTTCATGCTTGGGATAACCTCTCATGTACCCTATTTTGGGCTTTGGATATGTCATGTGTACCCTTTAATATCACAAACAATTAATAATTACCCAATTCATTGGAGGGATATATAATTCTAGGGCCACCAATCCCAAAATAATAATTCATTCATATGTATGTAACAATATCACAAAATTTTAATCATATCAACATAGAATAACTCGTGGAAAAAAATGGATTTTATAAATATATCTTAATAATAATAATAAATATTCTATAGAATGAATAAGGATTGTATCTTTGGATAATATCACTAGAAAATAAAAATTATAATCATAGGATGTTATCATAATAGATGTAAAATTACTTTAAAATATCACCAAAATATTTCCTGAGGAAAATAACCATTTTATTTTGAAATAACTTAATAAAAATAGAAAAAATGATAATTTTTTGGAAAATTTTTTATTTTAAAGTAACCATGGAAACTTTTAAAGAAAGTATCAACCCATTGTGATATAATTATAGTGGGAAATCCCATTCATTATTCAATAATTATAATACTAAATTTTTCCACAACTTTTGTAAAAAAATTAACACATTCAGAAAAAGTACATCATATTATTTTTATTTTATTTTTTCTAAAATTTAAACCATTGGTAAAACTAACATTAAAAAATCATTGAATATTTATAGAAAAAAAATTTCAAATACATTTTGAAAGACCTTGATATGGAATTAAAATGATTTCTGATTAAAGAGTGAAATAAAGTAAATGTTCCTTAAAACCATTCATTTTGTATCTTGAGTTCTTAGAGAAAAGAAAATGAAATGAAAAATTTAATTGATAGAAATAAATATAGGATATGAAAATTAAATTGTTTTATTATATAAGGATCATATAATTTCCCTCAATGAAAATTCAATAATAAAAAATCCTGATTAAAATGATATTGAAACATAAATCTCGTACCGCTTTTGTAACTTTTTTATTATAACACCCATGAAATAAATAAATTAAAAAGAAAACATAAAATAACATTAAAATAAGGGTTTTATTTATTAAAAATATAAAATGGAAAATAGTTACACATTTTTATATTAGGTAGGTGTATAACAAATATCCCAAAGAACACAACGATAGATGATAAACCCTTACCACAATGTTAACATTCAAATTAAAACACATTGGATGAATTTATTTGAATTATAACATTAAATACCATGAATTAATAATTATTAATGATATAAATCGTAAATGGATTAGTATATACATGTCACAATCATAAATAGGTTCATAAAATCAAACATGTCTTAATGAAACAATATTGAGATGAAGAACCCTTAAGTCAAGTCTCATTCTTATTCATATACATTCAAATATCATATATAATAAATAATTATATTATAAATATATTCCAAAACCATATTAATACATATCATACCATATATGATTTGATTTTAACATTTTATCAACTTTTTATTAATAAATCAATATTAAAATCACTATTTTGGGTGATAATAGTTTCATTTTTTATGCATGTATTAGTTCAACCATTTTGGTCCTTATACATAGTTCATGGTTCCACAATATATATTATTTTTATCATTTAATAAGTATCATATTTATTCATCATATAAATTTATATATACATTTATATTAAGTGGTTATAATAAATTAGTTACACCACTTCATGGAGATGGTAGTATGTACGTACCTAGAGGTGATGTTTTCACTTTTCAAAAGAGAAAATAGAAGAATAATGAATTATAATTCACCATTAAAGAATAATTATTATACCATTAAAACAATATATATTCATTAAATATATTAATATTAATATCCATGTAAGTTGGAAATGAAAAAATAACCACATTGCTTCGTGGATGTGGTAGTCCACACATATGCACAGGCGACATTGTTATTTTCCAATGGATGGGAAGGTAAGAAGGAATTTAACGCCCCAACCCTAGTAACCCAGATTCGACGCATTATTACCTAATATTTCCATGATCACAAAAGATAATTTCTCGAAAGAACAATTTGTTTAGTAGCCTTGGAAATATAGAAACATTCATAAGTTTTACATTACATTATAAAATAGAAAAACTACAACAACATAGTCTCTATAGGCCACAATCATATCTTATAGAATATTCGTATAGGTCAGTCATAATATACTTCTTTGCATCTTGGTAAAAATAAAACATAGAAAGTGATGAGATCAGATGCTCAGTAAGGATACCAATATATCAGAAACATTCAAAAATAAGAATAACCATTTAAGGAAATGTAAGACTAGAACAAAAGACTTTTAAACATGAAATTCAGAATAATACGGAAAATATAAAATCAAATAATACAATTTATTTATTCACATGGATATTCTACTAGTCAAATAATCACATGAAATATCAGTAGCCACTTTCATAATGATGGAATGCATAATGCGAGACATCATAACCACATAGTCAATGCCTTGTTCCAAGACTAAAAATAAGATTTTGTCAAGGACTTGTTCCAAGACACTAGTTTTTCTCATGAGACCTACCTTTGCATCGAGGAGCTATAGCGGGCTCCACCTGTCACTTAATAAGTCCAATGCATTCTTCATATGAAATGGATTAAACATAACATAAAAATTCCTACTAAAACTAGAATAAAAAATTTCAATACATTATCCATAAACCATGAATGGTATAAAAATAACTCATCCACTATAAAAAAATATCACAAAACCTTCAATACAATATGGAAGTTTTGTATCATAATAGATCAACTTCAAATAAGTTTAAAATCCTTCAAAGGATGTCGACATAGATGAAATAAAAACATTATTGTGAGAAATATGTCTTTCTATTTTTAAATCATTTAACAGTCAAATATTTATAACAAAAGCATTTATTTTTAAAATATTCTTATAGGCTTGTAAGGGATGCTTCGATGATATTATAACAGCAGAAAATAGCTGCACCCACCGTATAAGTTAAAAAAACATTCTTACCTTAATTTTGCCAAAAAGATCATAAGGTTCCTTGTTTGGAAAATGATGGAATGATTACTTTCAAACCATTTTATAAAAATACAAAAATGGTATAAATGACTTTAAACCATATTCTAAAAAATAGTAAAAATGTCTTGGAATACATTTTTAAGAAACATTGATGTGGATGTTGAAGAGGTCCGGGTAGATACTTACATAAAAACAACCTCAGATAATAAGGATATCCTGAAATTAAACTTTACCATGTACTTTTCCATAGTCTAGTGTAGTTTAAACTTCATTATAATGGTGAGGTAATTTTTATTAAATTAGTCAAGAATTATATACACTAATATGACATCATATACGATCTTTTAGTATTTCATTGTTAATAATATTTTAGTATTATCCTCATTTCAGGTGTTAACTGATTTGTTTTCCTTTACATGATTTGTTATGTAAGTAATGTTTGCTATGGATTGGATGTATATTAATAATATTCAGAATTATATTAAGTCTCTAAACATTATTTTTAATCATCTAATGAAAATTATTCTTGAATTGATAAGATGGGGAATTAATCTCATCATGTTCGGGGAGACGGTAATCCGTACGTACGCACAAGCGACAATATCATTCTTTTGATATTAAAATCATATATAATTGGATGGTATATAATATATATAGAATAATTATCATGTAATATTTATTATTTAAATCATTTATACATCATTATTATACCCATCCTAATAGTAATGTATTGAGTAACTACTACACCACGACGTGGAGACGGTAAGCAGTACGTACTCACATATAGTGACATGTCATTCAAAGGATGGACAGAATAATGAAAATGGTTGTACCATATTTATAATAACATTAAATTATATATAAGATACTGGATTTATTATTTTATAATGGAAACAATAAGGAAAGAAGAAGTGGAAGAAGAAGAAACATGAAAGAGGTGGTGATATATTTACCTCTTCTTCGGGTTCGTCCTTTTGATTTGATCAAAATGGCTCCCTAGGTTATATTTATGACTAATTTAAGGCCTCTTGGATGAGATTAGGACATTTGAGAGGGTATTTAGGCAGGTTTCGTCCCAGACAAATGGCTTTGAAGGTGTGAATTAGAGAGAAGGGGAAGTTCCCTTTTATAACAGGGCTTAGGGAAACCTTCGGAAAAACTAGAAATATTAATTTATAATAAACACATTTTCGGTTTCTAATGGATCAAAAATAAATTATTCAAAGGATAAGGTGAGTATGGGTCTAAAACCTCTCAACCAATAGGTTTTAGACAATTTTGGGTCACTATATTAACCTTATCTTTTAGATTTAACACTTAGTTAAATTGTTTGACATTTACCATGTCTCTTTGAATTTTTATATTATATTATTTAAAAACATACTATAAACATCAAAGATACCACCAAGTGGATAATTAATGATAAAACTATCATTATATAAGACTTTTGGACGAACCATAGCTTTTTGGTATTATTATATCATCCAATAATATTGTATTTGTTTTAAAAACCCATTATTTTTCAATTTTGACATTATTTAATAATTGATTTTTGTTAAAGTCCTAAAACTTTTATTAAATCGATCTAAAAAAATTTAATAAACCATAAAATGTCATATTAAACTAGAAAATTATTGGAATTCATTAAAAGTCTCAAATTAGATTTATTGTATATTTATAATATGAATTATTTTAATCCTTCATAAATATGGTAATTACACCAAAATAATTGGCTCATAAATAAATTTCATTATTTAATGTCTAAAATTATAGTTAAAAAACCATTATGTAGTAAATATTTTTATCTTTCTAATGAATATTTATATTTGAATTTATATTGTCTATAACCCTATATTAGAAATGGTTTAGTTATTAAAAATTGAATTTAACTCTTTCAACTCTTCATTAAATAAAATAATAATAAATGCCCTAATCTAATACAAGTGGACAATAGAGGTTCATATTTTATTCCTAATGTTTTTTTGTTCTAATTATACTTATCCAATTGAATTAGTACATGTGTTAGGGTAATAATAATATCATTTTTACCCTTAATTACCCTATTTACTTTTAACTGTGGTAAATAAAAGTAAAAAGATACTATTCACAAAAAATATTTTCATCTTATTGAACCACATTTTACATACTGATATCAACAGTGTCTCTCAGGTTTTTAAAATTCAACTCATATAAGTTGTAAATTTATATTTTTTTAAAATTTGCAAATGCTCCTATGAGGTGGGTAGAAGACGATAAAAAGTTTAATAAAATTTTTATATATCTAAAATTATTATAAAATGACTCTAATTAATTAAATTGAACATATATGGGGATTATGTATCTATTTTTACCTAATATATTTTTAAATAAAATAAATTATTATTTAAATAAAAATTTGGTTTTAAACTATAACTCAGTGTTTTTCACTATTCATCAAAAAATGAAAGTTTTTAGAAAAATACAAAAATTCACCCTAATATAATTTTGATTCTCTGAATCCAAAATTAATTCCATTTTGAAAGATAAAATTTATAAAATTTGAAAAATTGGGTATTACTATTCATAATGGCTAGTTTTATTGCTTGTGGTGTGTTAGAACTCGATGTTGCGTACAACACACACTATGGTATTATTCAAAGAGAAGCATACCGTGAAAGCTTGGGGTGTTACATTCTCCCATCCTTCAAATAATTTCATCCTAGAAATTTCTAGAATATTACTAGATAAAAAGACTCAGGTGGTTCTTCATCATAAGTTCCTTGGGTTCCCATGTTGCCTCTTCCATCTTTTGGTTTCTCCACATAACTTCTAATAGATGAGTTGTCCGGATTCTGAGCACTTGTGATCTGCTATCAAGAATTTCGACAGACTCTTCACAATAAGACAGATCATGTTCTAGTTCAATTTCCCCATAGGTGAGTACATGCATTGGTTCAGGCATGTATTTGCTCAATAGCGATATGTGGAACACATCGTGAACATTGGATAGACTTGGCGGCATTGCGAACCGGTAAGCTACAGGCCCAATTGGATCTAGAATTTTGAAAGGTCCAATGTACTTGGGACATAGTTTACCCTTCTTAATGAATCGTATAACTCCTTTCCATGAAGATACCTTCAAGAAAAAATGATCTCCTACCTGAAATTTTAAATCCTTCCTTCGGTTATCGACGTAGTTCTTCTGCCAACTTTGTGTTATTTTGATGTGGGTTTGGATAAACTTCTCTTTTTTCCATCGTTTCCTCACCATGTTCTGGGCCTACGAGTTCTCTTCCACCAACATCAACCCAACAAGTTGGTGTGAAACATCTCTTTCCATATAATGCTTTATATGGTATGATCTGAATACTTGAATGGAAGCTATTGTTATAGGAATGTTCTACCATAGGTAAATACGGATCCCACATACCTTGAAAGTCTAGTGAGCAAGATCTCAACATTTCTTCTTCGGTTTGAATAGTCTGTTCTGATTGTCCATCAGTTTGAGGGTGGTAGGAAGTGTTCAAATAACGTTCAATTTCCAAGGCATTCTAAAGACTTCCATAATCTTGATGTAAAATGGGGATCATGATCAGAAACAATCTATATGGGTACACCATAGAGTCTTAGAACTTCATTAATATATAGTCTTGATAAACGTTTAACTAGTAAATCTTCTCTTATAGCAAAAAAATGTGATTACTTGGTAAGAAGCTCAACAATGAACCATATTGAATCATTCCTTATAGGTTTCTTTGGTAGCCCCATGAAAAAGTCCATCGTGATATTATCCCATTTCCACTCAAGTATGGGAAGAGGTTTCATGACTCCTCCAATCAGTTTTCTTATAGCTTTCAATTGTTTACAAACCATACATCGTGACCCAAAATCAGCAATCTCCCTCTTCATGTTGTCCGACCAAAAATGTTCCTTCAAATCTCTATAAATCTTAGTGCTACTAGGATGTATAGAGAAATTGGAGCTATGAGGATCATCTAATAATTCCCTTTTTAGAGCAAGTGTGTTAGGAACACAAATTATCTTCCCAAATTTCAAAATTCCATCTTTATATTTGAAGTCACTCAATCTACCATTGTTCATGACATTAATTTTCTTTTGAAACTCCTTATCATCAGCCTGAAAACCTTTAAACCTTTCTAGTAATGATGGTTTGGTAACCATTTGATAAAGTATTGATTTATCACCTTCCATGATTACTCCCATATCCATTTTCACTAGATCCATGAAAATAGGATCCCTTTTAACTATCATCTTGTTCAAAACTCCATGATCCTTTCTGCTCAAAGCATCTTCCACCTTATTTTCCTTCCCCGGGTTGTAGTGTATTGTGAAATAATAATCCTTAAGTAGTTAAAGCTATCTCCTTTACCTCATGTTGAGTTCTTTCTGTTAGAAAATATACTTCAAACTCTTGTGATAAGTATATATCTCACATTATTCACCATAGATATAATTTCAACATATATTCAGAGAAAAGATTACATTATACATCTCAAGATCATGAGTATGATAGTTTTTCTCATTGATTTTTTTGCTGTCATGATGCATAAACAATAACTCTATCATTCTGCATAAGGACACAACCAAGTCCTTTCTTTAAATCATCACTATAAATAACAAACCCCTAATTTCCCAAATGTAGAGTCAGTATAAGATCATTGACTAATCATTTATTCAATTCTTCAAAACATTCTTCACACTCATTTTTTCAAACAAATTTAACCCCATTACGTGTGATCTTGGTTAATGGGTTAGCCAATCAGGAAAAATTTTTGACGAAACACCGATAATAACATGCTAAAATAATAAAACTGCATACATCAGATATACTCGTCGGTGCTAGAAATTCTTGGATTTCTCTTTTCTTAGAAGGAACAACGTAGATTCCTCCCTTAGAGACAATATTTCCATGAAAATAAATCTCCTGAAGCCCGAATTCCCACTTGTTAATCATCCCATATAATTCATGTCTTCTAAGAGTCTTTAGAATAATGCGCAAGTGATTTTGATGATCTTCGTATCTTTTAGAGTATACCAAGATATCATCAATAAATAAATCTACAAAAACATCAAGATATTCCTTGAAAACTCTATTCATTAAATCAATGAAGACAGAGTGTGCATTAGTCAATCCAAATGTCGTTACTGTAAACTCGTATTTCCCATAACTGGTTTGAAATACTGTTTTCGGAATGTCTTCCTTCTTCACACACAACTGATGATATCTAGATCAAAGTTCAATCTTTGAAAAGTATTGATCATATTAAATTTGGTCAAATAAATCATCAATGCGAGGTAGGGGATACTTGTTCTTTATTGTTATAACATTGATCTACCTATAGTCAGTGCACAACCTCATAGATCTATACTTCTTCATAACAAAAAGAATAGGGGCTCCCCACAAAGAAACACTAGGGAGAATAAATCCCTTATTACTCAATTCCTCTAGTTGTTTCTTTAGAGCCACTAATTCTACAGTGTTCATTCTATAAGGGGTCTCTGATATGGGCCTTCAACTAGAAATTTAGTTCATAGGAACACAATTTATTATTTTGGAGGATGTCCGGGTAAATCCTATGAAAATACATCAACATATTCTTACACAATAGGTACATACTCTATTTGAACATTTTTTCCCTCACCCATAATTATTTCATTCTATTACTCCCCAAAAACTGAATTTAGTTGAGCATCTGGGGGTGCATCTAGATCAGAATTAGGTGGTGACATTTCTGCTCTAATGATAATGTACTCTTTATCATCATAAAAAATTGTAACCTTCATTTTCTTAAAATAAATTTTCGCATCATGGTATGAAATCCAATCCATACCGAGGATTATATCAAATTCAATCATGAGTATGATGATGAGATCAGAAGATAAATAATTTTTATATGCCTTAATGGGACCTGATTCACAAAACATTGTTGTAATGATACTTCCCTTAAGAGTTTTGACTGTAAAAACCCTTGTTAATCAAATTGAAAATATCTAATTTTAATAGGAAACTGGGAATATATGAAACAAAACGATAATCCAGAATCAAATAAAGCATTGGATAAACATGAGGAAACCATTAAATTAACTACCACTATGTCTTTCAGAGTTTCAACCTCAGCAGTAGTGATAGCATAAGCTTGGCTTTTATCCCTTTTCCTTTTCTGAGGAATGTTCCCCTGACTCTTAGGAAATTTATTTGGATAATGTCCCCTTTCTATAAAATTGTATAATTCAACATTAACAACCTCTTTCTTCCCCTTCCAATCACGAGATTAGTGGCCTTTTACACAACACTTGTAACAGACTCACATTCCCTTCAGAAAAGTACCAGGGTGTTTCTTCCCACATTTACTATAGGATAGATATTAATCTTTTGCCTTATTCCCTTTATTTCCATTTCTAGAGTTTTCAGTGGATCTCTTCTTCTCTTGAATTTCTTTAAAGTTGTAAGACATAGAGATGTTTTCTGTCTTGATAGCACATGAGAAAATATCATTTTATGAAGAGAAGGATTTTGAGACTAATAATCGATATAGAAATGGTTTTAAACCATCAAAGAAACTATCAATCTTACTTCTTGGGTTACGTATATAATCTACATCAAGCCCCTCTAACCTTGTAAAGTTAGATTCAAACTTTGCGACATTCCCATCCTCCTTTTTCCTCAGACTCAGAAATTTTCCTTCTATATCCGCTTGGTGGTAATGAGGAATGTTTTTTATAATAAAATTTCTTTAAAGTACCTTCATTAAATATTTTATACTTTATAATCTTCCTTTGTGTTTTGAATTAATAACCACCATTGATCAGCATCTCCAGTGAGGTGGTAAACTGTCATGACAACTTTTTCCCTTTTCCTACTCCCCAAGGCATGAAATATTTCTCAAAGGAATTTTTCCATTTCTCAGCTACGAGTGGATTTGTATCCCTGATGAATTTTGGTGGTTGTTTCCTCATGAATAGATCTAACATTGATCCTCCACACTGTAGCTCCGGGTTCTCCATACGGGTACAGTTATTATTCATAAACTGAGTGAGTTGTCCCAGTATAATGATAAGATGATCAGCCCCAGTTGCTTCACCAGCTCCACTATAATTATCTTTAGTAGGAGGGAAATCCATACATGGATTACGTTCATTGATATGGTTTCCATTCCTTCCACTAGGTGCCATTTTTATACAATGTCATACATTAGATTTGTTTATGAATCACAATACATAATTCTAAACTTGTAAAATAGTTAACATAAATTGAACAGTTTATGGATATAATCTATAATCATAAAAATGTTTTCTTTGATGATTTATATACTCATAAACCCTTCATAATGGTTTGTAAAGAAAATGATAATTATCCTAAGCATATCTCCCGAGAGTTTTATAAGCAAGAGTGTAGAAAGGCCCGTTGTCTTGCACTAGTTACCATTAGAGTCTAGTTCAATGTTGTGTTTTTAGGTTTTACCCCTATGTACATCTGTGCCTAAGCCGACTCAACCTTCTTGTATCCATATAGGTATATATTTCTTGGAAAACTCACAAAATCTCTACAATACCAAAATTCTATGAAGTTCTTCTATAATAATCCTCAAAGTCTATCTTAGGATAATGTTATCTAATCAGAGTTTTTCTAAATATAGATTCTAAGGTTTTTACTAAAATTCTTTTGATACCAACTGTAACACCCCTACGCTAGTTACCCAGAGTTAGTGCATTATTACCTAACATTTCCATGATAAAAAAAGATAAAATCTGTAAAGACCGATTAGTTTAGTATCCTTGGAAATACTAGACACATTCATAATGATGAAATTCATAATACCTGACTTCATAACCACATAGTCAAGGACTTGTGCCAATAATACAAATAAGATTTTTTCAAGGCCTTGTGCCAAGACACTAGTTTGTCTCATGATACATACAGATTCATCGAGGAGCTATAGAGGTCTCTACTCATCACTTATTAAGTCCAATTCATTCCTCATCTGAAAAGGATAAAATATAACATAAACATTCCTACTAAAACTAGCATACAAAATTTAAAAAATTTATCCGTAAACCTTGAATGGTATAAGAAGAAAACATCAACAGTCAAACATATCAAAAGACATTGAATACAGTATAGAATTTTTGTATCATAATAAATCAACTTCAAATAAGCTTAAAATCCATCAAAGGATGTTGACATAGATGAAATCAAAACCTTTTTTAAAGAAATATATCCTTCTATTTTGAAATAATTTAAGAGTCAAATAACTATAAAGAAAACATATATTTTTAATATATTCTTATAAGCCTTTAAGGGAAGCTTTGATGATGTTGTAATAGTGGAAAATAGTCGCACCCTCCGTATAAGTTAGAAAAAATTCTTACCTTAATTTTGTCGAAAAAGTCATAAGGTACCTTGTATGGAAAACGACCGAAAGATTCCTTTAAAACCATTTTATAAAAAGTAAAACAAGGGAATAAATTACTTTAACATATAGTCTAGTAAATAGTAAAAATGATTTGGAATATATTTTTTAAGAAACATGGATGTGGATGATAAAGAGGTCTCATAAGATACTTACGTAAAATGAACCTTGGATAGTAAAGAGATTGTGAAATTAACCCTTACTGTGTACTTTTCCTTGGTCTAGGGTATGTTAACCTCCTGTATAATGGTGAAATAATATTTATTAAATTATCAAAGAATAATATACATTAATATGACATCAAATGTGATCTTTTAATATTGCTTTGTTAATAATATTTTAGTAATATCGACATTTCAGGTGTTAACTGATTTGTTTTCCTTATATGATTTGTTATGTAAGTAATGTTTGTTATGGATAGGATGTATATTATTCATTTTCAGAATTATATTAATTCTTTAAAAATTATTTTTAATCATCTCATAAAAATTAGTCTTGAATGGATATGATGGGGAATGAATCTCATCATGTTCGTGGGGACGGTAATTTGTACGTACATATGAGCGACAATATCATTCTTTTGTTATTAAAATCATATATAATTGGATATTATATCATATATAGAGAATCATTATCATTTAATATTTATTATTTACATCATTTATACATCAATATTATACCCATCTGAATAGTAATGTATTGAGTAACCACTACACCACAACGTGGAGATGGTAAACCGTACATACACACGTATGGTGACATGTAATTCAAAGGATAGATTGAATAATGAATATGGTTATACCATATTTATATAAAATCATAGTATATATAATATTTTGGAGTTATTATTTTATAATTTAAACAATAAGGAAAGAAGAAGTGGAAGAAGAAAATACATGAAATAGGTGGTGAGATATTTAAAACTTCTTTGGGTTCTTCCTTTTGATTTGATGAAAACGGATCCTTAGGCTTCCTTTCTAACAAAAGAAAAGCATATATGATGGGTTTAGGACGGTTTAGAGGGTATTTAGGAAGGTTTTTTCCAATCTAAATGGCTTTTAAGGTGTGAATTAGAGAGAACGGGAAGTGCCCTTTTATAAGTGGGTTGAGGGGCACCATAGGAAAAGCTATAATTATTATTTTATAATAAAATAATTTTGGGTTTTTAATGGCTCAAAAATGAATTATTAAAAGACTAAGGCGTTTATGGGTCGAAATCCTCTCAACCAATCGGTTTTATACTAGTTTGGTTCACTATATTATCCTTATCTTTTAGATTTAACTATTAGTTAAATAGTTTGGCATTTACCATGTCTCTTTATATTTTTATATTATATGGTTAATAAACTTACTATAAACAATAACGAGAACCCCAAATGGTTCATTAATGATAAAAATATCATTATATAAGACTTTTTGATAAACCTTATATTTTTAGGATTATTATATCAAACAATAATATTGTATTTGTTTTAAAAACTCATTTTTTTCAATTTTGACATTATTTAATAATTGATTTTTGTTAAAGTCCTAAAAACATTATTACTTCTAAATAAATACATTTAATCAACCCTAAAATGTCATATTATCCTATAAAATTATTTTAATTATTTAACAATCTCAAATTATATTTATTGTATATTTATAATATTATTATTTTAAACATTCATTAATACAGTAATTACGGTATCATCATTGTGTCATAAATAAATTTAATTATATAATGTATAAAATTATAAGTAAAATAAGATTATTTAGGAAATAGTTTTAGCTTTATATTTAATATTTATAGTCTAATTTATATTGTGTTTGACCCTGTATTAAAAATGGTTTAGTTATTAAACATTGAATTTAACTCTTTTAACTCTTCTTTTAGTAAAATAATAATAAATTTCCTAATCTAATCCATGTGGACCAAAGAGGTTCATATTTTATTCCTAAGGTTTTTTCGGTTGAATTATACTTATCCCATAAAATTAATACAAGTTCTAGGGTAATAATAATATCATTTTTACCCTTAATTACCCTATTTACTTTTAACTGTGGTAAATAAAAGTAAAAAGTTATAATTCACAAAAATTTATTTTCATCTTATTGAAACACATTTTACATACTAATATCTATTTTTTCTCTTAGATTTTTGAAATTAAACTCATAGAAGTTTTAAAATTATGTTTTATTTAAATTTCCAAATGCTCATAAGAGGTGGGTAAAAGACGGTAAAAAGTTGAATAAAAGTTTTATATATCTAAAATTATTATAAACTGACTCCAATGAATTAAATTGAACTTATATAGGAATTATGTATATATTTTGACCTAAAATAAAATTAAATAAAATAAATAATTATTTAAATAAAAATTTGGTGTTAAACGATAACTCATTGTTTTTCTCTATTCATCAAAAATTGAATGTTTTCAGAAAAAATACCAAAAATTCACCCTAAGATAATTTCGATACTCCGAATCCAAAAATGAAGTCCATTTTGAATGATAAATTTTTTAAAATTTCAAAAAGTTGATATTATTATTCATAACTGCTAGTTTGTTTGGTTGTGGTGTGTTGAAACTCGAAGTTGTGTACAACAAAAACTATTTTATTATTCAAAGAGAAGCGTAACGTGGAAGCTTGGGGTGTTACAAGGTATATGAGATAATATAAATCAGAATGAATAATTATGTTATGAATAAATTAAATTCACGTTAAATAAATCATAATGACCCTACATGAATTATTGTAGTGTAAAATGAATCATATTTTTATGTGGAGGTTGTAGTCCCCATGTACGCACGAGGGATACTTTGATTTCCCACTCGATGGAAATTATATAGATAAAGCATATTAAATAACCATATTAAAATACTATTATATGGTAGATAATTATGTTATTATATTTCAATGGTTTTTATATAATTTAAGTAGTTAAAACAATAAGTGAAATGAAAGAAATAGGTTAAAATGATTACCTTCTTGTTGAGAGACCTCATTTGGCTATCTTCTAAAAGACCATAGGGATACTATTTTTAGGAGGAAAAAACCAAATGAACATGGATAAGGTTTTTTAAAGTAGTTTTTGTTTTTTTAGGACTTAAATGGCTCATGGTGTTGTGAACAATAGATTACTGGTGGTTTCCATTTATAGTTAAGGAAAGAACACACTTGGAATTAATTAAAATATTTAAATATAAAAAATTATTTTTTATATAAAAGTGGAAAAAAGTGATAAAAATTTCAAATATAATATATTTTATGGATGAAATAACATCATATTATAAAATTTGATTAGTTTTATGTGGAATTTTAAACCAAATAATTTGGTTTAACCCCATCATTATCCAATTTTAACCTTAACTATTGTTACAACTCTTTCGATACTAAAGCGGTAAGAATTTAATTATATTGTAATGGTTGGGAAATAAAATTCATGGGATAAAAGTTTAGGCCATATCCCATCCAATTATCTTTCTTTAGATATTTTTATTTTTTATAATTTTTTTAATAAAATATTATATAACATAAAATTTCATTAATGTCATTTTTCAGACAATTTATTTATTTTGAATTTATAGTTAGGAATGTAATAATGTATTTTGAATATAAACCCATTCACAATTAATTATACATTTAATTACACATAAAATTCTTTTCATACCAAAATTCATCCAAAGCATTTTTATTTTAATGTTATCAAAATTATTTACAAAATTTTTCTACTGCATGAAGAAGCACTATATCAGTGTTGCATTAGAATATAATGAAATTATGCCATCACTAAAAAAATTACTAAAAAACTAATTTATTAATATTAAAAATAAAAATATATATCATTAAATATCCTTTTTATAATATCTATAAAAATATATTATAGTTTTTAAAAGAAAATACAGTGGCAATTGGAATTTTTTCTTTACATAAAATAATAAAAAATTCATTATCAAAGAGAAATTGCAAAAAATTTCCATAGCATTGAATATAGGATGATTATGTTCAAAACCCACTCATAAATAGATTAATGGTAATTATTAGGGTTATTTTAAAGTCTTATCCCTTAGTTTAAACTTTTTTTTTCTTGTGTTACCCTTATTGGGATGACAACATTGTTACCAAGGTTACTATTTATAATGAAAAAAAATTAAAGAGGCATATTCAGAGAATTTAAAACACTTGATTAGAAATATATAATCCATTTTTTAAATACAATTTCTATAATTATTATAAATTAATTTTAATATAAATATTTAAAATAAAATGAAAAACTGTTTTTAGGAAAATGTGTTTGTAATATAAAATATGAACTTATACCAAAATAAAGTATAATATTGATTAATATTTAATTAATTATAATTTTTATAATTTAAAAATAATTATTTTAAATTAATATAAAATTAAAAATAAAATTTTACATTTTATTTAAATGATTTAATGAAAAAATTAATGTTTTAAAAAAATAAGTACTTTTCACTATTCACATAAAAATAAAACGTTTCAAAAAATCCAAAAAATTTAACCTAAGATGATATTTACATGTTGATTTAAAAATATTTAATCAATTTCTCAAATAAATTTTCTAAATATGATATAAATTGTTGATACTTTTCATGCAAGAAATTGAATAAAAAAATTTTTAAGGGATTTTTTTAAGAATAAAATAACTTTAGTTAGAATTAAGTACTTATTTATTATTAATTAATAAATAAATTTTATTTGTGTAAAATATTTATATATGTGTGTTTTTTAATGTGGTTAATCATATTCATATCTATCAATTTAAGGTCTATGTTATAATATTACGTTGTTTGTTTTAAGATCGGTGTAGCATGTCATGAAAGACATAAAAAACGTAGAATTTATTTAAAGAGAAAATATATTCTAAATTATTATGGAGTTATATTTTACTCTACATAAAAAACTGTTACCTCAAAATTATAATTATGACTTACAAGAATTGGTGTATGGTGACATTGTATGAAAATATGATCTAGATTCTCTCATGATAACCAATTTTTATGTAACTAATGTGAAACATAATATTTTCTAATAAATTATTTCTAATACCAAGTATAAATAATTATAATATTCATAGGTTTCCAAACAATATACATTTATACCTGATAAATACATTCCACATAAGTCATTATGGATCTATCTTCCCATCACTTGAGTTGTGGAAATCATTTACTGTTATGGTAGAGAATAAAAGATAACATACTTACCTAATTTCCTTCCATTTTATAATCAAAATTTCATCCATTAGTTTGGATTCAATCCATTTCAACTTCTATATAATATATTCATCTAATAAATGAATATTCAAGAAAAACATTCCTTGCCAAAAGGAATAAAATTAACTTTTAACATATCATAATATCCATAAAACAATAACTTTTCATTCCACCTAGCAATATATTTTAAAAAAATGATTAGAATAACCTATCTAATATGGAAAAATATTTATATGATTAAAAAACCCACTGATCTCTAAAACCTAAAAAACAATACCTGGAGTTAACTTAAACCATTCTATTAATAATTAACCTTAAGAATCCAAAAAAATACATATGACCAAATTTAAAACCCAAAAATTGAAATATTTCATCGTATATTTTTTTCAAGATTATTTTTAACATTTATCCCATAAAAAATAAAGTTGACGATAATTTCATATACCAAACACAAGAATACTATGATCATATATTCTGTTAAAATATTCTAATCATTTTCAAAAATAACCTGATCACACTAAAACCGCAACAAAATCGTATAACCTTATATAAATTAACTTAATATTAATTCCTTGAATTATGTTTACCTTAATCATATAATGTTCCTAATATAGTGTACTTCTTAAAAAAATTAAAAACTTATACAACAAATCACTTTTCAATCCCATTGTTATTTATACTATAAAAATATATTTCCAAAATATAATAACTCCTTTATCCAAATTAAATATAATTAACCTAACCTCAAATATCATATTAACCCTAACTGTTATCAATAAAGTTAACCATATTTCAAAATATATAAAATCATTATTCCTCAAACAACCTTTTCACTGAAACATAAACTGAAATGAAGTGTTATATTCTAATAAATATCTTCTAAATACCATTAATCATATTAAACTTTTATCACATAAAATAAAAAAGAGGTATATTCATGTTAATGTTTATGATCAACGTTATAATTATGAATTAATGATAGTTTTTTATTATCACATATCACTATATACTATCGTAGGTTTCTATAGGATTTATCCTTTCGTTATCTACATTTGTTCATAAAGAAAATTTAAATTATCCCAAGAATATCCATTGGGAGTTTCTAGATTGGTGTTCGGTCTTAGGCCCACTCATCATGTACTAGTTGTGATTGATTTAATATTAAATCTTCACCATTTCAAGTTATTACCCCTAGGTGCATTTGTGTCATAGTTGCACCCACATGGCAGTATCCTGACATGGATGTATTTTCTTGGAGAACCACACTCCATTATTCACCCTAGCATAGGATGTTCTCCTATAATGAAGCTCATCCTGATGGTCCTCATTAATTTATTATAATTCTAATATTTTAATGTAACTAATCCCTACTCTAATACCAACTACAATGACTCATTCATTTCACACACTAATATTTCCTCATTTTCGATGAATATTTAATACATTTCACAATAACACATGATTGAGGGATATAAAGGTTTAGTGTATTTTCAGATTTGATAACAAATTATATTATTTATTTAATGATCTTCAACATCTCCCATAATTATCTTCACACATAGTAATCTTCTAATAACTTCCCTACTAAAAACCTTTCTTCATATCTTAAGGAAAGGGAAACATAAGAAAGGGTGAGTAAAGATGTTCAGTAAGGATAAAAATTAATATATTAACGATAATTTAAGTATTACATGAGCATAATGGTATGGTAATATGTGATTAAAATTTGATATACATTCCTAGAAATTCATAGAACATAATCATGGTTCATGGAAAATAACATAGTATTTTATAATTCATGAATAATAATGGAGTCAAAGAACATGTTTAATGAGATTATTACATTGGAATAAGATCATGTCATAAAAGAGTGGAATAATCATTATCATGGAAATATTATTTCTAGGATACCCACCAAGAAATTCATTATATGATTGGATTGGTCTAACCACCTATGTACGATTTTATTTCTTAGGATTACCTCTTGTGTACCCTCTTTAGGATTAAGATAATATCCCTTAAACCCTCTTTTAGAAATAGGATAAACCATTGTGTACCATATTTTGGGCTATGTATAACCTCTTGTTTACCCTTTGAACTCATAAAATATCAATATTTACCCTATTCATTAGAGGGATATATAATTCCAATCCCACCCCTGGCATAATCATAATCCATTGATATGTATGCCATTAGATCATAAAACATTCATCATATCATCATAGAATAACCAATTTAAAATAAATAGGTTTCACAAACATATCATTATCATAATAAAAAAAATCCAAATAATATGGATAGTATTATTAGATCATGTATCCATTAAAAAATATGTAACATCATTGGATGATAACATAGATAAAAAATGTATTTAAAATATCACTGGAATATTTCTAGAGTGAAGTAGTCTTTTCATTTTGAAATCACTTATATAAAAACAAAAAATTCTAAATTATTTTTGGATAAGTTATCTTTGAAAATAACCTAGGAAAATTGTAAAATAATCATTAAAGAATTTTTCAGTCGTGTTTGTGGGAAATCCCATTCATATTGTAATAATTAAAATAATGATTATGTTCACAACTTTAGTAAAATGAACCTTGTTTAGAAAATGAAAAGAATAATCTTTTTAAAAGGTTTTTTTAAAATTAAAACATGTATAAACAATATGAATAGTAATATGATATTATTAAAAAATTGTCAATTTTTTTAGAAAAGATGTATATGGAAGAAATAATATTTCTTATCGAAGATGGAAATAAGGTCAGTTTTCCTTAAAGGAATTACTTTAGTCTCTTGGGTACTTAATGAGATAAAAATGAAATAAAAACATGTAATATCCATAAATAACTAGAGTATAATAAAATTAAATTATTTTATTAGAAAATTATTATATAATTTCCTTCAATGTAAATTCAATCATAAACAATCTTGATTAAAATGAGATTGAAATATAAATCCCTTACCCCTTTGGTAAATTTTGAATCATAAACCCCATGAAATAAATAACTTCAAATGAAAAACTAAATGACCTTAAAATAACGTTAATAATGATAAAACATATCAAAGGGGATGTATATATCCCTCTTAAAATAATATATGTGTAATATATGTCCCAAATAAGACAATTTGCGATGATAAACCCCTACTACATTGATAACATTCCAACCGAAACTCCTAGGATGAATTAATTTTAAATATAACTTTAAATGATATTAATTAATAATTATTTTTGATTTAAAATGTTAAAATAGTAGTATATAAACCTCATAAAAATAGTTTCAAAACATCAAACATTTCATAAAGAAAGAATATTGATATGAATAACCCTTATCTCAAGTATAATCTTACTTTATATACATTCAAAACTCAAATATATTAAATATAAATGCTTTATAAATCTCTTTTAGAACTATATTAATTTATTTAATATCACGTATTATTTACTTATAACATCTTAACACCAATTTAATAATAGTTATTTATTTAAATCATTGTTTCGAGAGATAACTATTTCATTTTTATGCATGTTTTGATTCAGTAGCTCAAGTCAATGTACTTAGATCATGGTTCCAGCATCCCAATAATATTAATAATTTCCTAAATATCATATTTAACAATTATAGGTTTTTTTACACATTAATATAAATTTAAGTTTTAAAAAATCATCACTTTATGGTGATGGTAGTATGTACATTCACACAAGACATGTTTTCAAATTTTGATGGATGAAATAAAAGAAAGATAAATTATAATTCACCTTTAAAAAACATTATTATACTATAATCCTCATATATATTAATTAAATATATTTTTTTTATATCAGTGTAAAAAAAGTAAATGAAAAAAATAATCACATCACTTCATGGAGGTGGTAGTCTACACCAACACGCAAATGCCATTACCTTTTACAAATTGATGGGGAGGTAATTGTAGTGAAATGACCTGGGTCAACCAAGACCATAACCTGAGTCAGTAGGCCACATGGATTGAATCTTTTTCCCAATCTCTTGAGTCTAGTGATAGGCATTAATTCATAATGAAATTCTTCTAGTGAACAACTTCACCCATGATAAATAATGACTACCAATCCATGGAATGGGATTACCACCCAGATATAATCAGATTTAGTGGACAAATAGATATAAATTTAGACTAAAATGGTAATTACCAAAGTCATATACTGTAAACAACATCACACATATAGCATTACATATAAGAGGCACATACATGGTATCTCAAGTAAAAAGATCAAAACCGAAAATAGGGATCAAGATCAATCATGGATAACAAGTACAACCCAATGATCCAAAACACCAAAAATATCCTCAAGAACTAACCCAGTGAGACCACATATATTTCATCAAAAACATGGATGGAGGTAATGAATAATATCCACCTATATACATATTTCCCCTGTCTGTACATGTGTCCAACAAAAAAAGGTCTACGTATATTCAGAAGAATATATAGGGTGTGAGGTACAAGACCTGTACGATACCACTATAAATCTATTTATTCATTTTAAACCATGTAAACAAAAGAATAATTTTGAAATGGAATTTTCCAAAAATATTTCACCTTGAAGAAATTTAACGTAAAATCAATCATATGAATTACATTTGGTTTTATTTTAAACAAGAAACTTTTTCCCAAACACTTCTCAATATTTATCAAATAAATAAATAAATTCCACTTGACATAAACAAGATCAAAAGACTCATACAAGGTATAAAAATGGAACAAACATCAAAAAAATCACATAACCAAACAATTAGAAATGGGAAGAAAAAATATTATCATAACCATCAAGGCAAAAATACTACCGAATAAAATAATATAAGTCAATCAGTAATGAGTAATGAAAACTAATGGATCAAACCATATGGGTCTAATGTGAATAAGTCTAAAATATATATTATTAGCTATCTGAACAAATTAAAAGATATAATAGTCTTCCAAAGGCCCAAATCTTAATAAATCTATCGGTCCCTTGGTTAAAGAAGAGGAATCCATGACGCTATTCCCCTAAAAGGACCTCATTGTTCGTTGGACAACAATTGTATGTGTAATGGCCCAGACCCTCTTGGTCCATTACTTTGCCAAAACACGGCTCCCCCGAAACAGTGGCACCTATCATGGGGTCACAGGTTACGGTGGGCCCGTGATGGCTGCACACCGGTCACGGTGGCATCATGATGGTGGCCCTGGTTACAGTTGCACCGTGACGGCCTCACACCAGTCACGATGACACCGTGAAGGTGGCACCGGTCACGGTGGCACTTTGAGGGTGGCACTGTGACGGTGGCACCATGTCCCCATTGAGCCGTCTTCGTTTTTTTCCAGTGTCCGAATTTTTCTTCACCCGTAACTTATCTTTTAGCGTAATGATGATTTAATTTCCCCTTTAAAATCCATTTAAATCCCATAAATAATATCTAAAATCCCCCAAAAAGTCAGGAAAACCTTAAACTTACCAAAACGAGTGGTTTTTTCTTCAGTGTCACACCCTTTCCCCGTACCTTCCAGTTCTGCCCCCGTTGCATGTTTTCATCTGTTTAAAAGAAACGTTTTAATGCATAGTCGTTATGACACCACCCTGATGGGAATAATTAAATAATAATTAATCCCATCGTGTGTAACCTCCCAACCACATAGGAAATCATGATCCGACTTTAAAGTCATTCAATTTTTCTGTATCCCATAACTACGAGATCTCATACTTATATTGCACGGAATTTCTTCTCCTTATTCCTCTTGGCTGGTTTCCTTTTTCTTCCTGTTACGTTTGGAGTTCCCCTTCCCGAGGCAAGTGGTGCACCTACGCTGGAGTTTTTCTGCTCATCCTTGGAGTCCCCGGAGTCCCTCCCCTGCAAGTCAAGCATCCCTAGTTATTGGCGCGTGGAGAAGAACATTGATCTTTGATCAACCAAGTGGGGTTATCCTTCGTCTCTCTTTATTGTGTATCATGTGGGGAGGGTATGTTATTGTTTCTGCGGGATGGATGAAACCAAATGTTAATGAAGATAACAAATGGACTTTAAAGAATGATGGGGGGTGTGATCGGTGTTCTGTTGCTTTTCCTTACCCGTGATTATTTATGTTACGAATTGTGATGTCCTATGCCTACTAAAAATCATGGTCGTTGGTTTTCCTTCTTGTGCATTAATGAACCTCTATCTTCTGTGATGATTGAATGGATCCAACATGGGAATTTGGTTAATCACATAATCTCAGCCGATTAAAATTAATTTCTAAGTGAACAACAATCCTTTCATGATCACCCTGGTTAACCAAACATAAAAATGAAAACTTGGTGAATGATGTGATTGAGTCTGGAAACTTCCATGCTCTGTCTTGGTGGCGTGTCTATTTTTTCTACTCGATTTTTATGTGGTGATGTGGATGAGGATAGGATCCTATATTTTGACACAGTTGTGGGTGTTAATATGAAGCTATGTGGGGTTGTATCTCGAGGATTGGTTTGGTTCTAGTACTTTTAGGGATCTCACTTATCCCTTTGTTGTTGTGACTTCACAAGAGAACAGGGTGTGAATGCTTAAATTGTTGTTTGGATTTTCTCTTTCTATGGCTTGTGTTTATGCCTGTTAGTTACCTAGTAGTGCATAATTTACTTAAATGGGATCACGTGTACATTAAAACAAGAATGAGCACAATGGGTAATTGTTTTCTAGGATGAGTGGTGACATGGTCGTGGGTTCGGTGTTTCTTAAGAATGAATATTAATGAGGGTGTTTGTGCTTAAGTTTGTTTTGGAACTCCTAGGTTCGGATGAGTTCTTGTTATATATATTACATAATTGTAGTTCTTATGTTTCTTTTTCAAGCCCCACCTAAGTTGATCACCTAGTTCCCAACACCCCCATTTCACGGGGGAGGGTGCTTTTCCAAACACTCCTATGAGTATCTGGTTATTAGATCCTTTTCTTCCCCCTCTCCTGAATATCCCAAGACTCATCGGGCTGGCTGTGATGGTGTGAGGTCCATTATAGCCCAAAATTCTTCAGGCAGGGTAGTTATGGTGGTTGCCCAGGTGCGTGCGGGAAGGTTGTTTCCCAAGTGTCTTCGGGATGAGGCCCAGGTGTCTTCAGGCTTGACAGTAGTTGTTCTGGACCTGGTGTTTGTGGGCATGGTTATGCGTGGTTGTGGTGGCCCAGGTGTTTGCATGTGGGATGTGTGGTTGTGTCCCAGGTGTGTGCGGGTGGGGTGTGGTAGTGGGACTGTAGTGAGAATGGAGGGAGAGGTTCGATGCGTAGGATGTCTTCAATAACCAGTGGAGAAGTGGCGTGGGGTACCCAAACATTGATGTGTTATGACTATTATATTTCTTGACTTTTGTTATTTGGGGAGCATGCCTTGGTGAGGCTTGGGTGGGCAGTTTTCCTTTCTAGGTGTTTCTGTTATCTCTTTTCTCACTGGGCATTAGAATTCCACCCCACTTGTGCACTAGAGATTTTGGTTTTCCCTACTGAATATACATGTATGCTCACCCTGCATATATAAAACTATTTTCAGGTTTCCAGGAGGACTTCAAGGATTGTGTAGGTTCGTACTAGTTTGGACATTGGGACAGTTTTTATTGCTGTTTGTTCATTATTTTCATACTTATTTTTGGGGTTTTCATTTACTTTTGTATCATTTACTTTTGGAACATGCATATGAGAATGGTTTTTTTTGTCTTTACCTGTACTTCCACTTTTTGTGTTGATGGAATTTACTATCTTATCTCCTAATTGTATAAAATAAAAAGGGTAATTCCTTCCCTATTTTGCGTGATTCTTTACCCTTGGTGCTAGTCGTCACTCCGGGACCCATTGAATGCGGGGCTCGGGGGTCATTATCTCTCCTTTAACTTGAAGAAGGAAGGGTCTGGCAACCTGTTGTCCCTTCCCTCATCTTAGTGAAGGCGGGTCGTGACAGAATGGTATCAGAGAAGTTTGAGAGATAGGAAAGATTCTGGGGTTAGGCATAGTGACTATTTCATGGGATGGTAGCGAAACAGTGTTGGGAGATCTTGGTGTGTGAAATAGGCCCCGGAAGACCGGCTAGGACATGGGATTTTAGGGCCACTCATGATCTGATGCAAGGACTATGGGCCTAATGAATGACCAAGTAAGGATACACTGATTGCAGGATAGAGACCCTAGGAATGGTATATGAATCATAATTACTTAAGTTCTTATGTTTTATGGTTATTTTGGGGGTAAAAAAGTAAATAAATAAAAAATCTAAAAAATGTAAGAACAATATTCTACAGTACTCGGGCTTAGGCATTCCTTCTTTACCTTGCATCTATGGCACATGGGAGATGACCATGAGTAGTGTGGGAGATTGAGGCCTAGGAGGTTGACTTGGCTGATCGGCAGAGGGTTGACTGAGAGGAGGATGACGATCAGTGGTAGAGGATGCTTCGTGCCTTTCAGCAGCAGACCCTCAGGAAGTACAAGGGTAGCATCTCACACATGGAGATAGAGAGCTGGCTAGAGGAGATTGTGATAGCTTTCAGCTTGATCTAGGCTCCGAAGGAGTATTGGGGTCTTCTGGCTATAAGCCAGATGCGTGGATCAGTGCATCATTGGTGTACGCTTTATCTTGGGGAGAAGAGGGAGGCTGAGATTACCTGGGCTGACTTTGAGAAGGAGTTCCGGGAAGAATTATTTTCTTCCATGATGAAGTCTGAGAATAGGCGGGAATTACTCTCCCTCCAGAAAAGGATTATGTCGGTGAGAGATTTGGGGATCAAGGTCAAGGATCTCCTTCTCCTTTCTCCCGACCTCTTTCTGGATGAGGAGTCCAAGGAAAGACGTTTGGAGGAGGCACTTCAACCTTCTCTCTAGTATGATGTTACTCCCTTCACCCTACCGACGTACTTGGAGGTCTAGAAGAAGGCTGAAGTGGTGGAAAGGATGTAGACGCTGGGAGGTGTATCGCAAGAGGGAATACAATTGGTCTCATCGAAGGGGAAAGCCGTCAGCAGCAAGCCTCCAACGTCAGGGCCTTCTAGGTTTCGACTGGTAGGGAGCAGGCCTCAGCAGTTCTAGTTCTGATCTCCTAGGCCTTGCCCTTTACTTTCATGCCCAGGGCTGAGATGATTCAACTATTGAAGTCATGGGCACCTTTGGAATCAGTGCCCGGATAGAGTACAGTATAGCAAGGGTTGGCAGGTTTAGCACCCACCTTAGCACCAGTAGTTTCCAGCTCGGACATTTCAGCAGCAGCAGTAGGGGCAGCAAGCTCCCACCCCTCTGAGACCAGATGTGGCAAGAGGTGGCCGACCCCAGGGTTCCCCTTAGAGACCTCTACTAGGGAATTGTTGTGGAGGCGGCCGACAGCCTAGAGGTTGGGGAGCTGGGCGTGGACAGTTGCACGCTGTAGAGGTAGCGGTTCTAGCAAGGCCAGAAGTCGTCCAAGGTACGATCAGCTTGTTTAGTACTATTTCCTATACCTTGTTCAATATAGGAGCTTCGCACTCCTTTTTTCACCCAGTCTGGCCCATGCATTGGGTTTAGATGTTAATAGACATCCAGTGCCCCTGGTGTTGAGCACACCAGTCGGAGGTCAGACTGAATTGTCTTATGTTTTCCGAGGGTGTAAACTGATGATAGGGCCACATCAGTCTTGTAGGGATCTTCTACTATTGCAGATACAACCATATGATGTCATCCTAGGAATTTATTGGTTGTTCCTTGTATGTTCCATCATTGACTGCTTCCGAGGAAGGGTCGTGTTTTCAGATTTGGGCAGCCGATGTGTAACTTTCATCGGTGAGCTGGGTAGCTAGAAAGGCAACAGGTGAGAGAAGCCCCTCCTTTACTTGTTAGCTGAACTATTATTGGAATTGGTAGATTCAATGATGGTGGATGTCCCAGGGATCATCACTGAATTTATAGACGTCTTCCCTGAGGAGGTGGTGACTCTACCGCCTAGACCTGATATTGAGTTTGGGATTGACTTGCAATCTGGTGCCTGTCTAATTTCGATGGATCCCTACTGGATGGCACCTTCTGAGTTGCGGGAGTTGCAGATTCAGATTGATGATCTCATGAAGAAGGGTTTTGTTCGACCAAGTGCCTCACCATGGGGTGGTCTAGTATTATTTCCAAAGAAGGCAGATGGTGGTCTCAATCTATGCATAGACTACCAGATACTGAATCAGGTAATGATCAAGAATCGTTACCCTCTCCCAAGGATAGATGACCTTTTCAACCAGTTAAAAGGGGAAAGGTTGTTCTCAAAGATTAACCTACGGTCGGGATATCACCAGCTGAGGGTGAAAGAGGGTGACATCTCGAAGACTGTCTTTAGGTGCATATATGGGCACATTGAGTTATTGGTCATGTCGTTCGGCATTAGGAATGCTCTAGCTGTGTTCATGGGGCTCATGACATCCATCTTCCAGAAATACCTAGATCGGTTCGTGGTCGTGTTTATTGATGACATCCTGATCTACTAAATATCAGAGGAGGATCAGGATGAGAACCTGAGAATGGTTTTGGAGGTCCTCTGATAGCTCCAATTCTATGGGAAGATATCCATGTTAAAGTTATGGATGTGATAAGTGCACTTACTTGGGCAAGTGGTGTCCGAGCAGGGAATATCAGTGGACCCATCGAAGGTCGAGGCGGTTTTTTCTTGGGAAGCACCCAAGAACGTGGCAGAGGATCGTAGTTTCCTTGGACTGGCAGGTTACTATAAGAGGTTCATACCCAACTTGTCCCAAGTTGCATCACCTTTGAAAACATTGAATAAGAAGGACCAGACCTTCGTGTGGAATGGGTAGTTCCAGGAAGCCTTTAGCTATCTGAAGGAGAAGTTCGTAAGTGCCCTAGTGCTGAGGTTTCCAAAAGAAGGGGAGGCGTATGAGGTATTCTGTGATGCTTTAGTACAAGGCCTCAGGTGTGTCCTGATGCAACAATAATGGGTAATCTTTTATGGGTCTAGACAGTTACATCCCCATTAGTGTAATTATTCCACCCATGATCTGGAGCTTCTGGTGGTCGTGTTCACACTAAAGTTGTGGTGGCATTACCTCATCGGGGAGCGCTTTGTGGTCTTCACTGATCACAAAATCTTAATGTATATCTTCTCACAGTGGGACCTGAAATTACAATAGAGAAGGAGGATGATGTTATTTCAGGACTACAACTCTGAGATTTCCTACACCTCAGGAAAATGGAATTTGGTGGCTGATGCCTTGAGAAGGAAGTCGTAGAATGATGCAGTTCGAGAGTCGGCAGACGCTTGGAAGGCGATAGAGGAGTTGGCTTCCCTGCACCTGGGTGCGAGGATGGATAGTGGAAGAGTTTTCTTGTACCAGATGACACTGTAGTCTTCCCTATTGCGACTGGTGCAGGAGTCTCAGTGGGGAGACATAGAGAGTGAAGTGATGCGCGATCTGGCTAACCAAGGCAATGCTTATGAAGGATAGTCGGAGGATGGTCAAAATCAGATTCTTTTCTGAGGGAAGATGTTTGTCCCAGAGGAGATGCGCAAGAGGGTTCTTGGGGAGTTCCACAACTCACCCCTAGCGGTGCACCCATGGTATCCAAAATGTACCGGGGCTTGAGGGGTAAGTTCTGGTGGCCCGGGGTAAAGTGGGCGGTGGCAAAGTTTGTGGCCAGGTGCCTAGTGTGTCTGCAGGTGAAGGATGAACACCATGTTCTAGGCGGCTTGTTGCAGCCCTTAGATGTCCCTGAGTGGAATTGGGATGAAATCTCGATGGATTTCATCACAGGGCTACCCAATGTTCAAGGACGCTGCGACACTATCTACATAGTGGTGGACCGGTTGATGAAATCGTATCCCTTTCTGGAAAACAAGGAGTCAGGTGCAGTGGATGCCTTAGCACAGAGGTACATGGATGAGGTGGTGCAGTTGCATGGAGTTATGAGGTCCATAGTCTCGGATAGGGATGCACATTTTACATCACGAATCTGGAGAGGATTGCAGCATGCTTTTGGCACCCAGCTACGTCTTAGCACTGTCTTCCACCACCAGACAGATGGACATACAGAACGCACCATCCATATGTTGGAGGATATGCTACGAGCATGTATTATAGACTTTACGGGATCTTGGGAGTGACACTTTCATTTGGTATAGTTTTCCTGCAATAATAGCTATAACTATAACATTGGCATGGATCCGTTCGAAGCATTGTATGGGAGGCCGTGTTGCTCACCCATGTGCTGGAAAGAGGTTGGGGAGGAAGCTGTTCTTGGCCCGGAGGTGGTGTAGAGCAAGACGGAGAAGGTTCAACTTATACAGGAGAGTATGAAGGAGGCACAGGACCAGAAAAAGTCATATGTTGATAATAGGAGGAGACCCTGGGAGTTCGAGGTCAGGGACCACGTGTTCTTAAAGGTCTCCCCTCAGCATGGGAAATGGAGGTTCGGCAGGGGGAGTAAGCTTTCTACCATGTTCGTCGGACCGTTTGAAGTGTTGCGGTGGGTCCATGAAGTGTCTTATCAGCTAGCGCTACCACCTCCACTACTGAGATTACACGATGTCTTCCATTTGACTCAGCTCCGACAATATATACATGACGATTCACACATCCTTGATTCAGGAAATCTGGATATCGAGGACGACGTGACTTTTGTAGAAAGATCAGTGAGGATCGTGGATCGTGAGGAGAAGGTGATCCATAGACGGACCATTCCTTTGGTTCATGTGTGGTGGAGTCATGGCGGGCTTGAGGAAAGTACCTGGGAATGGGAGATGTAGATACGCGACCAGTACCCAAAGTTGTTTTGAGTTTTGTTCTGTTTTGTTTGTACTTGTGTGTGATGGAACACTTTACATTGTTAACTATGAAACGTGCGGTTTTCCTTATTCTGTAGATGTGTGTGAAGAGTCCTAACTCTTGGGAGGGGAGGACCTGATCCCTAATCGAGACGCATTACGGTGGATGCGATTACACTTGTGTAGGCGAGTCAGTGCCACCCAAAGCAGATAGTATCTTGACATGGAGAAAGAAAACTCCCTAACCCATATGACTGGATAGTTGACCTTCGAATTTTTCCTGGATACTTGAGGGAGAGGTGCTCCTAGATATTGACGGGGTTCACTCATGAGAGGTATCTTTTGAGGTGCTTGTTTGGAACCCCTCTTTTCTTTGAGTCTAGTTTTGATTCTTGAGGGAGAGAATAGTTTGAGAGATATATAATGTAATGTCATGGACCCTCCTAGTCTATTACTTTTCCAAAACACGGTTAACCGAAAAAGTGGAACCATTCATGGGGTCACCGGTTATGGTGGCACCGTTAAGGCCACACACTGATCACAGTGGCACCGTGAAGGCCACACACCGATCACGGTGGCACTGTGACGGCTATACACCGATCACGGTGGCACCGTGAAGATGGCCCCAGTAACAGTGGCACCATGATGGTGGCACCGTGATGGTGGCACCATGAGGTTGGCACCGTGACAGTGGCACCATGAGGGTGGCACCATGACGGTGGGACCGTGTCCTCACCGAGCGGTCTTCGTTCTTTTTCCAGTTTCTGACTTTTTCTGCTATCGTAACTTATCTTTTTAGAATACATATGATTTAATTCCCCCCTTCCAAAGCCATTTAAATCCTATAAATAATATCTAAAATCCCCAAAAAGTCATTGAATCCTTAAACATACCAAAACGTGTGGTTTTTCCTTGGTGTCACACCCTTTCCTTGTACCTTCTAGTTCTGCCCCTATTGCGCATTTTCCTCCGTTTAAATGAAACGGTATAATGCACAACCATTATTCCACCACCCTGATGGGAATAATTAAATAATAAATAATCCCGTCATTTGTAACCTCCCAACTGCATAGGAAAGCACGATTTGACTTTAAATCAGTTCAATTTTTTCATATCCCGTAACTACAGGATCTCATCCTTATATCGCACAGAATTTATTTTCTTTCTTCCTCTTGGCTGGTTTCCTTTTTATTCTTGGTGAATTTGGAGTTCCCCTTCCCGAGAAAAGTGGTGTTCCTATAACAGATTTTTTCTACTCATCCTTGGAGTCTCTGAAGTCCCTACCCTTCATGTCGCGCATCCCCAGTTCTTGGAGCGTGGATAAGAACATCGATCCTTCATCAACCAAGTAGGGCTTTCCTTCATCTCTCTTTACTGTGTATCATGCGGGGAGGGTATTCTATTGTTTCTATGGTATGGATGAAACCAAACGTTAATGAAAATAAAAAATGGACTTTAAAGAATGAAGAGGGGTGTGATCGATGTACTTCTACTTTTCGTTACCCTTGATTATTTTTGTTGTGAATTGTGCGGGCCTATGCCCACTAAAAATCAGGGTCATTGGTGGTCTTTCTTATGCATTAATGAACCTATGTCTTCTGTGATGATTGAATGGATACAACATGGGAATTTGGTTAATCATGTAAACTCGGCCGATTAAAATGAATGTCTATGTGAACAAAAATCCTTTTGTGATCACCCTGGTTAACCAAACAGAAAAATGAAAAGTTAGTGAATGTTGTTATTGAGTATGGAAACATCCTTGATCTGTCATGGTGGCAGGCCTGTTTGTTCTGCTTGATGTTTATGGGGTGACGTGGATGAGGATGGGATCCTCTGTTGTGACACGGTTGTGGGTGTGAATATAATGTTTTGTGGGGCTCTATCTCAAGGCTTGGTTTGGTTCGAGTACTTTGAGGGATCTCACAGATCCCTTTGTTGTTGTGACTTCACCTGAGAACCGGGTGTGAAAGCATGAATTGTTTTTTTGGCTATTTCTCTTTATTTAGATTGTGTCTATGACTCATAGTTTCCCAGTAGTGCAAAATTTACTTAAATTGGATCACTTGATCACGAAAACAAGTATGAGCTCAATGGGGAATTGTTTTTCGGGATGAGTGGTGACATGGTCGTGGGTTCGGTGTTTCTTGTGAATGAATAATAACAAGGGTGTTTGTGCTTAAGTTGGTTTTGTAACTCCTAGGTTGGGATGAGTGCTTGTTATATATATTATATAATTTTAGTTATTATGTTTCTTATTCGCGCCCCTCCCAAGTTGATCCCTAGTTCCGAACACCCCCATTTCATGGGGGGGGGGGGTTTACCAAACACTCCTATGAGTGGCTGGTTATTAGATAATTTTTACTCCCTTTCCCGAATAGCCCCAGACTCATTAGGTAGGCTGTGATGGTATGTGGTCCTTTATAGCCCAAGATTCTTCGGGCAGGGTTGTTGTGGTGGTTGCCCATGTATGTGTGTGCATGTTTTTTCCCAAGTGTCTTCAGGATGAGGCCCAGGTGTCTTCGGGTGTGACAGTAGTTGTTCTGGCCCAGGTGTTTGAGGGTGTGGTTATGCGTGGTTTTTGTGGCCTAGGTTTTTGTAGGCGGGATGTGTGGTTGTAGCCCAGGTGTGTACGGGCGGGGTGTGGTAGTGGGACTGCAGTGAGAATGGCGGGAGAGGTTCATTGCGTAGGATGTCTTCAATAACCAGTGGGGAAGTGGCGTAGGGTACCCAAACATCGATGTGTTATTACTATTATATTTCATGAATTTCATTATTTGGGGAGCATGCCTTGGTGAGGTTTGGGTGGGCAGTTTTCCATTCTAGCTGTTTCAATTATCTCTTTTCTCAGGGGGCTTTAGAATGCATCCCCACTTGTGCACGAGGGATTTTGGTTCTCCCTATTGAGTATACTTGTAGGCTCACCCAACGTATATAAAACTATTTTCAGGTTTCCAGGAGGACATCTGGGATCGTGCAGGGTCATACTGGTTTAGACATTGGGACTGTTTCTGTTTCTATTTTTCTTTCATTTGGTACTTCTTTTTTGGGGGTTTCTTTTAATTTTGTTTCATTTACTTTTGTAGAATTCATGTTAGAGTGGTTTGTTTTGGCTTTACCTATACTTACACTTTTGGTTTTGTTGGGATTTACTATCTTATCTCCCAATCCTATTAAATAAAAAGGGCAATGTCTTCCATCTTGTGAGTGATTTTATACCCTTGGTGCCAGTCACTAATCCGAGACCTGTTGAATGTGGGTCAGAGGGGTCATTATCTCTCCTTAAACTTGATGAAGGAAGGGTCAGGAAACCTGCTGTCCCTTCTCTCATCTTTATGAAGGTGGGTCGCGACAGGAAGCTCTCTTGTTCTTCCTCCCAAATCCTCTCATAGTCCATAGGAAGACACAGACTCACACCCAAGGTATCCCATGTACAACTAAATGCCAAACATATCAACATCATAGGTTTTAGACATGAAAATGTATTCCATAAGGAATTTAAATATATAAAATATACTAATTTTGTTAAATCACCTTCCTCAAGGTAAAACCATTTCTTAAATCCCCTTTGGAAACCCATTTAAAACCATAAAATCATTTTGAGGCATTTTATAATACACTTGTAGTGCACTTAATCCTCCTCTATTTGAAAAACACATATTTGACCTTAAATTTACAATATAATATCATGGATCACATCAATATATAATTATCATTATTTATAAATTATTTAAATGAAAATATAACAAACAATAACAAAAGGTGATTTCATATTCAATAGTATGCCATATAAGACACCCATAAATAGAGAAAACTACCAAAAGAACATTTCAAAACTCATATATGTAGAACCACGATATATTTATGAAATATATTTTTAAATAATCTTATTTATTTAATAGATTTCATTTAAAAATACATTTTGTTAAACATGCGCTACATGCAATACTGGATTCACTTGTGTGACATGAAATGATATGTTTCTATGAAACATCATCTTATTATTGTAATTATTTAAACAATATAATTATAACCTATGAATTAGAAAGGAAGGTATTGATAGGATTGACTGAATTATAAATGTATAGTTTACAATTAAAAATGAAATCTTTTTCTAAAAACTATTTAAATGGTTATAAGTGTGTTATATACTAATAAATAAAAAAATTAATCATTTTTTATTATATTAATGATATATATATATATAATATTAAATATAAATTTTAACATTCATCTTATGTGTTTTCTAAAAATTATATATGAACGAATCCAATTTTACACATAAAAGAAGTATTTTTCTAAAAAGCCATTTTTGCTGCATTTTGAAGGAAAACAAGTAAAAAACATACTTTTTGATGATTTTATAGATTATATTTGAGAAAATAAACTTTTTATTTGGAATCGGGATCTCAAAATTTACATTGGTTAATCTTTTGGTTTTTTTATGAGAAGTATCATGTTTCAATGAATACTGAAAATACTGATTTTTAACTGGTTTTATTTTAAACTAAATTCTAAAACTTATGTGTTATTAATTTTGAAAAATGGATGTCAAATTCAGATTTATAAGGTCCAAATTCATTAAATAGGTCTCTTTTATTTTTAATCAACGTGAATAGTAACCATGGTAAATTTTGTTACCATGATAAAGGAAAAATTGGGAAATTTATGTTAGAAATAAAATGATAAAGACCATAAAACCACTCTAACACAAGAAAAAAATTATTAGATAAATATAAATATACCCTTTGTATATAAGGATCAAAAATAAGTTTATTTTTCTTAAATATATCTTACGTGTCACCAAAAGAACCAAATTAGGTTATCAATGAATATAAAAAATTAAATTAAGATTAGTTTATTTAATTTTATGATATTTTATTTTATTTTATATATGTGATATAATCACCTATAATTATTATGCATCACTGATGCAGTGCTCGTGAAAACATATTAAAAATCAACAAAATAACTTTAATTAAAATTATAAGAACCATTAAAAGACCCAAATACAATACTTAATAATATTTTTTTAGTATAGATCAATAATAAGAATCCAAGGGTCTAATTAATGACCATTTTCAGCCACATGGAAAATATTATGACATTTATAACATTTTATTTAACCTAGAATCAAAGTCGTCTCATTCATGTTTTTCTAAATATAACATTTTTAATATAGGTTTTTACCGAAGATATATTCATCTATAAATATTATTTGGAAATCAAAATGATTTATATTAATCATAGTAATTAAATTATAATTTTTAGTTAATAAATAATTACCATTATTAGTACACAATTATGATACGGTAATTATTAAACTAATCAAATATTCAAATAAATGATATTAAAAATATTGAAATAAATATAATTTTAATTAATTAAGGTTATCCATTAATTTTATATATGAATATGATATATTGGGGGTGTATTAAATTATTTGGTTCAAATTTACCTTTCTTTTTATATTTTATTAAATTCAATGTAATGAATAGTTTCAAAATTAACAATACTTATATTTTATGAAAATAATATTTTATTAAATTATTTAAAAATAATAATAATAATTAAAAATTATAAAGTGATTATGATAAGTTCTAAAATATAATAAATTTAATTTTTAGGGATAATTTACACCATATAATTAAAAATTACAATGTCTTATTGTTAAAGAATTTGTTACTCTAAACATAAAATGGGTTAACTAAGTGTTAATTAAAATGATATGATTTAAAATAATACCATAACTTATCAAAAATATATTTTTATATCATATGAAAATCTAATCTCATTTATCTTAGAATACATGTCATTTTGGAGGTATTTGGATTGATATTGAATATATTATAAATCAATAGTTTTTGAAATTCCAAAAGTTCCCCTCACTTCAATTAAAAAAGGGAACCTCCTCCCTCACTTCATCACATAACAATGATCAATATATATCCACCACCCTATGCTAAATTATTTTCTCCACTTACTTGGATATATTATAGAGGTTCTAGTTTTCTCAAATTACAAACTCTAGAGTCATTTAGAAGAGATCTGAAGGTTTCGTTTTGTTGAATAGGTAATCGCACTAACCAATCACTTTGTTTTTCTACTCTTCTATACCTACTCTAAATCTATGATTTATATAATAAATAATTTCCCCAGAATACTAAATATGATTAAATTTTATTACGATTATGATCACATCACTATACATCCCCTTTCCCATCTAATAAGAAAAAAATGTATCGCTCATGTGTACGTACAACTTACCATCCCCATGTAGCGATTAAATTCATTTTCCGTCACCATATTTTATGATTGAAAATTAGGATGGGTTTAATATTTATATATTCGATTTGTAAAATAATTATACTTTCACAATTATAATATCCTATCAATCTATTTTTTCACCTAATTTTTGGGAAATGATAACATCATTCATGCGTGCGTATGACATACTATCTCCACGATGTGATGTGATTCGTTTTTCATCTACATTTCACATATATGGAAATATGGATGAATTTTATGAATATATATGGTATATATAACATCAAAATTATTCTTTAATGATAATATATCATATACTATTCATTCTTTTAATATGATAACAAAATTAAATCAATGTTCATGTGTACGTACGATCTACTATCTCCATGAACAATGTATTTAAAAACAATATTTTATATATTATTATAAAAACTTGTAAATTGAATATATATGATATTTATATCATGGTTATAAATTTTTATACTGTGAAATCATGATTTAAGTAAGAGGACAAAAAATATTACAAATCAAAACACATGTGAAAAACAAAGCAGCTATTACATTAAACTTAACTTTAACATTAAAATTTATAATAAATTGGTAATAGAATGCGATAAGTATAGAATATATTGTATTATATAATTAAATATTTTTATTTAGTAGATATATAATAAACTTATATTTATTATATAAGTGTTTTTCATGAGTAAGATTAGAGTCAAGACAAATGGTAAGGAATTTATGTTTCACTTTTATTTATATGGGACACGTTCCTTATAAACTAATTATTTCATCTACATGATGTATATACTTCTCAAGAATGTATTTTAAGAATATTATCCAAAATATTATGTTATTTTCATATCCATATAGTTTTATTTCATTCATGAGGCATTCGATTCTACTAAATATAATTTGATGAGTATTTATTTCAAAATCTCATCAATATTTGGGATCGTTTCATTTTAAGTATCCATTGGGGAATATTTATATTCCATGTATCTATTTTCTAAAAAACAAAAAACATATTTTTTACTATTATACTGTGTATGTTTAAAGTAATTTTTACCAATTTTTATCTTTTTACTACACAATTTGAAAGAAATTTTTTTGTCGTTTTCCAAATGAGGTACTTTTTAACTATTTTGGATAAAGAATAAAATGAATGTTTTTAACATATACAGCATGAATGTAATTTTCATCCATCATGACACAATAATTATTTGATGATTCCCTTATAATATTCCATGTTTATTTTCAAATAAAATTTTTTATTTTAATATTGGGAGTCATTTTAAGAAACCAAAATGTTTTCAAACAAAAGAAGATATTTTCCTCAATAATTGTTTTCAATTGAAATCTCAAAATTATTTTCCATCGAAGATAACTTTAATTGATGTTAGATATGTTTTATTGGGGATATTATTCATTTTTAACATTCTTATTCTTTCTGATATTAGTTTTTTATGATGTAATGGGATTTACAACACCCATTTCATTCCATGGTTTATGTTATAATTGAATGATTTTTATGAAATTCATTTCATTCCAGGGGTTCTGATATGATGAATGATTCATTTTTTTATGGAACACACATGTATGGTTTTAATTTTGATATAGGTGGGACCTATATCTCCCTCCAATACATTTGGTAAATATTTATATCTCATGATATAGATAGTATTGTAATTTCAAGTGAACTCAATATAGTACCACATTAATGGAACATGAGTAAACATGTATCAGTTGTATAGGACTGGAATAAGAGTAAACTCGGTTCAGTAATACATGGTCAGAATGGGGAGTGAACTCGGTTAAATAAAGTAATTTTTCCACTCTGATGGTCATGGAAATGATCCTTGACTAATATGTAAATTATTTTATATTCTTATGTGTATGCCACAATTCTATTTCTTATGCTCATATACAATATGTTCTCTTGCCTTGAAAAAATAGAATATGTTATAAGATTTTTTATGAACATATATGATTTCTTCCCTGACACGATATCATGATCTCTGATATACATGATATGATTTCCAAATTTTTTGTTTATGTAATTATGCTTTAGGATTATGTTATGATTGATATCTACTTTTTTATCTATACTAAGAATCTAAGCTTACCCTTTTCATATGTTTCATTTCCTCCGGTTATAATGAAATTTATTAGATAGGGATACTAAAGTAGGAGACCTTTGTGGGAAACATTTAGGATCTTTCACCAGATTAGAATAATGTGTTCCAAGTTTCCAGAGTCACTAAACTGTTATGGTCCTTGGGAATGTGTTTGGGTAATGTAATGAATATTCATCTAAAAAGAGTTAATATCCATGTATGATAAGACTGGGTCATTATAGTTGTAATCATAGGAAAGGCTTATTCAAACATTAGAAACTAGGTTCAGAAAACATTTGTGAGATCCCTAATGATATTTATAAGGATATTTATAGGGATGTATCTAAGTATAATTCCAAGTATAGGTCACAATCCTAGGGATTTTTGAAATAATCATGAATAACCTAGGATTAAACATAAGGTATCATAGATTGAAATATTATATGTAATTTTCCTTAGTAATGTAGTTTTCTTCTATTATAAGTGTTTCTCATGCTATTCTTTCTGGTTTTAGTTAATGACAGGAACAAAAAGTAACTTGTTTAATGTTGAGTATAAAAAATAATTTGATGATGAGAAGTAAAATGGGATGATAAATATTGCTAAGAACATTGTGATCATTCCTAATCTGTTTTCATAGAAAATGATTAATAACGTGTACTTTAATGAACACTCGAACTCACCCTAGAAGAGAAGGAAAGGGTTTTTGAGAATTATGGTAATGGATACCACAGTAGAAAGAACATTCTATTTTCTTTAGATCATTAATATGGACTGAAACTCCCAAATAGATGTCTTATAGTAACAAGATGTTTTGACTATGGAGATGAAAAGAAGTATGTAATTGCAAAGGGAAAATTAAAAGTTCAACTAATGAAATGGATGAGAATATTGGCCTCCTTAGGGTACTATTAACTAATGATTTCTTTAAATATGGATAGAATGGTAATTATAAAAATTGATTTCCCAAGTGGAAATATCACAAATATAATCGTCAAGGGGGTGTAATTAATGGTTTTATTACTGATAATTATTAGAATACAATTGAAATGTGAATGGAAAGATGTATTAAGTGATAGTATGATGTATACTTGTTAATGTCTTATTTATGAAGTGAATTAATTGATGTGTTTTTGTATTTGGATTCATGAATTATATTGTTTTTCTATAATTATTTACATGAATATGTTGAATAGTTCTCATGGAATAGAGAAGTGATTTAATGGAAAGGTGAAATTCATGGGAAACATGATTAAGTAATGATAAACCTTAATATGTTCAAGATGTGAATGTAATGATGTTAGGATAAAGTAAATTAGATGGTATTGATTACCCTAGAATTGATTAATTACTGGTTGAAAAAGAGTATTATTCTATTTTTGATGAATTTTACAATATTTTGGATTTATAGAATATATATAATATTTTTTGGAATAAGAAATCATGCATGTTTTCAAAAAATATTTATGGCAATTCAGGTTATTACCATGTTTCAAGAGAGTACGTGATAAATTTATATACACATTTAGTATGTGAAAAATAAGATAAACTTTTTGATATGTGGGGGGTCAATTTTAAAATAATATTAAGAAATTTAGTGTCCTTTCAAATGTTTTGAAATGGTTCCAGAGTTAAAGATTTATAAAATGGTTTTTGTTAAAATTCAATTGATGTTTTAGAGATTAAAGTATTATCTCTCCATATGAAAATTTATGAATATTGGATAACTTGTGTTAACCGTTTTATTTTTATGTTAAGAGAGAAGGAAAAAAACTATAATTTTATTGATCTCATGATATGATAATGCTTCAAGAGTAAAAATTCACCTTCATTTCATGGAATAAGAGATGAAGTTGAAATTGATCAAAGTGCAACAAAAGAATGTTATTATTCTAATAAATTGTAATGAAATAAAGTAAGTATTTTTTTCTCATGAAATCTCTTAAAATCTAGGGAATGTATATTGATACAAAAAATTTTATCCTTGTGCCTACTTTTTTAATGAATCATATGGTCCCTTGGATCATTGTGGATTTATGAATTTATGATTACTAACTTTATTCTGACCATATTCTCTGTCACTCTTTATCAGAACATTATTGTTATATTTCTATTAATTGTCCATGTTTTCATTATCCACCAATGTTCACCTATATAGAATCTTAGTTATGAGTTACATTAGGTAACCATTAAGTTTGAAACATAATTTTGTTAAATATTTTTTACTATTCATTTTTACGATCTGGGTTTCTATGTAAAAAACTTTAAAGTATTCAATCATTGATGACCATGATGAATTTTTATGGAGAAATTATTTTTATGGGGAAATAATATAACATGTAGCTATTTTTATGAAATATTTTTTTAAATAATCATATTTCTTTAATAGCTTGCATTATACACTGCACCATGTTAAGGATGTTCTACACGCGACACCCACTTATCTTGTGTTACATTAAACACATTGTTTATACAAAACATAATTTTATTATTGTAATTATTTCATAAATATAGTTATATCCTGACCATTAGAATGGAGGATATGAATACGATTAACTAAACTATGAATGTATGGATTATAATTAAAAAGGAAATCTTTTTTCAATAAAACTATTTAAATGTGCACAAGTGGGTTATATACCAATAAATAAATAAAACAAAACTTGTTAGAATATATTAATTAAATATATATATAAGATATTAAATCTAATTTTTAAAATTTATCTTTTGTGTTTTTCTATAAAATATATATGTACAAATCCAATTTCACTGATAAAATAAGTATTTTTCTAAAAAGACAGTTTCGTAGCCATTTGATTGCGCAGTTGTTAAAAATATAGTTTTTGAAAATTTTCTAGATTATATTTTAAAAAAATAACTTTCTTATTTGGAATTGGGAGACTAAAATTTACTTTGGGAGAACATTAGGTATTTTTTTGAGAAGTTTCATATTTTGATGAATAATGAAAATACTTATTTTTTTTAGAACTATATTTTCTTTTAAATTCATTACAAGGTAAAAGTATGTTTTGGATTAGTATAAAATTTTTATTAGTTCATTTTAAATTAAAATAATTCAATTATGATTTTTCAGATGGATTTTATACATAAATTTTTTATAAAAACATTTTATGTTTTAAAAGGGCATTTTTCTGAAAAAAAATATTTTTATGTTGTTTTAGCGATTTTATTTTAAATTAAATTATAGAATTTCTGTGTCTAAAATTTTGAAAAATGGATGAATAAATTATATTCATAAGTTTCAAATTTACTGAATATGTGCCTTTAATTTTTGGTCAATATAAATAGTAACCATAGTAAATTTTATTACCATGGTAAGGGGAAATTTAGGTAATTTTTATTAAAAATAAAATAATAAAGAATATAAAATGACTCTAACACTTGAAAAAATATTACTGAATGAATATAATTAGACCCTTAAAATAAAAGGATCTAAATTAATATTTTTAATGGACATTTATCTATAAAAATTACTAATATAATATTTAAATCAAATAAAAACAAAAAATGCCACTTCCTTTATATTAAATATCTCTTATATGTCCACATAAGGACCAAATTGGGTTGTGGGTGGATATAAATGATTAAATTTTTATTATTTTGTTTATTTTTATGATATTAATTTGTTTTAAATTTTTATATGTCAAATAATCACCTTTAATCCTTATGAAAAACAGATGCAGTTCTTGGGGAAGCAGATGAAAAATCAATAAAAATACTTTAATTAAAATGATAAAAACCATTAAAAAGGAAAAAATAGATGACTTAATAAAAAATTTCCTTTATATAACAATCATAAGAATCCAGGAATCTAATTAATGACCATTTGGTGTCACATAGAAAATATTATGACATTTATCATATTTTATTCAAAGTAAATTCAAAGTTGCATCATTCATGTTTTAATAAATATAACAATTTTACTATAGGGTTTTCCAATCTCTATATTATATAATAAATATTATTTAGAAATCTAAATGATTTATATTAATAATATTAATTTATATAAATTTTTTAGTGAATAAATAATTAACATAAATAATTACAAAATTATGATATAGAAATTATTCCACTAATAGAAAAATAAAATAAATGATATTAAAAAAATTAAAATAAAAAAAATGCAACAATTATGGTTCTCCAAAAATTTTATATTTGATTAGGACATACTAGGGGTGTATTAAATTATTTTTTTTGAAGTTACAATGCTGTTTAGATTTTCTTAATGTCAATGTAATGAATAGTGTCAAAATTGACACTAATTATATTTTATGAAAATGAAATTTTATTAAATTATTTAAAAATAAAAAAAACTTTAAAAAAATAAAAAATTATTATGATAAGTTCTAAAATTACATAAATTGAATATTTGTGGTTAATTTACACTATATAATTAAAAATTAAAATGTTTTAATTTTAATGAATTGTTTACCATTATTAAAAGTAAAATGGGTTAACTAAGTGTTAACTAAAATGATAAAGATTAAAATAATACCAAAACATGTTAAAAATATATTTTATGGTGATATTACAATATTATATCATCTTATATTCTAATGCATGTCATTTTGATGGTATTTGGATTGAGATTCAATTTATTATATATTAATACTTAAAGAAATTCCCAAAATGTATCCCACTTCAATTATAAAAGGGAACCTCCTTCCTAACTTATTTACATCACATTGAGTATTCTAGATCAACCAAACTCTGTCAAATTATATTCTTAACTTAAAAATTCACATTCAAGTTTTATGGAATTCTCAAAAGACCAACTCTAGAGTCCTTTAGAAGAGATCTAAAGGAGCTGTTTTGAAGAAAAGGTAATCTCTCTAACGAATCACTCTCTTTTTATAATCTTATAAACCTCATATAAATCTATTATATATATCATAAAATTATAAATCTAGAAACCTAAATATTATAAATTTTTATTATGATTATGAACACACCACTATACAGACCCTTTCCCAATGAATAAGATATAAAAGTATCATTCGTGCCTACATACGACTTACCATCTCCATGTAGTGATACAATTCATTTTACATGACTATATTTTATGAGTGGGAATTATTATTGTTTTATTGTTTATATATTCTATTTATGTCATAATTATTTGTCTGGAATAGTAATAGCATGTCTTTCTTTTTACCACCTATCCTTTTCAGAAATTATAATGGCGTTTGTGCGTATGTATGGATTAACATCTCCAAAATGTGATGTGATCCGTTTTCCATCTATATTTCACATAGATGGATGTAATGATGATTTTGTTACGTCAAAATATAAAAATTATCACAATATGGGGGTGAATTGTGTCTTTCAAGAAATATTTCACAATTCTGGCTTTTAACAGCCACTATAATTTATGTGGATATGCAGTGTTTTTATTCTGTATGAAAATATACATTGGATAAACTGAAATAAATAAAACAACTTTTTATAGTTCTTAAGGGTAAAATTATTCCCTAGTCCACTCTACCAATCACTCTCTCTATGATCTTGGTAAATTTCACTAGAATGGTCCTCTTATCACATGACCGTGAATTTATAACTGAGTGCAGGCAGTTGACACCTTTATAATAAGACTAATAACAAAGCCTTTTAGTTCTGTAACAGAGAACCAGTTATCCATAGCATAGATCAAGAAGATGATAATCCACCAAAACTTATTATGAGTAGTTTAAACTCCAATAAATCAAAAGAGTTTGATTTGAAATGTTCGAGCTATTCTACACAGTTAAAACAGTAACAACTGATAGATGATAGATCTTTTTCTTTAGAAAAGAATATCTTTAAGAATGAATCTATCTGAAGTAATCCTTGTAACAAAAATGATCTCCAATAAGGTAGAAACTAAATGATAGTAGTAATATTACAGGATTAAAAGATTGAACATATCGATCTCCAAAGTGTATCTTGTTTCAGAATCAATCATTCGTTGCAGCCGCACTATAGAACCACCACAATCCATTTTTTTATTATTTTAAAAACCACTTTTTGGAAAATTGCGGACCCATAAAAACATACAATCTCACATTTGACTATCCAACATCAAATTAAAATTTCAAAATCTGGTTACCAAAAATTAAACAAAAGCATCATCCCCACAAGCCACGTCCAATGCCGTGTCGCGAACCCAGATAGATAATGAACCTATCAACACCACAAAATCGTCCCATTAGAAAATTTCCATCATGATCATATCATAAATGGAATCAGTGGGAAATGGCCAAAACCCATACCGTTGTAGGCAATTTTATGTTTCTAATCACAATACTTGTCACTAGAAAGACTGCTAGAGACCAGAATACTCACCATAAACCAGAAAACCATTTGAACCACAATTCGATCCAATCTAAAAATCAATGCCATCACCAGACTGTCAATGCCATCTCATCAAAGAAAAAAAAACCTCATCTCTAATTGGGGAGACCACGATCCAAGAAAATGCGATAAATAAAATAAAAAAACTTAATAGAAAAAACCTCGGAAATAGCCTCCACGAGAAGCCACATTGATGAACCCAATGACTCTATCTCCAAGACATTATAAATTCCAACGATCTCGATAGAATTGGGATCCACCAAAACCCAACAGCATCATGAGATGATACTCCTAAAACTTGGAAGAACATAAACCACAAAAAAAGAGACGTTGAAGTGAAAGGATCAAGGAATAACCTATTTATATTCCATTCTATTAATGTTTCACCTTCTCTGCAGACAACCTCACTACAACACAAACCCCACCCAAAGTCTTCACGACATCCCCGAAACACACAATCCTCGAACCAACAAAATAAGAATAGAATAGAACACCAAAAATCACTAATACAAGGGGATGAAATCATAGAAAACACCAAGGGATGAAACTCTAAATGAATAACAAGAGAGACACCCATAGGACCCTCAACTACCAAACCGCTTTCCCAAAGTCTTAGAGTGTCCATCACTCCAAATCCAACATGGAGAGGCATGGTGGAAGTCAATGCCCGAACGCAATAAGGTGGATGAAGAGAGGAATTCACGGAGTTGAGGGAGATGAAACAGGAATAGAGGACCAAGAATCAGCAAGAGAGGGAGAGAGAGATGAGAGGGCCTGGAGAGTGCAATGCCAGTGAGAGAAACTAGGAGAGTAGATATGTCCAACCATTGGGGAAATATGAAGCCCTAGAAGGGGGGAGGAGGAGGAGGAAGGCAAGCCGAGAGCCCAAGAGCACCTAGAAGAGTGATGTGCCATCCCCAGTAGTACTGTAAAATATAATTTCAATAATATAGTTGCATATGTAAATTTATTATCACACACATATTTTTGAAGAGATACTATGAGAAAATATATAGAACAAATAAATTTCTTCGGTATTCCAGATCCCAAAGAATATCTTGATTGATCATAGAAATTCAAATTACAAGTGACTAGGAGAGTCATAACTTCCCATAGGAATTTGATTGATTTTTTTCAATGAATATGGTTCTTCGAAATAATCATAACATGTAACATCCCTGATCCAGATTCCACTCAAAGGTGCCTCATACCCAGTTGGACACATGGCCTCAAGAACATCTCCATAAACGCTAGAGGATCTCAAAGAGCAACGAGGGCCTAGGAGTGATAGTGGGGAGACTATTCCCTCATTAGAAAAGTGTAACATAGCAGAAAAAATAGTAAATTAATAGCGGAAGTAGTAATACCATACGATAGAAGTAAACAACTGAAAAATTATAATATAAATAAACAGATGTCATATCAATTAAATGATAATGTTCCATGTTGCATGTTCTAAGAAAACAACCAAAACAAGTTAGACTATATTAATACATGATATAAGTACCAAAATTAAAAAAAATAAAAAAGAAACTCAGAAGCATCGCAATCCTCAGCTTGGTACCTTGCTCTCATTCTCCAAAGAAGCATATCAAGTACCTGTAGAAGGGAACTTTCCCTTATCAACACCTACAACTGTATAATCCTTTTGGGCCCAAAAACATGACCAAGATAGGGTATGAGTCTAGATCTCGATAGGCAACCACCCTTGGTATGTTCCAATCTATTAGGGAATATATATAATTGGTAGTGTACTATAATAAAAGCCATAAGTTAGGAAGTAATCAATGGTAAATAGTCCTATAAACACTATTTCTCTTTTACAATCTTTTTATGTTCATTAACAATTCATTTTCACTGAATTATAATAGTATCGAGATCTGGCATAAGCCCGACATCCCCCTTATAAAAGTAAGCATAATAGATGTCTCAGAAGACCATTTAAACAAAAAAAGTAAAGAAATAATCTAATCTTGTGCTTTGACATGGAAAATGCATCATAAGACATTCCATTTCAATATTCAATTTATAACCTGAGCTCTTCCTTGACATCCCTAAGTTGGAATTCAAGTATCACTCCATGTGAAAATTTTCCAAAATCTTACAAGCCCATTCTATAGAATATCTCATGAACTCGAAATCACTCTAGGTGTGGTATAATTTATAGTCAATTCATGACATATATGAATTTCCAAGAGATCCCATCTATAGAATCAATCAATGGACCCATGTTTCTCTCGGCATTTAAATAAATCCCCCATGAGCCTGACCACTACATCTATGGCTCGTTCAGGACTTAACATAATAATACCCTCTTTGAGTGCTCCCATGGAATTATAATATGAATCCATGGTTCACCCAAGGTATTAGGTTCAATAGTCATATGATCATGTACATGACCTTTTAACCCAAGACCATGGTTCTTCCCTCGCTATTTACCCCTTTAATGTTTAATATTTAATTAAACATTTCATATAAGAAGCAACACATGAAAATTAAACTATTAAATGGATTTAGAATTAAACAACTCACGTGGGCACATTTCTTATAAGAAGAAACAGATTTAAATTAAACTATTACAAGTCAATAACATTAAATAACTTAGATGGTTATGTTTATAGTTGGATAAAAAAATTCCAAACGTGATTAAACAAGAAAAGGAAAACAAAGGTCAAGGGGAAAACCAATCATCTAATCCCCTAAACAAATAAATTACAATTCAACTACCTAGTAATTTATTAACCAACTCAATTCATTATTAAAAACCCAAGAAGGGGAAACAATGGAATGCCTCATAGGCATCCTAGGAAAAAAGTCCATAAATGGTCATTCAAGGAAACTCACCCATGGGGTGGCCCTTAATCATGGTAAAAAAATCTAATATATTCCCTAAAACACTTAATCAATTACCTAAAAAATATATATAACAACAAGGGTCAATTATAAATCAAGGAAACACCCAAAAAATGGGTACGCGACACTCTAGTGTATATAAATAGCTTAACAATTATCAAAATGCATGAGACCACCTACCTCATACTCATATGACTCTGCTCATCCAGCGTTGGCCTCTAATTTGACTTAGAACCGAGTAGATCTAAAAAATAAAAATAAACTCACAGTCTTAGATAATTAGGTTGAGAGAATAACAGATAAATAATCGATCAAGACGAATCAAGAACTAACAAAAGGGGTTCCATTGAAAATAGAGAAATTGAAAACAAAGTCTGGATGATGAGTCGGGAGGCAAACCAACCTTGCGTTGTCATGGCGCTTCTATTCACAAACCAAGGGGTTGAGGGTACTGTCTCTCTAAAGAAGAAGGGGCTACTTCCCTTTTTTAAAGGAATAAAAATTCATTGTGTGTACGGGAAAATACACACCATTTATATGCCTATTTTCCCATTTTCTTCTGGCTTCCTTTACATGTCATGAACTACTCTTGGACAGACCATTACATGACATGTATTTGGATTACACGACATGCGACCCCCAGTCAGGAAAATTACCAAGCCTGTAGTCAACACTCAACCTTTTTTACTCCTCATTCTTAAGTACATCCAGAAAATAAATGTTTTTTACCTCAATGGAAGAACCGGGTTCATACATAACAATTCTTAAACCAGTCTTCAATTTTGAATTGATAGTTGCAAAAATCTCAGATTGAAAATGAAACATAAAAACTTAATCATTGTAATCATAACGTAGGGTTGAATTGTGTAGAATAGGGTTCCATAACCTTACATTCACATTTACATAACATAGGGAACAAAGGTAGTGTAGATATGATAATCCATACAGTTATCATTGTTAGCATAAAATCCAAAATTTATCATTAATTAACCATATGTTCCACTTTTCCACACACAGGGTATAAAAAGTAAATCCAGACTCCAACATTGGGTTTTTGATCCATAAGCATGTCAATTTTCCAAATTTAAGGATATCGATCCAAACCAAAAAAATTACTGTAATATAGGGTTGATACCATACGTAGGCATTTGAAATTTCTAGTGTAACGTAGGGTTGATACCGTACATTCATTTACCAAATGTCGAGTTTTAAAATAGTGTTTCTATAGTTATTCCCATAACATTAGATTTAATCTAAATAAAATATAAATTCATGTAAAAATATCTGAAAAATACATGATTAGAAAAAAAACAAGGGGATTTGTGAGCATCAAAATCATCAGAAAATTATAGAGTATTATTAAGACACAACATACTCAACAATATCCACCATTTCTATTATAAAAACACATAACATAATCCCAAAAAAATTTAAATAGAATATAATATTTTTAAACATAAGCAATAAATATAAAAAATATTTTGATATTTCAGTTTCACAGTATTATTTTGATAAGGTAATATTAAATGAAATATTTTCTCTACTAATGAAATGTTGTGGTTTGCAAATATTATCCACCATATCCTCATAGTCTTCATCGAAATTCTTAATTACTTAAATATTCTCCCCCTATTGTGATATCAAAAAGATAGTTTTAAAGAATAAATGATATAAACCACAGTTAATGTAACACTGAACTATATGTGAATAGTTTTTAAAACCTGATAAGAGAAATAAATTTTGGATTTGAAATTAAGTATTACAAATAAATAAAAGAGAATAAAAACATAATGTGAAAGTAAATTGAAATTACAATGAATTTAAATGTTTTTAAAAACAAAGTAAAATCCTCAGTTAATGAAAGGGTCATCAAAATGAAGGGATTTGGTTTGAATCGGTAGGGACATAGGGTTTATCAGGATGAGAAAGCGCTTAAGATACAATGTTAAAATGTAAAATCTTCAAAAACAGGCTCCAAAAATGGTTGTTGAAGACTTCTGAGTATTATTGTAGAAACTTCCTTGAATCATTTCCAACCTTTATATTCTCAACCATATTGACCTTTAAAATCTCTATCATAGAATCCTATGACTAAATCAATGAGGTCATCTTATCCTTAATTTTAATAAGAAATGGTCCCAACTAGGGTTCACTTGAATTCCGTTGACTAATCATATGTCTTAGATTTTCCAATTTCACACTTATAGGAGTACTATCAAACCAAATAGTGGTTTTTCTATTGTTGAAATCATCCAGTACAAAGGTAATAACTTCAGAATTTCTGAGTAGTTGTGGCGATATCTGTTGAGAAGAAGTTGATTCTTGACTACTGGCCCTGAGAAGTTGAAATTCTTTACCTATCTCATCAAACTCTGGTTTATTAATAGATTCATCTCTTAACAAATTGAAATCCCAATACATCTCTCTGATATGTTATTTAAGGTCACTAATATAAACTAAATTTTCTTTGGATTCCCTTAAATTGATCTTCTCAGACTCAAACTCGGATCATGGCACTGAAGAATCCTTGTATTCTCTAAATTTCGTTTTCTCAGCCTCTAATTGTTGTCTAAAAAAATTATGAGCCTCCAAAAAATTGATCTTTATAAGTAAGGCTTCAGTCGAAGAATTAGAAGATTCAATAGATGGAGTGTCAGTTTTAGGAATAGATTCCTTGTGATGATCCTATACTAAGTACAAACATGGCTCTTCATTACCAAATGATCTATTTCTAATGGCAGATCCTCCAGAAAACATAGAATCAGGAACAACAAGATTATGAGTATCAAGAACTACTTCCCTGATATGTTCTTGGTTGTAAGCCTCTTGATCAACTTGCTCATCCACTGAATTCTCATTCTTAACTACTCCTGGTGCATTATCCATAGTCTCTGGAATGAAAATTGTAATTCTTCTTTCTCAAAAAAGATATTATTATGACCCTTATCTGACTTCTTCGTTGAGAATTTTATAAATAGAACCAACTAAAATAATCATCCTTTGCTCCACCTAAGGATCTGAAAACCACCTTTGTTTTTGTTCTGCCCTAACTAGTAGAAGACTATTGCAAGATTCTCTCAAGATAGATTCAAGCTTCTTAATAGTTTTATCATTCAAAATGTTGTTTTGGTGACATGTTTTTCCAAAAAACATGTTAACATTTTTTCCATTCCTTCACAGAAAGAAATTAACAATCATTATATATGCATAATATCCCATCTTCACATCCATGGGGCAGCAATGGTTTAGATATATTATAATAAACTGACAAAAATTAAACTTTATGTGATTAAAAAACAAAAAAATGATAGACAATTCAGGATATAGTACTTTATCTTGATCATCAGTCCTAGGAAAAATTCTAGATTGAATGAACTTCATTATAACTCAATGATCAGGAGTAAGTTTTTTCATCATTACCTTCTTGATAGTTCTTTTTACAAACTATAAAAACATAATGTCTTTTGATTAATTTATTCTCTTACAGATATGTATTAAATTAAACAAAAACTCCCCCTTATGGGTACAATGTGACATCTCATCAATTTCTACATCAGAAAATGAAATCTCAGAATCATTAATCTTAGAGAAAATGGAATCTTCTTCAAATACAATATTGAATGAATAATTTCTACAAAATTCTTTTACTGCAATGTCATAAACCATAGACATATTATATTCTTCAAAATTTTAAACAAAACCATGAAATCTCATTTCATCCTTGAGAGAAAGATTCTTCAAATAGAAATAACCAAAATAGATTACCTTTCCTTGGATCACATTGTGGGATTTCTCTGAAGCATAGACATTTTTGTCCAACTCATCATCTACTAGTCTTCGTGTGGTTTCCATCATTGAAGTTTTTCAAATTGAAGGGATTTAAGTTTTTGGGTTTTGTAAAATGGGAATCGAAAGAAGATCTGTAAATCAAAAGTACGTGTAAGAGAGGAGAAAGAGAGCAGGAGAAGGAAAACGATTTTCTCACGCCGATTGAGAATCTAATAATTACTTTTGAATAATGAAAAGGAAAATATAATAAAATCAAAATGAAATTATAAATTAAAACTTACTAAATTAAGCTTTCTAAAATAAAAATAGAGATACTGGAAATAAATTAATAAACAATCAATTAAACACAAATATTCCTAACTCCCCCTTAATATAATTTAAAATTGCACTGGGAAGTGTTTTTTTAAAACTATCAGCTAATTGGTATTCAGTGTTAATAAATTCTAAAGATATATCCTATTCTAAGGACATGATCTCTTAGAAAATGACTTTGTTTATCAATTTATATAGTTTGAGAATGACTTATTATAACAACCTTGGAATTTATGAGATGGATTACCTTTAATTTATTCAATTTCTTGTATTGTATGAATCTCCAAGATTATCTTGCACTATACACAACACCGTATTATCTTGTAGTATAAGAAACACTATTATTGGCTTGTGTTGCTCACAATTTCAAGTTCTCTTGAATAAAATTCATTTTACAAAAAAATGAGTACAGATTCTAATCTATGTATAAATGAACTATGTTTTGATTATGGTATATGAAACTCCAAAGGTATCTTGCACTACACGCAACCCTGACTTGGCTTGCATTACACGCAAGAGCGACCTTCCTCAATAGCTTTTGTGGTATGCAATACCGAGTTTCACTAAACTATGATATATTATCAAAATATTATTATGAACTAGACATTATAAATAGTATTAACCGCATTTTTAATTTTATAAAATTATAATTAATCTTACAAATTTTCTATAATATGGTATGACAACAAGATCAATTTTTCATATAAAGGAAGTATTTTTTAAAAAATGCAGTTCTGTCACCTTTTGATGGTGCACCCATTTTAAATCTTGTTTTTGACATGTTTATAAGTTCAATTTGACAAATTAAAATTCTTCTTTTGAATCATGATACAAAAATTTAGGTTGAATAAATTTTTGACATTTTTCTAATAACCATCATATTTTGATGAATAGTAAAAATATGCTAAATTTAAATTAAAAATATATTTTTTTCATCGAGATAATTTATATGGTTAAATTTTAATATTGAATTGATTTAAATTATAAATAGAATATATTGTTACCATTTAATATAATTTATGTAATTACCATTAATTTAACATTGAATTCATAGGTAAAAATATTTCAAACTTTTACAATGTTTTAAACAACAACCCATTTTATTTCAAAAATAGGATTAATTTTAAATTAATTACTGAAACTTCTGCATCTTGAATTTAATAAAATGGATTCCATAATTGGAATCAGTAGTTCCCAAATATGTTAATAGGTTACTTCTTTTAGGAATTATGAATAGTAACTACAGTAAAGTTTATTTATCATAGTTAAAGGTAAATCAGGTAATTAAGGGTAAATATAAAATTATAAAATTACCTCAACAATTGTATTAATATAATTAGATGATTATATTTCGTCCTAAAACATACTTGGGTCGAAATGGGATCTATTAGAACCCAATTGGATGTGATAAAGACATTTAATTTATTTTATTTAAAGGATAGTGAAATATGTCTTACTCAAACATTAATAATTCAATTATTTTTAATATAAGGTTATAAAGGATATAAATTCTATTATACATACTCATATGAAAGATAAAATGTTTTTATTTATCATGGTAATTTATTTATAATTTTTAAGAACTATATATTTACCTTAATAGCTTATACATTAATGATGTCGAAATACATTTTTATTAAAAAAATAATAATACAGTGTTTATTACAATCCTAATACCCATAAAGATGCCCAAAAACTTCACTAACCCTTATTAATCGATTATATATAAACCATAATCATCTAAGAGTCTACTTTTCGACCATTTTGAGCCTTATAAATGTGATTATGAAACATATATTATTTTATTTTAAATGATGCCAATGTTTTCACCTTCATAAATTAATAGATATATCCATTTAAATGTTTTTATTTTAAGATGATAAATTCATGTAAAAGTATTATTATCAAATATATGAGATTTATATTCATCATAGTATTTTATTTTTAATTTTTATGCATCAAATTAGTATATTAAATAATTATTCAAAAATGTTGTAGTAATTATTTCATTAAGAGAGATATCAAATAAATGTTTTTAAAAATATTAAAATAAATATTATATAAACTATTTAATGTGATCCATGTATTTTATATATAAATATGAAATTTTAAGAATCTATTAAATATTTTTTTGAACATATCCTTTGTGTGTATTTTATTCAAATTCAAATAATTGAATAGTGTCAAAATTGACACTAATGTTATTTTATAAAAATAACATATTTTAAAATTGTTTAAAAATAAAAAAAATATTTCAAAATTATAAATAAAAATTTATGTGGTTTAAATTTCCATAAATTATCCAATTATATAAAATTCACAACACATAATTAAGTATTTATTACAATTTAAAATTTAGAATATTATTACCACAAATAAAATTAAATAGTTTAAATAAGGATAAATCAAATTGATAAGGTTTAAAATAAATTACCAACATGTCTAAATTTTATTGTCTGATGAGATTTAAAACCTATCTCATCTCATCTTCGATGTTGAGTCATTATTGAGGTTTTTATGTGGGGTTTGAGTTTATTACAAATTAATATTTTAGAGGTTTCCAAAAGTGCACCTCTCCTCTCTTATAAAAGAAAACCTCCTCCCTCTTCACTTCACACCATTTTTTGAGCCTTAATTCTCAGCAAAAACCTTTGCATTTATCTTCTCCACTTACCTAGAAACATACTATAGGTCCTTGTCTTCTTCAAAGACATACTTTATTGCCCTAAGAAGAGTTTTAGAAGAGGCGTGTCGAACAAGAGGTAATATCTTTTACCGATTCTTTCAAATTTATTTATTCTACTACTTACGCTTCTTTATTTGTTTCATTATAAAGTAATAACATCAGTATAAGTAATATAATGGTATTTAATTATAAATATGAAACAACCCTATCCATCCTTTGGAAAAAATGAAATCACCGCGCGTTCGTACGTACAGAATACCATCTCCACCCCGTGGTGTAATCTGTTTTTCCACCACCACCACAATTGTATTGGTACAATGGTGGAAATAATAATTATATATGATTATTATAAAATCATACTGTTTCTGAGAAATTATATCATCCACTCCTATTCCATTAAATAAATACAGGAACGATATCATCGCTCATGCATACGTATAGATTACCGTCTCCACGACGCGATGAGATTCATTCTCCTTGTTAACAATTAAAGAATGATTATAATGTATATAAAATGAATAATAATGAGATATATGACATAATAATTCTACTATATTTAGGTATATATATATATATTTCATCTACTTATTTTCATTCAAGTCAATAAGGAAAGGAAAACAACGTTCATGTGTACGTACGACCAACCATCTCCATGAACGGTGTGTTTCATTTCATTTATCTATCTATTATATATATATATATATACTGAATATATATGATAAATAAATCATGTTTTAAATTTTGGAAGTAAGTAAATCATGATATTAGTAATAAAAATATCAATAACAACAAGTCCAAACACGTACGATAAATGAAACTAATATTACCCAAAACATTACTTTAATATGGAATTGACAAATGAACAGGTAATATAGAGAACTAAGTGAATCATATAGGATATCATAAATACTATTATGGTTATGTTACAAGTTAATAATATGTTTAAACCCACTATACGGGTTTTTCAAACACATATGTATGAAATTGAACCTAAGGTAAGGGATTATTTCATCTCACTTTTATTTCTGTGAGACATATGCCTTAATCATCACCTATCTCTTTGGTATGGTGGTTATACTTCCCATGAATGTTTTATGATTTTTATAATGAAGGATATGATATTGAAATATTCATATAATTTCTTTTATTTTATGACACGTATGATTCCACTGATTATAAATGGTAAACGATAAATTTTTAATCTCATTTTTATCCGAGATTGTTTATACATGAGTATTTACTGGGGTTATATTTATCATCACTATCCATGTTTTCAAAAAAAATATTCATAAAATGATTACTATTATTCCATGTATTTATAAAGTCATTTTTACCCATTTTTTACTTTTACTATGATGAATGGAAGGAATCTTTCTTTTGTTTACAATACGTGGAACTTTTTGACATTTCCGACAAAAGTACATAGAGAATGTTTTTTAACTTATACGACATGAACGGATTTTTATGGTTTCATAACACCATATTTCCATAAAGATTATTCTACAAGATTTCATGATTAATTTCAACAAAATTATTTTCTTTTAAAATTGCATGACATTTTGAGAAAAGAAGATGATTTTGAAGAAGAAAGGGTATTTTCCTCAAGAATTCTTTTCAAGTGTTTTATCAAAACTATTTTCCATCTAAGATGGAACTCTTTAATATGGGTATGTTTCAAGTATAAATTCCATATTATTTACATGGTTTTATTTGTCTTATGATGATATGATATCCTTTTGTTTTATATGGATTATGTTTTGATGGGGTGATGTTTATGAAACACATTTTATTCTTTGGGTTATGATGATTGATTTATGATTGTTTTGTGGCACACATAAGAATTATTTCAATATGAGATGTGTGGGACCTATATCTCCCTCCAAGGCATTGGGTAATTATATATATCTCATGAGATAGACATGGCTGGAATAGAAAGTAAATCTGGTTCAGTAATATAGGGCTGGAACTATAAATAAACCTGGTTCAGTAATGGACTTTGTCCACTATGATGGTCTTGGCAGCAATACCGTGGATACTATGGAAATCATATCACGTGCTTAATGGTTTTTCCACAATTTGATGTTTAATTTCTATGATATTTTATCATGATTAATGTTCCTTTATTATATATGCCTTATGTACAACTAAGATTTTTGTCATTGATCAATATTTTGATGTTTTATGTTCATGTTTTTACGTTCAAATGTTTATGTAATTTTTTTATGTTCTCCATGTCTACCCTTACTAAGAATTTGAGCTCACCCTTTTTATGTTTTCTTTTTCCCAGGATATAAAGAATGGTTTTATGTAATGGGAGATGTTGAAGATCATTCACCAGGATTAGAATATTATGTTCCGAGTTTCCAAAGACACTAAACTAATACGTTCTTTGGGTGTCTATTAATTTCATGTGTTATGTATTCTTCAAAAGTAATGTAATTTCTATGTACATAAAGTTTGGGTCTTTACAGTTAGTATTAGAGTGAAGGTTTAGTTAACCATTGGAAACTAGGATGGAAAAACTTTAGTGTGATCCCTATAGAGAATTATAAGGTATGTCTAGAGATTTCTCTATGGTTAAGAATAAGTATAGGTTATAGTCCTAGAATTGTGATAAAGATCAGGAATAACCTAGGATTAAACCTATGATTTTAGAGATTAAAAGTACGCCCCCTTGATTATGGTTTTTTTCTTAGTATGATTTTTGCCTCTCACACCATTCTTTTTGGGTTTTAGAAAAAGGAGGGAAACAGGAAGATTCATGTAATTGAACAATTTGATAGAAAATGTAATGATATTCTTGATTAGCTACCAAATGAAATGGGATTTGGAAGGCGAAACATCATTATTATGCCTAATCCGAAATCTCAGAATATGACATATAATCTCAACTTGGTAAGATTACTGACTAATCTAATAAGAGAAAGTTGGAGTTTCATGATGATCATAGAGGAAAGAAAGATCAATTTCCCTCAAGTAAATCATGTGAGAAGAGGCATCAAGGAGATTGTTTAAAAGGAACTATAAGATGCTTTGGGTGTGGAAGAGAAGGAAAAAAATCCAGTAATATTAAATGAAATGTTTTAGTTAACCGAATGGATAAGGATAAGGGTATTTCTAAGACATCAACAATGGGTAAATGTTTTAAATGTGGAATATACATGCATTATGAAAACCAATTCCCTAAGGGAAAATCTCATGAAGAGAATCAACATGGTCATATGGGTAGTAATTCTGTTGATGATGAAGATACTACAAATGATATATGAGATGAAATAAGTGTTGAGGAATAAAATGATGAAGCTCGGTCAATTGTTTAAGAAGGTAGTGAATTGATTGCATGTTTATCAAGAATAATGTATGGTACTAGGAAATAAAGAAAAATATAAGGATTGTTACACTGTTGTTTTTCATTGAGTATTTAAAAGTATATGTTGAATTGTACCAGTAACCATGAAAGGATATTGTGATATTTTTGGAAAGTAGATGATATGTGCATAATGAATGGATATGGAGATTATAAGATGTTTGATAATATTAATGAGCTCATGATGGATATAAGGACAAAGTTATATCTTAGTTTGAATATATAGAAATTGTGGGATTTTGGTATGTGGAAAGAGATAACTTTTGACAGAATTCATGTTTTTACTAAGGTTATATGGTAATTCATGTTTCAAGAGAATACATGATCAAGTTATTCACATGTTTTGAATGTGACCAACAAGATATATATTTTGGTCTATGGGGGAAAATTATGGTATTCACATGCTTGGTAGATGACCTCTTTAGTAGTCATTTTCTTTATACTATGAGATTGGACAAATGTATTTTGGATAAGCTTAAAGATTTTAATGGATTAAGTTGGACATTAGATAGTATTGATTAAGGCTTGAACATTTTTTCAATATTATTTCTAGAATGTTATAACAGTTTAGTTTTAGAAAAAGGACAAACTACAGGATGGGCGACAACCTGTCACATCAGACAAAGCTGCAGGAATCGAACCCACAACCGATGTGTGACCGGCCTTTATCACCTACCACCGGCCTATAGAGAAGTCCCTGGATAGTATAAGCTACTTTTATTTTATTAAGCAGTATGATAGATGAAGTATAAATCCATTTTTGAAACCATATACGATTAATCTCACCATAGATAGACTTATGTTTTTCATAGATGGAATGACCTATCATTCTATCGCATGATCTGCTAACACTTCATAAAAGAAAAATTCAACATCATTTCATTAAGAGATTATGTGGAAATTGTTCATGGCACAAACAAAGGTTAGATTGATCCAAAATCAAGTAAGTATTTCTTTTAATTCGAAAATTCTTCAACATTAGGGAAATGATCTTGAAAACAAAAAATGTTGTCCTAGTTCCCTCATATCTGATGAATCAGATGGTACATTATATCATCACAAATTTATGGCTTTGTGATTGTTGGATTTTTCATAGCCATGTTCTCTACCACTCTTCATCGGAATATGACAGTTAGATTTCTCCTCCATAAAAATATTTTGACCTATATTCTCCTATGTGGAAACCCAGTACTGAGTAACATTGGGTGACCTTTATGTTTCTAACATTCCTTTTTAAAATTAATTTTTAGTATTCTTTTTTACGATGTGGGTTTCTATGAATGAAACATTCATGTAGTAAACCATTTATAACCACGTTGAATTTGGAGGGAAAAATTCATTTTAAGTGGGGTAAAATTTAACACCTTGACAATTTATGAGATGGATTACCATTAATTTCTTCAATGTCTTGTGTTGTTTGCAACACCATGAGTATCTTGCGCTATACGCAACACCGTATATTCTTTTAGTATACACAACACTATTCTTGGCTTGTGTTGCACACAATTTCAACTTCTTTCTAATAAAATTCAATTTACACAACACTGAGTATAGATTTTGATCTATGTAAAAATGAACTATGTTTTGATTATGGTATATGCAACACCAATGGGAGATTTCACTACAAGAAACCCTGACATGGCTTACAACACATGAAAAAACGACCTTCCTCGATAGCTTCTGTGGTACGCAATACCGAGTTTTACTAAACCATGACATATTATCATAATATTAATATGAACTAGATGTTATGAATATTATTGACCATATATTGAATTTTATAACATTATAATACATCTTACACATTTTCTTGAATATGGTATAAGAACAAAATCAATTTTTTGTATAAAGGATGTATTTTTAAAAAAATGCGGTTTTGTCACCTTTTGATGGCGTACCCATTTTAATTCTATTTTTTGACATGTTTAGAAGTCAAATGTGACAAATTAAATTTTTTTTATTGAATCATGATATAAAAATTTATGTTTGATAAATTTTTGACATTTTTCTGATAACCTTCATATTTTGATGAATAGTAAAAATATAATAAATTTAAATTAAAAACAAAATTTTTCATCTAGATTATTTTTATGGTTAAATTATAATATTGAATGTTTTTAATGTATAAATAGAATATTTTTTACCATTTAATATAATGTACGTAATTATCATAAATTTAACATTGAATTTATCGGTAAAAATATTTCAATCTTTGGCAATGTTTTAAACAAAAACCCATTTTATTTCAACGGCGAGACTAATTTTAAATTAATTACTGCAACATCTGTGTATTGAATTTAAAAAAATGGATCCCACACTTGGAATCAGTAGATCAAAAATATGTTAATAGGCTACATTTATTTTTGGTCATTATGAATAGTAACTACGGTAAATTTTATTTACCATAGTTAATGGTAAATTGGGTAATTAAGGGTAAATATAAAATTATAAAATTACCCTAACACTTGTCTTAATATAATTGGATGATAATATTTCATCCTAAACATACTTGGTTCGAAATGGAATCTATTAGAACCCACTTGGATGTGATAAAGACATTTAATTTATTTTATTTAAAGGAAAGTGAAATATGTCTCACCCAAACTCTAATAATTCAATTATTTTTAATATAAGGTTATACAGGATATAAATTCGATTATACATACTCATATGAAAGCTAAATTTTTTTTCTTTATCATGTTACTCTATTTGTAATTTTTAAGAACTATATAATTACCTTAATAGCTTATACATTAATGATGCCGAAATTAGTTTTTAGTAAAAAAATCAATAATGTAGTTTTTATTACAATACTATTACCAATCAGGAGGCCCAAAAACATGACCAAACATTATTGGTCGAGTATATATAAACCATAATAATACAAGGGTCAACTTTCTGACCATGTGGATCCTTATAAATGTTATTATGACACTTATATTATTTTATTTTAAATAATGTCAATGTTTTTACCTTCATAATTTAATAAATATAACCATTTAAATGTTGTGATTTTAAGATCCAAAATTAGAGTATAATTATTATTATGAAATATATGAGATTTATATTCATCATATTATTTTATTTTTAATTTTTATTCAACAAATAAGTATATTAAAGAATTATACAAAAATATTCTAGTAATTATTTCATTAAGAGAAATATCAAATAAATGGTTTAAAAAATATTAAAATAAATATAATATGAAATATTTAATGTGCTCCACGAATTTTCTAGATACATATGACATGTTAGAAAGCTAATAAATATTTTTTTGATCATTTATTCTGTTTTTATTTTAGTTAAATTCAAATAAAAAAATAGTGTCAAAATTGACACTATTGTTATTTTATAAAAATATCATATTATAAAATTGTTTAAAAATCACAAAAATATTTAAAAATTATAAATTAATATTTATATGGTTTAAAATGGAATAAATTATCTAATTATGGGGAATTAAAAATAGATACATATGTATTTATAACAATTTATAATTTAGAGTATTATTACCACAAATAAAATTAAATGGATTAAATAATGATAAATCAAATTGATAAGGATTAAAATAAATTCCCAAAATGTCTAAATTTTTTTCTGATGATATTTCAACCCTATATCATCTTATATTCTATGTTGAGTCATTTTGATGGTTTTTATGTGGGGTTTCAGGTTATTATAAATTAATAGTTTAGAGGTTTCCAAAAGTTCCCCTCTCCTCTCTTATAAAAGGGCACATCTTCCCTCTCCACTTTACACCATTTTTGGGCCTTCATGATCAACCAAAACCTGTCCATTTCTCTTCTCCACTTCCCTAGAAACAAACTAGATGTTCTGATCTTCTTCAAATACCTACATTAGTTCCCTAAGAGGATGTTTAGAAGAGGTGCATCGAAGAAGTGGTAATATCTGTTACCGATTCATTCAAATTTATTTCCCCTTCTACGTCCTATTCTTTATATTTTTCATTATAAAGTAATAACATCAGTATCAATCATATAATGATATTTTATTATAAATATGAAACAACCCTATCCATCTTGTGGAAAAAATGGAATCACCGAGCATGCGTACGTACGGAATACCGTCTCCATGCCACGGTGTAATATATTTTTCCACCACCACCACACTTGTATGGGTATAATGGTGGAAAAAATAACTATATATGATAATTATAAAATCATACTGATTATGAGATATTATATCATCCACTCCAATTCCATTCAATAAATGCGGGAATGATATCATCGCTGGTGCGTACGTACGGATTACCGTCTCCATGAAGTGACAAGATTCATTTTCCATGTTAACCATTCAAGAATGATTTTAATGTATATATAATGAATAATAATGAGATATATGACATAATAATGCTACTTTATTTTTGTCTGTATATATATATATTTCATCTACTTACATCCATTCAAGTCAATAAGGGAATGAAAATAGTATTCATGCGTACATATGGCCTACCGTCTCCACGAACATTGTGTTTCATTTCATTTATCTATCTATTATATATATATACTGAATATATATGATATATAAATCTTATTTTTCATTTTGGAAGTAATTAAATAATGATATAAGTAAAAATAATATCAATAACCACATGTCCAAACACGTACGTTAAATGAAACGAATATTACCCAAAACGTTGCTTTAATATAGAATTGACAAATGAATGGGTAATATAATGACCTAAGTGAATCATATATGATATCATAAATATTATTATGGTTATTTTTAAAGTTAATAATATGTTTAAACCCACTATAAAATATTTTGGGACACATATGGAAGAAATTGGATATAAGGTAAGGGATTATTTTGTCTCACTTTTATTTCTATGAGACATATGCCTTAATCACCATCTATTTCTTTTGTTTGTTGTTTATGATTCCCAAGAATGTTTTATGATTTTTATTATGAAGGATATGATATTTACATGTGCATGTAAATTTCTTTATTTTATGACACATATTCTTCCACCGATTATAAATGGTAAGGGATAATTTTGCAATCTCATTTTTTCAGAGATTGTTTATATATGAGTATTTATTGGGGTTATATTTATCATCATTTTCCATGTTTTAAAAAAAAAATGTTTTCATAAAATTTTTATTATTCATCAATGTATGTTTAAAGACATTTTACCCCTTTTTTGATTTTACTATGATGAATGGAAGGAATATTTCTTTTGTTTACCATTTGAGGAACTTTTTGACATTTCTGACAAAAGTACAAGCAGAATGTTTTTTGAACTTATATGGTATGAATAGATATTTATGGTTTCATAACACATTTTTTCCATGAATATTCTTCTACAAGATTTCATTATTAATTTCAAAAAAAATATTCTTTTAAAATTTCATGACATTTTGAGAAAAGAAGATGATTTTGACGAAGAAAGGATATTTTCCTCAATAATTCATTTTAAGTTTTTTATCAAAACTATTTTCCATCTAAGATGACATTCTTTAATATGGGTATGTTTCATGTATAATGTCCATATTATTTACATGGTCTGATTTTTCTTTTTATGAGATGATATCCATTTGTTTTATATGGATTATGTTATGATTGGATGATGTTTATGAAACCCATTTTATTCTTTGGGTTATGATGAATGATTTAAGATTGTTTTGTGGAACACGTAAGAATGATTTCAATATGAGATGGGTGGGACCTATATCTCCCTCCAATTCGTTGGGTAATTATTTATATATCATGATATATGCATTTCTAGAATGAAAAGTAAATCTGGTTCAGTAATACAGGGCTGAATTGGCAAGTATATCCGGTTCAGTAAAGGACTTTGTCCACTATAATGGTCTTTGAAGCAATGTCTTGGCTACTATGGAAATCATATCACATGATTACTGGTTTTCAAAAATTACATGTTTAATTACAATACTATTTTATCATGAATAATGTTCCTTTATGATCCAGGCCTTATGTACAACTAATATTTCTGTCATTTCTCAAGATTTTGATGTTTTGTGTTCATGTCATTATGTTCAAATATTTATAGATTATTTTTATGTTCTCCATGTTTACCCTTACTTAGCATTTGGGCTCACCCTTTTTTTGTTTTCTTTTCCCCAGGGTATAAAGAATGGTTTTAGATATGAAAAAAGGGGAATATATTTATGGGATATGTTGAAGATCATTCACCATGATTAGAAGATTATGTTCCGAGTTTCCAAAGACACTAAACTAATACGTTCTTTAGGCGTATGTTTTTTTGTCATGTATTATGTATTCCAAGAAATTAATGTAATGTCTATGTACATCATGTATGGGTCTTTACACTTATAGTATTTTTTGAAATATTTATAACACTATTATTATCACATAAAAATGTTATACTGTTAATGTTTAGTCCAAAGTCTTGTAGAGTGTTTTTTATTTACAATACGTGTGCACAACAAATGTCAGTATATACATATTCTGCTTTAGCTGTTGACATGGAAACTCATTGTTTCTTCTTACTATACCATTAAACTAAAGATTTTCCTAAAAATGGATAGGTTCCTAAGGTACTTTTTATATTTAATCTAAAACCTTTAATGTCTGCATTTGAATATGAAACTAAAATAAAATCAGAAGTTTTGGGGTAAAGAAGAGATTGAAAAATAGTTATTTTAAAATATCTGAAGATTATTTTAATAGTAGTATGGTTATAATATTTTGGAGTTTATTGAAATCTAGCAAAAATACATACAGACAACATAATTTATGTTCTTCCAGTAGTAAGATATAAAAATATTCCAATCATATCTCTATATAACTCGTTGTCAACTAGTTTTCTAGGTTCTTCCAAATCAAGTTTAATATTGGTACACATAGGATTTTTATATTTCTTGATATTCTCAAGTCCAAAACATTTAAACAAATCAATAATATAATTAATTTTATTTAAAACATTTCCAAAATATTTTTGCTAAATCTGGAATCCTAAAAAGAAATTTAGTTCTCCAATCATATGCATTCCAAATTCTTTTTGCATTAAATTTGAAAAATCAAGATATATTTTTTTATTAGTTGAACCCAAAATAAAATTACCAACATAAATTTGAACTAATAAAATATGAGAATAAACAGTTTTCTGGAAAAGTGTTGGATCTTTTAATCCAATAGAAAATCCATTTTTCAAAATAAAATAACATAATCATTCATACCAAGCTCTAGGTTCTTGTTTAAGGACATATAGAGATTTAATACATTTAAAACAGAGTTTTTTTAGGATTTCCAAACTAGGATGTTGTTCATCATAAACTTCCTCCATTAAATAACCATTTAAAATGGTATACTTATCATTCATCTGATATAATTTAAAATTTATATGAGATTCAAAAGCTAAAATGATTCTGATTGTTCTAGTTTGGCTACAAGGGAAAATATCTCATCATAATCTATACCTTCTTACTGATTATATCCTTATCTACTAATCTAAATTCATTTTAGGTTATGATATTTCGATCATCCTATTTATTTCATAAGACCCACTATGTTTCTACAGCCGTATAAATGGTTGGTCTCTCTACTAGTTCCCAAAATTCATTCCTTTTGAATTTTTTTAGCTTTTATTGCATTGCTAACATCCAACTATTATATTCTAAGGCTTCTTCAATAGTATTATGTTCTAACTGAGATAGAAAGGCATAGGATTTACCTAGGTTTCCTAGATTTCTTCTAGTTCTAATTCATGTGTCTATGTCTCCTATAATAGTTTCTAAAAGATGTTTATTTTGATTTTTAGACTATCAAGGCAAGACACTTTTAGGTTCTTGTGTATCATTATATTATGAAATTAAATGAAATTTATTGATATCAAAATCAAAATCAACATTATGGGTTTCAAGTCTCATGTTATCAAAAGAGTCAGTGACTTCATCAATTTGATCCTTTTCTTTAATAAAAGGGTCGGTTTCTTCTAACTTCACATGAACTGATTCTTCCACAATCATTGGCATTTATTAAACAATCTATAGGCTTTATAGGTAATAGAATATCCCAAAAAATATCCCGTCATTAGCCATAGGGTCGAAATTTGAAAATTTTTCTTTAGTATTCAAGATATACACCTAGCATCCAAAAATATTAAAGTACATTACTTTAGGTTTTCTATTATTCCAAAGTTCATAAGCTGCCGTTTTGAAAATAGGTCTTATTAAAACTCTATTCATAATATATTAGGTTTTTCTAATATCTTCTATCTAAACATAGGTTGAAAGACTGTATTCATTCAGCATTGTCCTTTCCATTTCATGAATAGTTATATTTCTCCTTTCAACAATTACATTTTGTAGAGGTGTTCTTGGTGTAGAGAAGGCTTGTTTAATACCCATAATTGAGCAAAAAATAATTGAATTCTTGATTCTCAAATTCTCCACTATGATCACTTCTCAATGAAATTATTTTAAAACCGTTTTATTTTTAAAAAAATTACAAAAACATTCTAAAATAGGGAGAACTTCACTTTTCAGTCATAGAAAATAATCCCAAGTAAATCTTGAATAATCATCTACTAAAAAATAAACATATAATTTACCAGCCAAACATTAAACTTCCGACGGTCCAAAAAAATACATAGGGATATGTTCTAATGGTTTAGATGTAGTAGTTTTTTAATATATTTTAAATAAGATTTGTTTTGTTTGCCAATTTTTCATACATCACAGGATATCTCATTGTCAAACTAAAAAATAGGAAAATCAGAAACTAACTATTTCTTACATAATTTATGTAAATCATATATATTGCGGTGTCTAAGTCTTCTATGCCAAATCTATAATTCATTTGTATTAGTAGTTAAATAATTATCTTTTTTGTTTACACAAGGAATTTAAATCCAAAGTATATAGATTATCATTTCTATGTGCTCTAAATTTAAAAAACTTATCTTTAAACATAGAGTAGAAATTGTTAGAATAATAAAAAAATGCATCATCGTAGAGTTGAGAGATATTTATCATATTATGTTTTATCCCTTGCACATACACTACTTTTTTGATTGATATGGTCTTTGGACCTCCATCAGTTCCAACACCTATTATTTTTATATTGGAATTTTCCCCAAAAGTGACTAATCCTCCATCTATTTGAGTCAGTGTATGAAAGATTGTTGAGTCCCTACTCATATGCCTAGAATAGACATTGTCCATATATCATCTGGATTTGTTTCTGTGACATTTTCCATGCAAAAGATATTAAATAAATGTTTTTTGGGTACCCATATCTTCTTGGGTCCATCGGTGTTAGCGAGTAATGATATAGGAACCTAGATATGCTTTACTTTTCCATAACTCATATAATCTGCTTCAGATAAACTTTTGAAAATAAAATCTCTTTTAATACCACTAATTTGATGATTTTTCAAATAACAATTATTAGTGACATGGCTTTTTGTTCTACAATGATAACAGGTGGAATTTTTGGAGTTGGGCACAAAATAATTTTTATACAATTTTAATTTCTCATTCTTACTTCCTATTCCAAATCATTCCCTCTTAAAAAATTCTTTCTAATAATTTCTTGGAATGTACATTCTCTAATATTAAAAATAATAGAAACAGTTTTATAGGATTCAACATCATCTAGTAGTACCTTGATTTTCTTTTCATGATTGATACTATTTGCTGCCGAGGAATTGAAGTTTTTAAATAGCTATTGATTTTGTTTTAGAATTGTATCTCTTTCAACTAAATTAGAATTATTAATTTTTTCACAGATTTATGTTTTTTAGAAAAGAATCATATTTTTATTCTATCATAGAGTAGTAGGCTATTAATTTATCATTTGAGAAACTACCAATATCAGAATCATAAGAGTAACAAGTTTGTATCTTTTCTTATTAAACCATACATGACATATTGGATTTTAATTAGATTGTTCATTTTATGAATCATAATTTGAAGTGATAGTGGAGTTTTCATATATACTCCATGTAGCTTTCATTTCTCTTTTACTTTTATGCTCATAATCAGCATTTTTGTGATATCTCTTTTCATGCCTTTTTCTATCATCTTCCAATTTGGGACAATTAGGTCTGATGTTACCCAATTTATTGCACTCATAGCATCAAATATATATTGGTTCTTTAATCCTTCATGAAGGATCTTCTGAATCTTCTTTTATTATTTTAAAACATGCTAAAAATTTTGGCTCGTTAAGCCAGTTCCATTTCATAATTTGAGGAATCTAAATTTTTCTCTTCTTTGACTTCTTTCTTTGATCTTCTACTATGCTTCTGAGACATCACCATCAGAGAAGTATTTTATTTCTTTACTATAATATTGTGATCTTTAGTTTCAGACATCATTTCTACATCATACATCCTCAGTGTTCCAATTAGTTCTTTCATTATGCGATCATTGACATGTGATGATTGGTGAATTGTAGTAGATATATCATTCCATTTAAAAGGTAGTTATATTAGTACTTTCAAAGCATGATCAGATTGGTGGATGGGTTATCCTAAGACTGTAATATTGTTGACAATTTATGTAAGCCTTCCATTCATCTGTGTGATTCTTTCACCATCAAATGTTCTAAATGCGTTGAATTTTAGTTTAGTTGTAGCATATCTCATATTTCTGACATTATATGTTCCTTTATAAGAAACTACAATAGTTTCCACATCTCATAGGTAGTTGTACATTGTGATATACGATTTAATTCAGCTGTTCAAAGACCACAAATGATAGCATTAATTGCTTCATAATAGCTATCAAACTAGGATTTTGTTTCAGGAGTCCATGTTTTTGGTTTCTCAGGAATCTTATAAGGTGTAATTAGTTTTTAGTAGATTTTGAATCCATGATTTTTCAGATAGATAATCATTCCATATTTCAAGCATCCATAATTTTTATCATTAAAATATAGAGCACATTCCATTAAAATTTCTTCTCTAGGATCATTTACTACCATCTTGGTATAGACCTTATACTTTTATCTTGCTAGATATTTATCCAAAAAGCTCTCCTATGATACCACTTGTTAGGTTAGAATATAAAATGTAACACAAGAGGTCAGTGAATAGTGTTTTTTCAAAAATCATCCACAATTCTAGATTTTAACACCCACTATAATTTATATAGTTATGAAGTGTTTTTATTCTGTATGAAAATATGTAGTGGATAAATAAAAATGAATAACACATCTTTATATTATGGTTCGAGACACAAAGATCCCCTAGTCCACTCTATCAATCACTCTCTCTACGAGCTTGCTAAATTTCACTAGAATGGCCCTCTTATCACATGAACATGAATTTAGAACACAGTGAAAGTAGTTGACAAATTTAAAATAATATTAACAACAAAACCTTCTCATTATATAATAAAGAACATTGTATCCATAGCTTAGATCAAGAAGCTGATACTCCACCACAACTGAGTACGAGCAGTTGAAAATCCAATAAATCAAAAGAGTTTGATTGGAATGTTTTGTGTTGTTATTCACAGTTACTGTAATATAAATTGATAGATGATAGATCTTATTCTTCAAAAAATAATACCATAAAGAATGAATATTTCTGTAGTGATCCTTATTGAAAAATGATCTTCAATAAGGTAGAAACTGAACAATAGTGGTAATCTTATAACAATAAAATATTTAACATGTATATCTCCAAAAGTGTAGCTTCTTTCATAACCAATAATTCATTACTATAGAACTATAAAATATAATAATAATAATAATATAGTATCATATGTGAATTTATTATCAGACAAATATTTTTTAAGATATTCTCTGAAGAAATAAATAGAATAAATAAAAATCTTCGGTATTCCATATCAAAAATAATTGTATAATTGATCATTGAAATTCAAATTCCAATTGACCAGGAGATTCATAACTTCCCTTAATAATATGACTCATTTTCTCCAATGAATATAGTTATTTGAAACAATCATAAATATCATTAAATTAGTATTCAATTCTAACATGATCATTGCAGCAATCTTAGATTGAAAATGCAGCTTAAAAACATTATTGTTGTAAGAATAAAATATGGCATAACTGCATAGCGTAGGGTTCCTTCACATAGTTTAGGGTTCCTTCACATATCATAGGGTTCATTCACATATCTCAGGGTTACATAATGTAGTATAGAGTTCCTTCATGTATTGTAAGGTTCCTTAACCATACATTCACCTGTATGTAATGTAGGGAACCAAAGTTTCATAAGGCTATTAATCAATACGTTTATCCTTTTCAGCATAAAATCCCTAATGTAACATTAACTATACGTTCAACTTTTTTACACATAGGGTATGAACAGTAAATTCAGACTCCAAGGTAGGGTTGTTGGTCCATACGTGTGTCGATTTTCTGAACGTAAGGATATCAATCCAAACCCAAACTATTTAGCGTAACGTAGGGTTGATATGATACATTCATTTAAAAATGTAGGGATTTGAAATAGTGTTTTCAAATTTATTCTGGTAACCTTAAATTCCATTTTAATAGAATATAAATTACTGTAAAACTTACTCAACATAACTTTATTAGAAAACAAAGAAGGGTATTTGTGAGTATCAAAAGCATCATAAAATTATATAGTATTATTGAGACAATTCAAGCCCATTAAAATATTATGAATATATTTTACATATATAACTTAAAAATGATTCTACAATGATAATATATCATATATTTTTCTTTATTGTAATATGATAAGAAAATGAAAAATCGTTCATGCGTACATACAACCTACCATCTCCATGAATAATATATTTCATTTATATCTTCTATATATTATTATAAATACTTTGCTAATAAATATATATGATATTTATAACATGGTTATCATTTTGGGGATGATGAAATCATTATATATGTAGGAGGACCAAAAATATAACAAATCAAAACACATGTGAAAAACAAAGCGGTTATTACCATAAATGTAAATTTAACATGAAAATTATTAATAAACGTGTTAATAGAAGTCCATATGTAAAGAATATATAGTATGATATAATTTAATATGGTTTTTTAATAGATTAATTATAAACATATATTTATTATATAAGATTTTTTCATAAGTATTACGAGAGTCAAGACATAAGGAAAGGGATTTATATCTCACTTTTATTTCTGCGGGACATATGTCTTATACACTACTTGTTTCATCGACGTGGTGTATATAAATCCCATGAATATATTTTATGAGACTTATCCATAATATTATGTTAATTTCATATCAATATTTTTTTCCTTCTTTCAGGGGGAATATGATTCTTCTCATTATAAATTGATGAGTATTTATTTCACAATCTAATCAATACTTTGGGATTGTTTAATTTTATGTTTCTGTTACATAATATTTATCTTTTATGTCCAAGTTTTCTAAAAAAACATTCAAAAATGGTTATATTATTCTCTTAGGGATGCTTAATGTCATTTTTACCTATTTTTTACTTTTTACTACATGGTTTGAAAAGAATTTTTTTATCATTTTTCCAAACGAGGTAATTAGTGACTTTTTCAGTTAAAGTATGAAATGATTGTTTTTTTAAAATATATGAAATGAATGGAATTTTACCCAATCATGAATCCATAATGATTTGACGTTTCCTTTACACGATTCTAGTGTTATTTCCAAATAAAATGTTTTCTATTAAAATTGTGCATCATTTAATGAAAAGAAAATGTTTTCAATGTAGAAAGGATATTTTCCTCAAGAATTGTATTCAAGTGATCTATCAAAATTATTTTCTGTATAAGATAACATAATTTGATGCTACTTTTGTTTTACTAGAGATATGATTCAATGCTACCATTATTATTCTTTATAATATTGGTTTATTTTTATTATGGAATGATATTTATGAAACACATTTCATTCCAAGAGTTATGTTATAATTGAATGATGTTTATAAAACCCATTTCATTCCATGTGTTCTGATATGATAAATGATTTATGTTTATATGGAACACATATGTATGGTTTTCATAATGTGATAGGTGTGACGTATATCTCCCTTAAATACATTGGATAACGATTTATATATAATGAGATAGACATGACATGAATGGGAATTAAACATTGTTCAGTAACACATGACTGGAATGAGAGTAAACATGATTCAGTAATATAAGATTGGAATGAGAGTAAACTCCGTTCAGTAATACATGGCTGGATGGGACTAAACTTATTTTAGTAATACATGGCTAGAACAGGGAGTAAACCCAGTTTAGTAAAGTACGTTGTCCACAATGATGGTATTGGAAATGAGCCTTGACTAAAATGGAAATGATTTTTATGTTTATGTGTACGCCAAAATCCATGTCTTATGCTCTAATATAATATGTTCTTTGACTCATTATGAACTTCCCTAATTTATTCCATGGCACGATATCATAATATTTGACATACAATATATGATTTCCAAATGTTTTGTTAATGTACTTTTGATTTATGATTATGATATGATTGATATCTCCTTTGTTTAATCTTACTAAGCATCTGAGCTCACGCTTTTCATATGTTTCTATTCATTAGGTTTTAAAGAATGGTTTTAGGTGGTGATTCTAAATGGGGAGATCTTTCTGGGAAACACTGAAAATCTTTCACCAGATTAGATGAATGTGTTTTCTATTTCCAAAGGCACTAAGATATTACAACCATCAAGAATGTGTTTGTGTAATGTAATTAATATTCATCTAAAGAGATGTAATATCCATGTACATTAAGCCTGGATCATTATAATAACTTTCGATGAAAGCCACCTGATTTAGGATGAGTAATGCCTAACATAAGTAAAATACAATAAATCAAACTATACACCCAATTAAAACCCTTATAATTGTCCATCCGCAATCTAGGGTTTCCACCTTTCATCAAAATAGAATAATAAAGGGAGAAAATTGGAGAAGGAGGAGAAATATTGAAAAATTGGAATTAGCTCAAGCCAAATCATCTTGTAATCAAGATGAGTCCATGAAGAGGAGTGGGCAGAATCTCTAATGTCAAGGGAAGGGGGATGCACATAAAATGGGAGAGAAATGGGAGGGTGATACTTCCATAATGGAATTTTGATAAAAATACCAATATTATAAAAATCTAGGAAAATAACATAGTATGGTGGAACGGTTAAGAAAAACATATAACAATCATGTGGGAGCTATTATCTCCCAAAAAATCAAAGTTTCATGGTTACTGCTTAGCCCCATGTGTTTTGAAAAACCATGCCCATACTTTGAATAATTCAATATCCCCCAAAATATCCGCTCTCACATGGTTAGTTGTACATTTATAAAAATTGCATGTCAATCATGCATCATTTCCTATTTCCTCTAAAATCCATGATTCTATCCCCCGACACCTTGAAAATCCAACAATGAAATATCATATAGATAAAAACTAAAAACAATACATACTAGTGACATGATGGGTGTCACAATTATTCCCACCATGTCACTTTCAACCCCCATAAAGTCCTCATGCACCTCAAAAGATAATAGGTGGGCCACTACATCCTCCCCAAAGCCTCCTCCTCCCTTGTGTTGTGGATATCATAAAAATACATCAAAAGTGCAATGACTGATGAGATTGATTTATCAAAGAGTGCCATCTTCTGAAAATATATGATATGAATAGGATACACTATAATGATATAATCAGGCTCAACCTCCAAATCATACAAAACTATCACATGATATTGGTCTGGAGAGTACCCCTTCAGTTGGGAAACATATGAAATACTTCATGGATTGAGATCAACCTTGGTGGAAACTCCAAATGATATGCTACCTAACCATGACGTTCTGCAACTCAAAATAACCTGATATAATAAGACACCAACTTTCCATGAGTTCATAAATTATAGTGTTCCAACGGAACAGATACCAAAAAAATATCTAATCACCAACCACAAACTCCAGAAGGATACTACGCCAATCAGATTAATACTTTTGGAGACTCTGTGTTATTAATATCCACTTCTAAATCATCCACATTTTCTCTATCATCTCTTAAATGAGGCTTTTTCCTAATAAAAAACTCACCCATCTCAGCCAAAAATAATAGGTATTGGCAATTTTTCCCTATAATTCTTTAAATGTGGCTATCCTTATTGAGGCATGATAAATGTTATTATAAAATAACTTATCCAATGTAATGTTCTTTTCCCGTGAACCCACAATGAAAAGAACAATTTTTTAAAAGCATATCCACAAGGGTTAAGATGGTTCGTTGAATCTAGTTATCCATTTTCTATTGATACACAGAGCTCAACTTCAGTTTTATTCCCAAATTCTCATGGATTTCCTTCCAGAACCGAGATGTAAAGAAGGCATCCCAATCAAAAACTATCACCAAGGTAACTCCATGAATCCTAAAAATCTCTCAAAAAACCTATTTCTATGCTCATGTACCTTCATTGAATCTATGATGGGAAATAAATGGGATTATTTTACTAAAAAGTCGACAATTACCCATATATCATCTATACCACTTGGAGTATGAGGTAGTTCGATCAAAAAATACCTCGATATTTCATACCAATTCCAAACAAGAATGATAAAAGGCTATAATAACCCTGATAGTCTTGATGCTCAACATGGATTCTCTATTAGGTCAAACATTGAGAAATAAAGTCCACAACTAAACACCTCATATTAGGCCACCAATATCAACCAATCAAGGTAGAAAAAATCTTGGTCTCCCCATGGTGCATGAACCAACTAGAAAACTTCCCCTCATGCATCACCTCATACCTCATGTTCAAAGGATCTACTAGATATTTCTTGAAAAGAAAAAAACCATCTAAAGACTGACACTAATCACCCGAGGTATCCCCACCATTGAAAACACTTCTAATCTGCTAGAACTCAGGGTCAGAGACCTTCTCAATACTAACATAATTGATAAGAGAGGGTGTGACCTATACATATGTCAATAAAACCTTCTCCCCATCCTCATTCACCACCAGACATAGCCTAAAAAAATAGACCCATCGAACCCTACACGTTTGCTGATTCCCAAAAACCTCTACCGAAATCTTCCTACTCAAGGTGTCAAGGACTATGTCCCCCTTCTTCATTGTATAAGAAATGAAAAAATGAAAACTCTAATGATATCCCACTTAGTGTCTTCTTGAAGTTCATGTCCCTCTGGGTTAATATTTACTTCATGATTTTATGGTCTTATTAAAATGTAAAATACTCCCCAAAGAGTTAATTTAGATTTGTCTTTAGTTAATGCATCATGATGGAAAACTTGAGGTCATGGGTGGGGTAATTCTGCTGATGCTAGCATAGATTTCGTGAGACATATTCCACCACATGGTCATACTGCATTAGGAAACGTCCCAACCAGATTCTAGAGGTATCATAATATACTGAATAAGCTTTCTCATTCTTGATAAAATCAGTACATATGTCAAACAGGCCTAGAACTGCTCAAAAGAACACTGGAATTTCTCATCCCACTTAAACATCACCCTTTTTCGGTCAATGCTATCAAGGGAGAAGTTAGCATGAATAAGTCTCAAATGAATAATCTATAATACCCCACCAAACCCAAAAAACATTAGATCTCAAACACATTCTTGTCTAGTTCTGAATACATGACTGGTTGAACATTCTTAAGATCCATTTAAACTCCTCTCTCAAAAATATTGTGGCTTTAGAATCTTTTTTCTTGAATAAAAAATTTACATATTCATTGTTTGTCATACAGATGATGGTCCCTCAAGACTCTGAAAAGAACCTCTAGATGGTCAAGATAATTTTTCCTTCATCTTGGAATACACCAGTATTTTATCAACAAACACAACCACAATGTATACCAAAACATAATGGAAGACCCAGTTCGTTAAGTCCTTTAAGACTGCATGAGAGTTGGTATGTCAATATGGTATAACCCAATACTCATAATTTTTTAATTTAAAAAAAGGAAGTCCTTAATACATCCTCCTCCTAAACCATCAACTGATTGTACCCATATCTCAATCCAATATTTAAAATATAATGGTCACTTATGTGATGATCGAAAATATCATCAATTCAATGAAATGGTTACTTATTCATTATAGTCAATTAATTAATCTTTTGATATTCATTGCAGAGTTAGATGTTTTTGTTTGTATTTTATGTATATAGAAATAGAAAATCACATAGTAAAATGTTGGGGAAGATAAATCACTTGACCTAAAGGTCCCCTACTTGAACATTCAATTCTTCAGATCCACTAGAACCATATGGTAAAATTGAAAAAGTAATGGGGCTCATCCAAAGGAACAGATTAACAGTCAACTCAACCTTTGGCTAATAATAAAACCTCAAAAAATATTCTAGAAACACATTTAGGTACCTATACATGACCATCCAAAGACTAATCTCTGAACACTACTCTGAGGTATCGAAGAACTACTCCAACAATTGACATTAATAAAACCTATTTTTAAGAAACAGGTCCTTCCAACCCTGATCACAGATCCCAGTCACCCAGGAAGATGTGACTGCTACCATTTGGAGTTATAAATTAAACCCTATGTTGATAATAATCAATCTAATATTTGAATCAAATTAAATAGTCTATATTGACGATAAGGTCTAATGATTCTATATCTAACAAGTAGAAATTCCAACTAACCTCCATGTCAACAACCAAACCATGACACTATTGGCACATGAAACCTTGCTCCTTCCTACCCAATGGGGTAAGAAAATCCATAAAAAAGCATTAACACCACTCATCATCAAGCAACTTTAGTGAGATAAATGAATAGGATTCACCAGAATAAAATAAAACACACTTCATGGAAGAAAAAATAAACATTGTACCTCTCACGATGGTCATCCAAAAATATGAGTTCTTTGGTATAAAATTTTTCATATGAAGATATCCCAAATCTGGCCTATCAAGAGAGTTTTTTCCCTTGAGAGAACCCCCTTTAGATAGAGTGAGGTCTTTCACCCTTGGAAGGATCATACTACACCTCAGAACCCATTAAGAATGTAGAGAGAACACCACCACCCTATAGAGAAGCCTGACAAAAAAAATAAATTTGTCTCAAATGTCCACTCCAATGGCATGTCCTCAGAGCCTCTAGGTATCCATGCGCAATGTGACTAACCTCCCCAAACTAATGGTAGAAGACCTGCTTACACCCCATAGAATCTATGGGTGGTATACCGAATTATTGTCTGGTACTCATGCCATCAACCCTGTGGCATTCCTCCCACTTCTCCTTCTAACCAGATGAGGAGATCTAGCTACCACCCACAGATGTTATACTAAATTGACTACTTTCCTAGGTCATGTTTTCCTCCACCATGGAATCCTTTTCAACCACCTCGGAAATGGTTTCCAAGTTGAGAAAAAAAGTATGGACCTGATCACAGGATTCGAGCCCATTTCAAAACGTTGATCCTTGAGAAAAGTTTTTACAAGTAGTTTGAGAAATAAACCAACTTTGAAAATCGGTTTGCATACTCCATCACCAAATGTTCTCCTTCCATGAAAATAAAAATTTCACAAGCCTTCACTACCATCAAAGTCTCTGAGTAGAACTGTCAATTGAAATCCACTTTGATTATGGTCCATGTGATATCCTCATATTGCCTTTCAAACACCATAGATTTCCACCATTTTCTACATCCATTATATAGGGGGAAAAGAAAAAATATAATGTCATGGGGGTATTTAGAAAATTAAAGATCCACTTAATCAGATCCAACCACTCCTCAGGATCATTATATCCCCTATCACTAAGGAAAACCAGTGGATTTCTCCTCATAAACTCTTGAGCATAGAACAACAGTTGTGGTTACTCCTGACTGCCCACCTGGCCTAAGGATTAGACCATTCAGATAACTAAATCCAATAGAGCCAGATTAATTGGACGATTGTACTATGGGGAATTCTCTGCAGTACCCTCTCAAAGCCCTGAAAGAGGCCTTTTTGGGAGGCATAGTCTATAAAACACAAAACACGAGATCAATTAATACACAAATGAGTCTCAAAAATTCTTAATTAAACTTAATTAAACACTTAAAATAGGTATCAGTAAACAGAATTAACATCCAAGTAAACTTCTATGAAAAATGGATGAAAAAATCAAAATTTATTTACCCATTGTGCATGGTTTGGTCGTGCGGTTATGAAAACCACACACCAACCATACAAATGTCATTGGAAGATGACAAACAAGGACACATGGGCTATGAATTATTACTATTAAATATGTTCCCACCCTGTTTAACTCATGTAGAATTCCCTATTTCCCCTAGAAACATAGAATAAGTCATAGTCTCACCTTGTAACTCACAATCAACAAGGGAAAAACATCAAATCCGGATAAAACAACCCATAATCGATCTTAAAATTTATACACAATCCAATAACACCCACGGAAAGCTATGGTTCTACATGACGAAGAGCTGGGAATGCACTCTTCAATTCCTACCTATCGACTCTCAACAAAATTATATCATGTATACCTCCAACCCCTATCAAAACCTCCTATAATACCATTTAATAGAAAACCGATCTTGGTGGACCTGACCTGTCAAATTCCCACACATCAAATTTCACGGTCACCTCCCCGTGACCATCTTTCAAACCTAACAAGACCAAACCACCTACAAACTCAAGAACTAGATCCCTTCCAAAAAAAATAAAAAATGAAAACACCTGCAATTGAAAAATCAAATATGAACCATCCAAGAATTCGTATTAAAACTCAAACCCACAAAATCGGCCACCACAATTGAATCAAACCCCAGATCTGAATATCACAAAGCTCACAATTGAAGAAGTCGATCATGGGTCTGATCCATTGATATCTGCTTCCTGAAGAGGATAGCCACCACCGAGCACTGGAAGAGACCACCAAGAGTCACCATTACAGACTGCAAACCGCCACTATTGCATCTAGCCACCACTAGTTTGGTCTTACACTGCCGCTCAATAGAATCACCAAAGCACCAATGAACTAGCCTCAGGAGTCACCACTTTCGAACCACACCTCGTATTCCAAGCCGACGCACCTATTAAAATGGAGGAGAAGAACTGAATCCCTATCAAACCTTACTGTCAACCACCCTCTGTTGAAGGCACCACTGTATTTGATTAGGCCACCATGATCCACCTCTAGAAAAATCCTAGAGAAAAGAAAAAAATAATACCAATAAAACAAATACAAATATAAACATGAAAATAATAATAATAATATATAATAATAATAATAATAACTATATTCCTGTATATTTATATATAACATAATTTATATATAATATTTATCTATATTAATTTATAATATAATATATCTATTAATATATTTATATATATATAATAATACTTCATACTTATTTTTCTAGTTTAAGTAACGTATGGAACCAAATTCTTGACAATGTCTAGTTTTCAAAGCCCAATTACCGTCACTTATAACTATCACTACAACGCATTGAAAAATTGTAAATGTTTATGTGATCATGTGATTTAGATGTTCCTGAAAATATTAATCTTGACCACTTACAGTGAAACATGGAATCCATTGGGGAAGCTCACATAGGAACTGAATTTTTAGGATAAGAAGGCCCCACATGTATCACCTACACTATAAATATCCCTTTCCCCCCACCCATTGTAAATATTTATCCCTCTCATTCTATATTCAGCCTCTGGCGATTAGGTTTCTCTTCTTTTTGTAATTTCTTTTATTTTATCATTTTTAATTGATTGTTCATTCTTTTCATTGTGAAATCAAATTGCTTGTTCTTTTCCCCCTCCATTTATTTGTGTTTCTTGCATCTATGTTGTTTTAATGACTCTGATCTCCATGATAATGGAAATATGACCCATTGTAGGAGGTCCAATGGGGAATAATAGTGACGATTGTGAATTTATATGTTTAATTCTCAATATATTCCCTCTCAAATTCTAGTACAATAGTGGAAGTGGATTATGGAGGTTGTAATTCCCACTATACAATCCTTAACATCATCACACTCTTCCTACTACTACACTATGACACCCTCCATTTAGACCACACTTCAGGAAAGTGGAGTTGTGTGGTTCAATTATAAAAATGATATGTGATTGCCACCATATGTGTGAGTGTGTTCATTTACTCGATTAAGGAATGATTCTTACCCATTCACCGAGGATAATAAAATGAATGACTGAACTACTTAAGGAAATCATAATAATGATAGTTGAATCAAACCAATGAAACTAATGGAGGGTGAATATGTGAATGATATTGAACTTACTCATTCATTTATAGGATTTATAAAAAAAGTTAATGATTATTGATCTCAATAGAATTCATCCTTTTTTCAATTTGTATTTCTTTTATCCAAAATTTGTGCATTTTCATTTCCTTTCCCTTTCCTGTTTCTATTTAATCAGAAACCAAAAATACATCTGTGAATACTTTCAAAATTAAGAAAAAAAATTAAATAAGTTCTAGGATAGTGAGACTCCCCAACCTTTTCTCCTTGAGATATGACACTGGTTAGCCTCTAGGATGCATTGAGAGTAATTTAGAAATTCTATTTGACCACAATTTGCGAAAATCACACGATCAAAAATGAAATCATTTACAGTGGAAAAGGATGAGTTCCCACTGTCTTTAACACGACTCTAATTAAGTGTTTTCTTATTTTTCATATTTTTCTTTGATTTTGTTTTCTTCTTTTTCATTTTTCTCCAAACTAGGATAAGAATTTCCGTGAGATAATTATTTAATGGATTCTCCCCCATATGACTAATGCACATTCATATATGTATCCTGGTAGATAAACATTCAAACTCAATAACAACAAGAAACTTTTGTACTCACCAATGGGTGGGATAATGGAAGTTTATACATGAATGTACCAAAAAACAAAAAATAAAATATTCACCCACACCATCAAACATAAGAAGAACATGCACCCGAGGGTATACACAACTACTCATCAGTGCTGAAGGATTTCCCAATGAACCAACAATTAGAGGAACACAAATATATGATTGAATAATTGATGGGTATGCAAGCTGCAATAGCCACATCCTTTAAAGAACTCGTCAGGAAAAGGAATCAATAAGAATTTGAAGGCTTATAACCCTTAGTATTTTCCTGAGAGGATATCCATGAAAAGGGTGATTTCATAGATTAGAGGATCTTCCCCTATTCAACCTAGAATATATTGTTCCAGTGATGGTATACAGAGAAAAGGAACCAAAAGATGAAATACTTGGGGGGAATTTATTTCAAATTTGTCACTTTCTTATTTTAATGAAAATCAATTGTCTATTGATCTCCCACATATTTTAAATTAAATCACAGAATCGAAATAATTTTTATAGGCCGAAGAGGATGTAGAGAATTAACAGGTAGATGAGTTTACTTTTGAACAGAATCTTGAGTTTCCAATATTTCTGGTATCCACATAAGGAAATTTTAAATCGGCTATTTTGAAATAGATTGATCTACTGGATGAAACAGATGAGGGAGTTTCCACGGAACACAAAATCATTTCATTATATGTTCTTATAGAATGAATTATCTTATATCCTTCCTGATTCTAATTTTACTGATTATGTACCACTAAATCCTTTCCAGGAAGATGAAGAACCTAAAGCATATCCCCTTGAAGGGAAGTTAATGTACCTAAAAATTGAGGATGATCTAGACCAAGAAGAGCTATATGATGAGTACTTTGATAATATAATCAAATATTATCTAAAGGAAGAATCCATAGTGTTTTGAAAACCTAGAAGAAACTGGATGATTAATTATGTTGAGAATGAATGTATACAACCAACATAAGAAGTGGTTGTTCATGATGAAGATGCTCCAGAAACTGTGGTGAAGACAGTACTCCCTCAACATTACTATGAACACCAACTTAAGGGAGGCAGAACAAAACTGGAACTTCCAGTTTACATTCATGATGAAAATATTCATTAATTACAATACACGAAAGAGAGAATTTTGATTTTGACTCAACCTCTTTTACTTTTATACAATTATAATTTTTTACTCACTCTCCCTTAGTTGATTATTAAGTAACATTGTTGGAATTGCCACTAGATGAAGAGAAATCCATGATCAATTTAGAGGAACCCGAGGAGACCCCATACCTTATCCTACCACCCCCATTTTATAAAATAATTTACACTGTAAAGGGTCTAGAAATGTAGTACCCATTCAATGGGGACCTATAGGAAGAAGGAATGCTCAATAGATTTAGAAGGAACCACATGTGGTGGTTCCAATCACATAAACCACATCTACCTACAAAATGGGGATTGTCAACAGACTGTCCAGCTATGCACAGTCTAACTACTATACCTCTTGGGGGGGGGGTTAAACCATAGAATATCGCCCTTTTTTATTTTTCATATCCTTTAATTTTCTTTTCAATAAAATAAAATTTATAATGTTTAATTTTATTCTCTACAGTTTTCCCAAGTTTACAACACATAGGAGGCTAGATCTATTGTCTATAATAAGCACCCAATGGAGAACATACCTTGAACCTGTTGGATAATGACAACCATGTTGTGTCTCTTTTTTTACACATTTCATTCACTGTATTTTTTTTATTCTTAATAAAACAAAAGAGATAGTGATAAGAAAGTGGGGGTTAGGATGTTCAAACATTTTTAGCCTAGTATTTAATAGATTTTTAGATACTATTTTTAAACCTTTACATAGAAAAATATTTTTTTTGTTTTTAATGACTTTTTAATAAATATGATAAAAACATAAAAAAATGAGAAAAAGAAAAAGAAAAAAATTTCTTGTCTGAAATTGTTGTACATACGATTATTATATTTTTTGCCTTCAGAAAACACACTAAAAATAACAAAATCAAAAAATCAAAAATAATTAGGAATATGTACATAATTTCATTAGGTTTCTATTTTTTAGTATTTAAAATAAATGTTTTGGGAAAAATACAGTATTACAACTTACAATTTATTATGGATCTTTTTTTTATGTTTTACCCATTTGTTGAATTTCATGTTGGCCCTTCCATGTCTAAAAATTCCATGCTATATTTGAGGGAATTTATGGGTTCTGAAACTGTGAACATTAAGTGATTGTAGAGTGAATTTTTCACTTCAATCATGAAAATTTGGTTTTAGAATTAAGATATTTAGTGTGAGTGAATGGTTTTCGTGGGATTTTTTTTATAACATTAAGTATTTTTAATTTTGAACATAATCTGAGCAACCTAATATATATGAGACAAACACCTTAGGGAGACAAAGTAAATAAAAATTCAATAAGTCCATTAAACATAGAATAAAAATGGGCCATTAGAAACCCACAATGGATCTATGAGGTAAGGGAATTGGGTGTTTTCCTGTATTTAAATAAAGCCATCTTAATAAGTGTTATTAACAATGCATTGCGCACAATTATGGGTGGGAAAAATAAATTGAAAAGAGTATTTTAGAAAATTAGTCCATTTAGGTGAGTTGAATATTTAACCCATTAAAAAGGGTAAATTGACTTATAACACATTCATTTATGTTGTATCAATAAGTGGAAAACCAAATAGCGGTTTAAGAAACATAAGAAATAGTGATAAATTGAGGTTCTTGTTGTGACATTTTTTTCTTCTGCTTAAATCTAATTTGATCAAATCCTAATGAAAAATTTGATTAAATTGAAATAAGACAGTTACTTGATTAACATATGAGGGATTATATTTCTCACTTTGAAAGAATATTCTCTTTTCTTCAACTCTAGCTGATAAATTTAGATTTAGGATGAATGTCATTTCTTTCTTTTTCTTTTTTAATAATTTTTATTCAATGCTGAATTTCTTTTGAGTGCAATATATTAATGGCAGGGGAGTGACGTGAGCTGATATTTTCAATATTATTATCCATTATTCTTTGAAAATACACCCAATTAATTCAAATAAAAAGTAAAATAATGATTTTTTAATGATTTTTTTGTTTCTTAATGTAAATGCCCAAATGGATAAAATACTGGTTTTAATGATATATTCATTTCTAGAATTAAAATCTTAAATGCATATATAAATTTAAATTTTTTTGAAAATTTTAAGAGAAATGTTGGAATTAAATTATTATATTAATATCATAAATATAATAAATGGTTTTTTTATAATTCATAGTTTTTGTAGATGAAAAAAATGATTCTAATTAATTTTGAGTTTTTTTTAATTTTTATTTATTGAAATTCTATTTTTAATTGATTAACATTTCTGAATTTATTAAAGGAATATAATACAATAAAAATGAAATTAACATTATTAATAATTGCGGTGAAAATATGCAATGTCCTCAAATAGTCATCAAACCGACCATGTGCATCTTCCTCCATAATCCATCACTCATGGTTCGTAGACTGACCGACTGTGTGTACCAACAGTTTTCATCTCCACTCAATTCCATGCTACAAACCTTGAGTACACCTTTTTCCACCCCCTAGCGTTAGAATCATCCATGGTTAACCTGGTGATCATTCCCTTCCATCCTCATCGGACCAGCAAAAATCCACGTTAATATACCTCCAATTTCACGATCCCCTCTCCCGTAACCATCTAGAAAACCGAACGAGACGAAAACGCCTACAAACACCAGAACCCGAACCCTACTAGAAAAAAAATCAAAACACCCACAATACCAAAATCAAATCTGAACCATCTGAGCATACTTATTGAAGCTCAAACACATGAAATTGACCCCCATAGATGAACTAAATCCCATATCTTAAAATCCCAAATATCGAAATTAAAGAAACCAACCATGTGTTTGATCCACTGTTTGTCATCGCTTGAGGAGGATAGCCACTGCTAAGTACAAGAAGAGACCGACGAGATTCACCATTGCAAACCACAAAATTACACTATTGGATCATGCCACTTCCTGGTCTGTTCGAGCACCTCTTATCACTAGAATCACCAAATCACCTTCAAAACAAACTCATGATTCGCCACCGTCGAACCTCACTATGAAATCCAGGCCGATGCGCCTGTAGAAATGGAGAAGAATTGAATCCATGTCAAAACGTCCTTCTAGCCACCCTATTTTGAATGTGATTCTATATTTGAGGCGTCCATCGTGATCCAAATCTAAAAAATGAAAGAGAAAATAAAAAAAAATAAAAAAAATTGAATGCATACGTGATCATGATATTTAGATATCCCTGGTAGAATTAATATTGACCGCTCAATACAACACATGACATTCATCGGAGAAGCTCGCCCTGTAATCAAATCTGAAGGTGGAGTAGGTCAATGCCATCTCAGATTATCTATAAATATATCTTCCCCTCTCCCGTTGTAAATATTCCGCCTCTTTAGACTATATTCATCCTCTGCGGATTAAGTTTCTCTTCTATTTGTAATTTATTTTCTATCATAATTTTCTAATTGAATGTTCATTCTATTATGTGTACAAACAAACAATATTTTCATTTCCTATCCATTTCTTTTTGATTCTGGCCCCATTGATGTACCAATGAATCAAATCTCCATCATCTTAGAGAGTTAACCCATTGCAGGCGGACCAAAAGGGAATCATTGTAACGATTATGAATTTATACATTTAATTCTCAATCTATATCCTCTCTATTTCTGTATCGATAGTGGTAGTGGAATGTGGAGGATGAAATTTCCACTCTGGAGTCCATTGAAACTGCCACACTCTTGCAACTATAATAATTCAAAGCCTCCCCCATCTAGAACAAACTTCATACCAGTGGAGTTTTTTGGTTTGAATGGATGAATGATATGCAATTGCTGCCAGGTGTGTGAGTGAGTTTGTTCACTATATTGGGGAATGATTCTTAGCCATTCACCCAGAAGAATACATGGAATGACTAGTCTTCTTAAGGTTATAATGATAAAGTTAGTGGTTTAATACCAAGAAAATAGTAGGCGGTGTGTATATGAATGACATCAAACCTAATCATTGAATTGGATGATTTGGAACAAAAGTAAAGGATGATTGATCTCAATGGAATTAATCCTTAGGTCTATTTTCATTTCTTCCTTCCATTATCTCTAAAATTTCATTTCCTTTAACTTTCCTATTTCTATTTAATTAAATACCACACAAAAACTTTTTCTTCTTTCAAAATTTATAAAAACACAACAAAAATACATAAGTGATTGGATATTGTGACTCCCCAACCCTTTCTCCTTGAGAGATGACCCTAGTTAGCCATTAGGCTACATTAACAGCTAACTTATAAATTCTATTTGACCAAGAACCACGATAATCATGCTATCACTAAACTTACATGACCCATCCTTGAAATAGGGTGACCAAATTGACATATTCATAGTCAATGGATCTATAGATATAAAATCAGAGTAAAGTAGAAATAACCAAAGTTAGATACCATAAAAAAATCACAGAGATATCCTAACCTACAAGATAAATGTTCATGGTATCTCATGTCAAAATCTCAAAATCCAAAATAGGGATTGAGAACAAACACAACTTATATATACGTCCAAATGACACCAAAACTTTAAAAATCTCCTTAGGAGATAACCCGGTGAGACCACATCTCATCCATCAAAACCATGAATGACGGTAATCCAGAAGAGACACCTATATACACAGTGTCTGTTCCTTTACCTATGTCTTACAAAACAAGTTCTACATATTCCAAAAGGCATATATATGGTGTGAGGCACAATCCCATTAGGATTCCAGCATGAATATATTTATGGATTTTGAACCATGAAAACAAATAACTAGTTTTGAAAGAACATTCTCCAAAACAATTTAACCTAAAAACCATTCATTTAAAATAAATCAATTTAAATCCCTTGGGTTTTATTTCTTAGGAAAATATGTTTCCTAGAACACTTATTACTATACCTAAAAGAAAGAGATAAATTCAACTCAATGTAAACATGCTTAACCTATCCAAAAAAGGCATAAAAAAAGACACCACATAACCAAATAAATGGAAATGGCAATAACACATGATATCACAACCATCAAGGCACAAATAAAATGAAATAAAACCATATAAATCAACCATGAATGATTAACATGCACTAAGGGATCAAACCAAAAGGGTTTAATGTGACTGAGTCTAAAATATATCTTTCTAGGTGACTAAATAAAGTGAAATATCTCACTTCCATCCTTAAGTCCAACTCCTATTAGCTCTCTCAATCTATTATTCAAATAAGTGGATGCTCTATTGGTCTTCCTCACAAAGGCTCTCTTGGTCCCTTAGAAAATAAGAGGATGGTATCTCAGTCTTCCAACCAAATGATCTCACGGTCCCTTGGACAACACACACTCACACCACAGTATCCCATGTGCTACTCAATTCCCAATATATCTATATCAAAAGTTTTATACATAAAAATCTTTTCCAAAATCCATTTTAAAAAACAAACAAGCCCAATTTGAAAAAAACGCCTTTATCATGGAAAAACCATTTCTTAAAGAATATTTGGAATTCCATTTAAAACCATTAAAATATTTTGATCCATTTAATCAAACACTTAGAGTGAACTTAATACACCTCCCTTCAGAAAACCCATGTTAGATAGTAAATTTCTAATATAATGTCATGGATCACATCAAACATGGAATAAACATCATTCACAAATCATTGAAATAGAAAAATAACAAAAAATACCCAAAGGTGATTATGAATTCAAAGGTATACCATGGAAAAAACACTTAAATAAATATACCTACATCCAGAATGGTTCTAAACTCATCTCCTTCAACAAAAATAATCCTATTTTGGAATGAGAAGGCATCACACACGTAAACCATAATAAATCAAACCAAGATCCCCATTAAAACACTATGATTTGGCCAAACCACCATCCAAGGTTTCCAACATCCATCCAAATTGAAGAATAAAGGAATACAAGGTGAAAGGTGGAGAAATCGTGAATATTAGGGTTTAACAAATGCCAAACCACATTATAATCATGAAAAATACACCATGTGGATAGGGGAGAATCTCCAATGTCAATGGAATGAGTTTGTGCATGAAATGGGAGAGAAATATGGGGTGGGGTGAGAATTAAAATCCCATAAGGAAATTTGGGTAAAAATCCAAAGATTCTAATGATTTGGGAAACTATAATAGTTTGGTTTCATGGTTGTGAAAACCATGTACAAACCGTGCGGGACCTACTATATCCTCAATAATCAAAGAGACATGGTTACTCTTAATCCCAACACAGTGTGAAAAATAGTGATCATGACATGAAAAGAGAGTTGTCCACTTAAAATACACCCGCATATTGTTAGTTGTAAAATTATAAAAAAAAGTGCTAACCACATGTCAGGTATTTTTTCCCTAAAAAACACATTTCCTACCCTAGACACCCAGGAAATCCGTGAATGAAATAAAAGATAAATAAAAACTCCAAAATAGATCTACAAGTGACCCAATAGGTGTCACAATAAGAATATAGGTAAGATAATATTATTAAACGAGCATAATTATTTCATAAATATCATATATAAACATTAAATACTTTATAATATCTACTAAGGAATTATGGGGGTGGGAAATAAATCATATCACGACATAAAGGTGGTAGTCCACACGTACGCATGAGCGATACTTTCATTTCCCATACGATATAATGGAGATGGATAAAGGTTATTACACAAAAATAATAACATCCGAGTATATCTTATATACTTATGTTATTATATTTAAATATTTAGGATAGAGTTTTATGAGATAAAATAAGAAGTAAAATCAAAGAGATCAGTTAAAAAAATTACCTCCTCTTCGAGAGACCTCCTTTTCGATATATTATCAAGGACCCTAGGGATGTTATTTTTGTGGAGACTAGAAACTCCAACACATGGATAAATATGTATAGATGAGTTTTTTTGGGATTTTATTATATAAATGGATCATTTATTTGTGAATAATACAGTATATGTGGTGATCTATTCTGGTGAAAGAAAGAAAAAAGATGTAATTACTTAAAAGTTTTAAATATAATAATTTTTTTCATGTGAAAGTGACATAAAGTGAATTTTTTTTAATAAAAGACTAGATAAGGTTGAAATCCATTGGTCCAAAAAAAATTATTGGTTTATGTGGCGTTTTAAACCTGGTCTTTTAGTTTAACTCCTTTGTTATCCAAATTAACCTTAACTGTGGTAACTACATTTTCAATATTAACAGATTATAAATTTACTCAAAATGTTATAATTGGAAAAAAATGGTCGTGGGACGAAATAGTATTCCATACCCCATAAAATTTTCCTCTTTCAATATTTGTGTGACATTAAAACCATTTAATAAAATACCATTACTGTCATTGTTGGGACTACTCTTTTAATGTGTCATTAATATTGGGAAGAAAATAATTTATTTTTAATATAGAAACTTTAATAATAACATATAAATTATAATTACCCATAAAATTCATGTAACACCACAATTTATCCAAATAATATTTATTTTAATGCTTCCAAAATTATTTCGTGAATGCTTTTTTAACATGCACAAGCACCGTGTCAGTGTTGCGTAAGAATTTAAGGTAATCATACCATTACGAAAAATTAAAACTAAAATATTTTCATAAAAATAAATTATTTATATTCAAAATAACTATTTATAACAAATAATGAACACTTTTTATTTCCATGAAAAAATATTCGATTTTTTGAATCAAATGACAGAGAGCTGTTTTATATTTGTTTACTTTGGATAAAATAATATATAACTCAATGTCAAAAAAAAATGGAAAAAATCCATAAAATAAAATATTGGGTGAGAAAGGTCAGAAAAAACTCATAAAATATATTAAAAAATGTTTTAGAGTAATTTTATAATCTTATCCCATAGTTTTAGTCAATTTTACTCGTTTTGGCCGTATCGTGATGACAACATTTTTTCAAAGGTTAGTATTCATAATGACCAAAAATAGAAGGAGCATATTTGACAACTTATAAACTCATGATTAAAAATATAGAATCAACATTTTAAGATTCAATTTATACAATTTTATGAAATCAATTTTAATATAAATATGTAAAACAAAATGATAAACATGTTTTCTGAAAATGTGTTTTTGAGCCAAAAAAATGATATTATTCCAAAATCAAGTATATTGACGATACATATCTAGTAAATTTCATTATTTTAATTAAAATATACTTATATTAATTTAATATAAATTTTAAAACTTACAGGTACTTTTAAATTACATAATTTATATAAATAAAATGATAGTCGTAGAGAAATATTATTTTTCAGCAGTCAAATAAAAAATAAAACTTCTAAGAAAATTACAAATAATTTACTTTATGATAATATTTAAGTTATGATTTTAAAAAATATATTAAATTACTAAAATAATATTTCTAAATATGATAGAAATTAATTAAAATTTACAAACACAAAAAGAAATAAAAACCATTTTTGAAGAAATAAATTTTTTTGAAGCAAACAATTATTTTACTAAATATTAAATTCTTATTTATAATGAATTAATAAATAAAATTTATTACAGTGAAATAAATAAATAAATAAATATATTTATTTCATAATTTGTTTAATATTATTCATAAACATCAATATAACGACTAGGTTATAATATATCACATGTCATTTTATGATCGATGTTCCATGTCAAGTGAAGCACCCCCATACATTACCATATTTTCCTTTTAGAGTAAATTTAATTATTTTGATAACATGTAATGCACGTAACAATGAGTTAACTTGAATTAACCACTAGATAAACTTTCATCGATAGAAATTCTTACATGCAAGACTGAGTTTTAAAAACCAAAGTATATTATTAAAATATTTAATATAATAAGATATAACCTTGCAATTAAATTGGAAGTTTTGAGTATTATTAACAACATTATGAAAATTATATATATTCCATATAATTTTAACATTCATATTATGTGATTTATATACATGATGTAAGAAAAATTCCAATTTTTTCGCCTAAAAGAAGTGTTTTTCAAAAATAGTAATTTTACCACCTTTTAATGGAAAATCCATTTTAAATATAATTTTTTAAAATTTTAGAATTTTTATATGAAGAAATAATATTATTAGATTAATTTTTAATTCCATAATTTTGTTAGGATTATTTTTTGGTATTTTTATGAGAAAATTAATTTTTATGATGAATTGTGAAAAATATTATATTGTAGATAAAAATTGCCTTTTCATTAAATTAATTATTATACTTTCAATTTATTTTTTAGGTCAAAATAGATAGATTATTAATATATTAATCCAATTTAAACCACTGGAATCATTTTTATATAAAAATTAGATATAAAAACATTTAAAAAATTTGAATATTTTTTTTACCCGCCTTATCACCACATCTGCAGGATTATTGTTAAACATAATTTAACTACTTTTGTGAATTAATTTTAAAAAAAGAACATACATAATTTTAATAAGTGTTATACTTCGATTATAATAGGATCAACTTAATTGTTTTTGCATATTATGAATAATAACTTTAGTAAATTTTTATTTTCCACAGCTAAAGATAAATCCGGAAATTAATCATAAAAATAATATTATAATATTATAACGTTATCCTTACACTTGTAATAATTTCATAGGATAAGTGAATTTTTACCAAAAAAAAACATTAGTCTGAAATTATAACCTTTTTAAGACACATGGGTATGAATATGACATTTATAATAATTTATTTAAAGATAAATTAAAAATGTTATACTCATGTGCTTTAAAAATTATTACATTTTTAGTTCAAGGTTATATAAAAGATAATGTATAATATAAATATTAATTTGAAATAATATAACATTATCTCCATCATGATAATTATTTTATAATTTTTAGAGAATATATAATTTAATTAAAGGCTTTCTTAATAATGGTGCAGTAATTTTTTAATCAATAGAACTATCAAATAACAGATATTTGAAATATTAAAATAAATATAATTTACATAATTAATGACATCCAAAAAATTTATAGACAACATAAAAATTTTGGTGATATATTATGTGATTTTTTTCTAAATTATCATATTGTTATGATATTTTTAAAAAGATAAATAATGAATGGTATCAAAATTTACCAAAATGATAGATTACAATAAATAATATTTTATTAAATTATTTAAAATTCATAAAAATAATAAATTATTACAACTAACTTAAATAAGAAAAATATGTCATCACTGATTTATCTGGGGTTCTTGGGTCATTTTATAGTAACTATATTAACCCTATTGTGTAAAAAAACGAAGTTGACATGGTAAGAGTTAGAGGGTTCAACTAAGGGTCAAAGCCAAAATATAAGGTTAATATTGAAACATAAACATGTCTAAAAATCATTTTTTGAGATTATTTATACCCATACTTATATTAAATTCTAAATAAATCTCTTTTGAGAAATTTTAAATTGAAAATAAATTTATATAAATTTAATAATTTAAAGGATTCCATACGTGCCCCTCCCCTCTCTTATAAAAAGGCGCATCCTCCCTCACATACTCAGACAACTTTTTGCCTTATTTTTCAATTAAAATTTACCCATTTTCCATATAAAATTACCTATGCACATCTTAGAGATTCTGGTCATCTCAAAAGACAAAACCTAGTGTTCCTAAGAAGAGATCCAAAGGAGGTTTTCAAAATATGTAATCGTCTTTACCGACTCGATCAAAATTATTTCTCCTTTTATATCCTATTTATTTGTTTTTTCCATTATAAAATAATAAATATAGTATCATATATATTACAATATGTTATTATGATTATGGTACCACCATATTACTCCTATTATCCATTCTATGAAAAATAATATCACCATGTGTGCAGACGTACGACTTATCGTTTCCACACTGTGGTGTAATTTGTTTTTCATCACCATTTTATTTGGATGGATATATTGATGAAGATAATGAATATAAATAATAAATATGAAATTATATTTCTGATTTATAATTAATATAACATCCAATTTCTTACCACATTACCATTAATGGAATGATACTATCACTCATGCGTACGTACAACCTATTATCTCCACGACGCGATGAGATTCATTATCAACATTAACCATACAATAATGATTATAAAAATATATAATTTGGGTGAATATAATATATATGAACTTATTATCATTTTTTATATGAATAAAATATATCCTACTCCTAATAAACGAGACTTACAAAACAAAACAAATATAAAAAAATGAAGAAGTTAACACCGGAAATAATGGAAATAATGAAATATTTTTTTCAAAATGTTATAAGAGGATAATATATGATATCATAAATATGTATATTGTTCCGATATAATTTTATAACATTATTTAACCATTATATATGAGTTTATTACACTCTCAACTAATGTAATGTGCGGGGTAAGGGTTAATTTCGTGATTTCATTATTATTTGGGATTGTTTATACATAAGTATTTACTATGACATATGAATCATCTGTGTCCATGATTCCAAAAAATGTATTTCATAATTTCATTATATTTATTCTATAATTGTTTAAAATTATTTTCCTACGTCTTAATTTTTATAAAACTTTTTGAAAGGAACTTTTTATCATTTTCCAAACGAGGTAATTTATGACCATTTCAAAAAAATAAGGAAGGAATGTTATTTTTTAAAAAATTATACAGCATGAGAAAATATTCTATTAAAATATTATTTTCACTGAAAATGGTTTATTTTAAAAAAAATTATCCCTTTTAAAATAATTCAAATATAATAAGGGGTATTTATATCAAGATGTTTTTAATGATGTCATTAGGATACATTCATTTATGTCAACATTAATTGTTGGATTTTATGTTTAATAGATGTTGGTGTCTTAAGATACTATCTACCATATTTTACTTAAAGGGTTTATGATGTGTTTGAATTTGGATATTCTATCAGGATACCATTTATGGTTTATTATTAGTGTATTAACATTTCGTATTTTAGTTTTAATACGAAGGATTATGTTGGATATGTTTCGCCAATTTCATGTGAGGAATGAATTTAACTTATTAAGTGACATTCAGGGCTCACTATATCACCTCGATGAATCAGTAGGTCTCATGAGACAAACTAGATTGGGTATTGGTTAACGTCTTAACCATTTATGTATAGTGTCTTGGTCTAAAACATGATGATATGTTTATGAAGTAATGAATTATGCATTCCCTCATTATGAGATTAGTTATTGATATTCCAAGTGATTATTTGATTAGTATAATATCCACGATAATGTATATTTCTCATGTTTCTATTTTTATCTAATTATTTGATCAGATTAATCCCCCATCAAATTTTTCACAAGATTTTTTTAATGGAATGTGTTTTTAGTTAATAACCTTACCTTATTATTTATGTTTATTTCTGATAGATTTTTATTTATTGGTTACCCTTACTAAACATCTGATCTCACCCATTTCTTTTGTTTTATTTTTCCCCAAGATATGAAGATTTATATTATGACTAAATTTTAGGGCCAATCAAAGTGAAGAATAGTGTTTTCAAATAAGATACTATTTTTTTCCATTTCAAGATGTAATGTAACGTTTATGTATGTAATATGGCTTCCCAAAATACTAAAATAACAAGTAATTTGGGATTAAAATATTGTATTTGTGCCAGTATAATAAAATAAGGAACTGGATCTGGGAAATTGGGGTCAGGGTTATTAAATTTTTCATCAAAGGATGTTTAGTAGAATCCTTGGATACTATATTTAGAAAACAATGATTAGGGAACATAAACCTAAGATATTTTTTGAGGATAAGTATAAAATTATTTACTATCATTTTGAAATGTAGATATTATGTGGGTTTTCCTAGAAATACATCCTTGTCAGGATACTACAAGTGGACTTAGTTGTGGCACCAATGTACTTAGATGTAACAATTCCAATAAAGTGTGTTGGGCCTAACTCAGTGCAACCTGAAACATGACAAAGAAAATTGTTACCCACATAGTTTAACACTCCCCAGGGATATTCTTTGTATAATTAATATTTTCATTACAAACCATTATAAATGATTTAACAGAAAATATTTCCGTAATGAAATAATTTTTATTATTATGATATTAACTATGCATAAATTTTGAAGTTATGTTAACAGTTTTACTAGTTTGAAATTATGAATTATGAATCATAACCTAATATAGTGTATTCTATTGTTTATAAATAGATCTTTGTTGAAGGAATGAAAACTATATCAACACACATAATCCATGTGAGGATTTCCCTCCTCTTCAAGATAATTACGTTGAATATGGGGCAAAAACTAGTGTTGAACAACTTGTAATTATACTACGATAACTGATCCAGATTGTTAACAATAAAATTACCCATATAGAGCACCCTAATCCACCATGTAGAGGAACAATGTAATAACACTTCATGAGACAATATCCTTCATTATTCAATGGGACTGTGAATCCATTTGTAGCTGAGTAATAGATAAGTTATTTAGATAAGATATTTCTTGATTTGGGAAGTAACAAAAGGAAAAAGGTTCTCATGGAAATTTATTATCTCTTGGGATATACAGATTAATGGAGGTCGTTTATTCAAAACAAAAATGAGGAAAAAGAAAAAACAAACCTGGAATGGAGTAAATTTAATGAAATTTTCATAGAAAAATATTTTTCTCATGAAAAGCTAGCGTATATGGAGAGGAAATTTAAAAATCTGAGAAAAAAGGAGGATGAGAATGTTGAAAATTATGAAGCTAACATCACAAGGATAGTAATTCATGCTACAGATTACGTATGCAATCCAAAGATTATGATTTATCGATTATTTAATGGGTTAAAATAATTCCTCCACTGAACATTGGTCACCCAGACATTGTCAGCATATGAAGATATAGTCTCACGTGGTATCAAGATAAAAAACAAATTCACTATGTCTTATGAATTTAAAGGATAGAACGACAAGAAAAGTTATGTTGGAAAATTGGAAAAAAGAAATAAATAAAATGGAAGGAATAGAATATTTTACTTTCAATCCTATAATAATTGTGAGAATAAACACCCTAGTACTTTCCTATAGTAAATGAGAGTTTGTTAAAAGTGTGGAGAAAAAGGACACAAAGCCCGTGATTCCAATGGAAATAAAGAAACAACCATTGTTGAATGATACAATTGTAAAGAAATGGGACACTATTCAAATTATTTTCATAATAATCAAAGAAATATTCCCTAGGAATGGCCAAGGGAGAAATTCTAATAATACACAATAACAAATTCTAAGATTGAAGTTCTTAATGATGGGTTTATAGGTAATTTAATCATCTCCAAAAACTTAACCAATGATTTATTTGATTCAGTATTATCACATTATTTAATATCATCCCAGTTTTCTAAGAAAATTAGACATTTAACATTAGATTTAATAAGATATTTTCCAGTTAAAACTTTTAAGGGAAGACTCATTGTAACAAATATGTGTTGTTTAATCCCCTTTATGACACATAAATGTGATTTATGTGCTGACCTTGTCATCATACCTATGTTTGACTTTGATATAATCCTTACTATGTATTTCCTTTCAAAATATAATGCAAAAATGTGTTATAAGAAGAAGGAAATTATGATTTGTGATGAAGGAGAAGAATCCCTTATCTTTAATGCAGAAAAATAATCATATGATTCTCATCTAGATCCACATTCAGTAGATTTACTGAATGAAATTCAGGGGTAGGAAGAGAAAAACATCTAGGGATAAAGAGTGGAATCTTCAAATTGAGTATGTACCTATTGTGTAGTAATACATTGATGTATTTACTAAGGAATTACCTGGACATACCCCAGAGCATGAAGTTAAATTTTCCGTTGATTTAATCCCTCATGAAAGGCCAATATCAAAGACTCCCAATAAAATGATCATAATATAATTGGTGTAATTAATGAAACAACAAGTTTATTTGGGTAATAAGGGATTTATTCACCCTAGTGTTTAACTATGGGGATCCCCTGTCCTCTTCATTAAAAATAAATATAGATCAATGGGGTTTTACATTGATTATTGAAAAATAAATGCTATTAAAATAAATAAAATTTATCCTCTACCTAGAATTAATGATTTTTTTCATTAAATTTATGGAGACCAATATTTCTCAAAGATTGATCTTCATTTTGGGTAACAAAAATTGTGATTAAACAAGGTTAACTTTCTTAATATAGATTTTCGGATGAGGTATGGACATTATGAGTTTATAATAATTCCATTTTCATTGACTAATAAACCCTTTATTTTTATAGACCTAATAAAAAAATTATTCAAGGAATATATTGATGATTTTGTGGTGGTATTTGTTGATCATATTTTTTTTGAATTCTAAAATCTTAGAATAGCATGAGATTCACTTTCAGATTATTCATAAGACTCTTAGAAAGGAAGAGGTATATGGGTAATTTAGTAAGTGCGATTTATAGCATCATGAAGTTCTTTTTCTTGGCCATATTATATCTAAGGATGGAATATCGGTTGATCTTGCAAAGGAAACGTCATCAAAATAATGTCTTAAAAAACAAACATAAATGATGTATGTAGTTTAATAGGTTTGGAGGGTTATTATCAGTGATTCATTAATAATGTTTCCTAATTAGATAACTTTTTAACCATGATTACACATAAAGGGGATATGTTTTTTTGACACAGGAATGTAAATAATGATTTGATGTACTAAAGATAAGATTATTCAATTCTTGGATTTTGGCTGTACCATCTTGAGATGATGGGGTTTTCATATATAGTGACACATCTAAGGGAGGACATGGTTGTGTCCTAATGAAAACTGATAATGTTATCGCATATGAATCAATAAAATTGAAAACTCATGAAAAGAACTATGCAACCCATGATTTAGGGCTAGCAACTTTAATCTTCACATTGAAAATATGGAGACATTATATATATGGTGAAAAATGTGATATATACATGACTCATAAAAGTATAAAAAAAATCTCCTCATAGAAAGAGATCAACATGAGATAGAGGCAATGGATCGAGCTACTCAAGGATTATGATATCTTAATACACTACCACCAAAGGAAGGAATATAAGGTAGCATATGTGTTGAGAAGGAAGAATCAGGGAATTCTGAACCAAATGAGGATTGAGAGGGATCTAACATTCATGGACCTAGTAAATATGAATAAGGGAATTTAAAAGGAACAAGACACATTAATCATCTCTCAAATTATTGCAAAACCATCTTTATTAGAATAGATAATGAATTATCAATCTGATGAAGAGTAATTTCATAAGAAGATTAAAAGTGTGAACACTCGATAATTGGCAGAATTTATTTGTGAATATGGTGTTCTATAATTTAGAAAGAGGCTACATATTCCATATATACCTGAGATAAAAAATAATTTTTGGATGAATCTCATAACTCTAATATCTCTATACACCTTGGAATCAAAAATATGTATTAGGACTTGAAGGAACATTTTTAGTAGGATAACATGAAGTTGAGAATTGCGGATTATGTATCTAGATGTTTGGTTTGTCAACAAGTGAAAGTTATGAGGCAGCATGCTAAAGGATTTCTACATCCTCTTATTGTTCCTATACAGAAATGGGATGAAATTACTATGGAATTTTTCATGGGACTAAAAAAGACTCAAAGGAAGAATTAAGTAATATGGCTTACCATTCATCATCAAAACAAATCTATACAATTCCATGCTACAATATAAGTCATTACTATTATGAAACTTACAAGGATATATATTAATAAAGTTTTATTACTTCATGGAGCACCTCTATCGATTGTTTCTGACTGAGATCCCTTCTTTACATCAAAATTCTGGAAAAATCTTCAAAATTCTCTTTAAACTAAGATTTATTTGAGCACTTCCCACTATCCTTAATCTAAGGGATAATCTAAAAGAATAATTCAAATAATGGAAGACATGTTGAGGACATGCTTCCTCAAATTTCAAGGTATTTGGGATTAGTAATTTCCTTTGGTATATTTTTCCTAAAAAAATGTATCCATTAATATATTCAAATGGCGTCATATGAAGCATTATATAGAAAGAGATATTAGGCTCCAACTTGTTGAGATGATATTGGTGAAAGTACAATCATAAGCCCAGAACTTGTTAACGAAAAAAATAAAGGTAAAGGTGATTTAGGCTCCCATTAAAGTATCCCAAAGATGGAAGAAGAGTTATTCTAATAATCAAAGGAAGTATTTGGAATTTCAAATGGGAGATCATGTTTTCATGAAGGTATCTCCATTGAAGGGTGTTATAAAGTTTGGTATGAAATGAAAATTGATTCTTGGGTACATCTAAAACTTTTAGATTATTGAAATGGTTGGAGTTATTTCTTATCTTTGGTAAATTCAACCAAATATCTCAAAAGTACACAATGTATTTCATATATATGTGATATGGATGTATCTGTTTGGCCCAATGCATGTGCTCACCTCCGATGAATTAGAGTTGGATCCTAACTTTTCTATCTAGGAAGAATCCATCCAAAATTCTTGATAATAGAGAGCATTGCAAGTATTGAGGAATCAGATGAATTGTCTGGAAGAGGTACTATGGAGAAATCCCAAAAAAGAAGAAGCAACAAGGGAACCACAGGATTATATGAAGAATATCTACCCACATATTTTACAAAATGTACACCCCTAAAATTTCAAGAATGATTTTTTTGTAGGAGGGATGAATGTAACACCCCTAGACTTTACCATATTTTCTTTTTACAATAAATTTAATTTTTGTGATAGATTGTAATGAATGTGACACTAATTTAGATTTCATTACATACAAGATAAACATTCTTCGATATCTTGATATACATTAAAGATTTAGTTTAAAAAAACAATATATTATTAAAATATTTAATATAATAAAATATAAAACTACTATTAAATTAGTGGTTATGAATAATATTAACCACATTATGAAATTTACATATACTCCTTATAAATTTAAAATTCCTATTATGTATTTTATAGACATTATATAGGAACAAATCCAATTTTTTCGCATAAAAGAAGTATTTTTAAAAAAACTTAATTTTACCACCTTTTAATGGATAAACCAATTTAAATATAATTTTTAACAATTTTAGAATTTTTATATGACGAAATAATATTCTTATTTGAATTCAGAATGTCAATATTAGCATAGGGTGACCTTTTGGAATTTTTATGAAAAGTCTCATTTTTTATGAATAGTGAAAAATACTGCGTTATAGTTAAAAAATGTCTTTTCATTAAAATAATTATTATAATTTAAATTGATTTTTATGGTCAAAATAGATAAATTATAAATATATTAATCTATCTTAGTTTATTGGAATTATCTTTATATTAAATTTATATAAAAGAACTCATGTAAATTTTGAACGTTTCCTTTTACCCACCTTCTCACCACATTTTTCGGATTAGTGTTGAACTTAATTTATCCACTTATGTGAATTGAATTTATAAAAATAGAAATACAAAGAAGTAATCAATATGATATTTGGTGTCTAATAGGATCAACATAATTTTTTTGATATTATTAATTGTAACTTTAGTAAATTATTATTTACCATGGTTAAGGGTAAATCAAGTAATTAAAGGTAAAAATAATATTATTATATTATAAAGTTACACCAAAATTGTTTCCAATTCATTGGATAATTGGATTCTGACCAAAATCAACATTAGGATGAAATTATAATCTTTTTATGCCTCTTGGTTATGAATAAGACATTTATAATATTTTATTTAAAGATTAGTTAAAAATTGAATTCTCATGTTTTTTAATAAGTATTACATTTTCAATAGATTTTTATATGGAAGATAAATTAAAAAATAAATATTAATTTTAAAGGAATTAAATTTATATTCATCATGATAATTTATTTTTAATTTTTAGATCATAAATATTTTAATTAAAGGCTTTTTTAATAATAATGAGGTAATTGTTTAATCAATGGAAATATCAAATAAAAGATATTTAAAATATTAAAATAATAACATTGAAATAATTAATTACATCAAAATAATCGTGAAGATATCTTAGACATTTTAGTGATATATTAGATGTTTTTTTTGAAATTATCATATTTTGATGATATTTTTAAAAAGATAAATAATGAAAAGTATCAAAATTGACATAAATGATAGTTTAAAATAAATAATATTTTATTAAATGATATAAAATTAATAAAAATATAAAATTCAACAGAAATAACTATAATAACGTTATATATGTCATAAATGATCCACTTCGAGTTTTTTTTCATTTTATAGTAAATATATTAACCTAAAAGAGTAAAAATCCAGGTTGACATGATAAGAGTTAATGGGTTTAAGTAGGGGTTAAATCTAAAATATAAAGTTAATATTGTGACCAAAATATGTATAAAAATCATTGGTTGAGAGAGTTTCGACCCATAATTATTGTACTATTGAAATAACTCGTATTTAAGCTATTAAAATCGAAAATCAATTTATATTAATTTAATATTTTAAATAATTCCAAGAGTGCCCCTCCCCTCTCTTAAAAAAAGGTGAATCCTCCCTCACTTACTCACACAACTTTGAGCCTTTATTATCAACAAAATAGTATCATTTACCTTATAAACTTACCTATCCAAATCATATAGGTTCTGTTGTTCTCAAAAGACCTACCCTGGAGTCCTAAAGAGGATATCCAATGGAGGTTTGCTAAAGAAGAGGTAATCATCTTTACTGACTCCATAAATATTATTTCTTATATTACTTCCTATACTCACATATTTCCATTATAAAATAATAACTCCAGTATAATATATATGCTGATATGTTATTATGATTATGTTACAACCATATTCCTCATTTTATCCATCATATGAGAAATAAAATCACTATATGTGCATACGTACACCTTACCGTCTCCACGCTATAGTGTAATTTTTTTCATCAACATTTTATTTGGATGGGTGTATTGATTAATTTAATAGATATAAATAATGAATATGACATGATATTGATTCTATATAAATAATATAACATTTAATTCCTTACCACTTCACCACTAAGGGAATGATACAATCACTCGTGCGTATGTACGACCTACCATAACCACAACGTGATGTGATTCATTCTCCACATTAACCATTAAATAATGATTATAAGAATGTATATTATGAGTTAATATAATATTTATGTACTTAATATCATTCTGGATGTGATGACAACATATCCTATTCATATGAAACATGACTTGCATGACAAAACTAACAAATAAAAATAAAGTTCTCCCAAAATAATGGAAATAATGAAGTATTTTTTACAAAATGATAAAACATGATCATATATGATATCAAAAATATGGATATTATTATTTTATAATTTAATAATATTCTTTACCAATTATACATAAGGTTAACTCACCCTCAACTAAAAGAATGTATGGGCTAAAGGTTAATTTTTCAATCTCATTATTATCTGGGATTTTATATACGTAAGTATTTACCAAAACATATTTATCATCAATGTACATGTTTCTTAAAAATTTATTTCAAAATTTTCGTACTATTATTATACATTTCTTTGAAAGTAATTTTACCCCTGTTTTACTTTTTATAAAATGTGTTCAAAGGAATCAGTTTTTCATTTTCCAAATGAGGTACTTTATGACCATTTCGACAAAATACAAAAGGAATGTTTTCTTTTTAAATTATATGGAAAGAAAAAAAATATTACTTTATAATATTTCAAGATTATTTTCACTAAAAATGTTTTAATTTAAAATTTACTTCCAATTTGAAAATAATTTCAATTTTTAATGGGGTATTTCTATCCAGAAAAATTTAATGATTTCATTAGACTACTTCATCTATGTCAACATCCTTTATTGGATTTTATGCTTAATTGAGATTAATCTCTTAATATGCCATCTAATATATTTTATTAAAGGGGTTTTTTTATATTTTTTTACTATGGATGTGATATCCTAATACCATTCATGATTTATGGTTAATTTATTAACATTCAATATACTAGTTTTAAGACGAATATTTTATGTGGGTTATGGTTCACCCTTTTCATGTGAGGAATGTATTGAATATAGTAAGTGACAGGCAGGGCTTGTTATAGCCGTCTATGTATAGGTAAGTCTCATGAGACAAACTAGTTTGGGTATTGGATAACGTCTTATCCATTTATGTATGGTGTCTTGGTAGAAGCCTTGATGATATGTTTATAATGTCCGACATTATGAATTCCCTCATTGTGATATTAGTTATTGATATTACATGTGATTATTCAATTAGTATAGTATCCATAGTTATTTATATTTATCATGAGGATATTTATATGGAATTATTTTCTTACCTTACATCCCTGCCATATTATGCTCAAGATGACTTTTAATGGAATGCATTTTTATTTATTCACTAAGCCTTATTGTTTATGTTTATTTATGATAGCTTCCACGGTATTGTTTACCCTTACTAAGCATCTAAGATCACCCTTTTATTATGTTTTTATTTTCCCCAATGATATGAAGATGTATATTATGACTGACTTGTAGGGATAAGAAAAGGGAATAAGAGTGTTTGAAAAGGATTTACAATGTTTTTTTTCATTACAAGTTTTAATGAAAATTTTATGTGAGTAATCTGGATTGCAAAACTGCTAAACTGATTGGTCCTTTGGGATTAAAATCCTGTATCTATTCCAATGTAATAAATTAAGGCACCAGCTCCAGGATATCGGGGGTCTGGGTCATTACATCAAGAAATATCATAAACACAGAAAATTTATTTAAATAGAAAATATATTCTAAAATATAGGGGGATTTCATTATACCCACATAATTAAATTGAAAACAATTTTTTTTATTTCTATGTACTATAGTTAGTGTATCATGATATAATAATAAAATATGACATCGATTCTATAATGATAACCAATTTCTATATCACTACTAGGAATCATAGTATTTCTTAATAATTTTTTTAAAAAACAAACTATGAATCATTTTAAGAATCACTGATTCCTAAAAAAAATACCTTAATAGCTAAGAAATACTCTCCACATATGAATCGAATGATTTATTTACCTATTACATGAGTTGAGTAAGTTATTTATAATTATGGTAGAGAATATTACATTACATACTTTCTTGATTTATTTCTATTTTATAATAACAATTTCATCATTTTTTTGTGATTTGATCTATTTAATATTATTTCTCACATCATACTCCATGAGATGAATATTCTAGATGATCCTTTCAGGCCTCAAGCACTAATATTAACTTTAAATTTATTATAATATCCGTAAGATAATAACCAACAATTTCTTTTTCCCTTATGTATAAAAAAATCCAAAATGGTTACAAAAGTTTATCTAATAGGGATAAATCTTGATTTGATGAAATTTTACATTGATTTCTAAACCAATAATAATAATAAATAATGTACAATATAAACCATTCCATAAATAGTTAACCATAAGACTCCTATAAAATATTAATGACCAAATTCAAAACAAAAAAATCCAGAATATTTTATCAAATATTTTTTCCATGATTGACTTTAATATTTATCCCTAAACAACATAAAGTAGATAATAATGTTCCATACTAAATACATTAATTCTATTATCATATATTTTCTTAAAATATGATTATCCATTCCCAAAATATTCTAAACCACCATAACAAAACAATAAAATAACATATTATTATAGAAATTTAATTAATATTTATTACAAAAATTATGTTTACCTTAATCAAATAATGTCCAAAATATAGTGTACTACATTAAAAATAAAATTAATCACTTAGTCACTAAGTCACATTTAAATCCCATGATTATTTATATGATAAAAATGTGTTCCTAAAAAGTAATAACTCTTTTATTCCAATTTACCACAAATAACTCACAATCAATGATCATATTAAAAATAAAGGATATAAAAAACATTAATCTTATGACCAAAAAATATAACAACATTATTCCTCAAATAACCTTTTCCCTAAAACACATACTAATCCAATGTTTTTTATTCACATAAATTTCCTCCAAAAAATCCTTAATCATATTAAACTCCCAACATATAAAATATCAAAAGGGGTATCTATCCCTTTAAACTTATGATCAACCATAGACTATCAAACCATGACACATTATATTTATCCCATATCACTATGGAATATCATAGGTTTCCATAAGTTTTATGGTCTCATTTATTATAATGGTTTATAAACCAAATTTGAATTAACCTAAGAATATCCCTCATGAGTGTCAAACTAGGTGTGCATTATTAAGCCCAGTGATCATGCACCAGTGAAGATTGAGTTAATACCGAATCCAAGCATTTCAGATTTTTTACCCCTAGGTGAATCCACTATACATTATCTGTACAAGGATTTATTTTCATTAAAACCATAGTATTTTATTTACCATAGCTTTTGATGTTCTATTAAAATTAGAATTATCCTAAGTTTTCTTACTAATGTTTTTAATCCTAATCACTAAAATTAACTAAATCGTACTCTCATAAAATCTATAATGACCTATTAATTCTATACATTAATATTTAATCATTTTAGTTAATATTAAATACATTTCAAAATAATACATGCTTTAGGACACTAAAGGTTTAGTGTATTTGGAGACAAGATACATAATCATCTTATTTCATGAAAATACTTCAACATTTACCATGAAAATCTTCTCACATAGTACACTTCATATAAATACTATACTTAAAATAATTCTTTATATACCAGGGAAATAGATTCATAATAAAGGGTCAGATCAGATGCTCAGTAAGGGTAAACGTGAAAGATATAAATTATAATTTAAGAATAACATGAGTATAAGGTATGAGAACATGATATTAACATTTAAAAAAATTCATATAAAATAGTCATGATTCATGAAATAAAAGTTGTTATTTCATAGGTCAGGAATCATAAAGGAATCGAAGAACATGATTTTATAGAGCATAACATTGACATAAGATCATGCCAAAAAAGAGTGGAATTAATTGTGGAATAATCATAATATTAAAAATATTATTTCAAGGATACTGAATAATACGTTAATCAAATGTAATGCTTGAGATAAGCACCCATGTACGTATAATGGGATTGGAATAACCTCTCATGTACCATATTTTGTAATTGGGATAACCTCCCATATACCATATTTTTTTGCATGGGATAATCTCATGTGTAACCTATTTTGTTCTTGGGATAGCCTCTTATATACCCTTCAATCTCATAAAATTTTAATCTTTACCAAATTCATTAGAGTTTTATATAAATCTAGGCCTACCCATCACATAATCATAATCTATTCATATGTATTCCATAAGATCATAAAACATTAATCATATCATCATAGCCTAACCCATGGAGAATAAACAAGTTTATTAAAAATTTCCTCATCACAATAATTTTAAATACATAGAAAGAATAATGATGGTATCATTGGATTATATCCCTAATAAATCAAAAGTAATATGAAAGGATGTAATTATATAGGAAAAAATCCAATAAAAGGTCACTTGAATATTTCTTGAGGAAAATACCCATTTTAGTTTGAAATAAATTATTTAAGATATAAAAGATTAAAAAATATTTTTTAAACCCTTTTAGTTTAAAAATAACCCTGGGAAATTGTACAATAAGATTAAAATTATTGAGAAGTAATGATGAAAATAAATAATGTCCATGCAGTAATCATTAAAACAATGCTTTTGTTAACACCTTTGGTAAAAAGTACGAAGTTAAGAAAACCACAATAAGATTTTTTGAGCAATTTTTTAAAAAACTAAATCACGTGGAATAATAATTTTAAAAAATCCTTGGATATTATTAAAAAAATGAAAACTTTTTGGAAAACATTGATATTGATGAAAAAATATTTCTGACTGAAGAGATAAATAAAGTCCATTTTAAAAAAAAATATTATTTCAGTTTCTTGAGTAATTAAAGATATCAAAATTAAATAAAAACATTTAGTCTCTATAAATACCAATATTGGAATAATATTAAAGGGTTTTATAAGATAATTATTATATAATTTCCCTCAATATAAATTCGGGGATAAACAATCCAGATTAAAATGGGATTGAAACAAAAATCCCTTACCGCTTTGGAAGATTTTTTATCATATACCCCATGAAATAAATAACTTAAAATGAAACATTAAATAATATGAACATAAGGATATTCATGATAAAAAAAATAAATTGGATAATGAGTCGACATGATTTAAAATGCTAAGTGTACAACATAACATATATCCTAATAAAGACAATTTGTGACTGTAAAACCATACCACTTTGGTAACATTTGAAAAAAAACCTTGAATGAATTTATTTTAAGTTAAAAATTAATACCTTGAAATAATAAGGATTCATGATATATCATGTCAAGGTATCAGTATATACACCTCATATACATAAATAGGTGCAACACATCAAACATAGCTCAATGAACCAACATTGAGATGAAGAACCCTTACCTCATGTATAATCCTTCTTTGTATGTGTAAAAATATAATTTATAATAAATATAGGATTATTATAAAACTATTAGAACAAAATATTCATATATTCAATACCATATAGGAATTTATTATAACATCTTATCACCTGTTTGTTAATAATTCTTTATTAAAATCACCGTTCAGTGTGACAATGTTTTTTAATTTTTATGCATGTTTGGATTCTATAGTTGTTTTCAAAATACATTGATGATGGTCCCATCATCTAATTTTTTTAATAATATCATAATTATTATATATAATCATTATATATAGTTATATAAACATTTATATAAAATGGTGATGAATAATTAATTACATCACTTCAGGGAGATGGAAGTCCGTACGTAAACAGGGGGGATATTTTTACATCTTGATAATTGGAAGAAAAGAAAGGAAAATTATAATAAAATTTTATTAAATCATTATTATAACATAAAAATATTATTAATTCATTAAATTTATCCATATTTCTATCTATGTAATGTGGAAATGGAAAATGATTCACATCTCTTTGTGGGGGTGGTTGTCCACATGTACTTACGAGTGAGGTTATTGTTTTCCAACATATGGGAATGTAATAAGGTATATAAGATCTTATACATATAGATAAATATTTATGTCCTAAATATCTTATAATATCATTAAATCCATTATAATAACCAGCCATGAAATATGGTGGGGGAAAAAGATTTATATCACTTTGTGGAGGTAGTAGTTCCATCGTATGCACAAGTGATGCTTTCATTTCCCACTTGATAGAAAGGAGATGGATAAAGTTAATTCCATAAACATAATTAAATCCAAATATATGGTATATATTTATGTTATTATATTGGAGTGTTTATAATATATTTTATATAGGTTAAATAATATTTACAGTAAAAGAGATTGGTTAAAACGATTACGTCCACTTTGAGAGACCTCCTTTAGATCTCTTATCATGGGCCACAGGGAAGTAATTTTGAAGAAAAATTTACCAACAAAAATTATATATGTATTTTTGTAAGATATATATTTTGGGTTTAGTCAAGATAAATTTTTCATGATGTTGTGAAGAATAGAGTATATGTGAGGTCCTTTTTTATTTATAGAAAAGTGACATTTGGAATTATATAGAAGGTTTAAATATAATAAATTATTCTTCATGTGCAAGGGGTAAACAATGAAAAATATATAAAATCTAATATACATTTATTTTTTATATACCTTTAACCAATAAATGTTTTATTGGTTTATGTGGGATTTTAAACAGTATCTTTTTGTATAACCTATTCATTAAATAATTTTAACCATAACCATGATAACAATTTTTTCAATATTAAAGTGTTATAAATTTATTTATAAGATAATAATTTACAAAAATGGTCAAATAAGAAATTTTATACTATATAACCTCACCATTATCCTATTTTAATATTTTTATGATTTTCAAATAATTTAATAAAATATTATATAATATAAAATATATTTAATTTCATTTTTGGGACTATTCATTTAATTTGAATTTAATATTTGGAATACAATAATTTATTTAAAATAGAGAAACATTAACCATAACTAATACATTATAATTACACACAAATTTCATGGAATACTACCACTAATGAAAAATATATTTATTTCAGTGTTTTAAAAATTATTTAGTGAATTTTTATAATACATTCACAAGTACAATGTCAATGTTCTATAAGAATTTATTGTAATTATACCACTAAGAAAAAATTTAAAAAAAAATATGATAATTTTTTAAAATTATAATTAAATTAACCATTTATTACTATCTGTATCATCTTTTTTATCCACCTAAAAAATATTATATTTTTTAAAAGAATATAAATTGTTATTTTTTATTTTTAATTAATTAATATAATATATAAGTCAGGATAAAAAATGGAATTTTTTTCGATAACATAGAATATTGGATTATTATTTTTGAAAACCAATCATAATATAGATTAACGAAAAGTCTTATGATTATTTTATAATCATATACCATAGATTTAACACTATTTTTCTCATTCAACCTTTTCCATGACAACACTAATTTTATAATGGATACTATTATTACTGACCAATAATAAAAGGGGACTATTTTCCAAATTTTATCCTAAGAATTCTAAATAGAGAATTTATATTTAATGATTCAATTTCTAGATATTTAAAAAATAAAACATTAATATAAATTCTTAAAACGCAATATAAATAATTTTTAGAAAAAATGTTTTTATGTCCAAAAAAGAACTTACACCAAAATAATTTATTCCAATATCTATAATAATATTATTTATAATTAGATTATGATTATGATAATTTATGATCAAATATAAAAAAAATCACTTTTAAAGTACTTTATTTAATGAAAATAAATGACAGTTTTTAAAAAATTGGTAATTTTCACTTTTCACTTAATAATAAATATTTTTGAAAAATCATAAAAACATATCCCTAATATAATATTGAAATGATGACTTAAGAATTTATATTTTATTCTAAAACCAAAATTTTAAATCGTGGTATAAATTAATTATAATTTTTACACACAAAATTCAATAAAAACCATTTTTGAATATAATATATTTTTTTGAAGCATAATATTGATTTACTAAATATTGAATAATTATTTATTATGAATTAGTAAAAAAAATTATTTGAATAAAACATTTATATATATTTAGAAATATGTTATATTGTTTTTTATCCTATTCATACCTTTAAATTTAATGGCTAGGATAAAATATATTTCATTTAGTTATAAGATTATTGTAGCATGAAATTAAATTCATCCAACAATTAAAATTTATTTAAAGAGAAAATTTATCATAAAATATTTGGGGTATTACAAGGTATTATACTGGAGAAGCCACATATGTGCTCTAATCCATGTTTTAATGGAGGCAACTACTGGATGTGGTCTATTTACTATTTAAGCCTTCCTATATGAAAATATAGAGTTTTATTCATGATTGTGGGAGTAGCTTGCCAGAATTTTTAAAGAAATAATATAGAATTACTTACCTCATCTAGTGATAGTCAAAAATTATAATTAGGTGAGAGACGATGAATTAATGGATGTCACATGGGTTTTTTAATTCATGAAAAATAACCTAATTGAAATGTAGAGAAATGTGGATCATTGGGTTATTCTAGAAATTTTAAAATTAGAGATCTAACTTCCATGGAACACCATTACTACCTCAGGGGATCTAGGACTAATGTTTAGGGAGAGTTGGAGGAATAAAAAAGGGATTTGATGTTTCATATAAAGGGGAGTTTTTATTCCTTATTTTCCTTCTACATTATTTGGTTTTATCTTTCAAATATGTGTCATGAACTGATTTTTTTATTCATTAAAACTTGATTAATAGTTATTTATACATGGGGAATTCAAGTTATTGCACCTGTTATTTTCTCTTATAATTCATTCATATTTTTATCTATGATTAAATGATTTTTACAATTAAAATATAAATTTAATTGGTCTACTGTTGGTGTTTAATTAAAATTTAAAATATAAAAGTATAGTTTTTATAGTTTATCATTTTACGTTAATTCAAAAAATAAATTATTCCTGAATTAAGTTGAGGTATTAAAAATTTGTATTTCAATTAAATTGCTTATATATTTTTTAAATATGTTTTATCATCTTCAGTTCTCTATAGGTTATGTTGGTGAATGAATTTGGCCAGACCCACCATGTTATATAATAATATGAATTTAGTGATAAAAAAACCATTCCTTTAATTCCTTCTATTTTAGTAATATCACTTAACATAGGACAATATAATTCATCATCATTTTAGGGAAAATTTATAGGTATTATTTCAAATTTTAGGTTTTGGTTCAATTCATTATAGTGTGTATTTTAATGAATGAAAGTACAATTTTAAAAGTCATCATCTACCATATTTTTTCCAGCTTTAATAAATCAGCATCATTATCTATGATACAATTATACAACTCAAATATTTAATATTTATAACATCTCTTTCAAAAAAAATTCTTCACTTTAGTTTTTATTTCTATTCCATCATTCCACAACATTTATTTCTACCACCTTCTGTAGTTTAGGATTAGATTAATCCTCAATCCTAACACCCTCCTTCTCTAGGGTTTAATGCTGCTTTCCCCTTACTAGTGAGTGTAGGAGATTAAAATTTTTATTTTAATATCTAAAATTAAATGTATCACAATTTATTAATGTTGTCAAGGAGGAAAAAACTAGGATTCTTTGGATAAAGATAACAATCTTTATAAAAAAGTATAATGGTCATGAAAACTACCTATTATAATTATTTTCATCTGTTAATTTATTTTCATATTTTCATATTTTGTTTACTTTTATTATGGAATATATTTCTTTTTAAACAGTTCTATGAAAAACTATAAAATAACTATAAAATAGATGGTAAAAAATGCACTATTGGATCTTGATCTCTAACTTTCAGAAAGAGTAGTAGGGAGATATTTGATGATACACGATATATATCTAATGGATTTACTATTCAATTTTCAAATCATGTTATTTCCATGAAGGTATTGTTATATTCAAATTTCATGGGCCAAATGATGATGACTGATATGATTAAAAAACTCATAAAGGAATTTATTGTGTATCACAGTGATGAAAAATTATAAATTATTTAGGATTAATTAGATATAATTATAGAAAGAACTCACATGTTTTTAATGCTAAATTTTCATCCTTGTAGTCTTTAATTGATAATATTTTTTTTAATTGTCTAGTAATGGAAATAAATTTTCTGAATTTGGGAAGATAAAAATGATGAATTCAAAGAGATAAGATCAAAGTTCAGGTAGCATTGTGAGAAAAGTTATAAATTTTCCAAATAGGTTTGCTATTAAAATGATAAAATTCATGAATAACTGAAACAATAATTAATGGTTTAGAAATTATATATGGTAAAATTGTTCATGAAGTGAAATAAAAATATGTTCAACTTGGGGTCTATTTTATTCAATTGGAACATTCATCTAAAAAGTGTAGAATGTAAGTAGTTAGCCAAAAGCTTGTGGAAATGGTTATGATGGAAGTTCAAATAGGATTATTTTATAACTATTTAACAAAATCATCATTGTATAATAAAATTGAAAAAATGATTCAAAAATTCCTTTTGTGGTTGATGAAATATAGAAAACATTGAAATGAGTGTTAGAGTATTTAATCCTTTCGAAAATAGATTGGAAAAAGTTTCTTCTCATGATTTTTTTACCAAACTCCTCAGTTTGCAAAACTGTTTTCGTGGAATATGGGAGAGATTTTGATGAATAATTTTTGGAGAGTTTTTAATAGACATTGAAGTACTTTATACTCTGATACCACTATAAAATAGATATGACTGAATTTATTCTATATTTAGAATCAAGGTTTATAGGAAGAATATTTTCATTTCAAAACTGGAAAACAGGTTATTATTCTTTTTCAAAGGTTTTTTTCAATGAGGTGGGGTAGCTAATAAGGAATTTCTTTGTGTCCATAAAAATTATTTACTCTATATTTATGATTTTCACTTATGAAAAAATGTTCAAAAAATATGTGGTGATTCCAAATTAAGAAACCACACCCTCCAAGTGATTATGGATGCTCTTATTAGGGGATTCTAGTTAGGGAATTAAAATCAAGCCCAAAATGCGAGGAAAACCATAACTTCCATTCTATCAATAAATATATTTATGTGATTTCAATAAAATTTAATTGTTTTTCTTTTTAAAAAATAAAAATCAAACTTCATAACCTAATGTTTTTTCTCCAAAGGCATTGGATCATTTCATTGATATCTAGTAGGGGAAGTAAGTGACATCCACAATACCATTAGTGAACTACAGATACCACCCACTATATTAGAGCTTTATAGTCACCCATTTCAATGTTTTTTTTGTATTATAGGTTTTTATATTATAGAGATTAGGTAGAGTTCAAACTATTAAGATAAGGATGGATAGTTTATCTACTATAATAGAATTTTACACTATCATTATAGAACATAGAAAAGATAAAAATATAATTTTTAGTTTCTTCAGTTTCTATCAAAGATGTTGAACCTACTATAGATTCCCTACAAAGAAATAATTTCATATTATATAAAGAAAATACACAATGTATTTTTTAAAGCTCATATGAGATGACTAAAAAAATATAAAAGCATCAAATCAAGGTTCCTTATTGGAAGAAATTGTGGTTTTTATATTTCAAGTTGAAGGTGGAATGATATGAGTAAAATAAAATGGATATAACTACAAATACATATGATTAAATTTTATTTTTTATAAATTTTCATACTCATTGGTATATTTTAAATCCATGCAAGTCGTTATTCCAGTTACTATGACATTAAGATTAAAATTTGAAATATGAACCATCAATATAAATGATTTCTTTCCATAATACTCTTTAGGATGATAATGCATTGAAATAGTAAATTCTATAACATAATTAATTCTTAATTGTAAACCTTTTGTTAAATAATTTAAAACATTCATTCACTTTTTAATATTTCCATTTCTATTTCAGTTAAAAATATTGTTTCTTATTGTTTTAACTATTGTACATTCAAAAATAATGAATATATCATGCTTATATAAATATTATTTTAATAATCATTTGATATTTAAATAAAACATGAATCTACACTATTATATATTATTTATTGATTACTAAAGTCTCTTTTACTTTTTGAGTGTTAATGTAATTACTAGAAATAATTTGAGTGCATGCCACTATTTTTATGATTTATTGTGACCCATTAAAAATGTTTTTAATTACTGAATTGAAAACCATCTTAAACATAACTATATAACTCAAATATCTATCAAAAAATTAAACATTTAGGGAATCATTATGTTTTATGTGTTGGTAGAAGTATTTATCTATGAAAAAAGTTATTTCATTGAAACTCATCAAAATACCCAAAATATTTATAATTAATTTTGATTTTAATCAAGTAAAATATTTTTATTGATCTCTTAAAAATTCTTCTCATTAATGTAAATTTATAAGCTTATTTCTTCAATCCAAAATTAATCTAAACTATCATATTTTCTAGAAATTGTACTAAAAATAATTTTACTTGCTGATAGTTAGTGTAATGACTAGAAATTTGGGTAATCATGATTTTGTTATAAGCATTCTGGTTACCGATTTCCCATGTTTTTCACTAATAAATTGAAACCATCTTAAATTAAAATGTCTAAGTGAAATATCCACCATAGAATTAAATATTGCGGAAAATGATATTTTTTAATTAATTGGTATGAGAGTTTATCAATTCCAAACTATAAATCATTGAGAACTCATCAAATTACACTCAATTGTCTTTTTAAAAATGAATTCAATCAAATAAAATGTTTTCACTATTCTATTGAAATATATGTACATTGGTTAAATTATTTATGTAAGTTTTAAATTTTACATTTAATTTTAATCCATTGGGGAGAGTTAAATTAATATGATTTTTAGTCAAATGCTCTAAGAAACACAATCCTAATACCAGGTTACACTTTTATTATTTAAGATAAAAACAACGTATTTGTTAATTACTATTCCTTGTAATGAATAAAAGTACTCATCTATTCAGTTTTTTTCTTATATTTTCATTCTAAAATAAATTAATCCATTCAAAAAGGAAAATAAGTTATATTTCAAAGAAAAATTCGAGGAAAATTTAAAACTTTTTAAACCTCTATCAATGATATAAGTTCAATTATCATTATCAAAACTCGAAACCAAATTTTAGAAAATATCATTTATCATAAGAGATAAATAATTTTATTATTACTTGAGATATTTAATCGGGGAAATACTCTTGGGAGTTATTTCTCAGTGCACCTACAAATATTTCTTACTTAAGATAAATTGGTTTCTACAGAAAATGTTGAATAAATTTTTTAAGGAAAAGAACTGGATTACATGTTTGAGAATTTAGTGTGGTAATAGTTTATGAATTTTCCATATATATTTTATGGATTATAATTTTTCATTATTCGATAAAGTATTCATTTTTATCTTAAATATTCATGTTTTTAGAAATTGGATTTTATTTTATTATTCATCACTATTGTAGTGTAAATTGATAATTATTAAGGGTTTATAAACTAAGAATGTCATTATGTTTATGTATATATTTTTTAGGTCTTGGTGGCTGAAATAAAAAATAATTATAGTTAAAAATATAATAATTTATAATTAAAGAAATGAATTTTAAAGTTGAAACATGCATTCTAGTTGGGAATTTGAATAGAAAATAAAAATCTATTCTGATAATTAATCCTAAGCCTATGAATTTAAAAATGTATTCCCAGTGTATGTAAAATTAAATTTTATTTTTTAAATTATTAAATAATAATGTAATTGAAAATATATGGATATGATAATTTAATTATTTAAATATATTTTTTAGTTTTTCCAATGAGTTGTTAATTTAGAAATACTCATTTGATGTCACTGTAATGATTTTATGTTGGTCATGCACTTGAGTTTTTTCATGGGACTATACCCAATAATTGGATCCATTTGATTATTTATTTGAGTTTTTATCCATTAAATATAAACTCACTCAGTAAGGTTTTATGAATTTTGTATTATCTACACTGTATGAATTAAGATGAAGCTGGCCTAAGGTCATTGATTTTCATCATCCAATGTAAATCTAGATGGGGTTCATAGTTCATGTAATGGAAAATTTTAATAAGGACATGACACGTTGAAATTATTGATCAAGTGTATCAATAATCATGGTTTTCTTGAGAACAATTTATATTTATGAAAAAAAACTAGAATATAAACTGAACATTTGGAGATATGAAACCGATTTAGCTGAAGAAGAAATCATGAGGATGTGTTATACAGAAACACTATTCCAAATGAGTTAAATTGTTATTTTTGGATATTCATGTGGGTGATGGGATGTTTTAGGTATATTTACGCAATTAAATATTACATTTCTAGTTTTGATCAGGAGTTTGATTGAGGTAAAGGGATTTATGTGATTCTTATTTTATTATCTCGGTCACTTATCCTTCGTTCATGCTACACTCTATGAAAATGGTTCAGATTAGGTATAATGCTTGAAGTTCCTCCTAGGTGATCAAATTAATTCTTCAAAAAATTCCAATTTTTTTAGGTTTATTTTATGTCTGATATGTTTTATCTAAAAATCTAGAGTTAAATTCTTGAATGATGTAATAATTCATTAGGCTTCTACAAGTGATAGTCTAATGTCACATGCCTCATTTAGTGATTGTTTTCAAAACATATCAATTGAGATAAGAATAATTAATTAATAAAAAAATTATTTTTTAAAGTCAGTGGAAATAGATTAATTGAAAATATGATAAACCTAACTCATTTGGGAATTCATGTATGATATGTTTTATCAAAAAATCTAGAGTTCAATTCTTGACTGTTGTAATAATTCATTAGGCTTCTACAAGTGATAGTCTAATGTCACATGCCCCATCTAGTGATTGTTTTCAAAACATATAAATTTAGATAAGACTAATTAATTATTAAAAATTTATTTTTTAAAGTTAGTGTAAATAGATTTATTGAAAATAGGATAAATATAACTCATTTGGGAATTCTTGAATTCCTAAAAATAGATACGTAACTTCCACGACAAACCACTTCTAACTGAGGATCTGTAAGAATAACTTAGAGGGGTATTTGGGGGTAAACCAAAGGGTTTTCAAGTTTCATATCAGGGGGGGGTTTCTTCCTTTTTACATATTCTATATATGGTTCAATAGTAAAAATATGTTCTATGAAGATAATGTTTTTTCAATAAAATATGATTTAGAGTAATTTTCATCTGATAAATTCAGGTTCTTGTGCCTATTATATTCTCTTAAAATTATTCAATCTTAAATCAATATAACGAATTGATTTATTCAATTGAAATTAAAAATTAATTGATTTTTTATTTGAGTTCAATGAAGAATCAAAATATGAATATGGAGTTTTTATAGATTATCAATATTATTTTTTTCAAAAAGGAATTCATCTGAGATTTATTTAATGTATTGAAAAATAAATATTTCAATATAATTTTTTCTATTATTTTTGAATTTTTTTCATAATATTAAATTTTCAACATAAATTTTTGGTGAATATATTTTTAAAGGACCACCTAGTTATATGAAAATAAGAAATTAGTGATAACCAAAAATACCTTTCCTTTATTTTTTTTATTTTTGAACTCTCACTTAACAGAGGATAATTTGATTAAACTTCATTTTGGGAAAACCTGAAAGTGTTTTATGTGAGTTTTAGTTTTTTGATTAGTTCATTATATAGGGAATTTTAAATAATGAAAGTAAAATTTTAATAGGTTTCATCATCCTTGATTTCCCTAGAATCATTAAAAAAGGACCATAAACTATTTTCTAATTCCGCAACAAAACTGTTTAACAATATTATCACCACTTTCACACTTATTCACATTTATATTGTATTACATTACTTTATTTTCCATTATTTATTTATACTAAATTCCACAAAAATTAGTTAAATAAATTCTTAGGAAACTCGCCCTTATTCCCTTGGGTTCAACCTTTCCTTCCGCTTACTAGTGTGAGTAGGAGGTAAAATTTTTTATTATGATATCTACAATAGTAGGTATCAATGGGTCTTTAATTGAATTGATGCATAATCAACAAATATATCTTTTTTATAAGGAAACATTGAAGTCCTTTCTTTGATACATTATTGAATATAGCAAATCCTTATATGACCTTAAGAATTTCATTCCTTTAAATGTAAAATTTGTTAACAATTTATCTAATGGGTAAAACTTTTCCAAAAAACAATGATAATAACCAGATAATACTAGGAAACAATATATTATAGTAATATTCATTTTTTTCTATTATTCAATACCATTTTGTTTAAATAGTTTACAAATATTCTATCATTGGAGAAAAAATGTTGAACAAAAGAAATTTTTTGAATCTAAAATTCAAAATTTCAAAATTTATTATATAAAATTTTATTTATCAAATTATATTAAATAATATGTTGATTATTATAATACACTAGTATATCTTAGATTAAACCAAGATATATTTACTAAATAACCAAAAAAATTTATCGATACAATCCTTGAATACCCTATATATTAGATCAATAAAAAGTGGATATGTTAGTTAATCCAAAATAAATTACTATGAAGTAATAATGCATATACCTAATATGAAAATCTAGATTTGGCATATCATCATTCTAAAATTTTAATTTTTGATAACTAAAATTATATTCAATCATAGAAAAGTATTGAGATCATTTAATTTGATCAAAAAATCACTAATACCTGAAAATAAATACTTATTCATAACATTATTGTGTTTTATTTCAATATAATTAATGAAAATCCTCATAGAAGTATCCTTTTTCTTTACAAATATCACTGGTTCTCCCCCAATAGAGAAAATAGGGTATATGAACCCCTTACCATACAAATATTATAATTCATTCCATAATTCCTCCCATTATATCTATTCCATTCTACAGGGTGGATTTGATATCATCCTTGCATTTGGGATGAGATGATTCCAAAATTCAACATTATGATTGGGAGGATATCATATAGTGTGCCTCACTAGTATTGTAAATATATCCACATATTCAAAGAAAAATTTTCCTTCCTTTTTTTATAAATTTAGATATTTTCATTCCATATCATCCAATTTTCTTGAAGAAAATATTTATAAATGAATAATGACATAAAATAATTCCATTACATACATTATATATCTTCTATATACTTGGTATTTTTGAATCAATAATAATCAATGTTTAATATCTCCATTCAGATCGTATCCAACCATAATAACAATCTTTGTTACATGACATCATCAAACATAGAATATCATCTTATTAGATAAAATTATCTTACTTTACCTCAAAGGTTTAATTGTTATATTTAATTTTAAAAATCACTAAAATATAAAACAATTTCATTTTGTTACACATGGATTAGGGGAGATATGTTGGTTCATAAATGTTTGTTTATTTTTCATAACCTATGATAACTGTCTCATTAAAGTTATAATCATATAATATCTGACAACATTTTCATCAATTTTCTTAGTAGGGAAACAATTTACTATATAAAGGTGTTGAAAATATTTTTGATGCCTCCATTAGGCATTATTTGCTAATTAATATTGTAATTAGTCCATGAATAACATTATGAATTAGGAATCATTCAAAATATTTTATATGAATTTATTATAAATGTATTAAATGTATTCAATATATTCTAGAATACATTCTAGAATATCATAATGTTTTTGCCATGATTTTTTCCTTCAGATATGTTCATCTAAGATAAGTTCCTATGTATTCTAATAAATATTCTTTAATACTAACTATGAAATCCCTATCTATTGAAACGTAGAGCTAAATTCATTTTATTTCATTGGAAACTAATTGAATCAATAGTTTTGTAGTATCATAAAACAATAAGTATAATTTAAAATTACATTACAATGTAAATTGTAGTACATTGAAAAAAAATTAATTATTAAATTATTTATTTTCCATAGATTATTTTTATACTTCATTTTGGTTTCCCAGGGAAATGTGTAAAAAATAAAAATGAGCTTAGATCCATAGTAATTGGAATCATATAATTGATGTTAATAAAAGAATAAGCATACAAAATTATATTGAAAAAATAAATATTCAATGAAATACCATATAAGTAAATAAAAAATCATACTATAATCATGAAAATGGAGATAGATGATCACATGGTTGAGAATAATATTTCCCATAATGATAAAATGCATAATTCATGAAATCATAACCAGACATTGAAGGCCTTATTACATGATATCCCAAATAAATGGTAAGGATTCTCCCATTACCCTATTTTTCTTTTTCTCATGAGGCCTTTATAATTATAGAACCCACCTATCACATAGTAAGTCCAATACATTCATAATATGGGAATAATAGATAAGAAATATAGTACATATTACTTATTAGAGAACACTTGACATAAATACGATTACATAATATATAATTATACATATTTAATTAAAGGGTATTTAGAATACCAAGATTTTACTAATTAAATAGTTCAATTTTCTAGATAAGCACTCTTAAAATTAAATAATGAAATATAGGTTATTTGAATCACATGGAGTCAAGGGTGTACTATAAACTCAATGAAAATAAGTTAATAGAAATATTGCAATGGATATGGAATAAATCCATTAGATAAAGAACATATACATGGTAGATGAATATATAGAATATGGAACACGATTAAAAATGATAAAACTAATACAAGAAGTCCCTTATAATGTTTACAAGGAATGAATTACCTATGAATATTTAATACATGGTATGTAAATCCCCAAAATAGGATAAATAATATATGAATATTATATTTAGTTTATAAAATAGATAAAAAATTGAGTGATTATTAAAAAAAATAGAGATAATACTAATGTAAATAATGAGTGGTAAACCCTTTAAAAAATTTAAAGGGAGGGAGAACAGTGTCCTTCAAAGAGAAAAAATTTATATGATTTTTTATATAGAAATAATAGAACTATAATATTGAATATTTAATAAAATTTCATAAAAATAATATATGAAAAAGATCATTATAGATGGAATAAATAAAAAATTAAAAGAGATGGAAACAATTTGTGTATATAGTTCAAAATGGTATTTCATAAAGACATTATTTGAATGAAAGACAAAAACATGAATATACTAGGAAGTATGAAAGGGAAATGAACTAAATTAATTTAGGAACTTAAATAAATATAATATATTAAAAACATAAGTTCAAGAGTGTGAAAGTAAAGGCATAAATTGAAATAATGAAAGAGAGTGGGAGGTGTATGCTAACCGTGGGTGGTGACACACACAAACATTCCTCAAACCTGTTAAAATTTTAAATTACATATGTTAATCCCAAAAAATACTAATGAATATTCCATATATTAAAATATATTTTATTATCATATATCATTCATTTATTATATTTTTTCCCACATCAATTGTGTGGGGTTATTCAGCATGATTTTTGAATATCACTTTAGTACAACGGTAATAATTAGTGATATATTCCAAATGGTTCTAAAATCTATATTAGAGTAATGTTATTTATTATCAACTATTAAAATTTTTTATAATTTTTGTCTTTCAATATATGTTCCAAAACGGTTTCAAATTAGGAAACAAATCACAATAAACTCATTTTAGTAGTATAAAATTTCCATGGTTATTTGTTTTTAATAACATTAATAAAATTATTATTCCATATTTCAGGAATGATAATCATGTCATAGATATATTATTTATTTATTAAATATATTTTTAAAACCATCCATGTAATTATAAAATAGTTTATTTCTACCATCATTCATATAGGTGGTTTAAGTAGATGATAAAGGAATGAATGTTATAAATAACTATGGATTGATTTTTTTAAAAATTATTCAATGATATAGTTTTGATTAATGTATAATTATATTATAAATTATATTATTAAATTTCTTTATTAAATTTAGTAATAATAATAAATAAATAACAAGATTTAAATTGAAAGGGATTAACATAAAAGACATTCTTTTCACTATGAGAGGACTCTGTAGGACTACACCTTTTGGATTTCATGAAAGGTATATTGATGAGACCAGAACCTCACCCAAAATTAAAATCAGTATTCAAGGATGGAATTTGGTATATATTGTTAAATTAAATATTATTTTGGTGGTCGGGGAAGTGGGGTAGTGAGGGGTGGTAATTATAAGGTGAAAAGGGTGTTTTAAAATAAAATATTAGATCAAAATACAATTTTCCAAACAAAAATCAGTCATGAGATTCAACAGTAATGAGATTGTGAGTTAATATTAAAAGTGGTATTGTAATATTTATCTAGCTTTTAAAAACCCCATAATTTATTTATACTTCAGCATTACAGAATACACCATTTTACTATTAAACTATGTATTTCACTATTCATGAAAATACAAAAAATCACCATTAACTAATTTTGACATGCAGATTTAAAAAATGACATCCATTTTAACAATTATTTTATGAAAATTAAAATAATTTTAATATTTAATAATAGTATAAAAAATATTAATTTATTAAATAAATTATTAAATTTTGCTATAAACATACTTATACCAAAATTTTATTAAAATTAATAGAAAATTATTTCATCTTATATTCTACTTATATTTAATAATTTAATTTATATTTTTCATTATTATTAATATTAATTAGTAATTTTAACTTAATGGTTATTTTATAATTCCTATAGTTAGGTTATAATGATAACCAAGTTACTATTCTGATAGTTATGTTATTATTCTAATAGTCAAATTCAAAATGGTCATATAATTTTACACATCCAATAAATACATATTATTTTCATAATTCACCATTCACAGAATTTTTTTTATGTTTATCTATAAATAATTTACTATTTTTTAATAATATTTTTAATGTTTAATTTTATTATCAAATTTTTTTGTGAGATTTATATTTCTAGGGGAGTATGACACTATAGATTTAAAAAAATATAATTTTATTATTTACATGTTTTAATTTTACCATTTTAATATTTTTAAAATTTTAGGTGTATTTATCATTTTTATATAATGTTCCACATCACTAGTCGTATACATTCAATTGAATGTAACACTATACTTGTATTATAATATAATGAAAAAAATGGAATTTCATTAAAATGAAAGAATAATTATAGTAAAATGTCATATATTACATAAATAATCAGTAAGAATAGTGTATCAGAGTGAGAAGAAACTGTTTGAGAAGATGGAACCCCTTGTAAATGTGTGGTGAAATCATGGATATCTTTAATTGGAGACCTAGAAATTAGAGGCAGTTCTACAGTTGTAGTGGATGAGGTATTTTGTAAAATATGTCTGGTTAATCTTCTCGATCATTGGTTAGTATATTATTGGGAGTCTGTAATGACCCCAAATACAAATGTATGAATTTGATATAAGTTTTTTGTTCCTTATATATTTTGGTTGTATTAGGTTATAGGAATATTTTGAGAAGGTTAGTGGTTGTAATTTGATGTAATAATTTTGTGATGTAGAATATATCTTTTTTGACTGAAAGTCATTGGTACCCGGTGGGATCATAGTGTGCTCCAAGTTGCCAAAAAAATGATGTGGGATAACTTTATGTTTATTGGCCACCCAGTGGCCCCTAGCTAGGTATCTGGTATGTAATATGCGAATAGAATTAGTGAATTGAGTATCCAGTGGCCTATATTGTAACATACCATATTTAAGTATACATTTTCATTCCATATGTAAATTTTTAATTCTACTGTAAATGTCAGATCCTGTCCTATGGGCCCGTGTCGTGACTACCCCAAGCCCACCTTCCATAGGCCAGGGGCTGACGACTAGCACCAAAAGCGTAAATCCCGATAAAATGGGAAGGCATTGCCTTTATGAAACTTAAACACACACAACCAGAGTACAAGCAGAAGAAAACACAAAGTAAGCAGTATAACAGTTGTGCTGAAAGTACAAAGGGTCCGGAATACAAGCCCAACAGAAAAGTACAAGGAAAAAAGAAAAAATAGCTGGAAGGTGATAAGCAGCTCCTGGATCCTCCACCACGGATCCTACCTTAAGGGTAAGTACAGATAGCACAACTCCTAGATCGTCCACAACGAATCCTACCTGAAGGGTAGATATAGATAGCCTCCTCAATGCCCCCGTCTGTCAACCTCCTTTGGGTACCGACTCATTGTGAGGTCTGCCTCCAGGTTCCATCCAGTCCTCGTACACACGGCCTCCGTTAGCGTTTTCCGTCATCTGCATCCAACACAACGAGGTGCAGGCCTTGCCCGTGCATGGGTGAGTATAAAAATACTCAGGAGGGACCCCGAGACCCTCATGGTCTCACGAAAATCCAACAAGGATAAACCACAAAGAAATATCTCAACAGATAACCTTTACTTAGGTATATGCCCATACATATACCTATGTTATCAAGTAACCCATCTCAACGATGAGGAAAACACAAAGGTCATTGACTTAGCTCAAACCAGGATTTTCATTATCGAAACCACAACTGCTAGAAAACTCATCCTCTATCGAGTACAGTGGCCCTATCACGACTCTGAGGCACTACTCACTGACCTTAGACTGCTGAGGTACTCCTCCTATCGAGTACCGCAGGTCTGCTGCCAAATGCCGGGCGCTCCGTCCACTGTGGGTCTACTGCCAAATATCAAGCGCTCCCCCTAATGGCCTAGAGAGGTAATCCTCCTGTTGAGTACTGCGGGTCTGCTTCCAACTACCAGGCGTTCTGTCTTCCGTGAGACTACTTCCAAATACCGGGTGCTCCGTCCATTGGGCTAATCAAATCCCTCCGAGTCAATTTGGTCAAGCAGTCGCCAGGTCTACAACTATTAGGTCTCCGCACTCCGTACGCTCGTCTTCGGGAGGGTCCGCTTGACGAGCTACTGGTCGTTACTTACATGTGTCACGAATTACCACGTAGAGGTAACAAAAAGGACCACATCATCATAGGGGTCTCAATGCAAGAGACGACGTGTCAATCAGACGCCCGGTCTGTCTGTTATTAGCTTTTCCGTTCTAGGGGCCCGATTGGTTTTTAAGTTAAAACCAACCTGACCATACTTCAATATCATACAAAACTCACGTAGATTATGCCAAAAGAACCGTCTCCTCATGATTAATCCAATGTAGTCAATGGAACATCAATCAGATATCCGGTCCTCATGTTATAAGCATTTTCGCTCTGAGGTCCTAGATGGTTTCGAGTTCAAACCAACCCAGCCATTTTTTTCAAATTCGTCTAAAAATCACTAAGAGTAACGTAAAAGGACCTCCTCTACACATGGGTCCTAGTGCCATAGAGAGAGCGTCAATCAGAAACGCGGCCTTTACAAAATTCACATTTAAGTGAAAAAGGGCCCGGTTCATTAGGCCCGATGGGCTGACGGGTCGGGTCTACTCAGCTTTGGCAGGTCCGACCCGGAAAAGGGGTTAGATCAGCCCGGTGAGTTGTGCGGCCCGGCTAGGCCCGGCCTGGCACGGCCAGGCCCGGCGCGCCTCGGTAGTGCGTGACCTGGTTGTGCGCGTGGCCTGGCTGGCTCGGCCAGCCAGCAGAGCGGTCCGATGGGGAGGGCACGACCCCCCCCCCCCCCCGGCCGTCCAAACTGGCGGTGCCAAGCAGTGCCTCCCTCCCAAACCGACCATCTAGGCCAGCCGACCTTCTACCTCAAGAGGCCCACATGGGCAGGCCGTGGGTATTCCAGCGCGGTGCCCTCCTGGCGCCATGGCTTTGCTCCGCCTGGCCGGCCGACGGGCTGGCTGGTCCTTCCGCCGAAGCGGCCCGCAATGCGGGCCGTGGTTCCAGCTACACAGTCAGAACAACGGTGCAGGCTTCTTCCGCCGTGGCCTTTTCTGGACGCGGCCCCGCATCCCTGGAATAGTGCAACGACACCATGATTACTTCTCCGTAGCCCGCTTGGCCACTACTTTTCATAGCGTGCGCGACGACGGCCCTTGCACCACCAGTCTCTTCTGCGTTCCACATCCTATCGTCAATTCCAAAATGATCAAGTTCTAGTGGAGGGTGGTCAGGCCATGTTCGTTTTTCCCTGTCCCTCCTCGTTAAGTGATAGCCATAGGCCACGACAATCAAATAAAAACATCGACGAATCGAGACACAATTTTAATCCATTAAAATTGAAAATAAGCCCTACCTCAAATATGGTCCGTTCATCATAGATGCAGAAAGTGTTGTCACTCCATCAACGTCGGGAAACAACCGTCATCGTTGGAGAGTTCCCCACTATTGTATTTCCTTTTTTATGTAGATTAAGAAAAGGAAGCGCATCATAGTTCTTCGTGGAACCGGAGTTCTTCGTTGAAGAGGTGTTGTTCTTCAATGAAATTGGAATTCTCTTCTTCTTCTTCTTCACAAGAGCTCTCTCAAAATCCACCTACCCAACAAGTGCTAAAGTAAATTAATAGGCCAATCCTATTATTTTATTAACACTAGGAATTTAAATTTCAAAAATTATATTACTTAGTTAATTATTTGAATAGGTTCAAATTATTAATTACAGTGTGTTGGAAAGATTTCAAGAGGGAGAGAGAGTGGAAAGGAAGAGTTACACAATTAAAGGGGAGTTAAAAAATTAATGAATGGGGGTTAAGGGTGTTTGGGGAAAAATAAAGGTTGGGGATCGTGTGGGCCCCACATCTCATATAACCACACATGGGATTTTGGGTGGTTGTGGGCTCCACCAACAACTTCCCATGGGAGGGTTTAACTTCAAAGGTTACAAAATATAATTGTTCAACACTTTTATTTATTTTAAACTAATTCCCCAAGTAATAATTCTCAACTCGCATAAAATGAAACTATGGTAAATTTCCCCTTATGAAATTACCAGCGCTGCGAGTTCATCAGTGCCCACAGATTTCAATTCCAAGCACCGGTTAAAAATATAGAAAAACACATGCTTGTTTGTTTACTGAATGTAGCCGAGCTAAAATTCGGAAATTGATTCTAGGCACACTGGGCCTCGGAATCAAGTGTCGTCAAAAGCCACAGACTCGTAAAATTCCAAAGAAATTAAGAAAAAACAATTCTTGAAATTTCCGGGTCTTTACATTACTCCCACCTTAGGGATTTATGTCCCCATAAAGCTACAACACATACTAGGGAAATCAAAAGATATACTGAGCAAACAACTGAGCCTCCTGATCCCATGTGCTCTCTTGGAGGTTCCCGTGCTACCAGTGAAAGCGCACCCAAGGAATCAACCATCCTCGTAGGACCTGATCTTGTCGATCCTCAATCTCAACTAGAACCTCCGTTAATGTCATCACATGGTCGATGATGACGGACGGATCGTGCACGCATCTCCTCAGTTGAGATACGTGGAACATATCGTGCACTTGGTGCAATTGAGGTGGAAGGACCTAGCGGTAAGCCACCTCACCCACTCTACTAAGGACCTGGAAAGGCCTGATGAATCATGGAGATAACTTTCTGCCCCAGGAAAGTCTCTATAGACCTCATTGAGGTGAGGCCTGTAAGAAAACGTGGTTGTCACCCTTGATCTCCAGTGGTCTCCGTCTCCTATCAGCATAGGACTTCTGTATGCACTGTGCAGTCTTTATCCACTCTTGGATGATCTGCACCTTCTCTAGTAGCCTCAAAATGGGTGCACTGGTCAACCTCTGCCTCAGCTCCTGAAATGCTCTACTAGTATCTCTCTGACAACATGAAGGGTTTCCCCTTCTTTGTCAATGCTAAAAGTGGTGCAAAAACTCTTGAGAAGTCTGGCTTAAATCTATGTCGTTTTGACTCATGAGTGATCGAATGCACCAAATTATGCATGATTCCCTCCTGTGCTGCTGGGGGTTTCCTTTTCTCCGACCAAGGAAAACCCATCCCAATGTTGTAGGTAAACCACAACCTTTTTTCCTCATACAATAAATTTTTGTGTGAACTGTGGTTTCCCAGTCCATTACCAAACAAACATCGTAAGGCCTCATAGCTACCACTAAGAGGTTCCAACTAAAACTCTCGCCTCAAGGTTCAGATCAAACCATCGGTGTAAGCATGATTATCGATTCTCCTCCCAATGGTATCTCTGGATGTGATGGTCAAGTCAACGGCTTAACCAGAAAATCTAGGTATGGGAAAAGTTTCGTGGAAGGAAGGAATGACTCGTATCAATTTCTGTTGTTACGGAAGCCAATAGTAGACACAAAATGTTCCTCAAATCATTCCTAATGCCATTGGGTCACGCTACTTGACTACATACTCCTACTCTCTTCCCCTGACCTCCTTCTCCCTATGCCTGGCGGGGACTACAAAGGCGGGTGGTTGTAACATGTCGATATGTACACCACCTCATGCTGCTCTCCAAGCTCTGCTTCCATGTCTGTTGCTTTACAGATTCACATGTCCTTAATAATTCCTCTTCTTGAAACATTTTACACGCCCAAGTCTCTGAGACTGGCGTCAGTTCCCTTCTTCTTACTGCTTACATTCTCTTTCTGTATCCACTCAGCCAATGAATTCTCAACCACAAAGGTTCTCTCTAACACCCTTTCATAAGTAGCAATGCATAGAGGAAAGGTGCTGGCTCGTATGTCCTTAAACACACCTCGCTCGGAAGTTTGAGCCCTGAATCACTGATCGTATTATAGTAATCAAGTAACAGGAAACGATCAGTATGCCTCAATTAATACTCAGCTACCGACATGTCGTCCTGTCGAAGCTGTATATGCTCTAGAAAACTGTCAGCCTCCTCCTCAAGCCAGTCCTCAGCCGCCTGTTATTCTGGCTCACCTCGGAACCTGAGGGGTATCTGATGCTAAAACACGTGTATGGTACTAAGCCTACATGTGTCATCTACCGGTCCTGCTGGTTGGAACTGCTGACCAACATGTAGTGATATAGCTGGCACACTACCCGAATGTACTATCTCAGGCATCAGACCACGTACCGAAGCCTCATCACTATGAGGACCAACATCATGGTCACTCACAAGGAAAATACAGTACCTAAGATCACCATATACTCTACTAGTGTCTAAAATAGGCGTATAACTCTAGAAATCACCTCCATTCAGTCCACTGCTTCTTGGGAATCTGTCTCACCTCGTAACCTCGGAGGCCTCTGCTGCTGGAAGTCTTACAGCGAACTCTGTCAGCGTGCACCGTCCGCTAGTATGGCTGGTGGCATCAGCTTCCCAATGGGTGGTGGTGCTACTGGTACACCACCTGATGGTGACAACATAGAAAGATGTCCCTACACCGGAGCCTCGTCGCTTGGTGGGCCATCATCATGTACTCTATCTGTACTCCAACAGACTGTCTACGTGGAGGCATCCTAATCAGATGCGACATGGTAAAAATACTATACCTGGTGAGCTGACCTGGTCTGAGCTACTTAAAGAAAAATTTTGGAAACACACACACAATCAGTGTTTTCATTAAATGAGTTTGAAATCAGAAGTAAGGGTCCTAGTGTATGGATACATCGGCCACCGCACCAATACTGGACTCCCTAAACTGAGAACCACACTCAGTAACCTTAACACTATTTCATTACAGAAAGGAAATATCAGAGTCCTATGTTCTATGGTAGAACAGACTCCTTTGATACCAATTTTTCATGACCCGTCCTCAGGGCCCGTGCGACGACTACCCCAAGCCCGCCTTCCATAGGCCAGGGGTTGGTGACTAGAACCGAAAGTGTAAATCCTGATAAAAAGGGAAGGAATTGCCTTTATGAAACGTAACCACACACAACCAGAGTACAAGAAGAATCAAACACTAAGTAAGTAGTATAACAACTGTGCTGAAAGTACAAAAGGGTCGGAATACAAGCCCAACAGTAAAGTACATGGAAAAATAAAAAACAACAGGAAGGTGAAAAGCAGCTCCAGGATCATCCACCACGGATCCCACATGAAGGGTAGGTATAGATAGTGCAATTCCTAGATCGCCCACCACGGATCCTACCAAAAGGGTAGGTACAGATAGCCTCCTCAGTTCCCTCATCCGTCAACCTCCTCCGGGTACCTACTCGTCGTGAGTCTGTATATAGGTACGGTCCAGTCCTCGTACACTCAGCCTCCATCAGAGCTGTCTGTCATCTGCATCCAACACAACGATGTGCGGGCATAGCCCATGCAGGGGTGAGTAAAAAGATACTCAGTATGGACCCCGAGACCCTCAAGGTGTCACTAAAATGCAACAAGGATAAAACAAAAAGAGACATCTCAATAGATAACCATTACGTAGGTATATTCCCATACATATACCTATGTTATCAAGTAACCCATCTCAATCATGAAGAAAACACAGAGGTCATTGACTCAGCTCAAACCAGGATTTTCATTATCGAAACCACAATTGCTGGAGAAATCCTCCTCTATCGAGTACAATGGAACTATATTGACTCTGAGGTGCTACTCACTAACCTTAGACTGATGAGGTATCCTTCTGTCAAGTACCGCGGGTCTACTACCAAATATCGGGCGCTCCATCCACTGTGGGTCCGCCGCCAAATACCGGGCGCTCCCCCAAATAGCCTACATAGGTACTCCTCCAATCGAGTAACACAGGTCTGCTACAAACTACCAATCGCTCCGTCCGCCATGGGTCTGCCGCCAAATACCGGGCGCTCCGTCCACTAGGCTAATCGAATCACTCCGAGTCAAATCGGTCAAGCAGTCATCAGGTCAACAGCTAATAGGTCTCCGCACTCCGTACGCTAGTCTCCAGGAGGGTCCACTCCATGATCTACTGGTCATTACTTCCAAGTGTCATGAAGTCTCACGTAGATGTAACCCAATGGACCGCCTCATCATAGGGGTCTGAGTGCAATAGACATCACGTCAATCGGACGCCCAGTTTGTGAGTTATTAGCTTTTTAGTACTAGGGGCCCGGTTGGTTTTTAAGCTAAAACCAACCTGACCATACTCCAATATCATCCAAAACTCATGTAGCGTATTCCAAAAGAACCCTCTCATCTAGAGGAATCCAATGTAACTAACGAAACGTCAATCATATGTCTGTTCCTCAATTATAAGCATTTCCACCCCGAGGGCCCGGTTGGTTTCGGGTTTGAACCAACCCGTCCGTTTTTCCGAAGTCGTCCAAAACTCACTAAGAGTAAAAAAAGGACTGCCTCATCACAAGGGTCCTAGTTCTACAGACAGTGCATCGATCAGACGAACGGTCATTACGAAATTCACATTTAATTGGAAAAGGGCCCGGTCCGTTAGGCCCGATGGGCTGACGGGTCGGGTCGACCCGGTTTTGGCGGGTCCGACCCAGAAAAGGGGTCAGACCAGCCCGATGAGTCACGCGGCCTGGCCCAAGGGGCGCAGCCCAGCCCGAAGTGGCATGGACAGACACGAATGGGTGCGGCCTGGATGGGCACGCGGCCTGGCTGGCTTGACCAGCCGGCTGAACGGCGTGGCTCGATGGCTGAGCGGTCCGAGGGGGAGGGCGCGGCCCCCCGGTTGTCCGAACCGGTGGCGCCATGCGACACTGTCCTCCCAAACTGTCTGGTGAGGCATGCCAGCCTTCTGGAACAAGAGGCCTGCATGGGTGGGTGACGGGTCTTCCAGAGCGGCACCCTCCTGGCGCCACGGCTTTGCTCCACCCGGCCGACCAACGGGCCGACCGGTCCATCAGCCGAAGCGGCCCGCAAAGTGGGCCGCGGTTCCCACTGCATAGCCGGCACGACGATGCCGACTTCTTCCACTGTGGCCTATTATGGCTGCAGCTCCACATCCCGAGCACGGTGCGACGGCGCTGTGCTTCTTCCACCGCGGCCCGCTTGGCCGTGGCTTTTCTTAGCATGCGCGACGGCGACCCTTGCACCGCGGGTCTCTTCCAGGTTCCGCATCCTATCGTCAATTCCAAAAAGATCAAGTTCTTGCAGAGGGTCATTGGGCCATGTTCGTTTGGCCCGCACCCTCCACATTAAGTTATAGCAATAGGCCGAGACAATCGAAGAAAAACATCGATGAATCGAGGCACAATTTTAATCCATTAAAATTGAACATAACCCCTACCTCGAATATGGTTCGTTCATCATAGACATGGAAAGCGTTGTCACTCCATCAACATCGGGAAAGAACAATTGTCATTGGTGAGTTCCCCACAATTATATTTCCTTCTTTGATGTGGAGGAAGAAAAGGAAGCATGTCGTCGATCTTCGTGGAACCGGCGTTCTTCGTTGAAAAGGTGTCGTTCTTCAATGAAAGTGGAATTATCTTCTTCTTATTCTTCAAAAGAGCTCTCTCAAAATCCCCCTACCCAACAAGTCCCAAAGTAAATTAATAGGCCAATCCTATTATTTTATTAACACTAGAAATTTAAATTTCAAAATTTAAATAACTTAATTAATATTTTGAATAGGTTCAAATTATTAATTAAGGTGTATTGGAAAGAGTTAAAGAGGGAGAGAGAGAGGAAAGGAAGAGTTACACAATTAAAGGAGAGTTAAAAAATTAATGAATGGGGTTTAAGGGAGTTTGGGGAAAACGAAAGGTTGGGGATCATGTGGGCCCCACCTCTCATATAACCACATATTGGAAGTTGGGTGGTTGTCGGTTCCACCAACAACTTCCCATGGGAGGGTTTAACATCCAAGGTTACAAAAATTAAATGGTTCAACAATTTTATTTATTTTAAACTAATTCCCCAAATAATAATTCTCATCCCGCTTAAAACGCAACTATGGTAAAGGTCCCATTAAGCAATTAAAAGCACTGTGAGTTCATTGGTGCCCTCAGATTTCAATTCCGAGATCCGGTTCAAAAGATAGAAAAAAATCCACACATTCATTTACTGAACGTACCCAAGCTAAACATCAGAAATTGATTCTGGGCACAGCAGGTCTCAGAATCAAGTGCCGTCAGAATCCACAGACTCGTCAAATTACAAAGAAATTAAGAAAAAAATTTCCTTGAAATTTGCGGGTCTTTACAGTAATCAAGAGTATAGAATTATTCACAAATTAAATGAATTAAATAAATGTAAATTTATACACTCATAATATAAAATCACAACAAAATTACATGATACTAAGTGTTACATACCAATAATGATTACAACGCTAAAAATTGAATAAAATAAAATGGGGAAATAAGTAGAAATTTAAAAATTTTATAAAATTATGAAATCTACTAGATTATCTTCACCCATTTGTATGGTATTCAATATAACAAAACATATAATGATACAAAACCATGAATAATGAAATAATTTTATAAAACCTTCGTAAATATTAATGGAAGTATCATTATTTTTTGGAAATTTATATTGAAATAAGTTTATAGAATGTAATGTGGCTAATTTAGATATTATATTAATAATATAATGTGTATATAAAAATTGATCATATTACTAGAAAATATATTAGCAGCATGGAATTATAGGTAAATATTAAATTTAAATAAATATGATTTTGATGTTAAAAATATAGATATTTTCATTATAAAAATTTTATTAGATATAAAATAAATAATAAAATCCATGAAATAATTACATAATTATAAGGAATAAAAATTTAATGTTTCATGGATAGCGAATATGTATTATTTAATAGAAGTTTAATTACATATTTTATGTTATTACATAAAATTTATATTTCTATTATTTGGAGTATCAAACATAAAAAATTTATTATATATATATAATTAACCATTAAAATTCATCTAATGAATATTATTTGGTATTATGTAAGAATAAATTTATTTAATGTTTTAAAATATATTTGTCTAAAAAATTGCTTTTTTGACATTATGAATTTTTATAATAAAAGTAATATTTATCACTTTTAGAAACTGATTAAATTAAAATAAAATTTATATTATGAATTATAATATGAAAATTAGATTGAAATATGAAATTCATTTTTTAAATAATTACCTTGTTAAAAATGTGTTTTCGTGGTAATGCATAAAATATGTTTAAGGGATAAAATGATTTATAATGTGAAAATTTGTGACAAAAAATTTTCACTTAATTTCATGTATTATTTAACTCATGTACTATATTCTACATTTCAAAACAATTTATATAGCTTTGTTTTAAAATTATATTCTCATTTATTAATTTGTGTGAATTTGAAAATGATCCACTCAAACTCACTTATTAAAGGACTCATTTACTACAGACTTGAAATCAAATATTTACGTAGATTTACTCTCTAATAACATCCTAGTTTTATTCCACAATAACTCTCACACATATTATAGTTATTCTATTCATAATATGGAACCCAAATCCTTCCTTTCAATAAAAGATATTAAAGAAAGATGTAACCATTCAATGACATTATTACCCTTTTCAACAATCATCTTCTATATCATATCCATACAAAATTTATTTAATCTTATTTAAAAGTTTAATAATAAAAAATTCACATAATTATTATCTTGTAATGTGATATTAAAATGATATAATATTATATTATTATTCATTCATTTGTTATAATAAATTCTTCTCTATGTCTACATTACCACCATCTTGAATTATATTATAACTTTTTTATTATGGATGATTAATAAATATTAAATAATATTTATACAATGTCATAATAAAAATTTTATGTTGTTTTAATAATTCAATATTGGTAATATATATTTTCTTATTCATTAGAGAATATATTCTTTTTATTGATTCAAAATTCACAAAAAAAACGATAATTTCAAACCATTCACTATAAACCCTTACCATAACATTCATGAAATAATCATGGGAATATTTAATAATATAAAAAAATTATAGATCATAAAAATGAACTTATTGGTGGTGATTAATACATGAATAAGGAACAAGCACCTAATCCCCCAAAATGATGTAATAGTGGAACAAATAGAAAAAATAACACCCAAAATTTAATTTTGACATTATGAATGTTTAATTAATAGGTTATAATAAAAAAATGATGATATTAAGTAGAATAATTTTAGTAAGTTTATAATATGGATTAATAATAAACCTAAATTTATTATAAAAGGAATTAATGAGCATTAAATAAAAAATCAGAATCCAAGTTTACATTTTTTATGAATCAATCTCCTTTCATTGGGTTGTACACTTTTTTCTGACTATATTCATATATGTTTGATATATTTTTACACTTTCCTATTTCATATTTTATTTTTATATTCATTATTTTTAAATTAAATATTATAATAAAAATATTCTTTATTTATTTATTTATAATTTATAAAATATAACATTGTAGTGGAGGTTTCATACCATATATATTAATTATTTCTCTTCCATGTGTATTTTTATACTTGAAAGAAATATATATTTTGATTATCTATAAATATATATATATAGATATATATTCTTCTTTTAATTTCATATTTATCATTATATCTATTAAAAATGAACTTTTATTCATCCTTTGTTAATGTATGTTACTTCAAAATTATTAAAAATGAATATAGAGTATCTCTTTCAACATTTATACCATTCTATATCTTTCAGTCACTATTTCATCAAAATTTTTGTTGTTGATTTTCAATACACTTTTATTGGTATTTTTATTACCAAGATAATTTTTTAAATGTAATCTCATTACAACTTGAAAATGTTTTAAAAGTAACTATATCTCTAATTTTATGATAACTCTGCCAAAATATTAAGAAAATTAATTTTATAATTTATATAAAATTTTCCTTTCGTTATCTATAAGATTAATAATTCATGAATATTTCATATCCCCCTTTGTACCACTCTATAAACACTCTTATGACACATTCTTTTTTGGTCTAGAAATATGGGGATCATATAATCCAATTCTTGATTTCTTCTTATGTGATACCTTATGGAAATGTTAATAAACCGTTTAATTTCAAAGATTTAACCAATATATGGAGTATGATTGATATAATGTTTCACACATATATATGATTTATCATTATGTGATATATAGGAATATAATTATATATCATTACAAATAATTATGTAAGGATTCAAATATCATGTGATAATTATGTTATGCGTTGACATGATATAGTTACATATGTTCAAAATATTATTAAATGACAAGATGCAATTAGTTATTTTGGTAGTTATTAAAATAATAAAGATGAGTTTATATATTTTCAAAATTTTATATATGTAAATAAATTTATTGTCTATGTTAATAATATTATGATAGTAAAGGAAGAGATCTTAATCATATGATAAGACTTTCTATAATTATTCATCTATAACATTCGTGCTTCATGTCACCATGAATTATTATTTTAAATTCTTATGTTATAGTATATAATATTATTTTAGGACCATTGTTTTAATGATTCTACACCATGATATATAATTATTATATCAGGACTCGTGATCATTTATTATAATTTCATGATGTTATTCCATTAATCATAACATTTATCTAATGTTCATGTTTCCCACTTATTTAATATCTGATAATAAATCCTTTATTCCTATTTAATAATGTTACACCCCTTAATAATAATTTTAGGTCACTAATTTATTATATTTCTCCACTTACCTTGGAAAATTTATAAAATTGTATGTCTCATAAATACTATTGTGTAGATATTTTTTTAGAACTAATATTCTATGGAATGTGATAACCATTATGTAGGTGGTAGGGGGGTTGAATTAGTTTTAATAATTTAAAATTTATTTTTTCTTAAAATTAACCCCATTTACATGTTATAGTTTATATCATTTTTCAAATTTATCTCACAACTATACTCATATACCATGATACGAAATTATTCTATCAAATAAAAAAATTACAAGGCCCTCCCAGAGTGCAGGTGACTACAACCCTATCATGGAAAATCCCACTAGTCTAATAAATTCACTATGATTTGAAGTAAATAAAATTGATTATACAAATATTAAGTTCTTTATTTTAACCATATGGTTAACTATACTAGTTACCATGATTTATAAGAGATTCATATACGTAAGAGAAAAAACAAGATTAAAAACTTTTTAAAATAACTCTTAAATTGTTGTCCAAAAATTCTATGTCCATTATACACTCAAGGTGATATGACTTCAATTGGTAAACATATATATTATTCTTGTATCATTCTATTTGGAAGACCCAAAATTTTATATTTTATTCATCTATATGATATTATTCTATCTTTCTCACCCATTTTGGGGTGCCTCTTCTTCTTCAACCAAGAGATTCCTTTATTGAAAACACACACAACTCTACTAATGAAAACTCCATCAATTTGGCTCTCTCTCACACATAAATAGTGTAATGTTTAGTATTAATTTAGCCTTTGATACAAAAAAATTTCCTATAATATTCATGGATAAATTTCAGGATATTGAAATTTTAAATTATAGTTTTTCTGCAAAAAACAACTTTGTTAGACAACAATGAAATATTCTAGAAAATTCATGAAGTTTACTGAAATCTCAGTGTATACAAATTTCATCAAACATACTAAACTCTTATAAATAATAACAAAATCTTATGCAACATCTTAGAATAGTCAAAGTCATAGAATTTAAAATGATTATGTAAAGGTCCTCAGAAATCCATTTGATAAATATCTGTCGGGTGCATTCAAAATAACTCCTCTGCTTGATCAGTTCTATTTTACTCACCATTATCCTATTTTAATCATATGATTCAATTACTATGGTACCATAATGTTTCTCCATTTGGTAATCATCACATGATTACCCTTAATTATGGACTTCACATACTTTCAACTTTCATTATCCATCTAATGAGTTGGAAATTCTCTGTCTGACCATCTTGCATCTACTCAAACTTCATATAGGGCTTAGATTAAAAAATTTAGTTTAGTTATAATATATATCAAATTACATCTAATGATATCATATATCTCTTTTCAAACATCTTACTTCCTTTGGACCCCCAAAAATCTCTCTAGTGTAACTTTTACAAATGTTTTCCCAATAGAAACAGATCACTTTGGTAGATACAATTCCTCATCTTTCCCTATCTGAATGCCTTCATATTTCATCCTCATATTTATTAGTTTTATTCACATTAGAAACACTTTTTATTGGAGATATATCTATAAATAATGAATTCTTCACTCTGTCAAGTGAATTTAATACATTTATATCAAATCATCCTTTGTACGATGGAAACTTTAGAGATGAATCATCATTCAGTAAAAACATCAAGATTTCATATCTTCAGAATTTTATTCAGATTAAAAAATTACAATTTCCTTATGAGATTCACAAAAACAATACCTTTGTGAAAACATTATATTCCTATAACACCTCAAGATTTTGGGATATTTTTCTCTTTAAAAAGTTTTAATTTCATTGATAGCTTTCTTTACACAAAACACTGATTTTAAAAGAACCACAACAAATGACTAAAATATTATTAAATTATAGTCATTTAAAATCCTTTGGATTGGGTTTTATGAATAAAATTAAACCAATTATGAAAAATATGCAAATTTTTTTTACTTAATAAACTCTTTAAAAATATGTAGTCAATTTTGAGTAAAGTTATTCTGTGTTTCAATAATTGTTTTTTTCCAAAAAATATTTCTGTTTTATTTTATATGTGGATATTAAAATTTAATTATTAAAATTTGATAAATTTAATTATATAAAAATGATATTATTTTTTAATTTATTATATAAATATTTATCTGTTTTTAATTTTTTGGGTTTTCTAAAAATATTAATTTTTTTAATGAATAGTTAAAAAATATTTTTGTAAAACAGTTATTCCTACTATTCAAATCAATTAATTTAATAGTTCAATTATATTTTGATTTTTTATTAATGTTATATATGATAAAATTTATTAAAAATGATTAATTTTTTCCTTTACTATCAGTATTTTACATGATTTTGATATTAGTCAATTTTTTGGCTTTATGACCCATTTCTCTAGAAAAATATTTCTCATCATATTTTTGGGACTATTTTTAAATTAATTTTTTAAAAAATTATTAATTTAAATTGATAAAAGTTATTTCATATTTTGAATCATGATGTTAAAATTTGGTAAATTGGTCTTTTTTTATTTAGATTGTATGAATAGTAACAATGGTAAAATTTATCACATCGATAAACTGTAAATTGGTTAGTTTGTGTTAAAACTAATTTGATATGAGTTCATATTAATTTAAAATCATGAATATATTTCATTGGATTAGTCTATATCATCCATAATCATGAAAAATTTGAAAATATGTTTTTTTTATTTTACATTTTTTTTAACCTTTATAATATTTAAGTAGAGGATAAGGTAAAAAATGTCACCTTTTTGCTTTTAATATATATATTATTCTATGAAAAGGATAAAAAAAATTTCAATTATAAATTTTTATTTTAAATATATAATTTTTTTTATCATCAATAATTTAATTTTAATTTTTGTGATGATATAATTACCATAAATTCTTATGCAATGCGGAAGGATTCTTATGAACGAAATGGAAAAATCAATTAAAATATTATAAAACATTAAAAGGAATATTTTTTGGATGAGTTATAGTGTCCTACAACTTTTATGGATAAATATAGAAGATTATAGGTGTTTTAAAATGTTATATATTAATTCTTTTATTATATTTATGTATCTAAAGTCAAATTAAATTTGTGGAGTCGAAAAAAGATATTAATGACATTTTAAAATAAAAAATATTTTATTAAATGATTTTAAATTTATAAAAATCATATATTTTGAAAATTAAAGGGTATATGGTTTAAAATATAAACCATTTTTCATTTATGAGTATCATATCAATTTATTGTAAATTTCATTACCACTATAGAGTAAAAAAAATTTATATCATGAAATTTTCAAAAAGGGTTAACATAGGGTTAAAACTAAGAGAAAAGGTTAAAAAAATACGCAAAAAATTTCCAAATATTACTACACGAGGGGATCTAGACGCATAACGATATTATATTATTATTATATCAAATTGGTTACATTTTCCACTAAATATTACTTTTTATTTGTTCAATACTTTAAATAATTACAAGAGTGCCCCACCCTCACATATAAAAGGACACCCAATATTTCATTTTATTTCACATTCATGAAAAACCTAGATTGACTAAATTATAACCAATTATCTTATAAAAATATCTAGACACAACTTATATGATATTATCTTCTTAAAAAACTATTCCAAGGGTATATAAGAATGGATCTAAAAGAATTCTACCGAATATGTGGTAATAAACTTTCTCGACTCTTTCAAATTTCATTCTTATTCTACTCACTATAAATCTATTTTAACCATAATGAAATAAAAAATATTTTCTCACAAATATACTTATATTATATTATGATTATGTGAAAACCGTTCTCAATCCTTTTTTTCAAACTATAAAAAGAAAAAACATCGCTTGTGCATACGTACGACTTACCGTCTCCACATAGCGGGGTAATTTGTTTTTAATCAAAAAATTATTTTGATATTTATAATGATGCAACTAATGTATGTATATGATATTTATGACATAATTATTCTTATAAAATTATAATTTAATATATTCATTCTTACCTTCTAATATGTTTGAAAATGATAATGTCGCTCGTGTGTATATCTTGACCCCCACCACCACCACTAAGTGACGTGATCCATTTTTTATTTTTAAATTTAAATTGATGGTTATAAGGATATATTTAATTAATATATATGATATAATAATTATTCTTGAAAGGTGAGTTATTATTTAACATTATTTTTTTTTGTTTGATGAAAATTGAAAAAAGAATTCATGAATAAGCACAACCTACCATCTCCAAGAATTATGTAATTCATTTATCCGTTTCTAAAAGATATGGATAACAATAAATATATATATAATAAATATATATTATAATTATATAATTATTAAAATTATTGATATAATGGAACCATAATAAATATATAGGGATAATAAATACAAAACCAAAATTCTTATAAAAAACAATGTTGTTAACACCTGAAAAATGATAATAATAAAATATTGTTAAAAAATGGGTGATGAGATGTTATAACTAGATCATAAATAATTTTACATATAGTTATATGGTTATGGTATGTAATTATAATAAATAAAAATTTATTAGACATGTTTTTAAAAGAACATATGAGGCTAGTCAACCTAGGGTTAGGGATTTCCACTGAATTTCCACTCCACTGAGTCATATTTAGTATTATGCACATAATTACTTCTATGTGGTGTATATATTGAAAATATGGTGTATTTAACATGAATATAAATTGTTTCATGATGATTAGAGTTTTAATTTATGTTTAATCTTTCAAGGATTTATAATTTCAATGTCACCAATAAGGAAATAATTTATTTTTCAATCTTAATTTCTAGGATTGCATATATTTTTCATTGAAGGAATCTTAAAATATATCCTTAAAAACTCAATATATTTTATTATCCTATTTATGTTTACGGATTTTTTATATTTTAAATCAAAATTTCCACCCTTTTTTCAAAATAATAAATAAATTTTTTTTTTTTAAAGAATAACTTATCTTATTTCTCTTTTTGAGTAGCTATACCTTTTTTCCCATGTCCATATTTAAAAAAAATTAAATATAACTTTTTATTTAATAAAATGATTTATTATGAAACTTTTAGGTTATCATTGACATTTTAAACATTTTCAATGGAATATTTATAATTTTTCTATGAGGATAATTTTCAAATTTCATTATAAAAAGTAAAAAGAAATATTTTTTAAAAAAATACTGCATTAATAGACTTTCATACTTCGAAAACCATTTTATGAAATTTAACGTCTTCTATTTGTTTTCAAATGTTTTAAAAATAAAATAAAACAATGAAAACTTATTTTAATTATTTGATTCTATTTTAATTTATTATCCAAAATATATGAATTTATTACAATAGTTATATTTCAGAAATAGTGAAGGTAGAATTTAATCACTTACTAATTTTGTGACCATTATATTTCTCTTGAAAAATATAATTTATTTTTATTATATTTAATTAAAGATTACATTTATCTTAAATATTATTTTTAATTATATCATGCATAATTTAATTCCCTAAAAAATATACCATTTCAATATAGGATGTTTTATTATGAATTTTATTTTATTAACTGTGGAAATACTGATATTTAGTATCCTTTCGATATGAATATTTCTTGATAAAGAATATATTTTTTTGAATTAAATTGATCATTAAATATATGAATAATGATTTAGAAACATAATGACAGGTGGGGTCTGTATTTATATATCCCATTGATGCATTAACTAGTCTCATGAGACAATCCCGATGTATATACTTATTAAATGGGTTTTTGGTGTACCAACCCATCAATTAAACTATCATAGAACTAGGATTTTTTGGTAAAGATATTCTAAGGTTTGATATTATGATGTCCAATATTAATAATTTCCATTATTGAGAATACAATTATTATTATCCATGTAAGTAATGTATTCATATTATCCATGAATTCATCTTGTTATCATGTTATTGATTAAATGTCTTGTGTTTTCAGTTATATACCTTGATATATTTATTATTCCATATTTACTCATAATATCTTCCTCTGTACATAACCCTTACTATACATTTAAGATCATACATTATTTGTTTTCCTATATCTAGGATATGAATAACGATATTAATAATAATATCAAGGATGTAAGAATGTTTCTTATTCTATTTATTTTACATTTCCAGTGTAATATAGTAATCATATATGTATCTGGATTTCAAATACTAATTCATTCATCAATCCCATGTGGTGTGATCTCTTGTATCTCGTACTAATGTAATAAATAAGACACCGACATTGGGTTACTGGAGTTGGGGATTCCATAGTTGTTATTAGGGAATTTTTTATTAGAAACATTGATAACTAGATTTTAAATTATAATATATAACATAAAAATTATGGTAATATTTTACTGAATTTCAGAACATTTACCATTATATGGTTTTTTATTTTATTGATAAATTTTCATGATGATTATAAGCCAACTCCCTGTGTTCCATTATTTAGTGATGCTACCATATTAAATAATGTGAATAAACACTCATCGATAATGATTGGATTGCCATGCTAAGAAATACAATACAACTGGTGTTGGAACTGAGTAGATCATTGCCATATTAGGGTAGGTGACTCAATTTATGACAAATAACCTTTCCTATATGGATAAACCTACTATTATATAATATGATTCACCTTTTTTGATCCCTTAATGTCAATGAAGCCTCTATATTTAAATGGAACTACTAATTAAATGGTATATGGAAAAAAGAATATGTCTCCGACAAAATATTTCTGGTTTTGGGATGTAATGAATGGGAAAAGGTTATTCTGGTAGTGTATTTTTTGAGTGGAGATTCCAATCAATGTTGGTTATTAATCCATAACACTAAAGAGGTAGAATATTTAAAAACAAATTAAAGGATAACTTTTAATGTTATATTCAAATGGAAGTTGTTCACTAAGAGAAAAATAAGAAAAAATGGAGATAAATATCCTCACTTTAATGTAAATGGAATAAGAAACCGTGTTAGTGTATGAGATTAACGTTACAAGATTATCCCATCATGCTTCAAACTATATACGTAATCTAAAAAGAAATATTGATAGTATATTTGATGGGATTAAGACGAGTCACTAAAGTGAACTAGTTTCTCAAATTTTTTTACGATATGAATATATAATAAAATGTGTTATTAAGAATGAAAAATATTTTTATAAATCCTATGTACTTAAGAGAAATCAATAGAATAATGGGTTGTTGATAAAAAAAACAAGAGAAAATATCGAAGAATAATAAGAGAGAAAAGTAATTTCGATCATATAATTTTTTTTGAAAGAAACATCTTGTAAAATGATTGAAGGTGATATGAGTTATTAAAATGTATGAATATAAGGTTCATTTGAATAATGAATGTAAGGAAACGAAAGGAAAAATTTTTATCCAGAGTTTCAATTGTAAAGAGATGGGTAATTATTCAAACAAGTTCCCCAAGTGTCAAGGTGTCATGACCCAACCCATGTAGAGGCTCGAGCTGTAACTACCCCAAGCCCGCCGCTATATGCCAAGGGCTGGAGACTAGAACCGATGGAAAAACAAACTATAGGAGGCCTTTTCTTATGAACATGTACACACACCCGCAACCAACTCAATGGAAATTTGTAAAGGGAAAATAAATAAAGATACAAAAGTACTATAAAAAGGAAACCAAACATATATTCATCGACCTCTAAAAAGTACATGAATAGGTGTTGTAAAGTAAACTGAATGGTAATGGGAAAAAAATACATGCCCAACTAGAAATTTTCCACAACCTGACAACATGTGAAAAGGTAAAACAGCTGGAAGAGTTCCGTTCCTAAATCCAAAGCTATAACCACCAAACACGATCTAAGAACTATATATCCCTAGCTCCTCTAAAGTCACAATCATCCCATCAATCATATGTAAGGGCACACTATGTGCAGGAAAAGCCCAAGCATGGATGAGTAAAAAAATATTTAGTAGGATGACCTAAAGACTCAAGGGAGAAGCAATAGATGTACTAAATAGGGTAGGAATAAATAGAACTGAGTACAGTAATAGAATACAGAAAAGGAGTGCATGTTATCCCAATAATAAAGTGAAGTAAGATAATATGAACACAAGGAGATAGAAACAATGAGATGATTAACTTCTCATCGAGTCTTCACTACCTATTGTAGGAGAGTAGACTTATCCATCCATGAGAATCTATACAAGTAAAGAACATGGAACCCCCCAAACTTCATTGCCTCTCATTGAAGGAGTGTAGCCAAAACCCAAGGAATAAGAACTAGAAACATGATATATATATATAATCAGAAAAGAAACCCAAAAGGGATAGTAATGGGATATCCATCTAACAAGCTCATCCTAGGAAAAGAGGGTGGCCAACAGTCCTAGAAGTAACCACCAATTCCTAGAAACCCACATGAATTCCCTCAACTACAAGTAAAATGGGCTCAATGACCACACCTTGATACTATCCTCTTTGGATGGGTATGTCTCACCCGCATAGTTTTAGGTTGCGTCACAAGGTTTCTTATTTGTGGGAAAAGTGCCCCTGATTCATGAGAGTACAAAGTTACATCAGAGCACATCTCATCATTATGTCACATAGTCAATAGATTGTGTCACAAAGTAGAGGATACACACGCCCTAGTACACAAGGGGTATACCACTCTAATAGAAGTCGCATAGGCTACCCATGCCCTGATGCGTCAGGGGAATTCTAATCTAAAAGTCAATAGGGACCCACTACCCAGCCTAGCTGGAGGGTGTTGCTTGACCAGAGTCATCGACAAGACCCATTGGCCAGCCCAGTTGGAGGGAAGACCAGAAATAACATTATGGACCACTTCTTTGCCCATCTAGAGGTAAACATGGAACAACCACTGGAGAACACTTCCCAACCAGCTGGAGGCAAACTTGGAACAGCTCTGGCCATCCCTATTGGATGGTACCTCTTGGGAAGAAAATAAAATAACTCTGGCTATCCCTCATAGATGGTACCTCTTAGGAAGAACACCAAGGAACACTAGCCATCCCTGCTGGATGGTACATATTGAAAATCACCAAGGAACACTAACCATCCCTACTAGATGGTATATCTCAGAATAATGCGGATGCAGTCATCAGGTGCTACCCCAAAGAGGGCTCACAATTGTGACATCTCATATTGTAACCAATAAGCCACTACAGAGTGAACCATCACGTTATAAATAGAAAAACTCTCAGTATATGCAACTCACTTTCCAAAATCTGAATTCATAAGAGGGAGTTACAAGAGATAGAAGAATTCACAATGTAATATATGGTGCATGTGGTGCTCACACAGCATGTGTCCCCACCTCATATCCTGACTGTGTACCTAGCCATTCTTGGGTACTAAACAATGAAAAATTACCCCCAGGTATGCTAGCTTATTCCTAGAGTAATTGACACACCTATTCTAAAGGCTGATTAGCGAATGATACTCGTTGTTGATCCAGAGGGCCAAAAGAGTAATTACGTTGTCACACCTCCTTAAACTGCTCAAGAACATTTGGCTGCATCTCTTCACAAATATTTTCCAATCACAAAAGAGTCGAGGTTGAACCAAATCCATGTTTTCTCTTCAAACACAGCAAAAGTATTTCCACCAATATTCCTATCATGTTTTCACATTTAATCATATCATGAATAAGGATTATCACATCCAAACGGATCATGCTATTGTGAACCTTTCCAAAAAACACATAAGATCAACTATTTATTCTCCCAAAATGGACATCCAATGGAAAAAGTAATATGTTTGTGCGTTACGCTCGAAAGGCATCTAATGGGGCCCATGCATTGATCCGGTAATAATTATATAGATCACACCATTTCAATCCTCATGAAAAAACATACTGGATTGAAAACTCATTCCTCTAGAATGGATACCCAGTGAAAAAGTCCCAAAAATGCCCAAACGGGGCCTCATTGGATCCGTAGTCTGACATTGTTTTTAAATTCCCAGAATTGGCCTTGAAACATAATCCTCAACTCCAGGGTCATGATTTCTCTGACCATGTGTCTTTTTTACATTTCATTTAGATGATATGACCAAAATAATATTTCTTAATAATAATAATAATAATAAATTTAGGTGTTTCATGCAACTGAACCACAAAAGGTCCTAAAATTCCTAAAATTGTCTTAAAAGTTTCTTCTCGTTGAGGGGAAAACGTTTCCATATACGACACATGAATCAGAGGCTCCATTGGGGAGATAAGTTTGAAATAATATTATTTAATAATAATTATTAAATATTATTATAAAAAAAGCGAGCATTTCATGCCACCCATATTATGATTTGAAATTAAAAATTCCCAAAACCCCCACAAATAGTTCAACTTGACTCAAGGGTTACATTTTCATAGACATCATGAGAATAAAAAAAATTTATCAAAAGATACAGGCATTTAAAGTCCTCATGCCCAAAACAGGATGGACCGGTATGGTCTAGCTAGTCTATCCCACCTGCTGACACTGATCGGTCGTATAGACAGTCTTACTCCTTGATCGTAGTACATACTAACCTGGCCACATTAGGGCACCATACTCCCCTGATTCAATGTCTATCTCCCCCTGAGGACCCAGCTTCTTGCTCTTCTGCCTTGACACATTCACCTCACGACCCCACAATTGACCGGCTGTCCCCCCTACTTGCCAGCCTAAACTTCCAGCCTCTGCACGCCACCTTCTCCACTTCAACACTCTACTAGACTATTTTCACCACAAAATTTCATCAAAGTGCCTCCAGTAACTCAAACTGCCACCTATGCCAGCTGCACTTAACATGGTCGCCACCTCCGCCTTTGGCTGCCACCCTTGCTGTAACAGTACATTCTAGAGGCCTCCATGACAACTCCAGTGGTCGAAAAAAGTAAACAACACCTTTTTTGGTATCCTTGAGTCGAGGAATTCAGAACTCTATCCCCCAAATTATGATTCATGGAGTTTTTGATGCATCAATTATTTTTGGGAGAAGAACAGTGAAGAACAAGATAAAACCAAGGTTCGAAATGGGAAAATGAGTGATGGTTGAGTTTGTTCGACCATCACCTCAATGCTCAAAAAACATTTATGTAAAAAACAATGATATAATTCACTAATTGAACATTTAGATCTTGAAAATAAAAAAGAATCCTACCTTATTGAACCAGTTATCGATACCTAAAAGTTTGTGATGATTTTGTTACGATTTGCATAAGATCCATTGGGAGTTCATGATTCTACAAGAATGGAGGAGGTGAATGAGGTGCTACCAATGTGGGAGGAGGATTATAGGAAAACCCTAATACTAAAACATTTAACTCATATTTAAAAGGAAACCCTGAAACCCCCATCTCAGTCGTGGAATCTGAAATCCCCAAGCCCTCCCATTTTGTGTCACGCTTAGGTAAAACACCTCATTATGAAATCAATGGTGGTCTTAGATTTATAATCTGAGTAATCATTAAAAAGTGAATAAGATTTATGTTTGACAAAAAATAACTAAATTTAATTATTTCAATTTCCATTTTTCCCATGAGTGGATTTTTCATCAATGTCCCACACCAACAAAACATTATACATCACCTAGGGTAAACGACACATTCTAGACTAAAAACTGGCCTTTAATCATTGATTCGAGCTGCCATTTAAGAGATATTTAGTTTTCAAAATGTGAATAATATAAAAAAATTAATTTTTTTATAAAACTTATTCTCAACACCCCAGGCCTCATAATTTCGTGCTGTCTTAGAACGTAGCTCTAGAAATATTCCTATATTTTTTTCAAAATATTATAAGAAGATAACGGGGTCTCTAAATCATTGTCTCCTTCAATATTTTCATCCCAAAAAAGAATAACTAGGGAACATATTCAGGATAGTGAGCCTACCTCTGGATCTCCCACCCTAGGGAAACTACTGCACGTTACGATGCTGGAACAAGACCGGAACCAAAAGGACGGATCTTCCTTGTGATGTCTACTCCGATTGATGACATGCATTGGAACATGCATTCATATCCTTAGATGCGACACGTAGAAGATATCGCGCACCCACTCCTACTATTGGGTGTAGGGTAAGGTAGTAGGAAACCTCAAAATTTCTTTTCATGGTCCTAAATGTCTTGAAGAAACTCGAGGATCAGTTTACTTCCCTGACCGGACATCTACATCCCACATCGTGACTAGAATTACTATTGTCTCTGAAACAAGGTCTCATGATTTCCTCCATCAAAGTATACATCAGGTGAAACAACCAAGGATATATGGTCACACAAGATTTCATAGTCAGTGAATCACAACTGATACTCTCTTACATGCTCGAGAAGAGATGTAGTTGAAACAATCAATTTAAAGAATGTTGTACCATCCTGATCCACTAGGGTTAGTTGTATTAAAGCTAACTGCTCCCAAAATTCCTACACTATGCGAACATGAGACTTACTACTAAGGGAATCTTCTACACCATTTCCCATTCCCTGAGTATAGACTATCTCAATGTTGTTGTCTTGTAGGATGTTCAACCAGCATTCCCTCCTTAGGATCAGGAATCTCTAGGTGATGATGTACCTGACACATTGGTGGTATGTGAAAACCACAAAGTGCTCTCCAAGAATGTAGCATTTTCACAATACTAAGGTAGAGACTACCAATTTTAGCACTGGTTAGTGAGTCAAATAGTTCTATTCAGGGGGACTCCATCACCTTGACATGTACATGATACCTCCTATATCAAGGTTGGTGTTGAGCATGCAAGGTTCCAACAATAGGGTAGGTGAGTAAACTCATCCAACTTGAAGATTCTGGAAATAGAAATAATGTGGCTTACCCAACTCATATTTTTCCCTCTCGAAAGGAGTGTAATCCCAAAAACATGAAATTTGCTGATACCACTAATGGAATCTCAAGAAAAATGAGGTCAAGTAGTAAAGCTCAAATGGAAAAGCCAGGACTTGCTCTGACAATCCACTATACAACTATTCCATGAACTCAAAAGTAAGAGGGACTCATCCACCACACCTCAATAATATCTTCTTTGGGTGGAACTAACTTGCCCTCATGATTTGGCTCGCATCACAAGAACATGTCTCAGTGGCAGAAGGATACCTCTTCTACATGCATTCAAAGATACATCCAACAACACAGACATAGGGTTACACCAATGCCCCACACAACCCTGGTAAAACCTAAATAAATGAGTAGAGAGGGAAAAGTACTTCACAAAATTTCTAAAAAATTCTACTGCAAAAAGTATAAAATACACAGGGTGTACCTCTTATAATCTCATGATCTATAGGATCATTGACATCCAAATATTGTGGCTGTATGTGGACCCAGCTTCCAACATCTGGATCCTGACTTTTGCCACTTGGTAGTGGTGGAATGAACTCACAACATAATACCCCACCTCTAGATTCTCTTTCTCCTCTACCATTACCACCTCCCTAAGAACCAACCTCATCGTGGCGTTGTCTTTGTCATGGTGGTCCACCTGCTGCCTGCCCGGGGTTCTGAGCACATCTGGTCAGGACGTCATGTGCTAGGTGACCTCTCCCATAAAAAGCATAACATTGGACCTCCCTAGGATATCCTCATGCTCTGTGCTGTCTTAGCCTTATACGAATGCTTTCTTGAGAATAATTATGGGGAGGCCTCCTGTATCAAAATCTTTTCGACTGACATCTGCTAGCTTCTGAAGACATCTCACCTATGTAGCACTCACTAACACAACCAGTTGTATGGTATTCCTATGAAATAATTTTCTCTATAAAAACCCCTCCTCCAGTACCCTGACATAGTTGGGGTTTCACAATGGTACTATGATAGCACATATCTCTCTACAGAGTCCCAGCTCAAACATTCCTGATCAGAAGTAGACATTAAAGATCATGTCCATAGAGTAGTGTGTAGGATCTGTGAACCCAGTTAGGTAATCAGTAACCACCATCACTCCTTACTGAAACTCCAAGAGATTCAGAAGTCGAACAGAGTGTAATCAAGAGGGGTAGTAATCCTCAAAAAACATCTAATAGAAGTCAGTCCACGAGAGTGTCGACTCCTCATGTTTAGAGTAACCAAGTTCCACTAATCCCTAGCTACTCTATGGAAAATGATGGGTGCCAAAGCCACCATATGATATGTTAGTGTCTGTGCAAGCCTAAAGAGGTATACCACCGACTCTAACCAAACCTCTTCTGCAGGGGGGTCCGAATCACCGTAGAACCTCAACAGTCTATAGAATTGGAACTCACGAAGTGCACTCAACCTGTGCACTTACTTTTCTTTCTCAGTTGAGGCTATCTAGTGCTCAATAGGTGGGGGTTCTTCTACCTATCCACCTAGAGAAAGGGGCTTCCATGATGGATCCTTAATACATGCCTCATCACTCAAACGGTCATCCTCATGAACTAGAGCTTGTATCATTGATGGATGTCATTGTAGAGATATCCTGAATGTAATTAAGGAGTAATGCAGTCATATGACCATATATGTATCAAAAATAATGGTGATATTACTCAAGAAGGGTAGTAAGAGACTCAATATTATATGATGCATGTACCATTGTTCCCTACAATAAGTGTCTAAGGGTTCCAAGTCGATAAGCGGGTAATCAGGGTCCTGGTGAATGGATACATAGCTTCCCATACCATCACTGGACTCCCTGAAAAAACAGAAGATCTTGATACACATTGACGTTATTTCCATAAACCCAACCTATACCTTTTTATGGAAACAACTGAATAAAGTTGCAAGGGTCGAACCACTAATGATACAACTTTTTCATGACCGAACTATGTGAATGCTCGAGCCAAAACTATCCCAATCCCACCTTAATAGGACAGGGGCTAGTGACTAGAACTGAAGGCACAAAAAACTTGGGGAGTCCTTTTCCTAAGAACCTATATTCACACATGCAGCCAACTCAATGAAAAAGTGTAGAGGGAAAAAAGAGCAAGATACAACCCTGCTATAACAAGGAAACCAAACATATATTCATCAACCTCTAAACAGTAAAAGAACAGGTTCTATAAAGTAAATTGAAAGTTAAATGGACAAAATACACACCCAACTAGAAAATTTCTACAACTCCGAATCATGTGAAATTTTAAACCAGCTCGGAGAGTCATGCTCTTAAATCCCATGTTACGACCACTGTATGCAGTCCATGCTCTCTATATCCCCGGCTCCGCAAATGTCAAGATAAACCTATCCATTGTCTATTAGGGAACACTAAGTGCTGGTAAAGACCAAGGATGGGTGAGTATAAAAGTACTGATTAGGATACCTTGAGTAGTAAATTTAGTAGTAATAGATATATTGATGAGGAGAGAATTAGATAGAACTGCGTATAGTAAAAGAATATAGTAATAGAGAGAAACTCGAACGAAAAAGAAAGTGAAGTAAGATCATCCAAACACAAGGAGATATAAACTCTGAGAATATTAACTTCTCATCATGTGTTGGATATCTTTATTAGGAGAGTAGATTTTTTCAACCATGATAATCATGATATGGAATGCACGGGGCATACCTCATGAGTATTTGCCTCTCATGGAAGGGGAGTAGGAAAAACCCATGGAATGGGCACCAGAAATAGGATATATATATATATATATATATATACTCGGTATATAAACCCAAATGATAGAGTAAGTGGATATCCATATCAGAAACTCAACCCAGGAAAAGTGAGAGGCCAATAGTCCTAGAAGTATCCCCTAATGCCTAGCATCCCAAATGTCTTCCCTGAAAAGCAAGTCAAAGTTGATCAATCACCACACCTTGATACTGTCCGCTTGGGTTGTGTCTATCTAACCTACATGATTTTAGGTCACATCCAAAGGATGTCTCTTGGTGGGAAAACATCCCTCTTTATTGAGAGTCCAAATTAATGTCAGAGCACGTCTTGTCAGTGTGTCGCACCGTCAGGAGATCATGTCTCAAAGTATCTGATACCATGACCTAGTACATTATAGGGATTCCCCTCTCATATAAGTCACAGAGTCTACCCACACTCTGATGTGTTCGGGGGATTCCACTCTGATAGTTAATGAGGACCCACTTCCAAGCCCAGTTGAAGGGTACTTCCCGACATGAGTCATCGACGAGACCCACTGCCCAGCCTAGCCAGTGGGAATCGTAGAAACTCTATCGGGGACAACATCCTAGTCCAACTAGAGGGAAACCAGAAAGTACCATTAGGGACCACTTCCTAAACCAATTAGAGGTAAACCTAAAACATCTCTCACAATCCCTATTGGATGGTACCTCTCAGGAAGAACATCAAAGAACTCTAGCCATCCCTTCTATATAGTTCCTTTCAGGAAGAACACCATGGGACACTTTCCATACCTACTGGATAGTACCTCTAAAAAATCATCGAGGAACAATGTACATCCCTACTAAATGGTATCTCTTAGAAAAATTCCACTATATTCCTCAATTGAGACCCTAGATTGACCTCACAATATTAACATCTCACATCATAACCCGTAAGACATTGTTGATGGAACCATCACATTCTATTCTAAAAAACACTCAGGATAGGCTACTCACATGCCAAAATACGAGTTCAGAAGAGGGTGTTACGGGAGAAAGAAGAATCCAAAATGTAGTACACTGTGCATGTGAGGCCCACAAGTCGGGTGTCCCTACCTCGTTTCCTGACCGTGTAACTATCCATTCTTGGGTACTAAACTAGGAAAAATTACCCTTAGGCATTCTGAATTACTCTTAGAGTAATTAACACACCTAGTCAAATGGCCGATGAGCGCATGAAACTCTTCATTGACTTAAAGGGCCAAAAGCATAGTTATGATGCCACACATACATAAATGACTCAAGAACATTTGAACACATCTCTTCATACATATTCTTCACTCTCACAAGAGTCGAGGTTGAACAAGGCCATGAGTTCTCTTAAAACACACCAAAAGGATCTTCCACCAATATTTATTTCATGTTTCTAAATTTAATGAGACCAAGAACAAGATTTTTTTACATCCAAATGGATAATTCCATTGTGATCCTTGGAGAAATGAAACCAAGGTCGACTATTTATTTTCCCCAAACAGACATTTAATATAAAAAGTAGTAATTTGGTGTCTTGCGCTTGAAAGGCATCTCGTGGGGCCCCTAACTCAAACCTAGTATAATTATAAATATTGTTCCATTGCGATCCTCATGAAAAAATACTCGGTATTGACCACTTGTTCATCCAGAATAGACACCTCCTGAAGAAGTCACCAAAACACCCAAACTGGGCCTCTTGAGGCCTGTAGTTTGATTTTCGTTTTAAACACCTATAATAGGTCTAGAAACCTTTTCCTCAACTCCAGGATCATTATGCTGCTGATGTCACGCCATTTGGACGTTCCATTTAGAATATATGATCGAAATGATATTGCTAAAAAAAATTATTATTATTATTCTTTTACGTATGAGTTTTATGAAGCTGAACCAAAAATCCAAGTCCTAAAATTCCCAGACTTGTCATAAAAGGTTCTCCTCATTGTGGGGAACATGTGTCCATAGACAAAAGGTGAATCAGAGGCTCCGTCTGGGAGACAAGCCTGAAACATGATTATTTGATAATAATAATTAAATATTATTATTGATAAAGAGATCGTTTGGCGCCACCCATGTTTGGGTTTAAAATTTAAAAATTACAAAACCACCTCAAATTTTTTGGGTCAACTCAAGAATAAATATTTCCACATATGACACACGAATCGGATGCCCGTATAAAACGATATAGGTATTTAAAGTCCCCGGGGCCCAAACATGATGGACTGGCCTGGCCCACCGGCCCATGACCTAGTCGCGTAGGCCTGCCCGCCAACCGACACCAACCAACCGAGAAACTAGTCTTCCTCCTTGCTATCTGTTTGTACTAGCCTAGACACGTTGGGACCCTACGCTCCCCCGCTTCAGCACCAACCATCCCCCCTGAAGACCAGAGGACCTACCCGTCTACCTCAGTACCACAGCCTTGAAACCCCTACAATGATTGATCATTCTCCCTACTCAATAGAAGACACCTCTAGCCATCCCATGCCACCTCCTCCTCTTCTGCATGTTGTCAGACTAGAACTACCCCAAATGGCCACTGGAGCGCCTCTAGTGCCTCAAACTACTGGCTCTGCTAACCACGCCTGATTGGACCGTTGCCTCAACCTATGGCTTCCACCCTTTCTAGATCCACACCATATGTAGGCCTCCATGAACACTCCTATGGTCAGAAAAAGTAAAAAACTAGTTTTTGGATCCATGGGTTGAGGTCTTCACAATGCCAAAACCCTCTAAACAATTTAGTGATGTTTCGACGTAGCAATGATTTTTGGGCGAAGAATGGTGAATAAAGAGAAGAAATGGGGGTTCAAAATGGGGAAACATGCAATGAATGTGTTCATTCAGCTATCTCCTCAAACCTAAAAACAAAAATTGATGATAAAAAAAAATATATACTTCAATAATATATATTTTTAGCCCAAAATCAAATAGAATATTACAGCATTGAACCTCATATCTTTGCCGAGGAGTTTGGCATGATTTTTCTTTGATTCACCAAAGATTCATCAAGAGATATTGATTCAACAAGGGGTAAGGAGGTGATGGAGGTGATACCATCATGGGAAGAGTAAGAATAGGGTATAAACCTAATCCTGACACCTTATTCTCTTATTTAATAAAAAACACTGAGAGCCCCGTCTCAGTCGTGGAATCTGAAATCCCCATGCCCTACAATTTTATGTCGCACTTAGGTAAAACACCCCATTACAAACTCAACACTGATATCAAATTTATAATTTTTCCCCATTCAAAAGGAATTTGTATTGTCATTGAAGATAAAATAATTAAATTGAATTATTTTAATTACCGTTTTTCTCGTGGAGAGAGTTTTTCATAGAAGTCCCGCACTGACAAAAGTTATACCCCACATAGGGTAAACAATAAATTTTGGACTCCACCGTGGAATCTGATTTCTAATCCGAGCATCTATTTAATATATATTTTCTCTCTGACATGTGCATAATATAAACACTTAATATTTTTATAAATTTTATTCTGGGCACATCGGGCCTCAGAATTTCACACTGTCTCAGTGTTTAACTCTGGAAATATTCCTAGAAATATTTCAACTTATTATAAGGGAGAAAAAATGTCTCTACATAATGTAAATAACCATAGAAAAAACTAATGGGAGAATTCCAAACATATGAAATTAGTAAAACTGAAGCAGAATTTCCTAGCCATACTGTTATTGATACACTTATCATCAACTTTAGAATTGAAAATCTTTTACTTTATTCATGTTCAACCCAATATTTTATATTTAAATAATATTATAATGGTATCATATCACCACATCAAAAATTATATTTTTAGTGGGTAAAGAAAACTCATAATGGTAGAATTTCTTATAAATCTTATTATTCTTCTTATAGTTGATTTTTATTTAATATAGGGAATGGATTGGCTCTATCAGTTTCGATCCCATATAAACTATTGAGGAATGAAATTTATATTTTATATTCCAAATAAACCTATGATTGTATTTATGTACAAGGATGAAAATTTGAACCCAAGGGAAACTACTTCTATTATATAGGTTTTTATACCTACTCATGAGGGATATTTACTTAATATGGTTTTGGAGAAACTCAAAATTGAAGATATGAATATTATATGGGACTTTGTTAATTAATTTATAGAATAGTTTCCTAGTTTCCCCCAAAACCATAATGTTGATTATGTAATATAACTCATACCTCATGCTAAACCTATTTCAAATAATCCATATAGAAAGACCTTAATTGAGTTATAAGAAATGATGAAGAAAATCTTGGATAATCAAGATAACTGATTGATTAATCAAATTCTTAAATATGAGGTGAATTTTTCTTTCTATTATTATGAAATATATGTCAATGCATATTTTCATTGGTTATTGAGATCTTAATAAAATTGTATTAACAACATGAATCATATACCCCACATCAATGATATGTTTGACCAATTATGAGGAGATCGATATTTTTCTAAGATTTATCTTCAATTTGGATATCATTATCGATTTTCCAAGAAATAGGATATACCAAAGGTATCCTTGCATACAAGGGATGATCATTATGAATTTATAGTAATTCCATTTTGACTTAAAAATTATCCCACTATTTCCATGGCTCAATTTAATAGAGTCTTTAGTGATCACCTTTATCAGTTTGTGTTAGTCTATATTCTTATTTATTTAAAAAGAAAAGAAGAATATAATGAACATTTGAGGATTGTAAGGATGAATTTGAAGAAGGTGAAGTTACATGAAAATTTTACCATGTCTGAATATTTGTTTCGAAATTTTTATTTCTAAGGTTATTCAATTTCATGTATCTATATATTGTTGGACCCTTTCAATAAAGAAGTTATTAAGGTTTCCTAGACCAACCACGGTATAGGATATGTATATTTGTAATTTCTTTTCTAGATAATTTATATGCTTTGTATGTGATTTATCATGACTATATTATTCAATAAATAAGTTAAATCTGATTATTTTTATGTTTTTATGGATAAATGAATGTGAATAGAATTTCAAAGAACTAAATATATGGTTTGTTATCGTACTTGTAATTACAGTACTTTTCAGTTGAGATTTTTTTTGATATGTAGTGGTTTATAAAATTAATGACTAATATGAATCCTCATATAGAATTTTATCATCATATCATATGCATCTCAACAATTGAAATATATGATCAAAACTACCTTACTAATTATTTGGAACATGTAGTAGTTATTTTTTCACGTATGATATAGAGTCATTATCTGTATAGTGAAGTGTGTGATGTATATACTTATCAAAAAAATTATTTATATATTTAATTATAATGTGTTAAATTTATACTAGATGATATGGTTATAGAAGATCAATGATTATGACTACATAATACATTACAAATCTAGGAAGGTGAACAAGGTGGATGATGCTCTGTGTTGGAAAGACCATGTAAGTTTGTTAATGATGAGGATTGAAAGAGATTATTATATGTGGATTTTCAAAATTTGGATCATGAAATCACATGGAAAGGCAAAATATAATATATTTATTATATGAATATTCAACTATCCATTTATGATAAGATTAAGAAGGTACATATGGAAGATAAGGTAGTATAGAAGAATGTGAGGAAGGTTCTCATGTTTATTGATGATTCTGAAAAAATGATAAGGTCCAGGAACCGAGTATGTTTTTCATTAATAACATATTTTATGGATTTTTCTGAGGAAACTAATATTTTATCATTCTATATTAATCATGGATGTACAAATATATATAGATATCTAAAAGAGTATTTCTTGTGGGATAATATAAAAAGGGATATTACAGATATATATATTGATGTTTGGTGTGTCCAAAAGTTATGGATGAGAGTAATAATTCTAATGGTTCATTATAACCATTAACCATACTAGAACCGAACTGAAAAAACATTAACAAGGCTTTGGTATTCAAAATCCCTGAAAAATATAGATAGAATAATGATATTTGAGTTATAGTCGTTCACCTTATTAAATTATTTCATATTATCACTATTGGAGAATATATAACTCTTGAAGAGATTACTCAATTATACATTAACGACATTATGATACTACCAAAAAGTCCAATTTTAATTTTATATGATTGGTATCAAAATTTTACCTCGTTGCTATTGAGAATCCATCATTAGGATTTGGATAAAGTGTTGCGTTTCAATACTATTTTTCATCTTTGGATTTATTGCTAGTTTGGGAGATCCATTCAGACCCTATAAGCCATATTTAGTGATTTTAAATGGATTTCATGGGTTCTCGTTATCATATAATTCATTTAGTGTAATTTTTTTTATCACATTAGCTTTCGCTCAAGAATTTAGATGGCTAATTATGAATCCCTCTAAAGAATTAAGTGTATAACTCCAATGTGTTAGGTTGAAGTCAGAGAAAGAAATATACAGGGACATGGAATATATGAAAAATGGAAAATAAGGTTATATACATTCAATAGAACATATGGAAAGCTTAAAATAAATAAAAAATTTATGCTAATAATCATCAGTGAGATCTAGTGTTTAAAGTTTCTGACAAGGTATTCCTTTGAATATATAATTGGAATAAATATATGTGATTTCTAAATAAGGGTAATAGGAGCCCTAAATATTTCCATCGCTTATAAATTCTTGATTGTTTTGGGATTGTATATTATTTAATGGAGATTCCTATGAATCTCTCTCAAGTTCACGATGTGTTCCATGTATATCTCCTGAGAAAGTATATATATGATATGTCACATGTCTTGAACTCAGTGGTCATATAACTAGATGATGATATATCTAATTAGGAACAAATATTGGATATATTGGATCATGTAAGAAAATTTATATGAAACAAGACCACACACTTAGTCAATGTTTTGATGAGAAATCATAAAATTATTGACAGTACATGGGAACTAGTAGATGTGTTGATATAGAAGTATAATCAGTAATTTTTATTAGAGTGAACAAATTTAAAGACTAAAATTATTATAAGTGGGGTGTAATATAACACCCCAAGATGTTATGATATATTTACCTTTATTTTATTCAATTTATTTGATATGCTTCTTTACAAGCAACTGAATGTTTAAGGAAATTGTGAAAAATGATTAAAATATTACTATATGAAAGTCATTTCCAATCCATTGGATTGGTGGGTAGGAATAATTATATCCATATTATTAAAAATGTGTAAAAATATTTCATTGATTTAACTCTTAATAAATATGTACTCAATTTGGAGTAAATCCATTTAATGCTTTAATAATATGTTTTCTTTAATTTTTTTTGAATTTTGTTCATGGATAACATAGGTAATTTCATTCAATTTTAGAAATGTAATTTTCTAAAAGATAATAATTTTTAAACCCTCACTTGAATATTATCTTAATTTTAATTTTTTGAATTTTTCAAAAATGAATTATTTTTCAGTGAATAGTGAAAAACAACAATTTCTTTTTGAACATTCATTCCTTTACTCCAAATAAATAAATTAAAAGTTTAATTTGATATTGGGTTTTTCATTAATGTGATATCATATCAATTTTATTTAATTTTATTAAATATATTCCATTAGTTTCATATTTTTAAATGATTTGAAAAAATGCAAATTTTTTATCTTAAAAATCAAATTTCTAGAAAACTATTTTTATCTCATTTTATTGGATTATGTTTAAATAAATTTAATAAAATTTTAGGAATTGAATTTGATAAAATTGATTAAATATTTTTCATTTGGAGGATCAAATTTTGTTAATATTCCACTTTTATTTTTTATAAATTTTGAGTTGTAACTGTGGTAAAATTTAACACCTTAGTAAAGGGTAAATGGGTTAATTTAGTTTAAAAATAATGTTATAAGGATTAAAATTAATAAAATACATTATTTTATTTATTTTATGAGTATATATATTATTTAATAATAAAAAATAGAAAATACGACCTTTTATTTACATTTAAATTTGATTTTGGCCATTATAATACTTAAATACAAAATAAAGTAAAAAATACCACTCTCTTATTATTAATATATATAATACTTTATTATATGTATAGAAAAAATATATGATTAATTATAAATAGTTATTTGAAATAATATAAATTTTTTTACCATTGTAATTTTGTCTATTTTTGTGGTGAAAAAATCATCTTTAATGTTTATAGAACATTGATACAATGCTTGTGGAAGGAGTAAAAAAAATCAAGTGAATAATTTTGAAAACACAAAAAGGAATATCATTTTTATGAGTTATAGTTTCTAATTAATTTTATAGATACATATAACATATTAAATATGTATTTATGTTTTAAACTATAACATATTTATTATCATATTGTGTATTTAATGAACATTATCAAAAACGACAATAACGATATTTTTTAATAAGTAATATTTTATTAAATGATTTAAAATTAATAAAAATATTATCTTAATAAAATATAATGGTAAATGGTTTTAAATTTCCTTCATTGTCCATTAGTATGAAAATTTTATTTTTATGGTATGTTTCATGTCCCCTAAATAGAAAAAAACCTTGATATCACAGTTATTATGAAAAGGGTTAAAGGGGGTTAAAACTAAGAGCCAAGGGTTAAAACATTACAAAAAACCTGTCCAAAATTTATTTTATGAAATTATTTAGACTAATAATAATATTAAATTTTAATTATGTAAATTTGAATCTATTTTTACTTGAATATTATTTAATATTAATTTAATACTATAAGTAATTAAAAGAGTGGCACGTGCCTCACTTATAAAAGGACACCCCTTATCTCTTTTCATTACACCATCTTATCAAAAATAGCTTAACCAAAACCTACCCAATTATCATATAAAATTATATAGCCCAAAATTATATTATTTTATTCTTAAAAGTTCAATACCATGGTATTTAAAAAGGGATCTAATGAAAGTCTATGCATATATATGTAATTATCTTTACTGACCATTTCACATTTATTTCTTCTTATACTTCATATAAATATGTTATAACGATCCAAAAATAATAAATTCAGTGTTATAAATATATTGATATTTTATTATGTCTATGTTATAAAAAATTTATATCTATTTTCAATCCTATGAAAATTGAAAACAGTGCTCGTTTGTAAGTATGACTTATTGTCTCTATATAATGATGCAATTAATTTTACAACACCAATTTAATTGAATAATTGTAAAGATATAAAAATTAATATACTATAAATTTATGAAATAATTATTCCAATAATATTTTAATATCATATATATATTCTAACCTTATAATCTGTTGGAAAATGATAACGTTGCTCATGCATACATGTTTACTAGCACATCTACAAAGCGATGTGACCCATTTTTCATTTTTGTTTACATATATGGTAATAAGAATTTATTTAATATATATATATATATATGTTATATATGATATATGAATTTAATGAAAAAGTGGAATTAGTATATATGTTTCTATCTATCTATCCATCGAAAAGTGAAATCAACTTTCATGTGTACATACGGTCCACCGTCACCATGAATAGTGAAATTCATTTTTCTATCTATAACTTTTACAGATGAATCTATATATATATATAATGAATATATAATATATTAATTTATTTATTAATATTATAGATATTATTTGACCATATTGAAATAAATGGACCAAAAATACCGAACCGAAATTCTTATAAAAATGAATCAATTAACACAAGTTGCATTGAAAATAATAATTTTTTAACAAACAGGTGACTAGATTTTTTAAATTGATCACATATGAAATAATATATAGTTATATGGTTTTTTATATAAGTATAATAGTTCTAAATTTATTATAAATTAGGTTAAATGAACTAACAAGGAAAGTTAAACTTAAGGATGTAGATTTCATCTCAATTTCCACTCCATTGAGACATATTTGGTATTTTGAACTTATTTATTTATATGTGGTGTATTTAATTAGATATTTATATATTTAAAAGGAATATATATTTATAAATGACTATTAATGGTTCAATTTATGTTTAATATTTCACGGGGATACAATTTAAATGTTACCAAAGTGGTAAGAATTTATTTTACAATCTCATTTTCTGGGTTTCTTATATTTTTCATTGAATGAATCTTAAAATATAATCTTTATAAACTATATCTATTTTATAATACTCACTATATTTAAGAATTTTCAATATTTTATTTGAATTTATATTCTCTTTAGACCTTTATTCAAAAAAAAAATTAAATGAAAATTGATCTTATTTATATATTTGATTGTGTATATTATTCTTCCATGTCTTTATTTCTCAAAATTATTTTGAAGAAGTCCATTTCATTTAATAAAATGATATTAAGGGAATTTTGAATTATACATGACTTATTACAATGTTTTAATGAGATATTTCAAATTTTATTCTTGAAGGGACCATTTAATAATTTCTAGAAAAAAAGTCTAAATAAATGTTTTTTAACATTTACGATGATAACTGAATTTCCCACTACCATAAAAATTTTTATGATACTTATATTATTCTAAAAGCATTTAATGGTTTCAAAAATAAAAATCTATATTGAAAAATTATTTTAATGTTTACCTTCCATTTTCATTTATTCTCATAAGACATGAAATTAGTAAAAAATCCATTTTTCTGATGATGTGATGGTCATATTTTATCTTATATTAATTTTATAGTCATTGAATTTCTCATGAAAATTTTACTTTATTATGATCATCCTTTAGTAGAAATTACATTTATCATAAATATTCATATATTATGAATCAGAGATATTCTTATTACCTAAATTCAATACTATTTATCCATATGGATTTTTTTATGCAATTTCTTTAATTTTCATGGAAAATTATAAAATTACTAATAATTTAATCAATACAAGTATTTATTGACAAGTTATATATTTTATTAATAATTTAATTGATCATTAAATACATGAGAAATGAATTGAGAATAATGTGATGGGTGGGGCCCAAAATTATTAATCCACCTCATGCCAAAAAAGGTCTCATGATACAAACATGTTGGCTAGCGTTATTAAATGGGTTTATGGTGTATTCCTACAAATTGAGTAAACTATCATGTAACATGGGTTTATTAGTAGAGATATCATGTTGTATAAAATTTAACATTTATTTCATTGATAATTCAGTTATTATTATCCATGATAGTAATGCATTGTTATTATCCATGGATGAATTTCATGCTCAAGTTATTGATTAAATGAAATGTGTTTTTAGCTTGATAGCTTTATATACTGATTATGACTTATTTACTATAGATAAGTTCCATTATATGCAACCCTTACTGAGAATCTAATATTACACTTTAATTTTTTTCACTTCTTGATGATATGAAGAAGGTTATTATGAATAATATCAAGGATATGAGAACTTTTCTTATGCTATGTACTTTATTTTTTAGATGTAATATTAGTATCATGTAGATATCTAGTTTATTAATAATTCTTAACTAATAAAACCTAAGTGGTGAGATACCTTTTATAATTAACCTAGGTAATGAATAAGATAACAGCTCTAGGTTACTAGTGTTGGGGATTATCCAATTAATATTTCCGGTGGATTTGTTCCATCAGCCATCATACTTCACTATCCAATCATTAGATGAATCATCATCATATCAGATCCTAAACTTTGAAAATTCAAAAACATGATCATTTTTTGGAAATCAAGTTCTCTCCCTTTATACAAACTCATACAGACTCAACTATAATACTATTTATCTTCATTATGTTATGAACATGAAGATCAAAAAATAATCATCTAAAATGGTAGGGAAAATTCTTAAACTCACATAGAAACTCATAAATAAATTTTCTAGACCTTCTCTAGCAACAAATTATTTATTAAAACAAAAAAATATTCCCAATAATCTATAGAAAACAAAAACAAAAATCATTATAAAAACAAAATAGTGGATCTTTAATCTCTCCCACTGGATTTGTTAGAAAAATTCTCAAAATATATTCTCAGTATTTCATCAAAACACATCATTTATTATATAGAGCTTATTAACACCTTATTTCTAGATAAATCTATATTTTTTAAGGAATTAAATCCCCTAGTGAAAAGTATGTTTTTTTCCATGATAAGATAAATCCCCCCCTCGATCATTTCGCCCTTTTTTTTATGAAAACACCATCTTTATATTCATAAAATATAGAGATTAAATTTTTTAATTTTTAAATCAAATATGTATTCTCCCCCATGAAAACAAAATCAAATTATCATAGAGGTAAATACTTCTGAAAATTCATAAATTATTAGTGGAGGATGAACATTTAAATACAACCTCAATTCCACAAATCATTCCCTGGTAATATCATTAATAAAATCATTAAAAGTTTAATACTCTATTGATATATAATCAAGCATCACATACCCATTAGAAAAATTCTCTTTAATGAAATTATACATAATATATATGTGTTTTTATTGGTAATTTTGTACATTATTTTTGGAATAATCATTGTTACTTTGATTATTATAAATATTATTAAGTATTTCATCAATGTTCACCCTCAAATCCTCTAGCTGAACATTCATCCTCATCATTTTCAAACAAGCCTGGGTAGTAAGAGTGTATTCTTCTTCCCATGTAATGAAAGTAAAAAAACATTACTTAATACTATTCCATCCCATATAACATTATCAAAAGAAGAAACTGCCTCATGATGTTGATTTTATATTAGTATAATATCCATCCCAATTAGCCTCAGTAAACCAAATAATGGTTGTCTCTTTTATTATTATATACATCAAGATATAATTTTATTATTTTTTAAAACATTTTAGTATTATCTTATACCATAATGTGTGATTCTTTTAAGTCACTCTGATATCATAAAAAAGTAATAAAAATATAATATTAGGTACTGAAGTAGTATGTTAAAGTAATCTTCCAATCCACTTCTAGAAGACTTTTATATTCACACATTTCCAAAATTAAAAATTACACAACTTCATTCCAACTAATATAGGCATAGAAACCTCCGTTGAATCTAGCATTACATAAATTTTTAATAATACATTATAATAATGTTCATATAATAGAAAGATTCACCTTTATTTCTTTTGGAATTATAAACCAAAAATAAAGGTCAAATCTCAATGTACTGACATATCAAGTTTATACTTATTTTTTCAGAAAATTATTCACATGTTTTATCACTATCACCAAAAAAATTATACCATTAACAGAAACCATTAAAATAAGGGTTACTATTATTATCTTATTTACATACATGTTTCTATCAAATTATATTTTAAAAAAGTAAATATTATTTAGGAACATTCAAGTTTTGAATACCAGGTATGAGGGGCCTATTTCAACCCATTAAGTTATTTTGTAATTTTACACACAATGGTTCCATAATTATCATGTATGAAAACATTATGTTTCTCAATATAAATTGTTATTCAATTTCTCTATTTAAGAAAGCTGACTTAACATCTATCTGATTGACTTTGTAATTTTGATGATCAGCAACTGGAAAGAACATTATTATAGTTTCATGTCTCAAAAAAGGATGAAAAGTTTCATCAAAATCATAACCTTCCCCCTATAATTAACATTTTCAAAAAATCCATGATTTATTTCATTAGATATATACAAATTCACTCATATTATTTTTAAATACAGATTTTTTCATATAACATTAAATCCTTCGTTTCATGGAACAAGATACTAGGTGTCATTTTTTAAAATTTTACCTAACTCTTCATTCATCACATTAAACATTTTTTATTCTCAACAACCATTCAAATATAATATGGTTCCACCTATAAGATAAGTTACATCCAATTTTCAAATATCGATTTCTATCTATTATTAACCATAGTTTTTGATTTTTGATAATGGTATCAGACTAGACCTATTTTTTGTAAATATATTATCTTTAGTGACATTATTCCATTATTACATTAATTATCATTAGAATAATCAAAATCAACTTGTACAATATTTGGATCGTAGATATCTTTCTTCTAATAATATTATTTTGATGGCATTATTATATCTTTTGTAACATCTTACATAGCATCTTCATCACCTTTTTTTAAGGTGAACTAGTTTTAAATAATCATGACATTAATAAAATCAATAAACTTTTATGGTTGCTTATTCTAGAACTTCTTGATTATTTTTTTTGACTGAATATCCCATGAAAATTCAATCTTCTAGTTTTTCATAAAAAATTAATAAATCCATGTTTTATATATTTATGATGAAAGGAATCCAAAAAACCATAATGTATTTCACTGTAGGATTTTTCTTATAAAACATCTCATATAGAGTTATTTTTTCCAGTTAATGAAGTCATATATTTTGAACATGAAATGTCATACTTATAAATTCTCTCAAAAATAACTTTTAATGTTCTTATTTCGTGAGTATGCTTCTTTCCATTTCAACTAAACTTGTGTTTTTAATTTTGAAATCACTAGTTTATTGAGGAGGGTAGGGATTATTATATTGGTTTTTTATTCCATGTTTATTCAAATAGGACTCGAAAGACTTACTTGTATACTCATTTACATTATCAACTACTATATTTTATAAATATACACCATAATATTTTCATACATCCATTAGGAAATTTTTATCGACTCTATGATATCTGATTTTGGTTTCATGAACATTATACTGGTAGAACACGTGAAATCATAAATAAAAGTCATAAAGTATGAATCAATTTTTTTGATTGATGTATTATCTACCAATAAATATAAGAGTGTTTGAGATCATGTGGATTATTATTTTAATTAAAAAAATCATATGTTTTCCACTAACCATATTTAATTTCAATAATATTTAAAAAAACAGCATCTTCGCTTTTATGTTTTGGAAGAACTCTTATAAAAACTTCCTTTAAAGTTATGATCATAACCATATGACCCATATTTCTATTATTCAGATCCATTTATTATTTTCATCTATAACACTGAAGTATCACAAATTACAAGGATCATAAATATAAAATATAATGAAGATGGTTCTTTGTCCCTTAATAAAACCATTCCAAAATTTTAGACATCAAATGATTCATGAATATTTTATGAAGAAAAATTTCTTACTTATGATGACATTATATTTCTTCCTTCCTACAAATTTAGAATGTTCTATCTTTTCTAATTCATTTTATCCCCCTTATTTCATTCTTACTCCTAGGGAGAAGTGTGATTTTCAAAAAATTATATTCTATGTACCAACATATAAAATAGAAGGAAAAATATCTATTTTACCTCGATATTCTATAGAAACATAGTTTTTTACTGGTGATGATTTTTTTAGTTTAACATATATTTCAGCATCTAATTTTCATTGTTATGGGGAAATAATCATCAAAAGATTATTTTTATATTCATTTTATGGGATTAAATTTTCAGACCCTTTATCAACCTATGATTTCCAATAGTTTTTATTTCATTTTCATAGTTTGTAAAATTGGATGAATATATATATTTAGTGGGAGTAGATTTCACATGAATTACTGGATGTATTATTTTAGTATCATGATATGTTTTACCCTTTTCCATGAAATACTTTTTGAAACAGTTTTTTGTTTTATTTAATGTATGTTTATCCTCAAGAAATATTTATTAAGACATACATAAAATTTTATCTATAGTATTAAGTTTTTAATAATGGTATTTCACCATCATTCACCGTACTAGTGATTTTAGTTTTAAGTTTTTAATCTACTCAATGTAATCATCATCTTGTTTAAAGAATTAAAAAATTCTAACAATCTTATTTTCATATTCATTGTTCATATTTATAAATTCTTCTTGAGTTTTTTCTCAAGAAATTGAATATGTTATGATCTGAAATTATATTCCCTATAGGATTTTAACCTTCTTTTCTTTTCAATTTGAATTACCAACATTTCTTTCAATATTGGAAAATAAGGTTATAAAATTTCCCAGATTTTCATCATCTGATGAGCTGTTGTTAGTAGAGTTTTACATAAATTTCATAATCAATATAAATAATTAATGATTTATGGTGAACTTTTTTTCCTTAATGGGACGTCTTATCTACCTTTTATGTTTTTATATACTTCTTGAATTGATACCTATCTTCAAAATCATCATCATATTCTTCATATTTTTTCTTCAATCAGTTCATATAAAAATTTCCTTTTCCTTGAAACTCAAAATATATAAGTGGGAGATTTCATTTTCACTAGAATCTACATTTCAAGAATTTTTTAGAGATTAGATACATAATTTTTTCATTCAGTTCGACATCATCTACATTTTTTATGATACACTGAGGCACAAAACTACATGAATCGATTCCTAAATTTTCAACTTCCTCTAATTTTAAAAGCTGACACTTCCTTAATAAATTTTTTTAATGTTATATATTTCTTCATATGAAATAAACATATTATGAAATTAATCAAGATATAAATTTTATTTATCATATAAATTATATATTTGGGGATCAAAACTATATATAATGTTCCTCATCAAATTTTTACACCTAGTTGTATATTCCAAGACATCTTTGAATAATTTGATGTTGTTAGAAAATTCATTAACCATATTAAAGAATTCCTCTATAGTTTCATCTTCCAAGATTTTTATATCATCAAATATGATTCTCCATATTTAATATTTTTCTTACTTTACTTTAATATTTATCTTGAAGATTTTTTCATGTTATTCCTAGGTTTCTTTATTTTATTGAGACCCATCACCTTCATAGAATCATTTATGAAAAAGATAAAACAATAAAATTTAAACATTTCCCATTAGCCTGAATAAATGTTTTTTTGAAAATGTTACAGAAGGAACTTTGCCAATGGGTGTAAACCAAAATGTAGTTAGATCGACCACCACCATTCCAAGAGATAAAATAAAAGGTATCATTTTATTTTTCCTACAATGAAATTTTACCTATATATGATATAAATACTATTTCTATTAATTGAGATGAGATTATATATTTTAACAAAAGTAAGGATCTTATAGAGGGAAACTAGATGATTTAATACCACTTAATATTCCCAAGAATGTGAGAACGAATGAGGGGGGGGATTCAATTGTAATCTTTTAAAATTTCTTTTATTTTTAAATTAAACCTTGAAAATTGATTGAATTTCAATAATTTTGAAATTTATGTTGCAAACATACTAATATTGAAATATTTTTAATTAATATTGGGAACAAAAGACATAAAAGGTTAATCCATAGTGTGGGTGACTTTCCCCATATCATGGCCACTCGAGTTGGTCTTTGTAAATTCACAATGATATGAAGTGAATATAATTGATACAACTCTATTTAATTTTCTTAAGTCCCCTTATAGGTAATTATATTGGTTCCCAAAATTTTAAAGGCTTTATTATACTCCATATCCAAAATTAGAAAATTATTTTTTTTAAAACACTCACAAAACATTGTCTAAAAATTATCCATCTGTTACACTCTCCACTTGATAAGGATATGTTTGGTGAGCCCCTATATTTTTATGGAATGAATATATTTGGGGTGATTAAATTCTTTTTGGTATACCTATATCTCATAGACATCTATCAATAATAATTTTTTCGATTACCCTTTATTCTTATGTGCCTCTTCTTCTCCATCAAAGAGAATCCTTGGCTAGAAAAAACCACTCCTCTTCATATGAAATCTCCAACACTCCATCTATATCTCACTCATAAAAAACATAAATTTTAACTATTTCTTTAATATCATTATATAGGAACACATCCTATGAAATTCCATGTGAATGTTTTGGTTCCTGGAATCAAAAATTTTAATTTTTCATCCTAACTCAACATTGTTAGACAACCTTCAAATCTTATAAAACATTATTAATTTTTCCTAATAAATTTGAATCATTGAATTTATTCAAAATTCCTATGATATTTTTATGATTAATGAATATTGAAATAATAAATTAAAATCATCATTGTTAGTGTATTTAAATTTTTTAGGTAATGGTCCTCAGAACTCTTTATGGTGAATGTCTATTTGGTTCCTTCATCAGAACTCCTCCATACAATTTTTCTATTGAACTACTCTATTTTAGATTAGAATAATTTGATTGACTCAGTTTGGGACACATAAGATTCTACATCTGGTACTCTTTATATGTCTCGTCTATCTAATGGACTTCACATAAATTATTCTACAATGATATATTTGATGAGTTCTCATGTATTAGTCTACCCATATCATGTCTACTAAAACATCATATAGGTCTTGGATTGAAAAACTCAATTTGTTTTATCCTTATATAAAAGTAGGTATGATGAAATCATATATATCTTTCTGATGATCATCCATCCACTAAACCTTCAAAAACTGGTCCAGTAAAACTTTTAAAAAGGTTCATCTAATAAAAAAGGATCACGGTGTCTGATATACCTCCTTATCTTTGCTTATCGAAAACACATCAAATTCCTTCTTTATACTTCTTGGTTTGATAAAATTAGAAAATTTCTATCCATTTTAACTCATTTTGGACCTAATAAAATATTCACTATTTTTAGTGAACTTCCAACATTTATATCTGATCAGCCTTTGTATGAGGACAACTTTTTAGATCAAAATTCATTTAACATTATCTTCATAAAATCAAATCTTAAGACGTCGTTCGACATACAACATTAAATTTTTAATTTGAGCTTCATAAAAAATGTAAATATTTGGTAACTTCATATTCCATGGTTCGATACACTCATTCTCTTGGCCTTAATACTAAACTGTCCAATAATAAACTACAGCTTGATCACATTAGAGCTTAAACATTATATAACCATAACTTGACCATTTTATAGAAACCAACTTTTCTCTCTTGGAAAAATTACATAGGAACTTTTCTAGAATCCTAAATATATTCATGCTATTTGGAAAAATAATGTTAGTAAATAATCACATGCCTTAGTAAAGAGACCATCTTTAACATATAAAACAACTCACAAGTAATGTTTTCTATCATATTGTATTAATAAATTCTTACATGAAACAAAAAAAATTCAAAAATAATATTTAATTAAAATAAAAAAACTCATTACAAAACAACCGAATGGATTTTAAAGAATAATGTGTATGTTATGCTAGGTAATAATATTATTATGTAGATAATCTTTAATGACACAAAACCATTGAGTTCCAAGATTGTGTTTTAATGTTTTTATAATTTTTATAATCATGAAAATGATGTATCTATTTTTAGGAAATCTTAGTGTATATTAGATTTAATGTGTAATTATTGATTTGTAGCACTGAACGTAGTAGAATAGCTCTAGGTAAATTCAAATAGTTGGATTTCTTATTCAATATAATTTATTAAAAGTGTGTTATAACCGAACACTCATGTTTCTTAACCAATTAAATTTAAATACTTCATTATCCCTTGGCCTATATTCATGTAATATAAACATCTCCATAATTTTAGATCATATCAAAACCCTATCCATATTTATGGATTACTAATGGTAAGAATAAGACACTACTCACCAATATTATTGTTGTTTTGTTTATATGCATCATTTTTCAGAAAAAATCCATTTTTTGTGAATTTATAGTATCTAATTCATTTTGATTTGTTCTTAATAATTAAATGATTTTATATGTGTGAGAATATATATATGTATATATAATATAGGTTATCCTATGATTTTTATATTTTTTATATGATTTTTATGTTATATAGGATTTTTTATTTGTGGTGGTTGTGTGCACATGACCTGAAATATAATTGAAATATATTTAATTGTATGTTGAATTCAGGTGATGATGGGTTGGGAATGAGATGTTCATTGGTTTATATGAATTATTCACATTTTCTATAATATCTAATTCAATAAATGTTAATTATAATGAACTATGTAATTGGGAATGAATAGGTTTTTCCTTTGATGTATTAATACTTAGTAAATCCTGATAGGTCAATTGGATTTCCATTGATGATTAAGAAATCCCATATGTGAGATGATAGGATTTGGTAAGATTTATAATGGGATTTTCTTATTATTGATACCTCTTTATACTATTTTACTTGGAGATGGGTGAGAGAACACTCACCCAAGAATGGTAAAGTCCCAGTAAAGAGAGATTATGTTTTTGAAAATGGTAAAGAGGGGTTGGGTGTGAGATCCAACCAAATAATTGAAATTAAAATGGTATTGGAAACTATATAAATTATTTATTAGAAAGGAAATTGTATTGGATGTTTTTCCAATTCACATTATAATTTTGTTAGGGTTTTTGGACTCTATTCCACTCCCCTTAGAGATATATAAAGTGTGTTAAAATTTTCCTAACCATTACTTATAAAGGTTATGAGATTGGATATCATTCCAATATACTTTAGAAATTGAAGTTATGTGGGATTCTATGCCTAACCATTCACTTTGAGTGTCATTGGTTTGTCCTCTATGAGAAACCACTTTAGTCATGAAAGTGAGGTGTGATTATATACATAAAATTTATTTTTTTGGCTATGGGATGAAATAATATTCATACCTATTATTTATTTTTATAATTGGTTAGATTATATTCCAACCAATTATATGAGAATTTATGATAAATGGAAGTTGGAATCCAATTCAAAATAAATTCTTGACTTAACTGTTGTGGAATCAATAATTATTATGCTAATATAAATATTTATATTTCTTGATTATAGATATGTGCGATGATACTATGAACACCCTATATATTAGGTGAGATATGTTTAGAATTAAAAATAAGTCTAGATAATGTAATTAATTTAGCTAACCGGGTTTTTTGATTACCTCTCGATGACAAGAAATGTAATTAAATTTATTATTATTATTTTGTATATCACGTTTTACATAACCTTATATATTTTTTATTTATTTAGGAACACGATTAATAGTGGCCTACTGAGTATATTTCACATAAACTATATGTGAATATTCATTGGTTTTTATACTTAATTATTAGGAATCAAGGAAAAGGAAGGGTTTTGATGATTCATAGTAGACAAGTTTTTGATGGTTTGACTATGATATGAGATATGGTTGTGTCTTAGACCATGTTTTTATTTTATGATTCCAATAATTTATTCCTTTCAAAAAATACTATATATGTCTCACCCATTTGGGGTATCATATTTATATATGTATTCCTTCTTTGACATTAAAGTATGTTAATGTGTTGTTATTGTAGGTGATATGTTGGGTATGGTTGACATATAAGTATAATTTAAATTTTATATAGTCTATTTTGGATAAGGGATTATATTTATTTTTAATGATATTTATGGTTATCTAATAAAAGGGATTGCCTCTCGATAATATTGATAGAACCTCATTTCTATTTGTTATCCTATGTAAATTGGTGGGGGAGACTATGGACTCATGGAATCATCAGTTTTCTCACTATTTTCCTAATATGGGACAAGATATTATAGTGTCAATGGTATTATTTTTTTTACAAATAAAAACAGCCACAATCATATTAACGAATCTTTGTTCAAATGATATTAAAAAAGAATCATGGATTGATCTATTATATTACATGTCCTATGAATCTCAAGATATAAGGGACTTGAAATAATATAAAAATTTGGTTTATAATTCCTCTAAAAAATGAGTGTAAGAAATATTTCATAGTTATTTCCTAGAAAAAATTAAAATATTTATTCTAGGGATACAAATTTCATTAAATTGAAATTAAAATTATTTTATATATATATAATTATTTATTATCAATGTTTAATAATATAATTTTTCCCAAATTATTATGTATCCTAACTTATTATGGTGAATTTAAAGTTAACATATAGTTCTTTAGAGTTCAGTTATTTAATTAGTATATATTATTGATTTATTTTGTTAAAGTGTGGATTATGTGGAAAAATATAATTACACATATAATTATTGTATTATTCAATAATTATAAATATATTGGAATGTATTTATTAAATTAATATTATTTTTTTACTTGGGTAATATATTAGAGGAATTTTACGGATGGAAATATTTTATATAGATTTTATTCTAAATAATTAGAAGATTTATAGGAATATTGATATAGTGAATATTATTAGAAAGGTAATTAAAGTAGTGATAGAGATTTTACTAAGGAATTATAGTGGAATTAGGGTGGAATTATGTGGCATGAAGATATATATTTTTGACTCATTATTATTGAGGATCTATATATAAGATTTACGATGTGAAAGAGAGAATTATTTTCTAATAGATTTGTTACTTATCATATTATACACTTTGATCTGTGTCTATATTCTCTATTGGTGAAAGTATAATTATTAGATAGAATTCATTAGTGATCTGTGGGTTGGATGTATTTTCTAAGATTTATTGTTGTATGTTCTATTACTATGCAAAATTGTTAAGGAAATTTTTAATATGTATGATAATCCCTCCTTAATAAATTTAACAAATATTTTCTACATTCTTCCACAAAAAAGTTTAATTATGGACTTATAAAGTTTATAATGGTCTTATAGCCAATGGAATTTGGGTAATTACACTTACTATTGGTCATCTAATCATATCTTGAGAGTCACCTAGGGGCCGTGATATTTTGGAATGTGATATTCCAATTGATCTTGAAGTCACCCCAAAATAATTGTGCCATGAAAATTACCATTAAATAGTATGGTTATTCATTTGGTTTATGAGGTATGTTTTGGGGAAGAATATTGTTGGTAATACTTGTTGGATTATTCAATTACAATCATATTCTTAGTAACTAATGGATATTAAATAAATAATATATCTAAGTGTTTTATATCCTAATCATTCATTTTTCAGTTATAATTCTTTGAATTTTAATTTATGTTATTTTCAAAAACATGATTATATATTGTTTTTTATCAATTTTTTTCCTAAAATTGATTTGAAATTTATTAAACATTATAATAAGTGGGAATATGTACTTTTTTGGTGAAAATAATAAATATCATGTTTTTATAATATAATGATATAATATTTGATAAAATATATTCTTATCTTAAATTGGAGATAGATTTTGTATATGATGAAATTAGGAATTCTAAATAAGAAAAGGTTATATAAAGAAACCAGTTTAATGAAATAAGTACTTTTTTAAAGGATGGGATGAATTATTGAATCTTGGTTGGATGCACCATGTGGAATGAAATTAAAGTGACTATAAATAGGTGATAAGAACCATATAGATCATCTAGGTGGACGAAAGGTTTCAATGGTTCTTCCATAGTCATAGTTGATTTTGTTTTTTCTTGATTCCATAGAGTCTTATATTTGAAATATTTGAAATATTTTTTTTGAATTTTTATTATTTATTAAATCCTAATATAATTTTATGCAATTTTTTAGGGGGTTTTTATAAATAAATATTTAATAAAGTATAAATTTTTCAAAATATAATTGATGATTTTTTGTAATATATTATACTGAAAAATGTAATGAATTGATTTGGATAATTAATACTAAATAATGCATTACATTCCCCTACTTTAATATCTTGATATTCTAGTGTATATTATTTTTCATGGTGTGGGAAATGGTTAGGATGCCAATATAATCAATGATTAATCATTGGTTCTGTATTCTTGGAGTTACATTATGCTCTAGGAATATTAGTATTTGGAATTGTGTGGTAATCCCTTATAGATATATCTTAGTCATTTACCATGTTATTTCGTGCCTTGTATTATTTTTCTTCTTCCCATTTCATTATTGGTACAATGTTTTTTCTTAAGGTTCATTTTAATGACATAATTATTGGTATTGAAAATTAAAAATTTTATTTTCACGTAGTAGTATATTTTCTTTGAGGTAAAAATTTGATCCAGTGATTGTTTTATAAGTCTCAATACTAGTTTCAAACCTCTATTTATTAAGATTTAAAATTAAGTCTATGTGGTGGTCTATCATAGGTCCCGTATTTTAGTTTTTAAGAATATTGTTAAAATTTGAACCCAATATTATATATTTATTTTTAAGTAACAAAAACTAACAAATTATAAAATGAAAAAAGAAAACAAATTCTTCAAATTGATTTCCCACCACTATAAATATTTTTTCATTATCTTTAATATAGTTTTAGTAATTTTATATTAGTCATAAAAAGTTTCAAGAATATAAAAGTAATAAATTAACATTAAATACAGATAATAACTATTGAATTATCCTTACTATACATCTTCAAAAATAAACTATCCATGTAATGCGCATACAAGAATACAAATGGATGATAAAAATTAATATTAATAAGAAAATAACATAATAAAAAAAATATATTAAAAGGAAAAAGGAAAAAAATTGGGAATAAATAAAAAAATTCAAAATAAAATTAAAAAAAGTAAAAAATTAGGGAAAATAAAAAATAAAAAATAGTAAAAAACACAATAAGGATTCTGTGTCTTATTTGAAATCCTCAGTATAGAAAAAAAATTATATTTTATGTGTTGTGAATCCCCCCCACTAATACAACCCTTAGGATGAAAGAGAGGAGAGGATTGGCCCCCCCAAATACAACCTTTAGTTGGATAGAGGTTGGTGACTAACACTGAAGGTATATAGTAAATAATGTGTGGTAATACCCTCAATATTTAGAATCCATGACAAGGCATATGATCCAAAAATCAAATCCAAATTATAAATAAATATATGATCCCAATACATTAAAATAGGTTCATATAACCAAAATCAACGAAATTAAAATATTGAAACATCACCTAGGTAGTGACCTTTAACTCTATCAACTCCTGAATAACTCCTCAAGCATGTAACACACAATTATATCACCAAACATCTCCTATGGATTTTAAAAATAATTTATATATATTGGTTTGATTATAAAAGTATACTAAGTTGGATCCTTATTATAACCTATCATTTAAATTTTCAGGAAGCATACAAAATCCCAATGAATAAACAAATGAAACAAACTTGTTACCTATGAAGGTAAAACTAAACCCCATCCTCACTAAGAGAATATCACCAAACAATGCATACAAAAATGTCAAAAATGATAAAAGAATATATATGTGAATGGGACCTTGTATATAATTCACTAACGATTTTTCTCTCTCAAGTTCCAATGGAAATTGTCCTAAACTATAATTCCTTATATCAACTGTCCTTCCCATCCGACCACTATATCTCATTATGCACCCCTTGTACACATATCACATCCAGAAGCATATCTCATCCAGCCACATCCCTAACTAGGTAGAAGATCCAAAATCCACCATATCCCATGTATCATTTCTTAATCTATAAGCCAGTACACTCTATGAAAGCACACTCATAGTGACCAAAATCACTACAACTAAAATATATGTACATATTGTAACCTCAAGACTCAATAACTATCAAATAAATGTATTATATAATTGAGGTCCATAATAATATATGGTGGAACATTCCCTATACCTTAATTCATCATAAAATTGTTACCCTTACACACTATTTCGTAACCAAAGTTATAGTGGGGAAGAGGGAGATGCTAGACATTTGTTCCCTATTAAACATGGATGTTAATGAAATCATTCGGTACCCAAAACATTTATCATAAAAATGAATAATCACCTAAGTTGGTGAATTATATAAAATAATATAACATACAGAATAAAATATCACAAAAACAACCTAGTATAAACCACATAACCTAAACTTTAATTATAGTAATTTACCTTATTAAAATATGACTTCCACCTCTTGAAAAATGAAGCTAACTCTCATTAATTACATAAATTAACATTGATTATAATTAATATTTATCCTATCGTTCAATATTTTCCAATTCAGTTCATTTTATCAATTCATAAATATTAATTGACCATTTATATTAATTGTCATGTCATGCTTATTTCATAACCCATCATTTAAATTCAATATTTCCATCTAAGACCATTAAAAAATTAATTAAGGTGATTCATTGTTCTCATAATTACATTATTACTGTTATAAAAATCCATCCCATTGGTTCATTTAAATTTTAGTAATCATTCCACAAACTTGGTATTTTTGGAATCAACTTAATATAATCTAAAAAAGTGTCACTCGTAGCTCATTAAGACCAAATCTAGTAAGAAATTAGAAATCAAAACAACCAATCATCATGATAATAAAACATGAAGAAAAAAGAACCTATCAAAATGGGATAACACAATTCTCACCCAATATTAATAATCCTTGTTTCCTCCCAGACTCCATTCCACACCAACAATTCAATCCCACCATCACATACACCAAGCCACTTACATATCCTAGAAAATACATACCATCCCTTTCCTAAACATCCAATCCATAATTGGACTCAAAAAAATTAAAATAAAACGTCCACACCATGATATTATATATATATAGTATGAAAAATTGTTTTTATCATAATAAATTCATTGGGAAAATAATTAGATTACATTAAGCACAAAAATGATTAATAAATATGTGGATCATAACAACAACAAACAATATAATTTCACAAACCATTATTACATATTTACTATCTTTAATTAATCAATTAATTATAATCATGTATCAATTATAAATAAATAAATATTCAATAGCTAATAATGGATTCAATAACCATCAAGTATATTCATGAAATACTCTAAGGGTCAATAATTTATAAGATGTGCAATAAATTCAATTCTAATTCATCATTCATCCTTCAAGTTGTCTTAATATCTATATATTATGTAACCAAATTCATCATGGGAATTAATCTATAGAACAAAAACAATAATATCCATGCTAAGTCACACTACCATTATAATATCACGAGGCTTCATCAAAACATAACATAACCACAAGAGATCCTAACACCCCCGTTCACATTTCACCCATACTAAATTTTAGATAATAATTACTCCTTAGGTAATATAAACCACTTACTTAAATAATATAATAATTTATACCCCCAAAATCAACATAAAAATATGGAGAAGTTATGATTCCCTGAACTCAATTTAATGATTCATGTAAAAACCCACTCATAAACAGAATAATTGTTGCACAACTACAACCAAAATCAAATGAAACCACAATACAACCTAAATATAAAAAAAACCATCAATAAATACATTAATGTTGACCCTAAACCATATAAATATCTCCAAAATTATCATATTAATATAATGTAAAATAATTGGAGAATAGGAATATGGAGGGTACCTTGATTCAATAGAGTTCGAAACCAATGATCTGGAGGTATAACCGCTCAAGAGAAATCGATAGAGAGAACAAAGAGGGACAAGGTTTAGCTAGTGTTTTAATATATAGAATTAAAAAAATCATTGACCCCATATTTATTTATAAATCCTAGATAAAATCTACCAAGGAATAATGTCTTCACCTTGACTATGGTACCTCTTATCAACAAGAGATTTAGTTTTCCTGGAATATGAAACACCATATCCTCTAATTTCTGAAACATTACAAAAAAATTAAATATATTTTATTGTAAATATACCATTAAGTATGATATGTATTATTCAATTTCATTTCTTTTATGGACACTATGGATTCCCTCCATGGACGATGGAACATCGAGAGATTTTATAATATACTTATTTGTAAATCAATATAATCTCTTGATAACATTATTCACTTGAAAAATATAGTTTAAAAGAACCCTAAAAACCTATTAAAATATTATTATGTAAAAATTATATCTTCTTTACATCATTTTATTATTATCTCAGGTTAATTATTTGTGATTTTTCAAAAAATATTTAATTTTTACTGAATAGTTGAAAATAATGATTTTTCCAAACCCACCATTTCATTTATTTAAGTAAGGTAAATTAAAAGACTCATTTTATTTTATATTTGGTATTAAATTTATATATTATACATTTTATTTAAATTAGGACTAAAATCTTACATGATTATTCTATAACACAATTTTTTTGCTTAAAACCCAAATTTTCTATAAAACAGTTTTGATCACATTTTGCGGGTTTATTTTTAATTAATCTCCATAACATGTAGGAATGTATTTTCATAAAATTTATTCCATATTTTATATATTGAGGTTAAAATTTATTAATGAGGATCCTTTAATTTTTAGGAATTATTAATCGAATCCATGAAAAAATCTAACACCTCTATAAAGGGTAAATCGTGTAATTAAGGATAAAAAAAATAATAATGAATTAAAACATTATTCAAAAAATGGATTTATTTTATTGTATGAGGATAATTAGACCACATACCTCTGAACTTTGAATATTTTTCATTTTTATGTAATTTTCATTTGATAAATAAATTTATATTATTTTAATTAAAGAAAATTTCAAGATGTCACTCTTAATATTAATATATCTAATTTTTTTACATAAGGATTAAGGGAGGTTATGTTTTGTTATATATTTTTATTTAAAATATGAATTAATTTTCAATCATGTTAATTTATTTTTAATTTTTAATTACGATATAATTTCCTTAAATTATTATACAATTCTTACTAATTCTTGTGTGAGCTGTAGGGAAGTCAATTAAATGATTTTAAAAACTCTAAAAGTAATATTATTTAGGTGATTTATAGTTCCGCATTAATTTTATAGATAAATATATTATATTATTTATGTGATAAATTTTTATATTCTAATTCCATATTTTTCTTGGTTCCTTTGAAATCAAAATAAATTAATAGTGTAAAAAATTATATTATTGATAATTTATGAAAAAAATAATTTATTAAAAAATTTATAAACAATAAAAAACATTAACTAGTATAAGGGAGATAATGGTGGGTCATAAATTAAATCTCTTGTACATTTATAAACCATTTTTTTCTTATATGTAAAATTACAACCCATTAATATTGAAGTAGTTGTTACTGCAGTTATGGTAAAAAATAGTAAATAAATAGGTTAATAAAAAAATAAGATTTAAAATGATATATAAAACAATATAAATTTTATTTTATTATAATATTATGACCATATAATACTTAAATTTGAATAAATATAATTTTGGAACAACTTGGATATGATTGTTACTATTAAATGTTTATATTTTGAAAAATTAGAAGAGTGCCCCTCCCCTCACTTAAAAAACAACACCCATTTTTTATTTTATATACACCAAATTGAGCCATTATGCTTAACAAAAACCTACTAAATTATATTATAAAATTAAATATCCATGAATCATAGGTTTTATTCATCTTAATTTACCATTTCAAGGGTCCTTAAGAAGGAATATAAAGAAATATTACCGAAGAAAAGGTAATCATCTTTTTCAATTATTTAAAATTTATTTATTCTTATACTTCTCCTAAATATAATTTAACCATCCTAAAATAATATATATATTATCATAAAAATATTGATAAATTATTATTATTATAAAACAATATTCTATTTGTTTTCCAACATTAGAAAAATAAAAACATTGCTTGTGTGTACGTATGGCTTACCCACTCCACATAAAAGAGTAAATTATTTTTTACAAAATTTTTTATTGGATGGTTATAAAGATGTATAAAATTTATATATATTATATTTATGAAATAATTATTCTTCTTATATTATAATCTCATATCTACTTTCTTACCGTTCTATGTATTGGAAGACAACAACATTGTTCGGGCGTACATATGGATGAGTATCTCCACAAAGCGATGTGATTCATTTTTCATTTCTATTTTACATGGATAGTAATAAGGATAAATTTATTTAATATATATGATATATATGATATAATAATTAGTATTTAAAGATGAATTATTATTTACTATATATATATATGTTGAAAAGTGAGAACAATGTTCATGCATACGTATGGCATACCGTCTCCACTGATGGTGCAATCCGTTTTTCTATCTCTGCATTTTATGGATGAATATATATATAATTAATTTATATGATATTTATATCATTATTAACAATATTTATATGATGTAACCATAATAAATGTACAAGTACTGAAGTTACCAAACCCAAATTCTCTTCAAAAAATGAAGTTGTTAACACGAGAAACAATTATTATAATATAAGATTGTTAGAAAAGGTCATAAGTATAACGACCCATACTTTACATACATTATTATTACTTCAAAATTTAAGCACACTTATTAAAACATATAACAAAACCATGAAAGGACCGTATAGGTATAGTGTCTTTAGAAACCGGAAATCATAAACAACTCGTTCATAAAGTATCTACTTTTCCTCCCATTTATTTCATCATATCTAGAGTCCCTTTTGGGCATATTCTACTTAATAACCTTCTTCCTGACCTGGGGATATAAAACATACAAAAGTGTGAGCTCAAATTCTCATTAAGGGTAAACAAAAGAAATATCAATCACATCATATACATAAGCACATAACTTTGGGAAATCTTAACCTGCAAAATAGATCATAATTTCATAACATGGGATAAATCATAGTAGTGAAATGTAATCCCAATAATCATAACATAAAACATGGAAATTTGTGTCATACACAAATAATCATAGAGAATAATTTCTTATTAGTCAAGACTCGTTGCTAAGACTATCTTAGTGGACAAAGTCCATTTCTGAACCGAGTACACGCCTCGTTTCAGTCCTGTTTCACTGAACCGGTATAACCTACAGTTACAGCAATGTCTATATCATGAGATATAAAATCTTTACCCAATTCATTGGAGGGAGATATAGGTTTCAATCATCTCATAATGATACCATTCTTATGTGTGCCACAAAATCAGAAAACCATACATCATAGCATAACCCATGTAATAAAAATGGGAATCTTAAACATCGTGACATCATAAAACAATTCATATAAGATAAAGGAATTCATAAAAATATAATTCAATCAAAACATAATCAAATAAATGTAATAATAGGGATAAATAAAGAACCCTTTATTATATTAGATGGAAAATAATTTGATAAAACACTTGAACTCCATTCTTGAGGAAAATATCCTTTCTGCTTCAAAAACACTTTTCCTTTCTTAACGTGTCATAAAATTATAAACTAAAAGAAGTTGATTAAAAATAAACTTGAAAACTAGTAAAGGAAGCTTCTTGGAAATAATGTTTTAAAAATCCATTCATGCCGTATAATTTTAAAAAAACATTCTTCTTGTATGTTTGTCGGAAAAGTCAAAAAGTACCTCGTATGAAAAACGACAAAAGATTCCTTTATATATTTTACTAAAAACTCACCAAAGGGTAAAATTGGAAATAAACTATTTTAGAAGGATATAGAAATTACATATTAAGTAAAAATGGATTTGGATGATAAAATACACCCCAGTAAATGCCAAAGTATAAACAATCTCAGATAAAAATGAGATTGTGATATTTCCCTTACCTTAGGTCCAATTTGCCTCGTAAGTGTCCGAACCTCCTGTATAATGATTTAAATAATGTTATGGACTTATTCCAGAATCATAATTATTGAAATGATATCATATATGGTCATATTCTTGGCTTCTTATTAGTAATACTTCATTACAACTTGTTATTCAGGTTTTTATTACTTTTTGTTCTAATGCGTGTTTTGTCGAATAAATTCTTATTCTTCTCTTTAGGTTATAGATACCTCATTTCTAGAATGTTATTAGTGTAATATATATCATATTCATTCATTAAATGCATTTATATAATCATTATGCAATGAAGATCATGTAGAACAAGTCGCATCACATCGTGGAGACGGTATTCCGTACGTACGCACGAGCGATGATATCGTTCCCATGATCATGGAATTGTATTGGAGTGTATGTATACTATTTCAGAATCAATATCACTTTACAATAATCATATATAGTCATTATTTACACCATTATACCCATCCAAGTAAGGTGGTGGTGGAATGTAGATTACACCACGGCGTGGAGACGGTATTCCGTACGTACGCACGAGTGATGATATCATTTTCCGTTGGATGGATAGATGGTGAAATAGGGTTGTTTCATACTTATAATAACATATCAGTATATGAGTGATACTGATGTTATTATTTCATAATGAAAAAACTAAAGAAGAAGAAGTGGAAGAATAAATAAAGATGAAAGAATCGGTAACAGACATTACCTCTTCTTTGAAGTGCTTCTTTGAGACCTCCTTTTAGGGCAATAAAATTGGTCTTTGAAGAAGACCAGGACCTCTAGGATGTTTCTAGGGAAGTGGAGAGGAGAATGTGGCAGGGGTTGGCCGAGCTTGAAGGCTCAATGTGGTGTGAGGAAGAGAGGGAGGAGGTGCCCTTTTATAAGGGAGGAGAGGGGCACCTTTGGAATAACTAAAAATATTATTTTATTATAAAGCCAAATTCGGTTTTAAATAGCGAAAAATTGATTTATTTCGAATATAAGGTGGGGATGGGTCGAAAGCCTCTTATAAAATAGAATTTAGACAAGTTTAGGCTCCTATTACTACCTTATCATTTAGATTTAACATTAAGTTAAATAATTTTACTTTTACCGTATCTTCTTGTGTTCTTACACTATAAGGTTAATAAACTTACTATAACAATCCAAAAGAACCCCAAGTTGTTTATTATTAATATATATAACCTTATCTAAGTCATTTGGCCGAACCTTAGATTTTTAGGAATAAAATAACAATTAATAATATAATATTTGTTTTAAAAATTATTTTATTTCAATTTTGACACTATTTAGTAATTGATTTTTGTGAAAATCATAACATAATTATTAGTTCTAAAAAGGTAATTAAATCAATAAGAACATGTCATATTAACTTATAAAATAATTTAATTCATAAAAAGTCTCAAATTACATTTATTTGGGTATTTATAACATCAATTATGTCAATATTTCATTAATAAGATAATTACTGCATCATCTTTGTGTCATAAATAAATTACATTATTTAATGTCTAAAAATTACAAATAAAATACTATTATGTAGGAAATATTTTGAGCTTTCTAATGAATATTTATAGTCAAATTTATCTTATATATAACCTTATATTAAAAATAATTTACTTATTAAACTTTGATTTTAACTATTTTAACCCTTCTATAAATAAATTAATAATAAATGTCCTAATCTAATCCATGTGGGCCTAAATGGTCATATTTTATTCCTAATTTTGTTTTTGGTCGGATTTAACTTATCCAATAGAATTAGGACATGTGTTAGGGTAATAATAATAACATTTTTACCCTTAATTACCCTATTTACTTTTAACCGTGGTAAATAAAAGTAAAAAGTTACTATTCACCAAAAATTATTTTCATCTCATTGAACCACATTTTACTTACTGACATCAACCGTGTCTCTCGGTTTTTTAAGTACATAATTTCGATATTCTGAATCCAAAAATGAAGTCCATTTTGAAAAATAAAATTTATAAAATTTCAAAAATTGGTTATTACTATTTATAACGGCTAGTTTTAATAATATTTTATTAGCATATCATTGTTTAGTGAAACTCGGTATTGCGTACGACGAAAGCTATCGTGGAAGGTCGCGATTTCGTGTAAAGCAATCCAAGAAAGTGTTGTGGGTAGAAAAATATTCCTTTGATGATTTATATAACATAATAGTCTCGGGTGTTACATTCTACCCCCCTTAAAAGGAATTTCGCCCTCGAAATTCGTCACTTTGTAACAAACAGATGAGGATACCTCTCACTCATCATATCATCAAGCTCCCATGTAGCTTTTTCTAATTGGTGGTTCCTCCATAAAACGTTCACCAATAGAGTAGTCTTGTTTCATAGGACTTTTTCGCTATGATCCAGAATCTCTATCAGCTGTTCTTCAGAAGAAAGATCCTTCTCCAGCGGTACAACTTCTGAGCTGAGTACATGTGAAGGATCAGGTGTGTAATTTCTCAAGAGAGATACATGGAACACATCGTGAACTTGAGAGAGATTCGGTGGAAGCTCCAATAAGTATTCTACCTTCCCAACACGATCCAGTATTTCGAAAGGACTGATATATCTAGGACTCAACTTCCCCTTCGTTCCAAATATCATGACCCTCTTCCAGGGAGATATTCGTAAGAACACTTTATCACCCACTTCAAACTCTAGGTATTTTCTTCGGTAATCGGCATAACTTTTTTGTCGACTCTGAGCTTCTCTTATGTGTTGTTGAATAGATCTGACCTTTTCTGCCATTTCATCAATGAGATCGGGTCCTAATATCTTCCTTTCTCCAACTTCATCCCAGCAAGTTGGAGTCCTGCATTTCTTTCCATAGAGAGCTTCATAATGAGCCATCTGAATACTGAAGTGAAAGATATTATTATAAGAAAATTGCACAAAAGGTAGGTGTTTATCCCAACCACCTTTGAAATCCATAGGGCATGCTCTCAACATATCTTCTAGAGTTTGAATTGTTCTCTCAGACTGACCGTCTGTCTGAGGATGATAAGTAGTGATGAAACTCAACTCTGTATCCAGAGTATGCTGAAGCCTTCGCCAGAACTTCAGGGTAAATCTCGGATCCCGATCAGATATAATAGAAAGTGGTACTCCATGCAATCTTACCACTTCATTTACATATATACTGGCAAGCTGATCCAGAGAGAAATCCTCTCTAATAGCAATGAAGTCTGCAGACTTGGTAAGACGATCAACTATGACCCAGATAGCATTATTTCCTTTGGATGTTTTAGGAAGTCCTGTGACAAAGTCCATAGTTATGTTTTCCCATTTCCATTCGGGTATAGGTAATGGTTGTAACATCCCCTTAGACTTCTGTCTCTCAGCTTTAACTTGCTGACAAACCAAGCATCGAGAGACATATTCAGCAACATCTCTTTTCATGCCATCCCAAAAGAAGTACTCTTTCAGGTCCCTATACATCTTTGTGCTTCCATGATGAATAGAGAATGACGAACTATGAGCCTCATCCAGCAGCTCCTTTAATTCTGGGATGGGAGGAACACAAACCCGATTCCTGAAATTTATTATCCCATCACAATCAAGGTTTAATTCAGGAACATTTCTCACCTTCTTTTGTAACTCGACAACTTCTTTCTGTGCCTCTTTAATCTTCACATGTATAGATGGTTGAACATTCATTTGAGAAAGATAAGATTTTCCCCTTCCATTATAATTCCAAGATCCATTCTTTGTAAATCCATAAATATTGGATCTTTTGTGATCCTCATCATGGATAAACTGGCATGGTCTTGTCGACTTAATGCATCTGCCACCTTGTTTGCTTTCCCAGGGTGGTAATGAATTGAGCAGTCGCAATCCTAAATCATCTCCAACCATCTTCTTTGGCGCATATTCAGATCCTTTTGTGGGAAAATATACTTTATACTTTTATGATCAGTATAAATATCACACCTCTCACCATAAAGGTAATGCCTCCAAATCTTTAATTCAAGGATTACTGCAGCTAACTCCAAATCATGAGTTGGGTAATTTTACTCATGTATTTTCAACTATCGTGTGGCATAAGCTATCACCATATCATTTTTCATAAGAACACACCCCAAACCCTTCTTGGATTCATCACGGTAGATCACAAACCTTTCTCCACTACAAGGCAGTGTGAGCACAGGTTCACTGGATAACCTTCTTTTCAAATCCTTGAAATTCTCTTCACATCCCTCCGTCCAAACAAACTTAACTCCTTTCCAAGTCAACTTGGTGAGTGGATTAGATAATCGTGAAAAATCTTTCACAAAACCTCGATAATATCCAGCCAAACCAAGAAAACATTGGATCTCAGTTACTGTTGTTGGTCTTGACCATCTTTCGATAATCTCTATTTTTGCTGGATCCACAGATATCCCCTCTTTTGATATTATGTGACCCAAAAATGAACCTTTTTGAAGCCAAAATTCACACTTGGTAAATTTGGCATAAAGCTTCTCCTTTCTCAGGGTCTTCAATATAATTCTCAAGTGATCTTCATGTTCTTCCTTGATCTTTGAATAGACAAGAATATCGTCTATAAAGACTACCACAAACTGATCAAGATAGTCTTTAAAGTCTCTATTCATTAGATCCATGAAGATAGAAGGGGAATTAGTAAGACCGAATGGCATCACTATAAATTCATAGTGTCCATACCTTGTACGGAAAGCCGTCTTTGGTATATCCTCCCTTTTGACCCTTAATTGATGATACCCTGAACGAAGATCAATCTTGGAAAAGTATTGAGCTCCGTGTAGTTGGTCAAATATGTCATCAATGCGCAGGAGAGGATATTTTTTCTTGATAGTGATCTTGTTTTGTTCTCGATAATCAATGCAGAGTCTCATTGATCCATCTTTATTCTCAACAAACAGAACAGGTGCTCCCCAAGGTGATGCACTAGGGAGTATGAACCCCTTATCAAGGTTCTCTTGTAGTTTCTTCTTCAATTCCTACAACTAAATTGGGGCCATTCTATAAGGTGTCTTTGAAATAGGCAAAGCACCCAGTACGAGTTCTATTGAAAACTCAACTTCACGATTCGGTGGAAGACCCGATAATTCCTCTGAAAAGACATCCTCAAACTCCCGTACAATGGGAATATTCTTAATTGTGAGTTTCTCACCAACCATTTGAGATAAATAACCTTCATTTAGTGGAATCAATACCCATAAAATGGATGAAATTTCCACTAGAAGGTTATGTTCATCCTTGCATCGATAGGCGATCATAGATTGATCTGTAATATGAAATGTGACTTCCATTCTTTGGCAATTGATATGAGATCCATGTAGAGAAAGACAATCCTTGCCAATAATCACATCAAATTCCACTATAGGAAGGTTCACAAGATTTGCAGGAAGCACTTTCCCACAAACTTTAATCGGAGAAGAATTATAAACTTTTGATGCGACTGTTGTGCCATTAGGTGTTGTCACAGCTAACTCAACATCTAATTGTTGAGGTAATACGGTGATACCCATAGAAAATTCTTCAGAAATAAAGGATTGGGTGGATCCAGAATCAAATAAAACATTTGCTACTTTAGAGTGGATGGTAAGTGTACCTTTCACCATATCGTTATCATACTCCACATCGCTGATAGAAATTTCATGTGCCTTTCCTTTGTCTTTAGCCTTAAGAGTTTGTTGACGTCGACCATCATCATCAACCCTTGGATTAGGGCATTTATTGGCATAATGTCCCATCTCCATGCACTTGAAACATTGAAGTGTAGTAGGTTCATTCTCTGTATCCCTTCCTTTGTTTGCATCATTAGACATCTTCTTACCATCATCGCGGCATTCAAATGCCCGATGACCTTCCTTTCCACATTTGAAACATTTACTTGTCCCTTTAAGACGACTCCCTCCATGTTTCTTTCCACACTTTGAGCATAAGGTAAAGCTCATCTTTTTTTCAGTGTGCTATTTAGATTTTCCTTTGAATTCCATTTTCATCTTCTTATCAAACCCATATGACTGATGGGTTACTCCAATCTCCATCTCAACTTTGAGAGCACATCGAACGATTTCCTCATAGCTATTGAAGTCCCTTATGTCTAAGGCCCTTCAAAGACTTGGTTTTAAGCCACTAAAGAATTAATAGATCTTACTATCAGGTTGGATAATAATACCAGAAGTGTACCTTGCAAGTCTTGTAAAATTTGCTTCATATGTACCAATAGATTCATCATCCTTTTGCTTCAGTTCAAGAAACTCTTTCTCCATCTTTCTTCAGAGAATACGAGGGAAGTACTTATTGAAAAATAAGTTCTTGAACTCGTCCCATTCCATGGACTCAATTTCATCCCTTTGCCTCGTATTATTAATAAGATTCCACCATTGATCAGCATCTCGTTCCAAACGATACACTGCAAGGATGACCTTATCATGTTCAGAACATTGAAGAACTGAAAATATCTTTTCAGTAGTACTAATCCTTTGTTCAGCAACTAATGGATCAGTAGACCCGTTGAAAGAAGGTGGAAGCTGCCTCATGAAGGATTCAACAGAATGTTTCTCCTTCCTTTGCTCGTTTAGAAGCCCTACATGATTCATAGCTTGAGAATGTTGTGTGAGCATGGCTACAAAATTTTGCATTCCAGCTCCCATAACGTTTGGTTGCTCTGGGGGACAATCATTGCATTTCCCATCGCATTCCGCATTAAAACGGTTCCTTTGGGTTCCAGCCATTGACTAAAACCAAGAAGAATAGTGCGAGAAACACTAATTATAATAGGAAAACCTCATAATCAAGAAACAAATTTCACACTTAAGGTCTTATCCGAGGTTATTCATGGCCATTTCTAAAATACTAAGATTGTGTTCTATGCTTAGAATTATCCTTAGGGTTCTTACTAAGGCTTTCACATCCTAGTTTCCAAAGGTTGACTATACCTTTACTCTGATACCAACTATAACGACCCATACTTTACATACATTGTTATTACTTCAAAATTGAAGCACACTTATTAGAACATATAACAAAACCATGAAAGGACCGTATAGGTATAGTGTCTTTAGAAACTGTAAAGCATAAACAACTGGTTCATAAAGCATCAACTTTGCCTCCCATTTATTTCATCATATCTAGAGTCCCTTTTTGGCATATTCTACTTAATAACATTCTTCCTGACATGGGGATATAAAACATACAAAAGGGTGAGCTCAAATTCTCAGTAAGGGTAAACAAAAGAAATATCAATCACATCATATACATAAGCACATAACTTTTGGATATCTAAACTGTAAAAGAGATCATAATTTCATAACATGGGATAAATCATAATAGTGAAATGTAATCCCAATAAACATAACATAAAGCATGGAACTTTGTGGCATACACACATAATCATAGAGAATCATTTCTTATTAGTCAAGACTCATTTACAAGACTATCTTAGTGGACAAAGTCAATTTCAAAACCGAGTTCATGCCTCATTTCAGTCCTGTTTCACTGAACCGGTATCACCTACCGTTCCAGCCATGTCTATCTCATGAGATATAAAATCATTACAAAATGAATTGGAGGGAGATATAGGTCCCACACATCTCATAATGATACCATTCTTATGTGTGCCACAAAATCAGAAAACCATACATCATAGCATAACCCATGTAATAAAAATGGGAATCTTAAACATTTTGACATCATAAAACAATTCATATAAGATAAAGGAATTCATAAAAATATCATTCCATCACAACATAATCAAATCAATGTAATAATAGGGATAAAAACAGAACCCTTAATTATCTTAGATGGAAAATAATTTTTATTAAACACTTGAACTCCATTCTTGAGGAAAATATCCTTTCTGCTTCAAAAACACTTATCATTCCTTAACATGTCGTAAAATTATAAACTAAAAGAAGTTGATTAAAAATAAAATTGAAATCTTGTAAAGGATGCTTCTTGGAAATAATGTTTTAAAAATCCATTCATTCCGTATAAGTTAAAAAAACATTCTTCTCGTACTTTTTTCAGAAAAGTCAAAAAGTTCCTCGTATGAAAAACGACAAAAGATTCCTTTCATATCTTTTACTAAAAACTCACCGAAGGGTAAAATTGGATATAAATTTTTTTAGAAGAATATAAATATTACATATTGAGGAAACATGGATTTGGATGATAAAATACACCCCAGTAAATGCCAAAGTTTAAACAATCTCGGATAAAAATGAGATTGTGATATTTCCCTTACCTTAGGTCCGATTTGCCTCGTAAGTGTCAGAACCTCCTGTATAATGATTTAAATAATGTTATTGACTTATTACAGAATCATAATTATTGTTATGATATCATATATGGTCATATTATTAGATTCTTATTAGTAATACTTCATTACAACTTGTTATTCAGGTGTTTATTACTTTTTGTTCTTATGCGTGTTTTTTCGAATAAATTCTTATTCTTCTCTTTAGATTATAGATACCTCATTTACAGAATGTTATTAGTTTAATATATATCATATTCATTCATTCAATTCATTTATATAATCATTATTCAATGAATATCATGTAGAACGAGTCGCATCACATCGTGGAGACGATATTCCGTACGTACGCACGAGCTATGGTATCGTTCCCATGATCATGAAATTGTATTGGAGTGTATTTATAATATTTAAGAATCAATATCACTTTACAATAATCATATATAGTAATTATTTACACCATTATACCCATCCAAGTAAGGTGGTGGTGGAAAGTATATTACACCATGGCGTGGAGACGGTATTCCGTACGTAAGCACGAGCGATGATATCATTTTCTGTAGGATGGATAGATGGTGAAATAAGGTTGTTTAATACATATAATAACATATCAGCATATGAGTGATACTGATGTTATTACTTCATAATGAAACAACTAAAGAAGAAGAAGTGGAAGAAGAAATAAGGATGAAAGAATCGGTAACGGACATTACCTCTTCTTTGAAGTGTTTCTTTGAGACCTCCATTTAGGGAACTAAAATTGGTCTTTGAAGAAGACCAGGACCTTTAGGATGTCTCTAGGGAAGTGGAGAGGAGAAATTGGTAGGGGTTGGCCGAGCTTGAAGGCTCAATGTGGTGTGAGGAAGAGAGGGAGGAGGTGCCCTTTTATAAGGGAGGAGAGGGGAAACTTTGGAATAACTAAAACTATTATTTTATTATAAAGACAAATTCGGTTTTAAATATCTCCAAATTGATTTATTTCGAAGATAAGGTGGGGATGGGTCAAAATACTCTCATAAAATAGAATTTAGAAAAGTTTAGGTTCATATTTTGACATTATCATTTAGATTTAACATTAAGTTAAATAATTTTGCTTTTACCGTGTCTTCTTGTGTTCTTACACTATAAGGTTAATAAACTTACTATAACAATACAAACGAACCCCAAGTTGTTTATTATTAATATATATAACCTTATCTAAGTCATTTTGCCGAAGCTTAGATTTTTGAGAATATCATAACAATTAATAATAAAATTTTTTTTTTAAAAACTATATTATGTCAATTTTGACACTATTTAGTAATTGATTTTTTGTGAAAATTATAACAGAATTATTAGTTAGAAAAAAGTTATTTAAATAAATAATAACATGTCATATTAACCTATAAAATTAGTGTAATTCATAAAAAGTCTCAAATTACATTTATTTGGGTATTTATAACATCAATTATGTCAATATTTCATTAATAAGATAATTACTGCATCATCTTTGTGTCATAAATAAATTACATTATTTAATGTCAAAAAATTACAAATAAAATACCATTAGGTAGGAAATATTTTTTGATTTCTAATGAATATTTATAGTCGAATTTATCTTATATATATCCTTATATTAAAAATTATTTACTTATTAAACTTTGATTTTAACTATTTTAACCCTTCTTTAAATAAATTAATAATAAATGTCCTAATCTAATCCTTGTGGGCCTAAATGGTCATATTTTATTCCTAAGTTTGTTTTGGTCGAATTAAACTTATGAAATAGAATTATTACATGTGTTAGGGTAATAATAATATCATTTTTACCCTTAATTACCCTATTTACTTTTAACCGTGGTAAATAAAAGTAAAAAGTTATTATTCACCAAAAATTATTTTCATCTCATTGAACCACATTTTACTTACTGACATCAACCGTGTCTCTCATATTTTTGAAATTCCACTCATAGTAGCGGTAAAATTAAGTTTTATGAAAAATTCAGATTTTTAACTACCACTTAGTGGTTTCACTATTCATAAAAAATTGAATGTTTTCAGAAAAATACCAAAATTTCACCCTAGGATAATTTCGCTATTCCGAATCCAAAAATGAATTCCATTTTGAAAAATAAAATTTATAAAATTTATAAATTTTTTTATTACTATTCATAACGGCTAGTTTTAAAAATATTTTATTAGCATATCATTGTTTAGTGAAACTCGGTATTGCGTATGACACAAGCTATCAAGGAAGGTCGCGATTTCGTGTAAAGCAAGCCAATCAAGTTTTGTGTGTAGAAAAAGATTCCTCTGATGATTTATATAACATAAAAGTCTCGGGTGTTACAATAAGATCATATATTATATTATAATTTTAAATATGATAATTTTATGCGAGTATAATACATCTAAATTTATTATACATAACTTTAGAAAACATATGAGGCTACTCAAACATGAGGTAATATAACAGCTCAGAACCGTTACTCCCATATCATGTGATGAAATCCATAACATTACATTCCTGACATTTATGATTATTATTGTTACCCAAAATTTTCATCTAAGCTTTTAAAAATTAAAATTAAAACATGGATTAATTACAAAATAGAAGATCTTTTAGGTTTAGTGTTTTTGGGAATTAAGAAAAACTCATACATAAACAATTCACATGACTTTAAATGATTATTTATCCAACTTAACCTAGATTTTCATTATCACATTAATATATCGTCATCATTTATATGAAAACCCTTCTAGAAATAATTCATTCAAAATAATTTATTTAAATCTCTTATAAAAGGAAACATTAGAAGGGTGAGGTCCAATCCCTAGTTAGGGTAAACATAAACATTAACAATTTATTGTCATCAATGAGTATAAAAAAAGAATACGAGTATGATGAAACCGTCGAAGGGAATGAGAGAATGATAAATGAACTCATAAAAATTAATAACTATATCATAAAATATTAAAACATGGTAAAAAAAGACATAATAATCAATAATAATAATCCATGTGATATCAATATCAATCAAGATAACCATTGTCAACACATAATAAGAAATTAAAACTATTTTTGGTAACATAGAAAATAAATTTCATAAAAACCTTTAAAAAAAATTTAAAAACCATTAAAAACACATTTAATTTGAATAACCATATGGCCAACATACAATATAATCATTACTCAATGCATTGAAAATCAATAATGGGAATCTCCCATCATATAAGATATATCAGGCTCACATGTGAAATATAATGGATCCAAATTATAAGCTGTATTATGATCAACCATTACATATAACTATTAATAAACATATCAGGAATAAAACAAATTAATTATAACAGGTATATAAATAATTATCATTCATTTATAACATGATTAACCCATGGAAAATAAATGGGTTTAATGTCAATCCCTTTAAAACATGATTAACCCATGGATATGAAATGGGTTCCATAACTATATAATTGAAACATTATTAAACAAATGGAATGAAATTGGTTCCAAAAAAATCTATTAGAGATATTAGAAACCCATAGAAAAGAAAATGGGATCCATAACAGTCGCTGAAAAACAAGATTATCATGTGGAAAAGAAATTAGTTTCATAATAATATCTTTGAAAAAATCATAATCCACTGAATTAAATAATAAGTATGGTATCAATAAAAAATATCCCCAATGGATGATAAGTAAAAAAAGTTTTTTTGAGGTTTATGAATGGAAATTACCTTAATATATTATTAAAAATAATCTTGAGGAATGTAATATTTAAACATTCAAAGTATCCCATAACACTTTGAAATGTTTTGATTAAAATCCCTATGATTTAATGTCATTAAATAAAAAATATAATATCATGAAATAAGTATATTCATGATATAACATTCTCTAAGGTATAATATACACCACACAAAACAAAGTAGTGGTGAATATGGCATAAGTCACAGATAAATAAAAGAGACACTAGAAATATCTTTATAATAGTGGTATCATTTTAATAAGATGCCCAAAAATTAATAATAATAGAATTAAAAATTTAGTTATTAAAAATATAAAATAATTAATTTCATAATATATCAAAATATAAGTATAGAAACCACATAAAATACATAAGTGGTAAATATGACATTTATCTCATAGATATAAAAAGTGAGATGAAAATCCATTACCTTGAGACTGATTTTTCATGATTTTCCTCTATATTCCAAAATAATAAACTTATTTTAATTATTTACATGACTAAAAACCTTTTAAATGTTTATTATTACTTTTATTTCACTTTAAACAAGCTATATACAACTACTTAATCAATAATGTTGAAGTCAGATGTTTTTCACATATTCGACTTATGTGTAACTAACATTGATAGGCCGAGTAAGGTCAATAAGTTCAAAAATTAAAAATATATAGAATAATAACCACGACATAATTATCAAATTTTTTACATCATGTAAATTGAAATAGGAAATATGGTTATGAAAAATGAACAATGTTCTGATCATGTAGGCAGTAGGTCGTATGTACACATGTCCATGAATGACATTATATTTTTAGTTTGTGAAATATAAAGAAGAAAATGATATGTTATATTTAAAAATAGATAATTATTTAATTAATATAATAAATATTTAATTTTTATATATATTTTTATTAAACCCATTCTTAAAAATATCCATGTAAATAATGAAAAAATCACATTGCTTTGAGGAGGAGGTAGTCTACACATCCACAAATGATGTTATCGTATTCGAACAAAATGGAAGGAATAAAGGTATGAGTTATATAATAATTACATAAAACATTCATCATAAATATGATATATATAATATAAAAATACTATTTTCATCAAAATTATCAACCATGAAGGGCATTAAAGGAAAAACCAACGACATTGTTTTGTGAGGCGGTAGTCCGTTGTACATAGGAATAATGATTTTCTTACCCAGTTGATGGAAGTATTTGTATGTGTAGGTAGAACCCTTAAAATAAACAAATATCAGTATATTGAGCATAATGGGGTTATTATATAATCATATAATAATAATAATTTATGGGTTGATGAAATAATGAAAACAATAGTGCTTGTTGAATAATGTAACCTCTTCCTCGGGTAACTCTTTTTGGTTTTCACCAAAGGAATTCCATGGTTTTATCTATTACCAAAGTAATGATTCAAGGATTATATGGTGTATTTTTGGATTTTATTGTTTTAGGGATTATATTGGACAAAATTATTGCAATGTATGTATAATAAGGGAGATCGAATTCTCTTTTATAGTGGAAGAGGTGTGACATTATTGTAAAAATTATAAGATAACACTATTTGGATGTATCCCTTATATAATTTGAATCAAATATTGGAAACAATTATATAAAACAGGTTATATGGTCTAAATATTTCCATAAAATGGGTTTTGGAAAATTTTATAGGTCATTTGGCCCCTAAAGATTAATGTTTAACCAAAAAGTAGACTCAATATTACTTTAATCGCTTTAATTAATTTTTGATGCTTTCAATAATATTTTTGAAAAAAAACTATATTTAAATTAATATAAATTATAAATTATCCTTAAAAATTATTTGGAATCCATTTTTACCTATTAAATTCGCATACTGGTCAATTTTTATTTAAATTTGATCCCACATATGGAACGAGGAAGCATGCATTTAAAGTGAAAATGATTAAAAGTTGCAATATTTTTATCTCTAAATTCAAAAAAAAAAGATTCCGAAGGACTAAATGGGATTAATAGATTTTAATTGATATAATTAAACATTTAAAACGATTTTAATTATAATTTAATATTATAAATTATTTAGAAGAAAATTTAGTTTTCAATTAAAATTCAGAATTATTCAATATTCATCAAAATATGTAAGTTCTCAGAAAAATACCACAAATTGAACCAAAGTAAATATTGATATTATGAATTCAAAAAAATAATTTCATTTTTTAATTTAAAATTTATAAAAGTATCAAAATTGAGTTTTAAAACTGGTCTTTCAATAAATGTAAGAAAACACCCTTTTAGAAAAATACAACCTTTTATACCTAATAATGGATTTTTGTTATTTTATGCCTATAAATTTTATTGTATGAATGTAAAAATATTTTATTGAATATATAACATATAAATTTAATTAATATTTTTCAATAAGAGTGATTAATTTAATTTATTAAGATAAAATGACTTTTTGGGCATAAAAACAGTATTTTCATAAAAAACACATCCATTAATTCAATTGGATTTTATTTTCATTTACAAGTAATTGGTAAACAATTAATTAATTTTATAAATATTTCTAAACTATATTATCATAATTTAGTTAACCCATTAATTCTCTCCATTCCAATATTTAGAACATAAAAATCACATTAAATATTAATATTATATTGTTATTCCATAAAACTCGATCTTTCATATAACACATGATACTACAGAGAATCAATGTTTTTTGGAACACAAGATAAATTGGTGTTTCATATAACACAAAATAAAATATCCATTTCATATAATTAAATATATAAATTAATTTAATTAATTTGAAAGAATATATTTCATAAAATTTATGGATGTTACATCCGACCCCCTTAAAAATAATTTCACCCTCTAAATTCATCATGGCTATCAAATAATTTTTAAACACCCTTTACGGAAACTGACATCATTCAAATTAAATAACTAAATAATACCTTAAAAATATATCATTGGAAACATATAGTTTAGATAAAGTTACACATAACATTGTTTCCACATAGGGAGAACATCGGTGGTAATAAAAAGATGTATATGGAAGAGAAAACTAATTCCAAAGGAAAAAATAGAAAGTGATAGAGAACATGGTCAAGTGGAAGTCAATGAAAAAAACCATAAGAAATTCAGGTGTGGAAAAGGGCTATGATATCCTCAGAAAACCTAGTAATAGGATAACATTTTAATTCCGTTTCCTTTTCCTAACCTTTAAACATTGTTTCACCATCTATACAAAGATCACAAAGAAATATAGTTACTTAAAAAGTGAATTTCATTCATTAGCACAATCTCATATTTTTATCCAAATGATGAGTATTCAAGATGAATTCTTCCCACCTAAAGCATGAAAGTCAAATTTTAAAGACCATATAATCATAAAATGGATAACAAGCTATTACTCTTATAATTAATCATTAAACAACCCAAAAAGTTTATCACATGATTTGATACTTTCTAAAAAATGAATAAAAATAATAAAATAATCATCAAAAATAAATAGTAACACCCAAATATGATAATTAATCCTTCCCTAAACCTATATCCCAAATAAATTGAACAACCTCAAAATTAAAGAGTGTTTTTGCATCAAGGGTTATATCACACCTTTAAGATTTCAAGACCAATAGATAGAGATCTTCTTTGGAAGTACCATTAGTCACTTATTCACTAAATTACTTTTCAATCATGTGGTTATCTATATGATAATACTTGGGTTCTCATAATTACCTCTATATCCAATAATATAAAAACATGAATGTTTATCAATAACTTAAAAATTATTTCTACAAAATTTAGTGGAACACATCACATTAAACAAGTGTTTTACATTTAATTCAACCAAATAAAACATATCATAAAATATTATGATAACCTCAAAATTTTTATTATTTAAAAGCCTTAAATGGGGTGTATAAGACATTGAACATATGATCAACCTTAATCGTATTGACCTATGATGGTATCTATAATTCTTATTATAACCTCACATGAAAACATCATAATCTCCAAATTTATGTAAACTGAACTTTGAAACTGACTATAATAACCCAGAATCCACACTCCCAGATCTTGTGCTGAAATCCATAACTTTACATTCTTACCTTTAAGGCCAATAATTATAACCTAAATTTTTCATCTAAACATTTCAACATCAAAAGAAAAACTTGAATCAATTATATACTATAGGACCTTTTAGGTATATATTTTTATAGAATTATGAAAAACTCATATATAAACAATTCATATTACATTAAATGAGAATTTATCCCACTTAAACTAGCATTTATTTATCACATCAATACGTCATCATCATCCATGTGAAATATCATATAGAAATAACTCGCTCAACATGTTTCTTTAAAACATAATGAAAATGAAAAATAGTAAGGGTAATCTCAAATTCTCTATAAAAATAAACATAATCATTAATAATTGAATGTAATTAATGAGTATAATAAGTTAATAAGGGTATTTTGGTCTAATCAAAGTGCATGAGGGAATCATAAAGAAAATAATATAGATTATTACATGGATCATAAAATATGGAAACATGGAATAGGAAATATAAATAAGAATAAATAATCACGAGCCATGTGCTATCATTCTCAATTATGATAAACATTATAAAATAATAACAAGAAATTGAAATTCTTTTTAGAAACATGGAGCATAACTTTTATAAAACACTTTTAAACACATTTTAATTGGAATGAACATAACACCAACTTCTAAGAATATAATTAATCAATGAATTTTAGATTTATAATGGGGATCACCATTTATATAACCTATATTGGGATTACGCATTTTCCATGAGCTATAATGGGGCTCAACCCCTATAATAATAAATATTTTCCTCACCAATGTGCTATAATGGGAATCATCCCTTTATATATATTGCATTAGGATCAACAGTTTTGTATAATTCTCAAGTACCATATAAATAATAGAACATGTTCATCATAAAACTCATATAAATAGTCATCATTCATTTATTACCCAAAAAACCCATGGAAAAGAAATGGGGTTATGTCAATCACTTTGAACACGATTAACCATTGGAAAAGAAACGAGTTCCATAATAATATCATTGATACATTATTTACCCATGGAAAAAATGGGTTCCATAACATATCACTTTGAAACATGAGTAACCCATGGAAATGAAATGCGTTCCATAGAAATCTCTTCGAAACAAGGTTAACCCATAGAAAATAAATGGGTTGCTTAATAATTCATTTAAAATAATAATAATCCATACAAATAAATAATAATCAGGGAATCAATAAAAAATATCCCCATTGGATGATAAGTAACAAAAAGGTTCTTCAACGTCGATGAATGGAAATTCCCTTAAAATATCATTAAAAAAATTCTTGAGGGAAAAATCATTAAATATTCAAAGTGTCCCATGCCACATTAAAACATTTGATTCACAGTCCATATGAATTAATATCATTAAATTAATCTTATAATATCTTAACAATAAGTATATTCATGATATAACATGTAATGGGGAAGAATATAGACCATATAAAAAGAATGGAGTGATGAATATAGAATAAGTCTCATAGAAATAAAACTAAGATGAGAAATCCTATAATTTTTTTAACAAATAAATTGGAAACCCCAAAAGTAGTAATTATCAAACGAAAAATCTAAATACCAAGTAGATAAAATAATTCATGATATAATATATAAAAAGGGATGTAGATACACCATATAAAAGAAGTAAGTGGTGAATATGAAATTTATCTCATAGATGTAAAAAGTTAGATGAAAATACCATACCGTTAGTCTAATTTGTCATAATTCTCTTACATCATCCTGAATAATAAATTATATTAATTATTTTCTTACGTTAAAACCATTTCAATGAGTATTACTACTTTTATTTCACTTATAAACAAGTTATGTTATATTAATTAATCATTAATGTTTAAGTCAAAAGTTTTCGCCATATTCGGTTTATGTGTCAAAACTAACTTTTATAGGTCCACTATGTTCAATGATGTCATTATTTAAACATCAATATAATCATAACCATGAAATAATTATCACAATTTTTAATAAATTAAAATCAAATAGTAATGATTCTTAAATTTATTTATAATTAATTGTGTGCATAAATGTACCTTAGAGGATCCATGATGAGTACCCATACAAATGGAAAAACATGTATTATAATCATATAATTTCTACTCTTGGGACATGTGTAATACATGATTTATCAAATACTTTTATGATCATTGAGATGGAATGATGTACACACACATGAGTAATGTTCATATTTTTGAATAATCATTATGGAAAGATGGTAAGTAACATTTATCTTTCCATAATAACCATTATATCCAAAATAACATATTATTTAATTATATATATATATATATCATTTATTTGATTTGTTGATGAAAATGGTAGAATCATGTAACTTCAAGGAGGCAGTAGTACAATCATCCACGAACGACGTTATCACTTTTTTAGTGTGTGAAATGGAAAGAATAAAATGATATGTTTTATGTCCAAATATATTATTATGTAATGAATATTAAACAAATTTAGTTTATAACAAATATTTTTAGTATATCCCTCCTTACTACATTCCATATAAAGAGTGAACAAATCACATTTCTTTGAAGAAGTGGTAGTCTACACGTCCATAATTGATGTTATCGTATTCCCACCAAATTGAAATCATGAAGGTATGAGTTATGTAATAATTATTGAAACATAAATAAATCATAAATATAATATATATCATATAAAAATATTATTTCTACTGTAATTACCTACTATGAGAGGTGATAAATGAAAAATTAATGACACCATTTTTTGAGGCGGTACTTTGTCGTACACACGAATAATGATTTTGTTACCCATTTGATAGAAGTGTGGTTAGGTGAAAGTAAAAACCTCAATATAACAACTTATAAGTATTATGTTATTATATAATAATTTAATAATATGCATTTAATGGGTGTAAAATGAAATGAAAAAAAGTGCTTATTGAAGAATGTTACATCTTCTTTAGGTAACACTTTTTGGTTTAAACCAAAGGACTTCCTTGGACTGATTAATAAAAACATTGAGGATTTTATGATGAGATAATTTATATTTATATTTTATTTTTTCAGGTTTTTTAAGATAAAATATGATTTATATGTGTGTGTAATAAGGGGGAGTGAATGCCCTTTTATAGTGGAGGAGTGACATTCTGGTAAATACCAAAAAGCTAACACTACTGGGAGTTATCCTTTACATTATATGCCTAAAATAATTTTCTAGATTATAAAAAATATGATATACGGTTTAAATTGTTCTATAAAATGGGTTTTGTACATGTTTTTAGGTCATTTTACTCTTATGATTAATGTTTAACCACAATGTAAACTCTTTTTTTACTTCATTCGCTGTAATTAATTTAAATAAATTTCACTTATAATTTTTTTCAAAAAATTATTTTAAATTAAAATAAATTATGAATTATTATGATTAAAAAAATTGATTCTATTATTCTAAATTCAATTGGAATAATTTGAGGTATTTAATTTAAAATTAATTCTTTTGATGGAAGGAGAAAGCATTTTTTTAAAGTGAAAATATTAAAAATTTTACTATGTTTTTGTATATAAATTTAAAATAAAAATTATTCCAATGACCAAAATTGGATAAATATATGTATAATTGATATAATTCCAAATTTAAATTAATTTAAATTATAATTTATTCTTATAAATTATTTAGTTGAAAAGTCAGTTTAAAATTGAAATTCATTATTATTTACTATTTATAGAAATATGAATGTTCTCTAAAATATAACAAAATTCTCCCAAAGTAAATTTTGATAACAATATTTCAAAAAAATGTTTTTTTTTCAAATAAAATTTATTAAATTTTGAAAATTTAGTTTTAAAAATATTCTTCCATTACAAGACGACAAGGCTACCTATTAGAAAATACTTCTTTTTATACGTAAAATTTGGTTTATTCTTATTTTATGACAATAAAACTTATTGGATGAATTATAAAATATTTTTCTAAATATAAAAGATATTAATTTCACTAATATTTTTCACTATTTGTGATTAAGTGAATTTTTTAATATAAAACTCTTTTACGGACATAAAAAGTTTGTTTTTTCATAAAAACTAATCCGTTATATTCAATTGGATTTTGTTTTCATTTTTAATTAATTTGAATCCAAAGAATGAATTTTATAAAAAAAATACACTATATTATAATAATTTCATTAACATCGTTCATTCTTACCAATCCAATGGTTAGGTGGTAAATATCAAGTTAAATATTAATATTATATTATTGTTCTTTATAACCCAGTCTTGTTTGTAACAAACGTTATCGAAGAGACTCTATGTTTTGTGAAATGAAAGATAATATCGGGGTTGTGTATTGTGAAATATAAACTACTCATTGAATAAAATTTAAGATATCAAATAATTTAAATTAATTTTAATGAATATATTTCATAAAATCTCAGGATGATACTAGTAAGATATTTCATATCAATTTACACTCCATTGAGACATATTTGATATTATAAACCTATTTATTTTTTTGTGGTGTATATACTTACCCTTTTATGTATTTAACATGAATATATATTTATTAATGACGATTAACATTATATTTTAAATTTTCTCTTTTAAGGGTTATAATATAAATGATACCAAAGAGGTGAGAATTTATTTTATGATCTCATTTTTTAGGATTCATCTTATTTTATTTGAAGGAATATGATAATATATATTTCAAAAAATCCATCTATTTTCTTATCCTCTAGATATTTAAAGAGTTTACATGTTTTCTCTAAACATTTCATTACATTGGAACATGAAACCAGAAAATAATGGTTTAAATGAAAATTCGATTTTATTTCTCTTTTTATTGGGTATATATTTATTCAATGTTAATATATTTTTAAAATTTATTTTAAAAAAGTCCATTTTATTTACAAAAATTATTTATTAAGTAATTTTTATGTTTTAATTTACTTCTTAAATGGTTTTTAATTAACATTTTTAAAGTTTTATGAAATTTAATCGGTAAATTTCTTTTCAAAAGTCAAAATGAATATTTTTAGTGTATATTATGTTAAAATAAATTCATGAAGAAATAACTATTTTTACTCTATTGAGATTCTTATACATGTTTGATATTATTTTAGAATGAAAAATATTTATTGATAGATGATTATAATGTTTTTTATAAAAATTATATTACTCTAAAGAAATATTTAATTTATTAGAAAACATATATTATTGGTGAATTGATTGATATATTTTATCTACTATTAATTTTTCAGTGAATAAATTTATCTTGAAAAATTCAAATTCTTATAATCATTTTTCATTGCACAATACATTTCTCTTAAAAATCCTTAATATTTGTATCAGGCATGATGATTATTGACTAAATCATATACCATTTCTACATGCGGTGTTTTAAAATTAATGTATCTTTGTTGAATATGGAAATATTTATATTTCATATTCTTTAATGGATATTTAAATTTTTTGATAATTAGTATTGTTTACAAATTAAATTGATCATTAAATGTTTGAAGAATTTTTTGGTCATGCAGTGATGGGTGTAGGCAGTTTATTGTTATCCCCTTATGGTATCAATAGGTAAAATGAGACAAATCATTTAACCAAACTTACTAAATAGGTTTCTGTTGTATTATTTCTCATCGATTAAAATATCTTATCACATGGAATTGATGGTAAAAATATCATATTATTTCAGATCCAGAAATCCAACATTAAAAATTTACATCATTAATAATTTATTTATTATGATTCCTGATATTTATTAAATAATGTTATCTATGGATGTATTTCATTATCAAGTTATTTATTAAATGTAAGATGTTTTCAGGTATTTACCTTTACATATTGATTATTACTTATTTATTTTTGATAGGTTCCATTACTAGTAACCATTACTGAGAATCTGAACTCATAGTTTATTTGTTTTTCTTTCCCAATTAAATGAAAAAGAGTATTGTGAATAATATCAAGGATTTGAGAATGCTAGTTATGATATGAATATTATATTTCCAATATAATATAATAATCATGTACGTATCAAGTTCTTCAAGAATACTAAACTGATCGATCCTTGGTGATGTTAACCCTTGTATCATATACCAATATATTAAAGTTGAAATCATCACTAGGTTATTGATTTTGTGGCTATTGTAGTTGGCATTTGGGAATGCTTGAAAAAAAATTTAGTACTAGATTTCAAATAAACATAGGAAATATGAGAATTATTATAACCCCTTATATTATTTGAGAAATTTTACAATTATACGAATTTTTATTTTATGGATCAATAGTCAAGATGGTTATGAGATACCTTAGTATGTTCCATTATATATTGATGGTTCTTGAAGGAATAAAAGGAATCAAAACCCATAATCAATGTTGGTATTTACCTACTGAGTAATCCAATATAGTTAGTTTTGAAACTGAGTAAATCTTAGACATATTAGGGTATCAAACCCATGTTAAGATGAATAACCATTCCCATATGGGGAAACCTATTATTCTACAGTGTTATTCACCTAATTTGGATCTCATCATGTGAAAAAATATAAAAAATTTATTATAAATACTAATCTATTAGCATATATTCAATGAATTAATTCCATCGAAAATATATTTTTGGCTTTTGGTTGTAATAAATTGAAAAGGTTATTCTGGGAGATTAGTTTTTTTACAGGAGAAACCAATTAGTGGTGGGAATTGATCTAGAAAACTAATGAGTTTGAAGAATAGAAATCACGGAATATAGAACATTCAAAATGATATTATTCAAGAAATAATTCCCTCATAAACAATTTCTTGAAATATAGATGAAGTTACTCACTTCAAATAAGAAATAATAAGAATGTATGGTAGAGTATGAAGATTAATTTATAAGATTAACCAGACATGATTCTAACTACATACATAATCTAGAGTGAATGATTGACCATTTCATGGATATTCTTAAACTAAGTCTATAAAGGTATTTTTTTTCAATTCCTTCATCTAATGATGATTTATTATGATGTGATATTAAATTATAGAAAACAAATTCTAGATCCTATATCTTCAAGAGAAATCAAGTAAAGAAAATTTTGGAAAAGCACTAATAAACACAGAATGTATCAAAGATGAATAAGGGAAGAAATATAATTTCATAATTTAATTTATATTAAAATGAAAATACTAGAAAATGATTGATATGAATGAGATTTTGTTACAAGATCCGAGATAAGGGTTATCTTTATAATGAATGTAAGGTAAATATATAAAGAACTAACATCCATTTATTTAACTATAATGAAATTTGGAATTATACAATCCAGTTCCCAAAGTGTCAATGGAACATACCATAGAAGAATACGAGGGTATAAGTCCAACAATACAGACTTACTATAGCTGAAGTGGAAGTTCTAGTAAATGTAGTAAAAGGAACATTTATCTTGAAATATATATTTTAAAATGTTTTATTTGATTTAGGTTATACCCAATCTTTATATTGGAGTAATTTTCTAAACATATCACATCCCCACCTCAATGAGTAGATGTTGAGAGAGAAGTGAAATCTTTTAATGGTATAACAATCACATATCAGGTCTATAACCACTCTCTAATATATGTTTATTGTAATTTTCTCCCTATAAATTTTCTTATTCCTCATATAAATGAATATAATGTAATTTTTATCATGGACCATTTCTCTCAATAGATATCCTATATCAATAGACCTAGATGGTATGTTACATTTTATATTCTGAATCAATCTATGATAGTCTATTAGTGTAAGTATAAACATGATCTCCTAATAGAAATTACTTCTACCACATGGGTTTTAATAACTATCTTTGAGGGATATTTATCTCAAATGGATAGGGAGAAACATAAAATTGATTATTTACCTACTGTATATATGTTTTTTATGTATTTATATAATATTTTATGAGTCTTCCCCTAAATTTTGAAGTTGATTATTCAATAAAATTGATACTTGGTGCTAAAACTATTTCAAAGAGTCTATGTACAATAGAACCAATTCAGTTACAGGAATTGAATAAGAAACTCAAGGAGAATCTACATAAGGGATTCATTCATCCATGTTCTTCACCATGGGATGTAAATACACTTTTTTTAAGAATAAATACGATTAAATGTGGCTTTTAATTGATTATCAGGAAAGTAACAAAATATATTTTAAGAAAAAGTATCCTTTACCCTGTGTTGATGATCTATTTAATCAAATATGAGGAAAAAAAATATTTAAAAGAATGATATTTGATCTGGATATCACCATCTAAGGAAAAAGAAGGAGGATATACCCAAGACAACCTTTTATATAAGGAATGTCCGTTGTGAATTTATAATAATGCCATTTGAACATAACAATGCTCTTAATATCTTTATGTACATAATGAATAATTTCTTTAGAGATTACATTGATCCGTTTTTTGTGGTATTTATAGAATATATTTTTATATATTGGAAGAGAAAGGAAGACCACGAGGAAAATTTTAGGATTATGCCTATTACATTTAGGATAGAAATTCTTCATTATAAATTAACCAAGTGTGAATTTTGGATTCAAAACATATCATTATTAGGTCATATAATTTCAAGTGAGGAAATATCAGTGGATCATTAAAAGATGGAAGTTAATGAGAAATACCCACGAAAAACCCTAATAATTGAAATTTTTTGTTTTCTAATGATGGATGGATACTACAAGTGATTTGTTTGATATTTATCATGACTATCTAATACACACAATATTTTGACTTAGAAGGGGGTTATGTTCATTTAGATATATGAATGTGAAGATCATATAATTTAACTGAAGGGAAGGTTAGTCAGTGTGCTTATTCATACACAACCGTATAGTAGAGAAGGGTTTGTGATAAATTGTTTTGTATTAAGATAAGGAGTAGGATGAATACTAATGAATAATTATATGGTGATAGCTTATGCTTATCACTAATTGAAAATTCATTGGAAAAATTACGCGACCAATGATTTGGAACTGATATTGGTTATTTTATCATTTAATATATGGAATAATTATTTGTATAGTAAATGTTTTGATATATATACTAATCATAAAATCCCAAAGAATATATTTACAAAAATAGAGTTTAATATTAACCATAAAAGATGTTTGGATTCTATGAATGACTACGACTTCCCAATACATTACAACCACGAGAATAGGAACAAGGTGGATGATGCTTTGAGTCAGAATGGTTGTTCTAGTTTTAATTTTGTTATGATTTATTGAGAACAAATATTTTTATATTTTAAAAATATAGATCTTGAAATCTTGAAGAAAGAGGAAAAAATTTATCTTTCTCAGATGAATGTTCAATAATAGATCGATTATAGGATTAATAAGTAACAAAAGGAAGATGTTGAATTATAAAATAAGGTTAGGATTATTCTCGATTTCAACTATGATCATATTGGAATGACAAGGATTAGTGACCCATTATGTGTGCCATCAATACCATAGTCAAAGAAGGAACTGTTGGATGAAGATCATAGTTAATTATTTTATATCTAACTTGGAAGTAAAAATATTTACACATCTCTGAAAGAATATTTATGGTGTTAAAAAATAAAAAAGGATATTTTAGAATATAAATCTTAATACATTTTGTGCCACAAATTTATGGATGAGATATATAAGTATAATGGTATGTTTTAACTATTACCCATTCTAGAATTGAAATGGGAAAAATTTACCCAAGATTTTTTCAAGGGAATCCCAAAAACATCTAAAAGGAATAATACTATTAGGGTTTTAGTCGATCACCTTATAAAATTTGTTCAATTTTTTTAGGACTTAGAGAAATGTTTTATCTTTATCATCTTACATAATTAAACATTAATGAGGTTGTGAGATTGAATGGTGTACCACTATCAATCGTATTTGATTGGGATCTGTGGTAACCATGATGTTTTAGAGAAGCATTTAGTTGGATCTTGATATAATACATTCTAAGAGCATGCTATATGGATTTGGAATGTAATTTTGATCAACACATTTCTTTGGTAGAATTTTCATACAATAATAAATTGTAATCGAGAATTTATATGGATACCTATGAAGTACTCTATGGAAGGAGGTACATAACTCCAATGAGTTGAGATTAAGTTAGATAAATAAATATACTAGTACATGATCTAACTGAAGAAAAGGTTGATAAGGTCAGATCCATTAAGCAATACTTAAGGAACACACAATTTCAAAAAAAGAGTTCTACAGACAATCATCATATATATATATTTAGAATTACTAATTACTGAAAAGGCACTAATATGAATATCTATTTGGAAGAAGGTTATGAGATTTGGAAATAAGGGAATTCAATTCCCAGGATATACTAATCCCATTGAAATTATTTAATGTATCTAGATAGTAGCACATTATTTAGAGGTTCCACTGCATATATTCCAAGTGCATGATGTGTTCCATGTATCTCTACTAAAAATTTACATACCGAATCCTTCACATGTATAGAACATAAATATTGTTCCACTAAAGAAATATCTGTTTTAGGAGGATCAAACAACAGAGAGTCTTGATCATAGATAGAAAGTGATGGGAAATAATACCACTCACCTAGCAAATTTTTTATGAAATAAAGATATTATGGAAGAAATGTTTGAACTTGAGGATGTGAGAATAAAGATTTACCCCTATTTGTTTGTATTAATGTGATATAATTTTGAGAGATAAATTCTTATAAGTAGGTATAATGTAACATGTTGAAATTTTATAACATATATCTCTTTAAATAAATCTATTTTCATTGATAGCTCTCATAACATGAAACATCAAGATTAAAATAACCATGGAAAACTATTGAAATATTTATTTTGAGTGTTATATCATTTTTATCATATCATTATTAGCCTAGGTTAAATTTTTGTATTTTCCTAAAATGATTTATTTTTCAATGAATAGTGTAAAATAATGATATTTGTAAAATTTTCATGTATTTTCATTAAATCATGTAATTTATAAAAATTATTAAATTTTGGTCATAATATTAAACTGATATAGGATCCATTTTATTTACATTAGGTTTAATAATTAAACTGATATTAATACAAGACATTTTTTTCTTAAACACAAAATTTTAACAAAAATAGTTTTTCAAAACATTTATCTAGTTTATTTTATAATTAATAAATGATAACTATAGGGATTTAATTTTATAAAATTTATTCCATATTTCTAATTAGGATTTTATAATTTATTAAATATGTCCCTTTTATTTATATGCATTTTGAATACTGACCATGGTGAAATTTATCACATTGGTAAAGGGTAAATCAAGTAATTATGGTTAAAATATAATATAATATGACATTAAAAATATATAAAACACTTGAATTTATTTAATATAATGAGATTAATTCAAACATAGACATTATAACATCTAATAGATGGAATTTGGATGCCATTTTCCTTTGTTAATGACATTTCTATTATTTTATGAAAATAAAATTCCAAAATGTTAATATCTTATTTTTAATATCTCTATTTTTTACATAAGGATAATTGGAGGATGATTTTAGTTATAAATATTTATTTAAAATATAATGTATTTTTTTATCATGGTAAATTAATTTTAATATTTATTGAGGAACTAATTACCATAAATGCTTACACAATGCCAACATAGTGTTTGGTAAACCAGTAGATGTCACACACTGACCTTGGTTTTTGTTTTGTTTAATTATTTGCTTCGATTTGGATTTCTTTTTGAGATTTGGGTGGAATTACCAGATTTAATTTTTGAGTTCTAGAGTTTTTGATTGGATTTTTTTCCTGATCACAGTTTGTGTGAAATATTTGAGGGTAAACAGCTTGGCCTATTATGGAAGAGGGTGTTTTCAGTTAAATCTATTCTTGAATAGTTTTTTTTGCATGGTTTGAACATGGTTCATGCCAAAACATGAGAGAGCTAGTAGAAAATTTGTAGCTTATTTTTTTTATTTGGGACATGGATCATGACTTGTACATGGTTAGAAGAAACCATGCGAAAATCCTGTGAGGGGTTCTATAAATTTTGACAGAGGCATTGTAACACCCCAGGTAAATAAAGAGTATGAAATTTTCACATTTATCCATATTTTTGAATAAAATATTAATATTACTTTAAAGGGAATTCTATGCTCGATGGCTTACCCAATATGCAACAACGAGTTCCATTGAAATCATACGTTGCACTCTAATAATAAAATAATATTATTTTAAATGGTAGTTAACACATAGCCGTTGTATTGACAGGAATGAATATAAATAACTGAATCACAATTAAATATGTTTGTTAAATGTTTTTACTTTTGTCCAATAAATTTTAGAGGCTTAAAATACAAATGAATCCAATCTTAAGCATTGAATACACTAGTATTTTTAAAATATTGTTTTTCTACATTTTGATGGCAATCCATTTTTAAATAAAACTTTTGACAATTTTATAATCTCTATTTCTTAAAAATAAACATATTAGTTATGATTTGGACCTTGAAATTTACATTGGGTTAATTTTTGGTATTTTTCTGACAATGTTCATTTTTCAATAAATAGTGAAAAATACTGCATTTTACATCAAAACTGCTTTTTCATATAATGTAATTATATGGTTATATTAGCTTTTTAATTTTTTATAAATTTTAATTAGAATATATTTTTACCTTGTAATCCAATGATGGTCATTGGGATTAATTTCACTTTTTAATTGGGAATAAACAAGTGCAAAACATTTCATAAACATTGTTTCTAAAAAAAACCGGCTATTTGTTTTGACAACGGGAATTATTTTTAAATTAATTTTTGCAATTTATGTGTTTGGAATTTGGTAAAATGGATTACATATTTGGAATCATAAGGTCCAAATTATGTAATTAAGATGCTTTTATTTTTTGACATTATGAATAGTAACGACCGTAATTATCTTTAATTATTTTGATTAATGAGTAATCAGGTAGTTAAAGATAATAAAATAATATCATAATAATAAAAGACAACCACAACATGTGTCCTAAGGCTACTGTTTGTCTCATGGCCGACCATGGGATGACTTGTGCCAAACATGGGGGCCCCATGGAATCACTTTTGTCAGAAAGTGACTTTTTATCTTTGTATTTTTTAAAGAATGTTAAATGTAACAAAGAATGTATCACCTAAGTAATTTTTTTTAAATTTTGTCTACATAAATGATCATTTGGAATATAAATATTCATTATAAATCTAAAAAGATTTACTACATCATAGTATTTTGTTTATAATTTTTATACATTAAATAAATTAAATTATTTATGACATCATGATGATGCATCGATGACCTCATTATTTAATGATTTAATTAAAATGGAATGATAAAGTAAAATCTAAGACCTAAACATGTCCAAAACCCATTTTATAGGTGTGTTTAGAACCCTTATCACCTTATCCTCCAAACAAATAAATTTTGGACCATTAAAATCCGAAATTCATTATAAAATAAAGTAAAATTTCTTTACTTTCCAAGAGTGCCCCTCCTCTCCTCTTATAAAAGGACCCCACCTCTACCTCCATACCCACACATCCAAAGCCTTTTGCTCGGCCAAACCCTGACCATTTTGTCTCTCCACATCCCTCTATATCTCCTTGAAGCCTCACATTTGGCAGAAGCCTTCCCAAGGAAGCCTTCCCAAGGAAGCCTTTGAGCTCAAACCAAAGGGAGGTACCCGATTTTATGGTAATGTCTTCACTTGTGTCCTTTTGTTTTACTTTGCTTCTCCAACCCCCTAAACTCTTTTTATTCATTTATTTTGTAACAAATCCAGTATCTTAAATATACTAGGATGTTTTTTTAATAATTATTTGAGCTACACTTACACACACCTACATCTAATGGTTAAAGAACATACTGTTTCCGTGGATGGCGAATTTCTGCCTCCCAAAACGATGATTGTTCAACATTCTTCTAACACCTTCAAAGGTGTCCATTAAGATGACACTATATTTATATATGATATATAATATTTTTATGTTTTACTTAATCTTATGTATTTTTCATTTATGGCGTACCTTTATGGTTTCCATTATGGGTAAACGCGATATCTTTATTTAAGGATGTCCGGACTACCGCCCCCTCAAAGTGATTTGATTCGTTAATACCATATGTGGTACGTATAAAGGATATATTTAATGATATTATATATTATACCATACTTTAATTAAAATACTATTATGTATCATTATGTTTTAATTCCATTAAATATGAAATAGAAATGGAAGTAGCGTTCATGCGTACGTACGGCTTACCGTCTCCATGAACGGTACATTTCATTTCTTATCTCAAAATGTTTTGTAATATTTTAAGTACATATATATATAATGGATATTTAGGTAATATATTACATCTAAATTATGGATATCATTCTAGAATTATAACATATATATATCACTCTCATTTTGTTTTAATTCCATTAATATGACAAAAAATGAAAGTAGCGTTCATGCGTACGTACGGCCTACCGTCTCCATGAACGGTGCTTTTCTTTTTTTATCTCCAAATGATATGGAATAGTATAAAATGAATATTTAATGGATATATATGATATTGTAATCATTAATACTACTCTGGAAATTATTTACTTATAACTACATGGGCAATTTTTTTTCAAACAAGTTCATTTTTGACTCATGTACCAAACATCGAAAAAAATGTCTGATATGAACTAACATTATTAAACAATTATTATAACATTATAATATGTGATATGAACTGAATAATAATATCTAAATGAGGTAGTTAGGCAATTATTAATTGACGAAAGTTTATTATTCAGGAATATAAAGAACTGAACAAGACAAGTTGGACTTGAGGTAAGGGATCCTACTCCTCTCTTTCTTTTAAGTACACTCTTTTATGTCATTCCTTTTAAAAATCATATTTCTTGTTATTGTGATGTTCTTTTATAATACTCTTACTGTAATTTTTGTGTTCATATGATGAGAGACCCTATTCTCTCTCATCAATCCATTTTGGAAGTTTTGAGTGGCGCCGTTAGGCTGCCGAATTTTCGTAAGAGATCTATCCTCTCTCTTTCTTTTTAAGTACTCTCTTTTATGTCACTTCTTTTAAGCTCTTCTTTGTTATGTTGGGGGATGTTGTTTTATATTACTCTTTCTTTAAACTTTATGTTAATATTATGAGAGACCCTATTTGATCTCATCAATCCATTTTTGGAAGTTTTAAGTGGTGCCGTTAGGCTGCCGAGTTTTCGTAAGGGATTTTTCATCTCACTTTTATTCCCATGATATTTATGCTACATTTGCCACAATTTCCATTGATTGGTTTATGTAATTCCCATTATTTTACTCATTGTGTAATATAATTTCTTTTATGAGTATTTACATCATTGTTGTATTGTTCTTGTTTCATGAGGTGTATGTTTCGAAAGATACCCATGTCAGTAAGGGAACCTTTCACCCTCCACTTTTTAAAAGACTTCTTTTTTTGGGTCCTTTAATTTACATATTGTTATTTTGGGATATGTTCTCATATATCCTGATTGATGTAAATTTTATTTCCAAGTGATGAGATACCCTTTTTTTATCTCTCATCAACTCATTTTGATGTGACGTCGTTAGGCTGTCAAGGGAACTTCTTAATCCAATTTCGATTTCTTTGGGTTCAACATGTAGTTATTGAATATGTCATCCTTTGAATATATGTGAATTACCTTTGATTATTTTACACATAATATCCACTTATATTTGGTGTGTTCGTTTGTCACACATAATTATGTAATTTATTTATCCTTAAACCAAGGATACCGTCTTTGTAAGGGACATCGTCTCAATCTCCATTAATTGAGGCATATTTTGTTTTATACACAACCTTTTTTTATATGGTGTATAAACCCCTTTGACTTTTACGTTTATCCAAAAGGAATATTTTTATAAGAAGTGTTTTACAAAACGACAAAAGGGCATGTTTTTGTCATATGTATGTGGCGGTAACGACTTCTACGCCACCGTAACCATTCTTTGAGTTTCGGCTTCTTCTACAAGCCATACCTTATTTTTTAAAAAGAAAAATAAATACCATGTTTTAATTTTCTTTTATTTTGGTATTGAAAATGGTTTTCATAATGTTTTTTAATATCAAGGTGTTTTATTGATATCTTGTGATTGAAATGTGGAAATGTTATGTTTCCTTTATGCATGTATTATGTGGTATGATTATGTTATGGTTCTTGGGAATTGTTATGAAGAAGAGGGGTTCCGTGATAAACTAAGGGCGGGTGAGCCCGATATAGCTCTCCAATGCATTGGGTAACGTGAAGGATTGAAACGTTAAGGTTTCTCTGAAGAGATTTAGGGAATATACTATGGTGGGTATTCCAAACGTAACAAGAGGGTTACTCCCTACGTAAGAATGTTATGAATGCCTCAAGTTACCTTTTATGTCTTATGATTTCTATGATTTATTCATGATTTGATGAGTTATGTTAAAGTGACAATGTTTTATGGGTAATGAATGATTTCATTCTTATGTATATATGAACTCATGTTTCCTTTCCATATTATTATAACCTTTACTGAGCTTTTTATTCTCATCCCAAGTTTTTGAAATGTTTTTCACAGGTCAATGGAAAGGTACATGATATGATGATACTGTCAAGGAAGTGTCAAGAAAGAATCGATGTTTTATTTTAAATATGTTTCCGTTGATGGAAAAAAAAGAATACTATCTTTATGTAACCACTTTGTTTAAATGTGGAATGTAATGTAAGTTTCAGGATCTAATTCTCTAAAACTCTAAACCTGAAAAGATCCTCAATGTGTAATCTTGTAATAACTCAAGATTAAGTAAGTTTTAAGGCTCGGGCCTTATAGTTGGTATCAAAGGTCTGTTTAGATAACTTTAGAGGTTAAGGTATCTTCTAAGCATAAGTGACATTACCATAATGGTTAGGATTTTAGAAAGAGTCCCAGTTTTAGATAAATTGAATAAGTAAGTATATCTTAGTGTTTATATTCCTCATTAGTACATGATGGTTATGTTGATATACTCACACTGACCTTTTTGGTTTTAGTAAATGGCTGGATCTAGCAGGCACCAAAGTGGCAGTGGGTTTGAAGAAAATTGTGGTGGTTCTCTGATTAAGAGACTGGATGAAATGGGGGATTCAATGAGGAATATCATGGTTTTTATAAACCAACTATCAAGGAGTCATGATCTACCACTTCAACCTTGGTGAGTTCTCTAATGCATCATGTACGATATGTCCAACTCGATGTGGAAGTTCAGGTAATAATTATTAATGTAACCATTAGGGTTTATATGATCCTTACTTTTTAGGTAATTATGGGTTACTCTATGATATGATGGAAAATGAAGGGAATGAGATAAAGTTGAGGTTAAAATATGTTATGATCATTTTTGAAGATTTTATCTCATTTTGGGGAATGTTTTAAGAATTATGCAGTTTTGGAAAAAGGACAACACGCAGACCGTGTGACAACCCGTCGCGTCGGACAAAGCTATGGGAATCGAACCCACAACCAAAGTGCGACTGGTATTTATCGCCTACCACTGGACTACGTGAAGTCCCTGGTTAGTTTGACTGATTATTTTTAGTTAGATGATTTTATGAATTAAGAGTATGTTTATTTTTGGGTTATCTATGGAAATTAATTAACCTATCATGGAGGATAAGTGATTAGGATTAATTACATTTCAATATGAGACTTTAAGAGAAATTGATGTTGTTTGGAGATAAATGTTACGATTTAACTTGGAAGACTATGAGAATAAATCCTTCAAATATTTGGGTTTCAATCATAGTTTGGTTTACATTGAAGAATTTTATAGATAAATTGTTTATTGAATGGTCCTTGTTGAACTTTGGGTTTTGTTAGAAAATTTTTGGAGATTAAGAATAGATTTTCTTTTTATAAAGGGTTATCCTTTTCTGGATTATCTAATCTTGTACTAACCTTTTTGGTTTTGGTTTTGGTTAAAGTCTAAAGACATGAGAAGTATATAGATCTCTTTTTTGGATTGGGTGATTCTCTAGAAGTTTATTATAGTACTCTTAATGTGAAAAAGTCTTCATAAATACTCGTCTTTTGGAGAAAATATGAGTTTGTGTAAGGAATCTAATAAAAGATGAAAGTCCACATGATAAGTGATTATGTTTCCTTATGAATAAATTCCTCAATAAAAAGTAACTTAAAACAAATATGTTGTCTATTAACTTTTCCTACTGGGGAATCGAATACCGTTTAACCCATCATAAGTTTCTGATTTTTTTGTGGTAATCTTTCTCCTAAACATTTTTTCTATCACTCTCCATCGGAACATGACCCTATGTTTTCTCCTCCATGTCCATATTTTCATACCCAGAATCCTAGTATGGGTTAACTCGGGTGACCTTTTTACTTATATTTTTTTATATTAAAGTGATTGTTTTACCGACTCTTGTTCCGATGTGGGACGTTCAAGGATGTTTCCAAGCTCAATTTTAAAATTGCGAGGACACAATTCCCAAAAGGGGGGAAGGATGTAACACCCCAGGTAAATAAAGAGTATGCCATTTTCACATTTGTCCATATTTTTGAATAAAATATTAATATTACTTTAAAGGGAATTCTATGCTCGATGGATTACCAAATATGCAACAACGAGTTCCTTTGAAATCATACATTTCACTCTAATAATAAAATAATATTATTTTAAATGGTAGTTAACACATAGCCGTTGTACTGAGAAGAATGAATATAAATAACTTAATTAAAATTAAATATTTTTGTTAAATGTTTTTAGTTTTATCCAATAAATTTTAGAGTCTTAAAATACAAATGAATCCAATCTTAAGCATCGAATACACTAGTATTTTTAAAAGATTGTTTTACTAACTTTTGATGGAAAACCATTTTTAAATGAAACTTTTGAAAATTATATAAGCTCTATTTTTTCAAAATAAACATATTAGTTATGATTGGGACATTGAAATTTACATTAGGTTAATTTTTGGTATTTTTCTGACAATGTTCATTTTTCAATGAATAGTGAAAAATACTGCATTTTACATCAAAACTGCTTTTTCATATAATTTAATTATATGGTTATATTATCTTTTTAATTTTTTTTTTAAAGTTTAATTAGAATATATTTTTACCATGTAATCCAATTATGTTAATTGGGATTAATTTCACTTTTTAATTGGGCATAAACAAGTGCAAAACTTTTCATAAATACTGTTTCTAAAAAACCCGCTATTTGTTTTGACAACGAGAATTATTTTTAAATTAAAATTTTCAATTTATGTGTTTGGAATTTGGTAAAATTGATTACATATTTGGAATCATAAGGTCCAAATTATTTAATTAAGACTCTTTTATTTTTGGACATTATGAATAGTAACGACGGTAATTATCTTTAATTATCTTGATTAATGAGTAATCAGGTAGTTAAAGATAATAAAATAATATCATAATAATACAAAACGACCAAAAAATGTGTCCTAAGGCTACTGGTTGTCTCATGGCCGACCATGGGATGCCTTGTTCCAATCTTGGGGGCCCCATGGAATCACTTTTGTGAGAAAGTGACTTTTTATCTTTTTTTTTAAAGAATGTTAAATGTAACAAAGAATGTATCACCTAAGTAAAATATTTTTAATTTTGTCTACATAAATGATCTTTTAGAATATAAATATTCATTACAAATATAAAAATATTTACTATATCATAGTACTTTGTTTATAATTTTTAGACATTAAATAAATTAAATTATTTATGACATCATGATGATGCAGTGATGACCACATTATTTAACGATTTAATTAAAATGGAATGATAAAGTAAAATATAAGACCTACACATGTAAAAAACCAATTGGATTGGTGTATTTAGAACCCTTATCACCTTATCCTCAAAACACATCAATTTTGGACCATTAAAATCCGAAATTCATTCTAAAATAAATAAAAATTTCTTTACATTCCAAGAGTGCCCCTCCTCTCCTCTTATAAAAGGACTCCACCTCTACCTCCATACCCACACTTCCAAAGCCTTTGTCTCAGCCAACCCCTGACCATTTTGTCTCTCCACATCCCTCTATAACTTCTTGAAGCCCCACTTTTGGTAGAAGCCTTCCCAAGGAAGCCTTTGAGCTCAAACCAAAGGGAGTTACTCGATTTTAAGGTAATGTCTTCACTTGTGTCCTTTTGTTTTATTTTGCTTCTCCAACCCCCTAAACTCTTTTTATTCATTTATTTTTTAATAAATCCAGTATCTTAAATATACTAGTATGTTTTTATAAGAAATATTCGAGCTACACTTACACACACCTACATATAATGGTTAAAGAACATACTGTTTCTGTGGATGGCGAATTTCTGCCTCCCGAAATGATGATTGTTCAAAATTATTATAACACCTTAAAAGGTGGCCATTAAGATGACACTATATTTATATATGATATATAATATGTTTATGTTTTACTTAATCTTCTGTGTTTTTCATTTATGGCGTACCTTTATGGTTTCCATTATGGGTAAACGTGATATCTTCATTTAAGGATGTGCGGACTACCGCCCCCTCAAAGTGATTTGATTTGTTAATACCATATGTGGTACGTATAAAGGATATATTTAATTATATTATATATGATACCATACTGGAATTAAAATACTATTATGTATCATTATGTTTTAATTCCATTAAATATGAAATAGAAATGGAAGTAGCGTTCATGCGTACGTACGGCTTACCGTCTCCATGAACGGTACATTTCATTTCTTATCTCAAAATGTTATGTAATATTGTAAGTACATATATATAATGGATATATATGTAATATTTTAAATCTAAATTATGGATATCATTCTGGAATTATAACATATATATATCTCTCTCATTTTTTTTAATTCCATTAATATGACAAAAAATGAAAGTAGCGTTCATGCGTATGTACGGCCTACCGTCTCCATGAACGGTGCTTTTCGTTTTTTATCTCCAAATGATATGGAATAGTATAAAATGAATATTTACTGGATATATATGATATTTTAATCATTAATACTATTATGGAAATTATTTACTTATAACTACATGGGCAATCTTTTTTTAAACAAGTTCATTTTTGACTCATGTACCAAACTTCGAAAAAAACGTCTGATATGAACTAACATTATTAAACAATTATTATAACATTATAATATGTGATATAAAATGAATAATAATCTCTAAAGGAGGTACTTTGGAAATTATTAATTGACCAATGTTTATTATTCCGGAATATAATGAAACGAACAAGACAAGTTGGACTTGAGGTAAGGGATCCTACTCCTCTCTTTCTTTTTAAGTACACTCTTTTATGTCATTCCTTTTAAAGATCAAATTTCTTGTTATTGGGATATTATTTTATATTAATATTACTGTAATTTTTATGTTCATATGATGAGAGACCCTATTCTCTCTCATCAACCCATTTTGGATGTTTTGAGTTGCGTCGTTAGGCTGCCGAATTTTCGTAAGAGATCTATCCTCTCTCTTTCTTTTTTAGTACTCTCTTTTATGTAACTTCTTTTAATCTCTTCTTTGTTATGTTGGGGGATGTTCTTTTATATTACACTTTCTGTAAACTTTATATTAATATGATGAGAGACCCTATTTGATATCATCAATCCATTTTTGGAAGTATTATGTGGCGCCGTCAGGCTGCCGAGTTTTCGTAAGGGATTTTTCATCTCACTTTTATTCTTGTGAGATTTATGCTACATTTGCCACAATTTCCATTGAGTGGTGTATGTACTTCCCATTATTTTACTCATTTTGTAATACACATTATTTTATCAGTATTTACATCAATGTTGTATTGTACTTCTTTCACGAGGTGTATGTTTCGAAAGATACCCATGTCGGTAAGGGAACCTTTCACCCTCCTCTTTTTAAAAGACTTCTTTTGTTGGGTCTTTTAATTTACATATTGTTATTTTGGGATATGTTCTCATATATCCTTATTGATGTAAATTTTATTTCCAAGTGATGAGATACCCTTTTTTATCTCTCATCAACTCATTTTGATGTGACGTCGTTAGGATGTCATGGGAACTTCTTAACCCAATTTTAATTTCATTGGGTTCAACATGTAGTTTTTGAATATGTCATCATTTGAATATGTGTGAATGGAATTTGATTATTTTAGACTTAATATCCAATTATATTTGGTGTATTCGTTTGTCACACATAATTATGTAATTGATTTATCCTTAAACCAAGGATGCCGTCTTTGTAAGGGACTTCGTATCAATCTCCATTCATTGAGGCATATTTTGTTTTATACACAACCTTCTTTTATATGGTGTATAAACCCCTTTGACTTTTACGTTTATCCAAAAGGAATATTTTTATACGAAGTGTTTTACAAAACGACAAAAGGGAATGTTTTTGTCATATGTATGCGGCGGCAACGACTTCTCTGCCGCAGTGACCATTATTTGAGTTTCAGATTCCTCTACAAGCCATACCTTATTTTTTTAAAAGAAAAATAAATACCATGTTTTAATTTTATTTTATTTTGGTATTGAAAATGGGTTTCTTAATGTTTTTTAATATCAAGGTGTTTTGTTGATATCGTGTGATTGAAATGTGGAAATGTTATGTTTCCTTTATGCATGTATTATGTCGTACGATTATGTTATGGTTCTTGGGAATTGTTATGAAGATGGGTGGTTCCGTGATAAACTAAGGGCGTGTGAGCCCGATATAGCTCTCCAATGCATTGGGTAACGCGAAGGAGTGAAACGTTAAGGTTTCTCCAATGAGATTATGGAATATAATATGGTGGGTATTCCAAACGTAACAATAGGGTTACTCCCTACGTAAGAATGTTATGAATGCCTCAAGCTACCTTTTATGTCTTATGATTTCTATGATTTATTCATGATTTGATGAGGTATGTTAAAGTGCCTATTTTTTATGGGTAAAGTATGATTTCATTCTTATGTATATATGAACTCATGTTTCCTTTCCATATTTTTATAACCCTTACTGAGCTTTTTATGCTCATCCCATGTTTTTGAAATGTTTTTCACAGGTCAAGTGAAAGGTACATGATATGATGATAGTGTCAAGGAAGTGTCAAGAAAGAATCCATGTTTTATTTTAAATATGTTTCCATTGATGGGAAAAAAAAGAATATTATATTTATGTAACCACTTTGTTTAAATGTGGAATGTAATGCAAGTTTGAAGATCTAATTCTATAAATCTATAAACCTAAAAAGATCCTCAATGTGTAATCTTGTAATAACTCAAGATTAAGTAAGGTTTAAGGCTGGGGCCTTATAGGAATGGCATACATTTTTTTTATGGTTTCTAAAACCATGTTTCCAAACCATGCAGGTTTCCTTCATCTCCAGTACGGTGCACATAGTTAGCACATGGGTTTTCAAACCATGCAAGCTGCCCAGATAATTAAATATTTAAAATTCCAAATTTTCCTTCCTTATGTTTTAAAACATTTCAGGATACCCCTCCCCCTTAGTCATTTTTAGCACATGAAGGTGCTCTGAAACCCCCTTTCGTTATTTCATCATCCTCATTTAGTGCTCCCTCATAGATTATAAGGTAAGTTTAATTTGTTTCTATGTCAATTATATCCCCTTTCCCTTCTTCCTTCTTGGTTTCTTGTTTTTCCATGGGTTGGTACTCTCTTGGAAAAACCTAGGATCTAGGGTTTATGTGTGGGTGGTGATTCATTGATGTTAGGGTGTATGAATCATTCCTCATACCTATTTCTTAACTATTAAAAGGTTTAATTGTATGAATACATCATTGCGTTATGTGTTTCCATCCATTTCCTCTTTGAATCATCAATTTTGATGCTTAATCTTTCCTAAATTATTTCTAAATGTGATATTAAGGCTTGTGATTTTTTAGTATAAATTGGTCTGGAAATTTATTATTGTAAATTTGTTGTAAATAGGTTTTTAATGTTTATTTCTACTTATTCCTATATATGTATTCCAGCTACATGTCTGAAAAAATGACAATTGTTATTTGGAAGTTAAATTAGGTTCATTAGATAGTGTTTGGACTTGGATTTGTCTTGCTTATTGGATTTTTATTTTGAATTGAATGTGGTGTGTGCTTTGGGTTCCTCATTATATTTTGAATGATATGTGTAAAATGATTTCAAATCCACTTTTGATTGTTAAATTTGAATTTAATGTAATTCGGTTATATTTATGTGTGACATTAGATATGGGAACACACATATGTGCGTGAGGTGTACATATGGTTGGGAATAAATATGATAATGGGTTTTCAACAATGATGTTCACAATAATCCATGTATTTTCATACACTCTTCCGTCCTCCTCCTTCTTTTCCATGGAATCCTCTTTTCAAATGTTTCATCTATAAAACTAAATGTTTATTAAATTTTTCTTTGGTTTCTAAATTGTTCTTTGGTTTGTAAGTGGTTACAAGGTCTTTAAACAAATTCAAAGGTGATATCAAATGTGTCCTCTAATGATTTTCACATTTTTCACTTTGATATTTTGTATGGTTTCTAAATGATCTAATTCCCATTTTAATAATTTCATACATGTGGTGTGGGTTTTTTCCTAATATTGGAAATGAATTTAGAAATGGATTTATAATTGTCAACATTAAAGGCTCGATTTGTAGATTATGGTATTTTTGGGAAATTGGATTTAAAGGGGCCTGATGTGTTGTCCTGGTTGACACTTGTATGGGATTTCACGTGAGATGGGAACCTCTATGGTGGATCCTCTACGGAGAGGTTCATCGCATAATTTGTGTCAATGTTTGGGCTTGAAAATCATAGTGGTTTTGGGTATCAGTTTGATCAACACATGTGAGGACCTCTGCATTCACCATCTACTATTATCATGGGATTCATGGTAGTCATCAAGAGGATTAAGTGACAGTCTCTTATCAACCCCGATTATATGGGTTGGTAGCCCCTATAATTGTTGAAAGGTTAGGTGGGACATTCCATTGGATTTTCTAGTCTATAGTGGACAATTGGTTATTGACTATGGATCTTCTCCATGCACTGAATGGTGAGTTCAAATCGAGAACATATATGGATTTATTCAAGTTATGTTTAGGAAATTGCAATTATTATATATCTGTATGTTATAATTATTTTTTATGAACTTGGTTGTTTGAATTATTAGTATTGTATACTTGTATATACACTATTACACTTTTTTGTAGCATAGAATTTTTATCTACTTTTTAGGTTTCTCACTTGAATGTTTTATGTAAAATCGATTCAGAAATGAAAACCCATTTTAAAAAGAAAAGTAGTGAGTGTTTTTTTGGAATAGGGAAGCTTCATTTGGTTCATTAAATGGTAAAAACCTATTTTTTATATGTATATTAAAACTCGTTTTTGTGGAATATTTTAGGATTGGAAATTCATGAACTCTTTTTCCTTACCAACTGGTCTATTTATGCTCACATGATACTTGTTCCACATGACGTCCATAGACCTGTGCAGTTTTCAGGTTCAAGTTTTAGGTTGGATTTGACCATGGATATGGTTGGTTTGTGGTAACCAAGAGGCCTTGTGGAGATCTATTTGGTCATGTTATTCCTTTTTTAGCTGTAGTTTATGATTCATTTTTTAGCTACTATTGTAACATGATATGTTTTTTATTTACTAATGCTCGTTTATTATAGTGTTCATGCTGCATCCTCATCATAGGTTATTTGATCCTGGTTATTTTGGGATAAATCAAGCCCACTATGATGTATTTGATTCCTAGAACTAGTTTCTATACATGGAGGATAAGGAATTCCACTTGAGCCATTTCTCAAAACATTTTGGGTGTGGGGTCAGATGGTAGCCCAACCTGGTTCACAAAAAAATGGCATCAGATTCATGTCCATGTTATTTGTGGTGGTAGGTAGATCAGAGATTGGACTGTATGGTGTCGGTGGGGGGGGGGTATGACAAGATCATCACGAAATATTTCTTATCCCAATAATTTAGTTTCTAGGGGTATTCTAGTACATGGTTATTTGTTTTGGGTTTTTTCTGTGTGGATGGGGATTGACAATGTAGGTGATATGCTGATGTGTTGTGGTCTCACATGGAGTAGTGACCCACGTGGAGCCTGAGCAGTTGACACAAGATACTCTTAGTGAATAGTTTTTTCTTGGGGAATACCTCACTAACCATGCCCATGGGTAATGCATGACCACTAGTTCCCTATCTCAGGTTCTTTGTGTGGGTGTTGGGTTTTCTTTTTTAGCCACCACATTTGGATTTTGAAATAAAAATGTTTTTTGTAAATAATATTATGAAAGGGAAATTGTTTTTGCGGTTTTTTTTTGTTTTAGAAATAAGACATAGTGTGTGAGATAGTTTTGAAAAGTGGGTCAAAATATTTATAATTTGTCTTTTGGGCCATATGGTTTTGAAATAAGAATTTAAATGGTTTCTTTCTTATGAAAATTGATTTGGTTTTGTGGTGATGATTGGTTAATAAAGTGTTTTTTGGTGTTTTTATTGGTATTTAATTTTTTGGTTTAGTTTTTTTTATATTTATTTTAGATTTAGTGTTATATTAATATTAATATTATGTTTTCCAAAAGGACCCCAAAGGTTTCTAGTGGGTCTCTCCTGTTTATCGACCAATACTAGACTCTGAGCAAAGTGGAATAGTCGAATCCTTCTTGGGGTATCCAGTCATTCCTGGTGATTATGTTAAATTATAGGTTGAAGTGTTTCTTCATAATTTCAAGGATGTATTTAGATTTCTGGATCTCCCAATTTCATATGTGTGTATTATTCTAGGTTTGTTTGAAGGTCCAGTTTTTGATTAGTGGAAGGTGATTTCCCCATCACCATTTTAATTTAGAATGTCTTGGGAAATCTTTACTATCACTTTAGTGTGATTTTTATATATGAGGATGTGATGGAGAGGAATGTGGAAAATATTTTGGGTGTTTATAAAGATTATCAGATGGTGAAGGCCTATGTTGACCACTTTGTGGAGTTGGTTTCTTTCTCTCTATAGATAGACATATAGGATCATCTGAATGACCCTCTCTTAATTTGGGGTCTTATACATGAAACTAATGAGCAACTAATTTCACCCAGTGAAGTCCAATTAGATAAGTTAGAAGACAAGGTGTTATTAGTTGAGTATCTTCTGATAGTTCAGTCAATGGATGATGATGAAACTATTCCTCTTGATTCTCGTGAAGGATCCCCATCTGATAAGAGGTGTGTGCTAGAGACACCAGTTCTTGAAGAGTCTCCATCATATACTTCAAATTATTTGTCATCAGAATTTTCATTCATGTGATTCCAATGTAGCTAGTTTAGGAATTAGAATACATATAATAATAATCCTTAGAACGATTTCCAATTATGTGACTATTTGGGTCAGTTGGAGTAGTTCTATAAAAATCATTTCCAAAAGAGGTATATTCAATCTGAGGATTTCATCTCATGACTACGAGATAGTATATACATTATGTAACTGGGTCTCCAGCCATAGGCCTAGAAGAGAGACTCTACCAAAAGTCAGGGAATTCTAGGGGTGTGGAAAACCCTTAAATAAGAATAGTTTCAATTCCTTTTTTAGTTTTCTCGGTTGTTGTAAGTTTATCATAGCTGTAAAAAATTCTTGGTTGTTCTATTTTCTTTTATTCCTATGTTTTTAAATTATGGATATTGATATTTGAATGGATAGTATTTTGACAATCAGTTTTAGTTTTTAGTTTATCTTTTTTTGAGATGTTTTTGGATGTTGAAGTAATGAATTTTTTCTTTTTTCTCTATTTGGTTTGAGTTCCTTCCATCGGTTCACCCATGTGTAAAGGGTTTTTGGTTGGGGTTGGAAGTTACTATATCACTAACATTGTATTGGGAGTCTTACTGTTGGTCGTTCTAGCTGGGTTCTTATGGTGGGGAGAAACCACCTCTTTTTCTGTGGCTCTTCCATTGTGGTTCTCTCTAAGATATGGTTGGGTGTGACATGGGGAGTGAAAGGTCACACCAATGATCATTTTTTAATTTGATCTCATCTTGTTTTGAGCATGAGGTTTAATACTCATGTATATGAGCGACATTATGGGGGAATAATGTTTTTGTGGTTGGTATAATTGGAACACCATGGCCTTGGTTTTTCATTTATTTTATTCTTTTCTTGTATTTGGTTCAATTGGTTGAGGATTGGGTTGAATTCCTGATTTTATTTTTTTTATTTTTTGTGTTTCTAGGAGGATTTGTTTCTTGAGAAAGGTTTGTGTGCACCATTTGAGGGTAAACCATGTGTCCAGTTAAGGCATGGGTGTTTTAAATTCAATTTATTCTTGCATGATTTTATTTTCATGGACTACACATAGTTTGGATTAAACTTTGTGATTTTTTGGAGAAACCGTGTGGCTTATGGTTTGTAACGGCCTGAGATGTAATAAATAAAATTCCTCTTTTGATTTATTTAAATGTCTTATTATGTAATATGGTTATATAAAACACATGAAATTATTTAATTTTATTATATACTATCATATTTAATTGACCATTATGAACCATTACCATTGACAAAATAATTGTTGAACCGTGATCACAAGATTAATATAAATATATAGTTTTGTCAAATACAATTGACACAGATAAAGGAAGTTATGAAATCAACTAGTAGGATTGTACCCTATGATGCCCATTTATTATTGATTTAAAGGGATATGGAATAAATGGGATTTTCCATTTACTAATCCCAAGATAAGATCCAAAAAATTAAGCAGATTGGAAACCATTTACAGGAGAAGTTCAAGCTCATCAAGATAACAAACCAAACCATGTTCACCGAACAGCCCCTTCAAAATCCCACCATCACAAACCATACCCTTAGTGTATTTTATAGTCTATTAAAGGGATATGTGTCAATACCCTATTGATATGAGTATGTAAATTATTTTTTATATAATTAGGGATAAATTTTAATCCAATTTTTTTTACATTACAAATGATTTTTTTTGATACAATAAAACAAAAATATTATTTTTAGGTAGTATTCAAATTTAATCAAAATATTAATTTTGATAAATTAATTGATTTTTAAAATAAATAATTTTTTAATAAAATATTATTATTAAATATTATTTTAAAAAAATATTATTATTATATTACATTTATTAAATATAAATGATCATATAATTTTTATGCAGTCAAATATAATTTTTATAAGGGTCTGAAAGCTCCTATTGTCATGAAAATCAAAATATTTTAATTTAATTTAATTTATTTTTAAATTTAAAATTCAAATTATTAGAAAATTATTTATGTAAAATCAATATTTTTTTTTGAATTATAATGTCAAAATTTTACAATGGTAAATTATTCATAATTTTTCGAGATAGTCAAATTTTTGGGTAAAATTTAAATATCGTATAAATATACTTTATGTTTCATGATATCATAATGACCCAAAAATGAATTAACCAAAAAATATATGTATTAAATGAAACAATATTTTTTCACTTTATAATAATGTTATTTTATGTTGATTTGATTAATTTTATAAAGCCTTTGTGAATCCTCCAAATCTATAATTATATTATAAAGTTTTAAAATCATTTCATTAAAAGTATGACTCCCCTCCACATAATAAAGTGGATTATTTAATTAGGTTCAGACCTTAACTATATAAAATAATAAAAACTAATCCCATTTTTCTGAAAGCAAGGTAAAAACATGGTATGGCTTGTGGTTTTGGATATTTTATTACGTAGAGTTCAAAACCAAAATAATAAATAAATCCCCTCTTTTCCTATATAGACCCTCCCAAGACCCCATTTTTCTTCACCAAACATTATTAGAGCACATCCAAACTCTCCCATAATCTATATAGAGTCCTCCCAAGACACTATAATTCTATAAAGAATCCCCTTCCAAGCATTTGGAGTCACACAATCAAGTAAGGGATACTTACATTCTATTCTTCATTCCAGTTTCTTTATTATCTGATGCCTTCTATTTACAATCCCTATAATTGGGATATGATTTTCCATGTCCCTAATACTTTCCATTTTATTTCCAAATTAGAAGAGACAAATTTATCTCCCATTAACCTATTTTATAAATTTTTAAGTGACACCTGTATATTGTTGAAATTTCCCCATGATTTTCCATGCCAAAACAATTGTGTAGTGAATACCATACCCATTTCATATCAAGAGTATTTTATTATATACACATATACTTATTAAACATGGGACTTGGGACAAAAATTTATTTTTTCCACACTCCTTGATTGTTGAATAAAATTTGATGATTAATGAAACGATGTTGTATGATCTATGCGGTACACTTAATCATGAGAATGAAATGAAAGTGATGGGTACGCCTAAAATTATATAGTGCTCCAATGAATTGGTTAATGTTTAGTCTCATGATACATAATGTTAGGACAAAGAGTGATCCGGATTCCTTTATGGGTCCATTTCCACCATGATTTCTTGGGGGTTTATCCTTGACCTATTTTTAAGATGTTGTGTTTTAAGTTGTTTCCACATTTCCCATGTTATTATTATCATGCTATATCATATGTCAATTATCATTTTTATGATTCATAATATTTTTATTCCCTATTGATATGCCTATTATATACCATGTATCACCTTATTCCATGTTTATTCCCTTACTAGGATTTATAGATCACCCATTTCTTATGTTTTTCCCTAGGTTATCCTCCATTGATTTAAAATCCATGGATGTTTTGTATCATGTTAAGGATGTTTTTAAAAATTTTGTTTTATCCCATGATCAAGATGTTATTTTATGTACCTAATTCACAATTAAATTAGAATTATCGATCTACTAGGTTTTATTATGTGAACAGTAATGTAATAAATCATGTATTAGGTGAAATAATGAATATGGTTGTTATAGTTGGTATCAAAGGAATAGTTTAGTAATTATTTGGATTAGAATTTGAAAACTCTAGAAAAATGATTAGGGATAAAATTAATTATAAGAAGAAGTCCTTAAATTTTGGTAATCATATAATAATTATTTTATCATGAAAATAAATCCATATTTGGATACTACAATTGAACATGTTTTTCTAACAAATGTACATTGGGGTAACAACTCTGACAAGGTCTACAGAACCTGACTCAGTGTAACCTAGTACATGAAAATAGGCCTTACTATTAACCTATTATGAAACTATAGGTGGATATTTTTTGATAAATTCATACGCTCATTATGAACCATTATATAGGGAACACAAAAATCGAATAATAATATACGTTAAGAAATAGATCATGGAAAACATAGATTAAAGACTACAAATTCATCATTTAAGAAATAAATGTAATTTATATGTTATCCCTTTAATATCATTGGATTCCACATTATGTTTCGAATAGTTTAAAATAATCATCCCTAATTTTCCTTCTGTTCTAGCCAATGTCTGAAAATAAGAGGAATCATGTATAAAATTAATGTTACAAGAAATGAAATGATTTCCCCAATGAGATTCCCATCCCGATGGGACCAAGAATAAAAATCTTTATAAAAATAATATCTCATATGACTTAGGTTATAAATAAAAACATAGATCATGAGGAGATGCCAAATCCCCTTAATAGATAACAATCTGTAATTGGGACCTTTATTCAAAAAGGCCTTGGACTTTAAATGGATCATTTGTCCCCTTACTTGTGAAACAATTGATAAAATCTATTCAGAATATGTTTTCCATTATTAATTGTTCCAAACAATAGAGTTTTCTAATGGATGTATATCATATAAAGGTGGAACATGATCATTGGTGGACACTAATAAATAATATAAATCCAGAGGAAGATATAAAAGTGATTATGTGGAAGGAATTCCAAAAAATGTTTTTTGATAAATATTTTCCTTGAACTCTCCAAATTAAAATATAATGGTATTTCTTTACATTCATGAAAAATGATGAAGAATCTATCAAGGCGTATGAGGAAAAATTCACAAGACATGCACAATATGCCTCCAGTTCTGTCGTAACCCCCAAATATATGGTTGAACACTTCTTTGGTGGGATAAATCCTAGACTATGAAAAACCTTAGTGATCCGTGAAATTGATAGCTATGATTAAATTATCAGATGTTCCCTCAAAGGAAAAATGGAGATCAATGAATCTCAAGGGTATCATGGGGATAAGTAGAAGAATGTGGAGTTTAATTTTGGGGGCCCAATGGAGAAATATAATAGTTCCAAGAAATTTCAACAAAACAATTTCCAAAGGTGCAGAAAGAGGCACCCAAAAAATTTACTAATGGGAACAAGGATATGATTTAGGTGTGGGAAAGAGAAAAAACGAGCTAAATACTAACAACAGGAGAAACACACTAATGTGACAGAGGAAAAGAATGCTCTGGTCAACCCTCAGTGTGTGGTTTAGTACATCAAATGCAAGGAACTGTGTAACTTTTCAAATCAATTCACTAATCTAAGGATTTTCAGAGATGACCAAAAACCTCATAGGTAGAAAGGGATATATTTTTACACCATAATAGCTGAGGTGGATCCTGAAAACAATGTGGTGATAGGTACACTAGTTATTCTTTCCATAATTGAGAAAATGATTTTATTATTATTATTATATGCTTTCTTTCATATCATAAAATTTTACTAAAACTATTCAAACACCACCCCAATGCTTGTAAGTAGAGATATAATTAAAAATATAAAATAAGAAAATTATTGCCTCCAATGTATATAAATACTACCCTATCACAATTTATGGGATGAAATTCCCAGAGAACCTTGTCATACTACCTTTGGTAGAATTTGATTCAATTCTAGGCATCGATTGGATTTCCCTATAAAGGTCCATTATAAATTTCCACAATAAGGAAATCACTCTATGTATTTTCAATTGACCCTCGATTCATTACAAGTGAAAGAATGAGGATAAATATTCCTTAGAAGCAACATAAAAAGAATGAATATTATTTCCCTATGAGGAAGAAAATCTAGAATAAATGATTGGTTCTAAAGAAAGAACCATCCTCGAAGAAATAAATATTTTGATGGAATACAATGATGTGTTTCCCAATGAATTTCTAGGTATTCCTCCTAGCCAAGAGGTTGAATTCTCAATCGAGATGATACCAGGGGAATTTCCATTATCTAAAAATCCATTTATAATGTCTATTGTGGATCTTTAGGAGATGATGAAAAAACAATATATGAATCTGGTTAAAGGGTTCATACACCCAAGTTCTTCCACATGGGGGGCATCAGTCCTCTTCATCAAGAATAAGGATGGTTCAATGTGCCTTTGCTGTGATTATCAGGAACACAAGAAGATCACAATAAATAAAATGTATCCTATGGTTCACATTGATCACTTTTTTAAACAATTTCATGGAGCACAGTACTTCTCAATGGTGGATCCACAATCGGGATATTACAAAGTTATGTTGAATATGGAGGATATCCCCAAGACTTCATTTTGTACAAGGTTAATGCACTATGAGTTCATAGAAATGCCTTTTGGATTTACTAATACTCTAGTAGTCTTCATGGACTTTATGAATATAGTCTCTTGAGATTACCTTGAAAAATTTGGGGTAGTCTTTATAGATGATATTCTAATATACTCCAAAACTTAGGAGAAACATGAGGATCATCTCAGTATTGAGATATAGACCTTGAGAAAGGAGAAGATTTACGTTAATTAAAAAAATGTGAGTTTTTTAAGGAAGTATCTTTATTAGAAAATATCATTGTAAGAAATTATATATCTATGGACCCATAAAAGATAGAATCCATTGAATGGTTGTGGAAGCCAACATTTATGACAGATATCTATAGTTTTCATGGATTGTCTTTATATTATCGTCGATTTGTGAGAAATTATCACAATTTTAAAACCCTCTAAACATGACATCTTAGAAGGGAATCATGTTTTTTTGAATGATGAATATGAAGATATATTCATGGAATTGAAAATGAGGAATATCACTACCCCTGTGATTGCACTACCCAAAAATGGATATCTTTTTGTGGGATTCAACAATTCATTAAGGAAGGGATTTGGATATGTGTTAATACATAATAAAAAATTCATATCATGTGCATCAAGGTAGCCAAATGTTCATGAATAGAACTATCCAACATGTGATATGTATTTAGAAACAGTGATATTTTCGTTGAAAATATGGAAAAATTATATCTTCATATAGATGTGTGAAATGTGTATATATCACAAAATCCCAAAATATATATTCACATAGAAAGACTAGATTTTTCACCAATGAAGATGGTTAGAGCTGATCAAGGACTATGATTTCTCAATTCACTACCATCCTAGGAAAGTGAATAAAGTGAAGATGTTCTATGTAGAAAGGATACAATAATTTCATCATTGACTGTAATTGAGAATGATCTAACCATATTATACTTAAAAATATGGACATGGGAATCATAAAAGAAGGAACATCATCAAACCTTTCACAAATTATTGCTCAACAGTCTCTTTTTAAGAGGTTAAAGGATGCACAAAGAGATGATGTGGAAATTCATAAGAAAGTGGAATCTATAAGAAATGGGAGATCCTCATATTTCAATATTAATGAGGAAGGTGTTCTGATATTTGGTTCAAGACTATGTGCACCATAAAATCATGATTTAATGGAAGAACTGTAGGATGGTGCACATAGTTCAACTTTATCCGTTCACCTAGGATGTAAGAATATATATCAAGATCTATGAGAGAACTATTTTTGGGATAATATAAAGAAGGGGATCACTAAATATACATCAAAATATGAAGTATGTTAGCAATTGAAGAATGAAAGGAATAAGTCTAAGGGGATGATGCAAACATTACCCATACCAACATTGAAATGATAAAACATCACCATGAAATTTTTCACCGAACATTAGAATACATTAAAGGGAAATAATTCTATATAGGTTTTTGTGGATTCTATTACAAATATAAATCACGTTATTAATATTCTATAGGAGTTATCTCTTAATCAACTTTTACAGATATACATCAATGAAATGGTAAGGTAGCATGGAGTAGTAATATCGATTAAATATAATTGAGAACTCAGAATCACCTCCAGGTTCTGGAAAAGTCTGAAACATTATCTAAACCCTGATATGAACTTTTATACAACCTATCATCCTCAAATAGATAGCCAATCTGACCAGACTATTCATACACTAGATGATATGTTGCGAGCACGTTCTATGGACATAAACAAAGGATAGGACCAATGTCTACTTCATATTGAGTTTTCTTACAATAATATTTTCCACTCAATCATCAAAATGGATTCAGATGAAGACATTTATGGGACGATGTGAAGAACACCTGCAAGTTGTGATGAAGTTTGGGAACAAAAACTACTAGGTCCTGAAATGATAGAGGAAATTGCAGAAAAGGTTAAGACCCTTCTGCAACACACGAAGGTTTCTCAGAATTAACAGAAGAGCTATGATGATAATCATTGAAAATACATGGAGTTTGATGTTAGAGACATGGAATTACTAAAATTTTATCCATGGAGTAAAGCGATGAGATATTTTAATAATGGAACACTACTAAAAAATAAGGCTATAGCCACCGTTCCAAACCATGGATATAGGCCCATAAACCGTGGCTATAGGTTATAGCCATAGTTTCATAAATCGTGGCTGTTATTGGCATGGCTATATGGAAAAACCTATAGCCACAGTTTTGAACCGTGGCTATAGGGCTATAGCCACAGTTCAAAACCGTGGGAGAATCCTGAGTCAGGCAATATATATAGCCATGGTTTAAAACCGTGGAAATAGTTCCTCACATTCCATAAAAAAAACATCCCCTCTTCCCCTTCCCCAGCACACCCCCTACACTTCCCTCCTGACCACTTCAGTCCCCCCCCAGCCCACTACACACCCCCCTGCCCACTGCACTTCCCCCCCAGCCCACTGCACACCCCCTTGCCCCCCTGCACACACCCTCTACCCACTGCACCCCCCAGTCCACATGCAGAATTCCACAATTAACTGTAAGTATAACAAATAAATCTGAAGTTAATTAAATACATACAGCAATATCACTGAGGACTGGGTCTTGGATGGTGTTCTTTTGATGTGGGTTGTTAGGGCATGTGCAGATGTAGTGTGACCAGACACTGATGGAGTTCCAATAATGTGTCCAGATCAGTCATCTTAATAGATTCTACATGAAGCCTTGTCATACTACCACTAGCTAGGGACTGGGGTAGACCCAGGGATCTGAGGTCAGGTTAGGAGCATACGAGGAGATGGTAGAAAAGATTCAGTAGCACATGGGGGATGTGGTAGAGACATTGGGAACCAATTGCAAGGTTAGTGGTCGGTAGTTGATGTGATATCATTTGTTTCCTAGTATCAAATAACTATTTACTAGGGATGTATGTTCAATATATTATGCACAAATGTAACATAGAAAACAAAACATAAACTATATGATTGAAATATAAAGATATCATGCATTGATTCTGATGCTGTCCAGGTTCAAGCAAATCTTACGTATAGATGAATGCCCAAACATCACACTAGCTGATTTTTGAAAATAGCTACGGTTTAACTATTTAAAATGTAGAAACAGAATATAAGGTAAAAAAAATATATAATAATTACCATTGTGCTGCAAATCAAGGCTCATGTTAGCAGATTTTGTGGATGTAGGAAATGAAACAACAGGCGTTTCCATTCCATAACAATCATCATCTAATAATGGTCGCACTCTGCAAAATACATGTATGTTCCCTTTCAGTTCCTGCAGTAACCAAGAATTAAAAACCATCAAACCAAAACTAAAAATATGATATGAGAGTCCAACAAAAATGGTATTGTGTAGCTTTTTTCTCAGCTTCTCTCCTACCGAAATTCGAAGGTCAGCATCCGCTAACTGATCGTATAACTCACACACAGTTCTTCTTTGTTCTTCATATTGTGTCATTGCTTCGGAAGCAGACATATCAACCATCTGAAAATTTAAATTGAAATCATCATAGAACAGTAATTATGGCTAGTGGAATTTGAAGTAATCTTACCTTTAGTTTTTCATTTGCAGTAGCTTGTATTCCATGCACATGGCCTTGTTTTGTTTTATTTTGGCGTGGCCATTTTTATATACATATATATTGTTGGTGAACAAGGTAAACATGAATTATTATCAAACTAACCAGGTATTGGTTAGTTGGTTTGAATTGGATCATATTCATGATATATATATACACATGGTGTATAGAACAACGATTTATTATTGGTATTGACGGATTACATTGATTAGATTTGGGTTTTATTTGAGGTGTGTGGCACGATGAATGATTTAGGGAATCTAATGGGATGAGTGAATTATGGATTCTGAGGTGGAACAATTAATTTTGACCATGATTTGTGATAAAATATTTTTGGGAGTCCCCTGGACAGAAGCCCCCCCTACTTGACCCCCTGGAAAGCCCCCCCCCCCCCTAATGGACAACAACCCCCTCACTGTTGGACCTCCCATGGACAGCAGCCCCACCCCGCACCCCCCTACTAGAGCCCCCTGGACAGCAGCCCCCCCCGGACAGCCCCCCCTAGACAAAAGCCCCCCCGGACAGAACCCCCCCCCCCCCCCCCCCTTCTAGAGCCCCCTGGATTGCCCCCTGCTGGATAGTAGCCTCCCCCCTGCTGGACCCCCTTGGACATCCCCCCTGTTGGCCCCCCCTGGACATCCCCCCTGCTAGACAGTACCCCCCCTGCTGGAGCCCCCCTGGATAGCCCCCTGCTGGACAGAAGCCCCCCTACTGGACAGCAGCCACCACTGCACATTAAACGTCTTTTAGAGAAATCAACACATTAAAGGGTAAATGTCTCTCATACACTTTAATTATGAAGGTCGAAAGTATCAAAATGATTGAAAATAATTTAGAAACATAGACCTGGATATTTGGTTATGCTTCCAACAACAATATGATTCGATCTTCAAGAGGTGGGTGTTGTGTTGTCCTGTTTTTTCCTACCCAAAAAACAGAAAGAAAATGTTATTATATACTAAAACAACTAAAGGAAAGAAAATAAATTAAAAGGGACAAACAGATGCACAGTGAAAATGAAATATCATAAACGACATTGATCACAACCAAAAAGTTTCCCAACAAATAGAAAATAACTAGTACTCGCCCGTGCATTTGCCCGGTGATAAAACAAAATTCTTAGTTCATGTGTTCTCACGACGATATGGTTCACTGCTTTTATGAAGGAAATACAATATTTTGGAAAAACAAAAGAAACTAGGAAATTAGTTCACTATAAAATGGGTAGTAATTAGAAACCAGAATTAAGAGAAATAAATTATTGAAAAGAAAAATATTTTTATAAAAATTGTGAAATAAACATATTTAAGCATATCTACATGATCCTATACTGAAATAAAATAAATGTTCAAATGATCTAAAAAAACATCCAAAGCTCCAATTAAGAAGCTCATCCACTGCTCAAATAGAGTACAACATCCATAAGGAGTGATATAATAGAGAGTGCTGCATTCATGATAAGATAGAAAATAAAAATGGGATAATCTAATTAATGAAACCTGATTTTTTAATGTAAGTATGAGTAAATGAAATAGCATAAATTTAATTGTATTATGTTGGGAAGACATGCACACCGATGGCTGCTTCTTATGACCGACCACTCCCTACCAGCCGGAAACCATAACCCTTATCCCATATTAAAGTGCACCATCTCCGGAAGAAAACCATCTAAATTAATGGTAAAAACACTCATTTTAAAAACATGTATCAGAAGTGATACTTAGTGAAAGTAAACTAATAAGTGAAACATAATAAAATGATCAGCTAATTTAAAATGTCATTGCATGTATGTTGCATGATGTTTAATTCCTCCAGAAACAAGTTATAGTAAACTCTATCACATTATATGTAGGATTGAAAGCATATAGTAATATTGACTATATGGAATATATTGAAAGCTTAAATTAGTGGTACAGATTATAGCAATAAAAGTGTACAACAAATATGAACATTGTTAAGAGAGCAGAAAAAATGAAGATAATTTCATTATATCAATCTTCGAGATCGCCATAAGATCTTCCAGTTTTTCACCACATTGGATGATGTAAGTAGGGAATTTCATATCCTCCTCATCTTCCTCATATGACACTGCAACAAACAACATCAATATAGAACACAACAAAAATCGATTTCAATTTGATATATATGGATATCAAAACATTTCAGCATTGGTGAGCTTGGAATCACAACCTCTGGTGATTCTGGTTCTAGTTCAGCCCTCCTGGATAAGGTCAGTTCTTAGTTTGCTTTGGCCTCTGGCTACAAATCCCTGTTCATCAAGTATGGGTGGCATCAACCCTTCAGATTGTTAATTACAATGACAATTGGTCCAATCTTTTTTCAATCAGAGCGCGATCTCGGTTGACAGCAATGGAAAAGCATCATCAATGATGGTACCTAATTTGGATATCAATCATATTCTTCAAATTTGAACTGTATCTTGTATGCGGCATGATCCTTGGGTTCGTCAGCCTAATCATCGACCGCAGACTAACAAAAAAACAGTTTGAATAAAATAACGGTATACTTGAATGTTTCCAAATATGTGTAACAAAAAACAATCGTTATTGGTTTTATTCAAAAAAATAGACCCATAAATTAAAACAACTGAAACATCTGGTTGACACATATTCACTGACTACTTAATTTAAAACATATTCAATGAATGCTTCATTTAATCCAAAATCATAATTAAAAAAACAATTTTCTTATTTTTCACTTACATTAAAAAAAATTGAAACACATAAATTGATGATTTTTCATCATTATAAATGAAGCAGTCAGGGAATGACACACCTATGTAGCCCCCTGCACAACAATAGATTCCTCTTCATCCAGCTTCTTCCATTCCAAAATGTTTTCATGTTGACATGCATTTCCAGGAGTATGACCTCCCCTCCCCCTGCCTAGTTCTTCCCCTCTCATCCCCTCTCCTCCTACCCAGCCCCTCCCCTCCCCTCACCCCTCTACCTAGCTCTTGAACTCCCCTCCCCCCTGCCCATCATGTCCTCCCACCCCTTCCAAGAACCTCCCCCTCCCAACTCCTCCTCCCCACTTCCCATCCCCATCCCCCACCATCCCCCTCCACCATGCCCAGTTCTTCCCCTATCATCTCCTCCCCTCTTGCCCAACACCTCCCCCTCCCCCTTCTCTTACCCAGCTCTTCCCCTCCCCTCCCCCCTACCCAGCTTGTCCTCTCACCCCTTCCAAGCACCTCCCCCTCCCAACTCCTCCTCCCCACTGCCCAGCCCCATCCCCAACCAGCCCCCTCCCCTGCCCAGTTCTTCCCCTCTCATCCCCTCCCCTCCTTCCCAGCCCTTCCCCTCCCCTCCCCCTAACCAGCTTCAACCAAAATTGCTAAAAAATAAACAGTTTCAATATATATGAGAATCATTTAAAAAATTACCAATTTTGAATAATGCTATATTGAAAATTGTGTTTGATAATGAAATCATAATCAAATAAACAATTGACAATGTTTTTTGATAAAGTTATCAGAATCAAATAAATGACTGATAATTACAAATATATAAAAATGCATATGAAAAAATAACCTTCATGTGGTGGTACACTTCACCAATATTCATCGCATTCCTATTTAATTCATCTCTCATATATTTCTCTTTGATAAATAAATAAGAATCAAATAAATGTCTGATAATTACAAATATGTAAAAATGCATATGAAAAAATAACCTTCATGTGGTGGTACACTTCACCAATCTTCATAGCATTCCAATCTAATGCATCTCTCATAGATTTAATTATTGCTTATGTGAAACCAACTCCTGAAATAAAAATAATCCACACAAAAGGAGTCGAACAAAGAAAACATGTAGCAAAATAGTGGGAAAAATACTGGTAATCAAACACATTTATAATTCTTCTTTATGTATTCACATGTACTGCAAAAACAAGTAGGAAAGATATACAAACTCCCAGTTTCCATGTAAGGCCAATATTAACATCCCTACACCTCACCATGAAATATAGGACAAAATAGTACATCATTATAGTAGCAATCCATAACATATAGATTTATATAATAAAAAGCAACTGAAAAATTAAATTAATTAATATAGAAAACAAAAAATAAATTAAATAAATAATGAAGAGAAGAAACATTGAATAAAACCAATAAAACATTGGACATAAAATAAATCAATGGAGAGACTGAATAATAATTTACAAAACATTAAAGAAATCCCCCCATCCCACTGCCCGAACGAATGGAATTTCCTCTGTAAAAAAAGATAGAATTTACAGAATAAAAGTATTTATAGAATACCTGAAGATTGGTGTGTATTTTTATATTAAAAAGGATTTCATTTCCTCTGTTCAAAAGAGAAGCATCACTAAATTTCCTACAAAACAAAACAAATATATTAATATATATTCCAAAATTTAGGTAATCTACTACCTATGATGCCGGGTAAGATTGAAGGTTGGTTGACTTTACATAGCCCATTTTTTTACTTGAAAACAAAGTAGTGCATCATGTGAATTTGAAAACGGTGGTGCATCATGATAAATAAATTTGAAAACATACGAATTGAGATGTGTGTTTATGCTTCCAAGAACAATATGAATTGGAGTTCAACAGGTTGAAGGGTTGATGTCCACATTTTTTCCTCCCCAGAACATTGAAGAAAAATAGCGGGAATTACATGAGAATCCGACCCATTCTTCAACAGCTGCATGGGGTGTTGTACAGGTGCTAGTCGACCATGCCAAGCCTACAGATTGTTCAAAAATGAAACATCAACAAGACATCCATGGAATTCGAGAAAGATGTAAAATTGTTAATCAGAAAATAGAGGGAATTCCAGTGGAGAAAGTAGCCCAGTAACCCCCCTCTCCCTGCCCCCTGCCCCCACCTGAACACCCCCTACCCCCTCCCATGCCCCCACCTGCACACCCCCTCCCCCCCCACCTACCCCCCTCCCCCACCTGCCCCCCCCCCCACCTACACACACCCTCCCCCTGCCCCCAGCACTCCCCCTACCCCCCACCTGCACACCCCCTTCCCCTGCCCCTTGCCCCCTGCCCCGCCCACCTGCACACACATTTCCCCTACCCCCAGCACACCCCCTACCCCCCACCTGCACACCCCCTCTCCTCGCCCCCTGCCCCCTGCCCCCCCACCTGCACACACCCCTCCCCCTCCCCCTGCCCCCACCACACCCCATACCCCCACCTGCACACCCCCTCTCCCTACCCTGTGCCCCCTTCCCCCCACCTATACACACCCATCCCCTGCCCCCTTCCCCCCCCACCTAGACACCCCTCCCCCCAGCAATCCCCTACCCCCTTCCCCTACCTGCACACCCCCTCCACCTACCCCCACCTGCACACCCCCTCCCTCAATCCCCTACCCACCCCCTGCCCACCCCACACCCACCCTCCCCACCCCATGCACCCCCTACCAACCCTCCACATTTCATTCCACTTCATACACTTAATGAAATATGTGTATAAAGGATCATTTGTCATGTTTTTTCAGAAAAATCCTTTTTTCCCTAGATCAGGACGATGAATGATTTCAAGGAATCCAATCTTGAATTTGGAATGAGTAGTTTTTTCCATAATTATTAATAAATCTTGATTTGTTGGATAATCCAGAATACTTTCCAGGTATGTGTATCTATTTCTTGGGGAGTTTATAGTTACCTATATCGTTATGAGTTATAGAATTCAAATGAAATTTATTTTTCATCTCAAAGTAGTAGGAGTTTCAAGAAGTGTTATTTTGAAAAACAATCTTAGTGTTGGGATGTCTCTTTATGAGTTTTGATGCCTATTTAGGTGTTTAGGTGGTCCATGGGGTATTGATGTAGCAGTTAGAGGGTTTCTAGTCCATTCAACTTAATTTTTAGACCCAACAATTACTATGTCTAGGTACACTTGGTACCAAGTCTAATAATGGAAAAAATAGTTGATTATGAGTTTAATAGTGGGGTATCCTCTAGTGGGGAACTAGGTATGGATTACTAGATAGCCATGTGCTTGGATTATGGTTTGGATCTCTATGTATTTCATACTCCCATTCTATATTCATGTAGGCCATGTCTTGAATGAGATAGTGGTGGTACATGATATGATAAGAGACCTAACCTAAAGAATAGATTGGTGATATGAGATGAGATATGAGACCTCAACCTATTTGAGTGGGTGATATAATCAGATGATCATTAATAAAGCTCTTTATTTTTCAAACATCACTCATTCAGCTCAAATCACAATGATTTAAGCTGTGATGAATAAACTAAGCATCGACTCAACATAATCTTTTATTTGTAGTAGTGTAAATTCTTGTATATACAGTTGAATAAGAAATTATAAAAACCCCATTCAAGAAATATCTTAGGAGACTACAGAGTCATGAAATAATCTTCATTGATAGATTATGTAGTCACCACTTGGCTAATCAATCTTCCATCATTGACATGATAACTTGTATTCTCAAGCATGAATCCCTTACTAGGAAAGAAACCCATTCAAGAACATGGCCATGAAACACACCATCCTATGTCTTAAGAAAGTCGTCATACATTACCAATCCAAAAATACAATTTACATAAAAAGTGAGTCTCAATATCAGTATCATCAGAATCATGATAACCCTCATCCACAATTCCTACAGAAACACCATCACCACCTCTCACACCACCAACATCATCATCGACATCTACATCCGAACCGGAACCAGCACCGGTTCCAGCACTGGGTCCGGCTCCGGCTCCGATAGAAGAATCTACATTAGCAGAACGCATCAACATCAAAAAGGCATCAACCTTTGCAGCTGATTCTGGTGGATGTGTAAAAGAAAGGGAAGACATAAATTTCATCATATTTGAAGTTATTACTTGTTCTGATTTTTGACTTGCTTGTTTGATTGCGGTATTCATTTGTTCCACTATGACAAAACCAAAACCGATACTCGAAGAAACATTATTAGACCAGTATCGAGATGGTACAATCTTCTTCCCAGGTCAACAACACACTCTACCCTGATGCTCATCTCCTAATACCTAATGTAGATGATCGTTTGGGCCCGAATTGTCAGGTTCTTTTTCTGCCAATTCCTCTAAATCATTCTATTGATTGATATATAACATAAACTAAAATGATTAAATAATATAAGGAATTTAATTTAGTAAAAATCAATGAAATTGGAATATACGTACAATCACCTTCTCGGTGTTGGTATTTGGTACAGTACCATCTTTCTTTTTCCAGATTTTACAAAACAAAGTTGAGTTAATAACACGACCCTCGATATTCAATTCCTTTTTATAGAAAAAAACAATGAAATAAATCAAAATTGGAAGTTAAAAAAATTACAGTAAACAAAGCTAAATATTTTAAATGTTAAATTACCTTCGTCTGCTCATGATCTGGTAATGAAGTGTGTCCGCGAGTATAAATGTGTTTCATTGCACTCTAGTTTATTATTTCTGTATGATTTCTCCTATAAACAAATAATTATATAAATTAATTAAAATAAATAAAAAAAGTAATTTAAAATCTTTTTCAAATAAATAAATGAATATATATATAAATTTAAAAAACACCTTAAATGATAGACTCTTCCAATAGTTGATCATCTCTTTATATTATGATATTGGGCAATCTTAAATCATTGGTACTTCTTCAAGATCTGTACCAACTCTCTTTTCCTACAATGATATAAATCATATTTGTAGGCTTGCTACATTTCACCTAAATCCATTATCCTTCCAACCTTTTCATTTTGTCCATCAGAAAAATTATTTCGAAGCTGCAATGGACAAAATATGTGTTAAGAAAATATCATAAATTTATATATATATATAAAAAAGGTGATTAACATTACATACCCAAATCTCTGCCCATGATTTTTCCTTTATTTGTTGTTCAACTACCTTCCAACTTATCGGTTGAATCAGAATGATATTGATGTGTCTAGAAAGTGTTCCTATAAAACATTTACATTATGTGCCATTTTTATTAATTATAGCATTGTCCTCATTGTAATCAACTATGATTTGCATATGTCTATTCCAAACCTCGCGCATTTTTGTGAGGCCTCATCGTCTGGTAGAGGCTGGAGATAATCATGAAACCAAAAATAAAAGAAAATAATATATATTAATTTATCATTAATCAGTAACAGTAATGTTTAATCAAATAACAGTAGATGGGGGATCTGCTGACCCCTGAAGTGATGCATCTGGAGGAGGGGTATCCTCTATGGTAGGTGAGATATCTACAGGATTACTATGTATAGTAGATGGAAAGTGTACTGATGGAGGTAGATAACCTGATGGATAACCCTATACAGATGAGGGTGGATATGGATATGGATATGGCGGTGGGATATATGGGGGCATAGTACACTGTACAGTGGAGGGTGGGAATGGAAAATGAGGGATGGGTGTCTGAGAACTACCATCCAATGTGGGTGCGGGAAAAAAGGGATACGGAAAAGGTGGGTATGGATAATATGGATTTGGTATATTTGGAGGATGGACTCCTGGTGTCTCAAGCGACGTAGTAGTAGGCTGAACTGTAGAATCAGTACCCCCCGCCACAATATCATCCTCAGAGGCATAATCCATGCATCTCCTCAATGATGCAGCCTAAAATAATATAGATGATAAAATAAAATGAACGATAACAAGATAAATAATATTACAGACCATAATATTCAAACATAATTTGTACTTAAATTGTTTCCAGGAGGAGACCTATGTTGTTCATTTCTTGGTATTCTTCTACTCCTTCATGTATCATCATAATCATACATTTTGACCAGGAAATTTAAAATAATATTATCAAATAAATAGAAATAATGAAAAATGTTATATAATACAATTGTATCATAAAACAATGATATACATTTTCATCTGTGATATTTATATTGATAAAATATCAAGACTTTTCTATGTTCAAGATTTACTAGAGAAGTGTTTAAACATAAATTAGTAAAGCTATTAATAGTTTTATATTCGATAATGGTATAAAATGTACTAGTTATTTTGTTATCATGTATGAATGTTAAAAAAAACACATACAATATTGTGCTAATATCATGTAAATACTTATAAATGTGTCAACACTATGTGGGGTCTGTGACAATTTCTGGTTCACAATCTGTTCTAACAATTACATCATCTGTATCATCAAATGAAAAATTCGAATAAATACCGACATGTTCATCCACAAAATCATTTTCATCCATTCCTTCATCAAAAATATGTCTAGGAATAACGTCAACAATAACACAAAATTGTGGTTGTAACAGGTCACTTACATAAAACACCTATTTTTCTTGTGACGCAAGAATATAAGGTTCATCGGTATGAAGCAGGCGGTTCATATCAATCACTCTAAATCCATAGCTATCAATATGCATTCCTTGATGTGTCATTGAATCAAACCCCTTGAATTTCATCATTGCGACACGACCATGTGCATAGTAATCTAATAAAATGATTCTTTCAACAACACCGTAATATGATATATTTTTTGATCGAGGCTCTCTGTCTGATGCACTCGCATAATAATTTGTTGTGGGGCTTATTGTGACACTGTCATCCTGTGTTGCCATTTTTATTGCACAAATATTTATAACAAATTTAAATCCACTCACAACCATTGACTTACAATCATGTACCACATCGTTTGGACTAAAGGACAATGCTTTTATTTCATATGATACTTCAATCATTGGTAGAGTTAAAACCTAAAAGATACCAATATAGAACATTAAATAGAGACATGTGATTATGTTATGAGAAGCAGAAAAACAAATCTATTACCTTTGTCTTTAACCAGTCAGCAAATTCTTTGCTGTGCAATAATTCCTTCCTCTTAATATATAGAGAGCGATGTATCTTTTTTATAATTTCTAAATGTTCTCTACAGATATGAAAGCATTAAAATGTCAGAAGATATAAAGAAATCACAAAATGAAAAAATACACATTTATTAGTTTACCTACTTGATATAATCATTAGGAACACCACAGTTGAATAATACTGTGCGATGTGCCATTTCCCAAACTTCCCTGCTTAAAATACACAATGAGTACGATCCATATATCTCCCCTGTTTGGGGAAGTGAAGGAAATTCAGGCTCAATTGGATCATGTTTCTCATCTTTAGTTCTCATTAGTCGATTAGACCTCATAATGACGTTATCCAAGTACGATGAACAAAAATCCATGCATTCTTGTGCTAAATAGCATTTCACAATAGAGCCTTCAGGACGATATTTATTTCTCACAAGAAGATTTCAATGTAAACATCATTCTTTCGGTAGGATAAATCCACTGACTCAATGTAGGACCACCAAAGAGAACATCCATGGGAAGATACACAGTCAAATGTAATATACATGTGAAAAAAGACGATGGGAAAATTTTCTCCAAGTCGCAATGAATAATCGATGCATCTATCTATAATTTCTGAACAACACTTCTGCTCAATCTTTTGGCACAAAGATCTTGATAAAAATGACATAAATTAATCACCAAAACTCTAACATTATGTGAAAGTAAATGGAGAATGGAAATGAGAATAAACTCTTGTAACAAGACATGGTAATCATGGGTTTAAGAGACTTGAGTTTCACATCTTCTGTATTTACCCTTTTCAAAATATTACTTGAATAACCATTCGGAACCTTCAAACTTTCCAAGACCTAAAGAAATTGTTTTTTCTCCACATTTTTCATCGAATAACAGGCAACATAGACTTTCCACTTATTTTTACCAATTAACTCAGGACGAAGTCTTGCTCTTATACCCCAATCCATCGAATCAAGACGACACCGCAAATCGTCTTTTTTTTGCATTTGACATTTAAAATAGTAGCAAGTAACATCTCACAAATGTTTTTCTCGATATTAATTACATCTAAAAAATGAAGTAATAAAATCGATGACCAATACGACAACTCAAAGAATATGATTTTGTTTCTCCAATTGCAATTCGAATTCGAATTAGCATGGTTTCGCTTTCTGATATTTGATTGACTTTTACCAAGAACATAATTAAAATCATCAATTTCTTTAACAATATCAGTCCCTGACATTCGTTTAGGTGTCTCATTTGTCTCGATGGCATTATCAAACTGTCTCTGACTTTTCCTGTATGGATGATCCATTGGTAGAAAACGTCAATTCCCTATGAAGCTGAAAGTTTGTCGAAACATTAATCTTTGGAAACATGTCTTTTTCATACAAATAGGACAAGATAATTTACATTTAGTACTCCAACAAGACATCATTCTGTAGGCAGGGAAATCACTTATCGTCCATAATAAAGCTGCACGAAACATAAAGTACTCCTTTCTGAATGCATCATATGCTTGTGCACCAACAATTCAAAGATCATTTAACTCCTCTATTAATGGCTGCAAGTATATATCAATATCATTTCCAGGATCACTGGGTCCAAATATCAATATACTCAGGATAGGGATCGGCTTCTTCATACAACTCAATGAAAGAAATTTATAAATGTGAATGAAAACATGCCAAGTACTGTGTGCAGTATGCATTTGGAGAAATGGGTTGAAACCATCACAAGATAATCCCATCCTAACATTTCGGGGGTCGGCTGCAAAATCAGGATATAACCTATCAAATTTCTTCCTAGATAACCCATCTGTAGGATACACTATTTCATAGTTATCCTTATTTCTTTCATTTGCATTCCATCTCATATTATTTGCCATTTGTTCTAATATAAATTTTTTTGAGGCCTGGGAATTAAAGGGAAGTGCCACCTCACTTTCTGTGTTATGCAAGATTGAGATCCACCTTTATTAGTCTTCCACCTTGATGTGCCACACTATTTGCACTGACTAATGTCTGCATTCTTCTTCTAGAAGAAACAATATTCTTTGAGACAAGAATGAATCTTACTAGCAGAAAATCCAAATTTTCAAACAACTTTGATGCCATGTAATCATTTTCTGGAATACATGCATCATCAGGAAATAAATCATTAATAAATTTAAAGAGATATTCAACTGAAATATTACTAAATCGACACATTTTTTTCCCATGATATAATAGCATTAAAAACTCAAGTTTTCTCATTTTTCCACATGCTTGATATACTGGGGTATTTGCATCTTCCATCATCTTTCTAACATTCTCAACATCATCATCCTGATTAATAGATGAGAACTGTGTTCCAGTATTTATTTCCTCTTTCACTGTTCTACATGAGGAGCTATTTTTAGAAACAAAAGGAAACCAATCCGAAAGTAGATTTTTCATACCAATATTTTCCGCAGAATCGATATCATTCAATACTTGAGATTTTTCTCCATTGTGATACCACACATGATAATTTTTTTGGAAACCACTTTTAGTGATATGGCAACTTACTTCCTCATGATTTAAGAAAGTTCTTCCAACACAATCAAAACAAAGGCATCAAATCCATCCACCATCTGAATCATTAGTGAATGCAATGTCCAAAAAATATTGTAACTCCTGAAATTCATCAGTGATCTGATCAATGTTGTACATCCAGTATCTATCCATTCTGAGGAAGATAAACATACATTAAATAAATAATATATAAAATGACTTAACAATATATGTATTGTTTCATAAGATATTAAGTAATCATCAATAACAAGTTAATAAAAAATCATAACAAATATATTAAAATTAGGGTTTAGGGAATTCATAAATGTTTTAAATTATAAAAAATCATAAATGTATGAAATTTTTTTATTCATTTTATTTAGAAACAATATGAATCATCAAATAGAGATGAACAACAAGTACTTATGCTAGTTTTGGATTTTCTAGTGTGTAATGAATGGGTTAGAGGGGTTAGTTTTATAATCCCTCCAAGAGAATAATTTCAAAAATGGAAAATAAGGAATTATACTATCCAAGAATATGAATAGATACAAATAAAGATTCTAAAAAAATGAATTTTATTTCAATATAATGCATAACTAATATAACTAATGCATCATCAGTAATTAGTAAATGAACCAGCACATATATTATATCCAAATTTAAAAACAATGACTTTAGAAGGTAGTTTTTTCCTTTTTAAATCTAATATAGTGGATTAAATGATTTTTCTCTACTGGGAAATTACACTATGACCATGATTCTATAGCCGTGGTCAGCACATCTATGTCCATAAGTAAGAATATAGTCCTTAACTAACATAGAATGTGGTAGTATTCCTCACCACGTTGGTAGAAAACTATAGTGTATATGGAATATGGATATAGGTCTATTTGGGAAGGACATATGACTATGTTCCATACTAGACAGTGGAAATATGTATGTGCGGTAACTATAGGAAATGAAAGGGAAGGGTATGGGAAAGGGATATAGTTACAGTACATGTAAAACATGGTAGTTTATTAGTACATAATAATGGTCCACATGTACCATTATCTTAGGTGACCTAGATATGACCATGAGTTTAATGGTTTGTGGAAAAAATGTGGGCCCCTATTGATCAAGTGAAAACACCCCCCCCCCCACATAAATTATGTTTAATGAAGCCTACCATATCCCTGTTATCATGATTGCCTCCACTCAATCAATTTTGAGGACCTTGAATGTTTACTATACCATGATTTTTCCCATTCAATTGTGCATTATGATATTCTTTATAGGTTTTAAAACATCGATCTGATCATCCCTCAATAATATATCCTTGTATTTGAAAAACCATAATAACTTTTTCATACAAGTGACTTTAAAGAAAGATATTATATATCATCTCTACCATATTTCATCATATAATACTTTATATCATTTTATTTTATCAAATTAATTTCAATTTTTTAAATTTTTTGTCTACAACCTCTTCTTCATATGGTTTCATGTCTTTCTCTTCAATTGAATTCTCATTGAAATAGTTTTTGAGAGTGGTTTTAATAGAGCTTGTTATCTATATTTTCACTCTTTTGAGTTTGAATTATTAATTTCCTAGCCAAAAAAATATTGAAAAAAAATCTTGTGAAAATAGGATTCTACAATATTGTTTCAGAATATTTTAATTCAACCTTCACTGCTTACTTGAAACCACCTTTAGAAATAATTTAAAATTGTATTTCTTAATTTGAACCCAAAGATGCCTAGTTTTTAAACCCCCTGCCTAATAGAATTAAAATTTAAAACACATGTAACTGAACTCATTCTAAATTTCATAACCACTTCCAATTAATTACCCCATTCAACATAGACACTTTGAAATGAAAAAAACTGATACAAACATAACCCATCTTTGAAAAATTCAATTTGATTTATGTGATGAATAATTAAGGATAAAAAATATAGGGGATTACCTCTGGTGTTGAGGGTTGTGGGGGAGAACTGACGGTAATGGAGGAAGAGGGGAGGCAGCTTGGAGCAGCTTCGCTGGAGGAGGGGAGGGTCAAGGCATGGAGGGGTCAAGGTTTTTGAGGGTTTCTGGTGAAAATGTGTCCAGGAGGGTGATGGGGGTGTCGACCTTGGCGTCGGAAGAGAGGCATCGGGGAGGAGGCTTCAGGGAGGAGGGTCACGGTGAAGAGGGTCGCGGTGAGGAGGTGTCGGGGAGGAGGGTCACGATGATGAGGAGGGCACGACGAGGATGCTTCGGGAAGGAGGGTCGCGGTGATGGGGAGGGTGCGGCGAGGAGTTGTCGGGGAGGAGGATGGAGCGGCGAGGAAGAGGTTGTGGTGAGGAGAAGGGATCGGCGAGGAGGAGATCACATGTATGAGGAATCACGAGGGCAGGAGGGTCACTGATCGGGATAAACGTGGAGTATCTCGATGGATTTTGGGGGAAAAAAGGGCAAGGAAAATTTTAGGCATGGTTTTTTAATTAAACCATGGCTATAAATTGGCTATAGCCACATACCTATAAAACTCTGGCTATAGGTCCATGGCTATAGCCTTATTTTTTAGTAGTGGAAATATTAGTCCAAGATACATTGACCCCCTTGAGATCCTTCACTGCATCAGAGCGGTGGCCTATCGATAAGAACTCCCACCAAACCTATCTCAAGTACATGATATATTCCATTTACCCCTCTGGAAAAAGTAAATATCATACACCTCACATATATTAAATCTAGAGGTGGTTCTATTGGATAATTAAATTTCCTTTGAAGAATAGCTGGTAAAGATATTACATTATAGAGAAAAAGTTCTATGGAATAGGATAATGCACATAGTCGAGGTATTATGGTGAAACCACATATTTGGAGAGGAAATATATGAACCAGAGGTGATGATGAACCAATGTCACCCTCATCTATTTTAATACTGGGAAAGAAAATTTTGAGGGGGAATTTTCTTTAGGGGGGAAAATATTTTAATGACCCGAGATGTTATAAATAAAATTCACTTTTTGATTTATTTAAATATATTTTTATGTAAAATGCTTATAGAAAATCCATGAACTTCATTTATTTTATTATATATTATTAGATTTAATTTAATGATAAGAACCATTATCATTGATAAAATAACTGTGGAATAGGGATCACATGATTATAATAAATATAGGGTTTTAACAAACACTACTGGAAATAAGCCCATTTGCGATGGGTCAGTTGCGACGGGATCCCGTCACAAAAGGCTATTTGCGACGGGGGTCCATCGCAAATGACCCATTGCGGTGAATGGCATCGCAACTAACACTATTTGCGATGGGTCTGTTGCTAAAAATATTTTTTTGCAATGGTAATATGTCCCGTCGCAAATACTAATCGATATATATATTAAAAACTTTAAATAACACTCTTGTGATGGGCCCGTCGCAAATGTTATTTGCGACGGGCCACGAATTCCGTCATGAAAGCGTTAAATTTTTTTAAAAAAAAATAAATATGTAATTGTGATGGGCCCGTCGCAATAGACATTTTAAAAAAAAAAATTAAAAAAATTTAATTGCGATGGGATACCGTCCCGTCGCAATTAACTATTTTGACGAGATTATTATCCCGTCGCAAATATGTATAAACATATAAAAAAAATTAAATTATTAATAAAAAAATTAAATTAATATTATAATAGTAATAATACAATTATAATTCATTTAAATATTATAACAAAAAATCATTCAAATATTTAAAAAATTATAATTAAATTAAAATAATAAAAAATTTAAATATATATATAAAAAATTAATATTATAAAATATGAATAATATTATTAATCATATTAATATTGTAATATAATTAATATAATATTATATAAATATAATAATATACCGAATTTATATTATTATAAATAAGTAAAAAATTATAATTTTAATTAAAATTTATGAAACTTTTTACGTATTTAAAATAAGGAATATAATATTATTAAAATAATTATAAAATAAAAATATGAAAATTATCGACATTTACAAAAAGAAATATAAACAAATAATAAAATACTAAGAGTAATATTATTAATAATAAAATAAACAAACATTAAAATAAATACCAATAATAAATAATAAAGTATTAAAAATAAATAGAAATTAAATAATACAATATTGACACCAGTATAAGAGAGACATAAACTCTGAATAGAAAAAATGTCATATTTTAAATTTACAGACTTTATAACATCAAACAATAACTAATATGAAGGAGGAGGGGGAGGGGGGGATCTGCTGGTGGAGGAAACTCCATCCCTAAGGCATGAGTGAGCCGACGCATGTACTCCATCTGCTCCTACAGCTTCTGCTGCCACCGACTCATCTGCTCCTCGTACACCTGCTACTGTCATCGGCGCTCCTCCTCATGCTGTTGTTGCTGCCGACACATCTCCTCCTGCTCCTTTTGGAGACTCTCTATCAACTCAGTCTGAGATCGCAACCGATCCTCATACATTGTAGCAGAATAAGATGCACGAGCTCCTCTCGAGCTGTATGTCGACATTGTAGCACTGCCATAATAATCTCCGGGAGACAGTCGAGAGCCGATACCAACTACCCGGCCCTTCTCAAAGGCATACTGGGTCTCCTGCATCCATGCCGCCTCATAAAACTGATGGCCATTGGTCTCATCTGATGCCTCGGCCTAACCCTAAGGCCGGGTCTTTGATGCTGTAGTCTCATATGACTTCTGTAGTTGGAATTTAAAATTAAAATTGTGAATATATTATATGCAGATAATTTTTAATCTTGGAAACAAATAATACTGACCACGATGTGATGCTAGCGATCACCTCTGAGCTCCCCAATAGCTGGATCACTATACATCCTCTGATATATGTCATACTCCGTAATATCGGGGTGCTCGACAGCCTATAAGAATATAAAATAAATTGTTAATATTTAAAGTTATATAAAAAATTTATAAAAAATGTACGTACCAAATGCTGTCTATGAGTACTGAAAGTACGACTCCCAGCTCGATGAGTCACCTCCTGTCTCCCCCAATTCTGCCTCCCCACCGATGATCTCCTCTGAAATCCACCACTCAACCAGTGTGCACATAATCCATCCCATACATGGGATGAAATGTCCTCTGGTCGGTGTGCTCTACATGACTCGTCAAAATCTCACACTCCTGATTTTTTCATGACAACTCTTCTTAAATTGTGCAAAAACTGATGAAGGCGATCACGCATGGCCACCTCCCATGCCTCGTGGATGGCGTCACGCATGGTATCCTCGACCGGATACCATAAACCCTACAAATAATTCAAAATATCATGTTATAAATGAAATAAATTTCAAAATAAAAAATATTTATTTACGTACGTACCAACCAACACCGAACATGGCCTACTGCACATCAACAGGAATATGCTCCCATGTCGTCCATGGCTGAGAAATATAGTTGCGCAAAATAGCGCTGCCCTATTCGACTCCTATATCAGGAACACTGTAAAAATAATAATCAAACTTTTATTATGTAAATAGATTAATGAAATCATAGTACAGTGCACAGGTTATCACACCTCTGGGTGCATGGATCGAACCCAAGACCTGGACGTCACTCAGGGATGGGTCAGGAATCACTAGTTTTGCAAGACCGTGCCCCCTCTGCGTACACCCTAAAACACCTTCAGGCTGAGGGTCAGGTTCCAGCAACTCGTCCGCATCGAAAGATAGGCCAGCATCCGCCAACTCATAAAATGTGTCCTCGTCCATCTAAAACAGAAAATGAATGTTGATAGCAAATAATTGTTAATTATTATTATATATACATATATATTAGTTATGATTATATATAAATACCATTTAATTGTATCAATGTTCAGCTTCATCATAATCTTCATATCTGTCAATGTCATCTTCATATTCCTCCTCAATATCATCGATATCCATTTGAGTTTCAGTTGCCTCATCTCTTACCATTTCAAATTCATTTGTGATGTCATTACCATCATCCTCATCATCATCACTAAATCTTAATTGAGGGGTGTCATCATCGATACACATATCTCTTTGTAACATAGATTAATTTTGAGTACTCTCTTGAAAAACTCCAATTCCTTGCACTTCAGTGAAATCACATTCACTATGACTAAACTGATTGCCTCAAATTTTTATTTTTATTATGCTCCACTAATCAGTCAAGTCTCTTGATGTAGGACAGTACTTTGCATAATAAACATGATGTGCCTGTTGAGCCAGTAAGAATGGTTCATTTACTGCAAGAACACTTTTACATTTGATATTGATGATTCCATGGGTCGGATGACTACACACGCCTCTATCAGTATCCAACCACTGACATTTTAACATCGTTTTGTAATGGTGTCTTAGATAACAGAGTTCAATGATTTCTTCAAGTATTCCATAAAAGTAAACTTCATTTTCTCTATGATGAGATCCTCTCAGGAGAACTCCATTATTCATTAGTATTTTTTATTATTAATATTAAAATAATATAATTTTCTATATTATGTTACAATTATCCTGTCATCTCTTTGTTTAACATTCTCTCTCCACATGTAATATTTGCATTCACTTTCACCTCTCTATTGGTGAGTAGGTTGATAATTTTGAAAAAGAATGCAAATATTACATGTGGAGATAGAAGTTTTCTTAAAACCAATACAGAGATGAAAAAATAATTGAGAAAGATAATGATCACGCTAGTTTTTTCCAATTAGCTAATAATTACTAATTATTCCTAAATATTGGTAATTATTCTTAATTATTGGTAATTAATACTAATTATTGGTAATTATTCCTAAATATAGGTAATTATTACTAATTATTGATAATTATTCCTAATTATTGGTAATTATTACTAATTATTGGTAATTATTCCTAATTATTGATAATTATTCCTAATTATTGGTAATTATTCCTAATTATTGGTAATTATTCCTAATTATTGGTAATTATTCCTAATTTTTGGTAAATATTGACTATTATTGGTAATTATTGGTAAATATTGGCAACTATTGGCAATTATTTGTAAATATTAGTAATTATTACTAATTATTACTAATTATTACTAATTATTACTAATTATTGTTAATTACTACTAATTATTGTTAATTATTACTAATTATTGTTAATTATTACTAATTTTTGGTAATTATTGTTAATTATTGGTAATTATTGTTAACTATTGGTAATTAGTGGTATCTATTGGTAATTAGTGGTAATTAATACTAATTAGTGGTAATTATTACTAATTATTGGTAATTATTACTAATTATTGGTAATTATTACTAATTATTGGTAATTATTCCTAATTATTGGTAATTATTCATAATTATTGGTAATTATTCCTAATTATTGGTAATTATTCCTAATTATTGATAATTATTCCTAATTATTGGTAATTATTCCTAATTGTTGGTAATTATTCCTAATTATTGGTAATTATTCATAATTATTACTAATTATTTCTAATTATTGGTAAATATTCACAATTATTGGTAATTATTGGTAAATATCAGAAATTATTGGTAGTTATTGGTAATTATTACTATTTATTGGTAATTATTGAAATTATTACTAATTATTGGTAATTATTGTTAATTAATACTAATTATTGGTAATTATTGGTAATTATTACTAATCATTTGTAATTATTGGTAATTATTATTAATTATTACTAATTATTCCAAATTATTGGTAATTATTCCTAATTATTGGTAATTATTGGTAATTATTTTTAATTATTCCTAATTATTCCTAATTATTGGTAATTATTCCTAATTATTGGTAATTATTCCTAATTATTGGTAATTATTGGTAATTATTGTTAATTATTCATAATTATTCCTAACTATTGGTAATTATTCATAATTATTTGTAATTATTCCTAATTATTGGTAATTATTCCTAATTACTGATAATTATTCCTAATTATTGGTAATTATTCCTAATTATTGGAAATTATTCCTAATTATTGGTAATTATTCCTAATTATTGGTAATTATTCCTAATTATTGGTAAATATTTACAATTATTGGAAATTATCGGTAAATATTGGCAACTATTGGCAATTATTGGTAAATATTGGTAAATATTTGTAATTAAAACTAATTATTACTAATTATTGTTAATTATTACTAATTATTGTTAATTTTTACTAATTATTGTTAATTATTACTAATTATTGTTAATTATTACAAATTATTGGTAATTATTGTTAATTATTGGTAATTATAGTTAATTATTGGTAAATATTGGTAATTAGTGGTAATTATTCCTAATTTGTCGCAATTGTTACTAATTATTGGTAATTATTACTAATTATTGGTAATTATTACTAATTATTGGAAATTTTTCCTAATTATTGTTAATTATTACTAATTATTTGTAATTATTCATAATTGTTGATAATTATTCCTAATTATTGGTAATTATTCCAAATTATTGTTAATTATTCCTAATTATTGGTAATTATTTCTAATTATTACCAATTATTCCTAATTATTGGTAAATATTGACAATTATTGGTAGTTATTGGTAAATATTGGTAATTATTGTTAATTATTGGTAATTATTACTAATTATTGGTAATTATTGTTAATTATTACTTATTATTGGTAATTATTGTTAATTATTACCAATTATTGGTAATTATTGGTAATTATTGGTAATTATTACAAATCATTGGTAATTATTGGTATTTATTATTAATTATTACTAATTATTCCTAATTATTGGTAATTATTCCTAATTATTGGAAATTATTGGTAATCATTTTTAATTATTCCTAATTATTTCTAATTATTGGTAATTATTCCTAATTATTAGTAATTATTCCTAATTATTGGGAATTATTCCTAATTATTGGTAATTATTCCTAATTATTGGTAATTATTCCTAATTATTGGTAAATATTGACAATTATTTGTAGTTATTTTTAAATATTGGTAAATATTGGTAAATATTGGTAATTATTACGAATTATTGGTAATCATTGTAAATTATTACTAATTATTTGTAATTATTTGTAATTATTACTAATTATTGACAATTTTTGGTAATTACTGATAAATATTGGTAAATATTGGTAATTATTGGTAATTATTACTAATTATTGTTAATTATTGTTAATTATTGGTAATTATTGGTAACTATTACTAATTATTTCTAATTATTGGTAATTATTCCTAATTATTGGTAAATATTGGTAATTATTAATAATTATTTGTAATTATTCCTAATTATTGGTAATTATTCCTAATTATTGGTAATTATTCCTACTTATTGGTAATTATTCCTAATTATTGGTATTTGCAACGGGATCCCCTTCTCCTTCCATCTGTGTGTTTAACATTCTGTCTCTACATATAATATTTTCATTCACTTTCACCTCTCTATTGGTGAGTAGGTTGATAATTTTGAAAAAGAATGAAAATATTACATGTGGAGAGAGAAGTTTTTTTAAAACCAATACAGAGACGAAAAGATAATTGAGAAAGATAATGATCACACTAGTTTTTTCCAATTAAACAATTATTACTAATTATTCCTAATTATTGGTAAATATTCCTAATTATTGGTAATTATTTCTAATTATTGGTAATTATTCCTAATTATTGGTAATTATTCCTAATTATTGGTAATTATTCATAATTATTGGTAATTATTCCTAATTATTGGTAATTATTCCTAATTATTGGTAATTAATCCTAATTATTGGTAAATATTGACAATTATTGGCAATTATTGGTAAATATTGGTAAATATTGGTAATTATTGGAAAATATTGACAATTAATGGGAATTATTGGTAAATATTGGTAAATATTGGAAATTATTGATAATTATTACTAATTATTACTAATTATTGGTAATTATTGTTAATTATTACTAAATATTGGTAATTATTGGTAATTATTGTTAATTATTATTAATTATTAATAATTATTACTAATTAATGTTACTTATTACTAATTATTGTTAAATTTTTCTATTTTTTACTATTTTTTTGAAATATTCCAATTATTACAAATTATATTCACTAATTACTAATTACATTCATTATCTACAAATTACATTCATTAACTACTAATTACATTCATTAATTACTAATTATTATCTTTAATTAAAATTAAAGTTATTAATTACTAATTACAGTCACTTAATTATTAAATATTGTTAATTACTAATAATGAAATCTAACAAATCAAATTTAATACCTTAATACAACATAATTATATCTAATAAGAAATAATAAAAACTAATGTAAAAATATAAAACAAAATCATTAAAGAAATATTAAATTAAAATTCAGAAAAAAAACCTTAAACTGGTTTTCGGGCTTTCGATTTGTTGTACTTTTAGGATGATCCCCGCAACCTGCTTGAAATTGACTTGAAAAGAAAAACTCACTCAACACATATAAACTAGTAAATAGTAGTTCAGATTCAGAAAAATTGTCAAGGATGGATGTATTTATAGGTTAGATTATTTGCGACGGGGTTTATGGCGACACAATTGGTATTATTTGCGACGGGGCCATCGCAAATAACCCCGGCCGCATTTATTATGGGCGGCAATAAAAGGGATTATTTGCGACGGGGCCCGTCGCAAATAACCCCTACCGCCAGGCTATTAGCGACAGGAACCCCTTCCCGTCGCTAATAACCTGTTACCGCTGCCGGTTATTTGGGACGAGAAGGGGATCCCATCGCAAATATCTTTCGCGCGATTTGGCGCGCATTCGCACCAAACCATTTGTGACGGTGTGAGAATATCCCGTCGCAAATAACTCTTTATTTGCAATGAGGATTATGCCCCATCGCAAATACCCCGACTGTAGGGGTTATTTGCGACGGGACATATTCCTGTCGCAAATAACCCATCGCTAATTCCACTTTTTCCCGTAGTGAAATCAAATTGACACAATCAATGAAATAGATGGCCTCAACCAACAGGATCATACCTTATGAAGCCCATTTATAGGGCTTTCCTGGGAGATAGAATCACTAGGATTTACCCTTGACCATGCCCGATCTAAGATCCAACATCTTAAGCATGATTTTAACAGTTTATGAGATAAGTTCAAGCTCATCGATATTATAAACCAAACCGTGCTTTCCAAACTACTACATGAAAGTCCCACAATCACGCACCTTACGCATAGGGGGTTTACATGTGTATTAAATATATATGAATCAACAAACTAGAAATATTATTTTTATATTATTTTTTTATACAATAATGGATATATTTTCATCCTATTATTGTTACCTTATAATTTTTTATTATTTTTTTACAATAAAAAAAATTGGGTAATATAAAAATTCAATCAATAAATTAATTTGGATGAATTATTGGATTTTTGAAATGAATAATATTTTAATAAAATATGATTCTAAATAATTTTTAGTAAGTATAATTAATCATATATTTTTATAGAGTTTAATGTAATTCTTATAACGGTTTAAAAACTGATATTATAAGAATAATTATTTCTTAATGAATGTTGATTTTATTTTAAAATTGAGAATTCAATTATTTAGAAATTTTTTTTGTTAAAATTAATATTATTTTTGGGATCATAATTTCAAAATTATCTAATGGTTCATTTTTCTAAATTTTTTGAGATAATTGAATTTTCAGGTAAAATATAAATACCTTATAAATATACATTATATACTATGACATCCTAATGTCCCAAAAGTGATGTAATAAATAATATAAAAGGTACCATAAAAAAATAATTTACCTTAAAAATAATGTGATTCTATGTTTATGTGATTAATTTTATAAGTCCCTTTTGAATCCTCCAAATCCATTAATATATTTTAATAGCTTTAAACCATTTCATTAGGAGTATGGCTCACCTCCACATAATAAAGGGTATTATTTTATTAATTTAGGACCTTGTACTTATGAAATAAGAAGATAAACACCATTTTTTAGAAAACATGGACAAAAACCATGTTATGGTTTGTGGTTTTGGTAGTTTTATTATGTTGTGTAAAAAACCTAAATAAGAAAGAAATCCTTCTCTATTCTAATATAAACCTACCCAAGATCCCATTTATCTTCACTAAAAATCATTAGAGCACATCCATACTCAATCCTACACTCTCTAGATACAACCAAGTTTCTCTAAATCTCTCAATAAGCCCCTCCCAAGCATTTAGAGTCACACACTCAAGTAAGGGATGCTCACCTTCTTTTCTTTATACAAGTTTCTTTATTATTTTATGCATTCAATTTCTAATTCCTATTTTAAGGATATGTATTTACATGTATCTAATACTAGAAATTTTATTTACAATTGATTACTTACCCCTTTCTCTCTCTAAAATCATTTTACTAATTTTTATGATATGTCGTTATGGTGCTGAAATTCCATTGTGATTTTCCATGCCAAAACAGTTGTGTAGTTAATACCATATCCATTTCCAATAAAGGGTATTCACCTCTATACACATATAATTATTTTACATGGGACTTACATGTATGTATTACACACTCCTTGATCATGGAGTAAAATATTGTGATGAATGAAACTATGTTATATGATATATGTTGAACACTTAAGCATGAGAATAAAATGAAAGTGGTGGGTTCACCTGAAATTATATAGGCCTCCAATGCATTAGGTATTGTTTAGTCTCATGAGAAATCCTTTTTTATAGATATTGAACCTGATTCCATTATGGTACCTTTTTCACCATAATATCTTTGAGGTTTATCTTGGACATATATTTATGATGTTGTGTTTTATGTTTTTTTTACATTTCCTATGTTATGAATATCATACTATATCATAATTATTTGTGCATGTTTATGATTCATAGTACTTTTATGCCCCATGTATATAACTATTTTCTAATATGTATCTTTTTATTCAATGTTTATTCCCTTACTAGCCTTTATATATCACCCCTTTATTTTGTTTTTCCCTAGGTTATCTGGTGCATTTTTAAAATCCATGGAATTTTAGAAGCATGTTAAGGAAGTTTATAGTAATGTTGTTATATACCATGTTAATGATATTATGATTTGTACCTAATTCTCCAATATCCTATACATATTGATATTCCAGGTTTTATTATGTGCAATTTGTTGTAATAAATCATGAATTAATGTGAAATAATGAACATGGTTATTATATGATTTGTGACTAGGACACGACGTGTCACACCCCGACCCATGAATTTATTTTATTTTATGATTTATTTGATTTTAATTCTTTTTTGGGGATTATGATTAGTCTATGATTAGATTTTTGAGTTTATGTTTAAAAGTGTGTGTTTTGGGTTGATGTCGTTAGCGCTTGGGTGTAGCGTTTTTAGAAAAAACCCCACACGGCTCCACTTGGACATTTCGCGACCCACCATCTTCGAAAAATAGATAAATAAATTAAAATAAATGGATTTTTTAATTATAACGCACATTAATTGTTACGTCATTAAATTTTTTTTTGTTAAGAATTAATTATTATTAAAATTATTTGAAAACCATTACTAGTGTAGCGATCCAGCCTCCCCCATTACAACTCCCATGCACATAGCTTCCTTCACCTGCCATTTCGGCATCTACTCACTCTACCTCATGACACTGCAACCCGACACCTCAGCCCATCGGTGCATCACCCTCACCCACTTCGGCTTCTTCCAGCGCTGCAGGACTACCCGACCACCTCCCTCAGCAAGCGCCTTCTCCTGCTCCTCGCACCAGCCCTCCTCCTTGGCCCTCTAGCACCGCCCCGTCGTCGGTCAGCTTCCCATCCTGCCACCTCCCAACTCGGCCTGGCCTCCACCCTCCCTTGCTACGTGCGAGTAGGCCAGCCCCCCCCCCCCAAGCGTAGTCTTGGCCTCCCTCCCATGCACCAAACCCCTCAGTTTCTCCTGGTGTGATACCCCTTTTCTCCTGCCCATCACACATCCAGCACGCGACCCCTGATGTCTGATTGCTACTCCTGGCCCTACCTTCTCCCAGCCGGTGCGCCCAACCTTTTTCCGACCAGCCCTCCCCTTTGGTATAATCAACTTCTATCATTGTGTTATCTTATTTAGTTTGTAGGATTAATTATAAGTGGTTATTTTGGTAGGTTTTTCATTTTTTAAAACCCTCATGAAGCGGTCTCGGGTTTGCGTCGTCGTCGCTCTTCAGTTTCGAGGTGAGCGTTTCTTCCCACCGCTTAGTTTCTCATACACCAGTTGAGGTTTTTGGTATGTGTTCAAGCCCTTGATGTTTATTTTTCAGCACATTGGACATTACCGTGTGGTAGGAAACACACGTTGTTATCATCACGCCTTATTTCCAAAGTTTCCTTGTCGTCGCGTGTTGGATCTGAAGTTGCGTTGTCGTCGCACACTGATCATGAGGTAGGTTCTCATTGCACTGCTTTTAAAATTTAGGTTACTTTATTTCCTCCTGTTTTATCCCTATATATATGTGTGATAAATATTATTGTGCATCTTAGAGTTAATTCATTTATTATACAAAATTATATTTCAATTCTTGTAGTTTTCAAATGGTGTTGTTTTTTATATTTGCGCACACTAATTTTCATTTAAATATTTTATTTATATTAATAAATGTGAAATAGTAATTAGATAATTAATTTTTAAATAATTACTCGATGTAAAAAGTGTTGTTTATTTTATACACGACACATGACATTTTTTCTTTATGAACATACACACAATAGTGAAATAATTCCCATTTGGAATTGAAACATAATTCAAGGAATATCAAATGTAGTTCTGGTTTAACCTTAAATGATTTCTTCTGAGTCATGAAAAAATATTTTCGTACTCTTGAAAAATTTCCCGGTTGGCTCTTATGGTTTATTTGGAAAAATAAAATGTTTTGGTTTTGTTTTATAATAATATTGGCAGCCTGTGAAGTAGTATTTTGGGTCTCCATAAATGGTTCCAAACTGGTTTTGGTCTTATAAAGAAGTTGTAATTTTTTTAAAGTGGTGATTATGAATGGTGTTTAATTTTATTTGGCACTTTATGGAAAATAACATAATTGTTTTGATGAAAACCCTCATAGGATAAATCTCCTCCCTTGTTTGTGACTGATTTTTTGGGAGCCCATGCTTAGAGGCTACTAAGTGCTCGAATGGTTTAAAGTCAAGAGGTTGTCCCATGGAATGGCTCGGGGAAATTCTTGTTGTGCATTATTATGATATATATATATACAGATGTGATTGGATGCTCACCTGGCATCAGTTGGCTCACCCCCCTTTCTAAATACTAGAGACATGGGAATTTGGTATATTGAGAGAGTATTCAAAGAATAATTGCTTCACTAGTAGATTATGGTACTGACCAGTTGCCCATAGTAGGTGGATATATTGGGTTTATTACTATGGGATTTTCCCTCAGCCTTCCTGAGAGAGGATGGTCGAGCGTATTGGGAATTTTGATTTCATCATGTGTTTCATGTCAACGGGGATAATATCTCATATATTGGAATCCTCTTATTTATTCTTGATCTCCAAGGTTCACCCATGTCTGTGACTTTTCTGTTACATGTAGTGATGATTTGGTACATGAATGTATTCCTACATTTTCCTAGTAGTGTACTTACTTTTGTGCATTTTTGTATAATGTTTTCCTTGAAAAGTGATAAATTTCTTAAAACTTGTTTTCTAGAAATGGTTTTCAAATGAAAGTGTTTAATCCTCTTTGTACAAATTTGAAATTGTAAACATAACTTTCTCATTCTAAAAATACATTGACACTATTGAAATGAACCCAAATCTGGAAAAGGTTAAGGGAAATGGTTCCTACTTCTCTTTTAAGAAAAACACTTAGAAAAACATACTTTTTATAAATTGTAGTTGAAACTTGAAATGATGTTTCTTTGATTTTAAAGGTAGGTAATTGGGAATAGATATCAGGATAGCCTACTGAGTTTTAATACTCCTACCTATAGCACTTTTTTTAGTATTTGTGCAGGCTATAGCTTGAGTGTGCTCTCGTAGGGCTACGCTTGATCGTTGAGTTGGAGAGTGACCTGCGAGGTCACACAGAGTTAGTTCAGACGTCGTGTTTGGTTAGTTTTATTTTCCTTCGTTATTTTTTAGTCACTTTACCTAGTGTATTTAATCTTCACTAGTCTGTATTACTTATACTATTTTATTAATTTTTAATGGTTGAAATAATTCCCACGATCTCTGCTGATGCCCTGGCGCTTGTCGCCAGCCCGAGAGGATCAGGAGCACCTCTCAGGCCATGTCGCAGATCGGCTCGGGTGATCAGTTCATGGTCATCCCGTTTTGGTTCATGCAAAATGGTATCAGAGGAGGTCCGATTTTAGCAGACCTCGCTTTTTAGAGCGCCCTTTGTTATTTGGGATGTCAAGGTAGATGGAGAAGGATTGTCATGACTTTAGGGGTAGGTGCGGGAAGAGCATCACAAACTCTTGCCCGTACTGATCCCCAGGTATCCATGGTAAGTCTGGTTCAATTTGCTTATTTGGTTTTTTATGTAAATGATTTGTGATTGGGATAGGACAAAGGGTGCTTTGGCTAATAGTCCTCCTAATCCTCATGGTCTGGAAAGCAATGTTGAGCTAGGGGCAGGGTCCAAAAAGGCTCTCCATGTCGGAAACGTGTTTGGCATATGGCCTCCAACCATATGGTCAAGTCACCAACTGACACTAGTCCCTGTTTGAGTTGTTTTGGGTTTCCTTCGATTTATGAAAGTGTTTTGAATCAGAAAATTTGGTTTTGACGAATATAGTTATTTGAAATGACATGTTTAATTTATGTATTGTTTTAAAATAAGTGGTATGAATGATTTGATTTTGGAAAATGATGTTTCTTTGTTTTGGACTTGTTGTTCCTATGGGTGCTCACATGCATAGTGGTATGTTGGAAATGTGAACAAATTTTTGGTATGGTGGATGGAGGCCTGGGGTGGCACGGATACATGCATGTGAGTGAGACACTAAAGAATACCAATGGCAGGGGTTTAACCCACCAATCTTATTTTAAATTAAAGATGTTTTCAAGATAAAAGTTTTGACCTTATGATAACTTACTTTCTACTGTTTCGAGCATGTCACCAAGGCAATACTTGTTTTTGAGGAATATATTTATTATGTTGTCCTTGATTGGTTTATTGACTCTTTTTTTCTAGCGGCTTTTCCCTTGAATCTTTGATGAGTGATCATAGTATGGTTGATCAACCTAAGGATTTTATGCTTGAGTTTATGATGCTAGATCCACCTCTCTTTTATGGTCAAGTCGACCCTTCTGTAGCGGGGGAGGGGATGAAGATGATTGAAAGAGACTTTAACCTCACTGAATTTCCTAAGTCGTTGAAGGTCAAGTTTGTGACCTTCATGCTTGAAGGTTAATAGTGGATGTGGTGGAAGTCAATGTCTTGGATTAAACACCATCAAGAGCATACTTGGGAGTTATTCAAGGCTTTGTTCATTCGTCTGTTTTTCTCTCAAGAAGAATGGGTGAGAATGGGGGTGGATATGTGTTGTCTGCAGTAGGGTGATAGATCTATGTTGGAATATTTCCAACACTTTGTGGAGCAGGTCCCTTATGATTCAGGGTATGCCATAAATGACCCCATGAAGGTTCGGTGCTTTGATGTGGGTCTCCACCCTGATCTACAGTCGAAGGTTTTAGAGTCCAACCTAACTTATTTCGTTGATGTGGCGACACAAGCCTTTCATGCCGAAGTCGTGATGGCGGGAGTGCTCAAAGTAGTCCTCCCTCCTTCAATTCTCATGAGCGGTGGTGAAGATCCTAGAAAGGAGTTGAGTAAGCAATTGAAAGTGGATGGAGTAGGTTGTGGAATAAGAAGGCCTTAGGATCTTTTATCAACCTCTTCAGAGCGAGAGATATTCGTGTGTTATCAGTGTGGCAAGCTGGGTCACAAGAAGTCGTCGTGCCCAAGTGCTCCAAAACCCTGTAAGGCCTGTGGACGCTTGGGTCACTTGCAATGATTCTGTCAGGGCGTTGCTAGAAAGGGTTACAGAGGTAGTTCGCAGAAGTGATGCACTGTGGTTTTTTTTAAAGTTTCATATGTATGATTCCTTTCAATTTAAGGGATTTCTTATCATTACAAGTGTTCTGTTGGTGTTTTGGGTTTTGAAATTTATTGGAATGTTGTGGGTCTTTTGACGAACTCCGCTTTTCAATGCCACTATGTTTTTAATTTTTAAAATCTCAACCTTTCATATGTCAGATCAAAATATATGTGTTTCTTATTGGGATTATTAGAACCAGACTATGAGGCAGGAGATGGTTCATCTATCAGAGCTCGAGACAAAAGGCCTCGAAGTGATGCCGACACGTAGTCAAGTACCCTGGGGGATTTTAATGAGTCTGGTTAAGGTTGTGCCTCTATCGTTGCAGTGAGATAGTTTTAGCATTTTTGTTGTGGTTTCATTATCGTTGTAAATTATATCTCATCATAAAAGTGGTGTGATAGACTTATCCCTCACAGAATGTCAGTAATGCTTCATTTTTGGGGAGTGAGTCGCCGATTAGTGGCCTTACAAGGACCACTGATGTAAATCAGTTATGGATTTGGTTTGTGTATATCCCGAAGTGGTGAGACATGAGTAGTTGTGTGTCGTAGTTTCATTGATCCCGTTCTTGGGGCCTCCCTCCCCACCAATGGGGTTAGGGTTTTTGGTTCTTACAGCGTTTTCAATTCATCTCTTATCCCATTCAGAAATGAGTATGTGGTTTAAATGTCATTGTTGTGCTCTTTTTAGCTTGATTAAGGCCTCATGCATGTCTATGTTGGTTTTCCATTTGGTCATTAGTAGGTTGGTTTTTTTGGGTGGGGAGACCCACCTTCACTTTTGGTTTTCTCTTATGTCATTATTGGATGATAGTTGAGTGCTTATGGTGGAGAGACCATTCAATACTCCCCTATGTTGGTGATTTATTTCAGGAAATGAGGTTGAGTCTCATTGGTCATTGATGGAATTTCCTTGGGTTAAGTGGTTAGATCGTGTTTATGTGGAATCCTCAGGTGTTGATCGATCGACTAGGTAATGTTATGACTTTCTGGGGGCGGAAAGAATTATGGTGGGGGGAATTGTCACACCCTGACTCGTGCATTTATTTTATTTTATGATTTCGATGACATTAATTTTTTTTGTGGGGGTTCGTGTTCAGTCTCAGATCAGACTTTTAATTTTCTGTTTAAAATTGTGTATTTCGGGTTGACGTCGTTGGAGCTTGGGTGCAGTGCATTTTGAAAAACCCCCACGTGGATCCGATGTTACAATGTTTGACCCGCCATCTTCAAAAAATAGATAAATAAATTAAAATAAATGGATTTTTGTAATTAGAAAGAACATTAAATTTTGCGTCATTAAAGTTTTTTCACATTATGAATTAATTATTATTAAAATGATATGAACACTATTATTGTTTTTTTATCTTATCACTATGATGATTATTATTTGTTATTGTTTTTGTTATAATTATTATTATTAGTGCTATTATTATTAAAATTATTATTATTATTATTAATGTGTTAGTAGTTAGTTTTTAGGTGTTTTTTTAAGAAAAAATAAATCCAAATTGGTAGAACCCTAACTCCCTGCATTTTTTCCTAGCTATAGGCCACCTCCCTTCTCCCTCCTGGTGTGGCGTTCGGGCCTCCATAGCTACAAATCTAGCTTACATAGCATCCTTCAACCACCATTTCGGCGTATACTCCCTCCGCCTCACGATCCTGCAGCCCGACGCCACAGCCCCTCGGTGCATCACCCTCAGCCGCTCCAGCTTCTTCCAGCACTGCAGAACTGCCCGACCACCTCCCTTAGCTAGTGCCTTCTCTTTCTCCTCACAACAGCCCACCTCCTCGGCCCTGTAGCACCGCCATATTGTCAGCGAGCTTCCCATCCAGTTGCCTCCCAACTCGATCCGGCCTACACCCTCCCTTTATACGCGTGAGTAGGCCATCCACCCAAGCACATTACCGACCCCCCCATTCACAAAACCCCTTGGTTTCTCTTGGTGCGATACCACTTTTCTCTTTCCCAGCATGCATCCAGCGCGCATCCCCACTGTCAGGTTGCTACTCTTGGCCCTGCCTTCTCCCAGCCTGTATTCCCAACCTCTGTCCGACCATCCCTCCCCTTTGGTATAATCAACTTCTATCATTGTGTTATCTTAGTTAGTTTGGATGTTTAATTGTTATTGGTTATTTTGGTTGTCTTTTGATGTTTTAAAACCCTCATGAAGTGGTCTCGGGTCTGCGTTGTCATCTCACTTCAATTTCGAGGTGAGCGTTACTTCCCACCACTTGGTTTCACATACACTAGTTTAGGTTTTTGGTATGTGTTCTAGCCCTTGATGTCTATTTTGCAGCACATTGGACCTTACCGCGTGGTTGCTAACACGCGTTGTTATCATTTCACCTTGTTTCTGAAGTTTCCTTGTCATCACGCCTTGGTTTTGAGGTTGCATTGTTGTCACACACCGATCTCAAGGTAGGTTCCCATTGCACTGCTTTTAAAATTTATGTTACATTATTTCCTGCTGTTTACGCCCTATATATATGTGTGTGATAAATATTATTGTGATACTTAGAATTAATTCATTTATAATGAAAATTTATAATTCAATTCTTGTTGTGTGCAAATGGTGTCGTTTGTTATATTTACGGACACTAATTTTTCAATTAAAATTTTTATTAATTTTAATAAATGTGAAATAGTAATTAAATAATTAGACGATGTAAAAAATGATGTTTATTTTATACATGACACTTGAAATATTTTCCTGATAAATAGACACACAATAGTGAAAGAATGCCCATTTGGATTTCAAACACAATTCACGGAATATCAAATGCAGTTCTGGTTTAACGTTAAATGATTTCTTCTGAGGTGTGAACAAGTATTTTGGTTCTCTTGATAAATATCCTGGTTGGCTCTTATGGTTTATTTGGAAAAATAAAATGTTTTGGTTTGGTTTTATAAAAATATTGGCAGTATATGAAGTAGTATTTTGGGGCTCCTTAAATTGTTTCTAACTAGTTTTGGTTTTATAAAGAAGTTGTACTTTTTTAAAAGTGGTGATTATGAAAGATGTCTAATGCCTGTTTTTAAATTAATGGAAAATGACGTAATTGTTTTGAGGAAAACCCTCCTAGGATAACTATCCTAACTTGGTTGCGACTGATTTTTTGGGAGCCCACACTTATAGGCTCCCGAGTGCTGTAATTGTTTAATGGAAAGAGGTTGTCCCATTGAGTGGCCTGGGGCAATGACTGTTGTGCATTATTATGATATATATATATATATGGATGTGATTGGATTCCTAGCTGGCTCCGGTTTGCTCAGCCCCTTTTCTAAATACTTGAGACATGGGAATCTGGCATATTGAGATAGTATTCTAAGAATTATTATTGCACTTGTAGGTTGTGGTACTGACTAGTGGACCGTAGTAGGTGGATATATTGGGTGTATTACTAAGGGATATTCAATTGGTCCTCCAGATAAAGGATGATAGAGCGTATTGGGCGTTTTGATTTCATCATGTGGGACATTTCAATGAGGATGATATGTCATGTATTGGTGTCTTCTGGTTTATTCATGATCTCCTAGGTTCACCCATGTCTGGGTGTTTTGAGTTACTTGCAGTGATGAATTGGTGCATGAACATAATCCTACATTTCCCTTGTTGTCTACTTACTTTTGTGCATTTTTGTATATTGTTTTCCTTGGAATGTAATAAATTGGGTTTGGCTTGTTTTCTAGAAATGGTTTTCAAATGAAAGTGTTAAATACTCTTTGTACAAATTTTAAAACGTAAACACCACCTTCTCTTTCTAAAAATACATTGACACTAATGAAATGAACCCAAATTTGTAAAAGGTTAAGGGTAATGGTTCATACAATTCATTTAAGAAAAACAGTTATAAAACATACTATTATAAATTGTAGTTCAAACTTGAAATGATGTTTCTTTTATTTTAAATATAGTGCATTGAGAATAGATATCAGGCTAGCCTACTGATTATTAATAATCATCCATATATCTCTTTTCGGTTTTTAGTATTTGTGTAGGCTACGACTTGAGTGAACTCTCCTAGGGTGACTCTTGATCATTGAGTCGAAGAGTGACCTGCGAGGTTGCACAGAGATAGTTTGGTTAGTTTTATTTTCTTTGGTTTTTGTTTAGTCACATTACATGGTTTATTTAATATGTGCTACCCGGTATTACATCTGCAGATTTTTTTATTTTTATCGGTAAAAATTGTTACCATGATCTTTGTTGATGCCCTGGAACTTGTCGCCATCACGAGAGGATCGGGAACGCCTCTCGGGCTTTATTGCAGATCAGCTCGGGTGACCGGTTTAGGGTTGACCCGGGTTGGTTCGTGACATGATGTCTGGCTTGCACATTGTTAGGAGAAACTATGAGGAAAGTGTGCGAGGGGTTCTATAATTTTTAATAGATCTATAGTGCAAGATTGATGTATTGTTTCCCAAACCATATGACCAAACCATACATGTGCACTTCTTCTCTAGTAGGTTGTGCACAACTGGAAAATAGCTTTTCAAACTATGCATCCAAACCACTCAAGCTACCCAAATCCTTTAAATATTTATAATTACAACTTTTATGTCCTTTTGTTATAACCCATTTTAGGTCTCTCATCTTCATTCCTCATTTTTGGTGCATGAAGGGGATCCCAAACCCCCTTACTCTGATTCCTCCTACTACATTGGAGATCCCTCAATGTTTAGAAGGTAATTTTCTTAGGTTTTTGGGTCAATTATCAAAACCTTCCCTTACTAACTATTGTTTTATTAGTTTTCCGTGGGTTGGTAATATATTTTCTAAAACCTAGAAGCTAGGTTTGGGGTGTAGGAGGTGTTTCATTGATGTAAATGTGTGTAGAATGTTCCTCAGTCCAAGTTCTTATTTCCTCGATGTTTTCATTTCTTTCACACATCATTGAGGTAGGTGTTTCCATCAATTTCCTTCTTGAAATACGTCTTTGAATGATTCATATTTCCAAAATGATTTCTAATGGTGATATATATTATTTTTATGTTTTAGTATAAATTGTTTTGGAAATTTATTATGTTAATTTTATTTAAATTGGGGTTTTAAGGATTTTATAACCTCTGACTATTTATGAATTCCAAAAATGTGTTTTAAAAAAATAAAAATTATTATTTGGAAGATATATTGTGTGATTTGGATGGTGTTTGGCCTTATATAGGACTCAGTAGTATGATTTTTATTTTGAATTTATTATGGTGTGCAATTTTGATGCCTCTTTATGGTTTGATAGGTATGTGTAAAATAATTTATGTAAGATCCAGGGTTTTTCATGATGTAGAGATATTTTTTTTAGGTTAAATGTGTTTACTTTCCTTTTTCTCTTATACCCAATGATAGGTTGGGGCCTGGTAGGGTTATTTTTTAGAAAGAAGGGTGGAAAAGGCTTGAGACTGGATGCAGGCCAACTGCATGTCGTGTACTCCTTGTTGAAAACCTATAGTGGAAGTTCACGATGTGTACATGTTTTTCTCTAGAAATGGAAAATTGATAAGTACACGTTTTTTACTGAAGGTACATGTTGTGTACATGCCTACCGAGTTTTATTAAAATAGAGGTAGTAGCCTCCTATTTTTTGAAGAAAGAACAATTTATCTCAATTTTTGGAACCAAAAACCATCTATAATGGTTTTTTAGATCTAGAATCCAACTGAAATCTTATTTGAGAATATTTTGTCTCATTGTAACTTCATTAGTAAGTAATAGAATCCTTTTTAGTGGTTTTTTATTCTTCAGAACAACGAATGAGATATTTGGATTTAGGCTCATATTCCATAATTTCTCATTCTTTGGATATTATTTAAATTTCTTCCAAACCAGAAAGAATCAAGACTTAATTTTTGATGATCTCTCTACTGCCATGGAAAACTATGTTGTCTATACTTTATTTTGGCTTTTCGAAAGTTTTTGGTGTGTTCGGCCTTTTCTCCGTCCATCAGACTTTCTAGTGAGGCCTCATTTTAGAGAGTGTTTCATGTATTAGCTATAGTGAAACCTAGTGAGGATGCCCATAGCTTCCATTTATGTGAGTTGTGCCCCATTTATTTATTCAATGTCCCCCAAGGGGTGCGCCTTAAGGAAATACCGTGTTTATACCAATTTAATCCACCCGAGGGGTGTGTGATTGTGCTTGCATCGTTAGATGAATCACGTTAATTCCTTAATGAGTTGTATAGTCTTCTTAAGATATGTTATACCTCCTTAAATTTTTATGTCTTGTGTTTACAGGATGATTTCTATAATTTTTCATGAATGAAATTGGTTAATATGGGAGGGTATACCTATATAAAACAATTAATGACATGCTAAATAAATTAAATGGGAGGGTAGGCCGATATTCTATGTAATTGATGAAGGAATTTTATGAGTGGTTATACTAGTGGATTGTGAATATTGATTTGAGTTGGTATAATCACATAGAATGAATGTTAAAATTAAATGATTGATTGAATGGTTTGATAGATGTCATGGACTGCTCTCCATGGATCTCCAACACGACAGTGGATTACTTTGGATGATTTTTCCCCATGGGTCCTAATTCCATTGGATTCCTCAGGTCTTGCTATCCATGGATCCAAATAAGTTGTGATCACATATAAAATTCCATTTCTATGCTCCTAGGAACCCAACCAGTTCCTAGATCGAGTTTCCACTGGGACGCCCATGGGACTTGATGTGGATGCCTTGGATGAGCTCCTCATATATAGCCCTTCATGGTCTAGAATCATTACATTAATGTCCTAGTACGTGACCCTATGGATTTGGCCCTTGGGGTATACTTTTGACTATACAACATGGTCATGGTATTCTATTTTTGAATATATAGTTTGGTAATGGGACTTTTTACTTAATTATATATCATGGTTGTGGCTATCTTGGTATTTATGGAAGTACAAAGTGTCCATGTGACTTGTTTACTTTGTTATAGATTCCATGTTAGGATATGAATATTTTGTAGGTATCCTTGTGGGGATATTTAGTATTACTTATGATAGTAGACTTATTCCATGGGAACCCACACCTAATTTGAAATTTTATTTACACTTTCTAAGACTTTTTATATTTCTATTAGAATTGTATAGACTTGGGTGTTTGCGTACTATGATGTATATCTCACACCCTATTTGGGTCTCCTCGGTGACCCAAAAAGATTATATGGTTAAAGGTGATGATAGGGGAAAGCCCCCTGGTACATGTTGTTGATTGTGTATTTAGAACAAGGGAGCATAAGACAAAGATGAGGCTTGCGATGCTACTTAATTTTTTTTACTTCTATTCTTTCTGTGATTCATGTACTGAATTGTATTTCCATGTAATTTACTAGTTTCATTATAGATTCTTGTATCATCTAGATCATTTATTATATAAGAAATATTTGGTTATTGATATTTATTCATGTCTTCTCTTACTTTCAATTGACTACTATTTATTTCTCTTATGTTATTTATTATATATTTGAATTCCACTATGAAACTCTGGAAATGAGGGAATAGTCTCCCCACTGACTCACCTAGGCCCTCACTGCTAGTCGGAAGCCTCTATCATTTAGGGAGATGCGCTTGAAACCATGTGGCCAAATGGTCTCGCGGCACCATTGGGTAGCATCCATGCCCGAGACTTTAAAAAGTGGTATCAGTGGATTTTTTTTGGATTGCCTTACTTTTTGGATACAATCGATAGGTAATGAAAGGAAAAATATTTTGGTAATAAACTGTGCCCAGGAGTAGCTACCCCACATACAAGGAAAATCAAAATTTCCTTGAATATATATATGTTTTCCTGTATTTGGATGATTACAAAAGCTATAATTTCACCATTGGGTGACCCACATGATTTTTTTACTATTAATGCTATTGTGGGTTCTATTTCTATTGAAACCTAATGAGATGAGGCTTTTACATCTTGTGAATCAAATAAAACCTTGTTGTCATCTCATTCCATGCATTATTCCATGCCATATAGGATGCATTAGATATTTCTTATTGTTGTGATAGTTTTTCTTTCTATTCTGTTAGTTTTGGTGTAGTGGATAAAGGAGTGAAACCATGTTTTAAATAATTAAAGGTAATAGACCTTATTGATTTATAAATTATGCACCAATGGAATATAGGTGATAAATGAACTTGATTTATTTAAGGTTTGAATGGTAGCCAAGTTTTGGATTCATGAGTTATTTTGGGCATGATGGATTCAGAATTGGTAAACCCTTGGTAGAATTTCCTAGATAACTGAATGTTTATTGAAACATGAATAGAAACTATAATGTATGAATTCATATTTGACCTAGACCACAAATTTTGAGTGGGAAGGTGGTATAGTTTCTAGTGGGTCAATGGTTATTCTTTATATAGTACTATCTTTAGGAGAAAACTGTGGGATTGACTTGGTTTCTAGGAGGGATTTGACCTGTCCTACACTTTGACCTATGTGATTTAATGTAGTTGTAACCTTAGGAATGAGTTTGGCATTGTAGAGACATGGTACCAAGAAAACCTCTATTGGTACTCCGAAAGGGAGGAAGTGACCATACTTTTGAGATAGTGGGCCACAAGCTACCGGTTGAACCTCATTTAGTGCCATCTACTGTACTAGGAGCTGTTCCAAAAATAGGTGATGAGGCACAGTTCCACTAGCGGTTTCTTTTTTATATGCAGATGATCCATGGGGTACCACAACTAGCCTTGACTATGGATGAGCTGACATGGGTGTTCAAAAAACCGCATCCTCCCACATTTTCAGGGGATGGTGGACTACAGGATGCAGAGCTATGGCTAGAGACGGTGCTAACGGTTTTTGAGCATCTGGAGATGCCTCTAGAATGACGTGTTAAACTCACAACATACATGATACAAGGAGCAGTGAAGTGCTATTGCGACATTTTGAACCATGATAATGGACTATATAATATGGGTGGCGATTAATTTCAAACCCACATATTTGATTACTTTTATCACACAACATTGTTAGTAGAGCGGGCGAGTGAGTTTATGCGTCTGGAGTAGGGTGCAATGACGGTTATGGAATAATCAGCATGCTTTATAGAGGTGCATCATTTTTCACTGATGTATCTTATTGATGAGCTAATGAGAATGATATATTTTGATGAATGACTCAGAAATGCTATAAAATCTTAGGGAAACGTGTTCAGGTTGGCTTTAATTAATGAGACTGTGAATCAGGCGCTAATCACAGAGTGAAACCTAAGGGAAGATTTGGGTATAGAATATGGAAGTGTTGTTTCTCACCCCATTGGATCTATGTCCTCTAGTAGTAATCCCCATTTTATGTCTTCCTACAAGGTTGGGGCTAGTTAGGTTGTTGGTATTGGAAGCTTAGTGTATTTCCATTAGTGTGGTAGGATAGGCCACATAAAGAATCAGTGTGACCACAACCCAGTCGAGTGCCGAGATTGTAGCATGATGAGGTAAAAGCAACCATTTTGTAGCATCATCCCATTAGCTGTAAGTTGTAGGGGGTTAGCTATGACGTCAAGTTGAGGAGCAGTTTCTTCAGATCCACGTCAGGCTGGGTGCTAGAGAAGTGAATTCTGGTTAGGTTAGGGTAGTGGTGGTTGTTATCATGGTATCAAGACATTAGGTTCATAGAGACAGTAGGGTTGATCACCTCATGTTAGCCCGGTAGGGTCACATGGCCATGGTATAGGCTAGAATTATGTAGTGTAATAGACCATACAAGAGTAAGATCCCATACCATCTATGGTGAGAGGTACAATCTTAGTAGATTCGACTATTTCATCAACTCTTTTTGATAATGGTGAATCAAAGTGTTTTATATCTGCATGGGTGGTTAAAATCATTAGTATAATGGTTTTTATTTTTGGAGGTTTTTTGATACTAGACACAAAATTGGGGGTCATAATGGGTTATGTGTGTAAGCGTATGGAGCATACCCTTGAGGTTAGAGGGCGCCACTTCGTCTGGGATCATTATGTCCTCAAGATGAGATGGTTTTACATCATCCTCAGCATGGACTGGATCATGGATTATCAAGTGTTCATTTATAGCTATTGGTAGATGGTGAATTTCACATCACGAAAGGGTGTAGTGTTTATTCACAAGGGTGAGTGAGATGTCCAGGAAAGATGAGATGGACCCAAGCATCATGGGATTGGTGGGATGCCAACCCAAATTTCTAGTTTGTTTTAGGATGATCTGGGAGGGAGTTAGGGCGACTTCCCTCTAGTTTTGTTAGTGCTTTAGGGATGTCTTTACATATGAATTTTCTAGGTTACATCATCAGAGAGAGGTGGAGTTCTCCATCGGGATAGTTTTAGGAGTTTCACTGATATCCATTCCTCCTTACAAGATGGCTATGACTGAGTAGTAGGAGCTCAAGAGGTAGCTAGAAGACATGGAGTTTAAGGGGTTCCGTTGACCCAGTACTTCTCTATGGGGTTCATAGGACCTTTTTTCAAAAAAAGGTGGATTGAAGTCTTAGGATATGAGAAGATTATTATAAACAGAACCAAATAATGGTTAAAAATTGATATCCTTTTCCATATATATCTGATCTCTTTGATCTGCTTTGAGAAGATCGAGTGTTCTCGAAGATCGAGATAAGGTCCAGATATCACCTAGTGCATATTCAACCTATAGAAATACCTCATAAAACCATTCATTGTAGTTATGTGTTATACAAGTATCTGGTTATGCAATTTATTCTCATGAACATGGATGTGGTTTTCAGGGCGCTGATGAACCAATTGTTCCATCACTAAAAGAATTCTTTTTTGGTGGTTTTCATGGACGATATTATGGTGTATTCCTATAATTTACACATCCATGAAAACCATCTTGAGATCATTTTGAATTCACTGATAGAGAATCAGTTATATGATAAGATCACAAAGTGAGACATTTGTGTGGATTAGATTTACATCCAAGGTCACATCATCTTGGTGATAGGAGTGTCAGAGGACCCAGAGAATGTGAGAGTGTCCATTTCCTAGAAACACCCCAGGAATTGTTTTGACATACAATGATTCTTGTGGATTGTTGGTAGCTGCATGAATTTTATATAGGGATTACCACACATAGAATTTCCATTGATAAGCTTTCCTAAGAATGCTGTGATGTTTTTTTGGTCAACTTCTTGTAAAAAACCATTCATGAGATGAAAGGGAGGTTGACATCTCACCTGTACTGATACTTCCAGAGATGGGTAATAGTTAAATGGTCTACTATGATGCTTTAGGTATTGGGATGGGGAAGGTGATGATATTGGGATATTGAGTCATAGTTTATGGGTCTTGGCTGTTGAGGCCTCATGAGAGGAATTACCCTACACAATATCCAGTGTTTGCTATAGTTTTTCATGCATTATTCTATTAGAGGTTCTATTTACTGAGAGAAAATTTTGTGGTGTACACATACCACAAAATACTCAAGTATATCTTTATGTAGCATGATTTTAATTTCAGGCATCAATGGTAGGTGGAGTACCAACAATCATTCAACATTGAGCTTGCCTACATGCCTAGTAAGGGAAATGTAGGGGTCGATGCGCTTATTAGGAGGACTCAGATACAGGCGATGTAGTAGGATAGTAGAGAGTGGAAACTCATGGCGTTGTTCTCTGAGATTCATCTGGAGGTACATTACAGATAGAGATAGATTTATTTATAATAATTATCCATGACCTATACTAATGTAGACATAGTTTGGAAGATGAATCTATCGGATTTAAAAGGCCTTGTTCTATGGGAGTGTGTGGTAGGTGAGGAACCACCTCCTGGTTAGACATTAGGTGAAGATAATATCATGTGTATCGATGGATTTGTTGGGGTTCTAGTGAATATACACAAGGATATGATGCGGGAGTTCCCTACTTTATCATCGACAGTGCATCCAAAGGTCACCAAGATGTACCATGACTTGCGTTGTTATTACAGGTGTCTGAGATTAAAGCATGAGGTGGCTGGTTTTGTTATTCTGTGTTCCAACAGTCAGTAGGCTAAGGTGGAAAATCAGTGACTGGTTGGGATTTTATAGTAGTTACCTATTCCGAAGTGAAAATTTGATGATGTTGTGATAGATTTCGTGACTAGTTTATAGAGGTCGCCTAAAGGTAATGATGTTGTGTATGTTTTATTGAAAGGATGAATATGGTCTCTCACTTATTTCCCATCAAGGAGATCTTCAGTGTGGATGACCCTGGAATGTTTTATATCCGAGAGGTAGTGCGACTAAATTGGGTCCTACAAACTATCGTTTCAGATAGGGATTCCCACTTTACATCTCATTTCTGGAAATGTTTTCAGACGGCCCTGGGTACATATGTGATTATGAGAACATTATACCACACTTAGAATGACGTACAGTTAGAGCGTATGATATATGTGAAAGTGGATATGCTACGAGCATGCATCCATGATTTTGGGGGCTCTTGGGAGAGGCACATTACCCTCATTGAATTCACTTATAATAACAGTTATCAAATGATGACATATATGAAAACTTATGAGGATTTATATGGTATGATATTCCATTCTCCCCTATACTAGTTAGAGGTAGGTGAGGAACCTTTGTTGGGACCGTGTCTCATGTAATAGACCTCTCATTAGGACCAGTTGATTTAGAAGTGGATGAATAATGCACAGTCTCATCAGGAATCTTACGCTGATCTCCACAGACAACCTGTATAGTTTAAGGTCAGGGATCTAGTTTTCAGGCAGGTTTCACTGAGGATAGAAACATATGGATTAGGAGATAGGGAAATATTTCACTGAGATATTCTAGGATGTTTGAGAGTTTGGAGAGAGTTGATTTGGTTTACTATCAGTTGCAGTTATCTCAGAGGTACCATGCAATGCACGACGTCTTCCACATATCTCAAATCTGCCATTATCACTCAGAACCATCACACATTTTTAGCCTGAGGAGGTTGATATTCAGGTTGATGCATCCTTCGAGGTACATCTGATGTCTATCTTTGGTAGGATCATGAAGGATCTCTGAGATAGTTCAATTCATCCAGTATGGGTGCAATGGAAGCATGACCATTTACAGGATGTGAATTGAGAGAGGGAGTCCAACATACGTGCTCAGTGGCCAAAGTTGTTCTCAGATGAATCATGACCAATCGTTATAGTGAAAGGATGAATTAGTATAGGGGGAATATTGTATGATCCTAGGTTTTTCTTGAGCTATGGATCATTTATTTTAGGGTTAAATTTGATTAAATTACAATTTCTCTTAGAGCATAAGCTGGGACATGGGCTGGATGGGTTGTTTTTTAGAAAGAAGGGGAAAAGGCTGATGGATGGATGTAGGACAGCTACACGTCGTTCACTAGCAGTAAACGTTGTGAACTACCATTTCACAATGTGTATGGGTAGTTTACGATGTGTAAGGATTTTTCATCAAAAAAATAAAATCAGGAAGTACATATCATGTACCTGAGGAACACATTGTGTAATTTCCCATTGGGTTTTTTTTAAAATTGAGGTAGTACCCTGTTATTTTTGATTGAAATATACTTTTCTCTTGTTTTTGGAAGAAAAAAACATCTAAAATGGTTTTTCATATCTAGATGATGTCCAAAATATGATTCAAAATGGGTTTGTATTATTGTAACTGAATTTTATGTAACATATTCCTTTGTAGTAATTATTTATACTTTATAACAATGACTACACTATTTTGATTTAGGCTCATATGCCCTAATTTCTTATTCTTAATTCATTATTTATATTTCATCCAAACCAGGATGAATCAAGACTTAATACTAGATGATATCTCTACTACTGAGTTGAGTAAGGTGGTTTATAATTTCTTTCGGCTTTTTAGGTCCTTTTCGAGCGTTCGACATTTTCTCTGTCTATCGAACATTCTGACGAGGCCTCGTTTTTTAGCGAGTTGTATGTAGTATCTATTGTCTGACCTACTGAGGATTCATGTAGGTTCTAGTTAGGTGATTTGGAACCCATTTATTGATTCGAGGTCACCCATGGGGTGAACCTTAAGAAAATTCCATTTTTATACATATTTAAACCACTCAAGGGGTGTGTGCTTATGCTTTCCTATTTAGAGCAAGCCCATAAATGCCTTAATGAGTTGAATAGTTTTCTTAGGAGATGTGTTGACTCATTTCATTGTTATATCTCATGATTCCAAGCCTAGTTTGAGAGTTTGTATTTAAATAAATGGGTTAATAGGGATGGGTAAAACTATATAAAATGAGTAATGGTAAGTTAAATTGATTATATGGGAGGGTAGGACCATATGATTTGTAATTGATAAGTTGATTTCATGAGTGGGTATACTCATTAATTGTACATATTTATGTGAGTGGGTATACTTAAATGGATTTGATGTTTAAAATGAATGATTTGATTGAATGGTTTGATAGATGCCATGGACAACTCTCCATGGATATGGAATGTAGTAGTGGATGCCTCAGGTTGACTCTACACCTTGGGTCTTGATTCCATGGAATTCCTCGGGCCTTGCTTCCTCATGGATCCAAATTTCTTGGTTTCATGAATGAAATTACATTGGAAATCTCTTAGGACCCCAACCAGTTCCTAGACCAATTTTCCAATTTCATTACCATGGTACTAGATGTGGATGCCTTGGATGAGCTTCAACAATATGTCCCTTCATGACATAGAATCATTACATGGATTCCCTAGTACGTGACACCTTGGATGCAGCCATTATGTTATACTTTTAACTATATGTCATGGCTGTGGTATTCTATTTTTCAATATACAGCATGATCATGGGACTCTTGACTTATTTATATAGTTTGGTTGTGGCTTTCTTGGTATTGATGGATGTACGACAAGGCCGTGGGACTTGTTTACTATTTATAGTGTCTTTATTAGGAGCATTATTTTTTGTAGGTATCCATGTGGGGATGTTCAGTACTACATATGAAATTATACTTATGTCAGTGGAATATGCAGTTACTTTACTATTTTCATTAAACTTTCTAGCAATTTGTATGTTACTATCAGAACTGTATAGACCTGGGTGGTTTCCAATTGGGATGTTTATCTCCCTCCTTGTTTAGGCCTCCTTGGGGACCCAAACAGATTATATGGTTTCATGTGAGGATATGGGAAAGTGCCCTGGTAGAGTTTATTGATTTTGGCTTTGGAGCAGCGCAGCATAGGACCATGTTGAGGCATGCGATGCTACATTCAATTTTTGGTCTTTTGTTTTTTGGGATACTTGTACTGTATTGTATTTCCATGTACTGTTTTGGGTGATTTCAAGATACTTGAATCATTTTCATTATTTAGTATATGAGACACTTCTAGTTATTGAGATGTATTATTGTATTGTCTTACTTTCAGTTAATACCATTTATTATGCTTTGGTTATTTATTCTATTATTGAATTCTACTATGATACTCTGGTAATGAAGTCATAGTATCCCATCTAATTCACCTAGTCCCTCTCTACTAGTTGGAAGACTATGGTGTTTGGGGAGATGTGCTTTAGACCATGTTGACAACTGGGCTTGGGGCTCTATTGGGTGGCATTTAGGTCTGAGACACTAAAATTTCAAATTCCCTTTTGGATGTTAAATTTTAATTTGGTGTAATTTAGTTATTTTTATTTGTTCAATTAGATGTGGTAACATCTATATGTTCACAAGGTGAACATATTGAAGGGCTCAAAATTGAGAATGGGTTTTCCATAATGATGTTCATAATAAAATCATGATATTCTAACACTCTTCCCACATCCTCCTTATTTTCATTTGACTCCTATTTTAAAATGGTTTGTCTAGAAACCTAAATGTTTATTAAATTTATCTTTGGTTCTTAAATGTTTCTTTGTTTTCTTAATGGTAACATGATCTTTAAAAATATTTAATTGTGATTTTAGATGTGTCCTCAAATACTTGGCCTATTTGGATCTTTGATATATGGTATAACTTTTAAATGATATAAATGACCACTTGTATCATTTCATACATGTTGTGTGGTTTTATTTAAGATTTGGAAATGACTTGGGAAATGGATTTAGAATTGTGAGCATTAATGGTCTGGTTGGTACATTATGGAATTTTTGTAAAATTGGTGATAAATTGATATTATGTATATGCTTGGTTGGAAATTGTGTGTGATTTGATTTGATGTGGGAACCTATATAGTGGATCCTATATGAATAGAATCATCACATATTTGGTGTTAGTGTTTGGGCTAGGCATGCACAGTGGCTATGGGTTTTAGTTTGAGCCACATAAGTGAGGACCTCCCCATTTACCACATACTATTATCATGGAATTACTGGGATTAATTTTGAGGGCTGATAGATAGTTACTTATTGACCCTAATTAAATGGGATAGTACCCCTATATTTTTTGAGAGGCTAGGTGGGACAGATCACACTACGATTCTCTATTTATTTCATCCCTTATACCACTATTTTAAACTAATTTTTTATCATAGATTCAAAATTTAGTAACAAATTTAAATCCCTTTTTGATTTAATTATTTTGTGTTTTCACTATTAAAAAGTTCAGTTTCACAATTTTTTAAGATTTTATTATAAGTGTTGGTGATTCGGAAATCCCATGATGATGCATAAGGAAAATGGACCAAACTGCATGGAATTCCATGGACACATGTCTAGTATTTTACATGTTCTGTGAAATTATTGAATCAAAATGGGGTTATATTTTTTATCATATCCAAAAATACATCGTATAACATTATTATGATGGATCTAAAGGCCAATTTTTCAATTAATGGGACCATTCGAACTGATCTGTGAAGAAAATCCAATCTGCATAAATTCATAAGTGGTGTTGTGTATTTCGGCTGTATGTAGAGATTTGTGCCTCCAAATTATGACAATTGTTTGGTAGATATAATAAATATGTGTTTAATTTTTTTTAGTTTTTTAAAATGTTATATATGGCTATATTATTGCTGGAAACCATGTTCTGAGTAGTTTTAAGAAATATGGGTTCTCAAAACCACCTTCAACTTTGCCTATAAATTGATTACCTGGACACCCCATTTAGAGGTTCTACCAGGAGGAAAAGTGATTCTATTATGGAGTCCCAAATTAGTTATGTCACCATCCTTGTAATTTATAGAGGCTATAGAAAGTGCTAATTTAATATCTTTTTCTTCCCCCACTCCCATGGATTTCTAAACTCCTCGTGATCACCCAGGGAGAATTGTATTATAAATCCCATGATTTTTTTGTAATAATTGAATGGTATTTTAAATTCCACATTTGGGTGTTGTTTTTAATCATGAACTATTCTGATTTTATTGGGATATGTACTCGTATGCCATTCTCAAACTCATATGATCATGTTTGGTGTAACCTTCCAAGTGATGTTTCACACATCATTCACCATTTCTTCTTCCCTCTTTTAATTATTGTATTTGTGTGGTTCATATTGGTCATATGAACTATTATAAATATTTAAATTTCTATGTAATTTCATGTCATGGTAGCACATTGAAATAACATACAAATCTGGATAGCACATTGAGCTCTTCATGTGTTTCCTTGATGAGTTTCTATTATGAAGGTGAACCTAAATCACCCATTCATTGGTGGTATCTGGTGAATCATTGGGTTTTTCCAAATAATCCATAGGTGTTATCCTAGTGTAAAATCATTATGTTTTGGGAATTTCCTTTATACCTTTATGCTTTATCCAAAAACTAGCTATACTATCACTATACCACAATTAGGGGCTAGAATTATCTTAAACAACTTCTCTAGAGAAGTTTTCCCTACCTCCTAAACTGAATCAATTAGAAAATAAATTTTTGAAATTACAAAATCATAGGGAAATACCCTCAATGAATATTAAATGATATTAAAATTAATTTTTACAAGTTTCCCCCACCACCAAATTAGTGAAAAATTTCAAATTCAATACTTCTCTAAGGGACTTGTCCCCATGGATCGTTGAATGATAGATGTTGTATCCGGTTGTGACCTAGTTGATAAAAATCCTTCCACCACTCACGAATTAATATTAAACTTGGAACAAAGTTCACAATAATTTGGTAAAAATTAAATTACTCAAACCCAAGGAGATAATGAAGTATTTATTTCAACCCTAGAACAAAAGGATGATAATAAAATTTATGATATGCATACCCTTATAAGGAAATTAGCTTACGTACAAATAATTCACAAAATCCTTCTATTAAATTTCACTTTTCTATTTGTTCTAATATCACTCATTTTTCCGACCAGTGCCTATAACTTCAGGATTCATCTATGTCTTTTTCATATGTATTCCCATGGTATCCTTTTTAGGAAGCACCACCCTTCATGCAAGAATGGTTCAGGACAAATCCTAAACCCGAGTGGAAAGCACAAACACAATAAAAAAAAGGAGGAAACATGAGATACCCTCAATAGAACTGGAATCAATATGGATAAGGAATTAAACCTTATTATCCTTCAACATCTCAAAATAATCCTTCTCCTCCCAACCCTATCCAAGCCTCAAAGTCATGGTGGAGTAAATTGAATCCCAAAACATCCAGTTCCAATAGACCATGTAATCGGCTATTCAAGTCCTGCGAACTCATGTTGGGTAATTGGAAGACACCATTGTTGAGATTAAGATGCAAGGTTCTAGAATAATACCATCCGAACCTATTTATAATATTATTGAAAAAAGGTAATGTATGTGCAATTAAACTTCACAGGGGTAAAGAAGTTTCTTTATTCAATTATTCTACACAAAAGGTATGTCCTACTCATGGAAACCAACTGTCTCTACCAACAAAAGTTTCAAGTGAAGAAAAAAAAGACCAAAAGGTAAAAAAATTATCATTGGGGATTCCCCTGAACAATCCATTCACCTTCCTTCACCCAAATAATCCCTAAATCTAAGAGTTTTTTATAATGATTTAGATAATGAAATAATGGATACACATAAAAAGGTAAAAGTTAATATTTCTTTATTGGATATAGTTAAGTAAATCCCCATTATTCCAAATTTCTTAAAGAACCTTTCCCCCATAGATGAAAACTAAATGGGAATGAAATAGTCATCCTAGGAAGTAATTTATCTACCTTAATATTACGAAAAATTCCAAACAAATATAAGTATCCTGGAACATTCACGATACCTTGCACCATATGGGATATATTCTTTTCTATTTAAATTATATATTTGGGTGCTTCGATTAATGTGATTCTTTACTCTATGTACAATTATCTATAGGTTGGATAGATTCAACCAATGGGACTCATCATGTAACATTCCAACCATAGCACAACACACCCATCTAGAGTGACTGAGGAAATCCTCATAAGACATCGCTCTCTAATATTCCCCATAGGCTTATACATTCTAAAGATTAAAGATACCCTAAACCAAGGAAATTACCCTCTCATACTTAAGAGGCCATTCCAGAAAATAGAAAACATGATCATCAACATTCACAATGTTTTGGTTTAAATGAATTTCATTAGAGAAAAGGTATGTTTTAATATACGTGATTCCATGAAACACCCCATTGATGATCACTCCACTATTCTTATCTATTCAATGTATGTTATCTTTAATGAAACACACACACACACACACACACCATTCTCTCCTCAACCCATACTCCTATTCATTTTCCAATTCTTCACACATAGATTATTTAAGCATTGATTAATGTTTTGAGTGTTTGGTGGGTTCATAAAATTGTAAATTTTAGGATTTAATTGATGAGTGTGTTCATTATGAGGTACTCGTAGCCGTTGATGATTATGAAAATCTCATTTCCATTGATTCTATTTCCTTAGATAATAATCTTGATCAGAAATAAAGTTTTATGGACCTCACTCCCCCTAAATCACATCCCTTAATCCAAAAACTATCGGTGTTGGAACTAAAAACACTTCCATATAATTTAAAATATTCTTATATTGAAGTTATTGACCAATTTCCCATCATTATTTCAAATAACCTATCTCCACAGTAGGGATCAAAACTATTGGAACTTTTCTGAGAGTTTAAAATGGAAAATGGATGGACATTATCTGATATTCTCAGGATTATCCCATATATTTTTACGCACCATATACTTTTATGTTGTGAGGCTAAGCCTGTAAGGAAATCTCAACACCGATTAAATCCAACTCTCATTGAATTAGTAAAATTGGAAGATAGTAAATTACATGCTGTTGGGATGATCTATACTTTATATGATTTTAAATGGGTTAGCCGAGTGAAAATAGTGCATAAAAATGGAATAACGATTGTGTCAAATGAATAGAAATAACTAGTTCCAATCCATATTCCAAATAGTTAGTGAGTCTGTATTGACTTCCATCAACTAAATCAAGCCATTTGAAATAGAAACTTTCCATTACCTTTAATTGGCCAAATTTTAGAAATATAGGCTAGTATTTCCAATTATTTCTTCCTTGATGGAAATTTGGGTTATTTAGAAATCCATATTACCCCTGAGAATCAATAGATGAAAAAATTTACCTGTCCTTTTGGCACATTTTCATATAGAAGAACTCATTCTGATCTATGTAATGCTCATGGTACATTTGAGTGATGTTTGTTGAGTATTTTTTCTGTGCACCTTGTTAATTTTATGGAAGTATTTATTGATGATTTCATGGTTTATGGATTTTTCATTGATGACTTTTTGGATCTCCAAGGTTTTATCCTCTTCCATTTCATTGAAAAATAATTTGAATTAAATTATGAGAAATGAAATTTCATGGTTGAGCGAGGGATAGTTCTTTAGCATGTTATTTCAAATGTGGGAATTCAAGTGGATAAATAAAAAATTCAATTAATTTCATCCCATCCATATCCAAAATGTGTTCATGAAGAGAAATAATTATTGGGTCATGCTGGTTTTTACCAATGATTCATTAAAGACCTTAATAAAATCACACTAACCATTTATATATTGTTTGAAAATGTTTCTATATTTTTTTCGATAATATTTTCGAGAATGCATTGAATTCACTAAGAAAGAGTCTCGAGTCACCTTCAATCATCTAACCACTAAGGTGGGATCTCTCCTTTGACATTATGTGTGTCACCTCTAATATTTCAGTTGGGGTTGTTTCATCAGAAAGGGTTGATAAGTCTCCTCATTTCATTGTGTATGCATAACATACACTTGACCATCCCTCATAAAAATACACCACCACTAAAAAATAACTCCTTTATATTGTGTTTTACTTGAAAAAATTCCATTCATAACTTATTGGGTAAAAAATAATTTTCTTTTCTGATCATGTTTCACATCATTTTCTACTAATGAAACCTCAAGCTAAACCCCACCTCATTTGGTGTGTCCTCCTACTCTAAGATTTTTCCCTTCAGATTAGAGATAATAGATGAGTGGAAAATGTGGTACACGACTTCATTAGCAGGATTTCTCCACCATTGGACCACCATGTTGACTCATCCCTCCCCATTGGAGAATTTATTCCCCACGAGAATCGGTGTGATGTGGTGGACCTTACCCTATGTAATGAAAACATTGTATATTTTATAACAATAACTAGGGTCCCCCCTACTTTTATCATCTCATAATCCCAGAGATTTAAGAATGATTCATGATGGTACATTTGGGATGAATCGTACTTGTGCAGAATTTTCAGTGACCGTGTTGTTCGTAGGGATTTCACTGACCATGAGTTCTCTTTAGTTCTGTGTTTCTTCCACACAATGTCTTGTGGAGGCCACTTTGGCTCTCAACAGACTAATCAACAGGTTCGTACCTCAGGAATTTATTGGAAAACATTGTATTGATATGGTCATCTATTTTTATATCATGTACTCAATGTCAATTCATAGGGAATATATCTAAGAGGAAAGAAATTCCCCAACAACCCATGTTATTTTTGGAGACCTTATATACATAGGGAATTTAATTTATGTGGAATTTTAAAAATTAATTTGCCTTTGTGTACATCTTTTTGGATGAGTAATATGTATCTATATGCGTGGATGTAAATGATATTAGGATCAATGACTCTCGAGTGGTTGTTGATTTTGTGTGATCCTATATTTTCAGAATGTTTGGTTTTTCGAGATTAATCATTAGTGGTCAGTGTTAACATTTTCACAATCGAAACATGAAAAATTTTCTCCGTATGTATGGGGTTGTTCATAAAGTATCAAATTCATATCACTCCAAAACTAGTAGAAAAGAAGTAATTTCAAATAGGGATGTTAGGATAATCCGGAAAAAATGGTACAACCCAATAGGAAATATTGAAGTTTGCGCTTGAATAATGAACTTTGGGCCTGCCATAAATATTTTAAAATCCTATTCCGAATGTCACCATATAAGCATTTTTCTGTAAAGGATTGTCACTTCCATGTAGAGGTAGACCACCATGCATATTTTTCTGTCAAACAATATAATATGAATTTATCAGTTGTAGGTGAGCATAGGAAGTTTTAGATTCCAATGTCTGGAATAAATTTGGTGTGATGCATATGAGAACACCTAAATTTATATAGAGAATACAAAGGATATCCATGATGGGATGAATCACCAGAGGAAGTTTCCTATCAGTGAGAAGGTCCTTATGTACAATTATAAGCTAAAGCTCATTCCTGATAAGGTCTATTCTTGATGGGTTGTTTCTTATACTATTACTAATTTTTACTCTTTTGGTGCAATACATGTTTTTATGAGAATAGTGGAAAAATTATTACTGTTAAAGGGAAGAGACTTAAACATTTTTATCAAAATTTTCCAAAGAGTATTATGGATAAAATAAACCTTCAAGAATAAACTTACCAGTAAATCCCACCATGTTTTATCCTTCCTTTATACATTAAATTTTATTACAGAGAGGAAACTACACACATTAGGTGTGGGGGGGGGGGAGTATATTACCAGGTTAGTTTGTAATTTTAATTGTATTTCTTTATTTTTATCTTTTTATCTTGTTGAATGGTATTTTAAATTTCCCTTTTCCCCCCACACTTTTGTTTCATAATGTTAATTTTGATTCCCACTTTATCCAAGATAATGATTTCCTCTTAATCATGGAAGCTATTGAAAAATCATGAGGAATTCCATAATTTCATTTAGTTTTTACATTAAAAAATCAGATTTTATGAAGAAATTAGTTTTTATAAGGAATTTAACATTTTTCATTGAATTTCTTTAAAATTTTTTGTTTGTCGATGATATAAATGATCATATCACATTGAGACCCTTGAGAATAATGGAACCCTTTGAGAGAGTAGTTTATGAGAAAATTGTGTCATTACATATATCTATATATCGTTTCACCCAGACATGAAGTGTGAATTAATATCAATCAATAGATGGTAAATAGATTTTAATTTAATATTTATAGAATTTGCTAAATTATTTTTTCGTATGTTCATTCCTTATCAGATCTTTTTTAATACATTACTGGATTGATCTATGCATCTGTACCTGTTATCTGACTATTGTATGCCCTTGAAAAAAATATAAATAAATAGAAACACAAAAACATGGGTTCTGTATTGGGAAGTTCAAAAACCATACTTCATTTACCTTTGATCATGTTTTAACTATTACAATTAGTGTTATGAGGAAATCAAACAAGGGTTGAGAGATGAGTGTGAGATTTATTCTAAGTGAAACATTTGAAAAAAAAAAGAAAATTTTATACTATGAAATAAGGGGAGTGATGAAATGTACAAAATATGGGGATATATTGGACCAGAGCTTAAGGATTATATTTTGAAAATGCTTAAGTGAGTGGGTCTTTAAATATTATTTCATAGGATGTGGGGCTGGTTCAGTGGATAGAATCATTTATGAATTATTTTTTTATAGTAACATATATTTACGACATGGAATGATGAATGAATATCATGAAATTCTTTCACAGAAAGTTATGAATAATTAGTGACATGGTTAAATTATGAATTATCTTATTAGAGTAGTATCATTCATATCTTATAATTCATTTCTAATACAATTAAGAGACATATTTTCCCATGATCAATGAGAGTAACTCATTGCTGTGATTTTTAATTTGGCCACATTTACATCACAAATGAATTTTTTTTAATGTTAAATCATCATGATGTTTAGAATATGTCGATTCATAATTTTGGGAAATGTGAATTTTCATAGGAATTCAAATGTTTAGCTGTGGGGGCGTGTTCTCACCACGATTCACTATTCATTTCGACCCTTATACAAATATGTTAATATGATTTTATATCATAAATTACAGTTTTAATAACTAATTTCACTTCTTTTTTATTTAATTATTTTGTGGATTAAATATAAAAAATTTCAATTTCACTTGTTTTGATGATTTTATTGTAAGTGGAGGTGATTCAGAAACCCCATGATGATGTGGAAGGATAATGGGAGAAAAGGCATGGAATCCCATAAACTCATGTCCACTATTTTTTATGTTTCACAAGAATAATGATTCCAAATGGGATGAAATATTTTTAACAGGTCAAAATTTCCATGGTCTATATCTCTCTTTAAGGAACCCAATCCCAATTCATCAATTAAGGGGTCCAAAAAACTAATTTGTCCAAAAAATATAGTATGCATAAGTTCAACAGTGGTTTTCTGTATTTCGGATGTATATAGAGATGTGGGACTCAAAAGTATGAAAGGTTTTCAGTAGAAATAGTAAATAGATGGTTCCACATGTTTATAGTTTTTTAAAAAGTGAGATAATAATATCTAGTGGCCGAAAATAATGTTCCAATCGGTTTTATGAAATCTGGGTGACTAAAAGCACCTTCCACTTTTCCTATAAAATGTTACATTGGGAAACCCGTTTGAAAGTTAGACTTAGATATAAGGTAATTCCATTTTATAGTCCTAAAGATGTCCTATAATCATACCTAGAAGTTCTAGATGCTATTGAATGTTAAACTACAACATCTTTTTCTTCCACCCTCCCATGTATTTCTAAACTCCTCTTGATCACCTAGGGAGTAAAGTGTTTTAAATCCCAAGACTTGTTTTTGTAACAATTGAATGGTCTTTTAAATTCTAGGTTTTTGTGTATTTTATTCATCATACTATCTCGTTATTTTATAGAGTTTATTTATATATTCTCTTGCTCAAAATCATATGATCTTGTTTGGGGTACCGTTTCATGTGATGTTACACAAACAATTCCCTATTTCTTCTTACATCGTTTAATTATGGTGTTTGTTTTGTTCCTATGGGTAAATTGAACTCTCATAAACAATACCATGGCCATGTAATTTCATTTAATGGAAACACATTGAAATAAAACACAAACTTAGATAGCACAATGAGTTCTTTTTGTGTTTCCTTGGTGAGTTTCTATTACAAAGTCGAACAAAAATCACCCTATCATCAGCTGTATCCATTAAATTATTGTGTGTTTCTAACTAAACACTAGAAGGTATCCCAATATAAAATTAGTAATAAACTAGTTATAGTTTTTACAAACCAGGGACTAAAATATCATAATCCTATCTCTTGCTGTGATGAAGGGTGAGGAACATACGATTTCCTCTTGTTGATCACACTTAATCAGTTCAATTAATTTCCAATTATGTTTATCACTTTAATTTTTCTATTTACTTTTTAAATTATCAACCACCATGTTTTCCAGAAATCCCATTACCCTTTAGTTTTAATAATCAAAACCATGTTTTTGAATTAATGATCTAATAATCTTTCAAGTGATGACCTAGGATTCCTTCTATACTACAGAAATTGTAATAAAAATAGATATCTAATTTGATTCACTCAATAACACAATCAGGGATGTGCCACTAGATTGGATAGTTACGAGTGGCCAGTTGGGTATTGATTGTAGATCTACACCACACACTGATAGGTGAGTTAAAATTGACTATGACCATGGATGCATTCTAGATATGTTTAGGAAATGATCATGATTATTTATATGTTTTTTCTGCATGTTTTTCAGCACTTGGTTTCATTATTTATTAGTATTGTATACTTGTATATTCACTGTAAAACTTATTTATAGTATGTAATTTTTATCTTTTTTGGGGTTTCATACTTGGTTTTTGGTTTTATAAATTGTATTTGGAAATGTAAAACAATTTAAAAAACCAGCGTCTGTTGTTTTGAAGATGGAATATCACGTTTGGTTATTTAAATTATAAAAAACTAATTAATATATGTATTTTAAAACTAGTTTTTGTGGAATTTTTTAGGAAAGAAAATTACTAGACTATCTGATTCTTTTAAACTTGGTTGTTTATTCTCACACCCTACTTACGCCACGCGACGTCAGTAAACCAGAGCAGTTTTCAAGTCAAGGTACTTGGATCATGTTTCCTTTAGAGCTGGCTAGTTTGTGGTTTTATTGACCAAGTGGACATGTGGAGATCAAGTTGGTTGATTTTTTCCAGGGTTAGTTGTAGTTCAGTTTCATTTTTTTGATGAAGTTTTATCTAGATCAGATTTATTATTTATTTATGTTCATTTATTATAGTGTTTATGATGCATGCTCTACTTTGGTTTTTTGATCCTGGTTGTTTTGGTACAAATCATTCCCATTATGGTATCTTTGATTCTGAGTACTAGTTTCCAGCCCAAAGCATCAAGAATGCCTCTTGGGCCTTCTCTCAGACTGAGTGGTTTTTAGGGTCATATGTTAGCATGACCTAGTTCGTGACATTAGAAAAGTAACACAAATGTTTTTAAAAAATCTAAAATTAACATTGTCCATTTGACTATTATAATTTCTTATTAAATTTAAAAGTAATTATATCAAATTAGGGTCATTAAAAAGGTTTATATTCAAAATCCATATTTTTCTTGATGCCTTTAAAGTCAAATTTAATGAATAGTTTCAATAATGACATTAATTACATATAATAAAAGTTATAATTTATTTAATGATTTCAAAATAATAAAAACCTTGAAATAGGAAATAGAGGATAATATATTGTCATAAATTTCATCCCTAGTCCATTTATGATCCAATTGTCACCATATAAGTAAAATTATAACACTTTAATATTGAAAGAGTAGTTACCATAGTTAAGGATAAAAATGGTTAACAAATTGTTAAAAATAATATAAGGATTAAAATGATATATAAAGATGTAAAAAATTGAATGGATGATTATATTAGGACCGTATAATCCTTAAATTCATATAAATTTAATTTTGGAACCACATGGTCATGAATGTGACCGGAATATATTATAATATTTTTAAAGTTCACAAGAGTGCCCCTCCCTTCACTTATAAAAGTAACTCCTTCTCTCTTTTCATTACACGACATTGATCAATAGAGACGAACCATAACCTACCCAATTTTCATTTCATATTCCTTATTCACATATTATAGTTTCATTTCTTTATAAAATACCATTCCACGGGTCCTTTAAAAAGAATCTAAAAGAAGTCTACCCAAGAAGATTTAATCTTATTTAGTAACACATTGAGATTTATTTATTATTATACTTCTTCTAAATCTATTTTAACCATTCTAAAATAATATACCCATTATCATGAATATGATAATTTATTATTACAATAATGGGACAATAATTTCAATATATTTTCCTTCATATGAAAAGTGATAGCATTTCTTGAGCATACGAATGACTTACCATCTCCACATAGCATTGTTATACATTATTAATCACAAATTTACTTGGATGGTTAAAAAAATAGACATAATGAATATATATGATATATAAGAAATAATTATACTTCTATAATTATAATATAGTATTTACATTATTACATTCCAATCTATTGTAAAATGATAATGTTCATTGTACGTATGTGTAAACTGCCACCTCTAAAAAATATTGTGATTCATTTCTCATTTACCTTTTAACAGAGATGGTAATAAGGAATGATTTTATGAATATATATTTTATATATGATATTATAATAATACTATAAACATTAATTATTATTTAAATTTATTTTGTTCCTTTATTCGAAAAGTGAATGTTGCATTCATTCGTACGTACGACTGACTATCTCCATTAATGATGTAATTAATTTTTATATCTATAAATTAAATAAATTATTATAAATATATATATTTAATATATATTATTTTTATATAGTTATAAAAATTATGGAGATAATGTGGCCATAAAAAAATTACAAGGAAAAGAAATACTGGGCCGAAATTCTCAAGAAAGAAACAATTAACAACTAAAAGAATAATACTAATAAAAGATTGTTTAAAAAAGGGTTATATGATCATGTGTAAAATTTTAGTTTTGTATATTTTTATATAATTTAACTATAATAAATCATGATTTATTATATAGGATGTTAAATCAATTATGGTAAAATTCAAACTTGAGGAATAATATTTTGTCTCAATTTCCTATTCATTAAGAAAAAAGTGGAAATTTGAAAATATTTTTTTAAATAGTTTTTGTAATACCCATTTAATTATTTAAAATAGATATATATTTGTTAATACTGATTAATGTTTCAATAAATGTTTACTCTTTCAGAAGGTTATAATTTAAAAGGGTCTAAAGAAATAATAATTTATTATAAAATCTCATTTTTTTAGTATTTGTATTATTTCCATTTAAAGATTCATATAATATATCCTTCATAAAATCTATAAATTCTCTTTTCCTCTGGATATTTAATAATTTTCCCAATTTTTATTCAACCATTCCTATATTATAAACTCTAATTAGGGAAATAAATTTTAATATAAAATACAATCTTGTTTCCCTTAGGATTAGGTATGTTTTAATTCAATGTCCATATTTTTTTCCATTTTTTTAAAAGTCCATTTTTTTACTCAAATTATTTTATAAGTAAATTTTATATATTATCATTTATGTTTTAAATGTTCTAAAAGGAATCATACTAAGATTTTCTATAAGGTTATTTTTTGAATTTATTTACAAAATTCAAAAGAATGGTTTCTTTATCATACATGGCATTAAAGGAAAGTCCTATTGGAAACTGTTTCTAGGTTTAATAGATAAAGGTAATGTATGTGAAGTTGCACTTTGTAGTGGTAAATAAGTTTCTTCTTCAAATTATTTTACCCAAATTTTATGTCCTACTCTTGAAAACCCTTTTTATCTACCCACACAAGTTTCAAGTGAATAAAAACAAGACAAAAAGGGTAAACAATTTATCATTGAGGATTCCCCTGAACAATTAATTCTTTGTACTTTCCTCAATGAATCTCTAAATATAATATTTATTTGATAATGATATTGATAATGAAATAATGGATACATTTAAAAAGGTAAAAGATAATATTCTTTTATTGGATGTAGTTAAATAGATCCTCGCTATGCCAAATTTCGTAACGAGCATTGCACCCATATACATTGACTAAAGGGGAATGAGAGTGTCAACCAAGGATGGAATATATCATCCTTAATATTTATAGAAATTTAAAGCAAATTAATGTTTCCAAGCATGTTCATGATACCTTAAACCATAGGGGAGAACTTATTTTCTAATGAAATTCTAGATTTGGGTTCATCGATTAATGTGATTCCTTACTATGTATACACTTCTCTATAAGTTTGAGTTCTTCATAAAATGGGCATCATCATGAAACATTCCATCCAGAGCACAACACACATATCCAGAGTGATCGAGGACATCCTCATAAGAGTGAAGAATCTAATATACCCTACAGAATTCTACATTCTAGATATGGAAAATACACAAACCAATGGAAATTTCCCTCTCATACTTTCGGGTTCATTCCTCAAAATAAAAAATTAGGATCGTCAACATTCACAATGGTACTCTGTAAATAAATTTCATTGGAGAAAAGGTATGTTTTAATATCAATGATTCCATGAAACACACCATTGAAGAGCACTCCACTCATCCTGTCTATTCGATAGAAGTGATCTTTAATGACACACACATTACATTATCTCATCAATCCACACTCAGATGCATTTGTCTATTCTTCACCCTTAGATTATTTGAGCTTTGATTCATGTTTTGAGTGTTGTGTGAGTTGAAAAATTGTAAATTTCGTGATTTAATTAATGAGTGTGTTCATTATGAATTACCCATGACCATCGATGATTCTACAAATCTCATTTACATTGATTATCTTTCTATAGAGAATAAAAATGATCAGATAAAATGTTTCACATACCTCACTCCACCTAAATCCCCTACCTTAATACAAAAACCATCAACATTGGATCTAAAAACACTCCTATATAATTTAAAATATGTCTATCTTGATGGATTTGAAAAATTTCCCATCATTATTTCAAATAACCTCTCTCCATAGTAGGAATAAAAACTTCCCAACCTTTTGAGAGAGTGTAAAAAAGGAAATTGGTTGGTCATTTTTGGATATTTCTGAGATTATAACATCTATTTGTATGCACCATATACTATTACATGGTGAGGTTAAGCCTGTAAGGAATACTCAACAATGGTTTAATCCAACACTCTTTTAATTTTTTAAATTGAAAGTTAGTAAATTACATGCTGCTGGGATCATCTATCCTATTTATAATAGTTAATGGGTTAGCCTAGTGAATTTTTTTCATACAAAATGGATTAAAGGATGGATCCAATGAACAAAATGAACTAGTTCTAACATGTGTGCCAAATATTTTTATAGTCTATATTGACTACGGTCAATAGAATCAATCCCTATGAAAGGACCACTTTACTTCAACTTTCATTGACCAAATGTTAGAAATATTGGCTGGTAATTCCTTTTATTGTTTCCTTTACGTCAATTTGGTTTATTTCAAATTCTATATAACACATGAGGATCAAGAAAAGACAACATTAATATATCCATTTTAAACATTTCATATAGAATAATACCTTTTGATCTATGTAATGCTCATGGTACATTTCAGTGATGTATGTTGAGTATTTTTTAGGAGTAACTTGATAATTTTATGGAAGTCAGTATGAATGATTTCATGGTTTAGGGATCTTTCTTTAATGAATATTTGGCACACCTAGTTTCTTTACTCTACTATTGTATCGAAAAAGACCTTTTATTAAATTATATGAAATGACAATTCATGGTTGATAAGGGGATATTTCTTTGGAATGTTATTTCAAATGATGGAATTCAAGTGGATGAATAAAAAATTGAATTAATTTTATCCCTTTCATATATGAATTGTGTTCTTTTTGTGCAATATGTCTTAGGTCATGACCGGTTTTAACACTGATTAATTAATGACTACAGTATGATCACACTTCCCTTTTCTAGATTGTTGCAAAAGGTTTTTAATTTTTTGGGGTAAAATTTAGAGTATTCTTTCAATTATGTAAAAAACAGTCTCACATAACCTCTAATCATTCAACCACCATGGTGGGATCTCCCCTTCAAACTTATGTGTGATGCCTCTAACATTTCAGTTGGGGATGTTTTATGAAAAAGGGTAGAGAAGTCTCCTCATGTCATTGTGTATGCCTTCCATACCCATGACCATGACCAGGACAACTACACCACCACTGAAAAATAACTACATTATATTTGGTTTTCCATGTAAAAATTACATTCTTATCTTATTGAGTAAAAAACAATTGTATTTTCTGATAATGTTGCCCTTCGTTTTCTACTAATGAAACTTGAAGCTAAGCCCCGCCTCATTCAGTGTGTGATCCTCCTCTAAGAGTTTGACCTTGAGATTAGAGATAATAGAGGAATAAAAAATGTCGTACATGACCACATTATCTATATTTCCCCACCATTAGACCACAGTGTTTACTCATCCATATCCTTTAGAGAATTCATTCATTTTGAAAATATTTGTGTTGTTGCAGACCTTTCCACATGGTATGCACACATTTTGAATTTTTTCGGAACATCTTGGGTCCCCCTAATTTTATCATCTCATAATCCTAGTGACCTAAGAATAATTCACAATGGTAAATTTGGTATGAATTGTATTGTGGATAATTTTTAGTGACCATGTTGTTTGTCGGGGTGTCCCTAACCATGGGCTCACTTCAGTTTTGAGTTCTTGACACACATTGGCTTGTGGGGGCCACTTTGGCACTCAATGCACTACTCAAAAGGTCCTAGACATAGGAATTTATTTTCCAACATTTTATAGAGACGTCCATCAGTTTTTTATGTTGTGTACTCAATGTAACTTCATAGGGAATATCACTAAGAGGAATGAAATTCCACAACAACCCATGTTATTTTGTGAGATCTTTGATGCATGTGGCATTAAATTCAAGTGAAATTTTCCAAATTCATTAGGATTTATTAAAATATTATTGGCTATGGACTATGTATATAAATAGATGGAAGAAAAGGCTACCCGGAATGATTACTGTCATGTGGTTTCTGCTTTTTTTAGGTCCCATATTTTTTATTGGTTTGGTTTTCTGAGATTCATCATTAGTGATCAGGGTTCACATTTCTACAATCGTAACATGAAAAAAACATTCTCTATGTATGGTGATGTTCATAATGTATCTAATTCAAATCACCCCCAAACTAATGGAAAATAATAAATATAAAATTATGAAGTTAATATAATCTTGAAAAAATGGTACATCCCAATAGGAAAGATTGGATTTCACCCTTAGATGAAGCACTTTGGGCTTACCGTACAACTTTTTAAACACTAATCAGAATGACACCATGAAGGATTGTGTTTGGAATGTTTTTCACATCTTAGTAGAGGTAGATTACCATGAATATTGGAATGTTATACAATGTAATATGAATATATTTGTTGCAGGTGAGCATAGGAAGTTGCAAATTCGGGAGTCGAATGAATTTCAGGGTGATGCATATGAGAAATCCCAAATAAATTAAGGGAAGAAAAAGGCTCCCCATGAAGCTATGATTCATCAGTAGAAGTTTGATATCTTTTAGAAGATCATTATATATAATTATGGTTTAAATATTCACCTAGGTAATCTTCATTTCTGATGGATCAACCCTTATAATATTACTAATGTTTACTCTTTTGGTTCAATACATGTTTTCCATGAGAAGTGTGGATGAAGTATTGTATTCAATGGGTAGAAACACAAAAACTTTTCTAAGTATTTTCAAAATAATCGGGTGAAGTAAATACACCTTCCATAAGAAACATACCAGTAAATCCTTCGGGGTTTTATCCATCCCTTCCACATTCTATTTTATTAAAGTGAAGAAACTGCACACTTTAGGTGTGTGGGGATGAGTATATTCCTAGGTTAGTTAGTAATTTGAACTATCTTTATTTATTTATACCTTTTTATCTATTTTAATGGTATTTTAACTTTCCCATTTCCCCACTCACCTTTTTTTAAAAAATGTTAATTTTTATGCCCAATTTATCATGGATTATGATGCCAACTTAATCATGGAACATTCTGAAAATGCATGATGAATTTCCCTATTTCATTAGGTTTTAACATTAAAAAAATCATTTTCAATGAAGAAATGTGTTATTTAGTATTAATTTAACATTGAGGTGTGAATTTATTTAATTCTTTTGTTTTTAGATGATTTATTTGGTTGTATCACCTTGAAACCCTTGAGAAGAATGATACCCATTGTGAAAGTAGTTTTTGAGAAAATTGTGTCACTTAATATCTCCATACATCTTTGCACCCAACCATGTTGTGTGAATTTTTCCTACATAAAATAAGTTAAATATTAGTCAGGTTAATATTTATAATATTTTCAAAATTATTTTTCCATACGTTGGTTCCTTTTCTGATCTTTTTCATACCAGATTGACTTATGTGTGTTTGTTTGTGTTATCTGAATGTTTTAAGCCTTTGAAAAAAAAAATAAGAAAATAAGAATAAGAATAAATAAATACAAAACACATGTTTTGTGTCTTCAAAATGTCAAAACCACTCTTCCTCAACCTTTTATCAATTTATAACTATTACAATTAGTGTCATGAAGAGATCAAACAAGGGTTGATAGATGAGTGTGATATTTTTTCGTATTGCAACTTTTGAAAAAAACAATATTCTTAAATAAGGGTAATGATGAAATGTACAACATATGTGGATATATATGTTGGGATCTTAAGGATTTACATTTGAAAATTCTTAAGATATTGGGTTTTGAAAGATAATTTCAAAGGTTTTAGGGAAGGGTCAATGGATAGAATCATTTAAGAAGATTTATTATAATAACCAATATTTATTAGATATAATGTTGAAAGAATAACATGAAATGGTTTTCAGACACAAATTTTTATAATTAGTGTTATGGGTATCTTCTAAATTATTTTTTTTATATTGGTATCATTCCTCTCAAATAATTCCATTCTCATACACTTTATGAGACATCCTTTCCCTTGATCAGTGAGAATAAATCCTTAGTGTAATTATTTCATTGATCACTTTTCCATCAAAAAATAATTTTTATTTTAATGTTAAATAATCATGATGTTGGTAATATATCAATGTATACTTTTTATAAATGATTCTTTTCCCAGGAGTGAAAATGTTTAGGTGTGGGAGTGTGATCGCACCATTATTCACTATTCATTTCGACACTTATACAACTGTGTTAAAATGATTTGTACCATAAATTTAAATTTTAATAACAAATTTTACCTCATTTTTTATTCAATTAATTTTTGTTTTGATTGTTATAAAGTTAAACTTCACTTTTTTGATTATATCATTGTATGTGGAGGTGATTCAGAAAGCCTAGGATGAAGTAGAAGAAAAATGGGTAAAACATCATGGAATCCTATGAACACATGTCCACTATTTTTCATGTTTCATGAAAAAAATAAATCCAAATGGGATGTTAATTTTTCATCTAATCCAAATATTTTTGGTCCACAAATCTTATTAAGAAACTAAATCCCAATTAGTCCATTATGGGGCCCATAAAAATGATTTTTACAGAAAATCGAATATGCAAAAACTCAAAAGCAGTTTTCTATATTTCAGGTGTATCTAGATATGTGGGACTACAAGTTATTCCACATTTTCATTATATATATTAAATATTTGTTTACAAATGTTTATAGTTTTTTAATAAGTGATATAATAAAATCTACTATCTTAAAACCATGTACCAAGTTGTTTTATGAGATTTGGGTGATCAAAACCACCTTCCACTTAGCCTATAAAATGATACATTGGGAACCCCATTTGGATGTTTGACTGAGAAGAATGGTACTTAAATTTTGGAGTCCCAAAGGATTCCTCTGATAATATTTCAATGTTATGTAGGATATGTGATGTTCTACTTCAACATCTTTTTCTTCCTCCCCTATCATGGTTTTTTAAAGTCCTTGTGATCACACGAGGAAGAACATTCTGTAAATCCCAAGATTTGTTTTTGTAATAATTGAATGTTATTTTAAATTCCATATTATTGTGTTATTTTTTATCATCCTCTATTCTTATTTTATTGAGTAATGTACTTTATTTAATTATCAAACTGAAATTATCCTGTTTGGTGGTACCCATTCATGTAATGTTTCGCAAACCATTCACCATTTCTTCTTCCCTCTTTAAATTATGATGTTTGTGTGGTTTATATTGGTCAAAAAAAATATCATAAAAAATTACATAGACATGAAATTTTAGGCCATTGTGACACATTGAAATAAATAAACCTAGACAGTGCATCCAGTTCTTTATGTGTTTCCTTGGCGAGTTTCAGTTATGAAGTCAAATACAAGTCACCCAATCATCGGTGATATCTGGTGACTCATTGTGTGTTTCTGACAGAAACCTAAGAGGTATATGAGTCTGAAATTAGTAATAAAGTAGTTATAAAAGTTAAAAATAGTTATTAATAGATCATAACTCTATATATTGATTTGATGAAGGATGAGCATCCTGAGATTTCCTTAGGTTGACCACACATAATCAATTCTGTTAATTTCTACTATGTTTTACCACTTTCATTTTTATGTTGACTTATTAAATTATCATCCCCAATTTTTTCAAAAATACAATTACCATTTAATATTAATTATCGAAACCATGGTTTTTAATTAATGTTCCAAGGATCTGTCAAGAGATTACCTAGGGTTCCTACTATACTGCGGATATTCTAGAAAAACTAAAAATCAAATTTTACACACTCAACAACATGATTAGGGATGTGCCACTAGATTAGAAATTTTAGAGTGTTCATTTTGTTATTGAATATAGAGCTACACCATACTATATTAGGTGATTCCAAAATGAGTATGTACAGGGATTTATTCATGATATTTTTTAAAAATGCTCATGATTATCTATATGATTGTTCTAATTATGTTTGATGTATTTGGTTGCTTAATTTATTAGTATTTTATACATGTATCTTCACTATTACACTTATTTTTATAATATAATTTTTATATTATTTTTTCAAATTCTCACTTGGGTTTGGGTTTTTTAAATTGGATTTGGAAATGGAATACAATTTAAAAAAAATCATAGTGTGTTTTTTATAGAGGGAATGTCGTTTTTGGTACATTAAATGATAAAATATAATTAATATATCTATTATGAAACTAGTTTTTTTGTGGATTTTTTCTTGAATGGAAATTCATAGAATCTATGGTGCTTACCTATTAGGATATTTATGCTCACACCCTGCTTATTCCGCTCAACATCGGTAGACTTGAGCAGTTTGTAGATTCGGGTTCCTAGTATGAGTTTCACTTAGAACTGGATGGTTTCTGGTTTGGAGATACCAATTGGTCATGTGGATAGAAAGTTCATCGAGTTTCTACTTGGTTTTATTATATTTAGTTTCATTTTTTTAGTTGCATTTTATCTAGAACAGAGTTATTATTTATTAATGTTCAGTTATTATTGTGTATATGATGCTAATTCTACTTTGGTTTTCAATCCTAGTTTTTTTGGTATAAATAATTCCCAATATAGTATCATTGATTCAAAGTACTTTTTTCTAGCCCAAGAGAATCAATAACACCTCTTGGGCCTTGTCTCAGACCGAGTGGTGTGTCGGGTCAGATGGCGGCCTCACTTAGTTTGTGACAGTAGAATAGTTACAAAAATGTTTTTAAAAACACTTAAAGTGACATCATTCATGTGAGTTATAGTTCCCCATTAATTTTATATATAATTATAAAAGAATATGTTTGTTTAAAAGGTTTATATTAAAACTCAATATTTTTTGTGATGCCATTAATGTTAAATTGAATAAATAGTATCAATAATGACATTAAGGACATTTTAAAAAAATAATAATTTATTAAAAGAATATTAATAACAAAAACAATGAAATATGAAATATAGGGTAATTTATTATCATAAATTTCATCACAAGTCATTTTATGATCCAATTTAAACCTTATAAGTAAAATTATAACACTTTAATATTGAAATAGAAGTTACCAAAATTATATATAAAAATGGTTAACAAAGAGGTTAGTAAAATATATAAGGTTTAAAATGAAATATATTGATAAAAAAATGAATGGATGATTATTTTAGGACCATATACTTCTTAAATTCGTAGAAATGTAATTTTTTTAACCAATTGTACTTGAATGTGATTTTATTATATTATAATATTTTTTAAAATTACAAGAGTGACCCTCCCCTCACTTATAAATGGACTCCCCTTCTCTCTCTTCTTTACAACACATTGATCCATGGAGATCAATAAAAACCTACCCAATTCTCATATCATATTCATTATCCCTCAATTAGAGGTTCATATATTATTAAATACAATTCCAAGGGTCCTTAAAAAGGAATCTAAAAGAAGTCTGCCCAAGAAGATTAAATAGTATTTACCAACTCATTAAAATTTATTTATTATTATACATCCTATAAATTTATTGTACCCATCCTAAAATAATATAAACAGTGTCATGAATATACTAATTTCTTATTATGATTTTTGGAAAACTAATTTCAATCTATATTCCATCTTATGAAAATTGATTACATTTCTTGTGTACACAAATGAGTTAGTGTCTCCACATAGTAGTGTTATAAGTTATTCGCCACCAATTTACTTCGATGGTTACAAAAAGGAAATAATGAACATATATGATATTTAATAAATAATTATACTTATATAATTATAATATATTATATTCAATATTACATTCTAATCCATTTTAAAATGGTAACGTTACTTATATGTACGTGTGAACTACAACCTTCATAGAACAATGTGATTCATTTCTCATTTACCTCTTTACATAGATGGTAATAAGGAATGATTTTATTAATATATATGATATATATATATATGTATGATATTATAGTGATACTGTAATGGTTATTATTATTTAAATTGACTTTGTTCCATAATCCGAATAGTGAAAGTTGGGTTCATGCGTACATATGACCTATCATATACCTGAATGATGTAATTAATTTTTCAATATCTAAATTAATTAAATGAGTATAAATATACATATATTTAATATATATTATTTTTATATCATGATTAACATCATGGAGATAATGTGACTATAATAAAATTACAAGGACTATAAATATCGAACCAAAATTCGCATGAAAAAAACAGTTACCTACTGAAACAATTATAGTAATAAAATATTGTTAAGAAAATGATGACAAGATCATGTATAAAATTATTGTTTTTTATATTTTTATATAATTTAACTATAATAAATCTTTATTTATTGTATGGTAGGTTAAACTAAAGTATGGTACAAGTCAAACTTGAGGTAAGATATTTTTCTAAATTTCCAATTCATTGAGAAAAATTTAGTAATATATGACTATTTTAAAATGGTGTATATAGTAAACCTTTGATGATTTAAAATAGATATATTTTTAATTTTATTGATTAATTTTTTGATTCAATTTTACTATTTCATGGAATTATAATTTGAATGATACTAAAGAGATAAGAATTTATTATACAATCTTATGTTTTTATCATTTCTTTTATTTTCATTTAAAGATTCTTATAATCTATGCATCATAAAATCCATATATATTTTTATATTCTTGATATTTAAGTAGTTTCTATGTTTTCATACAACCTTTCATCAATTTTTAACTCTAATTATGGAAATGAATTTCAAAATAAAATAAACTCATATTTCTCTTAAGATTGGGTATGTTTTAATTCAATGTACATAATTTTTCTATCATTTTTATAATGTAATTTATATTTAATAAAATGATTTTATAAGTAAATTTTATATTATCATTTATGATATAAATGTTATAAAAGGAATAAATATATTTTTTTTCTATAAGATTAACTTTTTAATTTCTTTACAAAATTCAAAAGTAAGGTTTCTTTGACATACATGAAAATAAAGTAATTTCCCTCTACAAACAGTTTTAAAATATTTAAATTTTTCTATATGATTTAAAAGATTTTAGAAAGAATAGACTTTAATGTAATGAAAAAATATCAGAAGAAATATACCTTAGAATCCCCTGGATGGTTCTCCTCCACATTTTTCACAAAAATGGCTACATGGTTATCTCTTAAGGAAACCCTATACTATGAACTGTTCCCATATCCATGTGTAACATAAAAAAAATCATCCATAATTCTCTAAGAGTCTCCAAGTTACAATACAATATCACCAAATGAGTTATTACTCTATAAATCAACAACAAAATTTTCTTTACCTAGTTTATAGGAAATAAAAAAGTCAAAACCCTATAGAAATTATATCCATTGTCCATAAAACAAGTTAAAATCTCATAAAGGGAACATATACCTCAAACCCATGTCATATGTGAAGAATAAAATTTGTTAAATAATGTGGTAATTCTGCCAAAATTTAGAAAAAACAAACTACCAACATGATAAAACCATTGGTAATGTAGTTATGTTAATTAAGATATAACATTTGATACCCATAAGAGATAATAGATCTTTATTACATCATAATTTAACCCAATATAAGATGAAAACTTACACAATAAACCTCATAAACGATGATTTCATCTAGAAAATGATGAATAGTGACACTAACCAGCTTCTCCATCATATATTTAAAAGAATCCTGGAACTAGTTTGCCTATATAAAATCATGATGCTTCATAGTTAGTACTATAAAAGGAGTCAGAATATGAAATAAGTAAAGCATGAACCTCTAATAATATCCTAAAATAACATGGATACTTTAAACCTCTCAATTATTCCTGGGGGATACCCAAGAAAAAATAACTTCAATATTCTAAAGACTCACAAATACTCATCACTAAGGCGCAACATGTACCATGAAATAGACCTCAGTATCCCAAAACATGCACTTCTGGATCTTCCCAATAAACAAATAACAATAAATAACTCCCGAAATAGATTGTATATACATAGAAAAATCATCCTATAAATCAGAATACACAAATATTTCATCAATAAAAACAACCATGAGCTGATCTATAAATTCAAAGAACATAAATTCATCCATTTCATGAACACAATCAGAGTGTTCATGATATTGATTGGAGTTAAAATAAATTGATAATGGAAATAACTTAGAGAGCCAAACTTCTCACACATAGATATCCAAACTTAATATAAAAATATTCATTACATTTAAAAAATACTTGTCCAAGGACCATAATGGTTTATTTATATTATAGTCCAGGTATATAATATTCCTATTTAGTGAATGATTTTCAACATATCCAAAAAATATCATCTAACATAGTACATCTCTTAGTCAAATCCTACCTAAACGTTTCTTCATTACCCATGGAAGGAAACATAATAAAGGGTGAGATATTGTTCCCAATATGGTTAATGAAGATATAAAAATAACATGAACATACAGGTATGATAACATGAGAATAAAATTTGAAAAACCATACCTTACATATCATAGAACATAATCACGAGTCATAACTAAAATCTTGGTAGTTCATAAAACACGAATCATAATAGAAACAATAAACATGATCCATGAAAACATAATGATAAGCCTAATTTATATATATACTTTTCTATCCTTTATAAATTGTTTTTAATTTAATTGTTCGATAATACACATGTTATGTGTCTTATTTTTGTAGTAATAAGATCTTCACAGGTTTCCAAGGAGGAAAAGGAAGAAAAGGTGAAAAAAATGGACTAGTACTTGCCGTGATGATGCCATACAAATTGTGTACCTGAGGATCATGACCTAACCTTATTTTTAAAGCCAATTCATGACCACACCATGAAACTAGAAGAATGAAAAACTTCTACACGTCGTTTCCAGATTGGACATGTTGTGACACCAGTCATACCTGTTAGTGAGAAAGCCTCGGGGATTCCATGTAAAAGCTGGCTAGATGCAGAGTACACATTGTGAATAATTGGTACATGTCATGTACATGGTTGAACCTCTTAATATATGATACCCACATTTCAAGATGAATATACAAGGGAAAATAACGTAGATCAAGAATATATGTGGTCTACCTACATTACATATCATGACATAAAATGATGATTTAAGCAATGAAACGTCATAGCATTTGAGACACTTCCAGATGAGCATCTATTCTCCCTCTTGATCTCTTCCAAATTCATTCCCCCTTCCCCATCTCAAAACCTCATATTCTTAGTATTTTTTCATTTTTATTAATCCAAGAGCCACAGAGCTTCCATTCTTCAATGCATTCAATTCCCACCATCACATTTAGATTCAATTTGCATTTCTCTTTCTCAAATAAGTCTTTTATTTATAAGTTTGTTTTACATAGTGCATGTTTATTTTAGTTACCATTCAAAAAACTTTTCATGAACCCAATTACAATAATGACTATCAATATATCATGAATTTGGTCTTTTAATTTTTTAAATGTATTCTACCCCCCATGAGTAGGCCAATTTCTTAGGGGTAAGGATCAAGTAATGCATCTGCAAAATTAAATACACCTTTAAGTCTAAAATTGGAAAGCTTAATTGAATTAGTAACTAGGATATAAACCCATGCTCTATCCAAATTTTTTAATACCCCTAAACATGGGACAATAAAAAAACGACCCTACCAAAATTATAGTAGACCATGCTATGACCACTAGCATTGGAATCATTCTACACTAAGGATGAAAAACATAATGAACCGAGATTTTATCTATCTACTGACCACAGAATAACTACTTTTTATGTAGGACTATGAGGTTAAGGACAAAGTCAACTAGTGACCCATGGTTGCTTCACAGACTAAGACATAGGATCTTCCCAATGTTAGAATTAAAGGACACCCTTCTCTCAGATACTCGACTTGATCCCGACCCATCATTTAACATTTAATGTCATCCCAAAAATAGAACTTATATCGAAATATCAGATAGATACTTCTAGAAAGGACTCCCCTATATGTTTAGGAACTATATTTACCCAAAATCAAATGGCAGTCTCCATATGGATTTGACGCTGTAATGACACTACACTATGGCTCTGCAGTTTTTGAAAATTTTCGACCATTTATAAATTATATTTTTGATACACGTCGAAGGAATTAATAACACTGATGCATGGAGCCATAAAATTTTTAGCACCGTTTTTAGGGAGGAAACACTACTTTTGAATAAAAGAACATTGTTTTTCTAACTTAGGATTAACTTTCCATAACCCCCCTTCTTCTAGATGCCCTTTCATCTTATTCATTATTTTTAGTTCATGTACCAACGTCCATTGGCCTGGTCAAGTAACCCTAAACAGCTTGAACCATTGGATTTCGATCCAAAGATCAAAATACATCTTTATTCACTCTGAGATCATTGATGGCCAAGAAACATCACTATGCAGAACCAAACCCACCAAACCCCAATCAAATTGTGGAGCACCCGACGCACCCATAGAAGAACATCATGAACTATGATTTACCATCGATCCATAGTGAAACAACAAGATTTATTCCCCCACATATCAAGTACCACATGTTTTAAATTTAACCTGGACTCATTCACATGATCCAGAACATGGGTAAGTATAGCGGTCTTCAATGGGAAGACCCCCACGAACATATTTCTAACTTCCTAGAAGTATGTGATACCTCTCGCAACTAGGGAGTATCAAATTATTCTATAATACTTTGTGTCTTCTACTTTTCCATTAGATACTGAGAAAAAAATTGGCTCAAAATCTAAACTACCATGTCAATTACAGCTTTGGATGAGCTCACAATAATGTTTCTCGATAAATACATTCCACCAATCTGGACATGGAAGCTCTATAATGACATTCAAGAACATTGCACATGGGGATGAAAAATCCACATGGGATGAGAGGGGTCAATTAAAATAACTGATGAGGAAGTGTCCACATCACAGACTTGACACTTTGAATAAAATGAAAACCTTATATCTAGGACTCTATCCAATGGTACGAATAGTCATCGATGCTGTTGCTGAGGGAGGTTTGATTTTTTAAAAACCCAATTTAGGAAGAGCTATTTTGGAAAAATTATCCCACAATTACAGTCTATAGAAAAGTTACCGTGGACCAACCCAATGTGGAATCCAACAAGTTTATGAAACCACATGGTTATAAATGTGATTTGAAGTGATAACCAAGAATCAAGAGTCATTTTAGATGCCAACCACACAACCCCCTCCTACTCCGGTCCTGGAGATTCAGTCATCAGAGATATGCGGTGGACTACACTTGTATCAAGATAGAAAAGAAAAATATGAGAACCACCATATTGTAATTAGGTTAATTATAATAAAAAGATAATACATTTTTTAGTGACAAAAAAAACCATTTTATCAACAAATTATTTCTCAATAACCACCTCAAAACAATCAAGGATATTTTCAGTAGCGTAGTGGTCAAGATCAGTTTAACAACTAGGGACCACCATGGTATGCCCCAATAAACCCTATCTTGAGACCACTATGGCATAAATATCTGCAACAACATTTTTTGAGGCCCAAAAAACAATAGAAATTTCCACCCACCCAACCAAGACCACAACAGATGCCTCAACCATTGCAATGTAACTTGGATAACCTCATGAAATTATTGGTTCAAAAGTCAGATTAAAGGATAAATAAAAATGAGATGGGGATAAAAAACATGTGAGAAACATTATGAAACATGGAGATTCAAATGGTTCAGGTCTCAAAAACCATATGTAAAAGATTACTGAGTACTCCACTTAGTAATGTTGAGATATAACCATGATATAAAGCTAAGGATGTAGTGCTGAGGAGCATAAAAGTATTATATTTCATACAACTGAAGGATACAAAGACATAGGAAGAGACCAAGAAACAACACAACGAAGTAGAGGAAACCATCATGCAAAAACACAATAATAAATACTAGTTGAGAAGGATCAATCCCCAGAAAAATAGTAAGAACCTATTTATGTAGCCGCAACTCTATACAAGCCACCTCTTCCCTTTCGGGAAAGAGAATGGCAATATAGTCAAGAGGATCAATACAAAAAATTCCTTGAAATGTTCAAAAAAATTCATATCAACATTCCTTTTTCGGAGGAAATATCTCAAATTTCTATTTGTGAAAATTATCTCTAATAATTTCTATTAAACAATAGAAATATAGAAGATCTAGGAGTCATCCCATTAAATGAAGAATGCTCTAATTTTGTACAGTAGAAAATCCCACCAAAGATTATAGATCCTAGATGCTTTTCAATCCATTGTGTGATAGGAGAGTTCAAACTTGGAACAACACTCTGTGATCTTGGATCTAGCATTAACATAATGTCAATGTGTTTTTTCAACAAACTATGACTCCCAGAGATCTAGGAAACAAGGATACAATTGGAGTTAGCCAATCAATCAGTTAAGTACCTTAGTGGTATTAATTAGTCATTCTAGTTAATGTTGGAAAATTCATATTCCCAACTGACTTTCATGTTTTGGACATGGAAGAAGAAGGAGATGCATTAATCATTCTTGGAAGACCCTTCCTAGTGACGAGATAGACCTTGATTAATGGTAATCAAGGACATCTCATTATCAGAGACGAAGAAGAACATGTAATGTTAAAACTGAAAAATTATTCAAAACATTCAGATGATATGATAGACTGTAACACCATCTCTCTCTCCCAGTAAGGAGAGGATTACATGGATATTGAAGGGTATACCGATGATTCATGTTCCGAAAAGGAAGAAGACTATGACTTTAGGGAAGTCATCTTCATTGAACCACTCACCAGAGACATCATGCCATCATTTTTACCATCCACCATTCAACCTCCCCAGTTGGACTTGAAACCTTTACCCAGTACGTTTAAATACTCATACTTAGGATATTAATTCTCCTTACCCATCATTATCAATGAAGAACTATCCTAGGAATATGATGAAAAATTGAATTATGTCATAAAAAGACACAAGCAAACAATTTCTAGGGGAGTATAAGATATTAATGGAATCAATCCTTCATATTTAACACACTAAATTTTATAGGATGTGGATGAAAAACTTAAAGGACAACCTCAGAAGTGGCTCACACCGCCAATGAAGGAAGTTGTCAAGAAAGAATTACTGAAGCTTATTGATTCTAGGATTATTATTCCTATAAAAAATAGTGAATGGATTAGTCTCTTCTAATTTTTTCCATTAAAGGAGGACACACAATAACAAGGATATATGAAAATGAACTCATTTCTACATGTCCCATCAATGGATTAAGAGTTTTCATAGATTACATATGTTTCCATGTAAAAAAAAGGAAATATCATTTTCCCTTAATGTTTATGAATCAAATTCTATATAGACTCATAGGGAATTGTTTCCACTTTTTTCTAGATAGTTATTCAGGATACAATCTATTGTAGTAGACCCTACTGACTGACCCAAAACCACATTCACCTTCCCATTTGGTACTTTTTCATATAAACACATGTCATTCGGTATGAGAAATGCACCATCAACATTCCAAAGATGAATGACACAAATATTTTGAAAAAACTTTTGGTATAGACCTTTACCAATGGTTTTGAAAACCGTTGGTATACGTAATATTAAAATATACACCAACAGTTCCATAAACCGTTGGTATATGTAATTAAAAAAATAATCATCTGGTTGGTTTTGATCCCAGCACCCCCTGTTTGTGATTCAACGACCTAACAACTAACCTAACATACTTTTGTGAACATAATTTAAATAATATATAAATATGTATTATCATAAATATTTTAAATTTTCATTTATTTAATGTCCTATGTAAGAATATTCCATTAAAAATACATGTACATATACAAATAGTTTTGAAAAAACAGTTGGTATAGGTCTATATAAGTGACCTATACGAACGGTTTAGGCCAAACCGTTGGTATAGGTCCAAATTAGTGAACTATACCAGAGGTTTTCCAAAAACCATTGGTATAGATCATATTTACTGTAGGGTATTTAACTGTCTATGGGAGATCATTTTATGTCTTTCTATGAAATCTTGAACTAGTTCTCCAACGCTATGGGGAGAGAATCTTAGTACAAAATTTGAAAAAATGTCACTTCAAGGTAGAAGGATGATTGTAATAGAGAAAACAAGATTTTACAAAGAAGGCATTGAGGTTGATCCTGAAAAGATCAATGTAATCAAAGATACACCTAAACCATAAAAAGTTAAAGGGATCAGAGTTTTCTTTGGGAATGCTGGGTTTTATTGAAACATCGTCAGAGATTTCTCTAAAATTACACATCCAGTAACACACTTGTTTTCAAAAGATGTTCATTTAAAATTAAATCAGGATTGTTGGAATAATTTTGAAGCATTGAAAAATAGTCTGATTACATCTCTAGTTATCATTACACTAAACTAGGAAAAAGAGTGTGAGCTTCTGTGTGATGCCAATGACCTAGATATAAGAGCCTTACTCATACAACACAATGAAAATTCCTTTTTTCCAATGTACTATTCTATCCATACTTTAAATGAAGTACTATTCAATTATTTGACTATGGTGAAGGAGCTCCAAGCCGTCATATATACCTTTAAAAATATCCATTCATACCATGATCTATCCAATGTCATTGTATATATAGATCATGTCACCCTTTGATACCAGATGAATAAGAAAGAAGAAAAACTAATATTGATATGCTGGATTCTTTTTCTGCAAGAGTATGTCACCATAATCTAGGACACCAAAGGAACAAAGAATGTCCTTCCATACCACCTCTCTCGATTACCCCTGACCATCATTAAAGAAGACAAAAAGACTGATATTTATGTATTTTTTCGTGATGATAAATTATCTAGTGTCAAGACCCAGCCCTATTTCTATGACATGGATAAATATCTCCCCATAGGATATCTCTATCATGTCCTCTCAAACACAAAATGTAAGAAGTTTCTTTCAGATGCGAAACACTAATTTTGGGATGAATCGTTTTTTATTCAAGAGTTGTGAAAATGGCCTTTTAAGGTTCTAAACCCCAAAGGGATAGATATAGAAAGTCATAAAAATGTTCCACACATCACTAACTTTCGGGTATCATGGACCTAAGTGCATAGTGGGAATGATCCTACAAAGTATATTTTTCTGGTCGTTATTGCATCACGATGACGAGGGATTCTGCCACCAATGTGATAGATGCCAAAGAAAGGGGAACATCAGTAAAATAAATTAGAATCCAAAAAACCATATTCTAGATGTTTATGTTTTTGATGTATGTGGTATAGAATATATGGAACCATTTAATATGTCACATGGCATGAGATACATTATATTTATAGTAGACTATGTATCAAAATGGGTTGAACCAGAAGCCACAACTCATGAAACAACAAAGGTGGTCATGAAATTTCTTCAAAAGAATGTGTTTGAATGTTTTGGATTTCCATTATTATGTGTTAGTAATCAGAAAACAAATTTATAGAATAATCCAGTGCGAAAAATGATCAATTTTTTTTGAATTCGCTACAACACCAGAACTCCCTATCACCCCCAAACAAGTGCATAATTTTAATTTTCAAATATGGAGGCGAAACAAATACATGAAAAAATTGTAAACACCCAAATAAGTGATTAGAGACTAAAGTTGAATGATGAATTATGGGAGTACATAACTGCATACACAACACCCATATTCAACACCCCATTTAGGAATGTTTATAGAAACCCTTCTCATCTCCCAGTGGATCTAGAAAATCATTAATTATGGGTAATTGTTATGATGAATTTGGATGTAGAAAAGGTTGGAATGGTTGGATTGTTAGAATTAACCACATTGGAGTAAATAAGGGGAGATGAAAATGAAAATTCAAGGATTTACAAGGGTAAAACAAAAAAATGGCATGACCAATGAATTATATGATGTACCATAATTCTAGAGAATAAGGTTCTTCTCTTCAATTCACGATTAAAACTCTTTCTAGGAAATCTGAAGTCAAGATAGTCTAGTCCTTTTGTTGTTTTCCACTTTTTTTTTATGGAATAATTGAAATTAAACAAGACAGAGGACAACTATTCATGGTGAATGGTAAAAGGTTGCAGATATTTCAGGAGCCATTCCTTGAAGGTAGTGTCATCAGCCTTATGTTCCACTAATTATGATGAATCCTCCTCTCCATCCATCGATGAGAACTTTCATTTAAACCCGGTGCTCGGCTTCATCAACCCACATCATTGGGTAAATATTCTTCACCTACTATAAAAGTCAATGAGAACCCTTATAAAATTTTAATTCTACATTCTTTCCAAGATGTTAATTTAAGGGGATGTCTTGCATATTAAATAAAAACAAAATTATAGAAATATGGGAGGATATGCACCAAGAGCCATTACTTGAGTTTTTGGACACATTCGAGATCACCATTGACTGCCTACATTTCTTGCTTCGTGGCAGACATCACTAGCTTGGTTTTTCTGAATTTGGAGTCAGGGTTGATATCTACAATGAGGAGTTCATTAGAATTGATGATTACCCCAAATTACATGCACGACCGTCCTATGAGACTGCACTGATCCTATGGACCCTCATCGTCTATGACCCAAATTCGTATCGCGACCCTTGATTCACAATGTAGACTTAGATACGAGGACCAACATTGTGCAGATTTCATAGAGACATGGTGCATGGATGGTTTGCATGATGAGAGACCCATGGGAGTGTCAGTCAAATGGACATCCTGATCCTAGCAGCTACGATGGGTGGGCCCCGCATCAACATGGCTGCCCCGTTCACTTCAAACATCAAAATCCCAACTCAGAGGAAGCATGGTACACTCATGGGTGGATCCTTTATCACCCACATAGACAAGTACCTAGTCATATTTGATGCATCTCTTCCCCTCACATCCATTGGACTCATGGAGCTGATTGATATTGTGGATATTCACAAGATGCAGATACTCATGTGAGAGGATGACATTTTTTTTCTGGTCACCAGATGTACAGGAGGCCACACATCAGGAGAATCCAATCCGAGCAAAAACAATAGAGACACCACAGCCTCCTTCCACCACCACACCTACTAAATACAAACCCACCACCACCTCAACTGACACCCCATAAACCGTACCACCACTATCCTTCCACACCCTCACCACACACCATGTTGATATCCTGTGTGTTTTAGCGAATCTGCACCAAATATCGACCCACCTTTATCTCCCATTCTTTGAGAAAAATACATTTACCCTTTCACTATCTGCCTCTATAGAAGTAACATCATCGTATACCATTCTCCCACCCCCTTTTGACCAGCTGGACCTTCCTCATGATCTCACTGATCCTAATGTGCAGTAGGAGTTCTTGGTGAAGTTGGCACAAAGGGGAAACGTTGTTACCACTAAGCCCATCTCTGAGATTCCATTCATTGATCAAACTTCCAGACCCATGACCCTAGTATTGATCGGTACTTCACCACTCACCACCCCAACCCATCTTCCTACCTCTACTAACACACCACCCAACACCATTTCACATCTATATTCAAGTACTGTTGCTACTGATACAGATATGCATGACCAGTCGATTGAGATTCCAGGCAGTGGGATAACCTTCAAGGTTATATTTGGTGCAGATCTCAAATCTGATTTCAATCTATATTTTGGGATTTTTGGGACACTTTTCATATACTTGGGTGGGTTTTTGGTTTCTTCATTTTTTCCAACCTCTGTATAAACTTTAGAAATGTATATATATATATATTTATGGGATTTCATTTGTTTACGTTCTGTTGTGTTTTCATTTCTGTAACTTTTCATTGTCTCATTAGCATGTCAAGCTCCTCAGAATCATATTCAATTTGTGATAGTCTAGTCCCACCAGCAGTCTTCAAAAAACATGTCCTCAAGAATATCATCGACATTACCTGGAAACTTCACAAGCTATGAACCAAACTTCACCACCACCACCATCCATATAGACTAATTATTCCATTCTTTCCACACCTAATTCATGCTCACACGGATGCAGGTGAAGTGTTTTTCCCACTGAAGTGACCACACAAGTATGAGGTCATAGCCTCTAGCATATGTAAGAGGCAACTGCGAAACTATTATGGTAGGTCATCAAGAAACAATCTCTATCCACCCATCTTGATGATATCATTTAGTTAGCACTATATGCGAGGAAACCCAAATTTTATTTCTTGTTTTGTCAATTCATCATTATCATGTATTTTTCATTTCATTTTCACTCTTATTTTTATGTCTTTCATTAGGCTACCTTGTAAAACTATCAAAATTGGAATAAAATTTATATCCCACTTTCTCACTTGGTGTTCCTACCTTTCTTCTATGTTATTCCAAATTTTTATACCTATGAACTAATGTTTTTTTTCAATGCATGATTTTCTTTTCTAGCACTTTTGATGGTATATTTTATTTTCATGCTATGACTGCTAACCACCCCCATGGAATACCACTTTAAATAAGGAGCTCTTGGTTCCCTCTTATAATATTGTTGTCTAATATTCTATTTCCATACTTCTCCCAAAATCATTATATTGGCAGTGGGGAAACTATCTCTTACTTTGTGGGTGGGGGGTATTCTCACAGTTTCACTGGGGATACACTTGAATTTTTTGTTGTTCTGACATGTCTAGAAGACATTTTTCAAAATAATAAGAATAATTTAAACTTGAAAATAATTATTCCCGTGTAATTAAAGAGGAAGTTAAGTGGAAGAGTGTTACGGACCATTATTCACTCATGCTTAGACTTATTTTGAAAGATTGGTGGGTTTAGAGAATTAATTCAAATTCAAAATAATTGTTGTTATGATTAATTGACATATTACTTATGATTTATTCCATTTTTTATTTCTAGTTTCTATTTGATTCTCATTCCCTGAGATGAATCTAAGGCTTCAATTTCCTACTCTTATCTGAGCATATTTCATGATAGATAAATGTGTCATGTAAACTAACTTGAACTTCCACTGATATCATATCAAAATGATGAACAGAAGAGTATAAATTTAAAATGATTGAGGAATTATTTGATAGTTACTTTACCTATGACACAACTGACGTCTATCTATTGTTTAGCCCATAGTTTCCATGAATGACCTATTAGAATGAAGCTATTCCAAGCCTATTTTCCTTCATGTCCTTTTCCTTATACAATTCTTATGGATATCTTTGAACAAGTGAAGGAGAAACATTCTGACATCATGGGATTATTACACTTTCAGAGATGAACAATGCAATCACCTGACTATGAGGTTGTTATTTATATATCATACTTTGTATCTCATTCATATTCGATTCCTTTGAAGAGTACAAAACGGAAAGAAAAATTGTTGTGGGTTGTGTACTAGGAATGTCAAAAATCACCATTTTCATGATTAATAAATCCATCTAAGGATCATATTTGGTTACGTAATGGATGTGATATCTATCCTAGCCATAAATTTTGAAAAAAATTCAAAAGAAAAAAAGATGGATGGATTTGAATTATTTATTTGCATAAATTCATTCTAAACATATGGATCCAATCTGAACTGACAGAGTACAAATTTGACTGGCCAGAAGGAGGAACATGATCACAGTTATTCTTTAACATTTTTCATTGTACTCTATATCTTACACTATTATTTCATCCTAATTTTTTACATTTTACCAACCTAGCCACAATTGCAATGTCATCAAAACCATATTTCATAAGCCCTCAAGATTAATCTTATACTTGTCTTTACGTAGTAGAAATGATTAAACTAGTGCAAGACTATAGTTAGGAGCATGAACTAAGGGTACGAGCAAACCACCAATTATATTTTCTACCCTAGGTGATGAGAGAAAATAATGATGTGATAGATTACAATGGGGAATATAACATAAGAAACAGTTATGTGGTTATGATTAGAACACTAGAATTTGATTTGGATACTAGACTTTGAAGCATGACTAACTTTCTATGCAGGTTTAATTATCAAACATGACCCTTTTTTACTTATACATAATTTAATTTCAAGGAAATAATGAATATTCCTTCCTTTAAGAATTCATTATCCCTAGTGAAATCCATGTTTAGACATATTGGTTGAGGACATGAAACTGTTCAAGAGTGGGGGGATTTGATAAGGAAAATTTATATATATACTTTTCTAGCATTTATTCAATGTTTTTATTTAATTATTTGATAATGCACTTCTTATGTGTCCAATTTTGTTGGAATATGATCTTTACTGGTTTCCATGGATGAAAAGGTAGAAAATGTGAAAAACTAGCCAAGTACACCTCATGATGATTCCATATACATTGTGTACCTGAGGACCACAACCTAACCCAAGTCATGAATCTAAGTTATGACCATTAAAAGAATAAAAATGAATGAAAAACTCTACACATTGTGTCCATACTATACACATCGTGATGATAGTCATACTAGTTAGAAATAAAGCCACATGGATTCCATGAAAAAGCTAGCTTGACACAGAGTACACATAGTGAACAATCAGTAAACTTCGTGTACATGGTCAAACCTCTTAATCAGAGAGGCCCATGTTCCATGCTAGAGATCCAATGGAAAATAATGTGGATCAAGGATACATGTTGTGTACCTATGGTACACAGCGTGATGAAAAACACCTATTTAAGTAGAAGAGTGATAGAGCATTGCAAACACTTCCTGAAGAGCTTATCTTCTCCCTCTCGATCTCTTGCAAATTATTTCCCCCTTTCCCCTCTCAAAATCTCAAATTATTAGTATTTATGCATTTTTATTAATCTGCGAACGATGATGCTTCCGTTATTCAATGTATTCAATTCCCACCATCGCATTTAGATTAAATTTTCATTTCTCATTCTCAAGTAATTATTTTATTTATAATTGTGATTTACTTAGTGAAAGTTTATATCAGTTACTATTCCCAGACCTTTTCATGATCCTGATTCCCTTAATGTCTGTCAATCCATCAAGAATGTTGTCTTATAATTGTTTAAAAGTATCCTACCCCACCATGAGTAGCTAAATTTCATAGGGGTTGGTATCAAGATAGGTATCTGCATAATTAAATACACCTTTATGTATAAACATAGAAAGCTTAATTGAATTCGTTACTATGATATAAACCCATGGTATATCCTATATGTGTGAATGTCCCTATACAAGTGATGTTAAAAAAAAGAACCTAGACTAGTTGGAGTAGACTAAGCTACAACCACTAGATTAGGAAACCTTATACACTAAATAATCCAAATATAAGGCACCTAGGATTTCACTCTCTTCCGATGATGGAATAACTACTTTCTAGGTATGAATAAGAGGTGAATACCAAAGTTGACTAGTGACCCACATTTTCCTCTCAGACTAAGACATATGATCTTTCCATTTCTATAATTAAGTGATACCCTTCACTTAGATACCTGACTTGATCCCAACCCCTCATTTTTCATTAAATGTAATCCCAAAATAGAACTTAGATCAAACTCTCAAAAAGAGACTTATAGAAAGGATTCCCCTATAGGTTTAGCAACTAGATTTCCCCATGATCCAACTATAGTGTCACTTAAGTTTCAAACTTTTTCTTCCACTACACAATGTCTCTATAGTTAGTGAAATATTGGGACCATTTATATATTCTATGTTGGATACACGCTAGAGGAAGTAACGACACCACCACAGGGATACGTCACATAAAATTAGCATAAGACCTAGATTTATGGCATACACATAATCATAAAACTTTATGAACTTGCATAAATAGAAATAGGTTTACCCATTATGTTATGGACATGAAATAAGGCCCTCAAATATAATTATGGACATGCAACCACCTCCAAACATAACCTTATAGACATGACATCCAGGTCAATGAATATCACCATGAAATTGTAATCAGGTTCACACATAAAAATATAAACATGAAATTATGTTTACATATAACATGATGAACATGTAATCAAGTTCATGCATAACATTATGAACATGTAATCAGGTTCACCCATATCATATTTACTCATGACTTATCCATATTTACCTAATTAATTAGAGGGAGATATAGGACCCAACCATCACATAATCCATACATCTGTGTGACATAAGATCATAAAAGATTCATCATATTATTACCCATGAATAGGGGTTTGGATCCATAAACATAGTACTATAAAATAACCCATAGAAAGAAATGGGTTTCATAAACATCTTGTTATCACAATCATAAAAAAAATGTATAAATATTAAATATGGTATCTTTGAATCATATCCCTAGAAAATATTAATTAACAACAACGGATGACATCTTAGAAGAAAAATTATTTTGAAAAATCACTTGGAATTTTTCTTGAGGAAAATAACATATTCTCATTGAAAACACTTATTTAAAACATAATTTCATTTACAATTATTTTATTTTAAAATAACATTTGAAACATATAATGGATTATTTTAAAACGTTTAATGTTCATTATGGAAGATAATGTTAATATTGTTAAAAAAATATTCATTTCACATTTTTAGTAAAATCCAAATGATCCTCATTTTGAAAATAATATAAAGACAACTATTAAAAAATGATGTAAAAAAATTAAGAAAGGGTAATTTTTAAAAATAATATTTGTATATATTAAAAAAAATTTAAAACATCTTTAGAAAACAGAGATATGGAATAAAAATGGGTTTCAACCAAAAAGAGATATAATTTCAGTTCAATTTAAATACATTTTTTTGGAATATTAAGTTAATAAAGAGTGTAAAATGAAGTAAAATAATGTATTATAATTAAATAAATATAGTATAATAAAATTCAGGATTTATTTGAGGATTAGATCTAAAAATTTCATCATTGGAAGCATAAACATAAATAATCCAGATAAATGACAAGATTGTATCATAAAACAATTCCCACATTGGTAACATTGAACAATAAGCCATATGAAAGAGATATACACAAATGGATATGTTAATACCCATAATATTTAAGATAATAATAATGATAGAAATACATGGGTAGTATAGAAACCACATAAAATAAATAGGTGGTGAATATGGTATGTGTCTCACATTAGTAAAAAGAGAGACACAAATCCCTTACATTGAGTTCTTCTTACCTTGAAATCACTAGAGCATCCTATATAATAATTATAATTTTTTATACATATATTAATGAAAAATAATAATAAATATAATATCATATATTAATGTACTGATAAATTTTTATTACATATTTATTAACAATTACAAGTTTAAGTCATGTTTCGTGCCACAATTCCTTTGTTTTTCATATATGCTTGGATTTTTTATTTCATGAACAGATAATTTTATCATGGTTACATTATCTAATGGATTTAAACAATAATATAAATATCATATAGACACAAAATATTGTATTCATAGTAATCCATATCATTTAGAGATAGAAAATGAAATACGCTGTTCATAGAGAGGTAGGGTGTATGTATGCATGAAAACTATTTCTATTTGATCTACAACGTGAAGGATAGAAAGTTAAATAATATATTATTTTTAAATAAAATTTTTTTTGTTTATATATCACATATGTTTTTCAAATACATCTTTATTACCTTTTATTAAAAGCATACATGAATCAAATTACTTCGTGAGACGGTAGTTTTCCTTACGCACGAGCAAAATTATCATATTTCTATAAAATGAAAATTAAGGATTTATATGTGATATAATAATAATATAAGTATAATAATACAATTTTAATCATATATAAATATTGAATCCATCATTATATCCATCTGTTAAGGGTGGTGATGGAAAATGAATAACATTAGTTCGTTAGGCGGTAGTCTTCCGTACACATCACTAATTATTTCATATCCCATATAATAGAAGGGGAGATGAACATAAGTTATTACATTAACATAAAAAATATTATTATAATTAATATATTTATATAAATATATTATCAGGTTTTAATAAAAATTTAAGGAAGAGGAAAATGAAATAAAATAAAACACTTTGTTAGGTATGTTACCTCTTTTTAAGACAACATCTTTTAGATTTCCGCAAAATAATTCCAAGGTTGGATTTTATGCCAAAATAAGGATTTTGGCTGAGATTATGCAATAAATTATTTTATTTGTAATTTTATTGAAAGAAATTATTTTTAATGTGTGAAAATGAGAGTATAGGTGGTGTAAATTTATAAGTCATGTTAGTGACACACAAGTAATTTTTGAAAATAAAAAGGTTTACCCATGTTTAGAACATGCCAAAAGGCTTCAAAATTAACCATTATCAATAATTGGACATGATAAGATATATGTATCAAACAATAATTCATATTTTATAATTTTAGGGTCATTTTTATCACATATATTTTTAGTTTAACCCACCATAGTATACACATTTTTACCATAACCATAATAATTATTTTTTTGTTTTATAATTCAGTATAGTCAAAAGTTGTGTTGAAATTATTAGATAATATAAATTTTTATGATTAAAAATATATAATTTCTTTTTTAAATTTTATTCACATAAGTTAAAATTTTCAATTTTATATTATCCCTAAATACATGACATGAAAGTAGTTTTATAATGAGAAAATGTTCAAAAGTATAAAACAATTTATATCAAAATTCACTACGAGAAAAATTCCAATGGCCTAAATTGGATTACCTAATATATAATTTCACTAATTTTACATTTAAATCCTATAAAAAAGAAAAATAAAAATTCATTAAATGAAAAGCCACTTTTCAATAAAAACTAATATTTTCACTAATCAAGAAAATATTAATCTTCTTAAAAAAATACAAAAAATTCACCCGAATATTATTTTGAAAAGCTTATTTAAAAAATGATGTTTATTATATGAAATTAATTTTATAAAATTTTCAATAATTAATTTTATTTTTGTTAAAAAATAGAAATAAAAGACATTTTTTGAAAAATTAGTTTTTTTAAAATATATAAATAAATTACTGAAAAATAAGTACTTTTATCAATATGATTTTTATATAGAACCATTATATATAATATTTAAAATTTATTTAATAATAATAATAATAATATGTTTAAGTTTTAGGTTTTAAAGTTCATGTATAAACAACAATAATAATAATATCTCAATGTTTTTTAAAACTCTGTGTGACATATAAATCAATGTAAAATCGATGTTGCATGTAATGCAAGGTATCAATGAAATTAAATTTATTTTAAAATAAATATTTCATAAAATATGCGGGTGTTACATTTCACTACCCTTAAAATGAATTTTACCCTAAAAACTTTGTCACATTCATACAAAAACTGAGGATACTTATTCCTTCTTACATCCACATGATCACACATAGCTTCTTAAAGTTTGTGGTTTCACCACAAGAATTTCATTCGGTGAGTGATATTCTTTCATAAAACATTCTTAATAAGATACAAAATATCCAATGATTTTTCATCATAAGAAATATTATGCTCCAGTGGTATGAACTCTGAGTTTAGTACATGTAATTGATCGGGTATATATTTCCTCATAAGAGATACATTGAACACAATGTGAACTTGAAAGTGGTTTGGTGGAAGTTCCAACTGATAGTATATTATCCCAATATAATCAGGAATTTGATTGGGACCAATATACCTAGGAATTTGTTTCCATTTCTTCCAAAATTTTATAACCTTCTTTCATGGATCATTTTTTAAAAACTACTTGTCACAAAATTTAATATCTAAATCCCACTAGTGTTTTTTAGTATAAATCTTCTACCAAATATGATATTACTTGATGTGTTTCTTAATGGATCTAATATTCCCTTTCATTTATTCATCCATATTAAGTCCCAATATATTTCTTTCTCCAACTTCATTACAACACATTGGGTGTCTACACTTCTTTTTATATAGGGATTTATACGAGGGAATCTGAATGCTCGAGTGAAAGAATTTTTTGTATGAAAACACAAATAGAGAAAGGTTATGATACAAACCTCCATTAAAATTTATAGAAGAATATATAAAAATATCATCTAGGCTTTGAATTGTTCTCTACAAATGGAAATATTTATGAGGATGATATACGGTGATGAAACTCAAATCCATATCAAGATATTAATGAGGACATCTCCAAAACGTTAAGGTAAACCTTAGATCCTGATAAAACACAAATGAATGTGGTAATTCATGAAACCTTGCAACTTATTTAATGTATATCCTGGAAAGATGATCCAATGAAAAATATCCTCTGATAGAGATTATGTGTGGTGAATATTTCTGAAAATCGACTACAACCCATATAACATTATATCCTCTAGGAATTTTTTGGAGTCTGAAAACAAAATCCATGGTGATGATTTCCCAATTACATTTTGGAATGTGAAATTATTGTAACATCCACTAATAAATTTATCTCTCATCCTTAACTTGATTAAATACACATCACCAAAATAAAAACTCTATGATATATCTCTCCATTCCATCCCACCTGAAGTACTCAATCAAATCTCCATACATATTATTAGTTATAGAATGAATAGAGAATGATTAACTATGATCCTACTGTAAAAAAAAGTATTCTAATATGTTATGGGTGGAACACATACATTATTCTTAAACCTTATAATTTAATTATTCTCAAGGGTAAACTTGGAAACATTTATAACCGTCCTATGTAGCTCTACATCTTCAATTTACACCTCCTTAATCTTCACATTGACAGATGTGTGGATATTTAATTAGGCCTAAAAATATTTTCCACCATTCATTAGGATTTCTAGTTCCATCCTTTTCAAATCTAGATATATTATATATTTTTTAAACCTCATCATGGATAAGCTAAAAGGATCTTTTCGACTCAAAGAATCAGCCACTTTATTCACTTTCTAAAGGTTGTAATGTTTTGAGAAATCATAATCTTTAATTACCACTAACCATCTTCTCTATAATATATAAAATTCCTTCAATTTTAATATATATGTTATAATTTTGTTATTGGTAAATATATCAACTTTTCTCTATCAATATAACACCTCCATATCTTTAATGAACAAATTTCCCCAGTTAACTCCCAACAGTGAGGTGGGTAATTTTTAGCATGAACCAACAATTTTCATGAGGCATAGTATATAGCCATGTCATTCTTCATAAGAATACATCCAAATACCATCTTGAATTAATCCCTATATGTTATAATCCCTTATCCTCTACAGTGTAATGTATTCACAGGTTCACTGACTGATCTCTCTCAAGTTCATTGAAATTTATCTCACATTCACCTATCTAGTGGAAAATGGATCCCTTTTGTGTAAACATGGTGAGTAGATTAGATAGTCAAGATAACATCTAAAAATATAGTTGATAATATCAAGATAAATGATGAAAAATATGTTTCTCAACCACTATAGTTGGTCTGGGCCAACATTTAATAGCCTCCGTCATTAATTGATGAACAAATATACAATCTCTTGAGATTTTATGACCCACAAATTAAAAAAAAATTAGGAATAATTCAAATTTTGTGAATTTTCATATAGTTTCCCCTTAATTAGTGTCATTTTTAAAATTCTCATGTGATATTCATGATATTCCTTTCTCGTTTAATATATAGGAATGTATCTATAAACACTATCAAAAATTGATCAAGGTAATCACTAAAGACTATATTCATTAAATAAGAGTATATATTGGGGGGGGGGATTGATAAGACCAAATGGAATTACCATACATTCATTGAGTCTATACCTTGTATAGAAATTTTTTTTTGGTGTATCCTTCATCTTAACCCTTGATTGATGATATCCAGAATAAAGGTCACTCTGGAAAAAATATTGAGGTTTGTGTAGTTGATCAAATAGGTAATCAATGCGAGGTATATGATACTTATTGTTGGCCATGATCTTGTTTATCTCCCAATAATAAATATAATGTCACATTGAACAATACTTATTTTTAACAAAAAGACCAGGTTAACCCCAAGGGGAGACACTTAGATAAATAAATTCTTTGTAAATGTTATCCTGGTGTATCTTCTTGTATTCCTATAACTCAATAAATTCTATTATATAGAGAGTATTAAAAATAGGTCTTACACTAGCCATGAGTTCTATTTAGAACTCAACTGCATATGTTGGTGGAAGGCAGGGAAACTCTTCTTGAACCTCATCTAAGAACTACAACAAAATAGTAACATCATTGATGTTGGGATTATTTAGAATCATCCGTGTTAAATAACCCTACGGAAAAAGAATAAAAACACATAAAAACGATGTTATTTCCATAAAATATTCATATAAATCATCAGAATGATAGATGAACATTTTTTGGTTCTTAATATCAACTGTGACATCCCTTCCATGAAAATTGGTGTGGGATTTATGTTGATATTTAAAATCTATTCCTATGATAACTTCAAATTAAACAAAAGGAAGAATAACAATATTTGTAGGATGAATATTATCGAAATATTAAAATAGATAAAATCAATAAATTAAGATGTGATCATTGTAATATTACTGTTTTGACTGTTAATTCAACATCTAATCAGTTGGGAGGCATCTTGGTACCCTTATAAAATTATTCATATTTGAATGATTGGGTATATCTAGAGTCAATTAAGACAATAAAAATTGTAGAGTGGATTGTAAGTATATCATTTACTACATTGTTATAACATAACTCATTAGAAATAGCGATCAAATGATATCTACCATTATCTCACATATTAGTTGGTCGCTAGAATTTATCACTCTCATTAGCCTTCATATTTGAGCACTAACTAGAATAATGCACATACTCCTTGAATTTGAAACACAGAAGTGTGGGTGGTGGATTATATTGATCTCTATCTCAATTAATCTAATTAATGTGCTTCATCACACCACTTATAAATTGTTTTTCTCAATGTCTAGGCTTCTAACACTTGAAACACTATCTTTTTCCTTTCAGGCATTCACGTAAGTATCCTTAGAAATATTTTAGAAAGAATTATTTTGATACGTTTTCTTCCTTCCATGTGACATTTCTTTAGAACTCCAAGAGAACCCCATGTTTCTTTTCTTATCCCCACCATCAAGAGGGTTTCCATCTTCTATTTCCACTTTTAGTGCACATGAAATTTTTTTCATATATTCCAAAGTACTTTATGGATAAGTCCCTTTGGATATTTGGTTTTAATCCACTAAATTCAGTCAAACATACTTAGATGTAGGATAATATTCCCAAAATACATCCTCATAAGTCTTTTAAAATTTTATTCATAGTTACTGATAGATTTATTATCCTGCAGGATAAGATCTAGGAATTCCATATCTATATCTATATCAATAATATTATGAATGTAATTATTAAAAAACAATTTTTTAATATAACCCTACATCATGGAGTCAATTTCTTCTGATGGACTCATATTCTTAATAAGATTCCATCATTTATCCACCTCACCTTCCAAATTGCAGATAAAAAATGACTTTTTCATGATTTGAACAACATAGAATAGAAAATATCATTTCAATGGAACCATTGAATTATTTAGAAATGATTGGATCAGCTAAATCAAAAATGAAATGGGATATTTCATAATGAATTAATTAACAAAACATTGTTCCCTCTCTATATCATTTGGATGTTCATCATGATTCATATATTGAGAATGTTGTGTGAGTATGGAATTGAGAGTTTTCTTTCTAGCTCCTATAAAGATCGGGTTATCATGAGAAAAAAATTCATTATCTCTTACACTAGGTATTAACATGGTTCTTTTGGGATCCATCCATTGATTAAAACAAAATAGCAAAGTGTATGAAATAATAAAAATAGTGGTGTACCATATAATTTGGAAAAAATCACTTATTAGAAATATAAATGAGGATTACTTTTTTTATTATAAAACAACATAGGTTTATCCAAGTTTATTCATACTCACCATTTAATTAAATAATGATTGTTTGTAAATAGATTGTGAATTTGAAAATAATATCCCCCGATAGTGTCAAACCTAGTTGGAATCAATGCATATTCCTATAAATCATGTGATGATTAAGTCTAAATAAATGCACCATTTTTGAGTCATTACCCCTAGGTTCCTCTATGAAAGATCCACATTCAATTGTAGTATTTAGAAATGGATACAATTTCTTTGAAACCATTTTCACAATAGTATACCGAAATTATAGAACATTTTCCTAAACATTGACTCATCATTAGACATATGTTTAGGGATTTTACTAATGTTTTCAAATACTATTTTCTAAAGGATAACTAAAATATTCCTTTGATAAAATATTATGGGACAAAAATTTCTTATACATAGATATCACATCATAAAAGATGAATATTCATTACATTTCAAAAATACATGCCCAAATACCTCAATTTTTTATTACCTTTGGAGAATAGGTAAAGAATATTCTAATTTAGTAAAAGATCTTCTCATATAGTACTTCTCTTAGTTAAACCTGACCTAATCAAATTTTCATAACATGGGGAATGAAATATAAGAAACAGTGATCTCAGATGCTCAATAAGGGTAAATAAGGGATATATAAATATAAAATAAGAATAAGGTTATGAGAACATGAGAATAAAATATTAATAACCACACCATGAATATTTTCGAACATCAAATTGAGTAATTTCATAAATCCTAGTAGTTTATTATACATGAATCATAATGGAATCAGAGAACATTATACTATAGAACATAACATTTTTAGAAGTCATATATTTGTGGAAAACATATAATCTTATAACATAGTGAACTTGTACAAATAAAAAAGGATCACTCATTTGGTTAAGGATAAGAAATTAGGCCTCCACATAAACTTATGGTCATGAAACCATGTCCGTGCATAACCTTATAGACATGAAATCTAATGAAACACATAACAATGATAACATGTATTCGGGTTCACACTTAACACTATGAACATGTGATCAGTTTCACGTATGAAATTGTTAACATGCCATCAGGATAACACATAACATTGTGAATATGTAATCATGTTCGAACATATCTCAATTACTCATAAGTTATCTATCATCACCCAATGAATTGGTGGGACATATCGGTCCCACATGACATAAAATCCATGCATCTGTGTGGCATAGGATCATAAAATTTTTATCATATCATAATCCATGAAATGGGGTTTGGTTCCATATACATTCTACTGTAGTATTACCCATGGAAATAAAGAGGTTTCATAAACATATTTCCCTCATAATATTAGATGATCAAGAGAAAAACTAAACATGGCATCATTGGAAAATTTACCCCATAAAGATTATGTAACATTAAATTATGTAATTTTATATGGAAAATGATTTTGAAAATTTACATGGAAAATTTGTTGATGAAAAAAAAATTTCAACTTCTGGAAACACATTTTTAAAAAATAAACCATTTAAAAAAATTATTGGAAATATCATTTTAAATTTATAAATGATTATATAAACTATTGAGTAGTTGTGATGGTGAAAAACATTAGGAATGTTATAATAGGGATTCCTTTCATAATTTTGGTAAAATTCAAATGGGTATAGTTTTAGAAATGATATGATGATTAATTCTTAAAAAAATGAAGAAAAATATTACATGGGAAAAAATTTATTAATAAATACTTTGTTAAATATTAAACTAATTTGAAATTTTTGTTCGAAACATTGATTTGGAAGAATAAGGGGATTCAATTGAAAAAAATAATGTTGGTTTTATTCTAAAAAAATTATTTCAGAATATTTTGTACATAAAGAAAGTAATAAGAACGTAAAGAATTTATTCTAATAACATAACAATAGGAGAATAAAATTCATGTGTTCCTTGAGATATAGATCATAAGATTTCTTTATTGTATGCATAAACATATACAATTTTAATAAACGATGAGATCATATCATAGAACCTTTACAACTTTGGTAATATTAAATCATAATTACATTAAATAAATATACTCAAATTGGTATTTAAATACCCATAATTTTCAAATAAAGAATCATAAATTTATTCCTGTTCATTTTATACACCACATAAATGAAATAGGTGATAAATATTTTTTTGTTTCTCACATAAGTTAAAATGTAAGAAGATAATTTTATACCTTGAGTTACTATTGAATTGAAAGCACTATTTCCTCTAGTATAATAAATATCAATTTATTATACATATAATCCAAGACCATACTCATATTTATCCTAGAATTAATTATGTACTTATAACCCTTTATTACATGTTTATTAACAATTCCATGTTAAAGTCACGTTTCAGGCAATAACTACTTTGTTTTTCGTGTTGGTTTTGATTTTCTATTTTTGGTCCAATTAATTTGATAATGGTTACATAATATCTAAAATTTTAATAATTTCATAAAATCATATTTATTCAGTATGTATGTATTTATATTAGTCCATAAAAGTTATAGAAAGAAAATTACATACATCATTCATGGAGATAGTAGGTCATACGTATGCCTGAATGTTGTTTCAATTATCTCAATGGATTTGAAGAAATAATGTTAAATTAAATATAATCTTACATAATAATTCTCATATCATATATATCACATAATTTTTTTATAACAATTTTTATTACCTTTTATGTAATGTGGGAATAAATTAATCACTTCGCGAGGCAGTAGTCCTCGTTGCATAGAAGAGAAGTAATTGTATTCCCCCAAAATGGAATGTAAGGAGTTATATGCGATATAATAATTCTATAAGTACAATAATATCATATTTATAATATATTAAAATTTAATATATCATTATATCTAGTCTTGAACGGTGGTGATGGAATGAAAATAACACCGGCTCGTGAGGCGGTAGTCTCCTGTACATATGAATAACGATTTCATATCCCATTTGATGAGAGAGGAGATAAATATAGGCCATTATCTTCAAATAAAAACATCACAGTATATTTAACATAATTATTTTATTACATAATCATTTTTTAATAATAATATTTGGCGGTGGAGGAAGAAATAATACAAAACACTCAGTTAGGGATGTTACCTCTTCTTTAGACAACTACTTTTGGTTTTCACCAAAATCCTTCCTAGGATGTCTTTAGGACAAAAATAAAGTTTCTAGGATGAGATAAGGGAATTATGTAAGATATTTAGGTATGTATTTAATGAATAAATTCTTATGAATGAGTGAATATGAGAGGAGAGGGGGTGGTCTTTATAAGTAAGGGGAGTAGAAAACATGTAATATTAGAAAAGAAAAATGTTCTCCCATGTTTTTCACATTAGAAAAGGATAAAAATGTATATTTTTAGATTATAATACATTATATGGTCTAAATATTTCCCTAACATGGGTGTTTAAAATGTTTGGTAGATTCTTAACACATATGTTTTTTGTTTAACCCCCAATAAACCTATTCTTACCTAAACCATGACAAAAAACATTTACCATTTTTATTATTCATTAAGGTCAATAATTAAGTTGATAATATTAGATAATATAAATTATTCTTATTAGAAATATGGAATCTATTTTTAAAAATTTTATTCACAGATGTTTAAAATTTTAATTTAAAATTATTCAAACCTATGCGATGAGAAAGCTGTTTTCCAAAGAGAAAATATTAAAATGTTTAAAACGTTTTCATATTAAAAATCAATGTAAAAAATATTTTGTTGACCCAAATTGGATTCATTTTTATCAAATTTGAATTATTTTATTTTTAAATAAATTTTAAAACAAAATTTAACCTTATAAATCCATTAAATAAAAGGGATACTTTTAATAAAACCCCATATTTTTCCCAATTCATTGGAGAGTTATTTTTTTAGAAAAATACGAAAAATTCACCATAAAATAATTATGAAATATTGATTTCAAAAATGATGTGAATTATATCAAATTAATTTTCTCTTTCTTGAAAAAATTAATTTTATTATTTTTCAAAAAAATATAAATTTTGGAGAAAATAGTTTTTTAGAAACATTTTAAGACTTTATCATTAATTAAATATTTTTTTATCAACATTATTTTTTTATATAAACCCATTAATCTAAAAATATAAAATTATATATTTCTATTCATATTCAATTTTTAAGGGATAGGTAATAATAGACACATTTAAATAATAGAATATTTTAATATCTTCCAGTTTTTTAAAACAAGGTTTCTCATTTAATTTAAGATAAACATGATGTTGCTTCAATCCAAAGATATAAAAGAAAAAGAATTATTTGAAAATTAATATTTAATAAAATCATGGGGTTTAAAAATAACTACATTTGAAGAAGTCTCTATAATATCCTCATCCTTCACCTCCATTTGATGATTTCATAATCACACATTAGTCTTCATGAACAAGCTATCCTCTTTAAAATGATCAAATAAATCATAAATCTACAGATGAGGATAGAATTTCTTGAATTTAATATGGTTCAAGTGATGATAATCAACAGAAAATAATAGAATATCTTCTACCTAATTTACAAATAGAACTGAATCATCGAGAGGAGACTCACCTAGATGAATAAAACCTCATTATAGAAGATCACCAACCTATTTCATTAACTCATGACCTCAAAATGTTCCATACTATACAAAGGAAATATACATCAATGAAACACCTAATTGTATATCTATTCAATATTTTATCATGCATTGAGGGGGAAACACCACCACCTTTTTAGGAAAGTCAATATGGTACTCTTCTACAACCATATCAAAGACAACAAGATAAACCTCTGTTAAACTCAACATTAGTTAAAAAATAATGGAAGATAAGAACTCTACATGCCTCCAACAAGTCTAGGAATCTTTATTTCTAATAAAAAGAACATGCTCTCTGCCATTTTCAAAGAATAAAATGAACCTCATTAGAAAATTAATAAAATTCTGCACAAAAAATATCAATTCCATTCCAATGATGATATCATATAGTTGTAATGTAAATATTTTATATTTCACCAAGAGTGATGTTGACCAAGAATCAGCTCACATTAACAAAAAACATAGAAATAAATTTCTCAACCTCAAACTAGAATATTCAATGCTAAGGGAACTAATAGCCCCTCCACCTCATGTGCCAAAACATATAGTAGGGGATGTGAAACGAAGACATATATTATTCATGAATCAAAAAAGGAATAAATTGAAGAATAATATAAGAAGATAACACCTCAAATAAATTATTGGATTCCTATAACTGGTAACTCTATAGCATAAATCTGACCTTGTCCTGCTCTACGGCCTCTCATGGTGAGATGGAGACCGTCTCCAAAGATTCAATCTACCTACTATCCCTAAGGATTAGTTGCATCACAAGGATATCAAATTATATCCTTATCCTATATTTTTTTATCATATATTAGATTTCCATTATTCTACTATCATAGAGGATATTGTTTCAATGGATAAAACTGATGACATGCTCTACAACCATGATCACCATTGATGATGGTTGGGAAGTCAATCATTCAATATCTATGACCTGCACATTCTATAAAAACTATAAATGATCCATTGGAAGAGGTCTAAGAATGTATAGCATGAGCAGAATGGGAAAATAAGGTTAGAACTAAATCTCTACTCTATAAATAATCCACAAAATTGATATTACTCTATATAGGGACTTCATCTAGAAAAAATTCATAATACATAATGGAGATGGTTCTTATTACGACCACATAACTCTTACACATTGAAATTTCATTTCATGAGAGTAATAATTTACTACCAACAAGCTTCCATCATGGTCAAAGAAATAATATATTCTTAAAGATAAATATAATACTCGAATAATGAAGAAACTTATTACCTATTATCACTAATTAATAACAACCACAATATATGGAACTCCCCACACATCACAGTAATAACCAATCGAACCTTGTGGTGTCTATGAGCACGTATTGAACTAAAATAATTCTTTTTTTTCTTTATCCAAGCCTCAGTATATTGATCTGAAATAGAACCCCATACATTTACAGGAACTAATTATGAAACGCATGTAATAACTTCCTATGAACCCCTACTTCATTGATCTATACTCTAAAATGATCTACTGGAACATCCTAATGAACATCATTGATAACATCTTGATAGGGACATTACTAGGAGTCATACCTATAAAAGTGTAAACAGTTAGAGACTATGTAGACTAAGTTCATGGAACATTAATTAATTAATTTTAATCCTAATTCTAACACACATCCAAATTAAAACATAGAAATTAAAAATCAAGATACAATATAATTACCTTGTAATTTATCCAACAAGAACCAGAACATAACATAGTAGTTTCATTAAAATTAATGTTCTTATGTCAGATCATTAGAGGCCATAAAATCCAATGTCCTAGCTTGTCTCAGTTTCATACAACACATAATAATTTCAATAGATACTATTTCAATAGAAACACATCTAATACCCACTCATTGCAATATCCAACATCAATCTCAAATATAATCCAAAAATCATTGATAACAATTTATTACAACCCCCTTATATTGTTACCCCTTCCAAGATGGAAATGAAGAGAGGATTTCCCCCACAAAATCTCTCATCCAATAGGAAAATAGTTTGAAAATATTATAGAGGTTATAAAACCAATAAATGGGTGACATTAAAAATAATATCTATATTTTAGGATAAAAGATAAGAACTGCTATTCAAATAGAAATATTAAATAAATAACCAATACCAACACAAAAATTTAGTTTAATAAATACAGAAAAGGGGAAGGAAATAATGAAAAGTATCCTAAAAATGACCAAGAACTACAAAATTTCCTAAAGACTCAATAAACGTATAACACCTAACCTGATCAGTATCCAACTCTAGTAAACATGAAAAATAGATTACATATATAGCATTGAGAATAATTGTATACTTAGTAGGATCCTCCAAAAAATCTCTTATTAAGATATTGAACAATCATACTAAATACCAATGAATAAAAAATAGAACCCAGTCATTATCGAAGATGAAAAAACTATATCCCATCCTTAGAAAGGACCTCTCACGAATCCTTACAAAGTATATATAACCAAATACCACATATAAATTTGTAACATAATAATAAAATGTGTATATAGTTAAAAGGTAACTTTTATGAACATCCCCACTAGATTTTTTATTTTACATAATAATACCAAATTTCATATTCTAAAATAAATTATATTAATCATCCTTCCTATCCAACAAATATACCTAACACTACACCCCATACAAACATTTCACATCCCTAACCACATATCATCATGTCACATCCTTAAGTTGGTAGATGTTCTTAAAGCCACCATATCACTTGTATCCAGAATTATACATTAATCCATTAAAAAATAAAGTAAACGCGTAGTGATCACATATACTATAACCATAATACAAGAACATGTTATAACCTCATGTTACCACTACCCTCACAGAAATGTGTTGTAAAAATTTGATCCATCATATTTTCTGTAGGAATTAACACTATAATGTAAAATATTATAGTCAGGATATGCCTTCACACTATTCAATAGTTGATGGGGGAGAGGGGAAGATAGATAAATCATCAACCTATTCCCTTACCAATCTAGATGTTTAAGAAAACACCTAGTACCAAAAAAAATTTGGGTGTCGGTATGATTACTCATCTCAGGTGGTAGTTCATATGAAATCACATAACATAAATAAAATAATATCACAAAAAAATCCCATGGGAAAATTCCTACCCTAGACTAGAATTATAGTTAATGTCCTACATGAAAACACAACAACTATTTATAGGAACAAGAAGCTAATCCAATGTGTGTACACAATAATTCATGGATTATCATTGGTTTTATTTATTACATCAATAATTTCGTTCACTTTATATGATCCATTCATTAAATCTTCTTGATTGTAATCATTAAACATTATGAAAAGGTTCTTTAAAACCCCATCATATAAATTATAGGTTTCTATATATATCTTATATAGAATTAAATTCAACTAATTCATTTTTCCCAAGTTTACAATATTATCATAATAAACAACTATCTAATGGGTTCCTATAAATTTCATTAATATTTCAATAATAATTGTATTCTAGGAATCAACTTTAGTGACCATAGGAAACATGCACTCATAGTGAATTATAGTCAACTCTAGTAGGTAGTTCAAAATCATAGAAACCAATCATTATGAAAATCAACCAAGTAGAAAAAATTTTCATGAAAAATGGGAAATCATATATATCAACCTACACCAACCATCCCAATTTTATCCCTAACACTCTTTCACACAATTCATTAAATCCCAAATTTACTAACATCCTTATAAATTTAATATTTTTGGAAATCCATCCCATCTCTCACATAAATATCATATCCATACTATCTTTAAAAAATATAGTATGGGATCAACCATAATGTGGAATATACACCCTAAATTAATTTTTTTCCAGAACAAATTTTGGGGGAAATGAAGACCATAACATCAAGAAAACATACTTGTATAAAAATTTGGGATAATAATATCCCCCAAAACATTAATTTATACAATCATTATTACCCTTTTACAATAATTAATTAACTAATTAATTATGATACCATTTTAATTAAAATGAAACCAATATTTAATAGTTTAAAATATTTATAGGAACCTTCAGGTATTATCAAAAAATAATTATAGTTTAGACAATTTAAAAAAAGAGTAATGAACTCATGTTTGATAGATCATTAATCATTCACTTTTTCATAATAGTTTTACATTGATTTACCAATATCATCTTGTCAATTTTCCTATAGAATAAGAATAATCACATCAAAGATAAGTCACACTACATATAATGTAAAATCCCAGATAAATAAATAAATATTGAATATTCATTTTTTATTAATTAATTATTAATTTTACTTTAAATGGTTTTCAGTGTTTAATGGTGTACCTGATACGAAAAATGGGTTTCTTTGAAATCTTGCATCACACAATAATAATATATAATTATTATTTTAAATGGTTGTTAATTCCTAGCCATTGTATTGGAGGGAGTGAACATAACTTACTAAAATATGATTATACATGTTTGTTAAATGTTTTAACATTTATCCAACAAAAGGTTAGAGGCTTAAAATGTGAATGAATATAATTTTAAGCATAATTTACTTTAAAAGGATGATTTACCGCCTTTTGATGGAGAAACCTATTTAAATCTAGTAATAGTAACATTTATATATTCAATATGAACAAATAAAATTATTATTTAGATTCGGGATATCAAAATTTACTTTGGGTAATTATTTTGGAATGTTTCCGATAAAATTATTTTTTTAATGAATACTGAAAATACTGTATTTTAATTCAAATATGATTTTTAATCAAATACATTTATATAGTTAGATTATCTTGTTAATTGGTTTTAAAGTGTAATTAGATTATATTTTTACCATTTAATCCAATCCAGGTTATTGGAATTAATTTCACATTGAAATTAGACATAAACATGTGTCAATCTCGTGATAGTTATTATTTATTAAAAACACTCCTTTTATTTAGACAGCGGAAATTAAATTAAAATTAATTTTTGCCACTTTTAGGTTTTTAATTTGAAAAAATAGATTCCATATTTGGTAACAGGAGGTCCAAATTGTGTAAATAGGTAACATTTATTTTTAGACATTTTAAATATTTAATAGAGTATTGTTTTTATTTACCATGTTTAAATGTCAAATATGGTAAATATGGGTAAAAATAGTATTATAATGACATAAAATTACCCTAAAATGTGTTATAATCCTATTGGATGATACATATCCGACCATGGGAATCGTTGGGTCGAATTGGGTACCCCATGGAGCCACATATAAGTGATAATGACACTTTATATTAATTAATTTAAAGTAAAGACAAAATGAAAAAAACAAATATCTTTTGGTAAATTAATTTTTACATGGGGTTATATAAGTTATATTTTTTACTATAAATATTAATAGGAAAGTTAAAACTATTTCCTACATCACGGTATTTATTTTATAATTGTTTGACATCAAATAAATTAAATTATTTATGACACAATAAGGATGCATTATTTACCTCATTAATAAAGTATTTAAATAAATAAGATTATAAATTTTAAAACATTATCCAAAAACTCTACATTTATTATTGGATTATTATATTTCAAAAATTAGTCATATTATCATAGATTTTAATTAGTTTTTTAACATAGGAATCCGAATGTAATTATATAATAAAATAATATTTTCACGGTTTCTTAAAGAGCCCCTCCGCCCCCTTATAAAAAGTCCTCACCTATAACCCATTTCTCACTCTTGTAAATCCCCTTGGATCATCAACAAACGCCCAAAATAGCTCTCATGATCCCTCTATTCCACCTAGAAGCCTTAACATAGGTAGAAAGCACTTCAAGATGTCCTTTATATTCAAACCAAAAGGAGTTACCTGAATTAATTGTAACAGTTTCTCTTAAATTCATTTCTATTATTTTACTTCTCAAACCCATAAAACCTTTTTTACTCTTTTCATTTATAAAAACAACAGTATCCTCAATATACTAGGATTTTGACACTTAAACGCACCTCCATCTAATGGGTAAAGAACATACCGTTTCTATTAATGGCAATGTAACGCCTCGCGAAACGATGATTATTCAATTATTCTCTAACACCAGTCGTGGTGGCCATTAAGATGGAACTTTATTTATATATGATATATATTATGTTTATATTTTCATTATGATTATATATTTTTCATTTATAGAATACCTTTATGGTTTTCATTATGGGTAAACGTGATAATTTCATTTGAGGATGTGAGGACTACCGCCCCCTCAAAGTGATGTGACTCGTTAATTCAATATGAGGGACGTATAAAGGATGAATTTAATGAAATTATATATGATATTATATTTTAATTATAATATAACTATGTATCATTATTTTTTAATTCAATTGAAATAATAAATATAAATGAAAATAGAATTCATGCGTACATACGACTTACTGACTCCATGAACGGTGCATTTCATTTCTTACCTCAAAATGTTATATAATATTGTAAATACATATATATACTAGATATATATGATATATATGAAATCTAAATCATTAATATCATTTTGGATATAATGAAATTTTTACCACATGAACAACTTGTAATTTTAAGAAGTCCATTTTTGACTTAAGTACCAAATATCGACAAAACAACCGTTATTAACATAAATGATTACATAATATTTATAACATTGTATTAAGTTATATAAATGTAGTAATAAACTTAAAAAATGATCTTAATCATGTTTAAATTAACTTTAGTTTATTATTCTAGATATTAAATAATGAACAGGTCAAGTCAGACACGAGATAAAAGACTTCGTCTCGATCTCCTTTCATTGAGGCATAGTTTTTTTAATACGTGACATTCTTTTATATAGTGTATAAATAGATTTTAACATTCATTTAATTCAAATAGAATATTTTTCTATGAATCTTTTTACTAAACAACAAAAAAAAGAATGTTTCTTTTTAACGTAAGCAGTGCCAATGACCTTTCCGCCACCGCGAGTATTATTTGAACTTTGGCTTCCTTTACAATCCGTAATGTTTTTTAAGAAGGAAAATAAATACAATATACTTTTTTACATATTTTGTAATTGAAAATGGTTCATATAATGGATATGTTATGTCAATATTTTTAAATTATATATTGTGATTGAAATGTTGAAATGTTATCTTTCCTTTATGTTGGTTTTCTGCGTTATGAATACGTCATGCTTCATGGGAATTATTATGTATACAAGTGGTTCTGTGATAATCCTTGGGTTGGTGAGCCTGATATAGCTATCCAATGCATTGGGTAAAGTGATGGAGGTAAACGTGAATGTTTCTCCTTTGATATTTAAGGAATATACTATGATGGGTATTCAATATCTAACTCCCTACATATTTGTGATAGCTACTATATATGTATGATACAGATGCCACAAGTAGTATTTATGATTTAGGTTTTCTATGTGTTATAGATAAATATAATGATTTCATGAGGTATGTTAAAGACCTGATGTTGTGTATGCAATGATGGACTAATGTATTCTTTCTTTGTTTTATAACCCTTAATATGCTTTTTAGGCTCATCCCATGTTTTGAAAAGTTTTTCAGAGGACCTAAATATGAATAGAGTCAATGATGGGATCAAGGAAAAGTCATGCTATCCAAAAACATGGGACAAGACATGACACTTTATTTCAAGAGTTATTATTTTATGAAAAAATGGAAACTGAGTAAAAGTGTCTACCTTGTAATTCTTGAGATGTAATGTATAAGTTATGGCCTAATTATCTAAAACTGTAGACATGAAAAGATCCTCACTGTGTATTATTCATTTAATTAAATATTATGTAATGTTTATGGTCGGGTACTTATAGCTATTATCAAAGGTCTTTTTATAATACATTAGGAGTTTGGGTATTGTTAAATTAATATCCATAAATTAATTTTTGTTAATATTATAATGATATAGAATTTACAGATTACCATGTTGCTTCACCTAAGATATTTCTGTGTTCAGAATGGTTTTCCACAGAGGAAATAGGTCAGCTATGTTGGGACGACATCAAGAGGAAGGAAACCTTCCACATCATCAACCTAAAATGGTAGGAATCGGAACTAAATATTTCTTTGCAGAAATGGAAAAATTGACTTAGGCTATAAATGGTGGTGGTATCCGTGCACGAGATCAGCGAGATCAACCACAAATGAACATGTCTGTAACACCCGAGATTTTTATGAGTAATATTTTGTTCAATGGAATCTTTCACTACACACTTTCTTGGCTTACTTTACACGCAATCACGACCTTCCTCGATAGCTTGCGTCGTACGCAATACCGAGTTTCACTAAACAACGATATGCTATTAAAATATTATTAATAGTAATAACCACTTTTTGAAATTTTATAAATTTTATTTTTCAAAATGGACTTCATTTTTGGATTCGGAATATCGAAATTAGCCTAGGGTGAAATTTTGGTATTTTTCTGAAAACTTTCAATTTTTGATGAATAGTAAAACCACTAACTGGTAGGTTAAAAACTGAAATTTTGCATAAAACTTAATTTTACCGCTTCTGTGAATGGAATTTCGAAAATCCGATAGACACGGTTGATATCAGTAAGTAAAATGTGGTTCAATGAGATAAAAATAATTTTTTGGTGAATAGTAACTTTTTACTTTTTTTACCGCGGTTAATAGTAAATAGGGTAACTAAGGGTAAATATGATATTAATATTACCCTAACACATGTCCTAATTCTATTGGATAAGTGTAATTCGACCAAAAACAACCTTATGAATAACATATGACCATTTAGGCCCACTTGGGGTAGATTAGGACATTTATTATTAATTTATTTAAAGAAGGGTTAAAATAGTTAAAATCAAAGTTTAATAAGTAAATCATTTTTAATATGGGGTTATACATAAGATAAATTCTACAATAAATATTCATTAGAAAGATAAAAAGATTTCCTACATAATGGTATTTTATTTATAATTTTTAGACATTAAATAATTTAATTTAATTATGACACAACGATGATGCAGTAATTATCTTATTTATGAAATATTGACATAATTGATGTTATAAACACCAAAATAAATGTAATTTGAGACTTTTTATGAATTAAACTAATTTTATAGTTTACTATGATATATTTGTGTTGATTTAATCAACTTGGTTCGAACATATAATTCTGTTATGACTTTCACAAAAATCATATATCAAATAGTGTCAAAATTAACACAAAATAGTTTTTAAATAAAATAAAATATTATTAATTGTTATTTTATTCCTAAAAATATAAGGTTCGGCCACATGACTTATATAAGGATATATATATTAATAATAAACAATTTGGGGTTCGTTTGGCATGTTATAGTAAGTGTATTAACCATATAGTGAAAGAAAACAAAAAGACACGGTAAAAGTTAAATTATTTAACTTAGAGTTAAATCTAATTGATAAGATTAAAATTATACACTAAACTTGTCTAAATCCTATTGGATGATAGGATTTCGACCCATCCCCACTTTATCTTCGAAATAAAACCCTTTGGAACCATTATAAACCGATTTTGACTTTAATATAAAATAATATTTTGAGATATTCCTAAGGTGCCCCTCTCCTCCCTTATAAAAGGGCACCTCCTACCCCTCCTCCTCACACCAAATTGAGCACTCAATCTCGGACAACCCCTGACATTTTCTCTTCTCCACTTCCCTAGAATAATCCTAGAGGTCCTGGTCTTCTTCAAAGACCAATATTAGTTCCCTAAGTGGAGGATTCAAAGAAGCGTTCCAAAGAAGAGGTAATATCCATTACCGATCTTTTCAATTTCTTTCTTCTTCAACTTCTTCTCCATTAGTTGTTTCATAATAAAGTAATAACATCAGTATTAATTACATACTTATATGTTATTATAAATATGAAACAACCCTAATTCACCTTCTATCCATCCTACGGAAAAATGAAATCACCGCGCGTGCGTACGTACGGAATACCGTCTCCACGCCATGGTGTAATCTATTTTCCACCACCACCATACAAGGATGGGTATAATGGTGTAATGAGTAACTATTTATGATTATTATAAACTAATATTGATATTGAAATAATATATACATATACTCCAATACAATTCCACGATCATAGGAACGATATCATCACTCGTGCGTACGTACGGAATACCGTCTCCACGATGTGATGTGACTCGTTCTACATGATCATCATTACATAGTAATTATATAAATGAATTTAATGAATAAATATGATATATGTTACACTAATACCATTCTGGATATAAGGTATCTACAACCTTACAAGAAGAATAAGAATTTATTCAACAAAACACGCATAAGAACAAAAGGCAATAAAGACCCGAGTAACAAGTAATAATGAAATATTACAAATAAGAAGCTAAGAATATGACCATATATGATATAATATCAATATTTATGATTCTGGAATAAGTAAATAACATTATTTAAACCATTATACAGGAGCTTCGGACATGTACAAAGCAAATCGGACCTAAGGTAAGGGAAATATCACAATCTCATTTTTATCCGAGATTGTTTATTCGTAAGTATTTACTGGGGTGTATTTTATCATCCACATCCATGTTCCCTCAATATGTAATATTGTTTCCATCCACTTACAATATTTTAAATCCAATTTTACCCTTCGGTGAGTTTTTAGTAAAGAATATGAAAGGAATCTTTTGTCGTTTTTTTTCATACGAGGTACTTTTTGACTTTTCTGACAAAAGTACGAAGAATGTTTTTTTAACTTATACGGCATGAATGGATTCTTAAAACATTATTTCCAATAAGATTACTTTACATGTATTCAAGTTTATTTTTAATCTTCTTCTTTTAGTTTAAAATTGTATGACATGTTAAGAAAGGAAAAATGTTTTTGAAGTAGAAAGGATATTTTCCTCAAGAATGGAGTTCAAGTATTTTATCAAAATTATTTTCCATCTAAGATAATAAAAGGGTTCTGCTTTTATCCCTATTATTACATGGAATTGATTATGTTTTGATGGAAATATTTTTATGAATTCCTTTATCTTATATGAATTGTTTTATGATGTCATGTTGTTTAAGAATCCCATTTTTATTACATGGGTTACGCTATGATTTATGATTTATGATTATGTGGCACACATAAGAAACGAATTCATTATAAGATGGGTGGGACCTATATCTCCCTCCAATGAATTGGGTAAAGATTTTATATCTAATGAGATAGACATGGCTGGAACGGTAGGTTATACCGGTTCAGTGAAACAGGACTGGAACGAGGGTGACTCGGTTCAGAAAGGGACTTTGTCCACTAAGATAGTCTTGGAAATGAGTCATGACTAACAAGAAATGATTTTCCATGATTATGTGTGCATGCCACAAAGTTTCAAGTTTCATGTTATGATAATGGGGATCTCATTTTCACTTCTATGATTTATTCAATGTTAAGATATTATGATCTCTTTTGCAGGTTATGATTTTAAAAAAGATATGATATGATTTTTATTTCTTTTATTTGCCCTTTTTGAGAATTTGAGCTCACCCTTTTATGTTTTCTTTTCCCCAGGTCAGGAAGATGGATATTAAGTAGAATATGCTAAAAGGGACCCTAGATATGATGAAATAATTGGGAGACACTGTAGAAGATTTATGAACCAGTTTTTTATGTTTCCCAGTTTCTAAAGACACTATACCTATACGGTCCTTTCTGGTTTTTTCATATGTTGTAATAAGTGTGCTTAAATTTTGAAGTATTAACAATGTATGTAAAGTATGGGTCGTTATAGTTGGTATCAGAGGAAAGGTATAGTCAACCTTTGGAAACTAGGATTTGAAAGTCTTAGTAAGAACCCTAAGGATAAGTCTAAGCATAGAACACAATCTTAGTGTTTTAGAAATGGCCATGAATACCCTAGGATAAGACCTTAAGTGTGAAATTTTATTCTTGATTATGTGGTTTTCCAATTATTATTAGTGTTTCTCACACTATTCTTCTTGTTTTTAGTCAATGGCTGGAACCCGAAGGAACCGTGTTAATGCGGAATGCGATGGGCAATGAAATGATTATCCCCCTGAGCAACCCAACGATATGGGAGCTGGAATGAAAAATCTTGTAGCCATGCTCACACAACTTTCTCAAGCTATGAATCATGCAGGACTTCCAAACGAGCAAAGGAAGGAGCAACATTCTGTTGAATCCTTCATGAGGCAGCGTCCACCTTCTTTCAGCGGGTCTACTAATCCATTAGTTGCTGAACAATGGATTAGTACTACTGAAAAGATATTTTCAGTTCTTCAATGTTCTGAACATGATAAAGTCATCCTAGCAGTGTATCGTTTGGAAGGAGATGCTGATGAATGGTGGAATCTTATTAAGAATACGAGGAAAAGGGATGAAATTGAGTCTATGGAATGGGACGAGTTCAAGAACCTATTTTTCAATAAGTACTTCCCTCGTATTCTCCGAACAAAGATGGAGAAAGAGTTTCTTGAACTGAAGCAAAGGGATGATGAATCTGTTGGTACCTATGAAGCAAATTTTACAAGACTTGCAAGGTACGCTTCTGGTATTATTATCCAACCTGAGAGTAAGATCGATCGATTCTTTAGTGGCTTAAAACCAAGTCTTCGAAGGGATTTAGCCATAAGGGACTTCAATAGCTACGAGGAAATCGTTCGATGTTCTCTCAAAGTCGAGATGGAGATTGGAGTAACCCATCAGTCACATGGGTTTGATAAGAAGAGGAAGATGGAATTCAAAGGAAAATATAAAGAGCACACTGAAAAGAAGATGAGCTTTCCCTTATGCTCAATGTGTGGAAAGAAACATGGACGGAGTTGTCATAAAGGGACAAGTAAATGTTTCAAATGTGGAAAAGAAGGTCATCGGGCATTTGAATGCCGCGACAATGGGAAGAAGATGTCTAATGATGCAAACAAAGGAAGGGATACACAGAATGAACCTACTACACTTCAATATTTCAAGTGCAAGGAGATGGGGAATTATGCTAATCAATGCCCAAATCCAAGGGTTGATGATGATGGTCAACGTCAACAAAATCTTAAGGCTAAAGACAAAGGAAAGTCACATGCAATTTCTATCAGCGATGTGGAGTACGATAAAGAAGTGGTGAAAGGTACACTTACCATCCACTCTAAAGTAGCAAATGTTTTATTTGATTCTGGATCCACCCACTCTTTTAATTCTGAAAAGTTTTCTAAGGGTATCACCATATTACCTCAACAATTAGATGTTGAGTTAGCTGTGACAACACCTAATGGCACAACAGTCACATAAAAAGTTTATAATTCTTCTCCGATCGAAGTTTGTGGGAAAGTGCTTCCCGCAAATCTTGTGATCCTTCCTTTAGTGGAATTTGATGTGATTCTTGGTATGGATTGGCTTTCTCTACATGGAGCTCTTATCAATTGCCAAAGAAGGGAAGTCACATTTCATATTCTAGATCAATCTACGATCGTCTACCGATGCAAGGATGAATATAACCTTCCAGTGGAAATTCCTTCCATCTTATGGGTCTTGATTCCACTAAATGAAGGTTATTTATCTCAAATGGTTGGTGAGAAACTTACGATTAAGAATATTCCCATCGTACGGGAGTTTGATGATGTCTTTCTGGAGGAATTACCGGGTCTTCCACCAAATCGTGAAGTTGAGTTTTCAATAGAACTCGTACCGGGTGCTTTGCCTATTTCAAAGACACCTTATAGAATGGCCCCAATTGAGTTGCAGGAATTGAAGAAGCAACTCCAAGAGAATCTTGATAAGGGATTCATAAGCCCTAGTGCGTCACCTTGGGGATCACCTGTTCTATTTGTTAAGAAGAAAGATGGATCAATAAGACTCAGCATTGATTATCGAGAACTTAACAAGATCACTATCAAGAACAAATATCCTCTCCCACGCATTGATGACTTATTTGACCAACTACGCAGAGCTCAATACTTTTCCAAGATTGATCTTCATTCAGGGTATCATCAATTAAGGGTCAAAAGGGAGGATATACCAAAGACGGATTTCCGTACAAGGTAGGGACACTATGAATTTATAGTGATGACATTTGGTCTTACTAATGCCCCTGCTATCTTCATGGATCTAATGAATAGAGTCTTTAGATACTATCTTGATCAATTTGTGGTAGTATTTATAGATGATATTCTTGTCTATTCAAAGAGCAAGTAAGAGCATGAATATCACTTGAGAATTATATTGAAGACCCTGAGAAAGGAGAAGCTTTATGCCAAATTTACCAAATGTGAATTTTGGCTTCAAAAAGTAGCATTTTTGGGTCACATAATCTCAAAAGAGGGGATATCTGTGGATCCAGCAAAAACAGAGGTTATCGAAAGATGGACAAGACCAACAACAGTAACTGAGATCCGAAGTTTTCTTGGTTTGGCAGGATATTATCGACGTTTTGTAGTATATTTTTCACGATTATCTAATCCACTCACCAAGTTGACCCGGAAAGGAGTTAAGTTTGTCTGGATGGAAGAATGTGAAGAGAATTTCAAGGAGTTGAAAAGAAGGTTATCCTGTGCACCTGTGCTCACACTGCCTTGTAGTGGAGAAAGGTTTGTGATCTACAGTGATTCATCAAAGAAGGTATTGGGGTGTGTTCTTATGCAAAATGATATGGTGATAGCTTATGCCTCACGACAGTTGAAAATACATGAGCAAAATTACCCAACACATGATTTGGAGTTGGCTGCGGTAATCTTTGCATTAACGATTTTGAGGAATTACCTTTATGGTGAAAGGTGTGATATTTATACTGATCATAAAAGTTTAAAGTATATTTTCACACAAAAGGAGTTGAATATGCGTCAAAGAAGATGGTTGGAGCTGATTAAGAATTATGACTGCTCAATCCATTACCACCCTGAGAAAGCAAACAAGGTGGCAGATGCATTAAGTCGACAAGACCATGCTAGTTTATCCATGATGAGGATCACAAAAGATCCAATATTTATGGATTTACAAAGGATGGATCTTGGAATAATAATGGAAGAGGAAAAATCTTATCTTTCTCAAATGAATGTTCAACCATCTATACATGTGAAGATTAAAGAGGCACAGAAAGAAGATGTCGAGTTACAATAGAAGGTGAGAAATGTTCCTGAATTCAACCTTGATTGTGATGGGATAATAAAGTTCAGGAATCGGGTTTGTGTTCCTCCCATCCCTGAATTAAAGAAGGAGCTTCTAGATGAGGCTCATAGTTCATTATTCTCTATTAATCCTAGAAGCACGAAGATGTATAGGGACCTGAAAGAGTACTTCTGGTGGGATGGAATGGAAAGAGATGTTGCTGAATATGTCTCTCGATGCTTGGTTTGTCAACAAGTTAAAGCTGAGAGACAGAAGTCTAAGGGGATGTTACAACCATTACTCATACCCGAATGGAAATAGGAAAACATCACTATGGACTTTGTCACAGGACTTCCTAAAACATCCAAAGGCAATAATGCTATCTGGGTCATAGTTGATCGTCTTACAAAGTCTTCACACTTCGTTGATATTAGAGAGGATTTCTCTCTAGATCAGCTTGCCAGGTTATATGTAAAGGAAGTGGTAAGATTGCATGGAGTACCACTTTCTATTATATCTGATCGGGATCCGAGATTTACCTCGAAGTTCTGGTGAAGTCTTCAGCATACTCTGGATACAGAATTGAGTTTCAGCACTGCTTATCATCCCCAGACAGACAGTCAGTCTGAGAGAACAATTCAAACCCTAGAAGATATGTTGACAGCTTTCTCTATGGATTTCAAAGGAGGTTGGGATCAACACCTACCTTTGGTGGAATTTTCTTATAATAATAGCTTTCACTCTAGTATTCAGATGGCTCCTTATGAAGCTCTCTATGGAAAGAAATGCAGGACTCCAACTTGTTGGGATGAAGTTGGGGAAAGAAAGCTATTAGGACCTGATCTCATTGATGAAATGGCAGAAATGGTCAGATCTATTCAACAACACATAAGAGCAGCTCAGAGTCGACAGAAAAGTTATGCCGACAACCGAAGAAAAGACCTAGAGTTTGAAGTGGGTGATAAGGTGTTCTTACGAATATCTCCCTGGAAGAGGGTTATGAGATTTGGAAAGAAGGGGAAGTTGAGCCCTAGATATATCGGTACTTTCGAAATACTGGATCGTGTTGGAAAGGTAGCTTACCGATTGGCGCTTCCACCAAATCTCTCTCAAGTTCACGATGTGTTCCATGTATCTCTCCTGAGAAAGTACATTCCTGATCCTTCACATGTACTCAGCTCAGAAGTTGTACCGCTGGAGCAAGATCTTTCTTATGAAGAACAGCCAATAGAGATTCTGGATCATAGCGAAAAATTTCTATGAAACAAGACCACTCGATTGGTGAATGTTTTATGGAGGAACCACCAATTAGAAGAAGCTACATGGGAGCTTGAGGATATGATGAGGGAGAAGTATCCTCATCTGTTTGTTACAAAGTGACGAATTTCGAGGGCGAAATTCTTTTTAAGGGGGGTAGAATGTAACACCCAAGATTTTTTTGAGTAATATTTTGTTCAAAGGAATCTTTCACTACACACTTGCTTGGCTTACTTTACACGCAATCGCGACCTTCCTCGATAGCTTGCGTCGTACGCAATACCGAGTTTCACTAAACAATGATTTGCTATTAAAATATTATTAATAGTAATAACCACTTTTTGAAATTTTATAAATTTTATTTTTCAAAATGGACTTCATTTTTGGATTCGGAATACCGAAATTAGCCTAGGGTGAAATTTTGGTATTTTTCTGAAAACTTTCAATTTTTGATGAATAGTGAAACCACTAAGTGGTAGGTTAAAAACTGAAATTTTGCATAAAACTTAATTTTACCGCTTCTGTGAATGGAATTTCGAAAATCCGACAGACACAGTTGATATCAGTAAGTAAAATTTGGTTCAATGAGATAAAAATAATTTTTTGGTGAATAGTAACTTTTTACTTTTTTTACCGCGGTTAATAGTAAAAAGGGTAACTAAGGGTAAATATGATATTACTGTTACCCTAACACAAGTCCTAATTCTTTTGGATAAGTGTAATTCGACCAAAAACAACCTTATGAATAAAATATGACCATTTAGGCCCACTTGGGGTAGATTAGGACATTTATTATTAATTTATTTAAAGAAGGGTTAAAATAGTTAAAATCAAAGTTTAATAAGTTAATCATTTTTAATATTGGGTTATACATAAGATAAATTCGACAATAAATATTCATTAGAAAGCTAAAAAGATTTCCTACGTAATGGTATTTTATTTATAATTTTTAGACATTAAATAATTTAATTTAATTATGACACAACGATGATGCAGTAATTATCTTATTTATGAAATATTGACATAATTGATGTTATAAACACCAAAATAAATGTAATTTGAGACTTTTTATAAATTAAACTAATTTTAAAGGTTACTATGATATATTAGTGTTGATTTAATCAACTTGTTTCGAACATATAATTCTGTTATGACTTTCACAAAAATCATATATCAAATAGTGTCAAAATTGACACAAAATAGTTTTTAAATCAAATATTATATTATTAATTGTTATTTTATTCATAAAAATCTAAGGTTCGGCCAAATGACTTAGATAAGGATATATATATTAATTATAAACAATTTGGGGTTCGTTTGGCATGTTATAGTAAGTGTATTAACCATATAGTGAAAGAAAACAAAAAGACACGGTAAAAGTTAAATTATTTAACTTAGAGTTAAATCTAATTGATAAGGTTAAAATAATACCCTAAACTTGTCTAAATCCTATTGGTTGAAAGGATTTCGACCCATACCCACTTTATCTTCGAAATAAAACCCTTTGGAACCATTATAAACCGATTTTGACTTTAATATAAAATAATATTTTGAGATATTCCTAAGGTGCCCCTCTCCTCCCTTATAAAAGGGCACCTCCTCCCCCTCCTCCTCACACCAAATTGAGCACTCAAGCTCGGCCAACCCCTTCCATTTTCTCCTCTCCACTTCCCTAGAATAATCCTAGAGGTCCTGGTCTTCTTCAAAGACCAATATTATTTCCCTAAGTGGAGGATTCAAAGAAGCGTTCCAAAGAAGAGGTAATATCCATTACCGATCTTTTCAATTTCTTCCTCCTTCAACTTCTTCTCATTTAGTTGTTTCATAATAAAGTAATAACATCAGTATTACTTACATACTGATATGTTATTATAAATATGAAACAACCCTAATTCACCTTCTATCCATCCTACGGAAAAATGAAATCACCGCGCGTGCGTACGTACGGAATACCGTCTCCACGCCGTGGTGTAATCTATTTTCCACCACCACCTTACAAGGATGGGTATAATGGTGTAATTAGTAACTATTTATGATTATTATAAAGTAATATTGATACTGAAATAATATATATATACTCCAATACAATTCCACGATCATAGGAACGATATCATCACTCGTGCGTACGTACGGAATACCGTCTCCACGATGTGATGCGACTCGTTCTACATGATCATCATTACATAGTAATTATATAAATGAATTGAATGAATAAATATGATATATGTTACACTAATACCATTCTGGATATAATTTATCTACAACCTTACAAGAAGAATAAGAATTTATTCGACAAAACACGCATAAGAACAAAAGGCAATAAAGACCCGAGTAACAAGTAACAATGAAATATTACTAATAAGAAGCTAAGAATATGACCATATATGATATCATATCAATATGTATGATTCTGGAATAAGTCAATAACATTATTTAAACCATTATACAGGAGCTTCGGACACGTACAAAGCAAATCGGACCTAAGGTAAGGGAAATATCACAATCTCATTTTTATCCGAGATTGTTTATACGTAAGTATTTACTAGGCTGTATTTTATCATCCACATCCATGTTACCTCAATATGTAATATTGTTTCCATCCACTTACAATAGTTTAAATCCAATTTTACCCTTCGGTGAGTTTTTAGTAAAGAATATGAAAGGAATCTTTTGTCGTTTTTTTTCATACGAGGTACTTTTTGTCTTTTCCGACAAAAGTACGAAGAATGTTTTTTTTAACTTATACGGCATGAATGGATTCTTAAAACATTATTTCCAATAAGATTCCTTTACAAGTATTCAAGTTTATTTTTAATCTTCTTCTTTTAGTTTAAAATTGTATGACATGTTAAGAAAGGAAAAATGTTTTTGTAGTAGAAAGGATATTTTCCTCAAGAATGGAGTTCAAGTATTTTATCAAAATTATTTTCCATCTAAGATAATAAAAGGGTTCTGCTTTTATTCCTTTTATTACATGGATTTGATTATGTTGTGATGGAAATATTTTTATGAATTCCTTTATCTTATATGAATTGTTTTATGATGTCATGTTGTTTAAGAATCTCATTTTTATTACATGGGTTACGCTATGATTTATGATTTATGATTATGTGGCACACATAAGAAAGGATTCATTATAAGATGGGTGGGACCTATATCTCCCTCCAATGCATTGGGTAAAGATTTTATATCTCATGATATAGACATGGCTGGAACGGTAGGTTATACCGGTTCAGTGAAACAGGACTGGAACGAGGGTGACTCGGTTCAGAAAGGGACTTTGTACCCTAAGATAGTTTTGGCAATGAGTCATGACTAACAAGAAATGATTTTCCATGATTATGTGTGCATGCCACAAAGTTTCAAGTTTCATGTTATGATTATGGGGATCTCATTTTCACCTCTATGATTTATTCCATGTTAAGATATTATGATCTCTTTTGCAGGTTATGATTTTCAAAAAGATATGATATGATTTTTATTTCTTTTATTTTCCCTTGCTGAGCATTTGAGCTCAACCTTTTATGTTTTCTTTTCCCTAGGTCAAGAAGATGGATATTAAGTAGAATATGCTAAAAGGGACCCTAGATATGATGAAATAATTGGGAGACACTGTAGAATATTTATGAACCAGTTGTTTATGTTTCCCAGTTTCTAAAGACACTATACCTATACGGTCCTTTCTAGTTTTGGCATATGTTGTAATAAGTGTCCTTCAATTTTGAAGTATTAACAATGTATGTAAAGTATGGGTCGTTATAATGTCAGTAGTGGAGAATTTCATGTGGCAACATGCCCAATCATTCAGAGGATCATCTGCCCCTGTGCAAGCTGAAGGGTGGATTAAAGCACTAAAGAAATTTTTGGATGTCATGGGGTGTTCAGAATATCAAATGGTTAGTCTCATTGTTTAGCATTTTGAAGGTGAAGTTGATCAGTGGTGGTCGATGGTGAAAAATATCATGGATAGTGAGGAGATTGATGCCCTTGATTGGGATGCATTCAAAGGAATGTTTTCTGGGAAATACTTTCCTAAGGTGGTTTTTCTTAGGATGTGAAAAAATTCCTAGAATTGAGGAAGGAGGATGAATTAGTGGATTCTAATGAAGAACTATTCACTCAACTGGAAATGTATGCTCTAAATTTCATACAAGATATTGATAGTCAAATCAACCATTTTTACTCAGTATTAAATACAATATATCGAAGGGATTTAGATTCTCATGAGTTTAAAAGTTATGAATATTTTTTTCGATGTATGAAGACGTTGGAAATAGAGTTTGCCGATGATCAGGTGTTCTTTGGAAAACAACAGAATAAGAGGTCAAGGTGGCAGGAGAATGGGAAGAACTCTTCAAAAAATATTGATGGTAAGAAACTTAAGTTTACTGTTTGAAAAAATTGTGGAAAAAATCATGCTGGGGAATGTATTTTGAATTCTGGTAAGTGATAATGATGTGATAAAATGGGTCATAAGGCTTGTAATTAGACTGAAAAAGTAGGTGTATGGTAAGATAAAATCTGATTTACAATCACTAAAATGTTTTATGTGTAATGAAATGGGACCTTATGCAAATGAGTGTCCAACTAAGAACTCAACTGAGGGGAAGTAGCAAGACTACAACCAGAAAGGGGTGGTGAAGTCCTTTGAAACTATTCAGAAGATGTTGGGACATAAAATGAAGTAGTATCAGGTACACTATTTGTTTGTTTAAATTATTCCCCTGTGTTGTTTGATTAAGGGTCTACACACTTTTTCATTTCTGAGAATTTTTATAGTAAATTCGGAATTCCATATAAAGATATGAATATAGAACTTTTTGTAAAAACACCTGGAAGAATTTTTGAGACAAAAAGAAAACATAAGATCCTTCTTGTCCTTATGTGTGGAATTAATCTACCTGAAAACTTTATTGTTTTGATTCTAGTCGAGTTTGATGTAATTTTTGGCATGATTTGGATTTCTGTTTATCATGCTATGATTGACTACAAAGAAAAAGTTGTATCTTTTCAAAAAGATTTTCAATTTGGGTATAAGAATGAACCCTTACTTTTGATAACATATCAGGAAGCTGAGAAACTAGAAAAGGATGGAAATAAATGTTACCTTGCACATATTTTTGATAATAAAGGAATAGTTTAGATTAATGATGTGCCAATGTTAAATGAGTACCTTGATGTTTTTCCTATTGAGTTTCCTGGTATTATACCTAATCAGGAATTTGAATTTTCTGTTGACCTAGTTCCTGATGCAATGCAAATTTTAAAACCCCTTATCAAATGGCTCAAATTGATCTTTTAGAGTTAAAGAATAAATTTCATGAGTAATTAGATTAAGGATTCATTCGACCTAGAACATCACCATGGGGTGCTCCTATCTTATTTGTTAAAAAGAAATATTGTTCATTGAGACATTGCATAGATTAGAGAGAATTGAATAACATCACTATTAAGAACAAATCTCCTTTGCTTCATATCAATGATTTGTTTGATCAGCTCTGAGGAGCTCAATATTTTTCGAATATTGATGTGAGGTTAGGGTACCATTAGTTGAAATTAATGGAATTAGACATTCCAGAAACTGAATTTCATACAATATATGGACATTATGAATTTTTAGTAATTCCTTTTGGTTTAACCAATGCACCTTCTGTATTCATGGATCTTATGAATACAATTTTCCATGAGTTCATGGAAACGTTTGTGGTTGTGTTCATTGAGGATATTTTGGTTTATTCTAAATGTAAATAGGAGAATAAAAGTAATTTAAGGGTTGTCATGAAAACCTTGAAATAAAAGAAACTATTTGGGAAATTCTATAAGTGTGAGTTTTTGTTATAGAAAATTTCCTCCCATTGTCACATTGTCTCAAAAAATACATAACTATTGATCCTGCAAAAAAAAAAGTTTTTGAAGAATGTCCAAGACCCAAAAATATAACTGAGATTCGTAGTTTTCATGGATTGACATGTTATTACTATAGTTTTTTTGAGAATTTTGAAAAGTTATCTAGTCCAATGACTATGTTAACTCGAAAATGTGATCTGTTCGTTTGGATAAAAGAAATTGTTGATTATTTTTTGTAATTGAAAGTATGATTTGTGAAGGATACTGTTTTGGAAGTACCTCCCAGAAATGGTGAGTTTTTTATATAAATTTATGATTCGTTGAATGGACTTGGTTGTGTATTTATGTAGAATGATTTGGTAATTGCTTATGCTTCAAGTTAGTTGTAACCTCATGAGTTAAATTAACCTACACAAGATATGGAATTTTCTGATATTTTTTTTGCTTTAAAAAATTTGAGGTATGGTTTTTAAGGAGTAAAATGTGAAATATATACTGACCACAAAAGTTTAAAGAATTTATTCACTCAGAAAGAATTAAACATGAGACAGAGTAGATTACTAGAATTAATCAAGGATTATGACTACATGAATCATTACCATCCATGAAAAAAAATAAAGTGGTTAATGCTTTGAGTCGGAAAAGTAATGCTACAATATCCATTCTATGTTTTGAATGTGATCCTTTGGTTATTTATTTGATGAAATTTATAATATAAGTTATTGGTGTAAGAAATTATTCTGTTTAGTTTCAAGTGTCAGTAAAATTTCTTCTACCATATAGAATAAAGAAAGAAGAGAACGAAGATAGTGAGCTATAGAAAAAGGTAGAGTTGGTTCATAAGGGTATGTTCCCTGAATTTAACATTGTTAATGATAGTGTTTTGAGATTTGGAAATAGATTATATGTGACTTATGATTTACAGTTGAGGAAATTTTTTTTATTTGAATCACATAGTTCTACGTTTTCCGTTCATCCTGGCAGTACTAAGATGTAAAGAGATCTTCTGGAGTATTACTAGTGGGATGGAAGGAAAATCTATATTGCTGATTTTACTGTGAAGTGTTTGACTTGTCAGTAGGTTAAAGCGGTGTGACAGTTACCTAAAGGGTCGGTTCATTCATTACCAGTGCCAATGTGGAAATGGGAAAATATATCCATGGATTTTGTTGTGGGATTACTGAAGACATCTTGAGGTGATAATGCAATCTCGGTTATTGTTGATCGGTTGAGTAAATCTTCTCATTTCCTTCCTATTCGAGATACATTGTCTCTAGATCGATTTTCTTGATTGTATATTAAATAGATAGTGAGGTTGCATGGTGTTACCTTTTCCATTGTATCTAACCATGATCCTAGGTTTACTTCTATCTTTTGGAAAGGCATTAAGAAGACTTTGGGTACTGATTTAAATTTTAGTACAACTTTTCATCCACAATCAGATGGGCAGTCCGAATGAATAATTCAGACCATGGAGGATATGCTACATGCATTTTCACTAGATTACTAGGGATGTTGGCACAAATATATTCCTTTGGTTGAATTTTAATTAATAATAGATTTCATTCTATTATACAGATGGATCCATCAGAGGAACTATATAGAAAGTGTTGTTAAACTTCATCTTGTTGGGATGATGTAGGTGAAATGAAAATGATGGAACTATAATTGGTAGAAGTGATGGCAGAAAAGGTTCAGTTGATTCAGAAGAACAAGATTGAAACTCAGAGTAGGTAATAAAGTTATGCAGATAACCGGAGGAAGGATCTCTCTTTTGAGGTAGGTGATAATGTCTTTCTCAAAGTTTTATCATGGAAATGTGTGACTCATTTTGGTAAAAAGGGAAAGTTGGGTCTGAGGTTAATTGGACTTTATGAAATTATAGAGAAAATTGGAGCAGTTGCATACATAGTGGATTCACCTCCATGTTTATCTCAGGTACACAATGTTTTTCATGTTTTGATGTTGAGAAAGTATATGCCATATCCATCTAATGTTTTAAGTCCAGAGGTAGTTCAGTTGGAAGAGAATCTCTCTGATGAGAAACAACCAGTATAGATGCCTTACCAAAGAGAGAATGTGTTTCAGAATAAGGTAATTCACTAGGTAAAGGGTTTGTTGAAAAACCATATGGTTGAAGAGACAACATGAGAATCTAAAAATGCTATGAGGGATAAATTCCCCCAATTATTTGATAAGTGAATAAAATTGCGATGACGCAATTTTAAAAGGGGGGAAGGATGTAACATCCTAGATAAATAAATAAGTAATGCATTTTCATTTTTATGAATTAAATTTTAATTTTATTTTAAAGGGGTGCCTATGATTGATGATGTACTTGATATGCAACAATGGTTTACTTTGAAATCAAACGTCGCACAATAATAGAATAATATTATTATTTTAAATGGTTGTTAATGCCTAGACGTTGTATTAGCAATAATGAATAGAACTATCTAAAATATGATTATACATGTTTGTTAAATGTATTAACATTTATCCAATTAATTTTAGAGTATTAAAATGTGAATGAATTTAATTTTACGCATAATTTACTTTAAAAGGATGATTTCTCTCCTTTTGATGGAGAAACCTCTCTAAATATAATTATAGTCAATTTTATATATTATTTTTGACAAAATAAAATTCTTCTTCAGAATAAGACATCAAAATTTACTTTGAGTAATTTTTTTGCATATTTTTCTGATAAAATTCATTTTTTAATGAATAGTGAAAAATACTGTATTTTAATTAAAATCTAATTTTTAATCTAATTAATTTATATGATTATATTATATTATTAATTGGGTTTAAAGTGTAATGAGATTATATTTATTCCATTTAATCAAATCTTGGTTATTGTAATTACTCTCACTTATAAATTGGAAATAAACAAGTGTCAATCTTTTGATAGTTATTATTTCTTAAAAACACGCCTTTTATTTTGACAGTGGGAATTAATTTAAAATTAATGTGTTCCTATTAAATTTTTTGAATTTGGAAAAATGGATTCTATATTTTGAATTAGGAGTTCCAAATTGTGTAAATAAGTAAATTTAATTTTTAGGCCTTTTAAATATTTACTACAGTAAAATTTTTATTTAACATGGTTAAATTGTAAATATGGTAAATAAGGGTAAACAAATATTATTATAATAATATAAAATTACCTAACAACTGAAATAATATAATTTTTTGACACATATCCGACCATGGGAATCCATGGGTTGAATTTGGGACCCCATGGAGCCACTTAAAAGGAGTAATGACACTTTATATTAATTAATTTAATGTAAAGACATAAATGATATAAATAAATATATTTTGTAAATTAATTTTTACATAGGGTTATTTAGTCAAAATTTAAACTATAAATATTCATCAAGAATATAAAAATATTTACTACTTCTTGGTATTTTTTTTATTAGTTTTAGATATCAAATAAATTAAATTATTTATGACACAATAATGATGCAGTATTTACCTCATTAATAAATTATTTAAATAAATAAGATTATAAATATTACAACAATATCCAAAAACATGTAAAATTACTATTATATTATTTTATTTCGACAATATGTTATCTTATATTTGACTTTAAATAGTTTGGACCTTTAAAAATGAAAATCATTATATAATAAAATAATATTTTCACACTTTCCTAAAGAGCCCCTCCTCCCCTTATAAAAAGACCTCAACTCTTTCCCATTACTCACTCCTCCCAAGCCCCTTGGCTCATGAAACCCCTACCCAAATAATCGCTCATGATCCCTCTCTTCCACCTATAATCCTCAACATAAGTAGAAGACACTTCAAGATGTCCTTTTGATTCAAACCAAAGGGACTTACCAGAATTAAAGGTAACGATTTTTTCTTAAATTCATTTCTTTTATTTTAATTCTCCAAACCCTAAATAGTATTTATTTTTTTCATTTATTACAGAAACAGTATCCTAAATATACTAAGATTTTTTTTATGATTATTACTTGAACTACACTTACACACACCTTCATATAATGGGTAAAGTACATACTGTTTTTGTGGATGGAAAACTATCGCCTTACAAAACGATGATTGTTCAATTATCTACTACCTCCACTCATGGTGGCCATTAATTTGGAACAATATTTATATATGATATATATTATGTTTATGTTTTCTTTATTCTTCTGTAGTTTTAATTTATAGCATACATTTATGGTTTCCATTATGGGTAAACATGATAATTTCATCTGAGGATGTGCGGACTATAGCCCCCTTAATGTTATATGACTTGTTAATTCCATATGTGGGATGTATAAAGGATGGAGTTAATGATATTATATATGATATTATATTGGAATTATAATATACCTATGTGTAATTATGTTTTAATTACATTAAAATATGAAATAGAAATGAATGCAGTGGTCATGCGTACGTACGAATTACCATCTTCTAGAACAATGAATTTCATTTCATACCTCTAATTTGATGTAATATTGTAAATTCATGTATATACTAGATATATATGATATATATGAAATCTAAATAATTAATATAATTCTGGATATAATGAACTTTTTACCACATGAACAACTTGTAATTATAAGAAGTTCATTTTTTACTCAAGTACCCAATATCGAAAAAATGACTGTTATTAACATAAACGATTACATAATGTTTATAACATTGTAATAAGTGATATAAAATAAAAATTAAACTTGAAAAATGATCTTATGAAATTTTTAATTCACTTTATTTTATTATTCAGGAGATTAAAGAATGAACAGGTCATGTCAGACATGAGGTAAGGGACTTCGACTCAATCTCCTTTCATTTGGGCATATTTTGTTTTAATACATGAATTTCATTTATATGGTGTACAAACACCATTGAATATTCATTTCATTAAAATGGAATCTTTTTCTACGAAGCATTTTACTACATGAAAGAAAGTAATTTTTCTTTTTAACGTAAGCTGTGATAATGACTTTTCCTCCGCCGCGACTATTATTTGATATTTGGCTTCCTTAACAATCCGTAATGTTTTTTAAAAAGGAAAATAAATACCACATAATCATTTACATATTTTGGTATTGAAAATGGGTTTTATAATGGATTTTTTATGTCAATATATTAAAATGATATATTGTGATTGAAATGTGCAAATGTTATCTTTCTTTTATGTTTGTTTTATGTGTTATGAAAAAGTTATGGTTCTTGGTCATTGTTATGTATACGGGTGGTTCCATGATAAACCTATGGTGGTTGAGCCTGATATAGCTCTCCAAATCATTGGGTAAAGTGAATGAGGTAAACATTAATGTTTCTCCTATGAGATTTAAGGAATATACTGTGATGGGTATTATATATGTAACTCCATACATAGCTGTGATAGCTACAATTTAATAATGTTATAGATGCCATGAGATTCATTTATGCTTTCTGTGTTCTATGTGTTATTAAAAAATACTATGATTTCATGAGGTATGTTAAAGAGATTATGATATGAATTAAATGATGGAATAATGTTTTATTTCATTTTTTTATATCCCTTACTCAACTTTTTATGCTCATCCCACATTTTTAAATGTTTTTCACATGACCCAAAGATGAATAGGGTCATGGATGGGGTCAAGGAAAAGTCATGCTATAGAAAAACATGTGACTAGACCTGAATCTATTTTTACAAGAGTTATTATTTTATGAAAAAAATGTAAACTAAATAGAAGTGTCTACCTTGTAATTTGTGATATGTAATGTAATAGTTATGGCCAAATTCTCAAAAATTATAAACTTGAAAAGATCCTCAATGTGAATTATTAATTTAATTCAATATAATGTAATGTTTAGTACTGATTCCTTATATAAAAACTATAAAAATTGATCATCAAAACATAACATAACCTCATATGACTATAAAAAACTCTTTTATATTATATCGTTTCTAAAATTGATGGATTTTTATTCTTCATTTGGTCAATTTCATTACTTACTCAAGGAAGCTAAATCATGATACATCAACATTGACATATAAAATAAGGTAAAGATATGATTACCCTCCCATGATTCAAATCATCAAGTAAAAAACTATCGATCAATAGAATAATTGAGGATTTACCACTATTACACACAAGTGAAACCACCCAAAAATGCAACCATAATAAACCACCATCAATATATTCCCAAATCCTATAATGACCCAAACTGTTATAAATAAAATTACACCTTTTGATTCATTTGAATGTCTCATCGTGAAAGGTGGTTATTGAAAACAAGTGAAATTATTAATTTTATATTATATCCTATTGTATTTTAAATACAATTAACAATCATTACAATTGATAAAATATAAAGTGAATAGTACTTACAATATTTGAATAAATATAGTGTTTTAAAAAAATACAATTGACACATAAAATGGATGTGATGGCCTCAACTTGTAGGATCATACACTATGAAGGGAATTTATCTAGGATTAAAAAGGAGATACCATTTATGGTCTTTTCCCTTGACCATGACGAATCTGAGATATTATAACTTAAGTAGGATAGAATCCATTTACAGGAGAAGTTCAAGTTCATCACGATCATAACCCAAACCATGTTTGTTGAACCACCCCATGAAATTATCACCATCACCCACCTTACTATTAGAGAGTTTTTTTATTAAAGGGATATGTATCAAGACATTAGGAATATGAATTTTTACTTTTTTATAGAATAATTAATATATTATCATCCTATTATTATTACTTTGTAAATAATTTTTATTATGATACAACACTTCACAAATTTTTTTTTGGTTAATATTAAAATTAAATTAAACAATTTAGGAATTAATATTTTTTTAAATATATAATATTTTCATATTATTAAATAATTTGTAACATATATAAATTTTTATATAATTTCAATGAACACAAATGTAATTTTTATAAGTGCTTGAAAAATAGTATTTTAAAAAAACCCAATATTTCTTAATAAATGTCAATTTTATTTTAAAAGTAAAAATTAAAAAATTTATAAAATTATCTAGATAAAATTAATATTATTTTTTAATTAAATTGTCAAAATTATCCAACGGTGAATTTTTCATAATTTTCTAAGACAGTCAAATTTTCATGTAAAAATTAAATAACGTATAAATATACTTTGTGTTCTATGACATTGTAATGACCAAAATGTGATGTAATAATTAATATAAATGAGACCTGAAACCAAATATATGTTTTAAATATAAATTGATGTGATTTTATGTTTATTTTATAAATTTTATAAAGACTTTGTGAATCCTCCAATACTGTAATTATATTTTATGCTTTTAAAATCCGTTCTTTAAGTGTATGACTTACCTCCACATAACCAAGGTAATTATTTTGTTATGTTCGGACCTTGGAATTATTAAATAATAAAAACCAATCCCATTTTTCAGGAACCAATGGAAAAAAATATTGGATGGTTTGTGGTTTTGGATATTTTATTATGTAGAATCCAAAACCGGAATAATAAAAAAATCTCCCTCATTTCCTATATAAAACCACCCATGCCCTCATTTCTCTTCACTAAAACTCCCTGAATAATTTCTATACTCTAAATATTCCTCCCAAGGCACACCGAAGATCTCAATAATCCCATATAAAGATTAACCGTAACACGCTCAAGTAAGCTATCCTCACCATCCTCTCCTCCATTCAATACTAGAACATTATTTGAAATTTTCATTCTTAAATTAAATTTTATATTTTTTTAATTATTTTATAATAATTCCATTACATTAAAATTAATTTTTTATGAATGATATATTATTTATCCTCTCTAATTTTGACACTTACCTAAGCTGTTACTAGGGTGAAATTCCATAACAGATCTTCCACTTTTCTTTTTTATTCAAGAACTTATTTTATGTTATGCTTCCAAATTTCCATTTTTCCTGGTGAGTTATGTCCTTAAATATCCCAAATACTTTAATTTTAAATTATTCATGATTATATACACATTTTAATCTCATTAATCCTGCCATGATACTTTATGTACAACCATAACCATGATGAAATTTTATAATAGATTTCTCTCTATTCATTTCCATTCAAGAAATTATTTTTTGTTATGTCTCTTAAATTCCATTTTTTATTTTGGAATATGTTATTCCATATTCGTATTAATTTTAATTTAATTTATAGATTATTATATACCATTTCCATATCATTAATACTCCCATGATACTTTATGTACATCCATTGCCATGCTGAAATATATTTAGGATTCATTTCTATATTCAAGTTTGTTAACTACCTTATGCCTTCTATTTAAAAATTTATAATCTTTTGATATGATTTTACATATTCCTATTAATTACCATTTAATTTATATGTGATTTGAAATCCATTTTTATTTCATCAAACCATTTCAACAAATCATTATGTGACACCATTATACTGACAAAATTTGACCACAATTTTCCAGGCCAAAACAATTGTGTAGTGAATAACATACCAATTTTTTATCAATGGTGTTAAAATTTATGAAAAAATTCAATTTATTTGGGACATAAATATATTTATTCTACACTCCTTAATCATTGAATAAATTGTGAAGATGAATTAATCCATGTTTTATAATTTATCTGGCACACATATGACTGATATGGAAATGAATATGATGGGTTCACCCATATAGCACTCCAATGAATTGGGTAATGTTTAGTATCATTATATGTCATGTTGGGATAAGGATTGAACCTGATAACTTCATGGGACATTTTCTACCATGATTTATTGGAAGGTTAATACTAGAAATATGTTTATGATTTATTGTTTTTTGTTTTTGCGACATTTCACTTGTTATGATTACCATGAAATATCATATCTCATTTTCATGTTCAAGATCCATACTCTTGTTATACCCCATTGATATTACCATTTAATAACATTGTTTATCTTCTCCATGTTTTTACTTGTTTATTCTCTTATTGGGATTTATATCTCACCATTTACTATGTTTGGCCCAACGTTTTCCCATGTAGTTTTAGAATCCATGGAATTTTAGAATCATGTTAAGAATGTTTTTAATAATGTTGTTGTATACCATGTTAAGAATGTAATTATTGTTACTAATTCCCAAATACACTATACTTATCTATATTCCAGGTTTTATTATTTTTAATTTAATGTAATAAATAATGTATTAATGTGTCACAAATAGAATGATTGTTATAGTTGGTATTAGAGGAAGATTTTAGTTTTTTTGGATTAGGATTATAAAACACAAGAGAAATCCTTATAGATAAGACTAAGAATAATAAAAAATCAATAATTTTTTGTTAGTATAGAGTAAATTGTTTATCAAGAAAAAACATCCCTATTTGGACACTACAAGTCGACGGGGTTCTAGAACAGATGTACCTAGGAGTAACAACTCTAACAAGGTGTTACATGCCTTACGTGGGGTATCCTGGTACATGACAACGAGACTTAATGTGCACATAGTTTTAACACCTAATATATATTATTTGGTAAATTCATAAGCTCATTACAATCCATTATTAAGGGAGAAATAAAGTCTCATAAGAAAATATGTTAGGAAATATATTATGGATAACATAAATTAAATCATAGAGATTGATAAGATAAAGAAATAAATTCAATTTATATTTTGTCACTTTATGTTCCTTGGATTCATCTTTATGTGTTTAATAGTTTAAAAATACCCTTCCTTAATTTTACCTTTATTCTAGGAAATGTATAGAAGTTACAGTAATCAGGTAGACAATTGATGTGATGGGAAATGTGATGACTACCCCAATGAGATTCCCAACCCAAAGTGAGAAGAAATAATGAACATTATGATGATAATCTCTTAGTTGAATCATTTTATGGATTGAAACATTGATTAATAGGAGCACCTAAACCCCCTAAGATAAAATAAGCCACAATCATGAGCATCATGTTATAAAGGCCTCTTACTTTAAATGGATCATATGATCCCATAATCATGTGACAATGTATCATTTGATTCATTAATTTTGTTACAATGGATCGAATCCATTGACAGTTTCTTCTACATCATTCAATGTTCTAAGAAAGAGAATGAAATATTTGATGTTTATCATATGGTGAGAGAAGCTAATAAGTGGCAGTCCTGGATCTATAATATGAATCTTAGGGAAGTGATCAAAGAGATGGAATGAAAAGAATTTAGGAAAATGATTTTCAATAAATATTTTCATTATAATCCGAGAGATAAAATCAAAAGTTATTTCCTTAACCTCAAGAAAAAATAGTACATATATATTAGGGAATATAAGGAAAAATTCATAATACTGTCCTGATACACCTTAATATTTTTTGTTACCCTCAAATGTAAGGTTTACCGCTTCTTTGGTGGGCTAAAACATGGTCTATAAAAAGCCCTAGTGATCTATGAATTTGATAGTTTTGAGAAAATGGAATGAAGTGACCTCAAATTTGAAATGGAGATCGTTTAATATCAAGGGTAACATAGGTATAAGAATAATAAAATGGAATTTAATTCTGGTGGTTTTAGGAAGAAATCTAAAGGTTCCACGAAGTTTCCACATCCCCCATGTCAAAGGCACGAGAAGAAGAACCATTGAAATTTCCTAAGGAGAGGAAGATATGATTTTTAAAGAAATATGGACACTTACTGAGAAATTTCTTAAAATATAACCCCACTTATGCAATGGGGAAAATGAATTCTCCAGTTAACCCTCGACACCTTTTTTATTTCTTTAACATTAAGTAATTAGGGAACATTACTAATGAATTCCCTAAGACAAGGTGTTTCAGAGACAATAAAAAACTTCCAATGTAGTAAGGGAGAGATTTTTTCTATCACTCCTATTGAGGTGGATCCCAAAAATTTAGTTTGTAAGAGGTACTATACTTATTTATTCAATAATAGAAAACATAATTTATTATTCTGGTTCTATACTTTCATTCAGGTCATGAATGTTTAGTAGAACTATTCAATCACCACCAAAATGTATGGAAGTAGATCTATTAGTAAAAATTGAAAATGAGGAAATTATTTCATCCCAAGTATATTACTCCCCTATATAATTTTTTTGGGATGATATTCCTATATAAAACTTCCATACCACCCTTGGTGTAATTTTATGAAATTCTAGGCATGGATTTCCTTTACCTATATAGAGACAACGTAAATTTCCATGATAAAGAAATCACTATCCATATTAAAAATCAACCACCAATTATATAAAAGTCCAAGGAGGAGGATAAATCATATTTAACACCATCATCTCAAGCATGGATATTATTTCCCAATGAGAAAGCATATAAAGATAAAATTAATGAGTTTACAGAAATATTTATCCTCGATGACATGCTAATTATGAGGGAATATGCTGACGTGTTTCTCGAGGAATTGTGTGGTCCAACACCTAACTGAGAGCATGAATTTTCTTTTAAGATGATACCCAAGGTAATTCCATTATCCAATACTCTATATAGAATGGAGTTTTCGAAACATGAGGAGCAGAAGAAATAATTACAAGAGAATTTGGATAAAGGGTTCATATTCCCATGTGCTTCACCATGGGGTGAACCAGTCCTCCCCATCAAGAAGAAGAATGATTTAATGCACCATTTCATTGATTATCATGAGCTCAAAAAGATCATGATAAAGAAAAAGTATCGTATTTCTTGGATTGATGACTTATTTGATCAATTACGTGGTGCACAATACTTCTCCAAGGTAGATCATTAGTCTGGATATTATCAAGTAAGGGTGAAGATGGATAATATAATAAATCCCTCTTTTTATATAAGGTATGAGAACTATGAGTTCACTGTGAATCCATTCGAACACATGAGTGCTCCAATAGTCATTAGGGACATTATGAATATAGTATTTAGATATTACCATGAAAAATGTGTGGAAGTATTTAGAGATGATATTCTAATATACTCCACAATAAAGAAGGTGAATGAGGAGCATCTAATCACTTACCTAAAGTCCCTACGAAATTAGAAGCATTACACTGATTAGAACAAATGTGAGTTCTAGTTTATGGATGTATCTTTATTGGGAAATATAATCATAATAAATTAGATATCTGTGGACACATAAAAGATAGATGCAATTTATGGAAGGCCAAAGAAAAAATTTGTGATAGATATCTATATGTTCCTTTAGTTAGTTGGGTATTATCACTCATTTGTGAGAAATTTATCATGATTTTCAAACCTTCTTATGAAGATATCAAAGAAGAGAGTCAATTTTTCTTGGAATGATGAATGTGAAGAAAGCCTCATAGAGTAAAAATGGAGGATCATCACTACGCCTGTACTCACACTACCCAAAAGTGAAAAACACTTTATAGTATTTAGCAACACATCGACGAAGGTATTGGGATGTGTGTTAATTCATAATGTAAATTTCCTAACCAATGTTTCAAGCTAGTTGAAAGTTCCTGAGAAAAACTATCCCATGTATGATCTGGAGTTGGAAACTATGATATTTTAATTGAAAATATGGAAGAAATATCTCTATGGGGATAAGTGTGAGATATATAACTATTATAAAATCCTCTAGTATATATTCAAACAGAAATTGAAGAATATACACTAAAGAATATGGTTAGAGTTGATCAAGGACTACAACAACTCAATCCACTAACATCCTAGTAATGAGAATAATGTGGAAGACTCTATATATTGAAAGGATCCTTTAATTATATCAATGATGAAAATTGAGAAGGGTTCAATCTTTTTAGACCTAATAATGATGAACATTAGAATAATAATGTAAGGAAAATCATTAATCTTTCCTCTAATGATTTCTCAACTGTTTATTTTGAAAATGATAAATGATTCCCAAAGAAATGAGTTGTAAATTCAGAAGAAGGTGGAATCCCTAAGAAATGGGAAGTCCTCAGAGATTTAAATTGATGAAGAAGTAATTGTGATATATGGATTAATAGTGTAGGTTATATCATATTTTGAGTAAATGAAGGAACTATTAGATGATGCACAACGTTCAACTTTCTCTCTTCTCCCAGAAAGCACCAAGATGTATCAAGATTTCTGTGAGCACTATTAATGGGACAATATGAAGAAATAGATCACAGAATATACATCAAATTACCATATATTCTAGAAATTGATGGCTCAAAGGAAGAATTATATGGAGATGCGACCACCATTACCCAAACCAACTTTTAAATAGTAGAACATCATTATGAAATTTTTCACTAGACGTCTGAAGACATCATGGGGGAACAATGCTATATGGGTTATTATGGACCATCTTACAAAACAAGCTCACCATATCATAATTCATGAGGAATTATCATTGGATCAAATTACATGGTTATACATTAGATAATTGGTATGGATGGATGGAGTACCACTATAGATGGTATCCAATTGAGATCTATGATTCAACTAAATGTTCTAGTAAAGTTTCCAACAAGCTCTAAAAACATAGTTAAACTTCATTATGGCCTATCATTCCCAAACTAATGGCCAATATAAGCGTACTATTGAGACATTGGAAGACATGTTGTGAGCATGTTCTGTGGACTTAAAAGGACTTTGTGAACAACATCTTTCTCTGGTCTAGTTTTCATACCAAAATAGTCTCCACACAAGCATCCAAATGGTTACCTATGAATCCATTTATAAGAAGAGGTGTATAACACCTGTATGTTGGGATGAAGTTGGGGAACAAAAATTTATAGGTCCTGAAATGGTTGAGGAAATGGTGGAAAATGTTAAGACCATTCAGCAGCACATCATGGCTTCTCAGAGTCAAAGCAAAATCTATACTAGCAATCGTCGACAATACTAAGAATTTCATGTTGGAGAATTTTTATTCCTATGCATTCCTCCATGGAATAATATGATGAGATTTTAGAATATGGGAAATCTTATTCCATGATACATCAACCCCTTTGTGATCATTGATCGAATCAGAGCAGTGGCCTATCAACTAAGACTCCCACTGAACCTATATTAAGTGTATGATGTATTCCATGTATAACTCTTGGTGTAATACATACCAGACCCCTCACATGTACTCAATCTAGAGGTGGTACTGTTAGAGAATTACCTTTCTAATGAGGAATATCTATTTACGTTTTTAGATCATAAATAAAAATTTCAACAAAATAAAAAAATGCACCATGTAAAAGTGGTATGGAGAAACCACATGCTTAGAGAATCAATGTGTGAAACAGATATGGTCATGAAGTAGAGTTAATATAATATATTTTATTGTGGGAAATGATGATTTTGACGGTAAAATTTAATAAGAGGGGAAGATTGTAATGACCTAAACTGTTATAAATAAAATTCCACTTTTTTATTTATTTAATTGTCTCATTAAGAAATATGGTAATAGAAAATAGATGCACTTATTTTATTATTTTATATCCTATTAGATTTAAAATATATTTAATAATCATTACATTTTATAATATAGACAATTTATAGTGATTAAATGGTTAATTTAAATATATGGTTTTAAAAAATAAACTTGGAACAGAAAAAGCAAGTGATGTACTCAACCAGCAGGATCATACCCTATGTAGCCCATTTATAAAAGATTTAAATGGAGTTAACTTTTCAAGTGTTTTCCCTTTACCATTATCAAGATGAGATCCAAGAACTTAAGCATGATAGAAATCTTTTATGGGAGAAGTTTATGCTCATCGAGATCGCTGACCAAACCATATTCACTAAACCACCCCATGAAAGACCCACCATCATGAACCTTAATCATAAATCATTTACTGGTGGATTAATGGGATGTGTATCATGACATAATCAATATGAATTTTTAATATTTTTTATAGAATAATTAATATATTTTCATCCAATTATTTTTACATTATAAATTATTTTTATTTTGATTTAATAAAGCCCAAATTGTATTTTGGATAATACTAATATTCAATTAATGAATTTATGAATTAATATATTTTTAAAATATAAGTATTTTAATATTAATAAATAATTTATATCATATATAAATGATCATATAATTTTTATGATGTCAAATTTAATTTTTATAAGGGTTCAAAAACTATTATTGTCAAAAAACTGAGCATTTTTAATAAATGTTTATTTTATTTTAGAAGTATAAATTCACATATATAGAAAATTATTTATATAATATTAATACTAAATTTTGAATTATAATTTCTAAATTATCTAATGGTTAATTTTTCTTAATTTTATAAAATTGTCAAATTTTTGGGTAAAAATTAAATATCGTATAAATGTACTTTGTGTTTTATGAAATCTTAAAGACCCAAAAGTGATGAAAGAATTACTATAAATGGGATAAGTGAAAAAATATATGTTTTCCCATTAGAATAATGTGATTTCATATTTATTTGATTAATTTTATATAGACCATGTGAATCCTCCAAAACCATTATTATATTTTTTGGTTTTAGAGTAATTTCTTTAATAGTACGACTCACATCCACTTAAGAAAGGGAATTATATTTTCATATTCAGACCTTGGACATATAAAATAAAAAGAAACCAATAAAATATGTTAGAAACTGTGGAAAAACCCCATGGGATGATTTTTTGTTTTGGATATTTTATTATCTCGACTCAAAAACATAAATAATAAAGAAACCCCCTCTATTTTCCTATATAAACCCACCCAAACCCCCATTTATATTCACTAAAAATATTGGTATCACATAATTAAAATCCAATATACTATTTATAGTCCTCTAAAGGTTACCCAAGCTCTCAAGAGTCCCCTATCAATCTTTTGCAGTCACACTCATAATTAAGGGATCCTCACCTTCCTCGCCTCCTTTCAAATCAAGAACATTCTTTCAAATTAGTCTTCGTAAATTTGATTTATTATATTTTCATTAATTTATAATCATTAAATTATTGTCCAATTTATTTTATATTAATTATATATAATTTATCCTCTCTCGTTTGGATGTTTACCTAAGCTAGTACTATTCCCGAATTCTGTAAGTGATCTTCTACTCTCATTTTTATTCAAACATTAATTTTATGTTATGCTTCCTAATTTCCATTTTTTAATGTTTAAAAATTTTATTACATATCCAACAAACTTTTCTTTTAATTTATACAAGAATATATAACCATTTTATGCAAATCAATACTCCCATGATCGTCTATGTACACCCATTATCATGTCAAAATTTCAAAAGGGATTTGTCTCTACTCATATCCATTCAAGAACTTATTTTATGTTATGTATGATAAATTACATTTTATTATGTTGGAATATTTTCTTCCATATTACCATTAATATAAATTTAATTTATAAATGATGAGATCCCCATTCTCTCTATTTAAACCTCCCATAATAATTTATGTACATTGATTACCATGCCGTAATATAGTTGGGATTCTTTTTTTTATATTAAGGTATCTTCACAACCTTATTCCTTATATTTCAAAATTTCTAAAATTGGGATATGATTTTTCATGTCCCTATTAATTTTAATTTTATATATATTTAATGAGGGGCCACTTTATCTCTTATCAACCCATTTTTATGAATCATTATGTGATTTAGCTATGTTGCTGAAATTTAATCATGATTTTCCATGCCAAAACAAGTGTGTAGTGAATGACATACACATAATATATCAAGGGTGTTCACATTTATTCATATGTACTTTTTCTTTGGGACTTAGATATTTTTATTCTACATTCCTAAATCATGGAATAAATAGTGATTATTAATGAATCAATGTTTTATGATCTATGTGATACACTTAAGCATGAGAATGAAATTAATATGATGGTTTCACCAAGATAGCGCTCTAATGAATTGGGTAATGTTTTGTATCACCATATGTCACATTGAAAAAATGAGTAAACTTGATTCCTTTATGGGACCTTTTACACCGTGATGTATTGGTGGGTTTAGCCATGAACTATTTTTATGATTTAGTTTTTTATGTTTTTTCCACATCTCCATTGTTATGATTATCATTATATATCATCTCTCATTTTCATTTTTATGATCCATACTCTGGTTATACACCATTGATATGCCTATTGTATAACATGTATTATCCCCTTAATGTTATACAATATTTATTCCCTCCCTTAGCTTTATAGATGACCCTTTTTATGGTTTTCACTAGGTTATCCCATTTAGTTTTAAAATCCATTGAATTTTAGAAACATTTAAAAGATATTTTCAATAATTTTGTTGTACTCCATGTTCCATATGTTATTCTATGTACTTAATTTCCAATGACACTAGGCTTATAGATATTCTTGTTTTTATTATGTGTACATTTATGTAATAAATAGTTTATTATTGTGTAATAAATAGATGGTTTTTTGTAAATACCAACCCCAAAAATCGAGAAAAATATCTACAATAAACTTATAATAAGAAAGATCAAGGAAGAAGATGAAAATAAGGAGGGGGTACATTGATTCAAGGGAGTTAGATCCCAAATAACCTAGACGTTTAAAAAATATAATAGAAGAAAACAGAGGTCTCATGGAGGGATAGAGTTAAGATTAATTATGAATAGAGAGAATAAAAATAAAATCAAAAAGTTTATACACACTATTTATAGAGAAATTTAGCTAGATTCCACCATGATGAGGTGAATTTCACTATAGCTATGATTCATTCAATAAACCTATGATATGGTTTCCTAGGTGTTTGAAAATCCATTTACCCTAAGACGAAAATGATTTCTAAAACATCTAGAAATATAGTTGACTATCACTGCATCATTCACCATGTCACGGAGGTCACTTTTTTTATTCCCAAATGTCCACTACAACTTCCCACCATGGAATAGGGGAAAATAACTTTCCATTTCACATCACCACAACCTTAAAATTAATGTTGCGAGTCCATTATTTTCATTTAATCTTATCTTCAAATATTTTTACATTTCCTCAATACAGAACAACACCCACTAACATGGGTACATCAATGGTCTCTATTACCCATAGAGAAATATTCTAAACAACACCCCTACAAAAATAGCTTCCCTTAGGAATTTTGAATAGTCTCTATTTACCATAGTGAAAATATTTCAGAAAAAATTTCTATACTATATTAATTCTATATATTATGGTTCACCTACCACCAAAATTATTGTGCTCCATATATAGGACATAAGAAATGCGAACTCACTAAAACTGTGACTATAAAACTGGGGGACCATGACCTCTGCCACACCCAAAACCATGGTGTTTTGAAAATAATTGTTGAAAATATATACTCCCAAAACTATATCTCTTTAAAGCCCTCTATAACAAAATTTAATCCTTAAGAAAACTTAATGTTGGGATTTTGGAAAATAGAAACATTAAATAAAAATTCTCACAATCCTAAAAATAATATTTTTATTACTCCAATTTTTTAGATATTAGTGAAAATCGTATGTGATTACATAATGTGAACACAAATATATATTGATTATTATTATTAGTTATTATAATTTAATATTTTTATGTTAAAAATAGAAAATTAAAATAGATAAATAAATCAAAATAAATTTATATAAAATAAAATTAAAATTAAAAAATTAGTAAAAAATATCAAAAAGAAAGACAGGTGGAAGCTAAAATCATTCCATCATTATTTTCCTAAGACATTAGTAGTTTAATTCTTCTAATAGTGGCAACCATATCCCTATTTTACACCTATATTTTTTTTTGTTTCAAGGAATTCTAATAATATTTTAGGGAGTGCACATAATTCTTATATCCCCTTATATAGACTGATTTTCAAGTCCACTTTATCATGTGAATAATTTATAGTGATACCTGTGATTTTATAGATTAAAACAACTGCAATAAGTGTTTTTATGCATCCAACAGAGATTCAAATGTGTTTCACCCTCACTTATATGTATTAAATCATAAACCACTTCCTCCTTACCTACACATTTCCAACATATCATATATAATAACGTAATGCAATACATTTAGTGAGCAAGTTGTAAGATAAAAATCAAAGAGACGTAATATGAAATAAATGAACATTTATCTAAAATACTCTATTAAAAAATATTTACTCTAAATCATTGAGTATTGAAAATAAAAATATTAATAAATGAATGAATTATCATAAAACACTAGAGATGAATAATGGTTCCTTTACCTATTAGATAAATCATAGAGTTTAGTTCACAATTGAAGTAGTAATAATAATAGATCAATAACATAGAAATATAATAATACTAAAGAAAAATAAATCCTAACAAAATCTTTGATGGATTTATAATGATCCTTCGTGAAATAGAAGGAAAACTGATTTAATTATGGGAAGTGTTTCTTAAATTGGATATATAAACCATTAAAGGAACTAGTTTCCTCTATCAAGTCATTCATTCCCTATGCATGTTCCTCCTTTTTCATGAACTATCTTTTTTTATCAGTGGATCAACTTTTATCCATATTTTAGATGATTCTTGGGTTTTCTAGTGTGATTATATTTTAGGAATCAATACATGAATTTAGTCAATGATTTTTTTTATTATGATACATTTATATCAATTTGATAATATAAAAAACTATTATTGATTGGATACTTCTCATTTGATAATACAAGGATAAAAAAATTATATAGTTATGGTTTTATTTATAATGTAAAATTATACATTTTTGGTACCTCTTGGGATTGTTTTTTTAGAAAAAGATATTAATTTTATTATTTGGTGATATGTATATTTCTTTCAAGCACAACCCCCAGATTTTTCCTTTCACAATTATGATAAGTTTTTTTATAATGTGATAGACTTTTATGAAAAAATTAACCAAATTAAGGGTTTATGGGTATTTTTTAATATCCCTTTATCCTCATTGACAATATAGTAATTTATGCTGATATAGGAAACCATTATTGGATACATAACATTCCTTCCCCCTATTTTCAATGTCCAATTCTATAATTTCCCTCAGTAAAAAATTATGATTCCATCATATATAAATATATCATGAAGTCATAATTGGACATGTTATTATTACTCACTCTCTAATCAAGTCATGTTTTATGAATTCCTCAATTATTCAATAATATTATTTCATATTTAATTAAAAACACTAATATAATAATTATATGGTAAATTATTAAATTTATATAATATAATGGATATTAATCATTAAAATACCAAATTAAATATATAATTATGTGGTTATATCACTCTATCCACATCCTTTACCTCTTTATCTTATCATTAAGCATGAAAATTCACTTTAAAATATTTTAGTAAATATATATGTCACATTTCCCTCTATAATGGTTGTGTTACAATATCAACAGTATATAAATTACCCCCACACAGACTTAGTGATAAATTGTAAAATTCTAGTCATAATGAATTTGATGGTGTTATGAATATTACAATATCCAATAATTATATATTATGAAAAATTCAAGATGAACACTTGAAACATAACAATAGATAAAAAATTCCCATCCATTAATAACAATAACACCATATCATAATTTTCCTAATTAATGACTAAGTAGGTGACACCACCTAACCATAGGGTATAGGCTTTCACAAAAAAGAATGACTCCTACAACAATTATGAGGAGACTATTGCATCAATAAAAATTTCAAGTGTAATTCCAACAAATAATGAAATTTGGTAATATCCCATATATATAGTAGAACTAGACAACACCAGGAGATATGAAATAAAAAGCCAAGAGGGAATACCACAATCCATAATATAAAATTAAAATAGACTACATGATACATCACATATAATCGAGTAGATATAATAGAAAAAATATACAAATTTTGAAAAGAACCCATAATTTAAATGATCATTGACTAATATATATGTCGTATAATAACATAAAATAAAAGTATAATGTCCATAAGACCAACATACATGACATGTACCAATAATACATTGTCTTCCAATATAATTATAATCCCAATATATATATCCAAATCAAATCTAAAAGGTGTTCCTAGAAGAAATCATAAATCGACACCCATTTATATCAAGTTCCATTCAATGTATGAGAGTAAGGGGTAAGTCTAATGACTAAGTAATATTCCTTTTCTCACCTTTCCTTATATAGTTGTAGATATTAAGTGGAATCACATAAATGCATAGTGTGTGTGCAGGTTTGGTAGAGTGATACTCAATCCACCAATTCATATATTTATTTCATGCTCATAAGAAACCAAAATCGTGTACTATCATGGATATGAGATACAAAATTTATTTATAACAAAGAAAATATCTCCCCTCAAACCAGGCCTACAACACCATAGGATTTAAGAATAATTTTATTTAATTAATCTTTTTGACTATCATTCTTGAAAACAATTTGTCTTATTTTGAAATAGTAGATCTAGAGAAAAAAATATTTCATAAAAAATATTTATCAAGCTAATTAATAAATATATAAAAATATGTATTACATACAATGAATTATTTCATACCAAGGATGATTATATATTCGAAAAGTGTATAAATTAATATGGGATAATAAATTTAAAATAATAATATATTTATAATTATGAAATTTTCAAGATAATATTCATTGCGAGAACAAAAACTAAAATGAAAAAAAAAACTCCATGAAATAAGAAATAATTTTATAAAATCATGCATTAAATTTTGAGAAATGATATTTTTTTAAGAAGTTAGAATTGTACTTTTTTTATGATGTAATGGGGTTAATATAGCCATTATATGATGGTTATATGAGGGTACATAGTCATTGGGTTTAACACAAGTAAACGATATACAAGTTTGGAATTATTGGTATATAGTTGATATAAAAAATTCTTATTTAGATGTTAAAAAATATAATTTTTCATTATATATAATTTATTTGAAATATAATAAATAGATTTATAATTGATTCAAAGAAACAAATTTAATTGGGAAAATTTCAATGATTCTAAAGAAACTATTTTTATGAATTGTATATATTTTTAAATTTATTAAATTTAAAGAATGTTATCAATAAAATATAATCATAAAAAGTTCAATGATTTGTAATATAAATTATGAACATATTTTATATCATAATTAAATATATGGTAAAATAATTTAATTAGTCTTGTGTAAAAATATCATTTTTTAAAAACATTTTTTATTTTAAAATAAATGGGTTTTATTAAAAAATAAAAAACTTTCATATTTACAGAATGTAATTTAATGAAATACATTATTTCTTATATTTAAATTTTTAATAAATATTAATTCACTAATTATTAATTAGTTAGTAGTAATTATAAAATCATTTAATGTTAAAAGACTTATTTTTCAAAGATTTTTTCTTTATATTGTGGAATGCAAGTTAAATAAACTAAATAAATAACAATTAAATAATTATTATAATTAAATTAGTTATTTATATATATATATTTAAACAATTTATGATTCATATAATAATTATATCATTGTATTGAATAATAATAATTTCATTTTTATGATTAAAAATATATCTTTCTATAAAAGTGATGTTTATGTGTTTGCGTTCTTAAACTAAAATTAATTTTTTATAAATTTTAAAAAATATATCTAATAAAATGGAATTCATATTTTTAATCAACATGTTAAAATTATGTAATATGATCAATTTAATTTTTAGGAAAAAAATAGGCTACCAATGTAAAATTTCATTCACCGTTGTATAGGTAAAATGAGGTTGAAGAGGTTAAACTAAGTGGAAAAGACTTTAAATATCTAAATTCATTATCATAAAATTGATTTTTGAGGGAGTTATAAACATCCCCTCACACCAAATATATTATTTTTAAAATCATAAGAAAACTACTTGTAAAAATTTAAAATGTATATATTAAGAAATTATAATTTTGTGAAAATTTCATTTCAACTTACCTATAGATGGATCCCTCCTCCACCCCTTTCAAACCGCTATTTTCAACATTTATCTCCTAAAAACATTCAAATTTTCTACTACTAAATACTTATTACTCATTTAAAAACCTATTTTTCCAAGAATTAATCCAAAATTATTTATTACAAAGGAACCTATTTCTAGAATTTGAGAATTAATCATTTAGGTTAAAGTGCTTTCTTAGATGTTATGTGTAATGTTAAGGGTTTTTCATCTCAATTTTTCTTCCTTGTGACATGTTTCATATTATGAACCAATTTTCCTTTATATCGTTCATATTATACATCCATGATATATATGTTCATAATTCCATATTTATTAATTGTATTTAATATTCCTTTTCATGTTCTCTATTTTTTTATCTTTGGATTTAAAATTTACCGAAGACATAAGTGTTATATCACATTTTTCTTTCTTTGACACATGTTTCATATTATACCCATTTCTTCATTTATATAGTATATAAAACCGCTAATAAAAATATTTCTTCATAAATATTTCATAATTAATGTTATTTATATTTATATTTTTGTTTTATCTTTCAATAGATCATGATTTTAATTCTACAAAAGCCATAAGGGTTTTTCATATAAATATTTTTAATTGAGAAATGATTCATATTATACAAATATTTTAATTTATATGGTATGTATATCTACTCATGATCATATTTTCTCATAATTCCCTCATTATAAATTGTGTTTAAAGATACATTTCATTTTCTTCCATTAGTGTTCTATCATTCAAAGGAATTTAATTCAAAACGTATTAAAATTTAAATATATATCATCATAGTTTCTCTTCATTATATAGTTTTTCATATTAAGCAGAAAAATAAATTTTAAATAGTTTAATTTCTAAATTATTTATTTATATTTTCATTATTCATATTTCTTTCATGGGATATTAAATTCATTTTCATGATTTTTTATTCATGTTCTTTTGATTCATTTATTACTAAAGCTATAAAGGAGTTTTTTTAACTCACTTTCCATTCACTATGATTTAATAATTTTTTAATTATTTATGCATGATAAAATTTTTCCACCATACACTTTATTTTAATCTAAGAATATACCACTCCCCATATTCGTGGTTATCCAAAATAATTTATATTCTTTCGTTTAAAAATTATTCATTTTTAAAATAATTATTTTCAAAATATAAGCGTTTCATTTCCAATATCACTTTATAATAGATATTTCCAATGTATGAACTGGTATATAGTGGTAATAATTGTTATTTATCTCTTAAGAATCATATATTTAATCCAATATTGTTTATTCTTTTGGACTAAATGTTTTCTTACTATTTCACCTCAACTTTGATCACTGTTTAACCAAAATGATTCTCATAAATGGGAATAAACCTATTTCATCTATTCATTCGAAAATAGTTCTCCTTAATTTCCATATTATTTATATTGTTTTATAAATGATTTTATATATAAGCATATTATTGGATAAGTTAATTTTCTATTAACAATATATTATTAACATATGTTTGAAAATATATTTTAAATTAATTTTCACACGAATAATTTTCTGTTTATTTTTATCATATAATTATGAAATAAATATTTTTTTAATGTATTTCACATGAACTAATTTTAGTTAAATATTATTTTTTCCTTTATGTGTCTTCATATCCATGGTTTCATAGATTCCCAATTTAATTTATATTTCCACTTTTAAATAAATTATTTTCCTTTGAGATAAACATGATAAAAAATAATAAGTTTATTTTTTCTCATTTATAAAATTCATTTTTTAATTCTATTATAAATGGTTCTTGATATATGTTCATTTAAGTTAATGATTCATATGCTTTATTCGAGAAATTATCTAATGATATATTCACCATTATTTCTCTACATGGTTTATGATCATGTCTTGTAGAAATTATTATGAAACCATTTCTTTCTAATGGGTTATTTAACCATTGAAATAATTATGAATGTCTCCATTTTCATATGGTATACATATGTATGGTTTATAATTAGGTGATGTGTTGGCCTAATAAACCCCTATACTACATGTGGTAATGTTTTATATCTCAAGAGATGGCATGGAAGGGGGAGTGAACCCAAACTCTAAAGGGAATATATCCACTAAGTGATAGGTGGGCCTAGAAATATACAACCATACTATTTAATGTATAATTACTTATATATCATGTGGTTTTCTATTAGTTTTTTGGGTGTAAACCTAATTAATGAAGGGACTCTTTCCACTATGTGATGATAGTGTTGGTTGGGAACCATTACAAAAGAAATGAATTTATATTCTTATGTATATTCCACATTCTTTTTTCACATATCTTTATTATAAACCATTATTAAGTAATGTTTACATTATTCATTGTCATTGAATCATGTATCTATACTCCAATAAATCATTTATTATGTCATTATAAAATATAAAATCTAGGAATCATAATTTTTTTTCTATGTATTATTGGGTATGAATATTTTATGCTACACTCATGTATCTTGATTACGTTTTAATAATTATATTGTGATCAAATTTTTCATTTGATAGTTATGTATTATGGTTACCCTTTCTAAGTATCTAATCTCAACCATTCATATATTTCGATTTCCCTTATTATGTATAAGTGTATTAAATATAATATATCTAGAATTGTATCATGTGTGATGAATATTTAGGGGATATGTTGAATATTTCATTAAAAATAAGTTGGATATATGTATAATCTCCAAATATATAAAACTTATAAGCTTTGTATTGTTATTTTGTATGAAATTTAATTATTATTCATGAAAAATGATGAAATATTTATATATATTATCCCCTGTAAACCTCTTCTTTATGAAAAAAACATTAATATATGAAATTAAATTTTTGAATGAATAAATTAATTCTTATTTAATGAAGTTATAGAAAATAAATATAATAATTTTTTTGTTATAATCCATTATATTGTCTGTCAAATTTAAATTAAAGTTAAGAATCATAAAATATGATAATATATAAATTTTAAATTGAACATTAAGAATATTATACTAAAGGTTATGATAACATATATGTGACACAGAATGAAGGAGAGATGGCAAAGACTAGTAGAATTGTACAGTATAAAGCCCAATTTTCAGAGCTTTTAAGGGATATAGAATCACTAGGCCCAAGATGATATTTATGAATTAAAGAAATTTCAAAGCCATTTACAGTAGAAGTTCAATATCATAAAGAGAAAAATCCAAACCATGTTCTCCTAGAAAACCCATGAAAATATCACCATCACACTCCTTTCTCATAGAGAATCATTAGTGTAAAAAATATCTTTGTATCTATACCATAAAAGTTTGAATCTACATATTTTCGTTGAATAAAATAATTATTATATTTATTAATATTTAGTATTTCCTTTTAAATGATTGGATAATGAGTTTTATAAAAATATATGTTATTATATGATGGAAAAAAATTATTTTTGGGAAATGTATAAAGACTATGATTTTTCCATGTTTTACATTAAAATATCATATATATTGTTTTCAGATCTAGCTGTTGAGAAAATGTGAGATTCCAAGTCCCAATTATAATAGAACTAATTTTTGAAATACATTAAAAAATTTAAATATAACGAATGTGAATTTTTCTTGATAAATTTGAATAACTTCTAAATTGAGGCTTATTTATGAAATTTCAGGCTTCCATTGAGTCTAGAGTGGGTTTTACACAAGGTGTGACATAAATCTTGAACACATCATTTTTTTTTCGATCACAATTGTGATTGGATTATTAAATCAATAAAATATATTTTTTATTTTATTTCATTTATTATCCATGAACTATTATGGTTTATAAATATGTTTTTATGATTAATTTTCAGGGTTATTTGAATAAACATAAAAATTCCAAGAGAGTGTTGGAGGAGGTAATTCTTCGCAGAAGATATCATATCAGATTGGTATCAAGGGTCATTGCACCATCATAATTCAATGAAAAAGACAAATATAATGATGTTGATTCATTATTAATCTATGACGATCCTCTTTCACTTAGGATTTTTTATTTGGATTTATCCCCATTCTTTTATTTCTATGATGAATGAAAATAAATAAACTAATGAATTTATTTTTGGATCATGCTTATTGTGTGCATGGGATAGAAAATATCTAGGATTATAGATTTATTTTTTGATTATATTATTATCTCTTTGTTCATCATTTTAACGGAAATTAATCAAGGCCAACATAAACACTAGCTAAGGTCCAATATTAAAAGTTGTGTTTTGTTTATCTGTTTCCCCGATTCTTAGTTTGTTCAACATTAGGGTTCATTTTCACTGGAAGTTCGAGAAAATACTAGGAAATTGATCATTTCACACCCTTTTACTATAATAATGGATTGATATAGTAGATCCAAGATTGTTTTGATGAAAGGATCGAACGAAGAAGGAAACAATAACAAATAGACTCGGCTTTAAGATCTTCAGTTACAGTTTCATCATGTGAAAATTTAATGACGTGATGATGTAGGCTCCCAAAATGATTTGGATGGTCGATGATTATATCTCCAGTGGTGATCGAGTGATATTGACTCAATTCCATGTTTTGCGACAAGAATCAATAAGGAAACGGGTGCAGTAGCGACATACGAGGAATCCACTTGAAGAACCCATAGGTTCTGAGAAATTATGAACTACACAATATATAACACTTGAACAGACTCCATGTATGGATCCCTAGAAATGCAACTATGTTTTCACATAGAGTTATGTATGAAATGGCATGTGAACCCTTCCACACAGTGTGTTACCCTTATGTGGTGGATTGATGTGTACCCAGTGATGTGGAGAAACATGGACATGGAAAGATGGAAATAAACACAACTGATCATACATGGAAATGATTAGAAGTTCATAGCACCATGTACTCAGATGTGAACACAAATATGATAAATGAACATGATACATGGGGTAAGCTCGATTCCAATGAAACACACCATGTACTTCCAGTACACATCATGTACTCCTTTTAAGATGGATTGGATCCATTGTCATATTCATCCTAGAAATGTTTTATTAGTGTACATTCAGTTTATCTATTCCCTGAGGGGTTTTTTATGGAGTCATCTCTTATGCATGGGATTGAGATTCCCTTTAAGGAACATTATTCTTTGATTTTGTTATCAAAATACTTCCTTGAGGCCCATAGTGAGATCCTATATCATCATCCTTCCCCTATGTTGGTTCCTTGGTATCTTTGCGACCAATAAAACATCAACATCTATCACCTACTTAGCAGGTTAATCAAGATTAGGTTGTTGGTATACACCATATACTTGGGTGTGATACCCGTCTATGTGTTGATCTATTTAGACATCTATTATGTACTTATTATGGAGATACCCTAAGAGCATGACATATTATATGGACTTCACCAGTTCTATATGATGCGTGGAGTGTGTTCTCTTGGATGAGTGTTATGGGGAATGTACGAACATGAATCCGAGGATATAAATGTAGTTATCCTCTTACTTATGACAATTTTTCAAATAGGATTATATAGAGATATTAATATTATGTTAAATATAGACATATCCCTTTGATGAGATGGATATTATTCTTAATTCTATATACATAGTGATTTCGGGGTGTCTAAATTGGTATTATTATACTCCCCACTTCGTGTGATTTTCATACATGTGTCATGTCTTATGTAGATTAATGACCATATAACGGAGTCTTAGAGGGACCCAGAATAGGTGGAGTTTAGTGATATAGATAGACTGAGGTATGTTATGGTGGTTGCATTTGTAGCAGTAACCTACTTATTAGATAAACTGATAACTAGTTTTTTTAATGGGATTATATTTGGCCCCTTTTTTCTAGTACTTTCTGTCATACTCTGATTGTGAGAATTAAGATATAGGCTTGCATTGTCACGACCTGACCCTACCGGTCTCATGCCTCAACTATCCCAAACCCGCCTCCATAGGCCAGGGGCTGGTGAAAAGCGCCGAAGGCATAACAATCTCATGGAGGCCTTTGCATAAGTACCTATACACACAAACACATCCCAATCGATGCATAAGTGCAGAGTCAAAAAAAACTGGAGGACAAACAACTATAACCCAACCACAGTCACACATCAACTTCTAAATAGAACAATTAAAGTACTAAAAAGTACTGTAAAGATAATTGAGTAGAAAAAGGGAAAAAACGAGCCAAACCCGAAAGGTTCCACAACCCAGCAACAGATAAAAACTGTAAACAGCTGGTGTGCCTCACACCTAAAATTCCTACTAAGACCACTGAATGCATCCCATTCTCATGTATCCTCTACGCTCCTCCGTAGTCTTGATTGACCTATCCGTCATTTGCAAGGGCACACCAAGTGCGGGCAAAGCCCAAGCAGGGGCGAGTATGAAGATACTCATTAGGAAGCCCGGAAAGATTGAGGGAGAAAAAAAGGAGGTACTAAAATGGTGACCAGTAGACAAAACAGAGAATAGTGAAAGAGTACAGTAAATAGAGTGTAGCTCAACCCAACAAAAGAAATGAAGTAGGCTTTTCTGACCAATAGGAGCTAGACACGGAATGAATGTGGCTTACCCATCATGTCTTCACCCCACCTAAATGGAGAGTAACTGAACCCAAGGAGTGGGAATGAAAGTAGGGTGAATATATATATATATAATCTACAAGAAACCCGAACGAGTTTGTAAGGGGATCTCTGTCTCCGAGCTCAGCCCATGAAAAGTCACCAACAGTTCTAAGGATATCTATTACTAATTCCTATCAGTACCGTACGTCAAAGCTGTCTCATCGCTAAACCGTACAACCAAGGTTCATGCTTTGGTGATCATGGAGAGAAGTCACTGACTAGCCACATAGAAAGGGCTGAGTCTGAAAGAAGTCATCGAGTAACCCAATGCCCAGCCCACCTATAGGATAAACTCTAAGAGGTCGTCGGGAAACCCACTACCCAGCCCTGCTGGAGGGTAAACCCTAAAGTAAATGGGTAACCCACTGCCCAGCCCCGTTGGAGGGTAAAACCTAAGGTCAAAATTTAAACCACTGTCCAGCCCCGCTGGAGGGTAAACCCTGATACGCCGGTGGGTAACCCAATGCCCATCCCTACTGGAGGGTAATCCCTGAACTGGTTTGATAATTCCGCACTGCCCGAACCATCTTTGGGTGTCACTAATATCGCTACCATGCATTGGTTTGGAGTGTGTCAAAGGAACCTCCAACCAACGCCCATTCAAGCTTCCACATTTAATGATAACTCAGAAGAGGCTCTGCACGCCAAAAAAGATTACATCGTTTTATTCCTCGTGGAAAAACATGCGAGATAGACTACTTACTCGCTGGAAACAAACTCGCGATGAAAAAATTATTCAACACATCTTTTTGTCCATACGACGTCCTGCGGGGCACACACCCCGGTCTCAAAAATGGTTGGGAGAAATACTCCATCATGATGATCTCAAAAAATCACGCCAAAATGATTATTTATTCACCCGGAACTGATGTCTGAGGAAAAAGTCGCAGTATGCTGCACACCACTTAAACACGGCCCGTGGGACCCACGCCTCAACTCCAACAACAATGCCTGAAACCACCCTGGACTACATCGTCTCGAATCTAGGGTTAAAATTCCATATACGGTGCCTAAAACGGACTCCAGATGTGTTCGTGCCATCCGAAAGAAGAATCCCGGAGAGGCCCTCAACAATATTTAACGGGTGTGTCGCGCCACCGAGCCCCCCCGTCTAGGGAACAAAAAAAATTCTCGAGACCATCTAAAAAAAATTGACTCGATCTGAGGATCTCACTACCATAGATGGAATGAAAAACTACCACCTGTAGTGAATGTTACGGGTTTCTGATGACAAGGGGGCCAACCCCTAAGGGCTGGACCGGCCCGGTCCAGCAGGTCCACCCGGCCAAGGCCGGTCCACACCGGCCCGCTGCCCTTCCGCGTGGCCCGGACACTGACCCACGGTCCACCTGTGCCGACCGCCCTTCGTGGATGGTCATTTTCCTGCACGGAGACCCGTCGAATGTGGGTCTCAGTCTCTCGCTTAGCATCGTGCGCCGCAACCCCCGTCGTGCCCCGCACCAGTGACTTCTGTCGTAGATTCCCATCACGCCGCCTCTGAGGAGCCGCGCCGCGCCGCCACCTGGGAGACATGCCGCTGCCTCCTGGGAACTACTGCACCGCCACCTGGGAGCTTCCGTGCCACCGCCGTCTCCCTCTGTACTGCGGCGCAGAGTCTCCGGAAACCATGGAAGCACCGAAAAACCCAAAATTTAGACAGAAAACATCCTAGGGTCACCCCGGACACCCCGAGACTCGGAAATTCGATCCGAAAAGTGTGCCGGAAACCTAGGATCGAGACCTACGCATATATGGTTTTAGATCAACTATTAAATATCATTTATATGTAATGATTTTAATTCAAGGAATATGTGGAAAAGAATTAAAACACAAACTCCTACCTCGCTGGGCGTAGCCCGTCGGTCCACAAGTGATCTGCGGGACCTCCATGCCGCCTTGGAGAGGTGGAGGAGAGGACCTTGAAGGAAGTAAGATTCTTGTTGGGAGTTCTTCTTCCAGATAATTCTAAGGGTGAAAGAAATGGGGGGGGGGGGCTTGAAAAAGTGTTTTTGTAGAGAAACTCAATTAATTAAAATTAATTAAGTCTTAAACCCGCCACCAGTGGGCCCGTACCTGAACACTCGATGTGGTCGAGGTTAAGCCACCCCTATGATAAAATAAACATTCTAAGAGCAGCTGTGGTCTTGTAATTTTAATCCGAGCCTCCGTTCAAAAGTTATATAGTTCACGGCCGAGGCCGCTAAATTATGAAAATGCCCCTGGTGGCGTTTTCCACAGAAGGGTCGTACCTGTGAAAGTTACACCCCTTCTAGGGTAAACGTCATGCTACAGACTCAACAGTGCCCTCAGTTGTCCCATATGAGGAACTATTTAAGAGTTATTCAATTTATTTGTTGTGTCCAGAGTGAATGCACTAAAAATTTAATTCCAGCCACACCGAGGATCAAAATCACACGCTGTCTGAATGCCCAACTAAAGAATAACATCAGGAAAATTTCAAAGTCATATAGGCTCAAAAAAGGAGTTACTACATCATTCCCTCCTTAAAAGGTTTCATCCCTAAAAAACAAAACTACAAAAACAACTAAGGATACTAAGCCCATGTCTTGCTCTCCCGTTCCCAGGTGCTCTCTTGTACCCTGCTGTGCTGCCAAAGCACACGAACCCAATGGATGGTCCATCCACGCATTGTCCGCTCTTGCCGGTCCTCAATCTCCACTGGGTGCTCTGTGAAGGTGGCTCCATCCTCGATGTCCATCTCTCCCCTGTCGATAACTTGCGCGGGGTCGTTCAAATATTTCCTCAGCTGCGACACGTGGAAGACGTCATGCACCCTCTCTAGCTGTGGGGGTAGAGAAAGATAGAAGGAAACCTCACTGACCCTATACACGATCTCAAAGGGCCCAATAAACCTTGGGGATAGATTGCCTCCCTGGCTGAACCTCCTTGTTCCAAACTGTAGGGAGACTCTCAAAAAGACATGGTCCCCCTGGTCGAACTACAATGGCCTGCGATGATGGTTTATGTCAGACTTTTGTCTACTATAAGCCATCCTCATCCACTCACGAATGACCTTCACCTTCTCCGTCGTCTCCCAGGCCAACTCTAGGCCCACGAGGGAGGTCTCCCCAACCTCCGTCCGGCAAAACGGTGACCTACAAGGTATCTTATAGAGGGCCTCAAAAGGTTCCATGACGATAGTAGAGTGTAAAATGTTGTTATACGCTAACTCCACCAAGGGTAGGTGATCCTCCCAGCATATGCCAAAGTCTAACAGGAACTCCCTGAGCATATCCTCCAACTCTCGGATATTTCTCTCTATCTGCCCGTCAGTCTGGGGGTGAAAATCTGTACTCATCGGCAGCCGATTCCTGAATTCCACCTACAGGCCTCGCCAAAATCGCAATTTAAACCGCGCCTCATGGTCGATGACGATCGTCGAGGGTACTCTATGAAGGCGAAAGATCTCCCGAACGTACATCTTCCCTAGACTCTCCACTGAACTCTACTCCCTGATGGAAAGGAAGTGTGATGACTATGTGAGTTGTTCAACTATCACCCAAATGGAGTCATGGCCCTTCGCTGTGCATGTAATCTCTATGATGAAGTCCATAGATATGCCATCCCACTTCCACTCCGGGATATCAAGGGATTTAAAAACCCTGTTGGCACCGGATGCTCCGGATTTACCTACTGACATGTAAGACACCGAGAAACAAACTCAGCTATTCTTCGCTTCATGCCAGAAAACCAAAACTACCTCCAAAGGTCTCTATACATTTTCCCTACACCAGGATGTAAAACCAAGGAAGAAGTGTGTAATTCCCATATCACCTCCTCCAGCATCTCCACTGGTACTACAGATCTCCCCTCGAACATGATCTCGTGATTCCCTACTTCAGAATACCCATCAGGTGCATCACCCATGGATATATGATCACACAACACCTCACTGTCGACATACCCCAACTGTGACTCTCTCACTCACTCAAGGAGCAATGGATTCAACACCATCGACTGTAGAAATGTCATAACCTCCTGCTCCACCAAGGATAGTTATAGGGAAGCCAACTTCTCTGAAGCTTCCCACACTAAATGAGCCTGGGACATCCTACTAAGAGCATCTGCTACTACAATAACCTTCCTTAGAGTGTAGAATATCTCAAAATTATAGGCCTCTTGAAACTCCAGCCGGTGCCTCTACCTCAGATTCAGATCCCTCTGAGTGAATATTTTCTTGAGGCTATGGTGGTCTGAGTAGACCACAAAACACTCACCCAGAAGGTAGTTTCTCCATAACCTCATGGCAAAGACCACCGCTGCCAGCTCCAAATCGTGAGTTGGATAATTTTTCTCATGGTTCCTTAACTTCCTCAACCCATATGCAATCACTACCCGCTGCTACATCAGCACACACACGATCCCAAATCCGGAATCGTCGTAGTTCACGACGAACTCGTCGCCCTCCTCTGGAAGCCTCGACACTGGAGCACTATTCAGCCTCAGTCTCAACTCCTCGAAGGCCATCAGGAACTGATCAGTCTAGGTGAACAGTTGTCCCTTCTGCATCAATGCAGTCAAAGGGGAAGTAATCCTGGATAAATCTTCCACAAACCTCCTGTAGTACCCTTCTATACCAAGGAAACTCGGCACCTCAGACACATTCTTGGGTGGCTCCCAAGAAATCATTGCCTCTACCTTTGAAGGATCCACAACCAATCCCTGGTCAGTAAATACATTCCCCAAAAAGTGAACCTCATGAATCCAGAACTGACATTTCGAGAGCTTCCCATACAATTGGTGCTCCCGAATTAAGTCTTATACCATCCTCAAATGCTCCGCATGCTCCTCCTCCATTGCAGAGTAGATGAGTATGTTTTCAATAAAGACAACCACAAACTGGTCCAAGTACGGATGGAATATCTAGTTCATCAAAGCCATGAAAATGGTGGGGGAATTTGACACATCAAAGGGAATTACCAGAAACTCATAATGTCCATAATGACAGCGGAAAGCCAACATAATGATGTCATCCTCAAAAACCTGCAACTAGTGGAATCCAAATCAAAGATCAATCCTAGAGAACGACTTCACACCTCTAAACTGGTCGAAGAGGTCATCGATCCTTTGCAAAGGGTACTTGTTCTTTATCATGTCCTGATTCAAGCAGCGAGAATCCACACAAAGTCGCAGACTCCCATCTTCATTTTTAACAAACAAAACAGGAGCTGCCCTGGGGGACACACTGGGCCTGATGAATCCCTTCTCACGAAGGTCTTCTAGCTGAATTTGTAGCTCCTGAAGCTCTAGGGGTTCCATCCGATAGGTTTCACATGATATCGGGGTAGTCCCCGGCTGTAAATCATTGTAGAACTCCATCTCTCACCTCACAGGTAGTCCTTGGACATCCTCGAGAAGGATGTCCATGTAGTCCTCTAAAAAGATAGGGATCCAGGTGCATGTAGCATCTTTTTCTTGGAGAGCCATGCTTTCCAACTGGTGAGAAAAAGGTCGTGGTCTCCTGCTCAAATTACTCATCTACTCTGCCATGAGATCTCGTTCACCCAGGATGGTGATTCTCGTCCCATCAGAATGGATGCATCTGACTAGTTTGTGCTGATATTAAATCTTTCCATGAACAATGGAAAGCTAATCCATTCCCAAGATGACATCATAAGGATCCAACATGATGACTATTAGGTCCCACATGAAACTCTATCCTCCAAACAAAAGTTCGTCCTATAATTAGATAAATGTCACTAACGAGGCACTTCCCGTATGAACCAAGAGGTTAAGTGCAAGTGTCAGCGCCTCTACTAGAAGCTCCAAATTTTATACCAAAAGCAGAAATATAAAAGAGTGGATGGCGCTTGTGTCTACTAGTACCGAAGCAAGTGTAGAGTAAACAAAAAGGGTACCTCGGACCATCTTATATGATGGGGGGTCACGAACACCCTAAGCATGAAGCTGCCCGTGGACCCTACTGCCAGCACCCTGAGCCTGGCATGGGCCACCCGGTAGTGGCAGTGGAAGGGCCTCGAAATTCCATCCCCCACCTATAGGTCCTGCCGCTCTGCCTACACCGCCTCCCTGAGGGCCACCCTGTCCTCGCATGGGGGATCCTTCGTCACAGCGCTGCCTCGGCCGCTGCGGTGCACCCACTACCTACCACGGCTACTCGGTAAGCCTGGTCGGGCAGTCCCGTTCTAGGTTACCCTGTCCGTCACAAGAATATCATTGGATATCTTCTGACTTCCTCGATGCTCTATAGTACCACTGCGGTGTACGACCCTGCACCTGAGTCTGCTCATGGAAGGGTCTCCTCTACTGAGGCTCTACTCTCTACCACATGTCTGCTACCAAATAATCTGCTCTGAAGTGGCCACTGCTAGTCCTAGTTAGCTGGCATCCCTCACCTAAGAATCTCTCTATCACGAGTGACCACTCTAGCACCCCGACAAAAGTAGGGATGCACAGTGGTACTACTCTAGCACAAATCTAATGGTGAAGACCCTGCTCAAACTTCCTTGCCCGAAAGTATCTATTGCAGACCATATTCTGCAAGTATCATGTCAGATTGGTAAACCAGGCTGAGTACTATGCCACGGTCATCCCCTATGCTTCAGATCCAGAATCTCTTGAATCCAAATAGAGCGTAAACAAGAGGTGGAGAACTCCGCTCAGAAGAGCCGTGAGAAGCTATCCCACATGAGAGACAACTCTTCGTGAATCTGTGTAACCAACCCCCACCAATGCTTGGTTGTCCTGAGAAAAAGGCTGGCAGCTAGGGCTACCATTTGGTCCAGTGGTGTCAGTACTATCCTGAAAAGTTGGTCCACAGACTCTAGCTAGTCTTCCGCTGCCTGGGGATCCGGGTCCCCGCTGAACTTCTACGGCTGATCATGCTGGAAGTCTCGAAATGCACTCAACCTGCGCTCAACCTCAACATGTGCTGCTGGTACTAACAACCACTGTCCAGGTGGAGGTGTAACTGCTAAAGAACCGGGCAGAAGGGCATCACATGAGTTTCCCTGAACTGACGCCTCGTCGCTCGCCAGGTCGTCATCACAAAATGGAGAGGGTAACCTGGATGGCTGCTATCGTGGGGGCATCCTAAAAATTATCAAGGATTACCGCGATCATATGATCATATATATATATATATATATCAGTAATAACAGAGGGGAGATGAATCAAAAAGTACAGTCAAAGACTCAATCCTACCAGATGCATGTTCCGAAGTTCCCTGCAACAAGTGTCTCAGTGTGCCAAGTCAATAAGTGGGTTATCAGCGTCTTGATGAATGGATACATTGGCTGCTCATACCATCATTGGACTCCCAGGCCTGAGAGCTACTCCTGAGACATGTTGACACTATTTCCTTAAATTCCAACCAATTCCTTTTTAGGGATGTCTATCAACTCCCCAAGGAACGAACTGCCTTTGATACCACTTTGTCACGACCTGACCCTACCGGTCTTGAGACGCAACTACCCCAAGCCCACCTACATAGGCCAGGTGATGGCGACAAGAACTGAAGGCATAAAAATCTCGGGGAGGCCTTTGCCTATGTACTTGTACACGCACACATCCCATTCGATGCAGAAGTGCAGAGTCGAAAGAAAACTGAAGGAAAAACAATAACAACCCAACCACAATCATGTATCAACTTTTAAATAGAAAAATAAAATGCTGAAAAGTACTAAGAATATAACTGAGCACAAAATGGTGAAAACATGCACCCAACCCAAAATTTACCACAACCCAACAACTAGTAATCAAAATTAAACAGGTGGTGAGTCTCACACCAGAAAATCCTACTAAGACCACTGAACGCAGCCCATGCTCTTGTATCCTCTATGCTCCTCCATAGTATTAATCAACCTGTCCATCATCTGGACGGGCACACCAAGTGCGGGAAAAGCCCAATCAGGGGTGAGTATAATGATACTCAGTAGGATGCCCCGAATGATCGAGGAAGCAACAAAGGAGGTACTAAAATAGTGACCAATAGACAGAATAGTGAACAATGAAAGATTACAGTAAATAGAGTGTATATCAACCAAACAAGAGAAAGGATGTAGGCTTGTCCAAATAAGAGGATCCAGACATGGAAATCACGCGGCATACCCCACATGTCTTCACCCCTCATGGATGGAAATTAATTGAACCCAATGAGTGAGAATGAAAGTTTGGTGTGTGTATATATATATGCACAACAAGAAACCCGAATGAGTGTGTAAGGGGATCTCTATCTCCAAGCATAGCCTAGGAAAAGTCACAAACATTTCTAATGATATCCATCACTGATTCCCATCAGTCCCATATGTAAAATCTATCTCATCACTAAACCATACAACCAATGGTCTTGTTCTAGTGATCACGGAGAGAAGTCACTGACTAGCCACATAGAAAGGGATGAGTCTGAAAGAAGTCGTCGGGTAACTCAGTACCCATCCCAGCTGGATGGTAAACTCTAAGAGGTCGTCAGGTAACCCACTACCCAACCCTTCTGGAGGGTAAACCCTAATGTCAACGGGTAAGGCACTGCCCAGCCCCGCTGGAGGGTAAACCCTAAGGTCAAAGGGTAACCTAATGCCCATCCCCGCAGGAGGGTAAACCCTAAGGTCAATGGGTAACCCACTACCCATCCCCAGTGGAGGGTAAGCCCTGATACGCCTGTGGGTAACCCACTGCCAGTCCTGCAAGAGGGTAAACCTAGAACTGGTCTGATAACTCTGCACTGCCCGAACCATCTCCCTGTGTCACTAACATCGGTACCGCGCGTTGTTTCGGAGTGCGTCAAAGGAACCTCCAACCAATGCCATTTCATGTTTTCAAATTTAATGAGATATCAAAAGAGACTCTGAACTCCCAAACACATTACACCGTTGTAATACTCGTGAAAAAACATGCGAGATAGACTACTTACTCACTGGAAATGGACTACCGATGAAAAGGTTATTCAATGCCGCTTTATGCCCATACGACGTCTCGTGGGGCCCACACCTCGGTCCCAAAAAAGGTTGGGAAAACTGCTCCATCGCAATGCTCTCGGAAATATACACCAAAAAAACTATTTATTCACCCTGAATGGATGTTTGAGGAAAATGTCGCAGTACGCTGGACACAGCTTAAAGACGGCCCATGGGGCCCATGCCTCAACTGCGACTTCAACGCCTGAAACCACCATGGACTACATTGTCTAGACTCAAGGGTTACAACAGCATGGAAGGAGCCTAAAATGGACTCCAGATGTGTTCATGCCATCCGAAAGAAGAATCATAGAAAGGCGCTAAACAATACTTAACGGGCGTGTCGCACCACTGAGCCCCCCACCCCGTCTGGGGAATAAAAAAAATTCCTGAGACCATCTCAAAAACTACGACTCGATCCGACAATCACACTGCCATAGACGACACAAAAAACCGACACCCATAGTGAATATTACGGGCATCAGAAGACATTGGGGCTAACCCCATAGTACTGGACCGACCCGGTCCAGCTGGTCCACCCGGCTTAGACCGGCCCGCCCCAGTCGGCCCAGCCTACGGCCCTTCCACGCGGCCTGGCCGCTGACCCGCGGTCAACCAATGCCGACCGGCCCTCGTGTGCATTCACTGTCCCACGCGGAGACCCGCCGAATGTGTATCTCAGTCTCTCACTTGGGGTCGTGCGCCGTGACCCCCATCGCGCCCCGCACCAGCGACCTCCGCCGTAGACACCCGCGGCGCCACCACCTGGGGGCCGCGCAGTGCTGCTGCCTAGGGGACGCGCCACCAACACCTAGGAACCACTACATCTCCTTCTAAAAGCCGCCACGGCACCTTCATCACCCGCCGGACCACTGCACGGAGCATCCAGAAACCCTGGAACCGCCAGAAAACCCATGATTTTCCCGAAAAACTTCCCGGGGTCACCTCAGACACCCAGAGACTCGAAAATTTGATCCAAAAAGTGCTTCAAAAAGCTCTGATCGAGCCCTACACATCTACGGTATTCGCTCGACGATTGGGAAGAATTAGGATGCAATGAATTTAATTCAAGAATGATGTGGAAATTAAAAATTAAAACACAAACTCCTACCTCGTTTGGCATAGCCCGTCTTTTCACAAGTGATTTTCCAGACCGCCATGCCACCTTGGAGAGGTGGAGGAGAGGAGCTTGAAGGGAGGTGGATTCTTGATGGGAGAGCATCCAAAATAGAATTCTAAGGGTGAAAGAAAGTAGGGGGGAGAAGTGTTTATATTGAGAAACTCAATTAATTAAAATTAATTAAGTCTTAAACCCCCCACCTATGGGCCCATACTCGAACTCTTAACATGGTCGGGGTTAAGCCACCCCTAGCATAAAATCCTCATTTTGGGCACAACAAAGGTCTAAAAATTTTAATCCAGGACATTGTTCAGAATTTATAAAGTTCACATTCGAGCCCACTAAATTACGAAAACACACCTGGTGTCGTTTTCCATAGAAGGGGCATGCCCGTGAAAGTTACACCCCACCTATGGTAAACTCCATGCTCCAGACTCAATGGTGCCCTTTGTTTTCCTAGACAAACAACTATTTAGGAGTTATTTTGTTTATTTGGAATGTCCAAGGTGAATGCACTTAAAATTTAATTCCAGCCACACTGGGGCTCGGAATCACACACCGTCTGAACGCCCTACTCTAGAATAACATCTAGAAAATTTCAATGTATTACAGGCTCGAAACCCGGGTTCATACATGAATGTTTATCCATTGTCGTATATTTCTTCATTGTATGGGTTTATAGATATGTGTGTGTGTGTGTGTATAGTTAAATTAGGCTTAGGTTTCCCACGTGCATGATATTCCAACTTGGTATTGGTCACATGCCACTAGCCTATTGGAGATGGTATTGGGGTAATCGTGGTTCAGATCCCATTGGGTAGGGTTGTGATAGAGTGGTATCAGAGGAGTTATTTCTACCTTAGTACTAGAGATTATGATATTGGTTTGGGTTTTTTTGAAAACTGTGTTTAGTGTATGGAGTTCATATTTCAGGCCAGAGTCTCCATTGTTGGTGTGGAAGTGGACGTATCCATAAAACATGACTCTAATGACCTTCCTTTTGACTCATTACATGTGTACATTGGTTTAAATAAAACCATTTTTACATAATTCCTATTGGAATGGATTTTTTATTACTTGTTCTTGAGTCATCCATCTAGATATACTTATTTACTATAGTATATATTGTCTATTACATGATGAATCCTTGATATTTACCATCTAGGATTTTTAGCATGATCACAAGGATGATCCCCCCAGTGATGATCCTTTGCTACAAGGATGTCTTCTGGACGAGTTACCTCTAGGTGGTTAACTAGTTTTACAGGATCCTATGAAACTATATCTGGAACCGGTAGTACCAACAGACAAGGTGTGTAGGATAATTTCACTTCATGAGTCTTAATGATAATTACCCCTAAAGTTATGAGGGAAGCCAAATCTATAGAAAACTGAAGAATGACTTGAGGAAGTGATTTGAGTCTTCCATCTTATTAGGAAACTATCAGATCATATGGTTGTCTTGGAAGCGAGCCTTCTCCATTTCTCTACTAGATGATGATGGGGATTAATGTAAGATACAATTACCAATCCATTAGTTAGACCTTTATCTGAATTGTAGTCTTCTTTCTCTCATTTCATGAATATTTATGTGAAGAAATAGTGAGGATACCTAAAATGGTGAAGTCAGAGATTTGTTGGAATTGTAGCATTAACCAACTTTTTTTGTAGGATACAGGATGATTTCATTCCATGTAACTGGGTTCCACATCGTGTAATTGTTGTTGGGTACATGTTATAAAAGTGGATTCATGCTGTGAATGTTTTCATGTTGTGAAGAGTGGTTTCATATCTTTAACTGTTAAAATAATGTATTTTTAATCTGAGGTGATGGATTTTTTAGCATATTTGTATAGCATGGTTATAATGGAATGTAACTGTATTACACATCAAGAAATAGCCCATATCTTGTTTTAAAACATTTTATTGTTAGTTTTTCTTATTCCACTCTTTCTAGACTCCTTCATCCATGACCCAAGGTATCTCTTAGACTTTTTTAAAGATACCTTTCCCTACGGATAGATCTGTTTCACATCTAATATCTATTGCGATTGAAGTAAATCTATATGGGTGAGTTATATTGCAATTTTTTTTGATTTCATTTGTTCATGATATCAACATTGGGAAGAATATTCAGATCTATTGGGTTAAGATGATGTTTCTTCTTGGTTTCTTTTAGATATTTTGTGAAATCTTGCTTCATAGGAATTTTCCATTATCAGTCATAGTGAGGGGGGTGTTCATTCTTGAGGTATGAAGGTTTCTTCCATTCTTCTGCCCCTTTTGTTTAGATTTTGATCAATCATGTGATTTGAATTGGATTATAATTCCTTCTTTATCATTGTTGGGTTTTCATTGTTGGTGGATACCTTTTCCTACAAGTGAGACCTGAGATTTGAGGTAGGTGGTTCTGTGTCTATCCAATAATAATAAAACTTCTTGTTTCTCTTTACAATCTGATTTAAAATGAAATATTTTCATGATCATTTTGTGTTTGTTGAACGGTGTTTTCAATAAAAAATTTATTTTCCCTAGATATTGAAAAATTTATTGGAAAATGGTTATTCTAAAAGTATTGAAACAAAATTTGAAATTATTTTCAAGGAAATGAAATGAATTGTGAAATAGATAACATGGGTAACCTTGGTTACATAGGTGGAAGGTTTAGCTTGGTGCCATCATCCATTGTTATGTGATTATCAAGGAGTATTTTCATGGTAATTTACTATGTTTTTGAGGACCGCTATTATAGGGGACATATATTAACATTATTGGGGGATTTACTCATAATGTATTTCTCTACTTCTTAGGCACATTATTCTATGAACTAGTTTTTTCACTTGATTGTTATCATACGAGTAGACTACAACATTGTCTTGTAGTATTCCTTGGTGTTTTGATACATGTGATTATGTTTTTTATTTCTTGGATTTATGAGTTATTCTTGATATTTAAGATAATGATTTTGAAAAATGATATGAAAAATGTGCTTTGAAATTGGTATACCACTTTTGAATTGAATTATCGAAAAGGGGGAATGTTTTCCATGGTTTCTAAAAAACTGATTTACTACTTTTCATTCCATGTTTTTAATTAAAATGATCATAAAATAATTTTTATAAAGTGTCTTGTTATATAACACCTAAGTTGGGTCCTTTTGGACATATTAGCTGACACCCTATACACATATTCCGTGGTGTGTAGACATTTGTTTGTCTTCCAGTGAAAGGAAGAGAAAGGTGTTACAGTGAGGTACTATGGTTTAATTCAGCTGGTTGGGGAGATGGTGGGAGTTGTCTATTATATAATTTGGTGTATTTGTTTGGCTAGGATCATTTGTATTTGGACTTGTCCTTTGGAGTTTTTAGTTTTTTTTGTTTTTTCTGTTGTCCTCTTATAGTTAGGTCATATATATCTTGTTCATATCCTGATGTTTCTTTTTTACATATATTCAATTTGTTTGATTAGGTTGGGAGAAATCGTTCCCTCAGTTGTGTTGTTTGATGCTTGGGTGCCTGTTACCGACCTGTGGGGATTGGGAATACCCTTTAGGTATGAAACTAAATGGGTCGGGTTCTTGGTAAGAGGGAAACCATGGTCTGTTCATTACAATTTGGTATTAATGGTGGTCTTTCCACAAGATTCCTTATTTTGGTATTTCTATTAGACTAGGTATAGGATTTTTGTGACATTAGAGGCATGATTCGATAAGTACTTGGACAACTATTGTCATAACAAGACTCAAGTTTCCATGGGTTGTTGGGATGTTTTTCTACACTGTGGGTTTTTTGTTTTAAAATATCAGTTCTTACTTAGTGATTTTATATTTTTAACTATGATTTGTCCTATTTTCTTATTGTTCATATATTTCGGGGTGTAGCAGTAAGCCTCTAAGACATCTTCTAAGAGTTCCTCAGGAAGGTGTTGTTGATGCTCCTTAAGAGAATACACCTATAGATCATAATCTCAATGAGAATATCATATGAGAAGTCTGTTCTATTAAATAGGATGTTACACAAGTTCAGAATATAATTTTTGAGGTACATCCAGCAGCTGGAGGAGAGAGAGATCAATCACGGGGGTTCTTATGCGAGAAGCCACTTCCCTTTAACGGGACTACTGAACCCCAAGATGCTGAGGACTAGCTCGACATGATCGATCAATTCTTGGAATATTTGGAGAACCCTATGAATATTAGGGTAATGTTCATTTATTTCTGGCTTAAAGGACTTAGTATAAGATGGTGAGGTTCTATGGTATAGGAAGAAAAACACATGTACTTGGATGGGAAGAGTTTCAAAACCCTATTCATTTAGCAGTTTTGTCTAGCGTCACTGATGCTAGAGAAATCTCTAGAGTCCCAGTATTTACTACATGTAGAGTATTTAGTGTCGGTATGCACCAACCATTTGGTTGAGGTTGCCCATTGTTCACTGGATAGAGTGAATAATGACAAGCTGAAGGCATAAAAGTACCTACAAGGTTTTCGTCTTGATATAAGATTGAATGTGTTGATGTTGAAACATTCTACCTATGCAGAGATGGTAGATTATTCTATGATGGAAAAAATTAATACAACAGAAAAGGTTGGATTTTACACCTCTTCTCTTCCATTGGGTGGATGCTTTAGTGGCACACCTAGAAATATGAGGAAGTGCAAAGATCCTCGCATGAGTAGTCGAGGTGGGTCTTAGCAATGAACCTCCTCTTCACCATATGTTGCAGTTGTCAACGTTCCACTGACTTTCTATCAGTGTGGCAATGGAGGATACACTAGATGTTCTTTTCCTAGGACTATGAGGACATGTAATAGTTGTGGACTCATTAGTCACTTATATCACTTCAATTAGGCTAGGACTATGGCTCATTAAAGTTAGGGTTCATTGGTTCCAAAGGCTACTTTAGTGTAGTAAGAAGTTTCAAAGACTATAGGGATTTAGCCATAGTCCTCGGGAGTGAAGAATTTTCACAAAATATATGAGTGTACAGTGGAAGTTGATGCAGGTATGGAAATAGTGATAGGTACTATCCTTATTGGATCATCAATAGAAATTTATTTATTTGGTACTCGTTCCTCCTACTCATTTATATATACACATTTTTTTTATATTCTTATTCATCCAACAAAAGTTATGTCTTTTGAAATGGTGTTAGAGACACCTCTTTGTATGAGGAAGGAGAAAATTTTTAGGTGTTCTTATTGTTTGTTAATGATAGATGATAGGGAGTTGGTTTTGGTTTTTCTCATTCTTTATCATGATTTGTTTTACATCATCATCAGTATGAACTGGATTGTCACTCAACGAGAGGAGTTTGATATCTATCATTGGTGTGTTTAGTTTCATACTCCCAATGGGAGATCTCATGTGTTTTAGGGGGAGTGGAATCTGAGGTTAGGTCCTGTAGGGCCTTCCCACCAAGATCATAGGAATTTGTGGTCTACTTTTGTGTTATCCCAATAACTGTTATCAAATCATTTATTTTCGTATTACTATTCAGAAATTTCTTGACATATTCCATGAAAACTTATTTGGAATTATGACATAAATAGAGGTAGAGTTTTTTATTGACCTGTTTCTATGTACGTAGACGATACCAATACCTTCAAATAATTTGTGACTAGTAGAGTAGAAAAGGGTCAATATTAAGTTGGAAGACCTATTAAAAAAGGGTTTTATTCTCCCTATCATTTTACCTTGGGTAGCACCTATGTTCTTTTCAAGGAAAGTATATGGTTCACATCGGTTATGTGTGGAATATCATAAGTTGAACCAGGTAACGGTTAAGAAAAAATATCATTTTCCTCATGTGGATGATTTGTTTTATCAGTTAGAGGGGGAAGTGGTTTTCAACAATCATTCTTTGTTCGGGTTATCATTAGGTCAGAGTTAGGGATTCTAATATACTAAAGACATTATTTGGGAGTATTTATGGCCATTATTAATATCTTGTGATGCTTTTTCATCAAACTAATTTTCAGGATGTTTTTTATGGATTTGATGAATCGTATAATCCATCAATATCTTGACACTTTTGTGGTAGTGTTTGTGGATGATATTTTGGTTTATTCTAAATATATGCATGAGAATGATCATTATCTATGTTTGGTTCTACAAATTTTTATAATTCACCATTTTTATGGAATGATTTCCGAATACAGTTTTTGGATTCAATAAGTGATGTTTATGGGGAAAATAATTTCTGAGCATGGGGTATCTATTGATCTAGAGATGGTGAATGCTATTTTTTCATAGAAGGAACCACATAATGTAATTGAGATATAAATCTTCCCTTGTCTTGCTGGATACTACTAATGGTTTGCACAATATTTCTCTAAGCATTCATTACCTATGAATTCTCATTCCCAAGAAGATGAAATTCACATGGGATGCGATGTTTCAATCATATTTCTATGAACTAAAATGGATTCTAACATTGGCTTCAATTCTGATCTTACTTGAGCCCGGTAAGGGGTATGTGTTCTTTTTCAATGATTCTGGTGAAGTTTTGGGATGTATACTTATGCAAGAGGACCATGTGGTATCTCACAACTCTCTTCAGCTTCAACTGCATGAAAACAATAAACCCACTCACAATTTAGATCTTACCATAGTCATTCATGTGCTAATATTTTGGTGAAACAATATTTTTGGGGAGAAGTTCATGGTGTTATCTGATCATAAATTTCTGAGATATACATTTTCTTCGAAATACATAAATATTAAATATAAATGATTGGTATAGTTCCATTATACATTTGACATTGATATACCCTACACCCTAGAGAATGGGAATGTTGTTTCCAATGCTCTTAGTAAAAATGTTATGTTGTAGGCTATTTTGGAGTCGATGGAGGAGTGTAACTGTAGGGGGATTTTCGCTTTGTTTCTTTTGGATGCTCAAGATATTGTTTCATGTATTGTTCATGCTAGTTTTCATCTATAATCATCTCTCCTAGAGTCTATTTTTCAATGATATAAGTATGATGGCGAGTTCAGTAAATTTCAAGAAATCCTTTTTTGTGGGGAGACCGTTTTTTGTTGGCATCTTTCTTCGAATGGTATGGTCCACATTAGGATGCGGGTTGGAATATCAACATATATAAGAATTTTATTCTTGTTTGATTGTCACATATCATCATGAGATGTTTATTGAGGCATTATGAAGAGGCATTATGACATCAGGCAGTGATTCTGGTTGCCAGGAATGAAGTGTGACATCGCTGAGTTTGTTTCTCACTATTGCACCTTCCAACAGATAAAGGAAGATCACCTGAAACCTTATGGTTTGATTCAACCTCTTTTAGTGCCAATATGGAAATGGGGTGAGGTTTCCATGGATTTTTTCTGGTGTATTTCCACAGAATCCCTGAGGTAGGAATGATATCTAGGTGGTTGTTGACCAGCTGACAGAGTCTTCTCATTTTATTTCAATCCAAGAGCCCACTAGTATTGAAGATTTGGGTAAGATGTATGTTCAGAGGATTATGAGGTTACATGGGAGTCCATATTCCATAGTTTTTTATAGGTATATAGGTTTACCTTTAGTTTATGGATGAGTATTCATGTGGAAATGAGAACTCAGGTCATGTTGAGCACAAATTGTAATCCACAGATAGACGGTCAGACAGAGCGTGTGATTCAGATTCTGGAGGATATGCTCTATGCCTGAATCTTGGATTTAGGAGGATCACATGATAGCCATCTGGGATGGGTTGAGTTTTTTACAAAAACTTCTATAATTTTTTTGATAAGAATGGAACCCTTCTAGGTGTTGTATTTTCACTCATCTAGATAACCACTTTGTTGGGATGAGGTGGGTGAAGTATCTCTAGTTTACCAAGTTTGGTTCATGAGATGTATGTGAAGAGTTAGGATGAACATGAACATCTAGTTATGGTGCAGAGTTGACAAAAATCATATGTGGATCGATTGAATCGTCCTTTGGTTTTTCTATAAGTGATTGGGTTTTCTTAAAAGTATCTCCATTGTTTGGTCACCATAGACATGGAAACCTGGGAATGTAAGCTCCGAGATATGATGGACTGTTTTAGGCCACCTAATGACTTAGACAAGTTTCTTATCACTTAGCATTTCCAATTTAGTTGATTGGAATTCATGATGTTTCTCATATATCATAGCTCAGGAAGTTTCACCCTGATCCAATTCATGTTCGGATTTGGGAAGAAATTTATCTAGAACAATATGCTTCTATTCTAGAGAAACCAGCAGAGATTATTGACTCTCAAGAGAAAGCCTTACGAGGTAAGTAAATTCTTCTGGTCAGAGTTCTACGAAAATAAGAATCATATTATCATGAGACATGAGAATGTGAGTAATTGATGATGAAGAAATGGCATAATCATTTTTTGGAATTATGTCTTCCACATTAATTATCAGGGACAAAAAGTATTTATGGTAGGAGTTTGAAACACCCCGTTTCTGATCCATCAGGGATGCCTTTATACACATTGTAGTTTTCCTTCTCTCATGGTATGGATTGGTATGAGAATGAATTTGGAGGATAATTATATTGGTGAAGTCGAAGATTTGTTGGACTTGTAGATTTTACCAGCCTTTTCTATAGGATGCAGGACGATTTCACGTAGTGTAGCTGGGATACACGCCATGTAAATATTTTTTGGTACAAGAGGTGAAAGGGGATTCACACTATGAAAGTTTTCATCTCATGAAGAGTGGTTTCACATCAGGAATTTTTTAAATAATGGTTTTTAATACGATGTAACATATTTTTCAGCGTATTTTCACACCACAGATTTCATGATGTGTAACTGTATTACACATCCTAAAAAATCCTACATCCTATTTTAAAACACACTCTTGGAAGATTTTCTCAGTCCTTTCTTTCTAGACTCCTTCACCCACAAACCAGGATCTCCCCTACATGTTTTTCAAATATAGATTTCCCTCTGGATCGATAGTGCGATTTTCAATATATGTTGATATTATTGTGTGTCTCTCCAGGAAAGTTATATTTTCATTTCTTATATTTCCTTGGATAATAATATCACTGTTTGGTGGCATGATTGGATCCATTGGGTTATGATGGTGTTTCTTCTTGGATTATTTCAGATGTGTTGTGAAATCTCGATCTGGAGGCCTTTCCCCTCATCGTTCATGGTGCAGTAGATGTCCACTATTAAGGTATGTAGGTTTATTCCTTTCTTCAAACCCATTCTGTATAGATTTGGGTCAATCATGTGGGGTGTATTGGATTCTAGGGCCTTGATTTTCTTTCATGGGATTTATTTGTTGGTGGATCTCGTTGTGGGTGTGTGATACCCAAGATTTGACGTATGTGGTTCTATATTTAGCTTATAATAATATACCTTCTTGTTTTTCTTTACTAAATAATTTTTAATTAAATATTAGAATGATCATTTTTTTAGTGTTGAATGTATTTTTCAATGAAAGTGGGTTTACCCTAGTTATTGATAAATGGAATGGAAAATTGGTTTTTTGAAAGTATTGAAATGAAATTTGAAATTTTTTTCAAAGCATTCAAATGAATTGGGAAAAATATCCCATGGATTACCTTTGGTACTTATGTGGAAGGTTAAGATTGGGTTCATAGTCTATTGTTTTGTGACTATCAAGGATGTTTATCTTGAGGATTTCCACAATTTACATGGCACATTGTTCTAGGGGACTGATATTTACATTGTTGGGGGGGGGGCTTACTCATAGGGTATTCCTATGCTTCAAGGGAATGTTATTCAAGGAACTAGTTTTTGAGATTTATTATCATCGTTTGAGTAGTATGTAGCGTACACCTGTAGTATTCCTTAGTGTTGTGATACATGTGCTGCTATTTTGTAATGCTTAGATTTCTGAGTTGTCCTTAGTATGTATGATTATTCTTGTGAAAAATGATATGTAATTTTGTTTTTGAAATTTATATACCCACATTTGTTTATAACTATGGAAAAAAGGTAATATTTACCATGTTTTATATAAAACTACTTTACATCTTATTATTCCAAGATTTTACTTAAAATTAGCATACATGAATTGTTATACAGATGTTTTTTATGGAACACATGGGTTATATCTTACTGATACTGTTAGATCACACCCCAAACACCTCTTTAGTGGTGCATAGACCTTTTTTTTCCTTCCACTGAAGGGAAAGTTATGGAACCAAAGTTAGGTGGTGAGGTTTGTGTCAGCTATTTGGGTATCTGGTGGTGATATGTTGGGAGGTATCTATGCCATTTTTTGGAGTAGCTGTTTGGAAAGGGTCCTTTATAGTTGTACATATACTTTTGATTTTTGAGCTTCTTTTTTATTGTTTATTAAGAAATATTTCATATAGTTATGGAATATATATCTTCTTCATCATCCATGGTTCTTTTTGGCTTCACACTTATATGACATGAGAATAATTAGGTTGGTCCAAATCAGTCCCTCTATTGTGTTGTTCGATGCGCAGATGCTTGTCCCCAACCTATTGGAATTTGGAACGCCCTTCAGGTATGTGATAGAATTGGTCTAGTTTTAGGTATGAGGGAAACCTAAGTCAGTTCATTACACTTAAAGAGTTATTCATGCGATGAGGAAAGTCTTTCATGGTCTGAGTTTGAATACCTTTTTAGAGAGGAGTATTATCTATCTATGAAGAGCTCTATGGGCATCCAAGACATTTTACATCTTTAGTAGTGTGGTAATAATTTTCATGAATACTCATTGACGTTCATCAATCTCTCTCGATACTCAATGGATATCGTGTGTGATCTTTTCATTCCATCTGTTAACTTCAAGTGAGGATCAAAAAGAGTCATCCAATCCAAAATGATACCTACATGAATTACTACCTTAGATTGGGTGCTATAGCATGATTTGGTAGATGAGAATTTCTTAGCTAAGTATATGTAGACATTTGGGGTCTACTATGGGAACATGGGACCTGAGACATCATTGGTTGGGAGTCCATAATAGGCACATGGACCGAGATATGTGAGACACTTTAAGGAGATATATCCAGAAATAGGTTCTATTGTTCAAGGATCACATGATTGATCTAGTCAGCCTAGAGGGAGGTGGTTATACACTTATGAAAGTTAGGGACATCTTTCATGAGATTATATGAACTAATATGTATCTAATTGAGAGATTGTGGATGGGATGATTATGAAGAGACAATGATAAGAGAATATAGGTTTTCTAGGAGTTTGATGCGGTAGAGGAGCAAGGACTATAGCTAGAGGCGGTATATTTTTCAATTTGTTCCCACAACCACCACAAGGTTGTCCATTCTAGGCATATGGAGCTAGAGGATAGGGGAGATGGTAGCTACTGGCAGTTAAGGCTAATGTCCAAGAGTCTCCAAGGATGAAATGTGGTATGATCTTTGTTCTATATAATTTAGATTTAGTGTTTATTAACATGGGTTCGAGCCACTCCATTATTTCAACTTCTATTTTTTGAGACTTAGATATTTTGATTAAGTCCTTGGCGTGAACCTTGTGCTTGTAGACTCCTACTAGAGGGGACTCAATGATCATGAAATTATTCCAATGGTGTGACCAGACTCTTGGAGGTGATAGATTCTTTTAGGATCTAATTATATCAATGATGAGGTCTTTTGATATTATCTTAGGTATAGATTGTTTATTTATATTTATTTCCCATATAGAATGTTTTATATATATGTGTTGTGTCTAGTAAGGGGATGAGGTTTTTTTTTGGGTGAAAACGAAAATGGAGAAGAGTAGGATGGGAATGAGAATTGGATAGTGTATCCAAATACTCACCAGTTGACTAATATGACTCTTTGTGCAGTATATGATATGAGCATTGAACATCCTACAATTTTGGAGGAGTATGTTTACATATTTCATGGGTACATTACAGGATTAACACACCACGATAGATAATCATTTTTATTGATATACACCTCATGATGGACTTGATATCTACCCCTGCATTTCAGATGGACCCCACAGAGCTTTACGGTCCAAAGGTGTTGTTAGTGTATTTACAAAGGAAGGGATTTGTTAGGCCCAATGCTTCTCCCTGGGTAGCCCTAGTGTTTTTCAAAAAATATGGTGTATGTGAACTTGTGGTTATGTGTGGAATACCATATACTAAACTATGTGACATTAAATAACATGTATATACTTATGAGGATCTATGAACTCTTTTTTTAGTTGAGAGGGGCTTGATGGTTCTTATATATTGACATTAGATCAGGCTATCACCATATGTGAGATTTATATTAGGATATATTGAAAACGACAATCAAATGTCTCCATGTTCAATATGATTACACGGGGATTTACTTCAATGTGTTTAGTCTCCCAGTAGTGTTCATGGGAATCGTGAAATTCATCATTCATGTTTTCTTATACCATTTTGTGGAAGTCTTCATAGACTCTATCGTAGGGTACTCAACATCCAAGGAGGAGCACACGAGACACTTGATGATGGTTCTAAACATAATTTTAGATAACAAAATTTATGTGAATATCTCAATGATCCAATTTTGGATTCAGGATATCCACTTTTTGGGACATGATATATCAATATATGGTGTATTAGTGGATCCAGAAAATGTCAAGGTAGTGTTTTCTTAGAATCCACAAAATTTTGTGATGGAGGTTTAGAGATTCCTTGTGGTTTTATGATACAATCAGAAATTCATAAACATTTCATATAGGATATTAGCACCCTTGATAACATTGACCGGAAAGGGGACGCCTTTTGTGCGGATAGAGATTTTTCAACTAGATTTCCAAGAGTTTATCCAGTGATTTATGAGTGCTCCCATCATGATATTTTTAGGGTAGGATGTCGAGTACATAGTGTTCTATGATTCCTTAGGGACAGAGGTTAGTTGTGTCATTATATTGAGGCATGTTTTTATTTCTTATGCTTCAGGTTAGTTGAGAAAAATTTATAATAACTACATTACCTATGATCCTGCCCATGCAATAGTAGTCTTCACACTACAGATGAGGAAGAACGACCTTATGGGTGAGTGATTTATAATATATTATAACCATAATATTATCAATTATATATTGTGAAATAAGGATCTATAGTTAATATATAGGTTATGGATAGTGTTCCTCTAGGATTATGACTTTGACATAGTGTATACTATTGGGAAGTGGAATGTGGTAGCACAAGCTCGTAGTATGAGATATTATTTAAAGTTGCTGAGTAAGGTGTTAGAGTAGTTTTCCTCATTATAGTGATCCTTTTTGGATGTTATTAGAGAAAATTATCTCAATTAAATTGTTGATATCCCAACAGATTTATAGGTATTTTGGGAGGAAAAAATTGAGGATACTGACAATGAGACCCTACATACTTAGATTTCCATTGAACATTACCTATATAGATTTTCTAAAAATGGGGAGTATATAGTCCATTTTAGAGGATGAAAAATGGTTCCCTTGTTATTGTAATAAAATTTTTTATGGTATTTTCATAAATTTCGCATTGTGTAACATCAAGGAACATAAAAGATGTACCATGATCTCCTATGTCTGTTATGGTGTCCAGAGATTAATAAGGAAGATGCATAGTTTGACTCTCGATGTAGAATAATTTTGTAAGAGAAGGTTGATTTGTAGTTTCCAATAGATTTATATATACCCTTTGTGGTTACATATTGGAAGTGGGACAAGATATATATGGAATTTTTGATAGGGTTACTATGTATTTTTAGAGGACATGATTCTATATGGGCGGTCACAGAAAAACTCACCAAGTAGCCCACATCCCAGCCATCCAAGTGTAGAGTAAAGTTGATAAAAGGTGATACCTACAACAATAGTAAATAGGTTGACTCCATGGAGTTACATAGATTATCATATATGGACACGATTATCACATCACATCTCAGTTATGGAAGGGATTGTAGGAGGCAGTTGGGACTCAGTTGCAGTTGAGCAAGAACTTTCACTCCTAGACTAATATCTTGACTTAGTGGACCCTTGAAGTCATAGAGGATGTATTGTGGTATTTTTTTGTTAGACTTTGGATGTAGTTAAGAGTATCACCTACCACTGACGTAGTTTTCATAATATAACAACTACCATTCCACGATCGGTTTTGCACCAATCAAGGCCTTGTACAAGTGAACCTCGAGGTCAGCATTATGCTGAATTGACTCAAGAGAGTTAGCACATATGGGATTGAACTTGGAGTGATACACAATAGAGATGGTGTAGATCATCTAGGAGTGGATTAGAACTACCCAAATTTATCCTACATCTTATTCATTCAAAAACTAAGGCCTTTGGAGTTCGAGGAGGTAGGCCATGAATTCCTGAGGGTCTCACCTCGATGTGGGTTGGAGATATTTATCTAGGGTAAAATTATATCTCTAAAAATCATTGGAACATTCTAGACACTATTTAGATATTGTGAGGTGTTATACCACTTATATCTACTCCAACAGTTAGAACGGGTACATGATGTCTTTCATGTGTCTCAAGTAAGGAGGTACGTGCATGAAAAATCATTATTTATTGAATAAGGGAAGATGGAAATTATGGATGGATCTACTTACGTAGATTACCTAGTAAATCTTGTGGATCAGATTTATCAAATACTCCATTGCTGATAGATTACTGTAATGAATGTCTGGTGGAAATAGAGAAATAATTAAGAGAGTTCCTGTGAGTAGGAGATACCAATGAATGATTAGTACCCACATCTCTTGGTGTAGTATATTTCTTATAATTCTAGGATGATAATCAACAAGGTGGGGAGAATATAATGAATCTAATCTTTCCATTTATTACTTTAACATATTATATGCATTGTTTTCAAATCATGGAACTGAGTCGGCATGAGATTCTAATGCCTGATGATACCGATATTATTATTTCTTAAATATAGTAATTATATGAAATATCAAACATGCATATTTTTTCTAAAAAAGTTTAATAACACATAAAAATAGGCTAAAATAAAAAATATTAGGACTCCATTGAGTATAGAGAGTGGGTTTTACCCTTGGTGTGACTTAACCTTAGAGTATGTCCAATGTTTGAGTTCATCACAATTGCGGGTAGACTTTTAAATGAATAAAGTAAATTATTTATTTCATTTCATTTATTATCCATTACCTAGAATGGTTTATAAATATAATTTTATGAAAAATTTGAATGGTAATCCACATAACCTGGTAAATTGTAAGAGTGATTTGGAGGAGATCGTTCTCATCAGATGACATCATGTCAGAATAGGATCGAGAATTGCTACCCTCTCAGAAGTCCAGGAACTCACCAATGATAAAGATGTTGATTTATTAGTCCTTATAATTCAATCAATATTGTGGTAGGATTTTTTTATTTGTATTTATACTAGTTTTTTTATTCCTTTAATGAACAAAAATCAATCAACTGATGAATTGATTCATGAATCATTCATATTACAGGAATGGGAAAGATATTTTATGGGGTTGGGGATTTATTGGTTGAATATATTATTATATTTTTTTCATCTTTCTAACAGAAATAAATTAAGGAAAATAAGAACATTGGCCAAGGTCTGTTCCTTACGTTTATATTTTTCGCATTACTTTCCCCTGTTCTACGTTCGTTTTACACCCATGTTTATTTTGGATGGTGGTTTGAAAAAATACCCAATAATGATTCAATTCACAATAATTTCAAATTGAAATAGATTGATATCACAGATCAATGATTATTATAATGAATGGATGGAATGATTAAGGAAACAAGAATGGATCAATTTGGGTTTTGGATCATCGATTGTGGTATTGGTGTATAGTAGTGGAATGACTGAATGACGGAAGTTCCCAAAATAATTTAGATTGTTGATGATTAGATAGACTATGGAGATCATGTTAAGTAGACTCAGGTCCGTTTTTTCTAGAATGAATCATGTAGTACATCAGTATGGTAGCAACAGTTGAGCAATCTTCATGAAGAACCTACGTGTTTTGATAAATTCTACACTACATAGAGTGTAACCCATTAACACATTCCTTTTATGGAGACCTAGGAAAGATTCTATAGATTAACAAATATTTAAGTATCACAAAAAATTTCAGCCCTATCACAAATCATGTGACCCATAACTAGTGTCTCGACATGTACATGGGGAGGTTCAAAGACATGGACATGGCAAGATGGACACAGACATAACCATACATACACGGACACTATCAAGAGTACCCTAGGTCAGAAACAAACATGTAATCAGACACAAACATGGACATTGGAACACGTCGTGTACATGGGTAAAACATATTGTTTAAGGTACATTCCATTAAATTCTAGTACAATACATATAATCCATCAAATATGGATCAAAGAACTTTTCCTCTTCTGATTGGAAAAGTTTTGTTAGTATATATTCCGTTGATCCATTCCATGAGGGTTTAGTATGGAGTTTCATCCTATGCACTGGACGTTGATCCCCTCTATGGAAATTTAGTCTTGGATAGTGTTGTTAGAATCCTTCCAAGAGTCCCAAATTAATATCCTTTATCATCATTGTCCTAGGTGGGGTTCTTGGTATTATCACAACCAACACTATGCATGTGTCGATCCCCTACTTTGTTGGTGAATCCATATTTGGTTGTTGGTATACCCCATGGAATTGGGTGTGATTTCCACATATGTATCCATCAATTCATACATCCAGTGCGTACTAATTATGGAATGAACTAAAAAGCATTCCATCTTGGATGGATTCCACTAGTTCTATCTTACTTATAGAGTGTGTTCTCATGGAAAAGTGTTATGTGGAACCTTCGAGTAGGAATCCTTGGATAGTAGTGTTATTGTGATCTTACTTGAGACTATGTGTCTAATATGCGTAAAACAATACATTATTATGATGTATACTAATAAAATATACATTTGATTAGATTACAATTACTCAAGATTATATATTCTTAGTGACTTAGGGGTTTCCTACTAGGGTTTTTTATACTCACCCTTGTATGGGATTTTTCCGCATGTGTCATTTCTTATGTAGATGAATGACCTTTTTACAGATTCATAGAGGGACTAAGAATAGGTAGAGTTAGTAATCCATGTGTGTTCTGGTGGTTCCATTTATAGTATAACTATACTACTAATAGTTTGGATATATTTCTTGTTTCTTTTTGTGGGATTTTGTTTTTTTCCCATTCATTCTAGTACTTTTTGACATACTCTAATGGTGGGATTATAGATTTATATAGTCTTTTTTATCTTTTTTTCATTTTAGTATTCTACAGGCTTGGAGATGTGTGTGTGTAGGTACATTTTTCTATGGCCTCCCATGTGTGTGGTATTTCTTTTCAGCGCTAGATGCCACCCCCAGACCTATTGGGGCCATTCATGGGATATTCATGGTTTGGGCCCCATGATGTATGGTCATGAAAAATATATATCCTCAACTAGGACACTTTTTTAGGAATTCAATAATCATTTAATGAAATGATATTTTAATAAAACTGTATTAGTAAATAGATATAATTTAATATTAAATAATATATAATTTTACAAAGTCATATGTAATTTCGATTAAGGTCAATAAATGTTCTTATAAAAAACAAGTATATTTCAATAAATAGTGATTTTTTATTTAAAAGTGGACATTATCATATTTAGAATATTATTTTGATAAATTAAAATCACATTTTAAATTATACTATATAAATTATCCAATGGTGAATTGTTCATTATTTTCTAACATATTCTAATTTTTTAGTCAAAATTAGAAATAGCATAAATATGAGGCTTCTATTATGACACAATAAAATCCAAAAAGTGTTGTAATAAAAAATATAATGATTTTCATGAAAAAAATATGTTTCATATTTATGTTAATGTGTTTTAAGTTATTTTAATAATTTTATAGACTCTTAATGAATCCTCTAGTACCATTATTTTATTATATATTTTTAAAATCAATTCTTTCTTGACAAAACTCACTTCCACATAACCTAGTGTATTTTTTTAATGAGTTCAGTTCACGGAGATATAAAATAATTAAATAAACACATCATTATAAAAAAAGGTGGAAAATTTTATGGTTTTGTTTGTTTGGATTAATTTATTAGTGTTTAAAACATATGTTTAGAAATTAATAATGAATTCCCAAGTCATTTTATATATAAACCCACCGAACCTCTGAATAATATACTATAAAACCACATGGAGCATGAAGTTACTTATTCTTAACCTATCTAGAGACATCACAGTGTTCTCCCATGTTCTTGAGAAGTTCATCCCAATCATTATGAAGATCCCTCTCAGGGAAAGGGATCATATCCTTCTCCTCTTTATTCAAGAACCTTCTTCATATTATGCCTTTTGTTTTACAATATTTCAGGTTGATAAATTCTTTGAAAATGCCTATTAATATCCTTAGGACTAAAAATTGATTATATACCAATTTAAATCTCATTTAACCCTTCCAAGAATATATTTTTAATCCCATTACACTGTTAAAATTATCATTCATTTTTTCATGTCAAGCATTTGTGTAGTAAATACCCATTATCATTTATAGTCAAGGATATTCACCTAGATGTTCTTATAATTCAATAATTTGGGGAATTATTTGTAAATAACCCCCACTCCTTAATAATGGTTGTAAATTTGATTAAGGATATCCTTATATTCTATGATCTATATGAAACACCTATACATGAACATGGATGAATGTGATGGGTGAGCCCAAAATTATATAGTGCTCCAATGCATTGGTGAAAGCTTTTATAATACGAGATACCATGTATGGTTCATGAGAGGTTATAATAAATACATTGTGTTATCGTATCTAAATGGTTATCCTTGAATTGTGTGTATGATTTCATGTTTTATGTTGTTTCCAAATTCTTATGTTACCTTCATGTTATCATCAAATATCATGATTTGATGTTTATGTTTATGATTACAACACAGTTTATATCATGTTGATATGATTACTATATCACATTTATTACATTATCATGTTTTACATTGATTATTACCTTTCTGGGTTTTCTAACTCATCCATTTCGTGTGTATATCCCCATCATATCCCATGTAGTTTTAGAAGATCAAAGGATTATAAGGGCTTGTTTAGATGTTTTGAAATAACATTGTTATACCCATGTCTTAATTTATTATGTAATGTACCTAATTTTAGAAAAACACTAGGTATCCCAATATTATGGGTTTATATTATTTGCACCTTTTTTAATAAATAATAAATTATTGTATATTAAAATATGGGTTTTCATTCTGTTGGTATTAAAGAAATGTATTTTTATTTTTTAGGATTAGGATTATAAAGCATTATTGGAAACCAGAGGCATAATACTAAACATAATAAATCATCCATAATTTTTTTAAATTATAGATTACGTATTTTTCAACCAAATACATCCCAGTATGGATATTATAGGTGGATGTGGATTTGTAATAGTTATACTTAGAGGTAATTTCAACAAAAAGGTTGCATTGAGGTAGGATCTATCATCACCTACTGGATGGAAATGGTCCTTAACACGCACCTAATTTTATAATCTCAAGGGATATAAATTTTTAAATCCACAAGCACTTTATCAACCCTTATGAAGGGAAAAATACCCATATGATTTTAGTTTAGGAAATAAATCACATATAACATAGACTGAAACATAGATATTAATAGGTTAATGAATAAATACAATTATTGTGTTGTCCCTTTAATGTTCATGGATTCCCTATTTATTTATTTAATAATTTAAAAAATAATAATACATAAATTTACTTTAGTTTTTAGTAAGCTGGTATAAATTGGAGAATCTGAGTCAAAAACCAATGTGAGAGGCAATTTGATGACTTCTCTAATGAGATGCACACCCCAAAGGGATAATGAATTGGGGACATAATCATAATAGTTTATCAGTTAACCCATGTATTAAAATAAATCTTGAATCGGAAGGAATTCTCAAATCCCTCTAAGAAATAGAATGTTTCAATTTAGAACTTTATATGACAAAGGTCTCTGACTTTAAGTGTATCTTTGGATCCTTTAATCGATTAAAAATGGATTAACTCTATTGAAAATATATTCTATTTCATTTAATTCTCTTAGAATGATTAGGTCATAAATGTTGTATATTATATGGAAGTGCAATCTTATCAATAGTTGATAATGGTCCATAATATGAATTCCAAATATTATATTGAAGTGATAGTGTGGAAGAAATTTCAAAAAAAGTTTTATGAAAAATATTTTCTTTGTACTCTTTGACGTAAAAAGAGAGAGGAATATTCGTAGACTCAAGAAAAAGGATAATGATTCCTTTTTGGAATACAATGCTAACATCAAAATAATTTCACGATACACCTCCAAATTTTATAACACCCCCAACAGTGTTTTTGAAAACCTAATTTATGTGACATATCTGAGTCTATAAAAATCCTTAGCAATTCAGAACATCAACAACTCTAAGGAAATTATCCAATGTTCCCTCAAAATCCAAATTAATATTAGTATATATTATTATTCTCTTGGGGATACAAAGACAAAAATAAAAAACAATTATAGAATTATGATGGAGAAATATAATAGTGGGGAAAAATTATGACATCCCACTTTTCAAAAGTGTGGGAAGAATCATCAAATGAATTTATGTTTGGGGAATAAGGAAGGATTTAGGTGTGGGAAGGAATGAAAATTTTCATGCGATTGTGGATGGGAGAAACACACAAATGTGATAGAATAAAGGAATATTATAGTTAACCCACAAACTAATGAAAATTTTTTAAACTACAAGGATCAATGAAACAATTATAATTAATACACTAAGCAGAGGGTTGTCAAAAAAAAGATGATAATAACCTCCAAGGCCTAGAGGGAAAGGGTGAGATTATGCAATCATGTTTTCTATGTTTGATCTTGATATGAAGATGTGAAAATTATGATAGTTATTCATTAAAAAATATAGATCTTACATTTTTATATGGTTCTACATATTCTTTTATATCATGTATGTTTATTAGAACTATTCTAACACAACCTTAAAACATTGAAAATGAGTTATCAGTGAAGATGGAAAATGGGGAAATGGTTTCATCACAAGAATAAAACACACCCCCTATCCAAATTTGAGGGATTAATTTCCCAAGTAACTATGTGATAAATCCTTTAATATAATTTTATTCTATTCTATGAATTTATTGGATTTCATTATATAGAGCCAACATTAATTTATGTTAGAGGAAAATCATGTTCTGTATGGAGAGTTATCACAGGATTCAGTACAATTGAAATGAATATGATGAATCTCCTTTGGTATCATCATCTCGTGAATGGAAATTATTTTCATATAAGAAATAATATCATGATCAAAGGATTCTTAATAAGGAAAAGATAATCCTTAATAGAATTCCTATTGTGAGGGAATTTGATTGTGTGATTCTTGAAGGTTTTTTTCTTCCACCCACCATAGATGTTGAGTTCTAGATCAAAATTATTCCTAGAGTTTTTATAATATTCAAGACTCCATATACAGTGTCCAATATTGAACATGAATAGGTTAACAATAAAATATAATAGAATCCGAATAAAAGGTTTATATGGCCAATTACTACACTGTGGTGTGCACCGATCCTCTTTATTGGGAAGAAAGATGGGTCAATGATCCTCAAAATTGATAATCATAATCCCAAAAAGATTGAAATAGGGAAGTGGTATTCACTTCTGTAGAATGATGAATTATTTGATCAGCTACATGGAGTAAAATATTATCCTAGATAATGGCTTTTTGACCTCTAAAGAGTGGGTGAATCGAGTTCTTAAAGATTTTATTCACATAAAAATTCCATCAAGAGGTATTATCATTCAACTATTTTTTCCTTAATATATATAGGTATTGGGAATATAATCATAAAGTATAGATATTGAAAACAATATATTTATTGTGGTTTAGAGATCATAAATTCCCTTGTTGACTACACCAATACTTTACTCCACGAGTTTGAATATTTTCACTATAACAACCTTTTTAATGGGGCTCATAGCTAAGTTAAACAAGTTGTCACTTATTAAAAAGGTAAAAGATCGTTAAAAAAATCTCTAACTTTACAATACATATCCATGTTATATAAAAAAATTATACCATGTGTAAACAAAATATAATGAATTAAATTTTCAAGATACGGTTGCAGCACAAAGTTATAAGAATAAACTAATAATACTCAAAGATTTGTCTTGAAAATATAATAATCCTTAATTTATATCATGTGATAACCTCTAGTTGAACTGATAGAATTAGTAATAACAAACCAATAATTTTTTTTGGTTTCTTCTATTTACTTTCCATCATTTTATTGTTATGAATGTATATTCATATGTATCTATATGCACACATCATTCTATGTATCAACTAACTATTAGATTAATATCTTATTTTACATTTAAAAAGAAATAATCATAATGGTAAAATGATCCATGAACTAAGATGTTAACAAGACATGAAATTAATGAAATTCATCCATTCCTTCCCAATATAGGACATAATTTTCATCAACAATGTCAGAAAGATTCTCATTCTTTAGATTATTCCATTCAAGGAACATCTTGTATATATCAATCATTCCTTATATGGATAATACATATTATGATATCCTCTAAAAGAATGAAATTAATTATAAAGTTATTAGAAAAGTAATCATGAAATTTTTTAAAATATCTATAAATTTGTAAGATATTCAACTAGAAGTTTTTTTCCTCATAAGATAACATCCTGAGAGACTTAGGAGGATAAAATATGTTTCGAAATTAAACATACTGGAATATAATTATATAGTATAAGATAAATATGTTACTTTTATTCAACACCTATATTATTTAATTTCTTATGGATTTTTTAATATGATTTTTTATCGAAAGTATTTTTATAAGATAAAATATTTTCATTCTGAGTAAATCATCTAACTTGAGAATCTGACTTGAGCATTAAGAAACTCAACTATTATCTTTATGAGATAATGTATTTCATACTTTCAGGTTCTAAATATACTGAAGATATTATTTTATTCTCATAAGATGAAATACTTTTTCAAGTTATTTTACACATAAAAGGAAAATCACTTGGGAAAAAAGAATAAGAAAAATTCTTTTCACAAATAAAATCTGAAAAACATAAGATAAATTTTTTTGAATAAAATTTGGAATTTTTAGAATCATATGAACACCTAAAAACAAATCTATATTGGAACAACATAATCAATACAAAAATATCCCCCATTTTTATAATAAAAAAACTATTAAATATGAATCAAAAATTTCATGACATATGATTTTACCACCTTTCTCTAAAGATGAGACTTTTATAATTTTAAAATATTCATTTTCTTTACCCACTTCAATGAAACTATCCTTTTAATAATTATTTTCCCTCTCAAAATTTTTTTTAAAACATTCAAATTTTTCATGAAATTTTTGTATTATCCTTTGTTTTCTCCCCATTTTTGAAATATATTCTTCTCTCCTTTTTGATGAAGATGAAGATTTTAATGTCTTATAGGTTAAAAAAAATTATATTTAAATTTTTGTATTCTTTTTTTATTCTTCCATTTTTTGTGATTCCATGAAAATTAGTGTATTTAACATAATTAAGGAATAGATATCATTAAAAAATATGAAATGTAAAATAGAAATATTAAATAGATAAAAAACCTATATATCTCATGGATAAACAATTAAAATAGTATCGAGTAAAAAGATAGAGAGCAATAAAAAAAATTGTGAATAATTGTTAAATAGATATAATAGTATAAAAAATATGCAACCTAAAAAGATCAATAAATGAATTTTAGCATTAAAATGATATCTTGAAAAAAGATTCAAAGGTTTTATGGAATTTGACGAAACAAGGCATAATTCAATATTTTTTAAAATTCCATAAAGGAAGCATGATTATAATGTTTTTAAAATTCCATAAATGATGTTTGATTCAAATGTTTATTAATATTTCCTATCCACTAGAAAACCATCTTTGGAAAATAAAGCGATCAAGGGTATCAACTACTGAATATGAAATGGTTTTTAGGGGATGGTTTCTTGAATGATATAGGATGTCCATATGTTAAAGCTAATTTAGGTTGACGTATATCATCTACATTTTAAACGACATCACCCAATGATAGTAAAGACTCCATAAAAACTAATTTTTCTCCTTGGGATATACATACTAGTGTGGATTCGTTGTTGAGAGTTGGTTACTGATCTATTTCTACATCAAATTTATCTATAGGTGAAAATAATGGTTTAGAGGGTGGTTCGGATGAATGTAAATAATTTTTTTGTTAAAACATGAAATTCTCTATTAGATACTCATTTTCTATGTAAAAAATGTCCCTGAATCATTGTATAGAAGAGCCATGCATATCAAATATAGGAGTCCATAGAAAATTTCTCCCAAAAATATGAAATAGGGTCACATCATAGTTTCTATCCATTTCAATATACCATTTTTTCAGTATTCTAGGAAAATCAAGAAACCATTCTAAACATATTGAGAAAAATTTTCTAATAAATATTGAATATCTCATTTCTTTGCAAGGTTGAAAACCAAATTCTTTAATTCTATAAAATAATTATCTCACATGTTCACTGGATGAATAATGGAAATAATTTAGTTTCCCTTTGTAGAGGTTTGACATTGTTGTTACTCCATAAAAGAATATTCTTCTTCATCATTCCCATTAAATGATTCTTTACTTAAAATTATTACAACTATCTAACGTAGGTCTTCATCCTTTTTATCTGTAAGCATGAAATTTCATTCTAATTAATCAACTGTATTTTTAACCCAGTTATGATAAAACATCTGTCATTATTCCCTTCATATGACACACTTTGTAATTTTAGAACATTTTCATTAAAAGTAAGGGATATCACTTTTCTAGATTGATCCACAAATGAAAAAGATTCCTATAGAACAACCTAAATTCTTCTTAATCCACTAAATATGTCTTGTCTGAGATCTTGAATAATTTACTTTGAGATAACATCACATTGATTTGATTAAATAGATGAGGTTAAAGTGTATACTTCCTAAGACACACTTTTTAGAATTGGAAAATATCACTTATATTCGTGATTCCACTAAAGTATTTTAGTGATATATTTTTTAGAATCTATTGAAATAGAAACTTTAATAAAATCACATGTACTTTAGAAACATCAATTTCACGAAGATTCATAATTTTCATTTTGTATTCAACCTACCGGGTCTTCATAAAATCCATTTTTGGTGACAACACAGAACATATCTCATGATATTTATTATAAAAACATATTATAACATTAATAAATTTATAATTTATAACATATTAATTAAAAAGTTAATTTCTATATATTTCATATTAAATACACTCACCACTAACTGGTTGTCTTTCCTCAGCTTGAGGCACCTATTCAACATGACGTGAATCATGTGATTCAGATTTAATTATCCTTCTTCAAAATAATTTTTCCAATTCCATAGAATAAGAATCTATAATTATAGGAGAGGATATGGGTCATATCATGACTAAAAAACACAAGGGAAATAGAAGAGGCTATCATTTCTCTATTGATATGAACTAGTATGGAAAAAATAGCAGAAGGTGAACTATCCTTATGATTATTTCATTATCTAGATTGAATGGAAAATATGAATCACCATCACCTTTCAGAAATTATCTTTTAATCATTAGGGATTTACCTTATTTCAATTCATCAGGTTGTTCTGTCTACCAAAACGTATCATTCTTCTAGGTGGGATGACTCCCTCGGAGTTGATTCAAGAGTATATTTAGGTTCTGAGGTTATGGGAACCATCTTGTTCAGTGAAAAATTCAAACATAAAAAACTTTTCCATAAATCACTTCTACTCAAAATTTTAAAATTGTGACCACGTACATGGGTATTTTCATCCAATAAAAATCTATCATTAAGAAAAATATGGGTTAATATCCGTCCAAAAGTATAAAAGTTTTTTGATTTTTATTTCTAAATATGGATCATTTGTCACAAGGTATATCATTCTAGATTAACATGATTTTCAATGATGAATAGATAATGGAAGGTAATGTCTAGATAAATAACTTTTTAAAAATAATCATTCCTTTGAATGATTCCAGACATTATAAACTTAGAAATCACTATTATTTCTAAATCTATCTCCTTTAATGGTTTCATTTCAAAATCAACTATTCCAAATAGTTACTTCCTTATCTCTAGTAAACAGAATCCACCAACTGTAACTATAGAAGTACTAAGAAATTGGTATCCTTCATAAGGGATCTTGAAGGCCTCTGCTAACAGTATAGTGGTTATCAAAAGATTTTTCTAGTTTATTATTGAAGTAACCCAGTCTTCATCATCACTAAATGGAGAAACTATAGACTCATAAAACTCAAGAACTTCCTTATTGAATATGAACAAGGTTCACATATTATCAAAGGATATATCTCATCCTTGATGATTAATAAAGTTCTTTAGTAATATATGTATCTTTTCCTGCCAATTAAAATTTATTATTCACCTGCTCAAAATTTTTATTGAGATACCTTGTATAATTATCCTTCATGTAGAGGAACCATCTGGTTTATTTATTTTCTACATTGATAATGGGTTTGGACGGTTTTAAGGTTAGGGAAATAATGGTTTGTGTAGCATATAGAATGAGGGTTCAGAGGATTGAAAAGATTTTCATGCATAGTGTTGATACAAACTTCTTTTCATTTTTGGAAGTTGAGGGGTCATGTAGTGATTTTAAGAGTAATTATAACTAAAACAAGGTTACATGACCAATTTTAAATGACTAATATTTAAAATTATGGTAAAAAACAAAAATAAAATCGGATAAAAAATTTATTTACTTCGAGTACAAAAATATGGTATATTAAAAAATAACTATAAGTAAAATTAAGAAACACTAATAATGATTGAAATAAAAAAAAATTTCCACAGGTAAAGGATTAGAAAAAATATATTCAAATTGATTTTATATGAAAACAAATTCTTACGAGATATCATTATTTTGTGCATAATCTATTAGGAAATGACATCTTAAATAAATGTGCTTTGTTTTTAAACGATTTATCCTACTATTTGAAATGTTTATAGCACATGTGTCATCACATTTTATTATAATGAAAATAAAATTAAATAAAAAATCCAACAAGGTGTGTTTCATCCATAAAACTTGTGGACAAAAATATCTTACTACAATGTATTTAGTTTCAGTAGTTGATAATGCTGAATAATATAGTTTCTTACTCAACCAAGATACTAGGGATTTACCAAAAAAATGATCGGTTCCAAAGGTTATCTTGAAATCAAGTCTACATCTAGATAAATAAATATTTGAATATAAAATTAGATTAAATTCATATGTTTTTTGAAAAATAAGTGAAGGATCGCAATTCCATTTAAATATCTTAAAATGATTTTGTTAAAAATTAAATGAGATTATTTTTTATTAGATTGAAATCAATCAGACAGACACAATAAAAACATAATATTTGGTCTCATTCTAGTATGAATAAAAAACTTCCAATGATTCCCCTATATAGTTTTTTCTCAACTAGGTTTCAAGTTCCATCAATATTATGTTTAATATTAGAGATCATATGATTCGAGTATATCTTACTATTTTCACATCCAGTCATGTTATATAATTCAATAATGTATTTTAATTGGTTTAATAAATTTCAAAAACCATCATTATAGATTAGAAATTGTATAAAATAGTTTAACTCTCCCATAATACTCATTTCAAATTCATTATTCATAATTTTGGAAAAATCATTGTAGATTGCTTTATTTTTTTTCCAAAAATAACATTATCTACATATATTGGTACTAATAAAATATCTAAGGATGAGGTTTCCTTAAATAATATAGGATCTTCTATTCCTACAATAAAACCATTTGATAAAATAAAGTAACTTAATCTTCTATACCATTTCCTTGAATCTTGTTTATGTACTTATAGAGCATTTTTATTTTAAAAATAAAGTTTTTGAAAGTGAGGGTCATCCGGACCAGGAGTTTTCTCTACATAAACATCATCCATTAATAATAAATTAAAGAAAAGAAGATTTAACATCCATCTGATATAATTTAAAATTCATATAATATGAATATTAAATAATGACCCTAATAAATTCTATCCTTGATATTATAGAAAATGATTTTTTATAATATAATCCTTCTTCTTGATTATATCCTCTGGAAACTAATCTATCTTTAATTCTAGTTATTACAGAGTGATTAAACTTCTTGTCTCTAAAACCCATTTTTATCTTATTACAGTATTGTTAAAGGGTATTTCAAATAATTCCCAAAATTTGTTTCATTTTAATTTAGTTAACCCTTCTTGCATATCTAAGATCCATCTTTCAATTGATAAATGTTTTTTTACGGATTTAGGTTCAATTTGTGATAAAAGGAATTTAATTCTAATAAATATTCTATGTTTCATCTAGTTCTTACTATTTCATCTAAGCATCCTATAACTATTTATATAGGATGGACTTTAAGATTTATAGGTAATCTGGGCAACACACATTCCGGTTTACTACTACCAATACTTTTTAGATTTGTTTTAAAACAATCAAGATCCCAATCCTAGTCCTTATTAATCTTAAAGAGTGTTTTTTTTCATATCTTTGAATGAATAACTTTTTTATTTGTTTGAATCATTTTTTGATCAAAGGGTTCACATTCATAAAATATCACATGATTTAATTCATCTCAAATACTTGACCATTTTTTGAAAACTCTATAGGATTTTGAAGTAGTAGAGTATCCTTGGAAGAAACATTCATCAGCCTTTGAATCAAATTTTCCAACATTGTACTTAGTGATAAAGATATAAACCATACATCCAAATACATTGAAGTATCTAACCTCTTGTTTTATATTATTCCATAACTCATCGGGTTTTTTCTTTAGGAGATGTCTTATTAGAAATCCATTAATTAAATAACATGTTGTCTAAAAAACATAATCCCAAAATGAGTGGGAATGTTATTTTAACATAACATAGTCCTTGAAATTTCTTGCAACGTCCTATTCCTTCTATTTGAAATACCATTCTATTAATGTTTCTTTTAGAAAATATTTTATGTTTAATTAATTACTTATAGAAATAAGAATTAGAATAATGATTCTAAAAATCACCTCCATGATCACTTATCAAAGACATATTTTTATATTCCTTATTAATTTTCACAATCTTAAAATAATTAAAAATACAGAACATAGTTCACTCTAGTGTCATAAAAATCAAACCCATATAAATCTAAAATATCATCAAAAAACCCATTAAATATTTTTTTTTGAGAAAGACATTCTGTTTTGGTATGTCTGAAAATAACCATATGGATATGATCTAGAGGTCTAGATGTGTCACCCCCATTAATTGGTTTAAGAAACATTTTATTTCATTTCTATTATAAATTCATTAACTAAATTCTTTTTATTCAATTTATGGTTTGGAAAGGCAGAAATTAAATTTTTCTTACAAAAAATTTTCCTGGAATTAACATTATATTCACCATGCCTTTTTTCCATATCCACGATTCATCAATTTCATCATTCAAAAAATTTATAGTTTTTTCACAAAGATATTTTATATCTAATGTGTAAACATTATCTATTATAGGTTATTTAAATATGAAAAACATTTCTTTTTAAAACTAAACAAAAAAAATATTCTAAAGGGTTAAAAGAAGATAAAAAATACTAGATGCTAACATGTATTTATAAAAAAAGACGTTATAAAAATAATAAATAGAATATACATTATCATAAAGTTGATGGATACTTATTAGACTATTCTTGAGGCCTTCAATATAAAGAAATTTGGAGAAAATAATGGACTTTGTATTTCCCATTGATCCAATTTCAACTATTTTTCTTCCTTAATTATCAAAAGATGTGACATAGACTATACCAGTTTTAGATAGTGAGTGAAAATTTGATAAATAAACCCTCATATTTCTTGATCAACCACTTTTCGTAAATCATTTTCATTGATTTTTATATGATTTGTTCCCAATATTGAAAAAATAAACTATAAAAACATTTGGTACCAAAAATCTTTTAGGTCTATAATTGTTATCTACCAGTGATATAAGTATCCAGATTTATTTTTTATTTCCATAAAACATATTAAATTGTTTTGAAATATATTTTGTATGAAAGGATTTTTTTGATTCTAAAAAATTATGGATTTTTAGAATTTCATTTATTAGCATAATGTCCTACTTCACCACAATTAAAACTGGTAAGTATAGCTAGGTGTTTGTTTTTTGGATCTAGGGAAAAATAGTTTTTTTTATAATTTTGGATCTTTACCATATCCTCATATTACAAACTCTTATTTCATAATTTTAATTTGAACAAGAATCATATAGATATAATCATCTCCTTTAGTGAATACATTAGAAGCAAATTTAATTTTTTGAACATCCTTCGGTAAATTTTTAATTATATTACCTTTTCCAGTATTAGGGAAAGTAGAATTTTATAATTGATTATTTATCTCAAAAACCATTTTATTTACGTCATTACATTCATTAAAAATATTATAATAATAGTTTATTATAACCTTATTATATTTTTTTAATCATTCAAATTTTGTTTCCAACAAGGTACAATATTCATTTAATTATTCATATAAGATACATTCATATTCAAATTGACATTCATGTACAAAATATTAGTAAGAATGTACCTCATTTTATTGTCCCATAAAACCTTTATTGTAAATTTTATTAATAACTTTAGATTTAGATATTTTTGATGTGTGTTCACTAGAATATTTATAAGAACTCTAAGTGGATTTAGTTTATTTCATGGATCTATTCTTAAAACCACCCTTCTTGAAGTATTTATTTTATAAAATTTTTTCATCCTCAATTTTTTGGAAAATTTGGATCAATTTTTCCTATATTTTTTTCATCCATAAAAAATAAACTCTTTTTTATTGTCACCATTTTTCTTGTACTTGTTGAAAGGTATTCTAAAACCTCTTCTCTTGTTGTATAATCTCTTGATCTTTCAATAAATCTATGGAAGATCAGATTTTGATCCATAATTTATTGGGGATTATTTTTCTTCATATGTATTAGGGTTTTTTGTGCTTATTTTCCCACCATTATTTGAAGTAGAAACCTCCAAGGAAGAATTTTCCTTTTTAATATTTATTTGTTCTGTAGAATTAGCTTCCATCTTAGCTTCAGACATCATGAGTGTTCTTATGAGATCTTTTATCTTAATACTTTTGAACTCTATATACTAACTTATAGGTATATAAGATTCAACTCATATTTGGTGGTAATACTATTAAAACATTTAATGCTTGTTTAGGTTCAGACAAAGGTGTTCATAGAGAGTCAGTGTTTTTAAAAATCTTTGTGAGCCTCCCATTTAGTTGAGTAATACCTTACCCTTCATCCATTTTCAATTTTTCAAAATTATATTCAATAGTGTCATATCTATGATCCTTCACACTATCAGTACCATGATATGAAACATTAATAGTGGTTTACATTTCATGTGCTGTTTGACATTGAGAAACTCCATTACATTTATCTAGTCCCAATACACAGATTATAGCCTTCATAGCTCTGGAATTCAAATCATATTCTACATTAGTTGTATCATCCCACATTTGAGGGATTATATTAGGAATTTTAAATGTATTTACCACATTGAGATAAAATTCCAAAACCAATATTGTTTAGATAAATAGTTATGCGAGCAATACAATTACCATAATTTCCACCATTGATGTTTGGAGATCTAACCACAAGAATACCTTCCTAATTATAATCCATAGAATCCATTTGAAAAATAATCTTTGGATTTCAAACTTTTAAATTTGTGAACTCAATATTAAAAAGATCTTATACCAATTGTAGTCCCAAATAATGGCTATCTGAACACTCAATGGGGGGGTGAATTTATTTCCTAATAATTTTAATTATTCAAAACCTCCCTCTTCAGGTATGATCATTCCAATCCTTTTTCCTAAATAAATATAGGGAGTGAAAATAAAATCTTAAAATAAATATATCTATAACATTTTATTTATAGATGTTTAGGGATTAAAAAAATATAGTCCACCCCACCAACACTCTACTCCACGAGTTTAATTATTTAAACTATAAATTCCCTTTACCTAGGGGATCCTAGCTGAGTAAAAGAAGATATAACTTAATAAAAATGTGTTTGTTCTCTCAAATAGTACCTCCCTTCACAATAACTACCTATAATATATAAGGAAAAAAAACTTACTCCAACTTAAAAAAAAATAATGAATAAAAATTGAAGAAACTGTTGAATCATAGAGTTGTAAGAATCATATGATAATAGTTGGAGATTCATCAAATGAATATTAAATTTTTAAATGTATAGATTTGGATGATATTTAGTGAAACTGATATAACTATTATGCACTACAGTAGTGTTTATTTTTAATTTCTTCTGCGTATATGAATACAAATTTTTTGTATAAATGTATATATTGTGTATCTATATGTGCATATCATTTTATGTAGCAACTAGCCCTTTCTTGTATATCTCATTTTGATCTTTTGCGAGATATTATCATATCTTTTTAATGATACATTCATTGAGAGTTTGATAAGATATGTATTTAAGGATGTGTATCTATTCCTTCGAAATATTGAAATTACTTTTTCTACAGCGATGTTGGAAGGCTTCTCATTATTTGGTTATTTCCATTCATGGAATGGATTGTATAAATTGATCTTACCTTAAATAGATAATATATTTTCTCATATTCTCTAAAAGAATGAAATATTTTATCATGATATTATATATGTAATCATAAAATTTTCACAACATATATATCTTCATATGAAATATAACAAGAAGTAATTTTCATCGTAAGATAACTTCTCTATAGACATTATAAGATAATGAAATGTATTTGAATTATACACAGCATAAGAAAATTATCCAGTTTAAAATAAATTTGTTACTGTGATGAAACACTTATCCTCTCCAAATTACTTTTTCTTTTGTATAATGATATTTTATTAACATATTTTTCATAAGATAATTTATTTTAATTCTGACCAATGCATCAGACCTGAGCATTGGGAAACTCAACCATTCTCTTCATAAGATAAATTCTTACTTGGTTATATCTTCTAATATTTTCTAGTTTTGAGTAGACTAAAGATATTCTTCAATTCTTGTAAGATAAAATATATTTTTGAACGATTTTACACATCATATTATAATCAATTGGAGAAACAATGTAAAAAAATTCATTTGACAAATACAATTTAAAAAACATAAGATAGAATTGATAGAAGAAAAGTAGGTATATTTTTGCATAAAAGAAAATAAAACTGAGATGTGTTTGAACAAAATAATCTTTCCGACATACAAATCTTCTTTAAGGTGGATTTTTCATTAGGATATTATCATGTAATGGTGGAGAAGGAGGAAATCCCCCAAAATACGTTTCATACATGGTATGTTTACTAGGAGTTCATATTGATTCCATTTATACTAAGTAATTTTTTTATAAATATTCACAGACATTATGATAACAATATTTAGAGATTACCTCAAAAAAATTATGGTATTATTTATAAATGATAGTATTATTTTATATAAAAGAAAGGTGGAACATGGGGAGCATTTGAGTTCTGTACTAAAGACATTTTCAAACCAAAATTACCATGTGAAATATAGTAAATGGAAGTTCTGGATAGATATAGTAGCTTTCCATAGGAATGTTATCACTAGAAATGGGATACATATGGATCCTTTAAAAACTAAGGCAATTGATAGTGTGAAAAGAACATATTATTTTATGTAAATATGTGGTTTGATGGATTATAAGGTCACTATCACCAATTTATGGGAATATTTTAACGATTTTCAAGAACACAAACCAATATAACTCAGAAGGGGTTTGGTTTTTTTTGATATTGATTAATGTGAAGAGATATTTAATGAGTTTAAGACAAGGATAAGCATGACACCCATACTGAAATTACCCACTAGTGGGGAATGATTTGTGATCTACAGTGATGCGTCTAAAAAGGGATTGGGTTTTGTACTCATACAATATGAAAAAGTGATAGCCTAAGTATCCCACCAATTAGATATCCATGAGTATAAGTACCCAACTCATTATCTATAATTCGGTATAGTTATCTTATCATTGGATATTTCCTAACATTACATCTATAGATAAAATTATGAAATATATACAGATCATAAAATACGCAGGTATATATTCACAAAAAATAGGGATAATATATTCCTAAAAGGTGGTTTGAGATGATCAAGTATTACTATTTTAAATCCATTACAATCTTGGTATGGAGATAAAAGTGGTACATGTTAAGAGTAGAAAGTGTCCTTCAACACTATTCATGATAAGGACAGAAAGATATCCAATCATCTTGGGAATAAAAATGATAGATATTTGAATAATAAAAGGATATTTATCGTATGATTTCCAAATAATTAATCATCCATCCATTCTTGAGAAGATTAAAGAGGACTAAATTTTTTAATTATAAAAGAATAAGGTTAAAAATAATATAGAGTAAATGTTTGATAAATATTGAGTTATAAGGGTTGGATCCCATATTTGTGTCCCATAAAATCTAGAAATGAAAAGGGAACATTGTGATAATCTTCATCTCTCATAGTTATTTATTCATCCTAGAGGTACTAATATGTAAAGATAGTTGAACAAAAACATATAGTGGGTTAACATAATTGGGGAGATAGTATAATTTTTTTTCCAAATTCTTGGTTTTCTAACAAGTCATGGATGAATGATAGAAGTATACATGTATAATCCAACCATTTCACATACCAATATGGAAATTGGAAAAAATAACCGTGGATTTCATTTTAGGACTCCCTAAGAGACTTAATGGAAAAAAATCCTATGTGTAGTCAACTTCCATACAATATTTATACATTTCATTGCTATCAAGGATGATTTATCTCTTAACCAAATAAACAAGATATACATATGAAAAGTTGTAATACTTATTTGAGTACATATTTACATTTTGTATGATCTATATATGAGGTTTAACTCACGGTTCTAGAGATTCTTTCAGTACAAATTGAAATAAAAATATATTTTAGTACTTATTATATTCCTCAGAGAGATGATCAGTCTGAGAGAACCATTAAAACTATAAAGGAAATGCTGAGATCATGTTAAATGGATTTAAAATTATTTTGGGATCAACACCTTCCCCTAGTAGAGTTATTATATAAAAATAGTCCTTTTTAAATCTTTTAAAAAGATTCTTATAAGTCTGATTATGGAATGAAATGTTCGACTCTAACATGCTGAGATGAAGTTGGAGAGCAGATGCTGATGGGATATAATCTTGTCCATGTGATGTCAGAGATGGTTCAAACCATTTAGCTTCATTTTAAATACACATAATTTGAAAAGGAATGATATAAAGACAATTATTGATGTGATCTAGATTTTTTGTTTATAGATAAATTACTCCATTATATATCATCATGAAATATATTCATGAGGTTTCAGAAGAATGTAAATTTGATTTGAAAATAAAATGTCCCCTTTGAGATCTATGACTGCATTAGAGTGGCCACCTATCGACTATCAATCCCACATAACCTATCTCAAGTACATGATGTGTTCCATGTATCACTCTTGAGGATGTACATACCAGAACACTCAAATTTGATGAATCGAAGGGTGGTACCATAGGGGAATGAAAAATCATACAAGTAGTTATAGATGATGATATTTGATTATAAAGGCCAAGTTTTATTAAATTATATAACTCACATAGTCAAAGTGTTATGGTGGAACCACATGTTTGGGAAAGTGAAATGGGAATTTGAATAGGTCATGAAACAAAAGAAAGATATTCAATTTTAGTTTTTGAAATGAATATTTCATGTAAAAAAATTCTCGACAGAGGGGAGAGAATATAAGAACCAAAAAAATTATAAATGAAATTACATTTTTCAATGAATAAATTTATTATTAAGTAATGTAGTTATATAAAATTCTTGTAATAATATTGTTATTATAGACTTTTATAAGCTCTATCATATTTAAAAGTAAATTAAGCTTCATAAACATTGATTATATAGTCATTTTGTAGTTATTATTATGAGTAGAACATTAAGGGTTATGAAAAAGTACAATTGACATAGAAGAATGAAGTGATGGCCCCGAACAATAAGATCATACCCTATGAATCCAATTTATCAGATCTTATAATGGTGATATAATCAAGCGGATCTTCCATTGACCAATCACAAGTAGAGATTTAACATCTAAAGAAAAAGAAAAACTTTTTATGAGAGAAGTTTAAGCTCATTGAGATCACGTCCCAAACAATGTCCACCGAACCACCCTAAGAAAATCTCACCATTACACACCTTATCCTATAGAAATTTTCTTGTGTAATAATGGCATATGTATATAGAACACAAAAATATAAATTTTATATTATATTTTAATAATATAATAAATATATTTATTAATTTTTATTATAATATTTTAAATTATTATATAACGATTTTGATAAAAATAATATTTTGAAATGATGAAACACAAATTTTATTTTAGGGAAATATATCATTTCAATCAAGAAAATATTTTTGATGAATTAATTTTTTACAATAATTGATATTTTAATTAAAAAATTATTAAATAATATTTTCCAAAATAATATATATAATATAAAATTTGGAATTAAAATGTAATTTCAACAAGGGTTATCAAACTATTATTGAAAATATTACCAGTATTTTCAATAAGAGAAGATTTTTTTAAATGTGTAATTTCTATTATTTTGAGAATTCTTTTGAAAATATTTTTTATAAATCAGCATGTTCAAATTATCCAATGGTGAATTGTTCATAAGTTTTTGAGCCGGTTTATTTTTTAGAAGAAAATAAAATATGGTATAAATATACTGTATGTATTATGACATCATTATTGCCTAAAAGTGAAGTCATAGATATTTTAATGAATATTTATGAAAAAAATAATGTTTCCCATTTAAAATAATGTATTTTCAAGTTATTTGATTAATTTTTTAAACACTTAATGAATCATCCAAAACCTATATATATTTTAAAATATTAAAATAAATTATTTATAAATATTCTTAATTTCCACATCCCCATGGGTAATATTCTAATGAGATAGATTCCTAGACATACAAAATATTGAAATACACCCCTATTTGGGAGTAACCATGGTCAAAATCAACGTGATGCATTGTGGTCTAGATTAATTTATTATACAAATTCGAAATACCAAATTTAGAAAATAATTCATAATTCCACTCTATTTTCAATATAAACCCACCCAACCTCCCATTAATCTTCACTGAAAACCCATATAGCATTGATTTACTCTACCCTTACATCTATAGAGCCCTCCAATAGTTACCTCATACTCTTAATAAGTCCCTACCATGCTTTAAAAAGCACCCTATCAAGGTAAGGTATCCCCTCCACCCCTTTATTCAAGAACATTCATTATATTATGAATTTATTTTTCTAATTTTTATTATCGGGAAAAGTTTTTACACATATATATTATTTAATTTCTGATCAAAAAGTGATGATATAACCATTTTAGTAAAATTTAACCCTTCCATGAATAATTATGTACCCCTATCATGCTACCAAAATTATCCTACATTTTTCCATGACAAATATCTTTATAGTGAATACTAGTCCTCATTTACACTCAATTTTTTTCACCTAGGTATAACTAAAACAAATTGACTATAGAATAATTTGTATATATCCCATACAATTTAATCAAGTAATTAAATGTGATTAAATATATCATGATATTTTATGATCTATGTGGCACACTTATGAATGTACATGATATGAAGGTGACGGGTGGGCGTAAATTTATATAGCCCTATAATGCATTGGGTAATGTTTTTATATCATGATTTACAATGTATAAATAACATGATTTCATCTTAATAACTCTATGTTATGATGTATCGATTGTAACACTCAGATGTTTTAATAAAATATTCTCTCTAAATGATTTGAATTCTTCAATAGCTTGTATTACATGAAATCATGAGTTCAAACAAACCGCGAGACACCCTTGGTATAAAATGACCATTATAACCTAGCTATTATGATCGAAAGAATAAATATAACTAACAGATTAAAATATATTGTGAATTATTTTGCTATCAATTATTTATGAAAAATATAAACCAATTAAATATAAAATAAATATTTTTATTTTTCTATTATTAAACGAAGTGAATTACAACTAGTAAACTAACTTAATGATATATATTTTATATAATTAATAAAATATTTTATATATTCATCCAATAGATATTTTAGTCACATGGTATGAATAAACCCAATTTTATGTATAAAAACCTATATTTTTCAAAAGGGTAATTTTACACTATTAAAATAGAGATAGATTTTTAAATTTATATTTCATAATATTAAAAAAATTTATATGACAAAATTAACCTCTTATTTAGAATAGGGTTATAAAAAATTACTTTGGAATAATTATTTATGTTTTTTTGATAACTTTCATGCTTTGATGAATAGAAAAAATATATTAAATTTTAATTAAAGAAATATTTTTTCACCAAAATAATTTATATAGTTATTTTAAAATATTTAATTCTTTGAAAGTATAAATAGAATATATTTCTTTCGGTTAATATAATTTATGTGATTGGAATTAATTTTACATTTAATTTAGATGTAAAAACATTTCAATATTTTACAATGTTTTATCTTTTAAAACCTATTTTCTCATTCTTACAAAGAGATTAATTTTAAATTATTTAATAAAAATTATATTTTTTGAATTTGGGAAAATGGATTCTATATATGGAATTATTAGAACCAAATTATTCATACAGTTTTCTCTTATTTCCAGGCATTATGATTTGTAATTTTGGTAAATTTTTAATTAATGCGATAAAAATGTAAATCAGATCATTAAGGGTAAAAATAGTATTATAAAATTACCCTAACACTTGTCTTAATATAGTTTTTGGAGAGTCGATAAACACAAATTATCCTTGGGTCAAAATGGTGTCCATTGGAGGCATGTTGGACAAGATTAGGACATTTAATTTAATTTATTTATAGAAAAGTTCAATATGTCTCAGTCAAATGTTAATAACTATATCATTTATAATATACGGTTATATAGAAGATAAGTTATATTATACATACAAATTGGAAATTTATACTTTTTTCTTTATAATGGTAAATTATTTGTTATTTTTTGGAAATAAATAATTACCAAAAATGGTTATACAATGATAATTCAGATATTATTTAATTGATGAAAAATGAATAAACAAGTTTTTATTAAAATGATAATAACCATTAAAAGACATACAAAATTGTCCAAATCATCTTGGTCGAGTATATATTGACCATAATCATCCAAGAGTCTAGTTAATGACCATTTTGAGTCATATGGAAAATATTATTACAATTATAATTTTTTATTTAAAGTGATGTTAATGTTATCACATTCATGTTTTAGTAAAAATATTATTTTTAATGTTAGATTATCTAGAATATATAATCAAATAAAAGTATTATTCTGAAATCTATATGACTTATCTTCACCTTATTATTTTATATTAATTTTTTATTTAACAAATAAGTATATTAAATAATTACACAAATTTATTTGTAATTATTTTATTAATGAAGAAAACAAATAAATGTTTTTAAAATTATTAAAATAAATATAATTAGTAATAATTAATATGTCCAATTAATTTCATATATTTACATTACATCTTATTAATGTAATAAAATATTTTTTCGGACTTAAATTACTATCTTCATATCTGTAAAAATCAATGAATTGAATAGTGTCAAAATTGACACTATTGATTGTTTATCGAAATAATGTATTGTTAAAATATATAAAAATCATAAAACATTTTTAAAAAATATATAATAATTATTATATATTGTAAAATGTTTTAAAGTATTCATTTATTTTCTATTTGATATCAAATAAGTAAACATTGTAACTTTTTGATATTGAAATATTAGTTAGCAAAGTTAAAAATTTAATAGAATAACTAAGTGTTAATAAAAATGATAATGTATATGCTGAAAAAAAATTCAAGAATTTATTGGTTTATTATATTAAAAACATATCTCATCTTATCTTCAATACATAAATTTTTTTGAGGTTTTATAGATATGTTTTGAAAATATTATAAATTAATATTTTTGGAAATTCCAAAGGTTCCCCAACCACAATTATAAAAGGGAAACTCCTCCCTCAATTATTCATAACTCATTGAGCCTTAATGTTCCTCCATACTCTTACCATTTCACTTCTCAACATTCCTAGTGACATTATATAGGTTCTGGTCTTCTAAAAACACAATCTTTATTTCCATTAAAATGAGATCTAGATGGAGATCACCGATGAAGATGTAATCTCCATTACCGAATCCTTCAAGATCATTTATTCTTATACATCCTATTCCTTTTATTTTTCATTATCTATTAATATATCCATTATAACCTGTATACTTATATATTTTTATGGTTTTGTTACCACCTTATTGCACCTTCTATCCATCTTCTAAAAAACAAAATCACTACACGTGCATACATAAGACTTACCGTCTCCACGCAATGGTGTAGTCTATTTTTCACCAACACTTTTCATGAATGGGTATAATGATGGAATAATAATTATATATTATTTTTATAATAATATATTTACTCTAGAACAATATATATACCATCCACTTCTATATCATTTCATAATTAAATGAATGATATCATTGCTCATGCGTATGTACGACCTACCGTCTCCATGATGCAATGTGATTCATTCTAAATGATATCAATTAAAGAATAATTATATAAATTTATAGAATGAATAAATAATATATATATATATATATATATATATATTATGGAAATGATATAACAATAACCTATGACAAATAATCAGAACAAATTTGACAAAACATTCATAAGAAAATGTTGTCATTTATACCAAAATAATAGGTAATATTGAAATGTTATGTACCAATATTTGATAATATGATCATATATGATATCATAAAAATGAATATTATTATTAAATAATTAAATTAAGTTATGTAAATCTTTATACAGGAGGTTCAAATACATAAAAAGAATATTGGACATAAGGTAAGGGATAATTTCACAATCTCTTTATTATCCATAATTGTTTATATGTAATTATTTATAGGGGTACATTTTTCATCCATGTCCATCCTTCCTAAATATATATTCCAAAATATTCTTTTTATTCTTATAAAAATTTTTATAGAAAATTTTACCCATTGGTGAATTTTATATAACGGTGTTAAAGAAATATTTTTTTCATTCTCTATATGAGGTACTTTATGAATTATTCGAAAAAAGTATTAGAATAATATTACTTTTAACTTATACGACATGATGGGTTTTTATGTTTTCATATCAACATATTTCCATGATGATTTATTTAAAATATTTAAAGTCTATTTTCAACGAAATTATTTTCTTTTAATTTTTTTTAGCATTATGAGAAATGAAAATGTTTGGGAAAAAGAAAAGATATTTTCCTCAAGATATATTTCCTGTGTTCTATAGAATTAATTTTCTATCTAATTTAGAATTTTTTAATAGGGTTATGTTTTAGGAACACTATCCCAATTATTCTTATAGTTCATTATGTTTAATATGGGATGTAACTTATGAAATACAATTTTTTATATAGATTATGTTACGATGGAATGATGTTTAAGAAACCCATTTTATTTTATGGGTTATGATATGATAAATGATTTAATTTTTTTGTGGAAAATGTAAGAATAAATTCATTATGAGATGGGTGGGACCTATATCTACCTTTTTTAAATTGGGTAAAAATTTATATCTCAGGACATAGATAGAGATTGAATGGGAAATGATATCAGTTTAGTAATATAGGTCTGGAATTGGATGTAAACCCGGTTCAGTAATGGAATTTGTCTGCTATGATGGTCTTGGAAATGAGATTTGACTAATATGAAATGATTTTTTATTCTTATGTATATACCACAAATTCCATGTCTCATGCTATAACTTTCAGGAATATGTTCATTAAATATTTCTGATCTTTTATGATTTATCCCAGGACATGATGTATTGATCTTTCATATGCTTTATAAGATTTTCAAAAGTTATGTTCTTATGTCTTATTTTTATGATATGATTGAAATCTCTCCAATTTATACTTAATTAGCATCTAAGATCACCCTTTATTATTTTCCTTTTCTATAGGTAATGAAGAAGGGTATTAAGTAAGATATATCAAAAAGTGGTCTAGTTATGAATAAATAAGGGGGAGATAATGCAGATGTCTTATGAACAAATTATTTATGTTTCCCAGTTTCTAATTTCACTACAACTAAGTTTTTTTGGAATGGGTTTTTCATATTTTCTAATGAATATTTTTCAATTTTTATGTAATATCTATATATGTAATATATGGGTAGTTATATTTGTTATAATAGAAAAGGTATAATAAACCATTGGAAACTAGGATGATAAAACCTTATTTAGAAACCTAAGGATATGTAGAAGTATAGGATAATATCCTAGTGTTTTAGAAATGATCATGAATAACCTAAGATAAAACCTAAAGTTTCCTTAATTGAAAATTTATTCTTGATTATGTGGTTTTTACAATATGATTATTGTTTCTCACATTATGATTTTTGTTTCTCACAAGATGCTTCTTGGGTTTATTCAATGGATGGAACCCGAAGGTACCAAATTAATGATGAATTCGAGGGGAAATGCAATGATTGTCCTCTTGAAAAACTGAATGTTTTGAGAGATAGGATACAAAATTTAGTAGATATGCTCACACAACTTTATGAAGCTATGAATCATAGACGACATCAAAATGATCAAAGGGGGGAACACCATTCTGTTGAGTCCAATATGAGGAAGCGTCCACATTATTTCAATGGGACCTCTAATCCACTGCTGGTTGAACAATGGATCAGTACCAATGAAAATATATTTTCAGTTCTCCAATTCTCATAACATGAAAAAGTCATCTTAACAGTCTCTCATTTGGAAGTTGAATCTAATCAATGGTTTAACATTATCAATAATATGAGTTTAAGAGATGAAACTGAATCAATGGAATGGTATGAGTTCAATAAATTATTTTTCATTAAGTAATATCCTTGTATTCTTAGAACAATTATAGATAATATGTTCTTTGAGCTTAAGGAAAAGGAAGAGAAAACCATTGGTTCCTATGAAGAAAATTTTAAAATACATTCTAGGTATGCTTCGAGAATTATTATCCATCTTAAGAGTAATATTGGTTGATTTTTTACTGGAATAAAACCATGTATCTGAAAGGAATTGTCCATAAGGTACTTCAAAAGCATTGAAGAAATAATTTGATGTTATATTAGGGTTGAGATAAAGATTGGTGTAACCCATCAGTCTTATGGGTTTGATTAGAAGTGAAAAATAGAATTCATTGGAAAATATAATGAACACAATGAAAAAAAGATGAGTTTTCCCGAATTCTAAAATAATGGAATGAAATATAGAGGAAATTTTATTTATGGGACTAGAATATATTTTAAGTGTGGGAGAGAATATCATTAGGATGTTGAATTCCTAAGTGCTGGGAAAAAGATATCCAAATATTAGAATAGTGAAAAGGCTACACAAAATAAATCTCGTACACTTAAATGCTATAATTTCAAGGAAATAAGGGAAAAATGACAACCAATTCCCTAATCTCAGGGGTTTCAATGATGATTTATGTTAGAAAACTCTTATGGAAAAAGAAAAAGGAATTTCACATGCGATCACCATCGGTGACGTGGAATATGATAATAAAGTGGTGATAGGTACACTTAACATCCACCCTAAAGAAGAAAATGTTTCATTTCATTATGGATCCACTCAATCTTTTATTTATAAGTAATTTTATAAAGGTATCATTTTATTACCTAAAAAATTAGATTTTGGGTTAGCTGTGACTACTCTTAATGGCTCAATGGCCACTTCAAAAGATTATAATTCTTCTCTAGTTAAAGTTTTTCCGAAAGTACTTCTTGAAAATCATGTAATCATTTATTTATTGGAATCTGATGTGATTATCGGTATGTACTATCTTTTTTTATATGGATGTCATATCAGTTTCCAAGTAAGGGAAGTCACATTTCATATTCTATATCAATCTATGACCATCTATCAATTCAATTATATCAATGACTTTCTGGTGAAAATTAAATCCATATTATGGGTCTTGATTCCTATAAATGAAGGTTATATATCTCAAATGGTTGGGGGGGAACTCAATATTAATAATAGAACTATTGTATGGGAGTTTGATGATATCTTTCTGAAATAATTTCTAGGTCTTCCACCGAATTTTGATGTTGTGTTTTCGAAAGAACTCATACCAGGTGTTATGCCTATTTCAAAGACACCTTATAGAATGTCCCCAATGGAGTTTCTGGAATTGAAGAATAGAATCCAAGAAAATATTGACAAGGGATTCATATGACCTAGTGTGCCACCTTATGGTGAACATATTCGATTTGTTAAGAAGAAAGATGGATCAGTGATACTCTGCAGTGATTATGGAGAACTTAATAGGATCACTATCAAGAAAAAATATCCTCTTTTCCACATGAATGACTTATTTGACCAACTACATGGAGTTTAATAAATTTACAATATTGAACTTCATTCATGATATCATCTATTAAGTGCCAATAAAGAGGATATACCAAATATTTCATTGAATACAACTTATAGACATTATGAATTTATAGTTATACCTTTTGGTGTTATAAATTACCCCGCTATGATCATGGATCTAATGAATAGATTCTTTTGAGACTATATTAATTAGTTTGTGGTGCTCTTAATATTTGATATTCTTTAATATTCCAATTTAAAGGAAGTTCATGACGACCAGTTGAGATTTGTAGTAAAGACACTGAGAAAGGATGTACATTATAAAAAATATACCAAGTGTGAATTTGTGCCTCATAAAGATTCATTTTTGGGTCACATAATATCAGGATAGGGGATAATTATGAGTCCAAAAAATTGATATTATTGAAAGTTTTCCTAGAATAACAATAATAGCTATGATCTGAAATTTTCTTGTTTTGGTTGGATATTATCGACGGTTTGTGAAGGATTTTTCATGACTATCTAATCCACTCACCAAGTTGAATCAGAAATGAGTTATGTTCATAAGGAAGGAGGAATGTGAAGATAATTTCAATGATCTAAAAAGAATGTTAGTCAGTAGACCTAGGCTCACACTAACTTGTTGTGGATAAATGGTTATGATATACAGTGATCCATCTAATAAGGGGATGAGATGTGTTCTCAAGAAAAATGATATGGTGATAGCTTATGCATTGATACAATTGAAAATACATGAAAAAATTTCCCAACACAGGACTTAGAGTTAGCAGTGGTGATCATTTCATTAATTATAAGGAGGAATTATAATTTTGGTGAAAGCAGTGATATTTTTTTTGATCATAAAATTTTAATGTTTATTTTCACCAAAAAGGAGCTAAATATGCACCAAATAAGATGGTTGGAGTTGATTAAAGATTACGACTACTTGATAAATTACCACCCGGGGAAAGATAACAATGTGGTAGATGCTTTGAGTCGAGAAGACCATTCTAGACTATCCATCATGAGGATAAAAAAGGACTCTTATGTATTTGGAAAGAATGGATATTGAAATTTTAATGGAAGGGGATAAATCATATATTTCTCAAATTATTTTTCAACTATATATACATGTTAAGATAACTGATTCGTATAAGGAATATGCAGAGCTATAAAACGAAGTGATAAATATACCTGAATTAAAAGTTGATTATGATTGAATAATAATGTTCAGGAATCGTGTTTATATTCCTCCCATAGTATAATTAAATAAGGATATATTGGATGAGACTCATAGTTTTTCATTTTCTATTCATCCTAGAAGAACAATGATTTTAAAGGTCCTAAAAGATTATTTCTAGTGGGATGGAATAAAAATAGACATTGTTGAATACGTCTCTCAGTGCATTGTTTTTTAGTAAGGTAATGATAAGAGATAGAAGTCTAAAAGGATTTTACAAACATTACCCATACCTGAATGGATATGAAAAAACGTTGCTGTGGACTTAGTCATTGGAATTCCTGAAACATATAAAGGACATAATTCTATACATGTCATTATTGTTTTCTATAAGAAGTTAGAACACTTCATTGTTATTAGATAAGATTTCACTCTTGGTCATCATTTTAGGATATATGTAAATGAAGTTATAATATTTCATTGTGTACCACATTCTATTATATCTAATTGAGATATGACGTTTAGCTTGATTTTCTGGAAAATTCTTTAGTAGGATCTGGATAAAGAGTTAAGTTTCAACCCTTTTTATCATCCTCAGATGGGTGGTCAGTCTAAGAGTACAATTCAAACTCTATAAGATATGTTGATATCTTACTCTATGGATTTCAAAGGGGGTTGGGCTCAACACCTACCTTTGGTAGAATTTTCTTATAAAAATTCCTTTCACTTATGTATTTAGATGTTTTTTATGAAGCCCTATATAGAAAAAAGTTTAGAACTCCAACTTCCTCGGATGAATTTGTGGAAATTAAGCTATTAGGACTGGATCATGTTGTTGAAATATAAGAAAAGATCAGATATATTAAACAATACATTAGAGCAACTCAGATTTGAAAAAAAATTATCATGAAAAATGATGGAAATATATAGAGTTTGAAATGGTTGATAAAGTGTTTTAATGAATACCTCCCTATAATAGAGTAAGGAGATTCAGAAATAAGGGAAGTTTATCCCAATTTATATTAGTCCTTTCGCAATTCTAGATTATATTGGAAAGGTAGCATTCTAATTGGAGCTTCCACCGAATCTATCTCTTGTTAAGGACGTGTTCTATGTATCTATCTTGAGATTGTACATACATGATCCTTCACATGTATGAAAAAAAATATATCACTACTAGACAATGATTTATTTTATGAAGAACAGCTAATAAGTATTCTGGATCATTGAAAAAAATTAAACGAAACAATACCACTCGCTTGGTTACAGTTTAATGGAAGAACCACCAGTTTGAGTAAGCTATGTGGGAACTTGATAATGTAACTATGTAAATTAATCCTCAAATATTTTTATCCATGTTACTAATTTGGATTGAAAAATTTTGTTTAAGGTTGGTAGAATGTAACACAAGGACGTTTTTATGAAATATTCTCTTTAAATAATTTTAATTCTTCGATATATTGCATTGCAAGAAATCATTAGTTTAAATAAACCACGTGACACCCTGGGTATAAAATTTCCTTTATAAAATAGTTTTCATGTTTTTTTGAATAAATATAACAAACATATGAAAATTTATGACGAATTCTTTGGCTACCAATTATTTATGGAAAATATAAACTAATTAAATGTAGATTAAATATTTGTATTTTTATATTAATAAATTAACTGAATTACAATTATTAAATGAAATTAATGAAATACACATTTTATATATTTAATAAAATATTTTCTATATTCAAGTAATAGATATATTAGTTATAGTGTATGAATAAACCCTATTTTATGTATAAAAGATACATTTTTTCCAAAGAGTAATTTTACCCCCTTTTATTAGAGAACACTTATTCAAATAAAATTTTGACACATTAATAATTTTCATATAACAATATAATCCTATTAATTATAATCAATATATAAAAATTTACTTTGGATGAAAATTTTATATTATTTTGATAAATTTTATGTTTTGATGAGTAGTAAAAATATACTACATTTTAATTAATAACAGTTTTTTACATAGAAATGATTTAAATGGTTAATTTATATTATTTATGGTTTAAAATTATAGATATAATATATTTGTTTTATTTAATATAATGTAGGTCATTGAAATTAATTTTACATTGAATTTATAAGTAAAAAATTTTCAAACGTTTCTAATGTTTCGTCTTCAAAAACACATTTTCTCATTCCGGTAATAAGATTAATTTTAAATTAATTGTTGAAAATTATGTGTTTTGAACTTGGGAAGATGTATTATATATTTTTAATTATTAGATCCAAATTAAATAAATAGTTTTATTTTATTTGTTGAGCATTAATAATAGTAAATTCGACAAATTTTTTATTAATATTGTAAAAGGGTAAATTTGGTATTTGAGGGTAAAAATAGTATTATAAAATTACAATAACACTTGTCATAATATTATTGGATGAGTTTGTTTATACCTAAATAATACTTGTGTTAAAATGTTATACGTTGGAATCCACTTGGATGAGATTCAGATGTTCAATTTATTTTATTGAAAGAGTAGTAAATTATGTCTCACTCAAATTTTAATAAATATATCATTTTTTAAATAAGGATATAAAAAAAATAAGTTCTTTTAAAAATGAAAATTTGAAATCATAATTTTTTTTATTTATATTGGTAATTTATTTGTAATTTTTTGGAGATAAATAATTACCTGAATGGCTTATACATTGATGACACAAAAATTATTAAATTGATGAAAAATAAATAAACTATTTTTTTAAAATGATAATAACCATTAAAACACAAACACATGACAAAATATTATTATTCAAGTATATGTAAAAAATAATCATCCATGGGTAGAGTTATTGACCATTTGGAACCATAAGGAAAAGACTATGTCACTTATAATTTTTTATTTAAATTGATGTTAATGTTGTCACATTCATGCTTTAATAAATAGTTCATTTTTAATGTTGGATTTTCCAAGTGATTTATTTGACTACAATTAATATTATGAAATATATAGGATTTATCTTCATACTGGTATTTTATTTAATTTTTATTCAAAAAATAAGTATATTAAATAATTACCTAAAAGTAATTTGTTATTATTTTATTAATGGAGATAACACATAAATATTATTAAAAATATTAAAATAAAACTATTTGATATAATTAACATGTCCAATTAATTTCATAGAAGAAAATTATTTTTTATAAGTATAATAATTTTTTTTCTAATTTAATTTGTTATCTTCTAATTTTTAAAAATAAATGAATGGAATAGATTCAAAATTAACACTATTGATTGTTTATCAAAATAATGTATTGTTAAATTTTTTAAAAATCATATTTTTAAAGAAAATATATAATTATTATTAAAGGTTGTAAAATGTTCTAAATCTATCATTTATGATCTATTTTACACCAAATAAGAAAATATTTCACCCATTTAATATTGAAATATTTGCTACCTTAGGTAAAAATTAAATAGAATAACAAAGGGATAATTAAAATGATAAGGTCTAAATAGACATAAAAACCTGTCTAAAATTTATTTTATTAATATATTACAATCTTATATCATCTCATATTGTAAACTAAGAAATTTATTAGGGGTTTTATGTGGTTTGAATTCATTATAAAATATTTTGTTTGGAAATTACAAAGGATCACAAAACCTCAATTATAACAAGTAACCTCTTCCATCATTTATTCACAACACATTGAGCTTTAAATTTCACCCATCCAAGGAAAATTTATATTATAAAAATCCATTTTCACATTCTAGAGGTTTGGGTTGTTTCAAAAGACCAACTTTAGGGTCTTTAATAAGAGATCTAGAGGGAGCTCGCCGATGAAGAGGTAATCTCCTTTTCTGACTCTATCAAGATCATTTCATCATCTACTTCCTCTTCATTTTTGGATTACATTTTTAATTAGTAAAAATGGTACCAACTATATAATGTTATATTAAGTTTTCTTTTGGAACAACATTATTCCACCTTCTATCCATCCTACAAGAAATGAAATCACCATGCATGCATATACACGACTTACCGTCTCCACACAGTGCTGCAATCTGTCTTCACCACCACATTACTAGGATGGGTATAGGGATGTGAATAATTACTATATATGATTATTATAATAATATATAAATTCTGGAACAATATATATACCATCCAATTTCATTCCTTATCAAAATTTACGGAATTATATCATCACTCTTTTATACGTATAGCCTACCGTCTCCAAGATGTGATGCAATTTATTCTCTAAGATTTCAATTAAAGAATGATTATATAAATAAATAGAAAAAATAAATACGATATATATTATATTAATATTATTATGAAAATTATATATCCATAATCAATGAAGAATAATCAGAACTTATTCAACATAACTTGCATAATAAAATAATGTCGTTTATAAATGAATAACGAGTAATAATGAAATATTATTAAAAAATGGATGATTGTTTGACCATATATGATTTCATAAAAATGAATACGATTCTATAAAAATTCAATTAAATTATTTAAATCATTATAACTGAGGATAGAATAAAAACAGAGGATATCAGACCTAAGGTATTGTATAATTTCGCAAAATCATTTTTTTCTCACTTGTTTATATATAAGTATTTACTAGGGAACATTTAACATACATGTCCATATTTCCTAATTATATTTTCCAAAACAGTATTTATATTATTATAAAATTGTTTAGAGTCAATTTTACCCATTGGGAAATTTTATTTAATTTTATTTAATGATTTTTTTTCATTTTCAATATGTGTTACTTTTGGACTTATTTGAAAAAATTATCAAAAAAATGTTTTTTAACTTATAGAAAATGAAGGGTTTTTTAATTTCCATAACAGATTTTTTCCATGAAGACAATTTTACCATATTTTAAGGTTATTTAAAAAGAAATTATTTTCATTTAAAAATGTGTGTCATTTTGAGAAAAGAAAAGCTTTTTGAAGAATAAAGGATATTTTACTCAAGAATTAATTTCAAGTGTTATATCAAAATTATTTTCTATATAAGATGAAATTATTTAATAAGGTTTTGTTTGAAGTCCACTATCTTTATTATTCTTATGGTTTATTTTATTTATAATGGAATATTATCTATGTAATCCAACTATTTTATATGGATTACGTTATGATGGAATGATGTTTAAGAAACCCATTTAATTCTTCGGGTTATGCTATGATGAATGATTTATGTTTTTGTAGAACATGTAAGAATGATTTCATTATGATATTAGAGGGAACTATTTCTCCATCCAATTCATTGGGTAATGATTTATATATCATGAGATAGTCATGGATGGAACGGGAAATAAACTTAGTTCAGTAATACAGAGCTGGAATGGGAAGTAAACTCGGTTCAATAATTGACTTTTTCCACTATTATGGTTTTGGAAAAAAAATGACTAATATAAAATGATTTTCTATGATTATGCGTATTCCGAAAATTTCCAGTCTTATGTTATTAATTTTTTCAATATGCTCATTGAATATTTATTAACTTTTATGATTTATCCCTTGACATGATATCGTGATCTTTCATATTCAGGATAAGATTTTAAAATATGAAGTTCTTATGTCCTTTGATTATGATATAATTGATATCCCCCCTTGTGTACCCTTACTGAGCAACCCATCTCACCAATTCTTATGATTCTTTTCCCCAGATCATGAATAAGGGTATTAAGTAAGATATATCAAAAAGGGGTCTAGTTATGAATAAATTAGTGGGAGAAAATGTAGATGTATTATGAATTAGTATTTTATGTTTCAATGTTTCTAATGACTCTAAACTTATATGGTCCTATAATCAGGAATTCATGTATTTTAATTAATATTATTCAATTTTTAAGTAATATATATTTATGTAAAGTATGGGCCATTATATCAACGGTTACCGTTGACTTATGTTTATGATGACATGTTTAATGTTAATTATATATTCCAATGATTCATTCATATTATCATCATATATAATGATTTGATGTTTCTATTTTTGATTATCACCCCCTTTAATGTTATGATAATATTCCCATTGACTTTTATTTATTACATTCTTCTTATTATGCCTCAATTTTTTTCAAACATGATTTTATATCTCACCCCTTTCTTATGTAAATTCCTAGGGTTTCTGATATAGTTTTAGAAGATTCAAGTAATATAATTTCATTGTTTGATGTTTTCAAATAATTATGTTGTATCCATGTTTTATGTTATTAGGTCATGTTCATAATTTCACAAAAACAATAGCCCCACTATATTCAAGGGCTATATTATTTTTATCTTAATATAACAAATCATGAATTAAGGTGTATTAAAATTTGGGATGCCATACTACTGGTATCAAAGAATATGTGTTTTAGAATTATATTTTGTATTTCTAGTTTTGGGTGAATAAGTTTGTTTCATAGTTAGGTTTAGTTATTTTTTGGGATTAGGTTATAAATATTAAGTTAAAGATGCATAAAATAAGTAACGATGAACCAAAATATATTTAGGATAAACCTATAACATTTTGGATTGAAATGAAGGTTTTATAATTGAAGATATCATAGGAATGATTTTTCTTAACTTGTGATTTATTATTTTGATTATTATTTCTAAATACTAAAAATATCAATTTTTTTATTTATTCAATGGTTGGAATAAGGTGGAATCAAATTAAAACTGATTATAATGATATGTGTAATGATTTTCCAAATGTACATCCAAATGTGATGTGATATCATATTAGAAATTATGTGGTTATGCTTACCAGGATATCTTGAGTTATTATTAAAAAATTAATAATTTTCAAATTCTAGAAATAAATGAATAATATTAAAATAAAGTTTCATGGATTTTCATTTGAGAAATACCATGGAGGATTGAATAATCAATAACATATGTGTCAGAAATATGGGATGAAACAACCAAGTAAATTAATCAATTAGACTATAAGATATTCCATGTGTGGTAAATGAGTGAATCAAAAAAAAATATGATTAGAAAAAATAATGATTTTGGTTAACGTGATACAAAAAAAATAACGTTCTGCCTAATTTAACACTAAAAATTCACTGTTTTAAAAGTTATGAATTTGGGAACTAAGAAAACCTAATGAACTAATATAAGGGTTAATTAGGTGAAATCACTGTCAATGACCTAATAATTTGAGGGGGAAAAGGAAATCCTTTACAATAACAACTATTGAAATGGGAAACAAAACAAATTTTGAAAACTAAGAGAAATATTGAATATATATAATTTGAGACTAGTAATATAAATTCTTTTATTCCAGGAAAACACTATAAGACAATTCATATTTCCAATAATTATATATTGAATTATAGGTGAAATTTTTTACTAGTATGTTGACTAATTATTTTGTATATAACTCTTATCTAATATAATTTCGTGGGAATGTGAATCTAGAAAAGAATATTTTCCCACATATAAATAAATTTCATGCGATTTTGGGTAGGGATTGGCCCTATATACCTATATTTCATATCAATTATTTGGTATTAGATTTCAAATTTCAAATCCCAATTCATCCTAGGATCATATATTAGTGTAAGACTAACTATGATATCCATATGGGAATTAATTAAATTTTATGAGTCTTAAATACCAATGATGAGGGGTATTTACCTCAAATGTTTTGGTGAAAATATAATTTTTCAATATATATTATGAGATAAATGATGAATATCCTAGTCTATCCTAAGATATTTAGATTTATATCTCATTATAAATTATATCTTGAGTCCTTTATATCTTATACATAACCAAAAAAAATTCATCATTGAGATGTAATTAAAAGCTTGAGGAAGTAATTTATATTAGGGGGGATATAACACCTTAGGTTTTTGGAATAATTTTTATTCTATATAATATATGTCTATAATTCATAAAAATGTTTTAAATTAATTTAAATAATTTAAATATATCATTAAATAATTCATAAAATGTATGAATCCAATTAACAACAATTTATTCATTCATAATAAAACATTACGTAGATCCCATGTTTGATTAGATCGCCATGGGGCGGGGGGTAAATAAATGATCCATTTCCTTATAAAAATTTAATCTCTTTAAATTGAACTATTGATGTTGGTTAATGATTGATCCAATATTTCATCTGTGTCACATTAATACCCATATAGTTCACTAAATAAAGTATTTCACTTAATTGATTTACATGGTTCATCCATAAATGCATACTCCTTACCGTGATTGGTTGTAAACCCAAATTACAACCTTAACACTTTACAGCCAAGTGGTGAGATGAAATATATTACTAATCCCATCATAATGGAGTCTCATTATGATCATGTTCAAGAGACCCACCAGAAATATACCACTTCTTTCTACCAATTATAAATGTTTGAACCAAACAGGAATGATAACATTTTTCATGTGGTTTCTTAAACACCATTAAAATTAGATCACCCTACTTAATTTTAATGACCAATGTTCTTGAAACTTTTCCTACATGATTTATAATTACTGTAGGAGTGAAGGTAGTGTTTGGGGTCTTTTTCCCTCTGAAATGTCTATGGTTTTCTTCACAGAAAGTTGACAGACAGTGTAGTTGGGATGTTTGATTATTCAGTTGATTAAATACATTATATCATTGATCAGTTTATTATCATGGTTGATCACTTTTCTTGTGATTGATTTATTCCATTATATGGATGATCACTTTTTTCTAATGATCAATTAATTTATTCTCATAGTCTATAAGTACATTAATTTTGTCACATGGTTTGGTTATTTGTTTGGTATGATTTTTATTCTTATAGTTGAGTTGTTCCTGTGGTTGAAAATTTTCTTTATTGTGGTAAAACCAATACATTATATAGTTTTTATTATACTCATTTGTTTGATCTTTCATAGATGATATCTGTGGTTTTACCCTCGATCCTTCACATATTCAGTCCATGTGGTTACTTTATTCCATTTTTTTCTCACTTCTCATAGTCGGAGAAACATTTTTTTGTAATTTATAACATTTTAAATTATCTATATTTTCTATAACAATGTGAAAAATTATATTAATATAAATTTTTTTATTTAATGATCATTTTTTAAATCTATTTTCTGGGGATTAGATCCATTATTTCAATTCCTTAAACCCTATGGTTTTAAATGTATCCTTAAATGTGTCCAAAATGAAACTAAATTTAAGATAACTAAAAATTAAAATTGACTACCTTAAATTCTCGTGAATATTTTGGAAACCATATTTGGAATCATAATGGTATGGTATTTTATCCATTTTATTATTTTTATATTTACTTAATGCTGGGATGAAATAGAATTTTTTTTTCTTGAAACATGGGAGTAATCAACCTTTGACCAGACACCTTATTTCTCATAATTTTCAGTATGTTCAATATCATGGATCCCCATATATTTTAATTGAAATGTGTCATTTTTTTGGAAATATTTCATTTATATGTTTTATTTTACCCTCATAACAAGTTTGGTATTATTGACCAACCCCTTACATTCACGATATCTAGGCGGTGACATCATCTTACATAAATTTGTTTTAGTGAAACATTTTTTAGATCTTATTTTATTGGTTGGGGATCCTTACTATGTATAATTTATGTATCAATGAAACTAATATGATTTTATTGTCCATCAGGTGGTTATTACATATTGACCAATTAAGATAATTAACTTGGTTAAATTTAATTATAAGGGATGGTGAGTAATCACACGTGTTATTATGTTTCCATATTGTTAGTCCCTCATTATATCCTAAGATTGAGATTACCACTTAATGGGGGGATCAATGTATATAAAGTCTCATATATTTTAAAAATATTAATTCAACGGTAACATCACTAAATGGATCATAAAATATAATCATTAAGGGTTTTTTTTATGATCCTTTTCTTAAAAATTGATATGATTGAATCACTTCAGTAGAGAGTTTTTATCACATATTATTAAATATTCTTTTTTACCCTCATTTGGTGTGAATGTGTAATGTAAATAGGGAAACAATAAACTATATTATTCACCCAAATTGGTCTATTAAAAGTATTTTGAAATTGATGTTGTGTTAATGCACCAAATCATTATAAAGTGCACTTATCTTTAAATGATTTTGAGTTAAGTCACTCTTTTCCCTACCCCTTTACTTCACAAAGTTTAGTTTCAAATCGCAATAATACAAGGATCAATAATAACAAAAACTACCTTTTTCCTACCCTTACCTCACTATTTTGGGAAGGTATCTCTGTAATTTTGGTATATCCAGGTCCCTTTATTAAATTTAATTTCATGTCCTAAATCCTCACATATGTATTGATGACTTATTATAGTACCAATGGGAATCTACATCATCATATGTTATTTAATCCTTATTGAAGAACCACCTCTACCAATATACAATTAAAAATACTTTTTTCATTATTATTATTATATAACTTATTCCTCTTCTTTTGAAGAGTCTTCAAAATTTTCCTACATATTCTTATTTATTTGAACCCCTCACCAGAAAAAACGCTTCTCCCTATTTTTGTTCATATATGAAACAGGATCAGCTCTCAATTTTATATATCATGGTTTTTGTGTATCCTTTAAAAAATAAATGATTATTCAAAAAAATGATACATATAGTATAATCATTAGTGGTCATTAAAATAACCCAAAAATCATCCCAAAAATTCTTTCACTATCTCCATAACCCCAATCATCATGACTTTTTCATCGTCCAACATATTTATTTTTTTAATTTGTAATTAAATATCCATTAAATTACATTGAAGAATCACTATAATCCCATTAAAATTATTGATGAATCATCATTGATTACCGAGGCACATTAGTCATGAAGAATATAATAAACTTTTATTCATCATTTAAGTTAAATCCTACATATTTGGTGCATCTCTATCCAACACCTACACTGACATGTCTTTCATCCAAATAATACAATGTGATAAGTGTATCTATATACTAAAATAACATTAAACATTGATATCTATATGAAATTATATTTCTTAATATTTTAACTATAGGAATATAGATCACTAATTATGTTGTTAGAAATCATACATCACTATGACCACCACCATCACTGTAATGCTCCTTTCTGGGGCTCACAGGTTGACTCTTATGATAACACGACCATGAAAATGACATGGATTATTGTCTATGTTGACCACTTTTTTCATCATGTTTTAAATGCAGTACAAATTCTAAAACACACTAAAAGCCCTATTATATAGCACAAAAAAATTTATTGTGTTTCCCTCAATATGAAATTCACCATAGTGTGTTCAATCTTCATAAAATTGTATTGCTACTCTAGGTATTATATAAAAATAATGATCAACCAATACTAATTCCACACTTTACCACTTTTTATGGGTTTTACTATGCTTCAAAAGGGCTCTATAATTCAACCATGTGGTCCACTATGACGTGTCCATTTCCATATTTCCCATGTTTAGAATATACTTCTATACCATGACCAATATCCATGGTATAGTCCCACCTCACATATTCTACATCTTCACTACCCCATTGATTATAGTGTGGGGTTTTCCATGTCGTAAATACTTAAAATACCATTCTCCATGAATCCTTAAACACGTCTCCAAAACATATCTTGAATATAGAGGTTCCTTGTAGAATTCAATCTCACTTATGGATCTGATCTATATAACCTTCTTATTTGTGTGGAATATAACCCCAACACTATAACCTTCTTAATTACTTTCTATCAAATCCATTATCATACAACAAAGATAATTATTATAAATCCTCAATGATTCATCCAATAAACATTATTATATTATTCTTTATTATCTAGGTGAACTCCTTTATTATCAATAAATCCAACATAATACTTTAGGATTCATAACAATAAACCCTTAATTATTTTTATAAAAAAAATTCCAACACCCATGCCCCATATTTTTTACCCCCTATTATAAATTAAATATAAACAAAATTTACTCTTCTATAAAATTTTTGGGATCTTACTTTGATGCTCAATCTCCCACATTGAATGGGGTCATCAACATTCATCTTCAAAAAATTATCCTCCTTTATGTGAGCGAGGAAATTCCAATAAAGATCAAATAACCCTTAATTATAAAATTATAAGATGAATTCATTAATGAATTTAACTCCCCATTTGAGGATAGGGAGGAAGTCCTTATCTTATGTAATAAATTCTCTAAAACTAAATGACCAATATTTATTATGGGAATGCCCAAATATAGAATCTAACTTTCAAATGTAGCAACCAATTATTCATAATTTCACTGAGTAATTTTAATACTTAGCACATGAGAAGTCAAAAAATACTCTAAGCCCACTAACCCTAAATACGATGTTAGAAACATGAGTTTTTATAGATAAAATTTTTTATCATTGTTACTCATGAACACATAAGAAACCTCATAGAATAACTGAATATTCAACTCCTCAACACAACATATGATCTCAAAAATTTCAAAACAAACTTTTAACGATAAACACTAATGAACATGGTAATGAGGATCATACCACATGATGATGTAATTGATACCACATAATAAAAAAATAATGTAATGATACAAATTTTACTCTATAATTATTTACGTCTTCAAAAGATTCAAAAATCCATAAAAATTGATTAAAAACCTTTGATTTTTGATCATATATACAATAAATAGTTTTAACTCTATACACCAATAAGTTTTGATCAATTTGGGGGTTCTAATAATGGGAATATCACTTTTATTTCAGAAGATTTAGGATAAAATAAGCTTACTCAGATGATCACCAATTCAAAAAAAAAATTGATAAAAAAAAATTTATGAAAATAATGTTTATAAATATTTTCCCATTTAATCTATTCTTCCTTATTGAGGATAGATACCAATTGGTTTATGGCTTTATTAGATATTATTTCTGCACCATATCATGTGACATTCTAGAAAAATCACACCATTGATGGAATATCCTATTTAATTATACAGATCTTAACAAATAAAGAGAAAAAATAACCAATATGGGTGTATGGGTAGCTTAAGAATACTCAAATTGAGTAATGGGTCTTGAAAAATTGGACCGACTATTTAACATGAATCGTTCTTTTTCCACTTTTCATCTTTTGGGAAATGAATTTCATCATTAATAAAAATTCATTATTTTCAAAATATCTTGTATCTAACCATATTATTCTATATACGAGGGATATATTTTGTTTGATACCAATCAGAAAAAAAAATTCATGCGGGTTTTACACTATTTTACTTTTGTGGATTAGGAATTTCCACACATGTGGAATTGATCACACTTGAAAAAGTATCTTCTTGAGTTACATCAATAGTGGATCTCACCTCAATAATTCTTATACATTGAATTATAACTTCTTTCCTTTATATGGTTTATGAATGACCAATTATTCATATTTATTCCAATATATCCATGAAAATATGTCTTGGATTCCTTTTGAATCCTAAGTAGTATCTATTTTTCATCCAAAAAAATCTCATATAGAATAACTTCTGGATTTTTCACCAAGATTAGTATGTTTTTTTTCTAAGAGAGTTTGTGATTGTATCCAGATATTTGGGCATGATGCACCTTTTTTTGAGGCTCATGTTCATTCTCCAATAAATTTAACTCCTATTCTAGCCTAATAGGCCATTATTGTGGATAATCAAATTTTTCACATTTTATAGGTGTTGAGTGACTCCTTCTGGAATCTTTACTCTTCCATGAATTAATCAAATATAAATGCCTCCCCATGTGATCAAGGTTAGGATGAATAATTAATTTAACATAATAATTGTAACTCATATGATATCTCATATATTCTGATATATGTATTTTTGGATATTTTCATTCACCATTTGGATTTTGGAATTTGTATCACGTACTCATGTTGTGCCCAAATCATACACAATTGTAGCACTTTGGAGACTCCATTATTTATGGATTACGTCTTCAATAATTATACTAGAACATATATATTCTCTAGATTATAATGTTATATATATATATTCATTCTTTATATTAAGTTTATATTTGGAGGGATTTTCATCTCCTCAATTTAGGGGTTTATCATCTCATGTAGTTATATGATATTCTCATCTTTTTTACTTCAACTATAGTGATTTCATCTGAATAAATGATGATAAAAGTATTCTATTTTGTCTTCTTTCATCAAGATGAGTTGTTCATATAATTATTCATACCATTTATTCTTTCTCTATATATATTTTATTCAAAAATTTATTATGAATGTACTTCAATAATGTTGTTTTATTATTTCAATTTTTGTTCCAATTTTATTTTTTTCTAAAATACAAGGCCAAATATTGTCTCTTTTTTGTCTTGTTAGTTACAGAATATTGTTCAATTATTAAAATATTAAATTCATGAATAACTTCCAATTATTCAACCTTATCTTGTAGAATTGAGATCTCATCATTGTCCTTGAATAAACACATTTAATCATGGAATCTAGGTATTGTTTTATTTTAGCCATTACAATCATTTCTTGATTTTAGATATATTCTTGAGTCAAGAAAACCTCATTATTTCACCAAACTATTTCAATAATCAGATGATACATTAGGTCTAGAATTTATTACCTTAGTTGGAGAATTTTATTTTACTTCCATCTTCCACTTGCCTATAGACGTAAATCACTCTCCACTATTTATTCCATGGATTTCTTCTAATTTCAGTCACATATAATTGGATAAAATTACTTGTGAAACCAAAATATATATTCCTTCTCTTAGATACACCTTTAATTAATTTTTGACTTAGGAACTAATCATAATGTTTTTTTATTTGTTTAAATGATAAATCCATATTGACTCAATAGAAAAATTCCATTCTTCTATACATTTAATTTAACTCCAATAGAATATAAATGTAGTAAAGAAACGTTTTTTTTTCATATTTTCAATGCTTCTCATTAAACATAGGATCATTCATGGTGGATTTTATCATTTAACAACTTTAGATAAATTTAGTGAAATAAAAATCCCATGAAAAATAATCTATCCCTATGATGAAATTTTTATTCCACTAATTTGGCCTTATAGTGATATTACCATATGGGTGGGGGTAAGAGATGGATCAAGGTATGAAAATTTTTATCCTATTAAATCGATTTTCCATTAAAGTCTCACTTCCCTAAATATATCTCGACCTTTCAATCTCAAGGGTAATTTTTCATAATCATTTTCTTAATTGATTATTTTATTTAATCAATTAAACAATAATTTATTAATCATATATTAATTTTTATTCATTTTACTATATTTTTGTTCACATAAATAAACTCAATAAGGACACTTGTATTTACATGGTTCAACCTCTCTAGGTTACTAAAATAAAAATGAAATAAACAGTGTGTCAATGCACTAAAAAACTATAATGTTCCCTTTTATTCAAATAGGTTTTGAATGGAGCACTACTTTAATAGGATCACTTCATTATTATTTTTACTTTTGGGTCACTGTCTTCCAATGATCATTTTCATCTCACTGCACTCTTATTCCCCTTTTCTCATAGCTCTAGGTTGATCTCCAAAACCTTTATTGTCATATAGGTTCCTTCATGAGATTCACTTTCGTAGATGAATCTTAATGTATTAAAAGATACTCTATAGTAGTCCCATTGGTATTCTCATTCATTATTTATTAATATATCCTTATTGCATCATATCTTCTTTCATTATGCAACTAGAACACCTTTTTTATTGTTATAAAAAAAATTCATTTTTCTTATTTGGTATAGTCTTTTATAGGTTCCAAAACCTTCATCTTCCTTCTATCTTCTCACCTTGAACACATAATCTCCATCTTTTGTTTTAGAAATAAAATATTCTGGAGTCATTCTATATATAAGTTTTTTATTTTAGTCAATGAGAAATAAAATTATGGATTGTTTCAAAAAAAGAAGACTTATGTTATTATCATCATGAGGAATTCAAATCACCCATAAAACTTCATGATTATTCGCTTAGATCTTTATAACCATAGTCAATGTAACTTCTTCAATGTTTAATGTATTTATTATTCATCATGAAATTAAATATCAATTTAATTACATTATTGAATCATTATAATCACGATAAAATATTTATTAAATCAGGGAAAAAAATATTGTACCATTATATATGAATAATTAATGAACCAATCGTCAATCTGTTGATTCAAATCATCTACATTTTCTGTATCTCTCACTAGCACACCCACGAAAATAATTTCCTTATTACACAATGACATGGTATTTTTTTCTCCAAGATAAAATTCCCTTCAACATTTTATGATCCATAACTTTTTGGTCTTTTTTCCTTGAACAATCAGAATTAAAACCACCACTTCTCTCATTCTAGAAAATTAAATGACCAAAACCACAACAATGGCCATAATAGCTCTTCTCATGGCTCACCAGTAGACTCTCAGTTAATATGAAAATGTTCATTGGTAGTTTTGGCCACATAGAGCTTCAGGCATTAAATGTTGTACTAAATTTCATCCATAGTGAAAAAAATATGACATAGAAATAAAACATTTCCCTTATTTAACTCTCCACAACATGTAATATAACATGGAAAACATTCAGTTGATGATGTTACTCCCCTATGTATTACATGAACTTCATTCTCAACCCTGACCACTAAAAACTTTTTTGAACACATTTGGGTTTTTCTAGGTTGGACAGGTGATCTTGAATTCCACTATGAGGACCACTATGGTGTGGGACATTCTATATTTCCCATGTTCAGAATCTCCATCTCTATCATAACTATATGTGATAGAATGGTTTCACCTTTTTTCTTCTTTATATTCACCATGCCCACTATGTATTTCATAGTCTTTTCTAGGTTGGATATCCTTAAAAAAATATACAAGTTGAATTCAATTTGTATCTCATCCTTCACTTGACCATATAGGATCCCTGAAGAATTCATTTAAACATTCTTATTACCTCTGGATAACCTTTCTCTTTTTACAGATAGTTAATCCAATATAATAACATCCAATATTACTTGAAAGAATATTGAACAAAAAGTAATAAAAATCATTATTAACAATAATACAAGTATACCTATACCGTCTTGATAATTTTCATCCTTATTACTAAGTTAATCTCCATTATTTTCTACAAATCCATCACAATCCATTAGGATTCATAACACCGGTTATTATTTATTTTTCTCTCTTAAATTATATAAACTATTATGAAATCTATATTGGGGGAACTATGTTTTTTAAACCTTTACATTAATTATAAATCTTTTTTTGTGGATCATCATCATTTATTGTTTTAAACCCACAAATCATAATTTTATAAAGACATATATGTAGATAATAAACTCGTTTAGATGGAATACAGAATCTATATAGAAAAAATCATGTTGAAGGTGACTAATTAACAAGGATACCTATTTAAATGACTTATAGATTTATTTGGTTTGGAATCTTTGATTGTCTAATTACAGTATGTTTATTTTTTCTTGAGTTGTTTTATGTCCATTAGAGTGTTGTATGATGATTTTTGTGACTAGTTATGAAGCAGGATATGTTGCTGGAAGTGGAAGTGTGATGGTGGATACATGGTTACATTGGTAACAAGATGGGTTAGTGTGTGATTAATTTTTTCAGTATCCTGATGGTGATAGAGTATTAAATTTGAATAGATGAAAGGATAATAGTGTGGGTTGGATTTTAAATGTAATAAGTGGATTAAAAAATACAATGAAAACAAAAGGGGGCTGAACATATATGGAAAAGAAATGCTGGTATAGGATTCAACGGTTTTATTAAATTTTGATGTTGAATGGTTGTAAATGTAATAATATGGATTGGTTTATGAATCCTTAATTGATGGAAATGAAACCATGGGATGTGTGTGGATATTCTTTAGGATGAATTTTATCTAGTTAGTGGATGCATTTGTTAACATTAGTATCCTATTGATGACATGGTGAAGGTGATGAATTACTGATGAAAAACCTTTAGTATGATCTTGTGTAATACATATATACATTATTCAATTTTCCTGATACTTTTTTAAACATCCCACTAATTTCATGTACCACGTACCAACAACTAGATGTTCTATGGGGAGTTTTACCAAACATATTTATGGTGAAGAATGGATGGCTAATTACCCCATCTTCGTATCCCTTCCTTTGATAGTAGTATTGGGAATTGATTCTGTCGGAAGTGCATCATAGTCCAAAATTTTGATAAAATATGTAGTGATTCTTAATGGTGACAGAATGTGATATGCAGTGGGGGTTATATGTGGTAGGTGGATGGAATGAATTTGGTGTCCTTCAAATTCATGATATACTACTACCATGGTAGTTATGTTTCAAATGGGTGTTTGATTATGTGATTGTGGAAAAAGATATGTGCATTATGAAATTTATTCCAACACATGAAGCTCAAAACTACATGTGGCTGGAGTATGTAGGGTTGTGAACTGAACCACATTAAATATGCTTAGTTATGTGGTGATGAGATACAATTAAATATATTAGAGTACAAGAAGATTAATGTTGGGGTGTGATAAAATTATTGGGGAATTATATGTGGGGGAAATTTATGGTTATTTTATTGATATTATCTTACAACATTATTTTCTTATATAGAGAGTGATCCACTGTGAGGTTTGAATGGATAGATGACCTGACTAAGCGCTTTTTGGGTAAACAATTTTTTTACTAGTGCATTAGTATTATCTTATACATTTTCCTAGGAGACCTTGGGTATGATCCTATGGAGTTTAAATGTATTGATCACCGTAAATATATAATCTATTTTTCTATCTTCTAAGAGGGTATTGGAGACAAAGGTGGGAATTATTGGATTGGAAATATGATATTCTATAAATACGATGCCTTAGTTTTTTTATTCTTTCTTTAGAGACCTTATTTTTATTTTTTGACATTCATGATGAGATGGTATGGATTATTTTATATCATGTTTTGATGCTATTTGGTGTTTGTTCGTCTTATATATAAATCCTACCATTATATTGGGGGAAATCCATCCCATTGTATTGTTTTTCACCATCGGCGCCTATCCCCAAACCGAGGTCTACTATAGAGGGGACTCTCGGGTCACTCTGTCTCTTCACTACCAGCCTAGTAGGGATGATATTGGAGGGGTCAAGAGTCATGGAAGTGTATAATCAAAGGTTTTGGTTAAGATATAGAATGGAGTTGGTATTTAGTGAAAATGTTGGTTTTGAATGGGAATGTTATGAAATAATTTATTCATACCTATAGTGTGATATAGGAAACAAGACTAGCTAGGACACAAGAATTTAGTGCACCTTGTGATATGATGTAAGGACCATAATCTTACTATAGATCATATGGTTAATAATGATGATTGTGGGTTAGAGGCCTAAGGGAGGTAAATGAAACTTTATTGTGTTTAGTTTTTTTATTGAAAAAGATTTTTTTGGAAATAAAATAATATTAATTAGTTACTATAAATAAATTCCATGAAACCAACATAGGATGGATTCCATTTTTTCCAGAGATGGATCCTGATATTTTTCTATGGGTATTTCTTGATGTAGAGGCACAATAGGAAAATCTATTCAATCATCAAAGGATCTATATGATGGATGAGGATGATATGTAGAAGAGTGTGTTTCCTTATTTCCAACATTAGGGTCCATTGAAGTAGTATTACAGAATGTATAATCTATATATGGATCATTGGCTGGAGGATCTGGAGATTTACTTTAGAATAATTTGGTTATGAGTTGAGTATTGGGTTCTATAGTAAGACAATTAGATGCTTGAAGATATACACAAATGTTTTGTATTGTAACATGAATTGTAGAAGGAGGAGGATGTAACTTGGGCCATATTTTAGAAGGAGTTCCATATTTATTTCATACCATTAAGGATGAAGTGTGAAAAATGTAGGAGATATTCTTCCTTCAGCAAGGGATCCTATGTTTGTGATCTATTGGGATTAGTTTTAAGGACATCCTACATTTCACTCATGATATATTTCTATACAAGGTGTCCTGCAATTTGTATTATGATTAGGAGTTGCATGTTGGGATTAGATATATATTCACCCTATTTTAACATCAAATGTATCTAGAAGGGTTGATGAATGTAGAAGTGATCATGTAGATGCACTCAAAGGGGGCAGTTCTTCTAGAGGGAGGTTAAAAAAACATATCAATGTGCCTTTCACCCGGGGGAGTAATAAAAAAGTTAGGGATGTCAAGGTTATGATTATTAAGGATTCTATCACAGCAGTCTTCTTCGCACTTTTCATGTGTTGGTTGCTCCCAAGTGTCTACTGGGTGATTATTGTTCACATTATTTTCCAAATAGTTTATAGTCACAACAAGTCTTGGTATCTTTACACCAAGGGTAGTCATTTTTGGTTTGGGATGTCAGGCCCCTCTCTATTCGCAACAACATTAAGTGATTCCAGTGTATGTTTATTAACTAATTGGAGATGTTTCTATTAGTGGTTATCCTAGTAATGGTCCCCAACCTCTTTGAAAAAAAAACATGAGTGTGTTCATCGTGGTTATCAAAAGTGAAAGTAGGGGATTTTGATATGGGAATGTAAATTCTTGGATGGTTTTAGCACTAGATGGGATGAAGGTTATTTGACGAATGATCATATTAACATCCAACATTTTTCTGTATTGATTGATTTTGAGGAATCACACTATTATTATAATGTAAATAGTATATACATTATGAATAGAGGTTGAGAGGTTTCCAGTTCCCATGGTGTCATCCACACTAGTTGGAGTCTTGGATTTCATTTTTAATGTTTACATGGGATATAGACTAATGACGGGGAAGCATCAATCAGTGGGGTGTTTCTTCTTGTTGTGGATTAAAACATACAATTTCATCCTTATAATAAATTATTTATAAAACATATATGATTTTAATTCCAATTTCTAGAGGTTAATTTTGTTTTATAATGGGGAGGGATAGAATGTGGTTTTCATCGATTAGAGGAGAAATCAAATGGAAATAAATATTGAAGGTCCTGTTATATATATGTCTGTTGAGTTATCTGTAGTGACCTAGGTTTTGGTGTTATCATGACTTTCTAAGGATTTTCTTTATATATTCCCAAATGAGGGTGTGGTACAACCCCCTGATGAGATTTAATGCTTGGGATTGAGTTAAAACTAGGTATATCTCTAATTATGATAGCCCATTCTCAAGGAAAACCAATAGTTCTATGTGAGGTGAGACTATGGATCAATGATTTGTGGTAGATGAGATTCATCTGGTCCATTTTATCTCCTTTGTGTGAATTGGATTTTTTTTCTTTATGGTGTACAGTAGTCTGAAGCTGTTTGTGGATTACCATAAGTTGAATTTTGTGAAAGTGATGATCCATTACCCACATTAGTGAATAATAATCCTATTAGACTATCTAGATGGTTCCAGTTGGATTTAGAAAATTGATATACTATCTAGATATCACCAAATGTGGATAAAGAAAGAATTTTTCCCAAAGGATACATTTTAGTTATGATATGGACACTTTGCGATTTTGGTAATGTTGTTCGACATAATTAATTAACCAGATATGTTCATTGGGATCATAAAAATTGTATTCCATGAGTTCATGGACTAGTTCATAGTCATATTAATTAATGACATTTTCATATACTCTTGGATATAAGAGAGTTCACTAAGAACCAAAATGTTTTATTTCTAGTGGTTCGACCCCATCAAATATGTGGATAGTTATCAAAATCCATGTTTTCAACACTGTAAGTGAATTTACATTGATATTTGATATCTCAATAGGGTGTGTTCATGCTGTTGTCCATGATCAAGGTGGTTGTTTCAATGGGAATAACTTAATGACATAGAATAGTGTTTTAGCATCTATAGCCTTATGGTCTATTACTAAGGGATTGTGTACAAATTCTCATGTATTGAAGCCCCATTAATCTATTTGAAAAGGAAGGACCGTTATTTCATATAGAATTATCCACATTAGTAATATTTGGACTACATGGATCAATGGTAGATAAATTCCCATAAGATTCAGTTCCCATAGGAAGTGGTGATGTTTAAGGTATGTTTTTATGCTTCTATTATATGAATTATATGAATATTGATGTAGAGAAGGTATGTGATCACTTATGGGTCTAGTAAGTTGCATCCATATGAGTGTATATATTCCATTCATGACATAGATTTCGCATTAATACTGTTTTCACTAAATATGTGGTGACATCACTTTATCCATGAGTTATTTTTGGTCTTCAAAGTCTTCATGAGTGTGAGATAAATTTCATCTCAATAGAATATTAACCCACATTAGTGGAGGTGGATACAGTGTATATAGGATTACATTTTTGATATATCATAAACCTTGAGAAATGGGACTTTAGTCACTGTTAAGATGATCCAAAATTCAGATAGATATATTTTATAGGTGTCTAAGGTAAAAAAGGAAAGCAATGGAATAGGATGCAGGGATACATCTCAATTCATAAAAAGTTAGAGAAAATGATCATCTCTCTTATATGATAGTTGAATAAACTATGATGTGGTATGTAGGGGAGTATTAGTTTTAGGGTCAACAATAGAAGTGATTCAAGACTAGGTTAGTCAGGGAAATACTCCAAAAGGGTGGATTATGGATGATCAAAATAAGATTTTAATTCTAGGGTGATTATTTGTACCATAGGCAATGTGTGAGAGAGTTCTCCATGAGTTTCATATATCACCATTTTGAGTGAATCCATGATTATAGAATATGTACTATGGAATGAGTAGGATGTTTTGGGGAACTCGGATGAAGCAACTGATGGAAGCATTCATTCAATGATTTCTAGTTTTACAGTTGGTAAAATGATAGAAAATTATTCATAGATATTTGTTGTAGTAGTACGATTTCCCCGAGTGGATGTGGTAGGACATCACATCATATTTTTTGACTAGGTTACCTCCTGCCTAAGGAGGTTTGGATGCCATTTGGGTGATCATGGAATGACCTCTGTAATTTTCCCATTTTACAGTGATCAGTGAGTTGATTGTTTTGAATACTCTAGAAAAGTGGTATGTGGATGAGGTTTTGAGACACCATAGTTTACTAAAGACCATCATCAATGACTAGTATTCTCATTTTACATTATGATTATTGTTAAGATTTCAATATGAATTTGGATCCTAGTTATTACTTAGGACTAATTTCATTCCTCTGATAGATGAGAAGATAGAGAAGACCATTCAGAAACAATAGGATAAGTTGCAGGCTTATGTCTAAATCTTTAGTCTATCATGGGTGACCCACCTACCATTGGTATAGTTTACCTACAATAGTAGATATCACATTTATAATGATATGGATCTATTTCAAGAATTTTATTGGAATCCATGTCATTATAAATTGTACTAAACAGAGGTTGTGGAGTTATCAGAACATAGACCTAATGTGTTGTAGATAATTATAAATAATATCTTTTTTTGTGAGTAGATGAAGGCAACACAAGACCACATAAATCCTATACAGATCGTAAGTGGTGACCCAAGAGCTTGAGGTTAGATACCAAGTGTCCTATAAGGTATCATCTCATTAAGATCTGTTTATGTTTACATGTGGGAGTAATATATCTTGTTGGTTATATGGGACATTATAGGTATTAGAGAATGTATGTGAGGTGTATTATCATATTTCACTCCCACCACAGCATGAAAGAGTTCATGATGCCTTCATCATGTTACAAATAACCTGTTATTTTCTATATGAATATCAAATCATTTATTATAGGGAGTCAGACATCATGTAAAATGCCTCAAATTTGGAGTGGTAGGTGTCTATCTAGGATGTAATAACCCATGATTTTAAAATAAGAACACTATATTCAATAGAGTATATGACACAACATCAAGCCTAAGTGAACCAAAAAATATTAATATCTTAATATAACCACTATAACCTAGACGTTGAGTTTTTTGGGTATGAATAATAATATTAATATTATGAAATATATATGTAGGTCATACTGAATAAAAATATACTAGTTAATTCCTAACAAATAAGCATTCCATTTTTAATAAATTCATAATAGGACTAAAATAAATGCTTCCTTTAAAAAATATTTTTTTTCTTTTTTTGTTAGAGAATATTATATTTAATTATTAATAGTTATAGAAAAGGTATTTTATAAAATGTTTTTTTAGATAATCATATTAAAAATATCATAGGGTAAATTTTTTTATGTTTATAAAAGAATTTGTGTTTTCAGTGAATATTTAAAATTACAGAATTTTCAACCACTGTCACTTATTTATACTAAATAAAGTAATTTAAAAGTAACATTATATTATTGGATTTAATATTATGGTGACATATGAACAATTATATTTTCAAAAATCTAATGAATTCCTTTTTCATTCTCAATAAAAATTATTTTGATATAATATAACTTTTATTATTAAAGATATGTTTTTTTCTAAAAAAAAATTTCGTTGGGTTTTATGAATTTATATAAAAATTGATCATTCCCACAAATGTGAATTGAATATCGATAAATGGATTATATATTTAGAATTAAGAGGATCGAATTAGGTAAATATGGCCCTTTACATTTTGGTCATTATGAAAAATGAACTTGGTAAATATTTGTCACCTTATTAAGGATAAAAATGGAAAAATAGGGTTAAAACCAATAGATATAGATTAAAAATCAAACTTAAACAGGAATTTGTCCTACTGGATTGGTGTATTTAAAACATATCCATCTAAGTCTCTAATATATGTCCACATGGTGCTATATTTATTTAATTATGACCATTATATTGATTTAAGAAATGAATAAATACAAATTGAGACTCTGTCTTGAATTTAATTCCTCCATGATTTCAATAAAAGGATTACAAAAGGATAAGTCAGGTAATAAATTTTAATTTTAAATATAAATCAATTAATTATCCTAGTAATTTATTTTTAATTTTTACTGATTTTCTAATTTCCATAAATTCTTATGCATCAATGATAAAATTTTTATTCAATTAATAGAAAATAAAATAAACTATTTTAAAAATATTAAATATAAATAACATTGATGAATTATTATGTTACATGAATTTTATATATTAATATAAAAAAAATACAGTTTTTATGGGTTTATATTTGAATTCAATTAATATCATGATATTTTCAAAATCAAATAATGTGAATAGTTCATAAAATTAAATTAATAGGATTTGATGATAAACATATTTTTTAAAATTTTTTAGAAAGATTAAAAATTGTGAAATTGTAAAATTTGGATGAGAAAATGTTGAAAATTTCATGCCTTGTTCATTTATGAGATAATAGTTACCTTATAAGTAAAATTATAATCCATTAATATTTGAAAAGTAATATTCATGGTTAAGATTAAAATTGGATATCCAATGGGTTAAATTAAAATATTGGGTATTAAATGATATCTAACAAATTAAAAATTTCATTTTTGCAACTATATTAAGGCCTTTTAGTCCTTATATTTTAATACTTCTCATTTTTAACCATTTCAGTACAGTTTGACACATATTATATTTTATTATTTCATATTTTTTCAAAAATCACATTAATGATATTTTATAATAACAAATATTTCAATAAATAATTTATTATTCATAAAAATTCTATATTCCTAAAAATTAACAGAATATGGATGAATATATCATCCTTTTAAAATTTTTAGGTCAATTTCTCTTTAATAGTATCTTTTATTTCCCATAATGTGTAAAACATTATGTAATCGAGGTAATTATTAAAACGGTTAATGGGGGGGGGGGTTAAAACAAACTTATAATGGTAAAAAATTTATATAGACATATTAAAATTATATTGGATGATATTATTTAGAATCATACTCTATATTAATTTAATTTTATCATTTTTGATAAATTTTAACATGATTAGTTATTCGTATTAATTAAATACATTAAAAAATCCCCAGAATGCCCTTCCCCCACTTATAAAATAGAACCCCTATTTTAATCTATCCACACTTCAAGATACATTTTGATCATCTAATACAAAAAATAATACCATTATATCAACCTTATCAACATATTATATCTTATATTATTTCTAAAAGATCATCCCATCATATCTTAAGGTGTAAAACAAAAGTGGTTCTCAACGAAGAGTTATAACTCTTAAGTAGGCGTTTTCAAATTTATTTATTATTAAGAATCCTATAAATCAATGGTATACATTATAAATTAAACATATCATTATAAAAAATATATTTAATTATTTTTTGGAATGTATGGAAACCATAATCCCCCTTCCTCCAATCTATTGGAAAATGATAACGCTGCTCATATGTACATGTGGAATACCAGCTCCACGAAGCGATGCAACTCATTTTTTCATTTCCTCTTAATAAGAATTATATAAATAATATGTTTTATGAATATATATTATGTATATTAAATTATTATTATTATTTAAGTTAATTTTTTTAAATATTATTTTATACCATCCATCAAAAAATGAAAACATTGTCAATGCTTACATATGGACAATCCTCTCTATGAATGGTTTCATTTATCTTACATATCTATATTTTATTTACGACTATATATATATATTGAAAAAATATAATATTTATATCATGATAAAAAATTTCAAGATGATAGAACCAAGATCAATGTTCAAGGACCAAAACTATTGAACTTAAACACTCATGAAAAATGAAATAGTTATCACTTAGAAAATAGAGATTTCAATAAGGATTTTTTAATAAATAGGAATTAAAATTATAAAATTGGATCATATATGATTTAATAATTTTTAATATTTCTTTGGTATTGATTTATAATAAATTTAAATTTATTATATTGGAGTTTAAATCATCTTGTAAGAAAATAGAACTTGAGGTATGGGTTTATCATCTCGTAGTATCTTATTTGGCCAATGTGTTATGCTGGGAACCTATATTCTTTTATAAAGAGTATATACATCAACTTTGAGATTTTATAAAATTAATATTCTTATTTTCATTATTTTTAATATTTAATTTGGTGTTATTCATTTATTGATTTTATAATTCAAAAGGTACTAATGCTATAATGGTTTATGTTACAATCTCAATGTTTGTTGTGTTTGTTCATGATTATTTTTCTGATATTGAAATTTCAGGATTTATTATTCAATAATCTAATGATTTTTCTTCTAAAAAATTTTTATTATGAAAATAAACATTTCATTCTAATTTTAATAACTTTATATACTCAAGATACTGAAAGAATGTTTTTAAAGAAAAATGACTTTATTTCTCTTTTTGGTCATATTTTTCTTATTTCAAGTCCATGATTTCTAAAAATATTTTCCAAAATATTTATAAGATACCCCAATGCATGTTTAAATTCATTGTTACCCATTTAGTAATTTTATTAATTTTTTTATGAATCACCATCTTATTACTTCCGAATTAGGTACTTTTGACTTTTTTATGAAAATTTGAATGAAATATTTGTCATTATATTCATAGTATGAATGAAATTTATTACTGTAATGTCCAGTAAATATTATGAATCCTCCTTTAAATGTTTCCAAAAAAAATTTCAACAAAAAAATTTTCCATAATATTTAAGAAATTTCATTAATTTAATGATGTGACTACAAAATGAAAAGGGTATTTACCTCATGAAATATTATACATGATCTTTTAAACGATTTAAAACTTAATGATAACATACATTGATGTTACATTTTAATTATTAGGGATATGATCAAATGGTAAATTTATTTTTATTTTTGTATTGTTTATGATTATGATGAAAATATTAATTTGACACACATTTATTTTCCAACTGTCATGATTCGATGAAATTTTGAAATGTTTATGAAAATAGTTTCTATTCCACAGGTTATGATATGATTAATGCTTTATAATATTGTGAAAAACATATGTATAAATATCATTATGTAAAGGGTTGGACCAAAAATATATAGTCATCAAATGCATTGGGTAAATATTGATATCTCATGAGATAATAAGGATTGGAATGGGAGTGAAACTAGTTTAAAAATGAACTCCTTCCACTATTATAGTCTTGGGAGTGAACATTGACTAATGATACGATGTAATGGGGAGCGAACCCAATCTAATATGATAGTATTGGTAGCAATCCATAACATTGGAAATTATTTTCTATGCTTATGTGTATTACAAAAACATATTTATTATTCCAATTTGATTTTTTAAAGGGTCATGTTCTTTCATTGTTTTATAATTAATGACTTATATACTTCCATACATTATGTAATGGAAAAATATGATGATTAGTAATATGAATGGTATTGTTTTCAAATGTGAATCTAATGTTTTCAGACCCTTATGTTAATATTATGTTTAATTGATCATTGATATCTCCCTTGTTTATCCTTACTGATAATTTGATCATAACCATTATTATTTTTTCATTTCTCTAGGGTATGCAGATATGTTTTATGTATGATGTGTCTAAGAAGGTTATTAGTTATAAAGAACTTATTGGGAGGTCATGTAGATCTTTTATGAATTAGTTTTTTATTAATCCATGCTCCAAAGGACACTAAAACTATATGATTATTTCATGGATTGTAATGTTATGTAATGAATAGTCATCTATTAATATGTAATATATATGTATGAAACCTATGGGTCACTATTTTTTATATTAGAGAATGGTTTAGTAACTATTGAAAACTATAATTAATAAACATTAGTGATAACACTAAAGAAAATTCTCTGAATAGGTGAAATTTTAATTCTATGTTATTGAATGGAGTTTGGTTTTCCTCAATAAAAACTCCGTGATGGATACTACTTGTGTAGATGGTTTTGGAACAAATTCATCTAGAATTAAAACCATGAAAAGAGTTTGTTGTGTATATTTCCACCATACTTTTGCTTCACGTTTAGCTATCCCTTATTATTGAACTAGTTTAAAACTCTTGGGGGATATTTATAAGTTATCTGATATTTTATTTATGAACCATTATGAAGGAATTGAATTGATAATGATCATGTATAACCCAGTTTAAACAGAAGGTTTAATAGATTGGAAATAATATGCCATTATTTAAACATTATATAATTGATTTTTCATGATCTTTCACTAAAGTTATTAGGGATAAAACAATTTATTTTGGTTTTAGATAATGGATGAAACTAGTAATATTCATGTTAATATTTAATGGTATAAAAATGGAATGATTGTCCTTATGAATAAATAAATAAAATGGAAACAAGAAGGAAAAAACATATGATTACTCATAATCTTCTATCATGATAAATGATTAAAAATGTAAACATCTGTGATTTTAGTAACACATAATATAATATGATGATGTAATTTTATAATAGATCATATGGTAATGACCATACTATAATGAATGTTTAATTTTTTTCATGCCAATAATGTGTGAAGGATCACCTCAGCGAATGTCAATAAGGAAGGGAATGTTTTTTTCTATATGTGAATGAAGGATATAGAGAAAACAAATTCTATGGAATTCAATGCCTTATATGTGGGGAATATTGGTATTATCAGAACCAATCCCCTAATCCCAAGGTTAACTCATAGAACAATGATGTAACTAAATTGTGCCAATCAATAATGTACAAGGATTTAAGGGTTTACATACATGGAATCAATAATTTTATTTTAAAAGTGTTATATTAGTAATATTTTGGATATAATAATCATTAAACATCAATGGAATATTCAAAATAGTTTTTCAAAAATTATTTTATCTTTTTTGAAAGGTATCAATATCCAGGAAATGTGTTTTATTGGTAAGGTTATATTGTTTACTGGGTAGAAGGATATTATTGACCATGATGAATTAAATTGGATATTATTTGGGACAATGAAATTTGTTAGTAATTTTATTATATAGTGATTTATGTCATAGTTTATGAATTTTATTTCATTTTAGGATTTATGGTATTATTTTATGGTTTATTTGAGGAATAAAGATTTTATTAATTTTTGGAAGCCTATATTTTTTCATGTGGGATTGACATAAAATTTATGGAAACCTTGAAGGATTTATTTGTTTAAGGTTTTATCATATGTTAAATGTAATAGTTACCCCTTTGAAGGTATTAAGTGATGGAATTTTTAGCTAATTTGAATGTTTTTCAATGTTTTTGGAAGAATAAACTTATGGGTTTTAAAAACCCCATTGTTTTAAAAATACGATTTAATGTTATGTTAATTTTCATCTATTGGATAGTGGGATATAGATAATATTAACATATGAAAAGTGATTAATTTCCAAGGATATATTTTTAGAGAATCTTATGGTTAAGATAAATATTTCTTTTCAAGTTAGTATCTTAATATCATTCATCATATATTTGTGAAATTCATTCAATTATAAGCTTATATAGTAAATTATCATTGTCATTAATGATATTTTGAGAGATTTTTCATTGGGTTGAATTATATGTAAACCTAATGTTATAAATGTTGTTTAACAAGAAATATTATTTGAGAGGAATACAATGAAAATACTAGGGATATAAGTTGAAGAGTATGTGATCACTTTTGAGGTTAAAACACTGTCAAATGTTTATTTTATTTAGGTTATTTGTGTTTTAAGTTTATTTTTGAAATTTTCTAAGTGAAACATTTTTTGGTTATTAGGGAAATTTTAGAGTTAAATGGGATGGTTTAAACAATTTTTATATTAGCTTATGTAGTGATAAGAATTTATTTTTGGTTAATATTTAATGATAGGAGTAATATTTTAATATCCTTATGAGTATTATGAAATTTTTTTTAGTGATTTATGTGACAAACCAACCCAGATTGACCCTGAACCGGTCACCCGACCCAATCCGCAGTATGGTCTGAGAGGCATTCCTGAACCACTCGGGCTGGCGACTAGTGCTTGGGCATAAAAAAAGAAAATGTTGGAATGATTTATCGCCATGAAAATAAATAAAGCTGCAAGAAATTTCGAACAAGTAAAGGTGAATAAACAATATGTAAAAGAATGAACAATTAACAACACACACTAACCTGACCTCAAACCAAAACTCCTCATGACTCTGAGAGTTACTCTCCAAACAACAACCAACACATTCCCATGGTGAAAAAGCTTGATTCAAACCATCAACAAAAACTAAAAATATGCAAACACTATAGGCATGAGTAGTAATGCTTAGTAGGTAGGCCCGATAAATTTATTCCCAGTGCGCATTCTTTAAGTAATGAATACATTTATTTCAGGTTTTCAATATAATCTATAATTATATAATTTTCTATACATTTAATTCTAAGGAAAAAATAACAATCCTTCTTCATTACCATATTGTTAAAATATGGTTCAAGAGGAGGAGGAAATAAATTAAGTCAAAAAAGGAATAATTCATTTTTCAAAAAAGTTCCAAAGGAAAGAGTGATTGTTCATTAAAAACAATTTCTCTTGAAAAGCTCCTTAGAAAACAACACATTTAAAATTTTACATGAAAAAATCAAAACTATTTACAAGGGATATCACTTCATATAGGGAGGGTAATGATACTTACTATACTAGTGTCAGAGGAACCTGGGAAAACCTAGGATTAGAGAGGAAAAACAGAACGTACTAAAACATATAACTCATCCTTAAGTCATTATTACTCTCAATGAAATCATAATAACCTGATGCCCAACCATCACCCTACCTATCCTGGTTGAGGGGCCCAATCCCATAACAATAATAACAAAATATCCCCATGTTATGGGCCACTTTAGTGAATAATCTATCAAGTGTCTAAATAATTCTCGGTAAACCTCCTTACTATTCTAGGTTCCCAAGTATTTTTCATAGGATTGGGTTCGATGAAATTCAAACAACAAGTCCCATACATGTAAAGAAACACATCACAAAATATGGCACCACCCTGACCACCTCAAGGTAGTCCCTTTCCATCACATTCATTACACATTGAAGGTCATATACCGAGGATTCTCCCACTATCCATGATCAATAACCAGTTAAGGAACACCAACTTGAGAGGGGTTTTCCAAATACCATTTAAAAATTCAAAATGGGATTTAGATCATTTTTTTACAAAGAAAAACCTTCTACAATAAACCATGCACAAATCCCATATTTTTAACCATAAAATTTAGACGCCATATAGGAAATACCAACCATCCACTTTAAATGTGACACTGTCATTTAAAATACCACAAAATGTCTTTAGGAAACATAAACCAGATAGGAATGGCAATCAGGTGATTTAATAATACATGGAATGCACAACATAATAAAAACACACCACACATCAAAAATACATTTTGAAACCATACACACATTACTTTAAAAACCATAATCCAAATGTCCACATGGAAAAGCATTTACTAAAAACGAACAACCATTTTGAATTTAGTGTAGATTCATAAGGGCCAATCGGGATTTTTATAAACACTTAGTATGCATATCACAATTAAACAACTTGAAATGTTCCAAACGGTCCTTACATAATTGTTTCCCTCAAATCAAGTGTTTTCATTCAAAAGTGAATCAACCCACTATTAAAACATAGTTCTTTGGAAATACACATGTGGAACTTCAATATCTGATTTCAACATCAAATTTATATTTTTAATACTAAAACATGCTTCAAAAAAAATTAGCAATCACTAGAAAACCAACCAGAAAATTCTTAAACAAAAAGGGTGTCACTATTTAACACTTCTAGTCAAATTATCAAATAAACTAAAACAAAATACCACATATCTCAATGAATGACCATGATAAATATAAAAAATAACTAATTAACAACTAAGGGTTGTGATAAAACAATAATTCAATGAAAAAAAAATTTAACAGTAACTAGAAAAGGTATCCAACCTCAACTCACAGCTTGATCATTACAACACAACTCTCCTCACACTTATGCATAAGTACCTATGAGATAATGATTGTGGTATCCTAGATATACCACACCAACACCCAATAGAATGCACAAGGCAACTAAAAAAATAGGAATGTTGATTTAAAATAACCAAAAAAATGTTTCCCAAATTCACATTGACATAGCAGCATGTGTCTCATAACAAACCCAAACAACTCTCCTTTGGTGGAAGGTGTCAAAAAAAAGATAATTTGTCTGAGCAAGCCATATATCCCCAAATAGATGAGTCACATGGTGATTCATATGAAAAAAGGAGGTAGGAGGGCGATAAGACTGGTCGTCATACCCAAGAAGGTCAGTGAGTTGCTGCAGGGACTCAAAGAACTTTCCAGTAGGGGGGTCATGCGGTCAGGAAGGGTTTCACGAGTTGATTCAAACCCCAACTCGAAGAAGACAGTCCCAAAGAGGGAGGTCGAGCCATCTTGGAGTCGCCACCGAGAAGAGGGTCGGCCAAACATGGATGTGTCAGTGAAGCACACGGATGGCTGGAGGGAACGTGGCTATTGGTGTTTGCGCAAGTGGGGGTGGAGGATGCATTGATGCAGGTCACCAAAGATGGCCAGCAGGAAGATCTCTGGGTCATGTGGTGCATGCCGAAATAGGTGACGTAAATGGGTGTGTAAACTAGGTGGAGTATGGTCGTGTGTGCACCACGGTCGAGCTATGACGACTATACGGGAGTGGTATAGATCCGAGGGGAAACGATGGCTAGAGAGGGGGAAGGTGACGCTGATGGAGGAGGGTTGGCCAGTGATGGCCATGCACCGGGTTGGGTCACACCCCAAGGGTGAGAGGGGTAGGAGCTAGAGGGAGGGTGTGAGAGAGAATGAAAACCTAGAAAAAAACTAATAACCTGATAATAATTTTAAAAATATATCCATAATAATAATAAATGATAAAATTAACAAAAATAACCATTCCCATTTTATATAATAATAACAATAATTTTAATATACATAACATTTCTAATAATAATTTTAATGATAATAATAATAACAAAATAAAAATTGAATAATAATATTAATAATATATGTTTTATTTTAATTTAATCTAATAATTCTTTATTTAATTCAGTTTATTTGAATACTACAACATCCATGTCTGTGCAAGCCACAAACTGCCACACAAGAACTGTGTGGTAGCTTCCGTCCACTCTTGAAGCCATCGCATGGGTACCTAGGCTGACCGCATGGTCTCCACTAACCATGCGGTGCCCACGCACCAGTCTAAAACCCACTGCGTCTCCAGATAAAAAAAATAATTAATAACATTTTTATAAGATCTATAATATCAGTAATAATAAAAACAATAATAATAATCCCAATAGAATTAATAATATTAGAATTATTACTATTAACGTGAAAGTTTTCAAATTTTATTTTAACTTTTTCATATTTAATTTTTTTAACATTCATTCATTATTATTTTAAATTGTTATCTAATTTTTAATACCGGGTAGGCCTCATGATGTTTGGGGCATTGATGAAATGTGACCTGGGCGTATCTACACAATCTCTGGACATCGTTCAACTCGTGTGCCAAAGGCCTCCAATCCCAAAACAACCTTTTTTAGATGAAAAATAAAAAATTCAAATAGGGACACATCTGAACCTCTACCCAGTCCTAAACCAAGGCAAAAATAGATAATTGGGTGTTACAATTCTCTCCAACATAATCCTTTCCGACCTCATAATTCCACAACAAGGCCAAAACCCAAACAAAACATGTTGCTCTTTTATAGTTCAAGGATATTCCCAAAGAACGATAAATGAAGTCGTAACAAAACACTACCAATAAGAGGAAGACTAAACAATGCACTTGGGAAACCAGACCAAACTATCTGCTAAGTGCTACCTACCCCCAAAAAATTAACCACCTTCAGTTGAGCGATCCAAAAAACACATAACATTCATGATTCTAATTCCAACCAAAACACACCCAATCCTTAAACATCAACAAACTAAGCTGAACCATTCCACTGAGATGAAACTGGAATTCCCACATAGTTTGGCCTGAAAGATTCCCAACCCTAAGAAACATAATTAAACTATGTTACTTTAGGTATAACACTATGAGACCCACTATTGGTCTCCCCACTATAATAACTGATGAGATTAGCCGAACATTAAAACTTCCCACATAAACCGAAAACCCCTTCCATAAGGGGGTAAGGGAAGACCCAAGTGATAGAGCATAAAAAACCACCTTCTCTATATCAACAAAATCACAACCTTGGAAGAACACAATCCATGCCACACTAATGAAAAAGATTAAACCAAGGACCCTTTTCACCACTACGATTCTCCTAACTCTGCCCTAGCTTCACTATGGGACCTATGGCTGGAGCTTTGATGAATGAAGAATATCCTACCTTGCAGTCAGGCTTCTGAAATTACCAAACATAACACACGAACCAGAATTTTAACAAACACACTTCCATTAAAATAATGATTTCAATAGGTTTGAGAAAAATATTCTTATAACTAAAGGAAAAGAAACACCACAAAACTATGCAAGATATGACCACCACATCTAGGGATCATTACAAATAGGAAACCCCAAACTGATCCCAAACATTGTCTTACTACAGTTGATGGAATGAGATGACCTTCAACGAGCTTGTTCTGGCTTTAGATTGCTTTTTGGAAACACCTTAGAATAATCATTGCAAGTGACCCAGATATCCCAAGGTGTTGCAAGGTTTCAAAACATTGAAGCACGTCCTCTTTTTATGACCCTTCTTCCTACACTGATGACAGATCACAACATTACGCTCTGAGGGTGTTGATAGTAGGTCTGAATTTCTCTTAATTCTTCTACCAGCACCACCAGTATCAGGCCTTGTCCCATTCTTTCTATCACCATCCTCTTCAATGCTTCCCAAGGTTGGGGGGGGGGGGATTCTCCACCTAAAGACATCCGGTTAACACAACTTCAGCAAGAAAGGATTTCACAAAAACATCTAAAAAGGTTGTTATGTTGAGATCTTCCAATTTTGATTGCTGCTCAAAAAGAAGCCCGAGCTCAACATACCAATCTTCCACGAGATCAATTCCAACACACCTTAGTTCATATGGTGAAAGTTCAAAGAAATGACGAAAGAATCCCAACATTGATCTAACATCTTGATGAAGACCGCACTACTCCAACCTCTTCCTCACACTTGTCACCTTAGAGAAATATGATTGGATGAACAATGACTTAAAGAACTCCCATGTGAGATATGTTAGAGGCATTCTTTGAGACACAAACTTCCACCATTTTCAAGTTAGACCTTCATACATAAAGGTATACAACTTCACCTTCAATGACTTAGGAGGTGTAAGAAAACATTAGTTCCTCTAAATCTTCCAAATCCACTCCATTTTCTCAAGAGGGATTGCTTGTCCAAAAAAGAGAGGAGGGTTCAATTTCTAGAACATGAGGATGTAGTCTATGGAATAATGAACTGGAGTATTTTCTAATGGTGCACCACCTGAAGCTACACCTTGGGCATTCATCAAATCTTCATGGTGGCGAACACTAAGGAACAAGGAAACAATAAACTTAATAAAACCATGGTCGTGAACATTTTATATTCATCTTTTCAAAATCTCCATAATAAAACATTAAAAAACAATTCGTAGAGTTAAAGAAGACTCAAACGACCCCCAAGCGGAAACTAGTGCTGATCGGTGACTCAAACATATATTTGGTAGCCATACTCCTGTCACGCCTTCATCATAGAGAGTAGTCTAGGGAAATTTACTCAGCTATACAAGGCTTGATAGGCCCTGTGAGCTCACAACTCTACTCTCCCTACTCCCTTTTCATTTCCCAACATAAAACAACTAAAAGGAACCAAAATGGAATTGACATCCTGGACCTCCCATGGTAATATGTGGTTTGAAATGAGCAAGGGATCATGATTTCATTCCCGTATCTATGATTCATGTCCTAACAATTATAATTATTCTAGCATAACAACCCCTAATAATGATGGGTTCTTTGAAAATAATGGTATGCTCCAGAGCCAACCTACTCTGATGCCATTTTGAAATGAACCAACCTAGTTCGACCCTGAATTGGACACCCAAGATGATCCACGACATGGCACGAGAGGCATTCCCAATCCTCCCTGGCTAGAGACAACCTCCAAGACATCAAAAGAAGGAATTTAGAAACATTTTCTCATCGTGAAAATAAATAAAGCAACAAGAAAAGTAGAACAATAGAAACTGAATAAATGACCCGAAAAAAGAAAGAACAACCAACAAAACACCCTAACCTGACATTGGCCAAAACTCCTCGTGAACCCAAGTGTTACTCTCCAAACCACAACCAACACTCTCCCATGAAAAACAAGCTTGAGTTGAACCTGCAAAAAAAACTAAAAAAATAGGCGTAAGTATTAAAACTCGGTATGTATGGTGGACTAATTCTTTTCCCAATCCACACTTTTTAAATAAATAAAACTTTTATTTTTGTTTTGAAATAAAATTTATAAATATATAATTTTCTACACATTTAATTTTAAGGAAAACAAATCAAAATAATAATTTATTTCCCCTATGTTAATTCAATGTTCATGTGGTTGAGAAAATGAAAGAAGATAAAAAACGAATCATTCATTTTTTTATTAAATTGTCAAAGGAAATAGTGATTGTTCATTCAAAATTTTTTCATGAAAACCTCTTTAGAAAACCACTCATTTACAATTTTATATGAAAACACACAAACTATGTACACAATATATCACTTCATATAGAGATAGAAATGATACTAACTATAATAGTGTCAAAGGAACGTGGGAAAACCAACGAACTCAGAGGAAAAACATAACGTACTAATACATGTAACTCATCATAATGGAATGCCTAATCTTAAATAAGTCATAATGCTCTAATGCACAGTAGTCTCTCTACCTAACCCGGTCGAGGGGCCAAATCCCACAAAAATAATAACAAAATATCCCCCAACTAGGGGCCAATAGAAGTTCATAATCTAACATGTGTAGCAATCATTCTCAGTAAACCTCCATTCTCTGATAGGTTCCCATGTATGTTTCACAATAGGGTGATTTGTGCAATTCAAACAATAAGTCACATACATATAACCAAACACACCACACAATCTTGAACCACCCCCACTCCCTCTATGGTTGTACCTTTCCATCACATTCACTACATGATGAAGGTCCTATACCAAGGCTCTTTCTAAGATAATGGATCAAAATTTAGGAAAAGAACACCAAACGAAGAGGGGTTTTAGAAATTCCATTTCAAAATTCAAAATTGGATTTTGAATTTTTTTACAATGAATAAATTTTTATAATCAACCATGAACAAATCCCTCGTTTTTAACCATAAAATTTAGACACTGCCTGGAAAAAATGAACCATCTTCTTTCAGTGTCACGTTGTCATTTAAAAAACCATAAAATGACTTTAGAAAACACAAAAAATTTTGGAAATACAATCAAGAAATTTAACTAATACATTGTATGCACAACATAATAAAAATAAACCACATGTCAAATATCCATTTTGAAACCATACACACAGTAATTTAAAAAAAATTATCCAAAATTCCACTTGGAAAACCATTTATGAAAAAATAAATACCATTTTTAATTTTGAATAGATTCATAAGGGCCAATCGGGATTTCAATAAACACATTGTATGAATATCATAATTAAACAAATTTAAAAGTTCCAAATGGTCCTTACACAATTTTCTTCCCAAAAATCATTTGTTTACACACAAAAGCGCAACATGAAACTTTCAAACCAGAGTGATTTGAAAATAAACTCGATGAAATTCAATCACCAATGTCAACAAAAAATTTATTTTTTAAGACCCAAACATGCTTCAAAAAAAATTATCAATCACTTGAAAACCATCTAGTAAATTCGTAAACAAAAAGGTTGTTCACTAATTGACGCTTCTAGTAAAATAATCCAAGAAACTAAACCAAAACACCACATATTACAATGAATGACTTGGATAAATATAAAAAATAACAAATTAACAACTATGGGTAGAGATAAAACAATAATTCCATGAAATCATAAATTTAAAGATAACACATAAAGGGATCATACATTATCACACAACATGATCACGACGAGACAACTCAACTCACAATTTTTCATAAGTACATGTGAGATGATGACTAGAACATCCCAAATTTACCACAACAACACACTACATAAAGAACAAAGCTTCTAAAAAGCATAGGAATGTTGATTTAAAATAACCAAAATAAAGCAGTGAAAATTCATCTTGAAACAACAGTAGGTGGGTCCAAACGAACCCAAACCACTCACATTTGGTGATGGGTTTCGAAACATAAGCTAATTTGACTATGAAATACATCACACCCCAAATCAAATAGGTGTGTGGATATTCGCACGAACAAAAGAGGCTTGGGGGAATGGTTGATGTTCCCAGGATGGCAAGAGAGGTGTTGTGGGGTGTTAGAGAACGTTCCGTTAGGGGGGGGTCGTGCAACCGAGAAGGGTTGTGCGAGCTGAGTCGTGTCTTGACTAGACGGGGGAAGTCCCGAAGAGGGAGGTCGAGCTAGTTGGGAGTCACGCTGGCAAGAGGACAGGCTAGACATGGGTGGGTTGGAAAAGCTCACGGCTAATAGGAGGGCATGTGATTTTCAGGGTGTGTGCAAGGTGGGGGTGGAGGGATTATCATTGGTCACAGGAGAAGATCGAAAGTGAGGAGCTATGGGTTGTGCGGTGAATGCACAAACATGTGATGATAAGGGGCACATGAACCATGTGTTGCACGACCGTGGGTGCACCACGATCATGCTATGCCTATGAACTAGGAGCGGTCTAGTTCGGGGGGAAACTCAAACTAGAGAGGGGGAAGGAGGCACCATGAAGGTGGGTTGGCCGATGATAGTGGTGTGTCGGGTTGGGGGTCACGACATGAGGGTGGGAGGGGTTGGTGGGAGAGGGAGAGAATAGTAGGGAATGAAACCCAAGCAAAAAAACTATAATAATAATAATAGAAATAATAATAATTATAATAATATAAACATAACAATAATACAATGTTAAAATTAATTAAAATAACATTTTCCATTTATAATAATAATATTAACAGTTCTAATATACATATTAATTATAAATTTTTAATGATTATAATAATAAAAATCTTATAATTCAATAATAAAAATATTAGTATCCACATTATTTTAATTTTATCTCATTTCACTTTACTTAATTATTTTCATTTGAACACTGCATCCATGCTCTCTACCCACTTCACAAATAGCAATGCACGAACCAAGAGGTATCTTCTGTCCACTCTTGAAGCTGTCGCATGGGTTCCCAGGATAACTGCATGGTGTCCACTGACCATGTGGTTCCCACGCACCAGTCTAAAACCCACCTAAACTCCTGATAAAAATAACCATAAAAATTAATAACATTTTTATTAAGATCAATAATAATAACAACAACAACATTAATAATCCCAATAGAATTTATAATAATATAATTATTACTATAAAAGTGACCCTTTTCAATTTTTATTATACCTCTTTCTTATTTTATTTTATGACATTAGTTTCATTATTGTTTTATGTTGTTAACTTATTTTTAATAGCAGGTTGGGTGCATGATGACTAGGGAGTAGCCTCACAATGTCCTAGGCGCATCTGCATGGTCTCCAGGATGCGTTCTGCCCGTGTGCCAAAGGATGCCAAGCCCAAAACACCCATTCATTGATAAAACTAAAAAATATAAATAGGGACACATCTGAACCTCATCCCAGGCTGGAACTAAGGAAAAAACAAAAACCCAAGTTTGACACTTTAGGCCTACAAAATTCAACTTGAATAATAATAATTTGGAGAAACAAATGAGATTGTAGTGGAAATCAATTAAAGGGTGATATTTTACTAATCAATTCAATATATTTTATTATATCTTTGTCCTAGAAGGAAAAAGAATCACTAAACTCTAGGAAAAAGATCTTAAAATAATAATTATGTCATATTATATTAATTTCTAATGAATCGATGAGCTTTTTTACACATTATTGATTTATGGTTTTGTGTTCTTTTACTTTCTTAGGATCGTTCACTTTTCTTGTGATTAGTGCCATCTTTCGCTCTCTATAATTATTAAAAAATTTATATTTCCTAAATTTCCATATTTTCACTTACTAATAATGTTCTCCTAGTTCAAACCAAATTGTTTTTTATTCCAGATGACCTTTATATTCCCCTTTCCATATTTTCATTAGCATGTTTTATTAATTCTTTTTGTGATCTGGATTTTCAACAACGAAATTTTTATATAAAAAACTGTGGATTATGAAGCACCTGTTTATATTTTCTATATGTAATTTTATAACGGGGGAGGGTGGATGTAACACCATGATATTTTTAAATATAATATTATTTTATATATTGTATATGACATGAAACACTGAGTTTTAACTATCAATATAATTTTATTATTTAAATATGAACATTATAACCGAGCTATTAAATTAGAAGGTATAAATAGTATTTTCCATTAGATGAAAAATATATAAAGTTCATTAAAAATAAAAATTTATTGATTAATTAAATGTAAATAAGATTTTAATTTTTCCTAATGTAATAATATTTGTAAAAAATATGGTTTCTTCAAAACTGTTTTTTATTTATCATTATGAGAAAATATTATGTTTATTTTTTAAACTTTTATAAATCATATTTGATAAAATGAATATAATTTTTTAATTAATAATATAAAAATTAACGTAGGGTGGAATTTTTTAATTTTTCTTAAATGAATGATCTTCCAATGAATAGGTAAAATTACCAATTTTTCAAATAAAATCATTTTTATTCATTAAATAAAGTAATTTAAAAGTAAACGTGTATTTTTTATTTGATCATAAAGTTAAATATTATAGATTTTATTTATAATAATATAAATAATTCCATCTTATTCATTCGTGTTAATGATTTTCATATATGTAATGTTTTATATTTGAAAAACTATTTTTTAAAAAATTAGGTTTCCTTGATTTTTATGCATTTATATTAAAATTGATATCTTAATATTATAAGAATTGAATATTTAAAAAATGATTAAATATATGGAATTATAAGGAATTTTTTTTAGTTTGGTACCTTTTATTATTGGGCATTATGAGTAATATCAGTGGGAAATATTTTTCTACTCGGTATGGTTAAATTGGATAAAATAAGGGTTAAAAGCATGAGATAAGGTCTCAAAATAAACCATAAACATGAATTTATCATATTGGATGGGTAATATCTATGTATTATACATTCAAGTCAATAATATATGGAATCATGGTTCCATATTTATTTAATTATGACCATTATATTAATATAATAAAAGAATAAATAAAAAATGTTACTCTCATGACATAAATATGTCTAAATTTTTTACATAAAACTAAAAAGAGGATATGTTTAGGTATAAATGTTTATTTTAATATAATTTTTTATTTTATCCTAGAAATTTATTTTTAAATTTTTGTGATTTAATAATTACCTAAATTACTTAATGAATGCAAACATAATATTTATTCTATTACTAGAAAAATAAAATAAATGAATTTTAAAATATGAAAATTAATAAAATTTTCGATGAAATATTATGTTAAAAGAAATTTATTGATTAATGTATATTTTTTGAAATATGATAAATATTTATATTTAAATCCCATTGTTATCATTTTATTTTAAAATTATAATTTTGTGAATTGTTCTCAAAATGACATTAAAAGTAATTCATCATATAAATATTTTATTAATTTTTTTAAATCATTTAAATATTTAAATAGGACAAAAGGATAATAAATTGTCAAAAATTTCATCCCTTGATCTTTTATGATATAATTTTTAGATTATAATTAAAATTATAAACCATTAATATTTAAAAATTCATTACTATGATTATGATTTAATTGGTTAACCAAGGGTTTATACAAAAAAGATAACGAATAAAATGATGTCTAAAAAATTCTAAATTTGATTGGGAGAATACATTAAGACCATTTAATAATTATATAATAACCCATATCATTATAAAATAATTTAAAATGACCTGGACACATATTTTATTATAATATTTCATCTATTTCTGGAAAATCACATTAATGATATTTTATAATAAATAATATTTAATTAAATTAATTAAAATTATTAAAAATAAATATTTGAAAAGGTGAATGGTATAATGTTTAATACATCAATCACGGTCCATTTATCTATGACTTATTCTTTAATTGTAACTTTTGTTACCACTAAAGTGTATGGAACTATATTATTGGGATAATTTTCAAAAGGGTTAATGTGGGGTCAAAACAAAATGTTAATGATGAAAAAATAATCTAATTTTTTAAAAAAAATTACATGTGAGTATTTTGACTCATTCATATCAAATAATATAATTTTATAAATTTGGATCAATTTTAACATGAAAATTAATTTATATTAAAATATCATTTTATTGAATTCCAAGAATTCCCTTCCCTCAATTTAAAAATGGCACCACATATCTTTTTCTCTAAACTATTATATAGAAATTTGATTTAGAAAATTCTTACTGTATTAAATTAATACATCATTCCACATATCCCAGACCACATGGTCATTACAAAAGTTTATCCCTTCAAGGATTTAGGTGTAAGAAAAAATTCGCTACAAACTAAAGTGTTATAACTCTTAATTGAGATTTTCTTGGTTTCGTTTCTATTTATACATACTATATATCCATTGAAACCATTTTAAAACAATTAACATAGTTTATTAAATATAATTAATTATTATAATTATTATAAAACAACTACAATCTCCCTTATTCTGATCTTTTGGAAACTAATAATGTCGATTTTGTGTATGTGTGGACTACCACCTCCATGAAGGGATATGAATAATTTTTTTTTAAAGGATGAAAAAATAGGGAGATTTAATTAATATATATAATATATATGACATAATAAATATTATTTAATGTTGATTTTTTATTTACCTTTCTTTCTCCCAATCCATGGAAAAAGGAAGAAAATGTGCATGGGTATGTACAGACTACCGTCTCCATTAATGGCGTAATTAATTTTTCTATAAATATTTTTTAGCTTTTTATATATATAAAATGAAAATATATAATATTTATATAATATTTAAAAAAATATAGATGATATAACAATTATTATTGTTCAAGGATCCAAATTGAAAAAATAAAATACTCCTAGAAAACTAAACAATTACACCTAAAAATGATTATTTTAGTAAAGAGTTATAAATAAATGTGTGTTAAAATGATATAAGTGAATAATATATGGTATTATCAGTTTTCAAATTCATCTTTTATATAATTATAATAAATTTTAATATATTAAATAGGCAGATAGATAATTTTTGATGAAATTCAATCTTGTGGTAAGTGTTTATCATCTCAAATTGTTCGATCTCAGAGCGATGTTTTGTTATAAACCAATATTAGTTTATGATGTATATATAATTCCCATATAACACATAATTTCATAAATATACTGTTTCTAATTATATTTAATGTTTTATTTGAAGTTATAATTTCCTCGGGCTACGACTCTGATGTTACCAAATTTGTAATAGTTTATGTTATAAAATAATTATTTACTAGGTTTGTTTATGATTATGTTTTTGATGATGAAATTCCATGAAATAATTTTCAGTAATATCTTGAATTTTATTTTTCATGATTTATTCCTAAAAAATATTTGTTTTCATTTTATTACCATAAATTTAATAACTTAAGATACTAGATGAATGTTTTTAAGGAAAAATTTATTTATTTCTCTTTTTGGTCTATGATCCTTTACCTCCAAGAACATGTTTTCTAATAAAAATTCAAGGATGTTTTTAATATTTTCATATGGATATTAATTTAATTTTTAACCATTATTGGATTTAAAAAATTGGTTAAAAGTAATCTTCTTGTTGTTTTCACAGTGAGGTACTTTTCATTTTTTTTATCAAAAAATGTGAATGAAATCCTCATTTAATGTACAGAACATTAATGTAATTTCTCACAATTACGACTGAAAAATGTTTTGAATATTCCTTTACAATATATTATGGTATTTTTTATGACGAATTTTTTTTCAATCATATTTTTTAATTTTTAGATTTTAATGAAGTGATATCAACACGAGAAGTGTGTTTTCCTCAATAAATATTACATGTTACCATTTAATGGAATTATTCTTTTAGGATAAAAAAAATTAATGTTATATGTGATTTATTGTGAATATTATCCAAGGATAACATATTTATTATTTCTATATATTTTTTTATCATAATGATGAAAACATGTTTATGAAACCCTTTTATTTTCCATGTGTTATACAATGATGAAATATTGAAATGTTTATGAAACCCATTTCTCTTCTATGGGATTTGATATGATGAAGGTTTTATGATATTATGGTACAAATATGTTTTATTTTAATTATGTTATGGGTGAATGAGAATTATATATCAGCCAATGCATTGGATAAATAAGGACATCTCATGAGAATATATTAACTATAATGGGGAGTGAACTATGTTTAGTAAGGTAATCTATCCATTGTGATAGAAATGGGAGTAAAACATGACTAAGGATATTATAGATTGATAATTTATCCCAAGACAATATTATAGCATATTATGTTATCCTTGATAAAGGAAATGGTTTTGAATTCTTATCTGTATTCTATAAACTTTTGTATTGTGACAACGTTATACTTTCATGGATCACATTATTTTATTCCATTATGATTTATGTCTTATGAACTAATATGATTTATTTCATGAATCAATATTACTATATATTATATACATGGTATGTTTTTAAAATGTAAATCTCACATTCTCATACACTTATGTTCATGTTTTGTTTGTTTAATAATTGATATACCCCCATTTTACCCTTACAATGCATCTAATCTCACCCTTTATTATGTTTTCATTTCCCCAGGATAGGATAAATAGTTTATTTAATGATGTTTCTAGGATGTTTGATAGATATTAGGAACTATGTGGGAGAATATATATGTATTTTAGGAAGTATTTGATTATATATCCATGATTCAAAATATTATAAAACAATATGACTATAGTATGGATCACAATATTATGTAATGAATATTTATATATTAATATGTAATATCATTATATGAATATTCTGGGTCCCTATATTGTATCATCAATAAATGACATTGTATTAGATAGTTTTCCCATTGGTTCATCTATTGTGAAGGAAATGTGTCTTACGGGAGATAACTAGGGAGTGGAAGTCCGAAACGCATGTTCAATACCTCAATTTGTTTTGATGCATTATCTTTTTTCCTTTTATTGAGATATTATTTTTAAAATTATTGTTTATATGAGATTAAATAACTTCCTTGTTTGATGATATATCTTATAAATTTTTTTATCTAATGTGTCACTATTTTCTTCTTATAGCGAGATCCTAGGGAAATATATAATTAGTGGTTGTCTCGACCACCATTTCCATATCATTCCATCTTTTTTATTCTAAAAAATGAAAATAGTTTGAGAGGTACCTGATATAATTCTCTTGGATCATAAAATCAATAATTATTTACTTTCCAAAGGCTAGAGTTTTCAAGAGGGTATATGAGGTCTTATTCTATATGAAATTTTTAAGTTTGTTCTCATGATTGGTTTTTTTCATGTGGTCATTAATATAATTTAAAATGTTAATTAGTTTGTTCTCATAGTTGACGAGTTTCATATTAAAATCTATTTGATCCTTCATATAGTAATTTTTTTCTTTCTAATTATCAATTAGTTTTTTCTCATAGTCGATCTATCACTTTTTGTGGTCACCTGGATTGGTTGTGTTGTTAGTTGGTTTTTTCCTATTGTAGGTTAGTTGTTATTGCGGTTGATAATTTTCCTTCTTATGGTTGATCTATTAATTTTTATAGTCGGTCTGTTACAGTTGGTGTCCTAGAACCAACTGTTGGACTTTTATTACATGAATATTTAGTGAATTTAAATATAAAACATCATATTACCTATTGTTCATTGTTCTTCAGGGCTGTGATGTAATAATGACCAAGAATATTCATTGTTATGAAAAGGTCATGGAAGTTCCCCCCTATATTGAGAACCTCAAAATGCTATAACAATTTTATTAAATATAGTTATGTGGTTGGATGAGATACTATGATGGGACACATAGAATATAGACCGTCATGTGAGAGTACTCATAAAAAGATGAGACTTCCTCTCATTAAGTTCACACTGGGTAATCTCCAAGATAAAATATTATTAGAATAGACCCACCAGAAGGTGTTATGCATGTTTTATTGCCATCAGATATTCGAAATTGTGAGCTCATGTAATGATCCTTAGACATTAATATTATCATTAATACATGTAATGACTCACACACATTGATTTACTGATGAAAACTGTCACACAAATAGTTGGTGGGATGTAGGGTATGTTGGGTGTGAAATGAGTGGCATGTTTTTCGTGGATAAGTTGAGAAAGGATTTTCCCTTTCCATTTATAGAAGTTGATATATTATACATTGGATTGAAATAGAACCATCCCACGAAATTACATGGCCATGGTGTAATGACGACTTAATTTCACGTAGTCAAAAAACGACATTTCAAGCACAAAGGTTGATGACACTATCATGAAACCTTCTTGATGAGATATTGAGACATAGGGAATATATTACACAGTGAGTGCTCGTTTGTGGATGACTTTGTTGAAAATTTATGTTCATTCTCTTGGGTTCCGTGACCCTTTTCTAGACAGTACTCTTGGACGTTAGGCAGGCCATCCTAATGCTAACGAGAAATAATCCTATAGGGTCACACACTAAGTGTTTCTGGTGTTCTAGATTAAATTATATTTGAATTTAATTAATGGAATAAATATTATTCTCATGAAAGCAGAAAAATTTTATTCATGTTAAAATGATTTCATAAATTAAATAATTATTTATTTATATAATTGAAAATTTAATAAATATTTATTTACTAATTTGTAAATAAAATATTTAGTTAAGAGAATAAATTATATATTTATTTATTCAGGTGTTCAACAAATGGAAGTGGATTTCGAGCAGACTAAGGCAGATCTGGTAGTAAAAAATTTATTTACATAATTTTAAATAATTATATAACTAGATGGAAAAAATTAAAATAATAATAGTAATGCGACTATTATTTTTTTAAATGGAATATTTTTTATAATTCTATATTGAGAAAATTGGTTAACTATAAATAATGATGTAGTATTATTACTAAATTCATGGGGTTTCTCAAAGGCTATGAATGTATTTAATTTCTGTTAAGTAATTAAATATTGTAACTGAAGTCCCATGTCGTTAAATAGACTCCTACATATATTGTTCCCCATACAAAACCACACACCTGGTGAATTGAGAATTTTTGAGCTAAAAAATTTCTCTCTGGATTCCCCTTCCCACCTCTCCCAAGAAGGAGAGATGTTTTTTCAAGGCCGAAGAACAAGAGATCAAGAACGAAGAACACAAGAAACTCATTTCACTGCACTAGCACCCCAAGAATGAGTGGGGTCAATCAGAGGACATTAGAGCTTGTGTTCATCATCTCTAAAGGGATTATAATTTGGATCATCACAAGTGCAATTAGATAATTTCGATGGGTCATTCCGAAATATCAACATCATCCATGAAGAAAACACGGAAGATCTAGATATTCTTTTCTTCCTGAAATTAATTAAGTTAATTATAAATGTGATGTTCACTATCCTCTCTAACGGATTCGGGACTCATACTTATTTATCTGAATCTTGGATTTTATTACGTGGATACTGGAATTCATCATCATATTGATCCAAGAATAACCATTGATCATGGTTGAAATTAATGTTTGGCGCCGACCTAACCACATGTCCGCTATGAGCAGATCCTAAAAGTGTTATCTAAGGGAGGTTGCATCAAATTTTTTAAATATTTAAAAATTTTGTTTATGATTTTCACATATAATAATATAGTTATTTCAAATCAAGTTAATCATTCTGAAAATATAAATCTGGAGATTTATTCCTCCTCTTTCGTTTCAAGGTCACCTTATAAAAACAATTTTTTTCATTTCATTTAAATTATAATAAAACAGAGGATCTCATTCATAGTTTCCAAAGGTTCATAGCCAAACAATACAAGAACAAACAAAATTTATTCTGTTGTACACGCAGTGTAGTCAAGGTTTAATGCACTAGGTCTGCTCCGCCAAACCAAGCTGTGTCATTGGAGTTTGTCTAAGTCTTGATGACTCCGTGTGTTGACCAGGAATAGGTGGAATGTTGTTTTCAGATTACACGCTGTGTGGCCCACTAGACATGGAATATATCCCCTTCAGGTTAGGGTTCGACCATGTACCCCATACATAGATTTCCCGGTAGGAGACTGTGTTACAAGAAACTACATGGCATGTAGCCCACTGGACATGACGTGTAATCAAAATATTTCCAATGACCACTCACACGCCTTTTCTTTAGGCATGTAGTTCAAATGGACAGCGAACAATAGTACACAACATGTAGTTGGAACCACACATCGTGTACTCATCCAAATTATGCAGATTTATTAAAATTTATTATTATATTTTATAAACCCTTGAGATGTGTACCATTGTGCTAGTATATAGCTGAGGCACAACACGTGATTGGTTTTTATATATATGTGTTTAAGTTGACATCTCTTTAATGTACATTTCTACTCATTGGGTAGTTATGAATATGAATTCACTGGTTTTCATCCATAGTAAAAGTTACGTACAATGATTATTCTAAATGAATTAATTTGTTTTGACTTATAATGTATGAGAATCTCATGGAAATTCAGAAAATGGTTTATGATAAAAGGATTTATTAAATAAAGATGATAATTAATTTGTTTTATTATAATTTATCTAAACCAATAATGATTAAATAATTGAATGCTAGTTTTATTTATGCTCAAATATCATTGCATACATGGATGATAATGAGGTAGACCAAGTCATTTTTATGTGGATGGTTTCTTTTAATTTATTTATTTAAAATAAATTTCTCATCCTATGAGCCTTCTCCTCATTAATATGTAGGGCATGTGTGCCCAATGATTTATTTATGTAAAACCCCATTTTAACCCTCACCTGCATGTGAGATTAATGAAATTTGTAATGGTTGAATCTTCTAAACTAGTGGAGGTGGTTCGAGAAGGATCCGAGAAGAAACCAATCCCAGGTGATATAGAGGTTGACAAGTGGAATGCTGTAAACACGAACCAAAAAGGTTCATGGTGTTTATCCCCTAGGTTTAGGTTAGTTTGTCAACTTATGGATAAAATAACCCTTAGAAAATCTCATGATCATTCCATTTTATCTATTTCATTTCTTTCAGTTTCATGGTTTATCATTATGGATGTATAGTCACAATCATATAATTAAAGAATTAAACAAGCATGCAAGATGTAAATAACATAAAACCGGGATTATGCGTAAATATTATTAAGACATGGTTAATCACTTATGTAAGTTCCACATAATATTAAAAAGTTTTTGATAATGACAATAATCAATTCACACATAACAGATAAACCCCTCAAATGAAATATTAATTCAGAACAAGCCTTCCGATAATTGATTAAGGCAAAAACTCAAAAAAACTAGGTGTTTGACCAACCCTTGTTGTGACACAAACTTTTATATTGGGAGCCCTTATGAAAGGATTCAGGTTGAATTAACCATATTACATCAAGAGGAGTTTCCATTGCTAAAAATGGTGTAATAATAGAGATAATATTTAAGGAAATCCAAATTTAGGATTTCTGGATTGGGGAGTCCACTCAACAGATAAAGGAACTGCAAGCCCACTGTTGGCAAAGACCTACCTTCCTAAATACCTTCAAATAGATTAAACCACCTTTGTTGGGGTTATGTGAGGGTAATATAGATCCATTACACTAGAATTTCATGGTAACCTAACATTATGAGTTAAATGGTGAGGGCTATTGAGACATGATAAAATAGTGGGAGGCTTAATAAAATTATTTTATCATTTCTCATAAAATGTAATCAAGAAATTAATAATGATTTTATATTTTAATTTTATAGTAAACATTAAAAACTCATCGACCAAACTATCCCAAATATAAATTCTAGATAAAGAAAACATCTTCGCTAGTAGTTACTTCAATGATTGGTTTAGACGCCTTCGGGTTATCCTATGCCCGGACAGAAGTGATGCATATTGGAGATAGCATTACCAGATCCATTTACCAAATAGGAGAGTGATGAAGAATTATTGGTCTATGAGAAAAATATGAATGATTCAGTCAACATTCAATGTTTTATGTTATCATAAATGTCTAGTGATCTCATGAATTCTCATGAAAATGTGGATTCTTATAGAATGCTTGAGCACCTCCATGGTATTTACCATGTGAGGGAAAGAAAAAAAATGTTTGAGATATCCAAGGAACTCTTTCTAAGTAAAATTGGAGAGGGTTCCCCAGTTTGGCCTCATATAGTGAAGCTCATTTTCTATAATGAGAGCATATAGGTTCTAGGGTATAAACTCCCTGAAGAATTGATCATCGATCTAATTCTCGCATAACTCCCTCAAAACTTCTCCAACATTTTTTGTCAATTTCATCATGAACAACATTGATAAGTCTCTATCTTGTATTCTTATCCTTATTCAATAAGTGGAAGGAAATATAAAGCATGGAAACCCTTCTATCCTTATCATGAATAAGAGGATAGGTAAGGCGAGGAGCTTTAATCCCAATGCTTCTTCACAGCCTTCCATGAAACGAATGATCAAATTGGAGGTAGGGGAACAAGAGGATGTTTGATTCACTTGTGGCACGAAAGGCCACTGGAAGAAGAATTGCACCCATCCTAGGAAGCAAGGGGAAGATTTAGGAGTGTTTGTTATCAAATGAAATCTACCTATTTCTGCAAAATGGGTATCAGATATAGTTTGTGGTGCCCACATATGTATCCAAATATAGGAACCAAGTTGATTAAAGAAGACTGACCAAGGGGAGATAGATCTATAAGCAACCAACGTAGTCAGACTTACTGTTGTATCTATCAGCGAAACCCCCTCACATTACCAACCTGAATGATATTGGTGTTAAAGGCTGGTTATTATGTGCCTTATGTAACTAAAAACACTATTTTTGTATCCAGATTAGATACAGATGGATTTTTTCCTATTTGTAAATGAATGTTTCTTCTTTTACACAGATAGAATTTGTTTTGGTTGGGCACAATTATACAATGGTATTTACATCTTAGACTATACTAACCAAGTAATGGTAATCTATAACAAATATACCTCACATGACTCATACCACACCCAACTTTGGAATCACCAGCTAGGTCATGTAAACATGAAGCACATGACAAAGTTACATCAAGATGGATATTTAGAATCTTTAAAACTAAAACCACATGGCGTATGTCATAAATGATTATATGAAAAAATAATTGAATCCTCATTTAGGGGGAACGGTGGAAGGGCTAATGAACATCTTGAATTGGTTCATACCGATGTATGTGGACCATTTCTAGTTAAAGCAAGGGGGGTACTCATTTTTCATAATGTTTACTGATGATTTTAGTAGATATGGATATATCTAATTAATGACTTATAACTTGTATTCATTTGATAAGTTTGCATAATAAAATAATGAAGTTGAGAATAATCTTGGTACGATTAAGAAAATATGCTCAGACTGAGGTAGATAATATCTTAATCAAGACTTCATTGATTAATTATGGTAGTTTGGGATCCTATAATAATTCACTCATCCTTACACACCCGAGGGGAATGGTGTTAGTGAAAGGAGGAACCAAACCATGTTGTACCCAATGAGATCATTGATGAGCCGTGTGAGTCATCCATTATGCATTTAGAGATATGCATTACAAACAACAGCCCCCATAAAAAACAAATTACCAACTAAATTGATAAATGGTATTCCATAAATGTTTTAGTGTGGAAGAAATACCATGTTATCCAATTTACATGTGAGGGAAGCGATGAATTTTATAAGGCCTCTTCAGGAAACGAAAATCCACACTAAGGCACAACGGGTACATTTATAGGATACCGCATGTAAAAAAAGGATATCACCTGTACAACCCCTCAGAAAAAAGGTTATAGTGTCTAGACACACCGTATTCCTATAGAGGGATCACATATAAAAAAGAGATCATGGGAGAGAGATAGACTTCGAGGAAGTTGAGGCTCAAGGAACACAATAGTTGGTACTGGATAAAATTCTACAATGATCTATGGATGAAAGAAATGATCTAGAGGTAGAAGAACTGTATAGGAATACAGGAGAGTTAGAGAACTAGAATGGTAAATTTTTCTAGTTATTGAGGATGGTAACTCATTATTAGTTTAATATAATGATCCTCTAACCAGCAATGAAGTAGTAAGTGGCATAAATATTTCCATGGGGCAAGAAGCTAGGAATTCCGAAATGGGTACCATGTTCCAAAAAAACGTCTGGATTTTGATAGATCCTCCAATTGATGTAAATCCTATTGGTTTAAAATGGGCATTGAAGAAGAAAATGGTCATCGAAGAAATAGTTAGTACCTATAAGGAATGAATGGTTTCAAAAGAGTTATAACAATGTCAAGGAATTGTCTACGTTGAAACATTTTTACCAGTTGGAATGCTGAAATACATCAGAATAGTATTTTCCATTTCATGTTACCTTGACTATGATATTTGGAAAATTAATTTCAAAACAAACTTCCTTAACAGGATCCGTATGGAAGATGTATACATGACACAACCTGCTGTAGTGGCTCTCACAAAAGATCCATGGTCACATTAGCGGATAAAGCACATACTTCAGAAGTATCATATTTTGAGGGATTTTTCTCAGAGAGGTGAAGTAGAAGTGAGAAGTATTTTCATAGAAGACAACGTGGTGGGCCCCTTGATTAAATTCTTGACTCAACAAAAACATGATCATCATGTGAGGTCTAGCAGAATGAATGTCATATGTTGTTGGCTCTAGTCCAAGTGGGTGTTTGTCCGAGTTGGTGTCCTTGAACCAAATATTTTTACTTTTATTACATAGATATTTAATTTATTTAAATATTAATCATCATATTAAATATTGTTCATTGTTATTTATGGATATGATGTAATAATTTCCTAGATAATTTATTGTATTAATAAGGTCATAGCAGTTCCCCTCTATAATGAGAACTTTGAAATGCTATAACAACATTCATAAACATAGTTCTATGGTTGGATGACATAATATGATGGGACACATAGCATATAGACTATCATGTGTGAGTACTCATAAGCATATGAGACTTGCATTCATGATGTTCTCACTTAGTTATCTCCAAGATAAGTTATTATGAGAAAAAACCCACCAGTAGAAATTTTGCATGTTTTACTGTCATCAGATATTCCAATCTTCCAGCATGTGTAATGATCCTAGGACTTTTTGATTATCATTAATAAGTTTCACGACTCACGCACATTGATTTACTGATGAAAACTATCATTCAAATTGTTTGAGGGAATTAGGGTAGGTTGGGTGTGTCACGAGTGGAAGGTTATTAATAGATAAGTTGAGGAAGGATTTCTCCCTTCAATTTAGGGAAGTAGATATCTTTTCCCATTGATTGAAATTGAACCACCACACAAATTTCCACAACCATGTAGTAATGACATGTTTATTTTAGGTAGTCAAAGAATGATGTATCAAGCACAAAGGGTGATGACACTATTATGAATCCCTCTTGATGAGATATTGAGACACATGGATTATATTACATATTGAGAATTTGAATTTGCATGTTGTTGTTTCAATATTAAGTTCATTTTCTTGGGTGCCTTGACCTGTTTCCAGATACTACTCTTGAACATTAGGCAAGCCCACCTAATACCAATGAGAAAGAATCCTAGAGGGTCACAGAGTAAGTGTTTCATGTGGTCCTGGTTAAATTCTATTTGAATTTAATTAATGGAATAAATATTATTCTCATCATATTGGAATAATTTTTTTAAATATAAAATGATGGCATAAAACAAATAAATATTTATTCAACAGATTGTGGATAAAATATATTTATTTATTTTATGGAACATTTATTAAATATTTATTTACTAGTTTAAAAATAAAATATTTATTTTAGAGAATAAATTATTTATATATTTACTCAGGTGTTTGATAAATGGAAGTGGAGTTAGAGTAGACCATGGATAGTCCGGTTGTAAAATAATTATTTTCAGGATGATATATAATTATTTAAAAAATTGGAACAAATTAAAATAATAATAAAAACACGAGTATTATTTTATGACGTGAAATTTTATTTATAAATCCATTTTGCGCAAGTTGGCACACTATAAATAATGATTTGATATTATTTTTAAAAGCATGGATTTTCTATTATGTTATGAATGTATTTAATTGATGTTACACAATAAAATATTATAACTGAAGCCCCATGTCGATCAATAGATACATACGTCTATTGTTCCACGTACTGAATCACACACCTGGAGAATTCGGAAATGTGGAGCAAAATTTTTTTATCTTGAATCCTCTTTCATCCCCTCTCAAGAATGAGAGATGTTCTTTAAGGCTGAAGAAAAAGTGATCAGAATGACCGACACCAGACACTCGCTTCGCAGTGCTACACCTAGAGAACAAGTGGTGTCGATCAGAGGCCATCAGAGTACATGTGGATCATCTCAAGTGTGATTCATGTTTGGATCCTCGAAAGCACAATAAGGTAATTTGTAAGTATCATTCTGGATTATCTACATCATCAGCAAAGAAAATACTGAAGATCCATGTATTATTTTCATTATGAAATTAATTAAATTAATAATAATCATGATGTGAAAGATTCTATATAATGGTCTAATTCCTCTTCCTTCTTTATCTAAATCTTTGATTTTATTCCATGGAGACTGGTGTTAATCATTGTATTGATCGTGGTAAAATTTGAATATCAGCACCGACCTAACTATGCTTCCACTGTACATGGAACCACATGGTCAATTGGTAATACATTTTTTCTTTTTGGGTTTATTCATTTGTTTGAGGGTTATATCTTTCATATGGTTAGTTTTTTTAGAAACTTGGCCCCATGCTCCCAATCCCTTCCCATAGTTAGTCTAATAATTTTTATATTATTTAGTTTTTCATAATTCTATGATTCTTCTAGAAAAATGTGAAAATTTATTTTAATGTAAAATATTGGTATTAATGATTAAATTAATGTTTTAAAACACTATTTTTATGGGATTAAATCCAATAGTTTAAATCCTTAAACCCTATAGTTTCAAATGGCTCATTCCACATGTTTTAAATGAAGATGAATTTAAGATACACAAAAAGGGAATTTTACTACCATAACACCCCAAGGATATTTTATAACAATATTTTGAATCTTAAAAGTTCATTATACCCCATGTTTATATATTTTCTTATTACCTTGGATTTAGGATGAACTAGAACCTAATTCATGAACCATGAGATTCATCTACCTTTGACTTGAAGCCTTCCAAATTATGATTAGTAGAGTTTTTGACATCTCACTTCCCCTTATATTTTCTATATAAGCGTGTCAGGATTCAGATAGGAGTTCATTTCTACTTAATATTAAACTCTTCCCCACATGTGCGGCATGTTTTAGCATGACCATAAATTTTTTATATCTAATATATATCCTCAACTTATTTTACCTTATTTTCAGTGAAATATTTTTGAAAACAACATTTCTAGGTAGGGGATCGGTAATCTATTTTTTGGCATCTATGAAACTTGAATTTTTTCCTAGTGGGTGTTTAGTAAATATTAAGTAATGAATATAATAAACGAGATTAAATTAAATTGGAAGGGTTAGGGAGTAGTCACATGTGTTATTCTATTTTCTCATTATCTCAGATTATTTTCTATTTAAAACTATAAAGTATTTCTGAAATAAATGTATAGGATAATATAAATCTTTAACATTTACTATAAATTTAAATCCTACAATATGGATTTAGATCTGTTTTTTGTTAAACCCACCACTCAATAAAGGTTATGACCTTATATTCATCTAACAAACTATTTGAGTGAGAATAGGGAAATTGTGTGTAAATACGAATGAGAAATATGACTAATTAATGTAGAAAACCCATTCAATTAATTTTTTGATTATGCATTTTAGAGTATTCTATAATATCATTCCAGTATGTTTGGCATATTACATTTTTTTTCTATGTCCATTGTAGGGTTGTATAATTATGGTGTTGACTAATTATGACACATGATTTGTTGTGGGTAGTGGAAGTTTAGAGGTAGATATGTGTTTGTTATGAAAATATGATATATTTAAATTTGATTCATTGTTTCTGTTTCCCAATATTGATGGAATATGAAATTGGTAATGAAGAAAGGGTAATAATGGGGGTAAAAATATAAATGTTATTACAAAAATAATGAATTTAATGTTAAAAAAAGTTGAAGGAACATATATGGAAATTGGTGGTGGGTTTTGGATTCCATGGTTTTATTTAAGAATGATGTTAAATAGGGGTTAATGTACTAATATAGTAAGGTTTACTAATTATTATTTTAATGAAATGAAATAGTGGGATGAGTGTGGTTGTTCTATTGGATGGGTTGCATCTAATTGGTGGAAGCATGTGTCAACATTAATATGATGTTGATGATATGGAAAAAGTGATGACGTGTTGCAGTGAAACAAATTGGAGGGGATTGTGTACTATATAAATATTCATGTATTTTGATGATACTTTTATACACAACACACCCATGTCGATTACCATTTATGGACACCAGGTTTTTCTGGGGGTGTTTTCCATAATATTTAGATCGTGAATGATTTATAATTAACAACCCTCTCTTCCAAGATCATCCTTCGGTAAAAGTATTTGTAAATAGTGAAGATGGCGGAAGATCCGAGAAAATGATGATAAAATAATTACTGGTGATTTATTATGTTCAATTATGTGACCTATAGTGGGGTTCATTCATGGTGGGAGGAGGGAATGAGGTTAATTCCCTTCATATTTATGATCCCCTACCTCTCTATTGTGATATTGTAGACAAATGTGTAATAATGATGTAGTGGAAAAAACAATTTTCATGATGTAAATGATGAAATTTGAGGTTGTAGGGCCCCACAAGAGGCTGTGTTATATAGGATTGCAACCCAACCCAAACTAGAGATAGTTAGATACATGATTGTGAGTTCTAATGAAAGAGATGAAAACATAATGCATTTTCAAATTGTTTTTGAGAGTTGAAAATAAGTGGGTAATTCTATGTAGGGTTCCTTTATAGTCAATTTAGAGATATTATATTACAATATTATAGTATTATTTGTTCTGTGATTTATGGCGAGGTTCATATGGATCGATGACTAATCTAGGTTATTTTTGGGTTTTCTATTTATTCACTACTCCATTTGTATTCTCTTTTCATATTTCTATATCATACCTTAGGTGTGATCCAATAAACTATAAATATTATTCTAAAAAAACTAATAATCTATTTTATGTTTTTAGGAGGGTCACATGTATGGATATGGGATTTACTAGCTTAGAGAACAGAGCTGATGTGGAGTCTATACTTTAGTTTTATTTTTGGTAATTACTTTGGAGTCCTTATTTTTATATCTAGAATTATTTGGAGGGATTTTATGGTTTATCTTATATCATGTTATATTTTTTGTGGTTAATTATCTTCTCTCTTGGCCCTTTACATATATTGATGGAAATGCCTCCCATTTCATTTTTCTACACCCTCAGTGCTAGTTTTCAATTAGGGGAATTATGGAGTTGGGGCTTAGGGGGTCACAATGTGTTATCTCTACTAGATTAAGTGGGATACAATGGATGGGTTGAAGGTCATGACATTAAGACTCCTATATCTAAATTTTTGTGTTCCCTCACTTCTTCAGTATCATTGGTAGATGATGATCAAAATAATGTCTATGTGTATTTATCATTATATTAAATGCCTCTTATTTGATTTTATTACACCCCCAGTGCTAGTTTTCAATTAGGGGAAATATGGAGGTGGGGCTAGGGGGTCAAAATGTATTTTCAGTACTTGATTAAGTGGGTTCCAATGGATGGGGGGAAGGTCATGACATTAAGACACCTATATCTACATTTTTGTGTTCCTTCACTTCTTCAGTATCATTGGTAGCTGATGATAGAAATAAGGTCTATGTGTATTTATCATTACATTAAGAACCTAAATGATTTAATTCTTCTATTGATCCTAAAATTATTAGGATTTATAATACTCCATATTTAAATTAACATTTTCATGGTCCCTCATCTCTTCACCCATTGATATAGTATCATATCATTTTCTCAATTTTTCTTAACCCCTAAACATATTTTTTCTCTTATTTTCTCTCTATAATACTCATTGAATTTCATACTAATTATTTTTTTTCCAATTTGAAATGGAAACTGCATGATAATCAGATATAGGAAATAAAATCTTATTTTATATCTCATTATAAATCTCATTCAATATACCCATTCAAATCAACCATAAGAATTATGTTTTTATTAACCCTATGATATTTAAATATCATATTCTTATCTTCTAAAAAAATTATAATTTTTTTTCTATTCAATCATTTTTGAATTGATGAATACTACTTTATAACATGGAACCATCCTTCTATGTCTCCTCAAACTCCCCAAAAAATCTCACATAATCTTGTTGGATTGATGCATAATTCTTTGTATGAATCACAATGAATCAAAATATCATTATGATACTCAATCCTATGATGAAATCATATATCATAATCTAATTTAATTATTATTTCAAAAGAATACATAATTTGGGAATTCTCAAATATTATTTGTGTAAAGGAATCTTTTTAAGACTTTCAAAATAATTATGAACTCCTTGTGGAACCATAACTTAATGTCCAATATAGCTCTTGAAAGTCATATAATTTTCTCCAAAGTCTTATTAGGTACCTGATTGTTTTATGTACTAAGTATAAATACAGAAAAAATATCAAAAAATTATTAAATGATGTATATGTATTACAATATTCTAAAAATGTTTTATTAACATATCTAAAAATACTTAAGAGATCCACAAATTCTTTGTAAGAATCTAATTATGTCTTACAAGATTTATTTAACTCCTCCATTTTCCAAATTTTGATCCATATGGGAAAGTCTTAATATTTATTCCAATGTCCAACACAATTGATTTAAATTATTACACAATTCAACAATGTCATTAAGAATTATCAAAATTGAATTACATTTTCCATACTTCATCAAATTTCAGCTATAATAATAAAATTATAAACATCACAAAAATAAACGTAAAAACTCTTCATATATTCATAGATATTTCTCGACCTCTATAAATCAACTCAATTAATAATCTGAATAGAATACTTAAATTATTTTCAGAGTGTACATTTTGAGGTATCCATGGATGAATTCTACAACTCCAATTATTCTCCCCACTATCTACATTCTTCCAAACATCTTTCCAAATATTGTAGAAATTTTTCCATCATCAACACATTACTTTGTCTTGAAGGTCAATTCAAAAAATAATAACATTTATGTGATGATACATAAAACTAAGTATATATAATTTATAATTATATTATTTAATATTATTATCCATTTACATTGGAAAGATATTACACATTATACATTATCATCACACAAATGATATATACAACCAATAAAACGTTATCTTCATAAATTTTTTTTCAGCACTTCATATTACAAAAAAATTATATTAAAATATGAATTACAAACCATGTATTATTACATCCCATTGATGATTACTAACATTAAATGTGATGAAATTTAGTCGGGATAATTTTTAGTAAATACAAAAATAATTACATAGAATAAAATTCCCTACATCATATTCACCCTTGAGAATCAATATAATATAACTAAAACCAAAATGAAAAAAAACTAGGAAATGAGAAAAAATCGTGTAAAATACCCAATGAAATTTAAATAAAAGAGTATTGTGACTTAAGAGGTTATAATGGAATTAATTTTTAAGTTATATTGGAGGAAATATAGTTGTTATATTATCATCATAAAAGGGTATTTAGATATTTGTTATAATACTATTAAATATCATATCAGTTTTTAATTATTGATGTATAATTGATATATAAAAATATTAGTTATAGGTTAAATAATTATAAATTTTTATTATGAAATTAAATAAATAAATATTGAATTAAATTAATAGTATCAATTAAATTATAAATTAAATTTAACGAATAGTAATTTAATTAATCTTTTATAAAAAAATATTTTTTAAAACAATTATTTTTTTCATAAATAATATGTTTTTTAAAAGTTGAATTTAAACTATTTTTTGTTTGAAATTTAATGAAATTTAGTTACATATATATTAAAATTTATATACATTAATTCCATGATTGTTATTTAGTTATTAATAACAATAAAACCATTTAATGTCAAAACCACACATTTCTCAAATAATTGTTTTTTATGTTGTGAATTTATATTTTAATAAAATAAAATAATATCTATTAAATAATTATTTTAATTAAGTGAATTATATATTTATATAATAATAAAATTTAATCATCATTAAATGATTATTAATTGATATGAAATAATAATAAATTAATTTATATGTTTAAGATACATTTTTCTGAAAATTATATTTTATGTGTTACATGTTCTTATACTAAAATTAATTTTTATCACTTTTATATATTAATGAAATGAATTTCCTATTTTGAATTATAATCATAAAATTTGGTAATAATTTCAATTTAATTTTAAGAAAATAGATAATATATGAAGATAATAATTGATTTTCCATGTTAAAGTTATAATAAGGTAAATGATAACATTAGTTCTGATGCCATAACATATCTTAAAAAAATTCCAAAAAAGTGGCAGATAAAGGAATTATTAACCAATACTCATCTATTATATATTATATTTTTTGTTTTGTATTCTATCCTTATTAAAATAAAATCCATATACTTTAATATATTAGATTTTGTGAAAATGAAACTTAAATGCACTAATTAAAGGACACCTCGTATACCCCTACAAAACCACTATATTCCTTTTCTTATCTCATAAATCCCTACAAATTATGCATCTAATAATTAATTAGTAATATTGTAGGATCATTTGGTAAAAATATGTAATCCTAAATCATTAATTCTGATGGAACCCTTTTGATAAGGATATTGTTCATCATTGAGGTTAAAGTGATTTTGTTGTAGTCGGGAGTAAAGGTAAGGGGATATTTTATCTCAGTTTTTCTTTTTTGAGAAATGTCTCATAATATGAACCCATTTTCATTTATATGGTGTATAAATTACATTTTTTAAATAATTATTCCTAATTCATTCTTTATTAATTGTATTTAATATTAATTTCATGTTATCTCTTTGAAGGGATTTTCATTCCAAAGTTTCCAAATCCATAAAATTTTTTCACCAAAAATTTCCTTTTTTGTGACATAGTTAGTATTAAAAACATAATTTAACTAATATAGTTTATATATTAAATCATTGGGATATTTTTTCATAATTACATATTTAATAATTTTATTTAAATTTCTATTTAATATACTCTCTTTAATAGTATATTGATTCAAAAAGTAACCAAACTTGTTAGGTTTTTTTATCTCAATGTCATTTTTCTAAGATATGTTTTATAATATGAAATTATTTCCATTAAAGAAAATTATACACTCCAAATTGGAAATATTTTTTCATAATTCCATCTTTATTAATATTTTTTAATATACCATTTCATGCGTTATCTTTCAACTTATTTGGATTCAAAAGATACCAAAGTTATAAGGGGGATTGGTCTCAACACCCCTTTATTAAGGAATATTTAATGTTATAAACAAAATATCCTCTTATATATTTTAATTATATCCCCAATTTAATCTCCTATCATTATTTTTAATTATATTCATGTAATTTTCAATTCTATTTCATTATTTATCCTTCACACTCTTTTGATTCATTTATTACGAAATCTGTAATGGGGGTTTATTAACCTAATTAAATTTTATTGATATATAGTAGTTTTTTAACACGTTCCCCATGATATAATATTCCCTATATCCAATTTATTTTTTTTCTACAATGTTTCCACTCAATGAATTCACGTTATTATTATATAAATTATGTTCTCATTGTTTTATAAATTATTTCTTTTTAATAAATTTTTTTTTAATACGTAATTGATTCATTTCCAATATCACTTTAAAATTGATATTTTCTATGTAAAAAATAATATTTAGGGAAAATACATATAATTCATCTCTCAAAAAAAATATTTTATTCTCCCCTAGTTATTATTTTGTTTTAAATGGTCTCATAATAGTTTTTCTCTATATTAGGTTTGAAATTCAACCAATATTATTCTCATAAATGGGACTGATCTTATCTCTTCTCTTTATTCCGGAATAATTCTCTTAAATGTCTATATTCTTCATACTTATATATATATATGTACTTATCTAAAATAACATTACTTTTAATCCATTTTTTATTAACATTGACTATTTTTACAAGATCTTGAATGTAATCATTTTAAATTTTTTCTCATGGGTAATTTTATATTGATTATTATTTTATTTAAAATGTGTTAAAAATATTCTATTAAATTTTTTTGGGAAGATTTCATTTTATCTCCATCTTATTTGGATTTTATTATAATGATTCTAAGTTACTGAGGTATGTAATAAGAGTTGATGGGATCATTATTTTTAATATTTTATCATCAGAGTGATGGAACTTGTCATACTGAAAAATATGTTCCCTCATATAGTTCAAGGATCTCGCATTGTTTAAACAGTGTAAAAAATAAAAAAACAAGTACCTCATTCTGATTAGAAGAGCACACATATGTCCAAAATTGATGGTGAAAATTTCTAGACGTATTTGGTGTCCATCCCCTATAGATTGTAAAAACATGCTTTTGAAATATTTATGTGCTCCATTTTTCAGATTTTGGGTGCTATCATGGAGCTTAGATGCTATGATGATCACCATCATCACTTGCCTTCGACCCGTGATAGCAAAAATTAATAGTTCTGATGGACTGAGTTATTAAATCTCTATGATTCTAGAAGAGATTGGAAATCTCAATTCTGGACATTTGAATAGTACATTGGAACTAACATCTCTGAATTTATATATTGGATGTTCAATATTGTTGATAAGGGTTCCCTGACCGTTACACTTTAATCATCCATTAAATAATTGAAATAAACAAATAATTATGATGAACTAACTGTACCATAAATATTTTTTATATTTTATTACATACTTTTAATATATATTACATATATTACATGATAAACCCAGTCTAATAACTAGAATTGAAACTCCAAATAATATTAAATGAACCATAAATATAAAAATAATATTCATTCATGTAATATGAATCCTTTAATTTACATAACACTTGTAAATAGTATTAATAAATAAATTCAACCCAATTTTTCATTACATCAATAATAATTTATTTATTTATTTATTAATTCTCAAAAAAGATGGACAACAATCAGACATCATGGTGGATCCCACCACATCCTATATTCTTATTCACCAGAATAAATAAGATTCTTGAATGTCTGGTTATGTTTGACCATATAGGACCTTATATTGATATAATTTAATAGAACTTATAGTCCAAGATCAGATTCCAGAATCCCATAAAGTCCACTAAATAGATAATGAGTATATATGGAAACCACAACCAACCCATGAATATGCACTGTGTAAGATATTCTCTTTTCCATTAAATATATCATAGAGTACGATGAACACTTGTGTTATCATCCTTTTTTTCTTAATTATTTGTTGATTTAATTGGATGGATTTTACATTGAATACCATTGACTTGGATTTAGGATGTTACAACCATCCAGATCAAATGTGCCTCAGATATTTCATCCTTGACCCAATAGTGACAAATCTATATTGACCATTCAACCAAGGTCAAACCCCCTAATGGAGCACCCCAAAATATATTCCTCACAACAATTTCATTATCATAGTTTTTTATTTTCATCCAAATATGTGGTCAAATGGAAAACATAGATAATTATCTAAAGTCAAAAGACCAATTCACATGTCTGTAGATAGGAACAACCAATGACACCCAAAACATGTTGTGTTCCTATTGGTAGGTATATCCTGATGATCTCTACTACTAGACATCATAATGTGAGAACTTCATGATAAGAATCCCAAAAAAGTATGCACCCCAAAAAAACTGATAGCCATACATCAACTAGGTCTGGTCATTATAAAGTAGATAGAAAATTGGAATTTTATTTAAGATGAATGTCATAATATCTCGAGGTTATCATTATGTACTGAGATATAATTTAACTATTTGATAAGATAATTAATCTATGGAAATTAATATTTAATAGAGGGCATATAAATTTATACACTATAATTGTTAGTGAACATCATGCATATCTCATTGTATCCATGGTATGGTAATTGAAATGTGTTATTTATTTGGGTCTAGGGAACCCACCATTACAACACTATCACATGCAATAGATACTACTATCTAAAAATCCATTTTAGATTTCGCATGATTAAGAAAATTGTTTATTTTATGTCACATATTCATTTTCTAGGAATTCCATATATTTTTTTCATGGCTATTCTACCATATGGGACCACACCACCTTGAGTTAGACTTCTCAAGAGTTAATATCATTGAGTTTATTCCTATTTTACATTATCAAAACAAGAAATCATGACTAGTACCAATAAATTAATTATCATGATGATGTCACTTTACTTACTATGTGGGATAGAAATATCTATAAAAAATTGTTGCATATAATACACTGCTTCTTAGCGGCCTTAAAAACCACCACTCACTCAGTATTTCTAGACACAATTACCACTAGATTGTATGATCTTGTCTCACTCATTAACATATCATGAATATGATGTTAAATAATATTGATCTATGGAATTATCATTTTCCCCCTAAAAACTTATATCATTTCCTCTCCACATACCAGGTATATATACATTGTACATCACAAGAACAATTGGATATTTTTTACCTCTTTCCATAGGGTTCTCCTAGATATAAATTTTATTTTCCTATCATAATTCTTAGGATAGAAATATTATTTCCTATAAATATCCAATAATATGTGATTGATCCATCACTAAATCATATAGAATTTCAAATCACCACATTAATATCCTCCTATTCCCATGCATCGTTTCATGGAGAGATTTATGTATTTTGACCTTGGAAACAATTATTGATTGAAATGTTACAGGTTGTATTTGGAAAACAATGTTAGTATATGGTTGATTTACAATGTTTAAGAAACTATTAGACATATATTAGAAGATCATGTTTCTTATAACTTAGGTTTCAACATTATGTCAATCACTAGAGAATTAATTTCCTTCTGGTCTAAGAAAATTATAATACTGATAACTATTTCCCATAAGTTACAAAATATGTTTTACATGGAAAAAATGACACTTCCCTAAAATATGACTAAAACATGGAAAATATTCAATCCAAATGAATTTTATAAATTTTTATTGCTCACTTTATTCCTAAATAGGATTTTAGTAACTTGCAGAGTTTATTGTAAATCTATGATTACACAATCCCTTTTTGGTTCTATCACATAGGAAACATCCACTATTGGTGGTTTTTACATGCAATTATAAATAATATTATCATATAAATTAGATATGTTATGTAAAATTATAATGTATTTATGCATAATTAATTGAAATTTAGTATAAATCATTATTTTTATAACACTTGTACTATCAATGTGTAGTCTCTCTTGAATACCCACCAAAATCATAAAAATAATAATCCCATTCTCTTTGATACATGGAATACATTTTTTGAATATTTATTGTCCTTTTTAATTTTATCTAAATTCCATATATTTCCAACTTATAGGAATCATTATTCTCTAGGAATAATGTATCACTAACGGTGTAGAATATAAAACAGTCACCATAGTTTTAACTTTTCTTCATAGTATTTGTCTTTCGGACTGTAACACCCCAGGTAAATAAATAATATGAAATTTTTATATTTATCCCTATTTGTGAATAAAATATTAATATAACATTAAAGGGTATGATATGCTCGATTTCTTACCCAATATGCAACAATGAGTTTCTTGGGAATCTTACGTTGCTCTCTAATAATAAAATAATATTATTTTAAATTATAGTTAACGCCTTGACGTTGTAATGGCGGGAATGAACAGAACTAACTAAAAAATTATTATATATGTTTTTCAAATATTTTAACTTTTTACAATAAATGTTTGATGAATAAAAATCCGAATGAATCCAATTTTAAGAGTAAACATTCTAATATTCATTAAAAGGTTGATTAACAACCTTTTGATGACGAACGCCTTTTAAATCCACTCTTTGAAAATTTTATGTGTTATATTTGAAAATATAAAATTCTTCTTTAGAATTGGGACATAAAAATTTACTTTGTGTAAATTTTTGGTATTTTTCCAATAAAGTTCATTTTTAATGAATAGTGGAAAATGTTGTATTTTAATTCAAAACCTCTTTTTAATATAATTTATTTATATGATTAGATTATATTTTGATTTGGTTTTGAAGTGAAATTAGAATATATTTTTACCATTTAATCCAATAGTGGATGATGGAATTAATTTCATCATGAAATTGGACTTAAACTAGTGTCAATCTGTTGATACTTATTATTTCATAAAAACACACTATTTGCTCTGACAGCAGGAATCAATTATTAAATTAATTAATGTAACTTATATGTTTATAATTTTTTAAAATAGACATAATTTTTGAATTCGGAATATCAGATATTTCTTAGGGTGAAGTTTTGGTATTTTTCAAGAAAACATCAGTTTTTGATGAATAGTGAAACTACTAAGTGGTACTTCAAAAACAGATTTTTCGTTTAAATGAAAATTTTATCACCTCTGTGTTTTTAATTTCAAAAATCCGACATACATGGTTTTCATTAGGAAGTATAATGTGGTTTAATAGGATTAAAATAATTTTTTGGTGAATAGTAACTTTTATGTTCTTAATCGCGATTAGAGTTAATTAATGTAGTTTAAGGTAAAAATAATGTTTTAATAATATTAAATAACCTAGAAACATGTCCTACCCTTATTGGATGTGTCATGTCCGACCAATACAATCCATGGGTCAACTTGGGGACCCCATGAAGACACTTTGGTTGGAAAATGGCATTAATAACTTTTTATTTAAAGTTAAAATAAAAATGTCACAAACATGAGTTGTTCTACTAAAACAAATATTAAATTGGGTTATATAAGTTAGATTTTTGACTATAAATATTAATTAGAAATATAAAAAGACTTCATACATCATGATATTTTTTTTATAATTTTTAGACCTTAAATAAAATAAATTATTAATGACACCATGATGATGCAGCGATTACCTCATTATTTAACGATTTAAATAAAATGAAAAGATAATGAAAAATATAAGACCTACACATATCAAAAACCTATTGGATGGGTGTATTTAGAACCATTATCACCTTATCCTATAAATATATAATTTTAGGACCCTTTTTATCCGAAAATCATTTTATAATAAAGTATCTTTTCTTAACTTTCCACGAGTGCCCCTCCTCTCATCTTATAAAAGGCCCCCACCTCTACCTCGTTTCCCACACCTGTCAAGCCTTTGGTTTGTCCAATCTCTTCTATTTTTGTCTCTCCACATCCCTATATTACTCCTATAATCCTCACTTTGGGCAGAAGTCTTCCCAAGGAAGCCTTTGAGCTCAAATCAAAGAGAGTTACCCGATTTTAAGGTAATGTCTTCACTTGTGTTCTTTTGTTTTATTTTTCTTCTCCAACCCCCTAAACTATTTTTATTAATTTATTTTGAAAAAACTAAAGTGTCTTCAATATAATAGTATGTTTTTATAAGAATAATTCAAGCTACACTTACACACACCAACATATAATGGTTAAAGAACATACGGTTTCTGTGGATGGTGAATTTCGGCCTCACAAAACGATGATTGTTCAATATTTTTCTAACACCATAAAGGGTGGCCATTAAGATGTCACTATATTTATATATGATATATAATATGTTTATTTTTTCCTTAATCTTATGTATTTTTAATTTATGTCATACCTTTATGGCTTCCATTATGGGTATACGCGATATCTTCTTTTTAGGAAGTGCAGACTACCACCCTCTCAAAGTGATTTGATTCCTTAATGCCATATGTGGGACGTATAAAGGATGGATTTAAAGTTGTTATATATGATGTTATACTGGAATTATAATATAAATTTATATCATTATTATTTATTTCCATTAAATTATGAGATAGAAATGAACGTAGCGGTCATGCGTACGTACGACTTATCGTCTCCATGAACGGTGCATTTCATTTCTTATCCCCAAATGTAATGTACAATTATAAGTACATATATATTGGATATATATGATTTATGTTACATATAAATGATTAATATAATTCTCTAATTAAAATATACATATCTCATTTAGTTTTAATTCCATTAATATGACATTGAAATTAAAGTAGCGTTCATGCATACGTACGGCTTACCGTCTCCATGAACGGTGCATTTCATTTCTTACATCTAAATGATTATGTAATATTATAAATACATGTATATGCTGGATATATATGATATATATGATATAAAAATCATGAATATCATTCTGGATATAATGAACCTTTGACCACACGAACAACATGTAATTGTAAGAAGTCCACTTTCGACTTAAGAACCAAATATCGACAAAAACGTATGATATGAAATAAATTTATTAACCATTTATTATAAAATTATAATATGTGATATTAACTGAATAATAATATTTAAATTAAGTCCTTACGAAATTATAAGTTGAACAAATTTTATTATTCAGGAGATTAAAGAATGATCGAGTCATGTCGGACACGAGGTAAGGGATCCAACCTCTCTCTTTCTTTTCAAGTACCCTCTTTTATGTCATTTCATTTATGATCCATGTTATTATGTTTCAGGATGTTATTTATATTAAAAATACTTAAATTTGTATTTTAATATGATGAGTTACCCCCTCTTACTCTCATCAATTCATTTTATGAATTTTTATGTGGCACCATTAGGCTGCCGAATTTTCGTAAGGGATCCAACCTCTCTGTTTCCTTTTAAGTACTCTCTTTTATGTCATTTCTTTTAAGCTCATCTTTCATATGTTTGGGGATGTTATTTTATATTCCTCATACTTTAATTTTTATCTTCATATTATGAGAGACCCTATTTTATCTCATAAATCCATTTTTGGATATTTTAAGTGGCATCGTTAGGCTGTTGAGTTTTCGTAAGGGATTTTTCATCTCACTTTTATTCCTATGACAATTATTCTATGTTTGACAGTATATCCTTTGAGTGGTGTATTTAATGCCCATTATTATACACTTTTTGTAGTATAATTACATTTATGGGTATTTACATCTTCATTGTATGACCCTTCTTCCATGGGGTGTACGTTTCGAAAGTTACCCAACTTGGTAAAGGGACCTTTCACCCTCCTCTTTTTAAAAGACTTATTTTGTTTTGTCTTTTAATTCACATAATATTATGTTGGGATATGTTATTATATATCCTTATTTATGTAAATTTTATGTCCAAGTGATGATATACCATTTTCTCTCTCATCAACTCATTTTCTGAATTTTAATGTGACGCCGTTAGGCTGCCAGACTCCTTTAAGGGAACTTCTTAACCCACTTTCAATTATTTGGGTTAAACCTCTACTTCTTGATTTTATTATGACAAGATTTTGTGTGGATTATCTATTTGGTAATTTTCACAAACCTTTTTTTTGATATACTATTTTTACACATAATCATCTCATTGATAAATTCTTACGAACTTGTATGGGAAATCATAACTCAATATAATTTCATTGAGTTAAAAATCTATGTCATTGGTTTTTTTTCAAGATTATGTGTGAATGACCTCTGATTGTTTCACACTTAATATCCACTTATATTGGGTGTATTTATATTTCTCCCACATAATTATGTGATTGATTTATCCTTAATTTATGGATACCATCTTTATAATGGATTTTATCTCAATTAACATTTCCATTGAGACATTATTGTTGTTATGCACCAATTAACTATTATATGGTGTGTATACTGTCCTTTGACATATTATATCATGAATCCCTTTATTCTCATCATATTATAATGTTTGTATTAAATGTTATTCCGTAATTATTTGTATTCAAGAGTCTCTCATTTTGTTAAAAACTCATTAACAAAAATATCGTTTTAAATGTTTTAAAGATTCATTATTCTAAATCTTTATCTTTAATGTCCATGTTTTCTAAATGGTTTTCAGTATTTATTTTTATGGACATTGATGTTTTAAAATTATAAATCCATTAAAAGCTTCAAAGTGGTTTGGGACACTTTGATTCAAAAATCACTTTTAAATGATTTTTGAAAATTGATTGATTAATTCAATATATTGGAATTACTTATTGTGATTGAAAATGAAATATTTTTATTGAAATGTTTATATTTTTAATATTTTATGTCTAATGATGGTACATGGACATTTTACGGGTGGTTACATGATAAACCATATGACGGGTGGTGCTGTGAATACCAAGACGGGTGGTTACGTTATAACCTCCAATGAATTGGGTATGGAAGTCGGCCGTATGGCTATTCCATTAATCCATTTGTGTAGAAGTCAACCATATGGTTATTCCATTTAATTATGATTATGTCCCTAGTTACCTTTATATGTTATGTGTTCATTATATGGGTTTTATGGTAATCTTTTGGTTACAAAAGGGTAATTAATGATATTTTATTCAGTAAAGAGTTTTTACTACTTCCTAAAGGTGAAAGGTATTACTTTGTTAAAGTATACATGGTTTACTTGTTGTTTTGAAAAACTAATAGTTTTCATTATTTTTGTATCCCTTACAGAGCTTTTTATGCTCACCCCATGTTTTTTTGAAATGTTTTTCACAGGACATAATGTGGAATAGGGTCAAGGATGGGATCAATGGAAAGTCATGCTATCTAAAACATGGAACTAGACATGTTTCTTTTTAAGAGTTTTTATTTTATGGAAATTTAGTAGAAGTGACTACTTTGTAATCTTTTGAGATGTAATAGTTATGTCCTAATTCTCTAAAACTCTAAACCTGAGAAGATCCTCAATGTGAATTATTCATTTAATTCAATATTAAGTAAGGTTTAAGGCCTTGGCCTTATACAAACATTCTCTTCCGCACCACTTGTGAAACTTGTTCATATGTAACCTATTATTGCATATATTATAATTGAGTAAATACAAGTCCATATTACACCCACTATCTCAATTAGATATTTTCACCCTTATATATATGTGTGTTATTTAAATGATTATAAAATTTCTATCTCATATAGTTTGTAATATCCTAAGAAACTTTTATGATAATTACACTGGATGAACAATGTTTTTTCTTGATGAATGTTTTTGTATATCTTAACAAAATATTTTCTTATAAATAGATATTCTTATAACAATATATTTCCATATTAATACCACTGACAGGATATCCATTTTTCGTTATATATGGCATAAGGTTATTGGATAAGACTGTTATTTGTGATGAACATCTTGAAATATAATATATGTTTCTACACAAATTATTAGTCTCAACAATGATAATCCTACTAATTAAATCATAGATATAATCTTTATAAAAAGATGTGTGCCTAGGAATTTATCCATGCTACATTTTCCTTGGTAATTATAACTTATGAGACCCAATATTGATCTTACTTATTAACAACAATGTCGCGATGTACATAAGATAATGTGAATTTTTCAATTACATCCTATTATATTGTAATGATCAATGAATGCTTGGTCAAGATTTTAGTCGGAATAACAGTCTGAAGAAATTCATATCTTCGGACCATGAATAATCTATACATTTCTTTCGCATTCCATAAGAACATAATGGAATTTCATAAATTATATTTACTAATAACCTTCCCTTAGAACATTTCATACTCTCTAGCTGAACTAATTCCAAAGGACTTGTGGATTTCCTTTATATATAATGGTTTCTTTATCCAAACTAAAAAAGTATATGTCTTAATAATAACTACAATGTATAGATCCATTTATTCTAAATACAATACTATTTATATCATTGATGTAAACTTTTAGTTTTTCTTGACAATGTATCAAACTTCAAAACTTGGTATATGGGTCTTTCATTTTATATTCATCATATGGTGCCTATGATTTATGTATTACTGAATAATGAGTTGAGTTTAAGATATCAAAAAAAAATTCATTCCTAATATGGAATAATTTTTCATTGTGTATAAGGACACATGAGATATATTTTTTGGTTATAATGAATTAAATTTATACTATATTAATTCAATTGACAATTCAATGTTGTGTGCTTCTCAGCTTTGACATAATGACCACCCTTTCTCAGCCACATAGATAATACACCTTATTTATTATAATGTTTCCCTACATACATGGTTACTATATTTAAATACACTTACATAATCAGAATATTGGATTTAATACCCATGAAGTAAAACTCAATCATTACATACAAGTGATTAATATACTTCAAGAATAAATGACTACTTTATTCTTCAACTCTATTCATTTATTTTAAAAATCCATAGATTTATTTCATGATATAAGAATAAAATAACCTCATGTTTAATACATATTTCATTGAATTACATTGTAAAGGTTCCTTGGGAATCACTCTTGTCATTGCCTTTTTCTCCTTGTCTTTAAAAACATTCTCCAAAGGAACTAAAGATCAAACATTTTTTAAATTCATATTTTCTAGAAAAACCTTACCCAAAGTAAATGAATCAATTTTCTACATACATCTTAATTTTTATTCAAAAATGAAACTGGAATATATGGGTGATAATATAAAAATGAGATGTATTGGATGATAATGTTCTGTATTTGATATTTACACATAAAAAGTGTAATTATCACCCATTCATATCTTGACTAACATTCTCCTTGCATGATACATGGACATGAGACAACATTTAATATAATCTACGACCTAGTGTAGTATCCACAACTGAAATCAGATTTTGATGATAGCATTATAGAATAATCATAATATTAATTATAAAAGTCTCTCATATAAGAATTATTTAGACCCTCACTTTTTAATCTAGTTTAACAGGTAGTGGGATAACCAACACCTTGAATTTCCTTTTTCCTTGTTACATTTCACAAGTATAGTGGAGAGGTATCAGAACATTATCTCTCAGAGTTATCTTCCGAGTGAATTTATATCCTTATTCCCTAGCTTCCTCCCCTGGTGTGGGAGTGCTCTTCGTCCTCCAACCTCTCGATGATCTCCCTAGAGAATTCTCCATCCATCCAAGGGTTCCGTCCCCCAATGTACAATTATTTTCCTACGGTTTAATTTCTTCTCTTGACTCCTTTTTTATTAGGGTTACATCCCCATTTTTTAGGTTTTTAATCCCATTATCATTTATGGTTTTATCCCATATTCATTTTGTTCTCACACTGTGGTGGTCGTTTGTTGCAAATCTATTGCTCTTAGGTATTTTCAATGCTGCGGTGGTGTACATTTTTCTGGTGAAGGTTTGTTGTTTCTTTTTTTCAAATGATTTTGTTGGTTCTTGCTCGGTCTCAGCCTAGTTAGGATGATCTTCTAACTGATACTCCTCACTGGCATCTGGGTCCATTGCACTCTTCTTGGTCAGTTGGGTGTGTTGGCTCCCAAGAGACATTGGGTTGGGTTGCGCATTGCAGTGGGGGGTTTCAGGTGGCCCAGTCCAAATTCAGATAATGGTGGGATATCATTCTGGTTGGGCACTTTCGTTAGAGATATCATCTCTCTTTGAAGGCTCTATTCTTATCTTACTTTTCTTTGGCTATGTGTACCATCTCTCATCCCTAGACGGTCCGGTGAGATGGTGTTCACTAGAGCTTTAGGAGGTAATGTTCAAGGTAATTTTGTTATTCCAGGATTCACGTCGCTCACTCGACGGTGTTTGAATGGTGACGATACTTGGGATTGCAGTTTGTTGTGGAAAAAATCCTGGTTGGGGGAGGTGATGATGATGATGACGGTGATGACGATGCCTTGTTTTGGAGGTGGACATCAGAGAAGGACAGCATCAACAAGTAGATTAGGGTGAAACTGGTGATGTGATGGTGTTTTGGCGATGATATTTGTTTATAGATTATGTGATAATGGCAGTGATGTTTTTCGTTGGTAGGTTTATTGGGCGGTTTAGTTTCCTTTTTCAGCTATCGGATTTTCGGATATTTTGTGATGATAGTTAATTTTAAATTTTTGATTTTGAGGACATTTGAGTCATGGAATGATGTATGGTCTATTGTTTTTTAAATTGTAAAATTGTAGCTTTTTTGATGTGGGTGTGACAAGATGATGGATGAAGTCCTGTAGGTTCCCACTTAAACTCAATTTGGATCTTTAATAAAATAAAAACATTGGATTGTGGAACTAATACATTTCACAAGTGCATGTATTATACATGAAAACACAGACTGGGTAGGACATTGACTTTTTCCAAAAATTATTGACAGTGTGTACTTGGGTTATTAATTTCCATTTTGTAAAAAAAATTGAGTAAATTAGTCCTTTTATATAGATTACTAGTTTAGAAAATGTTAATTAATTAATTAAATCAATAAATATCCCCCACTATTTTATTGAATTCAAGGAACCCTCTTTACCAGAATCGGAATACTAATTAACATGACTATTCTAGGTGAAATAATCCTTTCACCTCCCCTCATAGTCAATAAGCTTGGGCTATGCCACTAGTTAGTGGGGGTGAGGTAGGAATTTGACTAGCCAACCATATTAACTTGCGACTCCATGGTCTGTTGAGTGATGTCCCATATTCTAAAATCAAAATATGATTTACTAAAATTATGGACTCTAAAGTTGAAATAAGCTAGATATTCCTACTCATTTTCTACTATATTTAGTTATGTCAAATCATCGATGTCACAATAAATCCCCAGCAGTAGGAGGCACCCTCAAGTGTGGGTGATCGAGCACCCTAAGCCCCTGGTTGTGTGAAAATTTAAACGACGAATGGAATTTGAGACTTAATATTTATTTGATGGTTTTTAAAATTATTTATTGATGTGTCAAATCATTATCTATCTTGATATGCATGGTATATGTGATTTCACTCATAATTAATTGTGCAATAAATAGAAAAAAATTCATCAAGATAACAATTGATTTAATCAATGAATTTTTATGTATATTATTTTATGTGATTGTATAATCTTTTTGATTCAATAAAATAAAAAAAATTCATTAATTAAATATACCATGTGACTGATCTTGAGCATGTATTATTGGTATATCCATTTAAACTCAATGGGAAAACCATTTAGAAAGGGTATAATACTTGAGTCGGGACTTGACTCATGTTGTAGCTCACACCCCAGTCCAATTCAACATTGTATTTTCTTGAATACATCCTTTTCTCAACATGGTCAACATCTCAGAACATCTTCATCATAATAAATACATACTCACACATAGGATATAGGCTATCAAGATTATAGAAAACTAATAATGATGGATTTGTAAGACCTTATACATATTAAATAAGAAAAAAATAATGATGTGTAGACCATCATAATTATTTTCAATAATAAAATATAATAATAAAAAACTACTTAAATAAATAAATGTCTAGACATACAACAGCTAGTCTATGTTCAAGATCAGTCATTGCAAAAAAATTATTCGATCACAAAATTAATTTAATTTTAATTCATAAAATTAAATTAAAATATTTTTTAGAATATTAAATATAATCTTTTAAACCAAAAATTAATCTTTTAATTAATTTATTTTAATTAATAGAATTAAATTAACGAAATGAATTATTTTTTGATTATTTAATAATAAATATTGCTTTGAAACCTCACATAGGGCCTGACAGTTCAGGATGAGCCCACATAGGCCAGTTTCAGGTCATGAAAAACACATGATGGTCTATTATATAATAAAAATCCCTTCCCAAACTTGTACACGGTTTTGTAGACCTGCCAAAATCTATTTGGAGGTTGATCGGTCCTATAAGTAGATACCTCGGTCGAGCAAGATGATGATCTTCCGGGATCCAACTATGGATTTTGATGATCTGGTGGGTGATATTGACCTCATCCTATAGGGTTAATATTGGTGGAATGGAGCTCCAATTCCATATGAAGGATAATTGAGGGGCACATCTCCGGTGGTATCTGATACTAACCATATCAGATCTGGAAATGGGGATGCCGATAGCAGTTCCCCAGGGGCACGATGACCGTGTGATGGGGGTGGTGACACTATGAAATGGATCTATAGTGGGGAGATTTCATGGTGGAGTGATGATGGGCTTCAGTGGCACCCTATATCCTATGGAGGAATGTTGCATCAGCTGAGTTGTAGAGTGTGTAAGACCATGATGTTGCAACATCACTGGTTCTAGGTGGTAGGACTATAATGATAGGAAGGTACCAGTGTGGCAGGTTTATCCCTTTCAAGAAGAGACAAGAACAATCTAGGGTGAATCAAGGGTGTTATGTGGTGGTTATGATCACATGGTACCTCACGTAGGAGGGGGAGTTGTGGGTACCTTAGAGGAGAACATATGGTCAAGAATACCCGTCGAAAGGAGGAACTAGAGCCACCGATAGGGAGGTGCTGTGACCAAGGTAGGAGACCTAAGGTGACCCATTTAGTAAATTCTGGTAGCCCTGCTAGGTGGAACCCTTGAAATAGGATGGTCCACCATAGTGAAAAAATCATTGGTTGAATGATAATCCATTTTTTTTCTTCAGTCAGCCATTTTTTTGTCAAGGCCTAACATAGTCAAGACACCTATTGATATTCGGTTCTGGCGGTATGTCATTTTTAAAATGTGGGTTTTATTCACACACACACACAACAAAGAAGTTTCGGGGACTCTAACCCATGACCTTCACCCCATTCCCCACCCCCAGCAACCCCAGCCGCTTGCGGGGGCAGGAAGTATTCCATTTTTATTGAATCATAAAATAGGATTTGACCCAATGAAGATTTTTGTACTATAATTTTTTTTCTGTCATGTGTGTATTTCTCTACAAAAAGCCAAAAATGTGGTTTCCTCTCATAACTCCAATATAATTTATTTTAATAATAATAACAAACATTATTATTAAATAATAATGATTATAATTATTGTTAATAAATTATAACCAGTGGAAACTAAAACATGCCCGAAAAAACTGTTCTGGTGTTCAGTGTCTGGTTAGAAACTGGGAGAATTTTCATCACTAACTTCAAAAAGGTAAATTAAAATTATCAAATAAAAATGATTATAATTACAGTTCCAAATCTATAACTGGTGGAATCATAAGAAAGTCCTGAAAAACTGTTCTGGTGTTCCGCATCCTGACAAAACCCAGATCGATTTACATCACCAGCTTCCTTCAGATAATAATTAAAATATATTGATATATATATATATATGTTTATATACTTTTTTGATTTTATAAACTGAAATTATAATATCATTAAAACATTTTTTTAATCAATAACAATTTCTTCTCATGAATAAAACATGTCCATCCATGATAAGATCGATGTGTAGTTAGATTCATTGATACTGATTTAATTCCCTCTACCTAAATTTAAATTTAAGTTAATTTTTCTTCTATCAGAGAAAAAATTTGATCCATTTGATACCTATTAACGGTTCTGAGGTGCATAGTGGAAGGCGGTGGGTTAGGGATTTTTAAAATTTCATTATCTGAGGGACAAAACATGTCATTTCTGATTATCTGATCCACGATACATTCCAAGGATCATGCGTGGATTAAATAGAGGACATAATAAATGATTAACTCATTATGATTTGAAGAGTACACATCTGTAGAATGTTTTGGTGACTATATTTCAGTTTATATGACTCCAAATACCTGTATATCTTCCATACATTCTTATATAAATTGTGTGTGTGATGTTAGTCATATTCGAAGTGCTAGCACAACGCTCCGATGATTTATTTGATGTCATGACAGTCACCATGATCACTGGCCTTCAGTCTGTGAAGGAAAAAAATAGATCATTCACTCATATGGAAAGAATATATATAAAGGATTTAGGTGGAGAGAGAATCTATCAATTATAGACTCATGATTAGAATATTGGAATGAGAATCTCTCCATTTATATAGTGGATGATCAATATTCTCAATTACGGTTCCCTGGCCCTAGTGCATTAATTGACCACTATATAAGTGATAAAAATAATTATTTACGATGAACTAACTATTCTATAAATATTACTAATATTTTTTCAATTATTTGAAATAAATATTAAAAATGCTATGTGATAAAACCAAGTCATTAACTTGGATTCTAACTCCCAATATTATTAAATGAAATTAGAATATTAAAATAATATTCTTTTATATAATATTAATACATTTATTCACATAAACACTAGTAAATACATTTAATATATTAATTCAACCAAATTATTATTTAAATTAATAATAATGAATTTATATATTTATCAGTGGTCGATGAAACATGGACACCAATCATATCCCATGGTTGTTACCATGATTTCCCATATTCCCATTAACCATAATATGGCATATTTTTGAAAGTGATATTTTGTGTATCCCTTTAGAACATAATCTTAATAGTAGGGAATAGTATTCACAGACTAAGATTAGATTATAGAAACCCATCAAGTCCCTTAGAGAGTTAAGGAATTCTCATAACCATAACACAAACCAATGAACACACACCATGTAATAGAATCTCTTTTTTCATTACATAATTCATAAATCAAGACACACACTTATGTCACCATCCTTTATTTCATTATTATTTTTTGATCTAACTAGGAATATTTAATCTTGACTTCCATAAACATGGATTTATGAATGTGGTACCATCCAGATCAACCAGGCCTGAGATATTACTTCCCTTACCCGAAAGTGAATATTCATATCTTTACCATTCATCCAATTCCATACAACCATTGATGCATTAAACAAAAGTTTCCACAACATGATTTCATTCTCATGATTTTTACATACTATGATGTATGTGATCAAATGGAATACATTGATAATGATCTAAAGTCATGAGACCGATACACATGTTCATAGATAGGAACAACCAATGACACCCACCAAATGTGTTTTTCCTATTGGTAGGTATGTCCTCAAGATCTCAACTACTAGAGATCAACAAGTGGGAACATCATGAGAATAAGTCTCAATGATTATGATCCCCCAAAACCATATATTCTATCATCAACTATATCCAGTCGGTATAATGTATCTAGACCATAAGACTTATATTTAGGATTAATTTTATAGTATCTTTAGGTTCTCATAATTTCATGGTATTTAAAATAAATTTTTGATATGACAATAAATATATGGGCATTATGATTTTATAGTGGATGAAAAAATTTATACACTAAATGTTAAGTTAAAATCATGCATATCTCACTGTATACATGATATGGTAATAAAATGTACTATTTAGTAGGGTTTAGGGTAGTCACTATTATAACATTATTCATCTAATTATTTTAATATGATCCTAATTTAATTTCTATTTCCTCTATTTTATAAATTTAATTCATTTAAAATAAATTACATAAAAAATATAAATGCTATTTTTAATTAATTTTCAAATTAATTTCCTAATTCTGTTATAAAGTTGTTTCACTTCATTCAATATTATTATAGACATATTATTCTTGACTATGTTAATTATGGGTTTCCTCTATTGGTATCGAATTACATAGAACTAGATCTGAGGGTTTAATTCAAGGGCTCTTTAGGGCCCCAAATATCCATGGTCATATACATGTATACCATTATAACACATTGGGGTATTCTATATAATCTCTCCCATGTATACATAATTAACTATCAATTGGTTTCACTAAATCCAAAAGACTCACTCTTAAGTGTCCCATGTGATCCGATAGTCATCTCACTACATATAAATGAAAAAAAACTAGAAGAATCATTTAAAATAAAAATCATACCATGAATGATAAAAATAAGAAATTAATAATTTATCAACCAGTCAATAAATTGTAAAATGGAAATGGAAATGAAATAAAAAAATTTAAGGCATGGGTTTCCTTCTCCCTTACATTTTTTGGTTTCTTATCCTTTTATATTTAATTTTTATTTTCCATGGTTTGAGTTGTTTAAGAGGTATCTGATGTGAGGTCCTATATTTTCTTTTGGATTATACTTTAATTTTTTCAGAGTTGAATGCATCAATATTGTCATCATGGTGTTTCGATGAATATATTTGAGTTTTGGTTTTCTTTGGTAAAAAATACTTTTTTTGGAGTCCGTAGTGGATATTGTTTTGGGAAGATGTATCTATTTTGGGTTTGTTCCATGTCTTTTTATGGTTTATGGTATATTTTTGGGAGTTTTCTAGTTTTATTTCTAAGATGAGATCTAGTGGTGTGAAAATATGAAGTGGGGATGGTAATAACACCGTTTTATATACCCATAGTATAAATTCTTATGTATTTATTTGAATATAATACATATCACACCTTTATTACTTTTTTATTATGAAATTCATGGGTCATCCTGCCATGGTAGTGACCACTATAAGAATGGTGTCTATTAATTTAACTATTTTAAATTGAAAATAAAAAAACCATTTTAGGAGCCATGATGGTGATATTTGTTGGTCTTTAGGGTTATTTACGTGTTTAATTGTTTCAGACATCGGGCTGTCAAGTAGAAATATTGAGGCCATAAATTTCACCCCATGCTTTATAATATGTTCATGGTAGGAAATACCTATTAAAAATGTGAGAGGGGACCAAACCATGGTTCATGTTAGCCCATATTTAATTATCTGAAAAAACTATTGATAAAGGGGGTAGGACTTGATGTTTGACAGCCTAGAGTTTTAAATCTTATTAGGACTGATTCCACCAAAAAAAATTTATTTCTCCACACAATGGTGTGAGTAATTTATATTTATTTGTCTTTTCATCTCTCATCCTCCACCTCTTCAGTATATATATCACTTTCTTGATTTCTATCATTTAACTCATTTTACAGGAAAACAAAGGGGATTATTTTGTAAACAATAAGATACTCTTTTTGTGGATCCTATATCCATAGATTTGAAGTTTGTTTCTACTAAAATCCATAGGAACATTTTCATATATTTTTATTATTCTTTATATTACTATTATATGGAAGATATAACTAGTGATTTTGTTTGGAGATGCTGATTTTTTTGTGTATTGACAACAAATAGGTTTGAGGAAGAGTATTCAAGAATCATTGGTGTATTAATCTAGTTCTACTGATGTGGAATTGATCAGATTAATTTAAGTGGGGGATTTGTAAAATTTTATTCAAACTTTCATAATATATTATTATTAATATATTGTGAAACCATATAAGAAATAATATAGATTCTAATAACTTCATTTGTTATCAATTTTAATCAAATGATTAAAAATATATTTAATTTCTAGACATTGAAAAATAAAGATAATATTTACCATCATTTTAATTTATTTATATTATCCCATTAGACATATTATTCTATGTACCTTTTTAACACATTATCATTTGACGATTGACCTTTCTATTGATATCTGAGGACACCGTAAAAAATGATAAGTATATAATTTTTCCTATAGATAAGTGGATACAATTTATTCTAGGGTATGTGGTTTTTGTTTACATATTCATTTCTCTATTATACTTTTCCCTTCGGTTCATTGATGTTAATTTGGTTTGGGGTAAGGGGTTGTCCTATGATTTTATTATCTACATTGTTTGGATTTCTTATTTCATTTTTTATAATTACCTTCCTTATAATTTTGTACATATTCACTTTTATCTTATAAAATAATAGATTCTCATTATTCCGTGATACAATAAACATTACAGAAGATAATGATATTTACATCTTTGAGGAATGGGTAAATATTTTATAATTTATATATAGAAAGGGATTATTGAAGAACATTGAAGGGTATGAGAAGATGAATTTGATTCCTTGTTATATTTTTATTAATAATTATATACTTAAAATATAATGTTGTGATGAGTTAAATGAATTATAATGAATCATGTTCATATAATACTACATTATGTTGATTCTGATATGCTAAAATATAAATCTAAATGAGAAGTGTGGAAACGATGATAATTCTATTTAAAACTAAAATTAGAATTAATAATATGTAATGAACCTCATGAATGGATATTCCTAATAATGTAATCTATTATTTAGACTATTTAATGAAAGTAATGATTAATTTTATGAACATTAGGAACTTATAGAGTTCAAAGTGTAACAGAACATGTTTTTATGTGTTTAGAAATCAGAAGAAATTTTATTTTTTAGTAATACAAACTTATGAGGGTAAAATAATAATTTACAATATTGTATATAATTTTTCTAACCACTCTATCAGTCTCATAATTATTCAATTACCCGAAGGCTGATGTTTGGGGGAATTATGAGATGAACAAATTTTTTTGAATGTTAAATATTTGATTAATAAATATTAATTATTCTAACATGTAAAATATGTGATATATTTTCAATTAATCTCAAATTTAAATTTTAACTTAATGGATGGGTCCAGAATGGAGGGTTTAGCATAGGTGAGTTATAAAATTCATTTGGGTTCTTGGTCTTGGGACTAGTCTTCAAATAAAATTTTGTTATTATTTTTTTTATTTTGTCATAATTTCTCTATCCCCCCTATATTACTTTTTGTGCATGTTTAGAGGGAGGTCTTATCGCCCATCACACACTACTAAGGGTGATAGAGAGAGAGTAAGGGAATGAGTATGAGGGGATAAAAATGGTGATCTTATAAGTAGCTACATTTGAACATAGTTGGTGTGGAGCATGGATACGATATTAAAGATTAGGAGTTTTACTACAAGTTAACACATTTTTTTCACTCTGATACCCATTTATTTGTTGGTTTTAATTTTCATACAATTTTTTTAAGTTCCTACAATCCTCATGAATGTTATTTTGGGGTAATTCTTCAAGGAACCACTATTTCAATTGAATCATATTGTATTTATGATCGAGAAGCTTGATCCCAAAATATTTTTTTAAATAACATATGATACATGTTATTCATTTTAGAATAGGTTTAGGGAAAATGAATACATGATTTTCAGTCGATGAGGGAACTCCATATAGGGTATCTCAGGGTGTGGTTAGGTACTCATCTAGATACCTCATTTGGGGACATAAAGATCTGAATGGTACATGACTAGAATCCAAGTGTAGTACATGACTAGATCCTATGTAGAGTATTTTTATAATGCATATAAGAAAAATTTTTCTATTTATCATGTGTGGGTTATATTCTATGTATATGGGATACATGCTATGTACTACAAAGGTACACACTTGGTGAAGTCAAGGTACATGATCAGTGGGGGGATTTTGGGATATATGACGCGTACATGAGGTACATGCCATCTAGTCTCCCCTTGGAGGTTCTTAGTTACTATTCTTATTTTGAGGCTAGAATTTTACTTGTTTGTAGTCAATTTTTGAGTGTCTTTCAATGTAGTACGTGATGATCATGACCTAATGATGATTAGATTCCATTGGTGTGTATTGTTAGGTTGGTTGAGGTGTGTAGGGAGGTGTCCATTGGATTTTTCATTTGATAGATCTATTGGGGGAGGTGGTGTGAGATATATGGGTGAAGGTATCACCTAATAGATGGTATAGAATGTGATGTTTTAGGGGTTTAGTTATGGATTATTCATATAGTTTCTAGATTACTATACCGTGTAGAGACTTTGATGGTTTATATACCAATTCCATGAGGAATTGTTTGGTTATATCCATTAGGATGGAATTATACCATACCATTTTTTATATGGATGGGTTCCATTTAGTGTGGTTGATATGGGTATGAAATACCATAGAGGATTGTCTTTTCGGCGAGGTGGTGATCGAGGAAGGGTTTTGTACAAGAGAGTCAATCTAAAAAAACTTGTATCATGAGTGACATGTGGGTCAATTGTGGTATAGGATTACCTTTGTATATAATCATGTTATTAATGTTATTCAAGTTATTTTTGATGGTTCCAAATGTTATATTGACCCTAGAGAGGGTCGGGGATGAAGAATCATTGTGAATGTCTATGGGTTTGGGTTTCGGCTAACCCATGTTTTTTTGGATACTACTTTGAGGATAGATTCAATTTCATGATGAGTTATCATAGGTTAGAGGTGATATAAGATTATTAGTGTGGTAAGGGAATATCCCAAGGATTCTTGTATTTTATCCTTTTTTAATGGTGTTAGGTAGATCATATGGATATAAAGGGGGATCTTGATGAATGTAACCTATAGTCTAGTTTCATGATAATGCATTGGATTTGAGATCTGTGGATGGTGAGGGATCCCAGATGCTGTATTATAGCCTATGGATGCTAATTATGTAGTAGGAAAATGGTTTCCTGTTATGGATGTATGGGATGAAAGGTTGTATTTTTTATCCCATCAAGTGCCACATGATTACTAAAAACATTATAGGTTCTTTAGTGTCATCCTAGAGTTCATATACAAAGTTCGTATCATTCTTTCATAATACTAAAATACAATAATAGTGAATGTTATTATTATATACAACATTTTTTATGTCACTAGGCCAAAAATAATAAAAATATTTTTATATTTAATGTCTGGAATATCCTTTACAATCTATCAGAAACCCTTTATTCTATTTTTCATGGTGTTCTATGTTGTTAGGATAATTCAACACTTGATGAAGAATGTTTGGTCAATCTCTTGGGGAATGTCATAACCAATGTATCAAAAGTGGTTAATTAATTTATTTTTCTTTGCTTGTGATAATTATTATCTATCTAGCCTAGGAATATGAATTGTGCATGTGATTATTTTGATAAAATATATCAAGTACATCATTGGAGGTGTCTTTATGAGAATTTATTTCACAACCTATTCAAGGAAACATTAGTTCATGTGAAGAAACTTTTGTGTAATTTCAGAATGAGTAAAAGATTCATAGTTTAGGGAGAAGAAGCCTAATGTTTTATGGAAATTGGGCCCACTCATATATAGTTGGAGGATCAAGATGGAGAATGTTCTATATATTTTGGACATAGACTTTGAGGTATGACTCAATAATTATAGTGGATCCTTTTGTATATTTTGTTTTATTATTATTTTTTAGTTCTGGTCGAATAATTTAGTGATCAGTTTTTATATACTATCAGGACTCTGAGTCTCTATGGAACATTTCACTTAGTATAGCATGAATTAATTTTATTATATTTTGTATACTATAATGTTACGTTTTTGTATGAAGTTGGTCACTTTCTATAGTAATTGCACATTTTTATGTGTGTATAGTAAACCCACAATATCTCTTTAGACCCTCAACAATAATCATTAAACTATAGCTTATGGGGAGGCATGCTTGAGGCTCTACGGTAAGATAGATTGAGTGATGTGTCAGGTTAACTCGAGTCAATTCAGTAAAAAATGGTATCACAGATTTCCTATTCTTTCTTATTATTTGCGAAATATTAGATTGGTGGTCTATGAATCTGTCAAAGATTATGATAAAAAATATTCTAGTGCATTAAATGTACCTCTCAGGTGTGAATTCATGGATACATGGGTGATAATATTTCTTTTTAGGGTTATTGTTTTTACGATTTTATGATTTCACCTTGTGAGTCACACTCGAGATTTGGATTTATGATTTGGGGGTTTTGGTGATTATAATAATGGAAATATTCCAATGTACATGCACCATACTAGGAATATAGGATTCAAATTAAATGAACCTCTGTTTTATTATTTTCTTTAATGATGGAAGTTCAATTTTTTAAGGATTTATAAACAACCTATACGATGTTGTCTGATATGTCTTATTGGTAGAATTTTACAAAAATAAAATATGAGTATCTTCTTCTAATGACCTAACAAGAATATATAATAGAAATTTTCTATCTAATTAAGGCATCAAAATCCCTTCATCGAGAGATATTTTGATACCCTAGTGAGTTAGTGTGGGTTTTGGATTCTCAACAGATGACTCGATGGTGGATATTATTCTTGAGAAGTGTTTAGATCCTGATAGAGAATCTCTATGGTTATGGAAACCCAATGGGGGTTCATGGATAGGTATTTTTTATGACTTTATCAAGAGTGGTGGAGTTTTTTGGAGTGACTTTTGGTATCACAATTATGATGATAGGGATGGTTTGGATGGATTTCTAGCCAGGTTGGTTTTGGTTGTTCTTCCAGTGGCGTGGTGAGAGAGTGGGTAGATGGAATAATAATCATATGGAAGGTGGTCATGTTAATATCCTTGGAATGTGTTATATTATTAATTTATGAAAAGGATCATAGTGGGTGCTCCATCTAATTCTATCTAACATGCATGTTGAGAATTATTAGTGTCTTAGTTTTGTTAGCCTAATATTGATCGAAGTTAACTCATGTGAGTTTGATTCAGGTTGGGGGATATATGTTCATAGGAACATAAAATCATTGTGTTTCTTTGAGAATGATAAGGATGGTGTTAGAGTTCTTATGATATTTTTTTAAATAACCGCTCTTCTTTATGGTGAGTATTGTTTTTCATGGATATTCTTGAAAACCGCTTCATGTGTGAGGTCTCATCCTTACTCGTTATACACTATGTCTGTTGGTTCATGGATTGGTGGGATGGACCATGTGTGGGTCTATTCATAATTGTTTGAGTAATAGAGGTATCGAATTGGTGTTGATGTGGTCTAATTACTAAGGTCTACACTATAAAAGAAATTTTAAGGAATCATTATGGTTGATAGGGAATGATAGGCCATTGGAGAATGTGATCCATGTTAAATATGGATTTCTGATCATGGAGGATATCTTTCCTAGTGAGCTAGGAATGGGTGGTGGTATCTGTTTTCAGTTTGGCATTCCGGTGAGTGTGGGTCAACCACATCTAGTCTTTAAATTTAGTATTAAAAAAACATGGGCCTTGGAGATCTATTTTATGATGTAGGGAAATTATCATGATCCTATAATGGTGGGGGATTATTATTGGTCATAGTTGAATAATCTTAATGTTCAAAGAGTCATGGGTAAATGAGATTGATTAGTATAAATTCAAGGTTGTATTAGATTTCAAATAATGGGTTGAATCATGATGTATCTAGTTCCATATAAAGTGCCTAATTCAAGGTACGAAATTTTGAAGCATGAGGGAGAACATTTTTTCACAACAGACCCATGATTAATTGAATTTGATATTTGTATGGTGTGGATCAATGTTGCATTAGATATTAAGATGAGTTCTTGTTGATTATTTGGATTCCAAGGATTCTCAATGGAAAGAATTTTTATGTGGGAGAGATAGTAACAACCCATGTTATTACATGTTTTGAAATTAGGGGAAATATGAATTTTTTCTCAAAGATATATATGAGTGAAAAAATAAAAATTCCCTCTAGAATATGTTCACAAAATAAATTTTTTACCACTCCATTGGTCTCGGAATGTGGTGTTTACACTAAGGTAGGAGTATGGTGTAATTTTATGGTTGTCACATTTTAACATATTATTTACTACTTAATTAGAATATTTTTATTATAAACATATTATACATAAATTATATGTTTTGAACAGTTCCTTGGAATGATATTACAGCTTCACAATTTAGTCCCTAATAACGGGTTTTACCTAGGGGATGTATAAAAAATAATCAAGTACTGGGTCTCAGGTCGGAACTGTTAACATGATTCTGATTTAATTTAATTTATTTTAATTTTAATATTGTTTTCTATTTCTATATCCAATATTTTTTTCTTTTCTGCAATCATTTAAAGGAAGGAATTCTCCATAATTTTACAATACAAGGTTAGAGATAAATGTAATTAGGGATAAAATATTTCTATGGTCTTCATTTGAGGAGACAGATTGGTATGAAGTGGCTACAATTTTGGGATCTGAGTTTGAAGATTTGGTATTTTCATAATCAGGTTGACTAGTTATTTAATTTTTCACTCTGATACCCAATTGTTTGTTTAATTTAAATTTTAATGCGTATTTTTATGTTTATGGGATCCCATTGATGGGTTATATCGTGTTATTGGTGGTAAAATTATGGTTTTAGGTTCAACATAAGGTATTTATAATTGGGAAACCCAGTCACCCATCATATAGATAAAGAACACACAGAATGTGTTCATTTTTTTTTGTGTTGAATATGATAACTACATGACGTGTAGTCCATGAGGATATTCCTTATTGTGAAACTCAGGGTGTGGCAAGTTACTTGAACATACACCCCATGTGAGGGAAAATGGTTGTCTTGGGTACTTTGCTAGATCACATGTGTGTTACATTATTATATATTTTATAGGGTATTTGTAAAGTGGTCAGGAGAATTACATTCCCTAATACTCCATATGGATGAAACATTGTGAAAGAGGTATTCATTCCATACTCACCGGATGTACACACCATGTCTGGATAATGTAAACCCCTAGAGTGAGGATTTGGGTTTGGACATTGTGTACAGGAGGATAAAATTTTGTACTCTACCCTTGGAGGTGTTTCACATGTTTTTATCTCCTTATTTCTATAATGTAACTTGGGGTTAGTTAATTCAAGGGTTCATTCCTCATATGAGGAAATGATGATGACATAATGTTTATTATAGGATGTTGGTGAGGTGTTTATTTTTGGTGAAGGAATGGAGGGAGTTTTCCCTTGTATTTTTATTTTGAGAGATATCCTAGGGGAACTTTTTTTAGAGACATAGCTGAGGGTTGTGAGATTGATGGATTAATTGGAATAGGAGTCTATATGGGACTTAGTTTGTGATTATTTTGATGGTACATGAAATATGAGACCAAGTAGTGAATTTGATGGGTTTATAAACCATTTACATGAGTCTTAGTCATCATGGAGAATTTGAGTTGGGATAACACCATGGGGTGTCAGGTACGACTTGGTTCTATTGAGTAGAGTTTGAGATAGTTTTTAGGGAACCTAGATAATTCCCTTATTAGTGATCTCGATATTAAAGATGTGTTTTATTCTAGAGAGGCAAGCTGAAGAATCTTATATCGAGCATGTACCAAGGGATAGTTTTGGTATTAATGTTGTTCATAGGACCATAGAGGGTGTACTGTGTTTTTAACAACATATAGGTTTTTTAACACCCCAAGATTTCATATTAAGATATTTTCATTAATGTAATTCAATAGCTTACGGTACACGCAAGACCATGTTAGAGCGCACCACGACATACCAAAATAGCTGTTCAAATTTTTTTTATGAATAATGTTAACTAAATATTGGATTTTATATTCTCCATATAATTTTAACATCCATATTATGTGTTTCATAGACATAATTTAACAACAAATTTAATTTTTCAGAAAACGAATTATTTTTCAAAAAATGAAATTTTACGGACTTTTAATGGAGAACCATTTTTAAATAAAATATTTGACACTTTTATATATTAATTTCGACAAAATGAAATTCTAAATTGTTAGTGGGATATAATAATCTAGTTTCGAGAAATATTTGGTGATTTTTTGATAACTTTCTTATTTTGATTAATAGTGAAAATAATAAATTTTAATGGAAAACATCTTTTTTAATCAAAATATATTATAGTGTTAAATTATACATTTCAATAGTTTTGAAGTGAAATTATATTCTATTTTTATCATTTAATCTAATTTTTTTTATTGGAAGTAATTTTAGATTTCATTTAGACATAAACACCTATCATTCTTTTGATTGTTTTTTACTTTTCAAAAAGATGCTTTCTGGTTTGGTCAATGAGAATATATTTCTATATTAATTAATAAAACTTATATGTTTATAATTTTATAAATTAGGCATCATTTTTTAATTTTTAATATCAATATTATCTTAGGTTGAAATTTTTATATTTTTCAAAAAACATTCAATTTTTGATGAATAGTGAAAAATTTGAATTATTTTATAAAACCTACATTTTTATTTAAATAATTAATTATTTTATTTAAATTTATTTTAGGTAAAAATAGATACATAATACCTATATTTGTTCAATGTAATTCATTAGAGTCATTTTATAATAGAATTAGATGTGTAAAATTTTGTTGAACATTTAAAGTCTTTTACCCACCTTCAAGGCACATTTGCAAATTCGCATGAAACATAATTTTAACACTTATGTGAATTGAATTTAAAAAATCTGAGAGCCATGGAAGAAATAAATAAGTAAAATGTGGTTCAACAGGATGAAAATATTTTTTTGTGAATAGTATCTTTGGAATTTTATTTACCACGGTTAAAAGTAAATAGGGTAATTAAATGTAAAACTTACATTATAATTACCCTAACACATGCCCTAATTATATTGGATAAGTTTTTTTCGACCAAAATGAACCTTATGAATAAAATTTAACCATATTTGATCCAATTGGATTATAGTAGGACATTTGTTATTATTTTATTTAATGAAGAGTTAAAAGTGTTAAATTCAAATTTTCTTAACTAAACCATTTTTAATTTCAGGATAGACAAAAGATAAATTATACTATAAAGATTCCTTATAAAGATAAAAATATTTCATACATAATGGTATTTTATTTATAATTTTTAGAAATTAAATAATTAAATTAATTTATGACACAATTATGATGTAGAAATTACCATATTAATGAAAGATTAGAATAATGGATATTATAAATATCCAAATAAATGTTAATTGACACATTTTAGGTATTAAAATAATTTTATAAGTTAATATGACCTTTTTGGATTGATTATATTTTTTTGAAGTAATCATGTTTTTTTGACTTTCACAAAAACCAAATACTAGGTAGTGTCAAAATTGACAAAAATGAGTTTTTTTAAAACCTACTATATTATTAAATTATATAATATTACTAAAAATATAAGGATCATCCCAAGGAAATATATAATATTTTATAGGTCATTAATGAACCACTTTTGGTTCACTTGGGTTTTATAGTAAGTTTATTAACCATTTATTATAATAATACAAGAATATATAGTAACATTTAAACTATTTAACTAATAGTTAAATCTAAAATATAAGGTTAATATGGTGACTCAAACCTATCGATAACCTATTGGTTGAGAGGTTCTTGAACCATACCCACATTATCTTCGAAATAAATCCTTTTTGGAGCCATTATAAACCTAATATGATTTTATAATAAATTAATATTTAAATATTTTCCTAAAGTGACCTTCTAATCTATTATAAAAGGGTACTTCTAATTCTCTCAACATCAGACCTCCAAAACCAATTTTCTAGGCCAAAACCTACTCAAATATCTTCCCAGCTAACCTCACTTTAACCTTGAGGAATTTATTTGATCATAAATCCAACCTTTGGATCCCTTTTGATCAAATCAAAAGGAGGCACCCGAAGAAGATTTAATAATTTCATCACCTCTTTCAATGTTAATTTCATCTTCCACTTCCTCATTGTTTATTGTCTCAATACCAAAATAATAAATCCAGTACCGTATACATATTTTTATGTTATTACAAATATGTTATAAACATATTCATTATTCTATCTATCCTAGGAATGACAATGTCACCATACATGTGTACGTATGGCTTGTTGTCTCCACATCGTGGTGTAGTTTGTTATTCGACACTTCATTATTTCGTTGGATACAATAATGAGTATAAATTATGTAAATATTAAATATAAAATTTTAATCATTATGTATATATAATATAATCATCCAATTATATATGATTTCACCATCAATAGAATGTTGTTGTCGCTCGTGAATATGTACGAATTACCGTCTCCACGAACATGATGAGATTTATTCCCCATCATAACCATTATAGAATAATTTTAATTTTTTGATAAAAAATAATGTTTAAGAACTTAATATTATTTATGATATAAATCAAATACATCCTATCCATAACAAACATGACTTACCAATCAAAACATATAATAGAAAACAAATATGTTAACACCCAAAACATTAATACTACAGAAATATCATTAACAAAGCAATATTAAAAGATCATATATGATTTGATATTAATTTATGTGGTCATTTTATAATTTAATAACTATTATTTCACCATTATATAGAAGTTTAACATATTCTCATCTACAAAAAATTACATGTTAAGGGGTTTTCATCTCACTTTTTATTCCTTTGAGATTCATGCTATATTTCTAATATTTCCTTTTTGTGGTGTATGTATTTCCCAAGATTGTATTTATTGTGTAATATATTTTAGTTTATGGGTATTCACATATTCATATCATGATTCTTATTTCATGGGGTGTATGCTTCGTATGTTACCAAATCAGTAAGGGAATTTCTAATTTTGATTTCCACTCTTTGGGTTTTATGCACACTTCATTGATTTTTTACTCCAAGATTATGTGTGAAGTAACTATTTATTTATTTATGTAGTAATTTACACGACCCTTAGTTTGGATTTAATTTTAATACACATAATCACTCCATAGATAAATTCCCAAGTCATCGATATGAACTTGATAAGAGTAATCGTATCTCATCTTCTATTCATTGAGTTAAACATCCAATTCATTGGTGTTGATGTTACATGAATATGTGTGAATTCCCTATGATTTATTTACATAGAATAACCAATAATATTGAGTGTATTTATAATTTTCACACATATTTATGTTATTTAATTATCCTTATCCTAATTATACAGACATTATAAGGGATTTCATCTCAATTTGGATTCTATTGAGACTTCTTTGTTGTAATGAACCAATTCACTTTTATATAGTGTTTATACAATATTTTGACATAGTAAATGATGAATACCTTTATTCTCAGTATAATATAATTTTTTTATTACCTCAATTATATGTATTCAAACGTCTCTCACTTGGTTAAGACCTCTAACTAAAATATCATTTTAAATGTTTTAAGGATTTAGTCTTCTAAATATTTCTTATTAATGTCCCTGTATTAAAAATGGTTTTAAGGATTTATTTATATGGACCTAAATGTTTTAAAATTACAAATACTTTTAATTGTTATGAGACACATTGATCCAAAATTCTATTTTTCACATCTTCTTGATAAATAGTGAGTCTTTTAAATGTTTTAATGAAAAAAGGATATTTCTCTCACTTAGTTTTACTGATTATTTTCCTCTATGTAAATATACTTAATTATTATTGTTTGAGGTTGATTTATTATAATAAAATATTCCATATTGTATTGAATTAGTTCTGTTTTACTATTTATTTGTTATTTTTATACCATTCATGGTTTGTGGTTAAAATATTTACATTTCATATGTTAGTTCTAATACGAATGTTTAGATTATATTTCAACCTTTTCATATGAGTAATGAATTAGACTTAGTATGTGATGGACGGATCCCACTATTGCACCTTGATGCATTAGTAGGTCTCATTAGACAAACTAGTGTTTTGGCATAAGGCCTTGAAAAAATATTTATATCTAGTTTGGGAATGAGGCCTTGACTATGTGGTTATGATGTCCGAAATGTTTCATTCCATCATTGTGAAATTAGCTATTGATATTGCATGTTATTATTTTAATAGTAGAATATCCATGTGAATAAGTAAATGGAATTATTTGATTTATCATTTCCATATTATTCTGAAGTTTATGTTTAAAAGGATGTTGTTTTAGTCTTATACAGTGACTTAAATGTATATGTTTTCTTATGATAGTTTCCACTATATTTTTATCTTTACTGAGCATATGATCTCACCCCTCTCTTATGTTTTATTTTTTCCATGATGTGAAGATGTATATTACGATTGACATGCATGAATTGGATAAGGGATATGAGTGTGATCAAAGAGACCCAATGTTGTAGTTTTTCCATTTCATAATGTAATGTAAAACGTATGTATGTTTCAAGTATCTCCTAGTATACTAAACTAATCTATATTTCGATACATTATCTCTTTTGGTAATTCCAATGTTATGTAATAATGCACCGACTATAGGTAACTTAGTTGGAGGCATTATAGTTGGTATCAGAGGATGTTTATTACAAACCATAGAAGCGAGATTTAGAAAATCTCTGATTATAATACTCTACCCTAAGATTGAATTTGAAGATTAGTATAGATGAACATCCAAAAAATTTGGTAATGTAAATATTATGTGGGTTTTCCAAGATATACATCCCTATCTGGTTACGAGCATGTAGAGGATTCTCTGACACATTTGTACATAGGGGTAAATACCAAAACACCACTTTGAACTAGACTTGAATGGGAACTAGTGCATGACAACGAGCCTTGATCCAATCTTGGTTATGACACTCCTAGGATATATTCTTTGGATAATTCAAATTTTCTTTACAATTAGACTTGAATGATTTTAATATAAGATGAGAATAAATAACCATGGTCAATCTTAAGGTGTTTTAGATTGAAAATAAGGTTTCATGATATTCTCTACATGATTTTATGACTATTGGTACTCTCACTGTGTGTTTTGGTTTTTGACAATGGATTGATTCCAAGGAAGTCATAGTAACATTGAACATGATGTACAAGGTGGGAACGATGATGTAAATTTGAAAATAAATGGTATATTGATAGGTGTAAAATATATCCTGTTCATGTCGAAGTAGTTTTCCTAAAATATGATCTACAATATAAACACTTACCAACTCCCAAACTCAATAAATAAGAGAAGGGTGGAGAATGGTAAGAGCACCAACTGTGGAGATAGTGGGGAAAAGAATGATCACTTTCTGTCATGCCATAAATGTTGAAGGATACACCTAGGAAAGTATCTCAATGGAACAATGAAATAATTTATGTGTGGGAAAGAAGGACATAAAGTAAATAATTGCCAAGAAAAAATGAGGAGTACTCTATAAGAAAATAAAAATTATCCTAAGAATTCATTTACAATAATTTACTAAAATTATTGGGGACCTGGGCATTACACGAGTCAATACACTATTCTATAGGATAACCACTATGTCAAGGAATAACCTTTGTAGATATAAATGAGTGGGAAAATGTTTAAAAGTATTAATACTCTCTTTTTATGGGATTACTTTGGATAAATTTTCTCTTGAATGTGTAACCCTGTAGATTTTTATGTCAAAATTATATTTGAGGAAGAATTATTTTTTATTTTGTGGATATTGTTGTAAATAACCATTTGGGATTATATGATCCTTGAATTGGAGGAAATTTCAGGTTATTAATTTTTGGGATGAATATACGATGTATGAGATAACATTTTTGGTTAAATTATGTTATGGTTATTTTTATTAATTTATCTATTTTTGGGAATGTTATAAAATATAGTTTCTCAAAAAGGACAACACGCAGACCGTTTGATAAACCTTCGCGTCAAGAAAAGTTGTGGGAATCAAACCCACAACTAATGTGCAACTGGGATTTATCAACTAACACTTGACTACATAAAGTCCCAGGTTAGTCTGTCAAATTCCATTTAGTTAAATGATTTTATTGATAATTAATATGCTGATTTGGGATATTATATTTTACAAATGAATATCCTTAGTATTGGAAAATTATTTGGTGATTAAGTGATAAATGTTATTATGGATGACTTTTTCTCTATTGGGAACACTATATGCCTATGTAAAATAGAATACTATGGGATTTCATTTGAAGAGTAATGGTGAATTTTTTTATTTTGGAATAATCTATGTTTTTCATTGAGATTCAGGTTTTTAATGGAAATGATTAACCTATCATAGAGAATACGTGATTTGGTTAATTACACTTCTACATGATAATTTAAGAGTAGATGATGTTATTTGGAGTTAAATGTTAATATTTAATATGAATTAATTTGTGATTAAATTATTTTGAGTTTTGGGATTCAATCTTAGTTTGTATTATATTGAAGGATTCAAAGAAAAATTGTTTATTGAATGGTATTTATTGATCTTTTGGTATTTTTTGTTTAATTTTGGAAATTAGGATTTGTATTTCAGTATATAAAGAATTATATTTTTTAGGGATCATATGATATTGTACTAACCATTTGGTTTTGGATGATCTTTTAATATAAGGTAAATATAATGTTCATCCTCTGTGGATAATGTGATTCTCTAGAAGTTCATTCTAGAATTTCAGGTGAGACCATGTAATCTTGAATACTCATAATTTGGAGAAAAGATGATTTAGTGGAAGATATTTAATAAAGGATAAAACTATACTTAAAAATTAAGTAGATATTTTTATGTTCTTAGTCAATATAATAAATAAATTCGTAAACTTTTTGAAATGAAACGTAAAAAAAAACCTTGTTTGTTTACTTTCTTTATCAGGAAACAAATGACCACATAACACATCAAAAGTTTGTTGTTTTATTTGTTTTTAACTTTCTCATAATCATGTTTTCTATCACTCTTCATTAGAACATGACACTTAGTTTCTCTTCCAAATCCATGTTTTCTGACATGGATTCTTAGTATGGGTTATCTCGGGGGACCTTTGTACTTCTCCTTGTTTCTTTTATAATGATAGTTTTATTGAGTCTTTTTCCGATGTGAGACTTTAAATGAAGGTCCCAAGACCAATTTTAAAATTTATATGATGCAATTTTCTAGAAGTAGGAAGAATGTAACCTCCCAAGATTTCATATTATGTTATTTTCTTTAAAATAATTCAATAGCTTGCGCTACACACAAGACTGAGTTCGAGCGCACCATGACTTACCAAAATAGAAATTCAAAAAATTGTTATGAATAGTATTTACAGAATTTTGAATTTTATATACTCCATATAATTTTAACAGCCATATTATTTGTTTCCTAGAAATAATATAAGAACAAAATCAAATTTTCAGATAAAACTAGTATTTTTTAAAAAATGAAATTTTACAGCCTTTTATTAGAGAAACCTTTTTAAATCCAATATTTTGTACTTTTATATATTAAATTTGAAAAAATATACTTCTTCATTATAATCGGGACAAAAAAATATAGTTTGTATAAATTTTTGGTGCTTTTTCAGAAAACATTAATATTTTGATGAATGGTGAAAATAAAAAATATTAATTGAAAAAAACTTTTTAATACAAAAAATTTATATCATCAAATTATAAATTTTAATGGGTTTTAATTATAATTATATTATACTTTTTTCATTGAACCCAATTTTCGTCATTGGAAATAATATTACATTTAAATTAGACCTAAATACATAACAATATTTTGATAGTTTTTACTTCTCCAAAACACACTTTTTGGTTTTGAGAATGGTAATTTTTTTAAATGAATTAATAAAACTTATATGTTATTAATTTGTTAATATAGACATAATTTTTGAAATTAGAATATCAAAATTAGATTTGGGTGATTTTATGGATTTTTTTCTGAAAACATTCTATTTTTGATTAATAGTGAAAAACATTAGGTTATTGTTTAAAACCTAATTTTTATTTAAATTTATTTTTTGTAATAATTGATACATAGTACCTATATAATTTCAATGTAATTCATCAGAGTCATTTTATAATAAAATTAGCTGTATAAAATTTTGTTGAACATTTTAACGTCTTTTACCCACCTTCAAGGCAGATATACAAATATTCATAAAATGAAATTTTACCACATCTATGAATTGAATTTCAAAGATCCGAGTGAAACGGTTGACATCATTATATAAAATTTGGTTCTATAAGATGAACATATATTTTTTGTGAATAATAACTTTTGAATTTTATTTACCACGGTTAAAAGTAAATAGGGTATTTAAAGTAAAATTGATATTATAATTACCCTTACACATGTCCTAATTCTACTGGATATGTGGTTTTTGATCGAAATCATCCTTAGGAATAAAATATGATCCTCTTAGATCCCCTTGGATTAGATTAGTACATTTATTATTATTTTATTTAAAGAAGAGTTATAAGTGTTGAACTCAAATTTTTATAACTATGAAATTTTCAATATATGGTTATACATAAGATAAATTGGACTATAAATTTTCATTAGAAATATAAGAAACTTTTCTACATAATGGTATTTTATTCATAATTTTTAGACAATAAATAATTAAATTTATTTATGACATAATGATGATCCAGTAATTACTTTATGAACGAAAGATTAAAATAATTGATATTATAAATATCCAAATAAATTTAAATTGAGACATTTGATGCATTGTAGTAATGTTATTGGATAATATGACATGTTCATATTTATTTCATTTATTTTTTCTGATGTAATCATTCTTTTTTACTTTAAAAAAACCAAATACAAAATAGTGTCAAAATTGACATAAATGAGTTTTTAAAACAACTACTATATTATTAAATGATATAATATTCCTAAAAATATAAGTTTCGGCCAAAGGACTCATATAATGATGGATATGTCATTAATTAACCACTTGGGGTTCTCTTGGATTTTTATAATATGTTTATTAACCATTTATTTTAATAATACAAGAATACATTGTAAAAGTTAAACTATTTAACTAAGAGTTAAATCTAAAAGATAAGGTTAATATGGTGACCAAAACCTATCTAAAACCTATTTGTTGAATGGTTTTCGAACCATTACCTCCTTATCCTCAAATTAAATCCTTTGGACCAATTATAATCTGAATATGATTGTATAATAAATTTATATATCATGCTTTTTCAAAAGTGACACTCACCTCTCTTATAAAAGGGTACATCCCCTTCTCTCAAAATAACACATACAAATCAATTTGGCTCTGCCAAACACTTCCAAATATCCTCCCAAATATCCTCGATTGATACTAGAAGCATTAATTTGATTATAAAGCCATCCTAAGGAGACCTTTTGATCAAATCAAAAGGAAGCACCTAAAGAAGAGGTAATAATTTCAACACCCCTTTCTAAGTTCATTTCTTTTTCAACATCCTCTTTCTTTGTTGTTTCCATACCGAAATAATAAATCTAGTACCTTATACATACTGTGATATTATTATAAATATATTATAACCATATTCATTATTCTATACATCATATGAATGGCAATGTCATAGTACATGCTTACGTACGGCTTACCGTCTCCACGTCGTGGTGTAGTATGTTATTCAACACATCATTATTTTGTTGGGTATAATAATGAGTATAAATTATGTAAATAATAAATATAACATGTTAATTATTCTCTATATATAATATAACCATCAAATTTTTTAACGATTTCATAATCAATAGAATGGTATTGTCGTTCGTGCGTACGTATTGATTAACGTCCCCACGAACACGATGAGATTAATTACCCATCATAACCATTAAAAAATAATTATCATTTTATAATTAAATATAATGTTTAAGAACATAACATCATTCTGTATTATAATCAAATACATCCTATCCATAACAAACATGATTTACTTAACAAAACATATAATATAAAATGAATCTATTAACACCCAAAATAATGATACTTCTGAAATATCATTAACAAAGAAATATTAGAAGATCAAATATAATATCAAATTTAGGTATTTGGTTCTTTTATAATTTATTAACATTTATCTCACCATTAAACCATAATTTAACATAAACTCAATTAAGGAAAAGTACAAGGTAATGTGTTTTCATCTCACTTCTTATTCCCATGAGATTCATATAGTATTTCCACTATTTTCTTTTGTGTGGTTTATGTATTGACCATGATTGTTTTCCTTGTGTAATATACTTCAATTTATGGGTGTTTTTCATCTTCATTGTATGATAATTCTTTCATGGGGTGTATGTTTCATAAGGTACCAAATTGGTAAGGGAGTTTCTAATTTCGATTTCCACTCATTGGTTTTTACGTAAACTACATTGATTATTTTACTCCAAGATTATGTTTTAAATCAATATATAATTAATTATGTAGTAATTTATACTTCCATTTGTGTGGATATACATTTTATAAATATAATCACTCCATTTATAATTCTCAAGTCATCGATATGAACTTGATAAGTGTAATCTTAACTCAATTTCCATTCATTGAGTTAAACATCCAAGTCATTGGTGTTGTTGTTACAAGAATATGTGTGAATTTACATTGATTTATTTTCACTGAATATCAAATCATATTATGTGTATTTATATTTGACACACATAATTATGTCATTGATTTATCCTTAACCTACAGATACTGTCTTTATAATGGATTTCATCTCAAATTACATTCTATAGAGTCTTCTTTGTTTTTATGCACCAATTCACATTTATATGGTGTATATAATATAAAATGACATTGTATATCATGAATCCCTTTACTCTCATGATATTATAAAGTTTTTATGACATCACTTATTTGTAATAAAATGTCTCTAATTTGGTTAGGAACTCCAACTAAAATATCTTTTTAAATGTTTTAAAGATTTATTATTCTAAATCTTTCTCATTAATGTCTATATTTTAATAATGGTTTTAAGGATGTATTTATATAATCATGAATGTTTTAAAATTTAAATTCGTTTTAATGGTTTCAAAGTGTTATCAGATACTTTGATTAAATAATTTATTTTATACAGCTTCTTGATCAATGCTGAGGCTTTTCAATATTTTCGAGAAAAAAAGGATATTTCTCTCAAATATTTTTACTGATTTTTTTCATCTATGTAAATATCCATCATTATTCTTGATTTAGGTTGTTTTATTATAATAAAATCTTCCACATTAACTTTATTGAGTTATTTTTTACTATGGATGTGCTATTTTTATACCATTCATGATTTTTGGTTAAAATATTGACATTTCATTTGCTAGATGTAATATTAATGATTAAATTATGTATCAACATTTTCTTATGAGGAATGCATTGGACATAATAAGTGATGGGTGGATCATTCTATAGCTCCTTGATGCATCATTATATCTCACAAGAGAAACTAGTTTATTGGCATAAGGCCTTGAAAAAATCTATATTTGTAGTCTTGGTATGTGGCCTTGACTATTTGGTTATGAGGTCTATCAATATGTATTCCTTCATTATGAATGTGGATATTGATATTACATGTGATTATTCGACTAGTAAAATAACCTAGTGAATAATTAAATGTAATTATTTGATTTATCTTTTCCATATTGTTTTGAAGTTTATGTTTAAAAGGCTAGTGTTTTACTCTTATTAATTTCCTTAAATGTCTATGTTTTCTTATGATAGTTTCCACTATATTTTTATCCTTACTGAGCATATGATCTCACCCCTTTCATATTTTTTATTTTTCAAAAGATTTGAATAAGTATATTATGTTGAACTTTAATAATCGGCAATGGGATATGAGTGTGTTCAACGGAGACAAATTGTTGTAGTTTTTCCATTTCATAATGTAATGTAACACATATGTATGTATCTAGTAACTCTAGGGCTACTAAACTAATTGGTCTTTTGAGACTTGATCTCTTTTGATCATTCCAATGTTATGTAATAATTTACTGACTCTATGTAACTAAGGTATGGGTGTTACAAGTTTGTTTATAAGGATATAAGGTTTATGAGGATCGGTTTTCGTGTTCGATGGACATTATTATTATAGATTATGTATTGGATGATAAAGTCAGTTTCTTTCTATATTTTAGATGGTGAGAGGTGATATATGGTTATTATTGGTCTATGTTTATATAGCTAAGATTATTGGGATCCCTCCTCTATTTATTACTGTAAAGCTGACACTAGGTAGTTAATAAATGATTCGGATAAGTTCATCCCCAAGTCTACTATCATTATCTAAAATGGGTTTTGGGTGTCAAGGTTGTTGATAATTCTTAGATGTTGGAGTGTAATATTTAAATAATGATTACATAGTTGAAGTAGGTTGTCCCACTCAGGCAGTGTGCACTTAAATTTCATATTGTTTATCCTAACTAGATCTATAGGACTGTTGGTAAATTTATGGGTTCTTTAGGGTAATCATAGATATCCATTCCCTAGTTTAGATCATGCTATTGGAGTCCTCAAATTTTGTAGTGGTGAGGTTTATTTTTTACCTATGTTGATATGACATTGTTCTTGATATTTTATGATTTTTGTTATATTAGATTAATGAAAGCTTAAATAGGGTCTATATGTAATTCTTGATTCAATTTTTCATGCTTATCTACATGTTAAGTGACATCAGACACTATCCAAAGTAGGTTTGGTCAATCTCTGGCCCAGTGGTAGAACCTACAGATCAACTATTGTTTGATTATGTATTTTTATTTTTATTCCAGTTATAATTTTTTTATATAGGGAATATCATATTTTTATTCAATTATTATGAATAATGATGAATGGTACATTGTTGGGGATGACATAATGATAATTTATATCTTAATAACTATATAGGAACCTTGGTACGCATGCATACACTTCTGTATTATTTAAGGGTGATAACATGATTTAGAGTGGATGGGTATGTGGTTCAATGTTCAATCGTCATGTGGGGCATCTTTTATGGAGTCTTATGATAGAAATGTTGAGACACACCTAAGGCCTTACAGAGTTTCAGATTGGTTTATGTGTCAGGTCAACCCAATTTATTTCGTTACATGGAGGATTGATTGGGCAGAGAAGTATTGTGTTATTATAAAGGATTTATATAATGGAAGATATTTGAGATATGAAATTTATTAGGGTTCCATTTCCATTTATTTATTGAAGGATAGTTTAGATAAGAGTTGGTTATGGTCTCCTAATAATATTTTTAGTGTTTTTGTTATCCTTTGGAGTGTAGTATATTCCAATATTGTTTTTCCCTACCATAGGGAGAATCATTTTAGTTTTTGGTGGATACGAATAAGTAATATATATGTGATTTATTATGAATTAATCCTTATAGAAGTGTCATTATATTGGTTTTGGGGAGAGTCTTAGTGATGGGTGTCATATAATATTATATTTTTGATTATATTATTGGGGTAGATGTTGATATTTAGACAGTTTCTTCATGTTATGGTGACATGTGGGGTTTTTAAGGTTGTTTCACATGTGATCATATTTAGGTGGTTATGTTTAATTAACTGAATAATTATTTGGAATATTTTCACAAACTAATTGATGGATAAGTTAACACTTTAGCATGACGATTATTAAAATACATAATAGAGATATCTAGTCTATTTTGATGACCATTAATTATCGTGGTTATATTATTAGCTATTGTTTTGATGTCATTTCCTTATATGTCCTTATAATATGGAATTGATTATAATAATTGTATGTTCTTGTGTATCAAATGATTTATTGATTTCATACTTGTTTTCTTGTTATTCAATGATATTATAATACTATACATATAACATATAATAAATTTAATTTATCTGTATATTCACATGGGATATAATGAATTTATACACAACCCATCTATACACAAACTGTAATGGATCCAAGTTATCACATGTATAGTCATTAGGGGATTTAATGGATTACAGTGGTAAAATGAACTTATATACATAAATAATATATAATAGTATATAGTGAAGTGTATGTGTAAATAATTATATGTGGGATAAAAAAAATCTGTGTAATGATACATGGTCTTATTTCAGGTGTATAATAGCCAGATTTTATCATAAATACCAATATCTGAAGGTTATGATGACTCATGATTTTGTGTTGTTCCTGGGCTATGATTTCCCATAGATATACCGTGAGTCGATGAGATGATGATTTGGGGATAAGCTGGTGTATATAATATGTATATGGCTGTGGTGATTCAATTATGTGTGGGGGACGTGATAGAGATGATGATATGGTGGTGGTGTAATTGTTGTGGTGATATGATGGTGTTTATGATGTGATTATGATGATTATATATATGATCATTTATGAATAGATGCAAATTTTATATGGTAATTATTTTTCTGAAATAGTGAATTAATATTGAAGTATAATGGAATGGTGATTTGTTTTTAGACCCCACTTATTAATATTAATACTCTATAATCCTAATATTATCCCCATTTATTCATGTTAATCAATTATTGATTTAACTAGATTTAATCATTTGGTTTGATAGTGATATGATTATAGGATTCATATTTAAATTTTATATGAATTTTAAAATAAAAAATAACATTCAATTAATTATGTTAATATATACCTTATGAATTGTTTTCGAAATTTTAGGTGACACATCCAAAAGTTATGTTATGGGATTCTGTGGTATAAAAATTTATTCTCACCATTTCTAATTGATTAATCCCAATAATAATTAACTCATACTTCTACATATCTTATTTAATTCATGTATATCATTAAAATTTTATTTCACATGGATAATAAATTACCTACAAATATGTTCATATTAAGTACTCATAATTTCTCACCACTCAAAAAATTTCATGAGTAGTTTTTTAGGATATTTCATGGATTACTTGGGATACATAATTTTTAGTATCTAATGTTTTTTATAAGGGTTCATTATTGAATTATCCTTATTTTATTGAATTCAGTGTCATATATATTAATTAATTATAGCAATTTCATTTTTTAGTTTATATATGGATTTTATTAGTGATTTTGTTTTATTTTTTTGGGAATATATAATGTTAGTTCCTCCCAGAAGTGTTATCGATGACCTCAGTGTTAGTCACTAAACAATGGATTGTGGGAGGTGGGATTCCAGGGTTTCTCTTTTCAAAACTTCTGACTAGAGAAGGGTGTTAGTGGAGGAGGATCGTGATTAAAAAATTCATTAAAAGTTGGAAAACAATCAAATAATATATATACAACAAACTCAATATAAAAAAAATCTTAAAAAAATGAATATGGTCTAACCTAATGAAATAAGAATCCGATTTCTCATTCCTTACCAAATATCAAATCCAAGGTCCATAAAAGTGCTAACTGTAGACTACCCAGAAATTACTTCTAAAACTACAACATTTAATTTCTTATCACATGGTCTAAATCCTATTTTACGGCTATAAAACTATAAAATTTTATACTAATATATCAACTCCTAAAACATAATCATTATAAGTGCATGCTATTGAAATGATTTTACCCTGGAGAGTCTTTATGGAAGAGAATATAATTTATATTCGGTAGTATCTTATCCCCTATGTAATCACCCTACTCACATAGAGACTAAAAAAATTCCAAACTCTATCATGTTATAAATATTTAAGAGAACTAATAGGAGTGTTATAATTCACAATAGGGAATTTCAGCATACACAACCTCACATATGACACAATCATGATTTAAAGACACATATCAAAATAGAGAGGTCATCTTATTTTTCACCTCCCATTGGGGTTGTATCTGTATTAATATGTTCTCCACATTAGTATCACTTCCTTATAGGATATAAGACCTATCACGTAGTCTCATACTGGAACAAGCTAACTCAATTGAGGGATTCACCATCCTCCTAACCATTACTAGGATAAAGCCTACTCTTATCTAATTCAATTACTAAGGAGAATTACGACTCACCTAATACTCTCAAATGTAGGTTTATGTATATAATGAATCATAATGTGGGGAATACTATTACTCAACCTTTCTTTTACCACAGTCAAGAATCACATGATCTATAACCTAACACAACTACAAATTTATAACAAATGAAACTCTCATACCTTTAAAGAGGATTCCAATATCTCATCATGAATGAAATAAATTCTTTAAAAAAATGATAAACAAAAAATAACCATCACTAATTCTAAATAATTTAAATCATATACCAACATAAGGATATTCCATTCCCTCATCACAACCCATAATTGATCTCTTAATAAAAAACTATAAAATAACCCAGGATCAAAATCGTGATGTTGGGGATAATTAGTATTTTAGTACGAAGATAAAATACTATAATGTTTCTTTTCAACGTCACTTAAATAGTATATTACCATGTCCATACTAGATTTCCGAGCATGGAATATATAACTGATCACATAAATGAATGTCTCCCTATTCTAGAACATTTATCACCAGGAATCATTATTGAATAAAGGATAACAAACATGGACACTACAATCATGGGTCACTTTTTTGAGCGTTTATGAATTTAAAATTTGGGTATCTCATAAGTAATGTCAAATGGATAAAAAAATTAAAATGAGGTCTATTAATTTTTATATAATATTCCAAATCATTATCTCCTTATAAGTCATTTATAAATTTACATAACATGTTATCTACACTCTTTCTAGTTTATTATCCAAATATCTATAAAATCATTTTCTGAAAAAACTAACTTTTTATCATGAAATACCCTTTCAAACCACCATTTAAAATTTCCAACATTATATTACAAACTTTTCAAATAAATTCCATTTTAAATCCCATTTTAAAATGAATCTATTTAATGAAAATCTAGTTAAATGATACTTACGCAATAAATAAAATAAACACAATGAGAAACTGATACTCGTTTGACCATGAAACCACCAAATGAATGTTTAAAAAAATATATTCATTATTGAATAATTCAAAAATTCAGGACCATCCTATTTATAGATAAGTTCATTGTCACATTGTAATTACACTACAAAAATAAAAAATCACATTAACATAATAAATAGTAGTCATGACAGAAAACTAACAATTCACAATTCTTATAAATTATAGACCACTAACCATAGTTAAATGATCCATAATATAATCATGATTTCCTAACAAACACTACAAACTTCTATGTGAAATACAAATAATTTAAAATCATTCTTATTAAAATTAAATAACCAAAAGGTATAATTGATACCAAACTCACATGGTGATATAAAATAGATGAAACATAATAATGGGGTGTAGTCCACTCTTGAAACACACTCAGGTCGACTATATAAAAGGCAAAATTTATAAAATCTAATTTATCAAAAATATAATTTAATTTCTTTATAAAACAGTAATAATTTTATTTAGGAACTATAACTCAAGATGAACTGTGAATATTTATAGGAATACTTCTACATTGAATCTCCTCTATGAAATTCACATAAAATCCCCATCATGTTGGATTTTTCCATCCCAATTTAGTGTAATTGTTATCAAAAGTTCTATTCTATATATCTCTAATTAAAAAAAAATGGAGAATATGGAATGTGTAGGAAAATGAATGATCTAATAGAATTTTTTATCAAACTATCTTGTATGAAACAAATCAATGCAATAGAGAGGGGTGAATGAGAACCAAGCGGATCAGTTTCCCCTAGTTTTAGTATCGAAAAATGAATTATCTTAAGGTGATATAGGGTTGTGAAAATGAACACCTAATAATGTTTCCAAAATTATCTTTGTGAAAAATCATTGTACTGAACATCTGGGTACCCGGTGGGTTTTTAGTAGGTATATGGTGGCTCACTGGGTACTCAGTGGAAGACCAAAAGCCATTATATTATTGAACAAGTGCGACATACACACTAGTTTCACTAGTGGGTAACATGTGGTCATAGAATGGATAACCAGTGGAATTATAAAACCACCATTATCCCCAATTTCAAATTTTTACCACTCAAACATCCTTCTATATATTTTCTACCTTCTCTTACACTTTCTGAATATTCCCTCAAATATTTAATCATCTCTAAAAAGTTTTTTCTTTTGATACGAATTAAAAAAATAAACATCACATATCCCCCAAATTTATATAAGTAATTCCTTGAACTCACTTCACCAATAAACATTGGAATGGGTTATTATAAATTCTATATCGTAACAATTCTCATCCATAATAAGGATTGAAAATGAAGCATCCATTAATCGTGATCTATATGAATCAACAACCTATCATTATCTTAATGCGTCCAATACTAGAATTTTCGTTGTTTTTCCCATTGTGAAACTCTAACAAAAAAGTATAATATTAATTAAAAGCATCATTAATCAATCACTAAGAATCCCACTAGTATTTCCATGATCATTATCACATAATGAAATTTATTTTTATCTAAGATACATATTGATGCACACATAATTCAACTTCACTCACCTAAAAACCAAACTCATACTAATCCCCAAAAGTATTAGGTGGTCCATGAATTTGAACACCAATATCTATTATTATGATCAACCAATATACCCTTATTAACTAATAAAAAATGTTTCATTCTATCTAATTGTACTCTAAACTATACAAATAACCTATTGATTATAAAAAAAAGTGGTTCAATCAATGAAATCATCAATCACCACATCAATCTACCCAGGACTCACTCCAAACTCCATTCCATGGATGCGAAAATATATAAATCCATCAAATGAAAAATTATGTTCAAAATAAAATATTATATTTAAAACACATTGTTAAATATGAGTGAAATCCCTATAAATAAAGAAAACCCAACACCATGGGATCAGTTTCTTTTTAAAAAACCTTCCTAACTCATTTTACAACCAAAAAATTTTCTCATGTTTCCTTAAAAATATATCTCAAATATATGGTTTTCTATAATATCACACATTCCTATAATATCTATCATTTCTGGTAATTTTTTTAAAATCATATCCACTTCCACATCCAAATACTTAATGAATTTTTTTCATAAATCCCCTTCCATGGATTTCTCATGATACAAAAATTCCAAAACATCAACTATTTCTCATAATTTATTAAAATAATGTGATGAATGTATAAATATATCAATAACAATTCGCTTCTAAAACATATTTTAAAAAAAAAATCAATTTCCTAAAAACTGATACTCTATATCAGTAGAAAAAACACGATCAATGATATCATATCCAAAACCCACTGATCTAAATATATCTAATAACACATTATAATATATTTGATAAATTAATAATTAAATTATAAATTAATTTAATTAATTTGGATATAGAAAATTAAATATGTCATCCAACACCACCTGTAGGATTTTGTAATAATCCCTTGATTGTCACTATCATGTTTCATGAAAATATAACTTACTCATAAACTAGGCCTATGACTCATCCTGAGTATCATATATCCCTCATTGGTATTATCATTCTAACACACCACATAACTAGGATTATGTAATCCAGGAACTGGACATACCATAAAACATGGCTTTCAATTATACTTATTCTTATTAGGAATACTCTCAGTCTTCTACCCATCTCTAGGAATCATTTTTTAACCCTAAATTACTCTATCCTAACAAAAAATATGATTTTTTACAATTCTATAATTTCTGTGATAATCCATCTTGGATAGTAACTGATCATGTGGAAATAAATGACATCGGTTTCACCTCCATGTATGGTAGAGTCCTAAAAACCAAATTAAGTAAATAAAACAATCATGGGTGGGGGTTATCATACAATAATAGTCAAAATTTTCAACATGAATCATCAAATTAACTGACATACTGAACACCTATAAGTAATAAAAATAAATACAATAAGGAATTCAACAGTTTATAATATATATTTAAAATAACCAACATGATGCATCATATACAACAGAGTAGAAAAAATATAGAAATATGTATCACAAGATTCAATAATAAATAAATAATTATATATCCCATTAGCATATACCTATATAGTACAAAAACAAAAAAGAAATGTAAAATGGACTTGAACAGAACTCATATGAGATCTTATAGTGACTGTATTTTTCTTATATAACTATTACATCATTATAAATATAAATAAAATAATATAATTACAAATCCAAGACTCAAAAATTTAGAGTCATAGAAAATTTTAGACCATACATAACAAATAAAAAGACATAAACATTATTTAATTCTTTTTTCTCAAGCTTCTTATTGACCCTCATATACTTCATAGTATAATTAATCACCGGTGGATATACCTCAAAGAAATGGGTGAGATAATAGCCCAGTAAGTGGATAGATAAGGACAAGAATCAATATAACATGGGTGATAAAAATAACCATCATAATATAATAATAATATCATCTTCATTTCATGAGAGTAAGAAATAGATAAAGGCTTGGAATTTTTAAATTCATAAAAACAAAACACCACATATTATTGGTCAAATATAGAAAAATTTTGTGAAAAAAGATAAATTCTTTTACATTAATAAAATATTTCCATCATAATAACATCATTATTTTAAAAAAATTGGGTGTCATGTTCATGAATATTTCACATATTCTCCTGATATACATCCCATTATCCAATTCAATAGAGTGATGTATAATTTACTGAGTACCCATCACATCATAATATTTATATAACCATTCCTTCCACATAGAACATATTTCAATCACGAACATAATATAACCCCTAGAAAGAAATGGGTTTCTTTTTATAAAGCATAAATTTAGGAATAAATTTTTTATTTCACAAAATGGGACAACATATTTTTTTTAATAATCATCACACATGAGTGAAAAAGTAACAATCTCAAGGGGAGACAATATGTGTTTTAGAAAGAAGGTCTATTATAGAATATATTTTTATTATCATAAAAACATATTATAATAATGTTTATACCATAATATAAAGGTCTGAACAATAAAATTAAATTTTAGGAATATGAAAATAGCATCCACACTAATCTTGTTTTGGAAATAAAAATTACCCAAAGAAAAGAAATTGGGTTCGAGAATCCTCTTACCTTATTTCTGAATTTTTTTAAAATTTAATATCATAGATAATAAAATTAGATTCATTAATTAATAAATTCATAACCACTTATACAGTTATTTGATTAATTATAATTTTATTAATTATGTTTATGTATGTTTTTATGGGCTATAGTGTTCAATTTCATCATTCGAGAGTGTTCATTTTCATTATTTTAATGATCTGTTCATTTGTATACCTGTGTGGAAAATAATGTAAAATGAGAATAATTATCCTGAAAAGAAATTATATGTTATTAATGAACTTATAGAATTATAAATTTTCTTATATATTATTTTTTTCCATACATGTGGAGGATTCATTAGATAAAATGATAAATATAATCGTTTCGATTAATTTGGATGTTTTTTTATCATCTTGAACATGTTTTTCATTATTATTTAATATTATATATATATTTTAGTTATGAAACATAAAAAACATTATATAATACATTTTAGAATATATTTCAACCATTATAATGGTTTTATGACCATCCTTGATGGAGGTAAAGGTAAATGAAAACTATTCATCTTCAAAATCGATAAACCAACACCTTACATATGATGTATTCATTTTTATAATAAAATGGTTATGAGAAAAGGTTTGATGATTGACTATTCCATTAAAACAAAAAAAATTAATATATATAATATTATTAAGTTATAATGTCACTTGTATATGGGGAGGTGATGAGAGAATAAGAAGATAAAATAAATTGATAAGAAAATTAATCAAATTGATAGGGGTATTTTCCTCTTGAATTCATATTATCGAGAACCTCCTCAGGGAAATTGGGTTTGGTATTTTTTAGACCAATGTATTATAGAATTATGGGCGGGTCATGGAAAGTGAATTATGCATAATTTATAAAATCTTCAAGGCCGGTATGTTTTGAGGAGAATTGGTGGTGAGGGGTGGTATTTATAGGGGAGGGGAGAGGTGTTTTTTGATTATTCTATTCGTTACATTATTATTTTGGATTGATAATATCAATATTATTGATCCTTATCATGAATATGTATTAAATAAAGAATAAAAATTTGAGATTCTGGTGGTTACACAAGCAATGAATAAAGAAATAGTGAATTTTACACATAATGTTATATTCCAAAAATTTCTATATTTTACTATTCACCAAAAAATTCAAATTTTTTTAGAAAAAGAAAATATAACCATAACCATTTTTTACTTTAATAATTTAAACATTGAGTCCATTTTATGAAAATAATTTTCTAAATATGAGTGTAATTTTTTTAATTTATATCATCCTTTATTTAATAAATACTAATTTTAAAATTATAATTGATTTTATGAAACATTAAAAAAATAATTTATGTAAAATGAAATTATCTTAAAATAATAAGAAATGAAATATTTATTTATAAATATATTTTAGGAAATTAAATTTTCATTTAAACCATTATATTAATTATAAAATGGTAAATAAATATATTTGTTTTGGAAAAAAAAATTTATAAAATTTATAAAATTTATTAACTCATACTATAATTTAATTTTTACATATTATAATTTATAAAATACATAAATATTTTTTATACTTTCATAGTTTTTGTTTCTATTCTATTGGCTATACTAATATTCCTAATAGTTGTATTACTTTTAAAAGGGTCATGTTACTATTCCATTTGTATAGGTTCCTTAATTTCGATGAATATCACTTATTTAATTCTTAATATATGAAAAATAGAGTTTTAATTTGAAGATCTATTCTATGATTGTGTTTTATACCATATAACGAAATTACAGGAAGGTATAAATTTCATTAATAATAGTTTGGGTTGTTACATTCTCCCCCCCCCTTCAAAATTTCTCCATCAAAATTTCATTTTACATACTAAAATGAGAATAGGTGTGGGTACTAATCCGTCACTACTTCTTATAATTTCGATGTTTTATCCATGTACTTATGGTATATCCATAGAAGATGGACTAGGTGAGTAGTTTTTTTTCAATCAACTTTATTTATAAAGTACATGATCTTTTCTAGATGCTCCTCTGAAGAGAAAACATTTTCCAACTCTACCACCTATGAATTCAGTACATGTAAGGCATATTATATTTAATTAACTTAGAGGGATCTATGGAATGCATCCTTACGTGATACATGGTTGGTGGAATTTCTAGTCGATAAAACACAACTATGCTATGATCAAGAATATCAAAGGGGTTTATGTACCTAGCGATAAGCTTTCATTTGATCACAAATTTCTTGATTATCCACCATTGTGATGTAAAGTGGAATACCATGACTCCAAAATTAAACTCCAGGTCCTGTTGATGATTTTAGTCATAGATCATATGTTAAATATGGGATTCATTGATGTGTTTCTGAACAACTTTATCTTTTTCTACCATTTCTTTGACAATTTTATGTCCTAGAAGCTTACGTTCACCAACATCATCTCAGCATGCCAGAGTTTTGTATATTTTCCCATAAAGCTCTTCATATGGATCCATTTGGATTATTGAGTGGAAACTATAATTTTAAGAGAACTCAACCAGAGGTAGATGTTAGTCCTATCAACAATTCAATAATAAACAAAATTCTCAAAACATTTCTTCTAGCATCTGAATAGTCTATTTATATTGGTCATCAGTTAGAGGATGATAATCAGTACTAATTTTCAACATAGTTTTTAGAGTATTTTAGAAAATTTTTTAAAACATGGAGGTAAATATCTAATCCTGATCGGATACAATCGATAGTGGTACTACATGACACATTACAAGTTCTGTAATGTATATTTGTGCAAGAATACCTTGTGGGAAGTGCCCTGAAATTTAGATAAAGTTAAATTCATTTGTATGATGATCCACAAGAACCAATATAGCATTATTTTCCTTTGTATGTCTTCGTAAATCTGGTGATAAATCCATGGTGATGTTTTCCAATTTCTATGTTGTCATGGGTAATGTCACGAACCAGCCCGGGTCGACCCTGAACCGGTCACCCGAGTCAGTCCGCGGCAAGTCCCGAGGGGCGTTCCCGATCCCCCCGGGATGGCAACAAGTGCCGGGCATTAAAATTTGAATCGTTGGGAACGATTTCAGCCCAGACTAAAAACAGGATCAAAAGAACGAATACAACTTAAACAACCAGACAAACACTAAAGACACAAACAAACTATACCACGACATACCTCCATGTGACCTCGCGGGTCACCACCCAACTACATCCAACGTCGCTCCCACACTGAGCGACTCAAGCAGGAGAACCTGAACAAAAGGAACCTGCAACTGAAAAGGGTAAAAGATAGGCGTGAGCACAAAAGTACTCAGTAGGTGAGCCCCACAACAAATCCCAAAGCACTACTAGTAAAAATAGAATCTACATAATCCAGGTTTGAACTATAATGTATAAAAGTAATTTTTCACATTGTTTTACTTGAAAATCAAACACGAGACATTTCCCTTATTCTTTTTCGAAAGATAGTTCCATTTCATTAGTTTTAAACTCATTCTGAAAAGAAAAGTGTTACATTTTCAAATCAAACCCAAAGCGAATAAAGCATTTTCATTTGAAAACCATTTTTCTCAAAGTCTAACAGTATAGGCTGTGAAATATGACTGAAAGAAAACAAGCAGGGAAAACAAGTGCAAGTAAAGGTAAACAGGCAAGGAAAACCAAGTGCAAGTAAAAACAAACCTTAAGTTATCAGCAAAACCATGGGCGATCCTGAACATCCCTAGAAAACCCCTGGACGTACTCGGGTTCAGACTACCTGCCGGCATGGTACTCCACAGTCAATAACCAACTGGCCGCCCTAATAGCCAACCAGTGGCACATCCCACCTGGCCTGTCCACAACTCCAGAGGGTACCAACCCGTCTAATCAGGGTTAGCAAGCAACCGTCACTCGATAATCTACAAGTCTCCCAGGATCCCATAGTGGTTTTTGTAACACTGTGTAAGTGGGAGACCCGCGCACGCGTGACTCATCTCACCGCACTTGCCAACCCCTTACACGGACATTGCTACACGACAACCCTCGAAGGGAAGTCCCCCTGTAGAAATTCCCTCACAAGTACGTATATATATATACATAAGTATAATCACTTCACATTTATTAAAGTGCCAACCGGGACGCCATATCATTTACATTTTGAACATTTAACACTAAAACATTTCCAAAGGGACATGACGTACGCCACACCATTGAAAACCAGAAACGCACTTAGAACATTATTTAAGAAACTCAAATCAGCATCTCAAACCTGAAAGACGTTGGTGTCACAAGTAAGAAATCATTTTCCAAGTTCCAAACGCACCCCACTTTTATTAAGAGTCAAACGGGCCTTTAAACACTTTTTTAAAAAATAATATTTCTCAAATGAAATCCATAATTTTAATCACGCATCAAAGGAAAAAAATTTTCAACAACCAAGAACCACATTTAATGTTTCCAAAAATCGAGTTTAAAGGTCGCACGACACTTCCTCTAATCGAGGTTCAAAGAAAAACACCTTTTTCCATAACCAATACGCCTACCATTTTACACACACCAAAACCGCTTCAGAACCCAATTCAACATGATCTTTATATTTCATAATGAACTCATTTAGTAGTATCATCAGGAAAACATACACAGTTAAAACTGAGAAAAACTACTTCCACTGAAATGCTAGAAATAAGCAAAGCAAACCACATTATAAGTTAATACTTAATAATACTTTTAAATTTACTGAAATCCAATAAAGGACAAGAAATAAATAAATTCTAAATTTAAAGGCGAGTGTGATGGGAGACCTACCTCGGATCGGAACGAAGAATGACGCGACACGAAACTCCTGTTGCGTAAAGGTTGCAGCGTCTTGCGTCGTCAAACTGGTCCTAAAACAACAGGCCGTTAAGCAGGCTCATTAATGACAACATACTAATAATAATAATAATAATTATAATAACGTAATAATAATAATAATAATGATAACCATAACATAATAATAATCATAATAGCATGAGATAATAACAATAGAATAATAATACTATAATAATAACATCCATAATAATAATAACCAAAAAGGTAGTAATAATAATGTCATAATAATAATTATTATTATTATTATTATGACATAATACTAAGAAGAACAACAATAAATATAATAGCGATATGATAATTATAATAATAATAAAGTAATAATTTAATAATAATTATAACAATAATATGATAATAATAATAAAGTAATAATTTAATAATAATTATAACAATAATAATATAATAATAATATAATAATATTAACATAATAATAATAATAATAGAAGCATAATAATAATATAATTATGATAATAATAAAAATAGTATTAATAACATAATATAATAATAAAAATAACAACATAATATAATAATAATTAAAACAATAATAAATATATTCATAATAATAATAATAATAATAATAATATAGTATTAATAATAATAACATAATAATAATTATAATAATGATGTAATAAGATTAATAATATTATTAAAATAATAATAACAATAATAAATATAATAATAATAATAATAATAATAATAATAATATAATAATTATAATTATAATAAAACAAAAGATAAATAAATATTAAAAAAAAAAGAAACTCACAAGGGCGAGGGAGGACAGCGGGTCGAGCTGGGGGTCCGGGCTGGCCGAGGGCGAGCAGGGGGTCGGGATCACGCGGACATGCGGGGAGCAGCGAGGAGCGGGGCGCCGGACAGAGGCCGGGCGTGGGCGGCGGGCGCCGAAGGGAGCAGGGCAGGAGGAGTGTGCGGGCTCGGGACGGAGAGAGGTGCGGGATGCTGGGTTGTTCGCCGGCGGAGGCCGGAACAGGGAGGCGGAGGCGGCGGACGGCGCACCGGGGCGGAGCAGGGGTGGAGCAGGGTGGCGTTCGGGCCGCCGGACGCTGGAGCAGGGGGCGCGCCGGGCCGGGGTCGCCGGGAGAGCCGGGTGCGGGCAGCGGCGACAGGGAGCAGGGAGGGCGGCGGTCGGCTGGGGGAAGGGGAGGCCGGGACGGTGCAGCGCGCAGAGAGGGAGGGAAGCGAGGAGGGGGTCTGGGTGCAGCGCCGCAAAACGGGGTTGGGGCGGCGCGGACTGCGTGGAGCTGCGGAGGGCGGTGAGCCGGTGCGGCGGACGGCGCACCGGAGCGGTGGTGCGGCAAGGCGGCCGGGAGTAGCAGGGGGAGCAGGGCACCGGAGGGCGCTGGCGCAACGAAGAAAAGGCGGATCCTGGGAGGGTTGGCGGGCGCAGGAGGAGAGGGACAGCGCGGGGGAGCGCCGGACGTGCGGCGAAGGTGGGGCCGGGGTCGGGACTTGTGAATGGGAGGGCCAGCAACGGCGAGGCGGAGGCTGGGCGCCGGCTGCGGAAGAGGGGGAGCGCTGGTGCGGGGAAGAAGAAGAAAGAGGAGAAAAAGTGGGGAAAGAGAAAGAGTGGGAGCGCCGCCAGGGGGAAAAAACGGGATTAGGGTTTGGGTTAGATTAGGTTACATATATTTATATATAAAAATAATAATAATAATAATAATAATAAAACGTTATATTGATAATAATATCAAAACTTTATAATAATAATAAACTTTATAAAAAAAATGATAAACAAAATTTATAATAATATTAATGATAATAATAATAATAAAACTCTATAAAAATAATAATAATAATAGAATGAAGTTAATAAATAAAAGTTACATAATTTTAATAATAATTATTATAATCAAAATACCCGTGTATATATTCGCATACCTAAACACAGATATATATATACATATATACAAACATCTACACTTAGATACATTATATATATATATACATATATAAACATAACATATTAAAGTATATAAATATGTATATATATATACACATATATAGACATATATATATATATATATACTTATACACGGAAAAATAACTACAATAATAATAACGCAACTCAAATAGTAATAATAATAAAAAGTCAACGTAAAAAACTTTAGTATTTAGAATTCCGAGTGAGCGCATAGTCACCCGGGCCGAAAGCACGGTAACTGCTAGCGATGCGGTGACCGCGCACCGACGCGAAACCACCAATTGCAGTTAAACTTCGAAAAATTTAAATCGGGACCAAGAAAGGAGAACAATTACGGGCATCTGCGGTCGGGGTGTGACAATTCTCCCCACCACAGACACTTTCTTCCCCCAGAAAGTCACCAGGCCAAAAGTCGGTCAAGATTTAAGTCCATGCCCCAACGGAACTAAAGGAACCAGAGAGAACTGAGAATCTCGGGGATGACCTTACTCTGCACAGGTCACACCCGACCGATTCAAGAGAAAACCGGGGTCCGAGATTGAGGGGAGAACACGAAGGGGTTCTCCCCACCACAAGAACATAACTAGTGCAAAAAAGTTGACCATCTAAATAGAAAACCCTGGAAAAAAAGGGGGGGTCGACGCGGGAACTCCCAACCGATTCAAACCAACTCTTATAGCATGATTAAAACAACACCTCCGTCAAGACATTGAATCCTCGACTAGAGTCAACAACCTTCAATACTAGGGGAAACCCATGGAAAAGACTTAACCAGACACCGAGTTGAAAACGTGACCCATTGAAAACCATGAAACATAACCACATCTGACGAGCATTGCTAAACCAAGGTCAACCCACCGAGGGGTCAAACACACTTTTAAGAAAGACACATGATTTAGAATATTACATTCACATGACAAGTCCACCTAGATTTATCATAGAACAAGTCCATTGTCACTTTTTAGAAAAACAACACATTTACATAATCCAGACTACTTGGGTTTTAATAGAACAAGTCCATGATAACCCCACGGTAAAACAATGAACATGCAACAACGTCCAAACTTAACAGCAGAAAACAAGTACTAAAAGATCTTGATTGTTCCACTGCTAACACGGAACACAAAACCTGGACCAAGGCTTCACACCCCTGGGGACTCCTGACTGTGCGCGAGCTTCACCCCAAGACCTGTGGTTGGGACTCTGGTGGCTGAAGCATCTTCTGCCTCACAGTCAGGTACTGACATTCTCCCATCACAGCGTCCTCTTCAAGCGACGCTTCCTGCAAAACTTCTCCAGATGACCTAGACAACCGCATCGATGACACGTCTTCGGAGGGTTGCGACAAGACGGCTTTAAATGCCCGAAACGACCACACTGAAAGCATACCATCGAACGATCTGATGAACTGGAAGCTGGGACCAAAGGGGATAACTCCTTAAGAATAGGTGTCTCTGGCACCTCTTTCTCGCCAGAGGGGGAACTCTTACGAATGACAGGGGGCGCTGAAGGATTAACCACCTTCACACCGGAAACCAACTCAGCCAAGAATGCTTCCACCACCAACTTCTCGAAACAAAGGTCTTTATAAGGGAGGTCTCGCTTCTTGATCTCTGGACGAATACCCCCAGTGAAAAGAGAGACCTTCATGAACTCATGTGACGCTATCTCCGGAGAAAAGAAAAGCAGTTCCTTGAAATGGTCAACATATGCCTTCACCGTCCGTTGGCCTTGTTGGATATGCACGAGCTCTCTCTTTTTCTCCAGCTTCACTTCCTCAGGTACAAACCATTGGATGAAAACGACTCTGAAGACATCCCACGTCATTTCACCTTGCATCGATGATGGGGTAACCCTCTTCCACTGGTCCAGAGCTGGACCCTCAAACAACTCCATAATTGCACGAACCTTAACACTATCGGGAGTTCCCAACATTCTAAAGACACGCTCCAATTCCTCGAGCCATTTCACTGCCTCTAACGGACCCTGATCACCCTGGAGAACAGGAAAAGTATGAGGAGGATCAAAAACTGGGCATGACTTATCTGAATCCTTAGAGATCTTTCTGGGCAGCATTTTCTGAGCGACACATAAAACACAAAGCCAAAACCAACATCAAACCGAAGCAACTTCAATAAAAGCGCTTCATCAAAAACAGTCAGCACAAAGACCAAACGAATACAACACAACCCAAAATAAAATCTCCTCTTTAAAATTCCCTTTTAATTTTTGATTTCAAAACCACCCTTTCTCAAGATCACTTTCCAAAAACCAATCCACTTTCAAACCAAAACTTTCCAAGACTGTTTCTCATTTAAAACCAATTTAGAAAACAAGGTCGAGCCTTTAATTTCAAATACACACCCAGGTAATCTCATGAACCGTTGCACATGTCTTTATCCACTTTCCATTCATACTCGCACCAACATACACTTTCCATGCATTCTCACACATGTGCAAACGTTCATAAAGAGGACCTGGGGTTTCATCCCAAATCATTCTTAACCAATTCCAAGCAAACAACAGATTTCCAAATCATGAGATTTCAGTTTCTAAAACCCATTTCATACATTTAAAGTCCTTTAAAAGAAACCAGTCCAATTTTCAAAAACCCTTTTTCATTTCCAACTACGCACTCCCACAGACCAAAACGAAAACAACATCCAAATTTGCATCAATCACTGAAATGAGGGACTAGTAGTCACGCTCAACCTGACGACATGGTAGTGGGCCATGTCCCAAGTCAACATCGACCACTAGGAGGAATTCAAACCATGTACTCGGACCCCACATGGGTCACTACTCCATGTGAAATCACGATGTAACGTCGGCTTGCCTCCATTGTCATCTCTCAATCCAAGACAAACCAGAAAAGACAAGGACACAATTCCCGAACTACCCCTGGTAACTCGAAGATCAGTGCGAGCAAGAGTTCGCGACGCTCCTCCCGTACTTACCCCTCGAGTTCGGACAGTCCTAATCTCCTTCTACCGGACAACCCAAATAACAAGAACCACCTCTGATACCATTTTGTCAACCGGGTCCCGGTGACAGCACAACCACCCCGCCTTAACATGGTCGTCGGGTCCTGGCCCACCAGGTACCACCAGTTGCCCCCGCAGACACGTGGGGCCCACCCCAGGGTCCACCCACATGCATGAACGGGTCATCTGACTAATGATAGTCCCCACAGGCCAACACATGTCCTTTCCAGTGTGCTTTGTCCTCACTCACACACACCCTGTGAAACTTCCCAGGAGGTCACCCATCCTGATCACTACTCCAGGCCAAGCACGCTTAACTGTGGAGTTCTACTCAGACAGGCTCCCGAAAAGGATGGTGCGCCTTGTTGACATGAGTCATATCATTTAGTCATTTAACCCTTTATCATTTGGGGATGTTACAGGTAATGGTTGCATAATTCCCTTATAATTTTGTCTTTAACCCTTCAATTTCTGACATACCAAGCACTTTGATGTATATTATGTGATCTCTCTCTTCATATTGTCCTACCAATAATTCTCTTAGAGACCAGGATACATCTATGTGCCCCTTGGTGAATAGTGAAGGTTCAACTATATGCATCATTAATAGTCTCTTTCTTTATGTATAGATGGGATGATAGAAATATTTGGGACCAACATATTATAACTCCTTCATAATATATTTTTAACTATAAGGATTTTTATTTTCTATGAGAATCTACATTTTTCTGAATTTTCACATCATTTCCTTGAAAATCAATTATTTTCTCCATGGGGTTTGGTTGATCAATCATTTGAGAAAGGAATTTTGATGGTCCTTACATAATTATTATCATGTTTATATTTTAAAATATAATAAAACTGGATCCATCACAAATTTTATTATTGATAATATTGCAGGATCCTTTCTACATAGAGAATCTTCCATATTATTTACCATACAAAGATAGTAGTGGATTGAGAAGTAGTAATTTTTGTTAAGGTATATCCAACTTTATTGGAGTATATTCATCTCATTTTATGTGAATATATATAATTGAGGCTCTTATAATCAGTATATTTCTCACAATTCTCCCTATAAAGATAATTATGCTAGATTTTCAATGTAATGATCAAAGCCACCAACTCCGGATCATGCGTGAGATTTGTTTTCTCATGAATTTTCAACATTGTGGATTTTTATGCTATCAATGTTTCATTTTTAATTAGTAACCATACTAATACATTCATTAAATAATCAATTTATACCACAAAGAGTTCCCACTTGTCAGAAGTGTGGGTACTTGTGTAGTGATAAGCCTCATTTTCAACTCTTTGAAGCCTTCTTCACATTCACTGGTCTAGAAAAAAATTCCTCAATTTAGAGCCATCTTGATTAGCATATTTGAAAATCATGATTAGTTCTTTAAAAGTCATTGGTAATTCCTTGATATAATATAGAAACTATGAATATCCATTACAGATGTTAGCCTGGTACACTATTTGATTGCCTTTTTCTTTAAGGGTATATATATATATATTCATTTGTTAGTGATAAAATGACCCAATGATAATACTACCAAATATATAACTCATATTTTCTATACATTTCATATAGATTCTCCCTTCATAATTCCTTTTCCACAATATTTAAATGTTCATCCTATACATACTTTCTCCTGGAGTATATCAGAATATCATCAATAAAGCCTATGTCAATTTTTTCAACGTAAAATCTAAAGACTCTATTGAATATTTCCAGGAATATTAATGGAGAATTATTGATTCCAAAAGGAATAACTATAAACTCATAATTTCGATACATCATTCAATATGTCCTCATGGGAATATATTCTATCCTCACCTTTAATTGGTGATATCTTGACTGACGGTCCACCTTAGAGATATTCTTGGCCACGAACTATTGATCAAAAAATTAATCAATTCATGGAAGGAGAAAATTTATTATTTATCATGACTTCTCTGATCTCATGATAATCTTTTTAGAGGCAAATAGATGCATCATTATTCTTGATGAAGAGGATTGGTGGACCCCATACCGAAGCACTCAGGCATCTAAAACCATTTTCTAGATTTTCTTGTCACTTCTTCTTTAGTTACACCATTTAAATGGTGGACTTTCTATAAGGTTTCATTTATATTAGTAGAGATCTACCAATATATTCAATTGAGAACTCATCGTATAGATCATGAGGAAGATTATACAATTCATTAGAGAACACATCGGGGTAGTTCCTCACAATGGGAATGTCTTCAAGAATGATTAAATCGTTTGTCTTAATCATTTGACAATGATATAAATGATCATATGGAAATAAAATCCAAAATTGAGATGATAAATCTGATATATATTCAACCTCCTTCTTACAATTGTATAGAATTGGATGATGCCTCGGTATGTAAAGAGTGATCTCCCTTTCCTGATAGTTGATGTTGGATTTTTATAAAGATAGAGAATCAATGCCAAATTTATTTTCAAACCCCTACAAAATAAGTAATACTATATTTAATGGGAGGTTCATTCAAAAAATATTAAATAAGGAGGATTTATATTCATTGGATAAAATTATTTTTCCATTTTATATTCTCATAGATAACTCATCTACAAAATTTTGATGTTTTGTTTGAATAGTTATACTAAATATGCAAGATATAAAATAATGAGTAGAACCCAAAATAAATAATACATTATATATTAATGAATTAACAACTAGAATACCCATATAAACATAATTTTTATTTTGTACCTAAATAGTAGTGATGGAATAATATTTCCATTTCTCTTTTGGATTTGGTGGCTACTGATGCTGATTATTCTTAAGGAGTCGAGGATTAGTGTACTGGCTTTCCAATTGACCTTGTTCCCTATAATTGAAACATTGAACCATTGATGGTTCTTTCATTTAATCTAAAAATTTTTCCATCTTTCTCATGTCTTTTTGAAATTTATGATCTTTGTGTGGTTCTCCCCCACACATAAAGCATTTACCCATCCCATTGATAAATTCCCATAATGCTTATTCCAACATTTTTAATGTGTGAGTGGATGAGTTTTCCTTCCAACTTTATCATTATATGCTATATCTTGAAAATTTATATTTCATTTCTTATCTCTATAGACCTGAGACCATTCTACAAACTCCATCTCCTCTTTCAGTTCACATCGAAAAACTTCTTCATATCCCGAAAAATGTCAAATTTCATGATCTTTTAGAAGGTTTAGTTTCAAACCACTAAATAATCTATCTATTTATCTATCGTTTTTGATAAAAAAACATGAGTCAAACCATGAAATACTTGTGAGATTTTCTTCGTATGTCGTTATAGATTCAGTATTTTTTTTCTTCAACTCTATGAATAATCTCTCCGTCTTTTTTGGAAGAGTACATTGGAAACCCATGTTAGGAAATATTTTCATAATGTATTCCTACTCGATATCTTAAATTTAATACTCCTTCTTGATGTTCTTAATATCCAACCTCTATTGTTCGATCTCTATATTTAAGTGGTAAATATCTAGAGTCACGTTCTCTATCTTGGTACGATGAAGTACATAAAATATCTTCCCTATTGAGTTAACCAACTATTCCACAACTAGTGTATCGAAGGATCCACTATACATCATGGGTCTTTTCGGTATAAAATAATAAATATCCAGTTAATTACACTTTGGGGTAGATGGACTTTTTACATAACTAAGGCTATTGTTCATATCCTAATATAACTCGGTAAGAATCACTGTGAAATTTTGAAATTCACCTATTATGTCATTGGGGAAGTCAATCATGAAATCACTGCATTGTACCTCACACAGATTATTATCCTGTTCACTCCTAGTTCCCACCATTTTCTAAAATAGAAATTGTTTTAACTAAACATAATTCAAAAAGTTATGAATAATTAATTTATTCCATTGTACAATTAACTCCAAAGGAATATCGTTTGGGATACCAATGTCTATAATTTTTCAAAAAAAATGCTTCTTTGGTGCATAAATATACATAGTCTCATACTGAGGGCTGTCACTATTGTTCTCAAATCATAAATCTCAAATTAACTCAACCTTTCTCTGATTCAAACTATAGAAACCCATGTTTTTCATAAATAACTATTACATCATTTTAAACATAAACAATATAATAAAGATACAAAACTAGGATCCAATGGTCTAGTGTCCTATGAAAATTAGGACCATACATAACATTCAAAAAATAAAATACAAATATTATTTAATTCTTTATTCTCTATCTTCTTATATTCCCTCATTTAATCCTTATTATAAGTAATCATCAGAGGATACCATCCAAGAAATGGGTGAGATAAAATCAAAGTTAGTTGATAGATATGGAAATGAATCAATATAACATGGGTGAGAATAATTATCATAATAACATAATAATATAATCCTAATCATATTTATGAGATGAAGAAATAGATAAAGGCATGTAATGTGGCAATGTATAAAATTAAAACATCATGTCTTAGTGGTCAAATACAACAAATATTTGTGAACCATGATAACATCATGTTCACACTTATCATATTTAAATAATAATAAAACCATAATTATGAATAAATATAGGATCATTTTCACACATATTGAACTTTATTTCATGAGATACATCAGATTATCCAATGTAGTGGAGTGCTATATAATTCTGAGCGCACCCATCAAATCATTAACATTTAAATAATCATGCTTTCCACATAAAAAAATATCAATCACGAACACAAAATATCCCATTGAAGGTATTGGGATTAATTTCCTAATGAATAATTTTTTGAATAATATTTTGGATTCCAAAAAGAAAAAATCATATTTTGTAGAAGAATCATGATACTTGGGTGAAGAAGAAAAAATCTCATGAGAATTCAAAATGTGTTTTGGAAAAAATATTTTTTAGGAAAATATTTTTATTATCGTAAATATAAATTATAAAAATGTAAATCCTGGAAAGGAAAATATAATAAAAATGAAATTATTTTTGATGAATATTAATATAATATCCACACTGAAATCTTTCATGATTGAGGAATGACTGAAAGAAATGAAATTGAGTTCGAGAATCCCCTTACAATATGTAAGAATGATTTCTTAACATTAATATTCTGGAAAATAAAATTATTTTAATTAATTACTAAATAAATAACCTCTTATACATTTATTTCATTAATTATAATTTTATTATGTTCTTTAATGGCCATTTTGATGTGTTTTAGAGTTTAGTTTCATTATCTGTAAGTGTTTATTTTCTTTATTTTCATGATCGGTTCACTTGTATAAAAGTGTGGAAGATCATTGAAATGAGAATATTTATCTAGAATTAAAATTAATTGTTTTTAATTAATTTATAATAGATTAAATTATCTTATATTTTTTTTCTTCATATGAGGATGATTCATTGGAAAAATGTAAATGATAACCGTTTAGATTAATTTGGTGGTTTTTCCATCATCGCAAAGTAGTTTTGTTTTATAATTCAATATTATGTATATATGTTAGTTCCAAAACATAAAAAAATGGTACACAATAAATTTTAAAATATGTTTTAACAATTATACTATTTTTATGACCAACATTAAAGGTGGTAAAGGAAAATGAAATTTTGTCGTTCTCGAAGGTGATAAATCAACAACTCACGGGCGATGCTTTCATTTTTAGATTAAAAAGAAAATGAGAATAGGTTAGCTGATGGATAATTCAATTAATATAATAAAACTATAGTATATATATGATACTGAATTTATAATTCCACTTGGAAAAGGTGATGTGAGTAGATAATAATAAATGAAATGAAATTGAAAATAAGTTAAATGATAATGAATGAGGATTTTACCTCTTGAATTCTTATCCTTAAGATCCTACAAAGGGAAATTGGGTTTTGTATTTTGTAAAGACCATTGGATCCACAACAATTTCTTGGGTTTTTGGAGGATAATTGGGTATAATTATATTGAGCTTCAGTGCTTGGAAGGTGTTAGGAGAAGAGGTGGTGAGGGGTGGCATTTATTGGGGAGGAGAGGGGTGTTTTTTCCTTATTTTATTAATTAGTATATTATTTCTTTCGAAGACTATCAGTAGTAATTAAAATTATCACCAAATATATTAAAAAAGAATTATATTTTTACATTACGGTTCTTACATCACTAATGACTGAATAAATAATTTGTTTAACTTATAATGTTATATACTGAATATTACCATATTTCACTAATCACCATAAATTTAACTATTTTATAAAAATCCAAAAAATTCACCCTAACAATTTATTTATGTGTAGAATGAAAAAAATTAAATCCATTTTAATGAGAATAGTGTTCTATAAATGAGAAATTTAATCATTAATTAGAATCGTTATATAATTTTAAAATACTCATTTTTAAAATTATAAATGATTTTATGAAATGTTGTAAAAAATAAATAAGGTCTTGTAAAATTACATTATAATAATAAAACAAAATAATATTTTATGAATATATTTCTTGAAAATAAATTTTCTTTTAAATCATTATATTAATTGTAAAATTGTAAATATATATTTATGTTTTACAAAATTACAAATACCTAAGTTATCAAATTTAAATCATTCATTTAATAATACTATGATATAATTATATCATATTAGAATTTATAATATGCCTAAATTTTATTTATGAATTCATAGGTGGTGTTACAATTCCATTGGACAACTTATTATTCCTAATGGACATGTTACTATTCCAATGTTAATGTTACTTTTCCATTAGTATAGGTTCTTTAATTTCTATGAAAATCACTTATTTTATTATTAATTTATGAAAATAATGTTTTTATTGGGATCTATATACAATATATGTGTTATATACCATATTAAATAATTATAAGATGGGAAAAATTCAATGAAAAAAAATTGGTCTGTTGCGGATCTTTGATATAATACTTATCTCTTGGAATGTGTCCATTTCTAAGATGATAGTTACTCCTATGTAAACGAATAATGGTATTCCCACATACATCAATATCAATTAAATGTACATGTGTGTATGGTGATTCAAATATCAAAAGAGGATACTCTCAATCACCTTAACTCACTGTGGGATAGATAATATGTAAAACAATATACCTAAATATGGTGAATACGAGTTTTTAACAAGTGTAAATAAACCATCATATAATTATACCACTTTTAAGACTGTATAAATCCATTCCTTTGTGACATCATTTACCAATGTCATAGGTTCCCCATAATCTTAACCCTTTTTACCCTATCAGTGTAGTTCACCTCATGTATTATGTTTTATACAAATTTGTATTCATAAGACAATGATGTATACCATATAATATCTCTAGTATAAAAATAAATAGCCAATAAATGGTCCCTCCATATCCACAAAACTCACATATTAGGGTGTCACATGAACTATCAATCATCTCAATACCTTAACAAACCATCATGTATCATAAAAAATACAAATCATAGTAATAAATATAAAAATGTGGAATCAAAGGGGTTTCCATAAATTAAATCAAATTTCAAATGAAAAAAGTAAAAATATATCCCAATAATAAGATAACATCAACATAAAAATTTCATGATAAAATATGGGTAAAAATGAATAAGGGCCAACCATAATAAATAATTGTATTGGTGATCATACCATATTCCATCTCAACTCTATAGTGCTCACTGAAGATATATCTATAACACTAATAAAGAACCTCAATATTTTCCCCATGAATATACATTTTACAGAGGTTGGCACCACTATGATAATCTATATCTGTCAAACTAAATATTTATCAATATAAACCTATATCATTATTATAATATGTGTGTATCTAGGCAACGATTATACCTTTGCATATCAAGAGAGAAGAAAAATTAAAAAATGTTATGTACCAACATGTATACCAATGATTAAACCCACTCAATTGGATCTTAATTATCTAATACACTACATCCAGTAAATAATAATGAATATAACTACTATAGGATTCATTATCATCACATATACATACAATATTATGGAACCTAACCTATCACATAGTCATTGTACAAAAATCCAAATATCAACTATAAGAACATCCTTGGGGTCACTTCTTATAGGAGTTATACCATAGTCAAGATTTATGTCATATTATTTTAAAAAACACATAGATGTAGCTAGCTTCTAAGTCACGTACTATAACAATACATCTTTAAGGAGGGTCCCATTATGCTTCTATCCACATCAAATAGGGATCCAACTCTTCTCATAGTCCAGAACTAAATACAAGTCACAATGAAATCATACTCTAAAATATAAATCCATAGGGTGAAAAGATGAAAATTTGGGGATAAAATAACCTAAACATAGTTATAACCACAATAAAAAATCAAATAGACCATATCTCATCTCATCCATAGAGGACCAACCAAGAGGGTTCTCAAACCATACAAAATGAGAAAAATACTCATAAATAATGTCAAAAAAAGACTAAAACTAAATAGTGAACATACCCAACCATACCATAATCATTATCAGTACAATTCCATACCCTCATAAGGCTATTCCAGGAAATGATCAAAAAAATGTGTGATCCCTCAATAAAAACAATGTTGAAACACAAGTCACATATCAGGTAGTAAAGGTTTATTTTGTGATCTATAATCACTCACAATATGGTAGGTGTACCTACCACGGTACCATAAATATCACAACAAAAAAGACATGATAAATGTCCCTAAATTATTTAATTAACCTAAAAAATGAATTCATTACTCACCATTATCTGATGACATCTTGATTTATCATGAAAAATGAGATAACATACATGAGAAAAATTATCAAGAGTTAGATACATGAAAATGAAATATTTGTAAATCAAGGAATAGTTCAACTTATGTCAAATCAAAAAAACATATAAATTATGGTAAAAATACATTTATTAAAAAATAAATATCAAAATAAGTTTATAAATAAAGTATAAATGGTCCTCAAATGTAATATTTAATCATAGTAGGATATGGGAAAATATCCCTGTAAAAAAATTTAGAAAACACCACCATTTTGTCATTAAATACCATTTCAAACATTAATTTAAAATCATACAGACTACTCTAAATACATTAAATAAATTCTTTTATATATCAAAAATGAAAACATAAATATTTCATTTCACAAAAACCTTTTTGAAAACAACTCTCACTAATAATGAAATCAATACAATAATCCACAAGCACTCATTCAAATAAAACCCTATAATATTTTTTAAAGAAGTATTTATATATTTTAGTTACTATTTGGATGATATAAGAATGAATCATTTATTAGTATCCCTAGTTTAATATTTTAATTCACTAAAACGAATAATAAATCAAATGAACATAATATTCCTATTGTCAGTCCAAATAAAAAATTACCACCACACTCACTATAAAAGTGCTTACCACATCAATCCTATGATCCATAATATAATCCTAATATCATGAAATTTTATATATACATTAATAACCACTTATCTAAATTATAATCATATAAAATTCACAATCCAATCATTTTAAAATTAAAATTACAAAGGAAAAACTACTGAAAAACTTATTGACTTGTATAATAATATTGAAATTCTAAGGCAATGGTTATGGTACACTCTTAATTCACTCCCGCAACCACTTTTTCTGAAATTATAAATTAACAAATCCAAATAGATCATAAATATATTATACATATTTCATAAATGCCACTAAAATACATCTCTACTCATAACATAATATAAACAATGATCGGTGGAATGAATAACTCATTGACGATTCTCCGATATTCATCGCACATGATGGCATCATCATGATGCATGATTAAATCATAATTCAAGAGAATTATTATTTAAATATGTAATTAATAAATCCAAAATTATCAAAATAATAATGAGAGTAGTCAATGAGGTTTGATATATAATTTCATTATAGATTTTCTTTAATAAAATACTCTAAAACAACCCAGATCAATGGGATAAATGTGGGGGAGAAAGGATACCTAAGAGGGGAATTTTCCCACTCTCCTGAACATCCAACATTAAAATAACCTAGGTGTGTCTAGGGGGGTGGGGGTAAAATAATATCAAAAGAAAACTATAAAATTTAACCCTTTTAAAAAATTGGTAAATAATATACCATCTACCAAGTTGTCTCCCACCAGGTACCTTGTGGCTCCCCAAGTACTCAATAGAAGACCGCAAGCCACCTAGTATATATACTGTTAGGAAACATCAATAGTTTCCCAACAATGGATCATATACTATTTGATTTATTTTTTAGTGGCCATTAAAACAACCTTAATCACCCAAGTCAACTATGTATCACCAGAGACATCTTTTGGGTATTTTCAACCAATATTTCATCTCTAAAAGAAATAATTAAATAATGAAACATGTAAAAAACATGATTGATTTAATTTTAATAGGAATATTCAATTTCACATGTCTATCAAAATTATATAATTCCATATTTCCTTCTGATTCAATTACATATATATTTAATAATCATTATAATATATTTAATATGGGTTTCTTGACCAACATTAAATTTAAATTTCTTTAATAATTCTTTATATTCCATTATCTATGTAAATTTTACCACATTTATTATTTTCATGGTTAATGAATTATGACGTTTATAAAAGTTAAAAATAAATTATGAATTGTATATTTTCAATCCAAATAAACTCTAAATTTTCTTTATTATTTTTTGTTTTGGTAATTATTTAATAAATTTGGTCTTTGAATTATTAACAAAATCGATCCACACTGACAATATAAATAAGAAATAAAAATTATTCATTTTATTATTGACAATTTTCGAGGTCATATTTCAACTCCATTCCCACCAGTCATTACAGAAAAATCAATCAATTGATATCATTGTCCTCATAACTCTTATATAATACATAGTTATTAATTATTGGTAATACTTGAAATTTATACTAATATTATTTGAAGACTCTATTAATTTGATTCATAAATATATTGATTTTTTTACATTAAAGTGTTATAGTGAACACCTAATTTCTATTTAATATATTAAATACATCAATGAATTCTATTATTTATTCCCACATAAATTAATTTATCCTAATTCATGATCAATTTTGGAAAAATAATGAGATACTTTATATTTATCAATTTATACATCAACAAGATAAAAATAGAACATGATATTTACAACAACATTAGAAAATATAACACCTAATGGTCTAACTGTATCTACAAATATCAATAATGTGAATCATTATTTTTAGATTACTAGAAATTTGAAACAACATAATTAAGAAACATTTTCCATGATTAGTGTTAGGATGATTGATCCCATAGGAAATATTTTAGGGTTCGTGTGAATAGATGAAATAATATTTATCTAATATTTATTTTTTATGGAGGAAGTCATTAGTCAGATAAATCACCATTTCGGAATTTATGCGAGTAGAAAATAGAATTAATGGTGTCTCTAAGGAAAATGATGGATCTTGTGGGGAGTGAAAATATAGATCACATGTCATAGAGGGGGTTTCCATTTTTTTCAGTAAGGGTTGTTTTTTATGAATGGTATTATATCGAATATCCATCTAAAAGTGTCGTGGAACTCACATGGCTTAAACTGTGGGGAATATAATGAGGTAATTATATTTTAAGGGGGGGGGTATAAGAGACCTAAACAATATAATACATCAAAATACATATTAGAACCCCTTATATCAAAAAGGTGTACCTTTATTTCTTGTATCCCTGTAGTTTGTAATAACATATGTTAGTGTGCCATGTATTTTATACTATCTATAATGATATGTTCATTGGATGTTTTCCTAGACATGTTTGTGTGAGAACTAATATTTTTGAAGATATATTTGTTGTCAGTTGTGGACATCTAATATTATTTTAAGTGTCCTTTTGGGAATGTGGGATGGATAATAGATGGTATGTAATATGTTTATGAAGAAATATACTGTAATTATTTTTATAGGCACTATTAGTCATATTGGATGTTTGAGGTGTTTATTCTCATTGATAGAAATTATTTGATAATTTTTTTGGGTTCTAGGGTTTATCTCTATATATTAAATATATTTCATCATTGAACAATCCTTCATCTGGGAAAATAAGATAGTATAGATTCATGGAGGAACACAATGATTGATGAATCCAATATCACATATTTTATGTAGTTAGTAATTAAATTATAAAAACTAATAAGAATCAACATGATAATGTGGATTATATGTGGAATTGATATTGGGAATAAGGTTTATAAGGGGTTATACTTCTTGATGATTGGATGATGAATTCATTAATTCAATAGATTCATTGATTTATTTATTTATGGGGAGTATATTGTCTATTTTTATACCATTACTATTTTAATTTGTTTTATTATAATGAATATCATAATGCAAAAAAATTAAATTAGATATATAATAATGGGTGGTTCTTGATAATATTTTGGCATAGAGATATTATTTGAAAAAGTTATTTTTATATACTCCTCAAGGATAATATACGTGTTTATTATAAAACGATTTAAATATCCTTATTTAAGTGTGAATTAATCACTAAAATAATGGTAAAATAGAAATTTCGGGTGAATATAGGTCTTATAACTTGGGAATGAGAAAAATATAATATCAATAGTTTTATATATATATTCATATAAATTTTAAATTATGTTCCATCATGGAATTATTATTGAAAAACCCATTCTAAATATTTTTCAATACTCTTCTATATTCTATGATAATATGAATAGAATAAAATTATTGGTGAGGAAAAATAAAATAAATTATCAATACATATTTACATTATATAAATAGTTTTTTCTATGAAATCATTATGAGGTCTTGTGACACCATTTATATATAAAAAATGTGTGTCCAATATTCTTATGGATCTTTTTAGGTTTATTAATTTTGTGATTTTAATTTTGAATCACCACTTTAATATTTTAATGTTGTATGTTATTTCCGTAAATTTAAATTCTTCATTCATGAATTTTGTTTCAAATTTATCCAATTTCATAACATAATTGTAAGTAATTTGATAATTATCATCGGTGATTATTCTAATGATTTATACATGTAGAAATTCCATTCATAGGTTTTTATCTGTTTTGATAATCCATTAACGTAACAAACCAATATCATTTTATTATATAAATTTTATTTATAATTTTTTTATTTAGGGTAAAATTCTATTAATTTTATCTATAAAGTTTTTAGGGCTGCATATATATTTGAAAATATTTCAAAAATATGTTTCTTTAGATACATTCTTAATACTATAAATTAATCATCCCAACATAATCACTGAGTTCCATTAATAACACACTACATACCATAGTCATATATTGAAATTATCATCATATATATGAAACATATGTTCATCATTCTCTCATAAATTAAATAATTTCATTTCAAAATCAACTCAATACTTCAATGAAAAACAAACACTTTTGAAGATAATTTTCAATTTATTTCCCTCCAAATTTTGTATGTCCTCACTCTCAATGATTTGGATTAATAACTACCGTTGGACAATATAAACCATTGTTTAATATGAAATCATAATTTATTTCTCATTATTTGAGTGTCATAGATCCATAAAATATATTTCTAGAAATTAAATATGATTCTTTTCCTAAAATTGATTAGTTTTTCTACTAAATTATGAATAATTTTACCTCTTGATGATATCCAATGTAGTTGAAAAATAATATGGAAAATTAGTTTCTATATATAGATAATATTATTTTTTGTAGCGTTATATAACTTCAATAAAATAGTGATAATATTTTATACACCAACTAAAACATCACATGTTTGGATATTCAAATAAGGAACATAGTGTCCTATGATGACGGTACAATTTAAATTTCAATCATCATTTTTATTTCATAAAGAATGTAACACATTTAACCTATTATTTATAAAACCAATTGAATAAAAATCATAATTTATTATTCATTTATTCCTATATTAACCTTTTTACTCTAAGTAAATTTATAATAATTTTTAATTTTTCCTAAAATACTATCTAGCATTTCTTAAGGGTAAATTGTAACTCCATTATTGTATAAAAAATCCACTAAAATAAACTTTTTATCATTATTAGTAACAATTTTATAACACCGTATATATATATCATAATGAATAAAATCACCTAGAGTTACTATTTCTTTATTAAATGCGACCATGATAAATAATATTACAGATTTTTTCCCAATTTTATTACACTTCATAGGGACAACATAATAATATAATCCCATAGAAATATAGGGTATATTTTTCAATTTCTTGAGGAGTTTATACACTCTTTATTTTTTACCCCTTACAGGGATCCATATATCACCCCATTTTTCATATTAAATATCATTTTAAATATTATAATATATAATGATGACATTATTTTCTTGGGAAAACTATTAAATTAAAAGAACTGGAAGGTATATAACACTCTATATTGGATAAAAAATAAATAGGGTATGAAATAATAAAGACATTATCACATAATATATAATATGTATGAGATAAATACTAGAATGTAATATATTCCCAATGATTATAACATAATATTGATGGATTTAGGGGTTTCCCATCACTGAACATCATTTATACTTTTAATCATCCATTATAATTTCCCTTTTTTGGTGTTCATCATTATAATTTTTTTCAAATGTTCCTTTTATAATTTAAATATTTGGGAACCTCATCCATTTATCATCATTAATATTTATAATTTTTATTAGTTTTGTTTCAAATTTCTCATTGGAGGTAACCACTAACATACAAATCCATTTATTATAGATGATTCTATCTATTTAAATCCTTTAATAGTGGTGATTCTCAATGTAGTGACCTACCATAGTGTTTATTCATACCTAACTATAAAAATTGGGGTCCTCCAAATGTGTTTATTCAAGGTGGAGTTGATCATGGTATATTGTGGAATCTCTTATGAAGTTAGATTTAGTTAATAACATATGTACTTTTAATGGAATTTATAGGTGGAAGTTTATTGTTACCCTATTATATAATGATATAATGAACAAACGTGAATTAACAAGTTCTTTGTTGGTGATCATCTAATCATTCAATATTTCTACTGAAATTCTAGGTGATTCTCTTTAAATGTGTTTGATCCAAATTCTTCTGTATCATGGTGGTGATGGTTACTAAAATATATTATTGGTGGTGTTACCTTGGTTCTTTATTATTTTATTTTTCTCCTTATAATATTATTCAGCACCATAATTCTTCTTTTCTTTTATTCCATAAATTTTCACCTTTTTAAGAACATAATTTTATTTGTCTCAAAATCATATAACCTTTTTCTTGGATGGAAATATGGTTTCCCCCTTATTTATTTCTCAGAGAATCACTGTATTCCATAATGTGTTCTAATGATATCTTAATAGTAGTATTACCTTAGATTCTATATGGGGAAATTTTTATTGGGCTCATATATTTGAGTTAGAGATCCTCTATGGGTCTAGTAGCATGGAATGATTATAGTTTTATATTATTTTACCCGAACCTTATCGTGGATAATCTAAAAATAAAAAGTGACTTTATAATAAAATTGATAAATGATCAACATATATTCTATGGAAAATATAACATGGAAATGTTAAAATGATGATATAATAATATAACACATAATTAAAAAAATCACAAACAATCATATTTAATATTGTAAAAATATTATATAGTTATAGGTTTAAAATATTTCCATTAGATATCATCATTTTCTTTAGTGACATAAAAATTTATTGAGGGTATACATATATTTATTTATTTTACTTTTAATAATAAAATCTTAACTGATTCTCCTAACCAAGTATGGAATCCTACAAGGCCTTGAGAATTATCCATGATCACTAGAAGATGGTGACAAACATAAAATTCTTAAAAACATATAATTGGGGAGTAATTTAATTTCAAATACTATGAATCCAATCAAATAATAAATATAATAAATAAATACCATCACAAAATAGAATTATAAGTATATGTTGAACTACTATCTATATGGAATGTACATGAAGCATATATCAATATAATTCATTATATGTCCACATATAATTATATAATAAAAAATATAGTTTTTGTGGGTCTATATATGTAATATACTCCCTATTTACAACTGAAAACCCTAAATTTCAGATCACCCAAACTAATAACTACCCTTAAGGCCTTTCTTAATTCCTACAGTTCTATAATAAAATATAGTTGTGACATATGATACATATTTAGGGATTCAATTTTCTTTTTATGTTGGATATTAAAAAATAACACGATTATATCCCTAAAATAAATTTAATTTTATGTAAGGGGTTATAAATACAAAACCATAGTGTATCCAAATAAATAATTTATTATAAAATCAACTTTGGAAAAAACAAAAAAATACCCAACAACTCAATTGATATACAGACTATGGAACCGTGGTTGTTATACAAACATTGAGCCTCACTCATAAATGGTATAAAATTATCTCAAATTGAAACATCACAAGAAATGTTAAAAGCAATCAACTATAGTAATTAAACCTAATTTTATAATTAATTAAACTTTCTGTATAACCTATATAAGAGGATATTTTAATAGTACATTCTATTTTCTTGCTACATTAGGGATATATTACTTAATAATTTTATTTTACCTCATGTAGACAATATTATTTTGGTAATTTTTTAATAGTCAACCTCTATAATCATACCATGTGTTAAAATTACAACTAGTATATTAAATGAAATATTAAGTATTATACAATAGTGAAATAATAGCATATCCTATTATCTATGGTATCATTATTGAAAATTAGTCTTAACACCAAAGTTAATCTGTGATACTATATTGTATCACATTTTTGATGATCATTAAATAATACTTATGAAGGAATCATATTAATTTTGTTGGAGAAAATATAAAATTTAAAAATAAAATATTATTCTTGTCATTTATAGACACTCCAATACACTAATTTGATCAATAGAATATAAAACATTGATATGAGAAAAAAAATGATAAAAATATTATAATCAAATAAATTATGGTTTAGAACTTTTCTACAAATTATTTTGAAAGTTATGGGAGTTGGAGATGGTCATAGGTGGTTCGAGGAGGCACTAGTAGTGGTCGAGCTGAACTTGTAAATAGAAGAGGAGTATTGTAGAATTTTCCTCGTTATTTTGGCATAGTTTATTTTGGTGATAGCCTATATCGGCATTATAGTGGTCCTAGAAACATGGAGGATTAAGATAATGGTTTCAATAAGGCATCATAAATCACTATGTTTGGGTCTAAGGATTACCAAACCACAAGCATGCCTCATCATACATAATATTAACGAACTAGCGGTGAGGGCTTGAGAGACAATTAGGGGATACTATGACATCAATAATAGATGTCAAAAAATAATAAATATGACATAATTAACATTAAATAAGTGAATTAATGAATCCCACATCCCAATAGTGGATGAAAAAAAGAAACAATAACTATTATTTATAAGAATAAATTCATGACTAAAATCATGTCAATAAGATACCTCCATGCAGCAGATCAATATTGAAAAATAAAATAATGTAATAAGAAAATCGATGGATGAAAAAATTATCATAGTGTCTATACCAACATCTCCATAGTCCGCCATGCTCATCCAACTCAATTGATATAAATTGTTCCCTTTCTTATCAATAGATCCTTGACCTTAACTTATACACACATACCATGATCCCCACAAATTTTGTGGATATATAACCTACTAGGAAAGAACTATTGAACTCTTCACATAAGTGAAACGGGTACGTATTTGGGTGCATTTGATGACTAGAAAGTGAATTATAAATAACATATAACTGATTGGGTCACCATTTTCCATCCAAGAAACGACAATCCTCATTAATACTTTCTTCACCATTATACCAAAAGTCACATCATGTCAATCCAATCACATAATTTGAACAAGGAAAAAATATGAAATTCACGACTCAACCATATTTTTATATATAGTCACTATATAATCTAAACAAGATGGTATAATATTTTTGTTGATTAAACTACATCATCAATGGATGGGAACAATATAATGAGAAATACCTCACAAAAAATCATTACACAGCTCACCATCTTGCAGATGGATACCCAAAATATAACTAGAACAAGTCATCCATATAATCACTCTATCCGGAGATAGATTTATCATTAGGCTACACATGAAACCACATATATGTAAAACAATATATCTTTATAGTGAATACATAACATGCCAAGGAAATCATACCTCTAGTGTATAAGTAATGGAATCCCTAAGGACCATCCACTAAATTAATCCAGTAAAACAGAACACCACATAGAAATTTTCACAATGAACAGTTATCTAATCATCTATAATATTCTAGAAAATTTTCGTACATATAGATTCCTATCATTTGATTTATAGATTGAACAAAGTTAGAATACAATAAAAATGTATTTTATATGTTAGTGAGTCTCTAAAATATCCCAAAAGATCCACTTGGTTTAAGAACCCTAGCCACCCGATGATGAGTTTTAGGTTTCAGGGGGAGGATTATGGTTAAAATCCAAATTTTTGGATTAGTAAACAATTTATGCATGTTATAGACACACAAATTAGAAATTTTTTTTTCCAACCATGTAGTAGCTATTGCCAAAACCCCAGTTAGCTAACAAGGATTGTTTACACATATTGGTAAACCATTCTACAACTGTTGAAACACCATTGTATCCAAAGTATCTACTCGCACAATTACATGGGGAATCTGTACTATTTATACTAAATACACATAAACAACATAACTTCAAAAAACTTCTTCTCAAACATCCAAAAACGACCTAGAAACATTCCAAATCAAAACCCTAACAAAATAAAGCTTAAAACCCAAATACATAAGCTAAAAATAAGAAATGAATAACATAATATTCCCTAGAGACATGAGAAATGATAAAAACTCACCTTATAATATAATTCTCATCCTCATGAAGAATATATTTAAATCCTAATAAAAAAATAAATCAAATAAGCCCATATGAATGATGTAACACCCTAAAAATTATAAAAGTGTATCTTTTATTTGATAGCGTGTATGACACCCTACAGCAATCTTATAAAATAATATAAACTCTCGATAAATTATGGTATATTTAATATGTAAAACAATTTTAGTCTACTCTCTCGAATTAAATTCATATATTACTGATTTTTCTTGCATCACACAGAGTAAAAAATTTCTTCAACATCTTGTATTGCATGTAAGACCAACTTTTACAGAGTAACTATATTATTTAATATAATAAGATACAATTTAGTTGTTAAATTAGTTGTTATGAATAGTATTAAATAAATTCTAAAAATATATGGTTGAATTCATTGGTTACCAATACAGTTAATATTAATATAAAAACCAATTGAATATAAAGGATATGATTTATAGAAACTATTATTATGCGCCAAAGGTGTTTTGTAACACCCCAAGATCCCATAGTATGTTATCTCATTAACGTAATTTAATAGCTTGCGCTACACACAACACCGAGTTTGAGGGCACCATAACATTACCAAACTATCTATTCAAGAAAAGTGGTTATAAATAGTATTAACTTCATTTTTACTCTTATATACTCTATAAAATATTAACATCAATATTATGTATTTCTTAGACAGAAAATAAGAACAAATTAATTTTTTATATATAAGAAGTATTTTTAAAAAAAATGATATTTTTACACCTTTAATGGAGAACCATTTTTAAAAAAAATTTGAGAGTTTTATATATTCAATTTGACAAAATAAAAATATTATTTATAATCAGGACATAAAAATTTAGTTTCGATAAATTTTTGGTGTTTTTCGAAAAACACTCATATTTGGTTGAATAGTGAGAATTACTAAATTTTAACTAAAAACAAATTTTTCAATCAAATAATTTATAGTGTTCATTTATACATTTGAATGGGTTTAATGTATACTTAGATTATATTTTTATCATTTAATACAATGTTGGCCATTATAAGTAATTTTACATTTAAATTTGACATAAACACATGCCAATCTTTTGATTGTTTTAACTTTTTTAAAAACCTGTTTTTTTGACAATGGTAATAAATTTTAAATTAATAAATGAAACATAAATGTTTTTTCTTTGGTAAAATATACTTAATTTTTTAATTTGTATTATCAAAATTATATTCGGGAGAATTTTTTGTATTTTTCCGAAAACATTCAATTTTTAATGAATAAGGAAAACACTGGTTTATTTTTTAAAACAAACATTTTTTTTAAATAATTATTTATTTTATTTATATTTATTTTAGGTCAAAATTGATACATAATACCTATATAAGTTCAATTTAATTAAATGGAGTCATTTTATAATATTTGTAGATATATAAAATGTTCATTGAGCTTCTTACCATCTTTTACCCGCCTCCATGGAGAATTTGAAAATTTTCATAAATCATAATTTTACTGCTTTTGTGAATTGAATTAAAAAAATAAGAGAGAAAAGGTTGATATTAGTAAGTAGTATTCGGTTCAATAAGATAAAAATAATTTATGGTGAAAAGTCACCTTTGACTTCTATTTACCATGGTTGAATGTAAATATGGTAATTAATGGTAAAATGATATTATTATTACCCTAACTCATGTCCTAATTCTATTTTAAAAGTGTAATTTGACCATAAAATCATTAGTATTAATATATGACCCTTTAGGTCCACTTGGATTAGATAAGGAAATTTATTATTATTTAATTTAAAGAAGAGTTAAAAGTGTTAAACTCAAGTTTAAATAACTAAAACATTTTAATATGGGGTTATACAGAAGAAAACTCGAATATAAATATTCATTAAAAAGGTAAAAAAATTATTACAAAATGGTATATTATTTATAATTTTTAGATATTAAATAATTTATTCTATTAATGACACAATGATGATGCATTAATTACCATATTAATGAATGACTAAAATAATTGATATTATAAATATCCAAATAAATGTAATTTGAGACTTTTGGTGAATTCGAATAATTTTATATGTTAATATGACATGTTATGATTGATTAGATAATTTGTTTTTTAAGTGATAAGGTTGTAATTACTATCAATAAAACAAAATACCAAATATTTTCAAAATTGATACAAAATAATATTTAAAACAAATACAATAGTATTGGTTGATATAATATTCCTAAAACTATAAGGTTCGGCCAAAGGGCTGAAATAATATTATATATGTCATTAATGAACCACTTGAGGTTCCCTTGGATGTTTATAGTAATTTTATTAACCATATAGTGTATGAATACAAGAACACACAGTGAAAGTTAAATTATTTAACATAGAGTTAAATCTAAAAGATAAGGTTATAATGATAACCTAAACTTGTCTAAAACCGATCGATTGAGATGATTTCGACCCATACCCGCATTATCTTCTAAATAAATCAATTTTGAGCCATTATAAACAGAATATGATTTTATTATAAAATAATATTTCAATCGTTTCATAAGGTTCCCTTCACCCCTCTTATAAAAGGGCACCTCTGTTCTCTCAAATTCACACCTTCAAAGCCAATTGGATATGGCAACCCCTGCCCAAATATCCTCTCAACTATCCTCCCTTCATCCTATAGTCTTTACTTTGTTCCAAAAGGTATCCTAATAATAAATTTTGATCAAATCACAAGGAAGAACCCGAAGAAGAGGTAAATATTTCATCACCTCTTTCAAGTTATTTTCTTCTTCCAGTTATTCTTTCTATTTTGTATCCATTTTAAAAAAATAAATATTGAATATTCTATATACTATGATTTATTTATAAATATGGTTCAACCATATTAATTATTATATCCATCCTATTAATGACATGTCACCATACGTGCATGTGTACAACTTACCGTCTCCACATCGTGGTGTGGTTGTTATTCAATACATTATTATATAGGATGGGTATAATAATGATGTATAATTCATGAAAATAATAAATATATAATTTTTATGATTCTTTATAAATGATATAACATCCAATTATATATAATTTTAATATCAAATGAAAGATATTGCAACTCGTACGTACATACAGATTACCGTCTCCACGACCCGATGGGATTCATTTCCATGTTCACCATTCAATGATGATTATAAAAATATATATTATTAATAAATATGTAATATATGAAATAATAATGATATTAGATATATATATATATGTATATGTTTATGTATGTACTTACATATATCTTATTCACTTACTTCTCTTCAATGCGATGTTAAAACGGAAACAACGTTTATGCATACGTACGACCGACCGTCTCCATAAACGGTGCCGTCATTTTCATATATACATCTATTATAGAAATTTATATTATAAATATATATATTATATATATAAATTATTATATCCTAGAATCTTTTAAAACATGATCTAAATGATACGATCAATAATAACAAGCTAAAACACACACGATAAAGAAAGTGATTATTAACAAAAATGTTAATTTAAAATGGGAATCATTATTAAATGGGTATTATAAAATAATAAATGGATCTTGTATGATATAATAAATATTAATATGGTTATTCTATAATTTAATAACATAATATAGTCATTATATGAGATTTTACACATACCCTCAACCATAGGAAAGTTCAAGGTAAGGGATAATTCCTCAATCTCATTATTTTTAGAGATTGTTTATGGGTAATTTTTTACTAGGACATATTTTTTATCCATGTCCATGTTTCATAAAAGAGTTTTCAGTCATATTATTTTAATGGAATATTTTATTAAAACATCATTTTAAATGTTTTAAATATTTATTCATCTAAATCATTCTCATTAATGTCCATTTTTCCAAAAGTGGTTTTTAAGGATTTATTTATATAGACATGAATGTTTTTAAAATTTTAATCCCATTAAAGAGTTACAAAGGGGTATGGGACACATAGATTGATTTTTTTTTTAAATTTATTCCTTTCTAAATTGTGCGACTTTTATATATTTTAATGAAAAAGGGATATTTCTTTCAAAGAGTATTACAAATCATTTTCATTTATGTCAACATCCTTGGATTGATTTTAAACTTGTATGATGTTGATTAATTATGAAAAAAATATTCCATGATTTATTGAATGTTTTGTGATATGTTTAACTATGGATGTGTTATTTTTATACCATTCATAGTTTAAGGTTAGTGTATTTTCATTTTGTATGCAATTTCTAAAATGAATATTTATGTCATGTTTCATAGTTTTCTTATAAGGAATGTATTAGACGTAGTAAATGATGGTTGGAGCCTACTATAGCTCCTTGATGCATCAGTAGTTCTCATGAGACCATTTGATGTGGAATTGGTCAAGGCCTTTCCCAATTTGATATATGGTTTTGGTTGAGGGCTTAATCATTTTTAGACATCTTGGTCGAGTTGTTGAAAAAATGTTTTAGAATGTCTAGAATTATACATTCCATCATTATGAAAATAATATTGATGGTTCATGTGGTTATTAGACTAGAATAATACCCAATAATATGTTTTATTATGGCATAATTTACTCAAATCATTTTTCTTCCATAACTTGTTCATGTTTATTATTTGAAAAGGCATTGGATTTTAATTATTCAGGATGCCTATTGTTTATGTTATCTTCTCCTAAATTATTTACCCTTACTAAGCATTTGAGCTCACACATTTCTTATGTTTTATTTCCCCAGGATCCTAAGTAGTGTTTTATGTTTGAGATACATGGTTAAGCTAAGGGAACAATGGCATTCTCAAAGGATTATTTTTTTTGTTGTATGCTAGAATGTGTATTGTAACATTTATCTACGTTATCTATTTTCCATGACTGCTAAACTGATCAGTATTTCGGGTCATGATTCCTTGTAATCATGGAAATGTATTAAAATAATGCAACGACTCTAGAAATCTAGGGTTGGGGTGACACAGTTGATATCAGAGGAACTTTAGAAACAACCATGAAAATAGATTTATATAAACTCTGAATAGATAACATTACCCTAAGATAGACATTGACAATTATTTTAGAAGAACTTCCTAGAATATTGATAATTTAGAGATTTTGTGAGTTTTCCAAGAAATACATCCCTGTCTGGATATGAGAAGGTAGAGGCAGATCTAGCAAAGATGTACCTAGGGGTAAAACCCGAAAACACCAATTTGGGATAGACTCGAATGGGAACTAGTGCACGATAGTGGGCCATGCTACACTCTCTATTACGACACTCCCGAGGGACATGCTTAGGATAATTCGCGTTTTCATTACAAGCCATTATGTAGGATTTAGGGGTAAATATGTCCTATAACAAAACATTTTTCTTATTATAGATTATATCCACAAACTGTTCAATTTACTTTAGGTATTTTACAAGTTTGGAATTATTCATTGTGATTCATAAAGTGACCTAGTATATGCCATTGTTTAGAAATGACCCCCAGTAGAAGGAGTGAGAACTCTAGAAATACGTATCATCCAAAGAGTAAGAAGGATCATATCATTCATGGTATGAAGACAATATTTAGAAGGGAAATAGTCTCCCAAGTATTCTCAACAAATGAAGAAATAATATCATGTGTTAATAAGATAAGTAAATAATTCTCTGAGTCCTATGGCTTTGAAGGGAAGAAAGTGAAGAAAAGTATAGTAGAGAGAATGATTGATAAAGAGAAGAGGGTAAAGAAGAATTTTCCCATATGTGATAAATGTGGAAAGAAAAACCTTGGTAAATGCTTTAAAGGATTGGGAGTGTTTAATAAGTGTGGAGAAAAAGGACACCAAGTATGTTATTTCATGGATAAAAAAAGGTTTCATATATAAAACGCTTAATCTACAAGTCGTTGGGACACTACGTGAGTCAATGTTCAGTCATCAGAGTATACATCAAATGATGCTATTGGATAATAATCAAGATATGATACTACCTCAAATGAATAGGAATGAGTAGTGTTCCAATGTTGTTATTATATATTTTTTTCTTTTGAGTGTTGAATCAGCTATATATACTAGTTAAATGAATTTTGGAGATATATAAGGATTGTACTCCAGTCCTATTTTATTGAGGTTTTGAGATAATATGGTTCTAGGAAATGTTATTTAATAGTTAGATACACTTTTTTGGAAAATACATGGTTGAAGGATAGGTAATCCTTCATATGGTTCTGATAATGAGGTTGTGATTTTTGAATAATACATGGTTGTTTTGGATAAATTATATTGGATATTCATGACTTCCATGGAACTGTTTAATAGTTGGTTTATTTCATCATTGTTGGAATATTCAAAATTTTTGGATATAAGGAATATATCCACTATTATATAAATAATAAGGGAGAATGAATTTAATAAATAAGGTTTTATTGTAATTCAGGGTGTTACCATGTTTTAAAAGAATACATTATGAAGGTATTCACTTGTTATTACGTGGAAAAAGGATCCTCATTATGTTTAACTTCCTTATAAAATTTTCACTGTGTTTTTGAAAGAATTATTTTGGATATGTCTAAAGGTTGGAATGGATTATGTTTGAAATTGGATACAATTTTTATGGTTATATTTGGATTGTCATAAAAATGATAGCCCAGAGGTTGGGCGACAACCAATCGCATCTGGCAAGGCCATGAGACTTGAACCCGAAACCGAAGGGCGAAAGGGTGTGTCACCTACCACTGGCCTATGTGTAGTCCTGGACTGTATAATGTCGTTTCTTTTTTTTAAAGGTATGATTGGTGAATTAAAAATTTATTATTTATGAAACCCTATTCTATTAGGATAAATAAAATATTTTTTTTGAAATCTTTTGGAGTGAAATATGAGTTTCTGGTATGAATAAGTTAAAGGATTTACCTCTATATGTCAAGTATATATATATATATACATGTTTCCCTCTTATTATATGACTAAATTAATTCTAAAACCTTAGTTACGGGACTTCGTCTCAATCACCTTTCGTTGAGAAATCCTTTGATTTCTAAACGACATAATTTTATATGTTGTATAAAACCCTTTGACTTTTCATTTCACAGGGAATCTTTTTCTACAAAGCGTTTTACTAAACGATAGAAAAATGAATGTTTTTTTAACGTAAGCGGTGATAATTACCTTTCCACCGCCATGATTTTTATTTTATCTTTGGCTTCCTTAACAAGACAAAAAAAATATTTAAAAAAGAAAATAAATACCATATACGATTTTTACATATTTTTGTATTGAAAATGGTATGATAATATATTTGTTATGTCAATATATTTAAATGATATATTGTGATTGAAGACCTCAATCACTACAAAACAATATTTAAGTTTTCCCTCCAATTATGGGTCTTTAATTTCCACCAATGTTATCCTAACTGAGATCATAATTTGGTGGTAACATTTTCATTTCCCTTTCCATCTTATTAAGACTAAATTTTATTAACCCAATTTCCAATGTGGGTTTTCCACAAAGGTATCTCTCTATTTTTAACAATATATTTTCAATGAACAATTTCAAATTGTGAGGAAACTATTTATTTAAGCATGGGAGAATGTAACACCCCATGATCTCATAGTATTTTATCTCATTAAAGTAATATAATAGCTTGCGCTACACGCATTACCGAGTTCGAGCGCATCCCAACATTACCTAACTAGCCATTCAAAAAAGAGGTTTTAAATAGTATTTACTTCATTTCTAATCTTATATACTCTTTATAATTTTAAAATCCATTTTATGTGTTTCATATACATAATATAAGAACAAAATCACCTTTTTAGATAAAAGAAGTATTTTTCAAAAAATGCACTTTTACCGCCTTTTAATGGCGAATGCTTTTTAAATCCAATATTTTAAACTTTTATATATTCAATATGAGAAAATAATCATCTTCTTTAGAATCGGGAAATAAAAATTTAGTTTCAATAAACTTTTGGTGTTTTTATGATAACTTTAATATTTAGGTGAATAGTGAAAATTACTAAATTTTAACTGAAAATATCTTTTTTAATCAGAATAATTTATAGTGTTAAATTATAAATTTAAATGGTTTGGAAGTTTAATTATATTAAATTTTAATAATTTAATAAAATTTTGGTCATGATAAATAATTTAACATTTAAATTTGACATAAACACATGTCAATATTTTGATAATTTTACGTTTTTAGAACCCCACTTTTTTTTGTTTTGACAATGATAATTAATTTTAAATTAAAAAATGAAACATATATGTCTTTAATTTTTTAAAATATAATTCATTGTTTAATTTGGAATACCAAAATTAGCTTAGTGTGAATTTTTGGTATTTTTCAGAAAACATTCAATTTTTAATGAATAGTTAAAAACACTGAGTTATTGTTTAAGACCAAATTTATATTTAAATAATTATTTATTTTGTTTACATTTATATTAGTTCAAAATAAATACATAATAAATATATATGTTCAATATAATTCATTGTAGTCATTTTATAATAATTTTAGATATAAAATTTTTATTAAAACTTTTACCATATTTTACCCACCACCTAGGAGCATTTTTAAATTTGCATAAAAACATAATTTTACCACTTATGTGAATTTAATTTAAAAAATCCAAGAGACATGGTTGATATAATTATGAAAATTTTTGTTCAATAAGATAAAAATAATTTTCGGTGAATAATAAATTTTGGCTTTTATTTACCACAGATAAAAGTAAAATGGGTAATTAAAGGTTAAAATGATATTCTTATTATACTAACACATCTTGTAATTATATTGGATAAGTGTGATGTGACAAAAAACTACCATATGAATAAAATATGACCCTTGAGGTCAACTTGGATTAGATTAGGAAAATTATTATTATTTAACTTAAAGAATAGTTACAAGTGTTAAATTCATGTTTTCGTATCTAAAACCTTTTAATATAGGTTATTCATAATATAAATTGTACTATAAATATTAATTAGAAAGATAAAAAATTTCTTGCATAATTTTATTCTGTTTATAATTTTCATACATTAAACAATTTAATTTATTTATGACACAATGATGATGCAGTAATTACCTTATAAATAATGATTAAAATAATTGATATTATAAATATCCAAATAAATGTAATTTGATACTTTTAATGGATTAAACTAATTATATAGGTTAATATTACGTGTTATGGTTTATTATATACATTTTTTTGAAGTGATAAGGTTGTTATGACTTTCACAAAAACAAAATACCAAATAGTTACAAAATTGAGATAAACTAATTTTTAAAACAAATACTATATTATGGGTTGATATAAAATTCCTAAAAATATATGGTACAACCACAGGGCTTAAATAATATTATATATTTCATCAATGAACCACTTTTAGTTCTCTTGGATGTTTATAGTATGTTTACTAACCATATAGTGTAAGAATACAAGAAGACACGGTAAAAGATAAATTATTTAACTTATAGTTAAATCTAAAAGATAAGGTTAAAATGGTAACCTAAAGTTGTATAAAACCTATTGGTTGAGAGGCTTTCGACCCATAAACACTTTATCGTTGAAATAAATCCATTTGGAGCCATTATAAAAGTTATATGATTTTATAATAAAATAAAATTTCAATCTTTTCCTAAGGTTCCCCTCACTTTTCTTATAAAAGGGTACTCCCCCTTATCTCAAATTCACACCTTCAAATCCATTTTTCATGGCCAAAACCTACCCAAATATCATCTCAACTACCCTCTCTTCATCCTAGAAGAATTACTTCTGTCATAAAGCTATTCAATGGATCCCTTTTTATCAAACTAAAAGGACGAACCCGAAGAAGAGGTAAATATTTCATCAGCTCTTTCAAGTTCTTTTCTTCTTCCACGTGTTCTTTCTTGTTGTTTCAATTGTAAAACAATAACTCCAGTATATTCTATATATTTTGATGTAATTATAAATATTTTACAACAATATTAATTATTCTATCCATCCTATAAATTACATGTCACCATATGTGCGTACGTACGACTCACCGTCTCCACGTCGTGGTGTAGTTGTTATTCAATATATTATTATATTAGATTGGTATAATAATGATGTATAATTGATGAAAAAATAAATATAAAATTTATTGATTATATATATATGATATACCATCCAATTATATATGATTTTAATATCAAAAGAATGATTTTATCACTCATGCGTACGTACGGATTACCGTCTCCAAGGCACGATGAGATTCATTTCTATGTTCACTATTCAACGATGATTATAAAAATATATATTATTAATAAGTATGTAATATATGACTTAATAATTATATTGGAGATATATATATATGTGTGTGTGTGTACTTACATATATCATATTCACTTATTTCCGTTCAATATGATGTGAAAACAGAAACATCGTTTATGCATATGTACGACCTACCTTATCCATAAACGGTGCCTTCTATTTCATATATAAATCTATTATAAATTTTTACATTATAAATATATATGATATATTAATCGTAGATTATATTATGGAATCATTTAAATAATAATCGAAATGATATGATCAAGAATAAAAAGTTAAAACACATAGGATAAAGAAACAGATTATTACCAAAATGTTAATTTAACATGGAAAGAATTTTTAAATGTGTAGTATAATGTCATAAATTAATCATGTATGATATAATAAATATGAATATGGTTATTTTATAATTTAATAACAAAATATGGTCATTATACAAGAGGTTAAATGTACCCTCAAACAAAGGAAAGTGAAAGGTAAGGGTTAAATCCTCAATTTCATATTATTCAAGATAGATTATGGGTATGTTTTTACTGGAACATATTTATTATCCATGTCCATGTTTCATAAAATAGTATTCAATGGGACTCTTTTAGGGACTCTTTTATTAAAACATCATTTTAATTGTTTTAAATATTTATTCTTCTAAATAATTCTCATTAATATCCATGTTTTCAAAATGGTTTTTAAGGATTTATTTATATGGAAATGAATTTTTTTAAAATGTTAATTCCATTCAAAAGATTCCAAATTGTATTGGACACTTTGATTCAAAAATGTATTTAAATGTATTCCTTTCTAAATTCTATGATTTTTAAATGTTTTCATGAAAAAGGGATATTTATCTTAAAGAGTATTAAAAATCATTTTCATTTATGTCTACATCCGTTGAGGGATTTTAAACTTATTTGAAGTTGATTTACTGTGATATAAATAATCCATATTGTATTGAAGGTTTTGTGATATGTTTGACTGTGGATGTGTTATTTTTATACCATTAATTTTTTATGGTTAAAGTATTTACATTTCTTATGCTAGTTCTAACAAGAATGTTTTTGTTTTGTTTCAACCTTCTCATATGAGGAATGTATTGGACATAGTAAGTGACAGGTGGTGCCTGCTATAGATCTTCGATGCATCGGTAGGTCTCATGAGACAAGTAGATGTGGAATTGACCGAGGCCTTTCCAATTTTGATTTATGGATTTGGCCAAGGCCTTAATCATTTTTAGACGTATTGGATGAGGCCTTGACCAAATTTTTCAGATTTTCTGGCATTATACATTCCCTCATTATAAAAATAATATGGATGGTTCATGTGGTTATTCGACTAGTAGAATACAAATGACTATGTTTTATTATGTAATTATTTACTCAGCTCATTTTTCTACCATAAAGTGTTCATGTTTATTATATGTAAAGGCATGTGTTTTTAATTATTTACCATGCCTATTGTTTATTTTATCTTCCGCTAAATTATTTACCCTTAATGAGCATCTAAGATCACCCCCTTCATATGTTTTATTTTCCCAGGATCCCAATAAGTGCTTTATGTTTGAGATGCAGGGTTAAGCTAATGAAACAATGGTGTTCTGAAAGTGTTAACTTTTTTTTGTATATTGGAAAGTGTAATGTAAAATTCATGTATATAATCAGTTTTCCATGATTTATAAACTGATCGGTTTTTTGGGACATGATTCCTTGTAATCATGTCAGCGTTATAAAATAATGCAATGACTCTGCGAATCAAGGGCCGGGGTGTTATATGTTCTATCATAATAAATTAAATTAAATACTAGTTTTGATTTATATTAATGAAATATATATTATATATTGAATAAAATATTTTTAATGTTCATCCAATATTTTTTTTTTGAATAATACATAAAGAAACATAGTTTTATGCTTTAAATGTATTTTTCTTAAAAGGCAATTTCCCTCCTTTTAAGGGCACACAAATTCAAAAAAATTATTTTCACACTTTTATAAGTATTATATGAAAAAAATAAACTTCAATTTTTAAATAATAACTTTATAACTATCATAGAATTATTTTTTTATATATTTATGTGAAGTTTCATTTTTTTATGAATAGTGAAAAATAATGAATTTTAATTGAATGTGTTTTTTCATCAAATTTATTAATATAGTAAAATTATATTTTAGTTTGGATTGAAATTAAATTTAGTTAAATTATTGAACAATTAATCAAACATAGGTCATTGTAATAAATTTTTCATTGATATTGGATATACAAAATTTTCAAAATCATAAACATTTTAACTTTTGAAACCCACATTGTCATCCCATCTATAGAATTAATTTAATATTAATTTCGTCCCTTTATGAGACTTAAATTTATAGAAATGGATTCCATATTTTTAATCATAATAATTTATAATTTTTAATGAGGTAAAATTAATTTTTGACCAAAAATATTAGTGTAAGTGATTAAAATTAATAAGAGCGAATAAGAAAAAAACTGACATAATTAGGGACTAAACCTTTATCCTAAAGGCCAAAAACACCTATACACATTTGAAAATATTATTTTATTTCCATATTTATACTATATAATTATTTTTATATAGTTATGTTTGTTATTATAGGAACATTGTGAATGGAAGGCCTCTCAATAGTGTTTACCTTTTTATATTTAAATGAATTCCACTCCCCCTCCACTATAAAACCGCACTCATCCCATAATAATTAACACATAAAAATCCCTTTGGATCAACCAACCCATGCAAAAAAATCTAAAAAAATATATCCCCTCTTGTTATAACCCTTAATTTTAACATAAATCCAACTAAGGAAGTCATTTGGTATAAACCTAATAGAGTTACCTGAATAAGAGGCAATGTTCTTTAATGATCAATTTTATTAAATTTACTTATCCACTACTTAACTTTATATCATGATTATATAATAACTTAATTTTCATCAATATACCATGATTTTTTTATTATAATAGTTAAACCTATAATTTCAAACACATCCATCAAAGGGGATGTACATTCATCATTTGTTTTTACGGAGAACCACCTCCGCAAAAACTGATGTCATTAATTATTCAATTAAAACCATTCAAGGTTGTAATAATGATGTATTTATAGTTTATATATGGTTTATATTATATTTATGATTTATTTTTTCTTATTTATATTAATATAACACATACAATAATTTTTTCCTTCTGTGGGAACCTGATAACTTCACTTGTAGACGTGTGGACTACCGCCTCCTCAAATTGATGTGTTTCATTCAGGCTGTATATGTAATGTATTAAGGATTGTTTTAAGAAATATATGTGACATATATGATATAAATATGATACTATAATTATCTAATATATATATATATAATACTTTTCATTCCTTTGATATGAAAATTATATGGAAGTAGCATTCTTCTGTATGTATGACCCAACGTCTTCATGAATGGTTCACTTCATTTTTATCTCAAAATTTTAGGGTTTAATATAAATTCATATATACTAAATAATAATATATTTAAATCATGGTATATATCATCGATATTATTAAATCATTATCTACATAATTTGAAAAAAAATAAAAAATCAAAACTTACTCGAAAAAGATAACAATTAACACATAAAATTATGAAAATAATAAAAGATTGTTAACAAACTTGTAATAAGATATTATTATAAGATAACATATGATATTATCAATTTGATTAATGATATTTTATAAGATAATAATGTTATTAAAACCAATTTACATGAGGTTAATTGTCTTTTAACAGAAAGGATACACAAGGTAAGAGATTATTGTCTCACGTTTACTTTCATGATGTACACACCATATTCACCACTTATATCTTTTTTGTGGTGTATATAATGAACCTAATGTATTTAATAACATGAATAATTAAGTATTTATTTATTTTTTATTTAAAATTAGAATTATTTAATATAACTGTATTTTATCTTAAAGTTGCATAGAGGTAAATATATTTCATAACTCAATTCCTTTCACTGGTCTATATTACATCCTCATATTCATTAATATTATAGTATTATTTTTATAATTTATTTGACTACCTATCGATTTTTTTCATCTTATTTTATGTTTTTTATGTTTTATAAATATAATATCTATATTTATTAATTGTCAGTTCGATATTAAAATCATATTAAGGGTTTATCTAATAATTTTATTATAATCAAGATTGTTTTTTATTGAAATTACATGAAATAAATTTATATGTTCATTGCTCAATAAACCCTTTATTTTTATTTTTCACTAGAAATAAATGGCTCTCATGACCCTCCTTCACCAAAAGGAGGTAAGGGTCAGCAGATTGCCATGACCTTCCTTCTTTAAGTTAATGGAGAGAAAATGTCCCCCAAAACCCGCCTTCAATAGGTCCCGGAGTGGAGACCAGCACCAACGATATATAATCACACACTAAATGGAAGGAATTACCCTTTTTCTTTTAATAGGATCGGGAGATAAGATTGTAAATCCCACAACACCAAAAATGAAAGTAAAAGTAAAGCCATGAACCATTCCCAATGCATGTTACAAAAGTAAAATCCACAATGTATAAGGAGACTACAAAGAAAAGTACCAAAAGAAAGAACAAAAGCAACAGTAATGGTCTTTCACAAAGTCTGAGCTAGTACGGTCCATAACGATCCCTGAAGTCCTCCTCGAAACCTGAAAATAGATTTATATATATCGGTTGAGTATACAAGTATACCCAGTAGGGAAATCCAAAGACTCTCGTGCACAAGTGGGGAGGAATTCTAATGCCCTGTGGAAAAAGTGATAACCAATCACCAAACAAGGTAAACTATCCACCCAAGCCTCACCAAGGCACACTCCCAAAATAATGCAAGTCATGTAATGTATAGAAATAGTACATAGATGTTTGGGTACCCCACGCCTCTTTCCCACTATTTATTGAAGACATCCTATGCATCAGACCAATCCCGCCATTCTCATCGCAGTCCCACTGCCAAACCCCGCCCGCACACACCTGGGACACAACCACACATCCCGCCCTCAAACACATGGGCCACAACCACTAATATGCCCACAGACACCTAGGCCACAACTGTCACACGTCACCACACCTGCAAACACCTAGGCCAGAACAACCACTGCCATGCCAGATGACACCTGGGATAGAAGAGCTACTGCCAGGCCCGAAGACACATGGGCCTCATCCCAAAGATACATGGGAAACCACCTACCCGCACACATCTGGGCCAACTACCACACTACCCTGCCCGAAGATTCTTGGGGTAATAATGGACTTCAGGCTGTCACAGCCTACTCGAAGATACTAGGGTTATCCGGGAAAGGGAGCAGAAAGGATCTAATAACCATCCACTAATAGAAGTGTTGGGAAAAACACCCTACCCCATAAATGGGGTTGATCAACACTAAGTGATCAACTTGGTAGGGGCGTGAATAAGAAACACAAAAAAAACAAGTATATGTATAGGTAACAAGAACTCACCCAATCTAGGTTTTTCTTTAGCCAGTATAAAGAACACTATCCTTACTATTCATTCATAAGAGAAGAGAACAACACCAATGCCCATGTCAAAAATCCCACCAAACCAAATCCCCATTTTCTCCACCCTTGTTTTCATGTTCAGAAATAATGTTTAAATAAGTTTCTGCACCTACTCGGGTAACTATAAAGCATAAGCACAAGCCAAGGAAAGAGTACACCCAATATCAATTTAAACATTCACACCCTGTTCTCTTGTAAAAACACAACAATGGGAGCAAGTGAGATCCCTCAATGTACTGGAACCAGAGAAACCCCGAGACACAGCCCCATGTCCCCAAACATTAGAAGCCAAATGTTCCTCAATAATAGAGGATTCTACCCCAATTTGTGATAAAAACAGAGTAACCACACAGCCTCAGATTCACAACTATCCAAAGTATAACAGTAGGGGATCCCATCCACACCCAAATCACCCCAGTAACCATGCCCCCATCCATGAAAACCATAAGTTCACCCGTAATCGTCCCGCGAAGGAAGAAGAACCAATAACACCAACACAAAGCAGGCCCATGCAGGTATTTTTTTGTTTTAAAAGATTTAACACACTCCATGATTTCAATTCCACTGGGCTTAAATTAGGGTCATCATAGAAAAGGAGTTGATCCTGGTGCTTCCAATTTATTTAGCCGAATATACGTAATAAACCAATTTCCATTACATAAAAAAAGGTTCACAGCCAAAATATAGGCTAGTTAAACATCACAAGGGGTAAGGGTTTATTAGTGCAAAAAGAAAGAACACCAACGACCATGATTTTTAGTAGGCGTAATCCCACACAATTCAGAAATCATTAATCATAAATGAGGATAGAAACAGAGTAGCATTATTGATCACAACCCTCCCCTTAATTCTTTAGAATCAGTTTATTAGCTTCATTAATGTTTGGTTCATCCAATTCTATAGAAGCATTAGCATACCCACCCCGCAAGAAACACAGAAACGAGAGACGAAGGTGAACCCCTAACTGGTTGATCAAAGATTGATGTTTAAGTCCCTTATTGAAACTAGAATAGTAGTAGCAGGAACTCCACAGAACGCGATCACGAAAAATTCATGGGATGGGCTACGACTCGTCGGGAGGAAGGGTACTCTGATGACAGGGTGATCGAGAAAAAGAAACATAAGGAGAAATCTTTAGGTTATAAAGGCTGATACGGGTTGAGATCGAGCACGCCCGGGATGGTTAAGATATGAAAGAAAACTCGAAACCGCGTAATGAACAGGATCTTGGGTTGACCACGCGGCTGGGACACCCCACACGTCATTAAAGTGTCCCTACCCTTCAGGGCAGTTTAAACTGATGCACACTATGATACCTCACCAATCATTTAATTAAATGACATTAATTGATTTAAAGGGGGGGGTCAAAACGCGGCATAAAAGCCAATTTTTGCAAAAAGAGGCACCATTGGGAAAACTCTTGGGCACCAGTAGGCTAGGTCTACCGGTAGGCCGAGCCAGCAGTAATCCAAGGATACCAGTAGGCCAAGCTACCAGTTGGCCAAAGCTACTAGTAGCTAGAGCTACTAGTTGGTGACAGCCACCGGTAGGTGAGAGCAACTGGTTGGCGACAGCCACCGATATCTGAGAGCTACCGGTAGCCAAGAGTTACCGGTAGCCGAGAGCTACAGGTAGCCTAGAGATAACGGTAGCCAAGAGCTACCGGTATCCTAGAGCTACCGGTACCCGAGAGCTAACAGTAGCCGAGAGACACCAGTAGCCGAGGGCTACCGCTAGGAGTCACCGAGAAGCTGGTATGGCCTTCCAGACCACCCATAACACCCAAACATCACATTTTCACCAAGTAAAAGAACCCAAAACCCTGGGCCATTACATCAGATACTTCTCAAAACTATTCTCATCCCCAATAATATATAAACAAACCATAAAGGAGAGAAGTGGGGTCTAAACAACCAGCCTCTAAAGGTACTTCTCAGGGGAAAACCCCCGAGTTGTTCCAAAGCTGGAATAGAACCCCTCCTATATCCAAGAACACTCGCCCAAGTTATCAACCAAAACATCCACAAAAATATCAAGGATCCACACTTCCCAACACCTGAGTCAAGGAGTCCCTTCCTACATGTCAGGATATTATTCGCTTTGGGTGACACTGACTCGGCCGCACGGGTTTAATCATATCCGTAATAATGCGTCCTAATTAGTAGTTAGGTTTTCCCATAATCACACATCTAGACACACATATAGGGAACATGGAACATATCATTTCATAGCTAAGAAAAACAAGCACTTCACATACATTAAAGAACTAGGTAAAACATCTCAACAAGGTGAGAACAAAACAATAAGGAAGTCAAAATAGCCCTAGGTACTGGACGCGTAATTGGGCCTCCCGCTCCCAAGTGCTCTCTTCCAGGCCACCATTCCTCCACAACACATGAACCAAGGGGATGTTTTGTCCACGAAGAACTTTCTCCTTATGATCCTCGATCTTGATTGGTCATTCTATGAAGGTCTCATCCTCTTCGACATCTAATTCTCCCCAATCGATGACATGGGAGTCGTCGTGTAGATATCGTTGATGCTGGGAGACATGAAAGACGTTTTGAACTTTCTCCAACTGAGGTGGTAGTGCCAGCTGATACGCCACATCACCAACTCGTCCCAAAACCTTGAAAGGTCCAATGAACCTGGGAGAAAGCTTACTTCCCTTGACGATCCTTCGTCGTCCACGCTGAGGGGAGACCTTCAAGAACACGTGGTCTCCTACCTCAAACTCCAAGGGCGTTCTCCTGCTATCGGTATACAACTTTTGTCGGTCTGGGGCCACCTTCATCTTTTCTCAGATAAGCTGAACCTTTTATGTCGTTCCTTGCACCACCTCCGGGACAAGGGTTCCCATCTCTCCGAATTCGTTCCAGCACACGGGTGAGCGGAATGGCCTCTCGTACAAGGCTTCGAATGGATCCATGCCAATGGTAGAGTGGTAGCTATTTTTGTAGGCGAACTCTACCAAAGGAAAGTGTCTCACCCATGATCCTCTGAAGTATAGGATGCATGATCATAGAATATCCTCCAAGGTGTGGATTGTGCGCTCTGTCTGGGGGTGGATAGAAGTGCTAAGACGCAGCTGGGTGCTAAAAGCAAGCTACAAACCCCTCCAGACACATGAGGTAAAACGTGCATCCCTGTCCGAGACTATGGAACTCAGAACTCCATGCAACCACACTACCTAGTCCACATACTTCCGTGCTAGATCATCCACTGCACTCATCGCCTTAATCGCCATAAAGTGAGCCGACTTCGGCAAGAAGTCCACTACTACCTATATGGCATCGCATCCCCCTTGTACCCTGGGTAGTCACGTGATGAAATCCATTGATATGTCATCCCACTTCCACTCGGGGACATCTAAAGGTTGAAAAAACCCACCTGGAACATGGTGTTCAGCCATTACCTGCTGACACACTAGGCACATGGCCACAAACTCTGCCACTGCTTTCTTTTCTCTGGGCGACCAAATCTATCTCTTCAGGCCCTAGTACATCTTGGAAACATCCGGGTGAACTGCTAGGGGTGGGTTGTGGAACACACTAAGAACCATGTCGTGCATCACCTCTGGAAGAAACATCTTCCCCCAGAAGATCATCCGATTATGACCATCTTCCATCCACCCTTCCAGAGCTTTTCTCTGGCTAACCCGGATGCGCAACTATTCACTCTCTGAGTCTCCCCACTAAGACTCCTCCACCTGACGTAACAAAGAAGACTGCACTATCTTCTGATATAGGTAACCTCTACCACCATCCATCCTCGCATCCAGGTGCAGGGCAACAAACTCTTCCATTGCCTTCCAGGCATCTGCTGACTCACAGACTGCATCCTTCTGTGACCTCCTGCTCAAATCATCAGCCACTAGATTCCCTTTTCCCGAAGTTTAGGATATATCGAAGTCGTAATCCTGGAGGAACTCCATCCAACTTCACTGCCGTATGTTTATGTCCCACTGAGAAAAGACATACCTCAATCTTTTGTGATCCGTGAAGACCAAAAAGCGTTGTCCGATGAGATAATGTCTCCATAACTTTAGCGCGAAAATGACCGCTGAAAGCTCCAGATCATGTGTGGAATAATTACGCTCATGAGGGTGTAGCTTCCTAGACCCATAAGAGATCACCACTTGTCGCTGTATCTTAAACATCTGAGGCCTTTCCACGAAGCATCAAAGAAAACTTCTTACGCTGCCCCTTCTTCATGTAGTCTTAGAACTATGGAACTAACCAACTTCTCCTTAAGATAGCTGATGGCTACCTCACACTTCTCACTCCACGCAAAAACCGGGTCCTTATTGGTCAAGGCTGTCAGAGGGGCTGCAACTCAGGAGAATTTGTGTACGAACCTCTGATAGTAACATGCCAGCTCGAGGAAACTACGAACCTCTTCCACATTCTTGGGTGCTTCCCAAGAAACAATTGCCTCAACCTTTGATGGGTCCACCACTACCCCTTTCTCAGACACTACGTGCCCAAGGAAGTGTACATCCCGCATCCAGAACGTGCACTTCCTCAACTTCCCATAGAGTTGGTGCTGTCGGAGGACCTCCAAAACAGTCCTTAGGAGCTCCACATGGCCCTCTCTAATCATGAATAGATCCGGATGTATTCGATGGACACGAATACAAACCGATCCAAGTACTCCCTGAAGACTGAGTTCATAATCCCCATGAACACAGCCAGTGCGTTCGTAACGCCGAAAGGCATGACCACAAACTCGAAGTGCCCATATATGCCCCTCAAGGCTATCTTCGAGATGTTTCCCTCCTTCACCCTCAACTTGTGATATCCAAACCATAGGTAGATCTTTGAGAACCATCCTGCCCCTTTCAACTAGTCCATGAGATCGTCTATCCTCGGAAGAGGGTAGTGATTCTTTATTGTTACCTGATTCATCCTCCTGTAGTCTACGAACAACTTGAGACCACCATCTGCCTTCTTTGCGAACATGACTGGAGCACCCCATGGTGATTCAATTGGTCGAACAAAGCCCTTCTTCATTAGATCGTCAATCTAAATCCGCAACTCTTGTAGCTCCGAATGAGCCATCCGGTAGGGAGCCATCGAAATTGGACGAGCACCAAGCTGAAAGTCTATCACAAACTCGATATCACATCGAGGGGGTAGAGTCGTTACCTCCTCAGGATAGAAGTCCATAAATTCACTGACGATCGCTAGTACTCCCAACATCTCAGCCTCCACTAAATCTACTGACAGATCTGCTAACAAAGAGAGGAGGGGTTTCTCTCGCCGTCTGTCCTTCTTGCCACTATGCTCGCTAGTGAAAGTAACACATTGGCCTCCCAAGTCTGAGAACACAACCCTTCCTCGTAAGAAGTCGATGATAGCACACACATAGAACAACCAGTCGATGCCTAGGATGACATCGTATGGTTGTATCTATAGCAGTAGCAGATCCATGACCGACTGATGTGGCCCTATCATCAGTCTGCACCCTCGACAAACATATAACATGTCGGTCTAACCTCCGACTGGTGTTCTCAGTACCAGGGGCACTGGAAGTCACTCGACATCTAGACCCATAGCACGGTCCATACTAGGTGAAACAAAGGAGTGAAAATCTCCGGTATCAGACAAGACATAAAAAATGGTACTAAACAAACGGATCATACCCTGAAAAACCTCCGATTCCGCTGGAAATGCTACCTCCGTGGCGTGCAACTGTCTACGCCGAGCTCTTCTTCCGCTTGGCTGTCGGACACCTCCCCAACCATGCCCTGGTCAAGGTACCTGAGGAGCGCCCTATTGTTGGCCTCCCCCTACAACGTCTTCCCTCAGTGGAGCGGGAGCTCGCTGCCCTTGGTGCTGCTGCTGGAAGGGCCTAGCTAGAAGCTACGGATGAGGCCAGTGCTGGGATTGTTCACTACTGCCATACAAAAATCGCTTCGGGAACTGATTCCGGAGATTTCCATGCCCCCACAGATGAAGAACCTCAGTCCTGGACCCGAAGAGAAAGGACGAGGACCAGGGGACTGGAACTGGAACTGCTGCGGCCTGCTCCCTGCTGGTCGGAACCTATAGGGTCCCGATACTGGAGGTCTGGTGTTGACGGTCTTTCCCTTTGACAGACATAGCTAATTCCCCTCTCGTGACACACCACCCTGTGTGTGCATCCTCTCCACCACCTCTTCCTTCTTCTGGACCTCCAAGTATGTCAGCAAGGTGAAGGGGGTAACATCGTACTGTGGGGAGGGTCGGAGAACTTCCTCAAAACGTCTCGCCCAAGACTCCTCGTCTTGAAAGTTGTCCGAAGAAAAGCGAAGGATGTCCTTAAACTTGATTCCCATATCCCATAATGACGTACTCCCCAACTGGAGGGAGAGTAGCTCCTGCCTCTTCTCTTCCTTCATCATAGAATAGAGGAATTCCACCCGGAACTCCTTCTCAAAATCAGCCCATGCCACCTCAGCCTCTCTCCTCTCCCCTAGGTAGAGCGTCAACCACTGACGCATTGCTCCTCGCATCTGGATGACGGCCAGAGGAATCTAGTACTCGATCAGAGCCTAGATTAGGCCGAATGCTATCACCAGCTCCTCTAGCCAGCTCTCTGTCTTTATGTCAGAGGTGTTGCCCTCCTACTTCTCGAGGGTCTATCGCTCGAAGGCTCAAAGTGTCTTCTTCCACTAGTCATCCTCCACCTCTCGATCAGCCCTCTACCGATTGGAAAAGTCATATTCTTGGGCCTCGATCTCCCGCACCACCCGTGTTCACCTCCCAGGTGCCATAACTGTAAAGTAAACAAGGAATGCCTAATCCCAAGTAGTGAAAAATATTGTACTTAAGTTTTTCTTAAACCTATTATTTATTTTAAATTCCAAAAACTCCCCAGAAACACGAGAACACAAGTCATTATGATTCATGTACCGTTCCTAGGGTCTCTACCCAGCAATCAGTGTAGTCTCACTTGGTTGTTCGGTAGGTCCGGAGTCCTTGCATCAGATCACGGGGGGCCCTAAAATCCCGTGTCCTAGCTGGTCTTCCCTGGCCTAATTCCCAAACCAAGGTCACCCAACATTGTTTCCCTACAATCCCATGCAATCCTCAGTGTTCCTAACTCAAGACTCCATCCTACCTCTCAACCATCATCCATGTGATACAATTATCTCATGACTGGACTTCACCAAAAGGAGGCAAGGGTCAGCAGATTTCCTGGCCCTTCCATAATTACGGTGAAAAAGAGATAATGACCCCCGAAACCTACCTTCAATTGGTCTCGGAGTGGGGACCGGAAACGAGGGTATAGAATCACACATTAAATGGAAGGCATTACCATTTTTCTTTAAATAGGATTGGGAGATAAGATAGTAAATCCTAGAACACCAAAAATGAAAGTAAAAGTAAAGCCATGAACCATTCCCAATGCATGTTACAAATGTAAAATCCACAATGTATAAGGAGACTAAAAAGCGATGTACCAAAAGAAATAACAACAGAAACTATAATGATCTGTCATATGGTCTGAGCTAGTACGGTCCAGCATCATCTCTGATGTCCTCTTGGAAACCTGAAAACAGTTTTATATACGCAGGGTGAGTATAAAGTTATACCGAGTAGGGAAAACCAAAGACTCTCGTGCACAAGTGGGGTGACATTGTAATGCCCCGTGGAAAAAGAGATAACCAAACACCTAACAAGGTAAACTATCCACCCAAGCCTCACCAAGGCACACTCCCCAAGTAACACAAGTAAAGTAAATTATAGTAATAGCACATCGATGTTTGGGTACCTCGTGCCACTTTCCCACAGGTTATTGACGATATCCTATGCATCTGACCAATCCTGCCATTCTTATAGTAGTCCCACTGCCAAACCCCGCCCGCACACACCTGGGCCACAACCACACATCCCGCCAGCAAACACCTGGGCCACAACCACTAGTCTGCCCGCAGACACCTGGGCCACAACTATCACACGTCACCATTCCTGCAAACACCTAGGCCATAACAACCACTGCCACACCAAAAGAAACTTGGGATAGAAGAACTACTGCCACGCCCGAAGAAACTTGGTCCACATCCCAATGATACTTGATAAACCACCTGCCCGCACACACCTGGGCCAACCACCACACTACCCTACCCGGAGATTCTTGGGCTAATAATGGACTTCAAGCCATCACAGCCTGTCCGAAGATACTTGGGATATCCGGGAAAGGGATCAGAAAGGAGCTAATAACCATCCACTAATATAAGTGTTGGGGAAAACACATTCCCCCATGAATGGGGCTATTCGGAACTAAGTGCTCAACTTGGTTGGGGCGCTAATAAGAAACACAAAAACTACAAGTATATGTATAGGTAAGAAGAACTCATCGAATCTAGGGTTTTCTCCAGCCAGCCTAAATAACACAATCCTTACTATTCATTCATAAGAGAAGAGAACAACATCCATGCCCAAGTCACAACTCACACCAAACCAAATCCCCATTTTCCACATCATTGTTTTCATGTTCAGTAATAATGTTTAAATATGTTTCTGCACCTACTTGGGAAACTAGAAATCATAAGCACAAGCCAAGGAAAGAGTACACCCAACATCAATTTGAACATTGACACCCAATTCTCTTGTAAAAGCACAACAACAGGATCAAGTGAGATCCCTCAAAGTACTGGAACCAAAGCAACCCCGAGACACAACCCCATGTCCCCAAACTCCAGAAGCCAAAGGTTCCTAAAAAAAAGAGGATTCCACCCCAATTTGAGATATAAACAGAGTAACCACACAACCTTAGATTCACAACTAGCCAATGTTTAATAGTAGAGGATCCCATCCCCACCCAAATCACCCCTGCAATCAAGCCCCCATCCCAGAAAACAATAAGGTCACCCGAAATCATCCCGCGAAGGAAGAACAACCAATACGAACAACACAAAGTAGGCCCAGGAAGTTATTTTTTAGTTTTAATAGATTTATCACACTCCATGATTTCAATTCCACTGGGCTTAACCCGGGGTTATCATTGAAAATGAGTTGATCCTGGTGATTCCAATTTATTTAGTTGAATATACGTAATTAACCAATTTCCTTTACACAAAAAAAAGGTTCACAACCAAAATACAATCTAGTTAAACATCACAAGGGGTAAGGGATTATTAGTGCACCGAGAAAGACCCCCAATGACGATGATTTTCAGTAGGCATAATCCCGCACAATTCATAAATCATTAATCATTAAATAGGATAGAAATAGAGCAGGATCATCGATTACACCCCTCCCCATCAATATTTAGAATCCGTTTATTATCTTCATTAATGTTTGGTTCATCCAATTCTACAGAAGAATTAACATACCCACCCAACAAGATACACAGAAAAAAGAGACGAAGTTGAAACCCCTACCTAATTGATCAAATATCGATGTTTATGTCCTCTCTTGGAACTGGAACAGGAGTAGCATGAACTCCATGGAACGCAATAAATAAAACATCGTGTGGTGGGCTACGACTCATCGGGAGGAAGGGTACTCCGACGATAGGGTGATCGAGAAAAAGAAACGTAGAGAGAAGCCTTTAGGTTATAAAGGCTGATACGGGTTGAGATCGAGCACACTCAAGATAGTTATGATATGAAAGAATCTCAAAACTGCGTAAGGAGCGGGATCGTGGGTTGACCACGCGGCTGGGACACCCCACACATCATTAAGGAGTCCCCGCCCTCAGGGGTGGTTTAAACCGATGCACAGTAGGTTACCTCACCAATCAATTAATTAAACAACATTAATGGATTGAGGGGGGGGGGTCAAAACGTGGCTTAAAAGCCAAATTGGGAAAAAAGATGTCCCACTGGGAAAACTCGCGGTCTCCCGTAGGCTAGGTCTACCGGTAGGCCGAACCATCTGTAACCATGGTTACCTGTAGGCCAAGATACCGGTTGGAGATGGCCACCGATATCTAAGAGCTACGTGTAGCCAAGAGGTACTGGTAGCCGAGAGCTACCGTTAGCCCTCGGCTACCGGTAGGAGTCACCGAGAAGCTGGAATGGCCTTCTAGACCACCCAGAACACCCAAACATCACATTTTCACCTAGTAATGGACCCCAAAACCCCAGGCCATTACAATGGTATTTTCAAGTAATAATACAATTTTACACTCTTTTGTACTTAAAATGTTTTTGAAAAAGTTATTATGAAAACCAAACATCATTTCACTCTTGAGTTGTAGAATCCATGTTTTTATAAACAACCTATTTAATAAAAATAATTCAAAATTTTTTAACCACTAAAAAATGTTTCATTAAATAATTTTTTGTACTTTTTTTATTTTTGAAATGTTTTCAATGGAAATTTTCTTATCTCTTTCAGAACAAGGAACTTTTCTATCCTTTTTACCTTGCAGAATGAATTTTCTTTTTACCTTGTTCGACAAGTATAGAATTATTTGTCACCGTCCCTTTTATGATTCATATGAATGTTTAAAAGGATAGTTTTTATGTAAAATAAGTTGTAAAAGTGATTTTAAATGAAATGATTTCAAAATGTTTTTCAGAATAAAAATCAAATTTTTATCGAGAATGTTTTTAAAAGATATTTTTATTGTATTTATATTTTCCAATGACAAAAAACCTTTATTTTTACTCCCCAAGGGATATGTTTTCTTGATACTATCATTATTATTCCTCCAATTTATTTTTTTATTTCTTTGGATAAGTATTCTATTGAAATTCACCTCCATGTTTCAATTTTTTGGTCCCCTTGAATTATACAGTTTCCCATGATCATTGGAAATGGAATTTTACTTAACCATTCATATCATTTCCATGTATATGCACATTAGTAAACCTTAAACCATTTTTAAATATGGAAATTACATTTATGATTATTTGATTTTTTGGGGAAATATTGTTAAATCTATATTCTTTACACAATATATATATATGACAAGGAACTTTGTTAATTAATTTAATTTATTATTTGACATATGAGTACTTATTTGGACATGCACTACACGAGTTGGGAACCATAGGAAATAATCCCCTTGATGCCTAAGTAGTCTCATTAGATGAAATTAGTTAGTGAAAAATCCCTTCAAGTTTGTTTTCAAGAAGAATATATAGGTTTCTACCCAAAAATGTAAACTATCTTGATAATGGATCTAGAAAGTAATGGTATCATGTTCCTGGGAAGAATGATGTACATTTTAAGCATTCCATTCATTATTATTTATTTATTATTATCCATGAGAATTTCAATATGAATAAAATATATGGATGCATTTCATTCTCATATTATTGATTAAATGCAATTTTTTTTAGTGATTTACCATTCCATATTTATTATTCCTTATCACGTTATTTTAAATGGATTGTTGGTTATTTTATTTACCTTTACATATTGTTTATCCACTTCATTATAAATTAATAAATTTTATGGAATGTATGTTTAGTAATTTAAATGGACATATTAATTATGAACATCCATATAAATTTATTTATTATATGGATTTTGTGTTCAGTTATTACCTTTACATATTTATTATGACCTTTGAATTATTATTTATTCAACTATACTTAACACTTACTAAGAATTTCAGAATTACCTTATTTTACTTCCTTCCTTAGGAATCCAAGATGTGTAATAAAAAATATATGCATGTGAGAAATAATTTATCCTCAAAAAATAATTATACTGTAATTAGTGAATCAAGTTGTAATGTAAGACACATTTATGTATATGGATTACAAGTCTACTAAACTCTTTGGTTCATTAGGATTTGATTCCTTGTAAGGAAGCCAATTTAATGGTAGTAGAAGCATGTTCTAGGATTTCATGGATTGAGGAACCACCTATGATTCATGATCCGATTCCACTTTCTAGATATTTTAATTAGTCAAATACACTTGAGCATGAGGCAATTTATCCCATTACAACACCTTAAACTCTAATCAATAATCCACCTCGGATATTCCTCATAGGAAGAACCTACATCCAACTCAACATCATTCTATCTATCACATTCATATGATCCAGATTATATATGTGATGTTGTGAAAAATAAAATATTTTTTTCATACCCAATGTCAAGGAGGAATGTCCAACAAGGAAGCCAATATCCTAATACAATCAACAATATCAAATTGTCTGACATATTGGGGTGATAAATTTTTTTAACTCTGTAACAACTGGTTCCCCACATGGGGTGTCACTCACAAGAATACATATTCCTCCATGATGAACACTAAGGTCTATATCTTCTATTTAGAATTCAAAATTTTTTATCTCTAAGAGGTTAAAAATAACATAAATTTAAATTTCACCCATTTAGAACTCTCTAACTCTAAGATCAAATAGATCACTTTCTACTCATCTTTCTTAACAAAACACAATGATTTATGACATGGTTGACTATACAGTTCCACAATGTGAGCCATTTGAATGTAATACTAAATGATGTTATTATATGAAAAATATAATAAGAACATATGTTCAACCAATTATGCATAGAAATCAATAACACAAGATATGAGAATATCCTCTATAATAAAGATCATCATCTCATATTATCCATATTTCTGTGGCTCATTTCTTTTTCTCAACTTCAACTGTGATCACAATGTCTTATAAAAGCCCTTCAAACATCAAAATGTGGAACATGTATTATGATATGGTATAATAATTATAATAATCCCATACGGTCATAAAATTTATTACATATAAGTCTTTCCTAACTCATCCTAATAATTTTTTTTCGAATAAGAAATTTATGTAAAACCTACATTAATAGGTAAACAACTACATACATTACATCATGACATAGTAACAAGAATATATTTAAATAACCCACGTGGTTAATAATATTAATCCCTTACTCAATGATAGTTATGGATATGATTGAAAAATCCTAGAATGTATTTCTTTATTCCATATCACAATAAATGACATCTCATGTCCTGATACTTCTTGGTTGATCCAAGATATACCACCCACTTTGAGTTTTGAGAACCTATCATTTACTCTTAACTCAAGTACACAAAACCACAACTCTTACAATAATTTTAAATATATTATTCCCATATAAGGACCATCCTAGAAAATATTAATTTCCCATTAAACATTCCCACATCAATATGAAATTTTATTTAAAATATTTTCCACCCTCCACTTGATCCACCATATATGAAGTGATGACCAAGGGAGCACAAGGTAAAACCCATTGATCCTCTTATACACGGAAATGAAAATCTTATAACAAGATCATTAGCTTCCACTCCACTTCTGTTTTTTGGGTTCCCAGTTCATGAATATTTCTAATAAGGGAATCTAGAAAAACATTCATTTCCACAGGGAATATGAAATTTAAAAGTCAAAAATTATACAATTACTCAAAAAATCTTATCTATTGTATGTTTATGACTCACTAATAAAAAATTTATTGGGATATTGTGTAGTATGTGTAGATAAAAAATATCCATATAAAAAGATAATGATTCCAATACCATAAGGCATGAACGATGAAAACTAGACAAATATCACAAGTAGGGTATGCCCATTCATGGGGTCATAGCTAACATAGACCATATGAGACTACCCGATATTACTACATATAAATAACAGCCCTGAAAACTCTCAATGCTCCATAATAGACTATATTCAAAATCACTGGTATCAAATGAGTCAGAAAAAGAGTGGATACCAAACATTTATCTAGTTCCTAAAAAACATTGTGCATTAATTGGTATAATAAAACATAACTCACTTATTAGTCAATTCATCAAATTCCCTACCAGTCAAGGGAAGTCCCAATTGACCTAAAAATAATATCAATCTATCCCAATGAAATCACCAAAACTCTAACATGTTCTTAGGAAGTTCCCATAGCATCACTACTTCCACCTTCTATGGATTTACTTATATTCATGCTTCCAAGATTAGTTGTTTGATATAACATAACTACTAAATATTTAAATTAAACTTAGGCAATTTTTAATAAATCCAATTCACTCAATGTGTTAAAACATTAATATAAAAATATATACTTTGTAACTCATGAGATTATGAGTTTGACGAGATATAATTAAAAAAAGGTTTCTAGATTGGGATGAAAAATATTTTTTATGAGAGACATAAACACCACGGATTAAATTATAAACATGTATAACATGAATAGATACTTGTACAACTTTTAAAATATCTAAACACAATTATTAGCACATCCTTGATCTAAAATTAATTTTTATGTTATCCACATCACACGTAATTATAGGAAAACCACTAGGATACTCCCAACTAATCATAACTATAATATTTACTTGTCAGTGGATAAATATTCTCCACCATGATCTGATTTGGATTCAGGTAATACAAAAACATAATTCTACCATCCACTATCTTGGTTAATAGTAATGGAGATCCCCAAAGATAATTTTTTATTAAAATAAAATACATAACCTCTATATCCACATGTTTTGATTTTAAATCCTTAAATGTAACTGTTTCCATAAAATATGGGGTAATATTTCTTGTCAATTCACCTAGGAGGTGTTCAGTCTCAAACCCAAGTCCACTTTTATATTGAATTACATTGAAATTATTTAGAAAAATAGTCCGATAATTTTACAACACATATGGAAGAGTGGATAGATAAATCACCTCATCTTCTATAAGAGATATGCCTACCAACTATATATTAATGGAAACCGTCTTAATGTTGTCTAGTCTAATTATTTCTTATTCAAAATACCATTCCTTATTAAAAAGATACTCTTTTACCTTATTATAGGTAAATAATACTCTCTTATAGTAGTATTATATGTGATTTTAAAAACTCATCAGAATTTCCATGAAAAATATAACATCATATCTTATAATTTATGGATTCATAAAATATCATTTGTTTCTATATCCCCCAATCACTAATGGTAACTTTATGAATATCTCAATCCAATTAATTATATTTCAATGAGGGTTGTAATGTGATCTTCATTTAATTGATAACATTACTATCAAATCTAAAATAGACATGTATTAGATAGAGCTAAAAGAATGAGAATCTCCCAAATGAAACAATTCTGTAGAAATATAAGAAATAATAAAAACATTATATCTAAATATCAATGGACTCTTTTTATTATTAGCTCAAATAATATCCATACCATAAAATCATCCTACATTACACATTCATGTTTTCCATAAATTTTCATGGATTTCATTGGCCCTATAATCCTTCATTGAAAACAATGATTTCTAGCATTCATGTCTAGATGCACCACCATTCCTTTATATTATAGACCAGATATCTATTTGAGGTCTCCAAAACCATGCCCTAAATACATGTGTACTCCCAATATAACTTATTGAATATCTCTATGATATTCTGAATAAAAAATGGGAGAGGTTCCCCATCATAACACACATATAGAAATATCTAGGTGGACTAGTATAGAACTTGCAGTGATGAACCCTATACACATAATTTAAATAATAAGAAGGAACACCTCTAGAAGAAGAAGATGAAATTTCACTACTTTACACTAGATACCGTTCACTATCGTCGCACATCTCATCAACTCCCTTCATCAAAAATTCCAAAGAAGCACCCTTAATTTCACTAGAAATACCACTTGTTGGTCCATCGAAAATGAGATGACGTCCTACTATCCTATCCTTCACAAGGATATTCAAAAAATTTAGAAATATATGATACTTGTTTGAGTACAATTTCAGGTGGATGTTCCTAATCTAGATGCTCACCTTAATCCATAACCAAATCTCATATTTCCTGGCCATTTGGGACCCAATACCTGACAACAGAGGTAAAAATTATAGTGATTCCCTGAAATTAGTGCTGTAACTATCCACTAAAAGATACCCCCACTAAAATTTCTAAAATATTTTGTTCTATCTGAAATCAGAATCTATAGAATTAATTTCCCAAATAATATTTTCTTGAAGGCCACCCATGGTGGAGTATCATTCTTCTTCCCATGAACAATGATAACCCCAAAAACTAGTGGGTCCAGAATTATATATGAATCTAGATTCACCCTTCAATCATCATTATTATCAATAATATAAAAATACACTCGATAATTTCTATCTAAATTTTTTATGTTTAGGGCCATATGTTCATTATAATTATAGAGGATTCACTAACTGAAAATCCTAAACAAAATCAACTACATTTAGTCAAAATCTGGGTTCTCCTCCTCCCAGAAGTAACACCAACTAAAAAACTCCAGGATGAATTAGTTACACCCCATTTAATACTGAAGAAATAATTTTAAATTATCATACACACCCCTCTTGTACTTCTAGAGAAATAATTATAGCATGTACCACCTTAAGAAATCATGACCTATGTCCCTTGGTGGCGCAATAAAATTCAATCATAGAGATATTTCCAGAATGTTAGAAGAGAAATCTGAACCTCCCTTTAAAATTAAATCTGTTAATACTTATATATATAAGAGGATCATTCCAACATTGAAATGGAATCATAACCTATGTTTCTACCAAAATATTTAATTCAATGTATTTCTTATCAAATAAATTTATAAACACTAATGTGTTCTAACATGTTACATATAATTTTATACATAAAAATTTATAATGTCTTTAATCTATAAATATTATAGGTAACTAGTATTTAACATTTTAATATATTTTCCTATCCATGATTCATGAAATAACACACTCTTTTCAATCATCTAATAGAAATTCCCATAAAACCTAACACCAAATTCATGTGCATCACATGTGGTGAAATAAGTCAATAGTAAAAGTACAAACCAAAATACAAATACTACTTCATTAGTAACTCTGAATTCCACTATATGAGTAATGACTATGAATAAACATTATTACTTAACCAATGTTCTAGCCATCCCATATATTTTCAATGAAATCCTAAATTATAAAAATAGAAAACTATATGGATACCAATTTGTAACAGTCTAACAAAATTCATTTGGTTTGGGATGGTGGGTCACAAAACCTTGTGCCTGACTCCCATATTCAAGAGGATTACAATTAGAAATTTGGGTTGGAAAATTATTTAGGGTTATTATTCCCTCATCAAAATATGTCCAAAAATCATAAATATAGAAGAATCAACAATAAATTGACTAATCCTAAAAACTGACATCAATATAGTAGAATAAAAAGGAAACAATACCCACATAGTAAGAAAAAGGAATACAAGAGTAAAATCAAGTGTATAAGATCCCCATAAGTGGTGGAACATTATTCCAAAATAAAAAAAATGTAGAAGATAAATGAAAAATGACAATAAAAAATCCCATAGTCCATTTTGATATTGATTCAGTCCACCATAATTATCCTACTCAGCTTCCATACATGGGTCCCATTCCAGTCAATGGATATCTGACTATAAATTTCTCCAATGCACTTAGATACTTGTTCATTATATGAGTATAAATATTATTTGGAAACCACTAATGAATCCTTCAAAAAATAAAAACTCATATGTATATGGTTACATTCAATGATTGGAATGTGAAGTGTAAAATACTTATAAATGGATTGGTCATCATATTATTTCTAATATTCCATGAATCCGAATCCTATTATCTTAGACCCGATTCTAGAAAATAAATCTTATCCTGGAAGTTACATAATTTGAATAAGGAAAACATATTCATTCCAATAACCATCCATATACTTAGGGATAACCACTATATAACTAAACAATGTATAATAATATATCTAACTACTCGACCATATAATCAATAGATAGATACAATATAATTAAATCCATTTCACACAAATCAGTACTAATCTTAACCATATTATTGAAATATAACAACAATATAAATAAGAAAAATTCAACATTTCATCACACTGACAAAAAACAAATTTATTTTTGGGCTACACATGAACCCAGATGATATTAAAATCATATATATTTATACTAAAGTCAAAACATGGTAATAATTTCCAACCTCATCCATATCAATACATAAATAGTTAAATTCCACAATCTGATCCAATCCCAACACTCTAAATCTCAATTTTAAACAATTTTAATCAATTGATTTTTAATTGGGTAAGTGATGTATGGAATTTATTAGGGATCCAATGTCCTCAACATCAATTTAGAGATCCAACATGTTATCATCTGATCAAAAAAAATTAATATAGAATGGAATAATTAAAATTACCCAAAAAAGTCTTCAAGATCGAGATTCCTACCCACCAATGTAATAATTAGGGTTTTTAGGGAGGATTCATGATAAAATTATAATTTTAAGATTAGTTAAAAATATTAACATTGTTTGGATAGATATTTTAGAAAACTATTTGACATCTATTTTGGAGATACAATCCAAACCTTTGTATGGTAACATGTAAGTTAATTATGGATTGATAAATTATTCACCAATAATGTGAATTCCAAAATCTCATATATCTCTTATCACATAGTAAAATTGGGAATCCACATGGTTTCTCCCAACCGTTCACAAAATGTGAACCCTAAAAAACACTTTTAAAACATCCTAAAATATCTTAGAAAATCCCCATATACAAGACCTAATAATCAATATTTGAAAAAAATATATTAGTTAATCAAAATGAAAATAAAACACAATGAATCATAGAATGTTGAGGGAAGTCATAATAGTTTTGGTGGTTCGGTCAATATGGATGATTCTATGGTGTTAAGTGTATGATACGACATGGAGCCTCGGTGTTCGAGACTATAATCCCTTCAGTTTAGGAGACCAAAACGTCATGATGAATAAGTTATACTTTAATTATAACTCCATTCTTATAGTATATTTTAGAGAACATATTTGGGATTACAGAGGTACATGTTGGATGAGGCCTGTTTCAACATTGCGTAATAGGATGCACCACAGTTTTTATTGAAAAAATAGTCATTATCGAGTGGTACTGATGATTCACCGTTGTATATTAAATAATATATCTTGGTCATAAATTAATGGGCTTCAAAAAATTTGATCTGCGCGCATATCTCCTTCTCATATATTGGGTGACCATACTGCATGTTTTGGAATCTTTTCATCCCATATTACTTATATTTGATCATTAAATTTGGCATATTGACAATTGGTTATCCAAAACGTGTTATTATCTTTTTATTATAAGTTTATTTCCATTAATCATCCAGATAAGGTCATGTCTGAGGGGTGTAGTTGGATTTTTTTGATGTTGGATAAAGCAGATGATGATGGATGCTGTGATTTATGTTAAATACGGGTTCCCAATTGTGAAAATCATATTAGCATTATATCTTCATTGCCTTGTCCTTCCATAGTGGATTGTGAAGCTCTAATTGGGGTATGGTATTTTAGAACACTCTTTTATTTTATATAAACTTTAAAATTAGTATTAATTTGATTTATTTAAGATTCTAGTATATATTTAATGATGAATCAAAATTTAATATACCTAATGAAATTTATGGGAACAGAATGATTAAAATTTCTTTACATACGTTCATTTTATTTCTTTGGAACCTGATGATTTTTATTATTATTTAAAAAATCCTCATTTATGTTGATCCTTATGTTTTTGTTCTATGAATTAAATTTTGGAACCACCATTTATTAAATTCTAATGATATAGTGATGTTAATGAGACGTTTATTTGAAAAAAATTATGCATGAAAACATGTTTTGCATAAGGAATAATGTAAAGTGTTGGATGATGGAATCTATTATTTGTTTATACTAATTTATTAATCATGGATATATTTTTGTGGTTATATTGGTAGATATTGAATATTTTTTTAATGATTGGGATCATGTGAATTTTATGGTATGGGAAATTGTTGAGGTTGTAGATCGTATAGAGGGGCCATAGGTTCCTCGATATAGTTGGTAATAGGGAATTCTTGAGTTATTTTAGGCGATGAATATATTTTTTGGAGTGGAATAATTTTATAATTTCATTGTGGTATAGAAATTATATATAGTAGGTAATGAAGTAATTAAAAGGGGGTTATATGGAAATGAAAATGGGTAATGGATGAAAATTATTTGGGTATTGGATAAAAGTGGGTTCTTAATAAATTTGAAATTTAATAGATTAATGAACATAATTTTCTTTTTAATTGAAAAATATGGATATGAAATAATGGTTTGATTAACTATAAATTACATGTGTTTTATTTGGATATTTTCTTGGGATGTGGGACTACTTGTGGTGTTATAGTTTTCATTGTGGGTTGAGAAGAATGGTAGTAGAATGGTGATGTGTTTGAGATATGGTAGTTCTATTTGGGAATGAACCTCTAAGGTTTGGATTGTGTGTATGGATACAACTATACATTTATTATCCCTATGATTTCAATATTAATCCCACCCCAGTTATATTTCTTATCGATGTATCATATGCTATGGGTGTTGATAATTTTTTAGTAACATCCGTTATGGAAAGGGAATGGATGGATAACTACTCCATTTTCCTCACTCCCTGTTATATGTATAGTATATTCTGTGATGTCTCAAGGTATGTACGACTATAATACCACAGTAGGTGGTGTACTGGGAGAGCCAACATTGATTATTGGTGATGATAGATTAGAATACCCTATGGGGTATTTATTGGGAGGTACATATTATACAACAAGAACCTATAGAGAAATAATAATGAAGACGTTATAGGTGCACTAAAATACCCAACGATGTATTAATGATATGTGATGTGGTTTTATTAATTCAAGTATATATGGTGTGGTCATGCATGAAAATAGGTGGGAATTTGGTTAATGCCCCCCCATATTTATTTTTCCATGCTAAACCAGATATGGTATTATGAGGATGATATGTTAGGGCATGAGGTATGGTGTGTTACGACCTAGCTATAGATGGGATTGAGAAATTTTTTTGATATTTGGGCATGAGATCTATAAACCAATGGGGAATTTCATATAGGGTTCCATTTTGATACATTCATCTAATATTATTTTACTCTTCCTAACTATTATATTTAGGCAGTGAGCCTTGGTGTGCCCATATAGTATCTAACTATAGAGGTGCTCATTGGTTATGATGTTTATTCACAGATCTATTTCTATGATCATTTCATATTGGCATGAGTGGTCTTGAGTATGATCCTACTGTGTAAAAATGTTATTACAACCCATATATATATATATATATATTATTTTCAAGTATCCAAGGTGAGTTTGATTATAGAGATGGACCATACAATCTTGGATCTTGGGATTGGATACTGAGTTATCTACTTGGTGTTCTATTTACTATTTCAATTTTATTTTAATTTTGTTATTTTTTTATCAACCATATATTGTGTGGAAAATTGTTTATTTTATATTATGGTGTTTTTTGTAGGTTTTATTATATCTTCAGGTGTGTTATTATGGTAATACCTTCTATTTAAAAGTTTTATACCCTTGATACTAGTCCCAAACATAGGGCCCATTGGTGGTAGGCTTCAATAGTGACTTTCATCTTCATTATAGGATCAAGAGGTATTCCTAGTGGGGGTGGGTCCGGATAGAGTGGTATCATATATTTTTTTGTTGATATATATATGATAAATCATCTTGTTATGTACATGTGAGGATTAAATTGGTTAGTAGGTAAGGAGTATCAGTTGAGTTTCTTGCGTGACATAGCTAAGGGAGACAAACTAGGAAAATGGATTTTATACCCCCCTAATTATATCTAGGGACCTTGAGATTACTAAAAAATAATGTTAAATGCGTCATCTAAAAGGGTAGATATTAATACGAGGTACATGCATAATGGTTGTTTCTGAGTATTTTTGAAATTGGGAGATTTTTAGGGAAACTAAATGTATTTTAATTTAATTGGATTGGATAAAAATTCCAACATGTATTGTTATGTTCTTAATCTATTTTTAATTATTCTTCTTGGTTTTCATTCACATGTTTTTTGGTTGGTGAAGTTTATCAGGATGACCTAGGTTACCATATGAGGGTTGACCTAGGCAAGGTTGGTTATCTTTAGAGGAAGAAACTGTGAAAATTTCAGTTTTAGGTTATGGAAAATAATGAGGAGAGTGTAAATGATCTATAAAGAGAGTACCCATTTAATGATATTGTGATCATTTTCAGTTTGATCTATGTCTGTAATGATTATCAGGTTTCATTAGCTCTTAGTTAGATGCAGGGAGTAGCACTATAGTGGTGGTTCTTCAATCTTCAAGAGTGGGATGAGGAAAATGTATCTCTATTATGTTTTAGGTTGTAGTTTTAATCATTGTCTCATTAGTTTAAGCTGTAGATGGTGAAGATTCAGGAAATTATCTATCTTTATTATGGGGATCCTAAGTGTTAAGGGTCATGGGATAGGGTCAGGGAAACTTTTTTACTTTTTCATTAATCTATTTCCCGATGAATAGTCTAGATATTAGTGTTTGGGGGAGGAATTATTCCCAATTATTCAATATATAGTCACTAAATTTATTATTCACATGTACATTGGGGTAAAAAAATAGATGAGGTGATTAAAAATATTCATGATCAATTTGGATTTTCATGATAGGGGAGTCATTAGTGTTTCTTGAAGAGTAGGGTGGTCGGTAGTAGATCACTGGAATTTCTTCCATATTAATTTAGATTGATAGAGAATCATCCTCTATGGTTTACATCACATTTCACTAGATATATCTATTCTCATATAATCGATAGTGGATTTAAACTATTTTTGTTTTCATATGCGAGCAATTTTCCTCAATAGTTTTGGTGTGGAACCATTCTTAGATAATAACATCATTCAGGATGTCAGACTCTTTATAAGATTGAGAAGTAGATTCCTTAGATGTTTTGTCAACAATAGGTGAAGTAGAAATATATTCCCTTAGAAGGTAATATATTTGAAAGAAGATATATTTATTATTATCCCACCAGTAGGGACATTGTTTAGATAATGATAATGGAGGTGTTTATCAATAATGTTACAAGGGAGTTAAATGTGTAAATATTTATGAAATAGATGTGTATATGAAAGAGAGACCAACGATAATCCAAGGAACCCTAATCCTTTTTCTTCCCTAGTTCTTGAAATATTTTATTTTGGGTAATCACACCCATTTATTTTATTTGAATTGGCCAATTACATGGGACTCAAGGTGGAGAGGCTATCGATTCCCCTGGTGTTGATTGCACCAATTTGAGTTCATAAAAGGCTACTGTGTGTGTCCTACGGTTGTGAGATATTGGTGGGGAAGAATCATATATATTGGGATTTCATTCTATTTTAGATATACAATAATATTTCATTGTGACATGGATTTTTTTTAATATGTGTGAAAATTTATGGATTTTATCTAGAAGAGAGTCATTTTTTCAATGAGGAGGGACAATGTGAGGTGTTTTTTGGTGAGAGAGAGAATCAGATGCATTATAGATGTTTTGAACTATTATAGAATCAGTTATGAATGTTGTATATGGATTCATTAAAGGATAAATGGTTTTGTTTCCTACTGTAATGGTAGTGATCCCTAGTGTTTTTATAGAATATGGTTTATCCTTACCGCCTCAATTTAATATCGATTTTGGTATATAGTTATATCATTGTGTTTCTTCGATATTGGTGGATTATTGTTGGGGTCATCATTTTGAGCATCAAGGATTGAGGATTTAAGTTGATGACCAAATACCAAATGGATTTATCAAGATTAGTGTGTTTTCATTTGGTGCCCTTATGTAATTTCCCAAGAAGGTGGGTAATGGTTTATAGTTGTGTATTAACTAATTATGGTTGAATAAGTTGATAGTAAAGAACAGTTACCATCTTTATAAGATTGATGATTAATTAAAATAATAAAATTGAGTCAATTTGGTTTTGAATGTTGATTTGTGTAATGGATGTCATCAGATGAGGGTGAAGTACGTAGAAATCTCAAAACTTTCTTTCTGGTATCAATAGGTATAGTTTGAGTTCTTCTTCATGTAGTTCTATGTCACTAATTCCATGGAAATATTTATGGGACTCACTAACTCAATTTTTTGTAAGTGATTTTATCGATTTGTGGTCATGTTTATCAATAAATTCCTAATATACGTGATGTTTGATGATGATCATGTTGAGCACCATAGGGCCATTCTACTGGTCCGTTGGAACAATCATATTTATTGGAAAATTTCGAAGCCTCTGTTATGGATGTATGACTTCTTTTTCTGTCAGTTTTCTTAGCCGATAGTGTATGTTGAGCCATTAATCAATGAGCTAGTTTTTTATTTTTATTTAATAAAATAATGTCACAGAGGTCTGCATGTTCCCCAGAATCATGGACCATTATTAGTGGTAAGTGTTTTATTTCTTCTGGGTATAGAATCCTTTGACGAACTAAACTCAAAAGGACCATTCCCTATTCTTTAAAGACTATTGTCACAAAACATTCAGATAAATGAAGGAAATGTTTTTTAGTTCTCCCATTATTTTGAATCAAATAGAGGAAGTGATGATAGATGTTTTCCTTGATTAATCTCATTTGGTATTGTGTTATTTATAGATGTAATAGAGGTATATAATCTCATATGGTTAATGGAATTTTTGTCCCCTTGATTGTAACCAATCAACCAAGGATATTTAGTTGACAGTGATGGTTATTTTTTTTCAACCTATCCTCTCATTACCTCATCATAGAGTGATTTTGAGTCTTCACATACCATAAGAGCCCGAGGTTTGTTTTCCCATTACATGATATAAATATGCGACAATGGGGGTGGATGGAATTTCTCAAGGATACTGAATTTTATATTTCATAATCCCTTGTGAATGGTATTATAATTAAATATACACCAAATATAAAGTCTCATTGATTTGTTGTTCAATATTTTTTATATTTTTAGAGATGGATAACAGATCATGTAGAAATGATTCATGATGTAGAGGATGTAAATGGGATAATTGAACTATTTTACATAATAGGTCAATAATCCTAAATGTAGTGGTTAGGGAATTATTAATCGGGGACATAGAGGAAGATGTTATGTGGGACAATTTCATCTGTGGTGATTCACTGAAGGTATGGTCAAAAGATAGTCAAAATCATATGATATTTAAGGATGGAATTTTACTTTTTGTCGATGATGTAAGATAATTTTCTCCAACATATTTATAGAATGGAATTGGTATTTACTTATAGGATGAAAAAAATGTACCATGACATTAAGGGCCACCATTGGTAGCCTGGGTTTAAGTGGTCAGTGGTAGAGTTCATAACACGGTTCTTAGTATATTAGTTGGTGAACACTAAGAATCCCATTACAGGTGGGTTGTTACTTCCAATGGATTTTTCTAATTAGAAATGGGGGGGGGGGGTATCTTCAAGAATATTATTACAGGACCACCAAAATCTGAAAGAGGGTTAAATTCTATGTTGGTGACCTTAGATTGGTAGATAAATACATCCCACTTCATGGTGATTAGGGATTCAAGTGTTGTGGAGACCTTAGTGAGGCATCCTATGGATAAAGTGGTGGATCTATATGGGGTACCAAGGAACATACACTATTAGAAATTGGACATTTTGTGATGGGGAATTTTTGAAGGGACCCTATCAAAAAAGGCATTTGCAACTGGACCCCATCGCAAAAAAGCAATTTGCAATGAGACACTATCGCAAATGATTCGTTATAGAAAAGGACATCGTAAATATATATTTTTCGTGATGGTCCATAAAAAAACTATTTGAGATGGGTTTATGTTCCATCAGAAATAGTATCCATGAGATTTTTAAAAACATTATTTTGATGGCCCATCACAAGTAGATTTCACGATGTTTTTTAAAAAACCCTAATGCGAGGGCCTGTCGCAAATACTATTAACGATGACTGATGGGCCATCACAACATGGCTATTAGAAATGAATTAAAAATAATAAAAAAATTGAATTAAATTAAATTAGAAAATAATAATAATAATATGAATATTAATAATATAAATAATATTAATATAATAATAGTAATAAATTAATGTTAATATTAATGAAATATGAATATTTATATTCGTAAAAAAATATAAAAATATAAAATAATATTATTAATATCAATATTAATATAATAATAATAATATATTATTATTATAAATGTTAATGAAATAATAATGTCAATATTAGTAAAATGGTAAAAAATTATAAAATAGTAAAAAACCTCAATATTAACAAAATCATAAAAAAATCAAAAAATATTATATAAAAAATTAATAAAAAAATAAAAAAAATAAATACAGTAATAAAATAATAAACAATAAAATAAAAAATAAAAATATAAATATTCACTACATTAGAAAAACACACTATATAAAAATATAAATAGTTAATATTACAAAAAAAAATTATTCAAATTTTTTATCATAAGAAAATAAATACATCACTTTGGGGGAGGGTCTTTTGGAGGAACAACGAGAGATGGTGGAGGAAACTCCATCCATAATGCATGAGTAAGACACCGTATGTACCCCATCTACTCATATTGCAATAGATGAAATCAACATATCTTCTTCTCCTGCTGCTGCTGATGTTGTCAGTGTTTTTCATGTTATGGGTGTTGCCATTGAAACAACTCCTCCTACTCCCTATACATACTCTCTATAATCTCACCCTGAGCTCATATCTTATCCTGATAATGTGCAGCATATGATGGTGACTCTACATGATCTTCTCTAGAGCTAGATGACAACATTGAAGTGGTACCATAATAACACCCATGAATCAATAGAGAATTGATACCAACAACTCGGCCTTTCTCAAAGGCATATTGTGTCTCCTATATCAATTATGACTCATCAGATCAGTGGGAACTGGTCAGATCATCAGACATGGACTTACTCTCAGTCTGTTTCTGAGACTTCACAACCTCATATGACTAAATCAATGGAAATTTAAAATTAAAATAGTTAAAATATTTTTTTAGTAATTTTAAATCGGAAAAATAAATTATATTGACCAAAATCATACGCTAGTGATCACCTTTAATCTATCCAGTGAACAAATCATTTTACATCCTCCTATAAACATCAAACTATGTAATATCAGGATGTTGTCTAACTATATGAATCTAAAATAAATAGTTTATATTTAAAGGTATACAAATTATTTTAAAAAAAGTAATTACCATATATTCCCTATGCGTACAAAATGTATGACTTCCAGCTTGATGTGTCACCTCCTGTCTCCCCCAGTTTTTTTGACCAACCAATGATCTCCTCTGAAAAGAATACCCAACTAGTTTGAATAAAATATATCCCAAACCGGAGATAAAATGAAATCAGGTCAGCAGACATGACGAGACTCATCAAACTCTTTTACTCTTGCTTTAATCATTTATTTCATTCTCAAAAAGTAAAAAAAAATGGTAATGCTCACACATAAACCCCTTTAATTCCTTTTAGATAGCACCACACGTCATCTCATCAATGGGATACCATAAAACCTAAAAATAATTTATAATATCATATTATTAATTAAATAAATTTCAAAATAAATATTATTTATTTACATACCATCCAATTATTGAACATGTGGTGTTGAACATCAATTGGAATATGATCCCATGTGTCCCATGTTCCAGAAAAATTATAGCGCAATATAGTGCTCCCCATTCAAATAGAAATATTAAAAAAGATGTGAAAAATAACAAATAGTCAAACATTTAGTATATAAATAAATTAATGAAATATAACAAAAATACATAGGTAAACATACATTAACATGATTGGATAGGAGACAAGGTGTGAACATCACTCAGGGATAGGGTCAGAAATTTTCAATAACGCAATACCACGTCCCCTCTGAGTACTCGCTTAACCCCTAGAAGTATAAGGGTCAAGTGGTCCAATATCCTACTTGTCCGAGGGTAGATCCGGCTGCTAAAATTAAAGAAATAAATCCTCGTCCTTCTAAAAGATAAAATTGTTGTTGTTAGTAAAAAATTGAAAACAACTATTATATATAGTTATATATTATTTATGATTATAATTAGCATGTAACTGTGTGAATTTTCATCTTCATCCTCATTTTCATATCTAACGATGACAATGTCTTTATATTCCTCCCCAGAATCATCAATTTCCATAAGAGTTTCCATTTCATCATATCTTGTCATTTCAATTTCATCTGTAATATAATTAACATAATTATCACCATAGACCCTTAAATATGGGGTGTCATCATTGATATTCATGTCTCTTCCTGAAAAATATGGATTTATAAAAGTATCATGAAATTATTCAATTCCTTTAACTTTAGTAGAACCACATTCACTTTGAGTAAATTGATTTTCCTAAGAATTATTTTTTTTATGCTCCACTAATCACCCGACTCACTTGATGTTTAATATTAACATTCGTAATACATTTTATGTTTCAGAGGAACCAATAATAATTGTTCATTTACTACAAGACAACTATTATATTTACTATCAACCATTACATGGGTATGATGAACTTGAAATCCTCTATAAGTATCCAACATCTAACAATTATACCTCATTATTTAATTTTTTCCTAGATAACACAGTTCAATAATTTCTTCTAGCATTCCATAAAAGTCACAAAAAAATTATGATGATATCCTCTGAAGAAAAAACCACTATTCATTGTTTTTTGATTCCCCATATTCACATGCATGAAATCGAAAACCATTCACCAAATATGCATTATAATATTTAACCATTTTTTATATTTGGTTACTCAAAACACATATTTGATTTTCAATTTCATCAGCATGTTGAGATACCTGAAAATTTGTTAAACAGTTATCAATATAATAGGTAAGAAATATATATTTTTTGGTAGACCATAAATAATTTATTTTTCCAATTATTAAAACCAATATGAATAATTATTTTGAAATTGTTCTTCAAGAGTAGTTGCTATAATTTATGGAAGTTGTTTCTTGATATTATTATCATATAATATAAAAATAAAATATGATTAATTTAATATAAAAATGACAATAGAGTAAGTGAAATGGTAACTCACAGTACACATAGTGTCATATCTTCATAGTTGAGCAGAACATAAGTATTTTCTCTAAGATTTTCATCATAGGAAAGCCATCATTCAAGAATTCCATTGAATCCAACATTGGGTAGATTAAATTATTTTAATTGATTGATCATTTAATTATCCAAATTTCCATCATTATGGCCCATGTAGTTGTGTTTTGAGGGATATTTGGATTGAATATAATTAGAGTAGAAAAAATAAATTTCCTCCTATAAATATGCTTCTGTAGTTGAGCCTTCAAACAATGTTTTGTTACATAATATTTTTATCAATCTCTACAAGCATCACTCGAATGGGTACATGAATTAGAATTTTACCAGACCTCCACATTTTTCATCATGAACAAAATGTAATGTCAAAATGTTCTATTGAATAAAAGAAATCCAGTAGGAATATCTGTTCCCGTTTACAAAAAATTAAAACAAAAGCTTTTTACAATTTTCTTATTGCGTTATAATCTGTTGTTGCTGCAAAATGTCTCAAAAAAATATAATATGTTAGTTACACCATCTGAAATTATGGAATTCAATAAAACCCTTAATCCAATAAACATATGTTCTTTCCATTATAGCATGAATTCCATGACTCCTAAATCTGATAATATGACCATTTATCACACATATAATCAAATTGGATGCATAACAATCTAGATGTCTCAAATCTGTAATACACTAAAATAATAATAACCTATTTTCTATGTAAATTAATTAAGATGATTTTGGATTCATTGGCTTCCGTGATCTGACATTTTCAAACAGTTTATGTTATGGTTGCCTATAAATTTATCCAAGATCTAATTATTCCTTTATATTATCATTGGTCTTACCTGGTGTATCCAAAAATGGTTGAAATAAATTATCAAAATAGTTCTTCTTATCATTCATGACATCCAATAAGTGATGTACCAAAAAATCTAACAGATATGGTAGATCCAAAAAAATTACCGATTTTATTAGAATTTTTTATTTACCAAAGTGATCGATTTTCCATTGGATAATTATTAGTCCAAATGTGATGGGTGGTAAAGAAGAGGAAATTTATTTTAAATCTATACATGAGATCACTGCTAGAGTCCGATCTCTTCAAATTACTCCTTTTCTAAAATGATATTTTTTCATCTGAAATGGATGATCCGTTGGGAGGAATCTGCAATGAATATAGAAAAAATATCTTTTTTATATTTCTAATCATAAACGCTTTTTTGGATCTCATACAGTACTGACATGATTTTGGATAATGTGTACACCATCCAAATAACATTCTATATATTGGGAAGGCATTAATTTTCAACATCAATGTAGTTTTCAATATGAAATTTTATTTTCATAGCAACATCATATGTATTGACCCCATTACTCTACAAAGAATTTTACTCATCAATCAATGGTTTCAAATAAACTTCCACATTATTTTTCAGATTTTTAGTAATTAATATGGTCAAAAAATATATTACTCCTTCATCAATATCATAGGAGTTAAATTGTATGATGTTATAAATACATTCTTACATGAATAAGGACTACCCTATGAACTAAATGGAAGGAAACCATTATTAGAAATACTGAATAACATGTTTCAGGATTCTAAAGAAAAATATGAATGAACATGGTCAAAATGTTTATTAATCATTATATGATTAAGGATTTAAGATTTTAATTTTTGAAATGTTTGTTTTGTTCTATGACATCAATGCTGCTATGTTCCGAGACATAAATAAACACTGCAATCTATGTGTATGCAAGAAATATCTCAAATATTTTATAGGAATTAGTCCATACAACCCATGTTGAGGCTCTTTATACCTATATTTTCCACATGTGGGAAAACTATCCAAAAACTCATTTTCATAATAATATAAGATGTAATCATTTTAACATGCATCAATCTTCTGATGAAAAATATCTTGATTAGAAACTTCCCTCTTTCTCTCATAGAAATTTTTTGTCCAAAAATTTCCATCCGGTAAAATTGTTTTAACCAATTATAATATCTAATCATAATACCTATTTTACATTCCATTATATTATTTAATAGCCATAAATTAATCAACCACTTAAAATTTTCTAATCTTGCCACCAGTATATAAGGAATCCTTAGTGGTCCTCAAAAACCCCTAAAACTATGATGGTTCCAACTCATAAGTTAAATAAATATCATCCAAAGTTTTAATTTGTTAAAATGATTGACCCACCACAACATGTATTAAATTTTTAAACTGTGATGGATCTGGAATCAAATTATTACTATCTTCTCTAGAACATTGTTAACCATATTGATACCAAAAAACATAATTTGGTTGAAAACCAAAACACAATAGATGAACCCCAACATTATCAATTGCGTCTAACTTTACTAGGGCACAATTTTTATAAGGATACCTAATTTTCCCTTCCAAAACAATCATTGGTTTTGATGAAGAAAATTATTAGAAATCATCAACACCCTCAATATATATTTTATTTAAACTAGAACCGTTTGGATTCTTGCACTGATTTATCCAAGTATGATCATCTAAAAATTTTTTTTGTTGACTTCCTTGTTTCATATTTCGTAATAAATATAATATAATAAGTTATTTTGAATAATTTTATACAATAAAAAACTATACAAAAAAGAGAAAACTAAATTCACTTATCTAGAAATTTATAACAATTTCTATTATTTAATAGTTATTTATAGTATTTATATTAAAATTCATTCTAATATACACTAATTTATAATAATTGACACTAGTTTACACTAGTTATTAGTAATTAAAGCTAATTTATAATAATTACCTCTAATTACATGCAGCACAATTTCCAACGGATTAGCGATAACTCGTTTTCCCAATGGATCACCTCCTTGCAAATTTCTCTGACTGAAATCAGTACAAAAAATATTCTCTAATGTTGTAATAACCATTTTTATATAAATGAGAATGGTGAGTAGGTAGGCCTTACTACACAGCTCTCCATTCTCATGTATATTAAAATAGATATAAATATGTCGATGTAGATTTTTCATAGTGATTTTACTGGGAGAAAATTTTAATGAGATGAGATTTCTGGTAAGATCTATCACCAATCTACTTGAAATTTTGCCAATTTTTTACTAATTATTAATTCACTATAAATCGTGCCAATTTATACTAATTATTCTAATTATATCTATTTTTTATAGTTATTGTTAATTATTCTTTTTATTTCCAATTATTCTAATTATTAATTATTGTTCTTAATTAATACTATTTATTCCTAATTTTTTTTAATAATTATTAAATTTTACTAATTCTTAATATTTATTCATATATATTACTATTTATTACTATTTATTACTATATATTACTATTTATTACTATTTGTTACAATTTATTACTAAATTATTCTATTTATTATTAATTATTACTAATTGTTACTAATTTTTACTAATTACTACAATTTATTACAATTATTACTATATATTACTAATTCTTACTAATTATTACAATTTATTACTAATTATGACAATTTATTACCAATTACTACAATTTATTTCTAATTATTACAAATTATTAAAATTTATTACAATTTATAACTAATCATTACTAATTACTACTAATTATTAATTATTTCAATTTATTTCCAATTATTACTAATAATAACTAATTATTACTCATCGTTACTAGTTATTACTAATTATTATAACTTATTACAATTTATTACTAATTATTATTAATTATTAAATTTTATATCAATTTATTACTAATTATTACTAATTATTAAAATTTATTACTAATTTTTAAAATTAATTACTAATTACTGCAAATTATTACTTATTTCTGAAAGTTATTAAAATTTATTACAAATCATTACTAATAATTAAAATTTATTACTAATTATTACTATTTATTACAAACTATTATAATTTATTACTAATTATTACAGTTTATTACTAATTTTTACAATCTATTATTAATTACTGTTAATTATTACTTATTCCCACTAATTATTAACTATTCCCTCTGATTATTTCTAATTATTACATCTTATTACTAATTAATTCTAATTATTACTTACTCCCTCAAATAATTACTAATTATTATTAATTATTAAAATTTATTACTAATAATTACAATTTTTTACTAATTATTACAATTTTTTACTTATTAATAGAGTTTATTAAAAATCATTAAAATTTATTACTAATTCTTACTAATTATTACAATTTCTTACTAATTACTAATTATTCCAATTAATTACTAATTATTTCAAATTATTACAATTTACAACTATTTATTATAATATGTTACTAATTATTACAATATATTAGGGATTATTATAACTTATGAATAATTAGTAGAATTTATTACTAATTATTACTAATTATTAATTATTATTAATAATTATTACAATTTATTACTAATTTTTACAATTTATTACAATTTATTACTAATTACCACACTTTATTAATAATTATTACAATTTTTTTCTAATTAATACAAATAATTACATTTTATTACTAATTATTACAAATTTTAAGAATTTATTACTAATTTTCACTAATTATTTAAGTTTATTACTAATTATTACTAATATTACTAATTGTTACAAATTATTAAAATCTATAACTAATTATCGCTAATTATTATTAATTTCCTCCTATTACTAGTTATTCCTTTTAATTATTACTAATTATTACATTTTATTACTAATTATTACAATTTATTAATATTTGTTACAACTTATTACTAATTATTACTAAATATTACAAATAATTAAAATTTAATTCTATTTATTAAAATTTATTACTAATTATTAAAATTTATTACAAATTCATAAAATTTATTAATTTTGTTTACAAATTGTTACTAATTATTATAGCTTATTAAAATTATTTTCTACTTATTACTAATTCTTACTAATTATTAGAATTTGTAACTCATTATTACAATTTGTTACTATTTATTTACATTTATTACAAATTATTACTATGTATTGCTAATTATTACTATTCATTACTAATTATTATAAATTATTTAAATTTTTTATAATTCAATAGAGTTTATTACAATTTATTACTAATTATTACTAATTATTACCAATTATTACTAATTATTAGCAATTATTAAAATTTATAACTAATTATTAAAATTTATTAAAATTTATTAAAATTTATTAAAATTTATTACTAATTTTTACTAATTATTAAAATTTATTACCAATTATTGCAATTTGTTACTAATTAACGACAATTATTACATATTCCTGATAATTATTACTAATTATTACTAAATTAAAATAGTTACCACTATTTTTTTTTGTAATTTTCACTAATTATTACTATTTGTCACCATTTTTAATTATTAATGTCAATTTATTTGTATTGATCGCTAATTATTACTAATTTTCGCTTATTATAATTACTTATTAATAATTTTTCTAATTAATAACAATTACTACTAATTAATAATAATCACAGGTAGATATTTGTAAAAATAAATAATGATAAATAAAACTATCCAATTCTAATTTTATTTAATGGTAGCTAATTAACAATAATTATAACAGACATCAAATAAAACGAATTAAATAAAAAATAATATAAATAGATAAAGACATTAAAATTGAATCATTTGGAGGTTATAAGCTGTAAATATTTCTCTAGTTTTGAATTTAAAACATTCAATATTTTTGAGAGAAAAAATGTAAGTTGAGAGGGAGAGAGGGATAGAGAAAGCATAGGAATGCGAAAAACATGAATGAGGGTATATATAGGTTAGATAATTTTCAACGATACAATTTTTGACTGGTCTCGTCAAAAATTCTAACCATATATTAATTATGAGCGGTGCTTATAATTTTACTTTCGATGGGTCTGGTGGTATATACCGACCTACCGACATACAATTTTCTATGAGAGATAAATCTCGTTTTAATACAAAAAATTCCACTAGGTATTTGCGACAGGCTTATATACCTGTCGCAAACACCCTTCCTGTAGTTTAGTGCACAACTTCTCCAAACCTATTGTGACAAGGACCTTCTCCCCATCACAAATAACAAATTATTTATTATAGGAAGAGGGTCCCATCACAAATAGCCCATCCTGATGGACAAGTTGCGACAAGACCCTTTCCCATCACAAATACCCCAACACAAATATCAATTATTCCTATTGTGATCATTTCTAATGGAGTTCCTTGTTTTACCTCAAAAACCTTTAGAGAGTATTGTATACTTATTTTTCCACCTAGTTATTCCTTAACACTATTTTTCTTCCAAAGATTGATAAGAAGCCTCAGTAGAGTATCCAAATGTTGGAGGTTGTTTTTTATAATTGTGTTCTAGATTTTAGTGGATACTTGTTGAGGAATTTAACTTTGGTTGAGTTTTTTTATAATAAAATTTTCAACTATTCCATTAGCATGGCCCATTTGGAGGTGTTTTATGGGTGGCCTTGTCAGTCTCCATTGTGCAAGGCTGAAGTTGGGCTGTCAGTAGTCATTAGAACCAATGTGGTTTAGAGTATAACAGAGAAGATTCAGATGGTTCGGGAGTGGATGAAGGTGGAAATGGAAATCCAGAAGTCTTATGCAGCGTGGTTGAGGAGACCTATGGAGTTTGAGGTTGGTGAGAATTTGTTCTTGTGGGTTCCCCAATAACCTGGGAACATGTCATTTGGATGGGGGAGTAAGATTTCTACATAGTTTATCAGTCCTTTTGAGGTGTTTTAGTTCATTGGGGTTGTGGTATGTTGGTTGGAACTTCATTCTTGGAAGGATTAGATTAATTCCTTATATCTTATTTCAGAACTCTTTTTATACATTCAGGATCTTTATTATGCTATCCAATAGGGAGAGATAGATATCGAGGATGATACTAAATTTATAGAGATACGTATTGTGATTCTGAATCACCATGAGAAGTTTGTACACATGTGACCCTTCCATTTCATGTGTATCTTATAGAGGCATGGTGACTTGGAGGAGACATCCTGAGAATGTGATCAATATCTTGTTCTATGATTACATGTATTTTTCTCTAATGAGTGAGATTGTTTTTGAATTAAATCATTTAATATATTTAGTCATTAATGATAATTTAATTATATTTCTTATTTTCTAGTTATTTTGTTTGGTTGATGGAATAATCCTATTTAATAGGTATCCCTTTGGGAGTGATTGGTTAGTGGTAGATACAGTTTTTTCTTCTAGGATTGGTTCAAATTACCAATGATGAGAATCATTTGATAGATTTCAATTGTAATGGTTTAATCCTTTTCAACATGTTATTTTTTTATTCTGGGTGTTGGGGATAGAAGGAGGAGGCTCAAGGAGAGACGAGTGTGGTTTGAAGAAAAATTAGATGTATAATATGAATCATGATGTTGGGTCCTCGAGGCTATAGTATGGTATACCTTGGAGATAGAATCTTATGTAATGGCCATGATAATAGAGTTTTGAATGTTCAAAATAATTATTTTCAAGTTCAAAAGTTATAGAGGTTTCTAAGGAAGATGGGGCACACTTTGGCATATAGACTTGGTGGTTGATACCCTTGTCTATACATCATGGGGGACCACTGTGGCATTTTGAATATTTGTATCTATAGAAATAACCTAGTTTTATAGGATCTATACGAAATTTCTCTTTGTATTCTAGAGGTTCGATTTGGTTGAGGCCCATAGTGGCATACCATTGAAGGATTCACTTTGGTTTTATAGAAAAACCTCGTTGTTATGGTTTGGTCATGAAGTTAGACCCTGGACTGTTAAAAATTTAGGATGCTTATGAATTTGGGTGATACCATGAATACTATTTTTTTTACCAATCTTCCCCTCTGATCTTCAGTGACCTATTTTCAATCTTGATAAACCATTCATCCCCTCATTCTTAGACTTGATCCTCAGCTTAGAGAGATTTGCCATTAGTTATCCATGGTGAGTCCTTCCCCCCTCCTTCTTGGTTTCTCACAAGACATCATACAAAAACGATTATTGTCTGGGAGAATGGTTATATTGTGTGATAATGGGTAAAGTGATTGATTATGAATGTCATGGTTTTGGATTTTTAAGGATTCACTTATGTGATCTATATATTTGGATTGTCTAGTCCTTGCCTCATATTTGCACAATATATTGTGATGCTCCATTTGAGGTGGAGGATTTGAGACCTATACTTTCTTCTATGTAAATTTTTGGACTAATATACTTTTTTATTATTTTTAGGGTTGTATTACTTGACATAATAAATATAAAGAATCGTGCTTATGAAATTGATGAGAAGGGAATGATTTTCATGTGTTCTCCTATATCCATGATATTTCTCTCACACTCAATTCATTTTTTCTTCCATTATTGGTAATTGTTTTTTAATACTTATGTATTTTTGGTTGTGACTTACCTATTGTAAGAACAATTTATAAAAATATAACCACTTAAATATAGTAATTAATCATTTGTGAGAAAATGGGAATTATCTTGAACAAATATTTTGTGAAAGGGTAAATGAAAAGTGTTGGATGCTAAAATATGTTATTGTGTGATTATGATGTTTTAACTATGGATAGGTTTTCTAGTTAGTGTGGGGGTTTGGTGTGGGTTTTTAGGGATTGGTTCATATTCATTGGCTTTTATGGGATACAAGTGAGGTTGTAGATCATGCAGTGAGGACACAACTACCATTCCATGGTTTGAAAAAGGGATTTATTGGTTGTTAGGTGTGATGAATTTTGTGGTTGATGGGGGTTTATTTATTTGTTTCCCGGTTCTATAACAAATATATGTATTTGTAAATGATGACCACGAAATAGAGTTAGGTAGAACTGAAAAACTCTATGGTTAAAAATGAAATGCTAATGGGTAAAGGTAATGTAGGTATTGGATAGAAATGGGTTGTCATTAAATATAGAATGTAATGGATTAAAAAGTTAATTTTTTTGTAAAATATAAATATTGATATAGAATAATGGTATGATTAGCTATAAATTGAAGATATTTGATGTGGTTTTTCACATGGGAAGTGAGGATTATTGTTGTGTTATAGTTGGCAATGATGGTAGCATGTGATAGTGGTAGATTGGTGATGCGTGTAAGATGTGATATTTTTTGCGACCCACTTAGGAAGGGATTATGTGTGTCTATAACTAAAATTTATGTTCCTTTTGATTTATACATGAACCCCATTTGATTCGATACATTTACCAATTCTTGACAGTCAATGGGTACCTATTGTTTTCCTATGAATTCATGGCTAGTCAGAGAATAGACGGATGAATACTCTTTATCATGCACAACCATCTATGTGTATTATGGGCGATGATGGATTGAGGTAGGTGAAATCTTAATACAATAGTATGTGGTGTAATTGAAGACCCTAAAATGTATTGGTGTGGTTATTAGAATATAATTTATTATTATACCCCTTGGGGTATCATTGATGATGTTGTTATTGGTCAATTGGTAGGCCCAGTGGTGTATTGAGAGGATAATACAATATGTTCACAAGAAGAACATGTGTTGAATTGGTGATATGCTATGTGTTAATGTTTATTTAAAGATACATGGTGGAGGTCTCCTATTATTGAAGGAGGTCATGAGGTTGATGTCATTTATGTTCGTAATGCCCTACTATATTGGATATGGGCTAATGAGGATGATATTGTTATGGAATGAGGTATGATGTGTTTTTCCACAGCTATGCATGGGAATGAGAACATGTAATAACTTGTATTTACCCAGGCCATTCTTTTGTGAAAATCCAGTTCTTGGGTGTCGTAGTGTTTAGTATTGAGAGTTTACCAAAAATCAAACTTCACCAAACAATTTATAAAAAACAGTGGATCTGTGATTGTGCTACCCCAAAATGGGGGGACATAACTGTGGTGCCATGAAAATTCCACACTAAAATGATGGCATTGTGATGTTGTGCAGTGAAACGGTTGAACCGTGATGGTGCCGCACCAAACGGTTGGACCGTATAAACTCCACACCGCAACAGTTTCACAATGATGGTGCCACACTGAAATGATGGAACCGTTATGGTGGTACAATGACGGTGCCACCTCGAAATTGTAGCACAACAAATGGTGTCTCACCAAGATTCTCGAGTTTTTTTAGTTTCACTCCCCTAATGTCTTATATCACATAATCTTATTTTAAAGCCTTGGATGAGATTTTTACGGTAGTTTCCAAAACAATTAAGTATATCTTTAATATCCTAACACTCTAGGGTCTTTGAGATATTCAAACCATGTGATCATGACCGTGATACCACATTAATTTCTTTTGAAACCATTTTTCCTTTAATATTTGATCTGGTACTTCAAAGCCAGGATCTTCGCTTCCCAGTGTCTTTTTACATTGCCCCTTGGTTCTCCTCGAGCATTCCTCCCTATAACAGTTTTTCACCTATGATAGAGTCCCCTCCTTCTCAGTTTTCTTGGAGTTTTCTATTACTCACGTGATCCCATGTTCTTGGCCCAAAGAGGAGCTTTAGTCGCCTGTTGTTCTATGTAGGGATTCTTTGGATACTCTTTAATTGTTCATCATGCGAGGTGGGTGTACTAATTATTATTTGAAAAATGAGTGGGTACTTCTCTTAACTAGTAATAAATGAGGGGAAGGGAATAAGATCATGGGATAATAGGGGTCAAGGAAATAATCAGTTATGCGTGGTTTGACGTTAGTCTCCTATTTTATTTGTTATATTTGTTGATAATGTGATCTATTGAGGCCATATGGATTATGAAAATCTTGGCTATTGGTGGTATTTTTCTATGCATGGTTGACTATTTATAATTGTTTCCTGATTTCTTATATGTAATTGGTATAAATATCTATATTATTAATCATCTATTCCTTGTTACATGAAATGGATGCTTGAGGATGAAATCAGTTGTGGAATCACCCCGATTTATCCATGTGGACTTAAATAACAGTGTGTACCAAACCTAAATATATCCTCTTTAATAGGGGTGGTTGTGTGTTGTGTTCTCTTGGGTTTGTGACTTTGTGTGGGTTGAATGGTGCTTCTGTTGGGAGAATAGTAATAGATACATGGGTGGGTAGAGGAGTTGATCTATGAGAAGGGTGTAGTTTGTGTGTGGAGTGGGTTTTTGTTTAATGGTAGTTGTTGTTGGGTTTTTGAATGGGTTGGTACATGTGGTGTTTTGGAATCTCAAGTTGAGAGACTGATTGAATATGGAATGGATGGACTTGCAGGTAGTGAGACTGCTTTTTTCTATGTTGTGGGCATTGAGCGATGTAGGGAAGTGGGACAACAATGTAGTTATGGAATTGTTAGGCAGTGAGACTACATCTCAGAAATGATTAGGCTGCAGGGATACAAGATAGGGTATTGTCGTGACATCATGTTAATAGGTGTGTTAGGCATGGTGTTTTTGTGCATTGGGGATGCTGGGATTAGTTGTGAGAGGATGATTAAGCGGCTTAGCATTGAATACAGACAGTTGGCAGTGGTTGAACTAGTGTCTAGAAAAAAGGGGGTGTGTAGTGGGAATACAAGTTGGTTGTTATCTGTTGGTTTAATGAATGGATATTAAAATGGAAATTTTTTACCTTGGTCCCTATTCCCTTATTCAATATTGTCAGTAACAATGAATGAGGTGGGTTTGATGATGTGGGTTTAGTTATTCAAGATCATTGCCTTCTAAGAACGGTTACAGGTGTCATTCTATGTCGTTTCCTTGGGTAGTGTAGGAATAAATTAATGTGAATCCATTAATTAATGAATGAATATTGGTTAAATTAAAAGGTGGGTTTATGATTTGGCAATGGCTGATTGTGTAGATGGGAATATACGGGTAGCAGTAGAAGTGGATCTGGTGGGATGGTTGTTTGTTTTGGGACCTGTAGGTTGGGATGAGGGTTTGTTTACTTATATGTACAAATTGTAGTTCTTTTTGATTTTCTATATTCACCCCACCATTATTGAGAACCATGTGTTGAACACCCCCATTCATGGGGGAGGGTGTCTTTTCCAACATCCTGGTTGGAAAATGGATGGATGGTTACTGATTTTCATTCTCACACCCTTTTCTGAGTTCTAAATACTTGAGAGTATCTGGGCATGATATAATGGTTTGAGGCTTACCATTGTCCAAGTTCATTCATGAAGGTTTTTTTGGTTGGGGGGATCAGGTGTTTGCAGGATTGGATTTTTTCAAAATTGTCTTCGAGATGATGCCCAGGTGTCTTCGAGCGAGAGGCCTGGTTATTGTCTCCCATGTGTCTGTGGGTGATATGTGTGGTGTGGTTGTGGCCTGGGTGTCTGTGGACTGCATTTCTGTCTATTTTGATACCCAGGTGTGTGTGGGATGGATATGGCAGTGGGAATGGATTTAGGATGTGTGGTAGCATCAAGATGTTAGTCATTGGGAATGACCAGGAAACTATTACGAAAGTTGTGTGGGGTGCCCAAATGTTGATTTTCTATACTACTAGTTTACTATAATTACAATATTTTATGAGTGTTCCTTGGTGAGGCTAGGCTAGTTTGTACTGCTTGGTACGTGCATTGAGGTTGTAACATTCTCTCATCGGGGAATTTGTTTGTTCCCCCACTTGTGGGTGGTTAGATTTAGTTTTTCTACTTGGTATATATGCATACTCACCATATGCATATAAACCTATTCTAGGTTTCCAGGAGTACCTTGAAGAACATGATGGACTTTACTCACTCATGCATCTGGATAGTTCATATACTGCAATTTATTCTCCTTCTTCTTGTACTTTCATTGGTACTTTGGTTGTAATTTTATCACAGTTTACAATTAAATCATTCCTGGGTTGTATTTTGGTTTCGATTTTGTAAATGTTCTATGTTTTTTAGGTTTTTAACATCTTATCTCCTGATCTTGTTTTCATTAAAAATGGTACTTCCATACATTTTGTGTGATATTTTATACACATGGTTCTAGTCTCCACTTTGGGGCTTATTTAAGGTGTGTCTCAGGGGTCATTATCTCTCCTTCATCTTGAATAAAGAATGGCATGGAACTTTTCTCCCACTTAACTCATCTTGAAAGAGGTGGGTTAGGATAGAATGGTATCAGAGGATAATGGTTAATAGATAGGATGGAGTTCGTAGTTAGGAACAATGAGTATTGCATGGGATGGTAGGGAAACAATGTTAGTAAATCGTGGTGCATAATATAGGATAGGGAAGACCGACTCAGACTGGGGATTTTAGGCCCACCTATGACCCTATACATGTAACTTTGACCTACTGAATGACCAAAAGAGGCTACACTAATTATAGGGTAGAGACACCAGGAAAGGTACATGCATCATAATAACTTGTTTTCTTATGTGTCTTGGGCATTTGGGTGATTAATTTAAATATTGAGTTAAAATAAAACATAAAATAAAATTTTATACAACCACGACTTATGAGTTCTTTGATTACATTTTTAGTTATGTATCCTAGTCATCACCCATGTGTGGTATAAGAAGTTTAGGCCCAACAAGCTGAAGTGGTTGATCAGCGAAGGGACTATTGAGAGGAGGAAGTTGAATTGTGTCAGAATTTCCTTCGTTATTTCCAGCAGTAAATCCTAGCGAAGTACAAAGGTAACATTTTAGAATCATAGATGGAGGGATGATTTGAGGATATGACAATCTCCTTTACCTTGATCTGTGCTCTGGGGGAGTACTGGGTTCCTCTGGCAGTGGGCCATATGTTAGGAGAGACATGTCAATGGTGGATTCTTTACCTCGAGGAGAGGAAGGAGACCGACGCCTCAATGGATGAATTTGAGGAGTATTGGGAAGAGTTTCTTTGCTCAATGATGAAGTCTGAAAAGTGGAAGGACCTTCTCTACCTCCATCATGGGAGTATGTTAGTGGGGGAACTGGGGATCACGTTCAAGGAGAACCTATGATTTTATTTAGATCTATTTCTGGATGAGGAGTCAAGGGAAAGATAATTGGATGAGGAATTCCAACCTTCTCTTCAGTAATCTATCACTCACATTACCCTACCAACATACTTCGAAGATCATAAGAAGATCAATGTAGTGGAGATGATTCAACTGTAGGGAGGTGTACTGTATGAGGGGATATTGCAGAGTTCATAAAAGGATAAGGTAGTTAGTATAAGGTCTTCAACGTCAGGTCCTTCCAGGTTTCATCTAGAAGGGAGTAGGCATCAATAGTTCCAGTTCTGATATCATGGTCTACACCCATTACCCACGGGCCTAGGAACGAGGTTCTTTGTTTGGGGAGGACAAAAAAATCATCAGAACATATTCCCAGTGTGGGAATAGTATGGTTGGGGTGGGCATGTTCAACGCCCCCCTCAGGAGCAGTAGTTTCCTATCAGGCATTTCCAAGAGTAGGGGCACCGAGCTCTCGCTGCACTGAGGGTTGACTGTGATGTAGGAGGCTAACCACATGGTGCTCTTTAGGGACCTCAACAATGACATTGGTGGGGAGGTGGTCAATAGTAGAGGGATAGAGGAGATTTGTGTGGGTTGTTCCATACTGCCAAAGCTGTAGTTCCAGTGGGTCCAAAGGTTGTTTGAGGAAAAATCTGTCTGTTTAGTACCCTTGAATACGATTTTTTTGATTCAAGAGCCTCACAGTAGTTTTTTTGCACCCATTCCAACCCGTGACTTGGGACTAGACGTATATATACTTACAATTCCCCCAGCTATGAGTAATCCAATTAGAGGTCAGACCGGTTTTTTTGATGTTTTTGGGGGATGTAGACTGATGTGGGGGCTATATCAGTCCAACAGGGATCTTCTTCTGCTATAGATTTGACCGTACAATGTCATCTTAGTCATGAACTGGTTGTTTTCTGTGCATGCCTTTATCGAATTCTTCTGTAGGGGGGTTATTTTTTTAATTATGGATGGCCAACATGCAGGTTGTTTTGGCGAGGGTTGTTGTCCGGAGGGAATCCGACATGTGGGGACCCTTCATTCCATGTTAGCCAAGCTGTCCTATTGGTTGATGGATGCTAAGATGGTGGATGATCCATTAGTTTTTAGGGATTTTTTAGATGATTTCCCCAAAGAGGTTGTGTCTCTACCCCCTCGACGTGACATTGAATTCAGAATTGATTTGCTACCTGATGCCCGTTCTATTTTAATGGATCACTATTAGATGGCACCTTTTGAGTTGTGGGAGTGGAAAATTTAGGTTTATGACTTCATGAAGAAGGGTTTTATCAAGCCGAGTATGTCATTGTGGGGTGATCTAGTATTGTTCGCGAATAAGGAAGATGGTGGCCTGAGGCTATGAATAAACTAATAAAGACTGAACCAGGTAATAGTCAAAAATCATTACCCTCATTCAAGGATATACAATTTTTTTGACTATATTAGGGGATCATGTTGGTTCTATATGAACGATTATTAGTCTAGATATCACTTTATTAGGGTGAAGGAGGGTTAAATATCAAAAAATGCATTCAGGTGTAGGTATGGGTACTTTGAGTTCTTGGTCATGTCGTTTGGTGTTACAAATGTACCCGCTAGGTTCATGGGTCTCATGATCTATGTTTTTTATGAGTTCCAGGACCTATTTTTCATCATGTTCATCGACGAAATCAAGATCTACTCAAGGTCAAAGTAGGAATATGTAGAACATTCAAGTACAGTTTTGGAAGTCCTCTGACACCACCAAATCTATCCAATGCTTTCCATGTTTATGTTCTGCATGTGAGAGGTTCACTTCCTTATACATGTGGTGTCTCAGTAAGGGATAACAGTGGACCCATAATAGGTAGAGGAAGTTGTTTCTTGGGTAGGATCCTAGAACATGGTAGATTATTGTAGGTTCATAGGTTTACCAGTGTATTACTAGAGATTTATACCCCATTTCTCTTGAGTAACATCATCTTGAAGGCTTTTACCAGAAAAGGCAAATCCTTTGTGTGGAATGAGCAGTGTTCGCCAGATTTCAGCTACCTAAAAGAGAACCTGTTTAATGACTCAGTGCTTAATTTTCTAGATGTTGGGGTGACGTTCGAGGTGTTCTGTGATGCTTCCAATATAATATTGGGATGTGTATTGATGCAGCAGCAGGGAGTGATATCTTATGGGTATGGGCAGTTAAGTCTACATGAACATAACTATACCGCCCATGATATGGATATTACAACAGTAATTATTGTGATGAATTTTTGGAGACATTACCTCATCCGGGAGCGCTTTGTGGTCTTTGAAGATCACAAAAGTTTGAGGTATATCTTCTCCCAACAGGAACTGGTCTTGTGGAAGTAGAGGTGGATGGGGTTTCTCTTGGACCACGAGTAAAAGATCTCTTACACCTTAGGAATGGGGAATGTGGTGGACAATTCTTTATTTTTGAAGTCGTATAAAGAATTATTTTGGGAATCCACTGATTCTTGTAAAGAAATAGCTGAGTTGTTCTCTTTATGTATGGATGCAAGAGTGGATGGTGATAGAGGTTGTCTATTTCAGATGAAAGTGCGATCTTCCATTGTGCAATAGGTGGATGAGTCTCAATGGGGATACTCAGAGATTGAAGTGATACGTAATCATGCTCTCCAGGGTGATACTCTAGCGGGATGGTTGGAGGATTGTATGACTCAAATTTTGTTCCATGGTAAACTATTTTTCCTAGTGGGTATGTGCGAGGGAGTTCTCTATGAGTTCTATAACTAACCCCTAACAATTCATATAGTAGTTTATATGATGTAATTAGGATGGATATAACCATATTGGGTGCCCAAGATGATATGGGAATTGGCAAAATTTATGGAAAGGTGCTGAGTGTGTCATTAGGTGAATGATGAGAAATGTGTTCATGAAATTCTATTGTAGCCCTTATATGTTCCTAGGTTGAAATGGTATAAAATATTGATGGATTTCATCATTTAATTTCCTAGGTGTTAGGGATGATGTGATGATCTTTGGGTAGCAGTAGATCAGTTTAAGAAATTTTCTCACTTCTTAGTGATGATGGTGTCGAGCATAGTGGATATCTTAGCACATAGGTATGGGGATGTAGTGGTGAGGATGCATAGATCTCCAAGATACATTGTCTCATATCAAGATACATGTTTTACTTCATTAGTCTTTAAGGTATTATAGCATGACCTAGGAACTCAGTTACACCTCTTCATTACTTTCCACCATCTGAAGGATGGACAGACAAAGAGGACCATCCAAACGTTGGAGGACATGTTATAGGAATATGTTCTAGACTTTAGTGGGTCTTGGGTGTGACAATTTCCCTTGGTATATTTTTATTAAAATAATTGGTATCACCCTTTAATTGGTATGGATCTATTCTATGATCTACAAGGGAGGATGTGTCATTCACCCAAGTGCTGGATGGATGTTGGGGAGGAATCCATTATTGTTCCGGATGTGGTGAAGAGTACGACAAAGAAAGTTTATCTTGTTCGTGAGAGGTTTAAGGTAACACAAGACAGAAAGAAGTTGTATGGAGATCATAGGAGGAGGCCTTTGAATTTTGAGTTTGGGGACCATGTTTTCTTGGAGGTTTCCCCTCAATGTAGGAAGTATAGGTTTGGAAGAGGGAGTAAGCTTTCTCTTAGGATCATCAGACCTTTCGGGGTATTGGGATGAGTCGGCAAGGTGGCATATCAGCTGGCATTGCCACTATGGTTGGAGAGGATCCACGACATCTTCCATGTCTCTCAGCTCTGTCGGTATCTGAACGATGACTCCAAAATAATTGAATGGGTATAGATGGATATCGCGTACAATAAGATGTTAGTGGAGAAACAGGTAAGAATCAAGGATCATGAAGAAAATGTTCATATTGTATCGATAATTCCATTCGTTTGTGTGTTATGGAGGAATGGTTACCTCAAGGAGAGTACATGGGAGTTGAAGGCAAAGATGTGTGCCTGGTACTCATATCATTTCTGAGTTTTTCTCTTGTGTTTTTATTTTTTCCTTGCTTATGATGTAATTCTTGACCTCATTTCTAGTAAGATGAGTTGTTTACCTATTTTCTGAATGTGTTTGAGAAGTCCTAACTATGTGGAGGGGAGGACCTAATCCCTAATATAAAATAATTAATGTGGATGTGATTAAACCCGTATGGACAATTCAGTGCCACCCAGAGCGGCTAGTATCTTGACATATAGGAAGGGATTCCAAAATTCATATTTCTTGGATGTGGGGCCTTATTTTTTGTACTATTGTTCAAGAGATAGATGTCAAGGAGGTTTTATTGGATGTCATGGTTTTCTCTACCATATTCAAACAATGTATGGAAGTTTTTACCTGAGGGGTATCTTATGGGGTGGTTCTTCAGACCCTTCTTTTTCTATGTCTGGTTTTAAATTCTTGGGTATGAGAATAGTTTGAGAGGAATGTGATGTAATAACCTTGATTTCCATGGTCCTTTCATTTGTGAAAATCTGGTGCTTTTCATTTTCTAAGGGGTTGTAGTGGTTTGTTTTGGGAGTTTACCAAAAATCTAGTTTCACCAAACAGTTTCAGTAAAACAGTGGCACTGAAACAGTGCCCCACTAAAATGGTGCCGCACCAAAAGGGTGACTCCGTGACAGCACCACGCCAAAATGGTTGCACTGTAATAGTGCCACCATGATCGCGCAACACTGAATCGGTGGAATCATAATGGTGGCACCCTGATGGAACCACACTGAGACGATGACACTATAATAGTGGCACCGTGATTGTGCCACCCCAAAATAGTGGCACACCAAACAGTGTCTTACAATGTTTATTGAGTTTTTTTATATTAACCCATCTTATGTCTTATTTGATCTAAACCATGTTTAAAGCCTAGTTTGTGTTTTATAAGGGATTTTAAAAGGATATATAGTATATCATTAATATTCTAATGCTCTAGGATCTTTGAGATATTCAAAATACATGATGATAACAACAATCCCATGATAATGGATTTTAAAACAATTCTTCATTTAATATAGGATCTGGCTCTTCATAGTTGGGATCATCCCTTCCCAGTGTGTTTTTTATTCCCCCATGGTGTGTGTAGAGACGTGTTTCCATGATTAGTGGTGTTCCAATGATAGATCCTCCTCCTGCTTAGTTTTCATGGAGTTTTATACTACTCACACAATCCCCTGTTTTTTGGCGCCAAGAGGAGCTTCAGTTGCCTATTTTTTCAGGTTGGGAATCTTAAGCCTCTCTTTAATTGTACATCATGTGTGGTGGGTGTTCTAATGATACATTTGAGAATTTGTGTGTAATTTTCATAGAATTAATAAGTCATGGGAAGGTAATTTTATCAAGAGATAAAATGGGTCAATTAAATAACGGTCTAGGAGTGTATTGATGTTGGTTGCTTGTTTTAGTTGTTATCTTCGTTGATGATGTGATCTGTTTTGATAGCATGGCTTCTGAAAATCATGGTTTTTGGTGGTATTTTTCAATTAATTAGTGATTCTTTATAACTTTTTTTATTCATTTTGAATAATTGGTATAAATATAAATCAGATTAATCACATATAACCGGTTAAATAAAATGGATGCCCAGGATGAAAACCCTTCGATGATCACCTCTGTCGATCAATTTGGAGTTAAAGAAAATTGTGTAAAAAACCTGAATATAACATGTTTGATAGGTTTGGTTGTAACCTGTGTCCGGTTGGGTTTTATTACATTATGTGGGTTGTGTGGTGCTACTATTGGGAGCACAATTCTGGGTACAATGGTGAGTAGGGGAGTGGTTTTGTGAGAAGGGTGTGGTATGTGTGTGCAGTAGGACTGTGGTTTAATGATAGTTATTTTGGGCATTGTTCATGGGGTGGTATGGGTGGTTTTTTGGTATCTCAGGTTGACAAACTGATTGATTGGGGAATAAATGTACTTTTTGGCAGTGGGAATGCCTTTGATTGTGTTGTATAATTAGAGAGACATTGGGTATTGGGAATGAAATGTTGTAATGGAATTTTTATGCAGGGCTACAGAATTGGGTTGTGTCGTGACATTATGTAAATAGTTGAGCTGGATATGGTGTTGTTCTATAGTGGGGCTGCAGGGTTTAGTGATGATAGGATGATTTAGTGGGATAACTTTGAAGAAGGACATTTGGAATTGGTTGAACATATGTCTTGGAAAAAGGGGGTCTACAGTGGGACTGCATTTTTGTTGTACACTATTGTTTTTTATGAATGAGTGTAAAAAGGGAAATGGTTTACCTTTTTCCCTCTTCCCTTGTTCAATGATGGAATAACGAAAGAATGAAGTGGGTTTTTTGTTGTGTGTTTAGTTAATCAGGCTCATCAGCTTCTATGAATAGTTATAGATGTCATGCTTGGTAGTTTCCTCGGGTAGTGCAGGAATAAATTAATATGAAACCCTTCATTAATGAAAAAAGTGATTAAATGAAAAGGAGAAATATTTATTCCTTGGGGGTGGCTCTTTTTGTGGGGGTTCATATAGGGGTAGAAGAAAATGTGGTTCTGGTGGGCTAGTTTTTGGTTTTGATACCCGTAGGTTAGGATAAGTATTTTTTTACTTATATGTATAAATTGTAGTTCCCCGTGATTTTCTCTACAGCCCACCCATGTTGATAACCATGTTCTGAACACCCCCATTCATGGGGGTGGGTGTATTTACCAACATCCTGGTGGGAGGATGGATGGATGGTTACAAAGATTCTTCTTTATACCCTCTTATGGGTTCTTATCTCTCAAGCGTATCTGGGAAGGCTGTAATGGGGTGAGGATTACCATAGTGCAAGATCCATGAGGATGGATTGTTGTGGATGAGGGGCTCAGGTGTTTGCAGGTCTGGTTTGTTTAGCCAAGTGTCTTAGGGATGAGGTACGGGTGTCTTCGGGCGAGAGGCGTGGTAGTTGTGGCCCATGTGTCTGCGGGTGAGATGTGTGGTGTGGTTGTGGAACAGATGTCTCTTGGTGGGATTTTTGGGTGGTTTTAGGCATTAGTGTGTGTGGGTAGGTATTGGTAGAGAGAAATAATTTTGAAATAATGGTAGCATCAAGACGTTAACTATTAGGAATGAGTAGTTAAAAATGTGAATGTGGTGTGGGGTTTCAAAATGTTGATGGGATATACTACCACCTTACATGGATTGCGTTATTTTTTGAGTGTTTCTTGGTGAGCCTAGGTTGGTTATTACTTCTTGGAAGGTGATTTTAGGTTCTAATATTCTCTCATGAGGGCATTAGTATGTTCCCCCACTTGTAAACAGGTAGCTTCAGTTTTCATACTTGGTATACTTATATACTCACCCTATGTTTGTAAAGTTATTTTCTGGTTTCCAGGCAGACCTTAAAGAACATGAAGGACTTTTCTAGATCAGGCATTGATATAGTGGTTGTGTTGTTGTTTAGACTCATTGTTTTGGTACTTTATTTGGTAGATTAGTTGTACTTTTTTTTAACAATTTACATTTAAATCATCCATCAGTTTGATTTTCTGTTTCCTTTATATAATTGTTTGGTGTTGTTTGGGTTTTTACCATCATATCTCCTAATCTTATTTCCATTAAAAAGTTAAATTCATTCCCTTTTGTGTGATATTTTATACCCTTGGTGCTAGTCACCACTTCGGGGCCTGTTGAAGGCAGGTTTTGGGGGGTTATTATCCTCCTTCATCTTGAATAAGGAAGGGTGTGGCACTTTTCATCCCCTTCCCTCATCATGAAGAAAGTGGTATGTGACAACACAAGATTCTTGATTATGGGAAATGATAGTGAAAAAACATTTGGTATGTGGGTGCAAAGAACCTATCAGAAATATTCTTCTAAATTTATTTTACTATTCCTAACTCCAAAATTTTGGGAGTGATCCTTGGTGAGGATAGGTGGTAGCTGACGTGATATGTGTTTAATGGTTCTCTTATTTGTTCATTGATGAATTTTTATTTAGAATATATATTTTCATGGGAGGTCTTGCATATTATTCTATTAATTATTGCTATTATTCTCAAATATATATGTAAACATTTTTTTCTTATCCATGGTGTGTTTAGGTAATGAGTTGGATTACAATAGCTAGTTCATACTAGATTGGAGGTTGAGTATTAATAATTTATACATTACGTGTACCTACATTCAACTACCTAGTAATATATTTTCTATATCTGTACCCTTATACCAAATCTCTATTAATTCATCACAATTTCATCATACTATTGGAAATTTATAAATAACTACAAAAAATTTGGGGTTTCAAAATTATCCTTAAACACCCGAAATATAATCAATCCCTTGTAAATCCCTTTCATGATATTGGAAATCATTAGAAAAGTCAGTAACTTCAATACATATAAAACAAAAATTAACACACATAATATATGGAATAAAAAACCATGTTAATATATCCTTTACAATCATCATTTGATGTATTATTTTATGATATTTTTAATATTTTTACATGATTTTTCATTTCCTAATAATATTAGGTCCTAATAACCATATATCATGAATGAATAATAAAACGAGTTATCACATAATGTAAAAACTATTTTATATAAAAAAAATTATTCATTAATGTGGATTAATACTGAACATAAAATTTTATCACTACCCGATGGAACCATTTTACATTAAGTATACAACTCTATAGTGAATTTTAAACAAGATTCAGGCCCATCCAACTGTATAAAGTAAAAAAATATACAAATTATTCATTATATTCTAAATTAATAATACATGATTATAACACTGATATTTATAATATTAAAAATAAAATTTAATGAATTGATGGAACTGTACATTTAAATGTACTTTTATAGGAATACCATTGACATTATTTCAACACTTTCAATCCAACTACCATATTTCATAAATTTAAATACTTAACCATATATTTTTATTTTATATGTCACATTCCAATTCCATTATATAAATCATGTGGAATAAAATAAATATCAACCATTTCAAAAATCTTACAAAAAATCAATCCAATTTTATTTCATAATAATATTAGAATTTTCGTTACTGAAAAAATTAATTCTGTAATTTTTATATTATTATATAACATGTAATTATAATTTCAATCCATTAACCTATAGAATGAATAATTTTATATCACTTAGTGTATGTCACTATTTTCACACACATGTGATAAATATGGTCGAATTTCATTCCCTACACACACATAGACCACTGGTTTTTAAAAAAAATTACATAATATTTTACAAAAACAAAAAATTCCCATTTAAAATTGTTCACCAATAAATATTTCAATAAATAACAAAATCATAACTAGGTTTCATCAAAATAAAGTAATAAATAAAATAAATTACAGTTTTATATAAAAATTTTCCCATAAAATCTAACAGTACCATATATTTTACCAGAATCCTCACTTAGAAAATTATCACAAGAAGAAATGATATGTTATATACCACAAATTTATTATTAAAAAACAATACTTGATAACAATTTAAAAAAATTATAATTTAAATCCTCATAAAACCAAATAATATCTAATTATCATAGTTATTTACATAAAATAATTATCATTGATTTCTACTTCAATATGTAATATAAAAGAAATCATATCGTAAATAAATGATAGTATCATAAAAAACTTTTTAACTATTCAAAAATATTTTAGAATGAAAATTATTATATAATAAATTCTTTAATATTAAAAGTTAATATAATGGATTTAATTTTTTAATAATTCAAATTTTTACCCATATAAACAATATTTATTCTTTTAAATGATATTATTATGTAATTCAAGATGAAAAAACATAATTATTTTCATGTTATCTAATTTAAACAATGCATCTATAAAAATCCATGAAGAATTTGAATTTGAATTTTTCATTGTTATTTCACATTATGTATTTTTAATATATAAACTATAATTAATCAATATAAAATTAATTATTTCAATTTTCGTGGGATTTATCGTATTAATGACATTAGGGAATGTGTCTGTTTGACATTGAGAAACATTTACTCTAAAATATGGGGAATAAATTATCCAAAATTATCCCAAAAATAAATAAAAAATTTTATTAGGTAATTTTCTACATAGGAACAAATATGTTACCTCAATTCCCTTATTGGAATAGGAATATTCATTTCGATTAGCTTCTATATATGTTTGAAAAATAACATAGTTAATAACTAACATGTAATCGATATATATTAGCCTTGTTGGGGGAAAACCTCCAAGATGGTGATTATCTCTTTTTTTGAATGTATTGATCATGAAAAATAGAGTCCATATAAATCCAATTCCCCCAAACCCTCTTAATTTTGTAGTATAACTAATATTAAAAGAGCCTATAATTCAATAAAAAAGTCTAATGACCCTGCAATAACATTTGATGAATCATTTGATAACTATTTCCTATGATCAAATAAATTATAAGAATAAAGGCACAGAACACCATTCCAAATACCATCACAAATCAAGAAAAAAAAGAATCAAATAATAACATTTAAATATCCCACTTAAACTATCATGATTTTATGAAATCCATATTTGTTTAAACGAATCACATTAATTCAAAAAAAAAAATTATTTCATTTATTATATAATTTGAATTCATTATTATGTTAAATATAATTACTGGTTCCTCGATTTTATTACTAGATTACAATGTTAAAATATTAGGGTTTCATTACCACACATCCCTATTATACTTAATAATGATAAAACTTTGAATACGTCTATATTTAATAATAAAATATAAAATTATAATTTTTTTTTCATGATTTATTTAAAATATTATTTTTATCATTTATACATATAAAAATATCAATAAGAATCCAACATAACAAAAATTTATTTTATATCAGTTCCATAATATACACATTATATCTCACAATTAATCGCACGATCGAAAAACCCAATATTATTTTCAATTGTAGTTCATCTATATAAATATATTGTTATAAATTATTTCATTTACATCTCCCTAAAAATTATATATATATATGAAATGCCTCTTCCCATAATCCATTTAATAATTTCCTTGGGAAATGGGAAAAATAAAAGGATTTAGATGAAACACCTAGTAATGGAAAACTAATTAACAAGTCATAAATGGATATATTATACTAATTTGAGAAAACATGATCATTATATAAATATCTATATAAAAGTATAATGGAACCATTAGAGTTTTCTATAAATAATGATATAAGTAAATATAAGCACAAATGATCGAACATATACCATTGAGAAAGAGTGAGGAAACATGAGAGAATAATCATTAGTTGTGGATAATAACATAGGAATATAACATAATAATTTTTAATATTCGTATGAGTAAAAATATTATCATAGTGGATCAAAATTCACTGTATATTTTCAATAAAATAAAGGAAAATAAATAACTTCATGTTTAGATAAGTGGATCAAGCATCACAAATCTATTGCCATAGTGGATCATACATAAAAATCATTTTCCAAAGATATATCATGAGATATAAATCCTTAAGTAATGCATTGGTAGGATATATAGGCCCCACCCATCAGATAATGATATTCCATATATATTTGTTCCAAAAATATCAATCCTTCATCCCATAATGAAAACCCATGGAAATAAAATGTGCTATAAAACATTTTCGAATGGTATCTCATAAGGTAATATCAAAAATCAAATCGATCGGTACTAAAAACATTATATCCCAAAATATATAATATCAGTATGAACATTATTCAATAATTTATAGGTCCTTTTTAGATAAGGAGGAATATGTATGTGAGGTCATTAGATGATATTTTTTAAAACATCTATCTAAAAAATGATTTTATGAGTATCTTTTAAAAACCAATTTAGAGAATGTGAGAAGTTGAATTTTTGATAAATTTTTTAAAGAGACACTAATAATGGGACCCTAAAAATGATTCATTTTATGAAATTTTCATTGGATTATAATAAATTTTTGAGGAAAATTTTTAATTCCATTTTAATCTTATAAGGTACTTTTAGAGAAAAAACCAATTCTATGAAAATTATATAAAAAATCATTTGGAAAGACGATAAAGATAAATATAAGTGGTATATAAGATAATAAATATTTATAATTCAAAATAAAATAGGAAAAAATTATTTAAATAAATAATATTGACATGGAAGGGAAATAAACACTAGATATAATGAGAATTATTTTTTTACAAAGTTATATTTTTATAAATAAATAAATCAACGAAGTAAGAACTATTTGATGTGAAAATATAAATTCATATGAAATGAAATAGGTAGATAGATATAATAAAATCTATGGGTGGAAGAAAACAAACATTGTAAAATGATGTTCATGAACAATGATTATTACTCAATGAATGGGAGTAGAGTTAACAAAAACCTTTAAGACTATGGTAAAAAACGAATCCAAATAATATTATGGACGGATAATGGAAGACATGAAAATATCATAGGTCAAAATTATATTAAAATAATATTGTCAATGTTGTTGTAATTAAATCATATAATATAAATCACGGTCCATGAAATGAAACATGTCTCATGGAATACAAATTAAAACAAATAACCGTTAGAGAAAAGATAATTTATGAAGGATCTCTAAAAAGGGATGTAATGAAAATAAATGAATGTAACTATAAAATAAATCACAAAAATAATAAACTTCAACCTTATCATATGATAAAAAAATTTAATACCATAGTTAAAGAGAAAATATTGTTACTCAGTCTAAGGATCTTGAGTAAATAAAAACACATTAAATAATAGAGGTATACGAATTAAAATAAAATTAATGTGGTATTGTGAATATAACTTAAAAATAACATGATTAAAATTTATTTCTAATAAAATATTATAATGGGGAATTAATTATTCAATTTAAAATAAGAATAAGTATATAATATGAACTCATTTCTCAATGAAGAATAATTGATATGAAAACCATTTCATTAGATTCCAAATAGGCTATAAATTCTCTAAAATCCTATATAATATAAATAACTATCTTAATTACTTTTTAGAACCTTATTGTTGAATTTTCCTTTTAATTCAATTATTTATAATCATTTACTACATATTTATAGTTAATTTTTGTCACTGGATTTTTGTAATTTTGTTTATTCCGAAAGAATATTGTAATAGAAATATAATTTCTCATTTATTAATACAATTTTCATTATTCCATGATTATTTAATATAATGTAATAATTGTGTTTTAATGAATTATCTAGTCCTAATTTCAAATGATGGAAGGCGTGGGTAATGATTGTAAAAAAGGTATTCAATATAAATTTGTTTTTTGCATTTCGAATATAAATATGCGTTAATTGATATTGATCATTGTTTTTTATAGTCTTCCAAAAACAAGCCCAAAAAATAATTTACCATTTAATTTCATATATTACTTGATAATAATTTTTTATATTAATCCGTGATAGAAATTTAGTGAATATTTCATATAGGAGGTGTAAACAATATAAATAATAACATGCTATAATCTACAAGTGTGTATGACTATATAATTAATATAGAACTATAATTAAATTATTAGGGTATATTGAAGTGATTAATCATATTAGTGTAGGTTTGAATAAATAATTATGAGATGAAAATGGAAGGGTATTGGATAATAGTAACACTACGGGATTAGTGATTCTCTTAGAGAGACTCATGGAAATGGAGGATGCGGGAAATCTTATTATTACAATGGGACTAAAAAATTATAATATGGATATAATAGAGGGTTAAGGAAAAAGGATTCAATTTAAAATAAAATTAATATATTGTTTTGGATTGGTTTTATGTGAAGTTCTTCTAGAGTTGAAAATGGGGAACATTTCTTTTGAAACATTGATTATATGAAGGGTAAGGATGGGATCACCTGGGAATTAGGTAAATAATTATTTGTTGGAAAAGTATTCAAAAATACTCACTTATAAAAGGATATCAAAATATAAAAGTTTCATGTTGTTTTAATAAAATTTTATCCATGGTAGATTACCCATTTTAACCATTTGTTAATTTTTTTACTATTTACCATAGTAATAATATTGTCAATAAAAATAGAAGATGGATCATATTAAAATATATTAACATAATGATTCCAAATTTATAACTGAGTTAATAAAAATCAACTTATAAATATATTAAAATTAACTATTCAATCAAAGTATATAATATATAAAAAACCAATTTTTTAGAAAAATGAATTTCTAATATATTAAATATTCTTAATCGTATTTCATACCATTTCAGAATTATAATATTGAATATATTTTCTCTTATTTATAATAATTAAATAATATTCACCATTTAAAATTGACAATAGTAATATCTAGAATATTAAAGATAATAAAAACCCAATTGTATGTAACTTATACATTATTTTTATGTAGGAATGTATTTTATTAATAAAAATAACTCAATAATTGTCTTAAAAGATTTTCATACGGTTAAATCCATTTTATATCCTTGGAATATTCTATAGAATATTTTTTGAGTAAGGTGTTGAGTTAGGGTAATATTCTAAGGCCTGTAGTGCCTCAACACGAATGGAATAAAAATATTTAATATTCTTATTATATTATTTCCAAAAATAATTTCATATCTACCTAATGGTGTTTAATATGAGAAATAAAAGACCACTATTAGATCCAAGATGTGGGGTTTACCCTAGGTGGGTTATAAATTTTGGGAGCATCATAATTCAAGCCAGGTTGATCTTTATTTAATGTTTTTTAGATTAAATAATTAAATTTCATAAATATAATTATAAAAAATATGGTTCTATTTTTATTCTCTTTCACACACACCAGAAAAACATTAAAGAATCATTTTTTAACCCTTCAATTTATCATCATTTTCGACCCATTTAAACCTTTAATGTATTAATTGAGTGGAAATAAACACTCAGCATTAATGCTTGGAATAAAAACAAATTCAATCGATATATTTAATTGTACACAGCTTAAGATTCGTTGAAATAGATGAACCTATTTCATATTTTTTTGGTCAATCCTTTTGAAATCGATTGATCCTGAGAATTCTTGAACATGATTGTTGAAGAGTTTGTCGAATCGAATTTTACTCTATTGCATGCAACCATTCCTTATGGCGTGACGTTTTATTTTTTATTTCTCCAAGGAATACAATGAGGTTGAAGAAGGAGGTGAAATTATTTATAGATTTTATTATATATTTTATTCCCATTTTTAGCTCTTATCTTTTATTACTTCTTCAATATTGATCTGCTTGACACACTGTAGAGGATGTGGGGCTTTCCTCAATGAGAAAAAGATAAATATTGTCTTTTATTTTGAACCCAGTGAGGTATTTTCAATCCAATAATTCACATTTTAAATTGATAATATATGATAAAATTAAAAGAGATATTTTTTTAAAAAATTATTATTATCATGTATAATATTGTAAAAATTATCAATGAAAAATGTTTCTTATTTTTAGATGATTTTTTATCAAATTATCAATAATAATTATAGTATAATATCAAATGTTAATTTTAAATAATATTATAAAATGATGAATTATTATTATTATCAACGGATAATTATAATGACTTATAAAATAAAAATACTAAAGAATTATCAAATGATAATTAAAATGAATTATCAAATAATAATTGAATGACTTTATCAAATATAAAATTATTCAATTTATCAAAGGTTAATTATAAGATAATTACCATGTAGAATAATAATAGAATTTATTAGATAGTAATTTCTATATTATCAAATTATAAATTATGGAATAAAAATTATCAAAGGATAATCTCATGGAATTATCAAAATATAATTATAAATTGAACATTTTCGAGAAATTACCAAAATATAAAAGAATAATTTTAGAAAAATATTCAAAATATAAATTTAAATGGATAATTTGTGATAAATTATTAAAATGAAATTATATAACGATAATTTTTGAGAAATTTTCAAAATATAATTATAAAATGATAATTAATGGGAAATTAATAAAAGATAATTATAAATGGATAATTGAAGAGAAATTATAAATATATATTTATAAAATTAAAATTTATGAAAAATTTTCAAAATATAAATATACAAGGATAATTTAAAATAAATTATCAAAATATAATTATAAAAGGGCGAGTTATGATAAATTAACAAAATATAATTATAAAAGGATAATTTATGAGAAATTATAAAAATATAATTTTAAAAGGATAATTTTAGAGAAATTATAAAAATAAAATAAAGGTTAATTTATGACAAATATCAAAATATAATTATAAAAATATAATTTATTGTGTAGGATACGATACTTGTGATGAAATTCAATTCTCTATTAGGTATCATACCGTGCTATGTATGTTTTTGTGGTATTATTGATAGAGCCCAAGATAGGTGGCCTATCATGAAATGATATTCCTTAGAGAAATAGTGTACATAACTTGTAAGAATAATGATGGGGGAACAATACATAGTATCGAGATACAAATATCCCTTGGGTATTCTATTGGATGCACTTGATTACTAGGAAATTCCAAGGGGTATGTTATTTGATTTAAAGGGGAATCTGAGTAGCTCTCGATTCCTAGGTGATGGCCAGAAAATATATTTTTTGATGCATAGTGATTCTCTGTTGTACGATCACATGATGTTGAGTAACATCATCTATTAACATCATGAATACTCCTTGTTTCTTATAAAATATTAATTAAATATTTGTTATAGATCTGAAGGAGGTACAACCAAGGGATTGTGATAGCTTTGTTTGCGAACAACCACTCGATTTTTTATTTTGAGTTACAATGCCTACTAATTTTTATTATTATTAATTAATGCAAAATTTTATATGAGTACATAAGGTTAAGAACACATTGGTTGTGTCCAAATTATTCCTACACTCACACCATATTTGGGAATTTTTGTTGGCTTATAGATTTCATGAGGGATATCGTGAAGGGAAAGGGCCATGTGGTGGACTGTTGAGACAAAGTGTGTGGATCTGGTGTTTTTATAGGAAAAACACCAGTTGGACTTATATTTTATCATTTTTTTACAAAACTAATTTATTTACCTAGGATATACCTACCCATTTTTGGAGGTTATTTTATTTACATATATTGTATTCCATATTAACCATTCCGCATATATACTATTATTATTAATTATATGGTTTATTGTTTAATATCAATTCTATGACATGATATTGATGGTATAGTCCTTCTAATGATGGAAATAAACCACTACATCTAGTCGGTTTCATATTGTGTATGAGGAGGGATGTATGCGGTCATGTAGCATCCGACATGGACCTGGTGATTTGGTTCGGGAAGTTACAAAAATTTATTAGAGCATCTGGACTAACTAAATTGTTCTTTTCTTAGGGTTAGGATTGGATTGACCTAAGATAGGTCATTGGGACTCAGGCATGGGATTTAAGTCAGTTTCTAAGTATAACTATTTAGTGAACTTATGAGTCTAGGAAGTGGGGGTAATTATGTTCTAATATTACAAGTTATTAAATTCATCTTGGGTGATGCACACGATGTATATTTGTGATTTATGAGATTTCAGGTGTGTTCATGAAACATAACAAGGAATATAGGATTTCATTCTTTATATATATATATATATTTATTTATTTTTGTGAAAAATATTATTTTATTAATTAGATGCCTTGTTTTTGAGCAATCTGTTTGGATTAGTTTCTCATTGTGTGAAATATATTATTCCATAATATTATGGGAATTAATATGTTGAAATGAGAATGCGGTTTTGATAGTATATATATGATGAATGTGATTATTGTTTGGGGATAGAAAAAATTATTTCTATATGGAAGGGCATACCTTTGGTGATGGGTACAATCAGGGTAAAGACTCTATTTGATCCCATATACTCTTATAAGTACCTTTTTTGATCCTATATACTTAATTCGATCATTTTGTATTCCTCATTTTCATTCATGTTATATAATATTCTTCCATGATGTATTCTTAGTGATCTAATTGTGAAGTGGGGATGGAATACATACACATGGGAGTGTGTTTCTTCTTTACCATTGGATATGTAGGAGAATGTTGTTGAGCATGCGACCACACCTAATGTGTGGTTTAGGTAGTAGGTTCTCTTTAATATTACTTCCTTCACAGAGTTCCTTAACATGGCATATAAGTTTATATTGTTGTCAAACATTAATTTTTTTAAAATCACCATTTTTTATACTTCTAGAGACTGGAGACCCCTAGGATAATGAAAAATGGGTGGAAATATTTTTAGTAATCCTTGAATTAGTAGAGACTCTTTGGTATTGACATGTTAAGATGGTATTAACATCATTCATGGTGGAAAATCCATTATTATATCGCACCAACAGGGATTAAGGAGCTCATAGATCACCTAGAAGACTTAGACGGAACTCATAAAGACCATTTTTTCACAATGGGTTTTACCTAGGTTGTTTTCTAAAAAGGTAGAAAGTAGTCTTCAGTTATGTGTTGATTACTAGAATCTGAACCAGGTAATGTTGAAGAATGTATATTAGTGTCCATGGAATGATGATACTCTTGACTTGATATAGGAATCCCACTGATTCTCTAAGATTTATTTTAAATTGGTAAATCATCTATAGTGAGTTAGAGAGGAGGAAATTCTGATTATTATATTTCAGAGTAGATATGGACTATATGAGTACTTGGTGATACAGTTTGTGCTGACGACCTTGAAGAAAATGTTCATAGCCCTCATGAACAATATTATCTCCATACTTGGACTCATTCATCATAGTAATAAATGAATATATTCTCATCTACTCACCAAATCCATAAAATCATTTTAGTCACCTAGAGATACTCTTGAGTATAATTTGAGCACACATGATTTACACAATGTTATCAAACTGTTGATTTGGATTAAATAGGTGAAATTATAAGGACATGTGGTGTCCGAGACTGGTATACCAGTGAACTAAAATAAAATCTAGATTGTATTTTATTTTAAATGTCGCCAATTTTTTTTTGAGATTACGTGCTTTCTAGGATTGGAATGATATTTCCAGTGGTTTATCCAAGACTTGTCTCGACTCTTAGCACTTATGATAGCACTAAAAAAGAAGAAAGTGAATTTTTAGTGTTAGGACCAATCTGAATATGTGTTCCTTGAAGTAAAGGGAATGTTTATGATTCCCCTAGTATTGAAACACATCGATCCTGTTATTGGTAACACAATGTGCTGTGAAATATCATACATTGGTCTGGGAGCAGTGGTGATGAAAAGAGACTAGGTTTATCATATGAAAATCTTTAGCTATTGTTCTACGAGAAAATATATCATTCACATGAAATAGATGTGGTAACTATGTTCCATGTTCTAAATTGTATGTGAAAATACCTCTTTGTTGAGATATATCAGGTTTATGTGGACTATAAGATACTTTTATATATCTTCACAAAAGGGAACCTAAACCTAATATAGAGGCACTATGTTGAGTATCTATGGAAATTCGACCGTGATAGGATTTATGTTACTAGAAACGATAATGAGTCGTTAGATACTATTAGTCATAATATAAAAACCTATAAGGATCTTGGTGAGAGGCCATCAGTATATTAGTGATGAATTGCCATCTTGTTTGACTACTACATGATAGATGCTTCTGAGGAAAATTGAAAAGGAATTTTTCCCATTTTCTGAAGAAATAATCACATGATGAAGAATTGAAGACAATTCATGGGTCAGATGCAGAGTATGTTTTGATGAAGGAATAGTTATTTGGAGGTGATCAGATACCCAAATGGTTTATGGAAAACAATGATGTGATCATGATACATGGGGGTGTGGTTGTCCCATATTCAATTAAAGAGTATTTTATGATTCATTACCATAACTCAAAATAAGAAGTACGTATTCGTGTGATTGAGACATATCATGAATTTACGAGATAGTTCTGGCAGATAGGGATGTAGTCATACATTTCTAGTTTTGTCTCTGGATGCCTCACCTTACAGAGTGTGATAGTTGAGAACTAGAATCATGGTGGGTTGTTTTAGCCACTCCAGAGACATATGTTGAAGTGTGATGAAATCATTATGGGATATTTCCTGGGGTTACCTAGGACACAAAATATTCATAATGTTGTATGGGAGATTGTCGATAGGCTAAAAAAGTCGACACACTTCGTATTAATCAGAGAGGCTCAATTAGTTGATTATCTTGGAAAGCTATATATATGAGAGATCATACACCTTCATGGAGTTCACAAGACGAATTTTTTTATATTGAAATGCATGTTTTAAATCAGTCTTTTGGTAGTGTTTAAAAAATTTCTTATAGACTCAGATGAAATTGAGAACAACATATAATCCATAGAATGAGAGAAAATATGACCAGACTAAATGCATATTAGAGGATATGCTTCGAGCATGCCTGCTATAAATTTTGGGAGAATGGAGTGGTCACCTCGTATTTTTTGAGTTTGAATACAATAAAAATTATTAGAATTTGATTTAGATGGAACCTTATGTGTCTCTTTATGGTAGGTTGTATCCCTCCCCGTTCTGCTAGCATTAGGCAAGTTAGGCATCAATTATTGGCCCCAGTATAGTTTAGGAGACCTCTGAGAGAGTGTAGCAGATATGGGAGAGGTTGATCATAGCTCAGAGAAGACATAGTTCTTATGTTGACCATTTTATAAGACCCCAGACGTTTATAATAGTGATCATTTTTTTGTGAGTGACTTCTTGTTTTGGGAGGAAACGTCTATGGAAATAAAAAAATCCATCACCTCACATTGTTGGACAGTTTGATTTCACTAATCATAAAGGGGTAGTGGCATATAATCTAGACCTCCATCTCACTATCGATGTACAAACAATGTTTTCTATGGTTCACATTAATGGAGGCACATGACTGATTTTGCACATGTTGTTTATTGAAACAATTTTGAGTTTGAGACCAATGCATATTATGAGGAGCATGCAGTGTGGATCACCGATCAATGGAAGATGGTGTTTCGAGGTAACACAGTACCACTTGAACTGATTTGGTGGTCGTATGGATGGATCCGAGAGGAAATATGGGATGGTGAGTCTAATGTTCAAGATCAGTGGCATCAGCTGTTCAAGAAATACCTCTCAAGATATTTCATTAGGATGAGAGCCGAGAGAGGGTGAGAATTCTACTATCATGGTTTTTAATGATAATAAACACCCTCTTGTTAATAATTTATACTTATTTTTTATTTGAAAATGAATTTTATCATTAAAAATAAAATAATAAATGTATTAAAGGATTCTGGTATGTATAAAAGAGTGTTTATCACCTTATAATATTCTATAGAATATTATACGAGTTAGAGGACGAGTTAGTGTGAGATTCCATGTCCCATAATTCATTGGAATAGATGGAATGGAAATATTTATTATATTTATTAAATTATTTTAAAAAATAATTTAATATCATCCAAATGGTGTGTCGTATGATTAATCAGAGACCAAATTAAGTTTGAGATTTGATGTTTACCCTAGGAGGGGTATATCTTATATAAGCATTAGAATTTTTTCCAGGTTTCACATTATTTTATTTTAGATGATTTTTAGATTAAATAAAAAATTTAATAAAATTTAATTAATAAAAATGGGATACTATTAAACCTCCCTCTAACATGCATTGGAAAACCATTAAAGCATTTGATCATATTCAAACCTTTAATTTATCATCTATTTTGAACCATATAAGCTTGAAATAGGTTAATAGGGTGAAAATAAACACTCCACACAAATTTTTGGAACAAAGCATGAATTCAATTAGGATCTTCCATTATATGTGGCTTGGGATTCATTGAAATACTCAAACCTATTTTGTTTTTTTGGTTGGTTGGTCCTTTTGAAATTGAGTGACCTTGAGATTCCTTGCATGCGATTATTGTAGATTTCATCAAATCAAATTTAAATCTATTGCACAAATCCATTACACCCGATGTATGGTTTCTATTATTAATTTCTCCCTATAATTCAATGATGATGAAGAAGGAGGTGAATTTATTTTCTTGTTTTCAAAATTTTTATTGTATTCTCATTTTTATCTTCTATCTTAGATAACTTCTCTAATGCAGATCATATTGATGCATCATCAGTGACATTGGGTTCTTCTCGAAAGGTATGAGTAATATAATATCATTTTTGTAAGGAAATGATGCATTTTCAATCTGATATTTCAAATTTTAAGTGGATAATATAAGATAAATTATCGAAGGATATTTTAGAAATAATAATTATTATCAATGAAAATACTATAAAATTTATCAAAGTATAATTATTACAATTATGGAGTGTTAATTTTTTTAAATTATCAATGATTATTACAAAATAATCTTAAATAATAATTTTAAATACAATTATCCAAGGATGAATTATTTTAATTACCAAAATAAAATTTCAATGAATTATTGAAGTATAATAATTATAAATTATCAAGTGAAAATTATAACGAATTATCTAAAAATAATATCACAATTTTATAAATGATAATGTTTTTCAATTTATTTAATAATAATTATCATGTAATTATTACATGGAAAAAATATAAATTTTTTAGAAGATGATTGCTAAATTATCAAAGTATACATTCTGTAATTAAAATTATCATTGGATAATTGCATGGAATTGTGAAAATATTATTATGAAAGGATAATTTATGAGAAGTTGCTAAGAGATATTTATAAAATTATAATATATGAATTATTATCCAAATATATGTTTTAAAGGATAATTTATGAGAAATTATAAAAATATAATTATAACATTATAATTTATTGGAAATTATAGAAATAGAAATATAAATGATAACTTATGAGAAATTATAATGAGACAATTATAAAAGGATAATATAAGTGAAATTATAAAAATATAGTTATAAAAGAATAATTTATGAGAAATTATTAACAAATGATTATAAAAGGATAATTTTAGATAATTTATCAACATATAATTATAAAATGGAAATTTATATGAAATTATCCAAATATATTTATAATAGCATAATTAATTCAAAACTATTAGAAAATATTATTATAAAAGGATAATTAAATATAAATTATATATATATAGTTAGAAAATTGTAAATTATAAGAAATTATCAAAATATAATTTAAGAAAAATTTTCAAAATATAACTTTAAAATGATAATTTAGGAGAAAGTATCAAAAAAAATTATAAATCCATGATTTGAAGATTCCTCAGATGAGATAATGTATCATCTCATGTGATATTTTATTTCTTTTTGAAATAGAATATTTGGTTTGGGGATTAAGAACCCTTGATGAACTGTGATAGTCAATGTTTATGATAATTAGGTCATTAATATGTTTTTTTGACCAGTTTATCCCCACTTATTTACATTGATGAGTTTGGAGGTAGAAAGTTCCTTTAATTTGTGGGATTTTTAAACATATTATCTCTATATTATTGTTCTTAGACATATTTTGAGGAATGTTCAAGATTATAATTACATTAGGGTGTGTGAAGCCCTAATAACCCTATGTCACACTTGATTCCATGAGTACTTTGTAGTTTAATGATCATGATCAATGTTGATTACATGTATTATCTATGATACCTTACTTATGATGATATTATATTCATTCTCGTGTATCGTAACATGATTTTTATTCTTTTTTGGTATAGTTATTAGAGCCCATGATAGGCGAAACATCATGAAATTTTATTTATTATAGGGTTGTGTGCATGAATTTCAATAATTATTATGAGGGACCTATGCACAAGGTACGGATAGGATGATGCCTCAGGGATTCTGTGTAATGCACATGATGACTAGAGAACACCAATGGGTATGTTAATTGATGACTAGGGGGTCTCGAGTAGCTCGTAATTTCTATTTGATATAGAGATAATAATCATCTTAATACAAAGTGATACCAAGTTTCATGATCACATGTTGTCGAGTAACATGATTCATTATCCTCATGGATAATTCATGATTCTTCTGACACCATGATTGTCCATCCAACATATAATCAAAGTATGTACAATAACGTGTTTTTGGTGGGTTGCTTAGGTCATGACCAATCAGTTTTATCTTTCCTTTTACTATGGTTGTTACACATTTATTTTTATTATGGAATTCACTTATATACATGATCACATCGGGATAAGGATGCATTGGTGGTTTCCTACCATGTCTTGTACTCACTCCATACTAAAAAATCTCAATTCCCCTGTAGATTTAATAAGGGATATGGTGAAGGGAACATACACTATGGTAAACATTAGAGCATAAGAACATGGAGCTGGTGGTGAGATAAGTTGGACACATATAAGACTTTCAATTTATCATTTACTTAATTATATGTTTTTTACACTAGACATAATTTCCACTGTTGGTATTTTTTTTAATTTTCAGGAATTCTATCTTTACCATTCCACATGTTTACTTTTATTTATTATTATATGATATATTATTGAATATAGATCTAATGGCATGATAATGAGGGTATATTATCCCTACTAACAGTTGTAGACCATTTATAGTAGTTAGAAGCCTCTGTCATATGGGGAGGTGTGCATAATGTCATGTAGCATCAAGCTCAAACTATTTGGTTCAGGTCAGCATGGTACAACTTCTTTATTTTATTAAAATATAAACTACCCAACACTTTTGAAAAGAATTCTATGAAAATAACCCTTTTTACCATCACTATGGTAAATATATTTTACATTTGTAATTTTTCTTATCTAAAATTAAATTTATAATTCTTAATTAAGTTCAGTATGTTGATTAAAATTATGAAATCCATTTTTTATAATACATTTTAGAATATAATTAAAACAAATTATTAATATGAAATATATAATGCTGAAAAACTATTCTTATTCAAAATATTTTGTTAAACAAAAAATGAATTTATTTTTATTCAAAACCTCTAAATAAAAACACAATGAATGATAAATTATATATTATCAATAAATTTCAATATAATAAATCTTCAATAGTGACTGAATTAATTTCTTATGATAAAATTACAAAACACATAGAAAAAACTTACGTGAAAATATCTTTTTTAACCAATAAATGATATATTCATCATTTATACCCAATTTAATATCAATGTATGAATGTTTATTCAATTATTATATAAATAAAAAATTCATTTCATTTAATATTCCATATTTCAGAATGATTTATTTTTAAATTAAGACATATTTAAAAATTTTAATTTTTCAAATAAATAATTTTTTATCTATGAATAATTGAATTAGTATTCATTATTCCCCCTTAATTATGTCGTAAATCTTATATTTTTTTACCCATAATACATTATATTTTTTCAATTTATTTAATTGATATCATTATAATAAAATTAACAAATTTATAAAAATTTATATTTCATGTATAAATTTCATTAGAATAATAGTTATTTTTATAAATGAATTGGAATAAATTTATTCAATTACATTATAATTTAATCTTGTATGTAGTTTTTTTTAATAAAAAAATGGATATTTTTTACATATATGAAATATTTATGTATATTGTCAATATATTGTCAATTAAAAACTAGTAACATGTTTATAGGTATGATCCCCAATCATCATATACCCCTTTATAATTTCAAAATTAAAAAAATGTTATCCTCATTACATCCAGTAAATTCTTTTCATTCCATCTTCTAAGAGATCACTTCTCATTCAATATATTTTTTTATAGATTTTTCAAACAATTTTCCCCTTTCATGAAATTTTTATTACTTGTTTAGTTCTACTAATGGTTATTTTCAATGTTGAAGATGATTCAGTGATCACCTAGTTTCAATGATATCAATATTTTTAATTATTATCACATTTTTATTAATTCAATTTTAGTTGATGTAATCCTCCATGGAATATAAAATTAACAGTGTTTAATACATGGTTTCATATACATTTAGTGTAATGTTACATTGTGAACAAATAAATTGTTGTTAGATTGATTCATATTTTGTCTTATTTATTTTCTTAATCTAATTTAATTATTTTGATAGTATAAAAAACATGCATTAGAATTATAGATATATAATATAAGGAAATAAAAGGGGTTTTAAAACGTAGTATGTTACAAATTTATATAATTAAAAGGATTTTTGAAGATCTCATGGGAATTAAAAAACTAAATCATATAATTATTATATAAAACACATGCAATCAAACATATCTCAAGTATCTCTTACACAAAACTACATGTTTCATGAGATATAATGACCATCTAACCGATATATAGGAAATGATTCCCTTCCAAAAAAAATTAATGACCAATACCTGGTAAAAAATATTCTCCCCTTTCCCAATCACACATTATATTATATGTTTTTGTGAAAAAATCTTTCAAGATATCCTCTTGGTGTTTTTGTGTGTGATTATGTTTGTTGAAGTAACTAAATAATTGAAAATCAGTTTAGTTGGTTTTGTTGAAGCGTATGTTTACAATGGTGCAATTTCCTTATGTTCACCAAATTTCTGGGCCTCAAAATCGGGTGTTTTTTTGGAAAATGTGGGAACAATATGAGGTCCTTAAATTATAGTTTGTGAATTGAAAAGGATTTACGTAGATGCGTGATATAAAATTGGATAAGGAAGAATTTATGTATTTCTACAATATGTAGACTCTGATGCATTCTACATAGATCGCATAGATAAAAAATGGTATTCGAGAGGATCGATGATCATGAGAGGCGTGAAGTTTGCATAAGTATATCGTTTGTGGCTGATAGGAAGTTATTCAGCCACAAAAGACAATGGCCACTAGAAAGGAAAAATCATGCTTTGCAGACCACATGTTAATGTTTGAGAAAAATGTTGTACTACATTGAAGATTTGAGTGACTCATATTAGAAGGATTTTTTGATCTATATTCATATATAAGTACCGCTAATACGATCATTTTGCAGGGTGATTTGTATCAGAAAACATCTTTTCTTAAGGAAGAATTTAAATAATTATGAATTAGTTTTTGATAGATGGTTCCATGATGATAATATATTTAGGAGGGAGGATTTAGTTAATGGAGAAGAGTTCCATGGAGATAGTTTGTGGAATCGTTTTTGTGGGGTACTCTAGCACGCAATGAAAAGGGTCTGAATTTTTTAGGTGGTCTGTGGAGCATCAGTAGTACATGGAAGTTGAGGAGGTCTATGAATGAGTGATGGACAAAAGAAGAAAAATCCAACCATGAGGTAGGGACAGTACGTGGAAGAATAGGTGGTCCACAAAGCACTCACACCACATGGTGGAAGGCACTTCACAGAGGAAGAAAGAAGTTTGTGAATTGATAGAAATAGTTCACAAAAGTAATTAGTACAATCTCATAGTACATAGAAAGTGTATTTCATCTATAGGTGAATGAAAGACTTCAATATAAAATCTTTCTACAGTTGAGGATGCATGAATTCATGAAATTAAATGGACCTATTAGTCTATATACTATGAGTGGATCCCTTCCACATGTAGTGGGAAAAGGAAGTGGAAAATGATGATCCTTTCCACTATTAGGGAACTAGAGAAAGAGATTAAGGGAGTGACCCTTGTGAAATCTATGAGCTATCCCTAAACCATGTAATATAAGAGGGTCTGAGTATAAAAGTGGTCGATCAAAAAATAATTGTTGGCAGTGATCCTTGTGAATTTGGTACAATCAACTCGTTTTCATTATATACTCCTTGGATACAGACTAGTGGGGGTGAACCATGTAATATTCATAATGTCCTTATTCTTTCTTTATAGATTTACATTCTATAAATGATCATCATATATGGTTATAAATTATTAAATAAATATAAACATTAAATAATAAATGATGTTACACTTATAATAAATAGGTCATGATCGAGTGGGGGTGGATATAATTATGAAAAGAATATCTATACACTGATTCACCCCCCTCTCCGGGTATCTAGTCCCCTTTTGGAACTAACAGTGGTGTTCCTATATGTTTCTTAATATGGTGTATTGATGGAGTAATTTTTGAGTTCTAAGAATCTGATATATACTCTAAACATGGAAAAAAATTCAATTTTATATTTGATACAAATCATTAATAACCCATCCATAAAAGATATTATAGATCTTGTTTAAAATTCAAAAAGAAATCAAGAATCCTCCCCTATCACAAGATTTTATTATTAGTGATTAATTTATTAATTCACATAATTAGGTAGAAACATACAATCAAATATCATGAGTTAGATTAAGTAATAATAATATGATAAACAAATCTTAGTCAATATAACATTGGAAAGATGAATAAAAAATGATAAAAATATCAAATATGTGAGGCATAAATCAATATTTTTTTGCATTTAATTGTAAAGTATAATAAAATGACAAATTAAAATAAAAAATTTCATTGTTGATCCTCTAAAAAATTATGAAATATGTTTCCTATTTAATATTAAATATTTTATATCCTTTATTAGCTGAATATCCATACACCTATCCATAAGAACTTTCCAAAAACCTGTAGTGATTAAACGGAAGATTCATGTTAGAAGCAGTGAACATTCTTATTTCATGTATAATGCTTTAGTATGATGCTAATAAATTTCCTTGATTTCGTTTCATAGTTTGATGTAAATAATGTGGAGGAACATAAATTAAAAAATCATACAATATCACAATGTTATATTTTTTGACATTGGTGTTAGTAAAACACAATAAAATTTTAGGATCTCAACCTATATTCTAAAAATCCATAGATATAGTAAAACATATATTTATACTTGTTTATAAATCCCCAAGATCTATTTTTTATGGAATTATCCTATATCCAATAGTAGAATACAATCCATGGTAATTAATACTTCTTCAAGGTTATCTTAAACATCCTAATGACCATATCTTTAGAACGACATACCTAATTGGAATTCTTTTAGTATTTTATTTTATTGAAAAATTAACCAATCCTCTAAATGTTATACATATAGATTTTACATTATATAAATTTGAAAAATTATATATTCATTAGATATAAAATTTTAGGAATATTACTCGAGTATATAAAATTTCCCATTGGGTGTGATTATTTAAGATAAAATATCAAATTACCTACAATCATCACTATCAATCCTCACATGAGGTAAAACTACTAAGTCATCTAATTTAAATAAAATTATCCCCGATTGTGTAAAAATAACCAAGAACTTTCATCATGGAACACATTGTATATAGAGGTTGAACCCATAACATGAATCATTTTTTGAAATAATATGCATTAATGGGAACACCATTAATGTCATTGCATCTTTAAAAAATGATAGGTAAATATGGAATAATGACACCAAAAACATGACCCCCCTATATAGTATATAACATAAATATAGGTGGTCATAAAAGATCTTATCAACACTATAACAAAACCTATTATATAAATCATACACAAGGTCAATCACATTAATATATTAAAACTCCAACACATGAATTATTCCATAGAACCCCAATGTTTTACTATAAAATAACTTATAAAAAATAGAATATAGTTAATTTTAATTCTCATTTACATAATTTATTTTATTATCCTTATAACATGGGCTATTTTTCACTAATGGTCACAATGGTAATTTTTTTTCTACTCATCTGGGAAATATTTTTATTAATAAAAATGTCAATCACTATCATAATTTTCAATTTAAAATTGTTCATATCTTTATTTGGCATGAGTTATACTTTCTTTGAGGCTATTACATAGAGATCCCACTATATACCAAGAGATTCCACCATGAATATATAAGAAAAAAATATAATTCTACAAAAAAGTTATATTCTATCAATAAAAATAAGTATGATTTTATTTATAAAATTTTAATCACCTAAGATACATTTTCGGGTCCTTTATGAACAATCCTTAATTCTGTTCAGGTTCACATATCTTAAACTATCAAATGTCATTATAGAAAGTATTTTTTAATGAAATATAAATATTAAAGTGTCTAGAAAAAACCTTAAAATGTATAAAATAATTTTTTCTTACTAAATATCAAATTAATGATGAATATAACAATTAACACATGAGTTAACATTTTTTCAACAGTTTCCCAAGTCTACTTTTTTCAATAAATCATTGACCATGCATAAAATAGAGTAGTTATATAATATAAAAGTGTGAGGGAGAAGAGGGTGGAGGAGTGAGAGAGGGCTGTGTGATGTCCTATTGGAAAATTATAACCCAAAGAAATCCCATTATTTGAATCATTATAAATAATTATTACTAATTATATATACTTAGTACTAAAAATATTATGAAGACATATATATATATATATATTTATATTCATCTATGAAAGTATATTTTATATAACTATTTGAATAATTATTTTAAATATTAATAATATTATATATTATTAATAAAGAACTACAATTTTTAATATATGATAAATAATATCCCTTCTCTTGCCTGTAAAATGTTTTAGTTTATTTCCAAAATGTATATAATTCACCCTAAAATATATGTAAATAGGGAATAAAATAATTTCAATATAGTGAGTATTTACACCTTACCTATCACATTCATTTTCATTTAATTCAATAAAATCAGTCAATTTATTAGAAATACATTATGTAAGGTTGAATAGTTTATACATTATTATAATTTTACAAAATATTAACAAAGTATTTGATTAATAAGATAATCCATATATTGATATCGAATATACCTTTATTCCAATAGATTTCCATAGTAAGTGGAATGATATGATTATATCTATGAAATTTTTAAGTCATCATATAAATAAAAAGATGTTTATAAAGTAGGTTACATGATAATAGTGACCCCTATAAATCATTATTCTTTAAAAGGGTCATATAGAATTATTATTCATGTAGAAATTGAAAATATGACTATGGTAATATTTTAAAATATTAGGGATATCATTTTTGATATTATAATTCAGTGACATATAATTTCATATATAATCACATTTATGTCTCCCACATGTACATTCACATTGTGGACCTTAAAATATGAAAATATATAATAATCTATAAGTTATATTTGATACTGAAGGTTCAAATATTCCAATACAATGTGTAGATATGGAGGTTCTTGTAAAATAAAATATATATATATAATATTGTCGATTTCTTGATAGATTAAACCATTTAAAAAATAAAATATCCATAATATAAAAAATACATATTATAATTTGGGATAGTAATGTAAAATTTCACGTGACAATGTAATTTTATATTAATATTAGGAACTCATGTAAAATATTTATATAGAGTGATTAGATAAATAATATGAAAAATGATAAATCGATAAAACTATAAGGGATATAAGACAAAAATTAAATATTAAAATATTATCTTAAAATTAATTCATATAAAGAAATTATAATAATTAAAGTGGATTAGAGGATAGGAAAGAGAAAATTACTGTGAATCTATTTGAATATTCAGAACCCTCCGTTGGGAGATTCTAAAATTATTCCAATATAAGTAAGAAAAAAGTGTAAATATATTTACATATAAACAACATAGAAAAATCATATTTTACCGCTTGAAGAATAGGGTTAATAGGTGGTTATTAATAAGTGACACTTGAAGTAAAATCCATGAGATGGTGCTCTTAGTAAATAGAGTATTTGCAACCTTTTGGTTGGTGGGAAGGAAAAAATAAATTTGTTGGGGGAATAAATTAGTTTGAAATGTTATAATGCAGAATAATTTAATGACATATTTATAAAATTTAATGTCAAAAATCATTACATTATTAAATTTATTCATTTATTATACATACGTTATATCATATGGGAATAAAATATTTCACATTCAAGCTCCATATTTTTATATCTATGAATAATAAAACATTATCTAAAATAATTAAAACCTCCAAAATTATTATTAGAATTATTTTTTGTGAGAATAAATATATGTTCCTGATTAGTTCAATTATTAAATAAAATTATAAAATTATAAAAATAATCATGATCATGCAGGAAAAAAGTATTTATCTTTGAAGGACTAAAGATATTATTATATTAATATTTCTGTTATACTAAAAATTATTATATATCTACCAAATTAATATTTATTGAATTATACAATGTATTTCCAAAGACAATGAGATGTTTATTTGTAAATAGAAACAATAATCTAATAATAGTAAGATAGCGACCATTTATTCATTTCAAAATAAAAATTAATTTATAATATTTTTACCTCCCCATCGGTTAAATTAAATATAATCCAATAATAAATTTAATATATCAATTTTTATTTAATTATTCCATATTTATATTAGAGAAATTATATTAATATTATTAATTTCTTTGATATTTATAATATTTATTTTTTAGGGTGGATATGAGTAAGGAGAAATCCAATTTTTAGTGACTATGTAATTTATTATCTAATATTTTCTTTTATTTTACCTATTATAATGTTTTCTTTTGTGTACATCCTATATTATTTAAAATTAATTTATAAAATCATGCCTTTTTTATTTGTGATGTGATGCATGAATAATAAAATCCTATTAATTTTCATTTAAAATATATAAATCAAAACATCATTTCTGTCCAAAATTTATATTTTTTTGAGATGATAATGAAAATAATTATATTATAGATATAATAGAAAAATAATCAAACAAATTTAAAAGATAAACTTATATTGAATGGGGATGTCACCAATAAAAAAATATGTTACAGATTTAATTTGTAGTTTTTCTTTAAACAAAGTCATCCTAAATTTTCATGTGAAAATTAATAAGAATATATTAGTCATTAAAGGTAATTAACATGTTAAATGTTATCATTGTTATTTTATAGCTTGTTATAATATTAAAAAATATCCATGTATTTCAATACATTTTATAAAATAAATATAAAAAGATACATTTTATTGATGTGAAATCAATATTTAAAATAGAGTGCATGAAAAGTAAATGTATATTGAGAAAACTGAGGTATATTTCCATGATCAAGATGATATGACAATGAAAATAGAAAAAAATAATTTTATATATTGATGAAATACCTAAAATATTCATAACTCATTCTGAATATAAATTTTATGATCATTCAATTATAATGGGAAACATAGACAATAATTGTTTATTCATGGAAAAAATTACCTAGACTCATTCATCCATTTCATATGTTGATCATATAATATATTAGAAAAATGTTGTAAATTTGAAATATAATTTTCTTCCAATATAATAATAATATTTAAATTCCAATGAATGGAAAGTTGATCATATTTTGAGGTTATTAGATGGATAATGTTGAGGGAATGAATTGTCTCTTATAAGAAAAATATATAAAGTTGTTTTTTAGGAATAATATGTTATTATTTTCGCCCATGATGGTTGAAAAATAATTTGAATATTATCATAGTTGTAATTATTTGATTTTAATTTAGTAAATAATGTTAATCATGATTCTACTATTGTATAAAACACAATGTCTTCGTCTTGTATGTATTTGGACTTTATATACAATACTCTAATACCTTCTTAAGGATTAACATTTAATTTAAAAAAATAGTCCTAAATATATAAAATATAAAAATTATTATGAATTTATATATGAAACAAATATCACACTTTCCAATAAAAATTTTTGTGTTTGGATATGTATGTAAATGGTGATGAACCTGACATAGATACCCTATAGATCGTCTACCCAACCTCAGTTGTCATACTCAAAGCGCATTCTGGATCCCCATGAGATGGAATTTAGCACCCAAGCATTAAAAAAAATATGGAAGAATTTATCCACACAAAAATTATAAAAATTTACATATAAACAAATGTAAAGAATGGAATAGCTGGAGAAAACAACAATATAAATATTTCATAACATAAAGAGTACAATGAATGTGATATAACTGAAATAGTTAAAAAAAGATCTCCATGATACAAGTCCACTAGTAAAGGATTTCAAATATAATAAACTACTCCAATAGTCTCCATGTGATAGAATAGGAAAACTCCAACTATATAAACATCCATCTACTCATACCAATATAATAGAAAACCTCATTGAATTACTGTGGAGCCTTTCATTTCCCTACATTGAAATACATAACCCGGTCAATTGACTATCAAAAGTGGTTACAAGATGTGAGAGAATAGGTATAATAGTGTCCCACCTAGGAATTCCATATCAATTCTCTTAAAAATGATCCAATAATTATCAACATTAATGAAAACCAGACATGATATACAATTTTTCATTTTTATGTCAAAAACATGGGAAAACGATTTAATTTCCAATTTTTACACTTTTACTAATAAATAAAATAAATTAGTTTAAAATAATTTCATACCCATATATAAAAATATAATATATCAAATCAACCCAATGATATCCTAACATATCATATAAAATACATGGTATTACAGTCGAAATAGTACAAGACAAACATCCTAATTCAACCAAATCAAAGAACATTTTACATCACAATAATGAACACAATAGGTATGAAAAGCTAAGACACTGATACCTAACCCTAAAAAATCACCCATCATTTATGAATATTTACATATGTATCGAGTCTAAAGATAATAGTAACACCCCTAAAAGTGAACCCCAAATAGGTCTAATAAGTCTCTAGAACCACAGGCTTAAGGAGAAGAGCAAATCACTATAAGAAAACCACCTGATAGTGGATGAGGCCAATTATTACACCTTAAACTTATGAGAAAACTTCTTTCCATGTGATATATTTTCCAACAAACTTCATCAAAACATTTCATCATATCATTCTTGTAAAACAATTTTACAAAATGATTTCATAATTCATTGAAAACCCCATTTCATATTCCAAAACCATGGGAATACCATATTTTATAAAAAACCCATTTTCCGAAAAAATGTCAAATAATTGATATCATGACATTTAATTTATAATTTTATTACCAAAAATAGTATTAATTAAGTTCCAAAACACATGCTAGAGACGAGACCACCTACCCTAAAATCAGGTCACTCATGCCCGCAACAGAATCCACCAATATAATGAACACAACAAAAAAATAGAGTCCCTACAATCAATATAAAAAACAAAAATTTGATTCATTTAATCATAATGGTATATTGAGAAGAAAAAAATCACATAAATCATGAACACACACCCATAATACCACAACCAAGAAAGGATAAACTTTTAGAATAAGAACACATAGTTGATCATGAGAAGAAAAAAAGAACATCACCACTGGTCAATAGATTCTATAGTGCTATGAAAAGATGATACCTTGATGAAATTACTCAAAGATTAAGAAATTATTACTCACATAGAGAGATATTTCACACATCAATGATGATCAAACATCGAAAATATCTATCCAAAATGCTTGGAGGTTCCCAAAATCACGAGATAGGAGCTCTAGGTTGGAAGTTTGGAGGAACACATATTAATTAATAGAAATACTACATTTAAAATTACCTAAAATACCTTTGAGGACATTAAAAACACCTAAAATATATTTACACTTTGCGTGAACACCCCTAGATTTTATAGTGTGTTATCTCTTCAAAGTATTTCAATAACTTGCGCTACACACAACATAGTGTTCAAGCGCATCATGACTTCTCAAACTAACTTTTCAAAAAAGTGGTTATCAATAGTATTATAAAAATATTAAATTTTATATATCCTATATAATTTTAACATTCATTCTTTTTGTTTCATAGACATAATATATGAAAAATTCAAATTTTAATATAAATTTGGTATTTTTCAAAATATGTAGTTTTTCAGCCTTTTAATGGAAAACCCTTTTTAAATACAATATTTTACACTTTTAAAATTTCAATTTAGTGAAATTTAATTATTCTTTAGAATAGGGTAATAATAATTTAGTTTGGATAAATTTTTAGTACTTTTTTTTGACAACATTCATATTTTGATGAATAGTGAAAAAATACTAAATTTAAATTTAAAACAACTTTTAAAATCGAAATAATTTATAGTGTTAAATTATATATTTTAGTAGTTTTAATGTATAATTAAACTATGTTTTTATAATTTAATATAATTTATGTCATTGGATGAAATTTCACATTTAAACTAGACAAAAACAAGTTTCATTCTTTTGATAGTTATTATTTCTTAAAAAAATCATTCTGTTTTAACAACGGTAATTAATTTTAAATTAATTTCTACCACTTCTATGTTTTGAATTTGAAAAAATGGATTCCATATTTGGAATCAAGAGTTCCAAATTTTTTAAATAGGTAACTTTTTTTAGACATTATGAATATTTATTTCTGTAAATCTTTTATTTACCATTGTTAAAGGGTAAATCCGTTAAATTGGGATAAAAAATTAATATTATAATAATATTAAATGACTATAACATGTGTCCTATTCCTATTTTATGATATATTTGCGACCATGGAAATCCTTGGGTCGATTTTGGCACCCCATGGAGCAACATGGGGGTGATAACGACACTTTATATTAATTAATTTAAAGTAATGACAAAAATGACATAAACATATATATTTTAGTAAAAAAAATCAACATGGGGTTATATAAGTTATATTTTCAAATATAAATACTAATTAGAAAAATAAAAATATTTCCTACATAATGATATTTTTTTATAATTTTTATACATTAAATAAATTAATTAATTGATGAAACAATAATGATGTAGTAATTACCTTATTAATGAATGAATCAATTAAATGGTATTGTAAATATTAATATAAATATAATTTGAATGTTTTTATTCCATCCAACAATTTAATATGTTAATATTACACATTATTATTGATTCAATGTATTTGGTATGAAGTAATCATGTTGTGATGACTTTCAGAAAAACCAAATACTAAATTGTGTCAAAATTGACATAAATGAGTTTTTAAAAAAATATTATATTATTAAAATATATAATATTCCTAAAAATCTATGGGTTTTAAAAAAAATTTATACAATGATAGTTATATTAATTATTAACCACATGGGGTTCTCTTGGCTTGTTATAGTATGTTTATTAACCATATAATAAAAAAATACAAAGATACATGGTAAATGTCAAACTATTTAACTAATAGTTAAATGTAAAAGATAAGGTTAATATGGTGACCTAAACCTATATAAAACCTATTGGTCGGGAGTTTTTTAACCCATACCATACTTATACTCTAAATAAATCATTTTTGATCCATTATAAGCCTAAAATGATTTTATTATGAAATAATATATCAAGCTTTTCCTAAAATGAACCTCACCTCTATTATAAAAGGGTGCTTCCCCTTCTCTTAATTTAACACCTCAAAATACATTTCCCTCAGCCAAACCCTACCCAAATATCCTCCCAAATTTCCTACCATCATCCTAAATTCCTTACTTTGGTAATAAATCCAACATAAAGAGCCTTTTGGATCAAATCAAATGGAAGAACCCAAAGAAGAGGTAAATATTTCATCACTTCTTTCAAGTTCTTTTCTTCTTCTACATTCTCTTTTTTTGTGGTTTGCATTCTAAAATAACAAATCCTATATGTTATATATAATTTTATGTTATTAGAAAAATGTTACAACCATATTCATTATTCTTTCCAACATATGAATGAAAAAGTCACCATATGTGCGTTCGTACGGCTTACCACCTCCACGTCGTGGTGTAGTTTGTTATTCAAACACTTCATTATTTTGATGGGTATAATAATTATAATAACTGATATTAATAAAAAATATAACATTTTAATGATTATATATATATGATATACCAACCAATTACATACTATTTCACTATCAATATAATGATATTGTTGTTTGTGCGTATGTACGGATTACTGTCTCCACGACTCGATGAGATTCATTCCCATGTTCACCATTCCATGATATTATAAAAATATATATTATTAATAATTATGTAATATATAAAATAATAACTCTACTGGATATATATATATATATATGTATGTATTTATATATATCTTTTTTCACTTACTCCTGCTCAATACGATATGAAAACAGAAACATCGTTTATGCGTACGTACGTCCTACTGTCTTCCTAAACAGTGCCTTCCATTGAAAATATATATCAATTATAAATATTTATATTCTAAATATATATGATATATAAAAAAAGTTTTATATTCTGGAATTATTCAAATCATGATCTAAATGATACGATTGAGAATAACAAGTTAAAACACGTACGGTAAAGAAAGTGATTATTACCCAAATGTTAATTTAACATGGAAATCATTATTAAATGGTTATTATAAAGTCATAAATGAATCATGTATGATATAATAAAAATTTATATGGTCCTGGTATAATTTAATAAAATACTATGGTCATTATACATGATGTTAAATGTACCCTCGACCAATGGAAAGTGCAAGGTAAGGGTTAATTATACAATCACTTCATTATCCGAGGTTGTTTTTACGTGAGTATCTACAAGGACCTCTTTATCATACACATCTCTGTCACATAAAAATATTTTCAAAAGGAATATTTTAAGGATTTATGTAATGGAATGTTTTACTGCATCATCATTTTAAATGGTTTAAATTTTTATTCTTCTAAATAATTCTCATTAATGTCTATGTTTTCAAAATGGGTTTTAAGGATTTATTTACATAGAAATGAATGTTTTTAAAATATTAATTATTTCAAATGTTTCAAAGAGGTATGGGACACTTTGATTCAAAAATTACTTTAAAGGTCTTCATTTCTAAATATTGTTACTTTTAAATGTTTTCATGAAAAAGGGATATTCCTCTCAAAGAGTTTTACAAAACAATTTCATCCATGTCATAATCTTTTGGTGGATTTTAATCTTGTTTGAAGTTGATTTATTATGATACAGGTATTTCTTATTGTATTATAGGTTTTGTAATATGTTTGAATGAGGAAGTGTTATTTTTATACCATTCATGGTTTATGGAAAAATTATTGACATTTATTATGCTAGTTTTAATATAAATGTTTATGTTATGTTTCAACCTTTTCATATGAGGAATGTATTGGACATAGTAAGTGACCGGTGGAGCCCACTATAGCGCCTCGATGTGTCGGTACGTATCAAGAGACAATTAGACTTGGAATTGGATAAGTCCTTTCCCAATTGGATATATTGTTTTCGCCGAGGCCTTAATCATTTTTATATGTCTTTTCCAGGGCCTTGACAAAATGTTTCAAAATGTCTGGCATTATACATTCCCTCATTATGAAAGAAATATTGATGGTTCATGAGGTTATTCGACTAGTAGAATACCCAGGACTATGTTTTCTTATGGTATTATTTACTCACCTCATATTTCATCCATATGGGGTTCATGTTTATTATTTTCAATGGCATGTGTTTTCAATTATTCACCATGCCTACTATTTATGATATCTTTCGCTAAATTTTTTACCCTTACAGAGCATCTGAGCTCACCCCCATTCATATGTATTATTTTCCCAGGATTTCCATGAAGTGTAGTATGATTTATATGCAGGGTTAAGATAAAGGGGAATAATGGTATTCTCCAAAGAAATATCTATGATGTATTCTATGTTTGAAATTGAAATGGGAAGTTAATGTATGTAATCTATTTCCAAGACTGCTGAATGGATCGGTCTTGCGGGATATGATTTCTCTGTATCATTCGAGTGTATTAAAAAATTCACCAACTATGGGTAACTGGGGTCAGGGCGTTACAGTTGGTATCAGAGGAATTTTAGAAACAACTTTGGAAATAGATTTATATAAACTCTGATTAGAGAACATTACCCTAAGATAGACTTTGAGGTTATTTATAGAAGAACTTCCTAGAAATGTTGTAATGTAGAGATTTTGTGTATTTTCCAAGGAATACATCCATGTCTGGATGCAAGCAGATAATGGTTGATCTAGCACAGATGTACCTAGGAGTGAAAAATCTCACAAGGAGTTTCGGGCTTCACCCAGGGTATCCTGGTACTCGACAATGGGTCTTGCTGCACTCTTGGTTATGACACTCATGGGTGATATGCCTAGAACAATTCACATTTTCATTACATTCTATTATGAAGGATTAAGAAGTCAATATTTCCCCCAAAGAAAACATTTTATGTTTATATATTGTATGCATAATCATTTTAATTTATGTTAGGTATTTTACAAGTTTGTTAATATGCATTGCGATTCAAAAAATATCCTAGTGTATGAAATTGTTTGGAAATGGAACCAAGTAGAAGGAATGAAAATTCTAGCAATACGCATGAACGAATGATTATAAAGGATCATATCATTCAAGGTTTTAAGCCAACTTTTAAATGGGAAATAGTCTCCCACATATTCTCATCATATAAAGAAATAATATCATGTGTCAATAAGATAAGAAAAGAATTCATTGAGTCCTACGGCTTTGAAGTGAAGTAAGAGAAGAAAAGGATTGAATAGAAAAAGATGTGTAAAGGGAAGAGGGGAAATATGGATTTTCACATATGTGATAACTGTGGAAAGAATCACCTTGGTAAATACTTGAAGGGAATGTGAGTTGGTTATAATTGAGGAGAAAAAGGACATCATTTACATGGTTTCAAGGGTAAGAAAAAGGTTTTAAATGTTCAATTATTTATCTACAAGGAGTTCAGACACTACACGAATCAATTCCCAAATCATGAGAGTATACCTCAAATGCTGCTATTGGATAATAATGAAGTTATTATACTATCAAAGACAAAGAGTAATGAGTGGAGTTACAATGATTTTATTAAAGTATTGTGTCATTTGGGTATTGTATTAATGATGTACATGTAATAAGAATTATAGAGTATATACGGATTGTAATACAATACTATTTAATTAAGGTCTTGAGATTGTGTAGAACCAAGAAATGTGATTCCATAGTAGGTTTATTTTTTTTAGAAAATATATGGTTGAGGGAAAGATAAAAAATAATATGGTTCTGATACTGAGGTAGTGATTTTGAAATAATATATGATTGATTTGGATAAATTATATTGGATATTCTTGACTACCTTGAAACTGATTAATGATTTGTATATTCCATCAAGAATATTTTTGGATAGAAGGAGTATATCTAGTATTATATAAATAATAAGGGACCATGACTGTAATAAATAAGGTTTTATGGTAGTTCCGGGTGTTACAGTGTTTTAAAAGAATACATGATACTGATTTTCACATGTTATTATAAGTAAAAAATGAACTTCAATGTCTATAAGTTCCTCATAAATTTTGGACTGTGGGTTTGGACATAAGTATTTTGGATAATTATAAAGGTTAGAATCCATTATGTTTGAAATTGGATACTATTATTAAGGTTAATTCACTTCTTGAGATTATTTTTGTGTTGTACTAAATAGGACATGACGAAGGTCGGGCGACAACCTGTCGCATCCAGAAAGGTCGCGAGACATGAACCGAAACTGAAGGGCGATAAAGGTGCATCACCTACCACTGGCCCACATGATATATTGGATTGTGTAGTGTAGTTTTTTTTGAAAGGTCTGATAGATGAATTATAAATTCATTTTTTGTAACCTTATACGATTAGGATAAATAGAATATTTTTATGTTCTATTATCTTTTAGAATTAATGATGAGTTTGTGGTAGAAATTAGTTACATAATGGAACACTTCTTTTCAAGTATATTTTTCTCACTTACTCTATGATGACATTAATTCTTAAACATTAGTTATGGGATTTTGAAACCGTAAATGTGTTCTCCTAATACCTTATGTTTTGTTGAACCGATAACATTTCAAATCATCTTAGATTGATGTCTTTGAGGCCGTCAATCTTATACTTGTTTTTGATTTATAACCAAAATCACTCCCTATAATTATTTAAAATTTCCCCCAATTATGTGTCTTTAATTACCACCAATGTTCTCCAAATCCAGAACATAATTTGGTGGTGGCATTTTTATTTCCCATTACCCCTTCTTGAGACTAAATTTAATTAACCATATTTTCGATGTGGGTTTTCGACAAAGTTATTTATCTATTTTTAACCTTTTATTTTCAAAAAACAATTTCAAATTGCGAGAAATCAATTTATTAAAGTATGGGAGAATGTAACACCCCAATATTTTATAGTATGTTATCTCTTTAAAGTATTTCAATAACTTGCGCTACAAACAACATCGTGTTCGAGCACATAATGACTTACCAAACAAGCCGTTCAAAAAATATGTAATAAATAGTATTAAACACATATTAAATTTTATATTTTTTATATAATTTTAACATTATTATTTTCTGTTTCTTAGATTTAATATATGAAATATAATTTTTTTAAGATAAAAGAGGTATTTTAAAAAAAATGGAGTTTTTCCACCTTTTAATGGAGAACCCTTTTTTGACACCAATATTTGAAAATTTTATATATTAAATTTAGTGAAATTAAATTATTCTTTAAAATAGGGTCATAAAAAAATTTGTGATTAATTTTTTTACTTTTCGGATAACATTCATATTTTCATGAATAGTGAAAAATTACTAAATTTTAATTAACAACAAGTTTTTCAATCAAAATAATTTATAGTGTTAAATTATATATTTGAGTGGTTGTAAAGTATCACTAGAAACTATTTTTATTATTTGACATAAATTAGGTCATTTTTTGTAATTTTACATTTAAACTGAACATAAACAAGGTTCAATATTTTGATAGTTATTATTTCTTAAAAAAACTCTTTCTGTTTTAACAACATGAATTAATTTTAAATTAATTTCTGCCACTTCTATAATTTGAATTTGTAAAAATTGATTCCAAATTTAGAATCTATAGGTTCAAACTGTGTAAATAGGTATCTGTTATTATTAGTCATTATGAATATTTACATCATAAAATATTTTATTAACCATGGTTAAATGTTAAATCTAGTAAATTATGATAAATAAATAATATTATAATAATATTAAATTACCATAACATATGTACTATTCATATTAGATGATTCATTTCTGAACATGGGCATCCTTGGGTCTTTTTGGGAACCCATGGAGCCACATGAGAGTGATAATGACACATGATATTAATTAATTTAAAGTAAAGACAAAAAATGACATAAACATATATATTTTTGTAAAATAGTTTTTACATTGGGATACAAAAGTAATCTTTTTTACTATAATTTATCATTAGAAAGATAAAAATCTTTCAGAAATAATGATATTTTTATTTATAATTTTTTAGACATTAAATTATTAAAATTATTTATTACACAATGATCATGTTGTAATTACCTATTTAATGAATGAATCCAATAAATGTTATTGTAATTATTGAAATAAATATAATTTGAATGTTTTTATGCCATCCACGAATATTATAGGTGAATATGACATGTTAGGATTGATTAAATGTATTTGGTTTGATGTAATCAAGTTGTGATGAATTTCACAAAAACAAAATACTAAATACAAATAAAAATGTTAATGTTATGTTTCAACCTTTTCATATGAAGATTGTATTGGACATAGTATGTGATAGGTGGAGCTCTCTATAGCTCCTCGATGAATCGGTAGGTATAATGAGACAATTAGACATGGAATTTATTGAGGCCTTTCCCAATTTTATATACGGTTTTGGCCAAGGCCTTATTCATTTTAAGATGTCTTGGCTGAGGCCATAAAAAAATGATTCAGAATGTCTGGCATTATACATTCCCTAATTTTGAAAATAATATTGATGGTTCATGTGGTTATTCAACTAGTATAATACCAATGACTATGTTTTATTATGGCATTATTTACTCAACTTATATTTCTTCCATAAGGTGTTCATGTTTATTATTTGTAATGGAAATTTTTTTCTATTATTCACTGTGCCTATTGTTTATGTTATCATCCGCTAAATTGTTTACCCTTACTAAGCATATGAGATCACCCATTTTTTATGTTTTATTTTCCTTGGATTTCCAAGAAGTGTGTTATGATTGATATGCAAGGTTAAGATAAAAGGGAATAATGTTGTTCTCAAAGAACTATCTATGCTCTATTTTATGTTTGATATTGAAAGGTGAAGTTAATGTATGTAATCTATTTCCTAAACTTCTTAACTGGTAAGTGTTTTAGGAAATTATTTCTTTTTATCATGCCAATGTATTAAAATAAAGCACCGAATATGGGTAGTGGGGTTTGGGTGTTACATTGTGTGATCCAAATGTGCCACATATGCTGAAACACCCAAGGTAATTTTATAAAAAACCTAATTTTTAGAATTACATGGCATGTAATATTTACACAGTGTGTTATCATTCACACTGTATAATCAGCTCATGAAATTATTCTGGTGAACATTACACATCATATAATCTATACAAAATATGAATATTACCTATAGAAGGCTTAAATAAATGATTTTAATTGTAAAACTCAGAACACTATAGTCATTTTACGAACCTGGGGAGAACATCACTACTCCATTAACACATTTATAACCATACTCAGTTAATTAAAAAATCATACATCACCAAACTTTTGATTATTTTTATTAGAAAGTTTTCTCTATTATCTAGAGTCTAAATATGTAGTCAATTAGAGGTAAAAAAATAAGTAAATGTAATGGAATTACATGAAAGGGGTAATATGATGTTACAACCTCCACACCATAAGAGTTTCTATCCATGAGAAGTCATGTTAAAGAATAAAAACAAGTAAATAGGTGAGGCTATTGATCCTTTATCAACAACTTTCACAGCAAGGCCTTATGAATATATGATATTGTTTACATTACAATATGAAAAATATAATCAACTTACAATAAATTTTTTTACTTGATATTCAATGATTTCTACTAGATCTTCCACAATAGAAACATCTATTTCTTACCCAATATGTTACCATTATAGATTGCCCGAGGGAACAAGATGGTATTTATTGAGATGTGACATGCAGAAATCATCATGAATTATTATCAAGTCAAACAGATATTACAACCGATATGAAACCTTTACAAGACACTAAGTGAACTCAAATGGTCCAAAAAACTTCAGATCCAACATTACATGTTTTCTAATATAATGGTGAACCAATCGTGGTGAATAATAAATTAAACCCATTTTCCTATGGAGAAAACAAAAAGATGACCCTGTTGAATCACATAATATTTTTATTAACATTGATCTATAACCAGATTATATCATACAACCTGAATTCTAGAAGAAGTATCCAAAACCTTAATTGTTCCAACTAAATAGGCTTTCCACTTGTATTCCAAAAAAATCGGTGAACTATAAGGGTGACCATAAAAATAATAAAAAGTTACCATTTTGATTGATAACCAGTAAATACAATTATAAGAAAACTCATCTAGTCCCCGATGTCTATCCCATTATCCTCCAAAATAAAACACACTATAATGAGGCATATCCACCAGAATCTGAATAGAATGCTTTGTCCAACCTTCTATTTGGGGTTGATAATATTCACTCAATCTAAAGTTTGTCCACAAAACCTCCCGGAGAATCATCCAGAACCTCAATGTAAACATAGGACCCCTATATGAAATAGTTAAAAAAGGAACACCTTCTAACCTCACAATATCTTGCAGATACATCTATCCCCAGTCATCAACTTTACTAGTGTCCCTAGTCAGAATGAAATGACAAGACTACTTCATCTGATCAGTTACCAAAATGATATAATTCCTCCATCAAGAAGTCTATGGTAATCTGATAAAAATTTCAATGGATACCTCATCCCATTTTTAAACCAGCACTACAAGAAGATCTAGTAACCAATATTGTTTCATATGATCATCCTTCATCTCATGGTAGGTGTAATAATGGGATGCATAAACCGAAATGTCTCACTTAATAGATGGCCACCAGATTTTCCAAATCATATCATAATACATCATTAAAATTCACAGATGAATAAACTAAAATTAAATATAATAATTAAAAAAAATGATCTGCTCTTTTATGCTAGGATGACAAACTAATTCCCAAAACAATGAAGATCATATGAGAGAGAGACAAAAAAATAAATGGTCTCCCCACCATATAGTGTTACCTAAATTCCTCTGAAATTTTCATCTGACTTTTGAGTCTACAAAAAATAATTAATGGGAGGTGATGATAAATGAATTATAGTCCACACCATACCTTATAAATCCTCTTGAACGTTCAGATGATATTGTGAGAAGATCCCTATAAAGTTTCACTCATAATTTGTTTCCTAAACATCCAATGATGGGTTTATTCTAGTAAGACTGTCTTCAATGAAATTAACCTTCCCCATGAAGTAAGAAATATAAAAATAAAATATATAATTGTATTACACCCACTGCCTCTATATAATATTTAAGTATTTTTGTGAAAATATATATCTCATTCTATTATGGTATGAAAATACTATAAAACACTACCTAAAAATATAGTGCTACCAAACGTAAGTGAATGAATAACTACAAAAATAACTAATTCATGAGGCGATTAATTATTCTAATTTTATTTTAGATAATAGGATATGTAAGATACCAAAATATAAACCTTATTGAGAAAACAAACCAAAATATCTCCAAAATCATAAAAAACCACATACACTATACTGGGCTCAATTAAGATCGAAATAGGTGCTGATTTCAAAATTCTCTTCTACTCTTTGAATGAGTATTGATAATTTTAATCCCATAAATATTTCACCCCATTCCTAGTAAGAGAATTCAATTGTGATGAAAACGTTGATAATTACTTGAATAAACCATAGTAGAATCCCGTAATACCAAGGAAGCTCTGAATCTGAAAGGCATTTTATAGTTCTTCCAAAGACAAAATAGAATTCACCTTCACCAGAAGAACTGATATTCCAGGCATACAAATAACATTTTATATGAAGATAAATTATTTTATCCAAAAATTTCAATTGAAAATATTTCCATATAAATCATGAATCCTCAATATTCAAGGAACCAAACCCAAATAGATCTCAAGACCAGGATTGGAACTCATGTTAACCAATATATCATCCACAAACACAACCAAAACTGTGTCACGATACATATAGAATATCTATTTCATTAATTCCATAAAAACTATAGGATTGGTATTCTATGAAAAAAATAAAAATATATTATTAATGGACATAATTTCTCCTAAAATCCATCTTCAAGATATCACACTCCCAAACTATGAGTTGATGACAACCCAACCAAAGATAAATATTTTAAAACCACTTTTATTCCTTTAACTATTCAAAAAATAGAACAACATGAGGAAAATGTTATTTGTTCTTAAATAATACGAAGTTCACCATTATATATTACATTTACAATGTATGTGAACTATATACCTTCTATGAAAAGATCACTAGGGTTACCTATGAAAATACACTTGGGAAAAGAAACCACTTTTCTATCAAGACATCCATTTGAATATTGGGATCCTTTAGCTCCCCTAGTACCATATGATAGGATGGTATACAATCTAAATATTTATATTGGACTAAATCAATAATAATCTCTAATTCAATATTCATAGGAATCTTGGAGAAATAATTTGGGAAAATGACATAATAAACAGGAACAATAGATAGAAGATCTACGTCCAGAGAGACGTCATCGTGATCAGATGCTACAACATATATAAAAATCTTGATGTCTATGTGAGAAGGTCCTCTATGACCAATAATAGGACCCCACTCTCCCAAAATCACATACAATCCCCCATCTTCTATAAGAAATGAAACACACATATGATAAAAATAATCCTCATTATGACGATCAACAAGAAAATCACTTCAAATGATGACGCCAAATACTTCCAGATAATGTATGACAATATATTGGACTAAAATCACATCCTCAATTTATAACCCAAAACAAAGACATTAAAACCATGTCTCTTTCCTCTTCATTAGATTAATAATTAACTCCATAATAAAATACCTTGACCTTAGTGAAAGGATAAGAATATGAAAAAATGGATAGATATAAATGAGTGGGATGCTCTGGTATTAAATAATGTTATAAAAATTGAAGATTCAATAAATATGATACCTCTCAATTTGGATGGACCCATATCTACTACATTCAAAAAATCATCTACTATGTCAATGTGTTTTACTCTTGAGGAAAATGGTTGGAGACCTTTTTGTCCTATAAGCCTCTGACTATGCCACAATAGCATTTGGAACTGATAATCCTTGACCATATTAGGGTGAAGACACAAACTAATAGAAATACTAATGATGATCGTAACGTACAAAACTCTGACACATATTTTTAGATGAAGGTCATGAACACCATTTATTTTCAACATTTCCACATTGATTGTATGTAAATGGGACATAACTAGCTGTAACTGGAGGTGCCAAAATGTCATGCTACCAACAACCACCTCCAACACTCATACAATGTCCCTTCCATAACCTCTTTCTCTCTATAGAACCAATGAAGATTCCAACTGGTAGAAGAGAAGGGGATTAGTATCAAACATTTCCTAATGAATTCATTTATACAATCATATCCATGTTCATTGTGTCAACATAGTTTGAAAGCTTTAGAATGAATGCCTATGATCTGATATCCAATCTCAAAACCAATATGCACATCTAGTATTTTACCCATTTATTCATTATAAACATAGCTTTGAAATGACCCAGCTCCATAATATTATTGGTGTACGCTGACCTAAAAATCTCCACCTACTATAAAGAGAGGAACTATAAAGACACATATATCATTAGAGACTCTAGAAAAAACTACTTGAGATAGAGAGACATGAAACCCTTCCATTATAAGTCCATTTGATTATCCACTTGTTCCATGGGATCCCACCATCACTTTCTAGGACCATCAAGTCTGAATTCTTTTCGATTCAACTTGACACTCTTATGTGTATCGAGGATGTTGAAAATCTTATCAGTCTAGTGAAGCTTGTACTCAACATCTTGAGGTTCACTCATACCATTAATGGATGGTGGCTTCCCATTCAAGAACACCCATGAAAGATCTTTTCACCCTATAATATTGGGATGTAACAAAATTACTATGTTTTGGACTTGTGGTATTATTTGGTCTATGACACGAACTGTGTAGATGATAGACTTGACAAAATTATGACCCATAATAGGATTCTACTATGGAGAATCAGCTTCACCCTTATGAGGAACACACATAACATGTCTCATAGGTATCCTGATATACACAAAAATAAAATGAACAATTATACAATTGAATTAATTCACTTTAAACCAGAAAAACAGAAAGAAAACATTGATATTAATGTCCAAAATCAAAATAGAAAACCCAAATTCAAACACACAATGGGAAATTAAGTCTCAGCATGACAATAATTGACCTGTTACTCATTGAAATATACCAATGAAGTCCTAAAAATCCTATCTCTAGTATACCAAAAATCCAAAGACAAGGAAATATGACGAAGTTCCTCCCTCTGATACTAAAAAATGAAGAACCTAACCTAGATACCATCTCAAAATTCTAGTTGAATCAAAAACACACATACCCAAAAAACATTCCTAATCCCCATGGTCATGTGTATAGAAACATAACATCAAAAATAAATTAGTGGAATTATTTTTCCCAACCATAATTATAAAAAATGACATATATAAACATGTACATAAAGGAAAAATTTAATAAAACATGAATATATATATTTCATAACCAAAGGATTAAAATAGAAGTGATAAAAATACAATGTTAGAAAAAAATCTACAAGATAAGAGTCTAATATTAAAGGATCAAAAATATAAATAGCTACTCTAACAGTATCCTTGTAATATCATAGGAAAACTCCAACCATCTCATAATCTAACTACCCAAACCTAGATGAGAGAAACCTCACGACCACATTGTTATGCCTTTTCTTTCTTGGAATGGAATTAAAATAATGAACGAAACAGTTATTTTTGAAGAATCTATATTTGGAGGTATACATGTTTGAACAATGTGATGATGTGTAACTACAACTATTTGTTTTTTGTTATTATTATTGAAGAACAATTTAAAACATGACCTGTTTAAAGATATTTTTTCGAGAATAAATTATCTTTGAATAAGATGATCTATATTTCATTAATTGATTCTGAAATTGTGATAAATAACCTATTTATTCAATTTAAAAAAACTATTTCTAATTATTTGAGTCTTAGCTACTTGAACTTAGTCATGGTAGAGTATCAATTTCTCAGACTAAGTTATGGATTTATTATTCCCTATAAAATAACTAGAAGGCTATGTTATGTCTTTTATTAAAGGTGTAAACTACCTAGACTATGTTTTGAAGGTCTTCTGATAAGATGACCTTTGTAGGGAAAATCCTCAAGTCTGTAGAGAGATAAATGGTGGAGTGGACTATGATAACATAATGCCGTGAAGCACTATAAAAATTTTATTGCACTTATTACAATTTATCTGATGCTCAAACTTCTTATAGAAGAGAAATATGGATATATGCATAAAATGAAAAGAAATATAATATCCAAAATTGTAATGATTATAAAAATCTGAATTCACCCCCAATTGTGAATAGTTATTTCATTTCGACCTAAATTTTGTATCAAAGGTATTATTTTTTGAATGAAGCAGATAAACTCTATCATGATAAATGTATAAGGTCGTTACAAAGAGAAATGTCAATGGATAATCATACATAAGGTATTTCAATGATATATTCTCCACACATAAATGGTTATAACTTTGGAAGTTAGAAAAATCATATGATCATCTATATGAAAATTATTTGATTTAAAGTTTATGTAAATATTATCACTTTATATATACTTGCAATAAAATGATAAACATGAAATACTATGAAATAAGATGAATATGACCTAAATTGAAAAGAAATCAATTGTATTATCTTTTAACATGGTCCAAACATATTAAATAAAGTATAAAAATGTCCTAATTCTTATGAGAAGTGGAAAATGATTATTGTTTCATATAAATGTACTGAAAATGGCAGACAGTTAAGGTATACTACTATAGAAATGAATTTTGACACTAGTACAATGTATACTTGTGAAAGTATCACCCAAAATAATGTGCAGTTGATAGATATTGTTAATGGTGTTTATGCTTTATGAGGAGAAATTACACAATCAGATTAGGGACTAAAATCACTTAGATCACTACCTCAAAATGGAATGGGATATCTACTTCTATAAAACATTTATCACCAGAAAATGATTTTAAATAGAAATAATTCATTGGACCCCAAATGATTTATGAAGTAGATATTTAAGATGAAAATGATGATTATTAGATAGTAAAATGGGAAAATAAAACCCTTAAATTTACATCTCAAATGTTTGAAATGAAATTGAATGAAAAAGGTAAAATCTCAAAATATTTTGATTTCATAGATTCTAAAATTGGATGGGATTATTTACCCATAATCATTAGAATATTTTATGATAAAAATTATGGAATCAAAAAATCATCCAAGAAAGATGAAAAAGTATATAAATAAGTAATATGATTTGAATGAAAATAGATGGGTCATATTAGACTTAATTTCCCACATTTAATACATGAATGAAGAAATATGGAAGGAAAAATCATAAGAAATTTAATTATGAGAGAAAAGGGAAATGAACTATGATGGATACTTAGTGTGTATTTTATGAATCCCTCAACTCTTACAAATCTGACATAGAAATAGAGCCAAAAATTAGATATAAAACATCTAATTTATGGCTAAGGAATAGTATTAGTTACAATCCTATTATTCTTCTACTTCTAATTCTATTAGATTATCATGTAATGAATTAGTTTCTTATTTATCTATCCATAAATAAAAAAATGACTCCCTTGTAAAAAAATCATAATTCACCAATAAATATTAATAATGTGATTTTATGTGAAAAGGATGCAATGGTAAAAAAACATCATGAATTAAAATAATTAAATACATCTATATTAAATTATACTATTCATGAAAAAAATAAAATAATTACAAGATGAAGTACAAAATTTCAAAAGTGCTTCTAGTATTTTAAACAATTGAGTAAAATAACTAAATTAGATTCTTGAAAAACAGTTAACAAAAAAGGAAAAATATGGACTATAATGAAAATAAGTAAAAAAAATTATATAAAAATTTTCTCATACCTAGTTTATACAATAGAACCTATTTCTTTTAATGAATGATTGAACATTATTTTGAAAAATGTTGTTTAATAAAATGTCTGATAATTGTAATTAAAAAAAATATCTTACAAAAAATATGTCTAAAATAATAGATGAAAATTATTATGAAATAGGGAGAATCTAGATTCCCATATATTTTCTTGCTAACATAGTTGGACCCAAGAAAATGTGGGAACAAAATCAAAATAATGGATAAATAATTTTATAGGAAAAGGACCACTAGAATAAAAAATAAGGTATATAGACAATGGCTACTCAAGACTGATGAGTTTAGATTCTTCCAAATATCATAAAATTTAAGGAAATGTTGGAGGAGTAGTCACCATTAGAGATAAATATAATGTGAAAGTAGTTGGAGTTGGATAACTTGGAGATCAAACAACAATTTCAATAAAAAACGTGCTATGTGTTTTTGGTATAAATCCTAACCGAATAAGTATTTCTAAACTATTATAATTTTTTTATTTTTTTTTTCTATAATAATTATCTCCCTATATTCAAAGATAAACTATAGTAATTTACATCACCAAGACCTAAAAAAATTTAGACCTTGGATATGGATTCCATTTGTAAAAAGTGTATTATTTAACTACTGAGATAAATGAATTTTGGATTCAGCATAGATGACATAGATACTAAAATTTTTAAAATTATATAAATTTCCTAAGAAACACATTGTTTCTAATTTTCCTCATCCTAAATTTGATAATGATAGACTCTATGATGCATGTAAAATTGGAAAACAAAAAAATCCTTCAAGTCAATTAAGAGAGTTGCTACATCGATAACTAAAACAGAACCACATTGATTTGTTTGTACAATATAGGGTAGAATGTTTGGCTAGAAAATTGTATGTTTATGTATTTTTTGATGATATTTCATGATTTACAGGGGATTATTTTCTAAATCATGAAACATACATTTTTACTATTTTTTAAATATTTTATAAATTTTTTCAAAATGAAAAAATAATAATTTCATCGAGAATTGATCAAGTTGGAGAATTTTAGAATAAAAAAATTAATTATTTTTTCACAAAACTTGGTATTAAATACCCAATCTATACATCAATAACACAAGAATAGAATGGAATTCTTAAAAAATAAACAAAACTATTCAAGACAGGACAAGGACTATGCTAAATTAATATAGCCTTCATACCTCTTTTTAGGAAGAATATATAAACACAGATTTATATATCATTAATTGAGTTTTAATAAGTGCTGTTATTAAAAAGATATCCTATGAACCTCGTAATCATAAAAAAAAATCAAATTTAATGAAAGTATTTGGATGTAATCTGTATATATTTAATCATTTGAAAATCTTGGTAAAATTGATCTGATGGATGATGATGGAATCTTTCAAGGATATTATTATACATCACAAGTCTATATAGTGTATAATAATATTTAAAGGATTTTTTAAGAATCATTTAATGTGATGTTTGATGAAAGTGATCCTTTTCATAAAAGGAATGATCAAAAATACGAAATTGTTACTCTTTTGACAACATGTTTGTTGAATCACCAGAGATTGATTTTCCAAAAAAAATTAATTAAAGTTAGTCTAGTACAAAACTATATAAAAAGACGAAACTAAAAATGTATTACCTAGAAAATAAAAAACATTAATGCCTCGTCCTTTAGAAACAATTATAGGAAATATGGATATGTTAGTAAAAAATAGTGTGTGTTAAATTTTTCATGTTTTTCATTATTTATATCACAATTTGAATTTAATATTATAGAACCAGATTTAAATTGATTTTTTTAATGATTATATAAGACAAATTTAATCACTTATATGGAAATATAGCTTTGGAATTAGTTTAAAATGAAACCAATTACCAGTAATAGGAACAAAATTGGATTTTCAAAGTCAAAAATATGATAAAGGTACAATTACTAGAAATATTTATGGATTAGTAGAAAAAGGATACAACTAGGAAGAATGAATAGAATATAATGAAACATTTTCAACTATTTCTAGATTAAAAGAAATTATATTCCATAAAGCTAATATATCTCATATGAGTTTTAAATTATATCTGACGAAAGTAAAATCCTCCTTTTTAACTGAATATTTAATAGAGGAATTTTATATTGAACAACCCCTGGTTTTGGAAACCCACATCTGCAAAATATATTTTTCAAACATACTATAGATGTTTATGGACATAAACAAGAACCTAGTTATTTATATGAAATATCATGTTCTTTTTTATTATAAAATTGATTTTCCATTAGGTTTACATATCCTACTTGTTTTATGAAAACCATTGTTTCTAATATATTATTAGTAAGAAATAATGTAGATGATTTTATTTTTTGTTCAATAAATAAAACACTTTGCAATGAATTTTCAACCCATATAAAAATTGTATTAGAAATTAGCGTCATGGGAGAATTAAACTACTTTTTAACAGTTCAAATTTATCAAAAAGATTATAGAAATGCGTTAAATCAAAGAAAATACATTACTGATTTATTGACGGGGTTTGGATGACAAATAGTAATACTTATGAAACTTCCATGGGTAATAATATAAAAAAATATTTTTATGATACTAGAAAAATATTTGGCATCAAGTTATACATAGTTATGATTGGTAGTTTATTGAATCGTGCTACTATAAGAATAGAGATAATGTTTTCTATATGTTTATGTGCTATATTTCAGTCATCACAATTTAATCACAATTTAATTCTATTAATATAATTTTTATATATTTAAAATGAAATAATTTTCAATTTTTACCTTACCAAAAAACCTATAATTTTAATTTAAATTAATTTTTAGTCATTGATTTTGGAGGATGTTGAAAGGATAGAAAAATCACAATAGGAACCTGTCACTTTTTAAGAAAATTTTTAGTTTCATTGTCAAGTACGAACCAACCTTCAGTTTTTATATCAATATACAAGGAAAAATATATATCAAATTTTAGTTTCTATACACATGTTTTGTGGATTAAAAACACCTTGCTAGACTTAGGACTTAATTTTAATAATATTAATATTTTAAGTTATAATACAAATGAAATTAAAATTTTTAAAAATCCAATAAGATAATCATGAACCAAGAATATTGATATAAGATATCATATTCATAGAGATCATCTTCTTAAAATGTATATATCATTAGAATTTATAGATACTAAATATCAACTTTCTGATATTTTTACTAAACCACTTCCAACTGCCAGTTTTGATTTTATTAAGGCAAAGTAAGGAATATTTAATTTAAAATAATGTTTTATTAATTTATTTCATTAATATATGTATTGATATATTTATTATATTTATTTGGTTATTTACTAATTTATTTGTTGGTATTGTATATAAAATAAGACAATATTTCATATTTTAAGAAGAAAAAATTTCAAAATAAAAACTAATAATGATTATATTGAGTAATTGGATTGAGAAAATAGAAAAACATCACTACATTTCTAAAACGATTCATTCATTATCCCTCTTTTCCTCACCATTAGATTTTGAACCACTTCACCTTCCAGAGCTCTTGTGTTCCCTTTAAAACACTATAATATAATTCTTCTACCCTCAGTTTCACATAAATGTCAAAGAGAATGAGGAAAGATAACATTAAACAAAGTAAATGAAAAAACATCATGTACCATTCCAAAATATCCTTCATTGAAAATTTGTTGAATTTTAATGGGTGTGTAAGAAAATTATCATATTGAATAAATCCATCTTCTTTATGGGTTTTAATTTGATTTTTATCAAAAAATGAAATTCTATTTGATATTGAAGTAAAAACGTTCTATAGGAATATTTAGTTTAGTTTTAGGGAAACATTAGATGTTATCACTTTATAGGTAGATGATAATATATTTTCCATATCTCTTATAAGTAATTGAAAAGTTCTTTAAATGTACCCATGAAGTCCTTTTTCATTTTGATCTTCGATCCATTGGGAATTGTGGAAAAAATCATAATATATTATGTCATTTCTATTTAGTTCAACATTAATTTGGAAAATTATTGTTATGGATCATGAGGATAATGATAAGTTGATGGTCAAGTTCGTTTAGCAAGGAATAATACCAATAATTGAAGAACTATAAATAATTATTTATACTGATATGTATGTAATGTTTTTATTAATTAGTGATATCAAGTTATACTTCAATAGATATATGCTCCAACATCTAAATCACAACATTCAGTCATAGGTATGAATGTATATATACCTATATGGAATAATTATTTATCTTCATCTATTTGGTCATAATAAAATTTTCTATATATATTCTCATACAATGTGTCATCATAGTAAAATTTTTAATGATATAAATTTTAATAATTGAGGGTTCTTCTTGAGTATAATAAAAGGAAAAATGCTACATATTGGGGATGATGGGGAATAATAATTATATCACATTGCTCAGCGAGAGCAAGGGAAAATGATTTTTTGGAACTATTTTTTACATAATGAGGTAGTTGTATAATATAGAACTAAAGATGTTGGAAAAAAACATTGACTTAGATATAACACATTGGATCAAAACGATGTAGATACTGAATATGTAGATAGTGATGTCTTTATCAATCATATTAGTCATAGGGAATAACCTTCCAATTAGAACCTAAAATATGAATCCACTGCACCAAGGGAGGCTAATTCATCAATTTTTTTACGAGTCTCAATCAATCATGAGGAACAAAAAACTGAAATTCCAGCACAAAATTAATGAGTAACTTTTGAAAAAGAACAAGATTAGTAAATTTCTCAAGGAGGTTCGAAAAGTTAAAATATAAGTAGATGTAACTACTAAATTTTTTGAGAATCAATGATTATCTAATAATGAACTATCTTTGGGAATAATGCCTATGTATATGTAAATAAAAAATAATTTCTTGATAACGAATCTTTCTTTTTCTCATGAGATGAATCTAGGAAATTGTGTAATTATAATGGATGGAGCCCGGTCATCAGGGAACCAAGAAGAAGAGTCTTATGATTCTCTAAAGAATTAAATCGAATATTTAGTAAACAATTTAACTGATTGAAGGATGATAATCCAATGTTACACCATGAAATTAAGTCTATAAGAAAATAATTGTAAGAATAGATAAATTTATATGTTTCCAGATTGGAATTCAAATATGTTTTGGCTCACTTAAAAAATATTAGAGAATGTTTTTTTGCAGAAGGGATTTTGATACATTTCAATGATAAATCTGAGATCAATTTGGAAAACTGAATACATAAATAGTAAAAATGATTGATTTCAAATATTTAAAGTGGTATTTATGTTTGTAGTTTGAATATTTTAGCATTAGTGTCATTTAATCCATAGAATCTACATCTGCACCTAAAAATTCTATATATTTAATCAAAAGGTATCAATCAATTATTTCAGAAATTTCTGATTTGAATCATAGGATTCATTCCCTTATGTGTAACTGTACACCACTAGACGTTTTATTATACAACTAGAGAGATCTCATTGAGATGTTTACATCAAGAGAACATGGAATCAGATTTCTTATCAATGAGTTATGTGAGAATATTTATATGTTTATTTATATTGAGGATAATTTGTAAGACTTTTTGAAAGTCAATATCAATGAAAGATAAATAATTTTATATGAATTAAAAAATTTTATGCCATAGTTGGTTGAAAAATATAAATAGTTTAAATGGAAATATAAAGAAATTAAAGGATGTTCTCCTTGCTATCTAAGATTCAATAGGGCATGAAACATCCTTTAAACCAACCCTTTAAAATTCAACCAGACCAACTTTTAAAAACATTTCTCAGAAAAAATATTCCTATTATCATAAACAACATTAATAAAATTATTATTTTATTATATTTATATTTATTATCATTAATTTCATTAATTTATAATACCATAAAACTTATATATTTTTCTTCTAAAGAATAATATAATATATGTTTACAACTAGGGGCCACATTGAATGTGTTTTAATACATTTTCATCTACATTTATTTTGATATTACAAATTTGGGGATAAAATTGAGTAAAAAAAATTCATGATCCTTTAACCTTATTCTATTTTATAGGTAATGGATATGTTGTGTCAATTAATTATAAATAACTATAATTCATGTATCATTATAAATATACTATTCCATGTTTGTTAAAAATTCCGATATTTTTCATATAATATAGTATGAGTTTTGTGGTCATCAAATTGGTGGAAATTTTTTATAATGTATTGTCCCAAAAATAATAAATAAATCTTATTGATTTAGACGCTCATAGATAAACATGTCTGTTTTAATAATGAAATTAAATTTAGTATTTTATTGGAATATATTTATTGATAAGAGTAGCTTATTTATAGGTTTTAGTGTTTTTTAAAGTATTATGAATGTGTTTGGAAGTATTCTGGAAGAACTATCTCTACCCTACATTTGTAAGGATAAAATATGGTTTAGAAACTAGATGATGAAAATAACACCTATGGATCATAAATCATACGATGATGGAAAGTTATTGTTTATCAACCCTATATTTAGATGGAACCGTATTCTTGAGAAAAGTGAAGGTACAGATAAAGAACCTAATTTTTTTAAGGAACCCTACATTTTTTGAAATAAATATATGGTACATAAACCCTAATTTTGTATCAAACCATTCATTTTAAACTCAACATTATGATTTTTTCATTAAAAGAAGTAACCCCAAGTTTGACCATTAAAAAGTGGAGGTTGAATTAAAGATATTTTCCATGATGAATATGATTTTCACGATGATAGTTTATATCATTTGAAGATGTTTTATAACCAACTAAAAGGATTGTATTGAGAAGTGTATATTTTTTCTATATTTAAGGGATGTCAAGACTCTTTTAAATTATATAAATTTGAATTACTGTGATTTTTCTAGAGAAATTATTGGATTTAATCAATTGAATGAAATCCAATATTTCAATTTAAATTGAAAGATGATTTTAAATTTCTGTAATATAGTATGTGTGAAATAAATTTTGAATATAGAACTAGTAAAATGAAACAAAAGATCCAATGACTTTTTTATTTCTAAAAAATATTTACATTAGAGATATACATGTTTCAATCTTTTTCTATTGTGTAATAGTATCTATTTGTTGGTTTCTATTATTATTGAATATCATTTAAATAAAATATATATTTGATGCTATTAATTATGGGTGAAATGTATCATTGAAGAAGAATAACTATATTCAGTTAGTTTCTCCTACAGCTCTAATCAAAATCATGTTTATTTAACCAAATTAATCTCTTTTGATTTATTAGAGTTTTCGCTTCTCAAACACAGTCATGGTAGAGTATCATCTTCTTAGACTATTATGTGGATTTAGGTCTCCCATTAATATATCTATAAAGATATATAAAGCCTTATTGTTTACTTTTCAACTTCCTACACTCAGTTGTGAAGGTTTTTTGTTAAGAGCACCTTTATAGTGACAATCACCAAACTCATAGAGGGAGCGTTGGTGGAGTGTACTAGGGTATTTTTGTGCACTAAACCACTGTAAATATTGACATTTTATTATTTATTATTTATCTACTACTCAATATTATTATATAAGAGAACACTGAAAATCAATATTCTTCACTATGAAGAAAGAAATAATCTATCAATATTATTAAAAACACAATTCACCCTCTATTGTGTAAATTCATGTCATTTCAACATAACAATATGAATGATATATGAGGTTTTGAGGAGGTTTTCCCCTAGGTGTTTGTTACAAGAAATTTACAAGTAGATAATCCCATGTGTGTATAGAATGTATATATATATATATATGAAATATATCATTCTTGGTTTTGGGAATAATTGCAGAGTCTTGGTTTATATGTTATCAGGTACCATAGTGGGAATCATCTCCCAAGATAATGATGTCCTAGAAGAAATTTTGGGAAGTGAATGAGACCCCCTAGTGTATGATATATATTACTTTTGTGAAATTATTTTCATTTTATATACTATATGAGGTTATAACGAGGATAATTCCCCTAGGTGTATGTAATATAAGGTTCTAGGACGGGACACCCCTTTGGGGTATTCTATAGTGGTTCATGGGTCCAAAATGAACCTTATATATACGATGTTTCTAGGTGGAATATATTACCCCTCATAAGGATATACATGAGGATTCTATGAATAATATGTGACCTCCAAGGGGGGTGATTTACAAGGTTCAAGGTTGATCTAAAAATATAGGGGTATGTGATATGAGGTTCCATGGAGAGTATGTGCCTATGATTTAATATCACGGTTCAATCGTAGGACATATTCACCTAGGGTGTCACCATATAGGTTTTTGGGAAGAAAATGGTTCCCCCTATATGGCGTGATATGCATTGAGATGCTTTGGCATTGCATGTAGCAGGTATGGAAAATACCGTGTGTCACATTAGGACCCAAGGATTAATGATAATTTTATTCTTCCACATTTTATTTATTATCTTCAAGGAATATCACATTGTGAACACATAGTATATGTTTTTTATTTTTGGGACACCAATTTTATTGGAATATTTATTTTAAATCAAATATTCCTTGGGAAACCATAGAACATTAGTACTTTAGAAGTTCTCATGGTCATAGGTTCTGTTAAGGTATAGGTATAGTATTTTATGATCTGGTTAGAGAATATCGACAAGGATTTAGACACTGGGATATGATGATGACCATGTATATTAGTATAGGCTCGTAATTTTTTATTTATTTTTATTTTTATACTTGATTAGTTTAGTGTGTCATCAGATGGGTTTTATGATTCTATTATTGAATGTCAATTTTTATTAGATGGTTTTGGATTATTTAATCCACATATATGATTATTATAATCAAGTATTTTCATGTTATTTGTGATTTTTACTATGATAGGATCATATATTATTCCTAGAGAAACACCTCAAACCATATATTTTTCCTAGAGAAACACCTCATGGTCATGTATCTTTTTAAATTCAATGTGACCCTAGGTAATCCTTCCCCCTATATGGCGTGATATGCATTGAGACGATTTGGAATTGGATGTAGAAGGTTTGGAAAATACCGTTTGTCACATTAGGACCTGAGGATTAATGATAATTTTATTCTTCTACATTTTATTTATTATCATCAAGGAATATCACATTGTGAATACATAGTATATGTTTGTTATGTTAGGGGCACCAATTTTGGTGGAATATTTATTTTAAATCAAATATTCCTTTGGAAACCATAGAACATTAGTACTTAAGAAGTTCTCTTGGTCATAGGTTTCGTTATGGTATAGGTCCAGTATTTTGTGATCTGGATAGAGAATATCGACAAGGATTTAGACACTAGGATATGATGATGACCAAGTATATTAGTATAGCCTACTAATTTTTTATATATTTTTATTTTTATACTTGATTAGTTTAGTGTGTCATCAGATGGGTTTTATGATTCTATTATTGAATGTCATTTTTTATTAGAAGGTTTTGGATTATTTCATTCACACATATGATTATTATAATCAAGTATTTTCAAGTTAGTTTTGATTTTTACTATGATAGGATCATATATTTTTCCTAGATAAATAATTTTCAATTATTACCTTACCCAAAAACCTATAATTTTAATTTAAACTAATATTTAGTCATTGATTTTGGAGGATGTTGAATGGATAAAAAATCACATTAGGAACCTTTCACTTTTTAGGAAAATTTTTATTTTCATGGTCAAGTAAGAACCAACATTCAGTTTTTATAACTATATAGAAGGAAAAATATATATCAAATGATAGTTTCTATGCACATGTTTTGTTGATGAAACACACCGCACTAGACTTTGGACTTAATTTTAATAATATTAATATTTAAGTTATAATACAAATGAAATTAAAATTTTTAAAAATCCAATATGTTAATCATGACCCACAAATATTGATATAAGATATCATATTCATAGATATCATCTTCTTAAAATGTATATATCATTAGAATTTATAAATACTAAATATCAACTTTCTGAAATTTTTACTAAACCACATCCAACTGCTAGTTTTGATTTTATTAAGGCGAATTAAGGAATATTTAATTTAAAATAATGTTTTATTATTTATTTCATTAATATATGTATTGATATATTTATTATATTTATTTGGTCATTTACTAATTTATTTGTCGGTATTTAATATAAAAGAGGAAAATATTTCATATTTTAAGAAGAAAACATTTCAAAATAAAAAATAATAATGATTATTGTGAGTAATTGGCTTGAGAAAATAGAAAAACATCACTAAAGTGCTAAAAAAATTCATTCATTATCCCTCTTTTCCTCACCCTTAGATTTAGAACCACTTCACCTTCCAAAGGGATTGTGTTCCCATTAAAACACTATAATATAATTTTTCTAAAATCAGTTTCACATAAATGTCAAAAAGAATGAGGATAGATAACATTGAACAAAGTAAATGAAAAAACATCATGTACCATTCCAAAATATCCTTCATTGAAATTTTTTTGAATTTTAATGGATGTATATGAAAATTATCATATTGAAGAAATCCATATTCTTTATGGGTTTTAATTTTATTTTTATCAAAAAATGAATTTCTATTTGATCTTGAACTAAAAAGGTTCTATAGGAATATTCAGTTTAGTTTTATGGAAACATTAGATGATATCACTTTATAGGTAGATGATAATATATTTTCCATATCTCCAATAAGTAATTGAAAATATCTTTAAATGTACCCATGAAGTCATTTTTCATTTTGATCATCGATCCATTGAGAATTGTGGAAATAATCATAAGATATTATATCATTTCTATTTATTTCAACATTAATTTGGAAAATTATTATTATGGATCATGAGGATAATGATAATATGATGGTCAAGTTCATTTAGAACGGAATAATACTAATAATTGAACAACTATAAAAGATTCTTTATACTGATATGTATGTAATGTTCTTATTAATTACTGATATCAAGTTATACTTCCCTAGATATATGTTCCAATATCTAAATCACAACATTCATTCATAGGTATGAATGTATATAAACCCATATAGTATAATTATTTATATTCATCTGTATGGTCATCATAAAATTTTCTATATATATTCTCATACAATGTGTCATCATAATAATATTTTAAATGATGGAAATTTTAATAATTGAGGGTTCTTCTTGAGTATAATAAAAGGAAAAATGCTACATATTGGGGATGATGGGAAATAATAATTCTGTCCCATTGCTCAGGGAGAGCAAGGGAAAATGATTTTTTTGGAACGATTTTTTATATAATGAGAAAGTTGGAGAATATAGAACTAAAGATGTTGGAAAAAAACATTGACTTAGATATGACACATTGGCTAAAAATGATGTAGATACTAAAGATGTAGATTGTGATGTCTTTATCAGTCATGTTAGTCAAAGGGAAGAACCTTCCAATTAGAACATAAAATATGAATCTACTACACCAAGAGAGGCTAATTCATCAATTTTTTTACAAGTCTCAATCAATCGTGAGGAACAAAAAACTAAAATTCCAGCACAAAATTAATGATTAACTTTTAAAAAAGAACAAGATTAGGAAATTTCTAAAGGATGTGAGAAATTTAAAATATATGTAGATGGCAGAACTAAAATTTTCGAGAATAAATGATTATCTAATAATGAACTATCTTTGGAAAAAATGCCTATGTATATGTAAATAACAAATAAGTTCTTGATAACACCACTTTCTTTTCTCATGGGAAGAATCTATAAAAGGCCGTAATTAGAATGGATAGAGCTCGCTCATCAGGGAACCAAGAAGAAGACTCTTATGATTCTCTAAATAATGAAATCGAAGATTTAGTAAACAATTTAATGGATTTAAGGAGGATAATCCAATGTTACACCTTGAGACTAAGTCTATAAGAAAATAATTGTACTAATAGAGAAATTTATATGTTTCCAGATTGGAATTCAAATATGTTTTGGATCACCTAAAAAATTATAGATAATGTTTTGTTTCTAGAAGGGATTTTGATACATTTCAATGATAAATGTGAGATCAATTTGGAAAACTGAATACATAAATAGTAACAATGATTGATTTCAAATATTTAAAGTGGTATTTATGTTGGAAGTTTGAATATTTTAGAATTAGTGTCATTTAATCCAGAGAATCTACATCTTCACCTAAAAATTCTATATATTTAATCAAAAGGCATCAATCAATTATTTCAACAATGCTTGATTTGAATCATAGGATTCATTCCCTTATATGTAACTGTACACCACTAGATGTTTCGTTATTCAAATAGAGATATCTCATTGAGATGCTAACATCAAGTGAACATGGAATCAGATTTCTTATCAATTAGTTAGGTGAGAATATTTATATGTTTATTTATATTGAGGAGAATTTGTATGACTTTTTGAAAGTCAATATCAATGAAAGATTAATAATTTGATAGGAATTAAAACGTTTTATGCCATAGTTGGTTGAAAAAATAACAATAGTTTAAATGGAAATATAAAAAATTAAATGATGTTCTCTTTTCTATTCAAGCTTCATTAGAGCATGAAACATCCTTTAAACCAGCCCTTTCAAATTCAACCAGACTAACTTTTAAAAACATTTCTCAGAAAAAAATATTCCTACAATCATAAACAACATTTATAAAATTATTATTTTATTATATTTATGTTTATTATAATTATTTTCATTCATTTATAATACCATAAATCTTATATATTTTTCTTCTAGAGAAGAATATAATATCTGTTTACAACTATGTGCCACATTGAATGTGTTTTAATACATTTTCATCTACATTCATTTTGATATTACAAAAATGGGGATAAAATTGATTAAAAAATATCATGATCCTTTAACCTTATTCTATTTTATAAGTAATGGATATGTTGTGTCAATTAATTATAAATAACTATAAGTAATGTATCATTATGAAGATAACATTTCATGTTTTTTAAAAAATCCCATATTTTTTATATAATATAGTATGAGTTTTGTGGTCATCAAAATGGTGGAAATTTTTTATAATGTATTGTCCAAAAAATAATAAGTAAATCTTAATGATTTGTAAGATCACAGATAAACATGTTTTTTTTTGAATAATGAAATTACATTTAGTATTTTATTGGAATATATTTATTGACAAGAGTGTCTTATTTATAGGTTTTAGTGTTTTTTAAAGTATTATGAATGTATTTGGAAGTATTCTGGAAGAACTATCTATACCGTACATTTGTAAGGATAACATATGGTTTAGAAACTAGATTACGGAAATAACACCTATGGATCATATATCTTACGATGTTGGAAAGGTATTGTTTATCAACCCTATATTTAGATGGAACCGTATGCTTGAGAAAAGGGAAGGTACAGATAAAGAACACAATTTTTTTAAGGAACCCTACAATTTTTGAAATAATCATATGGTACAGAAACCCTAATTTTGTAACAAACCATTCATTTTAAACTCAACATTATGATTTTTTTCATTACAAGAAGTAACCCCATGTTTGACCATTCAAAAGTGGAGGTTAAATTAATGATATTTTCCGTGATGAATATGATATTCACAATGAAAGTTAATATCATTTGAAGATATTTTATAACCAATTAAAAGGTTAGTATTGAAATGTGTATATTTTTTCTATATTTAAGGGATGTCATGACTCTTTTAAATTATATAAATTTGAATGATTGCGATTTTTCAGGATAAATTCCTAGATTAACTCAATTGAATGAAATCCAATATTTCAATTTAAATTGAAAGAGAATTTTCTATTTCTGTAATATAGAATGTGTGAAATATATTTTGAATATAGAACTAGTAAAATGAAACAAAATATCCAATGACTTTTTTATTTCTGAAAAATATATACATTAGAGATATACATGTTTCAATCTTATGTTGTTGTGTAATAGTCTCTATTTGTTTGTTTCTATTATTATTGAATATCATTTAAATAAAATATATATTTTATGCTATTAATTGTGGTTGCAATTTATCATTGAGGTATAATAACTATATTCAGTTAGTGTCTCCTACAACTCTAATCAAGATCATGTTTATTTTACCAAATTAATCTCTTTTGATTTTAGTAGAGTTTTCGCTTCTCAAACACAGTCATGGTAGAGTATCATCTTCTCCTACTAAGATGTGGATTTAGGTTTCCCATTAAATGATCTATAAGGATATATAAAGCCTTATTGTTGACATTTAAACTTCCTACACTAATTTGTGAAGGGTTTTTGTTATGATAACCTTTATAGTGAAAATCACCAAACTCATAAAGGGAGAGTTGGTGGAGTGTACTAGGGTATTTGTGTTCACTGAACCACTATAAAAATTGATATTTTATTTTTTATTTTTTATATACTGCTCAATCTTATTATATAAGAGAACACTGAAAATCAATATTCTTCACTAAGAAGAAATAAATAATTTATCCAGATTATTAAAAACACAATTCACCCTCTCTTGTGTATCTTTATGATATTTCAACCTAACAATATGAATGATATATGAGGTTTTGAGGAGGGTATTCCCTAGGTGTATGTTACAGGACATTTAGAAGGAGATAATCCCATGTGTCTATAGAATATATATATATATATATATATATGAAATATATCATTCTTGGTTTTGGGGGTAATTGCGGAGTCTTGGTTTATATGTTATCAGGTATAATAGTGGGAATCATCTCCCAAGATAATGATGCCCTAGAAGAATTTTTGGGAAGCGAATGAGACCCCCTAGTGTATGATATATATTAATTTTCTGCAATTTTTTTCATTTTATATACTATATGAGGTTCTAAGGAGGATAAGTCCCCTAGGTGAATGTAATATAAGGTTCTAGGATGGGACACCTATTTGGGGTATTCTATAATGGTTCATGGGTCAAAAATGAACCTTATATATACGATGGTTCTAGGTAGATTATATTACCCCTCATAAGGATATACAGGAGGATTCTATGAATAATATGTGACCTCTTAGGAGGGATGATTTACAAGGTTCAACGTTGATCTAAAAATCTAGGGGAATGTGATATGAGGTTCCAGGGAGAGTTTGTGCCTATAATTTATTATCTTGGTTCAATCGTTGGACATATTCACCTAGGGTGTCACCATATTAGTTTTTTTGGGAAGAAAATGGTTCCCCCTACATAGCATGATATGCATTAAGACGCTTTGGCATTGGATGTATCAGGTTTGAAAAATACCCTGTGTCACATTAGGACCCAAGGATTAATGATAATTTTATTCTTCCACATTTTATTTCTTATCTTCCAGGAATATCACATTTTGAATACATATTATATGTTTGTTATGTTAGGGACACCAATTTAGGTGGAATATTTATTTTAAATCAAATATTCCTTGGGAAACCATAGTACATTAGTACTTAAGAAGTTCTCATTGTCATAGGTTTCGTTAAGGTATAGGTCTAGTATTTTATGATCTTCTTAGAGAATATCGACAAGGATTTAGGCACTGGGATATGATGATGACCATGTATATTAGTATAGCCTCCTAATTTTTTATTTATTTTTATTTTTATACTTGATTATTTTAGTGTGTCATCAGATGGGTTTTATGATTCTATTATTGAACATTATTTTATATTAGAAGGTTTTGGATTATTTCATCCACATATATGATTATCATAATGAAGTATTTTCATGTTATTTTTGATTTTTACTATGATAGGATCATATATTATTCCTGGAGAAACACCTCAAACCATATATTCTAGTTTGAAACCTCAAGCCTATTGGAAGGCTTACCTAGAGAAACACCTCGAATCATGCTATCCTGACATATTTTTTAAAGAAATATAATGTTAGTATCAACACTTTCTTAGCTAGCATTACACATAACACTGAATTTAACAAAACACGATATATTATTTTTGCGATCAATATAAAATTCCCCTTTAACATAGTTATATGTATAGTAATAAATACCATGAAAATATTAAGTATAATATTATTATATAAACAAAACATATTGATAATAATATAAATGTTTTTCGATAATGTATTTATATCTTTCAAAAATACTAATTATCTACAGAAGGTTTTTATGTGCTTTTATTAAAAATAACAAATTTAGTTTTATAAAACATTATAAAATTAATATGGTAAAATAAAAACGAATTATTAAATCAAAATTTAAAAATTAACATATGGTGAATTTGAGTGATTTTCCTGAAATATTTTATTTTTTAATGAATAGTGGAAAATATTGAATTTTAATTGAAATCCACATTTCTATTTATTTTATATATAAAGTTTAATTTTATTTTAAATTATTTTTACAGAATAAATTATTAAATTAAACATATATTAATCCAATTTAGATCATTTTAATAAACTTCATATTGAGATTGATTATAAACACATTATAAGAATTTGATCATTTTCAAATTAAAATTAAGATTTCTCATCATGTATACATGAATAGTTTTAAATAAATTTTTGAAACTAATGTGAATTTAATTTTTAAATATTTATTACTTATTTGGAATCAGAATAATTTATAATTTATTATAATTTCATTTTTTTAACAAAATGAATAGTGATTGATGTAAAAATTAATTACCATGGTTCAGGTAAAAATAGATTTACTGGGTGTTAAACAATAATGAAAAGATAGAAGATGTCCTAAAAAATTATCTTAGTTTTATTTTATGAGTTTATTATATCATGGAAATAATATTCATTTATATAAGGAAATTTATTACCACATTCCTATCAATATGACCCATATAAAAATTTAGGTACAAAAAAATTTAAAAAATGCCACTTTTATGACTTTTAATATCTATAATGCATTGGGATTGGGAAAAAACACATGTTCAGTTACATATCTAATTTTTTAGAAATTAATTAGTTTTTTATCATGATAATTTATTTTTGTTTTTTATGAGTAATAAATACTTTAAAATCTTAAAAACACCAACACAATATTTTTTTAGTTATCAATACAGTAAAAAAATGATACTAAAATTATTAAAATTGATGTAAATTGAATCTATTATTATGCTCCTTTATTTTTTGAGAATAATATATATTGTTAAATATGTTTAAAAATATATATATAAATTCTATCACATTCTTGATAATTTTTTATTGAAAAAAAATTAAATGAATAATGTCAATATTGACATTAATGTTATTTTAAGATAATTTATATTTTATTAAATAATATAAAATCATTAAAAATATTATATTTTACCAATAAATTTTTGAATGTTAATAAACTCCAAATACGTAGTATTAGTTGAAATTTTTTTATTTCTTAAGGAAAATATTTATCCTAAAATAATAAAAACTCTTTTAACATTGTTCAGGATAAAGTAGTGTTTTTAAATTTTCGATGTGATTGTTTTAAAATTAATATTTAAGAGATGTTAAATTTTATTAGATAAAATAGATATTAATTTTATAATTAGTGGGAATAAATTATCTGATAAGTATCACATTAATTTAGTATTATTGGATAAATTAACTTCATTATAAAACTAGTTAGAATATAGAAAACCCATAAAAGGTAAAAATAGGGAAACTTATATATTGAGGGATTTTTTTTAAAACATGTGTTTCATTTTTTGGTGGAGTTTTCAATCAACCATATAATACCTATAAATATTAAATTATCAACTTTTGACCCACAAAATTATTATTGACCTACCAATAGTGAATAATTTTGTGTATATTCAAAAACACCACTACCCCTCATTTTTACAAGCCCACACCTCTACTCACATCTCTACACCTAAAAACCTCTTTGGTTAGGACAAGAAATGATAAATTAACAATTAAATACCCAATCCTCATCCTAGAATCCACAGTTTTGGACAATTCATCATATAATGGATTTTAGTGAAAAAATAAGTCAAATACCGGAATAATAGGATTTTTTAATGAGTAAAATAGATGTCAAGACTTAAGGAATGGGATTTCAAACTCACTTTTTTACTACATTGAGAAACATGACATATACACCACATATTTATTATATGTGGTCCATATAATTCCCCTAGATGAATTTTATGATTCTTATCCATAAATTTATAGGGATTTAAATATCAATTTCATGATATCTCTTTCATGTGTTTTATATTTCAAAAGTTACAAAAGTGGTAAGGGATTTTTCTTCTTCTAAATTTTACTTTTTTGAGATGTATGGTATTTTATGAACATATATTCTTCCACAATATATATATATATATATATATATATATATATATAAAAATAATACCCCTTTCAACTTAATATTCGTAATTATCTTACCCTTTTGATAATTTATGTTTCATTTTATGTTATTTCTTTATGGGGATTATGAATCAATGATTTCCATGTGGTAAGTATTTTATGTTACAATATAATAATTTATCAGGATTGTTTTTTAAAAATAAAAAAATGTTGAAATATCAGGATCTCACTGTTAATAATTTTTATTACTTATTTTTTTCCACATTTTATTCATTATATATTACATTAATATAAAAAATTTTAACACTTTTGTATATATCATTATTATGAAAATGTTATTTACAAAATCCAAATTTATTTCTATTTTTGGTTAGAGATCTGTTTTCATTGAAAACCAATTATTCAAAATATATTTAATTTTTTTATTACTCACTTATTATTTTTAAAATACATTTTTTATGACGTTTTACTTTTTGACAAATTGTTTTAATGTAATATTCATTTCATTTTAAAAAATAACTCCACATTGTATTTTACTAAAAATGTGAAAATAATATTTGTTTTTAACATGCACATATTGAATGGTATTTCCCATTCTAATTACCAATAAATGATTTCAATATAACCTTAAATATTTTCAATTTTTTTAAAATAAGATATTCTAAATAATATTTTGGAAATTTATATATTTTAAATGTTTTATTTCAAAAGGAATTGATTTGGAAAATGTTTTATATTTTAAAAAGAATTTATTCAATGTGGAATGGATTTATTCTTCATGAAATGTTTCGAGTGATCTTAAAAAATTCTACTTCATCTATGATGAAATATTTTTGTATAATTTATGATTTATAAGGTTATTAACGCATGATAAAATTATCATTATTTATAAGAATGTTTTATTTTTGTAATGAAATGTTGTTTGTGAACCCCATTTCTCATTAATGGGTTTAACAATGATAAAACTCTAATGAAATCATATTATTTTTAAGGATTATAATATGATGAAATCGTTATTAAACCTGTCTCTTTTTCATCAGTTATGATATGATGAATTTTTTAATAAACCCTTTTAATTTAATGGGGTACTATATGATGAATACTTAGTACATTATGACACACATAAATATTGTTTTCATTTGGATAAAGGTGGGACTTATATATCTCTCCAATTAATTGGGTAAAAATAATTTCTCCATTATCTATAATGCTACATGGGTAATCAACCCAATCATAAAATGAGGGTTTATGGGTAGTTAATCCAAGTCCAAAATTGAGGGTACATGGGTGGTTCTTAGAAGGTCAAAGTAGGTACATAAGTTTTTATTGTAATGCTAAAATGTTACGAATATCTTTTTTGGATACCAATGATATAAAATTTTATATTATAATGTGTATTCCAAAAATATATGTTTTATGCCACTGTTATTCCCTCATTGATGATCTTCTTTTATTATATTATGATTCATGTATTATAAACATCAAATATTTATGCCATGAATATTTTTTATGATCTATGAAAGGTTGTGTTTGGAATTAAAATGTTTTTGTATTATCACATACCCTTGATATTATATTAGTTATTTAAATTATTTGAGATTTATATCTCTTATATATAACTTTACTGATCATATGAGATCACCCTTTCTTATGATTCATTTCTTTAGGTTAGGAATACATGTTTTACGTTGGGTATGTCTATAAAGATTACAAAATTGGCACATGTTTATGAGAAACCTAGAATATCATTTAAAAGATTTGAGATTTAGTTATAATTTTAAAGTGAAACTAAACTATTATAGTCCTTAGGAATGTGTTTGTGGAACGTAAATAATATTCTTCTAAAAAGTTGTTATATTCAGATATGAAAATCATGGGACATTATAGATTGTATGAATAGAAAGGTTTAGTTAAACACTAGAAACTTGGATGAGAAAACATTAAAGGGATCCCAAGTTATATTTCTAATGATATTTCTATGGATGTCTCTAAGGATATGTCCATGGACATATTTGGTTTAGGAAAATAACCTAGAATTTTGAAATGTATTGAGTGAGTGGTTTTTATGAAATTTTTTCTATGTATGGATACTAAAATTGGATGTGGCTTTGACACATATGTAACTAGTGGTAAAAACCCAAAACACAATATTGAGATAAACATGATTAGGGACTGCTGTATGAAAATGGGCCCTGATACACACTTAGTTTCATACTATCAGGGGATATGCTTAAGAAATTCATGAAATAGTTATGAAACATCAGTAAGGATTTTAATAGAGTATGATAGTTAATAACCTTGGATAAACCATAATTGTCATATTATATAAATAAGGCTTCATTATATTGACATATATAGGTTATTGTTTTCGTGAGTATGTGGTGTTTTCCTATTTATAATGTTCCAAAAAATATTAATTTTGGTTTTAGAAAATGGAGGGAAGAATAAGGAACCATGTTAGCGTTGAATGTGACCGTAAATTCACTGATGAGAAGTAAAATGGGTGATCACTGGATTGAAAATCCTTAGGATTATCCCCAATAATATTTCCCTATATGTGATTAAAATTGTATACATCAAACAACTCCCACAATCACTAAACAATATAAGGATAGATTTTACATACGGTTCGGGATGTGGAGACCATGTAGTAAATAATATTAAATTTCCAATGTGTAGAGAATTTGGAATGAAACTCCCATGTGAATGTATCATAGGAATGGGAATATTTTTTGGCTTTGGAAAAGAATGTCACTAGGAATGTGATAGCTTAGTGAATATTAAAAGTTACTGAACATGATATATTAGAATATATTTTTCCCTAAAGTATCATTGAATATTGAATTCTTTAAATATGGAGTGTTTTAGAATTATGAATTTTTTACTAAGGGAAAATATCATGAGGAAAATCACTAGGTTTTTATGAGTAATTGTTATATTTGCGATCTTTAAGTTACTACATATAAAATATTAAAGGAAAGATATATCTTGTAAATAGTTGAATAAGAATAGATAAAATTTTTAGAAGGAAGTGATATTATTATAGTCTTTCTATATTTGGATTGAAGAATAATAAAAAATATAATAATTGTTTAGTATATGTTTTTCTCCAAGGATATGAAAGAATCTATTGAATGGTACAGATGACCTTGTATATTTATATAATGGAAAGGTTATATTTTATAGAAAACATCTGAGTAAGAGAAGGTAGCCCTTAAAATGTTATTGATGTTGATAAAATGGGGTTTAGTTTGGATAATGGAGTATTGGATAAGAATAAAATAAATTTGATAGTACTGAATAAAATTGAACATATTAATGGATTTTTTTTAAAAAAATGGATTATGTTATCATTGATGGATTTTAAAACATTTTCGGATTTAATGAATATATCCAATAATCTATGTTCTATGTACGTAATTAAGAATCAATTTTTTTCATTATGGATTTATGGTAATTTAGGTAATTATCATGTTTCTAGAGAATTCATGATGATTTTATTCACATGTTTGGTATGAGAAAATAATGATATACCTTATATTATATTCTGGATAAATGTAATGATGATTTTGAAAATTATTGTGAACTACTAGATAATGTTTTATATTATATTCTTTTAGACGGATTAAAAGTTTAACCATTTATGAAATGGTTTATATTGAACTCTAAATGAGGTTTTAGAGATTAATATTTTATTTCACCATATGAGGATTTATTCTTATGGAATTACCTATGCTTATTATTATGTTTTTATGAAAAATAAATAGATATACAATGACTTATCATTATTTCTATGGATATTATGACCCATTAGTGTTTTAGGAATATAAAATCCCGCTTCATTTCATGGAGTAATATTTAATATGGAGATTGATTAAGTTATAATCAAAGGTTGGTATTGTACATATGAAATTGACTGAAATAGTTAGAAATTATCTCTTCATTAGGAAAAGCAATTGAAATAATTGTTTTGCTATGTTATCATATTTTTTTAAATTAATGAACAATCTCTCACATGTTTAGATTATATTTTTTTGTTTGTTGATTTCAATGGATCACCAGTATTTTTATGATTATAATCCCTTATAACACTCAATAATTTTTAATTCTTTTCTTCCATGACCAAATCTGCACTTCACGTCTACGTTCTCTTCTGTTGAAACCATGTTACAAGTGACTTTGGGTATGTTTTTTGATTCAATGTATCCCTTTTTAAAAGAATTTTTAAGTATTATTTTTCATGCTTTGTGTTTCTATGAATGAATTATGAAATTACAAATACTTTATTTTAGAGATGGATTTTCTGGGATAAATTCATTTTAAGGGGGGTAGAACGTAACAACCTTGGTTTTTTTGAATTATTTTTTTCTCAAAAAAATGAAATTTATATGATGTATTGATTTGAATGAAACACAAATTTAATCTAGAATTATATGAAACACCATGTTAAGCTTCTACTAAATGGAACACTATATTGTTTTCTGTTACACATAACACTGAGATTAAACGAAACCATGATATAAAATTATCTTCACTGTTATAACCTAGCTGTAAAAAATAATGATATGAATAGTTTAAAAACCATTAATTATTAATTATAATTTATTTATATAATTAAAATTAAAATTTATTGATAAATAACATGCATAACTTTTTGTAAATCCTTTATTTTTTCCAATGTAAAATTTAAAAAAAAAATATTTTTTATATAATTTTATAAAAAATAAAAAAAAATTGAATATTGAATATTCACTAATAATAATTCGATAAAATTAATATCATTTTTAATTCATAATTTAAAAATTACATTATGTTGAATTTTTATTATTTTTGAAAAAAAGTTCCATTTTCTATTGAAAAGTTAAAGATAATGAATTTTAATTCAAAACTACCTTTTAGTTTATTTTATTTGTATTGTTTAATTATATATTATGTTCTGTTTTAAAAAACTTCATTCAATTAATCATCTATTAATTCATTTTAGTTCATTGGAATCAATTTCATATTGAAATTGGATATGAAAACACGGTAAAGACATGTCTATTTTCACTTTAAAGACCTCTTTTCACATTATATCTTTGAAATTAATTTTAAATTCAATATTTCCACATTTATGAATTCAATTTATGAAAATTGGATTATAAATTTTGAATAACAATAATTTCTAATTTCTAATATGGTCAACATAAATTTTTACCTAATCTAATTGTGAATTATGTAAATATTAATTACTACCATTAAGGAGTTAATGGATTTATTGAGAGGTTAAAGAAGAGTTGTTAGAGTAAAAATTACCAAAAATCTAAACAATCTCTTATTGAATGATTATATATAGATCTTTTCCATAAAATAATCTAAAATATAGATATTTATTTCCACATGACTTATAATATGACCCATATAATAATTTAGGTAATGAAAAATTAATAAATTCCTTTTCGTAATTTTAATATAAATAATGATTTGTGATAGAGAAAAAAACTTATGTTTGGTTATATATATACAATATATATATAAATGTTCTTTTTATCATGATAATATATTATAATATTTATGAGATTAAATAATTACATTAAATACTTTAGAAACACAAACCCAATAATTATTTAGTTAATAATAAAATAAATTTAATGATACTAAAAATATAAAAAGAGAATTAAATTGATTGAATTATTTTGTTACATTATTTACTTAAATTAATATATCAATTTACATATGTGTGAAAATAGTTTTTTCTAATTCCATCATTGTCTTGGTATTTAAAAAAAATACAATTTAAATGAACAATGCCGAAATTTATATTAATGTTATTGTATGATAATTTATATTTTATTAAATGATTCAAAATTACAATATATTGTGTATTATAAAAATTGATTTTTAAATGTTAATAAAAGATAAATATGTCCCATTCATGGATGAATTTATATTTTATTATGAATATATGGGTCATAAAATAGGAAAAACTCTATTATCATGATGAATGTTAAATAGGTGTTTTCACATGTTAAATTCCCTTTTGTTAAAATTAATTTTTAGCAAAAGTAAGATTCTTATTTGATAATTCAGATATTATATTTAGAATTATTGAATGTAATTTATCTAATATGTCTCACATTTTATTAGTATAAATTTACAATTATCGAGCATATAAAACTAGTAACCATTGTAAAAACCAAAAACCATAAAAGTAGGGAAATATAGAAGGTAAGGAGCCGAATGTTCAAAACATATGTTTCATTGTGTGGTGGAGGTGTATCATAGCCATATCAACCCTAAAAACATTAATTATAAATTTTTATCTACATTATGTTATATTTAACTCTCAATAATGAATAAATTTAGGTATTCACAAAAATTTCACTCCTCCTCAACAATAAAAGGTCACCCCTCTCCCCACTTCTTCAAACCTACAAACTTATTTGATTTGGCCAACCCCAACCCAAATCACCTATAAAAATTCATATCTATATCCAATAAGCGTTATTTTTGTGATTAAAGTCATCCTATTAAGTATTTTAGTGAAAAAATAAGGGGGATACCAAAATAAGATGAGGGTAGAATGAGTAAGACAAAATTCAAAACATAAGTTAAGGGTTTTCAATCAAACATTTACTTTTGTGAGGCACATAACATATCTTCCACCTATTTTAGTTACGTGGTTTATATAATTACCATGGATTCATTTCAAGATTATTATCCATATATTTATGGGTATTTTCATATCTATTCATGGATCAAAACTTCATGGGGTTTATGGTTCAAAAGTTACCAAATTGGTAAAGGATGTTTTTCTCAATTTTCCTTCTTCGGGATGTATGATACATTATGCACCAATATTATTTCAAAATATGTATACATGACACTCTAGAAAGTAATATCATTTTTTATTCATCCTATTAAGTTTCATTTTATGTTATTCATTCTTGGGAAATATGAATCAATATTTGAATAATGGTAAAGATATAATGCTACAATCGAATCATTTATCGGGACGATTTATGATTAAATCTAAAATGTTGAAATATCATGATCTAAATCTAAAAAATTATTAGAAATTTCCTTATTACTAATTAATTCATTAAATTTTTATATACTGGTAACATTTTATCAATCATTGGTACTTAATATATGTAATAAAAATGGGTTTAAGAACACCTTACATTATTTCTCTTTTCGGTCAGAATATTTTTTTCTTGCAAAACCATGTTTTCTAAAAATGTTATAAAAAAATTTTCTTACTCACTTTTTATTTTAAAACATCCTTTGGACCCATTTTATTATTTTTAACAATTAATTAAAAGAAATATTCATATCCTTTAAGAAAATTCATTTTTTGATTTCACTAAAAATATGAAATGAATATTTTTTAATCCTGCACGACAAGAATAGTATTTCCATATATGATAATATTTAATTGATTTAAATCTTACCTTAAATGTTTTTTAATTTTTATGGAAATAAAATAATTTCCTTAATTTTTGAGATATATTTATATATTAAATATGTGATTTCATAAGGAAATTATTCTGAAAATGGTATATAATTTGTAGGGTCACTTTTCAAAGTGGAATGGATAATTTCACCAAGAAATATTCAATTTGATATTTCAAATTTCCTAACTTTATAAGAAGAAAAAAAAGAAGATATAATTTATTAATTTATTGTTTTATGATCAAATGATATTACATGATTACTGTATATTATCTTGTGGAACACACATATAGTTTTTTAAAATATATTATGGGTGGGACCTTTATCTCCCTGAATGAATTCTGTAAAGATAAACTCTCCATTAAATAAGAGGGTACATAAGTTATCAGCATTGAAATGAAAATTATCGTACACATGTAGTTAACCCAATCCCAAAAAATAGGCAACGTGGGTGGTTAGAACATTCCCCATGAAGGTACATAGGTGGTTAGTCCAAGACTAACTTTTTATGAATGACATAGCGGGTATCCTTGACATAAGTTTTTCAATGCTTATGTGTATTTGAAAAATCAATGTTTTATACCTATTATTTCTAATATTATCTATATTATTTTATTCCCTTATGATTCATGTATTAAAAATGACAATATTTATTCCATGAAAAATGATTATGATATATGATAGGTTGGGTATGAACTTCAAATGAATTGTTCATTATCAAATACCCTTATTCATATCTTATACTTTCATAAGATCATATATTTTTATCTCTTATGTTTATCCTTATTGATCTCCTATACTCCCCCTTTGTTTTTCTTCCCTTACCTAGGTTGTGAAGAAATTTTTTATGTTGGTTATGTATATGATGAGTAAAAAATGGGAAGATAAATTTTTTAAAAATTGAATATATTTCAATATATTAAAATTTTTTGTTCTATGTCTCCAATAGAACTAAATTATTATGATAATTATGCGTGTTTTTTTAATTGTGAAAAATATTTCATTAAAAAAAATTTAACATCCATATATGAGATGTTTGGGACATTATAAATCCCAAATCCCCGAACATGGAATTTTATTTATGATCATTTAATTTGATTTATTTCAAAATTTCACACATTTACATCATTTTCAAACACAAGAACAACCATGTATGATTCTAGTACTATTTTTATGTCTCTACCATACATTTAAAATTACTTCGTTTTATGATTCATATAATCCTATCTTAATTCCAAAGGGTCTAAATGGGGCCCTAATCACTAATTTTATATATAGACTCCTTTGATGAATAACATTAAAATTATGGATAACATGTTTTAACCAAAAAATCATTGGAAAATTTCCAATTCCTACGTATAAAATATATCCTAAATCTTATCCATTGAATGGATTCCACTTTTAATGTACCAACCACCATTGGGAACCCTTATAGGCTATTATTGAACATGAGAGTGATCCTCAAATCTCTCACATAAAATGATATGGATAAGCGATTAACACTGAAGATATAAAACATACAAATGGGAGAAACTTTCCAAATAAAGAAATATAAATATAAAGAGAACGACAATTCAACACCATAATATAAAATAAAAAAACTATTTGATATTACATGTCACATCATATAGATACAAAATCTGAAATCAAAAATAAGAAAATTGTTTTTCCTAGTAATGAAACTCGAACTAAGACACAAATAACTGATCAAATGATGATTCACATGATCTCTAATTCCATCTATGAAAGAAGTAAAATATATTTATAAATGTAAGGATGAGTATACATTAATACTAAAGTAAAATTTTAATTTTTTTAGAATTATATTAATTACATAGTGAATATATAGAATACCAATACACACCTATATTTGGCCAACTAACCCTACCCCACCAATCCACAATCACCAAATATCTCTTCCATGTATAATAACATAATGATGATTGAAAATATCATAATGGTTCCCCATATCCATCTCTATAATAGTTTTTCTCTCTCAAACCCCAATGAAAAACATCCCTAAAATATGATCCTTCAATACTTGTGAATTAACATGTTAAATATATAAATATATCATGTCATAACTAGTGTCGTATAGACCACACTCCTACCATCCCCAACCCCCAGAGGGTCTTATATTCTTATTTTCAATAGTCTATAATGTAAATACCCAAACATTCATTAATAAAAATTACTTCTAATATAATTAAGTGTGTTTTTATGAAAAATGGTTAGATAGAATATGATCTTCCTTGGTATTATGTCATTGGATTTAAAAATTACATTAATAATTTTTACCATTGCTAATATAGTCATTGAATAGTGATCACATGATTAGTATAAATATAGGGCATTAAAAAATCCAATTTTCTCAAACAAAGGAAAAGATGTCCTCATCAATAGACATTCCATGTAAAAAGCCCATTTTTTGGACATCAAAAAGGAGGTGGCATCATTGGAATTTTCACTTAACCAAGCCCAAGGTATGCTTCAACTCGTTAAGCTTGAATGGAACCGCCTACGAGAGATGTGATAGTTAATAGAGATTACCACCTAAGTGATGTAATCTGAGCCACCCCTAATGTCGGTCACCATCGCACACCTTACCCTTCGGACTTATACGGGTATAATATGGGGTAATGTAACAAGTCCCTAACACTAATATAATGTAAATTATTTTTTATAGATAATATACATTCCTTTTATTATTGTAACTTTATAAATAGTTTTTTAAATATCATTTTTATTTAATCTTCAATTAAGAAATCTGTTTTGAAGAATTAATTTTTTTTTAATTAAAAAATATTCTAAAAAAATATTATTACTAAATTTCCTTTTATTAGATATAAATGGTTATATGATTTTCTAGAATATAATTGAATTTTTATTGTGGTTTGAAAGCTATTGTTTCCAAAACCCATGAATTTTTGATGAATGTCAGTTTTTATTTTAAAAGTATAAATTAAAATATTTAGATAATTATTTATATAAAATTAATATTATTTTTTGAATCAAGATGTTGAAATTATCCAAAGGTGAATTTTTCATAATTTTAAGAGACAAATGAATTTTTGGGTAAAAAATAAATACCGTCTAAATATATAATGTGTTTTATGAAATCATAATATCCCTATTGTGATGTAATAAAATATTATAACCATTATTTTAGGACAATATATGTTTTACCATTAAAATAACGTGATTTTAGGTTTTTTTGATTTATTATACAAAGCATTAGTGGACCCTCCAAGACTTATAAAACATTTTAACCTTTTAAATTGATTTCCTTGAGAGTGAGACTAACCGCCACATAATCTAGCCTAATATTTTAATAATTTAGGCCATTAGAAATATAAAATAATTTTTTACACTCCCCTTTGAAAAAAAACATGGGCAAAAACAATGGAATGGTTTGGGGTTTTGAGTAGTTTAATGTGTAAGGTCCAAAACCTAAATAATAAATAATTCCCTCCCTTTCCAATGTAATCACACCCAAGCTCCCACTTCCACATCACTCAAAGCCCTTGTAGATCGACCAAAAATTTTCCTCCACTCCCTATAATCCTCCCAAGGCACCCTATGCTCTCAAGAAGCCTCTTTCAAGCCTCTCCCAAGCCTTTGGTATCACACTTCCATGTAAGGGATTTCTTCCTTTCTAATTTTTTTCCAAATTTAATTATGTTGTTATTCCCTTTTATTTTCAATTAATAATGTTGGGGTATGATTTTGAAACTCCCCTAAACTTCCCTATTTATTTTTTAATTAAGGGAGAACCCTTTATCTCTCATTAGTTCCTCCCATGTACACATGTTACCATACCGAAATGCCATAAGGAATTTCTCTCTTGTCATTTATATTCAAGAAATTATTTTGTATTATGAATATAAAATTACATTACATATATTGGGACATGTATTTATATGACACCGTTACTTTAAATTTCATTTAAAAATTTTTCGACACCCCTTTATCTCTCATCAACTATTTTTATGAATTATTATGTCATATCGTTATGCTCCCAAAATTGCATCGTGATTTTCCAAGAAAAATTAATCGTGTCATGAATACCATGCCCAATTATTTGTCAAGCGTTTTCACCTTTATGAATGTTTAATTATTTATTATAGAGTTTAATGTATGAATTTTACAATCCTTAATCATGGAATAAATTAAAATATTTAATGATTCCATGTTGTATGATCCATGTGGAACCCTTATGCATGAAATGAAATGGTTAAGAAGGGTTCACCCTGATAACACTCCAATGCATTGGTTAAGGATTATTATCATGATACATTAGTTAAATAATGGTTTACTCATGATTATTAAAGATCAATGAGGGTTCACTCATGCTCCATGTGGAATGAGGCTTGGATTATGAAAATACCATGTTAAGTGTTGTTTCCACATTTCCATGTTATAATAATCATCTATAACATGCCATTATGTTCATGATCCAGTTATGCTCCATTGTTATGACTACTGCCTAAAGTGTATTTTATTCTTCATATAATTACTTTTTTAGTCCCTTATTGGGCTTTATAGGTCACCCTTTTCTTATGCATGTAATCAGGTTATCCCATAGAATGCTAAGTATTAGGGAATTTAGTGGTAATGTAAAGGAATTTTTTAATAAAGATGTTGTGTTTAATGATTTAAGTCAATATGTAATGTCCCTAATCTAGATATACAATAGACATATTCATCTTATATGTTGTATCAAGTGAATACTTATTGTAATAATTCATTTTTAAGTGTGTAATAAAAAGCAGGGTTGTTATAGTTAATATCATAGGATTGCATTAGTGGTTTTGGGATTAGGATTTGAAACTCCAAGTGAAGCCTTAGAGATAATAATAAGTATAATAAACACATCACTTTATTTTGGAGATTACTCAGTAAGTGGTTTGTCATGAAAATACTTCCCTTTCTGGATACGAGTTGGTAGAGACGGTTGTGGCACAGATGTACCTAGGTGTGAAAACTCTCACAAGGAGTTTCAGGCTTGACCCGGGGTATCCCGGTACATGTCAAAGGGCCCTGCTGCACTCATGGTAATGAATCTCTTGAGGGATGTGATTTGGTAAATTCACTAGCCTAGCATGAACCATTATTAAGGGAATAAAAAAATGCCCCAAAGAATAAATTATGGGATGTAGATATTGGATTACATTGACTGAGGCCTATTGATTCATAATAAAAGGAAATAAAATTTATTAATATGTCATCTATTTTTTAACTTGGGTTACCCTCTATGTGTTATCCTTAAATTACCTTTTATTCTAACCAAAGGTTGGAAGTAGGAGGGCTCGGGCTAAAAACCATTAGAAGATCAATTTGATAACTGTTCTAATGACATGCCCAATCCAATGGATCAACACAATTGAAAAGATATTCTCCATCCTTCAATGTCCTCAACAAGATAAGGATCTTCTGGCAGCTTATTATATGGATGGTGAAGCCGATGAACGGTGGACATTGGTCAAAAATACAAATCCTGATGAGGAGATCGAGGTGTTGGAATGGAAGGATTTCCAAAAAATTTTGTTTGATAAATATTTTCATTATACCCTCCAACTTAAAATCGAATGGGACTTACATTCAATCAAGAAACAAAGAAGAGGAATCAATCAGACCATATGAGGAAATATTCATAAGGCTTTCACGATACACCTCCTGCTTTGTTGTTACCCTAATTTCAAGGTTGAACGCTTATTTGGAGGCTTGAGGCCTAGCCTACATAATTTCCTAGTGATCCATGGCTTTGATAGCTATGAGAAAATTGTCTGATGTTCCATCAAGGTCAAAATGATGTCCAAGAAATTTTAGGGGTTTCATGGGGATAAGAAGTTTAAAGTGGAATTCCATTGTGGGGGTCTGATGGCTAAATCAAATGGTTCTATGAAAATCCAGCACCCCTCTTTCCAATGGTGTGGAATGAAGAACCCCAAAAATTGCCTTAAGGGAATGAGTAAATGCTTTAGGTGTGCAAGAGAAGGGAACCTAGCCCCTAACAGCCGACATGAAAAAACTGTGGTGGCGAAATAGGAGGGGAACAATCCATTCGACCCACAACACATTTATCATTACTTTAACTGCAAAGAACCTGTTCACCTTTAAAATTATTTCCCTAAGCCAAGGGTTTTCAAAGGCAACCAAAAACCTCTGAGGCAGTAAGGGGAAGCTTTTTCTATCACTACCACCAAGATGAACTCTGACAATGATGTCGTGACAGGTACTGTAGTTATTCATTCAAGAATAGAGAACATTCTTTTTTATTCTAGGTTTTCACCTTATTTTTTATCAAAAAAATTTAGTAGAACAATCAATACACCACCAATAATCATGGAAGTAAAGATGTTGGTGTGTACGGATAATGGGAGAATCATTGAATCCCATGTATATAACTCATCCCCTATCAAAATTTTTAGTATGAACATCTAGATGAACCTCTTCATACTCCTTATCGTTGAAATTAATGCAATTATCGACATGTATTGGCTTTTATTATTTAAATCGAACATAAATTTTCGTGAGATGGAAATCACTATCCATATGGATAATTGACCCCCGATTCTATACAAGTTCAAGGAGGATGATGAATTCTCTTTAGCACCATCATCTCAAGTGTCTATATTACTGTCCTTTTAGGAAGTGTATCTGAATTAGATGATTGAGTCCAAGGCACCGTCCATCCATGATGACATGCCAATTTTGGGGGAATTTGTTGTTGTGTTTCCCAAGGAATTTTATGGTCTTCCTCCTAGAAGAGATGTTTAATTCAAAATTGATATTATACGTGGGTAATTTCCAATATCCAGGAATTTTTATATAATGGTTGTTGAGAACGTTGAGGAGATAAAGAAACATCTACAAGAGAATCTAGATAAAGGGATTAAACACACAAGTGCTTCATAATGGGGTCCACCAGCCCTCTTCATAAAGAAGAAGGATGGGTCAATGCACCTTTACATTGATTATCATTAGCTCAAAAAAATCATGATAAAGAACTATTATCCACTACCATGAATTGATGTCTTGATCGATCAGCTACGTGGAGGACAATAATTCTCAAAGGTGGATTTGTGGTTGGGATATTACCAAGTAGGGGTGAAGAAGTAGGATATCCCCAAGAATTCTTTTCGTACAAGGTACAGAAACTATGAATTCATAGTAACGCCTTTCAGAATCACTAATGTTCCATAAATATTTTCAATCATGATGAATAGAGTCTATAAATATTAAGTAGAAAAATATTTGGTATTTTGTAAATATGATATTCTAATATACTCCAAAACCAAGGAGGAGCATGACGATCATTTAAGAACTATACTAGAGACAATGTGAAAGGAGTGGATCTATTAAAAGTAGAGAAAGTGTGAGTTCTGGATGATGTATGTCTGAATATTGGGTCATATAATCACAAGCAGTGGGATATTTGCAGATCCCTCCAATATAGCTACAATTGAGAGATAGCTAAGGCCAACATAGCTGACGAATATTTGTAGGTTCCTCAAGTTATCTAAATATTATCACCTATTTGTAAGAAATTTATCAAGATTTTCAAAGCCTCATACCAAGATAACTTATATGGGAGTCAAGTGTTTATATATTGATGAAATCATGGAATGCATAAAGGAGTTGAAAACAATGCTTATCACTACAACCTTGCTCTCACTACCCACATGTGGATAACATTCTGTGGTATTCAGGGATACTTCAAAGAAGGGCCTGGGTTGTGTGTTGATGAAAAATGACAAATTCATTGCCTATCATTCATGGAAATAGAATGTTCATGAGAAAAAATATCCAACACCAGATATGGAGTTGGCTATAGTAATCTTCGCTTTGAAAATTTGGCAGCATTACATCATTAGGGAGAAGTGTGAAATATACAAGAATCATTAAATCCTCAAGTATATATTCATACAGAAATAGTTGAACAGGCGCCAATGAAGATGGATAGAGCTGATCAAAGACAATGACTTTTGAATCCATTACCACTCTGAGAAAGAGAACATGGTGGAAGATGCTCTAAGCGGAAAGCACACAGCGATTCTATCATTGAAGAGAATTGAAAAGCATCCAATCTTATGTGATTTGATGAAGTTGGACACCAGAACCATAAATATGGGACCATATTTAATACTTTCACAAATGATTGCTCAACCATCTCTTTTTTAAAGTTTAAAGGTTGATCAAAATGATGTTGTGGGAATTTAGAAGAAGGTGGAAACTATCAGTAATGGTAAATTCTTAGAGTACAATGTCTATATAGAAGGAATTGTAGGATTTGGGTCAAGCATATGTGTTCCATTGAATCTGGAGTTAAAGAATGGACTTTTGGAAGACGCATATAGTTCATATTTCTCCATTCACCCAGGAAACCCAAACATGTATCGAGATATTCGAGAGTATTATTGGTGAAATAATATGAATAATGAGGTCGCTGAGTATAATTCAATGTACCTAGTATGTCCGCATGTGAAGGTAGAGAGGTAGATGTCTTAGGGGATGATGCAACCATTACCCATACTAGCGTGGAAAATGGAGAACATCCCGATGGAATTTGTCACAGAACTTCTGAAGACATCCAAAGGAAACAATTCTATCTCTATTTTTCTGGATCGTCTTAATATGATTTACCACTTCATTTAAATTTTGGTGGATTTTTCACTGGATCAACTAGCGTGGATATACATTTTATTTGTGGAAAGGCTGCATGGAGTACCACTATCGATTTTATCTACTCGAGATCCATGATTCACATATATGTTTTGGAAGTGTCTTAAACATGATTTAGATATAGATCTGAATTTCAATATGGCTTATCATCCTCAAAATTATGGTCAATCTGAGTGGACTATCCAAACACATGAGGACATGTTGAGAACACACTTAATTGACTTTAAAAGGGGATTTGATCAAAATATTACTATGGTTGAGTTCTATTACAAAAAAATTTCCACTCAATAATTCAAATGACTCCTTTTGAATCCCTGCATAGTAAGAGGTTAAGAACACCTACATGTTGGGATGATGTTTCGGAGAAAAAACTCATAGGTCCATAAATGGTCAATGAAATGGTGGAGATGGTTAAGATAATCCAGAAACACATTAAAGATGCTCAGAGTTGACAAAATAGAAATTTTAATAAACATTGATGAGACCTAGATTTTAATATCAGATAAATGGTATTCCTCTCGATATCACCATGGAAGAGAGTTATGAGATTTGATAAGAAGGGAAAGATTTTTCCAAGTTACATTGGCACTTTTGAGATCCTTAATCGCATTGGGGTAGTAGCCTATCGTTTATCACTCCCACCAAACATATCTCAAGTACATGATTTATTCCATTTATCAATATTGAGGAATTACATACCTGACCCATCACATGTACTCAATCCGAAGGTGGATCCATTTGATAGTGACCTCTCATATGAAAATATGCCAGTTAACATATTAGATCGTAGAGAAAATGTACTACAAAATAATGAAACGCCCCTCATCAAGGTGTTGTGGAGAAACGAGATGTTTGAAGAAGCAACATGGGAATCAAAGGAAGTGATGATGCAAAGTTACCCGTATTTGTTTTAGTCTGGGGAAAAAAGAAAATTTTTAGGGAGAAATTTCTTAAGGTGGGAAGATTGGGACGACCCAAACATTCATTAATGAAAATTATCCTTGATCTAATTAACTATCTTATTATGAAAAATGGTAATATAAAATATGCACATCCTTGGTTTTCTATTTTTTGTTTTCAAAATACCGTTATTAATTGTGACCCTTGCTAATATAGAAGTTGAATATAGATCACATGATTAGTATAAATATAGGGATTTTAAAAATACAATTTACTCAGACAATGGAAACGATGGACTCATCCAGTATACATTCCCCAAAGAAAACCCATTTGTCAAAGCATGGAATTGAGGTGGCATCATTGGGATTCACCCTTGACCAAGCGTAAGCCAAGCTTCAACACGTTAAGCTCAAATGAAACCACCTATAGGAGAGGTGGAAGTTAAGAGAGATTACCCCCCGAGTGATGTTATCTGAGCCACCCCAAGAGTCGTTCACAATTGCACTCCATACCCTTCGGCCATATACAGGTGTTATAAGGGGTTATGTAACAAGACCCTAGAACTATTATTATGTATATTATTTTTGTATAGAGAACATATATAAATTTTGTTGTTTTATCCTTGTAAATTGTTTTTAAATCAAAAATAGAATTTTTAGTTCATATTCCATTAAGAAAACTATTTTTATGAATTAATTGTTTTTTTAATTTTAAAAATATTTCATAAAATATTAATCCTAAATTGATTTTTATTAAATATAAATGATCATATAATTTTTATTAATAAACCTGAAATTTTTATTATGGTTGAATGATATTTTTGTCAAAACCAGTGAGTTTTTTATGAATTTCAGTTTTTATTTTAAAAGTAAAAATTCAAATACATAGAAGATTTTTTAGATAATATGAATATTATTTTTGGAATCAGGAATTTGAAATTATCCAATGGTGTAATTTTTATAAATTTATGAGACAGTCGAATTTTGGGGTAAAAATTTAATACTTTTTAAATATATAATCTGTTTTATGACATCGTAATGAACCAATAGTGATGTAATAAAATACTATAGAAAATATTTTCGGCCAAAAAATGTTTTACCATTAAAATAATGATATTATTGGTTTTTTTATTTATTTTACAATGCTTTAGTGGACCCTCCAAGACTTATAAAGTATTTTTACCTTTTTAATTTTATTTTATTAAGATTGTGTCTCGCCTCCACATAAGAAATCCTAATATTTCATGATGTTTATCCATTTGCATTATTAAATAAATATTTTCAATCCCCTCTGGAAAAACATATGGTAAAAAACCTTGGAATGGTTTGTGGTTTTTATTAGTTTAATGTGTAGGGTCCAAAACCTAAAAAATAAAAAATTCAATCTCTTTTCATATATAAACCCACCCTAGATCTCACTTCCACATCACTAAAATCCCATATAGATCGACCAACCCTTTCACAACTATCTATAGAATCCTCCCAAGTATCTCAAATCTCTAATGAATCCTCTCTTAATCCCCTCCCAAGCCTTTGTAATCACACTTCCATGGAAGGGACTTATTCCTTTATCATTTTGTCCCAATTTCCTTATGTTTCTATGAGCTTTTATATTAAATTAAAAATGATGGGGTATGAATCCAAAACCTCCGACATACTTCTCTATTTATGTTTGAATGATTATATACCCCTTTGTCCCCCATTAATTCCTCTCATGTACACCCATTCCATGCCGAAATCTTGTTAGAAATTTCTCTCTCGTCATTCACATTCAAGAAATTATTTTGTATTATGAATCTAAAATCCCATTACATATGTTGGGAAATTTATATATATGACCCCATTACTGTAAATTTTATATAAATATTTGGATACAACCCTTTCACTCTTAGAAACCATTTTTATGAATTCTTATGTCACATCATTATGCTGCCGAAAATGCACCGCAATTTTCCAATCCAAAATCATTATGTCATGAATACCATGCCCATTTCTCTATCAAGGGTAATCACCTTTATGAACATTTACATATTTATTATATAGTTTCATGTATTAATTCCAAAATCCTTTATCGTGAAATAAATTATGAAATTTATTGATTCCGTGTTGTATGATCCATGTGGCACACATATGCATGAAATGAAATGTTTATGAAGGGTGCACCCTTATAGTGCTCCATTGTGTTGGGTAGAGATTTGTTTCATGATATGTCAAGTGAAATGAGTTTTTACTAATGTTAATTCAAATTAATTTAGGGTTTACAAATTTTCCATGTGTAATGAGATGTGGATCATTCTAATACCATTTTAAGTGTTGTTGAAACATTTACATGTTATGACAATGATGATATATCATGCCTTTATGTTCATGTATATTTTATGATCCATTGATATTCCTACTTCCTAACATGTATTTTATTCATCATTTTATGCCTTGTTTACTCCCTTAATAGGATTTATAGCTCTCCCTTTTCTTATTCATGTCCTTAGGTTCTCCAATGCAATACTATGTACAAGGGAATCTAGTGTTCAAGTAAAGGAAGTTTTAAATAAAGATGTGGTGTTTCACATTATATGTCGTTATGTAATGTTACTAATCCCCAAAGACAGTAGACATCATAATATTATATGTTGTATCAAGTGGAGTTTTTATGTAATAAATCATGGTTATGTGTGTAATAAAAAGTAGGGTTGTTATATATAGCAACCATACCGAATTTACGTTGATAAGATTTTATATAAGGGAAGCATGAGTTGTATTGTACAAGTAGTTCAAGGGGAGTAATTTATCATGATTAAATGGAATATATATATATTTATATGATATATTATATTTGATGTTTTAGCGATAAATATCACCTCTTGGTTCATGTGTTATAAGGTTCTGTGAAAGAATTCAATACCTCAATTAGTGACTGCTTGATAACGGTTTTGGGTAGGGGATGTGACCCATTGAGTGTACGATAAATATTGGTTTTGGGGTTTGATTCTCTAGATGCATAATTTGTGAGTGGCCAAGGTAGATGATACCACAGGGTGATTGTGATATGAGGTACTAGAGTGGGATTCCCACTAGGTATATGCTATAATTATATAGGGTTGAGCCATGATTATTGAATCTTTTATTAATTCAGGTAAAAAAATGTGACCCCTCTAGTGGAGGGACATGGTGGTTATGATTATTGGATACGACCCTAGAGTGGATGATGAAAAACATTCCAGGGTGAGTTATCTTTCTTAAGTGAATGTAATAAGATATTCCAGTAAAAGTCTACACCTATGTGATATTCTTATTATTCTGAGGTAATATGTTGTCCCCATTCGTGACATAATATGAGCTTTGGGGTAGGATTTATTTCTCATTGGGTGGTATGAAAATATCAGAGCCCATTTTACATTGAAAAATGAATGAATTTTTAATCTTGGGGAAAAAATAGAACTGTTTGAAAAAAGTGATTATTCTATCATGCATCCACATTTTATTGATATGAGAAATAAAATTTTTTTAAAAAAATATATTCAAGTTATATTGGGGGCACCGTAGGTATTAACCTATTTATTTTTACTCACAACCTACTCTGGTATCTTTGAGACATTTTTAATCATTTATATATCATGTTTGTCGATTTTGGTTGGTCATAGTCCTAGAATTCGATGACCATGTGGGAGAATCGTGACAAGGATTTGAATAATGGGATTTGACAATGCATTGGGATGTTAGTATAGCCTCTATATATTTTTTAAATTATGTTTTTTGTGTTTCTGATTAACCCAGAGGGTGGTGAATTTGGATACTTGATTATATGATTGAATTTTATTTCATTTTTATAGGTATTTTTTTATAAATTCCTAGTACTATGATTATTATTATAGAATTATTTTCATTATTTAAGCCAATTTTACTCTAATATGACTGTATAGTCTCTCCATAGCGACACCTTGGATCGTACATTCTTGATGGAATCCTATGATATATGTTGAATCACACCTAGTGCCATGTGATAACCCTAGTCTAGACTCTAGGAAGTTGTTTCAGGATATTAGGATTTCATAAAACCAAATATATATATATAAAATAAATTTAAGAAATTCTAAAAAAATAAATAACCCTAATAACTCACTCTATTAAAACCCCAATTGTCCTGGATGAATTTTATTCTAATAAACCTAGATTGAATGGGTTTAAATAAAAACATTTATTTTATAACATGAAGTATATTACTAGAAACCTATAAATTTAAATAAACATAAATTAATCAAAAATTATACCTTACAATATAAATTTTTCTCGAAAACATTCAAATGAAAAAAATAAAGATTTAATTACTATAAGGCATCAATAAAAACCCTTCATCAAACACTCTCAAACAATTTTACAAGAAACATTTTCAGTGAAGTACAACCTTTATCAACATAAAATATATACATTATTTATAAAAATAAATAACAAAGAAGGAACATCATTATTTATTATTGTCTAGAAAACAATTTCCAAATTAAGTATACACTTTACTTCATATTAGGGAAAAATGTATAAAAAATAATGATTCTCAAATGTGAAAACATTCGATAAATATTTCCATTCAAATTAAATAGATTGAACTACACAATAAACTATCATATTTATCATATAGTTCAAGTTTGATTATCTAAAAATTACCGATTTATTTATAAAAAGTGTGAAATTATTTCAATTAAGTATAAAATAAAATCAAATACTTTTATAATGTAATAAAAATTATAAATATCATACCATACTAAGCGTTTTTTCCTGAAAAAAATACATATCTAAATAAATTAAAGATTTTATGGTTTCTTCATATATGTCTCTCAACACATTCTGGACAACATTTTCTTTTTATATTCATATCAATATGATTAACTTCAAAAAAGGAATCATTTGTTAATAAATACCATGTATCATAAAATCTAATGTATATTCAATTATCTTTACCTAACTCAGAGGTCCTTTAGGTAACTATCTCATCAGTAACTATAATGAATTCATCATGTTAAAAACAAAAAATTTACAAAATCAAAATATAAGTTTTAATATATCCCTCGATTGAATACACTATTTACCATAGGTGAATTTAATTACCTCATGGTCTGAAATTAACAATAACATTATATTTCATAAAAAATAAAAGGAAATATGTAACACCCCGATATTTTATGAAAAATATTCTTTTAATTTCATTGATGTCTTTTATTATACAGCACACCAAGTTTAGCTTGTACTATAAGAAACACCGTATTAGCTTGTAGTATACGTAACACTATTCTTGGATCGTGTTACACACAATTTCATGTTTGTTTTATAATAGTCATTCTACGCAACATTGAGTGTGTGTGTGTGTGTATATATATATATATATTCAATTTATAAATGAAATATGGTTAGATTCTATTATACGAAACAATGAAGGATTCTTGCACAACACGCAACCCTGACTTGGCTTGCATTACACGCAATCACGACCTTCCTCGATAGCGCGTGTTGTACGCAATACTAGGTTTTACTAAACAATCATATATTATTATAATATTATTATGAACTAGCCATTATGAATATTATTAACTAAATTTTGAATTTTATTACCTTATTATTCATCTTATACATTTTCTAGAACGTGTTAAGAGAACAAAATAAATTTTTCGGGTAAAATAAGTATTTTTCAAAAAAATGCAGTTTTACCGCCTTTTGATGGTGCACCCACATTAAATCTAGTTTTTGAAAATTTTATAAGTTCAATTTGAGAAAACTAAATTCTTCTTTAGAATCAAGATATAAAAATATACATTGGATAAAAGTTTCATATTATTCTGATAACTTTCATATTTTAATAAATAGTAAAAACACAATATATTTTAATTAAAAACAACTTTTTTCATCGTAATAAATTATGTGGTTAAATAATAATATTGTATGGTTTTAATGTATAAATAGAATATATTTTTACCATTTAATATAATGTATGTCATTAGCCTTGATTTTACATTGAAATTGTAGGTTAAATAAATTCAATCTTTGGCAATGCTTTAACTTTTAAAACCTGTTTTCTTAACAACGAGATTAATATTAAATTAATTACTGTAACTTCTGTGTTTTTAATTTTGAAAAATGGATTCCATATTTGGAATCAGTGGGTCCAAATTATGTTAATATGTTTATTTTATTTTTTTGATATTATGAATAGTAACTACGGTGATTTTTATTTACTACGGTTAAAGGTAAATAGGGTAATTCAATTTTAAAACAATATTATAATAATTCAACAATTACTTTGACACATGTCCTAACCTTGTTGGATGAGTAGTGTCCGACCATGGGAATCCTTGGGTCGATTTTGGGACCCCATGGAGCCACTTATGAAAGACAATGACACATTAGATTAATTAATTTAATATAAAGACAAAATTGAAATTAACAACAAATCGTTTAGTAATTAATTTCTATAAGAGGATATATAAATTATATTTTGGACTATATGTATTAATTGGAAAGATAAAAATCTTTCCTACATGTTGGTATTTTTTTATAATTTTTAAACATCAGATAAATTAAATTATTTATGACACAATAATGATGAAGTATTTACCTCATTAATAAATGATTTAAATAAATAAGATTAAAATGATTAAAATATCATCCAAAACCTGTCCAATTTCTATTGGATGATTTTATTTAGAATATGAGTCATCTTATATTCTACATTAATGTGTTTTTGACCTCTTGAAATCGAATATAAGTTTATAATAAAATAATGTTTTCACACTTTTCTAAAGAGCCCCTCCACTCCCTTATAAAAGGAGACCACTTCTATTAAATTAATCACACCTCTAAAGCCTCTTGGCTTGTCCGAAATCTGCCCAAATAAGTTCCCTACATCCCTCTCCTCCCCCTTGAAGCCTTAAATTAGGCAGAAGTATCTCTAAGAAGACCTTTTGGTTCAAACCAAAGGAAGTTACCAAAATTAAAGGTAACAGTTTCTCTTAAGTTGTTTTCTTTTATTCTACTTCTCCAACCCCTAAAATCTTTTTAATCATTTATTTAGTGACAAAAACAGTATCCTGAAAATACTAAGATGTTTTTATGAGACGGATTAGAACTACACTTACGCACACGTCCATCTAATGGATGAAGAACATAATGTTTCTGTAATGGCAAACTAACGCCTCATGAAACGATGATTGTTCGATTTTCCCCTACCGCCTCTCATGGTGGACATTATGATGGAACTGTATTTATATATAATATATATTATGTTTATTATTTCTTTATGCTTCTTTACTTCCCAATTATATCAAGCCTTTACGGTTTCTATAGTCGGTAAATACGATAATCTCATTTGAGGATTTGCGGACTACCGCCCCCTCAAAGTGATGTGATTCGTTAATACCTCATGTGGGATTTATAAAGGATGTGTTTAATGATATTATATATGATATTATACTGGAATTATAATATTCCTATGTATAATTATGTTTTAATTCCATTAAAATAAGAAATATAAATGAATGTATCATCCATGCATACGTACGGCTTACCGTCTCCATGAGCGGTGCGTTTCATTTCTTACCTCCATATGTTATGTAATATTATAAATGCTTGGATATTCTGGATATATAATGAATTTATATGATATATAATTCACTATTTACATTTTGGAAGTAATTAAATCATGATATAAGTAATAATAACATCAAGAACAACAAGTCCAAACACGTACGATAAATAAGATGATTTTACCCAAAATGCTACTATAACATTAATTTATATAATAATGGGTAATATAAAGTCATAAGTGAACCATATATGATATCATAACAATGAATATGATTCTGTAATAAGTCAATGACATTATTTAAATCATTATACAAGAGTTTCGTACTCTTACGAAGCAGATTGGACCTAAGATAAGGGAAAATATCACAATCTCATTTTTATCCGAGATTGTTTATACTTTGGTATTTACTGGGGTGTATTTTATCACCCACATCCATGTTTCCTCAATATGTAATATTATTTCCGTCCACCTACAATTGTTTAAAACCAATTTTACCCATTGTTGAGTTTTTAGTAAAAGATATGAAAGGAATATTTTGCCATTTTTCGTACGAGGTACTTTTTGACTTTTCCGAAAAAAGTAAGAGAAGAATGTTTTTTTAACTTATACGGCATGAATGGATTTTTAAAACATTATTTCCAATAAGCTTCCTTTACAAATTTTCAAGTTTATTTTTAATAAACTTCTATTATTTTAAAATTTTATGACATGTTAAGAAGGGAAAAATGTTTTTGATGTAGAAAGGATATTTTCCTCAAGAATGGAGTTCAAGTGTTTTATCAAAATTATTTTCAATCTAAGAGAATATAAGGTACTATTTATATCCCTATTATTACATTGATTTGATTATGTTGTGATGGAAATATTTTTATGAATTTCTTTATCTGATATTAATTGTTTTATGATGTTGTGATGTTTATGAAACCCATTTAATTTATTGGGTTATTATGAATGATGTATGTTTATTTTGTGGAACAAGTAAGAATGATTTCATTATAAGATGGGTGGGACCTATATATCCCTCCAATTCATTGGGTAAAGATTTATATCTCATGATATAGATATGGATAGAACGGAAAGTTAAACCGATTCAGTAATACAAGACTGGAACAAGGAGTGAACTCGATTCAGAAAGGGACTTTTCCCACTAAGATGGTCTTGGAAGAAATACCTTGGCTACTATGTAAATCATATCATGTGCTTAATGATTTCCACAAATAAATTTTTTATTCCCATTCTATTTTATCATGATTGATGTTCCCTTATGATATATGACTTACGTACTTCCAGGATTCATGTCTTTGCTCATCATTTTGATGTTTAGATTTTATGTTCAAATGTTTATGGATTGTTTTATGTTATCTATGTTTACCCTTAATGGGCATTTGAGCTCACCCCTTTTATGTTTTCTTTTCCACAGGATATAAAGAAAGGTTTTAGGTAAGAAAAAAAAGGAAGATCTTTATTGGGAGATGTTGAAGATCTTTCACCACGATTAGAATATTATATTCAGTGTTTCCAAAGACACTAAACTATTATGGTCCTTGTGTGTGTGTTTTTGTTATGTACTAAGTATCCCGAAAAAGTAATGTAATGTCCATGTATGTTAAGATTTGGGTCTCTACAGTTGGAATCAGAGGGAGGTTTAGTCAACCATTGGAAACTAGGATGCGAGAATTTTAGTGAGATCCCTAGAGATATTTCTATGGTATGTATAGGGATGTCCCTAAGGTTAAGTATAAGTATAGGTTATAGTACTAGAATTAAAGTAACCTAAGATGTTAGATATTGGAGTTACTCACCCTTTATTATGTTGTTTTCCCTAGCATGATTTTTGACTCTCACACTATTCTTTTTGGGTTTTAGACGATGGATGGAACCCAAAGGAACCATGTTGATCAATGTAATGGGAGATGCAATGATTGTCCTCCTGAACAAAAAAATGTTATGGGATATAGAGCCCAAAATATTTGTTTTATACTTACACAAGCTATGAATCATTCTGGACTTCCAAAATAGCAGAGAAGGGAACAATATTCTATTGAGTCCTTCATGAGGCAACACCCACCTTCTTTCAGTGGGTCTTCTGATCCACTTGTTGCTGAAAAATGGTTCATTACTACTGAAAAGATATTTTAAGATCTTCAATGTTCTAAACATGATAAAGTCATCTTATCAGTGTATCGTTTGGATGGAGATGCTGATCAATAGTGTAATATTATCAAGAATATGAGGCCAAGAGATGAAATTGAGTCCATGGAATAAGAAGAGCTCAAGAACGTATTTTTCAATAAGTACTTCCCTCGTATTATTCAAACAAATATGGAGAAGGAGTTTCTTGAACTAAAGAAAAAGGATGATGAATCTGTTGGTATATTCGAAGCGAATTTTACGAGGCTTGCAAGGTATGCATCTGGATTTATCATCCAACCTGAAAGTAAAGTTGATCGATTCTTCAGGGTCTTAAAACCAAGTCTTCAAAGGGCATTAGCTATAAGAGACTTCAGTAGCTATGAAGAAATTGTGCGTTGTGCTATCAAGGTAGAACAGGAAGTTGGTGTGACATATCCATCTCATGGTTTTGACAAGAAACGAAAGATGGAGTTCAAGGAGAAATCTCAGAACAATGGTGAAAATAAGATGAATTTTTCTTTATGATCAAAGTGTGGAAAGAAGCATGGTGGAGATTTCCTAAAAGGTATGAGAAAATGTTTTAAGTGTGGAAAAGAAGGTCATCGAGTAGCTGAGTGTCGAAGTAATGGAAAAAGGTTTTCTAATGATGTGAATAAAGAAAAGACTGTAGAGAGAACACCACCAACACATCAATGCTTCAAGTGAAATGAAATGGGGAATTATGCTAATAAATTCCCTAATCCAAGGGTTAATGATGATCGAAATGAGAAACCGCTTAAGGCAAAGGACAAAGGGAAGTCACATGAGATCACTATTGGCGATGTTGAATATGACAACGATGTGGTGGAATGATTAAGTGTTTATGTAATGGATTCCAAAATAATGTTGTGTATAGTATCGTGGAATATTGTAATATTTATGTATTGGTATATTGTGGTTTTCAATAATTTTATGGTACTGGTAACCATGGAAAGTAATTGAGATATTTTTGGAAAGAAGATGATATGATCATAATGAAGGGATAAGGATAAAATTAAATGTTTGACAGTATTCATGAGCTCATTACTGATATAAGGAAATAGTTATATAATGGTTTGAGTATATAGAATTTTGGGGTTTTGGTATGTGGAAAGAGTTAACTTTTGACAGCACTAATGTTTTCACTAAGATTCAATGGGTATTCATTTTTCAAGAGAATACGTGATTAAGGCCTTCGAATGTTTGGAAGGTGACCCACAAGAAATATCTTATGATATATGGGGATCAATGATGGTATTAACATGCTTGTTATATGAATTCGCTGGTAATCGTTTTAACTATAATATGAGTGTGGAATACAGTATTATCGATAAGCCTAATGATTGGAATGGATTACGTTGGACATAAGTTAGTATTGTTTAAGGATAGATGTTTTTTCGATATTATTGATGGGATGTTATAGTAATGTAGTTTTAGGAAAAGGACAACCTGCAGGATGGAAGACAGCCCATCGTGTCGGACAAGGATGTGGGAATCAAACCCACAACCGAAGTGTGACTGGCCTTTATCACCTACCACTAGCCTACAGGAAGTCCCTGGTTAGTAGATACTAGTTTTATTTTATTAAGAGGCATGATATATGAAGTATACTATCATTTTTTTAAATCATATTTGATTAACCTCAACATATATGGACTTATGTATATTTGATAACATTTGCTAACCTTTTGTTTGAAATAGATGGAATGACACATCATTCTATCACATGATCTGTTAGCACTTCACGGATAACAAATTCAACTTCATTTCTTTAAAAGATGAAGTGGAAATTGTTCAAAGCACGATCAACAGTGAGATTTTACCAAAATAAAGTATGTATTTATTCTAATTCAAATTCTTCAACTTTAGGGAAATACTATTGAAAACCAAAAATGTTGTCCTAGTACCCTTATATCGGATGAATCGGATGGTACCCTAGATCATAACAAATTAATGGCTTTGTGATTGTTGGATTTTTCATAGCCATGTTCTCTACCACTCTCCATCAGAAAATGATGGTTAGATTCCTCTTACTTATCCATATTATCACCTATTTTCTCATATGTTGAAACCTAGTGATTTGTTAATTTGGGTGAACGTTACGTTTCATACTTTATTTTTAAAAGCCAAGTTTTGGTATTCCTTTTTACGATGTGGGTTTCTATTAAAGAAACTTTCGAGTAATAAACGATTTGTAACCCTGACGAATTTTGAGGGCGAAATTAATTTTAAAGGGGGAAGAATGTAACACCCAGAGATTTTATGAAAAATATTATTTTAATTTCATTGATGTCTTTTATTATACAGGACACCAAGTTTAGCTTGTACTATACGCAACACCGTATTATCTTGCAGTATACGCAATGCTATTCTTGGATCGTGTTACACACAATTTCATGTTTGTTTTATAATAGTCATTCTATGCAACATTGAGTGTGTGTATATATATATATATTAAATGTATAAATGAAATATGGTTGGATTATGTTATACGAAACAATGAAGTATTCTTGCACAACACGCAACCCTGACTTGGCTTGCATTACACGCAATCGCGACCTTCCTCGATAGTGTGTGTTGTACACAATACCGAGTTTTACTAAACAACGATATATTATAATAATATTATTATGAACTAGCCGTTATGAATACTATTAACTAAATTTTGAATTTTATAACATTATTATTCATCTTATACATTTTCTATAAGGTGTTAAGAGAACAAAATAAATATTTCGGATAAAATATGTATTTTTTAAAAAATGCAGTTTCACCGCCTTTTGATGGCGCACCCACATTAAATCTAGTTTTTGACAAATTTATAAGTTCAATTTTACAAAATAAAATTATTCTTTAGAATCATGATATAAAAATTTACTTTGGATAAACTTTTTATATTATTCTGATAACTTTCATATTTTAATGAATAGTAAAAACACGCTATATTTTAATTAAAAACAACTTTTTTAATCGTAATAAATTATGTGGTTAAATAATAATATTTAATGGTTTAAAAGTATAAATATAATATATTTTCACCATTTATTTTAATTTATGTCATTAGCCTTGATTTTACATTGAATTCGTTTGTTAAATAAATTCAATCTTTGGCAATGTTTTAACTTTTAAAACCTGTTTGCTTAACAATGAGATTAATTTTAAATTAATTACTGAAAATTATGTGTTTTGAATTTTAAAAAATGTATTCCATATTTGGAATCAGTGGGTCCAAATTATGTTAATAGGTTACTTTTATTTTTTTGATATTATGAATAGTAACTACGGTAATTTTTATTTACCACGGTTAAAGGTAAATAGGGTAATTTAAGGTTAACAGAATGTTATAATAATTCAAAAATTACCTTGAAACTTGTCCTAAACTTATTGGATGAGTAGTGTCCGACCATGTGCATCCTTGGGTATATTTTGGGACCCCATGGAGCCACTTATGAAAGACAATGACACATTAGATTAATTAATTTAATGTAAAGACCAAATTTGAATTAACAAAAAATCGTTTAGTAATTAATTTTTATAAGAGGATATATAAATTATATTTTTGACTTTAAATATTCATTGGAAAGATAAAAATATTTCCTACATTTTGGTAGTTCTTTTATAATTTTTATACATCAGAAAAATTAAATTATTTATGACACAATAATGATGCAATATTATCTCATTAATAAATGATTTAAATAAATAAGATTAAAATGATTAAAATATCATCCAAAACCTATCCAATTCATATTGGATGATGTTATTTCTAATATGAGTCATCTTATATTCGACATTAATGTGTTTTGGACCTCTTTAAACCGAAGATATGTTTATAATAAAATAATGTTTTCACACTTTCTTAAAGAGCCCCTCCACTCCATTATAAAAGGAGACCACTTCTATGCAATTTCTCACACCTCTCAAGACACTTGGCTCGTCCAAACTCTGCCAAAATAATCTCCCTAAATCCCTATACTCCCCATTGAAGCATTAAATTAGGCAGAAGACTCTCCAAGAAGTCCTTTTGGTTCAAACCAAAGGAAGTTACCAAAATTAAAGGTAACAGTTTCTCTTAAGTTGTTTTCTTTTATTCTACTTCTCCAACCCCTAAAATATTTTTAATCCTTTATTTTGTGACAATGCCAATATCATTAAATTACTATGATGTTTTTATGAGAAGGATTATAACTAAACTTACACACACCTCCATCTAATGGATGAAGAACATAATGTTTCTGTGATGGCAAACTAACGCCTCACGAAACGATGTTTGATTTTCCCCTACTGCCTCTCATGGTGGCCATTATGATGGAACTTTATTTGTATATAATATATATTATTTATATTATTCCATTATGGTTCTTTACTTCCCAATTATATTAAGACTTTAAGGTTTCCATAGTCGGTAAATACGATAATCTCATTTGAGGAAGTGCGGACTACCGCCCCCTCAAAGTGATGTGATTCGTTAATACCTTATGTGGGATGTATAAAGGATGTGGTTAATGATATTATATATGATATTATACTGGAAGTATAATATACTTATGTATAATTATGTTTTAATTAAATAAAATAAGAAATAGAAATGAAAGTAGCGTTTATGCGTACGTACATCTTACTGTCTCCATGAGCGGTGCGTTTCATTTCTTACCTCCATATGTTATGTACTATTATAAATGCATGTATATAATGGATATATAATGAATTTATATGATATATAAATCATGATTTACATTTTTGAGGTATGTAAATCATGATATAAGTAATAATAACATCAAGAACAACAAGTCCAGACACGTACGATAAATAAGATGATTTTACCCAAAACGCTACTTTAACATTAATTTACATAAGAATGGGTAATATAAAGTCATAAGTGAACCATATATGATATCATAACAATGAATATAATTCTTTAATATTTCAATGACATTATTTAAATCATTATACTAGAGGTTCGGACTCTTACGAAGCAAATTGGACCTAAGGTAAGGGAAAATATCACAATCTCATTTTTATGCGAGATTGATTATACTTTGGTATTTACTAGGGTGTATTTTATCATCCACATCCATGTTTACTCAATATTTAATATTATTTCCATCCACCTACAATTTTTTAAATCCAATTTTACCCTTCGGTGAGTTTTTAGTAAAAGATATGAAAGGAAACTTTTGTCATTTTTCATACGAGGTACTTTTGGACTTTTCCGACAAAAGTACGAGAAGAATGTTTTTTTAACTTATACGGCATGAATGGATTTTTAAAACATTATTTCTAAGAAGCTTCCTTTATAGGTTCTCAAGTTTATTTTTAATCAACTTCATTTAGTTTAAAATTGTATGACATCTTAAGAAAGGAAAAATGTTTTTGAAGTAGAAAGGATATTTTCCTCAAAAATTGAGTTCAAGTGTTTTATCAAAATTATTTTCCATATATGAGAATATAGGGTTCTGTTTCTATCCCTATTATTACATTGATTTGATTATGTTGTGATGTAAATATTTTTATGAATTCCTTTATCTTATTTTAATTGTTTTATGATGTCGTGATGTTTATGAAACCCATTTTATTTATTAGGTTATTATTAATGATGTATTTTTATTTTGAGGCACAAGTAAGAATGATTTCATTATGAGATGGGTGGGACCTGTATCTCCCACCAATGCATTGGGTAAAGATTTATATCTCTTGAGATAGACAAGGCTAGAATGGAATGTTAAACCGGTTCAGTAATACAGGACTGGAATGAGGAGTGAACTCGATTCAGAAAGGGACTTTGTCCACTAAGATGGTCTTGGAAGCAATGCCTTGGCTATTATGGAAATCATATCATGTGTGTAAAGACCAGTAAATTTCAAGAAATTTTTTTTACATAATTTTCTTTGAAATTTTAGAAGAACGCAGTTTCTGACGGCACCTGATTCCGAGGCCCGGTGTGCCCAGAATCATTTTCCGAAGTTTGGCTCGGGTACGTTCAGTAAACGGATGAGCGGGTTTTTCTAACATTTGAACCGGTGCCCGGAATCGAATTCTGAGGGCACCGATTAAATCGCAGCGCCGATATTTTCTTAGAAACGCCTCTTCCGGAGTTGTGTTTGCTCGGTGGTGGTTTTTAATATTTGGGCGTAATGTTATGAAATAAAATAAATTGTTCGACAAACTTTGTATTATTTCTCTTAAGCCACTTGGAAGCCACTTGAAGCCACTTAAAGCGGCTTAAGTTGAGTTGATGCGGATAGGATGCTATCCAAAAATATCATACCCTCTTGGTAGGATATTTGTGAGGTGGGGCCCGCACGAGCCCCACCGTTTCTTTTTCGCTAAGTAACGCACCCGCGCAAACCTGTCATTATGAAAGTCAACTGACGCATTTTATTAAATTCTTAACGCACCATTTAATTTGGCGGTTTTATTCGTGAATTAAATGGACAGTTTCTTTCTTTGAATTAATTCTACGAATTAATGGGTCATTACATACCTCTTATTCGTTTGTTGGCGTAATAATAAAATAAGACCAACACGACATTTGGAGGATTATACGTTAAAAGGATTTTGACAGAATTCTTGTGCCTTCACCCTTCTTCGCGAAGAACGAGAAGAACGCTAAGAACGCGAAGAACATGAAGAACGTCGTCATCCTCGGAATTTGATGTCGCTTTAACTGAGACGTTCTTCCCCGCCCCGATCTTCGATCACTAACTGCTTGAGGTAAGAGATCTCAGGTTTCTTTTTTTAAACTTCTTTGTGGTTTAAAACAACACACAGATTTAATTATTAAAAATTAAATTTGTTGTTTCTTGGACCTCGGAGTTCGTCGATGCAACTCCGGATACCGCGACGACGTGACGATCACCTCCTTCCGCGGCGACCAATTCCGCGAAGAACCCACGGGCGACGACTTGACGAGGTAGGGATTTATTTTGGAAATACCCCTTTTAATTTTATTTCCCGTGAAGGTTTCTTTAAAAATAGAGAACCGGATTCATAAGAACAATTTTAATTTATTAAAATTGTGGTTTCATGTGTTGAATAATTTCTCCTGTTGTTATTATCTAACGCGGAGGGTGCGGGCCGAATGAACACGGCCCGACAACCCTCCGCCGTTCTTCGTGGTTGTGCGGATTTGGCGGGCGACATCAAAACATGACACAAGGGCGTTTTGATGATCCCACAGTGAAGAACAGAACCCGGGAGGAACAACGGCGTAGACGGGAAGGAAAACGGACCACCGGAGCAACTCTGGTGGCCCGTGGAAGTTACCGGCGGCGCGAGTCGCCGGCGCGGCGGCACCAGCGGCGACCAGCGGACCCGCGACCGCGCGGGTCCGGCCCGTACACACGGGACGCGGCGCCATTCCACGTTTGTTCAATCAGCGTGGACCTTCGAGGGCCGCGGCACCTCCAAACCGCGGGGGGCGGTGCCCCGTGGCAGTCGACCGCTTGGCCGAGCTGAGCCCGGCCGGTCTGACCGGCCGGGCCGGGTCGGCCCGGGCCCAGACCCCCCGTCTCCGGACCATTTTCGGTCTTTTTCTCGTAACGTGAGATACGACCCTACAAAGGACGCTCCGTCAGCGGCAACACGATCCTTGGATTGAGACGGTCGTTTCGGTATATCGCATTCAAGGTTTCAGAATACTTGTGTTCGGCCGGGTTGGTTCGTACACGAAACCAACCGGGCCCTCGGAGCGGAAACGCTCATATCATGAGCTACGGACGTCCGATTGATGTGCCGTCAGCTTTGGTGGATTCCTCTAAGTGAGGCGGATCTTTTGGCTCACTCCGCCTGAGGTTTGGACGTAGGTGGAGTATGGTCAGGTTGGTTTTGCCTTAGAAACCAACCAGGCCCCTTGGACGAAAAAGCCAATAACTCTCAGACCGGGCATCCAATTGATGCGCCGTCTGCGACGTTGAGTTCATGTTGACGATACAGAACCTTTGGATACATCAAACTCGGACATTGTGTCAGTTGATGTATCAGCCTCTCGGTTCGTGGAGCGGACCCTCCCAAACTAGCTTGCTGTGTGCGGGAACCCTAGTGCTGGCTGTGACTGCTACTTCGACAGCGACGACTATGCAGAGATCCTCAGTGGACGACGACGATGACTATGCAGAGATACTCAGTGGACTGCGACGACTACTGCACTCAGCGATCCTACGTATATCAGTGATACAGATCCTGTGTGGATCTGATCCTGTGTGGGTCAGCGCTTAGCGGTTTTGTTTGAGCCAGCGCCTACAGGTCCTGTGTGGGCCCAATCCTGTGTGGGTCTTTTCGGGGGTTAGTTACCTATCGATCCTGTGTGGGTCACTGCGGTGGTTAGTACCTACCGATCCTTTGTGGGTCCGACGACTTTGATGGATTAGTGATCATCTTTATTGTCATCCGAATAAGTATACCTGTGTGACCTGAATCCTGTGTTACTATCCTTTGCGGATTGTGTTGAGCTATCCTGTGTGGATTTACTGTTTTACTCTCCTTTGTGGATTGTGTTGAGATATCCTGTGTGGATTTACTGTTTTACTCTCCTTTGTGGATTGTGTTGAGCTATCCTGTGTGGGTATATGTTTTTCTTTCATGTGTGGACTGGGATGTGCTTGAGCTCGGACGTTGGAGCCGAGCGGGAATTGATGACTTAGGTATATGTATGGGAATATACCTAAGCAGTGTCGGTTGTTACTTCGTGATTGTATCATTCCTTTTTGGTTATACATTTTGGATTCTGGGAGACCATAGGGGGTCTCGGGGTCCCTACTGAGTAGCTTATACTCACCACTGCACGGGCTATGCCCGCACTACGTTGTGTTGGTTGCAGACGACAGACAGCGCTCCTCGTGGTGGAGGCTTGCAGAGCAGGACGGTACCTGGAGGTGGACCACTGGGCGGGACGTACTCAGAGAAGTCAGGTGGACTGAGGCGCAGTGGAGGCTATCTGTACCCACCCTTCAGGTGGGACCTTCAGAGGAAGGCTCAACGCTGCGTCATTTCTTTTCTGTTGCTGTTTTTCCCTTTCAGTTGTACTTTACAGTTGGGCTTGTATTTCTGGCCCCTTTTACTTTCAGCACATCTTGTTAGAGTTTTTACGTAGTGTTTACTTTTCTGCTTGCTTACTCTGTGGTGCTTGTTTACTTTTCAAAGGAAATGCCTTCCCTTTTTGTTGGGATTTACGCCTTGGTGCTAGTCGCCAACCCCTGGCCTATTGAAGGCGGGCATGGGGTAGTCACGACACGGGCCCCAAGGACGGGTCGTGACAAATTGGTATCAGAGGTGGTCGGTTCTACCGCAGACTCTGATCTTTCTTCTATGTGAAGCAATAGTGTTTAGCGTATTGGGTGTGGTTATCAGTCCAGGGAGCCTAGTGTTGGTGCGACGGCCGACATATCCATACACTAGGACACTAACTTTTGATTTCTGACTTAATGCACGAAAACATTGATTTCATGTGTGTTTCATGTTTTCATTGTGATTACATGTGTCAGCTCACCAGGTATACTATTCTGACTGTGGCACACTTGTTTCCTTTTCAGGATGACCCCACGATGGCAGCCATTTAGGGTTCCGATAGTAGAGCGCGACGACAGCCCGCCGAGCGACGAGGCCTCGGTACAGGGCCCGTTGACAGTAGAGGCACCAACGGTACCTTTACAGCCAAGCCCCCGATGCTTCCAGCACCAACCGCTGACGATGCACGTCACCTCGGAGCTCTGAACGAGTTCCAGCGCCAGCGAACACCCAGGTTTCATGGGGAGATGGACCCCCAGGCAGCCGAGGATAGGCTGGAGGCGGTCGTTCGAGTTTTCAGGCTTGTGAGGACACCAGCAAACCTCATGGTGATCCTCGCAGTGAGTCTACTGCACGCCGCAGCAGGACGATGGTGGAGCTTGATGCTCCAGGTGCACGATGAGGCCTCTCTCATCTGGATGGACATCGAGAGCCTCTTCCGCTCAGAGTTCGTCCCGGACACCCTCCGTGCGGTGCGCATTCAGGAGCTTCTTCAGCTGCGGCAGGGCATCTTGACGGTCGCCCAGTACGCGGGAAGGTTTACTGATCTTTCTCGCTACTCAACCGACATGGTACGGGACCCCTTCTTCCGGGCCCGGACCTTCAAGCAGGGATTGAGATACGAGATCAGGGCATCGCTGATCTCCCTCAGCATCCCGACCCAGGTGGTAGTACTGGAGCGAGCCCTTCTGATCGAGAGCTTTCTGGATGAGTCCACAACGAAACCTACCGCAGGGTGGCAGGTAGCAGAGGCTTCGGAAGTAGGTATCCGACAGATGAATCAGGGTTCCAGGCAGACCAGACCCTCTCGTAGACGACCTCAGGACACTAGCTCAGCAGTGCGGGGCACACAGCGCAGAGCCAGTCTTTCGAGAGGCAGGCAGTGCTACGCATGCGGCGGGCAGGGCCACATGGCTCGTGACTGCCCGCCCCGCCGTACCGAGGAGCAGCAGACGGTGGAGGGACCACCTAGGCAGAGGCAGAGGGATGACTGTGGCGGTCCGTAGGGAGGAGGCGGACGAGGCAGACGAGCTGGCCGAGCAGCAGGTGGTGGGCGACGCTTTGAGGCTCTGCCACCACCACCACCAGGAGGTCCGCCCCGACCACAGGGAGCTGGCTGGCAGAGACAGGCACAGCTCTACGCAGCGGAGGCCTACGACCACGGTGCGCCAGAGATGATTCGAGGTATGATCTGTGTCTATTCCACCCTTTCTGCAGTTCTTATAGACACAGGAGCAAGTCACTCTTTCATAGCCACTGGCCTTGTTCGGAGCTCGGAGAATCCGACAGAGCCGTTGGCTCGATCCTTACGGCTAGAGACTCCTACGGGAGCAGACTCGATGATTACACACTAGTTTCGGTAGTGTGAGCTTACTCTAGGTGGCGAGAGCTTCGGCTGGGATCTTCCTATAGCGGCGTCGAGGCCTTACGACTTTATCTTGGGCATGGATTGTTTATCTACAGTCCATGCTCAGATTGACTGTTTTAGGCGCATGCTGCGATGTGTGCGCACCGACGGGAGCAGGTTCACCTTCATCGGCGAGAAGGGAGCCTTTGCAACATAGGACGGACTCTCGCAGAGGAGGGGAAAACCCATCACTCATCAGTTGGCTAGCCTCATCCTTGGAGCAGTTGACATGCGGAGTCCTAGTTTTCCTGTAGTGGTGGATCAGTATGCGGACGTCTTCCCCGACGACGTTCCAGGACTACCTCCTTACAGAGAGGTAGAATTTTACATTGACCTATATCCCGGGACAGCCCCTATATCCACTCCAGCATATCAGATGGCCCCCGCTGAGCTTTGAGAGCTACGGGTACATTTGGAGGACTTGCAGGGCAAGGGGTTCATCCGACCCAATGTTTCACCGTGGGCTTCCCCGATTTTGTTCGTCAAGATGGCGGACGGGAGCTTGCGACTGTGTGTCGACTATCATCGCCTGAACCAGGTGACAGTGAGGAACAAGTATTCGCTACCGAGGATTGATGACCTCTTCGAGCAGCTCAAGGGAGCACAGTGGTTCTCGAAGATAGACCTCAGGTCAGGCTATCATCAGCTCAGAGTTCGAGACGAGGACGTGCAGAAGACGGCCTTCAGGTGTCGGTATGGCCACTATGAGTTCTTGGTTATGCCATTCGGTGTAACCAATGCTCCAGTAGTGTTCATGAGCCTCATGAACAGGATCTTCCAGCAATACCTTGATCAATTTGTCGTGGTCTTCATCGATGACATTTTGGTGTACTCGACCACGGAGGAGGAGCAAGCCTACCACTTGCGGGTTGTACTAGACACACTCCGAGAGCACCAGATTTATGGCAAGCTCTCAAAGTTCCAGTTCTGGTTACGTGAGGTCCACTTATTTGGTCACGTCATTTCTGAGGCGGGAGTTGTAGTGGATCCCGCGAAGATCGAGGCAGTTCTAGCTTGGGAGCCACCCAGGAGCGTGACGAAGGTGCGGAGTTTCTTGGGTCTAGCCGGATACTATCGGAGATTTGTGCCGGACTTCTCCAGAGTTTCAGTGCCACTCTCAGCTTTGACGAAGAAGGGGAAACCCTTTGTGTGGTCAGACAGGTGTCAGTAGAGATTTCAGGAGCTGAGGCAGAGATTGACCAGCGCACCTTTCTTGAGGTTTCCTAAGGAGGGAGTTGGATACGTAGACTACTGCGATGCATCAGGGACCTGACTCGGAAGTTTCCTGATGCAGGATCGGGCCATGATTGCCTATGGATCACGTCAGTTGAGGCTGCATGAGAAGAACTACGCTACCCATGACCTGGATTTAGCAGCAGTGGTCTTCACTATGTAGACATGGCGGCACTATCTGATGGGAGAGCACTATACAGTCTTTTCTGACCACCAGAGTATCAGGTACATCTTCTCTCAGAAGGACCTGAACCTGAGACAGCGGCGATGGCTCGAGTTCCTCCAGGACTATGACTTTGAGATAGTTTATACTCCTGGGAAGGGGAACATAGTAGGTGATTCCCTCAGCAGGAGGACGGGAATTCAGCTACTTGAGGAGGTGACAGAGCAGCTAGCTTCCTTGCAGATATCCTTCGTGGATAGAGATGGAGCAGCCTTCCTTCAGTCTCTCACAGTCACTCCTCTACTACTGCAGCGGGTCGGAGAGGCACAGCGTGGGGACACTGACTGTGAGACGCGGCGTGCACAGATATCCTCAGGACAAGCACCTGATGGTTTCTCCCTTGAGGCAGAGAACGACGCCCTTTTCAGAGGACGTACCGTGGTACTAGTCGCTTTATGAGAGGAGGTGCTGAGAGAGATTCACACATCTCCTTTGGCGGTACATCCTGGAGTGGCGAAGATGTACCAGGATCTCAGACGACATCACTGGTGGACGAGCCTGAAGAAGGCTGTGGCAGAGTTCGTTTCACGGTGCCTCACCTGCCAGCAGGTGAAGGCAGAGCATCAGGTACCAGCAGGCTTGGTACAGCCCTTGGAGGTACCGGAAAGGAAGTGGGACGGCATATCGATGGACTTCTTGACTGGACTTCCACGCACTTCCAGAGGTCACGACTCCATTTCGGTGATTGTTGACCAACTCACCATGTCGACACACTTCTACCCATCAGAGAGAAGGGCTCAGTAGAGAGCATGGGGCGTCTCTACGTTCAGGAGATTGTACGGCTTCACGTTGTTCCATCGTCTATCGTCTCCGATTGGGACGCTCGTTTTACTTCCTGGCTTTGGAAGTGGTTGGAGGAGGCGTTCGGGACGTGGCTACGTCTGAGCACCGCCTTTCACCCTCAATCAGATGGTCAGATGGAGAGGACCATTTAGACTCTAGAGGACATGCTCCGCGCATGTGTCCTCTACTTTGGTTGCAGCTGGGAGGATCACCTACCCTTGGTGGAGTTCGCGTACAACAATAGCTACCACTCCACCATCGAGATGGCACCATACGAGGGTTTGTACGGCAGACCTTGAAGATCTTCTTTGTGCTGGACAGAACCTGGGGAGTCAGAACTTGTGGGACCAGAGATGGTTCGGGCCACGACAGAGAAGGTCCAGGTCATCCAGGAGAGGATGAGGACAGCTCAGAGCCGGCATAAGTCTTATGCTGACAGGAGGCGGAGGCCATTAGAGTTCGAGGATGGCGACCACGTCTTCTTGCGTGTCTCACATCGACGTGGTTTACAGAGATTTGGACGAGGTGGAAAGTTGTCTCCACGCTTCATCGGGCCTTTCCAGGTCCTCAGCAGGGTTGGTGAGGTGGCTTATCAGCTGGATCTACCACCTTAGTTGCACCGGGTGCACGACGTCTTCCACGTATCTCAGCTGAGGAGATACGTGCACGACCCGACGCATATCATTGACTATGGGGAGATGGATGTTGATGACGGGACAACTTTTGCGGAGGTCCCAGTGGAGATAGAGGATCGACATGAGCGGGTCCTACGTGGGCGATCAATTCCTCTTGTTCGCATTAGCTGGCAGCATGGGAACCTCCAGGAGAGAACATGGGAGCGGGAGGCTCAGATGCGGGCTCAATACCCACATTTGTTTCCCTAGTTTATGATGTATCTTTACGGGGATGTAAAGCCCTGAGGTGGTAGTAATTTAAGGACCCATAAATTTCAAGGGAAATTTTTTTCTTAATTTTCTTTGCAATTTTACAAGAACGCAGTTTCTGACAGCACCTGATTCCGAGGCCCGGTGTGCCCAGAATCATTTTCCGAAGTTTGGCTCGGGTACGTTCAGTAAATGGACGAGCGGGTTTTTCTAACTTTTGAACCGGTGCCCGGAATCGAATTCTGAGGGCACCGATAAAATATTAGCACCAATATTTTCTTAGAAACTCCTTTTCCAGAGTTTCGTTTGCTCGGTGGTGGTTTTTAATTTTCGGGCTTAATGTTAAGAAATAAAATAAATTGTTCGATAACCTTTATATTATTTCTCTTAAGCCACTTGGATGCCACTTAAAGCGGCTTAAGCTAATTTGATGCAGATAGGATGCTATCCAAAAATATCCTAACCTCTTGGTAGGATATTTGTGAGGTGGGGCCCGCACGAGCCTCGCCGTTTCTTTTCCGCTAAGTAACGCACCCGCGAAAACCCATCATTATGAATGTCAATTGACGCGTTTTCTTGAATTCTTAACGCACCATTTAATTGGGCGGTTTTATTCGTGAATTAAATGGGAAGTTTCTTTCGTTGAATTAATTATATGAATTAATGGGTCGTTACATACCTCTTATTCGTTTGTTGGTGTAATAATAAAATAAGACCAACACGACATTTGGAGGATTACACGTTAAGAGGCTTTTGACAGAATTCTTGTGCCTTCACCCTTCTTCGCGAAGAACACGAAGAACACGAAGAACGCGAAGAACGCGAAGAACGCGAAGAACGCCGTCATCCTCGGAATTTGACGATGCTTCAACGAAGACGTTCTTCCCCGCCCCGATCTCCGATCACCAACTTCTTGAGGTAAGAGATCTCGGGTTTCTTTTTTTAAACTTCTTTGTGGTTTAAAACAACACATGGATTTAATTATTAAAAATTAAATCTGTTGTTTCTTGGACCTCGGAGTTCGTCAACGCAACGTCGGATACCACGACGACGTGACGATCGCCTCCTTCCGCGGCGACCAATTCCGTGAAGAACCCGTGGGCGACGACTTGACGAGGTAGGGATTAATTTTAGAAATACCCCTTTTATTTTTTTCCCCTGAATGTTTCATTAAAATTAAAGAACCAGATTCATATGAACAATTTTAATTTATTAAAATTTTTGTTTCATGTGTTGAATAATTTCTCCCGTTCTTATTATCTAACACGGAGGGTGCGGGCCAAACGAACACGGACCGACAACCCTCTACCGTTCTTCGTGGTTGTGCCGATTTGGAGGGCAACGACAAAACGTGATGCAAGGGCATTTTGATGATCCCGCAGTGAAGAACGGAACCCGGGAGGAACAACAGCGCAGACGTGAAGGAAAACGGACCACTAGAGCAACTCTGGTGGCCCGCGGAAGTTACCGGCGGTGCGGGTCGCCGGCGCGGCGGCGTCGGTGGCCGGAGGCGGTGGCCAGCGGACCCGCGGCCGCGCGGGTCTGGCTCGCACACACAGGATGCAGCGACATGCCGCGTCTGTTCAATCAGCACGGCCCTTTGAGGGCCGCAGCACCTCCAAACCACGGGGGCGGCTCCCTTCCGCACTCGGCCGCTTGGCCGAGTCGAGCCAGGCCTGTCCGACCGGCCGGGCCGCGCCCTAGCTGGGTCGGCCCAGGCCCGGACCCCCCGTCTCCAGATCATTTTCGGTCTATTGCCCGTAACATGAGCTACGGGCCTCCGAACGTCACGCCGTCAGCGGCAACGCGATCCTTGGATCGAGACAGTCGTTTCAGTATATCGCACTCAAGGTTTCGGAATACTTTGGGTTCGGTCGGGTTGGTTCGTACACGAAACCAACCGGGCCCTCGGAGCAGAAACGCTCATATCTTGAGCTACGGACGTCCGATTGACGTGCCGTCAGCTTTGGTGGATTCCTCTAAGTGAGACGGATCTTTTGGCTCACTCCGCCCGAGGTTTGGACGTAGGTGGAGTACGGTCGGGTTGGTTTTTCCTTAGAAACCAACCGAGCCCCTGGGACAAAAAAGCCAACAACTCTCAGACCGGGCATCCGATTGACGCACCGTCTGCGACGTTGAGTTCCTGTTGACGATACGGAACTTTTGGATACATCAACCTCAGACTTTGTGCCAGTTGATGTATCAGCCTCTCGGCTCGTGGAGCGGACCCTCCCGAACGAGCTTACTGTGTGCGGGAATCCTAGTGCTGGATGCGACTGCTACTTCGACAGCGACGACTGTGCAGAGATCCTTAGTGGACTGCGACGATGATTGTGTAGAGATCCTCAGTGGACTATGACGACTACAGCACTCAGCGATCCTACATGGATCAGTGCTTCAGATCCTGTGTGGATCAGATCCTATGTGGGTCAGCGCTCAGCGGTTCTGTGTGAGCCAGCGCCTACATGTCCTGTGTGGGCCCGATCCTGTGTGGGTCTTTGCGGGGGTTAGTTACCTATCGATCATGTGTGGGTCACTACGGGGGTTAGTACCTATCAATCCTTTGTGGGTCCGACAACTTAGATGGATCAGTGATCATCTTTATCGTCATCCGAAGAAGTATACCTGTGTGAGCCGAATCCTGTGTTACTCTTCTTTGTGGATTGTGTTGTGCTATCCTGTGTGGATTTACTGTTTTACTCTCCTTTGTGGATTGTGTTGAGATATCTTGTGTGGATTTACTATTTTACTCTCCTTGTAGATTGTGTTGAGCTATCCTGTGTGGGTGTACGTTTTGCTTTCCTATGTGGACTGGGTTGTGCTTGAGCTCGGACGTTGGAGCCGAGCGGGAATTGATGACTTAGGTATATGTATGGGCATATACCTAAGAAGTGTCGGTTGTTACTTCGTGATTTTATCTTTCCTTGGTGGTTATCCTTTGTGGATTCTGGGAGACCTTCAGGGGTCTCGGGGTCGCTACTAAGTAGCTTATACTCACCCCTGCACGGGCTATGCCCACACTACGTTGTGTTGGTTGCAGATGACGGACAGCGCTGATCGTGGTGGAGGCTTGCGGAGCAGGATGGTACCTGGAGGTGGACCACTGGGCGGGACGTACTCGGAGCAAGAAGGTGGACTGAGGAGTAGTGGAGGCTATCTGTACCCACCCTCCAGGTGGGACCTTCAGAGGACTGCTCGACGCTGCGGCTTTTCTTTTCAGTTGTTGTTTTTCCCTTTCAGTTGTACTTTATAGTTGGGCTTGTATTTCCGGCCCCTTTTACTTTCAGCACAACTTGTTACAGTTTTTACTTAGTGTTTACTTTTCCGCTTGAATACTCTGTGGTGCTTGTTTACTTTTCAAAGGCAATTCCTTCCCTTTTTGTTGGGATTTACGCCTTGGTGCTAGTCGCTAGCCCCTGGCCTATGGAAGGCGGGCTTGGGGTAGTCACGGCACGGGCCCCGAGGACCGGTCATGACAATGTGCTTAATGGTTTCCACAATTAAATGTTTTATTCCAATTCTATTATATCATGTTTGATGTTCCCTTATGATATATGACTTATGTACATCCAGGATTCATGTCTTTGCTCAAGATTTTGATGTTTAGATTTTATGTTCAAATGTTTATGGATTTTTTTATGTTATCTATGTTTAACCTTACAAGGAATTTGAGCTCACCCATTTTATGTTTTCTTTTCCCCAGGATATAAAAAAAGGTTTTTGGTGTGAAAAAAAAGAAAGATCTTTATTGGGAGATGTTGAAGATCTTTCACCACGATTAGAATATTATATTCCTAGTTTCCAAAGACACTAAACTATTACGGTCCTTGTGTGTGTGTTTTTGTTTTGTACTAAGTATTCCACAAACGTAATGTAATGTCCATGTACATTAAGCTTCGGGTCACTACAATATAATTTAAAAAATATATCATCTTGTACAGATCCATATATATAATTTATAATAATAAAGATTTAATGAACTTAGTTTATAAATAGAACATTAGAATAATCTCTATAATATAGAGTAAATAAAAATGAGGATTCCAATAATCTCCCTCTCTAAACCCATAAATCCCCAACAAAGTACACCTCTGCAACTTGAATCAGAAATCCTAAAACATTGAATATTACATATGATCATTTAAAAAATTTTGTTTATAATTTTCCCAATTCCACTATATTTCAAACATAATAACTACAAAGTATAATTCTTGAACCTTTAATAGATCACTACCCTATAATTAATATTATAACCCCTGATTGTTTAGTAATATTTTGGTCTTTCCATCAGATGATATTGGGCCATTATCTCCAATTCTCTAGCTATCCACCCTTGAAAAATTAAAATATATTTTTGAATAACTCTATTTCGCTACCAAAACCTTGAAATGATTTCTAGTGAATAACTCCAATTTCCATCATAATTATCATCCCAATATCTGAGAGATTTTTTCAAAACCAATCCTTACTAGGAACCCATTCTAGTAATTTCATGAAGATGATGGTGAACCTCTAATACCATATCCAGTAGGCCATGTATTAGCAACCTACAATGAGGGTATAAAACATACATATGAGGGGTATTATATCCATTAATTAATGGAATATGAATATAATCACTAATAAAAGAAACAATATAATATAAAAAAACTTCTCATAAATAATGTCACATTATGTGTTACAAAATTTCTAAATTTAAATAACAAAATAGAATGTCATAGGGTAGTACCTCTAACCACAACTCCAAGAATTGAGATATTAATGTTTAGATTGACCTCTAATTCAATCTAGAAAACCAAATAAAATTAATAATTATAGGGGTGACCATATATTTATTACTAGTAGGATACACCTGAATACCTCTTCTATAAATGATGAAATAGAATACTAATTAATCAATGAATAAATAGAAGAACTAATACACATAGATACATGGAAAATTGATAGAAAATCTCAGAGACCCACTCACTAAATATAGAATCCAGGTATAATAACATATTAATGTTGGAATATATCATAACTATACCCCACACCCCCTTCCCTACTATTTTTTCTCTCTCACAATTCAGTAGAAATGGTCATGTGTTTTAATCCCATACACACTACTGAATTCACATAATATATATATTCACACTCACACAAACACAAATATTCTGTCATAACCAATTATGGAAATAACCCAACCCTAAATTCCCCAACCCCAATAGGGTCCAACATTCTTATTGTCAATAGTTTATAATAGCCACACCCACTTACTATTTAATGTATTTTACAATAATATATCATTAACATAGGGGACATCATCATCATTCTATCATATTATCTTGCACAAAACTCACCATATCTCATCTTACCATGGTATATTATTTTAAGGTCACATGTTTATATGGATGTCAATTTTGAGTAGAAATTTGAATTTTTTCAATTAGATTCCTCTAAGCAGTAAAATGGTATTTTACTAAATCATATTAACTTGGATAATTTTTTTGACCACTTCATTGGTCACAAAATAGGGTGTCTACCCTAGGAAAAGAGTTTAATGAAATTCCAAGACATTTTAATTTTAGTGGAATAATCAAAATTCTATATTTAATAAATTAAATATTAATTTATTTTAAATGTTTTATTCATTCAAATATTTAGAATGACGGGTAAGATTGTGATTTTTTCACTGTCCTTGAGGCTATAATAAGGTTTTTTTCTTAAGGGAGACATTAACAGAAGTTAGGCATGGGGCCAGGCTATGCCACCTTTTCTTTTCCTTTATTTTAATGCCTTTCCTTCATTTCACATTTCTTTTCTTCCATTATTCCTTAGATTCTCAAGAATTTACATGTGGATAAAACATTACATAGTCAAGAGAGAGAAAATATGATAGGAGGGATACATAAATAGATAAGGGAAAAAGTGTACCGCCATAGAGTTCAGGATTCCCCAGATCATCGTGTAGCAGCTGTGGAGCACAGAAATGGATGAAGCTTCAATGGTTTATTCCCAATGTTAGAAATATTTTAGTTTTCATCATAGATCTGCATATATTTCGGTTTTCGAAGTGATAATATACTATTTTTTTCTTATGACCTATCATGGTCTGATCTGTGGTTTGTAGGGAGAAAACCGAGTTTTCAGGCGTTTTGGAGGTTTTTTGTTCGGGAAAACCTGTCTACACGATGTGTGGTTCAGGGAACACATGTTTCATGGTATTATAATACTATGAAGATGTATATATTGAATTAAAATTCATGTAGGATCTATACCATCCATTTACATTATCACGATTATATAGCCGAGTACATGACCATGTTTCTCATGTAAGGGGCACATGCCATGTGGAATACACATCTAGACCTAGTGTGGATCGCATGCCGAGTACATGTGCATGGTTAGGCAGAGTAAATGGAAATACCATGTGAGGTACATGATCTAGTACCCAATGTAGGATATAATTTATTTACATGATCATCACACTATGTACTTGGGATTTGACAAACCATGTACAGAAACAAGTGCACACCCAAGTGGGGCCTGAAGGGTACACAATATGTACCACGGTATACATGAAGTGTACTCCTCCTCTACCACCCATATAATATTTTTGGTATATTTTTTCGTATTAGTTGAAATTATACAAATTAATATTCTTTTTGGAGTTTATTTTCACATATATTGTGATGGTAGGAATCATGAGGTGCTTCAAGGACTCATAAAGGTAATCATGGGAATTTTTCTGAAGGAGAGGTTCTTCCTCATATAATTTGATCATATTGTCACTTGAGAGTGGAAAATAGAATGATAATGATAGGTTGGGTTTTTGAAGTAACCTAATTTTAGTCCTCGATTTGAGAGGGTCCTTGAGATATCTCTATTTACCGATTCTTTTATCGATTTCCTTTGAGGAAGTACCCCTTAAGAGATACGACCTTATGGCCCAAGATGTCATGATAGTTGTTGTCTTAGAGGATCCAATGTAAGATATATCTATCTTCTTCAGGTACCAACGATCCCCTAAAGGAGATATTTTCTTACAAGGTGACTTAGGGAATCCCTTGTAGAATCCCTATACCTTTATTCCATTATGAAGATCCCATGTAGGATGCCTCAACCTTTGTACAATGTTTTCAGGGTCTTGTATAGGAAAATAATTTCTCTATATACCATTCTTAGGGTCATGTGTTTGATTCCTCTATTTTTTTACCATTTGTGGATCCTATGTTGGATTACTGCCTTTATCTTTTTTTTCTGAACATACGAGGTAGGATTCCTCTTTTATCCATTGTGTGTGAGGATCCATTGGAAAATTTCTTCGCTTATGCATGGAATTTGAGGATCTCATCAATGATTCCCCCATTAACATTTCATCTAAGAATCCAAAGTATAAATATTATATTCTGTTGTGAATTGAGGGACCTAGTGGGTACCCCATTTTTGATCGACCCTAATATTGAACACTAGGGTTTGATAGGGATGGTATCATGATTCACCTTAGAACCCATGCCAAACTAGTAATCCCATGGGTTTGGGGAAGTAGTGATGGGTTTATATATTCAACCACCACCATAATTTTTTTATACATTCATATGTTTACTATTTATGCAGCATTGATAGATAGAGGTGCTTCTTAGTTGGTTCCTATTGAACCTGATGTAAGGCGCATTTATTTCTCTTTTGGATGACCATATGTTCTTTTCTATGATCCATCTTTTGAGCCATGTTACATAATAATTCTTTGTACAAATAAATCTATTATCTACGATTTGGCTATTTAGATGTATATTTTATTATTATATTATTTTTATTTCAATAGCTGCTTCCTTATATCTGTATATTGAGACTTAGTTATGATGTACGGGCTTGGAGTCCCATGTAATGATACATTTGGATGATTAAACTCTCCCAAGATATGTGTATGATTCTAATCTCTTCTCTTTCTCAAGTTTTAAGGCTAATTACATTCTTATTAATTCGATAAAGGTGTCCCGGATGATTATACTCATGGATGGTTAGGCATTTCTAGGGGATAGGGATGATTACACTCTCCCTGATCTACTACATGACCAGAGATTAGACAAGGATTTTAACATAACCGTAGACGATTACACTTTTCATGATTAAAGGGATGATTCTGATATCCCATATTAGAGATCTCCAAGGGTGGGCATGGCATATCACTAGTGTTCTCTCTTAACTGATCTCCTAAGTTCCAAACCCCTAGGGGTCATCTGAGTTCTAATTATTATGACTGCCAACAGACCAAGAGATAGGGATCACACATTCATTTGGATTTATATTGACTGAGTATCATGGAATCTAGATCATTTCAATTTATAGGATTTTCATTTGTTCTTCCCTAGAATCTATTATTAATTTTATTGGAGGTGAGTATGGGTGAGCTCAGTGTTAGGATGAGTATCCCCCTGTAATGATGTATCTTTGTCAGATAAATTCTCAGTGTTGGTCGAAGCGGTTATATATCAATTGGGATTATAGATCCAGAGATCAACATAATGAAATAGGGTTTGATTGGCATGACATCCAACTAAATTCCCTTGCACAGGATGTCTAGTATATTGGGATTATAGACCCATGGATCATTTGATACTATTTTTATATGATTTCATTCACCGTACTCATGTATAATCATAAATATGTTTATATGTATAGGGATGCAACTATATATGTATAAAAATATAAATGTTGATATTCATGATCAAACTTTCATAGTTGACCGGGATTACATATCAAGGGTTCGACTTTGGATTCACGTTTATTTTCATTAATTACCATTTCAGTTATGTCCTGGCTAAGATGAGCAGATTTCTATTGTGTGCACTTATGGAATCATTTTATAGGTTCTTCATTGGGGTCGCCTAATGAGATTATTTCTAACCCTAGCATGTGAACCTCAATGTTCATGTAGACCTTATGTCTTGTTTTAAGGATGGGAAAAATTACACAGTGGATAGGGATGAGGCCTAGAGTTTTATAGTCGAGTGCAACTGCTCATGTGGGTTCTTCAGATCAGGCTGGCGAAGTTCGATAGTTTATAGAGACTGGTTATGTGGTCCATCTTAGAGTGACTATTGGATATATGTACTTTTACTATAGTGATTTTTTTTTACTTCTGTATCTTTACTCCCGACCAAGTGGGTGACTAGTATTTTATATATGAGATAATTATTTGATCTTAATAGAATTTTTCATCTATTATTACATTATTTTTTATTTCACTTTATTTACCTTTTCAACACTATTTATTTACCACTATGTATAATACTTATCTATTTATTTAACATTCTTACATTGATTCGAGGGAATAGTCTCGCCACAGTCACACCCTAGGAATTTGCTTCTAGTTAGAAGCCTATGGAATTTGGGAAGGTGTGCTTGAGGCCTCATAACAAACAGGCTCGGAGCACCAACATTGGGGTATTCAAGATAGGATGGTAGAATTTAATTTTATTACTATAATATTTGGAAAACCATTGACATACACCTATCTTAATCCATTACTTCCATACAATGTCTAAACGTGGAGTGGGGAACTGTGAGTAGTCAACAATCTATTCCATGAACAACCTATATATTTGATAGACCACTGAAACCTAAAAAATTCTATTATAATAAAAACATAAATAATTGTTTGAACTAATAATAAATCAAAAGGGAAATATAATATTTGTATATTAAAACACAATAATCCAATCATGGGATTTATAGTAAAACAACCATATGGATATATCATAGCAGTATTCTGTATCACTATTAACTCATCCAAAAAATCACTGTTGATACCACAAAACAAAATAATCCCAAAAAAACATCTAAAAAAACAAAAAAAATATCAATAAATTCATATTCATTCACATCTATAAAAAATTTACATATTTACCATTCACCATCCAGATTATGCTAATTTTGTTATTCATAATGCATATTTAATGCGAAACCGTTATTCAATAATCACCTTAATTAGTTTCAGCCTATAAACATGCATTTCAATCATAAAAAGGTAATTAATGACCACCTATAATTTAATTTGATGATAATCCCTTCACCATATTCACAAATACCAACTACATCCCACACCATATTGAATGTATATTATAAACCCAAAAATAACCATATACCACCTAATTAACCACTATATGATGTAGTGACTAAAACCACTACACACACATAAAAAAAATAGTAAAATAATTTTATGTATTTACACTTCAATAATAAGAAACCATCTACCATAACATTATTTAATTTAAAATAATAAAATTATGTTTCATGATATTCACTACAAGATTTGTATTTCCTCATAAAAAAATTATCACCAGAATTAGTTGGTTTAACGAATTTTAATGGTGAATAACATATCAATTATAATTTATAATGATACCATAGAAAAGAAATATATTCAACCACACATAAAACAAAAAAAAAGTTACATTAGTGAACAACATAAATAAAAAAACATCATATAAAAACTAAAAAAAATCTAATATTCGTTACTTCTCTAAGAGTAAATTTTGGACACTGTAGACATCATTATCAATATTTTTGGTTTCCAAAAAATTATTTCATTACTATCATTAAATAAATAAATTTTGATGAAATATAACATGAGAAGATAATAAAATCAATCAAAAATAACTTTTTAGTAGCATATAAACACATAGAAGCAATACATATTCTGAGAAGCAACATAATTCACTATATGACATATGAAATAATGAATAAAATATTGGATCACATGTGATACACTATTTACCCCTTCGAATTCATCATTTCTATAATTAATTTTATTATGTTAATAATTACCATTTACTGGGGGAAAGTAATTGCATAAGAATTGAAAATTTTAAAAAAATAAATAAGAGAAATATTCACTCCCCAAACTCAGATAGGGAATAAATTTTTATATAGGAATATGTATAGGAGGAGAAGAGATATAAATGTAGATATATTTCATTGAAAAAATTAAAATTTCTAAGGCACACCAAACTACCATCATACTATAACCCAAAAAAACTGACTAATGTTGTAGCCCTCCTATGACGTGTGCTGAATAATTTTAGAAGAAGGTAATAAAAATAATCAAATATTCATATGGTTAATCTCTCAAAACCCAGGACCAATACAAATTAATGGGAAATCAATGATCCCCAGGAATGTCTTCATGGTCATTTAGGGTTTTAAGGAATTAAAAGAGACCCATATCATAGGATTCACACATTAAATTTTAAAAACATGATGAATGAATAAAGTGTCTATTCTCCTCTATGTTTTACTCACTCAAAAACCAATCAAATATCTTAATTCCAATTTACATCAATCCTAATATTTTATCATCAAATTAAAAAATTTAATCTCTATAAAATCATGGATTAAATATTCAAAAATGAGTGAATAAATTTATGTTTATAAATTTATTATATAAAATTATTTTATTATTAAAAAATGTATTTGGTAAAATAATATTTTATTCTGGATAATGTAGGAATAATTGGAACTAAAGATGGTGGATAACCCTTAGACTATGGTTAAGGAACCTTACAATTCATCAAATGACACTTACTTAAATTATAATAGTAACTTCAACTAACTCTAATAATTTATTAAATTTATTGACCAATATATGTGGTATTCAAGGATAAAATATGCTTTATTTCAATAAAAATGGAAATGACTATTATGAATCTAGAAATTTAATTTTATATATCATTAATGATCCTTTAATATAATTTGTTTATATGGGAAAGCCTTTTATACATTCAACATTGACTATTATGTTTAACACATTCAACATAAATTTTAAAAATATGGAAAAAAATTCAATGGAAAGTATATTATTTAACAGGGAGATAAAAATGTACGTTTCATTATAACCATATACTAAAATTCATATTAAAACTCAATATTTATATTAAAATATAAATTTATTGAAACAAAATCACCATTTTAATAAATTATTCATGATTCATTATTAATATCCCTAAACCTCCAAAACATCTAGAAATGTCCCCTAGTCTCAAATGGAATCAACATAATTAAAAAGTAATGGATTTGATAAATCAAATAAGCATATTTTTTAGTAGATACCATAAGAAATAAATCTATGTCAATATTCTTAGATAATAAATCTTCATGGAAAAGCCTTAATGAAATTTCATCAAAAAAAATATTTGAATTTGAATCATTTACCCTATGTAATAATTATCTATGGTTTGAATAAATGAATAAATTATATTTCATTATTTATATTTGGTATCAAATTTAAGTAATGGGATCTATGTCACCATATGCAATCATTTTTTGGATTTCCCATCTTAGAAAACCAATTGGACCTATATTAGAGATGATAAAATTATCATAATAGCTGGGAGGTTGACTCAGGATATGTCTGTATAACCTCATACATAAAAACCAACTTGTTTAACATAAATGTAGTGTAATAATATTGGACCACCTAATGTGAAAACCCATCTATCATTTAATGAAACAAAAAATCCATTACTGTCCAAACAATGGATGAAGTCCCTAGAGAAGATATTACACAATTTAAGATGTAATGAACGAGATAACTTTGTTGTGGTAGTATATTATCAATGAGGAGCAATTGATCCATAGTAATTATTAATTAAAAACATGAAGGAGTAGAAAAAGATAAATAGTATAGAGTGGAATTATTTTTTGGTGATATTCTTTACAATGTTTTTTCCTTATGGGAAAAGAAATAATTTGGAAAGAAAATTCCAAAATATAAGTCAAATGGAAGATTAAAATATTAACACGTAAGAAGATAAGTTTAATAGGTCATAGGTAAACCATATGGGATAAAATTTTAATCAATAATGAATGAATAATCTATTATTTAATGGTTTATATATATTCCTTCAAAGGGAATTAGTATTTCATATATTTTCAACTTATGAAGAGATAATGTCATGTGCTATAAGAAATTAGAAATAAAATATCCAAGTATTTTACTTTCACTGGAAAGAAAAAGATGAATAAAATTACCTATCTACAAATAATGGGATCAATGGTGAAGGATAATTGATGAACATATGAATTCCCATCATATAATAACTAAGTAATAAAGCAATATGATACACACATGAAGGGAATTCTAGTTTTCTAAATTTTCAATGATAAATTCCATCATGTTCATATATTGAAAGTAAAGTGAGAAGGTTCCAATAAAAAATTATTCATCTTTATGGAATGATATAATATTCTAATTAGTGACACAAGAACTAGTGAAATATATCTCAACAAAGGCCAAGGGAGCTAGTCTAGGAATGTGTAATTTTTATTATAGGATTTTAAGTCTATAATTATGTGATAGTAGGTACCTCGATCAAAAAAATAAAATATAGACAATCAATTATTTTTTTCTATATGTACAAAATATATTATATTTTTCATGTTTTATAACAAAATTGATTCATACCTTGATTAATTATGGAAAGAGTTGATAATAAAAACAAAAATTGGAAATCTTATTTCAATAAGGACACATTATGCCATATCTATTATGATTCATTGAGATTATTTAGTTGTACACATGACTATTATACCTATTATTTACATTGAAATAATCATATTGATGATTTTTATCTCAATGTATTATGAAAAAAAATCATCTGGGAGAAGAATATTATATTTTGTGATAGTGGCATAATATCAGTTGTCTTAAAGGAGAGAATTTTTTATCAATGTCTTATTTGGAAGCCACTTTAGTAGATTTTTATAAAGAAGTTTCTGGATCATAAGAAAATAAAATTAAATCTACAGATATTAAAGAAATATTAATATTTGAGAATGTACCTATTAGAAAAGAAATCATTGACATATTTCTGATTGAATTACCTAGAAATTTACTTGATCATAAATTTGAATATTCTATAGCACTCATCCTTGATGTAAATACCATATCAATTCATTCTATTATAATGTATATGGTTGAATTTTTGTAGTTGAAAAAAAACTACAAGAGTTTTTTATAAGGTATTACTATTCCTCAATGTCATAACAAACAGACCCCTATTCTATTTGAAAAAATAAGGTTGTGTTATTGAAGTTAGTTATAGTTTATAGTTAAATAAAATACATTAAGATGAAGAACAATATTCCTTTAATTTTTATTGATGACTTTCTTTATCAACATCGTGGTCCTTAATACATATAAAAGATTGATCTTTTGTGGATATCATTAATTAATTGTAAATAAATATGTTATAATAAATATGATTTTTTGTATGAGATATGAAAATTATATGGTTATAGAGATGCACTTTAGATTAAGAAAATTAGAATTAGTGTTTTTGGATTTGTAGAAGAATGTTTTCAAGGAATATATGGATAAATTTTTCATATACATTAGTGATTATATCTTGATAAAATCTAAAATATATGAAGAGAATGAGAACTATTTGTGAATTTTTCGTGAGATTATGAGAGAAAAGTAATTATATGGGAAATCATAATTGTTAAAATTAATCTTCCCATAAGTTTGTTTTCATGGTCATATTTTATATAAAGATGTTATATCATTAGTCCCTTTAAGGACCTATGTGATCAATGAATGGCCCTCAACAAAAAATATTAATGAGATACATAGTTTCCTTGGTTTACATGATTTCAATTGGAAATATTTTAATAAAATTTCTATAATATCCAACTGGATCACAATATTAAGACATAAGAGTTGAAAAATTCACATGGTTGAAAGAATATGATGATATTTTCAATAGTTGAACACATGGTTGACCAATTCAACAGTATTAACTATACCATATGGTAATGATGGATGTTTGATATATAGTAATGCATCAAATTAAGGACTGTTGTTATCATTATGAAAAATGATGTGGTTGTTTCTTAATTCCCTTGATAATAAATGAACCACTAATAAAATTATCTAACTCATGATCTATAGAAGGGAGCTATAATAATTTCCATTATGATATGGAGACAATACCTATATACATAAAGGTGAGAAAAATATGTGAATCATAAGTGTCTGAAGTACCTATTAATATATATTGACACCAACATGAGGAAAATGTGATGGTTGAAACTACTTAAGGACTATGATTATGAAATATACTACCTCCATAGGATGTCAAACAACTATAGTATGACTTAATGACCATAAGTTATTCATTTAATAGGAAGGATCATGGAGTGATATCAATGGTGGGGATAAACAGGAATTAAATATTCAGGTATTTAGTAAAATTTGTTAAAGAAATTATTATGGAAGTGGAAATATCATTTCATTTTCTATATATCTCCAAACTATATTTTATTAAGAAGTTAAAGAAGGACCAAAACGATGAAAATGGATAAGAATTTTCGTTTTAAATCATTATCAAAGATAAATTGATATAATTAATCAACAAAAAATGGTTTATTGACATTTAGAATGTGACATTGTGCAGTAGTATTACATGCAGTAAAGAGTCAATTTATCGATGAAATTCATAACTAAATTTTCTCTATAAAATATTTTACAACCATAATGTATAGGGATTTCAGAAAACACTGAGGGGGGACAACATGGTGTGGTGTGTTTAGGATTAAGGGTAAATATTATTATTATAATATCAAATAAAAACTGAGATATGTCTTCTAAATTACTTTCCAAAACCTATCCAATTACTAAAATTGATATAAAGCAATATTTTAAGGGAAATAGATGATAGAATTCCTAATATATATATATATATAATGATAAAATATACTCTATTATTGATATTCTTACAATATCGTCACATTTACTATAAATAATATTGGATCCACTGCTTGAGAAACATGTATGAATCTATATTAACGATGATGTGAGGAATCGCGGTGCGACTATATTAGTTATATAAGATCCCAAAAAATATTTGAAATCTAAATTCTAGAGAATCCTTCCAAAGGATTTTACCATTGATATGAATTTCAAAAATTCAATCAATACTCAAAAATGATGTGGAATTTAGAAATAATATCTAAAGTCTATAAGATATTCTATGATCGTGATCACATAAATTACAAGGAACATGGGACCAATATCTACCTTTTTGGAATTTTCATATAATAATAGATTTCACTATATCATTTAAGTGGCACAATTTTAATACTTGTAAGGGAAAAATATTTCATTGTCCAACCTTATTGGATGATGATAGAAAAAGGAATGTAGTTTGTATGGACCTTATCGAGAATGAAAACCAAAATTTTTGACCATTTCAAATTTTTATCATTATTACGAAAACTAGATATAATTTCAATGTAAATATTTAGAGGAAGAATTTAAAATTTGATGTTTGGGATAAAATATTCTTGAAGTTATCTATATAGAGTAAAGTTATGAGTTATGTTAATAAGTTAAATATATATCCATGGGGTGTATGAAAATTTTTAGATTATGGATATAATTTCATTTTTGTCTTATCAACTAGTTATTCCATCTGACCTCTGTAATTTTCATTCATTCTTCTATCTAATTTTGTTGGGGAATAATATGTCAGATATAACACACATACTCACTAGTTAAGAAAATGAACTGGTTATTAGTGTATCATATAATGTAGAACTTTTAAATATTCACAGAACTAGATGAAAATAGTTACAAAAAATTAAAACATTGATACTAAAGTAATATTATTAGAATAATAAATTAGATAAAGAAATATATTATCCTAAGTAATAAATTATATAAATTTCTAATATTTTTTATGGATTTTTATATACAAAAAATGTCATGGTTGATGCAATTATTTGGTGGATAAATACAAGACATGATATTAAAAGATTGTAAATAATTAATTACCTGTAATAATAATAACAAAATTTACATTATAATATTTTATCATAATAGAAAAACACAAAAATATAAAATTTGATCAAACTAATTTCCATGACTTCTACTAAAAAATAGATAATGAGATTGGAGACCACTATAATATTGAACCACGAACGATCATAATATAGTAAAAACTAAAAATATATAAGGGACATTTTTATTATGATGAAATAAATAAAACATGGAATAAACATGCTATATGAACCAAGATAATGATATTAATATGTTTAGATATTTTAATGATGCTTAAAAATAATTTCTAATATAACAACTGGAAGGGTAAATTAAACATTTGAATATGACCATTGGGGATCAAATCAATTTTTAGTGTCTTAATTATAATACTAGTTTAATTAGTATGTGACCCTATTACAGGAAAGTGTTTAATAAAATACATAAAATCATTTGGTATTAATTTTATTATTAAATATCCTTAAATTATAATCATTATGGAATAATAATGTAAAGACAAGTATTTTAATTAGAAAGTCTTTTTTAAGAAATTTACGAAAAATAAAATATTTAAAATTAAAGAACTATTTGTATTTAATTATTTAATTTTTCCTATATAATTTTTTCCATAATATAATTCTATATTAAGAATCATCATGTCAATATTATTAGTTGGTGAATTTTTCATAATTTTATAAGAAAATCTATTTTTTAGTAAGTAGAAAAATATGGCATGAGTATGTAGTAATAATAATGACCGAATTATTATATAAATATTTTTTAATAAATAATATAATGTATTATCCATAAAAATATATGTTTATTCATTATAATTTTGTATGCTAATGTTAGAAGTCTAGTTTTCCAAATAACTAATGATGTCTCCAAAATTTAAAATATATTTTATTATATAAAAAATTATTTATGAATAATTATTTGTTCCATGAATAATATAATAAAATTTATTTTATTTTTTCTATTAATGATAAAAATATAAAAAATATTTTCCAAAATATTGAATGAAATAGTTTAAAATAAAATGAATGACCATGGTTTTTAATTATTCACAAACAATATTCTAAGTCCTATTTTAAAAAATTAATTAACAATTCTCTATCATTTTATATAAATACCCAACTCATATTCCAATTTATATCCACTCCAAAACAACAATTCAGGGGTTCTCTCTCATTTTATCTATAAAGAAACATGGGGAAGAGAATTTGGTGGATAAGGGGTTTAATATATATCTCTATTATTGTCTTAAAGATAGTTCAAGGAGTTTTTATTTTGAGACTTATTAAGGTATATATTCCAAATTTTTTATATTTGTTTAATTTGAGAACCTAGATTATTAAGGTTATAAGGGGTTCATTCTTAGCATTTGGGATGGTTCATAGTAAAGTATGGGTTTCAATTTCCATATTTTTTCGAATGATATTTTAATTCTTTTATATTTCCATGTGTATTGATTTTTAAATCATTTTTATAAATCTATTAGTATATAGAAAATAAAGAACTATTATTTCCTCTAATTAAAACACCCACATAAGAAATATAATTTCCATATACATTAATTTTCCATGAGGTGATTTTTCTATCATTACCTTAGTCTATAACTATTAGATTAATTTATTTATTCATATTAATACTCATGTGTGATGATTGTTTCCCCCCATACTACAACGTTACCAATAATACATTTTTTCATTATGAACATCCATTAGTTACAATTAGATGGATGGATATTCACCTAGATATCCATGTAATTTATATTATTTGGGAATCATTGAAATTAAGTATACAAATTTATTATTTAAACAAAATTAGTAATTATAAATAAATGTGTATCCAGGTAAATCCTTTTAGAACATTATGATATGTATTATTATCCAAAAATTTCATTTAATTGATTAATTAGATTTATTATATGGTGGGAAGGGACCAAAATTATATACTCCCTTGATGAATCGACAGGTCTCATGATACAAATTATTTTTGGGAATTTTTTGTAAACTATCAACATTATGTTCGATGTCTTGGAATATGTACATAAAGATATTTCTATGATATTGTGTTCAGGACCTTGATTTTTCTATTAAGATATTATATATTATAAATCCCATCCCATTGAATTAATAAAACATTATCCATGTAATTATTTATTTCATTTACATCTTATTAATTGGATATAATTTTCTCATTTTTTATTTATTCATTTAGTTATTACCACACAATTTTTTATTACATGACACTACCATGTTAGCTATCCCTATATACTACCCCTTACTCAATTTCTAAAATCACTCTTTTATTTGGACTCCATTTCTCCCAATGATCGAAGAAGATTACTATTATTGATCAAATAATATTCATAGATGTATAATAAAGAATATTTTTTTTTCTATTTTGGTTTTTGAATGTAATTTAAGTATATTGTTTTATCTAATATCATAGGACCACTAGATAATTATATACTCTGTAATGTGATCTATTGTTTTCTATGCCAATATAATAAAATAACCACTATATTCAGGTTTTAAGAGTAGGAATGATACATATCATAGGTCATATATATATATATATATATATATATATATTATTATGGTCTAACAAAATTCATTACAAAGTTATGAAATCACCAGATAATTTTGAATACCTTCATTGTAAGTCCCAAATTGGACATATGTGAGAAATACCCAGAGGGGTGGGGGGAATAGTCTGGGTATGAAACATTATTCCAATTTTCTCTTTTCCTTATTCATAAAATAACATAGTATATTTTCCCTTATAAATATAAGGTTCACTATTCATGCTCATTAGTCTGTGTAGATCCAATCACATGACCAACCTTTTATGTCAACATGACATATGATTAAGTAATAGTTAATTGAAACGTGTAATGAAAATAATACACATTGATAAATGATTTTTTAATTCATTCAAATTAATGTAATATTTTAAGGTTCTTGAAAACCCATATTTTTTTTTTGCACCCAAAATAATAAGATCACTACTTGATAGATTTAGGATAGGCCACTCATTCATGGGATTAGTATATAAAAATCCACGATATATCTATATGTAAATTGTTTCATATTTCTAATTTTTAGTAATTAGGATAATTTATTCCTGAGAAATATTTCATTTTTTAAAATATGAATTATTAATAATAGTTAATTTTCTATTCTAGAATATGAACTATAAAATCATCTGAATCTCACTATAACAACCACTATTAAATACTGTCCATTTTTTTCATTTGACTTTAAACCAATTTCTATATTTATATCCCACTTCATATTCATTTAAATTTAGTTGAAACTAATATATTATTCTCCCACAAACCATCCATCATTAACAATTCAATAATGATTAGATTGATATTGTTAGGGTAATTTCATGGGACTCAAAACCCATTACCGTATAAAATTTTACTTTTTCTATACACATAACCTCCCCAAAACCACTTAATTGAACACATGTATTTATTCAATGTAAAATAATTATATTACCAAAATTGACTATATGGAAATGAAAATAATCCACTATGAACAATAGTTCTACTAGGGATAGATTGTCACTGTATTGATCATGCTGATTCATTCAAACTCCTTAACCACTACTACATGTTAAATGATATTGTTATATTTCCATGATAATTTCCATGTTCAAATAGTCATATCTAATTTGATGATAATATTTTGTCTCCTTCTTGGATGAGGGTTTATAGTTTCATGTTCACACATATAGGAATATTGAAATGAGAGGTTAATGATCAATAGAATACATCCATTTTCTACTCCACATGGGAACTTGTTTTACTATGAATATTTAACAATACTCTATAATACCACATGAAATGATATTTATAGAGGGAATTGTTTTATAACCCTCAATATTTATATTTTAGGTTATAATTTTAATAATATTTATATTTTATGTTATAATACAAATGAAATTAAAATTTATAAAAATCCAATAAGTTAATCATGAACCAATAATATTGATATAAGATATCATATTCATAGAGATCATCTTCTTAAAATGTATATATCATTAAAATTTAATGACACTAAATATCAACTTGCTGATATTTTTACTAAACCACTTCCAACTGCTAGTTTTGTTTTTATTCACGCGAAGTAACGAATATTTAATTTTAAATAATGTTTTATTAATTTATATCATTAATTTATGTATTTATTTATTTATTATATTTATTTTTTCATTTACTAATATATATTTTGGTATTTTATATAAAATAGGTCAATATTTCATATTTTAAGAAGATAAAATTTCAAAATAAAAACAAATAATGATTATAGTGAGTAATAGGCTTGAGAAAATAGAAAAACATCATTAAATAGATAAAAAAATTCATTCATTATCCCTTTATTCCTCACCCTTAGATTTTGAACCACTTCACCTTCCAGAGCTCTTGTGTTCCTTTGAAAATAATATAATCAATTTTTTCTACGATCAGTTTCACATAAATGTCAAAGAGAATGAGGAAAGATAACATTGAAAAAAAGTAAATAAAAAAACATCATGTACCATTCTAAAATATCCTTCATTGAAAGTTTGTTTAATTTTAATGGCTGTATAAGAAAATCATCATATTGAAGAAATACATCTTCTTTACGGATTTTCATTTTATTTTTATAAGAAAATGAATTTCTATTTTATTTTGAACTAAAAATGTTCTATAGGAATATTCAGTTTAGTTTTAGGAAAACAGTAGATGTTATATATTTATAGGTAGATGATAATATATTTTCCATATCTCTTATAAGTAATTGAAAAGATCATTAAATGTACCCATGAAGTCATTTTTCATTTTGACCTTCGATCTATTGGGAATTGAGGAAAAATCATAAGATATTATGTCATTTATATTTAGTTCAACATTAATTTGGAAAATAATTATTATGGATCATAAGGATAATGATAAGTTGATGGTCAAGTTCATTTATCAAGGAAAACTACTAAGAATTGAAGAACTATAAATGATTCTTTATACTGATATGTATGTAATGTTCTTATTAATTAGTGATATCAAGTTATACTTCCCTAGATATATGCTCCAATATCTAAATCTCAACATTCAGTCATAGGTATGAATGTATAAATACCCATATGTTATAATTATTTATCATCATCTTTATAGTCATAATAAAATTCCCTATATATATTCTCATACAATGTTTTATCATAGTAATATTTTTAAAGATGGAAATTTTAAAGAATTGCGGTTTCTTCTTCAGTATAAAAAAGGTAAAATGATACCTAATGGGGATGATGTACAATAAAAATTCTGTCCCATTTCTCAATGAGAGCAAGGGAATATAATTGTTTTGGATCTATTTTTTACATAATGAGGATGTTGGAGAATATATAACTAAATATGGTGGAAAACAAATAAACATTGACTTAGATATGACACATTGGATCAAAATGAAGTAGATAATGAAGAAGTAGATAGTGATGTACTTATCAATCAAGTTAGAAAAAGTGAAGAACATTCCAATTAGAACCTAAAATATAAATCTAATGCACCAAGAGAGGCTAATTCATCAATTTTTTTTACAAGTCTCAATCACTCTTGAGGAACAAAAAACTAAACTTTTAGCACAAAATTAATGAGTAAATTTTGAAAAAGAATAAGACAAAGACATTTCTCAAGGAGGTGAGAAATTTAAAATATAAGTAGATGGAACTAATAAAATTTTTGAGAATAAAATATTATCTAATAATGAAATATCTTTGAAAAAATGCCTATATATATGTAAATAACAAATAAGTTCTTCATAAAAGCTCTTTCTTTTCTCATGAGAAGAATCTATGAAAGTATGTAATTATAATGGATGGAGCCCGGTCGTTAGGGCACCAAGAAGAAGACTCTTATGATTCTATAAATAATTAAATAAAAGATTTAGTAAACAATTTAACAAATTTAAGGAGTATAATCCAACGTTACTCCATGAGATTAAGTCTATAAGAAAATAATTGTAAGAATAGAGAAATTTATATGTTTCCAGATTAGAATTCAAATATGTTCTGGCTCACCTAAAAAATAGTTGAGAATGTTTTGTTTCCAGAAGGGATTTTGATACATTTCAAAGATAAATGTGAGATTAATTTGGAAAACTGAATACATATTTAGTCACAATGATTGATTTCGAATATTTAAAGTGGTATTTATGTTGGAATTTTGAATATTTAAGAATTAGTGTCAATTAATCCAGAGAATCTACATCTGCACCTAAAAATTCTATATATTTAATCAAAATGTATTAATTAATTATTTCAGGAATGTCTGATTTGAATCATAGAATTCATTCACTAATGTGTGACTGTACACCACTGGATGTTTTTTATACAACTAGAGAGAGCTCATGGAGATGATAACTTCAAGTGAATATGGAATCAGATTTCTTATCAAATAGTTATGCGAGAATATTTATAAGTTTATTTATTTTGAGGAGAATTTTTATGACTTTTTGAAAGTCAATATCAATGAATGCTAAATAATTGGATAGGAATTAAATTTTTTATGCCATAGTTGGTTGAAAAACATACCAATAGTTTAAAAGAAAATATAGAAAAATTAAATGATGTTCTCTTTGTTATTCAAGCTTCACCTGAATATGAGGCATCCTTTAAACCATCCCTTTCAAATTCAACCAGATCAACTTTTAAAAATATTTCTTAGAAAAAAAATTATTCCAATAATCATAAACAAAATATATAAAATTATTATTTTATTACATTTATATTTCTTATCATTATTTTCATTCATTTATAATACGGTAAATCTTAAATATTTTTCTTCTAAAGAAGAATATAATATCTGTTTATAGCTATCTGCCACATTGAATGTGTTTTAATACATTTTCATCTACATTCATTTTGATATTACAAAAATGGGGATAAAATTGAGTAAAAAAAATTCATGATCCTTTAACCATATTCTATTATATAAGTAATGGATATGTTGTGTCAATTAATTCTAAATATCTATAATTCATGTATCTTTATAATGATATTATTTCATGTTTGTTAAAAATTCCAATATTTTTCATATAATATAGTATGAGTTTTGTTGTCATCAAAATGGTGGAGATTTTATATAATGTATTGTACCAATAATAATAAATAAATCTTATTGATTTGGATGCTCACAGATAAACATGTTTGTTTGACTAATGAAATTACATTATGTATTTTATTGGAATATATTTATTGAGAAGAGTATCTTATTTATTAGTTTTAGTATTTCATAAAGTATTATGAATGTGTTTGGAAGTATTCTAGAAGAACTATATATACCCTACATTTTTTAGGATAAAATATAGTTTAGAAACTAGATGATTGAAATAACACCTATGGATCATAAAACATACGATGTTGGAAATGTATTGTTTATCAACCCTACATTTAGATAGAACCCTATGCTTGAGAAAAGGTAAGGTAAAGATAAAGAACCCAATTTTTTTTAAGGAACCCTACATTTTTTGAAATAAATATATGGTACATAAACCCTAATTTTGTAACAAACCATTCATTTCAAACTCAACATTATGATTTTTTCATTTCAATAAGTAACCCCATGTTTGACCATTCAAAAGTGGAGGTTGAATTAAAGATATTTTCCGTGATGAATATGATAGTCAAGATGAAAGATGATATCATTTGAAGATATATTATAATCAATTAAAAGGATAGTACTGAAAAGTGTAATTTTTCTCTACATTTAAGGGATGCCACGACTCTTTTAAATTATATAAATTTGAATGATTGTTATTTTCAGGATAAATTCCTGGATTTACACAATTGAATGAAATCCAATATTTCAATTTAAATTGAAAAAGAATTTTAAATTTATGTAATATAGTATGTGTGGAATATATTTTGAATACAAAACTAGTAAAATGAAACAAAAGATCTAATGACTTTGTTATTTCCAAAATATCTATACATTAGAGATATGCATGTTTCAATCTTATGATGTTGTGTAACAGTCTCTATTTGTTTGTTTCTATTATTATTGAATATCATTGAAATACAATATATATTTGATTCTATTAATTGTGGGTGAATTTTATCATTGAATAAGAATAACTATATTCAGTTAGTGTCTCCTACAACTCTAATCAAGATCATGTTTACTTAACCAAATTAATCTCTTTTGATTTATTAGAGTTTCGCTTCTCAAACAAATTCATGGTAGAGTATCATCTTCTTAGACTAAGATGTTGATTTAGGTTTCCCATTAAAAGATATATAAAGATATATAAAGCCTTATTGTTAACTTTTCAAATTCTTACACTCAGTTCTGAAGGTTTTTTTAAGAGAAACTTTATTGTGAAAATCACCAAACTCATAGAGGGAGCGTTGGTGGAGTGTACTAGGGTATTTGTGTGCACTGAACTACTATAAAAATTGATATTTTATTATTTATTTTTTATCTACTGCTCAATATTATTATATAAGAGAACACTTAAAATCAATATTCTTTACAAAGAAGATTGAAATAATCTATCAAGATTATAAAAAACACAATTTACCCTCTCTTGTGTATCTTTATGCCATTTCAACCAAACAATACGAATGATATATGTGGTTTTGAGGAGTGTATTCCCTGGGTGTATGTTACAAGACATTTAGAAGGAGATAATACCATGTGTGTATAGAATATATATATATATATATATATATGAAATATATCATTCTTGGTTTTGGGGATAATTGCAGAGTCTTGGTTTATATGTCATCAGGTACCATAGTGGGAATCATCTCCCAAGATAATGCTGTCCTAGAAGAAATTATGGGAAGTGAATGAGACCCCCTAGTGCATGATATATATTACATTTGTGTTATTATTTTCATTGTATATACTATATGAGGTTCTATGGAGGATACTTCCCCTAGGTGTATGTAATATAAGGTTCTAGGAAGGGACACCCCTTTGGGGTATTCTATAATGGTTCATGGGTCAAAAAGGAACCTTATATATACGATGGTTCTAGGTGGAATATATTACCCCACATTAGGATATGCATTAGGATTCTATGAATGATATGTGACCTCTTAGGGGGGATGATTTACAAGGTTCAAGGTTGATCTACAACTCTAGGGGTATGTGATATGAGGTTCCAGGGAGAGTATGTGCCTTTGATTTAATCTCTTGGTTCAATCGTAGGACATATTCACCTTGGGTGTCACCATATGGGTTTTGGAGAAGAAAATGGTTCCCCATACATGGCGTGATATGCATTGAGATGCTTTGGTATTGGATGTAGCAGTTTTGGTAAATACAGGGTGTCACATTAGGACTCGGGGATTAATGATGATTTTATTCTTCCACATTTTATTTATTATCATCAAGGAATATCACATTGTGAATACATAGTATATGTTTCTTATGATAGGGACACTAATTTTGGTGGAATATTTATTTTAAATCATATATTACTTGGGAAACCATAGAACATTAGTACTTAATATGTTCTCAGGGTTATAGGTTCTGTTAAGGTATAGGTCCAGTATTTTATGATATGGTTATATAATATCGACCAAGATTTAGACACTGGGATATGATGATGACCAAGTATATTAGTATAGCCTCCTAATTTTCTATTTATTTTTATTTGTATACTTGATTAGTTTAGTGTGTCTTCAGATGGGTTTTATGATTCCATTATTGAATGTCATTTTATATTGGAATGTTTTGGATTATTTCATCCACATATAATATTATTATAATCATGTATTTTCTTGTTATTTATGATTTTTACTATGATAGGATAATATATTATTCCTATAGAAACACCTCAACCCATATATTCTAGTTGGAAACCTCTATCCTATAGGAAGGCTTACCTAGGGTCACATGGCGACCCCAGTTCCGAAACTAGTGCATTGTCTAAGAATGATTGGATGTTATATAAACAATTACACACACACACACACACACACAAATATATATATATATATCCAAAAGTGATTACAAACATTCTAAATAAATAAATGGTCATTATAATTCCTTCCATGGAAACACTAATTCATGTTATATTTTTTTATTCACTTCAACCATGATCTATGGATTTTAAATTAAATAATTATTTATATAAAAGAACTATATTCCAAGAAAACAATAAATTTAAAAAATTATAAGTGAATCAAAATCATCACCATAAAACATCATTTTTCACACAAAACCATTCAAAATAAAATCAGTCATTTTTTCCAATGGACATCAATAAAAACTCATTAAAAAACACTCCCATATTTTTCAATATATATTTTAACATCAGCACAACCATTATTAAAAAAAATGAACCATTTATTTAAGAAAAAATATCACAAAAAAGTCAGAACATTATTTAATAATGCAGTGAAAAAATTTATGAACATCACTTCATACATTACTTGTTATCAATTTTTCACAATTTGAAAGACCAAATCCAAAAAAAAAATTACAAAATCATTTCATTATAAATTAAAAACACTCCAATACACAATGATCTAAACAATTTAACTTATAATGAAATTTATAATATAAACAATTCAACTATTTCTAGATTTAATTGCTAATAAGGGTTTCATGAAGCTAACAAAAAACAATTATAATTTTATGTTTTAGTAAACATGACGACTAACATATCATATTAAACATTATTTTATCTTAAAGAATATATAAATCACAATATAAAAATTGATATGATTTCATAATATATATAGATCGAATCATGATATCATAAAAAATTATTTAAATAATATGTATCAATGCGGTTCTCTTCAAAATTCTGAAAACTAGGCTTATAAATATCATGTTTCATAAAACATGTGTTTAAATAAATTCAATTTATCAATTTCAAAGGCCCATTATATAATTAAAACATCATAAATTATTATGAATCCACTAAGGTAATCACCAAAAATTTATAAATGAATAAATTATGATTTAACAATATCCCGGTTTCCAATAACTATTTACCTCAGGTGTACGTAATTCTATCATTGGGGATGAAATTAATACTAAGATTATATTTCTTTAAAAAATACCCTGAAATAAGATATTAAAAATATAATCGTATATATATCCATATATATTAATTAATATAATTAAGATCTAACCCACAATATATAGAAAAAATACACCAAAAAACTCTGGAGGACTTCAATAATAGTAATGAGAACTCCATTAATTTCCCTTCACATCCCTGATACCATAACATAGTCCACTAATTTAAAACGAATCCTATAACACCCTGAGTTTTTATGATTTAATAATTTATAAATAAGTTAAATTAATTTTATGGATTGTGTTATAGAGAACACTATGTTAATATTTAATTATACACAACACAAAGTTATGTTTCTAATAAATGCAATACTCGCTTAGCCAGCATTACACATAACATTGAATTAAAAAAAACATGATATATTATTACTGCAATCAATATACAATTTCCCATTGACATAGTGATATGAATTGTAATTAATACCTTTCAAATATTAAGTATAATATTATTATATAAACAAAACATATTGATAAAAATATAGATATTTTTCAATAATGTATTTATATATTTCCAAAATACTCTTTTTCTACAGAAGGGTTTAATGTCTTTTTATTAAAAATAATAAATTTATTTTTTAAAAGAATTATAAAAATAATATGGTAAAATAAAAACAAATTATTAATTCAAAATTTAAAAATTAACATTTGGTGAATTTGAGTGATTTTCCTGAAATGTTTTATTTTTTTTAATGAATAGTGAAAAATATTGAATTTTAATTGAAATCCACATTTCTATTTATTTTATATATAAAGTTAAATTTTATTTCAAATTATTTTTAAAGAATAAATAATTAAATGAAACATATAGTAATCCAATTTATATCATTTGAATAATCATTATATTGAGATTAATTATTAAAACATTATAGTAATTTGATCATTTTCAAATTAAAAATAAGACGTCTCATCATGTATACATGAATAATTTAAAATTAATTTTTGAAACTAATCTGAAATTGATTTTTAAATATTGATTAAATATTTGGAATCAGAATAATTTATAATTTATTATATGGTCAACTTTTTTTGACCAAAATGAATAATGGCTGCTGTAAAAATTATTTACGATGGTTTAGGTAACAAATGATTTACAAGGTGTTAAACAATAATGAAATGCAAGAACATGTCCTAATAAATTATTTTAGTTTTATTTTATGAGTTTATTTAGATCATGGAAATAATATCCATTTAAATAAGGGAATTCCTTACCACATTCCAATGAATATGACCCATATAAAAAGTTAGGTACAGAAAAATTAAAAAAATGACACTTTTATGACTTTTAATATCAACAAAGCATTGGGATTGGGAAAAAACACATGTTTAGTTATTTATCTAGTTTTTAGAAGTTAATGAGTTTTTTATCATGATAATTTATTTTAAATTTTTATGAGTAATTAATACTTTAAAATTTTAAAAACACCAACATATTATTTTTTTAGTTATCAATAAAATAAAACAAATGATACTAAAATTATTAAAAGTGATGTAAATTGAATGTATTATTATGTTCGTTTATTTTTTGAGAATAATATATCATATTAAATATGTTTAAAAACAATATATATAAATTCTATCACATTCTTGATATTTTTTTATTAAAAAAAATATTAAATGAATAATGTCAATATTGACACTAATCTTATTTTAAGATAATTTATATTTTATTAAATAATATAAAATCATTAAAAATATTATATTTTACCAATACATTTTTGAATGTTAATAAACTCCAAATACGTAGTATTAGTTGAAAAAATTATTATTTTCTAAGAAAAATATTTATCCTTAGATAATAAAAACTCTTTTAACATTGTTCAGGTTAATGTAGTGTTTTTAAATGTTTAATGTGATAGTTTTAAAATTAATATTTAATAGATGTTAAATTTTATTAGATAAAATAGATATTAATTTTATAATTAGTGGGAATAAATTATCTGATAATTATCACATTAATTTTGTATTAATGGATAAATTAACTTCATTATAAAACTAGTTAGAATATAGAAAAACCATAAAAGGTAAAAATAAGGAAACTTATATATTAAGGGATTTTTTTTAAACATGTGTTTCATTATGTGGTGGAGTTTTCAATCAACCATATAATACCTATAAATATTAAATTATCAACTTTTGACCCACAAAAATATTATTGAACTACCAATAGTGAATACTTTTTTGTATATTCAAAAACACCACTACCCCTCATTTTTACAAGTCCACCCATCTACTCACATCTCTACACCTCCAAACCACTTTGGTTAGGACAAGAAATGATAAATTAACAATTACATACCCTATCTTCATCCTAGAATCCATAGTTTTGGAAAATTCATCATAGAGTGGATTTTAGTGAAATAATAACTCGGATACCAGAAGAATAGGATTGTTGAATGAGTACAACTGATGTCAAGACTAAAGGAATGGGATTTCCATCCCACTTTTTTACTACATTGAGAAACATGACATATGAACCACATATTTATTATATGTGGTCAATATAATTACCATAGATGTAATTTATGATTCTTATCCTTAAATTTATGGGGATTTAAATTTCCATTTTAGGATCTCTATTTCATGTGTTTTATATTTCAAAAGTTACCAAAGTGGTAAGGGATTTTTTTTTATTCTGAATTTCACTTTTCTGAGATGTATGGTACATTATGAACATATATTCTTCCACAATATATATATATATATATATAATACCCCTTTAAAATTAATATCCATTATTAACTTATCCTTGTGACATTTTATGTTTCATTTTATGTTATTTCTTTATGGGGCTTATGAATCAATGAATCCAATGTGGTAAATATTTTATGTTACAATATAATCATTTATCAGGATTGTATTTTATTAATAAAAAATGTTGAAATATCATGATCTAACTGTAAATAATTTATATTACTTATTTTTTTCCACTTTTTATTCATTATATGTTTCATTAATAATACAATTTTAAACTCTTTTGAATAAATCATAATTATGAATTTTTTTTACAAAATCCAAATTTATTTCTATTTTTGGTCAAAGATCTATTTTTTTGAAACCCAAGTATTCTAAATATATTTAATTTTTTTTATTACTCACTTATTATTTTTAAAATACATTTTTATGATGTTTTACTTTTTTAAAAATGGTTTCAATGTAATATTCATTTCTTTTTAAAAAACAATTCCACATTGGATTTTACTAAAAATGTGAAAACAATCTTTGTTTTTAACATGCACATCTTGAATTTTATTTCACATTGTAATTACCACACAATGATTTCAATATTACCTCAAATATTTTAATTTTTTTAAAAATAAAATATTTTAATTAATATTTTGGAAATTTATATATTTTAAATGTTTTTCTTCAAAAGGAATTGATATGGAAAATGTTTTATATTTTTAAAAGAATTTCTTCAATGTGGAATGGTTATATTCTTCATGAAATGTTCCAAGTGATTATAAAAAATCCATCTTCATCTACGATGAAATAATTTTGTGTAATTTATGATTTATAAGGTTATTATCACATGATAAAATTATCATTATTTATAAGAATGGTTTATGTTTGTAATGAAATGTTGTTTATGAACCCCATTTCTCATTCCTGGGTTTTACGATGATAAAACTCTTATGAAATCATATTAATTTTAAGGTTTATAACATGATGAAATGGTTATAAAACCTGTCACTTTTTCATAGGTTATGATATGATGATTTTTTTAAGAAACTCTTTTTATTTCATGGGGTACTATATGATGAATAGTTAGTATTTTATGACACACATAAATATTAGTTTCATTTGGAGATAGGTGGGGCTTATATATCCCTCCAATTAATTGAGTAAAAATAATGTCTCTATTATCTATGATGGTACATGGGAAATCAACCCAATCCTAAAAGGAGGGTATATGGGTGGTTAATACAAGTCCAAAATGGAGGGTACATGGGTGGTTTTTAGAAGGTCAATGTATGTACATAGGTGGTTATTGTAATGCTAAAATGTTATGAATCACTTTGTGGCTACCCATGATATAAAATTTTATATTATAATGTGTATGCCAAACTTTTTTGTTTTATGCCACTGTTATTCACTCATTGATGATGTTCTTTGATTAGATTATGATTCATGTCTTATAAACTTCAAATATTTATTTCATGAATCTTTTTTATGATCTATGAATGGTTGTGTATGAAATTAAAATGTTTTTTCATTATCACATACCCTTGAGATTATCTTATTTATTTAAATTATTTGATATTTTTATCTTTTATATATTCATTTACTGAGCACCTGAGCTTACCCTTTCTTATGATTTATTTCTTTAGGTTAGGAATAAAGGTTTTACGTTGGGTATGTCTATAATGATTACAAAATTGGCACATGTTTAAGGGAAAACTTGAATATCATTCACAATATTTGAGATTTAGTTATAATTTTCAAGTGAAACTAAACTATTATAGTAATTAGGCATGTTTTTGTGGAACATAAAGAATATTCTTCTAAAAAGTTGTTATATTAATATATAAAAATCATGGGACATTATAGTTTGTATGAATGGAAAGGTTTAGTTAAACACTATAAACTTAGATAAGAAAACATTAGAGAGATCCCAAGTTATATTTCTACGGATATGTCTAGGGATGTGTCTAAGGATAAGTCCAAGGACATACTTGGTTTATGAAAATGTCCTAGAATTTTGGAAATTTTTTGAGTGAGTGGTCTCAAAGATATTATGTCCGTGTATGGATACTTAAACTAAATGTGTCTTTGACACATCTATACCCAGTCGTAAAACCCCAAAACACAATATTGAGATAAACTCGATTAAGAATTGGTGTATGACAATGGGCCTCGATACCCACCTAGTTTCATACTCTCTAGGGATATTCATATGAAATTAATGAAATAATTATGAATCCTCAGTAAGGGATTTAATAGAGTATGATTGTGAATAACCTTGGATAAATAATTGTTGTCATATTATATAAATAAGGATTCATTATTTTGACATATATATGTTATTTTTTTCTTGATTATGTTGTGTTTCCCTATTTATAATATTCCTCAAACTGTTAATTTTGGTTTTAGAAAATGGAGGGAAGCATAAAGAACCATGTTAACACTGAATATGACCATAACTTGACTGATGAGAAGAGAAATGGGTGATGAATGGATTGAAAATCCTTATGATTACCCCCAATCTTATTTCACTATATATGATTAAAATTGTATACATTAAACAACTCTCACAATCACTAAATAGTATAAGGTTAGATTTTACATATTTTTTGGGTAGTGGAGACCATGTAGTAATGAAGATTAAATTTCCAATGTGTAGAGAATGTGGAATGAAACTCCCATGTGAATGTATCATAGGAATGAGAATATTTTTTTAATTTGGAAAAGAAAGTCACTAGGAATGTGACAGCATAGTGAAAATAAAAAGTTACTTAACAAGATAGATTGGAATATTTTTATCCCTAAAGTATCATCGAATATTGAATTCATTAAATATGGGGTGTTTTGTAAATTTGAATATTTTTTCCTAAGGGGAAATATCATGAGGAAAACCACTAGGTTTTTATGAGTAATGGTTATATTTGTGATGATGATGTGAATACATATAAAATATTGAAGGAAAGATATATCATGGAAAAAGTTGAATAATACTAGATAAATTTTTTAGAAGGAAGTGATATTATTGTAGTATTTTTATATTGGGATTGAAGAATAATAAGAAATATAATGATTGTTTAGTATAAGTTTTTCTCCAAGGATATGAAAGAATATATTGAATGGTACAGATGAACATGTAAATTTATACAATGGAAAGCTTATATTTTATAGAAAACATCTGATCAAGGGAAAGTATCCCTTAGAATGTTATTGATGTTGAGAAAATGGGGTTTAGTTTGGGTAAAGGAATATTGGATAAGAATAAAGTAAATTTGATAGTACTGAATAAAATTGAACATATTAATGGTTTTTTAAAAACATTGATTATTTTATCATTAATGGATTTTAAAACATTTTAAGATTTAATGAATATATCCAATAATCTATGTTCTATGTAATTAATGAAGAATAAAGTTTTTTTCGTTATGGATTTATGGTAATTTAAGTAATTATCATGTTTCTAGAGAATACATGATGAAGTTATTCAAATGTTTGGTATGAAAAAAATAACTATATACATTATATTATATTGTGGATAAATGTAATGATGATTTTAAAAATTATAGTGAACTACTAGATAATGTTTTATATTTTATTCTTTTAGAAGGATTAAAAGATAAACCATTTATGAAATTTTTTATATTGAACTCTAAATGTGGTTTTAAAGATTAATGTTTTATTTCACCATATAAGGATTTATTCTTATGGAATTACCTGTGCTTATTATTATTTTTTTATGAAAACTAAAAATATATAGAATGACTTATCATTATTTCTAGGGATATTATGACCCATTAGTGTTTTAGGAATATAAAATCCAGCTTCATTTCATGGAGTATTATTTAATGTGGAGATTAGAAAAGAAATAATAAAAGGGTGATATTGTACATATGAAATTGACTGAAATTGTTATAGAATATCTCTTCATTAGGAAAGGAATATTGAAATAATTATTTTTCTATGTTATCATATGTTTTATTAAATTAATGAACTATCACTCACCTATTTAGATTATGTTTTTGTGGTTCTTGATATCAATGGATCACCAATATTCTTATGATTATAATCCTCTATAACACTCTATAATTATTTATTATTTTATTCCATGACCAAATCTGCACTTCACATGTACGTTCTCTTGTGTTAAAACCATGGTACAATGGACTTTGGGTTAGTTTGTTGATTCCATGTATCCCTTTTTAAAATAATTTTAAAATATTTATTTTTATGATGTTGGTTTCTATGAATGAATTATGAAATTCCAAATACTTTATTTTATAGATGGATTTTGTTGTAGAAATCCATTTTAAGGCGGGTAGAACGTAACAACCTTGGTTTTTTGGAAATATTTTTTTTCTAAAAAAAAAATTATTTGATTAATTTATTTGAATGGAACACAAATCTAATATAGAATTATACGAAACACCATGTTAATATTCCACTAAATGGAACACTATATTGTTTTGTGTTACGCATAGCACTGAGTTTTAACGAAACCATGACATATAATTATCGTGACTGTTATAACCAAGCTGTTAAACCTATTGATATGAATAGTTTTAAAACCATTAATTATTAATTTTAATTTATTTATATAATTATAATGATAATTTATTGACAATTAATATACATAACTATTTGTAAATCCTTTATTTTTTTTCCAAAGTACAATTTTAGAACAGAATATTTTTTATATTCTTTTATAAAAAATAATAAAATTGAAAATTTAAACTTCACTAATACTAATTTGATAAAATTCATTTCATTTTTAATTCATAATTTAAAAATTAAATTATGTTTAATTTTCAATATTTGTCAGAAAAGTTTTATTTTATATTGAAAAGTTAAAAATAATTAATTTTAATTTAAAACTACATTTTAGTTTAACTTATTTATATTGTTTAATTATATATTATATTGGGTTTTTAAAAAATTGTTCCAAATAATCATCTATTAATTCATTTTAGTTCATTAGAATCAATTTTATATTGAAATTGGGTATGAAAACATTGTAAACACATGGCCATTTTCACATTAAACACCTCTTTTCACATTATATCTTTGAAATTAATTTAAAATTCATAATTTCCACATCTTTGAATTCAATTTATGAAAATTGGATTCTATATTTTGAATAATAATAATCTATAATTTCTAATATGGCCAACATAATTTTTTTCCTAAACTAATAGTGAATTATGTAAATATTAATTACTGCCATTAAAGAGTTAATGGATTTATTGAGAGGCTAAAGAAGAATTATTAGAGTAAATATTACCAAAAATCTACACCATCTTTTATTGAATGATTATATATAGATCTTTTCTATTAAATAATCTAACATATAGATATTTAATTCCATATGACTTATAATATGACCCATATAATAAGTTAAGTAATGAAAAATTAAAAAATTCATTTTCTTACTTTTAATATCCATAATGATTTCTGATAGAGAAAAAAATATATGTTTGGTTATATATATAAATTTTATATATAAATGTTCTTCTTATAATGATAATATAAAGTAATATTTTTGAGATGAAATAATTACATTAAATACTTTAGAAACACAACCCTAATAAATATTTAGTTAATAATGAAATATATTAAATGATACAAAAAATATAAAAAGTGAATTAAATTGATTGAATTATTTGCTTCCATTATTTACTTAAATTAATATATCATGTTACATATGTTTGAAAATAATTTATTCAAATTCCATCATTGTCTTGGTATTTTTTTTAAAATAATATTTAAATGAACAATGCCAAAATTTATATTAATGTTATTGTATGATATTTTATATTTTATTAAATAATTCAAAATTACAAAATATTGTTTATTATAAAAAGTGATTTTTAAATGTTATTAAAAGATAAATATGTCCCATTCATGGATTAATTTATATTTTATAATGAATATATGGATCATAAAATAGTATAAACTCTTTTATCATGATGAATGTTAAAGAGGTGTTTTCACACATTAAATTCTCTTTTGATAAAATTAATTTTTAGCACAAGTAAGATTCTTATTTGATAAGTCAGATATTATATTTAGAATTATTCAGTTCAATCTATCTCATATGTCTCAAAAAATTTTAGTATTAATTTACAATTATCGAGCATATAAAACTAGTAACCATTGTGAAAACCAAAAACCATAAAAGTAGGGAAATATAGAAGGTTAGGAGCCGAATGTTCAAAACAAATGTTTTATTGTGGTGTTGAGGTGTATATTATCCATATAATCCCTAACAAACATTAATTATAAATTTTTTATCTACATTATGTTATATATACCTCTCAATAATGAATAAATTTAGGTATTCATAAAAATGTCACTCCTCCTTAACTATAAAAGGTCACCCCCTCTCCCCACTTCTTCACACCTACAAACCTATTTGATTTGGCCAAGCCCAATCGAAATCACCTATAAAAATTCCTATCGACATCTAATACTCCTTATTTTTGTGATTAAAGTCATCCTATGAAGTATTTTAGTTAAAAAATAAGGGTGATACCCAAAGAAGATGAGGGTAGAATGAGTAAGACAAAATTCAAGACATAAGTTAAGGGTTTTCAATCAAAAATTTACTTTTATGAGGCACATAACATATCTTCCACCTATTTCAATTATGTGGTTTACATAATTACCATTGACTCATTTCAGGATTATTATCCATATATTTATGGCTATTTTCATATCTATTCCTGGATCAACATTTCATGGGGTCTACGGTTCAAAAGTTACCATGTTGGTAAAGGATTTTTTTCTCAATTTTCCTTCTTCGAGATCTAGGATACATTATGCGCCTATATTATTTGAAAAGGTGTATATATGACCCTATGGAAAATAATATCATTTATATTAATCCTATTAAGTTTCATTTTATGTTATTCGTTCATGGGTCATATGATCAATGTTTCAAAAATGGTAATGATTTAATGTTACAATCTAATCATTTATCGGGATGATTTATGATTAAATATAAAATGTTGAAATATCATGATCTAAATCTAAAAAATTATCAAGAATTTCCTTATTACTAATTAATTCATTAAATTTTTATTGAATGGTAACATTTTATCAATTAATGGTACTTAATTTCAAGAAAAATGTTTTTAAGAACGCCTTACATTATTTCTCTTTTCGGTCAGAATGTTGTTTTTTAGCAAAACCATGTTTTCTAAAAAATTTTCGAAAAAAATTCCTTAGTCCCTTATTATATAAAAACATCATTTTTACCAATTTTATAATTTTTTAACAATTAATTTAAAGTAATATCCATGTCATTTAAAAAAATTCATGTTTTGATTTCACAGAAAATATGAAATGAATATTTTTTAATCCTGCACGACAAGAATAGTATTTCCATATATCATGAAATATAAATAATTGGAAGATTACCTTAAATATTTTTCAATTTATTTTCAAATTAAAGAATTTCCTTAATATTTGAGAAATATTTATATTTTAAATAAGTGATTTTAAAAGTAAATTATTCTGAAAATGGTATATGATTTGTAAAGTCACTTTTTAAAGTGGAAAGGATAATTTCACCTAGAAATATTCAATTTGATATTTCAAACTACCCAATCTTGTAAGAAGAAAATATATGATATAATTTATTATTTAATTTTTTTATTAAAAAATGATATTACATGGTTAATGTATATTATCTTATGGCACACACATATTGGTTTTTAAAATATATTATGGGTGGGACCTTTATCTCCCTCAATGCATTGTGTAAATATAAATTCTCTATTAAATATAAGGGTACATACGTTATCATCATAGAAATGAAAATGATGGTACACATGTAGTTAACCCAATCCCAAAAAAGAGGTAACGTGGGTGCTTAGACCATACCCCATACAGGTACACAGCTGGTTTGTCCATGATTAACTTATTATGAATGGCTTAGTGGGTATCCTTGATATATGTTTTTCAATGCTTATGTGTATTCCAAAAATCGATGTTTTATACCAATGTTATGATAATATCTTCAATATTATTTTACTCCCTTATGATTCATGTATTAAGAAATGACAATATTTATTCCATGAAAATTGATTATGATATATGATAGGTTGGGTATGAACTTTATATGAATTGTTCATTATCACATACCCTTATTCATATCTTATACTTTCATAAGATCGTAGATTTTTATATCTTATGTTTATCCTTATTGATCTCCTGTACTCACCATTTATTTTTCATCCCTTACCAATGTTATGAAGAAATGTTTAATGTTGGTTATGTATATGATGAGTACAAAATGGGGAGATTAATTTTTTAAATATTGAGTATATTTCAATATATTAAAATTTTGTGTTCTATGTCTCCAATGGAACTAAATTATTACGACACTAATTCCTGTTTTTTTAATTGTGAAGAATATTTCATTAAAAAAATTTAACATCCATATATGAGAAGTTTGGGTCATTATAAATCCCAAATCCCAGAACATGGAATGTTATTTATGATCATTTAATTAGATTTAATTCAAAATTTCACACATTTACATCGTTTTCAAACACAAGAACAACCATGTTTGATTCTAGTACTATTTTTATGTCTCTATCATACATTTAAAATTACATCCTTCTACGATTCATATAAGCCTATCTTCATTACAAAGGGTCAAACGGGGCCATAATCACTAATTTTCTATATATATTCCTTTGATAAATCACATAAAAATTATGGATAACATGTTTTAACCAAAAAATCCTTGGAAAATTTCCAATTCCTACATATAAAATATATCCTCAATCTTATCCATTGAAAGCATACAACTTTTAATGGACCAACGACCATTGGTAACCCTTATAGGATATTAGTGAACATGAGAGTTCTCCTCAAAGCCTGCACATAAAAGGATATGGATAAGCGATTGACACTGATGATATAAAACATAAAAATGGGAGAAACTCCCCTAATAAAAAATATAAATATAAAGAGAACCACAATTCAGCACCATAATATAAAATAAAAAAATATCTGAAATTTCATGTCACATCATATAGATACAAAATCTGAAATCAAAAATAAGAAAATTGTTTTTCCAAGTAATGAAACTCATACTAAAACACAAATAATTGATCTAATGATGATTCACGTGATCACTAATTCCATCCATGAAAGAAGTAAAATAGATTTATAAATGTAATGATGAGTATACATTTATACAAAAGTACAATTTGAAAAATTTTATGGAATTATACTAATTACATAGTGAATATATAGAATACCAATACACACATATATTTCGCCAACTAAACCTACCCCACCAAGCCAAAATCAACAAATATCTCTTCCAAGTATAATAACATTATGATTATTGAAAATATCATAATGGTTCCCCATATCCATCTCTATAATAGTTTATCCCTCTGAAACACCAATGAAAAACGTCCATAAAATATGCCCCTTCAATACTTGTGAATTCACATGTTAAATATATAAATATATGATATCATAACCAGTGTCGGATAGACCACACCCATACCATCCCCAACCCCTATAGGGTCTTATATTCTTAATTTAAATAGTCTATAATGTAAATTCCCAAACATTCAATAATAAAAATTACTTTTGATCTAATTAAGTGTGTTTTTATGAAAAATGGTTATATAGAATATGCACATCCTTGGTTTTATGTCATTGTATTTAAAAATACCATTAATAATTTTGACCATTGCTAATATTGTCTCTGAATAGTGATCACATGATTAGTATAAATATATGGCATTAAAAAAATCCAATTTTCTCAAACAAAGGAAGTGATGGCCTCATCAAGTAGACTTTCCCTATACGAAGGCAATTTTTCGGACTTCAAAAATGAGGTGGAATCATTTTAATTTTCACATGACCAAGCCCAAGGAAAGCTTCAACTCGTTAAGCTTGAATGGAACCACCTATGGGATAAGTGAAAGTTGATAAAGATTACCACCTGAGTGATGTTATCCGAGCCTCCCCTAATGACGGTCACCATCGAACGCCTTACCCTTCAGTCTTATGCAGGTATCATATTGGGTAATGTAACAAGTCCCTAACACTAATATTATGTACATTATTTTTTATAGAGAATATACATTCCTTTTTATTATTGTAACATAATTTTTATATAATCTTCAATTAAGAAATCTACTTTGATGATTTATTTTTTTTTGAATTAAACAATATTTTAACAAAATATTATTACTAAATTTCTTTTTATTAGATATAAATGGTTATATGATTTTTATGAATATAATTGTTTTTTTTTGTTAGAAAGCTATTGTTTCCAAAACCCAGGAATTTTCGATGAATGTCAGTTTTTATTTTTAAAGTAAAAAATTAAAATATTTAGATAATTATTTATATAAAATTAATATTATTTTTTGAATCAGGATGTCAAAATTATCCAAAGGTGAATTTTTCATACTTTTCAGAGACAAATGAATTTTTGGTTAAAAATTAAATACCGTTTAAATATATAATGTGTTTTATGACATCATAATGTCCCAATTGTGTTGTAATAAAATATTATAACCATTATTTTAGGACAATATATGTTTTACCATTAATATAATGTGATTTTATGTATTTTTTATTTATTTTACAATGAATTAGTGGACCCTCCAAGACTTATAAAACATTTTAACCTTTTAAATTTATTTCCTTGAGAGTGCGACTAACCTCCACATAATCTAGCCTAATATTTTAATAATTTAGGCCATTGGACTTATAAAATAATTTTTTCCACTCCCCTTTAGAAAAACACCATAGGAAAAAACCATGGAATGGTTTGGGGGTTTGATTAGTTTCACGTGTAAGGTCCAAAACCTAAATAATAAATAATTCCCTCTCTTTCCAATGTAATCCCACCCAAGATCCCACTTCCACATCACTCAATACCCTTGCAAATCGACTAAAAATTTACCTCCACTCCCTATAATCCTCCGAAGGCACCCCAAGCTCTCAAGAATCCTTTTTCAAGACTCTCCCATGCCTTTGGTATCACACTTCCATGTAATGGATTTCTTCCTTTCTCATTTTTTCCCAAATTTAATTATGTGGTTATGCACTTTTATTTTCAATTAAAAGAGTTGGGGTATGATTATAAAACTCCCCTACACTACCATATTTATTTTGAAATGAAGATACACCCCATTATCTCTCATTAGTGCCTCCCCTGTACACATGTTACCATGCCGAAATGCCATAAGTAATTTCCCTCTTGTCATTTATATTCAAGAAATTATTTTGTATTATGAATCTAAAATTCCATTACATATGTTGGGACATGTTTCTATCTCACCCCATTACTTTAAATTTCATTTACAAATTTTTAGACACCCCTTTCACTCTCATCAAAAAAATTTATGAATTATTATGTCATATCGTTATGCTCCCGAAATTGCACCGTAATATTCCAGGAAAAAAGAATTGCTTCATGAATACCATGCCCAATTATCTATCAAGGGTTTTCACCTTAATGCACGATTAATTATTTTTTATAGAGTTTCATGTATGAATTTTACAATCCTTAATCATGGAATAAATTCCAATATTTAATGATTCCATGTTGTATGATCCATGTGGAAACCCTATGCATGAAATGAAATGTTTAAGAAGGGTGCACCCTGATAACACTCCATTGCATTGGTTAAGGATTAGTATCTTGATACATTAGTGAAATTATGGTTTACTCATGATAATTAATTTTCAATGAGGGTTTATGCATGCTCCATGTGCAATGATCCTTGGATCATGAAAATACCATGTTAAGTGTTGTTTCTATATTTCCATGTTATGATAATCATCTATAACATGCCATTATGTTCATGATTCAGTTATGATCCATTGTTATGACTACAGCCGAAAATGTATTTTATTCTTCATGTAATTCCTTTTTTACTCCCTTATTGGGCTTTATAGTTCAACCTTTTCTTATGCATGTCCTTAGGTTATCCCATGCAATGTTAAGTATGGGGGAATTTAGAGGTAATGTAAAGGAAGTTTTTAATAAAGATGTTGTGTTTCCTGTTTTATGTCAATAACTAATGTCCCTTATCCCTAAATACAACAGACCTATAGATATTATATGTTGTATCAAGTGAATATTTATTGTAAGAAATCATACTTAAGTGTGTAATAGAAAGCAGTGTTATTATAGTTGGTATCAAAGGATTGCTTTAGTGGTTTTTTGGATTAGGATTTGAAACTCCTAATGAAGCCTTAGAGATAATAATAAGTATAATAAACACATAACGATATTTCTGAGAGTACTGAGTAAGTGGTTGGCCATGAAAATACATCCATGTCTGGATACGAGTCGGTAGAGGCGGCTGTGGCACTTATGTACCTTGGTGTGAAAACTATCACAAGGAGTTTCAGGCTTGACCCTGGGTATCCTAGTACGTGGAAAAGTGCCTTTCTGCACTCATGGTAATGACACTCACGAGGGATATTATTTTGTAAATTCACAAGCTTAGCATGAACCATTGTTAAGGGAATAAAAAATTGCCCCTACGAATAAATGTTGGGATGCAGATCATGGATTACATAGATTGAGGCCTATAGATTCATAATAAAAAGAAATAGAAGTTATTAATAAGTCATCTATTTTTTAACTTGGGTTACCCTTTATTTGTTACCCCTAAATTACCTTTTATTCCTACCAATGGTTGGGAATAGGAGGGCTCGGGTTAAAAACCATTAGAAAATCAATGTGATGACTGTTCTAATGACATGCCCAATCCAATAGGAGTGGGAATCACGAAATTTTTCATGATAATCTCTTAGTTAACTCAAGATTTTAATAAAAAAAAATTTATGAGGAACGTTTAACCTCCCCCCCCTAATAAAGAAAAATTCATAATTGAGAGATTTATGAGACAAAGGACACCTACTTTTAATGGATCATCTGATCTCACAATTTCTGAACAATGAATCAACACCATTGAAAAGATATTCTCCATCCATCAATCTTCTCAATAAGAGAAGGATCTTCTGGAAGCATATTATATGGATGGAGAAGCCGATGAATGGTGTACATTGGTCAAAAATACAATTCCTGAGGAGGAGATCAAGGCATTGGAATGGAAGGATTTCCAGAAAATGTTTTTTGATAAATATTTTCTTTATACCCTCCAACATAAAATTGAATGGGACTTACATTCAATCAAGAAACAAAGAAGAGGAATCCATCAGACCATACAAGGAAATCTTCATAAGGCATTCACGATACAACTCCCGCTTTGTCATTACCCTGATTTCATGGTTGAACGCTTATTTGGAGGCCTGAAGCATAGCCTACGGAATGTCCTAGAGATCCATAACTTCGATAGCTATAAGAAAATTATCTGATGTTCCCTCAAGGTCAAAATGATGTCCAAGAAATTTTAGGGGTTTCATGGGGTCAAGATGTGTAAGTCATAATTCAATTCTGATGGTCTAATGGATAAATCAAATGGTGATTTGAAACTCTATCACCCCACTTTCCAATGGTGTGGAATGAAGTACCCCAGAAATTGCCTTAAAGGGATGAGGAAATGTTTTAGGTGTGCAAGAGAAGGTCACCTAGCCAACGACAACCGACAAGAAAAACCTATGGCTGTGAAAGAGGAAAGGAACAATCCATTAGACCCTCAACAATTTTTTCATTACATCATCTGCAATGAAACTGGTCACTTTGAAAATTAGTTCACTAAGCCAAGGGTTTTCGGAGGCAACCAACCACCTCCAAGGAAGCATGGGGAATCTTTTTCTATCACTACCTCCAATATGAACTCTGAAAATGAGGTCGTGATAGGTACTCTAGTTATTCATTCAATAATATAGAACATTATTTTTTATTATGGTTTTTCAAGATCATTTTTATCCAAAAAAATTAGTAGAACAATCAGTACACCACCAAGAATCATGGATGTAAAGATGTTGGTGAGTACAGATAATTGGAAAATCATTGCATCCCATGTATATAACTCCCCCCCTATCACAATTTTTAGTATGAAAATCCGGATGATCCTATTAATACCCCCTCTGTTTGAAATAAATGCAATTCTCAACATGTATTGGATTTCGTTATATAGAGCGAACATAAATTTTCATGAGAGGGAAATCACTCTCCATATAGAGAATTGACCCCTGATTCTATACAAGTGCAAGGAGGATGATGAATCCTCTTTAGCACCATCATGTCAAGTGTGTATTTTGGTACCCTTTTAGGAAGTGTATCTGAATTAGATGATTGAGTCCAAGGCACCAACCATCCTTGATGACATGCCAATTGTGAGGGAATTCGCTGATGTGTTTTCAATGGAATTTTCTGGTCTTCCTCTGAGAATAGATGTTTAATTCTCAATTCATATTATACCTTGTTAATTTCCAATATCCAAGACATTGTATATAATGAATGTTGTGAAGGTTGAGTAGCTGAATAAACAACTACCAGAGAATATAGATAAAGGGATTAAACACCCAAGTGCTTCATAATGGGGTCCACCAGCCCTCTTCATCAAGAAGAAGGATGGGTCAATGAACCTTTACATTGATTATTTTGAGATTAGGAAAATCATGATAAATAAATAGTATCCACTACCATGAATTTTTGTCTTGTTCGATCAGCTACATGGAGCAAAATAATTATCAAAGGTGGATTTGTGGTTGGGATATTACCAAGTAGGGGCGAAGAAGGAGGATATCCCGAAGAATAATTTTCGTACAAGGTACAAACACTATAAATTCATATTAACACCTTTCAGAATCACTAATGCTCCATCAATATTCATAGACATGATGAATAGAGTCTATAGAGATTAAGTAGATAAATATTTGGTATTTTTTAAAGATGATATTTAAATATACTCCAAAACTAAGGAGGAGCATGATGATCATCTAAGAACTATACTAGAGACCTTACAAAAGGAGAAGATCTAAGAAAAGTAGAGAAATTTTGAGTTTTGGATGATGGATGTCTCATTATTGGGTCATATCATCACAAGAAATGGGTTATTTGCAGATCCCTCCAAGATAGCTACAATTGAGAGATAGCTATGGCCATCATAGATAACGAATATATGTAGCTTCATCAGGTTTGCTAAATATTATCTCCTATTTGTTTGAAATTTATCATGATTTTCGAAGCCTCATACCAAGATAACTTAGTTGGGAGTCATGTTTTCATATAGTGATGAAATCAAGGACTGCATTAAGGAGTTGAAAACAATTATTATCACTACACCCATGATCTCACTACCCACATGTGGAGACAATTCTGTTGTATTTAGGGATACTTCAAACAAGTTCCAGGGTTGTGTCCTGATGAAAAATGACAAATTCAATGCCTATCATTCAAGGAAATTGAATGTTCATGAGAAACAATATCCAATACCAGATATAGAGTTGGATATAGTAATCATTGCTTTGAAAATTTGGCAGCATTACATCTTTTGGGAGAAGTGTGAAATATATATGAATCATTAAATCCGCAATTATATATTCATAAAGAAGTAGTTGAACACATGCCAATGAAGATGGATAGAGCTGATCAAAGACTATGACATCTCAATCCATTACCACTCTGAGAAAGAAAACATGGTTGCAGATGCTCTATGTTGAAATCACTCAGCGATTCTATCATTGAAGAGAATTGAAAAGTATCCAATATTATGTGATTTGATGAAGATGGACATGAGAACCGTAAATATGGGACGATATTCAATACTTTCACAAATTATTGCTCAACCATCTCTTTTGGAAAGGTTAAAGGATGATAAAAATGATGATGTGGCAATGCAAAAGAAGGTGGAAACTATCAGGATTGGGAAATTCTTATAGTACAATGTCAGTATAGAAGAAATTGTAGGATTTGGGTCATGACTATCTGTTCCATCGAATCCTAAGTTAAAGAACAGACTTTTGGATGACGCATATAGTTCATATTTCTCCATTCACCCATGAAACCCAAATATGTATCGAGATCATAGAGAGCATTATTAGGGGGATAATATAAATAAGGAGGCCACTGAGTATAAATCAATGTACCTGGTATGTCAGCATGTGAAGGTTGAGAGGTAGATGTCTTAGTGGATGATGCAACCATAACCCATACTAGTGTGGAAATGGGAGAACATCACCATGCAATTTTTCACCGAACATCTGAAGACATACAAAGGAAACAATGTTATCCCTATTGTTGTGGATAATCTTAATAATATTTACCACTTCATTTAAATTTTGGTGGATTTATCACTGGATCAACTAGAGTGGATATACATTTGATTTGTGGAAAGGCTGCATGGAGTACCACTATCGATTTTATCTGATCGAGATCCATGATTCACATATATGTTTTGGAAGAGTCTTCAACATGATTTAGATACATAGATGAATTTCAGTACGGCATATCATCCTCAAACTGATGGTCATTCTGAGCGGACTATCTAAACACTTGAGGACATGTTGAGAACACACTTAATTGACTTTAAAAGAGGATGTGATCAAAATATTCACCTGGTTGTGTTCTGTTATAAAAACAGTTTCCACTCAATAATTCAAATGACTCCTTTTGAAGCCCTATATGGTAAGAGGTTAAGAACTCCTACATGTTGGGATGAACTTTTGGAGAGAAAACTCTTAGGTCCAGAAATGGTTAGAGAAATAGTGGAGATGGTTAAGACCATCCAGAAACACATTAATGATGCTCAGATTTGACAAAAGATCTATTCTAATAAACATCGACGAGACCTAGAGTTTAATATCAGATACATGGTATTCCTCCAAATATCACCGTTGAAGAGAGTTATGATATTTGATAAGAAGGGAATGATTTTTCCAAGGTACATTGTCCCTTTTGAGTTCCTTGATCGCATTATATCAGTGGCCTATCAACTAGCACTACCACCAAACATATCTCAAATACATGATTTATTGCATGTATCACTCTTGAGGAATTACAGACCTGACCCATCGCATGTACTCAATCCGAAGTTGTTTCCATTTGAGAGTGACCTCTTATATTAAGAGAAGTCGGTGAACATATTAGATCATAGAGAAAATGTAAATCAAAATAATGAAATACCCCTCATAAAGGTGTTGTGGAGAAACGAGATGTTTGAAGAAGCAACATGGGAATGAGAGGAAGTGATGACGCAAAGTTACCCGCATTTTTTTAGTGTGGGAAAAATGAAAAATTTTAGGGAGAAATTTCTTAAGGTTTGAAGATTTTGACGACCCAAACATTCATTAATGAAAATTCTCATTCATATAATTAACTATATTATTATGAAAAATGGTTATATACAATATGCACATCCTTGGTTTTCTGTTTTTGGATATCGAAATAATTTTATTAATTGTGACCCTTTCTAATATATATGTTTAATATAGATCACATGATTAGGATAAATATAGGGATTTTACAAATCCTATTTACTCAGAAAATAGAAACGATGGACTCAACCAGTATACATTCCCGATACAAAACCCATTTGTCAAAGCTTGGAATGGAGGTGGAATCATTGGGATTCCCTCTTGACCAAGTGAAAGCTGAGCTTCAACACGTTATGCTCAAATGAAACCGCCTATGGGAGAAGTCGAAGATGAGAGAGATTACCGCCCGATGGATGTTTTCTGAGCCACCCCAAGAGTCATTCACAATTGCACTCTTTACCCATTATTCATATACAGGTGTTATAAGGGGTTATGTAACAAGTCCCTAGAACTATTATTATGTATATTATTTTTGTATAGAGAACATATATTCAATTTATTGTTTTATCCTTGTGAATTGTTTTTAAAGAAAAAATTGTACTATTAGTTCATATTCCATTAAGAAAACTATTTTGATGAATTAATGGATTTTTTTAAATATAATTATATTTCATAAAATATTAATCCTAAACTGAATTTTATTAAATATAAAAGATCATATAATTTTTATTAATAAAACTGAAATTTTTATTAAGGTGGAATGCTATTTTTGTCAAAACCAGTGAATTTTTTATGAATGTCAGTTTTTATTTTAAATTTAAAAATTCACATACATATAAAACTATTTAGATAATATGAATATTATATTTTGAATCATTAATTTCAAATTAAAAAATGGTGTAATTTTCATAAATTTATGAGACAATCGAATTTTGGGGTGAAAATTTAATAATTTTTAAATATATAATCTGTATTATGACATCATAATGACCCAATAGTGATGTAATAAAATAGTATATAAAATATTTTCTGCTAATAAATGATTTACCATTAAAATAATGATTTTATAGGTTTGTTTTATTTATTTTACAACTCTTTAGTGGACCCTCCAAGACTTATAAATCATTTTTACCTTCTTAAATTGATTTTATTAAGAGTGTGTCTCTCCTACACATAAGAAATACTAATTTCTTTATGATTTTTAGCCATTTTCATTATTAATTAAATATTTACACTCCCCTTTGGAAAAAAATATGGTAAAAAACCTTGGAATGGTTTGTGGTTTTGATTAGTTTAATGTGTAGGGTCCAAAACCATAATAATAAAGAATTCAATCTCTTTTCATATATATACCCAACCTAGATCTCACTTCCACATCACTAAAATCCCATGGAGATCGACCAACCTTTTCAATAATATCTATAGAAGCCTCCCAAGTATCTCAAAGCTCTCATGAAGCCTCTCTTAATCCCCTCTCAATTCTTTGGTATCACACTTCCATGTGAGGGACTTATTCCTTTATCAATTTTTTTTCCAAATTTCCATATGTTTTTATTCCCTTTCATATTAAATTAAAAATGATGGGGTAGGATTCCAAACCTCCGAAATACTTCCCTATTTATCTTTTAATGATTAAAGACCCCTTTATCTATCATTAATTCCTCTCATGTACACCCATTCCATGCAAAAATCCTGTTTGAAATTTCTCTCTCATCATTCACATTCAAGCAATTATTTTGAATTATGAATCTAATATCACATTACATATGTTGGGACATGAATATATATGACCCCATTACTGTAAATTTTATATACATATTTGGATACAACACTTTCTCTCTCAGAAACCATTTTTATGAATTCTTATGTCACGTCATTAGGCTGACGAAATTGCACCGCAATTTTCCAATCCAAAATCATTGTGTCATGAATACCATGCCCATTTCTCTATCAAGGGTAATCACCTTTAGGAACATTTACATATTTATTATATAATTTCGTGTATTAATTCCAAAATCCTTTATCATGGAATAAATTATGATCTTTATTGATTCCATGTTGTATTATCCATGTGGGACACTTATGCATGAAATGGAATGTTTAAGAAGGGTGCACCCTTGTAGTTCTCCATTGCGTTGGTTAAAGATTTGTATCCTGATATGTCAAGTGAAATGAGTTTTTACTCCGGTTAATTCAAATTAAATTAGGGTTTACAAATTTCCCCATGTGTAATGATATGTGGCTCATTCTAATACCATTTTAAGTGTTGTTTCCACATTTCCATGTTATGATAATCATGATATATGATGCCTTTATGTTCATGTATCTTGTATGCTCCATTGATAATCCTACTGACTAACATGTATTTTATTCATAATTTTATGCCTTTTTTGCTCCCTTAATGGGCTTTATAGCTCACCATTTTCTTATTCATGTCCTTAGGTTATCTAATGAAATACTAAGTACAAGGGAATGTAGTGTTCATGTAAAAGAAGTTTTCAATAAAGATGTTGTGTTTCATATTATAAGTCATCATATAATGTTCCTAATCCCCAATGACAGTAGACCTCTCGATCTTATATGTTGTATCAAGTGGAGGTTTTTGTATGAAATCATCATTATGTGTGTAATAAAAAGTTGGGTTGGTATATATAACAACCATACCCAATTCACATTGACAATATTTTATAGAAAGGAAACATGTGGTGTATTGTACAAGTAGTTCAAGGGGAGTAATTTCTCATAATTAAATGGAATATATATATATATATATATATATAATTTGATGTTTTAGTGACAACTATGACCTCTTGGTTCATGTGTTATAAGGTTCTATGAAGGAATTCAATACCTCAAGTAATGATGTCTTGATAACGGTTTTGGGTAGGGGATGTGACCCCCTAAGTGTATGATATATATTTGTTTTGGGGTTGGATTCTCTAGATGCATAATCTGTGAGTGGCCAAGGTAGATGATACCACTGGGTGATTGTGATATGAGGTACTAGAGTGGGATTCCCACTAGGTATAAGATACAACTATTTAGGGTTGAGACGTGATTACTGAATCTTTTATAAATTCAGGTAAAAAATGTGACCCCTCTAGTGGAGGGACATGGTGGTTATGATTATTTGATGCGACCCTTGAGTGGATGATGAAAAAACATTCCAGGGTGAGTTATCACTCTGGAGTGAATGTAATAAGATATACCGGTAAGATTCGACACCTATGTGATATTCTTATTATTCTGAGGTAATATGTAGTCCCCCTTTGTGAGATAATATTGGCTCTGGGGTAGGATGTATTTCTCCTTGGGTGGTATGAAAATCTCAGAGCCCATTTTACATTGAAATATGAATGAATTTTAAATCGTGGGAAAAAATGTAGAACTATGTGAAAAATAGATTATTCTATCATGCATCCACATTTTATTGACATGAGAATATAAAACTTTTTAAACAAAATATATTCAAGTGATATTAGGGGACCATAGGTATTAACATATTTAGTTTTACTCACACCCTACTATAGTATCTATGACACATTTGTAATCATGTATATCTCATGGATGCAGATTTTGGTTGGTCATAATCCTAGAATTGGATGACCAAGTTGGAGAATCTTGACAAGGATTTGAATAATGGGATGTGACAATGCATTGGGATGTTAGTAGAGCCTCTATATATTTTTTAAATTATGTTTTTTGTGTTTCTTATTAACCTAGAGGGTGGTGAATTTGGTTTCTTTATTATATGATTTAATTTTATTTCATGTATATAGGTATTTTTTTATAAATTCCAAGTACTCTGATTAATATTATAGAATTATTTTCATTATTTAAGCTATTTTGACTTTAGTATGACTGTATAGTCTCCCCATAGTGACACCTAGGATAGTACATTCTTGATGGAATCCTATGATATGTGTCGAAGCACACCTGGGACCATGTGATAACCCCAGTCTAGACTCTAGGAAGTTGTTTCAGGATAGTACGATGTAATAAACCCAAGTATATATAAAAATAATAAATTTAAGAAATCCTAAAAACTAAAAAACCATAACAACTCACTCTATTAATATAATTCCCCAGCCTTAAACCTTACTTAATCATGAGTTATTACAAGATTACACATTAAGGATGTTTTCATGTTTAGAGTTTTGAGAATTAGATCATAAATCTTGCATTACATTCCACATTTAAACAAGTTGGTTACAGTAAAGACAATATTTACTTTTCCCATCAATGGAAACATATTTAAAACAAAAAATGTATTCTTTCAAAACACTTCCTTGAAACTATCATCACATCAGGTACCTTTCCCTTGACCTATGAAAAACATTTCAAAAACATGGGATGAGAATAAAAAGCTCAGTATGGTATATAAAAATACAGAATGAAAACATTAGTCTATGTATACATAAGAATAAATGAAATCATAATTTACTCATAAACCATAATCACTTTAACATACCTCACTAAATCCTGAATAACTCATAGAAATCAGATGAAATAAAGGTAACTTGAGGCATTCATAACATTCTTAAGTAGGGAGTAACCCTCATGGTTACGTTTGGAAAACCCATCATAGTATATTCCCTAAATCTCTTCAGAGAAACCTTATCGTTTAACCCCTTTCCATTACCCAATGCATTGGAGAGCTATATCAGGCTCACCTTCCCTTAGTGTATCACGGAACCACCCGTCTTCATAAATAATTTCCAAGAACCATAACATAATCATATCACATAATCATACATAAAAGAAACATAAAATTTCCACATTCCAATCACAAGATATCAATACAATGCACTGATATAATAAAAACATTATAAAAACCATTTTCAATACCAAAATAAAATAAAAGTAAAACATGGTATTTATTTTTCATTTATAAAAAGTTATGTTTTGTAGAGGAAGCCTAAACTCATATAATGGTCACGACGATGGAGAAGTCGTTGTCGCCGCATACGTACGACAAAAACATTCCCTTTTTTTATTTAGTAAAACGCTTTATATAAAAAAGATTCATTTTGAATAAATGTAAAAGTCAAAGGGGGTTATACACCGTATAAAAGAAAGTTGAGTATAAAACAAAATATTCTTCAATGAAAGGAGATTGAGACGAAGTCCAATACCTCATGTCAGACTTGACACGATCATTCTTTAATCTACTGAATAATAATCTTGAGTTAATTTCTACTTTCTTAAGAACCTTTTTCAAGTTCATTATTCCTTTTATATCACTTATTATCATGCTATGAACACTATGTAATTATTTATGTTAATAAAGGTCATTTTTCCGATCATCGGTACTTGAGTAAAAAATAAACTCCTTATAATTACAAGTTGTTAATGTGGTAAAATATCCATTATATCAAGAATTGTATTAATTATTTAGATATCATATATATCATATATATCCAGTATATACCTGCATTTATAATATTACATAACATTTAGAAGTAAGAAATGAAATGCATCGTTCATGGAGACAGTAAGCCGTACGTACGTATGAACGCTACTTTCATTTCTATTTCATATTTAATGGAATTAAATCATAATGATATAAAGGTATATTATAATTCAGGTATAATATCATAAATAACATCATTAAATCCATCCTTTATACATCCCACATATGGCATTAACGAATCAAATCACTTTGAGAGGGCGGTGGTCCGCACTTCCTAAAATGAAGATATAGCGTTTACCCATAATGGAAACCATAACGGTATGCCATAAATAAAAATTAAATAATTATAAGGAAAACATAAACTTTTTATATATAATATATAAATATAGTGAGATCATAATGGCCACCATGAAAGGTGTTAAAAGAATATTGAACAATCATCATTTCATGAGGCAGAAATTCGCCATCCCCAGAAACAATATGTTCTTTAACCATTAGATGAAGGTGTGTGTAAGTGTAGCTTGAATCCTTCACATAAAAACATCCTAGTATATTGAAGATACTGTTTTTATTACAAATGAAACGAATAAAAAGCGTTTAGGGGGTTGGAGGAACAGAATAAAACAAAAGAACACAAGTGAAGACATTACCTTTAAATAGGGTAACTCCTCTTGGTTTGAACCAAAAATTTTTATTGAAGAGAATAATGCCTAAGGTAAGGCTTCTAGGAATAGTAGAGGGATGTGGAGAGATAAAATTAGCAGATCTTGGCTGAGAAAATTTCTTTATAGGTGTGGTTAAAGAGGTAGAGGTGGGGACCTTTTATAAGAGGGAGGAGGGGCACTCTTGGAAAGTCAAGAAATGTTACTTTATATGAAAATGAGATTTGGATTTTAAAGGTCCCAAATTGAAATATTTCGAGGATAAGGTGATAAGGGCTCGAAATATACACATCCAATAGGTTTTTTACAAGTTTATGTCTTAGATATTACATTATATTTTTATTTTAGTTAAATAGTTCATTAATGAGGTAATCGTTGCATCATCATGATGTCATAAAAAATTAAATTTATTTAATGTCTAAAAATTATAAAAAAATACTATGATATAGAAAATAATTTAATAATTCCAGTTACTATTTATATCTTAATATATCATTTATTTAGACAAAATTAAAATTGATTTACTTGGGTGATACATACTTTTGATATTCTCCTTTCTTTAAAAATAAAATGATAAAGTGTAACTATCACCCAAAAGTGATTCCATGTGGTCTCTAAGTATGGAAAAAGGTATACCATGGTCATCCATGACATAAAAAAGTATCATTAGGACACATTTTGGGGTCATTTCTTATTATTATGATATTATTTTATTACCCTTAACTACCAGATTACTAATTAATCACGATAATTAAATATAATTTCGGTCATTATGATTCATAATGTCCAAAAAAAAAGTGACATAATTACATAATTTGAACCTTATAATTCCAAATATTGAATCCATTTTACCAAATTAAAAACAAAAAAATTACAGTAATTAATTTAAAAATGATTCCCATTGTCAAAACAAATAGCGGGTTTTTTTAGAATCAATTTCTATCAGAAGTTTGACAATTGTTTATGTCAAATTTCAAAGTGAAATTAATTAAAATTACCACCATTGGATTAAATGGTAAAAATATATTCTAATTAAAATTTAAAACCAATTAAAATGAAAATCTATCCATATAATTAAATTAGTTGAAAAAGTAGTTTTGAAGTAAAAAACCAGTATTTTTCACTATTAAAAAAAATGAACATAGTCAGAAAAATACAAAAAAATTATCCAATGTAAATTACAAGGAACCAATCCTAAAGAATATGTTTATTTTGACAAATAAATCTTATTAAATTGTGAAAAGATATATTTTAAAAATGTTTTTCCATAAAAAGGTGGTAAAACAATCTTTTAAAAATATAAGAGAATTCTATGATTAAAATTGGATTTATTCTCATTTTAAGACTTTAAAACACTATCAAATTTATAAATAGATGTAGATAAGAAAATATATTATTAATTACGTAATTGTGATGTTAAAGCCATCCCCCCTTTATAAAATTGTGTCCCAGCAATTTATTTACTTATCGAATAAGTTGGGGTATTTATCCCTCATTTCATTTTCAGATTCCCATGTTGCCTATTCAATCATGTGGTTTTCCCACAAAACCTTTACTTAATGAATCACCTTATTCCGTAACACTTGCTCCCTGTGGTTAAGAATCTGGACCGTTTTTTCCTCATAATATAGGTTCTCTTCCAGCTGAAATACCTCTGGACTCAAAACATGAGATGGATCTAGCATGTACTTCCTTAACATTGAAACATGAAAAACAATGCGTACCTGAGATAAACTCAGAGGTAAAGCCACTCGGTATGCAACTAATCCAACTCTCTTAATAATTTCATATGGTCCAATGAAAATTGGACTCAACTTTCCATTCTTACCAATTCGCATCACACTTTTCCATGGTGAAACTTTGAGAAAGACATGATCTTCTACCTCAAAAGAGAGATCCTTCCTCCTATTGTCCACATAACTTTTCTGCCTGCTCTGAGCTGTTCTCATGTGTTTCTGTATCAGCTGAACTTTTTCTGCCAACTCTTCTACAAATTCTGGTCCCATAAACATCCTTTCACCCACTTCATCCCAAAAAGTTGGAGTTTGACACCGCTTCCCATATAATGCCTCAAATAGTGCCATCTGTATATTAGAATGAAAACTGTTATTATAAGAAAACTCAACCAAAGATAGATGTTGGTCCCAACATCCCTGATAATCTATTGAACAGGCATATATAATATCCTCTAATGTCTGAATTGTTCGTTCTGACTTCCCATCTGATTGAGGATGAAAAGGTGTTCTAAATTTTAATTCAGTACCTAACGACTTCTGAAGGCCTTTTCAAAAGTTAGAAGTAAACCTGGGATCACGATCAGATACAATGGAGATGGGAACTCCATGTAACCTGACTATCTTGTTAAGATACAAAAGAGAAAGATGTTCTAGAGAAAAATTATCTCGTATATCATGGAAATGAGTAGATTTAGTCAACCGATCAACAAAAACCCAAATTTCATTATTACCTCAAGGTGTCTTTGGAAACCCCACAACAATTTCCATGGATATATTCTACCATTTCCACTCTGGTATTGGTAAAGGCTGAAGCATCCTTTTCGGTAACTGCCGCTCTACTTTAACCTGTTGATCAGTCAAACACTTCATAGTAAAATCAGTAATATCTCTTTTCTTTCCATCCCACCAGTATTACTCCCGAAGATCTCTATACATCATAGTACGGACTGGATGAACTGAAAACGGAGAACTATGAGCTTTGCATAAAAACTATCTCTTCAACTGTGAATCACACGGTACACACAATCACTTCCCAAACCTCAAAACCCAATCATTATCAATGTTGAATTCAGGCAACATACCCTTCTGAACCAGCTCTACCTTTTTCTACAACTCACTATCTTTCTTCTGTGCTTGCTTAATTTTTTATGATAGGGAAGATTTATCTGTTACCTGAAACAAAACATAAGAAAATCCAGTACCAACAACTTCTATACCAAATTTCATCAAATACTTAACCAAATTATCACGTTCCAAACGTAACATGGTTAATGAAGCATTACTTTTTTGACTCAATGCATCAGCCACTTTATTTGATTTTCCCAGATGGTAATTAATTGAACAATCATAATCCATGATTAATTCTATCCATCTCCTCTATCTCATGTTCAATTATTTTTGAGTGAATATATACTTTAAACTTTTGTGATCAGTATATATTGCACACATTACACCACAAAAATGATGCCTAAAAATTTTTAAAGCGAAAACAACAGTAGCTAATTCCGAATCATGTGTAGGGTAATTTACATCATGAGTTTTCAACTGTCGTGAAGCATAGGCAATTACCTGGTCATTCTACATTTGGATGTAACCAAGTCCTTTCAATGAAGCATCACTGTAAATAACAAACTCACCATTCCTGGAAGGTATTCCCAAAACTGGAGCATTCACCAATCTTCTTTTCAACTCCTAAAAACAATCATCACATTTTTTTCCAGACAAATTTAACACCCTACCGAGTTAGCTTAGTCATTGGACTAGATAACCGGGAAGAATTTCTATCAAACCTTCGGTAATAGCCTTCCAAACCAAGGATGCTACAAATATCAGTTACATTTGTGGGTCTTGGTAATTTTTCAACAACCTGTGATTTTACATGATCAAAAGTTATTCCATCTTTAGAAAAAATGTGACCAACGAAAGAAATTTGTTGCCACCAAAACTCACACTTGAGGAATTTCCCATAAAATTTATTTTGTTATACGATTTGAAAAATAACCCTTAAATGACTTTCATTCTCTTATTTACTTTTAGAAAACAATAATATATCATCAATTAAAATAACCCCAAACATATCCAAGAACTCATGGAAAATTCTATTCAAAAGGTCCATGAATACAATAGGTGCATTGGTTAACCAAAAAGGCATTACTACAAATACATAATGGCCATATCTTGTACGAAACACAGTCTTCAGAACATCTTCTTCCTTTACCTTCAACTGATGATACCTCTATCTTAGGTCAATATTTGAAAAATACTGAGCTCCTTGGAGTTGATCAAAAAAATCATCGATATGAGGAAATAGATATTTGTTCTTATCAGTGATGTTATTCAAGGCTCTATAATCAATGAAAAGTCTCATTGAACCATATTTCATTTTAACAAATAAGATAAGAGGACCCCATGGTGATGTGCTAGGTCGAATGAAATCTTTCTCTATTAAATCATGCAATTGCTCCTTAAACTCTAAAAGTTCAATTTGAGACATTCGATAAGGGGGTTTTGAAATTGGTTTAGCATTAGGAACTAAGTCAACAGTAAATTCAACTTCCCGATCTGATATTATTCCCGGTAACTCATCATGTAAAACATCAGGATACTCATTTACCACAGACACATCATTTAACTGAACGGTTCCTTTGTTTTCAACAATATGTGAAAGGTAACATTCATTTCCATCTTTTACAAGTTTCTCAACCTCTTGATATATTATCAACAGTAAGGGTTCATTCTTGTACACAAACTAAAATTCATCCTGAAAAGAAACTTCTTTAGCTCTATGATCAATCTTATAATGGTAAACAAAGATCCAATCTATACCTAAGATAACATCAAACTCTACTAGAGGTAAAGAAATATTGTTTTCAAGTAGGTCCTTTCCACAGATAAGGATAGGAAGATTCTTATAAATTCTTTTTGTCTCAACATTTCCCACAGGTGTTTTTACCACAAGTTGAGGAGTCATTTATTGAGATGTAATTCCCAATTTATTAGAAAAGATTTCAGAGATGAAAGAATGTGTACACCCCGAATCAAACAACACATTAGCATAATATGAGAAAAAAAAAACAAAGTACCTGATACCACTTAATTTGCTGGTCCAACATCTGCAGAAGTAGTCGAAAAGGATTTCACCACTCCTTTTTTCATGTAGTCTGACTGCTTCCCATCACTTGAGATATTTGTCGAACACTCGTTTGCATAATGACCCATCTCATTGCACTTGAAACATTTCAATAACTATAAATAAAATTTGGTCTTACCATTACCCTGATCTTTTTCAGTGTAGTCACAAGCCTTATGTCTCATCTTACCACATCTGTAGCACTTTCCAGAATTCAGAGGACATTCCCCAGCATGCCTTTTACCACATTTATCAAAAACTGGAAACTTAGTTTTCTTACCATCATGCCTTTTTGAATAATTATTCCCTTTCTCCTGCAACATTGGTCTCTTCTTTTGTTGGTTGTTATAGAACACTTGATCATCAAAAAACTCCATTTCCACATTCTCAACACATTGAAAAATCTTTTCATACCTCTCGAACTCACGAGAAGATAAAGCCCTTAGATATTTAGGCTTTATTCCTAAATAAAAACGATTGATTTTACTATCAAGGTCTCGGATTAAATTTAGAGCATACCATGCCAATCGAGTGAACCTTTCTTCATAAGAAGCCACTGAGCCATCCTCTTGCCTCAATTCCAGGAATTGTTTTTCCATCCTAAGTCGAATAGCCTTAGGAAAATACTTCTCAAGAAATATACCTTTGAATTCATCCCAGTCGAGATCATCAATAACATTAGCATCACTGATATTTTTAAGCATCGACCACCAATGACCTGCTTCACCCTCCAAACGGTAAACAACATGACTAACCTTTTGATTTTATGAACACCCCATGACATCGAAAATCTTCTACAGTGCTTTAATGCACCCTTCAGCTAGTACATGGTCAAATGATCCTCTGAATGATGGGGGATGTTGCCTCATGAAATGTTCCACAACTAACATGTTCCTCTACGGTTGATCTTCCTGATCTCATGCACGGATACCACCACAATTTATCGCTTGATTCAACTGTGCCATTACTGCAAAAAACAGTTCAGTTCCAATTCCGACCATCTCAGGATAGGGATTCAGAAGGTCATTTCCTTCTCTATGCCTTCCTAGCACTGTTTCCCTGTTTCCTCTACAGAAAACCATTTTGAACAAACATGTCTTATATGAAGAAACATGGTATTCTTCAAATGCTATTTCATTTCAATTTGACCATAAAAAAATATTTTTCGATAATCATTTAAAATAATTCTAACTACTAAAGTTATCTCAACCGCCCTCTGATACCAACTATAAGGCCCCAACCTTAAAACTTACTTAATCATGAGTTATTAAAAGATTACACATTAAGGATCTTTTTAGGTCTAGAGTTTTAGAGAATTAGATCATAAATTATGAATTACATTCCACATTTAAACTAGGTGGTTACATTAAAGACAATATTCACTTTTCCCAACAAAGGAAACATATTTAAAACAATACATTGATTCGTTAACAAAACATCCTTAACACTATCATCACATCATGTAACTTTCCATTGACCTGTGAAAAACATTTCAAAAATGTGGGATGAGAATAAAAAGCTCAGTAAGGTATATAAAAATACGGAATGAAATCATTAGTATATGTATACATAAGAATAAATGAAATCATAATTTACTCATAAAACATAAGCACTTTAACATACCTTATAAAATCATGAATAACTCATTGAAATCATAAGACATAAAGGTAACTTGAGGCATTCATAACATTCTTAAGTAGGGAGTAACCCTCATGTTTTTTTTGGAATACCCATCACAGTATATTCCCTAATTCTCATCCGAGAAACCATAGCATTTAACCCCTTCACCTTACCCAATGAATTGGAAAGCTATAACGGGCCCACCCACCCTTAGTTTATCATGGAACCACCCGTCTTCATAAACAATGCCCAATAACCATAACATAATCATATCACATAAAACAAGCATAAAGGAATCATAACATTTCCACATTTCAATCCCAAGATATCAATACAATGCACTGATATAATAAAAACATTATCAAAACCGTTTTCAATTCCGAAATAAAAGAAAAGTAAAACATGGTATTTATTTTTCAATTAAAAAAAGTTTATGGCTTGTAGAGGAAGCCGAAACTCAAATAATGGTCATGGCGGAAGAGAAGTCGTTGTCGCCGCATACGTACGACAAAAACATTCCCTTTTGTCATTTAGAAAAACGCATTGTATAAAAAATAATCATTTTGAATAAATTTAAAATTCAAATGGGTTTATACACCATATAAATGAACATTTTGTATAAAACAAAATATTCCTCAATGAAAGGAGATTGAGACGAAGTCCCATTACTCGTGTCTGACTTGACTCGATCGTTCATTAATCTCATGAATAATAAACATGAGATAATTTCTACTTGATTATGATCCTTTTTAAAGTTAATTATTCTTTTTATATCATTTATTACAATCTTAAGAATACTATGTAAGTATTTATGTTAATAACGGTCATTTTGTTGTTCATTGGTACTTGAGTCAAAAATAAACTCCTTATAATTAAAAGTTGTTCATGTGGTAAAATATCCATTATATCCAGAATTATATTCATGATGTAGATATCATATATATCATATATATCATATATATCCAGTATATACAATCATTTATAATATTATATAACAATTAGAGGAATGAAATGAAATGCACCACTCATGGAGACGGTATGCCATACATACGCAAGAACACTACTTTCATTTCTATTTCATATTTAATGGAATGAAATAATAATGATATAAAGGTATATTATAATTACAGTATAATATATTATATAAAATCATTAACTCCATCCTTTATACATCCCACATATGGCATTAACGAATCAAATCACTTTGAGGGGGCGGTAGTCCGCACTTCCTAAAATGAAGATATCTTATTTACCCATAATAGAAACCATAATGGTATGCCATAAATGAAAAATACAGAAGCATAAGGAAAACATAAAAATATTATATATCATATATAAATATAGTGACATCATAATGGCTACCATGAAAGGTGTTTAAAGAAGATTGAACAATCATCGTTTCGTGAGGCAGAAATTCGCCATCCACAGAAATAGTATGTTTTTTAACCATTCGATGAAGGTGTGTTTAAGTATAGCTCTAATCCTTCACATAACAACATCCTAGTATATTTAAGATACTAGTTTGGTTACAAAATAAAGGAATAAAAAGAGTTTAGCGATTTGGAGAAGGAAAATAAAACAATAGAACACAGGTGAAGACAATACCATTAAATCGGGTAACTCCTCTTGGTTTGAACCAAAAGGGTTCATTGAAGAGCTTCCTACCTAAGGTAAGGCTTCTCAGAAAAGTATAGGGATGTGGAGAGATAAAATGAGTAGATCTTGGCCGATCCAATGGCTTGAGAGGTGTGGGTAAGGAGGTAGAGGTGGGGGCCTTTTATAAGAGGGAGGTGGGTCACTCTTGGAAAGTTAATAAATGTTACTTTATATTAAAATGAGTTTCATATTTTAAAGGTCCCACATTGATATATTTCTAGTATAAGGTGATAAGGGTTCTAAATATACTCATCCAATAGGTTTTTGATAAATTTAAGTCTTAGATATTACATTATCTTTTAATTTTATTTAAATCTTTCATTAATGAGGTAATTGCTGCATCATCATGGTGTCATAAAAAATTTAATTTATTTAATGTAAAAAAATTATAACAAAAATACTACGACATAGGAAATATTTTAATATTTAAAATGACTATTTACAGTCCAAGATATCAATTATTTAGTAAAAATTAAAATTGGTTTACTTGGGTGATACATACTTTGTGATATTCTCCTTTCTTTAAAAATAAAATGATGAAGTGTCACTATCACCCAAAAGTGATTCCATGGGGTCCCTAAGTTTGGAACAAGGCATACCATGGTCGGCTGTGAATCAACCATTATAATTAGGACACGTGTTGGGGTCATTTTTTGTTATTATGATATTATTTTATTTCCCTTAACTACCAGATTACTAATTAATCATGATAATTAAAGATAATTACCGTCGTTACTATTCATAATATCCAAAAAAAGAGTATTAATTACATAACTTGGACCTTCTGATTCCAAATATGGAATCCATTTTACCAAATTCCAAACAAAAAAATTACAGTAATTAATTTTAAAATGATTCCCGTTTTCAAAACAAATAGCGGGTTTTTTAGAAACAATTTCTATCAAAAGTTTAACAATTGTTTATGTCCAATTTCAAAGTGACATTAATTATAATGACCACCATTGGATTAAATGGTAAAAATATATTCTAATTACACTATCATAAAAATTAAAATTAAAATCTAACCATATAATTAAATTAGTTGAAAATGATGTTCTGAAGTAAAATGCAGTATTTTTCACTATTCATTAAAAATGAACATTGTCAGAAAAATACCAAAAAAATTATCCAATGTAAATTACAATGTACCAATTCTAAAGATTAAGTTTATTTTGAAAAATAGAGCTTATAAAAATTTCAAAAGATATATTTAAAATGGTTTTCCATGAAAAGGTGGAAAAAAATCTTTTAAAAATATTAGAGAATTCTATGCTTAAGATTGGATTTATTCTCATTTTAAGCCTTTAAAACACTACCTAATTCATAAATATACATAGATAAGAAAATATATTATTCATTACTTACTTGGGATGTTTCAATTAAAACCCTAATTGTCCTGGATTATTTTTATTCCAATAAACCTTGATTGAAGGGGTTTAAATAAAAACATTTATTATATAACATGAAGGATATTACTAGAAAACTATACATTTAAATAAACATAAATTAATCAAAAATTATACATTAAAAAATATTTTTTCTCAAAACCATTCAAATTAAAAGAATAATGATTTAATTACTATAAGGCATCAATAAAAACCCTTCATCAAACACTCTCAAACCATTTTACAAGAAACATTTTATGTGAAGTACAACCTTTATCAATATAAAATATAATATTTATTTAAGAAAATAAATAACAAACAAGGAACATCATTATTTATTAATGTCAAGAAAACAATTCCCAAAATAAGTATACACATTACTTCATAGTAGGGTAAAATGTACTAAAAAATAATTATTCTCAAATGTGAAAACATTCGAGTAATATTTCCTTACAAATTAAATAGATTCAACTACACAATAAACTATCCTGTTTAACATATAGTTCATGTCTGGTTATCTAAAAATTACCGATTTCTTTCTAAAAAGTGTAACATTATTTCAATTAAGTTTAAAATAAAATCAAATACGTTTATGATGTAATAAAAATTATGAATATCATACGACATTATGAATTTTTTCCAGAAAAAAATACATATCTCAAAATATAAAAGATTATATGGTTTCTTCATATATTTTTCTCAAAAAATTCTGGACAACATGTTCTTTTTATATTCATATCAATATGATTAACTTCAAAAAAGGAATCATATGTTAATAAATACCATGTATCATAAAATCTAATGTATATTCAATTATCTTTACCTAACTTTGAGGTCCTTTAGGTAACTATCCCATCAGAAACTATAATTAATTCATCAATTTAAAAACAAAAAATTTACAAAATCATAATATTAGTTTTAATATATCCATAAATTGAATACACTATTTACCATAGGTAAATTTAATTACCTCGCGGTTTGAAATTAACAATAACATTATATTTTTTAAAAATACAAGGAAATAAGTTAAAACATATATCATCATGTACAGATCCATATATATAATTTATAATAATAAAAAAGTTAATTAAAAATGTTTATAAATACAACATTAGAATAATACTTAGAATTTAGAGTAAATAGCAATTAGGATTCCAATAATCTCCGTCTCTAAATCCCTAAATCCCCAACAGAGGTCACCTTTGAGGCTTGAATCACAAATCCTAAAACATTGAATATTACTTATGATCATTTAAAAAATTTTGTTTATAATTTTCCCAAATGCCACATATATTTCAAACATAATAACTACCAAGTATAATTAATGATCCTTTAATAGGTCACTAACCTATAATTAATATTACAACCCCTGAGTGTTTAGTAATATTTTGGTCTTTCCATCAGATGATATCGGGCTATTATCTCCAATGCTCTAGCAATCCACCCTTGAAAAATTAAAATATTTTTTTGATTAAATCTATTTCGTTACCAAACCCGTGAAATCATTTCTAGTGAATAACTCCAAGTTCCATCATAATTCTCATCCCAATATCTGAGTGATTGTTTCAAAACCAATCCCCACAGGGAACCCATTGTAGGAATTTAGTGATGATGATGGTGAACCTCTAATACCATATCCAGTAGACCATGGATTAGCAACCTACACTGAGGGTATAAAACATACTTATGAGAGGTATTATATTCATTAATGAATGGAATATTATGAGAATCACTAATAAAATAAAAAATATAATATAAAAAATCTTCTCATAAATAATGTCGAATTATATAGTTACAAAATTTTTAAAATGAAATAACAAAATAGAAAGTCATAGGGTAGTACATCTAACCACAACTCCAATAATTGAGATATTAATGTTTTTATTGATCTATAATTCAATCTAGAAAACCAAAAAAAATTAATAAATATAGGGGTGACCATATATTTATTATCTGTAGGATACACCTGAGTACCTCTTCTATAAATGATGAAATAAAATACTATTTCATCTGTGAATAAATAGAAGAACTAATACACATACATACATGGTCAACTGATAGAATCTCTCAGAGTCCCACTCACCAAATATAGAATCCTGGTATAATAACATATTAATGTTCTAATATATCATAACTATACCCCATACCCCCTTCCCTACTATTTTGTCACACTCACGATTTAGTAGAAATGGTCATGTGTTTTAATCCCATACATACTACTGAATTCAAATAATATATATATGCACACACACACAAACACAAATATTCGGTCATAACCAATGTTGGAACTAACCCAACCCGAACATCCCCAACGACAATAGGGTCCAACATTCTTATTGTCACTTGTTTATAATAGCCACACCCACTTACTATTGAATGTATTTTACAATAATCTATCATTAGAATAGGGGAAATCATCATCATTCCATCCTCTTATCATGAACAAATCTCACCATATGTCATCTTACCATGGTATATTATTTTGAGGTCTCATGTTTATACGAATGTCAATTTTGAGTAGAAATTTGAATTTTTTATATTAGAATCCTATGAGAAGTAAAATGGTATTTTCCCAAATCATATTAACTTGGATAATTTTTTTGTCCACTTAATTGGTCAAAAATAGGGTGTCTACCCTAGGAAAAGAGTTTAATGAAATTCGAAGACATTTTAATTTTAGTGGAATAGTTAAAATTCCATATTTAATAAATTAAATATTAATTTATCTTTAATGTATTATTTATTCATATATTTTTAACGATGTGTAAGATAGGGATTTTTCTCCATCTTTGAGTCTATAATAAGGCTTTTTTCTTAAGGGAGACATTAACAAAAGTTGGGCATGGGGCCATGCTATACCCCCTTTTCTTTTCCTTTCTTTTAATTCCTTTCCATCATTTAATATTTCTTTTCTTCCATTATTCCTTGGATTCCCATGAATTCCCATATGGATAAAACTTTACGTGTTCAATAGAGGAAAAATATGGTGGGAGGGATACATAGAGAGATAAGGGAGAAAGTGTACCACCACAGAGTTCAGGATTCCCCAGATCATCGTGCAGCAGCTCTAGAGCATAGAAATGGATGAAGCATCAATGGTTTATTTCCAATGTTAGTAATATTTTAGTTTTCATCATAGATCCCCATATATTTCAGTTTTTGAAGTGATAATATGCTCATTTTTTTCTTATGACCTATCATGGTCTGATCTATGGTTTGTTGGTAGAAAACGGGGGTTTTATGCGTTTTAGAGGTTTTTGGTTTGGGAAAACCTGTCTACACGATTTGTGGTTCCAGGAACACATGTTTCATGGCATTACCATTATACGAATATGTATATATTGAATTAAAATTCATGTAGGATCTATACATTCCATGTACAGGATCACGGTCATGTAGACGAGTACATGACCTTGCTGCTCATGTAAGGGGCACATGCCATGTGGAACACACAGCTAGACCTAGTTTGGATCGCATGTCGGGTACATGTGCATGGTTAGGAAGAGTACATGGAAATACCATGTGAGGTACATGAACTAGTACCCAATGTAGGTTATAATCCATTTACTTGGTCATCACACCGTGTACTAGGGATTTGACAAGCCATGTACAAGATCAAGTGCACACCCAAGTGGGGCCTAGAGGGTACACCCTGTGTACCATGGTAAACATGAAGTGTACTCCTCCCTTGCCACCCATACGAGATTCTTGGTATATTTTTTCATATTAGATGAAATTATACCAATTAGTATTCTTTTTGGAGTTTATTTTCACATATATTGTGATGGTAGGATTCATGAGGTGTATCAGGGAATCATAAAGGGAATCTTGGGAATTTATTAGAAGGAGAGGTTCTTCCTCATATAATTCGATCATATTGTCACCTGAGAGTGTAAAATATAATGAGAATGATAGGTTGGGTTTTTGAACCAATCTAATTTTAGTCCTTGATTTAAGAGGGTCCTTGAGATATCTCTATGTACCTATTCTTTTATAGATTTACATTGAGGAATTTCCCATTAAGAGATGCGACCTTATGGACCATGATGTCATGATACTTGTTGTCTTAGAGGATCCCAAGTAAGATATATCTATCTTATTCAGGTACCAATATTCCCCTAAGGGAGATATTTTCTTACAAGGTGACTTAGGGAATCCATTGTAGAATCTCTATACCTTTATGCCATTATGAAGATCCCATGTAGGATTCCTCAACCTTTGTAAAATGTTTTTAAGGTCTCGTATAGGAAACTAATTTCTCTAGATACCATTCCTAGGGACCTGTGTATGATTCCTTTGTTTTTTACCATTTGTGGATCATATGTAGGATTACTACCTTTTTTATTTTTTTTCAGAACATCCCAGGTAGGATTCCTCTTTTATCCATTTTGTCCGAGGATCCTATGAAGAATTACTTTGCTTATAAGTGGAATTTGTGGATCTCATCAATGATTCCCCCATTAACATTTCATCTAATAATCACAAGTAGAATTCTTATATTCTTTTGTGAATTGAGGGACCTAGTGGGTACCCCATTGTTTGATCGACCTGAATATTGTACACTAGGGTTTGATAGGGATGGTGTCAGGATTCACCTTAGAACCCATACCAAACTAGTAATCCCATGGTTTTGGGGAAGTAGTGATGGGTTTATGAATTCAACCACCACCATACATTTTTTATAATTCCACATATTTACTAATTATGCAGCATTGATAGATAGAGGTGCTTCTTAGTTGGTGCATATTGAACTTGACATGAGGCGTCTTTATTTCTCTTTTGGATGACCATATGTTCTTTCCTATGATCCAGCTTTTGATCCATGATACTCAATATTTCTTTGTATACATAAATTTATTATCTATGATTTGGCTGTTTATATGTATATTTTATTATTATCTTATTTTAATATCAAGAGATGCTTCCTTGTATCTGGATATTGAGCCTTAGTTATGATGTATGGGCTTGGAGTCCCATGTAATGATATATGTGGATGATTAAACTCTCCCACGTGAAGTATATGATTCTAATTTCCTATATTTCACAAGTACTAATGTTAATTACGTTCTTATTAATTTGATAATGGTTTCCCGGATGATTATAAACATGGATGGTTAGGCCCTTCAAGGGGATAGGGATGATTACACTCTCCCTGATCTACTACATGACCATAGATTAGACAACTATTTTAACATACCCCTGGATGATTACATTCTTCATGATGACAGGGATGATTCTGATCTCCCAGATTAGAGACCTCCAAGGGTGGGCCTGGCATATCACTAGAGATATCTCATAACTGATCTCTGAAGGGGCAAACCCCTAGGGTTCATCTGAGTTCTATTTATTATGACTGCCATCAGAACAAGAGCTAGGGATCACACATTCGTTTGGATTTATATTGACTGAGAAAAATGGAATCTAGATCATTTCCATTTATAGGATTTTCATATGTTCTTCCCTAGAATCTATTATTATTGTTATTTGAGGTGAATATGGGTGGACTCAGTGTTAGGATGAGTATCCCCCTATATTGATGTATCTTTATCAGATAAATTCTCAGTGTTGGTCGAAGTGGTTATATATCAATTGGGTTTAGAGATGCTGAGATCAACATAATGAAACGAGGTTTGAGTGGCATGACATCCTACTCAATTCCCTTGAATAGGATGTCTAGGTTATTGGGATTATAGACCCATGTATCATTTGATAATATTTTTATGTGATTTCAATCACCGTACTCATGTATAATCATACTTCTGTTTATATGTATAGGGATGCGACTATATATGTATAAAAATATAAATATGGATATTCATGATCAAACATTCATAGTTGGCCGGGATTAAGGATCAAGGGTTTGACTTTGGATTCATGTCTATTGGATTTAATTACCTTTTCAGTTATGTCTTGGCTAAGATGAGCCTATATCTATTGTGTGCACTTATTGAATCATTTTATAGGTTCATCATTGGGGTCGCCTAATGATATTATTTATAACCCTGGCATGTGAACCTCAGTGTTCATGTAGACCTTATGTCTTCCTTTTAGAATGAGAAAAATGGCACAGTGGATTGGGATGAGGCCTAGAGTTTTATGGTCAAGCGCAGCTGCTCATGTGGGTTCTTTAGATCAGGCTGGTGAAGATCGAATGTTTATAGAGACTGGGTATGTGGTCCATATTAGAGTAAGTATTATATATATGTACTTTTACTATATTTATTTTTTTTACTTCTGTATCATTACTACCAACCATGTGAGTGACTAGTATTGTATATATGAGATATTTATTTGATCTTAATAGAATTTTTCATCTATTATTACATTATTTTTTATTTCACTTTATTCACATTGTCCACACTATTTATTTACTACTCAGTATAAAACATATCTATTTATTTAAAATTATTACATTGATATGGGGGAATAGTCTCACCACCATCACACCCTAGGGATTTTCTTCTAGTTAGAAGCCTCTGGAATATGGGAAGGAGTGCTTGAGGCCTCATAACAAACTGGCTCGGAGAACCATCTTTAGGGTATCCTAGATGGGATGATAGAATTTAATTTTATTACTATAATATTTGAAAAAACATTGACATACACCTATCATAATCAATTACTTCCATACCCTGTCTAAAGGGAGAGTGGGGAAGTGTGAGTAGTTAACCATCTATTCCATGAACAACCTATATATTTGATAACCCACTGAAACCTAAAACATTCTATTTTAATAAAGAATATATAATTGTTTGGCTTAATAATAAATCAAAAGGGAAATATAATATGTTATATTAAAACACAAAATTCCAATCATGGGATTCACAGTAAAACAACCATATTGATTTATCATACCAGTATACTGTATCAATATTAACTCATCCGAAAAATTGCTGTAGATACCACAACACAAAATAATCCCAATAAAACATCTAAAACAACCAAAAAAATTCAATAACTTCATATTCATTCACATCTACAAAACATTTACATATTTACCATTCAACATCCAGATTATGTTAATTTTTTGTATTCATAATGCATATTTAATGCGATACCTGTAACACCCCAAGCTTCTATGGTATGATTCTCTTTGAATAATGTGATACCGTGTGTTTTACGCAACATCGAGTTCTAACACACCACAACCAATCCAACTACCCATTATGAATAGTAATACCTTATTTTTGAAATTTTATAAATTTTATCTCTCAAAATGGACTTCATTTTTGGATTTGGAATATCGAATTTAGCCTATGGTGAAATTTTGTAACTTTTCGGATAACATTTATATTTTGATGAATAGTGAAAATTAGTAAATTTTAATTAAAAACAACTTTTTTAATCGAAAGAATTTATATTGATAAATTATGAATTTGAGTTGTTTTAAAGTATATTTAGAATATATTTTTACCATTTAATACAATTTTGGTCATTGCAAATAATTTTACAATTAAACAGGACATAAACAAGTGTTAATCTTTTGATAGTTATTGTCTCTTAAAACACGTTTTTTGTTTTCACAACGGGAATTAATTTTAAATTAATTTCTACCACATCTGTCTTTTGAATTAGGAAAAATGGATTCCATATTTGGAATCATGATTTTCATATTTTGTAAATAGTTAACTTTTATTTTTAGACATTTTGAATAATTACTTCGGTAAATATTTTATTTATCATGGTTAAGGGTAAATCCGGTAAATAAGAGTAAAAAAATAATATTATAATAATACTAAATTACCCTAAAACATGTCCTAACCTTATATGTGGATACATTTCCGACCATTGGAATCTTTGATTCGATTTTGGGACCCCATGGAGCCACTTGTAGGTGATAGGGACACTTTATTTTAATTAAGTTAAAATAAATACATAAATGACATAATCATATATCTTTTAGAAAAATAATTTTTCATAGGGTTATATATTTTTTATTTTAGACTATAAATATTCCATAGGAAGATAAAAATATTTCATACATAATTATATTTTATTTATAAGTTTTATACATTATATAATTTAATTTATTTATGACACAATGGTGATGAAGTAATTACTAAATAAATGAAAAATTAGAATAATTGATATTATAAATACCCAAATAAATGTAATTTGAGACTTTTTATAAATAAAAATAATTTTATAGGATAATATGACATGTTAGGATTGGTTTAATTATCTTTTTTCGAAGTAATAATTCTGTTATGATTTTTACAGAAATTAATTATTGAATAGACACAAAATTGACATAAAAGAGTTCTTAAAACAAATATTATATTATTAATTGATATTAAATTTATAAAAATCTACGGTTCGGCTAAGAGACATATGTCATGATATTTGTATCCGTAATGGACCACTTGGTTGTCTATTGGATGTATATATTATGTTTATTAACCATATAATATAAAAATACAAAGAGACATTGTAAAAGTGAAACTAATTAACTAAGAGTTAATACTTAATGATAAGGTTAATATAGTAACCCAAACCTATATAAATCCTAATTTTTGATTGGTTTTCGACCTATAACCACCTTAAACTTTACATAATCCACTTTTGAGCCATTATAAACCAAATATGAATTTATTATAAAATAATATTTCAAACTCTTCCAAAGGTGCCCCTCACCCCTCATATAAAGGGCACTCCCCCTTCTCATTATGTCACATCTTCAAAGCCATTTGGATCGTCCAAAATCTACCCAAATACTCTATAAACTTCCCTCACTACAACCTAGAGGCTTTATTTTGATCAAAATTCCAACCTATGGAGCCCTTTTGATCAAATCAAAAGGAAGAACCCGAAGAAGAGGTAATCTTTTCACCACCCTTTTTCAAATTCATTTCTTCTTCAACATCTTCTTTCCTTGTTATTCCCAATCTAAAAAAATTAATCCAGTACCTCCTATATACTATAATATTATTATAAATATGGTACTACCATATTCAGTATTATATCCATCCTTTGAATGACAAGTCACCATACGTGCGTACGTACGGCTTACCGTCTCCACGTCATGGTGTAATTGTTATTCAATATATTATTATTGGGATGGGTATAATAATGATTTTTAATTCATGTAAATAATAAATATAACATGACAATGATTCAGTATATAGGATATACCATCCAGTTATATATTAATTTAATAGAAAAAGAATGATATTGTCGCTCATGCATACGTACGGACTACCGTCTCCATGAATGCGATGAGATTCATTCTCCATCGTATCCATTCAAGTATAATTATCATTTTATGATTTAAAAATAATTTTAAGGACTTGATATCATTCTGGATATGAATAAGATACAATCTATCCATGAAAAACATGGCTTACGTAACAAAACATATAAAAGAAAACGAGTAAGATAAGACCCGAAACAACGATAATACTAAGATATTATTAACAAATCAATGTTAAAAGATCATATATGATATAATATTGATGTATATGATTATTTTATAATTTAATAACAATTATTTCACCATTATACAGGAGGATAACCTACCATTAACCAAGGAAAAGAACAAGGTAAGGGTTTATTTCACAATCTCTTCATTATCCGAGGTTGTTTATACGTAATAATCTACTAGGACTTCGTTATCATCCACATACATGTTTCTTAAAAATGTATATCAAAACATTTTTACTATTTACTAGAATATGGATAAAAGTCATTTATACCCTTGTTTGTCTTTTTAGAATAGGTATATAAAGGAATCTTTCCGTCATTTTCCAAACAAGGTTCTTTTTAACCTTTTCGATAGAAATAAGGTAAGAATGTTTTTTTAACTTATATGGAGAGTGCGGATATTTTCCAACATTATAAAATCATCAAAACTTCCCTTACAAGATTATAAGAATATTTTCAAAAAAAATGTTTTATTTTATATAACTCTTAAATGATTTAAAAAAAAAGAGATATTTCTCTAAAAAGAGTTTTGATTTCATCTATGTCAACATCATTTGATGGATTTTAAGCTTATTTGAAGCTGATTTATTATGAAACAAAAAATCCATATTGTATTGAAGTTTTTTTGATGTGTTTGACTATGGATATGTTATTTTTATACCCTTCATGGTTTATGGTGAAAGTATTGACATTTCGTATGCTAGTTTTAATACGAATGTTTATTCTATGTTTAATCCTTTTCATATGGGAATGAATTAGTCTTAATATGTGACGAGTGGAGCCCACTATAGCTCCTCGATGCATCGGTAGGTCTCATGAGACAAATTAGTGTCTTGGCATAATGCCTTGGAAAAATCATAGTCTTGGCACGAGGCCTTGGCTATGTGGTTATGATAGTCTGGAATTATGCATTCTATCATTATGAAAGTGGTTATTGATATTGCATGTGATTATTGGATTAGTAGAATATCCATGTGAATAAGTAAATGTAAATATTTCATTTTATTTTTTCCATACTATGTTGAAGTTCAAGTTTAAAAGTCTTTTTTTTAATTATACATTGCCTTAAATATTTATTCTTATTTATGAATGTTTGCGCTATATTGTTATCCTTATTGGGCATTTGAGCTCACCCCTTTTCTATGTTTTATTTTTCCCAGGATGTGAAGAAGTAAATTATGAATGTCCTGCAGGGATAGTATGAGGGGGTAAGAGTGTGGAATATGGCTACTATGTTGTTTTGGTTTTCATTTTTATGATGTAATGTAAAACATTATTAATATATCTAGTGTTTATAAGGTTACTAAACTAATTGGTCTTTCGAGACATGATCTTTCTTGTGATCATTAAAATGTTATGTAATATTTCACCGACTCTGGGTAACTCAGGTCGGGGCGTTATAGTTGGTATCAGAGGAAGTTTAGTACAAACCTTGGAAACTATATTTAGATAAACTCTGATTAGAGCACATAGATTTAAGATGGACTTTGAGGATTAGTATAGAAGAACATCCTAGAATTTTGGTATTGTAGATATTTTGTTAATTTTCCAAGAAATACATCCCTTTCTGGATACGAGCAGGTAGTGGTGGCTCTGGCACAGATGTACCTATGGTTAAAACCTGAAAACAACACTTTGAGCTAGACTCGAATGAGAATTGGTGCACGACAACGGGCCTTGTTGCACTCTTGGTTATGTCACTCCCGGAGGATATGCATAGGATAAATCTCAATTTCTTTACTAATAATTATGAAGGGTTTATGAGTATATACTTCCTCAAAGAAAAAATTCTTATGATTATGGATTATATCCATAAATAGTTCAACTTATGTTAAGTGTTTTATAAGTATGAAATTATGTATTTTGATTCATAAACTGATCTAGTTTATTCCATTGTTTAGAAATGGTACCTAGTGGAAGAAATGGAAATTGTATCAATGCACACACACCATTTAGGGATTTCCCTTCTCGTCAAGATAATTATAGTAGAGCTGGTGATGCAACTGTTGCCGATTAGCTAATCCCCATACTGGGACAACTCACTCAGGTTATAAATAATAACCATACCGTATAAAGCACCCTGATCCATAGTGTGGAGGATCAATGTTAGATCTATTCATGAGGAAAAAAACACCAAAGTTCAATGGGAGTACAAATCCCTTATTAGTTGAGCAATGGATAAATTCCCTAGAGAAAATATTTCAGGCATTATGGAGTAGTGAAAGGGAAAAAGTTATCATGGATGTTTACCGCCTCACTGGGGATGCTGATCAATAATGGTCATTGATTCAAAACATTAAGGAAGATCATGAAGTATCAAATATGGAATGGAGGGAGTTCAAAGATCTGTTTTTAGAAAAATACATTCCTTTTGACCATCGAGTAGATATGGAAAGTCAATTTCTGAGTCTGTGACAAAAGGAGGATGAGAATGTGGCAAAGTATGAGGATAACTTTTCAAGGTTAGAAAGGTATGCTAGAGACTATATAAATAACCCAAGAAGTAATATTGATCTTTTATTTGATGGGTTAAAACCATTTCTTCGTCGAGCATTAGTCTCACAATCCTTCTCGTCGTACGAAGACATTGTCTCATGTGTTATCAAGACTAAAAAGGAATTCTATACGTCTTATGACTTTAAAGCAAAGCAAGAGAAGAAGAGACCTTCTGATCAATCTGGGAATGGAAATAAGGGGTAGAAGGGAAAGGTTTAATATCCATCCTGTTGTAAATGTGGGAAGAAACACCCCGGTACATGCTTGAAGGGAATGGGTGTCTGTTACATGTGTGGTGAAAAATGCCACCAAGCTCGTGATTGCAAAGGGAAGAAGGAAGCTATCGATGTTCAGTTCTACAATTGTAGGGATATGGGACATTATGCAAATGAATTTCCCAAGATTCAGGGGAACATACCTCAGAAAATGCCAAGGGATCAAGGCCAAGCTTTTTCTATCACTACTGCTGAGGTAAAATCTCCAAAAGACATGGTGGCAGGTAATTTAATGGTTTTCTCAAGTTTAGAAAATGCATTATTTGATTCTGGATCATCGCACTGTTTCATATCTTCCCAGTTTTCTATGAATGTTAGATATTTCCAATTTGATTTAACATGTTAGTTTTCAGTTAAAACTCCTAAGGGAAGTATTATTGCAACAAGGTTTTGTGAATCATTCCCCCATTAGAGCACATAAATTTTCTTTATCTGCGGATCTCATCGTCATACCTATGATTGAGTTTGATATAATCCTCAGTATGGATTGGCTTTCAGACCATGATGCGAAGATTTGTTGTAAGAAGAAGTAGGTTACGATTTATGATGATGATGATGATGATAAGGAACACGTTATCTTAAGAGCAGAATCGTCACCACTTAATTCTTATCTAGATCAAACCCTAGTAGCTCTACTAAATTCAATTATTATGGAGGAAGAGATTGAAATGACTGTGGTTGAGGAAAGGAATGTTCAAATAGAGGATGTAACTATTGTGAAAGTATATGTAGATGTTTTTCCGGAAGATTTACCTGGACATCCTCCAGAACGAGAAGTTGAGTTTTCCATTGATTTTATTCTTGGATCAAGGCCTATATCGAAGTCCTCTTATAAAATGGCCATTGTGGAATTATTTGAACTAAATAAACAACTAGTGGAATTGAAAAACAGGGGATTTATTCTCCCTAGTGTTTCTCCATGGGGATCCCATGTTCTTTTTGTTAAAAATAAAGATGGATCTATGAGGGTATGTATCGACTACATGGAGATCAATGCTATAACAATAAAGAACAATTATCCCCTACCTCGCATTGATGATTTATTTGACCAACTGCATGGAGCTTAATAATTTTCAATGATTGACCTTCAATCTGGATACCATCAATTGTGTGTGAAGAAGGAATACATTCCGAAGACATCATTTCGAACCAGGTACGGGAATTACGAGTTTACAGTAATGCCTTTTGGATTGACTAATTCACCCTCTATATTCATGGATCTGATGAATAGAGTTTTCAAGGAATATCTTGATGAATTTGTAGTGGTATTTATTGACAATATCTTGGTATAGTCCAAAATCTACAATGATCATGAAAATCACTTGCGCATTATATTGAAGACTCTGAGAAGACATGAATTATATGGGAAGTTTAGCAAGTGTGAATTCTGGCTTCAAGAGATTTCTTTTCTTGTCCATATTGTCTCTATGGATGGATTTTCCGTTGATCCTTCTAAGTCCAAGGCAATCCAAGAATGGCCTACACCGATGAGTATAACTGAGGTTTGTAGTTTTATTGGTTTAGATGGTTATTATCGATGTTTCGTCCAGAATTTTGCTCGGTTGGATAACCCATTAACAAAGCTCCCACGTACAGGGGTTAACTTTTTTTTTTGGAAAAAAGAGTGTGAAGAATGTTTCGATGAACTAAAGAGAAGATTACTCAATGCTCCTATATTGACTCTACCCTCAGGGAATGATGGGTTCGTTATTTATAGTGATGCATCGAATAAAGGACTTGGTTGTGTCCTTATGCAGAATGATAGGGTTATTGCCTATGCATCACAAAAGTTGGCAATTCATGAACAAAACTATCCTACTCATGATAATGAGTTAGCAGCTATGATCTTTGATTTGAAGATGTGGATGCACTACCACTATGGTGAAAAATGTGAGATTTATACTGATCACAAGAGTTTGATGTATATTCTCTCACAAAAAGAACTCAACATGAGGGAAAGGAGATGGCTTGAATTACTCAAGGATTATGATTGTACGATACACTACCACCCGGGGAAAGAAAACAAGGTGGAATATTCTTTGAGCAGAAAAGATTATGGAGTTTTGAACAATATGAGAATTGAAATGGATCCAATTTTCATGGATCTAGTGAAGATGGACATGGGAATAACCAGGGAAGGTGAAACATCAATGATTTTTCAAATGGTTGCCAAATCATATTTACTAGAAAGGATTAAGAGTAGTCAGACCAATGGTGAAGAATTTCAAACGAAGATTAATGCTGTGAATGATGGGAGATTGAGAAACATTGTGTTTGAAGAATGAATTTTGATATTTGGGAAGAGGCTTTGTGTTCCCAATATACCTGATCTAAAAAGGGAATTTTTGGATGATGCTCATAGTTCTAGCTTCTCTATACACCCTGGGAGCACCTAAATGTAAAGAGACATGAAGGAACATTTTTTGTGGGACAACATGAAGAGGGAGATTTCTAATTTTGTGTCAAGATGTATGGTTTGTCAACAAGTGATAGCTAGAAAGAAACAGCCTGGAGGAGTCATGAAACCTCTTCCCATACCGGAGTGGAGATGGGACAATATTACGATTGACTTTGTCATGGGGATACCAACTACTCCTAGAAGGAACAATGCAATATGGGTTATTATTGATCGTCTTACCAATTAAGCACATTTTCATGCTACAAGAGAAGATTTACCACTAGAACATCTAGCAAGACTATATATTGATGAAGTTGTGAGACTTCATGGAGTACCCGTATCGATTTTTTCTGATCGTGATCCCCGTTATACATCACGATTCTGGAAAAGTCTTCAGAATGCCTTGGATACTGATCTTCATTTGAGAACTACCTACCACCCTCAAATAGATGGACAATCAGAACGAACTATTCAAACCTTAGAAGACATGTTGAGATCCTGCTGACTTTAATTTCAGGGTATGTGGGATCAATATTTACCTTTGGTAGAATTTTCCTATAACAATAGCTTCCATTCGTGTATTCAGATGGAACCATATGAAGCGTTATATGTAAAGAGAGGTCGCACACCACCCTGTTGGGATGAAATTGGTGAATGAAAACTTGTAGGTCCAGAACTAGTGGAGGAAACGATGTAAAAGGTGAAGGTAATCCAAAATCACATCAAAGCAGCTCAAAGTAAGAAGAAGATCTATGCCGATAATTGAAGGAAGGATTTGGAATTTCAAGTCGGTTATCATGTTTTACTGAAGGTATGTCAATGGAAGGGAGCCATACATTTTGGTAAGAAAGGTAAATTTATTCCCAGGTACATCGGACCATTCGAAATTCTAGAACGAATTGGGGCTGTATCTTATCGATTGGAAATGCCTCCAAGTCCACCCAAAGTTCGAGATGTGTTCCACGTATCTCTGTTGAGGAAATACATGCCTGACCCAATGCATGTACTCACCTATTAGGAATTAGAACTAGAACCTGATCTGTCTTATTGCGAAGAGCCCGTCAAGATTCTTGATACGAGAGAACAAGTTCCGAGAAACCGGACGACTCTTCTCGTAAAAGTCCTGTGGAGAAACCATAATATGGAAGAGGCAACGTGGGAACCCGAGGAACATATGATGAAGAACCACCTGAGTCATTTCATGCGGTAGTATTCTAGAAATTCCATGGACAAAATTATTTGAAGTAGGGGAGAATGTAACACCCCAAGCTTCTACGGTACGCTTTTCTTTGAATAATGTGATAGCGTGTGTTGTATGCAACATCATGTTCTAACACACCACAACCAATCAAACTGGCTGTTATGAATAGTAATACCTAATTTTTAACATTTTATAAATTTTATCTCTCAATATAGACTTCATTTTTGGATTCGAAATATCGAATTTAGCCTAGGGTGAAATTTTGGAACTTTTCGGATAACATTTATATTTTGATGAATAGTGAAAATTACTAAATTTTAATTGAAAACAACTTTTTTAATTGAAATAATTTATAGTGATAAATTAATAATTTGAGTGGTTTTAAAATATATTTAGAATATATTTTTACCATTTAATACAATGTTGTTCATTGTACATAATTTTACAATTAAACCGGACATAAACAAGTGCCAATCTTTTGATAGTTATTATCTCTTAAAAACTCATTTTTTGTTTTAACAACAGGAATTAATTTTAAATTAATTTCTGTCACTTATATGTTTTAAATTTGGAAAAATGGAATCCATATTTGGAATTAGGATTTTAATATTGTGTAAATAGGTAACTTTTATTTTTAGAAATTTTGTATAATTACTTCGGTAAATATTTTATTTACCATGGTTAAGGGTAAATCCGGTAAATAAGGGTTAAAAAATAATATTATAATAATACTAAATTACCCTAAAACGTTTTATAACCTTATTTGTGAATACATGTCCAACCCTGGGTATCTTTGGGTCGATTTGGGGACCCCATGGAGCCACATGTAGGTGATAGGGACACTTTATTTTAATTAAGTTAAAATAAATACACAAATGACATAGGCATATATCTTTTAGAAAAACAATTTTTACATAGGGTTATATATGTTGGATTTTTGACTATAAATATTAATTAGAAATATAAAACTATTTAAAACATAATGGTATTTTATATATAATTTTTCGACATTAGATAATTTAATTTATTTTTGACACAATGGTGATGTAGTAATTACTAAATAAATGAAAAATTAGAATAATTGATATTATAAATACAAAAATAAATGTAATATGAAACATTTTATAAATACCAATAATTTTATAGGATAATATGACATGTTAGGATTGATTAATTTTACTTTTTTCGAAGTAATAATTCTATTATGTTTTTTACAAAAATCAATTATTGAATAGTTTCAACATTGACATAAAAGATTTTTTAAAAACAATATTATATTATTAATTGATATTAAATTCCTAAAAATCTAAGGTTCTGCCAAGAGACTTCTATAATGATATTTGTATCATTAATGGACCACTTGGGGGTCTCTTGGATGTATATAGTATGTTTATTAACCATATAATATAAAAATACAAAGAGACATTGTAAAAGTGAAACTAATTAACTAAGAGTTAATAATTAAAGATAAGGTTAATATAGTAACCCAAACCTGTCTAAATACTATTTTTTGAGTGGTTGTAAACTTATAACCACCTTAAACTTTAAATAATATACTTTTGATCCATTAGAAACCGAATATTAATTTTTATAAAATAATATTTCTAGCTTTTCCAAAGGTGCCCTCACCCCTCTTACAAAAGGGCACTCCCCCTTCTCAATAATTAACACCTTCAAAGCCTTTTGGCTCGGCAAAACTCTGCCCAAATATTCTCTCAACTTCCCTTACTAAAACCTAGAGGCCTTAGGGGGATCATAAATCCAATCTATAGAGCCATTTTGATCAAATCAACAGGAAGAACTTGACGAAGAGGTAATGTTTTCACCACCCTTTTTCAAATTCATTTCTTCTTTATCTTCTTCTTTCTTTGTTATTACCATTATAAAATAAGGAATCTGGTACCTCCTATATACTGTAATATTATTATAAATATAGTACAACCATATTCAGTATTCTATCAATCCTTTGACTGACATGTCACCATACGTGCGTACGTACTGCTTAACGTCTCCACGTCGTGGTGTAATTGTTATTCAATATATTATTCATTGGATACGTATAATAATGATTTTTAATTCATGTAAATAATAAATATAACATGATAATGATTCCTTATATATGATATACCATCCAATTATATATTATTTTAATAGAAAAAAAATGATATTGTCGCTCGTGCGTACGTACGGACAACTGTCTCCACGAATGCGATGAGATTCATTCTCCATTGTATCCATTAAAGTATAATTATCATTTGATGATTTAAAAATAATTTTTAAGGACTTGATATAATTATTTATATGAATAATATACAACATATCCCCGACAAACATGGATTACGTAACACAATATATAAAAGGAAATGAGTAAGTTAACACCTGAAACAACGATAATACTAAGATATTATTAACAAATCAATGTTAAAAGATCATATATGATATCATATTAATGTATATGATTCTTTTATAATTTAATAAAAATTATTTCAATATTATAAAAGAGGTTAACCTACCCTAATCCAAGAAAAAGTAGTAGGTAAGGGTTTATTTTCCAATCTCTTCATTATCCGAGGTTGTTTATACATAATAATCTACTGGGACTTCTTTATCATCCACATCCATGTTACTTAAAAATGTATTTCAAATTTTTTTTACTATTTAATAGAATATGGGTTAAAGTCATTTATACCCTTTTTTGAATATTTATAAGAGGTTTATAAAGGAATCATTCCATCGTTTTCCAAACAAGGTTCTTTTTAACCTTTTCGGCAGAATTAAGGTATGAATGTTTTTTTAACATATACGGCGGGTGCAGCTATTTTCCACCATTATAAAATCGTCGAAGCTTCCCTTAAAATCTTATAAGAATATTTTCAATGAAAATGTTTTATTTTATATAACTCTAAAATTATTTCAAAATAAAAAGAGATATTTCTCTAAAAAGAGTTTTGATTTCATCTATGTCAACATCCATTAATGGATTTTAAGCTTATTTGAAGCTAATTTATTATGAAACAAAACTTCCATATTGTATTGAAGGTTTTGTGATTTGTTTGACAATGGATATGTTATTTTTATACCCTTAATGGTTTATGGTGAAAGTATTGACATTTTGTATGTTAGATTTAATACGAATGTTTATGTTATATTTAAACCTTTTCCTATGGGAATGCATTGGACTTAATATGTGATGGGTGGAGCCCGCTATTGCTCCTCGATGAATTGGTAGGTCTCATGAGCCAAATTAGTTTTTTGGCACAAGGCCTTGGAAAAATATTATTCTTGGCACGAGGCCTTGGCCATGTGGTTATGATAGTCTAGCATTATTCATTCCATCATTATGAAAGTGGTTATTGATATTGCATTTGATTATTCGATTAGTAGAATATCCATGTGAATAAGTAAATGGAATTATTTCATTTTATTTTTGACATACTATGTTGAAGTTCATGTTTGAAAGGATTTTGTTTTAATTATACATTGCCTTAAATGTTTATTCTTATTTATGAATGTTTCCACTATATTGTTATCCTTACTGGGCATTTGAGATCACCCCTTTTCTATGATTTATTTTTCCCAGGACGTGAAGATGTAAATTATGAATGACATGTAGGGATATTATGAGGGGATAAGAGTGTGGAATATAGAGACTATGTTGTTGTAGTTTTCATTTTTATGATGTAATGTAAAACTTTATGAATATTTCTAGTGTTTCCAATGCTACTAAACTAATCAGTATTTCGAGACATGATCTTTCTTGTGATCATGGCAATGTTATGTAAAAATTAACCGACTCTGGGTAAATGTGGTTGAACCATTACAAAACCATTATTCAATAATCACCTTAATTAGTTTCATCCTTTACACATGAATTTCAATCATAAAAAGGTAATTAATGACCACTTATAATTTAATTTCATCACAGTCCCTTCACCATATTCACAATTACCAACTACATTCCACACCATCTTGAATGTATATTATAAACCCAATAGTAACCATATACCACCTGATTAACCACTATATGATCTAGAGTCTACAACCACTACACAGACATCAAAATGAAAATAATAAAATAATTTTTATGTATCTACACATCAATAATAATAAACCATCTACCATATCATTATTTAATTTAAAATTAGAACATGTTGTTTCAACACATTCACTATAAGTTTTGTATTTCCAAAAAACAAAATTATCACCAGAATTAGTTGGTTTAAACAATTTTAATGCTGAATAACATATCAATTATAATTTATAATTATTCCATTGAAAAAAAATCTATTCAACCACACATAAAAAAAAAAAAAAAGTTACATCAGTGAACAACATAAATAAAAAATGTTCATATAAAATCTAAAAAAAATCTAATATTCGTTACTCGGCTAAGAGTAAATTTTGGACACTGTAAACATAATTATCAATATTTTTGGATTTGGAAAAATCATTTCATTTCCATCATTAAATAAATAACTTTTGATGAAATATAACTCTAAAAGATAATAAAAGTAATCAAAAACAAGTTTTTAGTAGCATATAAACAAATTGGAGCTATACAGATTCTGAGAAGCAAAATAATTAACCTTATATAATGTGAAATAATGAATAAATTTTTGGATCACATGTGATACACAATTTAACCCTTCTAATTCGTCATTTTTGTAATTAATTTTATTAGTATAATAATTACCATTTACTCGGAGAAAATATTTACGTAAGAATTGAAAAATTTACAAAAATAAATAAGAGAAATATCCACTCCCCAAACTCAGATGGGGAATAAATTTTTATATAGGAATAAGTATTGGAGGAGAAGAGATAAAAATATAGATATATTTCATGGAAAAAATTAAAATTTCTAAGACACAACAAAATACCATTAATCTAAAACCCAAAAAAACTGACTACTGTTGTATCCCTCCTATGACGTGTGGTGAATGATTTTAGAAGAAGATAATAAAAATAATAAAATATTCATATAGTTAATATCTCAAAACCCAGGACAAAAAAAATTAATGGGAACTCAATGATCCCCAAGAAATTATTCAGGGTCCTTCCGGGTTTGAAGGAATTAAAAGAGACCCATATCATATGATTGACACATAAATTTTTAAAAACATGATGAATGAATAAAGTGTCTATTCTCCTCTATGTTTTCCTCCCTCAAAAACCAATCAAATATCTTTATTCCAATTTACATCATTCTTGATAGTTTATCATCACATCTAAAAATTTAATCTCCATAAAATCATGGATTAAATATTCATATGTGAGTGAAATAATTTATGTTTATAAATTTATTATATAAATTTATTTTATTATTTAAAAATTAATTTGGTAAAATAATATTTTAATATAGATAATGTAGGAAAAATTGGAACAACAAAATGTGGATAACCCTTAGACTATGGTTAAAGAACCTTACACTTCATCAAATGACACTTACTTAATGTATAATAGTAAATTCGACTAACTCCAATAATTTATTAAATTTATCGACCATTATATGTGGTATTCAAGGAGAAAATATTTTTTATTTCTATAGAAATGGAAATGAATATTGTGAATCTAGAAATTTACTTTTATATATCATTAATGATTCTTGTATATAATTTTTTTTCATGGGAAAGCCTTTTACGCATTCAGCTTTGACTCTTATGTTTAACACATTCATCATACATTTTTAAAATCTGGAAATGAAATTCAATGGAAAGTATATTATTTAACATGGAGAAACAAATGTATGTATCATTATATAAATATACTAAAATTCATATTAAAACTAAGTATTTAGATTTATATATAAATTTATTGAAACAAAATCCCCATTTTAATAAATTATTTATGATTAATTATTAACCTCCATAGACCTCCAAAACATCTATAAATGTCCCATAGTCTCACATGGCATCAACGTAATTAAAAAGGAATGGTTTTGATAAAACAAATAACCATATTTTTTTAGTACATACCATAGAAACTAAATCTATATGAACACTGTTGGATAATACATCTTCATGGAAAACCCTTAATGAAATTTCATCTAAAGGAATATTTTAATATGAATCATTTACCCTATTTAATAATTCTCTATGGTTTGTATAAATTAATAAATTATATTTAATTATTTATATTTGGTATCAAATGTAAATAATGTGAACTAGATCACCATATGTAATCATTTTCAGGATTTTACAACTTAGAAAACCAATGAAACCTGTATTAGAGATGAGAATATTATAATAATAGCTGGGATGTTGACTCGGGATATGTCTGTATAACCTCATTCACATAAAACAACTTGTTTCACATAAATGTAGTGTAATAATATCGGACCACCTAATGTGAAAACCCATCTATCATTTTATGAAACAAAATAATCCATTAGTGTCCAAACAATGGATGAAGTCCCAAGAGAAGATATTACAAAATTTAAGATGTAACGAACGAGATAAGTTTATCGTGGTAGTATATCATCAATGAGGAGCTATTGATCCATTGTAATTATTAATTAAAAACATTAAGGAGTAGAAAAATATAATTAGTATAGAGTGGAATTATTTTTTGGTGATATTATTCACAATGTATTTTCCTTATGAGCATGGAAATAATTTGAAAAGGAAATTCGAAAATATAAGTCAAAGGGAAGATTAAAATATTAACGCATAAAAGATAAGATTAATAGGTCAAAGGTAAATAATATGGGATAAATTTTTAATCAATAATGAATGAATAATCTCTTATTTAATGGTTTATATCCATTCCTTCAAATGGAATTAATATTTCATATATTTTCAACTTATGAAGAGATAGTGTCATGTGCTATAAAAAATTAGAAGGAAATATCCAAGTATTTTACTTTCAATGGAAAGAAAAAGATGGATAAAATTAACTATCTCCAAATAATGGGATCAATGTTGAAGGATAATTGATGAACATATGAATTCATATCATATATTAACTAAGTAATAAAGCAACATGATACATACTTGAAGGGAATGCTAGTTTTCTAAAATTAAAATGATAAATTCCATCATGTTCATATATTCAAAGTAAAGTGAGATGGTTCCAATAAAAAATTATTCATCTTTATGAAATTATATAATATTCTAATTATTGCCACATGAACTAGTGAAATATATCTCAATAGAGGCCAAGGGATCTAGTCTAGGAATGTGTAATTTTTATTGTAGGATTTTAAGTCTATAATTATGTGATAGTTGGTACCTCAATCAAAAAAAAATAAAATATAGAAAATAAATTATTTATTTCTATATATACACACTATATTATATTGTTCTTGTTTAATAATAAAATTGATTAATCCCTTCATTCATTATGGGAAGAGTTGATAATAAAAACAAAAATTGGAAATCTTATTACAATAAGGACACATTATGCCATATCTATTATTATTAATTGAGATTATTTAGTTATACACATGACTATTATACCTATGATTAAAATTGAAATAATAATATTGATGAATTTTATCTCAATGTATAATGAAAAAAATTTCAATTGGGAGAATAATATTATATTTTGTGATAGTGGCATAATATATGTTCTTCTAAAGGAGAGAATTTTTTATCAATGTCTTATTTAGAACCCACTTTAGTATCTTTTTTCAAAGCAGTTTCTAGGTCATAAGAAAATAAAATGAAATCTACTAATATAAAAGATGTATTATTAATTGAGAATGTACCTATTAGAAAAGAAATCATTAACATATTTCTGATTTAATTGCCAAGAAATTTACTTGATAATAAATTTGAATATTCTGTCACACTCATCCTGGATGTAAATACCATATCAATTCTTTCTATTATAATATCTATGGTTGAATTTTTATAGTTGAAAAAAACTACAAGAGTTTTTTTATAAGGTATATATATTCCAAAATGTCTTAAAAAATAGACCCGTATTATATTTGAAAAAATAAGGTTATGTTATTGAGGTTAGGTATTGTTTATAGTTATATAAAATACATTAATATGAAGAACAAAAATACTTTAATTTTTATTGATGACCTGTTTTATCAAAATCGTGGTCCTTAATACATATCAAAGATTAATCTTTTGTGGATATCATTAATTAATTATAAATAAATATGTTAAAAAAATTATGAATTTTTGTATGAGTTATAACAATTATAAGATTATAGTGATGCACTTTAGATTAAGAAAATTAGAATTAGGGTTTTTGGACTTTTTGAAAAATGTTTTCAAGGAATATATGGCCAAATTTTGCATATACATTATTGATGATATCTTGATAAAATATAAAATATATGAAGAGAATGAGAACCATTTGTGAATTGTTTGTGAGATTATTATAAAAAAGTAATTATATGGGAAATCATATTTGTTAAAATTAATGTTCCCATAAGTTTGTATTCTTGGTCATATAATCTATAAGTATGTTATATCATTAGTCCCTTTAAGGACCTATGTCATCAATGAATGGCCGGAAACCAAAAATATTAATGAGATACATAGTTTCCATGGTTTACTAGATTACTATTGGAAATAGTTTAATAAAATTTCTATATTATCCAACTGGATAACAATATTAAAACATAATAGGTGAAAAATTCACATGGTTGAAGGAATATGGTGATATTTTCAATAGTTCAACACATGGTTGACCAATTATACAGTATAAACTATACCATATGGTAATTATGGTTGTTTGATATATACTGATGTATCAAATTAAGGACTGGGGTTATCCTTATGAAATATTATGTGGTTGTTTCTTAATTCCCATGATAATTAATGAACCAATATCAAAATTATCTGACTCATGATCTATATAAGGGAGCTATAATATTTTCCATTATGATATGGAGACAATACCTATATACTTAAAGGTGAGAAAAATATATGAATCATAAGTGTTTGAAGTACCTATTAATATAGATTGACACCAACATGAGGAAAATATAATGGTTGAAACTACATAAAAACTATGATTATGCAGTATACTACCTCCATAGGAAGTCAAAAAACTATACTATGACTTAATGACTATAAATTATTCATTTAATAGGAAGGATCATCGAGTGATATCAATGGTGGGGATAAACAGGAATTAAATATTTTGGTATTTAGTAAAATTTAATAATGAAATTATTAGGGAAGGGGAAACATCATTTCATTATCTATAAATCTCCCAACTATATTTTATTAAGAAGATAAAGAAGGACCAAATAGATGAAAATGGTTTACAATTATAGTTTTAAATCATTATCAATGAGAAATTGATATAATTAATCTACAAAAATGGTTTATTGACATTTAGAATGTGACATGGGGCAGTAGTACTACATGCAGTAAAGTGTGAATTTATCGATGAAATTCATAACTAAATTTTATCTATAAAATATTTTACAACCATAATGTATAGGGATTTTATAAAACACTAAGGGGGGACAACATGGTGTGGTATGTTTACGATTATGGGTAAATATTATCATAATAATAACAAATAACGATTGAGATATGTCTTCTAAATTACTTCCCAAAACCTATCCAATTACAAAAATTGATATGAGACAATATTTTAAGGGAAATAGTTGATATAATTACTAATATATATATAATTAATGACAAAATTTGATCTACTATTTATATTATTACAATATCATTAAACTTCTTAAAAATAATATTAGATCCACCGTAAGAGAAACTTATACGAATCTATATTAATGATGATGTGAGGAATTGCGATGCGACTATATTAGTTATATTAGATCATGAAAAATATTTGAAATCTAAATTCTATAGATTCCTTCCAAAGTATTTAACCATTGATATGAATTTCAACATTTTTATCAATCCTCCAAACTAATGTGAAATTTAGAAAGAATATCTAATATCTGTAAGATATTCTATGATCTTGATTACATAAATTACAAGGAACAAGGGAGAGGTATCTACCTTTTTGTAATTTTCATATAATAAACGATATAACTATATCATTTAAGTGGCACAATTTTAAGAATTATATGGGGAAAATATTTCATTCTCCAACCTTAATGGAAGAAGATAGAAAAAGGAATGTAGTTTGTATGGACCTTATCAAGATGAAAACCAATACTTTTGACCCTTTCAAATTTTTATCATGATTACTCAATTTACAAATAATTTCAATGTAAATATTTAGAGGACGAATTTTTAATTTGATGTGTGGGATCAAATATTCTTTAAGGTATCTATATTGAGTAAAGTTATAAGGTTTGTTAATAAGTTAAATGTATATCCATGGGGTGTATGAACATTTTGAGATTATGGATATAATTTCATTTTTGCCTTATCAATTAGTTAATCCTTCTTACCTCTATAATTTTCATTCATTCTTCTATATCATTTTTTTGGGGAAGAATATGTCAGATATAACACACATACTCACTTGTTAAGAAATTGAACTGGTTCTTAATGTATCATATAATATAGATCTCTTCAATATTCTTAGAACTAGATGAAAATAGTTATAAAATATTAAAACATTGATACTGATGTAATATTATTAGAATAAAAAATTAGAAGAAGAAACATATTATCCTATGTAATAAATGATATAATTTTTTTGTATTTTTTATGGATTTTTATATTAAAAAAATCTCATGGTTGATGAAATTATTTAGTGGATAAATACAAGTCATGATATTAAAATATTGTAAATAATTAAATACCCATAATAACAATAACAAATTTTACATTATAATATTTTATCATAATAGTAAAATAAAAAAATATAAAATTTGATCATACTTATTTCCACAAATTCTCCTATGAAATAGATAATAAGATATGACACCAATATAATATTGAACCATGAAGGATCATAATCTATGAAAAATAAAAAATATATAAGATACTTTTTTATTTTGATGAAATAAATCAAACATGGAATAAACATGCTATATGAACCAAGATAAAGATATAAATATGTTTAGATATTTGAATGATGTTTAAAAACAATTGCTACTATAACAACTGGAAGGGTAAAGTAAACATTTAAATATGACCAGTGGGGATCAAATCAATTTTTAGTGTCTTAATTATATTACTAGTATAATTATAATGTGACCCTTATATTGGAACGTGTTTGAAAAAATACATAAAATCATTTGGTATTAAGTTTATTATTAATTATCAATAAATTATAATCATTATGGAACAATATTGTAAAGACATGTATTTTAATTAGAAAGTGTTTTTAAGAAATTTATGGAAAATGAAATATTTCGAATTACACAAATATGTGTATTTAATTATTTAATTTTTTCTATATAATTTTCTTCCACAAAATAATTCTATATTAAGAATCATCATGTCAATATTATACGATGGTAAATTTTTCATAATTTAATAATAAAATCTATTTTTTTATTAAGTAGAAAAATACGGCATGAGTATGTAGTAATAATAATGACCTAATTAATTAATTAATATTATTTAATAAATAATATAGTGTATTATCCATCAAAATATATGTTTATTCATTATAATTTTGTATGTTAATGTTAGAAGACTAGTTTTCCAAATCACTGATGATGTCTCCAAAAATTTAAATCTATTTTATTATTTAAAAAATTATTTATGAATAATTATCTGTTCGATGAAAAATGTAATAAAATGTAATTTATTTTTTTCTATTGAAGATAATAATATAAAAAACCTATTCCAAAATATTGAATGAAATAGTTTAAAATCAAATGAATAAAAATGGTTTTTAGTTATTCACAAACTAAATTCTAAGTCCTATGTTTAAAAATTAATTAACAATTCTCTATCATTTTATATAAATACCCAACTCATCATCCAATTTCTATCCACTCCAAAACCACAATATAGGGGTTATCTCTCATTTTATCTATAAATAAACCTCGGGAAGAGAATTTGTTGGATAAGGGGTTCAATCTATATCTCTATTATTGTCTTAAAGCTAGTTCAAAGAGTTTTTATTTTGAGACATAGTAAGGTATATGTTCCAAAAATAATATATTTTTTTAATTTGAGAACCACGATTATTAAGGTTATAAGGGGTTCATTATCATCATTTGGGATGGGTCATATTAAGGTATGGGTTTCTATTCCCATATTTTTTTCGAATGTTATTTTAATTCTTTTATATTTCCATGTGTAATGATTTTTAATTCATTTTTATAAATCGATTAGTATACAAGAAATAAAGAACTATTAAAACATGAAATTAAAACACCCACATAAGAAATATAATTTCCATATACATTAATATTCCATGATGTGATTTCTCTATAATTACCTTAGTCTATTACTATTAGATTAATTGATTTATTCATATTAGTACTCGTGTGTGATGATTATATCCCCCAAACTACAATGTTACCAATAATACATTTTTTCATTATGAACATCCATTAATTCCAATTAGATTGATGCATATTCACCTAGATGTCCAAGTAATTTATTTTATTTGGGAATCGTTGAAAATATGTATTGTAATTAATTATTTAAACAAAAGTTATAATATAAATATATGTGTATCCAGGACAATCCTTTTAGAACATTATGATATGTATTATTATCTAAACAAAAGCATTTAATTGATTAATTATATTTATTATATGATGGGAAGGGACCAAAATTATATACCCCCTTAATGAATCAACATGTCTAATGATACAAATTATTTTGGGGAATTTATTGTAAACTATCACCATTATGTATGATGTCTTGGAATATGTTCATAAAGATATTTCTATGATATTTTGTCCAAGACCTTGATGTTTCGATTAATATATCATATATTATAAATCCCCTCCCATTGAATTAATAACATATTATACATGTAATTATTTATTTCATTTATATCTTATTAATTAGATGTAATTATCTCATTTTTTATTTATTCATTTATTTATTACCACCCCATTTTTTATTACATGACACTACCATGTTAGCTATCCCTATATAATACCACTTAATCAATTTATAAAATGACCCTTTTATTTGGATTCCATTTCTCACAATGATAGAAGAAGATTACTATTATTGATCAAATAATATTCATATATGTATAATAAAGATTCATTTTTTTTTGTATTTAGGTTTCTGAATGTAATTTAAGGATATTGTTTTATCTAATATCATAGGACTACTAGACAATCAGATACTTTGTAATGTGATCTGTTGTTTTCTATGCCAATATAATAAAATAATCACCATATTCAGGTTTTAAGAGTAGGAATGATACACATCATAGGTCATATGTATATATATATTATTGGGGTCTAACAAAAGTCATTACAAAGTTATGAAATCACCATATAATTTTTCATAACTTCATTGTATGTCCCAAATTGGACATATGTTAGATATAACCAGAGTGGTGGGGGGGAATGGTCTGGGTATGAAAAATTATTCACATTTTATATTTTCCTTATTCATAAAATACCATTGTATATTTTTTCTCATAAATATATGGTTCACTATTCATGCTCATTAGTTTCTGTAGATCCAATCACATGGACAACCTTTTAGGTCAACATGAAATATGATTAACTAATAATTAATTGAAAAGTGTAACAAAAATAATACACATTGACACATGATTTATTTAATTCATTCAAATCTATGTAATATTTTGAGGTTCATGAAAACCGATATTTTTTTTGTGCACCCAAAATACTAAGCTCAATACTTGTTAGATTTAGGATATTCCACTCATTCATGGGATTAGTATATTAAAATTCACGATATATCTATATGTAAATTGTTTCTTATTTTTAATTTTCAGAACTTAGGATAATTCATTCTTGAGATATATTTCATTTTATAAAATATGAATTCTTAATAATAGTTAATTTTCAATTCTAGAATATGAACTATAGAATCCCCTTAATCTCACTATAAAAACCTTTATTAAATGCTATCCATTTTTTTCATTTGACTTTAAACCAATTTCTATATTTATATCCCACTTAATATTAATTTCGATTTAGTTTAAACTAATATATTATTCTCCCACAAATCATCCATCATCAACAATTCAATAATGATTAGATTGATAATGTTAGGGTAAGGTCATGTGACTCAAAACCCATTACCATATAAAATTTTAATTTTTCTATATCACATAACCTCCCCAAAACCACTTAATTGAACACATGTATTTATTCAATGTAAAATAATTATATTACAGAAATTGACTATATGGAAATGAAAATAATCCACTATGATCAATGGTTCCACTATGGATGGATTTTCACTGTATTGACCATGATGATTCATAAAAACTTCTTAACCACAACTATATGTTAATTGATATTGTTATAATTCAATGATAATTTACATGTTCAAATAATCATATCAAATTTGATGATAATATTTTGACTTCTTCTTGGATGAGGGTTTATAGTTTCATGTTCACATATGTAGGAATTATGAAATGAGAGGTTAATGATCAATAGGATGAATCCATTGTGTACTCCCCATGGGAACTTATTTTACTATTAATATTTAACAACACTCTGTAATACCACATGAAATGACATTTAAAGAGGGAACTATTTTATAACTCTTGATACATCACAACTACCCAATAAAGTCTATCTTGATTGGTTTCTCACATAAAGACTCCCATTCTACCTTATAAATGGCACACACATGGTTTTATTATTAGAAATTTACTTTTATATGTTTTAGTGATTTTATTATATAAATATGATATTCTTTTTACATGAAACAATGGTATTTGTTTCTATACAAGGGGTGGAGAATTTTTTTGGAATTATTAAGAGAAATCTAGTGCTAGCCACTACAAACCATGTTCCCCTTTATGGTTGTATTTTCAAGGATACATGGTGATCCACACGATTGTTCTCTAGGTCCCATTAACCATTCATCCAACCATCCCTTTGGGACCTTGATTCCACACATTTAACTCATGTTCTCGATGACCATGCAGACAAACCATGAATCCTAGTAGGTGTTTTATATTTTTATAATTCCAATTTTTCTATTCCCCATTTTAACCCTATTACACCCCTATTATATATTATTTTGTTTCCTCAAGCCCTAGAAATGTCTCCTCCTATCCTCCTCTATTAATTGGGTCATAACCTTTGGTTACAGAATCATGGATCCTTAATATGTATCATTCTCTATTCTTACTCCTTAACATCTTGTTCCCTTATTTTCGTCTCTTCTCTCACTTCATTGTTTGGTTTTAATTTCTTCAGTGGTTTGGGGGACCAAAAGTGGGTCTAGTCTTCGTATTTTTGATAGATCCTTATATTCATTGAATTCTTTTTTTTTTATAAAATAGGATTTCTACCTAGTTTTTATTTTTGATTACAACATGATCTTCATGATTTTAGGTGAAAAGTTAGGTTCTATCAAGAATATATTTTATTTAATAAATTAAATTTTCTTGAATTTATTTCTAATGGGTTCATAATTTTTTTTTGTATCAAAATGGTTATTTTCAAGGGTGATAATGTCTGTAATTATTGGGAAATTTCCAATTCCCTATTTATTTTTTAGAATTGGTATTCATGGTTATTGTTGAAATTGGGTTGTGATAAAAAAGGGGTTGGTTTTACTTGTGAAATCTAATGGAGAAAATTGGAGCATTAGGTACCTCAGTGGTAAATCATGGAAATGTCGATAAGAATTTTTTTAGGGAAATCACATGAGGCCCCTAGTTGAATAATTTTGTAACTATGACTAAATGATCTGACTTGGGTTATTACTATTGGACCTTGGGTGTGTTCTATCTATTAGTGCATGCATTGGATGGAATGTCATTAATCACTGATACGTGATTTATTTAGTTCCCAGTAACCTATTTCTTATATTTTTCCCATAGTGAATATCTCATTTTTCTAGTTTTTTATAGTTTTTACCTAAATTTACATTTTCCATTGAAATATGAAACATGATTTCAATTTTATAATTTTATTATTAAGTACATCACTTTTATTTCTATTGTAATGGATGCTAAAGGACATATGGTGGGATCATACTAGTTGGGTTAGATAACACCCTTCATACACCATTGGGTGTATACAGTCCTTGTTTTTTATGAATACGATAAATTCCACGCCCGACTCATAGGAGGACATTGATACACTTATTAGAGGCTGCATTATACGATGTTTGTGGTAGCGGAACGATGGGTGTTAACCAACATTTCATTAGGAGTTCCTTGTTTTTTTTGTTTTTCCATCAATTTTTTTAAAATATGGTTCTTGTTTATGAACATATTTGTAAATTTAAAAGAAATCGTTAAAATAACCTTTTTATCACATGTGGTGGATGGTGATTATGGTGTTATGAAAATTTTGTATTGATGTTGGTTTTCATACAAATGGAATGAAAATAATATGAGAATTTATTTGATTTTCAAGCACTAGATTCAATCCCACGGGGATTGGAAATACCCATCAAGAAATTCAACATTCTATGTCCTGGGTTGGGTATGATGGAAGACCTAGCTGGTTTGATACCAATATATTTCATATTTTATTTAACCCCACTTTTTGGAAATGTTATTTTAGAGAGTCTCAATAGATAGTAAAAAAGGATACTTAGAGATTGATGTTTTGGTTGTGAGTTGGTTATCTAGCAAAAAATCCTTATCAGCAGCCTTGGGTAACCATGGGATGTTTGGATTTTGGTTTTAATCCTCTTTTAGGTGTAATATACTGGTTACATTATAGTTGTGGACAAAAAGGTAGGGTAGAGAGGTTGAAATAGTTTATTTGAATTACTATGGATTTAATTTGATTCATGTTGATTTTTAATTTTTCTACCTTACAGTTCTTTATGGGATGGTGTATAGATAGTTTATTTAGTGTTTGTTTGTTTGTTTAGAAACATTGCTCATCAAAGACCCTCATACAGCCATAGAACGATTTCTTAGAGAGTTCTATTAGGCCAGTAGATCAATTATTAGTTGAGGTACTGGTTCAGAATGATCGAGATCTAGGTCATATATTGGGATCTAGTGTTTCTTAGTGATATGAATCCAAAACTGAACATAGGCATGGTCAAGATCAATAGTTTCTCATTAATAAACACATTTAATAAATGGAATTAAATATCCCCCAGAATTGAATTATTTGTTTGAAAAAATTGAGGGGATATTTTATTTCCCTAGGTTATAATATAGTTATTGTAAATCATGCTATATTTATATTGGAAGGCCCTAGTTACAGTTGGTTGGATTCAGTAGTCCAAAAAGGGAGTGTGATTATATAATATATATGGAATTTAAGGTTGTATTAAATGAGCTATATTATCCATATAACACGTCTATTTTATGACCTGAGAGTTTTTATAACTTCATCGTGGAGATCGTTCAGTATGGGAATATGCTAACAGCTTCACATAGCTAGTTTTTTTCACTCGCAAGAAAGTTTCAAATGAAGAAAAAATATACTATTGTTTTGAAATGGGTTTCAATTGGTCATTTAATGAAATATATTCCAATTTAAATTGAATATGTTTTCTGAGGTAGTTGTTGTATACCTGATGGTAGATATTAACGAGGAAGGTAGGTTAGGTTTCTCTAGGACACTTCCAACATTAGATCTGAGTGGTCATGCTACATATGAATATAAAAGGAAGTATGAAGAGTATAGAAATAAGATAGGTGGAAACTATTAATATCCATACTGAATGCCGTCATTAGTGGCTATACATAGTGGACTTGTTGTGTAACGTCAAAGTGATAAATAAGATCACATATAGAATTTTATTCTAGTTTCATCCATGATATAGAATTAGTGTAGATGTGTAGACTATATACCAATGTTCTGTAAGGTTTAACATTATTCATAGAGTAATGTAGGCTCTATAGAACTTATAAGATTATCACCACATTATTTTGTATCCAGGGATTTGGGGTATCATTCTGTTGCATGTAGTGGCATGGTTTGATCATCATATGATCAATTTTATCTTAAGGAAGATCCATAATTTAGTAGTAAACCATAGTCATAGACTGAGAGGAAGCACCTTTATGCTATTAACCAGGCACTAGTGTAGTCAGATGCTACACCTGCAATGGTCTGAGGTACTTTTATTATTTTTATTGATATATGTGCATCTAATTTTATTATATTTTTCCTCTATGTGGATTTATGGAAACTCGTGGATGAAATTATGACTTATAAAAAGGGTCTAGTTATGCCCCTTTCAAAAACGTAGAGAAAGGCGCTAGGTGTCTATATTGTGTTATCACCTATTAATAAGGGAATTTTAAATGGTATTTGCTTATTCTATAAAGGGACCTCTTTAACAGGATCCCATGAATTGGTTATATGATATACATTAGGTCTCATATCTATTTCTATCGTCGGGTGTTGACATTTACATCACCCAAAGGGGTAACATGAGTATTTTCTGGTGAATTAGATCCAAGGTAGGGATGAATTAGATCCCCACTCCAGGAGTTTCATATAAATTTTTTCATGTTTTTTTGATCCTGTTAGAGGAATATGGGAAGGATTCTAAGATTAGATTGCCTCTCGTGGTGGATGAGTTCCCTGAGGGGTTTCCAGATGATTTCTCAAGCCTACCACCAAAATGTGGTATGGAGATCCCCAATGATTTGGAACTTCTATCACAACCAATATATCTTCCCTCATATATTATTTCCACAAAATATTTGAGGAAATTAAATATAAAACTGTAAAATTTCTAATTCAAAGGGTTCAATCCCCTCAGCGTCTCACCACATGGCTACTCAAGTGTTTTTTTGTGTGTTTTTTATGGATATCTATGGCTGTGTATTGAATATATGTTGGTGAGTTGAGTTTATGTAAATAATTAATACACTTTACCCCATATGTATGGCATATTTTATCACCTAAAATTATCATGGTGGTTCTCCAAAATCTATCTCCACAATGAGAATTACTAGGTTTGGGTTAGAGAGGTAGATTTTCCCAAGAAAATGATTCATTGAAGGTATGCTCATATCGAGTTTCAGGTTATTCCAATTTCATTGAAGAATTATCCTATGGTTTATCTATTTCATATAAAACTAGTTTTCCATAGATAACTTGATTCTTTTTTCGCAGTGTTAGAGGTTGAAATACTGGTTTACTCAGGGATAGAATAATAGAATATAAAGTACTTGATAATTTTTCTAGGAATGTTATGAGAAAAAAATATTTTTTTCCAAACTCAATGAATATAGTCTCCAGATTGGGGAACATATTTTTATTGTCTATTTTATTTCAAATAATAAGGATTCATCTCATCCAGAAAAAATCAAGGCCTTGATGTAATGGGTGGATCTAAAAAATGTCTTTGAGATCATAAGAATTTTAGGTCTAGTGAGATGTTTTAGGTAGTTTTCAGATATTTATATGATCATTCCTCAACTTGTATATCACTGACTTATAATTGTGTGAAATTATTATGGGGTCTTAAATGCTTGAAATATTTTGTGGAACTGATGCGGTTGTTTTCCCCCACCCCCTTTTGCTTTTACCCGAATCAATAAAGAGCCATGTGGTCTACTATGAATGTTTATGGTGGTGGATACATGATGATATATAATGACAATATCGTTATGTATGGATCTCTCCATCTCTTAACTAAAGATAATAATTACCCAACCATATGAACATGAGCCCGAGGCTATGACGCATGCCATAAAATCATGAAATCACTATCTCTTTAGGGAGAAATTTTATAGTCTACTCAGACCAAAACTGTTTTTTTTACTTTTTTACAATAAGTATGTAAAAATAATGTAGTGATGATTGAGGGAGAAGATTCATGGGGTTGATATTAATATCATTGACACCCCAATTATAGGAGATGTGGTCGCAGATGCACTGAGTAGAATGTTTCCCACCCAATATTTGATGGAATCCAAAAATGAAGGGCCTTTATGGGGGGGGGGTTACCAAGATTCACCTAGAAGACAATGAGTATATCGGTGATTTTTCCATAATGATTCTAATTACTTAAAATATTATTATTATTTTAGTTCATTTACCCAATGTGGAGTTGTTACAATATTCTAACGTGTTTCTAAATATTGGGGAAGTGTCTAGAGGATGTCCTTCATCTAATAAGGGTGTTCATTTCATCTTGGGTTTTATATTTAATATCAACCTATTTGAAGGTTTTAATACACGAATACCACCAATATTAGTTATTTTTCCATCACAATTCCTTTAATTTGTTTTATGTATTGAGTTTTTGGTTCTAGTGGCCAAGTGTGAGTCATGATGTAGATAAAACTCTATAACAATGCTATACCAATCTATATTACAATGTTGAGAACTAGGATCCCTACATATTTGTTCAAACACTCCACATTCCTACTGGGATGTGCGGTGAGGTATCCATAGACTTCATTATTAGGTTACCATATACACAACAAGGGGTAATACCATCTTCATGGTAATGTATCATCATAAAAAATCAGTTCACTTAATTTTAATTAGGAACTCAACCAAAGTTGATGACTTGGAAAAGTAAAATATTCAAATAATCATGAAGCTTCGTGGTGTTCCATCTATTATAATACATGATAGGGACCCCTATATTACCACTCAATTCTAGGAAGGCTATAAAATGTTAATGGGGTCCCAGGTCTATTTGAGTACAGCTTATTGTCATCAAATGGTTAGCTAGATGGAGCATGCATACCACATTCTAGAAGGAACGATTTGAGCCACTATGTTAGAATTTGGTGGATCATGGTAAAATAATATTAAAATGATTTTAATTCATTATAACAAATGTTACCAATCCTTGATAAAAATGGACCCCATAAAAGCATTATATGGTTAATCATGTTGGTCTCCTCTATGTTGGAATGAAGTGGGTGAGATTTCCTTTTTGGGTCCAAACCTTGTGAAGGATATGACTAGTATGGTTCAAATGATTTGGAATAATTTATGAAGAACTAAACATCATCATAAATCCTATTCTAGTCAATTATTAATTGACTTGGTGTTTTTTATGGGTGAAAAATTGTTTCTAAAAGTGACTCCTCGCTTGGGTCACCACTATATTGGGAATTAAGGGATGCTTAATCTGAGGTATGTCAAACCATTTGAAATTAATGATAGTATTGATAAGGTGGAAAATATATTGTAATTATTTTCATTGTTAACATCTATTTAGTTTTCTTTCCATTCCTATTAATAGAAAAAGTATATTATTGACCCTTCACAATTACTGAGTTGGGAAAAGACAAATTTGAAACCTGATCACTCAGTGACTAATAATCCAATGATGACTATTGATTATAAGATTAATATAGATTATATAAGATCTATTATATTATTTCATTTCCAAAGAAAACATGGGAATGATGGAGATGAGTCATTGGATTAGATTTCATGGGAGGATGATTAGTATCATCATCGTTTCTATAATCAGAATACAGTTTGATAATCTGATGGTGGAAAATTTTCAAGTGAGGGAGAATTGACACACACATAGTGTAATTTTCAGGTATTTTTCATTTATTTTTAGTCTTACTTTTGTTATTTATATTTCATGGGTGTTCTATAAGAATAAAATGGGTTTATGGGCAAGAAACATGGTAGTTCATGGTTCTAAGAAACTATTCCAAATCTTCTAAAAAACAATCAACCCTTTAGAGAAGGTTTAGAAATGGTAGATGGATAGCCACACAACCATTTTCTATGGCCTAATAATAATGAATCATACCATACATCTTGGATATAGGTACTAATCGGTTTGGAAGAATATATGGCCAAAACATATTTCATGTACATCATTAAATTTTTGTGAAATTTTAAGTTTTACCTTCCCTATTTTTACCCTCCTTACACACCTCTTTTCAAACATTTTTTTCCTCTTAACCTAAGAGAATCACCTACTCTAGTACTCCTTTCCATGGATCAATGTTATTTTCCTATTTTATATATCATCCTCAATATTTCTCCATCTATTCCACTCTAATCTTCCTCATTGGCCCCCTCTTCCCTTTTTTGGACTCTTATCTATTTTCCTTATTTCGATTCCATTTCATCAGCTATTGAGGTGGCCTAAAGTGGGTTCAATATCAATATTCATCTTGGATATTTATATTCATGGTATTTTTTCTCTTCCTTAGGATCTTAATATTAATTGTCATGTAGTTTCTAACTAGATAATTGTAGTTTGAAAAGAAAAGGTCGGTGGTTATGTGTTTATCTATTATTTGAAAAAATAATTGTGCCTTCATTGAATTATAATGTTTTCAAAAACTATTTTGTTGGCGAAAATGGGTCTTTCCAAGGATTATAGTATTTATAATTCTTCTTAAATGGATAATCTACTATGACATGTTCAAAATTGGTATACTTGGTTTGTGATGAAAATGGATTGTAATCCAAAGTGTCTATTTTGACAAGTGAAATCTAAATGAGAAAAAGGGTGAAAATGGTACGATGGTCGGTAGTCTAGGACTAGTAGGTATGTGAGAGGGCAAGGTCCTGACCCTGGCCTCAATTTTAGGATCACAACACATCAATAACAAAATGATGCTACAAGGGTTTTTACCATTGTACCATTGGTGTGTCCCCTCTATTGTCCTGAGCATAGGATGGAATGTGTTCTATCATAAAGATACAATGTACCTAGTTCCCAATAATCTAGTACATAGAATATTTTTATAGTTATTATAATCAGTTTACAAATGATTCTAGTTTTTACATCCATCAATTTTTTTCATTTATTTCAAAAAATGGTTTCAAACTATTTCATTATAATTATAATAAAATCCTTCACATTCGTTTTTATTATAATTAATATTATTTGAAAATATGATCATATTCTATAGGGTGAGTGGGCACACAACCTACATACAACACTATGTTTTTTGGAGGCCTTGTTTTTCTTGACTCAAGTGAAGTAAAGGCCCCCCTTTGAGGTGTTGGTCGATACTATTTTTTTTGTGGATTATATGGGATATGTTGATGGTGATGACATGGTATGTGTCGACCCTCATGTGATGAGCATGATCTTTTTTTGGTAGTTGTATTTCCCTCCACTTTTTACCGTAACTTCTTCTAGAATATTATACTTACAATTTGTATCACTTGTTATGGATGGTTAAAATGGGGTTATGAAAATCTTGTGTTGATTTTGGTTTTCAATTTCATGTGAATTTTTCCACAAAATAGTTATTAAATTCCCTTGCTGTAGTTTCCAGCCCATCGGTATTGGGAATTCCCTTCATGCCATACCACAGACTAGGTCGAGTGTTAAGTAAAATGGAAATCCAGGATGGTTCAAGATTATATTTGAGATTCCGAGCATGAATTTCCCATGTGCACCAACCCATTATTGTTCATTCCTTCAAAATAACATTTGTCTACTTTAATGACTGATCATATACAAAATTTTCCCACTAGAAACTCATTTAAGTGGTGCTTGAACTTATCAAAAATAATTCTGGTTAGTCTGCTTTGGGGCTGACCGTTACTGTGTAGGCCCAATTTTTTGATATATATTAATAACAAATATCTAAAACCAAAAATCCTCCATATATATATATGTGTGTGTGTGTGCGTTTAAATTTTATTTATACAAGTCCAAAACAATATCATGTTTATATAAATATTTATTCTTTAATAGAAGCAACTAGATCTTCAAGCTAACCTGGTAATATCTTCTAAGAACAACCATAACAATTACTTGTTTTTTATTGTCCAAATATCCACTCTAATATATCTATGGGTCAAAAATCACCCCTATTATTTTTTGATAACAATATCTAGAAATATCATTTAACATTTCCCCATATTTATTTCAATAAAATACTAAGTTTCACATCAAGTGAATCTATATATTTTTTATAAAAATATTCAATTTTTCTCTCATTTAATTCTTGACTTTTATAAGGATGATTCCTTCACTATCCCCCTAATTTCATATAATATTTTTAAATAATTCCTTAATTACATCTCACTGTAAAAAAATTATCATGACATTTATTTCAAATGGACTTATGCACTATATTTTCTTCATAATTCTACAAATAAGAATCCTCTTGGTTCTTCAAAATTCACCCCATTTGCAAATAATATCATTACAGCATTCCTTGACACCAATTGTCAGAATATTCTTGTTCAGCATTTCATATTATCAATAAATCTTGTATAAAACATTGATATAATTTGTTAAAAAATATATGGATCAATCTCCTTAGAAATTAAATGATTGAAATTTATATTTAGCAAATGAGGTGTCAAAAAGTCATCTAAACCTACTATGTTATGGATCATTATATTAAAAAAAGGGTCTATGTTAAAACAAAAAAGACTATCTATGTCACTCATTTGGTCCAATAAATTCATATAATAATTTAGTTACCAATTTGTTACACATTACATGACCAAAACCAACACCAAAATATTATCACATAAGATTTAATAGAAAAAGGGTGAATGAAATATCATTTATATAATTAGTTTTTTCTCTCTTTTAAAACAATATAATAATTATATTTTTCATCCATGTAATCAAAGATGACACATATTCCTTCACTTAAGAATTATACTGAATAGCCTCTACATCCTTATTCCCAATTTCAACATCATTCTAACATAATTTAATTGACTTATCGTTGTATTTTATTGTACAAACATATTGAGAAACAAATATTTATTTTTCAAAAACTATTGTTTCTCCAAAAAATGAATCTGATACTAATAAATTGGATTAAAATAATATTAAAATATGATTTATAATATTTCTTCCACTTCTAGGTCTATTATAGTACAAATCAGGCCTCATCACCACTATTTTGTTAATTATAATTTATTTAAAAAGGCAACTCTATCTATATTCCTCATTTGAGTTGAATGATGGAACCAAACAGATGGCCTAAAAACACATACATCAAGTAATATTAATAACTGTATAATGAGTTAATTTAGAACAAACCATGTATACCATGTTGTATATTAATAATTCCTTTATTTATAAATTTCATCAAAAGTACCCAACATATAATAAGATTTAATTATTTACAGATTACATTTAGTGAAAGTAAAATTTACCATTTGACTCCACCAACTATATGAAATTTAAATCCACAAAATATATCTAGGTTAAAATCGAATTAGTATGATTTTGCGAATTCATACCCCATATATTATTCCCCCCAAGTCTTACAACTATTTAAAAAAATTAGAAAATTTATATCTTAATGGGAGAGGTGTAACTTCCATTACCATCATGTCATGGAGGATTTTGTTTCACTTATTTTTCACCAATTTATCATTTATCTTAATTTTGGAATAAATATTTTAATTAGGATTGATTAAACATAAATTATTTTTTTTATTTTTGTGTTTTCTCTGTTCCTTTTAGTTGATGTCCCAATTTTTTTTACACATAGGGATCTACCAATCCACAAAATCTTGACTTTACTTTCCCCATCCCAATTTACAACTTTTATTATCCATATAAGGATTGTTTACTTTCAATGTTTATATCATTATAGGGGACATCACATTCACATGAAATTCTATAGTTTTAAGATCACATGGGATCTTAATATATTGTCATGAAACAATTTTTTCCCTTTTAGAGGATTATTATATAGAAACAATTTTACAAAATCTCCTCTCAATAGTTTTATCATTTGATACTTCCATGTTATATAATTTGTTTTTCATTTGGATTAATTTATCATTATGTTCATTCTAATTTAAAATTTCAGTTCCTTATAAAATAATTATAAAATATCCACATGTCCCGTGATTGGTATGGTAATAATAATTATAATGATAACCATAACCTGGATTCCATGGTTTAATTATAAATTTTATAATTTATCCATCTTTATAACATGAAATATATTCCACATCATCAAACAAAAAACCTGAATTTTAAAAATTCTTGTAATGGAAATAAAATACGTTTCCATAACTTCATTGGTTTTTATCTAGATTTACATGACCCTTTATAGATGATCCCTTATGCCCATTTCAAAAAATATACATGATTTCCCACATACCATACATTATACAGTGTTTTCTTCTCCAATTTCCTCAAAGATGTCCCTTCATATATAATAGCTAATTTTACCATATTGTGTGGCCTTCATGAAATCAATATCTTCTCATGTATTTCTAAAAATGAGGAAGGTTTGACATTTAAATCATTATTACCTATATAAGGATATTCAAATAATAAATATATATAAAATTTTAATTTAGGGTAACATTTGTCTTAATATTTCTCCACTTCATTAATAAAAGTGTTTGACTCTTCTCCTAATTCCACTTGATTGTAATATGGAAAGATGTTATTTTTTGAGAGTATTACAACATGTATTGAAATCATCCAATACATAATAGATTTTATCTTGAATGTCATATTTCTCCTTTATTTTATAATTCATTTTGGAAAATATTATTTAATTCAATGCATATATTTTAATAGAATTTTCATCTCCACAACTAGTTCTGGTTGGTGTGGACTAAGATCATCATTATTATCTTATAATTATGAATTTATTTTGAGTTTTGATTCATCCCCTAGAAGTCAACTTTGAGTTTTTCCAAGATTGTGGAAAAAAATTATTAATTTATATTTTGAATTATTATTCCCATTAAGTGAGTGGATGATTCAAAAATTGTTTTCATTAATTATTTTCTCTTTTTGAATTAAATTTCCTATAATTAGATCTAGATATCTTGAGATTTAATTTATTCTATAAGATTAAAATTTTATTCATTTAATAGATTATCCATGTCCACTTTCATGTGGAAAATCACATTTTCGAATAAATGGAATCACCTTATCATTAGTAGTTCCACCACTACATTGAATATTAGATGTATCACTCATTACTACACCATATTTAGATTAATAGATTATTTAAAAATATAATTTATCCATTCCTTTCATCTTTCAGTTACTTGTGTATGTATGTTCCGGTTCCAATTCCTACCCAAATGGCCCCCATACCCGATTGGTCACATGGCATTAAGTGAATTTCCCCGAATGCCAGAGGCTTCCAACTAGAAGTGAGGGCCTTGGGTGTGATAGTGTGCAAACTATGAATTCATTGGAAGAGTAACACAGTGGAAGAAAAATATAATAATATAGGAAACACTAATTTCAAAAAATACGTTAATAGTAGAAGACTGAAAGTAAATTGACAACTACTGCTTATATATGTAAATAATGACGCATGTTACATGTGTATAGAAAATCCACCAAACAAGTAAAAATTCTGGAATATAGTACTAAACCAAGGTAAAAAAGAAAAGAAGTAACCTCCAACTACATCGCAATCCTTAGCTTAGTCCCATGCTCCCCAACTCTACAACAACCAATTACCTGAAGTGGAAGGTCACCTACCCTTATGTATACCTGCAACAATATAATCTATTTGAGCCTAAAATCATAACCCAAATAAGGTGAGAGACGAATCCCAATAGGCACCCACCCAAAGATATGTGCCTAACTGTCAGTGAATATATATAAGAGGAAAATATGAAAAATAATGTAATATATAAGGAAGTACTACAATGTAAATAGACATAAAGTTTCAACTACATTAATTGACATTTATAATTATTCAAGAAATCATTCACTAGTAACCCTTTGGGAATGTTCTCATAGACTAACCCCATAGGTTCAACTAATCATTTAACAATAAATATATAATGACTCTGCTATCATAGATAACACTGTCTAACCCCTTTGGTCTCATAGAAACAAAGACACTTTGAGGAACCACTCACTGTCAATTTCCCCTATAGTCTTTTAATGATAAACTAAAAACTCTCTGAGGATGAAATCAACATCAATTCCATATGTGGTATTGTAACAATAAATATAGAGACTATGAGGGAGCACCCAATGTCAATCCCCCCTATAGTATCGCAACGTGAAATGTACAACAGACACTCTGGGGAATCCCACAACATCGATTCCCCCTATGGTCTCTCTACACCCGGTATCCACATCCCAGTTTAAAGAAATAATGCACAAATGATAATCAACAACCAAAGTTAATCATAAAATACTACTTGGATAAATGGGTACAAAGTATAAAACAATCTTGTCAGATAATATCACTCCATCTTAACAGCACTAGGAATAGAAAATAGAGAATCCTGACAGACAATTCTAGACCCAATGGCCAATATCAGATCAAACATGGGAAAGCATGTCCATAAAAAGGTAAATAACCCCATTTTCATTCAAAACCCATACTCAATCCAACAAGGAATTGTATGAATTAACATGGTTAAATTCTATAAATATGCAATACCATAAACTAGGTTATTGGAAACTTTTTAATGTATAACTCTATGAAATCTTTTTGGAAAGGAACACAACACCTACCTTGACTTTGTATGACCGATATAGTTGAATTTAACTAATAGATTCGACCTAAAATGTCGTAGATCTACAAAAGTGTAAAAAATGATCAGCCTTGAATAACTCATGTAAGGGGGGGATTCAAGACATGAGGCTTTAGAAGAAGGAAGAACTCACTGAGGTGATTCCAACACAATTGATTATTTTTGATTTGGAGCATGGATGACATTTCATGGCCTCAGAGAATAATCAGTGATCTCTGGTCTCTCTAGGACGAGATAGAGCAAAAAAGAAGATGTTTCTCTAATCAAGACACAACCCCGATCTATTATAACAATTAAAAGTATAAATACAAATCATGTTCTATAAAGATACATGACGTGTATATGCCTTTAGTGGTCCCCACATTAATGGGTCTCCAACTCACCACACAAGGTTGTGTACTCAGCCATTACATGGCCAGTACACAACCAACTACAACAACCGAGTACAAAACATGTACTTATGAAATTCCCAAAACTACTTTTTTTCTCAAAAACTAAAGAAATCAAGATCCATAGATGAAATGAGGATCCAAATTCTTATAATCTTCCCCCATAAAGAAATTTATTCTTGAATTTCCCTAAGAAGGAGGAGAAGAAGAATACTCGAAGAACTCTGGTAACTGCGATCGTACACCGGCCTTACTCTCCCAAGTCTCTTTTTGTACTCCCCCATGCTGTCATCGAACACGTAATAGAGGAACATATTAGACATGGATAAACTTCATGATGTGATCAAAAATCTAGAAAGGATGCTCCTGGAATGATGCATCCACCTCTAACTCAATCTCTTCGGGTTGAAAAACATGAGATGACTCTACGAAGTAACACTGTAGCTGGGAAATGTGGAAGACATCGTGCATATCACAATACCTCTGAGGAAACTACAACTAGTAGGAAACCAACCCAACTATCTCCAAAACCTCCAATGGCCTAACATATCTCAGAGAAATCATACCCAATCTCATAATTATTCTATGTCCAAACCTTAGTGTGACACGTAGAAAAACCTGATCTCCGAACTCGAACTCCAGAGGTCATATATATAGATCATCATAATAATTCTATTGTGACTGTACATTATTCATCCTCTTCTGAATCAACTCTATCTTTTCTATGGTCTCATGGACAAGACGAGTTCCTAACATAGCTGCCTCTCGTAGCTCTAGCCAACATAGGGTTGATATACATGGACTACTGTGCAAAGCCTCATAAGGTTCCATATGAATAGTTTACTAAAAACTGTTATTGCAGGGAAACTCCACCAGAGGTATGTGCTTCTCCCAAGAACCTCTAAAATCTAGAAATCATGCTCGAAGCATGCAATCCCGCAACAATATTGTACACTCAGATATACCATATGTTTCGGGATGGTAAACTGTAGTTGTAAGTACATGTATACACAAATCCCTCTGTAGTTCCTGATAGACTGGAGAAGTAAAATGGGTGTTCCTGTCTGAAATGATAGAGTGTGGAACCCCATGAAAATGTAAAATCTCCCAGATGTACAACCTGACTAGATCATCAACACTGAAGGTCTCCTTGATTAATAGGAAATGTGAATCCTTCATGATTATTTGAATGACAACCCAACCCACATCATTCCATAAAGGTGACCTCAGAAACCCTATCACAATGTCCATTGAGACATCATTCTACATTCCCTTTGGAATGGGTAACTACTACAAAATACCTACTAGTTGATAATGATCCGCCTTCACCTAATGATAGGTGGAACACCTCATGACAATACCAGCATCATCTCTATTTATGCCTGTCCACGAATACTGACTATGTAGATGTCTATAAATCATGGTGACACCAGGTTGAACTTCCCAAATTGATGAATGGAAATCATGCATCAGCTCCTCTCATATGTCTTATGACACACATATGTGTCCATGGAAGCACAAGATATCATCCTTGCCTATGGTCTATCCTGAAATTGGTTCCCCTCCTGAAACACACTCCCACAAGATAGTCCTTCAGCATCTGATAGCTGCATCATTCGAACTCATTTAAGTGGAGTAGAGGTAACAGCTATAGAGGAAATAAACATTTGTCCCTCTCTATCTTTCACCTCCAAATGCATCTCCGATAATAGATTTATATGTTGCCTCTCACTAATAGCCTCATGGACTACCTATATCTGAGTCCTCCAACTAAACACATCAGCCACTGCGTTTCCATTCCCAGGCATGCAGGAAAGATCAAAATCAAAGGACAGAAAGAATTAAACCCATATCCACTATCTAAAATTCATATCACATTGAGTGAATATATACATGATACTTTTTTCGTTGGTGAAAACCAAAAAATTCTATCCCAAAAGATAATGTCTCTAATAGATTAATGCTTGAACAACTACAACAAAATCAAGATCGTGCGTTGGGTAATTCCTCTCTCGTGACCTCAATATTCGACACTCCTACACAATGAATCCTTCCCCCAGTATAAGCATTGATCCTAGCCTGATACCAAAAGAATCACTGTAAATAGTATAGCTATTTTCTAGCCATGAAAAAACTAGTATCAATGCTGAATTCAACCTCTCTTTTAGCTCATGAAAGGTTGAATTGTAGGAATCTATCCACATTTAATTCACACCATTCTTAGTTAGTCCCATAAATGGTCCTGATAAGAAAGAAAAGTCTTGTATAAAATACATATAGTAACCAACCATCCCTAGAAAACTCAGTACCTCAAATGGGTTCTTCAGTTTCTCCCTAGAAACTATTGCTTTCATTTTCTCTATGTCTACTAATACTCATGTCTCTGAGATAGAATGACCCATGAACTGCCTCTAGTCCATCAAAAATTGGAATTTTGAGAGCTTAGTATATAACTGATTCACACTCAGTGTACTCAAAACAAACACATGATGGGTAACATGGTCATTTCACGTGCGAGAGTACACCAATATATCATCCATGAAGACTACGAAAAAATAATCCATGTATGGATGGAATACTCAGTTCATTTTCTCCATAGAAACTACAGTCACTTTTGTGAGACCGAACAATATAACCACACACTCGTATTGACCATACCTACTCCAAAATGATGTATGAGTTATATCTGGTGGTCTAACGTGCAGTTGATGATAACTAGATTTCAAGTCCATATTCATGAACACTTGATCTCCTTGATGCTAATCAAAGAGATCATCAATTCTTAGTAAGGTATATTGGTTTATGACTATAAAATCATTCGACTTCTGATAATCCACATAAATTCTATGGGTACCATCCATATTCTTTGTAAATAGGACATGCGAACCCCAAGGAGAAGTACTTGGTATTAAGATACCCTTTTCTTGTAACTCCTCTAACTGCTTCTTTAGCTTTCGTAACTCGGGAGTATCAATACTATAACGAGGAATGAACACCTATGTCATTCCAAGAACAAGTTCAATATAAAAGACTACCTCTCACTTCAAGGAAAAATCTTAAAATTCATCTTGAAAAACATCCTTGAAATGATCCACCATTGGAGGAAGGTCTATCTGTGATGTCCTTAGGTCATCCAGATATAGACCAACAATCTGTGTTGTAGCTCCTCCAAACTCGTGAGGCTTGGGTCCTACTCTGCTTGCATGGACATCCTATTCACCCTTATGAAGAAATGATCTTCCCTCTTATGACGTGGAAGTCACCCAACAACAATATAAATAGAAACTGCCTAGAAGGGAACTAACCCATCCATTCTGATATTGATGTCGTAGTCTGTCATCTCAAATACATAAAGGTACCACAATAAGTCACACCTACAAAACTATAAAGGGATCTCCTTGAACTGATGTAGACTAAACATTATAGTCCAAAATAGAGTTTCCAATATCACGACATCGGAAAAAGAAAAGATATAGAGCCCAAGGCTCTCCACAATCAAACAATATATAAAACTAGGCCAAGTCCTTGTATCGAAAAGTGCAGAAGCTAAAACTGGGGAAAACAAAACTGTACCTCTAACTGTTGAGGGTCTGGGATCCTGCTCGTACCGGGTCTTCTGAACATCAAATGTATAACCTATACCACGACCCTAAAAACCTGAATTAACCCCCTACGTTGATCCACCATGTTTTTACTAAAACTCCTGGTGAGTGGATACCATGACCATGACCTCCAACTCAGCCAGAATGTCTAGAGGAACTCCAGTTCCTAGACTAATGTGAAACGGGTGGTTCTATTCCTGAATGAGAAGTCAAAAAAGAACCTATATCACTAGATTCAGTTTAGAAAACAAACAGAACCGTTGAAGATGACCCATCTTGGCACAAGATCGACACTCAACTGCATCTCTCATGCAATGTGGCCTCGTATGCCCGCCCTTCTCACACTGGAAGCATACCACATGACTACCTGAAGCTGTATCCCGACTACTCAGATCTATATGTGTAGAATCTCTATGACACATCCAACTATTATATGAAGAATATCCAACTCTAGATGTTAAACCTCCCTAGCCCACAACTCTAGAATCCCTTATGATTCACACTCTGATCAGTGCCTAACAAACTATGGAAGATATGGTCATCAACCAGATGATGTTCACCAGAGATCAGATTTCATGCCAAAGACCATCCTCAATCTTCCTCAGTAGAATTAAATCATCACCCTAAAAAATGGTTGTGATGCACTACCACTCGATGAAGCGACAAGAATACTCCATGACCAAGAGAGTACCCTTATCTAAACTCTTGAACTCTCTAGATCGATCATCCCTCAAAATCTCGAGGAAGAAGTATTTTTAGAATGTATGATCACACTCATCCCAATATATATCCTGATGGAATCCCGCTGATGATATCACATACCACCATCTATTGGTGGAATCTTGAAGCATCTAAAAAGAGAGCTTCACCATCCCTTATGGAGGAGTCTCCAGATGTTCGAAGATCGATAACATGGACACTATCCATGACTCTGCAGCCTGAGGTCATCCATCCCCTGAGAAAGTGGGAGGATGATGCTGCTAAAAATACCGTGTCATCTCTTCCATAGATATGGAAGGATTCGTTGCTCCGTATAAGGTCTTCATAAACCTCATTAAGCCTTCTCAGAACTATGTGTCAGTACTTGTGTCCAAAATGATGACTCGTTCCAAGACATGCCTGATGGGAGGATCTAATGGTAGTCCCTGATCTACCATGTCCAGTGTCTGATCATTTCCCTGTATCTGGCAAACAACCGAAGGACGTCTCTCTGGCATGACTCGGAAAGTTTGATCACATAACTCAGTTAAATATTATCATGGACTGAAACATATAAATTCATGGAAAGGAATTGAATAAATAAAACCGTCATGTTTTTCAAAACATGGATACATGACTTGTATGACCCCTACACAACATGTTCCCTAAAACCTTTACTTGGGCGTGTACCTCTTCCTAAACTGGTCCTGTAACACCCCTACACATGGTGTGTTTCTCCCAAGAATATATTTTGTACTTGAATTATTCCCCCCTACAGTAGTTCCTACACATGGCTACACACACGGATCCTACATGAGTAACTCTACACGGTGTGTGCTCACTGGAAATGACTTGTATTCCATAAGTTATAACCATCTGTGTTGTTAAACCATAAGGTCGGTAACATGGTCGACTCTACATGGAATGTAAGTAGAGAACACAATGTGTACAACATGAGTTTCATACATCTATGTGGTTGGTCATATGGTTCAGTAGACAACTATTAGAACACGACATATACTCCAATTACACGATTTGGGTCACCCAACATTTCCCAACCCTGTGTCTCTACCCACACAGCCATTCACATAGTTTAGGACTACAAAAAGTGTACATACAGTACATAGCATGTACTTAGGAAATTTTTTTCCCTCTCAAACAAAAGGATAAATGACATGTATTCTGGAATACATACCTTGTATTCTGGGTTTTTCCGGACAAAAAGCCACAAAAACTACTCCAGAGCCCTATAAAAACTGGAACAAACTTGAAAGTGCCAAATTTCAATCTTTAGGGGGTCATAATCCCCATGAATCAATGTTTGGAATCATCTTTATGTATATCATAATGTATAACCACACAATGAATTCACGATCCACCAAATTTTGATCCATGAGGGCTCATAATACATAAGGGACCAATGTTTAGTACTCATACAAATGAAACCTTACACAATATGAAAAACCGTATCAAATAGTAGGTATTCAAGCAAGGAACCTATCAAAATAGTATTCATATCTAGAACACGATCTATCAAAATAACATGAAATCGATAATACACCTTTAATGGCATGATAAGAATGCATGACATGTGATCTCTAGAAAGTGTAGATATGATGCATGAGATGGAATACCATCATATCCTTCAGTTGAAATAGAAATAAAAGCTAAAAATAACATCAATAGCAACCAAAAACATGTGAATCACACAACAATGAAATCAAATCAACTGTAATAATTTCAAAACAATGAGAATTGAAATATTCATGGCATATTCGCTTTTCCCTATACACTGGTTAGCTACTCTCGGGAACAACTTATTAAGAACTACCTATTCCTTCCTATCCCTGTCTATAGTATCAAAATAGTAAGTCAATGATGAAAAGAAATGCTCTGATACAACTTTATAATGATCGGGTTCTTAGTGTTGCCCAAAGGTTCCCCGTACCCGGTTGGTCACATAGCCTCAAACGAATTTCGCGGAAAGCTAGAGGAATATGACTACCAACGAGGGCCTTGGGTAGGATAGTGGAAAAACTATGAACTCATTGGCAGAGTAACACAGTGGAAGGAATTGTATAACAGTAGGAGAAGCAGTAATTCCATACAATTAGTAATCGAAAAAAGACTAATAGTAAATAAACAACTACAGTTTATATATGTAAATAATGATGCATGTCAAATATTTCTAGGAATGAATCTAAACTAGTAACAATGATGGAATACATTAAAATCCAAAGGTATAATGAAAATTGGTAAACTGAAATAGGATTTCAAGCCTCCACATGGTCTCAAGATCCCCAACTCCATTTCAATTGAGAGCCTGAAGTATAAGGGAACATGCCCATATTTATAACAGCAATAATATAATCTATTTTTCTACAAAATCATAACCCAAACATGATGTGAGAGAAATATTAGAAGGCAACCACCCAAATATCGGTTCTTAAATGATATTGAATATATATACCTTGGAAATATGAAAAACGAAATAATAAACAAGGTAGTACTTGAAAGTAATCAATCCTACAGTTTAAACTACAACCATTGACATTTTTTCATTTTTCAACCAAACATTCAAAATTAACCCTCTGGGAATGTTCTCACAACCCAACCCCTCAGGTTCAACCTATCATTTATCAATATAAATATAATGACCCCTATGATAGCTAACACAGTCTAACCCCTTGGTATTATGTAAAGAATGTCTCTCTGAGGAAGTACTCACCATCAATTCCCCTTATAGTATTTTAATGATAAACTACAAAATCTTTAGGGAAGTACTCAACCTAAATTCCCAATGTGGTCTCGTAATGATAACTATAGAGACTCTGAGGGAGAACTGATAATCATTCACCACTATGGTCTCGTAGCATGAAAAGTACAACAGACACTCTGAGGAAGCCCTCAATGTCAATTACGAATATGGTATCACTACACCAGGTTCCCACAACCCTATGTAAAGAAATAATTTACAATAAATATTCAAGAACCAAAGTAAATCACAAAATAATACATGGTTAAATATCTATAAATCATAACACAAGCACGTCAGATAATATCACTCCATCCTAACAGCACCAGGCATGGAAAACAGAGAAGCCTCATAGTCAATTCTAGACCCAATGACCAATATCAGATCAAACAGGGAAAAGTATATCCATAACACGGTAAATAACCCTATTTGCAATAAAAAAACCCAAACTCAAGAAAACAAGGCATGGTTGGCATTAACATGGTTAAATTCTCTAAACCTTCAATACCCTAAACTAGGGTACTGAGAAATTGTTTCACAAATATCTCAAGGAAATTCAACAAAAAGGCACAAGCCACCTACCGCGATGTTGTTCGATCGATATAGCAGAATATCAACATATTCTTTGACATAGAACATAGTAAATCAATAATAAGGTCAAGAACATTAAACCATGAATAACTCAAGTAAGTGGAGGAATAAAGGGATGAGGATCTAGAAGAAGGGATAACTCACTAAGGTGATTCTAACGCAGTCAATAAAGTTTGATTCGTAGTAGAGATGGCGGTTCAGGAGCTTGGAAAAGAATCAGTGATCTTTGTTTACTCCTGGGTGAGATGGAGAAAAAATAAGATGTTTTTGTAAAGGATACGTGACCCCGGTCCGATATAAGAATTAAAAGTAAAAATACAAGACATGTACTTTAAAGATACCTGGAATATATATGCCTTTATTAGGAGACTCTTTAAGAAATATCCATCTCACCACACATAGTCGTGTACTTGGCCATCACAAGGCCATTACACGACCTCCCATAGAAACTGATTACATGTCTTGTACTCCTATGTAGAAGGAGTGGAAAAACTCATATTTTTCTCAAAAACAATAGAAATCCAGATCCATACCTGAAATGAAGTTTCAGGATCTTATGGTGTCCACCAAATGAATGAAATTATTCAAATAGGTAATTCCATAATGAATAATTCCACCTCACTTATACTTATTCATCAATATCTACCATTTACCATGGAACACCAAAAAATAAAATTTAACTCTCACTTCAACATGAATAAGAAAATGAATTAGGTTAGAGGGAAACAATCCAATAATAGAACGCTATACTCAGATACCAATTATTAGGCTCAAAATGGGAATACATAAGATATAACCTGGGGGTGAATTGGGGTAAGGAATATTATAGAAGATTTATCATTTTACTCAATCTTGAAAAGACATACTAGATCTTAATATCTCAAATATGTGGAAAAAAATTCATTCTCACTAGTTTGTGTTGAACCAATCACATGACCGACCTTTTATGGAAACAATACTTGTGATTAAATAATAGTTATGTGAAAAAAATAAAAATAATGAATAATGAAATTTTGATGTTTACTTGGTTTTATAATATAGTATAGTCCATGGATAATGTAAAACATAGTGTGTTGGTTTTGTGGAAATACTATGAACACTAATTATTGGTTTTAGGCTAGGTCAATCTAGTCCAATATCACTTACAATACAATAGGTTGTGGGTAGATACAATTTCTCCTCGAGATCACATCCTTAATTCATCCCACCATAACTCAATATTACAATAGGAAAAATACTACTAAAACACATTCCATTATGAATATTACATTATTACGTTTCACTTAATATAGATTGGGTGCCTTTGAATACCAGGTTCTCTTTCATAGCCTTGATGTGAATGCCACTAGAAGAATATTATTTCAATGAGATATCATAGAAATTAATTATCACATTGGATATATCATCAAGATATGAAATATAATACTCTTTCTAGAATAATTATTTAATACCTTTATATTTCAACTTTTGAAATATGAATACCATATTTTTACTGAATGAAATAAATTCTATACTTTCAATAAAAAATCAAATATTGAAATAAATACTTATTTTATAAAATTTAATTAATTATATTCTTTGACATGTATATTTTATTATGCTGGTTTATAGTTATTCTCATCTTTTGTCTACTGTAAGTAGATATCTCAATCACACACTATTTTCATATATGTGGAATATTGTTTATAGTGTAGCTTCTCTATATCTTTATCCCTATCTCCACCCCCTCCTTCTGTGAATATTTTTATATCACTAATATCATATCTCTTTATATATCTTGGGATCTTATTATTTTATACTCTTGTGTTTCATGTGATATAATATCCTCATATTTGAAAATATGAAACCCCCATTATACCAGTACTTCAAAATTCTCATTATCACTATATAGAAATATTTTTATATATTTAATTTTGGAACAAATAAATATCAACTACTAGTGAAATATTTTATATTTTATTATATGAATTCATGTGAATATAGACGAATTTATTTCATAATATGAGTTAGGTAACCCTTTGAATCTAACTATAATATCTTTAATTAAAAACTCATAAATTTATCGTTTGAATTCAAACAAAATTGAATATTCTTATTCTTATTATTCTTATTTTTATTTTAGTTTTAAAAAATATTCTATTCTCTGATTCATAATGAATGTTTAATACATTTATCATGACTAGTTTTATTATATTATGTGTATGTCCTATGACTCGATACACATGTATAAAACAAGGCATACTTTATAACTATGAAGTAACTCTACTATATCCATTGGATATCTCACATGTTTTTATTATAACCCACTCACATATAGTAACATTATAGACCATGTGAACATACTACCACTCCTCTACAACCACTTGACCTCCAATGGATGATTGGTTGTTGGACCGACCATGCTGATTCATTAGAACTCCTAGACCCCCATGAAATGTGATAAATTTTAGTCAGATTTCCAAGAGAATTTACTTGTTCAAAAGAGCATCTATAATGTGATGTTGATATCATGAGTTCGACCTTGATTGTGTTCAACTAGTGTAGATATTATGCACACTAGATATATTAAGATAAATGTTGATTATAAACACGAGGATGTTGTTTGATACTTCCCATTTATGATTCTTTAAATATCAATCATACTTGCAACTCTTGAATCCCACATTGAGTGAAATTTTAGGAGGTTTCTCACATATAACCCTTGATTTATCATAATATAAAGATAATATTAATCTATTACTGTTTCTCACATATAGCCTCCCATGTCCCAAATACATGAGGGGCTAAGAATACCTTTTCAAAATATTCTGAACCAATTTCTTTCCCAACATTGCACGAACAAGTTTTTCGTCACATATTTACACACATGTATATTATACTAACTAAAATATCAACTAAGTGGTGCCTAATCTTGACCACCGGTATGTCGTGTCAGACTGGTCTAGTGCTATCTTCAAGATGGATGGCTCAATAGTTTTGATAATTACAGTCATTACATATAAAATACAATATTTCATCGACACGCACACACACACACACACACACAAATATATATATGTGTATTGTATATCCTAGAAGAACATCCAAAATGATTATTTATATCTATATTTTTATTCTTTAGTGGAACCTACCATAAGAACATTATAATCCATAAAAATATTCTATGAATTAGTATAACAAATCCAATATTTTTATTTTATACAAACCCAATCACAAAACTTAGGGGTCAGCATGATATGAAAATGATAATTTTAGGGTTTAACAAATATATCATTTTATTATAATGTTCTCTGTATTATCTCTAATTATATCCTACCATTTACACGAATCTGGTGGTATAACAACATATCCTTTGGGGAAATATATATTGTTAATTCCATATTTTGATATAAAATACACTTCATTATTTCCTTAAATAAAACTTTACTATTTTTCAAACCATGCAATGTCCCCCAAATGAATAACATTAATATGAACTCTATAGTTGTATAAATCGAATGAACTTGTCTCTAAAATTGAAAATATTTTATCCCTATTACAAAAGAATCAAAAAAATTAATTATTCTTACCTGTAACGATCAATAGAGTCATAAATTTTTTATAATAACCCTGCTCTTTATTACACACATAAAAATGATATATTACATATTATTGCACATAATACAAATCTGAAGATTCATAGGTCTAGTTTATTTGGAAATTATGAACATTACATGATGAAATACTACATAAAATACAACAACTTTATTGATAACTTCTTTTTCATGACCACAACAATATTTCATACTTAGCATTGAATGGGATAATCTGAGAACATACAAAAGAAAACGGTGAACTATGAAGCCCATAATGGGAGTAAACAAGGCACAACATGAATAGTACAATACATTTTAGGAAATATGCATATCGATGGAGAATAATAGAAACATGAACATAATGGCATGATATATCATGATAATCATAACATGGTTATGTGGAAATAACATTTAACATGATATAAGCATGAGCCAAGTCTTACTGCACATGGAGCATGAGTAAAACCTCTTGGATCCTGAGATATCATTAGTGAAACCTCATTTCACATGAATTATCATGAGTAAATGATCATTTCATGTGGAACATAATGATACAATTCTTTACCTAATGCATTGGAGTGCTATTAGGGCCCAGCCTTCATAATCATTAAATTTTATGTATATGTGTGCAACATATATCATACAAAGTGGATTCATTAAAAATAATAATTTCCTCCAAGATTATGATATGTGGAATAAATTAATTTAATTCCTCAAAAATAAATTACATTTTCATAAACTTGAATAACCTTCCTAGAGAAATGGGTATGGTATTCAATTAACGATGATTTTGGCATGGGAAATTTTGGTGTAACTTCGGCAGCAAAACACCATCAAATTAAAATCATAAAATGGGTTCATTGTAGACAAAGGGGTATATCATCATTTTTACCCAAAATTTAATGTAATGGAGTCATATAACATAATATCCCCTCAAATGTAATGGAATTTAGATATATAATATAAAATAATTCATTGAAATTAAATGAGAAGAGTGGAATATTGTATAGAATTTCAACATGGTAACTGGTGTACATGGGAGACATTAATGAGAGAAATATGGGTATAAAATAATTAAAAAATAAGGAGGGATGTATAGGGTATGTTAAAAATCATATTACAATAATTCTAATTGAAAATAAAAGGGCATAACAATATAAGAAATCATGGACATAAAAAAGGACATAAGGAATTAATGTGAGGATCCCTTACTTGGATGTGTGTGACGTCAAGAGATTGGGGAGGGTATTATTGAGAGATTGAGGTGCAATTGGAAGATTATTCAGATAGGACGACGTAGTAGGGACATGATCTAAGGGTTTTAGTGAAGATAATTGGGAGCTTGGGTGGGCATATATAGGAAATGAGGGGGGAATTCCTTAATATTTCACAAACTTAGATTTTGGAATCTATATAAGTACATATTTAAAACCACCATCCATACCATGGTTTTATTCCCATGGATTTTGAAAAAGGGTAGTGGAAAAAAAATTTCTATAAGGCCAATTCCCGAACATATTGAGATATTAGGATTGATTAATTGGAGGTGAGTCACACTCTCAAGTAAATAATTTTAAATAGTTAAACAATTTATAAATAATGGAGTGTCCACTAAGGAACCATAAAAATAATAAAAAAATCTAAAATCTCATTATATTAAATCTATAACATATATTTTCAGAATTTATCTTTTATATTTTTTATTACATCACTATTTGGTCATTATAATGTCATAAAACACATTATATATTTAAATAGTATTTTTATTTCACCAAACAATTCTGTTGTCTCATAAAATAATGATAAATTCACTTCTTGATAATTTTGACATAATAAATACAAAAATAATATTAATGTTATCTAAATAATTTTCTAAATATGTGAATTTTTTTCTTCTAAAATAAAAACCAACATTTATCAAAAAAATCATGGGTTTTGATAAAAACAGCTTCCAAACTATAATAAAAATTACTGATGTATTCATGAATGTTTTTTTATCATTAATATATAATAAAATATAATGTAGTAATAATAATTTATTAGAATATTATTTAATTCAAAAATCCATCAATTAATCAAAATAGATTTCTTAATTGAACTTAAATATATACTAAAAATACAATTTGTGCATTAAAAAAATTTACAATGTAACCATAATAAAATGAATGTATATTCTTTATACAAACAATAATTCTGATAATCAATGTGATAGGGTCCTGTTACATAACCCCTTTATCACACTAACAAAATACATAAGGGTATGGTATGCGATGGTGACAGACTCTGGGGGTGGCTCAGATAACATTGCACAGGTGGTAATCTCTTTTAACATCAACTTTTTTCATATGCAGTTCCGTTCATAATTAACATAGTGAATCTCATCCAGGGCTTAGTCAAGACAGAATCCCACTGATTCTAACTTCTTTTATGAGATCTGAAAAATGGGCTTTGTATGGAGAAATTATACTAGATAAGGCCATCACTTCCTTTGACTGAGTAAATTTGATTTTTTAATGCCCTATATTTATACTAATCACACGATCACAGTTCAATAAATATATATGTAATTCTAGAAATTATTAAAGGAATTTTAAAATCCTAAAACATAAAACTCATGAAGTGGTTAGGTTTTATATTACCATTTTACATAACAATACATTTAGTTAGATCAAGAGGAATATTCAGTAACCAATGATTGGGTCATTATAATCTTCCCCCCTTAATAATTTTCTCCCTAGAAATTTCATTTTCCCCCACAAAAAAAGACATGGGTAACTCTACTTCATCACTTCCTCTGATTCTCACATTTCCTCTTCAATGTTTTGTTTTCTCCAAAACACCTTGATGAGGGGAATAATATTATTTCGTGGAAATTTTTACCTACTGTATAAGATCTTCAATAGATTTTCATCGTAGGAGATGTCATTATCCAATTGTAACACCTCTTGATAGAGTACATGTGACGGGTTAGGTATGTACATCCTCAAGAGTGATACATGGAACACATCAAGTCCTTGTGATAGGTTTTGGGGGAGTTCAAGCTGATATGCCGCTACTCCAATGCCATCGAGGATCTCAAAAGGGATGATGTACCTTGGAATAAGCTTTTATTAATTCCCAAATCTCATAAATCTCTTGCACGGTGATATTTGTATGAATACCATTTCTCTAACATCAAACTCAAGGTCTCAGGAATGATTATCGTAATAACTCTTTTATCAACTCTAAGAAGATTTAATGTTCTACTATATGATGTTAACCATCTCCACCATTTCATAAACCATTTCCAGACCTAGGAGTTTTCACTCCCCAATTTCATCCCAACATGCTGGTGTTATGCATATCTTCCCATAGATGGCTTCATAAGGATCCATTTGGATTTTTGAGTGGAAACTATAATTTTAAGAGAACTCAACCTGAGGAATATGTTGAAACCATCCGCCTTTTAAGTCCATTGAGCTTGCTCTCAACAATTCCAAATTTTTTTGGATAGTCTGCTCATATTGGCCTTCACTTTGATGATGATAAGTCATACTGAAGATCATATTAGTATTCAGAGAATGTTGTAGTCTCTTTTAAAACATAGAAGGGAATCATGGATTTTGATCGGATACATGTGATAGTCGAACTCCATGCATCCTTACCCCTAGTCAGATGTATATTTGTTCCTGTTGATCCAATGAGAAACACTAACGTATTTCAATGATGTGTGATGTCTTTTTAAGACGATCCACAACAACCCAGATAACATTGTTTCATTTGGATTTATTTGGATGTTCGATGAAAAAGTCCACAGTGATGTTTTCCAATTTCCATCTTGGTATGGGTAATGGTTGCATCATCCACGTAGACGTCTGAGTCTCAGCCATCACTTGCTGAAATTCCATGCACATTAATCTATACACAATGTTCTCCTTATTTATGTTTTCCCACCAATAATGATCTCAAATATCTCAATACATCATTGTGTTTAATGGGTGAATGAAGAAATTTGATCTATGTTCATTATCCAAGAGATTATTTTTTAACTCTAGGTTTAATGGAACGTAATTTCTTGTCCCAAATCTCACAATTCCTTCTTCATTAACATTGAACTCTGAGGATTTCCATTTCATGATCGTTTCCAATTTTTTAAATTCCTGCATCATCATTTTGAGAATCCATTATCATTTATAATAGAGATGTTTGGGCAATAATTATTTAAAGGATTGATGATGATATCTTATTTCTGATTCCCATGTATATCTTCATAAAATCTAATAATATTGGATCCTTTTTAATCCTCATCAGTGATAGTGTTGTGGGGTCCTTTTTACATAGATCATTTTTCAGCTTGTTCACATTACCAAGGTGGTTATAGATTGAGTAATCATAGTCTTGGATTAGATTTAACCATATTCATTGGTCCATGTTGAACTCTTTCTATGTGAATATATAACTAAGTCTTTTTTGATATGTATATATTTCACACTTCTCCCCAAAGAGATAATGTCTCCAAATATTTTAATCGAAGCATACTATAGAAAAATCTAGATCATGTTTTTGATTGTTATTTTCTTGAACATTCCATTTTCATGAAGCATAGGAAATGAATCTTTCATTTTTCATCAACAGACATCATAGGACCTTCTTCAAAGCATCATTGAATACTAGGAAAATATATTCCTTTGTAGGTAGTGTGAGCATGGGAGTAGTGATAAGCCTCATTTTCAGTCCTTAAAGCTATCATTCCATTCATCACTCCACGAAAACCTGAATCCATTTTGAGTTATATTCGTAAGAGGGTTTGAGAATCGTTGGAAATATCACACAAATCTGTGATAATATTTAGCTATCCCAAGGAAGCTACATATATCAGTCAAAAATGTTGGACTCGGCAATCCCTCAATTGAATTTGTCTGGTAGGGATCCACATATACCCCATTACACGTTACTATATGACCCAAGAATGAGACATTATCCAACCCAAACTCAACCCTACTGTACATTTCATAGAGCTTATCCTTCTCTAAGGTATCTAGTATAAAGCTTAGATTATCCTCATTCCCCTCCCTTGTTTTATAGTATATTAAAATATTTTCTATAAATACATCCAAAAAAATGTCAAGTTAATATCTAAATACTCTATTCATAAATTCCATAAATATTGATGGAGCAATAGTGAGTCTAAAAGCAATTAATATGAATTCATAGTGATCGTGCCTTGTACAAAATGAAGTCTAAAGGATATTCTTATTCTTCCCCTTTATTTGGTAATATCCCGACTGTAAATCCATGTTGGAAAATTATTGTGCTCCACATATCTGATCGAACAATCCATCAATTTGGGACATAGGATACTTATTCATTATCATGATTTTTTTGAGATCATGATAATCAATGAAAGGTTTCATTTACCCATCCATCTGATTGAAAATGTGCACTTGTGCAACCCAGGGTGAAGTACTTGTGCGTATAAAACATTTATCTAGATTCTCATGTAGTTTTTTCTTTATCTTATCAAGCCCCACAATATCCACCCTATACGGAGTCTTGGATATTGTAAACTCCCCTAGAAAAATATCAATCAAGAATTAAACATCTATACTAGGAGGAGGACCAGGAAATTCCTCAGGAAACATTTCAAAGAATTCCCTCACAATAGGAATGCCGTCAAGGATGGTTTCTTTCTTAGAATAAATAATCTGATCCAGATATTCTTGCTCATAGGGTAGTAATATCCACAATTGAGATGATGGGTCTAAAGATGATTTATCCTCCTCCATACACATGAACAGAATCAAGGGACAATTCACCATATAGAGACTGATTTACCTCAAACTATTATTTATGCTAGCTCTTTATTTGGAAAACTAATCCATTCCATGAATTGCATCAAATTTCACAAGAGGGGGTATGGAGAGGTTCACCAGGAAGTTCAATCCACAAATAATGATAGGGGATGAGTTATGTTCATGAGATGTATTGATTTACCTATTTTTTTCCACCTAAATCATTACATCCATGATTTTTGGTGGTGTTGGGATTGTTCTACCAAACTTTTTTGATATAAAAGAGAGTGTATATGTAGAATAAAAAATTACAGTATCTATTCTTGAATGAATAACTAGCGTATTTTTCACCACTTCATTGTCGGGGTTCTCTTCTACAGTAGTTATGGAAAAATCTTTCTCTTGTTTCATTGGTGGTTGTTGGTTTCCTAAAAAACATGTCTTTGGATAGAGGTTTGAAAAGTTCCATCGCTCTATGCAGTTGATGCAATGAACAATGCATTGAGGGTTGAACAGAGAGTTCCTCTCCTCTAACATAGCAGCAGGTTTTTCTTGTTGGATGTTAACGTCTAGGTTCCCTTCTCTTCCACACCTAAATCATTTCGAGGTCCCCTTCAGGCAATTTACAGGGTCTTTCATTCCACACCTTTGGCAAGTGGGGTGCTGGAATTTGTTATCACCGTTGGATTTATCTGTAACGACCCAATGATTTTCAATGGAAAATTCCTTCTTATAATTATGTCATAAAATAGCATGGAAACACAACATAATGAATTACTATGTGCTAAGTGACCTTTAAGCGTAAGTCTTTCACTTCTGTGTTTAGAATTTAAAAAATCTGACATACACAGTTGTTCTTAATATGATTTTTGTGATCCAATATGAATAAAAAATTTGGTGAATAGTAACATACACTTATGGATAGTAACATACAGTTATGAATAGTATACTGATCCTTATGTATTGTAAATTTTCCAAAATATGTGTAAACTTACCCATGAAAAATTTAATAAAATTTAGGCATCTTAGATGTGACAATTTTACCATAGTAAACATTTCAATGTTTTTGTAAGAAATAAATAATTAGTTATAATAAAATAATTAATTTAAAATAAAATTTAATTTCATAAAAAGTGTTAATAAATTATGCAATCTATGTATTCTTTAATAAAGATAATTTTATAAGATGTCAAGAAATTTTTGATTGCATTATAAAATTTGTTACTATTTTAAACTGTATTTTCAAGTAAATTATCGATTCAATTAAATATTAAATTATTAATATTTTGAAAATTATTTTAGAAAAATGGTCTAAATTTTTGGATTCTACACATCAAAAAATGGTTAGGGTTAAATTTTGATATTTTTCTGAAATACTTGAATTGTTGATGAATAGTGAAATTTTGTAACGTACAAAAATAAGCTAAATAAGCTAATTATAGAGTCATTTGTGATGTTCTTCAGATGTAAGACCACTTGTTTCAGAATTAAATTATAAAATTACTATTCTTGGCCATGTAACACTGACTATTCATTGTCTTGTGGAGAAATAAAAAAAATTATATTAAAAAATCCCCACTCCCCTCCACTATAAATACCACCCTTCACACCCTCATTCCCTCACTCCTCTCAAGATTAAATCCTGGACTAAACTATTCCCAAGACACTTCCATAGCCCCTCCCCCATGTCCAATAGCTTCTGGACTCATGAAGAGGCCACGCTCAGGCACCTTATGGAGGATCTCAAGAGGAGGATTAAAGAGGTAATTTCTCTCACTATCCTTTAAATTCCTTTCGATTTCAAGTTTTTTTCATATTCTCTACCCACCTATCTTTGTCCAAATTGTATGGTAACTCTATTATCAGACATATACTCGAATATTATGATGCTAATGGGATATTATACCATCCAACCCCCTTCTCCTCTTCCATTTATTTTATAAAATCAAACGTTGTTTGTGAGGTGTTAATATATCACCTTCAAGGATGACATGTCTTCTTTTTTCATTTTTACCTTCAGATCCGGTCATGAAAAAAATTTATGGTTGAACCAGAATATTTTAATTGTATTAATTCCTATTTAATGTTCTAGATTTAACTTATGTACATATTTCTAAATGATTAAAAAAAACAGGTTTGATGTGGTCGAAAAACCGCCCAAATTAACCCAAACAATCATCATTTAATTTTTATCCGATGATTCATCCACAAGGTATACAATGTAATTCATGATAAGATCATTTTAACTTATATAATATCATCAACAAAATTTAATATTTGATCTTTATTTTTACCCATGATCTACATGAACAACAATTTATGAATACAAGTGAACCACTCAAGAAAACCGTAAAAACAAACATTCCCAAACAATGTTTTTAAACCCTATAACTCGTCAAAAGGCCCATAAAATAACATAATGAAACCAAAATGAACCCTTTTCATTTATAAAAGGTTATTTTAGTTTCTAAATAATGAATATAATTTCACTACACAGGTCATTAATGAAAAGGAAGTGTTCAGATATATGTTAATAAGAAATTCTAAAACCCAACCGTCATCCTTCGGGTTAACCCTCTTTCACTCCTTTTTCTATGGTTACTCTATAAAGAACTTTTGTTCATCATTGTCTTTACTTTATGGTATATACATGCTTTTCACTGGTATTTATTTCAAACATATTTTTTTCCAAAATAACTCTTCTTTAAAGAACACACATTTTACTTCTCATTCAATGTTGAGGGGTCTTGTAACTTGAATGTTATCCATATTTCTTTTGGGAACCCAATATTTATGAATGTGTTCTTATGAGATAAAACCCATTCCTTTTAATTGGTTAGTTATGTTCATTATTGATATATGTTCATTTTTTCATGCATGATAATGATAATGTTATGATGTGACGGGTGCACCCAGAATTATATAGCAAATAAGAATGTTTGAATGTGACGGGTGCACCCAGAATTATACAGAACTGCAATGCATTGGGTAAAGTGATGAATCTCATGATTAAATCTGAAATGATGTGAACAAGAATCTATCTGTCTTCCCAAGTATGTGTGGTAGTTAACCACTAAGAAACGATGTTTCATTTTTATGAATTTCCACATTTCATGTCTTATATTTATGCTTCCCTTTAGAATCATAATCCTTTGACTATATTATGATTATACTCTCCCATGGGATATATTTCTTATTTTTCCCCTTACTAGGATTCTATCTCACCCTTTTTTATGTATATCCTTAGGTTACTAAATGTAATAATGAGAGTTCATGTGACAGTAAGAAGCTATAGAAGAAGAAATTGAATAAATATTTATGCTCGATGTTGTAATTGTTATGTATGGTATATGTTTGACAATGAAAATAAACCTATGGATCCTCTTTGTGTAATAATATTATGTTGTTTATCATTAAAATTATGTAATGGTAATATTAGAAATGGTTGGGTTTTATAGTTTGTATTAGAGGTAGGTTCCCAAACTTACGTGCAACGCACTTCCTGGGTTGAGATTTAGAGCCCACAATATGGATATTGTGCTCTAAATAGGGTGTGATTGTAATAGCCCAAAATAAAAAGGGTTAAATGAATAAATGATACGACTAATGTTAAGAAGGTGAACCTTCCTATTCGGGAGCCTACCTGATTAGAACTCAAAGTTAAGCGTGCTTGTCTTGGAGTAGTGATCAGGATGGATGATCATCTGGGAAGTTTTTTAGGGTGTGTGTGAGTGGGGAAGAAGAACACTATAAAAGACATGTGTTGGACTGTGGGGACTATCATTAGTAAGATAACCCATTCGGTCATGTGGGTGCCCAATGGCCATGTTAAGGCGGGGTGTCTGTGTTGTCACAAGGACACAGTTGTTACATTATCCACCAGAACACATGAATTAAATACCACCATACACTTCTTATCCCGAAGATACCCCTGAGATTTAACAATCTCTGTTTCAACGTTGAGGGAACATCGTACCATTTCATCATAGTTATCGATGTCACGGATTGCTAGGGAACTCTGTAGACTAGGTTTTAGCTAACCAAAGAAGCATTAAACCATTCACCAGGACCCAGTTGTTACATTATCCATCAGACCACCTAAAATAAATTCCACCATATGATTTTTATCCCAAGGATACCCATAAGATTCAACAATCTCTATTTCAACTTTGAGGGAACATCATACAATTTCTTCATAGCTATCGAAGCCACGGATCGCTAGGGCTTTTCGTAGGCTTTGCTTTAGCCAACCAAAGAAGCATTAAACCAGTCATTAGGGGGTAATGGAAATGACAGAGGTGTATCATTAAAGAATTGTGCTTTTTCCTAATATGATATGATAGATTAATAATATTTTTTCTTAAGAGAAAGGATGTACCATTCCATATTAAGTCGGAGGGTGCAAGGAAACTATTTATCATTTTTTTATGTAAATCCTTTCATTTCAGTTCCTTGATATCTTCATCAGGATTTGTATTTTTGATCAAAATGTTCCATTGATCAGATACAACCTTCATAAAATAAGAATCCAAAGGTAAAATCTCCTATTCGAAACATTGAAGGATGGAGATGCACTTTTCAATGGAGTTGATATATTTTTCTTCGATTGAGGGATCATATGATCTATTAAAAGAACAAGGCCTTTGTCTCATGAAGCTCTCGATTGAATCTTTTTATTTCATAAGGGGGTTGGACGTTTGTCTTGAACTAGTTTTCTATTCAAAATTTGAGTTATTTGAGAATGTATCGTGGGAATGTTTTTGATTCCTCCTCCCATCGAATAAGGCATATCATTAGAGAATTCATCACATTGATCTTCGCATTAGATGTTAGAACAAGTCCTCTTATTACCAGTCATTGGTAGGAATAAAAGGATATTTTGGGGTAACACATAACGGGGGAATCCAATGAATAGAAGGATAACTTATAAATAACATTTATTTACTTAACTTATGAATTTCTAGGCGTCAATCTATGTTATCCATGAGCTATCTCCTAAAAAATATTCCTATGGGATTCCCCCCCCTTAATAATGGTTAGTACTAATATTATGAATTTACCGAAGAATATCCCTTGGGAGAGTCGAATCAAGAGTGCCACAAGGCCCATTTTCATGTAGCAGTTCCAGTTCAAGTCTAGATCAATGTGTTGTTTCTGGGTTTTACCCCAAGATACATCTGTACCAGGGCCACCTCTTCATCTTAGTATCCAGACATGGATATATTTGGTTGATAAACCACTTACTCTATACCGAAAAAATGTAGGTATGTTTTTATTATACTTAGTATTATTTCTAAGGGTTTCACTTGGGTTTTCTAATCCTTATCACAAAAATAACTAAACATATTTTTCGATACCAACTATAACAACCCTTATCTTTAGTACACACATAAACATGATTTTTTAGATAAAAATTCACTTAAGATAACTATAAGGATCGATTGGTCTATTTACATGGGAAATTAGGAACATTACGTGCCAAATCAAGACATAAAATAAAACATCTTTATTTAAAACATATTTTACATGACCAAAACATTCCTTCGTACTTATCATTTCATGGGATAATAGGAGGACATTCATAAGAAAGGGGTGAGCTATAAATCTTATTAGCGAATAAAAAAGGAATATCCTAGGAAATACAATAAGTCATAGGGAATGTTAATATCAATGGATCATAAGAGAAAAATGAACATAAATGCATGATATTTCCTGACAATCATAACATGGATATGTGACAATAACATTTAACATGATATTTGCATGAGCCAAGGCTCATTGCACATGGAGCAAGAGTAAAACCTCATTTCACTTGAGTTAGAATGAGTAAAACCTCATTGAACTTTAAATGTAATGAGTAAACCCTCATTGAACAATGCATATCACGATAATATTCTTTACCCATTGCATTGGATCATTATCAGGGTGCACCTTCCTAAATCATTTCATTTCATGCATAAGTGTTCAACATAGATCATACAAATGGATTCATTAAACATCATAATTTATTCCACGAATAAGAGATATGGAATACATAAATGTATGTCCTCAATAAAAAATGACATGTTCATAAATGTGAATAATCTTTATAGAGAAATGGGTATGGAATTTACTTAAATGATGATTTCAGCATGGGAAATATTGGTGTAACTTCGGCAGCATAATGATGTCCAATATAAATTTTAAAATGGGTTGATGAGAGATAAAAGGGTAACTAATCATTTATACAAGAAATATATAGTAAGGGGTTCATGTAACATAATATCCTAACCTATTAAATGGTATTTTAAATTTATAATATTAAATAAATTCTAGAATGAAAATGAGGAGAGAGAAATCTCTTACAGAATTTCGGCATGGTAATAGGTGTAAAAGGGAGGAATTAATGAGAGATAAAGGGGTGTCTAATCCTCAAAACATAAGGATGTAAGTATAGGGGAGGTGATAAATAATACCCCCAAATTTTTAATTAAAAATATAAAGTCATAACAATATAAGGAAATGTGGACATAAATAAGGAAGGAAGGAAAGTGAGGATGCTTTATTTGGAATCGTGTGACTTAAAGAGAATGGGGAGGGTCTTATTGAGAGCCTAGGGTGACTTAAAATGATTATATAGAGATAAGGGAAGAGTAGAGACGTGCTTCAAGGGTTTTGAGTTAGAGATGTTGGATCTTGGATGGGTTTATATAGGAAATGAGAGAGGAATTATTTAATATTTCACAAACATAGATGTTGGAATTTACATAATGAAATATTCACAACCACAAACCAACCCATGGTTTTTTCCTGATGAATTTTCCAAATGGGAGTGGAAAATATTATTTTATAATCCCAATTTCCGAACTTATTCAAATATTAGTATTTATTATATGGAGGTGAGTCATACTCTCAAGAAAATCATTTTAAAACATTAAATTTTTTTAAAGTCTGGGAGGGTCCACTAAGGAACCATATAAATAATAAAATAAATCTAATATTAATTTATTTTAAAGTTAAACTATATATTGGAAAAATTTACCTACTATTTTATTTTATTACATAACAATTGGGCCATTAATATGACATTAAACAGATTATATATTTAAAAGATATTTAATTTTTACCCAAAATTTAGACTCTCGAGAAATTATGAAAAATTCACTATTAGAAAATTTCGATGTCCTGAAATCGAAAATATTATTAAATTTATCTAAATAATATTCTAAATATGTTAATTTTTTATTTTTAAATAAAAACATTCATTTATCGAAAATTCATAGTTTATGACAAAACATCTTACAATCCTTAATAAAAATTACAATTGTGTTCATAAAAATTATACGATCATTTATATTTAATAAAAAGTAATTTAGTAATAATATTTTATTAAAATAGTATTTAACTAAAAAAATCCATTAATTTAGCATAATATTTTTCTTAATTAAATATAAATATTAACAAAAAATACTATTTATTCTTTTAAAAAACATTAAAAAAATAAAAATAACAAAATAAATGTATATTCTTTATACAAAAAAATAATTCACAAAATAACTATGACAGGGTCTTGTTACATAACTCCTTTTAACACCTGCATAAGACCTAAGTTAAACTGTGCAATGAGGTCAGACTCTTAGGGAGACTTGGATAACATCGCTCATCTGGTAATCCCTATTAACGTCCACTTCACCCATAGGCTGTTATGTTCAAGATTAACATGTTGAACCTCAAATTGGGCTTCGTCAAGAGCATTTCCCAAATATGTTACCTCAGTTATGAGCTCTGAAAATTGGGATTCGTATGGAGAAATTGTACCGGATGAGGCCATCACTCCCTTTTTCTGATTAAATTGGAATTTTTAAAGCACTATATGATCACTGTTCGATGTCTATATTAGCTGTGGTAACAATTCATAATGGTATTTTAAAATCCAAAAACCTAAAACCAAGGAATTTATTATGTTTTATATAATCATTTTATATAATAAGGCATGTTATTTTTATCAAGAGTAATTTTCATAAATAATAGTTTGTGTCGTTACATTTTTGGAATTGATGAAATTTTATTTCTCTTCACATAATTACTCATACATTATTCTATACACAGCCTCATAACCTCTTAAAAATCATGGTGAAAAAAACTAGAATACCCAAGGGGGTATTATTTATCTGATAAAACCCACATCATAAATTTTCTCAACCATTAACATTATATATTTCATCACAAAAAGTTGTAGATGGGATGATAGGATCAATATAGGATCCTCTTCCAAAACTAAACCTCTAGTAAGCATAAACTCCCACCATGCTTAAAAATTTAGCACTAAATAAAAATACGTATCATGATGTTTACCCATTTTATGATATAATACATTCATCAATTTATTTTCATGATTCCTAAAAAATAATACTTGTTATCCATAAAGACATATTTCATATATATTTATGATCAATCCTTATATACCTGACATACATGTCCAATACTTCCATATTTATATATAACTACCAACTACTAGATAAATTTATACCACAATGTTATGGTATCTACCTAAAGGATTTCATTTTTATAGATAGATGAATGATTCAATTTTTTGAGTTAGTGAAATTTTTAGGGTTTCTTGATATGAATGGAGAAATTGTAATTTTATGGGGGGTTATAATGGATGTTTGAGAACACCATTGAATTGAAATTTAATTATTATCCATGCGTAATATTTATAAATTTTCAACAATGGTTAAATTTTCTAGAATGTTCTTACAGATTGTTAAATGTTTTTTATTTTTTCTTATTTAGGTCATTTATTTTATATAATATTTATTATAAAAGACATAATATTATAGAAATTATAATTTATGGTGGATATGAATAAAAATTGTTAGATGATGGGTATAATTAAATACTAGAATCTATGTTTCATTGAATATTGGAGAGAAAAAAATAGGGAAAAATATTTAAAGAATAAATAATGAGGGTTAAGGATTAATGATCACAATGTATTTGAAGTTGGTCACTTGTCATAATCATATATATTATTAGTTTATGTGAGTTTTCAATTATTTTATTATTTTTATTGGAATATAATTATCATAAATTTTTATAAATATTAATATATTTTAATTATGTAAAGATATGATAGAATATATTTTATTATCTGAGTAACATAAAATATTGATATAATGAAATAACAATTATGTAAATATTTAAAATGAATAACTAATTTTGATATGAAGGACTAAAAATGGAAATAGGAAAAAATGGAAAAAATAATATAAAAATTGGTTGTAAATTATCATTTATGAATATATAAATGTATTGAATATGATTTTAGGTGGTTTAATGATTTAGGTTGATTGTAACATTTACTATTTGGAAATTATCTACTGAAGGATATTATGATGACATTGATATTTATAATTATTTTGAAGTATTGTTTTGAAATATTTAATTTATTTTAGTGGATTTTTTTGAAATATAATGTTTGAAAGGGTATTGGGAAATCATTGGAGTCATAAATATTAATTTTATGATATTTTCAAGGATTCCTTCCATATATGCAAGGGGATATTCCTATTTATGAATTCATTTCCCTCTGTGATGGGATGGTGTTGTAAAATAAGGTAGTGATTTATCTAGAGGTCATTTAGGGAAACACATGGTTTAGGATAAATTATAGAGAGTTTTTTATTTATCTATAGAATATCACTATGGTGGTGTGTATGTTTCATGTGTTAGAACACATTGATCATAGAGATGTGATATATTTTTTACATGTTATATCACTCAATTCTCTCTTTAAATTTTTATAATGGGTATAGTGGGTATTATTTTTATTTTCAATGTCATTCAAATATATTCTATGCCCATATATTATTCGACATATTATTCTTAAATGGAACATGAAAGGGTTTGGTGGATGATAAGATTGTATTGAAAATGTATTTTTCTATATGAGATTTATGGTCACTAGATCTTTTAAATTAACATTTCTAGTAAATGAATAATGATAAGGATATGGACAATAAAACACGAGGATCCAAATAAGATAGTCCTACGTTGAATTATGTTTTATCTATTAGATATGATTTTGTTTCCTTCTATAATTATATGTGCGGTTAGAAGGGATCTAAATCAATGTTCATTTATTAGTAATGATATTGATGCTACTATTGTGTCTGTATAATGGATTAGGGTTATGAATCCAGTAACTTTTATTAATTATGATAATAAAAGATTACTGGAAACCTAATATCATATATTATGACATATGATGATAATGTGTGTGGATGAGGTAGGGAGATTCCCTTAGAGTATACATGTGGAAAAAATGTATTTTCCATTATAGGTGAAAAATATCATATCTATTGTGATGTGGTGGATATAGGTATATGTAAAGAGGGTCCTTATGGGTGTACATATGAAAATAATAAGAGCGTCATATGGAATATAGCTTGATAATAATTATTGGAAGGGGTGAAGTTATATGGGTATTGGTTTGTAGTTAGGGGAGTCCATATAGGTTCACACATTATATAACAAATAGTCTCCATTAGTGGAAATCAACCCAAAATGACTATAGTGATGTACCTATATTAGGATGACTATTTTTAATTGGTTGAGTTGCGATATTGGTATATTTTCTATGGTTTGTGTTATGTGATGTTGTACTATAGTAGAAGAGTTGACTATGGGGAATAAGGTGGCTGTGTATTATTGGTTTCATCACCATTTTTTGATTATTTTGTTTTATTATAATCTTCGACATTTAAAATACTTCTTTAATAATGATACACGGTTTTTTGGGGGAGGAACCCACTACAAATATAAATATGAGCACATCTATGATATATATACTTTATTTTTTAAATTACATATATATATATTTCATGGTTGTGATAATACGATATATAATTTAGAACATGGGACATTTTTATTGGAGATGTATTTTATTACAACACACCATAGGCATTGAGGTGAAAAAAGAATCTGATGCTACTTTTAATATTCTAGAATATATTTTTATGATATAACATCTATTTGTGAATGAATTATTCCCATATTATATTTTTTAAATTTATTTTTATTATTCACATTGATATGGGGCATTCATTTAAATTGGGTAATGATTTAAATATATATGTTCTGGTATAGAAAAGGAAATATTCACCAACCAATGGATTATTAATTGAAATAATATGGGGTTTTACTGAATCTCATTTCTATATCATGTTGTGCTGTAGTAGTGACATTTCCTAAAAGAATTTTAACCAAACATTTGTTTTTAGTATGGAGATTGGATTAAGAAAAATTGAGTATTTTCATTGGTGTTATGCCTATATAATTAATTGATCTTAGTATGTGAATTGTACTAAAAGAAACATATAAACATTGATTCCCCTTGTGATGTAAACAAGGCCTCAATAGTTTGTCGATCCATATTAGAGAATAAATTTTTTACATAATGTTATATTTATTATAATTGAACTCTCATTTTATATATTTTTATAATCATGATTTCAACTATTAAAGAATATGATATTTTTTATTTGGGGGTGAATGATTTTGTAGTATATTTAAAAATTCCTCATTAGTATTTCCTTAATTTTATGGGATTTTTTGTATTTTTAGAATTTGGATGTGATAACATGAGTTTATGTTTTATTCAGTTTTGTAACAAACTTAATATATTAATTGGATGGAATAACCAAATTATATACATGTTTAGAAGACATTGTTGTTAAAATTTTTCACAAAAAACCAGCTGAATCGTGATGGGTTAATTATAATTCATGACACTGGGTATTGGTTATAATATATTAATATATTTTTCTAGTTGATATAAAGGTTGGTTATAATAGTGATTTATTGGTCAGGAGTTTTTTGTGGAAGGATCAACCTATCAGTTGTGGAATAATTTATGGGTAGATTATTAAGTGTCCACAATATTATAGTCTTTATTTTTTAAGGTAATCAAGAATTAGTTATTATCTAAGGCAAAATAACTCAAAAAAGGTAGATGAAATAGAATATATAGAATTACAAATTAATATTAAATGTGTTTTTTTTTTTGAGATTTATGGATTTGAATGAACATTATCTCAATATGACCCAATAATGAGGTATATATCATATAAATATCCATCTAAACACTCTATCTTAAATACTAATTATTTTTATTAATGGGTTTTTATTCTTTGTATTAGTTTTTAATTATTTTTCATGAGTTATTTTGTTTTATAATTTTTAGTGTTACCACATAACCCCATAATGTTTATTTACAAAAATTACAAGGAAAAAAATTAAAATTGATTATATGATTTATGTATTTTATTTTTTATTCCTCAAATTGTATGACTATTGAGAAGTTGTGGGTTGATTGTTTCATGAGAGCTTCAAGGCTGAATATTTATTTCTAAGAGTGTATATTTTATATAATTTAATTTATAATGATATTACATAAATATATTATTATGTTATACTTATGACTTGGTTGGGATATTTTTTAAATATTTTAATTATAATAATGTATAGTTTGAATTTTGAGGTATAAGTCCTCAATTTTCCAAATAAATCAATTGTTAAATATTCTTATTGGAATCAGTTCCTAGTGTGACCTCATATTTATTTTATGTGTAATAATCAACCATTATTTATATACAAAGGCATTAAATGTTTCTATAATTGTTATATGGTTCATTAGAACACAACACTTCTTTCATTATATAGTTTTCATAGGTGGTTTGAGCATGATTTCATCTTGGATGACCACCTTATCAGTTTCATTGATATCCTGGTTAGTGGTTTCAATAATTATATTTGTCGAGAAGATTTTTGTTACTGTTAACATTTGTTGGTGTTGGGGAGAACACGATAGAGGATATTAACAACCTCTAGGACACAAATGTTTCTATAAAAGAGTCAGAGGCATATGACATGGATGATGATGATGAGGGCTAAGATAATGGAATCTTTAGGAATTTTTTGTTTAAGAGATAGAGGTAACACATGGGATTTCATGGAGCCTTTACAACATGAGTGGATATATATATATCTCTCTCTCTCTATTAATCTCTTGTGTTTTCCTTTTTCTCACCAGAGCTGATCATTCAACCTCCTTGTAAAAGTTTTTCCAACATTATTTCGTTCTACTTCTACGAAAATCATGGAGACCCTATTATACCTCTTTAATTCACCCTTCATTTACCTCTCACAATTGAATGTCGTTTTTTACCCCTTTTGATTGATTTCCTATTAGTTTTGGTTTCTTTTTTATCCCTAATTTGGAATATAATTTTCAATTTTTGTGTATCTAGGATTTTATCTACTGATTTATGTTCCCCATCCAATATAACACTAGTCTTATCACATAATACATCATTCCAAACCCCATTTTGGATTTACTTGAAGGTTATGTAATTTTTGGGATTTCATTAGTAAAATCACTTGGTGGATCTTTATACTAGACCATTTCCCTCATCTATTATTTTTGTATATCACATCATGCTTAACCACATATTGGTATTATATAATGGTTTATATTTTGGTTTTGGGATTGTATTGGTTGATTCAATCAACATTTTTGGTTTGTCTAATGAGGTTTCATCCACTCTTCAAATTTTTGTTGAATTAGTTATATCATTTTTTGTGGTTTCACCACATCCCTCTTTATATATGTCTATAGAAAAAGTGTGAGTTGAAATTTCAAGATATTATAATTATTTTGGACTTTATTACTATAATTCATCCTTGTTACTATGTTGATGGATTCAGATTGACAAACAATAGTTTAACAACATGGATCATGTCTATTATCCAATATGATAGGGTAAAAGTTTTGTTCTAGGTTTGATGTGTCTCTTATTCAAGTGCTCAACTTTTGAATTTTAATTTTTCAATTTTTTTATATGTGTAATAATTTTTGGTTGGTCAATGAGTCCTTCATGTATGTGTGTGTTCTTACATAACCCCTTGTTATATATTTTCTGAAAATAAGAAAAAAATTAGATTAACCTCAGCGTGAATTTAAATTACTTCAATTCTATTATATAATGATTAATCATTTCTCATATCATTTTTTATCATCACTTTTTTAGGTTTATTTTATACCTTCCATTAGATATGATTCTGATGAACTTGACTTTATTTCATTGGTGAGAGATCAGATAATGTTTTTGAAGTAATATGGCTGAGTCCTAGATATATAGTGATAATAAATTTCCTAAATCTAGTATTTTTACCAACCCAACCCTATGAAATCTTCCATTAAATTGAAAAATTATTGGCACCAAAATTATTCATCAACTATCATAAAATGAGAGTTATTTTCTCTAAATAAAATAGAGATCATTTAGTGTCTGTTGGAGAAAGAAAGATTTTAGGGGAGAATTAGATTTTACAAAAGAGTATTACATATTTTGTGTGTTATTATGATGAATTATTTCTATGATATGGAGATAGTAGTTTTCAATTGTGTTTAAAAGGACTATAATGATGACTTTTTGACAGGAGGATAGAATATTAAATCCTAGGATAGAGGATGTCTTTATGATAGGTTTGTATTAGGGGTTTTCACCTATTTTATTGGAGGCATATGATATAGAGGTTATATAGATTATGAGTTTGATTGATTATAGTGATTATTTTTTCTTATCACAAACATGAATTATTTTAATGGTAAACTTAATTTAATTTCCATTCATGCTTTGGTTGGGGGGTTTCCCAATCTTTTTTGAAGGAAAGGGAGAGTTTCCATGATTTGGGACAAACTGTGAGCCTATTTCTATATTCAAAAACCAATGTTGTTTCTTTTATAAATATTTATATTTTTAATATTATTCACCCATTAATATTCCAAAATGTTTTCCCCTTACTTATTAACACCACCATTTCTATTTCAACCCTTTAAGAATCCATAATAATGGTGGATTTTTGATTTTATTTATGGAATTGTGTCAGACCGAAAGACCAATTCTAGTTTTTTTAAAAAAAATTGATTAATTAATAACTAATTCAATTTTAATGAGTTTTTGGTGATTCCAAGTCTCACCCAAGCCCAGTAAACCCAGCTACATTCCCATTATCCACCCACCCTATTTTTATCTTGTATTCATCACGATTTAGTAGAGAACATCATAGGGTTTCTCAAATCATCTAGATTTGAAGAGGTAACTTCTTTCCATTTTAAATATCTCTATCATTACTCTTTTTCCTCCATTCAAATTATTTATTTGACCCTTCCTCATCCTCTTCGAACATAATATCAATTTTGGCCCTCCAATTCTCTCAAACCCCCTTTGGAACCCCAATTTGAAGCGGGTTTGGGGGAGGAACTTCAAAGAATCTCAAGTAAGTGAGTCTCTGCCATAGTTACACCACATTCCATGAAGTTTCATTCAATTTCTGTGAAGTTCCAAAAGAAAAGGGGGTAGGTTTTCTAACCTAGGCTATAAAATTGGGTTTTATTGGTCATTTTTTGTGGGTTTAGTTTCTATCTAAGTCCCTCTTGGTGCAATGGTGGTGGGACTTCATTTTTTGCACGGTGATTGAAGGGTTTCATTTTATTTATTTGGTGATTCCAATGTTTATAAAATATTTATGTTTTAAAATTCTATAATTATCCTATGTTTTTGTTTTTTCTAATTTTATGATTTCTGAAAAATATGTTTTGGTGTTGTTTTTATTACAATTGAATTTTAAATTCCAATTTGGTGGGAAATTGTCGGTTTTCCAATAAAATGATTTATTTTTTTATTTTGGTCTGCCCTATAAATACTTATTTGATTCTATTGAACTATAATAGGGATGAAAAATACTATTTTTAATGTTTATCCCCTTTGGTTGTTATTTACAAAATGGATTTTAATGGTATTTCTAGGACATTTGAACATTAAGTGTCATGTTTGTGGGTAAATAGAGGTTTCAAAAAGTTATCATTTCATGGTTCACTTGGAGATGCCCTATAATTGATTTCTCGGTTTCATTGAAATGTATTAGTTTTCCTTTTATGTTTTGGTAACATACATGTGTTCACATATTGTACAAAGTGGGGATTTCAAGGAGTTTTGGGTGCAAAACAACGTGGGATTTTGAGAAATAGTTTCATTTAAAAATCAAAGTCTTTTGTTTTGTGTTTTAAGTAGTTAAAATTATGTATAGATATTGTACTATTTTTATTTGACCAATAGTGATGGTTTATATGAAAATTGATTTCTGTAGCATGCTGAAATTGTTTGATCACAAAGGGGGAATCCTAGGTACGTAGGTGGGGCACATATGTACTGGTATGGCTAGTGGACAAAATGGGTTTTGTCCCAGTTTAACATAGCATTTGGATAAAGAAAACTCTAAATAAACTATATGGATGATTATTGGGGACTAGTTTATGGTTTGATTCCTTACTAGTGGATCATTCATGAGAACGGTTTTTACTATGGTAACTTTACACCATGGTACGAGGTACATGGGGCCTGAGACTATCTAGTTCCTAGCGGTGTTATTAGTTTTGTTGATCATTGGATTTCTGGTATTTAAAATTATATTTGGGTGTGTTTGGATTTATATTATAGTATCTAACATTACCATTTAAACGTTTTAATATTCTGATGGTTTTAGCTTGAAAACTATTTTTAATTGAAAGTTGCATTTCATGGAATTTTTCGCCTCTTTTCATTGCGCATTAAAAATGCTGGCTTTTTCACATTGTACTACATGCGATTTGGAATCATTGGGTGATATATTATTGGGATTATAATAACACTATATTTACAACCCATAGTTGTATTTAGACATTATTTTGCTTTACTGAGGTAATAATATTGCTATGGGTGATGGCGGTTCAGGGTGTTAGTTCTCATCCTTTGTGCGGAGTTGTAGAGACAGCTTGTGGGCGATGACCCCATGTCTTTTGGAGTCCTTAGGTCTATTTTTATGATGTATCATTCAGTATTTTGAACATTTTTAGTGCATTTGAACTTATTTATTGTTGTATGAATTTTGGTATAAACCTTATTCGATATGAATTTTTTAGATCCAGTTTATAGACTTTTTTTATGTTTTATGTATAAATATTCAGGTAAATCATTTCCAATATAGGATAAAAGATACCCAGACACATGTTCTAGCTTATGGGGATAGGGAACACCCTTTGGTCCATGCCACATGCCAGGTTTTTTCAGTAATAGTGGTGAACAGATTCGGTTCGTGACAAATGGTATCAGAGGTATGCCAATGTTTTTTGGTTATATTGGTATTTTGGGATGAGTTGGGATAGAAAAGAGAATAGACTATTGGGGCTCGGGGTTTTGGTTGTGAGTATGGTTCCTAGCCTGAACCTCTAGTGGCACACCATGAGTCACTAGGGGATGTTGGAATATACGGATTGACTTCACATTCAGGCGAGACATGTGGTCTACAGACCACACGTAGACATTGGGTGGGGGTGGAGTAGTTTTTTCTTTTATTACTGAATGGTGTTTAGATTATTTGTATTTGATGTATTTGATTAAAATTTTCAGAATTATTGTATTCATTATTGTTTTGTGACTATTTCATATTGTAGCAACATGCCTCCCTGAAAAGCTCCCATGTGCCCATGGGAGGATTCTGAAGAGAGTTCTACCACACCGATTGATCAGAGGCTAGTTGAGAGTGTGTTCTGGGATGTCCATGAATTGGAAAAGGACCAGATCCTACTCTTATGCCAATTGGAGAAGATTAGATGGGACCTAGAAAAGTTGTAGCACAAGAGTTTTTGAAAAACAAGCCTCTTACCTTCTAAGGAAGCTCAGAATCTAAAGAAACATAGGAATGACTCAATAAGATCGAGCATATGATTTATTTCCTAGAAACACCTGAGAAGCTCAGGGTGAAGTTTTCCTCCTTTCTGTTGGAGGGTCCCAGCCGTAAGTGGTGGGATTCAGTGCTTTATACTGGGAAGAATGAGCAGATGCACTGGGAAGATTTCAAGGTCATTTTCAATGAACAATACTGTCCAAATGTCTTCACATATGCCCCGTCCCAGGAGTTCATAGACCCTCTTTATAGTAATCATTATGTGATGGAGTACGCTAACCTTTTTTCTTAATTGTTTCGGTATGCCCATAAAATCATCTCAAATGAAGAATTGAAGATCCAAAGGTTTGAGAAAGGCATGCAGGAATAAATACACTATCGCGTGTTATTGTTTTAGTTGAGGAAATTTGTTGAGGTCGTAGAATGGGAGTTCATGGTGGAGGTTTACCGTAATGTTGGGGATGTACTCTCAAGGCCAGTATCTATAGTGGGAAGTGGAATCACTTTAGAAAAGAAAATGATGCGGATGGAATATGTGAATAAGGGAGGTTGTAGTTCAGGGTACTCTTCCATGCAGTTTTTGTCCGCAACTTCTGACGCGAGATCGGCCATGTTCCACCAGTGTTGTATACTGGGGCACATATGACTAGAATACCTAATTACTCCAAAGCCTTATTACCAATGTGGAGGTTTGGGGCATTTTTAGTGCTTCTGCGGGGTGGCATGTCCACTTCAGAGTGGGGTAGAGTCAATATCATTAAGATGAGTGCCAGCATAGTCCAAGCCATCAAGGAATGTGGGATCTCAATATGGAGGTTGCAGTGGTAGGGATGGGTCATCATTTAGGCAGATCTAGTTCATGGGACGACAACAAACTAGCGACCATCCTCAGGAAGAGACTGGACATCTCCTTGCGTTGGAACATGCCCCAGTAGGATCAGAGGTGGGACCGTCAACTTTTCGTGGAACCCTTCTGGTATCATCTTCTATTGTTTCTATTCTTTTTGATATGGGTTCCATTATTGCATTAATTTATTCCCATTTTGTGTACATGTGGAACTTTTCAACCAAGTTGTTGTCTTTTGCGATGGAGTTGGTTACGTCACTGGGAAAGAAGAACAAGCAGGGTCTCTGGTTCCCGTTGTGTGCGATTTCCCTGTCATGGATTGATATGGAGTGGGACCTCTTTTTCTTAGACATGGATCTTTTTGAAGTCATACATGACATGAATTGGATATTAAACTTCCATGATCACATCAATTCATATAGACGGTGAGTGAGTTTCATGACACCTGATGGGAGTCATCAGTTTTTTTGTAATGAATGGGATCCTCTGTCAGGTCTCGCAGGGCCTCCACTCCTTCATTTGGGTAGTCGTATATTCCAGTTATCTTCAATCATGCTAGAGGATGATGTTATTTCCCTTTAAGGTTCAATTACTCAGGTAGTGAATGAATTTCCGTAGGTATTCCTAAATGATTTTTCAAGTTTTTCCCCAGTGCAAGATGTGGAGTTTTCTATTTATCTAGCATGGGGAAAACAGATGATATCTCTTCCATCATATCGTATACCCCCCACTAAGCCGAGGGAATTAACGATACAGCTAGAATATATAGAATCCAATGAATTCATTCACCCGAGATTCTCTCCTTGGGATGCTCCTTTGTTCTTCACTAAAAAGGATGATAGATCCCTCCAGTTGTGTATTCACTACCAAAAGTTGAATAACGTAAAAATTAAGAACAAATAACCTTTGCATAGAATAGATGATTTGTTTAATCAGTTAAAGGGGGATAATTGGTTCTCAAAAATAGACTTTCATTCAGGATATCATCAACTCATGGTGAAAGAGTCATATATCCTAAAGACAGCCTTCTGAAGTAGGTTTGACCACTTTTAGTATTTTATCATGTCCTTAGGGTTGACCAATTCTATAGTGGTCATTATGGAACTCATGAATAAAGACATCCATATGTTTATTGATTCTTTCGTTGTGGTGTTTGTGGATTACATTCTATTATACACTGGTTGTGAAGTGGAACACAAACATCACATGAGGATCGTCATGTGTACATTACGGGATCATTGCCTATATGAAAAGTTGTCAAAGTGCACATTCTAGATCAGGGATGAGAGATTTCATGGGCATGTGATCTCTTATTAGAGGGTTTTAGTAGAACCCGAGATGATTAGTGTGGTTATGTAATGGGAGAAGGTGACGAATGTGTTCGAGATTTAGAGTTTCCATGGTCTGGCTGGTCATTACAGGTGATTCATTCGGGATTTCTATCGACATACCTAATCGATGACCGTGCTCACTCAGAAAGGGGTGAAGATTTTATAGGGTCCATAATGTCCGGCATCATTCGAGTAGCTAAAGAGGTAGTTGACTATCGCCCCCAATGCTGATTTTTCTAGAGGCTGGAAAGGGGTATGTTGTCTATTGCGATGCTTTAAGTATGGGTCATGGGTGCGTGCTTATGCAGGATGATCAGGTGGTGGCGTATGACACTCGCCAACTCTGACCACATGAAAAGAACTACCCATCCCATGAATTGGAGTTGGAATCGGTGGTGCATGCATTGAAGAATAGGCGTCACTACCTTTTTGGGGAGAAGTTTATAGTATACTCTAATCACAAAAGAATTTCATATATCTTCTCACAAAAGGACCTCATCTTGAGGCAGTGTTAGTGGATCATGTACTTGTCGGGGTTCGACTATGACATTATCTATACCCCATGAATGGTAATGTGGTGGCCTATACTTCTAGAAGAAGAGTTCCATATCAGGATTTGAGGTAGTCTAGTGATGAGTGTAATTTGATGTGGATATTTTCTCAGATGCATGTGGAGATTTGGGAGCACATTGGAGGTTCATTCTTGGTGAGAATCCTATTGAATCCTTCTCAATTTGAGTTGATTCAGAAGGGACAACCATGTGATGTTCTTTGTCAGAATTTGAAGCATTTCCATCATGGTGGGAAGACATCCTTCGATTGGCCGTTGTCCCTCGAGGACGTCTTGTGCTTCAAGTGTTGTTCAGTGTTGTCATTATCTCTACGGTAGGTGGACATAGAGAATATCCACCAGTCTCAATGGGGTGTCTATCCAGGTTCCACCAAGATGTATTATGATGTTATTTGGTAGTTCTGGTGGACGGGTATGAGACGAGACATAGCAGACTTCGTTTCAAGATGCAACAATGCGAGTAGGTGAAAGTAGAGCATCAATGGCAATCTAGTTTCCTCCAGCCATTACCCTATTCTACCTAGAAGTGGGATGAGGTTTCCAAGGACTTAATTGTTGGATTACCTCATACACCTCGGGGTAGGAATGTCATTTGGGTGGGGATTGATCATCTGAAAAAATAAGCCCACATCATTCTGATCACAGATACATATAAAGTAAATGATTTGGGCCATTTGTATCTTTATTAGGTTGTGAGACTCCATGGAATTCCATCAGTAGTTATCTCAGATATAGACGCTCATTTCACTTATCAGTTCTAGGAATTCCTTTAGACTGCTTTGGGGTCTCAGATTAAGATGAGCATGACATACCATCCTCAGATGGACGGTTAGACAGAGCGGGTGAATCAGATTTTGGAGGACATGCTCCACACATGTGTCATGGACATTGGAGGTTCCTATAATTGCCATTGGGGTTGGTTGGGTTTTTTTAATATCAGTTACCAATCATCGATTTGAATGGATCCTTTTAAGGCACTCTATGGTAGGCCTTGTTGGTCCCCCCTGTGATGGGATAAGGTAGGTGAGACCTCACTTATGGGGCCGAGTCTAGTGCCGGAGATGTCTAAGAAGGATAAATTGAACAGGAAATTCTTTTTGACATCTATGAGTAGTGATAAATAATATGTTGAGTGGAAGTGTCAAGGTTGAGAGTTTTCTGTTGGTAAAAAGGTATTAATGAATCTGGCCCCTCATTTGGGCCATCGTCGATTAGGGAATTAAGGGAAGCTGACGTCAGGGTATGTCGACACTTTCAGATAACCGAGCATATTGAAATGGTGGAATATAGATTGGATCTACTTTATCATTTGACATCCATCCATGATGTTATCCAAGTCTCCCAGTTAGAAAAATACAACCCGGATTCATCCCATGTACTGAGTTAGGGAGAAATAGAGATAGGGCATGACTTGTATGTTGTTGAGAAGAAAGTGAAAATAGTGGACTCCCAAGAGAAGGTGCTTCGAGGTAAGTCCATTCTGTTGGTCTGGGTTCTTTGGAAGCATGGTAATGATACAAAACAGACATGGGAGCAGAAGTCCTGGGTTGAGGAAGAGTACCAATTCTGGTTTTCCAATCAAACTTCAGGTTGACTTTCCGTGGTGGAATGTATTTCTTGGTGGGGATAATTGTCACATACATGACTTATTTTAAATTTAAATTACATTTAAATTTCATTCATGCTTTTTTGGGGTTTCCCTTTCTTTTTTGGAGGAATGGGTGCGTTTTCATGATTTGGGCCAAACCATGAGCCCATTTCCATATTTAAAAACCAAATTTGTTTCTTTTATAACTATTTCATTTATTTATATTTTTCACCCATTCCAATTCATAAATTGACTTTGTTGACATATTAACACCACCATTTCAATTTTGACACTTTAAGAACCCATAATAACTATGTATTTGTGTTTTTATTTAAGGAATTGGTCCAGTATGAAATCCAATTTCTAGTTTTTTTAAAAAAATGATTAATTAATAACGTATTGAATTTTTGGGATTTTTCATGGATTGAAGATGCACCAAAGCCCACTGAACCCAGTCACACTTCCGTTATCCGCCCACCCTTTTCAGAGCTCGTATTCATCGCGATTTAGTACAGAACATCATTGGGTTTCTCAAATCGTCCAAATTTTAAGAGGTAACGTCTATCGTTCATAACACCCTCAATTATTACTCTATTTCCTCCATTATAAATCTTATTTCGTCCCTTGCTCCAACTATTTGATCCTAACATCCATTTCAACCATTAATGTTCTCAAAACCTCTTTGAAACCTCATTTTGAAGGGGGATTTGGTGGATGAACTTCAAAGAATCTCAAGTAAGTGTCTCTCCTCCATAGTTCCTCCCCTTTCCATGAAGTATATTTAAATTTCATTGATGTTCCAAATGGAAAGGGGTAGTTTTTAGAACCTAGTGTTTATCCTAGGGGTTTCATGGTCAATTATTGTGGTTTTTGATTCAATCTACGTCCCTCTTGGTGCGGCTGTGGTGCAACTTGATTTTCGCACAGTGATTCAAGGGTTTTCATTGATTTGGTAGGTGATTCCATTTTTTATGCAATATTGGTGTATTATAATGATGTATTTATTATATTTGAAGGTTTATCTCATTTTATGATTGATACAAAAATTAGTTTTAGTGGTGTTTTTATGTAAATTGAATTTTAAATTCCAATTTGATGTGAAATTGGGGGTTTTCCAAATAAATGTTTTAATTGTTTATTTGGGGATGCCCTATAAATACTTATTTGTTTTTATTGAACTGAAATAAGTTAGAATTTACTTATTTTAATGTTTATACTCGTTTTTTGTTGCTGTGAAAATGGGTTTTAATGGTATTTGAGGAACATTTGAACAATAAGTGTCATGTTTGTGTGAAAATGGAGGTTTTACAACGTTATCATCTCTTAATTCACTTGGGGCTACCCTAAAATTGAATTATTGGTTTCAATGAAGTTTATTGGGCTGAATTTTATGTTTTGGTAACATAAAAGTGTGAACATTGTGTACAAAGTGGGGTTTTCAAGGAGTTTTGGGTGCAAAACAATGCATGATTTTGAGAAATTCTTTCACTTAAAAATAAAAGTGTTTAGATGGGTGTTTTAAGTGGTTTAAAATGCTTATAGTGACTATAATGTTTTTATGTGCCCATTAGTGGTGGTTTATATGAAAATGGATTTCTGTCAAATTCATAAATTCTTTGAGCACAAATGGGGATGCTCGGGTACTTAGGTGGGGCAGAAATGTGCTAGTACGGCTAGTGGACCAGATGTGTTTTGTCCCAATTTTACTTAGCATTTGGATAAATTAAACTCTAACTAAACTATATGAATGATTATTGGGGACTACTAGGTTATGGTTATGTTCCCTACTACTGGCTAATGCATGAGATTGGATTTTACTGTTGTCACTTTACACCGAGGTACGAGGTACATGTGGCCCAGGACTATCTAGTTCCATGGGGTGTTCCCAATTTTATTTTTCATTGGATTTTTGGTATTCGACCTTGTATTTGGGTGTTTATGGACGTATATTAAAGTATATATCATTACCATTTATATTTGTTAACATTATAAATGTTATATCTTGAAAAAAAATTCATTTGAAAGTTTCATTTCTTGGGATTTGTCGCCGCTTTTCATTACATATTATAACTGCTTGCTTTTTAACATTGTACTGCATGCTCTTTGGAATAATTGGGTGGTATCCTATTGGACATAGGCTCAAACCCTACTTACACCCCTTGGGTGTAAGTATAATTTATTATGCTTGACTTAGGTAAAGGTAAGTCTATTGGTGATGATGGTTCTGGTTGTTAGTTTTCATCCTTGGTGCGGAGTTGTGCAGACAACTTCTGGGTGATAACCCCATGTCACGGGGAGTCCTTGGGTCTGTTTTTCTACTGTTTATTTGGTTATTTGGAACTTTTTAGTGAATTAGAACTTATGTATTATATTCTGGATTTTTTTATAAACATTTTTTGGTATGAATTTTTCAGATTCATTTTACCATTTTTTTGATGTTTTATGTACACATATTAAGGTAAATCATTCCAAAACAATGATAGATGATACCTAGACACATGTTCCTGCCAATGGAGATAGGGAAAGACCTTCAGGCCCTTCCGTAGACCAATTTTGGTGCCGGTAATAGTGGATACTAGATTTGTTTCATGAATGTTCTAGTGTGGATTGATTTGGAATAATATATATCTATATAACTCAATGGTTTTATTCATTGTGATAGTGGATTAGAGTACTGTATTTTAAAAACATTACTTACTCTTGAACAGGTTGTGGTGAATAAATTTTATCCACATCATAGGATAAATAATTTTAGTAAGAAGGAAAAATCATTTGTTAGTTTTTAAGGAAAATATATGCTATTGGAATCACCAGGGGGTGTCTAAAGATGAGGAAGTACATTATTTATATTTTGGTGTTGATATATGGAATTAATGTTTAGTGTAATGTCATTTTGAGTTATGAATTCCATGGGCTTGTTTATGGTGATAATTAATAGTGTTTCATCCCTATCTTTAGTATTTTGTGCTCATCTTCAGAAATAAATTCTTTTACTATTTAAATGGAGATGAAGATCATCAATCCAATCATAAGTTGATGTTAGATATATTGATGGAACATAAGTTATTTGGGAAGATGAATAAGATTAAATAGTATAATTTTTATTTATTTTTTCTCAATAATGTTATTTCCCTGCATATTTCATTGCTGAACTAATTTATGATTTCCATTTTTATATTATGGAATCCCAAAATGAATTTATCTAATGTACAAAACTACATAGGGTAAGAAATTTATTATTTGAGGATTATATAATCATTTCCTAGATTATGAATCTATTTTTTTCTTTGAGTAAAACATGTTTTTCCTATTTTTGGGATAATGGAGTGTAAAGAAAATTTTGAACATTTTATGGAGACGTTTAAAAGTGAACTAGTTCATCTATTATGAATGGGGGAAATTCTATATGATTTATATTATTTCATACACCAAGTTGGAGTTGAATTATTCATAATATAAGAGTGTGAGTAAATTTCCTTTGAGTCAAGATAGTAATATCCCCATGAATGTGGATATATTACTCATGTTTTAGAGCATTCATTGTTGAATTTTTTGCTTTTTATTAGATGTAAAAGTTTTCTAATAGAATATAATTTGGGTTACATAGATCATTAGAGTTTAATAAATATATTTTAACACATGTAATTTTTTTATATACAATATTTCTATAATTTATCTAAGATTATAACACAAAGATAACATATACCCTAGAAACAATAATTAGATGATTGCATCATTGATTTAGAATTCTTATATAATTTTTAATCACGGGGTGAGTATAGAATTAAATGAAATCACGTTTTTAGAATAACTTCTATAAAACCTATGTATCTAGCATGGTCACCAATATCAGTGTCAATAAATAAAAAACCAATTTTACAATGTCTTCCTTTTTCTCTAAATTGTCCTTCCTTGTACATGAACTGCTATCCGGGTTAAGAGATATGGTTATGATAATTCCCAATCAACCGTCACCGTAGAATGTATTGAAGATACAAAATATAATAACAAAGAAGAAGTTTTTTACAAGGTTTTTATCCTCCCTTAAAACATATCATTTTCTATTTTTTAGTTTATTATGTACATAGATTATACTAACATTTAATTTGAAATTATCAAAATATCATAATAAGAGATAAAAATGTGTTAGATCAGCCACATCCAAATCCCTATGTTGTCTTGTATTTATTAGTCCATAAAATTTGTTGATGGTGTTGTTTGTATTGATACCACTATACATTTAGTGAAATTAATTGATCCAACAAAGAGTTATCTAACTTCTAGGATTGATAAATATATTATTCATGTATTTTATTCCTCTTCATCACCTCTGGCACGCTATGATTTACAATCTTAGTGTCTATCTGATCTCTTAGATTCTTGATTCCAAAGATAGTAAAATACAATAGTATAGAATCTTAATCCTTCGATGATGAATAATTTGTGATTAATCGATTGAGATATTTTTGTTCATAGATATGAAGAAGATCATCTATGGTAACAATATTGGATTGTCCTTCATTTATATTTAGAGTCTCCTTAAAATTCTTTTGGCATCGATGGAATTGTCAACACACATTTTGATCTTCTTCTTCTCCAATATATTTTATATTTAGAGATATCTTGAAATTTATTTCCATAAGAGATATAAAAAATCCATTATATTAGTTTGTTTAACTTCATATACCTACTAGGTCTTTAAAATAAAATTAATGTGATATTATATCATCATATAATTTCCCTATAGACTTAGATAATAAAACCTCATGCAGTATATGAATAACTATGGCCTTTACCATCTCTATATTTCATATAACTATAAATTATTTAAAAATCCAGCATATATTCCTGGAATCACAATGTGGCCCAGTATATAATAGTGTGAAACTCCCCACTTATAGTTGTTATCTTTTTTTGATCCCTTATCACATAAAGAATAATAATAAATGAGGATAATTTTCCCGTTTAATCACTTGTAAGAATAGTATCTAATGATTTACAGAAATTATTTCCTTATTTTTTAGAATAAATATATTTTGAAAATTATTAGTATTATAAAATTTTATAAATTATCAAGGTCTATCATTTTTTAGAATGTAAATGACATCGGAAATCTACATTAGTTCTTATAATGTATCTCAATGGTAGCTAGGAAATATACCTTTTTTAGGTCATACCTGACTCATCTGAACACAAAATAACTCATATGAAGTATCAAATGACTCTTCCAGAGATAGATTTATTCACATGGGGTCTATTAGGAATCATATAAAGTCTATAGTGACTCATCAAAAGACATTAGTGGATCATCTGATATCCTTGTAGTATCATTTGATATTTTAATTCACTCATCCAAACACTATAGCGACACATAAAAAATTCACGATGACACTTCCAAACTACCAAATTATCTAAAATCATCTTCTGATATAAATTTTTGATTTGAGGATGATAGTCAGATCATTTTATAACCCCATAAATTCATTTAAGGTAATTCTCAATCAATAATAAATCATCAAAAATCATTTAAAGGGTATTGATTTACATGAAACTATATTTCATATCCTTACAAATCCTTATATGGTTATTTCAAGAATTTATCTATCATAGATTCATTAATGAAAAATAATCCATATCTCATTATAAACAACTTCTTAAAAATCTCATGAAATTATTGTATATTAATTCTATAAAATTTAACCATCACATTTCATTTAAGAACAACTCTCCATTCATAAAAAAATAGTGGGTAACTTGAATCTAGTCATCAGGATGACTTCATTTCATGGAACACATAACATATTCATACATTATTCACATGAGTAATTTATGTAGCTCCGTTAACTCTATCAATTTCATATTTTTTTAGTTATATGTTTTTTTTCTCAATCTTAATTAGGAATGATCTTTGAAATTCAATTTCTACATCTATATTGACAATAAATACAACTAATCCCCTTGAGGACATAAATCTACCGATTTTTAAAAAAAATCAATAACCCTTTCCCACTATTTAACTTCTAAACTAAAAGGAACATAACTCCCCCTTATTTATAATGAATGAATATTTTGAATATGTGTTGTACCTCACTCATATTATCCCACTATATATCTGAATTTCAACATGATTATCTTTTGAGAGAACAACTGAACCACACAAATCCTTGGCCATACACTCTAGTAAATATACTCAATGTCTATGTTTTCTAACACATTTTAGAAAATAAGTGCTTATTTTATAAAAAATCAGGGATCCTCAAAAATATTCTTATATTTTATAATATTATCAATGAATCTTAAGGTTTTGTACTGTATATCATCATAAATTTGAAATCATGCTCTCAACTCACCTAATTTATTTGAGAAATTATATTTAAAGGAATGGAAACTCCCCCTTTATCTGAAAAAAACATCAACCAATATTCAACCTTAATAAAAATGTTTTATATGATATATTATTGAGTATAAAGCTGGATTAGTATACATCATTCTCTAATTTAATGTAAAATTTCTAGAAATTATATATTTCATAAATTAGTCTATATAAATGTTCTTACTCTAGGATTCCCTTAATAGAGTCACACTTTTAATCTGTAATTGATGTTAAAACATTATTTTGTTTGAAAATTTTTGTAGATACCATTTTTATTAGGAGTTTTTTACTATTTTGAGCCAGAATTCCTACACTTACATTAACAAACTAGTCCAAAAATTCATTTAGAAATTTTAGGAATTAAAATTTTAACCTAAGTATAATAGATTATGAAACCATACTTGTTTGATGAAACTATTCAATGAACCATCCAAAATTCATAATTTAATGAATTTAATAGGATCTAATAGATTCCCAAGGACTTATCCATTTTCCAAACCCCCACGGAGACACCCCAAATAATAATTATCAAGGAAAGTATTTTCAATAGATGCATTTTAGTGTTCCAAAAGTTGATTTTAAATGAATAAGGTTACATTTCACTATTTTCCTAGTATAAATGATTATCCCAACCTTATATTTACTATTTTTTGTAATGTGAAAATTTATTTCACTCCTCCTAACATGACGTTCAATTCCCTATAGTGAAATCACTCAAAGACAATAAAATTTTTAATGTAATAAAGAGGATATATTTCTTCCATAATGTAAAAAAATATGATTTATAATATTTTCTCAACCAAGTTTCTCCAACCACCTTAGTATTTATTCAGTCACATTTTGTTTTAAAATCTATCATTCCTTTTGTAAGTAAGGACTTTATGTTTTTTATCTCTAAACTTTTTTGGAATAGGATTATAATGCTTTACTATTAAATCACCTTCAACTACTTTATCCACTAAATTGACTATAGTCTTTCTCATAATTTAATCTTGGGAAGGAATAAGTTTCATGAATTTTTTTTCATGGATTTTTTTTAATCCATCAGTATAGGTTCTCATAAACCATATATTTCTCTATTCTAGAATACCTCTCTTGAAATTATTGTTGTTCTAATACAATTACCTATTTTACATTAATTTTTTAGTCTCATCCAATTTCTATATTTCTAATTTTGTAACACCAAGATATTTTATGATATTTGTTCCCATAAATAAATTTTATTTAATTGACATCTTTCATTACACACCTCAAAAATTTTAAATGTACCATAATATACTAAGGATGTATTATTATTTAATTTGATAGTTTTCACATAACTATTATATTAGAGGATATGAATTTAACTAAACAAATTATAAAAATAATTATGGTTTAAACATGTATAAAATTAATTCATTGGTAATAAATTTAATATTTATTGTAATAAAAAACAATTTAAAGTAAAAGAGGTGTTTTTATGAAAAAACAATTATGCAGATAATGTGTTTTTATCTTAATAGATTAAATTATTTTCTATTGGTGAATGATTTTATGTAAAAATATATATTATATATTAGTTTTTTATCATTCATATAATTTATTTCCTAATAAGTGGATAAGAATAAATATAGTTTTATACATAAAATGTATTTTCAAAATGCGGTTTTCATCCTATTTTGCCCACATATTTTAATATTAATTTATACGAGTTATAGAAACTGAATCATGAAAAATAGATCCCCTTCTTATATTTGAGATATTATAAATTTTTAGATTTGACCGACTTATTTTTGGTAACTATTAGTAGTATCTTTGAGAAATTATTGTCACATTGGTAAGGATAAAACATGTAATATTGGGTTAAAACATTTGGATAAAGCTCAAAAATTTATCTAATACATTCCTTTATCCTACAGAATGATTGGTGTTCCTCCACGACCATCAATGTAGAAAATAATTTTCTACATGATTCCATTTATCTTCCATTATAAACATTATATTAATTTAGGAAAAGAATTGATACAAAACGTCACATTCATGACATTAATATTTCAAATTTTCAAACATAAGGATAAAATGATGTTAATTTTAGTTAAAATTTTTTATTTTTAAGAGTAAATTATATTTTGAATCATAGTAATTTATTTATAATTTTCCATGATTGAAAAATTACATTATAGTTTTACACCATATCTACATAATATTTATTTAGTTGAAAAAAATATAAAATAAATTATTTTAAAAATATTAAATGTAATAAAATTTTGTTTATTTATTGTGTTCACGAATTTTATAGATAAATATTACCTATATTCAATTTTTAAAACATTCACATTCAAATTCATTTTCTTTCATGTTGTATTTGAAGTCAAATTAATTGAATAGTGTCAATAATGACTTTAATAATTTTTTATCTTAAATAATAATTAATTTTATTATTTTAAAATATTAAAAAAATAATAGAGGAAAAGTAAGGTGAAAAAATGGACAGAAATGTCATCTATTTTCCATTTATGAGATAATTCTTACCTCAAAGGTAAAATTATAACCCTTTAAGATTTAAAAAATCATTACAACAGTTATGATTAAAATAGTTCATCCATGGGGTGAATACAAAAAATATGGTTTAAAATGACACAAAAACATATAAAAATTTGCTTTTATGATGATTTTTTACCTTATAATATATTTATTTGAATATATGTCCATTTGGAGGATTTTTTATTGAGAAATAATTAATTATATTTTAATATTTTTTATAATTAAAATTTTTTCTTTTCCCTCTATTACAAAAGGTCACCCATTATCTCTTTTCCATAAATCACATTGACCAATTTTTATCATCCAAACACTATAAAATTATAATCTAAATTTCATTATCTACAATGTAGAAACCCAAATCTTGACGTACATGTAAAATACATTACTTTTGCGGAATACTTAATACATAACAAAAACCAAAACTCAAGGACCGTAATAGTTTAGTGTCTTTGGAAACTTGGAACGTAATATTCTAATCTTGGTGAAAGATCTTCAACATCTCCCATAAAGATCTTCTCCTTTTGTTTTCATAACTAAAAACTTTCATTAAATCCTCGGGAAAAGAAAACATATAAAGGGTGAGCTCAAATGCTCAGTAAAGGTAAGAATAGAGAACATAAAATAATCCATAAACATTTGAATGAAAAAACATGAACATAAAATCTAAACATCAAAATCTTGAGCAAAGACATAAATAATGGAAGTAAATAAAGCATATATTATAAAGGAAAATTAATCATGATAAACTAGCATTGGAATAAAACATGTGATTGTGGAAACCATTCAGCACCTGTTATGATTTCTATAGTAGCCAAGGCATTGCTGCCAAGATCATCTTAGTGGACAATGTCCCTTTCTGAATCGAGTTCACTCCACGTTTCAGTCCTGTATTATTGAACCGGTTTAAAATTCTGTTCCATCCATATATATTTCCTGCAATATAAATCTTTACCCAATGCATTGGAGGGAGATATAGGTCCCACCCATCTCATAATGAAATCATTCTTACATGTGCCACAAAATAAACATACATCAATCATAATAAACCAACAAATAAAATGGGTTTCATAAAAATCATCCCATAATCACATAATCTATATAAAAGAAATGGATATCATTTAATAATAAGAAAATTGAAACCATGTAAATCATAGAGACATTACACTTGAAACATACACATATTAATTAATGTCATCTTAGATGAAAAATGGTTTTGATAAAACACTTGAAATGAAATCTTGAGGAAAATATCCTTTCTTCATCAAAATCATTTTATTTTCACAAAAAGCCATGAAATTTTAAAATAAAAGATATTTTGTTGAAAATAGTCATGAAATCTTTTGGATGAAGCTTCATGAAAATAAGGTTTTGTAAAACCGTAAATATCATTTCATTCCGTAAAAGTTAAAAAAACATTCTCCTCGTACTTTTGTCGGAAAAGTCAAAAAGTACCTCATATGGAAAAAAAGATTCCTTAAATACCATGTAGTAAAAGTAAAAAATGTGTAAAAAGGACATTAAACATACATAAGGACACTTTTATAAAACATGGACTTGGATGATAACAATAACCCCAGTAAATACTTACGTATAAGCAATCTCGGATAAAAAATGTGATTTGAAAAATTATCCCTTACCTTAGGTCCGATATGCATCGTATGTATCTGAACCTCCTATATAATGAATTAAATAATGTCATTGAGTTATTATATAATCATATTCATTGTTATGATATCATATATGGTTCTCTTATGACTTTATATTACCCGTTCTTTTGTAAATTCCATGTTAAAGCATCATTATGGGTAAAATTGTTACATTTATCGTACATTTTTCGACTTGTTGTTCTTAATATTATTACATATATACTGATTTACCTAATTACAGAATTTAAAACATGATTTTTATATAATATATACTCATCGTATACATATATATATGATAGATCGATAAATGGAATGAAATACACCGTTCATGGAGACGGTAGGTCGTACGTACGAATGAACGCTATTTTCGTTTCCTTTTTGAATTGATTGGAATTAAGTAGATGACATACATATATATATACATAAATCAATTAGCTTTATAATTTCATATATTTCATTATTACTGCTTATATATACTACATAATCATTCTTAAATGGTTAACATGGAGAATGAATCTCATCGCGTCGTGGAGACGGTAGTCCGTACGTACGCACGAGCGATGATATCGTTCCCATAATTATTGAATTTAATTGTACAAGATGATACAATATATAATAATCATTATTATGTTATAATAACTATGAATAGTTCTTATTTACACCATTATACCCATCCAAGTATGGTGATGATGGAAAAACAGATTATACCACGGCGTGGAGACGGTATTCCGTACGCACGCACGCGCAATGATTTTGTTTTCTGTAGGATGTATAGATGGTGAAATAGGGTCTTTTCATAATTATAATAAAATATCAATATATTAGTGATACTTATGTTATTACTTCATAATAAAACAACTAATGAAGAATAAGTAGAAGAAGAAATAATGTTGAAAAAATCGGTAACGGACATTACCTCTTCTTTAAAGAGCCTCTTTGAGACCTCCTCTTAGGGCACTAAAATTGTTCTTTGAAGAAGACCAGGACCTCTAGGATGTTTCTAGGGAAGTGGAGAAGTTAATTTGGCAGGGGTTGGCCGAGATTGAAGGCTCAAATTGATGTGAGGAAGGGAGGGAGGAGGTGCCCTTTTATAAGGGAGGAGAGGGACACCTTTAGAAATCTTAAAAATATTAATTTATAATAAATATAACCCCACTTAAAAACCTCCAAAAGTGAATAATATTCAAATATTAGATGATATAGTCTTGTAATATGATCAAACAATAATATTTAGACATGTTAGGAAATTATTTTAAACATTATCAACTTGATTTATCCTTACGTAATCAATTTAATTTTATTTGTGGTAATAACATTATAAATTTTAAATTATAACAAAAAATTACTTATTTGTTTTTAATTGTCCATAATTGGATACTTTAAAACATTTTAGACCATATAAATTTAAATTTATAATTTTTAAATATTTTTGTGGTTTTTAAACAATTTTATAATATGTTATGTTTATAAAATAACAATAGTGTCAATTTGACACTATTCATTTATATGAATTTAAATAAAATATATACAGAAGATATGTTCTAACTAAAATATTTATTAGATTCATAAAGGTTCATATGTATCTATAAAATTATTATAGCACATTAAATAGTTCATATAATATTTATTTTATTATTTTTAAAACCATTTATTTGGTTTATTTCTTAACAAAATAATTACTACAACATTTTTGTTTAATTATTTAATATATTTATATGTTGCATAAAAATTAAAAATAAAATCCTATGATGAAGATAAATATATTAAATTTCACAATAATACTTTCACTAGAATTTATCATCTTAAAATAACAATATTTAAATTGTTATATTTATTAAATTATGAAGGTGACAACTTTGGAATCATTTAAAATAAAATAATATAAGTGTCATAATAACTTTTATAAGACTCCAAACGGTTATAAATTAGGTAATTGGATGATTATGGTATATATATACACATCCAATAAGTTTTGGTCAGGATTTTGGGCATTTTAATGGGTATTAGTATTTCAATAAAAACTATATTACTGATTTTTCAATTCATAAATAATTTCATCATCATTAATGTATCACCACTAATGATAGTTATATAATCCCTAAAAATTATAAATAAATTATCATGATGTAGATAATTTTATTAGATTTCTGGATACTATTCATGTTTGATGTTTTATGATGATTATCACTAAATTAAAATTATTATACTTATATGATTTAAGAGTGTGACATGTTGTCACATTCTTTGGTTTTAATAATAAATAAATTATTTTCATGGTCAAAAGTCCATAAAATGAATCTAATCTGACCCTTAGGTGATACAGGATTACTTTTTGCCATCTAATAGAATTAGTACATATGTTAGGATAATTTTATAATATTATATTTACACTTAATTACCAGATTTACCTTTAACTATGGTAAATAAAATTTACCATAGTTACTATTCATAATTCCCAAAAAAAATTATTTATTAACATAATTTGGACCCAATGATTCCAAATATGGAATCCATTTTTTCAAATTAAATATACAAAAGTTTCAGAAATTAAATTAAAATTAATCCCGTTGTTGAAAGAAAACGGATTTTTCTTTAAAACATTGCAAAAGATTGAATTGATTTAACCTATGAATTCAAGGTAAAATCAATGATAATGACATAAATTATATTAAATGGTAAAAATATATTCTATTTATAATTTAAAAAAATTAAATATTATAATTTAACCACATAAGTTATTACGATGAAATTTTTTTTTAATTAAAATATAGCGTGTTTTTACTATTCATTAAAATATGAAAGTTACCAGAATAATATGAAAATTTTATCCAAAGTAAATTTTTATTTCTTGATTCCAAAGAAGAATTTTATTTTGTCATATTGAACTTATAAACATTTTAACAAATATAATTAAATTTGGTGCGCCATCAAAAGGCGGCAAAACTGCATTTTTTGAAAAATACTTATTTTAACCGAAAATTTTATTTTGTTTTTATACCATGTTCTATAAAATGATTAAGATGAAGAATAATGTTATATAATTAAAAATATAGTTAATACTATTCATAACAGCTAGTTCATAATAATATTATAATAACATATCATTGTTTGGTAAAACCCGGTATTGCGTACAACACACGCTATCGAAGAAGGTCATGATTGCGTGTAATGCAAGCCAAGTCAGGGTTGCGTATAGTGCAAGAATCCTTTTTCTGTATCATTATAACAGAATCCAGCCATTTTTTCATTTATAAATTGAATATATATATATATATATATACTCAATGTTTCATAGAATGACTATTATCAAACAAACTTGAAATTGTGTGTAACACAATCTAAGAATAGTGTTGGTTATACTGCAAGCTAATACGGTGTTGCGTATAGAACAAGATAATATTTGTGTATCGTACAACAGAAGATCTGAATGAAATTAAAAAATAATATATCTTATAAAATATCGGGTTATTACATTCTACCCCCCTTAAAATGAATTTCACCCTCGAAATTTGTCGGGGTTATAAATGGTTTTCTACTTGAAAGTTTCTTTAATTTAAAACCACATCATAAAACGGAATACCAAAACTTATCTTTAAAAACTAAAGTATGAAACGTAATGGTTACCAAAATAAACTAATCACTCAGATTCCACATAGGACAACATAGGTGAAAATACTGATATGGAAGAGAAATATAACCATCATGTTCTGATAGAGAGAGGTAGAGAACATGGCTATGAAAAAAGCCAACAATCACAAAGACATATTATTGTGATGATCTAAGGTACCATCTGATTCATCAGATATAAGGTCACTAGGACAACATTTTTGGTTTTCAATATCATTTCCCTAAATTTGATGAATTAAAAAAATACTTTCATGATTTTGGTACATCTCACTGTTGTTTGTGAATTGAACAATTTCAACTTCATCCCTTAAATAAATGAAGTTGAATTAGTTATTCGTGATGTGTTAGCAGATCATGTGATAGAATGATGGTTCATTCCATCTGTTTCAAACAAAAGGTTTTCAAAAGATATAAGTCCATCATATGGTTAGATTAATCATATATAGTTCCAAAAATGAACTTATACTTCATATATCATACCGCATAATAAAATAAAACTAGTTTCTACTAACCAGGGACTTCCTGTAGTCCAGTGATAGGCGATAAAGGCCAGTCGCACTTCGGTTGTGGGTTCGATTCCCACAGCCTTGTCTAACGCAATGGGTTGTCACCCATCCTACAGGTTGTCCTTTTTCTAAAACTACATAACTATAACATCCCATCAATAATATCGAAAATGTTCAATCCTTAAACAATACAAACTTATGTCCAACATAATCCATTCCAATATTTAGTCTTATCTAAAATACTCGGTCCAAGATCATAGTATAAAGAAAATGAATACTTGAAATGTCACATAACAATCACGTGAATGCCATCATTTATCCCCCATATATCATAATATATATATTTTTGGTCAAATTAAAAACATCTGAATACCTTAATAATGTATTCTCTAGAAAAAATTAATAACCATTCAACCTTAGTTAAAACATGAATGATGTCAAAAGTTAACTCTTTCCACATACCAAAATCCAAAAATTTCTATATAATCAAACCATGATATCACTTTGTCCTTATATCAGTCATGAGCTCATGAATACTGTCAAACATTTCATCTTCACTTGATCTCTTCATTATGAACATATCATCTTCTTTCCACAATATTTTAATCACTTTTTATGGTACCATAAAATTATTAAAAACCACAATAGACAAATATAAAAATATTCTAATACACCATAAAAGTACCTCTACAACATTATTCTTGTATACCAATACATAAAAAAATCAACCCATCCTCTTTAATGATTGTCCTGGAATATGTCCTTCCTTGATTTAGAAGTAACTTTTTAGGTCAGGGCATTGAGTTGGGTAATGCCCATGTTTTCCACAAATAATACATTGAACTACATAACAGTCTGTCTCTCTATGACCCTTTTCTCCACACAGATAAAAACTGTCCCTCCATTTGAGGTATTCCTCAAGGTTCTTCTTCCCTTATTTATAAAACTCAATCTTCCTTTCCTTATTCTCCTCAACATGTGAACATTCATAAAAGTCTATCTTCCTTTTATTTGATGAATTAGGAATACCACTAAATTTCACCTTGTTAATCATATATCGCGATGACTGATTCAGCATAATCACAATATCTTTCTGTCTAGGCATTACGCAATTTTGTTGCCCATAGTCACTAATTTTTCCATTGGATTCAATTTTAACTGAATTCCTTATGGTTCACTCCATTGTCTAAACCACAAAAATAATTCTGGAAGAGGCAAAAATCATACTAGGAAAATAACATAAAAAAGGGGGAGTACCTTAAATATCTAACATCATAGATTAAATTCTAAGATCGTTACCGTAGTTCTAGGACTATATCCTATACGTATACCTATCCATAGGGACATCCTTAGACATAACTTATAAATATCTCTAGGGATCTCACTAATGTTTTCTCATCATAGTTTCCAAAGGTTGACTAAAACTTTCCTTTGATACCAACTGTAGCGACCCGAAGCTTGACGTACATATACAATACATTACTTTTTCAGAATACTTAATACATAACAAAAACCAAAACTCAAAGACCTTAATAGTTTAGAGTCTTTGGAAACGAGGACCATAATCTTATAATCTTAGTGAACGATCTTCAACATCTCCCATAATGATCTTCCCCTTTTGTTTTCTTAACTAAAAACATTCATTAAATCATGGGGAAAAGAAAACATATAAAGGGTGAGCTCAAATGCTCAGTAAGGGTAAGTATAGAGAACATAAAATAATCCATAAATATTTGACTACAAAAACATGATCATAAAATCTAAACATCAAAATCTTGAGAAAAGACATAAATCAGGGAAGTACATAAAGAATAGATTATAAAGGAAAATTAATAATGATAAACTAGCACGGGAATAAAACATGTAATTGTGGAAACCATTCTGCACTTGTTATGATTTCCATAGTATCCAAGGCATTGCTTCCAAGACCATCTTAGTGGACAAAGTCCCTTTCTGAATTGAGTTCACTCCTCGTTTCAGTCCTGTATTACTGAACCGGTTTAACATTCTGTTCCATCCATGTCTAGATCATGAGATATAAATCTTTACCCAATGCATTGGAGGGAGATATAGGTCCCACCCATCTCATAATGAAATCATTCTTACTTGTGCAACAAAATAAACATACATCATTCCTAATAACCCAAAAAATAAAATGGGTTTCATAAAAATCATCCCATAATCACATAATCCATATAAAAGAAATGGATATCATTTCATAATTAGAAAATTGAAACCATGTAAATCATAGAGACATTAAACTTGAAACATACACATATGAAGTAATGTCATCTTAGATGAAAAATGGTTTTGATAAAACACTTGAAATGAATTCTTGAGGAAAATATCATTTCTTCCTCAAAATCATTTTCTTTTTATAAAATGCCATGAAATTTTAAAATAAAAGATATATTGTTGAAAATAGTCATGAAATCATTTGGAGGAATCTTCATGAAAATAAGGCTTTATAAAACCGTAAAAATCCTTTCATGCCGTAAAAGAAAAAAAACATTCTCCTCATACTTTTTTCGGAAAAGTCAAAAACTACCTCGTATGGAAAAAAAGATTCCTTAAATACCTTGTAGTAAAATTCAAAAATGGGTAAAAAGGACATTAAACATACATAAGGACCTATTTATAAAACATGGACATGGATGATAACAATAACCCTAGTAAATACTTACGTATAAGCAATATCGGATAAAAAATGATATTTGAAAAATTATCCCTTACCTTAGGTCCGATATGCTTCTTATGTATCTGAACCTCCTGTATAATGATTTAAATAATGTCATTTTCTTATTATAGAGTCATATTCATTGTTATGATATCATATATGGTTCTCTTATGACTTTATATTACCCGTTCTTTTGTAAATTCCATGTTAAAGCATCATTTTGGGTAAAATTGTTACATTTATCATACATGTTTCGACTTGTTGTTCTTGATATTATTACTTATATACTGATTTACCTAATTCCAGAATGTAAAACATGATTTTTATATAATATATATTCAGCGTATACATATATATATGATAGATCGATAAATGGAATGAAATACACCATTCATGGAGACGGTAGGTCGTACGTACGCATGAACGCTTTTTTGATTTCCTTTTTGAATTGATTGTAATTAAGTAGATGACATAAATATATATATATATATATATATACATAAATAAATTAGATTTATAATGTCATATACTTCATTATTATTGCTTATATATACTTTATAATCATTCTTAAATGGTTAACATGGAGAATGAATCTAATCACATCATGGAGACGGTAGTCCGTACAAATGCACGAGCAATGATATCGTTCCCATAATTATTTAATTGAATTGGAGAGGATGATACAATATATCATAATAATTATGATGTTATAATAACTATTTATATTTATTCTTTACACCATTATACACATCCAAGTAAGGTGGTGTTGGAAAAATAGATTACACCACGGTGTGGAGACGGTATTCCGTACATACGCACGGGCGGTGATTTTGTTTTTCATAGGATGGATAGATGATGAAATAGGGTTGTTTCATACTTATAATAAAATATCATTATATGAGTGATACTGATGTTATTACTTCATAATGAAACAACTAAAGGAGAATAAGTAGAAGAAGAAATAAAGTTGAAAGAATCAGTAACGGACAATACCTCTTCTTTGAAGCGCCTCTTTGAGACCTCCTCTTAGGGCACAAAAATTGGTATTTGAAGAATACCAGGACCTCTAGGATGTTTCTAGGGAAGTGGAGAAAAGAATTTGTCAGGGTTTGGCCGAGCTTGAAGGCTCAAATTGGTGTGAGGATTGGAGGGAGGAGGTTATCTTTTATAAGGGAAGAGAGGGACACCTTTGGAAATCTTAAAAATATTAATTTATGTTAAATCTATCCCCACTTAAAAACCTCCAAAAATGAATCATATTCGATTATTATATGATATAGGGTTTTAATATCATCAAAAAATAAAATTTAGACATGTTAGGAAATTATTTTAAACATTGTCAACTTTATTTATCCTTACTTAATCAATTTTATTTTATTTGTGGTAATAAAATTATAAATTTTAAATTATAACAAATAATTTCTTATTTTTTGTGAATTGTCCATAATTGGATACTTTATAACATTTTTGACCATATAAATTTAAATTTATAAATTTTTAAATATTTTTGTGATTTTTAATCAATTTTATAATATGTTATTTTTATAAAATAACAATAGTTTCAATTTGACACTATTCATTTATATGAATTTAAAAAATATATAGAGAAGATATGATCTAAATAAAAGCTTTAATAGATTCATAAAAGGTCATATGTATCTATAAAATTAGTGGCCCACATTAAATAGTTCATATAATATTTATTATATTATTTTTAAAACGATTTATTTGGTTTATTTCTTAATAAAATAATTACTACAACATTTTTGTATAATTATTTAATATACTTATTTGTTGCAATAAAATTAAAAATAAAATCCTATGATGAATATAAATCTATTTCCTTTCACAATAATACTTTTACTCTAATTTATCATCTTAAAATAACAATATTTAAGTTGTTATATTTATTACATTTTGAAGGTGACAACTTTGGCATCATTTATAATAAAATAATATAAGTGTCATAATCACTTTTATAAGACTCCAAACGGTTATATAATAGGTAATTGGATTATTATGGTATATATATACACTAAAAATAAGTTTTGGTCAGTTTTTTGGGCCTTTTAATGGGTATTATTATTTCAATAAAAACTATATTACTGATTTTTCACTTAATAAATAATTTATGCATCATTAATGTATCACCATTAATGACAGATATTTAATCCCTAAAAATTATAAATAAATTATCATGATGTAGATAATGTTATTAGATTTCTGGAGACTATTCATGTTCTAAGTTTTATTATGTTTATCACTAAATTAAAATTATTAAACTTATAAGATTTAAGAGAGTGACATGTTGTCACTTTCTTTGGTTTTAATAATAATTACATTATTTTCAAGGTCAAAAGTCCATAAAATGAATCTAATACGACCCTTAGGTGATATGGGTATACTTTTAGCCATCCAATAGAATTTTGGAATGTGTTCGGGTAATTTTATAATATTATATTTACCCTTAATTTCCTGACTTACCTTTAACTATGCTAAATAAAATTTACCGTAGTTACTATTCATAATTCCCAAAAATAAAAAGTAGTTAATTAACATAATTTGGACCCACTTATTCCAAATATAGAATCCATTTTTCCAAATTCAATAAAAAAAAGTTGGAGAAATTAAATTAAAATTAATCCTGTTGACGAAAGAAAACGTGTTTTTCTTTAAAACATTGCAAAAGATTGAATTGATTTAACCTATAAATTCAATGTAATATCAATGATAATGAAATAAATTATATTAAATGGTAAAAATATATTCTATTTATACTTTAAAAAAATTAAATATTATTATTTAACCACATAAGTTATTACGACGAAAAAAGTTGTTTTTAATTAAAATATAGCATGTTTTTACTATTCATTAAAATATGAAAGTTACCAGAATAATATGAAATATTTATCCAAAGTAAATTTTTATTTCGTGATTCCAAATAAGAATTTTACTTTTTCACATTTAACTTATAAAAATGTCAAAAATAGATTTAAATGGGGTGCGTCATCAAAAGGCGGCAAAACTACATTTTTTGAAAAATACTTATTTTACCCGAAAAATTTATTTTGTTCTTATAACATGTTCTAGAAAATGAGTAAGATGAATAATAATGTTATAAAATTAAAAATATAGTTAATAATATTCATAACAGCTAGTTCATAATAATATTATAATAACATATCATTGTTTAGTTAAACCCGGTATTGCGTACAACACACGCTATCAAAGAAGGTCATGATTGCGTGTAATGAAAGCAAAGTGAAGGTTGCGTATAGTTCAAGACTCCTTCGTTGTTTCATTATAACAGAATCCAACCATTTTTTCATTTATACATTGAATATATATATATATATACTCAATGTTTCATAGAATGACTATTATCAAACGAACTTGAAATTGTGCGTAACACAATCTAAGAATAGTGTTGCGTATACTGCAAGCTAATACAGTGTTGTATATAGCGCAAGATAATCATGGTGTATCATACAACAGATGATATGAAAGAAATTAAAAAGAATATATCTTATAAAATCCCGTGTAATTAAATACAACATATAGGTGTTGATATAATTAAAATACCACTCCTACGTTTCTTAATAAATGTTCTAAAGGACGTCTACTAAAGAAGATGTAATCATCTTAACCGACCTCTTTCAGTGTATTTATTCTTCTACATCCTATAAATTATAGGTGTTAACTATAAAATTATAAAACAAGTATCCTTATTATATATTCATTTTATTATTATCATGAAACCACCATTATCCATTATTATTCCTATGAAATGTAAATGGAAAATATTGTTCATATATATGTGTGGACTACCATATACACATAGTGATATTTTTCATCATCATTTGTTTTTTATGGGAATAATATTGGGTTTAATGTTTATACATGATATTTATGAAACTATTGTGACTATTTAATTTCAATATCATATCTACCTTCTTTCTTAATAGACTTTTGGAAAACAATAATGTTTCTCATTCGTATGTGTGGACTACCACCTCCACAAAGCAATGTGATTTTTTTCCTCTCTGACTGGATGCCACTACGAATTTATTTAACAAATATATATGATATATATGATATACAATGGATTATAGAAATGATTACTATTATTTAAATTTATTTTGTTTTTTCTTTTTAAAATGGACAACAACATTCGTTCATACATATGACCTACCATATCCTTGAATAATGTAATTCATATTTATATCTATATCTTTTATGCATTACTATAAAAATGTATATATATTGATTATATGTATTATTAATAGCATTATTATTTTTTATGTTGATGGAAATATGATCAATTTAAAAGGATCAGAACTACCAAACCAAAATCTCTTGAAAAACAAAACTATTAATACCAAAAAATGACGATACTAATAATTAAATGGGTATTGAATGATATAAGTGGATAATATATTATATTATTTGTATGTAAATGAATATTTTATTTATTCATAATAAATTTAAATTTATTATATAGTTGGATAAACTATATTCAATGTTAGTGGAGCATGAGGTAAGGTATATTTATCTCACTTTTATATCATTGTGACACTACCATATTCACCACTTGTATCATTTATATGGTGTATATACTGACCATAGATGTATTTTATGATTTTTATCATGAAAATTAGGGGATATAAATTAAAAAAATCAGATTATTATGATTAAAATTATTCCAAATCATTAGGCATATTATGATACAATCTCATTGTTTCTCATGTTTTCTACGATTAAGTTTTCCATTACCAAATTTCAATATCCACCTATTAATAATCACATGAATTTTATCATCCTATGGTTACTTCTATAGAAATTTTTTTCCCTTTAATTGTCCACTCATTATGTTCTCAATAAATTCAAATAATTTTTTTAAGGAAATATCATCTTTATTTCTCTATTCAGTTCAAAATCAATTTTAATCCTTGTACATGTTTTCTAAAAATCTTTTCAAGAATATTGTTTTTATTACAAGATTTTTTAATGTATTTTTTACCAATGATTTACATTAAATAAAAATTAAAAATAAATCTTATTTTCATTTTTTTAATTAGGTGTTTTTGGCTATTTCCTAAAAATGTTACTGGTATCTTTGTTGTAACACACATTAAAAGAGTATAATTTCACTCCACCATGGAAACTAAGTGTTCTAAATCTAGTTTTACATGTTTCAAAGATCTATTTGAATGAAAAATGTGTTCCCTAATTTTTTTATATTTTTAGATTTTAATAATGTTTTTTAAAAATGAAAATGGACCTTTCCTTAAGAAATAATTTAAATATAATTTAAATATATTTTTATTTATGATGAAATAATTTATTAAATATTCTTTAATAGGAGTAAGATCCTATTATACCATATTTTTTTTATTTTGAAGGATTTTTTAATAATTATTTAAGGATAATCCTTTGACACTTGTGACTTTTTCATTGTTTAATTATGATATAAAAGAAGCATTATGATACTTGATTTATTTAGATGAGGTATAATATGATGATAAAAAGTTTATGAAACTAATTTTCATTTATGGGTTATGATATGATTAATTATTTTGATCTTATGGAACACATATGTATGATTTCTATTATATTATTGGTTTCCCTGAGAATATATTTCCCTACAGTTCATTGGATAAATATTGAAATATCATAAGAAAATAAGCACTGGAATGGGGAGTTAACCATATTCATTAATGAACTTTATCTACTATTATAATATTAGGAGTGAACCATGAATAAGAAGAAGACCGAATGGGGAATGAAAATAATACACTATGTTAGTATATATATTTAGCCCAAATAACAAATGAAATGATGATCCATTCTTAGGTGTATCACAAACACTTAATTGTTATTCTAATGTTATGATCTCAAGGAGCGTGTTATATTCTAGTTTTTTTTGATTCGTGTCCTATGAACTACCAATTGTTTATTCCATTAATCAATATTAATATCTTTGATATGTAGTTTATGGTTCATGAATGTTATTATTATGTTCTCAAACAATTAAATTCATGCTATGTTCTAGTCATCATTTTTACATCCCATGTTTACCCTTACCAATAATTTTATCTTATCATTTTTTATGTGTCCTTTCCACAAGTTATCAATAAATTTTTTATGTATAATATGTCTAATAAGTTTTGTATTTATTAATAACTTATTGGGAGATGATATTAATCTCTTACAAAAGAATTTTTATTTATAAATTTTTCTAATGTAAAATTACTTATTTGATTACGGAATGGATCGTAATTTTAGGTATTTAATACTCAGATAACAAGATATGATATTTATATATGAAAATTATAAATCAATATAGTTAGTTTCAAAGCTATGTTTAGTTTCTATTTGAGAGTAGGATGAAAAAATTTAGAGATAACCCTTTGGATATCTTTTGTATAATAGAACCTCATATGTTATGGTAAAGAACGGAATGTGGAATTCTTGGTAAAACAAACCTTTATTGATACTATATGTGGATATGGTTTTTTAAAAATGAATATAGGGGTAAAAATACTGGAATTAGTTGGTCAAGTAAATCACATCCATCATTCTAGTGCATGGTGAGGGTGTCCTTACTGCACACGTAGTCTAATTATCCAAAAAAAATTCCTCAGTTAATTCAAATTTTTTATAAACTCTCATGAAGGATTTTGACAGTTTATGATCATGTATGTACTTGGTTAAATTTGAGGTATCATATATTAAATATAATTAGTTCTGATTTGGATATACTATAAATGAATTTTCATGACTATGTGGTTTTAAATAATGAATATTGTTTCTCACATAATGATTTTTTGTTTTATTAGTGGATTGAACCTAAAAGAACCATGATCACATTAAATGTGATATACAAAACAAATAGTTTCCTCATTATTTAGAAAATTTTATGGGAGTTGGAATATATAATGTTATTACAATACTTACACAATATAATTAAGTGGTGAAATATTTATATCTTCCAAAAGATTAAAGGTAGGAATAATGTTCTATTGACTTCTTCATGAGGAAACATCCACCATATTTTAGTGGGTAATATGACCCACTAGATACTAATAAATGGATCAACACTACTAAAAATATATTATCCATTTAACATATTTCCAAGCATTAAAATGTCATTTTAGTTATTTATCATTTGTAAACTGAATCATACCAATGGTGGAATGTAAGGAAGAATGCTAGAAAACTTAATGAAATTAACTCTATAGAGTGGGATGAGTTTATTAGATTATATTTTTATATGTAATTTCTTCATATTATTTACTCAATAATAGAAATTGAATTATATAGTCTAAAATATAAGGATAATTAATCCATTATTAACTATGATGAAAAATTGCCAAGAGTTGTGAGGTATGATTGTGGCACATTCATTCAAAGTGCAGTATTGTTTAGCAATTCATGAATCGGTTAAACAAAGTATCTAAAGGGTTTTATCAATACAATTAATTTTTATATATATGAAAACATTTTTCATTATTCTATGAATGTGGAAATAGATATTTTATTTTCCCATCAATCTCATCGTTTCAATATGAAAATAATTCTAGAATTGAATGGAAATTCTAAAAACCATCGAAAAAATAAGGCGTACTTTTAATTATGTTCAATGTTTTATAGGAAATATAGTGGATATTATTTCAAAGGAATTGGAAAATTATTGATGTTTGGAAATGAATTTCCTTGAGAAAATGAATTTTGATGTAATGGGAAGAATAAGTTAGATAATGATGGAGAGAAATGACTACGGAAAGAACCACCCACACTATAATGATTCAAAGAAAACATGTATTTTCATTATTCAAATCAAGGATAAAATCCCATGGTTAATTATGATGATCAATATAAGAAATATCGTAATCCTAAGGATAAAGGGGAATATCACATGATCCCTATTTCTGATGATGTGTATGATAATAAATATATGAAAGGTACAAATATAATCATATTTGGTTATACTAATGTATTATTTGATTCTACATATACCCACTATTTTATATTCTAATATTTAATTAAGGATATAACAATAGCACCATAATTTTTTGATGTTCAATTATAATGTAAAACCCCGAATTTCGTGAAATTAATTTTTTATGTTTTTTATTCATATCTAGTTATAGTTTGTGGGATTATTATTTCTAAAAGTATCATTTTTTTGTAAATAATTGTGGTTTCCTTGGACCATTACATATCTTAGTTTCATGTTAAGTGGAGATTGAGGGAGGTTCCAAGAGTTTTAAATGGAGGTTGGAGGTGCAACATAGCTAATGTTGGGAATACACGACATATATAGTTTACACGACATGAAATGAGGGTTCATAACATATGAATCTAGTTAGTTAATTGATTTTAAATTAATTAAGGGGGAATACATGAGATTGATTATATATCACATAAGTGTAATTCATGATGTGTGTTAAATAATGGATGAGGTAATAATTTTTTTTTTGTGATTGTTGGAAATTTTCAGAAAACTGAGGATTACACCCTGTTTAATGGTTACAAATTGTGAAACTTGTCAGATTCTGTGTTTTATTTTATTTTCCCCACTGAAATTTAGTTCATTCAACCACTACTCAATCCCTCTCATATTATATTACCCTAGCCACCCATGAAGGTCTTTTTCCACCATCCTACCATTATGGTTCATTAGTTCTTGTTGATCTCCATTGGAAATCTAGGGTGAGTTCTTCTTCTTTCCCCATGGATTTATTTTTTTCTTGTCTTAGGGATTAACTTCACTAATGTTGTTTTTGATTGGGACATGAGTTGGGATTTTTTTATGAATGTTGGGGGTGGTTTTGGTGCATCAATAGATTCTCATGTGTAGTTGGGGTATGCAGATGTTTGTTATTCTTCATACAGTGCGAAAATACCATTAATGATTAATTGAGGTAGTTAATCCCTCATTTTTTATGCCTGAGGGGTTTACCCTCATTCATCTATGGTTTATTCTTATGATGGATTAATAAAAGATAAATAAATTTTTAATTTTAATTTAATTTGTTTAAATGATTTATTAAAATGATTTTTTGGATATTTCATTATTGTGAAATTGCTAATTGTACGAGATTGATTCCATACTAAAATTTAAGGTCGTTCCGGAATTTTTCTAGGATAATTGGCTTCTGTTTCGGAACCCTTATTGTGATGTTCTTGTGACATCACCGTAAAATGGATAATTGACTAAACACTTATATTTCCCCAATTAATTGTATTCTTAATTATTATTTCATGTGTAATATTTCTTATATAATAATGTGGAATTTGATAAAAGACTCTTTTGGAAATATATAAATTGGTCTTGATGTGTTCTGATGTGTTGACAATCATGTTGATGGTAATTTTTCTCAATGATGTGATGTGGGGTTTATGAGTGATATGTGTTCATGATTTATGGTGGTGAGGTTATGGTTATTTTTCCTTGTTCATGGGGAAGAATTGTGTTTATTAGTTGGTTGTGATTTTGGGGTGGGGAGATGGTGGTTGTATAACTATGATTTTGGGGTTGTGAAGTGGTGGTTGTTTTCACATTCTTTTGGTGCAATTTGGTTTTTTTCTATACTTTTGGGGTGAATGGGTGGTTTTTTTCACAATTTTGGGGATGATAGGTGGTGGTGGTTTGTACATTCATTTGGTTGACTGGGTGAGGGTTGTTTTTTCATTATTTGGTGATGAAATGTGGTGTTTGTGTGCCCAAAATTTTTATGGTGGTGAGGTGGTGTTTGTTTGGCTGTGTTATTGTGGTGGAAAGGTGGTGGTTTTTGCCCATGATTTTGGGGCGACGATGTTATGATATAATGGGGATGATGCATTGTTCATGATGGGTGGTTTTTATTTATATATTCTTAAGAACTAATCGAATAACATGTTTAATAATGATTAAAATGGATGAGGCATTGATGGGTTAATGGGTTGGAGATGATAAAATAAAATAACAATAAATGATGTTATGTGTAGTGAAATTTGGATGATTCTATATAATTAAATGAATTGTATGGGTAATGTTAATTGGATAGTGGTGTGATGTGGATTGTGGTTTGTTTGGAGTTATTCATTTAGAGGTGGAAGAAAATGGGTTGATGTCGTGAGTTTGTTAGTGTTTGGTAATGAACCCATAATACAAACTTCTATGTGGATATATATATATATATATATATATATATTGGTATGTTCATGTGTATTTCTATATACACCACACCCACATCAAGAACTATGTGTTGATGCCCGCATAGTGATGCATGGGGTGTTTTTTCCGACATCCAGTGAGGATGTTGGATTATGGGGTATCCATTCATTGCCATTATATCATCTAGGAGTGTTAGGTATTTCACAATCAATGATGATTGGAGAAGTATCAGTGCACTGGATGTTGGTTGTGATTACTCAGGTGTCTTAGAGAATGTTGTAATTTATCCAAGGTGTCGTTATCCTTGATGAGATGGAGTGAGGTGTCTTATAGTGGGGATAATACATGAATGGAGGAGGGAATGAGTTTGATGTCCTACATGTTTATGATATCATACTACTTTGGTTATGAATGAGTATGTTTTATGTCCTTATGTTTTTGGGGGATACATGATGTTTATATACATGTGGGGTGGTTATCCTATGTTCTTATGGGTGTCGTGTTATATAATCATACATTTGGGGTAGTGTGTTATAAAAAATATATGGGGGTCCATAGTGTATGATGATGGGGTGTGAAAGTGGAAGACAAGTAGGAAAGTGTTCTGGGGCACCCTTCTGTGATGTAACTCATGTAATATTGTATTACTTGTATTTCATTATTTATTGAGAATTCCTTGCTGAGGTTGGGATGGATAGTTGACTTTTTAGGTGTTTTTGGTTCTTTTGTTTTCATATGGGATCATTACCATTCATAATTCACATGTGCATGTGAATTTGTTTTTCATACTTAATATAATTGTATGGTCACCATTTATATATAAATTAATTTTTAGGTTCCCAAGAAGGATACATGTACTGTGATAGAGATTACTCTCTAAGATCATTGGGTAGAAATTGTAACAGTGATTTGGATTATGATTTGGGGATTCTTTTTGGAGAAATATATTTATAATAGTTTTATTTAGACATTCATTTTGGATGGTTTTGGGTACTTTTTTAAATTATGTAATGGTGTTTCTTGTTGATTTTTCATCTTATCTCTCAATAGTATTCTCTTATACAAGTTATTGCCTCTCATTTCCTGCTATTTTTATACCATCTGTGATAGTCACTAATCTATGGCCTTCCAGAGGTAGTAATTGGTGTTTGTTATCCCTATCCTCTCATCACAATATATTTATTTTTAGGTGGTCATGAAATATTAGTATCAATAGAATATGGTTGAGAGAGAGGTTGATGTTTTGAGTTAGGTACAATGAGTATTACATGGGTTTGAATGGAAACATTTTTAGTTTACTTGGTATGTGACAGAGGTTCGGGATACTCACCAGGATGGAAGATTTTAGGCCCCCATGATCCAATTCATGAACTCTGGTATTTTTGAATGATTGAGTTAGGTAGACTTGTTTGTATGTTAGAGTGTTATAAGAGATACAAGCATCATGCTAACTTGTGTATATTTTTAAATTTCAATTTTTGAAAGATTAAAATGAATAAAGTCGATTGACATAAATATAATTAAATTAAATTCTACCAAACTTAGGAAGTTATTATTTTATTTTCATCCACAAGTCATGTTCATAATCTTCATGTGGCTCAGGAAGTTGAGGTTTAGCAAGCTTATGAAACTGATTGCCATGGGGTTGATCTATAAGAGGAGGATGAGTATTGAATGAGAGTGTTTTTCTCATTAAAGTGAAAATATTTGGTTTTTTTAAAGGTTAGTTAATTAGATGTAGATAATTATAGGTGGATGGAGGAACTTTAGATAACATTTAGTTTGATCCAATACCCAATGGCGTACTAGGTCCCTTTTTCAGTCATCCAGATGCGGGGAGATACTCCAAAGTGGTGGGAACTATATATAAGGGAGCGGAAGAGGGTATATATTTTATGGGTTTAGATTGATAAGGATTTCCATGAAGTGATCCATTCATTTACCGTGATGGCATCGAAGAGGAATGAGCATCTTTATCGTTAACAGGAGAGTATGCTAGCATGGCATTTAGGAAGAAATTTTAAGGACCCTCTACAATTTTCCCCATATAATTTTTAAGATGTGGAGTTTTGTATGAGACGTATTGAGGAGGAAATACTTCTTCATATCTAGTATATAATTACTCATATTATATTTCTAGTGTAACTAGATGTTAAAAATATTTACGTGGTGATTGATAAGATGTTTTCTTAAGGAGGTTTAACACATGATAACAATAAATAGGGTTCCATTAAAATAATATTTTTCATTGGTAGGTCCTAGGTACTCAGAACATCGAGGTTTCAACCAGTGAGGAGTGGACATTAATAGCTTCTCAAGATGTATTATTTATAAATTGGTTTTTAGGAATTTTATGGGGACTTCCGGCCAATGTGTTTTGGTTAAGGGAACTATGGATATGTCCAAAACCAGTCCCCAGTTGTTCCTCGTGTTCATTTTGGTGTAGGTGGACAAGTTCAATTACAACCTCAATATAAGTTTCATGTGATGAAATCCTAGTATTAGGGGAATTAGTATTACATTCTACGGAAGGGAGATATATCAGGGAGATGTCAACCCCTATATTCTCCTCATGTTTTGGACCATGACCGAAGAATCGTCATGAAGCAGGTCCTCAGTGGAGAGGTAAAATATATGGGGATGGTCAGTTGTGTATAGTGGAGGTGGAAATGCAATAGGGGCCATATACCATTAGTGGAACAACTATTTTTAGTACCCTTTTTTATGCCTTGATTGCATCAAGATCTTGTGATCCCTTTTTCAACAAATCAATTCCATTATATGGTACTAGATATGGAGATATTTCTTTTTCCCCTAGAATTTAATACTCTTATTGGAAGCCATATCACCTTGTTTAAAATGTACCCATGGTTTAGCATGATGGTGTGGAAAAACCATCCCCATGGGTATCATTTACTACTATAGATGTAGCCATATGATTTTATTCATGATTTCAACTAGTTACTTTTTTGTATGATCCGTTATTGACTGCATCCAAAAAAGAGTTATTTTCATGGTTGTAGATGGCCACATTGTAGTTTTCATTATTGATATGGTTTTTTAGTTTGGAAGATGGTGTGTGGAGGCACTTCATTCATTTATGATAGAGTTGTTAATGGAATTAGTGAAAAATCCTATAGTGGAGTTCCCCAGTGTTGTTATGCAGTTCTGGGATGTCTTCCCTTGGGAGATTTTGAAGCTAACCACTCAATATAATGATGAGTTATTTATAGAAAAACAACTCGTTTCTTGTACAATTTCAATGTATCCTTAGTAGATGACTACATTAGAGTTTTTGTAGTTGAGATTTTATATAGATTATCATAGGAAAAAATGTTTCATCCATCCATGTGAGTCACCTTGGGGATCCTTAGTGTTGTTCACTAAGAAGGTGTATGGTAGTATTATGTTGTCCATTGACTAATGGAGGATGATTCAGGTAATGTTCAAGAACTGTTACCCTCTTCTAAAGATATAAATCCTTTTGGAATAGTTGGGATTGGTGAATAGGTTATTTGTGACTGATCTATGGTTTGGATATCACCATCTGTGTGTAAAGGAGGGTGATATCACAATGGAAACCTTCAGATGTACATATGACCACATTGATTTTGTAGTCTTTCGATTTGTTTTTATGAAAACACCATGGTTCTTTCATGGGGATATTTAACATCATGTTATGTGAGTTCCTCGACTAATTTTTCAATGTATTCCTTAACAATACCATGATCTATTAAAAATTATATAAGGAAGATGATGATCATATTAGAGTTGTAATGTAGGTTTTTTGACACTACCATCTCTATGTAATGTTTTTCAGGTTTCATGTTTGGAAATAAGTGGTTTATTTCAATGGGAATTAGTGTCTCAATATGGTTTTGAAGTGGACCCATCAAAGGTCTTGGTAGTTGTTTCTTGGGAATCACCTGAGAATATGACAGAGGATTATAGTTTTCAAGGTATTTAATGATCTTCTCGGATGATTGAGAATTATTTTTCTCAATTTATTGGCCCCGTTGATAGATTTTACCCAAATATATCTGAATTTTTTGTGGTATAAAAAGTTTCAAACAATATTTGGTTACCTGAATTTGATGTTAGTCAGTGCTCCAGTGCTTCTATTTCCTCCGAAGGGTGTAATATTTGAGGTTTTTTTGATGCTTTACATATGGGTTTGGGATGCATGATTATGCATATAATAGAAATGTTTTATAATGGGTTTATAATGTATCATCCTCATGCTAGTAAATATTCCCACCATGATCTAAAACTAAAAGCTGTTGTGTTTGCCCTAAAAATGTGGCAGCATTAACTCATTGGGGAGTGATTTGTTTCCATCAAAGATCACAAGATCTTGACTAATATCTTTAGTTAGTTTAATTAAAATTTTTGGTAGTGGATATGTATAGGGTCTCAGGGAGATTACTATTTTTTATTTCTTGAACCTTATGAAAATGGAATTATGAAGTCGATGCCTTGTGCTAGAAGTTATGGAATGATGTTGTTCTGGAGTATGGGGATGCATGGAGAGAGATGGAGTTTGTAGCCTCACTCTTTTCCACATCCATGACTTCTTTAAAATTAATTTTTCATTTAATTTCTATAATTGATTAGTTATGGTGGTTTTCTATGAATTTTGATGGAAACTGTGGGTTTTCAAAATTTGGTCCTAACAATGTGGCCATTTCGAGATTTAAACATATTTTTTTCTTTTATAAATCCTTCATTTTTCAAATTTTTACACCCATTCCACATCCCAATTGTAATACATAGGTATTATAAGACCAACATATCTATTTGGACCTCATATGAATCCATAATAATGATGGATTTGGGTTTTTTAAGGTGTTGGGCTAGCCCAAAATCCCATTTCCTACATTAATTTTTTTAATTCATTAATATATCCTTCAATTGTTATGTTCGTTTTCTGATTCTAACTCTCACCCAAGCCCACTTACCCAAGGCACACCCCCTATTATCTCCTCTCCCAATTTTGAGATCAATTTAATTGTGAATTTCAGTGAAATGTCTCTAGATTTAAAAAATATCCCCGATCAGAAGAGGTTAATTGATCCTTTCCTAAATCCTTTTATTTTTAATCCTTTTCTCTGATTCCAGTTCCTAAATGACCTCATTAGCCTTATTAGATCAAAAATTAAATTTAAGGTTGTTTGGAAATTCATATATAGGTGTATTTGGGTCATTTTAATCAAGATTTATTTTGGTAAGTGTTTCCCTCTTCATTTCTTTCCTTCTCCTTAGGGTATCCCCTATCTTTCATGAATATATAGAGTGTACAGAAGTTAGGGATCATCCATAGGGTTTTATTTGGGTTCTTTTTTGGTGAATTATTATTGTTTAGGGTTCTTTTTCACTTCCTTGTGGTGAAGTAGAGGTGCAGATGAGGGTTTTCACCATGATTCAAGTGTTTTGACTCAAAAGGTAGGTTGTTCCATGTGTAAGAAAATTTTGAGGAGTTAACTGTCTTGATTTACTGTGTTTAATGTTCATCAAATTTTTCTTGTGGTGCGAAAACCATTTTTGATGGATTTTCTTAACCTTTTAATTTTGTTGTTTCATTATGGCTTGAAATTGTGTGCTTTTCATGCGTGACTCTTGGGGTAATGTTTGGGTGTATTTTATAAAACATGAAAGTGAATTATTAGTATTTATAGGAGATGGAAATTATGGTTTGTTAATTCATTAGTGTCATTTGGGCCTGAAAAAGGTTTTTTTGGGTGGGTTATAGGTGTAAAACAGTGTGGTACTTCTTGGAAGTGAATTTTGAAAAATTGTGTTTTTCATGTGTGTCATTTGTGGTGTTAATGAGGTATTTTTATAACACTTGGGGGTACATTAATAAATGGTTTTAGGGATATCAATTATGTTAAGGATTTTTATTGGTTTTATTTTTGAATTTAATGATGGATGTATAATGGGTTTTGTGTGAGAAGCATAGTTACACCACTTGGGTTTGTTTTATGAAAATTGTGAATGTTTTTTAGTTAAACAATGTTGGTAAAAGGGTGTATATGCACTTTTTGGTGGGTTTGATCACCTAATATGGGTTTCTAAAAGGTAATGTTGTTATTTAAGATGTAATGTACTTTTTTAGAATGTTTTATAAAGTGCTGAAATGTTTTAGAAAATGGAAATAGAGATGTGAAACATGGTTCAGGGTTGTTTTGTGTGATTGAGTTTTAAAAAATGAATTTTGATTATGAAATAAGTATTATATGATATTTTATTCTCAATTTATGTGAGTTAGAATATCGTGGAATGGTTTTATAAATTTATAATGGATTTTAGGAAGTGTAAAAGAAATATGAAAAGTGTTGTGGGCTATTTTTTGTTTGAGTATGATTTCAAAATGTATTTGAATAAGAAGGAGTATTTTCTGACTTTTGTGATGTACATGTGGTATTTTAAGTGAACTTGTGATGTGGTAATGATATCTACATGTGGAAATTATATTTCATAACATGTTGATCTTTTTTAAGCAGAAGGAGAAACCCGGGTATCTAGGTTGGTGGATGTGTACTCATATACTAGTCAATCTGTGGGGTTTGGACTCAGTTGTGTGTAGTAATATTGACACGTACAACAATAACTAAACTATGATGATAATTATTGGGGACCAATAGGTTATGGATTTCTTCCATACTAGTGGCTCATTCACGATAACAAATATTGTGATGGTTTCTCTCACCAAGATACAATCTACCTCGGACCCACACAGAGCTAGTTCCTAGGGGTTATTTCCTAATGCCTGTGCTCATTAATTAATTTTTTCTTACCATCGGAATAAAATATGGATGCCTGGAAAATTAATTAGTGTTGACATTAATTTTTTTAAGTGTTGATTCTAAATGATTTACCACTTGAAAACTATTTTAATATTTAAGTTTCATCTTTTAGAAATTGTTACTAGCATTTTCTATTTATGAAAACATGCATGGTTTTCATCTTTGAATGTTTATCACATGAAATATCATTGAGGTTGTATCCAAATGGGAATTTGATCACAACCTACTTACACACTTGTATATTAGTATACTTGGTTATTTTTGTTGTCGCAGATTGGGTAATGTTTTTAGGGCTAGTGGTTAGGGTTTATAGCCGGTCCTTGGAGGTGAAGTCTTATGGAGATGGCTTCAGGGTTGTGCTTCTTTCCATGAGGGATCTTGGGGTATTTCATTTTCGTTTTGTACCTTTGTTATATTATTGGTGATTTTTTTGAAACTATGTAATTTAGTTCTGAATTTTTTTTAATGATTTTTTGTTTTGAAAAATCCAGATTCTTTTTATTGGATTAATTTGTGTTTTATGTTTATAAACTCAGGTAAATCATTCCCAATTACCATTTTCTGATACCCAAGAACCTGTTCCAACCCATGGGGATTAGGAAATCCCTTTGGTCCTTTCCATGGGTCCTGTTTGTCATTGGTTTTACTGGTGACCAGATTTAGTTGGTGAAAAAATGGTATCAAAGGACGTTCAGGTTACCTCTCTAGGTCATGTTATTTGGGGATGATTTGGGATAGTCAGGGGTTAGGATCATCAGAACATTGTAATCCTGTTATGGGTAGTGTGCCTGATCACCACACCTCATGATGGGATATAATATTCTAGGGGATTTCTCGATTTATCTAAGTCCTTTGGTTTTCTTGTTTTGATGATGATAAGGGGAAATTAAAAGTGAGATGGGTTATTCCTCTCAGTGAGCTTGCGGGGCCTGGAATGCCATGTGGAGTTGGGGATATTACCAAGAACACTCTCTTTGATGGTGAAGTTATTGTAATATTTCTTCCAACGATATTTCCATGTCTCCCACTGAAACTAGTTTCCTCTCACATTGTCTTGTGTTCTTTAGTTTTGAAATCTGGGAACATTGGATTTAAAGTGATATGGTTTTAAGAAGCGTAATGTTTTTATGAAATTATTTTCTAATAATGATGAAATTTTTGGATTTATGAAATTGTGGAACTGAATTTTATTAATTTTTTTCAAATGGAAAATGGTGTTCTTACACCTATTTTGAAAGCAGGAACTATATTGATGTTGGTTTTGAAAGTGTTTCCAACAGAGTTTTCTAAACAATCGATGGGTTTTTGAATGGGTTGATATGTTTTGAAATATATGTGAATTACTTTAAAGTTATATCTTATATAAATGGATGTGTCTTTATGAAATTTTTTGTAAGATGTGAATTTTGGTTTTGATAACGTGGTTAGAGGTTTTGTGAAAAAGGATGTGTTGGAAGACCGTTTTGGTTTGGAAAAGTGGATTGTTTTTTTTTTTTTTGACAATTGGAATTTCCATGACCGACCGCATGAATGGGGCTATATGGGATGATGGATGGTTGATAGAAAAAATAGATGAGTTCTAGGAAAGATATGAGGAGGGTTCCCTATGTGGCATAGAAACATGCATGTGTGAGGCCCATGGGTGACCATTGCTGGATACACTAATCGTTGAACCATTTGTTTCAATGAAATGTTTTTAAACAAAAACATGATGTCTTGAGAATAATTTAGGATATTTTATATTATATTTTTTTGTATAATGATGAGTTTGTGTGATGTTTTGAGTCCAGAAACTCCTCCGGTTTGATCCGTGTTTTGGGTTTGTGTTTGGTTAGTAAGATGGGTAAAAGGACCGGTTAATAGTCTCTTCCGAGGTATGTTTTGGGACACCTTTATGGTGGTTCCATTCATTTTTGATGATCTTTTTTGTGGAATATTTTTAAAAATAGACCATCTTGGTTGGGTCCTTGGGTTATCTCATTGAATAAGGTATGCCCCCATTTTCGGTTAATGCATAACTGAAGTGCACTTGGATTGTTTCTCCATTGGAAAATCCTCTAGTTGATCAATATAAAGAATATTTTATCAATATTTGTTGATTTAATAGACAACCATTATTTTTTATTTTTGGATCCTTTTGTAGTGGAAGAGTTCTCATGCAATGTTGAAAGAGACCTTAGATTCTCATGTTTCTAGATTCATCGGCGGTGGAAGTGGTCTTGGGATATTATTCTGGATGAGTGTCTCGATAGTGTCTAAGAGGGCCTCTAGGTTATTCATAGTTTATTTGATGTGGTGGTTCATGATAAACCACTATTTTTGGAAATATGATAATTAGAGGCTATTGTAGCATTTTTCTGGACTTGAGGGTTGTTTAGGGACCTGGCATAAGGTCCCCTTCCATGTATTGATTATATCAGTCACAATAGTCATGTTCAGGGATGCCATGTAATGTCACGTGCTCATTTGAATGTAAATTTAAAGGTTGTGTAATCCTCTAAGAGTCTATGTTAAGTGCGGAGTATGTTTCCCTTGGGAATACTTCAAAGTCCATTGTTTCAGAGGAATGTGTTTATATACATCCTTTCCTATAGTTGTTTCTCAAATGAATAAACAAGGTGTGATGTGTGTGCATCTTCAAAGAACATTGTTCAGTGAAATGTTGGGTTAGGGTATAGTGACATTGGAATGTGTTATGAATTACTAAACATTTCAGGGATTGTGGTGTAGTTTTTTCTATCACATGATGAAGAAGATTTATTTAAGTGGTTACCAAAGCCTAACTACAAGGCCGAAGATGCTTCAATCATTTCAGCTCTAGCCATTGGTCGAAGAGAGAAGCTGGAACATAGTTAGGGGAAATACGAGGGTCATTAAAAACCTTGTACAATGTCCTATCCTCAGTATTAATGATAGGAATAGTTTTAGAAACTGAATTGATCATCTTGATTAAGTTGTTCGTGTTTGGTGGTAGAGGTGGGAGGACCTCATTTCCATGCAGTAGCCTATGCTCATACTTTTCCGCCTTTATTTCAACTGGGAACATGGAGAAAGGAATGGAGTTTGTATAGATAGGTTGAGTGCATGGTTTGAGCATGGTTATTAGTGAACATGTCCCAGAAAACTATGTAGATATAAGGAATCCCACAATTAGAACATGGTTTGCCAAACCATGTCGACTAACTATGCGGTCGTCCCAAGTCTTTAAATTTTGGGGTCTTACTGTACCAACCCGGGCTGGTGGGTTAAGATGGTTGGTTCTTTTGGTGGGGAGACCCACTATGAGTCTTATATATGTTATTTTGTAATGGACAGATGGAAGTCTACCCCTTGAACTAGAGAGTCTGTTCAGGCTTCCCCCTGTTAGTGTCCTGAATTTGTCTTGAGAAAATCTAAGTTGTCTCGTATGGTTGGGAGCCCATTTGTGTATCCCCATACTAGTTACTCAGATTTGTCCATGGTCTTGGCCTTGTAGGAGATAGTCTTGTTTGGTGCTATCTTACTACCAACATCTTCATGTGGTAAACATTGGGATTTGATAGTGCCCAATAGTTTAGTTAAATCAATGTATGTGTGATCTTGTTCATTGTTGTTGTTCTTCTGGGTAGATTACATGAGTCTAGTTCATATAGTGTTTTTGTTGTTTCCTTTTTGGGATAAAGCCTCAATGTTCTTGATAATTTGAGGAATTTTTGTGTGTGTTTTGGTTGGTGAGATTATTCCTTCCTTAACTGATCATTAGATGTGTTTCGGCTTTTCGGTGGATGACCGAACGTGGTGAAGGAGTACATTTTCAGTTGGGTTTGGTTTTTTACTTTTGGGCTAGTTGTGGATTTCCAGGGGTGTAATGTTTTATGGTGGGAATAATTTTCACATACATGAATTAATTTAAAGTATTTTCTTCATTTAATTTCTTTCCTTTCTTTGTTATAGGGGTTTTCAATTCATTTTAGAGGAAATTGTGGGTTTTCAAAATTTGGGCCAAACCGTGGGCCCATTTCCAGATTTAAAAAAAAATTGTTTCTTTTATAAATCTTTCATTTTTCAAAAATTTTCACCCATTCCACATCAAAATTGAAATTACCTGGTATATTTATGCCACCATATCCATTTTTACGACATATTAATCCATAATAATGATGGATATGGGTTATTTATTAAGGTGTTGGGTCATCCCGAAAGGCCATTTCCAGCATTAAAACAAAATTTCATTATTTAATATCTCATTAAATTTTTATGTTTTTTGATGATTACAATTATCACCCGAGCTTTCATACCCAAGGTGGTCCCCCATTCTCTCCTCCCCGAATTTGTAGCTAAATTGGATCACGATTTTGGGACAATATTCTCTATATTTCACAAATCGCCCAGATTTGAAGAGGTAAATTGGTTCTTTCATAACTACTATATTTACTCAATTTCTCCCATTACAGTTCCTATATGATCTCCTCAGAAATACTTGAACATCACTTTCTTTTATGGTTATTTTGAAATTCAAATACAGGTGTATTTGTGTCATTTTTTTCATGATTTATTTGAGTATGTTTTTCTCTCTTAATTTCATTCCTTATCCTTAGGGATTCCTCCATCTTTCATGAAATTATAAAGTCTCTAAAAGTTATGGTTCATAACAAGGGTTAGATTTGGGGTATTTTGGTGAATTCTAATGGTATATGGTTCATTTTCACTCCCTTGTGGTGCGGTGGAGGTGTGATTGAGGTTTCACACCAAGATTCAAGGGTTTTGACTAAAAAGGTAGGTGGTTCCATATGTATGTAATCTTTTATGAGTTACCTTATTTATATACTATTTTTAGTGCTCCTCATATGCTTCTTGTGGTGAAGAAAACTTTTTTTGATGGATATTCGTAATCATTTAATTTGGTAGTTTCATTATGGCTTAAAACTACGTGCTTTCATGGGTGACTATTAGGGTAATGTTTGGGTGTATTTTATAACACATGAAACTGACTTATTAGTGTTTAGTGGGGATTAAAGTTACGGTCTGTTAATGACTTAGTGTCATGTGGGCCATGAAATGTGGTTTTTGAGTGGGTTCAAGTTATAAAACTGAGATGTACTTCTTGGAAGTGATTTATGAAAACATGTGTTTTTCATGTGAGTCTTTTATGGTGTTAATTGAGGTATTTTTATAACATTTTGGGGTAGTTTAATAAATGTTGGTAGGGTATATAATTCTGTTATGGATTGGTATTTTAATGATTTTGGAATTTAATGAGGGATTTGAAATGGGGTTTGTGTGCGAATCCTAGTTACATCTCTTGGGTTTGTTTTACGAAAATTTTGAATGATTAGTTTTGTTAAACAGAGTGGAAAAAATAGATTATTGGTATTTTTTGGTGGGTTTGTTCACCTAATATTGGTTTTTGAAAGCTATGGTGGTTTTTTAAAATGTCAAAATTTTTTAGAATGTTTTATAATGTGCTGAAATGTTTTAGAAAAATGGAAAAAGAGCTGTAAAGCACAATTGTGGGTTTTTTTGTGTGAGTGTGTTGTGAAAAATTAATTTTGTGGAAGAAATTAGTATTATATAATATTTGATTGGTCTGTTATGTGAGTTATAATGTTTTGGAATGGTATTATTAATTTTTTTAAAGGTGTTGGGAGAAGTGTTAATGAAATTTGAAAAGTGTTATGGGCTATTTTTGGAGTGAGTATGATTTCAAAATACATTTGAAAGAAAAAGTAGATTTTGTGACATGTGTGATGTACATGTTGGATGTTTTGTGAAATTGTGATGTGGAAAATATATCATCATGTGAAAAGTATATTTCCTTACATGTTGAACATGTTTGAGCACATGGGGAAACCCGAGTATCTAGGTGTGTGGACGTGTACTATCATGCTAGTGAATACGTGGGGTTTGGCCTCAGTTTCACATAGCAAGATTGAAACATACAAGACTAACTAAACTATGATGAAGATGATTGGGGAATACTAGGATACAGGTATGTTCCCTAGTAGTGTCTCGTGCTTGAGAACATATATTGTGATGGTTTCTCTCACCGAGAAACGAGGTACCTAGGACCCACACAGAGCTAGTTCCTAAGGGTTATTTCCTACTGCTTGTGCTCATTAGTGACATTGTTCTTACCATCAACATATGGTATGGTTGCTGGATAATTAAGTAGTGATGACATAATTTTATTAAAGTGTTGATTCTTAATGATAGCCCACTTGAAAACTATTTTAATTTTTAAGTTGCATCTTTTAGAAATAGTAACTAACATTTCATATTTATGAAAACATGAAAGCTTTCCATATTTGATTTTTTATCACATGGAATCTCATAGTCGTGGTTTCAAACAATGCAATATATCACACCCTACTTACACCCCTGGTTGTAAGTAAACTTGGTTATTTTTTTCGTCGCAGGATGTGTATGGTTTTCAGTACCATTGGTCTAGGTTTCTAGTAGGTCCTTGGTGGAGAAGTCTTGTGGAGATGGCCTGAGAGATGTACCCCATTCCATGAGGGTTAATGAATTTTTCATTTTGGGTTTTTACCTTTGTTATGGTCTTGGAAAGTGGTTTTAAACTATGTGATTCAGTTATGAATTTTGGTAAAATATGGTTTGGTTCAAAAAATCCATATTCATTTTGTTGGATTCATTTGTTGTTTTATATTTATAAACTCCTGTAAATCATTCCCAATTATCATTTTATGATACCTGGGAACTTGTGCTAGCCCATGGGGATCAAGAACGCCCTCCAGGCCTTGTCACATGTCAAGTTTGGTGTTGGTTTCGGTGGATACTAGATTTGCCTCGTGACACGTTTAGATTCAAGGGGTGGATGATTGTAGAGGTTTTTGGTTTCAAATGGTGGTGTAGTATTCTATAATGTGTTAGGTGGAAGAATATCAGTGGGGATACTCAATGATACAGGTGATGACCATGTTGGTAATAATGATTCTCTATAGGGATGTTTAGAGGATGGGTAGATCTAGTTGTTGTTTCACAATATGTATTATGTTCTGGTTGTGATGTCACAGTGAGTCCTTATTGGGATTCATATATCACCTTTTGAGGAACACCCGTGGTTTCAAAGATGTATCATTGTATGAGGATGTAGTTGGGATTTCCCAAGATATGATGGGAACTGGAGGATTTTGGGGAAAATTTCTTGGATTTCCAACATCTTAAGGCAAAACATCATGTTCCTAGTGGTTTTTCATCCATTAGATGTTCTTGAAAGTAGAGTGCATGTTATCATTATGGATTTCATCAAAATTTTACACCAATATTAGTGAGGTTGTGATTATATATGAATGTTTTCTAATCAGATGAAGAAATAGACCCATTTAAATATATTCAAGGAGTCAAGCATAGTATATGATTTTTCCATGAGGTGTATATATGAGTTTTTATTGTTTCCTGGAGTTACGATATCTATTGGGTTGTATTAGGATTCAATATTTAACATGTGTGTTTGGATGTGTTTGTATCATGATTTGGAAAACCAGTTACGCCTCAACACTACTTTCCACTATAAAAAATATTGGTAGATGGATCAGAATATCCACATGATAGAGGATATGAAGTAGGCATGTGTCCTTGACATTTTTTGATGTCAGGTACGACCCTTTATATTTGATGAGTTTTCTTATTATAATATCTACCACTCTTCTATTATCATTAATCCAATTCATGACGTTTATGGGAGACAAATGTTTTTCTCCATTGTGTTAGACAAAGGTTGCAGAGGCAACTGTTCTTAGTTATGTATTGGTTCAACGAAAAAAATATTGTTTAACTTTTTAATAGAGGATGAAAGGAGTAGAGTTCATAATTATTATGTTGATAACATGAGGTGTCCCTTTGTAACACAACAAGATTTTGTGAATAATGTTGATTTGAATTTATTTAACTTTTAAATATTTTTCATTTCACATGAAAATGGAAATTGTTAGATATATATATATATAAGAACACCAAGCCTAATATTTTATTTACGTGTAATACCAACTTGGCTTGTGCTAAATGTAATACAAATTTGTCTTACGCTACAAGAAACACCAACTTGGCTTAAGATGCACTCAACACTGAGTTTGTAAAAAACAATATTTTTATTTTATAATTATTTATATAAAATTAATATAACTTATATGTTAAAATTAGCAAAACATACTTTTCAAATATTTTAAATCTATATCAAAAAACATATTGATAATGAAAGATTATATTTTTCGTTATCCTTTTATTTTTTTTCATAAATGAGTCACTTCTATGATTAAAAGTAATTTTATACAAATTAATAAATTTAATTTTAGAAAATAAACTTCATTTTTGAATTCATTATTTATAAATTATCAAACTTTATTTTTTGGATTTTTATATGAAACATCATTTTTTTACGAATAGTGAAAAATATTGTTTTTTAGTTAATAATTCTTTTTTTATAATTAATTAATAATGATAAATGAAATTATATATATGTTTTAATGACAAGTAAAAATTAATATTACATATATTATTCAATTTATTTCATTACAATAATTTTCACTTTGAAACTGAATATAAAATCATAACAAACTTTTGAACATTTTTCAACTTCAAAACCCTGTTATTTCATCCTGTTTATGAGATTATCACTAATCTAAAATTTTTCAATTATATTTTTGGAATATTATAAATATGAAATAAACCATTTTATTAAATATAATATTTATAGGCTACTAAGGCAATGTTAATTTTTTACTAAAATGATTATTAAATGTGATTAAAATTAATTATAGTGGTTAAGGCCAAATTATGCATAATTAGGGAGTAAAATTTAAAAACAATGGCTCAAAAGACCATGAAACTTGTTTAACAGAACCTTTATATCCATATATTGGCCATTAACCTTCCATTATTGAGTTATGTGGTGTTTTTAAGACCTTTTAGGTAAGAACTTAGGCACACCTAATTTGTTTTTATAAATTATATGTAAGTCCTTTTCCTTCCTTATAAAAGGCCACCACCTCTACCAATTCCTCAAAGATCTCAAGACTCCTATGTTTAGAAAATACATGCCCAAATTTCCTCCAAAATATTTTTACTTTGTCTTTGAATCCTTCCTTGGGCTGAAACCCTTTCAAAGAACCCATTTGGAAGAAACCAAAATGAGTTACTTGATTTTTAGGTAACATCTTCTTTTGAGATCCATTCCTTTATTTTATTTATCCACCCATCCAATATCATCATTAAAATATTGTGAGAAAAAAATTATCCATCAAATAATAGGATGATTTTATGAAAATGTTCCAATCTCTACTTACACACTCCTCCATCTAATGGATGTTGAACATACAGTTTCTATTTACATCTAACTACTGCCTCACGAAACAATGATTGTTCGTTTCTCCATTACCACCAATAATGTTTGAAATTTTAAGGGAAAGTATATTTATATATGTAATATATTATATTTATTAAGTCTTTAATCTTCTTTACTCAATTTAAAACACACATATTTTTACCTTCCATTTGGTGTTGATACGATAATCCTGTTTGAGGATATGTGGACTACAGCCCCTCAAAGCGATGTGATTCATTCACACACCACATAGAATGTATAAAGGATGGGTTCAATGAACTTACATGATATACATAATATATTAATTATAATTTAATATATATATATATATACATATATATATACATATGTCATTTACACATTGTCTTTCAGTACGACAATAAAAATAGAAAATAGCATTCATGCGTCTATACGACTTACCATCTCCATGAAAGATGTATTCTATTACATACATTATTATTATATAAATAATTATAATATATTTTAACTGGATATTCCTAATATTTATATCATTTTATACATTCTAGAATCCTCATATAATTACAAGGATCAATGATATAACAAATTAATATACATGTAAAGAACAAAGTGAATATTACCTGAAGTGAAACCTTTACATAGGATCATTAACAAGAGTGAAATATAAGGGAATAATTAAAACATATATGGTATTATGTATAATTATATTCTATTGGAAAATATTTATAATAAAATTATATTTATTATACAAAAATCTTGTGTGGTTACAGAGAGAGTCAAGACACAATGTAAGGGGATTTCATCTCACTTTTAATTTCTTTGAGATACAAGATATGTTCCCCACTCGTTCATTTCATATGGTGTATGTACATCTGGTGATTGTATTATATGAATATTATTCAAAAGATAATGGTTATTCACATTCCATTTTGATGATCCTTCTTCAATGAGTTTTTTGTTTCGAAATTTACCAAATTGGTAAAAATGTTTTTGCCTCAATTTGGCTTCTCTGAGGCTCATGTTCTGTTTTTCACCAAAAATAATTTTCGGGGTATATATACTTCAATTTTACATGAAATATAATGAACCTAAATGTTTTAATGATTTTATATTCTACATTTAATTTCCATTCCTTACATGGAGGGCATGATCTAAGACACCATGTTATAAGTTTCTATCGACATATTCTCATTGCTTTTCGAGATTGTATATGATTATGCTTCCATTGAAAAAATATATTGATCCATCTCTAAATTATATTCATGAGTCTTCTTGTCCTATATTATTTCATGATATTCTCCTGTATTGTTACTATTTTTTATTCTTTAGTACATAATTTAGTTAATAAATCATTTTTCTGAAAACCCGACCTTACACTCTCTTTGGTTGGAAATCTATGTTTTCTGAAGAGGGTTTCAATGAATATTATACCATTCCCCTATAATATATAAAAGAAAATTTTTCCCTTTTTTCTATTACCAATATATTAAAGGGAATTTTATATTCACTTTCCTAACAAGGAACTTTTCTATACTTTTTACCGTGTAAAAGGAATGTTCTATTGACATCGTATGTTATGTGTAGATTTAACCATCATCATTTTTTTCGATGCTCCCTTTTCATTGTTTACAAGTATAATGTTTATTGAAATTTCATTAAAAAATTTTTTTAAGAAAAAATGTTTTAAAATCGTTTAAATTTTTTTTCTATGTTATTATGAAAAACAAATTTCAATTTTTTTCATTTGTTATTTACATGTTTTCAAATTGATTTCAATGAAATGTGATTTAAAACATTTTCCAGCTTGTTTATATGTTTTCAATAAAAAATTATTTTATTGTTTTTTAAATATTTCTATATATATTTTCAAATTTTCTTTGAAGATATGATTTTTAAGATGATTTCAAGCATCATTATAAGTTTTCATGAAAAATGATTTTCAAAATATTTACAATATTTTTTATATGTTTTCAAAAAAAAATTAATGAAAATTGGTTTAAATTTTTTTGAATCTAATTTTATAAGTATTGAAGGAAAAGGTTTTTCAGAATTATTTCATAGGTTTCAAGGTATTTTTTATAAAAATGATTTTCAAATGGTTTTATATATTAAAAATCATTTTTCAAAAAATAATTTATATTTTCCTCAAGTATTGTTTTTAAATGATATTTAAAAATTATTTCCCATGTAAGATAACATCCATTGGTGTGTCTCATGCCTTTATGGGGAAATTATTCAATATTTACATTCATATTCTTTCATTAAATAGTTCTTGTTTTTATTGCATGATGTTATTAATCATGTTTCTCTTCCACGGGTTATATGCTATTAAAACCTACTTCTTTTCACTGTTTATGTTTATGAAGAAATGATTATCAATCATATATATTTACACATGTTATTATAAGTTTACATGATTATGATACCCATTTCATTTCATGATTTTTGATATATTAATTTATGATCTTTTTCCATATGTATGTATGATTTTATTATGTGATGAGTGGGTCCCATATCTCCCACAAATGCATTGGGTGAATATTTATATATCCTGAGATAGAATGGGATGAAATTAGGGTTTAATCGGTTTATGCAGGAGGACTAGAATGAGGGATTACTTGGTTCAATAATACAGGGATGGAACAAGGGTTTACTAAGTTCAGTAATGTAAGGATGGAACAAGGGTTTACATGGTCCATTATTACATGGCATGAATGATGGTTTACTTTTATTATTAATATAGTGCTAGAACGAGAGTTTACTCAGTTCAGTAAGACATGGATTGAATGAGTGTTTTCTCGGTTCAGTAATATAGGGATTGTATAAGGGTTTAATTGGTTTCATAATACAGATTTAGAATGAGGATTTACTCAGTTCAGTAATATAGGGCGAGAATTGGGGTTTAATCAGTTTAGTAATATAGGGATATAACTAGGGCTTACATTGTTCAATAATATAGGTATTGAATGAGGGTTTACTCAGTTCAGTAATACAGGTATTGTACAAGGGTTTACTCAGTTCAATAATACAGGGCTGGAATGGGGGTTCACCTTGATCGGAGAGGATTTTTTTCTAAGATAGTCAGGGATTTGAATCCTTATCTAGTGTGGAAATCAATATATGCTTATTTGATGCCAAAATTCCATGTCTTATTCCTATGTTATGCTTTCATGGATCATTCTCATTATTCCATTATGATTCATTTCATATAAACTTCTAGTATTTATGACAAGATCTATGTAATGATATTTGATATTAAGGGTATGATTTTCTATCTTCATGATCATGTTCACATACCCTTACATCCATGGTTATGCTTACACATCTCACTTATTTTTTCTTACATGGAATTTGAGCTCACCCCTTTTTATGTTTCCCTTCTCCAGGTTATAATCAAAAAAATTTATGTATAAGTAAAAAATGTGGTACTATTTATGGGAGATATTGAAGATCTTTCCCCAGGATATAATATTTTGCTTCTATATTTCCAAAGACACTAAACTATAACCGTCCTATGGAATGTATTTTTTTTGTATTGAATATTAATCTAAAATGATGTAATATCCATGTATGATATTCCTTGTCCACTATTGTTTGTATCGAAGGAAAGGTTTAGTCAACCATTTGAAACTAGGATGAGAAAATAATAGTGGGATACCTAGGATTATTTTTACGTATATGACTTGGGATGTCTCCAAGGATAAGTATAAGGATGAGTTAATGTTTAGGATGATTTCCAAGAATTTTGTTAAAGGATTCAATGATTGTTTCCATGAAATACATCCCATTATGGATACTAGAGGTGGATGTGGCATTGGAACTGATGTACCATGGGGTAACGAATCCGACTAGATGTTCTGAGCTTGACTGAGGGTATTCCGATACGTGATAAAGTTTGTACTGTACACCTAGTTTGACACTCCTAGGGGATATTCTTTTGAAATTCACAAACTATTCATGTTCTATCATGATGTATTTCGATATAAGTTAGCTATTAATGACCCAGGATATATCCAAGGTGTCATATATTGTTGATGTTTTCCAGATTTTGACATCCTATAAGTAATTTTTTTCATGACTATATATTTTTCTACTATGATAAGTAATGAACACACTATGGTTTTGGTTTTAGTCAATGGTGGGAAATAGAAGGAATTGGATTAATGTTGAATGTGATGGAAGATTTTATGATGAGAATCCAAATGGGATGATCAGTACTATGAAATATGTCTTGATCATGTATAATCAGTTTTCATATAACATGATTAACAAAGTTTACCTTATCTAACTCTAAGACTCACCAATGAAGATAAACGAGATTCCTAAGATTTTGGGAATTGGGGACCATGTAGGAATGAAGATTAGGTTTCCTTTGTGTACGGAATGTGGAAAGAATGACATAAGTGAATGTATTGGAGGAAAATGATGTTGTTTTTGATTTGGTAGAGAAGGACACAATGTAAGTGACAATAAGGGATAAATGAAGAGTTCAGTTTAAAAAATGGATAGAAATTTTGGCCTCCCTAAGAAGTCATTGATTTTTAAGTGTTTTATGTGAGGAATAAATGGTCATTAGGAAACACAATGTTCCAAGAGGGATGTTATTGAAGATAAAAAACAAGGTGGTGCAAGTAGTGGTTAAATTTCATATGATAAAGAGACTATGGATGAAATGTGAATGGAAATAGCTATTATTGTTAGTGGATTCAGTATTAAGTAATAAAAGTATTTAAGTATTTGGATTGAGGAATTAATAATGGTGTTTTTTTTGGATTTTCAATTTCTATTTTTCTAATAATTTAAAATAATATGTCGAATGGTCAAAATAGACTAGAAATGTCATGTCATTAATGTTAACATTTTTTCTAAGGGAAGGTAGTTCATAACATGTTCTTTTAGTTAAGATAATGTTGTATGGATAATGATACGTGTGATATGAATAAGTAAATTAGATAGTACTGATTATCATGGAACTATGTAAGGTCGTTTTTATAGGTGGTTTATGCTACCATAAATGTATTTTACATCATCTTGGGATTTAAGGAGTAAATAAAATTTACTTTGGATTGAGGAACCATGCATGTATTCCAAAAGGGATAATGTTTATTCAGGTGGTTACTATGTTTCAAGGGAATATAAAATATGGGTATTCACATGGTTAGAATGTTATAAACAAGATATACTTTGTGATATAGTGGAATCAATGATAATATGATTTCGTGACTCTATTTCTATGGTTTTTTATTTTAAACATCATGAAGTGTTATAAGGTCAACCCTTAATGAAAAGTTAATGTTAAAATTCAGAAGAAGTATTTGTGCACTGAATTTGTGTTGAAAACATTAGTTTAAATGATAATAAATGATTACCCAGATTTTGAGGATGTCCATATTATATATTATATTACCGATGTTATGAATAAGGGCATCATGAATTTTGGGTGACAACCAAACAAGTCTGGAAAGGCCACATGCCATGAACTCCTTACCGAATGATGATAAGGTTTTGACGCCTACCACCAGATAAGATATGTCCTGGTTAATGTGTATTTATTTTTAATCAATAAATATTTCTGATGAACTATTTTTTTAAGTTTATGTTTATAGATTAATGCATGTTGATTTTAAGATAAAAATATTTGGACTTTTTTATATGTCTTATGATCTGTTCAAATCATATTTTAGTGTTTTATTCATCAATGTTAATTTATGGAAATTTATTACATGAGTTAGTGGGTGTATAATAAATTTTTCCTAGAACAATCCATGAATAAAATATTGTTTATAAAAATATTTCAAGAATAACTGAATGTTCTGAAGGTAATAAAATTTTTTTGTCCTCACACCTTAATTTTTGTTGAGATGATAGCCTTATAAATCATCAAATTTTTATGCTTTTTCCCCCTAAACTATTTTTTATGATTAAATTGTTTTTTATTGATTACCTCAATCTCACCATATAAATATTTATTTTTTCCCTCCATGTCCAATCATCACTCCCCACCTATGTTCTCATATGTGGAAATCTAGATTTAGGTTACTTTGGGTAACAATTAAGGTTCCAAATTTCCCTTTTTAAGGGAAATTTTAGTATTCATTTTTACAGTGTTGGATTCTATGAATGAAACATTCACATGTTAAAAATTTGATAACCTATACAAATTTTGAAGAAAAAAATCTTTTTATGGGGGGTAGAATGTAACACCCCGCGATTTTGAGAATATTTTTTTCGAATTAATTTAACTTTCTATATTTATCATTCCACATGATACATGATATTGATATATATATATAGATATATAAATTAAAATAGTAATACAAATATTCGATTCACACGTAATAACATCTTTGTCTTGCACTACATGCAATACCAACTTGGATTGAGCAACAAGCAACACCAACAAGGTGTACGATGCACACAAAACTGAATTTATACAAAAGATATCTTTTTATTATTTCAATTATTTAAGTATGATAATTATTACAATTCTATTAAACTTATAACAAATATTTTTCCAAAATTTCTATTTTATATAAACAATACATATTGATAAAGAAAGATAACATTTTTGGGAAGGTACTACTATATTGTTTTCTTGGATGAATTTATTTTAACCATAAATATTGTTTTAAATTTTTTTTTGAAATTTAAATGGATAAAATAATATTCATTTAATAATTCATAATTTCAAAATTAACCTAGGGTGAATTTTTGGGATTTTTCTGAGAAACATCAATTTGGGATGAATAGTGAAAAATAAGTCGTTTTAGTAAAAAAATGCCTTTTTTTCTAATTAAATATTAATGTTAAATGGTATTATAAATTTATTTTAAGATAAAATTTAATTAATATTACATATATTAATATAATTTAATTCATTATAATTAACTTAACATTGAAATGGTAGATAAAGTCTTAAAAAACTTTTTCTCTTTTTTCAACATGGGAACCCCATTTTTTCATCCCACCTATGAGATTAGCACTAATATTTATTTTGAGGATTATTGGATTTTAATTTAAAAAATAATACACAAAACATTGTATTTAGTCTAAAATTTATATTCTAATATGCCCATATTAATTTTTTTCCATATTGATTCGTAAAAGTGAATAAAATTAATCATTACGGTTAAGGCGAAATTAAGAATAATTTGGGACTAAATCATAAATTTAAGGGACCATATGACCTAGAAACTTGAATAACACCCATTTTAAATATATATATAGTCCATACACCTTACTTTATTGAGTAATATTAGTTCGGTAATACATGTTTTAGGTAACAACATGTGCACAACAATTTTGTTTCTAAACATTCCCTATGGGTCCTTTTCCTTCCCTATAAAAGGCCAGTAACTCTACCAAGTCCTCACGCCTCTAAAGCCTCAAAAGATTGGCCAATACCTACCCAAATTTCCTACTAAAAATCCTCCCTTAAACTCTTTATCCACTGATTGGACAAAAACCTTATCAATGGAAGCATTTGGCACAAACCAAAACGAGTTACTCGATATAGAGGTCACATCTTCTTTCAAGATCCATTCTTTATTTCCCTTCCCCACACCCTCCACTCTCATTATTAACTTATAGAGTGACAATAAATGTATTATATATATAATAGGATATTTTTATGAAATGTTTATACCCTATATTAACACACGCATCTATCTATGGTATGTTGAACATACTGTTTCTATGTACGGCGAACTATGGCCTCACGAAATGATGATTGTTAATTTCTCCTTTACAACCAATCATTGTGACAATTTTTGTGGTCAACCTATTTATATATGTAATATATTAGAATTATTATGTATTTAAGATTCTTTATTACTATTAAAACACACATATTTTTACCTTCCATTTGGTGTAAATACAATAAGCTCGTTTATGGAAATGTGGAATACCACCCCCTCAAAGCGATGTGATTCGTTCACACATCAAATAAAATGTATTAAGGATGGATTTAAAAAAATTATATGATATGTATAATACATTAATGCTACTATAATAATGATATATATATATATATATATGTATACACACACACACACATATATATATATATATATTTATATATGCCCATGTCATTTAAATACATTCTTTCAATATGAAAATAAAAACAGAAAACATCATTCATGTGTACGTACGGCTTACCATCTCTATGAATGGTGTAATCCATTACATACATTATTATGTGATAGATTATAATAATATACATATACTAGATATACTTTATATTTATATCATTTTATTCAATATGTAAAGATGATATAATTATATGGATCCACGATAAAAAAAATTAAGTCACATGCGATAAACAAAGTGAATATTACATGATGTGAGACATTAACATATGATCTTTAAAAAGACGGTAATAGAAGGTCACAATTAAACCATATATGGTATTATTTATAAAAAAAATTATTTATTAAAATTTTTATAATATACTTATATTTATTATACCAGAATCATGTATGGGTACAGATAGAGTCAATACACAAGGTAAGGGATTTCATATCACTTTTAATTTATATGAGACACAAGCATCGATCAGCACTCTTTCATTTCTTTGTATATGTAATTACAATGATTTTATTATATATATATTTACTTATATTTATGTTTATTAACATTCCCATTTGATTATCATTCTTTCATGAGGTTTGTGTTTAAAAAGTTCCCAAATTGTTAAAAAATATTTTTTTCTCAATTTTACTTCATTGAGGCTAATGTTTTGTTATGCACGTAAAATCATTTTCTGGGATCATATACATCCATTTGACCTAAGATATTATGAAACTAAATCAAATCCATATATTATATTCCTCATGTAATTTCCATTCCTTTCATGGAGGGAAATATCCCCAAACACCATGTTATAAGAGTTTTTTCAGTCAATCTCATTGCTTTTCAAGATTTTTTTTGTATATTATTCATTCGATAAAATCAAATGATACATATCTCATGAATATTACTGAGTTTCCTTCTCATATTTTATTTTATAATATGCTCATTTATTTTTACCATTTTCTACTCTTTATTACATAAGTTAGTTAAGAAAGTGTTTTTAGGAAACCCCGACATTACATTCTCTTCAGTCGAAAATATATCTTTTATAAAATGGGTTTCCAAAAATACTATACCATTCCCCTATAATATCTAAAATAAAATTTTAAATTTCTTCATTTTATAAATCTCTTCAATTGAATATTCATGTCCCTTTCTAAATATGTCACTTATTTATCCTTTTTACAGTGAAAAATGAAAGATCTTTTGATCTCATACGACATGTACGGATTTACCTCACATCATTTCATAGAATCTTCTTTTGCATTGTTAAAAATGTTAATATTTATGGAAAATTATTTTAGAAGTAATTTAAATGGAAAATTATTTACAAAATTGTTTCAAATATCTTCTATTTGTTGTCATGGAAAACTTTTTTCATGAAAATAGTTTTCAAAATATTTCCATGTCTTATTTACTAGTTTTCAAGGTGATTTGAAAGAAAACATTTTGAAAACATTTTCAATACACGTTATAAGATTTCATGAAAATTGAATTTAAAAACATTTTTAATATTTCTTTATAAATTTTTATGTATTTTCAAACAAAGGCTTTTCAAAAAAAAATTCAATCTTTTTTATATGTTTTCATTAAAAAAGTTTTTAAAAAAAATCAATATTTTTTTATAAGTTTTTAATGTTTCTTCAATGAAAATGTCATTATAATAATTAGAAATTTATTTTAAATGATTTCAAGGAAAATTGTTTTCAAAATGATTTTATATGATTGAAGTTATTTTCTAGAAAATTATTTTCAAATTGTTTTATGTATTGAAAACACTCTTTTAAACAAGAAAGAATATTTTTACTGTAAATTTGTTTTAAAATAACATTCAAAATCTTTTCCCATATAAGATAACTTATATTGGTGTTGATAATGATTTTATGGGGAAATTATTAAATTGATACATTCATATATTTTTTTTAATGGATTATGTTTTGATTTCATAATGTTATGAATCATGATTCTATTTCATGGGTTATATGCATTTGAAACCTACATCCTTCAGAGGTTAGGTTTATGATTAAATTATTATGTAATGTATCTCTTTCTATAGGGTAAGATATGTTTTCCTTATTATGTTTTCCATTACATTTCATGGGTTACGATATGATCATTTATGATCTTGTGGCACATGTATTTATGATTTCATTACCTAACGACCTATATACATTCACAATAAATTGGTAAATGATTTATATATCATGAGATAGATAGGTAAGGAATGAGGGTTTTATCTATTCATTAAGGAAGGAACGTAACAAGGGTTTCCTCAGTTCAGTAATACAGGACTAGAATAAGGATTTACTTGGTTTAGTAAGATAGGGAAGGAATTATTGTTTAATCAGTTCAGTAAAACAGAGCTAGATCAAGGGTTTATTTGGTTTAATAATACATGGATGGATTGAGGATTTACTTGATTCAGTAAGATGGGACTAGCATCAAGGTTAACTTGGTTTAGTAATATAGGCTAGAACCAGAGATTACACTCTTAATTAATACATGGATGGAATAAGGGTTTACTCTGTTCTGTAATACAGGGTTGTAATGTGGGTTTACTAGGTTCAGTAATACATGGCTAGAAGGAGGGTTTACTCAGTTCATTATGACAAGGATTGAATGAGGGTTTACATAGTTCAGTAATATATGGCTGGAATGATGTTTTACTAGGTTCACTAATACAGAGTTGGAATAAGGGTTCAATAGATTTAGTAAAGGACTTGACCCATTATGATTGTATTTGCATTGATTCGTTGGATATTATGGAACTCAATATAGGTTTATGTGCTTCCACAATTCCAGGTCTTATGGATATGTTATTATTTCATGGGTTATTCTCTTAATTTCATTATAATTATTGTCTTATGACCTTCCAATCATTATTAAACGATCTATGTTATGATGTTTGATATACTACATATGATATTCTACCTTAATGAACATGTTCTCATATCATTATGCTCATGATTATACTTACTTGTCTAACTTTTTTACCCTTATAGAGAATTTGATCTCACCCCTTTTTATGTTTCCTTTTCAGGTTATGAAGAATGGTTTTAGGTAGAAGTACTGAATATGGAGATCTTAATGGGAGATGCTGACTATCATTCACCAGAATAAAGGATTTTGTTTCTATGATTCCAAGGACGCAAAAATATTATGGTACTCTGAAATGTATTTTTGTATTGTACTTAATATTCATCTAAAATTATGTAACATCCATGTATATTAAGATTGGGTTTCTATAAACTTGTAGTTAGAGTTTGGGGACCACGTGTTGGTGAAGGTTTCCCCTTGACATGGGAAATAGTGGTTTAGAAGAGGGATTAATATTTTATCATGTTTGGTTAATCCCTTTGCAGTTATAGGAGGAGTTGGTGTGGTGGTTTATCGTTTGGAATTTCCACCATTTATGGAGGGGCTCCATAATATCATACATGTATGTCATCTTTGTTGATATCTTTTAGGTGACTCTTATTTCATTGACCTGGGAGAGTTATATATCACAAGGGATGTGACGTCCATGGATCGTCTTTTAGAGATCAAGGATATCTAAGAGAAAGAATTGTGTGGATAGACCATTCATTTTTCTCAAGTTCTATGGAGTAATGGTGACTTGTATGGGAATACTTGTTAGAAAGATTGGTAGAATCATCCAAAGTACAATGATTTGTTTTCAGATTTTTTTCTTTTTCTTTTTTGAGATATGATTTTTAGATCTTATTGTTTTATTACATGATCTGTTTTTACATGTTTTTTATGTATGATATGTGAAAATGTTATAACATATGAAAAGTGGAGGACCTGATTCCTACTTGATATTCATTATATGGAAATGTTATTAATTCCATGTAGAGTAGTCCATGTCACCCAAGGAATATAGTATCTTGACATGGGGAATGCAGTTACATGATTCATGTATTTGGAATATTGTAGATAGTTAGTTTTGATGGTTGTTTATTAGGGATGTGTGATGGTTGGATATCTATTTGGAGATGAGTTTGTGTGAAATATTTGGTGTATTCTTGGTTTTTCAAGCATTGTTGGAAGTAGCATTTTAGTTACTATGAGATTCATGAGAGGTATCTCATAGTGTGGTTGTTTAAACACCATTTCTTTTAGGATTGGTTTTGAATTCTCAAAGGTGAGAATCATTTTATAGGTATATAATGTAACAACTCATGCCTTCGCAACCAATTAATTATACATTTTTAGTGGTTCGAGGTGTTGGGGTAGGTTCTGGGATTTTCGATGGAGGCTAGAGGTGCATCTGGGCTACTTTATAGAAAATACACCATGTTTAATTTACATGACATGAAATTGTAGTTTACATACATTTATGTTTGATTTTTAAAAACATGGAAATCATTTAAGGGTGATGTTTTGATATTTATTACACTTATTTTATTTGTAATTTATGACGTTTATAAAATAAAGGGTGAAGCAATGTGTTTTTAAAAAGATGTAAATTTTTTGAAACCTAAGGATTACACGATCTATAATGGTTACACAACATGAAAATGGAAGGATTATGAATTCTATGTTCTGTTCCTAGTTAATCATTCATTCATTAAACTGATCCTCCTTATCACGCATTTTATTGGAAATTTATACACCCTGATAGGATCTTCTAACCTCGTTCCTCCAACTCTGGTTGGTTTCTTTTGGTGGAACCCCTTGGTGATTCATGATGTGTTCATCTAATTTCCCAGTAGTTCTTTTTCATTATTATCTTGGGTATTCACTCTAAAGTAGTTTTTTGGATTGACATTTGATTTGGGATGTTTTTGGATGATCATTAGGTGTGGTTTTGTTGGATCCCTACTTTACCTTGTGTAGTTGTCATTTGTGGATGTTTTCTCTTCTCACTTCGATGAGCAGTGAGTTGGAAACACTTTATAGAGGTAGGGAATAATTCATACCACTTTATTGTGCATCGTGGGTGTAGGGTTTATTCTTGTTCATAATTGAGTTATCATTGTGAAGTCTTAATGAATGATAAATAATTTTTTAATTTATATTTAAGGGAAAAAGTGGAATTATTTTCAGGATTTTATAGATAAGTTATTATTGTAATATTTTGAATTATATGGGGTTGATGCTCCACCAAAAGTTGTTTCCTTTGGGGGATTTTTTGTGCTAATCGACGTGTGTTGTGGAACCCTTGTAGTGTGGTTGTTATGATATCAACCTAAAATGGAATATTGGATGACCACTACAAATTCGATAATGAAATTATTTCATTAGGATTATGAATCCTTTGATAATACCCCACAAATAATGTGTAATGTGATAAAAAATATTTTTTCTAATCTATTAAACAATCTTGATTTTTTTATGTTTGTCAGTTCATGTTGGATGTAAATGGGTGTTTGAAATTTAATGTGGGGATGATGGGTTAGATGTGGAAATTCTTTTGAGGCGATGAGGTTGTGGTTATTTGGACATTATTCTAGGATGGATGGGTGATGGTTGTTTGGTCATGATTTTGGGTTAATAATTTTGTGGTTGCGTGGACATAATTTTGGGGTGGCTATGTTTTGGCTATTTGAATGTGTTTTTTGGGTAGTATGGTGAATGTTGTTTGGATATTCTTTTGGGGAAGTAGGTGTTTTTTTATTTTTGGGTGAGGTTGTGGTGGTTATTTGGTCCTGATTTTGGATAGGCTTAGTGACAGTTGTTTGGATGTTATTTTGGGGGTGGTGAGGTGGGGGTTGTATGGTAGTGCATTTAGGGTGGACAGGTGGTGGTTGTTTGGTCATGCTTTTGGGGTAGCACAATGGTGATTTTTTGACATTGTTTTTTAGGTATAGAGGTGGTGGTTATTTGTATTTAGTTTTGAGGAAGGGATTTGATGGTATGATAGGGATCATGAGTTGCTTCTGATGTGTGGTTTCTTTTTTCTAGATTCATGAGTAGTAATTGAATAACATGATTAATAATGTTTGAAATAGAAAATGATTGTTCAGGTTAATTAAATGAAAATTATAAAAGAAAAAAATAATGGATGGGTTGTGTGCTTAAATTTGGTTGATTCTAAATAATGAAAGTAATTAGTTGGATAATCTAAATTGGTTGGTTGTGTGATGTGGCTTGTGGTTTTTTGGGGTTATGCATTTAGATGTGGTAGAAACAATGATGTTGTCAAGATTTGGTTAGTGTTTTGTTATAAACCCATAGGTCAGGAGTTTGATGTCTATATTTATATACTCTTATATACATTTAAATTTCTATATTCACCCCAATCACCTTAGTAAATATGTTTCGACACCTGAATAGTCATGCAGTGGTGTTTTTTCGGACATATGGTGAGGTGGATAGATGGATAGGAACCCACTCTTTACCGCTCTCTCTTCCATTAGAAATAGGTATTTCATAGAATATGATGGAAATGGTTCTGTTAGTGACCAAGATAGTGGTTGTGATTTCTGATGTATCTTTGGGGGAAATTTGATGTAGCCTAGGTGTCTGCAGCTTGAATAATATGGGATGGTTTGGCTTTTAGAGGGGTTCATACATGCTAGTAGGATGGAACAAGGTTGCTGTATTTCATTGACACGATACCATAGTACTCTAGTTATGGTCATGGATGTGTGAAGAAAAAGGTGTTTTTAATGGATATGTGTTCTGGTCATGCTATTGGGCCAATATGAATAGGTTCTTGTCTACATGATATGACATGACCTTGCTTGTAAGGAAGTGTGGTATAAAGAATAAATGAGATCTTCAAGACATATGACATTGTGGTCTAATGGTGTCATACCAGTAGGAATTATGTGTGGGGTAATATGCATTGATGGGACTCATTATATATTACACCAACTGGATTTTGTTATTTCATTATCATTCCTTGGTGAGATTGGTATGGATAGTTAAACTGTTTATGTGCAATTAGTTCTTCAATTTTCCCAAAGATTCATTAGTATGATTTTTCAAATGATCCCAATAGACTCTGTTTTCCCTAATGATTATACATGTATGTCTACATTTTGTATATAAACTTATTTTCATGTTTCTGGGTGAATACATGGCCTCTTATTGACATTACTAAATCAGATATTTGGTTAGCTACCATGTTTCTAATTGATCATTGAATTTGAGTTTTTACTTTTCTTCAATTTTATCTCTCCCTATTTTATATACTCATGCATTGTAAGATAGTTTGGGTTTCTTGTTATATTATGTAGTTGTGTTTCTTGTGTATGATTCATCTTATCAGCTAATAATATTTTATTATAGAGGGAAATGTCTCCAATTTAAAGATAATTTTATAGTCTAAATACTACTCACCAACATGGTGTCTTTTGAAGGTGGATATCATGGGTAATTATTCCCCACCTCATTACTGTAACTTCATAAGGAGGGGGACATGATAGAATTGTATCAAAGGCTGATGGTTGAGAGATAGGATGGATTGTGGAGTTCCGAATAATGAGGATTTCATTGGGTGGTATGGAAATAGTTTTAACAGATCATGGTATGTGACATTGGCCTGAAGGACAGGCTAGGACACGGGATTTTGGGGCACTTAGTATCTAGTAACCAAAAACTAAGATTATTTAATACCCAAGTGAAGTGTACTTTTTTGTATGGTATAGAACTAGGAGATGTAAATGGATCATGATGTTTGGGGTTCTTGTTTGAATTGCTTTGTTTTGGTAGGTCAAAATGAATAAACTGAATGAATAAGAAACTTAATATAATTCCAGACTTATAGGATTAAGATGTTCTTATTTTCTTTTTAGACATGTCTCTTGTTCTTCATTTGTGTGTGGATATGGATTTTGAGGTTCAATAGGCTGATCTGGTTATACATTACAGGTTTAATCTATAATAGGAGGATGAGGAATGATGGAGGAAATTCTATGATTTCCGGTGAGAGGGTTGTGATAACTATGATGGATGTGTTTTATATATGGATATAGAGAGCCTGCTTGGGGAGCTTAAGATCACTTTAATTTTGATCTGGGATCCAACAAAGTACATGGTCCCATTAATAGTAAGTCAGATACGGGGAGTTCTTCATCTATGGTTGCCACTGTATATGGAATAGTACAAGGATGAATATGATTCATGGGTTGGAATCTAGATGGATTTCCAAGTAGATATTCTATTGTTGTCCATGAATATAGTGAAGAGGCATGGGGTTATTTCTATGCAAAAGGGGTACACATTTGTTTGGGAGTTTAGAATTATGTTTAAGGAACTTTTAAACATTTACTAGGTCCTTTTACAAAGGGGTATTCTTATGAGATACTTCTTGACGAGAGACTCCATCATTCTATCAAGTATACAATTACTCCTCTTTTACACTAATAAAATATATGGAGGGTTAATATAATCTTAAGGTAATCGATAGTATGAAATATCAAGGAGGTTTACAGTTAGTGGGGAATCAGCAGGGTTCATCAAGAAGTAGAGTTTTTAGTGGTAGGTCTTAATAGCTAGTACCATTGGGGATTCAACCATGATGGAGTCGACCTCAATAGTTTCTCTTCTGGAATTCTGGGGCTGATTGATTTCATTTTGTTTTTAGGATATAACATGATAATGTGCTCTAGTTTTGGGGTTTGTGGCTCTCTCCCAAACCAGTGCATAGTGGGTCCTAGAACTCAATATAGTAGAGGTGGAAAGGTTCTACACCAGCTGGAAAATCCATTTCTTGTGAGACCGTTATAGAAGTAGGGGTTGTAGGTTTATTCTCCAATGATGTGATTTGGAGTAATTATAATCTATACATAGGATGTATCTATGTTTAGGGACCTTGAATCATCTTGGTCATAGAGGTGGTTGTCAGTATAGAGGTAGAGGTTATTCGCATGGTATGATTCATGAAATGGTGGTATTAGTTATAAAGGTTCCAGAGATAATTAGATGTAAAAATTTTGTGTTTGGTAACGTAGTTTATGACCTGATTGATTCCAGATATTGAAACTCTTTTGTTTAACCACTCTGGTATATACCATGTGTGTAGATTTAGAGAGGATTCCTATTCACATAGTTTTAATTTTTCCAGTGAGAGTCTAGACTATCTATTTTGATGTCTTATAGAGGTTTAGTCTAATCATTAGGTCACAATAGTCATGGGTATATATTTTTATTCTAAAGATAAATCCATATGATATTATCCTCAACATAAACTAGTTTTAAACCATACATACTATTGTTGACTACATCTAGAGAAGAGTCATGTTGTCGAATGTTGATGGATGATGTGTGGTTTTCGAAGAAGAAAGGGGTTATCATGTTGGTATTTGGTGTGGGGATCCCATTATTTCTATGATGGATGAGTTGTTTATGAAATCATTGGATGATATGATATTGATTTTCCCTAGGGTTTTTAGGGAGTTTCGAGTTGTTTTTCCAGAAGAGGTGGAAACACTAACCCATCAACATGATGTAATGTTCAAGATATACTTGTTTGTTGGTGCTTCTCCATTTTCAATTGATCCTCATCATATGAAAACTTATATTTTTGGATAAGTTTGGATTCATATTGATGATATGATGTATAAGGGTTTTTTTAGCCTAGTGTGTCATCATTGGGTGCTCCAGTGTTGTTTTCCAAGGAGTACAGTACTCCGAGATTTTTCATATACATACAATGGTTGAATTAATTGAAATTCAATAATACATACCATCATTAATGATAGAAAATATTTTTGAAACGTTTTGATGGTAGATATAGTTTTCTATGATTGATATTCTATCTTTATATTACCATTTTGGGGTAAAGGAGGGAGATATCCCAAAGGCTTCCTTATTTTCCGGTATATGCACATCATGTTTGTAATCACATTGTTTGATGTTACAAATGGACCAACCATGTTCATGGGACTTATTAAGTATGTGTTCCATGATCTCTTGAACTGTTTCTTCATCATATTCATTGATGATATATTTATCTACAAAAATCCATATAAGGATAATGATGATCATATCAGACGTATCTTGTTGGTTCTTTGAAGCCAGAGGACTACGAAATGTTGTCCAAGTGACTTTTTTGGACATGGAAGGTGAATTTTTTAATGCATTTGGTGTCATAGTAGGGTGTTCCAGTGGACCCATTTAATTTCAATGTAGTTTTTTCTTATGTATCACCTAATAATATAGAAGAAGTTTGCAATATTATTGTTCTTATATGATATTATAGGTGGGTTTTTCTTTATTTTTGTTGATTTATAGCACCATTTAATTTTTTGACTATGAAAAAATAGAATTTGTTTTTGAATGATCAGTGCCATGTAGATTTCTACTAGTTTTAGGGGATGTTTACCAATTATAGAGTTATTCATTTTCCAGAGGATTATCTTATGTATGATGTGTTTTGTGATGCTTCAAATATAGTATTCAGATGAATGTTATTTCATAATGAGAAGTGATCTATTAAGGGTCTAGGAAATTATGTCCCCTTAAGCGTTAGTATTCCACCCATGATCTAGTGCTAGAATTGATTATGATTTATCCAAAAGAGTGATGAGTTTACCTCATTGGTGAGTGATTTTTTTTTATCTTGGATCACAAGATATTGAGGTATATCTCTTCTCATCCTGAGATGAATTGGGGTTTGGAGAGGTTGATGGTGTTTATTTGGGATTATAATTTTCAAATATCCTACACCATTGGAAAAATGGAATGTTTCGGCCTATTAAATGAGTAGGAATTCAGGGAAGAATGTTATAAGGGATAATGGGGATTCATGGATTGTATTAAAGGAGTTGGAGGAATCACACAATAATTCATTGATAGATTATGGTAGAGGATATATATTTAGATGATAGTGAAATATTTATTTATGTGGTAGGAGGAGGAGTCTCAGTGGGGAGACTCGGAGGCATAGGTGATGTGTGATCGTGTGGGCCATAGTGATGCTCCTGAGGGATGTTTAGAACCAGAAGTTTTTTTGTGGGAGGTTGTTTCTTTGGGTAGTTATTCATGGAGGATTACAACATGAGTTTAATATCCCAACTTTGGTTGTATAACCAAGTGTTTCCATGATGTAATCTGGTTTGAGGATTCTATTTTGGTGGCTTGGGATGAAATGTGTAGGAGTAATGTTTGTGGAAAAGTAATCCATTTACCAGCTGGTAAAGGCAATGAATTATCTTCCCATTGGTCTGTTGCAACATTTGTATGTTAATGAGTGTAAGTATAATGACATCTTGAGGTTTTTTTCAAATTTTTTCCCAAATCTGAGGGCGGTTTTTTTGGTATCTAGATGATTTTGGTTTAGTTAACGAAATAGGACCACTTCTTTGTGTAAAATGGGTTAGGCACAATGGATTTATCCATGTGGTATGTCAATGGGGTGGTATGGTTTTAAGGTGTTATTATATTCATTTCCACATATTTGGATACATGTTTTACCTCAAGAGTCTGGATGGGATTGAAAAATTATTTTGTAACACAGTCACACCTCGACATTTATTTCTATACTCAGACAGATGTGCATAATTAATGGATGATCCAGAGGATTGAGGATATGATACAGGTTGTGTCCTAGACATTGGTAGATCTTGGGTATGAAAAAATTTTTTGTTCAATATTTATTATAATATTATCTTACACAATATCCTTAGAATGATTATGTTTGAGGATTTATACCGGAGACTATGTTGTTCTCCATTGTTTTGGATGGAGGTTGGGGAGGCAGTAGTTATTAGTCCAGATGTGGTTCAGAGAAGAACATGGACTGTCCCGCTTTCTAATGAGAGTATGAAAGCAATGAAAGAGTGGTAGAAGTCTTATGTCAATCACAGGAGGAGGCCCTTTGAGTTCAAATCTGGGGGAGAACATGTTCTTTATGTTTACCGATTAATGTTGGAACTAGTGGTTTTGCATAGGGAGTAAGATTTAACCTAGGTATTTAGACCCTTTAATGTTCAAGGGTGACATAGTGAGGTGGTATATCAATTGGAATTCCCACCACAATTGGAGATTATCAATGAGGTCTTTTACATATCTCATATTCATAAATATATTCATTATGAATCCCATGTCATTAATTATAGAGATTTCAATATTGATGATGATGTGATGATCATTGAGAAGTCATTGGGGATCTATGAACACTAAGAGATGGTGATATGTGGAAGGAACATTCCTTTGATTTGTGTGTGTTGGAAGCACAATGGAACGAAATAGAGTACGTGGGAGAAATATATATATATTTTTTCCCTATAACGAGAGTTGTGTTGATTTTTTACATTAATGTTATTATTGGGATGTGATATTTGGATTTAGATGTCTTATGAGATGAGATTTTTTTCCATGACTTTTTTTGTATGGTGTCTGATAAAGTTATAATATATGAAAATATGAGAACATTATTTACAATAGATATTAATTAAAAAATGATGTAATTAAACGTGTGTGAGTGCATCAATGCTACCCAATGAGTATATTATAAAAGAATAAAGGATTAAATTCCTAGATTTGTATGTTTCATGTAGTGATGTAATTTGATTTCTATAGTTTTATCTTGGATTTGTAGACATTGGATGGTTGTGTTCTGATGAGTTTGTGTGATATATTTTGAGGATGCATGGTTTGGAATGTTTTTCATGTGGTAGCATTTGAGTAAGGAAGAGAACATTTAGATGAATCTGAAGGGGTGGTTTTTTTGGAACCCTTCACTAGTGATCATGATTTAAGATTCTTGAGGGTGAGAATCATTTAATAGGTATCTGATGTAACATAAAATGATATACCATCATGTCACATTGATGTTACTGGTTTTTGGAGGTGTTAGGGTGATGTTCCTAGAGTTTTTAATGGAGTGTGGTGGTGCACCAGAGTTGTTGTAGAGAATACATGTTGTTTACATTTTCACAACAAGAAACAAAGGATCATGACATGTGAAGAAAACTAGTTGGGGGATTGTAAATTATATAAGGGGGAAGCTATGAGATAGATTACATGACTTGTAAAAAGAATTCCTATTATGTATTAAATAAATTCCATGAAAAAACATATTTTTGTTAAAGGTGGATTTTTTGATACATGAGGATTACACAATGTGTAACAATTACTAGATGTGAAACCAGTTGGTTTATGGGTTTTATGTCCATTTTACAGCCAAACATTCATTCATTTACTCTCACATCATTCTGTATCATTTTGGATGAGCCCTTGGTACCAAGAGAGGATCTTTTAACCCCCTTACTCCATCATTGGTTTGTTGGTTTAGGTGGGTACCCATTGAAAATATGTGGTTTTTTCTACTTATTTACTTGTGCTTTTCAATCATTCTTCTAAAGGGGAATCTCTGCGGTAATTTTTTAAGTTTGGGGTGTTATTTGGGATTTTTTTTGATGATATGTGGGTGAACAATTTGTTGATACATTGTATCATATGTGTGTTTGTGTTTTGAGGATGTTTCTCCTTCACTATACTGCATGTAGCGAGCCAACAAAGCTTCTTTGAGGTAGAAAATACCTCTTTTATCTTCATTGAGTATCACGAAGGATGGGTTTACTCAAGTTTATCAATGGGATATAGTTGTGATAGATTACTCAAATATATATCTCTTGTTAATTGAAAATTATGGGAAAAATGGGGAATGATTCAAATGATTTTATATTTTTATTATTATTATAATATTGTGAATTCTATAGGCTTGATGGCTTGGGGAAAATTTTGACCATTGGATGATAATTTTTCACTGATTGGCATGTCTTTCAGAACCCTTATTGAACATATGCTGATATATCAACCATAAATGGAAAATTGATGAACCATATATATTTTATAAATTTAATGTATTCCCTAGTATTATGTTTTATGGGATAACTCCCTAAAATAATGTGGAATGTTATTAAATCCACATTTAGAAATATGTAAAATGATCTTGATGTGTATTGATGTGTTGATGTGCATGTGGGATGGTGATGTGTGTTTCTGATGCGATGTGGGGATTAAGCGTGCGATATAGCTATGATTTTAGTTCAACAAGGTGGTTGTTGTTTGGTTATTCTTATGGGGTGCTGGGGTGATTGTTATTTGGACATGATTTTTGGTAGGTAAGGTGTTGGTTGTGTTGAAATAAATTTGGGGAAACAATATGTTGGTATATTAGACATTAATTTGGGGTGATGAGGTGATGGTTTTTTGGGGTATTTTTAAGGTGGAGTTGTGGTGGTTTATTGTTTGTGATTTTGAGGTACTGAGGTACTGGTTGTTTGTCCATTATTTGTGGGCAGTAGGGTGATGGTTTTTGGGTTGTGATTTTTGGGGTAGTGGGGAGGTGGTTGTTTGAATGTGTTTTTGGGGTAGAGAGGTGGTGGTTTTTTCCATTACATAGGGGTAGTGATGTGATGGTATGATGGGGACGATTATTTTCTTGTGATGTGTGTTTTTATACTAAATTCCTGAGTAGTGATGGAATATTTTTTTCCTTAATATTTATCTGGATGGTGGTTGGTTTGGTTAATGATATAGAAATGATAAATAAAAAATGAAATTATGGGATGTACAGTTAAATCTATATGATTATAAATAATAAAATGAATGGGTTGTAAAATGGGGGTTGGTTGTTGGTGTGATTTGGTTTTTGGTTTTTCTGGGTTTTATTCTTTTATAGGTGGTGGAAAAAGTGATGACACCATGAGTTGGTTATTGATTGGCTGTGAAACCTTAGATCTTTATTTGGTGTTGTAATAGGTATATAATTTTATATTCCTTTTTATAATATAAACACCCACCCATGTCGAGAACCATGTTCCAACACCCCCATAATCTCATAGGGGGTGTTTTTACGGACCTCATGTAAGGATGAAGGATTGATAGGTACCCACTCTATCTTCTAAGAGAGGTAGGAAGAGCACAAGGTGTAATAGATATAGCTCTGTTTGTGCACTAGATATTGATTATGATATCCTAGGTGTCTTTGGGTGATATGTGATTTAGCCTGGGAGCCTTCAAATTGAATGAGATGGGATGAGGTGCATTACGGTTGGGGTCATGCATGGTAAGAGTTGAGAATGTCGATTATTCCCATCATGTACATGATAACCTAATTCTATGGTAGTGGCTATGAATGTGTTATGGACTAGGTATTTTTTAAGTATATGTGATGTGGTTGTGAAAGTGGGGCGATGAGCCTAGGTTTTTATAGTTGTGATGTGTTGTGACCATGCTCATGGGGTAGTTTTGTATATGTAAGGGATTGGAGATCCAAGACGTATAATGGTTGGATGTGAAAGAGGAATACTAGTGGGAATGAAGTGTAGGATATCGATTATTTATGTGACTCATGTTATATTAAATTTCATGTATTACATTATTTGGTGAGAATGGGATGGATAGTTGACCTATTTAGGTGTTGTTGATTCTTCTGTTTTCTCATTGGTGAATTAGTATACTTATTTTAAATGTGCATGGGAGAATTTGGTTTTCTTGCTGAGTATACTTGTATACACACCCTTTGTATATAAACTAATTTTCATGTTTCTGTGTAGGATACATGAACTATTCTAAACATTACTAGCTTTATCATTTGATAGTTACTATGTCTCTAATTTAGATACTATTTTGGTTAATTACTTTTGAAGACTTTTATCTATACATTTTTTATTTATACATTCATTATAGAATTTTTTAGTTACTTTCATATTATTTCATGGTGTTTCATGTGGCTGAATAATCTTATCACATGATCCTATTTGGTTATATAGGTAACAATAACCATTTCATGAGATTTTTATACCCTCAATGGTAGTTAGCAATGCACAACCGACTGGAAGTTAGACTTTCGGTTCATTATCTCCCTCCCATTAATGTGGTATCTTTAGGGGGATGGGGTCCGTCCAATTCTCTATCTATTTTTCATTAATTTTATATTAGGCATGTATTGGTATTCTTTACATAAATAAAATATTAGATTCCAAGTTAGGGATTACATATTTAATATTCTAGACCAAACAATGATCATGTATTAGTTAAATGATAATTATGAACTAATGGATATAAAAACCACCATAAGGTTCTTGATTCCTATTCTAAAGGGTTGTTTATCTGAGAAGATATCGAAATAAATTGAATATATAAGATATTCTTATTTTGTGGGAGTTTATTGAGGAGTTAAAAAATGATTTTCCGAGTTTTACATTGAATATTGAATTAGATATTTGAATATAAATAATAAATGGTTATATATGTATTTCAATGAACCCATATTAAATGGACCCGATTGAATTATAGGAATAAAAGAAGTAACTCCTGGAGAATCTTATCAAGGGATTGATTCATCCAAGTGAAACACTTTGGGGTGAACCTGTTCATTATGTTAAGAATAATGATGGATCCATGGGACCTTGTATTGATTACCCGTAAATTAAAATGATCACAATCAAGAACAAGAATCCTCTACCCAAAGTTGATGAATTATTTGATCAACTTCATGGAGTTCAATAGTTTTATAAGATTTAAATTCAATCTAGACAACACCAATTGAGGGTCAAGTAGATTGAAATTACCAATAAATCATTATTTCCAAGGCAGGGACAAAATGAATATAGAAGGAATCCATTTATACTTACTAATTCCCCCTCTATCTTCAAGAATTTAATTAATAGGGGCTTTATTTAGTACCTTGACTAGTTCATGGTAGTTATTATAGATGATATCATAATATATTCAATGTGAAAGTAAGGGGATAATAATTACATAGGGATTTCACCAAAGAACCAAATGAAGGGAAATTTATATGAACAAAAATTTAAAACTGTAATTTTTGTTTACAAAATGATATTTTTTGGGGTCACATTATCTTAAAAGATTATATATCAAGCGATCTATGAATGAAAAATGTTACTAAATGTTGCCTCAGTATATCCACTATGACCGAGATCCATTGATTTCATTTTTTTGGTGTGATATTATCAGTGTTTTTTGGAGAATGTTTCACATATATAAAATCCATACACAATGTTAACATGTAATGTCTCCAAGGAATTTTTTACAAATTAATGTGAAGAAAATTTTTGGTAAATGATGAGAAGGTTAGTCATGAAACATATTATTTCATTACCCTATAGCTCAGAAGTTTTTTCAATATATGGTGACGACTTGTAGAATGGACAAGAGTGCATCCTAATGTATAATGATATGGTGTTAGATTATGCCTTTTCATAATCGAAGGGTCATGAGAAAAATTACCCAACTAATGACATATAGACAGTTGTATTAATTATTTTATTAAATATATAGAGAATTTTCATTTTTGATATATGTTTTAATATATATATTGATCATAACATTTTAATGTATATATTTACTCAAAGAGAGTAGAATATTCACCAGAGAAGATGGTTGGAGTTGAATAAATATTATGACTTCTCAATAATTTATCTCCCTCCAAATGTAAATAAGATTTCCAATGCTATGAGTTTAGAGTATCATAATAGGATATATATGATGGAAATAAAAAAAGAACCAATATTATTATTTTTTCAATGGAAGGATTTATTATTCATAAAGGAAGGAAAGAAATAATATCTTGATTAAACGATTGTTCAGACATATATCTATGTTATTATTAAAGTGGAACTAAACAAAGATTTTAAACTATATAAGAATGGAATAAATGTTCAATAGTTTATCATCAATTGAGATGGAATGATAAGTTTTAGAAATGAGGTATGTGTTCCATCCATACCATATTTAAATATGGAGTTGTTGGATGAGGCTTAGAGTTGAACCTTCTATTTTTTTTAAACAAATGTAGGCATGAATTGGTCACCCAATTCATGCCCAAATGAAATTTATTAAATCAAAATCCTTACAATACATGCTCTAGGTGTAATGAGTTTACACCAACCAAAAAATAAAAAATAAAAGAGCGGAACATGTGATATAGTAAAGAAGATCGCCTCATGTCAAAAGAAGAAAAACCCTCTAAAGGCCTCAAGTTGAGAAATCAGGAAGAGGAAGTTTGCCCCACAGCAGTGATTTGGAGACTCTCCCCCAATCCTGATCCACTTCCATAATCTTCTTTTCACATAACTTCAGAAGCCCGTGAATATGTCGTTGGGTAAAAAATAGTCAAATGGATGGAAAGCTTGAATATTTAAAAGGATTAAATGTTATTTGGGTTATAGTGGATCCCATTAAAAAGGTAAAACACTTCATTTTTTTCAAAGAATATTTATTTCTTAAAAACAATTCCAAAATCTAAATTAAATTGATGATAAGGATTCATGGATTAACACATTATATTTTTTATGATAATGATATTAGGAATACTTCTATGTTCCGGGGAATTATTTAGTAGGATCTAGATATAAAGATGAGTTTCAATTGTACTTATCATCCTCATGTACATGTTTAGTCTTAGAGTCATATTAAAACCCCTAATAATAGATTACGATACTTTTATTAGTATTTCAATAGTTTTTGGGATTAAAACCATTATATAGTCATGTTTTCTATCAAAAATAGTTTCAATCAATAATTCTTATGGTTCATTACAGAGATCTCTATGGAAATAAGGCTATAAATCTAGAATGATGGGATAAATTTGGAGAAAGAAATTTATTGGGAACATAGTTATCTAAGGAAGTGAAATAAACCCAGATCCATTCACTGGTATAATAGGACTGGTTATATTAGATAGAAAATTTATTCTGATAATCATCAAAGAAATATGGTCTTTTATATTCAGGAGAATGTATTCCTATTAATTTCAACAAGGAAGAAGGTTATGATATTACTAAAGAAATGAATGATGAGATCTATTTATATTTCCCCCTTTTATATTATTGATATTTTATGGATGGTATCTTAGAATTTTGTTCATACACTAAACCTCTATCAAGTTCACAATATTTTCTATGTATCTCTCATGAGGAAGTACATACCTGATCCATCATGTGAGATGAACATAGAGGTCATACCAATAACGGATGATCTTTATTTTCAAGAATAATAATTAAAAATATTTTTTATTGAGTTATTACGAAATAGAACAAGTCTTATTTCCTTGTTAATGTTATCTAGAGGAATTAGAAATTTGAATAACATACATTGGAAACCGAGGATGTTTTGAAAAATAGATATTCTCAACTGTTTGTATCACAATGATTGAATTCTGTGGAAAAATTTCATATTATGTGGGTTATAATGTAACACACCATGACTTTATGATATATTTCACTATAAATAATTTGTTTCTCTCATATATTTCATTATACGAAACATCGAGTTTAAATGAACCACAATATATGAATGAAATTTTATTATTTAATGTGATATTTATTGACTATACTTTTTATTGAAAGGAATGAAATAGATAACTAAGCTAAATAATAATTGTTTTAAACATGTCCAAAATGAATTCAATAGATATAAATTTATTAGAAATTAAAATTTAATTCATTGTAAAGTAAAAGAAATGTTTTTTCATGCAATGAATTTTTATCATAATAAATTAAATTAGTCACAATTAGTGAATGATTTTCTTTATATATATATATATATTATATTTAATAATTTCTTTAACATTCATCTGATATTTTTTTTAATCCTGAGAAAAGAATAAATATAAATTTATGCTAAAAATGCATATTTCTACAAACAATTCTCTTTTTGGTTTGGAAAATAATATTTAAATTAATTTCAACCTATTCTAAAATTTTAATTATGAAAAATTATTCCATTATTTTGGTTCAGGGGATCAATATTTGGTACAATGGACCCTTTTTTTAGTCATAATGAATAATACCCTTGGAAATTTTGTGTCACCTCAGTTTGATAAAATGGGTAATATAGTGTTACAAATTTTTGATAAGGTTTTGAAATTTCCCTAACAATTTCCTTTATCAATTTGATTGATGGATTTATTACATGGATATCAAGTTCTTCAATATATGGAAATATGGTGCCAATTTTCTATGAATATTACCTTAATATTACTTTAATAATAGAATAAATACAAAATGCAACTCTCTAGACATTATATCAGTAAATATTAAAAATAAGGATTAAAAAAGGAAAATATCAACTATAAATGGTTACATTAAAGATAAAAGTTTATTTTTTTTATTGTTGTAATATAATTATATTTTTATTGATATAACATTTACATTAAAATATAATCCAATGTCAAAATAGTTTTTATTCTATTAATAAGAAATTAAATAAATTATTTTAAATATATTAAAAGTAATATAATATGGATGAATTATTCTGTTATATGATATTTATAGCTAAATATAACAAATTTGGAATGTGTGAAATGTATAAATTCAAATTTCATTGTGGTAATGATTCCGTGAATGGAATACTAATGTAATTTTTTCAAAATTTATATTATTGATATTTTACGAGAAATAATATGTGATTATGTAGTTAAAAAATACAAATATATTGAATGAGTATAAGTATGACGAAAAAATGTAAAAAAATTATTCTTTTTACTTTATAATATAATTTTTATTTTGGACATAAAATTATAATCCTTTAATATTAAAAAATTCATTATAATGCTGAAGATTAAAATTTCATAACCAAGGGTTTCAAGAAAATGATGGGGATTAAATTGAAACAAAAACTACTATAATTTTAATTTTATTATTATATTGCAACCATGTTCTATTTTTTAGAAACTATATGTTTATTTGGAATTATTTCCCTATAGAATAACATAATTATATAATAATATATTTTATGTAATTCAAAGTGTGTCCATTACCTCCTTTATAAAAGGGCACACGTTCTCTCTTTTCATTACACCTTATTGAGTAATCCTCTTTTTAAAACTAATATATAAGATTCTTATAAACACCCTCATATAGAAATTTGAGGTTATTTACTTATTAATAGACCATTCAAATGGTACATAAAAATGATTTAAAGGAGGTTCCCAACAAACAAAAAATCATCATACCCAACACCTTTTAATTTATTTCATATTCTATTTCCTCTAAATAACTATTATTCATAATAAAATAATGAATTAAGTAGAAAAAATATAATGAAATTTTATTATGATCATGAAACAACAATTATCCTGCTACCTTTTCATCAAATGTAATGATAATGTATCACTTGTCTATATATGCAGACTACCAACTCCAAAAATCGATACAATTCGTTTTTCAGAACCATCTTTCATTTATGGGTACTATGATAGTATTAAAATTTATATATATTATTTCTGATAATATTATGTTTAGGTAATTATAATATCCTATTTGATTTTATACCCTCAAATCAATTGGACAAGGATAACATCACTTGTGCATGCACGAGGACTACGACATCAACAAAAGGATGCATTTCATTTTGCAATTCCTCTTTACATAGATTGTAATAAGGATAAATTTAATGAATATATAGAATATATATATATGATATATAAATTTTAATATCCGGTTTTTTTAAAGAAATAGAAACCTTTTTTGTTAAAAATTTACAAGTATTTGTATGTGAAAATATAATTTTATATTAAAAATCAGTTAACAAATTTTTTAAAGACTTGTCAAAAGGGAGAGATCCTAGAAATAATCTTGTAATATTAGATTGCATATTTTTAAAGTTAGGTGATGAGTTAGTGTGGGATTATAAGGTCTGTAGATGATCGATGTTGAAAAAATAAAAATATTAAATATACTGTATCATGTGAACATGATTTATTAAAAATAATTTAATATATCTCAAAAAATGTGTCTTGTGAGAAATGAGAGGCCCAAATTACGTCCAGGATAATGGTTTTGCACTAGAATAAATATAGAATTTTTGGGTTTCAGGAATTTTTTAAAATCACACATGTGGAGAAATAATTTATTATTTTTATAATATTATTTTTCGAAAATAATTTAATATTTCCCAAATGGGGTGTCGTATGAGTAATACATAAAAATGTTAGGTCAAAGATATGGGGATTAATCTAGTTATGTCATATTTTTTGTGTTCATCTGGCTTTTGGTATAATCACATTGACCGTTAACATATTAATATTTTTATTATATTATTTTTATTAATATAAAAATATGAAATAGTCTTTATACATGGGTTCTCATTTACAAATTACAAAAAAAAATATTTGATGGTTTAAATTTTATAAAACATTTCGATTTACCCATGGTTTTAACTATTTAAATTAAAAACATTAATAAATAGAAACTAATTACCCCACAATAAGTTTTCTATTGAATCAGTTATTAAAACGCGTGTTTTAATTCAATATTCTTAAATGTTGTTATTTTATTTTTTAAATTGGGGAATAATTTTTTCCATCATGGTTGGTTAATACCACTGAGTATTTGGGATCTCCATTCTCCTATAAAATTATTCAGTGAATCGCCATTGATCCGAATTGTGTACTCTACATGATGTAGGTGACACAACATGTCTTCTTTTTCCCATTCCCTTTGCACCATGATGGGGATGAATATGCAGATTTTCTTATATTTTTAAATTTATTTAATTATTTAATTGTATCCTTCATTATGGAATTAAAAAAATTGGTAGAATCCAAAAACAATTATCTATACATTAATTATATTGTAATAGTTCACATATAAATATCAAATGATAATTTTTTGTAACATGATTTTAAAATCGAATGTTAAATGGCAGTTTTTTAAAATCATCAAGAGATAATATTTTTGGATTATTGATGCTAATTATTAAATAAACTATGAAAATATTATGGGTATGAGTATGAAATTATAATATCATAAGAATATTACAAAATAATAATGGGGAATTATAAAAGGTCACTCACATGGAATTACCCTGGATAATTATGAAAGTTATCAAACAATAATGAGACCATCATATTCAAAGAGTAATATATTAATATTATCAAAACATAATTTTGTGAAATTATCAAAAGATAATATAAATAATTATAAAGGTAAATATTATTAAATTCATAATACAAGAATTTCTAGATTATCAATGATAAATATAAAATTTATAAAAAGTCAGTTTTGAGATTTCAAAATATTAATTATTAAAATTATTAAAATATAATTGATAGATTATAAAGGATAATTATTAATATTACTAAACAAAATTTGATAAATTATCAAGGGATAATTAGTAGGAAAAATTTATTAGAGGGTAAATTATTATCAAAAAAATTTATAAAGGATGGTATGATATAATTTATCAAAACATAATCGTAAAAGATAATTTATAATAAATTAAAAAAAGTTATTTATATAGTGTAATTTATGATAAATTATTAGAAATAATTCTAAATGTCAAATTTTAGGAAAAATTATCAAGGGATAATAATAAAATGATAATTTACAAAAATCATAGAAATAAAATAATAAATAGAAAATTTATGTAAATTATCAATAGATAATTATAAAAGGATAAATTATGATAAATTATCAAAAGAAAATTATTCTTATTTATAATTTTTTTATTACATGCAGTTTTCTAGAATGATAATTTAGAATTTTTCCAGGAGTGAAATTTTTTATTTCATGTGATATTTTATTACTTTTTGATTTAAAATATCTAGTTATTGGTTTTAGGAACCCTTGTTGAAACATGATTATTTACATGTCATCGATTACGATAATAAGGTCGCAAGGAGGTGTATCAAACCACACTGGGTGGTTTATCCATTCCTTTGACATCACTGAAATTTTAGGTAGAATGTTACTGACATATTTAGGCTTTGTTACCCCTATTTCATTTATATTATTATGAGTAGACATATTTGATGACCGTTCTATATTTAGATCACATGTTGTTGTGTGTGCTACCTTGAGAAACTTTTTTTCGTGATCATTTTTTGTTCTTTTAATCATGTTAGATAGTAATCCCATGTATTGTTGTGCAAAATTACATATGATAATGTTAAATCTCTCCATTTTATGTGTCTTTTCATGGAATTGTTCTTGGAACCCAGGTAAGGAGGATCATCAGGAGATGTTTATCCCCAAGAGGGGGAGTGTTCAAGATTTTGGATGATGGTGAAAAGGGTACCATGGATAGTGAATGGATATGATGATGCCTCAAGAATGCTGTGTGATGCACTAGATTCATATATGATGACAAAAGGGTACGTTATCAATGCCTAGTGAATGGTGACTATCATTCAATGCCAATAGAATTATGAGAACCGAACATCATTGATTCTAAGAGTAAACTGAGATTCCCAATCACATGATGATGAGTAGCCAGATGTTTTATCATTCTAGATAGTTCTTGTTTTTTATGACACCATGATTATCCATCAAGCATAGATCGAATCAAGGAGTGACTGGGGGTTTATGGTTGGTTTTTAGTGCATTACCTGTTAATTTTGTATTGTGTATTACTATTCTTGTTACACATTTAAAATTATTATGGAATAAACCTGTTTACTCAAGAACATCAGGTTTAAGACACATTGGTGGTATCTTACAAAGTCTTGTACTCATACTAAAATGATGAATTTCAATATTCTTGTATATTTTATGAGGGTCCATGGGAAGGGAAAGGTCCCTATGATTGAAAATTATGTATTGAAGTGTAGTGCTAGTAAAAGACTAGGATAGACTCTATAGGACCCACTGTTTGTCAATTTATTTATCTATTACATATTACACTAATTTTCCTTATCACATTTGGATCTTCTAATTTATAGGTAAAATATTAAAACATTATATTTATTCCCATCTACAATAATTATTTATTATATAGTTTATATTTTTCACTAAATTGATGACATGATACTGAGGGTATAGTCTACCCATTGATGGACTCAAACCCTCACCGCTAGTTGATGACCTTGTGTTTAAGGAGAGTTTTTCATGAGTTCATCTGACCAACTAGATCAAAACTAGTTGTTCAGGCCGAGATATTGTATAATGGTGTCATAGAATTATGATTAACTAACTCGTTCTTCTCTTTTCCATGGGATAGGACGTAGTAGATAGGATACGAGATGGTCGAGACTTAGGTAGCGGAACTATTCTATTACATGGAAAACAGTATATAGTGGAACTCCAAGATTCCACAATGATTGAAGTTTATAACTTTTTATTAATTTTGACTAAATTAACCTTTGGATATGAAAAAGATGTTCATATGTGATTTTGGTGATTTTAGGCATGTTCATGAATCAATACTAGGCACATATTCCTACATTCCTTATATACACATATTATTGTGCTATATAGTAGTTGAGTAGTTAAAATCCATCATTCATGCAATCTATTCTAGATAGTTTCTACTTGTGTGAAACATCAATTTCCATGATTTTAGGATACATATTAATTAGAATTAATTATTTGAACTTATCATGTTGATGTTTTAGAAAATATTTAATGACTGTGACTAATGTGCATGGACCAAAACAAGGATTATTTCTATGAGGGTAGTACCTTCAATTAAGGGAAAACTCCTTAAAGTACCTTGTGTAATAAAATAGACTCAAATGAGAATCATTGTGTGATACCATAGGCAGATTTGGGTTTATAATAATAACCCTTTTCTCTTTTAAGGTGTGTTCCTTCAAATTATTGAATTTGTTAGCTCCATGTAGTCTTATGGGAGTACATTGGATATATGAAGAATTGATTATCAGAGTGGATATGTGTCTATTTTACCGTAGTGTGTGTATGTATAGGAATTTGATAATTCTCCCACACTGACTCGATGATTTATGATGCTGGGTCACTTAAATTCGAATAATTTTTTGATACTCCTTGTCCTAGGAATAGAAGTTTAGAACTATGGTCAAATATTCCCCTACATAAACACAATATTTCTTCGTTCCTCCTGGGGAATGGAGGCCCTCTTATTTTAGAGTAATCAGTTGATATTTTTTTGGATCTTTGACCAAGTAGAGACTTTGAATGGTAAGTAATTTATCTTGAAAAGAGCTCAATCCATGTTCGTATCACATTTCAATACCTTGAATCATATGAAAACAATCCAGATGAAAAAGAACAAGAATTTCTGTGTATTAATATGAGAGTAAGTGATTCATAATTATGAGTACTTAGCCATTGTGTGCACATGTGTTCCTCTATATGTAGGCATACAATCATCTTCAACTATGAATTAATTATCGAATGTTATACCAAGAGAATGTTTTGAAATGATATTCTTTTACAAGGATTGATGATAATTTTTATCATCTATGGGTATATGAGTGGTTCTCCAAGATTTATCTTTGATTGAGATATCACCAAGATTGAGTTACAGATGATGAAATTCTGAAGAATGTGTTTCTGAGTAGGTATTGACTGTGTGTCTACAATGTTATATCATTCAAATAGATAAATTCTCTAAAACATTTCATGGCCATCACGATCCTAATTTAAAATCCACACATGGAATAATTTATCTGAGAATTCATCGATAAGATCCTTATCAACTAATCAGCACTAGGGAAATATTCTAGGGTCCTATAAATAGTCCCCATTATGCATCAAGAACACAATAATTACGCTAATATGTTGAAGTGAAACATCTAAATTTGAGATGTGATATTCCCAGGACATGTGGTGGTTGAGATTAGTATATTTTTAGACCAATAGATTCTTGAGAGAGTCATTTCATGGAAACTTAATCTTATTTTTTTACATTATGAGATTTCTAGGTTTAGTAAGATACTACTGATGATTTATCCAGGACGCCATCCATCTATCAGAACCCTTGATTATGATGAATAAAGAAAGTGGGGTTACAATGGTTAGAAAAATGTGAAAAGGTGTTCCTTGAGATAATGATATGGTTGGTGGCAACTATATTATGAACACTCCATGAGTTGGTATTTGTTATGAAGTGTACTGTGATGCATCAGAAATGGTTCTAGGAGATATGATGATGCAACGATGGTAAGTTTTAGCATATGGGTATCATTACCTATGACCACATTAGTGGAACTACCAAAAACATGACTCAGAGCTATTAGCCAGGTTCTATGATCTAAAATTTCAGAGAAACCATCTCTTTAGTTAGATATTTTATTTTAAAAAAAACTACAAGAGAAACAAATATATCTTCACATAGGGGGAGCTAAACTTGAGACAGAGAAACATGGTTAAGTATTTGTATAGATTTTCTTGACATGATGTATTCAAAAAGGAAAGGGTAGAGTCATTGATGTTGATCATAGCTATATGAATACTAATGAGAAATAGTTTTTGGAATAGAATTTTCTAATAGTATGGATGTTTTCTGATATTATTTTATGATTGGATGAAGAATGGCTCAAAATACTAAGGTTCTATAAATATTTCTCATTTGTTAGTAACTTCCTCACTATTGGACATGGTAATGTCTAAACCAAAGTCGGACTCAAAGTGTGCTATAATGAGAGAACATCTAACTAATAAGGAAATTATTTTGGGATGGTTGATGGAGAATGACAATGTCACCATGGAACATGGGATTTTACTATTCCCTACGACCATTTGAGGGAGATGATGATGTATTTTTTTACCTCTATATGGGTAGTAAATCTTATTTAGGCCCATATGTATAATGAAATTAGGCATTAAATTCGGTGTATAGTTATAAAATGACACATTTTTGGTTTTATCTCATAATGGATTACCTATCACATGGTGAAGGGAATGCATCAATTTCATAGTGTGTCATAAAAGATAGTCTTAAAACCAATTTGGATGCTTGAAGAAGTCACTGTAGAATTTATGACAGGGTTACATAGGACCTCGATGATTCATGACATAGTCACCACGAATAAAGATCAATTAAAATTGTCTTCTAATATCATACTAATTAGAGAGACACACTCAGTGGATGAGTTGGGAATTCACTATGTGTGAGTGATCAAACACCTTCAAGGAGTTTCATTGGGCATTGTTTTAGATATGTATATTCATTTTATGTCATTCTTTCATCACAATGTGTAGAAATACAAAGGAAATTAGTTGGGATTTAGCTCGGTGCTCCATCCATAGATCAGTAGATAGTATGAGCATACTATATGCATATTGGAGGATATGCTTTGATATTACTTGATAGACTTTTATGGAGTGGGTAATGATCACTTATCCATTATTGAATTCATATTATATAATATTTACTAGGATTTGAATCAAATTTCACCTTCCATGGATCTTTATGGGTGACCTTGTTGATCACTATGTATTGGAATGAGTAATGTGAGGTAGTGGTTGTGTTGTAGGATTTGTTCCAGAGGCCTCTTAGAGGGTTCGTCTAATGGGAAAGAAGTTTATAACCACTCGTAGAAGATATAGATTCTCTGTCAACCATAGGGGATACCCTTGGAGTTATCTATTTATGATTAGGTTTTTTTGCATGTCACTCCTCGGATGGGGCAGATGATTCTAATGAAGAAGGGAAGTATAGAACTATAATTTTTGGGACCCATTTAAAATCACTAAATGAGTTGGTAAATGTTATAAAAATTGTAACTTTCTCCATTTTAGTGAGGAATGTGTGATGTGTTCCACTTTTCTCAACTTCGGATGTACAAGCCAGATCCAACACAAGTTATAGATTATGAAGATGATGAGTTGGAACCTGATGATCCCTTTGATTTATTTATAGTTTGGATTATAAAATAGAGGTAAAATTTTAATTTTAGGGACTATGACACCACTTTTCTAGATTCACTGGTAGCATAGACGGACCCCACATGAAATGTGGGTGCACATGTCTGATGATCGAGATCAGTGGCCTGAGTTGTTCTTGTAATATTTCTATAAATACTTATCAAGGATGAGAAGTATGTAGAGTGGGATAATGGAAATATATAGAATTTTTAAAGAGAATAAATACCTTATTTGTTAAGAAATTTAAATTATTTTTATGTGAAAATTTAATTTTTCAATAAAACCAATTTAATAAATTTTTTAAATGATTTTCAAAAAGGTAAAAGATAAGATTGAATATTGTAACATTCTATTGAATATTTATGAAGTTAGGAACTATGTTATTGTATGATTATTAGTACCATAGAGGCTTTCTACATATGAAATAAACAATTTAAATTTATTGTATCACATGCACGATATTTATCAATAAAATTAATATCTCCCAAATAGATAATTGTATGAGAAATATGAGACAACCGTTATGTTTGGGATGATTTATATAATCTAGGAACAATATTATATTTTTAAGCATTAAAATATTGGTAACACCACAAGTGAGGATAGGTTATTTAACATTTTAATCATATTATTTTTAAACATTAATTGAATATCTTCAAACAATGAGTCAAATGATAAATTTGATAACACCCTTTGGATTTAGAAGTAGGGTATTCCTAATGTTTGACATCACCTTAATTGCTTCTAGAATTTAGTCGTATCACAATTAATGTTACTCTATTGATATGTATTCATATTATAATTTTTATTATATTAAATAAAAAATGAGTTTTATACATGGGTTATCCTTCCCCAACACCGAAACACATTTTTTGTTAATTTTAGTTTTAAAAAACTTTTGTTTGATCACTATTTTTTTCTGTTTCAATTGAATTGAGTTATGAAAATAATTTAATGACTAGATAATTTATTTTTTATTGAATCACTGATTAATATGGGCCTCTTTAATTCTCTTGTTTAAGTTCTACTATTTTGGGATTTAAATTTCTGAAACATGTTACCTTTGTGGTTGGCCGATACCATTGGGTTTTAGAGATCCCAAATCTCTTACATGCATGATCAATGAAGCCCCCTTGATCTGATCCGTTTTCTCCCCATGATCCATAAGACATGAAGTGTTTTCATCCCCCCTTACTAGAGCACCATATTGAGGAAGAATGAAGAGATTTTCTTATTTTTTATTTAATTCTTTAAATAATTCCACTATTTCTAGAATTTTGAATAATGGGATGAATTTAAATAAAAATAAGTAAGAAACAATTATAAATGAATAGTTAAATTAAAATTATCAAAAGATATGTTTTTTGGGGAATGAAGAACACGTCCATTTTCAAAATATAATTTATAAAAATTATCATGTGATAATAATTTCAGATTATCGAATTTAATTATTATATAATTTTTTAATATATGATTTGATAAGATTAAAAAATTATAATTGAACAAGATTACCAAAATATAATAACGAGGAATTATAAAATGGAAATATCATGGAGTAACTAGGGATAATTATGAAAATTATCAAATAATAATGATAATGGTTTATTCAATGATTAATCTAATAATATTATCTAATGAAAATAACAATGAATTATTATGGGATAAATTAAAAAACAATTAATTATAAAGGATAAATTATAATAAATCATCAAAGGATAATTATAAAAATTATTTATGATAAATTATCAGGGATAATTGTAGGAGGATAATTTATGTTTAATTATCAAGAGATAATAATAAAAATATAGATTATAATAAATTATCCAATTATAATGGTATGGGGATAATTTATGATAAATTATCATGTTTTAATTTTAAAATGATAATTTTTGATAAAATATCATAAGATAATTTTTCATAGGAATAATTTTTGAGTGCATGCATGAGCCAAGATTGAATATTCGTAAATTATCTATGACTGAAAAGGTATTATTGCATGAGATATTTTATTTCATTTTGAAATAAAATAGATGGGTTTTGATTCTAGGAACCCTTGATGATACTTGAGCATTTAAATGTTGATCATTATGGTAATAATTATTGAAGAGGTGTATTGAACCACATGGAGTAGTATATCCACACCTAGGACATCAATGACTTTTGAGGTTGGATGTTCCTTACCTTTTTAGGATTTGTAACATATGTTTCCTTAATATGATTATGTGTAGAAATATTTGATGACCTGACTAGATTATTATTTCATGTGGGTGTGTGTGGTCTTGAGAATAATATGTTGTTACCTTTTGTACTTATAGATTGTCATTTAGGTTTGATTTTGATCACATGTATAGTTGTACTACCTTATTATGACGATGATCTATGTTTTCTCTTATATCCGAAATTTCTATGTGTTATTTTTTAGTATTTTTCATTGAACCAAAGGATGGTAGACTATCATGAAATGTTTAAACCATATTAAAATATTTAATATTATTTGTGATGACTGAGAGAAGGGTCCCATTTATAGTGTATGAATATGATGATTCCTCATAGATTCCATGTGAAAGGAACGATCAAGCGTATATGTGGTTTAACATCTCTATCAATGAAATAATTCATTATTTCCATCTATATCCCTTAGGGATAACTATAAATTCATATATAATGATCATATATTATATTTAAATAGTGATTAAAATTATATAGATGAAGGAACCATTATAAAGGTTCAATGACCTAAACTCTGATATGAAATTCTCATGATGAATGAAACATTTAACACCTAAAAATGTCTATTTTGAAAAATAAATTCGTGATGAAATGTTTTAATTAGATCATATATGATATTATAATAATTTATGTTACTATATTATTGATTTATAATAAATATAAATTTTTTTTAAATTTGGATAATGTGCATTTATGTAATTGGAACTTAGGGTGTGTGGTATTCTTATCACTTTTATTTCTGAGAGAAATAAAATCACCCCATGTATAGTTAATGTGGTGTTTATACTAACATTGAATTAATTTTATGATTCTTTTAATGAAAAATTTGGTATATAAATATCCATATGAGTTTATTTAATTAAGGAGACTTATGATTTAGTAGTTACCAATGTGGTGAGGTTTCACGCTACAATATAATTATTAAATGGAATATTTAATGAATATGTTTACAATTATGAACTTTTTTGATCTACCTATAAATAATCTCATGAATTTTCTTATACTCAATTTATATTTAGAGAATAAATTTTTTCCATTCATTTCCCACTATTTCTGTTCTCAATATATGAAAAAAGTTTTTACGAAAAATAAACATTATATATCTTTTCAATTCTTTTTTTTTCAATTTAATTGTTTTATAAAAAAACTAGAAATTTTTTATTCTCCCCTAATTTATAATGTAAAAAATACCCAGGACTAAATATTTAATTTTTTAAAAGAATTTTATTGTAATCTTATTAATGAGTTACTTTTTGTTATTTGCAAAAAATGTGAAATGAATAAAGTTTTTAATATAAATGAATTAAACATTATTCACCAATATTATAATTGTTCAATGCTATAAATCATTATATTAATGCTTAGAATGTTCATTTAAAAGAATTATTTTTCAATAATATTTTTGAAATAGTTATTATTTAAATAATTTATTTCAAAATGTATATATTATTTTCCTCAAGAAATATTCTAGATATATTTAATGGTTTCCCCCTAAGATATCATTATTTGAAATTATATATACATAAATATGAAAATGATCCAATTATAAAATAATGTTTTCTTATTTGGATGTATTATGATACATATTATTAATGGTTGATGCTATAAAACCTTTTTCATTCCCATGTGCTAATAATGTTATGATGAAACCCAAATTAAACTCATTTATTTCCCATGGGTTGTATTATAATGATTAAATGTTTATGAAACCCATTTTCATTACATGGATTATACTGTGAGAAATGATTTATGATGTCATAGAACACATAGGTATGATTTTTGTTATGTGATGGGTGGTCCCAATTATTTATATATCCCTCAAATGTATTATTTAGAGATTGATATATCGTGAGGTAAAATGGGATGGAATGGGGAGATGTCCCTATTTAGTGAGGGTGTCTCTACATGATGATGTTCTATGGAGTTTTAATTGACTATGGATATTATGATTTTGAGAGTGAACCCAATAAACTAGGATAATATTAGTTTTGATACTTTACTTATAAGGAAATAACTTTTTATTATCATTTATACACCAAAAACATATGTATTATTCCAATGTTATACTCTCTTGGGTCATGCTCTATGATTCGATTTTGATTCGCATCATATATACTACAAAATGTATATTCCATGAAAAAACAATTATAATTGATACGTATGGTGTGGTATTAAATTGTTAAGATGATTTTTAATACCCTTATGATAATGTTATCTTTAAGTTATCATTATATATTACTTGTTTAATCTTATTGAGAAATTGAGTGCACCCTTTCTTATGTTATCTTTCCTTATTTTATGATGAATGGTTTTTATTTTGATTTTTTTCAGAAGGGTTCTAGTATTTGAAATAAATGTGGGTTTTTAATTAGGTCTCTTATAAAAAATATGTTTTTTTCCATTATTCCAATGACACTATACCTATATGATTCTACAATAAATCTTAATGTTATTTATCGAATATTTTTCTTTTAAAATCTGATATTTATATTCAAAATGTATGGGTCACTATACTATATCTATTCTACTATGATGATAATATTATCATGCAGTCCTTTTTATCATACTCAGTTTTTTTAGAGTTACAACATACATTCTCTAATGATTTCTATTTAACTTTTTTGGAAAATTATTTACTTATTATTGTAATATTTCATCAATTAAACAAATTATTTTATCTCTCACATTGATTAATTATCTTTTGAACTCTACTTGGTTACCATAATCATTATTTTCATGACTTTATTGAAACGATCTATGGTGTCTCCACATTAACCAATAAATATGAATTTTCATTTTTTTGGAGACAACTATTTCATTATTTTTTTTACTTATAGAAAATAGTTTTTGAAATATCTCACCTTTTTAATAACTTTTATCACATTATTTTCTTTTAGGTAGACTAAAATTTATTTGGGTACCTTAAATTGTTTTGAATTTGCATAATATTTCCACATGATTTTTTTTTGAGTTGGTGACTAAAAAAAATCTTTATAACATTGTCCAAATTGAAACAAATTTTAGAGAAACATTGATGACATTTAAACCCATTTATGTGAAATAAACTTATTTCTTCTATGAAAATTACTTTTTGGAAACATGTTTTCTCAATTATTTAGATCCACCCCACTACAATTTTGGCCATTTATATTTTTAAAATAATTACATATTATTCCTTCATTAAGAGGACCTATTCTTAAACATCATGTAATACAAAAAATAATATCTAAATCATTTTTTATCATTGGATTATATGTTTCTAGTTTTTATATCTTATGTAGATTATAATTTTTAGTTAAAAACATCAATATTTTGATATTATTATGGGGTGGAACACTTCTTTGATATTCTAGTAAAAATCATTTATTTGTTGGAAATCATACTTGAATTTTTAGTCATCCATATTTTCATGATTATAACCTAAAATACTTTCTATAAAATAAAATAATGTTAGAAAAAAATGTTTTTAGGTTATGGGATAACATTAGTTAAGAAAATTATATATAATAATCACTTAACAATATCAGGCTAGTTTTTACACTAATATGATTCCTCATCAAATCAAAACCATCATTAATTTTTTTTTGAAGTATCTATCTTCTTAGGTAATTGAGAATTGAAATTATTAGTAAATTACACATTTTTGAACATTATCTATTACAGAAATAATTTCATGTTCAGGGAGTTATTCTCATTCAAAATTGATCTCATATGGTCTTACAAATCCTTTGTAATTTATTAATTCATTTATCCTGAATTTTTTAATTTATTGTAGGTAATTATCAATGTCCTTGATCCTATATGTTATTATTTCTAGTTCCGCATCATTGATACTAATAAAATATTTTTGTAGCATTCAAAATCATTGATTACCTATCTAAAGACATGTCATTTGAGAAAATTATTTCAATAAATTCATTTCAACTTTTCATTAGTCATAGTAACGTAGTCATTAAAAAGTTCATATGGTTATTCTTTGGATTCAACATAATGTGTGATACTTTTTCATGTTTGGAATATCTTTGATAAATCACATTCCATTTCGTCATAATCTTGTCCCTTCTGTGTTTTTTCATAGTGATTTCATTTAACAAAGACATGTATATATTTTTATACGTTAAAATGGAATTTATTCTCATGTATTTAAATTTCCGATTTGAAGTAATCAATTATTTTTAATTTATTGGAATCTAAAAACTATTTATGGATAATATGTTCTTCATAAAAAAGGCAACTTTTTCATCATTTTTAAGATGAACATTTATCCCCATGATCTTTATGAGGTTGTGGATCTTTATTTTCCTTCTTAAATATAATTTTCAATATCATTTCCTATATTTATTAGGGTTTTAGAGTTTTCACTGGAACATCTAATATATCTTAACCTATAGTGGATTATGATTCCTTCATCTAAGGTACATTACAATTTATTCATACCTTCACTTCATAAATTCGTGTAAAACAATAGGGTAATGAATAATTGATATAATCAGCGTAAAACATAGAGTAGTTCTGATACCATATATAATTACTCACAGATCATTTATGGTAATTGAGATGTGAGGGGAGGTTCGAGTTAGTAGAAATAAAATTTTCCAATGTTTTAATTTTCCTCCTACCTTCCAACACTTTTATTGGGACCTCTATAAATGTTTAGAGATATTGATCTTTTAATTAAAAATCAGACCTCACCAAAATATGTGATGCAGAAAAATAATATAAAAATATCACATAAGGATTTTACATTGTTTTACTCATCCCAAAAACCTTATTATTTCCATGACTAATTTAATAGAGTATAAATGTTATATAATCTTATAAATTTGATGTTATTATAATTTCTTGGTAAGAGGCACACAATGGTTGGGATGGAATAATACAATAATCAATGTTATCTTACATAACATGATCCTCCCCAACTGGTTGATCATATTGGTAATTATAATACCCCATATTATTCGTGAGTCCTACATAGATCTAGTAAACATGTATCTACCTAAATATATGTCGACTATAAAACATAATTCATATTGAAAATGTTTTTCACCACAGGAACACATCGATTTTTTGTCATAATTGATCTCCAATTTCATAGAGTATCAAAGATAACTATAGGTATAAACAAAATCATCATATTTATCTCTTCTGTCAATGAATAGGTTCTCATGAATGCATTAAGATCTTATTCTTCCTTGATAAGTGGATGATCATTAACGAGAAAAATATTTTTTTTCTATTTATAAACTATTTATTATATATTTAAACTTATCTCAACATTAATTGAATTATAAATAAGGATTTTTATCTTCATATTATTGTAATTATTTTATATTTTCAGTTATCATTAATATTATTTCAATTAGAGATATGAAAACTCATTTATTTTAGGAATTTTAAATTCTCTTGTATATCAAGTATTCAGGGAAAATTAATATGATGTTATTATTTCATATAATATCCCATTTAGATGCGGGTAATAAAACATCATAGGGAATTTTTCTTATAGTGGCATTCAGATTGTTTATATTTACCATTTCATTAATTCATTTCAAAACTACCAATGTATGTATGGATTTTCAACATGGAAAAATAACTTACTATGATCCCCATTCCCTCATAAGGATCATCTTTTCTTGATCAATTATATTAATAATAATTACACTTAATGAGGGAAATTTCGATATTTATCCTCCATGAAGAAAAAATCCCAAAGCTTCACATAAATATTTTCCTATTTTTAAAAATTAATTCAATTAAAATGTTAAAAATATTTTCATATTTCAAAAAATCTCAAATTCATACCATTTTTTTCATTGAAATGAAAATTAAATTTAGATATCTACATTATATATTATGAGGTTTTCCTTATGCACCTGTAAATTTCAGTCTTCTAATGTCATAACTGGATCATCCAAATTCATCATGACTCATTCTATGTATAATATGCATTATGAAAGTTAGATTTACTCATGGAAGGTCTACTGGGGCTCATCCAAATACCCTAGAGACTCATCCATAGTCTTCTATAAATTATATTATGTTAATATTGAACCATATGTTTTTGAAATTTACTCATTGCAACACAAATGTGAATCATACAAATTCATTGAAGACATATGAATAAAAAAAATATCCATATTAGGTGTCTACACAAAATCTATACTTTCAAGCATCATTTACATATTTCAACACCTCTTTAAATCATTATAGGGCTATCTAAAAAACAAAACCAACATATAAAAATATTATAAAAAGGGCCCCTCTCCCCCTAATATAATAGTTGGTATAATTTTTTTCTTGGATGGTTACTTTAGGAATTTGGAAATTTTGACATGATCAAGGAAAAATCATTAACCTCCCCTTATAGTAATATCATTAAAATTCAATTAAAAATATTATAGACTAAAATTGAAAACAATCCATCAAAACTTGTAATATATTAAAATTAAAAAACGATCACTAATAATGAAAAATATTACATATTTATTTTTTAACCGGACTAATTTAAATTGAAACTCACTTACCTTCTTCATTCATTCATTTCCACGAATATTGGATGCAACTAAAATACATTGTTTAATTGGTTTGATTCATAGATATATAGATAAATCATCAGTACTCTAGAAATAAAATTATTCCATCTATGAATCAGTATTAATAAAAAATACAATATATTCGATTTGTAACTTTATCTACACAATAATTTTGAAGAGATAAATGAAGGATCATGACTTTTTTTGTTAAATATTTAATTTCAATTAGGTGTATCTGGAAGAGGATGAAGGAAACATATGCAATTATGAGTATATATATGATATATGTAGACAAATATATTTGGAATATAATATTTTATTTTACATACAATTATATCAAAAAATATATATGCTACAAAATGGTATTATATATGTATATAACAGAAATCATATTTTATGATGATAGGGAAATTTAATTTTGTGCAATGTTATTATATGATACAACTGATGAAATGTTATAAGATATGATTAATGAACTATCAGAATGTGTGGTTCAAGAAACCATTATAATAATTTAAAAAAAACTAATCAATTGTATTCTATTATTGAAAAACATCTTTTGGAATATGTTGTAATATTTCCATTGATAGATTTTGTGGTCGAATGTTAAATGTTAATATTCATTAACAAATTGGTTGTCATTTTGGGAATATTACATGTGATAAAATAGAAGGGACTTTGTTACATTTATGGGTGTAAATCAGGAAATTTCCATGGAAATAACTCAAGAATTATAATTCATGAGTTATTGCAAGCAATATCTAATGGGTGTCCCCAATACTGTATAAACTATAACTATGTGGTATTTTTGTATGAGATGATTTCACAATTCCTGCCAAATACAACATGAATTAAATATCCATCTCACATTTCATTATTTATATATGAGGTGATGGAAAATATTAGAAGGTACAATGATCCCTAATGAGTGAGGGATTATTCAACTCAACCTATGAATATGACATAGGGATTTGATAGCAGTTGGATGCCCTTTGGTGAAATTAATTAACCACATCTGATAATGAATGAATATGTTTCATTGGATTCTTTGGAGTACAATATGACTCCAATTTCTCTTCATTTATTATATTCATATTTCATATTATCTACACATAGAGATCACAATATTGGATCATGATATCTTACATAGGTCATAATAAGTTTAATTATAAAACTCTTAATCTAAGAAGTTGTATAATATTTTTCAATGCTACTAGTATTATGAAATCATGTGTTATATAAATATTTTCCATTGAATGTTTTGTTATCTCTAGCGTATTATAAATAATGTTTCATTGAATTTTTATATGGGGTTTTTATCAGGATGTATGATATAAGAACAGATTAGAACTGCTATAATTTGAACCATAGTTCTTCAATAGGTCATAGTGTTTGAACAATGTGTATCATAAAATTTGATGGGTGTATAATTGTTGTAAAAAATACAACATCACACAACTAAAAATTATTTACAAGAACTACGGTGTTATATTGTTGTCTCTAGCTAACTATCATAGAATTTTATAAAAAATGTCATTGTATCATGAATTAAATGATAATCTATATCATTAATTGTGATTTGTGAGGAAAAAATAAATTCTATTAAAATTCAATTTTGATTTGGATTTAAGAATTTGTTAATTGGAAATAGAAATTGTAAAATCATCATTTTTATTGTTGAAAAATTTATAATTTTTTTATAAATTAATTACATTTAAAATGGATATGATTAAATAAATGTTTTTTAAACATTAAATAGAAATATTTCATCAACAAAAATTGTAAAAATTAATAATATATTATTCAAATTTATAATGAATATCTGATAATTTCATTGTAATTTTTACATATGGACCAATTCTTTGGGTACTTTATACAGAGAATAAGTTAATAAATAATGATAAAAAATAATGTAGTTATTTTTTTTAAATTATGAATATTTAATAAGGATCAATTTGAATATTTTGAGTTTTGGGAATTTATCTCGGTTATTATTTTAACTGCATCAAATTTATTTGGATGATTTAGATTATCAATGTAAAAATAATGTTTATTGTATCGTATTTATTTTATAAAAATAGTTTACATAATAAGCATTATAAAATAAAATATCTTTTATACATATAATAAAATTTTATATTGTTTTAAATAAAATTAAGATAATATTATGAATATAAGGATTTTATACACTTGAGTTACAGAGTGTCTATCATAAATAGCTAAAATTATAAAGTGATTATGATTTTGTTTGGATTTACAAAGTATTCATAAATTACTATATCATGTTAAAATTTAAGGAAAATTATTTTTATTTAAAATAATTTCCCATGAATTGTTCATAGTTTTAATTTTTTTTATATTTTGAATATGGGTATGATTTAGTTTAAATTGCTAATATTTTTCTTATAAAACTGTCATTTCCTGCATTACATTCTCTGTATGTCAACATATGATTTATTTTTCATCTACATTGACTTGAGTATTTAGATGAAGTTATTAGCATGTATTGTATTGTTATATAAAATTAATACAAGTTAAGTTTATATTTTTTATGAATTATATTCTCCCTTATGTAATTTACCCTTGCGTAGACAGAATTTGGTACCGAATTCATAATGTATTAGTGGATTATTCCTTATTTCATAATTGTGTGTGTTGGAAATATATTTCTATATGATTACACATGTTGTGATTTTCACTCTTATATAAATATTTATATTTACACGAAGAGTTTATAAATGTTATAAATTAGATAAATTGGATAAGTGTGTGTATCTGTAACTTCTTTTTTTAGTTGAGATATAGAAACTATGGGTTCTGTAAGGAGTTACATTGTAATATAATTTTATTATATTTATCTAGTGGATATAATATAATTTGAAAACATAATTGTTAGAAACAAGCATACATTAATGTAATGAAATGAAATAAGATAGTTAGAATAAATATATTTCATCAAATAAGTGTTTTATTCTATCTAAAAATAACTTTTAATTACCTCAATCATTTATTATGAGTGACCATAATGGTAAGGTACCCAAAAATTATCTTTTATAGGTAAAATAAGTAATAAGGTAAATATTATAGTTAGGTTCTTTGTTCTTGGAATTTTATTTTTGTCACTCTTATCTGGGAAAACCTCATTGTTAGGATAACTGAGAATAGAGATTTGTTTCTCCACATGATAGACTGCACACAATACTTTTAACATTACTATTTGTGATTCATATATAATATTATTGACCTGTTATTTCTACAAGATATTTTTATGGATTATATACATGAACATACTCGTATAACTCGTGATGAATGATATATCTTGTCACACTCTCTAATTTGAGGGATATTTCAAAAGGGTTCATCATTTTAATGTGAGAAAACATAATATAAGTCCTTATTAAATGGTAATAATACATGATACTCATATGAAAAGATATTTCTTATCGACAATAGAATCACCACTATAAATCATAACATTGAGATTAATCCCCCAGAGGGAGAATCATAATGTTATCAACTCATATGACTCTTAATGTCAGAATAATTATTATGTAAGGAAAGGTTAGATGTTTCAAAAAAAATTCATACATAGTAACATAGTGTTGAAATTTTTCAACCAGTGAATCATGATGATTTTTAGAATAATAATATGACTCAAATAAGGTTCACAATTAATTATAAGCAAAATTAATTGAGTGATTTTATTCACATTTACTAAATATTAATTTTTTTGGTAATTATACTCAATATGATTAATTAATGAAATAACTCTTAGATAGTTGATTATTCTAGAATTCTTATTCATGATTTGGAATTCATTCCATTATAATCCGGGAAAAGTTTTTTTAACAATACGAAGTAGCTAAAAAAATTACACTATATTCCCATATTTTAAGATCATATTAACTAGATATTCGATTTTTAGATTATATGAATTTTTTTTATTTTAAAATTGGGTAAATTTAAAAACTAGATGAATGAATGCCAGTTTAATATTCTAAATAAGCCTCATTATGTATCTATAAAATTTCATTTAAATCTAAAGAGAAAAATCAAGAAGAATGATTATTTATTCTTAAAGATATAATCCTTAGGATATATGAATTAAATTTTCAGGGAGTTTATATATTAGGTATCCATGGTACAGAATTTCAATCAATGGTTTTGAAAGGCATGTGAAATGAAATTTATATTAATAAAGTGTCAAAAATATTATTTTGTTCATAATTGATGGAATAATTGACATAACATTTTTTCTATGTTCAAGTGGTAATGAAATAGTTTCTATATCAAAGGTTTCTATGTAATGAAACATATGAGGATCAGATGGATCTTAAAAAAGAATTACTACCTTATCATATCTACTATATATGAAGATAATATTTTTATTAACAAAGAGGTAATATGAAGAATGTGAGATAATTAACTATGTATTCTTGGTTTATGATTAATTAGATTATATACTAAGTTATTTAAATGAATAAAAATATAACATCTTTTTTATCTAGTATATTGTTTTTATCTAAATTATTGTTAATATATGGTGAATGATGTACTCATTTCCCATTACTGGCATTCATGTTAACCTATTGTGGGATATCCTCAAAGGTTTTCCAATTTTTAGAGTCACCATATAGTTTTTTGAAATTATACCTACATTATCAAAAGAATTATATTTGTCTATAACATCTTTTATTATTTCCCAATTTTAAGTGCAATGGTCTTGACATTTCATTTACCTTTATGCATCTTCACCAAATAGTGAGCATCATCATGTCCACTAAAGTTATAATTCCTAAAAAATGTAGTTATTATATTTTCATTATATTTATTTCCCAAAATTCAGTACTTTATATAGAACATTGGAATCTATTCACAATGAATATCTATGTTGACAAAATATTCTAATGTTGTGAAAATGTGTTCTATAATAGTGGTTATGAGGTTCACATCCATCAATACCCTTTCAAATTCCCCATATCATGCATACATCAATTTCCTTATCCAATATAATGAGACTATTTTATAAAGTAAAAATTCCACATTGAATTTTAGTATTACTATACAACTAGTTCAAATTATGTATTTAGATACAAATATGCATGAGGTTTTTTACATTGAACGGGTTAATGTTTCAATAATATTATTGATTGTTGAGGATTCTTATATTCATGGAGATTTATTTGAATATTCTAGACTTTTTAGAAAATTATAATTACGATATGAAATATAATAATATCCATTACTTATAATAGTCATTTTACATTTTATAAATCCCTAAATCACAATTGTCCTCATGATGTGGTCTATAAATTTCCATGGTTGTTAACTCATGGGGAGAATAACCCGTGTATCAATGGGGAACCCACAAAGGTTTTATTATTAATCAATAGCATACTAATTAGATGTAACATGCAAAATACTACTATTCATGAAGATCATACTCAAGATTTAATCAAAAATAATGTTGAATGAAATAATAACACTCAGAATACGCTCTTTAATGATGTTTTTCATAGACTCAAGTTCATCATCCACCTCTGCAAACATCTCTATAATAAATTTCCATAACATATAAAAGTGTGAAATATCCTTGTTAAAAATTATATAATAAACATCCCTATAAATGGATGTATTATTTTTCTTATCCCCATTTGAATCCCAATTTATTCAGATATTTAGATCATTCAAACTAATTACAATAGGTTTACCCACATTAAATTAATTCATTGAACTTGACAGATCATTCTCTATCTCCATATTTAAATCTTGACCGCTCAAATGATATTGGAATTGACACATAACCCCTAATCCATTTTAAAATTTTCCATAATAATAATAATAATAATAATTACCATAATAATAATATTAAACATATAAAATTATGAAATGACACGAGTGATGATTATATAATATAGACCATATAAACTAAACAATAATAAAAATCATAAGACATTGAGTCAATGAAAAAACACCTTAAGGACCATATAATAACTAACCAATCCAAATAATAGAAAGTAATATTGTTTCCATATTCAATATTAGAATTATATATCAAATAATTAGGGATAACATAATCATAAATGAAAGGGCTGAACAACTTATTTGAAATACCATATAGTAATAGTTTTTCTCCAAATAACATATATGTTATGAGAATATTGATGCTGGAATGTAACTCCATACAACTCAACCATAATTAAATCATCCACTGAAAGAGATTAGTGTTTTTTCTTTTAATGGATTGAATAATACATATGTAGTCACACTCTATAAAAAAATATTTCCATACTTTTTAAAAGTTTTATGATTTAATATTTACTATAATTTTAGTATAATGTAAATTTTTTTCTCTACATGATTTGAAGAAATAACCAATATAAAACATTAATTACCTTTCAAAACAACAATACACCTTCCATTAACCATATTCCTGGTAGAATCCTATATTTTTAACTGTGTTGAAAAAATCTAAGAAAATTTGTAATTTTCACTTTGTGGACATTCCTTTTTTAAAACTACGAATCAGATTGTAAATTTTAACTTTGAAACACATAAAAGTTTTATTATTAGATTGTTTTTAAAGAACAAGATGTGTCTCAGATGTATTATTGAGTTTCAACAGTTTTGGGATTCGAAAGAGAATATTATGAAAATCAATGGATGGTGTATAGTTAACACATAGTTACTGATAACCGTGTACCAAAACCATAGGGGTCCTAGTGGGTGTTACATGGGTCTTCAAACCCCTTACCGGAGGCTACATGATCATTTGGTATATCTATAAAAACTATATAGGGGACCTCCTAAGTTGTTCTTGGTTTCGAAAATCATTCACCTGGACCACACACTTAGTGACACTTAATCAGTGGATGTGCATGGTTGGAACATATTTTAGCCAAAAAGTACAATGAAATAGTATTTTTTCACTTGATGGGATGATTTTATATTTTTCCCCTAAAATCTAAAATATTTCATGAAATATTTCTTCCTAAATCTATCACACACAGGATGCAATCAAGACCCCTCATCTCCTCCTAGTTGTGGATTGATATCCTCCATCTAGGATCAAAATCTCTTACCATCAATTTCATTATAATCCCCTTAGTTATTCTACAGTTACCCCTCTCTCCTTTGTTATTTTATATCTAAATATTTAATTTTTTTAATTCCACCTCTTTTTTAATATTTTCATGTTTTATTTTATTTTTTTATTTTTCTATTGAACTAGATTAAATCAAATATTGATAATGGATGACTATAGAATCTTAGTCAAGAGGTAGGTGGTTAATGGATTTTCTCTTAATATATCTCGATTTTCATAAAATACGTCATAATTTTCAGTGTTGTATTATTTATGAATTGATTCTAAATTGTGGAATAACATAAATTAATTTTCTTAAACTATGAACAATTACCTTTTAAGACCCATTTACATGGTTTGAGGTTGGTGACCACAACTTGGAAAACCCCTTTTGAAATTTCCCACTAATTTCCCCTGTGGTAAATGTTGTAATTTGTCCTGGATTTTTTTTGATTAGATAATGGTAGATTAATTATATAAATTTAAAACCGGATGTGTTTGGACTACTATAATATATGTTGTCTATTTTGGTTAGTATTGTATTATCAGATGGAGTTATATGAAAAGGGAAATGACATAGACCTACAATTATACTTCATTATTTTTTACCCTTTGATTTAATTATAATTGAACATGTGTAATCACCTAGTTCATTTTATTCCCTAATTTAATATTAAATGAATTAGGATAATGATGGCACAATGGGCATTGAGTGATGTTTTCCTCTTTACAAAACACCATGGCTAAGGGCTCATTTGGAAAATGGAAACACCTTATACTAAATTATCATAGGGGACCTCTATTAGAGTTGTGTACATGAAATTTCATACCAACATAGTCAAGTATCACGGAAATGGAGTTTCACACCCATTGGTTTACTGATCCTTACATTCCACACAATATCTAGTAGGATGATTCAGATGAAATTTCACCTCATTGTCCTTGATACTTAGCATGGAGTCCTATATTATTATCCACGACACTCAATACATTATCCAATATTTTTTATGATACATAGAGTGGCTCCATATATTAATAATGATACCAGGAATGGAATAATATAATGATTATGATATCATAAATGTCCCAATTTGTTATTCCTTGAGATTAATGGGAATGATATTCCTTTTTAGAGCCATAGATACATATAATTAAATATGATACTTGAGTTTTCCCAAGGGTCCTAACCAACATTACGAATTTATATATATAGATATATATATTTCATCACATATATAGTGAATATATATTCCAAATTACATATATATATATAATTATATATATATATATATATGGTGGCACATCATCAGCGATATTCTGTCTCAGGCCAAAGTAGGTACCATCACATGATTATCTCCTAAGGAACTAGAGATTGACTAGTTAAATTGTTATACATTCAATTATTTATTATTATACCTTCAAAATTATATATCACATTTTCAAATATTAGATAACATTAGAAACCATTGGTGGTGTCCTACTGATTATATATCACTCCATTTTTGGGATTCCATTGCACTGGGGTGCCTATAGAGAGATCATGGTTGTAGTTTTACGATGATGGATTATGATTATCTGATTACTCATGTACCTAGGACAAACATAGAATAGGATTGAGAAAAAGATTAGGATTCTCTTATAAATATCCCATGGGGATTTGACATTTTAATTTTTATTGTTCATTTATTACCTATTTTATGAATACTATTGGTATATAATCACATGGACATGCATGATTATTAATTCATTATGTGATTTGGGGTTGTAAAATTATCTATTGTTAATGTTTTCTTTATAAATTTATCTTCATTTACACTAATTATTTATTCCTTTTATTAAACCCATACTACGATGATACACTGATCATGAGGTAATAGTCCCTATAACATACCAACAATAAACAATTAATGATAGTGGACATCCTCTAGCATATTTGGAGACATTCTTGAGGACATATGACCTTCCTAATTGGGACTGATTTTATATGGATCCCTGAGAAGGATTCTACAATTGGCATAAAAGCATGAATTTTACCTAAATCATACTGTTGTAGGTTTTTAGATTGGATAATAGGAATGTGTCAGTGCTTGGTAAAAAGTCTTGTCTGGGAGTGATCAAACCAAGCATATAAGAAATACTATGTGGCCATGGATGGGATTTTTGTACACAATTTTGGTTTTTAAAGGCGGTTATTATTTAACCATGTGTGATTGATGTAATTGTCACTACATATTTTTTTATTTATCGTATCTTACCATCAGCCTAGTTTGGTAATGAATAATTTTTACATGCATCATTATATGCGTATAGATATTGATATTCTAGTCACATTCCATTCCAGGTTAGTTTCATGGATGGACTACCTAATATATGATGAATATGACTTTTGTGTTATAACCAAATGCATATATGTATACCATGTTTTGGTGATTTTTAGCATGATATTATTATATACCATGCTTCTATGGTTCCAAATTGATATGTTTAATTTCATTACAAATAATTGATAGCATTTCTATTATAATTATGATATATGATGGGTTATTAATGTGTTTGCATCAACCTAAATGGAATTTACATGAATTATTAATGGTTTCAATTTTATTGACCAATCACAAAATGTTGATCAGTGGACCATTGGTTTCGAGGGTAAATAAATAATTGGTTGTAAAAAATGAGAACCAATGGAAAAATTTATAAAGAGTATGGTCCTTTTTAAATTGGTGAAAGGAGACCCATAAAATTGCACCATGGTTTATAAACATTATATATTCTTAATAAAATATATAAACACGTTTTAGCTACAAGAATTATAATTGTAACTTATTAATGAATTTAGCTTCATAAATTCATAATGGTATTATATCTTGTAGAATCCTATGGAATGATGAATTTAAATCATTACATGAAATGGGAACCTTTATAAAGTCTTGTATCTTTCTAACTTGGGAATTATGACCTGTATGAATAATTTCCTAAATTCACAAAATGACCTATGTAGGATATTTGGGGTGTGTTTCTTATGAATTAAACCAATTAAGGATTAATTAATATTGAATAATAGGAAGGACCCTCATATGTCACCTTTATCTTTTATTATTTAGTTTATAACCCCATAGGGTTACACTCATGCAATTTACGGATCACTATTAATGTGTGAGTAACCACCAATATATTGTTACATGTAAATTAGTGGTTGAATTTTACTTAACCAATTCCCTTAAAATGATAGAGAACATTTTTGATGATTCTAAACCTTATTCTTATAAAGAACATGTTAATTAGAATTACATAGAGAACATAAAGGGTGTTTTCCTCTATATCTGGGAATTGATATTTTCTTTAAACAATCCCTCTATAATTATTTAATGTTTAGATGAATAATTAATAAAAATATAAAATAATTTTATTTCAATAACATGATAATTATTATAGGATGTTATCCGAATACATACTGTTTGAAAAAAAGTTTGATATAAATTTCCTATCATTCATAATGGTGTTAGAAAAGTAATACATATTGTCTTGTGGTTTTTCATAACTGGTACATGATATTATTTAAACTAATACATGAAAATGATTAAATGAAATGTGATTTAGTTTAACCTATTAAACAAAACATTTCATAGGAAAATATAATGTGAAACCCCTTGTAATGATTAATTATAATGTCGTCATGATAGTTTCTATTGAACTAGAATTTGAGAATTTCCCATAAGCTTATTCTTATAGAAAATGACATTTAATGATAGGTGGTAGATCCTAGGGGTCCATTTGGGTGTGAATCTAGTTTTAAGACCAAAACACTCTATTAAAAATGATGGGGATATTCTAGTTGTGATAACACCCTCTGAACATAATGCATTACTAAATGTTGGGATTTGTTTTTAGGAAGTAGATTCCATTCTGGAACCATTTTCCCATGAAAAAATCTTGTTTTCTAAAATAAAAACTTGGTGGAAAGGGTAGTTATGTGGTAAATTAAATATTTTTAACGATGATAGTATCATGTAAATATATTGTTTAATAGATTAGATATGAATAGGGTATATTCAGTGCTTATTAGGTTGCATGGCACTTTTAATTCTTCTCAAATTATATATGGTTCAGTAAGTCATTATCCAAATCAACAATGATATGGGATAATATGACTATGACCTAAATCCATGACATGGGAAATCAGATAATTGTTATCATAGGGATGAAGTTCCAATTTCTACTACAAAATGATTAGTTTTATAGTTGATAAGATTTTACAGTAGGTCTTGTTAATACATGAGGTACCCATTAAATTGATTAAATGGTAAAAAAATCATATTATTATGGTGGAAATGATTTAAACCTTGATCTAATACATGTTTATCATGGGTTATCTATTAGGTAGATTAAATTATGAATTATTGTAAATATTACATCTTGAAATGATATGGATGATATTTTAATGGTTCAGTTGTTGTAACAATAATGGTTGCATTGGTTGGATTCTATAAAATATTCTAGTGACGTGCATGAACATGGTATATAGGTTCATCATTCTCATTTAAAAAGTAAATCTCATCTAATGCATAGGTATGTGGAAAATTTATCCTTTTCAATTTATTGGATCTTAGTATATCTTGTCGCCCATATCCAAAACCCACTTTAAGAGGGTGATCGATGGTGTTTCATGGGAAGATTACCCATTTTAACTAATCCTATAACATGTACACACATGAGGTGGGGAGCATTAACGTACTCATGAAATAATAATATCCCTCTAGGTAAATGGATTTCAATCCTAATATACCTATTGCGAATGAAATTTTTTCCCTTTCAATCCCATGAGGCTGAAATGTTTGAGTTTTTAGTGCATGAGATGATGGTCGATATAAAACATTCTTTTTGGTTGGGAGTGATTAAGGATGAAAGATTTAGGATTAGTGTGTATGAGAAACGTATAGACTGTAACTCTTTTTAGGAGTGTTAATTCTTTCAAGGTAGGATAACGATGCATTGATTTTCAATGTACAAATCCATTACATACAGTATTAGTTAGGTTAATGTTCATAGGTTGTGCATGAATTATCATAGGATACACAAGGGGTAAAGGAATCATGGTTGGGTAGCGATGATTCCATGACATTTAAATTATATTTATTTTAAGGAATTTGGGTAAGGATGATCATACTATTCTTATTTTCTATTGATGGATAATTCTTTTTGAAACCATGAATTTCACTTTTTCATAGATTTTTTAATAGTTCCTTGGGTCTTATATGTAATATTCAATATAATTTTAGTTTACTCTTGACCTAGTGATGATCATTCCCATTATCTTTACATCATCTGTGATACACTAAGAGAGTTTTAATTATAAATTGATCTATAGAAAAAATTTAAATTTCATGATGTCTTGAAAAATATACAATGATGGATTTTCACTATAATTGAATGTATTATTTTAGAAGCATGAACTGTTCTATGTGGTACTATGATTCCAATGTAGTAATACCTTATATGAACACATAGACACAAGTAAATTATTTTAGTCAATGCCTACGAGAGATACCACTATTTTATTCAGATATTTTTCTTGATACATGGACATATAATATATTTACTAATGTCTCACACATAAAATATTGAGAATTTATGACCATGAATACGATCTTTTGAGTATGTGCGTTTTATTATGAGGTTACCCAAGACATACTGTCAGGGTCAGTTTATTTTGACGTTAACCTACAGGCATGTGAAGGTTGAGAACCCTACAGAGATAGAATGAAAAGTAGGTGATTCTCTTGTCATTGATCTAGTGAATGTGTAAAATCAAATTTTTGAACCTGTTAACCCCCCGCCAAGTGTATAGGAAAAGGAGTGTGATGAATGGGTTACAATCATCAACTGTAATGATGATTTCTATGAGAAGGGACTTGTGGTCGATGCTACACAAGATGAGTTTGACAGATTGGTTGGGAGTCATATCTAGTCAAAACATAATGAGGAGTATGGATATTTGTTCCAAAAGAAACTTATTATATTGTCACATGGGTTTAATGGTAAGAAGATTACTATGGAAGAGCTCTACCAAACATGGGAAAAGATGGAATAAAACATTGAATACATCATTAAAGATGATCCATATTGAATGGTAGTCACTCTTCAATGGAGTATCCATAGAGGTAAGGTTTCTAAAATGCATAAACTATAATTCAAAGATATGAATATTATTTATCGTGTCAGTTGATTTTTTATTGTGTTTAAAATGGTTTCCCACATTTTCCTTAAATGTTTTTTTTCAAATAAAATATAAATATTGGGGGTGGTTGTGAGTGTGATGATCAAAGTGTGCTCGATCAAATATCTAACTAAGATTGTATTGTTGTATAAGTTCCTATAAGAGATGTCACTAGAAGTTCGTTACATGATTCAGTGATCATTATTGAAATAATATCATGGTTACTTTGATAAATAAATTGTAGTTAGTCTTTAGATGTATAGAATAATACTATTGACTGTTTTGAAAAATAGTCATCCAATAGTATCCTAACAGGAATTATTATTTTTGGATGAAATATAACAAACCACTATAAAAATGAAATAATGTATAGGTTTTTTTAGTAGAAAGATCAACATAGGTTTTTTCTAGATTGGAAATCCTTAAAGAGGTGTATTAACAATATAAAATTCTATTAAGTTCATATATCATTCCATGTTAATTGTTATAAGGATAAGGGGAATGATTGTTTGAAAAATTCATACAGTGGACATTACTATTTCAAGGGATTGATTGTTCAATGATAGAACCTATAGTGGGGGTCCCCATAGGATAGTCGGTAAAAGAGATGGTAATTTGTTCATGTATCATGTTATAAGAGTTTATGTAAGATCCTTCCTGGTTTTCATTTTTGAATATTGGAATTGGAATGAGTTTTGTAATATTAAGCACCACCTTAAAAAGTATCTATTATAGGTGTGTTCAGAGTGGGAAACTCAATGAAACTATTTGATTAGGATTTATTTAACCATGTAGGATAGGTTATGTTTTGTTGTTATCTGATACTTCTAGAGGAACATAAGTTCAAAGGTGGGGAAATTTTAGCGTATTATGTTTTAGACCTGATTGAAAACACTATGATATTTGGAATTTCCCATTGGATGGATTGGGAATTTATTAAATTGATATTTTTAATGTAAATTTGTGAATTTGAACACATAAAATTGTTTTTAGAAGGCGTCTAAGGTCTAAGAGGTGTCATGAGTTTTTTTTTAGTTTTGAGGAATATAGTCTTCGAAATTCTCACTTCTAGAAAGTCAATGGAAGGTGAAAATTTAGCATATGATTAGTAAATACTTCCCACCTATACCACATGGGGCCTAGAGGGTTTATATAAGTTATCATAGGGTTTATGAATCCATTAATCCAAGACCGCATTACTGGGAAAAACGTCTATAGACAGCTATTGATGGGTGCACAGAAGCTATAAGTTGTATTGAAAATCATGTTCCTCTCCTACACACAATGTTACAGATAGGAAATGGGTTCGTTTTTTAGAAGTGGTACAACAAAAACATGATTCCAAACCATTTGATTCATTTTATCATGTGAATTTATTTTTTTTCCCTAATCCCCTTAATTATTTCCCAGCCCCTTTCCCCCTCTATTATCCAATGCACATGAGGCCTTTGGGATTTATTCCTCTCCTCCTTGGTGTTGATGAATATTCTCTATTTGGAATCTGAATCATTTTTAGTCTGTCATATTGGAAGCCCCTCGATGAGTATACGATTCCACGTTCTAACTTTATCAGTTAATATTTCTATATTGTATTCTATATAAATTAAATATATTTTCCACTATTTCAAAGTGTTTTTATGATTCATCATTTTCTCTCAAACTAGCTTAAATCAAAGATCTATAATGGATGAGTTAAGCATTTTAATAGTGATTCAAATGGTATATTTCTATTCTATAAAGTCTATTTATATTATAAAATAAAAAAATTGTTCCACACATCACGTTATCCATGATTGTATTCCAAATTATGGAAAAAGATAAATTAATTTTATAAAATATTACCATGTCCCTTTGTTAGACACATATACATGGTGTGAGGTTGGTGACCTCAACTTAGACAACCCATTTGGGTGGGCCCTATTTATTACCCTTTTCTACATTATATTATTTTTACCTAAAATTAATTTTTAATAGTAAATGATATATAAATTGTTTAAATTTAAAATAGACATGTGTTTATACCATGATTGTATATGAGGTATTCTGTGGAAACAGTGGGACAATACAATAGAGTTATTTAAAAGGAAAAACAACATAGGCCATTTATTGGAATTATTTGTTGTCTATACTTAGATTGAATTATAAACGGTTATGTGTACTCACATTATCCATTTTTTAATCAATTCAATGATAAATCACTTATGATAGTTAAGGTACACTGCACCGTGAGTGATTTTGTGTTATTCAAAATATAATTTCATGTCCATGGTCTCATAGGGAAAATGATACAGCCTTATACTGGATTATTATAATGGGACGTCAGTTAGGGTTATCAAAATTACATTTCAAACCTCCTTGGTCAAGGATGTTGGAAATGAAATTAAAAATCACCCTAGTTGCTAGGAACGATGTTCCACACCCTCTCAATTTTGATGATGGGTCTGACCATTTTCCTCATTATTTATGATACCCAACAAGGAATCCAATATTATAATTAATGATACTTTGCATGGTGTTCTATATTCATTTTGTTACTCAACATTTTTCCCTATATTAATTATGATAATCATCTTGAAATCCTATATTGATAATGATACACAGGAAAATATCCCCTTATTGTTCCTTGAGATTAAGGGAAATGACACCCTTTATTAGATATTAGAATACTATTATAATTATACTTGCCGATTTAGTTATTACATGAGAGATTAGTAGAACTAAGTGTCAATATTGATGGAAATATATTCCCTTTGATATGAAGTGAATATATACATACATACTTAAATACATACATTCATATATATATATATATATGGTGGAACATCATTAGCGATATAATAACATTAGAAAAAGTTGGTATCATCAGATTGTTGTCTCTTTTGTAACTCGAGTCCGGCATGTTAAATTATTTTATTTACACTATACTATTTTTATAGCTACAAAATTTTGTATAATATATTTTTGGATTAGATTTCAATAGACCCCATTGGTGGTGGCCTACAATGTATATCTCACATCCTTTTTGGGTCACCAATATGCTGGGGTACCCAAAGAGACCTAAAGGTAGTAGGAGTTGGATCATGGATATGCTTGTACAATTACTTTTTTATGTGAGATCTTAGGAGAAAAAGACTGAGACAAATCTCATGATTCTCAAATAGATAGACCCTGGAGTATTTTAAATTTCATTGTGTATTTTTTATTTAATACCTATTATATGACTACTATTTATTGAGAATTACATTTCCTTGTATGATTATTCATTCACATTATCATTTTGTAATTGTCCATTTATTAATTATTAATATTATCTTCCTCTATTTATCATAATTTATACTCCTTCCATTTTTTATTTATTTACCCTACATTACTATGTTACTCTGATCATGATGGTATAGTCTCCCCACCACATTCTCATGGTACCCTAATTGATAGTTGGTAGCCTCTAGCATATTCGGAGATGTACATGATTCCAGCTGAACCACCAAATCAGGGAATTATTTAGGTGGATCTTGGGCTCAGATGGTACATTACTGTTAGATATACCTTTCCTATTAACAGTGATACATTTGGAAATAATGAAATCCATTTTTTAATATTACTAGTATATTTTTAAAACCAACATCCAGTTCTGATACATTTTAGGTAATAATTTGTGTATAGAGTTATAATAGCATCGATCATGATACATATCATCCTCAATAATGGAAAAAATTAAATTTCTAATTACTTCTCACATATTATAGAAGACCTATTAAAGGCCATCCATTATGGGAGTTCAAACTAATCAAACTGGGCGATCAATAACATAGTTTTAGCCACACTAATCAAGAATAAGTGATCAAAATAAATCTTATATTGATTTGAAAATAAAAACATTAAATAAGCTGAGACAAAAAAAATTATTTAAAGAATCATTGAGAAACCTATTATAAGCAATTATCCATATCAGAGAAAACATTGTTGGTCTTATCCATGGCCTATATTATAATTTCACAACAACCATTTTAATAATTAACAAGACAACAATGAATTCTCAGTAACATATTATATTGAAAATATAATTTCTAATAGGATCCCAAATAAAAATATCGACATCAGAGGAAATGTAAAAGAGATAATAATATAATTTTTTTTAAATTTTGGTCAATATTTTCATTTGACATATCTCATATAGATGTGTTTAGATCAATATTGAAAGGGATAATTTTTATAGAATTAATTAAGAGAGTAAATATTTAATTATAATTATATAATTTTATTGATGATTGACTAATTAATAAAAATATGTAATGAGTTATAATATAAACATATTATTATTTGAGAGATGAAAAAATAGACAAGTACATGTAGTGAATGTTTTTAGATTTAGTCTTTATCAATAATTTTATATACTATAACAAGACACAATTATAATTTTTTTTGTAATCATTACAAAATGTGGTTATTGAGGGAGTTATTAAATTTCATTACATTTTTATACATAATACCAAATAGTTTTCATGCTTAGGAGAATTCTTCGATAGAAAAGTGATAATTTTGTTTCTTTTGATACCACAAAACATTATAAAACTCTTAATACAAATTTTGATAATTTTTATATGATATAGGGTCCATATGTAGACCATAAATTGATATATAATTTATAGGTAATGACCACTTAATAAATGCCAATACTACAATCTATTGATAGTCATCTTTCTTTCCATGAAGAGATTAAATTTTCACCTCAAATAAATATATTTCAAATAGAAAAACTCTAGGATCTCCCACAACATTAGAACAATATAATACATAAAAGGAAAGACATACTATTTAATTACTAGTTCATTTAAAATAAATAGATTTATTCCAAGAATAATTTCATCCATCCGATATATTATTATTTTATCAAATTCAAATTATTTAAAAAAACAATCTCATAATGAATGAGAATTTCATTGGTATAGTTTATATTTTTATTTTCACCATGAATGAGCATAATAATATAATCAGAATATAAGAGGCTGGAGAAAGAGAGGTAGCTACTAGCTACATGAATGATCTTCACCTAATTTTTATCAACTATTTTATGTATAAAAAAACTCAAGTATTCCTCAGAAATTGTAAATATTTCACCTGAAAACGGATTACATCATCTAAATCCCCCTGATCATAAAAATATTTCTCAATTTTTTTGTTGAACTAAGATGTGAATATATTTTAGATGTGTCATCACACAGTTTATGAATGTTTTATTAAAACCAAACTTTATCATGTAATTTCTGATAAAATATAAAAACATAGTTTAAAATATCTTAATATCATAATTTTTTTTTCATTTTATCCACTTATTGTTATCATTATATGAGGATTACACTACTGAAAAAAATCTGATTTCTCATCAAAATATTTAGATCATATTATTAAAAGATATATTTATAATGGATGTAATGATATTTTTCATGTTTTTTTATCTAAAAATGAAATTAAATATCTTCCCAATTTACCTATCTGTTACATTATTACATACAACTAAGGAATAAATTTTTTAATAACCATTCAATATCAGTTATAATTTTTAAAATTAATCACATGATTTTTAATTTTTTTATCTTTTGTTGTGAGTTTTAATAAACATAGATATAGATGGAATATTAAATAATGAAATTTAATGTCCACATATTTTTAAATTTCAATACTTGATTTCATAAAAACTGATGCTGAAAAATTTGAATATTTCTTTTACTTTTTATATTTTCTTTTTTAAAAACACTCACTGACATATATATTTTTCAATCATAATGTCTGTTTGTATAAAAATAGACATCATAATCCTTGAACAAAAATCACCACACCAAATTCCCTACATTAATTCATTTATTTATTCATAATACCCTAAAACCAATGACCCTATATGGTCAACCCCATTTCATCTCCATCGATATTTCTCATTTGATAAGAATTTTTTCTGCATTTAAAAAAATTTTATTGTCCATTTCAACCTCTGGCCTCTTCATTTGAGTCATTTAGCCAACCAATCTTTATTTTGTGAAACCAAAATACAATATCCAAATGACACTTTGCCCCATATATTTCTTTCAATATAATGTTCATAATTCTCTATTTCCAATCACTATATCACTGATTTATTTCCTGAAACTCTATAATTTGTAAGTGGAATAATTTTTTATTTTTAAAATATTAATTTATTTTTATTTTTGAACTATATTCAATTAATTTTTAAATATAAATAATTATAAATTTTAATTTTCTATATTTATAATTATATTCATATTTTAAATATATTTGTTATTTTTTTAATTGTGGTATAACTAATTTGTAATTGGAATTTTCTATTTTTATAATTAGTAGTATTTTTTATTTTTTTATTGGTAAATTTTATATGTTACATTATTGATTATGTATAAATAATCTCCCCAATAACATAGAGTAGGTGTCTACTCTATTAAACTGATATAAGAAACAAATAATTAAATCATTAAATACCAAATAGTTTAGAAGTCTTTGTAAACTTGTTATATACATGATTGTCATGATAAATTTGAAAAAACATTAAAACATAATTTTATCACAATAAATTTGTTTTTTTCTAGAATTTAACAATATATGAATCATAGTAAAAATCATATAATACTATGGAAAGGATAAATATAAGGGTAATATGAAATTGTCTATAAGGGTTAAATAACATGGAAGATACTAGGAATCCATAAACATAATTAAAATAGAATGGTAAATAACTCAGGAAACATGAAATCTAATAAATAAAATAAAGTATAAGTTCATCCATAGATAATAAAAATATGAGAATATCATGGATAATATTCAATAAGGAATGATAAAAAACAAAAAATATGAAATTTAACCAATATAATATATATCATAACTGGATATGTTTTAATAAATATAGAAAGGTAAATTACTAAACACACTTCCCATTTAATAAATAATTTATAATGAAATACATCCAGAGATAACATCATTATAAAAATATCATAAACAATAATTACTAAATTATTAATAAATTAATGTATTAGTTATTGGACTTCATGTATCAGCTAAATGATACCTCTTCTATCGATATTTATCCTCCTAAATCTTTAAAACTACTGGGTAAAAATCCATCATCTTTGGACAACTAATTTTATGAAAGTGTATTAATTTGCCTCATGATACTACTAATGCATCAAGGTAAAATCTATAACCTATCACCACCCATTACAATATGTCTAATGCTTTCCACATATATCAAACAATTAGTTTAATTCATGAAAAACATTCCTTATCATTAAATATATATATTTATTAATGAATACAGATTTATCAATATATCCAAAGATAAATGAATAACATTTAATGTAAAAAAAACTGTGTATAAATGATATATATATTTAAAAATTAAAATATCTATGATAATTGATAAATATATTTAGGTAAATTTTAATGTCTATAGGAAAGTGAATAAATCACGGGAAAATTAATGACTGAAAAAATGAATCAATGAAGTGAATGTTAATACATTAATTAGTAAATATGATCTTAAATCATTCATAAGAAGAACATGGATGGTATGAATAAAACATATACCCATTGAAGTAATAATAAATGGGGTATTTATCACTGATTAATAAAAATACCATAAAATGATATTTAAAATCACAATTGAGTAAAATATCATTTTCATTTTTGAAATCATTTTTTAAACAAATCTAACAAAAATTCAGATTGAGTTTCATTGAAAAATATTATTGTAACATATGAAGAAATATTTAAAAATATTTAGTGGACATGATGGCTATAAATTATGTAGACTCTATACATGTTAAAAAGAATCCTTTAACTTTTTCAAGAAAAGAGAAATGAGAATTGTTTTGAAAGTAAATAAAGATTCCATTCAATTTTTTCTTAAAAAATAAAAATGATTAAAATTGGATTTAATAAAAAATTATGAAAATTATTAATCATCATTTAAATCATTTTATGAAATTACATTTTTTATGTAAAACATATTTCAGAATGAAGTTTGAAATAAAGTGGTATTTTATTAAAAATAATTCATCAATCATTTTAAGAAAAAAAGTGTGGGAAAAAGATATAATTAAAATAAAATATTATGAATTAACATAAGAGAATAAAATTAAATGGGTTTATTTATGATATTATCAAATAGTTTAATTCAAATATAAATTAATAATGAACAACCTCACTTATACTAATATTGTGAAAGAAACCCTTATAATGGTCAAAATTTTGTAGTGAGAATTAATCAATAAGGAAATTATTTATATAAACTTTAAATCAACATAAAAAAATATATAAAACATAATAGAATAAAAATTAATTTTACACATAATCTTATAATATCAACAACAATGAAGAATTAATATAACCTAACGAAATGAAATAGTGTTAGGAAATTATATACCACTAGGTAATTTACATGTTAAATCCCATTGAAAAAATAAGTAATATTAATACATAAAATACAATGAATAATAAAATATTAATTATATATTATTTAATTGTTTCATTATATACACTATATACAATAAATTAGGTGCATAACATAACTATATTTGTAAATGAAATGAAATTGAAATGAAATCCCTTACCTCATGCTTCCATTTTGTTTAATGTAATTTCACTTCTTTGAAGTGGATATAAAATTGTTATTAAATTATTATAGAACCATATTAATATTTATAACATCATATATGAACCTTTTATGACATATTATCTCCCATTAATTAATAATCTATCATTATTTTCATTGTTTCGCATGTTTGTTTCCTTGTTTTCTCATGGAGTTTTATTCATTAAATATCTAGTTCAGGGACGTATAATATAGTTATATAATCTCTCCGATAATAATAGTGAAATAATTTCTATGTTTTTATGTCAATAATAATTTAAAAATAAATCCGGAAATATATTTTTATAAATGAACAATGTCAGGATCATGGAGATGGTAGGCCCTACGTATGCATTATTAACATTTCTATTTTCTAATGATCATTATTGAAAAAGGTAAGTAATATATTATACTTCAGTAATTATAATAACATCATATATAATATATTATTTCTTTAAATATGATTTTATATATCATGGATGTGGTGTGGTGATGAAAAAAGAGTTACACACTTTTGTGATGGCAATAGTCCACAATTAAATGAATGACGTTATATTATTTCATTATGTGATAAGGTAAGAATGGAAAACTAATATATTATCATTTAAGAGTTTTAAATATATCATTAATATTATAATTATTAGTTTTATATTACATATAATCATTGAATTTATTTTTTTCAACTTGCCTGTAATGCAACAATGAAATACAAATGACATCGCTTTGCAAGTCGGTAGTCTTCCACACACACGAGCTACATTATCGTATCTCCTAGAGAATGGAGAGTAAAATGGTATATTTTATATAAATAATACCAATGTATATTTATGTTATAAATATAAATTATATAATTTATATCCATCACCATACCCAACCATGAGAGGTGGTAATGGAAACAGATAATGACATTTGTTCGTGAGGTTGTAGTCTGCCATACACATGAAGGATATGATTTCATAAGCAATTTTATGGAAGTGGATATGGTTGTAGGTCATAAACTTAACATAAAATAAAATAATTATATTTATGACAATTAAGTTTTTATATCATCATTGTTTAATAATAATTTATGGGTGTGGATGAAGAAATAAAATTAAAATGCTCGTTTAAGAACATTTCCTCTTCTGTAGGTATCCTCCTATGGTTTTCACCCATTCCATCCTAATTTATATTTAATCTGAAAATAATTCCCATTGTATTATATTAGGTAATTTAATGTTATTTCTTCATTTATTTTCTGAATAAATAGTATTAATGTGTGAAGAAGAGAAGAGAGGGGTTTTCATTTTCTAAGTGAGGTGAGTGACACAATTATAATTTTCTAAAATGATTCAATCACACCCATATTTTTATAATCAAATAATCCTCTAAAATAGGATATTATCAAACATAAAATATTGGAGGAAGATATATGTCCATTAAATGGGTGTTTTAAAAGCTTTTTATTTTTTAAACAAATGTCTTTTTAGTTAAACACCTGGAAAAATTCATTTTTATCTTAACCACAGTAATTAATTTTAACTATTACTACAACTATATTTATCCAAAAAAGAAATTTAAATTATTAGAAACTATAAATTATCATAATATTAATTATAAAATCCATTATTCTAAATTCAATTCATAGAAGTGGAAAATTTAAATTTAAAATTTATCCCATAGACACGATAATAAAGTGAGTTTTCAAATTGAAAATTTTCAAACATTTATAATGTTTATAAATAAAAATATAATATTAAAATTAATTAAATTAAATAAATTTGGAAATATTGATAAATTATTCAAAAAACTTAATTTTAAAAAAAAATTAAAATATTATTTAATATTATAAAAATGAACATGCAATTTTATATTAAAATTCAGTATTCTTCACTATTCATCAAAAAATGATACTTTTTTAAAAAATAAAAAAAATCATCCAAAGATTATTTTTGTATTATTATTTCCAAATTGAATTTTATATTTTAAAATAAAATTATAAAATTGGAATAAATTAATAATAAACTCTCTATGTAACGAGCAACATAACAATTTTTTATAAAAATGTAATTTTTTGGGATAAATTTTATTTTAATATTGAATGATACTTTTTTATATATAAAATAAATAGATAACCAATCCCATTTTAAAATGTTTAAACCATATAATAAACACAATTTAGTTATTAATATTAATTCTCTCTGATTTAAAATGTAAGTTATAATAAGACACTATATTATTGTTCGTTTATACTCAGGATTGTGTGTTCCACATGCTATCAAAGAGATTTAATTTAATGAAATATTTTATGGTTGCTTAAATCCGTGATGTGTGTATCATATTTTATAAAAAAAATTTCTTATTTTATAATTTTGGCGTGTTACATTTTTCCACCGTAAATAAATGGTTTCCTCACAATTTTAAATTGATCCTGTTAAACCATGGTCAGATATTTGAAAATTATTTAGATGAAAACCCACATTATAGAAAGAGTTAATAAAATATAATCTTAATAAAAGAGAAAGGGGTGTAAAAATATGATATTCGATAAATAATATATTGTTTTCTATGTAGTACACCATTATTGGAATGTTAATATAAGAATATGGAAGAAAATAATAAATAATTCTATATAGTGATTGAGGTCATCGATCAGAAGCAGGTGAATAGTGAATGGAGATTTAAGGGTCTCAAAATGATAAATATGTGATTATTTAAATTTCCATCTAATTCATATGATATCAATTTAATAGGATAAATTTTTTGTTTCATGACCATTTTCTTAATGTTGAGGAATTATTTTACTTTATATGAATTCATGAAATCATAATTACATGATAAATTTATATTTCATAATAACAATTTCATCCCAAGGTTGTTCTTATATAAATTTTCTATTAATAAATTAATTTTGAAAAAAAAATATGAAAACAAATTATTTATACTAGAGGCACTGAAATTCTCATTTAATGGATCATAATATCAAAAAAGAGTGACATGCCTTTTAGTGTGTCTCTAACTACTCTCAAAAACCAATATTGTTTTCACATGTAACACTCCAAGATTTTATGAGATGTATTTTTGTAATTTCATTGATGTTTTATGTTGTACACTACACCATGATTAGCTTGCTCTATACGCAACACCATATTAGCATGCAGTATATACAACACTATTATTGGCTTGTGTTACCCACAATTTTAACTTCTTTTGATTGAATTTGTTTCACACAACACTAAGTATAGATTTTTTTCAATTTATAAAATAACTATATCATCAATATTTTATATGAAAAAAAATTGTAATCTATCACTAAACGTAAAATTGAATTTCTTTCATTAAATGGTAGAGTGATTTCCCCATTAGCTTGCATCGTACGCTATACTAAGTTTCACTAAACAATGATATATTATTAAAATATTAATATTTAAAGGGATATAAACTAACTGTTATGAGTAATATTAACAAAACATTGAATTTTATATATCATTTGCATTAATTTTATGTTTTTTTAGATATGATATAACAACCAATTCAATTTTTTGGATAAAAGAAATATTTTCCAAATAATTCATTTTTTCAGCATCTCATGGTGTACCCATTTTAAATATATATTTTTGACTATTTTTTATAATAAATTGGGAAAATGTAACTTCTTTTTTTTATGGAATATGAAATTTAATTCTGTTGAAATTTTTTTTCTGATAACTTTCATTTTTTATGAATAGTGAAAATACCAATTCCTTTTTATTTTAAGGCTATCAAATAGTAAAATTATGTTTTGCACTGGATAAAATTTCAAATAGTTATTTATTATCCAATTATGGTTTTAGAAAATGATTTTATACTTGATTTCATTATAAAAACATTTTCCATTTAAAAAGGGGCATTTTTCTAAAAAACTGTTTTTCGTGACATTTCAATGATTTTATTTAAAATATAATTCTGAAACTTCTATATACGAAATTGTAACAAATGGATTTCAAATTTGGATTCATGCGGTCCAAATTTTTTAATTAGATACCTTATATTTTTTACAAATGTTTATAATAACTATGGTAAATTTTATTACCACGATAAAGGGTAAATTACACAATTTGGCTTAAAAATAAAATTATAATGACAAAAAATGACCAAAGTAAATAAATAAAATTTATTTGATAAATTTAATTCTACCCATGAAACATAAGTATTTAAATTATTTCATTTAATTGATAATTTTCCATGAAAATGACTTAAATAATATTTAAATCAAAGAAATACTCAAAGTGTCATTTCCGATGTCATCAATATCTATTATGTATCCACATATGGAATCATGGGTGGACCAAAGAGTATAAATTTTTTTCAGTTAATAAACACATTTCCATGATATGAATTTATTTTTGTTGTTTTGTGTCCATTTGGGAGATATTATGGTATTTATAATATTTTATTTATTGAAAATTTAATGATGTCATATTCATGTTTATGATAATATATAATATTTAAAATAAGGCTATACAGAAGATAAATTAGACTATAATTACATATTTGAAATATAAATTTTTTATCTTTATCAAGGTAATTTATTTTTATTTTTCGGAAATAAATATTTACCTTAATGTTTTATATATTTATCATGCAGAAATTTGTTAATAGATGAAAAATAAAAAAACTAATTTGTATTAAAATTATAATAACCACTAAAGGGCCAAAAAAATTACCAAATTTTATTTTTCGATTATATAACTACCATAATAATCCAATTATAGAGATATGGACCATTTAGATCTATATGGAAACGACTGAGAAAATTATATAAATTTATTTAATGAAATGATAAAATTTCCATATTCATATATTAAAAAGTATATTATTTTTAATTTTGGATTTTCATTAAGATAAATTTAGAAACATATATTATTTTAAAAAATAGTAAATTTATGTACATAATATTTTTTTAATATTTAATATTTATTCATAAAATTTGTATATTAAATAATTAAACAATATTGATGTTGGTATTATTTTAATAATGCATATGTCAAATAAATGTTAAAAAAATATTAAAATAAATATAATTTTTGATAAATAATTTTTCCATTGAATTTTATTGATTAAAGATACCCATTGGAGATATAATAAAATATTTTTATCAGTGATAAAACCTAATCTTGATATTTCTAAAAATACCTTAAATAAATAGTATAAAAATTGATATAATTGATATTTTAATAAAATAATGATATATAAAACTATTTAAAAATCATAAAATAATTTTTAAATAATAAAATAATTATTATATTGTCTAAAATGTTCTAAATCATTTATTTAGTGTATTATTTATATCTAATGTGTAAATATAGAACCATTTTATTATTGAAACACATGTTATCTTAATTAAAATTAAATAGAATAACTAATTGTCAATTAAAATGATTATCATTAAATTGACATCAAAACATGTCAAAATTTTATCGGATGATGAGATTGAAATATTAATATATCTTATATTATAATATATCTCATTTTTTAGGTTTTTGGATTGATATCATAATTATTATAAATTAATATTTTTTATGTTTCAAAAAGTACCCCTCTCCTCAATTATAAAAGGGAACTTCCACCCTTAACTCATCAATTAATTTTGTGCCTTCAAGCTCGAACTATAACATACCCATTTACCATCTAAAAATCCATAGTATCATTATATAGGTCATTTTGTTTTTAAAATTCTATCTATAGTGTTCTTCGAGGAGATTTAGAGGACACATATCGAAGAAGAGGTAATATCATTTACCGATTCTTTAACACTTCTCTCTTTTTGTACATCCACCTAAGGAGTGGTGTAATTATAAATTATTAAAACCAGTATTAATTATATTCTGATAGTTTATTATTATTATGAAAAAATATATTCCCCCTTTTACTCATCCTTTAAAAAAATAAAATCACCATGTGTTCATACGTATAGCTTATTGTATCCATGCCATGGTGTAATCTGTTTTTTCACCAACACCATATATGGATGGGTTTAATGATGGAATTATTAATATATAAATTCTTAATATAAAATAATATTGATTATTAGATACTATAAACCATAAAATTCAATACCATTCAATAATTATGGGAGTGATATCATCTCCTTTGCATACCTACGACTTACTATATCCACAATGTGATGTGATTCATTCTACATAATATTCTATAAATAATGATTATATAAATAAATAATATTAATAATTTAAAGACCCGTAAAATTCAAGGGAAAGTTTTTCTTAATTTTTTTTGGAATTTTACAAGAACGCCGTTTCTGACGACACTTGATTCCGAGGCCCGGAGTTCCTGTATTAAATTTATGAAGTTTGGCTGGGGTACGTTTGGTGAACGAACGAGCAGGATTTCCTCTATTTTGAACCGGTGCTCGGAATTAAAATCCGATGGCACCGATGAACTCGCAATGCCGGTAATCACTTAAGGTAACCTTTACCGTAGTTGCGTTTGTGCAGGAGAAGAAGTTAGTTTATGGGGTTTAATTAAGAAGTAAATAAAATTGTTGGATCAATTTTATTTTATATCAAGGTGGTTAATTTCTCCCATGGGAAGTTGGTGGTGGGGCCCACATTCACCCAACTTCCCATGTGTGGATAATTGAAAGGGTGGGGCCCACATGAGCCCCAACCTTTCACATTCCCCCTTTAAACTTCTTAACCTCTCACCTTCCTAACTCCCCATTAACTCACTTTCATTAATTTTTGTAAACAACTTGTTATAATTAATAAGGCGAGTTACTTTTTTTCAAACTCTTGAATTTCAAATGGTTAAGTTGTGTTAATAAAATTAAGACTTGGTCTTATTTTATTATTGTTAGAGTTTTTTCCAAATTGAGAGGTTTGGGAAGCGTAAAGTCTTCTTCTTCTTCAACCTCAGCGAAGAACGTGAAGAACACCTCGGACTCCGACGAAGAACACAGTTCTTCAACGAAGAACATCTTCGCCGAAGAACGCGACGTCTTCTTCCAAAGACGTTTCCACTTCGAATGCACCTTGACGAAAATGGAATCGACGTTCGTTTTCCGTGACGCCCGACTTCCACGACGCTCGTCTCAGGCGGCTCGTTGACGTGCACCATTCTTGAACCGAGGTACGGGTTCGACTATTTTAAGTTGGTGATTCTTTCCTTCGAATATGAAAGATAAATCTGACGGCCATGTTTCAATTTTTTATTTAAATTAAAAATTGTGAAGGTTAAACGTTTTATGTTTTGGCCAATTGCTATCGATATAACGGGAGGGGATCGGTCCGCACAAACACGGCCGATACCCCTCCCCCCTTTGCTATTCTTCATTTTGATTAGCGAAGACGGTAATGCATCGTTGCACCGCGCTTGAGAAAAAGGAGACGTTAACGATGTGGGCCACGACAAAGAAACGCGATGCCGTCGTACCGCGCCGAGGATTTTGAACAAGGCCGCGGCCAGAGTCGGACCGCGGCAGAAGGGCACGGCGTCATCACGCCCTGCCGGACGGATTTGCATCCATCTTGGAAGTAGCGGCCGGAAAAACTACCCACCAGGGAATTCCAAGAAGGAGTCCGGAAGACGCGGGACCACGGGGGCCCGCGGCGAGTAACCGGCGAGCCCCGCACTGGCCGGCCGTTACTGGCAGAAATCCGGGGGGTTACACCCCCCGGTGTTACAAGGCGCGGTCCCCTTAATGGGGGCTTCCGTTTTCATAAAGGATGGGCAACACCCCTACCTTGGCGCATGTGCGGCGCAATGGCCGCACTGGCCGCGCCGCACCGCCGTCTGGGTCAGGCCATCGGCCCGGGTCGACCCGGATCGGGTCGGCCCAGGGGTACTGGGCCGGGCTGGGCCGGGCGCAGACCCCCCGGACTCGGACTTTTCCGTTCAAATGCTCATAACTCGGGCTACGGACCTCCAATCAACACGCCGTCAGCGGTGACACGATCCTTGGAACGAGATGGTCGTTTTGACATATCACACTCAAGGTTTCATAATACTTTTAGTTCGGCTCGGTTGGTTTGTACACGAAACCAACCGGGCCCTCGGAGCAGAAACGCTCATATCTTGAGCTACGGACGTCCGATTGACGTGTCGTTGACTTTGTTGAGTTCCTCTTAGTGAGACGGATCATTTGGCTTACTCCACCCGAGGTTTGGACGCAGGTGGAGTACTGTCGGGTTGGTTTTGCCTTAAAAACCAACCAGGCCCCTGGGACGAAAAAGCCAATAACTCTCAGACCGGGCGTCCGATCGACGCGCCGTCTGCGACGTTGAGTTCCTGTTGATGATACAGAACTTTCGGATACATCAACTCTGGACTATGTGTCAGTTGATGTATCAGCCTCTTGGCTCGTTGAGCGGACCCTCCCGAACGAGCTTGTTGTGTGCGGTAACCCTAGTGCTGGCTGCGACTGTTACTGTGACTACGACGACGACTGTACAGAGATCCTCAGTGGATTTGACGGCGACGACTACAGCACTCAGCGATCCAATTTGGATCAGTGCTACCGATCATGTGTTGTTATGATCCTGTGTGGGTCAGCGCTCAGCGGTCCTGTGTAATCCAACACCTACAGATCCTGTGTGGGTCCGATCCTATGTGGGTTTTTGCGGGGGTTAGTTTCCTACCAATCCTGTGTGGGTCTTTGCGGGGGTTAGTACTTATCGATCCTATGTGGGTCCGACGACTTAGATGGATCAGTGATCATCTCTATCGTTTTCGAAAAAGTATACCTGTGTGAGCTGAAAACTGTTTTCATTCCTGTGTGGATTGTGTTGTGCTATCCTGTGTGGATTGCGTTTTGCTTTCCTGTGTGGAATACGTATGCTTTCCTGTGTGGACTGAGATGTGCTTGGGCTCGGAGGTTGGAGCGTATTGGAATTGATGACTTAGGTATATGTATGTTCATATACCCTAAGCAGTGTCGGTTGTTACTTCGTGATTGTATCTTTCTTTTGTGGTTTATCCATTGTGGATTTTGGGAGACCTTCAGGGGTCTCGGGGTTCCTAATGAGTAGCTTATACTCACCCCTGCACGGGCTTTTCCCGCACTACGTTGTGTTGGTTGCAGACGATGGACAACATTGATTGTGGTTGAGGCTTGTAGAGCAGGGCGGTACCTAGAGGTGGACCACTGGGTGGGACGTACTCAAAGTGGATGGCCGAACCTGAAGAGCAGTGGAGCTATCTGTACCCACCCTTCAGGTGGAATTTCCAGTGGACAGCTCGATGTAGCAGCTTTTACTTTTCAGTTGCTGTTTTCCTTTTCGAGTTGTACTTTACATTCAGTTTGGGTTTGTATACTGGCCCACTTACTTTTCCGCACTTACTGTTTTACCAGTTTTTTCTTAGTGTTTACTTTTTCCGCTTGCTTACTCTGTGGTTCTTGTTTACTTTTCAAAGGAAATGACTTCCATTTTTACTGGGATTTACGTATTGGTGCCAGTCGCCAGCCCCTGGCCTATAGAAGACGGGCATGGGGTAGTCACGGCACGGGCCCTGAGGATGGGTCGTGACAAATTGGTATCAGAGGAGTTCGGTTCTACCACAGAATTCGGCGCTCTAATCTTTCTACTATGTGAAGCAATAGTGTTTAGCGTATTGGGTGTGGTTATCAGTCCAAGGATTCCAGTGTTGGTGCGGTGGCCGACGTATCCATACACCAGGACCCTGACTTCTGATTTCCAACATAATGCACGAAAACATTGATTACGTGTGTGTTTCATGTTTTCTTTGTGATTACTTTGTATCAGCTCACCAGGTATATTGTTCTGACCATGGCGCAACTGTTTCCTTTTCAGGATGGCCCCATGACGGCAGCCAGCTAGGGTTCCGAGATTTGAGCGTGACGAAAGCCCACCGAGCGACGAGGCCTTGGTGCAAGGCCTTTTGTCAGCAGTGGCACCGGCGGTAGCCCTACCCGCCGAGCCACCGATGCTTCCAACCCCATCCGCTGAAGATGCACATCGCCGTAGTGCACTGCATGAGTTCCAGCGCTAGCAACAGCCTAGGTTCCGTGGGGAGACGGACCCCCAGGCAGCCGAGGACTGGCTGGAGGCACTAGTACGAGTTTTCAGGCTAGTGAGGACACCAGCAGACCACATGGTGATCCTCACAGCGAGCCTACTGCACGCAGCAGTGGGCCGATGGTGGAGCTTGATACTCTAGGTTCACGAATAGGCATCTCTACTCTGTACAGACTTTGAGAGCCTCTTCCTCTTAGAGTTTGTCCCAGCCACCCTCCGTGCAGTGCGCATCCAGGAGCTTCTTCAGCTGAGGCAGGGCAGCATGACGGTCGCCCAGTACTCGGCGAGATTTACCGATCTCTCGTGCTACTCGACAGACATGGTACGGGACCCATTCTTCCAGGCCCGGACCATTGTGCAGGAATTGAGACACGAGATCAGGGCATCACTGATCTCCCTCAGCGTTCTGACTCAGACAGGAGTACTGGAGCGGACCATTTTTATCGAAAGCTTTCTTGCTGAGTCTACACCAACACCGAGACACACTACAGGGCGACACGTAGCAGAGTCTTCTGTAGCAGGTAGTCGACGGATGACTCTTGGGTCCAGGAAGACCAGACCCTCAGGGAAACGACCTCAGGACACTGGCTCAGCAGTGCGGGGAACACAACGCGGAGTCAGTCTTTCGAGAGGCAGACAGTGCTACTCGTGCGGCGGGCAGGGCCACATAGCTCGTGACTGCCCGACCCGCCGTGCCGAGGAGTAGCAGACGATTGAGGGACCACCGAGGCAGAGGCAGAGGTTCGAACATTGCGGTCCGAAGGGAGCAGGTGGATGAGGCAGAGGAGCTGGCCGAGCAGCAGGTGGTGGGTGATGCTTTGAGGCTCTACCACCACCACCACCAGGAGGTCCACCCCGACCTCAGGGAAGAGCACATCTTCAGGCAGCTGAAGCTTACGATCATGGAGCTCCGGAAGTGGGTGTACTTGTGCGGAACTAGCTCCAGGCATAGAGGCCTTTACCCATAATGCCTCTAGCTTCGTAGTTTGTGTTGTATTGTGTCCTTGTACTTTGAGTTGAAGTAATAAAAGACACTTGCATTGGTGACGATTGCTTTCTTTTCTTTTGTTTGTTTTTACTAGGAGGTGCTGGTTAAAAACTGTTGACATGACCCTCACTTGCGAGATTCTTACTAGAGGATACCCAGTGACCACACACTCATGCCGACAGTGTGACTCAACCCTTGGAGGCGAGAGTAACAGTTGGATCTCTTGGTAGCAGCGTCGAGGCCTTACAAAGTCAACCATGACATGAATTAACTAATCATGACAGGATTTACTTAATTAGGAAAGGAACGTGGTTCATCCAGGGGATGAGACTGGATTTCACTTTTCGGCAAAGGAGAAATCTTTGCAGCCTTGCAGAACGTTAAGGAGGAAGGGGAAACCCTTCGTCTGGTCAGTCAGATGTCAACAGAGCTTCCAGGAGCTAAGACAGAGATTGACCAGCGCCCCTATCTTGAGGTTTTCTGAGGAGGGAGCAGGGTACGTATTCTACTGTGGTGCATCAGGGACCAGGCTCAGATGTGTCCTGATGTAGGAGCGGGCAGTGATCGCCTATGGATCACGTCAGATGAGGCTACATGAGCAGAACTACACTACCCATGACCTGGAGTTAGCAGCAGTGGTCTTCGCTCTGAAGACTTGGAGACACTATATAATGAGGGAGTGCTTTACAGTCTTTTTTGACCATCAGAGTCTCAGATACATCTTCTCTCAGAAGGACCTGATCCTAAGGAAGCGGTGATGGCTCGAGTTCTTCCAGGACTATGACTTTGAGATAGTCTATACTCCTTGGAAGGGGAACGTGGTAGCCGATGCTCTCAGCAGGAGGACATGCATTCAGCTACTTGAGGAGGCGACAGAGTAGCTAGCCGCTTTGCAGATATCCTTTGTGGATAGAGATGGAGCAGTCTTCCTTCAGTCTCTCACAGTCACTCCTACACTACTGCAGCGGGTCAGAGAGGCACAACGAGGGGAAGCTGACTTTGAGATGCGGCGTGCACAGATATCCTCAGGACAGGCACCTGATGGATTCTCCCTTGGAGCAGACCACACCATCCTTTTCATAGGATGTACCTTGGTACCAGTCTCTTTACGGGAGGAGGTGCTGAGAGAGTTTCACACTTCTCCCTTGGCGGTACATCCCAGAGTGGTGAAGATGTACCAGGATCTTAGACGACAACACTGGTGACCGGGCATGAAGAAGGCCGTGGCAGAGTTTTTTATCGATGCCTCACCTGCCAGCAGGTGAAGGTAGAGCATCAGGTACCAGCAGGCTTGGTACAACCCTTGGAGGTCCTGGAGTGGAAGTGGGATGGGACAACTATGGACTTCTTGACCTAGCCTTCCACACACTTCCAGAGGTAACGACTCCATTTGGGTGATTGTTGACCGACTCACTAAGTCGGCACACTTCTTACCCATCTGAGAGCAGGGCTCAGTAGAGAGCTTGGGGCGTCTCTACATTCAGGAGATTGTACGGCTTCACGGTGTGCCATCGTCTATCGCCTCCGATCGAGATGCTCGCTTTACTTTCCGTCTTTGGAAGGGGTTGCAGGAGGAGTTCGGGACACAGATACGTCTGAGCACCGCCTTTCACCCTCAGACGGATGGCCAGATAGAGAGGACCATTCAGAATCTTAGGGACATGCTCCGCGCATGTGTCCTCGACTTTGGTCGTAGCTAGGAGGACCACCTACCCTTGGTGGAGTTTGCGTACAACAACAGCTACCACTCCACCATAGGGATGGCACCGTACGAGGCGTTGTACGACCAACCTTGTAGATCTCTTTTGTGCTGGACAGACCCTGGGGAGTCAGCACTTGTGGGGCCGGAGATGGTCCAGTCCATGACATAGAAAGTCCAGGTCATCCAGGAGCGGATGAGGACAGCTCAGATCCGGAAAAAGTCTTATGCTGATAGGAGGCCGAGGCCACTAGAGTTCGGGGATGGCGACTACGCCTTCTTGCGTGTCTCACCTCAAAGAGGATTACGAAGATTTGGCCGAGGCGGCAAGTTGTCTCCATGCTTCATCGGACCATTCCAGGTCCTCAGCAGGATTGGCGAGGTGGCTTATCGTCTGGCTCTACCACCTCAGTTGCTCCGGGTGCATGGCGTCTTCCACGTATCTCATCTGAGAAGATTCGTGCACGGCCCGACGCACATCATTGACCATGGGAAGCTTGATGTTGAAGATGAGGCGAATTTTACGGAGGTTCCAGTTGAGATCGGGGATCGACAGGAGTGGGTCCTACGTGGACGGTCGATTCCTCTAGTGCGAATCAGATGACAGCACGTAAACCTCAAGGAGAGCACTTAGGAGCGGGAGGCATAGATGCGTGCACAGTACCCTCATTTGTTTCCCTAGTTTTGATATATCTTTACGGGGACGTAAATCCCTCAGGTGGGAGTAATGTAAAGACCCGTAAAAATCAAGGGAAATTTTTTCTTAATTTTCTTTGGAATTTTACAAGAACGTGGTTTCTGACGGCACTTGATTCCGAGACCTGGAGTGCCCGAAATCAATTTTCAAAGTTTGGCTCGGGTACGTTCAGTGAACGAACGAGCAGGATTTCCTATCTTTTGAACCGGTGCTTGGAATTGAAATCTAATGGCACCGATGAACTCGCAACGCCAGTAATCATTTAAGGGAACCTTTACCGTAGTTGCGTTTGTGCGGGAGAAGAATCTGGTTAATGGGGTTTAATTAAGAAGTAAATAAAATTGTTGGATCAATTTTATTTTATATCGAAGTGGTTAATTTCTCCCATGGGATGTTGGTGGTGGGGCCCATATCCACCCAACTTCCCATGTGTGGATAATTGAAAGGGTGGTGCCCACACGAGCCCCAACCTTTCACCTTCCCCCTTTAAACTTATTAACCCCTCACCTTCCTAACTCCCCATTAACTCACTTTCATTAATTGTTTTTGAAATCATGTCATAATTAATAAGGTGAGTTACTTTTTTTCAAAATCTTGAATTTCAAATGGTTATGTTTTGTTAATAAAATTAAGACTTGGTCTTATTTTATTATTGTTAGAGTTTTTGCCACATTGAGAGGTTTGGGAAGCGTAAAGTCTTCTTCTTCTTCAACCTCGATGAAGAATGTGAAGAACACCTCGTACTCCGACGAAGAACACAGCTCTTCAACGAAGAACATCCCCGACGAAGAATGCGACGTATTTTTCCAATGTTGTTTCCTCTTCGAACACACCTCGATGACAACAAAATCGAGGTTTGTTTTCCGCGACGCCCGACTTCCGGGACGCTCGTCTTTCGCGACTCGTTGACGTGCACTGTTACTGAAACGAGGTAGGGGTTCGACTATTTTAAGTTGACGATTCTTTCCTTCGAATATAAAAGATAAATCTGACGGCCATGTTTCAATTTTTTATTTAAATTAAAAATTTTTAAGGTTAAACGTTTTACGTTTCGGCCAACTGCTGTCGACATAACGGGAGGGGATCGGTCCACACAAAGACGACTGATACCCCTCCCCACTTTTCTATTCTTTTTTTTGATTAGAGAAGAAGGTAATGCATCGTTGCACCACGCTTGAGCGAAAGGAGACGTGACCGATGCGGGCCACGACGAAGAAGCGCGACGCCGTCGCGCCACGCCGAGGATTGCGAACAAGGCCGCAGCCGGAGTCGGACCGCGGTGGAAGGGCACGGTGACGTCACGCCATGTCGGACGGATTTGCAGCCATCCTGGAAATAGAGGCCGGAAAAACTACCCACCGGAGAATTCGAAGAAGGCGGCCGGAACTCCGGCCGCCGGCGCCGGAAGACGTGGGACCGCTTTGTCCCGCGGCGAGAAACCGGCCGGCCCCACGCTGGCCGGCCATTACTGGCAGAAATATGGGGGGTTACACCCCCCAGTGTTACAAGGCACCGTCCCCTTAATGGGGGTCTCCATTTTCATAAAGGAGTGGCAACACCCCTCCCTTGGCGCATGTGCGGCGCAAAGGCCGCTCTGGCCGTGCGCGGGCCGCACTGGCCGCGCCGCCGCACTGGCCGCACCGCCGTGCCGCCGGCCAGGCCCCACCGCCGGCCGGGCCAGGCCGCCGGCTGGGTTGGGCCGTCGGCCTGGGTCGACCCGGTTCGGGTCGGCCCAGGGGGTACTGGGCCGGGCCAGGCCGGGCCCAGACCTCCCGTACTCGGACTTTTCCCTTCAAATTCTCATAACTCAGGCTACAGACCTCCGATCGATGCGCCGTCAGCGGCGACACAATACTTGGAATGAGACGATCGTTTTGACATATCTCACTCAATGTTTCAGAATACTTTGAGTTCGGCCGGGTTGGTTCGTACACGAAACCAACCGGGCCCTCGGAGTGGAAACGCTCATATCTTGAGCTATGGACGTCCGATTGACGTGTCGTCGACTTTGTTGAGTTCCTATTAGTGAGAAGGATCTTTTGGATTACTCCTCCCAAGGTTTGGACGCAGGTGGAGTATGGTCGGGTTGGTTTTGCCTTAAAAACCAATCGTGCCCCTGGGACGAAAAAGCCAATAACTCTCAGACCGGGCGTCCGATCGACGAGCCGTCTGCGACGTTGAGTTCATATTGATGATACAACACTTTCGGATACATAAACTCTAGACTATGTGTCAGTTGATGTATCAGCCTCTCGGCTCATGGAGCGGACCCTCCCGAACGAGCATGATGTGTGCGGGAACCCTAGTACTGGCTGCGACTGCTACTGTGACTGCGACGACGATTGTACAGAGATCCTCATTGGATTCGATGGCGACGACTACAACACTCAGAGATCCTATGTGGATCAGTGCTACTGATCCTGTGTGGGTCCGATCCTGTGTGGGTCAGCGCTCATCGGTTCTGTGTGAGCCAGCGCCTACAGATCCTGTGTGGGTCTGATCCTGTGTGGGTCTTTGCAGGGGTTAGTTTCCTACCGATCCTGTGTGGGTCTTGGCGGGGGGTTAGTACCTATCGATCCTTTATGGGTCTGATGACTTAGATGGATCAGTGATCATCTCTATCATCTTCGAAGAAGTATACCTGTGTGAGCTGAAACCTATTTTCTTTCCTGTGTGGATTGTGTTGTGCTATCCTGTGTGGATTACGTTTTTATTTCCTGTGTGGAATACGTATTCTTTCCTGTGTGGACTGAGTTGTGCTTGGGCTCGGAGGTTGGAGCGTATTGGAATTGATGACTTAGGTATATGTATGGGCATATACCCTAAGCAGTGTCGGTTGTTACTTCATTATTGTATCTTTCTTTTGTGGTTTATCCTTTGTGGATTTTGGGAGACCTTCGGGGGTCTCAGGGTCCCTACTGAGTAGCTTATACTCACCCATGCACAGGCTTTTCCCGCCCTACCTTGTGTTGGTTGCAGACAACAGACAGCGTTGATCGTGGTTGAGGTTTGCAGAGCAGGACGGTACCTGGAGGTGGACCACTGGGCAGGACGTACTCGGAGCGGACGACGGAACCCAAGGAGCAGTGGAGCTATCCGTACCCACCCTTCAGGTGGAATTTCCAGTGGACAGCTCGGTGTAGAGGCTTTTACTTTTCAGTTGTTGTTTTTCCCTTTCGAGTTGTACTTCCCTTTCAGTTTGGGTTTGTATACTGGACCACTTACTTTTCCGCACTTACTGTTGTACCAGTTTTTACTTAGTATTTACTTTTTCTTCTTGCTTACTCTGTGGTTCTTGTTTACTTTACAACGGCAATGCCTTCCCTTTTTACCGGGATTTACACCTTGGTGCTAGTCGCCAGCCCCTGGCATATGGAAGGCGGGCTTGGGGTAGTCACAGCACGGGCCCCGAGGATGGGTCATGACAAATAAATTTGATATATATTATAATAATACAATTATATGAATGATATAAATATATCATAAAAATATAAATAAGAAAATATCTGATAAAACATGAATAAAAACAGAGAATAGTTAATACTCAAATAACGAGTTACAATAGAATGTTACAAACAAACGTATTAAAATATGATCATAAATGTTATCAAAAAATTTATTATGATTATATAATGAATCAGTAAAATTATTTAAATAATTATATACGGGGTTTTGACACATACAAATCATATTGGACCAGTGGTATGAGATTATTTTGTCTCACTTTTATTTATGTGGGACACATGCCATATAAACAATCTAATTATTTTCTATAGTGAATATGTTACCATTAAATGTTTTTATTATTTTTATTATAAAGATTATGATATTTAAATATACTTATAATTTTATTTATTTTATGAAGAATACTATTTTACTGATTATAAATTGGAAAGGGAGAATTTTTTAAATCTCATTTTTATCCGAGATTACTATTTGTAAGAACATACTAGGGATATATTTATCATCAATGTACATTTTTATAAAAATTATTTCATAAAATGTTTTGTATTCATATATGAATTTTTAAAATCATTTTTAACCATTTTTAACATTTACTACTTAGTATGGAAGGAATAATTTGTTTACCATATGAGGTACTTTTTTACTTTTCCGGTAAAAGTACAAGGAGAATGTTTTTAAGTAATACAACGGAGATAGTTTTTTATGTTTTAATAATTCCATATTTTGATGAATATTTCACAACATGATTTCATGTTTATTTTCTACTAAATTCATTTCATTTTAAATTTCAAGACATTTTTATAATAGAAAACGTTTTATAGAAGATAGTATATTTTCCTCAGAAATTAAGCTCAAGTGTTTTATCAAAATTATATTTCATATAATATGACATAGTGTTTTGTTTATATCCCTATTTTTAATGTTACACGATTTTTATGATATGCAATTATTTTTATGAAATCCATTTATCTTATATGGATTATGTTGTTATGGAAATATGGTTACGAAACCCAATTTTTGTTCCTCGGTTTATGCTATGGTGGATGGGTTAGGTTTCTGTGAAATATTTAAGAATGATTTCATTATGGGATGGGTGGGACCTGTGTATCCCTCTGATGCATTTGGTAATGATTTATATCTCATGAGATACACATGACTAGAACGACAAGTAATTCTGGTTCAGTAATACAGAGCTGGAACGACAACTAAATCTGGTTCATTAACACATGGATGGAACAGAATGTAGACCCGGTTTAGGAATGGAATTTGTCCACTATGATAGTCTTGGAAACAATTACATAGAAACTATAGAAATCATGTTATGTGCTTATATGTTTTCCATAATTACATGGTTTATTCCAATGCTATTTTATCATGGTTAATTTTCCTTTAGGATTTATGTGGTATGCACATCCATGATTTAATTCAAGAATCGTGATTTTGATAATTAAACTTTATGTTCATGCTTTTACATTCTCATGATCGTGATTTATTTTATTTCCTTAATTTTTACCCTTATTTTGAATTTGAAGTCACCCTTATTATGTTTTCTTTTTCCCATGACATAAATAATGGTTTTAGGTAGGAAAACAAAAGGGTAAGATCATTAGAGGAGGTGTTGAATATATTTCACCAAGTTAGAAGATTATGTTCCATATTTTCAAAGCCACTAAACCAATAGAATAATTAGGTGTCTTTTTGTGTCATTTATTTAATATTTCTCAATAGAAAAGTAATGTCCATGTATATCAATATTGGGTCGTTATAGTTGGTATCAGAGAGAAGGTATAGTCGACCTTTGGAAAATAGGGTGAGAATACATTAATGAGATCCCTAGAGATATTTCTAATTTATTTCTATGGATGTCTTAAGGATATATCAAATATAGGTTACAATCCAATAGTTTTTGTGACAACCATGAATAACCTTGGGTTAAATCAAAGATATAATAAATTGAAATATTATAAGTAATTTACCTTACATATATGTTTTTTAATATCTAATATGTGTTCCAAACACTTTTCTTTTGGGTCTTAATCCATAAACTAAACTAAATTCGAACATAGTTTCAGATGTGTAAATTATCGGAATAATGAAGATCAATTTCCTATATATAAATATCATGAAGATAATCATTAATATGGTATGAGTATTAGTCATATTGTTTATGATAAATTTATTTTAAATCAAATTTGAATGGTATGTGATGTTCTTGATGTATTGTTTACATTAATCATAAAAATACGTAGTTAGAAAAACCTTACTAACTAATTAATATTTTAAGAAAGATGAAGATGATGTATCCTATGTAATTGTTTAAGATTAAATTTGGATGATTTAATCATATATATATATCATATTTTAAAGATTATGTTATATTAATAAGGAAATATAAATTTTTTTTTAGTATAATTACATAATTTAGGATTATAAAGGACATGTTGATTAGTTCTATGGAGAAAGAAAAGTGATTTAAGGGTAAGGTGATATATTTTTAGAACACATGATTAAGGGGAAGATAACCCTTAAAATGACCCTTATTTTTAGATAATAATTTTTTGGCAAAAGATATGTTGGATTTGAATAAGTTAACTGGATGATTCAAATTTCATGAGAATTAATTATAGAATTATTTAAATGTGGGATATGATACCATGGATGAAGTATACATTTTTTGGGACATAAAGAGTATATCTAATAAATATCAGAATAAGGAGAGATGAATGGTCTAATCAAGAATATATGAAAATTTAGGTTACCTTAATGATTCAAGAGAATTTCTGATGAAGTCAATAAAATGTTTATAATGAGGCCAACAAGATATATCTTATGATTTTTGGGTGATACATGAAGGAATTCACATGGGTTTTATATGACCATTCCTGTAATTGGTTTTTTTAATGTGAGTTTGGACAGATGTATTTTTCATAAGCCTAGATGTTGGAATGGATTATGATGGGAATCAGAGAGTATTGTCTAGGGATAAAACATTTTTTAAAATTTTTATTTGTGGAATTTTATAATTGATTAGTTTTAGAAAAAGGAAAACCCACAAGATGGGATAAAACAAGTCACTTAGGACAAGGCTGCTAGAATTGAACCCACAACCAAAGTGTGGCAAGCCTTTGTCACCTAAAACTAGCCTACGAAAAGTCCCTGATTTGAACAAATTAGATTTAATTTATTTTATAGGTATGATAGATGACGTATAAGTCCAATTTTAGAATCATATATGATAAATCTCACAATAGGTTGACTTATTCATATTTAATTACTTGTGAGAGATGGAATGGCCTATCATTATATCACATGATCTACTAACACTTAAATAATGACAAATTCAAATTCATTTGATTAAATTAGGGATGAATTAGACATTGTTCAATGCACGATCAATGCTGAATTTGTTCCAAAATCAAGTAAGTATTTATTCACATGAAGAATTATTCAACTTTCGGAAAAAGTTCTTGAAATCCACAAAGGTTATCCGAGTACATTCTTATCTATTGAATTAGATGGTCACATAAATCATCATTGATATATGGCTTTCTTGTTGTTAACATTTTATTAAGCTTATTCTCTATCATTATCCATCATAACATGATGGTAATATTTCACATCAATATATATGTTTTCACTTCACACCCATGTTCTCCTATGTAGAAACCTTGTGATGAGTTACATTAGATAAGAATTATGATTCTAATATTTCTTTTTAAAATTATGTTGTAGTATTCTTTTTTACAAAAAGAGTTTCCATGAAATAATCTTTCACGTAGTAAACAATTTATAACCCTAACTAATTTTAAGGGTGAAATTAATTTTTAAGGGAGAAGAATGTAACAACCTGAGATTGTATGAGATAGATTATTTTTAATTACCTTTATGTCTTAAGTTGTAATCTACAAAAATATTATATTATGCAATACACAACTACTTATTAGATTGTAGTATATGGAACACTATTCTTCGCTTGTGTTACACACAATTTTAGGTTCTTTTGATAGATTTCATTTCATGCAATACTAAGTATAGATTTTTTTCAATGCATAAAAGAACATGGTTTGGATTATATTATACAAAAAACTAAAGGAATCGTTCACTAAACATAATACTGACATGGCTTTCATTACATGATAGAGACCATCCCCGATAGCTTCCACTTTACACAATACCGAGTTCCACAAAACAATGATATATTATTAAAATTTTATTATTTAATGGGATATAAACTAGTCTTTATAAATAGTATTATCCACATTTGGAATATTATATAACATTAAAATTTATCTTACGTATTTTATATATATGATAAACTGACAAATTTAATTATTTTGATAAAGGATGTACTATTCAAAAAATAATGTTTTCCAACCATTTAATGGCACAACCATTTTAAATCTGGTTTTGACAACTTTTTATATTTTTTTTACAAAAAAAATTCTTCTTTTAGTGAAGAATATAAAAAATTACTTCGGTTAAATTTTTTGTATTTTTCTAAGAAGCTTCATATTTTTATGAATTATGAAAATACCTATTTTTTTAATTTTAAATCCCCTTAATAGTATTGTTATATTTAGGATTAGTTTTAAATTTGAATTTTTTAATTTATATCGATTTATGGTTCTTGAAAACATTTTTAAGCATGAATTCATTAAAAATTTATTTTCCATTTAAAAAGGAGAATTTTTCCCAAAAAACTGTTTTTCATGAAATTTTAAAGGTTTTATTTTAAATTTTATTATGAAACATATGTGTATTGAATTTTGAGAAATTGATGTAAAATTTTGATTTAAGAGGTCCAAATTTGGAATGTAGGTCCCTATTTTTTTGAAAAATGTGAATAGTAAACTTGAAAAATTTTATTACCACGTTAAAAGGTAAATTAGATAATTCAGGTAAAAAATAAAACTATAACGACAATAAAATTGCGAAATCAAATGAACCATTTTTATTTTAAAAATTTAATTCGACCCTTAACACTTAAGTATCAAAATTATGTAATTTAATACACACTTTTCTTTGAAAATGAAATAAATAATATTTAAATAAAGGAAAGACACAAAGTGTCATTTTATTTGTCTTTAATATATATTATCAATCCACATAATGAAAAATGGGTTGTATCAAAAAATATAAATTTCAAATTTTAACTTGATTAAAATATTTCACTGATATGAATTTATTTTTACATTTTGTGGGAATTTGGTAGATGTTAGGGAATTCATTATATTTTACATAATGAAAATTTGAAGATGTCACATTCATGTTTTAGATTATATATAATTTTTAAAATATGGTTATACGTAAGATAAATTTGACAATAAAGACTTATTTGAAAGGTAAAATTGTTATATTTATCATGTAAATTTATTTTTAATTTTTATGAATGAAATAACTACCTTAATGTTTTAGAATTGATGAAGAAGAAATTATTTAATGGATGAAAAATTAATAAACTAATTTTTATTAAAATAAATAAACAATTAAAGGGTCAAAACACTTCATCAAATTATATTAGTCTAATATATATAAACCATAATCATCCAATGGTCATGTTATGGACTATTTCAAGCCATATGGAATAGATGAAGACATTTAAGTTATTTTATTTAATGTAATGGTGAAATTGTCACACTCATACATTAATAAGTATAAAACATTTAATGTTATATAATCAAGAATAAAAATTAAACTAAAAATATTATACTAAAGGATAGTAAATTTTAATCATAATTTTATTTTATTTGTAACTTTTATTCATCATATAAGTATATTAAATAATTACACAATATTGGTGTATTGATTATTTTAATAACAAAGATATCAAATAAATATTACTAAAAATAATAAAATAAATAAAATTTGTAATAATTTATTTTTACAATGAATTTTATAGATTACCATTACCCCTTATATATCTAATAAAATATTATTTTTTAGGATAACACCTTATATTAATATTTCTAAAAATCCATGATTTTAATAGTGTAAAAATTGACACTATTGATATTCTTTTAAAATATGGTTATATAAAATTATTTCAAAATATATAATAATTATTATATGATCAATAATGTTCTAAATTATTAATTTATTTTATAATTTAAATAATTTAAGTAAATATTTCAACTGTTTAATTTTTTAATATTTTCTATCTTAATTAAAATTAAATAGAAACTCCAATTGTCAATTAAAAAATATAAAGGTTAAATTTACATTATAACAAGTATAAATATTATTTTTTGATGATATATAAATCTTATAATATCTTTTATTAGAATTTATTTCGTTTTAGAGGTATTTTTATTGATTTTCAAATTATTATAAATTAATATGTTGGAGTTTTTTAAAATTACCTCTCACCTAAATTATAAAAGGGCACTTCATCCCTCAACTCTTTTCGTAATTATAAGCTTTCAATATCGTCCATACCAAGATAATTTCCCATATCAACAACCTTAGTAACATTCAATATGTATTGGTATTATTCAAATTCTAATTGTAGCACTCTACGAGGAGATTTAGAGGAGGCACATCGAAGAAGAGGTAATGACATTTACCGATGCTTTCCAACTTATTTCTTCTTATACTTCCACCTAATGAGTTTTTTCATTAAATATAAATATCTCCCATTTTAATTATATAATTAGAGGTTATTATTATTATGAATCAACAATAATACACCTTCTACCCATCCTACAAAAAACTAAATCACAACGCGTTCGTACGCACGACTAAACGTATCGACCCTGCGGTGTAATCTGTTTTTCACCACAACCATACATAGATGTGTATAATTAAGAAATTAATATATATTTACATGATTAATATAACATAAAATTTATTATCAAACACTATAAACCATAAAACATAATACAATTCAATAATTATGGGAATGATATCATCACTTGTGCGGGCGTACAGTTTACCGTCTCTACGGGATGATGCAATTCATTCTACATAATATTTAATTAAATACTGATTATATAAATTAATTTAATGAATAAATATGATATAAATTATATTAATACCATGATATGAATGGGAAAACTATAAAACAAAAATAGGAATAAGAACATATCCAATAATAAATTCTGAAGAATTTAAAACAATTAATACCCGAATAATGAGTAACAATTAAATGTTACTAACAAAAGGATGAAAATATGATCATAAATGTTATCAAAAAATTATTATGACTCTGTAATAAATCATTATAATTATTTAAATCATTATAAAATCATTTTGGATACATACAAATCATATTGGACCTATGCTAATGGATTGTTTTGTCTCACTTTTATTTATTTGGGACATATGACATATACACAATCTAATTTTATGTGTTGTGTTTATGTTCCCATGAATTATATTATTATTATTATTATTATTATGGTTATGATATTACATATTTATTTAATTTTCATTATTTTATGAGGTATATGATTCTACTGATTATAAGTTGGTATGAGACAATTTTTCAAATATTAAATTTATCTGAGATTGTTATACATATGTATTTAATGGGGACACTTTTTTCATCCAGGCCCATGTTTTATAAAAATGTTTTCATAAAATGTATACAATTATTATATGTATGTTTAAAGTCATTTTTACCCATTTTTGACTTTTACTAGATGGTATTAAAGGAGTCATTCTTATACGGCATGAACATATTTCTACATCTTCATAATGCCTTGTTTCTATGGATATTACTCTAAACAATTTAATGTTTATTTTCAAATAAATGAATTTCATTTAAAATTGAAATTCATTTATAGAATATAAGGCATTTTAAATGATAAAGGATATTTTCCTCGAGAATTAATCTTATATGTTATATAAAAAAATTTCCATATAAAATGACTTAGGGTTATGTTTTATCCCAATTATTACATATATATGATTTAGTTTATGATTGAATTGTTTTTATTAAATCCATTTATATAATATGGATTATATTATGATGTAACAATGTTTAAGACACCCAATTTTTGTTCCATGGGTTATGCTATGGTGAATGGTTTATGTTTTTGTGGCATATGCAAGTATGATTTCATTATGTCGTGGGTGGGAACATTATATCCATCCAATTTATTGGTTAATGATTTATATATCATGATATAAACAAGACTTGAATGACATGTAAATCTAGTTTAGTAATATAGGGATCACATGACATGTGAAACTGTTTTAGTAACACATGGAAGGAACGACATGTTAACCTAGTTTAGGAATAGAAATTGTTGACTAGGATTGTTTTGGAAACATTTCCTTGCCTACTATGAAAATCATATATTGTACGTATTTGTTTTCCTCAATTCCATGTTTTATTCCAATGCTATTTTATCATGGTTAATGTTACATTATGATTTATTCCTTTCATACTACCATGATTTATTTCATGACACATGATTTTTATATTCATACATTCTGTTCATGTTTTTAGATTCTTATATTTAGGGTTTGTTTTATGTTCTCAATTATTAGCCTTACTTTGTATTAAAATCGCAATTTTTCTATTTTCTTTTCCCTAGGATTAAATGAAAATTTTTAGGTAAAAATACTAAAGTGGATGATATTTATGTGTGATATTAAAGATCTTTCACCAAATTAGAAAATTATGATATGTGTTTCCAAAGACAATGAATATAAACAGTCTTTGAGAATCTGTTTGTGTCATGTATTAGGGGTTCGGAAAAAGTAATGTAATGTCCATGTACGTCATGCTTGGGTTGTTATTACACAATTTATACAATATAATACATTAATCTACATACCTAAAAAATAAAAACATTGGATGAATATTATTTTATATTTTTTAAATAATTTAACTAGTGACATATTATCCAGGGTATCTAAAAAAAAGTTGTAGGCACTAAACCCTTATAATACTTCGATCCCTAGTTCAAAATCGGTGACCTATTTGAATGCGATGGGTTTTTTCACAGCATTCATGTTGTCCTTTTTTAAAACAATATTAATATAATTCCTATAAAAATCCAACAAATATATGATGGGCATCCTTGAAATAAAATAAATCAATAAGTTAACTTTTAATTGGGGTTTTAATACATGTAATTTTTTTAAAAATGTATAATAATATTATTTCACTATTATTTAAATTCGATTAATAATCATATTATCCATAATAGTTATCATTGCATTCAAAATTATGTCTCTAAAATTTAAAAGTATCATTGCTAAAAAACATTTTATTGATAAAATAAAATAAACTAATGTGTTTCAATTCCCTAAATTTATACGAAATATCCTCTATATTTTTAGAATCTTGTCACATAAAACCACAAAAGGGGTATTTAAGACATTTAAATTATAATAAACCATAATATAATAAATCCATGATGAATTACATAACCCTTATGGAAAAGAAGACACACATTAATGTATAATTTATCACCATCCTTATGTATTTCATAATTCTTATTCTAACAATACCATTTGTAAAATAATTATAAAATTTATTTCATGAACCCAAATACAAAAATATTGTACACATTTTATTTCCACAAAGGTCTATCCTAAAATACGGTATATAATATTGAATAGGGAATTGACTCTGATAATTTCCTGATTTCCCACATTTAAGACAATGAACTATAAATGGATCTCTAGAAAGTGGTTTTTTTTCTTCAATATTACTCATCATTTTTCCTCAATAATTATTTACAGTTTTCGCATCCATTACACTCATAAAGCATTAACCCATTCCACAAAGACACTTTACTTGGTATATCCAAATAATTTTTTTAAATTATGGCAATGGATAATTACTTCATGTATGGTTTCCAACATTTTATCTATTAGATAATTTCATCATTCCCTTCTTTGGCGAGTTAGAGAGCTTACTAAGGTATCAGTAGTTAATAAAATTTCAAGATAACTGAAGAGGAATAATCAATATATCACCCACTATAGTCATCATCTTATATGATTTCCCATTTTCTCAACCTTATCCTTTTTATTCAATTTTAACACAATTCTATTAGGTTCATTATATTTACTAAAACCAAACTAAGAGTGTTTAGAACAATAACTATACTGGTAAAACCAAATAATCCTTTGAAGTATGTCTCTGATATGACACATTATTTTCGATATAAGACACATTACGATTTACCTTGATCATTGATTGGAATAATAAATTGAAATACATAATATTGGTTTTTAATGAAATTGATATTTATACTAAGAATGTCCCCACAAGTGTCTAACCAGGTGCATAGTATGGCACATTTTCATGCACTAGGTGATGATCTGGTTAATCGCAATATCCCCATATTAGATATATTACCCCTAGTTAAATATTTTTAATAACCCCATAAAATTTTATTTTTAATACAATTATGTATTTCTATGAAAAAATAAAATTATATCCACCTCAATCATATGGTTATAATCCAGAATCTATGTTTCCAAATCATAATCCCATGGTTTCTACTATACTTCCTAAAACAATGTATAGAAACACAGACTTTATTAGCCTAAATCTGGGGTCTGTTTTAATAAAATGGAATAAGATACATGAAATGACATCATGAATGAACAAATAGTTTAGTAGTTTTGGTAGACAAGATAAATAAACTATTCCCTAATATATTTGAAAAACATTTACAAACATCATTTTTAAGAATACATATATTCCATATAGAATATCTCTCATTATCAATCATATTATTCTTCATGAAAACATGTGGGAAAGGAAAAAAGATGGTGAGATCAAATTCATAGTAAGAGTTATGTACATCTGATGAAATCTTGAATCAATAAGATTAATCAATATTGAATGGTATATAACTGAACACACAAGTCAAGTTATCAATACACCGATAACGATATGAATCAAGGGATTATACCAATGTGAAAATATCAAGGAAAATAATAAATATGTAAATGGGAATAACATAAAACATATTCCATTTAATCAATAACATGAGTATCATAACTGGATATGGCATAATAAATATGGAAATGTAAATAACTAAATAAATATTCATTGTAATTATTAAATGAGAATAAAATTTATATAGATATAATATAATTAAAAAATATGTTATGGATAATAATAATTGAATTATTAATGAAGGAAATAAAATATTATTAGGCTTAATGTCTTAGACACATGATACCTCTACTGTCATGATCTATCCAAAATAATGATTAATACTACTAGGTACAAACCAATCAGGTTTGGCCAACTAATTTTATGTTGGATTAATTATTTCCCTCATGAGTCTACTAATGGATCAATGGAAAATATAAAACTATCCCCACTAATGTCTTTATGCCATATGAAGTCATTGCATATCTGATAATTTATTTTATTCATGTTCAATGTTCCATAAAATCAAATATCTATATTGAGTAAGGAATATTGATTTATCGATATTTTCTCACATACAAAAAAATTTAAATGTATAAAATCATATTTAAAAATGATATATAGTTTAAAAAATAATCATTTCCTGATAAATGATATCAATATTTACAGAAAATTTAATGTCCATAGGAAATTGTATAATTAAATTGAAATGCGAATAAATATAATAATTATTCAAGGAAGTGAATTACAATTCTTTCTTTTTTCAAAATAATTTTATACCATATAGGGGGAGAATAAGGATTGTATAAATACAATATATACACCTTGTAATAAGAATAAAGGGTTGTTGTCAATGATGAATAAGAATACCATTAATATATCATTAAATACATTCTTTAAGAAAATATCCTTTTCATTTTCAAAATGAATTGTTATAATTAAAATTTCACAAAACATTTTGAAAATGTTTTCATTGAAAATAATAATTTAATCATATAAAGGAATATTTAAAACATTTTAGTGTTCACGGTGATTGGTAATTCCATTCATGTCATACAAGGTAAAATGTAGATTCATTTAATATTTTTAGTAAATGACAAACTGTAATTTTCTTAACAATGACATGAAGATTTAATTAATTTTATTTAATGTAAAAAAGGGTAAAAATTTCTTTAATCTATATTTTTGAAAATTAAATAAACATTATTCGAAAACATGGTTTTTGAAGAAAACATATTTCTCACTAAAGAGAGATTTTAACTTGTATTTTCTTAAAAAAAATTTACCCATCATTTTAATTATTAAAAAGTTGAAAAAGGTTAATATTTATTTTACATCTTTTGAATAAATATGTTAGAATAAAATTAAATGTGGTTATTTATAAAATGTATCAAATGATTTTTTTCAACTGAAATCCAAGATAGAAAATCCCGATTAGAATGTGATTTTTAAATTAACCCTAACAATGATCACACAATGGATGTGAAAATTAATAAAAGAATAGTTTATTTTCATCAACTATAATGCCACATAAGAAAATTTGAAATGAAAAAAATATAACTAAAAATATTTATACACATAATCTTATAATATCAATGATAGTGAAGAAGTAATATAACATAATTAAAAGAAATTGTGTCATGATATTGTTTTGTAATTAGTAATTTTCTTTTAAAATCCCATTAGGTGAAATAATTCAAAATAAAAGATAAAATAAAATTATGAATGGAATATTCAAGATATTACATGTACAATTGGATATATATACATCTTATAAACGAAATTGTGTTAATATAATTATTATATGCTTTAATGAAATTAAATTGGGATACAATCCCTTTCCTCAAGAATTCTTTTGGTTGAACAATAATTATCCTAATTTATAGTGGTTGTAAACAAGTTATTAACTTATTATAGAACCATATTAATAATTATAATAAGATATCTGATCCTTTTATGAAATCTTATCACATTTCCATTAATAATCATCCATTATTTTCATGCTTTTGTCTATTAATTTCCTTCATTTATCAGGCATGTGTCATCATGAAAGATTCAAGAACATATTATATAATTTTATAATATACAGAATAATAATAATAAAATATTTAATTTTTTACATCACCTAAAATTTTAAATATAATAATTAATGATGTTTTTACTAAAGGAATTATTTTATTATTATGGAAATTGTAGGTCATACATTTGGACGAGTAACATTTCATTTTTTCCAATGATAAATATTGAAATATGGTAGGTAATTTATCATATTTGAAAAATTATAATAATATAATATTTAGATTATTATATCTTTAAATATACACATTTGTATCATCCATGTTGTGTGTTGATGAAAAGAGAGTCACATTGTTTTACGAAGGTTGTCATCCACAAGGATCTGAACGACATTATCATCATTGATTTAGTAAGATAGTTATAAATAAATGGTATATATAATGTTTTCATAATGAAAAAATATAATTAATATCATAAATATGAAATTTATATAGCATATAATAATTGAATTTATCCGCATCATGTTTCATGTTTAGAATTTGGGAAAGATGAATCATATCACTACATAAGGAGATAATCTTCCACACAAATGAGGGATATTATTTTTCTCTTATAAAATTGTAATTAAAAATTTATATATGACATAATGACTTGATATAATTATGTTATAAATATAATATATATAATAAATTTCTATCATCATATCAAACCTTGAGTGGTGGTAATGGAAAAATAAATGACATTAGTTCAAGAGGCAGTAGTCCATCATACGAATGAATGATGATTTCGTAACCCTTTAATGCAAGGGGATGTGGTTTTAGATAATTAAATTGACATAATAAAATATATTTATATGAATTATAATTATTTTATTATATCATAATTTTTTAATAATAATTAAACGGTGTAGAGGAACAAATTAAATAAAAACGCTAATCGAAGAACCTTACCTCTTCTTTAGGTATCATCCTTAGATTCCAATAAATCCTTCATAGGATGGAATTATGAAAAAATACATATATGATTATATGAGGGAATTTGTTAAGTTATTTGGGTTGGTATTGTCCTAATTTTTTTAAGGTTATATGATGATAGTAGAGCAGTGGCATTTTATAAGTTAGGTGAGTGACACAGTTGTAATTTTTTTTTGAAAATGTTCAATAATATGGTTATTCTTTTAATGAAAGAATCCTAAAAAATTTTCTATTATCAACATTAATAGATTAAAGGTATAAATATGACTACTAAATAGGTTTTATGTATGTTTGAGTGTCATTTAAACCGTGATTTTTTTAGTAAAACCCCTAATAAATCCATTTCTAACTTAATCAAGGTAATTAATTTTTATTATTCTAACAATTCATTTTCAAATAGAATTATTTTGAATTATTATAATGTTTTTATATAAAAATTCAATATAAAATTTTTTGTAATGAACTAAATTGGATTAATTGATATGTAATAGAACAAATTAAACTTTTAAACTAATTAAAAATTTGATTATACCTTATAAATATGATAAATGAACAGGATGTTTTCAATTAAAATTTAGTACTTTTCACTATTCATCAACAAGCGATGCTTTTCAGAAAAATCCAAAAATATTTACACAATGATAATTTGATATTATTATTTAAAAATTGATGTTTATATTTAAAAAAATCATTAAAAATTGGTAAAAAATATTAATAAAAAATATTCTTTAAAATTGACTAAATCGCCTTTTAGAAAAGGAATTTTTTTCAAAAAAAAAACATTCCTTTTCAATGAAATGATTTTTTAATATTTAAATATTAGATAAAAATAAATTTATATTTACATTTGTAATGAATAAAAATTTCAAAATTTATTTAGTATTATTCATCCATTTCAATTTAATATATAAGTTACAAAGGTATAAAATATTACACATCATTTAGACAATATGTCGTGTATATCGCATGATATCGATGAGATTAAATTTAATAAAATATTTTTATGGGTTGTTTAACCACTTTATTCAATGATTCACACACTATTTAATATAATGTTCACATTCTATAATTTCAAGGAGATATATGTATTTAGAGGATGAATAATAAATATCCTACATTTCATATGAATGGTTTGATATTATAGAATCTACAATGTAAGATTTTTTTTATTAAAATACATTAATATTTTATTAGTTTTATTCAATGTAATAAATTGAAATTAATTTGGTTTCAATTAAATATAAAAATAAAATATATGTATTGATTTAATAATATTAATAAAAAAATTAAATTATATTATATATTTATACATATGTTTTGAATGAAAGATAAATATAAATATGATTACATGATTTGATAAATTAAATAAGAAATGAGAAGAATTAGTGAAATAATATTTAATTTTAATATATTAATGTAACTTATCTATGTTTTCTTTGGAATTATATTTTATGGTTATTTTATGTTATTGTGTTATGTCATTTAGTCAATTATTTTTTTAATAAAAATTCGTTTAAAACATTCTATTTAAATTTTCAATGAAATGTTTTGATCATTTAGTAATTTATTTTTTTTATTAAAAAGTTAACAACAAATAGTAAATTTATTATTTTTATTATATGTTATAATTTTTTAATTTATCCTTTATATATTTTTTAATATAAATATTATTTAATATATTAATCTTTTATGTTGTTTCCTTATGTATGCAATGGATCGTAATTGGATAAATTTTTTAAGAGCCAATAATGATAAAAAAAAGGAGTGGATAACTTCTTATAATTTTCTAATGGAAATATTCAAAACATAGAACCTATTTTCTATCCATGTGTGGATTGTTTTAATATTATAAATCATAATTATATTGATATCAATGATCATATGAATTTTCTGTTTTTTAACAATATTTAGATACATGGGAACTAGCATTGGGAATGAATAGAAAAATAAAACAGTAATGTTAATAAAAATACTCATCATGAGGAAATGGATCATATTAAAGAATTAATTCATGATATAGGAATTTAAATCATTGAAAAAATCATTTTGGTTTATCTATTGTATGGAGTTTCTGAGAAAGAATGATTTTTAGTTTTAGGTAAATTTTGATTGTTATTAGATGTTTGAAGATTAATTAACCTGAAATAACGAAATGGGTAGATCAATAAAATTTTATTTAAATTTGTTGAAAAATTAAATTAATTACAACTATATGAATATGGGCTTCCAGATTCAAATTATGATTCAAATAAAAAAATATTCCCAATGGGATTTGGGTTTAAAAACATACATGAATTCCCAAATGATTGTTTATTTTTTGGAAGGAATGTGAATGTTTATCAATATGTAATAAATGTGAATCAATGAGATGTAATGTGGATGAAAACATTATCTCCAATTCATTTTCAGGTACCCGCACAAAAACAAGTACTAAATGAACTTATAGTCATCAAATAATTTATTTTATTAAGAATCTATTAACAAATTCATGTAATGAAGAATGGTTAAGATTCAATATAGATAACTGCATCTCTGATGGAAACTTATTCCACCCTACAAATTCACCAAAAAGTAATATATTTGATAAAAAATTCCCTAATTTTTCAAGATATTCTATAAATATATTAATGAGACTATAAATTCATGGAATGGATCTATATCTGACCAGCAATTGTATACATTTTTCATATACTATATTTTTGGATATCAGAATATTTCCCCATAGATTTTTATGAAGATAAACTATTTTATGAGAATCATGATTATTTCTAGAACAAAACATCCCTGAAATGATATCGATGTTTATATTAATCTATTTACTAAGAAAAAATTACTTTCTTTGGGACACATGGGTTCCAATTTTTTATACTTACAAGAAAGAATATTTTGTATTTTGTGATATAATATTGTAAACATTAAATGGATTTCCAACATATAGAAACATATATTGGTATAGTTTTAAGAGAGAAAATTATTCAAAAATTTTGGATAAGATACTTCATATTATCAATTTCATAATTGAAGAATGATAGTGTCTATAAGACATGAATTATTATTTGAGTATAGATCATCCTTACCATAGATTTAAAATGGAATTTTATACATTCCATTAATATAATATGTAGTCACCCAACCCCAAAAATCTCAGGGTCGGTGTCTACAACCATTAAATTTGAATGATTACTAGGAATCAAAATGGACGGTTCAAAGAGTTTAGTATTCTTGGTAAACTAGATACAAACCTATGTATTGTATCAAAAATTAATTCCCTAGTTACAACATAATTTGTTCATTAGAAGATAAATTTATTATATCTAGAATATCCTTGAATTTATTAATTAGTACAATTTATTGCATCCAAGGGAAAGAAACATAATAAGGGTGAGCTCAAATGCTCAATAATGGTAAGGTACATCAGAAGCAATATTGTATCAGTGACAATAGTCAATATAAAAAGTTAATAACTAAATACATATATTATTTAATCAATTAATTGAGATGGAATTGCTTAAAAAATACAGTAATGTAAATAACTAAAAACACATTCCATTTAAAATAACATGATAAGGAAAAATAATTATTACAAGTTAAGAAACTGAAAAACATTCTATTTAATCAATAAATTTAGAATAAAATGTAACCACAGATTTGTCAACACAATAATATCATAGAAAATAATAATAAATAAAATCTCAAAGATAGAAATGATTAATTATTGGACATCAAGTATCGAGAACATGGAACACTTCCATCATGATATTTTATTAGACCGTTTATGTCTTTTACTAGAAGCCCTTCTATTTTTCATGGAAATAAGCTCAAAGGGTTTGTTGCCAACTAATTTCATCTAATCAGACACCTGATGCATCGTGGGGATTACTTTAAATGGTCCTCAACCCATAGAGATTTCATTAACTGCTCCTCAACCTATATGGCTTACATTTATAGGTCCCCAACCATTATAGTGAATTTACAAAGCATTCCTCATATAGTAAAACGTTCAATTTAATTAATGAAAAATGTTCCTTAAAAAATATCCATATTTAATAATGGACACAAATTTAACAATTTTCCCCAAATAGTCAAAAAAACTATCAACGTCAACACCATATGTAAAAATTATATAGATTTTGGAAATAAATTACCACATGATAAATATTAGTGATAATATTGGGAAATTCATTGTTTAGTGATCATATGAAATAGAATATATCATGGGTACCAAATGGGATCAGGGAAACAAATTTAGATAATAACATCATTCAAAAAAATCATAAAACATCTAATAGAATAATAAGGATGGTATCAAATAATGATATCCTATGTTGAGTAAAAATAAGCATTGTTGTTTTTTATGAATAAAAATAAAACAAAAAGATCTTTTGAAATTAATATTTAGGAAAATATCCTTTTTATATAGATTTCTTTGATAATAAATTTCCTTTAAAATATATTTTAAAAAAATTATTTTTAAATAATTCGTTTAAATTAATATTTAAATCTTGAATGAAATAATTGTGGGTAAATATGTACATGTCATACGAGGTAAAATGAAAATTCCTTTTGCAAGGTAAAATGGTTTCAAACGTTAATCGATTGGAAAGAGGCCAAGAGATCTCATTGAATTTTTTTAAAATATAAAAAGGTTTATTTTATTTGATTATGAAATTTAGAATTTTTAAAAATATTTTTGAAACTATTTTTAGAAAAAATGTTTATAGATGAAAATATGTTCGATGACAAAAGAGATAAATTATGGTAGGTTTTGTAAAAAAATATTGAGAAGATTTTATGTTCCAAATTATGCAAAAATTATACCATTATATGAAAAGGGTTATTAATAGCCTAAGGATATGAAAATGAAATGTTTTATAAGACAATGATCAAATAATTTCCTATTCAGGAAATTCAAGTGTAAGTAGTCTAGGAAAAAATGAGATTTTGAAGTAAACTCCTAAAAAGACCTTAACATTGATGTGAGAATAAATAAGTGAATATATTTTGTGTGTAAAATGTAAATCAATATAAAAAAAATTATATATTAAAATATATAGTTAAAATTTATTGCACACATAATGAGAGAATATTAATGACAAAGATGAAGTAATATAACCTAATGAAAAGAAATTGTGTAATGATATTTTATTTCATTTCTTAATGCATTATTCAAATCCCATTTGATGAAAAAACTAAATTGGGAAATCATAATATCATAAATAATTAATTAAAAATTATATTATTTGTTATAGTGGAATTACTTACACCAAATATATGAAATTAGGTGTACAACAATAAAATATTTCTGAAAATATAAAAATTGAGACGAAGTACTTTATTACATAGTAATTTTAAAATTTTAATACATAAAAGTAATTATAATATATTGAAACATTTAAATACCATGAATAAAAAATAATTCATGATATTTTATATCAAAATGGGAAGTATTTACACCACACAAAAGAATTAAGAGTTGTTAATGGCTTAGGCCCCATGGAAAGAATCATGAGACAAGAATCCATTCCCTTGCATTTTTTGGTGAACATCCTTTAACCTTCTCTATAATGGTTTAAAACATGTCAATAACAAATAATAATATTTTTTGTATCATTTATATTCATATTATAATATCTTATTAAATGTTTTTTAGTGCAAATTCTTTACTTTCCCTATTTATAGTGTTAACTTCCTAGTTTGACTAGTATGTTTTAATTTATTATCTTTTCAATTCTTATTTAGATTATGAATTCATAATCTAATGATATTAAATCATGATATAATTAATATATACATATATCCACTATATATGTATTTATAATAATCCATAATATTTTGAGGTATGAAATGAAATGGACTATTATTGGAGACTGTAGACCCTACGTGTGCCTGAACGCGACATTCATTTATTTAATATATTTAATTGAATGAAAAGAAAACTATATTTATATATATAAGAATTCCGATGACATATATATTTAATATATGATATATTTTCTTTTTAAACCCATCCTTTATGAATTATAGGTATTGGATGAACAAATCACATAGCTTTAAGGGCGAGGTAGTCCGCACTTCTAGAAATGATGTTATCGTATTCCCAGAAAATAGAAATCTTAATGGTTTGTGTTATATCAAAAATAAAAAAGCTTAAATACTTTATAAATAAAATATAAATAAAATATAAATTGTTTTTCCATTATAAATCCCAACCATGAGAGGTGGTAATGGAAAAACAAATGACATCGTTTCGTGAGGTTGTAGATCACTATATCGATAAATGGTACGGTCATTACCCATTAAAAGGATGTGTGTGTATGTTTCGGTCCAACACTTAAAAATAAAATAAAAAATATATTTAGGATACTGATTTCATTATATAATCTTTTTATAAGAGTAGTTTCAATGGTGGAGAATGAATTAAAATGAAAGTGATTTATGATGACTGTTAACTCTTATTTGGGTAACACTTTTTTGTTTAAACTGAAAGTCATCCTTGGATTTCTTATTCAAAAGTTTATGATTATAGTATGAGCGGAGTGATGTTGGGATATTATTTTGACATATTCTGGGTGATTCAAATGTATTTATAGTTGTGAATAAGGTGGATGAGTGAGTTCCTTTTTTAGAGTGGAGGAGGAGTGGAAATATTGTAAATTTTCAAAAAGGGAAATCTATCAATGATTTTTCTATGAAACAGGGATCCAATATTTTGAAACATTAGTTAAAAGGTAATATTGGGTGGAAATATGAATATTAAATTCCTTTTGGACAGGATTATAGTTCATTTTGGCAATAAAGTTTATGGTTTAGTAAAATTTATACCAATATTTATCTCAATCAAAAATATTAATTCTAGTTACATGCAATAATATTTTGGGAAAAAAATAAGGTAAAATTATATGAAATTTTAATTTTTTATGACTAAAAATATGGAATCAATTTTAACATATTCCAATCACAGATGTGGAAGAAATTACTTTAAATTTAATCCCGCAGAGTGGATAACAAAGCGGGGTTTGAATGTAAAAATGTTCAAAGGTTTTATAAGTATTTTTACAAAAATTTGAAATATAAATATATTAAAATGACGGATATTGGTTATATTAATATATAAGGAAAATAATTTATCTTTGAAACCAATTATAAATATAATTTAACATTATAATGAAATTAGGAAAAAAATAAATTTCAAAATAAATTTCAGTATTTTTCACAATTCAAAAAAAAACGAATCATTGCAAAAAAATTGAATAATAACATAATTTTGATTTTTTCCACTTAAAATATGAAGTATATTTTTATATATAATATTTATTAATTTTATATAAATTATATTTAATATATGATTCCATTAAAAGATGATAAAACACTATTTGGAAAATCATAGGATTTTATTCATAAAATTGTGGTTGTTCTTATCTTATACCTATAAAATATATTATATGAATTTCCAATATATTTTATTTAATATAGAACATATATATTTAATAAAAACCATTCAATAATAGTAACTAATTTTTTTATTCTAATAAACCACATTTTTTACAATAAAACATATCCTTTATATTCATTTGGATTATACATTCATCTCCAATAAGTTGATTATTAATGAATTCATATTATATTATTATAGATTATATATTATCATAAGTTATATTAAACTATTAATAAATTATTATTTAATTTCTAGGTTATGTCTTATTATATTAAATAATCATATTTTGCTAAAATATTATCATTCGGTAAAACCAGGTCCTTCGTGTAATGCAATCTATTAATAAAACTAGTTATTACATGTTACACCAGATAATTCAGTCCTATGGGAATTTAATGATATTGAAAATATTAATTTTTATAAAATAGTAAATATATTGTAAAGTATCTAGATATTATACTACCTTATTTACTTTTTATTTCATGTAATATAACCAATTAAATAATATGTTATTAGTTTATATTTTTGGGGCATTAAATTTAACCCACATTAAATAAATTATGTCCTAAAAATTTATAATCTATATATTATATATTGTCTGATGTTTTATGTCTCAAAATCTCACAAGATGATAAGGGTTAATAAAACATCATCTAGAAAATAGAGGTTGAGAAATACAAATGTCACACTTAAATACATGTAACAAAGTTTCTATATATGTGAACATTAGTTGAAAGTGGGGATCAATACATATAACAGACGAGTAAATATTTACATGGATTGATTGATATCATCCATAAGAAACATTTCAACTAATAATGGAAGGTCGAGGGACTCAGAAACATAAATCCCTAATTATTTAGAAGTCATTGGTTCAATAAAAATTTAGGTATTAAGAAAACTTTTTATTTCTAGATCATTTTCATTATGTTGATTAATTTTTTTAGAACCTAAAAAATATGTTAATATACATATTTGATATATTTCTGTAAAATGAATTTCAAAATTTGGTTGGAATCGATAAATTTTACAATTCATATGGTACTTCAATGAATGGATTTACAAAAATTATCTTTTTATTCTTGAAGAACTAATATTTGGATTCAAAGGATCATAAGGTCCATTAGATTAGTATTTACATTTTTCTCTAACTATTTTCCACTTCAAATATGGTTCATAAATTAATATATAAACCTCAAAACTAATAATAATTGTTCACTATTAATAATTTACTCATCAAATTGTTTACCTAAAAAGATGATAAATTTAAAAGGATAACTTATAGCCCAGTGGTATGTAAGAAACCCGTATCATCCTTTGGCATGGGTTCATGTCTAGAGGGCATACTGGACTTGATGGGTTACTACTTGTCAAACAAATTTTATTATTTTAAAACCATAATAGAATAATTTCCAAAAAAAATAGGATGAACATCCCTAAAATTTAATCATTAACTAGAATTTTATCAAAGATTTTCAATACAACCTCATTACATAAATTATTCATCCATTTATTTCAAAATAGATCCTTCCTTTTTATAGAGTGTGTCCTATAGAAGATAGAATTTCCAAAACCCATAAACCCTTATGTGAGTGTCACTTATCTTTTTAGAAATAAAATACAATCATTTTTAGGCTGCATCAATCCTGAAAAATATTTTCAATCTAAGACACCTCAGGTTTAACCTTGGTAATTCATTGTCATTATCTATTAAAATTAATCAGAAAGGTATTAATTAAAATGTAAATTATTTTAAGTGTATCTCACTGTAGTGTCAACCAGGTGCGTCATAAGGACCTTATCGTGTACCTGGTTATGATCGTGTTAGGCTTGACATAGCTTGTAGTAGTTGTTACCCCTTGGCATTTCTACACCAAAATCACATCCAATTATAGCATTCATATAGAGTTGTATTTCTAGGAATACCCACATAATCTCTATCTTACCAAAATTATAGGATGTTCTTCTATACATTTCCTCAATGTCTATATTAGTTTTATGTTCCCTAATATTTGTTTCGTAAATATAGTTCCCAAGGATGGCACTAAACATACTATGATACCCATTATTGCAACCTGACCCCATAAATCCCAGAGATAGTGACAACTATCAATACATATTCCTAATTAAATGGATCCAAATCCCAATGGATAAAATAGTTTTTCAGTATTGGTAATCTAGATGCATACATGTGTCTTTTATTAGAAATTGATATAATAATTACAAAATAATTTTTTTGAGGATAAGATTCTTCTATCTAGTGTATCCTTTTATTTCTTTCTTATTTCCCTTCTTGTGTTCTCCGAGAAAAAAACATAATAAATGTGATCTCAAATTCATAGTAAGGGTAAAGTACAACAGAAACAACAATGAAGCAAATAAAATTTCTAATAGGTAAAGGTAATAACTAAAGACACATTCTATGTAGTCAATTAACACAGAAGGATGAGTTTAAACAGTATATAACCGTAAATAACTGAAAACAAAATCCATTTTAAATAACTATATATGTAATAATCAATATGGAATGGTATGAAACTCAAGCACATTCCATTTAATCAGTAAATTTATAATGAATTTTTTCCTTAGATATGTGGATGCTATAATCTCATAGAAATCATGTATCTGGAACATGAACATCTACCATCATGTCCTTTTAAAAGATGTCTTATGTTTGTGGGTAGAAACCCATTTATTTTTTGGGGGGAGTAAAATCAAAGGTGTTTTCACAAACTAATTTAATAAAATTATACTAACAACACTTAAATAGGATTATTTTAAATGTTCCACAACATATAGGCCTTGCATCAATCGGTCTCCAACTTATAGTACCTTCATTAATCAGTCCCCAACCCATATAGTTCGTGTCCAAATCAGTCATCATAAAGTGAAATAATAAATTTCACTATTTAACAATGTGACTTATTAAAAAAAAATTATTGGATAATTGATTCATTATTTTCATTATTTCACAAGATAAACCAATAAATGTAAAAGTAAACTCTTTATGTATAATTGATATATGGTTTTGGTAATAATCATGTCTATAGAAATGGTAAGGACAATTAGGGGAAATTAAATGGTCAGTGATTAAAACATCCCAGGTAAATACAGGTAAAAAAATTCACATTTTAAATAATATTTTGTGAATTAAATATTAAATTTACTTTAATGGGTTTTCTATGTTTGATGGAATACTCGATACGCAACAACGGATTTCTTTGAAATCATACGTTGCACAATAATATTATAATATTATTATTTTAAATGGTTGTTAAATCCTACCCATTATAATGGTTGTAATGAACAGAAGTAACTAAAATATGATTATACATGTTTTTTAAATATTTTAACACTGTCCAATAAAACATAGAGGATAAAAATGTGAATAAATCTAATTTTAAGCATAATTTACATTAAAAGAATGATTTACATCCTTTTGATAGAGAACACTATTTAAATATATTTTTGTTAAATATTACATGATCTATTAGAAAAAATAAAATTTTTATTTAGAATCATGACATAAATATTTACATTGGTTAAAATTTGGGTATTTTCTGATAAAATTTACTTTTTCATGAATAGTGAAAAATACAGTATTTTAATTCAAAACTGCCTTTGAATCTAATTTATTTTTATGGATAGATTATCTTACTAATAGGTTTTAAAGTGTAATTAGAATATATTTTTACCATTTAATCCAATTTTTGTCATTATATGAAATTTCTCTTGGAAATTATACATTAATAAGTGTCTATCTTTTGATAATTTTACATATTAAAAACCAGTTTTTCATTTTGATAGCAGGAATTAATTTTAAACTAATTTCTGCAACTTATGTGTTTTGAATTTGTAAAATAGTATTCCATATATGGAATGAATAGGTCCAAAATTTTTAAATTGGTAACTTTTGTTTTTAGCAAATATGAATATTTACTTCAGTAAAATTTTTACTAATCATGGTTAAAGGGTAAATATGGAAAATAAGGGTAACAAAACATTATTATAATAATATAAAATTACCCTAACATGTGTCTAAATCCTAGTGGTTAATACATGTTTGACCATGGGCATCCTTGGGTTGATTTTGGGAGCCCATGGCGTCAGTTATGTATGATAATGACACTTTATATTAATTTATTTAAAGTAAAAACAAAAATGTCATAAGCATTTATCATTTACTAAATCAATTTTTACATAGTCTTATATATGTTATTTTTTAGACTATAAATACCCTTTGGAAATATAAAATTATTTCATACATCATGGTAATTATTTTATAATTTTTAGACATTAAATAAATTAAATTATTTATGAAACATTAATGATGTAGTAATTACCTTATTAATAAAAGATTAAAGTAAATAATATTATAAAGATTAAAATAATGTCCATAACCCGTACAATTATTATTTTATTATTTTATTAGACCATTATCCATTTTATATTCTTGTTCAATTAGTTTTGGATCTTTAGATACCAAAAATCATTTTAGAATAAAATTATATTTTCAAACATTCCTAAAGATCCCATCCTCCCAATTATAAAAACCCCTCACCTCAATCCCATTACTCACACATATCAAGCCCCTTTGGATGATTCAAAACCTTCCCAAATAAGATCTCAATATCCCTCTTTCCAACCAAGAATCCTTAACATAGGCATAAGGCAAATTATGAAACCCTTTTGGTCAAAAGCAAAGGGATTTTCCCGATTTAAAGGTAACACATTCTCTTTAGTTCCTTTGTTTTATTTTATTTCTCCGACGCATAAACTCTTTTTATTTTTTTCATTTATAAAAACACCAGAATCCTCAATATACTATGATGATGTTATGAGAATTATTCAAACTAAACTTTCACACAACTCCATCTAATGGGTAAAGATCATATTGTTTCTCTAGATGACAAACTAGTACCTCAGAAAACGATAATTATTCTATTACCTCACACCACCTATCATGGTGGACATTATGATAGCACTATATTTATATATTATATATATTATGATTATTTTTTATTTATTCTTATGTGTTATATTTATTTCATACTTTTATTGTTTTCATTATGGGTAAACGTGAGAATTTCTTTTGAAGAAGTGCAGATTGTCAACCCTCAATGTGATATGACTCATTCATTCCATAAATTGGGGGTATAAAGGATATATTTATTGAAATTATATATTATTTTATATAGTAATTATAATATAACTATGTATCATTAGGATTTCATTCAATTAAAATATGAAATAGAAATGAAAGTCGAGTTCATCCATATGTGCGGCATACCATCTCTAAGAATGGTGCATTTCTTTTCTTATCTACAAATGATATGTACAAATATAAATACATATATATATATGATATATATGATATATATGATATCAAAATCATGAATATAATTTTAGATAAATTTGAATATTGACCACATGGAAAACATGTAATTATAAGGTGTTCATTTTTTACTCAAGTACCAAATATTGACAAAATGACCATTATTAATTTAAATGATTACATAATGTTTATAACATTGTAATATGTGATATTAAAATGAATAATAAACTTTTAAAAGGATCATAAGAAACTATAAATTAACATAAGTTTATTATTCAGGAAGAACAGGGAACAAACGAGTCATGTCGGACAGGAGGTAAGGGATTTCTTATGTCCATCCATCCATCCAATGGCTTGAAGGCATTCATTTTTTATTGATTCATGATAATACACCTTTAAAGGGGTGATGTGGAACCCATACAAGGCCCGTAGGTGTATATATTACATTTCCCGTAGGCCTTATAGGAATTTATTTCCCATAGGCATCAATCATTACATACAACCCATACTAACTACATAGAATTGCTCCTCCCCTGCATCTTCCTCGTGAAATCAGCTCTCCACCTCTGCATGGCTGTTCATCTAGGAATTCCCATGCATGAAAATTCTAGTACCGATGGAAGGTGCCATAACCTCTCATTAATTTCCATGGGTATAGCTTCTGCATTGGGGAAAGATCCTTGCTCATCCCCCTTGTCCAGTTTTGTTCCTTTTCAGTTGTCTGGTTTGAATCTTCACATTAAGGTAGTCCGAAGTCCTTGAGGTTGCCTGGAGGCCTTACTGACCCAAAGGACTGGGTGGGCCGAAGGCCTTAATGGACTCATGTCACAAATTGGTAGCCCTAAGACCTAAACGGGGGCATATTCCCGTCTGCTACAGTTCCAAACAGTACCTGCTATAGTTCCCGCTACAGTACCTTCTCACTTTCAATTCTGTGAATTTCCATTGTTTGCCACTTATTTATTGCATGTGGTGTATCAGGTACTGAAATTTTATATATATATTATCTTTATTCTCTTTAAATTCATGGTATTCGGTGATTCATTTTGTGGTTATTAACTTTTGGTCATACGACTCGATTGATTGCAACATGGTAAGGGGTTTTCATCTCACTTTTTATTTCTGTGAGATTCATGCTATTTTGAATCTATTTTACTTTTGTGTGGTTTATGTACTGCCCATTATTGTATTCATTGTGTAATATACATAAAATTAGGGGTATTTACATCTTCATTGTATGATCTGTCTTTCATGGGTTGTTTGTTTTGTAGGTTACCAAATCAGTAAGGGAACCTTTCACACTCCTCTTTTTAAAAGACTTCTTTTTATTATGCCATTTAATTTAAATATTTTTATGTTGAGATATGTTATTTTATATCCTTATTGAAGTAAATTTTATGTCTATTTGAATAGATACCCTATTCTCTCTCATCAATTCATTTTCATAATTTTAATGTGATGTCGTTAGGCTGTAAAATTTCTCTAAGGGAACTTCTTTACCGAATTTTAATTCTTTGGGTTAAACTTCTACTTCATGATTAGGTCAGGCTATGAATGTATGTGAAAACCCTCTGATTGTTTCACACTTAATATCCACTTATACTGAGTTTGTTCTTATTTTTCACACATTGTTATGTAATTGAATTATCTTTAATTTAAGGGTACAATTTTTATATGTGATTTTTTCTCAATTTACATTCCATTGAGTCTTCATTGTTGTTATGCACCAATTCACTATTCAATGGTGTTCATACTATCCATTGGCATATTATATCATAAATAAATTTATTCTCATGTTATTATAAAGTTTTGATACCATTTTATTAATAAATTATTTGTATTCAAGCATCTCTCACTTGGTTAAGAACTCTATAACTAAAATATTGTTTTAAGGATTTATTCTTCTAAATATTTCTCATTAATGTCCATGTTTTAAAAATGGTTTAAAGGATTTAATAATATGGAAATTGATGATTTAAAATGGTAATTCCTTTAAAATTTTCAAATTGGTATGGGACAAATTGATTCAAAAATCTATTTCTTAAACTTTTTAAATGTTTCTGAATATGGTTTGATAAAGCCTTGATTATTCCTATATCCTGAAATGATATTTTGTGATTGAAATATTGAAATGTTATATTTTCATTATTCATGATTTATGTGTTATGAATATGTTATGATTATTGGAAATTATTTACTTATATGGGTGGTTCCATGATAAACATAGGGATGGTGAGCCCTAGATAGCTCTCCAATGCATTGGGTAACATGACAGAGGTAAACGTTAATGTTTTTACTAAGAGATTTAGGGAATATACTGTGATGGTTATTCCAAATGGGACTCCCTGTGTAGCTATTTTTGCTACAATTTAAGTACGTTATGAATTCCATAAGTTACCTTTATGATCTATGATTTCTATGTGTTATTCATAAATCTTATTCTTTCATGAGGTATGTTGTGATTGAAAAGTATAGTTTTGTTAATCTATATTTATTGTTGGGTTAATGTTTTCATTCATTATTTTGTAATTCCTACTGAGATTTTAATTCTCATACCATGATTTTTGAAATTTTTTCAGATGACTTAAAGATGAATAGGGTTAAGGTTGGGATCAAGTGAAAGCCATCTTTTCTAAAACATGGAAGTATACATTTTTCTTATTAAGAGTTTTTATTTTATTAAAAAATGGATACTGATTAGTAGTGTCTAAAGGTAATATTCATGTTGATATGAAATACTTGTGCCCTAATTCTCTAAAACTATAAAACTAACATGATCCTCAATGTTAATTATTCATTTCATTCAATATTAAGTAATGTTTAAGGTTGTGTCATAATAGTTGGTATCAGAGGTCGGTTTAGTTAACTTTAGTGGTTAGGGTGTTCTTTAAGCATAAGTTACCTTACTATAATGGTTTGGATTTTAGAATGAGTCATGGTTATTTTAGCTACATTTAATGAGTTTAAAATAACATGAATAAGTATATCTTAGTATTTACCCTCCTCATAAGATATTATATGATGACTTACTGATATACTCACACTTACCATTTTGGTTTTAGTAAATGGTTGGATCTAGTAGGAACCAAAGTAATAGTGGATGTGAAGAAAACTACGATGGTTTTCTGAATGAGAAATTGAATGAAATGGGAGCTGCAATGAGAAATCTTGTGGTTATTCTCAACCAACTCTCTAGAGCCATGATTGACCACCTCAATCATAGTGATTTTTATAAGGCATCATATATGAGAGAATCCAATCCCTATAGATGTTCTGTCAATAATCATAAAGGTAAGTATGTTCAAAACCCTATGTGTCAAGGATGTGGAAATAAACAAAATGGAAAATGTTTTAAAGGGATAGGAAGATGCTCTAGATGTGGAAGTGAAGGTCATAAAGTATGAACCTTCCATAGAAAATGGATGCATCCAGTGGAATATTCGAAAGGGAAAGAAGATCGTTTTGAGGGATCAATGGAATGTTTTGAATGTGGTGTGCATGTTCATTATACTAACAGATTTCTTAAGAAGATGGTTTGGGAATGGGATCACCAAGATCATACATATATATGTTTACCAATACCGAATTCATTCCAATTAAGTCTGAGGAAACCAAAAATGACTAATGAAATGTATGGATTATTTATTAACTGATGTTTAGAAATTTTTGAATCATACTATATGATTCATGATTTTGAATGTAGGAATGAAGTGTTTCAGAATAATTTAGAAAGGAATGTTTAATGGATCAGGAAAAACATAGAAGAAATAAGAAGCCAACATATAAGGGATTCAAGTGTTATGTTTGATTTTAGGATGATGAAATAATAAAAAGTATTAAGGCTCATCTGATGATGAGATTACATTAGAAGAATTTTTATAGTACATGTAACCTTGAAGATTGATATATGAAAATTTTATTCAAGTAAAAATTATCTTTTCTTTTGTGGATATAGTTATAAAGAACCATTTGGGTTTATATGATCCATGAATTTGAGGAAAGTATAGGTTAATACATTTTTGGATGAAAAATTAATGTTATTAGATAACCTTTGAGGTTAAAATATGTTACAATTATTTTGGATGAATTTTTATCTTTTTGGAATCTTATAAAATTATATAATGAAATAGAACACACCATTCATGGAGATGGTAACCCATACGTACACAAAATGATTTTTTGGATTTTATTGTCGTATTTAATGAAAGAAAGTAAATGAGATATATATATATGTATATATATATAATTATTCATGTATCATGTTTAGATAATTTATATTATAAAAATTAACTAAACCCATCTTTAAAACTTTACATGTAGTGTGTCATCTATTCACATCGCTTTGAGGGGGCAGTAGTCCACACTTCCACAAAGAAAATTATTGTATTGAAACCAAATGTAATGCATAATGATTTGTTTTTTAAAGGACTAAAAAAGATTAAATACATTATAAATATAATATACATCATATATAAATAGAATGAACATCATAATTTCCACCATGAGAGGTGAGAAGGAAAAATGAACAATTATTATTTTGTACGGTGGTAGATCACCTTACTCATAAACAATATGTTTGTCACCCATTTGATAGTAGTGTGTGTATGTCTAGGTAGAGAAAGTAGAATAATAACATACTAGAATATATATATATATATGATAATTTTGTTTTTATACAATCATGTAATAATAATATTTTATTCAGTGGTGAATTGAAATAAAATAAATGAATGGAGCTTGATAGAAGATGTTTCCACTCAATCAGGCAACTCCATTTGGTTTTTGAAAAAAATGATTCCTTGAATTGACTTCATCCAATGAATAGTCTTCAAGGATGAGGGTATGTATTATTAGGAGATATATTGGAATATAATTTTTGATCCAACATGGATTGAGAGGTGTGATGAAGTGGGATGAGAGAAGGCCTTTTTATTGTGGCACTAGAGTGACACTTTTTTAAATTTTCAAGAAATGGAATTATGCAACGGTTTTTCCATGTAACGTTTTTTCAATAATGGATAAAAATATATAAAATAAATTATCAGTTCTAAATATGGCCATAAAATGGATATTGGAAAATTTTATATGTCTTTTGGACCCTTAAGATTATTGTTTTGTCCCCTAATAAGCTTAATCTTAACATAATCATTGTAATTAATTTTAATTAAATTCACTAATTTTTTTATAAAAACAATGTTTAACTTATTATAAAATATAAATTATTCTTATTCAAAATATTGAACCAATTTTACCATATTATATTAACATATATCATATAAATTAATTTAAATTTAATCCCATTGACATGACGACAATGCATGTTTTTAAAGTAATAAAGACCAAAAGTTTACTTTGTTTTTTGAAATCAATTTCATTGTGAAATTGGTTTCAATGACCTAAATTAGAATAACTGATAAAAATATGATTTAACAATAGTTTTAAATAAATTTTAAATATAATTTATCATTTTAAATATATTGGATGACAATGCAGTTTTGAATTAAAGTAATGTATTTTTCACAATTCATCAAAAAATGATGTTTTTTTAAAAACAAAGAATTATCCATAAGATAATTTCGACATTATAAATTAAAAAATGAATTTTATTTTATCAAATTAAATTTCAATATGTTTATAAAAATCAATTTTTTTATTTCTCAAAAAATGACATTAAAATCAGTTCATTTGAAAAATTATTTTTTTAAAACATATAAAGACTTTACCAAAAATTATATATTTCAATATAAATATGTATAATTTATATAATGAAATTTTAAAAAATATTTTAAAATTAGTTATTAATTTCATATAGATATGTTTAACAGCTATTTTATAATTATTTCATTTAAATAATTATAATAATAAAGTGATGTTTCGTACACACATCAGTGTTTTGTATAATGTACATGAAGTCAGTGTTTCTTGTAACATTCACAATGTGGATGTTATTTGAAACCTACACCACGTCAATTTTCTATGTAACATATTCTGAGTGGGTTCCATGTAAAAGGAATGTTTGACTTAGTGGATCATAAGATATAAATTATCAATTAATTTATTTGAAAAAAGGGGCCATAAAAACATTGGTTTTTACATTCTTCACCAATTAAAATGAATTATTTCATAAAAATTAATCACTCAGTTAAAAACAAACAAGGATACTTGTACTTTACAATATGATCATGTTCCCATGTATCATTCTCTAACTGGTTATTTCTCTACAGAATATACACCCAGTGACTGGTCTTATTTATTAGATGTGTCTCTGATTGGTCTAGTCTTTCAATTGGTTGTTCCTTGTACGAAAGGTCATACAATAGAGGTATGAACTCTATTTTTAGTACATGTAAAGGGTTATGTATGTAATTACTTAGGATAGATACATGGAAAAAATAATGGACATGAAAGATATTTCGAGGAAGTTCCAATTAATTTGATACCATCCAAATGCTGTCATGTATTTCAAATAGACTGATATACCTATGGATTAGTTTCAATTTATTCCTTAAAGTCATAAATTTCATCCAAGTGGAGATTCATTGAAACACCTTCTCACTGAACTTAAATTCTAGATCATTCCATTAGTTATCACCATAACTTTTCTTTCGGCATTGAGCTTCCTTTATAATATTCTGACTGATTTTATCCTTAGGGACCATTTATTCATATATCTTTGGTCAAAATGGATATTTTTCTCTAAATTCATCCTAATACATTTGAGCAATACATTTCTTCTCATATAGGGATTCATACATTTCCATGTGAAATATTGAGTTAAGTATATTGTTGTAAGAAAACACTACTAGAAGAATTTGTTGATCCCAAAAACCCTTGAAATCTATAGAACGAGATCGAAAAATATCATCTAGGTTTTAATATGTTTGTTCAGACTGAACATATCTTTTAGGAGGATATGTAGTTCTGAAACTCAATTACATATCAAGTTCTTGCTGAAGAATTCACCAGAACATTGAGGTGAACATCTGATCCTGATCCTAAATAATAGAATGTGGTAATCCATGAATGCTTACAAGTTTCTTTATGTATGTCCTTGAAACATGATCTAATGAGAAGACTTCTATGATAACGATGAAGTGTGCTGAATTTTTTAGGTGATTGAATACCACCCATTCAACATTAAACCCATTATTTGTTTTGTAGTAAAATGAATAAATATATATTTATGTTCTTTCATTTCAATTCTGGCATGGGTAATAGATGTAACATACCCTTTTAATTTTTCAATCAGCCTAAAATTGATGGCATACCAAGCACAGAGATATAGACACTTTGATATCTTTCTTCATTCCAACCCACCAGAAGTATTATTTAAATTCCTTATACATCTTTTTACTTCCAGAATGAAGAAATAATGAAGAACTATGAGCTTTTTCTACGATCTCCAACATCAAATCCATTTTGGATGGAACACATACAAGTTTACTGAACATTATCATTCCACTCGAATCTAGATAAACATAGGAACATTTTCAACATTTTTTTTAATCTCTAGATCTTCCTTATATTCCTCCTAAATATTTAATTTTAATATAGGGAATACCATTCATTTTAGATAGATAAGATCATTCAACTTAATTCATGATTTCTAGATCCATCCACTGAACATCCTGAAATTTTGGATCTTCTTTTATACTAATAATGGATAATACTGCATGATCCTTTTGACTCAAATCATGACAACCTTGTTTTCTTTCTGAGGGTGGTAATGTATTGGGCAGTAATAATCCTTTATCAACTCTAACCATCTTATCAGGTGCATTTCAACTCCTTGTGTGTGTGTATATATTTTAGACTATTATGGTCAACATATATATATATCAAAATTTTCTCCATAAAGAAAATTTATACAGCTCTTTAATGAAAAAAGTACTACTACTAAATCCAAATCTTGAGTTGGGTAATTTTTCTCATGAATCATTAACTTTCATGAGGTATAAGTGATAACCATGTTATTCATAAGAATAACACATCCCAATAGCTTCATGGATTCATCTCTATATATTAAAAACCCTTCTCCACTCTAGGTTAATGTATGCACAGGAGCGCTAACTAACATTTTCTTTAGTTCCTTGAAGTTTCCCCCATATTTATCTTTCCAATGGAACATGAAACCCTTATGAGTTTACTTGTGAGGAGGATTAGATATTCATGATCAATTCTCCACCAAATGTCGATAACATCCAGATAAAATAAGAAATTTAAGGATCTAAGTCACCAGGTTGGTCATGTCCATCATTCAGTAGCCTCAATCGTTAATGGATCTACTGCTATAATATCTATAGAGATTATGTGACCTGAAAAATGAAACTGTCTACAGCCAAAATTCAAAATTTTTAATTTTTTTCATATATATTATCCTTAAATAGAGTCTTGAATAAAATTATCATGTGATCTTCATTAACTTACTTTATCTTTGAATAGATAATAATACCATCTATTAATACCATCACAAAAGGCCTAGTAAATCATTAAAGACTATATTCATTAACTCAACAATGATAGTAGGGTTATTAGAATTAAAAAAGGCATGAAAATATATTAATATTGTCCATACCTTGTATAGAATTTTTCTTTGTGTATATCCTCCTTATTGACCCTCAATTGATGATATCCCAAATGAAGGTCAATCATGGAAATTTATTGAGCTCGACAAAGTTGATCAAACAACTCATTTATATGGGGTAGATGATGCATGTTTTTGATTGTGATATTTTTCAACTCCTATTAAAAAATAAAGAGTCACATTGATCATTCTATCTTTTTCAAAAAATGTTCTGACAGACCCCAAGGTGAAAAAAATTGATGAGTGAATTCCTTAACAAGGTTTTCATGGATTTTCTTCTAAAATTCTTTCAACTTAATCAGGGTCATTCATTAAGGAGTCATTGATATTATTGTGGAACTAGGTATGAGTTCTATATAGAAATAAACATTACCTTTTTGTGGAAGGCTATGAAACTCTTCTGGAATGACAATAAAAAATACATGAAAAATAGGGACATCATCGATGTCGATTTTCTACCAAACCATTTGAGATAAACAACCCCTTTGAAAGGAAATTAAGACCCATAAAATGAGTTTAATTTCCATGGGATGTGCATACTTATCATCACATTGAGGGATGATCATATGAGGGTTTGAAATATCAAATTTAAAATTCTTCACTCTATAATTGATGTGGGATTTATAGAAATAATGAAAATCTACGTCTATGATTACATTAAAATCAACCAAATGAATAATGAGATGATTTAAAGGTAGTACATTCCCACAATATTCAATCGAATAGGAATCATCTAATTTGGATGAAATCATTGTAAAATTTGGGGTTTCACTGTTATTTCCATAACTAATCATTTTGGGGGAATCACCACATCCTCAAAAAAAAATTATATAAGAAAGCTTGGGAATATCCAGAATTAAATAATACATTAGTAGTTCAATATTAGATGGTAATTTTACCTTTCACTACATTGTTATCACATCCCGTGTAAAAAATAGGGATTGATAAAGATTCAACTTTTCCCTCATATTAAGAGTTTTCTGACACTAGTTATCATCACTAGACATTAGTTATGGCCACTCGATAGTATAATTACCATTCTTCTTACACTTGTAGTATTTAATCATGGGAGTTGCATTCTATGGTACTTGAAATCCATTTGAAACAATAGAAAACCTCTTCCCATCATTTATGTAATAAAATACTCAATTACCTTCCCTTAGACACATAAAATATTTATTATACCCCTTAAGGAAATTTCCCCCATGTTGTTTCCCACGCTTGGAGCATATCATAAATCCCATCTTCTTCTCTTCATGGTTTTTTTAATTTTACATAAACACCATATTCATTTTCATGTCAAACCCATGGGATTGTTTCGGGAATTAAACCTCCATTTTAACCTTGATTTCACAACTAAAAATATCTTCGTAGCTACTAAAGTCTCTTATGGGATGAGTTTTTTATTTAATCCAATGAAGAACCAATCAATATTAGATTAGGGGTGGATGATAATTCCAAAAGAATACCTCAAAAATATCATGATATTATCCTTAGATTTACTAATAGATTCATCATCCATTTTCATCAAGTCAATGAAAATTTTTTATATCTTGTTATTAGGAATAATAGGAATGTATTTATTGAAAAATATATTCTTGAACTCATCCTTATCAATGGATTAAATCTCATATTATTTCCTTGTAGTCCTGATTATAGTCCACCACTTTTCCTCTTCTCATTATAAAGATAAATAGTTAGAATCAATTTCTACTTCTCTAAATACTATAGAATGGTGAATATCATTTCAGTATTACGAATCCATTTTTATATAAAAAAACTGGATCAGAAAACCCTCTAAAAGAATGGGGACATTCCATCATGAAAGACTCAACAAAAATTTGTTCCCTCCGTTGCTCATTTGGATGCTCACCATGTCACGAACCGAATCTGATCGCCACCAAAACTGGCACCAAACCCGGCCCGTGAAAAGGCCTAAAGGGAATTCTCGATCCCCACGGGATGGAACAAGTGCCTAAGTATCAAAAACTGAAAATTGGGAAAGATTTACCCGAGTTTGTATACGTAAAATGATAAATGAATCCAAGAAATCGAATCTGGATTTTTCAAACCAAAACATCTTTTACTAAAATACAGAACTGAATTACACAATTATAAACAATGTTTCAAGACCATTACGAAGGTACATACCCATGAAAATACAGCCAAATAACCTCCACATGGAAAGAGGCACCACCCTCAAGCCATCTCCATGACATTGCATCACGATGGACCGCTAAAAACCCGAACCAATGGCATAAAACATGTACCCAAACCTGTGACATAAAATAAGAAAGTCTACTTACACCCAAAGGAGTATGTAGGGAGTGAGTGAAAGCCCAGTAGGATACCACCGCTAAGAGATTCCATGTGATAAAAATTTAATGACAAAAATAATTGCAAGTTTTGTAAATAATAAATGCTTGTTACAATTTTCTAAAGGATGCAATAATAAATGAAATCTGTTTTCATGTGGGCTAATTTTAAAAGACCAAAAAATTTAAAATAAATAACAATGCTACTGAATTCTCAAGCCAACAATACCATATACCTATGGTAAGTACAGAGGATCTAATGAGCACAAGTAATAAGAAATAACCCCTAGGCACTAGCTAGCTATGTGTCCCAAGTATATCGTATCTTTGTGAGAGTAACCACAAAAAATAGTAGTTCTCGTGCACGAGCCACTAGTAGGGATCATACCCATAACCTAGTGGTCCCCAATCATCATCATCATAGTTTAGTTAGAGTTGTAAGAATCAATTATGCTAAGTGAAACTGAGGCCACACCCCATGGATTCACTAGCATACTAGTACACGTCCACCCACCTAGATACCTGGGTTTTCCCTTTGTTCTCACACAAGTTCAACAATCCAAGAAATATATTTTTCACATGAAAATATCACTTCCACATCACACATTAACCAAACAGCCCCATGTACATCCCAAAAGTCACAAAGTCCACTTTTCATTCAAATGCATTTTTGAAATCAAACTCACACCAAAATTGCCTAAAACACTTTTCACATTTCATTAACACTTCTACAAATCCATTAAACAATTTAATAATACCATTACAAGATATTCAACTCACATAACAGCCCACACACATGTCACATAATACCCTTCTCACCTTCACAATTCATTTTATAAATAAACTCACACGAAATATCCCACACCCGTGTTTCACACAAAAAACACATTTTAGTAAAACATTTTATCAATTTATAATAAATTCTAAAAATGTTTAACATATCAAATCACCACTTTACCATTCAAAAACCCAGATTAGGTGAACACACTCACCCAAACAGTACATATACATCCTTTCCCAATATTGTTTAACCAAATAAAACATTATCAATTTTTATAAAACAAACCCAAGAGGTATAACCATTGTTTGCACACTAAACCCATTTCAAAACCCTCATTAAAAACCAAAATCATACCAATACAAATCCAAATCATAATTTTCATCCCTAAAACAATTATTAAACCACCCCCAAGTGTTATAAAAATACATCAAATTATACCATAAAGATACACATGAAAAACACACGCTTTCATAAATCACCTTCAAGAAGTACAACACGGTTTTACACGTTAAACTCATTCAAAAACCTCTTTTCATGGCCCACATGACAATAAGGAATTATCAAAACAGAATTGGAAGCCCCTTTCAAAACTAATAAATCACTTTCATATGTTATAAACTAAACCCAAATATTACCCCAAGATTAACACATGTAAACTACCCAATTTCAAGCTAAAATACAACTAAAAATTAAATTTTTAACCAAATTCATCAAAAACAGTTTTCAAACCACACAAAACAGATTATAAACAAACTAAATTAATAAAAAAATCAAGCTAACTCATCATAAAATGGTTACACATGGAATCACCTACCATTTGAGTCAAAACCCACAAAACATGGTGTGAAACATTAGGCGTACCACCGCCGCACCACAAGGAATATAAAACCAGACCTAGACGACCAAATATTGACCCAAAAGATACCAAATCATACCTTAGGATCGAACCCCAACTTCTGGACATGAGGAACTTCAATAAAGAGGAATAAAAAATAAAAGAGGATAGAAATAACCAAGAAGGAATTCCATTACTTGAAATATCTTGAAGAAATGAGCAGCAATCCACCAATATATGAATCTCCAAGTATCCAAAACTATTTTGGAGGTCCGAATGAGTCATATTAGGTCATGTGGGGACTGAAATGTGGGAAAATGATGAAAATTGAAGGAGTAATGAAAGATTCATTTTAGCTCATCAAATCAGGTCGATTTGAGAAATATTGAGAAATATCATCCCAATCCGCGGGGTATATGAGCTCCAAAGGGGAAAACGCGATAAAGGGGGTGAGGCTGGGGTACTTGTCATCGAGTGGGAGGTTGAATCACCAAAAAAAGTAAAAAACGAATGTGATATTGAAATTTTAAAAAACTAATTTAAATCAGAAAATGGGCTTCCGGGTAGGACCATTACCTTAATTAAAACCCCAAATCCATCATGATTTTTGATTTTTATGTGGTCCAAATGGATATGGTGATTTTAATATATTAGTTTTTTCCAATTGAGAAGTGGAATGAGTATAAAATAGTAAAAATTGAAGTAGTTATAGAAGGAACAAAATTTGTTTTTAAATCTGGATTTGGGCCCACAGTTTTACCCAAATTTTCAAAACCCACCATTTTCACCAAAATGAGTGGTAAACCCCCAAAAAAATCAGGAATGGAAATTGAATGAATTTTTAATTTAATAAAAATTCATGGGTGTGACAATTCTCCCCACTATAAAACTTTCTTCCCTCGGAAAGCCACATCACGGACAATGCAAAAACCAAAACCAACCGAAAGGCAGAAATGGACTCCTTTACTAAGCTTCACCCCCAAAGGCAAAAACGCCTCCAGTGATCAATTAAGGAAGGAATACATCACAACCAAAACATACACCACATTAAAAAAATTATCAATAACATATAGGATTTATCCTAAAATAAAACATCTCAAACACTATCTGAACAAGGCTCAAGCAATTTACCCAAACAAATAAGAACATCAAACAAGGTTACACTTACCTTGATATAACTAAACCATTGGGAACTCTCCAATCCCGATATTTACCCACGGACGATGTATGTGGTTATATAGCTTCGAATTAGACTACCCACATCCAAGCCAAGACCGTGTACAAAAGTGAGATACTAGTACAAGGATACACAAATGGGCTCGCCAACCATAATAGACCAGTTAAATTTTTTTCCGAGATAGAATCATGACACTAACAGGGGAGCCCCGAACAAACTCACTAGTACAAGGGGTAGAATCCCATTAGGTATTTTCAAAATAATATACAAGAGACTCATAGTGGGGCTCCCCACCATAATAACCATCCATCTTAACTGACCAATATGGGCCGGCTTAGAAAATCCCCAAAAGTTAATGAGTTGGGATGACAACACAGTTAGCCCGCACATTTTGGGAAACTGTGCGCTAACCATGTAGATACTTATACCTACATGGTTTTCTAGGGAATGGTTACTAAAAATTGTTCACTCAACATGTCTAGATATATCTAAAACCTTTCCCCCGAACCAAAAGGAAACCAAAGGGGAAAAGAAAGTCATTGGGAGATAACATGGGGATGAGGCCCTCCACCTCTTTCTACTGAACGGGAACAAATGAAGCAAGATGAAAGAACAAATGTTTAAACTATTCCCATCTCTCATACTAAGAACAATTCATTGTACAAGGTTAAAAACTACCCTGGGATTTCCTCTGACTACGTGCCAGCTTCTCTCCAGGACCTATGGCTAGAGATGGAATGATTGAAGCATCTTTGGCCTCGCAGTTCGGATTTGGAAACCCCCAAATAGAATTTCTTCTTCCGATGCTACAAACAACTACACGCAATCCCAGATGGGTTCACCATAACATAACACACTCCAGAACTCACTTTACACTAACTTTTAAATTCACTGAAATAAGGGTTTAGAGGACGCACTCACATTACACCTTGCTTCTTCGGGTGAGAAACAACCGAAATAAAGGACACATATAAACACCTTCCTCTAAAATAGTGGATGTCAAGATCTCCCAAAAGGAAAACACTACTGAAAAAATAAACTCACATAATATTTTACAACTTCACCTTTAAAATGAAACAGGCACGCGACATCACATCGCGTCACCGAACATGACCAAAGCAACTGATAGAAATAATACAAGGAGGGGGCCTTATACAACATCCCCAAATATCACAACATTCCAGAAAGTGTCCATAATAAACTCTCATGGCCATATTTCCCACACTGGTGGTTTAACATAAACCCCTTCTTAGAAGAGGCTATGATGTACTTAGAGGCCCTCTTAGACACTATCCATACTGACAACCCCAGACAACATTCACCTTCGACGAATCAGGTAGCTCAATAAACTAAGGTCTCTTTCAACCATCCACGAGCACTCTTATGTAACAAGAGGATCCGAAAAAAAAACCTGAAAAAAATGGTGTAGAATCATTCTACAAATCTCAAGAAAAGATTCCTTACATTGATCAACTAGTGGATTTTCTAACAGCGAAACAATCCGGGTTGCAATTCAATTGTGCACTAAAACTTAATGGGGGAGAACCTTATCCAATGAGAGAACCTAACGACCAAACCAAGATGGTCCATTGGTAAAAAAATTCCACCAAAGAGATAAAAAATCATTAATGGAACCACCTTAATGGTGTCCCAAAACACATATCATAGGAGACTACTAATCGGACCTTCTACCCAGCTTTCCGTCTAAACACAAACCCAAAAAAACAGTTCCAACAAGAGGGGTTCTTGGACTCAAAACATCCCACAACATCAACATTTTCAAAAACACATAATAAAAAACATCCCAAACTATTCATCAAGATATCATGTTTTTATTTAAAACCATTTCTTGGAAAAAAACGGTTCAGCGGTAAGCGTATCCACCAATTCTACCCCGTGGGCCTCACACATGCATGTTTTTGTGCCACACCAGGCACCCTCCTCATATCCGTCTTGGCACTCATCCAGTCATGTCATCAACCATCCATCATCCCATATAACCCCATGCATGTGGTCACTCATTGAAATACCGAGGGTTAATGCAAAGACTCTTTCCACTTTTCAAAACCAAAACGGTCAACCGACACATCATTCTTATCAAAACCGCTAACCAGGAGATCGAACCCAAATTACCGCATAAAAAACTTTTTAGAAAGGCATAATCATTTCAATGAAAAATGAAATTCAAGTTATTTAAATAAATTTCAAAACATCTCATCCCATTAAAAAACCTTTTAATAATTTAGAAAACTCTAATGGGAACACTTTTTTCCAAACAATATTTAATATAGTTTCTTCTTTCAAAAGAGGTGTAAGAACACAATTTTCCATTTCAAAATAATTATGAATATTCAGTCACACCATTTCATAAATCAATCCTTTCCATATTTATTTGAAAATAATTTCACAAAAACATTACACTTCTTTAAACCAAGTCACTTTAAAACCAATGTTCCAAGATTTCAAAACTAAAGAACACCAGACAATGCGAGAGGAAACTAGTTTTAGTGGGTGACTTGGAAATATGGTTGGCGGCCATATTCCAATAACTTCACTATAAAAGGGAGTGTTCTAGGGAATATCCCTGGCTCCACATGGCTTTCCAGGCCTTGCGAGCTCACTGAGACCATTAACCCAACTCTCTTTTCATTTCCCCAACTCAACATTAAATCAAGAAAACCAAAGGACATCGAAAGGTCCCAACTTCTCCTAGAGACTTCAATCCCATCATGAGGTGTGGTGATCAGACACACTACTCATAACCAAAATTCTATGTCCCGTCAATCCTAACTCTAGACTATCCTAACTGTTCCCCAAATAACATGACCCAAAGAGAGAGAACTTCCTCTAATACCATTATGTCACGAACCGAATCTAATCACCACCAAACCCAGCACCAAACCTGGCCCGTGACAAGGACCGAAGGGCGTTCCCAATCCCCAAGAGATGGAACAAGTGCCTAGGTATCAAAAACTGAAAATTGGGAATGATTTACCTGAGTTTGTATACTTAAAACGAAAAATGAATCCAACAAATCGAATCTGGATTTTTCAAACCAAAAAATCTTTTACTAAAATTCAGAACTGAATTACACAATTTTAAAAAATGTTTAAAGACCATTAAAAATGTACAAACCAATGAAAAGAAAGCCCAAGAACCTCCACATGGAAAAAGGCACCGCCATCAATCCATCTCCATGATACTGCATCATGAGGGACAGCTAAAAACCCGAACCAATGGTATAAAACATGTACCCAAACCTATGACATAAAATAAGGAAGTCTACTTACACCAAAAGGTGTAAGTAGGGTGTGTGTGAAAGCCTATTAGGATACCACTTCTAAGAGACTCCATGTGATAAAAATTTAATGACAAAAAGCATTGCATGTTTTGTAAATAAGAAATGCTTGTTACAATTTCCTAAAGGATACAATAATAAATGAAATAAGTATTCACGTGGGATAATTTTAAAGGACTAACAATTTTAAAATAAATAAAAAAAGCTACTGAATTCACGAGCCAACAATACCGTATACCAACAGTAAGTACATAGGATCTAATGAGCACATGTAATAGGAAATAACCACTAGGCACTACCTAGATGTGGGTCCCTGGTACCTCTTATCTCAGTGAGAGTAACCACAAAAAATATTAGTTCTCGTGAATGATCAAGTAGTAGAGATCATACCCATAACCTATTGGTCCCCAATCATCATCATCATAGTTTAGATAGTGTTGTAAGTGTCAATATTGCTAAGTGAAACTGAGGCCAAACCCTACGGATTCACTAGCATACTAGTACACGTCCACCCACCTAGATACCTGGGTTTTCCCTTTGTTCTCAAACAAGTTCAAAAATCAATGAAATATAGTTTTCACATGAAAATATCAATTCCACATCACAAATTAATGAAACAGCCCCTTGTATATCACTAAAGTCACAAATTCCACTTTTCATTCAAATGCATTTTGAAATCAAACTCACACCAAAATTGCCTACAACCCTTTTCACATTTCATTAACACTTCCACAAATACATTAAAAAATTTTATAAAACCATTACAAGATATTCAACTCACATAAATTTGCACACACATGTCACATAATACCCTTCTCACCTTCAGAATTTATATTATAAATATACTCACACGAAGTATCCCACACCCGTGTTTCGAACACAAAACACCATTTAGTAAAACATTTCGGCAATTTATAAAAAATTCTAAGAATGTTTAACATCTCAAATCACCACTTTACCATTCAAAAACCCACATTATGGGAACACACTCACCCATACAGTACATATACATCCCTTCCTAACTTTGTTTAACCAAATAAAATATTTTCAATTTTTATAAAACAAACCCAAGAGGTATAACCATTGTTTGCACACTAAACCCAATTCAAAACCCTCATTCAAAACCAAAATCATACCAATACCAATCCAAAACAGAATTTTCAGCCTTAAAACAATTATTAAACCACCCCCAAGTGTTATAAAAATACATCAAATAATACCACAAAGATACACATGAAAAACACACACTTTCATAAATCACCTTCGACAAGTACAACACGGTTTACACCTTAAACTCATTCAAAAACCTTTTTTCAAGGCCCACATGACAATAAGGAATTAACAAAACACAATTGGGAGCCCCTTTCAAGACTAATAAATCACTTTCATATTTTATAAACTAAAGCCAAACATTACCCCAAGAGTCACACATGAAAAGTACCCAATTTCAAGCTAAAATACAACTAAAAATTAAATGTTTAACCAAATTCATATAAAATAGTTTTCAAACCACACAAAACAGATTGTAAAAATACAAAATTAATAAACCAAGCATGTTAACTCATCATCAAATGTTTACACATGGAATCACGTACCTTTTGAGTCAAAACCCTCAAAATATAGTGTGAAACATTAAGTGTACCACAACCACACCACAAGGAATATAAAACCAGACCAATACCACAAAATATTGAACCAAGGGATACCAAATCAGACATTAGGATCGAACCCCAACTTCTGGACATGAGAAACTTCAATAAAGAGGAATGAAAACTAAAAGAGTATGGAAAGAACCAAGAAGGAATTCCCTTACTTGAAATATCGTTAAGAAATCAGCCACAATCCACAAATATATGAATCTCCATGTTTTCAAAACATATATGGAGGACAGAAGGAGTCACATTAGGTCATGTTGGACTGAAATGGGGAAAAATGATTAATATTGAAGGAGTTATGAAAGATTCATTTTAGCTCATCGAATCTGGTCGATTTTAGAAAGATTGATACAGATCGTCCAAATCTGCGGGGTATATGAGATCAAAAAGGGAAAACGCGATATAGGGGGTGAGGAAGGGCTTTTTGGATTCGAGTGGGAGGTTGAATCATAGAAAACCAGTAAAAAACGAATGAGAAATTGAAATTTTAAAAAAATAATTTAAAGTAGGAAATGGGTTTACTGGCAGGCCAATTACCTTAATTAAAAACCCAAATCCATCATGATTTTTTATTTTTATGTGGTCCAAAGGGATATGGTGATTTTAATATATTAGGTTATGCCAATTGGTAAGTGTAATGAGTATAAAATAGTAAAAATTGAAGGAGTTATAGAAGAAACAAAAGATGTTTTTAAATAAGGATTTGGGCTCACGGTTTGGCCCAAATTTTCAAAACCCACCATTTTCACCAAAATGAGTGGTAAACCCCCAAAACAAATCAGGAATGGAAATTAAATGAATAATGAATTTAAAAAAAGTCATGGGTGTGACAATTAATGTGACAACCGGGTCCCGGTGATAGCACAGCCACCCCACCTTAACATGGTCGTCGGGTCCTGGCCCACCAGGTACCACTAGTTGCCCTGCAGACACGTGGGGCCCACCCCAGGATCCACCCACGTGCCTGAACGGGTCATATGATTAATGATAGTCCCTAGAGGCCAATACATGTCCTTTCCAATGTGCCTTGTCCTCACACACACACCCCCTGGGAAACAACCCAGAAGGTCACCCATCCTGATCACTACTCCAGGCCAAGAACGCTTAACTGTGGAGTTTTAATCAGACAGACTCCCTAAAAAAAGGTGCACCTTGTTGACATGAGTCATATAATTTATTCATTTAACCCATTTATCATTTGGTCCTATTACACACCATGATTCATAGTTTTAGAAATCTATGTGAGTATAAAAACAAGGTTTTTCATCCCATCTCCAATAAGATTCGGTTACTCTATAGGATGATCATTTCATTTTCCATCACAGTCAACATTAACTTGATTCATTAGGGTTACATAATTTGACTAAAACATATAGTGCAGTGTAAGAAAACATTATCATATTGAGGAACCACATAATCATGGAAATTCACTTATAGGATGTCTAAATTACGAAACATTCTTTAATATAACAACCCCTAGGTTTATCTTAGGATATTTATTGAAAACATTAATTTAAATCCTTCATGATGTCTTGTGATGAGTATTTGAATTCTCAATGCATATCCCATGAGAGGGTTAAATCAAGTGTTGAGTAAGGCTCATTCTCTTGTACTGGATTACACCGAGTCAGGACTAAACCATCTTTTTTCAGTTGTTAACCCTATGTAAACTTATGATAGAGCTACATACACTTATAGTGTCCATACATGCATGTAATTATAATAAAAAATTAACACTAACCTTTATCAAAGTTCTAGGACATCTTACTATACATTTCTTTATCCTTAAAGTATTCCTTAGCCATGTCTTTAGAGTTCTCACAAAGATTTTGTCATCCTAGTTTCCAAAGGATATCTAAACCTTTTATCTAATACCAACTATTGATACCATTATTTCCATACATTATCATTACAGAATATTTGTGAAATACTTAAAAAACATACCAATAGACACCCAAATAACATAATAGTCTAGTTCCTTTGGAAAAAAGAAAACATAAACATTGGTACACAAATGATCTACATCATATCCGACTATGGTCTTCTTGAATATCACCCTTCTTAGACAGAATCAAAATAATACCTATATTTATAAATTGGAGGAATGAAACTTCAAAATGGGGGATCTCAAATTCTTAGTAACGGAAAAGAAGGGAGATATGCAAGAATAATCACGAGAATAAGGGTTTGGGAACAAGAACATATAAATAAAAGATTATACCATTCATATAAATGATCATAATCCTGAATCATGGAATAAAGGTTAGTAGTTCATAAGACACGAGTCATAAAGAAATAAAGAACATAATCCTTGAAAAAAACATATGAATAATACATGTAATTATTAAAGAAATAGAACCATATAATACGATTTCCATAGTATCCACAGAATTACTACGAATTCTATATTGGTAGTATGGGATTACTACCCATTCCATCTTGATAGTTAAGGTTCAATCACTTGTCCATCTTAGTAGCATGAATTCACTCCTCATATGATCATGGTAGTCATTATTCACTCCCATGGGCATCTTAGTATTCAAGGTTCATTACCAAGACCATCTTAGTATATCTAATTAATTATAAATCCTCACCTAGTTAATTTAATGGAGATATAGTCCCCACCCATCTCAATGTGAAATCATATATAAATTTTCTACAAGATCACTAATAATTTTATAAAAACCCATGAAATGAAATGGGTATCATAATCAATTAATCATATCGTGATATGTGAAAAAAGATACAGGTTTCATGATCATTTCATCAAAATAATAATTGGTGAAAAGAAGTGGGTTTCAAAGGAATATAACTTGTGAAATAGAAATTAGTTTTGTAAACATCATTCCATCAAAAAATAAATAATTAATAAAATGAATATGAATGGAAAAAATGAATAATTTTCCACGAAATTTATGTGTAACACCAATTTATTTTATCTTATATGGGAAATAATTTTGAGATATACATTAAAATCTTTTCTTGAGGAAAATTCCCTTTTTTCATGGAAAAACGCTGGTGAAAGCATAATTTTTTTTCAAAAACAACTTATTTGAAAATTTATTTCAAAACATATAAAGGAAGATTAAAAAATAAAAAAAATCCTTTTTTATGAAATTTATTTTCACGGTTCTTTTGATAACCTTATTGAAAATAGTTTTTTTTAAACATGGTCTTTTAAATTAAATATATTTTTGATCGAAGAAGGAAATACAATCAGATTTTTATTAAAAAACCATTCTTCATTTTCTTATGTACCAAAGAGATGATAAATTTTACTAATACATAGATATACATTGAATTTTTATATGATAAGGAAAATAATGTGTTTTCTTGAGATATGGATCATAATATTTCATCAAATTAAGCAATAACATAAATTATATTGAAAATCTATGATATTGTTTCAATAAATGATTATCACTTTGTAACATGGGATCATACTCTCTATGTAAGAAAGGAAAATTACATGAATCATAAAATAACATTAAAATAATTAGATTCATGATATAACATGTAAAAAGTAATCATATGAACCTCAATAAAAGAATGTAGGTTTATAATAAAACATCTCTCTCAAAGAAGGTAATCTGAGAAACAATTATGTTTCCAATTTTGTAACTTTGGAAAAATTAATACCATAAAAGAAAGATCTTGGAATGGATATGTAAATAAAAATAAATTTAATAATATTAATCATTGAAAAAATTAATGTTTGGTTTATACACCACACAAAAGAAAAGTGTTGTGTCCATGTCATTTATCTCATGGAAATAAAAAAGTGAGATAAAATTTCCCTTACCACATGGCTTAACTCTCATTGTACTCATTCAAACCACATGTATAATAAATATAAATTTATTATAAATATCCAAATGAATATTATTATTATATATAATAAATTTTATGGGTTGATTATCAAATTATATTACCATAATTTTAACAATCCTATGTTAAGGTTCCACTTTGGGTAACATTTTCTTTGTTCAACGCATGTGTTATACTTTGTTATATATTTGGTCGATATAATTTTATCACGATTTATAGAATATACATCATGAAATAAATATATGTATATATTGTATATTTTTATTATAATAATTTATAGAATATAGATGTATGAAATGTAATACAACATTCCTGGAGATAGTAAGCCATATGTACGCATGAATGTTTTTTTTTGTTTTTATTGTATAATTAATAGAATGATAGTAGAAGATTTATATATATATAATAATTTTATTATAATTATTACATATTATATATGATATAATTTCAATAAAACCATCCTTAATACACTCCATATAGTGTGTGAATGATTCACATCACTTTGAGGGAGTGGTAGTCCACACTTCCTCAAATGAAATTATCGTAATTACCCAGAATGGAAAGTTTAGAGATATACATTGTAAAAGGATTAAAAAAGATTAAATACATAATAAATGTAATATATAAAATATATAAATAGTGTTTCTATCATAATTTCCACCATGAGAGGCAGTAAGGGAAAATGAAAAATCACTATTTTGTGAGGTTGTACTCCACAGTATGCATAAATAGTATGTTAGTTACCCATTATATGGAGGTGTATGTATGTTTAGGTATAACCATTATCATAAAAAATTTATAATATATTTAGGATACTATCAGTGTTATACAATCATGTAATAATAATAGTTGAAGCTTGGAGACACGATATAAAATAAAATAAATCTTTTTGAGATAAGAAGTTACCTATTAATCTGGTAACTCATTTTGGTTTATTCCAAAAGGCTTACTAGGATTTATTTCTAGACAATGGGACGATTATTGAATAATGATAGGAATATTTATTAGGTATTTGGGAAGATCATGGTTGAGAAAAATTGGCTTCAATTATGTGAGTATGTTGTAGGAGAGGAGGCCTTTTTATTGTTGAGGGGGATTGACAATCTTGTAAATTTTTGGAAAAGGAATTCCACCCATGTTTTTTCTTGTAAATCAAATACAATACTATAAACAATTATAGATAAGGGAGTATATCATTTAAATATGGAATGAAAATTGATCTGGGGAAATATTATTGTTTTTTGGACCAATAATATTAATTTTTAGTGTCTTATTTTTCTTAATCTTACCTTGATCATTGAAATTAATTTTAAATAATTTCCCTCAAATTTTTGTTCATAAAATAATTTAGAATTATTATATATTATAATTTATGATATTTACAATTATGGACTCAATTTTTATAAAGTATAATAATATATGTTGATGAAATTAATTTAAATTTAATCTCGCTAACGGGGCAACACTAAGTGTTTTTAAAGAAAAAATGATCAAAAGATTGCTAAGTTTTTATTTGAAATTTCAATTTGAAATTGGTTACAATGAACTAAATTGGATTAATTGATAAAAATATGATATAATGAAAATGTTAAATAAATGGTAAATATAATTTTACCTTATATATAAATTATACGAAAAGAAAATTTTCAATAAAGATCTGATATTTTTCACTATTTATAAAAAATGATGTTTCTCAAAAAAACCTCAGAATTCAATGATGTATAATATCAAATTTCTAAATTCAAGAATTATGTTTATTTTTTCGAATTAAATGTATAAATATTTCTAAAAATTATATTTATTTTTTTTCCTACAAGGACATTCAAATCAGTTTTTTTGAGAATAATTACATTTTAAAACATATGAGGACTTTAAAAAAAATATCGTTAATTATAAGAAAGATTCATTTAAAAAAACAATTATAAAAAAATATTTTAATGGAATTAATTAATATTCAAATATCTATGTTAAATGTATAGGTTATAATTAACTCATTCAAATAATTATAAAAATAAAATGATTCACTGTAGAAAAAACGGTATTTCTTGTCACGTACGGCAAGTTGGTGTTGTGTTTAACATATTCCACGTCGATGTTCTATGTAATTTACACGAAGATGATTTTTTAGTGTAACATACCATGATTATGTGTAATTTGAATTGAATGTTTTACTTAGTTAATCATAATATAAAAATGAATATTTAATTTATTTAAACAATTTTCCATAAAAACTCATGGTGTCACACATATCACATGTCCCACCTACAACAGGTGTGAGAAGATAAATTTTTTTCCATTTTTTATGGAATTAAAATAACTAGTGTGTATTAATCAAATTATATAATTCAATATTTAATGATGTATTTAAAAATAATAGCTATGAAACCCCATAATTATTTTTATTGATGCAGAAACATATAATGGTCGCACTTCATAGAATATTTATGATACTTATTAGAAAGAATATCATTAGGATATGTTATTTTCTAGAATAAATTTATACAAATATTATTGATTGAATTTTTTTTGATATTCCCTTACAACATTTTTCAACTAGAAATGTATTTACCAATAATAATTTTTTATACAGTGGTTTATCTGGTAATTCATTTTGTTTGAGTGATAAGATTGTGTTGGCCAAATATTTATATAGGGTAAATCCTTTTTGAAATATATATGAAAATTTTTGAAGGAATATTTTAAAAATAATCATCGATTAGAGGTCTCTATTGTTCAAAAATATACATTGTACGTGGCGGTTTATTTATGAAATGAATATTTATATGAAGTAAAGGAACTTTTTCTCTATATATCACATAATTTGACAACTATAAGTGGATGTATCATGTTATATGGTCTTATGTTCTAGTTAATTCCATTTTATGAAATGATATGGGAACATGTACACATTTTGACCGAATATATTTTGTTCAACTATATATATAATGAAAATTTTCTAAAATAAAGGTAATATATAAAAAAACAAATGAAATTTGGATGATTATTAAGCATAAAATATCATTGGTTTATGTGTTTAAAAGGGATGTAATGTTTTTTTATCTACATTCAATAGATTGAAATGGATTGAAGGATATCATATCATAATGTGATAAAATTATCTAGTATTGATATTAATGGTTAAAATTTTACATAAGAAATAGGGATGAAAATAGTGCCATTAACAATAATGGGGAAATGGAAATTAATAAAGAACAAGATTTTTTGAGTAAAAAAGAAAAAAACCAATTTCTGTATCAATGTCCTGAATTAAAATTCTTGAAGATTTATAAGAAATTGATTATAATAAATTTCATGTAACTGTGTTTAAGTGTAACTTGGTTGATAATAATAGTGGTTTGATACATGATCAATACGGAATTACAATAATTGATATGAAAATTTTTAGTTTTAATGAAGAAAAATTTTCCATGGGGACACATGAATAGATGTTATTTTATGTTTCTATCCCTTTAAATGATTAGTGGTCTATAAATTTTTAATGGTAAAATTCATTTCTTTGATGAGTAAGATGATAATTTAATGAATTAAATTGAAATTTATTCATCTAATTCTTAATTTTTTTTATGATAATGATTTAAAAAATGTTGAAATAATCTATATTGAATGAAATGATGAAGGTGAAAAAAAATAAAGAAAAATTAATTAGTATTCTAATTAATCATGGAATTTGTTTTTTGAAATTAACTCACTATAAAACATAATTTTTTAATTAGGATGTATATATAATAACATATATTATTTCTTTGATTCATTTGTTAAATTTTACAATAAACATGTTCGCTTAAAAAAATTGGTTCATTAACATTACTTACATCACTATATGTTGGTCAAATTTTTTCATATGAAAACACTTTTCCATATATTTGATATTTAAATTTATTAATGTTGATAATTTATATGAAATTTGAATTTATATTTTTATTAATTATATCATGTTATATATTATTGGGAAAATAATCCTCACATTATTTGTTTTGAAACATCCACATGTTTCAGTCCATTTTTTACATAGATATTTATTTAATTCATTATTTAAGATATTCATTTTTAAAAAAATATTTAGATACAACTAATATCAATAAACTAATATATTTAAATGGATATTAAAAAGGTAGAGGAACAATTACTATCAGATATGTTTATTTGTTTTCATATTATGAAATATTATTTAATTAATTAATTTAATGAATTTAAACATTAAATTTGACAAAATTATACAGAAATTATACTAATTATCATCCTACAATGGAGTCTAATTCTTGATCTTCCCTAACAAATATTATTCCAGTGTTTGAAGTCTTGGTATTGTACATTTAACAAAACAATCACTTGATTGTCAAGGGAAGTGGATACATCTTAATTTTGATAATAATAATTACCCAAATGGACCAAATTCAATATAGTTTTTGTGTTTTACTTCCATGAAGAGCAATTGTAGGATTAAATTTTAATATCATGATTGGATTTAAGGTGATAATATGTTGAAATTAATGTCATTGGATAACTTAATGGAAAAATATCTCAACATATTTATTTTAATACCATTATAAAAATATTATATATTATATATGACAAATATTTAATATATTTAATAATAGATGAATTTTGAAATTTATGAAATGAATTACATTACGATAATATGTATATATTTAGAGGTGTATTAGTGTAGTGATTTTGAAACAAAATTGGCCAGAATTTATGTTTCTAGGATGTTAAAGAATTAAAATCCTTGGCTCATGTTTGAGTTTTTAGATGTTGAGAGAAGGAAAAAAATATCACCAACGGATATAATGAAGATTTATTTTATTTATAATTGTGGTATATTGTAAAAATTATTGTGTTTGACATGAATAATTATTGATTTATATTTATAATAAGCCTCTATGATATCTCACCAAAAGACTGAGTTTCAAAATAAATACCCTAATACATTATCATGTGGATGGTATCATTTACAGGAGGAGAAAATGATTGTAGAAACGTTTTCAAAATTATGAATTAAATGTATAACTGTTTCATAAGTGTTGAGTTTGGTTGGACAAATCCCTCCACTCTCCATGAAAAATAAAATGATCAATAGTGAATGAAATTAACTTTTCTTTACAGATCAATATTAAGATGTAGCTTAACGAATGATAAGAAAATAATTTTCATTTTTCATGATTGTTTTTATTTTTTAAATTAATTTCAATAATATATCATTTTAATATAGAATTTCTGGGTGACCTTTTGGAGTATGTAAAATATGGATATTTTATCCCCATGGGAATGATATATATTCTATCTACTAATTTATGAAATCATGAACACCCCTATCGTATAAGAAAATATAAAGCATGTGTCAGTATTATGAATGTTGTTAGTCTTCAATATAATAAATAGGGGTATGTAGAAAATTATTCCATAAAAAAGGAGGTGGATGAACTAGTATAATCCATTGGTGATCAAATTAAACCCATTTTTTAGGCTATATTTAATCATATGGATATATAATCACATCCTATACTACCTAGCTACTCAAAACCTCAATATCCTCATTTGAAGATGACTTTATATGAAGAGTTTCATAATAGAGATCCAAGTCTACATATTGTAGTGTACGAATCCATAAATATTTTAGGGGATTATATACATCATAAGACTATGTATTGGGGTTTTTTTAAGTGAGTTATTACATGATATTATTGATCTAAATTCTCTCATTCCATTGTATGGAGAGAATGTTACCAGAGTTTGAAATTATGTGGGTAATTTTTTTATTTGACAAATATAATTTTTCATCACCTGAGATACAAGGAATGATGTGTTTTTAAAATGTTAATTACATTTAATTGAGGATTATGTGTAATTATGACTTAAATTTTATTTATACATTGGTACCTAAATTGAAAATAAATGTTACAAAATAAATAAATGGGTTACGAATAAACCAATGTTTATAAGTTTAATATTTAGGATGGGATTAAAATATTACCATAACATTCTTAATTCGTCGATCTTTTATAAGTATTTTATGAATGTAGAAATATGTTGTGGAGACTATGAATTGTAAATATTTAAAAAATATATCATAGATCAATTTTGTTATGATTATATCACCATACTTGTCTTGCAATATTTTTTCCATTTAATTAAATCGATAATTTAGTTTCTTATTATTAAATAAGGATTCCCATTATTTTAGATAATTTATTACTAATTTAATCAGTTATATTCACATGATATATGAGTATAATGAGTGTCTGTGTGTTTGATTTAATTTTACCCAAAGTACCTCATATATATATATATATGATGGTTAAATAGTGGAAAATATAGAGTTTGGGTGTTAGTTTTTATCATTCCTTGACGGGTAAGATTTCATAGATAATTATTAACTGATATTATTATATTATAATTCATTATAGATTTATTATATTTTAGTGTTCATTGGATGTAAGGTTCATTATTCCCTCATAAATTCCCATCATATATGTTTTCCCCTTTATTAAGAGGAGTAAATAAAAAAATTATAAAATTGTTAAAAAATATGTATCAATCATCTTATAAGTTATTTTATCTTAATTATTACTATTATAAATTTTTAGATTATTTTTATATGAAATCAATGGTTATGGTAATTTTTTAATAATGATTAGTTATTGATATAAGTTCCATGTAATATTAAATAAGTGAAATTAATGATATTTAATTTTTTTTCACACAAACATATATATTGGTTTTTATTAATAAGTTAATGGTTCATTACCAATATTGAAACATAAAAACGGAAAGTTGTTACGTGGTTAATATATTTTGAGATTCATGTTCGAGATTATAGAAAATGTGGCAATGATTAAATTTAATATGGTTAGTTGTATAAATTATTTTGGGTTCCATATCAAAATATTCAATTTATTTATATATAACCTTCATAGTATCTGTATATTATAAATGATTTCTTATACTATACAGATGAATATCATTTCCACATTTACTTTAAAAAACTATTTTAGGTATATTTAAATGTTTAAATAGATTGTCATGTGTGTATATTTTAATTACATCTTAATAACTTTGTAAATAGAAATTTTTTATATTTTGTGTTGGTTTTTCAATTTTTTGTTTTGGGAAATCATTTTAAGTGATCTTGGATGATTTATTTTAATTGATTATTTTGATTTTATAGAATTTTTAATATCGGTTTTTAAATAAATCGATATCGAATCATAAAAATAGGTCATTTGATATTGTTATTTACAAATAACCATTGATGAATGTCCCTTTCCATGTATTTTTATGGAATAACTGATGTGAAATGTTCAATAATTTTTTTAATAAATTATCCACATCATGTTTTCATAAAAACGGATGTGAAATGGAATTTTTTAATATTTCAACAATTGTTAAACCTTAAAATTAATGTGAAAATAATCATTCATCATCGATTTTGGTAAAAACACATGTTATGAAATTTAGAAATTTATTTCATTTTCTAGCATCAATTTTTTTGAACCCAATTGTGAATATATTATATACATTATTTCATTCATAAATTTTAGCTAAAAAATATATTAAAAGTTACACAAGCAAATTTTATAATATGCTATTTCGCTAGAGTTAATATAATATCACACAACGACAAGAGGTTCCTTAATTTCCTTCAACTAACAAAGCGAGACTAATTCCTTATAAAAATATTGTTAGTGATCAAGAAGTTTCAATTTTCTAATATCTTACTGAAAATTTTTTAAGTATAATTTGTGCGGTAAATCATGAAATTCCAATTTATTTTTACATAAATTATCCTAAATTAGTTTCAAAGTAAAAAAGTGGTTTTTAATCCCCATATAAATGAGAATATGCTTAAAAATGTTGAACTAACCTGTAAAAAATATCTTACACCACATCCTATATTTTTTTTGAAATATGATTTTTTGAATCTATCAATACAATGTAATCATAAAGAAAATAATTCAAAACCACCCCCCTTGACATTCTGCTTAATAATAATCTAGGCCAGCATAATTATATTCCCATGAAAATAAGTGTTGGGATAGAAGATTTAATAACATTCTCATCTCTAATACTAGGTCCACAAAAAATATGATCATTATAGGACACAATAGGATCAGTAATATCCTTTCTATTACTAATAATCTATTATTCATATTTATGCATGGAAAGAGGTTGAAAAATCTCTCTTGATCTCTAAATGAACCAAGATAAATTATTGTTCTCTTCCCCTCCCAAATCTATAAAATTATAATTTTTTTATTATAAATACCTATTATTGCAATAAAAATTTAATTAATCTTATTAAGGACATTTACCTCATTAATCGATAATTATTAAAAATTCATTTCAGTATCAATAGATTCAATTTTTATATGAAATTCCCCATGTGTAAATATTTCAGTATCTATAATACTTCAATTTTCCAAACATTTTGTTCAGTTCCATTTTTTTGGGATCTTCAAATCCATGGAAAAATAAATAGTGTTATTTCCAAAATTAAGGGAAACCCAATCCTCCTTAATAATATTTCTAAAATCTCGTTGTTTGAACTCTACATTATTTATGATGGATCCCAAAGGATATATGGTAGATTTATTGAATATATAGGTTGAGATTAAAACTAATACATTTTAAAGGAACACATTATTGATGTGGAAACTATTAAGGAAATTGAAGTAGTGAGTTGACAATTTATATAATGTAAGGGTCTATATTATTGAAAAATGAATTTTTTAATTGAATACTGTTTGGTTTTTTTCAATTATTTGGGTTTTTATATAGGGAATTTGTTTGTTCTAAAGTGAATATATATGATCGTTTTATTATATTTTGAATTATTTTGTAATATTAATTTAATTTACTATAATGTAATTTCAGAATTAAGAATAGAAACACTTTCTAGTGTATCATATATTTTGTTCATTAATTATTGGAATAATTTTTTGAATGGGAATCAATGAGGTTTAATGAATTAATTCATCACCCTTACATTCACCACATTGGGGGGAATCTATGTTTTCTAAAATGGATAATGAAATGGATGGGGTGTTATATTTAATGTTCTTGGGTTTGTTTATTTTTTGATAATTAAACCATTTGAAAATGGTAAGGAGGTTCATGCCATGGAGTTCAGCATCTTAGTGTAATTGAAAAAAAATCATGATACACCCGAATATTCATAAATAACATTTCAATTAATTCACATGGTGTTTTAATAACCATGGTGTGGAATTCTAATGTAATGTTTGGTGCAATTGGTGCCCACACCAAATAAGTGTGAATTATGAGTTTTTAGTTCACCATAGTAACATGGGAAATACCATTATGGGAAATATTCAATACATGTAAACATTGACATGGATTTTACTAGAATCTCTCAATAATGGTCTAAAAATCTTTTAGAAAACCATTACTCCATAGAGATAAGAATAGCGAGTATTGATGTTTTGGATGATGAAGTAAAAAATAAGGTGGCCATGATGTCGTGTGTTTCGAATAGTGTTTTCTATATATAAGAACCATAACACACCAAAGTGTTATGTTTCATGGCGTTTTGAAGATCGTTTTCGGTGATTGAATCATATAATGGACTTCAGTATATGACATTCATGATATTATAGAGGAATTATATTTCTATATTTATTGAAGATTATTATTAAATTGAACTATGTGTTGATAATTTATTTAAGATAAAGATAATTATTATTTTTACTAAAAATCAATGATTATAGCTTAATTAAAATGTGTGATTTATAGAGATATTCATAAAAATTAAATCACATTAAAATAATGAAATATATTGCATAAAGTATTTTCATGTATATAGATTAATTATACATGTGAGTCTCAACCATGCTGCATTGAATATTATAGAGATCATGAATATTAGAAGAATATGATGGTTTTATTCTAATTTTTTTTTATATAATAATAATTTCTATATTCACAGAAGATATACCTGAATATAAATAACAAATAATGATAATACGAGACATTTAGGATCTTAATATTAAAAATACGGAAATATAAATATCACAATGGGAATCCTATTGCCTATAACAATAATATAAGGATACATATGGCTAATAGATAATTTTTTTATTCTTAGTAAATTTATTTACATCAAACAATGTTGGATCTAAAACTATCATAAAGATATGATTTCCTATAGAAGAAGATGTAGATATTATCAAGATAATAAATTTCTTCCAGTCCAATTACATGATGGAAAGAATTTACATTCTTGTTTGGAAGATGAATTATGGGTTACATGACATTCCCTATGATTTATTATCTAAATTTCGTGATAATGAATGTAGTCACTACTATATGAGTGAAGCTAATTAGTTTCAAGTGAAGAAAAATTAGTGTTTATCAATATTTAATTTATAAAAAAACTATGAATTTTACCATCAATGAATGTTATATTATTTTTATAAATAACAACACATTTATTATATGTTTTAGTACTTTCTTATAGTAGTACACAATAGTCTAGGAAGGGATGTGAGGCGTGGGTTAAAAGTGACTGAGATCCAAAAAAAATTATGAGGTCAATTAGATTAGGGTTAGTAGTGATTATTCCCTAAATATTATGTATGTTTTGATCATTATAATTGAGTGAACACAACCATTTGTATATAATAAACTAGGGTTGTAATAGATTTTAGTGATTTTATACACTGTTGATTTCATGGTCTATGGACCAGCCGACTGTGGGTAAAATAAGATAAAATCCACGTGTCTAATGAAATATTATTTTACTACATTAACTTATGAGAATTTTACAATTTAGAGAGTAAAGAGATATCATGAAATTGGTTTATTATTGATCATACCATAATGAGAACAATAACCATAATGACTAATATATGAAGGGGTTTAAAATTTGTTAAATAGGTTGCACCATGATTCTTCCCTCCTCTATCGGTTCCTTGAGGACATAAAAATTATATCTACATAAATTGTATGATTCTATTCAATTTTATTCATACTAACTAAAATGGGTTGATGGTCAGAATTTAGTTTGGAAATGGAAGTAAATGATTTGAAATCCTAGATAACTAACGTAGAGTTATGAATAAAATACCCATTAAACAAGATTGAAACAATATTGTTCACATTCATTTTATAAGATGATGACATAACACCTTTTAAATTAAAATGTATAATATTATTTCTATTAAGGAAAACCTTGAAATCCCTTTTAGAAATAGTGATATTGAAAATAAAAATTTTCACATTCATTCCCTTGAAAATGATAAAGTGGCCAAGATCAACCATGGATAAAAAAACATCCTTTACATTATATTCCATATCATACTAATGTTTTCTTCATTCTGGATAACTGGGATTAACATAGATGAATCAAAAATGGTATTGAGGATTGTGTTAATCAATCTCAAATATAATACCATGATCGTTAATTATATGGACTGAATGATTCTTTAGGGATGAATTATTAATTACCCATAACCATTCAAAAAATTAAAATATATTTTTAATCACATAAGATAATATCGAATTATTTCCATGATAGATGTACTATAGGAATATTATTATGGTGGTTCAAAAACTCTAAATATAAAAAAACCTCTATTTCAAAAGTTAAAATCACAAAGAATAATATGTTTGATCATTCTAGAGGAAACAAAAAAATTATTAAAAATATTCATTTTTATTTATATGGTATCATTTCAATATTCCCACTATATCCATTTAAAACATTTATTGATGCCTGATAATATTGTTTGTAACCTTAAAAGGGAAAATTTGGATATAATATGTAATGACCAATATTCATCTTTATATAGTTAGAATATTCTAGCATATAATCCTTAATTTCCATAAAATAAATTGAAACTATTTTTAAAGGATATTCATAACTATTTATTCTTTTTAAAACCAATTTATAGTATATGGTACACACTCCACCCAGTTTAAATGAGTACTATTTATAAAAAATTATGTATTGTCCATGTTTTCTATGTCTCAATGATTTCTTTAATTTCAATTTCATACCTTCATGATATCAATTAGAAAAACTCATAATAATTTATGTCAAAACTAATTTGAATATCTTCTTTAATCATATTTTATGAATTCGCATTCATCAATGTTTTTACATATATTGAGGATAGTTTTAATGGTGGAAAGACAGTTTTTTCTTATCACATTAGGAATAATAAAATATTAAAAATGTTTTAAAAAATCACTTTACAGTGTTTCTTGTTGTTTGGAGTGTAGTTAAAGCACTTACCTGGGCATATCCTACCTAAAAAATGACATATTTCAAGTATCATTCATATATTTTACAATATTTGAATGTCATGAAAAAATAATTTTTTTAATTGAAAATTGATAGGAATGGTGACTAGAACCAAGAAGATATCTTTTCATGTTAAATTTATAAATAATTTAATTAAATCATATGATATATTACCTTATTCTTTTGATATTTGTTAATAGATGATTATGATCACATAAAACCCTTTTTAGTAATCTTTCACTGTGATTAAATGATTATAGTATAGAATCACATTAATAGTCGTCCACACATTTATATATGATCATTAAATGACACAAATTAATCATTAGGTTCTATCTTGGTTGATTTATCATCATTAATTTTAATATATATCCTATCATGTTTCATTATTCTTAAAGAAAATGTGTGTACCTTATCATTCTTGAGAGAATAATATAAGGAAGAGGAGGAATCGAGAGAGTTGTGTGTTGGGAGAAATGCTTATTGATTAACCATTATTTTAATTCAATAACCATCAATTTATTGTCTTAGGATTGGGGTTCGCAAATTATTAAATTGTAAAATTTAATATCATTTTTTAAAACCATAAATGACCACATTCCATGTTATTAAAATACCAATAAATTTTTTTAATTTCATTATGTTCTCTAATGTGAACTATGAGAAATAATATTATACATGAATGAAAATTAATTTTTAAGAACAGACACAATCTTGGTTCACTGATCCTCCATGGCATATATGCAACACCTAAATAATTTTTCTGAAATATTAATTCCAAAAAATATTCTATTAAATTTCAATCAATAAATATTTTTCAGATATCTAATAAATAAATAAATATTATATATCAAAATAATTTACTATCTATATTTCAAATAAATATTTAATTAAGTTATCAAACAATTTACTCTATATAAAATTATTCCAAATACTTCAAAATAATATTTATTCAGGTAATAAAAAACAAACAGAATTTAATTTAGATCTACGAAAACACATAGTGGGTGACCCTCTTGACTTAGTTCTTATTGGAATTAGGTAGGATTTCATAATGAATTATATTATTATTCAATAAAGGGTCAAAAATATGATAGAAATATGTTATTATTTAAATTATGAAAACCACATATAGTCACTCACAAGATATTATAATCATTTTGTCCAAATACCACCTCAAGGAGGTCTGTAACGACCTGAATTCGGAGCAACTCAACTGGTGTCCTGAACCCAGTTTTCCACATGACCTCAAGAACATTTCCCAAAATTCCAGAGGCTACCGATTAGCAGCAAGGGCCTTGGTGAGTCAGTGGGGAAACTATGCCCTCATATAGTAAAGTATACAACGGAAGGATAAACATAAACAATACTGGAACTAGTAAACAGTATACTCACAACTGATACTAAATAGTAGAAGCAATGTCTGATATAATAATGATGCATCATGGTACATGTATCTATGGAAGGAAGAAAAAAAACATACTAAAATACAATTGATCCCAATTTACTAAATGTAAACAGTAAACTCTAGCAGCATAGCAAGCCTAAGATCATTCAAATTCCCTCTAGCTCTAACCAACAATCAAGAACTTGAAGTAGAAGGGCCACAATCCCTATCCACACCTACAAACAAATAACCTGTTTAGGCCGAAAAGAAGGACCCAAACAAGGTGTGAGACTAATCCTAGTAGGCAGCCACCACAAGATCTGTGCCTTACTATCATTGAGCAATATAGAAAAAATAATGGAAAATAAATGTAGTAGAGAATCAGGAGTACAATAATGTAAACAATCCAAAAAACTACATTCACATTTATTTATTCATTTAATTCAATAATTTAATTATCAAATAATGAATATAGAAAATATCCCTATAATTCAAAGGCATTGCAGGTAACACAACAGGTATCCCAGTGGACTACCTAACTACATGTAGTACAAAACCCATGTTTGTTCTTTCTCTTGGTGGGCTCATCACAACCAACCAAAAAATAATTTATCATGCTGACCCTCTGGGTGGCTCACATGGGCAGACCCCTATGGTCAAGTATTCAATGAATTCAAAGACACTCTGAGGAAGAACTAATCGTTAATTCCCCCCTATTCTCTTGCGGTGATAATATAGACTCTCTAAGGAAGCACTAAAGTCTTATTCCCCCTTTAGTCTCGATTCGATAAATATCAGACCCTATGAGAGAGCACAAAGTCACCCCCCTTATGCTCTCATAGTGGTAATAATTAAATAGGACCTCTGAGGAAGCACTCAACGTCAATTCCCCTTATGGTCTTGCTACACCAGGTTTCCTCAACCCTGAGTAAAAGAAACCATACGTAACCAATTCATAGCAAACCTATGTATGTTCAACAATCTACATGGCTAATAGATAAAATGCATTAAAAGAATTTAAACAACAGGAAGCACATGCAATCATTCATATCAAGGCAAGAAATCAATGCATCATGGTTTTCCACCAAGGCAACTTAAGCCAAACGGTGATGAACAACCCAAAACAAGGGAAACACCCGTGGGGTGATCCTAAAACATGAAACAAGAAATCATTATTCATCTAACAGCCTCAAGAACACAAGCAATCTAAGGCAGATAAAAATACAGGATCAAAATAGTAACCCGAGACACCCGATACATGGGTATCTGGCACTTTTGTACAACAACTCAAATACATTCAACGTTAGGCAACAAACCATCTACCTCGAAGGTTTTGATGAAAACCCCAACAACAAAGAAAGCACATGAAAATCAGGTTTATTCTCCATGAACCTTCCTTAGCTATCTTATCCTAACACAACCAAGACCAAATGTCATCAAATTTGGCATCGAAATACTTAGATCTACCCATAATGGGTGTATATCTAAGAAACCGAGGGAAGAGGAGAGGTAGATCTTAGTAGATATAATAAAACAATAAAAAACGAAGGAGAATGATCACATACCTCAAGAATCCTGCTTCAATTTTCCAAGAGAAGCCTTCAGATCACCTTAAGAATGCTTGGGAGAAGTTCTCCAACATTTAAGGGAGATTAATCTTCAGTTATGTCTGCTTAGGAGCTAAAATGAGGAGATTAAAGGAAAAAACGAGTTAGATCCACAAATTTAGGATCTAGATTTATGTACACGTATGGTTAGTCCGCATGGTTTGACAAAACGTGCGCTAACTGTGCATTAGATTCTTCCTCATCAAACACTCCTCGTACGGTCTCTTTGCCCAGTTTCTCTTATCCATGAGACTAATGTGTGGTCACCCCTATGTTGAGTGCCAGCTACGCATGGTCTGGCCGCACGGTTAGACAAACCGTGCGCTGCACGTGCAACTCCCTATTTTGCATAAAAACTTCAATTCGAGTTCCCCTGACTCTCCCAAACATCACCCTTAACATTAAAACCATGAAAAACATCAAACAAGGGTCACATACTGGAAAAATAAGATCAATGTTCTTAAAAACATCCCCTCGTTAAAGAAATTTGTCCCGAAATTTCCTAACGTGGCATAGAAGAAGAAACCTTGAACAAATCTGGCCACTACGATCGTACATCAGCCTCCATCTCCTAAGTCTCGTCCTATACTCTCTCATGCTGCAATAGCACCCATACCAGATGAATAGACTAGCCACGAAGAACCTTGGCACTACGATCAAGAATCCTTATAGGATGCTCAACGAAAGATTCATCCTGATCTAACTCAACCTCCTTGGGTTGAAAAACATGAGACCGGTCTGAGAAATACCTTCGAAGGTGAGAAACATGGAATATTTCATGCATATCCTGAAACCTCTGAGGTAACTGCAACCTATAAGAAACCAGCCCGACTCTCTCTAGAACCTCAAACGGCCAGACGTATCTTGGTGAAAGAATTCCCTGTCTCATAATCCTCTTACGTCCCAACCTCGGGGTAACACGTAGGAAAAACTGATCTATAACCCTGAACTCCAAAGTTCGTCTCTGCTGATCAGCATAAGATTTTTGTGAAGACTGTGTGGTAGCCATCCTCATCCGAATCAACTCCACCTACTCATTGGTCTCCAGATCAAGACGATGTCCCAGCATAGCTTCCTCTCCTGCCTCCAGCCAACATAAGGGTGATTAGCACAGCCTACCGTACAAATCCTCATAAGGTGCCATCTGAATAGTTGCTTGAAAACTATTACTATTGTAAAACTCCACTAGAGGTATATGTTTCTCACCAGAACTTCCAAAATCAAGGATTCATTCTCAAAACAAGTCCCCCATCACCTGAATCATGCGCTATTACTGGCCATCTGTCTAGGGATGGTAAGATGTACTCAAAAGTACATGTGTACCCAAATACCTCTGTTGCCACTACCAGAAATGCGAAGTAAAGTGGGCGTCTCTATCTGAAATGATAGTGTTCAGAACCCCATGAAGTCATACCAGCTCACAAATTAACATCCTCCCAAGCTCATCCACACTGATGGTCCTCTTGATCGGAAAGAAAAGTGCAACCTTCGTGTGCATGTCCACTACAACCCAAACCACATCATTCCCTCATAGAGATCTCTGTAACCCTGTCACAAAGTCCATCACGACATCATTCCATTTCCAGTCAGGAATGGGTAACTGCTGCAAAAGCCCTATAAGTTGCTAATTCCCTTCCTACACCAGCGGACAGGTGGAACACTGCATAACAAAACCAGCCACATCCTTCATCATACCCATCTACTAATATTGATGTCTTAAGTCTTGATAGTACATTGTGAGAACATGATAAATTGCCCAAGTTGAAACATGAAACTCCCACATCATCTCCTCATGTATGTATGGTAAAACCCATACGCCGCCATGAAAATGTAACACCTCATCATCGCCCACTATCCACCCTGGAGTAGGGTCTCCACCTGACAAACCATCCCATAGGACTAGGCCTTCTGAGTATGATAGCTGGCTCATTCAAACTCGATCCAGAAGAGTAGAGGTAACAACTATAGAATAAATAATCGTCTGTCCCTGTTTTTCATGCACCTCCAAATGCATCTCAGAGAACAGATCCATGAGATGCCACTCGTTGTTGGCCTCTTGAAGTTCCTATATCCGAGTCCTCTTGCTCAGTACATCTGCCACAACATTGCCTTTCCCAGGTATATGAGAAAGCTTGATGTTGAAAGACTGTAGGTACTCGACCCACCTCCGCTGTCTCATATTTAAGTCACGCTGCATAAAGATGTACTTGAGGCTCTTGTGGTCAGTATATACCACGAAATGCTCTCCTAGTAGATAATGTCTCCAAATACACAAGGCATGAACAACTATATACAACTCCATGTCGTGCGTATGATAGTTCTTCTCATGTGGCCTCAACTGCTGAGATCCATATGCAGCAGCATGATCCTCCTGCATATAAACTGCTCCAAGCCCGATGCCAGATGCAACACAGAAAACTGTATAACTCTTGCCTGGCTCTGGGAGAACTAGAATCAGTGCTGAAAAAAATCTCCCCTTCAACTCTTGAAAGGCTGAATCACAAGCTTCTGACCAAGTGTACTTCACCCCCATCATAGTCAAGCCCGTCAATGACACTGCTAAGTGTGATATGTCCTATATAAACTTCCTGTAGTAACCATCCTGTCCCAAAAACTCCGTACCTCGAAGTCATTCTTCGACTACACCCAGGTAAATACTACTCTCACCTTCTCTGGGTCTACTAATACTGTTGTTTTTGAGATGACATGACCACCGAAGTGAATCACCTCCATCTAGAAGTGCCACTTTGAGAGCTTAACATATAACTGATACTCTCTTAGTGTACTCAATACGATCTCAATATGGGTAGCATGGTAATGTCGAGTGTGAGGGTACACCAAGATATCATACACAAAAACCACCACAATGGAATCTAAGTAAGGATGCAAAACTCCATTCAGCAGTTCCATGAAAACTGCTGGCACGTTCGGGTGACCGAACGGCATAACCACATACTCGTACGGACCATACCTGCTTCAGAAGGCTGTAAGAGGTATATCAGATGGTCTAACTCACAACTGATGGAAGTCAGATCTCAAGTCGATCTTTGAGAACACTCTTTCTCCTCGAAGATTATCTAAAAGATCATCAATCCTCGGTACGGGATATCAGTTATTTCCCAACAACAGGTTCAGCTTTTGATAATCCACACAAATCCTTAAAGTACCATCTTCATTCTTCACAAATAAAACTGGCGAACCCCAAGGAGAAGTACTGGGTTGGATAAAACCCTTTTCCTTCAACTCCTCCAACTGCTTCTTGAGCTCTTGCTGTAAAACCCCAAGTAAATAAAGAATATGACATTTTTATATTTATCCCTATTTGTGGAAAAAATGTCAATATTAATTTAAATGGAACGCTATGCTCGATGTCTTACCCAATACTCAACAACGAGATCCTTTGAAATCTTACGTTGCACTCTAATAATAAAATAATATTATTTTAAATGGTAGTTAACACATAGCCGTTGTATTGGCAGGGATGAATATAAATAACTAAATTATGATTATATATGTTTGTTAAATGTTTTTACTTTTATCCAATAAATTTTAGAGGCTTAAAATACAAATGAATCTAATCTTAAGCATTGAATACACTAGTATTTTTAAAAGATTGTTTTACTACCTTTTGATGGAAAACCATTTTTAAATCAAACTTTTGACAATTTTATGTGCTCTATTTTACAAAATAAACATATTATTTATGATTGGGACATTGAAATTTACCTTGGGTTAATTTTTGGTATTTTTTTGACAATGTTCATTTTTTAATGAATAGTGAAAAATACTGCCTTTTACATCAAAACTACTTTTTCATAAAATTTAATTATATGGTTATATTATCTTTTTAATTTGTTTTAAAGTTTATGTAGAATAAATTTTTACCATGTAATAAAATTATGGTCATTGGGATTAATTTCACTTTGGAATTGGGCATAAACAAGTGTCAAACTTTTCATAAATATTGTTTCTAAAAAACCCGCTATTTGTTTTGACAACGAGAATTATTTTTATAAATTAATTTTTTCAATTTATTGTTTTGAATTTGGTAAAATGGATTACATATTTGGAATCAGAAGTTCCAAATTATGTAATTAAGACTCTTTTATTTTTGGACATTATGAATAGTAACAACGGTTATTATCTTTAATTATCTTGATTAATGAGTAATCAGGTAATTAAGGATAATAAAATATTATCATAATAATAAAAAATGACCACAACATGTGTCCTAAGGATACTAGTTGTCTTATTTCTGACCCTGAGATGCCTTGTGCCAAACTTGGGGGCCCCATGGAATCACTTTTGTGAAAAAGTGACTTTTTATCTTTTTATTTTTAAAGAATGTTAAATGTAACAAAGAATGTATCACCTAAGTAAAATATTTTTAATTTTTTCTACATAAATGATCTTTTAGACTATAAATTGTCATTAGAAATATAAAACGATTTCCTACATCATAGTATTTTTTTTATAATTTTTCGACATAAATAAATTAAATTATTTATTACATCATTATGATGTAGCGATGACCTAATTATTTAACAATTTAAATATAATGGAAAGATAATGTAAAATCTAAGACCTAAAAATGTCCAAAACCTATTGGATGGGTGGATTTAGAACCCGTATCACCTTATCCTAGATAAAAATCAACGTGGGACCATTAAAATCTGAAACTCATTATAAAATAATGTAACATTTCTTTACATTCCAAGAGTTCCCCTCCTCTCCTATTATAAAAGGCCCCCACCTCTACCTCCTGAACCACACTTCCAAAGCTTTTGTATCGGACAAACCCTGCCAATTTTGTCTCTCCACATCCCTATATAACTCCTTGAAGCCTCACTTTGGGCAGAAGTCTTCCCAAGGAATCCTTTGAGATCAAACCAAATAAATTTACCCGATTTTAAGGTAATGTCTTCACTTGAGTCCTTTTGTTTTATTTTTCTTCTCCAACCCCCTAAAATCTTTTTATTAATTTCTTTTATAACAAATCAAGTATCTTAAATATACTAGGATTTTTTTATAATATGTATTTGAGCTACACTTACACACACCTTCGTCTAATGGTTAAAGAACATACTGTTTCTGTGCTTGGCGATTTTCTGCCTCACAAAATGATGATTGTTAAATATTCTTTTAACACCTTTAAAGGTGTCCATTATGATGTCACTTTATTTTATATATGATATATATGGTATTTATTTTTACTATATTCTTCTGTATTTTATATTTAAAACACAACTTTATTCTTTTCATGTTGTGTAAATGCGATAATTTCATATGATAAAGTGTGGACTACCGCCCCCTCAAGTGATGTGACTCGTATATGCAATACATGTAATGTATAAAGTAAGACATTAATGAACATATGTAACCTATATAAAATATATATTATACTGTAATTATAATATATATATATCATTTATTTTTAATTCCATTAATATGAAAAAGAAAAAAATGGAAGTAGCGTTCATGCGTACGTACGGCCTACCGTCTCCATGAACGGTGATTTTTGTTTTTTTACCTCCAAATGATATGGAATAGTATAAAATGAATATTTACTGGATATATATGATATTTTAATCATTAATAATATTCTGGAAATTATTTACTTATAACTACATGGGCAATCATTTTTTCAAACAAGTTCATTTTTGACTCATGTACCAAACATCGGCAAAAGCGTCTTATATGAACTAACATTATTAAACAATTATTATAACATTATAATATGTGATATGAAATGAATAATAATATTTAAAGTAGGTACTTGGGAAATTATAAATATACCAAAGTTTATTATTCAGGAATATAAAGAAACGAACAAGACAAGTCGGACTTGAGGTAAGGGATCCTACACCTCTCTTTCTTTTTAAGTACACACTTTTATGTCATTCCTTTTAAAGATCGTATTTCTTGTTATTGGGATGTTCTTTTATATTAACCCTACTTTAGGTTTTTTTTCTCCTGATGAGAGACCCTATTCTCTCTCATCAATCCATTTTGGATGGTTTGAGTGGTGCCGTTAGGCAGCCGAATTTTCGTAAGAGATCTAACCTCTCTCTTTCTTTTTAAGTACTCTCCTTTATGTCACTTCTTTTAAGCTCCTCTTTGTTATGTTGGCGGATGTTCTTTTATATTCCACTTTCTGTAAACATTATTTTTATATGATTAGAGACCCTATTTTCTCTCATCAAACCATTTTAGAAGTTTTTAGTGGCGCCATTAGGCTGCCGAATTTTCATAAGGGGATTTTCATCTCACTTTTTGTTCCCATGAGATTTATGCTACATTGGACACTATTTCCTTTTTGTGTGGTGTATGTACTACCCATTATTTTAGTCTTAGTGTAATATACTCTTATTTATTTTTAGTTACATCTTCATTGTATGGACGTTCTTTCATGGGGTGTACGTTTTGAAAGTTTCCCAAATCGGTAAGGGAACCTTTCACACTCCTCTTTTAAAAAGACTTATTTTGTTATGTCTTTTAATTTACATATTTTTATGTTCGGATATATTCTTATATATCCTTATTTATGTAAAAAAAATTCCAAGTGATGAGATACCATTTTCCCTCTCATCAACTAATCTTATGAATTTTAAAGTGACGTCGTTAGGCTGTCGAATTTTACCAAGGGAAATTCTTAACCCAATTTCGATTTCCTTGGGTTCAACATGTAGTTATTGAATATGTTATCCTTTGAATTTGTGGGAATAGACATTGATTGTTTTACACTTAATATACACTTATATTGGGTGTATTTATGGTTTTCACACATAATTATGAGATTGATTCATCCTTAAGTTAATGATACCTTCTTTATAAGGGATTTTATCTCATTTTACATTTCTGTTGAGACTTCATCATTGTTATGAACCAATTCACTCTTATATGGTGTATATACTTTCCTTTGGAATATTATATCTCGAATCCCTTTGTTCTCATGATATTATAAAGTTCTGACTAAATGTTATTCCTCAATTATTATATTCAAGTGTCTCTCATTTTGATAAAAACCCATTAACTAAAATATCATTTTAATTGTTTTAATGAATTATTTTTATAAATATTTCTCATTAATATCCATATTATGTCTACACTCATGTCATTAAAATTTTTTAATATTGTCTACATTCATGTTTCTTATAATTTAAATGTTCAAAATGGAAAAGGACTCTTTTAGTAAAACATTATTTTAAAGGGTTTTATAGATTCATTCTTTTAAACATTTATCATCCATGTCCATGTTTTAAAAATGGTTTTAAGGATTTATTTATATGAAAATGAATGTTTTAAAACCCTTTCAAATATTTTGAAGTGGTATGGGACTTCATCTCAATCTCCATTCATTGATGCATATTTTTTTTATACACAACTTTCTTTTATATGGTGTATAAACCCCTTTGAGTTTTACGTTTATCCAAAAGGAATCTTTTTATATGAAGCGTTTTACTAAACGAAAAAAGGGAATGTTTTTGTCATACGTATGCAGTGACAACAACTTCTCCGCCGCTGTGATAATTATTTGAGTTTTGGATTCCTCTACAAGCCATTCTTTTTTTTAAAAGAAAAATAAATACTATGTTTTACTTTTCTTTTATTCTGGTATTGAAAATGGTTTTCATAATGTTTTTATATCAATTTGTTGTATTGATATCTTGTGATTGAAAGGTGGAAAATCTTATGTTTCCTTTATGCATGTCTTATGTGATACGATTATGTTGAGGATCTTGGGAATTATTATGAAGACGAGTGGTTACGTGATAAACTAAGGTTGGGTGAGCACGATATAGCTCTCCAATGCATTGGGTAACGCAAAGGAGTGAAACGTTAAGGTTTCTCCGAAGAGATTTAGGGATTATACTGTGATGGATATTCTAAATGTAACCAAGAGGGTTACTCCCTATGTAAGAATGTTATGAATTCCTAAATTTACCTTTTATGTCTTATGATTTCTATGATTTATTCATGATTTGATATGTTAAAGTTATTATGTTTTATGGGTAAAGTATGATTTCATTCTTATATATATATGAACTCATGTTTCCTTTCCATATTTTTAAAACCCTTACTGAGCTTTTTATACTCATCCCAAGTTTTTTGGAAATTATTTTCACAGGTCGAGGAAAAGGTACATGTTACGATGATAGTGTCAAGTAAGTGTCACGAAAGAATCCATGATTAATTTTTAAATATGTTTCCGTTGATGGAAAAAATGTATACTATCTATTATGTAACCACTTTGTTTAAATGTGGAATGTAATGCAAGTTTTATGATATAATTCTCTAAAACTCTAAACCTGAAAAGATCCTCAATGTGTAATCTTGTAATAACTCAAGATTAAGTATGGTTTAAGGCTGGGGCATTATAGTTGGTATTAGAGTTCGGTTTAGACAACTTTAGGGATTAGGAGTTTTTGTTAGACACATGATTAGTCCCTATATCTATTATTTCAATTAAATCCGTGTTTTATAACTTTTTTCAGGTCAAGTAAAGTCGGTTACGAATGGAAGGAGAAGGATCACAAACGACATTCATATCTCATCCTGATGACATGCTTGCAATAATTATTGCAAAGTCATGATCAGATGATTGTGAATCATTTTCTAGCATACAACTCACTTTCAAGCAGTTGTTTGAGATATCAAACACCTGCACTCTACCTCGTTATCATCGTGGATCATGGGTTGTTTTTAGACAAATACTATTTTCTCAATATTCTCATATTTTCAAGAAAGGAAAATATTATCATGGTATTTTCAAATATTTTATTTTATCACAAGAATTTGAAGCATATTATGATTTTAAAAATGGTGTTGAGGAAGGAGACCCTTGCGCAACCTATTTATATTTTCTTTTAAAATATAGTCTCTCAGCACACACTTATGGTATTTTAAAAGGACTAATAATAGAATGTTTCAACTCAAATTCTATCTGACTATTTTATTGAAATCATGTTTAATAAGATGTTTTGGAATTATATGCCATACATGATTATTTTCCAAAACTATTTTTCTATGAACACCCATACGAACCATGTTGTACAAGGTGTATTTGGATGGAGAAAGCAAATGATTTTGAAAGATCTCTAAATCATTGTTGTAATGCATGGGACTTCTACCTACATGAGCAAGATGAAGATGAAACCAAGTGGACGCCATGATCAAGGTATGATGTTATTCATTTTGGGAATTGTTTTATTTTATCTTATGGTGGTGAAATAAGACTTAAAGAATTAAGATGTTGAGATCGAAATGAATTTGGATGAAAATGAGAGGTATAAGGAAACTATTGAGGTTAAAACATCTTAGGGTTATTTTTGGAGTTTTATAAAAAGGACAACACACAGACCGTGTGACAACCCATTGCACCGGACAAAGCTGCGGGAATCGAACCCACAACTAAAGTGCGACTGGTATTTATCGCCTACCACTGGACTACGTGAAGTCCCTGGTTAGTTTGACTGATGCTTTATTAGTTAGATGATTTCATTAATTAAGAGTAAGTTGATTTTGGGTTATCTATGGAAATTTATTAACCTATCATGGAGGATATGTGATTTGGTTAATTACATTTCAATATGAGACATTTAGAGAAACTGATGTTATTTGAAGATAAGTGTTAATTTGTACCTTGGAGGAATATGTGATTAAATCCTTCAAATATTTGGGTTTCAATCTTAGTTTGGTTTACATTGAATAATTTATGGAAAATTGATTATCGAATGGTCCTTGTTGAACATTGGGTTTTGTTTAGAAAATTTTGGAGATTAAGAATAGATTTTCTTTTTATAAAGGATTATACTTTTGTGGATTATCTGATCTCATACTAACAATTTTGGTTTTGGCTAAGGTCTAAAGACATGGGATGTATATAGTTCTCTTTTGTGTATTAGGTAATTCTCATGAAGTTGATTATAGTACTCTTAATGCGAACAAGTCTTCATAAATACTCATATTTTGGAGAAAATATGAGTTTGATTAAAAAATCTATTAAAAGGTAAAAGTCTACGTGACAAGTAAGTATGTTTCATTATGATTTAGTTAAGCTCAAAAAATAAATTCCTCAAGGAAGAGTAACTTAAAACAAAAATGTTTTCTGTTAACATTTCCTACTGGGGAATCGAATACCGTTTAACCCATCATAAGTTTTTGATTTTCTTGTGGTTATCTTTCTCTTAAACATTTTTTCTATCACTCTACATCGGAACATGACCCTATGTTTTCTCCTCCATGTCCATATTTTCTGACATGGAATCATTGTATGGGTTAACTCGGGTGACCTCTGTAAATCATTTTCATTATTTTAAAGTGATTGTTTTATTGACTCTTGTTCCGATGTGGGATTTTGAATGATGTTTCCAAGCCCAGTTTTAAAATTGCGAGGATGCAATTCCAAAAAGGGGGGTAGGATGTAACCCCCCAGGTAAATAAAGAATATAAAATTTTTATATTTATCCCTATTTGTGGAAAAAATGTCAATATTAATTTAAATGGAACGCTGTGCTCGATTACTTACCCAATACGCAACAACGAGTTCCTTTGAAATCTTACGTTGCACTCTAATAATAAAATAATATTATTTTAAATGGCAGTTAACACATAGCCATTGTATTGGCGGGAATGAATATAAATAACTAAATTACGATTACATATGTTTGTTAAATGTTTTTACTTTTATCCAATAAATTTTAGAGTCTAAAAATACAAATGAATCCAATCTTAAGCATTGAATACACTAGTATTTTTAAAAGATTGTTTTAAAACCATTTGATGGAAAACCATTTTTAAAACAAACTTTTGACAATTTTATAAGAACTTTTTTTTAAAATAAACATATTATTTATGATTGGGACATTTAAATTTACCTTGGGTTAATTTTTTGTATTTTTCTGACAATGTTCATTTTTCAATGAATAGTGAAAAATATTGCATTTTATATCAAAACTGCTTTTCATATAATATAATTATATGGTTATATTATCTTTTTTATTTGTTTTAAAGTGTAATTAGAATATATTTTTACCATGTAATCCAATTACGGTCATTGGGATTAATTTCACTTTGTAATTGGGCATAAAAAAGTGCCAAACTTTTCATAAATATTGTTTCTAAAAAACCCGCTATTTGTTTTGACAATGGGAATTATTTTATAAATAAATTATTGAAATTTATGTGTTTGGAATTTGGTAAAATGGATTACATATTTGGAATCATAATTTCCAAATTATGTAATTAAGACTATTTTATTTTTGGACATTATGAATAGTAACGACGGTTATTATCATTAATTATCTTGATTAAGGAGTAATCAGGTAGTTAAAGATAATAAAATAATATCATAATAATAAAAAATAACCACAAAATGTGTCCTAAGGCTACTGGTTGTCTCATGTCCGACCATGGGATGCTTTGTGCCAAACTTGGAGGCCCCATGGAATCACTTTTGTGAGAAAGTGAATTTTTATCTTTTTATTTTTAAAGAATGTTAAATATAACAAAAAATGTATCACATAAGTAAAATATTTTTAATTTTGTCTACATAAATGATATTTTTGACTATAAATAATAATTTTAACGTTAAAAAGACTTCCTACATCAAAGTATTTTTTTATAATTTTCAGACATAAATAAATTAAATTATTTATGACATCATGATGATGCAGCGATGACCTCATTATTTAACGATTTAAATAAAATGGAAAGATAATGTAAACTCTAAGACCTACACATTTCCAAAACCTATTGGCTGGGTGTATTTCTAACCCTTATCACCTTATCCTTGAAACACATCAATGAGTGACCATTAAAATCTGAAACTCATTCTAAAATAATGTAACATTTCTTTACTTTCCAAGAGTGCCCCTCTTCTCCTCTTATAAAAGGCCCCCACCTCTACCTCCTTTACCACACTTCCAAAGCCTTTAGCTTGGCCAAACCCTACCCATTTTTTCTCTCCACATCCCTATATAACTCCTTGAATCCTCACTTTGGGAAGAAGTCTTCCCAAGGAAGCCATTGAGCTCAAACCAAAGGGAGTTACCCGATTTTAACGTAATGTCTTCACTTGAGCCCTTTTGTTTTATTTTGCTTCTCCAACCCCATAAAATATTTTTATTCATTTCATTTGTAACAACTCCAGTATCTTCAATATACTACTATTTGTTTATAATAAGTATTCTATCTACACTTACACACACCTTTCGTTTAATGGTTCAAGAACATACTATTTCTGTAGTTGGTGATTTTCTGCCTCACGAAATGATGATTGTTCAATATTCTTTTAACACCTTTAAAGGTGGCCGTTATGATGTCACTGTATTTTATATATGATATATATGGTATTTATTTTTACTATATGCTTCTGTATTTTATATTTAAATCATACCTTTATTTTTTTCATGTTGTGTAAATGCGATCGTTTCATATGAGGAAGTGTGGACTTCCGCCCCTTCAAGTGATGTGACTCGTAAATGCAATACATGGAATGGATAAAGTATGAAATTAATGAAAATATGTGACCTATATAACATATATATTATACTTGAATTATAATATATATATATATATCATTTATTTTTAATTCCATTAATATGACAATGAAAAAAAATGAATGTAGCGTCCATGCGTACGTATGGCCTACCGTCTCCATGAACGATGCTTTTCATTTTTTTACCTCCAAATGATATGGAATAGTATAAAATGAATATTTACTGGATATATATGATATTTTAATCATTAATACTGTTCTGGAAATTATTTACTTATAACTACATGGGCAATCATTTTTTCAAACAAGTTCATTTTTGACTCATGTACCAAACATCGACAAAAATGTATGATATGAACTAACATTATTAAACAATTATTATAACATTATAATATGTGATATGAACTGAATAATAATCTTTAAAGGAGTTCCTTTGGAAATTTTAAATTTACCAAAGTTTATTATTCAGGAATATAATGAAATGAACAAGACAAGTCGGACTTGAGGTAAGAGATCATACACCTCTCTTTCTTTTCAAGTACACTCTTTTATGTCATTCCTTTTAAAGCTCATATTTCTTGTTCTTGGGATGTTATTTTATATTAATATTACTGTATTTTTCTTGTTCATATGATGAGAGACCCTATTCTCTCTCATCAATTCATTTTGGAAGTTTTGAGTGGCGCCATTAGGCTGCCGAATTTTCTTTAGAGATCTAACCTATCTCTTTGTTTTTAAGTACTCTTCATTATGTAACGTCTTTTAAGATCCTCTTTGTTATGTTGGGGGATGTTATTTTATATTCATATTTCTTTAAACTTTATATTAATATGTTGAGATACCCTATTTTCTCTAATCAATCCATTTTGGATGTTTTTAGTGGCGACGTTAGGCTGCCGAATTTTCATAAGGGGATTTCCATCTCACTTTTTGTTCCCGTGAGATTCTTGCTACATTGGCCCCTATTTCCTTTTTGTGTGGTGTATGTACTGCCATTTATTTTACTATTAGTGTAATATACTCTCATTTATGGGTAGTTACATCTTCATTGTATGACCCTTCTTTCATGGGGTGTACGTTTTGAAAGTTTCCCAAATCGGTAAGGGAACCTTTCACACTCCTCTTTTAAAAAGACTTATTTTGTTATATATTTTAATTTACATTTTTTTATGTTGGGTTATATTCTTATATATCCTTATTGAAGTAAAATTTATTTCCAAGTGATGAGATACCATTTTCTCTCTCATCAACTAATTTAATGAATTTTAAAGTGACACAGTTAGGCTGTCGAATTTTACCAAGGGAACTTCTTAACCCAATTTCGATTTCCTTAGGTTCAACATGTAGTTATTGAATATGTTATCCTTTGAATATGTGTGAATGACCTTTGATTTTTTTACACTTAATATCCACATAAATTTGGTGTATTTATTTTTGTCACACATAATTATGAGATTGATTCATCCTTAATTTAAGGATACCTTCTTTATAAGGGATTTTATCTCATTTTACTTTTCTATTGAGTATTCATCGTTGTTAGGCACCAATTCACTCTTATATGGTGTATATAATGTCCTTTGGAATATTATATCTTGAATCCCTTTATTCTCATGATATTATGAAGTTCTGATTAAATGTTATTCCTCAATTATTATATTCAAGTGTCTCTCATTTTGATAAAAACCCATTAACTAAAATATCATTTTAAATGTTTTAATGATTTATTATTATAAATATTTATCATTAATATCCATATTATTTCTACACTCATGTCATTCAAATGTATTTAAAATTGTCTCCATTCATGTTTCTTATAATTTAAATGTTCAAAATAGAAAAGGACACTTTTATTAAAACATTGTTTTAAAGGGTTTTATTGATTCATTCTTTTAAACATTTATCATCCATGTCAATGTTTTAAAAATGGTTTTAAGGATTTATTTATATGGACATGAATGTTTTAAAACCCTTTCAAATGTTTTGAAGTGGTATGGGACTTCGTCTCAATCTCCATTCATTGAGGCATATTTTGTTTTATACACAACATTCTTTTATACGGTGTATAAACCCCTTTGACTTTTACGTTTATCCAAATGGAATCTTTTTATATGAAGAATTTTACTAAATGAAAAAAGGGAATGTTTTTGTCGTACGTATACGGTGAAAATGACTTCTCTGCCGCTCTGACCATTATTTGAGTTTCGGCTTCCTCTACAAGCCATAATTTTTTTAAAAGAAAAATAAATACCATGTTTTAATTTTCTTTTATTCTGGTATTGAAAATGGTTTTCATAATGTTTTTATATCAATCTATTGTATTTATATCTTGTGATTAAAAGGTGTAAATGTTATGTTTCCTTTATGCATGTTTTATGTGATACGATTATGTTGAGGTTCTTGGGCATTATTATGAAGACAGGTGGTTCCGTGATAAACTAAGGGTGGGTGAGCCCGATATATCTCTCCAATGAATTGGGTAACGCAAAGGAGTGAAACTCTAAGGGTTCTCCAAAGAGATTTAAGGAATATACTGTGATGGGTATTCCTAATGTAAGCAGGAGGGTAACTCCCTACGTAAGAATGTTATGAATGCCTCAAGTTACCTTTTATGTCTTATGATTTCTATGATTTATTCATGATTTGATATGTTAAAGTTCCTATGTTTTATGGGTAAAGTATGATTTCATTCTTATATATATATGAACTCATGTTTCCTTTACATATTTTTATAACCCTTACTGAGCTTTTTATGCTCATCCCAAGTTTTTTTTAAATATTTTTCACAGGTCGTGGGAAAGGTACATGTTATGATGATAGTGTAAAGGAAGTGTCAAGAATGAATCCATGATTTATTTTTAAATATGGTTCCATTGATGGACAAAATTAATATTATCTTTTATGTAACCACTTTGTTTAAATATAGAATGTAATGAAAGTTTTATGATCTCTTTCTCTAAAACTCTAAACCTGAAAAGATCCTCAATGTGTAATCTTGTAATAACTCAAGATTAAGTAAGTTTTAAGGCTGGGGCCTTATACTTGAAACTCAGGCATAGCCATCCTATAAGGAGGTATGGATACCAGTGCTTCTCTCGACACAAGCTCAATTGAGAAGTCTACCTCACGCTCTAGAGGCAAACCCAAAAAGTCTTCTGGAAAGACATTCAGAAATCGATCAACTACCAGAGGAGAATCTATCTGAGAAGTTCCCTGATCATCCATATATAAACTAGAAATCTTTGTTGTAACACCGCCCAACCCATGATGCTCTGGTCCTACTCTGCTCACCTGGAAATCCCATTCTCCCTTGTGAAAAATTGATATGCCCTCTGGTGACGTGAAACTCTCCCTGCAGTGATAACAATCGACAAAGGCTTGAATAGGAACTTGCCACTCCATTTTGAGAATAACTTCATAACCTATCATCTCTATGACATAAAGATTCAACAAGAAGTAAAACCCACCAATATCAAGGGGGAACTCCTTGCACTGACACACACTAGCTGTTCTAATTCCAAAGGGAGTGTATACTGTCATCATACTCTCAGATGTAAGGATAGAAAGTCTAAGGATCTCCACAGTGTGCACAAAAATAAATCTATGAGAATCTATTGTATTGAAAAGTGCAGAAGATAAAAATAAGGCTACCATGATCGTACCTCACACTATGGAAGGTATAGGATCCTTCTCTTGATGAATCTGTTCCACCACAAATTTCTAGCCAATAACGCTACCCTGTGCAGCAGCCTGAGATCCCTAAGCTGATCCTCCCTGAGCCTGAACACCACATCCACGACCTATACCTAGGCCTGAATGACCCAAAGAACTCCACCCCCTAGTCTGCTGTTGAGATAGTAATCATGTGCCTATACATGGAGCCATAACAGATCCACCTTCACTAGCTACTGGAAGAAGAACCATGCAAAACTACTGCAGGTGACCCATCATGTCGGACGCTTGGAAATCCACTGGGTCCCTCGGGCATTGTGGCTTTTTATGACCATCCTTCCCTCACTAGTATCACACAAACTTGCTTTCTGAAGGAACATCTCACTTCCTCGTGTCACCTCATGTAGACTCTCGGTGGCACTTCCTATTGTCAGTAGAAAGAGTACTGACTCTGGATGATGAACCACCTGGCTCACTACTCTAGTATCCCTCAAATTCCTCTCTGTGATTAATGCATGGTTGACTATAAAAGAAATAGAGGTCAACTGGGATATTTTATCTTATGATCTGATCATTGTTCTGAGGCCCACCTCAAACTTCCTCGTAAAAATAGCTCGTCATTCCCCATAACGGGAGTGAAAGACTGTGACTTAGTAAAACGGGAGGAATAATCCATAAATGATAGAGTACCCTGCTGCAGGTGCATGAACTCTCTAACTTTGTCAGCCCTCAGTGTCACTAGGTAGAAGTAGTCGTTGAACGTACGCTGAAACTCATCCTAGGAAACTATCTGCTGACGCCCTTCCTGAGAAACTACATCCCACCATCTCATGGCAGAATCTCGCATCATGTAATTTGTGAGTTTCACCATTCTGTATTGGGGTTTCTAGAGATGATAAAAGATTTAAACCATAGCCTCGAACCAGGATTCAGCAGCTTGAGGTCCTCCATCCCCTAAGAAAGTGGGAGGATGCTGCTACTGGAAGACTGACGTAAGCTCTGCCATAGACTGGGTAGGTTGCTGAGCTCCCTGAAAGGTCTGCACAAACCTCATAGATCCCTCATGGAAATGATTGTCTGCACCAGTGTCCAGGATAACTTCTGGTGCCATTTCTGGTGTATGATCATTGTCAAACCCCTGGCGTGCATGGAGATGTCATCTTGGCGGCATGATTTTTCATGGTCAAGCATTCCTTTATTAACGACGAGCATAGTTTCAACATAAAATAGTTAAAACGGAAAAGAAAATGAAAAACTCTTAAAATTGTAACAACATGGTTACATGGCGTGTAGTCCCTATACATGGCATGTTCCAAAAATATTTTACTTGGGTGTGTACACCGGCCATGCTAGCTGTGTGAACCAAAACTATACAGTATGTTCTTACATATACACGGCGTGTACCATCCTTTTTCCTCATGCCCGATTAATCCTACATGAGTAAGTCACACGGACTGTCCTATCCGAAGACTACACGGCGTGTTTATCCACTACACGGCATGTCCTTAATTATTTATCTCATCCCTATCGTCACTCACACGGACTGGTACATGGTCCACAACTACACGGCGTGTCAACAATGTACACATAGTGTTGTCTCTAAGATCTTCCAACCCATGTATTCAATTACATGGCTTGATCACCTGGAAGGAAAGTACACGACGAGTACTTCAAAGTACACGTTGTGTACCTGTGAAAAGTAGTTCTTCCTGAACAGAAGTACACCTGGTATGTGTTCATAAGTCCACACACTATGTTATCTAGGTTTCTGGGCAGTAGGAATACAAAACTCCCCAAAACCCCTTAAAACACTGAAAACTAACATCTATGTGACAAATTACGATCCGTGGGGGCCCATTCTCCTCGCGAATCAAAGATTGACATCATAAAAATGCACATAACAATTAAACATTATGATAATACTGTGATCCACCAAATTCTAATTCTAGATGTACCATAACACCTATAAGACCAATTCTTGGCGTCCATGCTAGGTAAGCTGTAAAATAAGAAATACCCTATCAACATAGCATGTATATCAATCACAGAAACTATCACAAAATCATGCATTATCTATCACGACAGCTAACACAACAACATGAAAATTCTAATGCACCCTAGATGGCATGGTAAAATGCATGACATGTGACTTTCTTACCAGTTACTATATGATGCATTAGATGGAATACCCTCATATCATTAGGTTTCAACAAAATAGAACCACAATCATATTAACTATAACAACAAAAAACAAGTGCATCAACCAACGATGAAATATAATCAACTGTAACACTTGAAAAAACTAAAAACTGACACAACATGGTAATATAGCTTTTCCATGTACACGGGTTAATTACTCATGGGCACAGTGAAGTACCAAATACCATTTTCTTCATATCCCTATCTATTGTCGCCAAACAGTAAGGAAGTAGAAAAGAAAGGGAAATCCTCTAATACCACTTAACATCCCAAATCCAGACCCACTCAACTCGTGCCCCGAACTAAGTTCTCCACATGACCTCAAGCGCATTTCCCCAAATGCCAGAGGATACCGACTAGTAGCGAGGGCCTTGGTGAGTTAGTGGGAAAACTATGCCCTCATTTGGTAAAGTATACACTAGAAGGATAAACATAAACAATAGCGGAAGCAGTAAACAATATAAACACAACTGAAACTAAACAGTAGATGCAATGTCTGATATAATAATGATGTAGCATGGTACATTTATCTATGGAAGGAAGGAAACAAAAAAACATGCTTAAATACAACTTAACCCAAAGAACTAAAATTAAATAGTAAACTCTAGCAACATCACAAGCCTATACTTATTCCTATGCTCTCCATATCTAACCTGCAATCAAGCACCTGAAGTAGAAGGGCCAGAATCCCTATCCACACCAGCAACCAGATAACCTATTTGGGCCAAAAAGAAGGACCCAAACAGGGTGTGAAACTAATCCCAGTAGTCAACCACCACAATATTTGTGCCCAATTATCAGTGAGAAATATAGCAAAAGTAATGGAAAATAAATGAAGCAAAGAAACAGGAGTACACTAAAGTAAACAATCCTACAAATCTCCATTAAAATTTATTTATTCATTTAACTCAATCAATTAATTATCAACCAAAGTGTCTAGAAAATATCCCTATAATCTAAAGGCATAGTAGGTAACAGAATAGGTATCCCAGCGGACAACCTAACTAGAAGAAGTACAAAACCCAAGAATGTTCTTTGGCTTGGTGGACTCGTCAAAACCAACCAAACAATAATTTATCATGTTGACCCTCTGGGTGGATCACGTGGGCAGACCCCTATGGTCAAGTATTCAACGAAGGCAAAGACACTCTGAGGAAGAACTCACCGTCAATTCCCCCTATGGTCTTGCGGTGATGATATAGACTCTTTGAGGAAGAACTTATGTCTAATTCCACCATTAGTCTTGATTAGATAAATATCAGACCCTCTGAGAGAGCACAAATTCAATCCCCCTTATGGTCTCGTAGTGGAAATAATTAAATACGCCCTCTGAGGAAGCACTCAACATCAATTCCCCTTGAGTTATTCCAACACCAAGTTCCCACAGCCCTGAGTAAAAGCAATCGTATATAACCGATTTGTAGCAGCCCAAGGTATGTTCAACAAACTACTTGGCTAATAGCTATAATGCATTAAAAGAATTTAAAAAGTATGAAACACATGAAATCTTTCATATCAAGGCATGCAATCAATGCAATAAGGTTTACCTCACAGGAAACCTAAGCCAAACGGCGATGATCAACCCAAAACAAGGGAAACACCAATGGGGTGATCCTCACGCGTGCAACAAGAAATCAATATTCACCTAACAACCCCAAGCACACAAGCAATCTAAGGCAGAAAAAAATACAGGATCAAAATCATAACCCAAGATACCCGATACATGGGTATCTGACACTTTTTCACAATAACTCAAAGACATTCAATGTAAGGAAACAAACCACCTACCTCAAAGGTTTTGGAAAAAACCCAACAACGAAGAACTCACAATAAACTTGGGTTGATTCTCCATGAACCCGCCTTAGAGCTCTTCTCCTAACACAACCAAGACCAAATCTCATCAAATTTGGCATCCAAACACTTTGATCTACCCATAATAGGCGTAGATCCAAGAAACCGAGGGAACAAGAGAAGTAGATATAATTAGATCTAAGAAAATGATCAAAAACGAAGGTGAACTATAACATACCTCAAGAATATGGCTTTGATTTGCCAAGAGCAGCCTTCAGATCACCTCTGGAATGCTTGGGAGGAGTTCTCCAACCATCAAGGGTGAGTAATCCCGAGTTATGGCCTCTTAAAAGCGTAAAAAAAGATATTAAAGGAAAAAAGGAGTTTGATCCACAAATTTAGGATCTAGATTTAAGTGGTCGCACGGTTAGTCCGCACAGTTTGAAAACCCATGTGCTAACCGTGCGTTAGTTTCTGCCTCGTCAAACACTCCATGCACGATCTCTTCGCACAGTTTCCCTTAACTGTGCGACAACAGTGCGGTCGTCACTATCTTGAGTTCCAACTATGCACGATCTGGCTGCACGGTTAGAAAAACCGTGTACCGCCCATGCAGGTCCCCATTTTTACTGAAAACATCATTTCATGTTCCCATGACTCTCCCAAACATCACCTTTATCTTTAAAACCAATATAAAATCATCCATGGGTCACATACCTGAAAAAGAAGTTCTGGGTTGTTATAAGGTCATCCAGTTGTGTCATCAACATATATTCCTCATAAGTCATTGTTTGACTATATGAAATAAATTTATCATTACACCATGGCCATAAAAATTATTTCATCTGTTCTATTTCAATCAAAGGGAATATATATAAAATTCCATACTTATTGAAGGTTCAAATCCTTCAATGATATATTCATTAATAACATGATAATCGTGATGCACCAAATGTACCGAACATCCCGTAAATATATTGCATCATGAATTTGGTCAAAAATTATCATATTAAGAGTCATGAAATGCATTGATATTAATTTTAATGTATCTGGAAAATTATACACACTTTGACAATATAACAACATGTAATTTAAAAACATATTTCTCCTTAATTAATTTTAATTCTTTAATATATTGCATTTCTGGAAACCCAGAGTTTAAACGAATTGCAAGACACTATTAGTATAAATTTACTATTATATCATAGAAATTAAATTGGTAGGAAAAAAGGCATTAACTAATTTATATAATAAATATTATGTTCTAAATAAATATGAATTCCTTAATACGTTCTTAGAAAATTATCACACAATTTTTAGAAAAATAAATTTATTCTTCAAAAACATTCTCAAAAAAGTATTTTGAATATTTTTATTAATTTTCAGATTATATATAATTTTTTTGGTAAAATTAATTTCATTTTTTAATTAAATATTACTAAATTATAATAAATATTTTTCCTTGAAAATATTTATGGAATAGTTAAAATATAATTTTTTATTCAACACTGTACATTTCATTTTAAGTATTTATAAGGTAAAATATTTTTTTTTCTATATTTTAATATTTTAATTTTTATTTTGAGTTATATAATTATGGTTTTTTGAAAATAATTTATACAAAAAATTATAAAAAAATATTTTATGTTTCAAAAAGGAATTTTTTTGGAAAACTATTTTGCATTGAATTTAGAAAATTTTATTTTAAATTAAAATCATAAACTTTTATGATTTTTTATGATAAATGAATTCCACATTTATATTCAAAGGTGTAAATTTAGTGAATATTTCCCTTTTATTTTTTACCAATATGTATAGGAACCACTGTAAATTTTTTTACCACACTAAATGGAAAATTTAGTAATTTAGGTTAATAATAAAATTATAAAGTCTATAAAATAACCCCATCACATTTCAATATTTTATTGTATGAATCATATTAGACCATTAAAAACTAATGATCAAAATTAAGTTGTATAATGAGAACTTTTTCATGAAAATGACTTATATAATATTTAAATCAATGAAAGACATAAAATTTTACTTCGTTCGTCTTTAATATCCCTTATGTCTCCACATGGTGAAAAAGTTATGTTATAAATGAATATAAGTCTATATACAATGTTAAAAGAAAATAATGATATAAATTTATATTGTACTTTTTGAATCTCTTTGGGGAAAATATGATATTTATAATATTTTATTAAATAAATCTTTAATGATGTCACATTTAGGTATTGAATACTATATCATTTTATTATGTATATAATAATGTTATATTAGACAATAAATATTATTATGAAAGAAAGAATATTAATATTTAAAATGAAATTTTATTTATAATTTTTAATTAACATATAAGGATATTAAATAATTAAACAACAAAGATATAGAAATAATTTTTTATTGGAAATATCAAATAAATTTTGCTTAAAATATTAAAAAAATATAATTTATGATAATTAAAATGATAAAATAATTTTATAGGTAAAATTTTCCCCATAGGTATATAATAAATTTTTTTCCTTGATAAATCGCTATTTTGGTATTTTCACAAGTCCATGTAATGAATAGCTTCAAAATCTAATCAAATGATATTTTATCAAAATTATTTTTTCATAAATTATTTTAAAAAAATAACATATTTAAAAAATATATATATATATGGTCAAAGAAGGTTTAATTTTTTCATTTATTATTTAAATTAAATTGTATAAGTATGAATTGAATTTTTTATAATATTGAAAAACATGTAAGCATAGCTATAATTAAAATTTGTTACCTAAGGGTTAATCAAAATGATAAGGTTAAAAAGTATACCAAAATTTGATTAAAATACATTTTATGATTATATTAAAACCATATCTCATATTATATTCTAATAAAATGATTTTTGTGGTATTTTATTGTTCTTTTATTAATTATTAATTATGGTTTTTTGATATTCTAAAAATGGCCCCCACACCTCAGTTATAAAAGGGCTCACTCTACCTCACTTATTCGCATCACATTGACACTTAATGATCCACCATACCCTACCAATTTAACTTATAAAATTCCTTATACAAATTATAGAGGTTATTTTATTCTCAAAATTGAATCCATAGTGTCCGTGAGAGGATATCTAAGGGAATATATCAAAAGAAGGCTTATTCTTCTTTATCGACTCATTCAAGATTATTTCTTCTTATAATTCCTCTTAATTTGTGGATTCCATTTTAAAGTAATAAATATATTATAAAATATATTCTGGTAATTTATTATTATTATGGATCAAAAATATTCCATAATTTATCCATCTTGAAAATATAGAATGTACCACACGTGTGTACGTACAACGTACCGTCTCCCCAAGGTTGTGTTATATGTTTCTCATCACTACATTATATGTATTTTTATTATAATGGATGTTATTTATATATATGATAATTATAACATGATATTTATTTTAGAACAAAATATTTACCACTTATTTCCTTACACTTTTACTATTAAGGGAATGATTCTATTACTTGTGCATACATAGGACATACCATATCTGTAGGGGGGATGCGATTCATTTTCCATATTCACTATTCAATGATGATTATATAAATGTATATAATGAATAAATATGACATATTTTACCTTAATATAATTAGCTATGTTATATAAATCTATCATATTAACAGTAATTGAGACTTATACAACAAAACATTGATTGGAAAATGATGTTGGTTTCACCCAAAAGAATTGTAATAAGGAAATATTATGAAACAAAAAGGTGATAATATTATCTTATATGATATCATAAATATTAATATAGTTATGGAAGAAGTAATTAACATTATTTTATCTATTATACAATATTTTAAAATATGTATGATTCAAATCTGACCTCAGGAATGTGTTAATTCGGCAATATAATTGTTATTAAAGATTGTTTGTACATAAGTATCTAATGGGAAATATTTATCTTCCATGTCCATGTTTCATGATAAATATTTCCCAAAATAATTTTACAATAATTATAGAATTTTTTTGTTATTTCTACACATTTGTTAATTTTATTTTTAGGTATTGTATGGAATAGTTTTTTATTGTTTTTTGAAATGGTACATTTTGTCTCTTATGAAAAATTATGATATGAAGGTTATTTTTGATATATACCACATGAATATATTTTTATACTTCCATGACGCCTTCATTTCATGAATAATATCTTACTAACAGAAAATATTATTTTCAAAAAAATATTTTCATTTAAAATTGGACACCATTTTTAGAAAACAAAATTTTTTCAATGTAGAATGAATATGGTCCTAAAGATTTATTTTCATGTGATATATCCAATTTTGTATTCCTTTTAAGATAACCTTCATTGATGTTACATATGTTTTAATTGGTATATTTTTCTCTGATACTTCCAATGTTATACCTATGGTTGGTTTATGTTTTTATAGAATGATAACTATGAAACCCATTTATTTTTAATGGGTTACATTAAGATTTAATGATGTTAATGAATCCCATTTCATTTCAAGGGTTCCAATATTATGAAAGATTTATTTTATTATGGGAAACATATGTATGGTTTTCATTATGTGATAGTTTAGACCAATATCTATATCAAAATCACTATGTATTGATTTATCTCTCTTCAGATAGACAGCGCTGGAATGTGAAATGATCTCGGTTAAGTAACAAAGGGCTTGAATGGAGAGTGATACTGGTTTACTAAAGGATGTTATATTCCATGAAGGACTTTTCAGTGAGCCTTGAAAAATATGGAAATGATTTTCTATGATTATATAAATGCGAAAATTTCATTTTCAATGTCATGATCTTAGGAAGTATCTTACTTATGAACTTCTATGATTTATCCGAAGACATTATATCAGGATCTTTATTACTCATGAAAAAAGTTTCATATGTTTTTATATATTTTTATTTCTCATTATTATTATAGGATTGATATCTACCTTGTTCACCCATATTAATAATTTAATATCACCCTTTTTATTCTTTCTTTTCCTATGATATAAATAAAATTATTATATATGTTGTGTCAATATGAGTTCTAATTATGATGGGATAAGTGAAAGATAATGTAGATGCTTTATGAACAAGTAGATTATAATTCCTAGTTTACAAATACCATAATCAGAGATAGTTCAGGATTTTTTCTAGGTTATGTAATGAATATTTTTTTATTTCGAAATAATATGTATGTATCAAATGTATGGGCCATTAGAGTTGGTATCAGAGGAGGGTTTAGTTAATTTTTGGAAACTAGGACGAGAAAATCTTAGTAAGAACCCTAAGGATAAATCTAAGTATAGTATATTATATTAGAGTTTTGGTGAAGAACATAAATAAACTAGGATAAAACCTAAGGTTTCTTAATTCAAAGTTTTATGAATAACTTCCCTTGATTACGTGGTTTTCCATTATGATTTGAGTTTCTCACAATATTGTTTTCGGAATATGTAAATAGCTGGAACATGAATTAACCACATTAATGTTGAATGCGATGTGAATGAAATGATATTATCCCAAGAAACCCAATGATATGGGTGTTGGAATAGAAAATCTTATTTCTATTCTCACAAAAAAAATTCAAGCTATGAATCACACTAGAATTAAAAATGAAAAAACATGGGAAAAAAATTCTATTCAGTCATTCATGAGACAACATAAAAATTCATTCAGTTGGTCGCATGATCCTATAGTGGATGAATAATGTATTTGTACAACTAAGAAGATATTATCAGTTTTATAATGAACATAACATGCGAAAGTAAATTTTTAGTTTATCATTTGGAAGGTGAAGTATAGTGGTGGTGGAATATCATCTAGAATACATGGAAATGACATTCAATTGACAATTTATAATTGTATGAGTTAAAGTAAATATTATTCAATATGTAATTTCTTTTTATTCCATATAAAAATATGGATAAATAATTCCATTAGTTTAAGAAAAAGTAAGATAAATCTGTTGGTACCTAAGAATAAATGTCTACAAGGATTTGAATGTAATCTTCTAGAATTATCATTAAATCTAAGAGTAAGGATGATCAATTCTTATGTGACTTAAACCAATGTCTATAAATTTTATTACCCAAAAGGTACATTACTACCTACAAAAAAAAATTCAATGTGCACTCATGTTTGAGATGGATATTGGACTCACCCAACAATATTATGTGTCTGATATGTACATAAAAATGGAATTCAAGGGAAAATCCAAAAACTATAGTGAAATTATGATCTGATTTCATTTATTCTTGATGGTTGTATAGAAATATAAAGAAATATATCATAAAGAGTCAAATAAATGTATTAATAGTATGAAAGAAGTTTATTGGGAAATATACTTCCGAAATGATGGGAAAGTGACATGCAAGGATGTAAATAGAGAAAATCATAAACAAAATGAACCTTCCAAACACCAATGTTACATGTGAGAGGAAATGGAAATTATTCTAACAAATTCCCTAATCAATGGGTTATTAATGATAATCAATATCATAAAATATTAATGGCCCAAGAATATGTATAATCACATTCGAACACTAATGGAGATGTGGAGTATGACAAAGAAGTGCTGGAAGGTAAAATTACCATCAACACAAAAGATTATAATACTTTATTTGATTCTAGATCCACCCAAGAATTTATTTCAACCTAATTTTCAACGGATATCTCTATATTACTTATACAATTATATTTTTAGTTAGCTATGGAAACTCATAATGGAACAATAGTTTCATCACAAGTTCATAATTCCACTCCAATTAATGGTTGAGGGAATATAATTCCACAAAATATTATGATCCTTCCATTATTTTAATTTCATTTTATTCCTACCATGGATTTGATTTCCCTATATGGAGCTCATATCAATTTCTAAGGAAGGTAAGTCCCATTTCATATTCTAAATGAATCCATGGTCATTTATCAATGCATGGATGTATAAGAAAATCTAGAGGAAATTAATTCTATATTTCGGGTCTTAATTCCTGTAAATGATGGTGAACTATTGTATATGGTTAGGGAGAAAATCACCATTAAGGATATTCATACTGTATGAGAGTTTGTTGATGTCTTTCCAGATACATTTTCTGGTCCTCCACCAATTTTTTATGTTTAGTTTTCCATATAAATCATACAAACTCAAATTTCATTTTGAAATAATCCTTATTGAATGGCCCCAATTGAGTTGAAGAAATAATATAATCAAATCCAAAATAATCATGACACGGGGTTCATATTCCATAGCTCCTCACCTTGGGGTGAACCTGTTCTATATGAAAAGAGTAGTGATAGATCGATGGGTATCTAATTTGATTATCCTGAACATAACCTGATAATTATTAATAAAAAATATCCTCTCCCCTATATTGGTTACATACTTTACCAACTACATAAAGATAAATGCTAAAACAATATTGATCATTATTCTAGATATCATCAATTAAGGGGCAAGAATAGGGATATACCCATGATGACATATCTTATAAGGTATAGACACTATAATGTTATAGTAAAATTTTCATCCTTTTTAATTCCCCCACTATATTCATAGATTTAATGAATACGGTCTTTAGTGACTATATTGGTCATTTGTTGATAATTTTTATAGATGAAATTATTGTATATTCGAAGGGAAAGGATAAACATGAAGATCATATGAGTGTTGTATAAAAGACTCTATAAATGGAGAATATTTATATAAAATATATCATGTGTAAAGTTTTGATTCCGAAAGATTGATTTTTGGGGCACATAATCTACATATTGGTGATATCTATGGATCCATCAATGATAAAAGTTAATCAACATTTTACTAGACTGAAAACGGTAACATAGACTGTAACACCCCAAGCGTCCACTGTACGTCTCCCTTCGAATAATGCAATAGCGTGTGTTGTACGCAACCTCGAGCTCTAACACACACCACAACTAACTAAACTAGCCGTTGTGAATAGTAATACCTACTTTTTGAAATTTTATAAATTTTATTTATCAAAATGGACTTCATTTTTGGATTCGGAATATTGAAATTAGCCTATGTTGAATTTTTGGTATTTTTCTGAGAACTTCTAAATTTTTATGAATAGTGAAAAATACTTAAAAACAACTTTTTCAACCAAAATAATTTATAGTTATAAATTATAATATTTAGTGGTTTTAAAGTATAATTAGAATATTTTTTTACCATTTTATCCAATGGTGGTCATTAGAATTAATTTAACATTGAAATTGGACATAAACAATTGCCAATCTTTTGATATAAATTGTTTCTTAAAAACACGCTATTTGTTGTAACAGCGAGAATTAATTATAAAATTAATTAATACCACTTATATGTTTGTAATTTTGTAAAATAGACATCATTTTTGAATTCTGAATATCAATTATAGCTTACGGTGAAATTTTGGCCTTATTCTGAAAAACTTGAATTTTTGATGAATAGTGAAACCACTAAGTGGTTGTTAAAAACTGATTTTTCGTTAAAATGAAATATTACCACTTCTGTGATTTGATTTTCAAAAATCCGACATATATGGTTGTCATTAAGAAGTAAAATGTGGTTCAATGAGATTAAAATAATTTTTTGGTGAATAGTAACTTTTAAGTTCTTAATCGCGATTAGAGGTGATTAGTGTAGTTTAAGGTAAAAATAATGTTTTAATAATATGAGATGAGCTTGAAACTTGTCCTACTCCTATTGGATGAGTCATGGAAGACCAAGACAACCGATTGGTCAACTTGGGGACCCCATGGAGCCACTTTAGTTGGAAAATGACATTAATATATATTTATTTAATGTTAAAATTAAATTGACACAAACATGAGTTGTTTTACTAAAACAGTTTTTAAGTGGGGTTACACAGATCCAAATATTAACTATAAATATTAATTAGAAAGCTAAAAATATTGCCTACATCATAGTTTTTTTTTTTTAATTTTTAGACATTAAATAAATTAAATTATTTATGACATCATTATGATACAGCGATGACCTCAATATTTAACGATTTAAATAAAATGAAAAGATAATGCAAAAACCAAGGCTTACACTTGTCCAAAGCCTATTGTATGAGGTGATTTCGAACCCTTATCACCTTATCCACGAATTATATAAGTTTTGGACCTTTAGAATCCGAAAAGCATTTTATAATAATGTAACATTTCAATCTTTCCAAAAGAGCCCCTCCTCTCCTCTTATAAAAGGCCCCCACCTCTACCACCTTATTCACACTTCCAAGCCTTTTGGATCTGCCAACCTCTGCCCAAATACTCTCCCAACTTCTCTCCCTTCATCCTAGAAGCTTTAATTTAGTCATAAAGCCATCCTAAGGAGACCTTTTGATCAAATCAAAAGGAAGAACCCGAAGAAGAGGTAACATTTTCATCACCCTCTTTCAAGTTTCTTTCTTCTTCCACTCCCTCTTTGTTTATTATTTCAATTATAAAATTATAACTCTAGTATATTCTATATACTGTGATGTTATTATAAATATGTAACTACCATATTCAGTATTCTACCCATCATTTTAATGACATGTCACCATACATGCGTACGTACGGCTTACCGTCTCCACGTCGTGGTGTAATTGTTATTCAATATATTATTATTTAGATGGGTATAATAATGATATGTAATTCATGTAAATAATAAATATAACATGATAATTATTCTGTATATATGATATACTATCAAATTATATATTATTTTAATATCAAAATAATGATATTGTCGCTCGTGCGTACGTACGGACTACCGTCTCCACGAACGCGATGAGATTCATTCTCCGTCGTATCCATTGAAGTATATTTATCATTTGATGATTTAAAAATAATGTTTAAGGACATGATATCATTCTGGATATGAATAAGATACAACCTATCCATGAAAAACACGACTTACGTAACAAAACATATAAAAGAAAACGAGTAAGTTAACACCCGAAACAACGATAAATCTAAGATATTGTTAACAAAGCAATGATAAAAGATCATATATGATATCATATGAATATATATGATTCTTGTATAATTTAATAACAATTATTTCACCATTATACAGGAGGTTAACCTACCCCAACCAAGGAATAGTACAAGGTAAGGGTTTACTTCACAACCTCTTCATTATCCAAGGTTGTTTATACATAATTATCTACTGGGACCTCGTAATCATCCACATCCATGTTTCTTAAAAATGTCTTTCAAAACATTTTTAATATTAAATGGAAAATGGGTTAAAGACATTTATACCCTTATACGTTTTTGAATGGAATCTTACCGTCGTTTTCCAAACAATGTACTTTTTGACCTTTTTGACAAATTTAAGGTAAGAATGTTTTTTTAACTTATACGGCGGGTGCGGCTATTTTCCGCCATTATAACATCGTCGAAGCTTCCCTAACAAGCTTATAAGAATATTTTCAAAGTAAGTGTATTATTTTATAATTATGGGACTTTTAAATGATTTCAAAAAGGAGAGATATTTCTCTCAAATAGCTTTGATTTCATCTAAGTCAACATCCTTTGATGGGTTTTAAGTTTAATTGAAATTGATTTATGATGAAAAACTTCCATTGAACATTTTGTGAAATATTTGACTGTGGATTTGTTATTTTTATACCATCCATAGATTATGGAGAAATTGTTGACATTTCGTATGCTAGTTTTAATACGAATATTTATGTTATGTTTAAACCTATTCATATGAGGAATGTATTGGACTTAATATGTGACGGGTGGAGCCTGCTATAGCTCCTCGATGCATCGGTAGGTCTCATGAGACAACTAGACGTGGAATTGGCCGAGGCCCTTTCCCAATTTGATTTATGGTTATGTCCAAGGCCTTATTCATTTTAGACGTCTTGGCCGAGGGCTTGACAAAGTGTTTCAGAATGTCTGGCATTATACATTCCCTCATTATGAAAGTGGTTATTGATATTTCATGTGATTATTCGTCTACTAGAATATCCATGAGAGTAAGTAATGGCATTATTTTATTTTACTTTTTCCATATTATGCTGAATTTCAAGTTCAATAAGGCTTTTGTTTTAGTTATAAATTGCCTTAAATGCTTATGTTTTCTTATAAAATCTTCCGCAATATTTTTATCCTTACTGAGCATCTGAGCTCACCCCTTTCAATGTTTTAATATTTTCCAGGATGTGAAGAAGTGTATTATGACTGACTTGCAAGAATAGTCAGTGAGGATATGAGTGTGGACTATGAAGACCATGTTATTATAGTTTGTTTACTTTTTGATGTAATGAAAGAATTATGAATGTATCTAGTGTTTCCAAGGCTACTAAACTAATAGGTCTTTCGAGACTTTATCTTTTGTGATCATGCCAATGTTACGAAGTAATGCACCGACTCTGGGTAGCTGGGGTCGGGGCATTACAGTTGGTATCAGAGGCAGTTTAGTACTAACCTTGGAAGCTAGATTTTGATAAACTCTGATTAGAGCACATATCCCGAAAATAGACTTTGAGGATTAGTATAGAAGAACTTCCTAGAATTTTGGTATTGTAGAGATGTTGTGAGTTTTCCGAGCAATACATCCCTGTCTGGATACGAGCAGGTAGAGGCGGCTCTGGCACAGATGTACCTAGGGGTAAAACCCGAAAAAACCTCTTTGAGCTAGACTCGAACGGGAACTGGTGAACGACAACGGGCCTTGCTGCACTCTTGGTTACGACACTCCCGGGGGATATGCTTTGGATAATTCCAATTTTCTTTACAAACCAATTTGAAGGGTTACGAGTATATACTTCCTCAAAGAAAACATTTTTATAATTATGGATTATATCCATAATTAGTTCAATTTATGTTAAGTGTTTTACAAGTATGGAATTATGTATTTTGATTCATGAACTAATCTAGTTTATGCCATTATTTAGAAATGGCGCCTAGTGGAAGGAATGGAAACCGTATCAATGCACGCACTCCGTGTAGGGATTGCCCTCCTGCTCAGGATAATTATGGTGGAGCTAGTGATACAACTGGTGCCGATCAGCTTCTCACCGTACTGGGACAACTCACACAGGTTATGAATAACAACCTTACTCGTATAGAGCACCCTGATCCACAACGTGGAGGATCAATGCTAGACCGTTTCATGAGGAAACAACCGCCAACCTTCAATGGGATTACAAATCCTATAGTAGCTGAGCAATGGATAAATTCCATAGAGAAAATATTCCATGCCTTGGGGAGTAGTGAAAGGGAGAAATTTGTCATGGAAGTTTACCGCCTCACTGGAGATGTCGATCAATGGTGGTCACTAATTCAAAACACAAAGGAAGATGATGACTTAACAAACATGGAATGGCAGGAGTTCAAAGAGTTGTTCTTAGAAAAATACATTCCTCGAGACCATCGAGCGGATATGGAAAGGCAATTTCTGAGTCTGAGGCAGAAGGAGGATGAGAATGTCGCAAAGTATGAGGCTAACTTTACAAGGTTAGAAAGGTATGCTGCAGATTACATACGTAACCCATGAAGTAAGACTGATCGTTTCTTTGATGGGTTGAAACCATATCTTCGTCGAGCTTTAGTATCACAAACCTCCTCTTCATACGAAGGTATTTTCTCGTGCGCTATCAAGATGGAAAAGGAATTCTCTAAGTCTTATGACTTTAAATCAAAGAAAGATAAGAAGAGATCCGCTGAAAACTCTGGGAAAGGAAATAAGGAAACAGGGAAGAATGGTAGAAATGAATTTCCTCCCTGTGATAATTGCAGTAGGAAGCACCCTGGTGCCTGTCTAAAAGGAATAATAGTATGTTACAAGTGTGGTGAAAAAGGCCACCAAACTCATGAATGCAAGGGAAAGAAAGCGGTTGTCAACGTGGAATGCTATAATTGTAGAGAGAAGGGACATTATGCAAATGAATGTCCTAAGCGTCAGGGGAACTTACCTCAGAATAGGCAAAGGGATCAGGGCCAGGCTTATGCTATCAATACTGCTGAGGTGGAAGCTCTGAAAGACGTGGTGGCAGGTAATTTAATGGTTTCCTCAAGTTTAGCAAATGCATTATTTTATTCTGGATCAACGCATTGTTTCATATCTTCCCAGTTTTCTAAGAAAATTAGATATTTCCAATTTGATTTAACAAGGGAGTTGTCGGACAAAACCCCTAAGGGAAGTATTGTTGCAACAAAGTTTTGTCGATTAGTTCCCATTAGAGCACCTAAATGTTCTTTACCTGCTGATCTCATCGTCATACCCATGATTGAATTTGATATAATCCTCGGTATGGATTGGCTTTTGGACCATGACGCAAAAATTTATTGTAAGAAGAAAGAGGTTACGATTCTTGATGATGATGATAAGGAACACCTTATCTTTAGAGCCAAATCGTCGCCACATAATTCTTATCTAGATCCACCCCCAGTAGCTCAACTGAATTCAATTATTGGGGAGGAAGAGAAGGAAATTATTGAGGGTGAGGAAAGTAATATTCAAATAGAGGATGTACCTATTGTGAGAGAATATGTTGATGCGTTTCCGGAAGATTTACCTGGACATCCTCCAGAATGAGAAGTTGAGTTTTCCATTGATTTAATTCCTGGATCAAGGCCCATATCGAAGACCCCTTATAGAATGGCCACTATGGAATTAGTTGAACTAAAGAAACAACTAGATGAATTGAGTAATAAGGGATTTATTCGCCCTAGTGTTTCTCCTTGGGGAGCCCCTGTTCTTTTTGTTAAGAAGAAAGATGGATCTATGAGGTTGTGCATTGACTATAGGGAGATCAATGATATAACAATAAAGAACAAGTATCCCCTACCTCGCATTGATGATTTTTTTGACCAACTACATGGAGCTCAATACTTTTCAAAGATTTACCTTCGGTCTGGATACCATCAGTTGTGTGTGAAGAAGGAAGACGTTCCAAAGACAGCATTTCGAACAAGGTACGGGCATTACGAGTTTACAGTAATGCCTTTTGGATTGACTAATTCACCCTCTGTTTTCATGGATCTAATGAATAGAGTTTTCAAGAAATATCTTGATGACTTTGTAGTGGTATTTATTGATGATATCTTGGTATACTCCAAAATCCACGAAGATCATGAAAATCACTTACGCATTATCCTGAAGACTCTTAGAAGACATGAATTATATGGGAAATTTAGCAAGTGTGAATTCTGGCTTCATGAGATTTCTTTTCTTGGCCATATTGTCTCTAAGGATGGAATTTCCGTTGATCCTTCTAAAACCAAGGCAATCCAAGAATGGCCAGCACCGACAAGTATAACTGAGGCACGCAGTTTTATTGGTTTAGCAGGTTATTATCGACGTTTCGTCCAGAATTTTGCCAGATTGGCTAACCCATTGTCAAATCTCACACGTAAAGGGATTAAATTTGTCTGGACAAAAGAGTGTGAAGAATATTTTGAAGAACTAAAGGGAATATTAGTCAATGCCCCTGTATTGACTCTACCATCGGGGAATGATGGGTTTGTTATTTATAGTGATGCATCGAAGAACGGACTCGGTTGTGTCCTTATGCAGACTGATAAGGTCATTGCCTATGCATCACGACAGCTAAAAATTCATGAGAAAAACTATCCTACTCATGATCTTGAGTTAGCAGCTGTGATCTTTGCTTTAAAGATATGGAGACATTACCTCTATGGTGAAAAATGTGAGATTTATACTGATCACAAGAGTTTGAAGCATATTTTCACACAAAAAGAACTCAACATGAGGCAAAGGCGATGGCTTGAACTACTCAAGGATTATGATTGCACGATACATTACCACCCGGGGAAGGCAAAAAAGGTGGCAGATGCTTTGAGTAGAAAAGACCATGGAGTTTTGAATGTGATGAGAATTGAAAGGGATCCAATTTTCTTGGATCTAGTGAAGATGGACATGGGAATAACTAGGGAAGGTGAAACATCAATGCTTTTTCAAATGGTTGCCAAACCATCATTACTAGAAAGGAGTAAGAGTTCTCATACCAATGATGAAGAATTTCAAAAGAAGATTAAAGGTGCGAATGATGGAATATTGAGGGACTTTGTGTATAAGGATGGAATTTTGAAATTCGGGAAGAGACTTTGTGTTCCCGATATACCTGATCTAAAAAGGGAATTGCTGGATGATGCTCATAGTTCCAACTTCTCTATTCACCCTAGGAGCACCAAAATGTATAGATATTTGAAGGAACATTTTTGGTGGGACAATATGAAGAGGGAGATTGCTGATTTTGTGTCGAGGTGTATGGTTTGTCAACAAGTGAAAGCTGGAAAGAAACATCCTGGTGGAGTATTGCAACCTCTTCCCATACCTGAGTGGAAATGGGATAATATTACGATGGACTTTGTCATGGGACTACCAAAGACTCCTAGAAGGAATGATGCAATATGGGTCATTGTTGATCGACTTACTAAGTCAGCACATTTTCTGGCTATACGGGAGGATCTACCACTTGAACGTCTAGAAAGACTATATATTAATGAAGTTGTAAGACTTCATGGAGTACCCCTATCGATTGTTTCTGATCGTGATCCTCGTTTTACTTCAAGATTCTGGAAAAGTCTTCAAAAGGCCTTGGATACTGAACTTCGTTTGAGCACTGCCTATCACCCTCAAACAGATGGACAATCAGAACAGACTATTCAAACCTTAGAAGACATGTTGAGATCATGCTCTCTTGACTTTTAGGGTATGTGGGATCAATACTTACCACTGGTAGAATTTTCCTATAACAATAGCTTCCATTCGAGTATTCAGATGGCACCATATGAAGCGTTATACGGAAAGATATGTCGTACACCAACCTGTTGGGATGACGTTGGTGAAAGAAAACTTGTAGGCCCAGAACTGGTGGAGGAAACGGTGGAAAAGGTGAAAGTAATCCAAAATCACATCAAAGCAGCTCAAAGTAGGCAGAAGAGCTATGCCGATAATCGAAGGAAGGATTTGGAATTTCAAGTTGGTGATCATGTTTTCCTGAAGGTATCTCTATGGAAGGGAGTCATACGTTTTGGTAAGAAAGGTAAATTGAGTCCCAGGTACATCGGACCTTTCGAAATTCTAGAACGAATTGGGGCTGTAGCTTACCGATTGGCAATGCCGCCAAGTCTCTCCAAAGTTCACGATGTGTTCCATGTATCTCTGTTGAGGAAATACATGCCTGACCCAACGCATGTACTCACCTATGAGGAATTAGAACTGGAACCCGATCATTCCTATTGTGAAGAGCCCGTCAGGATTCTTGATGTGAGGGAGCAGGTGCTGAGAAACCGGACGACTCGTCTGATGAAGGTTTTGTGGAGAAATCATAAAATGGAAGAGGCAACGTGGGAACCTGAGGAATTTATGATGAAAACCACCCGAGTCTTTTTATGCAGTAATACCCTAGAAATTGCGAGGACACAATTATTTGAAGGAGGGGAGAATGTAACACCCCAAGCTTCCACTGTACGTTTCCCTTCGAATAATGCAATAGCGTGTGTTGTACGCAACCTCGAGCTCTAACACACACCACAACTAACTAAACTAGCCGTTGTGAATAGTAATACCAAATTTTTGAAATTTTATAAATTTTATTTATCAAAATGGACTTCATTTTTGGATTCGGAATATTGAAATTAGCCTATGTTGAATTTTTGGTATTTTTCTGAGAACTTCTAAATTTTTATGAATAGTGAAAAATACTTAAAAACAACTTTTTTAATCAAAATAATTTATAGTGATAAATTATAATATTTAGTGGTTTTAAAGTGTAATTAGAATATATTTTTACCATTTTATCCAATGGTGGTCATTAGAATTAATTTAACATTGAAATTGGACATAAACAATTGCCAATCTTTTGATATAAATTGTTTCTTAAAAACACGCTATTTGTTGTAACAGCGGGAATTAATTATAAAATTAATCAATACAACTTATATTTTTGGAATTTTGTAAAATAGAAATCATTTTTGAATTCGGAATATCAATTATAGCTTAGGGTGAAATTTTGGCCTTATTCTGAAAAACTTCAATTTTTGATGAATAGTGAAACCACTAAGTGGTTGTTAAAAACTGATTTTTCATTAAAATGAAATATTACCAGTTCTGTGATTTGATTTTCAAAAATCCGACATACATGGTTGTCATTAAGAAGTAAATTGTGGTTCAATGAGATTAAAATAATTTTTTGGTGAATAGTAACTTTTAAGTTCTTAATCGCGATTAGAGGTGATTAGTGTAGTTTAAGGTAAAAATAATGTTTTAATAATATGAGATGAGCTTGACACTTGTCCTACTCCTATTGGATGAGTCATGGCCGACCAAGACAACCCATGGGTCAACTTGGGGACCCCATGGAGCCACTTTAGTTGGAAAATGACATTAATATATATTTATTTAATGTTAAAATTAAATTGACACAAACATGAGTTGTTTTACTAAAACAGTTTTTAAGTGGGGCTACACAGATCCGAATATTGACTATAAATATTCATAAGAAATCTAAAAATATTTCCTACATCATAGTATTTTTTTAATAATTTTTAGAAATTAAATAAATTAAATTATTTATGACATCATTATGATGCAGCGATGACCTCATTATTTAACGATTTAAATAAAATGAGAACATAATTCAAAATTCAAGGCTTACACTTGTCCAAAGCCTATTGGATGAGGATATTTCGAACCCTAATCACCATAGCCACGAATTATATAAGTTTGGGACCTTTATAATCCTAAAATCATTTTATAATAATGTAACATTTCAATCTTTCCAAAAGAGCCCCTCCTCTCCTCTTATAAAAGGCCCCCACCTCTACCATCTTATTCACACTTCCAAGCCTTTTGGTTCGTCCAACCTCTTCCCAAATACTCTCCCAACTTCTCTCCCTTCATCCTAGAAGCTTTACATTAGTCAGAAAGCCATCCTATTGAGTCATTTTGATCAAATCAAAAGGAAGAACCCGAAGAAGAGCTAACATTTTCATCACCCTCTTTCAAGTTTCTTTCTTCTTCCACTCCATCTTTGTTTATTATTTCAATTATAAAATTATAACTCCAGCATCTTCTATATACTGTGATGTTATTATAAATATGGAACAACCATATTCAGTATTCTACCCATCATTTGAATGACATGTCACCATACATGCGTACGTACGGCTTACCGTCTCCACGTCGTGGTGTAATTGTTATTCAAGATAGTATTATTTAGATGGGTATAATAATGATATGTAATTCATGTAAATAATAAATATAACATGATAATGATTCTGTATATATGATATACTATCCAATTATATATTATTTTAATATCAAAATAATGATATTGTCGCTCGTGCGTACGTACGGACTACCGTCTCCATGAACGCGATGAGATTCATTATCCGTCGTATCCATTCAAGTATAATTATCATTTGATGATTTAAAAATAATGTTTAAGGACATGATATCATTCTGGATATGAATAAGATACAACCTATCCATGAAAAACATGTCTTTCGTAACAAAACATATAAAAGAAAATGAGTAAGTTAACACCCGAAACAACGATAAATCTAAGATATTGTTAACAAAGCAATGTTAAAAGATCATATATGATATCATATGAATATATATGATTCTTGTATAATTTAATAACAATTATTTCACCATTATACAGGAGGTTAACCTACCCCAACCAAGGAAAAGTACAAGGTAAGGGTTTACTTCACAACCTCTTCATTATCCAAGGTTGTTTATACATAATTATCTACTGGGACCTCGTTATCATCCACATCCATGTTTCTTTAAAATGTCTTTCAAAACATTTTTAATATTAAATGTAAAATGGGTTAAAGTCATTTATACCCTTATACATTTTTGAAAGGAATCTTACCGTCGTTTTCCAAACAATGTACTTTTTGACCTTTTTGACAAATTTAATGTAAGAATGTTTTTTTTAACTTATACGGCGGGTGAGGCTATTTTCCGCCATTATAACATCGTCGAGGCTTCCCTAACAAGCTTATAAGAATATTTTCAATGTAAGTGTATTATTTTATAATTATGGGACTTTTAAATGATTTCAAAAAGGAGAGATATTTCTCTCAAATAGCTTTGATTTCATCTAAGTCAACATCCTTTGATGGGTTTTAAGTTTAATTGAAATTGATTTATGATACAAAACATCCATTGAACATTTTGTGAAATATTTGACTGTGGATGTGGTATTTTTATACCATCCATAGCTTATGGAGAAATTGTTGACATTTCGTATGCTAGTTTTAATACGAATATTTATGTTATGTTTAAACCTATTCATATGAGGAATGTATTGGACTTAATATGTGACGGGTGGATCCCGCTATAGCTTCTCGATGCATCGGTAGGTCTCATGAGACAACTAGGCGTGGAATTGGCCGAGGCCCTTTCCCAATTTGATTTATGGTTTTGGCCGAGGCCTTAATCATTTTAGACGTCTTGGTCGAGGCCTTGACAAAGTGTTTCAGAATGTCTGGCATTATACATTCCCTCATTATTAAAGTGGTTATTGATATTTCATGTGATTATTCGTCTAGTAGAATATCCATGAGAGTAAGTAATGGCATTATTTTATTTTACTTTTGCCATATTATGCTGAAGTTCAAGTTCAATAAGGCTTTTTTTAGTTATACATTGCCTTAAATTCTTATGTTTTCTTATAAAAGCTTCCACAATATTGTTATCCTTACTGAGCATCTGAGCTCACCCCTTTCAATGTTTTAATATTTTCCAGGATGTGAAGAAGTGTATTATGACTGACTTGCAAGAATAGTCAGTGAGGATATTAGTGTGGACTATGAAGACCATGTTATTGTAGTTTGTTTACTTTTTGATGTAATGAATGAATTATGAATGTATCTAGTGTTTCCAAGGCTACTAAACTAATCGGTCTTTAGAGAATTGATCTTTTGCGATCATGCCAATGTTACGAAGTAATGCACCGACTCTGGGTAGCTGGGGTCGAGGCGTTACAAAGACCCTATGTTTTCTTGGTTTGGATAGAAATTATTGACATTTATTTAATGATTTATCATGCTTATCTAATCCACTCGCCCAGTTGTATCAGGAAGGAGAAAAGTTCATATGGATAGAATAATGTGAAAGGAATTTCAAGGAGTTGAAAAGATGCTTAGTCAGCGCACATGTTCTCACACTTCCCTATAGTAGAGATATAATTTTGATCTACAGTGATGCATCCAAGAAGGGTATGGGATGTTTTCTCAGGAAAGATGATACACTGATAGCTTATGCATCATTAAAATTGAAAATCAATAAGACACATGACACAAATCATGACTTAGATTTAGTTGTGGTAATATTGTCATTAATCAATTAGAGGCATTATATTTATGATGAAATGTATGATATATATATACAAATCTTAAAAGTTTAATGTTTATTTTCTCTCAAAATGATCTAAATATGCACCAAAGGATACAATTGTTGTTGAATAATGATTGAAATTTCTCCATACATTTCCACCATGGGAATGTGAACAAGAGGGAAATTTTTTTGAGTTGAGAGGACCATGCTATCTTTTCTATGATGTGTATCACAAAATATCTTATATTTATGCATATAAAAAGGATGGACAAGGAAATAATAAAGGAAGGGGAGAAATATAATCTTCCCCAAATAAATTTTCATCCATCTATAAATGTGTTCATTAAAGTGGTGCAAGATGAAGATTATGAGGTATATAATAAGGTGACAAATTTTCCTGAGTTTAACATAGACTATGATGAAAAAATAATGTTCAGGAATCCTGATTTTGTCCCTCCCATAGTAGGTTTAAGGAAGGAAATTTTGGAAGAAGAACATTGTTTAGCATTCTCTACTCTACCTAGAATAACCAAGATGTTTAGAGATATAAAAGAGTATTTATAAGGGATGGAATAAAAAAACATACTACAGAATATGATTCATAGTGCTTGGGTTTTCAGAAATATAACGCTAGGAGATAGAATTCTAAGGGGAGGTTACAACCATTACCCATACTAGAATGGAAATGGGAAAGCATTACTTTGTAATTTTTCACCAGACTTCCCAAAACATCTAAAACAATAAATCTATATGGTTTATAATTTATTTACTTTTGAAGTTGGCGGCCATCATTTATATGTGATAAGACTTCCCTCTAGATCATCGTTCTAGAATATATATCAATAAAGGGGTAAAATTTCATGGTGTACCCCTTTCCATTATATCTAATCGAGATCCAACGTTCACATTGATGTTTTAGAGAATTCATTAGTATGATCTAGATATGGATTTAGGTTTTAATTTTTTTTATCATCCTCCAAAATATATTCAGTATGAGAGGAAAATTCAAAATCTAGAATACATGTTGAGATATTTATCTATGGATTTTAAATGTGGTTGGGATAAACTCCTACCTTTTGTAATATTATTACAAATTTTTTTCCCCCTCAGATTGATATAGATCTTTATGAAGCCCTATATGGTAAAAATTATTGAAATAGTTCATTATGGGATGATGTTTGGTAAATAAAGCTGTTGGGACCCAATCTATTTGATGAAATGACAGAACACATAAGATCATCTTAGAGTCGTAAAAATGTTATGAAAATAATCGATTACATGATATATATTTTAACGTGGGCGAAAAGGCATTTATATGAGTATCTCCTTGGAATATAGTGATTTTATTTAGAAAGAATGGAAATCTATGACCTAGGTATATCGATCCTTTTGAGATTCTAGATCATGCTGGGAACATAGCTCATCAACTGGGACATCCACCAAATCTCACTCAAGAGGACTATTTGTTTAATATATATCTTAAGGAAGTAACTATATGATCCTTCACATGTAAAAAACTGAGCATTCATCCCACGAAAGAAATATCTTTCTTATTAAGAAAAATTAATAAAGATTCTCAATCATAGAGACACAGTTGAAAAAAATAACACAACTCTCTTGGGTAATGTTTTATAGATTAACATCCAATTTTATAAAGCTACACGAGGACCTAAGGATGTGATGAGGTAGATTTATCATAATCTATTTGTATCCAAGTGATTAATTTTATGGGTGAAATCCATTTTAAGGGGGAAATAATATAATTCCTTGACATTTTAATTAATAATTATCTTTAAATAATTTTCTTTCTTTAGTATCTTGTGTTGCACCCAATTGTGAGTTAAAAAAATCCAAAAAGTACAATTATTATAAAATTTATACAGTAACAAATCAATTAAATTAGAGGTTATAAATTCAATAAATATTTTATTAAATTAATATAATGTCTAACTCAATGTTAATTTATTGGTATGTTATATGAAAATGATCACTAAAATTATATATAATATCACATTATTCTTCAAAAAATATGTTTTCTTAAAAACAATACTTGTTTTTATTCATTTTAATAATTTATAGAAAATTTATTTGAAAAAATGAATTTCAATTTAGAATTCATCATGTCAAAATAATATTAAAATTATATTTTTATCAAAAAATTAATTTTATAGTGAAACTACATATTTGTATTTAATTATTTATTTTTCATTTAATATATTTATAAGATAATGTTTTTGATTTTTATTTTAATTATATTATTTCTATTTTAAAAAATCCAATTATGTTTTTTGAAAAGGATTTTATATATGAATTTCTTATAAAAATAATTAATGTTTTTAAAGAGAATTTGTTTGGAAAACTTTTTTTCATGGAATATTGCAGGATTTATTATAAAATAAATTATCAAACATATATGTTCATAATTTGGAATAAATAATGGAAAATTTATATTCATAATGTATAAATTTAGATAATATGACCCATTTATTTTTGGCATATATGAATAGTAATTTTGGGAAAATTCAGTTACCACGATAATAGGTAAATTTAGTAATTTAGGATAATAATAAAATTATAAAGACAATAAAATGAACCTAACACATGAAAAAATTATATTGGGTGGATCATATTCGACCCTTAACACCTGAGGATCTATATTATGTCATTTAATTGAATTTTTTTTGCAAGGCAATGTCTTATATAATATCTAAATTAATGCATGACCCAAAATGTCACTTTATTTGTCTTTAATATCCCTTATGTGTCCACATTGGTAAACAGTTAATTGATGAATTAATATGAATATATATTTTAAATTAATAATACTTAATTTTAGGATATAAATTTATATTCGATTTTTGGGTCATTTAGAAGAAAGTATGGTATTTATAATATTTTTATTTTAAAAAAAAATTAATTCTATCGCATTCATGTTTTAAATAAGATATCATTTTTTATAGAATTATAAAAAAGATAAATTAAATTGTAAATATTATTATTTAAGATATATATTTATATTATTCATGGTAATTTATTTTTAACTTTTATAGATCAAATATTTATAAAAAATAATTACACAACATTGATGTACTAATTACTCTATAAACGAATATATCATATAAATGATAATAAAAATATTAGAATCAATATAATTTGATTTAATTAACGTGATAAAAAAATTTTATAGATGAACATGACTTCTAATTGATATAATAAAATATAATTTTTTATGTTAAATTTCTATCTGGATATTTTTAAAAGTCCATGTAATGAATTAGGTGAAACATGACAATAAATATATTTTATTAAAATTATATTTTCTAAAATTATTTTGAAATAATACAAAATTAGTGGGTTGAATAAAAAGTTATAAATTTTTAATTTATTATTTTATTGGCTTCACATAAGTACAAATTAAAACATTTTACTTTTGAAAAACATTGTACATTTGTTAAAATTAAAATATTTTACATAAGGGTTAATCAAAAGGATATTCAAGGAACATATACCAAAGATTATTTAAAATATATTCACTAATGAGATTACAAAAATATCACATATCAAAATAGAATAAATTTTCTTTTGGAAGTTTTTTTATTGAGATAAAAATTATTATAAATGGATATTTTTGGAGACTCAAAAAGTTCCACACACCTCAATTTAAAAAAAACATACTCCCTTACTTCTTCACATCTCATTTAGCCTTCATGTTCACCCATATCATAAAACCATCCCTTTCCAATTTCACTATACCCATTATAGAGGTTTTGGTATTCTCAAAAGTACTAACATAGTGTCCCTACGTGGATATCTAAGGGATGTTTTCCCAAGAAGAGGTAGTCATGTTTACTAAAAATTTAAAGATTATTCATTCCTCTACTTTCACTTAATGTACTAATTCGATTCCAAAGCAATTACTATAGTTTCTCCAATATTAATATGTGTTATTACTAATATGGATCAACGATATTCCATATTTTATCATTCCTATAAAATATGAAATCACATCATGTTCTTATGTACGACGTACCTTCTCCATGCGGTTGTGTAATATTTTTTTTCATCAATACCTTATTTCGATGGTTTTAATGATGGAAATAATTTTTTATATGATAATAATAACATGATATAGATCATGGAACAAAATATATTCCATATATTTCATTAACATTTAATTATTAAGGCAATGACACCATCCCTCGTGTGTTTGTATGACCTACCATTCCCACAACCTAATGCAATTATTTTCCCTATTCACCATTCTAGAATAATAATATAAATGTATATAATGAATAAATATATTTTATTTTACCTAAATATAATTCTTTAAATTTTCTATATTTTTCCTATTCATATGTATTAGGACTTATATGAAAAACCATGCATAAAAATGAAGTCTTTAACGTCCAAAAGAAGAGTAACAATGAAATATTGTTAACAAAAAATCTGATAATATGATCATATATGAATAATAAATATGAATATTGTTATGAATATGTTAATAACATTGTATAATACATTATAAAATATTTTCAAATATTTAATATGGAAATACGACTTAAGGAAATGGTTAATTCCACAATCTATTTATTATCCAAGATTGTTTATATGTAAGTATCTGATAGGAAATATTTTTTTTTTCATTGTCCATTATTCTAAAAAAATACCACAATATTTTTACTATTATTATAGAATTCTTAAAGTCATTTTACATATGTGTTACTTTTTATTGAACAGTTTGAAAGTAATCCGTTTTATATTTTTCTAATGAGGCACTTTATGGCTTTTCCATATGAAGTTTGAATTGAATGCTTTTTATCTTGTACTACATGAATAGATTTTTAAACTTTCATAATCTCTTCATTACCATAGCCTTCCGTTAAATTATTACATGGTTATATTCAATGAAATTTAATTCCTTTAATGCTTTTTGGATCCTTAAGAAAAGACAACTTTTTTAAATTAGAAGTGATATTTTCATCAAGAATTATTTTCATGTTATATCTCAAAATTATTTTCAATCAAAGATACCAATCAGTGATGATACTTGTATTTTAATAAGGATAATTTTAAATTATATTGTACCTATTATTCCAATTGTTTCTTTATGTTTATGTGGGAATGATAATATGAAACCCATTTCTTTTATATGGGTTACATAATGACTGAATGATTTTTATAGATCTTATTTTATTTCACGGGTTTTGATATTTTGGATGATTTATGTTTTTCGGGCCATAAAATGATAGGATTTCATTATTTGATGGGTGAGACCTATAACTCCTTCCAATTTATTAGTAATGAATTCATATCTCATTATATTCACATGAATGTAATGGGAAATGATCTTGATTCAGTAATAAAAGGCCAAAATGGGAAGAAAACTTGGCTAAATAATATATCTCATGAATATCGAGTGAATCTGGTTCAATAAAGGTCTTTGGATTTTATGATGGGATTGTAAGCTATCCACGATTAATATGGAAATGATTTTATATTCTTATATGAATTCCATAATTTCATTTCTTATTTTATGATCTCATGAAATATATTCCATTGGAACTTCAATGATTTATCCAAGGACATGATATCATGTTCATTAATGTTAATGATATAATATTCAAATGTTTGTCTTACATTATTATGTATAATGATTATTATATTATTGATATATCCATTTTTAACCATTACCAATAATTTTAGATCACCCATTATTATGTTTCATATCCCAATATATTTATAAATTTATTATTTAATATGTGTAAAAGGGGATCTAATTATGAAGGAATAAGCAGGAGATGAAGTATATGTTTTATAAACAACCTGTTTGTATTTCCCAATTTCCAAAGACACTAAACCAATACTATTATAGAATAGGTTTTCTATTCTATGTAATGAATATAATTCTATTTAGATTTAATATATATGTATGAAAAGTATGATAAATTATACGTATAATAATTCCTTATTAAATATAAACATGAAGAAATCAAATCGGTGGAAAGATTCACTAAATATCCTATCATGGAGATTACTATGTGTGAAAATCTTGAGATAAAGATTCATCATCATGTGTGTACTCATACCAGACAAGAAGTATATTATTTTCCCCAAAATAGATTATTTTCAAACTATAGAACTGGGTTTATGAACATATTCATAACATTTCATGGTTCTAATCAAATGGGTGAACTATAATTAACTTTTAATGTGATAGATACTCTATAAAATTATTAAATTAACGTAACATATATTGATTAAATAAATTATATATTATGTTAAATTAATATTCAATTTTATTAATATAAAATTAACCCAAAGTTATCGAAATTGGTTCTAGAATACCATCTCTAACAACAACCCACAAGAAATAGATCTAACATCCAATAGAATTTAGTCAACTAAATCTCATATGATGATCATGTATCTATTTATCCTTGTCTTTAGTCAAAGGCTCGAACACATTTTATAGCAAGGAGAGTCATCCCACTATAAAAACCCATCTTTTAGAAAATTCTATCAAGAGATCTAACTTTTAAAGTATGTGCTTCTTTTGCTGACGTGGCCTTTTATGATTTTCAAGATCAACCATTGTAGTATTATAAAAATAGTGTTTGATATTGTCCTTAATTCTTGGAAACATGTTTATATAATGGATAAACGTTTGTACCAATATTTATTCCTTATAACCATATAAGCTACATCATACTATGAATTTAGAATTAATTATGTGACCAAGGATGGTTTATGCCTTTCCAACTCACAAAACATCCATTGTGAGTGGAGATTAAGGTGGATCATGATTTTAGATCGCCTTGATCAATTTATAATATAGAATATGAATATCATATGAAGACTAGTTCCTCCCATTACCTATAAATAAGGAATATATCTTTATTCATCTCAAATACTTATGCTTGGTGTTGAATTCTAATATATGTAAGTCACATCGGTCAGACAAATATCTTCTAATAATACATAAATAGTACACGACATCTAGCTTAGTACTTAACATAACATACATGACTGATCTAATTACCTATACATATGGGATCCATACCATAATATTCCTTTCCTAACGTTTTAGAGAAAAATTTTTATTAGAATGATGATTGTCATATTAATTTCTAAATAATCCTATCATTGATTGTTCTATAATGAATGTATTCAGTATCTGTTCAATATATTCCCATTAACATGGGAAAAAAAATCTCAAAGATCTATCACATTAGATATTGATCCTAGGGATATAGGTTGATTCAGCTATGTCCTTAATGGAGAATTTTGTTTTAAAAAAATATTTAACAAAATGTATGGATGATATTTTTTTCCAATAAGTAGAATGTCATCGACATAAAATATATTGAAAACTATTGTAATCCCACTAAACATCATGTAGAATCAATTCTAAAATTAACTCTTTTTGAAACTAAATTTCACTATGTATTCATCAAAAAAATATTCCTGGACTTCTATACTTTTTAATTCAATAAATGGATCCTTTCAATTCTCATACCTTGATGGAATACATTGGTGTCATAAAACCATCAGGTTGTTTCATATAGACATTATCTAGAAGGTTCAAAATAAAAAATATTATTACGAGATCCATTTATCCAATCTCATTGTCAAGGATAGATATTATATAATGTAAAACTTTTATGGATTTTAGTATTGAAACTGGTGATAATGTTTTGTCATGGTCTCTTCTGAGATGCTTTTTGGACCCTTCTATAGTCGGTTTTTCCTTATATGTACCAAATTTGAAATTTATGTTTTGTTTCTTATTGAATAATCATTTTAAACCAAACGTATTTACATACACTTGAGGTTCTACCAAAAATCTATTCACCATTCTGATACATTGAATCCATTTCATAAATCATACCGACTTTCCACTCAACAACACATGTTCCACTTACTTCATCCTTGTAGGTTACATGATTATTATTTTCAAATAATAATTATTCACCAACCCTAATTACTAGAAAATCATATATCCAATCTTTACAAATATATTTGTACTCATACAAAATACTTGTGCCTCTATAATTCATTCCTCCTTGGGGCATTGTAGATGGTTTTCCACTACTTAATCTTGTGAAATTTGAACTGAGAATTCAACAAATTATATCTCATTTGCAATATTTTTGAGGAAATTCATTTCCAATCATCTAATATATTGTTTCCTCTAAAAGAATTTTTTTAGGGGTCATAAAAGTGATAAATAATTTTTTCCATGGGGTACCCTATATATTGGAAAACATTGTTCCTCAAGGAGCTAGTCAAATACTTGAAGATTCCTTAAAAACGATTCACTTCCACACACATAAATATATAAATATATTGATTTATTTCCACCCCATAATTGGAATGGAATTCCATATTAAATTTAGTTAACACTAAATTTATTATGTATTCTATTGTATGAAATACCTATCCCCAAAGGATAATGGATAAATCATATGGATAATCATTATTCTCACCATGATTAATAAAATATATCTCATACTTTTATATACATAGTTCCATTATGATGTTTAAAGGGTAGTGAGTTGACATTCAATCCCAAACACTCATAAATAATAATAAAAAATTAATTAAGATATACACCCACAAGATATGAGTAGAGTTTTTTAATCATCTCACCATGGTATTTCTCTAATGCAATCATGTATTCACTGTATCCATAAAATGAATATTACGTATACCTCATTATGTTTACATATCCATATCTACTAAATTAATTAGTGACAGACATTACGTATTAGTCCCCTCCCCATTATTCTATTGTTAAAGGTCCACACACATTTTCATGAACTAATTCAGGAAGATCCTTAGCTACTTCACATTTTACACTAAATGGGGATCTTTTTACTTTCCTTATAAACATGTATGACCTTCACCATGTCATTTTATATCCAAGGAATTTTAATATAAATCATTGTGTAATTTTTTTAAAATTATTTAGTTTAGATAACATAGTTAGTGATGTCATAGTTTGGTGTAATATGAGTCAGGTGAACTAGTTTGGTTTTAAATTTTAAGTACATGATTAGATAATTAAACATGTAAAGACAACTATTTAAATATGTTTTACCATACGATATTGATTATTAATAAAATAAGAATAACTGTTTCCAAAATATAAAAATATATCCCATTGAATAATGTTTTTATAATGGAAAAATGATTTCTAAAACCAATGGAACATAATAATAATATTTCCAAATCAAGATCATTCTTATCAATATCAGGTGATTATAGTCCTCAAAAGCATCAAGTAAAAGTATTTCTCTCTTGGATATTCCGAGATATACCTCCCCTCATGAAATATTACTGAATACAATTTGTTCTTATATTTGAATAAATATTTTTTAAGTACATGATTATATACTATATAATTTATAAAAATATATAAATTTCAGTTGACAAAAAATATAGCTGAATATTCCACTTGCTTCAATGAATGTGTGTATTTTTTCCTCTGTCTGACCTTATTGACACATAATAAACTGATATAATCCTATTAAATATCCATCCCCATGGTATTTTTCATCATATATGTTGTTTTTGAAGAAACATTGGACTATTATCACCTCATTATACCTTTCCTTTTATTCATCATTACTATAAAGGATTAGCATTATTCATGTCACCGAGAACATGGTGAAATATAGTGAGAATATCTGGGTGATTCAAATATTTTTCTAATTAAAATTAACAAAATTGATAGAGAATATCCAAGGTAGAAGAATATTCTGATCAGTGTCATATAAAAAAGTAAATTTATACTATATAATCTCTTGGTGTCCAATGTTGCAAATGGGTATAACTATGTGTAGTCTAGATTTTACACCTTCTTGATGTCTACTCTGAAATAGTATCATGGATATATAAAAGTGTTCCTATATAAAACACTCTAATAATAGACCACAAATATTTTGAATCATTCTATAAGAATCCATGTGTTCGTGTGAAATATTTCATACATTATATAGGTAAGAACTCATTAAAAACAGAATGTTGACTACGTCACTCAAATGATTATCATATAAAAAAAACCATATATCACTCACCACCATTTTACGAGGATTAGATGTTGATGTTTTAGCATTTAATTTTTCATTCATGTAGAATCACTACCTGGTGGTGTCATAACTGTTCGTTGAAGTTACATCCATTAAAGATAAGGCCTTTCTCCAAAATAGGTCATATGGATAATGTGGCTGATGAACATGCCATTATTCTACTGTTATAAAATAATTATTACGAGTACATTACTGGAATAAAATTTATGTAAGAATAAAATAATTTGAAGTTTATCATTTAAAATTTTTTATGTATCAATATCCCTCACAATAACACCTTGGGATTTTTTGTAATTTATTTGCAAATAAATTTAATTTATTCAATATTTTGGGTTACACAAAATATAATTTTTTAATGAACCAATATATAGTTTACCACAATAATCAATCCTTTAAATTAATAATTGTGAATAGGAATAAATAAATTATGAATGTTTTGTGTTTTACTCTTGTATAGAATAAATTCATTTTCAATTAATTGTTTAGGAATATGAATAATAATCATTTGAATATTGAAGAATTTTTTTAAAAAATAACAATCATTATGAAAACAGAGTATTTTTATATTAAAAAATTAAATTAAACATGATTAGTGACATTTTTAACTAAATGTAATATATTATGTTTTCAATAAAATATTTTATCATTAATCTAATATTTTTCAAGTCATTGGAGATGAAATCATCCAATTTTATTATTAAAACAATATTTTTCTAAAAAGTCACTTCATCCAATTTTCCCCACATTTTTTCTAACTAATTCTCAATATTTTAGATAATTTATTTGGAAAATTGAAATTAATTATTTTAATAAATATGTAAAAATATCTTCTAGTGTTTTTTATAATTTTCCGAAAATATTAATTTTTTCAATGAATAGTGATAATTACTAATTTTTGTTAAAAACATCATTTTAGTTTAACGATTTTACAAAGTAATATATATTTAAATATATTCATATAAACTATAATTAGTTCAATTACATTATTATTAATAAAATTTATTTAATTTTAGTCATTTTCATGATTATTGTTTAAAAAAAACCTTTTATACTTATGAAATATTTTTCTTTTAAACCCCACTTTTTGATCCCAACTTCATGTGTAATTTTATATTGAATTATAAAACTTCTCTAAATTGATTTTTTTAAAATGTATTGAATATTTAGAAATAAAATTATTAATATTATATAATATTCCAACTAAATACTTTTTATAATGGATAGTAAATATAGTAAAAACTAATTATTGCTATCAAGGGTAAAATGTTTGTACAAGGAGGCGTGTGTTAATCCAAAAGTGATGACATGATATCTAATTAATAATTTATAAATCCAATTTTATGGAAATATATTTACATTATATTATCATAAATTATAATCTATAATATTTTTTATGAATTTTTCATTTTATATTTTTTTGGGAAATTTCCATGTAGATTCTATGTGGGTCCTCTACCCCATTAATAAAATGAAACCCCCTATCCTCTCCACTATACACTGATATACCAATTTGGGTCATCCATACCACACAAAAATACCTTTCTTACATAACTATCTACGTACTAGGGCTCTTAATTTGATTAGAAAACACTTCTATTAATCCATTCGGTGAAAACATAAAATGGTTTACCAAAGAAAAGGTATCGATCATAACCGAGATTTTTTATTTATTTATTCTTCTACCTTGATTAAAATATTATGAAAATTTGACAAAATAATAACCTAATTATTTTTCATATCAAATTTTTTATTATTTTTTTCATTATTACCATTATCTATATCCTCTTCCATCAAATGGGAAATGAAATTATTGATCTTGTCTATTAAAGACTACCTTCTTGTTGACGATGTAATTATTTTTCCATAACAACATCTCAAATTTGGATAAAATGTCGTATTAAATTTATATATAAATAAATATTTTAAAAAAATTTATAATTTTAGAATAATAAATAAAAAATTATATTATTTCCTTTGAATCTATTGAAAAATGATTACGTTGTTCGTGCATACTTTTGGAATATCACATCCACAAATTAACATTATATGATTTTCATTTTATCTTGAAATGTATAGTAATAAGGATATATTTAATGAATATATATCATATATATGATATAAAAATAATTCTATTGAGATTAATTAATATATTCTTTTATTACATTCCATCAATCAGGAAAATGATAAAAATATTAAGGCAGACAAATATCTTACCATCTCTATTGATTGTGTAATTCATTTTTTTGGTTATTAATGTAAAGGATGAATAAAAATTTGTATATAATAAAAATATATGATAAATATATCATTATTAAAATTCTTTTTATTATGTAACTAAAATCAATGTATAATTTAAATCTATTGAAACCAAACTATCATGAAAAACTATGTAGTTGTCACCCAAAATAGTGATTTTAATAAAGAATTTTCAATGAACGTGTGATAAAAGTGAATAATTAAATCATATATGGTAATATATATATATATATATATATATTATGGATATATAATACATTTATAATAAAGTTATATTAATTATATATTAATTTCTATCATTTATAATGAATGTCAAGACATGAGTTAAGATATTTTTATCTCACATTCATTTCCTAGGGACACATTTCTTATTTATCACTTGTTTGTTTTTTGGTGAATATAAAAAAAATTATTGTTTTTATAATAATATTATTAAAATATGTTATATAAATATAAAAATATATTTCTTTCATTCATGGGGATTATTATACAAATTCAAAAAAACTTTTTAAAGGTTTTATATTATAATATCAATGTTTATTCATTTTTTTTGTAATGAAGTTTAAAAGGATTACATATTTGGATATATCTCTCATAAAACACATTAATGTTTTCCATATTTATTTAATACTATATAATAAATGTTTAAATATAAATTTAATTATTTTATATCTTTTTAATTTGAAATATTATTTTGAATGAAAATAAATATTTTTCCCACTTTATTCAAAAATGATTTTTCTTCCATATAATTGTTTTCTAAAAATGCTTTCAAGAATATTTTTGATATTAAAATATAATTTTTTAAATTTTTCCTTAACCTTTTATTAATTTTTAAATTTTTTTAAGGTAATATTGTTTGAAAATTTTAAACGAGTTACATTTGGCTTTTTACAAAAAATGTTAATTGAATAGTTGGGTTAACATGTACGATGTAATCAAACGATTCAACTTTTATGACCACTCAACGATTTGAATAATACTTTAGGTGTTTAAATGTTATTTTCAAATAAATATTTTTCCTTAATATTTTTTAAATTTTTACATTTTAGATAACGTATTTCAAAATGAAAAAGGGGATTATATTAATGGATTGTTTTACCTTTCTATTCATCAATGAAATTTTTTTTGAGATTATTATTTATTATTATGTATATTATAAAATTATTCTATCCTCATTATTTCTCTGTGTATTTCAACAATATGATGGAAATATGTTTCTAAATCTCATCACATTCCATGGGTTGTGCTATAATGAATTAATGAAATGTTTATGACACTTGTATTATTTTCACATGTTATATTATAATGGTATGATAATTGTTTTATGATCTTGTGGAACATAGAAGAATGATTTTAATTATGTAAGGATTGTTATAGAAATTATATATCTCTATAATACATCTAGTAGGGTAATATATGTAACGCCCTGACCCCAGTTATGGGAGTCGTTGCATTATTTTAATACATTGCTATGATTACAAGTAATCATGTCCTGAAAGACTAATCTGTTTACCAGTCATAGAAAATAGATTACATACATGAAAATTACATTACACATTTGAAAATAAAACACAACATAAATGAACCTTTTATACCACCATTAATCCCTTAGCATAACCCTATTAATCAATCATAAAATAATTCTTCACATCCTGGGAAAAATAAAACAATGAATGGGGTGAGCCCAGATACTTAGTAAGGGTAACAATATAGTTTAAACTTTTATAAATAAGAAAAACAGTTAAGGAAATGTATTAAACTAAAAAACCCCTTTTAATATTAAACTTCAGCATAATATGGGAATGATAAAATCAAATAATGTATTTTACTTATACACATGGATATTCTACTAGTTGAATAATCACCTGAAATATCAATAGATACTTTCATAATGATGGAATGCATAATTCCAGACAACATAACAACCTAGTCAAGGCCTTGTGCAAAGACTATAAATTAAATTTTGCCAAGGCCTTGTGACAAGACAGTAGTTTGTCTCCGGAGACCTAACAATGCATCGAAGAGCAATAATATATTCCACCTGTCACTTAATAAGTCCAATTCAATCCTCATATGAAAATTTTATAACATAACATAAACATTCATATTAAAAATAGCATAAAAAATGTCAATACATTAATCATCAACCATTAATGGTATAAAAATAACACATACACAGTCTAACATATCAAAAAAACATCAATACAATATGGAAGATTTGTATCAAAATAAATCAAATTCAAACGTGTTTAAAATCCATCAAAGGAAATTGTCATAGATGAAAATGATTTGTAAAACTCTTTGAGAGAAATATCTCTTCTTCATGAAAACATTTTAAATTCCAACAATTTAGAAAGAAAGACAATTAAAAACTTTTTTAATCAAAGTGTTTCATACCAATTTGAATCTTTTGAACGGAATTAACTTTTTAAAAACATTCATATCCATATAAATAAATCCTGAAAAACCATTTTGAAAACATAGACATTAATGAAAATTATATAGAATAATAAATATTTAAAACATTTTAAAGGACGTTTTATTAAAAAAGTCCCTTAAAATGAATCCCTTTGAAATCTATTTTATGAAACATTGACATGGATAATAAATATTTCTCAGTATATTCATACATAAGAACAACCTTGGATAATAATGTGATTTTAAAATTAACCCTTACCTTGAACTTTTCTTTGGTCAAGGGTACGTTTAACCACCAGTATGAAGACCGTAGTATGTCATTAAATTATACAGAACCAAATTAATATTTATGATATCATACATGATTAATTTATGACTTTATACTACCCATTTAATAATAATTTCTATGTTATATTTAAATTTCGGGTAATTATAGGCTTCTTTATCGTAAGTGCATTAAAATAGACATATATATGAAATTGAAAACACTGTTTAGGGAGACGGTAGGTTGTACATACGGATAAACGATGTTTCCATTTTCATATTGTATTGAACAGAAATAAGTGAATATGATATATGTAATTATATATATATATATATATGTATATCCAGTAGAATTATTATTTCATATATTACATACTTATTAATGATATATATATATTATAATCGTCATTGAATGGTGAACATTGCAATTGAATCTCATCACGTCGTGGAGACGGTAATCTGTAGGTATGCATGAGAGAAAATATGAGTATATTGATGGTGAAATAGTATGTAATTAGATGGTATATCAAATATAAAAGATCATTAACATGTTATATTTTTTATTCACATAAATTATACTCATTATTATACTCATCCAAATAATTATGTGATTGAATAACAAACTACACCAAGATGTGGAGACGGTTATCCGTACGTACGCATGTATAGAGACATAGTCATTTATAGGATCGATCGAATAATGAATATGGTTGTAACATTTTTATAATAACATCAAAGTATATTGAAGACACTGGAGTTATTATTTTAGATTGTCAACGACAAAGAAATATGTTGTGGAAGAAGAAAAGAACTTGAAAGAGGTGAGGAAATATTTACATCTTAATCGTGTTCTTCATTTTAATTTGATCAAAAGGGCTCCATAGGATGGCTTTCTGACCAAAGAAAGGCCTATAGTATGAAGGTAAGGAATTTGGAAGCATGTTTTGGAATGGGATGGCCGAGCCAAGAGGTTTTGGAGGTGTGAAATTAAGAGAAGGGGAAGTGACCTTTTATAAGATATGTGAGGGTCACTTTAATGAAATCTAGAAATATTATTTTATAATAAAATCATTATCAGTTTTTAATGGCTCCAAAATGAATTATTTAAAGTCTAAGGTGGGTATGGGACAAAAACCTCTAAATTTTTTTTAATAGGTTTAGGTCATCACATTAACCTTATCTTTTAGATTTAACTCATAGTGAAATAGTTTGACCTTTACTACGTCCCTTTGTATTTTTATATTATATGGTTATTATAAGAACTATAAAGAACAAATAGAACACCAATAGGTTCAATAATGACATATATAATATTATTAAGACCCTTTTGTAGAACCTTAAATATTTATGAATATTATAACAAACTATAATATATTATTTGTTTTAAAAACTCGTTTTTTACAATTTTGACATTATTTAATAAATGATTTTTTAAAGTCCTAACAACATTTTTATTTAAAACTAAATACATATGTTCAATAATAATATGACATATTATCCAATAAAATTAGTTTAATTAATCAAAAGTCTGAAATTACATTTATTTTGTATATTTATAATATGAATTATTATAATTTTTTTTTTACTGTAATTACTCCATCATCATTGTGTCGTAAATATAATAAATTATTTAATGTATAAAAATTATAAATAAAATATCATTATGTAGAATATATGTTTAGATTTCTAATGAATATTTATAGGTGATATGTTTTATAATTTAGAATATCAATGATGGTAATAATGATCACATGAGAATTATATTGAAAATAACGAGGAAATATAATTTTTGAGGAAAATTTGACATGTTTTAAATTTTTTCAACAAATGTTTCCAGTTTTTGGACATATATTCTCTAGATATTATATATCTATGGATCTATAAAACACTAATGTTATTGAATGTTGGACCACTACAAACATTATGAATGAGATCTATTGATTTCATGTATTTTAAGGGAGTAATATATGGTTTAAGTAGAATTTATAATTTCCTTCTTTTCCACTCAACATGTTAACATGGAATGGATCCAAGTTCATTTAGAAAAATTTAATGTGAATAAAAATTCAATTAACTAATTTGAAGGTTATACAGTGCACCTGTGAATTCATTACCCTATAGTAATGATTTTTTTAATCAATAGTGATTCATTGAGGAACAGATTATGATGAGTTATTCTATATAATGACAAGGTTATAGATTATTCCTCACGATGATTGAGGATTTATGATCAAAATTACCCAACTCAGGATTTGGAGTTATCTGCGGTGATTTTAGGATTAAGGATATGGGGAAATTATCGTCATCCGGAATAGTGTAATATATATATATATATCATAAAAGTATAATTTCATATTAACACAGTAAGAGTTTAATAATCACTGGAGAAGGTGGATGGAACTAATTAATGCTAATTTATTCCCTATACATTACCACCTAGAGAATGAGAACAAGTTGGATGATTTTTTTCGTAAAATTGACTGTATTAGATTATCCATGGAGTGTATCAAATAATAATACATATTTCATTATTTTTAATGTTTGTATCATGAAATATTGAAGGAAGGGGAGAAATATAATCTGTCTCAAATTAGTTTTCAATAATCTATCAATGTGATTATTAAAGCGGTGCATAATAAAGATGTAGAGCTATAGATAATGGTTTGAAATGGTTAGGAGTATAGATTTTATTTTTTTAATGATAAGGTTCATGAAATGAATTTTAATTAAATCCATACAATACATTAAGAATGAGCTATAAGAGGATTCTTGTATTTCTTTATTCATTATTCATCTTAGAAGTATAAATATTTATAGGGAAATGATAGTGTTTTTCAGGTGGGATTGAATGAAGAGAGATATTGAAATATATGTCTATTTATGCTTGGTATGTTATAAATTTATGGTTTTATTAAAAAATTATAAATATATATTACAACCATTATCCATTCAATAATTTAAAAGCCATCATCTTTTATTTTTTCATAAAACCGCCCAAAAATTTGTTGCCCAAAAAGATATATGAGTTATAGTTGATCAAAAATTGATTTAGAAAATATAAGTGCTATCAGAGAATATTTATGACTTGATAATATTACTATAATATCCATTATGTAATTGAAATGGTTGTATAGAATATCGAACTCAATTGTATTTGATTTGGATATGAGGTTTACCTCAACATTCGGGCGATATCTCTATTTGGCTCAAGATACAGAGTGATATTTCATCACTACATATCATCCTACAGTATTCTATTATTCTAAAAGAACCATTAAAAACATATATTATTTTATGAGATATTTTTCTATGGAGTTTATTGTCATTTAGGATCAATACCTTTATCTGTTATATCTTTCTAACAATTGTAGACATCACTTGATCATTCAGATGAATCCTTATGAATCCATATACGGAAAGAATTATAAAACTATAATATGATAGAATTAAATTATTTAAAGAAATATTTTAGGTCCTCAACAATATAATGAAAAAATTTAGAAGGTTTGAGTCATTCTACAACACATTTGGGATGGTCAATGTTGAGAAAATGTTTTTTCTAAAAATCATCGTTGAGATTTTCAATTTGAAATTGATGGGAAGGTGTTCTTGTGAATTAAACTACATAAGAAGGATTTTAGTATTATTCATAATATAATTCTATGAACTAGGTATATTTCCCCATCGTTATTGTTGATATTGTGGTTAAAGTATCTTATCTCTTGGCGTTTACACCAAACATCACTTGACGTCAAAATTTGTTCCATATATCTCTCATAAAGAAGTATATACCCATTACATCACATGTATTGAACTAAGTGATCATAAAATATGAATAATATCTCTTATATGAAGATAAAACCATGTATATTTCTCATTATATATAGAAGGTGCTAGGAAACTAGACCGCCCACCATGTTAATGTATATTGGAAAAAACAACTAATTTGGGGAAGCTCTATGGGACCAGGAAGATATGATGAGGAATAAGAATCATAATTTTATTGTTTCAGAGTGATATGATTTGAAGGGAAATTTATTTTAATGGGGATAAAATGTTTGAATTCTAATTTTTACGAATTTTTTTTTTCAAATAAGTTTTTGTTTTCAGTAGCATGCATTATTTGTGACTCATAGTTTCAGAGAACAGAATTATAGTTTTCCATTATGACTGAACCATTAAATTTGTGGGTAAGATAATGAATAAAAAATTATTAATGTTTTATTATTTATATATGTATAAAAAAAATTCATGGTCTATATATGTTATATAAATAATCAATAAAATAATCTGAACATAAAATAAATGTATTTCTAAAAAACACTATTTATATACACAATGTGTTTTTATTTAAAAGACATTTTTTAAAAGAATTTACAAATTTACATCAAATTTTAAAATATTTTAAAAGAAATATTAGTTAAATTATAATATAAATAATCAAATTTATGTCATTTTAATTAGTTACATGTTCAATTTCATTAAAAAACATTTCCTAGTTATGGAATGTTTTTCATTGGAAAACCGCTTTTCATCACATATATAGATTTAATTCTAAATTAAATTCATCATATTATATGAATTTAATTTTGTAAAACTATTTTCATGTTTAAAATTATAATAACTAATACTATATAATATTTTCTAGTAAATATTATTCATAAATAATTTTAAAAATAGAAAAAACTCATAACGTTGGTTATGGATAAATTGTGATTTACCATCATGTTAAACCAAAAAAACAATGGAATATTATCCAATTAAAACCAGATATATCATATTTTATTGACTTATTGAAGCCATATAATATTCATCTATAATTTTAATGGTAAATGTTTTGGAATTTTTATTAGGAATAACATTATCATATTGTAATATTTTGGGAAACTTCAATGTGGTTTCCATGTGGGTCCTCTCCCCAACATATAAAAGGACACCACTATGGACTACACTACATAGTTACAAACAAAATTTATCTTAAAATAACTACAAAATTACCTTCATTAATTCCCTAAAAGTATCCTAGTGTCATTTTTTGGATTATAAAACCCTTCTATGAAGAGTTTCAGTGCAAACCATAAGAGGTTGTCTGATAAAGAGGTATCTATCTTAATCGAATGTTAATATTTTATTTCTTATTCCACATCATTAAAATATTAATAGAATATGAAGAAGAAAAAATAAAATTATCATATATATACTGATATAATATTATGTGATTATGAAAGCCAATATCCATATCCAATTTTATAAAAAGGGAAATGATATTTTTGATTGTTTTAATAGTGGACTACAACCTTGTGAACCGAAGTAATTAGTTTTTCATAACCACTTATCAATGATTTATATAATGATTTGTTTTAATTACACATGTAATATTTATGAAATTATTGTAATTGTTTAATTATAATATCACATATACCTTCTTACCTTATATCATTTAAAAATGGCAACATCACTCTTCCATACGTATATACTACCACCTCTATGAAGGGTTGGGATTTGGTTTTCATTTTATTTTGAAATGGATAAAAAACATAGATGTAATTATCTTTTAATATATATAAGATAAAAAATTAATCTATAAATCTAAATAAATTAATTCCCTTTAACTTTCCATCAATCGTGAAAAGGAAAATTGTCTTGCTATGTACACAAGCCACTTGGTCACCATAAACAGTGTAATTCATTTTCTATATCATAATTATATTGATGATTGAAAAATATGTATATAATGAAAGTATATATAATTTACATAATGATTAAAATTATATAGATTATGGTACAATAATCAATATAAAATTACCTAAAATATAGACCCATAACATACATGAAATACAAATTAGTTATTACCTAAAATAGTGTTTTTTACAAAAACAAATAATGAATGTGTGATAATGGGTATAAGTAAACAACATTTTTACAATATATATTATTATGGTTATTTAATACATTTATAGTAAACCTATAATTATTTGATGGTTATTTATAATGTGTATAAATAATGTCGAGACTTGAGATATGGGATTTTCATCAAACTTTTATTTCAATGGATCACATTTAATATACACCACTTTTTTCTCCAGGGTGGTGTATATATTCCTAATAAATGATGTTTTATGATTTTTTTGAAGAAATTATGGGATATAAATACCAATATATGGTTTTTCCTTAATATGTATTAAGATCCCAATGCTACCAAAGTAGTAATGATTTTATTTTACAATCCGATTGTTTATTTGGATTTGATATGATTTTGTTTATAATGATGAAATATTATGATCCATATCTTAGAAAAATAAATAACTTTTTTTACCCTATTGATATTTTAGTGATTAAATTTTTCCAATTCATTTCCCTATCCTTTATAAATCATTATATGGAAATAAAATTTTTAATTAATATTATCATTATTTTTCTCTTCGGATGAAAATACATTTTCCTCCATATAATCGTTTTTTAAAGCTATTTTCAATAATATATGTAATATAACACTATGATTGTTTGAAATCATTTTTCTTATGTTTGAATTTTTATACTTTTTTATAAAATGGCTATTTTTACAATTTCTATAGGAGGTAATTATTACCATCTACTGAAAATGCATAGGAAATATTTTTTTACGGAGTATGAAATGAAAAAAAAAATCAACTATAAGGATCAATCAATAATTTCATTCGTCCTTTATTTTTTTATTCCACTGAATGAAAATTTTCCACATTATATTTTATAAATTATTATATTTTGATGAATTTTTATCAATGGAAAGGTAATTTCCTCAATAAATTTTTATGGTGTTTCAATTCATCAATGAAAATATCCTCTGGTGTGTCTTACATTTAACTTAGGTTATGATCCATTGGTACAATAATCCCTCTTTCTCATGATGGATTATTATTATGAAGAAAATATTTTTATGAAACCCATTACTTTTAATGAGATATTCTATGATGAATTTATGAAATGTTCATGAAACATTATTTATTTTCTTGGGTGATGTTATGATGATATGATGAAAGTTTTACAATCTAGTGGAAAATATATATATGATTTTCCTTATGATATTGGTGGTCCTAGAAATATATATCCCTATAATTCATTGTGTAAATAATCTTATCTCATGGGATAATTATGGGAAAAAATTTGATGTGTCTGATTCTATATGGAGAACATTTCAATTTTCCTGATCCACTTTGATATCCAAGTAATTTTTTTAATCCATTATGGTAAATAGGTCAATGTTCATAATTCGGTATGAAAAAAATTATTGATGGTTGATTGATTGTTTTTAATGTTCGTTATAGTAAAAAGTGTAATATAAAAATGATTATAAACATTTGATTGCAACACACTTATATGAAATGAATTGATAGTTAATGATTTATTTATAATGAGTTCCAACTCTTATGATTCATGAATTTTTAAATGACAATGATTTATATCATGGATCATGTTTTTGGTCCAGAATAAATTGTTTTTGAACTTTATAAGTCATTTTCAGGATCTAATACCCTTATACATATCATATTCTTTAATGTGATTATCAGTTCATATCTCACATGTTTTCACTTACTGAGTAACTGACCTCACCAAATCATTTTTTTCTTTTCTCTTGGATATAATGAAATATTCAATGTAGGGTATATCTATCCAAAATATTGAATATTAAGGTATTTTTGTGTGACGGTGAAGATATTTCATGAACTGATATGATTCATTATCTCTTATATAAAGGCACAAACCCAATCCTATTAATAAGTGATTATTAGAGAAATTTATTAAATATTCAACTAAAATGATGTAATATATATTTAAGAAAAACATGGTTCAATATATTTTCTGTCAGAGAAAGAGTAAATGATTATTTGGATATTAGTGTTTGAGAAGATTTGTGAGAACATTAGGGTTATGTAAAGTTATAGGAATGTGTCTTGGAATTTTGGTGTATGATAGTGTGACTAGCTTACAAGAAATTACATCCATGACTGGATACTACAAGTGGATGGGGTATAAAACAAGGTTGTATCTATTTGTACCAAATATGAAAAGGGGCCTTTGGGATTGGACTCAATTGTCACTGGGATCATGATAATTATACTTTCTTGACATCTGCTATAAAATCATTAACCTGAACTTCAATAGTTTTCACAAAAAAAATTCTATGTGTTTTTATAAAGGATAACTTAAAATAACACAGTATATTATAAATCTGAGGACCTTCTCTATTCTAGGTTCTGAAGTATTATAAAAACCAAACATTAAACTAGATTTTACAATTATAATTACAATATAACTAATTAGATTCATCATAATTTTAACCTTAACTATCCTTTTAACTTCAAATGAATCCAATAATTTTTTTAATAACAGTTGATGATGAAAATATCTCAGTATTGTATAAATGAAGAAATGAAACTATTAGTCCATATATACCTATAAAACATTTTTTGAACATAATCTTAACAACATTACATACCAAAAAAAAGAGGTTCTAATAAAAGATTCAATGGAATAAATAAAATTCATTGTTAACATGGGGATTTAATTACTTTATATTGTAACCCTCAAGGATACCATTTGATTTTTAACAATTATAGGTACCTTATATTGTAACCCTCAGGGCATTGTTATGGTGTAACCATCACAGTTATAATTAGAGAAATCAAACAGAGGACCTCAAACAAAATCATACCCAATACATTGGAGGGAGATATAGGTCCCACACATTATCCTAATCAATGATCTAGAACTAGAACATAATCATAATACATGGATAATTTCATAAAAAATTCTTTTGAAATGTGAAAAATAGAATATTAAAAGAGGATTTTTATAGAAAATCCCCTTATAAATATAATATAAATTATTTGAAAATAAATTAAACAAAATTATTATTTTTATAAACTATAAATAAACATAACAATACATAATAAAAAATTTCTCACAAAAATAATCTTAGTAACATACAAGAATTGATGTAGAAGGTTTACCAAAATAATGGAAATTTGGTTAATAATTCCCTCACCTCAAGTTCGCCTTACTTAAAACAATTTTAAATCTTCTTTATAATGGTTAAATGTTTTTTATTAATAAATAAAAAATAAAAAAAAAATTTATAACACCATATATTGTCATTTTATCACATCATTCCACAGTTTTATTAATAATATTTGGGTTATTTCCAATGTTTCGGGTGCGTGCTTTATATGATTTCCATGGTCGGTTCGTAATGAGTTTTCATGTCGAATGGAAGAAAAACTGTAGAAGTGGAAAGAATTGGTAGAAATTTGTTTCCAGAATATTTAATGTTTCCATAAATCGTTTTTTTTCTGGTATGAGGATAAATCAGTATATAAGTCATTAGTGATATCTATTTATACTATTTTAGTGGTTCTTCGATAATCACAAACTAGTTTCATTGTATTATTTAGTATCATGCTTATAACTTAATTTCAAAACATAAAAGAGGTTATATAATAAAATTTGAATACATTTTAAACCATTAAAATGGTTTTATAACCAGATTTAATGTATGTAATGTAAATTGAGAACACATCGTCCATAATTTTGGTAAATTGACACATCACGTGCTGTGTTTTTTATTTTTTGAATAAGAGGAAGATGGGAGGAAGAATGATGATGAATTTTTCCATAAAAAATAATAAAAATCTTTCATATATATAATAATGTAATTTTTATGCCACTATTATAATTGGTTGTGAAGAGAGTATATGAAAAGATAATAATTTAAAAGAATTCATAAGAAAATGAATTAGTATTTTTACCTCACTATCTCTTCTCATTGAGATCCTCATAATGGACTTTTCTATTGGCCTTTTTGTGAGACCAGTTGATATTGGATGTGGGGAGAAAATTGGGAAGTGTTTTGGAATGAATATATACAATTCTCAAATCTTGATAGGTGTGAGAGGGAGTGGGGGGCCAGGGTGGAATTTATAGTGGAGTAGAGGAGTGGTTTTCCATTGTATTATTCATTATTTTATTATTTTTCACAAGACAGGAAATAGTATTGGTTCAAGTGAATATAAAAACAAATTAGTGTCTTAGAGTTTGAACAAATTTTAATTTACATCATCCATGACTCAAGTATGATTCCAAAATTCATTTATTTATCATATTTTGTAATTATCGAATTCCACTATTCACCAAAAATTCATGTATATCCGAAAAATCCAAAAAATTTAACCCTTAACATTTTTCAACTTCTACAATTAACAAATTAAATCCATTTTTCCAAAATAAATTTCCAAATATAAGTAATTTATTTTGAAAATAAAATAATAATTAAAAAAAAACAATTTTAAAAATAAAATTGATTTTATAACACCATAAAATTTAATGAAGGTCTCATAAAATTATATTATAACCCTAAAAAAGTATAATTACTCTTAATAAAAAAAATTATTTGAATTATTAAATTAATCATAAAATTATAATTATATTTATGACAAAAAAATACAACACTTATATAATGATCATATTGTCAATTATAAGATTCTTTCTTATTATAAATTCATTATGAGATTACTGTTCATTTGGATGATTTACACATCGTGTGGGACATATTACTATTCATAAGTTTATGTTAATATTCATAAGGGAATGGTACTATTCACCACATATTATGTTAGTTCTATCAGACTCCGAATAACTTAATGATTACAAAATGTATGTATTTTTTTCAAAATTCAAAGCACAGAAGTTACAAAATTATTTTTAATAGTGACATTATAAATGTAATATAGTTTTTATCAGTTCATTTAGTCGCATAGTGTTTCCATTTGAAATCCTAGAATATTACATTCTCCACCATTAAATAAATTACACCATCAAAATTCATTCATTATACTTATAATTTTGAATATAAATTTTGATAAATAAGAAAAACTATTTTATTTTGGGTACATAATTAACTAGAAGATCAAATTAAAAACCATCGATATTATTTTTCTATATAAAGAATGAATAAGCTCCAAAGTTCTGTAGACCATTCCTCTGATTCCAACTATAATTCCCTAAACCCTCAATTTCAGATTCAACACAAAAACACGTTGATAATTTATTTATAAACCATAACATAAAAATGCACATTATATTATACATCCAATGACCTTTTCCAAACTATGTTTTCACGGATTAGTGGAATGACCCAGGTATTTATAGAGTTATAATTTTACACATATGTTAATATTTTTGAATAATATATTATTTTTATGTTAAAATGGACACTTTCTTTGATGGTGTACCCAACACACAACTATGGGTTTCTCTAAAATCTAATTTTGCACACAAGGCTAACTCATACTGAATAATAATAATATAATATTATTATTTTAAATGGTAGGTAATTCCTTGTAATTGTATTTCTAAGAATAAACATAACTAACCATATTTTCATTAAAAATTGTTTTTAAATGTTTTTTCATTTATCTAATAAAATTAATAGGGTTAAAATGAATATGAATTCAATTTAATTCATAAATACATTAATATTTTTAAAAGGTTGTTTTACCGCAATTTGATAGAGAACCCTTTTTAAATATAATTTTTTTCATTATTATATGTTCCATTTGAAAATATAATCTTATTCTTCAGAATCAAGACATCAAAATTTACTTTGGGAAATTTTTTGGTATTTTTCTGAAATTTTTTTTAATGAATAGGGAAAAATACTGCATTTTAATTCAAAACTATCATTTCAACTAATTTATTTATAGAATTATATTTTCCTTTAATTTGTTTTTAAATTTTAATTATATTATATATTTATCATTTAATCCAATTTTGGTCATTGGATGTAATTTCACTTTGAAATTGGATATAAACACATGTCAATCTGTTTTTAGTTTTTACTTCTAAAAACATGATGTTTTGGTTTGGACAACAGGAATTAATTTTAAATAAATTTTTGATATATATGCATTTTGAAATTTGAAAAATGGATTCAAAATTTGGAATCAAGAGGTCCCAATTTTTTAAATATATTCCTTTTATTTTTAAAAAATAGGAATAGAATATTTATTAAATACTTTATTTATCATTGATAAAGTGTAAATCTAGTAAATAAGGGTAAAAAATAATGTAATATTAATATAAAATTATGCTAACACATGTTCGAATACTATTGGAAGAGATATGGACGACCGTGGGAATCCTTAGGTCAATTTTTGGACCCCATAGAGACAATTTTATTTGAAAATGGAAATTTATAAAAATAAATTTAAAGAAAAAAATTTAACACAAACATATATATTTAAGTAAAAAATATTTTTATGAATTTTTATAAGAACTATATCCATTTATAAATTACCCTTTTGAATGATAAAACTATTTCCAACATCATTATATTTTATTTATAATTTTTATACATCATATAAATAAATATATTTATGACACAATGATGATGTAGTGATTATATTATTAATTAAATATTTGAATAAATGTTATTATAAAACATAAAATAATTTTATTTTTAAACTTTTTATCCCATACATAAATTTTTTGGATTACTATGACTTTTTATCTTTGAATTAATTAATATATTTCTAAATAACAAATGTTTTTTGTATTTTAAAAAAGTCAGGATGTGAATAGTATAAAAATGACCTAAATGAGTTATTAAAACAAATACTATTTAATTAAATGATACAGTAGTCCAAAAAAATCAATTATTCGGTAAAAAGACTTATATCATTTTGGAAAAATCATTAATGAACCCATTTAGGTTTTTTTTGAATTTTATGGTAACTATATGAACCATATAGTATGAATATACATGAATACATGGTAATAGTAAAATTTGTTAACTATGTGATTAATATAAATGATAAGGTTAAATTTGAAAAGAAAACTTTTTTAAAACCTATTGGTTGAGTGTCTTTCGATGAATCATCATCTTATATTCTATTTAAATGGGTTTTGGTCCTTTTGAAAATCAAAATTCAGTTTATAATGAAATAATCTTTCAAGACATTCCTAAATACCCCTCCTCCCTCTTATAAAAGGCCACAAATTCTAACCCATACTCACACCTCCAAAGCCCCATTGGATCATCCCAACACTACTCCAATAAGATCCAAGAATCCTTATCTTTATCCTAGAATCCATACATTTAGAAGAAAATAATTCAAGAATTACTTTTGGCTCAAATCAAAGGGAGTTACCTGTTTTAAGAGGTAGAATCTTCTCTGACGTTTCTTTCCAATATTCTACGTATTCACTCCCAATTATATTATTATTCGTTGATTAAATAATAACACCAGTATCCTAAATATACTAGTATTTTTTATGATAATTATTCCTACAACACATTCACACTACTCTATTGAATGAAATTAGAAGATATTGTTTCTATTGACGGAGAACTACTACGTCACGAAACGATGATTGATCAATTATATCCTAACACCTATAATGGTGTCCATTATGATGGAAATATATTTATATGATATATATTATTTTTATATTGCATTTATTCATATATAATTTTTATTTACAATACACAATTATTCTTTTCATGAAGTGTAAACATGATAATTTCATTTGAGGAAGCATGGACTACCGCCCCCTCAAAGTGATATGACTCGCTCATGCAATACATTGAACATATAATGGATGAGGTTAATGAAATTGTGTAATATATACATATATAATGATATTATACAGTAATTATAATATACCTATGTATCATTATGTTTAAATTCCATTAAATATGAAATAGAAATTAAAGTAGCATTCATGCGTAAGTACAACTTAGCGTCTCCATTAACAGGGAATTTCATTTCATATATCCAAATGTTATGGAATATTATTAATACATATATATTAGATTTATAGGATATATATTTATATATATATGAATAATATTCTTAAGGTAATTTACATTTGACCCCATGGAAAAATTTTAATTACAATAAGATCATTTTCGACTCAAGAACCCAATATCGACAAAACGACCGATATTAACTTAAATAATTATTTAATTTTTATAACAACGAAATAAGTGATATAAAATGAAAAATAAACATGAAAAATGTTCTTAATCAAGTATAAATACACTTAATTTTATTACTCATGATATTAATGGACAAAATAGTCAATTCAGAAATGAGGTAACCGAACATCTTAACCCAATTTCCATTATTTTGGTTAAACTTATACATCTTGATTATGTAGTGCTATGATTATTTGTGATATAAATTTTGATATCCTATATTTTATTTTTACGTAAATTATTTGTTCTTATAGTGAATAGCCATAATCTATCTATTTAATTAGCAAAATGAATTGTGTAAGGGACTTTGTCTCAATCTTTTTTCTTTGTGGAATGTTTTGATAATATACACCTCCTTCATTTACACAGTTTATAATAAACACCACTGAATTTTACATTCATTCAAAGGTAATATTTTTCTACAAAGCATTATACTAAATAACAAAAGGAATATTTTTAATTTATGTGGTGCAAATGACCTTTCCGCCACCATGAGAATTATTTGATATTTTTCTTCCTTAACAAGACATGACATTTTTATAAAGAAAATAAATACAATATTCTATTTTAATGTATTTTGGTATTGAAAGTGGCTTTTTAAATGGATTTAATATTTAAATATCATGAGATTATTTCATGTGATTGAAAATGAAATTTTATAATTGAAATGTTGATATTTTAAATCTCTTATGTTTGATGATTATATAATGGTGCATGGAAATTTTATGGGTAGTTAAGTGATAAACGAAATCAAGGGAGGTTCTGTGATAAACCAAGGATGAGTGGTTATGTCATAACATTCAATGAATTCGGTATAGAAGTCATTCATTTGACTATTACATTTAGTGAAATTTATGAAATTTAACCATATGTTTATTCCCTTTAAGTATGGTTTCCCCAAGTAACCTTTATATGTTATACGTTGTTCTCTATGGGCTTTATGGTAATCTTTTGGATACAAAAAGTGCAATCAATGTTCATACATTTAGTGAAGTGTTGGTTATACTTCTCTAAGGTGAAATGTATTACATTATGATAAAGTATTCAAGGATTATATGCTATTTTGAAAAACATACATTTTTCCTTCTTATGTATCCCTTATAAAGCTTTTTTATGTTCATACCATGTTTTAAAAAGTTTTTCAAAAGACTTAAATATAAATAGGGTCAAGGATGGTATCACAGAAAAATAATCATGTCTAAAACATGGAACTATAAATGATTCTTTTTTAAGAGTTTTTTATGAATAAATGGATTGTGAGTACAAGTTTATACTAGTAATATTAAAGTTATTATGTATAAGATATGATCTAATTATTTAAAATTATATACCTAAATCGATCCTCAATATCAAATTCTTGACATAACTATATATTATGTAATGTTTAAAGTGAGGGCCTTACAGTTGGTATCGGAGGTCAGTTTAGATAACTTTGGTGGATAGGTTGTTATTTAAGCATAAGTAAAATGACTATAATGTTTAGCATATTATAAATAGTCACATTTATTTTAGATAAATTGAAGGTGTTTAAGATAACATGAATAAGTATATCATTGTGTTTACCCTACTGATAAGATATTATATGATGATTTAATTGATACAATCACACTGATCATTTTGGTTTTAGTAAATTGATGGATCTAGTAGCCACTAACGTACTAATATATATGAATAAAACTATGATGTTTTTCTAAATAAGCAACTGAATTAAATTGGAGCTGCAATGAGAACTCTTTGGGATATTCTGAACCATCTATCTAGAGTCATGATTGACCAACTAACCCTTGGGGATTTTTATAAGGCATTGTATATGATAAAAAAAATCCCAACTAAACATCATTTGATAATAATAATGGTATGAATATTAAAAAACATATGTGTCACAGATACATATTGAAACACCTAGGAAAATGATTTAAATGGATTGTAAGATTCATTAGATTTGGTAATCATGGGAATTAATCAAGAACCTGCCATGGAATAAGGTACCGTCCAGTTTACTCTAAGAAAGAGAAATATGTTCTTTCAAAGGGATTAATTGAATTTTTTATTTTTTTTGTGCATGTTCATTACAAAAAATTATGTCCTATGATGAAGGTTCAGTAATGGGATATTTATGACCATAAAAATATATGTTTACCAATAACTAACTCCATTCCAAATCAAGATAAGGAAACTAACAAAGACCAATGAAAGGTATGGATTATTTCATAGCTGATGTTTTGACATTATTGAATCCTTGGATATGATTCATGCTTTTTTTTAGGGAATATGTATTACAGAATAATTTTTAAAAAAATGGTTAATTTATCATGAGGAACATTGAATGATTAAGATGTGTACATATACATGATTCAACAGTTACGTTAGATTTTAGGATGATGAAATTCTTGAAGTATTAAGGCTCTTTTGATGATGGGATTACATTGGAAGACATTTTATAGTATGTGTATCCCTGATGTTTGATATGTAATTTTTTTTTTCATGAATGAATTAGATTTTATTTTATGGATATAAGGGATGACCTTAGGGGATCATACGATCTTTTTTTGAGGTTATAAATGGTAATTACATTTTGGGATGATACATGAAAGTTATTAGATATCATTTTAGTATCATATACGATACAATTATTTTTATGGAAATTATCTTATTTTTTTGAATGTTATAAGAATCATATAGTTTTAGAAAATGGTCAAACCATGGGATTGGTGACAACATGTTTCATCCAGCATGGCCATGGGAATCAAACCCGCAACTGAAGGGCGACAAGGGCGCATTTCCTACCACTGGCCTATGTGAAGTCCCTGATTAGTATGAAATACAATTTTTAGTTAAATGATTTTATTGATCAAGAATAAGTTGATTTGGGATCTTATTTTTTATCAAATGGATATCCTTAGTATTGGAAAATGATTTTGTGATTATGAGATAAAGGTTATTTTGGAAGGCATTTTTTCATTTGGGAACACTATATTCCTAAAGAGAATAAAACATTTTTGTATTTCAATTGAGGATAAATTGGGGAATTGTATTTTTGAAGAATCTATGTTTTTATTGTGGACATATAGTGATTTGGGTTATTTCTGTAAATGACTAACCCATCATAGAGAATATTAGATTAGGTAAATTACTTTTCAGTGTGAGACATTAAGAATGGTCGATATTAGTTGGAGATAAATGTTAATATTTTTGTGGAAGATTATGTGATCAAATCCATCTGAATTTTAGGTTTAAAATTTAGTTTTGAATATATTGAATAATTATAAGGAAAATTGTGTTTGGAATGTTCTTATTTGAGATTTGGATAATATTTGTTAAAATTTTGAGATTAAGAGTATCATTTCTTTTTTATAAAAGATTATCCTTTTTGGGGATTATATGATCATGTTCTAACCATTTTTGTTTTGGATTATTTTTAAATACAAGGGAAATATATAAAATAACATTTTAAGATCATGATTATTCTCTAGAATTTTATTCAATCACTTTAGGTGTGGCCAATTAATTTTTAATACTCAAAATTTGGAGAAAAATTGAGTTTTTGGTAGAAACTTATTAATGGGTGAAACTCTAATTGAAAAGTATGTATATTTCCTAATGTTTATAGTCAATTTCATATATAAATTATCCAAAATTATAAAAGGGAACATAAATAAAAAAATATTCTCTATTTACTTTTCTTACTAGGGAATCAAATACCATTTAATCTTTCATAAGTTTGTGGTTTTCTAGTGGATAACATTCTCTTGATAATGTTTTCTATCACTCTACCCCAAAACATGATTATTGGTTTTCTATTCTATATCCATGTTTTCTAGGAATGATTGTTTTTGTTATATTTTCTGACCTTTATAAATCTATTTATTTCTTTTAAAGTGATAGTTATATTGACTCTATTTCTGATGTGGGACATTCAATGTTGTTTTCAAGCCTAATTTTAAAATTGTGAAGATCCAATTTCCAAAAAGGTGGAAGGATGTAATGACCTATGTATTTATAGAATAATACTTTTTTATATCTATTAATATTTAAGAGTAAGATATTAATTTTATGTTAATGTGGACACTTTTTTTGATGGGATACCTGACATGCAACAATGGGTTTCTCTGAAATCTTATGTTGCACACAAGTCATACTAAAAAATAATAATATAATATTATTATTTTAAATGGCGATTAATACCTAGTTGTTGTATTGGTGGGAATTAATAAAACAAGCCTTATTACTATTAAACGTGTTTGTTAAAATTTTTACATTTATCCAATAGTATTTAGAGGCTTAAAACGAAAATGAATCCAATTTTAATAAAAAATATATTAATATTTTTTAAGAATAATTTTTACCGCAATTTGATGAGGAACCATTTATAAATATAGTTTTTGTCACTTTTTTATTTTCCATTTGATTGAATAAAATTCTTATTTAGATGTGGGACATAAAAAATTTACGTTGGGTACATTTTTGATATTTTTTGATAATGGTTATTTTTTATTGAATATTAAAAAATACTGCATTTTAAGTCAAAACTGTCTTTTCATCTAATTTATTTATATGATTATATTGTTTATTTAATTTTTTTAAAAGTTTAATGAGATTATATTTTTATAATTTAATACAATTTTGGTCATTAAAAGTAAGTTCACTTTGAAATTAGGCATAAAAAAGGAAATATTTTGGTAGTTTTTACATCTTAAAAAAATGTTTTTTTTGGTTTTGACAATGAGAATTAATTTTAAATTAATTTATGAAACATATGTTTCCTAAATTTGGAAAAATTTATTCCATATTTTGAATCAAGATGTACAAATTTTTTAAATATATACCTTTTATTTTTAGTCATTATAAATAGTAACTTTAATAAATATTTTATTTACGATGGTTAAAGTGTAAATCCGGTAAAAATGATATGAAATAGTAATATAATAATATTAAATTACCCTAACACATGTCATAATACCATTATATGATATATTTATAACTGTGGGAATTCTTGTGTTCATTTTGGGACTCCATGGAGCCACATGGATGTGAAAATGAAATTTAATTAAAATTAATTTAAAGTAAAGAAAAATATAACAAAAACATGTTTCTTTAAGTAAAATAATTTTTATATTGGGTAATAAAAGAGTCATATTTGACTACAAAAATCACAAAAAAGAAAAAAAAAATTATTACATCATGGTATTTTATTTATAATTTTTAGACATAAAATAAATGAGTATATTTATGACACAGTGATGATGTAGTGATTACCATATTAATTAAATATTTAAATAAATAAGATTATCAAAATTAAAATAAATTTAGTTTGAATCGTTTTATGCCATCCAATAATTTTAACTATTATTATGACTTTTTATATTTTAATTAATGATGGTTTTTCAAATGAATCAATTTTTTTTGGATTTTTAAAAATTCATGGTATCTATAGTATAAAAATTGACATTAATATGTTTTAAAAATAAATACTATTTTATTAAATTATATAATAGTCCTAAAAATCTAAAATTTTGAAAAACGACTTATATAATGTTCAAAATATAATTAATGAACTAGTTTAGGTTCTATTGTCATTTTATGGTAACTATATTAACCATATAGTATGGATATACTAGAAGACATGGTATTAGTTAAATTAGTTAACTAGTTGTTAAAGATAAATGATAAGTTTATATTTGAAACCAAAACTTCTTTTAACCAATTTTTTAGTGTATTTTTATAATTAATTATATATATTATAATTAAATTAGGTAAGGAACTTTTTAAAATCGATATTTTGTTTATAAAAAGATAATCCTTCAAAACATTCATAAAGTATGCCTCACCCCTCTTGTAAAAGGCCACCACATCTAACCCTTACTCAATCTTCTAAATCCCACATTAATCTTCCAAAAACATATCAAATAAGATTCCAATGTTCCTATCTTCCTCCTAGTAGCCTTACCTTTGGCATAAAAAATTAAAGAAATATTTTTGGCTCAAATCAAAGGAAGTTACCTGTTTTAAGAGGTAGCGTCTTCTATAAGGTTTCATTCTAATAATCTACTTATTCAGTCCCTATTATATTATTATTCATTGAATACATAAAAAACCATTATTCTCATTATATTGGTATGTATTTAGTAGAAGTATACTATCTACCCTTACACACAACTCCGTGTAATAGATTTATAACATATTGTTATTGTAGACGGCAAAAAACTACCTCACGAAACGATGGTTGTTCAATTATATCCTACCACCTATCATGATATAAATTATGATGGAAAAGTATTTATATGATATATATTATTTTTATATTTTCTTTATTCATATTTAATATTTATTTACAACATACCCTAACGATTTTCATGTTCTGTAAATACGATAATTTCATATGAGGAAACACGGACTACCGCCTCCTCAATGTGATATGACTCATTAATGTCATTCATGGAATGTATAATGGATGGAGTTAATGAAAATATTTAACATATATAAAATATTATATTATACTAGAATTATAATATACCTATGTATAATTTTGTTTTCATTCCACTAAATATGAAATAGAATTGAATGCAGTGTTCATGCATACGTACAACTTACCTACTCCATGAAGGGTGCATTTCATTTCTTATCTCCAAATTTTATATAATATTATAAATAAATATATAATACATATATATGAAATGTATATGAATATTGTTTTGGATATAATGGACTTTTGAACACATGGAATAAATTTAATTATAACGAGATCATTTTCCACTCATGTACCCAATATCGACAAAATGACCAATATTAACATAAATAATTATGTCATTTTTATAACATGGTAATAAGTGATATAAAAGGAATAATAAAATTAAAAAAGGTATTTATGCAAGTAGAAATTATCTTTAGTTTATTATTTATGAAATTAAATATTGAACATGTCACGTCAGAAAAGAGGTAAGGTAACTTCTTTACCCAATTTCCGTTCAATGGGTTAAACATCTACTTCTTGATTATGTCGTGCTATTATTATTTGAGATATAAAATTTTATATAATATATTTTATTTAAACATTATTTATGTGTACATATTGTGAATACACATAATCGATCAATTTTATTTCCAAAATGATCTTTGTTAGGGACATTATCTCAATATCATTTTGTTGAGGCTTGTTTTGATAATATATACCACTTTCTTTTACACAGTGTATAAAAAACCCCCTTGAATTTTACTTTCATTAAAAGGGAATCTATTTTCTATGAAGTATTTTACTAAATAAAAAAAAGAATGTTTTTAACGTTTGTGGAAACAATGAGCTTTCCACCTCCTCGAGAATTATTTGATATTTAGATTTCTTAACAATCCATGTGTTTTTTATGGAAAATAAATACCATATACCATTTTTATATATATTGGTATTGAAAATGGTTTTGGTATGGTATTTACTATTTCAATATATTGAATTTATTTCTTGTGATTACAAATGAAATTTTATGATTGAAATGTTTATATTTTTAATCTACTACGTGTAATGATTATATAATGGTACATGTCCATTTGATGTGTTTTTATGTGATAAATCAAATGACTCGTGGTTCTGTGATAAACCAATGAAGGGTGGTTAGGTTATATCCTCCAATTAATCAAGTATAGAAGTCGTCCGTATGGTTATTCCCTTCAGTGATATGTATGGAGGTCGACCATATGGTTAGTCTATTTTAGTATGTTTATGTCCCATGTTACCTTTACATGTTATATATTATTTCCTATTGGATTTATTGTTAATTTTTTGTTACAAAAAGGGTAATCAATGTGTCTATATTCTCTGAAATGTTGTCGCTATATCATTAAGTTTAAAAGATTTAATATGTGATAAAGTATTCATGGTTTATATGATGTTTTGAGAATCTAATAGTTTTCCTTCATTATGTATCCCTTTTTAAGTTTTCATTCTAATACCATGTTTTGAAAAAAAATTCGTAGGACTTAAAGATGAATATGGTTAAGGATGGGATCAAGGAAAATTATGATGTCAAAAACATGTAACTAGACATGTTTCTTTTTTAAGATTTCTTGTTTTATGAAAAATAATTCTATTGAATAAAAGTTTCTACTTGTAATAAAAATGTTGTTATGTATAAGTCATGACCTAATTCTCTAAAAATCTAAACCCTAAAAGATCCTCAATTTCAAATTCATGACATAACATAACATTATGTAATCATTATGTTTGGGGAGTTAAAATAAGAATACCCATACAATAAACAAGGGTTTAAAAATATAATTTCAAAATAACTAATTTGATTTATCTATATTTTCACCTTACCTATCTTTTTACCATCTAATGAATACTATGATATTCATTTTAAAAACATGGTATGAGAAAAAAATTTCAATATGTGATAATAGACGGAATGAAACTGTTAGTTCATAAATACTTATAAAACATTTTCCATTAAAAATTACCTTATTAAAACTATGAAAATAAGAGGATGAAAGAAAAATAATCGAAGATATAAATAAAACATATTAGAAACATGGGGAATTAATTACTTAAGATTGTGACTGTCACAACTACCATATGATTTGTAACCCGTACGACTACCTTACAGTGTAACCCTCATGGATACCTTATGGTGTAACCATTTTTGTTACAATTGGTTAACCATATGGTTGACATCCAACATAATCAAACCCAATGCTTTGGATGTAGATATTGGTCCCACCCAATATCATAAACAATTCCAAAGAACAAAAACATAATCATAAAACATTGATAATTACATAAAAAATTTACTTTTAAATTTTGTAAAATATAATGTTAAGAGTGTTTTGTAAGAAAGTCCCTCACAAATATCATATAATTGAAGTAAAAATCAATATAAAAATAATAATATGTGATTACACTATATATATACATAATAAAACATAATAAAAAATTAATCACATAAATAATATTATTACCATATAATCAATGAAGTAGATGGTTAACCATAAGAATAGAATTACGTTAAGAATTCCCTTAACTAAAATTATTCTTACATCATACATGTTTAAACCACATGTATATTTGTAAAAATATTTTTATTAATACATCAAGGAAACTTAATAATTTTTATAACACCTTATATTATCATTTTATAAAATCATTCCACACATTTATGAATTATATTTTGTTATTTTCATTGTTTTTGGTGTATGCTTCACATTATTTCCACGGTTGGTTCATTAAGGGTTTTCTTATATAAAGGATGCGAAACTATTGAATTTGTATGAAATCGTTTATTTATTTTTATAGAATATGAAAATATTCAATAAATAATTTTGTGTATATGGTATGCTGATGAATCATGAGATAAATAATTAGTGAGATCTGTTTAGATCATTTGGTGGTTCATTGATAATCAAAAACTAGTTTCAATATATAATTTAATATCATGAATATATGTTAATTCTAGGGAATAAAAATTTTTATATCATCAAATTTACAATATGTTTCATTCAGTAAAATAGTTTTAGGACTATCTTATATGGAATTAATAGAAATTGGAAACACATCATCCATGATTTTGGTAAATTGACACATCACGGATTGTGTTTTTAGTTTTTGAATAAGAGGAAGAGGTGAGGAATAATGATGATAAATTATTCCATAAACATGATAAAAATACATAATATATATATTAATGGTACTTTAATTTCATTTAATTCTTCTCCCCCTGCCCATTGGTTAGGGGAGCTTTGTTATTTCACCCTCATGCAAATGGTAACACCTTCTTTCCATTCTCAAATACTAAATTTCATCCATCCTTCCCAAAGATACCAATTTCTCCGTGTGTTTATGATCTCCTCCAGGATGTGGCTCAACTCTATACATCATAGGTGAAGCTCAGTAATGCCATAGATATATGAAAACTCAGTCTGGTGGCTCGGTTTCATATTCACCACCCCACAGTTGACCAGTTCAATCGGTTCGTCTATGATTCCTAGGATTTACTGGAGTGCACAGTTATTCGATTAACCGATTAGAGGCACATCAAGATGTCGTTTGGTTTAGAAGAGGAATTGATCACATCCGTGTCCATGTCACCATGATGATTCATTTGATCTCTCTTTTATCAGTTTCATTGGAGCCACTATTTTCATATGCGGTGTGATCCATCGAAAATGGAGACATGGGTAATTATTCATTGTATACAAATTTCCATTCCAAATACATAAATTTTTATGCTCTAGGAAATATGGTAGGATGGTATCTATACATTGATCATCAAAAAGAGGTAGTGTGTCAACCCATCTATCTATAAATTTGGGTTCATGTTGATATTGCATGGACACCTTGGAACAAGGTTTGAATCGCAGTTGGGAATGAATTTTGATGGAAACATGATATCATTTTTGAGTCATGGATGCTTCTATATTATTCTTGTGGTCTTTTTGGTCACCTAGAGTTGGTATGTCACAATAGAGGTTAGAATGGGATCACACAGGTGGTGGTTACTAGGGGTACAAGTGGCTGTGATGATACTGGTTTGGCTCAAATGTTACAAAGGGATCATCTTTTGGCTGTTAAACTATGGAATGCCCATGTGAGGTTGTTTGGTCAATTCTGAACTGATCTAAAAGTCTCATATGAGCTTGGATCATGAGTGGGGGTGATTTCAATTAATAGTGTAGTGGTTTGGGATAAAATTCAGTCATGTGTGGAGTGGGAGGCGAAGAAAGTTAATCACTCCAAGGCCACCAAAAATTCTAATGTTATAAAGGAGGTGCAGTAGATTACATCACATCTGATAGTGTGATAGGATTTTGTTTGACTGAAGCATGATCTTAGTGTATAGAATGTTCCTTCATTGAATGATGATGTTGGAACTTTTCCATTCTGGTAAGAATCTGTTAATGAGTAGCCTTTGAAAAATGTGGTTTGTGAAGATGGTACAATGATCATGGTTTCACAATTCACATGTGTAATTTTAGACCCATCAATCTTGAGTTTTCTTATTGATAATTTGTGTAACATGAAAGGGATAGAAGAGATGGATTTTCCCAACAATTATAAGAAGTTACAGGTCAATGTCCCTACTTGTAATCATTTTTAAAGACTATGGAGTGAGGGAATACCCCATATGAAGGAAGAAAATCATGTGCATGATGATATGAGAATGGATTTGGTCTCCACAAACCATCATTAAATTATTTTAGTGGATTCAATGAGGAAGGAGTCCCATGATTTTCCAGACACTATGGTGTACACCCAGTTTTTAGACCTTATTGATACTAACAGAGAAGGGAAACTATCTTCTTTAGAGGGTTCTTTATTGGGAGTGAATGTTTTATAAACAAATTATGTCTCTATGAATTTCCAAGGAGAATGGGGAAATGACTCTGATAGTGGTAATGAAAATTATATTGGCATTTTCTGACATTCCTTTAGTTATATTGTTTAAGGTGGATATAATAAGATATCTGAAAGTGAAGGAGTTGTGACAGTTCCAATAAATAAAAGTCAGAGAAAATACAATTATAACCTACCAAGAACTATGTCTACTCGGTCCTCTTATAAAAAGAAAAGAGGGGTTTTCTCTGTTCCTAAAAGGGTTGTGTTGATACACAATTCCACAAGTACCACCTCCCTTTAGACCAACTGATACTAAAAAAGAAGTACAAAAAACATTTTAAGTTGTATAAAACCCATTCCGAGTGGGAATTAAATAATGTTGAGGAAGAAAGAAATTATAGATGTTGTGAGGGGTCTATATTTTATGATATGTAGTTTTTTATTTCTAGTTGGGGCTACTGGTTGGATTTTGGAAAGCTATCCCCCCTCATCTATTTCCATGTTTATTGTAATTTTTCTTTCCCATTAATCAATTGTAAAAATATTTTTACTCTAACATGACTTTCCTGGAATGCCATGACCCCTACCCATAGGCACATGTCATTACTATCCCAGGCCCGCCTCCTATAGGCCAGTTTCTAGTGACTAACACTGGAAAGGCATATCCCTATAATGAGAAGGCATTGCCTTTAAACCTATACAAACACACAGAATAGAATGCAACAAGATGCAAACACGAAGTAAATTGTTGTATTAAAAAGAGTGCAGACTTTAAAGGGGTAGGAATACTTTCCCAACTGAAACTACAAGTACAACTAAAAAGTACAAAACAACTCCTGGTTCATCCATCAAGGATCCTACTATAATGGGTAGGTACAACACACGATCAGTGGCCCCGGTGCCATATCATGACAAATGGTCCATCTCCAGGTACTATCCAATCCTGGATCCCTCAGTGTCGATCAATGATGTCATTCATCTTCAAAATACACAACAAGGTGTAGGGGAAGCCCGTGTAGGGGTGATTAAACAATGCTCAGTAGGGACCCTAGGACCCTCGTAGGTCACCTAGAGTTCCAAAAAGGAAAAACCACAAAAAAGGCCTCAATCATAATCACAAAGTGATAGACATAAACACTGCATAGGTATATTCCCATACATATACCTATGTTATCAAGATATAGTCATCTCACACATGAGGAAATAATAACACAATGGTAACACCTCGAAGGTAGAAGTACCACACATGCAACACCACGAAGATAGAAGTACCACCTAGGTAACACCATGAAGATTGATGTACCACACATGTAACACCACGAATGTGGAAGAACAACCCAGGTTACACCATGAAGATAAAAGTAAAACATAGATAACACCACGAAGATAGAAGACTCATATCACATCAAGTATAACTTTATTATAGAAGTACATCTGATTAATCGTAAAGTAGATCATATTATTTCTTTAAGAAGAACTACTATGGACCCTCATCGGATAGATAAGAAATAACCCCCCACTGACCCACAGAGGATCTGATCTACATAGGATTGGTATGCGCTGACCCACATAAGATTTCTAAGAACTGAACCACACATGATATGATAGAATCTGACTCAGATAGGATTCATAGAATCTAACCCACACAGGATCAATTTTCTTTCTTTATGCTTTACCCAGCCACATGATTCCTCTCACCCGGTGTGCTCGAGTAACGTAGAAGTTTCTCCTTTAGATATCGTTTGTACCTCGACTACCAAAATAATTCAAAAAGGAGTAACACAAAGGACTTTCATTTATTAAGGGTTCCAATACGATAAACATTGAGTCAATTGGATTCCCAATATGTTAGTTATAATTATTTTAGTTTTGAGGACCCGATTGGATGCAGGTACGATCCAATCCATCCATACTCCATCTTTTCCCAAACGTCAAGTGGATTACACCAAAAGGACCATATCGATCTAAGGATCCATGTGATGAAGATGGTTCATCAAACGAAATTTCGATTCTCATGTTATGGCCCTTTATGTGTTTCTGCGTCCGGTTGCGCATGGGTCCGGTCCGACTTGGTTAGACCGACCCGACCAAACCCAGCCTGGGATAGGTGATGAAGCTCACATTTTCATATATTTTATACTGTAAAACATTTTTTATAATCCCACAAAAGTGTTATTGAATGGGTAATTATCATGTTTTTAGGTTTTAGTGTTATTTTGAACCCAAATGTGAAAAACGACTAATTCTGGATTTTTGACAGAATTTTACGTCAGGGGTATTTTGGTCATTTCAGGAAAAAGAAAATTCTAAATTTTCTAATTAAATTTTTTTTAGAATCCTTATTTTATTTCCTTCATTTTTGTCTTATGGACCAGGAGCTAATTCTGTCATCTAAAGGGTCTAAAAAATCATTGAAGATTGGAATTTTTCCGGGCGGGCAGCATGGACCCACCCAACGTAACGGACATCAAAGGCGGCCTACACATATCCAAATAATGTGTTTCCACCTGGGATAGCTCTAGGACAGATAGGGCCGTATCTAAAATAAGTGTTAAGGATGTTGGAGGTCATTATGGAGGCTATTGAATGACATTAGTTTGGAGGAACCTTCCTGGATGCTTCGTCTAGAAACTGAAACCGAGAAGGAAAAATTAATAACTCCTACATACGGTTTCAAAATTATCTGAAATTTGGAGAGGAGACGCCCAAGACATTTATTAACAACATATATGAAGGGTGTAACGTGTGAATATGTAATTAAAGGGGCCTACAACGCGTAGACATTTGAGGTAAAAATTCTGCCTATAAAAGGAGGCCCTCACCTCCTTCCCAAAGCATCCCATTTTTCCATCCATTCCTTCAAGGCACCAAGGAGGAGATCTCCACCGAGGGAGGCCGGCCGTAAATCTTCCACCATTATTTTTATTTTATTTATTTCTTTATTTTTAGTTTTTAATTGTAATTTAGATTTCTAATAAATTCATTCATTGTTTTTATTTTTGTGTCCACGGATTCACCCTCTTTTCTTCCTCTCATCTTACCATCGTGAACTATAATACTCATGATCATGAGTAACTAATAATAGGAATATCCCAAGGGAGTAATCAGGTTCATGAACCCAAGAACATCTTCTTAATATTCTTTGAGTTAATTCTAAGGATAATTTAAAGTGGGTGTAATCCTCACTGTGGTTGTCTAAGGGTTAAATTCTTAATCTACAACCATTTTCCCTCGAATGAGGAGGTGGATGGAGGGTGTTCTTGGCGATCGCTAAGTAGGATTTTCATTCACAATTGGGGTAGAATAAGGTGTGCACACATACGATGGATTGTGTACACTAAGAATATTTGAAGCTGGCCAATGAAGGTACTCCCTGAATATTCTCTTGGGAGAACATCCTTTCTTCCCTAATTACATTCTGTTTAGCATTTCAAGGTAATTTAGAATTAAATTTTAGTTTCTTCTGATTTATGAATTTCATTTATTTTATTAAATTAAATTTATTTCATAAAACATTAAACCAAAAAAAAGAATTATATTAGGTGGAATAGAAGTAGTGATTTATTAACCACAAAAGCTCCTCAAGAGAACGACCTAGGTCAGCCACTATGCTGCACTTAGTATAAATATTTTTGAGAGCGCACACGACAACGCTTCGTCAAACTTGGCACCGTTTCCGGGGAGGTAGTGCCACAATATTTTTGTAAATTTTTGACATTTTGTTTTCTTAAAAAAACACAAATAAAATCTTTCCATAATGAATTCAAATGATTATTATTCTTCATGAAATGAAAATTACTCACAGGTGCAAAAAGAAGTCTACACAGAGGAGGCCCTCCAACGAAGAGCTGATGCACTGATGATAATGTTCAAGCAGGTGGAAAGAGGCATAACAACATGGATCTCACCGGAAGATTTGATGGCCATGGTCAATGAACTCTAAGTTGACTTAAAAAGATTCAAGGCCAAAAAGGAAGTGCCACTGGTCTTCCCGGATTTCACTGAAGACATCCATGAAGTTGAATCCAAACTCGAGGTGGAGGAGCATGACTACCTACCTCCATCCAGCGATAATCAACTCCAAGAGGCACTTTCAAATCAAGAAGAGATTCAAGCTGAACCAACATAGGGAGATGATACATTTTTGAACTCAAATTCATTTAATTTTATTGAAACTAATTTGAGTATAACTCTTAATTGTTTTGAATTTTCAGATTCAGATGACTCCTATTATGCCCTAGAGGATGAAGAGACAAAAGAAGATGCACCTGTTGAGGAACACCTGGAGCTCCCGGAAGTCATGGAATATCTACTGGAGGATCCCAATCATAAAGAGATCCAAGTTTCTAAGATTGAGGAAATAAAATAGGAGGTCACAGCCCCCATTAAGCTAACACTGGAAGACAAGATGGTTGCACAAGTAGCAACAAAGGTGGTGGAGGTTCCGTACTTCATCCTACCCCTTCCATGCAAGATGTACCAAATTGCGAAGGGGTGGATCTGGTATACTCTATCTATGGAGTCCTCCTCAATAAGAACAAAGAACATCAATCTGGAAAGAGCCACATGTGGTGGTTTAAATCAAAGAAGCTTCATCCACCAACAGATTATGGATAAAAGCTGGTACTGCCCTCTGGAGGCAGTCAAAACCTAGGGCCCACTTGGGGGATTAGACCAAGATTTATCCTTTTTTTTCTTATTCAATTTCTGTTTTCATTTCTTTTAATAAATTTCTTATGTTATGTTTTTACTTTTTTTAGGTTTTCAAAGAGCAACACTTAGGAGTCAAACTCAATGTTACATTGCCAATAAGTCAGGTTTTACCTCTCTTTCACACATTCTTGATGTTGTGATTAATTTGCAAATTGTATTACATGTTAAATCCACTTGAATGCATCGAGGACACTGCATCATTTAAGTATGGGGGAGGGAACACTTGTAGTATAGGATTTTCATTTGATGTTTGTTTTCAAAAAAATAAAAAAATTAAAAAAAATTATGTGTTTTCAAATTTTTGTGTGTTTATTTTTCAATTTTTGGTGCGTTTCTAAAACTTTTGAGCTGAAATGATTATCAATACCATTTTTGAAACCCATTTCAATGAGTGAACCAATCTATTTCATGAAAATGAGCTTAAATGAATGCTGAAATGACTTCTTTTCAAGTTCAAATCTTTTAGAATTTCATGAAAAGTACCCTGATTTTTGAAACCCATGACATATTTCACTGTCTATATCTTTGAAATAACTTTCCTGTGAGGCTTCTAAACCATTTTTGTCATATTCTTTTCATTCACCTCATTTCTTGAGAGAACCAGACCATGCTTGCTTTAACCAGAATTTGATTTATTCCTTTCAAAACATGAGGGTTGGTGTACGTGTGTTTTAAATGATTGTGGCATTTATTTAGTTTGAATCCCCCATTTCAAAATAATCCTTTTCATTATGTCCCACATTTACATTTATCCTTCATTGTATCCCCTAGTAGCCATGAATTTCCTGTTAGGTTAGCCACATTACAAGCCAATTTTCCCTATCATACCTGCTCTTGAAGTAAAATTGCATGATCTACTTGAAATTAAGTGTGGGGGAAGATGTCTTGTGGTGTAATACCTCATTTGGTTATACTTTGGGTGGAAAATAAATTGTGGAAGAGATGTGTGTGATGCTGAAAAATTATTCTGTTGAAAGCTGTGCCTTTTCTGTTGAAAAATTATTCTCCCCGGCAACAGCGCCAAGTTTGACGCACGCCTGTCATAGGGCGTGTCAAAACAATTATTTCCTAAGTTAAAATGTAGTAATGTGGTTGACCTAAGATGTCTCCCGAAGAGGAGTGCACACAAAACGGGTTGTCACTTTAAAACAGGGGTAAAAATGTTGTGAATGGAAATTTGAAATTCAAATGATTGAAAAATAATGAAATTTAAAAGGGTGATTAGGTCGGGGTCGGTTTTCTAATTATAATGCTATCCTTGTTCAATTTAATTCAAAACTCTTCTTCTTAGTTGATTAAAGTGAGTTTCCACCATCGTTTCCTCTCACTTCCTTGGTGAAATTATTATTGTGAGAGAAAACCTTACCAAGATCTTGGTTTGGTCAACTCTCCTTCCATGTGTAAAATAGTTGTATTGAATATCCTTAATTGAAATGGGCAATTTCTGATCGGGTTTTGGTTTTCCCAAACAATCAAGAACATTCACTACACCTTTTACACGTACTGACGATCGTCGAGTACTTCACCACTAATTCCTGGTTTATTCCATCGTATATAAACCAGAAATTAGTGGAGGGAGATATTGATTATTTTACCAAGGCAAAAATAAATAACGGAATTAATATTCAAGAACGATCGAACTTGATAATAAAATCCACTATAAGAAATTGAAAACAACTTTTAAGAAGAAAGAAATTTATTCAATTGTGTCCAAGAACTCATGCATTACAATGTAGAAAACCAACCCTTCTCCAATCACTCCAAAAGTTTACCCCACCATGGTAAGGGTAATCGAGTTGAATGGGGAAGATGAAGGCATTAAAAAACTATAAAAAAGAAAATAAATAAAAGAGAAATCTGAAAAGTTCTCCTTCTTGGTGTCCCAGAAGGAATGAGATGGAGAATGGATGCTTTGAGAGGGTGGAGCTCTCCTCCTTTTATAGCCAGAATGTTTCCCCCGAATGTATACGCGTTTTAGCCCAATTAAATGTCATCTACACGCGTTGAGCCCTTCTTTAATGTTGTTAATAATTCCCTTTTACGTGTCCCCTAAAAATTCCAGCTGATTTGGACATATATTACGAGAGTTATGGCCGTTTTACTATGTGCATTTATTCTGTCCAGTTAGACTCTCCAAAACGTAATCTTCCGGATTAGGGTGCTTTAATGACCACATAAACGGCCAATGAACTCGGTTCTTCCTTCATTAAAGATGCTCCAAAACTCCTTGCGCGTCCACCCACCGACTTTCACTAGCTTTGGGCCCACATTGGATGAGGTATGGATCCCACATCAAAACATGGCAGAACTGAAAACAGTTTTCTTGAGCCAACTTGTGATCTTCTTTTGAGCTTTCATATGGCCGATTCTGATTTTAGTCCAAATATATTAAATTAAGCCCTGGATTTGTAGAATCTGTAAAAGAATGAATTTTTCAATTTTGATCAGTGTAGAAAATGTTATGACCAAACTACCGAAATAAGTTTAAACTGTTAAAAATCCAAAATGGCCAATTTTTACTAATCAGCTCAAAATAACACCATTATAAAAAAAATGAAACAATTCATCTTAGAGGAACAATTTTATGGGTTTAAAATAATGAAATTCAATATAAATTAATTGAAAATATTTTCTCTATCACCCTTCATGACTTTATTACATAATGGAATACTCCTATCCTATTTCTCTTTCAATCCAAGACCCTTTATGATGGATGGTGAGGTGATGAATGGAATATTTTGAGAGGTAAGAGCCCCTCTCCTTTTATAGGTAGATTTCATCATCGGAAAGTTGTCACGTTTTAGAAATATTAAATGGCCAATTAACATGTGTACCTCTTCATAAATATTTTTCATAAATTTCTTGGCCGTCCACCCTCAAAATTGAAGATTAATTGGACGCGTATTGAAGGAGTTATGGTTTTTCTATTGAAAATTGATTTCTATGGATGAAGCTTCCTTCAAAACTCTATCACTCAATGGCCATCATAAAATATTCCAAACGGATTGAAATTTATTTTGGAGACACTTCTGGGAGTCCTATTTCATATACAGGTGTAATCGTATCATTTGGAGTAGTGTAGGCCGAAATTTATTTCCATTACCAATGTAGGGTCAACGCAGTCCGCCTGGAAATATTGTCAAATTCATTGATATTTTTGGGCATTTAGAATATAGATTCAGCCCCTGGTCCTGAAGAAAAACTTGAAGGAAATAAAATAAGGGTTCAAACAAAATTCTAATCACAAAATTTGGAAATATATTTTATAAGAAATGATAAAAATACCCCTGTGATAAAAATCTGTTAAAAATCCAGAATTAGGCCATTTTTAGCATTTAGGCTCAAAATAACACCAAAACCTAAATATGTAACAATTTCCCATTAAATAACACTATTGTGGGTTTATAAACATTAAATTACAGTATAAAATATCTGAAAATATTAGCTTCATCAATCCCCCATACTTAAGCATTGAACTCCTGAGAAATTATCATATATTCAAATCAAAATTCACACAACAATCAAAAATGAGAAAACATCCATGATCTTATCAAAAACTGAATTTCATCATGTCTCTTTTATGAAAAAATATTTCCTTTTATTTTCATTCCAAAAATTTAAATTTTTTCAAACTCATAAATCCATCCATGGATCAATCACAACCTACCTCACATTGAATTTTATGTCACTCTTCACTTAAGAGAAATAAATTCTGGAGTTATGCTCATACTTGGAAATTGCATGTATCACCATAGGTTTGTGAAAATTATCATTTATCCACAGTGTGAAACATAAAAATGAATTTAATCATGAGGTATTTCATCAACGGTTCAAATGACACTGTGGCTTTGGGTTGGTGGTTAAATGATTTAAAAGATCAAGGCTAGAAAGAGAATGTTTGACTCTAAGGTACAATTCATGAATAATCAAGTGAAAACCCAGAAATTTCCTCACTCAATCCACCTTGAGAATGTGAAACAAAACAGCACCACCATTTATTTTAAATGTTACATGAGCCAATCAATTATTTCAAGGTATTAAATCATCCATGTTCTCCCAATTTTTTTTATAAAGCTCCAGAAAGGCAAAACTGTATTTTTCTTTTTTATATTTATTTTTTAATCTCCAGAAAGGCACATCTTTATTTTCTTTTGTTATATATATTTTTTTAAGCTCCAGAAAGGCACAACATTTATTTTTTGTTTTTTTTTCAGAAGGAGAACTGAATGAAAAAATGAAGCATAATGAGATTATGACTCATTCCAAATTATTTCGTGCCCAAAATGTTGACGCATACCGCACAATACCCATCAATAAAACAAATCCCAATGAACTCACACGAATAGCCCATCCCCCTCACTAAAAATTGAAATATCCATGCAACAATACCAAGATAATGGGTAGGTAAGGATAAATTAGCTTGTATTGTGGCTTAAACCTATAAGTCAATTCATGATATCTAAGGGCTAACGAAGGATAAATGTAAAGGTAGGTCTCAGGATAGTATGTGGCTAGCCAAAGTAGTGCCTCAATCATATTAAAAACATTCAATGAAATCCAAATATTCGAAAGAGAAAAATCACAAATTATGGTTCTCACAAAAAAACTATGTTTCCCTCACGAAAGAGTGGGTATTAGAAAGAATATGTAAAAGTGTTTTAGAATACCTCACTGGATGAGAAAAATATTTTGAGTCAGTGTTTCTGGGCCGTGGATTTCAAAAATCAGTTAAACTCATAAAAATGATTGAAAATTCAATTTAAGGGAAAAAAATTCAAATAAAAAATCATTTAAAATCCTTTTTATTTCAAAAATCATTTCAATTTTATCAAAATAAATTATTGTGTGAAATGTGATCAAGATTATCATTAAAGCTCAAGGTTCCTAAAAAATGAAAAAAATGAAAGCACACAAAAACAAATAAGCAGGTCGACACTCCCCCACACTTAAATTTCACTACCCATCATTTTGTCTTGAAAAAATATTAATAAAGGATGAAAAAAACAAAATAGAAGGAAAGATACAACCTAACATTATTTTTCTAGCAGTACCATTGAGTTAAGCTCCTAGTTGGGACCACTTCTTCCTACAAACTAATATATAAATAAATGTATTAAAAAAATTGAAAGGGTAAAGGGAAGGGATAATGCTTGGTTTGACCCCCAAGCGAGTGCTAGGTTTTTACTGCCCCTAGTCAGGCAGTTGTAGCAGGTTAACCCAAATCCGAAGGTGGATGGGGTTTCTTACATAGAAACCACCAGAAATTATTTCTCTTGGCATCCATCTGTGGATGATAGAAGTGAGAACCCTCATAAAAAAAGAAAAATATCCCCAACCCCCAAAAGAGATGAAAGAAAGAATTTGAGTTGTAGAGGGGCAGGGAAAAGGATGTAGGTGTGCTCCATATTTCTGTCATCTGGAGGAGTGGTGTCCACCGGTGTAGAAAATAAAAGAATAGGAAGTGGCTTCTCTTCTGGTTCGAGTTCCTAAATTGGTTATTTGATGATTTCTTCTTTTGTGACATCATCCTCAAATGCACCAATGAACATCTTGAATGGATCCTCCATTCTCTCCTCATTCAGAGGACCTTCTTCTTCTTCTTACTCCAGATCCTGCAGTAGTGATGCTGAATCTACAAATTCAGAATAGGGGATATTATATTTAAATTCAGAATTAATTAAATTAGAATGAAATTAATGCTTAGAATTTAAAACTCCCTCATAAATTTCAGCTTTATAACCCTTTTCCTCAAGCAAGGCTGCTGGGAACTCATTTTTTGGTGAGGGAAGTGGGTCCTCAAGTTTTTCTTCATCCTCATCAACATCTTCATTAAATTTATGTGGAACAAGATTTTCATTCTACTCAGCTTGTCTTTGTTGTTGTTCCATCCATAAGACTTTTACTTCCTCAAATTGGGCGGCCAGCGATGCCACCATCTTGCTTGCCCTTTCAAGTATTCTTGAATTCTTTTGAATTATCAAGGAATTTTCATGCAATTGTTGTGAATTTTCAGAAATTTGAGTTTCAAAAAATTCCTTCTTGCTATACATGTCAGTAATAGGACATGCATATGAAAAATTACTTGAATAATCCATGTCCTAAAGAATAATATGCAATGAAATCATTTTTTATATTTTTTATATTTTTTTTGTTTTTTTTTTGAAAAACAATGTGTACCAGCTCATTGACTCCCTGGAAATGGCTCCAAATTGATGGTAGGGGATTTCAGTCACTTTACCCTACTCAATTAAATTCTTATTATCCTATGAATGCACTATAGTGGTACACCCTAGGGTCGATCATAAGGAGGCCACTTATACGCACTATATTTTCAATTGCCACTTTTTAATTTAACTAATATAAAACTAATATATATAATATATATGGGGGATTTTGATTATGAAAATGAAATATTAAATCTACATTATCAATTAAAATACCAAAGAAAATCTACCTGGAAAGAATAAGTTAAAGGTAGTATCGGTGGGCAAACGTTGATCGTTGGACACTCCCTTTATCGTTGTTTACGACTATATTTTAATTAAATTATCCAATGTATACCTTAATAACTCAAGGAATACACCTAAACTATCTAGATAATATATTGAAACCACATACATGGGTGCTGATCTTCTAATGAATGTGTTCTAATTACACGAAAACCTCCGAGAAACCAAAACATGATGAACTCATCGTGCTCAAAAGCGAGACCTCGCCAAATAAATTTAAACCATGAGTAAAACCACTTTAAATATATTAGAATATAAGAAATATAGAATAATTTATAAGAAATTTAAAACACTAGAGAAAAATACCTCCTTCATTCATGCAAAAAAGTTCCAAGATAGTTTAAAAGAAAATATTTTACAATGAAAGCAGAAACTCAAAAGGGGAAATGTCTTCGGTTCTCCTTTTCCCACCAACACATGGAGTTATCCCTTCGTGGCTTGATTAAATCATGGAATACTCCTATATTATTTCTCTTTCAATCTAACCCGCTTTGTGATTGATGGTGTGGTGATGAATGGAATATTTTGAGAGGTAAGAGCCCCTCTCATTTTATAGGCAGATTTCATCATCAGAAAGATGTCGCATTTTCTACCTTGTACATGACCGATTCACGCATGGACCTCTGCATCAATATTGTTCATAAATTTCTTTTCCGTCCACCCTCAAAATTTCAGATTAATTGGACGGGTATTGAAGGTGGTATGGTTTTTCTATTGAAAATCGATTTCTCTGGATGAAGCTTCATGGAAGCTTCCTTCAAAACCCTATCACTCAACGACCATCATAAAAGATTCCAAACGGTTTGAACATTACTGTGGAGACGATTCTAGGAGTCCTCTGGCATATCCAGATGGAATCGAATCATTTGGAGTAGTGTAAGCCGAAATTTGTTTCCATTACCAATGTAGGGTCAACGCAGTCCGCCCGGAAAAACTGTAAAATTCATTGATTTTTTTGGGCATGTAGAATATCGATTCAGCCCCCGGTCCTGAAGAAAAAGATGAAGGAAATAAAATAAGGGTTAAAAAAAATTCTAATCACAAAATTTGGAAATATATTTTATAATAAATGACCAAAATAACCATGTGATAAAAATCTGTTAAAAATCCAGAATTAGGCCATTTTGCATTTAGGCTCAAAATAACACCAAAACCTAAATATGTAAAAATTTCCCATTAAATAACACTATTGTGGGTTTATAAACATTAAATTACAGTATAAAATATGTGAAAATATTAGCTTCATCAATCCCCCACACTTAAGAATTTCACTCCTGAGCAATTATCACATATTCAAATCAAAATTCACACGACAATCAAAAATGAGAAAACATCCATGATCTTATCAAAAACAGAATTTCATCATGTCTCTTTTATGAAAAACAATTTCCTTTTATTTTCATTCCAAAAATTTAAATTTGTTCAACCTCATAAATCCATCCATGGATCAATTCCAACCTACCTCATATTGAATTTTATGTCACTCTTCACTTAAGAGAAATAAATTCTGGAGTTATCCTCATACTTGGAAATTGCATTTATCACCATAGGTTTGTGACAATTCTCATTTCTCCACATCGTGAAGCATAAAAATGAATTTAATCATGAGGTATTTCATCAACGGTTCAAATGACTCTGTGGATTTGGGTTGGTGGTTAAATGATTTAAAAGATCAAGGCTAGAAAGAGAAGGTTTGACTCTATGGTACAATGCTTGAATAATCAAGTGAAAACCCAGAAATTTCCTCACTCAATCTACCTTGAGAATGTGAAACAAAACACCAACCCCATTTATTTTAAATGGTACATGAGCCAATCAATGATTTCAAGGTATTAAATCATCCATCTTCTCCACATTTATTTTGTAAAGCTCTAGAAAGGCACAACTTTATTTTCCTTTTTTATATATAGTTTTTTAATCTCCAAAAAGGCACAGCTTTATTTCCCTTTTTTATATATATTTTATTATGATCCAGAAAGTCACAACTTTTATTTTTTTATTTTTTTTTCTGAAAGAGAACTGAATGAAAAAAAATGAAGCAAAATGAGATTATGACTCATTCCAAATTATTTCATTGCCCAAAATGTTGACGCATACCGCACAATACCCATCAATAAAAAAATCCCAATGAACGCACACGAATGGTACTTCCCCCACACTCAAACATGAAATATCCATGCAACAATACCATGAGAATGGTTAGGTAAGGATAAATTATCTTGTATTGTGGGTTAAAACTATAAGGAAGTTCATGGAATCTAAGGGATAACGAAGGATAAATGTAATGGTAGGTCTCAGGATAATATGTGGCTAGCCAAAGTATTGCCTCAATCATATTAAAAAAATTCAATGAAATCCAAAGCTTCGAAAGAGAAAAACCAAAAATTCTGGTTCTCACAAAAAATCCAAGTTTCCCTCAAGAAAGTGTGGGTATTAGAAAGAATATGTAAAAGTGTTTTAGAATACCTAACAAGATGAGAAAAATATTTTGAGTCAGTGTTTCACGGCCATGGATTTCAAAAATCAGTTAAACACATACAAATGATTGAAAATCCAATTTAAGGAAAAACAATTCAAATCAACAATCATTTAAAATCCTTTTTTTCCAAAATCATTTCAATTTTATCAAAATAAATTGTTGTGTGAAATGTGATCAGAATTATCATTAAAGCTCAAGGTTCCTAAAAAATGAAAAAAAAATGAAAGCACACAAAAACAAATAAACAGGTCGACACTCCCCCCACACTTAAATTTCACTACCCTTCTTTTTGTCTTGAAAAAAATATTAATAAGGGAAGAAAAAAAACTAAATAGAAGGAAAGATACAACCTGACTTTATTTTTCTAGCAGTACCATTGAGTTAAGATCCTTGTTGGAACCACATCTTCCTACAAATAAATAAATAAATAAATGCATTACAAAAAAATAGAAAGGGGAAAGGGAAGGGATAATTCTTGGTTTTACCCCCAAGCGGGTCCTAGGTTTTTACTGCCCCTAGTCAGGTAGTTGCAGCAGGTTAACCCTATTCCGAAGGTGGATGGGGTTTCTTACTTAGAAACCACCAAAAATTATTTCTCTTAGCATCCATCTGTGGATGCTAGATGTGATAACCCTCATAAAAAAAATATCCCCAACCCCCAAAAGAGATGAAAGAAAGAATTTGAGTTGTAGAGGGGGAGGGAAAAGGATGTAGGGGTGCTCCCTGTTTCTGTCATCTGGAGGAGTGGTGTCCACCACTGTTGAAAATAAAAGAATAGGAAGTGGCTTCTCTTCTGGTTCGATTTCGTAAATTGGTTCTTTGATGATTTCTTCTTTTGTTCCATCATCCTCAAATGCACCAATGCACATCTTGAATGGATCCTCCATTCTTTCCCCATTTAGAGGACCTTCTTCTTCTTCTTCATCCAGATCCTGTAGTAGTGATGCTGAATCTACAAATTCAGAATAAGGGAAATTATATTTGAATTTAGAATTAATGAAATTTTAATGAAATGAATGCTCAGAATTTAAAACTCCCTCAGAAATTTCAGCTTTATAACCCTTTTCCTCAAGCAAGGCAGTTGGGAACTCATTTGTTGGCAAGGGAAGTGGGTCCTCAAGTTTTTCTTCAACCCCATCAACATCTTCATTAAATTTTGATGGAACAATATTTTCATTCTCCTCAGCTTTTCTTTTTTGTTGTTCCATCCATAAGACTTTTACTTCCTCAAATTGGGTGGCCAGCGTTACCACCATCTTACTTGCCTTTTCAAGAATTCTTGAATTCTTTTGAATTATCAAGGAAGTTTCTTGCAATTGTTGTGAATTTTTAGAAATTTGAATTTCAAAAAATTCCTTCTTGCTATACATGTCAGTAATAGGCCATGCATATGAAAAATTACTTGAATAATCCATATCCTAAAGAATAATATGCAATGAAATCATTTTTTATATATTTTTTATTTTTTATTTTGAAAAACAATGTGTACATGCTCGTGGCCACCCCGACAACGGCGCCAAATTGATGGTAGGGAATTTCAGTAGCTTTACCCTACTCAATTAAATTCTTATTATCATATTAATGCACCATATGGGTACACCCTAGGGTCGATCACAAGGAGGCCGCTTATACGCACTATATTTTCAATTTACACTTTTTAATTTAACTAATATAAAACTAACATATATAATATATATGGGAGATTTTGATTATGAAAATGAAATGAAAATGATATATTAAATCTACATTATCAATTAAATTACCAAAGAAAATCGAGCTGGAAAGAACAAGTTAAAGGTAGCTGCGGTGGAAAAACGTTGATCATTGGACACTCCCTTTATCATTGTTTAAGAATAAATTTTAATTAAATTATCCAATGTATACCTTAATACCTAAAGGTATATGCATAAATTATCTAGATACCATATTGAAACCTCATAAATGGGTGTTGATCTTCTAATGAATGTGTTCTAATTACCTGAAAACCTCCGAGTAACCAAAACATGTTGAACTCATCGTGCTCAAAAGAGAGACCTCGCCAAAGAAATTTAAACCATGAGTAAAACCACTTTAAATTTATTAGAATATAAGAAATCTAGAATAATTTATAAGAAATTGAAAACACGAGATAAAAAGACCTCTTTCATTCATGAAAACAAGTTCGAGGATAGATTAAAAGAAAATATTTTACAATGAAAGCACAAACTCAAAAGGGGAAATGTCTTCGGATCTCCGGTTCCCACCACCACTTGGATTTAGCCACTCATGTCTTGATTACATCATGGAATAATACTATCCTATTTCTCTTTCAATCCAACACCCTTTGTGATGGATGTTGAGGTGATGAATGGAATATTTTGAGAGGTAAGAGCCCCTCTCATTTTATAGGCAGATTTCATCATCAGAACGTTGTCGCATTTTCGACCTCGTAAATGGCCGATTCACGCATGGAACTCTTCATAAATATTGTTCATAAATGTCTCGTACGTCCACCCTCAAAATGTCATATTAATTGGGCGGATATTGAAGATGTTATCGTTTTTCTATTGAAAATAGCTTTCTCTGGATGAAGCTTCCAAGAAGCTTCCTTCAAATATCTATCACTCAACGACCATCATAAAATATTCCAAACGGCTTGAACTTTATTTTGGATATGCGTCTGGGAGTCCTATGTCATATCCAAATGGAATCGAATCATTTGGAGTAGTGTACGCTGAAATTTGTTTCCATTACCAATGTAGGGTCAATGTAGTCCGCCCGAAAAAACTGTCAAATTCATTGAATTTTTGGGCATTTAGAATATCAATTCATCCCCTGGTCCTGAAGACAATGTTGAAGGAAATAAAATAAGAGTTCAACAAAATTCTAATCACAGAATTTGGAAATATATTTTATAATAAATGAACAATATACCCCTGTGATAAAAATCTGTTAAAAATCCAGAATTAGGCCATTTTTGCATTTAGCCTCAAAATAACACCAAAACCAAAATACGTAACAATTGGCCAGTAAATAACAATATCTTGGGTCTATAAACATTAAATTACACTATAAAATATGTGAAAATATTAGCTTCATAAATCCCCCACACTTAAGCATTGCACTCTTGAGCAATTATCATATATTCAAATCAAAATTCACACGACAATAAAAAATGAGAAAACATCCATGATCTTATAAAAAACTGAATTTCATCATGTATCTTTTATGAAAAACTATTTCCTTTTATTTTCATTCCAAAAATTTAAATTTTTTCAACCTCATAAATCCATCCATGGATCAATTCTAACCAACCTCATATTGAATTTTATGTCACTCTTCACTTAAGAGAAATAAATTCTGGAGTTATGCTCATACTTGGAAATTGCATGTATCACCATAGGTTTGTGAAAATTCTCATTTCTCCACAGCGTGAAACATAAAAATGAATTTAATAATGAGGTCTTTCATCAACGGTTCAAATGACTCTTTGGCTTTAGGTTGGTGGTTAAATGATTTAAAAGATCAATTCTAGAAAGAGAAGGTTTGACTCTAAGGTACAATGCATGAATAATCAAGTGAAAACTCAGAAATTTCCTCACTCAATCTACCTTGAGAATGTGAAACAAAACACCACCCCCATTTATTTTAAATGTTACATGAGCCAATCAATGATTTCAAGGTATTAAATCATCCAAGTTGTCCCCATTTTTATTGTAAAGCTCCAGAAAGGCACAACTTTATTTTCCTTTTTTATATATATTTTTTTAATCTCCAGAAAGGCAAAACTTTATTTTCCTTTTTTATATATATTTGTTTTAAGATCTAGAAAGTCACAAATTTTATTTTTTTAATTTTTTTTCTGAAGGAGAACTGAATGAAAAAAATGAATCCTAATGAGATTATGACTCATTCCCAATTATTTCATTGCCCAAAATGTTGACGCATACCGCACAATACCCATCAATAAAAAAAATCCCAATGAACGCACACGAATGGCCCTTCCCCCACACTCAAACTTGAAATATCCATGCAACAATACGATGAGAATGGGTAGGTAAGGATAAATTAGCTTGTATTGTGGCTTAAACCTATAAGGCAATTCATGGAATCTAAGGGCTAATAAAGGATAAATGTAATCATAGGTCTCAGGATAATATGTGGATAGCCAAAGTATTGCCTCAATCATATTAAAAACATTCAATGAAATCCAAAGCATCGAAAGAGAAAAATCACAAATTCTGGTTCTCACAAAAAATCCAAGTTTCCCTCAAGAAAGTGTGGGTATTAGAAAGAATATGTAAAAGTTTTTTAGAATACCTCACAGGATGAGAAAAATATTTTGAGTCAGTGTTTCACGGCCATGGATTTCAAAAATCAGTTAAACTCATAAAAATGATTGAAAATCCAATTTAAGGAAAAACAATTCAAATCAACAACAATTTAAAATCCTTTTTTTTAAAAATCATTTCTATTTTATCAAAATCAATTATTGTGTGAAATGTGATCAGAATTATCATTAAAGCTCAAGGTTCCTAAAAAATGAAAAAAAAATTAAAGCACACAAAAAAAAATAAGCAGGTCGACACTCCCCCCACACTTAAATTTCACTACCCTTAATTTTGTCTTGAAAAAATATTAATAAGGGAAGAAAAAAAAACAAAATAGAAGGAAAGATACAACCTGACTTTATTTTTCTAGTAGTACCATTGAGTTAAGATCCTAGGTGGCCCCAATTATTCCTACAAAGAAATCAATAAATAAATGCATTAGAAAAAAACAGAAAGGGGAATGGGAAGGGATAATGCTTGGTTTGACCCCTAAGAGGGTGCAAGGTTTTTACTGCCCCTAGTCAGGAAGTTGCAGTAGGTTAACCCCAATCCGAAGGTGGATGGGGTTTCTTAATTAGAAACCACCAAAAATTATTTCTCTTGGAATCCATCTGTGGATGCCAAAAGTAAGAACCCTCATAAAAAAGAAAAATATCCCCAACACCCAAAAGAGACGAAAGAAATAATTTGAGTTGTAGAGGGGGAGGGAAAAGGATGTAGGGGTGCCCCCTATTTATTTCATATGGAGGAGTGGTGTCCACTGATGTTGAAAATAAAATAATAGGAAGTGGCTTCTCTTCTGGTTCGAGTTCGTAAATTGGTTCTTTGTTGATTTCTTCTTTTGTTCCATCATCCTCAAATGCACCAATGCACATCTCGAATGGATCCTCCATTCTCTCCTCATTCAGAGGACCTTCTTCTTCTTCTTCATCGAGATCCTGCAGTAGTGATGGTGAATCTACAAATTCAGAATAAGGGATACTATATTTAAATTCATAATTAAAGAAATTTTAATGAAATGAATGCTCAGAATTTAAAACTCCCTCAGAAATTTCAGCTTTATAACCCTTTTCCTCAAGCAAGGCAGCTGGGAACTCATCTGTTGGCGAGGGAAGTGGGTCCTCAAGTTTTTCTTCAACCTCATCAACATCTTCATTAAATTTAGGAGGATCGTAATTTTCATTCTCCTCAGATTTTCGTTGTTGTTGATCCATTCATAAGACTTTTACTTCCTCAAATTGGGCGGCCAGCGATACCACCATCTTGCTTTCCTTTTCAAGCATTCTTGAATTATTTTGAATTATCAAGGAAGTTACTTGAAATTGTTGTGAATTTTCAGAAATTTGAATTTCAAAAAATTCCTTCTTACTATACATGTTAGTAATAGGCCATGCATATGAAAAATTACTTGAATAATCCATTTCCTAAAGAATAATATGCAAGGAAGTCATTTTTTATATTTTTTATATTTGTTTTGTTTTTTTTGAAAAACAATGTGTACATGCTCGTGGCCTCCCCGAAAACGGTGCCAAATTGATGGTAGGGGATTTTAGTCTCTTTACCCTACTCAATTAAATTCTTATTATCCTATGAATGCATCATAGTGGTACACCCTAGGGTCGATCACAAGGAGGCCGCTTATACGCAATATATTTTCAATTGTCACTTTTTAATTTAACTATTATAAATCTAACATATATAATATATATGGGTGATTTTGATTATGAAAATGAAATGAAAATGATATATTAAATCTATATTATCAATTAAATTACCAACAAAAATCGAGCTGGAAAGAACAAGTTAAAGGTAGCTGCGGAGGACAAACGTCGATCATCGGACACTCCCTTTATCATTGTTTACGAATATATTTTAATTAAATTATCCAATGTATACCTTAATATCTCAAGGTGTAAGCCTGAATTATCTGGATACTATATTGAAACCTCATACATGGGTTCTGATCTTCTAATGAAAGTGTTCTAATTACCCGAAAACCTCCGAGTAACCAAAACAGGATGAACTCATCGTGCTCAAAAGAGAGACCTCGCCAAAGAAATTTAAACCAAGAGTAAAACCACTTAAAATTAATTAGAATATAAATATTCTATATTAATTTATAAGAAATTGAAAACACGATAGAAAATTACCTCCTTTATTCATGAAAACAAGTTCGAGGATAGTTTAAAAGAAAATATTTTACAATGAAAGAACAAACTCCAAAGGGGAAATGTCTTCGGATCTCCGTTTCCCACCACCACTTGGAGTTAGACCTTCATGGCTTGATTACATCATGGGATACTCCTATCCTCTTTCTCTTTCAATCCAACCCCCTTTTTGATGGATTTCGAGGTGATGAATGGAATATTTTGAGAGGTAAGAGCCCCTCTCATTTTATAGGCAGATTTCATCATCAGAAAGTTGTTGCATTTGTGACCTCGTACATGACCGATTCACGCGTGGACCTCTTCATAAATATTGTTCATAAATGTCTTTTCCGTCCACCCTCAAAATTTCAGATTAATATTAAGATTATTGAAGGAGTTATGGTTTTTCTATTGAAAATCGATTTCTCTGTATGGAGCTTCCTGGAAGCTTCCTTCAAACCTCTATCACTCAACGGCCATCATAAAAGATTCCAAACGTCTTGAACATTATTGTGGAGATGCGTCTGGGAGTCCTCTGTCATATCCAGATGAAATCGCATCATTTGGAGTAGTGTAGGCCGAAATTTGTTTACATTACCAATGTAGGGTCAACGCAGTCCACCCGGAAAAAATGTCAAATTCATTGATTTTTTTGGGCATTTAGAATATCGATTCAGCACTAGGTCCTGAAGAAAAAGTTTAAGGAAATAAAATAAGGGTTAAAAAAATTCTAATCACAAAATTTGGAAATATATATTATAATAAATGACCAAAATACCCCTGTGATAAAAATCTGTTAAAAATCCAGAATTAGGCCATTTTTGCATTTAGGCTCAAAATAACACCAAACCTAAATATGTAACAATTGCCCATTAAATAAAACTATTTTGGGTTTATAAACATTAAATTAAAGTATAAAATATGTTAAAATATTAGCTTCATCAATCCCCCACACTTAAGCATTGCACTCCTGAGCAATTATCATATATTCAAATCAAAATTCACACAACAATCAAAAATGAGAAAACATCCATGATCTTGTCAAAAACTGAATTTAATCATGTATCTTTTATGAAAAACAATTTCCTTTTATTTTTATTCCAAAAATTTAAATTTATTCAACCTCATAATTCCATCCATGGATCAATCACAACCTACCTCATATTGAATTTTATGTCACTCTTCACTTAAGAGAAATAAATTCGGGAGTTATGCTCATACTTGGAAATTGCATGTATCACCATAGGTTTGTAACAATTTTCATTTCTCCACAGCGTGAAACATAAAAATGAATTTAATCATGAGGTCTTTTTTCAACGGTTCAAATGACTCTGTGGCTTTGGGTTGATGGTTAAATGATTTAAATGATCAAGGCTAGAAAGAGAAGGTTTGAATCTAAAGTACAATGCATGAATAATCAAGTAAAAACCTAGAAATTTTCTCACTCAATCCACCTTGAGAATGTGAAACAAAACACCACCCTCATTTATTTTAAATGGTACATGAGCCAATCAATGATTTCAAGGTATTAAATCATCCAAGTTCTCCCCATTTTTTTGTAATGATTCAGAAAGGCACAACTTTATTTTCCTTTTATATATATATTTTTTTAATCTCCAAAAAGGCACAGCTTTATTTTCCTTTTATATATATATATTTTTTTAAGATCCAGAAAGGAAAAGCTTTTATTTTTTTTATTTTTTTTCTGAAGGAGAACTGAATGAAAAAAAATGCAGCATAATAAGATTATGAATCATTCCCAATTAATTCATTGCCCAAAATGCTGACGCATACCGCAAAATAGCCATCAATAAAACAAATCCCAATGAACGCACATGAATGGCCCTTCCCCCACACTCAAACATGAAATATCCATGCAAAAATATCAAGAGAATGGGTAGGTAAGGATAAATTAGCTTGTATTGTGGCTTAAACCTATAAGGAAATCCATGGCATCTAAGGGCTAACGAAGGATAAATGTAATCGAAGGTATCAGGATAATATGTGGCTAGCAAAAGTAGTTCCTCAATCATACTAAAAAAATTCAATGAAATCCAGAGCTTCGAAAGAGAAAAATCACAAATTCTGGTTCTCAAAAAAATCCAAGTTTCCCTCAAGAAAGTGTGGGTATTAGAAAGAATATGTAAAAGTGTTTTAGAATACCTCACAGGACGAGAAAAATATTTTGTGTCAATGTTTCAGGGCCATGGATTTCAAAAATCAGTTAAACTCATAAAAATGATTTAAAATCCAACTTAAGGAAAAAAAATTCAAATCAACAATCATTTAAAATACTTTTTTTTCAAAAATCATTGCAATTTTATCAAAATCATTTATGGTGTGAAATGTGATCAGAATTATCATTAAAGCTCAAGGTTCCTAAAAAATGAAAAAAAAATGAAGGCTCACAAAAACAAATAATCAGGTCGACACTCCCCCCACACTTAAATTTCACTACCCTTCATTTTGTCTTGAAAATATATTAATAAGGGAAGAAAAAAAACTAAATAGAAGGAAAGATACAACCTGACTTTATTTTCCTAGCAGTACCATTGAGTTAAGCTCCTAGTTGGAACCACTTCTTCCTATAAATAAATAAATAAATAAATTCATTAGAAAAAAAATAGAAAGGGGAAGGGGAAGGGATAATGCTTAGTTTGACCCCCAAGCGGGTGCTAGGTTTTTACTGCCCCAAGTCAGGTAGTTGCAGTAGGTTAACCCCAATCCGATGGTGGATGGGGTTTCTTACTTAGAAACCACCAAAATTTATTTCTCTTGGCTTCCATCTGTGGATGCCATAAGTGAGAACCCTCATAAAAAAGAAAAATATCCCCAACCCCCAAAAGAGATGAAAGAAAGAATTTGAGTTGTAGAGGTGGAGGGAAAAGGATGTAGGGGTGCTCCCTATTTCTGTCATCTGGAGGAGTGGTGTCCACCGATGTTGAAAATAAAATAATAGGAAGTGGATTCTCTTCTGGTTCGAGTTTGTAAATTGGTTCATTGATGATTTCCTATTTTGTTCCATCATCCTCAAATGCCCCAATGCACATCTCGAATGGATCCTCCATTCTCTCCTCATTCAGAGGACATTCTTCTTCTTCTTCATCCAGATCCTGAAGTAGTGATGCTGAATCTACAAATTCATAATTAGGGATACTATATTTAAATTCATAATTATGGAAATTTGAATGAAATGAATGCTCATAATTTAAAACTCCCTAAAAAATTTCAGCTTTATAACCCTTTTCCTCAAGCAAGGCAGCTGGGAACTCATTTGTTGGTGAGGGAAGTGGGTCCTCAAGTTTTTCTTCAACCTCATCAACATCTTCATTAAATTTAGGTGGAACAATATTTCCATTCTCCTCATCTTTTCTTTGTTGTTGTTCCATCCAAAAGACTTTTACTTACTCAAATTGGGTGGCCAGCGATACCACCATCTTGCTTTCCTTTTCAAGCGTTCTTGAATTCTTTTGAATTATCAAGGAATTTTCTGGCAATTATTGTGAATTTTTAGAAATTTTAATTTCAAAAAATTCCTTCTTGCTATACATGTCAATAATAGGACATGCATATGAAAAATTACTTGAATAATCCATGTCCTAAAGAATAATATGCAATGAAATCAATTTTTATATTTTTTTTTTTTTGTTTTTTTTTTGTTTTTTTTGAAAAACAATGTGTACAAGCTCGTGGCCTCCCCGAAAACAGCACCAAATTTATGGTAGGGGATTTCAGTCGCTTTACCCTACTCAATTAAATTCTTATTATCCTATGAATGCTCCATAGTGGTACACCCTAGGGTCGATCACAAGGAGGCCTCTTATACACACTATATTTTCAATTGTGACTTTTTAATTTAACTAATATAAAACTGACATATATAATATATGTGGGGGATTTTGATTATGAAAATGAAATGAAAATGAAATATTAAATCTACATTATCAATTAAATTACCAATGAAAATTGATCTGGAAAGAACAAGTTAAAGGTAGCAGCGGTGGACAAACGTTGATCATTGGAAACTCCCTTTATCATTGTTTAGAAATATATTTTAATTAAATTATCCAATGTATACCTTAATACCTCATGGAATACACCTAAATTATCTATATAACATATTGAAACCTCATACATTGGTGCTGATCTTCTAATGAAAGTGTTCTAATTACCCTAAAACCTCTGAGTAACCAAAACAGGATGAACTCATCGTGCTCAAAAGAGAGACCTCGCCAAAGAAATTTAAACCATGAGTAAAACCACTATAAATTCATCAGAATATAAGAAATCTAGAATAATTTATAAGAAATTGAAAACACGAGAGAAAACGACCTCCTTCATTCATGCAAACAAGTTCGAGGATAGTTTAAAAGAAAATATTTTACAATGAAAGCACAAACTCAAAAGGGGAAATGTCTTCGGATCTCTATTTCCCCCCACCACTTGGAGTTAGCCCTTCATGGATTGATTAAATCATGGAATAATCCTATCCTCTTTCTCTTTCAATCCAACCACCTTTGTGATGGATGCTGAGGTGATGAATGGAATATTTTGAGAGGTAAGTGCTCCTCTCCTTTTATAGGAAGACTTCATCATCAGAATGTTGCCGCATTTTTGACCTACTAAATGGCCGATTCATGCGTGGACCGCTTCATCAATATTGTTCATAAATGTCTTGTCCGTACACCCTAATTAATTTAGATTAATTGGAAGCGTATTGAAGGAGTTATGGTTTTTCAATTGAAAATAGATTTCTCTGGATGAAGTTTCTTAGAAGCTTCCTTAAAACCACTATCACTGAAAGGACATCATAAAAGATACAAAACGGCTTTTAATTTATTATGGAGCCGAGTCTGGTAGTCTTCTATCATATCCAGGTGGAATCGCTTCATTTGGAGTAGTGTAGGCCGAAATTTGTTTCCATTACCAATGTAGGGTCAACGCAGTCCGCCCAGAAAAATTGTCAAATTCATTGATTTTTTTGGGAATTTAGAATATCGATTCAACCCTTAGTCCGGAAGATAAAGTTGAAGGAAATAAAATAAGAAATCAAAAAAAATTCTAATCACAAAATTTGGAAATATATTTTATAAGAAATTACCAAAATACCCCTATGATAAAAATCAGATAAAAATCCAGAACTTGGCCATTTTTGCATTTAGGCTCAAAATAACACCAAAACCTAAATATGTAACAATTACCCATTAAATAACACTATTGTGTGTTTATAAACATTAAATTAAAGTATAAAATATATGAAAATATTAGCTTCATCAAATACTAATATCAGGATCCAAAGTAGAAGACAATTCCAAAAAAACTCAATGACTCCAAAGACATAACTCCCTAGATCTAAAACATTCTCCAAGATCCCACTCAAAAAAACATAAATAATATCACAATAAGTCACTAATGATATTTGATTTTTTCTTTTTATCTGTGTGTCGATAAATAATATCTGTAAAATCTCCAAGGTGATGAAGAAGGGGTGTGTAATGAATCTAAATATAGTTAACCCAAATGACTTCCATACTCACTCTATTAGGATATAACAAGATAGCACATTTATAAGATAAAATTTATATAAATATATTTAAAATAGATCAAAAATATTAAAAAAATCCAAATAGTTACATACAAAAACAGTTTCTAGAGAATGAAAAAATGATTTAAACCATTTTACATTACTTTTTGGCATACCCATTCTATGATCTGCAGACACACCCACACATGGGTGCCTCACTAATAGTTCCATAAGACATAGTATTATCTCATCTATCCACTATTTCATCACAATGTGTCAACTCTCCTTATTCCGTAATGTAACATTCCACTAATCTAGTGTCACATCCCTCTATACATTAATGGTAAATGAACCTTATTTAGGGTCACATTGAAATTAAGAACTCACACATCCCATGTGTGCTAAAAATATTTCAAGTCATCCATTCAAATCCATTTTAATAAAACCATTGTTTTATTATAAACAATTTAAATAAACCATTTTAAAACATCCAATAAATCTATATTTTAAAATTAATATTTTAAAATCATGAAAACTAAGTATGTTGCACTACCTATTTCCTGTAATCCATAAATCCACAATCCATTACAATGTATAGTTTGTACCATGATTTCCCCCATCAATTTAAGAATAAATATAATTAAATTCAATAAATTTGAATCTAATACTTCATGATCTATTAAGAGAATTTGAGAGTGAATCCACATATATTGAAAATTATGATGATAATGAAGAGAATCATGAAAACACCAACAAAAACTAGTTGAATATAAGGAACCCACTATAGATCTTTTCTCCTAGCACCCAAAAAAATCAAAGCAATACTTACATAAAAAACCATATATATCCCCATTAGACTATATCTATGAAATTGATAGAGGTATGATGAGTATATCTATAAAAAAAGACAAAAAATGATGACTTACAAAGGAGATCAGGCTTTGACGCATCATGATTTGCAACCAGATATCTTTTTAATTGAAGGGAGATACACAATTTTATATTGGAGGAAGAAAAACTACTTAGAGATGAAAATTTAGAAAAATATCAGTTTATAACTAATCCCAATATGTATCCACATTTTATGGATCTAATTTATTAATTGTGCATGGTTAGTCACATGGTTACAAATATTGTGCCCTAACTATATGAAAGTTCTACCTCAAGAATCAACTTTCATGTTTGGCCTATTTGGTTAGACAAACAATGTGTCATCCATGAAAAATCCATTTATCCCACTTTTCACATTTTCTCCTCGAAGGACACACGGTCTATCCAAATGGTGAACGTTACAGTATGCCTACCTAGAAGCCCGTGTTTTACCTTGCACGATTCCTAGTAGGAGTTATATAGTTTCTACTAACTATTATAAAATATTTAACCTTTAAAAAATCCTTAAAAATTCTAAAATTATTCCAAACAATATCAAACTTCACCCACACACTTTAAATACTCAATCATAACAATAAAAGGGTTATTAACAAGAAATCTAGTGGTACACGAAATATTCAATGTAATTAAATATGTAAGATAAAAAAATGTCATCACACATGGAGAATTACTTCAATAAGATACATGAATCATTTCTGGAGAAAAGTATCTTTTCTTCTTTTAAATTTCTTTTCCATACATGTTCAAAATCCCTTTTTTATATTAAATAATTAATTTAAAACCAAGAAATTATTAAATATTACATAAAAATTATATGGGAATTGAAATTTGAAATCATTTAAGGGATTCATAAAATATTTCAGCAGTCCTGATAGTGGGAAATGTTATTTATGTTGGGTGTTTTAAAATACATGGTTTTGGATGAAAATTGATTTTTTATCGAAGAGAAAAAAATAATATTTTCCCTAAAAACAATATTTTGAACTCTAGAGTACATAAAGAGTCAAAAATTAAGGAAAAACATGTATTAATATGAAATTATCAGAGGGCAATACAATAAATTATTTTATTTAGAGTTATATTATAATATTTCATCATTGGAAGTATATTAATCTTCAATAATAATAAATTATGTTGTTGGAACATAAAAACATTTAAAGTTAGTAACATTGAATCATAATATCCATGGAATAATGACATTAAATTAATTTTATAATATAATTTGTATAAAAGGATTCCTGATATTTCATGTAAATGAGGTTTTATATACACCACATAAGTAATATAGGTTTATAAGATAACATATATCTCAATGAAGGAAAATTGTGACAGTGATCCCTCTCTGCTTGGTTATTAGTTGAAACATAATCCCCATAAAAGAGAGGTTCTAAAATGGATATGTAGGTCATAATATATTTCATGACCATTAATAAAAATCACTTTCATGGATATCATATAAATCAAATATATTAAAAATCTGGTGAATATGGAATGTATATCGCAGTAGTAAATGGAGAGATGGAAATCCCTTACCACTTTTGTAATATTTTTAATTGTAATCCTGAAATAATATTAAAAAACTATAAATCAAAATTTCAATAAAAGGTATATATTCAAGATGCATAAATTCAATGTGGTGACATATATAACAGAAAAAAGATATAATTGGTGAATTTTCTTGACTCTATGAAATAAAAGAGAGAACAGAAATCCCATAACATAAGTGAAGACTTATTTCGTACATGTTTGAACATCAAATAAAAAATATTATCTAATTAGGAATATTTTATATATCAACATATATATATATATATATATTATATCATAAATTATTTAATTAGGTCCATTTATTTCCCATTTATTAATAATTTCTTATTAATATCATGTTTTAGGTAAGATCCACATTGTTTTTCATATATGTTTGATTTTTTTATTTTCATTAATTTTACCTTGATCATGGTTTCTTATTCTAAATAATGATAATAATTCAATAAGGATAATATTTATACATCATTTATACTTTTAATATAAATATTAAATATAGTTTTGATAATTTATGTATGTGACGCCATGGAGACGGTGGGTTGTACGTACACAAGAGTTACATTATCATTTTTCTATAATAATTAGGGAAATGAGGTATGTAATATTTTATATTTTAAAATTTATCATGATATATTATTATTTGGTTAAAATTAATTATAAATTTCATCTTTATGGTGTGGTGATAGAAATAATGTGTTGAATAACTTCGAGAGGGTAGTAGTACACTGGTATTATAATGACATTATAATCATTCAATGAGTGGAAATGTAAATAATTTATTGTTATACTATAATTAAAGAATGAAATTTTTTTTTCTTGAATGCAATAATAATGTCTTTTAAATCATATAGATTCACTAACATTATCCTTTTTATATTCCCTGTAAATAATTAGTTAGTATAAAGAACATCTCTTCATGAGGCAATTTTCTGACGTAAAAATAAGTAATGTAACCTTATTCCCAACAGAAAGGAAATAAAACACACATATATAATATTCTAACACTATATGTTTACTATTTTATTCATACCATATATATAATTTAGATCCATTTTTAAACCGAATCATATTTTGTGGTCATGGAAAGAAGAATTCTATCGGTTTTCATGGCGACAGTCCGACATACTCTAGAATGATGATTTCATAAACTATTTGATGAAATGGAATATTGTTTTAGGTCAATACCATAAAAAATAACTATATATATGGAATATAGTGAGGTTAATATATAATTATTTTTAAATACAAATTAAATTGGTAGAGTAAAAAATAAAATAGAAATACTCTTGGAAGAACGATTCTTATTCATCATGTGTCCTTCATTGGTTATACCAAAATCATTGATAGGTTAGTTTTTTTCAAAAATAATTCAAAAAAGATGTTAGGATGGATTTTTGGAATTTATTTCAATTGGAACTAGATGAATAATAACTGTTTGAATGTGTGAATAACAGAGGATAAGGGTGGACTTTTATAATTATGATTAATGGAAAACATGTATCTTTTTAAAAGAAAAATGTTTAACCATGTTTTTCTCATGAAAATCGTGCCCATAATGGAATATTAAAAATAATTATAAATTATAAGATTTAAATATGTCCATAAAATATATTTTATATAAGGTTTGTGGTAATTTAAACCCTTATATTATTTGTTTAACCCTCAGTAAACACATTTTTACATTACTTTTGGAAATTAATTTTTAATGTTTTCACCATTCAATATGGTAAAAAATTAATTCTACCATATTAGATAATATAAATTAAACATATATCAAATAATTAAAATAAATTAAAATTAAATTATCCTAATTGTTTATATTTATTTTAAAATTAATCTCACAGACATGCTAAGAAGGTGGGGTTTTCAATGAAAAATTATTAAAATGTGACACTAATTTATATCATAATTCTAAATGAAAATTTTTCTAATGAAATAAATTGTACTAATAGATACATAATTGATATAATATTAATTTAAATAAAATTCAAATTAAAATATATCATCATAAATAATACTAATTAAAAGATAGATTTTTTTAATATTGTTCATTTTTCATTATTTATAAAAAAATTGATATTTTCATAAATATTTTTTAAAAAATAATTATTTTTTTTAAAAAATTTTAAAATAAAATTTTAACAACATTTTTTCATATATATTTCCGAAAAATTTTACAAATTAGTTTCAAAATGACTGTATAAAAGGCAGAAAAACTACTTTTTAAAAAATATATTTTTTAAGCCTGAAATTTGATTTATTCTTATCTATTATCAATAAAACACATGAAGTGAATGTTTAAATTTGATTGAATATATAAAATATTATTTAATTTAAAACAATTCATCAAAAAAAAATTTGTTTAATTTATTGAGTTAAAAATGATTTCTTCATAAAAATAGTTTTTGCAAAAAACATTTAATTTATTTTCATATAGTTTTCACTTTGATTTTGAATAAATTATCCACTAAATAATTCATTATATATATGTGTAAAAAATATATTTACCTAATTTTTTTAATCATATTATGTCCTTCCATTATAATGGTTATGTTTTAACTAACATATATTTATATTTTAAAAATATTACATGTTTCGTTACGAATTGAGGTCACTTATTACACATGAAAAACATAGTGTTGTGTGTGACACAAACTAAAATGAGTTTTCAGTGTAATGAAAAATATCTAATAAACTAAATTTAATTAATATAACTATTTTATACAATATAGGGGTGTTACATTCATCCCAATTTAAAATTAACATTTACCTTGATATTTATCACAAATGAACCAACAATTGAAGATACTAATATCAAATTACATCATTATGTACCCACATAGATTTTTTAAGCTAGTGGTTTTTATAACAAAATTTTGACTTGGTAATTGGAATTTTTGGGGTTCAATGATCTATATTCAATCATGAATTTCTACCAGTTGTTCCTCATAATGAGTATAATTCCCCAATGGTTCATCCTCTAGGTTAAACATTTGAGATGTATTAGGTATGTACTTCCTTCGGAGAGACACATGGAACACATCTTGAACCTATGTGTGGTTCATTTGAGTCTCCAATCGATATGATACCATCTTGATATGATAAACTATTTCAAAGGTACTAATATACCTAGGGGATATATTTAATTTTATCATAACAAATAATTAATCCATTGGTTGTACTTTAATCAATTTCAACTTCATTTCTTAATCCAATAAATAGAGATAGCTTTTTCTTATTTCCAAAGCACTAATTGATCACAATATCAATAAAATAATGAAAAATATTTCACTCTATATCTAGAAATATAATTAACACTTGCTATCAAATATTCTTAAATCCTTCTTTAGTAAAGTAATAATTTCACATCTACAACCTCAACCAATGTTCCACTTAAACCACAAATGGTTATCATTATAACCCTTCTAAAATTAAACATTTATAAAGTAGGTCACTAAATTTATCAAATTCTATATGACATTAATCCTACATATATCAACATGCGGATCTTTATTTTAAGATAAAAAACATTTGAATAAATTCATCATGTATTCTCTTAAGACATGTTAATAAAATGAATTTCCATAAAACCTTATTGAAAACAGACATGTTTCCTCATTCCATACATAAAACATAGATTATTAGATATTTTACTTAAATCTATAAACTTTTTATACTCCATCAATGAAATCATAAAATACATTGTATAAAAATCAGTAATCAGTTCCAAGTAAATTCGTAATGTCAAACATTAATATTCATATATTACATATGTTATCCCCACATCATTATCTCAACACTTGGAACATACTAACATTAAATATCACATAATAAAAATATACCTCTTCCATTAAATCACATTTTTTGTCCTTAAATATTATTTTGTATATTCCTGGAAACACTTAATGAGAATCATATAATGAATAATACTTATTGGTTTCCTATTCTTGAATTCCAACAAAAAAACTCCTTAACCATTATTCATTATTCATAACCCACTAACATGAATTGTTTATCTTATTACTTAATACCACATTCCTTTAATATTACATTCATGTTCTCCTCATCATTAATATGAAATCCATTACTCGTATAAAATTGTTGATTCTCATCATGAGATTTCTCTTTAGGACATAAATTTCCATAACAACCATGCATTCCAAAATTAAAACATTCAACCATTGATAATACCATAAGAAGACCAATATTCCCATTTATTGGGATAACTAAATGTTTCATTTTTTAATTATAGTTAATTTTTTCCTTCTTTTTCACACCCAAATAATCTTCTCATCCCTCTAAGACATTACATTGAGTGTGTCTTCCCACATTATTGACATATTGGAATCTAATTATTCTATGTCCATATTATCAAATACCCAAACACTCAGTGAACTATATCCTTCACTTCTTTGGTGAGTTAGATATTTGTTTAAGGTGCATGATTTCAATAATTCTTCCTCATATATGTTTTCGAATGTTCAGCACATAATTCACTATTTTCATCATCAAAATTGGCTTCTTGTCAGAAAATTTTCTATCATATTAATTGTTAACAACATTGTTTCTAGTCCTCGCCATTGACTAAAACTGAAAATCATAGTGTGAGAAAATTTTCATTGTATAAAACTACATAATCATTAAAAATCACATATAAGATGTATAGTTAATGACATATTATTTTTAATATATGACTCCTTTGTTTTCTCCTAGATTGTTCATAGTCATCATCTGCTTAAATCCTTCATGAGAGAACAAAAAGAGTTCATGAATTTAAAAAGAATATCCCATGGTATTTTCAATACAGGTGTTCAGTAAGTCCCATTTTTATTCACTCAGTGATGGTCATGTACATCAAAATTCTCTCTTTTTGAGTTTTTACCCATAGGTACCTCTATTTCAAAGCCACATCGACTTGTATTATCCATGCATAATATACAGTCTCTTATAAACCACTCTCTCTATAATTAAATAAAATAAATTACATTTTTTATACATTAACTCATTTTTAGGATCATCCATAGTCATATCCATAGAAAGATCATTAAAAATATATCTATGGATCTCATTAATGATTTATCATCGAGGATTGTAAAAGATAATTAAACATTTCCTCTGATTCCAACATTATTGACCTATGATTTTCATACATATATATTGTATAATTTTAGATGAGTATTAAATATATTACACCGAAAAGAAGCCTATGGACCATAATATTTTAGATTCTTTTGATACTACATATAAAATATTATAATTTGCTGAATGATCTTCGACATCTCTAATAAAGATCTTCTACATTACAACTCTTCACAATCATCCCCTACATAAAATTATATTTCATATATAGGTAAAGGAAACATTGGAATGTGTGAGATTAGATTCTCAATAAGGGTATTCATGGGATTTATATAATAATTACCTGAATATAATGGTGTTATAAACTGATAATAACCTATAAAAGCCATAACCCTCATATCACATATCATAATCATCAGTCATGAAATAAATCATTATAGTTATTAAGACATTAATCATAAGGAAATCAATAAACACGATCCATGTGAGGATAAAATGTGTATAAGACATTGAATTTTCTAATACCCATAATAATAGAAAATCATTTGCATTTTTATTAAGGATCACCGCCAGAGAAATACTAATGGAATGGGTTTACTCCCAAAATCATTATTGAAGTCATGGTTCACTCCTAAGACCATCATATAGGATAATGTCACATAATTAATATGGTTAAATCCATTTTAATTTCATGTCTATCTCATGAGATATAACTATATACACAATTAATTATAGAAATATATAGGTTCTACCCATCACATAATGAACACCAAATTTATTTTTTGCACAAAATCATAAAAAATCATTATATCATAAACCAAAAAATAAATTGGTTTCACAAACATTTCCTCATATAATATCATATGTAAACGAGATATTTTTCATAATACTTTCATTAATTCTTTATATCATGGCCTGTGGAAAAGAAATCAGGTTTCAAAAGTTTTTTATCATGATATAACCCATCAAAGAGAATCAAATTTCATATATATAATGCATTCATAAATATAGACCATCAATGAAAGAATAATAGTGATATAATTGGATCATAACCATATTAAAGCGTATTTAACATCAATGAATGTCATATTACATGGAATGTAATTTTGAAATGATACTTGGAACATGTCTTATTGAAAATAATTTTTATTCTTTGAAAAAATATTTTTGAATCATTTTCATACTCATGTTTTTTATTTTACATAATTTATTTAAAATCTAAAAATTACCCTCATATTAAGGAATTTATTTATTTGAATAAAAAATTGAAATATTTAAGGTTATTATTGAAATACTATAATGTTCATGAAAGTGGGAAATATTGTTCATGACGTGCATGTTAAAAATAAATATTATTATCACATTTTTGGGAAAAGCTAGATAAGAATAGTTTGGAAAGAGACATGATTATTCCTTTTTTAAAAATTATAATATTATAAAATTCAAAAATTAATTTTATAGATCTATTTTTAAAATTATATCATTTTTAGAAAACAATGTTATGAATGAAAAAATATTTTTGACCACAGATATAAAAGAAGATGATTTTTATTAAAAACGTTTTTTAACTCTTGAGAACATAATGAGTTAAAATTATGTTAAAACATTAATTTTAAATAAATAAAAATAGGATAATAAACGAAATTATTTTCTTGAGACGTATGTCATAGTATTTAATTATTAGAATAATTTTCATATCTAATACAGATAGATGATGAGATTGCAGCCTAAAATAATAACCTCATTTGTTACATTTAATCATAAAAAAAAATGAAAGAATAATATTAAATCATACATATAATTTGGTGTGAATAAAAAATAAAATATATTATACTTAAATGGGATTTTATATACAAATCCTAAATAAGGTGCATAACATAACATATGTATTGAATAAGTAAAATAGTAATAAAGATCCCTTACAACATGTGTGTATTCTGAACCGTAAACCTTGTGAAATATAGACCATAAAAAGGATATTTAAATCCAAATAATAGTAATGATAATATATATAATACAATATTTTACATCACATAATCCACATATAGGAAACATGTATTGAATATGGTATATAGCTCGCAAATGTAAAAAGTGAGATGGAAATCCCTTACTACTTTAGAAATATTTTGAATCATATCCCCCACTAAACAATAAAATAATATATTACTATTAATATAATTAAAATGATTATATTCATTATATATCATATTAATGGGGCTATATGTACTCAACACAAATGAAATGAGTCATGAATTTGCAAATTTCCCCCAGAAATAAAAGAGAGAATGAAAATAATTTACCTTATCTGTCAACCCCTCTCTTCACATCAAATCCTATTGTATAATAAATATATGTTTACTATGAATCTATTATATAAAAATATTTATATATATCACACCATATTTTATTTAATTATGACCATTTTCTTCCATTTTATTAAAAATTCCTTATTAAAATAATGTTATGGGTATTAACCATTTTTTCATATTTGTTTTGATTATATATTTTCAATCCACATAATCTGTTCAGTGTTTTATAATCATTAGAATAATAATAATTTCATAATTATGAAATTAATAAGTCAATTAATCTTCTATGTTTAATCATGAAATATTATTTTGATATGTGAACTGAATTATGATCATCGAGATGGTAGGTTATATGCAGGCACATGTAACATATCAATTTTTCAATGATCATTATTGAAAAGAGATGTAATATTTTCTCATCCCATAATTATAATTATATCATATTACATAATTTATTATAATTATACATATGTTTAATGGGGTGTTGAGATGAAAATATAGTCATGTCGCTTCTTGTAACATTAGACCACACATTCCTGAACGATATTATCATCATTCAGTTAGAGGAAAGGTAAGAAAAAAAAGATGAATTTTCTTTATGGAAGGATAATTTTGTCATTAATATCATAATTATTTCATTTAAATAACATATATTGATTAAAATTATTTTTATTAACTTTAATTAATATGTTTTTTAAAACGAATCACATCGCTTCATGAGGGGTTACTCTATCGTACGCATGAGTAACGTTATCATGTCACATATGAAATGGAAACTAAATTAGTATATATGATATAATGAATAATGATTTATAATTTTTAGCAATTATAAAATATATAATTTACATCATTAATCATACCCAACCATGAGATGAGGTAATGGAAAAAATGAATGTCATCGATTCACGAGGCGGTAGTCTGTCATACACAAGAATGAAAATTTTGCAAAAACATTGTTGCAAGTGGAGAGAGTTACATGTAATTCCAATAAGATAAATTCATATATGTATATTTATTATAATTAATAATTCTTTATTATTGTTTTAGTAAAAATTTATAGAGGTTGTGGATGAAATAAAGTAGAAACACTTTTTGAAGAATGTTACATATTATTCAGCTATCATCCTTTTGTTTGAACCAAAATCATTTCTAGGTTGGATTTATACAAAAATATATCTTTTTCGACATATATAATTGATTTTTTGAATTTAATTTTGTATTTAATGGGAGAACCAATAGGTTTTAATTTTCTCAATATGAGAGGATAGCATGTGTCATTTTAAAATATTAGTGATTTGAACACATGTAATCGATTCAATACAAAAAGGCGTACCCAAAATTTTCAATTTCCACAGGGCTCGAATATAAATTATTATATATTATTAAAAATTATAGGGTCTTAATATTTATATAAAATAAATTATATATATATATATATATTTATTTTAAACCCATATTCGTTTAGTTCAACCTTTGGCTAAACACATTATTACATGAATAATGGTAATTAATTTTTAATGATTTCACTGTTCATTTTTGGAAAAATGTTATGCTTAAATTTTTATATAATGTAATTTATGGAGATTAAAAACAACGAATCCATTTTTAAGAAATGTATTCAAAGAATTGGATAATATATTTTAAAATTATTCCTAGAGATGGGTATAGAAACCCTGTTTTTCAAATAAAAACTGTTCAAAAGAATACCAATGTTATATAAAAAAATTAATTATTACAATTATTACAATTAAATTATATTTATTAATAGATATATAATTGAAATTTTTTTATTTTAAACCAAATTTAAAACATATTTTATCATCATAAATAATTTAAATTAAAATACAGTTTGGATTAAAATTAAGTATTTGATACTATTAATCAAAAAGTACTCTTCTTTAAAATTAAAAAAAAATCCACTTAAGAATTTTTATAAATTATACATTAAAAAATAAAAATTGTTTCCTATAAATTCTCCATATAAAAATTTAAAAATTATTTCTAGTAAAAGTGCACAATAGTGTGACAGAACTGCTTTTAAAAAATATCATTTATAAGATTAAATTTGGATTTAATCTTCTATCTTGTATTTAAACACATAATATGAATGTTAAATAATAGATATAATTTATAATATATAAATTTAATTAATAAAATTTGAAATTTTATTTTTAAATTTATTATTTTGATTTTTTTTTGCATAAAAATTACCTTTCAGAATAATATTTCAATTATTTTAAATTTTTTTTAATTTTCCAAGTCTAATAATTGGTCAAAAAAGAATTAATTATATATATTTTTGTAAACCATATATATTCATAATTTTTTTAAAAATATTCATACCCACCATTCCATTTTGTAGTTGATAACTATAATATTATAATATTTTAATAATAATACACATTTTGTTTGAACTCGGTGTTGTATATAACACAAGTGATACTGGATGATTCATGTAATAGAAAATAAAATCAGTGATATATGTAATGAAAAATATTGAATGAGAATAAATTTAAGTTGAAATAATATTTTATAAAATCTTGGTGTGTTACAAAAACCCATATAACATCATTCCGATTTTAGGATTTTCAAACTGTTATTACATTAAAAGTGAAATTCAAATTCCCTCAGGAAATCATGACTCAATAAATGGGGGATCATAAAATATTACATCTTTAAAACTTATCATCCATGTAATCCTAAATTTAATTTACAAAATGTGCCTGACCAATATGGTTTTAATAAGAAAATATTTTGGTCCACGTTCTATTTCATAAGTCAAAAAGATCATCCACGGTGAAACTCAAAACATGAGGTGCATTATTAGCCATTTCACAAAAAAACAACATATAATAATAAATGAACCCCCTAGATTATGGTTCTAACAATTTTCTATTTCCAAAATTCTGATGACTTAGTAGACTTGTTAGTAATAGGTTTATTGTTCTCCCCACAATCGAGACAAAAATATGCATCAGATTATATCCCACGACATTTTTATACTGAACCAAGATTTTCATACACAGATAATACACATTTTTAGATTATTATTAAATACAATATAAAGAAACAAACTTAAGGACCATAATATGTTATTTTCATAGGATACTATGTATATAATCTTCTAATTTAGTAAACGATCTTCAATGTCTCCCATAAAGATATTATTTTTTAGCAATTTTTAAAAACATACTCCAATTAAAGCCATTATTTATATCTTGGGGGATGGGAAGACAATAAATCCTATGAACAGATGATTACTAAGAGTAATCAATGGATATATTAAAGAAAAGCATGACTATAAGAGTATTTGAACAGTAAATAACCTTTGAAAACCATACCCAGCATATCGACGATCATAAAATAGAGTCATGGAAAAAAGATAGGATTTTCATAAGCTATGAATCATAATAGAATCCACAAACCCTATCCATGATATCATAAAATTTCTATAATACATAAACTTCTAGAATACACATTATCTTATAAAATTGTTAACAGTTATAAATAGAGAAACTTTCACCCATTATGTTAAGGATATGAATTAAGGCCCATCATAAACATATGGACATGAAAGTAGGTCAATTCATGACATTATGGACATGAAATATTGGTCCATGTATAATGATATGAAAAAATTAACCACGTTCATTAATAATGTTGTTAACATGTAATCAAGATCACAAATAGATTTTTGAACATGTAAGCAGGTTCATGCATAACATTATGAGCATGTAATAATTTCAAGAATAACGTAATTAATCATGAGTTAGGAATATATACACAATGCATTAATGTGGGATTTATCTTGCACCAATCAATAATGAAAATTATATATGTGTATTCTTCAAGTTCATAAAAAAATCATTATATTATATCCCTTGAGATAAAATGGGTTTGAAAAACAATTCATAATATAATAACAAATAGAAGATAATGAGATTCATAATAATTTCAACATTTAATCAAATCAAATCCTGGGGAAAAATAAGTAGGTTTAAAAATAATTTTATCATTTCATAACCTATATAAGATATATTGGATTTATAAAAATATTAATATGATTCATTATTTATAAATAGAATAATAGTGGTATCCATGGTTCATATCATCAAAAAATCCAAATTTTCCTCAAATGATATCAACATAGATGGGGAATGATTTTGAAAGATCACATGGAATTTTTATTCCGTAAAATAAATTTTCATTCAAAATAAATTTTGAAAAAAAATATTTAGAAAATATGTTTTGAACCATATTATTTGAAAATAATATCAAAATATTTAAAATTAATATTCAAATCCAAAAGTGGTCATAATAGTAGAAATATTTGTTCATATAGAACAAGTTAAAATAAATATTCCATTAAATATTATGGAAAAATAAATATGGTAATTTTTAATAAAAATACTTGAATATTAAATTTGAAAACAATTTTAAATGTCAAAATTTGTAAAAATGTAATTAACACATCATTTAAGGGATTATAAAGGCATTTTTTAAAATTCTTATAGAAAACATTTTTTTGGAGGGTAAATGTTTTTTGACTGAAGAGATAAATAAATAAATTGTTCCTTTAATACAATTACATTAATGTTTTGAGTATGAAATGATAATAAAATCAATATAAGGTGTTTATTCTATTGAGAAAATCCCAGGAGATTAAATTTAATTGGTTTCTTGAGAGATATATCATAATATTTCATCATTGGAAGCATAATCATGTCAAATCATGACAAATTATTATATTTTTATATAAAACCATAAACATATTCGTAACATTGAATCTTAAGCCCCAGAAAATGATAATATTAACCATAAAATAATATTTCAAAAAATAAATTCCTAATAATACATTAAATTTTTTTATATAAACATCATAAAATATTATATGTTCATAATATAACATATGTCTCAAGGAAAGAAATTTTAAACAAAAAACCATTAAATTAACTCTTGACTTCCTTCATACAAGTTCAAACCTCTAGTATAATAAATATAATTTTATTACACATCTATTTCAGAACCATAATTATATATATAATACCATATATGAATTTATTTTTAACTTGTATTAGATGTTTACTAACAATTCCTTATTAAATCCATGTTTCGGGAAATAATAGTTTTTTCATGTATGTGTTGATTTATTATATTCAATCCTCCTACATTTCACATGGTCCATTCATCAAAATAATGATAAATATTAAATAAATATCATATTTATTCATTTTATATATATTTATAGTAATCCATTAATGTTAGACGTAAAAACTATATTCATTGTTCATTGACATGGTTAGCTATATGTACGAATGAATGATGTTTCAATTTTTATAAAGGAGTGAAATAATGAGATGTAAATAAACTTTTACGATTTCATAGTCATTTTTATCTCATATATATATATATATATAACATTTTCTATAATAACATATTTATTACCTTCCATTTGAAGTGTGAATGAATCACATCACTTCATTAGGTTGTAGTCCATGGTACGCACGAGTGACATTATCGCATTCCAACAAAATGGAAAGTATGAATTCATATGTCATATAATAATTATAGAAGAATAATAACATAATAAATAAATTATTTATACATTTAATACAACATTATATCTATCAATGATAAGTGGTAATAGATAAACAAATGATGTCTATTCGTGAGGTGGAAGTCTATCATACACACGACTGATGACTTCATTAACCATTTCATGGAAGTGGATATGGTTTTAGGTTTTTTAAAAAATATTATATAATTAAATATTTTAGTAAATATTTGTTTTATTAAATTTCATGTGGTAATACATAATTTATGGTGTAGAAATACTAAATTAAAAAGAAGGATCCTAGTGAATAAAATTACCTTTTTTAGAATCATGTCCATTGGATCAGTTATTAAGGATAACAGTGTTGATCTTTTGGGAGAACCAAAAGATCTAGAAAATGGATAAGTATGTTATGGGGGATTTTTATGGGTTAGAATAAATATATTGCTTGATATGGGTGATTCAGTAATGGGTTATTTTTTTCCTTTTATATGTGGGGGAATGTTAAATACTAGGAAACAACATGGAAATTTCAAAAAATAATCCAAAATGATAAAGTCATATACATGATAACAGATTCCATTAAAACATAGAATTGAAAATGGGAAGGGTAATGTAGAAATACGATCCAAAAATGGATTTGTACTTCTTTTTAGTCATTTTTAACCTATTAATTTTACTTTCAACCTTGGTAAACTAATGTTTACCTTAACTGTGCTAATTGATTTTTAGAGTTTCCAGAATTAATTTTTGTCAAAAAAATTTACAAGTTTTTAAATAAAATAACGTAATATTATTAAAAATACAGAATCAATTTTTAGAAGATTAATATATATATATTCCAATGTTTAATTTAAAATTAATAGAATATATGCGATGAAAATACGAGTTTTTAAAATGAAAAAGTTCAAATGTTTTGATGGTTTTATATGCAAATTCAATATAAAAATTATTACAATTTCAAAAATTTGATTAATAGATATATAATTTATCTAACTTTAAATTATAACCATATTAGAGTGTAGTTTATCTTTGTAAATATGTTAAAAAAAATTTGTTTTTAATTAAAAATTATTCTTCTTTACTTTTCTTTGAGAAATTAATTTTCATAGAAAAATATCAAAAAATCATCTTAAAATAACATTTAAATGATTATTTCATGAAATATTTTATTTTTTTAAAATAAAATTCTAAATTTTTGAAAAATTATTTTTATTATTGTTCACAAAAAAATATACTCTGGAAAAAATACTATTTAGAGAATATGTATTTATTTAAAAATTATTTGATTTTTTATCACCATGTTTTCATTACATAAAACAATTATAAATTATTTTTTAAATATAGTTATTATTAATATAACAATATTTATTATCCATGTTATAAAATTTATCATTGAATAAAATTAAAAATATATCATGGAATCTTTATAAGTTAGTGTCATGTGTAACACAAGATAACTCAGTGTAGTTGGGAATGAAAGCATAACTCAGTGTTGTGTATAGCCCAAACTATCAAAGAAAATCAATTTATACAATAAATAATAATCCATAAAAACACATGGTTCTATATTCTTCACCCTCCCCTAAAATGGGGTTTTCCTCAAAATTAATCAATATGATACAATCAAATAGGGATAAATCTTCCTTATCATTTCCTCATATTCCCACATAGCGTCCTCAAACTGGTGGTTTCTCCACAAAACATTATATTGGTGAGTGGAAGTATATCAGAGAACATTATATCTAGGATCTATAATTCCCAATATATTTTCCTTATTAGAGAGATTTTTCTATTAAGGTATGACCCTATAGATCATTTCTGGTTAAGGTTTGGGCATATACATCCTCAGGTGAGAGACATGGAGAAAATCATTGATTTGAGAGAGGTTTAGTGTATGAATTGACCAAGAGGATACCATCATGATGTGATAAATAATTTAAAAGGGATAAATATACCTTGGTCTTTATTTCCCATCCTTATTGAATCTCACAACCATTTTCATAGAGAAATTCATAGAAACACCTTATCACCAACATCATAATCTTGGTCATGTTGATGATTGTAAGAATAAATATTCTACCAGTTTTGAGCTTCCATGATGTTTTTCTAAATATATAAAACCATATATTTTATTTAACCAATTATATCAGGTTATAATAAGTTTATATATCTAAATTTACTTTATCATGTGTGATTCTGACATTTATTCCCAAACATGTCTCCATAAGGATCTATATACAAATATTTACTGAAAGAAATTTTTGAATGAAAAATATGCTAGAGGATGGAGTTGGTCTCAAAAAAAATTTAAGTCAAATGAAAAATATAACTACATGTAATGACTAATATTTTACGTTAATTATTTTTTTCTATTATATGGAATATTTTTGAGACTAGGTGTTGAGACAACATGTAATTCTGAGGCCTAGTGAACATAGAATAAATGTTTTAAATATATTAAAATATATTAAAATCAACGGCTTTTCGATTACCCAAAATTCTATAATAACTTTTGATGTGGGGTTTAGATCATACATTCAAGGAAAACGCTGAATTCTGAACATGAGTTTAACACTTGGTGCGACATAACAATTGTCTACATGAAGAATTAATAAAAAGTTATCATGGGTGAAAATAAAAAAGGTAAATAAATTTAATCATTTATTTTAACTGTTTTAATGAAAATACTAAGAGATTATATAAATTCAATTTTATATTGGTTTCCCTACATTTCATTCCAATCCCGGGAGTTGTAGAGAGACTATTAAATAGAATTATTGGTAGATGGCATTAGATCAGAACTACGGTAAGGACTAAGGTTCCAATGGAACATGTGTATCTCACCAAAAAAATCAATAAAAGACCATTCTTCATCGGTAATCTATTCAAACTATAGGTTTGATGATTTTTTTTTCATTTCAATCCAATTATTTTATCCCAAAAACCCATTCATAAATTATATGAATAAAATTAATTAATATATCAATGGTAGATTATTTTGATGGATATAAATTGTTCATTTCATTTTTTCTCTTCATCTTTTATTTCTATTGAAACAGATCGGGGAAAATTAACAATGTTAATGGATTGTTCCTCACTTTTGGTGGATTTTGGATTTCTCCACACTAATCTCTACATGATCATTGTGGTATATTTCATTGAACTATATTTCGAATAATTTCCAGCATTCCATCATTGTTTGGTCGTTCTTATGTGCAATTGAACGATATAGTGGGTCATGATTGTGATCAAGGTTATGATCAAAGTGCGTTGATGAAATAGGCTGATCAGATATGGACCTGAATGGATTTTTGAAACCCATTAAACTTGGATTCAGTGATGCAGCTATAAAAGAAATAAAAATATGTTTACTCAGAATATTTGGATCTGAAATCAATGATCAGTGCGAATGATCTTATCATCTGAACATGGATTTGTTGATTTAGGAATGGAATAGGGCTAGTATGAATTGGATAATTTTATAGATAATAATCGATAGGTTTTGAAAAATTTCAGGTTACAGGGCATGTACTCAAGTTTTACATGTTGTGTGTGACACCCCTATGTGATTTTAGGGTTTAGGTAGCGAGGTAAATATCACATGTCAATTGACAGGTGCTCAACATCTCTCTTGGTATCTCATAAGATAATGGGAATGGGAAGGCCAATATTAATGGCACAACTGTAATACATGGCTAGGTTTACATGGACACATACATGTATAGCTGTACATGGGAACGTCTAGGTGCACACTGGTTGGTAAACTGTCACTACTGGTGATATAAGTGCATGTGAAGACAGAATGGTAAATTTGAATGGTTATTTATACATTCCATTTACTTGTTCAGGTCATATATTTATATATATTTACATGATGTGTGAGGAATCACCACACTAGAAGGATAAGATTTGGATGGACACATTATATACCACTAGTACATGTTAAGAAACACATTTGAAGGTTATTTCAACGCTTCTATTCATCATTATGGACCAGTATTGGTTGATTGTGTTCCCTTGGTTCTCCCCCTTGAGGGTTCCATGATTTAATACATCCACATATTTGGATTGTGAAACTCTCTAGATGATGAGTCTCAAATAGTGTTCATGGTGTCCCTCCATAAAACTAGAGTGTGATGGTATATCACTTTTGTAACCTAGCTAGGGTTTGTAGATCAGTGTATCCTCCTTGAGAAGGGTTTGGGCCCTCCATTTAGAATTCTATATTGGTAGGGTTCATGGAAACAATTGCATATGATCCCCTACATAGAGGTTTGATCCAGATTGGGATTGTGGTGTCCCCAATTGTCATGGGCATGACCTCCACTCTCAGTATCCGGATATTCTAAGACCAATGAAATTTATTGGGTGGGGCATAATGATCATAACCTCTTGGATGGTTGTATATGGTGATATAATGAATCGTGGAGTGGGTTCTCCCAAAATGGGCATCTCTACGACAAGAATCATGTGGAGGTTATTTTGTTGGGACTTTTTGGTGGTGTGGTGTCCTTCCAGAGTATCTCATGGTTTTTAATTATGTTATTAATTGATTTCCATATCATTATATTATTTGACTAATATTGATGCTTTCTATTTGTTTTTGCTTTTTACTAGATGACATTATACTCACACCAGTATGAGCTACACTTGAAGGTTTCATCCCTTATATAGAAAACAATAATTTTTCTAAAGTCCTAGGAGGTTAGTTAGTGGGATAATAATATATTAAGATTGAAAAATAGAGTTCTTTTTTTGGTTCATTCATGTGATCACAGTGGTTTCCCCTTAAAGGAGGTTGGGCTCCCAATATCTTTTTGTTGGTCATGTATGTGGCCCCTTTTTTTAGTAAATTACGGTCACACTCTGTTGTGGGATTATAGATGTATGAATGAATTTTTTTCTATTGTTTTACATTTGATCATTGTGTGGTCTTGAAGATGGGTGTTTGTGTGTGTGATTGTGTGCATTTACATTAGATAATGCCTCCCATTTGGGATATATTCCTACTCAGTGATGGTCACTAGCCGATGGCCTATTAGATGTGGGATTGTGTAGACATGTAAAAAAACCAAGGGTTGGGATCATGATTGGGTGGTATCATAAAATTCAGTTGTACCTTAGGACCAGAGTCAATGAGATTGGATAAGGATACAATGCTAAGTGTTCTGAGTTCTTTTTTTTTTTTTGCTATGGAATCTAGTGTTGGTGTGATGGATGAGGTATCCAAACACCAGGTCTAGAATTACTTGTTTTTAGAATCAATACAGAGAGAGATTTATTTCTTAGAAGAAATCAGTACATGCATCATATGTGAGTGGGTTTGTGATTTCCATTTCCTTCTTGAGTCAGCTCCCTAGATATACTCATTGATAATGGTTTGTATTTGTAATCTTCATGATTCCATTAAGATAATAGGAAACTAGGATTTAGATATGGTTTCGTGATGACAACCAAATGAACGATAATGTTTCAGTTCATGGAGCTACTCATTATATTTTTTTTCCTATGTGGGAACCAAGTAGTGTAACCCCCTATTGAGAATCCCATGGATTTTTTTATCAATAATATGATCATCTACATGAAGAATATTTGATAGCTCCAATAGGATATAATGATTGTACATGCATTCTTTGTATGTTATGTGAGTTCTAGAAATAGGGATCCCTAAGTTTCCATGATGAGACAGTCCCTCATGTTGTACAGGTTTGACATGTTTCAGTGGTGTAGGTTTCTAGTGTGTATACTTCATGAATAATTAGATGGTTGTGCTTGTAGACCATTTTCATCATGGATAATTACTTGGATCAAGTGGTATGAATCGATGAAAAATATTTGATGAGTATGAAATGTGAATTTTGGAGTCATAAATCCCCCAACATACATGGTGGGATATACCCCCATCTCTAGTAGTGGAGGACTGGTTGGAGCTTGTGGTATGAATATCCCAATGCTGTAAGACCACTCGATGTTGGTTTCCAGGTGATGATACATCTCTAGTGTGACATGGGCTGTCAATAGATCCTTGCTTTTGTGATGTTTTTATATTTTTTGTGTGTTTGAGGTTTCTAGTGCACAAGTGTGTCAGAGAAAGACATAGTTATGTTAAAATGGTGGGATAGGGAAATAATTATTTCCATGTCATAGTATATTGTTGAGACTTTGAATATATTTTTAGGTACAAATGTGTCTATATTTCCCCACATTCAATTTTCACACATTATTACTATCCATTTTTTCTTATCTATATCCCATGTTTGATACATGGTGATACTAGTTGACCCATTTTTGCATTACCCTTATGTTGAGGATCCTATAGAGAGGATCAGTGATGGAACACTTTTATCAATAGTGTGGCATGGATTTGGGATGATATAGAGATCCTCAAATGGAATATATTTATAGTTTAGATGATATGATATGATCATGTCACTCAGAATGGATTAGTTTCCTACTATCCATGCTCAATTATTGCTACAACTGAGAGGAGTAGTACATATTGTTTATTTGGATGGAGTTTTACTCCATTGAAAAAGAGTGAACTTGAGAAGGTATGGATGAGATAATGTGTTGGACGATACAACCAACTTTATATCAATTGGCTAGTGATACCGTTGGAGGAGTATATGCATTGAGTGTTGATATCCCTACAATAGTGGTGTATTTTGATGCATTAATCCAATAGGACATTTAATAAATACCTCCCCATCGAGAGATATAATTCATCATTGACATACACACCAGGATGTCCCCAATATATGTGGTAGCATATTGGATGGATCACACATAGCTTTATAAGATGAGGGTATAGTTGGAAAACATCTATGAGATGGGCTTTCCATGACAGATTGTTTTCTCCAAGGTAGCCCCACTGTTATTCACCAAGAAGGGGAACATGATCTTGAGGTTATTCATAGAATATTAGTTCTCGAAAAAGGTGACCATGAAGAATATGTATTCAATAAAGAGGATTTATAACCTCTTTTATTAGTTGAGATTGATGTGAGGGTTCTCTATGTTTGACCTGAGATCAGGTTATCACCAGCTACATGTATCGAGAAAAGATTTATAAATGACATCATTCAGATGTCACTATGATCAATATTGGTACTTTATGATTCCATTAATTGTGATGAAAATCCAAATAGTTTTCATGGGAATCATAAACTATATCATTCATCCTTTCATAGGCTAGTTCATGATGGTATTCATTGATGTTATCCTAGTGTACTCAGTATTTGAGGAGGAACATGAGACAGACTTGAGGATGGTTCTAGACATAGTTTGGGAGAATCATTATTTTGTGATGCTCCCAATGTGTTAGTTTTGGATTCGAGTGTTCCACTTACTAGATCATTCCATCTAGGAGGCAAGAGTTGTGTTGGACCCGGTGAAGGGTGAGCCAATTATTTATTGGGTGCCACCCAAGAGTGTTACTGAGGTGTGGAGATTCTATGGGTTGGTATGGTACAATTGGAAGTTTGTACCCTCTTTCAATAGAGTGGAACAACCCTTGACATATTTCAACTAGATGGGGGATCCATTCTTTTATATGGAAAGGTTCTAGAAATACTTTTAGAAGTTGATCTATAGGATGACATGTTCTCCCTTCTTGATATTTACGAAGGAGGCTGAAGAGTTTGTAGAATTTCATGATGCAGTAGGGACTTGGATTAGTTTTGTTCTAATGCATAGATAGGTGGTGAGTTCTTATGGTTCAATTCAGTTGACCCAAAATGAGATGATATACATATCCCATGATATTGAGTTATCAATTTTAGTCTTTTCCCAAAATTTTTGGAGACACTAACAAATTGGAAATTGGTTTATCAACTACTCTAACGACAATAGTCTCAAGTATATCTCCAAAAAAATGGATATTGACATTAGATAGAGGTGACAGATCGAGTTCCTCTAGTAATTTGACTTCAATATTGTGTATAATTCTAGGAATGGGAATGTGGTGCCAAATGATCCTAGCATAAGAACTTGTTTTCAATTATTGGCTTAGTCTTCAGATAAATTATCCTCATTGTATTTTTTCATAGTAAAAATGGATGGCGTTTCATATCATTAGAAAATTTTTGGTACCCCAATTTCATTTATAGTGTGTTAGAGATTCTGGGGGTGGTGATACCGATTATGAGAACATAAGTACTCAGATATCCACTATACATGCTCCTTATTTGATAATCAAATGATGGGGGGCATGAAATACTTTTTTGAGAGTGGGAGAGGGTTCAATTTGAGTTGTAGGAGGATGTGATAATGGATTTTCATACATCCAAATTGGATGTACATCTTATTGTGGGTATTATATAGCAGTATATCTTTTGTCAGTTTTTTTGGTCAGGCATGAAGAGTTGTGTTGTAAGTTTGTCTCTCGAGGCCCCCCTTATCAGCAAGTGAATACAGAGAAACAAGTTCTTGTATGTTTAGATCAACCCATTAAAGTGACTGAGAGGATGTGGGATGGGATAACCATGGACTTTTCAATGTGGTTAACATTTACATCAAAGGGAAAAGATTCTATATTATAACAACATTCCATTTAAAATAACATTCTAACTATTTTGTAACAGTCTATAGTAGATGACTTAGTAGGACTCTATGTGCATGTGATAATATAAAACCATGGATTATCATTAATGATAATTTAAAATAACAAACAATGCTTCGCATCCGGATTATGGAGAGGATTTTAAAAGGAAATTTGTACTCATATGGATTTGAGAATAGCATTTCACCCACAGACAGATGGCTAGACATAGTGGACCATTCCAATCGTGGTGGATATGATCTATGATGGAATGTTGGACTTCAGATATAGTTGGGATGATCATATACCCTTGTAATATTTTAAAAAAACATCTATCATTCTACCAATACTATAGTTCCATTAACATCCCCATATGGGTGACCATATAGGTCACCCTTATGGTAGAATAATCAAGGAAATTTTTCAAGCATGGGCCCCAAGTTAGTGTTTTCTAACATAAGGAAGGAGTAGATCATCAAGGAGACGATGAGGGCTTCACAGATACATTATAATTATATTAAAGACTGATTAAAGATACATCTAGAGTTTGAGGAGGGTGACCATGAGTTTCTGAATTTCTCACGTCAATGTTGATTATTGAGATTTTACTAAGGTGGAAGATAACTTTGAGATTAATTTTCCATTTATTGATACTACAAAAATTTTGTGTGGTGTTATAATACTTATCTCTTTCATTGAAGTTTTACTAGGTACATGATTTATTCCATGGGTCATAGATAAGGATGTATGCTCATAACACATCTCATGTTATCGATTTTGATGAGATAGACATCATATGAGGGAGCAGCCTTATCTATGTACCTGATGGAGATAAAGGACCAGGATGAGACAATCCATTATGGTCAATAGATTCCACTAGTGTGTGTTCGGTGGTAGCAAGATAATTCTCATGAGATAACCTAGTAGCATGAGACCCAGTTGAAATCCTCGTACCATCATCTTTTTTAGTATTTTTCTATTACATGAAACAAATCCCTATGGTTTGGATAATATAATGGCTTAGATTATCAATGTATTATGTTTATATATTATTTGGAATATTTTTGAGTCCATGAAATATTATAGTGTGTAATTTTTAGGCCTAGTAAGACAAAGATGGACGATTAAAATATATTAAATATACTAAATCACACATACATTGTTTTCATGAAAATATAGAATATCTACTTACAGGGGGGGCGAATATGAAATATAAATGATCCTTTGAGTTAATTAGTCATGTTTTACACTATGTGTGACATAAATTTTGTCAGTGTAAGGAGTTTTAAAAAATTAATTTACATGCTCAAATGAATAAAATAAATTAATTAATTTATATATTATATTAATTATAGCGCAAAAACTAAGCTCTTAAATAAATTTATTTTTATTGATATTGATTACGGTCTTTCTCTAAACCAAAGATACCTAGAGATACCATTAGAGAGTGTTCCTGGAAGATGACCCCAAATTAGTCCATGATCAAGGACCAGTGTGCTAATAGAACTTACAGATATCACCAACAATAGAGAAGAATTATCATTCATCATAATTGATCATTCCAAACTCCATGTTGGATATTTTTTGGGAAATTTCATCATGCAATTTTATGATAGAAAAACATGGACCAATAATTCATCTAAAATTTATTATTCAATAGAAATTAGATTAAGATGATGTATTCAAATTGTTTTTTGTTGCTTTCCACTTTCTTTCTCTATCCTTATGAGTTTGGGTTGATGATGAATGAAAAAATAATAAGGTGTTTTCCCCACATTTGATGGATTATAGATCTCCCCCACACCCAATTCATCACAAATTCATCATAGGAATTTTATTTGGACTGTTTTTCTATGAATTTTTGGCATTCGACTGTCGTGTGATCAGTTTTAAGCCCAATGGATCAACATCACAATTGTGATTCAAGAACGAGGGCACAATTGAGCTGTGATTATGATAGATAATAATTGATGATGGATCAGAATGGATTTCTTTTACCCATTCATCCAAGGATCGGCAGTGTTACTATGGATGATGTGAACTAGACTTTTTTTGACAAGATTTGGATCCTAAATCTATAATCCTCAGAAAGGAGAGGGTTGAATAACATAATATATATATATATATATCATAGAGGAACTTGGATTTGAATATGAGGAGAATATCTCAGTGGATAAACCATGGGATTTTGAAAATATAAGGATATATGGTGTGTAATATATCATTAAACACCAAGTGGGTCCCACCTTGTGGGGCACTAGGGTTTCTACAAAGAGTAAAATTTCACACACTATGTGACCTTATCACACACTATAGGACCTTGTCACACACTGTATAACATGTAATCAACATCTCAACACGAATATCAGAAGACTCATATGAATTGATATTCCATGTACACAAACACAATAAGAATACCTGGCCTTTTGTACATGGGAACACACACAGCCAGGTGTACATGGACAAGGCTAGGTCTGCATAGGGTGGTAAACAGGCACATCAGGTGGTACACTAGAATGGGAAGATGATGTGATAAATGTGATGGGGGATATACAAATTCTATATACTACTCCTTTATGTACTTTAGATGGATATTTACATTCCATGTGATGTGGAACCACTCAGTTAGGGTAGAGGTGGGCTGGAAATTCCATGTACACCAGTACACACATTGCACAACCTTTTAGTGTATTTGTATCCATTCAATTTATAATTATGGAAAATTATTAGTATAGTGTGTTCTCTTTTTCATTTCTATCAATGGTACAATTATATATTAATTCCATATCTCGGGACTATGATCCCCTATGGATGATGAGTCTCATATAGTGTTTGTGGTCTCACTCTATGTGACTGGACTACGACCCTCTATCATTTTTATACCCTGGGTGGGGTTTTAGATTTAAAATGAACTCCTTGGGTAAGGATTTTATCCTCTATATAGAAGGTTTTATTTTTTGGTTTCTCAGTTTCATTTTCATATGATCACCTTTTAGGGAGGGTTGATCTTGATTGTTTTCATCGTGTCCCCTATCGGTCCTCAGTGTGACCCTCTATCTGAGTATTAGAGTTTTCAAGAACTAGAGATATTCTTTGATTGGGATAAAATAATATTGACATCGTGTAAATGTTTATCTTGTGATTACATAGATCTTATATTGGGTTCTCTTTGAACAATCATTTCTATGAGCATATTCTTGCAGTTGATAGATGGTTGTGACTAATCTGTGGAATGACGTCCTTGCATAGAATATCATGGTTTTTTCCTATCATTAAAAATTGATTTAAATATAATTTTTATGAGATAAATATTATTGATACTTTGTTCTAATTTTTTTGAGTGCCCGACATGGTATTTTTATGCTCACTCTTACATGGATCTTACTATCATGTGTTGTGTCTTATGAATATGACTACACTTTTAACGGTGTCTTGGGAGGATATGGACCAGGTAGAGAATATCATGAACATGAAAAACCAAGGTATCTTCACTTTTCATGAATTTTATCATATTATTCTCCCATTATGTTAGGTTTTAATATATATAGTTTTTTTATCAGCTTGTATTTGACCCCTTTTTCACTTTCAGTACATTATTAAAGTACTATGTTGTAGAATTATAGATGTATACATGCATTGGTTTCAATTATTTTACATTTGATCATTTTTTTCAAAGAGATTCATTTGTGTGTTTGTGATAATGTGTATAACTATATTAGGATAATGCATCCCACTTTTGGGATACGACTATTTGACACTGGTCACTAGTCCATAGCTTATTAGAGGTAGGCTTTGGGTTTTCACAGGTCAGACCCCATTATGTCATCTTGGGACCCAACATGTCCCCTATGGAAAGAATTTTTCTCTTAGACTAACCATCTATCTAGAGATTATAAATGTAACTAATACTCAACCCCATACCAATATCATTCAAAAGACTCCATCAAAACATCAAGGTAAATATTTTCTCCTGATCATATAAAATTGAAATTGTTAACCATTGATGGTTTAATGACACATAATGTATATTCTATAAAGGAGATCTATAGATAAATATTCTTTATTCACAGATAAGTGTGTTAAATTTATAAAATGATCTAAAACCCCCATATTTACCATAAAATTATGGTTATGATAAAGCCTAAGTGTTTCTAGTACCTAAAATCATCGTAACAGAAATCGAAAATTTATTCCACCTCAAATGTATTTCCCAATAGCACATATACAAAATAAAATGTGTTATATTGTAATTATTGCCTCTTAATTTATCCTTAATCATGATATACATTCATCACATAAAAACATAAAAGGGGTGTCACTGACTTTGAACATATGATCAATACTAAACTCATAAAATCATGATGGTATCTATAACACTTGAGTTAATATTAAATGGAGACATATATACATAAAAATATAAATTAAAACATTATTCATTATATAAGATCTTATCTTATCAAAAACAATTCATTGTATGATTGGGTTTGTCCTTGTAATGAAATAATATCAAATGTGATTTTTGTTATTCATGAATCCATGAAGATGGAGATAATCTAATTAAATTTCAATAATGGATTAATAGATAATATTTTTATTGGGATAATTCATACATAATTTGACATGAAATTCCCTACAATGAATTGGAGGATAAGTTTTTCCCTAATTATCATGATTCACATCATCCATTTTGATTTCAAATTAATTTCCTTTGTTATTTAGAGGTTATATTGGATTATAACCCATATTATCCCTAGGATTGGGGAATTTATTTTCCTAACTCCCAAAATACATTCACCTAATTCACAAGAGTGTGGGTAGTGAATTATGTTGATCTTTCTCTCCATTAATTTAATTGATTATCCTATTCCCATAGTGTCTATATTATTTTTCACAAAGGCTAGGCTTCCCACTCTTGAAACATATTCTTGGTCCTTTTAGTCACTCACCTTATTTACCTACCATGAGTTTTGGGAAGAGTTTGAAATAATTTTTCCCACAATGAGACATTTCATTGGAATTTCCATAGATCCCCATCATCCTTTTCTTATCTTCAGAAAAAAGAGGGGTTCCATCTTCTATTTCAACTATTTTTCTATATCGAACGATTTAATCAAAACATCTGGAGTCTCTTATGGATAAATCACATAGGATATGTTGTTTTTATGCATTAAAAAATTGGAAATTAAAACATTAAATATGAATTATAATATTCAATTAGTACCTTGAATATATTGTAAAATTTGGATTATTTTTACCAATAGATTCATCATTCATCTTCTCAATATTGATGAATTACTACTCCATGTGTTTATGAATAATATGAGGAATTTACCTACTATAAAATAGTATTTAATCCCATCCCACTTCATTACATTAGTTTATTATCATTGATTCATATTATAAGTAATATTCTTCCAATTTTTTTTCCAAACCTTCTAAATGGTAGACAACTAAAATAATTTTTTCATGATTTGAACACTTGAGAGAGGAAAATATCCTTTCAATGGTACTTTTCCATTTCATAAAAACTATAATATCAGAAGAAACATTGAAATAACATGTTAATTGACTCATTATAGACTGAAATATCTTTTTCCATTATTTTTTTATTTGGTAGTTCATCTTGATTAGTAGCTTGAGAATGTTGTGTTCAAATAGATACAGTATATTTTTATTTCTTATCCTATATAATTTAGTTTATCAGGAGAAAATTCAATGTATATATATTTTATTTAGTGTTAAGGTTGTAACACCCCGAGATTTTATGAAAAATATTCTTTTTAATTTCATTAATGTCTTGTGTTGTACGCTACACCAAAAGGAGCTTGCACGACACACATCCTTTACTTGCCTTTCATTACACGCAATCATGACTGTCCTCGATAGCGTGTGTAGTACGCAATACCGAGTTTCACTAAACAACGATATGATATTAAAATATTATTAAAACTAGTCGTTATGAATAGAAATTACCACTTTTTGAAATTTTTCAAATTTTATTTTTCAAAATGGACTTCATTTTTGGATTCAGAATATTGAAATTAGCTTAGGGTGAAATTTTGGTACTTTTCGGCTAACTTTCATTTTCTGATGAATAGTGACATTAATAAATTTTAAATTAAAAACAACCTTTTTAATCAAAATAATTAACAGTGATAAATTATTAATTTGAGTGGTTTTAAAGTAAATTTAGAATATATTTTTACAATTTAATAAAATGTTGGTCATTGGATGTAATTTCACATTTAAACCAGACATGAACAAGTGTCAATCTTTTGGTAGTTATTATCTCTTAAGAAAACGCTATTTATTTTGACGACGGGAATTAATTTTTAAATTAATTAATGAAACTGATATGTTTTGAATTTTGTAAAATAGACATCATTTTTGAGTTCATAATATCAAATATAGCTTAGGCCTAATTGTTTTTTATTTTTCTAGAAACTTTCATTTTTTGATTAATAGTGAAACCACTAAGTGGTAGTTAAAAAAATGAATTTTTCATAAAACATAATTTTACCGCTTCTGTGAGTGGAATTTCAAAAATCCGAGAGACATGGTTTATTTCATTAAGTAAAATTTGGTTCAATGAGATGAAAATAATTTTTGATGAATAGTAACTTTTACTTTATTTACCACGGTTAAAAGTAAATAGGGTAATTAAGGGTAAAAATGTTATTATTATTACCCTAACACATGTCCTAATTCTACTGGATAAGTGTAATTCGACCAAAAAAAATCTTAGGAATAAAATATGACCATTTAGGCCCACTTGGATTAGATTAGGACATTTATTATTAATTTATTTAAAGAAGGGTTAAAATAGTTAAAATCAAAGTTTAATAACTAAATCATTTTTAATATAGGGTTATACATAAGATAAATTCGACTATAAATATTAATTAGAAATATAAAATGATTTCCTACATAATGATATTTTATTTTTAATTTTTATACATTAAGAAAGTTAATTTATTTATGACACAAAGATGATGCAGTAATTATCTTATTAATGAAATATTGACATAATTGATGTTATAATACCCAAATAAATGTAATTTTAGACTTTTTATGAATTAAACTAATTTTATAGGTTAATATAACATGTTATTATTGATTTAATTAACTTTTTTAGAACTAATCACTCTGTTATGATTTTCACAAAAATCATTTACTAAATATTGTCAAAATTGAAATAAAATTGTTTTTTTTTTAAATATTATATAATTAATTTTTATTTTATCCATAAAAATCTAAGGATCAGAAAAATGACTTATATAAGGTTATATATATTAATAATAAACAAATTGGTGTTCTTTTGGCTTGTTATAGTAAGTTTATTAACTCTATAGTATAAGAACACAAGAAGACACGTTAAAAGTAATATTATTTAACTTAATGTTAAATCTAAATGATAAGGGTAAAATAGGAACCTACACTTGTTTAAATTCTATTTTATGAGAGGATTGCGACCCATCCCCACCTTAGATTCGAAATAAATCAATTTGGAGCTATTTAAAACAGAATTTGGCTTTATAATAAAATAATATTGTTAGTTTTTTCAAAGGTGCCCCTCTCCTCCCTTATAAAAGGGCACCTACTCCCTCTCTTCCTCGCACCACTTTGAGCCTTCAATCTCGTCCAACCCATGACAAATTATCATCTCCACTTCCATAGAAACATCATAGAGCTTCTTGTATTCTTCAAAGACCAATTTTAGTGCCCTAAGAGGAGGTCTCAAAGAGGCGCTTCAAAGAAGAGGTGATGTCCATTACTGATTCATTCAACTCTATTTCTTCCTCCACTTATTCTTATTTAGATGTTTCATTAAGAAGTAATAACATAAGTATAACTCATATAATGATATGTTTTTATAATTATGAAACAACCCTATTTCACCATTTATCCATCCTATGGAAAATGAAATCACCACGCGTACGAATCTACGGAATACCATCTCCACGCCGTGGTGAAATCTGTTTTTCCACCAACACCTTACATGGATGGGTATAATGGTGTAAAGAATAACTATATATGGTTATTATAAAATCATACTGATTCTGATATATTATACCATCCACTCCAATTCTATTCAATAATTACGGGAACGATATCATCGTTCGTGCGTACGTACGGACTACCGTCTCCACGACGCGATGAGATTCATTCTCCATGTTAACCATACATGAATGATCATAAAGTTTATTTAATGAATAATAATGAAATATATGAAGTAATAATGCTACTATATTTGTTTGTGTGTATATATATATATGTAATCTATTTAGTTTCATTCAATTCAATAAGGAAACAAAAACAGCGTTCATGCGTACGTACGGATTACCGTCTCCATTAATGGTGCATTTCATTCCTTTTATCGATCTATAATATATATATGTATATGATGAATATATATTATATATAAATAATGTTTTACATTCTGGAAATATTTAAATCAGGATATAAGTAATAATATCAAGAACGACAAGTCGAAACACATACGATAAATTAAATGATTTTACCCAAAACGCTGCTTTAACATGGAATTTACAAAAGAACAGGTAATATAAATTCATAAGTGAAACATATATGATATCATAACAATGAATATTATTCTTTAATAATTAAATGACATTATTTAAATCATTATACAGGAGGTTCGGATACGTTCGAAGCATATCAGACCTAAGGTAAGGGATAATTTTGCAAAATTCATTTTTATCCGAGATTGCTTATTCGTACGTATTTACTGGGGTTATTTCTATCATCCATGTCCATGTTTTATAAAAGTGTTTTCATGTATGTTTAAAGTCAATTTTACCCATTTTTTACTTTTACTACATGGTATGTAAGTATTCTTTCTTTTGTTTACGTTACGAGTTACTTTTTTTTACTTTTTCGGCAAAAGTACGAGAAGAATGTTTTTTTAACTTATATGGCATTAACGGATTTTTACGGTTTCATAACGCATCATTTTCAAGAATCTTCCTCTACAATATTGCATGATTATTTTCAACAAAACCCTTATCTTTTAAAATTGAATGGAATTTTGTGAAAAGAAAATGATTTTAAAGATGAAAGGATATTTTCCTCATGAATTCATTTCAAGTGTTTTGTCAACACTATTTTCCATCTGAGATAACATTATTTCATATGTGTATTTTTCAAGTAAAATGTCTATATGATTTAAATGGTTTCAATTTTCTTATGATGAAATGACATCAACTGTTTATGGATTATGTTATGATGTCCTGATGTTTAAGAATCCCATTTTATTACATGGGTTATGCTATGATGTATGATTTATGATTTTGTGGCACATGAAAGAATGATTTCATTATGAGATGGGTGGGACCTATATCTCCCTAAAATTCTTTGGGTAAAGATTTATATCTCATGTGATAGACATGACTGGAACGGAAAGTTAAACAGATTCAGTAATACAGGACTTGAACGAGGAGTGGACTCGATTCAGAAAGGGACTTTGTCCACTAAGATGGTCTTGGCAGCAATGCCTTGGCTACTATGGAAATCATATCATGTTCTTAACAGTTGCCACGATTACATGTTTTATTCCGATGCTGTTTTATCATTCTTAATGTTTCTTTATGATCTATGCCTTACGTACTTCAATGTTTTATGTCATTGCTCAAGCTTTTAATGTTTAAACATTATGTTCATGTTTTTTAAGTTAAAATGTATATGGTATGTTTTATTTTATCCATGATTACACTTACTAAGCATTTGAGCTCACCCTTTTTATGTTTTCTTTTCCCCAGGATATAATGAAAGGTTTTAGGTATCAAAAAAAAGGGGAAGATCTTTTTGGGAGATGTTGAAGATCTTTCACCATGATTAGAAGATTATATTCCGAGTTTCCAAAGACACTAAACTATTATGGTCCTTATGTGTCTGTTTTTTGTTATATATTAAGTATTTCGCAAAATTAATGTAATGTCCATGTACGTTAAGCATTGGGAATCTACAGTTGGTATCAGAGTAAAGGTCTAGTCATTCTTTGGAAACTAGGATTCGAAAATGTTAGTGAGATCCCTAGAGATATTTCTATGGTATGTCTAGGGATGTCCCTAAGGATAAGTATACGTATAGGATATAGACCTAGAACTACGGTAATGATATTAGAATCTAACCTAAGATGTTAGATTTTGAGGGTACTCCCCCTTTACTATGTTGTTTTCCCTAGCATGATTTTTTCCTCTCACACTATTCTTTTTGGGTTTTAGAAAATGGCTGGAAATAGGAAGATTCATGATAATGAAGGATATGACAGACAATGGAATTATATTCTTCATGAGAAACCAAATGAAACGGGATTTGGAAGTCCAAACATCGTTATTATGCCTAATCATCAATCTCATAATAAGATCAATAATCTCAACTTTGGTATGTTTCCCGACTCAGATAATAAGAGAAAGATGGAGTTTCATGATGATCATTGAGGAAAGAAAGTTCAATTTCCCTCAAGTAAATAATGTGGGAAGAGGCATCGGGGAGATTGTTTCAAGGGAACTGGAAGATGGTTTGGGTGGGGAAAAGAAGGACACAAAGCTAGTAAGTAAAAAAGGAAAAGGTTCAGTTAACACCATGGATGAGGATAATGGTATTGCTACGACATCAACAATGGTTAAATGTTTTAAATGTGGAATGTACGGGCATTATGCAAACCAATGCCCTAAGATAAATTCTCTTGAAGAGAATCAGTATGGTCGTATGGGTAGTATTTATGTTGATGATGATGAAGAGACAACAAATGATATATGAGATGAATAAATTTTTGAAGCTCGGTCAATGGTTTAAGAAGGTAGTCGAATGATTACATGTTTATCAAGTGTAATGTTTTATAAGTAATCTCATGGTACTACGGAATAATGAGACATCTATGGATTGTTACACTGTTGTATTTCCTATGTTTTGAAAGTGAATGATTAATTGTATTAGTAACCATGAAAGGTAATTCAGATATTTTTGGAAAATAGATGATATGCGCATAATGAAGGGATAAGGAGAAAATTAAATGTTTGATAGTATTCATGAGCTCATTACTGATATAAGGAGAAGGTTATATCATGGTATGAGTATATAGAATTTTAGGATTTTGGTATGTGGAAAGAGTTAACTTTTAACTGCATTCAAGTTTTCACTATGGTTCAATGGGTATTCATTTTCCAATATAATACATGATTAAGGCCTTCGAATGTTTGGAATGTGACCAACAAGACATATCTCATGATATATGGGGATCAAAAATGGTATTAACATGCTAGTTTTATGAACTCTTTGGTAATCGTTTTCACTATAATATGAGATTAGGCAGCATTATTTTGGATAAGCCTAAAGATTGGAATGGATTATGTTGGAAATAAGTTAGTATTGTTCAAGGATAGAAGTTTTTTTCGATATTATTTATGGGATGTTATAGTAATGTAGTTTTATAAAAATGACAACCTGCAGGACGGGCAACAGCCCATCGCGTCGGACAAGGCTGTGGGAATCGAACCCACAACCGAAGTGCGACTGGCCATTATCACCTACCACTGGCCTAGAGGAAGTCCCTATTTAGTAGGAACTAGTTTTATTATATTAATAAGTATGATATATGAAGTATAAGTCCATTTTAGGAACCATATATGACTAATCTCACTATAGATGGACTTATGTATTTTTTGATAACTTTTCCAACCTTTTGTTTGAGACAGACGAAATGTCCCATCATTATATCACATGATCTGCTAACACATCACGAATGACAAATTCAACTTCATTTCTTTAAGAGATGAAGTGGAAATTGTCCAAAGAATAACCAACGGTGAGACTATACCAAAATCAAGAAACTATTTCTTCTAATTCCAATTTCATCAAATTTAGGGAAATGATCTTGAAAACCAAAAATGTTTTCATATTACTCTGATATCTGATGAATCAGATGGTACCTTAGATTGTCACAAATTTATGGATTTGTGATTTCTGGCTTTTCCATAGCCATGTTCTCTACCACTCTCCATCAGAACATGATGGTTATATTTCTTTTCCATATCCATTTTTTCACCTATGTGGAAACCTAGTGATTAGTTTATTTGGGTAACCGTTACGTATCATACTATTGTTTTTAAAGATTGGTTTTGGTATTACTTTTTACGATGTGGGTTTATATTAAAGAAACTTTCGAGTAGTAAAACATTTATAACCCAGATGAATTTCGAGGGTGAAATTCATTTTAAGGGGGGTAGAATGTAACACCCCGAGATTTTATGAAAAATATTATTTTTAATTTCATTAATGCCTTGTGTTGTAAGCTACACCAAAAGGAGCTTTCACTACACACATCCTTGACTTTCCTTTCATTACACGCTATCACAACCTTCCTCGAAAGCGTGTGTAGTATGCAATACCTAGTTTCACTAAACAACGATATGCTATTAAAATTTTATTAAAACTAGCAATTATAAATAGTAATAACCACTTTTTGAAATTTTGTAAATTTTATTTTTCAAAATGGACTTCATTTTTGGATTCGAAATATCGAAATTAGCTTAGAGTGAAATTTTGGTACTTTTCGGCTAACTTTCATTTTCTGATGAATAGTGAAATTACTAAATTTTAAATTAAAAACAACCTTTTTAATCGAAATAATATATAGTGATAAATTATTAATTTGAGTGTTTTTAAAGTATATTTAGATTATATTTTTATAATTTAATACAATTTTTGTCATTGGATGTAATTTCACATTTAAACCAGACATAAACAAGTGTCAATCTTTTGGTAGTTATTATCTCTTAAGAACACGATATTTGTTTTAAAGACGGGAATTGATTTTTAAATTAATTAATGCAACTGATATGTTTTGAATTTGGTAAAATAGAAGTCATTTTTGAGTTCATAATATCAAATATATCTTAGGCGTATTTTTTGTTATTTTTCTGGAAACATTAATTTTTTGATGAATAGTGAAACCACTAAGTGGTAGTTAAAAATATGAATTTTTCATAAAACATAATTTTACCACTGTGGTGAGTGGAATTTCAAAAATCCGAGAGACACGGTTTATGTCAGTAAGTAAAATTTGGTTCAATGAGATGAAAATAATATTTGGTAAATAGTAACTTTTTACTTTTTTTAACACGATTAAAAGTAAATAGGATAATTAAGGGTAAAAATGTTATTATTATTACCCTAAAACATGTCCTAATTCTATTGGATAAGTGTAATTAGACCAAAAACAACCTTAGGAATAAAATATTACCATTTAGGACCACTTGGATTAGATTAGGACATTTATTATTAATTTATTTAAAGAAGGGTTAAAATAGTTAAAATCAAAGTTTAATAACTAAATAATTTTTTAATATAGGGTTATACATAAGATAAATTCGACTATAAATATTAACTAGAAAGCTAAACATATTTCCTACATAATGATATTTTATTTGTAATTTTTAGACATTAAAAAAGTTAATTTATTTATGACACAAAGATGATGCAGTAATTATGTTATTAATGAAATATTGACATAATTGCTGTTATAAATACACAAATAAATGTAATTTAAGACTTTTTATGAATTCAACTAATTTTATAGGTTAATAAGACATGTTATTATTGATTTAATTAACTATGTTAGAACTAATCATTCTGTTATGATTTTCACAAAAATAAATTACTAAATAGTGTCAAAATTGAAATAAAATAGTTTTTTAAAAAAATATTATATTATTAATTGTTATTTTATTCCTAAAAATCTAAGGTTCGGAAAAATGAATTATAAAATGTTATATATATTAATAATAAACAACTTGGGGTTCTTTTCGCTTGTTATAGTATGTTTATTAACCTTATAGTATTAGAACACAAGAAGACACGGTAAAAGTAAAATTATTTAACTGAATGTTAAATCTAAATGATAAGGTTAAAATAAGAACCTAAACATGTCTAAATTATATTTTATAAGAGGATTTCGACCCATCCCCAACTTAGCTTCTAAATAAATCATTTTGGAGCTTTCTTAAACCGAATTTGGCTTTATAATAGAATAATATTTTTAGTTTTTCCAAAGGTGCGCCTCTCCTCCCTTATAAAAGGGAACCTCCTCCCTCTCTTTCTCACACCACATTGAGCCTTCAATCTCGGCCAAAACCTTCCAAATTCTCTTCTCCACTTCCATAGAAACATCCTAGAGGTTCCTGTCCTCTTCAAAGACCAATTATTGTGCCCTAAGTGGAGGTATCAAAGAGGCACTTCAATGAAGAGGTAATGTCCGTTACTGATTCATTCAACTCTATTTCTTCTTCCACTTATTCTTTTTAGTTGTTTCATTATGAAGTAATAACATTAGTATAACTCATATACTTATTTGTTATTATAATTATGAAACAACCCTATTTCACCATCTATCCATCCTACGGAAAACGAAATCACCACGCGTTCGTACGTACGGAATACGGTCTCCATGTCGTGGTGAAATCTGTTTTTCCACCAACACCTTACATGGATGGGTATATTGGTGTAAAGAATAACTATATATGGTTATTATAACATAATACTGATTCTGATATATTATACCATCCACTCCAATTCTATTCAATAATTATGGGAACGATATCACCGCTCGTGCGTACGTACGGACTACCGTCTCCATGACGCGGTGAGATTCATTCTACATATTAACCATACATGAATGATAATAAAGTTTATTTAATTAATAATAATGAAATATATGAAATAATAATTCTACTGTATTTGTGTTTTTGTGTGTGTATATATATATATTTCATCTATTTAGTTTCATTCAATTCAATAAGGAAATGAAAACAGCGTTCATGCGTACGTACGGCTTACCGTCTCCATAAACGGTGCATTTATTTCCTTTTATCAATATATAATATATATATGTATATGATGAATATATATTATATATAAATCTTTTTTTACATTCTGGAATTATGTAAATCAGGATATAAGTAATAATATCAAGAACTACAAGTCGAAACACATACGATAAATTAAATGATTTTACCCAAAACGATGCTTTAACATGGAATTTACAAAAGAACGGGTAATATAAAGTCATAAGTGAAACATATATGATATCATAAAAATGAATATTATTCTGTAATAAGTCAATGACATTATTTAAATCATTATACAGGAGGTTCGGATACGTTGGAAGCATATCGGACCTAAGGAAAGGGATAATTTTGCAAATCTCATTTTTATCTGAGATTTCTTATTCGTACGTATTTACTGGGGTTATTTATATCATACATGTCCATGTTTTATAAAAGGGTTTTCATGTATGTTTAAATTAATTTTTAACCATTTTTTACTTTTACTACATGGTATGTAAGGAATCTTTCTTTTGTTTACGTTACGAGTTACATTTTGACTTCTCCAGCAAAAGTACGAGAAGAATGTTTTTTTAACTTATATGGCGTGAACAGATTTTTTTGTTTTCATAATGCCCAATTTTCAAGATGCTTCCTCTACAATATTGCATGATTATTTTCAAAAAAACCCATATCTTTTAAAATTTCATGGAATTTTGTGAAAAGAAAAGGATTTTAAAGAAGAAAGGATATTTTCCTCAAGAACTCATTTCAAGTGTTTTGTCAAAACTATTTTCCATCTAAGATGATATTATTTAATATGTGTATGTTTAAAGTAAAATGTCTCTATGATTTAAATGGTTTCGATTTTCTTATAATGAAATGATATCAATTGTTTATGGATTATGTTATGATGGCATGATGTTTAAGAATCCCATTTTATTACATGGGTTATGCTATGATGTATGATTTATGATTTTGTGGCACACGAAAGAATGATTTCATTATGAGATGGGTGGGACCTATATCTACCTCCAATTAATTGGGTAATGATTTATATCTCATGAGATAGACATGGCTGGAACGACAAGTTAAACCGGTTCAGTAAAACAGGACAGGAACGAGGAGTGAACTCAATTCAGAAAAGGAATTTTCCCACTAAGATGGTCTTGGCAGCAATGCCTTGGCTACTATGGAAATCATATCATGTTCATAATATTTTCCACAATTACATGTTCTATTCCCATGTTATTTTATCATTCTTAATGTTTTTTATGATCTATGCCTTACGTACTTCTATGTTTAATGTCATTGCTCAAGCGTTTGATGTTTAAACATTATGTTCATGTTTTTTAAGTTCAAATATATATGGTATGTTTTATTTTATCCATGCTTACCCTTACTGAGCATTTGAGCTCACCCTTTTTAGGTTTTATTTTCCCCAGGATATAAAGAATGGTTTTATGTAAGAAAAAAGGGGAAGATCTTTATGGGATATGTTGAAGATCTTTCACCATGATTAGAAGATTATATTCCGAGTTTCCAAAGACACTAAACTATTTCGGTCCTTGTGTGTCTATTTTTGTTATATATTAAGTATTCCGAAAAACTAATGTAATTTCCATGTACATTAAGCTTTGGGTCTCTACAAAGGTGGTTCCTTTAGGTTCAAATAGTTGACTAAATACATATTCATAGTGTAGTTAACTATAATCATAGTAGGGAACCACATAATCATATTAAATTATTTTTCCTGTGTCTAAATCATGTCACTATATTTATTAATCAATGAAACCATATATTTATCCTACTTAATTCACAGTCATCATCAATTTAAATTCTTCATGGTGGTTTTTAAAATATTATTTAATTTCTAAAGAATATCCCACAGGAGTGTTAAAGTATGTCTGCATGATTAATTTTTATTGTGAACCATGTGATAATCATGTCAAGATAAATGCATTCGTTTCAATTATCTTATGCCTATTTACAAGTATTTTGGATCCATATCCACTTATGTTATCCATATGGGGATGAAATTTTTTGGAATCAACTCTATCTACCCTTTACCAAAATTATAGGAAATTTTACAATACTTTCAATCATCCTTATATTAATCCCTAATGATATACATATATATATATATCCTTCTAAATATCTATAGGGGTCTCACTAAATTTTTCACACCCCAGTTTCCAAAGGTAACTGAACCTTCCATATGAAACAAACTATAGTGTCGTTTGTAAAGGCCCTAAATTTCCATGTAATTTTTTTAAATAAATAAGAATTTTTGATGTCAGTGAAAATTGACGGCATTAGATTCTGAGGCCCCAAGTGCCCGGATTGAATTTCTGTACTATTTTTCACGTACGTTTAGTAAACATGCGAGTTAGTTTTTTTAACTTTTGAACCAGTGCTCAGAATTTAAATCTGAGGGCACCGTTAAATTCACAGCTTTGGTTTTTGCTGAAGGATACGTTCACCTTGACGGCAGATGGTCGACGTTGAAAGTTAGTTTTGGGGTTTTTTGTGTAAGAATAAAATAAAAATAAAAGTGTGTGACATTTTATTTCTATTTGCAACACCCATGTGGGTGTTGGGAGGTGGGGTTCATTCGAACTAAACATCCATGTAGAATCCGAGAAGTGGGGACCACCATACCTTAACCTCCCATTAGAGGATATGGTGGTGGGGACTAACGTACCTAACCTCCCATGAGAGGTTATACTAGTGGGGAACATGTGATGCCTAAACCTCTTGATCTCCGATCATTATGGAGAAAAAAGTTTCAACCCCCCTCATTAATGTGGAGGAGCCTCTTGACTTTCTCCACATTAATTTTGCCAATGCACATTCCTTTAATATGCCTACCTTGTTAATTAGTTTGGCTAGTTTGATTGTGTTCCAATGAAATAAATAAAGAACTTAATATATTATCCATGGAAAATATTATGGAATAAGGAGGAAGGAGCTCGTGGGAGAAATCTCTTCAACGATGAACACGGTCTTCCATGAAGAATGATCCAACAAAGAAGAACGCTCCTTCAATAAAGAATGGCGACCCCCTTTGACCTTCTTCCCCAGGACTTCTTCTGACATGGGATGTCCTCATCTAAAAAAAATCGATGACTGTACTACCTTCTTGCACCAATGTCATCAAGATAATGAGGTATGGGATTATTTCTATTTGATTATCGCTTCCCATGTTCTTACCTTATAATTATTTTGCGGGATTGGGAATAGAGATTGATGAGAATTGTGCAAAATGATGTTTTAAAATATCGTCCATAAATGTTCATTCTTTGTTCTTTGTGAACCACATTCTACAAATCAAAACGTGGAGGGTGAGGGACAAACAAACATGTCCTGACCCCTTCACCATTCTTCTTTGATATGTTCTTAGAAATGGAGGAAGGAGATGAAGGCAACAGTGCCGACACCCACGGCCTCAACGACTAGTGCCGCCCTTTGGCACTTCGCCCTCCCTGCCGAACTGGTCCTATGCCTGGCTGAGCCCCCCACGGCCGGACTAAGCCGTCACAGCCCCCCAGGCCGAACCCCCTCACCACGCTTCTATCATTCCAAGTCTTAATTCCACTGCCTTGCCGAGATGTTGTGCCACCCAGGGCCAAACCCCCATCGTCATGCCACTGTCGTTGCAAGCCCGACTAGCTGCCATCGTACCGAGCCATCGTGCCTCCACCGTCTGTCGTGGTGCTCTGCCGCGGTCCGTCGAGTCGCGTCGTAGTCCTCCGAGGTGTGGCACATTCTGGGATGAGCCACGCCGTGCAGCCACCATGCCAAAATGTAGTCTGGGCCTTACTGTGCTGGTGCCGCCAATGTGCCTCAGCTGCAGCCCTCAGAGCATCCCTCGTTGTGGCCTTGCGAGCTGCCCCGAGCGGAGCTGGCCTGCAGTAGAGTCGTTCCATGGCCGAGCCACCCTCGAGGCACCCTCGCATCCCTCGCAGGTTGGGCCAAACCCAACGGGCCAAGACAGACCCAGCATGTCATGCCGAGTTGACCTGAATCGGGTCGGCCCAGGCCGGGTCGGGCCGAGTCGGTCCGACCATGTCAGACCGGACCCCGAGCCCACTACGACCCAGTTACTTTTTTTTGCCATAACATTGGCATTGGAAATCCATTTGACGAACCATCAGCAATGCTGAAAATCTTGGAGCGAGATGGTCCCATTGAGTTATTCCCCACTTTGTTTTTGATTAAGATGGGTAATGGTCTGGATGGATCGAGCACGAATCCAACCGTCCCCTGGACTAAAAGGAAAATAACTCACTGTCCGGGCATCCAATTTACATATCAACTATTAAGTTGAGACCCCTATGACATGATAGACCTTTCAAACACATCTTCATGGGTATTCGTGGAAGTTGGTGTATTTGACATGTGGCTTGGGAAGTGGTTTCCCAAAGCGCAATACGCACGGAACCCTGCGCCTGGTAGTGACTTGACGACTGCTGACCATTTCGACTTGGAGTGACTCGACTGGCCTAGTGGGGAGTGCCTTGATGATGCGGCAGACCCCTGGTGGGGAGCTCTATGATGATGTGGTAGACCCACAGTACTCGATAGAAGGAGTTCCTCAGTAGGCTACGAGGGGGAGCACATCTGTGTGACACGGTAGATCCATGGTGGGGAGCACCTCTTTGTGATGTGGAAGACCCACGATACTCAACAAGAGGATTAACTCAGCAATCTAATGTTATTGGGAAGAGCCTCTGTGTGATGCGGCATGCCCACTATACTCGATACAGTCGATGTTCTCCAGCAGCTGATGGTTCCAAATGTTACATGATACTACCCACTATAATAAATCCTGGTGTTAGCCAAGTTAGAACCTCTTTGTTTTCATCATGATTGAGATAGATTAATAGATAAATTTTTTATATGTATGGGTATATATCTAAGTAAGGTAATCTGTTGATTTGACACCTTATGTTTTATCCTTGTTGGATTTTGTGAAACCTAAAGGGTCTCAGGGTCCCTACTGAGTATCATTATACTCACCCTTGCACGGGCTATGCCCGCACCTTGTTGTATTGGATGCCGATGAAGGACATCATTGACTGAGGCTGAGAGTACCAGGACTGGATAGTACCTAGAGGAGGACCTTACGACAAGTCAGTACATGGAGGAGACGAACGGACAAGGAGTGTTAAGGAGGCGATCTATATCTATTCTTTAGGTAGGAACCCCGAAGGACAGCCCATCATCTGACTTTCCCATTTCGTCAATTGTATTGTATCATAACTTTACTTGTACTTTCCAGTTGGGCTTGTATTTTGGCCCCTTTTACATTCAGTACTCTATTGTTATACAGTTTAATTGGTGTTTCATATCTAGCTGTGTGCTTTCTTGTGTGTTTATTTACAGGTTATAAAGTCAATTCATTCCTAGTTAGGGAATTATTCCTTTGGTGCTAGTCTCCATCCCCTAGCCTGTGGAAGGAAGGTTTGGGGTTGTGATGGCATGGTCCCTGGGGGACAGGTCGTGACAAATTTGTATCAGAGGAATCAGTTCTACCACAGAACATAGGACTCTAATCATGTCTGTGGAGAAATAATGTTATGTGTAATGAGTGTGGTTTTTAGTTCGGGGAATCCAGTATTGGTGCGGTGGCCGACATATCCATACACCAGGATCATGGCTTCTGATTTTCAACTCAGTGCACGAAAACATTGATTGTGTGTGAGTTTTCAAATGTTTTCATTGTTATCGTTTTAGTCTGCTAACCAGCTATAACTTTCAGCTCCCTAGTTATAAATTTTCATCGTGGCTCACCTGTTTCTTTTCAAGATGCATCCACACGGTCAACCAACTATAGTTCTAAATGTTGTACACACTGATAGACCACCATGTGATGAGGCCTTGGTGGAGGGCCCTTTTCCTGTAGAGGCACTAGCGGTACCATTACCCGATGGGCCACTGATGCCACCATCCACAATAGCAAGGAGTGCACGACGCTTGAGCACATTTCATCAGTTCCAGCACTATATGTCACCCAGGTTCAGGGGAGAAACAGTCCCTCAAGCGGCTAAGGATTGGCTAGTGGCTGTGGTGGGAGCTTTCCGACTGGTAGACACACCAGCTAATTTAATGGCGATCCTTGCCACCAGCCTTCTACAGGAAGCAGTGGGAAAATAGTGGAGCATGATGCTCCAGGTTTACGATGAGGTGACGCTTCTCTGGAAAAACATTGAGAGACTCTTTCGGGCAGAGTTTGTCCCAGTGACTCTTCGTGCAGAGCGCATATAGGAGCTTCTGCATCTACAGTAGGGTAGCATGATTGTATCTTAGTATTCATCGAGGTTCATTGAACTCTCTCGCTACTCCACATATATGGTGTGAGACCCATTATTCATGACTCGAACCTTGGGGCATGGAATCAGCTGCGAGGTCAGGGCTTTGGTGATCTCACTCAGCATCCCAACGTAGGCAGGGGTGTTAGAGAGAGCCTTATTGGTGGAGATTTTCCCTACTAAGTAGTCACCAGTGGTGAGACCCACTACCAGTCATCACATAGAGGAGACATCTGCAGCTGGTGGTAGTCATACATCTCAATGGTCCAAGAGGACCATACCTATAGGTGGACGACCAAATTACTCAGGATTGATTGTGGGGGGAACCTGAAGCGGAGCTAGTCAGGCCAGGAGCAGGCCGTGTTATGCTTGTGGCAGGTAGGGTCACATGGCTCGTGACTGCCCGACCCAATGTTTGGATCATCAGAAGATTGTTGAAGGACCACCCAAGTAGAGAAAGAGATTCAACCAAGGAGTTTTGCAGGTAGAAAGAAGATGTGGCAGAGGAGCTGGTCGTGTAGCTGGCGGTGGGTGAAAATTTGAGATGTTACTGCCACCACCACTAGGAGGTCCACCCTGACCATCGAGAGCAGGTTAAGTGGGGAGAGCTCAGCTCCAGGTAGATGAGGCCTACGATCACGAAGCTCTGGATGTGATATGAGGTAATATTTGTGTCTAATCCATATTATCTAATGTACTTATTGAAACAGGAGCCAATCAGTATTTTATTACCACCACCCTCGTTCAGAGCTCAGTGATTCCGACAGGGTCGTTGGCTCAATACTTAAAGCTAGAGACTCCTAAGGAAGAAGACTCGACATTTAAACACTGGTGTCGGTAGTGCGATCTTACTCTAGGAGGAGAGAGCTTCAACTGGGATCTTCTAGTAGCTGAGTTGAGGACTTGTGACATCATCCTGGGTATGGACTGGTAATCTACAGTCTATGCTCATATAGACTGTATTAGGTGCAAAGTGCGGTGTGTCCGCATGGATGGGACCAGGTTAACCTTCACCAGCGAGAACAGAGCCAATGTAGTACAAGATGGACTTACTCGAAAGAGAATGCAGTCGATTATAGATCAGTTGGTTAGCCTTACCCTCAAATCTATTGATGTGGAGATTCTGATCTATCCTGTAGTGGTGGACCAGTACGCATATTTTTTCCCTGATCATGTTCCGATTCTACCTCCTCATAGAGAGGTATACCCTTACATTGACATGTACCATGGGAAGGCACCGATATCTACACCACCATATCAGATGGCACCTGGGAGCTTTGTGAGCTATGGGTATAGCTAGAGGACTTGCGTGGGAAAGGATTCATTAAGCCTAGGGTTTCTCCCTCAACAGCCCTGATTTTTTTGTTCGTCAAGAAGGCGGATGGGAGCATGAAACTTTGTGTTGACTATCAGCACCAGAACTAGGTGTCCATGAAGAACAAGTGCCCACTCCCAAGGATTGACAACCTCTTTGATCAAATTAATGGAGGATGTTGGTTCTCAAAAATAGACCTCAGATCAGGCTATCAACATCTCAGAGTAAGAGACGAGGATGTGTAGAAGATGGACTTCAGGTGTCGATATGTCCATTACATGTTCATAGTTATTCCATTCAGCATGGGAAATTCTCTAGTAGTATTTATGGGACTCTTGAACATGATCTTTCATCCATACCTTGATCTCTTTATAGTAGTCTTCATCAATGACATTCTGATTTACTCGACTACTGAGGAGGAGCATGCCTATTATTTGTAGGTCGTACTGGAAAAACTCCAAGAGTGTACACTTTATGGTAAGATTTTAATGTTCTAGTTCTAGATCATAGAGGTTCAATTACTGGGAAATGTCATATCAGAGGCTAGAGTTGTACTGGATCCAGCGAAGATTGAGGCGTTACATTCTTGGGATCCACCCATGAGTGTGGTGGATGTACAGAGTTTCTTGGGGTTAGCTGGTTATTACCAGAGGTTTGTACTAGATTTCTCCAGAGTTAAAGCACCACTATCAGTGTTGATGAACAAGGGGAAAACCTTTTGGAGATGGAGAAATGTCAGTGGATTTTTGAGGAGCAGATGTAGTGTTTGATTAGTGCCCCCCATCTTGAGGCTTCCAGATGAAGACGTAGGGTACGTAGTCTACTACTACGCATCAGGTACATGGATTAGATGTGTCCTAATGTATGAGTGAGCAGTGATCGCATATGGTTCTCGATAGGCGAGACAACATGAGCAGCACCACACATCCCATGACCTGGAGTTATTAGTCATTGTTTTCCCTTGAAGATGTGCCGACACTATCTGATTGGAGAACGTTTTACAGTGTAGTCTGATCACAAGAGTCTTAGGTATATCTTCCCTCAAAAGGACCTGTTCCTGGGGTAACGACGTTGGCTTGAGTTCCTCCAGGACTATGACATTGAGATAATCTATACTCCTGGGAAGGGGAATGTTGTAGGAGATGAACTCAATAAGAGGTCTGGTATACAGCTTCTAGGTGAGGCGAAGGAGCAGCTGGATGCTTTGTAGATATCCTTTGTTGATAGAGATGGAGCAGCTTTTCTTCTGTATTTTACAGTCAATCCCCCACTTCTTCTGCGAGTGAAGGAGGTGGAGTGTGGGGACGCTGAATGCGAGGCTATACATGCTCAGATATTCATAGGGAAGGCATGTGATGGATTTTCTGAAGGTGGGGAGCACGTCAACATCTTCAGAGGACGTACCACGGTACCAGTTTCACTTTAGGAGAAGTGTTTAGGGAGTTTCACACATCCCCTCTAGCGGTAAATCTAGTAGTGGTTATGATGTACCAGGACCTATGGTTATAGCACTGGTGACCGGGAATGAAGAAAGCAGTAACAGAGTTTGTCTCTCTGTGCCTCAATTGTCTGCAAGTGAAGGCGGATCATTAGGTACCAGTTGGCTTGGTTCAACCATTAGAGGTCCCAGATTGAATGTGGTATGGGATATCCATGGACAACATTATAGGACTTCCACGTACATCTAAGGGACATGACTCAATTTGGGTGATCATCAACCACTCACCAAGTCATCCCACTTCATACTGATCAGAGAGTAGGGTTCAGTAGAGAGCATGGGATGGTTTTATGTGGAAGAGATTGTGTGGCTACATGGAGTACCGTCGATGATTGTCTCTGATCATGACAAATGTTTTACTTCTCATCTATGGAATGGGTTGTAGGAGGATTTAGAGATGAAACATCGTTTGAGAACCCCCTTCCATCATCAAATGGATGGCCAGCCTGGGAGGACCATTCACACCCTCAAGGACATGCTACACGCTTTTATCCTTGACTTCAGTCACAGCTGGGAGGATCAATTTCTTTTGGAGGAGTTTTTATTCAACAACAACTATCACTCAACTATATGGATTCTACCTTTTGAGGAGTTGTACGGGTGACCATGCAAATCACCTTTGTGCTAGAATGACCTAGGGGAGTCTGTACTTGTGGCACCATAGATGGTTCGCGCTACCATAGAGAAGGTGCAGATCATCTAGGAGCAGATGAATACTGTACAGAGCAGAAAGAAGTCATATGTTGACAGGAGACAGAGACCTATGGAGTTCAAGTACGAAGACCAGATCATTCTATGGGTCTCACCCGGATGAGGTATATGGAGATTTGGAAAAGGAATAAATTTGTCTTTGAGATTCATTGGACATTTTCAAGTCCTCTGCAGAGTTCTGAGAGGGCATACCCCTTTGCTCTTCCACCTCAGTTGCACAGTGTGGATGATGTCTTCCACGTATCCTAGCTGAGGAGATACGTGCACGACCCTTCTCACATCATTTACATTGTTGATTTGGATTTCGATGATGGGGATACTTTTACAGAGGTTATTTTAGTGATTTAGGATCGACAGGAGCGGGTCCTTCGTTGACATCCGATACCTTTAGGGCGTGTTCTCTAACAGCATGGAAACCTCTATGAGAGCACATGGGAGCCGGAGGTTCAGATGCTAGCTCAGTACCCCCACATGTTTATCTAGTTTGAGTGGTGGCTTACATGGACGTAGAGCCCTGAGGTGGGGAGAATGTAAAGACACAGAATTTCAATGTAAATATTTTTGTAAAATAAATGGAAATTTTTCATGTTTGTGGAAATTAACGGCACATGATTCCAAGGCACGGAGTGTCGGGAAAGAATTTATGAAATTTTGTTCGGGTATGTTCAATAAATGCGCGAGTGGGTTTTTCTAACTTTTGAACCGGTGCTTGGAATTGAAATATGAGGGCACCGTTGAACTCGAAGTGCCTATTTTCCCATAAGAAGACTTTCACCTCGACAACAGATAGTCAAGGGTGAAAGTTAGTTTTTGGGTTATTCATGTAAGAATAAAATAAAAATTAATGTGGGCGAAATTTTATATTTATTTGCAACACCCATGTGGGTGTCGGGAGATGGGGTCCACCGGAACTAAACCTCGATGTGGAAGATGAGAAGTGGGGACCACTAGACCTCAACCACCCTTGAGAGGTTGTGGTGGTGGGGACCACCCGAACATAACCTCCCATGAGAGGTTATGGTGGTGGGGACCACCCAAGGCCTAAACCTCTTGAAATCCCCTCGTTAGGGGGAAAAAACTCTCAACCCCCCTCATTAATGTTGAAGAGCCTTTGACTTCCTCCACATTAATTGTGCCAAAACACATACCTTTAATATGGAAACCTAGATAATTGATTAGGTGAATTTGAATTTGTGCCAACGAACTAAATAGAGAACTTAATCTATTATCCTTCACATCTTTGGTGGAATTGGGAGGAAGGATCTCTTGGGAGAAATCTATTTAATGACGAAAGCGTTATTCCATGAAGAATGATCCACCGACGAAGAATGCTCTGCTAACGAAGAACACTGACCCCCTTCGACGTTCTTCCTCAGGAGTTCATCCGACATGGGACATCCTCATCTATAGTTAATCAAAGACCGTACTACCTTCTTGGGCCAACATCATCAATCGAACGAGGTAGGGGTTTATTTCTATTTGATTATCACTTCCCATGTCCCCCCTACTAATTCTTATGTGGGAATGCGAATAGGGATTGATGAGGGTTATGGGAAATGATGTTTTAAAATATCTTCCCTACACGTTCATGATTCATTATTTTTGAACCACTTGCTATCACTCTAAACGAAGAAGGTGTGGGACAAAAAAACATGGTCCGACCCCTCCGTCTTTCTTCTTTGATGTTTTCTTCGAAATGGAGGAAGGCAATGATGGTGATGAAGGAAACGATGCTGCCACCCATAGCATCCACGACCCACGTTGCCCCATGGTGCTTCGCCCTTCCGACCAAACTTGCCTCGCGCTCGGCTGAGCCACCCGTGGCTGGACCGAGCCTCTGTGCCGCCCCGTGTAGAACCCCCTCATCATGCCACCGCCGTGTCGAGCCACCGAACCACCATCATGCCGATCCGCCGCGTTTCCCCAATCTGAACCCCTCTTTCCGCACTTCCGATGTACCGAGCCGCCTCGCCACCTCCATGCCTCACCACCGAGTCATCGTCGTCCGCTGTACTGAGCCGTCGCGCCACCGCCATCCCAGGAGCCACGCCATCGTCGGCTGAGCCGCACCACTATCTGGTCTATGCTGAGCCGCTCTGCCCCTGGGCCCTCGTCACGGCCATCCCAGTCCCTTGATCCTCCCTCGTAATTTCCTTGCGAACTGCCCCAAGCCAAGCTAGCCCGCGACTGAGCCATTCCGCATCTGAGCCGCCCTCGCGGCACCCTCACGGCCCTCACGGGACGGGCCAAACCCAATGGCCTGAGCCACCTAACGTGCCTGGCCAGACCCAACAGGTCCAGCCATGTGATCCGAACTGGGTTGGCCCAGGCCAGGTCAGGCCGAGTTGGTTCGACCGGGTCAGACCGGACCTAGGCCCACTATGACCTAGTTACTTTCTTTTGGCCATAACATTTGGACCAGACGTCTGTCTGACGATCCATCAGTGGCGCTAGAAATCATGGAGTGAGATGGTCTCGTTGAGTAACACCCCACACTGTTTTTTATTAAGATAGGGAACAGTCAGGTTGGATCGAGGACGAATCCAACCGGGCCCTCAGGACTAAAAGGCTAATAACTCATAGACTGGGCGTCTAATTGACGCGCTGTATGTTACGTTGAGACCTATATGACCTGACGGACCATTGAGAAACTTCTTCATGGGGATTTTTGGCAGTTGAAGTATTTGACCTGGGGCTTGAGAAGAGGTTTCCCCAAGATTGATACATATGAAACTCTGCTCCTAGCTGAGACTTGATGAATGCAGACCATTTCGACTCGGAGTGACTCAACTAGCCCATTGGGGAGTGCCTTAGTGATGTGGCAGACCCACAGTGGGGAGCTCCATGGTGACGCAGTAGACCCATGGTACTCGAAGGAGGAGTACCTCAGCAGGATACGTGGGGGAGCGCCTCTATGTTACGCGACATACCCACTGTGCGGAACACCTCTATGTGACGCGACAGACCCATGATACATGACAGGGTGAGTACCATAGTAGTTCAAGTTTAATCAGAATCTCCTCTGTGAGACGTGGCTGGCCCATTGTACTCGATAGAGGAGGAGTTCTCCAACACCTGGGGATTCAGAATGTAACTTGATACTACACCCTAGAATAAATCCTTGTGTGAGATGAGTCTGAACCTCTGTGTTTTCATCATGATTGAGATGGATTACTTGATAACATAGGTATATGTATGGGAATATACCTATGTATTATTATCTATTGATTTCATACATTATTTTTTATCCTTGATGGATTTTGTGAGACCTAGAGGGTCTCGGGGTCCCTACTAAGTATCATTATACTCACCCATTCAAGGGCAACACCTGGAACTTGTTGTTTTTGATGAAGATGACAGACAATGCTGACGAAGGCCAAGAGTACCAGGACTAGATGGTACCTGAAGGTGGAACTTACAACGAGTCGGTACACAAAGGAGACAGACGAAGGAGGAGTGCTGAGGAGGCGATCTGTACCTACCCTTCTGGTAGGAACTGAAGTGGACAACTCAGCAGCTGACTTTCCATTTTCTTCAGTTGTATTGTATCATAGTTGTACATGTACTTTCCAGCTGGGCTTGTATTCGGGCCACTTTTACTTTCATCATTCTTTTGATATATAGTTTAGTTGGTGTTTCAAATTCACCTATGTACTTTCTTGTGTGGGTGTTTATAGGTTATAAATTCAATGCCTTCCCAGTTTGGGTATTACGCCATTGGTGTTAGTCGCCGGCCCCTGGACTTCGGAAGGCGGGATTGGGGTAGTCACGGCATGGGCCCTGAGGGACAGATCATGACACCCCATCTATTTCATATAGGGATATTACATCTTTTTATATGAGTATTCAATACATTAAAAAAAACACATGCCCAAATACCATTACATTCTGGTGTATTTGGAGAGTTGGTACATAATAATATAATTGGGGGAAATATCTTCAATATCCCCCATAAATAACTTCTAGTTTAGAATTTTCGTAAAATAAACAACACTGAAACACATTCCACATAACCTAGGAAATGAAACATAAAAATGGGTGAGATCTGATTCCATGTAAGAGTAACCAATTGAGATACATAAAAATAACAGTAACATAAGGGTATTAGATTATGAGAATAACATTGGAAATGAATACCGAACAATTAAATGATCATCAAATTTAGTCATGGAATAAATATTATTAGTTTATAATACATGATTCATAATGGGATCAATGTACATAATCTATGAGATCATAACATTGGAAAAAGAAATAGATTTCTAGAATACACATCAACTAATAAAATTTTGAACTAGTATAAATAGAAATAATTTCACCCATTATATTAAGGACATGAAATAAATCCCTCACATAAACCAAAAGGCAAGAACAAAGGTCCACACATAACATTATGTTCCTGAATTATATGCCCACATGTAATATTATGAACATGTAATTAGGTTCATGTATAACATTGTGGGCATGTAATCATATTCACACATAAAATTTTGATCTTGTAAAAAATTTCATATGTAACATTGTGAAAATTTATGTAATTTCACAAAAAATATTTACTCATGACTTACCCAACTTTACCCAATGAATTAGAGACATATATATTTCCCACCCATCATATAATGAAAATCATTTGTTTCTTATTTATATGGTCAAAAAAATTCATCAAATCATAAACCATGAAATGAAATGGGCTTCATAAAAATTTGATTATATCATACCATGTTGAATAATATAGGTTTGATAATCATTTGATCATTTCATCACAATATAACCCATTAATAAAGAAGAGGGTATTATAATAATTTTATCATGGTATAAACTGTGGAAAAGAAATAGGTTTTATAAACATCTTCTCATGATAAACCTTTTTTAGAGTGAATGAGAATGGTATCCTTAGTTTATATATCAAAAAAAGGATTAGTTACATTAAAAGATATTATATTACATAGATAATTATTCTTAAATATCACTTGGAACATTTCTTATTGAAAATTACATTTATTTTAAAGTCAATTTTTATAAACAATAATTCATAAAAAATATTTAAATTCATTTTCGTGGAAAATAACCATGAAAACATGTAAAGGATTATTCTATTAAAATCATAATCATGGGGGTGTAAAATTATGATATTACTATTCATATTGAAACAAATATTCCTTTCACAATTTCAGTAATATCCAAATAGGAATTGTACGGAAGAAAACATAAAGATTTCATTAATATTTTTATGAAAAGAAAATAATGAATAAAAATTTCGTTGATAAATAATATTGACTACTGTTAAAATCATATAGTAAAACATATTAGGAAAAAAATTGAGGAAAAGTGAATTTGACTAAAATAAGAAATAATGATTATTTTTATTAAAAAAATACATTTAAAATCAAGAGTATGTAAAGAGAGGAAAATCAAAGTATACGTATATTATAATGAAAAAACTATAAGACAAATAAAATTAAAGAGATTATTTATAGATAGATCTTATTATTTCATCATTTGAATCATAATCATGAGCAATCCCAATAAACAATGAGATTGTAATATAAAACCCTGGCCAATTTTCTAACATTTAATAGTATTCCCAAAGAAAGTAAAATATAAAATAGGAATTAAATTATCTTGAGTATAAATAAACCCTTGATATTATAAGTCTAAAGGGATTTATTTACACCACATAAAATGAGATTGGTTCTTAACATAACACATGTCTCAAGGAAATAAAATTGAGCGAAAAATCCCTTACCTTATATGATGACATCCTTCATAAACATTAAAAACTTATGTGTAATAAATTTAAGTTAATTATAAATACATTATAACACTATAAAGATATATTTCATAACTTATATTACATTCTTCCCTTCTTCTATTAACCTTTTATTAATAGCTTCATGTCAAACCCACATTTCTAGAAATTAGTTCTTTGTTTTTCATGTATCTTTTGATTATTTGTTTTGGGTACTAAAACCATGATAATATTCCTATAATCTCTAGAATGATAAAATTTATGTAGATATAATATATATTATGTATATATGGTTTCCTATTAATAGTTAAATGTTGCATATATAGAATGAAATTCCTCATTCTTAGAGAAGGTAGGCCATACATATGCAAGAACATTGTTTCAATTTTCTAGAAGGATTGAAAGAAACAGAGGTAAGTAATTTATTAATAATAAATAAATTTATGTAATATATGAAACATATTTTATTTAAAACCAACATTTTTTACATTCCATTTAATGTGTGATTGAATCACATTTCTTCAAATGGTGGTAGTCCACCGTACACACTTGTGATGTTATCATATTCACACAAAATGAAAAGTATCAAGGGGTGTGTGATAAATAAATTACATAAGTTTAATAGTATAATCAATATCATTTAAAAAAAATTCATCATTATAAACTACCATGATATGTTGTAATAGAGAAATGAATTTCATAGGTTCGTAAGGCGGTAGTGCCTCTTGCACATTGACATTGATTTTTTATCGCTTTTGATGGGAATGGATGTGGAAGTAGGTTATTAAATAAACAAAATAAAATTCCAAAATATATTATTATTATTATATTTTAAGTGTTAATAGATAATTTAAGGTGAAAAAATATGAATGAAAATGAAGGAATTTAGTGAAGACAATTACCTTCGCTTAAATGGGCCTCCTTTGGATCTCTTATAAAGAACTCTAGTGGCAGTCTTTTTGGAGGACTAGTAGCTAAAAAAAACGATAATTTTCTTTTTATATTTTTGAAGGGTTTTTCTAAACTATATAGCATTATATATGTGAAATAGTGAAGGGAGTTGGTGGACTTTGAAATGTGGTTGAACGGAACCCACTTGGAATCTATTTGTAAATTTCCCAAAAGAATCCAAATGATAAAGTCACTCACTTTCCCAAATATTAAAAATTTCCCTATATTATAAATTGGTAAATAAAATATCTAAATATGGATATAAAATATTATTTATAAATTTGTTGGGTAAGATTTAACAGTTTTAGTTTATTACCTCCATAAACCCGTTTTTACCTAAATAACATTAATTAATTTTTATAGATTTTAATAATGTTTTTGGTAAAAAATAATCATAAATGATTAGATAATTTAAATTATCCTAATTCCAAATATGGAATCCATTTTGAAAATTTTAATTCAAATAAATGGGAATTTTTATTTTAAATTTAATTTTATAGATGTGATGGGAAAGCGGGTTTTGAAATAGAAAATGATTAGATGATTACAAAGTTTTTATTTCAATATTCAATATGAACATCATTGCAATGTCCTAAATTATGTTAACAGATTATAATTGTAATAATTATACTTTATAACAAAAGTATAATATAATTTATCTTTATAAATAAGTTAAATGATATGGTTTTTTACAATTAAAATTTAGTAATATTCCATATTTATCAAAGAATTATTTTTTTTATGAAAAATATTTAAAATTAGTCCTAAGGTGGACATGATATTATGATTTCAAAAATTTATTTTATTATATCAATTAAATTATCTAAATTTTTCAAAAAAAATACTATCTCTTAAACAATAGTTTTTTGGGGAATTAGTTTTTTGAAATATATAAATGCTTTTTTGAAATATTGTGAAAATTTGTACAATATTTTTTCATTATATAAAACCATTATTAATAATATTCTACAATTATATATTATTACTAACATATCAATACTTAATGGAAAGTTTGTAAAATTATTATAGGAATAATATTAATAATATATTGTGGTTTTGTTGAAACAATGTGTTGTGTGTAATTCATGCTATAATCTATGTTGGGTGTAACATAAGCTTCACTCAGTGTTGCGTGTAACAAAATCTGTCAATGAAATTTAATTTTTTCCAAAAATTATATTTCATAAAAAATTGGGGTGTAATAACTCCCCACCATTATAGGCTCATATCAAAGAACAACCCTTATAGTATAATGACCCACTCGATATGGTTTCCATCCCACCATGACTGAACATGGACAAAACACCTACCAGAGCTATTACCATCACCCATCTCTAATTCCAAGATGAACTCATGAGTATTCATTACCCATGAATGGGAATTTCAAATGTCAAACTCGATCCATATGGTCCGGGATAAACCATGGAATACTCTTAATATTCTTGAGATGATATTCCTAATCAATGGAACAAACATCCAATATTTTCTATTAATTTTACTCAAAATATATTTTCATCACTTTTCATCACATATTTCTCCATATAAAAGACATCATGATATATTTTGTGGAATGATTCACCCACTGAATGAAGTCATGAAAAATGGATTCACCATCTAATTCCAGTGAGGGAATCCATTCACTCACAAAACCATGTAATGAATCATGGAACAACACATTAAATATGATATGAATAGAGGTTGACACATTAAAATTGTAATGAAATAGGGGTAAACAACTAAATCACCTACCAACAATATTGAAACATACTACTATTTATGTCAACTCAATAACTCTATCTAGTGTCTTATCCAAATTCCAAATTGGGTCTTCCCACATTACTAGATATATCATACATTACAAATTCCCAATGTGAAAATCCACCAAGACCATTCAATGGATAATTCAATCAGAAATGGACCAATATCACAAAATTATCTCCATTAAATATCCTATTTTTTCATCCTCACAAAAGGGATTTTAGTATACATATTCATATGAACAACACAAAGGAGTCACTTAATTGAACTAAAGACACATTTAGGTATCTATAAATATAAAAAATACCTCTTATCATACTTATGAAAATGAATTGATATTTTTAATTTAAATCACTAAATTGGAGTGAAATATGATTTCATTGATTATTATCATGAAAAATCATCCATTTTTATGTCACCAATTACCATAGAGACTTTTCATATTCCTTGGTGGTTATCCATCCTCCATATCCACAAGTACCTAACTATCATTTGACTTCCATGATTAAATAGGGTCTCATAATCCAAAACTCATTAATTCTTTATTTATATCCTCCAATATATTCTGAAAGATAAAATTCTATAGCACTACTTCCACCAACCTTATTGGGTTCCTCCACCACAACCCAAATAGTTTTCGAAAGCAACAAAATAGATTCATCGTACACACCCACAAGTAGTTGTACCATCATAATCTAAATATATCATATTGGTGTCGCTTAACAAAGGACCCTACACTCAGAAAACCCTATTCAAAGACCCCAATGGTCATTTGGTATCCCCAAAACAATGAATACATCATTTTTTCATCATAAGAAAACTAGGTATCACACCTTCTAGTAATCATTCACTGAACATGACCAAAAAAATCCATAATTCATTCATTATCAAAACTAGGAATGATTTCCCATTAAGAAGGTGAACATTAATTCTTTTTCAAAAGCCAAAATCATCCATTTAACACCGCTAAAAAATCAGGAACCTTACCCTTGCTATGACTATTCACATGACCTCCTACCTCACAACACCATTATAGCATTGCATGTGTTCATCTTTAAAAAATGGTGTTTCGAGCTCATCTATATTCTTGGTCATCACCAGGCACCACTATAATCATGATAATCCACCTGTAATATTACTAAGATTCAATGTATGTTCATCTCATAAGACCCAACATCACCCTAAACCAATCCTCGAGACCACACGTTTTATTCCCCTAGCATCACCCTGAATAGTTCTAATCACCAAACCAGATGAGATATTCTTATGTGTCGGTTTCAAAAACTAAAACATCTTCAACTATAGGGAAACCCATATAATGTGTCACCATTGTTAAAACATAAACCCTAACCCACTAGGGTACTAATAAAAGAAAATAGAGACTTATTCTTTCACCTAACACTACCAGTCATGTCCAAATAAGGACACTGGGACTGACTACCTAGTCCACATGTCCACCTCTCAAAATGTCGAACCTCACGAGGGGTAAATCATGATTCCATCCCAAAATCACATGATGTAAACATGTCAAGATGTCTATATATAGGGTCTCAAAAATTTAACACATAAAAAATGAAATAATCCTACCACAACTAGGACACTCCTTCATATCAAAGGAACAACACACCAAATTAGTCTCTAAAGGACTTGGACATGAAATTAAAACTAAAAAAACATCCACGAGGGGTCCAAAGCAAATGCATCATGTTCCAAAGCATCTTGGCTTGGTCCCCTAAACCAGATATACAATAAGAATGACACATCACCTCATCATCAAGAATCATATAATTGATCCACATAACATACTATCAGAATGAATCCATATACAACATGGACCTAGATTGGTATAATTTCACCCAGTACTGTTATGTGAAAACTCAATATATGAATTATTTGAAACTTTAAAAAATGGTTCCTCTTTCATTTTTGAAATCACAAAATTGTAGACCTAAATGACAAAATATTCATATGTTCATGATATGATGCATGATATGCCCCTTTCCTTTGGAGGCGAAGAATCAAAATCAACTCTCTAATATCTTCCCAATGTGACAAGTGCCAAATACCATCATAAATAAAAACCTCTAAACAAAATTGTAAATCACCACCAGTGAAAGTCAACCAAAAATTTCATAATTTTTATTATTAGATAATTATCAGGCCTTGGAATCCTATCCATCATACGAAATAATTTTTTTTCAATGCATTATCCATACATCGATCATTGTCTCTGCCATAATCCTAAATCTCCAATCTACTCGATCACAAATAAACATTAACAAAAAAAATAAATTCTTATATAAAAAATTTAAATACCTCACCAAATATCACCTAATACTACTAAGTAGACCGGTTCACCACATGAACTCAGGCATGCCTACCCATACACCTGAAGTTTCAGTCTCATAGTGGGAGTGTTAGACAATATAGTGGGGTGAAAATAACCCATATATGAGAGGGCACAAAGAATAAATAAATATTGAAAAATTATCTTTGGAAATAATTACTCATATTATATATAAATGAATAATATAATTTAACAACCCTTGGAATTTGAAGATGTCCTAGAAATCCATATTGGAACATATAAATAAATTCCCTCTAGGTTCGATCATACACACATACATAAATTAAATTATAATAAAATATAAGTCTCTACTATATCATCGAACCAAACCTTATCTGCTCTCTTAACACCATCCATTTTATCCTTCTGGATCATGTTATATTCATAACAAACCTGATCCAAGCCTGAAATAACCATGTAAGAGCGGCCCCGGTACCTAGGTGCAATGGTGGCCAAACTAGTTGTGTGAGTAAAACTCAATAGGACACCACAAAAATGTATAAAAATCAAATATGATTATATATTAAATTTACTAAGATATAAAAAAATATATTAATTTATTAAAATTTATACTGAAAATAATATAAGTACACTCCCATAAAATTATTAGGTGAAAACAACGGTCATCCAACCCTATATTAGAGCATTTATATAAATATCTAAGAACATCATTGGAAAAATTAATCCATAATCATAATCACCTACTTTGGGATGATGTCAACAATATCCATCAAGTGGTAGATCCATCTATGTCAAGATGAATCACCCCATGTTGGTGGATGATTTTCTTTCCCAAGATCAATTGCATATCACATACAATGAAAAAGTAGTATATTAACTAATTACATTTATAAAATTTCCCCCATTAATATAGTATTATCTTATTTAATTCCATATGAAATCAAGATACTTTCTAACTTACTCTCTTGCAGCACATGTCCTTTGCATCATTCCTTTAGGTAATCTGTAACCAATGATACTGTCCCTTGGGTAGTAACATTACCATGCTCATTTACCCCATGCATCACATAGAGTGTACTTTTGAACCAAACACATGTACATATATGAATATCATCCCCATTTGACAAGTGACTTTTCAACATATAAATAGGTTGTTTGAAACCATGAACCTTTACCTTTGGTGTCACATATTATGATATCAAGAATCCAACACAAGTATATGTCATACTAGTCCATATTATCAACAAATATATAAAAACCATCTCACAAGCATCAATCTTACTAGAGTTAATAAATAGAACAATATAAAATGAAACCATTGGAAAAGAAGAGATATTAATAATCCAATCATCCTAGTCCATAATGGTTAATTCATTAAATTCTCATTTATCAAATCTAGGAACATTCATAATGTAACATTTCAAATTATCATAATAATTTGAACTATTTCTATTCATTTATCATTTTGGCCCAAATTCCATTGAAATTATATATAAGTGATTTTATTAAATGTGGTCCTATTTTAGGGGATTAACTCAATTCACATGTTATTCCATGGCGGTCAAAATATCATTTTTTCAATTAAATTTTATTGTAACAAATTATACAATTTCATTAATTATCACAATAATAATTATTATTAACCCTTAAATTATCACTTATGCACAAAAAAATGTACATATCATCATGTTCATTCTTTCATTAAACAATTTTTCCTGTTTCCAAATACATGATGAAGTACCACATTTAAACCTAGCTGTTTATTGTATTTTCATTCATTAAATTTATTTTTTCCAACATAAATTTAATCATGGGGACCTAGTTTTTTTCGTAGCACACAACATTGTGTTAGTGGTCATAGAACCATTTGGGTGGAAACACGTCAAAGTATCAATTCAATGATCTAGATATGGTCTATGGGATATCTAAACCTTTAAATTATAATCCATGAATTGGTAACCAATTTCATTGGGCCACACACACAACATACAATTTTTATCACACATATTGAAGATAATTTAACAAAACATAACATATAAAACATCAGTTTTTCTATATCACATAACATTTGGAAAGGCTTTTCCCATGTTGAAATAATGTTCCTGAATAATCATATAAGGATTTCCAAGGTCATCCTATCTCTCCCTAGTCTAACCACACCCATATAAAGGCCTCAAACTCCCAAAAAATGCCATCATCAATGAATAATTATTTATGGGAATTTTTAATTCATTTATTTATTGATTAAATCAAAATCATTATATATTTGGTAAATCCAACTAAGTCATCCCATAATAATAAAACTATTGACTACTAGGTGTGTTGTAATCAACATATAACACTGGTTCTAGGATGTAAAAAAACCCCTACTAATTATTACAATGCAACAGCCTAATTAAATTAATTTATTTTAAAACCCATTCATGAAATTAAAAAAATTTCAAACCATAATAGATAATTCTTTTAAATAATGTTGAAATCACATCATGATACTAAAATTAATATATTTATGAAATCCCCAAATAAAAATTTCAATTTAACCATCCACCAGGGAAATCCATATTTTGATAAATAACAGACATCTCTAGGTTCAATGGAAATGATAGAGAAAATACAAAAAATAATGGTAGAAGAAGATCATAACTAAAAAGTCCATAAAATATCACCCATTTTTTCCAAAAAAATATAATAATTAGGTATGGAAAAAATGTTCAATTCTCTCCTATGCTTTTTTCTTTCCTTAAGAGTGAAGAGGGGCCAACCCCCCCCCCCCCATTAATACAAAATAAACATCCTTGGGGATGTTCAGGAACTGAAAGATGGTTTCATGACCTAAATTATTATTCCATAGTCCCTTACTAGATATATCTAGTCTAAGTTATTGAGTGAAACAATGTGTCACACAATGCCTTTTTTAGGATAAGCCTTCGGGGCAGGATTTTCTTGTCCTATACTCTCTAGGATACATGCTATGAAACAAACTCACATTGTAAGTCACATTCACAAAGTGAAACAAACAAATGACTAAATTCCAGTCACTTGATTCATCAATTCAACCTTATGTGATAATTTATACCCCTAGGACTTCCAAATAAACTTAAAACTCATCTAAAAACATCATTTTAGGACATTTAAAGCCCCATAACATCACGATGTTTCCTGGATTTCCATACGATCCTTCCATTAAAGGATTCATTCAAATTACACCATAAAATGTTGAATCATAAAACATGGTTTGCATCAATATATATGATAAAATTATAACTCTATAAAGGATAAATTTAGTTTTCTTTTATAATATTTCATCCATCAAAAAGAGAGTATAATATTTGTTCGTATGTGAATAATACTACCTCCACAATGTTTTGTAATTTATTTTTCATCATCAAATTATATTAATAGTTATAAAAATGTTTATAATGTATAAATATGATTATTTTTACATTAATAATTTTATAGAGATGATGAAACCATGACCAATATTGATGGAGTGGAATTTTCAAACTGGAACATATATGCAAAACATAATAGTGTGAGCGTAGAATGTTAATTTTAGGGTTGAATTATTACAAAAAGGGTAATTATAAATTATAAGAGAATCATATTTCATAAATTAAGTATGAATATGGTGTATATATATATAATAATTATAAATATGCAATATATGTTTCTAGGATAATGTAAAATTAATATCAAAACATGTGGTTGGGGTTTCCCTTATCATGTTTATTTTTATGATAAATATGCCTTATTCAACACCAAATTCATTTTTGTAGTGTATATACAACACTTGAATTTAATTTATGAGTGTTATCAAGAACATTATGGGAATTTAATAAATAATATTTTCTTCCCGCTTTTATGGGGATTTCAGTCATATATTACAATAACTATAATGGTTATTCTTATCATTTTTTCACTGGAACTTTTTTTACATTATGAAACAAATTGGGTATATATGGTTTATATACTTCCCCTATGATAATTTACGTCATAAAAATATTTATACTCAAGTTATTAAAATTTTCAATTTTCATTAGTTTTTTGAGATGTGTTTTGATTCAAAACATACTAAGGTGGTAATTGTTAAGGTTTCTGTATCATTTTTAATTATAATTTATTATTCTTGGTTCTATTTTTTGGAATTATATTGTATTTAATATTTAAACCAAAATTTTCTTAAAATAAATTTTATATTTTATGTACTTTCACAAATAATTTCTATTTTTCTCTCTCTGGTACTAAAAAAATAAAAAAATTAATTATATAAAAATATGATGTTATTTATCATTCTCATCCTAAACTTTTCCCCACATTGCCCATGTTTTTAAATTTTTTTTCAATAATGGTCCTTCCAATCATATAAGGATTATATAAGGTCACACTCAACCATATATTTATCTCCTTTAGATATTTTAGAAATGTATTTTTATAATTTTTCTAAATAGAATTTTTTTTATGTTTTAAAAATAATTGTGAAATAAATCGTTATTTTAATGTTTAACAAATGGATTGGTTTTCCAGAATACCTGACCATTAATTATTTTGAATATTTCTATAATATATTACATATTTATTTTAAAATAAAATGTTTTTATAAATATTCTGTTGATTTTTTTAAAATATTCCAAATAAAAATAATAGTTTCCCATTTTTTTCCAAAAAAGTGTGAAAATTTTCTATCTAATATATTTTTCATCCATATCGACCTCATTCAATATTTCTGCTTGTACACTAGTGATATGTTCTAATAATAACAAAAATTTTCTTTCTCTTTTTCACTTATGATGATGACAGTTTAATCTATTTTCCATAAAAAATCATTACTTTTAAAGGTCAATAATGTTATATTTGATTTATAATGTTTTACATATTTTTCCATGAAATGGGTTTCATTCCCATGTGTTAATATTGTAATGTAGAGATTGATTGTTGATTTTATATGTTTAATAATTAAACAAAATCTCTATTTCATTCATTCATTTAATGGTTCTTTTAAATTTTTTATGATGATGGGTGGTCCTGATATAAGTCATGATGATGGGTGAGCATGTTATAACTCCCCATTTCAATGGGTATTTTGAGAGAGACAACAGTAAAAAAGTTACTCCAATGAAATGGAAACATTAATTGAATATATGTAACTTCAATGTGGCAATAGAGTAAACGAGATGGAAGCTAATCCTAATAGAACATTATAATTATCATTTATAGATGATTCCATGATGACATTTTTATTTAAAAAGACCCCAAAATGGTTTCTATATAGATCCTATTATTTTTTATCAATCCATTGAACAAGCTTTATTACACATGGTTTATGACTATTAACTAAAATAACGCTTTCATTATTCCATGAATGATGTTTTATTATCCATTTCTTGATTGGTATAAATTCTATTATTTTATTATTACTCCCTTTGATTATGTTCTCACACCATTATGATCATCTTGTGATCCTGATGATATTCGATTGATGCATAGAATATGAGATCACCCTTATTATTTATCTATTTCCAAAACCTATGTTGAATTTTTTTGAGAAAAATATTTCTATAATGGTTTCCTAAATAGATAATTTTGTGGTTGATGTAGAAGACTTATAATTGAATAATAAAATCTGAGTCAAATGGATAAATTACTATTTTTATTTAATGATATGGGATTAGATATGTAATGGAATTTTATTAATTCTAAAAAAATTTAAACCTAAAATTTATTTTGTATATATTTTAGGGTTCGGGCACAACAGAAGCACGGTTGGGCTGGCACCCAACATGGAATTTTACAATGATCAATGATTATTTTGGGAGCAATATGAAAATGAATGTGAGTCTCCACAGAATAGAATCCAAGATTTAGATAAAGAATGATGAATCATCAATCCTTTATAGAGGATCCTACACATCAGGTATATAATTAATTTAATGAATTTCATAAATAAAATAATAACTGGATCTTTGATATTTTCATTGTTGATAAATTTGATCATTTGTAATGACCCTTCCAGACTATCTTGTTGTGCTTCCAAGGATCCGAACTAGTATCCCTCTAGCGAGGATCCACACATGCTACGATGTCCTTCGATCAACACTGGTCGTTCACAGGGTACTAGCGCTGAAATGAGAGTGTCTTTTGTGGGTTGTTCATGATCAAATTTTCATGGTACTTGAAGAAAATCTCTCATTCTTGAGAGGGCCAGGAAGAGGATTCGAGAGAGAAATTTCTTATCTTAACAATTCTCAATTCAGCAGGTGTGTGGTTCGGTACATGAAAAAATAGACGTATTTGTCTATTTATTGACAATGGGATTTAATTACAATATTTAATTGTGTAACAAAAATTAAATACATTCATAATCATCGAGAAAACCCATGATATTAATAATAAAACAATGTCATTATTTATGGTGGGACAACATGCGCAAAACACAATTATAAATAAAATTATGCATCCCCAAATAATAGTAACGTTATTTTAATTTATTCCAACTAGTTAAATAATTATTTATCATCTTGAAAACAATTATTTTACTACTATACTGGACATTGTCCTCTCAAACCCCATATCATTTCATTGAAATCATGAATAAATCTATAATTTATTCTCCTAAATAACTATATTATTTACTAAATAGTAAATAAATATTTATTGAATTTTAAATAAAATAAATATATATATTTTATACATAATTCAATTAATAAATATTTATTTAGTTTATGAATTTTTTTTAACTGGAATAAAATTATTCCATTCTCTTGAGAATAATATTTATTAATTAAATTCAAATAGAATTTAACTAAGAGCACCAGAAACACAAGGAGTGTGACCCTCTAGGATTCTTTCTCATTGGCATTAGGTGGGTTTTCCTAAGGTCCAAGAGTACTATTCCGCAACGGGTCAAGGCAGTATAGAGAAAGCACATACAATCACGACAACAACATCCAAACACTCACGATATAATATAATCCTGTTGATATATATCATCAAGAAGGTTTCATGATAGTTTCATCAACTTTTAGTCTTGATATGTCATTCTTTGACTACCTAAAATAAACTCATAGTTACACCATGGCCATAGAATTTTGTACTACGGTTCTATTTAATTCAAAGGGCTAGGATATCAACATCTCTATATGGAAGGGAAAAATCGTTCCACGAATTAGCAACTAATAACATGCCACTTGTGACAAACCCAATATATCCTACATCCCTTCAATTATCTGCATGATAGTTTTCATCAGTAAATAAAATTCCACAAGTCATGACATTTATTAATGATAATATTAAACTATAAGGATAATTACACACGCTAGCATATTGAAATATCTGATGACACAAAAATATGAAGAATTTTTTCTGGTGGGTCTATTATAATAATCTCATATCTTATAGATTACCAAGTGTGAACATCATGAGAGGAAATCTCATCTGCTTATGAGTACTCACACATGACGGTCTTCAAGCTATGAGTCCCATCATAGTGTTTAATCCAACCATATAACTACATTAAAGAATATTATTTTAAAATTTCAAGGTTATCATCATATTGGGGAACTTCCATGACTTAATCAATGCAACAAATGCTCTAGGATATTATTAGTTAAAAATAAAGCTGAATATTGAACAATATGTTATAATATATTTAATATTTAAATACATAAAAAATACATGTAATAAAAGTAAAAAAAGTTTTTTAGATACACCAAATCTTAAAAACTCCAAATTGTACTACAGCCAAATGCCTATGACTTTTAGTCTGCTACACCTCACGTGGTGATCATGTTTATGATGAGTTAAGGATTTACTCAAGGGGTCTACCATGTTGTCTTCCATGGAAATACAGATCCCTGCAACTTCACCTCTCTGAGGAAAATCCCTCAATAGTTGATACTATCAAAGTATGTGATTTATCAATATATGCGACCTTGTCTCTTTTTTAGGATCCACCACTACAGTATTATCATAGTAAAGTCTGAATGTATCATTACTAATAGGTATCAAATCCAACTAATGGATGAATCATCACATCCAAACATCTTCTTTAGCATCCTCAGAAGCTGTGATATACTCAGAATCTACTGTAGAATCTATGACTATACTAAACATTGAGCACTTCCAACTTACTAAATATTCATTCAAAGTGAAGATATATCTCATTTGTGACTTCATGTCGTCTTGATCAGTCTAGAAACTAGCATCTTCATATCCTCTAATGACTAGTTCTCCATCTACTACATATACCAGGATCATATCCTTAGTATGCCTTAGATACATTTGGATAGTCTTGACTTCCATCCAATGGTGGTCACCAGGGTGAGCTTCATATCTTCCTATTACCCTCAATGTGTAGGCAACATCAAGCCTAGTACAAATCATGGAATACATGACTGACCCAATAACGGATGTGTCTGTAGTCATTTCTATTATATTTGTTTCCTCATGTGTTAGAGGAGACATTTTAATAGAAATATGAATGCAATGTGATGCTGGAAGCATTCCCCTCTTGGATTTCTCCATTATGAATCTATTCTGTATCTTATTAATGTATGTACATTGACATAGGCCCAAAAATCTCTTGGATATATCACGATGGTTCTTTATCCAAAGAATATATTGTACCTATCCCAATTCTTTCTTGTAGAAACATTGATTCAACCATGCCTTTAGAGACTTTAAGATTGGTATCTCATTTCCAATAACTAATATGTCATCAACATATACTATTATGAAAAGGACTACACTCCCAATTAACCATTTTTAGACACAAGTCTCACATTAATTATTGATAAAACCAAATTTAGTTATGGCTTCATCAAAACAAATATTCCATGACTTGGATGCTTTCATTAATCCATAAATGGATTTCTACAACTTTTATTCCTTATTGTATTCATTTGGAGTCATGAAACCTCCTCGTTTTTACATGTAGAAATATTCTCAAAGGTTCCCGTTAAGGAAGGATATTTTGACATCTATTTTCCAAATCTCGTAGTCATGGTAATAGGAAATGGACAAAAGAATTCTGATGGATTTCAGCATAACAATAGGTGAAATGGTTTCATCATTGTCAATGCCTTGATGCTATTTGAACCATTTTTCATCCATTCAAGCCTTATAGGTACTAAATCATCCATCAATGTCGAGTTTCTTCTTGAATACCCATTTTCAAAATACCATATTTACATCAACTCGAGGATCTACCAAAATCCAGACGTGGTTTTGTTACATGGAATCCATTTTAAAATCCATGGCTTCTTGCCAGATGGAAACATCTGTGCCACATAATACTTCCTTGTTGGTTAGAGGATCATTATTATCAACAAATAATGAGTCACCATTCTCAAGAAATAGTGAACCATATTGTTCCAGTTCACTAACATCTCTTGTACTCCTACACATCTCTTGTGTCTCTGGCATAGTTCTCTCTTCCATGAGGCTTTGTGGAATCTATTCCTATACCAACTCTTGTATACCTTGAGCCTCAAATTCATATTATTCATCTCTCTCTGACTATCTATTTTGGATATGTGCTCCCTCTCAAGGAACATGGAATGTCTTAAAAATGTAACCTTTTTGTATGAGGGGTTGTATAAGTAATATCCTCTTGATTACTTGGGGTATCATATAAAGGTACTCTTTGTGACTCAGGGTGTATATTTGTTACACGAAGAGGCCTTAACAAAAATATCACTTCCCTACACTTGTAAATTCAAAAATGTGGCTTTATTTCCACTCCCGAATTCATATAGAATACCATTTATTGATTTAGTTGATAATTAGTTTAGTGTGTTCTCCATTGTTTGTAAGGAATTTATCCAAAAGTATAATGGAATAATTTCAAGACTTTTCATTGATCTCACCATTCCCAATAGGGTGTGGTTCCTCCTTTCACTCACATCATTCTAATAGGGTGTGAATGGATGAGTGTGTTGGGATAAGATCCAATACACCCATAAGTAATTAGTAATGTCTATATTAAGATATTATCTACCTCAATCTGAGTAGAGTTTCTTATTCTTCTTACCAAGATGGTTCTCAACATAATTCTTGTATTCATTGAACATATCAAAATAATCCAACCTATACCTCATTAAGTAGATATATCCATACCTACTAAAATCATCATTAAATGTAATGATGTATGAGTACCCTCCCCCTGCTTCAACTGGAAATGGTCTACAAACATCAGTATGAACTAATTCCTGAGGGTCTTTAACCCTTTCGCCTTTCCAACTAAATGGGTCTTTGGACATTTTTCCTTGTAAACATGCATGACATATTCCAAGTGGTTTTTGTTCGAATGAATCTAAATATCCATCTTGATGTAACATTGTCAAGGGTTTCTCATATTAATGACCAATCTAGTGATGCCAAATTTGAGTGTGGTATGTGTCATATAAAGTATCTTTGTTATGGATTTCCATTTCATGGTTTGTGTAATACAGTGCGTAAAGATAGTTGTATAAATGTACCCTTCCAAAACAAATGATATCTTCATTAATGAAGAAAAATTCATTTCCAAACTTGAAAAAAAAATCTGTTTCTAATACTGTTACATAAATAATGTTTTTAGTAACATATAACACATTATAACAACCGTTTAACACAATGATCAACCTAGTTAGCAACATGAGGTGGTAGTCACCACTAGAAAAAGTAGCAAGTCTGACTCCGTTGGATGCTCTTAGATCTACCTGCCTTTAGTCAATCTTCCAGAATCTACTTGGCGCCTGTATTTGGATACTGATGTGATCACCAAAAGATGTATCTAATTCCCAATTTGTATAATCAAATATATTAAATTCGATAACAAACACACATGATGCTTCCCCTTACTTCTTAGGCTATGTGCAGTTCTTCATCTCGTGGCCCTTCTTTCCACATGCAATGCAAATAGAATCATATTCCCTTTCCTCCCCTTTGATCATAATTTTCTAGGAAGGTCATGAAGAAGCATTGGGAATAAATCTCTTTTCCTTTCCATTCCCCTTATTCAACATAAGGAAATAAAGATTTTCACTCTTCATATCTTTTCCCACGTGGTGAATGCAGATAATAAGATAATATAGAGACTTATTAATGTTTTTCATATTGAAATTAACAAAAATGTTAGAGAAGCTATGAGGGAGTGATGCAGGAATGGTACTGGTACCCTGTTCTTTAGGGAGTTTAAACCCTAGAACCTCCGAGATCTAAATGTAGCCAATGTGTATTATTACATGAGGCCCGGTTGGGGCACCTTCTCCATGACTACTCAGAAACAATGCCTTAGATATCTCAAAACATTCCTCTCCTACTCTTTCCTAGTAAAGAAAACAGTGGTGCTCAAGCATTCTATAAGAATCCATGTTTTCATGAGACTTCACATGCTCACTATAAATTGATGATAACATCACATAATGAACGATGACCGCGTCGTTCATATGTTTTTCATAGACCGGGAAATCCTAATCACTCACCTCTTTGGAAAGAGTATCAGGTAATGCTAACTCCAGTACATAAGAATTCATGTTCATGGCATAGGATAACCCAAAGGAATCTAAACCATTCTTGGAAGTTACTATTGGTGAAAATGTTGTCATTGTCTAGAATTGATTGTAAGGATAGTGTTGTTGACGAGATTTTAATTTTTATTATTCAAATAAAATAACATATCATTAGTACTTTTTTTATTACATTTGATGAGAAATAATAAACTTTATTATGCCTCCCACTATTTTTCAAGTCCCAATGACCCATACCCTTGACCTCGAATTTTCCAGTTTCTATGACATTCTAGTGGCATGGATCCATATTCCACTTCGCATAACCCCAACAAGGGTTTTCCAAGATATTAGAAGGTATTTAGGTATGTATGTCTTTTCCAACTATGGGCTTAAAGCTCCTTGATCTGTTGAGTAGACTCCCGAATCCTAAAATCATGGCATTGGATTTCCTCAAATATTACCTCCAATATTACACCATGTCTTTCAAGGGATACTCCTCTTAATGTCACATGGTTAATTCAAACTGATACCATTCATTACGTCTTTCTGTATAAAAGTAATTTTCCCAACAAGGGTTGGTAAATCACATAGTTTTATTATGTTTTTTCCCTTAATCAGTAACAGGAGGATATGCCTTGCTTAATATTTTATTTGAGGGTTTTTTATCTCTTATGTGTGAATTGCTTATTATTATTATCAAAGTATTGTAAATATTATGTGGAAATTACTTAAGTGATTTAACTTGTCTTGATAAAATTTACTCATAATTCTGGTTTATATTAGTTAAATCTTGCAAGATTTTTTAATTCATTAATTATGTGATCATGACAACACAACCATCATGATAAACCATGCAACTGATAGAAACAAAATAATGTAAAGGGAAAGATCATGAGATTTTATAATGTTTATATTATCTTGAATTTGATAAACTAACCTTTAACTTGTGGAGAAACACATTGAAACTTTTGGGTTCGTGTTTACAACTTTTCACTTTTCCACCTATATATCTCGTGGGATTGTTTTAATCTTGGCTGTCGTTAAATCCAACTCCACTAGATTGGGAGTTTCACCCATTAAATATGAATTTTTTAACTCACATGTTGGTGAGGTGTAAAAAATGGTTTTACATAAAAGAAACCTTGGGAATGCAGGCCCTACATATTAATGAGGAGAATTATCACAGGACAAAAAATTTAATTTACAAAAATAGATTAAGAGAAACCATCCATATACAAAGGTATTTGTCTATCTCATGATCATCTATACATGAAATTATATTTACACATAAATAAAACTAGCATTGAATTATTTAATTGTCCATGTTTATGATGAATGATGCTCGAATCAATTAATTGTCATCTTAAATTAACCAGTCCTTTTGTATTAAACCCTTCTCTATGTTTCTTTGATATTTTAATCCATCATAATTTTAAACAAAAAAAATTATTTCAAAATATATTTTTACGTACCATGAACCTTGGAGGAAACCCGGTGAATTCCTATTCATAACTACCCAATGAGAAGAAATGAAAGATACACAGATGATAATATATATATATATATAACACCTATCATGTGTTGTGCCTCATAATTAGGCCCACAATATGGTACATGTATTATAGGTTTGTATAATATAATAATTAATTTTAATAAATCTGTTTAATTTGAATGATGACAATGATTTTAGCTCCAACTACATGACCTATACAATTTTAAACCGTCCCTCCGAATTACACACTCGGAGAAACGACATGTTATTGTACTTCATAAATCTTAGGAATACATGGCATGACCAGTGAGCTACACACTATGTAGTTATTTGTTACATGATCTCCAGTAGGGAAAGCCATGTATGGGGTACATTGTCCAACCCTAACCCGAATAGACTACACATCGTGTCTAGTGGGACACACGGTGTGTAATCTTGAAACTGGGTTCAATCTATTTCTGGTCTACACACGGAGACATTAATACTTATACGAACTCCAATGACATGGATAGATTTGGTGGACCAGACCTGGGGTATTGAACCTTGGCTACAGGGTGTGTACTTCCAAGTACACGTCCTGTGTTCGGGTGTTCTACAACCAAGATCCATTGTCACCTCTTGATAAGATCCTATATTTTATTTAAATCAAAATTAGAAGAAATTATCATTTTAGTAAGGTGAAAAAAGAATAAAAGAGGAACAGATCTCGAGATTCATATTTTTAGAACGATTAACTTGAATTTAAACATCTATATTATTAAATGAATAAATAATCAATGAAATATTTAAATAATTAAAAAATATTATGTAACGACTCTGATATCACTTGTATGTTCCGGGCACAACAGAAGTTCATTTTGGCTGAAAAAAAACATTTATTTTTACCATGATAAATGATTATTCCAAGATCAATACGTCGATGAATGCCAGTCACCATAGAATAGAATCAAAGATTTAGATAAACGCATGCTATGAATTGGGTAACAAAAATTAAACTCATTCATAACCTTACTGAAAACCCATGCTGTTAATAATAATACCACGTAATTATTTATAGTGTGCTAACTTGTTCAAAATGGAATTATATATAAAATTTCACACCACCAAATAATAACAGTGTTATTATAATTTTTGAAAACAATGTAAATTATTATATATCATCATGCAAATAAATATTTTTCTACCAGACCATCCATGGTCATCTCAAACTCCACTTCCATTTATTGAACACCAGAATAAATAAAAAAATTATTATCTTTAATAAATATATTATTTAAAAACTAGAAAACAAATATTTATTATATTTCAAAAAAATAATTAAATATATGTTTTCCGCAATCTGGTGAATAAATATTTATTTTGATTATGCAATCATTTTAACTTGAATAAAATTATTCCAGTTTATTGGTAATAATAATTATTAATTAAATTAAAATAGAATTTTATGGAGACCACCCTAAACACTTATTTTGTGACCCACTATGATTTTTTTTATTGGAATTAGGTGGTCTTGCCCAATGTCCATGTGTACTTTATAGCAATCGGTCAGGGAAACCTAAAGAAAGAACATAAATACGCAACAATGAGATACACATATGAATGCTCACTATGTAATATAATCCATTTTTCTCAATATCCCATCAATGAGGGTTCATGATAGATTCATCAAATTTTATGCTTGATCCATCATTCTTTGACTACCTTAAATAAACTTGTCATTACACCACAGTCAAGGAATTTTTCATGAAGGCTCTATTTCAATCAAATGGCTGAGATAACAACTTTCATAAATGGAATGGACAAATAATTTCCCACCATATCCATTAATAACATTCCACTCTAGATGCACTCAATGTACCCTATTTCCGGCCAACTATCTTCATGATAGCTTTCATCAGTAAATCAAAGTGCACAAATTGTGACATGTATTAAGGATAATGTTAAATTATATGGATCCTTACACGCGATCACAGATAGAAATATCTAATAACACCAATCATTCGGAATTCCTACTTGCAGGTCTATCATCATAATCCCATATCTTGGAGATTACAATGTGAGAACATCATTAGTGGAAGTCTCATATGCTTTTGAGTACTCACACCTGACGGTATTCATGGTTTGTGTCCTATCATTGTATTTCTTCCAACTATAGAACTATATTTAACAAATTTGTTATATAATTTCAGGGGTCACTTCATAGCTGGGATCCACCGTGACCTTAACAATGTAACAAATACTCTAGGACCTTATTACATCATATTCATGCAGAAAAATGAACAATATGTAATACGATTTTAAAAAATTAAATACATTAAATATCCATGTAATTAATGTACAACTAGTTCGTTCTTGGACACTAACTCTTACATGTTTGTTACTCAATATTTCCTTTAGATATTGTAATTATAGATCGTTAATATTGAGATGAATATTTTTGAATCTAAACCGGAATTATTAGCAGTGTGTTTTTTGAACCAGATTCAGGTGTACTGGTCTTGGATTTCTATTAGAGGAATACCTGGGAAAGACTCTTTAAAGAGGTATTTTATTAAATAAATATGAAGATTTTGATCAGAGGAAAACAATTAGGGGAAAAGTAGTCACAAGAGTCTTATAAATTTTCATTGTTTTTTATTTTTTTATCATTATTGATATGTGATTTCTTATTTGGTATTCATATTGTTGAAATAAGTGATAAATATCCCCCCCCCCTTGAAATATATTAAATCCTTTAAACAGAAATGGGAAAAGATTTAGTAGAATATGAAAATCAAAATCAGAATTTTGTTTAGACCATTTAAATATTATTTTTGGAGGCCTTAATTTTCGGTAACATTGGATGACGATATTTGAGTTAAATTTTTGAGGATGGCAAGGTGTTCTTGGTATGTTGTTTTTTGTGAAGTATTTAATTAATGATGAAGCAGTTTATGTGTTAAACATTTTAATGGGAATAGGGATGAATTATTGAAGTAATGAAACAAAGGGTAAGAAAAAAATTGGTTAAACTACATTTTATAAATTCTCTAATTGCATGTGTAAAAAATAGGGGAATAGATTAGCTTATATGAAAATTTAGATAAACTAGTTTTGATTTGGTAATGGATGGAATTAAAATACATGGGTTGTAAATTATCTATTAATGGTTTTAATGAAGTAAATAATATTGGTAGGAAGATTATTATAATGGGGATATGGATATAAATAATCTAATAACAATAATTATATATGAACATTTATGGAATAAATACGACTAATGATCGATGGGAAGTTGAAATGGATTGACAATTGTGGAATAGTTTTTTAGGGTGAATGAATTGAATAACAAAGCTAATGTGTCCTAGAAATATAAATTCTTTGTAACCTGTAAGATTCATTAATGATATTTTATTGCATTTGTGGTGTCGTTTATTGAGATATGGTTGTGATATTTATGATGATGTTTTTTCTGAAAATGTTATTTTTCAATGTGTATTTATTTATTGTATTTAAATAGTTTTTGATGTTTTTGACATTAAATGTTGTGTAAAAAGGGAAATAAATGTTACAACATTATATGATTTGATGGCTCAAAGAATGTATGATCATACAGGTTGTGATGGCTTAACATGTAGTGTGTTCTATACTTGAGTCCTTATAAGGTATAGAAATAATGATATTTGGACGGTTTATATATGGTAGGGGAATGGAATGAGGTTGGTTTCATGCATTTTCCTGAAACCCTAATATATTGTGGAGGATATGGATACATGGTTATGGGTGGGAGGCATAAATACATTTGGGAGAGAGTGATATATATTACCTTAACATTTATATTACTATATCGATCAATGGTTTGAAATTTGGGTACATGATATATGGTTGTGATTGTGGTTAGTGTATAACTAAAATTAATCTAACATGATATGTTGGAACCTATGTGATATGGGGGTAGGTAGGGATACAATCTGACACACATCATGGATGAAATTTTATGTGTTATGTGGATGTGATTATTGAAATGGGTTTATGAGGTACTTAGTGGTGGAATAGTGTTTACAACTAGATATTGTGGTATATGGTAACATGATCTGTGGAATGATTTTGATTGTATATATGTCTAATGATATTTCTTTGAAGTTGAATCATTTTCACATCCCTAGACAATTATTATGGGATAGTACATCTATTTTCATACCATTTTGTGTTGTAGCAAACATTTGAAGAATGTTTGGAGAACATGTAAATTTATAAACACATATTATTTTTTATTTATGATGGTTGATGAATTGATGGTTTCATTATGTTTGGGTTATAGGTATTGTGTGTGTTGTTGGTTGTGAAAATAGTGATGTTGTTAAGGAATAGTGATAGTTAGCTGGAAAATGGTGTTTAAATATTATACATCATATGTTTATATACACTTATATTTGTGATTTTTTTCTTGGTTTTTATCACTCTTGATTTCTCTATAATATTTATTTCACATAAATATGGATTTATTTAGTTTTATTATCCTTTTAAGTAAACTTATGTTCTCACCAAACCATTGTTTTCTATGATTTTTATGGATAGACGGGATGATATGGAATCCCCAATTTTATTAAATAAATTTTCACTACATAGAACAAAACATAGGATATTTTATTCTATAGTATCTTGTAAATTAGGTATATAATATTGAAAAATATAATACATTCTTATAATCCATGTGGAAGGATCCTTACTGCGTTCACCATATAATATATTTACTACATCTCATATCCACGGTAAATACATCAAATGAACATGGGGAGAATTAGAATATTAAGGGAATTAGAATGGGAGGTATTTATCATGTGATCACGAAAAATATAAATAATAATAAGCATTAATTTTTTTGAAATTATCTATTGAAGATGAGGCATATCATTATAAAAATATCATGAATCATAACATTGAAATGTGGATACAATATAAAAATTTGGGTTTCATAAAAAACCACCGAGGATTTTTCTCTATGATTTGGATATTTCAGTCATATTTTATGATATTTTAATTCATTAGAACTAAAAAAATTGAAATTATTTTGGCATGGATAAGTAAATTTTCCAGAAATTAATGTTTTTAAAATTAAATTTACCATTTTATTATTTGGAATGTCACTTATAGGTTATAAAATTAATAATTTTTTTTCAAATACCTAATATTAATAAAAAATATATTTTAGGACGTGGATTGTGGTTTATTAATTATCATATCATTGTGAAATAAATATGATGTCATACAATATACAGAAAACCCGAAACTATATTTTTATTATTCATAGAATGATAAAGTATTTTGTAAACTTATTAAGAATTCTCCCAACCCTAAATATAATATGATAATATCCAATATAATACTTATATCATCCTAAAAATTTAAATATAACAATATTACCTTTTAACTATATATTTTTTGAAAAATAGAACATTTTATGACACACCAAATATTTTGAAACATAAACAATCATCTAAGATATTATAATTTTGTTTTATCATTTTTATTTACATAAGAGTGTTTTGGAAGACTATTTCATTAAAACAAATATTATTCATATTACATACTTCTATTGTTAAATAGTACAGATTAAAAAAATATGATTATGTTTTATTTCAATAGAATGAACAATTTATCAAATTTTTGTTTCATGAAAATATATATTATTAAAAACATTATTCTCAAAATCAGATCAATGGAATAATTATTTTATTTATATGAAGGTAATTAAAAAATAAGATATTAATGTATGGAAACTTATCCTCTTAATACACCTATGTATGCCTACAGGGTATGTTGTTGGATAATGCTAGTTTTTGTATGTATCTTAGAAAACATCGCTTGAGTGGTAATACACACAAACTTGATCATCGCCCTATAGATGATTTACATCATGACTCACTAGTTATAGATTATCTTATACATGGTCAAGGGAGAATCCTATGGATGTTACCCCCTCCATGTTCTAAAAAATGATCTTCAAACAGCATGAATCTACTGGTTGAGGTCATCATTTACCCTTTCTGAATCAATTTTTTTGTCCATAATACATATTAACACTAATTATAATGGTAAAATTATCACTAAATGGTGTGTATATACATGATCAAATAGAACAATGTTTATACTAACCAGGGGAAATATTTTACAAAAGATCATATTATTATTCCAATTTTCACATTTGTCTTTATAAATACCACATAATTATTCAACTCAAAATTCACTATAATTCCTCTTAAGGTTATATTATAATGTTATTATTATTTTTATTAATTTACTAATATTTTTCTAAATTTCTATAGAGTTTAATATGGGGGTGATTACTCTAGAATATTTGGGTCATGCATATTATTCAATTTTTTCTCTTTTATTTTATTTTTTATCCAATTTAAATTTTTGGAATTTTAACTAATTTCATAAATGACTAATGTAATGATTCTTACTAATGAGATATGGTTCTTTTTATCCACTATATTTTGCACAACTATAATATTATATAATATTTCACAACATATTAGAATGAAAATATCATTCAAAAAAGACTTGGTCAATACATTCTTTCACCCATTATAAATTTCATCCATATAATTTCAAATCATATTCTCATTTGAGAAAAGTTTAGGGTACTTGTATTTTATTATTTCTTCTGTTTCTTATATTTCCACTTCATAACAATGTTGTCCAAACAACACTATGATAAGAACAGTTTTCTTGTTTCATTGATCTTTTTTTCTACATTCCATGATCTCTACCAGCTACTCCACATAAGAGAGGTCATTATCTAGTTGTACCACCTCTAGACAAAGTACATATCATGGATCAAGTATATTCTTCCTCAAGATGGATATCTCTAATACATCATGAACTCATGTAATATTTTCGGAATGTTCAAGATGATAGGTCATTACTTCTATGCGATCAAGGATTTCAAAGGGGTTGATGTACCTTGGTATAAGCTTCAATTTTGTTCAAATAACATGATTCTCATAAATTTTGATATCTAAAGGAATATTTTTTATCCATAATAAACCTCTAATTCCCATCGATATTCACTAGCATAGATCTTCTTCCAACATTGAACAACTTTTTAATGTTGTTGGATGGTGTGAACCTTTTCTATCATCTATTTCACATGATTAGGCCCATGTATCTTTCTCTCACCAACATCATCCCAACAAGTTGGAGTTCTAAATTTTTTCCTATATATAGAATCATATGGTTCCATTTAAATACTCTATTGGATGATGTTGTTCAATGATAACTCAACAAATTGAAGGTATTGAACCCATCCACCTTAAAATTCCATTTATAATTTTATATGTGTGTCAATGAGTTTTTCATGTGTAATTTTATATAGGAAAAAAATTGGTGATAGTACATACAAATGTTAAATGTAGTATTCATATCATATTAATGAATTCTATAGAATTTAGATGAGAACCTTGGATAATGATCATAAAAAAATGAATGTGTACCCCATACAGTGCCACCACATCCAATACGTATATCATGGTATGTTTTTCTAATGATAAATCTCCCCAAATAGATATGAAATGGGAAGTCACGGTGATTTTATATTCTATAAAACTTATTGTAATGTATCCTTTGGATTTTTTTAGGAAACTTGTGATTTATACCATAGTGGCATTATCCCACATTCATGATGGTATGGGTAGTTGTTAGAATACAAAATTATGATGTTTTCACTCCACCAAAACAAATTGACATACCAAAATCCTTGTACAGTTTTCATCAATATCCATTTTCATTTTTTCCCACCGATAATGATCACAATGGACAGAATATTTTTTTTTAATTTGTGGATATATATATATATATATTGTATATTTATGAGCTTCATCCATCATATGATTATTTAACTCTTTGATATATTGGACACAAACCCTTGTAAAAAATTTAGTACATCTACATGTTAAATATTAAACTCAAGAAATGTCTAATTATTTACATCTTATATATTATATTGTATCAACGAATATCTCCTTCGATATCTCATGACATTATATAGTAGTGATGGTTGAGATAAAATTTTAGATAGGATTGATTATGTCCTCTCCAATATGTTTCCCATGTGAAACCCTACAACATCCTTGAATGATGGTTCTCATTGAATCCTCATCATTTCATTCACAACAGTGTATTTCATACGTAATTAATTAATAGAAAAATTTTCTATTTTGAGGTGACAATGAATAGAATGGTCATAAAAAATAAAAATCCATATCCATGTCTTTTATCTCATGTTCAATTCATTTTATTTGAATAAACACCAAAAAAATTGCAGTGTTGTGTGTGTATATCATATTTCTCCCTATAAATATATTTCCTCTATATCATTAGGGAATAATGACTATAGATAACTCCAGGTCATGCATATAATAATTCTTCTCAAGAGGCTCTAACTACTAATATTCATAAGTTATAATCTTGTCATTTTTCTTGAGGACTCCCATAATACCATTTATAGATTCATTTATTTAAATAAAAAAACCTTCTTTGAGGGAGGTTATAGTTAACATTGGTGATGTAACCAATCTATTTTTCAGTTAATTGATATATTCATTACACTCCTTTCCTAGATAAAAATAGTATCTTTTTTTGTTTACATTGTTACTGGATTAGAATGTCATGAATATTTTTTTCTCAAACATCCTAAAATATCCTTATTAATTAATAAATATTCCAATATTAGTTACTATTTTTGTGTGAGGCCTCTTTTATGTGGCATTTTTCATAGATGTTCCAACTAGTATTCCTTAATTAGATACAATGTTCCCCAATAATGAAACTTAATATATCTAGAATTCCCATTTTATATATTTCCAAACAACTTATCCGTACTCATTGTTTTAAATAAAAACCATAGATGATCCCCAATATCTTCTAAACATTCAGAATATATTAGAATATTATCGATAAATAATTCAATGAATTTATCAAGGTAGTCCTTACATACTCTTTTCATAAAATCCAAAAATATAATGGGACCATTAGTCAAGATGTGGTGAATAATAATATCATCATAATTCCCAGAACATGTTTCTATGGAATCCTTTCTAACACCTTCTCTATTCACCCTAATTTGATGATAGTCTTATCATAGATCAATATTTGAGAAGAATAGAGCCCCATGAAGCTTGTCAAATAAATAACCAATCATTGGGTGGGGGTAATTGTTATTCACTGTGACCTTCTAATGTTCTTTATAATCAATTAGTTGATACATTTATCCATCCTTAATTAAATATTGAACTGGTTCTCTCCAAGGGGGCACACTTTTTCAGATAAACCCTTTCACTAAAATATCTTAATGTAGATTTATTAATTACAACTCTATATTTTCCATACTATAGGGGTATTCAATATTGGCTTGGATCAAGTATGAGTTCAATAAATAATTCTACATATATTTCTCGGGTATGTATAGGGAACTTTTTAAGAAATAAGTTAATGTATTCTTGAAAATAGGGTACTTTTTTATCCTTATACTGTAATTTCCTTCTCCTACATCACTGATTATCAGCATAAAGAACGATATGGGTGATTCTTCATGTCAATGTTAAGGCCAGGGTATATATCATTTGACAATATCTATACATTTTTCATTCAATAATACTAAATTTTATTTTCCCCTTTAGTTAATCATTGAATTATACTTTTTTTTCTTGAACATCCCTAGAATGGTTTTAAATTCATCCAAGGGAATTTCTAATATTTGCAATGAAAGTTTACTCCCCAATGATAATTTTTTTATTATACAATGATGATTCTAGGTTAATCTCCATGATTCTTGATTAATAACTCTAATAATATCATTTTGGGGATTTATTCTATATTCTTTGAAAACATGGATGATATAATTTAATAAATATAACTAGAATCAGGAAAATTATATTCTAGCATGGAGTTTAGAATGTGTTTTCCTACCACCACATCATTTCAAGACTCTACTTTATCAATCATGATAGAAAATATCTGAACTTGTTCAGTTGGCCTATGTTGAGGTTTATAGTGTTCTACCTCCATTATCTTCTTATTTGGAAATTAAATAGAACAACATCCAATCCCTCCACACATGAATCAATGAAAATTATGATGGTCCTACACAAATGACCCTTTATAATTTGCATTCATAATTTGAGTACTCACCTGAACATGAAAATTTTTATCTATATTCCAATATTTTCTAAAATTTTAGCACTTTCCTCTCATAATAAATAATTTCCCCAAATGCTTCATCCAATATTTTTTCAAATGGATTGTTTCACTTTCATTCATTTTCTTTCATCTAAATTCGTCAATAAATTTGGATCTAAATTTTAATTTTTTTCATTATTCATATATGGCCACTAAATCTCCCCAAACTCCAAATCAACCTTTATTTCCCTGATAACAATCCAATTATACCTCTCATAGTCTAAATTTCCTAAATTCCTCCTTATATGGGGTCTCTTCCCACTTAATAAAATATCAATCATTCTGTTAAAATCCATAAATATCATGAGGTGTATCAAGAACGTCTTATAATGTTCATTTAATATCATTCCACTAATTCATTTTACTTCTTATCTAGATCTAGAAATTTATTTTCCATGTTTTCATATCGGACAGTAAAGATATTTATTGATAACGATTCTCATGAACATGTCAAATTCAATAGAATCAATTTCCCTTCATGGATTCTAGTTTTAAATCACCTTCCACCATTGTTCATATTTTACAAATAAGTGATATACATTTTGAGTGAGTATATCTAGATCTGAATAATATAGTACTAAAAAAATTTATATAGAGTAATTATACTCTCTAGGGATTATTGGGTAGGCAGGTTCACTAAAATAAGCAGGTCATTGATTCATGAATGGCTAAGTAGAGATTTGTTCCCTTTGAGGTGAATATTGTCTCCCAATATGATAAAGGTTGTTATTCATGTCTTGAGTTAGTCGATTCATCATATTTATGGTGTTTTTCATTCCATATTTTAATATAAGTTCATCAGTGTATTGTACGTTTCACTCATCGTTTGTGTGGTTCCAATTATTTTACACCATTTTTCTTAAATAAGTAAAACTTACTGATAAATTTGTTAATTTTTTTAATATTATAATTATAAAGGGAGTTTATGTTTTAAAACATCATTTTTATATTTTATTAATATCCTATTATAATTACATTTTCGATATATCCTTCATAATTTTTCCAAAAATATAGTGATTTTCCAAACGTATCCCTAGAGATTGTCAAACCTAGTGCAAGGTACATACCATTTTCATCCACAAGTTCTCGATTGAGACTTGAAACATTTTTTGGTTTGTTACCCATAGGTACATCTATTATAATGACACTTCTTGTTGTAATATTCTAAAAATGATTTATTTTCATAGAAATGACTTAGTAATACACAAAATACTTGGTCAATTTCTTATATTAAAAAATTTATATAGGGTTCATAATAATAATTTTTATCCTAATATCCACAAATCACTAAACCTACATTCGATACCAACTATGGAATCCCTCCTTTTAGTTACATATATTTTTATTACATTGAATAGAAATATTGTATATTTTAATGGTATGTTTTGTGTGAATTAATAATATATTATAAGAAAACATAAAATATAATTATAATACACATGAAGGGAACGTTGATAGGTTAACCATATGTGAATTTAACTATATTTCATACCTTAGGGACATATATCAAAGGAAATGGGTGAGAATGATCCTAGTTTTGGAAATCAATAAGGCAGAAATTTATCATGTGATCATGAGGGATATTAATAAAAACAATATGTATAACTATATAACATGATATAGAGATCATGATTAATATTTTGATAAAAATAACATGAATGATTATATAGAAATGTGGATACATCATAAAAATGAAAAATTCATAAGAATAGAACCTTTTTTATCACCAAGGGTTCATAAATGAAAATTTTCAAGGATATTCAGCAAGGTTTTGTAAAAAATTCCATCCCTACAGAATAAATTATTTACCTAATGCATTGCAGAACTATTAGGGTTCAACCCAAAAATTTCATAATATCATGTGATCCGTAATGATGATAAAAATCATTGTTTTAAGAACTATAGGATAATAAAGTTGTGGAATCATATAAAATAATTTTGTATGTATTTTCTTAATGGATTGACCATAAAATAATTTTTAACCCACAAAAATGGTAACTGGGATTATTATAAGTAAATCCAAATAAAATAAATTATATTAATATATAGGGGAAGAGACATGGATAAAATATGGTTTCTGTATTCATAATATAAGAGGTTTTATTTATAAATATAGGAGTTTAATAAGTAAATTCTTCTATATGAATGGTATAAAATATTGATTTAGATGTTGGTAAAATGTGTGAGAATTAATTTATAAATTCAATAAAACACTTTTATTTACTATTGGAATGATTAAAAATGTAAAAAATTATAGTAGCATAACTTTTAGAATGCATACACAAAAAGATGATCACGGATTGAAGACATCAGAAGGGGAATTCCCAAACCCTGAATTGCTATTCCTAAAACATGATCACAAATCCAATGAAGGATTATGAACACCTTGGAGAACTAATTGGGAGGAAAATATGAAATAAAATTTTGGAGGATGTATTTTGAGTTAAGGGGAATGGTGAAATTGATGTGTATTTATAGAAAAATTGTTGGAATTGGTTAATAATTTCCAAATATTAGTCTTGGAAATATAGGTTATGGAAAATTAAAAACTATATTCATACCCACATTTTCATATCATGGATTTGGAAATTTGAGTAACATTTTAGGATATTTTAATCCAATAAAACCTAAAACAATTTTAGTACTTCTTTTGGCATTAAATGGAGAATTTTCCACAAAGTAATGTTTTTAAAATAAAATTTTCCACTCATGACCTTGAAAAGTCACTTATATGATTCAAAATTGATTAGAATATATTAAAAAAATTTAAAAATATAATATATTTTATGTCGTATATTTTAATTATTTAATAATAAAATCATTATGACAAATATATGATATCGTAAAATATACTGATAACCCAAAACCCGTAATTTTACACTTCATTGAAAAATAATTTCTTTTTGAAAATTTAAAAAAAAACCAACATAACCATATTTTGGTGTTTTTATTTCAAAATTTAACATTTCTTTTATCAATTAACTAAAAATATTATAATTTGATATTTTATAAAAAAAGTCTTTTTTATTGAAAAATATAAATTTTATGACACAATCAAATTTTAGAAAGGCATAAAAAATACCTTGGGCATTATCATTTTTTTATAATTTATATTCAAATAATAGACTTTTATTACTATTTAATTAAAAACATTTTTATTGATAATAATTATGTTTATTATAAAAATGTTTATATTTTAAAACAAATACAATTCTGTCTTATTTGAATCAAATAATAAATTTATCCAATTTTTCTTATGTAAACATATATATTATTAAAAAAATTAATTATAAAAATGTGTTTAATGGAATTAAAAAATTATTTATGCATGGGGAATTACACTTTATAATACTATTTCCCATACACATAACCCCATGTTACACTTTTGTATTCCCTAAAGGTACGGTGTACAATGGTGGTAATTTCATGTTGTCAATTATCTGATAATAACAGAGTGGAAATCTCCATAACCTAAACTTATTCCATATAAAATTTCATTTAAGGTCCATTTGTTGATGCTCGGCCTAGTGTTGGTAAAGGATAAACCACATTGATGATACCGTTCTGATATGCTCTGAAAAATTTTCTTCAAAGGGAATTACTCTACTAGTTGAAGCCATTGTTTCTTCTTTCTTCATAAATTGTACCTTTTCATTACTACTTGTAAATAATAATTAAAATTTTTTATTTATTATAAAATGGTATAATCTCAAATTTTCAAGTAGACAAACTATTATATTGACCATCAATAATATTTTACAAATGGTTATATTTTACCAATGTTAACATTACTTTTCAAAGAATTACATTACTTCCTATTAATACCACTCCATTATTTCAATCTTAATTCACATCCATTCCTCTTAAAGTATTATATTAAATTTATTAAGATGTTGATTGGTTAAATAATACTTTGTTTTATTTCTATAGTTATATTTTCTGGAGTAATGATTTGAGTAGATTAGGGTGATCCATAATATCATATATTAGCTTTTAAATATTATATTTTGTTCAAATTTATTTTGTTTCATTTTAATTTTTTTCATAGATGACTAATGAAATGATATTTATTTATGGGATGTTGTACTCTTTTTCCTTAATAATTTCTATTTGTATAGTTTAATATAATATAACACACATTTTCTTAATAAAAAATATAATATAAAATAAATACTTGTTCATTACAGTGAAAAAATAGATATATAATTAATATTTATTTGATAGAGTTTTAAGTCCCTTTATGAATATGTTTTTTTGGTTCTACAATTGGAATAGGTGTATCATTTTTAATGCGGAAATCTAAATTTTAGAATATAATTTCTTTTATTGATTAGTTCTTATTTAACTATTCTTTGTAATTATATTCTTATTACATCCAGTATTGAGATTGTATACCCTGGGTTCTAGTATCAAACATATTAAATTTTTGCAGTGGACATAGGGAGTCAATTTCACCTTAATTGTAGGTAGGGATGGGGATCCAATGGGGTGACTCTGGATAAAGGGGAAAAATTATTATTTGGTAGTTGTTTGTAAATTTAATTTTATCACATTTCAATAAAATAAGATAACATAAAACTCTTAATAATTTTTATACATATTATATATGTGATGTGGAAATAATTTTTTTGTGAACCACTCTTAGTTTTCAGTGTTCATTATCCAAGTTTCACAAAAAAAAATTAGATGAGTCTTCCTGAGGATCTATGTATAGGAATTATATTTATACTAATTATCTCCCTCATACTGATGGATAATATATATATATATATATAATTAAATCATTAAAAGTATTTTTATTCTGATTATCACATGATTTCTATATAAAATGGGATCAATAAATTACATGGAGTTAATAATTATATAATATCATATTCCATTTGAAAATTAAGATAGAAAGATTTTTTAATGTCTATGAGAATAAATATTACACCATCTTTTTAGGAGGTAGTTAGAGAAAAAAAATGTACTATAGCTAATTTAAGAGATCATGGATTGGGTGATGTTTTTACAAATAATATGTCAATGTATATAAAATAATTTAGATTATATTTCCAAATATGTGATGTTAATATTTAGAGTTTTATGTTGGTGATTCAGTATTAATAAAGACATCTCCATGTAAAGACATCATGAGATTTATGTACTACGTAAACATAATCCAATAGAATATTTTACCCTTTAAAATATTCTTTATATTCTGACGAATGGATTATTGATTAGATTTAAAACCAATATTTTCATAGGTACATGACTTCATTCATGTATCTAAACAAATGAAGCATATTATAGTCCCATCACTTGTACATAATATTAAAGAGGTACATCCTAAAACTATGTCATCAAACCATGAGGAACTTTTTATGAATCTCAACCTATGTCAGTAAGTCAAATGAAATTTAACAGGTGTATTTTTGAATTTTATTTAGTGGAACTAGAGAATGTGGGAAGTTACATGGGATCTGTAGGATTAATATAGACGATGTATATAGATTTTTCCATTGAAGGTATGATTTAAAAATTCAATGATAAAATTTATAAACAAGGAAGATTATTATACCTAATAAATTTTTAAAAATATATATTTTAATAATATTATTAATAAAATATTTATTAAAGATAATGATCGGATAATACTATTATAAATAAAATTCTAAAATATCAAAAAATAAAAATTGTCATTACAATATAAATATTCACATTCTGGAATTATCGAATAATAAAATAAAAATTACATTTCTAATTAATAATAATACAATCTATTGGATTTTCATTAAGTTAATATAATTCTTTAATGGTCATAGGTATGTTTTATTTTGGGATTATATTAACACATTTTTGGGTTTAAAGGAATTATATAATTGATGGAAAATATTTTTGAGTTATTTTCTAAAATAGTATAGGAACACATTCTATGAATAATTATTAGTAATACTGTGATATTCATGAGATATCTTTTAGATATGTATCTATAACCATCAGTGAATGTTTTCCTATTTTTTTCATTTTTATATCACCATGTGAGTCTGTAGGAATACAATGATAATGTTTTGGTTTGGGAGTAGAGGTTGTTTCATGGATTATACATAGTTTTCTAACAGTAGGTCTATTTCTAGGATACATTGTTCTTTGATATTAATGGGATAGTAGTTATTGCACAGTTAGTACATGATTCATCTTTTTATGAGGCATAAAAATGTGACAAATAAGTCTTTCTTAAAAATAAAAAATTATTCAGATATCCATGATCATCTTAACTTATAATTTTGTCTCAATTTAACATTATCGTAGCATGACCATTCTATGAGGATATAAGAGGATCCTTCTTGGTGTCCATGTTATTATCTATATATTTGTGTAGATCTCTTCCAAATTTTTATGAATCTACTTCTAATTCTCCACCATTTTCTATAACATCTCTTGATATCTATTCCTCTACTTTTTTAGGAACCCTAATGTGATATCATGTCAAAATCTTGTGGGTTATATAGTGAATTTATGATGTTTATTATTAATATATTATTATGAGGACTATATAGGGACCTTTAATATTATAATTTTTGAATGCACCTATGTTTCCTCTATTGTAAAGTAATGTGACTCTATATAATGCCCCATTCTCATGGAATACTGTTTTTGTATTGTATCATTCATTTTATTTCATTATATAAATGAATTTTTTAGATTCTATGATGGATCTATGAATAAATATCTTCTCGGGAATATGTAAAGTGGGGTTTTAACTGGGTTTTCATTAAAAAAAGGTTTATAATCATAAAATGTTTGATGAAATTTATGAAATATGGGGTTAATCATAAAATGGATTTTCAAGCATGATATTAGTGATATTTATTATTCAGAAGCGTCTTATAATATTATAATTTTGTTTTACATGAATTTTATTAAACATAACACATGGGAAGGTTAAGGGAATTGGGATATAGAAATAATCAAGTTTTCTTGATGTGGCACCATAAGGAATTATAATTAGTGAATATTATACCGTATAAACAAATGTATTCTCCTAATTATGGTAGAAATTAAAAGGAGTTATTATCATTTCTAATGACTTTATAATTTATTAGTATTGTTTTCTATTTTTGAGCTTGAATTCCCAAAAAAAATAACCCAATTTGATCTTGGTTTTATACACAATGGTATTTTTTCTTGTTTGATTTATCACATGTATATTATTAGAAATTTCCATGGATGGTTTTTATTATATCCCTATATTTATCTTTAATGTTATTTTTCATGTTCTATGTATATTTCTTATGTAATACAATAAATAAAACCAAATAATGTTTTAAGAAATATGTTTTCACAATAAATTATTAAATATTAAAAAAGAAAAAACAATTGGTTTCATAGTGACAAACATTGTGTAGATTTGTTGTGGAATCATAAATAAACATTACCACAAACACTATATATTCCATTGCGAATATATATATTTTGTTTTGTATGATATAGGTAAAGGGAATTGTTTCACGTATCCTAATGAAATATATTGGTTCATGTTTACTTCATAATGCGGTTGGATAACAATGATTAATAGTCACATAGAGAATTGGTTTTTTTCTTTGTTTTATTTATTTTTGGGTTATCTATTTTTCTTGGTTGTTATGACTCACATTTGTACGCCAATTTTCAAAATTTTACTCTCGTATTTTATATAATCTTATTATACATGATACATTTTTTTTCATTATTTATGAACCATTCTAAATGTTATTTCTGTTGATACAACGGTGCTTGTCACCATCTGGTGAAATTTGGAAAATGATTTGGGTATTGTGGTCAGTCAGTTTGGGTGATGTGTTATGTTAACCAGGGGTGATTCATTTAAAAATGGTTTTTTGTTGAAATTATTTTTTCTATATTTAATGATTTACTAGAGTATGACTCTCAAAATTTACGTTGAAAGAGTGGAAAGGTTCTCAATAAGATAACTGTCAAATAAGAACTCCCATTACCATGGATGTTCATTACTTTTCATTAGGATTTAAACTTGATTCTATTTTTTATTTAGTTAAAACATTATAAATATTATGTTGTTTCGTTCAATGTATTAAAGCCATAAATTTTAACTTCTCAAATGATTTAATATATATTCATGAAATTATATTTATTTTTATAGGTTTATTCCTATGTTAATCAAGTGATATATTTTTTGTTTCATAGATGATAACTCTTAAAAGGATTCCTTTAAATTTAAGGGAAGGAGTAATAGGGAAAATCCCCTAGGAAAACTGGCCAGTAATCCCTTATTTGGTGGAATCATTGGTATGAATTATTCATTCCATGGTTCATGTTAGTGGTGGAAATATGTAATAAATAATGTTTCATGACTTCAAGGGTACAAAATGATACAGTGATATCATCCTCGGTGGAAATGGTTCCCACGAATCTAAGGAATCATTTGAGAAAATATAAAATTGTTTCAACTTTTATATTATTCTAATGGAATATAAGAGATGATTTGACAAATATTATAGAAATACATGGATGTAAATGGTGTTATTCTATCATCAAAGCATAATAACATGAGGAACTCACATGGTTTACCTTTATAAGGAACTTATTCAATAAATTATACCAATAAACACTATCTGAGGTTAATGTTTCGGAGTTTTTAAACATGGTTAATGGAGATCATTCAGGGATAGTGTATTGAACCAGTTTATCAAAGTTGTTAAACCCAAATATATATTTTTATCTAAATAACACCTCAATTATTGATGATTTAAATTTTTAAAAATCATGGGATTCGATCAATGCTTCTTCATATTCTCATGAAAACCGCGGATGAGGTAGTAGATGAAGATTTTATGTTTGAGGTCGACATAACAGGAAAAACTGGTCAATGTGTAATTCGTGTAGAAATAGGTGTAATGTTTAGTGTTTTTTCCCTCAAGAAAAAGAATAATACTAAGGGAGGTGAATTTACATTCAAAGAAGTTACATAAACTTTTCTGGGTTAACAATACATGGTTTTATATCATTAGGGGATTTTTATCCCTAATAATCCTAATTTAATTATTGAACCGAGGATTTGACATCATTGTGGGAAATTCATCCATAAAAAAAATTTCAAAAATTATCTTAGGTTTGTAGAGTTTGATCCACCATTAATAAATGCTCCAATGTTCAGTTAGATGTATTGATAGCTACGGAATCAAATTTTCTTACAAAGTATAATACTAAGGATGCAATGATAGATTAATGAGGATCTATGTATGTTCATATTTATATATTGAAGTGTGTAGTAGAGGAATCTTATGTTGGGATTGATATTGCGAGAGGTACAATATTTATCTATTCCTCTAATGTTATTTCATTGTTTCATACCTATTAATATAATTATTATTTTTCATTAAAATTGATTGATGTGTTGGGATTAATCTTAGACATATTTCCATTTATAATTTAATTTTTTGAATCCATTGCAAAAGATGAATGAATATGGTTTTAAATTTTTTATCTACCTACATATGATCATTGACTATAAGGTTATTTTTTAAATCCTATCATGATACCATGATATATATGACCTCATTATTGGCATGTATTGGATGAAAATATTTTAATCCTAGATCAAATTTTATCACTATAATGTCTATTTTTTACCTTCCAATGGGTTTACTAAATTCTCTTTGGGTGATTGGGATCCTATATCCCGAAGGGTGGGGCCTATAATTCCTTAGGAAGAAATGATATCATTTCAATTCCTAGTGAATATTCTGGATGGAATTGACTAGCATTTATGTTGTCCACTTCCTTCCATTATGAGTGACTACCATGAAGTCCTTCATAATTATTTTATGGATTACCTCTATATAGAGTGTTTCTATTTACTATTGACCTTCTCCTGGGACTAAGACATATCTCCTTGAAATATTATTATAAGGAACCAACTAAGATAAAATAATACAATATATTATTGAGGATTTTTATGGGAATAGATTTATTGATTCAATTGTTTCAATTTGGACATCCCTACTCCTCTTCAAAAACAAAAAAGATGGAATCCTATATCTCTGTGTTTATTAAAAAATGACATAATTAGGAGATAGTAATGAAAAAATAGAATTACCATTAGACTGATGATATGTATCAACTCAGCAGATCCTGATGGATTTGTATTATTGATCTATATTTGAAGTACAGTGTAATAAAATTCTAAGAAGACTATATTACAAATAACTAATTAGTGAGTCTTTATGGTAATTATAAGTATATAATAAATATAGTTGTTCTTAATAATACTCTTATGGTGTATGTGAATTTGAAAAATTAAATCATTCATCACTTCATAGTCAATGTAGTCAATGTTTTTGTGGAGGATATTTTAGTGTACTCTAAATTAGAGTAGTTAAATAAGAATCATTTAAGTGTTTTTATAAACATTATAAAATATCATCTACATCATGGTAAGAAATCTATATTTCATTTTTTGATTTAAGAATGTATTTTTCTAGACCATGTTATTTTTGGGAGAAGATTAATATTGGATCATAATTGTTTTGGTAATGAAAAGCAAAAAACCAAATAATATTGATTGAAATCTGCTGTTTCTTTGGATTTCCAGATTATAATAGGTGTTTTGTTCGATATTTATCAATGTTTTCAACTCCTATGAAATAGTTGACCTATAAGGGCGCTATTATTGAAAGGAAAAAACAATTCTAAAATATATTCTGAGAAATAGATATTTATATTGAATTTAACTGTAGTTTTGAATGTAACAAAACCATGCTCATGAATTTATGCTTTATGTGATTCATCAAGTATTGAATTTATATGTATAATACTGTATGTAATGATGTTTTTTTGTATATTAAAATTAAAAAATATTCCCTAATGATGAGAATATACTACCCATTGTCCCAATATTTCTACAGTGATGCTCTCTCTCTAAACAAAAAACTACCTTCAATTTTAATATCATTCTACAATTCTTTTACATCATAAGAGCATGAATTATATTTTTACTCAAATGAATCTAATCATACAAAAATTAAATTATGTTGAGTGTCTTTAGAAATTTAATTTTGGTATTTCATGAAGATGAAGACATGGGAATTTGGTCATTTATGAATTGAGTAGGATACTACTGATGGAAATATTGTGGGAATCAGTAGAATTGTTTTCTTTGACGAGTTTATTCACTAAAATGAACTTGTATGTGAATGTAGTTTAAGGAAAAGTGTTCATTCTCAATATAATATTTGATTCATAATTTTATGGTCAGATTCACATTGTAAAAGAAACAAACATAGATTGTTAATATTTTATTAAAAATAATGTTGTTGGGGATAATATCGATTCCTAGTCTCATCCACATAATAGTGTCATCCATTTCTGAGTTATATTGGTCATTTTGGTGTTTATAATAAAAGAGGTTTTAGGAAATTTACAATGGTATGTTTATTCTATAAACCATAGGACTTACAAGTTGTATCAATATGTGAGGAATCATTATTGTAGGCTATGGAATAGGAATTCGATTAAATTTATTTTAATGACGGTTTTCCTTCAAGATGATTATGGTGGAGCACCATATATCAAATATTTCTATACATCCTTTAATATTTTAGTTGTATAAGTGTGATGAGATATCCGAATATTTATTTTTCAGTGTTCCAATGGAATCCATGTGGGAGAGATGTGAATTGGGATATTATTGATAAAATCATGAATCTTCTCACCTTCTCCCTATTATATTGATGATGATAGTGTATGATAATGGAAGCCAAAATGTTTATGATATCACGGACCTCCATGTAGTTAAATATACATTTGTTTATAATAGAGTTAAGGGTATACATTATTGTTTTGGGAATTTTCCTATGAGGTAATGGGTACCCACTATTTAATAATAAGGCCATATCACTTTCAGCTGGATGAGAAGACTAAAGGAATGATTTTGATTATTGATAAAATAATTTGGGTGTTCATGTATTTTTTTAATTGGTTAATGGGAAAACAATATTCCCATTATTGTGTTCAGAAATAACAGTATTACTCCAGAATTGAATAAAATTGTTTCCTTTAAAGTGTTGTATGGGTGGAAATTTTAATCTCATTTATTTGAGAAAAAAATTAGAAGAACTATCTTTGGTTAAAGAAAAGTATTTTTTGAGAGATTACAAAGGTGAAATTGATATGAATGTTGTTTGAGATAGATCCGAGAAACAAAAAATAATATTCAAATTTATATTAAATAATGTTAGAATATCTAACTAGTGATCATGATTTTTAATGATTTACCCCATTTTGGAAATTTTCAATTGGATAACATTGGAATATTGTCACCAATGCTTGATTAAAATTTTGATATTATCAAACAACATAGAAATATGGATTATATTTTGGATTTTTCATCTTCATTGTTGTTGATTCCAAGTGTTTTTCATTATTCCCAAATGAAAAGGTATAAATAGGATCATTCCTCTGAGATAGACTAATTGGATGTTGATCTTGTGTCTGAAAAATTAGTGTTTGAGAGGCTAGTTCAGATTGTTGATTTTTGGGATAATTTATTTCATTGAAAAAAATAACTTTCTTCATTGTATAGTTGTAGTGTTGATGCGATATCCATGAGATATGGGAGATGGAATAATTGATGATATAGTAGTGACATTGTTCATTTTTCATGTAAAGAATATTGAGAGCTTGCTAATGGATTCAATTAGAATAGTGGGGTTAATTGTGATTACCTGAATGTCACATATTTATGTTTTCCTTATAACATTATATATTTTTTAGCACTAGTGGAATTTGGGTGATGGTGGATGAGATTTTGAAATTTTCAGTGAAGCAGGACAGAAAAATAGTCTATTCATGCTTATTAGTAACCATATAGTAACTATGCGATATGTATTTATCAATAGTAGTGTAAATTTCCATGGTTTTTTAACCATGTGTGTCACTGGGAAAAAAAGTGTGCATCTTATGGTATGAGACTATAATATATTTCATGTCTTGTGAATTATTTTTCTAATCCTTCGGTTTTTACAATAAAATTATGTTCTTTGGTTTCTATGGGACAATATCTTCTACATTGTAAGAACATCATTTCTCAAATTGCGCATAGATACATTACGACCTATGTAATACACAAAAAAAAGATAATTATCCTAATAAACATTATTCTTTTAAAATATAATATCTTCTTAATGTCTCATTAGTTGGAACAATTGAACCCCTTAATGCTCAATGATAATCTTTCATCACTGACTTCCTCTAATGATAACGTATTGAAGGGATAGATAAAATCACCCATGTGTCTCGCCTATAATAGGACCGAATTTGAAGACTGGCACTGAGGGTTTTCAAATATAATACGTGGGAGGAATTATACTCTATAATATAAATAATGTCAGGATATAGGATGGATCATTCAAAAACAACTACAATTAACAATATTAATAAAGACTAAAACCATTGCACATGCATGAATAAATATAACTAATACAGGTACAACAAAATCTCTGAAGTAAACACACAAAGTAAAACTAATGTAGATACAAATCAATTATCCATTAATGTGAGCTATTAATTCCCATCATGGTCTACATAATCCTCCTATAAGTCTACATAATACTCCTGGAAACCTGCAAATATTTTCATATATGTAGGGTGAGAATACAAGTATACTTAGTTGTACAACATTATGTCTCTCATGATCAGGTGGAGGAGTCATACTAATGAACATATGAGAAAACAACATAACCAAACAAAACCAATCAAGGTATAATAACCCTCCAAACCTCACTAAGGAACACTCACCAAATAACACAAATCATGAAATATAGTATAATAATAATCACATCGATATAGGTACCCCAAACCACATTCCCACAAGTGTGTTTATCTCACACCCAATGTTGTATGTCTTAATGCTCAAATATATTCGGTATGAAAAACATACCCTCAAGAATTGTCATAAAACACCTCACCCATAGACACTTAGTCTTGCTGCTCTACAAGCACAACCTCAACAAATCTCACCAGAAAACACCAGGTCCATAACACAACCACCACCATGACAAGAGTAGTTGGGAATCATCAACATGTAAGACATTAACCTCATTCCATCCTCCAACCTTGAACAGCTCCCAGTAGAATCCTCCAACCCCATAATCACAATCACATCAAACCTGAAAACAGTTGGGATTTCACCTCTCACCTATAAACTGCTTGGCTATCACAACATTCTCGAAGACCCCTGGCCATCACAACCACTATCTAACACACTAATAAAACATCAGTCATGTCAAATGGTACAATACCTACTACTCTTGGAAGAGACATTAGGAATTAGAGAGTACCAATCCATCTATACTCATCAATAGATGTTGTTAAAAACATACCTCGTGTGAATATACGGGTTTTGACACATAGTGCACCACATGGGTGGGGTGAGTATAGAAATCAAAAGAATGTAAAAGAATATATATAGTATCAAACACTCAATAAAAACACATGGATTCAAAATGAAACCTACCAATACACAATAGTGATACTTTTTTTCCACCTCTTAATGAAAAACTTCACATATAAATCCACAAACCCCATTTTACATTTCTACCCATTTTATTAAATCACCCAGTTCGTTTAATAATTTTGCATCAACCACATTTAACTAGACAACCCACCATTTAATTTTCCATAAACCCTTTACATTCAATTTACTAAACCAATAAAATAAATTCCAAACATTATTGAACAATAATTTATTTATTCCATCACTTATTTGGAATGCAGAACAAAAAAACCACCACCTCACTGCCCCAAAAGCATAGAAACACAAATTACCTCACTTATTCCCCAAAATCATGGACAAAAAAACTATTACTCCCACATTCCCATACCAGAAAACATAATACCACAAGAAAAAACACACATCACAACACATCATAATAATTTTACAAATTTACGAAGGATATTTTTATAACGACCCATACATTACATACATTTATATTACTTACAAATTAAAGTATACTTATTACAACATATAACAAAACCATGAAAGGACTGTATAGCAATAGTGTCTTTAGAAACTGGGAAACATAAACAACTGGTTCATAAAGAATATACATTGTCTCCCATTTATTTCATCATATCTATAGTCCCTTTTGGCATTTCTTACTTAATAAGATTCTTCCTAACCTGGGGAAAGAAAAAATACTAATTGCTGAGCTGAAATTCTCAGTAAGGGTAAACAAAAGAAATATCAATCACATCATATTCATAAGAACATAACATTTTGGAAATCATATCCTGCAAAAGAGAGCATAATTTCATAACATGGGATAAATCGTAGTAGTGAAATGAAATCCCAATAATCATAACATAAAACATGAAACTTTGTGGAATACACACATAATCATAGATAGTCATTTCTTATTAGTCAAGACTCATTTCCAAGACAATCTTAGTGGACAAAGTCCATTTCTGAACTGAGTTCACTCCTCGTTTCAGTCGTGTTTCACGGAACTGGTTTAACCTGCCGTTCCAGCCTTGTCTATATCATGAGATTTAAAATCTTTACCCAATTAATTAGAGGGAGATATAGGTCCCAACCATCTCTTAATTATACCATTCTTATGTGTGACACAAAATCATAAACCATACATTATAGCATAACCCATGTAATAAAAATGGGAATCTTAAACATCGTGACATCATAAAACAATTCATATAAGATAAACGAATTCATAAAAATATTTCCATCACAACATAATAAAATCCATGTAATAATAGGGATATAAATATAACCCTATATTATCTTAGATGGAAAATAATTTTCATAAAACTCTTGAACTCCATTAATGGGGAAAATATCCTTTCTACTTCAAAAATATTTTTCCTTTCTTAAAATGTCATAAAATTTTAACCTAAAAGAAGATGATTAAAAATAAACTTGAAAACATGTAAAGGAAGCTTTTTGGAAATAATGTTTTAAAAATCCATTCATGCCGTATAAGTTTAAAAAAAACATTCTTCTCGTCCTTTTGTCGGAAAAGTCAAAAAGTACCTCTTACGAAAAATGACAAAAGATTCCTTTCATATCTTTTACTAAAAACTCACCGAAGGGTAAAATTGGATTTAATAAATTTTAGGTGGATGGAAATAATATTACATATTGAGGAAACATGGATGTGGATGATAAAATACACCCTAGTAAATACCAATGTATAAACAATCTCGGATAAAAATGAGATTGTGATATTTTCCCTTACCTTAGGTCCGATTTTCTTCATAAGTGTCCGAACCTCCTGTATAATGATTTAAATAATGTTATTGACTTATTCCAGAATCTTACTTATTGTTATGATATCATATATGGTCATATTGTTAGCTTCTTATTAGTAATATTTCATTACTACTTGTTATTTGGGTGTTTATTACCTTTTGTTCTTATGCGTGTTTGTCGAATAAATTCATATTCTTCCATTTAGGTTATATATACCTCATTTATAGAATGGTATTAGTGTGATATATATCATATTAATTCATTCAATTCATTTATATAATCATTATGCAATGAATATCATGTAGAACAAATCACATCACATCGTGGAGACGGTATTCCGTACGTACACACGAGCGATGATATCATTCCCATGATCGGGGAATTGTTTTGGAGTGTATGTATACTATTTCATAATCAATAAAACTTTAAAATAATCATATATATAATCATTAATTTCACCCTTATACCCATCCATGTAAGGTGGTGGTGGAAAATATATTACACCACTGCGTGGAGACGGTATTCCTTACGTACGCACGTGCGGTGATTTCGTTTTCTGTAGGATGGATAAGAGGTGAAATAGGTTTGTTTCATATTTATAATAACATATCAGTATATGAGTGATACTGATGTTATTAATTCATAATGAAACAACTAAAGAAGAGGGAGTAGAAGAAGAATGGAACTTGAAGAAAATAGTAGAATGTATTACCTCTTTCTCTAAGTTCCTCCTTTAAACGTTCTCTCAAGGCACTAGAGTTGGAATTTTGATAAGACCAGTACCTCTAGTAGGTTTCTAAGGAAGTGGGGAAGTGAAATGGGTAGGGGTTGGCCGATCATGAAGGCTCAAATTGGTGTGAGGAAGAGAGGGAGGAGGTTCCCTTTTATAAGGGAGGAGAGGGGCACCTTTGGAAATATAAGAAATATTAGTTTATATTAAATCCCAACCCCTCATAAAAACCTCCAAAAATGACTCATATTCGAATATAAGATGATATAGGGTTGTAATCTCATAAACCAATAAAATTTAGACATGTTAGGAATTTATTTTAAACATTATCAACTTGATTATTCTTTATTTATCAATTTAATTTTATTTGTGGTAATAATATTCTATATTTTAAATTATTATAAAAAATTACATATGTGTTGTGAATTTTCCATAATTTGACACTTTATGACATTTTCGACCATATAAATTATAATTTATAATTTTTAAATATTTTTGTGATTTTTAAACAATTTTATAATATGTTATTTTTATAAAATAACAATAGTGTCAATTTTGACACTATTCATTTATTTGAATTTAAATAAAATATATACAGAAGATATGTTCAAACTAAAAGCTTTAATAGATTCATAAAATGTCATATGTATCTAGAAAATTAGTTTATCACATTATATAGTTCATATAATATTTATTTTAATATTTTTCACAAAATTTATTTGATATTTTAATTAATAAAATAATTTCAACATCGCTATTGTGTCATAATTAATGATAATTATTTAATTCATAAAAATTATAAATAAATTCCTATGATGTAGATAATTGTATTATCTTTCTAGAGACTATTCATGTTTGAAGTTTAATTAATTGTATCACTAAATGACATTATTATACTTATAATATTTAAGAAAGTGACATGTTGTCACATTCTTTGGTTTTAATAATAATTAAATTATTTTCATAGACAAAAGTCCATTAAATGAATATAATCAGACCCTTAGGTGATATGGATATACTTTTAGTCATCCAATAGGATTATGGCAGGTGTTAGGGTAATTTTATAATCTTATATTTACCCTTAGTTACCTGATTTACCTTTAACTATGGTAAATAAAATTTACCGTAATAACTACTCATAATGCCCAAAAATAAAAAGTATCCTATTAACATAATTTGGACCCAATAATTATGAATATGGAATCCATTTTTCAAAATTCAAAACATATAAGTTGCATTAATTAATTTAAAATAACTCCCGCTATTAAGAAAACGGGTTTTAGAAGCTAAAACATTGCCAAAGATTGAAATGTATTTACATATGAATTCAATCTGAAATTAATTCTAATGACATACATTATATTAAATGGTAAAAATATATTCTATTTATACTTTAAAACCATTCAATATTATAATTTATCCATATAAATTATCTCAATGAAGAATGTTGTTTTTAAATAAAAATTAGCATATGTCTACTATTCATCATATATTAAAGTTATCAGAAATATATCAAAAATTTCTCCAAAGTAAATTTTTATACCCTGATTAAAAATAAGAATTTTATTTTGTCAAATTGAACTTATAAACATGTAAAAAACTAGATTTAATACGGGTGCGCCATCAAAAGGTGGCAAAACTGTATTTTTGAAAAATATTTTTTTTATCCAAAAAAACTGATTTTGCTTTTATACCTCATTCTAGAAAATGTAAAAGTTGAATTAAAATGTTATAAAATTAAAAATTCATTTAGTACTATTCATAACAGCTAGTTTTAATAATATTTTAACAGCATATCATTGTTTAGTGAAACTCGGTATTGCGTACGATGCAAGCTATCGAGGAAGGCCACGGTTGCGTGTAAAGCAAGCCAAGATAGTGTTGTGTGTAGTGAAAGATTCCTTTGATGATTTATATAACATAAAAATAGAATATTTCTCATAAAAGTCTCGGGTGTTACATTCTACCCCCCTTAAAATGAATTTCGCCCTCAAAATTCGTCACTTTGTAACAAACAGATTAGGATAGCTCTCCCTCATCATATCCTCAAGCTCCCATGTAGCTTATTCTAATTGGTGGTTCCTCCATAAAACTTTCACCAAGCGAGTGGTCTTGTTTCTTTGGACATTTTCGCTATGATCCAGATTCTCTATCGGTTTTTCTTCATAAGAAAGATCTTGCTCCAACGATACAACTTCTGAGCTGAGTACATGTGAAGGATCAGGTATGTAATTTTTCAGGAGAGATACATGGAACACATCGTGTACTTGAGAGAGATTCGGTGGAAGCACCAATCGGCATGTTACCTTCCCAACATGATCCAGTATTTCGAAAGGACCGATATATCTAGGGCTCAACTTCCCCTTCTTTCCAAATCTCATGACCCTCTTCCAGGGAGATATTCGTAAGAACACTTTATCACCCACTTCAAACTCTAGGTCTTTTCTTCGATTGTCGGCATAACTTTTCTGTCGACTCTGAGCTGCTCTTATGTGTTGTTGAATAGATCTGACCTTTTCTTCCATTTCATCAACGAGATCAGGTCCTAATGGATTTATTTCCCCAACTTCATCCCAACAAGTTGGAGTCCTACATATCTTTCCATAGATAGATTCATAAGGATCCATCTGAATACTGGAGTGAAAGCTATTATTATAAGAAAATTCCACCAAAGGTAGGTGTTGATCCCAACCAACTTTGAAATCCATAGAGCAAGCTCTCAACATATCTTCTATAGTTTGAATTGTTCTCTCAGACTGACCGTCTGTATGAAGATGATAAGCAGTGCTGAAACTCAACTCTGTATCCAGTGTATGCTGAAGACTTCGCCAGAACTTCGAGGTAAATCTCGGATCCCAATCAGATATAAGAGAAAGTGGTACTCCATGCAATCTTACCACTTCCTTTACATATATCCTGGCAAGCTGATCCAGAGAGAAATCCTCTCTAATAGCAATGAAGTGTGCAGACTTTTTAAGATGATCAACTATGACCCAGATAACTTTATTGCCTTTGGATGTTTTAGGATGTCCTGTGACAAAGTCCATATTGATGTTTTCCCATTTCCATTTGGGTATGGGTAATGGTTGTAACATCCCCTTAGACTTCTGTCTGTTAGCTTTAACTTGCTGACAATCCAAGCATCGAGAGACATATTCAGCAACATCTCTTTTCATGACATCCCACCAGAAGTACTCTTTTTAGGTCCCTATACATCTTCGTTCTTCCAAGATGAATAGAGAATGAATAACTATGAGCCTCATCCAGCAGCTCATTCTTTAATTCGGGGATGGGAGGAACACAAACCCGATTCCGGAACTTTATTATCCCATCAAAATCAAGGCTGAATTCAGGAACATTTCTCACCTTCTTTTGTAACTCTACATCTTCTTTCTGTGCCTCTTTAGTCTTCACATGTATAGATGGTTGAACATTCATTTGAGAAAGATACGATTTTCGCCCTTCCATTATAATTCCAAGATCCATCCTTTGTAAATCCATAAATATTGGATCTTTTGTGATCCTCATCATGGATAAATTGGCATGGTCTTGTCGACTTAATACATCTTCCACTTTGTTTTCTTTCCCAAGGTGGTAATGAATTGAGGAGTCATAATCCTTAATCAGCTCTAACCATCTTCTTTGATGCATATTCAGCTCCTCTTGTGTGAAAATATATTTTAAACTTTTATGATCAGTATAAATATTACACTTTTCACCATAAAGGTAATTCCTCCAAATCTTTAATGCAAAGATTACCGTACTAACTCCAAATAATGAGTTGGGTAATTTTTCTAATGGATTTTCAACTATCGTGAGGCATAAGATATCACCATATCATTTTGCATGAGAACACATCCCAGTCCCTTCTTGGATGCATCACTGTAGATCACAAACCATTCTCCACTACAAGGAAGTGTGAGTACAGGTGCACTGGATAACCTTCTTTTTAACTCCTTGAAATTCTCTTCACATTCATCCATCCCTACGAACTTAACTCCTTTTCGAGTCAACCTAGTGAGTGGATTAGATAATCGTGAAAAATCATTCACAAAACGTCGATAATATCCAGCCAAACCAAGAAAACTTTGGTTCTCAGTTACTATTGTTGGTGTCGACCATCTTTCGATAACCTCTATGTTTGCTGGATCCACAGATATCCCCTCTTTTGAGATTATGTGACCCGAAAATGCAACTTTTTGACGCCAAAATTCACACTTGGTAAATTTGGCATAAAGCTTCTCCTTTCTCAGGGTCTTCAATATAATTCTCAAGTGATCTTCATGTTCATCCTTGCTCATTGAATAGAAAAGAATATCGTCTATAAAGACTACCACAAATTGATCAAGGTAGTCTCAAAAGACTCTTTTCATCATATCCATGAAGATTGCAGGGGAATTAGTAAGACCAAATTGCATCACTATAAATTCATAGTGTCCATACCTTGTACGGAATGTCGTCTTTGGTATATCCTCCCTTTTGACCCTTAATTGATGATACCCTGAAAGAAGATCAATCTTGGAAAAGTATTGAGCTCCGTGTAGTTGGTCAAATAGGTCATCAATGCATGGGAGAGGATATTTGTTCTTGATAGTGATATTGTTAAGTTCTCGATAATCAATTCAGAGTCTCATTGATCCATCTTTCTTCTTAACAAACAGAACAGGTGCTCCCCATGGTGACGCACTAGGGAATATGAATCCCTTATCAAGATTCTCTTGGAGTTTCTTATTCAATTCCTACAACTCAATTGGGGCCATTCTATAAGGTGTCTTTGAAATAGGCAAAGCACCCGGTACGAGTTCTATTAAAAACTCAACTTCACGATTTGGTGGAAGACCCAGAAATTCCTCTAGAAAGACATCATCAAACTCCCGTACAATGGGAATATTCTTAATTGTGAGCTTCTCACCAACCATTTTAAATAAATAACCTTCCTTAAGTGGAATCAAGACCCATAAGATAAAAGAAATTTCCACTAGAAGGTTATGTTCATCCTTGCATTGATAGATGATCATAGATTGACCTGGAATATGAAATGTAACTTCCCTTCTTTGGAAATTGATATGAGATTCATATAAAGAAATCCAATCCATGCCATGAATCACATCAAATTCCACTATAGGAAGGATCACAAGATTTGCAGGAAGCACTTTCCCTCAAACTTCAATCGGGGATGAATTATAAACTTCTGATGCGACTTTTGTTCAATTAGGTGTTGTCACAACTAACTCACAATCTAATTGTTGAGGTAATACGGTGACACCCTTAGAAACATCTTCATAAATAAAAGAGTGTGTGGATACAGAATCAAATAAAACATTTGCTACATTAGAGTGGATGGTACGTGTACCTTTCACCACATCGTTATCATACTCCACATCGCTGATAGAAATTGCATGTGACTTTCCTTTGTCTTTAGCCTTAAGATTTTGTTGATGTCGATCATCATCAATAACCCTTGGATTAGGGAATTTATTGGCATAATGCCCCATCTCCTTGCACTTGAAACATTAAAGTGTAGTAGGTTCATTCTGTGTGTCCCTTCCTTTGTTTGCATCATTAGACATCTTTTTCCCATTATTGCGGCATTCAAATGCCCGATGACCTTCCTTTCCACATTTGAAACATTTACTTGTCCCTTTAAGAAAACTCCCTCCATTTTTCTTTCCACACTATGAGCATAAGGGAAATATCATCTTCTTTTTAGTGTGCTTTTTAGATTTTCCTTTGAATTCCATTTTCCTCTTCTTATCAAACCCATATGACTGATGGGTTACTCCAATCTCCATCTCAACTTTGAGAGCACATCAAAAGATTTCCTTGTAGCTATTGAAGTCCCTTATGGATAACGCCCTTCGATGACTTGGTTTTCAGCCACTAAATAATCGATCGATCTTACTCTCAGGTTGGATAATAATACCAGAAGCGTACCTTGCAAGTCTTGTAAAATTTGCTTCATAGGTACCAATAGATTCATCATCTTTTTTGCTTCAGTTCAAGAAACTCTTTCTTCATCTTCGTTCGGAGAATATGAGGGAAGTACTTATTGAAAAATAAGTTATTGAACTCGTCCCATTCCATGGACTCAATTTCATCCCTTTTCCTCGTATTCTTAATAATATTCCACCATTGATCAGCATCTCCTTCAAAACGATACACTTCTAGGATGAATTTATCATGTTCAGAACATTAATGAACTGAAAATATCTTTTCAGTAGTACTAATCTATTGTTCAGAAACTAATGGATCAGTAGTCCTGCTGAAAGAAGGTGGTTGCTGCCTCATGAAGGATTCAACAGAATGTTGCTCCTTCCTTTGCTCGTTTGGAAGTCCTGCATGATTCATAGCTTGAGAAAGTTGTTTGATAATGGCTACAATATTTTTCATTCCAGCTCCCATAACGTCTGGTTTCTCAGGGGGACAATCATTACATTCCCCATCGCATTCCGCATTAACACGGTTCCTTCGGGTTCCAGCCATTGACTAAAACAAAGAAGAATAGTGTGATCACCACTAATTATAATAGGAAAACCACATAATCAAGAATAAAATTTCACACATAAGGTCTTATCCTAGGTTATTCATGGTCATTTCTAAAACACTAATATTGTGTTCTATGCTTAAACTTTTCCTTAGGGTTCTTACTAAGGATTTCACATCCTAGTTTCCATAGTTTGACTATACCTTTCCTCTGATACCAACTATAACGACCCATACTTTACATAAATTGTTATTACATCAAAACTGAAGCATAATTATTACAACATATAACAAAACAATGAAAGGACCGGAAACTGGGAAACATAAACAACTGGTTCATAAAGCGTCTACACTGTCTCCCATTTATTTCATCATATCTATAGTCCCTTTTGGCATTTCTTACTTAATATGCTTCTTCCTGTCCTGGGGAAAGAAAACATAAAAAAGGGTGAGATCAAATGCTCAGTAAGGGTAAACAAAAGAAATATCAATCACATCATATTCATAAGAACATAACATTTTGGAAATCATAACCTGCAAAAGAGAGCATAATTTCATAACATGGGATAAATCATAGTAGTGAAATGAAATCATAATAATCATAAGTTAAAACATGAAACTTTGTGGCATACACACATAATCATAGAGAATAATTTCTTAGTAGTCAATACTCATTGCCAAGACTATCTTAGTGGACAAATTCCATTTCTGAACTGAGTTCACTCCTCGTTTCAGTCCTGTTTCACTAAACCGGTTTAACCTGTCATTCCAGCAATATATATCTCATGAGATATAAAATCTTTACCCAATTAATTGGAGGGATATATAGGTCCCACCCATCTCTTAATGATACCATTCTTATGTGTGCCACAAAATCATAAACCATACATCATAGCATAACCCATGTAATAAAAATGGGAATCGTAAACATCGTGACATCATAAAACAATTCATATAAGATAAAGGAATTCATTAAAATATTTCCATCACAACATAATAAAATCCATGTAATAATAGGGATAGAAATAGTACCCTATATTACTATAGATGGAAAATAATTTTGATAAAACTCTTGAACTCCATTCTTGAGGAAAATATCCTTTCTACTTCAAAAACATTTTTCCCTTCTTAACATGTCATACAATTTTAAACTAAAATAAGTTGATTAAAAATAAACTTGAAAACTTCTAAAGTATGCTTCTTGGAAATAATGTTTTTAAAATCCATTCATGTCGTATAAGTTAAAAAAACATTTTTCTCGTACTTTTGTCGGAAATGTCAACAAGTAACTCGTACGAAAAACGACAAAATATTCCTTTCATATCATTTACTAAAAACTCACCAAAGGGTAAAATTGTATTTAAACAATTTTAGGTGGATGGAAATAATATTACATATTTAGGAAACATGGATGTGGATGTTAAAATACACCCAAGTAAATACCAATGTATAAACAATCTCAGATAAAAATGAGATTGTGATATTTTCCCTTAACGTAGGTCCGATTTGCTTCATAAGTGTCCGAACCTCCTGTATAATGATTTAAATTGTGTTATTGACTTATTCAAGAGTCATACATATTGTTACGATATCATATATGGTCATATTCTTATCTTCTTATTAGTAATATTTCATTACTACTTGTTATTCGGGTGTTTATTAATTTTTGTTCTTATGCGTGTTGGTCAAATAAATTCATATTCTTCTCTTTAGGTTATAGATACCTCATTTAAAGAATGGTATTAGTGTAATATATATCTTATTAATTCATTCAATTCACTTATATAGTCATAATTCAATGAAGATCATGTAGAACGAATCGAATCACATCGTGGAGACGGTATTCCGTACGTACGCACGAGCGATGATATGGTTCCCATGATTGTGGAATTGTTTTGGAGTGTATGTATACTATTTCAGAATCAATAACACTTACAATAATCATATATATATTCATTAATTTCACCCTTATACCCATCCAAGTAAGGTGGTGGTGGAAAATAAATTACACCACGGCCTGGAGACGATATTCCGTACGTACGCAGGCGCGGTGATTTCGTTTTCCATAGGATGGATAAGAGGTGAAATAGGGTTGTTTCATATTTATAATAACATGTCAGTATATGAGTGATACTGATGTTATTACCTCATAATGAAATAACTAAATAAATGGGAGTAGAAGAAGAATGGAAGTTGAAGAAAATTGTAGAAGGTATTACCTCTTTCTCGAAGTGTCTCCTTTAAAATTTCTCTTAGGGCACTAGATTTTGTCTTTTGATAAGACCAGTACCTCTAGTAGGTTTGTAAGGAAGTGGGGAAGTGAAATGGGCAGGGTTTGGCCGATCTTGAAGGCTCAAATTGGTGTGAGGAAGAGAGGGAGGAGGTGCCCTTTTATAAGGGAGGAGAGGGGAACCTTTGGAAATATAAGAAATATTAGTTTATATTAAATCCCAACCCCACTTAAAAACCTCCAAAAATGACTCATTTTCGAATATAAGATGTGATAGGGTTTTAATAACATCAAACAATAAAATTTAGACATGTTAGGAATTTATTTTAAACATTATAAACTTGATTTATCCTTATTTATTAATTTAATTTTATTTGTGGTAATAATATTCTAAATTTTAAATTTTTATAAATAATTACATATGTGTTGTGAATTTTCCATAATTTGACACTTTATGACATTTTAGACCATATAAATTTTAATTTATAATTTTTAAATATTCTTGTGATTTTTAAACAATTTTATAATATGTTATTTTTATAAAATAACAATAGTGTCAATTTTGACACTATTCATTTATTTGAATTTAAATAAAATATATACTGAATATATGTTCGAACTAAAATATTTAATAGATTCATAAAATTCCATATGTATCTAGAAAACTAGTTTATCACATGAAATAGTTCATATAATATTTATTTTAATATTTATAAAAAAATTTATTTGATATTTTAATTAATAAAATAATTTCAACATCACTATTGTGTCATAATTAATGATAATTATTTAATCCCTAAAAATTCTAAATAAATTTTTATGATGTAGATAATTGTATTAGATTTCTTGATACTATTCATGTTCGAAGTTTCATTAAATATATCACCAAAGTAAAAGTATTATACTTATAATATTTAAGAAAGTGACATGTTGTCACATTCGTTGGTTTTAATTATAATTAAATTATTTTCATGGGAAAAAGTCCATTAAATGAATCTAATCCGACCCCTAGGTGATATGGATCTACTTTTAGTCATCCAATAGGATTTTGGCAGGTGTTAGGGTAATTTTATAATATTATATTTACCATTAATTACCCGATTTACCTTTAACTATGTTAAAACAAATTTACCGTAGTAACTATTCATAATTCCCAAAAATAAAAAGTATCCTATTAACATAATTTTGACCCACTGATTTTGAATATGGATTCCATTTTTCAAAATTCAAAACATATAAGTTTCATTAATTAATTTAAAATAACTCACATTGGTAAGAAAACGGGGTTTAGATGCTAAAACATTGCCAAAGATTGAAATGTTTTTACCTATGAATTCAATGTGAAATTAATTCTAATGACATAAATTATATTAAATGGTAAAAATATATTCTATTTATACTTTTAAACCATTCAATATTATAATTTATCCATATAAATTATCTCAATGAAAAATGTTGTTTTTAAATAAAAATTAGCATATTTTTACTATTCATCAAAATATGAAAGTTATCAGAAAAATATCAAAAATTTATCCAAAGTAAATTTTTATACACTGATTAAAAAGAAGAATTTCAATTTGTCAAATTTAACTTATAAACATGTTAAAAAAAGATTTAATGTGGGTGCTCCATCAAAAGGCGGCAAAAATGTATTTTTGAAAAATATTTCTTTTATCCAAATAAACTGATTTTGCTTTTATACCTCATTCTAGAAAATGTAAAAGTTGAATTAAAATATTATAAAATTTAAAATTCAGTTAGTACTATTCATAACGTCTAGTTTTAATAATATTTTAATAGCATATCGTTGTTTAGTGAAACTCGGTATTGCGTACGATGCAAGCTATCGAGGAAGGCCACAGTTGCATGTAAAGCAAGCCAAGCTAGAGTTGTGTGTAGTGAAAGATTCCTTGGATGATTTATATAACATAAAAAAAGAATATTTCTCATAAAAGTCTCGGGTGTTACAATTTTATCTTATTTCACTTTATTTTAGGGACATTATCACAAAAGCCAAAATCGTGTACCAACCATTTCCTTAGCCAATATAAGTGGTAAATCAATTTCCATTTTATGGCGACATCAAAAAAATCACAACCAATGAAGAAAATAAATTAAATATATCTAGGGTATTAAATTCCCCCAACAACAACAATTTTCAATGGGGCTTCAAGGCCATAAAATTCACAATATCATTAAAAATATCAAGAACATAAAAAATGTGAATAAAACCCCATTTTCACACATTTAATTAATTTAAAAAATTATTTTTCTTTGACTAATCCAGAACAACCATAACCCATAGATAAACAAAATTTAACCCCTCCCACATGACACACAATATGCAGAAATGAGGGAATCTCTACCTCAAAGAAGCTTTCTAACTCATTGCACATTGTAGGGTGAAGAAGAATTCTTGAAAATCAAAAAACACCATGGGTAAAATGGAACAACTAAAACTAAAACCAAAGACCATCAAAATACATCCCAAAAAACACCCCAAATAAAAACCACATTCCCACAGAAAATCACCTAGAGAAGAACAGAAGAAAAACCACCCAGAAGAGAGAAGAACCTATCATAGATCAACCACAGAATTCCAGTGAACATCCACTGAGACAAACATATCAATGAGGTTGGAATATGGAATGGAGATATCTTTATACAACCTAGGGATATCCTGAAATAAGAGTAAGAAGAATCCATAGATTAATGAACGAAAATTCGGCTGGAAAACAATTTAAAAAATACACTGGATTGAGGGTTTACACTATCTGTTATCTTTTCTTGTTGTTTAATTCTCGAGGTTCAATTTCCCTGAATGAAGTATTGGCTTGTTATTATTGGTCCCGTAATACGTATGCATCATGAAACAGCTCTCGACAATCCATGAAAAAAACATTCACATTGTGTAATACACTTACACGGTGTGTATTTTATGTTTGATCATTACTGCACCTCAATATCACCCAGAAACTCCTAGAACCACATTAAAAAACATCCAATATCCAAAAATAAAAAATTAATTGACTATGAGGGAATTGTCTATTACATCAAATTCGTATCAAATGATTCTCATAATCTAGAATCTAAAACAAATCTCAGGGGTAAAGGGGTCTGAACAACCTTCCAAACAGACACCTCCCAAGGTTCTCTTCATACCTCAAATGCTACCCCGGGATAGTCATTCAAACCCAAATAGAAAAAAACACCTTTAATTACCAAAATACACCTCCATTCATACCACTAGATTGCCACATCTCCACTAAAAACAATCTCAACCACCATGCATCCCAAACCATTAATCACTACAACAAATAAACCACACCATCTTGTACTCCTGAGTTTGATAATTATGTCTTCCATGTCAGCATATTATCCACTTTGGGAGGCACTGACTCAATCTCATAGGTTTAATCATATTTAATTTAGGAATTCTTGATGAATTATCAGGTCCTCCCCTTTTAATATGTTATTAATTTTTCATACATCTCCCTGCACATATAACAAACCTAGGAAACTTCTCATCTTATACATCAAACGTATGAAAACATAACATCACAAAGGGAAACATAGAAAAGAAAAAAATCATAAAATGTCTATGTACTGGGCACACATATACATCTCTCACTCCATTGTACTCTCATTTAGTCCACCATTCCTCCATAATAAATTAACCAGTGAAATGTTCCACCCATGCAGCATATTCATTTGGAAACCATATATCTCAATGGGTCGTTCCAAAAACATCACACCATCATAGATATACAAATCTCCATGTACAATGACATGAGAGTCATCATGAAGAAACCAATGTTGCAGAGAGACTTTTATGATGTTTTTGAACCTCTCTAACCATTAATCTAGTGCCAACCAATACGCTGACTCCCCAACTCCCCCTAATACATCAATGGGGCCAACAATCCTAGATGAAATCTTACTCCCTGTCAAAAACCTCTACTTCCAATGTTGACGGGATACCATCTAGAAGAAATAGTCCCCAACATAGAAATCCATTGTCCTCCATCAATGACAAGTATAAGACTTCTTCTAGTCATATTCTTCTTTCATCCTCTCGTGATGAGGATAATCATTCTATGTAGTTTTTTTTTCACCAAATCATGACTAAAAATGTTTACCTCCCAAACCTCAGACTATAACAAAGAGGAATAGCACGGTCTTCCATAAATATCTTCAAACAGATCACTGAAAATGGATTATAAATGTTTATTATTATATAGAAACCCTATAAAAGGATTTTTTGATACCCAATATCCAAAAAAATCAATAATGAACTCCTGAAATATATCCTTAATTTTCTATATAGCACATTCTAGTTTCCCATCTTTCTGAGTGTGGAATTAAATGATGAGGCCTAGTTGATAGACAAACGCTTGTTGAAATCCCCTCTAGTTTCGTAAGGTAAAACATGTATACGAATCTGAGGAAATTGACTTTCGATCTCTGTGAAACTGCACCACATCATTCATATACCTCTTATCCAAAGGATACACTGTCAAAAACTCCTTGATCTCTAAGTAGTGATTATATTTCTTCAACTGATCCCAGAAAACTAAGATAGCATCAAAACATCCCTAAGTTATAGGTAACCTTATGACAAAATAAATAGATATATCATCCCATTTTCACTTGGGAACCTCATAGGGATGCCAAAAACCACCTGGAACATGATTCTTAACCATTACTTACTACAAAACCATGAACACTTCCACAAACATCACCACTTTCGGTTTCATTCCAATCCACCAAAATTGAATCTCCATGCTATGGTACATCTTGGAAACTACTAGGTGTATCATCAATCATGAGGTTGAAACTATCTGAGTACTCCGTTTCAAATTTCTATTGAAACATAAAATGTATGATGAAAAAACAACAAGTTTTAACCATCCTCTAACCATCCCCCTAGAGCATTATCATGGACAACATGTTCACACATCATGTCTTCCAATATGTCCCCCCATTGAGAGTCCTACACCTACTACATCATAAAATACTACATTTTCATATCAAAAAAATTTCCTCTTCCACCATCCACTCTTTCATCTATGTTAATGGATTCCAACTCCTCAATTACACTCAAAGAATTCTCAGAATTTCAAACAACACAGTTCCATGACTTTATTCTCAATGTCTTGACGACGATATTCCCCTTTTTGAGGTGTAGGAGATCTCAAAATCATAATCATGAATAAACTCTATCAACCTCCACTATATCATGTTTATATCATGGTATAAAAATAAAAATCACAATCTCTTGTAATCTGGAAAGTCCAAAATGATCTCTATAATGAGGTAATGTCCCCAAAAATCATCAAAAAAACTATTTTTAGCTCCAGATTGATGGTGCCATAGTGATTCTTATGGGGATTTAACATCCTATACCCATAAGAGGCCACTTCCCACTACTGCATCAACATGTATCCCAAGCCCAGATAGGATGCATCACAAAACACCTCAATCAACACACCCAAATCCAATAGCTGAAGTATGGGATACCTGAATTACATCAACATTATGTAACCAAAGGATTCCTGGAACTAATCAGTCCAATAAAAATATTTTTATTCCTTTTTAAAAGATGTAAATGGGGATAAAACTCGATATAAGATAGGTATAGTCATTGATAGTAGCCTACGATACCAATGAAATTATGAACCACAACCACACTCTTCGATTCTTACAACAAAAAAATTTCTTCCACCTTCAACATGTCTACTACCACACACTTCTGAGGCTCCACATTAATAAATAAAATCAACTCTCCTGTCCAGAACATGCCCTTGGATAACTTTTTATAGAGATGGTGGAATCGAAGATCATGGAAGACAGTTATGAGATGCTCGACATGATACTATGCTACAAGTATATTGAGATATCATCGATGAATATAATGTTGAACCTATCCAGGAACACATGGAACATAGAGTTCATAAACCAAATGGACACAGTTGTGAATTCATAACACCAAGTGTCATGACTACAAAGTCGAAGTTCCCATACCTCCATATTAAGTAAATCTTTTGGATATCGCACTCATTCATCCTCAAAATGTGATATCCAGCCCCGAATAAATATTTTAAATCCAACACTCCCATCTTAGCTAGTGGAAATGATTATATATGCTCATAATTGGAAAATGTTTTCTGACTGAAAACTAATTCAACCTTCGGCATTCTATGTATAGACTATGTCTACCATTTGATTTCTTTGAGAAAAAACCGGAGTACCCAACAGTGACACACTACGATAGATAATAACCCTTATGAATTAGATATTCTACTTGAACCCTTAATATCCAAAACATTGAAGGTTCGATATTATAATAATTCATCGAAATTAGAGAAGCACTAAGTGGAAAGTCTATTCCGAACACCAAATCCCTTCAATGGAGTAGCATCAAAACCACCTTGATTAAAACATCTCAGAACTACCCAAAGACCATGGGCCCAATAACATCTCATCCCCAACTGATTCCACAAAAATCCCAACTAACAAGGAAATGAGTGTCTCCACACAATAAATGACCATCTTAAAACCCCAATCATCAAGGAAAACCACTCATTTTCCGTCCATGTCTGAAAGCAGGACTCTCTTTATAATGTAGCTGATAACAGCACATACAGAATAAAAAAGTAAATGTTGAGGATAAAATCATATGGATGCATATGTAGAAAGAAATGATCCTTATAGGAATGACGCAGCCCCATCAACAGTCTATAACCCCGACACACAACAAACATGATGGTTCAAACTCTGACAATTATAGTCAATACGAGAGGCACAGGGTGACTATCTGCATCCAGTCCCAAATCATGGGCTTGAGTGGGTGAAATAATGGTGTGTGAATCTCCTAAGTCAAACATGGAACAAATAATAGTACTAATAAAACTGATTTTTCATCGGATGATATTTTCCCCTCTGAAACTAATGCCTCTATTATGTGAAATTGACCATGCCCATATACATTACCTCTATTATGATGACCACCGACATGTCCACACTTTGGTTTCATTCCTTGAATGTGAGGAGAAACTTGAGTTTAGGCTCTACCTACACCATCTTCCCCCAGTGAAGAAAAAATCATATGCCCATACTGCTTAAACGATCTAATTGGAAAATATTAATAAGGTTGGCATTGAACGTATCCACCACCTCAAAACTAAACTCATATAACCACTAAGAACTGGTTCTGGATATGGCCACGAACCCCCAACAAAAATACACATTCAAAACAATCCCATGAAAATCATGGAATCAAAAAGCTATAAAAGGTGAGAAAGTATGCTAATTAAGGTCAACTCTATACTGGTAAAATCCACCAAGGCATTGACACATGAGAAAATCCACTGAAAACCCTACCCCTCGAGGAACACTATTGTTTCCCCTAGCATGAAAATACTCATTGCCTATGCATCCTGTGAAAAACCTCTACCTTAGTTTGAACCTCAAAATATGTTGGAAACATAAAAGTATTTACCCAATACTAGATTAATGTATGGAGTGCCTCTTAATGACATATCATGTGAGACTAATCGTTTGGAAAAATATTTGGGGAAAACACAGAAGATCCTTGAATATGATTCCCAACTCTTGTATTTACAAGATCCCCTTATGGAGAGAATAAAGATCCTTCCACTTTACTACACTCATGTTAGGAGAATGGAACTCGTCCTGGAACTCCTTCTGGATGTTAACCCAGAAAACATCTACCTCCTTCTACTCTCCCAGATATATCATCCACCTCTAACACAAAAATCTTCTCATAAAAATGACCTCCAAAGGGACCCGATACTCAATTTGGTCTTAGATAAAATTGAAAATTATCTCAATACCCTACAAACAACTCTCTTCCCCCACATCTAAAACATCCCCCACATACTTTAAAAAAGACCTATATTGGAAAGAACCCACTTTCCACCACCACTGATAATACTCTTCAACTTGATCAACATAACAATGATTAACTAGATCCACCTATTAAACCTCAATTTCTAGATCCACACATTAATGTTGAAGGAGAGACATCCCAGAAAGGAAATGAAGATATTTCCAAAGAATTATTAGTATAGAATTTCATAAAAATTAATTTTAACTCATTTAATTAATTTTTTTTATACTTTTCAAATTTCAAAAAATAACCTATTTAAAATAATAACACAATTCATTATGATAATTGTTTTTTTCTTAGGTCTCTACACTACCAGTGGGTCCATCTCACTTTTCCATTCCATTAGATTAGAGTTCGTTCATAGGATCCCATGGGACCTAAAATCCTATGTCTTATATGGTATCCCTTGCCTTTGATACATACCAAATTCATCTACAGCTATTACAATACCAACCTATGAATTCCTCACAATTTGTAACACTGAAATCCTAATAATCTCTCCACCATCACCTATGACCAAACTCTTCCATGACCCCTCCCTCCAAAGATACATCAATAAAGGGAGATACATAATAATCCTCATGTTCCACCTCTAGTAGGGCCCAATTTGGTGACTAGATCCATGGGTATGAAAATATAATATATTGGAGGCATTAACCGCTATAATATAAATATTATTAGGAGATAAGATGGATTATCCACATACAACTCCATGAAATAATGTAAAAAAGAAATCCAAAAACCATCCCACATTCATGTATGAATAAAAATTATATAGATACAATTATTTATCCTATATAAACACCAAAATTAAAATTAAATAGTGTAAAAGAATCTATTTAAATGTTAGGTCTAGTAATTCTTAGCACAATCCATGTATTTATCTCAAAAACCATAAAACATTTTTATATAACTTGGGTGAGTATACAAGTATGATAAATTGGAAAAAAATCGTTTTTAAAATGCATATGTGAATGAAGCATACAAATGTGTATGTCAGAAAATAGCATATCCCAAAATCACCAATCATGGTATACCAACCATCCCAACAGCACCAAGGCACACACACCAAATAATCCAACACATGTAATATATTATAATAAGAATCACATTGATAAGGGTACCCCACAATGCGTTACCAATATTATTTCACTCTCACACCCAACATCGTACATATTGGTGCTCCCATATCTTATGTATTCCACATCATCCTATAATCATGATCCAACACACCTCACTCGGAGACACTTGGGCTCACCAAGCCCTAAGCACGACCACAACACATCACACCAGAAAACACCTTTTTCACAACACACCCTTCCTCCAATGCCAGTGTAATTTGTTATTGTGAACATGTGTGACATAAAATTCATGAAATCCTCCTAAAATAAATGACCCCCACTATAAATGACCCCACAAGAATGGTCAAATATTTCATGAAAGCACATTGATCATCACATCTAACCAGCAAACACCTAGTATATCACACATCACCTAAATACACATAGGACATACAAAACCATTGTATAATGCCCTAAAAGTCCTATATACATCACAACCTATGCAATACCTAACTCATATTGATGATAGAGTTGGAAAGAGAGGGTAATCAACCATTGATACACCTCCCTAGATGTATGGAAAAACACCCACGTGGGATTATGCTAGTGTCGATACATAGTAATCGACATGGGTGGGGTGCGTATTCAAAAGACAACAATATAAAAGTATAAATATAGTATCAATAACTCATGATGAACCTATGGGTTTGTTATCAAATAATCCTTCTCACAACACTGTAAATTGTTTTCAACCTCGATAAACATAACTTCACAAATTATGACACAAACCCTAATTCACATTTTCATCCAATATCATTTAATCAGAGCATTCATTTAATTATTTAGAATCAACCAAATTTAACAAAAATTTCACCATTTATTTATCCATTAAAAATTTCAATTCCATTAACAAAACCAACCCAAGCCATTTAAAACATTATTGGACAATTATATATTTATTTAATCACTACTTTGGCATGAATCACAAAGAAACCACCATCTCAATGCCTCAAAAGTATGGCCAAAAAATCTAACTCCCTACCTCCCAAAAAGAACAACTAATAAAACTATCATCCACATATTCCCCAACCACACATCAATTCTACCATAATGTTTTCTACACATCACAACACATTAATATTTTTTCACAAATTTAGGAACGGGATTTTATAACATTCTACATTATTTTATTGGCATCATCAGAGTAGCCAAAATCCTTGGGAAATCATTTCATTAGCTAAATATAAGTGGTTAATAAATTTCCATTTAACAGTTATATCAAAATAAAAAACCAATTAAGAAATCAAATCACATGTATACCGTGTAAATAAATCCCCAAGCAGCCACTATTTTCAGTGGGAATTCTTGTCTATACAATTATCTATATTAAAAATAAGAACAAGGATATAAAAGCATGCTAATCAAACACCATTTTCGAATTTCAATTTGATTAAAAAAATATTTTTCTCTAATTATTCAATAAAAACCATAAAATAGAGATAAAAAAATTAAACCCCACCTGTACGATATACAATAATGAGAAATGAGGGAATCTGTACCCCAAAGAAGCATGTTGACTCGTTGTGCACTATTGGGTGAAGACAAATGATTTCAAACAACAACCGCACCACGAGAACCATAAATCAACCTTCACTAAAATAAATTACCACAAAAACAACCCAACTAACACCCTAAACCATAACAACATCACCACACCAAAGCTCTGGGATATGAAGAAAAGAAAAACCACCAAGAAGGGGGAAGTACCTACAACTGATCAACCATGGATTTACAACAAACAACCATTAGGACCAATGGATCAATGAGGGATGAAGGGGGATTGATGAAATTATTATGGAAACTAGGGATCCTCCAAAATGAGAGGATTAATATTCAAATACCAAAATAATGAAAATTATTCGAATAACAATAATTTTAAATGTACATTTTATTGGGGATTTATATGACATGTATTCCTATTTCAAAAAATGTAATCCTTAGAGATCTAAATTTCGAAAAAAACATATCTCATTTTTTATTATTCAACCCCATAAATCAACAAGTTATTAAACTTCAATGTAAATGTTTTGAAACTAACATTTATTTCATGTAATACACTTTCATGGTGTGTATTTTATGTAGCAGCTCTACGACATCTCCAACTCCAAAAAAAACTCTTATAACCTCCTAGAAATACCGACCACATCCAAAAAAATGAAATGTAACATATAGGGAGGGAATGGACTATTAAAAAATATATCACAGTCTATTCATGATTCACTAACACTTTTTTGGGATATTCAGAATGGTTTTTGAATCTCCCCTGATTTATATCTTTTCACTAGGTCATCCCTTGGTTTCTAATTTTTTTAAAACCCTAATAGGTTGAAAATACCAGATCTTTGTGGTTTAATATTGAATTTCTTATGATTATTTTAATCTAGGTTTGTGAGGATTGAATCTATTCTTTTCAAAATACCATTTTCAAAGGCGGCTATATTTCCTCCATTAGGGCAATTGGTGTCTTTATAAAATGTTGTGTTATATTATTATACATTATTTTTATGGTATTTTTACAGTAGTTTGGATGATACAAATAATTGACTTGAAATATATTGCGTCTCTTTATATAAATTTATCCCCTAGTTGTGTAAAATGTGTATTCAAATGGGAATTAATTAAAAATTATTTTATACACATACTGTATGGGATGAAAATTCTGAAATATGGTTTTAATAGTAATATGTATTTTCAAGCATCGGAGTGGTGATTCTTAACTTGTGAAAATGTTTTATAATATTATTATAATTTTTTGTTGAGTGTTTTTTGGAAACCGAGTTGTTAGGAACCTTGGCTATGTTGGTTTATGTACATATTAATATTTCTTATTTGGTGATGCACTACTAGGTATTATGATAGATAATCTTTATATTTTTTACCAAATGGGTTTCCATGATAATGATAGACTATGGAAGTTAAAAAATCATTATAAATCTTATTAGGCCAGTTTAGAATTCCATTTAATTTCTATGTATGCATTCTCATATGATAGATCCAATTTTCTTTTGGAATTACACATGATGGTTCTGTTTCATGTTTGAAAACTATCATTTTTATTCAATGAAATATCCTAGTATGGATTGTTTATTTACCTATATTTATTTTCCATATTATTTTTTCATGCTCATAGTGTATTTGAAAATGTATTATATTATAAGAAACCAAAGGATTTTTTATAATAAAATTCACATATAATTTCATAATAATCATGATTATCAAAATCTATAAAAATTATTTACATAGTCATTAAAATTTTAAAGATTCATGGTTGTTTCATACAAGAATATTTACTCACACTCTTAAAATTCCTTCAACTGTATGCGAATTTTTTTTAGGAAATGTGAAGGGTAGAATGGCATGAAGAATGGTTACTTTTTTGGTTGATATTTACATACATATGTGTTGTGATGGTGGATATTTATGGTCAAATTGAAACTTAATTTTAGTTTTTTATATTTTAGTATTTTTTTATGGTTTTCATGTCTAATGGTTGTTTACCTTTTCATCCATGTTTTAATATGAACATTTATTGTTCTTCATTATCAATAATGGTCCCTTTGAATCCATTGGTTTGAATAGGAAATTATTTCTTCTCAAAAAATATAACCATATATATTATGATTTATTTTTTCATCTAGGGATTAATGAATATGATCAGTGAATTCTTTATTGAACATAATAGAATCTTATTCTTCTTTTTGGAAATTATATTCCAAATATTCAATGAAGGATCCTTTTCTCACATTAAATTATCATATATAGATATATTTATTGGTTTAAGATCTAGTGGAAGATATTATTTAATTATTTTAAAAGGAAAATTTCTAAATTATTCATGAAATTCCTTGATTTAAACCCTTCATTATATAGAGAATTTTATCATTTATTTTATATCAACCTGATTTTTCTACTCCTTGGATTAAAATTAGATATTTGGTTTCCTCTCCCTTAATAAATTCATCCCATTATATTTAAAATACTTTTCATCACAAATATCAAGTGTGTTTAGATTTACTTAATTATATTTTAGTGGGGTATTTGGATTTTTTTCGGGTTATTGTGGTTATTTTTCATACTCCAATTTCATGTGTGTATTCACTCTTTGCAATCAGTTACTATACTTCTGATATTGTTATTGTGTTAATGGATTTCCTTGGAATATCATAAAATAGTTTTACTAAATAGGAATTAGGGTTATAGAATATGTGATATAATTTCTATTCTATAACATGCTATTAATATTTGAAATGATATCCTCAGATAAAGAAAGAAATAATAGAAAGTAAAGATAAAAAATATACTATGTAGGGATATTTAAAATTTAAAAATGTAAAAATTAGTAAATAAGTATATTATTTATAAATGATATGTGGACAATAATTAAATAACTTGGCCACTCCAACTATATTTCCTAATGTTATTGTTAACTAGTTATGTAGATTCTAATTTATCATATATAAATCATTTAGGAATGAAATATTAGAACAAGAACATTGGGTTTCCCTTGAAAATGCATTAAATATTTGTTACTACACTAAATTTATATATTATTTTTATTCTTGTTTTAAAAATAATAAAATGATTAATTAAAAAAATGACATTCTTTAATAATAATGAGTGAAATTAGTAAATAAATTGAAAAAAACAGTTGTTTTAGTATTTTTGAAAAATACTTAACGTTTTACCCTTGAAATTATGCCACAATGTTTTTAAATATATGAATTCCCAATCAAATATCCCCAACTAAAGGGATCAATATAATTACACACAACATCCGCTCATTATCAACTCATATTATCTCTAATATTCCATAATAATAAGTATGAGTCTCCTTACTATTATTTTTTTTCAAGAAACCAATCACTGGTCAAGAGAGGGCCTCAATAGATTCATCATTACCAACAGTTGTAAATTTCTCAATTAACAGTGTCATTCATCATTCATCCATATATGGTTTTATGATATTTTATATTTTGATAGAAATACTTAATACACTCACTCCCCATTCCAAACAACTTATTTGTATATTATATGAGTAGTTTATGGGAATTAATTATCATTAATTTTGTAAGATAAGTGATGAAACATGGAGTGTGTAATGAAAAATTACTATCTCCAGAAAAACTATTTCTTATCTTCTACCATTAATCATAAAGATTAATAGGAATAAAATTTGTATTGAAAATCAAAACACTGGATCAAAACACATTTTCTCCCATTACGATTGAGACTATTTATTTATATCCCCATTGAAATATAGTGTGTAATCCAATAGGCATAGTAATAAATAAATTTTTTGTAAATTTTATAAATAATATCAAGGAGAAAACCAAATCTATCTCTACAGGTAGAGTGTAATGTTCCTGACTTGAATGCCCAAGCATACACAAACCAATCCATGAAAACACACAGGGAACACCTCTAGAATATTGGATTCTAGGTAAAACACTTATTAATGAGTATCGATCATGAAAGGGGTTACGTCCCTCCATTAATTTTTAATTTATAAATGATCGTGTCTAATTGCGATTCTGGCATTACTACTTGGGGTGTTACACATAATAGTAAAATTTCTAAATACCCAATATTTGAATACATTTTGGCCTTATCACATTGAAAATAAATAAATAAAAACTAATAAAATTTCTATTTTCATCCAATCATGGTCCAATAAAATCCAAAATTTCTATATAAAAGTAAAGATTTAGAAACCCCAAATACACACACACATTTATATATATATACCATGATAAGCATGGAATAAGGTGAAATATAAAATATTCCATATTAGAAATCTCCTTGATAATAATATTAGTACAACCCCAAGGATTTGGAATAACATTTCCATTAAAACACCAACATGGCTACCGTCCAAACTTCCAACTCTATGTACTTCTAACTCACATGTTGCAGGGCTATATTGTTTCATGGAGCTTGAAATAATAGATCCATAATATCATAGAGTTTTGCAAGAAGAGCTTGATTATATTAACGTTTTATGATTTTTCCACTCCACCACTACTCACCTTTAGAAATAATAGGTGTGTGAAAAAATAATATATTGTTAGAGTTGAACAGAGAAAATAAAGATAAAAAGTACTATATTCCCCCAAAATGGTAGAAAGTAAAACTAGTACATGTAACTCACTATAACTATAGAATTTATACATATAATCCCTAAAATCATGTATCACCAATCCTTGATGGTGTGCCTAGAGGTATGCGAATCATTTTTACCTCCCTATCATGCTTAAAATAAATACTATAGTTAAGGAAAGATCTTTTCAAGTGTGATTATGCGGTGGGTATACTATAGTTAGGCATTATGACTATCATGTGGGGATGGGGAAGTGGTAAACCAATTTTATGCCTTTCATACCCTTTATATTCATCATTATCTGGTACAAATATATATATAAATTTTAATTTTTTGTATATTTATATATCCATTAATGTATGAAAATAGTTCCATAATATCATGTAGAACTATTTATCATTCTATAAAGACATTAATATATATAATACTATGAAATACACCCATTTATCACTTGTTACAAATTCTAATATACATATCATAAAAATTAAAGAAAAGAAAATTAATTTAATCACAATTATTAATGGAAATTTTAAAAGGAAACTATAATGTAATCACTAAAATTAATATGATCTAGGATTCATAAATATCACTCTATATGTTCTTGTATGACATTACATATACATAACATAAACCAAAACTAGATATTATTATAGTTAAAAATTACTAATACTTCATTTTATTTAGATAAAATTTTTAAAAAATGAACTTCAATTTTTCTGATATCACTAATAACTCGCCTATTAATGTATGAGTGAAAAGTGTCATTCCCACACCAATAATAGATTCCAAATTTATCCTTTAGTGTCTATCAAATATAAATTCCACCTAATTTATTTTAATAATAATCTTTAAATTAGTTATTTATGATTAACAAAAATACTAAAGGGAGATATGGATTTAGGTTAGGAAAAAAATGGTATTACATTTACATTTCTAAGGGAAAATAATGGTTTTACGCTATACATGAATAAAAATGAGAGATTGAAATATTTAATAATTCTAAATAAATTGGATGGAAATATTATATTTATTTCTCTTGGAAAATTAGAATAATATGAAGACAATTAAAGGGATTTGTCAGTTATACCATGTAACACCCTGATATTTTAGTTTAAATTTCACATTAAATAAATATATTTTCATTTCAAATATGTTTGTTGTATTATAGTCATTGATTATGCATGTTTCCAATATGTATATTGAAGTGGGGTTTATATTTTGTAACAAATTAGACATAATATAATTAAATCATGATAAAAATGAAACAAAAAATAAAAATTTAATTAGAGTATTTTCTATGAAAATATAATTTTTAAGTATAAAAATTATTTTTATTATTATAAAATAAAAAAATATATTTTATTTAAAAAAAGAAAATATTTATTTAAATATAAACTATGGATTAAATTAAATATTTAACGAATGAATAATTAATTTTCAAAATATGAGGTTAATATTATGTATTATTTAAAAATACATATTCCCCAAAGTAATATTATTTACATATTGTATAAATTTATTTAAAAATATAAAACATATAAATTTTAAATGAAAAAATATTTTAATGATTAAAATTATAATAATTATATTGACACCTATCTAATTTGTAATTTATATGAAATATAGAAACAAAAAATAATTTTTCAATTCATTTAAAAAAATATGATTTCTTTATATATTTCAATTTTTCATTTAAAAGTTAAATTTCCCATTTATATAAATTGAATTATATTAAAAGAAATAAATAAAACAAATAACTTTTGAAAAGTTATTTCCATGGTATGTTTCACGTTGAGGCATAAAAAATAGTTAGTGACATAAAAAATTTAGCTATCCTGATAAGGGAAAAATAAGGTAAAAAGTGGTTAAAAAATAGTAGTTGAATAAAATATCCTAAAAAAATCTATTAATGTGTGGATTGGGTATATCTCAACTAAATTTTACCCCACATATATTATATTTACATGTCATATACATTATGTTTTATATGAAACATTATATGTTATGAATGAATAGTTGTAAAAATGGCACTCAAATCAATCCTATAAAAGGACCCCTTCCCAATGCCTTAAAAACACTCTATTAAATTGGTGAACTCATTTATATATTAAAATTTTGTTACCCTAAATTGTTAATTGATGATTTGAATCCTCCAGTTCTAATAAAAAAACGTAAATCCTTCATTATGAATGAACTCGTTTCGAGAGGTATAGAACTAATAAAAGTATGTTAAAAGTTATTCACTATAATTTTAAATTATGTTATCCTATAAATTAATTATAAATACTATTATTAACTATAATTTTGATATATTGATACATTATTCTTATGATAATTATTATATTACAACTATAGGACTCTATACTATATATTATTCTTTTATAGCACATGTACTTGTTTAATTCTCTTCAACCTCCTACATGAATTATGTTGTTTGATTTTTAAAAATTACTACCTGAATGAGTAATAAGAGAATAATATTATTAATATAAGTTATTAATGGGTAATTTATTTCATCAATGTGGTCTTTTAAATGTGACATACAATATTAATGGCCATTGTAATGTAACATATTTCTATTAGTTAATTGTTAAAACAAGTGCGTTATAGTTTTCAATATAAACAAAATAATAAGTAATAAAAATATGATAAAGGAATATAATTGATTATGATTCAAAGAATGTTATACATGAGGATAAATACATTGTTTTTTAAATAATTAGTAAATTTATGGTTTTCTCGTTTCAATTTTTTACTAAATGAGATATATTCCATATTCCATACCTAATTTCTTTATTTTATGTATGTAATTCCCCAAGAATGTATTAAGAAATGTTTTAAATTTAGTAAATGGAATTTAAATATAAAAATAATCCTCATTAATTTTAAAAAATTTCAGTAGAAATGTTTCCAAATCAGTAAGGTATTCTTACCATTTATTCATTAAAATCACGATTATATACATCCAAACAACTATTCTGGGGAAAATGTTTTATATTTCCATTATAGACACTACTATTTTATCATTATCTAGAATTTTATGTTTCTAAAACATATTATCATCATTTCATACCCATTTGGTTCATAATTATAAAAAAATAAGTTTTTTAAATGCCTCCACCATTATCTATTCTTTTCAATAAGAATTATTTGACATCCTTTCCCATATTCCCCATATTGTTTTTCTATTTTGTTATATATTTATATATTATTTCACAAGGTCACTATATATTTTCCATTTCCCTCATTAAAAAATAATTATTTTTATATTTTATTAATTTTTTTATACTTTTGATTTTCTATTTACATTTACCATATCTATGAAATTATGAACTGAATGTTATTTTGTAATGTTTTACACATAAATACATTTTGACAAATTATACATAAATGTTAATTAACGATAATAAATTTTATTTTTTCATGGTTTTACAATTTAATTTGTATTCTAATTTTTTTTATAAATTACATTATTTTAAAATATAATGTATAAATAAGAAAAAATATTTCTTCGTATTTTTAAAAATAAAATTTTAATTTATATATATATGTATTTTTTGTATATGTTAATAAATATTTTCTTTTATTATGATTCACTAATGATATAATCTAATTATACCATCAACCATTATTCAATGTATAGATTATTATAATCTATTTTTTAAGTTATCATGATACACATTTCCATCCCATGGTTTATTAAGAAAAAATGGAATAATTAAATATTTCATTTGTATGTTTTATAATTATTTTACTAATTGGTCCATTATATTCCCAAATTTTTTTGATGATTATTTATATATCAATACATAATTAAGTTATGTATGGAAATAACTAGAGGTATCATAGTGAATATGTTTTTATATCTACATGATTTTATATAGCATTTCTCCTAAGTGTGTTTGTGGTCATGATTTTGGATATGCTTTTCCTAAAGTTATTTCGAAGACATTATTGTAGATATATTTTTTATAAAATATTGTGTACAAACATTATTTTAGATAGTTTTATTCATTATTTGGTGTGTTCAAATGATAGTTTATAGCTTTATTCACATGTTTGTGTATGGAAAATATTAGGGATATATTTATTTATTAATATTTATATGGACTCGACTGGATATATTTCTTTTAAAGAAATATTTGTGTACATGAATATGGGTATATATTTTCACATTTATTATTTAGACATGATTGTGGGAATATTTTTCTTTATTTTTGTGAGTGTAAATGACTACAGGTAGAATTTTTCAATAATTTTTGCATGCATAGGATTTCCCGAATCTGTGTTCACTAAATTATGGGTTTATATGATAAGATTAATTTATATTCATAGTGATATTATTTTCATTAATTATATATTTTTCACATTATTATGATCATTCTATTATTTCATTATCATGATTATTTAAACATGTTTCCTCATTTATTAATCTTATATTCAAATTTCTGTTGATACCTAATATCATGAACCCTGACTAATGATCCATTTATTATTGGGCATGATTAACATATATTATGACCATTAATCATTATTATGTTCATGTATGAAAATTCTTAACATATTAACACTTGTGATATTTGATGATGGTTTCTTTTGTTTACCCTAGGTAATAATTTGATCACACCCATTTCTTGTATTTTTATTCCATAATATTTAAAGAAGGGTAAAAAATATGATACATGTAGGAGGGGGTCTAGTGGGGTGTGACTATAATGAAATGTGCATAATGTTTAAAAAAATGTTTTTTATGTATCTTATCAATATTCAAACTAACACTTTTTGATCTTGTATATTTTTCGAATTTGTATTATTTAATGTTTGAATTTTGAAAATAATGTAAAATATGTTTGTTAATTCCAGAATAATATATATTTAAATCAAATACATTACATATTAAAAATAGATACAATTATGTTGTATTTATGTGTCATTGTTTCTTTCAGAGTTGGGTTCTGTAATTATTGGTGAGTAATTTATTATGAATATAGTTATAAAAATGATATATTTATATATATAGAATAAAAAGTGATAGAGGATGTAAATAAAAATTTATATATATAAATTAAATTTCCACCATTAAGGATATATTAGGATTGATTTCCCATATAATATAATTTCTTACACTGATTATTGTTTTTTGACACTCACCGAATCATTTCTATTTTTTCAGAAGATGGAACAAGTTTTAACCGACTAAATAAATATTTTCATGGACATTGTCATGATTTTCACATCGAGATACCAAATGGGATGGGATATGGAATAACAATGTCTTGTAAATAAATTCTGTAGTAATTAATTATAACGCCCCGACCCTAGTAACCTAGAGTCGGTGCCTTATTACATAACATTGGCATGATCACAAGAAAGATCAAATCTCGAAAGACCGATTGGTTTAGTAGCCTTGGAAACACTAGATATATTCATAAGTCTTACATTACATCATAATGTGAAAAAATACTACAACAACATATTGTCTCCATATTCCACACTCATATCCCCACATAATATCCATTCAGGTCATTCATAATTTACTTCTTTACTTCCTGGGAAAAATAAAACATAGAAAATGGGTGAGCTCAAATGCCCATTAAGGATAAAAATATAGAAGAAAATTTCATAATTAATAATAAACATTTAAGGAAATGTATAACTAAAACAAAAGCCTTTTAAACTTGAACTTCAACACAGTATGGAAAAAGTAAATTGAAATAATTCCATTTACTTATTCACATGGATATTCTACTAATCGAATAATCACATGCAATATCAATAACCACTTTCATAATGATGGAATGCATAATTCCAGACAATCATAACAACATAGCCAAGGCCTCATGCCAAGGCTACAAATAATATTTTTCCAAAGCCTTGTGCCAAATCACACTAGTTTGTCTCATGAGACCTACCGATGCATCGAGGAGCTATAGCGGGCTCCACCCGTCACATATTAAGTTCAATGCATTCCCATATGAAAAGGATTAAACATAACATAAACATTCATATTAAAACTAGCATACGAAATGTCAATACTTTCACCATAAACTATGAATGTTATAAAAATAGCACATCCACAGTCAAACATATCACAAAACCTTCAATACAATATAGAAGTTTTGTATCATAATAAATCAACTTCAAATAAGCGTAAAATCCATCGAAGGATGTTGACATAGATGAAATCATAACTCTTTTTAGAGAAATATCTCTTTCTATTTTGAAATCATTTAAGAGTATTATATTTATGAAATAAAACATTTTCTTTGAAAATATTCTTATAAGCTGGTAAGGGAAGCTTCGAAGATTTTATAACAGCGGAAAATAGCTGCAACCGCCGTATAAGTTAAAAAAACATTCTTACCTTATTTTTGTCGAAAAGGTTAAAAAACAACATGTTTGGAAAACAACAGAAAGATTCCTTTATAAACCTCTTATAAAAAGTCAATCAAGGGTAGAAATGACTTTATCCCATATTCTAGTAAATAATAAAAATGTTTTGAAATTCATTTTAAAGAAATGTATAAACAACCTCGGATAATGAAGAGATTGTGAAATAACCCTTACCTTGTACTTTTCATTTGTTGGGGTAGGTTAACCTCCTGTATAATGGTGAAATATTTGTTATTAAATTATTCAATAATAATATACATTAATATGATATCATATATGATCTTTTAACATTTCTTTGTTAATAATATCTCAGAATTATCGTCGTTTCAGGTGTTAACATAATCATTTTATTTTATATGTTTTGTTACATAAGCCATGTTTGTAATGGATAGGTTGTATCTTAATCATATCTATAATTATATAAAGTCCTTAGATACTATTATTAATCATAAAATGAGAATTATACTTGAATGGATATGATGGAGAATGAATCTCATCACGTTCGTGGAGACGGTAGTCCGTATGTATGCACGAGCGATAATATCATTCTTTTGATCTTAAAATAATAAATATTTGGATGGTATATCATATATACAGAATCATTATTATGTTATATTTATTATTTACATGAGTTTCACATCATTATTGTACCCATCCAAATAAAAATTTATTGAATAACAATTACACCACGACGTGGAGACGGTAAGCCGTGCGTATGCACGTATGGTGACATGTTATTAAAAGGATAGATAGAATAATGAATATGGTTGTACCATATTTATAATAACATCATGGTATATATATGATACTGGAGTTATTATTTTATAATGGTAACAACAAAGGAAGAAGATGTGGAAGAAGAAAGGAACTTGAAAAAGGGTGGTGAAATCATTACCTCTTCTTCGGGTTCTTCCTTTTAATTTGATCAAAAGGGCACCATAGGTTGGCTTTCTGATCAAACTATGGCCTCTAGGATGTATTTAGGGAAGTTTAGAGAGTATTTGGGTAGGTTTTGGTCGATCCAAAAGGCTTTGAAGGTGTGAAGTAATGAGAAGGGGGAGTACCCTTTTATAAGAGGGGTGAGGGGCACCTTTGGAAAAGCTAGAAATATTAATTTATAAAAAATTCATATTCGGTTTCTAATGGCTAAAAAGTGGATTATTTAAATTTTAAGGTGGGTATGGGTCGAAAACCACTCATCCAATATAATTTAGACAGGTTTGGGTACTTATATTAACCTTATCATTAAGTATTAACTCTAAGTTAATTAGTTTCACTTTTACAATGTCTCTTTGTATTTCTATATTTTATGGTTAATAAACATATCATATACATCCAAACGACCCCCAAATAGTTAATTAATGATACAAATATCATGATATAAGTCTCTTGTACGAACCTTAGATTTTTAGGAATATAAAATCAATTAATAATATAATATTTTTTTAAAAACTCTTTTATGTCAATTTTGACACTATTCAATAGTTGATTTTTTTGAAACTTATAAGAGAATTATTACTTAGAAAAAAGTCAATTAAATAAATCCTAATATGACATATTATCCTATAAAATTAGTTTAATTCATTAAAAGTATCATATTATATTTATTTGGATATTTATAATATCAATTATTTTAATTTTTCACTATTATGGTAATTATTGCATCATCATTGTCTCATAAATAAATTAAATTATTTAATGTCTATAAATTTTAAATAAAATTTAATTATTTAGGAAATCATTTTATCTTTCTAATTAATATTTATAGTCGAAAATCCAACATATATAACCTTATGTAAAAATTGTTTTGCTAAAAGATATATGCTTGTGTAATTTTTGTATTCATTTTAACTTAATTAAAATAAAGTGTCCCTATCACCTAAAAGTGGCTCCATGGGGACCCAAAATCGACCCAAAGATGCCTATGGTCGAACATGTTTCAAACAATAAGTCTAGGACACGTTTTAAGGTAAATTAGTATTATTATTATATTATTTTTTAACCCTTATTTACCGGATTTACCCTTAACCGTGGTAAATAAAATATTTACCGAAGTAATTATTCAAATTGTCTAAAAATAAAATATACCTATTTACACAATTTGAACATCCTGATTCATAATATGGAATCCATTTTTCCAAATTCAAAACACAGAAGTGGCAGAAATTAATTAAAAATTAATTCCCGCTGTTAAAACAAAAAGCGTGTTTTTAAGAGATAATAACTATCAAAAGATTGACACTTGTTTATATCCAGTTTAATTGTAAAATTATGTCCAACGACCAACATTGAATTAAATGGTAAAAACATATTCTAAATATACTTTAAAACCTCTCAAATTCATAATTTATCACTATTAATTATTTTTATTAAAAAAAGTAGTTTTTAATTAAAATTTAGTAATTTTCACTATTTATCAAAATATTAAAGTTATCTGAAAAGTACCAAAATTTCACCTTAGGCTAAATTCGATATTATGAATCCAAAAATGAAGCCCATTTTGAATTATAAAATATATATAATTTCAAAAATTAGTTATTACTATTCATAATGGCTAGTTTGATTGGTTATGGTGTGTTAGAACTCGGTGTTGTGTACAACACACGCTATCACATTATTCAAAGAGAAGCGTACCATAGAAGCATGGGGTGTTAAATATTCCCCTCATTCAAATAATTTCTTACTCGAAATTTCTAGAATACATATCACATGAAATGACTTGGGTGGTTCTTCATCATAAGTTCCTTGGGTTCCCACGCTGCCTCTTCTATCTTATGGTTTCTCCACAAAACTTTTACCAGACGCGTCGTCCGGTTTCTCAGTACCTGTTCTCTCGTATCAAGAATCCGGACGGGCTCTTAACAATAAGAAAGATTGGGTTCTAGTTCTAACTCCTCATAGGTGAGTACATGCATTGGGTCACACATGTATTTCCTCAACAGAGATACGTGGAACGCATCGTGAACATTAGAGAGATTTGGCGGCATTGCCAATCGGTAAGCTACAACCCCAATTCGTTCTAGAATTTCGAAAGGTCCAATGTACCAGGGACTCAATTTACCTTTCTTACCAAAACGTATGACTCCCTTCCATGGAGATACCTTCAGGAAAACATGATCACTGACTTGAAATTTCAAATCCTTCCTTCGATTATCGGCATAGCTCTTCTGCCTACTTTGAGGTGCTTTGATATGATTTTGGATTACCTTCAACTTTTCCATCGTTTCCTCCACCAGTTCTAGACCTACAAGTTTTCATTCACCAACGTCATCCTAACAGGTTGGTGTGTGGCATCTCTTTCCATATAACACTTCATATTGTGCCATCTGAATACTCGAATGGAAGCTATTATTATAGGAAAATTCTACCAGAGGTAAATACTGATCCCACATACCCTGAATGTCAAGTGAGAAAGATCTCAACATGACTTCTAAGGTTTTAATAGTCCTTTCTGATTGTCCATCTCTCTGAGGGTGGTAGGCAGTGCTCAAATGAAATTCAATATCCAGGGATTTCTGAAGACTCTTCCAGAATCTTGAAGTAAAATGGGGATCACGCTCAGAGACAATCGATAGGGGTACTCCATGAAGTCTCACAACTTCATTAATATATAGTCTTGCTAGACTTTCCCGTGGTAGATCTTCTCTTATAGAAAGAAAATGTTCGGAATTGGTAAGACGATCAATAATAACTGATATTGAATCATTCCTCCTAGGAGTCTTTCGTAGCCCCATGACAAAGTCCATTGTAATATTGTCCCATTTCCACTCAGGTAAGGGAAGTGGTTGCATGACTCCTCCAGGCTGTTGCCTTCCAGCTTTCACTTGTTGACAAACCATACATCTTGACACAAAAATCAGAAATCTCCCTCTTCATGTTGTCCTACCAAAAATGTTCCTTCAAATCTCTATTCATTTTGGTGCTCCCAGGGTGTATAGGGAAATTAGAACTATGAGCATCATCCAGCAATTCCCTTTTTAGATCAGGTATATCGGGAATACAAAGCCTCTTCCCAAATTTCAAAATTCAATTTTCATACACAAAATCACTCAATTTCCCATCATTCACAGCTTTAATCTTCTTTTGAAATTCTCCATCATTAGTCTGATAACTCTTAATCCTTTCTAGTAAAGATGGTTTGGAAACCATTTGAAAAGGCATTGATGTTTCACCTTCCCTTGTTATTCCCATGTCCGTCTTCACTAGATCTATGAGAATTGGATCTCTTTCAATTCTCATCACGTTCAAAACTCCATGATTTTTTCTCCTCAAAGCATCTGCCACCTTGTTTGCCTTCCTCGGGTGGTAGCGTATCGTACAATCATAATCCTTGAGTAATTCAAGCCATCTCCTTTGCCTCATGCTGAGTTCTTTTTGTGAGAAAATATATTTCAAACTCTTCTGATCTGTATAAATCTCACATTTTTCACCATAGAGGTAGTGCCTCCATATCTTTAATGCAAATATCACAACAGCTAACTCGAGATCATGAGTAGGATAGTTTTGTTCATTAATTTTCAACTGTCGTGATGCATAGGCAATAACCCTATAATTTTGCATAAGGTCACAACCAATTCCTTTCTTCTATGCATCACTATAAATAACGAAACCATCATTCCCCGATGGTAGAGTCAATATAGGAGCATTGACTAATCTTCTCTTCAGTTCTTCGAAGCATTCTTCACAATCTTTTGTCCAAACAAATTTAACCCCTTTACGTGTGAGCTTCGTTAATGGGTTAGCCAATCGGGGAAAATTCTTGATGAAATGTCGATAATAAACTGCTAAACCAATAAAACTATGTACCTCAGTTATAGTCATCGGTGATGGCCATTCATGGATTTACTTGGTCTTAGAAGGATCAACAGAGATTCCATCTTTAGAGATAATATGGCCAAGAAAATAAATCTCCTGATTCCAGAATTCACACTTGCTACAATTCCCATATAATTCATGTCTTCTCAAAGTCTTCAAGATAATGCGCAAGTGATTTTCATGATCTTCGTAGCTTTTCGATTATACCAAGATATCATCAATAAATACCACCACAAATTCATCGAGATACTCCTTAAAAACTCTATTCATCAGATCCATGAATAAAGAGGGTGAATTAGTCAATCTAAAAGGCATTACAGTAAACTCGTAATGCCCGTACCTGGTTAGAAATGTTGTCTTCGGAATGTCTTCCTTCATCACACACAATTGATGGTATCCAGATCGAAGGTCAATATTTTAAAAGGATTGAGCTCCATGCAGTTGGTCAATTAAATCATCAATGTGTGGTAGGGGATAATTTTTATTTATTGTTATAGCATTTATCTCCCTGTAGTCAATACATTACCTCATAGATCCATCTTTCTTTTTAACAAAAAGAACAGGGGCTCCCCATGGAGAAACACTAGGAAGAATAAATCCCTTATTACTCAATTCCTCTAGTTGTTTCTTTAGTTCAACTAATTCTAAAGTGGACATTCTATAAGGGGTCTTTGATATAGGCCTTGATCCAGGAATTAAATCAATGGAAAACTCAACTTCTCGTTCTGGAGGATGTCCAGGTAAATCTTCCTAAAATACATCTAAAAATTCTTTCACAACAGGTACATCCTCTATTTGAACATTCCTTTCCTCACCCACAGTTATTTCATTCAATTCCTCCCAAATAATTGAATTTAATTGAGCTACTGGGGGTGGATTTAGATAAGAATTAGGTGGTGATGATTCTGCTCTAAATATAAGGTTTTCCTTATCATCATCATCGAGAATCGTAACCTCTTTATTCTTACAATAAATCTTTGCATCATAGTCCGAAAGCCAGTCCATACCGAGGATTATATCAAACTCAATAATAGGTATGACGACGCGATCAACAGATAAAAAACATTTATGTGCTCTAATGGGGACTGATTCACAAAACATTGTTGCAATGATACTTCCCTTAGGAGTTTTAACTGACAACTCACTTGTTAAATAATATTGGAAATATCTAATTTTCATAGAAAACTGAGAAGATATGAAACAATGCGATGATCCAGAATCAAATAATTCATTTGCGAAAATTGAGGAAACCATTAAATTACCTGCCACCACATCTTTCAGTGCTTCTACCTCAGCAGTAGTGACAGCATAAGCTTGGCCTTGATCCATTTACCTTTTCTGAGGTATGTTCTCCTGACGCTTAGTACATTAATTTTCATAATGCCCCATCTCCCTACAATCGTAGCACTGAACAATGGTAGCTTCCTTCTTCCCCTTGCAATCACGAGCTTGGTGGAATTTTTCACCACACTTGTAACAGACTCTTGTTCCCTTCTAGCATGTACCAGGGTGTTTCTTACCACATTTACCACAGGATGGATATTCAACCTTTCCCTTCTTCCCCTTATTTCCATTCCCATATTGATCAGCATGTCTCTTCTTCTCTTGCTTTGCTTTAAAGTCATAAGTCTTAGAGAATTCCTTTTCGGTCTTGATAGCACATGAGACAATGTCTTCGTACGAAGAGAAGGATTGTGATACTAATGCCTGATAGAGAAATGGTTTTAAACCATCAAAGAAACGATGAATCTTAATTCTTGGGTTACGTATATAATCTCCAGAATACCTTGCTAACCTTGTAAAGTTAGCCTCATACTCTGTGACATTTCCATCCTCCTTTTGTCTCAGACTCAGCAATTGCCTTTCCATATTTGCTCGATGGTCGTGAGGAATGTATTTTTCTAAAAACAGATATTTGAACGCCCTCCATTCCATATTTGATACTTCATCCTCTTCCATCATGTTTTGAATCAATGACCACCATTGATCATCATCTCCAGTGAGGCGGTAAACTGCCATGATAACTTTTTCCCTTTCACTACTCCCCAAAGCGTGAAATATTTTCTCTAGGGAATTTATCCATTTCTCAGCTACTAAGGGATTTTTACTCCCATTGTACATTGGTGGTTGTTGCCTCATGAATTGATCTATCATTTATCCTCCACGCTACAGATCAGGGGGCTCCAAACAGCTAAGGATATTATTCATAACCTGATTGAGTTGTCCCAGTATGGTGATTAGCTGATCGGCACCAGTTGCATCACCAGCTCCACTATAATTATCTTGAGCAGGAGGGAAATCCCTACATGGAGTGCGTGCATTGATACAGTTTCCATTTCTTCCACTAGGTGCCATTTCTAAACAATGACATAAACTAGATTAGTTTATGAATGAAAATACATAATCCCATACTTATAAAACACTTAACATAAATTGAACTATTTATGGATATAATCCATAATCATAAGAATGTTTTCTTTGAAGAAGTATATACTCATAAACCCTTCATAAATATTTGTAATGAAAATGAGAGTTTTCCTAAGCATATCCCCTGGGAGTGTCGTAACCAAGAGTGCAGTAAGGCCCATTGTCGTGCAGTAGTTCCCGTTCGAGTCTAGCTCAAAGCGGTGTTTTCGGGTTTTACCCCTATGTACATCTATGCCAGAGATGCCTCTACCTGCTCGTATCCAGGCATGGATGTATTGATCGGAAAACTCACAAAATCTCTACAATACCAAAATTCTATGAAGTTCTTCTATACTAATCCTCAAAGTTCATCTTAGGTCTAGGTGCTCTAATCAGTGTTTATCTAAATCTATCTTCCAAGGTTTGTACTAAACTTCATCTGATACCAACTGTAACGCCCCGACCCCAGTTACCTATAGTCGGTGCATTATTACATAACATTGGCATGATCACAAGAAAGATCAAATATCGAAAGACCGATTGGTTTAGTAGCCTTGGAAACACTAGATATATTCATAAGTATTACATTACATCATAAAGTGAAAAACTACTACAACAACATATTGTCTCCATATTCCACACTCATATCCCCACAGAATATCCCTGTAGGTCATTCATAATTTACTTCTTCACTTCCTGGGAAAAATAAAACATAGAAAAGGGGTGAGCTCAAATGCCCAGTAAGGATAGAAATATAGCATAAACTTTCATAAATAAGAATAAACATTTAAGGCAATGTATAACTAAAACAAAAACCTTTTAAACTTGAACTTCAACATAATATGGAAAACGTAAAATGAAATAATGCCATTTACTTATTCACATGGATATTCTACTAATCGAATAATCACATGCAATATCAATAACCACTTTCATAATGATGAAATGCATATTGCCAGACTATCATAACCACATAGCCAAGGCTTCGTGCCAAGACTACAAATAAGATTTTTCCAAGGCCTTGTCCCAAGACACTAGTTTGTCTCATGAGACCTACCGATACATCAAGGAGCTATAGCGGGCTCCACCCATCACATATTAAGTCCAATGTATTTCTATATGAAAAGGTTTAAACTTAACACAAAAATTCGTATTAAAATTAGCATGCGAAATGTCAATACTTTCACCATAAACTATGAACGGTATAAAAATAGCACATCCACAGTCAAACCTATCACAAAACCTTTAATACAATATAGATGTTTTTATCATAATAAATCAACTCCAAATAAGCGTAAAAACCATCAAAGGATATTGACATAGATGAAATCAAAACTCTTTTTAGGGAAATATATCTTTCTATTTTGAAATAATTTAAGATTCTTATATTTATGAAATAAAACATTTTCTTTGAAAATATTCTTATAAGCTTGTAAGGGAAGCTTCGATGATTTTATAACAGCGGAAAATAGCCGCACCCACCGTATAAGTTAAAAAAACATTCTTACCTTAATTTTGCCGAAAAGGTTAAAAACACCTTGTTTGGAAAACAAAGGAAATATTCCTTTATAAAACTCTTATAAAAAGTCAAACAAGGGTATAAATTACTTTAGCCTATATTCTAGTAAATAGTAAAAATGTTTTGAAATTCATTTCTAAGAAACGTATAAACAACCTCGGATAATGAAGAGATTGTGAAATAACACTTACCTTGTACTTTTACTTGGTTGGGGTAGGATAGCCTCCTATATAATGGTGAAATATTTATTATTAAATTATTCAATAATCATATACATTAATATGATATCATATAATATCTTTTAACATTGCTTTGTTAATAATATCTTAGAATTATCGTCGTTTCGGGTGTTAACTTACTCATTTTCTTTAAAATGTTTTGTTACGTAAGCCATGTTTTTAATGGATAGGTTGTATCTTAATCATATCCAGAATGATATCAAGTCCATAGATACTATTATTAATCATCAAATGAGAATTATACTTGAATGGATACGATGGAGAATGAATCTCATCGCGTTCGTGGAGACGGTAGTCCGTATGTTCGCACGAGTGATAATATCATTATTTTGATATTAAAATAATATATAATTGGATGCTATATCATCTATACAGAATAATTATCATGTTATATTTATTATTTACATGAGTTTCACATCATTATTATCCCCATCCAAATAATAACTTATTGAATAACAATTACACCACGACGTGGAGACGGTAAGCCGTACATACGCACGTATGGTGACATGTTATTCAAAGGATGGATAAAATAGTGAATATGGTTGTAACATATTTATAATAACATAACGGTATATATATGATACTAGAGTTATTATTTTATAATGGTAACAACAAAGGAAGAAGAAGTGGAAGAAGAAAGGAACTTGAAAAAGGGTGGTGAAATCATTACATCTTCTTCGGGTTCTTCCTTTTGATTTGATCAAAAGGGCTACTTAGGTTGGCTTTCTGATCAAACTAAGGCCTCTAGGATGTAGTGAGGGAAGTTGAGAGAGTATTTGGTCAGGGTTTGGCCGAACCAAAAGGCTTTGAAGGTCTGAAGTAATGAGATGGGGGATTGTCCTTTTATAAGAGGGGTGAGGGGCACCTTTGGAAACGCTAGAAATATTAATTTATAATAAATTAATATTAGGTTTATAATGGATACAAAGTGGATTATTTAAATTTTAAGGTGGGGATGGGTCGAAAACCACTCAACCAATATAATTTAGACAGGTTTGGGTACTTATATTATCCTTATCTTTAAGTATTAACTCTAAGTTAATTAGTTTCACTTTTACAATGTCTCTTTGTATTTTTATATTATATGGTTAATAAACATACAATATACATCCAAGAGGCCCCCAAGTGGTCCATTAATATTACACCTACCATGATATAAGTCTATTTTCCAAACATTATATTTTTATGAATTTAATATCAATTAATAATATAATATTTGTTTTAAAAACTATTTTACGTCAATTTTGACACTATTCAATAGTTGATTTTTTTGAAACTTATAACAGAATTATTACTTCGAACAAAGTCAATTAAATCAATCCTAATATGTCATATTATCGTAGAAAATTAGTTTAATTCATTAAAAGTCTCAAATCATATTTATTTTGGTATTTATAATATTAATTATTTTAATTTATCACTATTATGGTAATTACTGCATCATCATTGTGTCATAAATAAATTAAATTATCTAATGTCTAAAAATTATAAATAATATATAATTATGTGGGAAATTGTTTTATATTTCTAATTAATATTTATAGTCTAAAATTCAACATATATAATCCTATGTAAAAATTGTTTTTCTAAAAGATATATGCTTTTGTCATTTTTGTTTTCATTTTAACTTAATTAAAATAAAGTGTCCCTATCTCCTACAAGTGGCTCCATGGGGTACCAAAATCGACCCAAATATGCCGATGGTCGAACATGTATCAACCAATAAGTCTAGGCCTCGTTTTAGGGTAATTTAGTATTATTATAATATTAGTTTTTAACCCTTATTTACCGGATTTACCCTTAACCATGGTAAATAAAATATTTACCTATGTAATTATTCAAAATGTCAAAAAATATAATTTACCAATTGACACAATTTGAACATCCTGATTCCAAATATGAAATCCATTTTTCCAAATTCAAAACACAGAAGTGGCAGAAATTAATTTAAAATTAATTTCTGTTGTTAAAACAAAAAGCGTGTTTTTAAAAGATAGTAACTATCAAAAGATTGAAACTTGTTTATGTCCGGTTTAATTATAAAATTATGTCCAATGACCAACATTGTATTAAATGGTAAAAATATATTATAAATATACTTTAAAACCTCTCAAATTATTAATTTATCACTATTAATTATTTTGATTAAAAAATTTGTTTTTAATTAAAATTTAGTAATTTTCACTATTCATCAAAATATTAAAGTTATCAAAAAGTACCAAAATTTCACCTTAGGCTAAATTCGATATTACGAATCCAAAAATGAAGTCCATTTTGAAATATAAAATATATATAATTTAAAAAAGTAGGTATTACTATTCACAACGGCTAGTTTGATTGGTTATGGTGTGTTAGAACTCGGTGTTGCGTACACCACACGCTATCACATTATTCAAAGAGAAATGTACCGTAGAAGCATGGGGTGTTACATTAATGATAAACTAAAAATTTGGAGCTAACTAATGCAAAAAAGAATACAAAATATAATTTTGAGTTTCTCATGCATCAATGTCCACTAACAATTAGGGGGTATTTAGATCCACTAATTCATTAGATGTTAATTAACATAAGATGAAGTATTATATGTTCATCGATCCAGGGTGAAATAAAAAATAATCCTTGATATCTATCCATGGTAAAGTGAAAAATATATATGGTGGATTTTGATATAGAATATGATACAATATAAAAATTAATCACTATAAATTTGGAGGATTTTAGGGAGTCATTTTTTTATAAATGATATCAATGAACTGTTTTTACTGAAACAGATTTATAAATACTATAAATAATAAAAAAACAAGGTGAATTCATTATTACCCATGAATAAAGGATAAAAGTTTATAGTTTTATCATTAATAAAGAAAGAAAATCCATTGTTTCTATAGTGGAAAAAATATAATTCACTATAACGATGTTACTATAAGGGTATTTCAGAGCTATGAATATCTTTTATATTTCATCTCAAGGATTAAATATTAATTTAATACTCTGATTATTCTCATCATTCTTTATTCATGTATTTAAAAATTGTGTTTCATAGAAATAAATATGATAATACCCATTGAGGAATGAAAGTTAATCTTCTTATATAGAAAAGATGATAGAAGAATTGTTGGGTGGTTGCCTCCAAGGAAAATGTAATTGCATTACTTGTAGAAGATAAGTCCATTAAGGACATGAATTTCAAATAAATATGTAATAAAATGAATGATCAACACAATGTACCACTGCTAATCTATTTATTTAGCAATAAAAGTATCTTATTTTTACCAACCATTGAACCAATATAATAGTTAATAAAAAAATAAATTTATGAAAACCATAAATCTATGGGGAATGAGAATGTACACTCATTTATAACTAATAAATTTTTAAACTATAAATAGTATCCAGAGTAGAACTATAAAAAATTATATGATTATTGATCTACCTACTCCTTTTTATCTATCAATAATTCTATGAACATGAATTAACAACTATTTATATTAAATATTTAATTATATTTTAAAAATCATAATGGTCAAATTATATCATCCTAATTTAACAATTATTCTCATATTCAACATTTCAGTAATATAATTCATATAAATTTAATTTTCCTCATCTTATTCAAATTTATGTGATTTTATGTGTTTATTGCCTCTCTCGATAGAGATCCCTTATCAATTAACTAGATAGAGAAGTCACATTTAATATCCCAAATCAACATATTACCAACGTTTAGTGAACGGATTACTTTCCAGTCACCATAGAAATATATTCCATTATATGGGTATTAATAGCAAATATTTAAATATATTATACTAAAATTGTTAAGGGAATATTGATTTTAATAGAACTTACTAGATAGTAATCTTAATATGACATTATAAAAATAATAATCTATCTTTTTTACCTAATGTACAACATTATCTATTTTCATTAGTGATAGATAATTTAAATTGAGGGGATAAAATTTATTTAAGGGGAGGAATGTACCGTAATTGATTTTTTGGAATGAAATTTCATTTAAATAAAAACTATGTTGAATATCTTATTTTTAATGAAAAACTAAAATAATGAATTGTATTGTATTTTATAAAGAAAATAAATATTATTTCCATTAATAAATTATTATAATACAATATGATACATTATTATGAAATGTAAAAGTGGGTGAAATCAAAATGTAAATAAAATGGTCCTTAATATTAAAAATTTACCCTCATGGTTTTCTATAATGAACATCACCTTGATTGGGACCATGGAAATAAAAAAATCTTAAATATAATATACATACCAATATTTATTGAAATATGATGATTGATTTTAGCCTTTATTGTAAGGATATATATAAGAATGAAACATGACAGATATATTTATAGTAATTGGATATATTGTTTTTGGATATATGGTCATTAGAAATATGGAAAATGGATTTATGGTTAGAGGGTATGTTTGTATCCAATTAGTATATTGAATATGTGTAATTTTCATTTAAAAATTTTAAATTAAATAATACATAAATGATAAATAATGAAACCTAAAAAGATAAATTATAATTATAAATTTATACCATAAAAAATATTTTTATTGTATTTCATATTATTATTGTAATCATTAAATAATATCATAATAAAATAGGTAAAATAAAATAAATTAAAAAAATTATTTATAAAATTATTGGGTTCTATGATAACAAAATAATTTAAAAAATGTTACTTTTTTAATGATAAAACATGGTATTTATTAATGAATTTGTTCTATATGCTTTATATATTTTATCAAAAAATATGAATTTTATGAATTTTAAATAATGAATATACGTAATTTTAAAATATAAAACATATATATTAATAGTATTTATATTATTTATTTATATGAAATAAAATTAGAATCCCCTAATATTTAAAATTTTAATGTTATTTAAAAATTGGGGTTTTTTACATTTTATGTTTAAATTTAAAATACAAATTTTCCATGTATATATATATAATTATTATAAATTGATTACAAATTTTTAATTATATATTAAATATAAAATTAATATTAATATTTCACTTTTAGTCAAAGAAATATGTTTCTGATATTTTTTGTGTTACCATGGTAAAGGTAAAATATGTTAAAAAGAGTTAAAATAAGATGTGAAGGCATAACATGTCATAATATAATATCTAAAATTGTGTGTATGAGTGACTTATCTACGCGTAACTACCACATATTAGTTATTTTTTAATATTTTATCCACTTTCCTTTTATAATGATAACGTAATACATTACAAAATTAATATTAGAGGAAATTCATCTCAAAACACTCCACAAAAAGACCCATAATTTACCCCTTAAATACCAATATTTTTATTCAATTATATATTTAATATCTACCAATAACCCTATAATTAATTATTTTTAATATTTTTAATATACTTTTTTTCTTATAAGTAATTATAAATCATTATTTTTTAAGGAACTCGTTTCTATAAGAATAGAATTCATCAATGTACGAACCTAGTACTCCAATATATAATTCAATTACCCAATTATATTTATTCATTTTATGTCCCTTTATACCATTAAATGATATAGAATTAAAATCATTATGATTTTGGTAATACTATATTACTATTTTATAACTCTATACTCTTACTCATTCATTTCAATAACATGTTCTAATGGAGGTCAATTCATCCACCAACTTGAATGATGTGATACTCTCCTCACCATTTACAACCTGAATTATTTTGACAAAAAAAACTTCTAAAATATTATATTAGGGAATAATTTATATAATAAAAAATTTTCTTATGTTTTTAAATAAAAATTTTTGTGTATTATAAAGTAACTTTTTATTATTATAAAATTACTAAAACATGGAGATTGCGGATTTTTTAATTGATAAATATAGCTAAAAATACAAGGAAATCAACCGGGAAAATAAAAAGAGTTTATGGAACTTTTTTTATTATACCATTATTATTTTGGATATGATGAAATTTTTATCACGAAATGATGATCGAGAGCTGCAAACTACAATAGATAAATAAAAGTTACAAGTGGTAACAAAAGATAATCAGTATAAGATATAAGAAAATTTAAAATAAATATTTCATAAATGAATATAAAATACTAAAATAGATTATAATATTCATAATTAAGGGTTTTAAATCGATGATAAAGTGTTTTATTTTATTATACATGATATTAATGCACATTAATTGAAGATTTTTGTAATGGTAACAATTTTATCTTCTAAATTTTTTCCAGTAATGAAATAGATTCTATATTCAACCCCTTCATTCATTATGTGGTGTATATAATACCTCATGAATTTATAAGAAAATATTTTACATTTAATTAAATTGATTTAAAATTCAACATAAATTTATTTCTTTTTATATATCTTAATTTAAAATGTACCATAAATCATAATTATTTCTTTAAAATACCCATTTAAATTAATGGTGTATATGTATGAACTCCAATATGAAATATATGATAATGATTTATATATAAAATGCTAATTATTTTCATCCCTCCTAGTTATTTGTAGGTCTTACTTTTCTAAATACAATTTTATCTCCCTTTGGTTCATAATTCAACAAAAATGTTTCTTGTAAGATCAGTGAACATTTTCTATTCTTTTAGATTTGATGTCACTATCCTATAGATCTATATTCATTATATTATTTCAAGGAGTCACTTAACTATAAATCATGGCCTATGTATGTTCACTTTTAATTTTCATTTAATATATTTACAAATTTTTGAAAGGTTTATTTTATATATTTCTTATTTTCTATTATTTTAACCTTATTTAGAAATGTGTAAAATGAATCATTGTTTTAATGTTTTCCAAAAGAATAAAATTTCACGGATTTTTCTTAAATTTTATTTCCAAATAATTCTTTCCATGTTTTCATTATTTTATAATTTATTTTATATTACTATTTTTTTATTAATTTTTTTATTGAAATATTTTATTAATAAATATTAACGTATAGTTTTTTTAATGAATTTTCATATTATTTTATAAATGTATTTTTCATCAATATCAAAATCAGATAATGTGTTCTGAATATCACATGTGATATTTATTAATGATACAATTCACCTTATTTCTGTATATGAATTATGATAATGTCTAGTGGATGTATTCCAAAAACATATATAATTAATGTGGTTTAATTATGATATCATAGAATTCTAACAGTTTTTAATTGTATATTTTATCATTATGTTATGGTTGGGTCCATCATAGAGCCCAATTACATTGGTCAAAATTTTAAATCTCATGATAAAATGATGTAGTATACATACATGATATTGAGGTGCATTTCTCACTTGTTTTTATATGGACATGATTGTGTAAATCATTGATCACATGATTTTTCAAAGGAAATTTTTTAGATTGATTTTTTCAAAACTATTTTTCTTGGAAATGATAGTAGATTTATTTTTCATTAGTTTTTTTATATATGTGATTTTAATTATCATTATCAATAGTAATTTAGTTTCACATGACTCTAGATAGAGTTTCTCAATACATTGTTCTTGGAAATTATTAGAAATATCATTTTACAAAATATTTTTCATATAAATTATTGTAGATAATGTTCTACACATGAATTTTTATAGAAATTTTTTAAGGTTTATAGGTTCATATGTTTTTTGAAAAAAACGATTGTGCATAGAAATGTTCACTTGTTTATGGGTGGTAATTATTGTATAGAGTTGTGTTATTAGGTTATCGCATGTACATTTTCGTGGGAAGCAATGTTCATAATATTTTGTGTGGACATGATTTTTGTTATCTATGTCCATAGTGTTATGATTTTATATTATTATATACATGCCAAATTCTTATATATATGTTATGTTTTTATGGATAATTATTACTAACATTGGTTTCTAGTATTACAAATGTATTTTTGAAATTTATTCATAAATAATTATTTAATGACTATTGATTTATGATCAATGTTTTACTAGGTATGATTATATGGTATTATGACAATGTATCATTATTATGTTATCATACCCACATTCCTAGATTATGATCACTTGTTATGTTTGATTTTTTTACTTTTATAATTAAAATTAATAACATTCTAATAAGACTAATTTATTAGTTATTAATTATTAAGGATATTAATTAGATTGTAACTTATAAAATGTATAAAATGGATTATATTGGGTTAAATATATAGAAAATATTCCGAATGTTATAAAATAACTTATTTTTGTATACAATATTCGATGTGTGTAATAAAGTATTTTAGGATTTCATTTGAATGTTTTAATAATAATGATAAAATTATGAAATTTGTGTAAAATATATATGTAATAGGATTGGACCATCTCTGTAAGTAACATAGAATTTGTATTTTCAAAACATATTCAAGAGTGTGGGTCTAGGGTGTCTTTATTGGTTCTAAAGGGAGGTGTATTATTTTTAGGAATTATGTTATGAAGACTAAATTGATAGAACTAAAACAATTTATTTTAAACAATAATTGGTGAAGGATGGACATAAAATACCTTTTATTGAAATGATATTTTCATAAATTAGGATATCATAGGGTTGATTTGACTTATCATATGATTCTATACTCTGAATATTTTTTCTTGATGCTCACATTAATATTTTTCATTTTAGTCAATCACGGGAACCTTGGAGAAATACGTAATTAATGAAAGGGATGGATAATGTAATGATTTTACCAATGAGAAACTAAAATGGAAGGGTGGTGGAGTGAAAACCCTTATTGTAATTCTATCTATTTAAATGAACAATGACCTAAATCCTTTTATCTCTCGAACACATGAAATATAAAGAAATAAAACATTTCTATTTTCATACATAAATGAAAACAAAACAATAGTATATATTCTAATCCACTAATTGATGTGCAATAAAATAAGATGGTAAAATTATTATTTTATGTTTTTATGGACATACCAGCAAAATGTTAATCTAGTTGTCTATACATTTGAGGATAAAGATAAAGAATAGTGATATTTTATAATGAACAAGAGGCAAGAGGAAGAAATAATTTCTCTTAAATGGGTAGTGTTTATGGATGTATTTTTTTAAAAATATTTTCCTCAAATTATAAGAAACAAAAATGGAGATAGAATTAGTTGATTTAACAATAGAGGATGATGAAAGCATTATTACCGATAAATTAAACATCAAAATAGTTTCATAGTAAACATATTTTTGTCATTGAAGTTGAAAGGAATAATGATAATTTATTTTGTGACATAAAAAAATATTTTAAAGGAAATTAATACATGGGAATTCATATAATTTATGATATCATTTTTGTTATCTCAAGGTATAAATATATTTTAGAGAACTTAATTGTTCACATGTTTTTGGGGATAAGTTTAAAATGGTGAATATTTGAGGAAACTAAAATGATAAAATCCATGGAGTAATGAATAACAATATTCCTACTTGTCAATGATATAAGAAGAACAATGGGGGTTTACCCAAAAGTAATAGTTAAATTATTTAATTTTTGGAGAGATAGAAGCCTATAATAAGAATGTCAAGGTGATATGAAAAATGAAAATTCAGATCTACCTGATTCACCACACATACTCCAATTAATTAATGTTAATAAGTATAGACATTATTCCAACAATTTCACCAATCATTTGGTTAATGAAAAGAGTCTATGTTAGAAGCATATTATACCAAGGGATGTAATGAAAAACCATTTCAACCACAATAACTATAGTTGATCTTAAAACCAAGGATGGGTAAGGTACACTCATTATCAACACTAAAACAATAAATATCATTATTGATCCAAGATATACCCACTATTATTATATAATATATGTTTTCTAAGAGAATAAAAACAAATCACTGATAATTATATATTTAATTAATAGTGAGATATCATAATTGTATAATGATTTTCATTCCATGTCTATAATTATTCTTTGATTGAGTTTTTTTTGGATTTCAATTCCTGAAAATCAAATTAGTATACCAGTGTTTAAATGTGAATTTATTTTTTGCTTTTGATTTTATCTCACTACATAGAAAAAATGTCAATTTATATTATAATGAAATTTTATTTCATATCCCAAATCACCATATTATCATTTATCATTGTATGATGGAAAATGAAATCTCTATAAAAATTACATTCATTATATGGGTCTTAATACACATTCATGAGGGTTAATTATTGAAATGGTTAGGGAAAATAAGTGTTTCTTCATCTTTCCCAATATATTAATGAATGTTTATCATTATTAATTATATCTCAATTTCTAAAATTTATATAGATACATTAAAATATTATTATCAGTGATAGAAGATTAAAATTATTAGAATGTAATTTATTTTAGGGGTGTAACGTGACACCCTAATATTTTATATTCAATTTCCCATTAGAAACATTTTATGTTGACTATCATAATTCAAATAAAACACTAATCTAAATTAAACTATAATATATTTCAAAAAGAAAAAATTAAAATATAACCATTTATAAATTATTAGAATACAATGTGAAACATAATTATAAAATTTTTTAGGGCAATCAACCTCAAAGTAAATTAAAAAAAGAAAAATCATAAAATCATTATCCTCCAAGTTTCACATGATGTTTTACCCTGATTATGAAAATCAAAATAATGTAAATAATTAAAAAGAAAATAGATATATTGAGAGAGTGGAAATTAGGATGAATTATTATAGTAATGTTTGTAAGGACCTATAGAGGAAAGATAATTGACTATTTATATATGGTCATTAGATTAATGGTTATTAGAAATATAGCCATTGAAAATATAGTTTTCGATATATAGTCATTGGGTAAGCATGTATCTAATAGGTATATTGATGATTTGGAATTTTTATTAATGTATTTAAATTAATATGGTTCATAAATGAAAAATAACGAAATAGGGAGTTGATATATAATTATATTAATTTATTATATATTTATATAAATTTTTGATATATTTCATATTATTAAAAAATTGATTTCATGTAATTATGAAATTCATGGAAATGTTTTAAAACCAATTATTAATAAAATTAAATGGTTATAATAAGAATAAATAGTTTTAGTAGTTTGTGGTAATAAATCCACAAAAAATTGATATTATTCATAGATTAATTTTTTTTAATATTTTGTACAATTAAATTTATAAATTAAATTGTTCAATTTTAAATATGAATCTAATGTACTGAATTAATTTTTTCCAAAATGATTAAATATTATTTAATTATTAATTTATATTAAATATTATTAAAATCATATAATTATTTCAATGTGATTTTTCTATAAAACAATTTCAATATATTTTATCATTTATACTAAAATATAAATTTTCCATATTTAGAAATTGAACTAGATTAAACAGATTCGAAAAAATTTATCAAAAACTACAAAATATATGAAGATGTCATCTTTGTTTTTTGTTATTAAAATATGTTACCAAGACGAAAAAAATGTGTTATATAGTTAAGCTAAAAGATGGAAAAAAAAGAACAAAATAATAGGAAAATGGATAAAATATCATAAAACATTATCTATAAATGAATATATAAGGATTTAGTGGCCCAAAATTTCCCCAAATATTTTATTTTAAACATTTAATATAAATTACATTTAAAATGAAAAACTTATAACTTTAGGAAAGAATATATAAGGAAATTACATTTCAAACTCATGAATAAAAGGGATCCTCCACTACCACTTCCAATCCACACTATTTCAATTTTTTTTGTCTAGAATAATTACATTTTTTCTACATTATAATGTTTTATTTATGGTTTGGTAGCATCAGTTTCCTTGATAGAATCTGAAACACTTAATTATAATGTTACCCATTCTAAGGAGAGAATTATTTAATGCACCAATTTGATCTATTTAATTTTCAATTACAATATCATCCAATTTATTTAAAATTATCATTATATAGTATGTGTTTTATTAAAAAAAATTAAATATAGAAAAATTTTATTATTTTTATATAAATATATAAACTTACTCATTAATTAATTTAAATCATTCTTATTTGGGTCAGTTCATCCACTACCATGAACAATGCTCTATATTCTTCATCATTCAAACCATGAATTAATATCAATTTTGTAATTCAAGAATTATGTGATATTAATGGGAAATTTATTGCAATAATAATATTAATGAAAAGACACACAGAAAATTAATAGGCATTATAAAGTAACCTGATGTGACAAAAATTTTATAGAAATAAGAACATTATGTATTTCATTATATAAAACTATAAAAAAATTCCTCATTTAATGAAAATGGAACATCATAAATATTTTTTTGAATATTATTCTACTAGAATGAATATTTTTTATATGAATAACTTCTGATCATGTAATGTTGATTAAGATACCAATACCAAAATATATAAATAACAATTAAAACTACTCAAAAATAATAACAACTATATAATGTAGAAAATAATTAATAACAATGAAATTAATGAATATAATAGATAGAAATAAATGTCAATCCAACAAAATAATTTTTTTAAAAAATATTCTAAGATATTTTTTATACAGTTGATAAATTTTATTTTATGGAAGTTGGGAGTAAATGTTAGGTTTTTATCATATCATTTTTTCATTCACTAAAATAAATTTTATATTATCCACCTCTTTAATTATGTGATATATGTATTATTACATGAATGTATTATAAATTAGTTTTTATATAATTAAATGGATTTAAAAAAAACATTATAAATCTTTTAATTAATTTTTGATTTAACATTTACAAATTCTCTATTGGTTTCATTCCAAAAACACATTCAATCAAATATTGTATATTTTTTAACTCTTATTTTGTATAAATATATTTTATTTATATATTAAACCCCATATATTTTTTTTCTAATGTAGCTATTTATTTATTTTTCATATCTTCACACCATTTATTCTCCATTTGGTTCATTATTTCCAGAAATGAAATTTGTATGTGGAGATGAACTTATATTTTATTTTAGATAAATAATATTTCTCCTCCTTGTCCATATAAATTATATTTATTCATGGATGCATCTATATCTATATATAAAATTTATTATGTAAATTTTTTGTTTTCCTCAACTCTCTTTATAAAGTAGTGAAAGGTGTTGTTTCTTATATATTCTATACGGGTAACATTATATTTACATCCTTATATAAAATAGTATAAAAATGAAATCTTTTTTATTTTTTTCCTGAAAATGTTTAACACCTTATTTTTAAATTTTAGGTTAAAATCCCCATTTCAAATTTTTAATGTTCTTACATATTAATTTATATTCCCTTTATGTAATAAATAATTTTATTTTTCAAAAAAGTGAAATAAATTAATTGATATTTTATATTATTTTTCAATGAAATTTTATAATCCTTTTATAAATTTGTTTTCATCCTTTTAAACAAAAAACAATCGTTCTTATTATTCACTAGGGATATGAAATTAGGGTTTGATCCACCATCCTTATTTTAAATAATTTCGATAGTATCATAAGGATGATTTCATGGAATATGTTTCTCTCTCACGGTTTAATTAAATCTAGGATAAAATTATGAATGTCTTTGTATTTATGGTTTAAGAATCTATGATGTTTGGTTCCACTATTTTCAAACAATTAAAGGTGTAATTTTCTATATATCATGAGATAATGATGTTGTTAATCCTCATGAATGTGTTTATATTTGTTCATAAGTCAGTTTATTTACAAGATTTTTGATAACTTTTACACCATTTTATGTATGGATATGATTACACATATATTTTTCATATTTTTTTATATACCCATGTTTGTGCATAGTATTTTATAAAAAAATGCATCGATATAATTTTGGATTGATTTGTGTATTTTTTTGAATATATGGTTATATTATCATTCTTTAGATATTTGATCATGGACATGATTATGGGTTCCTTTGTTAAAATAATTCCACAAACGTGATTAAATATTTTTTTCATCACTATTTTTCATAAATAATAAATTTTTTTAGCAACATTCAAAATTTTGTATATGGAAATGATTTTAGGTAGATAATATCACATGCAATTTGATATAAATTATTATGGTTAGCATTATTCTAAATTCTCTGTGTAGACATGGTTGTGGGAAACTATGATCATATTATTGATTCTGTTTAGGATTTCATTTTGTTGTGTCCAAAATGTTATGATTTTATATTCTTTTATATATACCACATTCTTAAGAATATGTTTTATTGACATGGATCAGGAATACTGACTTTTATTTCCATATTCATACATCTCATTTCTAATGTTTGTTCAATAAACTAATACCTTGAATCATGAGTTAATATTTTTTTATTATATTTGATTATCATATGTTAAAAGCATGTATCTATATTGTGTTGTCATTTCATGTTTCTCAACTTATTCTCACTTGTTATATTTTGTTGTTATCACTTATGTTTCCTATTAGTGGTAATTGGATCTCACCACATTCTTATGTTCACATTCAAATGCTTATAAGGAAGAGTGAAATATTTGACAAGTATCAATGGGGGTCTAGGGGGTTGTGACTATATAGAAATTTCAACCGTTAAATAAAATAATTTTTATTTGTATATAATATTCAAGGATACTATACCATTTGGTTTCTTCGATTGTGTGTGAGTTTGGGAGATGTAATGTCTTATTTCGGGAATTATTATACAATATATGTTTTCTAGGAATGGATTAACATTGTTGGTACCAATGCCTATGTGTTTTAATGGTTGATAAAGGAGTAAATGTTTAGAGAATCTAATACGTCATTTTATATAAAATTATAAGATCAAAAATAGGAATATTGATTGAGGTTGAAAGATACGTTATTTTTTTAAAGATGAGAGGTGAGGGAGAGCTACCATTGGGGTAATAAAGAGCTATAATTTTGGTAAATATTATGATTTAAATGTTACAGTGATATATTTTTTTCATGAAAATGATAAAGGTTCCCTCAATACAAATCAAATGTTTTATAGCCCAAAAAAGTACCCGATATCAGTCCACTGGGTAAGTGGTGGGGGAAAATGAATCCCTTTACCCAACCAAGGTAGATACAGTACCTTGTACCTATCTACCAATTACCCAATGTAAATTTTTCACTTAGGCCCCTCTTCTCTTCCTTCGTCCCTACTCCAATTCCCCTTTACATTATTTTCAACATAAAATTACCCTAGAAAAGAGATATGTTAGATAATGTTAAATTAAAAACAAATTTTGAGAGGATAGGTTTATTAAATATTTCATTTCATCTGGATTTTCATCCTTATAAAATTAAAAAAAACATAATGTGGAAACAATTATGGCACGTGAGACTTTATATGGGCTTCCCTCTCTAATGTTTCATCTTTTAATTTTCCAATCTTCCCCATATCCCAAATAATAGGAATTATAATATCCTGTGACACATTGACTAAATAATCAACCATATTGGTAGGAATATTTATAAAATATGTATTGGATTCTAATTAAAAAAATTCCTAATAGTTTATAAGGGACTATTTTTGAAATAAAATCCTCAATTGGGAATCATGAAAGGTATTTTTTTAATAATATTATAGTGGAAGATAATTTTGACATGATTTTTCCCAAACACATACCAAAATATTATCTTTTCTATTAAACATAAGAGTTAGTATCCATTATTTTACCTTTCATCTGGGACTTAATTTTTTTCAAACATGAAGGAACACATGATTAGAAACATTTAATTTCAAGGGTCTACATTAATTGTTTAAAAAGGACCTATATAATGATAAAGTAGTTACAATATTATCTTATTTCAATCTCACATTTCTATAAATATTTATATAATTCTTGGTGTGATCAATGATGATTAGAATATTTCAATTTAGTAGTGGGGTGATAGAATATTCCTCCAAAAAAAATATTTACTATGGAAATTTTTATTAATTATCTTTATCTATTATTATAATTAAATTATTAAATGTGGTGATAATCTTCTAAGACAAAACCATGGAAAATGATTCATGATATATGAATCATTTATAATAATAAAAAATTCATCAAGATTATTCATAGATATATGATTGAAAATCCATGATCAAATTTTCTAAAGGATCCTCAGATCGTTATGTGACTTTATAAAATAGTTATGTGGATCATAGAATTGTTTCATTAAAAATTATAGTGGATATACCTATAAATACATAATAATTCTAAAATAAAACAACCTATGATCATTTATTGAGGATGCCTCTATGATAGGAAATAATATTTCCATAATGGGAAGGTGTTCTAAAGATAAGTTGATTATATATTGCATTTTTGAAACAATTAGTATTCATTTTAAAAAATAAATTTTAATTAAATTCCACCTACATTATCATAATGATAGTGGAAAAATAGAACATATAATTTATTGTTACTCTGATATTATATACTAATTGGTGGTCCATCTATTGATTAACCTGGAAATAACTCTTTCCATAAAAGGACACCTAATATATATATATATATATATATATATATCCTGATACAAATTTCAAATTTCACGGTGTATATCATATTAATATAAAATTTGTTCCTTTATCTCTTCGTCTTCTATTCTCATTGAAACCACAAATCTATAATGAACATATAGAAAAAATAGGACCTCCAAATTGCCACTAATTATTCCTAATAATCAATATTCTAATGAATAATGTTATAATAAAAATATTTATATTGTATTCCAATATTCAATAAAAAATTATTAAAATTAAATAAGTTTTATTTAAATATATCCCATACTAATCATATTAAACATACATGTATAGATCTTCAATATTCATGATAAAATCACATTCATCATATTATTGTTGAACATTTAGAGGATGGATATTACTTCTAAGACCATAAAAAATTTTGTTTCCTTTTCCAAGATCACATATAATATAAAATTAAAAATAAAGGAGATATTATACTTAGTGAAATTTTCATAGTTTTAACTCATTTTGAGGGTACGTTAACTATAATATCTTATATTTTTTGAGAAAAAAATGATTTTTCCTAATATATATTTCTTATAACAATAGAGTATGTATAATTTCAATTTGTTCTAGATCATGGGTTCGAAAGTTCTATGCTTGGTAATGGATAGGTCTAGAACTATAATCCACTATCTAATTATTTTATTAAATAACAAACTTGATACCAATTGAGGATTCATTTCAATTCACCTCAAAACCCTCACTGGGTAAAGGAAAAATAAGATCAGTATTTGGGGTCAAATTCCTTGTTAACTCAATGAATGATAAATCACACTGGTCCAAAAATATGAATTATATACTTTTATTTATCAAATCTATTATCAATTTTATTATTATTGATAACTATTATAATAAATATTGTGAACATCCAACATATCAATGAAAATATCTGATCTTGAACACATTTTAATGAATGGTCAACGGAATCAAAGATCCTACCTATTATTGAGGTATTGGAATATCCAAATTAGAATTAACATGTCTAAAGAACATCAGTTCGATTATGTAGAGAAAACATTTATACATCATATAATGCAGCAGATGTTCTCATAACATCCCAAAGATAATATGTTTATGTTTAACATGTTCATTAGGGGATTTATGATATACTATGAATGAATTAGAAATGAATACCTAGAAATATATCAAAACAGGGATAAAATATTTTTTCATCAATGTTATTAATGTAGTAAAATAATTTCTTAACTCGAACAGAATTATTAAATACACTAAATATAAAACATAAAGTATAATGTTTTCATTGGAATAAGTTTTTCTTGATATATTTTAGAATGTAGCCGTTCATGTGGTTAATCATAAAGAACTATCTTATTCTATTTGACTATATAAATATATCATATATTCAGGAAATATAGTAAAAAATCTTGAATAATTCCTAGTTCATCTTTTGAGAAACTATATAGAAGTATAGACTCCAATTAACATTCATGATGAAAAAGAACCAACACAACACATAAAAATGTTTTCTACCTAAATAACTCATTATATTCCAAATCATCTAAATAAATCTTTCTCAACCTTAAAATGAATAGTGTTATATAATATGGAATTATTAAAATATATTAGTTTTCCGGATGATAATAAATTGTAAAATCTACCTCTAGATTAGTAGAAAATCCAAAAAATTCATTAGGGAATACATCTTGATAAAACTCATCCATTTGTTTTAAAAACTAATTCCCCTTTGATTCCTTTTCTCCATGGATTATAATAGTAATTTAATTGATCGTATCCTCGATAGACCCTTTGTTACAGAATGCTCAAATTTACAAAGTTACCACTCTCCAACAGAGTATACATTGACACCAACCAGTAAGATAATGAATGTCATATAGAATACAAATCAATATAGGTCAAATATAAGGTTTTCTAATCAACTACAAAAATTATAATGAATTATTCCATGTAGAAAATTTTTCTATTGAAATATACACCTAAAACATTTTACTATTGGGGATCAAGATGAATAATCCAATGAAAATTATATCCTTTCCCTTATAGGGTCTCAAGGCCTTCATGAAATAGGAATCACATATATTTAAATTTTAATGAATGATAAAATTTTATAAATAATAAAAAAGAATATGGAATATATTTAATAAATATAGACCATTGTAGTGAAAATTATTCTAGAATATTTCAACATGTTTTAGTGGAGTCCATGTCAACATTTTTTGAGGACTTATATGTTATGATTATTAGACCTATAACCTTCTACTAAAACCAATATTCAGAATTCTATAAGTATATATTTTTGAATATCACCAAATTTAACATTTGAAAACATTTAATTTAAGCTATAAATATAAGGGGTCTTGAAATTATTTTGTCAGTCATACAGAAAAAAATGGATAGGTTTCATCCTTGATTAAGAGGAAATGGAAGCATACTCCCTTTATCTCACATGTAACACCCCGAGATTTTATGAAAAATATTCTTTTAATTTCATTAATTTCTTGTGTTGTATGGTACACCAATATTACCTTGCTCTATACGCAACACCATATTAGCTTGCAGTATACGCAACACAATTCTTGGATCGTGTTACACACAATTTTGATAATGGTTATTCTACGCAACATGGAGTATATGTATATATATATATATATTCAATTTATGAATGAAATATGGTTGGATTCGGTTATACTAAACAACGAAGGATTCTTTCACAACACACAACCCTGACTTGGCTTGCATTACACGCAATCACGACCTTCCTCGATAGCGTGTGTTGTACGCAATACCAGGGTTTACTAAACAACAATATATTATTTTAATATTATTATGAACTAGCCGTTATGAATAGTATTAACTAAAATTTGAATTTTATAACATTATAATTCATCTTAAACATTTTCTAGAACATGGTATAAGAACAAAATAAAATTTTCAGGTAAAATAAGTATTTTTCAAAAAATGCAGTTTTGCCACCTTTTGATGGCGCACCCACATTAAATATAGTTTTTGTCATTTTAATAAGTTAAATTTGACAAAATAAAATTATTATTTGGAATCAAGAAATAAAAATTTACTTTGGATAAGTTTTTCGTATTATTCTGGTAACTTTCATATTTTGATGAATAGTTAAAACACGCTATATTTTAATGAAAACCAACTTTTTTTCATCGTAATAATTTATATGGTTAAATTATAATATTTAATGGTTTTAAAGTATAAATAGAATAAATTTTTACCATTTAATATAATGTATTTCATTATCATTGATTTTACATTGAATTCATAGGTTAAATCAATTCAATCTTTTGCAATGTTTTAAACAAAAACCCATTTTAATTTGACAACGGGATTAATTTTAATTTAATTTCTGCAACTTATGTGTATTGAATTTGAAAAAATGGATTCCATATTTGGAATCAGTGGGTCCAAATTATGTTAATAGGCTACTTTTTATTTTTGGGAATTATTAATAGTAACTACGGTAAATTTTATTTACCTTAGTTAAAGGTAAATTGGGTAATTAAGGGTAAATATAATATTATAAAATTACCCTAACGCATGCCAAAATTCTATTGGATGGAAAAAAGTAAACCCATCTCAACTAAGGGTTGTATTAGATTCATTTTATGGACTTTTGTCCATGAAAATAATTTAATTATTATTAAAACCAAAGAAAGGGACAACATGTCACTCTCTTAAATCTTATAAGTATAATAATTTTAATTTAGCGATAAACATCATAAAACTTCAAACATTAATAGTCTCCAGAAATATAATGAAATTATATACATCATTATAATTTATTTAGAATTTTTAGGGATTAAATAATTGTCATTAATGGTTATACATTAATGATACAGAAATTATTTATTAAGTGTAAAATAAGTAATATAGTTTTTATTGAAATAATAATACCCATTAAAACACCCACAAACCTGAACAAAACTTATTGGTAGTGTATATATACACCTTAATCATCCAATTACCTAATATATAACCGTTTTAATCCTTATTAAAGTGATTATAAAACTTATATTATTTCATTTTAAATGATGCCAAAGTTGTCACCTTCATAATTTAATAAATATAACAATTTAAATATTGTGATTTTAAGATTCTAAATTCGAGTAAAAGTATTATTGTGAAATTTAATATATTCATATTCATCATAAGATTTTATTTTAAATTTTTATGCAACAAATCAGTATATTAAATAATTATACAAAAATGTTGTAGAAATTATTTTATTAAGAGATAAACCAAATAAATGGTTTTAAAAATAATAAAATAAATATTATATAAACTATTTAATGTGATCCACTAATTTTATATATACATATGACCTTTTATGAATCTATTAAAGCTTTTATTTCGAACATATCTTCTGTATATATTTTATTTAAATTCAAATAAATGAATAGTGTCAAAATCGACACTGTGGTTATTTTTTAAAAATAACATATTATAAAATTGTTTAAAAATCACAAAATTATTTAAAAATAATAAATTTTAATTTATATGGTCTATAATGGTATAAAGTAAACAATTATGGAAAATTCACAACATATAAGTAATTATTTGTTATAATTTATAATTTATAATTTTATTACCACAAATAAACTTAAATAGATTAAATAAGGATAAATCAAAATTATAAGGTTTAAAATAAGATCCAAACATGTATAAATTTTATTTGATGATGATATTACAACCCTATCTCATCTAATATTTTAATATGAGTCATTTTTGGAGGTTTTTATGTGGGGTTAGATTTATTATAAATTAATATTTTTAAGAATTCCAAAGGTGCCCCTCTCCCCCCTTATAAAAGGGAACCTCCTCCCTCTCCTCCTCACACCAATTTCAGCCATCAAGATCGGCCATACCCTGAAAAATTATCTTCTCCACTTCCCTATAAACATCTTAGAGGTTCTGGTCTACTTTAAAGACCAATCTTAGTTCCCTAAGAGGATGTTTCAAAGAGGCGTATCGAAGAAGAGGTAATTTCTTCTCCCGATTCATTCAAGCTTCATTCTTTTTCAACTTCATCATCTTCGGTTGTTTCATTATAAAGTAATAACATAATTATCACTAATATACTGATTTGTTATTATAAATATGAAACAACCCCATTTCACCTTATATCTATCCTACGGAAAACCAAATCACCGAGCGTGTGTACGTACGGAATACCGTCTCCACGTCGTGGGGTAATCTGTTTTTCCACCAACACCTTACATGGATGGGTATAATGATGTAAAGAATAACTATACATAGTTATTATAACATCATACTTATTCTGATATATTGTATCATCCACTCCAATTCAATTCAATAATTATGGAAACGATATCATCGCTCGTGCGTACGTACGGACTACCGTCTCCACGACACGATGAGATTCATTCTCAATGGTTAACCATTCATGAATGATTATAAAGTATATATAATAAGTAATAATGAAATATATGACATAATAATGATACTGGATTTATGTATATGTATATTTATTTCATCTACTTAATTCCATTAAATTCAATAAGGAAACGAAAACAGCGTTCATGCGTACGTACGACCTACCGTCTCCATGAACAGTGTATTTATTTCAATTTATCGATATATTATATATATGTATATTATGAATATATATTATATATAAATCATGTTTTACATTCTGGATATAAGAAATCATGATCCATGTAATCATATTAATAATTACAAGTTAAAACACGAACGACAAATGAGATGATTTTACCCAAAACGCTACTTTAACATGAATTTGAAAAAATAACGGGTAATATAAACTCATAAGTGAACCATATATGATATAATAACAATTAATATGATTCAGTAATAAGTCAATAAAATTATTTAAATCATTATACTAGAGGTTCAGACACATACGATGAAAATCGGACCTAAGGTAAGGGATAATTTTGCAAATCTCATTTTTATCCGAGATTGCTTATTCGTAAGTATTTACTAGGGTTATTTAAATTATTCATGTCCTTGTTTTATAAAAGTTTTTCATGTATGATTAAAGTCCTTTTTACCAATTCTTGACTTTTACTACATGGTATGTAAGGAATCTTTCTTTTGTTTACGTTACGAGGTACTTTTTGACTTTTCTGACAAAAGTACGAGAAGAATGTGTTTTTAACATATACGGCATGAAAGGATTTTTACGGTTTTATAAAGCCTTGTTTTCATTAATCTTCCTCCAAAATATTTCATAACTATTTTCAGAATAATCCTTTTCTTTTAAAATTGCATGACATTTTGTGAAAAGAAAATGATTTTGAAGAAAAAAGGATATTTTCCTCAAGAATTCATTTCAAGTGTTTTATCAAAACCATTTTTCATCTAAGATGACATTATTTCATATGTGTATGTTTCAAGTATAATGTCTCTATGATTTAAATGGTTTCACTTCTCTTATTATGAAATGATACCCATTTCTTTTATATGGCTTATGTAATGTTTGGATGGTGTTTATGAAACCCATTTTATTTTTTGGGTTATTATGAATGATGTATGTTTTTTTGTGGCACAAGTAAGAATGATTTCATTATGAGATGGGTGGGAACTATATCTCCCTCCAATGAATTGGGTAAAGATTTATATCTCATGAGATAGACATGAATAGAACGGTAGGTTAAACTGGTTCAGTAAAACAGGACTGAAACGAGGAGTGAACTCGATTCAGAAAGGGACTTTGTCCACTAAGATGGTCTTGGCAGCAATGCCTTGGATACTATTGAAATCATTACATGTGCTTAAGGGATGCCACAATTACATGTTTTATTCCCATGCTATTTTATCATGATTTATGTTCCATTATGATCTATTCCTTATGTACTTCCATGTTTTATGTCGTTGCCCTATATTTTTAATGTTCATGTTTTTTTAAGTTCAAATGTATATGGTATGTTTTATTTTATCCATGCATACCCTTAATGAGCATTTGAGCTCACCCTTTTTATGTTTTTTTCCCAGGATATAAAGAACGGTTTTTATGTAAGAAAAAAAGGGAAGATATTTATGGGAGATGTTGATGATCTTTCACCACGATTAGAGGATTACGTTCCAAGTTTCCAACGACACTAAACTATTACGATCCTTGTGTGTATGTTTTTGTTATGTATTAAGTATTCAGAAAAAGTAATGTAATGTCCATGTACGTTAATCTTCGGGTCTCCACAGTTGGTATCAGAGGAAAGGTTTAGTCAACCTTTGGAAACTAGGATGCGAAAACGTTAGTGAGATCCCTAGAGATATTTCTACGGTCTGTCTAGGGATGTACCTAAGGATAAGAATACGTATAGGATATAGTCCTAGAACTACGGTAACGATCATAGAATTTTACCTAAGAAGTTAAATATTTATGGTACTCCCCCTTTACTATGTTACTTTCCCTAGCATGATTTTTACCTCTCACACTATTCTTTTTGGGTTTTAGAAAATGGCTGGAAACAAGATGATTCATGATAAGGGAGGATATAATGGACAATGGAATGATATTCTTCATGATCAACCAAATGAAATGGGATTTGGAAGTCCAAACATCATTATTATTCCGAATCAGCAATCTCATAATATGATCAATAAAGTAAAATTTGGTAAGTTTCCTGACTCGGCTAATAAGAGAAAGATGGAGTTTCATGATGATCATAGAGGAAAGAAAGTTCAATTTCCCCTATGTAAATTATGTGGGAAGAGGCATCAAGGAGAATGTTTCAAAGGAACTGAAAGATTCTTTGGGTGTGGAAAAGAAGGACACAAAGCCAGTAAGTGCAAAGGAAAAGGTTCATTTAACACCAGGGATGAGGATAATGGTATTTCTACGACATCAACAATGGTTAAATGTTTTAATTGTGGAATGTACGGGCATTATACAAACCAATTACCTAAGGGAAAGTCTCATAAAGTGAATCAGTATGGTCGTATGGGTAGTGTTTATGTTGATGATGATGGAGAGACTACAAATGATATGTGAGATGAAATAATTGTTGATGCTCGGTCAATGGTTTAAGAATGTGGTTGAATGATTACATGTTTATCATGTGTAATGTTGTATAAGTAATCTCATGGTACTATGGAATAAAGATACATCTAAAGATTGTTACACTGTTTTCTTTCCTTGAGTTTTGAAAGTGTATGATTAATGGTACCAGTATCCATGAAAGGTTATTCAGATATTTTTGGAATGTATATGATATGCGCATAATGAAGGGATAAATAAAAAATTAAATTTTTGATAGCATTCATGAGCTCATGACTGATATAAGGAGAAGGTTATATCATGGTTTGAGCATATAGAATTTTTGGATTTTGGTATGTGGAAAGAGTTAACTTTTGATAGCATTCATGTTTTCACTAAGGTTTAATGAGTATTCATTTTTCAAGAGAATTCATGATTAAGGTATTCACATGATTGGAATGTGACCCACAAGAAATATGGGGGATAAATGATGGTATTCACATGCTGGGTTGATGACATTTAATGTAATCGTTTTCTTTATACTATGAGCTTGGACCGAAGTATTTTAGATAAGCCTAAAGATTGGAATGGATTATGTTGGACATAAGTTAGTACTGTTTAAAGATAGAACTATTTTTTGATATTATTTATGGGATGTTATAGTAATAAAGCTTTAGAAAAAGGACAACTTGCTGGACGGGCGACAGCCCATCGCGTCGGACAAGGCTGTGGGAATCAAACCCACAACCGAAGTGCGACTAGCCTTTATCGCCTACCACTGGCCTACAGGAAGTCCGTAGTTAGTAGATACTAGTTTTATTTTATTAAGCGGTATGATATATGAAGTATAAGTTCATTTTTGAAACCATATACGATTAATCTAACTATAAGATGGACTTATAAATTTTGCTAACCTTTTGTTTGAAAGAGATGGAATGACCCATCATTCTATCACATAATCTTATAACACAACACGAATAAAAAATTCAACTTCATTTCATTAAGGGATGAAGTGGAAATTGTTCAATTCACGAACAACAGTGAGATTGTACCAAAATCATGCAAGTATTTATTTTAATTCATCAACTTTAGGGAAATGATCTTGAAAACCAAAAATGTTGTCCTAGTTCCCTTATATCCGATGAATCATATGGTACCTTAGATCATCACAAATCAATAGATTTGTGATTGTTGGCTTTTTCATATCCATGTTCTCTACCACTCTCCATCAGAACTTGATGGTTAGATTTTTCTTCCATATCCATATTTTAACCTATGTTATCCTACGTGGAAACCCAGTGATGAGTTAATTTGGGTAATCATTACATTTCATACTTTAGTTTTTAAAGCCCTGTTTTGGTATTCCTTTTTACGATGTGGGTTTCTATTAAACAAACTTTCGAGTAGTAAACCATTTATAACCCTGACGAATTTAGAGGTAGAAATTAATTTTAAGTGGGGTAGAATGTAACACCCCGAGATTTTATGAAAAATATTCTTTTAATTTCATTAATTTCTTGTGTTGTATGCTACACCAAGATTACCTTACTCTATACGCAACACCGTATTAGCTTGCAGTATACGCAACACTATTCTTGGATCGTGTTACACACAATTTTGATAATGGTTATTCTACGCAACATTGTGTATATATATATATTCAATGTATAAATGAAATATGGTTGGATTCTGTTATAAGAAACAACGAAGGATTCTTTCACAACATGCAACCTTGACTTGGCTTGCATTACACGCAATCACGACCTTCCTCGATAGCGTGTGTTGTACGCAATACCGGGTTTTATGAAACAACGATATATTATTATAATATTATTATGAACTAGCCGTTATGAATAGTATTAAATAATATTTTAATTTTATAACATTATTATTCATCTTACACATTTTCTATAACATTGTATAAGAGAAAAATAAATTTTTCGGGTAAAATATGTATTTTTCAAAAAATGCAGTTTTTTCGCCTTTTGATGACGCACCCACGTTAAATATATTTTTTGACATGTTTATAAGTTCAATTTGAAAAAAATAATATTCTTCTTTGCAATCAAGAAATAATAATTTAATTTGGATATATTTTTCGTATTATTCTGGTAACTTTCATATTTTGATGAATAGTAAAAACACGGTATATTTTAATGAAAAACAACTTTTTTTCATCATAATAATTTATATGGTTAAATTATAATATTGAATGGTTTTAAAGTATAAATAGAATATATTTTTACCATTTAATATAATTTATGTCATTAGCATTGATTTTACATTGAATTCGTAGGTTAAATCAATTCAATCTTTTGCAATGTTTTAAACAAAAACCCGTTTTCATTCGACAACGGTATTAATTTTAATTTAATTTCTACAACCTCTGTGTATTGAATTTGAAAAAATGGATTCCATATTTGGAATTGGTGGGTCCAAATTATGTTAATAGGCTACTTTTTATTTTTGGGAATTATGAATAGTAACTACGGTAAATTTTATTAACCTTAGTTAAAGGTAAATTAGGTAATTAAGGGTAAATATAATATTATAAAATTACCCTAACACATGCCAAAATTCTATTGGATGGATACAAGTAAACCCATATCAACTAAGGGTCGGATTAGATTCATTTTATGGACTTTTTACCATGAAAATAAATTAATTATTATTAAAACCAAAGAAACTGACAACATGTCACTCTCTTAAATTTTATAAGTATAATAATTTTAATATAGTGATAAACATCATAAAAAATCTAAAATGAATAGTCTCCAGAAATCTAATAAAATTATCTACATCGTGATAATTTATTTATAATTTTTAGGGATTAAATAATTGTCATTAATGGTGATACATTAATGATACAGAAATTATTTATTAAGTGTAAAATAAGTAATATAGTTTTTATTGAAATAATAATACCCATTAAAACGCCCACAAACCTGACCAAAACTTATTGGTAGTGTATATATACACCTTAATCATCCAATTACCTTATATATAACCGTTTGGATCCTTATAAAAGCGATTATGACACTTATATTATTTTATTTTAAATGATGCCAAAGTTGTCACCTTAATAAGTTAATAAATATAACAATTTAAATATTGTGATTTTAAGATAATAAATCCGAGTAAAAGAATTATTGTGAAAGATAATAGACTTATCTTCATCATAGGATTTTATTTTAAATATTTATGCAACAAATCAGCATATTAATTAATTATACAAAAATGTTGTAGAAATTATTTTTTAAGAGATAAACCAAATAAATTGTTTTAAAAATAATAAAATAAATATTATATGAACTATTTAATGTGATCCACTAATTTTATATATACATATTACATTTTATGAATCTATTAAAGCTTTTAGTTAGAACATATCTTCTGTATATATTTTATTTAAATTCAAATAAAAGAATGGTGTCAAAATTGACACTATTGTTATTTTATAAAAATAACATATTATAAAATTTTTTAAAAATCACAAAATTATTTAAAAATAATAAATTTAAATTTATATGGTCTATAATTTTATAAAGTAAACAATTATGGAAAATTCACAACATATAAGTAATTATTTGTTATAATTTAAAATTTATAATTTTATTACCACAAATAAACTTAAATAGATTAAATAAGGATAAATCAAAATGATAAGGTTTAAAATAAGATCCAAACATGACTAAATTTTATTGGTTGAAGCGATTACAACCCTATATCATCTAATATTCGAATATGAGTCATTTTTGGAGGTTTTTAAGTGGGGTTAGATTTATTATAAATTAATATTTTTAAGAATTCCAAAGGTGCCCCTCTCCTCCCTTATAAAAGGGCACCTCCTCCCTCTCCTCCTCACACCAATTTCAGCCTTCAAGCTCGGCCAACCCCTACCAAATTATCTTTTCCACTTCCCTAGAAACATCCTAGATTTTTTGTTCTACTTTAAAGACCAATCTTAGTTCCCTATGTGGAGGTTTCAAAGAGGCGTATCGAAGAAGATGTAATTTCTTCTCCCGATTCATTCAAGCTTCTTTCTTCTTCAACATCATCTTCTTCGGTTGTTTCATTATAAAGTAATAACATAATTATCACTAATATACTTATTTGTTATTATAAAAATGAAACAAACCCATTTCACCTTATATCTATCCTACGGAAAACAAAATCACCTCGCGTGCGTACGTACGGAATACCGTCTCCACACCGTGGTGTAATCTGTTTTTCCACCAACTCCTTACATGGATGGGTATAATGGTGTAAATAATAACTATACATAGTTATTATAACATCATACTGATTCTGATATATTGTATCATCCACTCCAATTCAATTCAATAATTATGGAAATGATATCATCGCTCGTGCGTACGTACGGACTACCGTCTCCACGACGCGATGAGATTCATTCTCAATGGTTAACCATTCATTAATGATTATAAAGTATATATAATAAGTAATAATGAAATATATGACATAATAATGATACTGGATTTATGTAGATGTATATTTAATTCATCTACTTAATTCCATTAAATTCAATAAGGAAACGAAAACAACGTTCATGCGTACGTACGACCTACCGTCTCCATGAACAGTGTATTTATTTCAATTTATCGATATATGATATATATTTATATTCTGAATATATATTATATATAAATCATGTTTTACATTCTGGATATAAGAAATCATGATCCATGTAATCATATTAATAATTACAAGTTAAAACACGAATGACAAATGAGAAGATTTTACCCAAAACGCTACTTTAACATGAATTTGCAAAAAGAACGGGTAATATAAAGTCATAAGTGAACCATATATGATATCATAACAATTAATATGATTCTGTAATAATTAAATAACATTATTTAAATCATTATACTGGAGGTTCGGACACTTACGAAGAAAATCGGACCTAAGGTAAGGGATAATTTTGCAAATCTCATCTTTATCCGAGATTGCTTATTCGTGTGTATTTACTAGGGTTATTTCACTTATTCATGTCCATGTTTTATAAAAGTTTTTTCATGTATTTTTAAAGTCCTTTTTACCCATTCTTGACTTTTACTACATGGTATGTAATGAATCTTTCTTTTGTTTACGTTACGAGGTACTTTTTGACTTTTCTGACAAAAGTACGAGAAGAATGTTTTTTTTAACATATACGGCATGAAAAGGATTTTTACGCTTTTATAAAGCCTAGTTTTCATGAATCTTCCTCCAAAAGATTTCATGAATATTTTCAGAATAATCATTTTCTTTTAAAATTGCATGACATTTTGTGAAAAGAAAATGATTTTGAAGAAAAAAGGATATTTTCCTCAAGAATTCATTTCAAGTGTTTTATCAAAACCATTTTTCATCTAAGATGACATTATTTAATATGTGTATGTTTCAAGTATAATGTCTCTATGATTTAAATGGTTTCACTTCTCTTATTATGAAATGATATCCATTTCTTTTATATGGCTTATGTAATGATTGGATGATGTTTATGAAACCCATTTTATTTATTGGGTTATTATGATTGATGTATGTTTTTTTGTGGCACAAGTAAGAATGATTTAATTATGAGATGGGTGGGAACTATATCTCCCTCCAATGCATTGGGTAAAGATTTATATCTCATGAGATAGACATGATTGGAACGGAAAGTTAAACTGGTTCAGTAAAACAGGACTGAAATGAGGAGTGAACTCGATTCAGAAAGGTACTTTGTCCACTAAGAGGGTCTTGGCAGCAATGCCTTGGATACTATGGAAATAATTACATGTGCTTAAGGGATACCACAATTACATGTTTTATTCCCATGCTATTTTATCATGATTTATGTTCCATTATGATCTATTCCTTATGTACATCCATGTTTTATGTTGTTGCCCAATATTTTTAATGTTCATTTTTTAAGTTCAAATGTATATGGTATGTTTTATTTTATCCATTCTTACCCTTACTGAGCATTTGAGCTCACCCTTTTTATGTTTTTTTCCCAGGATATAAAGAACGGTTTTAGGTAAGAAAAAAAATGGAAGATCTTTATGGGAGTTGTTGATGATCTTTCACCACGATTAGAGGATTACGTTCCAAGTTTCCAATGACACTAAACTATTACGATCTTTGTGTGTATGTTTTTTTTATGTATTAAATATTCCGAAAAAGTAATGTAATGCCCATGTACGTTAATCATCGGGTCTCCACAGTTGGTATGAGAGGAAAGGTTTAGTCAACCTTTGGAAACTAGGATACGAAAACGTTAGTGAGATCCCTAGAGATATTTCTATGGTATATCTAGGGATGCACCTAAGGATAAGAATACGTATAGGACATATTCCTAGAACTACGGTAACGATCATAGAATTTTACCTAAGAAGTTAAATATTGTGGGTACTCCCCCTTTACTATGTTACATTCCCTGGCATGATTTTTTCCTCTCACACTATTCTTTTTGGGTTTTAGAAAATGGCTGGAAACAAGATGATTCATGATAATGGAGGGTATAATGGACAATGGAATGATATTCTTTATGATCAACCAAATGAAATGGGATTTGGAAGTCCAAACATCATTATTATGCCGAATCAGCAATCTTATAATATGATCAATAAAGTAAAATTTGGTATGTTTCCTGACTCGGCTAATAAGAGAAAGATGGAGTTTCATGATGATCATAGAGGAAAGAAAGTTCAATTCCCCCTATGTAAATTATGTGGGAAGAGGCATCAAGGAGAATGTTTCAATGGAACTGAAAGATGCTTTGGGTGAGGAAAAGAATGACACAAAGCCAGTAAGTTCAAAGGAAAAGGTTCAGTTAACACCAGGGATGAGGATAATGGTATTTCTATGACATCAACAATGGTTAAATGTTTTAAATGTGGAATTTATGGGCATTATGAAAACCAATTCCCTAAGGGAAAGTCTCATGAAGAGAATCAGTATGGTCGTATGGGTAGTATTTATGTTGATGATGATGGAGAGACTACAAATGATATGTGAGATGAAATAATTGTTGAATCTCGGTCAATGGTTTAAGAATGTAGTTGAATGATTACATGTTTATCATGTGTAATGTTGTATATGTAATCTCATGGTACTATGGAATAAAGAGACATCTAAAGATTGTTACACTATTGTCTTTCCTTGTGTTTTGAAAGTGTATGATTAATGGTACCAGTATCCATGAAAGGTTATTCAGATATTTTTGGAATGTATATGATATGCGCATAATGAATGGATAAAGAGAAAATTAAATGTTTGATAGTATTCATGAGCTCATGACTGATATAAGGAGAAGGTTATATCATGGTTTGACTATATAGAATTTTTGGATTTTGGTATGTGGAAAGAGTTAACTTTTGATAGCATTCATGTTTTCACAAAGGTTTAATGAGTATTCATTTTTCAAGAGAATACATGATTAAGGTATTCACATGATTGGAATGTGACCAACAAGATATATGGGGGATAAATGATGGTATTCACATGCTGGGTTGATGTCATTTCATGTAATCGTTTTCTTTATACTATGAGCGTGGACCGAAGTATTTTAGATAAGCCTAAAGATTGGAATGGATTATATTGGACATAAGTTAGTATTGTTTAAAGATAGAACTTTTTTTTGATATTATTTATGGGATGTTATAGTAATATAGCTTTAGAAAAAGGACAACCTGCAGGACGGGCGATATCCCATCGCGTCGGACAAGGCTGTGGGAATCGAACCCACAACCGAAGTGCGACTGGCCTTTATCGCCTACCACTGGCCTACATGAAGTCCCTAGTTAGTATATACTAGTTTTATTTTATTAAGCGGTATGATATATGAAGTATAAGTTCATTTTTGAAACCATATACGATTAATCTAACTATAATATGGACTTATAAATTTTTCTAACCTTTTGTTTGAAAGAGATGGAATGACCCATCATTCTATCACATAATCTGATAACACATCACGAATAAAAAATTCAACTTCATTTCTTTAAGGGATGAAGTGGAAATTGTTCAATTCACGAACAACAGTGAGATTGTACCAAAATCATGCAAGTATTTCTTTTAATTCATCAACTTTAGGGAAATGATCTTGAAAACAAAAAATGTTGTCCTAGTTCCCTTATATCCGATGAATCAGATGGTACCTTAGATCATCAGAAATCAATAGCTTTGTGATTGTTGGCTTTTTCATAGCCATGTTCTCTACCACTCTCCATCAGAACTTGATGGTTAGATTTTTCTTCCATATCCATATTTTCACCTATGTTCTCCTACGTGGAAACCCAGTGATGAGTTAATTTGGGTAATCGTTACATTTCATACTTTAGTTTTTAAAGCCATGTCTTGGTATTCCTTTTTACGATGTGGGTTTCTATTAAACAAACTTTCGAGTAGTAAACCATTTATAACCCTGACGAATTTAGAGGGTGAAATTAATTTTAAGGGGGGTAGAATGTAACACCCCGAGATTTTATGAAAAATATTCTTTTAATTTCATTAATTTCTTGTGTTGTTTACTACACCAAGACTACCTTACACTATACGCAACACCGTATTAGCTTGCAGTATACGCAACACTATTCTTGGATCGGGTTACACACAATTTTGATAATGGTTATTCTACACAACATAGAGTATATATATATATATTCAATGTGTAAATGAAATATGGTTGGATTCTGTTATACGAAACAACTAAGGATTCTTTCACAACACGCAACCTTGACTTGGCTTGCATTACATGCAATCACGACCTTCCTCGATAGCGTGTGTTGTACGCAATATCGGGTTTTACTAAACAACGATATATTATTATAATATTATTATGAACTAGCCGTTATGAATAGTATTAACTAATATTTGAATTTTATAACATTATTATTCATCTTAAACATTTTCTACAACATTGTATAAGAGAAAAATAAATTTTTCGGGTAAAATATGTATTTTTCAAAAAAATGCATTTTTGTAGCCTTTTGATGATGCTGCCACTTTAAATCTAGTTTTTGACATGTTTATAAGTTCAATTTGAAAAAAATAATATTCTAATTTGGAATCAAGAAATAATAATTTATTTTGGATAAATTTTTCGTATTATTTTGGTAACTTTCATATTTTGATTAATTGTAAAAACACGGTATATTTTAATGAAAAACAACTTTTTTTCATCGTAATAATTTAAATGGTTAAATTATAATATTGAATGGTTTTAAAGTATAAATATAATATATTTTTACCATTTAATATAATGTATGTCATTAGCATTGACTTTACATGGAATTCGTAGGTTAAATCAATTCAATCTTTTGCAATGTTTTAAACAAAAACCAGTTTTCATTCGACAACGAGATTAATTTTAATTTAATTTCTGCAACTTCTGTGTATTGAATTTGAAAAAATTTATTCCATATTTGGAATCGGTGGGTCCAAATTATGTTAATAGGCTACTTTTTATTTTTGGGAATTATGAATAGTAACTACGGTAAATTTTATTAACCTTAGTTAAAGGTAAATTGGGTATTTAAGGGTAAATATAATATTATAAAATTACCCTAACACATGCCAAAATTCTATTGGATGGATAAAAGTAAACCCATATCAACTAATGGTCGGATTAGATTCATTTTATGGACTTTTTACCATGAAAATAATTTAATTATTATTAAAACCAAAGAAAGTGAGAACATGTCACTCTCTTAAATCTTATAAGTATAATAATTTTAATATAGTGATAAACATCATAAAACATCGAACATGAATAGTCTCCAGAAATCTAATAAAATTATCTACATCATGATAATTTATTTAGAATTTTTAGGGATTAAATAATTGTCATTAATGGTGATACATTAATGATACAGAAATTATTTATTAAGTGTAAAATAAGTAATATAGTTTTTATTGAAATAATAATACCCATTAAAACGCCCACAAACCTGACCAAAACTTATGGGTAGTGTATATATACACCTTAATCATCCAATTACCTAATATATAACCGTTTGGATCCTTATAAAAGTGATTATGACACTTATATTATTTTATTTTAAATGATGCCAAAGTTGTCACCTTCATAAGATAATAAATATAACAATTTAAATATTGTGATTTTAAGATGATAAATTCGAGTAAAAGTATTATTATTAATTTTAATAGAATTATATTCATCATAGGATTTTATTTTAAATTTTTATGCAACAAATCAGTATATTAATTAATTATACAAAAATGTTGTTGAAATTATTTGTTTAAGAGATAAACCAAATAAATGGTTTTAAAAATAATAAAATAAATATTATATGAACTATTTAATGTGATCCACTAAATTTATATATACATATGACATTTTATGAATCTATTAAAGCTTTTAGTTCGAACATATCTTCTGTATATATTTTATTTAAATTCAAATAAATGAATAGTGTCAAAATTGACACTATTGTTATTTTATAAAAATAACATATTATAAAATTGTTTAAAAATCACAAAATTATTTAAAAATAATAAATTTATATTTATATTGTCTATAATGTTATAAAGTAAACAATTATGGAAAATTCACAACATATAAGTAATTAATTTTTATAATTTAACATTTATAATTTTATTACCACAAATAAACTTAAATAGATTAAATAAGGATAAATCAAAATGATAAGGTTTAAAATAAGATCCAAACATGTCTAAATTTTATGGGTTGAAGAGATTACAACCCTATCTCATCTAATATTCGAATATGAGTCATTTTTGGAGGTTTTTAAGTGGGGTTAGTTTTATTATAAATTAATATTTTTAAGAATTCCAAAGGTGCCCCTCTCCTCCCTTATAAAAGGGCACCTCCTCCCTCTCCTCCTCACACCAATTTCAGCCTTCAAGATCGGCCAAACCCTGACAAATTATCTTCTCCACTTCTCTAGAAACATCCTAGAGGTTATGGTCTACTTTAAAGACCAATCTTAGTTCTCTAAAAGGAGGTTTCAAAGAGGCGTATCGAAGAAGAGGTAATTTCTTCTCCCGATTTATTCAAGCATATTTCTTCTTCAACTTCATCTTATTCTGTTGTTTAATTATAATTTAATAACATAATTATCACTAATATACTTATTTGTTATTATAAATATGAAACAAACCCATTTCACCTTATATGTATCCTACGGAAAACAAAATCACCGCGCGTGCGTACGTACGGAATACCGTCTCCACGCCGTGGTGTAATCTGTTTTTCCACCAACACCTTACATGGATGGGTATAATGGTTTAAAGAATAACTATACATAGTTATTATAACATCATACTGATTCTGATATATTTAATCCTCCACTCCAATTCAATTCAATAATTATGGAAATGATATCATCGCTCGTGCGTACGTACGGACTACCGTCTCCACGACGCGATGAGATTTATTCTCAATGGTTAACCATTCATGAATGATTATAAAGTATATATAATAAGTAATAATGAAATATATGACATAATAATGATACTGGATTTATGTATATGTATATTTATGTCATCTACTTAATTCCATTAAATTCAATAAGGAAACGAAAACATCGTTCTTGCATACGTACGGCCTACCGTCTCCATGAACAGTGTATTTATTTCAATTTATCGATATATTATATATATGTATATTCTGAATATATATTATATATAAATCATGTTTTACATTCTGGATATAAGAAATCATATTAATAATTACAAGTTAAAACACGAACGACAAATGAGACGATTTTTCCCAAAACGCTACTTTAACAAGAATTTACAAAAAGAACGGGAAATATAAAGTCATAAGTGAACCATATATGATATCATAACAATTAATATGATTCTGTAATAAGTCAATAACATTATTTAAATCATTATACAGGAGGTTCGGACACTTACGAAGAAAATCGGACCTAAGGTAAGGGATAATTTTGCAAATCTCATTTTTATCCGAGATTGCTTATTCGTAAGTATTTACTAGGGTTATTTCAATCATTCATGTACATGTTTTATAAAAGTGTTTTCATGTATGTTTAAAGTCATTTTTACCCATTCTTGACTTTTACTACATGGTATGTAAGGAATATTTCTTTTGTTTACGTTACGAGGTACTTTTTGACATTTCTGTCAAAAGTACGAGAAGAATGTTTTTTTAACTTATACGGCATGATAGGATTTTTACGGTTTTATAAAGCCTTGTTTTCATGAGTATTCCTCCAAAATATTTCATTACTATTTTCAAAATATTCCTTTTCTTTAAAAATTTCATGACATTTTGTGAAAAGAAAATGATTTTGAAGAAAAAATGATATTTTCCTCAAGAATTCATTTCATGTGTTTTATCAAACCCATTTTTCATCTAAGATGACATTATTTCATATGTGTTTGTTTCAAGTATAATGTCTCTATGATTTACATGGTTTCACTTCTCTTATTATGAAATTATATCCATTTATTTTATATGGATTCTGTAATGATTGGATGATGTTTATGAAACCCATTTTATTTATTGGGTTATTATGAATGATTATGTTTTTTTGTGGCAAAAGTAAGAATGATTTCATTATGAGATTGGTGGGACCTATATCTCCCTCCAATGCATTGGGTAAAGATTTATATCTCATGAGATAGACATGGCTGGAACGGCAGGTTAAACCGGTTTAGTAAAATCGGACTGAAATGATGAGTGAACTCGATTCAGAAAGAGACTTTGTCCACTAAGATGGTATTGGCAGTAATGATTTGGATAATATGGAAATCATTACATGTGCTTAAGGGATTACACAATTACATGTTTTATTCCCATGCTGTTTTATCATGATTTATGTTCTATTATGATCTATGGCTTATGTACTTCCATGTTTTATGTCGTTGCCCATGATTTTTAATGTTCATGTTTTTTTTAAGTTCAAATGTATATGGTATGTTTTATTTTATCCATGCTTACCCTTACTGAGCATTTGAGCTCACCCTTTTTATGTTTATTTCCAGGATATAAAGAAAGGTTTTAGGTAAGAAAAAAAAGGGAAGATCTTTGTTGGAGATGTTGAAGATCTTTCACCACGATTAGAGGATTACGTTCCAAGTTTCCAAAGACACTAAACTATTACGGTCCTTATGTGTCTGTTTTTGTTATGTATTAAGTATTCTGCAAAAGTAATGTAATGTCCATGTACGTTATTCTTCGGGTCTCTACATCACATGATGGATTAATTACATACTTATTTAATTTCCCCTACATCCTACCCTTAAAAGGTCTCTAGAATTCCAATACCTATTAATTCACTTACATACCCATGATATAGAAACAATATTGATAATTTCATTAAAATTTATATGTGGATACTCACTCTTATTGTTGATATAAATGATCAATTGTATTATAATTTATGTGATTCCATTTAATCCATCCATGAACATCATGATGGGAAATAGTAGCACAGAAGGATGGAGTAGCATTTGTAGTAGTGAATTACAATTGGGAAATACTTTTTGAACAATATAAACCGTTATGGAATAACCACTTATATTTAGAGGGTTAATAAAGGCACTAGCATGTGGATATTTCTCACTCGCTTCTTATAGTAAGGAAAGTGTATTTTTCTATGTAGAAATATATATATTAGAGTGTGTATTGAATGTAATATATTTTCCTAGGAATAAACAACCACATTGTTTCTATTAAATAGTAATAAATTCATATATTTCCACATTTATTTATCTCTCTTTTTCAGGAATTAAAATATTTTTATTAAAAAATATCATTTTGAAGCATACATAAAATATATTTCCATTATCAATTTATCACATTATTACAACTATAACTAGTTATAGATTTTTTAAAAAATTATTCAAATATCAATTATTTTCTAACAGAATTAATAATCATGTTAATTAATTAATGTGTCATATTAACCAAATAATTAACAATAAATAAATATGAATAAAATTTTAGATATAATTATTGATTCTATAAATATAAATCACTATTCATTTGTGATAGTGATGTTTGAAAAACATAGGATAACATGTGGTAAGGAATATTATAATAACTTTTTATACCTACTAGCACCTTGGATGACTCATGATACATGATGGTTATGGAATAACTAAAAGAAATAGTGAAAATAGTTTTTGGGTTACCCATGATGTTACACGATTCCACTATAATTATATTGGATTAGAATATTTTTGGGATACAACCAAAGCCTAAATGGGTTTATCTCATGTTTACTCTCATGTCCCACACCATGGAGCCATGTGTGAGGGATCTAATACCATTTTACGACATCTTCATCCTAAAATTTATAAAAAGGTCAAGAAAACACATAAATTACACCTCATTTCCATAAGATTATAATAAAAACACTGAGTTACTTAGAGATATCTTGTGGTATATTTTTCATCCCTATTAATTATGGATTTATACAGAAGGGTACTTATTGAAATTTTTTCATGTCAACTAGGTTTTGAAAACATAAAATGAAATGTATAAGATAACCACTATTTGAATACCCATTACTATAATAAAATGGAATAAAATGAAGGAAACCCACGTGAAAATTTATTTACAACCAAGAAATTCAATATATATATATATATATACAAAAAAAGTAAAATCTAAGAAATCATCCAAATATACATATATATTTCATTCCATATATATCTTGAGTTGAAAATTTGAAATTTTATTATGAATAAGAACACATAAAATAGGACTATGATAAACCAAAAAAATTGGATCTACATTTCTATAAAAAAAATTATCAATCGCATTTACATGGGGATCCATGTACGGAAAACTTTTGGACGTGGGCACATATCGATTCATTGATTGTGATTAAATCTGTCAACGCATGTAATAAAGTTGTTTGTTATGTTCTTTTTATAATTTCCTTGTATGTGTTCATAACCCAACCAAAGATCAACTATTATAAGCTTAGGTGCATTAATCAACATATTAGTTCTAGAGTGGAAGAAAATAAGGATACATAACAAGTTCCATATTCTATTAATGTGTAACAAATAATTACTAGAAAATTAACTCTATGTATTTGTAGGATCTATAATTATTCTCACAAAAATCAGGCCTAAACTAGTGTTGATGGTTTTTAAACAAGTAGGGAAATCAATAAACCCATCACCACCTCGTCCAAATATATATATTATCCAGGAAAGATAATGAAACATGGGATAAAGGTGTGGGTACACTATAGTAGAGGAAGAATCATATCCAACAGTAAAGGGGTGGAAGAGTTATATAAATTTAGGGTGTCATGAGAACATTCCATCCATTATATTCAGAATATATTTACAATACATTTAGAATTTACTTCAGATGCATAAAATCCAAGTATTATTAAACCAATCCCTCATTATAAAATAAAAAATTAATTCATTTTTTTAAACATTAGAATATAGATTAAAATTATGTAAACTAGTCCATCTCCTATTACATTTTAGAAATAAACTTATAAAAATTATAAATTTATAGAATAAAATTTTAAACTAGTAAAAATGATTAATTTCAATTCAAAAAAGAAAAAAAATAATATCTTCAGTGAATATAAATTAATAAATTATACCCAAATACCAAAAAAAATATTGTTTTATAAAATTTAATTTATATTTAATTAACCAATACCATGAAATATCTATGTGAAAAAATTGGAAATCAATTTCGTTTGAAAAAAATTAGTAGAATGAATTTCACTTGGACTTATAGCTTCATAAATTCTCCCCTAATGGTGGGATTGATAATAGTGGTTGACCAACCAAAATTAGACCCATAAAATTCACATGAGTTCTTATAAATGTTTTATTCCAACTAATATATCAAATGGAAAATATAGAATATAAATAATTTTTTTTATCCCCCTATAAAATGATACAAATGTTTTTAAGTAAAAATATATGTGGTTTTATCACCTACCTACAAAGGTGGAGCTCCAGCATTAGATAGACTAGAAAATATAAAATAAATAACGAGGGGAAAAAGTGGTAAACATAATGAATGAGTGATTATATATTCTTCTCCATGAAAAAAAGAATACCTTTTCATAAGAATAATTCAATTTTTTTAAGATGTTCTAGCTAAACTAGGGAACTTGGATCATAGTTGACAAATGAATTTACTCAAGGAAGATTCGAGGGGTGGGATATAATCTATGGGGGTGATATGAAGAAAAAATGGTGGATAATATAAGGATATAAATGTTTAAGAGAAAATATTTTATATCTGAAAAATATAAGTACTCAAATAAAAAATAATCATTGTAATTTCCTACTATATACTTGGTTTAGTACAACTTTATTGTTGTTGTTTAACAGAAGCCATGCATCCCACCTAGGCCCATTGGGAAACTGGTACCAATCTACCAGTAACACAATGCTTCTATGCACTTGGGCCCTTCTCTTGTTCATCCACTACACCTCTAATTCCTCACCAAAAAATTTCCAGCATGAAATTTCATAGGAATAGAGAATGTATAGATAAAATTTAAGAAAAAACAATCCTAATAGGTTATAATATTCAATGATATCCACCATGAAATTATTTCCCCATGTTCTCTCTTGATATGTATCTATTTTTTAATCAGTCTTGGGTGGATAGGATCCTTCCACATGGGTCATGTTATTTCTATGAATTATTGTTGTGGAAGTGGGAGGATCAGGATACTTCTTCCTTCCTAGTGAATCTTTATAAGCGTGAATTTCAATGCATACTCTCATCCACATATATCTCTTCCAATCATCTTGCACTTATAAAATTTGATTTTCCTCAGAATTGTTGATTCCAGTGCCCACAATCTTACATGCCCGATTTAGATCATCAATTTACCGTTCCATTCTTCATAGGTTTTCAAATTTTTAATATCAAAACATAAAAAATAATGAATGGTAATGAATATTTAATATATAGTTTTTTTAAATTAAAAAAATCACATAATTAGGAAATATTTATTATGAACCCCAAAATATCCTAAAATAATTAAAATGTAATAAATTAAAATATATTGGGGAAGTTAGGGAGATAAAATAATTTAATATCTATAGGAAATCATGAAAATTATGTGTACTATCATCAAATATCTCATATTATATGAAAAAGACTATATAGAATACTCCATATTAAGTTATCAATAGTGTAGACAAAATCTTAATATAAAATTATTAATAGGGATTAAATTACTACAATATGACTGAGATAAAAATTGATAACAATCACCTCAATAATTCTACAAACCTCAAGGTCCATATTTATAGATCTCTAAAAATGAATCTACTTAAAATCAATAGATTAAAATTATAAAATATAAAAATCCAGGGTATAATCACATTATTAATTACATATATATAATATTATTTATTGAAATTATTTTTTAATGTTTTTTTTAAAATCTATAATAGATATATATTTTTTGAATGTTGGATAAAATTATTTATATAAATTATATTTACATCACATTTTTTTAGAATGATTATTTCGTATTAATCATAAATTTTTTCCCTATAGGTAAACCTTATGAGTATTTTTATAATAACAATTATAGTTATATAATTTCTCCTTTTCATATTCCATTGAATATTTCTTGGTTCATATTTATAAGATCAAATTTTTATATATTTTTAAATGTAAATGTTTTATTTAATTCAAGTTAACATGTAAAAAATACATGTTTTGGATAATTACACAATTACATGTGTAGTACCATATGTAGTTAGCTTGCTATGCATAATAATATTTTTAATTTATTTGAAAAAATACCATATGATTAAGGGTTACTAATATATTCACATTTACTACTTGTTATTTTGAAATATTTCCAACATTTATTTATATCCTCCAATATTAATGTTTAAAATTATAATTATAATATGAAACAAAATTTTTTAGTTATTTAGTTTAGTATGGATTATTATGATATTTTGATTTATATTGGTGTTATTAAAATATTACAATATAAGATATAAATAATATTTATTATAATGACACTTATGATTAATATATGAAATAAATTATTATAATTAATTATACTACAAAAAAAATCTTTTATTAGAGGATATTTAAATTAAATAAAATTTAAATCCCCCTTTCAATCATTTCAATTATAATGCAAGGAGGAGGTAGTTACCCATTTTTCTTATTCTATATTGCAATGTAATCCCTCTTTTTAACCTCTATTATAGAGGGTAACCTGTTTTTCAAGTCCATATAACCTTACCTCTAGTATTCCCTTATCACTACTCAATTATTATTGATTTTTTTGACCATTTCCTTTATCAAGAGGTTCAAAAATATTTTTTATTATATAAAGGAGTGTCACATAACCTTGGATATGAATGTTACAATTCTAATGGATGGTTTGAGATGATAATATTAAGAGAACATACTTTATTTTATGTTTCATAAATATTTTTTTATAACATCCCTGGGATTTACCCATGTTTAAAGTAAAAGTTTGAACTATATGATATATTATTAAAGTACACAATTTATTATTTTTTATTTCATTAACAATTATGATTTAATATAGGTTTGAGACACTTCAGAATTTTTTTATTACATATATAGATATCATATTATTTAATATACAAGGTAAATGAAATGGGGTTTGAGTATCAGATTTATATATAATCCATTTTCATTGATTTATTCCAGTAGGAAAAATTCTTATTTTGGTTAAATATTTATGCAATAAAAATATCATCGGCTATAAATGATATTTTTAATATAATTTTTATTTTTTGGTAAATCAATGTTATGTTTATAAAGGATTCATTAAATAACATTAACTAATTTAAAGGATTTCATTATTTTGTAAATTTCATTGGTGATTGGGGATGGGGTTTTTTTATTTTTCCATACTGTTTTTCCATTTGGATACTGTTGAGAAAACCTTTTTGAGAGAAAAATAGTAGTCAATGGAAATGTTTTTGGCTTCTAGTTTACATTATCCATATTAATAGGTTTTTAAAAAAGTATTCCACATGTTTTTTTGTAATATGGATATAATGTCCTTATTTATGTTAGAACCAAGATTATCATAAATTTCATTTATAATTATATTTGTTTTAGTTATTTTAGATAAAACATGTTATAAATATTTTGTAATGTGAATAAGATTACATTCATTTGTCTTGTAAAAGTATGTTTTTTTATTTTTTTTATTTAAAATTAGGTTAAATTTTTACTTTTGAAAATATATTCCATTCATATATATTATAAAAAATTAATAAATATTTTTAAATATTTTTTGGTTTACATAATTTATGCTTTTATTGAACCCATAAACAGTCAATGATTTACACATGTCAGAAAATTATAATATATTATTTTGGTTATTTCAACATAGTTTTATAAACATCTCAACATGTGGAAAATAATACACTTAAAAAATTGGTTTATATTCTAAGTATACTAATAAAAATTTATAATGATATAAGTCCTAAATAAATGTTAGCCTTTTAAGGAATATAGTGAGACTAATGGGTGATAAGCATTCATGGGTCAGTATATATGAAATAATTCATTTAACTTATATTTATAATATTTAATTTATAGTCTGTGATTATCCTATAAATTATTCCCACCTAATATATCGTTCTATTGGCTTGGATTCCATAACTATATTTATAATTATACATATATATTAATTGATTTAATTGTTTTTTAATTTTTTAATTAAATATATTTTGTTTGAAATTACATTGAAATTATTATATAATAAATTTTATATAATCACTGCTATCATTTTGACAATATTAATAATATTCATATTATTTATATGTGATCTATTTGGAAACATTCTTACCTTATTCATTTTAGTTTCATTCAAAAAAAATTGATGAGGAAAAAATATTTTATAATTGATCTAATGATACTATTAATCCATTTTTAAAATATATGGAACATTGTAAATTCTTTAAAGAAAATAATATTTTTAATAAATAATTGTATTTTTCACGATTCATAAAAAAGGTTAAACATGTATGTATATTATAAAATATACATTCCATATAATTTTGAAATTTTAATTACAAAAATGATGTTAAATTTTTTCAAATGCATTTTCTAAAAATAGTAAAATTAATTTTAAAAAAAATTACAACTATGATTAAACAAATTTCTAGAAAAACATATTCATTCCTAGAAAAAAGTCTATTTATTATTCTTACATGCCTAAAAAAATATTATAGAAATTATAAGAAATTTTATTGAATATATAAAATAGATATTTAATTTAAACTATGAAATAATAATGATTAATTTAATTTACTAATAAAAACACACTGTATGTATAATGAAATGTTTTTAGAAAAAAATAATTTTACATTAAAATATTATTTGTTCTTATTATTTATCCAATTGATAGAAAATTAAATTTTTTGTACATGTTTAAACCCTAAAATGTTCATAATTTTATTTATCCCAATTTGTACCCTCCAATTTTTTGGATATGTTATAATATTAAACTATATTTCAGTTTTTTAAAACATGGTGTTGTGTGTATCATAATCGACCAAATAAATTAAATTTATATATAGAAATTATTTCTTAAAATATTGGGTTGTTAAATTCTACACTTCTTAAAATTAATTTCTCCCTTCATATTTTTACACACTGATACATAAAACTATGGATAATTCTTCATAATTATATCCATAGTTTCCCTTGTATTATCCTAAAATTGGTGGTTTTGATATAAAAATTGACAATATTGGTGGTCTTTCTTATTGTAAATTTATCTCTATAATCTATAATCTATGGTGGTTCATCTCAGAAGAGATATCCTATTTCATTCGAATGACCACTTATTTTATTACATGTGGATGATCATGTATGTATCTCCTCGAGGGAGGCACATAGAATACAAAATATTCTTTAGAGAGGTTGTGTGAATGTGGTCAGTGATAAGATACTCTCCCAACTCGATCAGGATTCTATAATGGGACGATATACCTATGGCTCAATGTTCTTTTATTCATGAATCATGCAAAAAAATATATAGAGACATTCAAAAAAAACATCTCACCAATTTCTAACTTTGAATCTCATCGAAGATTATTTTAACAACATTTCTATTGACATTTTTATCCAGTTATGTGTTCTCGAATGGCTCAAACCTTTAATATCATTTATTTTACTAGATCAGGAACTAATCACATTCATTATAAAAATTATTTCCCTCACATCAGAGTTCTACACACCATTCAATAGTGTTATTTATAATGATCCATATGAATGGTCAAGTTATAACAATTATTATAAGAAAAATAAACCTGAGGAAGGTGTTGATATCCACCACCTTTATAATACATATAATAGATCTCATCATATCATATATGTTTTGAATTTTTCTCATAGGCAATCCTTGTGTCTCAGATTGATACATATTTTTGAAACAAAACATTTTTTCCAGATCATTTTGTAGCCATCTCTAGAAATTATTGATAATTTTTGGATCCCTATCATATACAAAGGAATGTGGTACTCTATGGAACATTACCAATTTATTAATTCAAATTCTAAAAAGCAGATTGATAGATAAATATTTTCTAATATCAATGATGTGTACTAAATTTTTACGGTGATCCAATTAATCACATATTTAATTATATCCACTATACATTTCTGTAAATCCAATTAAAAATCCCATAAAGGTAAATTCTATTTTCAATTTTTGTATAGGTATTAGTTAAAACATCCCTTCAATAATATTTCTCCCATCCTTATCCCAATGAAATTCCACGAACTGATATACATATTTTTCAATATCACTCTTCATTCTATCACTCAATATATAATTTTTTAGATCATTATAGATCCGTAGACATCTATGTTAAATATAAATTGAAGAACAATGAGACTCTTATAACAAATCGTTATTCATATCTTGTATGGATATAAAACATACATACTTCCATACATTATATTGACATAATAATCAGGGTTAATCATATGATTATTTATATCCTTCTTATATAGCTTTAAAACATCATTCTACTCCTCATTGAATGTCACTTAGATAGATAGTTGAACACACATTTGAGAGATATAATATTTATACCCCTCTATCATGATTATGTGATCTATAATTTTCCAATAATGAAATATTGGATATTTTGTGATACACATAAGTCATAATATAGCTTATTCTGTTTGAATCAATGAATCATCGACATTGTTCCCTATCCTATGGTGGTAATGTATTGATAATTATTATTTTTAATTACATCCATGCACCTACTCTAGTAAATATTCAACTCCTTCTATGTGATTATATACATTAAAATGTTATTATTAGTATATATACAACACAATTATCCATAAAGGTAATGCCCTATATAGTTAAGGAATTAATTACCATAGGTATCTTCTAATCATGACTTGGATAATTTCTCTCATGATATATTAAAATTTCATGAGGCATAAGTTATAAACATATCATTTAATATGAGGATAAACATCAATCCCATATTAAATTAATCAATATATATTATAAAATTATTTCCAATACAACATAATGTCAAAACAATTTAATTGAATTACTTTCCCTTTAGATCTATTAATAAATTAACATTCCTTCCAATTAAATTAATGAGGTGAGTGGATAGTATTATCAAATTAAATTCTCCACAACTCTATGATAATGTCCATCAAAACCAATAAAACATTAGATCTCAAAGAAATTTTGTTTTATTGATCAATATTCAATAATGAGAGTATTTAATAGATCCATATATATACCCCATCTTGATATTATATGACCCAAAAATGAATCTTTCTATAGGAAAAATTCATACTTGGTAAATTTTTGATACAACAATTTTATTCTCTGGGTCTTCTAAACAATTATCAACTGATATTAATTCTCTTATATTCTATTTTGATATTAAAAGAATATATTCTATGAATATTATGAGGAGTTGATCAATTTAATCTCAAAATACTCCATTAATTTAATCCATGATTAGAGTTGGTAAATTGGTGAGACCGAATGGAATTAATATATATTCAAAGTGTTAATTCATTTTACTGAATATTTTATTAGTTATATCCTCATTCCAGAACCTCGATTGATGATATATTATATAATACAATATCTTAAAAAATCATTTAACTAACCATATTTGGTCAAATAAATCATCAATATGGGGTAAATGATAATTATTCGGGATTGTGTTTTTTTCAAATCCTGGTAATCACTACAGAGTCACATCGATCTATCATTCTTCAAAACAAAAAGAACAGGTTTTCCCTAAGGGTACCCACAAGGCTGAATAAATCCATTTTCAAGATTATCCTAGAATTTATTCTTTGGTTATTGAAACTCAAATTGTACAATTTGATATGGAGTCATTGAAATAGGTGTATCACATTTTATGACATCTACTAATAAATAAACATCACAATTTTGTGGAAGAAAATGTAAATATTAAATTAAGTGATCTGAAAACTCCAAAAAATAGGAAAACCATTAATATTGAGTTTCACCCCACTATAAGGAAAAAATTCTAAATTTTTCAATAAGAATCAATACCTAAAAATTGGATATTATTTTGATCATATGTTTATATTTTTCACCACACTGATAAAAATCAATGTTTTATTTGAAATATAAATTTCAAAACCCATTCCAAAGAAATTGATGAGGGATTTATGTAGATAAATATATTAAATTCCTAATATAATATCAAATACTACTATATGGTGGATAATATGATCTTTAGGAATCAGTTTCCAACAAACCTCAATCAGAGATGAATCACACATATCAGTTGTGATCATTATACCATTATTAGTTCACAATGATAATTCAATATATAATCATCAAATACAAGAATTAACAATCCTAAATAATTTTCATGATATAAATAAATTATTATAAATATAATAAAATAGGGTACTTCAATATCTGATCTCAATTATTACCACCTCAACCTCATCATTCTGTTTTAAATCCCTTTGAAAAATAATAATGGTTTTTCATGACCATCCATTGATTTTTATCAAAGTGGACAATAATGAAAAAAATTGTTATGATGTATAAATCATGACACATTATTTTTAGTAAATTAAACCTTATGATTAACCTAGGTCTTTCAAAGTCATCATTTATACAAATCCTTAATGTTTGTTTATAAAAAGTTAGCGATTTCCAAAAAAAATATCCCTCGGGAGTGTCAAACTAGGTGTAACATCACAAGATTTTAAAAGGAATCCCAATGTGAATAAAAGAACTACAAAATACTTTATGAATTTTATATACTTACCATTAAATATAATTTTTCCTGCTATGTGTTTTGAATTTTTAAAAATGGATATATACTCTTGCGATCAGTAAGTTATTTAGATTCTGATATGTCTAACTTTTTTGTGAATACTAACAGGTACGTTAATAGGAACTATAATAGGAAGTGTAGTAGGAGCTATAGGAGGTACCATAGTAGTTACTATTATAGGTAGTGTAGAAATTACTATTATAGGTAATGTAGTAATTACTGTAGCCGGTATTATTCGGTACTCTAGCAGTCGACACTTTTCACCATCAGCTAACAGTTTGGGCTTAGAGTCCTTAAGCCTTTCGGGCCACCCATTCCATTGGTTCAGTAAGGTTTTCAGGCCATCATTATGGCCATTAGGCCACCTTAAGGCTTTTGGGCCACGTCAAGGATTTTTGGGCCCCCTGATTTGTAGATGCCCAGACAGATTCTACATAGAACCAGCACCGAAGGAGAATTCAATTGTAGGTCATATTATCAAGAGTAGAGGTAACATATTTGGAAGAATGGAGGGTATGGAAACTCCATTGGTATTGGGACTATGTATCACTTCAATGAACTGCTATCTAAACAGCCATGAAAAAGTGGAGAGCTGATCACGATGATGATGCTGGGGAGGGGTGGATTCATGTAGTCATAGTATATATAATTTCATTAAGACCTACAGGTCATGTACTATCTCCAGGCCTACAAGAAATTTAATCTATATTCCTACAAGCCTTGTAAGGGTTCTATCTCATCCATTCAATGGGGGTTTATCAAAAATAAAAAAAACATGCATTCTGTCCATTTAGGAATGTATAAAAAAAGGAATATTCTAAGTGATAATATGATCATTATATAATTGATGGCATTTTTGTAAGTCATAAGTATTTAATTATACTTTTATTGTTAATTTAATAAAATCAATTTCAATTTATTTTCATGAAGTGTAATCATGAATTATTATTTTATTGTGTATGGTTGTAAGATAATTTTATGAGACAATGATTAATTTTTAAGGTGTTATAAAATCAATTATTTTTTTAAAATTTTTATTATTTGAATAAATTGTTATTTTATTTAAAAAAATTTGATCCTTAGAATTGGAAAATTGTTTTGATAAAATTGTGTTCATTTTTTTATTCTACATATTGAAAAATGGTTAGGATAAATTTTTGGGATTTTTCTGAAATACATGAATTTTTTGAAAATAGTGAAAGTAATTATTTACCAAATTTGCTAAATAAATTACTTTCTTCATCTTGATTGATCCATGGATGTTGTAAATTGTCATTAATTTCAGCTCACATTAATTTATTACTATTTTTGGTGACAATAATTTATATTATTTCATGGCTTGAAAAAAATTAAAAAATAAAGATAAAATAATGGAAAACCCCTCCTCTCCACCACAATAAATACCACCCTTAGCCCCGCCTCCTCTCACACCTCTCATGCATTGAGATTTGAATAAATTCTACCCAATCCTGTTATTGAGGATCTTTTCCATGTCCAAGACCTATTGGTATAACAAAATGGCCTATACCATGTAATGACCCAAATTTTCAATGATTTTATTTTATTTATATGGAATTATTATGAGTCTACAAAAAAGAACGGTGCATAATTCCAAGGCCCAGTGACCCCGAAATGAATTTCTAAACATTTTTTAGGTACCTTCAGTAAACGCATGAGCTGATTTTTCTACATTTTGAACCGGTTCTCAGATTAATGATATGATGATATAGTTGAATCCTTAGCAACGATATTCTCTTAAGGAAGACTTCACTTAGACCGTAGTTGGTCTGGAGTAAAATAATGACTTGGGGACTTTTTAAGAGAATAAATAAAATAACTTTTTTATTGTACTTTCATTCATTTTCTTCCAATAGACAAGAGGTAACGTTGGACTAGTGATGTGTCATGCCAATTAATGTCTTCCCCTTTCAATCTTAAGTGACTTCAACGTTGGGGAATTAGGAAGGTTCCTAATTAATGAATCCCCATTAAATCCAACGAGCGTTAGACACCCTCCAAGTCTACTGTTTTTATAGAGCATAGGGGGAGAAATTGGTGGTGATTCACAAAACCCTTGGTGGACGGAGCTGGATCAACCAAGTGGTGATGAGAAACATTTAAACCCCAAATGGAAGATCAAACATCAACCATCGAGCGACGTCGTTGGAGGCTAGTTGTGGGGGATGGAGAATACTGACACACTTCCTTGATATCTGGCGTTATCCACCATTTTTGATGTAGGGATTTATCATAACTAGTTTTCATGATTTATTTGAGTCCTTCCAACCCTCTTTCTATCAACAGAATGTGGAGGGTGCACACCTAATGAACAAGGCCCGATCCCTGCACCATTATTATTTTAATATGGTGTGTTCTTCTCTAGATTTGACATCAAGTTGGAAGAGCACTACGAAGACAATTGACGGTGGCGGCCGCCACCGGCTGGCCATAGAGGAGGTGTGGCTCGCCGTCGCGCACCACTTGTGAGCAAGTGGTCATGGCTGAAGCCGTGACAGATGAAGGAGGAGACCTTCACACTAGAAGGCCATGAAGAAGGAGGCAATGGAACCATGATTTTGGAGGAATTGTCCATGGATCATGGGCTACAGTAGTCAGATGAGGTGGTTGGCACACCTTCCAGCAATGGTAGTAGAGGGTAGCTCGACTAGTGCGCCGCCGGTGGAGACGCAGCTCTGATGCCGCGACGGTGGGAGCTGTAGCGGGTCTTGTGGGTGACATGGAAGTGCCAAAAGCACTTCCACCTCCCCCAACTAATTTATGATCCCCCACCCCTTCCAGCATAGGCAGATCATGGTCCGCGCCTCATGTGGTTCGGGCCTCTCTTGGTCAGGCCGCGCGCCAAGCCGTCCGCGCACCCTTGCGGGTCGGGCCATGCCTCTCGCGGTCAGGCCGCCTGCCCAACAAGATACAAACCCTTACATGCTGGGCTGCGTTCTTATGGTCTGGCCCAAACATCAGCCCAGTGTGCCTAGCATGCCATGGCCCATCCCATGCATGGTCGGGTCTGGTCTGTCCAACCGGGTTGGACCAGACCCAGGCCCAAAATGACCTAGTACACTTAAGGGGACATAACATGAGAACAAAACGTCTGTTTGATGAACCATTTGTACCCTGGGATCCTTGATTCATGATGGTCCTTTTGGTATACTCTACTTGAGTTTTGGGAATATTTGGAGTATGGCCGGGTAGGATCGAACCTGAATCCAACCGGTCCCTCAGAACGATAATGCTTATAACTCACAAATCGGGTGTCTGATTGATACACTTTCTGTCTTTTTGGATCCATTAAGACATGGTGGTCCATTGGGTTACTCCTTTTTAGAGCATAGTAGCCTTCGAGGTATGACTGATATCTCTAGTGATAGATTCTATTGAACTCGAGTGCACCGAGTGCAAGAAATCCTGTGGCTGGCTATAACATGAAGAAATAACATTGATCCTTCCTGGGTCAGCATCTATCGATTATGTGTGGCTCAGCTTCAATTAGATCATGTGGAGTTCAGTGCTCAGTGATCCTATGTGGGTCAGCGCATACCGATCCTATGTGGGTCAGATCCTGTGTGAGTCAATGAGGGTTATTACCTACGGATCCTGTGTGGGTCAGTAGTAGTGATTCTTAACAAAATACTATGGTCTAGCTTACGACTAATCATTTGTACTTATGTACTTATGTCATAACTGAGGTGAGAAAAGTTTTCTATCTTCGGGGTGTTACATATGTGTTACTTCTATCTTCGTGGTGATACTTTTTTGGTACATATACCATCGTGGTTTCATCTTCGTGGTGTTACATGTGTGGTATATCTATCTTCATGGTGTTACCTATGTGGTAATTCTATCTTTGTGGTGTAACCTCTGAGGTACTTCTACCATCATGGTGTTACCTTTGTTGTATTCTATCCTTATTTTTGATATGCGTATATCTTGATAACTTAGGTATACATATGGGCAAATACATAATTAGTATTGATGTCAATCACTTAATTCATGAGTTTGTGGTCTTTCTTTTTTTCTCTTTTTTGAACTCTAAGAGACCTATGGGGGACTCAGGGTCCCTATTAAGTATTGTAATTCTCACCCATTCATGGGATTCACCCGTAACTTGTTGAGTCTTGTGAAAAAAATGAACATCAATGATTGAGGATGAGGAAGCCAGGATTGGACGGTGCCTGAAGGTGGACCATTTGTTGTCATGTGATGTGAGGACTACGGATCTTGAGATGTGCCTACCCACCAAGTAGGATCCTCAATGGATGATCCATGAGTTGATTTGTACTTTTCAGTTTTATTTTTACTTTCTATTGGGCTTGTATTCTGGTCCGTTTTATTTCAGTACTCTTTTTACTAAAGAAGTTAACATCATGGTTGCGTCTTTTTTTCATTCTAGTATGTGAATTTATACTGGTTTTAAAGAAATTCGTTCCAGTTATTTGGATATTTATTTCTTGATCTAGTCGCCATCCCTTGGACTATGGAAGGTGGGCTTGGGGTAGTCACGACACGGGCCCCGAGGGAGGGGTTGTGACAAAGTGGTATCAGAGGAGTCGGTTTTACCAATGGGATAAGACTATAATATTTTCTATGTGGAAATAATGTTATGTGTTATTAGTGTGGTTATTATTTTGCGGAATCCAGTGTTGGTGCAGTAGATGATGTATCCATACACCATGTCCCTGAATTTTGATTTCCGAATCAGTTCATGTAAAAACTAATTGCATGTGTTTTGAAAAAAAATTCTTATGATCTTTTTGAGTCATCTGACCTGGTATAACTTATTTACCGTGGTACCCCTGTTTTATATCAGTATTTCGCCATGTAGACAACCAACTAAGAATCACAAGAGAGTACATGATGACAGTCCAACGAGTGATGAGGTCTCTGTGCAGGGACCTCATACAGTGTTACCACCTTCGGGTGGTGTACCAGCAGCCCCACTACTCGTTGGGTAGCAGTTGACACCATCCCCACCAGCAGTTGTTGCACACCGACTGAGTGCATTCCATGAGTTTTAGCAGAAGAGGCCTCTAAGGATCAATGGTTTGACGGACCCATAGGTGTCTGAGTAATAGATGGTGGTTGTAGTCATTGTTTTCCACCTGGTTGGGACACCAACTGACCATATGGTGATCTTAGGAGCCATCATTTCCTAGGAAGCAGCAGGGAGATGCAAGAGCATGATGCTCCAGATACACGAAATGGAGAACCTCATTTGGGAGGACATTGACAGCCTTTTCAGGGAAGAGTTTGTTCTAGTGACATTACACTTTATGTGTATATAGGATCTGCTGCATTTACAGCAGGATAATTTGACTGTGGCCCAGTACTCGGCTTGGTTCACTGATCTCTCCTGAAACTCCACCAACATGCTATGAGACCCTTTCTATAGGGCATGCACCTTTTAGTAGGGTCTTTGATGGGAGATGAAAGCATCGATGATATCTCTAAGCATTCCAATGTAGGCTACGGTTCTTGAGAAATCACTTTTGGTGGAGCGCTTCCTAGATGAACAGGTACTGACGGCAAGAACCACCACCAGAAGTTAGGTAGAAGAGTCATCTGTAGTAGGTAGTAGACAGATGACGCAGGGGCCCCAGCAGGCCAGGCCTTCTTGTAGAAGACCTTTGGATACAGGGTTGGTGGTGCAGGTCACATGGGATAGAGGGGGAGAACTGAGGAGAAAGTAATGATACTCTTGCGGTGGGAAGGGTACAATGGCACGTGAAAGCATGACCCGCCATACAGATGAAAATCATATGGTCAAGGTACATCCAAGGTTGAGGTATACATTTGATCAGGGAGGACTTCAAGTATTAGACGGACATGGTAGTGGAGTTGGCCATGTAGCAGGTGGTGGTCACCGATTCGAGGTTCTACAGCTCCCACCTATAGGTTGTCCACCCCGACCACATGGAGCAGGTGGTCAGTGATGAGCTTGGCTCCAGGAAGCTGAGGCCTATGACCATGATTCTTTGGAGATTATTAGAGGTATGATCTATGTATACTCCACCTTATCTAGAATACATATAGACACAGGTTCCTGTTACTCTTTTATTGCGAGAACCCTCGTTCGGAGCTTGGAGATTCTAGTGTAGTCATTTGATCAATCATTACATCTAGAGACTCCTACGAGAGAGGATTCGATGAATAAAAAATAGTGTCGATAGTGTGAGATTACTATAGGAGGAGAGATATTCACCTGGGATCTTTTAGTAGCGGTGTCGAGGCCTTACGACATCATCTTGGTTATAGAATTTTTTACCACATTCCATTCATAGATTGATTGTATTAGGTGCAATGTACAGTGTGTCCCTGAGGATGGGACCAGACATTACTTCATTGGTGAGATGGGAAACATTGTAGCACAAGATGGACTTACCCAGAAGAGTGTGCAGATGATCACACACCAGTTGGATTGCCTTACCCTTGGAGTAGAAAATGTTGAGTGTCTGAGCTAACCTTTAGTGGTGGACCAGTATGCCTATGTCTTTACTGATGATATTTTGGGACTACCTTTACGCAAAAAGGTACAATTTTACATTGAACAGTAACCTGGGATGACAGAAATAAATTCACCATCATATCAAGTGGCTCCTGTAGAGCTTCATTAGTTACGATTATAGTTGGAGGAATTACATAGAAAGTGTTAATAAGTCCTAGAATTTCCCCATGGGAAGCTCCGATTGTGTCCACCAAGAATGTAGATTGGAGTTTGAGACTCTGTGTGGACTACCAGCACCTCAAAAGAGTGACCATGAAAATAAAGTATCCACTTTTGAGGATTGTTGATCATTTAGATCAGCTGAAGGGAGCTTGTTGTTTTTCGTAGATAGGCCTCAGATCAGGCTATCATCAACTCAAGGTATCAGATGAGGATGTGCAGAAGATGACCATCACAAATAAGTATGGCCACAATGAGTTATTGGTTATTCCATTCTGCGTAAGAAATTCCCTAGACGTGTTCATGGGAATTATGAACATGATCTTTCATCCATACCTTGAATTCTTTGTGGTGGTCTTCATCGATGACATCTTGATATACATAGAGATGGAGGAAGAGCATGCCTATCATCAGATGATATTTCTGGATACACTCTGAGAGAACCAACATTATGGTATGAATTCAAAGTTCTAGTTTTGGATACGAGAGGTCCACATTCAAGGACACATTATCTCGGAGGATGGAGTTGCAGTGGATCTAGTGAAGATAGAGGTTGTACATGGTTGGGATACACCTATGAGTGTGACCGAGCTGTGGAGATTCCTATGTTTGGTTGGATACTATTAGATATTTGTGATCGACATTTCTAGAGTTGTGACACCCTATTCATAATTGATGAATAAAGGACATCCCTTCATATGGATTGAGATATTCTGGTAGATTTTTTAGGATCTGATGCATAGACTAATGAGTGCCCCAATCTTGAGGCTACCTGAATTGGGTGTTGGGTATGTAGTATACTACGACGCATCAGGGACTATACATGGGTGTGTCCTAATGATGGAGAGAGGAGTGATCACATATGACTCATAAAAGTAATAAAACATGATCAGAACTATGCTACACATGACCTGGAATTATCAGTAGTGGTCTTCAACTTGAAGATGTGGTGACATTACGTAATGGGAAAATGTTTTACTATCTACTCTGATCGCTAGAGTATTAGGTATATCTCCTCTCAGAAGGACCCGATCCCCAGATAGTGTATATGGAAAGAGTTCCTCCAGGACTATGACTTTGAGATAGTCTATACACATTGGAAGGGTAACTTGGTAGTAGATGCACTCAGCAGGAGGTCTGGTCTGCAGTTGCTTAGTGAGGAAACAGAGATACTAGCCGCATTGCATATATCATTCATGGAAAGAGATATAGCAGCTTACCTCTATTATATGATAGTCACTCCCCCACTCCTTCAATGAGTCAGGGAGGTGTATCCTGGGGTAATTGATGGTGAGGCTCAGTGTGCTTAGATAACCTCAGGAAAAGAAACTAATGGATTTTCTGAAGATGGAAATAATGTCATCCTCTTCAGAGGATGTACCATGATAATGATTGTGCTACAAGAGGAGGTTTTTATGGAGTTCCATACATCCCCTCTGGTGGTACATCTTGGTGTGGTAAAGATACCCAAGGACCCTCGATGTCAGCACTGGTGGCCAGTTATAAAAAATGTTGTGGCATAGTTTGTTTCTAAATTCCTCAATTGTCTGCAAGTGAAGGTTGAGAATCATGTTCTAGTAGGCTTAGCAAAACAAATAGAGGTTCCATAGTGTAAGTGGGATGGTATCTCCATGGACATTGTTATAGGTCTTCTATGTAGGTCCAGGGGACATGATTCCATCTGAGAGTTCATTGACCGACTCACCAAGTTGACACAATTACTACCTATCATAGAGTAGGGATCAGTAAATGTCTTGGGACACCTCTACATAGAAGATATTGTGAGACTTCATGTGGTGCCACTGATGATAATCTCTGACCATGATTCCCAATTTAAGTCCCTATTGTGGAAGGGATTGCCGGAGGAATTCGAGAGTCAGTTATGTTTGAGAACTACCTTTCATCCATAGAAGGATAGTCTGGAGAGCGGACCATTCAAACACTACATGAAATTCTCCGTGCATGTGTCTATGATTTTGTCCGTATTTGGGATAAGCACTTGTCCATGTTGTAGTTCTCATACAATAATAGTTATCACTCCACAATTGGCATGACACCATTTGATGCCTTGTACAGTCGACCATATAGATCATCTCTATGTTGGAAGGATCCAGGTGAGTCAGTACTTATTGGTCCATAGATGGTTCGACCTACCTCTAAGAAGTCACAGATCATCCAAGATCAGATGAAGACTACACAAAGAAAACATTAGTCTTATGGGGATAGGTGACAGAGACCTTTGGAGTTCAAGGAGGGAGACCATGTCATCCTACATGTCTCACCTCGATGTGCTTTACTAAGATTTGATGGAGGTGGCAAGTTAGCACCGAGGTTTATCAAACTATTTATGATACATTGTAGTATAGGCGATGTGGAATACCTCTTGGCACTTCAACCTCTATTAGAGATGGTTCACAATATATTCCAAATATCCCATCTTAGGAGATCGTTCATGACACATCTCACATCATCAACTATGGAGATATGGACTTCGATGATGGGGAGACATTTACAGAGGTTCCAGTAGAGTTAGAGGATCGACAGGAGTGAGTACTTCTTGGGAATTCAATACCTCTTGTGTCTGTTCCTTAGTTGCATGGTAACTTCTACGAGATCACATGGGAGAAGGAGGCACAGATTCGCGCTCAATACCCCCATTTGTTTTCTTAGTCTATGTTGTGGCTTTTAGGGACGAAAGGCCCTATGGTTGGGAGAATGTAGATACTAGATATTCCATATAATTTTTTTTAATTATATAGAATTATTAGAATCCAGGTAAAATTGATGGCCCATGATTTCAAGGCCCGGTGAGACCTGAAGGAATTTCTGATCATTATTTAGGTACGTTAAGTAAAAGCGGGAGTGGAATTTTCTACCTTTTGAAATAGTGCTCGGATTAAAAATCTGTGGACACCATTGAATCCACAATGAAAAAAAATCACTTAAGGGAGATATCACATTGACTGTAGTAGGTCTAGAGAAAATTTTAAATTTTGGTACTTTTTTAGAGAATAAATAAAATAACAGTGTTAGTTTACTTTCTTTCTTTTTCCACCAATAGAGAAGAGGCAACGTGGGACCAACATCATGTCAATCCAATAAATGGATTGACCTTTCAATCCTATGTAACAATAATGTTGGGGAATTAGGATGGTTCTTAATTAATGAGTCCCCATTAAATCCCCAGAGTGTTAGACACCATCCCCCTCTCCTATTTATATGGAGCTTGAAGGGATGAATCAGCATTACTTCACCAAGAAAAAAATTACTGAAAATTTGATGAGATGCTAATCTCATCGAGGACGGAGCCATTTCTTCCATGCGGTGAAGAGGGACACTGAAACCCCGAACCAAAGACTGATGATCAAGTGACATCATTAGAGGCTAGATGCGGGGGACGGTGAACCCCAAACCATTTCCTTGATCACATGAGTTCTCCATCATTCTTTAGGTAAGGTTTAATCATGCCATTTTTTTCGAGAGTTATTTTAATCCTTCCTTACTCTCTTACTATCAAAAAAATGCAGAGGGAGAAGGCCAAACGAACTAGGCCCTGTCCCTCCGACCATTTTCATGAAAGTCGGTGTATTCTTCGATAGGTTTTTCATTCGTGTTAGACGAGCCCCTGAGTAAAAATTAATGGAATCTATTGGAACTGTGCGACCATGGAGGAGTTCTGGTGCGCTGTCACACACTGTCTGTGAAAAAGGGGTCATTGACGAAGCCGAAGTAGATGAAGGTGGTGGTCGGCACCCCGGCCGTATTTGAGGAAGGTGGCGGTGCACTAGCGCCGCCGGAGGAACTGGCCGCCATGGTTGGAAGAGGCGGTCAGCACACCGGTTGGCCGCAGAAGCATAGGGCGGCACAACCAGCACAATGGATGCCACAGAAGAAGAAGGTGGTGCGACCGGCGTACCGCTGGTGGAGCCACGACGGCGAGACCCACAATGGGTCCCACAGGTGATTTTGGCATTTCCAAAGGTTCTGTAGCTTCACGTACTAAATAATGTACCCCCCTGCTCAGGCAGACCGCGGTCTGTGACTACGGTGGGCCATGACCCTTGCGGCTGTGTTGCACGCCCTTGTGGGCTAGGTCGCACATCTCATGGTCGGGCCACCCCTTTCCAGACTGGGCTACCCCCTTGCGGGTCGGTTTTCCCCCTTGTGGGCTGGGTTGGGCTGACCTTGCCACGGCCTAGTGACGCACGCCTGTTGTAGGGCGTGGAAAAACAATTTTTTCCTAAGTTAAAATGTAGTAATGTGGTTGACCTAGGATGTCTCCCGAAGAGGAGTGCACACAAAACGGGTTGTCACTTTAAAACAGGGGTAAAAATGTTGTGAATGGAAATTTGAAATTCAAATGATTGAAAAACAATGAAATTTAAAAGGGTGATTAGTTCGGGGTCGGTTTTCTAATTATAATGCTATCCGTGTTCAATTTAATTCAAACCTCTCCTTCTTAGTTGATTAAAGTGAGTTTCCACAATCGTTTCCTCTCATTTCCTTGGTGAAATTATTATTGTGAGAGAAAACCTTACCAAGATCTTGGTTTGGTCAACTCTCCTTCCATTTGTAAAATAGTTGTATTGAATATCCTTAATTGAAATGGGCAATTCCTGACCGGGTTTTGTTTATCCCAAACAATCAAGAACATTCACTGCACCTTTTACACGTACTGACGATCGTCGAGTACTTCACCACTAATTCCTGGTTTATTCCATCGTATATAAACCAGAAATTTGTGGAGGGAGATATTGATTATTTTACCAAGGAAAAAATAAATAATGGAATTAATATTCAAGAATGATCGAACTTGATAATAAAATCAGCTATAAGAAATTGAAAACAACTTTGAAGAAAAAAGAAATTTATTCAATTGCGTCCAAAAACTCAACCATTACAATGTAGAAAACCAACCATTCTCCAATCACTCCAAAAGTTTACCCCACCATGGTAAGGGTAATCGAGTTGAATGGGGAAGAAGAAGGCATTACAAAACTATAAAAAAGAAAATAAATAAAAGATAAATCTGAAAAGTTCTCCTTCTTGGTGTCTCAGAAGGAATGAGATGGAGAATGGATGCTTTGAGAGGGTGGAGCTCTCCTCCTTTTATAGCCAGAATGTTTCCCCCGAATTTATACGCGTTTTAGCCCCATTAAATGTCATCTTCACGCGTTGAACCCTTCGTGAATGTTGTTCATAATTCCCTTTTACGTCTCCCCTCAAAAGTCCAGCGGATTTAGACTTGTATTACGAGAGTTATGGCCATTTTACTATGTGCATTTATTCTGTCCAGTCAGACTCTCCAAAACGAAATCCTCCGGATTAGGGTGCTTTAATGACCACATAAATGGCCAATTCACTCGGTTCTTCCTTCATAAAAGATGCTCCAAAACTCCTTTCGCATCCACCCACCGAATTTAACTAGCTTTGGGCCCACAGTGGATTAGTTATGGATCCCACATCAAAACAAGGAAGAACTGAAAACAGTTTTCTTGAGCCAACTTGTGAGCTTCGTTTGAGCTTCCATATGGCCGATTAAGATTTTAGTCCAAATATATTAAATTAAGCCCTGGATGTGTAGAATCTGGAAAAGAATAAATTTTTAAATTTGGATCAGTGTAGATAATGTTATGGCCAAACTACCGAAATAATTTAAAACTGTTAAAAATCCAAAATGGCCAATTTTTACTATTCAACTCAAAATAACACCATTATCAAAAAAATGAAACAATTCATCTTATGAGAACAATTTTGTGGGTTTAAAACAATGAAATTAAATATAAATTAATTTAAAATATTTTCTCTATCAATTCCCCTACACATAGCACTTGGACTCCTAGACAGGTAAAAATCAAATCAAATCAAATCCAAAACACATATCAATGAGATCAATCAAATCAATTTCATGAAACAAAAAGATATCATGCCTCATCAAAAACTGTTATTTCGAGTTCTCCATTTATGATTTTAAAATATTTCCACTTCATTTCTTATCCCATGCACAGAAAACACCTACCTCACATGAATTTTCTCTCATCTCACAAATGTAAAGGATGAACAATGCTTTTCTCATCCAAACACACACAAAAGTCACCATAGGTTTGATAAATTCCTAATTCTCCACCCGATGTGAGTCGAGGACATTTGTTTCTCATGAGGACTTTTCAGGGTTGTTCTGTGGCTTCCGGTTGGTAGGATTTAGATGTTAAAAGTTCTGAGGCCGAAAAAGGAAGGCTTGGCTCTTATTGAAGAAAAAATGCAAGATTCTAGTTTTCACTCAAATATGGTCTCCTTCACTTCACCTTTGTTGAAAATAGGCTCCATCATCATTCAATCAGCTCAGCAGCAAACATTTCAATCTTTTCAAACGTAATTTTTTTTAATGCTCCAGATAGGCACAACTTTCTTTTTACATTGGAAGCTCCAGAAAGGCACAACGTCTTTTTTCATAAAAGCTCCAGAAAAGGTGCAGCTTTCAAACCAGCAAGTGCTAAGTGTGGAGGAATTGATAGAGAAAATATTTTCAAATAATTTATATTGAATTTCATTATTTTAATCCCACAAAATTGTACCTCTAAGATGAATTGTTTCATTTTTTTTTGATAATGGTGTTATTTTGAGCTGAATAGTAAAAATTGGCCATTTTGGATTTTTAACAGTTTTAAATTATTTCGGTAGTTTGGCCATAACATTATCTACATTGATCCAAATTGAAAAATTCATTCTTTTCCAGATTTTAAACATCCAGGGATTAATTTAATATATTTGGACTAAAATCTGAATCGGGCATATGGAAGCTCAAAAGAAGCTCACAAGTTGGCTCAAGAAAACAGTTTTCAGTTCTACCGTTTTTTGTTATGGGATCCATAACTCATCCACTGTGGGCCCAAAGCTAGTGAAATTCGGTGGGTGGACGCACAAGGAGTTTTGGAGAATCTTTTATGAAGGAATAAACGAGTGAATTGGCCGTTTATGTGGTCATTAAAGCACCCTAATCCGGAGGATTTCGTTTTGGAGAGTCTGACTGGACAGAATAAATGCACATAGTAAAACGGCCATAACTATCGTAATACATGTCCAAATCCTCTGGAATTTTGAGGGGACACGTAAAATTGAATTATGAACAACATTCAAGAAGGGATCAACGCGTGAAGATGACATTTAATGGGGATAAAACGCGTATACATTCAGGGGAAACATTCTGGCTATAAAAGGAGGAGAGCTCCACCCTCTCAAAGCATCCATTCTCCATCTCATTCCTTCTGGGACACCAAGAAGGAAAACTTTTCAGATTTCTCTTTTATTTATTTTCTTTTTTATAGTTTTTTAATGCCTTCTTCTTCCCCATTCAACTCGATTACCCTTACCATGGTGGGGTAAACTTTTGGAGTGATTGGAGAAGGGTTGGTTTTCTACATTGTAATGCTTGAGTTCTTGGACGCAATTGAATAAAATTCTTTCTTCTTCAAAGTTGTTTTCAATTTCTGATAGTGGATTTTATTATCAAGTTCGATCGTTCTTGAATATTAATTCCGTTATTTATTTTTTCCTTGATAAAATAATCAATATCTCCCTCAACTAATTTCTGGTTTATATACAATGGAATAAACCCGGAATTAGTGGTGAAGTACTCGACGATCGTCAGTACGTGTAAAAGGTGTAGTGAATGTTCTTGATTGTTTGGGATAAATAAAACCCGATCGAGAATTGCCCATTTCAATTAAGGATATTCAATACAACTATTTTACACATGGAAGGAGAGTTGACCAAACCAAGATCTTGTTAAGGTTTTCTCTCACAATAATAATTTCACCAAGGAAGTGAGAGGAAACGATTGTGGAAACTCACTATAATCAACTAAGAAGAAGAGGTTTGAATTAAATTTAACAAGGATAGCATTATAATTAGAAAACCGACCCCGACCTAATCACCCTTCTAAATTTCATTTTTTTTCAATCATTTGAATTTCAAATTTCCATTGACAACATTTTTACCCCTGTTTTAAAGTGACAACCCGTTTTGTGTGCACTCCTATTCGGGAGACAACCTAGGTCAACCACATTACTACATTTTAACTTAGGAAAAAAATTGTTTTTCCACGCCCTACGACAGGCGTGATTCAAATTGGCATCATTGCCGGGGAGCCAAGTGGTTTTAATTCACTATTTTTATTCACATTGTGTAAATAATTTTCCTTTCATTTAAAAAAACAACAAAAAATCATAAATTTCAAAAACTAAAAAAAATCTTCTTTGTTCATGATGTATTCAAATTATGATTATTATGCATGGACTGATCAATCTCAAGTGCAAGAAAATTTTTACAATGAACTAGATGCGCAATTTCATTGGATTAGTGATAAAGTGAAAAACTTGGAGGGCCAAATAGAATTGATTGCAGAATATGTACGCGCATCCCAAGAACAACCCGAACCGGAACCAGAACCTGAACCAGAATGAGTGGTGGAAGAGATGTCACCCATAATTTTTTATGCTAAAGAACCTAGGAGGGTGAGAAGGATCTACTAAAAGAATTAATCACATCATCCCGCACTCAACCATTGCTCAAGGAGGTCCTAGAAGTAAACATTCCAACTGATGCACTGATGGGAGGTCAACATTTTTTGGAAGAATCTTGGAATAACTTTGTTGAAGATAACTTGAAACATGATATTACCATACTTAATAATGAAACATCAGACACTTTCTACCTCTCTCTTGATTTGGAAGATAAGGAAGAAGACGCACCTTCTGAGATTGAGTTTCCAATGGTCATGCCTGAAGAGATCAATTACCATGCTGAATTTCTTGAAAGGGAAGATTTATTTATTAATTCTTCATGTTTTAATATTATTCAAGCTAAATTGTTTTCTGACATCTATTCCTTTGAAATTTCTGATACAACACAAATAGAGCAGACCATGGATGATATGAAAGATACCACTAAAGTAGTGGTGATCATGGAAGAAGATCAGGAGAAGGTGGCGGTGGTGCGACTACCTCCTCAACAAAAATTTTCATACCATATGGAGGAGGACACCATCGAAGTTAACTAGGAGCATCCTTATCTTTTATTCCATCCCACTTCGAACCTCAAATTTATTCTTTATTCTTTCTCGGGGGTTTGGAATATTCAAATCTTATTTGGGGTTATCTACTTTCAGGTTTTACTCATGGATATCGGGAAAACTCACATGTGGTGGTTCATCTCAAAGAAACCACACCCACCTTTTGATTGGGGATAATCCACTGAAACTGCCTGACTAGGGGCAGTAAAAACCTAGAACCCGCTTGGGGGTCTAAACCAAGCATTATCACTTTTCTTTTCCTTTTCTCATTCTTTTAATTTATTTTTTCTTATTTATTTTTATTACTTTCTTGTAGTCTTAAAGTGGTTGCTTCTAGGAGCTTAACTCAAGGCATCCACTTCTAAAATAATGTCAGGTTGTATCTTTCCTTCCCTTTTATTTTTTACCTTTATATTTATATTTTGTTGAGTTGAAATAAGGGGTAGTTAAATTTAATTGTGGGGGAGTGTCAACCTGCTTAGTTCTGCTTCTGTTCTTTTCATTTTTTTTAGGATTTTTGAGCTTTAATGAATATTCTTATCACTTTTCACACATCAATTGATTATAAAGAGTTGAAATGATTTTTGAAATAATTGATTTTAAATGATTGTTGATGTGAAAACATTTTTCTTGAATTGGATTGTCAATCATTTTTATGAGTTTGACTGATTTTTGAAATCCATGACCATGAAACACTGACTCAAAATATTTTTTCCAATCCTGTGAGGTATTCTAAACCACTTTTACATATTCTTCCTAATACGCACACTTTCTTGAGGGAAACAAGAATTTTGTGTGAGAACCAAATTTTTTGAATATTCTCTTTTGAAGCTTTGGATTTCATGGAATGTATTTAAAATGATTGAGGCATATCATTGGATAGCTTCATTTTATCATGAGACCCATTTTTACATTTATCCTTCGTAATCCCTTAGATTCCATGAATTGCCTTATAGGTTTAAGCCACATTACAAGCCAATTTTTCCATACATACCCACACTTTTAGTATTTTTGCATGGATATTTCAAGTTTGAGTGTGGGGGAAGGGCCTATCATGTGCGTTCATTGGGATGTGTATCATTTATGGGTAGTGTGAATTGTGTGTCAATATTTTGGGTAGTGGATAACAAGAGAATTGGGCATGTGTCATCATTTCATTGTGCTTTATTTGGTTCATCCATTTCTCCTAAAAAAGAAGAAAAAATGGAGATGAGCTTGAATATTCATTGTACATTCTTTTATGACTCATGTCCCTCCCAAAAATCAAGGGCATGAATTGTCATTCATTCATTGTATTCAATTTTTCAGCTCATCCTCTATGAAAAAAAAAATAAAATAAAGTTGTGCCTTTCTGGAGATTTTAAAAAAGAGAGAGGAGAACTTAGATGATATCATTCATTATAATCACTTCTTGTCTCATGTACCATTTAATAAATATGGGAGGGGTTGTTTTTCACCTTTAAAAGCAGTATTGAGTGAGGAATTTCCTGTGTTTTCACTTGATTTAATCATTCATTGTACTTAAAAGTTCAAACTCCTCTTTCTAGCTTGGAACATTTTTCAATCATTTTACCACCGACCCTAAGCCACAGAATCATTTGAACCATTAATTAAAGCCCTAATGATTAAATTCATTTTCATGTTTCACGCTGTGGAGAAATGATAATTTTCACAAACCTATGGTGATACATGCAATTTTCAAGTATGAGTATAACTCTAGATTCAATTTCTCATTAGTGAAGAGTGACATAAAATTCAATGTGAGGTAGGTTGTGATTGGGTCATGGATTGATTTATGAGGTTGAACAAATTTTAATGATTGGAATGAAAATGAGAGAATTATTATTCATAAAATGAGACATGATGGAATTCTATTTTGGATAAAATCATTGATATTTTCTCATTTTTGATTGTTGTATGGATTTTGATTTGGATGTAAGATGATTGCCCAGGAGTGCAATGTTTAAGTGTGGGGGAGTGATGAAGCTCACATTTTCATATATTTTATACTGTAAAACATTTTTTATAATCCCACAAAAGTGTTATTGAATGGGTAATTATCATGTTTTTAGGTTTTAGTGTTATTTTGAACCCATATGTGAAAAAAGACTAATTCTGTATTTTTGACAGAATTATACGTCAGGGGTATTTTGGTCATTTACAGAAAAATAAAATTCCAAATTTTCTAATTAAAATTTTTTTAGAATACTTATTTTATTTCCTTAAATTTTGTCTTCTGGACCAGGAGCTGATTCGGTCATCTAAAGGATCTAGAAAATCATTGAAGATTGAATTTTTTCGGGCGGGCAACATTGACCCACCCAACGTAACGGACATCAAACGCGACCTAAAAATAACCAAATAATATTTTTACACCTGGGATACATCTAGGACAGATAGGGACGTCTCTAAAATAAATTTGGAGGATTTTGGAGGTCCTTATCGAGGATATTGAATGACATTAGTTTGGAGGAACCTTCCTGGATGCTTCGTCCAGAAACAGAAACCGAGAATGAAAAATTCATAACTCCTACATACGGTTTCATCATTATCTGAAATTTGGAGAGGATATGCCCAAGACATTTATAAACAACATTAATGAAGGGTGGAACGCGTAAATATGTCATTAAAGGGGTCTAAAAAGCGTAGACATTTGAGGGACAATTTCTGCCTATAAAAGGAGGCCCTCACCTCCTTCCCAAAGCATCCCATTTTTCCATCCATTCCTTCAAGGCACCAAGGAGGAGATCTCCACCGAGGGAGGCCGGCCTCAAACATTCCACCATTATTTTTATTTTATTTCTTTTATTTATTTTTAGTTTTTAATTGTAATTTAGATTTCTAATAAATTCATTCATTGTTTTTATTTTTGTGTCCACCGATTCACCCTCTTTTCTGCCTCTCATCTTACCATCGTGAACTATAATACTCATGATCATTAGTAACTAATAAGAGGAATATCCCAAGGGAGTAATCAGGTTCTTGAACCCAAGACCATCTTCTTAATATTCTTTGAGTTAATTCTAAGGATAATTTATAGTGGGTGTTATCCTCACTGTGGTTGTCTAAGGGTTAAATTCTTAATCTACAACCATTTTCCCTCGATTGAGGAGGTGGATGGAGGGTGTGCTTGGCGATCGCTAAGTAGTCTTTTCATTCAAAACTGGGGTAGAATAAGGTGTGCACACATACGATGGAGTGTGTACACTAAGAATATTTGAAGCTGGCCAATGAAGGTGCTCCATGAATATTCTCTCGGGAGAACTTCCTTTCTTCCCTACTTACATTCTGTTTAGCATTGCATGGTAATTTAGAATTAAATTTTAGTTTCTTCTGATTTATGAATTTAATTTATTTTATTAAATTACATTTATTTCATAAAACATTAAACAACAAAAAAAGAATTAGATTAGGTGGAATAGAAGTAGTGATTTATTAACCACAAAAGCTCTTCAAGAGAACGACCTAGGTCAGCCACTATGCTGCACTTAGTATAAATATTTTTGAGAGCGCACACGACAATGCTTAGTCAAAGGGATAACTCCAAGTGGTGGTGGGAAATGGAGATCCGAAGACATTTCTCCTTTTGAGTTTGTGCTTTCATTGTAAAATATTTTCTTTTAAACTATCCTCGAACTTGTTTGCATGAATGAAGGAGGTATTTTTCTCTTGTGTTTTCAATTTCTTAAAAATCATTATAGATTTCTTATATTCTAATGAATTTGATGTGCTTTTACTCATGTTTTAAATTTCATTGGCGAGATCTCGCTTTTGAGCACGATGAGTTCATCCTGTTTTGGTTACTCGGAGGTTTTCGGGTAATTAGAACACTTTCATTAGAAGATCAGCACCCATGTATGAGGTTTCAATATGGTATCTAGATAATTTAGTTGTATACCTTGAGGTATTAAGGTATACATTGGATAATTTAATTAAAATATATTCGAAAACAATGATAAAGGGAGTGTCCAACGATCAATGTTTGTCCACCGCTTCTACCTTTAACTTGTTCTTTCCAGCTCGATTTTCTTTGGTAATTTAATTGATAATGTAGATTTAATATTTCATTTTAATTTCATTTTCATAATCAAAATCCCCCATATATATTATATATGTTAGTTTTATATTAGTTAAATTAAAAAGTGTCAATTGAAAATATAGTGCGTATAAGCAGTCTCCTTGTGATCGCCCCTAGGGTGTACCACTATGGTGCATTCATAGGATAATAAGAATTTAATTGAGTAGGGTAAAGCGACTGAAATCCTCTACCATCAATTTGGCTCTGTTGTCGGGGAGGCTAAGAGCTTGTACACATTGTTTTTCATAAAAAAAACAAAAAAATATAAAAAATATAAAAAATGATTTAATTGCATATTATTCATTAGGACATGGATTATTCAAGTAATTTTTCATATGCATGGCCTATTAATAACATGTATAAAAAGAATGAATTTTTTTAAATTCAAATTTCTGAAAAATCACAACAATTACAACAAACATCCTTGATAATTCAAAAGAATTCAAGAATGCTTGAAAAGGCAAGAAAGATAGTGGCATCGCTGGCTGCCCAATTTGAGGAAGTAAAAGTCTTATGGATGGAATAACAACAAAGAAAAGCTGGGGAGAATGAAAATCTTTTTCCACCTAAATTTAATAAAGATGTTGATGAGGTTGAAGAAAAACTTGAGGACCCACTTCCCTCGCCAACAAATGAGTTCACAGCTGCCTTGCTTGAGGAAAAGTGTTATAAAGCTGAAATTTCTGAGGGAGTTTTAAATTTTGAGAATTCATTTCATTCAAATTTCATTAATTCTGAATTTAAATATAATATCCCTTATTCTGAATTTGTAGATTCAGCATCACTAATGCAGGATCTGGATGAAGAATAAGAATAAGGTCCTCTGAATGAGGAGAGAATGGAGGATCCATTCGAGATGTGCATTGGTGCATTTGAGGATGATGGAAAAAAAGAAGAAATCATAAAATAACTAATTTACGAACTCGAACCAGAAGAGAAGACACTTCCTATTCTATTATTTTCAACACTGGTGGACACCACTCCTCCAGATGACTGAAACATGGAGCACCCCTACATCCTTTTCCCTCCGCCTCTGCAACTCAAATTCTTTCTTTCATCTCTTTTGGGGGTTGGGGATATTTTTATTTTTTATGATGGTTCTCACTTATTTCATCCACAGATGGATGCCAAGAGAAATAATTTTTGGTGGTTTCTATGTAAGAAACCCCATCCACCTTCGGAATGGGGTTAACCTGCGGAAACTGCCTGACTAGGGGCAGTAAAAACCTAGTACCCGCTTAGGGGTCAAACCAACCATTATCCCTTCCTTTTCCCCTTTCTATTTTTTTCTAAAGCACTTATTTATTTATTTCTTTATAGGAAGAAGTGGCGCCAACTAGGAGATTAACTCAATGGTACTTCTAGAAAAATAAAGTCAGGTTGTATCGTTCGCTCTATTTAGTTTTTTTTCTTCCCTTGTTAATATTTTTTCAAGACAAAATGAAGGGTAGTGAAAATTAAGTGTGGGGGGAGTGTCGACCTGCATATTTGTTTTTGTGTGCTTTCATTTTTTTTCATTTTTTAGGAACCTTGAGATTTAATGATAATTCGGATCACATTTCACACAATAATTGATTTTGATAAAATTGAAAAAAAATTTGAAAAAAAGGATTTTAAACGATTGTTGATTTGAATTGTTTTTTCTTAAATTGGATTTTCAGTCATTTTTATGAGTTTAACTGATTTTTGAAATCCATGGCCCTAAAAAACTGACTCAAAATATTTTTCTCATCCTGTGAGGTATTCTAAAACACTTTTACATATTCTTTATAATACCCACACTTTCTTGAGGGAAACTTGGATTTTTTGTGAGAACCAGAATTTGTGATTTTTCTCTTTCGAATCATTGGATTTCATTGAATGTTTTTAATATGATTGATGCACTACTTTGGCTAGCCACATATTATCCTGAGACCTACCTTTACATTTATCCTTCGTTAGCCCTTAGATTCCATGAATTGCCTTATAGGTTTAACCCACAATACAAGCTAATTTATCCTTACCTACCCATTCTCTTCATATTGTTGCATGGATATTTCAAGTTTGAGTGTGGGGGAAGGTCCATTCATGTGAGTTCATTGGGATTTGTTTTATTTATGGGTATTGTGTGGTATGAGTCAACATTTTGGGCAATGAAATAATTGGGAATGAGTCATAATCTCATTATGCTTCATTTTTTTCATTCAGTTCTCCTTCAGAAAAAAAACAAAAAAATAAAAGTTGTGCCTTTCTGGAGATTAAAAAAATATATATAAAAAAGGAAAATAATGCTGTGCCTTTCTGGAGATTAAAAATATATATATAAAAGGAAAATAAAGTTGTGCCTTTCTAGAGCTTTAAAAAAAGGAAGAACTTGGATGATTTAATACCTTGAAATCATTGATTGACTCATGTACCATTTAAAATAAATGGGGGTGGTGTTTTCTTTCACATTCTCAAGGTGGATTAAGTGAGGAAATTTCTGGGTTTTCACTTGATTATTCATGCATTGTACCTTAGAGTCAAACATTCTCTTTCTAGCTTTGATCTTTTAAATCATTTAACCACCAACCCAAAGCCAAAGAGTCATTTGAACCGTTGATGAAAGACCTCATGATTAAATTCATTTTTATGTTTCACGCTGTGGAGAAATAAGAATTGACAAAAACCTATGGTGATACATGCAATTTCCAAGTATGAGCATAACTCCAGAATTTATTTCTCTTAAGTGAAGAGTGACATAAAATTCAATGTGAGGTAGGTTGTGATTGATCCATGGATGCATTTATGAGGTTTAAAAAATTCAAATTTTTGGAATGAAAATAAAAGGAAATTGTTTTTCATAAAAGAGACATGATGAATTTCGGTTTTTGATAAGATGATGGATGTTTTCTAATTTTTTATTATTGTGTGAATTTTGATTTGAATATATGATAATTTCTCAGGAGTGCATTGCTTAAGGTGGGGGATTGATGATGCTAATATTTTCACATATTTTATACTGTAATTTAATGTTTATAAACCCACAATAGTGTTATTTAATGGGAAATTGTTACATATTTTGGTTTTTGTGTCATTTTGAGCCTAAATGCAAAAATGGCCTAATTCTGGATTTTAACAGATTTTTATCACAGGGGTATTTTGGTCATTTATTATAAAATATATTTCCAAATTTTGTTATTAGAATTTTTTTAACCCTTATTTTATTTCCTTCAACTTTTTCTTCAGGACCAGGGGCTGAATCGATATTCTAAATGCCCAAAAGATCAAAGAATTTGACAATGTTTCCGGGCGGACTATGTTGACCATACATTGGTAATGGAAACAAATTTCGGCCTACACTACTCCAAATGATGCAATTCCAATGGAATATGGCAGAGGACTCCCAAGAATCGTCTTTCCAATAAATTTCATGCCGTTTGGAATCTTTATGATGGCCATTGAGTGATAGAGTTTTGAAATAAGCTTCCAGGAAGCTTCATCCTGAGAAATCTATTTTCAAAAGAAAAACCAAATCTCCTTCAATACGCATTTAATTATTCTGAAATTTTTAGCTTGTACGGACAAGACATTTATGAACAATATTTATGAAGAGGTACACGCATGAATCGGCCATTTAATAGGTCGAAAACGCGACAACTTTCTGATGATGAAATCTACCTATAAAAGGAGAGGGGCTCTTACCTCTCAAAATATTCCATTCATCACCTCACCATCCATCACAAAGGGGTTTGTATTGAAATAGAAAAGGGATAAGATTATTCCATTATGTAATCAATCGATGAAGGGCTAACTCCAATTGGTGGTTATAAACAGAGATCCGAAGACATTTCCCCTTTTGAGTTTGTGCTTTCATTGTAAAATATTTTCTTTTAAACTGTCCTGGAACTTGCTTGCATGAATGAGGGAGGTATCTTTCTCTCATGATTTCAATTTCTTATAAATTATTCTAGATTTATTATATTATAATGAATTTAATGGAATTTTACTCATGGTTGAAATTTCTTTGGCGAGGTCTCTCTTTTGAGCACGATGAGTTCATCCTGTTTTGGTTACTCGGAGGTTTTCGGGTAATTAGAACACTTTCATTAGAAGATCAGCACCCATGTATGAGGTTTCAATATGGTATCTAGATAATTGAGGTGTATAAATTGAGGTATTAAGGTATACATTGGATAATTTAATTAAAATATATTCGTAAACAATGATAAAGGGACTGTCCAACGATCAATGTTTGTCCACCGCTGCTACCTTTAACTTGTTCTTTCCAGCTCGATTTTCTTTGGTAATTTAATTGATAATGTAGATTTAATATTTCATTTTCATTTCATTTTTATAATCAAAATCCCCCATATATATTATATATGTTAGTTTTATATTAGTTAAATTAAAAAGTGACAATTGAAAATACAGTGCGTATAAGAGGCCTCCTTGTGATCGACCCTAGGGTGTACCACTATAGTGAATTCATAGGATAATAAAAATTTAATTGATTATGGTAAAGCGACTGAAATCCCCTACCATCAATATGGCACCGTTTTTGGGGAGGCCAAGAGCTTGTACATAATGTTTTTCAAAACAAAAAACAAAATAAACATGAAAAATATAAAAAATGATTTCATTGCATATTATTCTTTAGGACATGGATTATTCAAGTAATTTTTCATATTCATGGCCTATTACTGACATGTATAGAAAGAAGGAATTTTTTGAAATTCAAATTTCTGAAAATTCATAAAAATTTCAAGAAACTTCCTTGATAATTCAAAAGAATTCATGAATGCTTGAAAAGGCAAGCAAGATGGTGGCATCGCTGGCCGCCCAATTTGAGGAAGTAAAAGTCTTACGAATGGAACAACAACAAAGAAAAGATGAGGAGAATGAAAATATTGTTCCACCTAAATTTAATTAAGATTTTGATGAGGTTGTATAAAAACTTGAGGACCCACTTCCCTCACCAACAAATGAGTTCACAGCTGCCTTGCTTGAGGAAAAGGGTTATAAAGCTGAAATTTCTGAGGGAGTTTTAAATTCTGAGCATTCATTTCATTCAAATTTCATTAATTATGAATTTAAATATAATATCCCATATTCTGAATTTTTAGATTCAGCATCACTACTGCAGGATCTGGATGAAGAAGAAGAAGAAGGTCCTCTGAATGAGGAGAGAATGGAGGATCCATTCGAGATGTGCATTGGTGCATTCGAGGATGGTGGAACAAAAGAAGAAATCATCAAAGTACCAATTTACGAACTCGATCCAGAAGAAAATCCACTTCCTATTCTTTTATTTTCAACACTGGTGGACACCACTCCTCCAAATGACAGAAACAGGGATCACCCCTACATGCTTTCCCCCCCCTCAACAACTCAAATTATTTCTTTCATCTCTTTTGGGGGGTTTGGGGATAATTTTTTTATGAGGGTTCTCACTTCTGGCATTTACATAGGTATGCCAAGAGAAATAATTTTTGGTGGTTTCTACGTAAGAAACCCCATCCACCCTTGGATTGGGGTTAACCTGCAGCAACTGCTTGACTAGGGGCAGTAAAAACCTAGCACCCGCTTGGGGGTCAAACCAAGCATTATCCCTTCCCTTTCACCATTCTATTTTTTTCTAATGCATTTATTTATTTATTTCTTTGTAGGAAGAAGTGGTGCCAACTAGGAGATTAACTCAGTGTTACTGCTAGAAAAATAAAGCTATGTTGTATCTTTCCTTCTATTTTGTTTCTTTTCTTCCCTTATTAATATTTTTTCAAGACTAAATGAAGGGTAGTAAAAATTAATTGTGGGGGGAGTATCGACCTTCTTATTTGTTTTTGTGTGCTTTCATTTTTTTTCATTTTTTTGGAACCATGAGCTTTAATGATAATTCTGATCACATTTGACACAACAATTGATTTTGATAAAATTGAAATGATTTTTGAAATAAAAAAAATTTTAAATTATTGTTGATTTGAATTGTTTTTCCTTAAATTGGATTTTCAATCATTTATATGAGTTTAACTAATTTTTGAAATCCATGGCCCTGAAACACTGACTCAAAATATTTTTCTCATCCTGTGTGGTATTCTAAAACACTTTTACATATTCTTTCTAATACCCACACTTTCTTGAGGGAAACATGGATTTTTTTTGAGAACTAGAATTTGTGAATTTTCTCTTTCGGAGCTTTGGATTTCATTGAATGTTTTTAATATGATTGAGGCACTACTTTGGATAGCCACATATTATCCTGAGACCTACCTTTACATTTATCCTTCGTTAGCCCTTATATGCCATGAATTTCCTTATATGTTTAAGCCACAATACAAGATAATTTATCTTTATCTACCAATTATCTTGGTATTGTTGCATGGATATTTATTGTTTGAGTGTGGGGGAAGGTCCATTCATGTGCATTCATTGGGATTTGTTTTATTGATGGGTATTGTGCTGTATGCGTCAACATTTTGGGCATGAAATAATTGGGAATGAGTCATAATCTCATTATGCTTCATTTTTTTCATTCAGTTCGCCTTCAGAAAAAAATAAAAAAATAAATGATGTGACTTTCTGGAGCTTATGAAAATATATATAAAAAAGGATATTAATGTTGTGCCTTTCTGGAGGTTAAAAATATATATATAATAAAGGAAAATAAATTTCGGCCTTTCTGGAGCTATACAAAAAAATGGGGAGAACTTGGATGATTTAATACCTTGAAATCATTTATTGGATCATGTAAAATTTAAAATAAATGGGGGTGGTGTTTTGTTTCACATTCTCTAGGTGGATTGAGTGAGGAAATTTCTGGGTTTTCACTTGATTATTCATGCATTGTACCGTAGAGTAAAAGCTTCTCTTTCTAGCCTTGATCTTTTAAATCATTTAACCACCAACCTAAATCCACAGAGTCATTTGAACCATTGATGAAAGCCCTAATGATTAAATTCATTTTTATGTTTCATGCTGTGGATAAATGAGAATTGTCACAAACCTATGATGATACATGCAATTTCCAAGTATGAGCATAACTCCAGAATTTATTTCTCTTAAGTGAAGAGTGACATAAAATTCAATGTCGGGTAGGTTGTGACTGATCTATGGATAGATTTATGAGGTTGAACAAATTTTAATTTTTGGAATGAAAATAAAAGGAATTTTTTTTCATAAAAGAGACATGATGAAATTCAGTTTTTGATAAGATCATTGATGTTTTCTCATTTTTGATTGTTGTGTGAATTTTGATTTGAATATATGATAATTGGACAGGAGTGAAATGCTTAAGTTTTTAGGATTGATGAAGATAATATTTTCAGATATTTTATACTGTAATTTAATGTTTATAAACCCACAATAGTGTTATTTAATGGGAAATTTTTACATATTTAGGTTTTGGTGTTATTTTGAGCCTAAATGCAAAAATGGCATAATTCTTGATTTTTAACAGATTTTTATCACAGGGGTATTTTGGTTATTTCTTATAAAATATATTTCCAAATTTTGTGATTAGAATTTTTTTTGAATCCTTATTTTATTTCGTTCAACCTTGTCTTCAGGACCCGGGGATGAATAGATATTCTAAATGCCCAAAAAAATCAATAAAGTTGACAATATTTCCGGGAGGACTGCGTTGAACCTACATTGGTAATGGAAGTATATTTCTCCCTACACTACTCCAAATGATTCTATTCCACCGGAATATGACATAGGACTCCCGGAAGCGTCTCCAAAATAAATTTCAAGCCGTTTGAAATCTTTTATGATGATCGTTGAGTGATAGATATTTGAAGGAAGCTTCCAGGATGCTTCATCTAGAGAAATCTATTTTCAATAGAAAAACCATAACTCCTTCAATACTCGTCCAATTAATCTACAATTATTAGGTTGGACGGCCAAGACATTTATGAACTATAGTTATGAAGATATTGACACGTTAATCGGTCATTTAATAAGTCTAAAACGCGACAACTTTCTGATGATGAAATCTGCCTATAAAAGGAGAGGGGCTCTTACCTGTCAAAATATTCCATTCATCACCTTACCATCCATCACAAATGGGGTTGGATTGATAGAAAAATAGGATATGAGTATTACATGATGTAATCAAGCCATGAGGGGATAACTCCAATTGGTGGTGGGAAAAGGAGATCCGAAGACATTTCCCCTTTTGAGTTTGTGCTTTCATTATAAAATATTTTCTATTAAACAATCCTGGAACTTGTTTGCATGAATGAAGGAGGTCTTTTTCTCTCGTGTTTTAAATTTCTTATAAATTATTCTAGATTTAATATATTCTAATGAATTTAAAGTGGTTTTACTCATGGTTTATATTTCTTTGGTGATGTCTCGCTTTTGAGCACGATGAGTTCATCCTGTTTTGGTTACGCGGAGGTTTTCGGGTAATTAGAACACTTTCATTAGAAGATCAGAACCCATGTATGAGGTTTCAATATGGTATATAGATAATTTTGGTGTATAACTCGAGGTATTAAGGTATAAATTGGATAATTTAATTAAAATATATTTGTAAACAATGATAAAGGGAGTGTCCAATGATCAACGTTTGTCCACCGCTGCTACCTTTAACTTGTTCGTTCCAGCTCGATTTTCTTTGGTAATTTAATTGATAATGTAGATTTAATATTTCATTTTCATTTCATTTTCATAATAAAAATCCCCCATATATATTATATATGTTAGTTTTATATTATTTAAATTAAAAAGTTACAATTGAAAATATAGTGCGTATAAGCGGCCTCCTTGTGATCGACCCTAAGGTGTACCACTATGGTGCATTCATAGGATAATAAGAAATTAATTGTGTAGGATAAAGCGACTGAAATCCCCTACCATAAATTTTGTGCCGTTTCCGGGGAGGCCAAGAGCTTTTACACATTGTTTTTAAAAAAAACAAAAAAATTATAAAAAATATAAAAAATGATTTCATTGCATATTATTCTTTAGGACATGGATTATTCAAGTAATTTTTCATATGAATGGCCTATTAATGACATGTATAGCAAGAAGGAATTTTTTGAAATTCAAATTTCTTAAAATTAACAACAATTTAAAGAAACTTCCTTGATAATTCAAAATAATTCAAGAATGCTTGAAAAGGCAAGCAAGATGGTGGCATCGCTGGCCGCCCAATTTGAGGAATTAAAAGTCTTAAGGATAGAACAACAACAAAGAAAAGCTGAGGAGAATGAAAATATTGTTCCAACTAAATTTAATGAATATGTTGATTAGGTTGAAGAAAAACTTGAGGACCCACTTCCCTCGCCAACAAATGAGTTCCCAGGTGCCTTGCTTGAGGAAAAGGGTTATAAAGCTGAAATTTCTGATGGAGTTTTAAATTCTAAGAATTCATTTCATTAAAATTTCATTAATTATGAATTTAAATATAATATCCCTTATTCTGAATTTGTAGATTCAGCATCACTACTACATGATCTGGATGAAGAGGAAGATGAAGGTCCTTTGAATGAGGAGAGAATGGAGGATCCATTCGAGATGTGTATTGGTACATTTGAGGATGATGGAACAGAAGAATAAATCATCAAAGAACCAATTTAAAAACTCGAACTAGAAGATAAGCCACTTTCTATTCTTTTATTTTCAACACCTGTGGACACCACTTCTCCAGATGACAGAAACAGGGAGCACCCCTACATCCTTTTCCCTCCCCCTCTACAACTCAAATTCTTTCTTTCATATCTTTTGGTGGTTGGGGATATTTTTCTTTTTTATGAGGGTTCTCACTTATGGGATCCACATATGGATTCCAAGAGAAATAATTCTTGGTGGTTTCTATGTAAGAAACCCCATCCACCATCGAATTGGGGTTAACCTTCTGCAACTGCTGGACTAGGGGTAGTAAAAACCTAGCACCCGCTTGGGGGTCAAACCAAGCATTATCCCTTCCCTTTCCCCTTTCTATTTTTTAATGCATTTATTTATTTATTTCTTTGTAAGAAGAAGTGGTTCCAACTAAGATCATATCTCAATGGTACTACTAGAAAAATAAAGTCAGGTTGTATATTTCCTTCTATTTAGTTTTTTTTTCTTTACTTATTTAAATTTTTTCAAGACAAAATGAAGTGTAGTGAAATTTAAGTGTGGGGGGAGTGTCGACCCTCTTATTTGTTTTTGTGTGCTTTCATTTTATTTCATTTTTTAGGAACCTTGATCTTTAATGATAGTTCTGATCACATTTCACACAATAATTGATTTTGATAAAATTGAAATGATTTTTGAAAAAAAAGGATTTTAAATGATTGTTGATTTGAATTGTTTTTCCTTAAATTGGATTTTCAGTCATTTTTATGAGTTTAACTGATTTTTGAAATTCATGGCCCTGAAACACTGACTGAAAATATTTTTCTCATCCTGTGAGGTATTCTAAAACACTTTTACATATTCTTTCTAATACCCACACTTTCTTGAGGGAAACATGGATTTTTTGTGAGAACCAGAATTTGTGATTTTTCTCTTTCGAAGCTTTGGATTTCATTAAATGTTTTTAATATGATTGAGGCACTACTTTGGTTAGCCACATATTTTCCTGAAACCTACCTTTACATTTATCCTTCGTTAGCCCTTAGATGCCATGAATTGCCTTATAGGTTTAAGCCACAATACAAGCTAATTTATCCTTACCTACCCATTCTCTTGGTATTGTTGCATGGATTTTTCAAGTTTGAGTGTCGGGGAAGGACTATTCGTGTGCATCCATTGGGATTTGTTTTATTGATGTGTATTGTGCTGTATGCGTCAACATTTTGGGCAATGAAATAATTGGGAATGAGTCATAATCTCATTATGCATCATTATTTTTCATTCAGTTCTCCTTCAGAAAAATAAATAAAAAAATAAATGTTATGCCTTTCTGGAGCTTAAAAAAATATATATATAAAAGGAAAATAAAGCTGTTTCTTTCTGGAGATTAAAAATATATATATAAAAAAGGAAAATAAAGTTGTGCCTTTCTGGAGCTTTACAAAAAAATGGGGAGAAGATGGATGATTTAATACCTTGAAATCATTGATTGGCACATGTACCATTTAAAATAAATAGGGGTGGTGTTTTGTTTCACATTCTCAAGGTGTATTGAGTGAGGAAATTTCTGGGTTTTCACTTGATTATTCATGCATTGTACCTTAGATTCAAACCTTCTCTTTCAACCCTTGATCTTTTAAATCATTTAACCACCAACCAAAAGCCACAGAGTCATTTGAACCATTGATGAAAGCCCTCATGATTAAATTCATTTTTATGTTTCACACTGTGGAGAAATGAAAATTTTCACAAACCTATGGTGATATATGCAATTTCCAATTATGAGCATAACTCCAAAATTTATTTCTCTTAAGTGAAGAGTGACATAAAATTCAATGTGAGGTAGGTTGTGATTGATACATGGATGGATTTATGAGGTTGAACAAATTTAAATTTTTGGAATGAAAATAAAAGGAAATTGTTTTTCATAAAAAAGACATGATGAAATTCGGTTTCTGATAAGATTATGGATGTTTTCTCATTTTTGATTGTTGTGTGAATTTTGATTTGAATATACGATAATTGCTCAGGAGTGCAATGCTTAACTATGGGGGATTGATGATGCTAATATTTTCACATATTTTATACTGTAATTTAATGTTTATAAACCCACAATAGTGTTATTTAATGGGCAATTGTTTCATATTTAGGTTGTTGTGTTATTTTGAGCCTAAATGCAAAAATGGCCTAATTCTGGATTTTTAACAGATTTTTATCACATGGGTATTTTGTCCATTTCTTATAAAATATATTTCCAAATTTTGTGATTAGAATTTTGTTTGAACCCTTATTTTATTTCCTTCTACTTTTTATTTAGGACCAGGGGCTGAATCGATATTCTAAATGCCCAAACAAATCAATGAATTTGACAATGTTTCCGGGCCGACTACGTTGACCCTACGTTGGTAATGGAAAAAGGATTCGTCCTAAACTACTCCAAATGATGCGATTCTACCTGGATATGACAGAGGACTCCCAGACGCGTCTCCAAAATAATTTTAAAGCCGTTTGTAATCTTTTATGATAGACATTGAGTGATAGAGTTTTGAAAGAAGCTTCCAGGAAGCTTCATCCAGAGAAATTGATTTTCAATATAAAAACCATAACTCATTCAATACGCATCCAATTAATCTGAACTTTTTAGGGTGGATGTAAAAGAAAGTTATGAACAATATTGATGAAGAGGTCCACGCATTAATCGGCCATTTATTAGGTCGAAGACGAGAAAATTTGCTGATGATGAAATAAGCCTATAATAGGAGAGGGGCTCTTACCTCTCAAAATATTCTATTCATCACCTCACCATCCATCACAAAGGGGGTTGGATTGAAATAGAAATAGTATAGGAGTATTCAATTATTTAATAAATCCATGAAGGGCTAACTCCAAGTGGTGGTGGAAAATGGAGATCTGAAGACATTTCCCCTTTTGAGTTTGTGATTTCATTGTAAAATATTTTCTTTTAAACTATCCTAGAACTTGTTTGCGTGAATGAAGGAGGTCTTTTTCTCTCGTGTTTTCAATTTTTTATAAATTATTATAGATTTATTATATTATAATTAATTTAACGTGGTTTTACTCATGGTTTAAATTTCTTTGGAGAGGTCTCACTTTTGAGCACGATGAGTTCATCCTGTTTTGTTACTTGGAGGTTTTCGGGTAAATAGAACACCTTCATTAGAAGATCAGCAACCATTTATGAGGTTTCAATATGGTATCTAGATAATATATGTGTATAACTTGAGGTATTAAGATATATATTGGATAATTTAATTAAAATATATTCGTAAACAATGATAAAGGGAGTGTCCAATGATCAACGTTTGTCCACCGCTGCTACCTTTAACTTGTTCTTTGCAGCTCGATTTTCTTTTGTATTTTAAATGATAATGTAGATTTAATATTTCATTTTCATAATAAAAATCCCCAATATATATTATATATGTTAGTTTTATATTATTTAAATTAAAAAGTGACAATTTAAAATATAGTGCGTATAAGCGGCCTCCTTGTGATCGACCCTAGGGTGTACCACTATGGTGCATTCATAGGATAATAAGATTTTAATTGAGTAGGGTAAAGTGACTGAAATCCCCTACCATCACTATTATTCTACTATATTACTCAAATTTTGTTTGTTTTTGATATCAATGGTATTACACTGAGATGTCTAACATTGTGATCATGCATAATTTGGTTGTTATTTTGGTATGGAGGGTTTGAATGGGTTGTCATATTTCAAAAAGGTAAAATAATCCCCCAATTGTTTTGAATCCATTTGAATTTACTTCTATCCCTTGGAGTTTTGGGTATGTCTTATAAGGTGAATTTTCAATTCTTCTATAACTCATGTCAATGATGAGGGGAGGTATATAACGAATGGTTTTAATCATGGATTGATTATATATAATTTTCACAAATGGAATTAGTATCAGATGGTCCTAATATATTTAGGGACAATTTTTATTTTTTTTTGATCTTGGAGTTGAAATTAATTCTGGTTGAGTAATTTAGTTGGGATCATATAAAGAAGTAGGATTATAGTGTAGCTACCCATGATTTTATGTCACGTTGAAAACCACTCCGGATATGAAATTTTCTATTATAGGATATGATACATTTTAATTTTATGATCTAAACTAAATTTTAGGAGTTATGAAGGATTTATATCATGTTTTTTGATTGTTCTAGAAGATTGTAAAGTTCCTCAAGTGTTTCTATTTGGATTTGTAATCATTTTAGGATTAAGGTTCTTCTATGAAGTTGTAGTTCAAGGATCATGATTTAGTGGAAAACAGTGCGGCCCCTTCCAGCTATTTTTTCAGTCCAGTGTTGAACTACTACACAATGTTGGTAAACCGAGCAGGTGGGGTGAAAGAATGTGCAAGATCATATGTAGAAGCTACAGAGAGCTACTTCATGATTTGCACACTATTATAGCAAACTGTGCGGTAGACCACACGGGTAATGCCACATGGACCGTACCTCGACACATTAGCTTGCACGGTTAGTGTAAGTTTTGGACAACTATACGAGTAAGCTATTTGGCCTAGTAAATTATGTAAAATTACATTTTATACTTTTTAATTTCATTTCACATCATTCTTATTCTTTATCATGTGCATAAGGGAAGAGACACCCCTTCTCCCCCATCTACTAGATTTCTAACCTGCCCTCCTTTCATCGTCTCTTCTTCAATTGGTTGGTGGCTATATGACTTTAACAGAGAGGATAACCCTAAAAATACATATACTTTTTTATATTTCATCTTATGGACCACAGTTTCCATCCTACCAAATTTCATGTTTTTTTCACCATAAATCAGATCTATATCAATTCACTTAGAATTGGACATCGATATCTGACGTGCCAATATCTACATGTCTAAGGAAGGAGGGGAATACCTTGACTTTTGTTTTCATAGTCTTTTGGGTTGTGTGGATTTTTATTACATCAATTCATTTTTAGTGGGAACCTGTTATAACATCTTAAACTAATTGTTAGACCATGTGGGGTGCCATTGGTAATAACCATAATATTTTCAAATGATTAAGGATGAGTTATTGGTCATTTATTTTTGAGGTATTTCAGCTACGGTTGGCATAATATGTTTAATTGATTTATTTTGATTTAATTAGATTCATTAAATTGTTATTTCATGGTTAAAAGCATGAGCGGGATTTAAGGCCTCCATACTGATATGGTAAAATTGTTAGATTATGAAATTTAAAAATGCTTAATTAAGTTGTTTGATTAATTGATAAATCATTAGTTGTATATATATGAATTTCTGTAATGGAAAGTTTTGAGACCCATGGATTCGTGATGGTTTTTTCCTGAGATGATATTGAGATGGAATGACCATCGGGATTGGGCATCGTGGACATCAGAATGAGGCGGAGAGGATGTCATTTTGGGAACGGCCCATGATACTGGGATGGAATGTCCATCATATTTGAGTGGCATGGTCATAGGGGCAAGAGGTTGCGGTTGGTGCAGCATAGGCTCTTTATTTGGTGATTGCTTCTCACAAGTGACGGTCAAATCACTAATTGAGTCACGTTCACACAAGAGGACTCCTTTAATGAGGGGGTTTTGAAAACTCTTGTTTTTAGGGACCCTGATAGATGCGGCTTAGGTATTATTGGTTTATGGGTGCTTATTGTAGAAAACTGTGTGGAAGATGAAGAGATTTTGGTTGATAGTGATGGTACTATCATGTTTGGTGCTGAGGATCTATGTGATTGAGGCAGAGAGATTGGATATTTATTTAAGAATTGATATCATTGTTCCTATGGTTTTTGTGCCATAGGACAATGTGAGCTTTCGATCAGTGGTACAGGGGACTAGGTTACCATTACATGGGTGTTCCATCAGGCCTTTCAAAATATGTGAGACATAAGGTGTGAGGAGAAATGTGGTGTTGAGTACATGATTTGAGGTGGAACCTGAGGGTTCACCTCAACTATACTTTATTAGCGGTACCTTGGGCCTTGGGCTGACGAGCCTCTCTACATACAAGATTTTTTCCATTAGCTTAGGTAGGTGATGGTATCCTATTGGATGATGAGAACCAAAGAAATATTGTTTATTATTTTACTGTATTACATCCTTTTTTATTAAACATGCCTATTTAGAAACATAAACTTTTTATGCACCATTGGGAGGTAACCTACTGAGATTCATGTCACACATTTGGGAGGTAACCTACTAGAGTTTTTATTTAGATTATTCTCTGCTTCAGTATGTTGTTTTGTATATAGTTTGTAGAAACTGTGGTTGGCCATTGTTTCCATTTTATTCGTGACATGTTTGACCTGTTATGAAATTCATGTCTTTATTATTTTTTTAGGAGTGTATACTATTGATTTTAGGTATAATTGATTGTTTATCTAACTTCTATGTCTTGTTCTATTTATTTATTACTTATACAAATTATTTATATTATTGTGCTTCCACCTCTTATAGGTATGTTTTGAGTCTGTTGGGTATTATTTCTGCTTTATGATACATTATTATAATTAGAGTAGGTTATTATCTATCCCCATGGGGTATAGTCTCCCCAAATTTCTAGATTACACCCTCGTTGCTTGTTGGAAGTCTTTTTAATTATTGGAGGCACACCTAAGGCCTGTGATATGGGGTATGATAGCGCTGTTCGGGTGGCGATTTGGGTAGGGGGTGATACAAGTAATATCAAAAGTGTTTCTTTTACCTCTATTCTTGGTATTACTATTTGGGTTATGGTGGAATAGAGATTTGGTTGTGTCGGAACATGGTTGACAGCTTGTTCGTTGGTTCATGCATCCCAAGGTACGAGGGAAGGACCAGTTGCCGACATTGGTTTATAATGTTCTATTTTTCTTAGATTAAACTATATATGATTTCAAACTCATGGATCACAATGTGTGTGATGTTATGGGTTTTTATATGTGGTCCTCGACCTGATGATGTAAGGGAGGATAATATGGACCCCAAGACTAGTATGGTAAGGGGTTTGGAATGATTTTTTTTGGATTGGATAATGATAGGAACATTTTACTTTATTTCAATTTTTAAATTACATGGATACTTTATAAATTGATCACACCATGTGATATATATCAAATTACATGAAATGTGATAATTTATTTTTGATATGTAATTGATATTTCCTAATTTCTATATATGTGGAATTGCATGTGGTATGAGAAATGGGAATGGATGTTATAGGAGTAGGAAGGTACAATAAAAGAGGTGCTTTAGATCTAGGAGATTGGGTGACTAGGTTATCAGATTGAGGAAATATTTGTTGTCAGGAAGAGTGTGGCCTAGGGATATTTATAAATGGATCAGATAAGTGTGTGTAAGGAGGTTGTGAGTCTAGGATAAGATGGAGCGTTGATTTTGTGGGGGAAAATAAGGGTTGTGAGGATGTGTTTCATTTTTACTACTTTCCCTATTGGTTTTAAATATGTGTTGTTATATATATGTGGGTTGTATTTCCATTAATAGTCTTCAGTGGGTTTATCTTAGATGGTTTAGTTGGACCATATGGCTGGTGATTACAAAGTGTCATTGAAGCATGAATAGGTTCAGAAAACTGATGGTCTGGTAGACCTTTATCCGCAGGTATAAGCTGAGGTTCAGGATCCATTAAGTCTGGGCAGCTACTAGAATTTTCAGTGTTGGAGTTGTGTCTTGAAGAGATGATCTGATCGAGCCTAGTATGTGTCTTGTAGGGAATCAATAGTGGAGACCTAGGATAATAACTCTCTATGTCTTACATTATGTAGAAGTTTCAATCGCAATACCTGCTAAATATTTAGGGTGAAGGTGGACTATAGGTGACTGAGAACGGGATAGAGAGCATGATGTGATCTTCGAGCAGCTTGAGATACCTCTAGGATGGAGGTTGAAAGTATTGAAGTATATGCTCATGAGTCCAAATACGTGTTGGTGGGATTTTTAGGTTCATTCTAGAATACAATAGGGACTATCCTTAATGAATTTTGAGGCTAGGTTCATTGAGCATTTTTTCTAGAAACGTTTTGGGTGGAGAGAGCTCTGATATTCTTGATCCATTAGTAGGGTGACATATCCCTCAGGGACTATGAAACTACCTCTACATAATTGCCTCACTTCACACCTATTATTGTAACAGATGACATATCAATTGTGAGGTTCTTCGAAGATGGATTACGACACACCATTCGAGTGAAGGTAAAGAACTTTAATTTGACCTAATTCTCAAAGGTAGTGAAACAGGTGCTCATAGTTGAAGCTAGCCTAACAAAAATGTCCCATTAGAGATTGGTAGCAGCATAAGGGGATGGTTAAAAAGGAATGAAATAGGGTCTAGATGAGTTCAAGCAGGGTGCTCTGGACCGAGAATCAAAATGACAACCTTTTCATAGATATTAAGTGGTTTTATACAAATATGGGAATCCATAACTTATCAAGACGTAGTGTGATCGACTTCTAGAGAAGTTTTGGGAATGTGGACAGGTCAGACACCTTGACAGGATCTAGAAACAACCTCCTTAGATAGATGTAAGACATGAACCATGGTAAGAACATGCTTTAGATATCAGTTTAGGTTTGGAACCATGTTAGGGTTGATGTGGTTTCGGTACATGTAGAAGATGTGGTAGAGATAGTGGGACATGTCTATGGGGTCAGTGGCTAATGGCTAGTGCAGCACCATAGGGAGTCTGGGCATCAAGAAACCATGTGTTAGTCCTCATGCATGATGCGTAGCTTCTAGGGGATGATCTAACTAGTGATATGATGATAGTTATAGGTACCCCACGGGTGTGGCATTGATTTGTTTTGATTTCGTTGTCTTCACCTATTAAGGCATGTTTGTTTTGTGTGCACGAGGTCCACATGCTTGATATGGATATACCAAACATTGGTAAATATGTTGGAATCATATGGGTTACATTATATATATATGAGGTTATTGGCATCAGGAGGATCATTGGATGCGAGTTAGGAGGTGCTCGGACATTAGGGCATCCGAGGGATGCGGGTTACTTGAGATTTATTAGGAATCCTGGCATCGAGGAAATAGTTTTTAATTGAGGTGTGAGGCACAAGGGCTTGTTGTTCATCCATGTTAGGGGGAACCTAATTGTACCATGGGTGACATGGGATCTTGGTTGGCACTCATGCGGTGTGGGATGTGATTTTGGGTGTCAGGATAAATACAAGAGAACCATATTAAGTGTTGTAGTGATGATTCTTTATGGGAGGACGATGTGTCTTGAAATAGGTTGACGGTCCTTTGAATGATTTTGAGTTTTTTTGGAATAGAATGGGATGAGTTAGGAAATTACTAATGTGTAGAGACACTTGACATATTTTTCCTATTCCATTGTGACTGGGGTAGTTAAGGAACATTAATCGGGAAGGGTATGTTAGGTCCACTTGGTAAATTAACCTAAGAGGGGGTGTGAATATGAGAATGAAAGATTAAAACATTATCCATTTCAGATCTAGTTTTGTTGTTATAAAAAACTAAATTATATCTTCCACCCATAGCAACATATGAATAGATATTAAATCATGAACATGAAAGACCAATTTTTACTAGGTTCACCCCCATTGGGTTACATCGATGGAGCATACAACGACAGTGTGATGATGTTCCAAATTAACAAAGGATGATTTCCAATAACAAGTACAATGTTCAGGATAGATCTTTTATGCTTATACTAACTACCTTTATAATGTTTAGGGTCTGATCACTACATTACCATGCATCACTCCCTATGCCTCACTCTCTAGATCATTGTTGGTGGAAAGGGTCAATGCCTTCCTCTTCCGGCACTCACTGCTCGTGAAAAAGAATCCACCCACAGTTTATCGACTTCTAGGTCAAACATAGTATATGAAGATGTACGTCCATTAATATTCATGATTTTTTGATTCCATGACTACAGGTAGATGCCCTATTAGTGTTCCTATTTTCACACATAGATGATGTCCACCTTCCTGGGAACATCAAGGTACTAGAAATTCCTTTCGCAAACTAATTTGAATCTTTCTTAAGATTCCTTGTGAAAATAAGGAACCACATTCCTCTCCCACATATTGAGTACCGAGTTTGGTATCAAGAACCCCTCCTTCGCATACCGTTATCGCTTTCGTTAACCTCCCTTCATCCATGGACTGGGTCTGCCTTCGCTATCATATACCACTTCTATGTACTGATTTCATGAACCTCTTTTGAGAAACCGCCCCCATCTGTGAACTGTTCCTTGTTCACAGACATCATTCTCTTAGAACCTTCATTCCTCTCCTTCTTCCTACATGTACCAGGTCTTATGTGGGTTACATTCCTCCAATTAAATACTTTATTGTAATTTCATTCATGTGAAAGACTTTAGATTTCATAGAATTCTTCCCTGCAAACTTCCTTTAGACTTTACCGATATCCCAAAGCAAATATATGTTCTCTGATGATATTCATTCTCAATAGTAATTGGTGCGATTATAGATTGTTATATTGGAAAATATACTCAAAAAATACTCTAATCTATGATTTACCAAATCTTTAATCCTGCCTACACCGCATACTAATCCTTCTACCACTGCGAACCGCAAGCCACCCACGAACCATTTTCCCTATCCGGTCCATGCACTGTCTTTGTTCCTACATAGTCGATCTCCTCCACTGACTTCAATCCTTCAACATATTGCACTGCCTTCCACTGTGAATTGTTTTCTATTTTTCAAACTGCTCTGGTGTATCATTCATGCCACTTAGCATACAGTTTCCAGAACATGGTACCCGGCCCATGATTTGTGGTACACGGTTATCCTTTTCCAATTTTCTTAAACGTTCTTCATACCATTCACTCATATGAATAAATCCTTACTTTTACAACATAAAACTCTCAATTTTGTGGCCCAAAAATTTGTAAAACACTAGGAAACTGTGCCTCCTTAAAAAATGTCTTCAGAAAACTCCAAACATACTCATTTGCAGTCATCTGTCTTTGCCAAGAAACAAAACTAGTCCCAAAAAAACCGAGAGGGCACCTTGATGTATTTTTTTCTAGATAAATCCCCCTTTGGGTTTGTTGGAAACTATTCCCATAATGTTTTTTTCACATTTTAAAACCTCATTAATACTCATTCTAACTTTAACCACCATTCACTTCATCCGATTAAGATAGAGATCAAGGATTTACTTAACACATACTCTAAGCCCAAATGGGCCATGCATGATGTGAGAAAAAAGAGTATAATGAAAATTAATTCAATGTATCACTTAATTTCTAATAACCAATTGCTGATACCATGCTGATACACTGATACCAATGAACTAATTTTATCACTAACCACATCAATTGTGATATCAAATCAATGATCGATCAATTCTAGAATCATCGTATTTAATGCTCCTTAATCATATAGTTCCTCTAGACATCTTCAAACCGGCTTCAACTCCCCCTATATCACTACTCCATTTAATAGCTCCTCCCAGTTTCTTTTCTCCCCTTAAATATTCAAAAATTCTCCCCCATTGTCCACAAACCAGAAGGGCATGTCAACATTGTTTTTTAATAGTGTAAAAAACCATTTAAGTAAATTTCGGAAAACACATCATAACTCTGGGGGTGGGGGACCCACATCCACACATTTTCATTTTTTTAATGTAAAATAGACTCCCAAATCCATTCAATGCCTTCTAAATGCTTGATTATGTAAGGCCTTTTCCAGAATTTCTGCAACATGTTGTTCTATTGGCACATACTCCAACATCACAAGTCGTTTCTCCGCCTTCTCTTTGATAAAATGGTATTTAATTTCAATTTTCTTTGTCCATGTGTGATGGAATAGATTTTTCCTATGATTTGTTGCACCTAAATTATCATAGTGGATTCAGATCAGAGATTTCACACCAATTTCCATATCTTCATACTCCTGCTTCATCCACAATATCTATATGCAAGCTTGAGTAGCCACAATATATTCATATTATGCTCTTCTCAATGAAATGAATTCTCCATTCATGCTCAACCAAGAAATACACAATCCTACAAGATAAAATTCACCTCCTGATTTTGATTTCCAATCATCTTCTGAATTGGTCCAATCCGCATTGGTATATCCCAATAACTCTATCTGAAATATTTCATTATACGTCATGCCAAAATCCATCATTTCGTTGATATAGTGAAAAATATTTTTATATCAATCATGTGTTTCTCCTTGGGATAGATTTGATACCTCGCTGCTTGGAATGTGGGAAAAATAATATGAGGTCATTTCTTTATCAGGTACAATTGACTCCCAATGATTTTCCTTTATTCTATGTTTTTAACTACCCTGCCTTCATCCTAACAATGTAGTCTCAATTAAGTAGAAATATGAGTCTTCATATTTTTGGAATTATCAATTCCAACACATCTTGAAACATCCTTGGAATATTTAGATTTGTAAATAAATGTCTTATTCCATTCCTTGCGTCACTTGTAAGATAATGAAAAATGTCATCTCACCAATCATTTACATTTCAAAATCACTTTTCGTGTATTCAAAAAATTGTCTGCATTGTGCTCCATCTGATCCTCAAAGATAATTTCAACAACATAAACCTGAACTATCATCAATTAACTATTTCCTTTGCAGAAATACATATTGTAATCAACTCCACCATGCAAAAAAACATAGTTTATTTAGAAACTGATCAATCATTGAATACCATGCTCTTGGTTCCTACTTCAAACAATATAAAGTATTTTTAAGCAGAAAAACCATGTTCTCCTCCACATGTATGATAAAACCTTTTGGTTTGTCAATGTGAAATTATTCCTCTATAATTTATTTCAGAAATACTGACCTGAAATCAACCAGAAAACCAATAAACTTTCTTTGCACTACTATGGCCAAGAATAATCAATTGTCTCTAGCCTTACAATAGGTGAAAATATTTCATCAACATATATACCCTTTATTAGGGAGTACCCTTTTTCACACAATTCATGCTTTTTTAGGAATCACAACACCATCTTCATTCATATTGTTGTGAAAAAAACATTTTCCAATATACAATTATTCTATGTTGTTCTTAAAACAATCTCCCATGTTTGATTCATTTCAATTTGGTCAAGCTCTTCATTCATGGATTGAACCATGTTCTTTAACACCCCAAGCATCCATGATACATTTCCCTTTGAATAATGTGATAGCTTGCATTATATGAAACTTCGAGATTCTAACCCAACCTGACTAATCAAACTAGACGTTATGAATAGTAATACCCACTTTTTGAAATTTCATAAATTTTATCATTCAAAAGGGACATCATTTTTGGATTCATAGTATCGAAATTATCTTAGGGTGAATCATTGGTATTTTTCTGAAAACTTTCTATTTTTGATGAATAGTGAAAAACACTGCATTATTATTTAAAACCAAATTTTTATTTTAAAAATTAATTATTTTATTTCAATTAATTTTAGGTAAAAATAGATACATAATACCTATATGTTTTCAATATAATTCATTGAATTCATTTTGTGATAATATTAGATATATAAAATTTTATTGAACTTTTCACCGTCTTTTACCCACCTCATAAGAGAATTTGAAAATTCACATAAAACATAATTTTACCACTTATGAGAGTGTAATTTCAAAAATCATAGAGAGTTTGTTGATATCAGGAAGAAAAATGTGGTTCAATAAGATTAAAATAATTGTTGGTGAAGAGTAACTTTTTTCTTTTATTTACCACGGTTAAATGTAAAATAAGGTAATTAATGGTAAAAATGATTTTATTATTACCAAGACACGTGTCCTAATTCTATCGTATAAGCGTAATTAGACGGAAAAAAACCTTAGGAATAAAATATTATCACGTATGGTCACCTGGGATTAGATTAATACATTAATTATTATTTTATTTAAAGAAGAGTTAAAAGACTTAAAATCAAAGTTTAATATCTAACAGATTTTTAATATTGTGTTATACATAAGATAAATTAGACTATAAATATTCATTATAAAGATAAAACGATTTCATATATAATGGATTGTTATTTATAATTTTTAGTCAATAAATAATTAATTTTTTTCTATTACACAATAATGATGTAGTTATTACTTTATTAATGAAAGATTAAAATAATTGATATTATAAATATCCAAATAAATCTAATTTGAGACTTTTAATGAATTAAACTAATTTTCTATGTTAATATGAAATTATAGGGTTGAATAAATGAATTTTTTTGAAGTAATAATTTTGTTATGAATTTAACAAAAACAAAATACCAACTAGTGTCAAAATTGACATAATTTTTTTTAAACAAATATTATAATATTAATTGATATTCTATTCTTTAGAATATAATGTTCAGACAATGGGATTAAATAATATTATATATGTCATTAATGAGCCACATGAGGTTGTATTGTAAGTTTATAGTATGATTTTTAACCATATAATAAAAACATACAAAGCTACATGGTAAATGTCTAACTATTTAACTAAGTGATAAATCTAAAAGATAAGGTTAATATAATGAAATAAACATGTCTAAAACAATTTAGTTTAGAGTTTTTTGACCCAACCACACCATAGCGTTTAAATAAGTCATCTTGGATCCATTATAAATCAAAAATTATTTTATTATAAAATAATATTTCATGCTTTTCCAATGTGACCCACACCTCTCTTATAATAGGGTGCTTCTCCTTCTCTTAAATTCACACATTCAAGGCCGTTTGGATCAGAAAAACCCGACCCAAATATCCTCTCAACTATCGTACCTTCATCCTATAGTCCTTCACTTGGTCATAATTCCATCCTAATGAGCCCTTTTGATCAAATCAAATAGAAGAACCCGAAGAAGAGGTAAATATTTCATCACCTCTTCCAAGTTATTTTCTTCTTTCACTTCTTCTTTCATTATTGTTTCAACTTTAAAATAATAACTCCATTATTATCTATATAAATTGATGTTATTAAAAAAATTTAACAACAATATTCATTATTCTATCCATCCTATAAATAAAAACGTCACTATACGTTCGTACGTACGGATTACCGTTTCCACGTCGTGGTGTAGTTTGTTATTCAAACACTTCATCATTTGGATGGGTACAATAATGAGTATAAATTCTGTAAATAATAAATATAACATGATAATGATTATATATATATGATATAACATCCAATTATTTATGATTTTAATACAAAAAGAATGATATTGTCACTCGTGTGTACGTACGGATTACCGTCTCCACTAACACGATGAGATTCATTCACAGTCGTAATCATTAAAGAATAATTTTAATTTTATGATTACAAATAATTTTTATGAACATAATATCATTCTGTTTATGAATATATTTCATACTATCCATAAAAAACATGGCTTATGTAACCAAGCATATAATGGAAAACTAATCAGTTAACACCCGAAACGATGATACTACTAAAATATTATTAACGAAGCAATATTATAAGACCATATATGATATAATATTTATGTATATAGTTATTTTATAATTTAATAACAATGTTTTAACTATTATACATGGGGGTAACATACCATTGACTAAGCAAATGTACATGTTAAGGGTTAATTCCTCAATGTTATTATTATTCGAGATTTGTTATGTGTTGGTTTTTAATGAGACATATTTATTATCTATGTCCATGATTCATAAAAGAGATTTCTAAAGGATTATTTTAAGGTACTCTTTAACAAATAACCAATTTTAAATGTTTTATAGATTTATTCTTCTAATCCTTTATCATTAATTCCAATGTTTTCAAAATGATTTTAAGGATTTATTTATATGGACATGAATGTTATAAAATGTTAATTACATTCAAAGTTTCAAAGTGGTATGGGACACATTGATTCAAAAACATCTATTAAATGAACTCCTTTATAAATTTATTTAATTTTAAATTTATTTCATGAAAAATGGAAATTTATCTCAACGATTTTGACAGTTCATTTTCAACTACATCAACATCTTTTACTGTATATTATTCTTGATCGAGGTTGAATTATTTTGATAAAAATATTCCATATTTCATTGAAGGTTTTGTGATAAGTTTGACATTTAATATTCTTTTTTTAATATGAATGTTTATGTTATGTTTAAACCTTTTCATATGAAGAATGCATTAGACTTAGTAAGTGACAGTTGGAGCCCGCTATAGCTACTCGATGCATCGGTAGGTCACATGAGGAAAACTAGTGTCTTGGCACAAGGCCTTGAAGAAATCATATTAGTATTCTTGGAACAAAGCCTTGAATATATGGTTATGAAGTCGAGAATTATGAATTCCATCAATATGAATGTTTCTATTGATATTGCATGTGACTATTCAACTAGTAGAATATGCAAGTGAATTAGTAAATGGAATTATTTTATTTTATTTTTTCCATATTATTCTGAAGTTCAAGTTTAAATGTAATTTTATTAGTCTTATATTTACTTAAATGTTTATGCTTATTTTTGTATGTTTACGCTATATTGTTATCCTTACTGATAATCTGAGCTCACCCCTTTCTATGTTTTATTTTTTATAAGATGAGAAAAAGAGTGTTATGACTGAACTGTAGGGATAGTATAAGGATTTGAGTTTGGCCTAGGGAGACTATTTTTTTGTAGTTTTTCATTTAATAATGTAATGTAAAACATATGAATGTGTCTAGTATTTCCAAGGCCAATAAACTGATTGGTCTTTTGGGATCTTATAACTTGTGATCATTCCAATGTTATGTAATAATGAACCGACTCTATGTAATTGGGGTTAGTGTGTTACATTTGGTATTAGATGAAGTTTAGTAAAATCCTTGGAAACTAGATTTAGGAAAACTCTGATTATAGAAAATTAACATTAGATAGAGATTGAGTATTAGTTTAGAATAACTTCCTAGAATTTTGGTACTGTAGATATTTTGTGACTTTTCCTGGAAATACATACCTATTAGGATAAGAGTAGGTAGAGGTGGCTCTAGAAGAAATGTACCAAGGGGTAAAACCTAAAAACACAACGTTGATCTATACTGGAACAAGAACTGGTGAATGACAATGAGCCTTGCTGCAGTCTTAGTTACGACACTCTCGGGGGATATGCATAGCATAATTCCCATTTTCATTACAAACCATTATGAAGGGTTAATGAGTATATTCTTTATCAATGTAAACTTTTTTGGATTATGGATTATATCCATAAACTGTTCAATTTATGATAACTATTTTATATGTTTGGTATTATTTTTTGCGATTCATAATCTAATCTAGTGTATGCGATTGTTTTGAAATGGCGCCCAATGGATGGAATTGAAACCGTATCAACACACGTAATCCTTTTAGGGATTTCCCTTCTACTCAAGATAATAATGGTGGAGTTGGTGAGACAAATGTGGCTGATCTTCTTATCACTATACTAGGACAACACACTCATTTTATAAATAAAAACCTTACCCATATATAGCACCCTGATCAACAACGTAAATGTTCAATGTTAGAAGGCTTCATGTGGAAAAAACAACCAACATTCAATGGGAGTAAAAATACATTAGTAGCTATGAAATTGATAGATTTATTAGAGAAAATATTTCATTCTTTGGGGAGAAGTGAAAGGGAAAAAGTTGTCATTGTAGTTTATCACCTAACGGGAGATACTGATCAATGGTGGTCATTGATCCAAAACATAAATGAATATGAAGAAGTATCAAACATGGAATAGAAGGAGTTTAAATAGATTTTCATAGAAAAATACTTTCCTCGTGACCATCGAGCAGATATGGAAAGACAATTTCTATGTCTGGGGAAAACGGAGAATGAGAATGTCACAATGCAAGTGAAGAATATATCTACTGAACACTGTGGAAATAGAAATAAGGGGTTAAGGGAAAGTATAATATCCATCCTGTAGTAAATGTGGGAAGAAACACCCCGGTACTCGCCTGATGGGAATTGGAGTCTGTTATAAGTGTGGTGAAAAGGCCTCTAAGATCGTTATTAAAAAGGGAAGAAAGAGGCTGTCAATGTTGAATGCTACAATTGTAGAGAAAGGGGGCATTATGAAATTGAATATTCGAAGACCTAAGGAAAAATAACATAATAAGGCCAAGGGATCAAGGCCAAGCTTATAATACAACTAATACTGAGGTTGAATCTGCAAAATATGTGGTATCAGGTAATTTAATGGTTTCCTCAATTTTATCAAATGTTTTATTTGATTTTAGATCATCACATTATTTCATATCTTTTCAGTTTGTTAAGAAAATTTGATATTTCCTATTTTATATAACAATGAAGTTGTATTTCAATACTCCTAAGGGAACTATCATTGCAACAATGTTTTGTGAATCAGTCCCCAATAAGGCATATAGAGGGTATTTATCTATGGATCTCATCATTATACCCATGATTTAATTTGATATAATCCTCAGTATGGATTGGCATTCAGACTATGAAGTCAAAATTTTTTGTAAGAAGAAAGAGGTTATAATTTTTGATGATGATAAGGAGTACCTTATCATATGATAAAAAACGTTACCATTTGATTCTTATCTAGATCCACCCCCAGTAGCTCAAGTATATTGAATTATTGGGGAGGAAGAGAATAAAATAATTTTGGTTGAGGAATGAAATGTTCTAATATAGGATGTACCTATTGTGCAAGGATATGTTGAAGTGTTTCTAGAAGATTTAACTAGACATCCTCTAGAATGAGAAATTGTGTTTTCCTTTGATTTAATTCATGGTTCAAGGCCCATATCGAAGACCCATAATAGAATGGACACGGTGGAATTAGTGGAACTAAAGAAACAACTAGAGGAATTGAGAAATAAGTGATTTATTCGCACTAGTGATTCTCTATGGGGTGCCCCTATCCTTTTTGTTAAGAAAAAATATTGATCTATGAGGTTGTGCGCTGTCTACAGGGAGATTAATGCTATAACAATAAAGAACAAGTATCCCCTACCTCACATTTATAATTTATTCAACCAACATCAGGGAGCTCAATAATTTTCAAAGATTGACCTTTGTTCTAGATATCATAAATTGTGTGTGAAGAAGGAATACATTCCAAAAATAGCATTTCAAACTTGGCACGGGAATTACGAGTTTACAGTAATGCCTTTTGGGCTGACTAATACACCCTTTATTTTCATGGATATAGTGAACATAGTTTTCAAGGAATATCATGATGACTTTGTAGTGGTATTTATTTTTGATATCATAGTATACTCAAAAAGATATGAAGATCATTAAAATCACATCCTCATTATTAAAAATACTCTTAAAATAAATAAATTATATTGTATTTTTAGAAAGTGTGAATTCTGGCTTCAAGAGATTTCTTTTCTTGGACATATTGTCTCTTAGGATGGAATATCTATTGATCCTTTAAAGGCCAAGCCAATCCATGAATGGCTAGAATTGACGAGTATAACTGAGGAATGAAATTTTATTGGTTTATAAGGTTATAATTGGAATTTTGTCTAGAATTGTTCCAGATTGGCTAACCTATTAACCATGCTCAAATATAAATGGGTTTAATTTATTTGGACAAGAGAGTGTGAAAAATGTTTTGAAGAACTAAAGAGAAGATTAGTCAATGCTATTATCTTGACTCTACCATCATGGAACGATGGGTGTTTTATTTATAGTTATTCTTCAAATAAAGGGTTTGGTTGTGTCCATATGTAGAATAATATAGTTATTTCTTATGAATTAGGATAGCTAAAAAATCATGTTAAAAACTATCATACTCGTGATCTTGAGTTAGCATCTATAATCTTTGCTCTGAAAATATGGAGACACTATCTCTATGGTGAAAATAGTGAGATTTTTACAAATCACAAATTTTTTAATTATATTTTCTCACAAAAGGAACTCAACTTGGGGAAAATGCAATGGCTTCAACTACACAAGGATTATGATTTCACTGTACACTACCAACGGGGGAAGGAAAATTAGATGGAATATGCTTTGAGCAGAAATGATCATGGAGTTTTGGACATGATAAGAGTTGAAAATGATTCGATATACATGGATCTAGTAAGGATGGATATGGGAATAACCATGCAAGGTGAAACATCAATACATTTTTATATGGTGGCCTAACCATCTTTTATAGAAAGGATAAAGAGTGCTCAAAATGATGATGAAGAGTTTCAAAAGAGGATTAAAGCAATGAATGATGGGAGATTGAGTGATATCATATATGAAGATAGGATTTTGAGATTTGGGAAGAGGATTTGTGTTCGTAATATACCTGATCTAAAAAGGGAATTATTGGATGATGCTCATTGCTCCAATTTCTCTATAAATCATTGTCGCACAAAGATGTATAGATATTTGAAGGAACTTTTTTGGTGGAACAATAAGAAGAGGGAGATTTCTGATTGTTTGTCAAGATGTATTGTTTGTCAACAAGTGAATGCTCGAAGGAGACATCCTGGGAGGAGTCAAGAAACCCCTTCCCGTACCTGAGTGGAAATGGGATAATATTACAATTGACATTGTTATGGTGCTACCAAAGAATCCTATAAGACATGATGCAATATAGGTCATTATTGATCGTCTTACAAAGTCATAACATTTTCATGCTATAAGATAAGATTTTCCACATGAATGTTTATCAAGACATTATATAAATGATGTTTTAAGACATCATGGAGTACCACTATTGATTCTTTCTGATCATGATCCCCGTTTTACATCAAGATTCAAGAAAATTCTTAAGAAAGCCCCAAATAATAAACTTTGTTGGAGAACTGCCTACCCCCCTCAACAAAATAGACAATTAGAATAGACTATTCAAACTATAGAAAACATGTTGAGATATTACTCCCTTGACTTTCACAGTATGTGAGATCAATATTTAACTCTGTTAGAATTTTCCAATAACAATAGCATATATTCAACTATCCAGATGGAAGCATATGATGTGTTATATAGAAAGATATGTCGCACACAAACATTTTGGGATGATGTTGGTGAAAGAGAACTCGTTAGCACAGAACTTGTTAAGGAAACTCTGGAAAAGTTGATGGTTATAAAAACCGACATCATAGCTGTCCAAAGTATGAAAAAGATCTATGCCGATAACTGAAGGAAGGATTTTTAATTTCAAGTAGGACACCATGTTTTCATGAAGGTATCTCCATGGAAGGGTGTTATACATTTCAGTAAGAAGGGTAAATTGAGTCCTAGGTAGATCGGACCTTTCGAAATTATAGAACGAATTAGTGTTGTAGCTTATCATTTTGCAATGCCTCCATGTCTCTCGAAAGTTCATGATGTGTTCCACGTATCACTATTGAGAAAATAAATTCTTTACCCAATGCATGTACTAATCTATGATGAATTAGAACTGGAACCCGACCTATATTATTCTTAAGATCCTATCCAAATTCGGGATACCAGAGAACAAGTGTTGAGAAACCAGACGACTCATCTGGTACAAGATCTATGGAGAAACCATAATATGGATGAGGGTACATGAAAACGAGAGGAACTTATGATGAAGAACCACCCAAATCATTTTGTATGTTAGTATTCTAGAAATTTCGAGGATGAAATTATTTGAAGGAGGGAAGAATATAACACCCCAAGCTTCAATGGTACGTTTCATTTTGAATAATTCAATAGCTTGTATTGTACACTACTTTGATATTGTAACACACTCCGACCAATCATACTAGCCGTTATGAATAGTAATACCCACTTTATGAAATTTTATAAATTTATATTTCTAAATGTACATCATTTTGTGATTTTTAATATCAAAATTATCTTAGGGTGAGTTTATGTTATTTTTCTAAAAACACTCAATTTTTTATGAATAGTGAAAAACACTGCGTTATTGTTTATAATAGACTTTTATTTAAATAATTATTTATTTTATTTAAATTTATTTTAGGTCAAAATAGATAAATAATACCTATATATTTTCAATTTAATTCATTTCTGTCATTTTGTAATAATATTAGATATAAAAAAATTTGTTGAACATTTCACTATCTTTTACACACCTCCTAGTAGCATTGGAAAATTCGCATAAAACATATTTTTTCCGCTTCTGTGATTAGAAATTCAAAAAACTAAGAGACACGGTTGATATCAGTAGGAAAAATTTTGTTCAATAAGATGGAAATAATTTGTGATGAATAGTTAATTTTATTTTTATTTACCACTATTATAAGTAAATAAGGTAATTAAGGGTAAACATGATATTATTTTTACCCTAACACATGTCCTAATTCTATTGGATAAGTATAATTACACCAAAAAACCTTTGGAATAAAATATGATCCCATTTTCTCCACTTGAATTAGATTAGGACATGTATTAATATTTTATTTAAAGAAGTGTTAAAAGAGTTAAAATCAATGTTTAATAATTATAACATTTTCAATATAATGATATAAATAAGATAAATTAGACTATAAATATTTTTCAGAAGGTTAAAAAAATTTCCTACATAATGGTATTTAATTTATAATTTGAATACATTAAATAATTAAATTTATTTACGACACAATTATGATGCAATAATTACCTTATTAATGAATTATTAATATAATTTATATTATAAATATACAAATAAAATTAATTTGATACCTTTTATGAATTACACTAATTTTATTGGTTAATATAACATGTTATGATTGATTAAAATAATTTCATTTGATGTAATAATGCTATTGTGAATTCAAAAAAAACATAATACCAAATTTTGTCCAAATTTAAATAAATGAGTTTTTAAAACAAATATTATATTATTAATTGATATTCTATACCTATAAATTTATGTTCGGCCAAATTTCTTAAATAATATAATATAATTCATTAATGAACCACTTATGGTTCTCATGGATGTTTATATTATTATTATTAACCATATAATATAAAAATACATAGACACGTGGTATATGTCAAACTATTTATCTAATAGCTTAATATAAAATATAAGTTTAATATGATGAACTAAACCTATCTAAAACTTATTGGTTGATATTTTTTCGACCCATCCCCATTTTAACATTTAAATAATTCTTTTTAGAGCCATTATAAACCGAAAATGATTTTATTATAAAATAATATTTCAAGCTTTTCCTAAAGTGTTCTTAACCTCACCTATAAAAGGGGACATCTCATTCTCTCCAATTAACACCATAAAAACCATTTTTCATGGCCAAACCCTTACCAAATATCCTCTCAACTATACTACCATCATCCTATAGTCCTTCCTTCATTCGGAAAGCCATCCTATAGAGCCCTTTAGATCAAATCTAATGGATGAACCCGAAGAAAAGGTAAATATTTCATCACCTCTTTCATGATCTTTTCTTCTTCCACATCCTCTTTATTTTTTGTCTCTATTATAAAATAATAAATCCAATTTATTATATATATGGTGATGTTATTATAGAAATGGTATAACCATATTCATTATTCTATCCATCATATAAATGACAAAGTCACCATATGTTGGTACGTACGGATTACCATCTACATGTCGTGGTGTAGTTTTTTATTCTGACACTTCATCATTTGGATGGGTATAATAATGAGTATAAATGATGTAAATAATAAATATAACATTATAATGATCCTGTATATTTGATATACCATCCAATTATATATGATTTTAGTATCAAAAGAATGATATTGTCGCTCGTGCATATGTACGGATTACCATCTCCATGAACGCGATAAGATTCATTACCCATCATAATCATTCAAGAATAATTTTTATTTTATGGTTAAAAATAATTTCTATAAACATAATATCATTCATTATATGAATCAATTACATCCTATCCATAACAAATATGGCTTACATAACCAATCATATAAAATAAAATGAATCTGTTAACACCAGAAACGATGATACTACTAAAATATTATTAACAAAGCAATATTATAAGATCATATATGATATTATATTTATTTATATAGTTCTTGAATAATTTAATAACAATTTATTAACTATTATACTGGAGGATAACATACCATCGACTAAGGAAAAGTAAAAGGTAAAGGTTAATTCCTCAATCTCATTATTATCCGAGATTGTTTAGGTGTAAGTTTTTACTGGGACATATTTATTATCCATGCCATGTTTCATAAAAGAGTATTCAAAAGGATTATTTTTAAGGGTCTCTATAACTAAAAAATCATTTTCAATGTTTTAAATATTTATTCTTTTAATCCATTATCATTAATTTCCATGTTTTCAAAATGATTTTAAGGATTTATTTATATGGACATGAATATTTTAAAATGTTAATTCATATCAAAGTTTAAATGTTTAATGGGATACATTGATTCAAAAATATCTTTTAAATGACTTTATTTATAAATTATGTGACTTTTAAAATGATTTTATGAAAAAGGGATATTTCTCTCAATGAGTTTAACTGATCATTTTCAACTATGTCAAATCATTTAATTGATATTATTCTTGGTTGAGGTTGATTTATTATGATAAAAATATCCCATATTATGTTTATGGTTTTGTGATATGTTTGGCAGTTGATGTGTAATTTTTATACCATTATTTGTTTATGGATAATGTATTGACACTTTGTATACTAGTTTTAATACGAATGTTTATGTTATATTTAAACATATTCTTATGAGGAATGAATTGGACATAGTAAGTGATAGGTGGATCCCGCTATAGTTCTTCGATGCATCAGTAGGTCTAATGAGACAAGCTAGTGTCCTGGAATAAGGCCTTGAAAAAATCTTATTAGTAATCTTGGAACAAGGCCTTGACTACGTGGTTATGATGTCTGGCATTAGGAATTCCATAATTATGAAAGCTCCATTGGATATTGCATGTGATTATTTTACTAGAAGAATATCCATGTTATAAGTATATGTAATTATTTTATTTTATCTTTTCCATATTTTCCTGATGACAAAGTTTGAACGAATTTTGTTTTAGTCATACATTGAATTAAACGATTGTGCTTATTTATGAAATTTTCTTCTCTATTGTTATCCTTACTGAGAATCTGAGGTAGCCCCTTTCTATTATTTCACTAGATGCGAAGATGTATATTATTACTGACCTATAAGAATAGTCTAAGGGATATGAGTGTCGCATTTGCAGACTATGTTGTTGTAGTTTTTCATTTTACAATGTAATGTAAAACATATGAATGTATCTAGTATTTCTAAAGCTACTAATATAATATTTATTTTAGGATTCGATCCCTTGTGATCATGAAAATGTTATGTAATAATGAACCAACTCTGGGTAACTGGGGTCGGGGCGTTACAAGTTCTCATCTCCATCTACATCATTAAAACATCTGTGTTTGACCCGTGAAATGTATGATGCTTTTCATAGAGTATTCATCCTCCATGTTTGTACTAGTGATGTCTAATAACAAATTATATTTTTCATGTCCATTTAATCTCTTATTGATGGTTTATAGATATACTATAATTTATTCTCATCATCTAAGTCTTCTTCTGAATCATCCTTAAGAGTTGGAGCATCTCCTGATCTGGTCATCTCTTTATCATTTTCCTCTTGAATCTGGACAAGTATTTGCTGAATATTTTGTTCATTTTCTACTATATTCTGATCATTAATTTCAACTATCTTTCCCAACTATTTTTTGAAGCATTAATACAATTTTTTTATTCTTTTAGTAGCCAAGAAATATCCTTTCATCCCCATGGGATTCAAATTTACAATGTTTCTACTTATTTAGAATGAATCATTTACTTCCGAATATTCAAAATTACTTCAATGATGGATTCCATACATACCATAACACGTATAATGTATTCTCCTATTTTTTAAAAATTAATGCATTATTTGAATTGTATACTGCTATCATTGAAACTTCTTTCCAAAATTCCTCTAGATGTCCTTTTTCAATGAGCATTGTCCTAGAAATGTTTTTGACAATCCTATTTCATTTCTCTACTACTCTATTCTGTTTTCAAGTTCTTACTACTAAAACATGATGCCTTATCCCGTGTTTTTTGAGATAATACTCCACTTGGAAACTTTCTATCATGGTTCTATTATATGTTCAAATTGTCTGGATTTTCTAACCAAGAATATTTTCACATTCCCTTCAATATATTGTAATGAAAATAAAAACATCATATTTGTTATATATTATTCATACCCTAGAAATTATGCTATAATCATCAATGAAGAGAACATAATATATCCTCCCATTAATATCCCCCAGAGAAATTGGCCCCCAGACATAAATATTCACCAACTAAAGAAAAATTGTTGACTTATGATCCATTGGATTATATGTCTTTCGAATGATCATCCCCTACTGGAAGGAATCATGCGTATGAGTAAAATCACATGATAATTTAGGTAGATTTTTTGATGAATCATATTTCCCCAGATCATCCCTGAAACCTATGCTTATGTGGCCAAGACACATATTCCATAACATGGTTTTATTGCCTTTGGATAGAGAGAACATATCATATTCTCCACTCACATGTTAGAGATTCCCTTTAGTACGCTTTCCATGCAACACAAAATCACTATACATTTCTCAGATGAATCATAATTTCTGGAAAAAACATATAGAATTTCTTGAGTTCCACAATTGACTGACACAAAGCATGTTGTGACTATTCCACTCGATAACTAATACATCTTCATGTCTCATGTCTTTTCCACCAAATTTGAATTTTCATGAGCCAATAATTTTCAATCCATCAATATTACCAAATATAATGATTCATTGATTATGATATCTGATTCTAGTCAGTAGATCATTATTTATCATCACATAGGAAGTGCTTTCACTATCAATGATCTATATCCCAGTGAGATCTGATGCCTGGAATGAAATTTCTGTAACAACTTCCTACTCTGCCCTTTTCGGTTTGACCCAATAATTGGGCTTCATATCCGACATAGAATGATAATATTGATCTTCCTCAGTATGTGATAGAATAGCATCAACCTACAGAGATACAATTTGATTTTCCATTTTTATCTCCCCTAAGATACATTTGGATGCTTCTTATGAACAAATTCAGTTTTCCTCATCACATTTCTCAACAATATAAATGTGAAATATCATGCCATATAATCGAGTCCTTTACACCTGAAACAATGACCATCAAATGATGACATGGAATTTTGAGCTCTGTAAGACCACCTATAGTGGTCTTATTGCCTTTGGTACCCCTTTTCTATAGATCATACATTTTGAGAGTGTCCCTTATTACCACAACAATATAATATTTTGTGAGGTATATTCTTTTGTGGAAATGATGGACCAGTAGTTGTGCATTGGCATATCTAAATATTATTATTCTTATTCATACCCAAAATAATATTCACTCTTGGAGTGGGTTCTTGTGGGCTGACTTGAACCATAAATGATTTCCCATATATATTAATCCCCATATTAGCCTTATTATTCATATGTGATTGTTGATTCTATTCTGATGGACCACTATGCTCAAATCTCGTCTTATCAGTTGCATGTATGATCTTCTTTCTGGAAGTCAAACTAAGATTTAGATGTTTCCACTAATACTCAATTGTTCTTGTAGATTGATGACATCATATTTTAGTTGTTAGGTACATTTAATTTTATCTTTTAGAGTTTCAGTCAAAATATCAATGTTTATTTTCTGTTCATCAAATTTGAGGTGGTACTCAACAAATTTTTTGAGCTTTCTAGCATCGAAGACCTCATCTTTTCAATTTTTGCATTCAGCTCAGAATTATCTTCTACCTTATATTGTATATAAAGTTTGGAATTATGATCAACATTGTTAGAATTTTTTGTTTTTAATCTCAAAATATCTACATCTTCAGGGCATCATCTAATTCAACCTGAAGATTAACTCTTCCTACAATATAACATTCTTCATTGGAACATTTTTTTTCTTGTTAATGAATTTCTAACAACTGCCACCATAGAATCTATTTTATGATCCTTATAGTCCTCTAACTCTTCTGCCTCAAGTGCATCAGAACATTCATCCTCTTTGGAACGCAGATTCATTATTTTGAAGAACATTCTCCTAGTACATCTCTTCCCTTTATCATTTTATAAATACTTATTTTGAGAAAATATCATCATTTTTTTTATTTTCATCATCAAACTTCATAGGACACTTTTCTACAAAATTCCCAATCATTACACATCGAATGAATGAAAATTTAGGTTTACCATCGATCTTCCCTTTTCCCCATTGTATATTATAGGATATAAAAGACATGAAATCTTCCATATTGTCCTCCTCAGTACTATCTTCAATAGAGAGATTCTTCATAGCCCTGAACGCCACATCATAGAACATATCCTTTTCCACTACATGGTTATAATTTTTTCTGATTTCATCTACTATAAGGGTACTATGTAGTTTATCCGGAATAATCACTTTTTTGTATTTGTATTCCAACACTGAATCATACAGATTAAACAACAACGTATGTTTTTTCAATATTCGTTTCACAATCATTATGTCATCACTATCCTCTTAAAGCCACTACATGTCTTCAACAATAATATTTATCATATTGGAAAGTGCATAAAAATTTTCATTGGGATTCATTCTGAGATCCTCATACTTTTTCCATAGAACCTATAGCTTTAATTCTTGGACTTTTGTGTTGCACTCCTATATGTTCAAAAACAATTCCTACATTTCATGTGATGTTTTACTGGAAATAAACGTCATATAAATTTCTTTTAATAGGCATCCACCTAATTCAATGATCCCTTTAGAATCAGCATCCAATTATCTTCATTCAACTTCTGATAAATCACCATTAATTTTAGCTATTTTTCCATACATAACTATAGAGAAGAAATATATCCCTACTAATCGAAAGTAGTTTTTCATTGACTTCTTCTATAGTAAAAAATTAGTTCCATCAAATATAAGAATGCATTTATGATTGAATTATTTTATTGCTTATTCTTGAGAGAGAAGAACTGACTTTCATCCTTTCCTTATGATACCAATTGTTAGGTCCACAATGTTCTATACCTTATGTGGGGGGTGATTCAGGGTAGGACAGATTAAAATATTCTCCCTTTCTTATATTGTTTCATTTTTAGTCAAAACTCAATTCGCTCTTCCTCCAACAGTAATATCTGAATAGATGTGAAATCATGTACAATGCCCAAAAAATTTGTACTTGGTTCACCCTCACTGTGCTACATCTAAGGAGCATACAACAAAAATGTGTCAATGTATCAATTCACTAAGGCACACAACCAATATTATAAGGCCCCAACCTTAAAAAATACGTAATCGTGAGTTATATCATGAATTTACATTGAGGATTTTTTCAGTTTTAGAGTAATAGTGAATTAGGATATAACTATAAAAATAACATCTCAAATATTACAAATTAGAAAAATCTACTCAAAGTCCATTTTTTCATAAAAAAAACTCTTAAAAGAAATAAAGAAATCATTTCTTTTGGAATACCCATCGTCGTATGTTCCATAAATATATTTGGAGAAACATTCATTTTTACCTATTTCATGTTACCAATTGAATTGGAGATCTATCTCGGTTTCACCCACCCTAGGTTTATCACGGAACCACACGTATTCAGAAACAATGCCCACAAACCATAACATAATAATAACACATGAACAATCATAATATAAATATAACTTTCCCACATTGAAATAACAATATAATATTTCAATATATTGACATAATCAAGAAACTACCAAAACCATTTTCAATACCAAAATGGTTAAAGAGAGTATATGATATTTATTTTTCGTTTCAAAACATTACATCTTGTAAAGGATGCCAAATATCACATAATGCTTACGGCGGTTGAAAGTTTGTTGTCACCGCATATGTTAAAATGAAAGATTATTTTTTTAATTTTTTGAAACGTTTTATATGAAAATATTCCCTTTGAATGAAATTAAAATTCAAATGGGTTTATATACTGTATAAAATAAGGTTGTGTATAAATCAATGTTTTCCTCAATGAAAGGATATTGAGACGTAGTCCCTTACCTCATGTCTAACAAGACTCGTTCGTTCGTTAATCTCGTGAATAATAATCTAAAGATAAATTATAATTTCATTAGAATCTATTTAATTTTTATTATTCTTTTTATATCAGTTATTTTCACTTTATAAACATCACAAAGTCATTTAATTTAATAAGGGTTCTTTTTTTCAATATTATGCACTTGAGTCAAAAATGATGTTCAGATAATAACAAGTTGTCCATGTGGCCAAAAGTTAATTATCTCCATAATAATATTCATGATTAACATATTATATATATATCATATATATATCAAGTATATTTATATATATAAATATATATGTATTTATAATAGTACATAACATTTGGAGATAAGAAATGAAATACATTGTTCGTGGAGATGGTAAGTTGTAGGTATGCATGAACGCTACATTAATTTATATTTCATATTTAATGTTATTAAAAACATAATGATAAATAGGTATATAATAATTCCATTATAATATCATATATGATTTCATTAATTCCATCCTTCATATGTTCCACATATGGCATGAACGAGTCATATCACAATGATGTGTGGTAGTCCCACTTCTTTAAATTAAATTATCGTATTTACAAATTATGGGAACCATATTGGCATTAAATAAATGAAAAATACAGAAGAATAGAGAAAATATAAATATAATATACATGAAATATAAATATATTTCCTTCCTAATGGTCACCATGAGTGGAGGTAGCAGATAATTGAACAATAATCGTTTTTTGAGGCAGTAGTTGGTCATCCCCAGAAACAGTATGTTCGTATCCCTTAGATGGAGGTGTGTGGGTGTTTAGTTTAAATAAATCTCATAAAACACCGTAGTATATTAAATATACCTATTCTGTTATAAGAAAATTTAATAAAGAATAATTTTGGGGTTGGAGAAGGAAAATAAAACAAAAGAACATGAGAGAGGACATTTCCTTTAAATCGGGTAACACACTTTGGTTTGGACCAAAAGGCTTTACTAAAAAACATTCTGCCCAAAGTAATGATTATACGTGGAATATAGGGATGTTGTGAGCATATTGGATAATATTTTGGATGATTCAAAGGGCTTCGGTTTTGTGAGTAATGTGTTAGAGATGATGGCCTTTTATAAGGGGGAGGACGGGCTCTTTTGGAATGTTTGAAAATATTGGTTTATTATAAACTGAATATCGATTTGAAATGGTCCAAAACTCATTAAATTATAATTTAAAATAAATATATGTCAGAATAAAATCATACAATAATAATTATACAAGTTTTGGATATTTTTTTATTCCTTATCGTTTTTATTTAACCCCTTGTGAACTTATTTAAATTTTATCATGTCTTCTTGTATATTCATAATATATGGTTACTATATTTACTAAAAAAATATAAGAGACAAAGAATGGATGATTAATTAAATTTTTAATACTTTATATGTCAATTTTCCAAATAATATATTTTTTGGACTGTTTTATAATTTAATAAAATATTAACTGATTTAAAAACACATTTATGTGAATTTTTTTCAATTCATATCCGGAAATTTTAAAATTCCATGAAATATTTATAAATTAATGAAAATTTAATTAATTAAAATATAAAAAGTCATTATAACCCATAAAATTCTAGGAGGGCATAAAAAGTGTTATGAAAAAAGTATTTTAATATTTATAATCACATTTATTTAGCACATTCATTAATGACAGAATCATTACATCAACATTGGTCCATAAATAAATTTATTTATATGATGTCTAAAAATTATAAATAAAATACCATGATGTAGTATATAATTTTAGATTTATAATGTATATTTATAGTTGAAAATATAACAAATATATGCTCATATAGAAATTGTTTTACTAAAAGATATATGTTTTTGTTACATTTTCCTTAACATTAAACAAATTTTTATAAAAGGTCAATTTCACTTACAAGTGGAACCATTGGGTCCCAAAATCATCCGAAGGATTTCCATGGTTGGAAATGTATCTTCCAATAGGATTAGTACACGTGCTAAGGTAATTTAAAATTATTATAATATTATTTTTTACCCTTATTTACTATATTTATCTTTCGACCCTGGTAAATAAAATTTTTACTGAAGTTACAATTCATAATGTCTAAAAATAAAAGATACCAAATTACAAAAATTGGAATTACTGATTATAAATATGGAATCCATTTTTCAATATTCAAATCACAGAAGTTTTCGAAATTAATTTAAAATTAATTCTCTTTGTCAAAACCAAAAAGCTTGTATTTAAGAAATAATAACCATCATATGATTGACACTTGTTTTTGTACAATTTCATGGTAAAATTGCATCTAATGACCAAAAATAGATTAAATGAGAAAAACATAATCCCACTACACTTTAAAACTAATTACCAGGATAATCTAACTATATAATTAGATCAGATGAAAATTCATCTTTTACTTAAAATATAGTATTGTCACTATTTATTAAAAAATGAACATTATCATAAAAATACCAAAATTTTACAAAAAGTTAATTTTGATATCCCAAATCTGAAAAATAAGTATATTTTTCCAAATGGAAAATATAAATGTAACTAAAACTATATTTAAAAGGGGTTCTCAATCAAAATGTTTTAAAATTAACACTTAAAAATATTGGAGTATATATGCTTAAAATTGGATTCATTCTCAATTTAAACCTCTAAATTTTATTGTATAAATGTTGAAAAATTTAACATACATGTATAATCACATTTTAACTAGTTCTTTTCAATCACTCCATTAAAATTGCTTGGCATTAACTACTATTTAAAATAATATTATATTATTAATTTTAAGTATGACTCAACCTTGTGGGAAACATGAGATTTTAGAGAAACCCATTATTGTATTTCATGTACTCCATTGAACATAGAATACCATTTAATGTAAAAGTAATATTTAATTCTCAAATATTAATAAATATGAAAATTTCACATCCTTTATTTACCTGGGATGTCACATCCTTCCCCCCATTTTGAAATTATGTCCTTGCAATTTTTATTCACCTATAATAAAAGTGGGGGTATTTATAATTCATAAAAATAACACATTCCCATGTTTCCTCTTCAACCATATGGTCTTTCCACAAAACCTTTACCTAATGAATTTCCTTATTCTGTAACACTTTCTCGTTTTGGCCGAAAATATACACTGGTTTTTCTTCATAAGAAATATTATCTTTCAACTGAACTACCTATGGAATAAAAACCTGATATGGATCCGCCTTATAATTTATCAAAATTAAAACATGATAGAAAATTGGTTACGTGGGATTAACATGGAGGTAATGCCACTTTGTACGCATATCCATCCATCCAACGGCCCGAAGTCTTTGATTTTTTTTATTATATGATAAAACCCCATTTTAAGGGAAGAAGGGGGGAACCCAAACATACTTCGAGGACATATTAAAAATCACACTCGAAGGAAAAAAGAGTAAAATTAGATTGAAAAGATGAAGCCACCCCTCCCCAATATTTTTTCATGATGAAGCACTCCACTGCTGCAAGGCTATTCGGCAAGCAAGTGTCCCATGTCAAAGCTCAATCCCAATCCGATGGCTAATGGCATATCCTCTCCAATAACCAAATCCGACAAACACTACAAAGATATATCGTCAGCCATGAATCCTACACTAGAGCACATTCCATGTTTTCATGTCTGGTTGCATAGCCTTCCCAAATTTGTACACAATCAAACCACACAAACACATCCAACATTCCATTCTAAGAAAAAAAACACCAGTAGCAGTCATCACTGCCAACCAGCCTTCCCACTTCAATGATTCCACATAAACAAATTCAAAAACGACTTTAAAATCTTTAGAACTTCAACGGAAATCCTCCTTCATACAGAAGAATTTCAAAAAAACCAAAACCAATACACACCCACACACCAGACTCCATCACAGATAGCAGATCCAAATCCACAAAACTCAGAACACAACAGTTCAAAACCAAACCAATGTTATGGGTTCGTGTAGCATCAATTCTATAACACTGCTGCAACTGACGACACTTCTAGAGAATGCGAAACCGCCGCAGATCATAGTCCACATAAACGACCAATCAACCGAAAACACAGGATCAGAAAAACAAAGAAAAAAGAAAATGAACATCGTGATGAAGATCGCACGACACCACCTCGGACAAGAACTTTCCTCAAATCAGAGCCAGGTCCCATCGTCTCCACCATGATCCTTCCCAAAGACCAAATTGACCCACCCCATACACTCCCAACCAACACTCCGTGGCACCGACCCTCGGACAGGGCTGGATTGTTGACCGCTGAAAACACTGCTCCGCCAAAGAATCCCTACCCAGATTAGAAGGGAAGATCGAGAATAGGCGAGGAAATGGTGGGACGAGCCGAGACGCCAGAGTCCACCCTTGACACTGCCACTGGTACCTACCGCCATGAGAACACCAAGAAAGAGTGCTGCGAGTTGAGTCGAATCCAGCCTGAGGTAGAGAGAAGAGGGTTGGTGACAGGGGAAACCCTAATGAGTCAGCGCCCTTTACGGGCTAATATTCCGCACCTTCTAAACATGTCTATTACTCTGTATTCATATGATTCATCACTCTATAGGATTTCATGGGGTCCAATGAACCCCAAACTCAGCATTCCCTTCTTACCAAAATGCATCACACTTTTCTATATAAAAAAGTTGAGAAACACATGATCACCTACCTCAAAAGAAAGACCCTTTCTCTGGTTATCTGCATAACCTTTCTGCCTATTCTGTGATGTTCTCATGTGCTTATAAATCAATTAAACGTTTTCTACCATCTCTTCTACCAATTTTGGTTCCATCAACTTCCTTTCACCAAATTCATCGCAAAAAGATGGAGTTCGACACCGCTTTCCCTATAAAGCCTCAAATGGTCCATCTGTATACTGCAATGAAAATTGATAATATAAGAAAAATCAATAAAAGAAGGATGTTTGTCCCAACATCCTTGGTAATCCATTGAGAAAGCACGTAACATATCTCCCAATGTCTAAATTATTAGTTCTGAATACCCATATGATTGAGGATGAAAAGCTGTTATAAAATTTTATTCAGAACCCAATGACTTCTAATGGACATTCTAAAAGTTAGGATTTAATCTTGGATCATGATGAGATACAATGGAGAGGGGAACTATATGAAACCTGAATATATCTTTAATATACAATCGAGAAAGTTGATCTAGTGACAGAGTATCTCTAATAGGAATAAAATGAGCAGATTTAGTCAACTGATCAATAATAACCCAGATTGCATTTTTACCTTGAGATTTCTTTGGTAATCCCCCAAAAAAATCCATGGATAAATTTTCCCATCTCCACTCTGGCACCATTAAAGGATGAAAAATCCAATTTAGTAACTGCCACATTCCTTTAACCTTTTGAAAAGTCAAAAACTTCACAGTAAAGTCAGAAATATTTCTTTTAATTCCATCCCACCAGTAATACTGCCAATGATCATGGTACATCTTAGTACAACATGGATTAAAAGAAAATAGAGAAATATGATATTCACATAAAAACTCTTTATTCAAATAATAATCACAAGTCCCACATAATCTTTAACCAAACCTAAAAACACAAACTTTATCAATGGAAAATTTAGGTAACTTACCCTTTTGAACCAAATCTTCTTTTGTATGCAACTCACTATCATCTTTTTTCAGTTTCATTATTATTTTAGATATGAATAATTGAACAGAAACCTGAAACATAACAGATGAATTTTCTACACCAAAAACTTCTATGGAAATTTTTATCAAATCATTAATCAAATATATCTTGTTCCAAACATAACATGGTTAATGTAGTATTACATTTTCGACTCAAAACATCTGCAACATTTTTTTCCTTTCCTGAATAGTAATGAATTGTGAAATAATAATTGTTGATTAATTCCAACAATCTCATCTGTTTCATGTTCAATTATTTCTGAGTGAATATATACTTCAATATTTTTTGGATAATATATATTTCACATATTACTCCATATAGATTATTTCTCCAAATTATTAAATCAAAAACAACTCTAGATAATTACAAATCATGTGTAGGGTAATTAATCCCATGAGGTTTCAACTGCCATTAAGCATAAGAAACTACTTGATCATTCTCCATAAGGACACATCCAAGTCAATTCAATGAATCATTATTGTAGACAAAAAATTCACCATCTCTAGAAAGTAATTCCAAAAACTAGATCATTCACCAATATTTTTGTCAATTCCTAAAAATAATCATCACATTTTTTGTACAATTGACTATGACACCCTTTAGAGTTAACATTGTCAGTGGGATAGATAAATGTGAAAAATTGTCAAAAACAAATTCGGTAATAACCAGATAATCTAAGAAAACTACAGATCTAAGTTATATTTGTGGGTCTTGGAAATTCATAAACAACTTTTTTTAGCAGAATAAATAGTTATTCCATTTTTTTAAACAGCGTGACCACGAATCAAAGAACACATTGGAATAATCTGAATAAAAAATAGTGTACCAGATACTACTTCATTTGATGGACCAACATCAGTAGAAGTAGTTGCAAAGAAAATCACCACTCCTCTCTGCATGTATTCTTGCTACTTCGCATTAACATAGTTCTTCTTCTGACACTAATTTTTATAATGACCCATTTCATTTCACTTAAAACATTTTACTCACTGAAAATCAGATTTTGTCTTACCATTACCATGATCTTATTTAGTGAAATTACGACCCTTCTGTCCCATTTTACCACATCAGTATCACTTACCCGAATTCAAAACACATTCCCTTGCGTGATTTTACAAAATACTCTCAAACTGTATACTTAAGATTCTTACCATCACACATTTTTGAAGAGTTCTTCCCTTTTTTCTTCCACCTCATCCTCGTAATATGTTGTTTCTCAAAGAACTCCTGATCACCAGAGAAATCATTTTTCACCGACTCCGCACATCGAAAAAGTTTTTGATTAATTTTGAACTCAGGAGAAGCTAAATCCCTTTTATAGTTTGGTTTTAGTCCTAAGGTAAAACTATTGATTTTACTATCAAGATCTCATATGAAATTCGGAGCTTCCCCTTCTAATCATGTTATTTTTTCTTCACATGTAGCCACTGATTCATCCTACTATCCCAATTCATGGAATTGTTTTTTCATCCTAACATTAACCACCATATAAAAATATTTCTCAAGAATCTTACCATTGAATTCATCCAAATCAAAAGAATCAATATCCTCACTATCCCTGATATTTGTAACCATCAACCTCCACTGATCAGCTTCACCTTCAAAATGGTAAACAGTGAGACAGTCCTTTTGTTGTTCTGATCACACCATGATATCAAAAATATTCTACAAATCTTTAATCAACACTTAAACTAGCATAGGGTCAGGTGATCCTCTGAATAATTTGGGATGTCACCTCATGAAATGATTCACAACTAACATGTTCCTCTTTGGATGATGTGGCTGATCTCATGAATGGATAGCACCACCATTTAGAGGTTGAGTCAAATGTTCCATCTTGGAAACAAACTATTCTATTCTAATTACAACCATATCAATTTGCAGGTTTGGAAGGTAATTTTCTGGTTGAGTTTGTCCCAACATAGTTTCCATTTTTTCTTTGCAGAAAACCATTATGAACACAGAAATATCATAGGTGAAGAAACTACTAATATGTAAATACAATATCATTTCAATATTACCATAAATTAATTTATGGATATTAATTTAACAATATCCTCACTCATAATGTTTTATAAATGGACATTTCATACCAAATATAAGGCCCCAACCTTAAACATTACATAATCTTGTGTTAAGTCAAGAATTCAAATTCAGGATCATTTAAAGTTTAGAGTTTTAGATAATAAGTCCATAACGAATACATTACATATTAAATATTACAAATTATACACTTCTAATAAGTATAAATTTTTTCATAAAATAAACTCTTAAAATAAAACAAGAATTCATTTCTTGATATAAATATTCTTCAATTCTTTCTTTCTCTTACCCTTACTTATAACCAGTGGAAATCATTTCAAAATCATATGATGAGCATTAAAAGCTTAGTAAGGGTTATTAAATAAAGAAAGAAATAATTTGTATATCAATATGCACAAAACATATTCTCGTTAACAAAAATCATGAAATCATAAGATATATGAATAAAAAATAGAAATCCTAAATTATAACGGTAATTTTTGGCATCCATAAGGTACTTATGTTATAGCTTTCACAGCTACACATGGAGTTATGTTTGGAATACCCATCACAGTATATTCCCTTCATCTCTTCGGAGAAACATTAATGTATTCCCTTGTCCTGTTACCCAATTCATTGGAGATCTATCTCAGGATCACCCACCCATGTTTTATCACCAAACCACCTATATGCGAAAAAAACTCTCAATAACCATAACATAATCATAACTCGTGAACAAGCATGAAGGAAAGATAACATTTGGACATTGCAATCACAATATAAAATTTCAATATATTGAAATAATCCTACCATTACCAAGACAATTTTCAATACCAAAATATTTAAAGAGAGTATATTGTATTTATTTTCCTTTTAAAATCATTACGGCTTCTTAAGTAGGAGAAATATCAAATAATTCTAGCGGTGGCAGAAAGGTCATTGTCAACGCGTACATTGAAAAAAAATAATTTTTATTTTTGTTTGTTAAAACTCTTCATAAAAAAATATTCCCTTTGAATGAAATTAAAAATAACGGTAATTATATACATTATAAAACAATGTTCTGTATAAATAAAAGTATGCCTCAATGAATGGAAATTAAGATGAAGTTCCTTACCTCGTGTCTGACTTGACTCGTTCGTTCTTTTACCTCTTTATTAATAAAGAAAAGTTATTTTATACTTGATTTAGCACCTTTTTCAAGTTTATTAATCCTTTTATATTACTTATTAACATGTTATAAACATTACATAATCATTTATGTTAATAACGGTCGTTTTGATAGTATTTGGTACTTGAATAAAAAATGAACTTCTTATAGTTACAAGTTGTACATGTGGTCAAAAGTAGATTATCTCAATAATTATAATCATGAATTATATATCATAGATATATCATATAGATCATATATATATGTTTTTGTATTTATAATAGTACATAACATGTGGAGATATGAAATGAAATGCACCGTTATTGGAGTCCATATGTTGTATGTATGCATGAACGCTACTTTCATTTCTATTTCATTTTTAATTGAATGAAAACATAATGAGACGTAGGTGTATAATTATTCTGGTATAGTACCCTATATAATTTAATTAACATCAACCATTATAGCTTCCATATATAGCATGAACGAGTCATATCACATTGAATAGGTGGCAGTCCGCACTTTTTCAAATGAAATTATCGTATTTACCCATTATGGAAACCATAAAGGTATGATTTAAATGAAAAATATGGAATCATAGAGACAACAAATATATAATATATATCACATATAAATATGGTTCCATCATAATGTCCACCAGGAGACATGGTAGGAGATAATTGAACCTTCGTCGTTACGTGAGGCAGTTTTTCGCGGTCCACATAAATAGTTTGTTTGTATTCGTTAGACGGAGGTGTGTGTAAGAATTATTAGAATACTTCTCATAAAAACATCCTAATATATTTAAGACACTGGTGTTTTTATAAAATAATATAATAAATAGATTTTAGGGGTGTGGAGAAGGAATGTAATAGAAAATAACATGAGAGAAGATGTTACCTTTAAATTGGTTAACTCCCTTTGGTATGAAACAAAAGATTTCATTGAAATTCATTCTGCCCAATGTAATGATTCTAGGTAGAATATAGGGATGTTCTGTGATTATTGTAGTAGATTTTGGATGATCTATGGGGCTTGAGACGTGTGATTAATGGGTTAGAGGTGATGGCCTTTTATAAGGGGGAAGAGGGGATCTTTAGGAATGTTTGGAATTATTATTTTATTATAACCTGAATTTCAATTTCAAAAGTTCCACAACTCATTTAATTAGAAGATAATATGAATATAAGTCGAAATAAAATCACCCAATATGAAACATTATATATGTCATTCGTACGAGTGTTATATTTGAAGGACAATTTTAACATTTAAGAAAATATTAATTGATTTAAAAACACATTTATGTCTATTTTTATACTATTTGTATCATGTCTTTTTAGAAGTCCATAACAACATGATAAATTATAATAAAATTCTATAATTAAAATATAACAAGTCATAAGAAACCATTAAATTTTTTATGGCATTAAAAGGTTCAAAATAAATTTATTTTAAAATTTATACTCTCATTTATTTAAATATTCCTTAATGAGGTAATCAATGCCTCATCATTGTGTCATAAATAAAATAAATTATCTGATGTCTAAAAATTATAATTAAAATTCCATGATGTAGGAAATATTTTCATCTTTATAATGACTATTTATAGTTTAATTGATAACTTATATAACCCCATATAAATTTTTTCAATAAAAGATTTAGGTTTTTGTTACATTTTACTTAACTTTAAATTATTTTTAATAAAATTTCATTTTCACTTACAAGTTGCTCCATGGGGTTCCAAAATCGACCAATTGATGCCCATTGTTGGAAATGTATCATCAAATTTGATTAAAATATGTGTTGGGGTAATTTTTTATTATCATAATATTATTTTTTACCCTTATTTACCATATTTAACTTTTAACCAGGGTACATAAAATATTTACTGAAATTATTGTTCATAATGTCTAAAAATAAAATTTACCTATATACAAAATTTGGAACTCCTGATTCCAAATATGAAATCCATTTTTTCAAATTAAAAACACAGAAGTTATAGAAATTAATTTAAAATTAATTCTGGTTGTCCAAAACAAAACACATGTATTTACGAAATAATAAATATCAAAAGATCAGTAAAAGAAAACAGTATTTTAGGGGTGGTTTATTCGCGGTTGTTTGAAAAATTGCTGCTAATTATTTTTCAAACAAAAATTTTGTTGTGGGTTTTAGAACTTGATAGAAAAAACCACCGTAAATTTTTTTTAAAAAAAATATTAATTTTTTTTTAAATTTCTTTAATGGAGGATTCTAAAACAAATCGCCATGAAATAGTGGTGGTTTTTTGAAAACCACCGCATAATTGATGAAAAAAAATTTTAAATTTAATTTATTTATTTATTATTTAATATTTTTGTTATTTAAAATAAAATATAGTTTATTATTTATAATTTTTTATATTTATAATATTTCATTTAATTAATATTTATAATTATTAGTTAATAATATTTTCAAACTGAAAGAAAATATTAAATTAGTAGAAGAATATACATTGGCATCAAATGACCATATCTTCTGATCTGAGAGTCAATTTTAGCTCTAGAACTAGTCAAATCGATGTTTATCAAATGAGAAAAAACTAAGTGAGATTTAAATCACGTGATAATCAAAGGAAAAAAATATATATATTCAAAATTCAAAATTCGAAAATCAAACTCCAACTTCAAACGACCATAAATTTTAATCCGAGTGTCCGTTTAGGCTCTACCACATATCAAGTCGAAGACTACAACAAGATCCACAACATTTAGGTCTACTACTAACTCTCTGAGTATTGTACCCACTTTTATTCTACCAGAAAGGCCCAGAAGGCCTCCGAAACATAGATTTTAGGTGCAGACACCGATTTCTTAAAATTCAAATGGTTATAACTTTCGATCTAGGTGTCTATTCGGTATGTACCACATTTCATATCGAATATTATTTCACGGTCTTCGATTTGACTGGTTGTGGCACTGGAAAATGTGTATCAGATCATATTTTATGACCATTTAAGTGTTTTAATGGTTTTCGGAGGTTCTTAATGTTTTATTATTTATTTTATTAATTGTTTATTTTTTTATTTTTTATTTAAAAATTAATAATTTATTTATTATTTAGTTATTATGGACACATTAATTATTAATTTTTTTAATTAATTTATTTATTAGTTAGTAATTAGTAATTATTAATTATTAGTTTATTATTCATTTTATTCATTTTATTTATTTATTCATTATTCATTATTTATTAAATATATATTTATTATTAATAATTTAATTATGATTTATTAATATAAATTAAAAATTATTAGTTATTAGTTATTATTAATTATTAATTATTAATTAATTATTATTTATTAATCTATTTATTTACTAATATACATATTTCTTAATTATTAATTATTTATTGTTTATTGATTATTTTTTATTTTTTATTCACTATTATTTCTTCTTTTTTGTTTATTTTTAATTTGTGAAATTTTAATTTATTATTAGTGTATTATTCATTTATAAATTATAAATTATTTATTATTTATTTAATATTTATTAATGATTAATGATTATTAATTATTTAATTATAATTTATTTATTAAATATTAAATATTGAATATTGAATATTAAATATGAAAATTAAAATATTATTTATTAATTAAGAATTATTAATTTTATAATTATCAATTATAAATTATTATTTATTATTTATTATTTATTATTTATTTATCTATCTATTTACTTATTTATGTATTTATTATTGATTTATTATTGATTATTTATTAAATAAATATTAATTATTTATTAATTATTTATTAAATATTAAATATTGAATATTACATATGAAATATTAAAATATAAATATTAATTATTAATCAAGAATTATTCATTCTATAATAATCAATTATTAATTATGAGTTATTATTAATTATTAAATATTAATTAATTATTAATTATTTATCTATTTATTTTTGTATTTAATTATTTATTTATTATTTATTTATTTATTATTTATTATTTATTATTTATTATTTATTATTTATTATTTATTAATTTGTTAATTTATTTTTAATTTACTTAATATTAAATTATTATTAGTTTATTATTCAATTATTTATTTATTTATTTATTTATTTATTTATTATTAAATATTTATTAATAATTTATAATTTTTTTGACATTATTTTTAAATTTTAAAATATAAATTCTTAATTCTTAATTCTTAATTCATAATGATCAATTATTAATTATTAGTTATTATTAATTAATAATTATTTATTATATATTACTTATATTTTATTATTTACAATTTACAATTTACAATTTACAATTTATTATTTATTATTTATTTATTATATATTAAATTATATTTTATTAATTTATTATTTAAACATTACTTATATATATTATGTTATATATTATATATTATATATTATATATTATATGATATATATTATTTATTATTTATTATTTATTATTTATTATATATTATCTATTATCTATTATATATTATCTATTATCTATTATCTATTATATAATACAAATTATAAAATATAAAATATAAATTATATATTATCTATTATCTATTAGATATTATATATAATACATTGTATATTATATATTATATTTTATATTTTATATTTTATATATTATATATTATGTATTATATATTATGCATTATATATTATATGTCATATATTATATGTTATATTATATATATATATATATTATATTATTGATTATTGATTATTGATTAATAATTATTTACTTTTAATTATTTATTTTGTATATATTTGTTATGTATTACTTGTTCCTCCTGTTAATATATATATATATATAAGTATATTAAATTCGATTTATTGACCACATGAAGAGCTTGTTGGAGTGGTAAATTCTTTGGAGAATAAGCACGGGGTAAGGGGTTCAAATCTCACCCAACGCAGAATTTATATATATGGCATGGGCATGTGCATGAGCATGTGCGTCGACATAGACATATGTATGGAGATCGATGGGCATGTGCGTGGAGATAAATAAATAAATTACGAAAATATATAAATAAATAAATAAAAAATAATTAAATAATTAAATAATTATAAAAAATTAAAAAAAAATTAAAAATAAAATAAAAAAAATGATTTATCGACGGTTTAAACCGTCGCTAAAAACTGTATGCACACATGAGTTACATTCCCTTTTTTCAATGAACATTATGGAGAGAAGGTAAGTAAAATTTATTTTTCTATAATGAAATTGTTATCATAAATACCATATTATTTAATCCTTTATACTTATAAAAAAATTTAATTTGGTGTAAAAAGAAACAGATTGCTTCAAGGATGCAGTGTGAATGCTTCACATCGCTTTGAGGTGTAGTGTGAATGCTTCACATCACTTTGAGGTGGCGGTAGTCCACACGTCCACAAAGGATGTTATCATATTCCCAAAAAAGGAAATCTTGAAGGTATGTATTATAAAAAAATTAAATAAGGATGAATACATCATAAGTATTAAATATATATGTATTGAAATAAATTAAATACATCATTATTCTCTACCTTGAGAGGTGGTAATGGAAGAAGGAATGACCACGGTTCTTGGGGCGGTAGACCGTTGCACCCCGGATTATTTATTACAAATCCCATTTGATGGAAGTATGTCTAGTTTTAGATAGAACCAATAATATAACAACAAACTTGTATATTGATGATACTAGGGTTATGATATAAGTATGATAAAAGAATAATTGAAGTGTATTGAGAAATAAATTAAAAAATGTTATCCTTGAAGAATGTTTCCTCATTTTTTTGTAACTCCTTTTTGTTTACATCAAAGGAATATTTTGGATTTATATATATCCAAATTAAAGATTCTAGGATGTTAGTATTTATATTTGGAGCTTATTTGAGGGGTTTTTGATGATCCAACGTGCTTGATTCATGTTAATAAGTGGGTAGGTTAAGAGCCTGTTTATAGAGGAGAGGGAGTGGCATTTTTGTAAAAATAAAAAAGTAAAAACTATTGGGTGGTCTAACTTAAATCATTAACTTCAAATATTTATCCAAATATGGTTATGAAAACTAAACCAGTTGTAAAATCCTGGAGACAGTAGGTCATACACACACATGAGTAACGTTCCCTTTTTTCAATGAACATTATGGGGAGAAGGTAAGTGAAATTTATTTTTCTAAAATAAAAATTATATCATAAATATCATATTATTTAATCTTTTGTAGTTATATATAAATTTCATTTGATGTAAAATGAAGCAGATTGCTTCAAGGATGCGGTATTCCACACATCCACCAACGATGTTATCACTTTTTTAGTGTTTGAAAAGATTCTTACGAAACTGATATATTATACTTCTAGGAATGTAATTATTTCCTTAATGTCATACATATTTCAATTAATTCAATTATTTTAAATTAAACACCTCATTACTAAATTTTATGTATAGTGTGAATGTATCGCATCGCTTTGAGGTGGCGGTAGTCCACATGTCCACAAATAATGTTATCATATTCCACAAAAATGGAAATCAGGAATGTATGTATTATAAAAAATTTATATAAGTATGTATACCTCATAAGTATTAAAAATATATGTATTGAAATAAATTAATTACATCATTATTATCCACCTTGTGAGGTGGTAATGGAAGAACGAATGACAACGGTTCTTAGCGCAGTAGACCGCTGTACCCCAGATTATTTATTACATATCCCATTTGAAGGAAGTATGTCTAGATTTAGATAAAACCAATAATATAAAAACATACTAGTATATTGATGATACTAGTGTTATCATATAGGTATGATATTTGTATAATTGAGGTGTATTGAGAAATAAATTAAAAAAAGTGATCCTTGAAGAATGTTTCCTCATTTTCTTGTATCTCCATTTTTTTACATCAAAGGAATTTTTTGGATTTATTTATATCGAAATTGAGGAATATAGGATGATAGTAGTTATATTTAGAGATTATTTGGGAGGATTTTGATGAGCCATCATGCTTGATACATTTTAATAAGTGGGTAGGTTGAGAGCCTGTTTATAGAGGAGAGGGAGTGGCATTTTTTGAAAAAATATAAAAGTAAACACAATTTCTTGGTCAAACTTAAATCATAAACCTCAAATATTTATCCAAATTCTAGAAACTATGGGATATTGTCAAATAATTTCCATCCTGTGGGTTTTTTCCATGTGTCATGGTCTCTTTTACTCTTAACATTAATGTATAACCACAACATAAACAAACTTTTTCCTTAATCAAAGTAATTAGTATAAATTGCTTTCTCTAATATTATTGGAAAAAACTAAGAGGCACTTAATATAAATTACAAGTTATTTTGATTCCAAATATTGAATATATTTTTCCTTATTCCAAAAATATAGGTTTATTAAGTTAATTTAATATTAATCACTTAAATGGGATAGAAAATGAGTTTTTTAAATAGAAAAGATCAAAATATTTAATTATTTTATATAAATTTTCATCTTGAAATTGATTCCAATGAGTTATATTGGTTTAAATGATCTATAATTGATCTAAATATACATTAAAACCAATTAATATCTTTTATCTATTTAAATAAATTAAATAAAAATTAGTTATTAATTTATATTCAATGCCTTCAACTATCCATTAATAATAAAACATCTCAAAGAATAGAAAATTTACCCAATGTAAATTTTGATATTTCATTTCAAAAAATAAATATTATTTTGTCGAATAAATTTTTTAAAAGTTTAAAATTTATTTTTAGTGAAATTATTCCATTTAAAGATGAAAATAAATCCATTTTAATTAAATATATTAATAGTATAGTATTGTTCTGTATAATTCTGTCTTGAAAAAACACAATATTTTGATGAAAAACATGTTTTATGTCATATAAGATACATAACAGAGAATAATATTTAGTCTATAAATTAATATATAATTCATAAATATTAATAAATATAAAAAATAAATGTTTATAATTACATAAGCAGTTACAACCATTATATTAAATTTGTCATTATTTTCATTATTAATTAATTGGTGAGAAATAAATTCATCATAAAAACATGTTCAAGATATAATTTCATAATTTAATTAATCTCTTTCTTTCAAACTGTTCCATTTACTATGTGATAACTATGATAGTATTATAATTAGTTTATTATAGTTCAGTAAGACTCGAGAATGTGTGTAGCATAAGTCATCAATGGAAGTCGATGTTGACTGCAACACAATATAAATAATATATTATTTTTGATGCATGATTAAAAATTTATTCCCTATTACATATTCTATTGAAGAATTTATATTAATGTTAAAGAATACATATCATAAAATCAAGATATGTTGCATCCTACCTGCTTAAAATTAATTCCTCCCTCAAAATCATGTTGGCTATCATATGATTAAAATTTATAGAGTTCCATTATTGAAACCCACATTATGAAAAGGGTTAATAAAAATGCTCTTAAAAAGGGAATGTGTGAATCATAATAGTCACTGAATGTTACACATTAGTAGGATTCCACATTTGTAGAACAGTGGTGGGAAACTAAAAGATGGATTTGAAAGGGAAAAAGAAAACTTGTGGACTGATATTGAGTGATAGAGAACATGGTTAAGAAGAAGTCAGGGATTAAAAACCAACAAGCCATATATATGCAGAAAAGATCAGTGCTATCTTCAAAAAAATGATAATATGATAAAATATTATTTCATTATCCCTTTCCAAGGCCCGAATTATTACTTCAACATATATACTAAGAGAATAAGTAAATATACATACATGATTAGTACATATTAATCCCTTAATTAATTTCCCACACATACACATCTCTTTCACTAAAAAATGAGTATCAATCATGAATTTTCATTCCATACACGCTACAATCAACATTAAATATATCACATAATCTCCCAAATGATAACATATTATTCCTCCTTTATTTATATATTAACTAATAAATGGTTATCATAATGTAAGACAATCCAAACATTCATGCGATGTGATAATAAAATAGTTTCTATTTTCAAATAGTGATACCAATTTTTATAACTAAATGATTCCATATATATATATAACTATGATGGTAACCAATTCAATTAAACATACATCCACATTAATATAGGTATACTTCCTTAATAAACTTTTAAAAAACTACCTAAGTCATCTATAGAAACTAAATAATCGTCACCCAAGGTATATTTCTTATATAAAGCATTAAAAGTGTGGTTTCTAAGACATTAAGATTATGATCATCCATTAAACAATACATAGAATTATAGAGCTATTACAACTTCACTAGATGTCCCAAAATCAACTATAGATATAAAAATGATTTCACCATCCATTTCTACATCTGATCATGATGCTTTCAACCCAAATTATGTTTCTTTAGACGTAAATTTGAATAATGTATAGACTCATTATAGATAAATCATCTTACTAATTAGAGGCTATCTATTATATCAATGTAGGATTGTTTATGACCCTTTTCCTTATAGTCATCAACCTTGTGAAAAAAACCATAAAAGTAACTCTTTCCAAATCCTGACATACATTCCACGAAATTTATTATACCACACATGGAACATGTTTCAGGCTTACCTCTATAATTAATAATTGGTTCATTCTCTCTTTATTTCCATAATTACCATATCTTGGTCATGACGTATTATGGAATTTAGGTGTCCCAAAACTACATTTCAACTATCTCATCATATAGAACCACTTTTTCATAACTTTTAAATTATATAGATGCCAAATCTCGCCATATAATGGTTTCAATCCTGATTAAAATAAATTAATTTTTCTTTCAATGTCTTAGATATAATTAGGGAATACCTATCCAATATTGTCATTTTCCCATCATATAAATCCACATAACCTTCATCTATTTACTTAATCTCTATGATTTTTTTCTCTATTCTAAGCCATATAAAATTACGGAAATGTATAATGGGTAAAAAATCCATGAATGTTTCTCATTCCATGGTGTCGAGATCTTATTTCTCTGTAGTATTCTTAATAATTAAGAATTATTGATCAACTCCACCTTAAAAATGATATATGAAAGGGTTACCATATGATGTTATGAACATCCCAGGACATTAAATATTTTCTCTAGTGTGTTGATAAATCCTTGAGCTACCACTAGATAATATGACCCATTAAATGTGTAATTAATAAGATTTTCAATGTCTTATATTGGTATATTTTATGGATAATTTCATCACAAGGCCTTTAGACGACGTATGATTCTGAGGATTGAGGTACACAGAATAAATGTTTGAAATTTATTTAATATACTAAAAAAAATTGGAAAATAGTATTCCTAAAAAGTGGAATAACATCAAAATAAATTCCTAGATCATGAACCTAGGGGCACCGTTGAGTTCAAAAAAGTTTGGTTTATGCTTGGAATGACTTATAATTGTTTGGTGTTGGTCATTTGTTGAAAATTAAGTAAAGTCCCATAATTAAATAAAATAATTAAATAAATTATTTTAATTTTATTTTTTATGTAGTTATTAGAGAGTCTTTAAATATATAGTTAGGTTATAATACCAGGATTTGCTACATAATCCTAGAACTATTGGAGGTCCATTTGAGAGAGAATTGGATGATTTTTATATGATGAATTGTGACAAGATCGTGGATCAATGATCAGTATGAAATAGATTCAACAGAACACTCCAATGATCATGTAATAACCCTATTCTTCATCATTGATTATTCCAAATCGAATAAATTTATTTTTTTATTTTTATTTCTTCAATCTTTATGGTTTCTATGATGAATTTTAATCAATCGACTAAGGGATTGATTCATAGATTGTGAATTTTTTTGGGGTGGTTAAGATTAAATATGGTTTCTAGATATTTTTTCCTCATAATTAAAATATTGAATCTTTTTTTTTGTTCTAAATGAAACCACAATCAAAATGAAAATCACTTGATATCCATTCTTCTTCATTTACCTTAATATTTCTCCCCAAATTCTCCATTCATCGTGAGCAGACTTCATTTGGCCCACAATTCGACCAATCCTAATGAATTGATTACTACACACCAATTTCATGGGAAAATAATCTAAAATTGTAGATCCTAGATCAGTATGGAATGATAGAGGAGTGATCGTTTTTGATGTAACAGAACTAATTTAGTAACTACCAAATTATTCATTCATTATAGCATAATGATGAGCAGGGTATATATCCATTTTCTGAACTGATTTGATTTCAAGAGTGGTTTTATTTTCAATGGAAAGGTAAAAAGTATATATAATATTGTTTTTCCATGAGAGGAATGGATAAATATATGGATGGTGAAATAGAGAAAACATGTAGATCTAGATATGGAATATTATAAAATCCCATGCTATACGGCGTGTAATTCAAATATAAACATCGTGCGAGTCCCCCTGTATAGGGGATGGGTTTTGGGAGATTAATAATTATCACATATTGTGTGACTTGGTCACAAAAAATGGGACCTATCCTCGGTGACTCATCACATACCTCAGAGGGTACACATACATGGGATAGGGTACATGGGTTGGATCATTCCATGTACCCCACTACAAGGACACGACATGGACCAATGTACATGATCTACACTATTTACTAGTACATGGGAACATGTACAAGGGCTAAAACAATGTACTAGAACATAGGTGGAATACATTGGATCCTGTATGTTGTGTACTTCTATACTAAAATTGGAAAGAGACATAGTATACTTATACAAACATGATCTAATGAAAAGGGACATAGTGTGTGACCCTACTACATGAAGTATACTCATGTAAACATGGATTGTAGTAATTATCCACCATATTATGTAAAAGATTTTTTACAATGAGTTCTGCTCATTTTTTCCCTAAGGGTTAGTGTAGAATTTTTTCCTACACCTAGGACTAAAATCCCTACTAAAGGACTTCATTGATAGATTCATTGGAATCCTTCCATGAAGCCCTATATGGGAACAAATATTAATCTCTATAAACGTTGTGGAGTCTTTGATATCATTTTCACCAAAAATACATGGTATTTAATCATATAATTAAATATTAATCTTGATTGAGTGTTTGGTAACACTCCATGGCTTTGGATGTGATCCCCAACTATGTATCATATCTCTTTGGACTTTCAGCATGAACTTTTAATGGAGATAACTGAAAAGAATTACCACTCTGAAGAATTTCATTAGGGTTATCATACAATAGTGTGTGTTCTCCTAGATAATTTTTTTTAGAATCTTTTAGTTGCAATCCTATGATGGTATACTATAGTTGGGTCTCACCTTTCTTGATGTGTGTCCATATTGATTATATCACAATATTATTGTTATATATTTTGTAAAAATATTCTCATGTAGAGCGGACTTTATTTAGGTTTCTATATTATTTGTGGTTTTGGGGTGTCCTACTATATATTTTTAAACTCAACCCTATATGGGATTTTCCCACACCGTTCATGTCCTATGCAGACTATCATACTTTTTATAAGGTACATTATTTTCTAGGACTAGACAGTGCTTAATGATACCAGACATACCGAGGTGTGTTCTTGTGTCTTTTTGAAAATAGTATCATATAATTAATTTCATTTTGGGATTTTTTTTCAGACTTGTTTTTGGTGTGATTGGATTTCACCTTATTTACATTAAATTAATTCTGATTATACTCTAGTTGTGGGATTTATTTGAACGCATTCATGTTTGTTCTTTTTTTTACATTACAACATTACATAGGTTTGGAGATGTGTGTGTGTGTGTGTGTGTGCATGTACCTATTCTAAGGCCTCCTACGTCAGTGATATGTCTACTAGGTGATAGTATGAATCCAATGGACTATTAGAGTTTGGATTGGTGGGTCATATAATGTCCCATATAGTAAGGGTTATGACAGAGTGGAATTTTAGGATTTGGTTCAACATTGGGAATAAAGAATGTGAGTTTGGTTTGGGGAGATAGAGTTATGTGTTTTAAGTTCATATTTAATGACAGGGACTCTAGTGTGGGTGAAGTTGTCGATGTTTCCATACACTAGGACTCTATTCACCTATATTCCTTATTAGTAAATGAGAACAATAGTTTTACAGAAAAAATGGTACATACTTCTTATTGGAATGGGTTTTGGTTTCCATATCCATATTGAGTCATCTCTCCAGATATAATCCATGAATTCGGTACATCTTATTTACATTGAGTATCCATGTATATATATTCTATATAGGAACCACCATTTTGATCATGAGGATGATGGACACATTGATGAGGCTTCGATATTGGGACAATTTCCTAAGATCTTACCTCTTGGTGGTGAAAAAACAAGACTACCATTTGTTGAGAGGCACGTGGTTCCCACCGGACTAGAATATGAGGTGTGAAGGCTTAGCTCACATCACAAGTTTCACTAGTAGGGGACCTTATGATTCGAGTTGAGCCTGAACCAAATGAGGATTTGGATTGGTTTGAAGGGGTGAAATTATTTCTCCTTCTGGTCAAGAGACCACCAGATCCGATTGTGGTCATGGTAGAAATGATACATTATGGATCAGTGGTGAAATGGTTCGGTTTTCTGACAAAATATTATAATGAGGTTACTCTTTCATGTAAAACATTTTTTCACATTTTACGGTTGAGTTTTCAATTTCTATGTTGAGGGATGTATATATCAAGGATCTTCTACAGCTCTATAAGGGAAGAACAATAGTAGCTATGTATTTATAAAGATATACCAACCTTATAGGTTCTTGAATGATATGGTTCGTGACCATTTCGTCATGGATCATATTTTTGATTGTGGTCTTCATGGAGACATCTAATCCAAGGTTATACCTTTATTAATTCCTACATATTTTGGGGTCATAGAGTGAGATTTTGGGGTTGATTGTTTCTTGGGTGAAAATATATAACCACAGGTTTTGGTTGTGGGAATATGGGGGAAGATACCTCAACAACTGGGAGTTGACGTTAGTCTCAAAGACCTGAAAATGTGAGAAGATTCATTATGAGGTCCCATGAAATAGGATATAGGGTTTAAGGATCACATTCTGGGTATACTAGGTCTAGGGAGATGATGTTATTCTCAATTGATGGTATATGACATGTTTTATTAGATTGTATGACATATCGTATAGCTGATAGGGAGACCATGGAAGGGCCACTAAGGAAGAGGAAGCAATAAGAGAAGGGATGATTGCAAGGTGGAGGACATGGAAGAGTAAATGTGAGAGCATCATAAGGTGGTTGATGCATTGACTTGTTTCCACCACCACCCTGAAGTGCTACATGCCATTCCTAAAAAGTTGGAGGAGAGGGATGAGGATGATGTAGGTGGTTGAAGCATATAACCTGGAGGCTCTGGGAATTTTCCAAGGTGCTATATGTTTCTTTACTATCATATATATATTTCTACTAAACATAGGTTATATCCATTAAATTATTTACATATAAATGTATGATTCATAGAGATCTGATTGATCCCTTTATGCGACCCTTACACATAGAGTCTCATAATAGAGAATACTCAATGATCACATGCTTGTACTAATGGTGTTACTTGACACCTTAAGGTGATAGTTTTTATTATGATCTTTTTGTAGATGAAAATGAGGAATTAAGACATCATACAATGTATAGAATTGTTATCCGTGGTTCCTGCCTAGTTTTAATGTTTTATGTATAGGGTGTGGTGTGTCCATAGTGATGCGACTAGGTTCACTATTGTCGTTAAAATGGAAACCCATGCAGTGTAGAATGGACTCATGAATAGGTTGGTTCTTCGAATTATGCATAATTTGTTTGGAATAAACCCTGGTGATGAGGATGTTATGAGTTCCCTATTTCCTAAAATGGTGGGTGATTGTGAGGAAGTATTTCCAAAGGATATTCTTGGTTTACCCCCAAGAGATAGACTTTTGCATTGATCTACACCACATTATGACTTTGATATATGTTTCCGAAAATAAGATTGATTCTGTAGAGTTTCATGGGAAGAGGGAGTAATTAAAGGACATGTAAATGAAGGTATTTTTTAGACGTAGTGTTCACCCTATTTCAACACATTGTTTTCTTAATGTAGGTGTTGGGGATCTTGAGATTGTGTGTGGAATACCGATGCTTTAAGCCGGTGACCGTGAAGAACATGCATCCACTATTAAGGATCAATGACCTCTTGGATATGTTGAGAGGGGGATGGACGGTTCAAAAATTTTAAATCATGTTATTGTAGCATTATGTGTGATTCTGAGATGATGATATATAAAATATTACATTACGATACCACTATAATAAATATGATTACATATTTATTCCTTTTTTTATGATGAATTCCACAATAGGATTCATGGGACTCTTGAACCAGATCGTTCATCATTTCGTTGAATAGTTTGTTTTAGTATTCATCAATGAAATCCTAGTGTACTTAGAATTTATGGAGGAGCACACAAAAATGATGAAATGGATATGGGAAAACATCAAGAGAACTATCTTTATAGAATTCTCATGAACTGTTAGTCCAAGATTTAGGTATTACACTTTTTTGGGAATGTTATCTCAGTAGAGGGAGTGGTAGTGGAAGAAAAAAAATCATGGTAGTTTTATTTTTGGAGACACCCAAGAGTATGATTGAGTATCTTGAGATGAAGTTGATGTATAGAGATTATCTAGGATTATGACATTAATATTTTCATTACTCTTGGGAAATAGAATATACTAGAAGATTCTATCAACCAGATTTCTTATTCAAAGTTACCGAATGAGGTAATAGAACTACTTTACTCGTTAAAATTATCATTTATTGATGGATATGGAGTATCAAACCTCAGTCGATGGTTATCACACCTGAGCTCTTGCATCCTGTTAGGGAGACACTGATAGGGGACATAGACTATGAGAACTGACATACTAAAATATACCTTTGGAAATCTCCTGATGGATATTCTATTGGTGGAGAGAATGTTGTTATTTTCAATGGAAACATGATGGTGAATGTGATGTTGAAAGAGGAGGTTCTATAGTGTTTCATATGTATCCTATGTTCGTACATCCATGTGTGTAAAGGATGCATGAGGACCAATGACATTAGTTTCCTTGGCTAGAGATGATGAAATGTGTTGCATAGTTTTTCACTCAATTCCTTACTTCAAAGAAAGTGAAGGCTGAGCACAATGTTTAAGTGGGATTATCTCAACTCCTTGAGGTTTTGAAGTGGATCTAGGATGGGATATATATTAAATTTCTAATGATATTACAATGTAAATAAAGGGGACATAAAGCCTTATAGGTGATTTTAGACTTACTCACCATGTCGAGCATCCTCCTAGCACTTCTAGATCACATTTTAGTTGTGTTACAGGGATGAATTTAAATTCAGAATATAGAATAACTCCATTTAGTTACATTAAAGATCGTTTTAGACCATGATGATAAATTCCATATCGGTGGTGAATGGTATTTTTGGTGGCTCATGGGAATCACATATGCTTGATCATAGCATTTTCACCACAAACTATCATCTAGATGGACCGGGCCATTCATGTTATGGAGGACATGTTGTGTGCTTGTGTTTTTGACTTTATCCATAGGTGGGAGCATCACATACCACTGGTAGAGGTTATGTGAAACAATAGCTACCATTTTTTCATATTTATGGAACCATTCGAGGATTTGTAAGGGACGCCCAAGAGATCACAGCTTTCTAGAGTGACCTGGGAGAGTTAGCACTCGTGGGTCTAGAGAAGGTGTGAGTTACTACTAAGATGGGGAATATCATCCCAGAGCAGATTAATACTACATAGAGAAGTCAAAACTCTTATGCGGATAGATGATATAGAAATTTAGAGTTGAAGTATGGAGGTCGTGCATTCCTACATGTTTTATCTCAATGTCAATTATGGATTTTTGGATTGTGAGGAAAGCTATCCCCAATATTCATTTTCCCTTTCCAGATAATACGTATAGATGATGAGGTGGAGTAATACTTATCTCTACCTACAGAGTTAGACTGAGCAAAAAATTTCTTCCACGTGTTGTAGTTGAGATGTTACATGCATGAACCATCACACCTTATCAACTAGGGTGAGAAGGAAATCCTAGATGGAGATAAATTTTCGGTTTACCCAATACAGATTTAGGATCATTAGAAGAGGATATTTTGATGGTGAACGATTCCTTTAGTGAGCATGTAGTGGCAGAATATGATGATTTAGGAGGGAAACTAGGAGTGAGAGGCTCAGATTCATGCTCAATACCCATTCTATTTTTGTAACCTTTATTTTCCATTTTTTTAATTAAATCCAGAAGGTGAGAAGAATTTAATTAATTTAATATTAAAATTATAATTATTTGGTAATGTATGGATTAATTTTTAGACTATGAACTGAGATAATGTGTAATTCCGAGGCTCAAAGTGCCCCAAATAAATGTTTTAAATGTATTAAATATATTAAATAACATGTGCATATAGTTTTTTAAATGAGTGTAATAACCTTTAAATTGGATCATGGATTATAAATCTGATGACAGCATTGAGTTCATAATTCTTGTTTTACCCTTGGTTTGACTTATCCTTGGTCGGTGAGGGGCAATTTTTGGATAATTAAAGTTGGCATGGAAATTAATACAATAATTAAACAAAGTATTTTAATTATTTTATGTTGATGAAATAATCAGTGAGACATTTAATATAATATTATGCTAGAATCTTGATGTTTTCTTCACAACATAGGAATAATTGGAGAGAAATTAAAGATAGAATTAGGAGATATCTATTATATAAAAATTATGAGATCATGTATCGATGATAGATGCACAACAGAATCAATGGATCTCGCAAACATTCACAGGAAAAACACCATTATTCGTCTTTTATGAATCCTAATTTACGTAAGAAGTTTTTTTATTTTCATTTGTTCCCTATTATTGATTTTTATGATGAACATGAATCAATTGAATAAAAAATTGATTCTTGTATCGTTCGATTTGTGGGATTGAATATTATAATCCGGGCTTCAGCTGAGTTTTTCATCATGTTAAAATTATTGATTCATTGATTTTCATTATACTAGAATGAACTGAGAAACACATAAACATTTATTGAGGTTTATTCCTCTTTATTGATCTTGTTATTTTTTTAGCCAATTCTCTACTCATCACAAGTTTTCTCCAACTGGACTACGGTTTGAAATATCCATATGAATCAATCATTGGGTACCCATTTCATTGGACAAGGATCTGAAATTGTAGTTCTGGTATTGATATGACACAATAGAGGAGTGACGGTGGAATTATGCATAAATATAATTACAAAGATACAGAATTTATTGATTTTTAGTGCACAACTGAGAACAAGTTGTATATTCATTTTTTGAATAGATTTGATTGCTAGAACACGTTTTATCTATAATTTGTCTTGTAAGAGAAATAATATTGATTTTTTGGAGCAACATACCTAAATTAGTGGAGAATTGAAGAATACATGTATAATAAGATCTAGGATTTTTGAAAATGACACACTATATGTATTCTAAGTCATATCTAACTGCAGTGTAGGCCCCATTGGGCATAAGGTAGAGTTTCGAGAGATACTTAAGTATCACACAGTATGTGACAATGTCACATGACATGTGTCGTGTGCTCAATGACTCATAATGTAACTAAAAGTGTGCATGGACATAGGTTGTGGTACATAGGTTGGAGCATGCCATGTAATCCACTATACAGAAAAGTCATGGGAAAAAGTAAACATGCTAAGCCATATAATGGCACACATGAATATGTACATGGGATAAAGATGTTTACACGAACATGGGTAGAATACAACGGAAACCAACATGGATGGTAATTCTTAACAGACATGGGATTGATACATGGAGCATTTACATGGGTATGACCCAGGGAAAAGGGACAAAGATTTAATTATTATTCTTATCACTTTTCACGCATGAATTTATTTTGAGAGAGTTGAAATGATTTTTGAAGAAATGGGTTTAAAATAATTATTGATATGATTTTTTTTCCTTGATTGAGATTTTAATGTATTTGTATGAGTTTTAATTTTTTTGAAATCCACACCCATGAAACACTGACTCAAAATATTTTTCCAATAATGTGAGGTATTTTTTACCACTTTGACATATACTTCCTAATACATACACTTTCATGAGGGAAACATGGATTTTGTGTGAGAACAAAAATTTGTGACTTTTAACTTTTGAAACATTGGATTTCATGGAATAATTTTTATATGATTGATGAATCTCTTTGGCTATCCTCATATTATCCTAAGGCCTAACCTTACATATATCCTTAATTATCCATTAGATTCCATGCATTACATTATAGGTTGACATTACATTACAAAACGATTTTTCCTTACTTACCCAATCTCTTCGTATTTATACATGGATATTTCAAGTTTGATTATGGGGGAACAACCTATAGTGTGAGTTATTTGGTATGTGTTTATTTTTTTTTGTGGTGTGACGTGTGTGACATTATTTTTGGCAGTGGATAATATGATAATTGGGTAGGTGTCATCAATTTAGTGTGTCGTATTTGTTTCTGCAATTTCTCCATCAAAAATTAGAAAATGGAGATGAGCGTGAATCACTCAATACATGTTTTATATTGACTCGTGGCCCACTAAAAATCATGGGGGGTAAATTTTCAATCATTTATTCTATTAAATTTTTACCTCATCCTCGATGAAAAAAATAAAAAAATGAAAATAAAGTTCCGACTTTCTGGTGATTTGAAATAAAAGGGGACCACATGGATTATTTCATTAATTATAATCATCATTAAGAATATGTACCATATCATAAAAAGAGCTTGTGTTTTTATTTACATTTTCACGGGTGGTTTAGAGAAGACTTTATAGTGTTTTCACTTCAATTAATCATGTTTTGTACTTAAGAGTCCAACCTCCTCTTTCTAGCTTGATATGTTTTCAATGATTTTCCCACTAACCCTAAGACACAGATTCAGTTGAAAATTTCATAAAATACCTCATAATTGAATAAATTTTCAGGTTTCTCACTATAGATATAGAAAAATGTTAGAAGACTATGATGATACATGCAATTTCCATGTAAGATCAGAACTCCAAATTTAATTTCTCTTTAGAGAAGAGTGACATAAATTTCAATGTGAAGAATGATTTGATTAGAACATGGATGAATTTTAGAGGCTGAAAAATTTTTAATGTGAGGAATGAAATTTATATAAAATTGTATTTCAAATAAGATACATGATTACATTTTATTTTTGGATAAGATCATTGATATTTTCTTATTTTTTATTGTTGTGTGTATTTTTATTTGATGGTAAGATGACTGCCCGATAGTGAAATGATTATTTGTGGTGGGAGTGATGGATCTCATATTTTCATATATTTTATTCATTAATTAAATTCATATAATCCCAACATAGTTCTATTTTAGGGGAAATTGTCGTGTTTTTAGGTTTTAATGGTAATTTAAGCATAAACGATAAAAGGATAAAATATGGAATTTTGATTGATTATTTTCATATGGGTATTTTGAATAATATTTAAATAATATTTAATAATTTAGTGATTATATTATTTTGTTAATAAATTTTATTTATTCACTAAAACATTTTCTTCTAGACCATGGGATGATTAGAGAATCCTGAGGCCCTAAAAATGCACTGAAGTTGGGACATTTTATGGATGGATATCATGGACCCCACCTCTATAATAGATGAAAAAATAACTATAAAAACTTATAATTGATGTGAATAAATATATATGAAATTTAATTCAATGATTCATGTCCATGATGAGTTTTAGGCCAAAATAATCTCATTATATAATTCATGGAATGGATGCATGCTTTGGAAGTTGAAATGTCTCAGAAGAAAGAAATGGTTCCATTCTGTAATTAATTAATAATATATGATTTTTTTTTGAAAAAGGTCACATATTTTGTGTAGGGATGTGATATAATGTGTGGAACATCATTTATTACGCATGAATCTATTGGTTTAAAGGTCATAATGGCTTGGGATGTTGTGGAATTAGAATTAGGAGTGTCAAATGGGTAGACTAAATGGCTTAGATTAAATCATCCATAAATCCTCTATCCTATGGACAATAAAGCTCAAAATTTGATGGTGAACAATAGAGACATTATCAGAAAACATTAATCAAGAAACCTATTATCAAATCAGAAATTTAATGGGACATACATGAGGAATAGTTTATGTATATTTGTGGAGTGAATTCTTTCACCTCCTCTCCCAATAAATATTTATCCTCACCCCTTCTCAAAGTATTAGAACTTCCCTGTGGCCATTTTTTAATATCATGTAGTTTATTTTACTTTTAAAATTACTATGTATTTTTAATATATTTTTCTCTTCTAGTTAAACTCATTCTAATATTTTTTATCTTTTGTTTCCCTACCCTATTCTTCTCCACTATGATCTATTGACCTCGTGATCATGAGTCACTACCCCAAGAAAGTTCCCATGGGATTAATCCAAAGATAAATAAAATTCATTATAAATTCATGTTTTATGTTTCTTATTTTCATAGTGTTTGGACAAGGGGGTTATTAGTTGGAATGGTGGCCTTGTGTCTCCACTTGCCACCTAAGACTTAGCTTTCTCTTCAACAATATTCCTTCTCAATCGGGAAGGTCAATATATAGTCTATCAATGATCATTGAGTGCATCATATATCCATAACCATACGTAGAATATGATGTTTATACATATGTTGGATCATGATAATTATGTATATAGTAATCTAACAATGAGACAATGAAAGTTGATTTTTATTAATCTCCTGGGAGGATCTCCTTTTGGTCTAGCATCATTTTTCAGCATTCATTTTGTATGTATTATGAATTATATATTTACTTTTCATTGGCTTGGATCCTCCTTTCTCATAAATTAATTACTTTTATTTTTATTCCATGAATGTAAAAATTCATAAAATAGAATTGTACGTATTGATTAATTGAGCAAAAGAGATCCTCATGAGAATGAACTAGGTCATCCCATATGCTAAATTTAGTTGTATTTTTTTGAGAGTGTGTACGACAACATTTAATCAAATTGGAATTGTTTCTGGGGAACCATGTTGTTTTAATTCACTCATTTTATTCAAATTTTTAAATAATTTTTATTTTAATTAAAATAACACAAAAAAATAAATTTCACAAAAATGTTAATAAAATAACTTTGTTCAGGATATCTTTTAATTTAAAATTTTAATCATGCACTGAACAATATCAGGTTCCATAAAATGTTTGTAATGATATTTATGCTCAGTTTCAAAGGATTAGTGATAATATGGAAAACCTAGAGATCCAAATAGGATTGTTTTATGAATATATACAGAAATCCAAATAAAAAACTACACATGTGCCAAAACATGAACCATATCAAGTTTTGGAAGTGATTTCTCTGATCATTTTATGTTAAATAACCTTAGGTGGGTGGGAAAGAACTTCTAATGGAACTAATCAGGTCATCACACATTTAAAAATTACTCAAGGAACTCCTGGAAGAACACATTCCAACAAACACACTGATGGAAGACCATCATTTTTTATGAAGAATCCAAGAATAGATTTGTTGAAGATAACTTAAAACATGATCTTAACATCCTTGATAATGAAACAGCATGAAATATTCTACATCTCTGTTACATTAGAAGATAATTAATAATATACACTATATGATATTGATATCCCAACGGTAATTCTTGAAGAGATCAATTACCTTGATTAATTAATTGAAATAGAATATTTATTTGTTAATTCATCATGTTTCATACTTCTTCAGGCTATTTTTTTTTCTGATTCCTATTTCATGAAAAGTTCTGATACATATCAAATGGAGTAGACCGTGAATGTTAAAAAAGAGACTACCCAAGTAGTGAATATTAAAGAAGATGATTTATAAAATCATGCGGTTGTGAGACTACTTCCTCCAAATAAATATTCATACCATATGGAGGGGAACACCATAGATGTTCACCAGGAGAACCTACATATTATAGTCCCTCCATCTATTGGAATGAATTTCAATCTTTATTCATTCTTGGGGGATGGAATCATTATTATCTTATTTGGGGGTCTCTGCATTCAGTGTTTATGCATGGATATCAATTAAATTCACATGTGGTGGTTTATCTCAATTAAACCACTCCCACAATCTAATTAGGTATTATCCACCGTAACATTCTGACTAGTGGTGGTGAAATCCAATCCCCCACATAGGGGGTAAAAACTATATTCTATCCTCTTTTACCTTTATTTTTTTTATTTTTTTATCTTATGAATTTATTATTCTATGGTTTCTAGGTTTATTGGCAGTAGCTAAGAGCTTAACTCAAAACATGAACATCAAAAATCCTGTCAGGTAGTATCTTTTCTTCCCTTTTCTCATCTTCACATACATATATTATTTAGTTAAGATGAAATGAGGGGTAGTAAAATTTAAGTGTTGGTGGAGTGTCAACATTCTTAGTTATTTTCATGAGCATTTCATTATTTTAGATTTTTAAACTTCAATCAATATTCTTATTACTTTTCACACATCTATTGATATTGAGAGAGTTGAAATGATTTTTGAGGAAATGGATTTTATATGATTATTTTTATAAAATATGTTATCCTTGATTTGGATTTTCATACATTTTCATGAGTTTGGTGACTTTTTGAAATCCATGACCATGAAACACTAACTCAAAATATTTTTCTAGTGCTTTATAGTATTCTGAATAACATTTTTATATTGTTTCTAATACCACCACTTTCTTCCAGGATACATGGATTTTGTTTGAAAACCAAAATTTGTAACTTTTCTCTTTTGAAGATTTGGATTTCGTGGACTGTTTTTTGATATAATTGAGGAAAATATTTGGATATCCACATATAAACCTAAGAAAAAACATTACATATATCATTTGATATCACATAGATTCCAAGAATTTCGTTATATGTTTAAACCACATTAGAAGACTATTTTTTCTAACCTACCCAAACTCTTTGTAATTCTACATGGAAATTTCATCATTGAGTGTGGAGGGAGGGCCTTTTATGTGAGTTATTTGGTATGTGTTTCATGTTTGGGTTGTGTGAGGTGTGTTAATATTTTGGGATATGCATAACAAAAAAATTGGGTATTTTTCATCATTTCGTTGTTCATTATTTGTTTCATCCATTTATCCTTCAAAAAAATAATAAAATGGAGATGATCCAAAATTCCACATTTAATATTCCTTGATGAATCGTATCATTCTCAAAATTAAAGGGCATTAATTTTCATTCATTCATTGTATTGAATTTTCAACTCATCCACCCCCATAAAAATGTAAATAAAGTTGTTCCTTTCTCAAGATTTTCAAAAAAGGGGAGAAAATGGATGATATAATTAATTGTAATTATTATTTTGCTCATGTACCATGTCATAGAAGGGGTTGGTGTGGTTATTAAAATATTAAAGATTTATTTATAGGGTAATTTCAAGTTTTATCACTTGAATTAGTCATGCATTATACTTATGTGTCTAGCTTACTCTTTCTGGCCTAAAACTTTTTCAATAATTTCTCCACTAACCATAAGTCATAGATTCAATTAAAAATTTAACAGAATACCACATTATTGAATTTACATTCATGTATTAAACTATGGAGAATGCATAATTATCACAAGTCTATGGTGATACATTCAATTTCCAAGTATTAGCAAAACTCTAGGTTTTATTTTTCTTGAGTGAAGAGTGATATAAATTTCAATGTGAGGTAAGTTGTGAATGTGACATTGATGGATTTATGAGGACAAAAAAAATTTAAATGTGATGAATGAAAATGATATAAATTTTTTTTCATATAAGAGACATTATTAAATTATATTTTGTTAAATAACATTGATATTTAATCATTTTGGATTATTGTGTTGATTTTTATTCGGATATAAGATGATTTCATGTGAGTGCAATAGATATTTGTGGGGGAGTGATGAAGAAAATATTTTCATTGATTTTTTTCTTTAATTAATTGTTTATAATCCCAACATAGTGTTAAATGATGTTTAAATTTCACGTTTTTAAATTATAATTTTAATTTCATCTTAAATACAAAAAAGTGTTAAATCTGAAATTTTGACAGATAATTGTCACATGGGTATTTTGGTCACAACATTTAAATTATAAGTAAAAATAGAATGATTAATTTTTTTTATAATTCATGATTTATTTCCTTAAACGTTCTCTTCTAGACCATGGGATGATTCGAGCATCTTGAAGCCCAAAACATTCATTGATTTTCAAACATTTTCTGGAAGGATATCATGGAACCCACCACCATAAGGGATGAAAAACTCAATCTAAAAACCAAAAATTGAGGTTATTCAAGCTGAGGATGATATATGATTAAAGAGTGAAAGTAATAGATTTCTTTAAAGTAAAAGTAATCTCATTATGGAATTCATTGAATGGTTGAAACATTTTAAAGATAAAACACCTCACCAAGAAGAAATAGTTTGATTCAATAATTAATTCATTATATGTGAAATAAAAGTCCATATGACCTCATATTCATTTTAGGGACGTGAAATGATGTGGGGAAAAACTTTTATTAATGATTTGACATGTTAATATATAATTTGAATGGTTATAATGGCATGGTAATTTGAAGAAGTGGAATTTGGTGAGTCAAATGGATAGATTAAATTGACCATAAATCCTACATATGGGGGAATGTAAAGATAAAAAAATTATGTTAATGGAGGAGAAATTATGGAACAACATTTCTGAAGAAACCTATTATCAATCCATCAATTTATAGGTACATCCACATGAAAATATTTTGAGTATATTTTTGGAGGGAATTCATTCACCTCTTCTCTTTATAAATATGTATTATCACCCCTTATCAATGTATTGGAACTTCTATGTGGAAATTTTCTATTATTTTTTTAGTTTATATTAATTTTAATATATTTATGTATTTTTAATATATTTTTCACTTCTACTAAATCTTTGTATCATTTTTTATCTTTTGTTTTCCACCCCATTTCCTCTACTGTGATCTCTTGAACTCCTAAAAATGAGTAACTAACCTTAGGAAGTTCTATGGTTATGAATCCGATGTTAAACCCAATTAGTTATATATTCAGGTTTTATGTTTTTTATTTTCGTAGAGTTAGACAAAGTTGTATCTTAGTGGGAATGAAGCCTTTTTGTCGTAACATTCCACCTAATAGTTAGCTTTCTCTTTTATAATATTTTTTCTCGATTGAGGTGGTGAATATATGGATTCTTATTGATCATTGAGTGCATCATATATACACAACCACAGGTAGAAGAGTTTTTTAATGAATACGACGGAGTGGGATCATTAAGTAAATTTTAAGCTCAAAAAGAGATGATGAAGGTTCTTTCCGGATAATATATTGAGTGGATCTCTTTTCTATCTAGCATCATTTTTTCAACATTCAGTTTGTCTACATTGTGCATTACATATTTACTTTTCATTATGATGCATCATCATTTTTGAATCCACAATTTCATTTAGATTTATTTCATAAATGAAAAAAATATAAAAAAGTAAATTGTAAATTTGGAATGATTTACTGAAAAACCTACTCCAAATAATGACATAAGCCATCCAATATGCAGCATTTAGTTATAAATATTTTTTAGAGTTCACATGGAAAAACTATTTTTGAGGGTGCACATGACAATGCTTCATAAGAATGACTGTTGTTTTCTATTCGAATTTAATGGGAAAGTAGAATAAAATAGATATTCCATCAACATAATAAAATTTAGGTATAAGAATGATTCTTATGTAATTATATCATTCTTTAGAATATAATATAAGGAGGAATAAGAGGAATAAATCTTGAATGAAATTGGTTAAGATGTATAACTCCTCCAGGGATATTATTCTTTGTAATACACCATAATCCTTCTAGTATTGGTCTATTGGTGAAAAAAAGACATCTAATACATAGTTTTTGTGAGTGTATGTGTTGATAGATTTATTATGAAAATGGTGCTTTTTCTGAGTGCAAAATGGAAGAGAGGATGTGTTATTTTATTTGTGAGGGGACTTCCACTATGGTAAGTATTTAGAACATTAAAATATAGTAAATTTATTTCATTATGATGGTGGGAAAATTTTATTAAAATATAAACTATAGGATAATTTAATGTATAAATACAATAAATTTACCTCATTTATTAAAATATAAACCATTATTGTTGATGTATTATTTTCACAAGGAAACTATTAATTATGAATAGAAATTTATATTTATCACAATGAAAAAAAATACAATTATGATCCTAAATATGGAATCCAATACCTGTGTTTCAATTTATATAATTGGTAATAATTACTTTTTTATATGTTTATCAAATGTATTGAAACCCATTTTAACAAAATTCATTTTTATGTAAAATAATCTATAATTATAATTTATTGGTTTATATTTAATTAAATGTATCACATTTTAATTTAAAACCAAATCCAAAATGAAATTAACCTTTTTAATACTTCATTATAATGGAATATCCAAAGTAAATATTTAAATAAAAAACATCAAATATATTTCATAAATCTAAAACAATGATTTCTATGTTTAATATTACATTAATTATAGAATATGTATTTGGATTATAAATTTTTATATAAATTTTAATTTCACACATATATATTGATAATGAAAGAAAAGTGTATGTATTTTTCAAACTCTTAATTTTGAATACTAATAAAAATCAACATTTTTAGTGGAATCCAAAAATTTACCCCTATGATATTTTATTATGATTGATTAAGATGTTATATTCATATTATCAAATGAACAATTTATTATTCATGAATTTATTTTTTAAATGTATATGAAAAATCTAATGGAAAACTAGCTTTATAAATAAATTACCTTTAAAAAAATTAGTTGCTCATTCTATTATTTCATATCAATTATCACGAATTTAGTGTTAATTTATATTTTTATTAGATTCAATTTCATCAATGTGACCAATTTAACAAAATTAATAATACTCAAATATATTATTTTAAAAAATACCCTTTGTAATATTATATAACATTTATTATGCCACATTACTTATTTATATTTTGAACCAAAACATTTCATCAGTTAATACAATAAAATTTATATATCACAATTTAATAATATATTAGATTTTTAGTAAATATTAATTGTATTATGTAGATATTTATTTTAGTACATTGTCACATGTTACATAAGATATCATATATATATATTTATTTGATGGATAATTACATTTTTAAATCACTAGGTGTTACATCCTCTTCCCATAAATACATTTCCTCCAGACAGTTCTAATTAATTATTAACAAGAATTTAGAGTATCATGACCTAGTATGTTAATTAATATAGATTTTATTGTGATTTTAAATTTATAATTCATTGAAAGGAAATGTAATATTTTTTAATTCAATACTTTTAAAACAACGTATTTATAATTATAATATTAATACATTTGAATGGGTTTCTAAAAGTATATATTGATAGCTAATATTTATTTCCCACAAATTATTTGATAGATTTATATTTATCTTTATTTTTTTTGATTAATTATTATAACATCAAGATAGAGAATATGATAAAATATATATATACATGATTTAATTCCATTCCAGTAATTCAATTTCATATATTCACCGTGATTTAATAAATGATCCTCCTCTACCTCATCTCATATTTTAAATACAAAAGTTGAAATGATTAATTTTTTATCCTCAAGCTAATAAAATTATTTTTTAAGGATTATAAGTCCCACAGAAGGGAGGAAAAGTTATTCCTCCTAGCACAAGAAAATTACTAAAATAAAAATTAGTTAGTATAAATAAATACAATACCATATGATATATGAAAAAACTATTTTATGAAGAAATATTACATTAATTACCAAAGGATCAACAATATAAAAAAATTCAACTTAAATTATTAATACATCAGTCAACATAAAATTGTTAGTAATATTCCCATCCATGATCACAACACAAAGAATCCGAAGTATTAGATCATATATTCTTCTAAAATCCACATTATATTTTCCTTTAAACTATATTAGAAAACCATAATGTCACATAACAAAAAATTTATATATCTGAATCATTTATTTTTTAAAATGCATAAATGATTCCAAAATATAAATCAACCTTTACATATCAGTTAATAAAAACATCTTTGATATAAAATTCCTTGTTTACTAAAAAAATTTCATTTATAGTAATTCATATATTGTTTTCAAAAATATTAAAAAGATATTAAAAAATAAATTTAGTCACATAATCACTAAATAACCATTCTATTCCCATGGTTATATAAATAATATTACTGTGTTACTGATAATATATTACCCCTTTAGCCTAATTACACATAATTACCTTTAACAATTTTCTATAGTAATCCAATCATTTATCTATTATTCAATCATTAATTTTTAATGGATCCAAATAACTATATCCTCAAATATCATTACTCACATTTAGATACAATTATATAAGACTTCAAAAGTCTATCTATACATTTAAATCAATTATCCATATTAAATCATATCAATCAACAAATAAAATAAATCTACATCATAACTCTTTAAAACTCACATGTCACTTCAATCTGTAAAAATAATATATAAACTATTAACTGACATGTTGATTCTTACTCGTCAAAAAATCATTCTAATAAACAAAAAATTACTCATATCGTAAGATTTATTTATCTCAAAATAATTATATTTTCTATAATAAATGTATGAATAATTACTAAAATAATTCATATCATTTATATTTTATTTAATCATTCTTCATCATCAACATATGGGCCTAGTAAACTATTGTTCATATGATCATACAGATACCGTTCATGAGAGTTCCTCATAGGGAAATTATTTTCCTAATTCCCACACTATATAAAATTAAAATATTCAATTGATACCTTTGGTATAAATTTATTCCCCATTAATAGGTTAAATGAAATCCACATTTTTTGGAATACTGTATTTTCTTATTATCTTCATTATATCATATGAAACATATTCATATTACTCTGATACATTTACATGGTAACGTCATCCTACATTCTAGATAGATATGATTTTCAATAATTTTACCATTATGAATTTTATCACCAGATCTTATATGAAACTCAATTTTTGGATTTTATGATGGGTTAGGAAATTAATTGTCATTATTGATGATAATCAAAACTTGAGATATCTTCATAGGAATAACCAAAAGTTATTTTATTACATATACCATCCCAAAAATTTATTGAGAATAATGATGTATTTATAAATTATATATGATATTTATGATATTTATAGTTAAATAATTCTTCTTGAACTATTATATAATGTATACATTCATGATTTTTATTTTTTGGTAATATGATAACATCATTTGTGGACATGTGGACTACCACATTTTCAAAATGATGTGACTCATTCACGCTATACAAGAAATGTATTATGGGGAAGATACAAAAAAATGTGAAATATAGGATATAGATATGATAATATAAAGATAAAATACATATATATATATATATCACTTACTATTCATAGATGACAAAGAAGTTGGAGTTGTGTTAATGCGTATGTATGACCTATTGTCTCCTTAAACGATGCATTTAATTTCATATATCCAAGTATTATGGATTATCATATATATATATATATAATAACATAATTAAATTTTTGTAAATATTATGGATATGATTAAATCAATATCTATTTAGTAGTAACCACAAATGACAAGTCAAAACATGATTAAAAATCATGACAAATAACAACAGCAATGAAGAAAATAATGAAATATTTTCAATGAAATGGGTAATAAGATTTTAAAATAAGATCATATATGATATTATAAATATCAGTATTGTAATATCCCAAACCACTCTGGTATATTACAATGCTGAAATATTGTTTTTGAGGTGCTCAAGGAGGTCCGGATAACTTATTCCCAACAATTTGCACAAAAAACACTAGTTTTAAGAACAATGTTTCTTGTTCTGGGAATAATTCCATTGGAATGTCATCTATAAATGATTCATCTATCGGTGAGTCATCTGTGGGTCAGTCATCTGTCGGTGAGTCATTGTTTTGTGAATTGGTTGTTTGTGAGCTAACTATCAGTGAGTCATTTGCCAATGAGTCATATGCTGGTGAGTTATCTATCTGTGTGTCTTATCATAGTGAGTCATCTATCGGTGAGTCATCTGTTAGGGAGTCATCTGTTGGGGAGTTATATGTTATTGATTCATCTCTCGATGATTCGTCTTTTAGTGATTCATCTATCGGTGAGTCGTCTATCAGTGAGTCATATGTTGTTGAGTCATCTTTTTTGATGTTATCTATTGGCGAGTCATCTACCTATCAGTCATATGTCGGTGTGTCATATATCGGTGAGTCATCTATCACTAATACATATACCAATTTATCATATTACGGTGCGTCATCTTTTGAAGATTCATATGTTGGTGGTTTATCTGTTAGTGAGTCATTTTTCGTTGAGTTATTTGTCAGTGAGACATATGTTAACAGTTTCATCAGTGAGAGAGATGTCAATAGTTTTTCTAGCATCCTATAGTTTCTCCCCTTTGATGTTTTACATTAATTTAAATTAAAGGTAATCATTTTTAAGGGATTTATGTCTGATTCAGATCCAATAACTCATATATTAATATTTCCTTATGTCTGGGATCCTTTACTCATTCAAACCGCATAGTCTTGATGAGATCCACCATTAATGAAAATTGAAATTGTATCTAAACTGCAACTCCATTATAATTTTTAAAAGGACGAGATACATTCTTCATTGTTCTTTATTCTCTTTCCATTTGGTATGATGAACCTAGAACCATTATTTCTTGAGGTGACATGTGATTGTGGTGTGGACCTTGGATTGTGATTTCCCAGGAGTTCATCCTGCTGAATGTTTACCCGTATCTTGGTGAAACAGTAAAGTGACGATCCATATTCGATAAAAGGAATGTTATTCCTATATTATTCTAGGTTCCGTGATCAATTTCCTCATGTTATAATTCATGTTATGACATCATATATAAATGTTTTTAATGGGACTTTATTGGGATTTCGTTGATGTAGTTATGCCACAATGTCCTTGGTGGATTCAGTCTTTGTGGGAGAGGTGATCATGATCAATTATGTGGGACCATTCCCATACAAAGAACCTCAGAATTATTTTCAGGTAGGATATTCATGGATTCTATATTCATTTTATGTGTAATGGTATAGTTAGTACAAATTAGACACTATACCATAATAAAGTTGACATAATAAATATTGAACATGAGTAAAGAATTGGTATCGATTGTATGTTGTTTATTTATATCATCATAACAGTTCGTATATTGATTTTCAAGATAGAATGATATCAATTAATTTCTTTTCTAGCATTTCTTTCATAATGAAAATTGGAAAATAACATAAATATATGATTAATAGTAAATTGATTTCGAAAAAGATGAAGAGGTATGTTAGTGAATCGAGTTATTGTTTTTGTGCTTGGTGATATATAAAATGGATAGAGTTATGCATATTTAAATAAATTGGTTTATTAAATATGGAATAAAGGACTGGTTTTTTCATAAAGATAATGAGTTGAAGGTTTATGGGTTACCCTATTCCTATTAATTTCCAATATCTTTATTCTTTGGATCTAGGAGTGGTCTTTCTGTATAAAGGATGAATGCCTTATTTAGGGCCAAGATTCAATTTTATATGATGTTGGTTTCTAGCTACTTGTGTTATGGTGTGATCACAGGACAGTTGATCATGGAGGGATGTATTGGTATGTGGGGTAGGGAGGCCCAATGGTTATTGTGAGAACAATTGATTTCTAGAGCAGTGATATGCATCGATCTATGCATGTGGTTATTGGGGTGGACACCGGAGATGATGAAACATGTCGGATATGAATGTTGGATTCTTTATTAATCTTGTTGTTTTTTATCTACTTTACTATCCACATTACCTAGGGAAGATGGTATTACTTATCCCCCTTCCAAAAATGGAAAATAAGCATGAGGTATAACATGTAATTTCTGTGTTTAGCTTCACAATGGTTGATGGGCATACCCTACAGCTATAGGTGGAAATGACATGATAGGTAGTTCATATACTAACTATGTTTATCCCCTTCTATTTAGAAGCCTATAATTTTTTTTCTATAATACCTTGAATTATGGAAAATGTATAATTCTATTAATAAATGATTGAATAAATGATGTTAATCTAGGGTGTTGGAAGTTGCTGGGATGCAATGGTGAGGATACATTTTAGAGGAATTTTGGATTTGGATTGGTTATGCCTGGATGGCATGGAACATTTGTGTGATGCTAATGTAATTTAATTTAGAAAAGATAAGGAATAATTAATGGTTGAATAATTAAATAATGAAATTTTTAGCTTCAAATAATGGTTAATATGATCTAATGTATGTCTTAAAATGGTTTTGCGCATATGGGATACCTTGTCTTAGTAGTGGTAGTTTGGAATCTGAGAGACGTTAGATGTAATTGAGTCTAAGACAAGGTTATGATAATATTGGTTTTTTGAGATATAGTAAATTTTATACATATTATTTTTCAATATGAAACCCCAACCATTTTTTGGTAAACAGACACACCATGGATTTTGAGCCATGGGGGGTGGTGTTGTCCTTAACATCCATATGGGAAGAAGGATAGCTAACTACCCCCTTTGGCCCCACGTTCTTATCATGGTAGTTAATTCTGATAATAGGAATGATGGTTAGTTTAACCATGCATTTGTTTAGAGGGATATAGTTGATTGTGTTTATTCACACACATATTTTGGAAAATGTTACCTATGGACAACTATAAATTTGACATATAGATGCGTTGATGGATTGAGTATCCGTACTCGATGTATGGGTTGTAATAGATTGAGGTTTAATACCAAAGATATAATATATATTATTTGAACATTGGTGGATCTCAAAAACTACCTAGTTACCATGGTAACATGGAAATGGTGCTTCTGTTGCCCAAGCGGCATGTTGTGGTTCTTCATGGAGTTGTTTGCAGGAAAACAATTTTGGAGAGAGATGCTTAGGACACATGTTGTTGTGGAAAAGTAGAAAACTAGTGGGGATGTGTTAGTGGGGTACCCATGATTTTATTTCGTTTATTATATACTCTGGTATATAATACTTGTTGAGAGTATCCATTGTGAGGCTAGGAACACAGTATACATGTTTAGGTGATGAGTTAGTTTCACATGTTGTTCAATATGATTTATTAATCTTCAATTAAATTTTCATGAGAGGATGTGGGGATGATTCAACTGAGTATAATATTATACACACCCTATGTACATATAAATTTTTAGGTAACATGGAGCAGGTTGGAGACCTGGATGGTTACTAATTTCTTATGACTGCGTGAGCTATTCACACTTTGTGGTCACATTCATTTCACATTCTTTGGGTACATAGAGTATTACCTTTCAGTTATAATATTTTTGGTGTGACATTACATATGACTACTTTGGATTTGATTTAAATTGTTTTCTGATAAAGAGTGGGTTGGTGTATGTCTTATATCTCTCGTTCACATGTGTTCTCTTAGACAGTAATGCCTCCCATTTGTGCATTTTATATACCCTCGGTTCTTGTCACCATCCCGGGGCCTATAAGAGGCGGGACTCATGTGTCACTATCTCTCTCCTCTAATTTTCATCCCATGAGGAGTACAATTTGGGGGTGAGGGTGGGTTGTGACATAGTGGAATAATAGGCTTTGTTGAGGGATAATATGATGACTGGAGTTTAGAAATGGTGAGGTTTCATGGTTCCGTAGAGAAACAATGTCAGTTATTCATAGCAATCACTTTAAACATTAGAGATCGACATAGACAATGGTATTTATCACCCCTTGTGATCTATTTCATGAACCGTTAAGTTTATAGTGGCTACTAAATGAGGTGATACATGTTCCATGGTAGAGTCCTAGGTAATGATCAGGAATAATTATTCATTGCTCATGAGTTTGAATGGGTTGATATTTGGAAATGATAACCTATAATGAATTAAAGAAAACAATTAATTAATTAATGTAGAGTCTTTATATTCCTTGTTTAGGAGATTTAACATTTTTTTTAGGTATGGATCCAGGTCGATGTCCTCATCTGGTTCACACAAAATATGTTCTATAGGTTATCCCAAATGACCGCAACAGAGTAGAGGTTGAGTATGAAGAAACATGGATGAGGACCCTCAGAGAGTTTCAACCCCAGAGTTAGCAACAATATGAGGGATCTATTTCAGATGTGGTCCTAGAATTCTGGTTGGAGAAGTTTGAGATAACTATCATTTTAATTCATTCTCAGAAGGAGGATTTGGTTTCATTAGTTGTGATGATGATGCATGGATAATAATGGTCGTTGTTTTTCTTATTCCTTGGGGATCTCAAGTTTTCAATGGTCTCATGGGAGGAGTTATCAGAAAAAATCAGAGTCAAGTTTCTTTCATCGACCATGAAGGTGGCCAGCCGTCAGGAGCTGCTTACCCTATGATAAGGGAGATCCAGAATGCATGTTTTTTCAATCCATTTAGGAACCTTATATGATATTCTTCGGAACTGTTTCTATATGTGGAGGCTCTGGAGAGGCATTTTGAGGTGGCTTTACATCCATAGATATAGTACTAGGTCACCCCATTATAGATGAAGGAATATCTGGAGTTTTTGGAAAGGGAAGAGGTCATTGAGAGGATGTTATCCATAAATTTATCAACATGAGAGGGGATTCAATAGGAATCCTCAAGATGTAGAGACATGGTATGGGGATACCTATTTTTTGGGTAATAGTATTTACCCTCAGCTGGGTGTAGGTCCTAACCCTCAGTATCTAATTTATATGTGGTTAGAGGCTATCGGTCCTATGCCATTAGATCAGGCACCTTTTTTTCTTCTAGAGTCGGAGGTCATCTGTAGCGAGAGTGCCCGACCTTTCCTAGTAGTCACCATACATCAGGTTCCCCCCTTCATATTCCTCTATTGAGGCAGTTCAAGCCAATGCAGTAGTAGTAGGTTTCACTAGCTTTGGAATAGTAGATAGCCTATGGGGTGGGGGGGATAACCCATGCATTCTCCTCATTATTAGAGATAAGGGCTATTCTAGGTTTCTGGTCTTCAGTAGGGTCAGAGAGGCTCTGGGATAGGTTTTGGTCTAGTGTATTATTTAGTGTTTCTAGCACCGAGTGAGCCAGATAATGTTTGTGGTACCCTTTTATAGTTTTTTACATGGATGTATGCCTTGTTTTATTAAGGAGTGATGCACTCTTTCATATCACCTACCCTTTTCCATTCTTTGGGGCCTGAGGTTGAGAGTAATCTAGTGCCATTGGCATTTACTACTCTATTTGGCAGTTGGGATGACTTGTTTGAAGCATGTAGAGACTATGATCTGGTGCTGGGGAAGAACCACTCTTATAGAGATTTCCTATATTTATGGATACAACCATATTATGTCATCCTTGGTATTTATTGGTGGTATTAACTATAGGATATAATGGATTTCATTAAGATTCATGTGATGATTATTGATGTTGATGGAGAGCCAGAGGTGTTTGTTGGTGAGTGAGACCCTCAGATTTGTTTGAGGCATGTTATTTCCTTATCATCCAGGATGTTGGAGCTGATGCTATGTTCATTATAGGTTTCGTAGTTAGTGTTTCCCAGGGTCAGAGGAGAGTACCATGATGTCTTTATAGAAGTGGTTGTAGAATTACCCCTTTGTTGGGAGATTGACTTCAGGATGAAGCTATAACCATATGTGCCACCTATGTAAAGACTCGTAAAATTCAATTAAATTTTTTTCTTAATTTTCTTTGGAATTTTACAAGAATGCAGTTTATGAAGGAACCAGATTTCGAGGGCCGGTGTGCCTGGAATCATTTTCCAAAGTCTGGCTCGAGTACGTTCAGTGAACGAATGAGCGGGTTTGTTTCAAACTTTTGAACCGATGCTTGGAATTGAATTACGAGGGCACCAATGGTTTCACAGCGCCGGTTTTTGATTGAAAACGCCTTTTTCGGAGTTGTGTTTTCTCAGGTGTGGTTTTTAGTTTTTGGGGTTATGTTAAGAAAATAAAATAAAGTTATGCGACAACTTTATTTTATTTCTCTTAAAGCCACTTAAAGTCACTTAAGCTAAGTTGAAGCAAATAGGGGGAAATGAAAAATATCCTACCCACTTTGTAGGATATTTGTGAGGTGGGGCCCGCACGAGCCCCACTGTTTCATTTTCCCAAAGTAACGCACCCGCAAACCCCATCTTTATGAAAGTCAACTGACGCGTTTTCTAAATTGTTAACGCCCGTATTAATTGGGTGATTAATTCATTGAAATTAATTCTATGAATTAATTTGTTCGTTACATATCATTGAAATCAACTGTTGGCATAATAATAAAATAAGACCAACACCCTTTTTGTTGACGGGTTGCTTGTTGAGAGGATTTGGAGGAACTCTATCTTCATCCTCCTTCACGAAGAACGCGAAGAACGCGAAGAACGCCAGCCTTCGACGAAAGGCGCTGACGAACGGAGAACCCTCAGAGATCGACGACGCAATGTCGTGTACCGCAACGCCGACGATTCTCCTCCCGTGACGTTCTTCTGCGACAATCCTTCTTCCGCGACAATATTTGATCAACTGCTTGAGGTAGGAGATTTCAGATCTTTTGATTTCCTTCGTGGATTTTATCCTCAACAGGGATTTAATTCGTGAAATTAAATCTATGTGTTTTCTTTAACCCTCAGAGATCGTCGACGCGGCGCCCCTTCCGTGATGCGATGATCATCTTCTTCCGCGACGATCAATCCCGCGAAGAACGCACGTTCGACGACAACGATGAGGTAGGGGTTGTTTCTTCCTAAATCTTTGTGATTTATATCCCCGGTTGTTGAATATGGTTGTTGTGAGACTTTAAAAACTGCTAACGCGGTGGGTGCGGACCAACGAACAATTCCAAACCCACCGCCCTTTTTTTGTTATGCGCGGATTGGCAGGCGACAAAAAACGGGGCCGCGAGATAATTTTGAAGGCTTTGCAGTGAAGAACGAGTCCCGGGACGAGCACTGGCGAAGACCGCGGGCAAATCGGACCACCGGAGCGCGTCCGGTGGTCCGCGGAACCCCCTGCCGGCGCGCCGCTAGGAAGACCCGCAGCGGCTGTAGCCGCGACAGTGCTGGCCGGTCATGTGGCCGCGCGGGACCGCGTAAGAGGGACGCGGCTGAAGCCGCGTCCGGGTGTCACAGAGAGGCCCCCGCACGGGGGCCGCGACTACCTTGCGCGGCACCTGGCCGGCGCTAGCGCGCCGGCCGAGCCGCCCGGCCGGACCGCCGCGCCGGCCGGGTCGGACCCGGACCCGGGTCGGGTCGACCCTGTTCGGGCCGACCCTGGGGGGGTTGGGTTGGGTTGGCCCGGGCCCAAACTCCCCGTTTTCGGCCCGTTTTCGGCCCGTTTTCGGCCCGTTTTCGGTCTCTTGCCCAAATCATTGTCTACGGACCTCCGATCGACGCACCATCCACGGAGATGCGATCCTTAGGTCGAGACGGTCGTTTCTGTATATTATACTCAACGTTTCGGAATACTTTGGGTTCGGCCGGGTTGGTTCGTACACGAAACCAACCTGGCCCTCGGAGCGGAAATGCTCATAACATGAGCTTCTGAAGTTCGATTGAAGTGTCGTCGACCTTGTTGGATTCCTCTATGTGAGACGGAACTTTTGGCTTACTCCACCCGAGGTTTGGATGCTGGTGGAGTACGGTCGGGTTGGTTTTGCCTTAAAAGACAACCGGGCCCCTGGAACCGAAAATCCAATAACTCTCAGACCGGGCGTCCGATTGACGCACCATCTGCGACGTTGGGTTCCTGTTGACGATATAGAAATTTTGGATACATCAACTCTGGAATATGTGTCAGTTGATGTATCAGCCTCTCGGCTCGTGGAGCGGACCCTCCCGAACGAGCTTGCTGTGTGCAGGAACCCTAGAGCTGGCTGTGACAACGACGAAGACAACGACTGTGAAGAGATCCTCAGTAGATTCGACGGCTACGACTACAACACTCAGCAATCCTACGTGGATCAGTGCTACAGATCCTGTGTGGATCCGATCCTGTGTGGGTCAGCGCTCAGCGGTTCTGTGTGAGCCAGTGCCTACAGATCCTGTGTGGGTCTGATCCTGTGTGGGTCTTTGCGGGGGTTAGTTACCTATTGATCCTGTGTGGCTTAGACCCTTCCTGGGTCATTGCGGGGGTTAGTACCTATCGATCCTTTGTGAGTCTGATGGCTTAGATGAATTAGTGGATATATTTGATCATCTCTATCTTCATTCAATAAGTATACATGTGTGAGCTGAATCAAGTTTTGCTTTCCTATGTGGATTGTGTTGAGCTATCCTGTGTGGATTTACGTTTTTCTTTCATGTGTGGACTGGGTTGTACTTGAACTCAGGTTTTGGAGCCAAACAAGGATTGATGACTTAGGTATATGTATGGGCATATACCTAAGCAGTGTCGGATGTTACTTCGTAATTGTGTCTTACCATTGTGGTTTATCCTTTGTGGATTATGGGAGACCTTCAGGGGTCTCGGGGTCCCTACTGAGTAGCTTATACTCACCCCTGCACAGGCTATGCCCGCACTACGTTGTGTTGGTTGCAGACGATGGACAACACTGATCGTGGTTGAGGCATGTGGAACAGGATGGTACCTGGAGGTGGACCACTGGCGGAACGTTCTCGGAGTGGATGGTTGGACCCGAGGAGCTGTGGAGGCTATCTGTACTCACCCTTTAGGAGGGACTTCTAGTGGACGGCTTGAGGCTGCAGTTTTACTTTTCAATTGTTGTTTTCCCTTTTCAGTTGTACTTTACAGTTGGGCTTGTATTTCCAGCCCCTTTTACATTCTGCACTTACTGTTGTACTCAGTTTTTACTTAGTGTTTACTTCTACTGCTTGATTACTCCGTGGTTTCTATTTACTTTACAAAGGCAATGCCTTCCCTTTTTACTGGGATTTATGCCTTGGTGCTAGTCGCCAGCCCCTGGCCTATGGAATGTGGGTTTGGGGTAGTAACAGCACGAGCCCTGAGGACGGGTCGTGACAAATTGGTATCAAAGAAAGTTCGGTTCTACCGCAGACTCTGATCTTTATTCTATGTGAAGCAATAGGGTTGAGCATATTGTGTGTGGTTATCAGTCCAGGGAGTCCAGTTTTGGTGTAGCGGCCGACGTATCCGTACACCAGGACCCTGACTTTTGATTTCCGAATTAATGCATGAAAACATTGATTTCATGTGTGTTTCAAGTCTTCTTTGTGATTAATTATGTCAGCTCACCAGGTATACTGTTCTGACCGTGGCACACCTATTTCTTTTCAGGATGGCCCCACGACGGCAGCCAGCTAGGGTTCCGAGAGTTGAGTGTGACGACAGCCCACCGAGCGACGTGGCCTCGGTACAGGGCCCTTTGACAGCAGAGGCACCGGCGGTACCACTACCCACCGAGCCACCGATGCTTCCAGCCCCGACCGCTAATGATGCACGTCGCCTTGGAGCTCTGCACAAGTTTCAGAGCCAGCGACCACCCAGGTTCCGTGGGGAGATGGACCCCCAGGCAGCCGAGGACTGGCTGGAGGAAGTTGTACGAGTTTTCAGGCTAGTGAGGACACCAGCAGACCTCATGGTGATCCTCGCAGAGAGCCTACTGCACGCAGCAGCAGGCCGATGGTGGAGCTTGATGCTCCAGGTGCATGATGAGGCATCTCTTCTTTGGTTGGACTTTGAGAGCTTATTCCACTAGGAGTTCTTCCCAGCCACCCTCCATGCGGTGTGCATCCAGAAGCATCTTCAGCTAGGACAGGGCAGCATGACGGTCGCCCAGTACTCGGTGATATTTACCGATCTCTCACGCTACTCGACAGACATGGTACGAGACCCATTCTTCCACGCCCAGACCTTTGAGTAGGTATTGAGACATGAGATCAGGGCATCGTTGATCTCCCTCAGCATCCCGACTCAGGCAGGAGTACTGGAGCGATCCATTTTGATCCACACCTTTCTTGCTGAGCCTTCTTCAGCACCGAGACCCACCGCAGGGTGGCATGTAGCAGATTCTTCTGCAGCAGGCAGTCGACAGATGACGCATGGGTCCAGCCAGACCAGACCCTCAGGCAGATGACCTCAGGACACTAGCTCAGCAGTGTGGGGCACACAGCGTGGATCCAATCTTTCGAGAGGCAGGTAGTGCTATGCATGTGGTGGCCAGGGCCACATGGCTCGTGACTTCCCGACCCTCCATGCCGAGGAGCAACAGACGGTTGACGGGCCACCCAGTCAGAGGCACAGGATTGACCGTGGTGGTCCGCAGGGAGCAGGCGGATGAGGTAGAGGAGCTGGCCGAGCAGCAGGTTGTGGGCGACGCTTTGAGGCTCTACCACCACCACCACCACCAGGAGGTCCAACCCGGGCACAGAGAGCTGGTGAGCAGAGACAGGCACAGCTCCAGGCAGCGGAGGCCTACGACCACGGTGCGTTCGAGATGATTCGAGGTACTATCTGTGTCTATTCAACCTTTGATGCAGTTCTTATAGACACAGGAGCGAGTCACGCTTTCATAGCCGCTGCCCTTATTCGGAGCTCGGAGATTCCGATAGAGCCGTTGGCTCGATCCTTACGTCTAGAGACTCCTACGGGAGAAGACTCGATGATTACACACTGGTGCCGGCAGTGTAAGATTACTATAGGAGGCGAGAGCTTTGGCTGGGATCTTCTTGTAGCGGCGTCAAGGCCTTACAACGTCATCTTGGGCATGGATTGGTTATCTAGAGTCCATGCTCAGATTGACTGTATTTGGCACAAGGTGCGATGTGTATGCACCAACGGGAGTAGGTTCACCTTCACCGGCGAGAAGGGAGCCTTCGCAGCACAAGATGGACTCTCATAGAGGAGAGGACAGCCCATCACTCATCAGTTGGATAGCCTCATCCTAGGAGCAGTTGACATGCAGAGTCCAAGTTTTCCTACAGTGGTGGATCAGTATGCGGACGTCTTTCCCAATGACGTTCCAGGACTACCTCCTCGCAGAGAGGTAGACTTTTATATTGATCTATACCCTGAGAGATCCCTGATATCGACTCCAGTATATCAAATGTCTCCCGCCGAGCTTCGAGAGATACGGGTACAGTTGGAGGACTTGCAGGGCAAGGGATTCATCCGACCCAGTGATTCACCCTGGGCTTCCCCAATATTGATCGCCTAGAAGGTGGACGGGAGCATGCTACTTTGTGTCTTCTATCGTCGCCTGAACCAGGTAACGGTGAGGAACAAGTATCCGCTACCGAGGATTGATGACCTCTTTGATCAGCTCAAGGGAGTGCAGTGGTTCTCAAAGATAGACCTCAGGTCAGGCTATCATCACCTCAGAGTTCGAGACGAGGACGTGCAGAAGACGGCCTTCAGATGTCGGTATGGCCACTATGAGTTCTTGGTTATTCCATTCGACGTAACCAATGCTCCAGCAGTGTTCATGGGCCTCATGAACAAGATCTTTCATCCATACCGCGATCGATTTGTCGTGGTCTTCATCGAAGACATTTTGATATACTCGACGACTGAGGAGGAGCACACAATCCACTTGCTGGTTGTGCTGGACACACTCTAAGAGCACCACCTCTATGGTAATCTCTCGAAGTGTCAGTTCTGGATGCGTGAGGTCCACTTCTTGGGACACGTCATCTCTGAGGCGGGAGTTGCAGTGGATCATGCGAAGATCGAGGCAGTGCTAGCTTGGGAGCCACCCAGGAGCGTGACGGAGGTGCAGAGTTTCTTGGGACTAGCCAGATACTATCGGAGATTTGTGCCAGACTTCTCCAGAGTTTCATCACCACTATCAGATTTGATGAAGAAGGGGAAACCCTTTGCGTGGTCAGACAGATGTCAGCAGAGCTTCCAAGACATGAGACAGAGATTGACTAGCGCACCAATCTTGAGGTTGCCGGAGGAGGGGATAGGGTACGTAGTCTACTACGATGCATCAGGGACTAGACTCGGTTGTGCCCTGATGCAGTAGCGGGAAGTGATCACCTATGGGTCACGTCAGTTGAGGATGCATGAGCAGAACTACACTACCCATGACCTGGAGTTAGCAGCAGTGGTCTTCACTCTGAAGACATGGAGACACTACCTGATGGGCGAGTGCTTTACAGTCTTTTCTGACCATCAGAGTCTCAGGTACATCTTCTCTCAGAATGACCTGAACCTGAGACATCAACGGTGGCTCGAGTTCCTCCAGGACTATGACTTTTAAATAGTATATACTCCTGGGAAGGGGAACGTAGTAGCCGATGCTCTGAGCAGGAGGACATGCATTCAGCTGCCTGAGGAGGAGACAAAGAAGCTAGCCGCTTTGCAGATATCCTTCGTGGATAGAGATGGAGAAGCCTTCCTTTAGTCACTCACAGTCTCTCCTCCACTACTTCAGCGGGTCAGAGAGGCACATCGGGGGGACGCTGACTGTAAGACGCGGCGTGCACAGATATCCTCAGGACAGGCACCTGATGGTTTCTCCTTTGGAGCAGAGCATGATGTCCTTTTCATAGGATGTACCTTGGTACCAGTTTCCTTACGGGAGGAGGTACTGAGAGAGTTTCACACTTCTCCTTTGGCGGTACATCCTGGAGTGGCAAAGATGTACCAGGATCTCAGACGACAGCACTGGTGGACGGGCATCAAGAAGGCTGTGGTAGAGTTTGTTTCTCGATGCCTCACCATCCAGCAGGTGAAAGGCAGAGCATCAGGTACCAGGAGGCTTGGTACATCCCTTGGAGGTCCCAGAGTGGATGTGGGACATGATATCTATGGACTGCATGACTGGACTTCCACGCACTTCCAGAGGTCACGACTCCATTTGGGTGATTGTCGACCGACTCACCATGTCGGCTCAATTCTTTCCCATCAGAGAGCAGGGCTCGGTGGAGAGCTTGGGACGCCTCTATATTCAGGAGATTGTACGGCTTCATGGTGTGCCATCGTCTATCGTCTCTGATTGAGATGCTCGCTTTACATTTCGTCTTGGGAAGGGGTTGCAGGAGGTGTTCGGGACGCAGCTACGTCTAAGCACTGCCTTTCACCCTCAGACGGACGATCAAACGGAGAGGACCATTCAGACTCTCGAGGACATGCTCAGTGCATGTTTTCTAGACCTTGGTCGCAGCTGGGAGGACCACCTACCCTTGGTGGAGTTTGCGTACAACAACAGTTACCACTCCACCATCAGGATGGAACCATACGAGGCGTTGTACGGCTGACCATGCAGATCTCCTTTGTGCTGGGCAGACCCTGGGGAGTCAGCACTCGTGGGACCGGAGATGGTCCAAGCCACGACAGAGAAGGTCCAGGTCATCCAGGAGTGGATGAGGAAAGCTCAGAGCTGACAGAAGTCTTATGCTGACAGGATGAGGAGGCCACTAGAGTTCGAAGATGGCAACCACGTCTTCTTGTGGGTCTCACCTCGACGTGGTTTACAGAGATTTGGCCGAGGTGGCAAGTTGACTCCACTCTTCATCGGACCCTTCCAGGACCTCAGTAGGATTGGCTTGGTGTCTTATCACCTTGCTCTTCCACCTCAGTTGCACCGGGTGCACAACTTCTTCCACATATCTCAGCTGAGGAGATACGTTCACGATCCGACGAATATAATTGACCATGGGGAGCTGGACATTAATGATGGGGCGACTTTTGCGGAGGTTACAGTGGAGATCGAGGATTGAAAGGAGTGGGTCCTATATGGATGGTCGATTCCTCTTGTGCACGTCAGATGGCAGCACGGGAACCTCCAAGAGATCACTTAGGATCAGGAGGCTCAGATGTGTTCTCAGTACCCACATTTGTTTCCCTAAGTTTATGATTTATCTTTACGGGGACGTAAATCCCTGAGGTGGTAGTGATGTAAAGACCCGTAAAATTCAAGGAAATTTTTTTCTTAATTTTCTTTGAAATTTTACAAGAATGTAGTTTCTGACAGCACCAGATTCCGAGGCCCGGTGTGCCTGGAATCATTTTCCGAAGTTTGGCTTGGGTACGTTCAGTGAACGAATGAGCGGGTTTTTGTTCTAACTTTTGAACCGGTGCTCGGAATCGAATTCCGAGGGCACCAGCGGTTTCACAGCGCCAGTTTTTTGTTAAAAACTCTTTTTTCGGTGTTGCGTTTTCTCGGGTGTGGTTTTTAGTTTTTGGGGATAATTTAAGAAAATAAAATCATGTTATGCGACAACTTTATTTTATTTCTCTTAAATCGACATAAATCCAATTAAGCTAAGTTGAAGCATATAGGGTGCAATCCAAAATATCCTACCAACTTGGTAGGATATTTGTGAGGTGGGGCCTGCACGAGCCCCACCGTTTCTTTTCCCCTAAGTAACGCACCTGCAACCCCCCTCTTTATGAAAGTCAACTGACGCGTTTTCTAAATTCTTAACGCCCCTATTAATTGGGCGGTTAATTCGTTGCAATTAATTCTATGAATTAATTTGTTCATTACTGATCTTTGAAATCAACTGTTCGCATAATAATAAAATAAGACCAACACCCTTTTTGTTGACAGGTTGCTTGTTGAGAGGATTTGGAGGAACTCTATCTTCATCCTCCTTCACTAAGAACGCGAAGAACGTGAAGAACACGAAGAACGCGAAGAACGCCGTCCTTCGACGAAAGTAGACGAAGAACGTCGAACCCTCGGAGATCGACGACGTGATGCCGTGTACCGCGACGCCGACGATTCTCCTCCCGTGACGTTCTTCTACGACAATCTTCGATCAACTACTTGAGGTAGGAGATTTTGGATCTTTTGATTTCCTTTGTGGATTTTATCCTCAACCTGGATTTAATTCGTGAAATTAAATCTATGGGTTTTCTTTAACCCTCAGAGATCGTCGACGCGACGCCCCTTCCGTGACGCGATGATCCTCTTCTTCCGCGGCGATCAATATCGCGAAGAATGCACGTTCGACGACAACGACGAGGTAGGGGTTGTTTCTTCCTAAATCATTGTGATTTATATCCCTGGTTGTTGAATATGATTGTTGTGAGACTTTAAAAACTGCTAATGCGGTGGGTGCGGACCAACGAACATGTAAGAACCCACCGCCCTTTTTTTGTTATGCGCGGATTGGTGGGAGACGACAAACGGATACCTAAGATAATTTTGAAGGCATTGCAGTGAAGAAAGAGTCCCGGGACGAGCACTGGCAAAGACCGCGCGCAAATCGGACCACCGAAGCGTGACCGGTGGTCCGCAGAACCCCCCTCCTGCGCGCCGCTAGGAAGACCCGCCGCGGCTGAAGCCGCGGCGGTGCTAGCCGGTCCCGCTGATGCATGGGACCGCAGAGGAGGGACGCGGATTAAGCCGCGTCCGGGTGTCACGGAGCGGCCCCCGCGTGAGGGCCGCTGCTACCTTGCGCGGAGCCTGCCCGACACCAGCGCGCCGGTTGAGCCGCCCGGCCAGACCGCAGGGCCGGGCCGTGTCGGCCGGGTCGAACCCGGACCCGGGTTCGGTCGACCCAGTTCGGGCCGACCCAGGGGGGGTTGGGCCGGGTCAGCCCGGGCCCAGACTCCCCGTTTTCGGCCTCTTTTCAGTCTTTTGCCCATATCATGGGCTACAGACCTCCGATCGACGCGCCGTCAGCGGCGATGTGATCCCTAGGTCGAGTCGGTCGTTTCGATATATTACACTCAAGGGTTAGGAATACTTTGGATTCGTCCGGGTTGGTTCGTAAACGAAACTAACTGGGCCCTCGGAGCGGAAACGCTCATAACATGAGCTCCGGACGTCGGATTGACGTGCCGTCGACCTTGTTGGAATCCTCTAAGTGAGAAGGTTCTTTTGGCTTACCCCGCCTGAGGTTTGGACGTAGGGGGAGTACGGTCGGGTTGGTTTTTCCTTAAAAACCAACCGGGCCCCTGGAACGGAAAAGCCAATAACTCTCAGACCGGGCGTCTTATTGACGCGCCGTCTGCGATGTTGAGTTCCTGTTGACGATACTGAACTTTTGGATACATCAACTCTGGACTATGTGTCAGTTGATGTATCAGCCTCTCGGCTCGTGGAGCGGACCCTCCCGAACAAGCTTGCTGTGTGCGGGAACCCTAGAGCTGGCTACGAATGCGACGACGATGACGACTGTGCAGAGATCCTCAGTGGATTCGACGGCTACGACTACAGAACTCAGTGATCCTACGTGGATCAGTGCTACAAATCCTGTGTGAATCCGATCATGTGTGGGTCAGCGCTCAACGGTTCTATGTGAGCCAGCGCCTACAGATCATGTGTGGTTCCGATCCTGTGTGGGTCTTTGCAGGGGTTAGTTACCTATTGATCCTGTGTGGGTCAGACCCTTCCCGGGTCATTGCGGGGGTTAGTACCTATCGATCCTTTTTGGGTCCGACGGCTTAGATGAATCAGTGGATATATCTGATCATCTCTATCGTCATTCAAGAAGTATACCTGTGTGAGTTGAATCATGTTTTTCTTTCCTATGTGGACAGTGTTGAGCTATCCTGTGTGGATTTTCGTTTTTCGTTCCTGTGTGGACTGGGTTGTACTTGAGCTCGAGTGTTGGAGCCAAATGAGGATTGATGACTTAGGTATATGTATGGGCATATACCTAAGCAATGTCGGATGTTACTTCGGGATTGTATCTTTCCTTTGTGGTTTATCCTTTGTGGATTCTGGGAGACCATCGGGGGTATTGTGGTCCCTACTGAGTAGCTTATACTCACCCCTGCACAGGTTATTCCCGCACTACGTTGTGTTGGTTTCAGACGACGGACAACGCTGATCGTGGTTGAGGTTTGCGGAGCAGGACGGTACCTAGAGGTGGACCACTGGCGGAACGTTCTTAGAGTGGATGGTTGGACCTGAGGAGCTATGGAGGCTATCTGTACTCAACCGTCAGGAGCGACTTCCAGTGGACAGCTCGAGGCTGCAGTTTTACTTTTCAGTTGCTGTTTTCCCTTTACAGTTGTACTTTATAGTTCGGATTGTATTTCCGGCCCCTTTTACATTCCGCACTAACTGTTGTACTCAGTTTTTACTTAGTGTTTACTTCTACTGCTTGCTTACTCTGTGGTGTCTGTTTACTTTACAAAGGCAATGTCTTCCCTTTTTACTGGGATTTACGCCTTGGTGCTAGTCGCCAGCCCCTGTCCTATGGAAGGTAGGTTTGGGGTAGTCACGACACGAGCCCTGAGGACGGGTCGTGACAACCTATCTCGATGTCTCCATCTTGGATAGATCCTTATTAGTTATGAGAGATGTATATAGAGATCAATGGTCTATTAAAGTGAGGTTTTTTTCAGATGAGTGTGTCACTTTGGGGAACAATAGTTTTGTTTTTGATAAAGCCTGTCGTATGTTTTATTTTGTGTATCAATTATCTTTAATTGATCAATGTGATAGTAAAGAATCACAACACTCTTCTGTTGATTGATGATTTATTCAATCAATATAAGGGTTTAATTTCGTTCTCAAACATTGACTTGGGGTCATGATATCATCAAATGCGTATGAAGGTTGAGAATATTATGAAGACTTGTTTATTTTTTTTCATGTGCATTACGATATCGATGTGATGTTGATTGGTGTGACAAATACACTAATATTTTCATGGTGTTAATGAATGATATGTTACCAGAGTTCTTAGATACTTTCACAATGGAATAATTGAATAACTCCTAGTGTACTCCACATCTACGGAGGAGCATGAAGAGAATCATCATTCTATTTTGGGAGTTCTATGTTGACATGAGCTATTTTGAAAGTTGTCTATGTGTGAGTTTTGGGCTCATGAAGAATATTTTTGGGGTATGCAGTATCACAGTACGGAGTATATGTGTGTCCATCAATGATTGAAGTATTTGTATCATGGTTATCCCCTTAGACAATGGAAAAGGTTTGAAGTTTTCTTTATCCTGCAGGCAATTTCAGGATTTTTGTATCAATTATCTCTTAGGTTGTGACTCCTCTAACTGTGTAGTCCAGAAAGGATCAAGTTTTCGTATGTAATGATTAGTATCTAGAAGCATTCACTTATCTGAGGGAGAAGGTGATCACTACACTAGTTCTTTTTCTTCTAATAGAAGTAGTTTAGTTTGATGTTTCCTCTTATGGTTAACATATGGGGTTAGCGTGTGTTCTGATGTAATAGAGATCAGTTGCTTCTTATGGATTTGGATGTTATGCCCCCATGAGTGTAATTATGACACTAAAAATCATTAATTGGAATCAATGGTGTTTTCCATGAATTCATTAAGACAATATCTCATTGAATAGAAATTTTGGACCTTCATCGATCATAAAAGCATGAGGTATGTTTTATCCTAGTGTGACTTGAACTGGAGTCAACATATGTGGATGGAGTTATTAAAGGATTACGACTTCAAAATGACATATAAAATTGGTAAGGTGAATGTTGTAGTCGATGCACTGAGTAGGAAGTCATGTAGTTTTGTAGAGCTTAAATCATATGATTCTTAGAGAGTAGTGGAAGATCATTCAGTATTACATCTTGATATTAGATAGGTTGAGGATGTTGATCTCTATTTTAGATGATGGTGCAGTCAACTTTGGTGAACCAGGTGGAAGACTCCTAGTTGGGAGATTTTTTGGTGGTTCTCTCGAGAGACCGAGATGTTTTTCTCATGGCCCATGATGGTTGGTCTGATTATGAACAAAACAAGGTGTTGTTTCATGAATGTATTTTTTTCTCTGGAGATGTGTGATATGTTTCTTAGATAGTTCCATAGTTCTTCCATAGCAGTATATCCTATCATAACAAATATGTACTGATCATTGAGGAGTATGTTTTTTTGTCCTTGGTCAAATCATGTAGTTACGGAGTTTGTGTCTCTATGTTTGGTCATACAAAAGGTGATGGTTTGGCACCGTTTTCCTGATGGGTTCTTCCAGATGTTGAATGATCCTTAGTGGAAGTGAGAGGACATCTCGATGTACTTTTTTACTAGTTTACCTCATTATCAAGTATGCTAGGAGACTATAAATGTATTTTTGGATCATTTAATGAAATAATCCCACTTCAATTCAATAAAGGATTCCAAATCAGTGGGGGTTTTATCAAGACAATTTGTGGAGGAGGTGATGACCCTTCACAGAGTCATGAGGATGATCATTGATGATCGAGATCCCCATTTTACCTCCAGGGTGTGGAGTGGTCTCCATCATGCTTTTAGTTATCAGTGTTTCCATTTAAATACAATTCATCCACAGATAGATGGTCTGACTAAGCAGTATATACATAAACATGAAGACATGTTACGCTATTCGGTCATATTTTTTAGAGGTTCATGGATAAGTCACATACCATTTATAGTGGTTGATGAAAATAATAGTTATCAATCCACCATCAATATTGTTCCATTTTGAGCTTTTAGTGGATGATCGTTCCATTCACTATTGTGATATAATGGGGTTGGAGAGACAAAAATTCTCAGGGTAGAACTGGTACAGAATATGAAAGAGATGGCTCACGAGATTTGTGAGTTGATGAAGGTAGTTAAAGATCATCAGAAATCCTATGCTGATCATATAAGGATACATTTGGAGTTTTAATTTGGGGATAATGTATTTCTAAGGGTAAATCACTTTCATGGGAAGTGATAGTTTGGTCATGGGAGTAAGTTTCCACCCTGGCATCATGGGCCATTCAAGGCCTTGGATCATGTTTTAGTTGTGGCGTATTGAGTGGAACATCCCTCAAAAATGAGACAAGTACATTTTTTTCACGTGTTGCATCTCCCTCATTAACATTATGATGAATCTCACATCATCTATTTTGGCATGATTAATGTTGATAATGATGTTACATTCGACGAGTGGCCGCTAGAGGTCCAGGACCATAAAGATAAGGTGTTAAGTGGGCATGTAAGGCCCTTGGATTGTGTCCTGGGGTGACACGGTGGTGTGGAGAAGAGTACTTGGGAATGTGAGTCGCACATAAGTTCTCAGTACACTGATCTATTTGATGATTACATATTTTCTTATAACAAAGATCCTTTTGTGGGTTTATAACATTCCTATATATAATATGGATTTCTTTTGTTTCTTGTTTTTCCATTCCCTCTTCTCATAGGTATCTCCCCTGGGAGAGTGTCTAGATCATTTTGTAGTTTTCACGCGGTTTACGTTTTTGCTTTGATGAAGTGGTTGATCTCCTTTTGGTGTTGATAACCTTGAGAAGTATCTCCAATGGTGGTTCATTGAATTCTTTTTCTATTTACTCTCTAGGTTTGTTTTTAATTCTTGAGGATGAGAATGTTTTGAGTGGTACCTGATGTATTGGATCCAACCTCTCTAGTCTATTATTTTGATAAAATATGGTGTTTGAGGTGTTTTTGGCGGTCAAGATGACTTATTCCCAACACATGGAAAAAATTAATGTTCTATGAAAAATGTTTTCAGTTCATTGAATAGTTCCATCAGTAATTCATATATCGATGAGTCATATAATGGTGAGTCATCTATTGATGAGACATCTTCTGGTGAGTCATCTATCAGTGAGTCATCTGTCAGTGATTAATATATTAAGGATTAATTCTTCGGCGAGTCATCTATCGGTAAGTCGTATATTGGTGAGTCACTTGCTGGTGGGTCATCTATCAGTGAGTCATCTATCAGTGTTTCATCTATTAGTGAATAATTAATTTTTTATTCCTCTATTGGTGAGTCATATGTCAGTGAAAAATATGTGAATAGTTCCCTCTATGATAAGGATATGAACAGTGTTTCCAACATCCAACAATTTCGACCCTTTGACATTTACCATGACATTAAATGCATTCAGAGCCTTATTCTAATAGATTTAAAGCCTATTCAAATTCCATAACTCTTATAATTATATTCCTATGTTCCTGGTTTCCTTTACTCGGTAATACCACATAGTCTTCACGATATCTTCCTTTAATGGAAAATCTAAACTGGATCTAAAACATTACACAGTTTAGATTTTCAATAGGCTGAGATAAATTTTTATTTAATATTTATTCTCCATAATCTTGGAATGTGGTTCCTAGATACTTTATTTCCTAAGGGGGTTTACGATTGTGGTGTGGAACATGGATCATCTTTTCCCTACAGTTCTTCCTACTGCATGCGAACCCATGTCTTGGTGCAACTGGGAAGTGTCGATCCGTCTTCGATGAATGTTATGTTATACCTCTATTCTTCTAGGTTAATTGATCCTTTTCCTCTATTTGTCCTCCTGGTTATGTAATGTGATATGTAGGATATTAATGGACCTCTCTTGGTTGTTGGTTAATGTGGTCGTGCCGCATTGTCCTCGAGTAGATGTTTTCATTGTAGGAGAGGTGGTCGTGATCCATTGTGTTTTCCCATACTCATGAAAATAATGTAATAATGATTTGGAGGTTGGGGATTCATGGATTGATTATTATTTTTATGTTCAGTCATACATTTAGTATGATTTATCTATTGGACCTTAATTAAATTTAAATAATAAATATTGTAACGGAGTAAAGAATGGTTATCGATTGTATATTGTTTCTTTATAACATGATAATGGTTTACCTTTGGATTTTCACATTGTGTGATATCTATGTCTTGCAGATTTAGCATGTTTTTCGGGACAAAAATTTGTAAACAACATAAATTAGTGTTTAATTGTAAATTTATTTGGGCAATGATTAAGATGCATGTTAATTATTCTTGTTATTGTTATTGTGTTTTTTGATAACAAATAGATGCATTTATTCATGTTTAAATGAATTGGTTAATTAAATATGGAATAAAAGACTCATTGGGTATTAAAGAAAATTTCATGATGTGTTTTTAGATACACTCTTTCTTTTAATGTTTATGCGCCTTATTCTCTAGAGATGTGATTTATCACTATGTGTGGAGGGTGAATTCCTTGTTTAGGTTCAAGGGCCTTGTTGCAATGTTGTTTGATTCATACTTCTTGTGTTTTGGTGTGATCTTAAGAATGTTGAACATGGAGGTTTTTTGTGGTTTGTGGGGGTAGAGAGGCCAAGTGGTTGTGGTGGAATCAATTGACCACTAGATCAGGAAGAATAATTAGTGTATGCATGTGGGTGTCTAGGAGGACACTAAATATGACGAAACATTTTGTGTGTGAATGATGGATAATTTTTGAATCTTTTTATTTATTTGTCTACTTTACTTTCCCCACTTCATGAGTTATATATTAGTTATTAACCTCCATCCAAAATAGGCTATGATGTGTGGGGTATTATACATGATTTTTGTGTTTATCTTCTCAAGGGATGATGGGCATAAACTCCAGCAATAGGTGGAAAAGACATGACCTTTAGTTCATCTACTCACCTTGTTGAGCCCCTTATGTTTTTAATCCTAGATTTTTTTCTAGAAGACATGTAATTATGGAAATGTGATCATTCTATTAATAAATTGTTGAATAAATGATTTTATATCATGAGAATGGATCTTAATGGGATTCAATGATGAGGATACTTTTTAAAGGAACTATAGACCTGTTTTTATTTATCCTTGAGGGCATGAATCATTGGTGTGATTCTAATGAAATATAATGTGGAAATGATAAAGGTTAATTGATGGTTACATAATTAATTAACACAAAGTGGAAGTAATAAAAATGAATAATGTAATCTAATGTATCTCTTTAAATGGTTATGAGTTTATAGGATATCTAGTCTTAGTAGTGGAAGCCTCGAGTCCAAGAGAAGATAGTTGCAGTTGATTTTATGTATAATTTATTCCCAGAGTGTGGTTGTGAGCTACATTATTTTTGTACTTTCTTTGTTTCTAAATGTACTCTACTCGTTAGGTTATGGATACTGGCAACCTTGGCATTCGTATCCATGGGGGGTGTTTTCCCCCAACATCTTAATGGGAGTATGGATGGTTGGCTACCACCTTTGGAAACTCTTTCGTCTCTTGGTAGTTACTTGTGATGGTAGGAACAATAGTTAGTATTACCAAAATATGTGTGCAATGTGCAATAATAGATTGTGGTTATTCAGACACATATATTCCAGGTATATTTTTTATGTACTATTGTTGGTGTAACGTGTATAAGACATGATCTCTTGAGGATCCTTACTCGGTGTATGGTCTATAATGGATGGAGGTATAATACCCGCGGTATGATACACTTTATGTGAGATGTGGTGGCTACTAGAAACATCCTTGTTACCATGGCTATGTGGATGTTATTATTATTTTTTCATGAGGTGAATGTTGTGGTGTATTTCCTAGGTGTCTTTTGGAAAGACTTCTCTAGAGAGATACATAGGATGTGTGACATTGGGGAAAAGATGAAAACTAATGGGGAAGTGGTAGTGGGGTACCTTTGAAATTGACTATTATATTATATAATTTTTATGTGATACTTGGTGAGAGAATCCATTGTGGAAATTGGAACATGGTATATATGTTTAGGTGTCGAGTATATTTTACTTGTTGTTCACTATGATTTAACATGATTTCATCACATTTACACGAGAGGATCTAGGGTGGATCCTACTGAGTATACTATTATACTCACCCTATGTATATATAATGTATTTTTCAGGTGACTTGGAGAAGTTTGGAGATCAACATGATTACTACTGTCAAGGGGTTGAAGGAGCTGTTGGGGCTATATGGTCTCCACCATTTTACATTATTTTGGTACTATCAGTTTTTCCTTTTAGTTGAAGTATTTTTTTCCTAACATTACATATGTATAATTGATATATATTTTATATTTTAGTATGATAAGGAGAATTATGATGTATATCATATCTCTATCTTTCTCATTTGTTCTCTTAGAGGGTAATGCCTCCCAATTTTTTGTTTATTATACCCTTTGTGCTAGTCACTAACCCATGGACTATTGGAGGCGATAATATAGTATCACTATATATCTCCTATCTTTTCCGATGAAGGAGGTGCACACTTTGAATGGAGGGGTTCAAGAAATGTAGGTTTAAGAGGATCTGGTTGAGGTAAATAATGGAATTTTGAGTTAAGAAAATGCATGGATGAATGGGTTGGTAAGGAAACAATGTCATCTATGTTTAGAAAGCACAATAAACATGGGAGACTAGCTAAGACACATGTATTTAGGTCCCCTATGATCTGTTGTATAGAACATTATGTTTATAGTGGTTTCTATACGATGCAATACTGGTATCAGGGTAGATACCTAGGAATGGATTATGCATCCTTATTCATTACATTCGTGTATGAATGGGTAAACCATGGGATAAGTTAACCTATAATTAATCAAAGAAAAATATTAATTAATTAATGTTGATTATTCCATTTTATAGGTTCATGTGGTCAAAATATTTTTTTATTTTGTAGGTATGGCTCCAGGTCGACGTCTTGATCAGGTCTGTGTAGAATATGTTTAGAAGGCTATGCCATCCAATCGCAGTAGAGTAGAAGTCGAGGATGACTAAGCATGGAGGAGGACACTATGAGAGTATCAGTGCCAAGGGTTGAAAATGTATGAGGGCTCCATTTCAGAAGAATTCATAGAAGACTAGTTAAAGGATATTTAGATAGATTTCATCTCAATCTGTCCTCAGAAGGAGAACTGGGTGTCGTTGGTTAGGATAATGATGCGTGGAGAATCAATGTAGTGGTTGTCCTTCATCCTCTAGGGTCAAGAGGAGTCGATAGTCTCATCGGAGTAGTTCCGAGTCAAGTTCAAAGTTGAGTTTCTATCTTCAATGGAGAAGGTGTCCAGTCACCATGAGTTACTTACCATCAACTATGAGATATTGTGTGTGTTATTTTTTAATCCCATTTAGTAACATATTACGATATGCATCCAAAATGTTTCCACACGAGGAGTCATGAGCAAGTCATTTCAATGAGGCATTTCATCTAATGATCCAGCACTATGTCACCCCAATAATGATAAGGACATATCTAGAGATGATGGTTTGTTTAGAGGTTATCGAAATCAAGTTATCCAGAACTGGATCAACATGAGAGGGGAGTCACCAGGATTCCTCACGATGTAGATCTATGGTCAGGGGTTCACATTTTTCATGGTATAATATTGTCTATTTTTCTGGGGTTGGTCCCGACCCTCAGTATCTCATTTCTCTAGGGGATGTGGCACTTATACCTATTCCAAGGGATCTGGGCCTTTTTTTCATGTGATTCCATGGACATCTACTATGAGACTTCCAATCTATTCTTAGTAATCATCATGTGTTTGGTGTCTCACATTAGGTTCCTCAATTAAGGTATTTTCATCCATGACAGTAGGAAAAGGATGCACCAGCTTTGGATCAGCAGAGATTAGATGGGCAAGGTAGAGGATAGACCTCAGATGGTCCCCATCCTTGGAGATGAGAGAGTGGTGGTGGTTGTGGTCGTTAGTAGGGTCATAGATGCCATAGAGTAGGTCTTCATTAGCCAAATTTTTTAATGTTTCTAGTATCGAGTGAGCCAGATGTCTTTCAAGGTTCCAATTTCTTGTTTTCTACTTTGGTGTATTCCTTGTGTGATTATAGAGTGATTCCCTCCATTATATCACCAAACCTTGTTCATGCCTTGGAACATGAGTAATAGAGGACTCTAGTGCCCTCGACATTGACTACACCAATTGGCGGTGGAGCTAAATTATATGAAGTATGCAGATAATAGGAGCTAGAGTTGTGGACGAACCACTCATAGGCGGATTTCCAATGTTTATGGATAAAACCATATTATTTCAACCTTTTTAATGGTGTTTGTATTCAATGTAGGCTATTGTGGATTTCATTTGTTAGAAGGTTGCATTCTTCGACGCTTATGGAGAGCCAGAAGTGTTTTTTGGGAAGTGAGACCCTCAGATGGTCCAGAGGCATGTTCTATCCCTATCATACATTATGGATGAGGTGATATTGATTTCATAACTGGTAAAAAAATTGGTGTTTCCTAGGTTCATATTAGAGTACCCTAATGTCATTATAAGTGATGTTTTAGCTTTACCCCCCCCCCCCCCTGACGAGAGATCGAGTTCCGGATCAAGAAACTACCAGATGTGTCTTATATCTTGATGTATCCATGTATGATGGAACCTTCTGAGTTATGAGATCATTATATAAAACTTGATGGTCTGTTATAAGGGTGTTTTGTTTAGTAGAGTGTGTAACTATGGGGCGAACTTGTTTTGTTCATCAAGAAGGATGATTGCAGATTGTATTTTTATATCTATTATATTCACTTGAACAAAGGCACAATGATGAGACACTATCCTATTACGTGGATTGAATATTTATTCGATCAACTGAAGGGTTCATGTTGGTTCTGGAAGATCTACTTTTTGTCATGATATCATCATATGCGTGTGAAGGATGAGGATATCTGAAATACATCATTTCGTTTTCATCATAGGAATTATGACTTTGTTGGGATGTTGTTCGGTCTAATTAATTCTACATTTGTGTAGATGGGGTTGAGGAATGTTGTGTTCCATGAGTTCCTAGATATGTTTATAGTGGTCTTCATCAATGACTTCCTTATGCTCTTTATGTCTGAGGAGGAGAATGCAGAGAATCTGTATGCTTTTTTGGGAGTTCTTCGTCAACATAAAATATTTGGGAAATTGTCGATGTGTGAGTTTTAGGCTCTAGAAGTCTGTTTCATGGATAGAGTTGTATCCCAGTATGTAGTAGCTATGGATCCATTAATGATATAAGAAAATATATCATGATAATCCCCCAAGAAATTGGAAGAGTTGCAATGTTTCCCTGGTCTAAAGGGCTATTACAGGAGGTTCGTATCAAATATCACTCTAGTTGCGACCCCCCTAGTAGTATTGAACCAAATGGATAATGTGTTTCTAAGTAATGATCAAGGTCATGATTCTTTGGAGTATATGAAGGATATGATGATCAATGCTCCAATTATTTTTCAAAAACTAGAAGGAGTTCTGTTTGACATTTTTTGTGATGCTTCATGTATGGGGTTAGGATGTGTTCTGCTAAAGTAGATATCATTCATTTTTTATGGTTCTTAGTAGATGCATCCCCATGACTGTAACTATTACAGTCATGATATTGAGTTGGAAGCTGTTCTGTTTTCCCTAAAATTGTGGAGACAATACCTTGTTGGAGAGTGCTTTGTTTTCTTCACCCATCCCAAAATCATGAGGTATTTTTTCCCATAATGACTAGAACATGCAATATGGTCCGGGGATGGATTTTGTATAAGATTAAGATGATGAAATATCATAAACAGAATTTATGGGGAATATTATGCATGACATGATTACTTGGAAGTCGAATAGTGATTTATTCCATGAATCAAATGATTCATAAAGGTAATGGAAGAACATTCATCTAAACATATTGATATGGGAGAATTTGGTGGAAGAGGATGTATTTTTCTGATTAAAATCCAATAATCTGTGGTTATGAATGTGTACTATTCTCATATGGAAAATCTTGAGGTGGAGGTATAGAGAGACGATGTTTTTTTTGGTGAGGCCCATGATGAATGGTCTGAGTATGAACAAAATCGAGGGTTGTTTTAAGGGAAGTCTCTTAATTCCTTTGAAGATGCATGATATAGTTCTAAGAGAGTTCCATAGTTCTCCCTTAGCAGTACATCCTAGTATAATAAATATTTACCAATCCTTGAAGAGTTAGTTTTGGTGCCCTAAGTTAAATTGTGTAGTTATAGAGTTTGTGACTCAATGTTTGGTCTTCTAGAAGTTGGAGGTCATGGACTGTGTTCCCAGTGCATTACTACAGTAATTAAATGTTCCTCAGTGGAAGTGGGAGGATATCGCGATAGACATTGTTACTGGTTTACCTTGAGCATAGGGAGGAAATGAAGAAATATGGTTAGTTTTTAATGATTTGACTAAATCAAAACACTTCATATCAATAAATAAGTAGGACATAGCGGAGGTTTTGTTGAGACAATATCTAGAACAGGTGGTGAGACTTCGCCGAGTCTTAAGGATGATAATTTCTGATCAGGATCCTCAATTTACCTACATTGTGTGGAGAGGTCTCCCGCATGCCATTGGTTCTTAGTTATTTCATAGAACTAATTTTTATCCACAAATATATTGTCACATGGAGAGGACCATCCTGTCTCTTGAAGACATGTTTCACTCTTGTGACCTGGATTTTGAAGGTTTGTGGATAAGGAAACTACCTTTACTAGAGTTCACATACAACAATAGTTTTCACTCCAACATTGGTATAGAGTCATTTAAATCCTTGTATGAAAAACCATTCCCAACATCATTTTGTTTGACTGGGGTTAGAGAGTTAATAATTCTCAGGCTGGAACTGTTACAGAATATGATAGAGACGGTTTAGGTGATTCATGAGAGAATGAAGCCAAGGCAAGATTTTCTGAAATCTTATGTCGATCATAAGAGGAGACCTTTGGAGTATGATGTTTGGGATCATGATTTTCTGAAGGAGACTCCCCATCATATGTAGTGATGGTTTTTTCATGTGATTAAGATTTCCACCTGATTTAATGGGCCTTTCGAGGTGTTGGCTCGTGTTTGAGCCATGGTGTATCAGGTAGTACATCCCCTATAAATGAGCCAGAAATATGTGTTTTTCACATGTCAGGGAAAAATCATTATCTTCATGATGAAACTCACATCATAAATTGGGGACAGATCAATGTTGAAAATGATGAGACCACAGAGTATCGTCCTCTAGAAGTCCAGGACTGCAAGGAGAAGGTGTTGTTAGGGAATGATATCCCAATGGTTCATCTCATGTGGTGGCATAGTGGCATGGAGGAGAGTACCTGGGAATGTGAGTAATAGATACATGCTCAATACCTTAACTTGGTTTATGTTTAGATATTTTCATGTAACATTGTTCATTTTGTGGTTGTAGACCATCCCAATTTATGATATGGTTTTTTTGTTGCTAGTTGTGGATTTATCTCTTCTGAGAGGTATATCCTCAAGGATAGATGTTGGGAAAAAATCCCTCAAGGCATCATTGAATCATTTTTGAGGTGATTGTGTTTGTTGACAAAGTGGACATCTGAGTGGTGATTGTTGACAATGAAAAAAGATGACATACAAATTTGTTGACAAAGAGGATTTCATGGTGGAATGTTGGGTTCAAGAGATGTGGTCAATGATCCATGTTTTATTCAAGAACGTCAACAAAGGAATGGATGATCTGGAGGTGGAATACAAAGAACAGATACAAGGTGGTGCCGTTTTCCGGTTTTCCCAATTTTTTGGGCCTGAAAATCGACAAATGATGAAATGTGGTTTTTGGAAAAGGGACTTGCGCACCGTGTACTTGATGGCTTGGAAACATGCACGCCATATTTTTTTCAAGATCAGATCATCAAAATATGGCAAAGGGATAATGGTCACACATGTTTTGGTGAGGGCGCGTAGGTGACATGCACGCCATGAAAGATACTTGCGTGCTGATGCCTTGGATGTTTGGGAACTTGCGCACCTATGGTTTTTCACGATCAGAAGATCAAAATATGGAAAAGGAAAGAGGTTCGCGTAAGTTTGGAAGTAGGTCCCGTAAGTGACTTGCAGGGGAAGAGACCTGCGTGTCGAGACTTGCGCACCGAAGGTTGACATGCGTGCCGTCGCTCAGGGTGGTCAGATTGCCTATAAATATTGGACCACCCCTCCTCATTCCATACTGGAGTTCAACACTTCGAGAAATCAAAGCTCTCGTCGCACAGGTGTGGTTGTCACGCAAGTGGTGTGTGGGTCGCTCAAGTGAAGTTGTGTGCCAGTGGTTGATGTTTCACGCCAAAATTGGTTTGGGCATAAAAGGAAGTGAGTCACGCACGTTTTGGGTTGAAGAAGGTTGTGTCGTGCAAGTGTCTGAGGTAGAATTCCACGCCAGTTGTGAATTGTGCGCCGATACTTGCGCGCCGAGATTGACTTGCGCGCCAAGTAAGGTTTATTTCAAGCAGTGTTTTTTGGGCTGTGTGGAAGCTGGATGTTTTCCTGATACCTTCGGTGCAAAGAGATATTCATCTACGGGTGAAATTTGGGCTTCATCAGAGCATCTACATACAGAAGAAGATGCATTCTTTCATGCAAGTGAAGAGACCTACAGGTTTATAAACTGTGATTGGATACATTCCGGAGTAGTGAGCAAAGGAAGAGGAAGAAGGTGATCCTCTCCACCAGCAGTGAACCAGAGAGAGCTAAACAGGGACTGAACCTTGGGAAAGCAGTGAACTGACCCTAAACCATGTAAAGGCAGTGAGCCTGGGACAGAGCTACTGTGCTCGAACATTGTAATCCACATCTAGTGATGTATAGTGGAATTTGGTACGAACGATCACCTATCAGTGTATGCTCCTTGGACATAGCCCTTAGCAGTGAACCAAGTAATATTGTTGTGTCATGTTCTTTCTTTACTTTCTATTTATATTGTGCAACAGGAAAGAGAGAGAAGAGTGTTATTCTTAACAGGAAAACATGATCAGAACGAGCTTTAATTTTAAATTAGTCATACCCTGAATCACCCCCCCCCCCTCTCAGGGTATTCAGACTTGTATACCTAACAATTGGTATCAGAGGGAAGGGTTGATATTTTTTCTTATCTTAATGGAGGTCACTAATCATAGAGGGATTCCAATCTTCGACGGTTTTAATTTTCAAATATGGAATAATTGAATGCAACACTATTTCCGATCTTTGGGAATGGATGTATTTTCAATATCTATGCATGGTAACATAGCTGATATTACTAGTGGTGCATTATCAGAAGCTGAGCATAAATAGTTGGATGTTGATGCCAAAGAAATCAATGCCTTAGGGTGATCCCTTTCCAATCCCATCTATACAAAGGTGATGTCATGAAAAACGTCACATGCCATGTGGGAAAAGCATTTGAATATTTATGATGGGGATACCAAAGTTAGAGAGGCAAAGCTGCAAGTGTTGTGGAACAAGTATGAAGATCTAAGAATGAACCCGAATGAGTATGTTGATGCATTATGTGATAGGGTAAATGTTGTGGTAGAAGAAATGCAAGGTCATGGTGAGATTATCAAAGACATTAAAATTTTAAAGCACATCTTGAGAAAATATCCACCTCAGTTCAATCCAAAAGTTTCTATTTTGGAAAATAAAGAATCGAAAGAGCTGACATTGGAAAACCTGCACAACACACTTGTTGCGTATGAAATGAAAAATGATGAAAACGATGCTGGGGAAAAGGGGAAATCTAAAGAGGTTGAATTTAAGGCCATGAAGAAGATGACTATTGAATATTTTCAGGAGGCATAAGAGACAGATGAGGTGATGTCATTCCTTTCTTCAAATATGCAAAGAGTAAAAGGAATGTTTAAAGGGAAACTTCCACTAGCATGATTTCTATGTGGAAAGGTTGGTCATATTACTGCAAGATGCCTCAAAAGGTTTCAAGAAGAAAATGATGAAGATGAAGTTGAAAATCCCAAGAAGATATCTTCAGCCTATGTGAAAGGGAAGAAGCAGTTCAAGAGAAATTTCTTCAAGAGGAAGAATCTTCATTCATAAGAAATAGATAGTTCAGATGAGTCTGAGGATGAAGAGGTTGAGGAGTTAGAAAATTGTAATGATCATAGAAAAAATGCTATGGTAGCGGTCGTCGGTAGTTCTCAAGAAAAGGAGGAAACTGACTTTGGAGAAGAGGATGCATAAGTTGAAGGAAGAGTTGATATGGAAGCCGAATTGGAAGAAGCTATTGGGATATAGATGATAAGAGAGAAAAAACAAAGAAATCTAATAAAGTTGTTCGTGATGCCAAACTATATATGCAGCAACATGAAGATAAGAAGTCTGTGTTGATGGATGAAATTGAAAAACTCAAGTCATCAACACTAGAGAACTCAAAATCAGTTCGTGTGTATAAGCTCAAGATTGAAGAACAGAAAAGGGAGATTGATGGCTTGAACAGAAAAGGGAAATATCACGTCAAGAATATCGAAGAGCATGAAAAATAAGTTGTCAGTCTACGGAGAAAAGTTAAAGACCAGGAAATGCCTTTGATTCCCAATACATTCTTGGGAAAGCAGATCATTCGGAAGACTGAAAAGATGAATGTGGCACCCAGTAGTTCATCTGGAAACAAGCATCAATTTAGCTCAATTGTTAAGGCTGATTCAGGGCTTGATCATAAAGAAAAAACTTGTGGAAATTGACGTCAAACTGCAAGCACCCGTCCCAATATTGAAGATTGATTTGGGCACAAAGAAAAATCATAATATTTAGAGATCCCAAGGGGATACATGGAGTTATGAAGTGTCACGAAGGAATGCACCATATATCAGGTGTTGTTGTTGTGGGAAGATGGGAAATTCATAGTATGTGTGTTCCATATCCAAGGGATATCAAAGGGAACAAGAACAGTGGTGGTAGCCAAATAGATAACAGTTTTCCAGAACATATTTTGAAGGACACTTTTTTTGGTGTGGAGGATTTTGGCACATGTATAGGTAATGTACTTCGACCATTCATAGAAATGTACCAAAGCAGAATCAAAACATTCGCAATCAGCAGATTAATAAACCGAAAGGTGAGTTAAAAATGCAGAATAGATTTGCGGCATTGTAAGATGAGGCAGGTCCATCATACTTTGAGAAAGAACAAAAGTCTAAATCCATGCCGAGTGTGAAAGAAAACGTATGGACCAAGAAGAAAAAAAAAATTAGAAGGCTGTGGTGGCAGAGATTTCCCTTAAAGCATCAGATCGATTTGGTGTGTGGATCCTTTATAGTGGTTGCACATCCCACATGATGGGTAATAAGGATCTTGTTATAGGCATAAAATATGACAAACAAGGAGTTGTCAAATTTGGAAATGATGAAGGCCTGAAGATTGTTGGATGAGGGAAAGACATGTTTGGGGGCAAATAAATGAGATCTGCTGATGTCTTGGTAGTAGAGGGTCTTAGTCATAACTTGCTCAGTGTCAGTCAACTATGTGACTCTGGGCACTCTATCTGATTTACCATGATGATGTGTGTTGTGAAAGGAAAAGATGGAGCAATTGTTCTATAGGGAAAAAGTACAAAGGGAAATCTATACCTTGTAGGTGGGGAAGAATATACATGTATGTTATCCATAGAGGAAGAAAACCAGCTGTGGCATAAGCAACTTGGTCATCTATGCCAACCATATATGGAGGATCTTGTAAAGTGTGATGCTGGTAGAGACCTTCCCAAACTATCACATGATCACACTCATACGTGTGATGCTTTCCAACAAGGGAAGATCATCATAATGTTATACAGGCCAATGAAGCATAAATCAACTAGAGTGCTCGAATTGGTTCATGCTGATGTATGTGGACCTATCTCACCACGAGCTATAAATGGGAAAAGGTACTATGTTCTTTTCATTGATGATTATAGTATAATGGCCTGGGTATTTGTCATTACCCATAAGACAGAGGTGTTCAGTTGCATAAAACAGTATAGGAGGGAATCAGAAAGGATGCTTGAGTAGAAAATTTTGAAGTTCCGTAAAGATAACGGTGCAGAATTCACAAACAGTCAAGTGGAAGAGTACCTCGAGAAACATGGGTTAAGGCATCAAGTTTCATCAGTGAGAACTCCCCAACAGATTGGAGTGTTTGAAAGGAGAAATCATATTATCAACAACACGGCCAAAACGATTCTTATTGATAAAGACCTACTAGAGAAATTTTTGAAGGAAGCAGTTTTAACATCGGTCTATGTTTCAAACAGGTCTCTGTTGTGTCTGAAGCAAGGGAAGACTCTGTATGAACTGTTGTACGGAACGAAGCCAATGTTGAAATAATTTCGAATCTTTGGAAGTAAATGTTTCATTCTCAACAAAGAAAATCACAGGAAGTATGAGGCATGAGGAGATAAAGGGATATTATTTGGCTACTCAGGAAAAAATAAAGAATATAAATGCTTCAAAAAAGGCTGGGAAAATTTGTTGAGAGTAATGATGTCACTATAGTAAAAAATGAAGAGAAATCTCAAAGACCTAGTGAACAGTTTTTGGATGAAAGTGATGATGAGGTAAGTGAAATAGGGGGAGTAGAAGTGGTAGAGGCTGACTCAGAAGAAGATACAGATGATGAACAAGAAAGTGTCAAGTCTGTGTCTGCAAGGAAGATAAAGAGTCGAGCTGAAATTGATAGGAAAAATATCATTGGTGATCAGAAAGCTCCAGTTCAGACTCGAATAATGAAATCATTACAAAAAACATCAATTTTATCTTATTTGGAGCCAAAATGTTTTTCCGATGCATCTGAAGATGAAAAATGAGTTCAGGATATGAATGAAGAGCTTGATCAGATTGAGAAGAACCAGACGTGGGAGATTGTTTCGAGGCCAGCAGACAAGAATTTCGTCGGGACTAAATGGGTCTATCACAACAAGATGAATGAAGACGGAACTGTGTTTGAAACAAAGCACAACTAGTGTGCAAGGGATACTCCTAGATAGAGGGAATAGATGTAGATGAGACATTTGCACCGGTTGCATGGCTGGAGACAATCAGATTATTTTTGGCCATAGCAATGCGAATAATGTTCAAAGTGTTCTAGATGGATGTCAAATCTGCATTCTTGAATGGGGTTCTAGAAGAAGAGGTGTACATTGAGAAGACAGATGGTTTTCTCATTCCTGAGGATGAGAACAAAGTTTGCAGGCTGAAGAAGGCATTTTATGAGCTGAAACAAGAACCAAGAGCATGGTACTCAAGGCTTGATTAGTACTCGAAGAAGCTCGGTTTTCAGTGTGGAGGAGTTGATTACAATCTTAATTTCAGTAGTGACAGTAATAAAAGGATGATGGTGCTGGTGTATGTTGATGACATAATTTTTGGAGGATCATATGAAGCTCAGTGCAGACAGTTTCTTGAATTCATGAAAAATCAGTTTGAAATGTCAATGATTGGAGAGCTAATGTTTTTCCTTGGTCTACATGTGACACAAGGAAGGACTGGAACATTCATTTCTCAAATTAAATATTCCAAGGAGGTTCTGAGAAGGTTTGGAATGGATAATTCCAAGGAGATGAAGACTCCGGTTGCTACCCGGATAAAATTATCAAAATATAAGGATGACAAGGAAGTTAATATCACAGAATACAGTCAAATTATTGGAATATGTTATACTTAACTACAATAAGTCCTGATATTGTTTTTTCCACATGCCAAGCAGTGAGATATCAGAGTAATCCCAAGGAAATCCACATGCTTATAGTGAAAATAATACTTCAGTATATCCAGGGCATAGTGGATTTCACCATGACATGTACTGACAAATCTCAGACAGAGTTATTGGGATATACTGATGCAGACTGGGCCTGTTCAGTAGATGATAGAAAATCAATGTCAGGTGGTGCATTCTATCTTGGTGGGCTTTGTATTGCTTTGTTAAGAAAGAATAAGGATTGTATTTTGTTGAGCACCGCAGAAGCTGAATATATTGGGGCCAATCAAGCATGCACACAATTATTGTGGATGAAGCAACAGCTTGAAGATATGGGAGTTGAAGTGAAGTCTCCGATCAGAATCTAGAGCGACAACTCTAGTTCTATAAATCTTAGAAAAAATCTCATCCATCATTCAAGGACAAAGCACATTGATATTATGTATCATTTCATCAAGGATAAGGTGGAACAAAGACTTGTGAAGTTGTTGTATGTGCCTACAGAGTTACAGGTTATAGATATTCTGAAAAAGGCCTTACCCAAGGAAGCATTCGAAAGGGATCGAATGGATATGGGAGTTCTGTCGATTCCCGACACTTAAAATCATGTGGATGTGGACCCCCCTCTCCCCGAGGTATGATGTGTGTTTTTTCCTAAATGTTCTGATGTGTTCTCTACTCTGTTACAGACTGCAATGGAGTGACCTTTGGGTTCATTGACAAAGGGGGAGAAAATAGTGTTTTTTAAGGGGGAGACAGTGTGGAGATTTGATAAATCATGAATGATATGGGGAGAAGCTAACAGGTGGAGCATCCAGTTAGGGGGAGAGCAATGAGAAAGGGGGAGCGTATTAAATCTGATGATGCTAGAAGTGATTGATCAAAGGATAGATATCACAACAGCTGAGGATCGTGATAAAAGTACAATAGTGGTGTTGGAGAGTGGTAAGAATTTTTTCTAACAAAAATTGGTATTCCAAAATGTCCTTCAAAAATTGGTATCAGTTTGGTGTCAACAGTGGATGTCAGAGATGAATTGATTCATTGATGAACTTTTCATTTACTCTTGTTTCCCACGCCGAGCATTGCTCATGTGGGCTTAGAGTATGTGTTGAGTAAATCCTTTATCTCTATCAGAATTGAAAAAGGCGAATGGTGGCTGAAGAATCAACGATGTATAATTTTATGGAAGAGTTTTCAACAATCTCAAAGGGGGAGATTGTTGGGAAAAAAATCCCTCAAGGTGTCATTGAATCATTTTTGAGGTGATTGTGTTTGTTGACAAAGTGGAGAAGTGAGTGGTGATTGTTGACTAAGAAAAACGATGACATACAAATTTTTGACAGAGATGATTTCATGGTGGAATGACATGTTCAAGAGCTGTGGTCAATGATCCATGTTTGATTCAATAACGTTGACAAAGGAATGGATGATCTGGAGGTGGCATAAAAAGAACAAATACAAGGTGGTGTCGTTTTCTAGTTTTTTCCAATTTCTTGGGCCTGAAAATCGACAAATAATGAAAAGTGGTTTTTGTAAAAGGTACTTGCGCGCTGTGTACTTGAAGGCTTGGAAACATGCACACCATATGTTTTTCAAGGTCAGATCATCAAAACATGTCAAAGGGATAAGGGTTGTGCAAGTTTTGGTGAGGTCACGCAGGTGACTTGCGCGCCGTGAAAGATACTTGTGCGCCGATGCCTTGGAAGTTTGAGATAATGCACGCCTATGGTTTTTCAAGATCATAAGATCAAAATATGGCAAAGGAAAGAGGTTTGCACAAGTTTTTAAGTAGGTCGCGCAAGTGACTTGCAGGGGAAGAGACCTACGCATCGAGACTTGTGCGCCGAGGGTTGACTTGCGCGCCGTCGTGCATGGTGGTCAGATTTCCTATAAATACTGGACCACCCCTCCTCATTCCATACTGGAGTTCAACACTTTGAGAAATCAATGCTCACGTCGCACAAGTGTGGGGGTCACGCAAGTGGTTTGTGGGTCGCGCAAGTGAAGTTGCACGCCAAGTGATAGTTACGCGCTAATATTGGTTTGGGCGCAAAAGGAAGTGAGTCACGCAGGTTTTGGGATGAAGAAGGTTTTGTCGCGCAAGTTTCTAAGGTAGACTTGCGCGCCGGTTGTGACTTGCACGCCGATACTTGCGCGCTGAGATTGACTTGCACGCCAAGTAAGGTTTATTTCCAGGAGGGTTTATCGGGATGTGTGGAAGCTGGATGTTTTCCCGATACCTTCGCTGAAAAGAGATATTCATCTACGGGTGAAAATTGGGCTTCAACAGAACATCTACATATAGAAGAAGATGCATTCTTTCGTGCATGTGAAGAGACCTACAGGTCTATCAACTGTGAGTGGATCCTTTCTGGAGCAGTGAACAAAGGAAGAGGAAGAAGGTGATCCTCTCTACCGGTAGTGAGCCAGAGAGAGAGAAACAGGGAGTGACCCTTGGGAAAGCTGTGAGCTGGCCCTATACCTTGTAAAGGCTGTGAACATGGGACAGAGTGACTGTGACCAAACATTGTAATCCACAGCTAGTGAAGTATAGTGGAATTTGGTACGACTGGCAACCTGTCGGCGTATTCTCCTTGGACGTATCCCTTAGCGGTGAACCAAGTAATATTGTTGTGCCCTGTGATTGCTTTACTTTCTGTTTATATTGTGCAATAGGAAATAGATAGAAGAGTGTTTTTCTTAACAGCGAAATAAGATCAGAACGGGCTTTAATTTTAAATTAGCCATACCCTGATTCACCACCCCCCCCTCTCATGGTATTTAGCCTTGTGGACCTAACAAGAGCATTCAAGGGATGGTAGTAGTTTTAGTGTGGTTTCGTTTTGTACCTCTAATGATGTAGTTGAGAACCATTAGTGGAAACTGCCTTGAATGGTATTTCAAAGGCTGCTTTCTTAGACCCCTTTTTTGTTTCATCCCTAGGATGGATTTGGATTCCCAAGGAAGAGAATGTTTTGAGATGTATATCATGTAATTTATCTGACCTCTCTCATATATTCATTCAATAAAATGTTGTGATTGAGGTGTTATGGGAGGTGAAAATGACTTATTCTGAATACATCCCAAAGAAATTTTGTTTTCTAAATAGTGTTTCCAGTTCTGAGAATAGTGTTTCCAGTTCTGTGAATAGTGCCATCAATATGTCATGTGTCGGTGAGTCATCTATCGGTGAGTCATATATCAACATGCCATCTATCAGTGAGTCATCATCCCATGAGTCATTTGTCATTTATTCATATCTCGGTGTGTCATCAGTCAGTCAGTCATCTTTCAGGGAATCATATATCAGTGAGTCATTTGTCGGTTAGTCTTCTATCTGTTATTCATTTGTCAATGAGTCCTCTCAGTGAGTCATCATTTAGTGAGTCATTTATTGGTGAGTCATCTATTATTGATTTGTTTGTAGATGAGTCATCTATCCTTATGTCATTTTATGATGATTCCTCTATCATTGTGTCATCTTTCAGTGAGTCATCTATCAGTGAGTCATCTGTTAGTGAGACATCTGTGGGTGAGTCATCTATCAGTGAGTCATCTCTCATTGGGTAATCTATTAGTGAGTCATCTATTTTAGGTTCATCATTCAGAGAGTCATCATTCAGTGAGACATATGTAAATATTTCTATTTTGGAGACTGATGTGAAAAATGTTTCCCGCATCCTACAGTTTCACCCCTTTGATGTTTTCTATGATGTTAAACACATTCTAAGCCCTATTAAATAGGTATTAAGGCTGATTCAAAGACCCTAACTCCAATTATAGAATTTCTATGTGTTCAGGTTCCTTTACATGGTCATGCTAAATTGTCTTGACGTGATCTACCTTTATTGGAAAATCTAAATATTATATAAATTGCTACTCTATTTAGATTTTAAAAAGGATGAGATGAATTTTTCCATCTTCTTTTTATCAATACTCTTGGTCCGTGTTGTCCATAATCTTTCATTCCCAAGGTGAAGTGATATTGTTGTGTGGACCTTGGATTTTGTTTTCCCTAGAGTCATTCCGGCTGCATGCACACCCCTATAGTTTTGAAACCAGGAAGTGTTGATCCATCTTCGATATAAAGTATGTTATATATATGTACTTATTGGATCCCAAATCTGTTTCCTATCATAATACTATTCATTACAGAATGTGATCTATATATTTTTATGGACCATTCATGGGTGTGGGTTGATGCGGTTTTATTGCGGCATCCTTGGGTGGATGTAGTCATTGTGGGAGTGGTGATCACGATCCATTGGGTTGGCCCAGTCTCATGAAAATAACATATTAATGCTTTTAAGGTTGGAAATTCAGGGCTTCAATAAACTTTTTATGTGCTGTCATATAGTTATTATGATTTACCAACTAGTCTAAAAAGATATTTACATGATAAATATTGAACTTGAGTGAATAATGGGTATCAATCATAATTTGTTTCGTTATACCGTGATAATATTTTGCCTCTTAATTTCATATATAGCTCAATTTCAATGACTTGTTTGTTTATCTTGTCATTCCTAAAGTAAATTGGTAAATAATGTAAAATCAAAATTAATTGTAAATTTATTTAGACAAAGATAATGTGGCATGTTAATGAATTTGGTTATTTTTTGTTGTGATTGGTAATAAATCATTTAGATGATGTTATGATTATTTAAAAGAATCAGTTAATTAAATATGGAATAAATTACTAGTTGGGAGATAAATATTGTGGTAAAGGGTTTTTAGTTACCCTCTTCCTTCTAAATTCCTTGCACCTTATACATTGGATCTTTGAGTGATTATTGTGTATGAAGGTAGAATGCCTTGTTTAGGGCCACGATCCCAGTTTCCATGGTGTTTATTTCCAACTGCGTGTGTGTTGGTGTGTTCATGGGATGGCTAATCGTAGAGGGTTTTTGTTGTATGTGGGGATAGGGAGGTCTAGTGGTTTTGGTGGAAGTAGTTAATACATAGAGTAGCAAGATGTATCGATTTATGAATGTGGGTGTTGGGGAGGACACCAGAGATGATGAAACATGTGCGATCGAAATGTCAGAATCTTTTGGAATCTTGTTGTTTGTTTATCTACTTTAATTTCCCCACTACAAGAGGTAGATGGTATTTCTTACCCAAATTCCAAAATAAGTGAAGATGCATTTGGTATTCCACATTCTTTTAGTGATTTTCTTTTTAATGTTGGATTGGCCTATTCTCCAGCTATATGTGATAAAGACCTGTTCGGAAATTCATCTACTCCCCGTGTTGAGCCCCTTGTCATTGGAATCATAAAATGTTTGTTCTAGAAAACTATAATTATGGAACATTGATAAATCTGTTAATAAATGAGGGAATATATGATATAAAACCATGGGGTCAGAGCATACTATGATGCAATGTTGTGGTTACATTTTAAAGGAACTGTTTACTTTGTTTGGTTATGCCTGGAGGGAACATAACATTGGTGTGATGCTAATGAAATGTAATATAGAAATTATAATTTTTAATTATTGTATATAATATTAATTAAAATAAATTCAAAATGATAAAAATGGACAAATTAATCTAATTTATCACTTTAAATGGTTGTGTGCTTATAAGATACCTAATCTTAGTAGTGGCAGCTAGGATTCCGATAGACATTTGCTTCAATTGAGTGTATGAATAGGTTAATATTATTGTGGGGTTGTGATCAGTAATATATTATAAACATTTGGTGTTTCAGTATCCAACTCTATCCTTTGGTTCGAAAAAAGTGACACCTCTAGATTTAGATCCCTTGGGGGTGTTTTCCCCAACATCCAGATGGGAGGACGGATTGATGACTACCCTATTTGGCTCCACATTCATCTCTTGGTAGTCACTTATTTAGGTATCCACATAAGTTAGTTTTACCCATATATATGTGTATTGTACTGTAATGTCTTGTGGGTATTGACATACATAGGTTCTATATATAGTTTCATATGGAATACTGGAGGTGTAACATGAATATATTGTGATGGCTTGATGATCCTTACTCAGTGTATGTTCTACATTGGATTGAGGTATAATACCTAATGTACGATACAATATATGAGAGTTGTGGTGGATCCTATAAACTGCCAAATTACCATAGTTACATGGATGTGTTGGTTGTGTTGAATGAGGTCCTTTTTGCGGTGCTTCGCCCAGGTGTTTGAGGGAAATCCATTTGGAGAGAGATGCATAGGACATGTGACATTGGAGAAAAGTAGAAAAACAGAGGTGATATTGTAATAGGACGCCCTTAATATTTTTTATTGTAATATATACTCTGGTATTCATTACTTTTTGAGAGTTCCAATATAGATGATGTGATGATAGTATACCTGTTTAGGTGATGAGTATGTTTTGTTTCTTGTTCACTGTTCTATAAAATGATTTATTTACTTTTTCCTGATAGGCTCCATGGAGGATCATACTGAGTATACTGTTAAAATCACCATAAATAAATATAAACAATTTTTAGGTCACATGGAATAGTTTGGTGTTCAACTCAGTTACTACTATCTTGTGGTTGTAGGAGCTGTCTAGACTTGGTGGTAGCTTCAGTTTTACTTTCAATTTGTACTTACAGGTTGTCCTTTCAATGGTAGTAGTTTTGGAAGAAATTACATATTTGTACATGGGATTTATTTTATATTTAAATCTAAGATAGAGTTTTTTGGGGTATATATTATCTTTCTCATTCACATGTGTTCACTTAGATGGTAATTCCTCTAATTTGTGTGTTCACTATACTCTCTATTGTAATCTCCATCTCGGGGCCAATTAGAGATGGGACTCAGGTGTCACTATCTCTATAATCCCGTTTCCAACCAAAGAGGGGTAAAAATTAAGTGGTGGGGGTAGTGACAATTATGGTTATAGAATAAGGTATTAACATGTTTGAAACCACAAAAATTGAGGTTAAAGAACACACATCTAAGAGGAATAATAAGAGATGTGGTTTCATCTCAATTTACATTCGATTGAAAATTATTTGTTTTTACGATCCAATTAAGATTAATGTGGAATATATAGTTTCCTATTTTATTTTATTATAATTAATAACTCAATATTCATGTCATTTTAAATTTCACTTTGAACTATATCAACAAAGTGGGTTTTACTTGAAAATTACTAAAAGATAAATGTTATCTATGTAATATTATATTATTTGATGATTGATATCTTTCTATTGAAAAATTCATTCCTTATGATAGTTTTTATTATAGATTAAATTTATCTTAAATATCCATATTCTATTGAAATGGATTTTAAAATTTCATAAACATTATTCCATGTTTATATATGTTGTTCATTTTTATAGATATTTTATTATTTGGGGAATTATTGATAAATCCATATCTATTACTAAATATAGATATTTTAAGATTGATTTTTGATGTTAATTAAATAAATATATTAAATATATTATTATATATATGTGGAATTCATTGGACATGGAATACATGGGTTGGGAACAAGTTAATTCAAGCCCCTCGATGCATCAGTAGTCTTATGAGATGAATCAGTTAGCCAAATCAGAGTTTTTTTAAAAAATCATGAGAATATATCATGATGACATATGTATCATGTTCCTAGGAAACCTTCCATACAGCATTTAATCATATCCTTCAACCATTCATCTGTAATTTTCATCTTTTGGATTTTCACTATGTCAAAATATATAGATTCATTTCAATTTTAGATAACGGATTAAATGGAACTTGTTTTCAGTTATCTTTAATTCCATAATTTAATGCCTTATTTTGTTATTTAAATGGAATGTGTGTTTATTTATTTACTAGGACATATTAATTATTAATTATTTATTCATTATATCATCTGATGTAATGTACCCAGACTATGAATTTGAGGTCACCATTATTTTTTTTCCTTTCACATGTATATGAAGATAAATTCAAAGAATGAGTTTCAAGGATGTGGAGAATTTTATTTTTTAATGTATTGGGTTTCATTTACTATTACCATGTGAAATGGGTATCTTGTATGTAATAATATTTTCCTAAATTATTAAATGTATTGGTCCTTTGGAATTTTATTTCATGTAATCATTCTAATGTAGTAAATTAAAGCACAGGCTCTGGGCATTTGGGGTCAGTTCATTACAGAGGTATAAAGGGATCTATGGTAGAATAGTTGGAAAAATGATTTAGGAAAATATAATTTAGAAAACCTAAGCCGTAGATATAATTTTAGTAAAAAAATATAAGAACATCTTATAATTTTTGTAATGTATATTTTATATGTTTCTTCTTTGAAATTAAATAATTTATAAATACTAAAAGTGGATATGGTTATGCCATATATGTATGTATGTCTAACAAAACTAAAAAGTCATGTGAGGAGAAACTTGAGCATAACCTAGTACACTACAATTGGCCTTACTTAGCACCTATTTTGAGACTCACAAGATAAAATCATAGGATAATTCACATTTTCATTTCAAACCATTTTGGGGGATTTAAATGTAATGAAGTCTCCAAAGAAACCAAAGCTTAGGGTTCTATGATTTATGATGCATAATTTTATGATAGGTACTATAAAAAATTTAATGTTGTACATTATGATTAATAATTCATGATTTTTTAATCCAATCTAGTAAATTAAATTGTTTAGCTTTATTCATAGAAGGATAAATTGAATCAATACTCCTAAAAAATGTAGATATTTTCATGCTGAGGAAACCAATAAAACTAGTATTGGAAAAGAGAAAAATAATTCTATATTATAAAATCTTAACCAAGTTATGAAAAAAAATCTTTTACATAATGGATAAAAATATTTCTTATACATAATAACATATGTGGTATTAAATTATTTGATATAATCCCCAATTGTATTGTGGGAATAATAATCCAATGGTATCTGAGAAATGGATTATTTTTATGGTGAATATATTTATGGCTTGGGATGCAGTGAAATAAAAATGGATACACATTAGTTGTATTGTATCAATGGTGATTCTGATCAATGGTGGGTTTGGATCTTCGATAATAGGGAGGATGAAGAAATATAACTCATGGAATGGAATTATATTAAGGCGACGTTCATCGATTAATATTTCACCTATGAACAACAAATTGAGACGAAGAAACTGTTATTTAGCTTAAGGAAAAAGGAAGAATAATTTGTTGAATATTATTAACCTATGTTTACAATGTTATCCATGTATTCAATATAGTATATATTCTATATGGATTGCTTGATTAATCACTTTTTAGATGGGATTAATCCAAGTATCCAAAGGGATGTTGTGTCACTATTTTTTTAATCATATGACGAAATAGAAATATGTTCCATAAAAAAAAGATAAATAATTTTTTAATATAAATATATCCAAGAGTAATCCTGAAGTGAAAATTTTAATTAACCACCAAGATAATTAGAATGATTCAATAAAAAAATATGAAGAAATTTACATATTCGGAGAACTGTGGAAAGAATCAATAGTGTAAATTCATAAAAGGATTACGAGTTTGTTATAAGTGTGGAGAAAGGGGTCATCACAACATGTAATGCAAAGGGGAAAAAGAAAATTCATCTACATAGTGTTAAAATTGTATAGAAATTGGTGAATATGTAAATGAGTTACCTAATAATCAATGAAATATAGCTCAGAAGAAGCTACAAGATGAATGTAAATCATATGTTATTGATAAAAACCAAGTGAAATGAATAATATAACCCTTTATTTGGAACATTGAATAATGTTTTAAAAGATATTTTTTATGATTTAGTAGTTATAAATATTTTCTATTGTATAAGGATTGTGTTTCATTAAATTTTCATCTAGGATTTAAAGTCTAGTGTTGATCAGTACTAATAACCAAAAAACGTTATTCAATAGCGATTTGATATTTTTGGAATAAAAATGGTTGAGGGAATGATAAACCTTGTCATGATCTTGATGTTGAGAAAAATTATTTTTTGATAAAAGACAATTGTTATGAATATTGGAAATTGTATTCAACTAAATACAATGGAACTGATTTTAATGTGTTAGATGATAATAAATTGAATGGTCCACTGTTTATGAAATTTTTTTTACTAAACATTGATTGAGGTTTTTGAGGTTAATGTATTACCTAACCATATGATGAAACATGTCATAATAAATGAATTCAAAATTGTTCAGAGAGAAACTATAGGATAGAATATTATTTATTTAAAAAAATGTATATATAATTATATTCTTAGAGTGATAAAAAATTCCCCAACTCTTGTAATATTTGTTATGGAAAATAATTTTTCCAAATATATTCATTTATTATGATAATAATTAATTTTTTATTACTTTTGCCTTGTTATTTTTGTACATCAAAATTCATCTGAAAATATTTCTTATAACTCTTAACCATAAAATTTTAGTTTCATTTCTATTCCATGTCTATGTTTTGACTAATGTTGATATATTTGAATGCCTATTTGGTGGAAACCTTAAAATTTCCATTCCCTTCGTATTAGGAATTTTTTTTAACTATATTTATGATGTTTTATTTTCATTAATAATATTTTTGAAATACTAATCCCTCAATTATAGATATCAATATTAAATTTCAAGGAGGAAATTTAATTAAGTTGGGGAGAATGTACACCTTGAAAAATCTAAACGAAGACCTTTTATTACAGATCTTGTATGACACACAACACCAATAATATAGAGGAATATAAAGCAAAAATAAATTATTATAAGTTTTATATTTTTTAATAAATCAATTATGTTGTTTTTAATGCATGAAAAAACAAATTTATCCTACATTACTCATAATAATTTATTTCTTGGCTATTTTCAATACATGTAAGTTCGTGTTTTAAAGAAAAAAATATATTTTTAGGATAATATTATTTAATATAATAAAACGATTAATAGAAATTAAATTTATAGTTTTAATTATTAATTAAAATTTTATAATAATATTTTTTTAATTCAATTTTCAAACAACTAAATAGAATTGAATATGAAAACCTATTAAATATATAAAAAAGGTTTTTAATGAATTTTTATACAATTACATAGGATATTTATATTAATAAATGAAATTAATTAATATTATTGAATTACATTAAAGAAATATTAATATTATATATTTTGTAAAACATTTTTGATATTTATCATATAGATTTTATAGGTGTAAGTTAAGAATAAATTTAGTTTTACGTATAAAAATAGTATTTTTTAAAAAAAGAAAATTTTCCACCTTTTATGTGAACTTATTTTAAATGAATTTTTTAAAAATTTATACATTTTTTTGTAATAATAAAATTAATTTTAGTATTTAAAAATTTATAAATTATTTTCTGGATAATTTTGTGTATTTTTTTGATATATTTTATTTTTTAATGAATAAAAATATATATTATATTTTAGTTAAAACCTATTTTTTTAATATTTTTTAATGATAAATTATATTTTAAATTGGTTTTAAACTCAAATTAGAAAAACTATTTATATCTAATTTAATTTTTTGGATTTTTAATAATATTAATGTTGAATATATATATATATATACATAATGAACTTTTGATCATTTTTACTTTAAAAACCTACTTTCTCTCCCACATATGGCATTAAATTTAAAATAATTTCTTCCAATTATTAGACTGGAATCTACATAAATGGATTCCATACGCGGTGAAATAATAATTTTTAACTTATAGTAATTTAATCTAATTTTTTGACAAAAATATCAATGAATGTTATTAAAATAAATTATTGTGATGAAGCTAAAAATGAGTTTACTTAATGGTTAACCTTTAATACTAACTTCCAAACATCCTAGAAATAAGTAACAAATTTTTTTAATAGAAATATTGAAACCATATGACACCTTTTCACTAATTTGTTACATTATTGGAGGATATTATATAAGTGATACCTCTCATTAGAGTTTACCATTTATATTTATAGGAATGTCACTTCCCCTACGCTATAAAGAGAAACTCAGCCATTCAACCTATTCAGACCAATCAAGCCCTTTTGATTACCCTAAATTGTTAAAAATAATCATCATGCATCCCTAACATTATCTTGGAAGCCTAAATATTGTTATAAATCCAACCAAGGATGTCCTTTAGTATAATGAAAAAGGAATTACCCTACCAAGAGTTGACATTCTTCAATGATCTTTTTTGTTTAATTTACGTCTACCCCACATATTTTTTTTAAAAAATATAGTATATAAAAAATTAGTGCCAAAATTATATATTTTATCTAAGGTAGAAACCAACAAAATCACAAACATCCATTAATTGGGATACACAATCATTAGTTAAGTGTACATCGTATTACCACATCGCGAACGAATGTCAATCGTTCTACCATTAAAAAAATTAAAAGATTATAATAATTATGGAATTATACTTTATATTTTATATACATGATATTTATAATTTGTTTATTATTCTTTAATTATTATATAATACATTCCTTCATGATTTCCACTTTTTGGGATTATGATAACTTTGTTTGTGGGCGTGTGGGCTACCGCATCTTTAAAGTGATGAGATTCATTATCTCTATACATGGAATGTATTATGGGATGGTTTTTATAAAAAATGTGTCAGATATGATATAAATATCTTATTAAAATAATAATATGCATATATATATCACTTACTTTTTATGTACGAAAATGAAATGGAAGTAGCATTCATGCGTAATTATGGCCTACCGTCTCATTGAATAATGCATTTCATTTCTTATATCAAAATATTATGGATGATTATAAAAAATATACCAAATATATATGAAAATTATATAATTTTTACATTCTGAATATGATGAAATAATGATCTATGTAGTTGGAACAATAAATATAAGTCGAAACGTACTCGAAAAACGTGACAATTAACACCCAAAATGGTAAAAATAAGGAATGATTGTTAACAAAAAGAGTAATATGATATTATAATTAGATAAAGTATGATATTATAAATATTAATATAGTTATTTTTTATGTTATTAACATGTTTTAAACCACTATAAATCATGTTAGATACCACAAAACTAAATTCTATCATAATGTAATGGATTTCATATCAATTTACATTCCCTTGAGATTATTTGTTATTATGAACTAATTCACAATAATTTGGTGTATATAATACTATTTTTCATTAAATATCATGATTAACTCATAATTCATTTTATTGGTTTATCAATTTGAAATATCTCATCTATGGGGTTTTTACTTGAAGATTAACAAGTGGTAAAATATATCCTTGCAAAATCTATTTCTTTTTTGATTGTTAACATTATCATGAATCAATCAAATCCTTTAGTTAATTTTTATTTCACCTAATAGTTTTCTTAAATATCTATATTCTGATAAAGTAGATTTAATTATTTCTTAAATTATATAAATTTTTTACATATTGTGTTCACTTATACAGATATTTGATTAAGTTGGAAAATATTGATAAATCATTATCTTTTACTCAGTAAAGATATTTTATGATTTGAACATGTTTTTATTAACTAAACTGATTATTATATATTTGTTTAATGTATATAAAATTTACTACATGGGTTGGTGAATAGTTAACAAAAGCCGCTTGGTGCATTGGTAGTCTCATGAGATGAATGAGTTGTCTAAATCAGTTTAGTTTAAAATTTATTGATAAATGATCATGATGGTAAATGTATCACAAGCCTAGTAAAAATGATGTCCAATGTTAAATAATTTCCATCATTCATTGATCATTATTTTTTATCCGTAGGATTTTCAAAGAGAGAAAACTATTGAAGTATTTTATTTTTCATTTTATTGAATAAATAACATGTGTTTTCATATATCTACCTTGCTATATTGTTAAAGAATTTGTTAGTTATCTATATTTCATCTTTGTTTATTTATATACCTTTCAATATTGGTTATTCATTATTTTTTCTGGATATCTTCCAATTTACTTTATCCATTTTGATCATTTGATCCAAAACATATTTTGTTTCTTTCCCCAGGGTATGATGATAAATTATTGGAAATAATTTCAGGGATAGTGATCATTTTATATTATTATCTGTTATGTTTTAGGTGTTATTACCAATGTAAACATGGAATCATTATTGTAATAAAGTTTTCCAAATTATCTAACCTATTTATAACTCAATTGTGACTATACCACTTCTCCAGTGAGAATGAGAAGAGAAATTTGGATACCTCAATCGTGATGTTATTTGTTACAATATATCTTAATAAGATACACAAGATATATTTTATAATTGTGGAGAGCACTCCATCCTCTTCCATGGATATACATTAGTTTTTTGCATAATCGATAAAGAGGTTCTAATAGAGTTTCACACCTCTCCCTTGTTGAATCATCATGGACTAGAGACGATTTACCCAGACCATTGCCTTATTTTTTGTGGGTATACATGATTAAAAGTGTTTCTAAATTTTTTTCATAATACCTCAACCATAAAAACTGGATTCAAAGAATTAGTTTTTAGCTGGTTTAACTCAACCACTATAGATACCACAGTGGATGTGATATTACAAATTATTTTAATTTGTGATGGGGATTAGATATAAATATAATTCCCATGAATCTATCTAAGAGGTTATTTATAGTATTGGAAATTCATCTCACTTACATCACATTTGGGAGTGGAGTTGATGGGATTTTACTATACTCATGTATATATGAGAGATAATCTTTATTCATATATTTCTTTCGATTGATGTATCCAACCCTAATTTTTGGTTGACATTGAATGATTATGGGGGGGGGGGGTTGAGTCCTTATATAAAAAATTATTGATGATAATGTTACTCCACCTCCAAAAATATGGTTTGGAAAAATTAATCAATAATGTTTTGGAGGGTATATTGAAAGCCTACATTTGGTACATCATCTAGAGTTTGGTGGATCACCTTCCTCAAGAGAGACCAAATATTATAACATATATCACTAAAAAATTAAAATTGTAAAATTACAATATCTATATGGGAGATATTTTTGTTCACCCATTCAATCAACATAAATAGAGGAGTCATCACATATCGGAACAATGATGATGAAAGAAAAGATAATGTAAGTTCATTTTCTCCAATAGTTAATGAAGACTTCTATGATTCGAAATATACCGTACAATGAATTACATCATATTCCAAATGTAACAACCCGATATTTTATGAATAAAATTCAGTTAATTTTAATTAATTTTGGATATAGAAAACACGTGAACTTATTATTATTATTATTGGGACTAAATTACCGTTATGTACTGTTGCCATTTATTATAATGTTGTTGAATAGTGATCACATGACAGATATAAATATAAGGTTTAAAAAAATCCCTCTAGACATAGATAAAGGAGAGGATGGCCTCATCTAGTAGACTTGGGCCGTACGAAGCCCATTTTTTAGAGATCAGAATAGAGGTAGCATCATTAGGCTTCTCTCTTGAGTAATTCCAATCTGAGATTCGACATGTTAATCTTGAATGGAATTTCCTATGGCAGAAGTTCAAGTTAATAAATATTACAACCCAGGGGATGTTATCTGAGCCTCCCAAAGAGTTTGTCACCATCACATAACTTGACCTTAGATTTTATACAGGTTTTATAAGGGTTATGTAGTAAGGTATTAGTTACTTATTGTGTAATCTCTTTTTAGAAATAAAAGTCTTTTTCAATCAATATCATTTTGATAATAGTTCTTTCCTAAAAAATGAGGACCTTGATAAAACAATTCAGGTAAAAATGGTAATTTTGAGAAATACATAAATTATTATATTAGGCTATGGTTTTTAATATTATTAAAAAAATTATTCAAAATTATGATTATATAAATTCCCTACCTATAAATGATTATGTAATCAGTTTGATAAGAGTTACATTTTTTATATGACAAAAAGAATAAGTTTTTTAGAGAATTTATTTTAAGGAATTAATGAATATTTGAATAATTAAAATTTTAATATAATATTATTATCAAATTAATTTTATAAATAATAATTGAGTATATAATTTTTATGAAGTCAATTGTAAATTTTATTAATGTTTTGAAAATTGTTTTTGTCAAAACCTGTGAATTTTAAAAAATTATCCATTTTTATTTTAACAGTGAAAATTACATATTTATAAAATTATTTAGATAAAATGAATATTATTTTTCTATTTAGGACCTCTAAATTATCCAACATATAGTTTTTCATAATTTTCTAAGACAGTTGAATTTTTGGTTTAAAATAAAATACCATATAAATAAAATATGTGTTTTATAAAATCGTAATGTCCCCAAATGATGTAATAAATACTTTAATGGGTATTATTGTCCTAATATATGTTTTTAAATTAATATAATGTGATTTTATATTTGTTTTATTTATTTTATAAATCCTTAGTGATTCCTCTAAGACTTATATAATATTTTTGATTTTAAAATTATTTCTTTTAGTGTGTGACCCATTTCCACATATGAATAGGAAATATTTTAATATCATCCGCCCTTATCCTTATAAAATAATTTTACAATAGATATTTGGAATAAACCATTAGAAAAAACAGTTTATGTATTTTGGTATTTAATATTTAATTATATATATTCCAAAACATGTGTTTCTGAAATATTAAAGAATTCCCCTATCATTTACTATATAAAACCTCCTAGCCTCCCACTTATCTTCACTAAAAACCCCTAGAGAAAGTCCCGACTCTGTAATACATTTTCAATATTCATAATAAGGCACCAAAGCTCTCAATAGTCCCCTCCCCAATATTTTTAAGTCACACACTAAAGTAAAGTATCCCATCCTTATTCTCATCATTTAAATTCATGAACCTTGTTTGAAATTAGCCTTTTAAATTCAAATTGATTATATTTTCATAAATTTATAAAAAATTAAATAATATAAATTTGATGTTAATTCTATGAGGTATCGATTATATTTCCCCATTTGGAAATATACCTAAGTCGTTACAAAGATGAAATTCCACATGGGATTTCTCTCTTCTCCTTTCCATTTATGCTACTATTTTTTTTATTTTGATTCTTAATATCCATATTTATAAGTTGGGTATTGATGTTACATGACCCCTATATTATTTATTTTATGTATAGTTTATGATATATTCTTTTATCTCTCACAAATCCCCCTATGATCTTTTAAGAACACCCGTTACTATGTTGAAATTCCGTAAGGGATCCTCACTTTCTATCCATTCTCATTTTTATCCACGTGTCCTTATATTTTTACACATCTTTATTTTCAATTAAATATCATGGGGAATATTTTCAAACCTCCCCCATATATCACATATTAATATTTTATGATGGAAGGCCTCTTTATCTCTAATTAATCCCTCCCATGTACACTTGTTACCATATCGAAATTTATTAGAGTTATTCCATTTCTTCTATTTAATCATGTTCTTTATTATATTACATCTTCTATACCCAAATTCATTGTACTGGGACATGTTTTATATGAACCCCTTACATTCTAGTTTATTTATATGTTATTATATACACCTTTCTCTATCATTGACTATTTTTATAAATTTTGTTGTCTCATCGTTAGGCTACTCGTATTGCATGACAATTTTCCATGCCAAATCCCCATGTAGTGAATACAATGCCCCTTTCTCTATCAAGGGTATTAAACGTTATCCAAATAAATATATTGATTACAAACATTACTGTATGTATTATTTATTCCTTTATAGTGTAATAAATTTTTATTTTGAATTAATTCATGTTATATGGTATATGTGGAACACTTAAGCATGCGATTGAACTGCTTATGAAGGATGCACGTTGATAACACTCCAATAAAATGGGTAATGTTTAGAATCATGATACACCTACTTAAATGATGGTTTAATAAAGTATATTCTTGTAAAATTAGGGTTTAGTCATGAAAATCCATGTGTAATGATCTGTGTCTCATGCTAATACATGTTGTATTTTGTTGCCACATTTCAATGTTATGATAACCATGAAACAACATTCCATTATGCTTAGGCTTCTCTTTGGCTCCCTTGATATGCCTATTTTATTACATGTATTATATTCTTCATTTAATTCCTTGTTCACTCCCATACTAGTATATATATCTCCCCCCTTTCAAATGTAGGTCCCTGGGTTATCCCATGAAGTGTTAAGTATGAAAGAATGAGTTGGTCATGTCAATGAAGTATGAACTAAAGATGTTGTATTTCATATTTTTTTATGCAATGTTCCAAATTATCCAAGATATTAGATATATTGATCCTTGGAGTTGTATTAATTTCAATTTAAATTAATAAATCCGAAATACGTGTGTAATATTGAGAAGGGTTGTTAGAGTCAGTATTAAAGGATAAGTTTAGTTATTTTTGGGATTAAGGTTATAAAACTCTAGTGAAAGCCTTATAGATAAGACTTAGTATAAGAAAATAATAATTAAATTTTTGTGAGTATAGAGTAATTGGTTTATCATGAAAATACATCCCTCTCTTGATAGGAAAAACTATAGGTTGGTCTGGAACATATGTATCTAGTGGTAAAACCCAAAAACACCGCTTTGAGTTGGACTTGAATGGGAATTGGTGCACGACAATAGGCCTTGTTGCACCATTGGTTCACACTCTTGGGGTATATTCATTGATAAAGTCATAATCATAGTATGATTCATTATTATTGGAGTAATAAAAAACCACATAATAATATACATTAGAAAATAGATCATGGATTACTTAGATTGAATCCTATAAATTCATTAGTTAAACAAGCTAATGTAATTTATAAGTTATTCGTTTTGGTAAATGGATTATCCTTATGTTATTAATAGATTCAAATACATACCACTAATTTTTGTTTTATTCCTACCAATGTAAAATAATAAAAGGACTTGGGATAACAACTAATGTGAAGATCTTTGTGATGACTATTCTAATGAGATTCTCAATTTGATGGGAGCAGGAATCATAGACATTATCATAATACTCTCTCAGTCAACTCATGTTTTGGGTAGAAACATGGTTCAAGGGGAATTTCCAACACCCTAACAAAAATCAAGCTGTAATTGAGAGATTCACGAGATAATGGCCTCCTACATTCAATGGATAATTTGATTCCTCAATCACCGAACCAAGGATCCTCTCCATTGAGAAGATATTCTCTAACCTTAAATATTTTGAAAAAGAGAATGTTCTTATAGATTCTTATCTTATGGAGTGTGAATCAGATCAATGGTGTATATAGGTCAAAAATATGATTCCTAATGATGATATTGAGGCATTGGAATGAAAGGATTTATGAAAAAAAATTCATTAAATATTATCCTGACACACTTAGACATAAGATGGAAAGGTAATTCCTTGACCTCACGGAAAAAGAAAATAAAAACATTTGAGTTTATGAGTAAAACATCCCATGGAATTCCTGATACATATCCAAATTTGTCGTTACCCCCAAATGAAAGGTTAGTTACTTCATTGTTGGGATAAAAACTAGCCTACGAAAAGCCCGAGAAATCTGTGACATTGATAGATATGAAGAAATTGTTCGATGTTCCCTCAATGTAAATATGAAGATTGGAGAATCATTTATGTATCGTTGGAATTTGAACTGGAATTTGGACCTTACTTTTGGCGGTCTGATGGATATATCCAACAGTGCTAAGAAATTCCATTACCCCATAAGCTAATGGGGTGGAAAGAAGCACCATGGAGATTCTCTGAAGTGGATGAAGAAACACATTTGGTGTGGAAGAGAAGGGAACCTGAACTATATATTTAGACAAGAACAACCTACTACTGCAATAGAGGAAAGGAAAGCTCTATCTGATCCTCAACACATTTTTCATTTTTACAACTCTAATGAATCATACACTATGCAACCCAATACCCTATGCCATGGGTTTTCATAGGCATCCAAAAACATCAAATATAGAATGGGAATGGTTTTTCAATCCCTACTACTGATGTGAATCCTGAAAATGAAGTTTTGATATGTAAACAAGTTAGTCATTCAAGAATAGAAATCATACATTTTGATTCTAGTTGAACAAATTCTTTTATATGATTAATGTTTAGTAGATCAATCAAAAAACCACCACAAATCATGGAAGTAGAGATGTTGGTGATAATAAAAATTGGGGAAATTATTACATGCCATGAATATAACTCCTCCCCTATCACAATTGTTTTATTTAACTTCCCAAAGAACCTCATGGTACTCCATATTGGGTAATTTGAGGCTATTATTGGATAGGATTGGATTTCCCTATAAAATGCCATTATAAATTTCAATGAGAGGAAAATCAATATCCATATGGTTAATCTACCATGGATTCATTACATGTTCAAGGAGGAGGATGAATATACTTTAGAACCATCTTCTCAATCATTGATATTAGTGCACTATGATCAAACATAACTTTCTGATATGACTGAGTCCAAGGAAGGAACCATCCTAAAAGACATTCCAATTTTGAGGGATTTCGTTGATGTGTTTCTTGAGGAGCTGTCTGGACCTCCACCTATAAGATACGTGGAATTATAAATTGATTTCATACTTGGGAAATTTATAATATTCAAGACTCCAAATAGAATCAATGTTGTGAAGCTTAAGTAGCAAAAGAAACAACTACAAAAGAATTTGGAAAAAGGGTTTATATGCCCAAATTCTTCACCATGGGGTGCACTAGTCCTCTTAATCAAGAAAAAGTATTGGTCAATGCGCATTTGCATTCTTTATTGTGAGCTTAATAAAATCACGATAAAGAACAAGTATCCATTACTAAGAATTTATGAATTTTATGTTAATCTACACGGAATAAAATACTTCTCCAAGGTGGATCTCTAGTCAGGATATTACCATGTAAGGGTGAAGAAGGATGATATCCCCAATATGGATTTTCATACAAGGTACAAGGTCTATGAATTTTATGTAATTTTTTTGGCCACACTAAGGCTACATCAATCATCATAGCCTTGATGAGTAGAGTGTTTATATATTACCTAAAAAACGTTTTTGGTAGTCATTATATACCATATTCTAATATAATCCAAAACCATGGAAGATAATAGGGAGCATCTAAGCAATGTACTAGAGACATTACAAATGGAGATGCTCTGTATAAAGTACAACAAGTGTGAGTTCTAGTTGATGGATGTTTCATTATTCCGTCATATCATCACAAGCATTGAAATATAGTTAGATCCATCCAAAACAAATGAAATTGAGGGATGGCCAAGGCCAATATTTGTGAAAAATATACATATCTTTCGTGGGTTACCTGGATACTATCGCTAATTTCTGAGAAATATCTCATGATTTTGAAAGCCTCTTACCAAGCTAACTCAGAAGGGAGTCATGATTTTTTGGAATCAGGAATTCAAATAATTCTTCACGGAGATGAAATGGAGTATTATCAACAATCACATGATCACACTACCCACAAGTGTATAACATTTCATGGGATTTAGGATTCTTCAAAGATGGTAATGGGCTTTGTGTATATGAAAAATGAAAAAAAGTTAATGCCTATGAATCAAGGAAATTAAATTTTCATGAGTAGAACTATCCTGCACATGATTTGGAGTTGGCTAAATTAATCTTCACATTGAAATTTGGAGACATTACCTCATTGGGGAGAAGTGAGAAATTTATACAGATCAGAAAATCACAAAGTATATATTAATATAGACAGAGTTGGATATGCGTAGTCAATGAATCTGACTACTCAATCCATTACCACCCAAGGAAAAAACAATGTGGAAAATTTTCTAAGTAAAGAGGACCTCGTGATTCTATATTTGATGAGAATTGGAAGGGATCCAATCATCTTATATTTGATAAATACAGAAATGGGAATCATAAAAATGGGAACATCATCAATCCTTTCACAAATTATTTCTCAACCATCTCTTTTGGAATGGTTAATTTATGGTCAAAAGGATGATGTGGGAATTCAGAAAAAAGTAGAAACAATTCGAAAAAAGAAATACATAGAGTTCAATGATACGGAAGATGGAATTATGAGATTTTGGTCCTATCACACTCCGACCCGAGATCTTTCAGTTGTGGTTATTTTTATATATATTTGTGTATATTGGTTTCTTAATTTTTTAAAAAATTGTAAAATTAAAATCAATATTTTATAAAATAAAATAAATGGAAAAATATTTAATAATAATAATGATAAAATTATTTTTTTTATGTGACCTGATTTTTTTAGTATTATTAATATTAATATTTTTATTTTTATTTTTGTTGTTGTTATTATTGTCTTTGTAGTTTTAGGTGGGTATTTATTTAGGGTTTCTTATTTGTTTATTTTTTTCATTTTTTCAATATTTTCATTTTCTTTTTACCCTTATTTCCCTCTTCTCCATACTCTCCCATGACACCTACCCCATGTGTGTGATTCCCCCTTGGCCGAATCCTCCCATTCTAGCCAGTGCCCCTTCCTTACTCTGGTTCCTGACACTAGGGACTACCCTCTAAAAGTCCATCCACCCTCATTGCCTTGCAGCACCCCTAGAGTTGAACCCTAGCTCACTTCCTATGAGCCGCACCACTCCTCCATTTGGGTAAGACCTGACCAACACCCATTCATCCCTCCCATCGAGTAGTCGTTCACCACCCTTGCTTCCTCCCACTGAACCACATCACTACATGGTTCATGAATCCCCCCTAGACGGACCCTCTAGCGGCCTTCTTAAGGCACAATTTACCTCCGGCTAACCATATTCTTGCTCAGATGGCCTCCTACACACTAACCGATGGTGCATATCACATATATTGGTATTTTCTTCCATTTGGTAGGTTTTCATGTTAGGGTTTTGTATTTTAATTGGTTTGATTATGATGTTTTTAAATCGATTTATTGATTTTTGGTATCAATATGAATTTTTTGCGGTGCAATTGGAAAACAATTGATGTTTATTACAAAAATATGGCTCTTTTGACTCCAAAGGTAGGGGTTCCATGAATTATCTTTATTTGATGATTTTTTTCTGGTTTAATTAATTTATCATGATCTTTAATGTATTTGTTTTGTGGAAATATGGTTTTCTTGAATTTTATCATTTGTTGGATTTGTTTAGTGGCTTTCTCATATTGAATGGAGTGTGTTTTTGTTGAAAACACAAGATTAGTGTTTTATTAATTTTTTATTTTGTTGCGTAAGCGCTGTAAATTCTGTTTTGTCATGTTATTGGTGATAATTTGGCCTTAGATGAGGATATTGAGTGGGATTTTGGTTCAAATCATTTGGATACCTCTTGATTTATTTTGTAAATTTTAATGTGGTTGTTCTTGGAAATGCTTATTCATTCCTAAGGAATTGTGTTTGAAATTTCATATTTTTATAAATGGATTTTTAAATTATTATGAAGCTGGCGAAGGCCCGGTTGGCACTTGTGATGTGATATTGACTACCCTTGTTGAACCCTCCGGTTGCAGATGGTGATTATTATTTATGCGATTGAATCTTGTTTTATAATAAATAAGTGTGTAATTTGTGAAAACCAATGATAGGTTATTGTGAAATGTTTTTTAGAATGTAAAGAGATTAATTGTTTTATTAAATTATCTGTTTAGTGAGATGGACATCGCTGTGATGGTTTTGAACTACGAGTGTTGAGGAATCCTACATGTACATGCATAGTGTATGATATATATATATATATATATATATAATATTCCTTCAATGTACATATACACTCAAAGCATAGGAAATATGTGCGATGCAGATAGGGGTATATATATATATATGTGTGTGTGTATAAATTCATGTGCGTGTATGCATCAAATGTCTGTTTTAGTTGGCATCATCAAATATCGACATGTTTGAGGTAGGGTACCCTATGCCTGTGCCTTTAATTTGAATTTCATAATTGATTGCTTATTTTAAAAATAAGTTTTCAATTTATTCTATATAAACATGCAATGAAATCTGGATTCATTTGCTAGAAATGATTATTCCTTTCTTCTAGAAATTGAAATATATTTATAACGCCATTGGCCCAAAGTGAAATTGCTGGAAAATTTATTTCTTAATTGGATTTGAATTGGTAATGATTATTTCAAAAGGTGTTTGTCCATTAGACCAGTTAGATATAAAAAGTGTTTACTTTTTGTAATTAATCTCGTTTGGCACCTTAAGAATGTTTTATGAAAAAGAAAAACCTATCTGGAGGCACACCCCTGTGGTTTGGGAAATTTATTTTTATGTTGAATGTATTATTTTGTGCATAATGCTGACACTTATGCATTGTATGACGTGAAAGAGGGGGGATGTGCTTGAGGAGGGAGAATGATGGTGATAGGTTTAATGGGTTTTGGATAAATTATTTTTTATGTACATATATATTTTCATGATAAAGAAAACTCACCACCACTTGAAATATAGCACAATGGGAAACCTCGGTATCTAGGTCAGTGGACCCGGACTAGTATGTTAAATGACATAGTAAGGTTTAGTCCCTATTTAGTCTAGCTGGATTGATGCAACTACACTATCTAAACATATAAATGACTGAGGGTAGTGGTTTTTAAGCCATTGTTGCTAAAGGTTTTGGTTTCTAATACATGTATTCTGAGTTTCATTGTTTATAATCCACACTACACCATGGCATGAGGTCTCTATAGTCCCATGTGTGATAGCTACCTAGAGAGATTATCCATGGTTCTCATTTGCGACATGATGCTTGTGATTTGATTTTCATTTCAGTTGTTTCATACATATTGTCTTATTTTTTAAACACATATTTTAATCTAAATTGGTTTCCTTTCATTTTGAAACATTAATGAATGCTTGGAAATAATTTTAAAAATGTAATGGGAGAGAAATTATTTACATGAAAATTGAAACTTGTTACATGAATTTGAAAGGAATTAATAAAATTTATTTTATTAAATCTTATATTCAAACGTTATTGTTTTGGATTTCTTATAAAAGAATGTGAAAAGGGAATTGTTGTTTCTTGGCATTCCTACTGAGCATCATGGTGCTCACACCTACTTAACTTTTCAGTTTTAGGTTCCTCTAGTTTTGGATTTCCCTCTGAGCGAGTGTATTTTTTGGTTCTAGGTGAACCAAGAGGTCACATGAGGAATGTCGCGTTGATTTGTTTATTCCTTTTTATGCTACAAGTATGTTTAGTTTAATTTTTTTGATTATCTATTTTTTCAGTTTGTGATTATTAATCTATCTTTATTTTCTGGCCAAATTGTTCTCAACTGATTTATTTTGATTCCAGAAACTAGTTTCTAGCCCCTGGGAATTGTGAACACCCTTCAGGCCAGGTCGTGGACTGACTCAGGTAACCAGTTCAGGGTCTACCAAGGGATGGATCCTGAAAAAATGGTATCAATTGAGGCCCTTTTTATTTTTTGTGTCAGCTACCTTGGTTTTTAGGAGTGTCAGGACATGAGAGGTTGGTGTAGGAAGGATGTCATGAACCCTTGTATTCCCCATGAATCGACTTTACAGGGGTAGTTTGGGATTTTAAATTTTCCTTCTCATGGTCTATGTGCATGAGTGATGAAAAATGAAGTGATCTGGTGTCACACGATTAGCATGCATGCAGTAGAGACACATGTACTACTTCAGTGCACAGTTCAAGATACTTCCTGGGGTGGCTGCTCGCTCAAAGCATGGTCTCTTAATCCATGTTACCATGTTCTCATAGCCACTAGTCCCTTAATTTTGGATTTTTTTGAAGTGATTTATGTTTGGGATTAGTTTTCACTAACTTGAGTGGATTTAAAAATTGAAAATGGTTCATCAATAATGGGTTTTCCAAAAGGGAATGTGTCTTGGACTGGAAAAGAGGTTTTGAAGTGGAAATTGTTTTCTTTCAATGGAATGTGGTTTTAAATGGAAAATGAGAGGTTTTTTGGAGGTTGTTTTGGGATCTTTGACGTCAATTTTTGTAATGTGAATTTGATAATGTTTGAGGATTTGTAAATGTATTGTATTAATGATAAGTGACACTTTCGAATTGGTTGATCATTATTGTTTTATGCTGAATAATTTATTTTGGAAATGAGAAGTGTCTTGATTTGACCTTTGGTATTCCTTTGATTGATCACATACATTGAGGTGCATATGTGGAAAGTAGAGAAATTGGGGACGTGAGTGGATGGGAGTTTAGCTAGCACAAGGATATGTAGTGAGTGACTTCATGGAATACTAATGGTGAAAATTTATGTTGTGTTTTTTATGGTAATTGGTTCTCAAAAAGGTATTTTAAATGTTTTTAAAGGCAAGTGAGCAATTGTTTATTGTTCTCTTTTCATGTTTGGAATCCTTTTTCATTGTTTCATGGTTTTGACATTCTGAATCGTGGCTAGAATTTTGATTTTTTTGAGTTTTATTTTTTTATTGAATTGTGAAATCATGATTTATGATGAGTATGATTTGGATTTTTGCCTCTTGTTTTTGGAGTATGCCACCCCGAAATGTCCAAGAGTGTTCTAGTTAGTCACTTCTAGTTGTTGGACCTAAACAAAATCTTAGCAGGGTGGTGAAACTAAATTATTTTTGGTTGTTTTTTTTGTCATATGTGGGGAATGTGATCTATTGAAGGGAATGAACTTGCTTGGTGAAATCATTGGTGTTTTTAGGTTATTGGGAACTCCCAAAACAATAAGAGCTCATGCCAGTTCAAGAGGATGTGAGGGTTAAACATTGGTTTTGTGTGGGATGAAATCCCATCATCATTGCATGATGGGATTTCATGGAATGTGTTTAAGACCACTCTCATATGACGGTTTATATCTGAGGATGTAATGTTGAGGGAATTGGCAGATCTCGTGAGTGTCCAGAAAGGCCAAAAGATACTGAAGGCTTACATCGGGCATTTCAAGGGGTCAATTTCTTTTTCTTCAGAGGTAGTGTCATGAAATCTGTGAATGTTTCCCTTGTGTGGGGTATTTTCTAGGGTTTGAGGACCGATTATTTTGGGTGATTGGTATGGTTCCCCATTTGGTGAGAGAGAACTGGAGGAACCTGTCTCATACATTTGTTTTCCAATTCCGTATTCTATTAATCGTGTCTCTCTCTTGTTCAGTTCTGGTGTGGCTGGTTACGGTACATTAAGTCTCATGGTCGTCATCCTTCAAATATTTTCCATCACACTGGCTATTTTTGAAACATAGAGTGGTTCTACTGGTGAAAATGTCAGAAATCATCATGACCTAAGGATGTTGTCACATTACTATGAGTCAAAAGATGATTCAAGCCATCAAAACTCCTTCCACAGGTCTCGGAGTGAATCCTTTCACGCAGCCAGGAATTGTTTAGTGTGAGGGACCTTGGACTAACATTTTTCACTGGTTCTAGAATGGGGATGATTTACATCTCTCTATTCCTGCTCCCTCTCTTTGATCATTTTTCCTTTCTTTAACAGGCGTAGTGGTCTAATTTCCTCATTATGGTATTTATCCATTGAATACCACACATTGGTTGTAAGAATGAGTGGTGATCTAGTTTTCTAATAATTTCTATAGTTATTCCTACTCAAAAATGATCATTGAAGTTAGTCTCTTTATGGATGTGAGTCTCTAGATGATTGTCTCTATTATGTTGCCAGCTCATTCAGGGACCTACCCTTGTTTTAGGAGGTGCTCATTTCAAGAGACATATGCATGTTGGGAAATAATGAGTAGGGGTATTGTTAGCCATTCAGTTTGGGTTATTTCATCAGGGACCCATGTGGTGGGGTCATTATATGTGTGGAGAGTACATGTGTTAGTTTTTTTGGGTTTCTTGTATGATTATGTATTAATTGGCCTAATCTGTTCAGGTCATAGCTGGTGGGAAGAAACACTATGGATCTTGTCATGCCTTCTTCATGAGTTGGTTTGTGAGAGAATTTTGGTCTTGTTGGTGGTTTCCTCTTGGGTTCAAGATAAATGTTCTAGAGTTATCCAATATTGATAGTCTCTAGGTTGGTTGTTTTAGTCAGGTTCTTATGGTGCAAAGATGCCTCCACATTTCGTAATGGATCTTGTCTTTGTAGTTTCCCTTAGAGTTGGTCGGGTGTGACTGATGGAGTTAAAATTCTCACTGAGTTCGTAGTTTTGTTTACCTCGTTGGGTTTCAAACACGATTTTGATTCCTCATTTGGTTGGGTTACTTTTTTGGGGTCATAATGTTTTTAAGGTGAGGAGAATTTTCACACTACAACCCAACATCTTTCGTTTGTAGTTATTTTAATTTATATTTGAGTACTTTGGTTTCTTAATGTTTAAAAAAATTACTAAAAAATAGAAATAAAATAAAATAAAATAAAATAAATGGAAAACAATTTAATAATAATAATTATAATATAATAATTTAGTTTTTAATTTAATTATTATTAAGTTAATATTAATATTTTATATATTTATATTACTATTACTATTATTTTTATTTTTATTGATTTAGGTGGGTATTTCATTAGGGTTTCTTATTTACATTTTTTTTCTTTTTATTTTCTTCCTTTTCCACCTTCTTTCCCTCTTCCCCTTCCTCCCACATCATGCCTATATTCTGAGTGTGAGGCCCCCTTGACCGCCTCATCCCATGGATTGCCAACACACACTTTTTTCTCCAGTTCCTGACTCAAGAGATCACTATCGAAACATCCAACCTCCCTTGTCGCGCTACACCCCTAGCAACGAACCCTAGTTCTCCTCCTATGATATGTGCCACTCCTCCATTCCGGTATGACCCAACCAGCACCCCTGCATCCTTATCGTCGAGTAGTCATGCACCACCCTTGCATGATCACACATAATTGCATCACCACATGGTCCATGCACCCCCCCTCCTTGGCCGAACACTCCAGTGGCATTTTAAAGGTGTGTTTCACCTCCATCTAACGATCTTCTTACTCGGTTTTCCTCCCACACCCCAACCACTAGTGTGTTTACAATAGATTAGATATTTCTTCTATTTATTGGTTTTTAGATTAGGGATTCGTGTTATAATTGCTTTGGTTTTGATGTTATTACTTCGATGTCTTGAATTTATTGGTCAATTTGAATTTTTTTTGGTGCTATTAGTGAGAAGTTGATGTTTCAGCCTAAAATTTGGGGGATTTGACATCAAAGGTAGGGGTTCAAATAATTTTCTTTATTTGAAGAGTAATATTCCTTTTTTAATGAATTTATCATGTTCTTTAATTTATTTGTTTTGTGAGAATTTTTTTCATGACGTTTATCATGTGTTGGATTTTTTAGTGGCTTGTTCATATTGAATGGAGTGCGTATATGATGAGAACACAGGTTTAGTCTTTTATTAGTGTTTTATGATGTTACATAAGAACTGAAAATTCTATTTTTTCATGTTATTGGTGGGTATTTTTCATTTGATAAGTATTTTAGTCGGTGTTTTTGTTCAAATCCTTGTGATACCTCTTGGAGTTGTTTTGTAGAATATTTATGTGGTTATTATTTGAAATCATTATGCCTTCAACTGGAATTTTGTTTAAAATTTCATATTGATAGAAAAGGAATTTAAAATGTTTATGAAATGATCGAAGGCCCAGTTGGCACTTCTGATGTGATATTGACTACCGTTGTTGAACCCTCATATTTCAGATGATGATTATGATTTGTGTGATTGATTATTGTGTTATAATAAATTGGCATGTCATTAATGAAAACACTTGATTTTTTATTTTTAAATATTTATAGTTTGTTATGTGTTTAACTGTTTTATTAAATTAATTTTATAGTGTTTTGGACCTCACTACAATGGTTTTGGGTAGCGGGCTTCGAGATATCCTAAATGTACATTCATAGGGTATGACACACACACACACAAACACACACACACACACACACACACATATATACTCCCTATTTCTACATATTCGTTCATAGTATAGGGAATATGTGAAATGCAGCTATTTGTATATATATATATATATAATCATGTTCATGTATGTGTCAAATGTTGGATCGATTGGTCATCAACAAATAACGACATGTTTGAGGTAGGGTCACCTATTCATATACCTTTAATTGGAATTTCATATTTTCATGCATGTTTTAAAATTTTCTTTTATATTTATTCCATATATAGATTCTATGAAATCGAGTTGGGGTTGCTATAAAGTAATATTCATTTGTTTTAGAGATTGAAATGTATTTATAATGCCATTATTCCTTAGTGGAATTCCTTAAAAATTGATATCCTATGTGGATTTGAATTGGTAAAGAGTATTTCCAAGGGTATTTAGCCTTTTGGGAGGTTAGTTGTAATAAGTGTTCCAATTATGTAATTATGCTCGTTTGGATCAATAAGAATGTTTTATGAAAAAGAAAAACCTCCCTTGAGGAATTCCCAGTTTGTATTAGAAAATTATTTTTTAATGAATTTTTTATTATATGCATAATATTGATGCTTATGCATTATGTGATGTTAAGGAGGTGGAATGTGCATAAGGAGGGAGAAAGGTGGTGAGAGGTTGAATGATTTTTGGATAAATAAAGTGTTATGTACTAATATGATTTTGTGATAAAATAAAAACACGACCACTTGAAATAGATCATAATTGGAAACCTGGGTATCTAGGTGGGTTGACTAAGAATAGTATTCCAGATGACATGGTAGGGGTATGTCCCGGTTTCATCTTGTAGGCCATACACAACAACAGAAACTAACCATATTAATGACTTAGGTTCGTTGTTTCTATGAAATGGTTACTAAGGTTCATGGTTTCTAAGGAATGATTCTCTGAGGTACGAGGTATCTAGGGTCCCACTTGTGCTAGCTACTTATAGGAATTAACCATGGTTCTTGTTTTCTACATGATTCTTGTGATGTAATTTTCATTTCAGTTGTTTCATAGCTTATGTCTTATTTGTGACAACCATATTTTAATCCAAATATTTTTCCTTTCATTTTGAATCCTTAATGCATGATTGGAACTTATTTAGAAAACATAGTGGGAGAGAATTTCTTAACATGAAAATGAAAACTTTTACTTGAATTTGAAAAGAATGAAAAACCATATTTTATTACATCCTATATTAGGAATATCATGTTTTGGATTTAAAATAAAAGGTAAGGGCATATGGAGTTGTGGTATCTTGTCTTTCCAACTGAGAATCTCAATGCTTATGTTATATTTACTTTTTAGTTTCAGGTTTTTCTAGATTTGGATCGCTCTTTGGGATAGTGTTGTTTACATTCCATGTGGACCCATGAGTTCACTAGAGGTATGTCGTGATTCCTCATTTATTCATTTTTTAATTAAAAGTTTTATTAGTTTATTTTGTTTTGTTTATTTATTTGATCATTTATTGATTACTTATTTGTCTTCCTTTTAGGGCCAAATCATTCCCAACTGGTTTATTTTAATGCTCGACACTAGTTTCCAGCCCCTGGGGATTGGGAACACCCTTTGGGCCATGTCACAAACCATCTCGAGTGACTGGTTCAGTGTCGACCCCAGGTTGGTTCATGACAAGTCCAAACTATGTGTTCCACAAAATCTAGATATAAACAAAGAAATTTTTGATGATGCAGATAGTTCAAATATCCCCATTAACCCAGAAAATGGAAAGGTTTTTTGAAATGTTTATGAGAATTATTGGTGGGATAACATGAAGAATGAGATAGATGAGTATACATTAATGTTAATAGTATGTCAGTATGTGAATGTTGAGAGGAAGAAGTCTAAGGGGGTGATGAAACCATTAATCATACCATCCTAGAAATGGGAAAACATCATAATGGATTCTATCACCAGACATCGGAAGACATCAAAAGGAAACAATGATATATAGGATTTTTTGGGTGGACATAAAAATATTACACACTTCATTATAATTTATGTGGATTTCCCATTGGATAAAATAGCATGGATATAAATAAGAGAAGTTGTACAGTTTCATTGAATACAACTATCAATTATATCCAATCAGGATCCATGATTCACCTCTAGGTTCAAGATGAATCTCCATCAAACTCTAAAAACTAGGATGCACTATAGTATGCATTATAATCCTTAAACTAATGTCCTATCAGAGTTTTCTATCCAAAAACATGAGGTCATGTTGAAAACATGCTCAATGTAATTGAAAGGAGGATGGGGTGAACATATTCCTCGAGTTGATTTCTCGTACCTCAACAGTATCCACTCAAGGATCAAAATGTCTCCATATGAAACCCTTTATGGGTCTTGGTGAAGAGCACAAACATGTTGGGATGTTGCTGGGAACGAAAACGTCTAGGTCCCGAAATGGTAGAAGTATTGGTGGAGATGATTAAGACCGTCCAACAACACATCAAAGCTGGTTAGAGTCGAAAAAGGGCTATGCTGACAACATTCAACATGACCTAGAATTTGATGTTAGTGACATGGTTTTCCTTTAAATAACTAATTGGAAGAGATTTATTATATTTGGGAAAAAGGGAAATTTTTTCCCAAGTTACATTGACCCTTTTGAGATACTTTATCCCATTAGAGAGACGAAATATCGACTAGAACTCCCACCGAAACCTATCTCAAGTACATGATATATTTCATTAATCACTCTTGAATATCTATATACCATACCCATCACATTTACTCAATCCATAGGTAGTACCTTTATAGATTGACCTCTCTTATAAGGAGAAGTCTAACATGTTCATAGAACATAGAGAAATAGTTTAATGAAATAAGACGATGCCCCTCATAATGGTGTTATGGTGAAACCCCAAGTTCGAAGAATCAACATGGGAACCGGAGGAAGTGATGAGACAAAGAAACCCTCATCATTTTTGTTGTTGTAAATTGAAATCTCAAGGGAGAAATATTTTGACATTGAATGTTTTGACAACCAGATATTTTATAAATAAATTTCCCATTATTTTAATTACTTATGGATAAAGAAAACACATGAAATTTGTTTTCTGTTATTATTGGGTTTAAATAACCATTATGTATCTTTACCATTGACAATATATCCTTTGAAAAGTGATCACATTACTGAAATAAATATATGTTTTTTTAATATATAATTTAAACATAGATAATGAGGGGATGGCCTCATATTGTAGACATGAGCCGGATGAAGAACATTTTTTGGATCTCGTAAAAGAGATAGTGTCGTTGTGATTTACTCTTGACCAAGACCATTCTGAGCTTCAACTCGTTAATCTTGAATAGAATAACCTACGGATGAAGTTCATGTTAATAGAGATTACCATTGAGGTGATGTTATCTGAGCCCCCTAGAGTCAGTCACTATCACGCACATTACCCTTTAGACATGTGTGGGTGTTATAAGGGTTAATGTAAGAAGGTATTTGTTAATTATTGTGTAATATTTTCTTATAAATAAAATTCTTATTCGATCAATTCCTTTACAAGAATAGTCTTTTTAAAAAATTTATGAATTTGATAAATTGATTTTTCGTGTAAAAATGGTACTTTTGAGAAATATATAAAATATTATATTAAACTACTATTTTTATTAACAATATTATAAAAATAATTATTATAAATGATGATTATTTCTGTTCCTTATCTGTAAATGACTAGGTAATCAGTTTGATAAGAGTTTCATTTTTTATAAATTAAAATAGAAAGTATATTTTTAAATAAATAATGAATTCATTATTAATTAATATTTTAATAAGTTATTAATAAAAAATTAATTTTATTAATAATAAATGAGTATTTAGTTTTTATGAAATCAAATGTATATTTTATTGTGGTTTGAAAACAATTTTTTCCATAACCCATGAATTTAAAAAAAAATGTTGAATTCTAATTTAAAAATGAAAATTAAGAAATTAAAAAAAATTATTTAGATATAATGAATATTATTACTGGAATCATGATGTTGGAATTATCCAATAGTGAATTTCTCATAATTTTCTCAGAAAGTCAAATTTTTGGGTAAAAATTAAATACTGTATAAAAAAAGTATGTGTATTATGACATCATAAAGAACCCAAAATGATGTAATAAATTCTGTAATGGGTGTTTTAGGACCATTTATATTTTATTATATGAATAGTGTGATTTTTATTTGTAATATTTATTTTATAAAGCCTTAGTGAATTCTCATAGACATATACAAAATTTTAAGATTTTAAAATCATTTCCTTGAATGTGTCACTCACCTCCACATAATCAAGGGAAGTATTTTTTATATTAGGCAATTTTCCTTATAAAATATTTTATTTCTAGTCCAATTTGGAGAAAATCATTGGCAAAAACCATGGGATATTTTGTGGTTGTCAATGATTAATTATATAGATTCCAAAACCTACATTTGTGATATATTAAGAAAATCCCCTCTCATTTCCTATATAAAACCACATAATAACCCACATATCTGCACTAAAAATCCTTGTATAACGTCCCTACTCTATCATAACCTCCCTATAATCATCCCAATGTGCCCCAAGCTCTCAGGAATCCCCTCTTTAAGCTTTTGAATTCACACACTCAAATAAGGGATATTCCCATAGCTCCCTTCATATCAATTCATGAACCTTATTTGAAATTAGCCCTTTTAAATTCAATTGGTTATATTTTCATCATTGTATAATCATTTAAATAATATACATTTTTTAACACCCAAGACTTTTATGTTATATAAATCATCAATGGAATATTTTTCTACACACAACACTTTCTTGACTTGCTTTACACGAAATCGCGACCTTCCTCGATAGCTTGCGTCGTACACAATACCGAGTTTCACTAAACAATGATATGCTAATAAAATATTATTAAAACTAGCCGTTATGAATAGTAATAACCACTTTTTGAAATTTTATAAATTTTATTTTTCAAAATGTACTTCATTTTTGGATTCGGAATATCGAAATTATCCTAGGGTGAAATTTTGGTATTTTTCTTAAAACTTTCAATTTTTGATCAATAGTGAAACCACTAAGTGATAGTTAAAAAAACTGAATTTTTTCATAAAACATAATTTTACCACTTCTGTCAGTGGAATTTCAAAAATCCGAGAGACATGGTTGATTTCAGTAAGTAAAATGTGGTTCAATGAGATGAAAATAATTTTTGGTGGATAGTAACTTTTTACTTTTGTTTACCACGGTTAAATGTAAATAGGGTAATTAAGGGTAAAAATGATATTATTATTATCCTAACACATGTCCTAATTCTATTGGATAAGTGTAATTCGACCAAAAATAATCTTAGGAATAAAATATGACCATTTAGGCCCACTTGGATTAGATTAGGACATTTATTATAAATTTATTTAAAGAAGGGTTAAAATAGTTAAGATCAAATTTTAATAAGTAAATAACTTTTAATATAAGGTTATATATAAGATAGATTCGAATATAAATATTCATTATAAAGATAAAACTATTTCCTACATAATGGTATTTTATTTTTAATTTTTATACTTTAAATAATTTAATTTATTTATGACTTAATGATGATGCAGTAATTATCTTATTAATGAAATATTGACATAATTGATGTTATAAATATCCAAATAAATTTAATTTGAGACTTTTTATGAATTCCAATAATATTATAGGTTAATATGACATGTTATTATTCATTTAATTAACTTTTTTCGAACTAATCATTCTATTATGATTTTCACAAAAATCAATTACTAAATAGTGTCCAAATTGACATAAAATAGTTTTTAAAACAAATATTATACTATTAATTATTATTTTATTCCTAAAAATATAAGGTTCGGCAAAATGACTTGTACAAGGTTATATATATTAATAATAAACAACTTGGGGTTCGTTTGGCTGCTTATAGTAAGTTTATTAACCTTATAGTATAAGAACATAAGAAGACATGGTAAAAGTAAAATTATTTATCTTAATGTTAAATCTAAATGATAAGGTTAAAATAGAAACCTAAACTTGTCTAAATTCTATTGTATGAGACTATTTAGACCCATCACCACCTTATTTTCGAAATCTATCAATTTGGAGCTATTTAAAACTGAACTTGACTTTATAATAAAATAATTTTTTAATTTTCCCAAAGGAGCCCCTCTCCTCCCTTATAAAAGGGCACCTCCTCCCCCTCTTCCTCACACAACTTTGAGCCTTAAAGCTCCGCCTACCCCTGCCAATTTCTCCTCCACACTTCCCTAGAGACATCCTAGAGGTCCTGGTCTTCTTCAAAGACCAATTTTAGTGCTCTAAAAGGAGGTCTCAAAGAGGCATTTCAAAGAAGAGGTGGTTCGGACACGTACAAAGCATATCAGACCTAAGGTAAGGGAAATATCACAATCTCATTTTTATCCGAGATTGTTGATACTTTGAAATTTACTGGGGTGTATTTTATCATCCAAATACATGTTTCCTCAATATTTAATATTATTTCCATCCACCTACAATTGTTTAAATCCTATTTTACCCTTCGGTGAGTTTTTAGTAAAAGATACGAAAGGAATCTTTTGTCGTTTTTCGTACGAGGTACTTTTTGACTTTTCCAAAAAAAGTACGAGAATAATGTTTTTTTAACTTATACGGCATGAATGGATTTTTAAAACAAAATTTCCAAGAATATTCCTTTTCAAGTTTTCATGTTTATTTTTAATCAACTTCTTTTAGTTTAAAATTTTATGACATGTTAAGAAAGGAAAAATGTTTTTGAAGTAGAAAGGATATTTTCCTCAAGAATGGAGTTCAAGTGTTTTATCAAAATTATTTTCCATCTATGATAATAAAGGTTTCGGTTTCTATCCCTATTATTACATGGATTTGATTATGTTGTGATGGAAATATTTTTATGAATTTTTTTTTATCTTATATGAATTGTTTTATGATGTCACGATGTTTAAAGATTCCCATTTTTATTACATGGGTTATGCTATGATGTATGTTTCATCATTTTGTGGCACACATAATAATGGTATCATTATGAGATTGGTGGGACATATATCTCCCTCCAATACATTGGTTAAAGATTTTATATCTCATGAGATAGACATGGCTGGAACGGCAGGTTAAACCGGTTCAGTGAAACAGGACTGGAACGATGAGTGAACTCGGTTTAGAAATGGACATTGTCCACTAAGATAGTATTGGAAATTAGTCTTGACTAACAAGAAATGATTATTAATGATTATGTGTGTATGCCACAATGTTTCATGTTTTATGTTATGATTATTGGGATTAAATTTCACAACAATGATTTATCCCATGTTATGAAATTATGATATCTTTTGCAGGTTCAGATTTCCAAAAGTTCTGTTCTTATGTATATGATGTGACTGATATTTCTTCTTTATACCCTTACTGAGCATTTTAGCTCACCCTTTTGTATGTTTTATTTCCCCAGGTCAGGAATAAGGTTATTAAGTAGAATATTCCAAAAATGGACTCTAGATATGATGAAATAAATGGGAGGAAAAGTAGATGATTTATAAACCAGTTGTTTATGATTTCCAGTTTCTAAAGACCATATACATATACGGTCCTTTCCTGGTTTTGTTATATTTTGTAATAAGTGTGCTTCAATTTTGATGTAATAACAATTTATGTAAAGTATGGGTCGTTATAGTTGGTATCAAAGAAAATGTATAGTCAACCTTTGGAAACTAGGATGTGAAAGCCTTAGTAAGAACCCAAAGGATAATTCTAAGCATAGAACACAATCGTAGTGTTTTATAAATGACCATGAATAACCTAGGATAAGACCTTAAGTGTGATATTTTTTTCATGACTATGTGGTTTTCCTATTATAATTCGTGTGGCTCACACTATTCTTCTTGGTTTTAGTCAATGGCTGGAACCTGAAGGAACCGTGTTAATGAAGAATGCAACGGGAAATGTAATGATTGTCCCCCTGATCAACCAAATGTTATGGGAGATGGAATTCAAAATCATGTAGCCATGCTCACATAACTTTCTCAAGCTATGAATCATAATGGACTTCCAAAAGAGAAAAGGAAGGAACAACATTCTGTTGAATCCTTCATGAGGCAGCATCCACCTTCATTCAGCGGGTCTACTAATCCATTAGATGATGAACAATGGATTAGTACTACTGAAGAGATATTTTCAGTTTTTCAATGTTCTGAACATGATAAATTCATCTTAGCAGAGTATCGTTTGGAAGGTGATGCTGATCAATGGTGGAATCTTTTTAAGAATATGAGGAAAAGGGATGAAATTGAGTCCATGGAATGGGACGAGTTCAAGAACATATTTTTCAATAAGTACATCCCTCGTATTATCCAAACAAAGATGGAGAAATAGTTTCTTGAACTGAAGCAAAAGGATGATGAATCTGTTGGTACCTATGAAGGAAATTTGACAAGACTTGCAAGGTACGCTTCTGGTATTATTATCCAACCTGAGAGTAAGATCGATCGATTCTTTAGTGTCTTAAAACCAAGTCTTCGAAGGGCATTATCCATAAGGGACTTCAATAGCTACGAGCAAATCGTTCGATGTGATCTCAAAGTTGAGATGGAGATTAGAGTATCCCATCAGTCATATGGGTTTGGTAAGAAGAGGAAAATGGAATTCAAAGGAAAATCTAAAGAGCACACTGAAAAGAAGATGAGCTTTCCCTTATGCTCAAAGTGTGGAAAGAAACATGGAGGGAGTTTTATTAAAGGGACAAGTAAATGTTTCAAATGTGGAAAGGAAGGGCATTGGGAATTTGAATGCCACACTGATGGGAAGAAGATGTATGATGATGAAAACAAAGGAATGGATACACAGAATGACCCTACTACACTTCAATATTTCAACTACAAGGAAATGGGGCATTATGCCTATCAATGCCCAAATCCAAGGGTTGATGATGATGGTCGACCTCAACAAACTCTTAAGGCTAAAGACAAAGAAAAGTCACATGAAATTTCTATCAGTGATGTGGAGTACGATAACGATGTGGTGAAAGGTACACTTACCATCCACTCTAAAGTAGAAAATGTTTTACATGATTCTGGATCAACCCACTCCTTTATTTCTGATGAATATTCTTAGGATATCACCGTATTACCTCAACAGTTAGATGTTGAGTTAGCTGTGACAACCCCTAATGGCACAACAGTCACATCAAAACTTTATAATTCTTCTCCGATTGAAATTTGTTGGAATGTACTTCCTGCAAATCTTGTGATCCTTCTTATAGTGGAATTTGATGTGATTATTGGCATGGATTGGCTTTCTCTACATGGAGCTCATATCAATTGCCAAGGAAGGGAAGTCACATTTCATATTCCAGATCAATCTATGATCATCTATCGATGCAAGGATGAACATAACCTTCTAGTGGAAATTCCTTCCATCTTATGGGTCTTGATTCCACTAAATGAAGGTTATTTATCTCAAATGGTTGGTGAGAAACTCACGATTAAGAATATTCCCATTGTACGGGATTTTGATGATGTCTTTCCTGGGGAATTACCAGGTCTTCCACCAAATCGTGAAGTGGAGTTTTCAATAGAAATCATACCGGGTGATTTGCCTATTTCAAAGACACCTTATAGAATGGCCCCAATTTAGTTGCAGGAATTGAAGAAGCAACTCCCAGAGAATCTTGATAAGGGGTTCATACGCCCTAGTGCGTCACCTTGGGGAGCACCTGTTCTGTTTGTTAAGAAGAATGATGGATCATTGAGACTCTGCATTTATTATAGAGAACTTAACAAGATCACTATCAAGAACAAATATCATCTCCCGCACATTAATGACCTATTTTACCAACTACATGGAGCTAAATACTTTTCCAAGATTGATCTTCGTTCAGGGTATCATCAATTAAGGGTCAAATGGGAGGATATACCAAAGACGACTTTCCGTACAAGGTATGGAAACTATGAATTTATAGTGATGCCATTTGGTCTTACTAATTACCCTTTTATCTTCATGGATCTAATGAATAGAGTATTTAGATACTATCTTGATCAGTTTGTGGTAGTCTTTATAGACAATATTCTTGTCTATTCAAAGAGAAAGGAAGAACATGAAGATCAATTGAGAATTATATTGAAGACCTTGAGAAAGGTGAATCTTTATGCCAAATTTACCAAGTGTGAATTTTGGTTTAAAAAAGTTTCATTTTTGGGTCACATAATCTCAAAAGAGGGGATATTTGTGGATCCATCAAAAATAGAGGTTATCGAAAGATGGTCGAGACCAACAACAGTAATTGAGAACCGAAGTTTTCTTGGTTTGGCTGGATATTATCGACGTTTTGTGAATGATTTTTCACGATTATCTAATCCACTCACCAAGTTGACTCGGAAAAGAGTTAAGATTGTTTGGAAGGAGGAATGTGAAGAGAAATTCAAGGAGTTGAAAAGAAGGTTATCTAGTGCACATGTGCTCACACTACCTTGTAGTGGAGAAAGGTTTCTGATCTACAGTGATGCATCCAAGAAGGGATTGGGGTGTGTTCTTTTGCAAAATGATATGGTGATATCTTATGCCTCACGACAGTTGAAAATACGTGAGCAAAATTACCCAACTCATGATTCAGAGTTAGCTGTGGTAATATTTTTATTAAAGATTTGGAGGCATTACCTTTATGGTGAAAGGAGTGATATTTATACTGATCATAAATGTTTAAAGTATATTTTCACACAAAAGGAGTTGAATATGTGCCAATGAAGATGGTTGGAGCTGATTAAGGATTAAGACTGCTCAATTCATTACCACCCTGGGAAAGAAAACAAGGTGGACGATGCATTAAGTAGACAAGACCATGCTAGTTTATCCATGATGAGGATCACAAAAGATCCAATATTTATGGATTTACAAAGGATGGATCTTGGAATTATAACGAAAGGGGAAGAATCGTATCTTTCTCAAATGAATGTTCAACCATCTATACATGTGAAGATTAAAGAGGCACAGAAAGAAGATGTCAAGTTACAAAAGAAGGTGAGAAATAATCCTAAATTCAACCTTGATTGGGATGGGATAATAAAGTTCAGGAATCAGGTTTGTGTTCCTTGCATCTCCGAATTAAAGAAGGATCTGTTGGATGAGACTCATAGTTTTTCATTCTCTATTCATCCTGGAAGCACAAAGATGTATAGGGACCTGAAAGAGTACTTCTGGTGGGATGGCATTAAAAGAGATGTTGCTAAGTATGTCTCTCGATGCTTGGTTTGTCAACAAGTTAATTCTGAGAGACAAAAGTCTAAGGGGATGTTACAACCATTACCCATACCCGAATGGAAATGGGAAAATATCACTATGGACATTGTCACAGAACTTCCTAAAACATCCAAAGGCAATAATGCTATCTGGGTCATAGTTGATCGTCTTACATAGTCTGCACACTTCATTGCTATTAGAGAGGATTTCTCTCTGGATATGATTGCCAGGATATATATAAAGGAAGTGGTAAGATTGTATGGAGTACCACTTTCTATTATATCTGATCGGGATCCGAGGTTTACCTCGATGTTCTGGATAAGACTTCAGCATACTCTGGATACAGAGTTGAGTTTCAGCACTGCTTATCATCCTCAGACAGACGGTCAGTCTGAGAGAACAATTCAAACTCTAGAAGATATGTTGAGAGCTTTCTCTATGGATTTCAATGATTGTTGGGATCAACACATACCTTTGGTGGAATTTTCTTATAATAATAGATTTCACTCCAGTATTCAGATGGCTCCTTATGAAGCTCTCTATGGAAAGAAATGCAAGACTCCAACTTGCTGGGATGAAGTTGGGGAAAGAAAGCTATTAGGACCCGATCTCGTTGATGAAATGGAAGAAAAGGTCAGACCTATTCAACAACAAAGAAGAGCAGTTCAGAGTCGACAGAAATGTTATGCCGACAACCGAAGAAAAGACCTAGAGTTTGAAGTGGGTGATAAAGTTTTCTTATGAATATCTCCCTAGTAGAGGGTCATGAGATTTGGAAAGAAGGGGAAGTTGATCCCTAGATATATCGGTCCTTTTGAAATACTGGATCGTGTTGGGAATGTAGCTTACTGATTGGATCTTCCACCAAATCTCTATCAAGTTCACGATGTGTTCCATGTATGTCTCCTAAAAAGTACATACCTGATCCTTCACAAGTACTCAGCTCAGAAGTTGTACCGCTGGAGCAAGATCATTCTTTTGAAGAACAACCGATAGAGATTCTGGATCGTAGTGAAAATGTCCTACGAAACAAGACCACTCGATTGGTTAAAGTTTTATGAAGTAACCACCAATTTGAAGAAGCTACATGGGAGCTTGAGGATATTATGAGGGAGAGGTATCCTCATCTGTTTGTTACAATGTGACAAATTTCGAGGGAGAAATTCATTTTAAGGCGGGTAGAATGTAACACCCGAGACTTTTATGTTATATAAATCATCAAATTAATATTTATCTACACACAACACTTTCTTGACTTGCTTTACATGAAATCGCAACCTTCCTTGATAGCTAGCGTCGTACGCAATACCGAGTTTCACTAAACAATGATATGCTAATAAAATATTATTAAAACTAGCCGTTATGAATAGTAATAACCACTTTTTGAAATTTTATAAATTTTATTTTTCAAAATGGACTTGATTTTTGGATTCGGAATATCGAAATTATCCTAGGGTGAATTTTTTTTATTTTTCTGAAAACTTTCAATTTTTGATGAATAGTGAAACCACTAAGTGGTAGTTAAAAAAACTGAATTTTTCGTAAAACATAATTTTACCACTTCTATGAGTGGAATTTCAAAAATCCAAGAGACATGGTTGATGTCAGTAAGTAAAATGTGGTTCAATGAGATGAAAATAATTTTTGGTGAATAATAACTTTTTACTTTTATTTACCACTGTTAAAATTAAATAGGGTAATTAAGGGTAAAAATGATATTATTATTATCCTAACACATGTCCTAATTCTATTGGACAAGTGTAATTCGACCAAAAACAAACTTAGGAATAAAATATTACCATTTAGGCCCACTTGGATTAGATTAGGACATTTATTATTAATTTATTTAAAGAAGGGTTAAAATAGTTAAAATCAATGTTTAATAAGTAAATAATTTTTAATATAAGGTTATATATAATATAAATTCAACTATAAATATTCATTAGAAATATAAAAATATTTCCTACATAATTTTATTTTATTTTTAATTTTTAGACATTAAATAATTTAATTTATTTATGACACAATGATGATGCAGTAATTATCTTATTAATGAAATATTGACATAATTGATGTTATAAATACCCAAATAAATGTAATTTGAGACTTTTTATAAATTATAATAATTTTATAGGTTAATATGACATGTTATTATTGATTTAATTAACGTTTTTAGATCTAATCATTCTGTTATGAGTTTCAAAAAAATCAATTACTAAAGAGTGTCAAAATTGACATAAAATAGTTTTTAAAACAAATATTATATTATTAATTGTTATTTTATTCCTAAAAATTTAAGGTTTGCCGAAATGACTTGGATAAGGTTATATATATTAATAATAAACCACTTGGGATTCTTTTGGCTGCTTATTGTATGTTTATTAACCTTATAGTATAAGAACACAAGAAGACACGGTAAAAGTAAAATTATTTAACTTAACGTTAAATTTAAATGATAAGGTTAAAATTGGAACCTAAACTTTAATTAATTCTATTGGATGATAAGATTTCGACCAATTCCCACATTATCTTCTAAATATATTATTTTGGTGCTATTTAAACCTAACATGACTTTATAATAAAATAATATTTTTAGTTTTCCCAAAGGAGCCCCTCTCCTCCCTTATAAAATGGAACCTCCTCCCCCTCTTCCTCACACCACTTTGAGCCTTCAAGCTCGGCCAACCCCTACCAATTTTTCCTCTCCACTTTCCTAGAGACATCCTAGAGGTCCTTGTCTTCTTCAAAGACCAATTTTAGTGCCCTAAAAGGAGGTCTCAACGAGGCATTTCAAAGAAGAGGAGGTTCAGACACGTACAAAGCATATCGGACCTAAGGTAAGGGAAATATCACAATCTCATTTTTATCCGAGATTGTTTATACTTTGAAATTTAATGGGGTTTATTTTATCCTCCACATCCATGTTTCCTCAATATGTAATATTATTTCCATCCACCTACAATTGTTTAAATCCAATTTTACCCTTCGGTGAGTTTTTAGTAAAAGATATGAAAGGAATCTTTTGTCATTTTTTGTATGAGGTACTTTTTCACTTTTTCGACAAAAGTACGAGAAGAATGTTTTTTTAACTTATATGGCATGAATGGATTTTTAAAACAAAATCTACAAGAATATTCCTTTACAAGTATTGAAGATTATTTTTAATCAACTTCTTTTAGTTTAAAATTGTATGACATGTTAAGAAAGGAAAAATGGTTTTGAAGTGGAAAGGATATTTTCCTCAAGAATGGAGTTCAAGTGTTTTATCAAAATTATTTTCCATCTAAGATAATAAAGGGTTCTGTTTCTATCCCTATTATTACATGGATTTGATTATGTTGTGATGGAAATATTTTTATGAATTTTTTTATCTTATATGAATTGTTTTATGATGTCACGATGTTTAAAGATTCCAATTTTTATTACATGGGTTATTATATGATGTATGGTTTATGATTTTGTGGCACACATAAGAATGGTATCATTATGAGATGGGTGGGACCTATATATCCCTCCAATGCATTGGGTAAAGATTTTATATATCATGAGATAGACATGGCTGGAACGGTAAGTTAAACCGGTTTAGTGAAACAGGACTGGAACAAGGAGTGAACTCGGTTTAGAAATGGACTTTTTCCACTAAGATATTCTTGGAAATGAGTCTTGAATAACAAGAAATTATTTTCAATGATTATGTGTGTATTCCACAATGTTTCATGTTTTAATTTATGATTATTGGGATTACATTTCACTACTCTGATTTATCCCATGTTATGAAATTATGATCTCTTTTGCAGGTTAAGATTTCCAAAATTTATGTGCTTATGTATATGATGTGATTGATATTTCTTTTTTTTACCCTTACTAAGAATTTGAGCTCACCCTTTTGTATGTTTTATTTCCCCAGGTCAGGAAGAAGGTTATTAAGTATAATATGCCAAAAAGGGACTCTAGATATGATGAAATAAATGGGAGGCAAAGTAGATTCTTTATGAACCAGTTGTTTATGCTTTCCAGTTTCTAAAGACACTATACCTATACGGTACTTTCATGGTTTTGTTATATATTGTAATAAGTGTGCTTAAATTTTGAAGTAATAATAATGTATATAAAGTATGGGTCGTTATACATTTTATATTATTTCAATTAGGGATCATTTATCCTTCCCCATTTGGACCCATACATATGTCTTTACTATGTTGAAATTTCATAAGGGATTTCTCCCTTCTCATTTCCATTAAAGATACTGTTTTTTATTACTCATCTTATGTTCCATATTTATATGTTATATTATGATGGTTCATCACCCCCAGAAATTCCATTTGATGCATTTATGATATGATCTTCCTTTCACTCTCATCAATCAACCCCTATGATCCTTTAAGCACACCCCTTACTATGCCATAATTTTGTAAGGGTATTCAAATTCCTTCCTTTATCATTTTTATCAACAGTTCCTTATATTGTTACAACCATTTATTTACAATTAAAAATGATGAGGTATTTTTGTCAACTACCCCATACTTCCATTATTTGGTTTTAATTATGGGAGACCACTTTCTCTCTCATTAATCCCTCCTATGTAAACCTGTTACCATGGTCATATTGAATAAGAGTTATTCCATTTCTCCACTTTCATCTCGTTCTTTGTTATGTGACACCTTATATTTCCAAATTCCTTTTCTTGGGACATGTATCTATATGAACCTCTTACTTTCCATATCATGAATATGTAATTATATATCCATTTCTCTCTCATTAGCTATTTTGATGAAAATTTATGCCACGTTGTTAGGCTCCCGAAATTACACCACAATTTTCCATGCCAATTCACGATGTAGTGAATTCCATTCACATTTTTCTATAAGGGATATTAACATTTTTTCACATATTATTATAGATTATGTACTTTCATTTCTGTATTGAACATTCTATTATCATCAAATAAATTATGATGTTGAATGAATCCATGTTATATGATCTATGTGGAATATTTAAGCATGAGATTGACATTTTTATGAAGGGCCAGCCCTGATAGGGATCTCAAGCATTGGATAATGTTTAATATCATGAAGCACCATGTTAATTAAGGGTTTAATCATGTTAATTCATTTTAATTGAGGGTTTAATCATTCTAATCCATTTACAGTGATCCTTGTCTCATTATAATATCATTTTGTTTTTTTTTTCCACATTTCCATGTTATGTTATTCATGTTATATCATGTATTTATGTTCATGTTTCTCTTATGCTCCATTGATATTCCTATTACCTAAAATTCATTGTATTCATCATGTTATTCCTTGTTCACTCTTTTACTAGGCTTAATAATTCACCCATTTCGTATTTATATCCTCAGGTAATCCCATGTAGTGTTACGTACGAAGGAATGAGTTGTTCATTTCAAATAATTTATAAATAAAGATGTTTAATTTCATGTCTTTATGTTGTTGTGTAATGTTCCTAATTTCCCATTAAACTAGACCTCTCGATCGTCGGATTTGTTTTAATTTCAATTTTATGTAATAAATCAGTTTTAAGTGTGTAATAAAGAGTAGCGTTGTTATAAAAAAATAATTTTTTTTGGAGACTCTGTCTTCCTGATATTCTCTCGCCGATATGATTTTTATAGAAATGTTTAGGGTATAATCCTATCCATGAGTTTCATCATGCTATTATAGGTCCTACGTAGGGTGGGTTTGATTTCATACTACCTATATTTAACACCATAGTTATGTCATGTTCCTTATATCAACATCATTTCATTGCAAATGGGATATGTGCATGAACCTTATGACATTATTGATTAGGGAGAGCTATATGTTAGTGTTGAAGATAACATTTCAGAGTACTGAGTGTCCAGTAGTGATCAGAAAAAGATGATCCTTTATGGTTGAACAATTTTTTAGTGTGTCTTCGTAGGAATTATGGGAACATATAAGAGAACTTATTGGAGAGTGATATATAAATATCGGGTTAATAACCTTGCCTTTTTGGGTGGGTTGTGATTTTCAAAAAGAATGTCCTCAATGGTGGGGATAACTCCATGAATCCATTATTTATACTTAAACCCGTTGAAAATATCTCTATATTTTTATGGGGTTTTCTTTAAATTTGGTATAGTGTAACTGGTGTCATGAGAACATGTATTTGATGTCCTAAAAATATTAAATATATTAAACTACATAGAAATATTTTATTTAAAAAAAATTTGTATTCAACGGAGACATAGATAGGGAATATAAAACCATTATTTACACTATAATGTGGGGTTATCCAAGTCATGACATTTTTTCCATCACATCAGACCCTAAGAAGATTCACAATCATGGGTGGATAGTATATTAACTTTTTAATTGAATTAAATAATAAATTTTATTTTATAAGGAGAAATTCTAAACTTGGAGAAACCTATGTAATCCATTTTATGAAAACTATATTGGGTTAGATTCATAAACCTCTTTATTGGGAGAGCCTTCATGGGTGGAAAATTCATAAATATAACACATTAAATCATGGATTGAGGATCAAGATTTTATATAACCGTCCATACCCATCAATGTAAAACCATTCGAAACAATAAATTGATCATCTAATGATTTTGGAATTGTAATTTAATGATTTATGGGAAAATATTTTTTGTTTCAAACATGGAATATGAATCCTCATCATATGCCTTATTATCAAATTTGGAAATATTTATTTATTTTACTTTATACCCAAAATAGCTATTTCACAATATTTGTCATCTGTTATTGGATTACATATTTTTAGATTTATATATTTGTTTACAATGAACAATGATGATCCTACTTTGTTAATTGTGGATACATATAATCTTTATATGTTTTTCTTAGCCCATGACATGCTAATGATTAAACCATTGGTTTCTTTTGAAATGAGATCAAACCCACATCCAAATTGTTTTGTTTGATTGGTGATGGTGGTGATGTTTTTAAATAATGGTGGGTAACAATGATGGATCGCAGATGGATGATTGATGATAAATCCCACAGGTGACAATGGGGGGTTCAATAAATTTTCATATAGGGTGAAAAAATCACAATCTTTTAATGGAGGATGGCCAAAATCATTCCACTAGTAGGGTATCATCAATGGTCAATTAAGAAGATATTTTTTCAAGATAAATTCATTATCAAATGATTTATATATTAAATATTTTTTAAGTGTACGATCATTTTTTCAAATTCCCAACTATGTACTGTGGCTTTTGACGGAACACTCATTGTGTTGTTAACTTTTTATTGTGGTGAGGGTTTCAGACTAAGTTAAATATCACACAACTAGGTGAAACGATCTCATAAACTGTGAATCTAGGCATGTATTAATTTCATGTATAATTGTACACACTAGGGACCATGGGGTGCCAACATATTATATACCTAGAAAACATGCAACATACATGGGTTTTCACATGGAATGTGGAGTTTTAGGACATAGATAGGCTTTTCATAGGGAGGAAACTATATACCGCAAAATGGATGCAAGATATAATTCTTTTTGAATAATCTACCTCTCATATCATCTTCTTTATTACTCAATATTGGACGCATGAGTTGTCCTTTTTTAGTATAATTTTTCATTGGACATGATGTAATTTTTTTTCGAAATCAATGATATGAAAAGAGGTGAAATGACTGGTTCACATATTATGGCATGGATGAATATTATGAATACAAAATAATGATATCTAGAGTAACATTGGTGTTATCCCTTGGTGGATACTATATTTCAGGGAGTGGGTCCCCTAAATCCTTTGTAAAGATTATATATGATTCCCCATATAACCACAATATGTATGGGTATCCAACTAGTAGAGGCATTAACCCCTCCTCAGAGCTTCGATGAGGCATGGGTCCTCCTATAGGGTAAGTAAACCTTTTACCGTGACATTCAATCAATGAGAACTCAGTCCCCAACTACATATCATGAATGGTTTCATTAGTATAATTATATTAGGATAACACTGAAACCTGATTTTTGTTTTGACATACTCCTCATCCATAGCTTAATAGGAATAACGATAGATCCTTATATTTGATAATTTCTATTTCAAATATTAACATATCAATATATAGTTTCATTATCCCTATTTTTATATTGGGATTAGTATTATATTTAATATTAACTATTAATATTTTACTTTTGTGGAATTATACTGGGAAAATACATACTCACACATTCATGTAATTTTTTACACATGTTCCCATTATTATAAAAATGAAAATTTGTTTGATGGTGACATTGGTTAGGCTAGTGTTGGTGGTGTTTGGTAGCACCGGATGATAATGACCACATGCAGTGGTCATATCTAGTGTTTCTGTGTAGGCATATTCCCCTATATCTATTTTTACGTTAGGACTGCAATTATATAATTTTGGAAAATTTATTTTCGCACACATGCATTGGATATATTAATTATTCTGCACACAATAAGTTATTAGTGGTTATTACATGCATTTTTTCTTCATGGGTTAGTATCGTTTTATCTACCCCACATGGTTGTGATGTACATTGATGGGTGATTGCATACATGATTATTATGATATTTTATTAAATTTGGGTAATATTAAAATTAAATATAATTAAACAACACACGGTATGTTTGAGGTTGGTTGGGGTATCAGACATGGTTTAGAACCTCTCCTAGTGGGGTCCTACTGGGTTGGGTCATAAGAAAATGGTACCAGATCTTTTCTATCAAAGGGGAATTGTTTTGGGGTGAAATGTTTTAGAAATGATTTGTTTGGAAAAAATGGAAGACTAAGTTCAGGTGTGTTGGGTTAATCCTTTATGATAGATAACCCATTGATTGTGTGATGACCAATGAATCCTTACGCAAGGACTCTATTAAAATTCATGTTGACTCAAAAAAATTAGAAATAAGTTGTAGCGATGAAATGAATATTTGACTTCAATTTATATATTGTGTAATCACCCAAGATATTAACATCCAATCACGATAATTCCAATTAACTTTCAAGTTAATGTCATGATGAAATATTTATAGTATTCTGAGACTAGGGTGTGAATAAGAATGAATGAGATACTATGCATCGATGGATGAGATATTTATTAAGGTTTTTCCTCCAAAATTGTATAGAGAAGTTCTCCAACCCAATATGTGTAATTTAGACCAGTCTATAGGTGTTCAGACTGAAGTCCATGTTCATGGTGATAATTTGGATGTGCAAAAAGTGAAGGAGGTCGATGCATATAGGTTTATTATTCTTCATTAGTTCTAATAATAGGGAATACTCTAGTATGAAAGCAAGTTGTTCCATTAGGTTGTAGAAAATTGGATTGATTTAATAATTTTAGTATTACCTCTCATTTGAACTGTGACCGATCATATGTCTGAGCTCATGAAAAATATTCATCAAAGAGTAGTAGAAAATTATTGGTTTCTTATAAACCATACCCATGATGTTATTCCACTATCATTGATATAGATTCAAAACTAATTTGATGAATAGTAACGTAATTTGACCTTGTGCTTTATTTTGATCTATGGGATTATAGAGTTAAAACATTTTGATATTATCATTGGAGAGTATGTATTGATATTCACAGACCATACATATTGATCCCTCTACATAGAATGATATAGATACATATTATCATGAAATATTTAGTATCACCACTATAGACACATAAAAAGTAGAATGGTCTCTCTATGATGTCCCACTTATGATGGGGTTCCAGAGAAGCCCATGTTCATTATGATTTTTATGGAAGAGGATTTTCAGGTAGTAAGAGATGGATGTGGAATCCATGGAACTGATTTATTTGTTGTAGATGGAGATTTCAGACAGTAGATTCAGGAAAAAATAGGTCTTCATGCAATCAATCCCATTCACAAGGATCAATAACATAGGGATACCCCAACGAATCCAATCATAAGTGAAACTAAAAAATCTATTCTTGTGGAAAGAGAGGTTATATTGAAGCACCACATTATCATACTCAAGAATATAGATATAAAAAATTCATTAAGCAGCATATTTCATATTAACATAAGTTAATCAAGCTACAAAAGTAAACATAATACAATATTTTTTATTAATAATCAATTAATTTTAAAATAGTTGAAATAAATATAATTTATTTTTTAGTGTGATATAGTATCTATTACATGATCAATTTATTCAATGATGCCTATGAAATTTCTCCAAAATCACATAGCTAAAAACCCCAATATATGAATCAAAATCAAAACAATAAACTATATAAATCTAGGAATATAAACATATGAAATAGGATTCCCATATCCTTAGTAAGGTAATCATAATATATAACCAATGATGATCATAAGTTGTAAAAATATTTTCATTTTTATAGGAATGAATATTCACAATCTATTAAGATAACTATACTAAAACATACATAGTTAAATCTGGTTCAATAATAGAAGTTCCATTATAAAATATATATTTAACAAAACAATATAACGTAGAAAAAACCAAAGGGGCAGAATCATAACATAGTTGATCAAGAATCACATCATATTTCTCTTAAGGGATCATGTGTCCCTATATATTCCCCTTATAGGATCAAGTATATAAACTAGTTTTCAATTATATAGTGAGATATAATTCCTAAACATATGAATTTGAAGGATATATAGGGTCCATGAATATCTTAATGACGACCCATATATATTTTTTCTCAAGATCACAAAATTAACCATTTTCCTCATCGTCATTATATTTACATAATTATATATGAACATTTTCTATAAAATAATCAGTAAAATATTTCTTGAAATACCTATATAATAATGGTTGATGGTATCCCCAGAACACATACATTAGGGAATTATTTGGAAAATTAAATAGATACTATCATATGAGAAGCATTATATTTTATGAAAATTGGATAAATCTGTGAAAAAATTATTTTAAATTCCCAATTTTCAAAATTTGTAGAATCGCTTTATGTTGATTACATTAAAATGAAATAATTTGATATTAATATAAATTATCCATTAATAATTGGTATTTTATAAGACATATTCTATGTGAGAACTAATTTTGAAGAATTTTTTTATAGGATGACATAGAAAAATGGAATAACAAAACTTTAAAAATAGAATCTTTTAAAATATCTTTTTTGTCAATGAATTAATTATTAAAATAAATAATTTTACATTTAGAAAACATAATAATATTTCCTTTTTTTAAAAAGAAGGAACTGTTAAAATCATTTATGAAAAACTTTTTCAAATAGAAGGAAAGCTTTGTAAACAAGAATAATCATATGAATAGAGAAACTATAAATGTGTTTCCATAATATTATCACTATACTCATGATAGAAAAAATTTCGGGTCACATTATAAAATAATTTTCAAAATAAATGTGATGTCGAAATATATGAAAACATTTAAATTTAAAAATTAACTTCTATAATGGATCTTTTTAAAGAATATAAAAGTTATTATAGGATATATATAGACAAATATACAACATATAATCATGAATAATAAATGTATTGAATATTTTAAATTAAATATGATGAAAACCATCAGTATTTAAATGGATAATAAAATATACATTTGAAAAGTGGATATAGGAAAGATGAAGTTCACATGACAAGAAAAATAATTTGGCTTGAAAATATTAATCAAAACATAGGAATAAATTGAAATTATGTATTGGGATATAAAATCATCTTTAAATAAAATGACAGTTATTTTTAATAATGTCATAATTTAATGGGGATGAAATTTCTCTTGGAAGGATATTTCAATGAAAGATTAATTTTACCTAGAGTGGAATATGATATAAAATAAAATATAATTTACATTGGATGAACCTAAAAATGAATAATTTTGTTCATTAATAAATATAATAATTCAATGAATGAAGTTTTTTATCAAAGAATGATGTTTTTTTATCGATACCATTTACATATTAAGAATATTTTTAATAAAAACTCATAAATTATAAGTATTTAATGTTATATTTTAATACAAAACATAAAAGATAATTCATGATATTATATGAACAATAGTACAGATATAGAACAGTTTACTTAAATTAGTTTAATATAGAAATTATGTTTCAGAGAAAGGAAATAGAGATGATGATTCATTGTGGTACTAGTTACATATGAATCAAATTAACATATGAGGGATTCAATGAAATACACATCAAAATATAAGGGAATAAATGATATCCATTATTCTATAAGGAAATAAGGAATTGAATAAACTATATAAAATATAATATTGTGTGTATTATTAAACATGGCCCACGAAAATGAAAATCGAGAAAAATAACACATATCATATATTCAATATTAGTCAATGACACTCTAATATATCATTTTACAAAATAATAATTATCATAATCACCTATCTGAGAACATTATACATTATTATAACCCATTATAATCCTCTTGTATATTCATTTATTATAAATAAATTAGTCATATTTTAGTTTCATCCTCATATGTTAATTGTTTTTATTGGTCGTGCTATAATAACATTGATTGGAAGGGTTGATTATTAGTTTTCAATTTAATGTTATTTATTCTCATATAATATAAAATAAAATAAAATGTTTTTTATGATTATATATAATTTTCATTTTTCCTCCATGATGGTTTTAATTCAAAACAAGTTACATTGAGAAATATAATGAAATTTTATTAATAGTTAAGATTAAAAATGGTTGTATATTATAAATATGAAAAATATTAATATTTTAGCATCCTAATATTTTGTGGTATGACTCTATTTAAATAAATTTTTTTCCTTGAATAGCTTGTTCTTCATGTATCAGTTATTTTAAATAGAAAATGATATAGTATTACGTGACTTTGAAAACCAATATACTAAATTGATGGAAATAATTAAATTTTGGAAAATATATGGTTTATTCATTTATAGAAAAAATAGGTTGGTTATCAATTGATTATAAAAATAATAATATAAAAGAACCATCTTTATAAACAATCAATGTTTTTTCTAGAAATATATTTACATCATAATAAATTGAATTAGTCATCTAGGGTGAATTATTTAAAGGAAATTTTAGTGTTATATATTAAATAAAATGTTTTAACATTAATATAATATTTTTAATTTTCATGAGATTAGAAAAAATCCAGTAATAATGAAAAAATATTTTCCGAAATGATATTTTTTTCATGTTTCTAACACCTAATATAAAAATAATTTTTGTCACTTATAAAAATTGAAATCTATAATAGGAATTAAATATTTTAAAATAAGATGTTAAAATTTTGTAATTGGGTCCCTTTTATTTTTTGCCAAAATGAATAGTAACCATTGGGAAATTTCTAATCTCACTGAAGTGTAAATTTGGTTCATTTATGTTAATAATATGGGATAATTCAATAATTATTGATATTATAAAAAATAGAGGAATTGGAGTAAACCCTTATCACATTAGTATTGAATTTGAGTTTTTTAATTGATACATTTCACTGTAAATGTATTATATATTATTTTTTTCTAATATATATATAAAATGTTACTCTGTTTATAATAACATTTATGTGTCCATATAGAGAAAAAATAATATGAATGAACCTAAATGTCTATACTGATCTTTATGAAATTATCTTCATTAATTTGTTTTTAATTTTGATGAATTTTATAATTAAATTAAATGATTCTGCAATGAAACTAGAGTAATTATTTAACTAATTCAAATATGAAATAAGTGAATTAAAAATATTTTTTTATAATTTTAATTAGTTCTTGTGTGAAAATAATTTTATAGATCTATATAAAATATTTTATTATTTTCAAATCACCTTTTTTGAATTCCACCTTTTTATTTATGTAATTAAATTTTAAATAAATGTATAGTGACAGAATTAACATTAATGATAATTTATGAGAATAATATTTTATTATATAATTTTAAATTGAAAAAAAATTAAATTCGTTTCTGTCGAAGGAATATAGATTAAAGAATAAAATTTTTTCATTTTATGATTTAATTTTCAATTTATAGTAATATCATTAAATATTTATGATTACAAAAGTTGTTACCCTGGTTAATGTAAAAAAATATCCAACCAAAGGGTTAATAAAAACAATAAGGATTTAAATAAAAAAATTGTATAAATTAGAGTGTTTGATGGTATTAAAACACTATTCTTGTAATGAACTGAACAAGGTTACCCTCAAACCAAGAACCCAACCCGATCTGTCAAATACCTGAAGGGTATCCTCGACCCCCATGGGATTTCAATAAGCACTCGTGCATCGAACAAAAAAACTTATAGAATGATTTCGAATAACCTAGAAAACCACATGGGATACATATAGATGTAAATAAAAGAATATTACAAGACTAAATAAATATAAATTCCTTAACTGTAAGAATGTTGTGGAAGAAAAACAACTATAACAACAAATAAAAACTCCAAAAGACATGTCAGACTACAAGAGACTAAAAACCAATATCTACTCCAATGATTGCATGAATGCCCTCTAAACATCTCACCATTAGATATCCATTCAAATATACTTGAGCCTCACCACATCCCTAGGGTGCATTGATTTTCCCTTCCATGGACGTCAAATAAAGGTATGCAAACCACTAAAGGACTGTACAGGGTTTGAGCTAACAAGATCAGTAGGACCCCACCATTGTGTTCCATAACAAGTCTCTGTATAGAAAATATTTTTTGATCATTTAGAAAATAAAAGCGAAAAATATAAGAAATAAGAGGTTTTATAAGAAAACAAGGAAAATACATTCATTTTCCATAGTTCTGAAAAAATGTATGTATATCATTTTCCAATTCATGTTTCCATATAATTTTCCACAAACATAAACATGCATATCATGGATAACTCAAATTTCCATGAAGTTTAAACCAGAAGCACAGGTATCACAACCATATGGAATACTATAGGTCTAGGTAGTAGACTACTCATACTAAAAAAACAAGTGCACAAAACAAATCATTAAACAACATGCCTAGGAAGTAGAGGAATTGCCCATGAGTAAACCCCCCAAAATAACAATATGGGTCCCCTAGAACAATATTCCTTTGAAACCGAGGAAATCCCAAAAAAAACTACTCAAGAATCACAAATAAATAGATGATTACATAATATTAATCCTTCCAATTAAGTACGCAAGGTAACCCATGTTCTCTTTTTCACAAACCCATTTCAATATATTGAAAACCATTCAAACCCATTTATAATTAATTTATCCAAATCCAGGGAAAACTATTTGTTTATTAATCCATTCAATAACACAGACACCCATAATTCCAATTTCATAAATCAATTTATAATGAAATTTTCAAAGAAAAACAAGAATGTTCATTATCATAGGAAAGAGACAGAACCACCTTACTCAAATCTCAGGTCGCACACACCAGCAACGTAATCCAAAACCAAGAAGGAAACCCAACAACAGAAATAGAGTCCTTGGGATCAAATCCATGAAAACATTGATTCCAATATAAACCCAAAATGATGGAAGAATAGAGGAAACCCACATACCTCGATAAAGGATTCCCAACCCACCACAACCAATGAAGGAGAAATGCCCCCAGAATGAGATATCACAGTAGGACTAAAAGAGACAACATGAAACATACATCTTGAATTAGTGGATCTGATAACACAAGGCTAGGGAACTATCTTGATCAATAAAAAAGAAGAATCAGGAAGAACACTTACCAAGAGAGATGCACTATAGAAACTATGATGAACCAGAGTTGAGCGGATAGATATGAATGGTGAGACATCTAGGAAAAATGCCTAGGGAGAGTCTGGGGTGAGAACCATGATGTATGGAGAGAAAATGACTTACCAAAACTCTAGAACACATGAATTTAAACGGTATGTGGACTGGATCATTATGTGTACCCCTCAGAATGACGTGAAGGCCATGCTGGATATGTTATGCTAAAAACCCATTACATTGCATTATAAACCATAATTTCCACCCTACACGATCTGTACCCATCATTACTGACATGTAAAAGCCCACAACGCAAACCCCCCTTCACAACATGGTATCCCAAGCCACACTATGAATCCAGGACAATGTACACGATGTGTACTTTAGGTACATGGTGTGTACCTATTATGCAGTCTGTAGTAATCCAAGAAAAATCTAATAAATGTATTTTAAAACCAGAAGGGAAGTAAGAATGTGGGAAAAAACCTGATCATTGTAAATAGATGTTACAAAATCGCCACCATAAAATATTTATGTCATAATGATGTTGTGTGGAATATTTATCCTCTAAAAAAATAACAGTCCACTACTCCATCATCAATGATTCGTATTCCCATGTATCATGAGAATCCATTCCTTGTTACCATAGAACTCTGACCAACAAAATCAACCTCCCATGCAAGACATTAAACTGAGAGTCAACAATCTCAACTGGTTTCTCTAAAATAGAATCATCTTCTTCTAATTCAATTTATTCACATCATAGATCATGAGCATGGTCAGGTTGATACTTCTTGAGCTGAGATATGTAAAAAAACATCATGAATTTTTGTTACATGAACCAGATGTGCTAACTTATAGGAAACATTCCTAAACTGTTCAGTGATCTCAAATAGTCTAACATATCTCATATCCAACTTCCATATTTTCTAAGTCTATGGTGACCTTACTAGGGAGAAACTTCCTTGAAAACCCATTCACCAATAAGAAACTCCAATGGATGACACCACTGATTTTCATACAATTTCTATCGAGTTTGGGACGAAACCAGAGATCAACACCCCTCCAGAATCTTCTCAAACATCTCATGAACCGTACATGGTCTTACTGAAGACACTTCACACACTTATTCCCAACATAGTAGTTTTTTTCACAGGTGACCATACGGCGCTTCAAAAAGATCCATCATAATCGACGACTGGTAACTTTTGTTGTAGAAAACTCACCCAGTCCCAAATTTCTATCCAACGATCCACCGAAATCCACAATCCAGGCACAAAGCATATCTTATAGGATCTGAATTACATGCTCCAACTATCCATCGGTCAATGGATGGTATGATGTGCATAACAAGACCAGAGTTCCCATTTCCCCTTGAAGACTCATCCAAACCTTTAAGGTAAACCTAGGATCCCAATATAAAATAGAAGCAGAAAGACTCCCATTTAACCTCACGATATCATTCACATACAACATACCTAATTCATCAACATTAGTTTTATCTTTGATCCAATTGCTGTGAGCAGACTTATTCAACCAATAAATAACCACCAATATGGAATTATTCCATCGGGGCATCCGCAGAAACCTAAGAAAACAAATCTAGGGACACCTCATCCCACTTCCAAATAGGAACTGGAAGAGGATAAAGAAAATAGAGGGATTCAAGTTCTTTTCCTTTATCCGTTGGTAGGTGTAATAGTGGGACACATAATCATCAATGTCAAGCATCATACCCACCAACAATAATCATCTTCTCATGTAATAATACTTCATTTTAGCTCCTACAATAACATCGCATGATGATATTTGACTAAAAAACAATAATTAACTTCTCACAGATGATAGGATGACAACTCTCTTTCCAACGAGAAGTATGCCATCTAAAGAAATAGAAAACAAAGAACTATCTCCCAACCATATAGGTTTTCCCCAAACATCTGAAACTCATCATATTATCATTGAAATTGTAAGCTAGAATCAAAGAGAGTGATGACAACTTATCACTGGTCAGAACAATACTTGAGACATACTCTAAAGAATCCATGTCAAACTAAGAAAAAAATCCTCATAAGATTGCATTCTTCCTTTGATTTAAGAACATCATGTGATGATTTCTTCCTGATTAGAGCATCTTCAACAACATTCCCTTTCCCTATGTTATTGGAAATGTTGAATTCAAATTTATGAATATATTCTACCCAGTTTAATTCTATGAGATTTGTGCCCTTCTGGGAAGAGATATAAATAAAAATATTATGATCAAAGTAGACTGCGAGGATATCAATATTGAGATAGTGCCACAATCATTTAAGTGCATGCATCACCACATCGAGCTCTAAATCATCAGTGGGGTAGTTATTCTCATGAGGTCAGAGGTAACGAGATTTTTATGCTACCACATGATCATATTGAATTAGTACGCATCCCAAACCATGAAGACATGCATAACAGAACAAATTGTACCCCTTACCAGGATCAAGTGAGATAATAACAGGTGCCGATGTCAGAAGTCATTTGAGTTCACTAATAGAAGACTGACACTTGTAATATAATGATAATTTCACTACATTCATTTTAAGACTAGTTAATGGTAATTCAAGCAAAGAGAAATTCATTATGAACTATCCGTAGTATCCATCTTGGCCAAAGAAGCATCAAATTTCAATGACATTCCGTGGTTCCTTCCATGATAAAACACCTTTTACATCCTATTTATCAAATTATTAACCTTTCTAGAAAATTTTGTATTCCATTAAATTCACTTCATGAATCCAAAAAATTCATTTTGAATGATACCCATATTGACAGTGATTTCTCTAAATGTCCAGAAAAAAATCTGATGGTTCTTGTGCTCACTCTCAATAATTAAATAAACTAGAATATCATTCATGAACACTAACTCAAAAGTGTCAAGATATTGGTGGAATATCTAATTCATCAAGGCAGAAAAAACAACAGGAGCATTAGTAATACTGATTGTCAACACAAGAAATTCATAATGGACATACCAACTCCTAAAGGATGTCATTGGTATATCAGTCTCCCAGACTCTGAGATGATGATAACCTGATCGGAGTCTGATATTTGAAAATCACTTTTCTCCCATCAATTGATCAAAAAAATCATGCACATGAGGTAGAAGATATTTTTCCTTATTTGTTAACCAATATAAATTTTCATTGTCCAGACATAATCGAAGTGAATCGTCCACTTTCCTAGAAAAGAACATTGGGATGTGCATGGAGAAACACTAGGTAAAATAAAACCCTTCTCTAATAGGTCATGCATCTGAATCATGTGATCTTTAAAATCCTTTGGTTTCATATGATATGAAGGCATCAATATCATATTCATACCAAGAACCAAGTCAATTGTGTACTCTACCTCTATCTCTAGAGGAGCACTAGAGAAATAATCGTGGAAAACTTTAGGAATGTCTCAAACCACAATAGGAATGTCCCTAAAAGCAGAAATGTAATTGGCCCCAAACACAATAGAAACAAAAAAAACACCAGAGATCTGGGTGGGGTAGTCCTACACAACCTAACTTCAGGTTCCACTCTCCCTATAACATATGATATCTCCCAACAACAATATGAAACGAAATTCATTGATTATAACAATCAACCTCATCTCAATGAGCACTAATATATTCCATACCGAGTATGATTTAAAAAAAGTCATGATCAAGAAATAGAAAATCCCAGAATAACATCATGTTTCCTATTATGAATGAACAAGTAGGACACCTAAACCCTTGTCTTTCCTATAACCATACGGTGTCTCTATCTCTATTTTAATGTATATAAGTTCCATTGGATGTTTAGGAATATAAAAAAAACATGTAGATATAAATGCTAGAGAAGAACCAGTATCAAACAATGTTATAGATACATGAAGCTAATATAAGGATTGTAACTATATCTATTGCTATATCATCATCAACATCAATTATACACTCATATAATTCATGTAAATGCTTCACTTCAGAGACCTGTGTCTAGAGCCATGTTGTCTTTGATGCTTTTGACTACACCACATTAGTCTTTAGAGCCTACGAACCCAGACCATCATGATGCATATTTATAGATTAACATAAACACTATAAATGACCAACACGTCAACAACTATTTCATGTCATCATTGGAATATGACAAGTACTACTTGTGTGACCCCCCTATTGCAGTAGTATTATGTCAAAGGCTCACTGCCAGCTGCAACATATGGTGTGGTGTAGGCTCTCTATTGAGACAAAATCCACCACTTCTATGGAAACCATGCCACTTCCTCTTATCCCCCTACACGCCAATGAAGCAGTCACTAGTTGGAAGATAACAGGCAGTACCACTAACCTAACATGCCATGTCCATATCTACCATCATTCCACTGTACACTATCTCCACATAGGTAGAAATCTTCAACACGAACACCTACGATCTAATGTACGGTTGAAAAAACTATAGGTACTTCTATGCCTTCAGGTGGAAATTTCATACCACATCTAGAGAAAAATAGTCTAATTCAACATAGTGTTTCTAGACTAACAACCAATGTTGTCCTGACTACATAAATATAAACCCTATAGATTTATCCGACATTATAGACTCTAGAAAAAACTGCTGAAATAAAATGGTTTTGAAACCCTTCAAATCCAAGCCCACATGTATGTCTACCTAAACTATAGAGTCCCACAAACGCTTGTTGGAACAAATGAGTCAAAATTTTGCTCACATCACACTAATATTATCCGGTGTCTCCTAAAAGTCAATTATTTGGTATAAACTATCCAACTAATTCACCAACTCTTCAGGATCTATCATCCCATTAAAGGATGGTGGTTTCTCATACAAGAACTCCCATGATCGATCTCTTTCTCCAGCAGCACATGGATATACTTCATCAACTACGTTCTAAACTCATGGAACATCATGATTGATAGCACCGACTTCCCATATAATATTCTCAGTAAGATTATAATCCATATGAGGTTTTCCAATGGGGAACATTAGCTTTACCTTCTTGAGGAACCTATGGAAGCGGTCTCAGAGGAATATTGCTTCCTACCAAAACATAAGAATGATCAGATCCAAAACCAATATCAGTTCATAATAGAGAACCCATAAACTGATATTTCAAAAGAAAAAACATACAATAGAGACACATATCCTGACATCCCCTAGTAAATTGAGTCTTGTTATGACATGAGCTATCCAAGAACTCATAAAAACATACCTATCAAGTCCCAAAAATACTATATCTTGTATAATATACATCCCATGAAATGATTATTGAGGAATGACCTACTTTGATACCAAACAGTAACAAACCGACCCTCGTTACCCTCAAAACCAACACCCAACCCGATCCGTCACAAACCCAAAGGGCGTTCTCGATCTCCATGGGCTGGCGACAAGCACCCTGGCATTAAATGAAAAAACCGAGGGAAAAATTTATCCCAACCTGAACATCCACATGTGATACATATACAATGAATGAAATAAGAAACACTAGAAGTGCCAAATATATATTAGATAACTATAAGAAAACCGTGTAATCAAAACAACTATAAAAGCATATAAAAACTCCAAAATACAATTCTGAATGAAAGGTACTCAAAACCAAAAGCTACTCCAATGATTTCATGAATGAATTCCGACCACCTCACTATCAACTACATATCTTAGCTGGCACAAACCTCTCCACCTCACTATGGTGCCTTGCATTCCCTGCATTGGAAGACAAATAACAGTCTATGCACCACCAAATCAGTGTGCAATGTTTGATATAACAGGCTCAATAGGATCCGACCCATGTATTTCATTATAAGACTCAGCATTACAAATATTTTACAGTTATTTATGAAAAAAACAACAAGATAAGTAGTAAGAGATTTATAGAAAACAAGGTATATACTTTCCTTTTCCATATTTCTAAAAAATTAACTATGTCATTTTGTAAAACATATTTCCATATCATTTTTCACAAACATAATCATGCATAATAAGGCTAACTCAGAAAGTCAAGAAAAATAAATAAAAATCACACGTATCACAACACCAAGGAATACTACAGGTCTAGGTTTCAGACAACCCATACCAAAATAATCATGTTCACAAAACTAATCCTAGAATAATGAGCCTAGAAAGAAGAGGAATATCACATGAGTAAAAATCCCAAAATATCAATATCAGTCAACAAGAACCATAGTCCTTGGAAAAAGAGAAAATCCCCAGGACAAACCTCTTTGAAAATTACAGTATAATATACGATGGACTCAAGCTAAACCTTCCACCTAAGAACCCATGGTAAACCATGTGCCCTTTTTCACAAACCCATTTCAATGTCTTGAATACCATAGAAAACCATTTATAATTGACTTATACAAATCTAGGGATATTTTTTCATTTTAATGCATTTTTCATCCTACACTAAAATCATTCTAATTTCATAATTCAATTTAGAAACTAAATTTTTAAGAAATACAAAAAGTTTCGTTATCATCAGATAGATACGAAAGCACCTACCTCAATGCTCGGGTCACACATGCCTACAACGGAATCCAAATTCAAGAACAAATCCAAATAAACCTAAAAAATTACCTTAGGATCCAATCCACAATAATACTGATTAAATTATAAACACAAAAGATCTATGGAAGAGAGTAAAACCACATACATCGATAAAGGATGCCCTTCGCACCAAAACCAATAAAGGAAGAAGGCCTTCAAAATGAGATATCAATAACAAATCATGAAGAAGATGAAAAGAAACATACAACATGCATCAGTGGATCCAATAATTCAACTCTAGGGAACTATTTCAATAAATTTCAAAGAAAAATCAGAGATAACACTTACCCGAAGAGATGCACCATAATAAAAATGATGAACCAGAACCGATTAGATCAATCCTGAAGGTGAGATCCCTCTGATAAAACGATACGAAGATTCTATGGTTGAGATCCATGATGTTTGGAGAGAAAAGGACCAAACAAAACTATCAAAAATATATCCATAAACTGGGTGTGGGTCGGGCCCTGACTTGAACCCCTTAGTCATGACATGAAGACCATGATGAATAAGTTTCACCAAAAAACCCATCACCTCAGATTAAAAAATAGCATTTTTACCCTAAACAATGTGTAACCATCATTAGTATCATGAAGAACCTCACTACATGAGACCCCTGCATGATATGGTCACCCATGCCACAACATGCAACTAACACCAAGTACACGACATGTACATGAGGTACACAATGTGTACCAATTATTTAGTCTATAGTAAACCCAAAAAAACACATAAAAGTATTTTAAAACAGAATGGAACATAGAATGAGGGTAAAAAAATATATTAACGTAACAAGATGTTAAAATCCCAACTAATATTAGAATAAATATCACTTTGAAACATTTTACATGAGACTGATTTTATAAAAACATACTGTTTTGAGAAATTCTAAAAGTTCCCCCTTGCATAAATTATAAAAGGAATCCTCCCCACTAACTTATTAACAACACAATAATCCATATAGACAAACCAATACATGGCTATTTATCTTATCCAAATGATCATTAATGTTCTGGGGGTTTTTTCTCACTAAAATATCATCATTAAGTCTCATATAAAATGACCAATAGAATTTCATACAGAGAAGAAGTTATTGTGTTACTCGATCTCTATATATTTATTCATTCTTATAGATATTGTTAATCTATAGATGTAATTAAAAATTATTAAAATCAATAAAATAAATATACTAGAATTCTATTATTATTATGAAACTATCATTACCACTATTTTCCCCATAAAATGAGAAGTGAAAATACTTATCATGTATGCACATGATGTACAGTCTCCATGTAGTGATACAATTCATTTATTACAAATAAATATTATGGATTGGAATTATGTTGGTTTAATATTTATATATGAAAATTTTATTATAAATATTAATATCATGTCTATATTATTATCTTCCAAACCATTGTTAAACAATAATGTCCCACAGAAAAATGTGTGGAATACCACCTCCATGAAGTAATGTGATTTTTTATTCATTTATATTTTACATGGAGTGTAATAAGGACATATTTTATGAGAATATATGACGTATAAAATTTAATAATGATTACATAAATTATAATTAATTTTTAAAATTATTTAATTTCATCTCTATAATAATGTGGATTGTGTTACGGAATACATATATCATAACATATCAATGAACAGTGTAATACAATTTTCATTTATAGAGATTAACTAATTAATTTTAAAAAATATATAATGAATATATATTATATTTATAAAATTATTAAAATTCACAAGATCATATAAACTATATTAATTTATAAATACTAAACCTATTAAGAAAAAACATACCAGAAAAAATGAAGTAGTTATTACCTGAAACAATGATTATAAACAAATAATTTTTATAATACATGCAATAAAACAATATAAGTATGTAATAAAGGGAGTAATATATATATATATTTTTGTAATATATGTATAATTAATAAAAATTTCATAAATAATATGTATGTTCATTTACAAGGTATTTTTGACCCTAGGTAAGGGAATATTTAACAATCTCATCATTCTGGGGATTGTTTAGGTTCAAGACTCTACTAAAGAATTTTTTTATTCCATATCGAGGTTTCATGAAAATAATTTCCATTTTTTAATATAACCATATGACATTTAATTATATTATTCTCCATTTTCTTAAAATTTAGAAACTATTATAATGAGATGTTTTTATGTTTCAAATGAGTTACCTTGTTAATTTTTCTTAGAAAACATTGTAGTAATGTTTTTTAACATATGTGACATGATATTATCTTTCTACCTCATTAATTGCATAATTATTTTATCATTCATTTACAATTTCACATGGTAATTTTCAAATTATTTTTTTTATTTTATATGTGCATATTTGTTTAATATAAATTAATTATGTCAACGCGAAAAGGGAATTTTTATCAAAAAAATTGTAATTATTTTTTAATATTTTCATAATCTATATCAAAATATATTTTTATATTTTGTTATTTATTAAGTTTATATGTTTATTGTACCATATAGTATATTTTATTTGATATTGTATGATTATTTTTATTTTCAATGTACTAATTTTATACCATATACCATATTACATCGAAGGTTTATGAGTATGTTTATAAGATTGGTATTTTGTCATCATTTTATATTCTAGTTAATATATGATTGTTTATGTCAATTATGATTCATATATTTTAAATGAGTAATGCATTAGGCATATGATGTGATGGGAGGGTCCTAATATAGCTCCTTGATTCATGGATGGGTTCATGAGACAATTTGATTTTTGTATTGGATGAGGACATATCCTTTCATGTTTGACAGTTTGGCACAAGGCCTCTATGGATTTCTTATGATATATAAAATTAGGAATTTCCCCCATTTTGAAATTATTAATTGATATAAATATGATTATATGATTATTAAAGACATCCATGGAAATTTTTATTGATCATGTTATTATAGTATTATATTATTTCTATGATGTTCATTCCATATTATTTTTACAATAATTTTCTTCTGTTCTATGTATACCCTTTCTAATCATCTGATAAGATCATTTTTATTATGTTTGTTTTTTCAACGAATCCATGATTTATATGATGATAAATATTTAATAACAAGACTAGAATATAATGGTTACCTATAAGGAAATACTACATTGTAATTTATGCTTTCAATCATAATGTAGAATTATATTATGTATCCAGTTCTATAAGAGTGTTAAACCATTATCTCCTTCAGGATGCAATAACTTGTATCTAATACCAATTAAATAATTTAACCACTAACTTCGGGATTCAGGGGTTTTTTTATCATCTTTTATCATAGGATGTTTAGTAGAAACTATTGGAGTATATTTATTAAAACAATGATCAGGGAAATGTAACCCTGTAATGGACATTGAGAATATTCCAATGGAAACAATTCCGATAAATTTGGGATTACATATACATAAATTTTCAATTAATGTTATGTGTTATACTATTTTTTTACTTATATCCAATGATTAATATTTTAATCTAGTATATACAATTGTTTAGAAATGGGGCTTAGGAGTAATAATTTAAACTATACCAATTCATATAATCAATAAAGTTATTTTCATACTATGAGAGATAATGCTATTGGTGATGTATTTTGAGTTGGAGAAGATCAAATTATAATGATATGTGGACAACTGAAATAGGTTATTACAAATAACCTTTCCCACATGGAGTAGCATGCTTATCTAATATGTTGTGTAATAGTGTGACACCGCTTCATGTGACAACAACAAACATCATTCGACAGTACTAAAATATATATTTATAGATGATTAATGTATAATATCCATAAAAGAATATATTTATTTCTTTGTTATGGAATAAAATTAAGAAGGATTTAATGGATTTTTATCATCTCTCAGGATATGTGGATTACAGATGGCCATTGATTCCAAAAATTAAGGAGTAGGAGGAAATTGAAAACATGTAAGGGATGGATTTAAAAGGAAATTTCATTGGGAAGAAATTTTCCTCAAGAATAATAAGAAGATATGGAGAGGAAATCCATGAGTACGAGACAAAAGTGGGATAATAATGTTTATATGTATGAATCAACTATATAAGGATATCCCAGAAGGTCATGTACAATGTACATAATCCAAACAGTAATATTGATCATTTCTTCGATAAGCTTAAGAATATTATTCATATATAACTATTTATCCTAAAATTCTCATCATATAACAGTATAATACAATGTTTTTTCAAGAAAAATATTTATTTATCCAAGAATTATGGCTTTTATGGGTTGAAATATAAGAATAGGGCTGGTGAGTACTCTAGAAATGGAAATAAAAAAAATGGGATGGAATAACGGATGGAAATTAACTCTTAAAATAAATGTGGAAAGAAAAATCAAGTAACATACTTATTGGGAATTGGAATTTAATACATGTATGTATAAAACAACCAAAATGTCTTTATTTCCAGGTAAATAAATAAATAAACATTTAATAGTGCTAATAATTTTCAGAGATTGGAAACTAGGTATAATATATTATTATGCATCAAGGGAAAATTCCCCCAGAAAAGTCCATAACAGAAATACCAATATTATCCAATAATAATAAATGAATTTCATATTTATAATGTTGTGGTAAAAGGAAAATAAATAATTTTCACATATTTAGGCAATTGATTATTTGATTTTTTATTGTCACAATATTTTAAATATTCTTATTTTTGTAAAAAAAATTATCATTTCCCATTCACCTTAATAAGGGTGGTTTATGTAAAAAATAATAGTGGAAAATTTAATGCAATAAATTAGATTCAATAAATTCTTATTATGACACAAAAATGCAATATTTTTATATTTTATTTTCACACACATGGTTGAATTTCATTTAAAAATATTATTTCAATCCTCTTTCAAAACATAATGATAGAAGTTATTGAAAATGGACTATAACTACAAAAAAAGAGAACATAGTTTCATTAGTTTTGATATTAAAGAGTCTTGATTTATTCAAAAAAATTTATTAACTAACCAATTAACCAATAATACTCTTAAAGGGGTATTTTTATTTTGACGATGGAATGTAGAAAATGTCTTGATGCATTGGTGAGGATATTGATGAATTCTCTAATCCATATTCTACTATCCTAAAATACTGTAATTGTGGTTTATATTGATGTATCTAGTAATGGAATTAGTTGTGATCATACATATAATTATAGTTCTATTTACAATGAATCACATTTAAAAACCCATGAGAAGTAGTATCAAACTCATGACCTTGAGTAAGCATCTGTAATTTTTTTCTGAAGATATGGAGAAATTTTCTCTAATGTGAAATAAGTGAGATATATATATATAGATCATAAAATTTTATAATACATAATTTCATTGAATGAAAAAAACACGAGGAAAAGGTGATTGCTTTTGAATCCCAATGATTTTAATTTCACAATAAACTGCAACTCAAGTAAGGGAAAAAAGGCCTCTGATGAATTTAGTTGGAGGGATCTTGGAGTTCTAAAAAAATTTGAATTCATAGGGATCTTATGTTCATGTATATAGTAAATATGAATATAATATTTATTATGGAGTGGTAAACATCACTAATTTTTCAAATTGTTCCCATACCATCCTTATTGGAAATGATAAATTATTCATTGTATGATGATGATAATTCCGAAAAGAAAATTAAAGCTATAAATGATGGGATATTGTAAGACGTCATATATGAAGATGTGTTTTTGAGATTTAGAAAGAGGATGTGTGGTCCCTATATATTTAATATAATAAGGGAATAATTGGTTTCCTCTCATGGATCAAATTTATCTATACTCCCCAGTTTCACAATGATGTTTAGGGATTTGAAGGAAATTTTTTTGGAATAATATGAACATGTAAATTTCTTCTTATTTATAAAGATGTTTTCTTTTTTATCATGTAATGGTTTAGAGAAAACATCAAAGAGGATTTAGGAATCCTCTACTTATTCCTACATGGAAATGGGATGACATTACTATTTACATTGTAATTGGATTACCAAAAAATCCATGAACGAATGTTGGGGAAGGGGTGTTATTTATCCAAAAATTAAATATACACATTTAATTTATATAAGGGAATATTTTCCACTGGGAAATGATGCAACAATATATTTTAATGATGTTTTAAGATATTATGGTGCACTGCTTTCTATTTTTTCTAATCATGATCAATAATTTATATAAAAATATGTGAAAATTAACCATATTTCCCTTTATAAGAAGCTCCATTTTAGTAATGCTTTCCACGCACAATAGAATGGGAAATTAGAAAGGATAGTCTAAATTTTATAACATTTGGTGATGACTTTTTCACATGACAATCACGGTGCGTGGGATGAATATTTACTTTTTGTAGATTTTTTTTATAACAATAGATTCCATTAAAATATTAAAATCGGGTTGTGCACATAGTTTTATGGAATGGGATATTGAAAAATACATCTTCGGATGATGATGATGAAAAAATATTATCATATTTAAACATTTCGATATAAAACACAATAATTGGAAAATGGTATTTTAACCCATAACAAATCAGCTCAATATAGGAAAATGAACTATGTTTCATACTAGAGGAAAAGTTCCAATTTCAATATAGAGTTCACATTTTCCTAATGGTATCTTCATAGAGGTGTGTAGTAAGATCTAGTAAGAAAGAAAAACAAATCCCATGGTACCTCATACCTTTGGAAATCTTTAACATAATTGGAGATTTGGATTAGCATTTTGAAATTCCACCTAGACTTTCTAAAGTACAAAATATGTTCCATATCTCTATACTAAGTACGTACATAATATTCTGGATTCATGTTCACTCTTCTAAATAAATTGAATAAGAAAATAATTTAGCATATGGAAAAGAGAATATCAATATTATGGAAACTTGAAAACCAATGTAGTTGAATCATATGACTCATCATGTAATCTTGATTGAAAAAAAATCATAAGATAGAAGAGGTGATTCGGGAACTTGATGAAATTATGATGAAAAACCAACAAAATATATTATTGAGTTAATTTTTTAATATTTTTTGGATAATATTTTTTTTGAGGAATAATGCAACATTACATGATTTTATGGTATGTCTCTTTTAAAATAAATTCAATATCTTCAATATCATGGGTTTTACGAATCACCGAGATCAAAGTGACCAGGAATATGAATTTTATAACATAGATAATAAATTTTCCATAATCAATAAATTTTTTAAAATAAAAATATTATAAATTTATGAAATTTATTTTTTGGTTTTTAAATGACTAGAAAAAAATTATAAAAAAAAAATTGTGTTTCTGAAAAATTATTTGGGTGTTCGCAACATATTTATATCACAAAAAATTTAATTTGACTATATTGGTGACTGATTTAAGTTAAATATATTTATTATATATTCTATATATTTTTTATTCATTTATATAATAATATTACTATTCATAGGAAATGAATGAATACAATTTTATTCTTAAAATGATCATTTTTTAAAATTTTATTTTTATCATGTTTTTCCCACATGTTTTAAAATCAATTTCAACTAATTAGAAGTTTTTAATTTTAAAAAATTAATTTCAAATTTAGGATAATGAATTTAAAATAGGGAAACTGACCCCCTTTTATTTTTGGTCCAAATGAATAGTAACTGTGGTTAAATTTATCACTATAGTAAAGGGTTAATTGGGTTGATTTATGGTTAAAATAAGGAATCTATTCCTAACTATTCAATATAATTCATATTGGATGAATATTATTCTACCCTTATAACCATAAGCACTAATTATACTATTTAATGGACACTTTTCTTTGAAAATGACTTATATATTATTTAAATCAATGATTGTTACAAAATATCTCTCTTTTTTTAATATCTTTCATATATTCACATAGTAAAATATAATGATATTAATGAATGTAAATTCCAATTTTGATATTCATTAAAATATTTTTATTATAAAAATAAATATTAAATTTTTACAAATGATATAATTACATAAAATGATTCTGAGATGCTAATAAAATATTTATTTAATTTAGATACAAATTGAAAAAATAGATTTTAAAAATAATAATTTTGATATAATTTGAATGTGTTAATGTGTGATATGAATTTTCATGATCTATATGACATATTATAATGGTATTGATGAATTATTTTTGAATTATAATATTTCATTGATGTATTTCAATTATAATTAAAGGAATTTTATCAAAAATGACATTAATGAAATTTTATCAAATTAATATTTTTTTTAATCCAGTTAAAAATTATAAAAATATTAACTGTATCCATGTTAATGGAATACAGTTTGATAAGTATTATTAAATCCATTTATGAGAAATTTTTCATTTTTTTGTACAATTATTTACCCTTTAAGATTAAAATAGTTGTTATCATGGTAAATGACAAAAACAACTAACTAAGGGGTTAATCAAAATGATAATGTTCAAAATAAAACCAAAATTTGTATAAATTCTATTATTCGATGATATTAATACCCTATATTTACTTATCTGTGAATCCATTTCCATACTAAATAAATATACATGATAATTAATTTATAATAATTTAATATTTTGAGATATTCTAATTGTACCCATCATCTAAATTTTAAATGGACACATCATTCCTAACATATTTACCCACATTAAGGAATATATATCGACAAACACCTACCCATTTCTCTTCTAAACACCCTTAGACATGTTTTCTAAGAGTTTTAATCAATGAAATAACACCCTAATATTCTCTAAGAAAGAATATAAATAAGCTCACCGAATGTGGAGGTTGTATTTTTACTCAATATATTTTTAATTTATTACTTCTTATACATATATAAAATAATTTTATATTATTTTAAAATAATATATTCATTATAAATATTAAAATTAAATATTATTACGATTACTTCACTGAAATTACAATCTTCTTCCAATCCAAATAAAAATTTAAAATATAACTCTCTTGGACATATAAATTACTTCCTCCACGTAGAGATAAAATTAATTATTCATTTCCAATTTTGTAGGATGTGAATTACGACTAGTTTAATATATATATATTATATTAGAAAATAAATAATAATATCATATATATCATTTTATCTTCCAAATTTCATTAAAATGATAATGTCGCTCGTGCATACATGTGGTCTGTCACTTCCATGAAGTGATGTGATTAGTTTTTCATTTTTATTTTACATGGATAGTAATAAGAATATATTTTAAGAATATATATAATTTATATGAAATAATAACGATTCTAAAAATAGTAACTACATCTTAACTTTCATTATTTCTATCTGAAGTCTAATGAGATTAACAATCTTTCGTATGTATAGCCTACCATCACCTTCAAATATGTAATACATTTTCAATATCTACCACTAATTGATTAAATTAAATACACATGAATAATTAATATTATATTTATATCATTATTTAAAATATATAGATGATGGATCCTTGATCATATTATAAACAGAAAAACTATCATACAAAAACACTCATGTAAAATGAAATAGTTAATAACCGAAAGAATGGTTTTATAAAAATAATTAATAAGAAACATGTGATAAAAGAATATTTGAATGTCATATATTATGTGATATATATCTGTATGATTCTATTATATATGTAAAATAAATATATAATTATTATTCTAAATTGATGGAAATGTATAACAAAATTCCAACATGAGGTAAATATTTATTTCACAATCTTGTCAATATTATTGATTTTTTATATATATAATCACATTTGAGAATATTTCTCTTCCATTCACAAGTTTTTTAAAAATATTTTCCAAAATAGTCTTAATATTATCCTATAATATATTATATACAATTTTACCAATGATTGAATTTTTATCAAACTACTCGAACGAAATCATTATTAATTTTCAGAACGACGTATATTGTGAATTCCACGAAAATAATATAAAAGGATTGGTTTTTTGAATATATGGAATAAGAATATTTTTTGATGTCATGATGACTTAATTATCTAATGTTTTATTTATAAGATTACATAGTTCGTTTTATTGAAAATTTTCCATTTATATGTGCTCAATTTCTTAAACAATAATTTATATCCAAGATAAAAGGTATTATTCATTGAATGTTTTTTAAATATTTTTAATGTATATTCATTTATTCCATAATCCTTGGAGAAATTTTATATTTAATTGAGATTATAATGTTATGGTAAAATCTACCATATTTTATTAGATGTTTTATTATTATTTTGATTGACAGTTTTCAATTTTGATACCATTATATATGTTAGATTTTATTTTTTAAGAGTATATTTAATAGATGTGGAAATTATTATAAATTTGAATTCTAGATTCAATATAAATTTTTGTATTGATTATTTTACAACTCGTTCATATAATAAATTCATTGGACTTTGTATGTGATGGGTGGGGCCTTCTATATCCCCTTGATTCCTCAGTAGGGCCCACGAGTTAAACTATCTTGGGTGTTAATTGCAACCTTATCCATTATTGTATGATGTCTTGAAACACTCACTCAAATGTATGTTTATGATGTCAGACATTATGAATTTACCTTATTATGAAAATTTTTATTCATTTCCATCTGATTATTGTATTAGTTATGATATCAATTGATATCATTTTAGCTTATTCTATTTTGGAATATTTTTATTTTCAATTATTTTCTTCCATGCTATTCATACAATATTAAGATTTTGTTGTATGCTTACCCTTACTAAAAATATTATATCACCCATTATCTTTGTTATCTTTTCCCCAGGGATCCTAGATGTATATTATTATTTATATTCAATTATTTTCAATGTGTATAATGGGTTTCCCCAAGGGAACACTATTTTTTAATTTACTCATTCAATTTAAATGTAATATTCAATTATGTTTCCAGTTTTCCTAGAAACTATTATATTTTGATATTTGGGATGTGATAATTTTTATCAAATTACAATGTAAATAAGTAACCACTAAAGTCAATATATCGGGTTTAGGGTCTTTAAAAATACAACCCTTGATAAAATATAAATTAAAAATTTTATTCTTAGTAAATTTGAATTATACATGTATTTATGTTTTAAGAATAATCTCTGATGATAATCTATAACATTTATCATGATGTGAAGTAAACCAACTAAAATGGATGAATTCTATAATTGATTGATTAGTATTCTTAAGAAAGTGATTATATTAGCATAATATCATTATTAAATAATAATATTGATATTATTTAAATTTTTTATGTTGAATATATTATTTTTATAAAAACTATATACGTAATAAAATAACAGAGTGAATAACTATATTTGTTACTTTTTTAGAAGCGGTAGTCTGTATATCCGCACAAGTGACATATTCATTTTTAATAGGATGGGAAATTATAGTTAAATAGTTTTAATTATTGTATCTCAATAATCTTATAAATATAATATTAAAATATTAAATGATCTTTTATAATGATATTTTATGGTTATTACAAAAAAAAAATACACCACATCTCTTATAACCGAGGTAGTCCTTACATAACAAAATCAATATTTTAATTTCATTATATATATTATAGAGGGTTGAAAATGATTATTAAATCAACATAATAGAAGTTTATTATTTTAATATTAATGATTAAATTTTAATAATATGTATAAACTATATCTTAAAGATGTTGAAGAATAATGATAATTATTTAAGTAGAAAGGGAAAAATTATTATTTTCCCCATTATATATTCAAAAAACCCATTTGATATTGTTTAATATGATTTTTAACAGCGGTATACTTTTAACAATTAAATCATTTGAATGTAACTAGGAATTTAAGGGAGGTATTTTGATATATTTTCCTCTAACTATAGGGATTTGGGTGTTGGGGGAAGTGTTGGGGTGATGGATCGTTTTATAAGTTGATAGAGGGTCTGTTTTTTAATATATTAAAGGTAGAGTTTCGATTCAAGGGTCAAACGGATCAAATAATGAAATATATTAGACTGGGATGATTGTTTTGGAAAATAATCTCTCACTATCATATTTTTTCACAGGTTTTTAAAATTTGTTTATTTGTTTTACTCATAGATTTTTCACATTTACCATTATATTTTTTATAATTGAAATTAAGATATCTAAATATGTAATTTAATTTTAAAGAAGAATAATAAAATAGACCAATTATAGAATTTGTACCAATGGATTCCAAAATGAAATATATTTTATCAAATAAAATCAATGTATAATCAAAATTTATTATGAACATAGCGCATGAAATACATTAAAAAGGTATTTGGTGAAATTTGTATTTTATGATTAACTATTATGATAAGGATAAAAATATAAATTCAATTTATTGAAAATAAAAATAAATTTTTTATTAATAAAAAATTAATATTTATATGACATAAAAATAAACAAAAAATTTATTTCAACAATGTGATATCATAATTAATAAAAAATGAGAAAAATATTTTTTTTATTAGAATGAATGTTTACATTGGTTTCATAATGGAAGCAATGGGTTTTTAAATATCAGCATATTTGTTTTAAATTAAGAATTTCAATCCATAAATAACGTTTTGAAAATGATAATGTTTTATATATTTTTAATTTATATATATTTCTTGATATAGTAAAAAATAATAAGGATTTAATAAAAAATATTATTTTTCTTAATTCACCTAAAAATAAACTATTTTAGAAACATTCAAAAAAATAAATCCTCAAGGAATTTAGATATTTGGTATTCAAAAAAATAATTAATTTTCATAAAATTCATGCTTTTAATTTGAAGAAATTTATTTAAATATAAAATCACTTTTGTAAGATACAAAAATTATTTTTATTCCAACAAAATGAATCTTATATTAATATAATTTTCATTAGGTATTTTATTCTATAGATACCATCTTATTTTACAAAAAATATTTTGTAGGAATAATTAATACAATTTGTAATTAATGTATAAATATATTCATTTTAGGTGGGTATTTAATGTGGAGAAAGGTATCAAAATAGTATATTAATTTAACAAAAAAAATATAGCAATGTCAAGGTGAATTACATCCACCCAAAAATTTGTTTGTTTCCCTAAAATTATAAATTCTACTCATAATTGAAATTATTGAGGGTGCCCATAAGAGTGAAATGAATCATTCTTTTATTTCTAATGTGATATATATCTTACTATCATAGGTTGTACAAGGGAACTATTTGTAAAAAATATTCTACATTAGGAGTTTTTAGTGACATACCATTCAAAACATCATTTTTATGATCCTTTTCCCTACAAAATAAAATATCCCATATCATTGTGATATTATTGAATAATATTATTGTAAATTATCTTATTAACATGAAAAATCAATCCTAATACATTTTCTAAAATAAAGCCTTCATTTTAGCCTATGATATAATCATTTAAGACATATCATATTTAGATCAATACTTATCTATCTCAGTTTGAGATAGAATTTCAATCTTCATATTCCAATTAGGATCTAAAACCTTACTAGTAATATATTACATCCAAAAATTTAAGGGAAATACTTATTAGTGGTATGAAAAGGAAATTTTATTAACCAAATAATATCCCCTGGTAGTTTCAAACTAGTTGTATAGTCTTGGACCAACTAATCATGCACTATGTGAAGAACGAGTTGATACTCAACCATTTTTTTCTTGCTAACTACCACATGGTTTATATGTGACACATCCACATACACATTCATGTATTGAGATTGGGATTTAATTTCTAATAGAACCATAAATCATCTACTTTAAATAAACTATGGATTGTAATCATGTATTAAGTCATAAACATTAGACTTATCCCAAGGTATTTCACTATAGTTATCTAATAAATATATCCAAATATTAAAAAACTAATTCAAAAATTAACTAAACTATTATTCAAAAATATATAATCACTATAATGATACAATATGAGGAATCGTTTTCCCACACTCTCAGATCTGGGGTAAATTTTTTTTTCATAAATACTCTATTTTTGTATAATTAATGATGATATGAACTAGAAAAACAAGAATTGTTCACTATTATATTTAAATTATCCATTCATCAAATAAATAGTCACAATCCCAAGAATAAATGGTATAGTGAATTTGAGGATAAGTTACATAAGAAACATATTTTATAATACTTGTAATCATTTATCAGAAATAATAAAACTGTAAACCCGATTATAGTCAACTAATATTTAATAAACATATTCATAAAATAAAGAATAAAAACATAATAAATTGATGATAACTAACACTTAGTAAGGGGAACATAAGTGATAACTAAGGTTAATTATAACAGAGAAAAATATAATAACGTGGGTATGACAACATAGTTAACATCAATAAACATAACATTATTAAACCATACCCAGATAAAATATGGGTCGTAATAAATAATCTATCATAAATAAAAATTATTAAAAAAAATAGGACTGAGAAGCACAGGTAAACATAGTTGTCAAGACATATTAGATCTTTCCTAAAAACATGTTTCTCTTAGGGGATTATGCATAAATATGTTCTTCCCAATGTTGATCGATCATAAAAACTCTTTAACTGTTATCTCATCCCATATAAAAAAGCACCCAATGAATTTGAGGGATATATAGGTATAAAAAATCAATTAATGAAAACATGCACATATTTTTGCAAAAAGTTCATAAAAATATTCATTTTTCATCAATAATTAACTACTCAAAATAAAATGTTATGATTTTAATGTAAAAATCAACCTAACATTTCACAAGCCACCTAGGGAATAAAGGTGGTTGGTAGCCTATGAAAATATCCACTAGTTTAATTATGATAACATTAAAGTATATTGTCATAGATAAATAAGAAATTTTTATTATCAATTAGACAATTCCCAAGAAAATTGAGACAAAATACCCCTTTTACAAAATCTATTAAAACTCTTTAATTTTTTTATTTACATAGAAATACATCGAGAAAAACAAAAATTACCATCTAATAATAGAAAATATAATTTTAGTGAAAAATAATATAAGATATAGATGATTTCAAAGGCATTATTCAAAATACATAAAAGAACAGAGGAATCCCTTAATAAATATAGATTCTCTCATAATATATTATTATATAAAAATTTACATTTTTTAAATCTAAAATTTACTCTTAGATGATATATGAATATTACCTTTTCTTTTCAAAATCATCAGGGGATAAAATTATTTGAGAATCAATTTTGTTTTACTTTGATAGGAATAAATGTGATAAATAAATAATTTTTTGTGATAAAAACCATAAAATTGTTTTTAATTTTTTTACCATTATCATTATTGAATATGTTTAGGGTCACATTAAAATTTAACATAAAAAATATTTATGTTAAAAATTAAGAAAAAAATTAAATTTTTAATAAATTTTCAATAATGGATATTTTAATATTATATAACTTTTCATAGAGAAGATTATGAGTTTATAATAGAACATACTATAATAAAAGGGAAATCCTTTGAATATTTTATGATACTTATTTGAAATAAAATATCTTCTAATAGATTAAAAAACATATAATTTAAAAAGGATATGTGAGATATTCAGGTCACATGAGATAAAAAATAATTACATTTCCAAATATGGAGGAAACAAATTGTAGGAAAACAAAATATGGGCATCAAAGAATAATCCCTATTAATGTGAATAAATAATATTCCTCAAAATTTCATAATTTTATTTGGATGAAATAAATCATAAATGGAGATTTTAATTAAAAAAATTATTTCCATAGAATGGAAGAATAATTTAAATATAATATTATATTAGGTTGAAATAATACAATCATGGAATAATGAAGTACAAGAAGAAATAACACAACTCAATGACTTATTTTTTGGGTTATCTGTATCGTATATGTCTTATGAAATAATTTAATAAAAAATTGTGAAATTGAGGGAATGAAATTGAAATTAAGGTACCATGAATAAAATACAATTCTTGATATGATATATCTAATAGGATATGTATAAACCATTTATATAAATTTAGTTTCTTAAACCAAACTGGTCTTAAAGAAATGGAATTTAGATTGAATAGCCTTATAGTAATGTTGTTGTAAAATAAAGAAATTTTCTATATATTGAAATATAAATTAAAATATTATTAAATGAAACATATACATAATTAATTATGTAATTATGTAGTTAATACACTATATAAAAAAATATAGCTTGAAAAGTAAAACATGACTCATGGAAATTAAGAAAGAGATAAACAACCATTACTTGTTTTCTAGCTTAGTTGAACATTAACTGAATTAGAATATTAAAAAAATAAAAATGAAAATATTAAATATAAAATCCATATTCATAGATATATATTTTTTTAAACAGTATTTATATTTATTTATTTCATATAAATTTGTTAGTCATATTTCATTTTAATCGGCGGATATTGTGTGTTTTGATAATTCATTTTGTAATTACATTTATTGATTATGTATATTCTTGTTATTTGAATAAATGGTAATCAATTTATGATCAATAAATAAATTTTAATATATAAATTTTTAATAAAATATATTTTTGTATGTTCTTCTAATAATATTTTTTTTCATGGCACTTATAATAGATACATATAAGGATACATTTTAGATAGTTTTAAAAAAATGTGGTTTCTTAATAATATGTTAAATGATAATTGAAAATTAATAAAATGATAAAAAATAATCATTATATATTTATAATAAAAATTTTATTTTAATTTTCACCCATGACATAATTTTTTAATAGTGTTAATTAATATTAGTAAAATGACCCAAAGAGGAACCTTCAATAATTTCCTATCGATTATGGATAAAAAGTGATTATTTATAAATATATCATTAATAAAGATGATTAATGTTATTATTTAGATTTAATTATATTGGTGAAACATATATTATGATATTTGGATACATTAGAAAAGTCTAGGGTGAAAGAAATATATCTCATTCATTCAGGTGGTAGTCTACACGTACACAAATGGAACATATTCATTTTCAATAGAATAAGAAAAGGTACTAGTGATTTATAATTTCATAATAATAATAAATTTATAAAAATAATAATGAACCAATGAATAATGATTATAGAACTATATTCTTATGTGGGTAATAAAAATGTAGATGACAGTACTTATAGAGTTGGTAGTATACATGCAACATAAGATGCTTTTTTATTTTTTATGTTAACGGAAAATGTTTTTAATGATTTTTACATGATTAGTTCAATATTTCATTATATAAATAATAATTTTATATTTATTATATAATGTATTAAATATATCTTAATGTGGTGGAATAATAAATAATGAAATCGAAATGGAAAGGGGGAAATTATGAATTATCAAATTAATCCTTCAAGAAATCATTTTTAAAAAAGGAATATACTTTTAATGTGATGTATATTGAGAAAAAATAATTTACTATGATTTTTATATGTGTTTGGGGGGATTTAGAATTATTTTTGGTCAAATTTTATGTATTTGGATGTGAGAAGAAGTGGGATAGTGATTCCACCTATTATAATTATAGCGAGTGGAATTTTTATAAAATTAAAATGGTAAAGTCACTATTCAAGAGTCATATAGATCCAAAAAGGTAAAATAATTGGGTAGGGTAAGGTTAAAATTACATAATATTATAATAACTATTTCTACACATATTAATAACATGGTTTTAATAATTTTATTCTTTGATTTTTGACTTTTTCATTGTAATGTGGTAATTATATATAAAACTATATAATTTATGTTTCATGAATAAAAATAAAATGTGCCTGATTAAACAATTTATACCTAATAATTTTAAATATTAAATATATTTTTGGAAATACAATATTTATGTATAAGAAAAATTACTTTTAACATTAGTTCATGAAACACTAAAAAACAGATTTTAAGAAAAAAGTGCATTTTTACGAATCAAAAAATTTTTACGAGAAAATATAACTTGGTTTGAATAAAATGAAAATAATTGGATTTTTTTATGAATCATAGATATATTGATTAAAAATAATGAGAAAATATATAATTCTATATTTTGATATCAAAATTAATTAAAACGATTAAAAATTATTTTTTATTGTAATCAAACATTACTGTGGTTTCAAAATGATAAGCCTAGGTTTTTCAAATGATACTTTTTTGTTGTAAATGAATTGATTTATTCCAAAAATAAATTATTTAACGTGGAAATTTATTTATAAATATTTATGTTTGGACTACTTGATTATAAAGTTATAAAAACTATGATTTTAATTGAAACTGTATTTTTTCACCACTCACCATCAAATAAATTACTTTTGAAAAACCTCTAAAATTGATATTATGATAATTTTTGCCTATGGAAATAAAAAAATTTATTATTTTCATCAAATATATTCTAGAAATGTTTATGTATTTACATTAAATATTATTAATAATTTTTGAAAAACAAAACTATTTTTATACAATTCATTTGACTCTTGTATTAATATTTTAGAAAAAAATATTTTCATATGTTGGTTTCATCTATTGATAACAACAAATTTTATGACTACAATATATTTTCATATTTAATAATTTTATTTTATTAATATATTTGGTGTTTCTTTTTTGTTCTGTTTTTTATATGGATTACGCTATCAAACACATTTGATTCATTAAAATAAAATAACAAATATCAAATATATGTGTGTTGCACACATGGATTGTGATTTTTAGATCTAGAATACTCCAAATTTTTTTAAAACTATGGATGATCCACTATATAAGGGGAATCATCATTATAAGGGATCTCTTATTGTTAGTCGGGGGAACTAATTTAGAGATATTTCTGCAAAAGGGGATGGTGGAGGCCTAGGAGGAAGACATGCATGAAGTTTTCAATGAAATGACCTAATTATACAACAAATCAAAGGTGTTTCATACTTTTTATATAGGTATGGAATCTAATTTTTGGGTTATTTGTAAGAATTTTATGGATATTATTAGGTTTCACTTGAGATGTGGTATAATTAACAAATTCAGTACAGTAGAACCTATTTTTTAAGACACAAAAAGGATTCATTATTTCATCTATTTATCTATTGTTCAAGATATTGATATTTATATAGATAATTTATCCAATAAATTATCATTTTAGATTCATATTAGGTGTGATTCCACTATTTTTTACTTTTTATAACAATTTGAGTTGATACATGGTGGTAGTAAATTCAAATGAAACCTCTTTTAATCTCTATGAAGCTATATAAATTTATTATATTTATCAAATATCTAAAAATGTATATACTTAGATTTAATATCACCTAAGCGTAGTTTGGTTTTAATTGGAATAATGAATGATATTATCCTTTAACAGATAGGTAGACCTACTCCCATGATGAATGGGGATCCAAATTATGAATTTGAATCCTATCACAAATCTGTTGGAGAGTTTGGATCATAGTAAAGTTCAATATTAAGAAACATTTATTCTAGATTTAGTGGAGGAATACATAGTCCTCATTCCATGATATTTTGTGGGATAAAATTCATGTAGGGATATTTAATTTTTATTTAGAGGAAATACTAGGGCTATTATCCCCTAATGAACTCTATAAGATGAGGGTGATGTTGGAGTATCTTATAGATAAGATTTTCATTAGAATTAGTATGTAGCATGGGAATATATTTGTTTTTGACCAAGAATATTTATTGGAACTTAAGAAAATGTGATAATTATCATTTTAATAACATGGTGATGATCAAGAAGACGTAACATTTTCTAATGATTAATCGCCTCTTTAACAAGATAAAGTGAGTGATAATATTTGAAACTAATAATATTAGGTTTAACTACCACTAGTTGTATTCTCATGTGGTAGAAATTATGACGGTGAAGTTATTATTTTACTATAAGTAGTATGGGTTACATTTGATTTCATTTAATGTTATGAATTCAACCACTGTCATAATTTTACTTTATAAACATGATCATTTAGTTTATATTTAATATGTTCAGTGTTTACGTATTCTAAGAAAATATATTGTATTGTGATTTAGATGACTAACAAAAATATAATTTTTGAATTATCATGGATTTACTCTAGGGTAACCAACAAAACAAAAATCATTAAAATGGTTATTTTAGGAAACAATATGTAAATTTTTATTTTAAAAATTATCTCTAAACACAATGTTGTTGTTGAGCCATTGTAGATAGTGGAAGTGACCTCTTAAGAACCTTAAAGATCATATATATGGTATATATTGTTCTTTGTTTTTTTGCGTACTACAAGTATTTTATGATATAATTTAAATCATTGGAGACCATTTTTCATCCTTTAAATGGAATTATATCTCAGTTGATTAGACAGAATAGTATCAAAAAGCCTCTAATGGGATGTGGATTAGGTTGACCAGTTCCCTTATTATGTAACTTAGAGTTGAAGGTATTTAGTACGAGGTGTTTTTGGATGTGTCTAGGTAATGTTTTGGTTTTTTGTTTATAAAGATATACATTGTGATTAATTAAGGGTTTAGGTAAATGAGACCCCCGGTGTATAACTAAATGATCCATGGAATGTAATTGTATGTAGTGGACGTTGCCTTAGTGAAGTTAATAAATTTACTTAAATCCAATTATTTAATATTATGTTTTGACTACTAGCGTCTCATTTACATCATGGCCTAGTGATCTCAACATAAGACATATGCATTGGATGGAGTTCATAAATGAAAATGACTATAAGATAGTCTATAATCAAAGAAAATCACAAATGGTAGTGGATGAAATAAGAAATTGATATCATCCTCACATGATATGAGGGATATTAAAATTATTTTCCTCACTCCATAAAACAATGATATAGTAGATAGGAAATTTTTACCTCTAATCTGTGGTTGGGACTCCACCAATTCTCTGGTTTTTGAGAGAATAAAAATTTGAGACATAGAATGTGTTGTTTTTTGTGGGAATATAATCTTATTATATGCACTATATTGATATATTGAAGATGGATAAAATGTTATCAATTTCAAAGGTTTGAAATTTTTATTAAATAAATGTTGTGAAATGGTTTTAAAATAGTTTTATACATCTCTCATAGTTTAAAAAAACTCACTAATGATAATGTACAAGGAACATCATTTGTATTTTTGGTTGGTACCCATGAGGCATTGTGTGGTTCTATTTGATTCATGATGCCTCCTATTTCAATAGGTGAATGTATAGAATCATGATCTTTTGGGATTGAGTCAATGTATGGAGATCCTATATTCGATTTGGGGTGTAACATCGATTTAATTATATAAGGGGTTTCTATATTAGTGAATGGATAATATACTATCTTTGTTATATTTGATCTTCATAAAAAGACGGTTCCAATCCTTATAAGAAAATAGAGTTTATTGAAACGTTATTACCAATTGAACAATTGGTTTACCATCCATCTTCATTGAGTATCCTCTATGATTTTCTCAAACATTGATGATTGGATTAGATCACTGTTTTGGAGTGGTTTTTAGGAGGCCTTCAGGATATAGATATAGAACACCACAATATTACACCCAGATAAATGATGGCAGACTAAAAAACAATTCATGTTTTATAGGATACACTATGGATATCTATATTGAAATTTAGTTGGAGTTGGGACAATCACATACATTTATAAGTGTTTTAATGTAATAATATATATCACTATGCTATTGGGATTACACCATTATAGGATTGTTTACAGGAAACCCCACAGGTTTCCAATATATTGGATGAGAATATACAATTAATCGCATATGTGAAAGAATCTGTTGTATCTGAATATAGAGAATGTTTTTGTGATCCAATATTTATTGTATACTTATTGGAGTAAATAAAAATCTCACATATGAAAAACATCATAGTCCTTCATAGTTTTAGTAGGGAGACCATGTGTTACTTAGTGTCCCTCATTTAGAATATTTTTATACATTGGATGGTGTACAAAATAATCCCCATGGTATATCAGACCATACCATGTCTAACATTAGACTATTTAGGATACTTATCACTACGATTTACCTCTAACATATACTGAGAGTGTGAGTCCTTACATGTGTCACAACAGATGAAACATGTGTATAACCCATCAAACATTCTTCATTGGTCAAATTTTGATGTATAAGAGAGAGAATCCATTTTAGTGTACATAGTGGCCCCCATAGATTGGTAGTATAGAATCATTTATCATCTATCCATTATGATATTCCATGTTTATTGATAAAATGGAAACCTATAGAGAGGTCATGGGGGCATAAGAGCAAGAGGTTGGCTCAATATCCCCACTTTTATAAAGAGTTTATTCCTCATAAAGAAAATATACCTCATGGTTTAGGGATATATAATACTATATTTTTACATATAATATCTTTAAATGTTTATTTATATCGATATGGTATTTCCACTAGATTCAACGTGGTGTTATAGGTCATGTAGGACCCTAAAATTGATATATTAAAAAAATTAAATACATTAAACCGCACATGTGATTTCCTTCAAAAATAATGTATTCCATTTTGAAAATATTTTAAAGTTGGGAAACTAAGAATGATATTTATATCAAATGTGTTTTTTACCCTAGGTATAATATAATGTTATTTCACATCAAATATTGGACTGATTTTCTTTCATCGATAGACATTAGTTGAATTTTATTAAATAAAATAAATTTATTTATTTATATTTTTATTATTAATTTTTAACTATAATAATGCTTTTAACAAATTCAATGCACATTACCCATTTTTAGATACATACCCTAAGAGATTTAGAGATCCACCATAGGGAGAGACTATATATGATCAAAAATGATGTTCAAAGATTATTGTTCAGATTCAATAAAACTAATAATCAACATCAAAATGGAAATTTGTTTCATATGTAATTATTACAAAATGAGGTAGTTATCATTATTTTTGGATTTCATTTATTATGATTGTGTTTTCCAACAAGGATTCATTATTTAATTTTAATTTTGACATATCTATTTTCACATTGACAAATTGATTTTTTTAGACAAAAAATAACTATTTCACTAGAGATATTATTTGAATTTTTTTCTATTATCCAGATGGATGTCTATGTTTAGAATATCCACTAAAGATATTATATATTTTATTTTGTAATTATCCCTCTATTCTTTATCTAGTATTTTATATAGTATGAATGATTGAAGATTCTATCATTAGTTTGATTCGAGATGTTATCGAACTTGAATTTTCATTTATCTATGAGACTGAAGAAGAATATGATTCATTGAAATATTGGTGAGGAATGATGAAAAGTCAGGAATATAATTTTATGGATTGAAACCCAAGAAAATAGTGCATAGTTGTGATACTGATTTGTAAGAGATGAATGAATCATGTTATTCTGGTGAGGATGGACAGAATTTAGCCACTGGGGAGACTTTTTCTATATTTAATGAATGAGATGATTCATTGAGTGATATTCCACTATGAATCGTGGAAACAATGAAACATCAGGATGAATTTTTATATTTTATGAAAAATATTACTTCACACCGTGTGATTAATAAAAACACATTTTATATCATACAATATTTATGGTGGATATGGGTTTAGTTTGATCTCATTATCACACAATCTAGTGAAGGGAAAACACACTACATAACTTTATCAAAAAATCAAATCCATCTAAATAGTGTATATATACCTAAGAACTCAGATGGTCTAACACAATATTCCCATCAAAACACATTTCATATAGATGGGTTTTTGGAATATGAGTGTAGCATTGTGACAAACTGAGGTATCGACATCATAGTAGACACTTTTTACCCCATGATAGACTATGTGTAGTTTTATTGATTTATCTACTTTTCATATATCCTTCTATATGTTTTTTATTTTGAATTGTTAGTAGGCATTTCAATGTAAAATTCTACCCAGGAAATGGTAGTGGAATTTATTTGAACATTATAGATATGATGTGTAGTGGAAAAAATGGTTCTCTTCTTTTAGATTAGTACTACAACATTGATAACTTAGTCTGATATATAGAGAAACACTGAGTTTATCACCCCCAAAATATATTCTAAATGTTTGGGAATAGGTCCCCATATCCATGGTAGAGATATGTTTACCACCCCTTTATACGGACTAATTTTTCGGTTCTTCAATATGGGGCATAGTTACCCCCTCTTCCGAGCATCGATAATGTTACAATTTCTACAAGGTCAATACAGCCTCCACCATGACATTCAATTAGCAATACATGAAACCCCTAATACAGATGTGAAGATTAGAAATTGGGACACTATAAATATGAAAATCATGTGCCTTGTATTTATTCACTGACTCCTCATCCTTAGCTTTTGGTAAATATTGAGAGCCTGCTCAGTCTCTTGGACTATTTTTCTTCTACGATTATATTTTTTTGTTGGTTTTCATTCAGAACCCTATATTTAATTGTCTATTATAACTATTTTATTTTTATATAAGAATTTAATTTTTTTAAGTTTCCTTCTTCTTATATATACACACACCGCTATATGGGGTTCATACAAGTGTGATGTAATATTCATATTATAGGAAGTCAGATGGAGGATTTGGGAATGGTGTTTGTGGATTTTTCAGTATTAGTTGAAGTTGTTCCATGACAGTAGTGAGAATTATTGTTTGTGGGATGGAATATTCATCCCCCACTAAATTTATGTTAAAAATTATTTTATTTAAATTTAGGGGTGTATTTCCCACATTAATACTTAGTATATAAAATATTTTTTAATAGTTGATAATAACAATTGAAACTATACAACTTTTTCTATTTGTTTGCTATATATTATATTTAAGACTAGGTTAAAATGGAATAAGGGGGGTTCTCTATTAAAAACTAAATGGAAAAGAAGGATAAAACTAATGTTTTAAACACTAAAAATGACTTAGTGAATTATTTATGAAAAATAATTTTTTTAAAGCTAAATATAAGATTAAAAATTTAATAAAAAAGATATATTTATATATTATTATAATAGTGCAATAATAAAAGAGAGTGTGATTTAAAAAATATTTTTAGGGTAATGACGGATTAAAAAATTTGATAAATAAACCAATGAGATTGATAAATAAATAAAAATTCATAAATAAAATATGGAAAAAAATTAGTATGGATACTTGAAAATAGATCTAAAAGAGTTCATATGACTTCCAACTCAATTTCATGAGCATTTACTGTATTATTTCCTTTGATTTTTCATTATCCAAATTACAGAAACACCATTCTTTAAAGGTTGTAGCATGGAAAACAAATTATCATTGAATCAATTTTTTTATTACAATTGTTATAAACCTCAAATGGAATAGATTGGTTCCTTTTAATGTTAATGTATTTAAAACCTTATTCCCACAATTTAATGGTAGTTGGGAAAAATTATTGAAGAAAGAGGACGAATGGGGAAAATTTTATATAAGTAATCATGTTTTAGTATAATATTGATTATATATTTAGATTTTTATGAAAAACCTATATAGAATGAGATAATTATTATAGTGATAACATATTATAGTAGTCACACAACCTATATTTAAGATTAGAGGGATTATAAAATAGTGACCTTTTAGTGATAATTGGTTTTTGTATCGGTTTTTTTACAAAATATGGGATTTCAATATTGTTTCAGGATTCCAAGACACCAACTGGATACTATTTATTTCCTTTAAATCCATTAGAAAAACAATAGAGTTTACAATTAATCAATGGAGTAATTAATATAAAAACTGAATATTTTTTGAACAATAATCAATGAATCCAAACAATGAATATTGATTACATTATTCATTAGTGAAAAATATTCTTTTTGGGACACAAAAAATCCTTTCTAAATGTGAATGGCCTAAATCTAATGGATAATTTTTTCTACCGTCCCAACTAAAAATAACGTGTAGATGATCCTGGGTGTGGCCCTTGTTTTTTCTATATTTAAATGATATATCTACAAGTGTCTCCTTCAAATATATAAATGGAATTTTATCGATGATCTAGAATACTTCCAAGTCATTAATAAATTAATAAAGGCTTATAAAAGTATATTTTAAGGAAAAGTCATGATTATAGCATGATTTCATAACGAATAAATACACATAACATTAAATAAAATGTTAAATACGTCAAAGTGTTATTGATATCATTAATAAGAATGAAGGTGATATCAAAAATAATGTAATGCATTTTCATTGTCAAAAACACTTGAATACGATTATAATAATTGAGTAATAACACAAGATATAATTCAATGAATGAATAAAACAATAAAATATTTATAAATATATTCTTTTAACAATGTAAGTAATAATTACCATTGATTAGATGAATATTACCCTATTTGTGGAAGAAAAAATGATTTCTCCCGCAACACAATGCTTCTCTGAAAAATCAAACATGTTATCCTCAATATAAAATTTCTCCCCCTTTAATATAATAAGAATGGATTCCAAAATGGGGTTAGAATTAATATGATAAAAAAATATTTAAAAAAATATTTATCATCATCATTGATCTTTCAAGTGTGATGAAAATAGTGTTTTCAAAAATATAAAAATTTATAAAGAAATTTTTTCAATATAGATGAATATGAAATTAAAAAATCATTTTTATATTGAAAATAAATATAAAGATATAAATTAATCATTTAAAAGGTAAATTTTAAATAATATATTGTAATAAAAAATATTCTTTTGAAAAAATTAATTTATATTGTTGTAAAAAAATTTAGGATTCTTTCAATATTAACAATATAAAGAACCCTCCAAAAGTTAATTGAGAAAGATAAGGGGATAATATTTAATAAAAACTAAATATAAATATGATTATAAGATAGTTTAATAATCAAGGCTGGAATAAGGTTTATCAATGTTTTTATTAATAGAACATATCAGTTAACCTTGGAATGAATAGTCACGTCTGTTGTAAAAGACCACTTGTTATGCTATGGTCAATGATCGAATTAAAAAACCAACAAACCCTTTTCAATAGAATAAACACAAGGGTGATCTTTACTAGAACAACATTGAAATTTCAATATATATATTTGAGTATTTATCAAGCAGTATCTCATTGAAAACAAGTTTGTTGTTTGGTATTAAAAATGATAATTATTTTCCTAGTGTAGAGAAATGAATGACTAGGGTCATATCACTTTAGAATCTTCTCAGTTTGTTCACTAACTTATTCTAAATAATCTAACTTTTTTATATTTGAATATTTTATAAAAACATTGAAAATAATTTTTTTAATATATTTTATATGATAATTAAATGAATTGACAGATTATAATTTAAACTGAAATGACACGAAAATGATAAAAAAATGAGTTAAGGAAGAAATATCATTGTTTTGTGTTCATTTTTGGGATCAACCATTATTCCCCTTCATATTTTTTTAATTTAGTTTGATAATAAAAACATGAAATATCATGATGACTGGATATCATTTTTTTAAATAGTTAAATCATTGAATGAATAAACAATCAAAATTTAAATCCTCTTAAAAGCATGTTTGGGGACATAGCACGGTTTTGGATGTTCCATATCCTAGGGATTGTCTCCATTGATGTTATTTCATACATTGATTTTCTCAACTCCATCTTGTGAAGGGCAAGACAATGACGACATATAAAACTGATTAAACAAAAGAATAGAAATAGATTGAGTTTCTTATCATCAGGGGAGTTAGAACACAAGGGATATTCACCGCACTAAGAAATGCAACTCATATATAGCCCAAATGTAATATAAAAATTAATAAAAATTCAAGATCATGATGAAAGAACCATATCTAGGAATTGACTTAGCCTCACAATATTAAGAGTCTATGATCAAAATGGTGGAAATATGTAATATAAGTAAAATAGATAAAAAAATAAGATAAAGTAGTAATATAGAATGAATAAATGAAGAATATGAATAAAATAAAAATATAAGAATAGGGGATGAGAAGAGATGGAGAGAGATAATAAAAATAAAATTAGAAATGGAAATAAATATAAATATAATATAGATTGAATGTTAAATTAATTTTAATAAGAATAACTAAAATTAATGAATAATTTTAGAGAATTAAAAGAGGGGTTTATTGGGTTAACACATTTATGAAAAACATATATGAATAATTACAACTTAATATACCAAATTCGAATTAAAATTTCCTTAAAATAAATATTTAATAAAATAAAAGAAATGAAATAAAATAAAACAGAGAAATGAGATGCAAAAGCACATATCCATTATATAGATTCCCTCAATTCAATGTTTTTTAAATTGGTAGGGGTATGTCCATATTTTATAGGTTGAATGGGTGTATCAAATTCACTCATAACAGAGATGATATCCCATTTAATAACTCTCATACGATGCCCGTGATTATGAGTTTCAAATAAATTGAGGATCTTAGGTGAATAAATTTTCTACATGGAATAATTGATGATGGATTAAGGATTTTCATTGCAGAAATCAAGTGGTGAAACATATAGTTTTCACATGTAAACGAATGTGGTGAGTGACATGATCCTAGTGGAATAGTAGTGAGATCTAGATCTACCATCACTAGGGGATTCAATGGTGTGGTTGTGGTCTCCTCTTTTCTCAGTTGAAATCAATGGCTTAATGAATTCTCCATGGTGATTGGGGCATTTGTAAAAGGTAAAATAAATGATCTAAGGTGGTGTGGTGGTGAGGCAATGATGCATGCATGGTAGTGTAGGTGGGAAGTAGTTATTGTGATATCCTCTAAATCATCTATTATTCACATGGTCAAATGAAGGATGGGGATGGGACCATGTGGGTCATCAGAGGGTCTATATGTGATAAGATGAGGGAAGGAACATTAGTACTATTGATTGATCTCGAGCCGAGCTCGTTTAGTGATAGAAATGGTATTCTAAAATGAATAAATGATGATCTGATGAGGTAGTGTTGTAGGGTCATGGTGGAGTGCAATGAAGGAATGCAGGGAAGGCTGTGAGATGAAATGTACAACCGAAATCATTATCCCAAATTGAAATGAATGATTTGGGATGCTATGTTTTATCAATATGAGAATGAGATTCACTACATAGAATCCTACACTAGGGGATTGATACTGTGATCAATTTCACACATGAATATTTGGGCGAAACATACATGTGTCCCTTCTGATCCCATAAGATCATTATACTCTTTGCGGGCTTGACCACCCACGGTCCACTATGAACAAGGATTCATCGCCCATGTGTTGTTGTCTTTGGATGGCTCTCGTGCTGCCCTTCCAAGATGACTGGACCTAGGGGACGGTTAAGTGGCATGTAGTGGTTGTGGTTAAGGTATCTCCTTTCCTAGCCCAAATTTTTTATTAAATATAAAATTAAAGATATAGATTAGAAATTTGAAACAACAAATCTACAAAAAACAGAAAATTTAAATAAAAAATAAAAATTACAGTCAAAATATTTTAACTCCCCAATAAAACATTGCCACTTCTGATAAAAACATTTAAATAAAAGGTTTTTTATATTATAAATTAATTCATAAAAATTTAATACTTATTAAAACACATTAAAAAATGAGTGTGTCACACACTCACATAAATTTTCAAAAATAATTACTACATTGAAAATAATTATAAATTGAAAATCATTTAGGAAGAATTTTTTATATTTAATAAAAATTTAATAACTCTCAAATTTTCTATATTTATATATAATTAACTGATGCTAATGATATTCAACTTGTATTTAATGAAGTAAAAATTATCATGATGAATGGGTTTAGTGAAGTTACATAAAATTTGATGGTTTTGGAAAAGAAATTAGTTTCTTATATCAATGTACACAGTAAAATTATGTTTAATAGGGATTACTGAGATAATAATTTATCATGTACTTTCACCCATAATAGGTAAATGATTATAAGTTAGACCAAATTCAAATTGACTATGTTTAATCCAAATACCATTGGTGGATAAATTCTAATAGGCTATGTATTCAAATTTATTTATAGAAAGTGTAATAGAATTTTTCATCTTACTTATGTATGATGAGATGTATTGTTATAGTAGATGACATGTTCCACTAATACATTATCTATGTAGTGGGTATCCTATAAAATAATAATTGGATTAATAAGTAACTTCAATAGTGGTTTCAATTGAATCATATAAATAATTTTTTCTAGATCCTTTCAAATATTTAAATACTCTTTTGATGGATTGTAATTGAGATTTCATTGGATTTTATTGAAAATGATAATAGACAAATAATTTAAACACGATGTTTAGATGTGTCAGAATGTGGTAAAGTATAATAATACATTAAATATTATTGTTGACTGATTGAGAAAATTCATCCCACATATGCTTTATATTTACACACATAGGTGTTCAAATTTCATTTTCATATTCTATTAAAAATATTTTTATTGGATAGCTTGTGTATTTACCATGGTTGAAATAGTTACAAAAAAATTTGAGGATAATTTAAAAACTAGAATGAATTTTAGTCTCAAATAAAACTAAATTGAAAGTTATTGTTCATTAAATTTGGAAATGAATTATAAAGACTTAATTTTTTTGGGATAAAAATCACACCATCAACAATAAAATATAATGATTAATAAAAAATTGTATGTTTTATTGATAAATGGGTAAAGTCATGTTTTTCCATTTTAAACTCATATGAAGAATGAAATTTATTTATACATGCATACCAAGAATGGGGTACTTCAGAATTATATTTTGATCATTGGTTTACATGAAAATTTATTTAAAAACTTATTATTTTTAAAAAATGTTGTCAAACTAGAAAAATAATTTTATAAATAAAACCATTTTGAATATAACTTTTTAAGTCCATTTGGAAATTAATAAAATGAAAATAATTGGTGAATGTATAGAACTTTTTAATGGATTTGAGTCATGAAATGGGTACAATGGTTTCACAATAATAAATAATTTATTTTTTATAATATATTTAAAACTATGTCCCACATTGTCAATAATGTAAATTCTTTGATCATTATGTTTGTCTAGAAAAAACCTTTTATTTACAATACTAGGATTAATATTGGGATATTTCAAAAGATTCCAAATATTGTTCCACAAAAAAAAATCAACTCTTATTCTATGGAATGTAACCAATTCACATCCTTAGTAGAATCATCATGGTATTAATATTAAAATAGGCAGGAAGAAAAATATGCGCATGAGCATTTAATAATGAAAATCTAGTATGAGTTATATATTTTAATTCACAGATAAAATTCTCCAGGGTATGGTATTTTTATTAATCCCTTTACATTGAAAATTTAGTAGAATGAAATTCATGAACATCATTAATTAATTTATTATATTTAGATATTGCTATTGAAAACAGGGTTGGTCATCATCATCATCACTTCGATGATGTTTTTTTGGATGATTCTAATTAAATTTGATTTTATTTGACTCATTTAAGGTGTTTGTCCTCATATTGAAGACTCAGAAGTCATTATATGAGTTTTAATACCCATTAATTATATAATAATAATATTTAGGGTTAAAATTTCAAATATAATATTAGGTATTAAATATAAAACATTTATATCTAAAGCCTTTAATGAAGAAAATATTTGATATTTTTCTTTTCAAATGTTCATAATGGGTTCTATCTTTTATGGTTCATACAAGAACATAGTAAAGAATAATAATGTTTTATTCCAATAACAGTCGCAAAATAATTGATGATATTTCAAAACATTCAAGGTAGTACAAGAATTTTTTGGAGGGACTAATTATTTATTCCAATAACCTCATTTTTTGAGGTGCTCCAGGAGTAGAGAACAAGATATTATATACATTATATAAGAAAAATCAAAAAAAAATTATAATATTTTCCATGATGGTTTCTTCTCAGGGGAAATAATTTTTTTTCCTTCTTCAGTTTTAACTTTCTATAAATAGTAGATAGAAATTACAAGGTTCATTCTAATGAGCTAAGAAGAAAACCCCTATAAATATTATTTAATAAAAAATAATTACGAAGTAAAAATTATTATATCTGATTATAACAACAATAGTTTGTCTAAAAAGGGTCACGATAATTAGATAATGAATAAAACATTTAATAGTGGATAGATGGGTTGTGTTTTATTCAAATTTTTCCTGGTTCAAAATTTATAGAATCATTGATAGAAAACATTAATTAATCATGTACCATTCAATTATAGTTGATAATGGGAAGATAACGAATATTAGAATGTCTTAGGATCTAATTCTAATTACATGCTTCATAATGTTATGAAAATAAACATATATAATTTTACTAAAATTATATTTTAATTAAAAAGTAAACACATTTTGAAAATTATATTTTTTAACTATAATATTTCATTCAGAAATAATTTTTCTTAAATGAAATCTAAATTTAAAACCCCTATCATATAATTTACTAATAAAATTAAAATTATTTTTCATGAACTAGAAACATAAAATATCGTTAATTATAGTAGACATGGAGAAACCAATATAACAAAAAAAACTGTAATTTTAATTTTTTTATCATCTTCATATGTGACAAGAACTCCATAATAATGTTTGGGTTGATTTAAATTAGATGGATCAGCATACTTATGTCTCCATCATCTGATATTAAATATACTAATATTATTATATGGTATTACTTTTGATACACTTTACTTATAAAATATTATGATACTAAAGAATTTAGTATCAATATCATAGGTCCAATTAATTTAACCAATAAGTGATTTAGAATCCAAACATATTTATAATAAGTGATCCTATGAGAGATATGTTATGACCAATTAATTATTTTTGTTCTACCTTATATTTCATATTATATTTTCATTTATAAACAAGATGAAAATATATTTTTTAATTTAAAATTTTGTTTTTGAACAAATCCATTCATGAAAATAATCAATTTAGAATATTTAGTATAACATGTTTTTTAAACCAATACTGATATTACATTAAAAAAATAAAATTATCGCAAAATTTTATTCAAGGTTTCATAACCTAGAGTAAAATGAGGAATATTATCTTTGAGTCTAATAAATTAAAATTAGAAATTTTGAACAAATGGTTGTACTATTAGTTGTAAAAAATTAACATATTTATTTTAAAATATGATCATATAAAAAAAGATGATGTTAATTTTTTTTATTATTGTAAAATTTTGAAACATGTTCATAAAAACCATCTTGAATTTAATATAAATAATAAATACGATACTCATATCTTTTTGATGAGGCTGAAGAAGATTAAGTGTTTGAACTAGAACATATAAAATTTAATTCATCACATTCGTAGACATTGTCCACGAGGACCTTAATACATTAATTACTAGATTCATATAATAAAAATGATCACTAGCTACCACACCATGCGGAAAAATTTAGAGCATTATTACGTAGATTTTTTTTCAAGGGTCAATCTAACATGATATGGAACTTCTTTTTATTACATGTGCATGTAAAATCCATTTCAGGATTTTCAAATTCAAAATGTTGAGAACATCATTTCAGGATCATTAATTGTTTCATCCTTTTGGAAATATGATCAATACCAATATCCCTTATATATGATTCATTATTGACATATTTAAAAAAAATTACATTTTACTTTCATTGATGACAGTAGTTACCTTTTTGACATTAAATTTCAATTTTAATGCATATTTGATGAGGTAAATGATTAATTACATACCATTAATATTTATTATATATTTTAATTCTTAATACATAGTGAATTCAGATAAAAAATTTCTTGATAATACTGAAATTATTTTCTTGGCTGATGTTTCAAAACAAATTGAACCACCCATAGCATTTCAACTATTCAAAATATTAGTAAAACGATTAAATTTTTTTGTAATAGAATAAATGGGATTCATAGAGAATAATTTACTATTTTTTCTAAACAAATATATTCATCAATATTTTTCTTTTTTCATTCCATCATGAGTTACTTCTATTTGTTTTAAAATTTTATCAGTTATATTTTATATAGAAATTTTATTAAATTTATTTTGATATAAAAATAAATAAAATGAAGTTTTTTATAACCATATAATTCAAAAATAAAATTATAGTTAGCATTCAATTTAAATATTTTTTTATGTTGATATAATATAATCATGACTAATAGTTCTTGATATGATATAAATAATGGATTTAAGAAAAAAATAATTTTTATTTTTTAAAAAAATAAATTTATATACATAAAAAATATAAGCATGAATTATAAAGTGTCCTTCAAAAAAATTATGGGTGTCTGAAAAATATATTTCCAATATAAATATTCCTAAAAACTACTTAATGTTTTTGGAAATAAATTTATATTTTTAGAATTTTAAAAATAATTAAATTCAATAATCCTTTGGTTCAAAATTTTTTTGGATTTGATAAAATGTAGGGGGTTAATTTACCTTTAATAGAAAAAGGAAAAAGAATGGAAATAATTAAAACATCAATTTCTAAAGAACTACATTTGATACAATGGTGATATTTAAATCATTTTAAAAAGATAAACAAAAAAATTAATGATGCAATTTAAAGATATATTTATATCTGATTATAAATCAAAATAATAAAATAAATATAAATTTTAATCTAATATTATAAATCATATTGATGTATTGATCAACTAAATAAATGAATGACAGAAAGTGGAAAATAAAAAAAAATGTAAAAATAAAATAAGCAAAAAAATTGGTATAGGTGTTCTGAATTTACTCAAAATGTTATCCATTGAATACTACCTTAGTTGACTAAGGATACAATCTATTGGAAGCATGGAAATAATATTATGATTGATACCAAATATCATATTCTTTATAGGATGTATCAAGAATCTATAATGACAATTGATGTTATATCTTAATCATGTATAGATATTATCCTCATAGAGAATAGTCTAATATATTTTCTATAATATTGAAAGTAAAATAGATTCACTCATATTTGTTTTATTGAGAAAACATTTTACAAGAATGGTATGGAAGAGATTAAATATCATAGATCAAATCATGTTTTATTGAAATCATGATTTTTCCTACATAATATGATTAAATAATATTTGTTAATGATAAACTCATATGAGGGATAAGATAATATAAAATGGAAATACACAAGACTAGAAAAGATATGATTTATAAAAGATTTAGTTTTGAATAAGAATTTTCGGTAGTTTTAGGTCGATATTTTTGTGTGGATTGGATTGTTTCTTTATGTTTCAAAGTCACCAAGAGGTTTATATTTATTTCCAGCAGATCCTTCAAGAATCTTCTAGAATGTTAATAGAAGTAATGAATTATTGAAATAATAAATTTAATGAATATTGAATAATATTAAATGCATCATATCCATGAACTGTGCGACAACCATGGCCTAGTGTTCTCAACATGGTTATTTTGGCATAAAAAATGACTAGTACCAAGGACCTGGCCACTAGACATTAGCTGTTTTGGCCTGCCAACCAACTTTTATACCACAACCTAACAAAAATAGTTGTGGGCTTGGACGTTTCCCCTATTCACAAATAAAATCAACATGTGGCTACTCTATACCCATGAATTGTTATCTATTGTTCTTATTTACATATTCCAAGGGATGAATACACAATATATATCATCATTAAGGATCATGAAAGGTGAATTCATGATTTTCACATGATGTCGTCAAGACTAAATACAAATCCCATAAAAAATGTTGAAAAAATTAAATAGTGTTTGTGATCATTAAAAAATTAATGTGAAAAGGGAAAAAGTTTTATATATTAACTATATATGTTATGAACATAGAGGTGTGTGTGTGTGTGCAGATAGGCACATAATGACATGGCCTCATATTCTTGTGATATTACTATGTGGTGCTAGACAGTAACCCCTAGTATATTGGATGTAGGATGGGGATATAGAAATTGACTTACCAAAAATATTTGGGGGACCTTAGTTGGATAGGTCATGAAATTATTGCAAAAAATTTACTTATAATTATTTGATAAAATTAATTATTTAAGTGTCAATTATTCCACTTATCATTCTTGTTTTGATTCCTAGGTTATAGACCTCACAATATTGTCATGATTAAACCAGATTAACTATTTCAACAATGAAATATATCTCATATTTATACATTATAAACGTTTTTAGAAACATATATGTAACATAGTGATAAAAATGAGATACATAATTCATGTACTTGGTAGTCTCCACATACTCATGTGATAAATTTTAATTAATATAAACGATGAAAACAAAATAATATTAATGTTGTAACATCTATCAGGCTTTTGACCATATTTATGTTTATTTTTATATTTTTAAATTTTATTTTTGAGGGTTTTGAGATAAGTTTATTTGTGGTTGGGATTTGAGTAGTTTTTGGTAAGTTATTTATGCGGTATATATGGTAAAAAATTTGAGAACAATCAGCAGAAACCATGTATATTCCATTTAAAATGGTTTAGATGATGACCAAGAAGATATTGGTGTTCAGAAAGTTTAACAAACCATGTGACTGAACAATATAATCCCACCTAGATTTAATTATTCTATTCTATATTTCTATTGCATAATTTCATAAATTGTTTAGTCAAAACACCCATGTAGGAATAATTAATCTAAAAAATATAATTTCATTTTGAACCCATTCACCCCCATAATACCAACAATTCTTCCCATATATTTGTATAAAACAAAATAGAATATATTTTTTATGAATTTAGTTATTCATTTACATATAAAATTCATTCAAATTTGATTAGGGATTTTAGGATCTTATAATCAAGGTAATGTATCCCTTTCATTCCTTATTCCCTTCATATTCTCATCTTCTCAAAAAAATCATCATCCAAAGAAAAATATTTTAGATCATGATTAGAAATGATTTGTAGATTTTTTATTGAGAAGAACCATGATATACCATATTTTTCCTCAATTCCCAAGCCCAATTATGACTTAATGTACTACGAATGTATCTATTAGCTTAGTTTAAGAATATATAAACCAAAAAAGATTCTTTCCTTTTTGATCCTTATTCTAGAATACTCATGTGATTATTTAAAGTGCAATTAAAGGGATTTGCATCAATGAGATTAGTTAATGTGAGGTTTTATAGAAATTATATTCCTCTACACCAGAAAAAGGATCTATTTTCCATGTTTTAGGTTTTATATAATGATATATGAATTTAATTGTATGTGGGTGTGTGTGTTTCACTATGAAAATCCTATTGTTTGAATTGATAATGATGTGGGTGGTGTATATATAAGAGGTGAATCTACTATGTATTTTTAATTATCTTTTTATAGATCATATGATTACTATCCAATGATTATATGGTCGAGTCATTGAATAGATTATGCTATTGTGTTTATCACATTATGAAAATCCATTAAGAGATGGTTATGTAATAGAATAAATGGTTCTATTTGTACATATCAAATTATAAATATCCATCATGTTAGGGTATAGTTACAGATTATTTTTTCTGACCATGTTGGAATCATGTGACCAATTAGACTTGACTTATATTCTCTCTCATATCCAATGTGGTTAAGACTATAGTTTATGGAAACCAAGATAATTTATGATAACCCAAATATTGTGTGTTTAATAGGAATTTATTTAAATAAAAAAATCAGTTTTTATACAAATAATTTTTTTATTGTAAGGCATGATTTGTTGTTTCCTTATATGTTTTTTAATAACACCCTACGTAGGATTTTCAATGACCATGATGTCTTTATATTCCAGTGTACAGTGAAATGAAGTGGCCCTATGTCGAGAATTTCAGTTGAAGAAACACAGTGGATGAAGGTGATACTATGAACAAATTCAATATATTTTTCTATATTGATTAATTTAATTTGATATATTATTTTTTGGGTACATTTGTCTACTACATATAAGGATCAATATGTCTTGGTATTTCAATTTTTTTTATATTATTACAGAATGGTTATAAATTAATTTTTTTATATCTATTTAATTTCTAATAATGTGATTATTTTGGTAGATTAGTACTATTTTATCTATATTCATAAATTATGTTTCCTTTATTACCCATGGATTATCTTTCCCAAAATTTCCACCATGTTTGCACCGCTAGTTGGAATCCACTTACATTTGGGGAGACATAAATTATTTTATGTGGAACTATAGCGAAGAATAATGGATTATATATGGGGTGATAATAATTAATATCAAATGTGTTTTTATTTTAATTTTAGGTTTTCGGACATCATAAAATTCTATTAGGATGGTCTAAATATGTGATGGGAAATTATTCTTGTTCCTAAAAATAGTTATTTTGTAGACCTCTAGGTTTCTAAGGTAACATGATAGTTGTTTTTTATTTTAATAATAATTTTGATCTATTTTTCCCCTAGTGATGAAAAATAGTATAAGTGATTTGATTTATCTGATTTTACCTTTTCCAATTAGAATGACTTAGTGAGTATATTCGTCATGGATACCCACTTCAGTCCACATTTTAAAGTATTGTTTCTTTTTATTAATATAAAATACACATTTGAAAAAAAAATCTTCTTAATTGTGACTAATGAGTAGATTAAATGATATATTTAGGCCTAATATATCTATGGAGAAGTATTCCTAAAAAAAATTTTGGTCTAATAATTGGTGTTTCTTCTCTTTCTATGTTAAAATAAACATTTCTCTTCTTTAATATTAGTTTATTTAAACAATAATGCGAAAAAATATTTTTTCTGAATATTATAGGTTATGCATTGATGTTTTATTATTTTTCCACTCATGAACCTATGTCAAAATGTTCATGGGCTGGTTGAAACTCTGTTTATTCCTCTAAAATTGAAGGAGGGTGTGGTTAGTCACATTCTGATAGTTTTTCATGAATTATAATTAGAATAACTAATTTCCCATAATTTGTTTTTCACATGTGGTGGTGGGTTTTTATAGAGTGGGACATCAAATGGGGGGTTTTTCTACATACATATATTTAAGTCATCATCTTTCATTATAAGTTATAGTAGGTAATAATAATGTATTAGTTAATATTGATATAATAGAAGGGATATTCGACATAGTTGAGACTCTAGAAATTTTAATGGTGAAATAATCCACCTATATATTACAAGGAGGAAAAATGAGGTGGTAGGAAATAATGATTTAAGAAAATAGAAAGAGATTTATATCATGTGGTCTTTTAAGGAAGCCTTTATTGAAGATGTTTTTTCAAGACATATTTTGTTTATATCAAGAATAATTGATTGTAGAGATTTACACAGAGATGAATCAATGGACAATTATACTTCTTGATTCATGGACAAACTATTATTTTCACCTATATAGTAAGATTATAAGACACAAAATTGCATAAAATTTAATATTTTGATACAACCTAAGGTTAAGTGTCATGTAAATAACTTTTTAGAAACAATGTTTCTCATGGTGAATCACAATGCTCCGATGATTTATAAGGGTTTTGATAAATACATTAATAATTGTGTATTTCCAATTATTTGTGTATTTAAATTTTTTTCCCCGTGATTTTATGGGTTCAACATTAGGTTTTATAAAGGGGGTTGATTGTGAAATGGTATAAGGTGGTAAAATTAATCTATATTATAGTAGAGAATATATAACTCCTTCTATTAGTGGGAATAATCCTCAACGTTTCCAATGTGTGATGTTTTGGAATCACTCCAGTTTTTATATTGCACAATAATGATAGGTCCATCTACATTGAAATATGTGGATACACTAGGACTTTTTTCAACGATATCAAATGATGCTTCATGTAGGGAATATGGTCCTACAAAATAATAGATGACTAGGTAAGGGGGTCCTCAGACAGACAGATGGGATACTATTGGAAGGTTGAGATCTAGATAAGGCAATTAATATTGGTAATATATGACAACTATATAGTGTTCAATTGGATGAAAAAGAATGGGAAAATTGGAAAAAATGTATATTTTTAATTTTGTAATGGACAAGGATGTGGATTGTTTTCTTACTACTACTCTTGAGGGGCCATTCATTGTGAGTGGTATATACTAATTCAATAATATTTTTTCTATATTAGAACATCTATTGATGTTTTCACTTGTAAATTCTGTTTAATAGTTTATAGTATATGTCTCCCCAATATTTTCATCACATAATACTCAGATTTGAATGTGTATAAATTTTATTTATAGTTACATAATGCTCTTTATAGTGACATCTTTCTAAATGCATCAATGTAATTTTTGTATTCAAGAAATTAAATGCTTTGATATTATCATCAATATGGATTGGATGAAGAGATTCCAATATCACACCATCTACTATCTTAGGTGAGAATACATCACTTCTGACAAGGAAAATGAGTATGTTTTGTTTGGTAAAAAGGTTTATAAATGGACAGAATGGGACTATATCTCAGCACTAACAAGACCATTATGACATTGGTAACCTGAATATATTTTAAAAAATAATAGGTGGATATTCAATCCAATCTTGTTTTTATGATGTAAACTTATAGATGTTTTTCTAAGTGTAGTCTGTAGCCCCTCCACTTGATAGGGGAATTTTGATTGAAATTGAACTTTTATAATGTGTAGAGACAATTTTTATTACCCTATAAAGTATGTCACAAACCGAAATAAAGGAATTAATATTTCTGGTTGATAATCTATATGAGAAGGTGTTTATTCAATTAATAACATCTCTTTGGGGTTTTCTTGCCGATTTTAGCATGAATGTGGTAGTATTTTTCATCTGTATATGGATTACAAAACTTTAAATCATGTCATATTGAAGAACACGTATCCTATTTTAATGATAAATGATCTATTGAATTAGTATAGTGGATCTAGGTTTATCTCAAAAATTGAATTTTCATATGGTTAATAGAAAAATAAACATATGACGAAGGAGATTCTAAAAAACATGGATATCAATTTATGGGTTGTATGAGAATATTTTCATAAACATCCTTTTCAAGAATACATTTATGGTGTTCCTAGATTCCAAAAATCAAAATTTTTATCCATATATAGACTCCTTTTTCATTATATCAATTGAGGATATCTTAATATACTGACAAACTGATGAGTTACATAGAAGGAATTTAGAGATTGTGCAAAGTACACTTCAAGCACAATAGCTATAGTTCAACTACTCTGTCTGTCCATTATTGATCTAAGAGGTGCTTTTTCTAGAGCACAAGGATTAGAAAAGTTTAAATCAATTAATACTGAGTAATTCAATTAAGTGATGTCATGGGAATTACATAAAATCATGTTTATGATTCATACACTTATGGTTTTATCAAGACACTTACCAATGTTCATTCATGATTTCTTCGTGAGATTTATCTGAACAAGAGGTAGTAATACTTGAGTGGATTAATCTATGTGAAGGTGATTTTATGAAAAAAAAAATTATAGGTTTAAATCTTATAAAATTTTGAATCTTTTAAAACATGGGATTTTATATCTTGTCTATACAGATTCATAAAATCTATTACTGGGTGTAGTATTAATTCATGAATAATAGGTAGTCACTTAGGGGTACATTCATCTACTCTCTGATGAATAATCTACCTTATTCATGATCTGAACATAAATTATGTGGTTAATTCCATAAACTATTTATTTCTTTATTTCATTTTTCAGAGGATTATCATCTATAAGGACAACATGATATTTTGATATAATTTCTCTCAATGATACATAAACATATTAATGATAGAATAAGATGAAATTTTAATAGAATTTAAATTCATATATCTTATTGCACTATAAAGGGAAATGTTTCTGCAGACAATAATGTTGGGAAGATGTACAAATTGGAGATGATAACATCAGAAGTGGATTTAAAGAAAAGGATATTTTTACAAAAAAAATCTAGGTTATTTACAAATCATGGGGTGGTAACTATTCATCAATTATCCATCACACCATAATTGGTTTATCTGATAATGGATGGAATCAGATTTGACTTAGACTATCAGGTTATACAATAATGAAGCATTATAGTCGATCAAATTCTAGGATTATCAATTTTTGGGAATAAAATAATATATATAAGTGTAATATTGGTTCTTCCAAAGTCCATTAGAAAAATTATGATGATAGAATATCATATATCATAATGGTAAGTACATCAAAGATACACCAAAATGTATCATGACATTTTATTTCATTTATTTTCGATAAGAATGATGAATTATTTCAAACGGATCATCACTCATTTGACATAAATGTTGTTGTGGATACTCCCACCATTCCTTTAATTTTAGTCAAGAACAATGATTGATGTAAAATGTCACATGAAATTATTATATATTGATTATGTACATAATCATGAGACTATATATGGATCCAATAAGGTTTGATGTATTGTGGGTAGTGGTTGTCCTACTAGAAAATAAATCACATTTTTTCTAAATCTATAATCCCATAATGTGGATGATTTTGTTAGGCTATGTTAGCATGAACGTGTTAATAAAAATATTTGATGGAAATTATTTTATATAACTCATAATAAAATTTCTATTATAGGGTTTGGAAAGGCCTAATGAAGGAATTGGATTGATGGATGAAGCTGAACACAACATACAACCTAAGGACATATAAATATTCTAAGAGGATAATCTTGGTTATAGAGTACTTTCTCAGATATTTTATACATAAACTCGGTGGGTCATCAAATGAACATATATCCTCATTAGAGTTTTATTATAATAATATTATTATTTATTCAATTAATAAATATCCCTTTGAACTACTTTATGGTAGACTATATCATTCACAACTTTGTTGACTTGATATGAGCAAGTAAACTTTCATCCATCCAAGCCTACATCATGTAGTAATGGATGGTACAAATTGATTCATAATTAGTTGTAAACCAATCACGGTTGGAATTTGTAATATTTTCACTAAATAAGATATAGCTTTATGTTTACTATGTCTTACATGAAATTAGTATGTGTTTCCCTAATCATGGGGAATCAATGGTTACATAAGTTGTGAAATATTTCACCACAATTTATAAGTGCTTTTGTAATGACCCAATATTTCGTTAATGAAAATTCCTCGTGAACTAATTAAATGTATATTATGGTTATATAAAATGTGAACTTCATTAGTTTTATGTTTATGGATTTTAAAATACCTTTATGAATTGTGACTATTGCTAATATAGCCGTTGAATAGTGACTACATGATAATTATAAATATAGGGCTTCAACAAATCCAATTTACTCACGGAAAGGAAGTGATGGCCCCATCCAGTAGACATTCCCCATACAATGCCCATTTTTCAGAGCTCAGAAATGAGGTGGCGCCATTGGGCTTCGCTGTTGACCAAGCACAATCCGAGCTTGAACACGTTAAGCTTGTGTGGAACTGACTACAGGAGAAATGGATGTTAATATATATTACCACCCATACAATGTTATCTAAGCCACCCCATGAGTCTATCACCATCGCACACCATACCATTCGGTCTTATGTGGGTGTTATAAGGGGTTATGTAAAAATACCCTAGCATTATGAATATGTACAATATTTTTGTATAAAGAATGTGCATTCATTTTATTATTGTTACTTTGTAAATAGATTTTAAAGCACAAATCATATTTCAAGTCAATGTCCAAATAGAAAATAAATTTTGATGAATTAAAAGATTTTTGAACTAAATAATATTTTAATAAAATATTATTTTAAATAAATTAATCTTTATTAAGTATAAATGATCATATAATGTTATGAATGCAATTGTATTTTTTATTAATGTTTTAATGTTGTTTTTTTCAAAACCAATGAATTTTTGGTAAATGTCGGTTTTTATTTTAAATGTAAAAATTCACATATTTATAAAATTATTTAGATAAAATGAAAATTATTTTTGATATCCAGACATTGAAATAAACCAATGGTGAATTTTTCATAATTTTCTATGACAGTCGAATTTTTGTGTAAAAATTAAATACTTTTTAAATATATAATGTTTTTTATGACATCATAATGACCCAATATCGAGTTAATATAATAATATAAACAATATTATAGGCAAATATATGTTTAAAAATTAATATAATGGGATTTTGGTTTGGTTTTATATATTTTAAAAATCTTTAGTGGACCCTTCAAGGCTTAGAAAACATTTTGTCTTTTTAAATTGTTTTCCTTGACAGTGTGACTCACCTCCACATAAGAAACCCTATTATTTTAAGAAGTTATACCATTGGCCTTATAAAAAACTATTTTCCACTCCGTTTTGGAAAAAACCATGATAAAAAACCATAGTCTAGTTTGTGTCTTTGATTAGTTTAATGTGATGTGTCCCAAACCAATATAATAAATAATTCCATGTCCTTTCATATATACACCCACACAAGCTCCCACATCCTCTTAACTCAAAGCCTTTGGAGTTAGAAAAACCACTAAAATCATCTCTCTAAAATCCACCCAAGGTTCACCAATCTCCCAAGAAGCTTCTTTCAATCCTGTCCCAATATTTTGTGATTACACTACCAAGTAAGGGGTTTCCTCCTTTCTCAATTTTGTACAATTTTCTTTAAGTTGTTATGCCCTTTTGTTTTCAATTACAAATGTTGGGGGTATGATTTAGGACCTCCCCCATACTACCATATTCATGTTTTAATAATGATTTAACCTGTTTATCTCTCATTAATGACTCCCATGTACACCCATTACCATGCCAAAATTCCGTAAGAAAATTCTCTATCTTTATTTATGTTCAACAAATTTATTAGTATTATGTATCTAAATTCCATTTCATTTTTGGGACATGTATCTATATAACCCCCTTACATTAAATTTCATGTACAAATTATGAGACACCCATTTCTCTCCAATCAATATTTTTTCTAAATTCTTATGTCATGTCATTATGTTACCCAAATTGCACCACATTTTTTCAATCCAAGATCATTGTGTAGTGAATACCATAGCCATGTTAAATTGAGGGTATTCACCTTTTTACACATATACATATTGAATGTTAATTTCATATATTTATTCGAAATTATTTAATCATGGAATAACTTATGATGTTGATTGATTCTATGATTCATGTGGCACTCTTAATCATGAAATGAAATGTATAAGAAGGGTACGCCCGAATAGCACTCCAAAACATTGGGTAAAGAATAATATCATGATGAATCTTGTGAAATGAGTGTTGACTCATGCTAATACAAGTTCAATGTGTTTTAACTCATACTTCATGTACAATGTCTATTTACTCATGATCTGTGTGCAATGAGCCTTGGATCATGCTAATTCCATGTTATGTGTTGTTGCCACATTTTCATGTTATGATTATCATTATTTATCATGCCTTTATGATCATGTTTTTTTTCTCGATTGATATTCCTATTTTCTAACATGTATTGTATACTTCATGTTAATCCATGTTTATTCCCTTACTAGTCTTGTGTATGAAAATAGGTTTTTAGAATGCGTCAAAATTCAGACCCTGTTTGAATTTTTGACTTGTTCTTGAAGAAACTGTGAAAATCAAGGATTTTCATAAATTTCTAAACTACATGCCATGTATACTAAAGTACATGTCGTGTATGGGTTGGGAGAGTACCAACCGTGTGCTCACCGAGTACATGTCTTGTGATGATTGTGTAGGAATTTCATACTACACGACGTGTAGTTATAGACACGCCATTTACCCTTGACCGTGTGGAGGCCCTACATGGCCTTTAGGCCTATTGGATGGGTAGAATATTTTTAGAAAGTACAAAACATGTACTATTTGTACACACCATGTATACATGCCATTTATGGGGATATACAGGGTGTATGGGGGATGTCGGTCGGGTAAATAATTACACGCTATGTACCCCTAGGTACACGCCATGTAGACAGTCGGCCAGTCTACGATGGAATTTCAGTTGTCATATAGACTATAAAATGATACACACTTTGTACTTAAAGTACATGCCATAATTTGTTTTCTCAATAAAATGTGTAGTAGCCTCGTAATGAAGCATAGACTCAAATCCTCGATGGGTTTGAGTAGGGAGAGCTGGCCAATATTTCAATTCCCTCTCATTCCTTCATCTGAGGTTGGATTCAAACACCGTTTAATCTGTGGGAACACCCTTTATAATGCCTTTGTTCCACTTGATCCATCCTTCATGATTTTCTTTCTATAATGAGTTATAGGGTTCAGTGCTGTTTTGATTATTTTGTTGATCTACCGCATTTTACACCAATGGGAGGCTGTTATCAGAGGAGTATCATCATACGAGTCTCAAGTAGGTGGTGCATTCCTCTTTTTGTGTTTTCTCAGAATTTGGGTGGCATGGCCTATAGTGTGTTTTCAGGTATATTTTGCATGACCTTGTATCACCTGTTATTTCTTGTTTAATTGTTATATGACATATGGGATGCATTCGAGTATGCCCTGTTACCTTTTTTGCATGAGCAGGGCCGGGCGAGTGGTCGTTGCTCACTTGGGCATTTGGGCCAGGGATTGCCAAAATGGTTATAATTTATTTGTATTGTTTAAACTTTTATGTATGGTTTATTCAAACTTGATATAAATTTTTAGAGACATTAGAAACCTTAGTTCTGGTATGGGACAACAATTAATTAGTGGTTTTCAATAGTTTAGAAGGTTTTTCCTATTTATGTGTTCTGTTAAAACGTGTGTATATGAAATTGTTGAATTGCATGTGCTAGACCCTTTTTGTGGTGTTGGGAACAGACCAAATATTCATTAATGATGCTGATCATAGGATGGGCTTATCCTGGGTTACGTTGGGCGGTTTTGACCACATGATTGGGCGTCATGGGAATCAGCTTGAGGAAGTGTGATTGTCTGGTTGGGCATTTCTCGTTTTACTAGGATGGAGAGCCATCATACTTGGGTGTTATGGTCATAGGGGCATGAGGTGTGAGAGGTTTTGTGTCTTGGGAACTATTTTGGTGATTACCGCTCACTCGGAACTATGAGTAGTGTGTGCACAGATAGACTCCGTGATTAGGTGTTTTTGAACACTCGTGTGGGTAGAGACCCCCATCAGATGCGGTTTATGTACTATTGGTTTGGGGGTGCTTGTCGTAGGAATCCACATTGGAAGGGAGAATCCGTCAGGGGATAACGTTGAGGGTATCGGGTTGGCGGTAGAGGCTTGCCATTATTTTGAGGACAGACATCGCTATCCCTCTTGTTACTTTATTTAGAGGGAATATATCATTGTCCCTCTAGTTAATTTATTTAAGGGCATACATCGTGTCCCTCAGGTTACTTTCATTGATGACATACATCTTTGTACATCCTTTTACTTATTTGAGGATAGGTATCGTTGTTCCTCTGTGTTACCATTTCATTGGCGTGCCTTCGGGACGTCAATACCTGAGACACGTAGTGTCATGGGACCCGTGGTACCTGGTTACATGTCAGAGATTCTGGAATTGGCTATTGTAGGTGACACACCATGGTGGCTGCTGAGCACCAGTGGAGTTTGTTTTTGGTTGTGTGCATCATACTATTTACTTTTGTCCATATAAATGTATGCATGCTTAAACACTTATATTAGGTATCTACCTTTGGGTGGTATCCTACTAAGATTAGTCTCACACCCTCTATGGGCCCTTCAGGATGCATGTAGACTTTATGGATCTATGTGTAATAAAGAGGCATGCTTCATGAGATGGACTTCATCATCTGTTTCATGGAGATGGTATGGATCTTGAGGTCTTTCCTAGCTGGAGATTACATTGTTTTGCGTTCTTTCTTGTATCATCATGCTTATCTATTTTGTAGCTACATTTGATTAGAAATTTGAACCCTTTACTTATGTATATGTATGGCCTACATTGAATACTTGTTTGGTTGTTCAGTATTAGTTACCAATGATCAAAATGTTGTTGTGTATGCTTTCTGCTGCTATTGTTTATTTATTGCTTCTACTATTTATCGATATAGAATGTGCTTCTGCAATGCGGGTCTGGTTCGAGTTGGCTATGTTGTTTATTCTTCTGGATCATTATTATTATATTCAGGCCAGTACCATTATTATCATCCGAGAGGGTATAGCCTCAACACCATAACTATAAGACTCTCACTACTAGTTGGCAGATTTTGGCATTCGGTGAGGTGCACCTCAATTAGTAACACCCGACCTGTTTAGCACTATTCGGGTGGTTGTTTTGTCTAGGTCGTTACAAAGTGGTATCATAGGAGTTATTGATAGGTATTTAGAAGCAGTTTCTTCATGTCTACTAATGAGATTGATATTTATCTTTTTACTCACTACTAGATTACTATTTGGGTTGTTTTAGACCGAAGATAGGTTGTTACTGGAACATGGTTTCTTTCTTGTGCTTGGTTTCCTGCAGCCCTATGTATGAGTGATAGAACAAGTTTCCATGGGTGGGAATTTTTGTTTGTTTTTTCTCAGATTAAAGATTAAATTATTTCCAAATCGGTGGATCACATGCTGTGTGATGTTATTTATTATGATGTGTTACCATTTACCTGGTACAATAAGGGATAATTGGACCCTTCCTAGTATGGTAGGTCTTGGTTTCCTGACTTTTGATAAGCATATTTTAGGGTATTTCAATTTTATAACTTCATGCATGCATTGTGATGTGATAATACCTTGTGAACAAATGTAAATATAAATGATTTGTATTATTTGAAATGTGAATAGGTGAAATTCCTGATCAAATTTCTCGTTCATTGCAATGTGTTATGCCATTCCCTGTATATTTGTAAAATTGCAGTGTATTTGGGTGTGGCTCTTATGAGAGAACGCATGTACTATGGCTGAGGTGATTTTGATCACCAGGATTGGGAGACTAGGTCGTCGGTTTGAGGAAACATTGGTTGTCAGGACGGGCATGGTATTAGGTACTTTTGATACTTAGCTCTATTAAGGGTGGGTAAGGAGGCCATGAGGTTGGGATGACATGGGCATGGGTTGCAGTGGGGGAGATTAAGGGTAGTTGTTTGATGATGCCTTTTACTACTTCCCTTATCTATATTATATTTGTATAAATTATTATGTTTGTGGGATGTCTGACCATTTATGGTATTCGGCTGGTTCCTCTTGTACGTATTGATGGAGCATTAGGCGGATGAAGATTTAGTGTTGGAGGTGCAGGATCTGGTTCAGGATCTGGTACAAATAGAGTAGGAGCCGCATGCATAGGCTCTGGGAGAGGATCATTTTCAGGGTCCAGTGCAGGCAGGACATCAGCCGAGTTTGGCAACATTCAGACCATGGCTCGATGAGCAACTCCATGCTAGCTTGGTACGTGTCTTGGAGGGGATAAATAAAGATGTGCAGGGTACAGATCCATCTATGGAATATCTGAAGTGGGAGTTCCAGACACAACACCCATTGATTTTTCATGGTGAGGGTGGTCCACAAGTGGCTGATAACTAGATATAGAGTATGCAGATGATCTTTGAGTACCTCGAGATGCCTCCATGGAGGACAGTCAAGCTGGAAACATACATGTTGAGAGGACTAGAAAAAAGTTTGTGTGATGTGTAAGATCAGACTCCCAAGCACGATGGACTAGCATGGAAGAACACTGAGGAAAGTTTCTTTGAGAAATTTTACCCAGAAACACTGAGAGCCAAGAGAGATTAGGATTTAATGAGTCTTTAGTAGGGAGACATTTTCATCATTGACATTGAAGATACTTTCACATAGTTGTCTCACATTGCACCTGGTATGGTAAGTGATGGGGCTTCAAATTTGAGGTGCTTCGAGGATGGATTACGACACGCCATTAGGATCCAGGTCAATATCTTCTGGATGGGTTTATTCTTAGTGATGGTGAATTAGGCACTCATAGCCCAGGGAAAATAGAGGGATAGGCCTTAGGTTAGCCGAGGAATAGTTTTAGGTGATGGTATGGACAACAGGATGCACGGACGTGATGAGTTCCAGCTGGGAAGTTAGACCAAGGACTCAGCTAGACCACCTCATAGCAGTTCATCAGTGATTTTCTTTCAGTGTGGATAGCCATGACATGTTTGGACTTGGTGATATATGCCTCCAAAGGAGTTACAGACTTGTGGATAGGTGGGGCATATTGAGAGGTTATTTATGAAGTTTTATCAAACAAACAGTGGGTAGGGTCCAGGACAGATGGTTTCATCTGTAGTTAGTTCAGGTTCGACACTAGGAGAGGGTAGATGAGGTTCAGCTGCATCCGGAGGATGTGACAGAGACAGCGGGATCCAGCTGATGGGTTAGTGGTCGGTGACCGGAGTAGCACCGCACGGATTTCAGGCATCAGGAATCCGTACTTCAGGCTAGGTGCACACTGTGGAGCTTCCCGGGGCTGAGTAGGCTAGTGATCCGATGATGGTTAGAGGTACACCGTGATTGTAGTCGTGACTTTCTCGTTTTCATTTTTGGCATGACCTGCTGAGACATGTCCATTTTGAGTGGACGAGGTGCATAGGATTCTTGTGGACTGACTAGATGCTGGTTAGTGGGATTGGCTCCATATCAAGAGAGTAGTATATATATATATATATATATGAGGTTCCATGGGCTTCATGGAATCTAGTATATGGTTTAATTGAGGAGTTTTGGGAATCGAGGCATCGAAGATGCCGATTACTTGAGGATTCATGGGCATCGAGGAATCGAGGATGCATGTTACTTGAAGTTCATGGAATCACGTTATATTTTGATTTTCCACAGGATGTAGGACCATGTGGAGGCAGATAATGATGCAGTGTGGGATACGTTGGGTGTCCAAAACAACACGGGAGATCCAATGAGGTGCAGGGAATGATGCATCATGAGAGGACCACGCGTCAGGGAAACAGGTTAGTAATCCTTTGCTTGTTTTTAGTTTTGTTGGGTTGATACCGAGTTAGGAAAATCCTAAGGTGGGGAGCCCCCTTGAGGATTTAAACCAGAACCATTGAAACCATGAAGTCCAGGTTATTTTAATTGGGGTTTTATGTTCGGTACCATCTTTGGGATTCGGTTAATTGCTCGGGGATGATATATGTTAAGGTGGGGAGATTGTAAAAACCTAGGTTTTTATAACATGTCAAAATAGCAACCATGTTTGAATTGTTTACCTGTTCCTACAAAACTTGGGACACTCTAGGATGCTCTGTAAATTTACAAACTACACGCTGTATATCCTAAAGTCCACGTCGTGTATGGGTTGGGCGAGTATCAGCTTTGTGATTGCCGAGTACATGTCATGTAAAGACTATGTAGGAATTTATTACTACATGGAGTGTAATTATAGACATGCCGTGTACCCTTAACCTTGTGGATTCAATTCAGGGTGTGTAGGCCAGTTGGCTAGGTAGAATGGTTTTACCAAGTTCACGTCGTGTACTAATTTTACACATCATGCAGACATGCCGTGTATGGGAATATACATGGCATGTTGTGATGTCGTCCAGTTAAATAATTACATGCTGTGTACCCCAATGTACACGCCATGTAGTCAGTTATCATGTCTACGACCGAATTTTAATCATCATATGAATATTAAAAAGAGACACGCCGTGTACTTAAAGTGCACGCCGAGTATTTTCTTTTTTTCTCTAAAACCGGTAGAACCCACGTATTAAGTCAGAACCTAAAACCCACGATTGGTTTGAGTGGGGAGAGCTAGCCATGTATTCAATTCCAACACATTCCTTCATCTGAGGTCGTATTCAATCACCTTTTAATCCATTAGAACCCCCTCGGTAAGGCCTTTATTTCTCTTGAGCCGTCCTTCATGATTTCCGTTCTAGAATGAGTTATAGGGGTTTGAGTGGTTTTTATTCTTTTGTATATCTACCTCGTTTTATACCAAATTGGATGAATTTATCAGTGGAGTATCATTGTACGAGTCTCAAGTAAGTGTTTCATACCTCTTTTTGTGTTTTTTCATACTTTGGGTGGCATGACCTATGGTGTGATTTCATGAATTTTGAGCGTGACCATGTATCAAATTTTATTTCATATTTAATTGTTATCTAACATATAGGATTCCATTGGGTATGCCATGTTACCATTTTTTCTTGAGCGGGGCTGGGTGAGTGGTCATTGTTCACTAGGGAATTTTGTCCTGGAAATGCCAAAATGGTTATAATTTTTTTGTATTTTTTAAACTGTTAAAGATTGTTTATTATAAATTGATATGAATTGTCTGAGACCTTAGAAACCATAGTGCTGGAATGGGACAACACTTTCTTAGTTCTTTTCAACTGTTTAGATTGTTTTTCCTAGTTATGTGTTGTGTTAAAATGTGTATATATGTAATTTTTGAATTGAATGTTCTAGACCCCTTGGGTTGTGTTGGGAATGGACCAAATATTCTTGAGTGATCCTGATCACAGGTTGGGATTAGATCAGGTTATGTTGGGTGGCTCTGATCACTGTATTGGGTGTCATGGGCATCAGCTTGAGGTAGGGTGATTGTCAGGTTGGGCATGACCCAGGTTACTGGGATGGCGAGGCCATCAAACTTCAGTGGCATGGTCGTAGGGACATGAGGTGTCAGTGGAATTGTAGATTGGGTACTATATTGGTGATTACCGCTCACCCAAAACGATGAGTAGTTGTCACAAAAAGAGACTATGTGTTGAGGTGGTTTTGACCACTCGTGTGGGTATAGGACCCTGTTAGTTTCAGTTTATGTACTATTGGTTTGGGGGTGCATGTTTTAGGAATCCACATGGGAGGTGAGAGCCTTATGTGGATGTAGTTGAGTCTATCAGTTGGAGGAAGAGGTTCACCAATATTTTGGGGGCAGACATCGATGTCCCTTCAGTGGAATTATTTTGAGGGTAGACATTGATGTCCATCCGGATACTTTATTTGAGGGTAGACATCAATTTTCCATCATGTTACTTTATTTGAGGGAAGAAATCAATGTCCTTAAGGATACTTATTTGAGGATAGGTATCACTATTCGTCCATGATATTATTACATGGGCATGCCTTCAGGATGTCGGTACATGAGACACATGGTGTAAGGGGGCACATGGGGCAGGGTTACATATCAGAGATTCTGGAGTTGGTTGAAGTAGGTTACACTCCATGATGGCTACTGAGCACCAGTGCAGTTTTTGTTTGGCTATGTGCATCATAATTCTTACTTTTTTCCTTATAATTGTATGCTTTAATAGACACTTATATTAGGTATGCATTGTTGGGTAGTATCCTAATGAGATTAGTCACACACCCTGCATAGGACCTTCGAGAGACATGTAGACATTATGTATTTACGTGCAGGAAAGAGGCCAGCTTCTAGAGATGGACTAAATTAGCTATTGCACGGAGAGGGTATGTACCTTGAGGACTTTCTTTGCTGGGGATTAATTTATTTTCTATTCTTTCCTGTATCAGCATACTTATTGTTTTGTAGCTACAGTTGGTTATCCATTTGTTCCCTTTACATATGGATTTGTATGACCTGCTTTAGATTCATGTTTGGTTGTTCAGTAGCAGTTACCAGTGATCAGCATGTTTTTGTGATTACATTGTTCTAATGTCGTTTATTTATTTTTTCCGTTGTTTATCAATATAGAAGGTTCTTAAACTGTACGGGTCTGGTTCAAGTCCTCTATGTCATTTATTCTACTGCATCATTATTATTATACTTGGACCAAAATCATTATTATTATCTAAGATGGTATAGCCTCCCCACTATACCCTTAATACCCTGACTGCTATTCAAAATACTTTGGCGTTTGGGGAGGTTCACCTATGATAGTAACACCCAAACCATTTAGCACTGTTCGGGTGGCTGTTCGGGTGCGGGTCATTACAACTTTATAGCTCACCCTTTTCTTATGCATGTCCTCAGGTTATGCCATTCAATGCTAAGTACGATCGAATGTAGTGGTAATGTAAAAATGTTTTCAATAAATATGTTGTAATTCATGTTTTAGGTTGTTATGTAATGATCAAAATCCCCAAATACACTAGACCTTTCGATATTCTATGTTGTATCAAGTGAATATTTTATTTAATAAATCAGGTTTACGTGTGTAATAAAAAGCGGGGTTTTTATAGTTGGTATCAGTGGATATGTTTAGTTATTTTTTGGATTAGCATTAGAAACCCCGAGTGAAGACTTAAATATATGATTAAGTATAATAAAAACATCCCTAAGTATTGGTGAGTACTGAATAAGTGGTTTATCAAGCAAATACATCTCTGTCTGAATATGACCAGGTAGAGGTGGCCCTGGAATAGATGTATCCTAGGGGTAAAACCCAAAAAAAAATCTTTGATCTAGAATGGAATGGGAACTGGTGCATGACAATGGACCTTGCTGCACACTTGGTTAGGACACTCCCGGAGGATATTCTTTGAAAAATTCAAAAGCATAGTATGAATCCTTTTTAATGGAGTGATAAAATTTCCCTTATGAATATATGATAGAAAGTAGTTCTTTTATATCATATATTGATGCCTATGGATTCAAATGTTAAGGAAATATAAGTTATTTATAAGTCATATATTTTGTCCTTGAATTACCATTTATTTGTAACCATTAAAATTCCTATTATTCCATCCAATGGCTGGTAATAGGAGGACATGGGCTAACAACTGATGTGAAGATCAATGTGGAGAATGTGCTAATGAGATGCCCAATCCAATGGGAGTTGGAATCAATAACATTGTCACACTTCTCCCTAAGTTAACTCAAACTTTGAATAGAATCATGTGTCAAGAGGAACATTCAACCACCCTAAGAAAGAACAAGTCGCTACCGAGAGCATCATGAGACAAAGGCCTCCTACTCTTAATAGATCATCTGATCCGTCAATTTCTGAACAATGGATCAACTCCATTGAAAATATCTTCTCCTTCCCTCAATGTTCTGAAAAATAGAAGGATCTCCTTGGTGCTTATCATATGGATGGTGAAGCTGATCAATTGTGGATGATGATCAAAAATAAAAATCATGTGGAGGAGATCGAGGAGTTTGAATGGAAGTATTTCTAGAAGATATTTTTTGATAAATATTTTCCATGCCCCCTCTGACTTGAGATGTGAAGGGACATCCATGATCTCATTAAAAAAAGATAACGAATCTGTCAAATCTTATAAGTAAAACATCGCAAGTCTTACACGATGCACCTTAGACATTATCGTTAACCATGAATGCAAGGCTGACCACTTCTTTAGTGGGCTGAAACCTTGCCCACAGAAAGCACTGGTGATCCGTGACTTCGACAACTATGTGGAAATTGTCTGAAGTGCCCTCAAGGTCAAAATGGAGATCATAGAATCTCAAGGGTATCATGGGGAGAAGAATCGTAAAGTGGAATTCAATGCTGGAGGTCTGATGGATAAATCCAACGGTGATAAGAAGATCCAGCACCCCACTTGCCAAAGGTGCAGATAGAAGCACCCCTGAAATTTCATTAAGGATATGAGGAAATTCTTTAGGTGTGGAAGAGAAGGGAACCTAGTTGTTAACGGAAGAAAAGAAAAACCTGTATCTGCAATAGCATAGAGGAATTCACCGTTTGAACATCAACACATTAATCATTGTAACAACTACAATGAACCAGGGAAACATGCAAATCAGTTCCCTAATACAAGGGTTTTCAGAGGAAATCAACAACCTCCAAGGTAGAAAGGGGGAGTTTTTCCCATCACTACTATCGAGGTGAACCCCGACAATGAATTGGTGACATGTATGCTAGTTATTCATTCCAGAATAGAAAATTTACTTTTTGATTCTAGTTTTATGCATTATTTTATATTCTAAATGTTCAGTAGAAAAATCCTAGCACCACCACAAATCATGGATGTAAGGATTTCGGTGGGTATGGAAAATCAGGAAATCATTGCATCCCATGAATAAAACGCTTCCCCTGTCATAATCCATGGATTGAATTTCTCTGTGAACCTCATCACAATCCCTTGGGTAAAATTTGATGCAATTATTGGCATGGATTGGCTTTCTATATATCAATCCAACATAAATTTCCATGAGAGGGAAATCACTCCTCATGTGGAGAATCGACCCCTGATTCTATACAAGTGCAAGGTGGAAGATGAATCTTCTTTAGCTCCATCATCTTGAGAATGGCTATTACTACCCTATGAACACACATATCTGGCTAAGATGATTGAGTGTAAGGAGGAAAACATCCATGAAGACATGAATATTGTGGGGGAATTCACTGAAGAGTTTCTCGAGGAATTTTCTATTCTTCCTCCAAGGAGATATGTTGAATTCTCAATATAACATATTCTTAGGGTTTTCCCAATATGCAAGGCCCCATATAGAATGGATGTTGTGGAGCATGAAGAGCTGATGAAACAACTATAGGGGAATCTGGATAAAGGGTTTATACACCCAAGTTCATAACAATGTGGTGCACCAGTCCTCTTGATCAAGAAGAAGGATGGTTCAATGCACCTTTGCATCAATTTTGTGATCATAAAAAAATCATAATAAATAACAAGTAACCTCTCCCCCAAATTGATGAATTGATTGATCAGCTACGTGGAGCATAATAATTCTCCAAGGTGGATTTGCATTCAGGAAATTTTCAAATAAGGGTGATGACGGAAGATATTCCCAAGACTGCTTTTTTGTACAAGTTTCAGGCACTATGAATTCATTGTAATGCCTTTTAGACTCACTAAAGCTCCAGCAATCTTCATGGAATTGATGAATATATTATTTAGGGACTAAATAGAATGTTTTTGTGTAGTCTTTATTGATGATATTATGATATACTCCAAAACCATTGAGTAACATGATGAGCCTCTATGAATCGTACTAGAGACCTTTCCAAAGGATAATATCAATGAAAAGTACAAAAAGTGTCTGTTCTGGTTGAATAATGTCTCATTATTGGGCAATATCATCACAAGCAATTGGATTTCGGTGGATCCCTCCAAAATAGATGCAATTGAGGGTGGGAAGAGGCCATCATCAGTAGTGGATATCCATAGCTTCTTGGGGCTGGTGAGATATTATCGACGATTTGTGAGAAATTTCTAATGATTTTCAAACCCTCATACAATGCTAACTCGGAAGGGAGTAATGATTCATTGGAGTGATGAATGTGATGAAATATTCCAGTAGTAAAAAAGGAGGCTTGTCAATGCACCTATCCTGACATTACCTATAACTGGAGAAATTTTTGGGGGTATTCAGTGATGCTTCGAATAAGGGCTTGGGTTGTGTGTTGATGAAAAATGACAAAGTCATTCCCTATGCTTCTAGGGAATTGAAATTTCATGAGCAGAATTATCCAACACATGATTGGGAGTTGGCTACCATAATATTCACTTTAAAAATCTGGAGGCATTATCTATTTGGAGAGAAGTGTGAAATATAAACGGACCCCAAATTCCTCAAGTATATATTCACATAGAAAAAGTTAAACATTAGTTGAAGAAGATGGTTTGAGCTGATCAAAGACTATGACTGCTCAATCCATTACCACCATGGGAAATCGAACAAGGTGGAAGATGCTCTATGTAGAAAGGACCCGATGATTCTATCATTGAAGAGAATTGACAGGGATCCAATCTTTTATACTTGATGAATATGGACATGGGAATCATAAAGAAGGGAAAATCATCAAACATTTAACAAATGATTTCTCACCCATCTTATTTGGAATGTTTAAAGGATTCTTAAATGGATTATGTGGGAATTCAGAAGAAAGTGGAAGCTATTAGAAAATGGAAATCCGCAGATTTCAATGTTAATGAAGAAGGAATTGTAAGATTTAGGAAAATACTATGTGTTCCATCAAGTCCAGAGCTAAAGCAGGAACTTTTGGGTGATACCCATAGATCAAATTTCTCTATTCATCCAGGAAACACACAGATGTATCAAGATCTCTGAGAGCATTATTGGTGAGATAATATAAAGAAGGTGATCACTAATTATACATCAATGTTCATGGTGTGTCAGCAATTAAAGTTAGAGAGGTATAATTTTAAGGGGATGAAGAAACCATTTCCCATACTAGCATGGAAATGAAAGAGCTTAACAAAGGACATTTTCACTAGACTTCCGAAGACATCCAAAGACAACAAAAGAATTTGGGTTGTTGTGGATCGTCTTACAAAGTATACACACTTTATTGATATTCGGGAGGATTGTTTATTAAATCAACAAAAATGAATATATATCAGTGATGTTGTATGGCTGCATGGAGTACCACTATCTATTATATCCGATCGAGATCCATGATTCACCTCTATGTTTTGGAAAAGTCTTCAACATGCTCTAGATAGGGAACTGAACTACAATATACCCTATCATCCTCTAACTGATGTCCAATATGAGTGAAATCTTTAGACATTGGAGGATATGTTAAGATATTGTTTTATGGGATTCCATAGAGGGTGATACCAACACCTTCCACTGGTTGAATTCTAGTAAAATAAGAGTTTTCATGCGAACATCTAAATAGCACCTTATGAAGCACTATATGGGAAGAGGTGAAAAACACTGGCATTTTTTGATGAAGACAGTGAACATAAGATTCTACGACCATAAATGGTCAATAAAATCATGGAGAAGGTGAAAACCATTCTGCAACATATCATGGAAGCCCAAAGTTGACAGAAAAGTTATGTAGATAACCATCGGAGAGACCTTGAGATTAATGTTGGAGACATGGTTTTTCTACACATATATCCTTGAAAAAAGGTCACATGTTTTGGGAAGAATATGATGTTATTTCATAGGTACATCGGTCCCTTTGAGAATCTTGATCGTGTTGGGGATGTGGCCTATCGACGAGCACTTCCACCTACCATGGCCAAAGTAAACGATTTCATTCATATATCCTTATTTAGGATGTACATACCAGACCCTTCACATGTATTTTTTTCAGAGGTATTACAGCTAAAGGAAGATCTTTCTTACGAGGAGAAACCGTTGAAGATCTTAGATCATAAAGAAAAATTTCAAAAAATAAGACAATGCCCCTCGTCAAGGTGTTGTGGGAAAACCATAAGTTTGAAGAAGGAGACGTGGGAATCATAGAATGTGATGAAGAAATCTTATCCCCATTTGTTTTAGAGTGGGAAATGAAAATTTTAGGGGCGAAATTTCTTAATGGGGAAATTTTATAACGACCCAAACATTCAATAATGTAAATTCCTCAGGATCTAAATAAATTTTTATTATTGTTATATAAAATTTGAACATAATTAGTTTTGTGTTTTTGATTTTAAAATACCATTATGTATTGTGACTATGGCTAATATAGCCATGAACGACGATAACATGGGTATTATAAATATAGGGCTTTAACAAATACAATTTACATAGAATAGGGAAATGATGGCTTCATCTAGTAGACTTTCTCCGTATAGAGCCCATTTGTTGAAGCATGGAAATGAGGTGGCATGCATAGGCTTTACTATTGACCAAGCCCAAGCTGAGATTAATGAAGTTAAGCATGAGCAAAACCGACTATGGGAGAAGTGTAAGTTAATATAGATTAACACCCAAGCGATGTTATCTAAGCCACCCCAAGATTCTGTCACCATCACACACCTTACCCTTTAGTGTTAGGAATTTTTTATAAGGGGTTATGTAACAAGACCCTAACACTATGACTATGTGCATTATTTTTGTATAAATAATGTGAATCCATTCTATTATTTTTACTTTCTAAATAGTTTTTTAATCACAAATAGTATATTTCGTTAATACTAAAATTAGAAATAAATTTTGATTCATTAATAGATTTTTGAACTAAATAATATTATAATAAATTATTTTTATTAAATATAAATGATTGTATAATTATATGAACGAAATTTTAATTTTAATTAAAGTTTGAAAGTTGTTGTTTCCAAAACCCATGAATTTTGGGTAAATATCGGTTTTTATTTTAAAAGTAAAAATTCACATAATTATAAAGTTATTTAGATAAAATGAATATTATATTTGAAATCAGGACATCAAAATTATCCAACAGTGAATTTTTCATAATTTTCCGAGACAGTCAAATTTTTGGGTAAAAATTAAATACCATTTAAATATATAATGTGTTTTATGACATCATAATGACCCAATAGAGATGTAATAAAATAATAATAAAATATATTCGGCCATTATATGTTTTGCCATTAAAATACTATGAATTTGTGTTTTTTTTATTTATTTTACAAAGCATTAGTGGACCCTTCAAGACTTAAAAATTTTTTGTCAATTTAAATTGTTTTCCTTGAGAGTGTGAATCAACTCCACATAATAAACCCTATTATTTTAAGAATCTCCTCCATTGGCCATATAATATATTGTTTTATAATCCCCTTGGGAAAAACCATGGGAAAATACCCTAGGTTGTTTTGTTGTTTTGATTAGTTTATTGTGAGGTATCTCAAACCTAAATACTAAAGAATTCCCTCTCCTTTCCTATATAAACCCAACAAAGATCTCACTTCCTCTTCACTCAAAGCCTTTAGAGTTTGACCATCCCTGCCCTCCTCTCTCTGGAATCCTCCAATGGTTTTACAAGATCCCATGTTACCTCTCTCAAGCCTCTCCTAGGCTTTTGGCATCAGACTTCCATGTAAGGGATTTCTTTGTTTCTCATTTTGTCCAATTTTCTTTAAGTTGTTATTCCCTTTTTATTTCAATTTCAAATTTTGGGGTATGATTTATCACCTCACCCATACTTCCATATTAATGTTTTTATAATTATAGATCCCTTTTCTCTCTCATTAATGGCTTTCATGTACACCCGTTTCTAGGCCGAAATTCTGTAAGGTATTTTCCTATCCTCATTTGCATTCAAGAAATTATTTTGTATTACATATATTAATTCCATTACATTTATTAAGAGATTTATCTATATAAACCACTTACTTTACATTTCATGTACATATTATGATATACCCATTTCACTCTCATTTACCATCTTTATTAATTCTTACGTCATGTTTTCGTGATACCGAAATTGCACCGTGTTTTTCCATGCCATGATCATTGTGTTGTGATTACCATACACATGACTCCATCAAGCGTATTCACCTTTATAAACATATAAATATTGAATGGTACATTCACTTATTTATTCCACATTACATAATCATGTAATAACTTATAATGTTTATTGATTCCATGCTCTATGTGACACACATATGTATGAAATGAAATCTTTAATATGGGTGAACCCTTGTAGAGCTCCAATGCATTGGATAAAGTATAGAATCATGATACATCATGTGAAATGAGTGTGGACTCATGAAAAAATAATTTGAATGAGGGTTTACTCATGCTTTGTGTGCAATGAGGATTTACTCGTGCTCCAAGTAAAATTATCCATGGATAATTCTAAATTCCATGTTATGTTTTATACCAACATTTCCATGTTACGATTATCAAGCTTAATCATGCCTTTATGTTCATGTTTCTCTTATGATCCATTGATTATCCTATTATCTAACATGTATTTTATTGATCATGTTATTCCATGTATATTCCCTTATTGGGATTTATATCTCACACTTTTATTATGCATGTCCTCACGTTATCCCATGCAATGATATGTATGAGGGAATGTAGTAGTCATTTAAAGGAGGTTTTCAAAAAGTCTGTTTTATTTCATGTTTTAGGTTGTTATATAATGATCCTAATCCCAAAATACACCATTTCTATCAATCATCTATGTTGTATCAAGTGACGATTTTATGTAATGAATCAGGATTAAGTGTGTAATAAAAACGAAGGGTTTTTATAATTGGTATCAGAGGTTAGGTTTAGTTATTTTTGGGATTAGGATTTGAAAACCCAAGTGAAGAATTAAATACAAGCATAAGTATAATAATAACTTCTCTATTTATTAGTGAGTATTGAGTAAATGGTTTATCATGAAAATAAATCCTTTTCTGGATACGAGCAGGTATAGGCGGCTCTAGCACATATGTATCCTATGGGTAAAACATCAAAACACCGCTTTGATCTTGACTCGAACAGGAACTGGTTCACGTCAATGGGCCATGTGACACTCCTGGTTACAACACTCCCTAAGGATATGCTTATGTAAATTCAAAAACTTACTATGAACCCTTATTAATCGAGTGAAATAATACCCTTAAAAATATATGATAGAAAGTAGATCATGAATTGCATAGATTGAAGCCTATGGATTCATATATTAAGGAAATAAATGATATTTATAAGTCATCAGTTTTTTCCATGGAATACCCTTTTTGTGTAACCCCTTATGTCCCATTTATTTTATCCAATGGTCAGTAATGTGAGGGCTCAGGTTAACAACTTATATGAATGTCAATGTGATGACTATGGTAATTTGATGCCCAATCCAAGGGGAATGGGAATCATGAACTTTTTTCACGCTTCTATCTCAGTTAACTCAAGATTTGAAAAGAAACATAGCTTATGAGGAATGTTAAACACCACATAAGAAAGAACAAGTCACTATCGAGTGCTTCATAAGACAAATTCCTCATACTTTTAATGGATCTTATAATCCCTTAATCGCTGAACAATGGATAAAATCCATTGAAAATATCTCCTCCATCCTTTAATGTTCTGAATAAGAGATTGTCATCCTGACTGCTTATCAAATGGAGGGTGAATATGATCAATGATGGATGTTGATCAAAAATATGAAGTCTAAGGAGGATATCGAGGAGTTGGAATGGAAGGATTTATGAAATATGTTTTTCGATAAATATTTCCCACACACCCTCAAACTTATGATTGAAAGGGACATATTTTACCTCTTGAAAAAAGACGATGAATCTATCAGAGCGTACGAGGAAAAAATCACAAGGTTTTCACGATACGCCTCCAGCTTTTTCATTAACCCTGATTGCAATGTTGACTACTTATTTGGTCGGTTGAAACCTAGAATATGGAAAACACTAGTGATCCATGACTTTGACATCTATGAGGAAATTTTCCGATGTGCCCTCAAGGTTGAAATGGAGATTAGAGATTCTCAGGGCTATCATGGGGATATGAAGCATAAAGTGTACTTCCAAGCTATTGGTCTGATGGTTAAATCCAATGGTTCAATGAAGATCCATCACCCCACTAGCAAAATGTGAGGATAGAAGCTCCCTGAAAAATTCATACAGGGGATGAAGAAATGCTTTAGATGTGGAAGAAAAGGGAACATAGGTGTTAACTGCCGAAAAGAATAACATGTGGCTACAAAATAGGAGAGAAACACTTTGTTCGAACTTCAACAAGTTGTTCATTGCTACAACTATAATGAACATGGGCATCATGCAAACCAATGCCCTATTCTTTGGGTTTTCGAAGGCAACAAACAACCTACAAGGTAGCAAGGGAGAGATTTTTCTATCACTACTTCTGATGTGAACCCCAACAACAAAGTGGTAACATGTATGAAATTTATTCATTCAATAATAGTGAATGTACTTTTTTATTTAGGTTCTATGAATTATTTTATATCCCAATAGTTTATTAGAACAATCCCAACATCACCACAAATCATGGATGTAAATATGTCGGTGAGTTTGGTAAATGGGGAAATCATTGCATCACATGAATATAAATCCTCCCCTATAATAATCTATGGAAATAATTTCCTAGATAACCTCGTCATACTCCCTCTTGTGTAATTTGTTGCAATTATTGGAATGGATTGGCTTTTCTTGTATAGAGCCAACATAATTTCCCGTGAGAGGGAAATCACTCTCCATGTAGAGAATCGAGCCCCGATTCTATAAAAATTTAAGGAGGAAGATGAATCTTCATTATCTACATCATCTCAAGCGTGGATATTACTGCCCTATGAGCACACATATCTGGATTAGATGATTAAGTCTAATGAAGAAAAAATCAATGAAGACATTCCTATTGTGAGGGAATTCACTAAAGTGTTTCCTGAGAAATTGTCTAGTCTTCCTCCTAGAAGAGATGTTGAATTCTCAATTGGCCATATTCCTAGGGTGATGTCAATATCCTAGACATCGTATAGAATGGCTATTGTGGAGCTTAAGAAGATGAAGAAAAAACTATAGGAGAATCTGGATAGAGGGGTTATATGCCCATGTGCTTCACCATGGGGTACACCAGTCCACTTCGTTAAGAAGAAGGATGGGTCAATTCACCTTTGCATCGATTATCTCAATCTTAACAAAATCATGATAAACAAAAAGTATCCTCCCCCATGAATTGATGACTTGTTCGATCAGCTGTGTGGAGCAAAATACTTCTCCAAGGTGGATTTTCGGTTGGGATATTATCTAGTAAAGGCAAAGAAGGAAGTTATCATCAAGACTGCTTTTCATACAACATACGAGCACTATGAATTCATTGTAATGAATTTAAATCTCACTAATTCTCCAGTAATATTCATGGACAAGTTGAATAGAATATTTTGGGATTATCTCGTTAAATTTTTTGTAGTATTTATAGATTATATTCTGATATACTCCAAAACCAAGGAGGATCATGAGAAACATCAAAGAGATGTACTAGAGACCTTGTGGAAAGGTAATCTCTATGAAAAGTACAACAAGTGTGAGTTCTGGTTGAAGGAGGTCTCATTTTTGGGCCATATCATCACAAACCAAGGGATATATGTGGATCCTATCAAAACAGATGCAACTGAGGGATATCTGAGGCCAAAATCAGTAATGGATATCTGTAGCTTCTTGGAGTAAGCTAGATATTGTCGAAGATTTGTGAGAAATTTCTCATGATTGTCCAACCCTCATACTAAGCTAACTCGGAAGAGTGTAAAGTTCACATGACGTGATGAATGTGAAGAAATCTTCAAGGAGATAAAAAGTATTCTTGTCACTGCACCCATGATCCCTTTACCCACATATAAAGAACATTTTGTGGTATTCAGTGATGATTTGAAGAAGGTGATGGGATGTGTGTTAATGCAAAATGACAAAGTCATTTCTTATTCTTCAAGGCAATTGAATTTTCATGAGAAGAATTATCCATCACATTATTTTGAGTTGGTTGCGGTAATCATCGATTTAAAAATTTGGCGGCATTAAATCATTGTGGAGAAGTGTGAAATATTTATATATATCTCAATAGCCTCATTATATATTCACACAGAAATACTTGAAAATGGGCCAATGAAGATGGAGATATCTTATCAAAGACTATGACTGCTCAATCCATTACCACACTGGGAAGGTGAACAAGGTAGCAGATTCTCTATGTAGAAAGGACCCAATGATTCTATCATTTATTATAATTGAGATGTAGTAGCCTTGGATTTAGGTATGTGGCATTTTTTATGAATTTTTGTGTGTGTTTAAAGTGCATGGGATAAGCTGGGAAAATTTTTGGAGAGTTTGGAATGGTTTTGGATGAGTTTGGAGGCTTTTAAATGGGTGCACGGTTTGAGCACGGTTAGTGGAAACCGTGCAGATTCTCTTGGAAACCATGAGGGGAGACAATATACTTTGCATGGCCTATGAATGGTTTTCCAAACCATGCGAGGAAACTATATGGACCCTTGATCTTTAGGCAGTAGTGTGCACACGATTAGCACACTGTTTTCCAAACCATGCGGGCTAACCGTACAACCACTTAAAAATAGGGTTATAAGTTTCAGGATCCCTCAGGCTTAACCTATTTCACTCCAAACATCCTCCCACTCATGGCTCACTCGGTTTCATTAGTTCTCAGGGGGTGGAGGTGATTTTCCACTTATTTTGGAAGCATTTTGAAGAGTGTTTTTGGTGTTTTAAAGGCGATTGCTCCTGAGTAAGTCTTCTATCATGGTTTCTTTGTGTTTTCCTCTAGATCTGCTCTTCCCTTATTCTTGGTTTTGTATATCTACAATTATTGTGTGTAGATATAGGGTTGTGGTTTCCTTGTATGATGATTTGAAGTCTGGTGAATATTAGGGAAGGGTTCTAGAGAGGTTCCAGTGGTGCGTTCGCTGGATTTGATGCGTGGTTGTTTGTGGGTCGATTACTCAGGAACCCTAAAGGTAGGTGGATTCTCTCTAGACTCCACTTAGTTAAATCTAATGGTTTTGGTTACAATTAATTTTTTGTGATTGAAATTAATTTTGTTTGATGTGCGAAATTGGATAGAAATCCCTTGGGTGATGTTTTGGGGATTTTTGGGAAAACGAGGGTTTTGTGGTGAAATGTAATTGTTGTGGATTTTAAAATGAAGATGTTAAAATTGGATGCTATGGTAGATTTTTGAAAATGATTGATGGGAATGGTTTTCAATAAAAGGGTTGTTTTATTGAAATGTTTTTTGGCATGGAAAATGGTTTTCAATAAATGGGTGATTTTTTGAAGTGGATTGATATGCAATGGAATTGGTTGATTGCATGTGGTTGTGACCATGGTGGGTTATATGCATGGATTTGGCTTTTTTTAAATGTTTTGTCTAATTGCAGAGAAGTACCACTATAAAAAGGGGAAGGATATTGGACAGAAGGTCCACCCTCAATGGTAAGTGGACAGGAAGTGCCACATGGTGTGAATGGTTGAACATGTTCGACAGAAGATCCACCATTTGGTTTTATGGTTGTTTTTTTGTGAATTTAATTGAAATATGGAATTGTTGTGCTAATGTGTAAATGTTGGAATGATTGTGGCTTTTTTGATTGACAATTCCTTGTTTGGTTGGTTTGGGTGTGATGGGTTGGTAAGGGCATGTATGGTTTATGAAAATGGTTGGACTTCTGGTTTAATTTATATAAGTTGTTTTATATAATTGTGCCAATGGTTTTATCATAGTGGGGTATGTAGGGAAGTCATTTGGGGAAAACCTTTTGAATTTTAGTACTCACACCCTACTTTGGCACGTTGGTGTCTTTGCAGATGTCGTGTATCATGACATGGGTAATCGTAAGGCATAAAACTCCTTTAGTGGTGCATTTTGATGCCTTGGTGGATTTTGGATCTTGGAGCTTGGTGTGGAGCTATTGCAGTGTCATGGATTGTGGTGTTTCCATGTTTGGTCTTCTGCATAGTAATCTGATGCTTTATTGGGTTGGGTTGGCATGTAAGATCATTATGAATTATCTGGTTGTCTTTTGGTAATGTATGAGTTTGGTTGTTTTGCTGACATGCATCATATTTTTGTGGATTGTTTGGTTAGTTTCTTCCTATGGGAAAATCATTCACCAAATTATTCTTGAAGCCCTCGGAATTTATTTCCAGCATTTGGGGCCTTGGGAATGTCTCTTAAGGCCATGTAACCCTCACTTCCCCCTCAAGACAATGAGGTAGGGGTGGGTTGGTACAAGTGGTATCAGTTTTTTCGGTCCTTTGGAGTAGATTTTCGAATTTGGTGTTCACACTCGTTCTGTTACATTCCTTGAATCGGGATGGTAGCATGGTGTAGGAATGTCGGAACATGGAATGTATAACATAAAAGGACATAGCTAACCCTCTTATTCTGAAATTCATGTTACTAGGGAGTTGCGTAAATAAGGTTTTTAGAGACACTTTTAGGCATTGGATATCTCATTGTCATGGGACTAGCCAATGAGATGAGTATGACATGCATGGTTGAAATGAATTCCAACTAGGATGCATATTTCATTGATGTATAATGATTTATGTTTTGATATGAATGTGTGAAATTTTAATGTCAATAAATTTGGTATTTTGAAAATTGTTTGGTTTTCAATATGGTGAAACATTGAACATGTGTAAAATGGGTGGAAAGCCTTGTTGTGATAGTGTTGTGTAATGTGATTTGAAATGGGACTTCGTGATGTCTAGGGAAGTGACACCCATGGTTTTTTGTTTTATGATTATAGAAATGGCATTAGGTAAGCATCGTAGAGTCCAACCGGAGGAGGCTGCTGAGAATGTCGTAGCACTTGATCTTCAGGTTAACCAATAGCAAGTGAAATGCATATTGAAATCTTTCCAAGCTATGGACACTGGAAATAAAATGAATGATCCAAGGCATGTGGATCATGAAGTTCTGTTTCAAAAGTATAATCCACCCATATTCAAGGGTGATTCAGAGCTGGAAAGGGTAGAATCATGGTTGAATAGAATGAACAAGATCTTTGAGTTCTTGGGAACATTGGTAGAGTTAAAAGTGAAGTTCGCCACATATATTTTGGAAGATCATTCACTTCAGTGGTGGAAGTTGGTAGTCCAAGTATGGAAAGACTAGGGTATGATGTGGGAAGGCTTTGAAGAATTATTTAATAAATAATTCTACCCACATACGTTCAGAATTCAGCATACGACTGATTTCTTTAGTTTGATGTTAGAGCTTATTTTAGTGACAGAGTGTGCAGCTAAGTTTAAGATCATAGTGCAGTTTGAACCCGAGGTGGTGGGTAGCACGTTGTTGAAGGCAAGGATCTTTGAAGCAGGGTTATGCAAGAAATCCATTCAAAGATAGCAGTACTGTGTATAGATGATTACACAGAAATGGTTAATAGAGCCCTGGTGGCTGAGTATGATTTTTTGGGCACTCTCGGTGGAGGAAGTATGGTGGGACCCATGGGGAATAGTGGAAACACTAATGATGGGTTCAAGCGAGAGAGGGACACTTATTCATAGGGCGGGAATATGGCATATAATTCGACGAAAGGATTGGTAAATATTCCTCCAAAGCCCCAGAGAAAGTAGGGATGTTTTTAGTATGGTTCTATGATCCACATAAAGCGGGATTTTACGACACAACCTAGAGCATGTCATAATTGTAATCAGATGGGGCATCTGTAGCATTATTGTCGAAATGCACCAAGGTCGGGTGCATGTGACACTCCTCAGGGATTGCAGACGTCATATGCTCGACGAGATGGGGATAGGAGCATACCCCTCATCAGTAGAGTAATGTTGGTCATGGCGATTATCAGAATACCACGATGCCTCAGCAAGGCAATAAAGAGCAGAGTGTGGCAAGAAAAAATTTGTTTGGAGATGAGAAGGTTGTGGTGGATGATCAGTCGGGACCATCCACTGTGCAAGGTACTATTCTTTTATATTCTACCATGATGCAAGTGTTTTTTGATTTGGGTGCTTCACACTCTTTTATTTCTACACGTGTGGTTGATTTACTGGGTTTAAGGGTACAAATGATTCCCTCAGTTTTGAAACATCAAACTACTATGGGTCGAATACAGTGTTGAACCTTCTAGGGTAGATCATGTTGTATTGTTGTGGGGGAGGTTGAGATAACCTGGAATTTCTCAGTGCTTGAGATGGATGGGTATGATGTAATCCTGGGAATGGATTGGCTGGTGGCGTTTAAGGCCCATATTGATCGTGATGTGTAGATAGTGGCTTTTACGAAACACTATGGTGTTAGAAATCTCTTTAGATGAGATAAGAATGAAATGTAGGGTGCAACGAGATTGTTGTCACCAGCAATGTGTACGTTATCATATCTGTTGGCGGTGTTGTCGTTAGAATCAGTAAAGGGTATTGAGTAAAGTGTTCTCCCGGCAGTGATGGATCTGTTGATGGATGTTTTTCATGAATTGTTCTCTGGGTTACCTCCCATAAGAGAAGTGGAGTTTACATTCGATCTCCTTATGGGGACCAGACCAATATAACCTTTTTCTTAATGGATGGCACAAACTGAATTGCAGTAATAGAAAGTCCAGTTGGAAGAGTTACAAAAAAAATGGGGTTTATCCGGCCTAGCACGTCTCTGTGGGCAGTGCTGGTGTTGTTCGTGAAAAAGGTAGATGGAACATTAAAGATTTGTGTTGATTATCATTGAATTAACCAAGTTATGATAAATAATAGATATCCACTTTCATGAATTGATGATTTTTTTCGATCAGTTGAGGGGAGCCCAACAGTTCTCCAAGATCGACGTGAGGTCGGGATATCATCAATTGTGGTTGAGGAAGGATGATATTCCTAAAACAACTTTCAGAAGTAGATATGGCCATTATGAATATGTGGTTATGCCCTTTGGTCTAACGAATGCACCAGTGGTAATTATGGAAATGATGAATCATATATTTCAATGATATTTGGATTCATTTGTGGTGGTGTTTATAGATGATATTCTGGTGTATTCAAAGACAAAGGTGGAGCATTGGAATCACTTGGCGAAAGTGCTAGGGATCTTGAGGGATCATTGGTTGTATGGAAAATTGTCAATGTGTGACTTTTGGATACGGGAATCTCGTTTTCTTGGCCATGTGATTTCTGAATGGGGTGTTTCAGTGGATCCAGAAAAGATAGAGGCTGTTATCTTGTGGCAACAGCCAAAGAATGTGTTTGAGATACAGAGTTTTCTGGGTCTAGCTGGGTATTATCAGTGTTTTATTCATGATTTTTCATGTTTGGCTTCGTCAATGATAGCTTTGAAATGGATGAATGTTCCTTTCCAGTGGAATGATTAGTGCAAGTAGTGTTTCAAAGAGCTAAAGGATCACCTTACATCAGCACCAATCTGGGTTTTTCCAGAACTAGGAAAATGGTATGTGGTGTATCGTGATGCATCGGGATTAGGGTTGGGTGAGTTATCTTCAAAGGGAGTCATGTGGATTTGTATGGCTCATGGTAGTTGAAAGTGCATTAGATGAACTACCTAACTCATGATTTGGTGTTGGCAGTAGTGGTCAATGATTTGAAAGTGTGGCATTATTATCTCTTCGGTGAGAAATTTACGGTATATACAAATAATAAGAGCTTGAATCACATTTTCTCACAATGTGATTTGAACATGAGGCAAAGGAGATGGATGAAATGTCTCCAGATGTTTGATTTTGACTGGATATACACATCGGTTAAGGGAAATTCGATGGAAGATGCATTATGTAGAAAATCATATGCTCTGGTGGTAAAACAGGCATCAAACTAGTGGTAGTTGATGTATGTTATAGCTGATATGTGATTTTAATATGATAAACATGGAGATAGGGCTTTCTTCTTTCTGATTTTGTTGATTCCTAACTTGGTTGGCCTGGTTAGAGAGTCACAAATACTTGAATCTAAGTGTATGACCATGGGGTCGAGACTCAATGGTGAAGAGACTATTGAGGGTTAAAAAATGAATGAAGATTCATTTTTGTGTTTTCAAAATTGGATGGTTGTACCAGTTTCTTTTCAATAGGACCTTCTTAGGGCGTATCATCATTCCAGGTGGGTTGTTCATCCTGTAATTCAGAAAATATATAAAGCATTGAAGGTGCAGTTCTGGTGGGCTGGTGTGAAAAGAAGTGTGGCTGAGTTTGTTTCGAGATGATTGACTTATCAATAGGTCATGGCAGAGCATCATAGGCCTATAGGAATGTTGTAGACTTTACCAATCCCTATTTGGATGTGGGAGAAAAGAGCGTAGTATTTTTTCATAGGTCTCCCACGAATGGTCAGAAAGCACGATGCCATTTGGGTGATAGTGGATCGGCTAAAGAAGTCAGCCCATTTCATTCTAATGAGGATCTATCCAAAATCTATATCTAGGATGTGGTAAAGAGACATGGTGTTCCAGTTTTGATCATATATGATAGAGATCCGAGGATTACATCTCATTTCTGGAAATCCTTACAGCAAGCCCTTGAGATACAATTGACTCTGAGCACGGCGTATCTCCCTCAGACAGATGGTTAATCTGAGAGGACGATACAATATCTGGAGGATATGTTGAAGGCTTGTGTCATGGATTTTGTTGGATCGTGGGAGGATCACTTATCATTGGTTGAGTGTTCGTACAATAATAGTTATCTGGCATCCATACAGATGGATCCATTTGAAGCATTGTATGGGAGGCCGTTTCGTTCTCCACTATATTGGGTGGAAACGGGTGTGTCCTCGATAGTTGGACCGAGCCTCATCTAGGAGACTATAGAGAAGATCATGTTGAACTGAAAGAGAATAGAGATGGCTCAAAGTTGTCTGAAATCATATGTGGATCATCGTCGATGGTCGTTGTTGTTCGAGGTGAGTGATCAGGTGTTCTTGAGGATCACTCCTAGGTTGAGACATCGTCGGTTTGGGACGCAGGGAAAGTTATCTCCATGATATATTGGAGATTTTGATATTCCTGAGTGGTTTGTTGAGTTGTCTTAACATTTTTCTTTTCCACCTAGGTTTAGTGCAATGCACAATGGGTTTCATTTGTCGTAGTTGAAAAAGTATAAGCCGGATCGTGACCATGTGATTCGATGTGATCATGTTGCGGTAGAACCGAATGCTTAGTTGGTGCACATGATAGTGCCAGTTGTAGATAGGAAAGAGAAATTATTGCACGGTAAAAGCATCAGTTTAGTTCGTGTTTTGTGGTAACATGGTCATAATCAAGATGAGACATGGGAGCGGGAGAAGGAGATGGTTGAGTAGTGGCCCAAGCTTTTTCGGCAAAGGGTGGGTTCACTACTTTTCGAGGAAAAAAAGACCAATGGTGGGGAGAATGTAGTACCCCCGGTTAGAGTTATGTGGCCTTTTTTATGCATTTTTATTTGTTTAATGTTCATGGGATGTGTTTGGAAGAGGATGGGAGATTTTGGAATGGTTTTGGATGAGGTTGGAGGCTATTAAAGGGGTTCACGGTTTGAGAACAGTTAGTGGAAACCGTGCGAATTCTCCAGGAAATCGTACAACGGAGATAGTAAGCTTTGTAGAGCCTACACACGGTTTTCCAAACAGTGCGAGGAAACTGTGAAGACCCATGTTCTCGAGGTAATAGTGTGGACAATGTCAGCACATGGTTTTCCAAACCGCACGAGCTAACCATGCGACCACTTAAAAATAGTGTTATAAGTTCTGGGCTCCCACAATCTTAACCTACTTCACTCCAAAATTTCTCACACTCTTGGATCACTCGGTTTCTTCAGTTCTAAGGGGGTGGATAATATTTTCTACTCATTTTGAAAGAATTTTGAAGAGGTTTCTTTGTGTTTTGATGGTGATTTCTCCCAGGTAAGTCTTCTCATGGTTTCTTTGATTTTCCCTCTAGATAATCTCTTCCCTCTTTATTGGTTTTCTAGATCTACACTTGATGTGTATATATTTAGGGTTTTGTTTGCCTTGGATGATTATTTGATGGCTTTTTAATGTTAGGTAAGGGGATTTAGAGAGGTTCTGGTGGTGCTTTTGCTGGATTTTAGGCGTGGTTATTCGTGGGGCGATTTATTGGGAAACCTAAAGGGAGGTGGCTTCTCTCACAACTCAACTTGGTTAGATCTAATGGTTTTGGTTACAATTAATTTTTTGTTCTTGAAATTAATTGTGTTTGATGTGCAGAATTGGTTAGAAATCCCTTGGGGGATGTTTTGGGGGTTTTTTTGGGGAAAAGAGGGTTTTGTGGTGAAATTCTATTGTTGTGGATTTTAAAATAGATATTTTAAAATTGGATGATATGGTAGATTTTTTAAAATGATTGATGTGAATGGTTTTCAATAAAAGGTTTGTTTTATTGAAATTTTTATTATCATTGAAAATTGTTTTATTTAAATGGGTGATTTATTGGAGTGGATTGATATGAAATGGAAATGGTTTATTGCATGTGGTTGTGACCTTGGTGGGTTATATGCTTGTATTTGGATTATTTTAAATATTATGTGGAAGTGGCGAGACGTACCACTATTAAAAGGTGATGGATAGTGGATGAAAGGACCACCATCAAGGGTAAGTGGACGGGAAGTGCCGCTTGGTGTGAATGGATGAACTGTTTGGATGGAAGATACACCATTTGGTTGTATGTTTGTTTTGTTATGCATTTCTTTGTAAGATGGAATTTTTGTGATAATGTGTAAATGTTGGAAAGATTGTGGTTTTTTTGGATGGATTTCCCTTAATTACAGGGTTTGGGTGTGATGGCATGGTAAGGGCATGTTTGTCTTATGAAAATGGTTGATCATTTGGTTTAATTTATATAAACTGTTTTATATAATTGTGATAACGGTTTTATCCTAGTGGTGTGTCTGGGGAAGTCATTTGGGAGAAACCCTATTAAGTTTTAGTACTCACCACTTGTTTTGGCACGTTGGTGTCTTTGTAGACGTCGTGTATCATGACTTGGGAAAAGGTATGGCATCAACCTCCTTTAGTGGTGTGTTGTGATGTCTTGGTGGATCATGGAGCATGGATCTTGGTGAAGAGCTATGGTGGTGTCATGACTCATGGTGTTTCCTTGTTTGGTCTTCTTCATAGTACTCTGATGTTGTATTGGGTTGGGTTAGCATGTGAGATCGTTATGAATTATTTGATTGTCTTTTTTTAATGCATGAGTTTGGTTGTTTTGTTGACATGCATCATATAGATTTGGATTGTTTGGTTGGTTTCTTCTTATGGCCAAATTGTTCTCAGAGCCCTCGAAATTTATAGCTAGCCTTCAGCGCCTTGGGAATGTTGCTTAAGGCCAAGTAACCCTCACTGTCTCCTCAAGACAATGAGGTAGGGTGGGGTGTTACATGAGAAGGACCCAATCTTTTTATAATAGATGAATATGTACATGGGAATCAAAAATAAGGGAACAAGTTCAATATTTTAACAAATGTTTGCTCAACCATCTCTTTTGTAAATGTTAAAGGATGCTTAAAAGGATGATGTGGGAATTTAAAAGAAAATGGAAGCTTTTAGAAATAGAAAATCCTCAGAGTTCAATGTTAATGAAAAATGAATTGTGAGATTTGGGAAATGACTTTGTGTTCCATCAAGTCCAGAGTTGAAGAAGGGAGTTTTGGTTGATTCAAATAGTTCAAATTTCTTTATTCACCCATGAAACACAACGATGTATCAGGATCATCGATATCATTATTCAAGGGGTAATATGAATAAGGAGATCGTTGAGTATACATCATGGTGCTTGGGCTGTTAGCATGTGAAGGAATAGTGGAAGAAGTATAATGGGATGATGTAACTATTTCCCATACCAGCATGGAAATAGGAGAATATCACCATAGACTTTGTCACCGGACTTCTAAAGACATCCAAAGGAAACAATGAAATCTGGGTTGGTGGGGATCGTCTTACATTGTCTGCACTCTTTATTGAAATTTGGGAGGATTTCTCATGGGTTCAACTAGAACAGATATATATCTGAGAAGTGGTAAGGCTGCATGGAGTACCATTATCTATTATATCCAATCGAGATCCAAGATTCACCTCTATGTTTGGGAAGAGTCTCAAACATGCTATAGATACTGAATTATACTTCTTTATGGATAATCATCTTCAAACTGATGGCCAATCGGACTGAACTATTTAGACATTGGAGGATATTTTAAGATCATGTTCTATGAACATTAATGGAGGGGTGGACCAATATTTTCCTCTGGTTGAATTTTTATAAAATAACAGTATCCACTAAAGCATCTGAATGGCACATTATGAAGCCCTATTTAGGAAGAGGTTTGGAACACAAACATGTTGTGATGACGTCAGTGCACATATGCTGCTAAGACCATAAATGGTCTAATAAATGTTTCAGAATGGGAAAACCATTCAGTAGCATATCAAGGTAGCCCAGAATTGACAGAAGAGTTATGCAGATAATTATCAACAAGACCTTGAGTTTAAAGTTGGTTACATGGTATTACTAGGCATATATCCACGGGATAGGGCCATGAGGATTGGAATGAAAGGGAAGTTAATTCCTTGGTACATCGTCCCCTTCAAGATTCTTGATCATGTTGGGGATGTGGCCTGTCGACTAGAACTTCCTCCTACTATGGCCAAGGTACATTATGTATTTCATGTATCCCTTCTTATGGAAGTACATACCAGACCCTTCACATGTACTCTTTTCAGAGGTAGTATAACTAGAGAATTATTTTTCTTATGAAGTGCAACTAGTGAAGATCTTTGATCATAGAGAAAATGTTTAGCAATATAAGACAATTCCCCTTGTGATGGTGTTGTGGCGAAACCACAAGATTGAAGAAACGATGTTGGAATTGGAGGAAGTGGTGAAGAAAAATTACCCGCATTTTTTTAGAGTGGGAAAAGTAAATTTTGAGGGTGAAATTTCATTACGGGGGGAAGATTGTAAGGACCAAAACATTCATTAATGGAAATTCCCCTTGATCTTATTAAATATTTATTATGTTAATATAAAATGTGAACTTCATTGGATTTATGTTTCTAGATTTTAAAATACCATTATGAATTGTGATTTTTGTTAATAAAGTAGTAGAATAGTGATCATATGCTTATTATAAATATTGGGCTTTAACAAATCTAATTTACTCACACAAAGGAAGTGATTGCCTCATCTAGTAGACTTGCTCCGTACAAAGCACTTTTGTCGGAGCGTGGAAAGGAGGTCGTATCATTGGGATTTCATCTTGACTAAGCCCAAGCTGAGCTTGAACACATTAAGATTGAGCATAACCCACTACAGGAGATGTGGAAGTTAATAGAGATTACCATTTGAGAAATGTTATTCGAGCCAACCCAATAGTCTATCACCATCACACACCATCACCTTAAGTCTAATTAGGGTGTTATAAGGGGTTATGTAACAATACCCTAGTACTATGACTATGTACATTATTTGTTTATAAAGAATGTACATTCATTTTATTATTGTTACTTTGTAAATAGTTTTTAATGAATAAATAGTATTTTTAGTTAATATTTAACTGAGAAGTATATTTTGATGAATTAATGGATTTATGAATTAAATAATAATTTAATAAAATATTATTATAAATAAATTACTTTTAATTAAATATCAATGGTCATATAATTTTATGAATGCAATTGTAATTTTTTTAAGGTTTGAAAGCTATTTTTGTTAAAACACATGAATTTTTGTTAATGGTCGGTTTTTATTTTAAAATTAAAAATTAAAATACTAATCAAATTATATAGATAAAATTATTATTATTTTTGAAATCATGATGTCGAAATTATCCAGTGGTGAATTTTTCATAATTTTCTGAGACAATATATTTTTTGGGTAAAAATTAAATAAAGTTTAAATATATAATGTGTTTTATGACATCATAATGACCCAATAGTGATGTCATAAAATAATATAAACTTTATCTTCAGAAAACATATTTTTCACCATTAAAAAAATGTGATTTTGGGTTTTATTTATTTATTTTACATAGCATTAGTGGACACTTAATGTCTTATAAAACATTTTGTCTTTTTAAATAGTTTTCCTTGACAGTGTGACTCACCTACACATAAGAAACCCTATAATTTTATGATTTTTGGACATTTTATATATAAATTTTTTTCCACCCCCCTTTGGAAAAAACATGGAAAAATCCATGGACTGGTTTGTGGTTTTGATTTGTTTAATGTGAGGTGTCCCAATCCTAAATAATAAACAATTCTCTCTCCATTCTTATATAAACCCACCCAGGATCCCACTTCCTCTTCAATAAAATCCATTGGAGTTTGACCATCCCCATACCTAATCTCTCTATAATCCTCCCAAGGTGCCCAAATCTCCAAATAAGCCTCCCTAAAGCCTCTCCCAAGCCTTTGGGATTACATATCCATGTAACTGATTTCTTCCTTTCTCATTTTTGTACAATTTTCGTTAAGTTGTTATGCCCTTTTGTTTTGAATTGAAAATGTTGGGGTACGATTTCAGACCTCCCACATACTTCCCTCTTAATGTTTTATTAAGATGATATCCCCTTTATCTCTCATTAATTCATCCCATGTACAACAGTTACCATGTTGAAATTCCATATGGAATTTCTCTCTCTTTATTTACATTCATGCCATTATTTTGTATTACGTATCTAAATTCCATTACATATGTTGGTAAATGTATCTATATAACCCCTTATAATAAATTTCATGTTCATATTATTAGAAATCCATTTCTATCTCATCAACCATTAATATTAATTCTTATGTCATGCAGTTATGCTTCCAAAATATCACCGCGTTTTTCCATGTCACGATCATTGTGTAATGAATACCATACCCATGTCTCTACAATATTCATTAAACATTATACACACACACATATATATATGGAATCTTAAGTTAATTAATTTATTGTACATTAATTAATCGTGGAATAACTTATGATGTTGCTTGATTCCATGATCCATCAGGCACACTTATGCCTGAAATGAAATGATTAAGAATAGTGCGCCCTGATAGCACTCCAATGATTTGGGTTAAGTATAATATCATGATACGTCATGTGTAATGAGTGTTGACTCATTCTAATACATGTGAAACTAGGGTTTACTCATTATTCATGTTCAATGAGGATTTAATCATGCTCCATGTGCAATGAGCCTTGGCTCATGCTAATTCCATGTCAAGTGTTGTTCCCACATTCCCATGTTATGATAATCATGCTTTATCATTCCTTTATGTTCATGTTTTTTTGTGCTCCATTGATATTTCTATTATCTAACATGTATTTTATTCTTCATATTATTCCATGTCTATTCCCTTAATGAGATTTATAGCTCACCATTTTCTTATGCAAGTCCTCAGGTTATCCCATACAATACTAAGTGTGAGGGAATGTAGTGGTCATGTAAAGGAAGTTTTCAATAAAGATGTTGTATTTCCTTTTTTAGTTTGTTATGTAATGATCTTAATCCCCAAATACACTATACCTATTGATCTTCTATGTTTTATCAGGAGATGATTTTATGTAATAAATCATGTTTATGTGTTTAATAAAAAGCAGGGTTGTTATAGCTTTTGAGATCATGGAACATACTATTACTGATGATTAAAAATTAGAACTTCCTCTATATCTTCATGTTTTTAATGTCATTTTTCGTGTTTCACAGCACCACATGTATATTATGGACCCTGAATAAGTGATATATAGAAAAAAAATGTTTGGGAGGATTTTTTTGAGGAGGAATTTTTAATTTGGATTGTAGATTGAACCCAAAAAGTTCATTAAGGGAACATATAGCCAATTTATGCAGTGTTGGGGTATTATTATAATATCTATCAAGTTACATGGGACTAATAGATATAATTATAGGATCTGTTTCTCATATTGTTTGAGTATGAATCCGGGTGATTCTTCTTGGTGAGTAAAATTTCATTTGAGAAGGATTGTGTAATGGGACTTTGGTTTCTAAGGATCATATGAATTTTCATCATCTTTTCAAATTTATCATTACGGTTTTTTTTCTATATTTAGTTTTGGTTAATACATTAGCATTTAAAGGGCTGTTTTGGGATATTTTTTTGACGATTTTCAGACTTTGAACTGTTAGAGGAAACTATGTAAATTACCATGGATTCCATGAAAAAATATACCTCAGAGGCAATATAATTTTAATAGATGGTTCCTGGTTTTCTAAAAATTTCATCCCAATAATGTGACCTCATATAGATGAAGATTGTGGATTCTTAAAAATTAGCTTGTGGTTTGGTAAAAAATGTTTTCAAAGCATAAATGTGAGATTAATTAATATTATAAAATAAATTTCTACCTATAACCTACCTTAAAACAATAATTCTCCCAATATGATTATGGATCTTGAGACATGATACTCCCTTTAAGAAAATTAGGGATTCATTTCTATTGGTGATGTGTATCGATAAAATCATGGGTTATTACATATAGGAATCAATGGTATGGTTCTATTTCATTCCTTCATCACATTATATTCTATAATTTCAATATTATGAACCCCATTACTGGTTTATCATGCATTTATGTAAGACATGGAGACTGATTTTATTAGATTTTATGCATTGTTGAAAGAGGGGAACCCTAATCCACTATATTTTTATTCATTTTTCTAAAAAATAGATTTGAGATCTATTCAATTTAATGAACTCTTTTGGGTATGTATTAACATATAGAAACAATATATCTTTTATTCATCTTATATATTCATATTAGATCATCTTGTGAAAATTTAATGCCCAATTTTTCGGATTGAGATCTATTGGATTGATTTAGATGGCGGTTTAGGCCTGTGAGAACTATGTTATGAGAGATTATTACTATGTGGGTGAATGTGTATCCATGATATAACTATACTATATGGTTTTATTTTTATTTGTGACAAACATACTGTTTTCAATATTCTATGATTTGGTAATACCAAGGAATAGAATATGATGGTTTCATGATCACATTTTTACATTCCATCATGATATGGTTGAACCATATAATAAAGTATACTATTTTTGATCCTCCCATTATTTATATCCATTATGTTATTGTTGAGTCATGGAATATATTATAGAAATATATTCAGATCATGGGACTATCTAAATATTAATTATCTCCCAGAATAGAGTTGAAGTTAGTTGGATTAGGGTTCACGATAGCTTGTTTAGTGCATGATTACCTGGTAGTTGTGAGGTTACAAAGCCTATGATTCTACATAGTTCATATACATACATATATAATCGATATAATTATCTAATTAATGAAATAATTACTACATATTTGGCTATATAATCCCACACATGAAATTAATCTTGATATACGTGAAGAATTTATGATTTGTGATCCAGTGAAGAGAAAAGGACATATGTTGGGTAATTTAGCCAATGAATCACAGTGGACCAAGATAACATCATTTCATACTCCCTGATATATTTCTATCATGAATCATTTATTTTTTAGTCTTCTTTATCTTTTATTTATTGATAGACCACATGTGGGGCATGAATGACTTGTTATTAATCTTGAGTGTGAATTTTTTCCAATATGAATATAGTCTTATTATGTTATATCAATTTCATTTTAAATAATTTTTATTATTTGTTTAATTGTTATTATTTCCTCTATATTTATGTTTTATTTTTATTTTACCTCTATGAATACATTCTCCTCACATTACTTCCGAGTCCCTCATCGATAGTCTCTAACCTTTTGCAAATAGAAAGATGTCAATGAGTCCATATGGAACCACAACTGGTGCCAAGTGATCAGTATAAGGTTGATACAAAGGTTCACCCATACATAAATATAATTATACAATAAATAAAAATTATATTTACTTAATTCATCCTCGTGACCATCTTAAGGGGAAGTGGTGAAAAATTCCTTACATCAATTTTTTGTGGTAGTATTCCGCAGATATGCTTGGAAAATGAATATATTTTCTTGTGGTTTCTTGGGTAAGAAGTTAGAAAATATATTTTATATAAATATTAAAAAAATTAAATAACTTTATTATATATTAAATAATTTAAAATTTATAAATTTTCACTTTATTCCCAGGGAATATGAAAATACATATTTTCTTGGAGAAGTCATTCCATTTGTACACATGAATGATGATTATATATATCAGTAGATTAGAAGTTGGTAGAAAATATTTGGTTCATAAAATTAATAAAATTTAATTATATTAATGATAATAATTTCATTATATGATAATTATTGTAATATTAATTAATGTGGTTGAAGAATAAATGACCTTGAAATTATTTTTTAAGATATATACCTCCTCATTGTATATCTTCATTTGGATTACATATTATGAAATCATTGATATTTATTATGGTGAGAAAAATAACCTTGGGATATTTATAAGGGTGTTGGGAGGGTATTTTTCATGCTATTGGTTGTGAAATGAGGGCTTTTATTATGTCAATATGTGAAAGGTGGTGTCCATTTAAAAGTAATGGTAGTGTAATTTATGTAAATACCAAGAAAATTAACATAAAAAAATTGTAATTCTCATTTAAATTATCTACAATTTTGTCCATTTTCACTTAATGATTAATTAAAGGTCTAAAATCAATCATAAAATCACATTCATGCAATATTTTGTGATATTTTATTCCTTTAATATTATCTAAACACCTCCATTAATTTATTTTACGTTTAATGTACTGAAAATCTTTTACAATGGTTACTAATTGTTGTGACAAAAAATGAAAAGAAATTTATTACTAGAAAATGATATTTTTAATCTATAATATGGAATCAATTTTAGGTTATTTATTTTATATAGGTGGTGAAAATAAATTTTAATAGATATATTAAAAATGAAGTGATAACCATTTAATGAAAAATTCCCTTTTAATGAACAAAAATGATTTTGTACCAAAATAACACATAATATACATTTGAAATTAATTAACTAAAATATTCTTAATCATTGATATCTTATATTTCTTTTATACCAAACCAAAACATAATATTACCCTATGAAAACATCATTTTCAGAAAAGAATAAAAATATTTTTTTATTTGAAGAGAAACATTACATACATGGTCATAATGTTAAACATATTTTTATAACATAAGAATAATATTTCTAAACAAATAATACTATATATCATATAAATGTTTACTCTAATTTGTTTTATAAACAATTAATTTACTATTGTTTCATTTTAATTTAATAAAAAGAAATTTATTTATCAAATCATTATATCTCACTATACACTATGAAATCATCATTTTCAAAAATATCCTACAAATATAACATAATTTAATTTTCACATGATCAATTTGAATGTGAAGTTGACTTAATAAAATTAAAATTTAAAAATAAAAAAATTCATCTTTAAAATGAATGACAATAGTATAAAAAACCTTATTAATTGGAAAATGATCCATTTTAATTCATCATCCCATATTCTTATTTATTAAAATTTTATACAACATACAGTTTTAATTTTTTAATTCATATATTGAATTAGGCCAAATGTTAAAATTTAACAAAATTAAAAATATTTGAGACATGGTTTTTTGAAGAATAATCGTTTTTAACATTGAATATTTCAATTGTGTAACATTAATTATTTATTTTATAGTAGTAAAATTTCAGCAGTCCAAAAATAATATAGAATTCAAATATTGTAAATAATCATTATCATTTTTAGTGAATCATTATTTTAATATAACGAGAACCATTTTAATTTGGTATTTCATGTAACATAAGCTATTGAACATATAATTATCTAATTTTTAATATCATTTTCAAATATTTGGTTGTTACACATCAATATATCATCCTCTTTAATCTGATTTGATAATAATGAAAATAAGAACCAATTATTAGGAACCATCTTAATACAATATACTAATAAAAATAACAGTTGTCCTCATAAAATGGTAACACTAACACATGGTCAAACCGGTAACAGTTTTTCGACGTAATCATACTACCAACTAACATTTATTAATATAACACTAGAGAACCAAAAAGGGAAACACTAGGCCAATGAAATCTATATACCTTAGATAATCAATATAATTCAATATATATTTAAATATAAATGGTCACATATTATACATATCCATAAAAATTTTAGATTCTATGGTTTTGATATCTCTCTCAATCTCAATTAATCATCTAGTGGGTAGTATTGAAATCTCTTATGTGAATATATCCAATAACACATAAGTAACTCATACGAACCAAACTACCTCTACTTGAAATAATTATTACATAAAAATATACTAACTAATATGAAATGGATTCGCAATTTTTATTACCCATAAGGTGATATGTCATTACAATGAACAACATATGTTGTTCTTCTATAAGAATGTGGTAAAATATTATATATATATATATATATAGTCTATAACATCGTCCATATTAGAATAATTACATATGATAAAATAGAAATCATATGAAAACATGATAGGAATGAATAAACCCCAAAATATTTGATTGTACTAAACTATTAGATCACAACACCAGAGAACATCTATCATACAATATTAACCTACAACTCATGTAAAAAAACACAATGGACAGTGGATTTCTATATTCCATGAGTCGTAGATATTTCAATAAGGTTGTAACTATGAATGAGTGTGGATTTATAAAATATAATATTAATAAAAGAGACATAAAATATAAACACATGACTTAATCAATGACCCAACATCTGGTGAAATCTCTATGGCATTTAACAAACTATGCCCTACTAGTCTGTCTCACTATACTTTCATATGTCCACCTCCAAATTGTTTTCTCAATACAATAACATAGTGCATATTGGAATCCAATTGGCTATAATATTCCTAATCAATGAAACTAATAAAAAATAAAACCATGTTTTCCTTATTGTTCTTATAGTCTTAAAGGAAACCACTATTGATTCTACACAAGATGGTGACCACATATGCTACATAGTCCACTGAGAGTGGTTGTTAAATGAAATCTCTAATGTACAAGACCTCAAGAAGAAGAAATAAAGGGTTGAAATATTTTTAAACTATATTGTACTAATATATTTATATGTGATAATGAACTAATACATGTCTTACTCTACACTAACTAAAACATTTATTTCCATGTCATCTGAGAACATTTATATCATTCTCTACTCATATGAAGATCAGATGACATACCACTTCAAATGACCTAGATCAAGAATTAATATTCTTATTAATATCTTTAACCACGATACATAATGGATAAATTTTTAATATAAATGTTTTTATTTGGTACTAAATATTAAGATATGATTCCTCCTTAAAATTCCAATCTATAGCCTCATTTTTTATGAAATGGTCATTGGAATGTAAAATAATAATGAAAAACTATATACTAATTTAACAACATGAGATTTTACAATGTATTTTCCATAAATAAATAATTTGTCAACTATATTTACTAAAAAAACCCCAAACTAAAATAAAATAGTGATAGGTGAAACAAATATTTTATTGTTCATCTATTCAAATTAAATTGGTGGATATAATAGGATGTAACCATATTTCCAAATCTATGATAAAGATAATAATGAAATTTTAAAGGGTCATGATTGTATCCCTAATGAATAACAATTTTCCATTATTTTATGGGATGAATGTTTAATTTGGTTTTCCTTATAATAATCCCATGACTAACTCCAAAAATTATAGTGTAATAAAAATCATATGTGAGATAAGTTTAGGCTCATGTAAATTGCAATAACATATATTATATAGAAATAACCACACAAAACTATCACATGTGATTACCTTATTATTAGAACATATGAAGAGAACCTGAAATGATATATAACTATATATTAGGATAATATAATCTGGTTATTATTAATTAAATAATTATTTATCAAATGTATTATAAGCATAGACAATTTTGACTTTTAAATAAAACATTATTTTTGTATAAAAATATATATTTTATATATTTCATTTTAAAACGAAAAATTTATTAATTTTAGAATTATAATTGGGATAAATTATCATAATTTTAAATTTAATAATTTCAATATAATCATTGGGTTATTTTTGAATATTTTTATAAAATAATTTTTTTGTTGAGTAGTTAAAATAACGATTTTAAATAAATATTTTTGTTATAAGAAATTATTTTAAGACAATAATGTCATTAAATATCATGAAACGTTTTTTTCAATAATATATATATATATATTTAATAAGTAATATTATTTAAAAAAATATTTTTAATTTATAAAATCCATATTGTAAATTTTGAATTGTATGTACTCTTTTAGTCTAATAATTTTATTAATACTTTTTCTCTAATTATGAGAACACTATATAGGATTTTTTTGATGGATATGTAATCCATATAAATGTCTTATTGTTAATGGTAAAATTATTAGAGTTCTATAAATGTAAAACCTTTCACATTTTATTAAATACATTATTTTTCATTTAAAAATAATCTTTTTTGATTTTTTTATCATGTTATGTGCGTTAATGTGGAGATTAAATTTTTCTCAATTTACATATATTAATAAAATAATATTACTTAGTTATTTTAATAATATTTTTATAGTCATTTAAAATCTTAAATTTTATGATTAGGCATCCTGTTATGTTTCCATTGTTGATAATAGTTACTGTGGTGAAACAATAATTTTTCAATGAAATAAACTCTATAAAAAATTTGACTATCTTAAAATTAAATGGATATATATTAAATAAACACTCTGATACAATGTTCATAATTGGATAATAATAAATATAAAATAATTTAATTGATATTCTATGTAAAATAATATTAATGAAAACTAATAATTAAAATGTTTTATTTTCCTGAAAATCATTTTATACAAATTATATCATTCTATTTAAAAGTTTATTTTTCTCATTTATAGAAATTGAAATAGGTTAAAATGGTCCAAATTAATGATTCGGGAAGTTTATTTTTATTATGAAGGTTCACATAATATTTTTAGTGATAAACTAATAACTATGAATAAAATATATTCATGATTTTTAAGTATTAAAATGGGAAATCTAATGTGGATATGATTTTAATAAATATATTAGTGACATAGACCTTCTATAATACCACTGTATGGATGAAAATTCACACATATATATCAAACCATCATTTTCCCACTAAATGAAACTCAATAATGAAACCCACCTAACCCTCATTTGATATCATTATTACCTATTACCAAACATTAAATTTCAAGAAAATTCCCCAATTTTTCACTTAAAAAAAGATCAAAACCACATCTATTCTCTCATAAAAATCTGACCAAATGGAAATTTTTATGATTATTCCTACCCATTTATCTTCAATATAATCCTAAGTAGTTACTTTGGTTATTTGGGGCCCTACAAATATTTAAAAATATAATCATAAAGGTATGTTTCATCCTCCTTCTTTTGATTCATGTAATTATTTGTTGAAATTCCATTTTTATTTCCATATGATTGGGTTTATATTTTTTATAACATGTACATTATAATATGAATGATTAAATATTCACAATATAATTATCATATATCTAATTAATTCCATTTCTGAATTCCTTTTCAATATTTTTCAAGCGCCGAATATCATTACATCATTTCCCATGTTATAGATTCATATTCCATGACATTTAAACTTTAAGTGATTTTTCTTCCATGTGTTCATATTGAATCCTCTAATAGTAAATTTTTTTCTTATTGATGACATAATACAATCCTATATCATTATTTCCCTTCTATAATCCCTTTTATATACCTATCATGTTTCCAAAATTACTCTTCGATTTTTTCCATATTCTTTCAAATTCAAGATATTTTACTGATAAAAATCATTTTATTTAAATGATGGCATGCTTAATATATACACCATAAATACATTACCACGTGAATTTTTCCTTATTTTTTAATAGGATATAATTAATTTTCATGATTCATGTATAATAATACCTTTTGTATACACACAATGATACTAAATTCCTTTAATGATTTTCCATGTCATATTTTTATATTTTCAAGTATTTTTATTTATCTCTGATTACTCTCAAAAGTGTTAATAATAAATCGTTCATTATCAAAATGATTTCAAATTTTTGAGAGACTATCCTTCCCGCTCATTAAACCCACTACATTATCAATTTTGAATAATCATGATGTTATGTAAATCATTCTTTTATATTACATTTCATATCATCATGTTGGGAATACCTAAAACAAGTACAATTCAATGGAAAACATATAGATGTAAAAACAATTTATTTATTATTGAAATAATGTTTTTAGACAATCATTCACTATTATGTGTTAAAATGATATGTTGTTACAGTATTTGATTGATTTTCATATATAATGATAGCCATATAAAGGGTTTAACCAAAGAGTGATTCAGTGCATTTGGTGATTTATTTATCTCTAGATATTAAATGTTATTATACCTTGTAATCATTCCTTGGTCATATTATGTGATTTCTTAGTGAATAATATTTTTATTATTCTTTTGTATCAAATTAGTAATGAATGTTTTGTGAGATACTAATGGTTGTACCATTTTTATTTTGTGCATAAAATTATATCTGTTGTTGTATTTATTTATTATAAAGAAATTACAAAATAACATATGTTATTTTTTATGATCATATTCTTATATTATACATGATGACTTTTAAAAGATAGGTTCCAATTTATCTTTTTTACTTTATTGGGGTATTTGGCTCATGTATTTCTTATTTTTCAATTTCTATTTGTTATAATGAAAATTTAAAAAAATGATGTGTCTAAAAGAGTAACATCTATGGTTGATTTTTTGAAGATATTTAAATATTTTAATGCATTAGTAAATTTTATATATTGTAGGTAAAATGACTATTTTTTACAAAAGACATTTATTTTTCATTTAACATTTTCTCATAACTACCTAAAAATATAAAACTAAAATGTATTATAATTGTATATAATGAAATATTTTTGTTAGGTCATTCTATTCATATGGTCCCATTAATGTTTAATAATACAAGGTATTGGAGTAAGATTAAGATAACTTTAGTGGTTAGGATGATTGTTGTGGAAAATTTAATGCTTGAAAAGTTATGCTAGATGTTAATTTCAATTGTTTATATAACCCTTTATGTATGTTTATATAATATTGAATATTTTAGGTATTACGATAAGAAAAATTTATCGAAACTTTTAATGATAAGTCTAAGGAACAATAACACCTGTAGGATAACATCATAATGTTTTTGTTAATGTAAGGATATTACAGTTATCCTAGAAATATTATTGTTGTTTTGATATAGGAATATCGATTAAACAATTAAATTTAATCCCTTAGGGGTAATCATCCAGAAAAAAATGATGGATGATTATCGACTCAAAAATAACACATGTCCATGATGAGTGGGTCTATGATCGAGTGCATTCATAGATACACTCAAATATATTCTTTTGTAAAAAAAATATTTTTAAAATACATTTTGAAGGATTTATTTTTTTAAGGAATTAGGTTTTGAAATTTTTGAAAAGAAAACCTAATGAAAAATAAGTTCAAATGATGGTGATTTATGTTGAACATAATTAAAATGAAAAAATAATCAATGACTAATATATTTTATATAATTAGAATTCAATAATTACATTATCGTGTAAATTTGGCATTTTTGTTTTTAACACATTTTGGTTTTAGTAATATTTGAATCAAAAAGTAATAATGTTAATTATAGGTATCATGGATAATGTATAGACTATACAAATAAGAAACCTAATAGAAAAACCATCATATGTGAAATCATTGGATTATGCTAAACCAACTACCAAGAGTTATGATTAACAACTTGAGTATAGTAGAATTTACCAAAACTAAATAAATAATTGAAAGATAAACTCTCATGGAATCCTAGGTAAAAGAAATTTATGAATAAATTACATTAATGTCAAAATTTTGGGATGTGGAACAATGTAGAATGTCTTAAATGTCATCATAGATAATTCCTATGTTTAAAAATAGGGCCTATAAGAAAAATTTACCAAATAAAAATGAAGAAATATGATATCTAAATGAATGTAAAATAGGTTTCTACTTTTCATGCATAATTTATTAAGGTATGAAACTCAATGGAAAATATAACTAGAGTTATAACAATTTTTTAGACTAAATTTCTTAGTTCTATTATTGAGTGACAATTAAAATTGTGAGGACACAAATAATTTAGGGGGGAGAATGTAATGACTGAATATTTCATATTGTAATTAGTTATGTAATTATTATGAAAATATAACATTGTTAATGAAATTACAAACTAAAAATTTTTGATTCATTAAAATTAAATTTTAATATTATAATAAAAAAATAAATTATTTTGTAGAAAATTATGTGACCATATCAAAGAATATATATGATAAAAAGGACAAAACTATCAAAAGGCAGTCAAAATATCCATTATAATAACCAATTATTCATGCATGGAGTAGAATTAGCTTCATTATGTTTTTCCAAACTCCAATAATAATTTGAACTCACCAAACTAAATTATATCAGAAATTATATAAGTGAGATGTTCTAGCTGATGGAAATTTCAATGAGATATATGCTAACAAATTCACCAAACTAGACTAGCACTAGATCTCAAAGTTTTCTTACATCAAATGAGGAGAACTTGGGAGGTTATATAAATATAAATTAAAATTACTTAATTTGGAAATTATTTATTTAATATTTTTTCTATCACATGTATTTTCATGATATTCCATTTTATCTTTATTTGAAAAAAGAGTTTATTTTTCATTGAAATTTGACTTTCATTATTTTTAAATTTTAAATAACAAATTTATAAATTTATAAATATTATTTTCATGAAATGAATAATTTTTTTCAATTTTTCTAATTGATTTTATTGATTTTTTATATTTTTATAAATTTATATTTTGGTGAGTTGTCAAAATATTGATTCTGAAATTATTTTTCACATTTATGGCATTATCTACAAATAATATTTGATTGATTTATTTATTTTATTAAATTATTTTTTTATTAATATAAATAATATTCATAAAATTACGTTAAATTTATAGATTCTAACATTTAAATTTATAAAAATTATTAGACATTTATTTAAAAAATAGTTTTTTATATTTTTCATGAATTTAGATATCACAAGGTATAATTATATGTTCTCTCTCTCTAAAATTTATGTATCACATAATTTAAAATAAATTTTTTTTAATGTAATAATGATAAAATCTTATATAGTTTTATTGTATACATTATTTTATACAAAAAAACAATCTTTTTCTCATAATGGTTATCTTCATATAATTCACCACAATATTAAAATTTATTTTTATCAATTATTAGTAAAATAAAATGCAATTAATTTCATATTATAATATGATATTTTACATTTGGTAATATGTGAAATTTTATTTATTGGAATAAAATTATTTTACAATGATAAATAATAGTAATTATGATAAAACAAATATTTTTCTAAGAATAATACACTTTTAAATATTATGAATTTTTAAATAAAATTGTTATATTTTATAATAAGACTATAGTGTTATGTTTTTATGTATTTGAAAATAAATTTACACTAAATTAATATTAAATTAATTTTAATTGTGAATAATTACACCTAGCAATTAAATTGTCATTTTGGTTTTTCAAAAAAATGTATTCAACACATACTATATTTTAATTTTATAGTTAATTATCACAATTTTTTAAATTTATTAAGGATAAATGGGTCCCAAATTCTAAATCTAAATGTTGAAATTTTTTATAAACGGTTATTCAATATTTTCACCGAAAATATAATAGGCATGATTAATATTTAATATAGATTAATATGTGTCAAAATGAAAATATAATTTGGCATGAATTTTACTAAATCAATTTTGGAAATTATCCCTTATTGAATATGATTGTTATGATTTATATCCATAGCTACATGTTTCAATAACATTTTCACAAAAAATTCACCTAAATCCCCATACCTTCAAAACCCTAGTCTGATAACATTCTAACCCCTTACCTAAATTTTTGATAAAATAAAAACACCATTTTCACCTATAAACTGAGCTCAATAAAAACCTTTTTCTAATCCCTCTCCAACCCAATGGAATTGATCATGAATTTACCTAAAATAAACCTCTATAAATCCCATAAAATTAGTACCTCATGTTCTATAGAGTTCTCACAATCATTAAGAAGTTATATTTCATTGAAGAGGTTCTCCACCAACACCTTTAGATTTATGTAGTTATTTTCTGATAATCTATATTGATTCCCAATTAATTGTTTTTTCAAGAGTTCATATTGCATCCTTTAAATTACAAATGATAAATACTGATGATATTCTACCATTATATATCACTATACACATTTCATAAAACATTTTTATACCCATATTACTGTAATGTTCATAAAAATATATTTTATGTCATATTTTCTGGTTGGAAGACTTTATGTTCATGAAATATAAATTAAATGTGATCAAAATTTAAAAGTTACTAAAAAATAACCCACTATTTAGTTGATACTACATTACTATATCATTTAGAACATTCCTTTATCAATTTCGTACACTCTTATTATTATTGAACTTACTCATTGATTCTCTCCCTAATCTTTTCAACAAAACATTAGTCTTCATTATATGAATATTGATGTCAGAGTGATTATACTAACATATTTCAATAATTAATCAGTTAAAATATAAATTATTCCCTTTTTATTGTAGAAACCCTTCCTCTCTCTTTAACCCCCTTTCATAACCACTATTCTATACTCATCATTATCCTAAATTCACTCACTTATTTTATATATCACATTTTCATGTTTTAAGACTCTTTATTTTGATGTAATTATTCTCCCTTGTGTTTAAAATATATCCATTAACATCCAAATGATAACCAATTTTTTATATAATACTTTTCTCCATCAATAATCTCATACAACAATTCCCTTTGAGTATACATCATTCTACTAAAATGATTCATCTCTTTTCCAATTCATATAATTTTATTTCGAATACCCTACCCTAATGTGATACAAGGGAATCCGTATATACAAAACTATATTTTATTGATGGGGTAATTTTATTTTTAAAAATGACATTATATACATGCCTAATAGAATATTATATTCTTATTCTCATTTTTTTATTGACACACATAATGATAAGCATTTGTAGCGGTTTCCCTATCAGTTATCCAATGCATTGGGAAATTTATTAATATTTAGAGACAACATGTTCATGATACCTAGGATGTAAGACTTGGAAATTTTAATGATACCTTCGTTAACAACCTTGGTAATCTTATTTTACGACAACATAATAACAATATTTGGTGAGATTCTTATCAATGTATCATGTTATTTTAGTATTCAAATGTCAATGTTTTTATTCACGTATACATGATCATGATATTCCAGCCGAATTTTCCTTTATCTTATTATGTTCGTATGTTTATTGTTTCCCTATGTCATACCAATGTTATGTTTGGATTTCATCATTTATCCCATTATAAGAATCAATTCTCACCCTTATCTTAATTATCATTTGTTCCATGTTATGATGAAATGTAATATGTTTGGTGTTTCTATACTAGTACATATTGTGCATGATTTGTGATAGATATTGAATTCATGTTAATTACTAATTATATTAATATATAATAATAAAAACTTCTATTATATGTGAGATGTGTTAGTTTTTTTACAAAAGGTTTTATTCTAATTCTATAAAAATAAAAAACAATAAATATGGTTAGAATGAGTTTCATGTAATTTTTTATTATGTTGGGTTTATTTAGATGGCCTTCTCGATGGGGTGTCATGAATAAACATTCACACATTTATTCTACCATTATGATGGGTGATAAGCACATACTACCTAGAAACAGTTAGTGGTAATGAGTGAAACACTACATGGAACTACTTTTCAAAAAAACAGACAACACATCTGACTTCTCTATAGTAATTAGAATAATTAATCAATAATAATTAGTAGAACCTCTCAGAAATATAAAATTGAAAAAAAAATTCAACAATCCTTTTACTCATTAATCAGACCAAAATAAATATCATCCTTATTAAACCATTACTCATTATCTTATATTAAACTAAGACAATATTTTAATTATTTCAAAACATTACATAAAGATTTAATTTAACTCTCACAATCACATGAATTGATGGTTTATTCGAATTGAGGACTAGGAAGTTATTTTTATTACTTCTTAAACATTACCTATAATTGATCTACAGTAGATTCTGTTATAAAAATCTCATCTATTACACTCTTCTTCAAAATGGTCAAACATGAATAAAAATAAAGGGGTGAGAAAACACATGAACACTTCACTAATGGTTAGATCATAATAATATAACAAATGTTTAGATGGGGGATAAATATATTATCAAAGAACAAGGAATAACATGTTTTCTTTTCATAATTCTTGATTGATGGAAATTAAATCTAAAATAAATAAACATATTCCATTTAATTTGAGTGTGAGAAAATATACATGAGCTAAGAGGAATAATAATTAGAATATATAAGTTAGTAATGTTATTGAAAATAAAAATAATGTGGAATTATGGAACACACGTTAGCATAGAAAATATTCTAAACAATGATACCCACATTATATTCATTAAATAACATTTAAAAAAAGTAACATGTGAGATATTCAACGAAAAAAACAGTGAATAAAGGTTCATTCATTATGTTCACACAAAAATACATGATACATTATTCCTAAATAACATTCATCTAAAAAAACAAGTAAATCAAATATTGATGAATCACATTCCAAGAAAAAAACTCAAAAAAATCTTCCCAGAAAATGTTCAAACTTAAAATAGAAACAAAGTTCCCCATATCTATTTCAAAGAGGAATTTTTTAAAAAAAATTTCCTACATCATTTTCACAATGAATGAGTATGGACAATGTTTCTCATATCATATTCATCATTAAAAAATGTGAAAAAATATTCCCATTTCACATTGAAGAAAAAATAATCATCTCCCATTTTATGAAAAACTATCCAATACGTTGGTGAGAAATATAGGACCCCAAATTTAAATAATATATATATATGTGTGTATTCTAATTAATAATAAATTTTTATTAAATTAAGAATAATCCCTGAAAATAAAATTGAGTTTCACAACATTTCTAGATGCTATCATCAAATTTAATCACAAGGAACTGAATTTTTATTAAAAAAATTCAATAACCCAAATAAAAAATGTAAACACTACATTTAATGAGTGATTCATGATAAATAATTTCCAATGTAATAAATCCTTTAACAATAAAGAGGAAAATGGATGGGAAACCATAAAAAGTTTTTTTGGAAATATATTAATCACTATTGTAAAATACGATATTATAAATCTCATTTAAAAAATAGTTTTCAAAATAAAAATAGAAAAAATAAGAAAAAAACTATTAATTTAATATTGAATATTAAATAGTGGTTCCTTGAAAAATAAATAAATATTTATATTGTATTAGATCATCCCCTTGTAATTTTTTTGATCTGAAATTAGGTTTATATTATTATTAATGATTCAGAAGTTTTCTTTTAGAATTTTTTTTATTGGAATTATTTACAAAATGGATATGTCTTGGAGTATAATGTACATTTATATGTGAAACTAATATGACCATGTCACCTTACCACATGTTATACTTAAATTTATATCAATTCAATAAATTAACTGTTAGCATGATGAGAAAAAATTTTCTATGTTCAGAAATGACTGTACATTGAACATTAAGATTACTATATGATAATAATTACCTTTGAACATATATAATGGACCGACTATGAGAATGAGTTACACCTACCATTTACCTGACCAAATAAATATTGTATTGATTAGGAAAGAAACTATTTACTGTATGAAGAATCATGTTTTTCTACCGAGGGATGAATAATTTTTCATTATGTTATAAATTAAATGTATCTATTACAATTCAAACCAAAAAAAGAAACAGATTACAACATGATGTCATGAAATTATGGAATATGAAAATGTGTTCACTTCTTGAATGAATGAACTCAGCATGAATCCTTCTTATAACATCTAATTGTGCTAACCAACAATCTCATGTTTTGATCAGATCATGTAAATGTTCCTTATGTGAAGACAACTTATCATGTATTACATATTATTAGAATGTTTTAAATATCCAATGGATTGTTTTAGTAATAAATATTTTAAATATCAGTGATTTTAATTTGGAATTAATATTTCTTCAATTTCAACATCCGATTATGATTTATTTTTTTGTAATATATGATCAGTTGAAGAAAAAAAGGATTAGGTGATTTATAAAGTTCTTAAAACATTTTATATTTTGTATATAATAAAAATAGTAATATAAATTTGAAATTAAGGAAAAAAATTTATATATGAAACTTGGTTTTACTAAATGGGTTGTGAAACTTTTCCAATATTATTTTAGAGGCGAATTAATGGAATCTAAACAAGATAAGATATTAATATTTATTTGGATCATAAGTCACATATTATATCTCATTATATTTATATTTTAGCAATTATGTTGAGATTTGTTTTTATAATAAAATTAACATACATAAATAAAATTCACCTATATTAAAATGGAGAGTTCCTAACAATATCTCAAATCATCCATTTGTATTACCATAATAACGTTTGGAGGAGGTACTATGTGAAATAGAAATATATCCTATCTGTTTTAGATATATATATATATATATATATATGAAATAATATCTATCATAACAACCCAATATTTTATTTTATGCATTTTTGAAATTTAATTTCTTCGATAGCATACATTTCATGGAACACCCAACATAACTGAACAATGATATATTATTATAATTGACCATTTATGTTTGAGGGAATGAATATTATTAAAAAAATTATAAAATTTATATATTACATATTCACTATAATATTTAACATTAATATTATTTGTTTTCATGACATTATAAAAAATTAAATCCACTTTTACTCAAAAAATGAAAAAAATTTATAAAGGCAATTTCTCAGCCTTTTGATGGATCACTTGTTCTAAATCTAGTTTCTGGCATATTTAGAAAAATTCTTTTAAAAATTAATATTTTTATTTTAAATCATAAAATCAATATATTCATTGGTTTTTTTATTTCTTAATTATTTTTTTATTTTTACAAATAGTGAAAAACATATTCTATTTTATTTTAAAATAGAATTTTCATCTAAATAGATTATATATTTAAATAATATTTTTCAATTTTTTAACTATAAATAGATAAAGTTTATATCATTTAATACAATTTTTGTCATTGGAATAAATTTAAAATTATACTTTGATATAGAAACATTTCAAACCTTTGAGCGTTTTCACATGAATAACCCATTTTCTTGTTCCGTCAACCAGATTAATTTTCAATTGATTTTAGCCAATTAGTTATTATGAATTTTGAAAAATGGATTCCATATTTGTAATAAAAATTTTCAATTTTAAAAAATATGTTTCTTTTTTTGAACAATACAAATATTAACTTTTTTTTATTACAATTGTTATGTGTAAATGCCGTAATTATTGGTAAATATATTGTTATAAATATTTTTAAATTATTGCAAAAACTTATCCTAAGATTATTGGATGTGTTATTTTAAAAAAATCATATTTGGGATGATTTAATAGCATCATAGAGCCTCTTGGATGAAATTATTTCATTTATATTATTTAATTTTATGTAATGTAAAATATGTCATACTCATGTTTTTTGTAAGTATTAAATTTTTTATATGTGGTTATTCAGAATATATATTTGACTATAAATATTCCGTAAAAATCTTTCTTTATTGGCCTCATTTTGATTTTTGATTTTTAATTTTTAGTAAATAAATAGTCACATTAAGGGATTAAATAATGATGATTTAATAATTATATAAACAATGGAAATATTAACTAAATAATAATAAAACTATAAAACATAAAATTATTTGAGAAAATTAATTTCATCAACAAATTTTCTAGATTTTATAGAAATATTTGGGATGTATTAAATTTATCGGTTAGAAGATATAATGTTGTAATGATATTATGACAAAATTAAGTAATGAATAGTATCAAAATTGCCATTAATGATTTTTTAAAATAAATAATATTTTATTAAATGATATAAAATTCACAAAAATAAATCATTAATTCAACTAATTGGTATTTTTTTCATATTTCATCAATGATGGATTTATTTTTCATTCCACATTTTATTGTACCAATATTAACCCTTATAGATTAAAAACACATGTTGTCATGTTAAAAGATAAAGGGATTAAATAAGGTTAACACCAGATGATATGGGTAAAAATATCACATAAATATGTACAAATATTATTAGTGGAGGGAATTTCACCCCAAACTCAAATTATCTTCAGAAAAACCTTTATTGATCCATTTGGAAATGAAAATTATATTATATTATTTTAATATTTTTGGAGTTTCCTAAACTACTCCTCTCATCAATTGTAAAAGGAACCCCCTCCATTACATATTAACAATATTTTGAGCCCACATGTTCGATAAAACCTTGACCTTTTGTCTTCCAAACTTCTATATACACGTTTTGGATATTATATTCTTCCAAAAAGACCAACTATATACCCATTAAAAAGAGGTATAAAAGAAATCCACTCAAGAAGAGTGAGTTATTGTACACTCTACTAAATAAAGTTTAAGAAAAGATATATTTTCTCAATATCCTTTCATCATGGAATAGTGTGATGTTGTACACCCACCTTCATTAATGAGCTATATATTTATACACACTAACATATCATGTAATTAATTTGTTTATTATAATGTTATTTAGTGTTTTTATTAATTTTATTATTTCTTGGGGCTTATGATTTAATTGTTTAATGTTGTATACGACACCTTAAACATTTAAATAGTTAATTATCTAATATTTTTCTACATTTTATTATTCCTACTATTATTTTACATATATATTTAAAAGGAAATAAAATGATTATAGTTGAAATGTTTTGTATATTTTTAATATCATTCAATGATTTTCAAATGGAATCATTTTCCTTGTTTTATACAAAATGTTTTGAAAAACGCAAAAGGAATGTATGATTTTCAATTTACATAGTAATAACGAATTTTCTAACACCATGACTATTATTTAATTACTAGATTCCAATATAGGGAAATATATTTTCTTAAATTAAAATCTCCCTTCTATTATTTTTTTGATATTTGGAATTTGAAAAAGTTTTTTTAAATAAAAATGTTATTTATATACAATAGTGTTTTTCATTTGTTTTTAATTTGTGTTTTCCCTAATAAAATATCAATGATTTAATTATAGTATTTTTATTTTTAATAACCATTTTTCAATCTTATGCATAATTTTGGTTGATCTTATATTATAACGTTTACAAATAAAAATTAATAGTTAAGGTTTTTTTGAAAATGGACATGCTATTTTGATACGATTCTTTGGTTGGTTGAATTATTAAAATTTCAGATGATAGTTTTTAATATGAATTTTTACCTATTTTATATTTCACCACATTCATATGTGAAATTTATTCGACTTAGTAATTGAAAGGAGAGGCCCACTATATCCCCTTGATACATCATTAGGAATCAGGAGACAAAATAATTTAGGTATTGGCCAAGGACATACCTCGTTTTTTTATTTCATTTTAGACATACCATTGCAGGTATGTTTATGATGTCTGATATTTTTCATTACTTCATTGTGATATTAGTTATTCATATCCCATGTGATTATTTGATTATTATAAATTATAAGGATATGTTTTCATTATTTTGTGATTATTTATATTTCATTATTCAATTATCATGTATTCATTATATTTTATTCTCATTATTTTTCTCAAATGGAATGTTTTTTTTATTTACCAACACATATTTGATTATGATTATTCCTTATATGTTCCATTTTATGTATACCATTATTGATAATAGGGGACAACTAATTGCATATGTTTTATTTCTCCCCAGGAAGCCATGAAGTTTATTAAGACTAAAATATAGGGTTTCTATTGTTTAATAATGGTGTTCTCAAAGGATTTTCTAGGTTCTATCTTATATTCTAAATTGTAATGTAAGATTCATTTATTTAATGTAATTTGAAAAAATACTAAAATTATCAGTCCCTTGGAATTTTAATCTTTTATCAATGACAATGTTATATGGTAAGTCACCTAGTATGTGCTATTGGGATGATGGTATTTATAGTTGGTATGAGAAAAAGTATAATAAAATCCATGGGAACTATATTTAGGAAATAATTTAATAAACACAAAACCCTATCAGTGGCTGTGAGAATAAATCTATATATAAGATATCATCTTATATATATGGTAACAAAATGTACAACTTAGTTTAAACCAAATGATTTATTGAATGTGAACATTTTACAACTTATTTATCCTGTAAGTAATTCTTTATGACTATATCACTATGATTAGTTTTTCTTATATCATGCATTGAGTTTTGGTCCATTCCAAGGATTATCATCAATATATGGGTATTGGTTATACTGCTGATAATATAGGGACTAAAAAATATAAATAAAAGGAATGTGGTATTAAATAATAATATGATAAAGCATAATTAGTGGTTTAATAATTAATTAGAATAATTAATGTGATTGTTTACATGGATTTATGAATTATTTTATTAATGATTCTCCAGATATAAATGGAGTAATTATTTATAAAGTATTTGGAAGAACTAATTTTTTCAATACTGTTATTAAACTGGTATATTTATTGATACATTTGGTTTTTGAAAATAATAGTTACATTATATTTTTTGGAAAATATAATGTTAAGAAGGATTTTAGAAATTTTGAGACATTTTTGGGAAATGAATTTGAAAGATTCATTTTGAGGCATTTTTGGGATATGAATTTGCAAGATGTATGTTTATTTCTTCATGTGCTTATCTAAATTTAAATAGAGTGCATAATCTATATGAAAAATATTTTGGAACAATAATATTATATTTTTACTTTTTATTATGAGAAATCAACGGTTTTTAACTGATCATATATTTATTGTATTTTGATTGTCAAATTTCTAATAAGAATAGTCATTGTCAATATACATCAAAACATTATTGGTATATTTTTCTTCCATATGAATGTTTTCTCTTCCAATTATATTAATCCAATTAGAAAGCCTAATTTTACGAAGACCTTCAATATTTTGATTTCTCTCTAGTTAAGATTTTTTTTTGAATCTTTTTTTTTTTGATGTGTGTTTCCAAAAAAAAATCAAGTATCAAACATAGATTATATATATATAATTTAAATATAAAAGACATTATTTTTGGAAGGATGTGTTAATGTGAAACCCCATGATATTATGGAATGTCTATCTTAGAATTTAATTTCTTTTATAGTTTATGTTGCATGGAATACCCATATTAACTGAATAATAATATATTATTATAAAATAGTTGTCAAATTGGTGGGAATGAATAATATTAACAAGATAATTAGATTTAAAATTTTATATTCAATATATTTTCTAAACGTCATATAAATTTTTTCTTAACATTTTATAAAACAAATCCTCTTTTAGGGATAAAATTCTATTTTTTATAATGTCATTTTAGCCTCTTTTTCAAGGATAACATTATTTAAATCTTGTTTTTGATACTTTTATAAACAATATTTGAAAAAAATTTATTATTTTAAATAGAAATTTAAAAAATTAAATTCTATTTTTTTTTTCTACTAACATGTTTCATGTTTGGATGAATATTTATCATATATTGAATTTTAATTGATAATTGTGTTTTAATATAAATAATTTACACTTCTAAATTAGACATTTTATTTTTTAAAAGTATAATTATATAAATTTTATTTCATTTAATGAAATTTTTGTCATTTGAATCATTTTTATATTAAATATGGATATAAAAACATATCGAACAACTGATGGTTTTCAATTGATTAACATATTTTCTCCTCCAGTAAAAAGAATTAATTTTAAATTGATATTCTCCAATCATTTGTTTTCAATTTTGAAAAATGGATTCCCTATTTGGAATTAGAATTTAATATTTTAGTTAATCTGCCGCTTTAAATTTGGAAATATGAATAGTAACATTAGTAATTTTATTATGACCATAGTTAAGGATAAATCAGGTAATTAATGTTAAAAATAATATTATAAATTCTATAAAATTACCATATCAATTTTCCAACTTATATTGTATGAGTAAATTTAAGAAATAATTATCTTTAGTCTTATTTTATGGCCTCTTACATCCACAAGGATAACATTATGAATTTTATTGAAGATTATATTTTGGATCATCAAATTGTTCAAACACATGTTATTAATAAATATTAGTTTATAATATGTTGTGATTCAGAAGATATAATCAATTAAAAATTGTATTTTTTATGATAATTTTGTTTTCATCATGGAAATTTATTTTTATTTTTTAGTTAACAACTATTTACCTAAAATGTTATCCCAATGGTGACCATGTAATTGTTTGACTAATAAATACATCAAATAAATTATATTAAAATATTAAAAAATAATTTTTTTTGACAAATTAATATAATAAATTAATTTTATATATAGCCTAGAAATATTTTGGAAGTATTAATGGTTTTGGTATTTTATATATCTTGTTTTTATGATATTTTAAAAAATTCAAGTAATGAATAATATCGAAATTGACATTAATGATATTAAAAAATTTATCAAATGATATAAAATTCATGAAAATAGAAAATTTCCCCAATATAAAGAGATAATGATTGAAATTTCATAAATGATCCATTTATGGTTTGTTTGGATTTTAATAGAAAATATATTAACACTAAATAAGTAAAAAAAATGTTTTCACAGTAAGAGTTAAAGTGATTAAATAAGGGTTAAATCCAAAGGATAAGGGATATAATATAACATAGATATATCCAATAATTTTCTGTTGGGAGGATTTTAATTCAAAATCATATTACCTTTGAATGAACTCACATTTTTTACTTTTAGAGTAGAAATTATTTTATAATAATTTAATATTTTTGATGTTTCCAAAAGTCCCCCTCAACTCTATTATAAACGGGAACCTCCTCCCTCACATATACACACTACTTTGAGCCTTCTAGCTTGTCCAATTCTTGAATATTTCTCTTACTAACATCCTTATTTATGTTATGGAGATCATTTTATCCCAAAAATACCAACCCTAGTTCCCTTAAAAAGATATATAATTGATGTTCTCTAATGAATATGAGGATAAATCTTGATCAACTAAAGAAATCATAAGGTAAGGGACTTTGTCTTGTTCTCCTTTCATTGTAGCATATTTTGATGTTATACAACCAAATTCCTTTATGATGTGTATATACACCCCATTTGAATTATCATGTCTTTAATTTATTTGTTATCATGTAATTAAATTTTTTTGATAAATTTTATTCAATCATGGGGATTATGATTTAAATGTTCAAAGTGGTATGGGGAACCATCAATGTTTAAAGAAATAATTATAAAAAAAATTATATAGGACAGAATTCTTGATATTATTTTACATATTTTTTATATGAATATAAAACCATTAAAAAGATATTTTACGTGAATTATTAACTACATTAAATGGTGTTTAAAAGGAATAATATTTACATGTTTTATAAACAATTTTTAAAAAAAACATCAAATGGAATGTTATATTTTGAATGTATACAGTAACATCAAATTTCCCACTAGCCTGACCATTATTTAGTTTCTATATTCCTTTTCATGGCTACATATTTTATTAAATGAAAAGAACTATTCTATTTTTTTGCATATTTTTTTTTGGAAATGGTTATTTTCAAATGAAAAGGGTATTTTTTTTATGAAAGTGTCTTTCATATGGGTTAAATAATTGTTTTTACTCAATAATTTTCAATTATTTTATTATATTATTTTCTTCTATGTGAACACAGTTTGATGGATCTTATTCATAATTGATATTAGTGTCTTATGATATTGTCAACCATATTTTATTTTATTGTTTATGATAAGTTTGATTGTTGATGTATTCTTTTAATACTATTTATGGATTATGATTATGTATTCATATTTGATAAGATAGGTTTTTAAGATGAATTTTTATGTTATTTATTTTTCAACACATTCATATAAGGAATGTATTAGACTTATTAAGTGAAGGATGAGGCTTGAAAGGGACCCTCAATGCATCAGTAGGTCTCATGAAAGAAACTATTTTGTTCATTGGATGAGACATCACCCATTTATGTATGGTGTCTTTGAAAATGGATTAACGGTATGTTTATGATGCCCCACATTATGTGTCACGACCCGTTCTCGGGGCCCGTACTGTGACTTCCCCAAGCCTGCCTTCCATAGGCCAGGGGCTGGCGACTAGCACCAAGACGTAATTCCTGATAAAAAGGGAAGGCATTGCCTTTTTAAAGTAAGAAAACACATAGAGTAAGAAAGAAATAGTAAACACTAAGTAATAACTGGGTACAATAGTAAGTGCAGAAAAGTATGTGGGCCAGTATAAAACCCAAACTGAATGTAAAGTACAAATGGAAAGGAAAAACACCAACTAAAAGTAATGCTGCAACGTCGAGCCGTCCACTTGAAGTCCCACCTGATGGGTGGGTACAGATATTCTCCACATCTCCACGGGTCCAGCCGTCCGCTCCGTGTACGTCCTGCCCAGTGGTCCGCCTCCAGGTACCGACTCGCTCCACAAGCCTCAACCACGATCAGTGTTGTCTGTCATCTACAACCAACACAACGTAGTGGTGGCATAGCCCATTCAAGGGTGAGTATAAGCTACTCAGTAGGGACACTGAGACCCCCGAAGGTCTCCCCGAATCCACAGAGGATAAAAAATAAAGGAAAGATACAATCACGACGTAACATATGACATTACTTTGGTATATTCCCATACATATACCTAAGTCATCAATTTAGTTCCAACATCCGAGCCCAAGTAAAACCCAGTCCACAGAGGAAACATAATACCTTCCACATAGGAATTCACAACCCAATCCACACAGGAAAGAATAACATAATCCACATAGGATATCAAGTCAATATTATTGAAGATTAGATTAAAAGTCAAGACTCAGCTTACAAGGTATACTTTTTCGTAAGACGATAGAGATGATCAGGTGTAGCCACCGATTCATCTATGCTGTTGGACCCACATAGGATCGATAGGTACTAACCCCTGCAATTACCCACACATGATCTGACCCACCCAGGATCGGTATGCGCTGGCCCACACAAGACAGCTGAGCGCTGACCCACAAAGGATCTAACCCACATAGGATTAGTATCACTGACCCATGTAGGATCGCTGAGTGTTGTAGTCATCGTCGTCAGATCCTCAGAGGATTTCTGTATAGTCGTCATCGCCGTCGCAGTTGCAGCCAGCTCTAGGGTTCCCGCACACAGCAAGCTCATTCGGGGAGGGTCTACTCCACAAACCGAGGGCTGATACATCAACTGACATGAATCCCGAAGTTGATGTATCCAAAACTTTTGTATCGACAACAGGAACTCAACGTGATAGACGGCGCATCAATCGGACGCCTGGTCTGAGTGTTGTTGGCTTTTTCGTCCCAGGGGCCCGGTTGTTTTTTTATGTCAAAACCAACCCAACTGTACTCCAACTTGTCCAAACCTTGATCGGAGTAAGCCAAAAGGTCCGTCTCACTAAGAGGAATCCAACAAAGTCAACGGCACGTCAATCAGACGTCTGGATCTCAAGTTATAAGCGTTTCCGCTTCGAGGGCCCGGTTGGTTTCATGTTCGAACCAACCTGGCTGAACACAATGTACTCCAAAAATTTGAGTGTGATATATCAAAACGACAGTCTCGATCCATGGATCACATCGCAGCTGACATTGCGTCGATTGGAGGTCCATAGGCCATGTTACGGGCAAAATACCTGGAGAGGTCCGAAAGTGGGGGGTTTGGGCCCGGACCGACCCATCCTGAGACCCCTTGGGTCGGCCCGAACCGGGTCGACCCGACACGGGTCCAGGTCCGGCCCGCTTGGGCGCAGTCTGGCCTGGCTGACGTGGCCCTGCCAGGCCTGAGCGCGGCTCGGCCCGGCCCTGCCTGGGCGGCCCGGCCCGGCGCGCTGGTGGTCAGCTGGCCAGCTCGGTATAACCAAGATGGGCAGTCTGGGGGGGGGGGGGGGCTACCCCCTGTTCAATTAAACGTGCCCCCATGTGGGGGCTGTTGCTGTTCGGTCAGCCGGGGGTTACGAACCCCCTTCTTCTCCCCTGACCGAAAGGCCTGCTCCGACCGGCCGGCTGCTGCCGCCACGGGACCGGCTGGTCTGGTCCCCCTGCTCCGATGCCGGTGGCCTGAAACCGACCGCCGCTCCCTGCTTCGCCACGGCCTTTGTCCGTCCGGTGTGGCGTGATGGTTCCATGCCCCTCTGCGGCGGCCCTGCTCCGGCCACAGTACCCTTTGTGGTTCTCCTGCACGACGTGATAGTGCCGCGCATCCTTGCCGCCTGATCCCATGCGATGTCGTTGCACCGCATCACATTCCTTCGAACTGAAACAACACAAAGATAAGGAGGAGGGTTGGCCATGTTTTTTCGGTCTGGACCCATCCCGTTAATTGATAGAAAGCAGTCCAATTTGAAACAAGGAACGAAGATAGAAGAATTCACGAATATCAACAATAATAAATCCCCTTCCTCAAGCATTATCGTCGAACGAGGTTTGTCGCGGAAAGGGACGTCGCGGAATTGATCATCACAGAAGAAAAGGATCATTGACATTTTTTGATCTCCGAGGAAGGCATCTTTCGCCGTTATCCGTCGTCGGAGGTCGGTGTCCCTCGTCGGCGGCGGTGCGTTCTTCGCGTTCTTCGATGAAGAACGAAGAACTTCAAGCCTTAGAGATTTTTTCCCAAAATCCTCTCAACAAGCTAACCCCCCTAATAAAATAATTGTCTCTCTTATTTTATTACCCATGTCTTAAGATTGAAATTCAAATAAATAATTAACTTAAGTAATTAAACCTAAGTCATTAAATGGAGGGTTAAGTGGGGTTAGGGAAAATGAAGGGGTGGGGTTCATGTGGGCCCCACCACCATCATAACCTCACTTGGGTGGTTTCCCCAACATCCACTCAAAGGTTTACACTACTTAAAAGAAAAATAAAATTTGTAACTCAATTTTATTTTTAACTTTCACAAAAATTTAACAACTCCTCCCGAGAAAACGCAACTCCGGAAAAGGTGTTCCTAAGCATTTACCAATGCTGCAATTCTATCGGTGCCCTCAGAATTTGATTCCGAGCATTAGTACAAATGTAAGGAAAACCCGCTCGTTCGTTCACTGAACATACCCAAGCTAAGCTTTGCATAAAAATTCCGGGCACACCAGGCTTCAGAATCGGGTGCCTTCAGAAACTGCATTCTTGTAAAATCCCAATGAAAATTAAGAAAAAATTTCCCTTTAATTTTACATGTCTTTACATTACTCCATCCTCAGGTCTTTATATCCCCGTAAAGATACATAAAAAATGGGAAACAAATTTGGGTATTGTGAACGCATCTGAGCCTCCCACTCCCAAGTGCTCTCCTGGAGGGTCTCATTCTGTCATCTGATGCGCACTTGAGGAATCGACCATCCACGTAGGGTCCACTCCTGTCGATCCTCGATTTCCACTAGGACCTCCAAAAAAGTCACCCAATCATCTATGTCTATCTCCCCATGGTCAATGATATGTGTCGGGTCATGCATGTATCTCCTCAGATGAGATACGTGGAAGACGTCGTGCACTCGGTGCAACTGAGGTGGTAGAGCCAGGTGACAAGCCACATCGCCAATCCTGCTGAGGACCTGGAATGGTCCGATGAAGGGCGGAGATAACTTTCCGCCTCGGCCAAATCTCCGTAATCCACGACGTGGTGAGACCCACAAGAAGACGTGGTCACCATCCTTGAACTCCAGTGGCCTCCGCCTCCTATCAGCATAAGACATCTGTCATCTCTGAGCTGTCCTCAACCACTCCAGGATGACCTGGACCTTCTCTGTCGTGGCATGAAACATCTCCGGTCCCACAAGTGCTAACTCCCTAGGGTCTGTCTAGCACAGCGGCGATCTGCAAGGTCGGTCGTACAACGCCTCATATGGTGCCACCCTGATGGTGGAGTGGTAGCTGTTGTTGTACGCGAACTCCACCAAGGGTAGGTGGTCCTCCCAGCTACGACCAATTTCGAGGAAACATGTGCGGAACATGTCCTCAAGAGTCTGAATGGTCCTCTCCATCTGACCATTTGTGACAGGGTGAAAGGCAGTGCTCAGACATAGCTTCATCCCAAACACCTCCTGCTACCCCTTCCAATGCCGGGAAGTAAATCGAGCATCTTGATCGGAGATGATAGATGATGGCACACCACGAAGCCGTAAAATCTTCTGAACGTAGAGACGTCCCAAGCTCTCCACTGAGCCCTACTGTCTGATGGGTAAGAAGTGAGCCGACATGGTGAGTCGGTCGACAATCACTCAAATGGAGTCGTGACCTCTGGATGTGAGTGGAAGTCCAGTCACAAAGTACCTAGATATCTTGTCCCACTTCCACTTCGGGACCTCCAAGGGTTGTACCAGGCCTACTGGTACCTGGTGCTCTGCCTTCACCTGCTTGCAGGTGAGGCATCGAGAAACAAACTCTGCCACAGCCTTCTTCATACCCGGCCACTAGTGCTGTTGTTTGAGATCCTGGTACATCATCACTACCCCTGGATGTACCTCTATAGGGGAAGTGTGGAACTCCTTTAGCACCTCATCCTGTAAAGTACATGGTACCATGATACGTCCTCTGAAAAGGATGAAGTTCTTTCATCCCACAGAGAATCCATCAGGTGCCTGTCCTGAGGATATCTGCGCACGCCGTGTCTCGCAGTCAACGTCCCCACGATGTGCCTCTCTAACCCGCTGATGAAGTGGAGAAGTGACTGTGAGTGAATTTAAGAAGGCTTCTCCATCACTAACCACGAAGGATATCTGCAAAGCGGCTAACTGCTCTCTCTCCTCCCCAAGTAGCTGAATGCATGTCCTCCTGCTAAGAGAATTGGCTACTACGTTCCACTTTCCAGAAGTATAGACTATCTAAAAGTCATAGTCTTGGAGAAACTTGATCCATCGCCACTGTCTCAAGTTCATGTCCTTCTGCGAGAAGATGTACCTGAGACATTGTTGGTCATAATAGACTGTAAAGAGCTCTCCTGTCAGATAGTGTCGCCACATCTTCAGAGCGAAGACCACTGCTACTAACTCCAGGTCATGGGTAGCGTAGTTCTGCTCATGCTGCCTCAATTGTCGTTATCCATAGGTGATCACAGCCCACTCTTGCATCAGAACACATCCGAGTCTGGTCCCTGATGCATCGCAGTAGACTACATACCCTACTCCCTCCTCCGGTAGCCTCAAGATAGGTTTGCTTGTCAATCTCTGTCTCAGCTCCTAGAGGCTCTGCTGAAATCTGTCTAACCACATGAAGGGTTTCCCCTTCTTCATCAAAGTAGAGAGTGATTCCGCAACTCTAGAAAAGTCTGGTAGAAATCTCCGATAGTATCCAGCTAGCCCCAAGAAACTCCGCACCTCCGTCACGCTCCTAGGTGGCTCCCAAGCTAGTACTACCTTGATCTTTGCAGGATCCACCACAACTCCCACCTCAGAGATGACGTGTCCCAAGAACTGGACCTTGTGTATCCAAAACTGACACTTCGAGATCTTACCATAAAGCTAGTTCTCTCGGAGTATGTACAGAACAACCCGCAAGTGGAAGGCGTGCTCCTCCTCAGTCGTCGAGTAAATCAAAATGTCGTCGATGAAGACCACGACAAATCAATCAAGGTAAGGCTGAATGATCCTGTTCATGAGACCCATGAACACTACTGGAGTGTTGGTTATGACAAAAGGCATAACCAAGAACTCATAGTGGCCATACCGACACCTAAAGTCCATCTTCTTCACGTCCCCGTCCCGAACTCTGAGCTGATGATAGCCTGAACTGAGGTGTATCTTCGAGAACCACCACGCGCCGTTGATCTAATCGAAGAGATCATCAATCCTTGGTAGCGGATACTTGTTCCTCACGGTCTCCTAGTTCAGGTGACATTAATCGACATAAAGTCACAAGCTCCCATCCGCCTTCTTGGTGAATAATATTGGGGATGCCTAGGGTGAAACACCGGGTCAAATGAATCCCTTGACCTATAAGTCCTCTAGTTTTAACCGTATCTCTCGAAGCTCAGCAGGTTCCATCTGATAGGATGTGGTGGATATCGGGGCTATCCCGGTGTATAGGTCAATATAAAATTCTACCTCTTTGTGAGGAGGTAGTCCTGGATTGTCGTCAGGAAAAACATCCACATACTGATCCACCACTACAGTTAAGCTCGGACTCCACATGTCAACTGCTCCTAGGATGAGGCTAGCCAACTGATGAGTGATGGACTGTCCTCTACTCTGCGTGAGTCCATCCTGTGCTGAAAAGGCTCAATTCTCGCCGGTGAAGCTGAACCTTCTCCCGTCGGTGTGAACACATCGCATCTTGCGCCTAATGCAGTCGATTTGGGCATGGACTGTAGATAACCAATCCCTGACCAAGATGATGTCGTAAGGCCTTGACTCCACTACAAGAAGATCCCAGCCAAAGCTCTCACCTCCTAGAGTAATCTCACACTACCACCACCAGTGCGTAATCATCGAGTCTGCTCCCGTAGGAGTCTCTAGCCGTAAGGATCGAGCAAACGGCTCCGTCGGAATCTCTGAGCTCCGAACAAGGGCAACGGCAATGAAAGAATGACTCACTCCTATGTATATAAGAACTGCAGCAAGGGTGGAATAGACACAGATGTTACCTTGAATCATCTTGGGCAAACCGTGGTTGTAGGCCTCCACTGCCTAAATTTGTGCATGTCTCTTTTCACCAGCTCCCTGTGGTCGGGGTGGACCTCCTGGTGGTGGTGGTGGTAGAGCCTCAAAGCGTCTCCCACCACCTGCTGCTCGGCCAGCTCCTCTGCCTCGTCTGCCTGCTCCCTGCAGACTGCCATGGTCGACCCTATGCCTCTGCCTAGGTGGTCCCTCAACCGTCTGCTTCTCCTTTGCACGGCGGGTCGGGCAGTCACGAGCCTTGTGGCCCGGCCCGCCGCATGCGTAGCACTGTCTGCCTCTCGAAATACTGGCTATGTGCTGAGTGACCCACACGTTTGAGCCAGTGTCCTGAGGTCGTCTTCCTGAGGTTCTAGCTACCTAGAACAATGTGTCATCCATCGAATGCCTGCAGCAGAAGACTCTGCTACATTCCACCTTGCGATAGGTCTCGCTGCTGATGTAGGCTCAACATGGAAGCTCTCGATGAGAATGGCTCGCTCCAATACCCCTACCTGTGTCTGAATGCCGAGGTAGATCAGCGATGCCCTGATCTCATGCCTCAGTCCTTGGTCGAAGTTCCTGTCCCAAAAGAATGGGTCTCGTACCATGTCCTTCGAATAGTGAGAGAGGTCTGTAAATCTCGCCGAGTACTGGGCGACCGTCAAACTACCATGCGGCAGCTGTAGAAGCTCCTGGATGTGCACCGCACTGAGGGTGTCCTGGAAGAACTCCGAACGAAAGAGGCTATCAAAGTCCGTCCAGAGGAGAGATGCCTCATCGTGCACCTGGAGCATCAAGATCCCCCATCTGCCTGCTACCCCGTGCAGGAGACTCATTGCAAGGATCAACATGAGGTCTGATTGTGTCCCTAGCAAACAGAAAACATGTACAACTGCCTCTAGCCAATCCTCGGCTTCCTGGGGGTCCGTCTGCCCACAGAACCTGGGTGGTCGCAGACACTGGAACTCGTGCAGTGCACTAAGGAAACTTGCACTCTTAGCGGATGGAGCTGGTAGCAGCAGTGGCTCGATGGTGAGAGGTACCACCGGTGCCTCTTCTGTCAAAGGGCCCCGTACTGAGGCCTCGTCACTCGGTGGGTTGTCGTCACGTACAAAACTCGGAACCCTAGATGGCTGCCGTCGTGGGGCCATCCTGAAAATAGATAGGTGCGCCACGGTCAAACAGTATACCTGGTAAGCTGACACAAAGTAATCACAAAGAAAACATGAATCACACATGCAATCAATGTTTTTGTGCACTATGCTGGAAATCAGAAGTCAGGGTCTTGGTGTACGGATACGTCGGCCACCGCACCAACACTGGACTCCCTGGACTGATAACCACACACAATACCCTTAACACTATTTCTTCACATAGAAAAAAGATAATATTCAAAAGTTCTACAGTAGAAACGAAATCCTCTGATACCAATTTTTCATGACCCGTCCTCGGGGCCCGTACTGTGACTACCCCATGCCCACCTTCTATAGGAGATGGGCTGGCGACTAGCACCAAGGCATAATTTCTGATAAAAAAGGAAGGTATTGGATTTGTATAGTAAACAAACAAAAAACTAAGCTAGCAGAAGTAAACACTAAGTAATAACTGGGTACAATAGTAAGAGTAAAAAAGTAAGTGGGCCAGTATACAAACCCGAACTGAAAATAAAGTACAACTAGAAAGGAAAAGACAGCAACTGAAAGTAAATCCGCAACGTCGAGTCATCCACTGGAAGTCCCACCTGAAGGGTGGGTACAGATAGTCTCCACAGCTCCACAGGTCTAGTCGTCCGCTCTGTGTACGTCCTGCCCAGTGGTCCACCTCCATGTATTGACTCACTCCACAATCTTCAACCACGATCATTGTTGTCCGTCGTCTACAACCAACTCAACATAGTGATGGAATAGCCCGTGCAGGGGTGAGTATAAGCTACTCAGTAGGTACCCCGAGACCCTCGATGGTCTCCCAGAATCCACAGAGGATAAACCACAAAGGAAAGATACAATCACGAAGTAACATCTGACATTACTTAGGTGTATTACCATACATATACCTATGTCATCAATTTAGTTCCAACATCCGACCCCAAGTACAACCCAGTCCACACAGGAAACATAACCTATTCCACATAGGAATTCACAACCCAATCCACACAGGAAAGCATAACGTAATCCACAGAGGATATCAAGTCAATATTATCGAAGATAAGATTGAAAGTCAAGATTCAGATCACAAGTTATACTTATTAATAAGACGATAGAGATGATCAGGTGTATCCACTGACTCATCTAAGCCGTCGGACCCACACAGGATTGATAGGAACTAACCCCCCCAATGACCCACACAGGATCTGACCCACACATGATCGGTATGAGCTGGCCCACACAAGAATGCTGAGAACTGACCCACACAGGATCTGACCCACACAGGATCGGTAGCACTGAACCACATAGGATCGCTGAGTGTTGTATTCATCACCGTCGAATCCACGGAGGATTTCTTTACATTCGTCATCGTCGTCGCAGTCACAGCCAGCTCTATGGTTCCCGAACACGGCAAGCTCGTATGGGGAGGGTCCACTCCATGAGCCGAGGGCTAATACATCAAATGACACTATGTCCTGAGTTGATTTATCCAAAAGTACTGTATCGACAATAGAAACTCAACGTGACAGACATCGCGTCAATCGGACGCCCTGTCTGAGAGTTATTGGCCTTTTCGTCCCCGGGGCCCGATTGGTTTTTAAGTCCATACCGACCCGACTATACTCCAATTGCGTCCAAAACACGAGAAGAGTAAGGAAAAAGGTACGTCTCACAAAGAGAAATCCAAAAAAGTCGACGACACTTTAATTGGACGTCCGGAGCTCAAGTTATAGCGTTTCTGCTCCGAGTGCCCGGTTGGTTTCGTGTTTGAACCAACCCGACCAAACCCAAAGTACTCCGAAACATTGAGTGTTATATATCAAAACGACCGTATCGATCCAAGGATCGCATCACAGCTGACGGTGCGTCGATCGGAGGTTCTTAGCCTATGTTATGGGAAAACGACCGGAAGAGGTCTGAAAGTGGGGGTTTTGGGCCCGTACCGACCCGGCCCGAGACCCCCTGGTCGGCCCGAACCGGGTCGACCCGACCCATGTCCGGGTCCGGCCCAATTGGCCGCGGCCCGGTGCGCCAGTGCGCTGGTGGTCTACTGGCCAGCTCGGTGTAACCGAGCTCGGCGGTCAAGGGGGGGATGCCCCCTGTTCAATGAAACGCGGCCCCCTACGTGGGGGCCGCTGCTGTTCGGCCAGCTGGGGGTTACGAACCCCCGACTTCTCTACTAACAGGCCGGCCCGCTCTATCCGGCTGGCTACTGCCGCTACGGGACCAGCTGGTCCGGTCCCCCTGATCCGACGCCGGTAGCCGGAAACCGGCCGCCGTTCCCTGCTCTGCCACAGCCTTGGTCCGTCCAGCGCCGCGCGACGGCGCCGCGCCCCTCTGCTGCGGCCCCGCTCCGGCCGCGGTACCCTTTGTGGTCCTCTGGAGCGGCGCGACAGCGCCGCGCATCCTTGCCGCATGATCCCACATGGTGCCGTTGCACAGCGTCACTTTCCTTCGAACCGCAACAACACAAAGATAAGGTAGGAGGTTCAACCGTGTTTTTGCGGTCCGACCCCCTCTCGTTAATCAATTGCAAGTGGTCCATATTGAAACGAGGATCGAAGATGGAAGAATTCACGAATAACAACAAAAATAAATCCTCTACCTCAATCGTTGTCATCGAACGACGACTATCACCGAAATGGACATCACGGAATTGATCGTCACAGATGAAAAGGATTGTTGGCGTTTGTTGATCTCTGAGGAAGGAGTCTTTCGCTGTCATCCATCGTTGGAGGTCGGCGTTCCTCTTCGGTGGCAGTGCGTTCTTCACGTTCTTCAACGAAGAACGAATATCTTCAAGCCTTAGAGATTTTCTCCAAAATCCTCTCACAAGTTAACCCCTAATAAAATAAGGGTCTCTCATATTTTATTACCCATGTCTTAACATTGAAATTAAAATAAAGAATTAACTTAAGTAATTAAACATAGGTCATTAAATGGAGGGTTCAGTGGGTTTAGGGAAAATTAACGGGTGGGGTTCGTGTGGGCCCCACCGCCCTCATAACCTCACTTGGGTGGTTTCCTCAACTTCTACTCAAAGGTCAAAACTACTTAAAAGAAAAATAAAATTTGTAACTCAATTTTATTTTTATCTTCCACAAAAATTTAACAACTCCTCCCGATCAAACACAATTCCGAAAAACGTGTTCCTAAGTATTTACCGGCGCAACAATTCCATCGATGCCCTCAGAATTCGATTCTGAGCACCGGTCCAAAAGTTAGGAAAACCCACTCGTTCGTTCACTGAACGTACCTGAGCTAAACTTCGGATAATAATTCTGGGCACACCGGGCCTCAGAATCAGGTGCCATCAGAAACTACATTCCTGTAAAATCCCAAAACAAATTAAGAAAAAATTTCCCTTGAATTTTACAGGCCTTTAAATTATGGATTCCGTCATTATGAAATTCGTTATTTATATTATTTTGGATTATTAAATTTTTACAAAATCTATGGATAACATTTAATTCACATGTGATTATTTATATTTCATTATTTGAAATTAATTTATTATTTCCATATTATTCTAAATATTATTTTTATCTTATATTTTTATTCATTTATCTTCTTTTTTATAATTTTTTATTCTTATTTTTGATAACTTGCATTTTATGTATACCCTTAATGAGCATCTAATCGCACCCCTTTCGAATGTTTTCTGTTTTCATAAGATTATAATTAGTTTATAAGGACTGATATTCAGGGTTAATCTATGAGAATAAATTAATTCTAAATAGATTATCTTTGAATTATTAAATATATTAAATTGTAATGTATGATTTACGTATATAATCTGGTTCAAAAAATTACTAAACTGATCAGTCATTTGGGATTGGTATATTTTATATATACCAATGTCATAAATTTAAGAACATAATATATGCTACTGAGGTTGTGGTGTTTATATTTATGCCTAGATATTTTTAAGTATTATTTTCTCTAAAACCCGATCCATATTTTGGAATTGTGTTTTTTTAAAATTAATTTTTGATGAAAGTAAATTCATAGAATAGAGGATTAAGACTAATATTGAGTCAACACCCCATTTTAAAATGTCACACTGTATTATCTATTTTTTCATTATTTTAATAGAAACCTCCATTGGTGTTTTATAATATTAATCAAATTTACTATGTATGTTAATCATAATTATTTATTTTTAAGAAATGTTTGGTTATGTAAATTAGATTCAACGGTTTTTGTTTGTTCAATATTATTTTAAATAATAATTGACCCCATTTTTATAATATATTTAGAAAAAAATATTTATTTCATTAATTTTTATTAAAATGTTGTTTTTATGAAATTAAAGAATATTGTGATTAATTTTTTTTAATCAAATATTTTATTTAAAATAAATTTTACCCTTTCATGAGATATACACTTGGACCAAAAAAATTTTAAATAGTTTTTAAAATATTTTATAAATTCTAATATAGATTTATTTAATGTTATTAAATTTATGTTATATATAAATATAAATATTCGTGGTTAAAAATAGACTATGGGGAACTACTAATAATTAACTTGATTTTTTTAATAAAAATAATTATGATCAATGTTAGATCAAAATGAAAATTCCCTTTGAAGATATTGGGCTTGATATCTAAATGGTAATAGTTGATAAATTTTAAAAACCTCATGCTTAATGACATTCTTGGATTGATTCCACTAAATTATAATATGATTGAAATTGTAAGACTATAAATGACTAACTATTATGCATTAGGAAATGATAAATTTAACTTAATATATTATTATGATTATTATTTGGAAATAATGGATACCCTTACTATATCCCATGAATGAACATTTAATGATATAAATATGACCTAAAAACATTCAATATTATATATTATACTATTAATTTTAATCATGGTGAATTATTTATTGAAATTTATATCACGATTATCGATATATTTGATATGATTCTATAACTAGGAAAGACTGCTGTGAATATGTATAATGTAATGAAACCTGTAGTATGCCTTCTATATAGATGGAGTTGAAAATATGTGTAAAAAACAGAGTCATGGGAAGTTATCCCACTACCAGTATAGGGTCTAATTTAAAATATAATGATGTATGAAGAAGAACAGAACGTCTAAAGAGGGGAGTTGATGATCAAAAACTGAATGTAGTTTCATTTATGTTTTCTAAAATTATAGAAAAATATAATATCAAATCTTAATGTTTTAGTCGTGAAGAATCACCTACTGCTAGTGATGATGAAATAGAATATATTTATAGAAATTGCAAAACTGTCGACAAAAAGAATTAGTTCTTCAGTAAACCCATTTATTGTTTAATATATGAAATCAAATTAAACTAGAGGGGATTTTAGAGAATATATGATACTACATATTATTTTATACGTTATGAATGTAAGATAAAATGAAAAACCAATGAATAATTTCCCAAGATGACATATAAAAAGAAATATTCAGAAAAGGTAATAATTTGAAAAATTCTTTGAAGGCCATATGGAGTTCTATAGTGGGTTGTTCAAATAAAACAGATTCTACCTATAGAGAAATAATAGACAATGTTAATATTTGTTTTATGAAAATCTCATTATTGGTATTAAATGTTTTTCCTAAATATATTATTCATATTTCAAATCATCTTGAGACTAGAAATGATAGTAGAAATATTTACATGGATGACTTATTTTCAAATTTTAATATACTAAAAAAATTAAATAAATTTAAAGATAAATATAAAATTATAAAAAGGAACCCTGATTTTTCATATCGCATTAAATTGAATCATAGTATTGATAAAGAAAAAATCCACCATTGATTAAAAAAAATTATTGGAAATTTTCTAATGAAATTTTTTTATAGGTTTTATAATGAAAGAAATTTTTTTGCCAAATTATTGGTAATAAAAATATACCTAAATATAACACTAGATTTAGATACAAAAGTAAATAGAGGGAAATCCAAAAAAATGAATTCTTTTCTTGTTCTAGGTCATACATTTATACTTTTAGTTCTTTTTTATGTTGGTAGAAATAATGTCTCTATTTTTAAAAGTACAATATCTATATATCAGATAATAGTAAAAAAATTATGTATTCCATAATGACATATTACTGAAATCTCATGAAAACATTAAATATGGGTATAAAAATATGTTTTGGATTAAAACTATTATATTGGAAACCTTCTATATTAGATTGAGTTACAAACCATTGTACATGTATAGTTTATGTTCTCGAAATATCAATGGAGAAAACTCAAGATATAAAATCATGACAAATTTTGATGGAATACATGTCACATTTGGTGACATTTCAAACTGAAAATTAGAGAAACTGTCTAAATTGGTAACTCTTGTACAATTTCAATTTTTTTTAAATGGATTGAAATGTAATCTTTTTATAATTTCAAAAAAAATAAATTTTATTATTTTCATGATATGTTTCAAAAAAATTTCCAGTAACTTCATTCATTCTAATAATTCTATAGTTTTTATTTCCATGGAAAATGAACAATTTTATCTTGTAGATTTAAATTCATTATTTTTTCAATATTTTTTTTGTTAAATTGCAATTAATAAGAAACATGATTTTTTCAGAGGATAATATGACATTGAATTACAGACTTACTTAGATATATTACCCATAATGTATTATTAATGCATATACATTATTTATATTTATAATATAAAAATACTATAATCCGTCTAAAAAGGGAATTAATTATAAAATATCTATAAAATTTATTAATGAAATATAAACTTTTAAACCATTATTATTTATTCTCATGGATTTTTTTTTGACCCTATCGAGTTTATAGATTTTTTGGAAAAAGTTATACATATGTTATAGATGATTATTATTAAATATATACAAGGTTTTATTACTTGTACTTTAAAATAATGCACTTTTATAGTATTAAAAATATGTTAAATATGTCGAATATTAATGTCAAAATAGACTTCAATATTTAATAAGTGATCATTCCCACGAGTTTGACAATTAGAAGTTTTAATCCTTATAATAACAACATGGATAGTCACATCTTTTCTTCGCATTGTACCCCATAAAATAATGGGGTAGTAGATAGAAGAAATAAAACCATAAATGAACGACAACAACAATTATCATTGAGTCTCATTTACTAACTTATTTATGGGAATAATCTATGAAGACAACATGCAATATAATTAATAGATATTAAATTAGACCACTTATAAGGAAGACACCATATAAATTTTGTAATTGTTTAAACCCAAAGGATAATTACTTTATAGTTTTTTTGGGTAATAAAGTCTTTACACTCAATAAATTGTGAATTTTGAAAACATTTCTTCCTAAAGTAGTGAAATAATTTTCTATAGACATTCTACATCAGTTAAATCAAATAGGGTGTCTTATAAAAGAAATTTTATTGAAGAACCACTACAAGTCATGTTTGATGAAATATATCCCCTTGGAGCCAAGGAATCATTATAAATTATTAAAAAAGAACATTCCAAAGAAGAAATAAATGTCGAAATGGGTGAAAATTCTACCTGAACACATAGAAAGAAACCAAAATGTTATGAAAAATATGTTGAACCAAATAATGAAGATTATAATGAGGTTTCAAGCAATGATATTCCTCAAACTGGTAAGACACATATATATCATCTGTTTGATGTTGTTATAGGTTACATGGATAAATGAAGGAAAACTAGATATTCTATAATATATCAGGTTGAACTATATGATTTTTTGTCATATAGTGAACAATATATCACCAATTATGAAATTAATAAAATGTTTTTTTAATCGAAATTCTAGAAAAATTCAACCATATTGAATGAATTTTTTTTTGGGAATTAGTGGAATGATGTAATGAATAGCTAAATATTGGTACTAAAATAGTGTTTAGAACTTGTTTAATGAGTATCTTAAAATTGATAAAAACAAATATACACTACTTTCATTAGGATATAACAAAGAAGAATGTATTGACTATAGGGAATCATTTTCCCTGGTATCTATAATTCAATACATTAGAATGATTCTTAAATGTACATCACATTTGAATGTAAAACAATTTCAAAGGGATATAAAAGGTGAATTTATAATTTTTATTAAAATTATGGATGTTTTTTTAAACAAACCCTTGGATTTTTAAACCCTCACATTCAATATCTTATTATCAAATTATCAAAATGTTTATATGGTCCAAACGAAGCTCATAAATCATGTTATGATTGGATCCCCGCTATTTTGATTTCTAAATTCTTTACTAAAGGAAAAAACATAAATTAATTTAATCATTAAAATAATTTAAAATAATTTCTTATTAATACAAACATGTTTTGATGATATTATTTTAAAATCATCAAAAAATTATTTTTTCTCTACATTTTAAAAAAGGTTGAAAAATGAAGTTGAAATGAGATAGAATGGTGAAAATAAATTCATCTCAAAATTTCGAATGTTAAAAAATAAAGAAGTAATTATTTTAAATCAATTTAAGTACAAAAAATACTATTTAAATATTTTCCTTAGACAATAGTAATATTTTTCATACTCCCATGTGTACAAATTATAAGTTATATCATCAAGAAACTAGGAAACCACTCGATCAAACCACTTATAGAGGCATTAATGCATGTTGAATATACCTAACATCTAGTAGTCCATATATAATGGGTTGTTTGTGTGTATGATATCATTTTCATGAAATTTATAAAGAGTCCAATATATTTTCTATTGAAAAAATTCAATTATTTTAAAAAAAACAAAAAACATAATATTGTTTCATTCTAGAGAAAAAGTGTATGATTTGGTTAATTATTAAAATATTGATTCAGGAGATTGTATGTTACACCAAAAAAAACTTTTAGAACATTTCAATTTTATAAAATTAAATAGTTCAATGGATTGGTAAGAAATAATATTGTTTTTCATTGTCCACTACTAAAGCAGTGTATATAAGGTGAAAATACTTTCTATGAATTGATTCTAAGGATGAATCATACATTACCAGACTATCGATATCAATTATTCCATGTCCCTATAAATTTTTATAATACAAGTGTGACATATTTTTATGTGATTCATATATTTCATTACAGAAAAAGTATATTTATATGTTATATAACATTGAAAAGGATCATTTCTATAATGGTCATTTAACTATAGAAATATTTATCATTGAACATGATCTGGATAATATAATTTAAAAACCATTAAATGTTGAGATAATAAATCTTATCAAATATGAATTGGGAATGATATGTTATGTATAAATGTTTCAATTTAGTTTTAGTTATTAATTCATATTTTAATCTATTTAAAATATTTTCTATGAGAATTTCATGAAGTAACTATAATGAATGCTTTAAATGGTTTGTAGGATGACCATAAATATTTATTTTAGATATTTCTGTACATTCTTTGAAAAGTTTTCTGTAATGCTATTGTACTTATTGTGAGTATTTCCTCAAATGTTCAATAAACATATTGTGAAACAAATACTCTATTATTTAAGATCCATGGTCATTATACATACCATTTCAATTAAACTATATTTAATATGGAAAACATATGAGTGAAATTTATTTAATATTTATTATTATTTTAATCTGAATAATATTTTAAATTGAATTATAAGCACAATCAAAACTATAAGCTTCATTTTACGTTAGTTATAATTTACCTGATTAAGTTATTCATAGAAGATTATTTTCACTATTCTTTATTCTCATACACTCTCTATCATAATCTTCACTTTTTTCCACTCATTTGAAAACCTCATGAGATCGGAAAACAATCTAAAATTGGTGAATTTGAAACATTCCACATATTTCATTCTTCCAATTGATCCAACTACTATTAATAAATCATAGAAATCAAACTATGTTATATATAATCATTATAATTGAAGAATATTCACTTAATAAATCATTATTTTTTATTGTAAAATGAAGACAATGCAATGTGGTTGTAATTAATAATTTCAATGTTTTATATTGTGATTCAACATTATGGTTGAGATCCATTATTTTTTCAATATGGTAGAAATTTTTATCAAAATCTAGTTTTGTAATTCTATGTGAATATATTGTTTTCCATGGTGAGAAAAGATATATTGTCATAACTATGGTCGCATGTGATGTTGTGGATATTTCCTCAAAACAATTGAAAAACTATTTTTCTATTACATATAGAGGAGAATGTGAGGATTATAAAAGATGTTATCATTTTGATAATGCTCATTTCATGATTCAGAATACCATATAAGATCTAATTTTGAATAGTACTACCATGGCACCATTATATTAGGAGTTGAATGGTGAATTTGGGATACTAGATAATTTATTAAGGAAATAAAATTTCCAGGAAAAGGTATGTTCAATATATTAATGAAACAAGATATTTTCTTTTTATTTTTGTTAAATAATTGTTTTCAGATCCGTCATTGAAAAACAACCATGAGACGTAGGGTGGAGCTGTGCAAGCCAATATCCAAGTTCATTAACTTTTCTTATCTGATGAAAAAATCATTATATCTAGAGTATAGAGTTTTAATTCTTTAGGGGAGTAATTAATAACTTCATCTGATCAATTTTTCTTAGACAAAATAAATGTAATAAATGTGATTTAACTATAATACATGGAAATAAGAATTGTTGGGTGACCTAGAGAAACTATCTGAATAATTTACTGAGTAATGTATCATAATATACCTAAGCTTCTAGGGGATATATGTATTGATTTTGATGAAGTTGTGAAGTAATTTGATAATGTTGTTTCTTCTTCATATAAAGCTATGGAGTTTTTAGTGGAGGAAAAAGAGAAATATAACGATGTAAAAATTATATAAGTTGTATACTTAAGGAATAATATAATATATTAATAAATATGAATGAATGGGATCATTCTATTGGATACAATGAAGTTAGAGACAACTCATAAGGGTCATTGATTATTTAGAATATCCTTATACAGCCAATTCTTATTACACCTTATAACATGGATATGTCCCTTGATCTCTTATTTTAGAATTATAATATCATTATTTGGATGATTAAAATAATAGAGGTAGTCCATTTTTGAAATGTTGAAATTTGAATTTTCTCATTTAAAATAACAATATAAAAAGATTTGATTACTCATTCTGATCATGAAGTAATAGATTATGTGTCTCCTACAAGAAAATTTCTATACTATGAAATTCAAAAAATCAATTCTCATACTCTCAAATGGATGGATTGGATTCTAATCTTGTTTTTTATGAGGAAATTAATGATGATTCTAATAATGATAAAGTTTAATCCTTTTATAAAATTCAGGATCAGGAAATGCGACATTGATATATAAGAGATTCACGTGATTTAGATTGTATTCATCAAGCTATTGTACCAACTCCCCTAACTATTTCAGCCTTTATTACTTAAACATAATTTGAATTAAAGATTAAATGGTTTTTTTGAAATCATAAAATATGGATATATTCTTGAATAAATTTTTATATTTTTTACAACCCCTTGAGAAAATTTAGAATGGTAGATATATTTGAAGATATTACGTTATTAATAAATCATATTTAACATAGATTTTATTTTCTAATTGTGATGATATAGAATATGAACTATGATTTATGTCTTATATTGGTAATATTGACGATGATCTATTTAACATTATAATTATGTTAGAAAAATGTATTGTGTGTATTGTGTTTCATCTTGGTACAACACCTCATTATGGCCCCCCTCTTCATTTATTTATTGAAGATGAAATAATCAAATAATTCATAATAGAAAATTTGGTATTTTTTTAAAAACTTTTATGAAAATATCATCAGGATGTGTATAATGGCATTCAAGCCTATGCTGACAAGACCCAAGAAGTAGATTGTGATTATTCACCTAAATTGATTCAAGATAGAGAAACCATCAAGAGGAAAATTTAATATTATGTTATTAGGATCATCAGAAATTCATATCAAATAGGGTGGGTTAGAACTCTTTATATGGACTCAAATATTTTTCTATAAACTGATTATTTTCAGCAACAAGAAGAGAAGATCATAGTTATGAAATATATATGGATTAATTCTAATAGAATAAATTGTTTGGAAAAAATCCCTCAAAGTATCATTGGTGAATTTTTGAGGTGATTGTGTTTGTTGAAATAGTGGACATCTGCGATGTGATTGTTGACGAAACAAACAAACGATGTACAAATTTGTTTACAAAGAGGACATCATGATGGAATGTACAGTTAAAGAGCTGAGGTCAACGATCCGTGTTTGATTACAGAACGTCGACAAGAGGAATGGATGATCTGGATGTGGTACAAAAAGAACAGATACAAGGTGGCGTCGTTTTCCAGTGTCTTCCAAATTTTAGGTCCTCAAAATCAACGAAATGAAGAAAATTTATTTTGGAAAAGGGAATTGAGAACCAAGGTCTTGGAATAGAGGAAACATGGGCGCCATATGTTTTTCAAGATCAGATCATTAAAATATAGAAAAAGGAAGAAGGGTCTCACATGTATTATGTTTGGTCGCGCAAGTACATGCGCGCCGTGAAGAGACTTGCGCGCTGATGCCTTGGATGCTTGAGAAACTTCGTACCTATTGTTTTTCAGAGTCAGAACTTCAAAATATGGCAATGGAAAGTGGTTTTCGAAAGTTTTTAAGTAGGTCACACAAGTGAATTGTAGAAGAAGAGACTTGCGCGCTGAGACTTGCGCGCTGAGGAGAGACTTATGTGCCGTCACATAGGGGCGACCAAATGCCTTTAAATACTGTACCACCCCTCCGCATTTTGAATATTGTTCAACACTTGTAAGATTCAGAGCTCTCGTTGCACAGGTGTGGTGGTCTCGCAAGTGGTCGTGTGTTGTACAGGTGGGACTTGCGTTCCAGATTTGAAGAAGGGATATTGTTGTTGGTTGCGCGCCAATGTTGGTTTGGGCGTAAAGGGAATTGAGTCGTACAGCTTTGGAGTTGAGGAAGCTTGTTTCGCGCATGTTGTAGAGGAATACATGCGCGCCCGTTGTGGCTTGCATGCCGAGACTTGCGTGTCACCTTAGAAAAGGGCGACATGTAAGGTTTAGTTCCCATCCTTGTTTTCGGGCTGCGTGGAAGCTGGAAGATTTCTTGATACCTTCGGTGCAAAGACAAATTCATCTACGGGTGAAGGTTGAGCTTCAACAGAGCATCTACATACTGAGGAAGATTCATTCCTTCATGTAAATGAAGAGACCTACAACTCTATAAATTGTGAGTGGATCCTTTCTGGAGTAGTGAGCAAATGAAGAGGAAGAAGGTGATCCTCTCCACCAGTAATGAGCCAGAGAGAGAGAAACAGGGAGTGACCCTTGGGAAAGAATTGAGTTGTCCCTAATACTTGTAAAGGTAGTGAGCCTGGGACAGAGTGACTGTGCCCGAACATTGTAATCCATAGTTAGTGATGTTTATTGGAATTTGGTAAGACCGGAAACTTGTCGGTGTATGCTCCTTGGACGTATCCCTTAGCGGTGAACCAAGTAAAATTGCTGTGTCATGTGCATGCTTTACCTTCTTATTATATTGTGCAACAGGAATGTGAGAGGAGAGTTTTTTTATATTGAAAAAAGATCAAAATGGGATTTATTTTTGAATTAGTCATACCCTGATTCACCCCCCTCTCAGGGTACTCAGCCTGGTGGACCTAACATAAATAATATTTTATTTGGGGTTTTGAGAATAATACATAAGCTATTTGTGATATACGTGGTTTGTTGAACCATATTTATACACTTCTTAGATAGTTATTCTACCCCCTCACCCATTAATTTATCACTACCTACTACCACATCCTCAATTAATACATTTTTTCTTTCTCCATACCAATCCTTTTAGTATCATAGAATTTCTTTTGGGTGTGTAATTTTTAGAGATCTCACCTCATCATCTTATATTGAGACTACTTTTTATCATACATCTACATCATATGGGAAAGACATTATCCTTCCTAAAGATGATATAGGAGTTTTTATTTCAGATTCAAATTAAAATATTTGAAATAGAAATTTTAATAAGATCATTCACTTTTGATATATTTGTGGAATACATTATTTTAGTCTCAATTTTCAATATTCATACTACTCATAATTTTTCATTATTTGAGATTTTGATAATTCCTAAATGGGTAGAAAATTTAACAATAGTGAAACATTAAAATAAATTCAATATATTTGAAACTAATTCCTGATTTCAATAAAATTCTAAATAGATACTTCCATCCTATGTAAATATAATTTGATATTTTCAAATTCCATCAAATTTAAATGTAATTGTTTTCTTAGAGAAGAACCAACATAAATTAGTGAGGAAAAATATTGTTTATATTTTAATTAATTATTTCTATGTTTTCGTTTTTTTATTACATGGAAAAATTGTTGAATACATGGGTATGTCAAGATATAACCATGCCAAATTTCCGAGTGATGGTCAAGTGACTGTTTCACCATACTACACATTAAAATTCACTTTATGACATGACCAAACTGCTAACCATGTGTCTTATGAGAAACATTTTTCTATGCCATGAAATAATTTGACATTAAATATAGTGGTTATAATGTACTGAAAATATCCTTATCTCATATACAGTGATCCTACCATGAGGTTTATTTTACCTATCGTTTACCAATCCATATGAATCCGTCTATAGATTATGGAAGAAACTACATAAAATTGATGAATTAAGTTTACTGTGAAGGGGTTTGTATAATTTTCATGAAGTAATATATTAAATACACATATTACTATAGTTAATACATGATAAAAATCTGACCACATGATGTCACGATCATAAGACATGTGAATATTTATTGACTACATCTAATAATGAACTAAAAATAGACTCCATAAAACATCATATGGTCTTTCTAACTAACCATTTCAAGGGTCCCTCAGACCAATTAATCATGAATTATTTGAAGACAACGTACTGTTTAAAAATATAATGTGGGTTATTTGAAATATTAGTACACTTGTTTTTGAATAATTAATTGAAGTATTAGTGCATTTAAAATTACATTGTTTATTACTAAAAAAAATTATTTTTATTAATATTTCATTAAAATTAATGTCGGATCATGTTATTGAATAAAATTACTGGTTTTCATGGTGATGAATACTTTTCCTCATACACATATAATAATAAAGGATCATTTACAAAGGAACCTATGAAATAATGAGGACTCTACAGAACTCCATTTTCCAAAATGTACAGTGGAAATTTTCCCAGATTCATTAAAAACATTAATAGATACCAGATAATAGAAAATATCTTGATTGATCCCCATCTAAATTCATATCATATATCACATTCTATTTCTATTATAGATATTATTTTGATCTATGGTATTATATTACTTATATATTTTTAAAATACATTCTATTATATTATATGATAGAGTTCATGATACTCTCTCTAATTATTTATTCCAAATCCCATCAAGAATTATATAAGAGTTCATGTGTGACCATATGATTTATCTTATCCCACATATAACTGTGTAAGAGTTACTATGGTAGAATAATATTGTATACTATTTAAAAAAACAATTCGAGGTTCCAAATTTGTTTTTTAGAAAAAAAATTCTTTGTAATACGTGATTTTCATGGGGAAGTGATTATTTATCCTCTGAATATGGAGAAACATGTTAAAAATTTCACTATCATATATTTTTTTGGTTTTCATTATTTTAGATCAAACATATAGAGATTCTATTAACATTGAAACAAAACATTGCAATGATATGTAATCGTAATCATCTTTTTATATGTTGTTGTAGGATAATTAAAATTTTCCCAAATGATGAAGTACATTCAATGTTACATTAATGGAAACATAATGGAGGTTTTAGAGGATATTTGTAAAATTCCATTATATGACTTAACCGTTTTGATTAACTGGTAGTTTTAATAAAATGCGCGGATTTAATTTTTAAATTTCATTTATACATAAAATTTATTGTAAAATAAAAGTAACCATCTTGATTTTACTACTTTGATAAAGAATTTATAAAAGTAGAATTGAATAATTTTTGGAAAAATTTATATCTCACTGAATAATCCTCCAAAAATAATCATTGAATATGATATGAAGGCTTCTAAATGGTTATGTGAAAACAATTTAAAAAAATTATTTTAATTAAAAAAAATAAACAATATATAATTAGAAATATATATAGTTTGTTAGAAATAAATGTGTCGGGGATGATTAGACATTATATATTATGAGGATGTAAATTAATTTGAATATGTTGAAATTACATTTTAATAAACTCACAAAAACATTTTTATTAAGATATCACATTGAAAAATTGTAATGGAAAATAGAAAGGTCACATGAGAATAAAAATATATTGAATTAAAATAATAATTTAATTTCATTAGGAATAATCTATATTGAAATGGTGGATCACATTTATTTTAATAATAAGATATTTATTATTACAATTTTTCACTATTATGGTAATGAAATTCATTTAGAAATCAAATTTTAGATGGAAATGAAATTTTGCGCATTAAGGGAATACCTTATGAAATATAAAATATAAGAATTTATCAATAATTCCAAAATGAATCTCAAGGGACAATATTTTAACACAATGAAGGTGAATTTATGTTAACCCTCATAATCCATGAATAACGAGGTCCCTAAAAGGTGTTCATTATTGTAGAAATATAAATCCATAGAAATAATTTGGTTAACTTGAAAAAAAACATTTACATGAAAACTTTCTATGATTATAATAAATATGTTCCATAAGAACAATTTTAATTCAATTAATGATAGTTTAGTTTTCATAACTATTAATATAATGGTAACATTAGATAACAAGGATTATTATGGAATTGTCACTGAAATAACACAAAATTAATTAAAATTATTATAATTTATTAAAATTAGTTTATGAATATTATATAGTTATATTATTGTAACTCCCCGAACCTAGTTACCCATAGTTGGTTCATTATTACATAACATTTCCATGATCACAAAGGGTCAAGTCTCGAAAGACCGATTTGTTTAGTATCCTTGGAAATACAAGATACATTCATAAGTTTTACATTACATGATAAAATGAAAAACTACAACAACATATTCTCAATAGGCCACACTCATATCCCTTAAAATATCATACATGTTAGTCATAATATACTTCTTCACATCCTAGTAAAAATTAAAAATAGAAATGGGTGAGCCCAGATGATCAGTAAGGATAACAAAATAGTGGAAACATTCATAAATAAGTATAAACATTTAAGGAAATGTAAGAATAGAACAAAAGCCTATAAAAACTAAACATCATAAAAATATGGTGATGATAAAATTCACATAATTTCATTTACTTATTCCCATGGATATCTACTAGTTGAATAATCAGAAGAAATATCAATAGCCACTTTCATAATGATGGAATGCATAATTCCAGACTTTATAACCACATAGTCAAGGATTTGGGCCAATATTACAAATAATATTTAGTCAAGGACTTGTTCCAAGACACTAATTTGTCTCATGAGACCTACCGATGCATCATGGAGCTATTTATGGATGCACCCGTCACTTACTAAGTCGAATTCATTCCTCATATGAAATTCTTCAAGCATAACATAAACATTTGTATTAATACTATCATAAGAAATGTCAATACTTTCTCCATAAACCATGAATGGTGTGAAAATAACACATCCACAGTAAAACATATCACAAAACTTTCAATACAATATGGTAGTTTTGTATCATAATAAATTGACTTCAATTATGCTTATAATCCATCAATGGATGTTGACATAGATGAAATCAAAACATTTTTTTGAGCAATATCTCTTTCTATTTTGAAATTATTTAAAATTCACATAATTATAAAAGAAAACATATATTTTTAAAATATTATTATAATCTTTTAGGGAAGCATCGATTATTTTATAATGGCCGAAAATATCCCCACCCGTCATATATGTTTAAAAAAACATTCTTACTTTAATTTTGTCGAAAATGTCATATGGTTTCTTGTTTGGAAAATTACGTAAATATTCCACTCAAACAATTTTATAAAAATTAATAGAATGGTATAAAATAATTTAACCAATATTCTAGTAAATACTAAAAATGTTTTGGAATACATTTTTATGAAGCATGGATGTGGATGATAAAGAGGTCCCAGAAGATAATTAAGTAAAAACAATATCGGATAATAAAGAGATTGTGAAATTAACCCTTAAATTGTACTTTTCCTTGGTGGATGGTACATTATACTCATTTATAATAGTTAAATAATTGTTATTAAATTATACAAGAACTATATACATAAATATAATATCATATATGATTCTCTATTATTGCTTTGTTAGTGATATTTCATTAGTATCATCGTTTTGAGTGTTAATTGATTCGTTTTCCATTATATACTTTGTTATGTAAATAATGTTTTTTATGGATAGTATATATCTTATTCATGTTAAAAAGTATATTAATTCATTAAAAAAAATTTTATTCATGAAATGAAAATTAGTCTTGAATGGATATGATGGGAAATGAATCTCATCTCGTTCGTGGAGACTGTAATCCGTACGTACGAACGAGTGACAATATCACTCATTTGATATAAAAATAATATATAATTGGATGGTATATCATATATAAAGAATAATTATTATATTATATTTATTATTTAAATAATTTATACTCATTATTATAACCATCCATATGCTTATGTCTTTGAATAACAAACTACACCACGATGTGGAGACGTTAATCCATATTTTCGCACATATGGTGCCTTTTTTATTTACAGGATGGATAGAATAATGAATATGGTTGTAAAATTTTTATAATAACATCACATTATATAGAATATACTGGCTTTATTATTTTATAAGGAAAAAACGAATAATGAGGAAGTGGAAGACAAAAATAACATGAAAGAGGTGATGAAATATTCAACTCTTATTAGGGTTCTTCATTTTAATTTGATCAAAAGGGCTCTTAAGGATGGATTTTTGACTAATGTAATACCTCTAAGATGTAGGGAGGTGAGCTGGGAGGATATTTGGGTAGGGGATGGTAGAGAAAAATTATTTTGAAGGTGTGAATTTGATATAAGAAGAAGTTCCCTCTTATAAGAGGGCTGAGGGGCACCTTAGGAAAAGATTGAAATATTATTTTATAATAAAATAATTTTCTATTTCTAATGGCCCAAAAATGTATTATTTAAAGGATAAGGTGGTTATGGGTCGAAAAACTCTAAAAAAATAGGTTTTATACAGGTTTGGGTCACTATATTTACCTTATATTTTAGATTTATCTCTTAGTTAAATAGTTTGACATTTACCATGTCTCTTTGTATTTTCATATTATATGGTTAATAAACATACTATAAACATCCTTGAGAACCTCATGTGGTTCACTAATGATACAACTTTAATTATATAATACTTTTTGCCGAACCTTAGGTTTTTAGCATTATTATATCAACCAATAATATTGTAATTGTTTGAAAAACTCATTTAGGCCAATTTTGACATTTTTTAATAATTTATATTTGTTAAAGTCCTAATAGCTTATTACTTCAAACTAAATACATTTAATCAACCCTAAAAGTTAATATTAACATATAAAATTAGTTTAATTAATTAAAATATTCAAATTATTTTTATTTCGATAATTATAATATCAATAATTTTTATCAATCATTACTATGGTAATTACTGCATCATCTTGGTGTCATAAAAATTTTTAATTATTTAATGACTAAAAATAATAAATAAAATACCATTATGTAGGAAATATTTTTATATTTATAATTAATATTTATAGTTGAATTTATATTTTTTTGACACTATATTAAAAATGGTTTAGTTATTAAATATTTAATTTAATTCTTTTTACTGTTCTTTAAATAATATAATAATAAATGTCCTAATCTAATACATGTGGACCAAAAAGGTTAATAATTTTTTCCTAAGGTTTTTTGGTCGAATTATACATATCCAATTGAAATTGGACATGTGTTAGGGTAATAATATTATTATTTTTATGCTTAATTACCTTATTTACTTTTAAATGTGGTAAATAAAAGTAAAAAGTAAGTATTAACCAATAATTATTTTTGTCTTATTGAAAAAAAATTAATTATTTATATCAACTATGTCTCTCAGATTTTTTAAAATTCAACTCTTAGAAGTGGTAAAATAAATTTTTATACAAATTTGCAAATTCTCCTCAGAGGTGGGTAAACGAAGGTAAAATGTTCGAAAAAATTTTATATATCTAAATTTACTATAAACTTTCTCCAATGAAATACATTAAAAATAAATATGTAATGTGTATCTATTTTGAAAAAAAATAATTTAAAATAAAATAACTAATTTTTTAAATAAAAAGTTAGTTTTAATCAATAACTCATTGTTTTTCACTATTCATAAAAAACTGAATGTTTTCAGAAAAATACCAAAAATTCACCCTAAGATAATTTAGATATTTAGAATCAATAAATGAAGTCCATTTTGAATGATAAAATTTATTAAATTTCAAAAAGTGTGTATTAATATTCATAATGTCTATTTTGATTGGTCACGATGTGTTAGAATCTCGATGTGGCGTAGAGTGCATGCTATTGATTTATTCAAAGGAAAAAATACCAATGAAGATTTTGGTGTTACATTATTACCTCCTTAAAATAATTTCGTCCTCAAAATTTCTAGAATATTATTGCATAATAATATTCAGGTGGTTCTTCATCATATGTTACTCATGTTCCCACGTTGCCTCTTCCATCTAATGGTTTATCCAAAGAACATTTACCTAAGGAGTCATTTGGTTTCTCGACACTTGTTCGCTGGTATCAAGAATTTTGACAGGATCTTCACAATAATACAGACCAGGTTCCATTTCAATTTCCTCAGTGGTGAGTACATGCATTGGGTTAGGCATGTATTTTCTCAACAATGCTATATGGAACACATCGTGAACTTTGGAGAGACTTGGTGGCATTGCCAACCAGTAAGCTACAACCCCAATTCATTCTAGAATTTTGAAAGGTCTGATGTACCTGGGACTTATTTTACCCTTCTTACCGAATCGTATAACTCCCTTACATAGAGATACCTTCACGAAAACATGATCTCCTACTTGAAATTTCAAATCCTTCATTCGGTTATCATCATAACTCTTCTGCCTACATTGTACTTTTTTTATGTGTGTTTGGATAGCCTTAACCTTTTCCATCATTTCCTCAACAATTTCTAGGCCTATGAGTTTTCTTTCACCAATATCATCCAAACAAGTTGGTGTGTGACATCTTTTGTCGTATAACGCTTTATATGGTGCCATTTGAATTCTTTAATGGAAGCTATTGTTTTAAGAATATTCTTCCAGAGGTAAATATTGATCCCACAAACCTATAATGTCACGTGATCAAGATCTCAACATGTTTTCTAATGTTTGAATAGTCTGTTCTGATTGTCCATCAGTATGAGGGTGGTCAGCAGTGCTCAAACGAAGATCGGTATTTAGGGCTTTATGAATACTTTTCCAGAATATTGATGTAAAATGGGGATCACATCCAGAAACCAATGATAGGGGTACACCATGGAGTCTTACCACTTCATTTATAGATAGTCATGCTAAACATTGAAGTGGTAAATCGTCTATTATTACATGAAAATGTGCTGACTTGGTAAGACAATCAATAATGACAAATATTTCATCATTCCTTCTAGGTGTATTCGGTAGCCCCATGACAATTTCCATCGTAATATTATCCCATTTCCAATAAAGTATTGGAAGAGGTTACATGACTCCTCCAAGATACTGCCTTCCAGCTTTCACTTGTTGAAAAACCATACATCATGAAAAAAATCACCAACCCCTCTTTTCATGTTGCCCCACAAAAAATTTTACTTCAAATCTCTATACATCATAGTGATACCATGGTGTTTAGAGAAATTAGAGCTATGAGCATCATCTAAAAGTTTTCTCTTATAATTAGGTATATTGGGAACACAAAGTCTCTTCCCAAATTTCAAAATCCCGTCTTCATATATGATGTCATTCAATCTCCCATAATTCACTGCTATAATCTTCATTTGAAACTCCTCATCCATGGTCATAGAACTATTTATCCTTTCTAGTAAATATGGGTGGGAATCCATATGAAAATGCATTGATGTTTCACCTTCCATGGTTATTCCCATATCATCTTTTACTAGATCCATGTATATAGGATCCTTTTCAACTCTCATATTGTTCAAAACTCCATGATCCATTCTACTCAAAGAATCTGTCACCTTATTTTCCTTCCCCGAGTGATAGTTTATATTGCAATCATAATATTTGAGTAGTTCAATCCATCACCTTTTCCTCATGTTGAGTTCTTTCTGTGAGAAAATATACTTCAAACTCTTGTGATCAGTATAAATCTAACTTTTTTCAACATAGATAAAGTGTCTCTATATCTTTAATGAAAAGTATGAAACTGCTAACTCAAGATCATCAGTAGTATACTTTTGTTCATGAATTTTTAGTTGTTGTTATTCATAGGCAATAATTCAATCATTCTGCAAAATGACACAACCAAGTCATTTATTTGAATCATCACTATAAATAACAAACCCATCATTCCCCGATGGTAGTGTCATGATAGGAGCATCGACTAATATTCTCTTCTGTTATTCAAAACAATTTTCACACTCTTTTTTCCAAACAAATTTAACCCCAATACGTGTGAGATTTGTTAAAGGGTTAGCCAATCGGGTGTAATTCGGGAAGAAACATCGATAATAACATGCTAAACCAAGAAAACTGCGTACCTCAATTATACTCATTGGTGATGTCCACTCATGGATTGCCTTAGTATTTAAAGGATCAACAGAGATTCCATCCTTAGAGACTATATGGAAAAGAAAAGATATCTCCTGATGCAATAATTCATAAAAACTAAATTTCCAATATAATTCATTTCATCTGAGACTTTAGAATAATGTTCATGTGATTTTCATGGTTTTCATAACTTTTGATTTGTACCAAGATATCATCAATAAATTCCACTACAATGTTATCAAGTCATTCCTTGAAAAATTTATTCATTACATCCATGAAGATATGGGGTGCATTATTCAATCCAAAAGGCATTACTGTGTACTCGTAATGCTCGTACCTAGTTCGAAATGCTGTTTTCAGAATGTCTTCCTTTTTCACACACAACTTATGAAACCTAGATCGATGGTCAATCTTGGAAAAACATTGAGCTTCGTGAAGTGGGTCGAATAAATCATCAATTCGAGGTAGGGGATACTAGTTCTTTATTGTTATATCATTTATCTCCATGTAGTCAATGCCCAACCTCATAGTTCCATCATTCTTCTTAACAAAAAGAATAGGGGCTCCCCATGGAGAAACACTAGGGTGAATAAATCCCCTATTACTCAATTGCTCGGGTTGTTTCTTTAGTTCCACAAATTCCACAGTGGCCATTCTATAAAGGGTCTTCAATATGGGCCTTGAACCAGGAATTAAATCAATGGGAAACTCAATTTCTCATTCTGGAGGATGTCCAGGTAAATCATATGTAAACACATCAACATATTCTTGCAAAACAGATATGTCCTCTATTTGAACATTCCATTCTTCACACAATGTTATTTCATTCTCTTCCTCCCCAATAATTGATTTTATTTGAGCTACTAGGGGTTGATCTAGATAAGAATTATGTGGTGAAATTTCTGCTCTAAAGATAAGGTACTTCATAAAATCAATAAGAATTGTAACCTCCTTCTTCTTACGATAAATTTTCCCTTGTGGTCCAAAATCCAATCCATTACAAGGATTATATCAAATTCAATCATGGGAATGATGATGATATCAGTAGATAAAGATCATTTTTATTCCCTAATGGGAATTTATTCACAAAACTATGTTGAAATGATAATTTCCTTAGGTGTTTTGACTGACAACTCCATTTCTATGTCAAATTTAAAATATCTAATTTTCTTAGGAAACTGGGAAGATATGAGACAATGCGATGATCTAGAATGAAATTAAGTATTTTCTAAACTTGAGGAAACCATTAAATAACCTTCCACAATGTCTTTTGGGGCTTCAACATCAGTAGTAGCGATAGCATGAGCTTGTCCTTGATCCCTTGGTCTTTTCTGAGATAATATTCCTTGGGGCTTAGGAAATTAATTTTCATAAATCCCATTTTGTCTAAAATTGTAGCATTCAGCATTTACAGCCTCTTTCTTCCCCTTGGAATGATGATCTTGGCGGCCTTTTTCACCACCCTTGTAACAGGCTCACATTCCCTTCTGGAAAGTATCGGGGTGTTTTTTCTTCCCACATTTACTGCAGGGTTAATATTCAACTATTCCCTTCTTCCCCTTATTTCCACTTCTAGTTTGTTCACCATATCTCTTCTTCTATTTCTTTTCTTTAAAGTTGTTTGATATAGAAAATTTCTTTTCTGTCTTGATAGAACATGAGATAATATCTTTATATTAGAGGAAGGATTGTGATACCAATGCTCGCCAGAAATTTTTTTTAAACCATCAAATAATCGATCAATATTACTCATTGGGTTACGTATATAATCTGATACTTGTTATTCTAACCATGTAATTTTATCCTAATACTTTGCGACATTCTCATCCTCCTTTGTTATCACACTCATAAATTTCCTTTCCATATCCACTTGATTGTCACGAGGAAAGTATTTTTCTATGAAAATATCGTTAAACTCTCTCCATTTTATATTTGAGAGTTCATCATCGTACTTTTTGTATTAAATCAATGACCTCCATTGGTTTGCATCTTTTGTGAGGGGATAAACTACCAGGAAAACTTTTTTCCTTTTGATACTCCAAAAAGTGTGAAATATATTCTATAAAGAATTTATCCATTGCTCAACTACTACTGGATTTGTAATCCCATTGAATATTGGTTGTTGTTTCCTCATGAAGTTTTATAACATTGATCATCCACATTGTGGATCAGGGTGCTCTATATGGGTAACAATATTATTCATAACCTCATTTAGTTTTCCCAATATGGTTATATGATGATCAGCCATAGTTTCTTCACCATCTCCACTATAATTATCATGAGTCAGAGGTAAATCCCTACATTGATTACGAGCATTTATACAATCTCCATTCCGTCCACTATGCACTATTTCTAAACAATGGCATAAACTAGATTAGTTTATTAATCGAAATACCTAATTCCATACTTGTAAAACACTTAACATAATTTGAACAGTTTAAGTATATAATCCATAATCATAAAAAATTCCTTTCAAGAATTATATACTCATAAACCCTTCATAATGGTTTGTCATGAAACTAAGAATTTTCCTATGCATGTCTCACAGGAGTGTCGTAACCAAGAATGCATAAAGGCCCATTCTCGTGCACCGGTTCTCGTTCGAGTCCAACCCAATGTGGTGTTTTTGGGTTTTAACCCAAGGTACATATGTGCCAGAGCTACCTCTACCTGCTCGTATCCAGACAGGGATGTATTTCCTGGAAAACTCGAGAAATCTATACAATACAAAAATTCTAGGAAGTTCTTCTATACTAATGCTCAAAGTGTATCTTAGGATAATATGCTCTAATAAAAGTTTTTCTAAATCTAGATTTTGGGGTTCATACTAAACTTTTTATGATATTAACTGTAATGTCGTGACCCTAGTTACCTAGAGTCGGTGCCTTATTACATAACATTGGCATGATCACAAAAGATCAAGTCTTGGAAGACCAATTAGTTTTGTAGCCTTATAATTACTAGATAAATTCATATGTTTTATATCACATTATAAAATGAAAAACTACAACAGAATAGTCTCCATAGGCCACAGTAATATCCCTTAGACTATCCCTACAGGTCTGTCATAATGTACATCTTCGCATCCTGGGGAAAATAAAACATAGAAAGGGGTGAGCTCAGATGCTCAGTAAGGATAACAATATAGCAGAATCTTTAATAAATAAGAATAAACATTTAAGGCAATGCAAGACTAGAAAAAATGACTTTTAAACATGAACTTGATAATAATATAGAAAAGATAAAATCAAATAATTCCATTAAATTATTCACATGGATATTCTACTAGTTGAATAATAACATGCAATATCAGTAGCCACTTTCATAATGATGGAATGCATAATGATAGACTTCATAACCACATAGTTAAGGCCTTATACCAAGACTACAAATACGATTTTGTCAAGGCCTTGTTCCAAGATACTTGTTTGTCTCATGAGACCATCCGATGCATCGAGGAGCTATAGCAGTCTCCACCTGTCACATACTAAGTCCAATTCATTGCTTATATGAAAAGTATCAAACAAAACATAAACATTCATATTAAAATTATTATACCAAATGTCAATACTTCCTCCAAAAACCATAAATGGTGTGAAAATAATTCATCCACAGTCAAACATATCACAAATCCTTCAATAGAGTATGGATATTTTTTATCATAATAAATCAACTTCAATTAATCTTAAAATTCATCAAAGGATGTTGACATACATGAAATAAATATTTTTTTTAGAATTATCTCTATCTATTTTAAATCATTTAAAAATAATATAATTATAAAAGGAAAAAATTTATTTTCAAAATATTCTTATAATCTTGAAATGGAAGCTTTGATGATGTTATAATTGTAGAAAATAGTCGCACCCGCCGTATAAGTTAAAAACCATTCTTACCTTAATTTTTTCGAAAAGGTCATAATGTACCTTGCTAAGAAAATGACGGAATGATTCCTTTCAAACCATTTTATAAAATGTAAAAAAAAGGTTATAAATGACTTTAACCCATATTTTAGTAAATAATAAAAAAATTTGTAATACATTTTCAAGAAACATCGATGTGGATGAAATTGAGGTCCTAGTGGATACTTACATAAAAAAAATCTCAGATTATAAAGAGATTGTGAAATTGACCCTTACCTTGTAATTTTACTTGGTCAAGGGTACTTTAAACTCTTGAATAATAGTTAAATCTTTATTATGAATGTCACGACCCATCCTCGAGGCCCGTGATGTGACTACCTGATGACCGCCATCCACAGGCTAGGGGCTAGAGACTAGAACCAAAGGCGTAAATCCCTAAAACTGAGAAGGAATTGCCTTTATAAAATGTAAACACATCTAACCAGAGTACATGTGAAAGAAAACAATAAGTAATAATGAAAAAAAAATAATGCTGAAAGTAAAGGGGCCAGAAATACAAGCCCGCCTATAAATTACATGGTAAAAGAAAAAACAGCTGGAAGGTGACATGCAGGTCCCAGATCGTCCACCACGATACCTACCTGAGGTTATGTTTAGATAGCCTCCTCATCGCCCTCGTCTGTCAACCTCCTCTGGGTAATGAAACTTCATGAGGCCCACCTCCGATTACTGACTCGTTGTGAGGTCCACCTCCAGGTGTCGTCTAGTCCCCGTACAGTCGGTCTCCATCAGCGTTGTCTGTCGTCTGCATCAAATACAACGAGGTACGTGCATATCCCGTTCAGGGGTGAGTATAATGATACTCAGTTGGGACCCCTAGACCCTCAAGGTCTCACTAAATCCAACAAGGATAACCACAAAGAAGGATCTCAATAGATAACCCTTACTTATGTATAAGCCCATACTTATACATAAGTTTTGAAGTAACTCATCTCAATCATGAGGAAACAAAAAGTATAAGAAATCAACGGATTACCACTACTTAGGTATATTCCCATATATATACCTAAGTTATCAAGTGACGCATATCAATTAGGAGGTAAAAATAAAGGTCATTGACTCAGCTGAAACCAGGATTTCCATTAATGAAATCGAAACCACAACTGCTAAAGAGTTCCCTCTGTGTTGAGTACATTGATCTTGTCACGACTCTGAGGCACTGCTCACTAATCTAAGACTGCTGAGGTAATCCTCCTGTCGAGGACCACGAGTCATCCACCCAAACACAGTAGTGCTCCCCGCCAAGGACTGCCACCTAAACACAGTAGTGCACCCCTCTAATAGCCTGTAGAGGTACTCCTTCTGTTGAGTACCATGGGAATGCCACCCAAACACAGTAGTGATCCCCATCGTGGGTATGACACCCATACATAGTAGTGCTTCCCACTGGGCTATACAAGTCACTCCGACTTGAATCGGACAAGCAGACTTCAGGTCTTATCCTGCTACAATGTCTCCGTACTCCGTAAGATCTTCTACAGGAGGATCTGCTCCACAAGATACTAGTAGATACTCCAAGTATCCCAATGTCCCACAAATAATTATCAAAAAGGTCCACCTCGTCAAAGAGGTCTCAACGCAACAGAAGGTGCGTCAATCGGACGCTCGGTCTATGAGTTATTAGCCTTTTCATCCTAGGGGCCCGGTTTGTTTCGTGTATGAACCAACTGATTGTATCTCAACTATACCCTGAACTCTCATAGGGTATACTCAAATGGACCGTTTCGGAACGTGATTACCAACGCCACTGATGGTTCTTCAAACGGACGTCTGATATTAAAGGTATCGGCTTTTCTGTTCTAGGGGCCAGGATGGATTTTGGGTACAATCCAACCCGGTCATATTCCAACTGCATCCAAACCTCAGGTGATGTACAAAAAAAGAACCGTCACTCCAAGATGAATCCAACAAAGTCAACATAACGTCAATCAGACTTCGGGAGCCCATGTTATAAGTGTTTCCGTTCCGAGGGCCTTGTTGGTTTCGGGTTCAAACCAACCCAACTGTACCCAAATTTCACCGAAAACTTGATTGTAATATACCAAAACAACTGTCTCGATCTAGGATCCCAAAGCAACTGACGGTGAGTCGATTGGAGGTCCTTAGCCCATGATATGGGCGTTTGAAAGAAACTGCCTGAAAATAGGGGGGTTTTGGCCCGGCCGACCCGGTCCAATATCCCCTGGGTCGGCTGAAATAGGTCGACCCGACCCGGGTCCGGGTCCGGCCCATTTGTGCATGGCCTGGCCCCGCCGACACGGCCCGGCCCAGCCGGTACGACCCGGCGCTGGGGGCCCGGCCCAGCGCGGGCAGCCCGACCAGGCTCGTGCGGTCCGGCCCAGCGAGGGCACGACTCGGCTCTTGGCTGAGCGGGATGCGAAGGGGGCGCCGCCCCCCATAATTAAAAATGGTGGACCCTGTGGGGTACAACCCTTGGATATTTACGGGGGTTACAACCCTTGGTCTCCTAGAGATACTTCCTACCATTACGGTCAGACAATTCTGCCATGCGGGACCCGCAGGGGGTCCCGCCTCTTGGACCACCGGTGGACGGCCTGGCTGGCCGCCCCCTGCTTAACCGTCACGGCCAGTTCATGGCCACGACCTCCTTTGGCCTCACCGGTGCAGTGCAATGGTGCCACGCACCATCGCCACGGCTCGCTCTGGCCGCGGTCTTCTTCGTCCCTACGCGGTGCAACAACACTGCGCCTCCATCAACAAAAATACCAACGAAGATCGTCAAGGAGAAAGGGGAGGATAATCGACCGTGTTTGTGAGATCCAAAATCCTCTCATTATGTCAATATCAATTGGCCATTAATTAAGCAACGAAGAACAAAAAATTAAATATTGAACAACAAAAACCCCTACCTCATATTTGAGGTTCTTTGTTGACGGAGTCGCGGAAGACAAGCATCCCGCTAGATGGCGTCGCGGAGAACCATGTCATCTCATAAATTTTTAAAGAAGAATACTTGATGTAGATTACACTTCATGTGAGCGGTGTATTCTCCCTTGTCGTGGAGGATGAAGAGGGTAGGAGAAGTTGTGGAGCGTTCTTTGCTGAGGGAGGATGTTCTTCGTGGAAGAATGAAGCTTTCTCCACTCCACCAAGGGTTCCCACCTCCAAAATATTTGAAAATAAAATACTAAAAATATGCTTCTCCAACTTTAAAGAAAATACAACAAATTAAAAATAATTCCAAATAATTATTGACACCCAATTTAATTAATGAAGAAATTAATTGGTTGTGGTTGGCAAAATTTATGAGAGGAGGTGGACTCATACATGCTTGGGAGGTGGGGAGGTTCCACCTTAATGAGGGAAGGAGTTCAAAGAGGATTAAGGTAAGATAGAGAGGTTAGGCTCGTGTGGGCCCCACCTCAAAAATATCCTCTCATGGGAGGTTATGTGGGAGTGGGCCCCACCTCTAACTCCCCTTGGGAGGAAAAAACCATCTTCTTTAAATAAAATTGTGTTCCACAAAATTTATTTATTTTGTTCTAAATCCCCAAATATTAACTCTCATCTTGCATAAAATGAAATTGCATTAAAGGTCCCCTTAAGTGAATACCGGCGCTATGAGTTCATCGGTGCCTTCAGATTTCGATTCTGAGCACCGGTTCAAAAGTTAGAAAAACTCGCTCGTACGTTTACTGAACATACCCAAAAAAATGTTCAGAAAATTATTATCAGTCACCCTCTACCTACTGCTATCGAGGTTGGGCTCTTCCTAGGTGAAACACGCCCCAACGAACCCAACATTACTCTCGGATTTCCAATCCGAGTTACCTTTTAAATGTTATGAATTTTACAATAAAATAATTATCAGTTAATTATTTTATTTATGGACAAAAACTGAATTTCCCCTGTGGCCCTCGGCAACCCAACTTAGTATCTTCATAAAGAAAGAATACCCTCTTGATTTCAGCAGTGGTCTCATATTTTTAATCCATGTTACCGTTTGTGAGTAATAAGATTTTGAAAAATAAAATAATTTATTTTATTATTTTATTTACAATTAATCCAAAATTGGGTTTTCTTAGAGTAGGCACTCTCTAACTAAACATAAGTCACACCTAGGGTAAACCCACTATCCTAAGCACAACGGTGCCCTCATATTTCTGATCTGAGTTACCATTTATGAGTTATTCCACATTTTAGGAAAACTGCTTATACACGTTAATTTAAGCTTAACAAAACTTCAGATATTGATTTCGGGCACACCGGGCCTCAGAATCAAGTGCCGTTAGAAACTGCGGACTCATAAAATTCCAAAGTATTTAATTAAAAAATTTCCTTGAAATTTTTGGGACATTACATTACTCCCACCTCAGGGATTTACGTCCCCATAAAGTTACAACACACACTAGGAAAACAAAAAGGGGTATTGCGCATGCATCTGAGCCTCCCACTCCCATGTGATCTCATGGAGGATCCTGTGCTACTAGTGAAAGCGCACAAGAGGAATCGACCATCCTCATAGGACCCACTCCTGTAGATACTCAATATCTACTGGAACCTCTGTGAAAGTCACCCCGTCATCGATGTTCAGCTCCCCTTGATTGATGATGTGGGATGGTTCGAGCACATATCTTCTCAACTGAGATACGTGGAAGATATCATGCACACAGTGTAACTGAGGTGGAATGGGCACATGTTAAGCCACCTTTCCCACTCTGTTGAGGACTTGGAAAGGTCCATTGATCCTCATAGATAACTTTCCACCTCAGCCAAATCTCCGTAGACCTCGTCGAGGTGAGACCCGTAGGAAGACGTGGTCGCCTTCCTCGAACTCCAGTGGTCTCCTGTTTTCTCTATGCAGTCTCATCTGCCATGATCCATAAGCGATCACTGCCCACCCCTACATTAGGACACACCTGAGTCTGGTCCCTGATGCGTCGCAGTAAACTATGTAAACAACGCCCTTAGGTTGGGCGCACTGGTCAACCTCTACCCCAGCTCCTGAAAGCTCTGCTGGAAGTGGTTCCCCAAATCTGGAGAATTCTGGAACAAGGGTATGTTTGGCCATCTATCGAGTGTCTGAATGCACCCTCTTATACATGATTCCATCCTTTTCTTCTTGGGTTTTCCTTTTCGTCAACCATGGAAAACCCCATCCCAACATTTTAGATAAACCATAACCTTTCTGGCTAATACCATCAATCCGTGTATGAACTGTGGTTGCTCAGTCCATACACAAACTAACCTCGTAAGGCCTCGACGCTGCCAAGAGGTTCTGACCAAAACTCTCAACTCAAGGGTCAGATCACACTGTCGGCATAAGCGTGATTATCGAGTCTCATCCCAATGGTATCTCTAGACATGATGGACACGTCAATTGCTTAACTGAAAACTATAGGTCTGGGACAAGATTCGTGGAAGGAATGAATGATTTGTATCAATGTCTGTTGTTATGGGAGCTAGTAGTAGACACAGACCATACCTCGAATCATCCCTAGAGCCTTTCGATCGCACACCTTGACTGCATACATCAATTTTCTTCCCCTGCCCTCCATCTCCCTGAGCCTATCAGGGTCTACAATAGCGGGTGGCTCTAACATGTCGAAATGTTCACCACCTCATGCTACTCTCCTAGCTCTGCTTCCACGTCTGCTGCTCTGCAATTTCATATGTCCTTAACACATCCTTTTCTTGAAACATTTCACATTCCCAAGTCTCTGAGACTTGCGCTGCTGTCCTTCTTTCTCACTGCTAACATTCACTGGCTGTATCCACTTAGCCACAGAACATTTAACCATAAATGTTCTCTCCAACACCCTAAAATTAGTAGGAATGCGTTTAGGAAATGTGTGGGCTCAAATGATCTTAAAACAAACCCCGATCTGAGGTTTGAGATCTAAATCACTTATCGTATCATAGTCATATATTACCAGGAATGATTGGTACACCTTGATGAATACTCAGCTACCAACATGTTGTCCTGCTAAAGCTGTATAAGCTCTAGAAAACTCTCAGTCACCTCGTCAAGCCAGAACTCATCCTCCATTAAGTCGGGCTCTCCGTGAAACATGAGGGGTATCTGATGATGAAACACGTGTAAGGAACTATTCCTACATGTGTCATCTACTGGTACCGCCGGTTGTAACTACAGACTAACAGGCAGTGATATAACTAGTGCACTACAAAAAGGTACTATCTCAGGCATCAGTCCACATACCAAAGCCTCATAACTTTGCGGACCGACCTCATGGTCAATCACTGGGAAACACCAGTAGCTAAGATCACCATATACTCTAATTATGTCTAAACTTGGCAGAAAACTATAGAAATTGCCTCCAGCCAGTCTTCTACTGTCTGGGAATCTGCCATGCCTCGTAACCTTGGAGGCCTCTACTGCTAGAACTCATGCAACGCGCTCTGTCAGTGTGCACCGTCCACCAGTACGACTGGTGGCATCTGCTTCCCAATGGGTGGTGGTACTTATGGTATAGCACCTGAAGGTGCCAACATTGATAGAGGGCCCTACACCAGAGCCTCGTCGCTCGGTGGGCCATCATCGTGTACTATCTCAGAACTCAAACTGACTGTCTGCGTGGAGATATTCTGAAAAAATGAGACACAGTCAACAATTTATACCTGGTGAGATGACCTGGTATGAGCTGACTTTAAAACTTTTGGAACCACACATGTAATCGGTGTTTACGTGAATGAAGTCGGAAATCAGTAGTCAGGGTCCTGGTGAATGGATACGACAACCACCGCATCAACACTAGACTCCCTGAACTGAAGACCACACTCGATACCCTTAACATTATTGCTTCACAAGAAGGAATGACCAGAGTCATATATTCTACGGTATAACCGACACCTTTGATACCAATTTGTCATGACCCGTCCTCAGGGCTTGTGTCATGACTACCACGTGCCCGCCATCCATAGGCCAGGGGCTGGCGACTAGCAGAAAAGGTATAAATCCCTAAAATTGGGAAGGAATTGCCTTTATAAAATGTAAACACATCTAACCAGAGTACAAGATGAAGAAATAACTAGGTAAAATTGAAAACAAAAGTAGTTCTGAAAGTAAAGGGGCCAAAAATACAAGCCCAACTATAATGTACAAGGTAAAAGACAAAACAGCGGGAAGGTGACATGAAGCTCCTAGATCATCCACCACAGATCCTACCTGAAGGGTAGGTATAGATAGCCTACTCAGTGCCCTAGTTCGTCAACCTCCTCCAGGTACCGACTCGTCGTGAGGTCCACCTTCGGGTACTGACTCGTCGTGAGGTCCACCCCCAGGTGTCTTCCTGTCCTCGTACACTTGGTCTCCGTTAGTGGTGTCTATCGTCTGCATCCAACACAACGAGGTGTGGGCATAGCCCGTGCCGGGGTGAGTATAATGATACTCAGTAGGTACCCCAACACCATCAAGGTATCACTAAATTCAACAACGATAACCATAAATATGGATCTCAATAGATAACCCTTACATAGGTATAAGCCCATACTTATACCTATGTAATCAAGTAACTCATCTCAATCATGAGGAAACACAAAGGTTAAGAAATCAACCGATAACCACTACTTAGGTATATGCCCATACATATACCTATGTTATCAAGTGACCCATATCAATCTGGAGGTAAACACAGAGGTCATTGACTCAGCTCAAACCAGGATTTCCATTAAGGATATCGAAACCGTAACTGCTGAAGAGCTCCCTCTATGTCGAGTACATTGATCATCTCACGACTCAGAGGTGCTGCTCACTAACCTAAGACTACTGAGGTACTCCTCCTGTCATGTACCGAAGCTCAGCCACCCAAACACAATAGTGCTCCCCGCAGAGGTCTACCACCCAAACACAGTAGTGCACCACCCTAATAGCCTGCAGAGGTAATCCTTCTATTGAGTACCACGAGTCTACCACCCAAACCTAGTAGTAATCCCCACCATGGATCTTCCACCCAAACATAGTAGTGCTCCCCACTAGGCCATACAAGCCACTCCGACTCGAATCGGATGAGCAATCTTCAGGTCTCAGCCAGCTACAAGGTCATCGTACTCCGTACGCTCGTCTACGATAGGATCCACTCCACGAGCTACTGGTCGATACTCTAATTATCACAAAGTCCCACGAAGAAGTATCACAATGGTTCGCCTCATCATAGAGGTCTCAACTCAACATACGGAGCATCAATCGGACGCCCAGTCTATGAGTTATTAGCCTTTTCGTCTTGGGGGCCCAGTTGGTTTCGTGTACGAACCAATCGGCTGTATCTCAAATGTACACCAAAATAATATTGGGTATACTCAAAGGGACAGGTTCTGAATGTGATTACCAACACCGCTGATGGTTCATCAAACAGACGTCTGGTCTAAAAGGTTTCAGTTTTTCCGTTCCAGGGGCTAGGTTGGATTTCAGGTATAGTCCAACCTGGCCATATTCCAACAGCATCCAAACCATAGGTTAAGTATACCAAAAGAACCTTCACTCCAAGAAGAATCCAACAAAGTCGACCGAATTTCAATCAGACATCCGGAGCTCATGTTATAAGTGTTTCCGCTCCGAGGGCCAGGTTTATTTCAGGTTCGAACCAACCTAGTTGTACCCAAAGTTCACCAAAACCTTGATTGTAATATACCGAAACGACCGTATCGGTCCAAGAATCCCAACACAACTGTTGGTGAGCTGATTGGAGGTCCGTAGCCCATGATATGGGCGATTGAATGAAACTGCCTAAAAATAGGGGGTTTGGGCCCGGTCCGACCAGGCCCAATACCCCCAGGGTCGGCCTGAACTGGGTCCACCAGACCTGAGTCCGGGTCCGGTCCTGTTAGGCATGGCCTGGCCCGACCGTAGCGGCCCGGCCCAACCTGCGCAGCCCAGCCCAGTACAGGCGGTCCTGCCCGGCATGGGCTATCCGGCCCGGCGCGGGCAGCCTGGCCCGTCGCGAGCGGCCCGGCCTGGTGCGGGGTGTCCGTCCCAGCGCGGGCGCGGCTCGGCTTCTGGTCGTGCGGGGTGTGAAGGGAGCTCCACCCCCTTAATTTGAAATAGCGGACCCTGTGGGGTCCACACTAGGATATTTCTGGGGGTTACAACCCCCGGTCATCTAGAGAAATGGCCAGCCATTATGGTCGGCCGTTTGTGCAATGGGGGACCCACGGGGGGACCCGCCTCTTAGAGAGATGGCGGATGGCTTGGTCGGCCACCCCCTGTAGAACCGTCGTGGCCTAAGTTTGTGGCTCCTATCTGACCAGCGGTGCGTGACGGCACCACGCCCCTCCGTCGCGGCCAGTTTTTGTCTACGGCCTCCTTCGGCCTCACCGGCGCAGCGCGACAGCACCACGCACCATTGCCGCGGCCCACTCCGGCGGTGGTCTTCTTCATCCCTGTGCGGTGCAACGGAACCGTGCCGCCATCACCACAAAAACCAACGAAGATTGTCAAGGATAAAGGGGTGGAGAATCGTCCATGTTTGTGTGGTACAAAATCCTCCCGTTATGTTGATATAAAGCAGCCATTAATTACGTAGCGAAGAACGACAAATTAAATCTTGAAAAACAAAAACCCCTACCTCGTATTTGAGGTTCGTTCATTGAAGGAGTCGTGGAAGACAAGCATCGCAGTAGATGGAGTCGCGGAGAACCGTGTCATCCCGTCAATGTTGCAGGAAAAATCCTTGACGTATATTACTCTTCCCGTGAGCGGTGTCTTCTCCCTTGTTACGAAGGAAGAAGAGGGTAGGAGGAGTTGTGGATTGTTCTTCGCTGAGAGATGATGTTCTTTTTTGAAGAATGAAGATTTCTCCAATTCACCAAAGGTTCCCTCCTCCAAAATATTTTCCAAGAAAATATTAAAAATAAGCTTCTCCAACTTTAAAGAAAAGACAACCAATTCAAAATAATTCAAAAGAATTATTGACACCCATGTTAATTAATGAAGCAATTAATTGGTTGTGGTTGGCACAATTTATGAGAGGTGGTGGGATCATAAATGCTTGGGAGATGGAGAGGTTCCACCTTAATGAGGGAATAAGTTTAGGGAAGATTAAGGGAAGATGGAGAGGTTAGGCTCATGTGGGCCCCACCTCACAAATATCCTCTAATGGGTGGTTATGTTGGAGCGGGCCCCACCTCTAACTCCCCTTGGGAGGAAAAAAACCAACTTCTATAAAACAAATTGTGTTCCACAAATTTTATTTATTTTATTCCAAATCCCCAAATATTAACTCTCAACCCGCATAAAACACAATTGCAGTAAAGGTCCCCTTAATCAAATACCGGCGCTGTGAGTTCATCGGTACCCTTGGATTTCGATTCCGAGCACCGGTTCAAAAGTTGGAAAAACCCGCTCGTACGTTTACTGAACGTTTTTGAAAAAAAGATCGGAAAATTATTAACAGTCACCCTCGACCCACTGCGGTCAAGGTAAGGCTCTTCCAAGGTGATACACGCCCCAACAAACCCAACAGTACTCTTGGATTTACAATCCGAGTTACCTTTTAATATAATGAATTTTACAATAAAATAATTATCAGTTAATTATTTTATTTATGGCCAAAAACTAACATTATCTGGTGGCCCTTGCTGACCCAAGTTAGTATCTGCTTAAATAAAGAATACCCTCATGAGTTCAGCAGTGGTCTGGGATTTTTAATCTGAGTTACCATTTGTGAGTTAAAAGTTTTGGAAAATAAAATAATTTAATTAATCATTTTATTGACGATTAAGCCAAAATTGGGTTTTCTCAATGGAGGCCCGCGCCGACTAAACATAAGTCACGCCTAGGGTAAACCCGCCATCCTGAGCACAACGGTGACCTCATATTTCTGATCTGAGTTACCGTTCAAGATTGATTCTACATTTCACGAAAACTGCTTACGTGCGTTAATTTTATCTTATCAAAACTTCAGAAATTGATTCGGGGCACACCGGGCCTTGGAATCAAGTGTCGTCCGAAACTACGGACTCATAAAATTCCAAAGTATTTGACAATAAAAATTTCATTGAAATTTTTGGTACATTACAATGAAATTATACAAGATATATATACATAAATATGATATCATATATGATCAACTAATATTTCATTGTTAATGATATTTCAGTAGTATCATCGTTTCGGGTGTTAAATGATTCGTTTTCATTTATATGCATTGTTACTTAAGTAATTCTTATTTTTGGAATAGATGTATCTTTTTCATATTCATGATGATATTATGTCTTTAATAATTTTATTAATCATAAAATAAATATTAGTCTTGAATGTATATAAAGGGGAATGAAATTCATCGTGTTCGTGGAGACGGTAATCTGTACATACGCACGTATGGTGACTTTGTCATTTATAGGATGGATATAATAATGAATATAGTTGTATTATTTTTATAGTAACATCATACTATGTTGAAGATATTGGAGTTATTATTTTAGAATGGAAAAAACAAAGAATGAGGAAGTGAAAGAAGAAAGGAACTTGAAAGAGGTGATGAAATAATTACCTCTTCTTCAGGTTCTTCCTTTTGATTTTATCCAAAGGTCTCTAAAGGTAGGATTAATAACTAAATGAAGGCCTCTAAGATAATGGGAGGAATGTTGGGAGGATATTTGGGTAGGGTTTTTCTGGTAAATGGATTTGATGGTGTGAATTTGAGAGAATGGGAAGTGCCCTTTAAAAAGAGGGTTCTGGGGCATCTTAGGAAAAGATTGAAATATTATTTTATACTAAAATTGTTTTCGGTTTATAATGGCTCCAAATTGAATTATTTAAATTATAAGGTGGGGATTGGTAAAATATCTCTCAACTAATAAGTTTTAGATAGGATTGGTAAAATATATTAACCTTATCTTTTAAATTTAACACTTAGATAAATAGTTTGACATTTACCAGGTCTCTTTCTATTTTTATATTATATGGTTAATAAACATAATATAAACATCCAAGTGAACATCAAGTGGTTAATTAATGATAGAAATATCATTATATATGATTTTTGTCTAAACGTTATTTTTTTAGGATTATTATTTCAACCAATATTATTGTAGTTGTTTTAAAAACTCATTTATCAAAATTTTGACATTATTAAAAAATTGATTTCTGTTAAAGTCCTAATAAAATTATTACTTCAAACTAAATACATTCAATCAATCCTAACATGTAATTTTTACCTATAAAATTTTTCTTATTTATTTATTGTATCAAATTAGATTTATTTGTATATTTATAATGTCAATTATTTTAATCATTCATTAATATGGTAATTACTACATCATTGTGTCATAAATAATTTTAATTATTTACTGTTTAAAAATGATAAATAAAATACCATTATATAGGAAATAATTTAATCTTTCTAATTAATATTTTATGAGAAAATATATTTTGTGTAACCCTATATTAAAAATGGTTTAGCTATTAAACATTGATTTTAACTTTTCTATCACTTCTTTAAATAAAATAATAATAACTGTCCTAATCTAATACAAGTGTACCAAAAAGGTTCATATTTTATTACTAAGGTTATTTCTATTTGAATTATTCTTATACAATAAATTTGGATAAGTGTTAGGGTAATAATAATATCATTTTTACCCTTAATTGCCCTATTAACTTTTAACCATGGTAAATAAAAGTAAAAAGTCACAATTCACCAAAAATTATTTTCATCTTATTATACCAAATTTTACATACTGATAACAAATGTGTCTTTAATATTTTTGAAATTCAACTCACAGATGTGGTAAAATTATGTTTTACACAAATTTGGAAATTCTCGTATGAGGTTGGAAAAAGACAGTAAAATGTTTAAAAAAATTATATATATATAAACGTATTATAAAATGATTCCAATAAATTACATTGAAAATATATAGGTATTATGTATCTATTCTGATCTAAAATAAATGAAAATAAAATAACTAATTATTTAAATAAAAATTCGATTTTAAACAATAACTCAGTGTTTTTCACTATTCATCAAAAATTGAATGTTTTCAGAAAAATACCAAAAATTCACCCTAAGCTAGTTTCGATATTCAGAATCCAAAAATGAAGACCATTTTGAAAGATAAAATTTCTAAAATTTCAATAAGTGGGTATTACTATTCATAACGGCTAGATTGATTGGATACGGTGTGTTAGAATCTCGATGTTGATTACAATGCAAGATAATGCATTATTCAAAGGGAAACGTACCGTAGAAGCTTGGGGTGTTACAATTATGGTCAAAAATAAAAAAACAGGTCACACATAATAAAAAATATAGACAAATAACTCCATCCACATGTCTCGATTCATTATGTGTGGGTGCTATTAGTGCTAAATAATAATTTAATTTTTACTAAAAACATTACAAGTAATGTTTTACAATATTTATAAATTTTAAATGGTCTACTAATTATAATATTTTATATATTTATTGTAATTTTTTCCCTATATTGAATATTTGAGATGGTTTTGTCAATTTACTTGTAACATTTATCACACTATGATTCACTATTTCACTTTCACCCATACATCACTGAATTAAATTGATTTTGTATTGTAATTTTAAATTAATATAAAATAAATTAACACTTGTTAGATTCAATAATTTAATTTATACCATTCTCAATGTATTAAATTTTAGTTTTTTCGTTGTTTTCATGGTAGTTGAAGGAGATTTATAGGGCCCCGAATAATGTTGAAGAAAAATGGGGTAATATGTGAATGATTCCAAGCACCATAGTGGAAGTAACCAACCCCTTATAATAATACATATATTGATTTAGGTTTTTATTTTTTAGGGTGATGAAATGTTTATAAGGGTACGTATTTTTAAGGAAACCAAGCCCAGTTCGACTATCTGTTATCCCATCTAGACGAATCTGTGAAAGGAAAAAAATCAAATCAAATTCAAAAGTTTGGCTCTATATTTCATCACTATCTAGGGATTTAGTTTTACAAATGATTCAAAATTTTCATTAGATTAATTAAATAGTTGTTTAAAAAACTTTTAAATTCTTTAAAAACTGTGATAAGACATTTTGGCCATTTAAAACTATGTGACAATTGGTTTCTAGAAATCTGGGTTCCAAAAACAACATTCTACTTTTCCTATAAATTGTATCCATGAGAACCCATGTTGTAATTTAGAAGAGGAATAAAATATCTATTATTTTGGATACCCAAATTAGTCCTGTCAATAATCAAGATGTTCTAGAGGCCCTTAACCTCATAGGTGGAACTAGGATGAAGGTGAAGTTCACCCGAGTATCCACCTCTACTCAAAGGTGGGATAAATGGAGGGTGATTAGTGTGAGGGAGCTTCCACCATAATGTGAGAGTTATGAAACATCATTATATACTATATTTATGTATATATTTTTTTATAATCTTTATTTTAGATTTATATAAACTTTTTTTTGATTCATTTAATTGAAACACTTTTCATATCGTAACTGATTGGTCAGTAATTTTCAGTCTGCTACCTGTGTTGTTACGATTGGAATATAAAAGAATCATTTTACATCAGAAAAATTTTAAATTTTAGTATTCCTTGAAATACCATTACACATGATAACGGTTTGGAATGTGACAACTTTATTGTTATGTTAAGGTTATGTCCTATTTGAATCTTTTTATAGGATTGTGGGTACCCAAGATCTAGGTTAACCCACAAACAATAGATTACACCAAAAAACCTAACTATAAATTAAGAACAATGAACTTTTCTGGTAGTGTATTAACATATAAATTATAACATATTTATAATATATATTTTTAAAAATCACTTATTTTTCAAATATTAATCTCCTTAAATTATTCATTTAATTTTAAAACTATTTTCAAAACCACTTTCTATTGTAGTCATTTTTAATAATATTCTCACTCTAAACCCATCACCATTCATTGAGAGATGGAATAGGTTCAACCCTAGACTATAATATCATCTTTAAATCATAATAAATTTTACATATCATTATAATATGTTCAAATTTTGGCACCGTTTCTAGAGAGTGCTTCTTTTTTAAGAGCATGATTTGTTTGTAAGATAAATTTAAATTTCTTTAATATTAGTTTGTTTTATCTTCTACCTTTTAATATAATTTTGTATCTTTATTATTTCATTTTTAGGTTCTATGCATTATTTTTTCTACATAGGGAAATTTTCCACTTTTAGAAAACAAACTAGAGAGCATCCTACGTTAGGGACACCAAGACCCACACGATTATCCTTTAAAGGTGGACACACCACATCTTTCTAATTTTCAAGAAAACTATTTCTGTGGAACCCAATTATAAACTGAAAAAACTGTATTTAGCATAGATTGGAACAATATGAAACTAAAATAAATAAGCTCACATGATATCTATAACCAACCCCCTTATATTCAAATGTAATGTGATGGAAAAAAACATTGAATTAAAATCTAGTCAACTTCACTTACTTCCATGATTTTAGGGACTTCATAGTGAATATCAACATAATTAATTAAAATAATTTCATATATAATTTTCTATATTAAAACATCATTTTTTTATGAATAACTTTTAAGAATTATGGAATTATCTATTTCATCTGAAGAAAATGAAAAACATTGGTTGTATTATGTTAATTCCCCTATTAGAGGATGGGTAGATATTTAAAATATTTTCCATGAAAAATACTTCCCAACCCCTTGAACTATAACAATAAGGAAATAAATTTATGGGATAAGACTATATCAAGGGAAATCACAATATTAAATACTCGAAATGAATTAAAAGGCTTGTTTCAAGTTTGTCACACCACTAAATAATTGAATGACTAGTAATAAAATGCTTTTCAAAAAGATTAATTCATGTTGACAATAAAATTATTGATCCTTATCTAGATGGTTCACTTGTAAAAAAACCAAAATTTATATAATGACCCCCATTGAGAACATGGTGCAGAACACTCAACAATTTGGTTCGACATCCCATGTGCCCATTCATGGAGTCCATTAGGTGAAAATTGATGTGTTTGAGAAGAAGGAAGAAATGAAGTTTAATAGGGTATGTACCCTTCTCAGATAATGTTCTATTTCCCAATCAAAAATCCCAATCTAATCCTCCCACACATTGTGGTATTTGTTCAGCTGACACCCATTATCTGAACAATTCCCTCAATTGAGAGATAATTCATTGGGTTGTGAGGAAATCCTCCCATGATGCCCCTACACCCAACCCATTATACAAGAACCGTATTATGAATCCAACCATTTGGGTAAAGACAACAGATACTATAGAAAGGGGGTGTACAAAAAAACCTCATCAACCATGGATCCAATTGGGGTAGAGTAGTCATCTACTACCTAGAAATCATAAATCACCAAAACGGCCTTTCCTACAACCAAATCAAAAACCTGAGCATAACCTACATAACATAATGAAATAGATGGATATAAATAAACTCCAATTACAATAAACTATCAATGACACAATAAACAACCTAAAACCCCAATTAAGAAAAGATTCCAACTAGGTGGTGTAAATCCATATTCATGGGTCTGGTGAGAAACCCTCTCAACCAATTGTCTACAATTTAGATAAGGTAAATGTCAGTGTTGTCTCTGTTTTGATTGGAACAAATCATAAAAGAAAAATAAATCTTCATTTAAAGTCATTGCCTTATAAGGAAACCACAATCACATCATTGGAAAATGGTCCAATAGAATAAAATTTGTGTCATGTGAAAATAATCGCTAAAGAAAATAGTGTGTCTTTCAATGATATTATTAGTCCAATAATTACTCTTCCATTTCCCTATAGGGAAACCACACCAAGAAAACCAAAACAAATCAATATATGTAAATAAATATTGAATGCTTTAAAATATTTGAAGGTTAGCATATCCTTAACTAATTTCATGAAGAAAATTTCAAGATACATTATGTTTATCATGTTGATGTGTATACACCAGATGGGAGTTAAATGTTATGAAAATGTTATATTGGGGAGGAACATCTTAGAATTGATAGATCGATCACTCCCTACCAAATTCAAGAATACTTTAATATCTTTAATTCCATATACAATAATGGTGTATTTATTTTCCAATACTATGTTGGATTTGGATGCTTCAATAAATGTGGTTGATCACTCCCTTTTCACATTTATACATGTTGTGGAATTTAATCCTCCTAGAGTTGTGGCAGATATAGGAAAATAGAGTACAAAATACCCTCCATGTGTGTTAGATGCTGTTCCTATAAGGGTGAAAACACAATTTTTCCTATCGATATTTATGTGCATAAAATTGATGATGATATGATGAATGGAAAAACCCCAATTATATTAGGGATGAATTACGTTAAAACTAAAAAACCCATAATTTATGTCAATAATGGTACACTATCTAGGGAGTTTTGTGGAGACTTTTAAACTTCAACATCATTGATACCATTAATTATCCCTCAAATTATCATTCATCTCTTTCAGAAAATTTTATTTATGTACATGCTTCCCGTAAAAAAACTTATTTTCATTCCCCTAATCCTATTATTGAGTTTTCACCTTTAATTGAAATTATATTTGATTAATCATGAATTGAATATTGTTTTGATATATAATAATGTAATGCATGTTTGTTAGTTGACGATTTCTTGAACAATGAGGATCCAATGAACATTAATGATACTACTGAACTTTTAAAATATCATTCCCCATTTGAGGATGTTACCATCGGGTAGTTAAATGGGATAAATAGCCTTTCAATATCACAATCACTAGAATTAATCAAAACCCCCGGAAATATAACATAAACTATATACTTATGATTTATAACATTCTTAACTTGATAATGGAAAGAAGATTCCTATCATAATTTATGTTTCAATCCCTATTGAGCATGAATTATGCCTTTTTGAACTTTTGAGGGAATATAAACTAGACATTGGATGGAAACTTGCAAACATTCTTGGTATTATTTCATAATATTGTTCACTTCATATATTGTATAATTTTGGTGCTAAACCAGTGAGGCAGTCAAAAAATTATCTAAAACAGAACCTCCAAGATGTATTTAATAATGATACAACCTAATTATTGGTTGTTGGAATCATTTACCCAATCCATAATTGTCCATGGGTAGGTCCTTTGAAATTTTATCATAGAAAATAGTCTTACTATAATAAAAAGTGATAAAAATGAATTGGTTCCAACCAGAGCACAGAATAGTTGGCATGTCGGTATAAACTATTCTCGACTAAACCAACACACTTGGAAGGAACATTTCCCAATGTCGTTCAATGACCAGATGATAGATAGGAATGAATGGAATTAAAACTACTATTTCCTTGAAGGGTATTCGGAATACAATCATATACATATTTCCCTTAAATATCAAGAAAAGATAACCTTTAATTTCATCTTTGGAACATTTTCCTAAATGAGGCTTCCATTTGGTCTGAACAATGCTCCAGGTATATTCCAGAGATTCATGGTCTTTATATTTTAGATTACCTGGAGAATTTCAAGGAACTATTGATGGTTGATTTTTCAATTTATGTATCATCTGGTGATGATCGTTTTAGTATTATTTTTTATATCCTATTGTGATGTATTGAGAAGAATCTGATATTAAATTATGAGAAATTCCATCTCATGGGGAGATAATGTGTAATATTTGGACCTCCCATCTATGGGAATGAGATACAAGTAGACAAATAAAATGTTTATTTCAGTTATTATATACCATTCCACAAAAATCTGGTAGAAGTGTATTCTGTCATAGGTGATGTTTTATTTTAACATCATTTCACTTCCAGATTTAGTAATACTTCACCCCCTATCCCAATCAGTCCAAATAGAAAATGAGTTTTTCTTGAAATAGAATTTGAGGAAGATTTTAATAGATTAATATAGTGTCTTAAATCACCCAATCTAATCCAACCACCTCATTGGGATTTACTATTTAAGATGAGGTTTGACCCCTCTAACTATGTTGTTGGGACAGTCTCAACAAAAAGGGTTTTTCAAGGTCCACATGTTATAGCCTATGCCTCATGCGAACTGGACCCTTCCCAAGAAAACTAAAAAAAATAACTTATTTCCATTGAGTTTGTATTAGATAAATTAATTTCATACCTTTTATGGTCCAAATTTATTAGTTTTATAGACCATAAAACACTATATTATATTATTAAGAAAATAGAATCCAAACCACATTTCATTTGCTGGATTATCCTCATTGAAGAATTTAATCTAGAATTTATAGATAAAAAATGAGCAGAGCATTTTGTTTATATCCATATCATTACGATCCTACCATCAATGAACATTGACTCAATCCCTTATATTACCATAAATTAAATGTTTACAAATGTGAAAGTATATAGAGTAATAGATTATATTCTTTGGTTTGTGAAAATTGTATATTATTTGGTAGCATCTTGTATTCCCTTTGATTTCAACAAAAACCAATGACCATCTAAAAGATGAGTCTAGTTGGTTCATTTGAGATTCCTCTTCCATTGGCTCATATATAGTGATCATTTCCTTATGGATTATGTTTCTGATAGTGAGTTTCAGTATGTCCTTACATTCTACCACACTCTATCTTTTGGGGCCACATTGGTCCCTAATAGACAACTTGCAGGGTCCTCGATTCTGGTCACTTTTTTTCCAAAATTACATCAGGATGCCCATTATTTTTCTAAATCCTATCTACATTGTCAATTAATGGGGAATGTTTCTAATTGAAATGAAATTCCACAATAACCCTTTATCTATCATGAATTTTTTTACATTTGGTGCATTGAAATTATGGGGCCACATACCAATTCTAATTGAAACTTGTACATTATTATGGAAGTTATTATGTGTCAAAATGATTATAATAACAATCCACATAGAATGAAAATTCCAATAAAATACAGAAATCATGGAGATCCTAAATTTTATCTAGGTTTGGTTTACCTAGGGTCATCAATAGTGAAAAGAGTTCTTGTTTCTACAACATAACAATTCAATCACTTTTATATTTGTATGGGGTCATGCATCACGTTTCTATTTCAAATCACTCCCAAACCAATATTCCAGATGGGGTGTCGAACAGTGAGGTAAAATATAATCTTGATAAAAAATTTCAAGCTAATATAAAATATTGGATTCATAGACACGATGACTCATTGTGGGATTACCACACATCCTTTAATTCTCCCAGAGGAATGTGTCATTATTGGAATTTAGTTGAAAAAAAATTTCTCCTATATTTTTAGATATTGAAATGGTTTTACTATGATATTAAACTATATATTACTAATATTCTTGGTGCAGGTTCTCAGAGGAAGATATTGATTCCGGAGCTAGAAGAAATGTGTACAAATTCTTAGGAGAACTCCCAGTTCTATAAGTAGTGAACCAAGGCTTCACATGATAGCCTCATCCATCATAGTAAATTTTACATTAAGAAGAAGGATCTCATTTACATTAAATTTATGAAGCGTCATCTATATATTATTTGTTCCTAACAGATTTTCCATATTTTTTAACTAATTTTATCAATATGGTGTTGTTTTGGTTTAAAATGAAGAATGAAAACAAAACTTCACTTTCAATGGGAAGACCTAAGTAACTATCCTGAATCCATTCCATACTCCTCGTCGGAGGAACTCAATGTTTAAGGAAACCAATTAATGAAACCCACCATGATTTATCCATCCTTCCCACATTAAATTTTATTAATGTGAGAACACAACATGATCTAGGTATGCGGGGGTGGGTATATTACTCAATTAGATAGGAATTTTCATTATCTATATTTTTTTCTTTCTTGATTTCTGGAAAGTATTTTCATTCCCCCCCCCCTCACCATCACCCTTACTTTTATGCAATTTTATTTTATTGATTCCCACTCAATCATGGGAAATGATGCTCACATAATCCTGGAACCTATTTTAAAGACATGATAACTTACACTATTTCGTGGAGTTTTAACATTTAATTTTTTTCCACGATCAACATTGACTTCAGCATGAATATAATGTTGATGTATGAATTTCTATAAATTTTTTTTATGATATACTGTATTTATCACATTTAAAACATTGTGATGAATTGTACCTATTGTGATTGTAGATTATGGAAAATTATGTCACTTAATATCTTTAAAAAAAATTACACCAAACCAAAAAGTGTTCTTTTTTAATCAATTAAAGGTAAATATATTTTACTTTAATATTTATATTCTTACTAAAATTATTTATCTATAAATTCATTACTTATTAAATCATTTTAATTAGTGTACTATAGTGAACGATGCATGTTTACAAATTATTGGACCATATTACACCATTAAAAACAAAAAACATCGATAAAAACAAAAATACAAAAATATGGGTTGTGTATTAGGAACCTCAAAGACTAATCTTCCTCTACCTTTTAACTTGTTATAAGTATTACAATTAGTTTCGTGAGGAGATAAAATATGTTTTGATAGAAGAGTGTGATATTTAGTCAACGTGAATCTTTTAAAAACTATTAATAATATAAAAAAGTTAATGGAGTGGGGAAGTGTGAAATAAATAGGTCTATCATGGTCTTTAGGTTATGATTTTACTTCTAAAAATTATTAAGTGTGTGATTAATGTGATTTTATTGTTTAATATGTAGGACATGTTCGTTGGATAGAATCATTTAAGTAGATGTTTAAAAAAACAAATACTTTCTGGAAAAAAAGTCAAAAGTGTATAATTAAATGATTAACCAAATTAAATTTGTATAATTATTAACATGGTCAAATTTTGAATTATTTTTTAAAATTGGTATGATTCATCTCCTTGAATTTTATGAGAAACATATTTCCATAAACACTAAAAGTAACACCATGGTGTGGTTTTCACTTTGATCACATTGCTATCAATAATTAAATTTTAAATTTATTCTCAATCTTCTAGACGTTTGGAATGCCTAAATGTATAATTTTTTGAAATATGGATTTTACTAGGAGTGAAAATGTTTCGGTGTGAGGTGTGAACGCACTGCGATTCATTATTTCATTTTAACCCTTACATTACTATATTAAACATATTTTTTAATGTAAATTAAAAATATTATAAAAAATTTTAATTTACATTTGATTAAAAATTTTAAATATTATCACAGTTAAAAAGGTATATTTCACATGTTATTATGTTTTTAATTTAGTTGGAGTTGATTTGGAGGGACAAGAATGAAGTTAAATAAAAAATGGGAAAACTAGGAAAGATTTAAGAACCATAATAGAATAAACCCCACACTAATACTAATATAGACATATAATTGAGAGGAATATTTTTGGTTTGATCAAAATTCAGTGGGATGAAACTTTTCTGATGGAACCCAAGACCAATTCATCCATCCGTTGGCTGAATGTTATAGATCATTCTAATAAATGTTTCTGTATTAAGTCAAAAGTTTTGTTATCTATTTCTTCCATATTATGGGAGGTAGTAGTCAAAACAATTAATAATATTTTTGAAAGTAATTCAATAGGGGGTGAACAAAATTTTAGTTTATTAAATAGTTATATAAAATTATATAACCATCTATGACTATTGGAAAAGTGTATTCTAGAAATCAAGGTTCACATAACCTCCATTCTCTTCTGCTATAAATTGGATGGTGGGGCACCCTAATTGAATGTTCAATAAGGAGGAAATGATCTAATAGTTTGGATAAATGAAAGAATCGTCTCCTCAAAGTTGATTTTATGGAAGCCCCTATAATCATAGGGTAATCATGTATTAAAGTGATGATCCACCCAATTCTCCTATACTCGATGGCGGGTTAAACAATGTGTGATCATAATGGGGGAGCTACATGAATGAAGAAGGAGTTGTTAATGATAATTCTATACTGGTTTGGTGTATACTGTTGTGTGGAATTTATATTTTGAAATATATCTCAACTTTTTTAATAAATTTAATTGAATCACATTTTATTTCAAATATGATGGGTTTGTAATTTTATGTGTGTGATGAGTGTTGTTCTGATTGGACAACATAAAAATTCTTGTCTTTCCCAAATATTTGATATTTCATTGTTTTTGGAAAATCCTTAATCGTTATACTACATTTAAACATGACCAAAACAATTAATGTATATTTTTAGTACTATTTTAATCGTTTTAGAGGTTTATAGTATCAATTAAATTGGTTAACCATCAACCATTGGATTACACCAAACAACCAAATAATCAATTAATAAGAATGAACATTTTATGTGGTGAAATTAATTAAAAATGATGAAAAAATTATTATTCATTTTTCTAATGCAATAGTATTTCATCCATTAAAATCTTTTAATTAAGTCATTTTTATAACATTTTTCAAAACCACCCCCTCTTTTAGATATTTCTATTAATAATTCACACTCTTAACCCATCAACTCTCCTAGAGTGATGATCTAGGCTACACCCAAGAATATAAAATCATTTTTTAATCATAATAAAATTTTTTGTGTCATAAAAACATGTTGAAAAATCCTAAATGTATTGAGAGTAATTTCCTATGATTTTAAATTGAATTAATATGTTTTATACTATGTAAGATACACCACATTAAAATAAAACCACAAATGAAATAATTTTATTTAAATGCGAAGGTTATAACATAGCCACAAAATTGGAAGATATAAATAGGAAGGCCTATTTTATGAAATAAATATAATATTCCCTCTCAATATACATGTATCGAATAATGAATTTGATATGATATATTAATTATAATTAATGTAATTTTATTCATCAAAAATATTTTATTCATACTTCATTTTTATTTTATTTTTACGAGTGAATATTAAAATTAATTTTTATAAGGTATATACAATTTATTTGTAAAATATAAATTTATGTTTTGAATTCAAATTTAAAAAATTATCTTAACAATATTTTTTTTTGATTTCTCTTTAAGTATAACTTTTTCCATGAATTGTAAATAATGCACTTTTTTATTTAAAAAGAAAATTTTATTGAAAATTTATAATTTTATTTTGTATTAGTATAAAATGTTAATTAGTAGCTATTTCTTTTAAAATAATTGAATTATAATTGTTTTAATTTATTTTATAGATTAATTGAGACCAAAAACATTTTTATTTAAAACTGGAATTTTATAAATAATATTTGTTTTATTTTGTTATCCTATAGAAATTTAATTTTAAATATTCCATAATTGTGTGTTGAATTTTGAAAAACCTATTACATATTTGGAATTAGTGAGTAAAAATATAGAAAATTTTACACATTTATTTTTTTCAATAAGAATAATAAACATATTAGTTTTTGTTACAATGGTAAAGCGGATATCTGGTAATTTTATGTTTAACATAAATTGATATGGACTACAAGGTTCCCTTATGACATGGATAAATTATTATTTTTTTAAATATCCTACTTATTCATCCTAAATTCTATTTATTTATCTTTTTATTCAACAAGGATGTGATTATTAATTTTATAATATTTTATTTAAAGAAATATCATACATACCACCCTTTAAAAAAATAAAATATATTTAACAAGGGATTGAATAGATGAAATTCTTAAAAATAAATATTATTTTTTATGATAATGGATTTATCTTTATCATGTAAATTAATTTTTCTTTTCTATTGAAGAAATATTTTCATTAACATCATACACTGTATTGTTGTAGTAATTATTCAATTAATGAAAAAAATCAAGAAAATGTAAGAAATTTAATATAACAAATTAAATTTGAGATAAATAATATGAAAAAATAATTTTATAGATTAAAAAAAACTTTAAGGATATAAAAAGATTTTTAGGATGATTTTTTATGCTTCCCAGATAATATTGAAGTCAATGTAATGAATAGTTTTGAAACATGAAATTATAGATAATTTATTGTAAATAATATTTTATTTAATTATATAAAATTACTAAAAAATGTTAAATTCATACAAGATATTTCGATAAGTTTTAAAAAAACATAATCTATTTGTGTGTATTTTCCATTTTAATATTTAAATATTTACCAATAAATAGTAAAATTTTTTGTTTCCATGCTATGAGGAAAAGGGATTAAATTGGGTTAAAAAAATATATTTTGGTGTAAATATAGTAAAAACATGTACAAATTTTCATTATAAAATGATAATATTTCATTTACCTTCTTACTATTACATGGACTAAAATACTAATAACATCGTTCATCCGTACGTGTGTACTACCACCTCCACGAATCAATGTGATTAATATTCAATAGACACATCACATGGAAGATACATGTATATAAATATATTTAAATAATTAAGATTATATATATAATATGATTATAAATATTTAAATTTAAAAATAATACTTTTCTTCTTCCCATAAAGATTATTGAATTATAGAAATGTTAGTCACACATATTTAAGAATAACCATGTCCATAATTATAACATAGTTCAATTTTTTAATCATAATTAAAAGATGTATTTTAAAATACAATTGATATATTGATATTTTAATTATTTCATTATTATTATTTTTTTTGATTATGAAATAATGTCCTCTTTGACTATTGTTAACCAACTAATGTCATTTTGCACTTAAGATTAAAATATCTCTAAAACCCCATATGATAACAATAATGATTATGTAATAGTTTTAAAATGGTAATAAGTGGGACAAAAGGATTAATAAACATGATAATGGTTACTAAAAATGTAAATAATTATCATATATTTATTTTTTTGGGATGATAATAAAATTTACCTACCTTTTCAGAATCAAGGTAAGAGTTTCTAATCTCACTTTCACATTGTGGGATATATTCCATATTCATCATTTATTTTTTGTGGTGTTTATACTTACCCTTTTATAATGTATATAATGAATAAAATTTTTTCATGGTATTTAAATTTTCAACATTCTTTATATATATTTTTGAGATTATTATTGAAAAGTCACCAACATGGTAGTAGTTAATTTTAAAATCTCATCATTATTTGATGTTGTTTACATATAAATATATCATATAGAATATTCCTCTTCTATATCCTATTTACTAATTTTTTATAATTTTCTAATTATTTCATATTATATTTTTTTCACGTGTTTTATTTTTAATGAAGTGGTATTATATAAATCCACTTGTCATTTTCTAAATGATGTACTTCTTGATTTTTTCAAAAAAATATATAGAAGGAATGTGTTTTTAACATAAATAACATGAATGGATTTTGTCACTATAATGAATAACCATTTTATTAAATTCACCTTTAATATATTAAAGGGTTGTTTCTAATATATATTTTTCCTCTATAATTGTAATGTATTATTAAAATTATTTTAAATTTGAATTGTTATTTTCCTCATTAAATATTCCAAATGATCCTACAAAATACTTTTCAATATGAAATTACATCCTTTAATGTTTCATATTATTTATGTAGGATATTATCTAAAGATACCATCCATATTATTTCTCTATATGGTTTATATATATTATGAAAATATTTTTTTTAAACATGTTATTTTTTCATAGGTTATGAAATGATAAAATGCTTATCAAAACCATTTCTTTTCATTAGGTTTGATATGATGCGTGATTTATGATCTGGTGGAACAGATGATTATGATAATATTTATGTGGTAGGGGGTCTATAACTCCATAAAATTCATTAGGTAATTATTGATATCTCATATGATAAATAGGACATGAATGGGGTGTAAACCCATTTCAGTAGGGGAATGATTCCACCAGGAAATATTTTTGATGAAACCTTGTCTACAATGATTGAATGAGGAGTAAAACCAATCCACTATTATATTATAGGAAAATTTCAATGACTACTAAGGAAATTATTAAATATGATAATGTGTGTTCCATAATTCCATGACTTATGACTATGTTTTGCTCAGGTATCATATTTTTTAATTCTTTTCTACATTAAAAATTATGAACTACCATGATTTATTTTCTATGACTCAAAATAACTATTTATTATATATGGGGTATGTTTTTCAAAATATTAGCACATTTTCTCACACACATTATTTCATTTATGCTTATATGATCATTATTACTACCATTGATTAATATTACTAAACATTTAAACTCACCCCTTTTCAAAAAAAAATCTCTATGCACTGAAGTATTGTGTTATATGTGTTAATCCAAAGATGGATACCAGATATGTTTATTTTTGTGGGAGATGATGCTAATATTTATGAACCAATTTCTTATGAACCTTTTTTTAAGTGCTTTCATTAAAATAGTAAAACGCTAAATGTAAACAATATATGTTTAGGAATGTGATACAATATGTCTTTTTCACATTGTATATTTTTTAGGGAAAACATTTTGTCACAATAATTAGTATCAAATCCTGAAATGTAATATTTTTTTTATCAGAACTCGATATAAATGTGAGATATTTGAGATTTTAGTTGGACCTAGATAAAATGTGATGTAAAATAGATTAATTACCTCTTGAATATTATATATTTGTGTATTTAAGTATACTATTTTTAAAGAAAATTATATAGTTTTATATGTTTTTTAAAATTAGTTTCACATTATGAAATGCTCCTTGAACTGTTCATTTAAAGAAAATTAACCGTATAATGATGGTTTATTATAGATATAATATTTATTAGATCATTTTTAATTTATATATATATATGTATAGGGTCAGAAAATATATTTTTATATATTAATCAAATATTTTATTCATGTCCTATGTGGCGATAATGAAGAAATAGTACATGATATTCATGGAGGGTGTAATCCTCAGGTACACATAATGAAGTAATCATTTTTGGAATATTTTTATAATAAAGTAGAAAATTGATATTAAGTAATGAAAAAAATTTCTATAACACCCTTGGATCTAAACATGTACATTATGTAAGTTATATTGGATGACACATAACACTAAGCATCAATGAAAAACAAATCATTATTATTTAAATATTATTGCATAGACATAGAATTTATAAGTATAAAAAGGATTAAAATTGTTTTTTAAGTATATATAATTTCATAATTAGTAAAAATTTATTTATTATATCTTCATAAATAATAAATTAATTTTTTGAAAATTCATTTCATGAATTAAAAATATGTTGTTTTCAAAAATTATCTTTATTTCATTTTTTGAGTAAATATTAAAATTATTATGTAGTAATTAGATAAAATTATTTTATTATACGTAAATTATCTTTTAAATAATCATATAAAATTAATATGATGCTTATATTTTTTATTATTTTCTGAAATATTTTATTTTTCATTGAATAATGAAAAAAATAGATTTTTATATAAAACTATATATTCTTTTAAAGTAATTTCAATGTTATATACTAGTTTTAATTACTTTTAAATTTTAATTAGTTCCCTTGAATTTAATATCTTCCATTAATTTAAAAAATAAATTTATACATTAATAATTCTTAACATCATTTTATACTTAAAAAGGGAATTTTGTTGGAAATTATTTTTCACCACTTTTATTGAGTAATTTAAAAAAACATCCTATAATTATATGTTTTTGAATGATGAAATGTGGATTTTCAATTTTGAATCAGGATTAAATTTATTTAATAGTTCTCTTTTATTTTTGTAAAATTATGACTTATAACCTTAGTAATTTTTGTTACCATGATAAATAGATATTTGAGAAATTATGGATAAAAATAAAAAAAGGACCGTACAATAATCCTAAAACATTATTTAACTTTATTGGATGATTATAAATCATCTATATACTTGAAAATAAAAAATATTTTTCCTTTTATGAACTTGAACATGATATTTTTTTATTTAAGGAATGAATAATAATCTCATTCTATTTGTTTTATAATTTTGTAAATTTTATTCCATAGGAATAAAATCATGGTATTCATGGATAAAAATATTAATTTCATATATAATTTTTTTTGTGCATGGTAATTTATATTTTCATTTTTAGTGTTGAAATAATTATATTAAATGATTAAGAAACAGTAACACACCATTTATTTAGTTAATTACGAAATAAAATAAACTCTTCAATTTTTTTAGAAAATAATATAATTTGAAATAATTATAATGTTCAATGACTTTTTTGATAAAAATAAATTATTAGTAGATTTTTTAATTATTATATTTGAATTCCATAATTTTACTAGATTCTTTATTATCAAATTAAATGAATAGTTCCAAAATTGACATTAATGATATTTTATAATCAATATTATATATCATATGATTTAAATTAAAAAATAATAATCTCATTAGAAAAGTGAGTTTTATAAGATTAAAAATATAATCAATGATCCATTTAATGGTCATGTAACCTTTTATAGTATCTATATTAACCACTAAAGTGTAATAACCTTGTAATCATTGTAATTACCCAAAAAAAGGTTTATATGTGTTAAAAAATGATAACAATATAGATGTAATATAAACATTACAAATATTATTGGATGAGAGGATATAATGTCATACACATATTATATTAAAATAGTATAAATTTTTATCCATTCTAACATGAAAATTAATTTATATTATTTTAATATATCCTAAAATTCTATGAGTGCCACTCCTCTCTCTTATAAAAGGGATATAGTACTCATGTTTTCATAAAACATAGAAAGAATTTCCATTAAACCAATCACAAAACAATGTATCGTATAATATTATTAATAATATTCTTGTGGTCTTATTGTGGGAGTTATTCCATTCATTGTGGTATTACAGTTTTAATCATTGGAATGTTTCCAAAGAAGAATTATAGAATTTGACCAAATGTTTTTGTTTAATTTCATCGTCCTCTATCTTAAAATATTTATAAAGAATTCATAAAAAAACATATTTATCTAATATATAATGTAAATTATATCTTTAATCTATTAACTTATATACATATACATCCTCTATTAAATGGGAATGGAATCTATTGTTTGAATTTATAACGAACAACCACCTCGTGGATCGATGTAATTCATTTTCTGTCACCACATCTTATTAATATTTATAATGATGTATCTAATGTATATATATGATATTCATGACATATTCATTATTATTAAATGATAACATATCATATATTTTCTTAACTTTATAAACACTAAAAAATGATATCATCGTTGGGACATATGTGAAGACCACTACCTCAGTGAAGTGATGTGATTCTTTTTTCATCACAAAAAATGGATGATATTTGTAATTTAATTTAAATAGATAATATTTTTATATTATATTATGATCAATATGTAAAGTTAAAATATTACATACCATTTTTTCAAATGATTTATAAAAAATGTTAACATTACACATGCTTACATATGGGCTACTACAGACTAAATTGTAACATTGTTCAATTTTACTAACCATTATTCATGATGGGTTTTGAAGATTAATTTATGTATAAAAATGATAATTATTTCATTATAATTACTTTTTATATGATTAAATAATGACATATTTTACCAAATTCAACCTAAAAAATTAATTTCTTTCATATAATAGGAATACCATTAAAACATATTACATGATCATAAATGATTATGTAATTTTATGTTACAAGATATTATAAAATAGAATGAATAATCAATATAAAAATATATTAATAATGTAAATAAGTAATTTTAGTTTTTTAATGATGATTATGATATCATGTGACATATCAGACAATTGATTAGGTACATTCTTAAGAAAATCTTTTTTTAATGGTTCCCTTTTTACTCATTTTCTTACTTGTGAATATTTTATAAAAATATTTATAGATGTATTCATATAAAAATAATTGAGTTATAAAAAAATTCTCATGTTTAATTTCATTTAAACAATTTTATGAGGATAATTTTTATATATTGTTTTGAATTTATTTATAATATATAAATGGAATTTCAAATTTTAACATAGATGGAAATAATAAATTTTATAGTCGTTTTAACCATTATTTAACATTCAAACTAATTTATAAGATTCAATATTTTATTAAATTAATAAACCACCTATTTCTTGTATTATGGGGGAATTATTTTTGAAAATTTTATTTTAATGAAACAGATTATATTAACATCCAATAATTTTTTTATGGGTGAATTTTTTTTATAAAGCATGTTTTTATATCTTATGATTATGTTATGGTATTTGGTAATTTTATTATGATGATTACTGTCTAAATTAATAATTAATGAAAGGTGGTTTCTATATAAACCATGTATGGGTGGAACTAGGTCTTCCCACCATAAAATTATGTAATCATTATTTTTGGAATTTGATCGTGAGATTTATTAAAAGTGTAAATTTGATGGTTGTTACATATATAGTTCTGATAGTTAGATCAAGTGTAACTATGATGGATACTTTTAGTATAACTGTTTTGTTTAATCCTTTTCAAAAATGATTTTTATTCCACTTAAAACTATGATGGTTATTTCATATATAAGAGATATTTGAAAATGATGTCTTAAGTTACTATTATGACTTATCTATGCATGCTATGGGGTTTTATTAAAATGGAAGGATTTCAAAAATGAATTCATAAAGATTATTTTATTACTAAAAATTGAATGTATATTCTGCTTCATAAGGGTGAAAATATTTCATTGTGAAAATTTATTATTCTTTTTATCATTATTTTGAGAATACTTTATTTGTTTAATTTTATGTTAATCATTTCTTATGAAATATTTTATGAAATTATTTCTGTATTGAATTGGATTTAATGTATAAAAATTTGTATTTTGGAACTGATTTTTATTTTGTAAAATTAAATGTTTTACAATTTTTCATGGAATAACTACTTATTATTTATATAAATTATTAATATTTTTAGCCTATTCCCATGTTTTAAAATTAACATTATCATGTATAAGGATTGTTAATTGAAAATGATATTTCATGGTGAAAGTCTTGATGAATTTCTAGGAATAAAATAATTTTTTTATAAAAAATTTATATAATTTAATAATGGATATGAAATTTTAGTTTCCACTATTTATATATATTTATATCTCAGTAAAATCCAAACAGAAAATATCCATTGGTAATCATGAAAATTAATTATTTGTGAAAAAAAGGATTATTTAATATTTAATATTGGGTCATTATAAGTTATATTAGAGGTCAGTTTAGATGTAATATGTAATTATGATTTATACATGATATGTTATCTTATGATTTATGGATAAAGTTATTGCTTTATGAAATTTCGATTGATCCGAAGATTAACGTCTTAGAAAACCTTTTTTGTGTTTCATGATATTGTATTTTAATGTGATTAATGAGGACGGGGAATATGTTTTATTGGTTTGATGTATATGTAACCCTTAGGTTCAACATATATGATTATTTAAAAAAAATTGATATGAAAATTTTGTATAATCAAGAGGAAATGTATGAAATAACATTTTTGGTTAAAATAGTCTTTAATGTATATGTTATTAAAGTTTTTTTATAATTCTATGGTTATGGTATTATGGAATTTCTCTCAGTACATTAGTTACCAAGTTGTTTTAATTTTTACATGGAATAATTCATTTCGTGTTAAAATGATATTTGTCTCTATATAAAAAGCCTTTTTAAATATTCATTCAAAATTATTTAAAAACCCATTCTATCATACCCAGATGATTCAACCATTAATATTATATTAATAAATTGATCAAATGTTTTTAATGATTTTTGAAAATCCAAATCACCATTAATAAAAAATTTAATATATTCAATACCTTTTCATTCCATCAAATTAATTATGCATCATGGTATTTATTTTATTTGATTTTAAAATTTCTACTCATCTCTCTCATTCGGAAATGGAAATACCACTATCGACTTGACTATTTAATTTTTGGAGATATGAACAACATCCCTGAAGACAAGGTGGATATCAGTAGCATAAAGGATGGCCTTGATGGTTGGATTTAAGGAAAAAAATATTTTTTATGTTCTATGTCTGAATCATGAATAATAAATATATAATTAATATTCATTAATATGATAACAATGAATTGTTAAATGTTTTAAAAAATAATTTTAACGAATGATGTGTTTATCAATGAAATTATGATAAATTCTAAATATTATAAGATTTATGAAACAATATATAGTATATTATAATTTTAAAATTTGGAAAAAATTATAGGTTAAATCGTTATAATTGAAAAGTCGTGTATCAAAACTGTGATAATATTTGGAGAAATTCATTTTAGGACATATGATAAAGGGTTGAAATAACATTTAATTTAAAATGTTCCTAATGATAATAAATTATGATTATTTGATTTTATGGAAAATTTTATCTACAGAAAAAACATTGAGGATATAAAATTATTTCACAATTAATTATATTTTTGATGTTGTTCATAATATTTTAGGGAATTTTATATGAATTATATTATTATAAATTTAGTAAAAGGAAGATGTTGGCTGGGTGATAAACCATTCTATAAGGCAATGCCATGGGGATTGAACACACTAGTGATGGGGGACAAGGTGGAACTACCTACCACTTGCATACATGATTTCCTAGTTAGTATAGAATATCAAATAAATATTTTTTTGATATTGGGAACATATGCTTTAACATATTGATAACCATGTGTCTAAAAAAATATTTTTTAAATTACTGAATTTTGGAATAAGATCAATATATTTTAAGGGATTATATTACCATAAAATAACCATTTTGGTTTTGAATATTGTATAATCATAAGATAAATATCGTTTTATCATTTTTTTTAAAGTCTATGATCCACTGGATGTTTATGCTTTTCTCTAGGAATAGTAAATTCATAATAAATAATTATTATTTGGAGAAAAAGATGAGATTTTAGATGAAATTTTTTATGTGATGAAATTCTACAATTCAAGTAAAAACATTTCCTTGTGTATTTATAATTTTGGGTAATATAATTACTATAAACATGAAAAAAGTTAGATAAATTAAATCTTATCAAATTACATTAATTTTTGATGAGTTGATTTAATTTTTCACAACTTATTGTATTGTGGTTTTATGGTCATTGATTTTCTCTGATCATTCACTTCCTCATGTTCAAAGATCATTATCACACTCCATAATTATTTGGAGATTATTTTTTTCTTCATTCCTTATATTTTCACGTTCAAGTAATGATTTCCAATTTTCATCCAAGTTATCTTTTATTCTAAATAGACTTTGAATTTCCCATTACATGTTTTTAGGATGATGTTTAATTTAAACTTTTTTAGGTTATAATATTTCACTATGAATTATTATTATTTAAATATAAATGTAACAACTTATCCATTGAAATAGATGATATTATTTGAATTAACCCCAATATTTATTACATTAAAATTTACTAGTAAATAATAATAAATTTTTAATTCATGGGAATAATGAACTCTAGTTGTCTAAAATCGACGTTATACTTTAAAAAAATTATTCATTTTTCAGAGAAAAATCAATAATTAATTTAGGAATGATTTATAAAATGTATTTTATAAAAATAAATTCATTTTAATGTCATCATTTCTTAATTATATTTAGTTTAAATTTTGTGATTTTTCGGAAAAGTTTTATTTTTTAAAAGTGAAAAATTCAGATTTTTATGAAAATTAATATTGTCATTTAATATATTTAAAATGTAAAAATATTTTTATATATTTGTGTTAAAATTTAACGAGTCCTATTATATAAATTTATCATATTATGTGTTTTAAAATTAAATTTATTATTGAATATTGTAATAATCATATTTTACAGAAAAACCCATTTTTCTAAAAAAACTATTTTTCATAATGTTTTGTAAGTTTAATTTTAAATTAAATTCATCCACTAATATTTTTTTAATATTGAAGAAATATTCTATCTTTTGATTCAGTAGGTAAAAATTTGGTAAATATTACGATTCTATTTTTAAAATTTTTGAATTGTATCTATAGTAATTGTTATTCCTAGATAAACAGGAATCTAATATAAATAAGGTTAAAATGAAATTATATGGAATAAAAAATACTACAAACATATTAAATAATTTTATTATAATATTATATAACATACATAATCACCATGAACTAAAATATATGGATTTTTTTTACTTGGCCATGATTCTTCCATTATATTTATATATATAATGAAAAGAAAAAAAATGTACTTCTCCATTTTTTAGAAACTCTACAATTATTGATTATGGATAAATTATGGATATGATTAGTCATAAATATAAATTTCAACTCTAAAGAATTTTTTGTCTTAGTTATTTACTTTTAATTTTTAGTGAATAAATTATTCCTTATATGCTTTCGTAATACCGACTATGTATTTATTTAATTTATAGAAAATTAAAATTAATGATAAGAAAAATATTAAAAATAATAAAATTTTAATATATTATTGGGATAAAAAATTTATAAATTACAATAACATATTAGGGTATCATTAAATAATTATTTTCCAATTTCATATCATTCATGGAGTATTTAATGTCAAATTACATTTACAGTTCAGAAAATGACAATAATGATATTTTATTAAGAACAAAATTTTATTAAATGATTTAAAATTCTAAATAAGAATATAATATTCAATTTTCATGGGATATGGATAAAAATATACTCCACAGTCTATATAAGGTCCATATATTCTTTTATAATTACAAATATATAACCCCAAAGAGTAAAAAATGTGCTATCAATATAACTATCATAAAGGGTTTAAGCGGGTAATAATAAAATTATAAGGGTAAAGGCATAGTATAAAAAAGTCTAAATTTTATTTTATGTGCATTTTTTAGTCATTTAAATCATATATTTTAATTATATAAATTTTGATCAATTTAAATTTGAATATAAATTTATATTAAATTATTATTTTATGCAATGAAACGATTACCGCTCCATCTCTTATAAAAGTCAACCTCCTATCTTATTTTTAACACACTTAAAATCCAATTATGTAATGATATGAATATGAAAGCACAAAATTTAGTGTCCTAATAATTTAATTCAATTTCATTAATTTCCAAATAATATTTAGTTTGGAGTTATTTTAAATTAGATTATAACTCTTATACAACCAAAATATATTTTACAAAGTGGAAATTTCATATTAGAATCAGTTTATTCCAAAATATAAAACATTAAAATAAATATTTTCTTCCATTCATGAAAAATAATAACTACATTAACCTTGAATTCATCATTTCCATTAAACATTATTAATCAATTTTAAAAACAATTTAAAATTTTTTTGGCCCTGCAAATATCATTAAAGTACATAAAAGAATGAAAATTGATAGTCTGATGGAAAAAATAAAATCATATAAAATATTAACCACTATAACATTAATATTTTGGGCATCTGAAACACCTGTTTATATAAGAAATTACATAGAACTATAATGTCCTAACCTGTAATCCACTAAAATTGTTCCCCATGACAGTGGTAAATATGGCATGAGGCATGCGTCCTCGTATGCCATTGGATACCAACTTGCAACAAGGGCCTGAGGTAGTATAATGGGGATATTGTACCATCTAATAAGATTTTCAAAAAATGATTTATAAATAAATAGAAATATTAAATATTAGAAAAAATATAAAAATAATAGTACATTAGAAACTAGATACAATAAATAATTATAACAAATAAAGAATCATCCATGAAGAAATATAATCAAAATCCATAGTTTGAGTCATATAAAAATGATGTTATGGAATGATGATGTAAAAAACGTGAAATAGAGGGATTAAATATACAATGGTCTATAAAAAATAATAAAAAAATATTCAAAAGATAGCTTCACAACCATCATAAGAATATTCCCAATCCACTCCTCCAATTATCCAGACCAATAGTAAAAGATCATTCATATGTGATATGGTTATTACACTTATCCACACATGATATTCTGAGGATTACATTTACTATAGGCGTTCTGTGTAGGGTTTGAGATAAACTAATTAGGCCAACACAAAAATTTTGTAGAATATTATAGTATGTATACATAGAATAATAATATGGAGGTATAACCAGTATTATATAATGATAAGTCAATAATTACCAATAATCTATGGTTTCTATAGGACAGCTAGAGGACTATTCGAAATTTTCCAAACGTTGGAATGATATTAATTAGTAATATATATATATATATTAGAAATAATATATATATATATAATATGTATACATGTATATAAAATATATTGTTATGATAACTGGAGGAATATACATGGATACTAGTTGCATGTTAGACCGAAGACATAGATCATGCATCCAAAATTAGTCAAACACGCTATTGGCTCGAGAAATGTTACTAGTCGTGAATCTCATATGAATGTCAGATGTCATTCTTATCACTCCAAATTTTTTGGAGAGTCTTTATTCCCAAACAAAAGATACAAATGATTGTGGAACATCATTCCCATTTTCCAAATAACGTACTATGGCATCAGACATGATTCCCATCACCCAATTAAATATAGAATTAAACCCCATTATTAGTAAGACCCTTGATCATTATTCAATGACCATTATCCATGGACTAATAATAATAATTTTAATCAATATGAGGGGTTACATATTATCAATTATAATCATTTACGACCATTTTTCCTAGTGTGAAATATTCATATGATCTATATTATTAATTATCCATCATGTTATGTGGACATTCCATTGACTTCCATTTAATCTAAACTAGGACATTAACTAATTAAGCAAAGAAATTAATATTTCATGAAATGTAGAGAACATAGCTGGTATTTTTGTGAAATAAAAAATTACACAAAGGAGGGTAATTCTCTTAAAACCGTAAAGGGGTGGTTCACATGAGTTAGTAAACCTCTATTATTTAATATGGGTAAACAAGAAAATCACCTCAAAATTGAAATAATTTAGGATAAATAGATACATTTAAACGAATTTTAAAGAAATTTCCATCATGAGACATAATGGAGAATCTAGGAAAACATCTCAAATTATAGGGAAAATAGCTACACAACCTTAATTAGATTTATTTCACTCTCCTCATCATGTTCTTTCTATTTATTTGATCTAGAATTGAAAAAAATTGGTAGAATATAACAATGACCTAAAAATATGGTATTTGTTCATGGATTGAAACACAGAAACACATGGGAAGATAAACTAAAATAATAAGAATGATTATTTATGGACATACAATTTCATATCCAATGTATTATACAATGATATGATCAGATATCAGTTTGGGGAGTAGCCATAATCCATAGGTGATGAGAAGGGAGAGAATCCTTGGTGGAGAAAATTAGAAACTCTAATCTACGGGGGGAGAAGAAAAATAAGTGGATGCTAAAAACATTATTTTGTAAATAAAAAAAGTAATAATAAAATACATGGTCTTATGGGTTGGGAACACATTTAACCAAACCGTTCACTAACTATATGTAGACCACTATCCAAGAACCCCAATTTCATAGTAGAGGTGAATGATTTACCTAACCCTACCCAATCCAGAAAAAAATCTATATAAAGATGCCTATCGTTTTTTCATGGTTGTGCTACCCAGTTCCCACAGTTTCTGACAAAACACGTGGCATCTCCTATGACACATTTTCTCTAACAATGTGGATTCAAATTATTAGCAATAATCATGTTCTAACTATAATTCCAACTCATTCTACAATAATTCATGAAATATATATCCTCGGAACATGCCCCATATTCTCATGAATCGTTACAATGGCCATAGGGCACCCTTACAGGGATTAAAAAATAATTTAATCTTAAAAAACAATGATATGTACTGTCATAAGATCCCAGTTCATTAAAAAACTCCTCCTAATAGAAACTCATCCATGAGTAGGATTTCAATGGGAAAAGATTGATTTTATAAGAAAATACCATACATCTAGGCTTGTACATCAATATTCCTCTCCCATGTCTCATAATATACTCATCCATGCAACCATAGAACCCATAAAAAGGTACTGACCTACGTTTGAGAGTTTTCATGCCCTTATCCATGAGAAGCACTGTGTACACCTCAAAGGAATCAGAAACATATTACTCATCCTTATCACAATATAAAACATATGATGGTTCTGGATAATACTATCAATTATAAGATACATGAATGATCTCAAGCATAGATCTGTATCTATGAGGTACTAAAATCGGTTAAGATACTGGCCTTAATATTCCCTATGATCTCAAAGGGTCCTCTGAAACATGGTGATATCTTACATGACATCCATATTTTTGAGATAGCCCATATTGGGGTAAATATGAATAAAAACTAGATCCCATACATCAAACAAAACAGGCTATTGGAATTTACAGTTATATGACGTCTCTATTGATTGATATATCAATATGTTCATACTAATAAATTTAAAATACTAGGAAGTCTCCTAGGTTAGATGTTGTGCCTGAAAATCTATTTCCCCTACCTCTATCTAGCATTGGGATGGTCAACATGGATTAGCATATAAGTACCCATAAGGATCCATCTAAATATTATTGTGAAAACTATTATTGTATATAAAATAAAAGTGGTGTATTTCATTCTCCAAAGAACACCCAGTTTCAAGGACACGTTGACATATAATGTCATATAACACCTAAATCATACAATTTTTCTATCCATAAATCTAAGGGTCATAGGTTTTTCTCAAAATCACAAATGTACCTAAATCCTTCTTTTACCCATTCATGAACTATGACTTCAAGATAGTATCACTGTCAGAAATGATAAATGAGGAGATCCATGAAGACATATGATGTCCCTAACATATAGCCTCCCTACTTTTACAATCTTGAAGGGAACTTATATAAGTATGATTTGTGAAACCTATAACAACTGATCAAGGAATAAGTATAAATTTTCATTTCCCTATGATGGTTTGGGAAAACATTTCATGAATTATATTGATATATATTCCCATTTCAACTTAGTTATGGATAACGGTTACAAGAGTCACTCCAGTGAATGATGTTATTCCTTCAACTGTTCACTGGTAGAAAACATAATTTTAATGATGGATGTATTCTATTTGATAACATGCCACAAATACATGGATATATATATTTTCATATTTTTGAAATCATGATGTACTTCCCAAACTAAGGCATATTATTCCAAATTATCTCATATCATTTGTTTTTTTAGACCCAGACACGCCGATGTTTGCATAAGATCTCACCCTTATCCTTGTTCCAGCCATGTGTTGACATGTTATATGATATTATTTCACTTAGTAATGGTCTGTTCAAATCTAAAATTTTCCCCATCATTACACTTTTCTGAATGGTAGAGGTCACTACTAATTTTTTGAGGGCCAACTTCCCATGATTCGCTTAATCATTAATATACAACTTTAAAAACAAGTCCATAAGCTGCCACTCACCACCACTCTCCTAAAATTCATGTGTCTAAGAGTTCTTGATCTAATCATAAGTTACTACATTACCATTACTAGAAATATATTAAATCTCAAAATGGATGGATTTCAGGTTTTTAAGTATTCTCCACTTCAAGAGAATCTGATAATTTTATGTAAAAATATACTTAGGGAGTATGTGAACATTGAATACCAAACATTTCTCACCATGTAAATAATGTCTACAATAGAATAAACAATGATCTATATCTAATATATTGGGGTCTTGTGCCATCTTGTTACACTCATGATGCCTCAACAGATGAGACCCATATAAGAGGACATGCTCATCCTACAACAGAAATCCTACTAGCCTAGTATGAGACACATCACTATAATTCTTGTAGTACTTTCCTAGATCTAAAATAGTGATGATTTGTTTTAAAGTAAATCATTCCTTCATTGGTAAAAAAATATTTTACACAATTTTTACCATATTTATTTCACACCCTTCTTAGTGAGGCCTATAAAAGGAACAACTAGGCCTGAAAATCATGTATGAAACATCTGTAATACCCAAACATCCACAAGAAACTAAATATATCAAATATGTTCTTTGGATACCATATGAAACTACATATCTAACCCTATCAGGGTCTAATGATACCCCTAAATATGAGATGATGTGAAATACGGTGTGGAATGTACTGATATAGAAGTGGAATTCAGTGGTATTTGTGAAAATATAGTTCTATATCAATGTATTCAGCATGATCTTAAGATGATTTGAATAGTCATGTCTTGGATTGGAGAAATCAAGGATTTAGTCCACAAAGACTGTCAAAAATTAATATTTATAAAGTTGGAAAACCTGATTCATTAGAGCCATGAAAACAATAAGCATGTTCGTGAGAATTAAATACATTATTAGGTTCTCAAAAAGATCATACCTTCCACAAAACTCTATAAGATATATGTTTTATGTATTGACATGAACCATAAAATAACATGAACTAAAATTAATCTATAATAATACTCTCTATTATTAGATATAATAAAATAGGTTTTCTTTTCAAGGAAATGTAACATATTCATAATTGTGAGTTTGTTTAACCATTAGCAGTCCATGATCAGCCTATGTGTACCATCTTCCTTCATAAAAAATGTCAGGTGCACCACATTGAAAGGGACTAGGTCAAATAAAACCATTACCCTCTAGGTATTCCAATTTCTTCTCGATCTCTAGAAGCTATGTAGGGGCCTTCCTATAAGGGGTAATGGACACTGGTTCCACTCCTAGAACTATAATAATTCTAAATTCTACCTTTCGAATTGAAGGAATCCAGGAAATGTTGTTATGGAAGAACAACCTAAAAAGATCCACCAAGAGAGGGAAACATCCAATTTTAGCCCCTGGTCATCCTAGGAGAGACTAACATTCTTTTTTTCCAAACTTCCCAACCTCGTATTATCAAGTCCTTATCGAGAATAATGTACATCAAATTTTACGTTGTTGATAAGTTTACTACCCTCCTAAGATTAAAATATCTCTCAACAAAGATAAAAATAAATTTAGTCTCAATAGGGAACTAACCAATCCATTATTAATAATTAAATTAACAATTTCCTGATGATTATTAACTTCTTGTATATAATATGATATCTACTTGTATCAAGAGGAAAATCATTACATCATTAAATGCACACTGATCTGATACCCATTGGGGTATTAGTTTTTATCATTCCAAAGACGTTATCCATATCTAGGCCTTGAATCTCAAGATATTCTGCATATATAGAACAATGTAATATATTTGTTTCAAACAAGGAAGATTCAAGAGTTGAGGATGCTAGAATAGAAAGTCTAATAGTATAATATCCAACAATCTTATCATTTGACATATGCTAACATGTATATAAATGGCATGTACCACACCCTTGAGTCATAATAGGACTTCCATGAGTAAGCCCACTATACTATCACAATAATTACTCAGTTTGATTTAATCAACCCAGTACACCTCCTCATCCTATGCGGATGGTGGTATTCCAACTACCTTCAAGGAGAGATAGAACTATCCCTTCTATGGATTGTGGATTTGGTGCAGACTCTATCGCTATAGGAATTAGTTTGAATGGCCTATTGAAATGTTGAATATGGACCATCATGCCATAGCCTCTATAGAAAATAGGATCGTTCGTACTTTTTTGTTTCTTGTGTCATGGTTTCCCAATTATGTTATATACAAATAAGATTTATATATGAGATATTTGACTATTTATTTCTTCCTATAAACATCAAATAAGTGCATCATTACACTAGAAGTACCACTATGTTGTCTAGGTGTTGAACGACTATGGATCACACCATCGACTTAACTTATTTCCTTCTCCATAATGAGGGGTTGGTTGATTAGGTCAAAAATTGTAGATTGATGAATGACATTGACAAATTATATCATATTTTATACCATCCCATCTCAACGCATACTATTGATCATATGATAATCGCTAAATATGTTCTACAAAAAATAATGCAACTCAGTAAAATGAGCATAATATTCTATGATAAACATGGCTCTCTATATAGGTTCATGAACTTTCTATCCCATTTAGACCCAAAAGTCTATGGAAATATTTAATCATATATGACCAAATTTAAATCCCTTGAGATTATGTTTCGATGGATATATAACTGGGTAAAAACAAATGACCATCTCTTGGAAGAACCACCTATCATATAATTAGTAATGTTGACTATCGACTCTAGTGGAATCATTAAGTGATCAAAAAAGAATTTGTAGCCTCTATTCATTACTCTGCAGCATATGGTGCACAATACCAAGAATGGGTGTGAGGATATAAGTTTAGGAACATCTGAGTAAATTATACCATATTCAAGGATTTTCAATAAACTCCTTATGTAATATACATCATATATAGAAATCCATCTATATAATATGACTTAGTGTGGTTATTAGGAATAAGAGGTTGTCCCATAGGATGTACAATTGGAGGCGTCACTATAATCTTAGGTCCCACCAACCCTAGTGCATTGTTATTACCACCTTCTTCACACAGATCTCATAGATTTCATATTTTCATGATCCAACAATTCCAAATGGACACCTTAAAAGAGAATTTACAAATTAATAAACTGAAGATCTGTATTAGTATTGGTATATAAATCCACGGTTCCAATATAAGGAGTTTCAATTGAAAGGTATAACGGAAAACAACCATTAATTTTCATCTATAATACTATTTAGAAGTGATAATTATATTTAAAAGATAAAATTAATTTAAGTTTGTAATGTATTATATAATCACACATACACACAGATATATATATATATATATATCATGTTACAACTAAAATATTTTCCACAAAAAATTAATAAATTTTTTGTTTGTATAAATTACAGTTGAAATATAATTTAACGGAACCCCTTACTATCCATTAAACATCAGGATGCAACATTTCATCTGAAAATGATTTTATTATATTAATGACCACACAAGATATATATAAGTAATTTTATCATTTGAAACAATTTTCATTCGTGTAATCAAATCTGAAATTTTTGTTTTGGTTCATGCAATGTGTAATTCAAGAACCCACAACAACGAATAATTGTCCAATTATGTTGTCATGAACAATCTATATAAGAAAAAACTATTTTGATTCATGTAGGAATATTAATTAATCTAATTATATTATCTATACCAAAAAATTTATCACATTTTATAATATTTTACTCAAGGAACATAACTATGCAATACCTAAAAATGCATGCAGAAGGTAGATGTTGCATGGAAAAATGCATTGAATTTTATTAAAAATGATCATATAATTATGCATGAGATGATAACTCATTTTTATACAGTTCCTGGTGAAAATTATTTTATGATTAAAAAATATCATAAATCATATATATCAATGAATACTGAAATCATATCAACTATAATATGTAAAAAACTAGTACACTAATAACATATCCTTGGTTATTTGGGTTTCCCCGGTATTTGGGAAAACTACTATCATAATCATGCTTATTTCCAAATTCAAATACATAATATTTTCCTATATAATACCTAAATAGTTTGAAAAAAAGTAAAAATATCTTTGATACCACTTTTTATCATCCTGATTTGGGATACACTAAAATGGTACCTTGATCTGTTGGGTCACATTTTATGAACCACACCTCTATGTGTGCTTGAGGTTGTTGACTATAAGCGAGTTTCTGATGTGGTTGGATTGGGATACCATGCCCTCTTATCATAGTAGAATAATATTCATGATAAATAAATTGAGATAATAATTACATGAGGCATGATAGAAATATCTAATCAACATATAAAAGATAAAATAAATTAGCCCAGTAAAAAAAGACGCATTAATGTTGTAATAATAATCATAATTCTTAGGCTATGATATATATAAAAATTATTTCATTTCATTTTGATATACAAGATGTTGAAATAAGGGGAAGGAATAGACAAAATGATAATCCAAAATACAAAAAAAACCTAAACGGAAGATCCACTAGCATCATGAGCATATGCTTGATCCTATGATACCATGATCTATGCTAATAGTAACACATAAAACATCACTGATAGGGTTCTTAACATTATCCACATGTATAGTAGTAAATCTGTACAATACCATAGGTGACCTAAGTATGCTGTGAGATAAGATCAGAAGGCCCCAACATATGGTGTCTATATTTACCTAAAAATTATACATGGTATACAAGTGATTAGGTATTATAGATAATAAGAAATGATGAAATATAAATACCGGTCATGTCATATTTCTATATGACATCTATCAGAATCAAGATGCATCTGTATAAGACATAATGAGTCTGATAATTACACCACATATATATAACTAATCACATATATATTGATATATATATAATTTATGTATATGTATATTATCACTATATTTGAGGACATTCATTGGTATAAACATTAATACATGGTGTTATCTATACTTGGGGAGTAACATAGTCATAAATTATAAATCTAAAGAGCCAATGGCTCCCATAATAATTCTAGTCATGTATCTTATATGTGTATGAGATGTTATACTTATCGCTAGTGGGGGTGGGGTGAGTCATCATTTCCAAAACTATTCACAACGGAAGATTGTATATAATTTCCATCTCCAAAATAATGAATAATGGTGTGAAACATCATCCACATTATGCATTGTAAGGGGGAATAAAACTCCAAGCTCATCAAAAACCATAACAGCTATTCAATGACCACTATTCCTAGTCTAATAATAATAATAATAATCATGAGGGGTTAAAGTTAAATCATTATAATAATTAAACACAATTTAACCAAGGTATAAAATTCATATAATCCATGTCATAAATTAACCAACATGTGGTGTGGAATTTCCACCCACTTCCATTTAAATAAAAAATTCTATTTAATTAATTATAAAAAAAATTTCATTTTCATAACATGAAAAACACATAGAGGTATTTTTTTCAATTAAACATTTAAATAAAGGATTGAAATTTTATTAACAAAAAAGGATTCTTCCGGGGATGTATATAACATCTAAATTTTAATATGGGTCAACGGGTATATCACATCCTGGTTTAGTTAATTTATGGAAGGAAGAAACATTTTAAGGCATCATGTGGAAATTTTATGTGTGTTGAATGAGGACTATGCCCTGAAAACTTCTCAAATTTAGGAAAAAAATCTAAACCACCTACATTATGATTGTATCTCTCTCCTCATCCAGTGTTGGACATTAATTAGATCTAGAATGGGAGAAATCAAAATAATAGTGATATTAATTAAAAAATTGGAATATGATTTCTCTACGAAATGAATTAAGAGAAGGGAAGATGATATTATATAGGAAGAAAGAGTATTTATTAGATTACAATTGCATATCCAATGATACCCCCAATGATACGGTCAATGATCGTATGGGTTAGTTACCATAATAACCAATTTGAGTATAAGGGAGTTCTTCATGGGAGAAGATAATATGGAGCTCCTTATAACTATATGATATGATAAAGAGGTGCGATGTTAAAATATTTTGATTAAAAGTTTTAAAATCACCGTCAAATTAGGGGTAACATGGTGTGTTAGCATGGTTGGATGAACTGTACACCAACCATGAACCATCCATTGTTAAAAACCCCACTCTCACAATCATGGCACACAATTTACCTGATAGTGTGTAAGATATGTATATAGACTATGTCATGATATCATCATTTTTTCCATGTAAATACATCTTAGATCCTAGAGTTATTGAAAAACCATGCATCATCTCTTGTGAAACACGCTTCCCACAAGGTTGAGTCCCACAATTATCTCTAACAGTGTAGAAACAGTCTATCCCACTTTGTTTTCCTAATTGTGAGATCTATATGATCTTAAAAATACCCATATTATCATAAAACCAAAATTAATCTATAGGGAACCCTCACATGGATAAAAAAATAATTTTATATAAAAAACAGTAGACATAACTTTTTTAGAATCTGGGTCATTACAAGAACCATAATACAATAAAAAAACCATATAGCATAAAAGCATTACTTTCACCCATAATAATTCGTTTCCAGATATTTATTTATAACATTTATTTGAAGACCACTTTTCAAAAATATAATTCATATAATACAGTAACATGTGGTTTTTATATTAATATAACATGGAGGATTTTAATGGTGTGAATAAAAAATAATAATGGTTATGGTTTTGTGAAAATATGGTGTGGTCATTTATGTAAAAATAAAATAGTCATTTAAAATTTTTTTAATGGATTTTAATACATTATGTAAAATATCACTTTTCAAAATATGTGAACTATATCCAAAATAAACCGAACGTATCCATTATAATTTTCTTTTATAATTGAATAAACATACATAAAATATATTTTAAAATATGGCTATTGATGAAAAATAGAGTTTAATGGGAAATGTTAAAGAAGATTTTTAAAAAGAAAGTCCCTTACCTTGAGTCTGTCTCATCATGGATGTTCAATATATTCCTGAATAAAAAACATAGGTCTATTATTTAATTGATGAATAAAATTTAAATTTTAATTAATAAAATTATTTTATCTATTAAATTATTATATATATTTACTTATTCAATTAAATTCACATTGGACCTTTTGATTATATTCATTTTATAAATCAAAAATGAATTTGGTAGGAAGATAATGGCCAAAGTGGTTGCATTTTCATCATATAAAGAATTATAATCATGGAATAATTTTCATTTTTATACCATAATTTTAATTTTAATATAAATAACGAAATATGATTATAAAAAATGATCATCATTATAGTCATGGTGATGGTAAACCATACATATTCATGACTAATGCTTCCAATATTCAAATGTTCATTATAAATATATAGAAAGTATTATTTTATATATTAATAATTAAATTTCTATCAAAATTATCATATTAAAAATTTCTATATATATATATATAATAGATTTTATATGTTGACGAAAAAAAATTCAAATTACTTCATCGAGGGTGTAGTCTAGACATGTCCACGAACAAAATTATCATTTTTATGTGAATGTAATGGTAAGAATAAAAATGATATATTATATATTAATAATTATAAATATGTTATGAATTTGAAATTGAACCATTAATCTCATCATTAAAAGATGTCTTCAGATCTAGTAATTGAAAACAAATTACATTGGTTTGTCAGGGGACAGTCTATCTTACTGATATATTATTTATTCCATTACCATTTCTTGAAAATTAGAGATAGTTATAGTTTAGGAAGTTATAATTATTAAATTGTATTATATGCATAAAACTTGTGTTATTTTTTTATGATGGTTAATGAATATTTTATAGTAGTGGAAGAAGAGAAATATTAAAACATTTGATAAAATATATACATCTTCTAAAAAAATATCATTTTCCAAACACCATAAAACCACTAATATTGTTATTATATACAAAACTAAGCCTCAAGGTCATGGTGATATATTTTATTAACTAATATGGGGAGATATCGGATAATCCAAATTGGTTTATGAGTTTTAATAAAAGAGAAGTATTGAGAGTATGGACACTCATTGAATTTCTCAAAATATTCAATTAATATAAATTAATTTTCAATTAAAATTAGTCAAAACTATTTCTAGAGTATATTATTATTATCGGTTGAAAAAATAAAATAAAATAATAAATAAAAACATTTTACTTATTACCATTTACTTATGATTTTAAACCCTTATTAACCCTTTTCACACATACCGAGAAAACATAGTTTTTAACTATTTGAGGGTTATGATAGTTACTATGAATAGAAAACATACCCATAACTAGAACATGATCAATATTTAAATCCACATCATAATAAAATAAAAAATATATGTTTTTTAGGTATTTTATATCATTTAACAAAATACCATTTTACATAAAATATCAATAATTTAAATTTGTAGATATATTCATTATATTTAATTTAATAACAAAATGAATATAAATTATAATTTTACAAAAGTATTTTAATAAAAACCTAACATGTAATTTCTTTCTATAAAATTTTTAAATCATAAAAATTTGATTAAAATACAATACATTTAATATTTCTAATATCATTTAATATATTTTTTTCTGATAATTGAAATATTAAAGTGTCATCATTGTGTAAGAATTTATTTTAATTAAATCAATACTAGAAAATAAAAATAAATTAACATGATGAATATAAATAATTTATATTTATCATTTATAATGATAAATGAACACATCCTCTATTTATTTCTATTTTAAATATATTATTTTTATTAAATATAAGAGTAATATATTTTAAACATTTCATTAAATAAATTATTATATGGTCTATAGTTATACCAACTTGGAAAAAGCACACATAATTGAATCATGGACGAGTATTTCTTAAATTAACTAATAATATAAACTCTAATAAGGTTTTAGGGTTATTATATAGGCTTTTCATTTTATTTTCTACAATTAATCACCTGATTTACCCTTAACTGTGGTCCAAAACAATAGGAAGACTGATATTCATTCTAACAAAATTAAAATATAATTTTTTTTTTAAATTTTGCCCCTATGAGTTCATATAGGGATTCCATTTTAAAATATTTAAATAAATTAATTTTTATAATTTATTTTAAAATTAATCTTCTAAAACATGATGAAAAGTACTTTTTCCAAAAAAATGACTATTTAGAATATAAAATATATTTATTGAAATTTGTTTCATAAAATTCATTACAAAAAAATTTAAAAATTTTATTTTTTTTGAAATTACAATTAACTAATTTTATTAACAATAATCCTACATAGAATTTTTTTAAAATACATAAAAATAAAATACAATGTTTAATAAAAATATACATTTTCACTATTCATTGAAAAAACAATATTTTAAGAAAATCATAAATACATATTCCTAAGGTAATTTCTAAATTATGAATTAAAAAAATCAATTAATGTATTCAAATACCTAATATAATAGTTTAGGAAAAAAATTATAATATTCCCTCATATAAAGAACGAAAACCCATTTTCAAATAATATTTATTTTTAATGAATAAAATGTATTTACTAAAAATTGTGTTTTATATGAAAAAGAATTAATTAATACAATAACAATGAGTTCGAAAATTATATTTTTTATAATATTGTTAATATAATTCATTCCAACCAATTTACCACCTAGGTTATATTATCCAATTTTTAATGATTATAATTTATTATTCATATATGCTCGGTGTTGCATATCTTATAATTTATTTGACATAGTATTTCTTTTTAATCTCTCTAGATATTAAATTATCTCTCAAATAAATCAATTTAATCCTCCTAATTTTATCTTGGGCACATAAATAATGTTTTGTAATTAAATATATCATTTCTAAAAATTAGCATCATAAACAGGGTCAATAAAATTTAAACTTGATTAGTGCGAATGGGAAATATGAAGGTAATCTAGAATAACCCAAAGTATATTTTAAAATAGGGAAAAATTAATAGGATATGAAAATATGTATATTTAGTAAGAAAACCAAATTCATAAAGACTGACATATATTTATAGATAACATTGTTAAAAGAGAGTTAACAAACACGAAAATGTAAATGTATGATTGGTTAAAGAACAATTGATTTGGACAAGAAGAAATATAAACTGATAATATTTTTTTAATTTTTTTTAAAATTTGATTAATTAATTGTCATCCTATAAAATGAATGTATGTAAATATACATACATATCAATAAAAAATTCATCTATTAATCAATTATCACCACAAAAACAATCCATTATCTTTATATGATAAGTGATCAAGACAAATTTTTCATGCCAAAAGAAAGAATCAACTTCTAATATATCATATAATCCACGAAATGTCAAAAATATATTCATCAAATATTTATAAGTTATCCATAACCAAAATGGATATAACAAAATAACATCATTCCCCAAAATGACTAATCCTTTATATGAAATAAATCTACCATAATTCAAATAATTTTATATTAATACCAAAAGATGAATGCGAATCATAAAATAAATAACTGTATAGGAAATTCATCATGATTTTAAAGAAAAATGTTGAAACCCAAAAATTATTAGGGTTTGATCATGTAATCTATCATGATAAACTAAATATTTATATCAAAAAACAGAAATATTTGTTAATGTATTATTCCCAAATGTATATTTAATAATCATTAATTCTATATGATATTATAATCATTCACATAAATAACATGAATCACCATAAAGACACTTAAAAATAATATATTATTCCAATGATAAATTCAACCTGTATTTCTCAAATAAAATCATATGATATTATATTTACCACAATCAAATAATGTTCCCTAAATTGTGAACATTTTTTAAAAATAACATTAATAAAACAATCTCCAAATTTATTTTCAGTCTCATAGATATCTATACAATAAAGAATGTGATCCCAATTTGAATACAAAAATTTCTATAAAACATTTAAATATTGAATAATAATTTCATATTGACTGGGTCATTATATAGTCCAGTTGTATCAGATGAGCACTTGTCACCCTTTGGATATGGGTTGAATCTTGATGGCCTAGTCGATTGTGATGGGTTTCCACCCAACCTATGGGTATTCCTATTTCAAAAACTATATTGATATTATCATTATCAAATTCTTATAAATGTAACAAGAATCCTAAATAATAACCTTAATATTTCATAATTAATGAAATGTTATAAAAAAAGGTAACCTCAAAAATTTTATTTTGCAACCCAAAAATATAATAACCCATAATTACATAAAAATAAACTATCATATATACCAAAATGTATATTAATAGCCTTGAAAATATGAAAAATATGAGTAGTTAAATCTCCAAAAAAAACGTTTCCAGGTGATAAATTAAACTATTATATATAAATAAAACTTTTACCAAAACACAATTAATTTATATCAATGTACTACCTTATGAAAAATAATATTATTTATTTAAAAATTATGATAATACTTAAATCTACCACAACTCTTTTATACCCTGTTTTTAAACATCATAATCCTACAACATTATTTATAATCCATTAAACATGTGTTTCAATTATATTCATCAATACCTAATTGCGACATATAAAGATATGAACCATTTTCCTAAGATTAAATAATTTCCAAATATAAGACCTGAAATAATCCATACATTTAATATTTCATTTTCTATATAATAATCATCAAATTTAATGGAATTATGTATTTATAAAAAGATATATTTGTTGTCCTAAGGATCCTATTCATGATACATACCAATAGTAGATTGATGTTACTAATGACTATTATCCCAATATTTAAAACAGTCAATTTATACCTTGGGAAGATTTCATTCCCCCTCATTGAGTTTACTAAACCCATAATTTTTCATTGGAATATTATTACATTATTGACACCGTTAATAGATATAATATAATTCCCCTTCAATTAAAATATATTCCTTGGTTATTTTAACAACCTTCTTGACACATAGGTAATTGAATATATTTACCTTTATTAAAAATTTTACATTAATATTAATGTGGATAGATTTCTCCCATGTTTTAGGAATTATTAATCTCATTTTGATTCATGTTTTTAATCACTACTGTTGATATTCGATTATAAACAACCAAACCTATTCTTATTATATCTCCAATTTCATTCATTTTCTCATTCAAATAACCACCACATTTTTATTTACATCCATTTTTTACTTTGGTTCCTACTAGATTAAGAGATATACTAAAACCAAAATGAACATTGAGAGAATATAAAAAAAATATACTCTCATGGGAGGTTGATAGAAACTACGTTATCCTAATTCAAGTTCCCTAAATCAATTTAGATCTATCGAAATATATCTATGATTATCTAAAACATACTATCCTCAATAGCTAGAAATAAATTCTTTCTTTCTATCCAAAAATATGTTATCTTTTATTGTTATCTAAACCATACTATAATACAAAATTTAAGGACCCATCCTTAAGCATCACATAATCTAGTGCCATTAGAATTAAATTTACATTATTTCGTTCAAAAATATCATTTACGTTTATATTTTTATGGAATTATGTCATAAACCTCACATACCAAAACCATATTTTATATATGGACACATATAATTAGTAACCTTATTTCCTAAAAAATAATATCACTAAAATTAAATATATTTTAATATTGTGAAAAATATTTTCGATTTTCAACATGGCATCTTCCTTTCCATTACCCATCCTTAAACAAATTTAGTTTTTAGAAAATTTTTTATGACATGAAAAATCATAGGAAGGGGAATAAAATAATTTAATCCATTAGTCCAGTTAAATGAATGAGGAACCATAAAATACATACCATTATTTGACATCAATCATTGAGCTTTGGAAAAAAATACATAATTTTTGTTTAGTGGAAACTTTTAGTACCCATATCAGTCATATATAAATCATGTTAAAACATTTGGAATTATATTAAAATAAATATTAAAAATGGGATAACCTTCATGGTTATCCCTATAATTCCCATAATAGTTACACATAGAATAACCATCAAGGTGGTGATGCCAATAATCATTACTATATATACCCCTAAGGTATTAGGAAAAACCTATTTAGATTTATAAATAATTTTAACCACCGCATTTAGGAGATATAATGGGTTTATCCTCGATTAACTTATAATAGAACCACCCATCACAAAATAAAATTCCAATAACAGGTAAAAAATACAAAAAAATCATATTAAAACATTCTTCGAACCCATAAGAATGAATTATGGAATATTGATATGATCCATTTCCTTAAAAAACTATTTTCAAAAATAACTTTCCCAAATTCAAGGGAATAGTGATTTTTATTTGAAGATAAAATGGAATATTATAAACTAATTAAAGCATAAAATAATGTTTATAGTGGTGGGAAACAATATTTTCACCATATACGTTAAAATAGAACATTCATTTTTTCCATTTTAATGGTTGATAAAATATGTTGTCAAAGATTCATTTTAAACAACTGATAATGGAAAATAAAAAATAATAATTTCCTTTATAATTAACTTATATTCACAAAAATACATCAAAAAAATACTTTTAAATATATTATTATTTAAGGAAAAGATAGTATTAAAGTAATCATTAAGAGGAATTTTAAAAGAGATTGTCCTTAACCTTGTGTCTGACCCATCACATATGTTCATTATACTAAAAAATTAAAAATAGTGGATAATTATTTAAATTAATAATTATATTTAAATTTTTATTATTCTTTTTATTTTATCTCTTATCCTAATATATTTATTAACGTAATCAACTAAATTCACTTTCGTCATTTTTTTGATATTCATTCATTATCCAAACATTGAAATCGTATATTGAATATGGTCCTATATGTCATCTATAAATATTCTATAGTATAATAACAATTAAATAAGTATAATTTTTATAAATAAATTTATATTTTAATATTGAATGTTATGGTTGGTTATGAAAAATTAACTATGTTGCTATTTTGGGGATGATAGATAATACTTAAGCCTGAGTAACGTTTCTATTTTTTCTAAAACAATTATAGATAATGTAAGTTTTATTCTCTCATTCCCTAAAAATTTTATTAACATAAATATAATATTTATTCATTATATGTAATTATATATATCATTCATCCAATTTGGTGATGAAAAACAAGTCACATTGCTTTATGGTGGTCGTAGTCCACATGTATTCATGTACGACATTCTAATTTTTTAGTGAATTGATTTGTAAGAAGGTAAATTTTATATAATAATTTAAGAGTGATAATTATTCCATGAATATCATATATAAACATTAATCACATTATTATAATCATTCATGAGAGATAGTGATGGTAAACGAATTACATCTGCACGTAAGGCGGTAATCCACAGTACATAAAAACAACCGATTCCTTTCCAATTTAATAGATATTAGAGATGGATATAGGTTATTACATTAACATAATAACTTTTCTATATATTTAGGACAATAGTGTTATTATTTTATCATTATTTAATATTATTTTTTTCAGGATATTAGATAAAAAAACTAAATCACGTGGTTAAAAACTATACCCCTTATTTGGATAATTTAATTTTCTCAACACATTAAGACCACTATGATGGATAATATTGTAAATATAATACAACTAGAACATGGTTTGGGATGTTGGTAATGTATTTTTTATAATATTTGAATAATTAAAATAGTTTTAGAGCATGCTGAAAAAATAATAAATGATTCCATGTTATAGAATGGTTTTTTTACAAATTGATGGCCATGATAGATACTATAAATAGAGAAAAAGACTATAATTGGTAAATTTCTGATATGTTAAATGGTATCATAAAAAATTATTATATTCTATTATTTTTAAGAGTTTTATATCATTCAATAAAATATTATGTATTATAAAATATCAATAATATATATTTGTAGATAATTTCATTATATTTACTTTAGTAACATCATGAAAAAAATAAAATTTGAACCAAATATAATAATACATACACATCATGACATTTTATTCTATAAATTTCTTTTATAAAATTAATTATCTCAATTTAAACTACTTTTAATATTTTTCATGTTAGTAAAAAAAATTTACATTAATTGAATAATTACTTTTCTAGTGTAGTTTGATAATTAAAAGTATTTATTTCATTACAAAAAATTATAATAAATTATCGTGTTGAAGAAAAATTGTTTATATTTAAAATTTATATTTATAAATGAACATATCCATTAGTTTCACCATGTAAAAATATTATCATTATTAAATATAAGTGTGTGATATTTTATACTATTATTTACATAAATAATTATAAGGGTCATAATCATACCCAAAATGGAAAATTGTCATAAAAAATATCAGAAAATTATAAATGATATTGAATCATAAAATAAAATTTAATTAATTGTGGGATTTATTTTTAGCCTTTTTCATTACCATTTTAACCCTTAATTACTCAATTTACCCAAATTAGTGGCTAAATTATAATGGTCATATTTAAATAATACTAATGTTTTGTTCGTTTAAGCCGGTTTTGTGTACCTTGTACACTAACAAACAATTTGTTTTTTTAAGTCTTAGGATATTGTATTTTAGAATATAGAACCCTAAAAAAACTCTTTCTAACAACCTTCCCCATGTTATTTTGGTCATATTCTGGGGAGAGTTCCATCTTTAGATGTCCTGATGTGTATTAAATGGAGTTTGTCTGAAGAAAAGGTTTCACATAAAACTAAATATTTTTCTTTTATTTCACCATCAATCCCCATCAAATTTATTCAACCAATATTATATACTATCATCTATATATCCAATATGTTATTATGTTTTTATGTTAATCTAAGAAACTCTATCTTTCCCCAACCTCTATCTAATGTTAAAGAATCCATTGTTTTTATAAACGGTGGTGAACCGAGACACATACTAATGTAATTCATTTTCCATCACCACCTATAAAAGATGGCTATAATGATTTTTTTAATGAATATATATATATATATCTATTAAATTAAATGAATTGTTTTTTAATGTATTATACTTAGATATTATAAAGAATATTTTTGTACATAGTTACTGAGGTAACATGTTATTATAATGCACAATCGTCCAAGAATAAATGTTAGAAATATCTTAAAAATATTAAATCAAATAACCAAGTATAATTCCTTTAAAATTATAACAACTCCTAAAATTTACAGGGATCATAAATTTGAGGTCATAATTGAGTTCATGTCATGGGTTGTACCCTAGATGTTATATAGACAGTTTCAGTAAGTTGCCTTAGTGAGAAAATTATTATGGGAACAAATGAATAAACTAAAAAAATTATTTTTTTATTTTTGTATATTGAAAGATAAATATAATATCCAAGGTTATATATTTTATATTAATTTTTTTCTCTAATCTTTTGAGAAATAGAGTCTATTCAATGATATTGTTTTAGGATAACAATAATGGATCATGGCCAGATCATGGATCGTTGTGTGAGAAAAATTTGTGAATATTTCCAAAAAATCCAATGAAGAACCCTTATTAATCAATTATTGATCCAATCTCCATTTTATATGTTGATTTGTTTTTCCATCCAATTATTATATCTCAGATGAATGTGGATCAATTTCATGAATATGATTAATATGTGCATCATCTATAGATTTAAATTGAAGTATTATTATTATTATTTTATATATTCTTCTGATATTGTGTGTTTCTATGAATTAAAATCAAAACCAAATAAGAAGTATGAGTTTCATTCCTCATGTTTGATGGAATATGGATTTATTTCACTATTATTCTGACATTCATTGTTGGAAATTTATATGGATTTTTTTTCAACGAATAACTAATATTTGATCATTTAAACCCCATTATATGGAACTAAATATTGATGTTACAGGGGGTTTGGGATCAAGGGGATGATTGAGGTGTGAAGAGGATAGGGGGTGAACATTGGTTGATCCAAATAGATCTGCTATGTTTGATCATACTTGGTTTTATGGTACAACTACAGATGGCATGAGAAAACATTTCCTGTATAAAATATAATTCATAAATACGAATCTTTGATGAGTAGTGGCTTCGTCATCCTCTAATATAAAGGTTCGGGTGAGAGAATTTTCTCCATCAATTGTAAGGATGATATAGAAAAAGATTACTGTGGATTTGGAAAATCCTGATAAAAAAGACATGCATTTTATAATTATATTCCATGTGGGACGCCTAACTATAGTTATAGGGTTTGGGTGGGAGTTAAATATCACAAACTCTCTAACATGGTATGAAATTGTTTGAACCCTCCATGATAGCTCAGCATGTACCGTAGATGTTACAATGAAAAGACATAGAGTACATGGACATGGGAATGTGGTGTACTTGGACACAAACATGGATATGTGAATATGAAATGACAAGAATTACATGTGCAAGAATTATAAATATGGGAAGGGTATTTGGATACCTCTATAATATGTTTGTGTCGCTCACAAACCATGTATATTAATGTTCACATGTCTTGTGGGGTAACACCACTCGGGCATATCCATGTTGTGGAAAGAAAGTCTAATAAACTACATACCCATTTTTCAATCCCTTAGAGACAACTCATATCTCTCTTTATATTTAGTTTATTACTTTTTCATTCGATATATTTCCATATTTTCCATCCCATATGAGATATTTTTAGGAATTTTATCCTAATCTAACGGTTATGATCCCCTAGATTGTGTTTATATCATCCCACATTGATACTAGAGTGATATCCTCCATAATCATTACACTGAAATTTGGTTTTATGTATATAACATGACCTCCTTGAGTGGGAAATTGATCCTCCATATATTAAGAAATATAAAGAGTGTTTTCATTATCAATATCATATGATCTCCTTTGTACTGGGTTGATTTTTATTGTGTTTGTGGTTTCCACTATAAGTTATGGGAATGACCACCTATCAAAGTATTAGGTTCTTCTGATATAGTTGAGCTTTCTTAGGTGGGTTCAAAGGACCATGATCAAATGAATGACTATATCTGTGGTTGGACTGGTTCATGAAATGTATTTTCCAGAAATAATCTTTTCATTGAGCTGAATATATTGGTTGGTAGTTTGTTGTGAATAAGTCGTGGTGTTGTTTCCTTCTTGGGTATATCTTATTATTTTATGTTATACATTTATTATTATATATTACTATATAACTGACTATACATGATTCATTGTTATTAGTGTTTTTGGGGTTTACTATATTGAATTATTATTCTCACCCCTACATTGGCTCTACCCACAGATGTTGGGTCTTATGAAAACGATTCCCTTTAGATGATGCCCTAGATGAATTCAAATAAGGATGAGCATAAAATGTGCTAGATAGATAGATGTGTTTTCTGAGATCATTCATTTGTTCATAGTCCTCAACCTTGGAGATTGTTTTACACTTTACTATTTGGGTTGGGTTATAATTTACCCCCTTTCCACTTTCAGTACTAACATTAATTATCTGCTTTTGGGATTACAGATGTATGAATGAATTGATTTAGTTTTTTTAAATTTTCTAATTTTAAGGGCTTGAATATGTGTTATTTTGTACACGTACATTAGGCTAGTGGATCACATTCCTGTGGTATACCTACTCGGAGCTGGTATCTTACCCTTTACCTTTTGGAGTATGACTTGGGGTGGTGACGTGTTTGGCCCCAGTGGGACAACATGTGATATAGTGGTATCATAGAAGTTGGTTCTACCTTAGGACGATAGTCTTTAAGATTGGTTTTTGTAAAGTGTGTTACGTATTTTATGTTCAGTTTTTATTCTAGGGTATCCAGTATTGTTGTGGTAGCTTTCTTGTCCATACAAAAGGAATATGATCACATTACCTTCAACTCAGTATAGGTATACATTGTTTGGAGTGAAAACCTTGGTAAATTTTATTCATAAATGAATGGGTTTATGTTTCCATTTTCATCATCAGTCATCTCCTGATATGTATTCATTAACAATGGATCATCTTGTTTTTTTCAGGATGACTCCATGAAGAAAACCATCAATGAATTTATTTCATGTCCACAATCATGATCCACCGAGGGACTAGGGATCATTACAGGGCCCTATTCTTTTGATATATGCTCTGGGTGGTTTACCAGATATACCACCTCATGTTGAGATGTATCTTTAACCGATATTTCTAGTATAGAATCAATGCATGATAAGTGGGTATAAAATGTTATAGAGGCATCACCAACCAGTTTTCATGGTGAGATAAACCCCAAGTGGCTGAAGACTAGCTATAGGACGGAACCTAAGATTTATTCCTTGGGAGGATTTATGATGATCTAAAGGAGATCCTCATAAGGAATCTTATTTAGGTATCCATTGGGAAGTGGTGGAGATTAATGATTCAATCACATGATGATACAGCACTCCCCTTGTAATACATTGAGTGTATATTTATGGAGAATATCTATACATTGAGGTTGTGTTCCATGAACATTTTAGAGTTTATGGATCTACAATAGGGAAGTTTGACCAATGAGGATAACTCATTAAGGTTTACAGATCTCTCATGATACTATATACATATTGTTTGGGATCCATTTTAATAAGAACTTACATTTGTGGTGGGATTTCATCAACACATTAGGTCCTTAGTGGTATCTCATTTAATTCCCACCAATAAATCATTTCTTGATCAGGGATTGGTGGTGGAGATATTCCTGGAAGAGTAGGAATCAATTATGTGTGTTGATAGAGGGAAATATATAGATGAGACCTCTCCATCAGGTATTTTATGGTAGTTGCATGGATTAAATCATGGTAAATGATTTATGAGGGATCCTAGGATATATGATCAATGGTTTATAGATCTCATTATTTCTCTAATCATTTGATGGTGAAGTGGTGCATCTCATATGATGGTTAGGGACATCTAGATCGAGATTGTCAGACCCTTCATATAGTTGATCAATAGAAAATTGAGTATCTATTGAGACATATGTCTAGGTAGGAGAAGGGTAGTCCATAGGGTGACAAATGTGCCAGAGGGGACGATAGAGCAGTAGAAGGTGGTCAGAGGATTAAACTATTAAAACCACCACCCCAAGGTTATCCAAGATAGGATCAGGGAGATGGTTTTAATGGACAATTCCAATTGTAGGATTTGGAGGCATGTTACCACGAGGATCTAGGGATGATATTAGTTTTTAAATGAATATTTTATACATTAGCAGTAGTACATAAAGACTCATGAATAATTTAATCCTTCCTCCTGACTTATCTGATTCGAGACAATTATATTCTAGATGGGCCACTGGATTAAGCCATGCATTTGGAAACTACAATAGGTGGTGAATTAGTGATTGAACTCAAATAACAACAGTGCGATCTGATTCAAGGAAGTGATATTATTGGTTGTTATCTATTTGTAGCATTCATGAGGCCTTATGACAAAATATTATGTATGTATTGGATATAAAATCATCATTCTGATATCACTTATTTTAGGTAGAGGATGCATTGAGTATATAGTGACAAAACATTTTTTTTCTACATATGTGAAATAGAATACTTGGTAGAGTAGGATGATCTTAGTAGTAGGAATCTTCAGTAAATTATTTTCCTATTGGCTAGCATGACTCATAGACGATTGGATGTTATGGGATATCAGTTTCCTAGATTGGTGGAAAACAATTATGTGGTATTTCCCATGGACATGGTAGGATTACTACCCTAATGTGAGTTAGAATTCTTAATTTACATACACAATGATATGACCCTAATATCTATACATACATATTTGATGCCCCCCATTGGGCTTCAAGAGATGAGGGTTCTATTAGAGGACTTCGAGGAGAAGGGATTTTGTAACCCAGTTTTTACTAGTGATCTACCCCAGCGTTGTTCACTTAGAAAACATATGGTGGAATGAGGATATGAATAGATTACCAGTTCATGCACCTAGTGATCATGAAGAATATGTACCTTGAACAATGAATTGACAACATGTTTGGTGTTTTTATGGAGGAAAAATGGTTCTTGATGATTGAATTCATATTATACTAATAGTAACTACAAATACTGGATGATGATATAATGAAAATAGTGTTCAGATGACACTACGGTAACTATGTGCACATGGGGATAACCATCAACATGATAAATGAAAAAGAAGTATTTAGGGGAATCAGGGTTTATATGATTGAACCTTTTATAGACTACATTATTTTTATCTTCATCAATGTCAGCCTAATGTACATAGCATCCGAGGAGGAGTATTTTAGACACTTAAGGATGGTCCTATACACACAGAAATAGCTTGATAACTTTGGTAATCTCTTGAAGTTCCAATTTTTGATTCAAGAGTACCACTTATTGGGGAATTTAATCTCATAGGTATGAGTAGTAGTTGACCCAATGAATGATCATATAGGGATTGCGTGGGACCCACCCAAGGGGGATATAGAGGAGTGGAGTTTCATTCCATTGGTATGGTAAAATTGGAGGGTTGAGCTTGAATACACACCATTTGTCTCAATCACTCACTATGAATATTGTAGTTCACATTATTTGTGGGGAAGAACCACACAGGTAGACCAATGTTTATAAATAAACAGCGTATACACTTATTATATGTTCTGTAAAACCATATAGATATTTTAGATCTATTAGTTTTTTTAGACTATTATTGGTTAATTACTTTTCCCCTAATTCATATCCTTCGACCGTACAATGTGGAATTTAAAAAATATATCATGATTGATATCATTAATTGTGGGAGAATTATAGATAGAGTCTATTGAATCCCTCTGTGAGACTACAGTGATATACTCTATTATATTTACACCCTATGTGTGGTTTTTGGATTCAATGTGACATTCTTGAGTAGGGTGTTGATACTCTATGTTATTGTCCATATCGTAAGGCCTAAATAATTCCAATAATAAGATATTCTATATAGAGTGTTTATACAAATTGGGCTCACTGTGTCCAACAATAGTTCTATGAGTGAACACCTATATATGTTTTAGGTTCATCTGAGACCTATGTGTTTTCTTGGTTGGTGCCCAGTGATCATGACTTCTTGAATGAGTGTATTTGATGATATCATGGCCGATGGAGTGGATTATACACAAATTATCATCAATTTTACCAGGTTTTCATAGATAATTGTTTGTTGTGACTACCGGTTGTGTAGTATCCTTCGTGAGAATATTTGGATATTTTTGGTTTTATATATATTTATATATATATGTATTGAGTTTAATGTACTTGATGATTCTTGTTTAGTGTATTCATGGTGTCCATTTAGTTATTGTTACAGCCTTCCCTTCATTGAATCTTCCCATATGTGTTGTAACTTATGAAGACAATAACCTATTTGACAATGTCACGAGAAGATGAAATGATGGTGGAGAGTGTGATCATGACAGACATATTTTTTTCATGGGGCTTTCATTTGATAAAATTCCCTATCCTCGGAGCAGGTTGTTCTCTTTATAGTTTTAGGTTGGGATCATATTTTTCCTCTCTCACTTTCAGTATATGTTTTCGTACTTCAATTTTGGTGTTATAGAAGTATTCATGCATTTGTTTTGGTTTCCTTACCTTTTATCCTTGTATGGGCTTGGAGATGTGTGCATGTGTACATGTACAATGGGAAAATGCCTCGAAGTTGTGATATATTCCTACACTATGCTAGTTGCGAGCCCCATGACTATTGGAGGTGGGCTTAGGGTAGTCACTGGTCGGACCCCGTTGGGTCAAGTCAAGACATTAATGACATATTATTCATTTTATAATGGCAATATATATCATATTTTCAAAATATTTAACATACTAAAAAATGATAACATTTTTTGTGTGTACCTATAGACTACCAACTCCACAACCATATATCATTATTGGGTATAAAAGTATGATTTATATATAAAAACAAAAATTGATTAATTATAATTATTTTGGAGAAGATAAAATAAGATCCTCTTTCACCATAGTTAGCCTAACAATGTTATTTTGGACATACTAGAATAATACTATAAAAAATCCTATATGAAATTAAATTATTATGCAATTTTATATAACATGATATTAAATAAAATATAATTAATAATAAAAATGTTTTTTATTTAAATAATTTTTAGAATATATTATTTCGGAGGTTAAATAAATACATTATGTTCTTGACTCAAGATACATGACATTCTATTAAAAAATAATCTTTTATAGTTTCGCTTAACAGTATTTTTATTCATTTTCTATATATGTAAAATTATTTTTATATATATAATTATATTAGAATAAATGAATTATAAATGGAATTTTATGTCCAATTTTTATATTCATTCAATGGTTTTCTAAAGTAATATTTTTACAAAATGATTTTATGTTCTTAATAATGGGAAAAATGAATGTTCTATTTTATCATATATGGAAAATATAACATTTCTAGAACTATAACCATGATTTGATATTTAATTTCCATCATAATAATCCATGTTTTAATTAATGTAAAACCCAAATTAGCTTTTATTGAATAATAATATTGAAAATCTGGTTTTCAAGAAAATAGATATATCAATATCTAAAAATTATTTTTTATGGCCGCAAAGAATGTTTCTGTGAAGAATGATTTTAAATTTTTATGAATATTTTGTGGTTCTTGTCCATTTTTTTATAATTATTGGTTATTTTATAAAAAAATGAGTAGTGGTTTTGTTATACAACATATATGTTTTGTTCTGTGATAGTCGTCCAATGCATTGGGTAAGATTTGTATTTTGAAGTTAACCTAGTGGGTTTTTTTATTTGTAATAATGATGGTTATTGTACTTATTACTCTGATGGACAATTGATATGAAACAATTATTTCTACTCTAGGTTAACTTGTGATTGTTATACCATTTTAATCATGAGGGTTTTTCCACTTATAACAATGATAGTCACTCAATATATTAGAGTGATATGAAAATGATTCCCTGTGTTACCTATATGATATATCTATTATTTCTATGGTTTTCTATAGAAAATTTTGGAATTCAAAAATTTAAAAAATGAGTAAATTTTCTAAAAAATAGAATGTATATTCTACTTATTAGGGGTCAAAAGTATGTATTAGTGATTAATTATTCATGTGATCATCATGATGTCAACAAAATATTTTTTAATTTAATTTTTTCTTGTAGAATTTTTTATGATATATTTTATGAAATGTAATGTATATTGATGATGATTTATTGAGATAGAAATTATTTATATGAACAATTTTTTTTTGAAAATAGAAAATATTATTATTTATTCAGGGATGAATGGGTTTTTATCAGTTTATGTCCCTTTTAGTGACTTTTTTCTCATCCCATGTTTTTAAAATTTTCATGCAATATTCATCAGATTTTAAGGGAATCGATATTTTCAATAGGAAGGTCTTGTTGGATTTTCCATAATGAGTTTTTTTTCATTGTATGGTTTTTATATTATGTTAAATATAGATACTAAGAAGAAGTGTATGATTTTTATTATATATGGGGTTTTTATGTAAGAGCAATAACCTAATTTTCTAAAAAACTACAACAAAAATATCACCAGAAATGAAGGGAAATGATTTATTTACAAATAACCCATGATTTTGTAATGCATAAGGACAAAACGATACAATTTTAGAATATTATTATTAATTATTTTATAATAATATAATTGCAATAAAATATTCGAGAGGCTGATGGCGAAACATATTATTAGAGATACTTTGAGAACATTACCACTCCCTTCAGATGTCCCCCCCCCCTAGTGTGAAGTCTTAATGTTCATATCCTTATAATTTTTGAACGATGAAGGATTATAGGAAAATTTGATTGGGTTTATGAGAGACTGGGGATGAATTATTTTAAATCTATGTATTTTTAATGGGTCGATAAATGCAGGGGAAGTGATCACTGAATATAAGTGATGAAAAAATTCTTTAGTAAATTCCAATATCATTTTCATTGATTACATTGAACTAATCTTCATAAAATTGATATAAGATAGGATATTTGGAATTTTATTATGAGATAAGACAAAAAATCTTCTAAAAATAATTTTTTATAGAAGTTTTAAACAAGTTTCATGTATTATACCATAAGATTCTAGAATTCTACCATTTTTGTTCTTACCATGCCCTTTAGATTTTACCCATGTAATATATATTTTATTTAAAATGTAATTTCATCCGTATAACAAATTATGATTTTATGAACATAAATTTAGGTTATATATTATCTTATCCCATTGATATATATGATGAAATCTATATTAAAATTTTAAAAAATCCATATGTCAAAAAAAATTGTGGAAAATTGATCTTTTCCGTTATTTATTCTTATACATATTTAATATTGGAGACAAATTGAATGATTTTCAAAGAAAAATTATAAATATATTTTTCATTATATTAAATACATAAATATATCTGGACAATTTAAACTATTAGAAAAAATTTATAGAATGTTAAGAATAAAATCCCTCAAAAATATTAGTTTTATCAATGTTGTGGTAATTTAAATTATTCTTAATAATCTTATTTCTATGAAAAAATTGATATTGAGATTATGTAATTATATGAACATGATTTTATATGATATAAAATCCATTTTTTATGATTTAATTAATATTTATGATGAAATGATATTTCAAATAAAAGAGAATAAAAATATTTTTTATATTATAATATTACATAAGTATACAAAATGTTAAAAATGGTTTTTATAAATGAAAATTTTCAATTTTTAAGGATTTATTATATTATATTAATATTATTTAGATAATGAATTATTTAAAAAAAATTATGTGACTATTGTATTCTGTTATTGTCATATATGTGACAGTAATAACAAAATCCATAGATGTTCACTTTTTACAAAAAAGAATGAGTTTTAAAGAATATTAAAAATTCACCTTCAAATAATATTGGCATGATGATTCCAAAAAAATATTATTTTTAAAAATTTAAATTATTTGTTTTTAAAAATTTATCATTATAATTAAAATACAAAATTCAATGAAATTTTTCTATTTTGTAAAAAAATCCATTTTAAACATTATGTATAATTAATTTTATTTTTTGGGGATTTATAATGGATAAATATCATTTTATTTTTTGGGGGTTTAATATTTAAAAAATTAATATTAATATTATTCATATAATAAGGGGTGTTTCATTTTATTATGGTGTATAATGGGAAATAAGTTACCAATATAAATTTTATTTAAAATAAAAAATATTCTCAAATTATAGGGTGCAACATTCTATTTTTAAATAAATATCATCCTCGCCATATTCATTTTTAAATAATAATAACAACAATTAATTGTATCTAAAAAATATGAATGACTAAATATATATCTTATTATAATACAAAAACTATAATTTTTTTGGTAGAATAATAAATGTATTATTTCCTTCATAATAGGAATATAATATGATTTTAACAATTTATTTGAAATATCCCTCAAAAGCTATGTCATAATTGTTTTTTGAGACTTACCATCTCGATATTCATTTTCAAAATATTATTTCTAAAAAAATATTTAAACTAAAATGATATGAAAAAATAAGATTTAAAAACTATAAACAATAATATTAATATGGAACATCAATCTGAAAATGATTTCACCAACAACACATTCATTTGAGGCTATGATAATGTCTTTTCAATTATAAAATAATTTGGACAACCAATAAATCAACGTGTTTAAACTAGGTTATACATTTTTATTTTATTTTTAGGGTCTCTACCTTAACTCATCCTAGTATTTTAAAATATTTAAATCCATTGTAATGTGTTATAAAGATATTATGATTAACCAATGTAAATCCCCCAAGAGTATCTTGGTAGGGGATAATTCTTATTCCCATTCATTATACACTATGAGAAGATCAAATTATTACCCAACCAACCATTTAGATGTGATTTCCCTCTATGAATTTTTACCATTGCTTTGTTATGACAAACCATGATTTTTAAATACATATCATACTTTAAAAACAAATTTTTTCAATCACCAGATTCCCACAAAACACCAGAAAAATTAATCATGCCAAATGTTATTAAAAATAATATAACCATTATAATGTGACCCAATAATGTGTGGGTATTGATAATAGTATCTATATAATGAAATTTATATATAAAGGAATGTAATTGTAATGTATCAATAAAATTCAACTTGAATAATTATTTTCCTAATAAAAAATTTTATTTCTGGAAATATGATCTTCATAAAGATGAGTACTTTTATAAATTATGTGTTTTTTATATTTTTATTAAATTTTAATATAAATTATGATATTTTATTATATATATATATATATATTAAAATAATTTATCATTCCAACAACTTTTTTAGTGATATTTTAATGAATTAATATTATTTTTCGAAGTTTCATTTTCCATTAATTTATTTTTTATACGTATATATTAATTTTTTAATAATATTATATTTTTAAAAACAAATTTAAAATAATTTAATTTATTTAATGAAACTAATATTGGGATTATATTTAAATTTAATCATAATAAATCTGATTTAAATTTAATGAAAAAATATATTTAGAATGAATGATGATTAAATCATTATATCTTACAAAAATTGGTTTTCTACACATTATTTGTTTTAATGGAAAATTTAATTTTCCCATATCTAGAAGTTCAATTAGATTATATGAGTTCAAAATATTGATTTCTCATGTAGAAATATTTTAGGTTGTTTCACCTTATATATTTAGTGAGAAATTCATTACATTGGAAAAATATCAATCACGATTAATTGCTGTTAAAATGAATAATCTAATGTCGCTCACTTTTTAATAAATACACATGACTCAAAAAAGTTTAGAATTTCTTTTTTGTTTTTTTTATTTTCATAAATAAATGAATTAGTAATATTTTACCCCTAAATCATCTAACTCACATGAAATTACATTTTCAACCCTTACATAACACTCATTTTGAACGATTTGTCTAGATTTTTCACATTTAAAAGGGGCACACATTGACCCATTTTATTCCACTCCACTAGATAGAAATTCCCATTTAAATATTCATAATTACATAATCTAGAACACATATAATTTTTGGAAGTTCTCTTGTCTAAAAAAGTCCCAAATTACATCATTTATAATGGATACATTAAGAGAAGTTCAAAATTAAAAACATACTTATAACATTTCGTTAACATTATTTATCATTATCATCAACCCTCATTTGAACCCATTATATCCACTAATATATAATTAAATATATATAAGTACTATAATTAAATTTTATCATATTTATTTTTTAACCATTATCAATACCCCTCACATTCAATTGAAAAAATTAATATATTTATCATTCATGTGTATGGACTACGACCTCCAGGTATGACATATTTTTTCAGCAATACCTGTCATGGAAGGTTCTAGAAATTGTTTTAGGGAATATATATGTTATTTGTAACATTATTTTTATTCTATAAATTTAAACTATGAATTTTATATTTAATATTAACAATAATATATCATTGTAAGACTATGCCTTTAAAATAAACATTCCAAAAGGAAAAAAAATTTATTTATATATGACAACAAAATTTTTATTTATCTTATTCATATAACCCCTAAATATTTTTATGTGTCATCGTAATAAAATATGAATAATTTCATTAAATGTTTCTTATAAATATATAATTAAAAATAATTCATTCTATAGATATACTCCAACATAGAATGTCTAATGTTCTTATTGGGTCAACTTGTCCACCTAAATGAACAATGTAATAAATTTGTAAGAAATATTAATTTTAAAACATAATATTTGATATGTAAAAGTAAAAAATTATTATTTTCTGATGTGGGTTAGAAATGGAAACATTTAACTAATTAATAAAGACAACATTGTTCATTGTTAATAAATTTCCAAAATTGGCTCATCACCATCATCGTCATCATGAATAATAACTACATCACATAAGAAATGAAAACATAAAATTATAAATATTTATAAAATATTAATTAAACTGAAATATATTTTCTTGTATTGGCCAGATATTTTTTAATAATGAAGAAAATATATATTATTAAACTAGTTCTAATTGCTTAATATTGTTCATAGAAGGTAATGATAGAAGATAATAACAAAAAAATATAAATATACAGAATAATTATTATTTATGTTTATAGATGTTTTTATATTTATTAAAAATATTTTCAAATATGTGATTATGATAGATTGTTTTTATATATATGATATTTAATAACTTTACTAGAAGTTTTTATTTAATGTAATGTGTTCGTAGTTATAAATTTAATACACTGAGACAGATTTCTTATTATACATTTTAAAATAATTTATATATTTTAATTAAAACCAATTGAATATGGTATTCCATATTTATTAAAATCATTTTTTTAACATATATATCACATCCTTAACAATTTCTCTCAATTAAAAAATTACCAATATTGATTTCGATTAGGTAACTATAATATCTTTATTAATTTATCATTAATCCCATTAAACATTTTTCTACCAAAAAACATACTTTCAACCCTATGGTTTTATTTCATGTCACATTATCATCACCTTTGGGGATATTTAAAATTTAAAATCATTTATTTTTCCATTGTACACTTATTAATTAACAATTATATCATTATTAGGATTAATTACCTTCCACATTATTGATTATTTCTCCTCCTAGTCCATCATTACTTTTCATACTAATATTCTCATTTATAATAGGATAGAAAATATATTTTATCTATTGGGATTTCCAAATTTACATTTTTGTCTTTCAAATATATTTTTCATTAGGAAATTTATGATGTTTGTTTTTAGTTATGATATTTCAAAATATTGAAATGTTTTTCAATGCATTAATTTTTTTTCTTTCACCCCACAATTATTCTTATAACAATATTTTAATTTTAATTATATATTTATGGATTTTATTTTTTAAAAGTAAATATTATGAATGTTTTCTTTTCTCCTTTTTGAATATAACTTTTTAAATTGACATGTAACATTCTCTATTTTATGATAATATTAAAAAACCATCCGAAAATCTAATTTTTATATTCATACAACATGTGAACACATCATTATGAAATATTTTTTTCATGAAATATATTCTCTATAGATTCATGGTGAATTAATGAAATTCTTACTCTCCTTATTTTATAAAATTAATATATTTCATTATTCAATGATATTTTTTATTTCAAAATAAATATTAACAATTCCTGAAAAAAAATGTATTTTACATCAATGTCAACAACATCAATTCATTAAAAAGTTATAATATTATGATTCATTCAAACTAATTTCTCAAGATGGATTATGATTATGGTTTTTATTATCTTGTATCATATTGTCTTCTTGGGTAGATTATTCTTTTTTGAGAAAATTTATTGTTTTATAATGTGGATCACATAATTTTAGACATATGAAGGGTTCACTCTAACAGTGATCCAATGTATTTGGTAAATAATTAATCCCTATAGATAAATTTAAACTGATAATTTGTATAAATTACCCAGTAATGTTCAATTATCCCCTATTGAATATCCTTGGTAGTTTTTTTACGGCTTTTAAGAGATAAATTTAATGTCCCGGGAATTCCATGAATATTTTTTTCTTCAATACAAGGGAATTTGATGAGTCCACGAAAATTTATGGCGCTTGATTCCAATGCCCGTTGTGCCCGGAATCAATTTATGATGTTTTGTTTGGGTACGTTCAGTAAACGTACGAGTGGGATTTTATAACTGTTGAAGCGGTGCTCAAAATTTAAATCAGATGGAACCATTGAAACTTCATCCCCAGTATTCGCATAAGGAGACTTTCGCATTGATGGAAGTGAGTCGAGAATAGAAGTTAATTTTTGGGTTTTCATGAAAAAATAATAAAATAATGTGTAGCTACACATTATTTTAATAGAGCATCCATTTGGTGTGTGGTGGTTAATACCTCTTCATGGAGGTTAGATGTGGGGCCACCGCACCTCAACCTCTCATGAAAGGTTATGATGGTGGGGCCAACCTGAACAAAACATCCCATGAGAGGATTAATGTGGTGGGGACCACACGGGGCTTACCCCCTATTAATTGGAGGGTAGGAAAACCTCCCAACTCTCCCTTATTAATGAGGGAGATCCTCTTGATTCCTAGACTCACCATTAAATGGGGATACACTCCTTGATCACCCCCACAATAATGGACCCAAGTCCCCTAACTTTTAATTTGTGCCAATCTCACATAATTAATTTGTTCCAACTCTCGTGAGGTAATTAAGGGGAGCCTCTTAAATTAATTCTCAAATTTTAATTATTGTTCCAACAAAATAATAGAAAAACTCTTTATTCTATTATTTTTATTTGGCATTTTGTTGGATGTCGGGAAGGAGGATTATTGGGGAGAAGAGATAATCCTCCCAATGAAGAATGAAGAATGTGTTCTTCCAATGATGAATGTCGGTGATGATCCATCTTCAACATTTTCCCCAAACACATATCGATGTAGAGCCACTTCCACAAACGTCGTGTGAACTCGGTAGTGGAAGTGTGTAGCGAACTCGATGAATGACGACTACGTCTTCTTCCCCCAACTTTACCATCGACTCCCGATAATCCATATAGGGGGTTATTGCATGTTGATGATTTTATTTTCTTCTTCTCATCATAGAATGAAATGAATCGATTCTAAGGGATGAAATTAATTGTTTTTCATTTTCTTTCCTTGATGAACCAACTAATTCCACCTTAATAGCGGGGTATGCGGGCCAACCTAACTTGGCCCGACATCCTCCGTCGATTTTTCTATCTTATGGTGTTCTTCGAAGCGGAAAAGAGGTGGCGAAGGTGGAAACGACAAAGGCCACACTGCCCACAGCCTCCGCGAATAGTGTCATACCGTACAAAGGGTGGCTGGGACAAACTCCGCCTGAAAAATGCTCTCTAGGTCTTCTTATAGTTGCATCATCTCGTCATGAACCTGGAGCCTCAGGTTCCACCATCTTCCTGTTACTTCCTTAAGAAGACTCACGACAAGGATCACCATAAGTTCTTCTGGTGTCCCTAGCAGTCTGAACACTCTCACCACATCCTCCAGCCAATCCTCAACCGCATGTGTGTCCGTCTCTCCCCTGAACCTAGGTGGCCTCTGGAGCATGAACTCATGAAACGTGCTCAAGAGGCGTGCAACGTATACTACTGGGGCTGGTAGAATCGGTGGCCCAGTGGATAGTGGGACCATTGGTGACTCCACTTGAAGAGGGCCCTACATCGTGGCCTCGTTTCTCGGTGGGCTATCTGTGAGTACAACACTCGGGGCTCTAGATGGTCGTATGTGGGGTGCAGGCAGACGTGGCAGAGGAGCTGTCCATACAGCTAGCGGTGGATGACGTTTCTAGGTGTTACCACCACCACCACCAGTAGGTCCACCCCGACCGCAGGGAGCAGGTGGATAGGGGAGAGCTCTGCTCCAGGAAACTAAATCATACAATCACGGAACTCCGAAAATGATTCGAGGTACTATATGTGTCTACTCAACCACATCTGCAGTTCTTATAGACACAGGTTCCAGTCACTCTATCATTTCCACTTCCCTCGTTCAAATCTCGGAGATTCCGATGGAGCCATTTGCTCGATCCTTACAACTAGAGACTCATACTAGAGTAGACTCGATGATTACGCACTGGTGTCGGCAATGTGATCATACTCTATGATGTGAGAGCTTCAGCTTGGATCTCCTCATAGAGGTGTCGAGGCCTTAGGACGTCATCTTGGGTATGGACTGGTTATCTACCATACATGCTCAGATTGACTGTATTAGGCACAAAGTGTGGTGTTACTGCACAGATGGGACCAGGTTCACCTTCACTGGTGAAAAGGGGGCCTTTGTAGTGCAGGAAAGGCTTACTAGGAGGGGGATGCAGCCGATCACTAATTAGTTGGCATGCCTTACCCTCATAGTAGTTGATGTGGATAGTCAAACTTATCCTGATGTGGTGGACCAGTACACATATGTTTTCCCTAATGATGTCCCAAGTCTTCCTCCTTGCAGAGAGGTGGACTTCTACATTGACATGTACCCTGGGACCACACTGATATCTACACCAGTGTATCGGATGGCACCCGTGGAGCTACGCGAGTTGCGGGTACAACTAGAGGACTTGTAATAGAAGGGATTCATCTGGCACAGTGTTTCACCCTGGTCAGCCCCGATTTTGTTTTCCAAGAAGGTGTTTGGGATTTTGAGGCTCTGTGTTGACTACTTTTTCTTGAACAAAGTGACCGTGAAGAACAAGTTCCCACTCTTGACGATTGATGACCTCTTTGATCAGCTAAAGGGATCTCAATGGTTCTCAAAGATAGACCTAAGATCAGGCTATCAGCAGCTTAGAGTTCGAGTTGAGGATGAGTATAAGATGAACTTGAGGTGTCGGTACAGCCACTAAGAGTTCTTAGTTATGCCCTTTGGTGTATCCAATGCTCCAGTAGTATTCATAGGACTCATGAACAGGATCTTCTAGCCATACATCGATCGCTTTGTCATCATCTTCATTAATGACATACTGATCTATGAAACTACTGAGGAGGATAATTCTTACCATTTTTGGGTAGTACTGGACACACTCTGAGAGTACCAGGTTTATGGTAAGCTCTCAAAGTTCTAGTTTTGGATTCGAGAGGTTATCTTTTTGTATAATGTCATCTCGGAGGCTATAATTGTACTGGATCCAATGAAGATCAGGGCGGTACTTGCATGGGATCCACCCAGGAGTGTGAAGGAGGTACAAAGTTTCCTGGGTTAGGCAGGTTACTACCAGATATTCATTACATATTTCTCTAGAGTTTCACCACAACTTTCATCCTTGACGAAGAAGATGAAATCCCATGTGTGGTCAAAGAGATGTCAGTAGAGATTTCTGGAGCTGAGGTAGAGGTTGACTAGTGCCCCCATCTTGAGGCTTCCAGAGGAAGGCGTAGGGGATTTAGTTTACTATGATACATCAGGTATCAGACTTGGTTGTGTCCTGATGTAGGAGGGAGCAGTGATCGCATAAGGTTCTCAGCAACTGAGACTGCATGAGTAGAATTACGCTACCCATAACCTAGAGTTAGAAGTAGTGGCCTTCGCCTTGAAGATGTGGAGGAACTATCTAATGGGGGAGAATTTCAATGTCTACTCTTATCATAAGTGTATCAGGTATATCTTCTCCTAGAAGGACCTGAACCTGATATAGCAATGTTGGCTTGATTTCCTACAGGACTATGACTTTGAGATAGTATATTCTCATAGGAAGGGGAACATTGTTACGGATGCACTCAGTAAGAGATCATGTATATAGCTTCTAGGAGAGGCGAAAGAGCAGTTGGCTGCCTTACAGATATCCTTTGTGTATAGGGATGGAGCAGCCATTCTACAGTCTCTTACAGTCACTCCCCCACTTCATCAGTGAGTCATGGAAGCATAGCATGGGGATTTTGACTGCGAGACATGACATGATCAAATATCCCTAGGGCAGGCACCTGATGAATTTCCTGAAGGTGGGGAGCACGCCATCCTCTTCAGATGACGTATTATGGTGCCAGTGTCACTTCAAGAGGATATTTTGAGGTAGTTACACACATCCCCACCAGCGGTACATCCAGGAGTGGTGAAGATGAATCAGGACCTTCGACGACAGCACTGGTGGCCATGTATGATGAAGGCAGTAGTAGTGTTTTTCTCTCGATGCCACACTTGTCAGCAAGTGAAGGCAGAGCATCAAGTACTAGCAGGCTTGATTCAGCCTTTAGAAGTCCTAGAGTGGAAGTGGGATTGGATATCCATGGAATTCGTGAAGATTCTCCCACATACATCCTGGGGTCATGACTCTATCAGGGTGATCGTCGACCGACTCACCAAGTCATCCCACTTCCTACTGATCAGAGAGTAGAGTTCAGTAGAGAGTATGGGACGCCACTTCAAGTAGGATATTGTGAGGCTACATGGAGTACCTTCTTCTATTGTCTCTGATCATGATGCACGGTTTACTTCCCATCTATGGAAGGGGTTGCTGGAGGTGTTCAGGACATAGGTGCATTTGATCACCACCTTCCATCCTCAGATAGATGGTCAGACCAACTGTACTATTCTGTCCTTCTAGGACATGCTATGTTCATGTGCCCACAACTTTGGTCACATCTAGGAGGATCACTTAACTTTGGTGGAGTTTTCATACAACAACAGCTATAACTCCACCATCGGGATGGCACCATTCGAGACATTGTACGGACGACCTTATAGATCACCCTAATGCTAGACAGACCCAGGGTATTTAGCACTGGTGGGACCACAAATGGTATGAGCTACAAAAAAAAAGGTTCAGATCATCCAGAAGCGGTTGAAGACTGCACAGAGTAGGCAGAAGTCATATGCCGACATGAGACAAGGACCTCTAGAGTTCGAGGATGGTGACCATGTCTTTCTACGGGTCTCACCTCGTTGAGGTCTACAAAGATTTGGCTGAGGTGGCATGTTATCTCTGATATTTTTTGGACCATTACAGTTCCTTATCCGAGTAGGAGAGGTGGCTTACAGCTTGGCTTTTCCACCTCAATTGCAGCAGTTGCATAGCGTCTTCCACGTACCCTAACTATGAAGATACGTGCACGACCATTCTCACATCATCGACTATGGGGATATGGATGTCCATGATTGGGAGACTTTTACAGAGGATCCAGTGGAGATTGAGGATCGATAGAAGCATGTCCAACATGGATGGTCGATTCCCCTGTTGCACATTTTTTCGCATCACAGAAACCTCTAGGAGAGTACAAGGGAGCGGGAGGTTCAAATGCGTGCTCAATACCACCATTTTTCCCATAGTTCTAGTTGTAGCTTACAGGGATGTGAAGACTTGAGGTGGAAAAAATTTAAAGACCCATGATTTCCATGGATAATTTTTTCTTAAATACATGATAATTTTACGAGTCCACAAAAATTTATGATGCTTGTTCTCGAGTCCTGGTGTGCCTGGAATCAATTTCTGGAGTTTTTTTCATGTGCGTTCAGTAAATGTACAAGTGATATTTTATAAATTTTGAAGCAGTGATTGGAATTAAAATATGAGGGAACCGTTGAACTCGTAGCACTATTATTCTCTAAAGGAGACTTTCACTTCGACGGTAGTCAGTCGAGAATAGAAGATAATTTTTTGTTTTTCAAGAAAAAATAAAAAAAATTACACCTACACATTATTTAATTAGAGCCTCCATTTGTTGTGTGGTGGTTAAAACCTCTTCATGGAGGTTGGAGGTGGGGCCACCACACCTTAACCTCTCATGAGAGGTTATGGTGGTAGGACCAACCCGAACTAATCCTCCCATGAGAGGATTAATGTGGTGGGGACCACACAGGGCTTAACCCCCTATTAATAGGAGGAGAGGAAAACCTCTCAACTCTCCCTTATTAATGAGGGAGAGCCTCTTGATTCCTCAACTCCCTATAAAATGGGGAGATACTCCTTGACCATCCTCCCCCCCCAAACTTAATGGAGATAACTCCACTAACATTTAGTTTGTGCCAATCTCCCCTAATAAATTCCTGCCAACTCACATGAATTAATTAGGGGGAGCCTCTTAAATTAATTTTCCAAATTGAGTTGTTGTGCCAACAAAATAATATTAAAAATCTTTTTATATTACTTTCATTTGGCATTTGGGTGGAAGTTGGGAAGAAGAATTATTGGGGAGAAGAGAGAATCCTCCCAACGAAGAACGAAGAACATGTTATTCGAATGAAGAATGCATGTGATGATCCTATGCTGAATTTTTTCCCAAACACCTACCGATGTGGAGCCACATCTAAATATTCGAGTGAACTCAGAAGTGGAAGTGTGCGGCAGAAGCGGCAAATGACAACAACGTCTTCTTCCCCCGACTTCACCATCGACGCCCGACAATCCAGTTATGGGGTTATTCCATGTTGATGTTTTTCTTTTCTTCTTCTCATTATCATATGAAATGAATCGATGCTAAGTGATGTAATTAATTTTTGTTCATCTTCTTTCCTTGATGAACCAAATGATACCACCTTAAACGTGGGGGATGCGGGCTATCCCAACATGGACCAACATCTTCCGTCGATTTTACTTTCTTGTGGTGTTCTTCGAAGCGGTAACGGGGCGAGGAAGGGGGCAACAACAAAGGCCGCACTGCCCGCAACCTCCACAAACCGTGCCCCCCCATGACACACCGGTGTTTCCGGCCGAATGCTGCCAGCCCACGTCGGCCCGTGCCGTGCTGAACCGGCCTGCCTGGCCGCCACCAGACGTCGGCATGCCTGCCCGCTACCTACCCGCACACCGCGCGACCAGCCCGCGACCAGCCCGCACCCTGACGGTGCCCCACACACCCTTCTGATGCCCTGTCGGCTTTCCCTCACCCCCGCAGCCTACCCACGCCCTGCCCGCGCCCCGCACGGCCTGCCCATGCCCTACCCGGTGCCCTACCGGCCTGCCCACGCCTTGCCCAGTTCCACGTGCGGCCGGCCCGCGCCCCGGCTCCCGAACAAGCCGCACCTACCACCCGATCCGGCCCACAACGTCCTTCATGGACTTTCTGTCCTAACAAGCTCGACATTCCAGACCGAGCCATCTGAGACACATACGCAGCGACCATCTGGCAGAACCACCCCCGTAATCTACTTGGCCTGGCGCAGCAAACCGACCCGAACCTAGAGGGATAACCATCCCAACATGCCCGGTCAGACCCACTGGGTCTGACCAGGTCGACCTAGACCGGGTCGGCTGAGTCTGGGTTGGGTCGAGTTAGTCCTACCAGGTCAGACTAGGCCGAGGCCCATTTCCGACCCTTTGCTTTTTTGGACATATCTTTGGCACCGGACATCCGTTTGATGAACCGTCAGTGGTGCTGGTATTCTTGGAATGCGACTGTCCCTTTGAGAATACCTCACAAGAAATAGGGGTATATTTGAGATGCAGTTAGGTTGGATCGTACATGAATCCATCCAGGCCCCCGGGACTAAAAAGCTAATAACTCACAGACCGGGCATCTGATTGATGCACCGTAAGGTGTGTTGAGACCTCTATGACATGGCAGACCTTTGAGATACTTTTATGTGGGACATAGTTATCGTTGGAGTATCAAACTGTAGATCGTGGAGCGGATCCTCCCGGTGACGAGTGATCATAGTGTCGAGACCTAGTAGCTGGCTGATACATGACAACTACTAACTGATTCGACTTAGAGTGATTCCACTAGCCCAATGGGGAGAACCTTGGTGTCGCAGTAGGCCCACGGTGGGAGCGCCTCTATGTGACGTGGTAGACCCACAATAATTGACACGTGGAGTACCTCCACAGACTACGAGGGGGAGCACCTTTCTGTGACGCCGCAGACCCATGGTGGGGAGTGCCTCTGTGTAACCCGTCAGACCGACGATACTCGACAAGAGGAGTATCTCAATAGTCCAAGGATAGTGTGATGTGCCATTATGTGACGTGACAGTCCCACTGTACTTAATAGAGGCAGAGTACTCCATTAGCCAAGGTTCTGACAGTGTGACAGGGGGTGTTACTTGATACCACCCTTAAAATAAAATCCTAGTTTGAGCTGAGTCAGTAAAATTTGATTTTACCTCATGATTGAGATAGATTACTTGATAACAAAGGTATATGTATGAGCATATAATTAAGTGGGGTTATATATTGATTTCATACATTGTGGATTAACCTTGTTGGATTTTGTGAGACCTTGAGGGTCTCAGGGTACCAATTGTGTATCATTATACTCACCCCTGCACGGGATATTCCTACATCTCATTTCGTTGGTTGCAGACGATGTACAACACTGACTGGGGATCAGAGTAGCAGGACTGGATAGTACCTAGAGGTGGACCTTACGACGAGTCGGTACACTGAGGAGACTGATTGACGTAGAGTGCTGAGGAGGCTATCTGTACCTACCCATAAGGTAGGAAACCTCAGAGGACAACTTAGTAGCTTCATTATTTTTCTTCAGTTGTACTTGATTTTAAGTTGTACTTGCACTTTCCTGTTGGACTTGTATTTCTGGCCCTTTTTCTTTTCATCACTTCTCATTGAATATAGTTTTTAGTTAGTCTTTTCTTCCAGTTTCACTCTGATTGTGTGTGTTTACAATTTGTAAAGGAAATGCCTTCCCATATTAGGGATTTACACCTTTGGTGCTAGTCGCCAGCCCCTAGCCTATGGAAGGCGGGTTTGAGGTAGTCATGGAACATGCCCTAGGGGACGGGTCGTGACAATAAAATATTTTGATATTGTTATAAAAGTCTCATTACTATGTTTTATCCAAATTTACATGTTATTCTTCATGTACATATATAACAACATAGGAAATGCACGAATAAAAAATTTTAATTTCTTATTAATATTCATTATTTATATTTTATTAAATATATTCATCCTAATTATATTAAGTAATTTTTTAGCTAATTGAAAAAAATTACAACTATCTAAATTGGATTTTCATTCTTTATATTGCTTTATTTAAATTCATTTTTTACAAATTATGTAATTTTATTTTTTATTGATTAAAGTAATTTTTGAACTAATCATGTAAAAATCATACTTGGCTGAATTTTTGAAATTTTTTTAAATAAATTATTTCTCAATGAAGAGGAAAAAATACATATTTTTTTTGAAACTTATATTTTTGTAATTGTTAAAAAATTAAAATTGTATTTTTAATTGATTTTAAAATTTAATTCGTTCATTTTTATTTATAATTTTCTAATTTTGTAATTTTAATGAATTTTATTATATATATATATATTTTAAAATTTAATTTTAGATTTTAAATTTTTTTAAATTTTTTTTTCTCTATTTGACAGTTTAATTTTAGACTATATTATGAAACATTTATGTTTTAAATCTGGAAAAATTGATTGCATGTTTTGTATCAGGGGGTAATTTTTTTGTAAAAAGAACGATTTTGTTTTTGGACATTATAAAAAGTAACTCTTGTGATTTTGTTACTATTGTAAAAAAATATTTTCTAAAAAAGGAAAAACTTATGAGATGTTAATTTATATAAAATTTCTTTGAAAAATAAATTTTTTAATTATTATAACTGAATTATGTTTTTTAGTAAGGTACTATTTTGTAAAACCCCGAGGTTTTAAAAATAATTTAAAATGCATGAAACACTGATTCTTGACATAATGAATATTTTTTATGGATATTATTTTAAGATAGACATTAATCAAAATTTTCCCGCTTCTATGGTTTGAATTTCAAAAAAGTGTAATCAATGATTTTGAGAAGTATGTTATTTGGAGTCTGATAGAAACAATTTGTTTTTTTGGATAATATTAACATACCCTTATGAATATGAAAATTATTAGTAATATTAACCTTGTGAATATTTAATCATATTACTATTTTATTTTTATATTGTTATACAATAATGATATATTGATTAATTTTTCAAGGTGATATAAAAAGTGTGATATATATAAAAATTTTATTATTTGAATTTTTTTTGATTTTATTTAAAATTTAATTTAATTTTTTTTAGAAAAATATTTTAAAAAATGAAGTTGATTTTTTAATTCTACATGCGGATAAATGGTAATGGTTTTTTCGGTGAATAGTTAAAAAAAAATACAATTTTAGGTTTTTGAGTGCTTAATGAGATCATAATTATGTAATAATGTTGTAACCATTATGATCGACACATAATGATTAAAATATTTAATTTGGTGTGCCATGGTTCCAATACCATGGGAAAAACATGGGAATCTCATGGTTTTTCAAATACCACTAATGAGGTATCTTTAAAAATTAATTTTAAAATCCCTCACTTTCACTATAAATATCGTCCTGACCTCCACTTCCTCGCAAATGTCTCAATCATTATGAATTGTCTAAATTCTGGTCAATACTCTACATAAATCTCTTCTCCAATCCAAATACCCAATGGTATCACCAAAAGCCCAAAACCAATGGTTTTGAAAGAAATCTCAAGAAGAAGAGATCAAGAGGTAAAGATCCTCTTTCATTTTCTTGTGTTCTATTTTCAATTTTTTTCTTTTCATATTCTCACTTATCCTCCGATTACCTATGATTCTTGAAAGATATAGAATCTTATATATTCTGTATGTCAAAATGTTTATCAAAAAATAGTTCAATTTACTTTTTATCTACTTCCTCTTATTCTAAAAATAAAAACATCGTCTATGTTGTGTTGATTTACTGACTTCGTAGAGGATGTGTCATTATTTACCTTATCTTCATTTAATGATAGTTATAAACCCATTTTAATGGTTATAAATGTTTTTAATGTGTATGTTACAACCTCTCTTACATTCTTCAATTAACATATATTCATAATATTAAAGGCATATGATGAAACAAGTTCATGATAATCAATGAATTTCCAAAATGATCTAACCAGATATCACTAATGATTTATGTAAAAATTATCCCTCATATCATATAAATAAACTTATTTATGGATATATTTTTTTTCTGTAAATATATTAATAACAACTCATTCATCTTTTGGGGATTCGCTTCAATTCGACAAGAAAATGCTTTACAAACTGACCAAGGAAATCATGTGAAGAACACACCAAAAAACAATGGAAATAACAAACTGATATTCATTAATTGGTCAAATGATGTTATATAGTGAACATATAAGGGGTTATAAATATAAATATTTTTCTGAAAAAAATATTAATATCCTTCTATTAACCACTATACATGAGGTTTAAACATATTGGATGTGCGACGAACCCAACTTATGAGAATTCTTAATCATGTTTCCATTATTTGGGTTGACATTCTATTTCATTAATTATGTAATGCTATGATTATTTTTGTAATTAATTTATATCATATTATGTTTTATTAATTATATTTACAGTGTATTCCAATATTCCTTCAATTTTTTCAATTCTCATTTCAATTGTATGATATTTGTATGAGACCACTCATTTAAAATACTGTTTTAATCTTCTATATTAATAAATAAAAAATAATAGATTTTATGAAATTATTCATGTTTTTATATTATGGTATGATTATTCGGAATTTTATTTACAAATATTTTAACCTAAATATTTTTCCAATGCATTGGGTATGAGTATGTTTGTGGTCAGCTGTGTAGTTACTACAAGTGTAAATTCTATGGTCACATCGAAAGGTAGCTGTGAGGTTTACATTGTAAGCTAACAGAGATGGTTGTAAATGATTAGGTAGTTGTGAGGGTTACAATATAAGTATATAATTTCCCAAATAACTTTTATGTTTTTATATATGTTCTCTAATGTTTTATCAAAATCTAATGTTTCAAAAATTATGTATATATTGGTGAGAAGTATGTCTTTATGAACAATATTTCATATGATTTTGAGTAATAATGAACTAATAGTTTCATTCCTTATTTTTATGTCCCGTTTGGAGATATCTATGATCATCCTATTTTTTTAATGTTATTCACATGTTATATGTATGTGTAAGATAAATTAGGAAGTCATGTTAAAAGTAATGAATATTTTTCAAAAGAAATCTAGTTGTTGTTTTGTGTTAAAAAATTTATGTTTTGGAAGAAGAGGATGTTGTTTTTGTGGTACCCACATTGTATGATTGTGTGGTGATATGTATAAATTATGACATAACATTCTTAAAATATAAATGGAAATTATAAGTGGGAATGTAATGAAGTGAAATCCAGTTTAAATTTCCTGATTATGTAATGTTTATGGCCATGTCGTTATAGTTGGTATCAGAGTACTATTTAGTTATCATTAAGGGTTAAATTGATGTTAATTGAATACTATAAATGTTTTTTATTTATTTTTTTATTTAAAAGGTATAATATTTAAATGTTATCATGTTTCTCCTTCTATGATTTTTCTGTTTATAATGGTTTTCCATGAATGAAATAGGTATGATAAAGTTGGATGAAACCGAGAGGCTGATGTATTTCTAAATCCACAATCAAGAATGTTTGGAATTATAACCATGTAGTTTTTGATAGTTAGGTCTCAGTTGAGTAATGTAATAAATGGTTGTGGGATCCTTACACGAGAACAACTACAGATTCCATGATGGAACATGTTGATAGTGTATCATTTTTTGAGGCAACACCCTCCTTCTATTAGTGGATATTTTGACCCAATAGAAACTGAATGACGGATTAAAGCCCTTGAAAAGATATTCGATGTTATGGGGTGTTCAGATAATCAAACGATTTTTCTTTCCATCTATAATTTTGATGGAGAATTTGATCAGTGGTGGATAATTTTACCTAATATCTGCGATAGAGAGTATATTAATGCCCTAGAGTGGGATGAATTTAAAATTTTTTTCCTTGAAAAATATTTTCATATGGTGGTTCGACTAAGGATAGAGAATATTTTCCTTGATTTTTTGAAAAAGGAGGATGATTTAGTCTCCATGTAAGAGGAAAACTTCGTTGATTTTTCATGACGCACTCCAAATCATATTGTAAATCATGATAAAAAATCAACCTCTTATACTCATGATTGATTTCAAGATCTCACAGGTCATTAGCCTCCGAAGAATTCAAAAGTTATGAAAAACATGTATGATGTGATGAGATGGTAGAAATGGAGTTCACTGATGATAACATGAACTTTGAGAATAATGAAAATATGAGGTCCAGATAGAATGGGATGTGTAAGAATCAATTTGAGAAATTGGATGGTATGATGGTTCAGTTTATATTTTTTGAAAAGTGTGGTAAAAGGAATCTTGGGGAATGCCTTAATAAAATTGGGAATTGTTTTTCTATTGCTAAATTCAGAAATATGGCCCAAGATTATAATTGAAATGATCCTAAGAATAATATTGATAAGAAAACTATATTGTTTTTAAAATGTGGTGAGATTTGTTGTTTAGAAAATCCTTTCCCAATGAAAGATTTGAGTGATGAAAATATACTAGAAAATAATAATAAAGGTGTAGTTAGAACCTTTGGGACTACATCAGAAAATGTTAGGCCATCCATTGAAGTGGTATTATGTACCTTTTTTATATAATGAGATTTTACAAAATTCGTGTTTTCTATGGAACCTCACATTCCTTTATTTATGTGAATTAATTGGTAAATTAGAAATATCAACTCAACAAATTAAACATGAACATATAGTTAAAACACAAGGGAGAAATTTTACTGTAAAATAGAAAATTATGAATATTTCTATTATTAATTGTTCAAAGACATTACGTGAATAACATTTTTTAATTAGTAGTGTTTGATGTCATTATAGGTATGTATTGGATAGATTTTTATCATTATATGATTGATTATAGAGATATAGAGTTTTCTTATGAATTTTTTTTAGTTTGTATAAAATAACAAACCCAAAAAATTAATAATATATCTGGATACTGAGAAAATAATAAAAGATGGAAATGAAAGATATCGTTCTCATATTATTGAAAATAATGGAACTATATAGATTAATGATATTCTAGTGGATAAAAAATTCCTTGATGTTTTTCATGATACGTTACCCAGTGCTATAACTGACCAGGAAGTTTAAATCACAATTTACATAGTTCCTTACACTAATATAATTTCAAATCCCCCTTATCGAATGGTTCAAATATAATTTCTTGAATTTAAAAATTGGTTTCGGTATTTTCTTGATACTGGATTCATTCATCCTAGCTCTTCATCATGGGGAGCTCTTATTTTGTTCATTTAAAAGGAATACGGTTCCATGGGACATTGCATTTATTATAGATGGTTTAATAACATTACTATTAAAATATGTTCCATTTACCTCATATAGATGAATTTTTGATCAACTATATGGAGAAAAATATATTTCTATGATTAACATGAGATCTAGGTACCATAATCAAAGGTGAAGAATGATAAAATTACAAGAACAACTTTTTGAAATAGATATGGTTATTAAAAATTTCTTATTATTCAATTTGGTTTAAAAAATTCACCGACTATATTCATTGAGCTTATAAATATAATACTTGATGAGTTCTTTGAAAATTTAATGGTTTTGTTTACTGATGACATTCTTGAATATTATAGAAGTAAAGAGGATTTTGAAAAACACCTAAGTTTTTTTCTCAAACCATAAAAGAAAATAAACTGTATAGAAAATCCAGAAAGTTTGTATTTAGGTTGCAAAAAAATTTATTTCCATTGTCAAAATGTTTCTAAAGATGGAGTAACTATTGATCCTATTAAAATATAAGTTGGTGAGGATTTTCTAAGACCCAAAAATATAAGTGAGATTTGTTGTTTTCTTGGTTTGGTAGGCTGTTATTGGACATTTGTTGAATACATTTCTTGTTTATCTATCCCACTGACTAAGATAAGTTGAAAATGAGTTAAATTAATCTAGAAAAAAGAATGTGAGGTTTTTTTTAATAATTGAGAATAAGATTTTTCAATTCTCCTATTCTGAACCTACCTTCCAGGAATGGAATTTCATTCATCTATAATGATTCTTTATTAAATGTATTTGGTTTTGTTCTGATGTACAATGACTAGGTAATTTATTATGATTCCAGAAGACTAAATATCATGGGAAAAATTTCCCATTATTTATTTGGAATTAGAAGATATGGATTTTTCATAAAACATTTTGAGGCATCATTTATACAGAGTCAAATTTGAAATATATACTGACCAAAAATGTCTAAAGTTTATATTCAATTAAATAGAATTAAACATAAGGCTAAGAAGGTTTATTGGATTTATAAAGGATTATTATTTCACAATCAATTACCATACTAAAAAAGAAAACAAAGTGGTATATGGATTGAGCCAAAAACATAATTCATAATTAACTATGAAACAACTATAAAAAGTCCATTTGGTTAATGATTTATGGAATTTTATCTTGGAAGTTATTGGTGTATGATATTACTCTGTTTAGATTCAGGATTTAGTGCAATCATCCTTTTCAGACAAAATAATGCATTTGTAGAAGGTAGATGGGGTGGTATTGAAAATGGTAGAATTATTTAAAATTGGTTACTTACCAGAATTTAGCCTTGACAGAGATTGTGTTATAAGATTTGGAAAACTATTGTCTTTTCCTTGTGATTATCAACTAAAGAAAGAGTTTTTTTGAAAAGCTCACAATTCTACATTTTTTGTTTATCCAGGTAGTACTAATATGTACAATTAAATTTCAGAGTATTACTGGTGGGATGGAATGAAAATTGGACTTATAAAAATAATAAAAAAATGTTTTTCATTTCAACAGGTTAATGTAGAGCAGTTTTAACCAAATTGGATACTTTAGCCTTTACAATAGATAGAGTAAAAATTGGAAAATATAAACATAGACATCATTGTGGGACTACCAAAGGCTTATCGATGTAACAATACAATCTTAGTAATTATTTATGAAGATACTAACTCTTATCATTTACCTTATATTCGAGATACTATGTCTTTCGATCAACTTTCTCGAATAAACCTCAAAGTGATTTTCATGTTACATGGAGTTGATTTTTTCTTTGTATCCGACCATGATCCTTGGTTTTCTTATATCATTGGGAAAGGCCATGAAAAGTAATTGGGAAAAAAATTAAATTTTATTATATCTTTTAATCATCAATCAAACGGGCAGTTAGAATGGAAAATTTAGACTTTGGAGAAAATGCTTCAAGCTTGTTAAATGGATTGCCAGGGCAGTTGGGATAATCATATTTATTTAGTTGAATTTTCATATAACAAAATTTTCCATTCCAGTATATAGATGGATCCAATTTAGGAATAATATGGGAAGCTGTGTCGAACTCCATCATTTTTTTGGATGAAGTCTAGGAAAGGAAGTTGATAGGGCTGGAATTAGTAGAGGAAGTGGATAAGAAAGTGAAGATTATCAAGAAACACATGAGGAATGATCCGAGAATGCAGAAAATGTATGCAGATAATAGGTTGAATAAATTTTCATTCTATGTATGTGATCATGTTTTTCTTATAATCTCACCATGGAATGGTGTTATGAGTTTTGGTAAGAAAGGGAATATATGTCCATAGTTAATTATACATTATGAAATCATGGAGAAAATTAGAAAAGTTCCACACTAAGTAGAATTCCCTCTAATATTATCTCAGGTACATGATGGTTTACATGTTCTGATGTTGAGAATGTTTGTTCCAGATTCATCTCATGTTTAGAACCTAGAACCAATTATATTAGAAGTGAACATTTCTTTTCAAGAGAAGCATGTTTAGATTCTTGATCGATGTGAACCAGTATTGTAGAATAATTTAATCCTCTAGGTAATGGTTTTTTAGGGAAACCACATGGTTGAAGAAGCAACATGTGAATCTGAAAAATTTATGATCTAAATGTACCATCATATGTTTAATCTGTAAATCAAAATTTTAGGATGAAATTTATAGAATCATGGGAGAATGTAAATCCCCAAGGTTTTATAAATAATTTGAAATACATGAAACAGTTAATCTAAACATAAATAAACTTTTCATTAAAGATATTGTTATAAAAAAGTTATTAAACTTAATTTTTCTTATTCTATGATTTTAATTTCTAAAAATTGTCATCTATGGATGTTATCTGTAAGTTATTTTTAGTGGGATAGAACTAAATTTTTTTGGTGAATATTAACATAGCCTTATGAATAGTAATATGACCCTTAATAATATATAGTCATATAATTATTTTATTTTATTATGGTTATAAGATAACGAGATCTTGATTGTTTTTTCACGGTGATATAAAATGATTAATAGTTTTACAATATTAATTTTTAAAATAAATTATGATTTTTTATAAAATTAAAGTTAACATATTTTGAAAATAATTTTCAAAAAAATTATTTCATTTTTGAAATCAACATGTTGAAAATGGTTAGAATTTTTTTGGGATTTTTTTTGAGATAGTGGAATTTCGGGTGAATATTAAATAATATTGTTTTTAGTTTTCTAGTGTTTAATGAAATCATAATGATGTAATAAAGAGGTAATTATTCTGGTATACTCCATACGATTAATATAAGCTATGAGTTATCCCATTTTTCCCACACCATGTCCAAAAACAATGGGAAATCCCTTGGTTTTTCAATTACCCCTAATGAGGGGTCCTTTGAAATTAATTACAATATTCATCAAATTCACTATAAATATGAACCTCACCCCTCTTCCTCTCACACCTATCAATTCTTGAGAATTGTCTAAATTCTTCTAAACCACCTTCTCAAGGCTATTCCCCACATACAAGTCCGTTTTTTATATCAAAAAGGCCAAAACCAAAGGCCTTAAAGAGGATATCAAAGATAAGATATCAAGAGGTAAAGATCCTCTTTTATTTTCTTGTGTTTTCTATTCAATTATTTTATTTTTTTAGACTCTATTATCCTCCCCTTATAGAAGAGGAATAAAAGATCTAGAATCATATATATTATATATCTTATCATGTTTATTGAAAATTCATCAATTTACTTCTTTTCCTAATCCACTTATTCAAAAAATTAAAACATCATTTGTGATGTGTCGATTTACGGACCTTGTAGATGATGTGTCTTAAATTTCATTTATTTCATTAAAATATGGTTTCATAAATATTTTTATGGTGAAAAATGTTTTTAATGTGTATTTTATGACCACTATTATGTTCTATAAATAACATATATAGATAATATTAAAATTATATGAGGAAAGAAGTTAATGATAATTGATGAACTGACTAAATGATCTAAACATATATCATTAATAATTTATCTTTTTATTCTTCATAATCCTATTTAACCAAAATGATTTAAAAAATCATTTAATATTTTTGGAATCATATTAAAAACAACTCATTCCACTTCTTGTGATTATCTTCAATTTAACAACAAAATCCTTCACGAACCGACCATGGAAATCATATAAAGCATGCACCCAAAACAATAGAAATAAAAAAATATTAATTATAAATTGACCGAATAAAATTATAAAATGATTATATAAGGTGTTATAAATATGAATATGTTTCTATAAAATAATAATAAAACTCATTTAATCATTATACAGGCGGTTTAAACAATTTTGAAAAAATAAGAACCCAAAGAAAAGGAATTATTAACCTACTTTCCATTCATTGGGTTGACCTTTTATAATATTAATTATGTGATTATAAGTTTATTAGTATAATAAATGTAATAAATATTATGTATTTTATTGTATTTAATGTTTATACACTTATTCCATTCATTATATCAATTCAAACATAAATTATATTTTATTTGTAAAGCACTTTTGTTTAAAAATTATCTTTGAAAAATCTTTTTTAATAAATAGAAAATAAATTTTTTATGCATTTATTCCTATTCTATTATTATATTATGGTTCTTGGGAATTATTTATGATGAATGGTGGTATCGATATCTCCCTAAAATGCATTGGTTATGTGTATTTTGTAGGCCAGTTGTATTGTTACTCCAAATGTAAATGAGATGGTTACAGCATAAGGTACGTATGAGGGTTATATTGTAATTTAGATGTAAGTGTTACAAATCATAAGGTAGACATAATGGTTAAAATTAAATTATGTAATGACACAATATAATTTTATGGATATATATATGTTATAAAAAATTTAATGGAAATTTCATTTTTTATAAATTACATTTATATGGGTGAAAATTATGTCTTGGTGAAAATGGTTTCATAGATTATAAGTATTCAGAGTCTATTGGTTTCTTTATTTATTTTTTATATCCCTTAAGGATTATTTTATTCGCATACAATGATTTTAAATGATTTTAATCAGTTATACGGATATTCAGGAGAAATAATAATTCAATGTTAAATGTAATGAAGATTTTTTAAAGAAATCATGTGGATGTTTTCTGTTAAAAAAATTGTGTTTTTGGAATAAGTGGATACCTTTTATGGGTACCCACATTGTAAGATTATGGATCTGTATGTATGAATTATGACCAAAATTTATAAAACTATAATCATAAAATATCTTTTTGAATGTAATGAAGTTAAATCTAGTTTAAATAACAAGATTCTATAATGTTAAGGAATGGTCTTTATATTATTACCATAAATTCTTACAAAATGTTGAAGTTGTAATTTTTCACTTAATTGAAAAATTAAATAAATTATATTAAATTTATTAAATTTATTTTATATTAAAATAATATTTGTATTCAAAAAATTATTTATAATCATATAACATATTATTGATTAGTAAAATAATTATATTATAATTCTATATTTTTCTTGGTGTCTTTAATGTCAAAATAAATGAATAGTTTAGAAAATGAATGTAATGATATTTTATAATAAATAATATTTAATTAAGCTTTTTGAAATTTGTAATAATCATATCTTTATAAATATATTTGTAATAAGTATTAAATTATAATTAATATTATTTGTAGCTGAAAATTTTCTATTTATATTTACTATATTGACTCCTAAAGAGTAAAAACATTGTTATCATAGTAATCATCAAAAAGGTTGAACATAAGTTAATATATATATATAAACATATCTAAATATCCCAAATTTTTTTTTCTGAGAGTATTCAGAATCATACTAATTTTGGATAATAATATTATCAATTTTTTTATTTTTAATATAAATTAATTTATTATAATTTTATATTTAATGGAATTCCAAGATTTCCCACCCCTGATATTTTAAAATTTCACCTCTTTTACTCTTTTATTTACACTCAAATTGAATTTTTAATATTCAATGTACTACAAAAATCCATTATATACTTCTCTCACCATTATATAAAGGCCATTTATAATGATAAAACATTATTAAGAATTATTTTAGTGTAAACCATTATAGGGTGTCCGATGAAGAGGTATAATTCTTAACAAAGTGTTTCGTTTTATTTATTCTTCCACATACTTATAAGAAAATTTAATCATTATAATATATTTAATATTTTTTCTAACCAATATTTAGATGTTATTTTGTTATTCTATTAACTTATATCAATCTAAATCATAATTTCACTTGGAATGGAATCCATCATTCAAGTGTTCAATAGACTACTGGATTACAAACTGATGTAATTCATTTTCCATCACCACCAATCATGATTACTTATAATGATGGATTATATATAAATATTTTATATTGATTAAATATATACCATTCCAAAAAATAAAAATATGTCCTTTAATTTCTTAAAATTATATTTATTATAAAAATAATAACGCCATTCATTTATAGGTGTAGAATACTACCTCCTTGTAGAAAAGTGATACATTTTTTATCACCACATAAAATATATTATATATAAAAGTAAATTTAATGAAATTATATGATATTTCTTATATTTATAAAATCATTTAATGATATAATAATACAGAACCTTTTTCCACATTGTCCCTTGAAAAAAGGAAACCATACTCGTGCCTATGTACATCCAACCATCTACATGATTGTAATGTAGTTTAGTTTTCCTAATTGTATTTAATAAATAGTTTTAAAATTATAATTTTTTAATAAAATTGATAATTATTTCATGATTATTATAAACTAGATAACGACTAAATGGCCTTTTTGACTATATTCATCATATTGATGCATTTCTGAAATATAAATTGAGTATTGTTAAAATGTAGAAAGTAAATTTCATTAATTGTATAATTAAACATAATATGGTATATGAATAAATAAAAGGAACTAAGAAAAATAAATAATTATTTGATTATGTAAATAATTAATATAATTTTATTTTTGGTTATGATAAAATAAATCTATAACGCTTTCGCCTTAGGGTATGACATTTTTTTTCTAAAAATATTCATTTCATGATTCCATTCCATCTCTGGTTCTGTGATGTCATTGTTATTTAAAAAATTGTTTAATGGATGTTTTTATATGGGAATAAAATATATATGATGGAAATTTTATTTCTCTTATATTACAATCATTCAAAGGGTTTGAAAAATTTTCATTATATATATATATATATATATTTTTTCACTATATACGAAAGGAAGAATGTAATTTATTATCAAACCTTAAACATTGGAAAATAAATTTATTTTTTCTGTAATTTGGTTAACAATTAAATCCTTAATAATAATAAATATTTCATTCAAATTAAATCCAACCTTCTTAATATTCTGGTTTTTTTTGATAATATTGTTAAAATGATATTGATTTTTCATTATCCTGTAATGTTTTATTTTTGGTGAAAAGAATATTATTATGAGTGTAATATTATGGTTAATCACGGTCTGATAATGATTATATGATTATAAGATCTTATATTCCAATTTTTATGGATATATTTTATAATTTTTTACCAATATTATATGAGTATTTCATTATTGTAATGAAACATTTATGAATATTTTTTTCACTTAATTTTTCATATTAATTGTTTTTTGAAATTATTTTGTAGAGAGTTTATTTATTTGTATATAAAATGATTATTTTGAAACAAAAGCATCATGTTGAAATGAAATATTATTTTATATTTTCATGGAATAATGAGATACTTTTTTGATCATTTTCATTTCCCTTACTATAATTTTTCTGATCATTACATGTTTCATAATTTTCATCATGTGTTTTAAGGATGGGTTATGGAAAATAATATACCATGATAAATGACATAGAAATTTTTCAAGAAAATTACGCATGTTTTATTTAAAAAAAATTATATTATGGAGAAAATGGAAACTGATTTGATGTTTACACTTTCGAATATATGGGTTTATCATATAAGTTTTAGAAAATATTTCATTAAAAACTAAATTGAAATGAACCATGAAAATTTATGAAACTAAAATCTTGAATAAAAACTCAAGGAAATATAAATATTAATGTTGGGTGTTTATATTTTCTATATGATTAAATGATTATAAAATCAAAGAGGATAGGAAAATGTATAAAAAAATTTGTTAAGATATTGTAACTTATAGGTTTCATGTTATAGAACTGAAATTACTTTGTTTATCTGTATAAAATATGATCATTCAGAATGTATTTCTATAGTTAAAATAGTTATGATGTAGTAGGAAGGTTATAAGGATACAATATCCTTCTAAATCAACTATAATGAATGGTTACAATTAGAACTGAACTATTTATTAGAGTGATGTCTCTATTGTGAAAAGATATATGTAATGGTGGTGACCACATATGACAGAAACAAGATATACAATTATGGACTATTAATATACTAGGGAATTTTATTGGAAAAAATCTTCCAATATTCAATGGATTTTACTCCCTATAGGCACATGAGGGTTGGATTAATGATTTATAAATGATATATATTATCAAGACTTTTTTAGATAATCCAAAGATAACCCTTTGGAATTATTTTTTTATGTTAAAGAAGACTGGTGGGGGTGACTGTATAAGAATATTAATAAATGAGATGAAATTAAATTCTTTTAATGGGTAAAATTGTAGAATATTATATTTGAGGGATTTATTCTTAAGGATGTTCAACAAATAGTGAAAATAAAATTTACTAATTGTGAAAAAGACGAATATTTAGTGGCCATGAATGAAGAAAACTTCACCCATTTGTAATGATATGTTAGAAATTTTTACTGGGACAATTATATTAATATTAATCAGTTAGTATTTGGAATGAAGTCAACATCTTAAAGAAAATTTTCTACTCAAAAATTTAAAATTTATGATAATTTTGTTTGATGTGTGGAGAAGTTATTAAAAGAGGTTTCCTGTGATTATTTATTTCATTAAAAAATAATAAATAAGTTCTAGTTGGTAATAAATGTTAACCTATAAATTAAAGTAACAAGAATTTAAAACAAATCCCCAATTTTTGAAAATTTTGGAAAAAATAACCATATATAATACATTATATAATTTAATAATTTTATTTGATGTGGATTTTTTGGGAATAATGATCATAATTTCAACGAAAATAATCTTAATAATGATAATTAGAATAATGATACACCAACAATAAGTTATTTTATTCTCAATGTGTTGGGAAATAATACTAATGTTATTTTGAATGTAGTCACTCAGGGTGGAAATCAGAAATATCTAAAGAAAAATGATGTGAAAAAAATCATTGTGTACAACTATGGTTGATTTTGGGACATCAAATGATGTATTGATAAGTATTTTGCTTCTTTGTTTGAATTTTTTCAATACCTTATTTGACACTATATTGTTGTATTCGTTCATTTATATGAATTGTTCGCGTAGAATTGGAATATCACATCACAAAAAAATACTCCTTTTAGTTAAAATACTGAGTAGAAATATTAAATAAACAATGATTTATTGGAATCGTCCTATTTTTTTAGTTGGAATGGTGTTTACTACAAATCATATTGAAGTTCCCATGGTATATTTTGATATTATTTTTGGTGTGGAATAAATTTTAGTAGATCATGATATTATTTAATGTATAAATAATAATGTTTTAGTTAATTATTTATACCTTTGATAACCTATGAAGAAGTACCAAAATATATTACACATGGTGGAGAATGTTAGATAACACATATTGATAAAAATAATGAAATTATGCTAATTAGTGATATCCTAATAGTTAATGAAAATTTGGATGTTTTTCCTATTAATTTCCTTGAGTTATTTTTAATTAAGAGGTTGATGTTATTGTTAACATATATATGATGATAAGCCTATTTCAAAACCCCCTTATCTAATGATTCATTTATTACTTTTAGAATTTGAAAATAAGTTTCATGGTTTTCTAGTTGAAGTATTTCTTAAATATACAACATAAACATGTATTTTTCATGTTTTGTTATTGAATTATAATTATAGTTTGATAAGTCATTGCATTGGATATAGAGATTTGAATAACATCGTTGTTAATGAAATATTCCCTTTTCCATATATTAATGATTTATTTAATATGCTCTAGGGTCTAAAGTATATTTTGAAGACTGATCATAGGTTCGGGTACCATCAGTTGAATGTGAAGGAGGAATATATTTTGAAGATGGTGTTCCATACTAGATATATTAATCATGATTTTTAGTCCCACCAATTTTTATTCCAATTGAACCATCAGTATTCATAGATCACGTGAAATAATTTTTTCATAAATATTTTGAGATGTTTTTGGTTGTACTTATTGATTAAATAATGGTATATTATAAAATCCTTATGGATCATAAAATAAACCGAATGAAAACATTGAAAATATTAAAATAGAAATGATATATTTTAATTTTTTTGTAATTTTTGTAACAAAAAATTTATTTAACTGTAATATTGTTTCTAATAATTACATGATTGTAGTACATGGTAAAAATAATATTTTTTAATGTGTCCATGACATAAAAATATAATACAAATTTATAGTTTTGAGGGATTAGTTTGTTTCTACTAGAGAGTTATTGAATATTTTTCTCATTTGTGTTTCCTACTTACTAGTATAACATGAAAATTATCAAAAATCATTTGAATGAAAGAATGTGATGATTATTTTCAATAAATAAAAAGAAAAAGAAATTAATGATCAATTTTTTCCCAATGCATTAGAAAATTTGAATTTCTTCTCTATCATGATTCTTTATTGAAGAGATTAGGTAGTATCCTGATGCAAAATGATCAACTAATTTCTTATGATACACATAAATAAAAACAACATAAATTAAATTATACTACAAATCATCTAAATTTAGTTTCAGATATTTTTGTTCATTAAAATTTTTGAGGAATCATTTTTGTACGACAAAATCTGAAATATATAATAATAAAAATATTTTTAATTATATATGAAATCTGAAAGGGTTGAACATGAGGTGGAGATTATGGGTAAAATATGTTAAAAATAACGATTTCATGATCTAGTTCCATCCATGAAGAGAAAACAATTGATGATACATTTATTTTATGAGATCATCAATCATTAAAAAATGTAAAATTATGAAGATGTATAATTTATTGGGGATTTTATGATTTTTCCATGACAATTCACATGAAGAAACATCTTCTATTTTTTTCTGGTTTGAGTACAATCGTCTTTATCAAAAATCATAATGCAACCATAGATAGAGGATCATGAGTTATATAAAAATGAGAAACTTTTAAATAAGGTTAAATTTAATAAATTGAAAGTCATGAAAGAATATTTTATATGAGACAACCATTTAGGGAGATACTTGTTGAGATAAGCTCTAAAATCCATGACTTCCATTCTTCCGTTTAGTACTAATATGTAATAAAAACAACATGATTATTATTGGCGGGATGGAATGAAAATTGATATAACTAAATTTACTATTTAATTGATGAATTTTAAATATGATAAAAAAAGATAATTTTCCAAATTATGGATTCCAAATTTTCTAAATGAAACCTTTTAAATTGGAAAATATATCTTTGGATTTCATCATGAGATAAACAACTACATCTCAATGAAATAATTTGATTTGTGTAATAGTTGATTGAAAAACTAAATCTATTAATTTCCTTCCCATTAGACCTACTATATTGTTAGATATAATTTCTCTAATATATATTATTGATATAGTCAGGTTACATAGAGTGCGTCTCTCAATTATATATTTTCATAATTAGTGGTTCACTTAATTTTTTGGTGGAGTACTTAAAATGTGTTTAAGAACTAAATTCCATTTTAATAAAACATTTCATCGCCAATATTATGGGAAGCCTATGTGATCTATTAAAACCGTAGAAGTCATTTATTTGTGTTTTTAAAGGGATGAATTGAGATTTTTGTGCCATAAAATTTAATTTTTTGGGTTTTCATTTAATAATAATGTTAATTCTGTTAGAGATATGGAATATTTTTTGGCATTATATACAATGAGTTTTCTGACTGTATATTTTTGTATGAAGCAATGGAGAGGATGTTCATTGGAAAATAGTTGGTGGATAATTTTTTTTGATAAGATAATGGTGACTCAAAAATATATGAGGATAACTCATAATTGTAAACAAATGTATAAAAATAACAAGAGGAATGTAAATTATTCTATGGTTGGTGATCAAGATATTACTGATATATATCTTGGTAAAAGTGTTATTTGTATTGTTAAAAAGGAAATTATTTTTCCAAATTTCATTGGAATGTATTAAATCCTATACAAATATGGACCAATTTACTATCAAATGGATTTAAAATTTATTTTATCACTTTTACATAACATATTTTATGTTTCATTATGTAATAATTATGTTCCATATTTATCTACTGTTTTCATCCCTAAAGTAGTAGAATTGGATGAGAACCATTATTATAATGAAACACAAATTTAGAATATTTTTCCATAGAGATAATGTGTTATGGACCACGATAATACATCTTTTTTTCATTTTTTAGAGAAACCATATGGTTGAAGATGAAACTAGGAAATCTAAAAATTATAGGAGGGAAGGATATCCCCACTTGTTTAATAAATTAATAAAATTGTGATGATACAATTTAAAACTGTGGTAATATTGTAACCACCTAAGTAATTCTATAAAAAATAATTTTAATGTGTTATTAAAAATCATTATGAAGATTTTATTGTGAAATTTTTATTAAAACATAATTATGTATTTTTTAGTCAATTGCAAAATTATTATTTCTAAAAAAATTATATTTTAATTCCACATAATTTTTTAATTAAAATATTAATAATAATGACTCTAATTTTGTTCATTTATTTAAAAATTATTTTTTAAAAATTCATTACTAGGTTCTGAGATGGTGTGTGATTTGGAGGACTCGTGTCCTCAGAACAATTCGTTGAAAAATGTTAATGTTTTTAATATCACGTGCAAAGGAACTTCTGAAAAATGAGAAATATCATTGAAATTGGTTCTTGGATCAGAAATATGTGGGCATAGTTGAACTCAAAATGTCTACTTTACACTTGGAGTGATCTAACATTTGTCAGTATGTGTCATCTGAAGAAAAATTCACTAAGAACTTAATCGTAAATAAAATAATTAGATAAAACTATCTAATTTTAAAATCCGAATAACTCATGAATGGTGACTCAGACTGAAAATATGAGACCACCATTGAGTTTTTAATGAGGTTTTTCCCTATGTGGGTCCAAACATAGACCAGTGTGGGTCGGATGTGAAAAATATTTTTTGGACATTGTAATTAATAAAATAAACTATTTTTTTATTTTATAATAATGTTATGTTGAAGTAAAGACACTATTTATTTTAAATTTAGACCTTAGAGAGGACCCATGGTTAATATGATAACCCTGTAAATTCCCTGGATGCATTAGAGAGAATCCTTATATAATTTTATTTGCATCACCAAAAAACTAAGAGATCAGAGATCGTTATTGAAATATCGCCCATGAAAATAAATTTTTAACATATAAAGATCCATATACAAATTAGGGTGTGTTTTTATTCATTTTTACCTCATTTTGGATTTTCATGATGAAAGCAGGTCAATCCATGAACCGTTTCATCCATGGATCAATTGTTTCATCATGGATTATAATTGCGGGGTTTATTAAATTGAGATTGTTTTAAATTATTAATTACTCTTCATTATAAAGTAAATGAATTTATGTGAATAAAAACAAATGAAGAGAATCTTTCTTAGTGTGTTCTTGGGCTTTCAACCTCTCATGTTATTCAAATTTATCATTATCAGACCCCCACGGCCAAGGATCGACATGGAGGGTAGATCTGAATGTGATTAGACCCTAGTGTTAGAGGAAAACATAAAATTTGGGTTGTTTTTGTTTAGATAAAAAACAATATATTGTGGATATATGACAATTATTAATTTAAGACATCGTAGTTTTCTCAATGGTCTACAGAAGCATCTACCGAAATGGTTCAGGCATTGCAGTCTGGCGAGAAAAGGCGATGAAAATCTGGGTAGCGCCAACCTTAGGCAGTGGTGGTGTTTTTTGTGTGGGTAATAGTGGTGGCGGCTTGGGAGCTGGCGGGGGGGGGGGGAACCGTGGTGGCGTTTGTGGGAGGGGGTTGGGTGGTATGTGGACCTACTGTGTACATGCGAGGAGGTCCACGTGTGAGTGGACCATGCTAGGTGAAACCGGCCGAACTGAAGGTGGAGCGGGCTAGGATGACTGCGTTGGGCTAGGTGGGTTGGACCAAGGTAGGCTAATCTCAGTGGGTTGGACCTATGTTGGGTTGGACCCAGGGTGACCGGGTAGGAACCTGGCCATAGTCAGTGGTGGTGGTCAATCATGATCCATATCAGCTCCATCTTCGACAAGGTCGTGGTAGATAGGGGAATTTTCAACAATGACTGTCGATCTTGGTAGCCGTGGGGCAATAGGTCTGCGTGATCGACCATGGAGGCCAACTAGCACAGTTGTTGGCCCGACTTTGAGTTGGTCCACATGCCTAATGACCCCCCTTTTGATACTTAAAAATGCCATAACATAAAAACTGTCTTTTATGAGTAGTCTATCACGATGGGACCATTATGATGAGACAATCATTTTAAGATATCCATTGTGAATTTCTATGGGAGTGTGCATAAGACACAATGATTTGAGGAGTGAGTTTCCCTGATTGAGCACGCTTGGAGAAAATATTTCTATGTATATTCATTACATGGTGATTGTGTGTCATATAGAGACTATGTTTCTTATGAAGAATTTGTGTCTTATTGAGAATGTCTGTCTTACGGAGATTGTGTGTCTTATAAAGACTACGTGACTTGTAGAGAGTATGTTTCTTATTGGATGGATTAAATCAAGATGTTCTTGATATACTCTCTATATACATATATCTATGTGGAGATTAATATATATATCCTTTGTGGTATTCCTTGTGGTTTTCCATGTTGTTATTCTTTAGTGGTATTTCCTTTGTGGTATTCCTTGGTGGAATTCCCTCGAGGTATTTCTATTGTGGTATTCTGTTATGGTATTTTCATTGCGGTATTCCTTTTTGGTATTCCATTATGCTATTTCCATTGTGGTATTCCTTAATGGTTTTGTGGTGTCCTATTCAATATTTTTTTTATTCACCCCTACGAGGGATTTACCCACACATTTCGTCTATTGTGCAAACGATCAACCCATTTGATGGGGTCCCAAGTGATCCAGGACAAGGTGGTGTTTAGGGAGGCTAGAAAGATGAGATTTTCCTCTTGTTCAACAAGGTTTCCTAGTACATATTTTTATATAGGATGGATATGTGGTTACGATCACTTTTTGGTGGCCTTGTATTCTATCCAAATTTACATTCAAGCGCCTTCACTATTGTTCTAGAGTTATTGGATATAGTGGTTTTCATGCAATATTTACATTATGTTTTTACATTTCAAAATTTTTGTCTTGGAGATGTGTTCGTGAGTAAATGTACATTAGGATAATGACTCCCACATGTGGTATATGCTTACCCAGAGCTAGTTACCAGCCCCTATCCTATTGGAGGTAGGATTAGGGTTGTCATGAGATGGGCCCCTCTAGGATGGGTCATGACAGAGTGGTATTTGAGGAGGTCAGTTATACTTTAGGATATAATTACTATAAGGTTGGTATGGGGACACATTGTGAGGTGCCTCATGTTTCCATTTCAGGCTAGGGAATCTAGTGTTGATGCAGCGGCTGATTTATCCACACACCAGTACTCTTGGAACATTCTATTCTACAAGGTACATGAAAAAACTAGTTGTATGAAAAATAATGGTACATGAATCTATTAGAAATCGATTGTTTCTTCCACGTCCTTCTTGAGTCACCTCTACATGTATACTATATTGAACATGGTTCATCTTTTTTTACATTATGATTCCTCCACATAGATGGCCTTCAAGGATTCCACCATGTGATCATTATAATGACCTACTAGGTGATGAGACATCAGTATAGGGATTTGTACTAGAGATTCTACCTTCATGTGGTGAACCAACTCCACCACCATCTATAGAGTAGAACATGGAACCCAATGTACCAGGAGATAAGGGGTGCATGATATGAAAAAATTTCAACATACAATGACAGATTCCCCTCCGGCTCTGAGGTTATCCAGACCCTCATGTGGTTGAGGACTAGCTTGCAGATGTGACTTGAGTTTTCTATCTAGTCTGGACACCAGCAGATCTGATGGTGGTCATGGTAAGAGCCTTCTAGATGGATCCGTAAGAAGTTGGTGGGTTTTGATTGCCCAATATTATAAAGAGGTGAATCTTCAATGGATTGAGTTCGAGGGTGTTTTCATAGAGGTTTTCTCACCTTGAAAGTTGAGGGATATGCGTTCCAAGGAGCATCTACAACAGTGGTAGGATGACAGGTCTGTATCTAAGCATTAATTGATTCATACCACCCTTTCTACGTACTCGATGGATGTCATACCTGAATAGTTATTCAGGGATCAGTCCATAGAGTGATTTTTACATAGGGACATCCAATCCAACATTATCACTCTATTAATTCCATCCTGTAATGATCATCTAGAGATAACATTATTATTGAGAGTTCCTGGGTTGGGTAGATACAACTGCTGATTGACAGTAGTTGGAAAGAAGGATAAGAGTCCTTGGTATCAGTGATCTGACATTAGTCTCAGTGACATGGATAGGTGATCCATTTCAAGAGGAGGTCCTATGATAGGTGATATACAGCTTGGGTCCCACAACGTATGTTATATTAGCATAAAGACAACCAATTATTTTCCAGAAATGGAAGAGGAAATATTTCTATAGATTGTCCAACCCATCATACAGCTTGAAACGATATCATGAATGGACCATTTAAGAAGAGGAAGAGACAGGAGAAGGGTGGTCCATAGGGTAGAGGAAAATGTATCAGAGCAAGAAGGGTAGTAGTAGGTGTTCAAAGGTTTGACCAAATACCACAACCACCCCAAGGTTGTCCACGACCAGCTTAAGGACCTGGTGGACATGAAATATACTAGCTAAAGACGATAAGGGCATATGACCCAAGGGGTCAATGGATGATTTGAGGTATGGTCATTGTATTTTACACCATATCAATATTTTCTATAGTAACTGTAACATCCCAGGTAAATAATGAATAAAACATTTTCATATTTATTAATATTTACGAATTAAATATTAATTTTAATTAAAAGGGGTCTCTACATTTGATAGCGTACTCAATACGCAACGATGAGTTTCTTTGAAAACTTACGTTGTACAATAGTAATATAATAATATTATTTTAAAATGGTAGTTAACATGTAACCATTGTATTGATGGAAATGGATAGAAATAACTAAAATATGATTATATATGTTTTTTAAATGTTTTTACATTTATCTAATAAAAGATAAAGGCTTAAAATATGGAAAGAATTCAATTTTAGGCATTTATACCCTAATTTTCACTAAAGGTTCACTTATCACCTTTTGATGGTGAACCGTCATTAAATATAGTTTAGATCACTCTTATACATTCTATTGGACCAAATATAACTCTTCTTTAGAATCGGGGCATCGAAATTTACTTTGTGTAAATTTTTGGTATTTTTCCGATAAAGTTCATTTTTTAATGAATAGTGTAAAATGTTGTATTTTAATTCAAAACCTCTTTTTAATGAAATTTATTTATATGATTAGATTATCTTATGAATTGGTTTTAAATTTAAATTATAATATATTTTTACCATTTAATCCAATGGTGGTCATTGGAATCAATTTCACTTTGAAATTGGACTTAAACTAGTGTCAATCTTTTGATACTTATTGTTTTATAAAAAACACGCTATTTGCTCTGAAAGCGGGAATTAATTATTAAATTAATTAATGCAACTTATATGTTTTGAATTTTGTAAAATAGATTTCATTTTTGAATTCAGAATATCAAATATAGCATAGGGTGAAATTTTGGTATTTTTCTGAAAAACTTAAATTTTTGATGAATAGTGAAACCACTAAGTGGTACTTATAAAAACTGATTTTTCGTTTAAATGAAATTTTACCACATATGTGTTTTAAATTTCAAAAATCCTACATACATGGTTGTCATTAAGAAGTAAAATTTTGTTCAATGAGATTAAATTAATTTTTTCGTGAATAGTAACTTATTAAGTTTTTAATCGCGATTAGAGGTATTTAGTGTAGTTTAAGGTAAAAATAATGTTTTAATAATATGATATTAGCTTGACACATGTCCTACCCTCATCGGATGTGTCATGGCCGACCATGAAAATCTATGAGTCAACTTTGGGACCCCATGGAGCCACATTGGATGGGAAATGACATAAATAACTTTTTATTTAATGTTAAAGTAAAAATAACACAAACATGAGATGTTTTACAAAAACAATTTTTACATGGGGTTATACAAGTCATATTTTTGATTATAAAAATTCATTAGAAAGATAAATATATTTCCTACATCATGATATTTTTTTTATAATTTTTATACTTTATATATATTAAATTATTTATGACATCATGATGATGCAGCGATGATCTCATTATTTAACGATTTAAATAACATGGAATGATAATGTAAAATATAAGATCTAAACATGTACAAAACCTAATGGATGAGTGAATTTCGAACCCTCATCACCTTATCCTCTAAATACATCAATTTGGGACCTTTAAAATCCGAAACTCTTTTGAAAATAAAGTAACATTTTGTAACTTTACAAGAGTGCCCCTCCTCTCCTCTTATAAAAGGCCCCCACCTCTACCACCTTACCCACACTCCCAAAGCCTTTGGCTCGGCCAACATCTGCCCATTTTGTCTCTACACTTCCCTCTCTTACTCCTAGAAGCCTCACCTTGGGCATAAGTCTTCCTAAGGAAGCCTTTGAGCTCAAACCAATGGGAGTTACCCGATTTTAAGGTAATGTCTTCTTTTGAGTCCTTTTGTTTTATTTTGCTTCTCCAACAATCTAAAGTCTTTTTATTAATTACTTTTGTAAAAAATCCAGTAACCTAAATATAATAGGATGTTTTTATAAGATTTATTCGAGCTACACTTACACACACCTACATCTAATGGTTAAAGAACATACTGTTTCCGTGGATGGCGAATTTCTGCCTCCCGAAACGATGATTGATCAACATTCTTTTAACACCTTCAAAGGTGGCCATTAAGATGAAACTATATTTATATATGATATATAATATTTTTATGTTTTCCTTAAGATTATGTATTTTTCATTTTGGGCATACCTTTATGGTTTCCATTATGGGTAAACGCGATATCTTCATTTAAGAAATTGCGGACTACCGCCCCCTCAAAGTGATGTGATTCGTTAATGCCATATGTGGGACATATAAAGGATGGATTTAATGTTATTATATATGATGTTATACTGGAATTATAATATAACTCTAAATAATTATTATTTCTTTCCATTAATGTATGATATATAAATGAAAGTAGCGTTCATGCGTATGTACGGCTTACCGTCTCCATGAACGGTGCATTTCATTTCATACCTCTAAATGATTATGTAATATTATAAATACATGTATATGCTGGATATATATGATATATATGATATCCAAATCAGGAATTTCATTCTGGATATAAAGAACCTTTGACCACACGAACAACATGTAATTGTAAGAAGTCCACTTTCGACTTAAGAACCAAATATCGAGAAAACAAACATTATTAACTTAAATGACTACATAATGTTTATAAAATGATAATAAGTGTTATAAAATTAATAATTAACTTGAATAAGGTTCTTATGAAAGTAGAAATTAACTCAAGTTTATTATTCAGGACATTAAAGAACGATCGAGTCAGTTCGGACCCGAGGTAAGGGACTTCGTCTCAATCTCCTTTCATTGAGCCATATTTCATTTTATACACAACTATCATTAATATGGTGTATAAACCCCTTTGACATTTACTTTTATACAAAAGTAATCTTTTTCTACGAAGCATTTTACTAAACGACAAAAAGGAATGTTTTTTTAACGTACGCGGTGACAACGACCTTTTCCGCCGCCGCGAGTATTATTTGGTCATTGGCTTCCTCAACAAGCTGTAATGTTTTTAAAATAAAATTAATACCATATACTCTTTTATGTATTTTGGTATTGAAAATGGTTTTGATAAAGGATTCTATTATGTCAATATATTTAAATGATATATTGTGATTGAAATGAGGAAATGTTATCATTCCTTTATATTGGTTTTATGTTTTATGATTTTATATTGGTACTTGGACATTTGACGGGTGGTTACATGATAAACCATATGATGGGTGGTACCGTGAATACCAGGACAGGTGGTTACGTTATAACCTCCAATGCATTGGGTATGGAAGTCGGCCATATGGCTATTCCATTAAGTATGTATGGAAGTTGGCCGTATGGCTGTTCCATTAAGTGATATGTGTGGAAGTCGACCGTATGGTTTTTCCACTTAAGTATGTTTATGTCCCAAGTTACCTTTATATGTTATGTGTTCTTTATATGGGTTTTATGGTAATCCATTGGTTACAAAAAGGTAAGTAATGATATTTTATTCAGTGAAGAGTTTTTACTACTTCATGAAGTTGAAGGTATTACTTTGATAAAGTTATACATGGTTTACTTGATGTTTGAAAAACTAACAGTTTTCATTCTTTGTGTATCCCTTACTGAGATTTTTATGCTCACCCCAAGTTTTTTTTGAAATGTTTTTCACAAGACTTAATGTGTAATAGGGTCAAGGATGGGATCAAGGGAAAGTCATGCTATATAAAACATGGAACTAACCATGTTTCCTTTAAAGAGTTTTTATTTTATGGAATCATAGTAGAAGTGACTACTTTGTAATCTTTTGAGATGTAATAGTTATGTCCTAATTCTCTAAAACCCTAAACCTGAAAAGATCCTCAATGTGAATTATTCATTTAATTCAATATTAAGTAATGTTTAAGGTCGGGGCCTTATAGTTGGTATCAGAGGTCGGTTTAGACAACTTTAAGAGATAGAAAATTGTTAAATTATAAGTTAATTTATGGTATGAATGAAATGATATAGCATTTAAAGATTACCCCATTGCTTCACCTATGATATTTCTGTGTTCAGAATGGTTTTCCGCAGAAGAAACAAAGCAGCTATGTTGGGACGACATTAGGAGGAAGACAACCTTCCAAATCAGCAACCTGAGATGGTCGGAATCGGAACTGAATAGTTTGTTGCAGTGATGGCACAGTTGACTCAGGCTATAAATGGTGGTGGTATCCATGCACGAGATTAGCCAGATCAACCGCAGAGGAACATTTCAGTGGTGGAACATTTCATGAGGCAACATCCCCCATCATTCAGAGGATCATCTGACCCCTTACAAGCTGAAGGGTGGATTAAAGCACTGGAGAAGAGTTTTGATGTCATGGGGTGTTCAGAACATCAAAAGGTTAGTCTTGCTATTTACCATTTTGAAGGTGAAGCTAATCAGTAGTGGTCGATGGTAAAAAATATCAGGGATAGTGATGAGATTGAGGATCTTCACTAGGACGAATTCAAAGGTATGTTTCATGAAAAGTATTTTCCAAAGGCAGTTCGACTTAGGATGGAAAAGCAATTCTTGTAATTGAGGCAAGAGGAAGACTCAGTGGCTACCTATGAAGCAAAGTTCACTCGATTGGAAAGGTATGCTCCAAACATCATACAATATCTTGATAGTAAAATAAATAGTTTTTACTCAGGGTTAAAGCCAAATTATCGAAGGGATTTAGCATCTCGTGGGTTCAAAAGTTATGAAAAACTTGTTCGATGTGCGGAGAATGTGGAAATGGAGTTTACCGATGATCAGGTGTTCTATGAAAAACAATAGAATAAGAGGTCCAGTTGGCAGGAAAAGGGGAAGAATTCACCAAAGAAGCAAGGAGGTAAGAAAACCAAATATCCATCCTGTGAGAAGTGTGAAAAAATGTATCCTGGAGAATGTCTATCCAAGTCTGGTAAGTGCTTTCGGTGTGGTAAGTCTGGTCATATTTCTCGTAACTATAAGGAAGATGATCAAGCAGGCAATGAAAAGCCAACTGTAAGATGTTTTAAGTGTAATGAAATGGGTCATTATGCAAACGAGTGTCCAACGAAGAACTCAACTGGGGGAAAGCAGCCAGACTACAAGCAGAAAGGGGTGGTGAAATCCTTTGCAACAACTTCAGCAGATGTTGGGCCATCGATTGAAGTAGTATCAGGTACACTATTTGTTTGTTCAGATTTTGACAGTGTTTTGTTTGATTCAGGGTCTACACACTCTTTCATTTCTGAGAAGTTTTCTAGTAAATTGGAAATTCCATCTCAAGATATGAATCCGGAACTTATGGAAAAAACACCCGGAGGGAACGTTGTGACAAAAAGGAATTATAAGAACCTTCCTATCCTTGTGTGTGGAAAGAATCTACCAGCAAACCTTATTGTTTTGCCTCTAGTAGAGTTTGATGTTATTTTGGGCATGGATTGGCTTTCTGTTTATCACGCTAAGATTGACTGCAGAGCTAAAATGGTTTATTTTCAGAAAGATTTTCAGTTTGTGTACAAGAACGAACCCTTGATTTTGATAAAATATCAGGAAGTTGAGAAACTAGTAAAAGATGGAAATGAATGTTACCGTACCCATATTGTTTAAAATAAAGGAACTGTTCAGATTAATGATGGTCCAGTGGTAAATGAGTATTTGATGTTTTTCCTGATGAGTTACCTGGTATTATTCATGATCAGGAAGTTGAATTTACTGTTGACTTAGTTCATGATTCTAAGACAATTTCAAAACCCCCTTATCAAATGGATCAAGATGAACTTTTATAGTTAAAGAACTAGTTGCAGGAGTTATTAGATAAAGGTTTCATTCGACCTAGCACATCAACATGGGGTGATTCTGTCTTGTTTGTTAAAAAGAAATATGGCTCAATGAGACTTTGCATTGATTATAGAGACTTGAATAATATTACTGTTAAGAAAAAGTATCCTTTGCCTCTAATCGATGATTTGTTTGATCAGCTCCAGGGAGATCAGTGTTTTTCGATGATTGACTTGAGGTCGGGGTACCATTAGTTGAAAGTAAAAGAATCAGACGTTCCGAAGATTGCGTTCTGTACTAGATATGGCCATTATGAATTTGTAGTTATGCCTTTTGGGTTAACAAATGCACCTGCTGTATTCAAGGACCTTATGAATAGAATTTTCCATGAGTTCTTGGATAAGTTTGTGGTTGTTTTCATTGATGATATTTTGGTGTTTTATAAAAGTAAAGAGGAGCTTGAAAGTCATTTAAGGGTTATCTTTCAAACCTTAAAAGAAAAGAAACTATATGGAAAATTCAGCAAGTGTGAGTTTTGGTTACAACAAATTTCTTTCCTGGGTCACATTGCTTCAAAAGATGGCATAACTGTCGATCCAGCTAAAACAAAAGTTGTTGAATAATGGCCATGACCTACAAATGTAACCGAGATCCGTAGTTTTCTTGGTTTGGCAGGTTACTACCGAATGATTGTTGAAATTGTTTCACAGTTATCTAGTCCAATGACTTCGCTAACTCGTAAGGGTGTTAAGTTCATCTGGACAAAAAAATGTGATGATTGTTTTCAGGAGTTGAAAAGAAGATTGGTGAATGCTCCAGTTTTGGCACTTCCTTCCAGGAATGGCGAGTTTGTTATATACAGTGATGCTTCGTTGAAGGGACTTGGTTGTGTCCTTATGCAGAATGATCAGGTAATTTCTTATGCTTCACGTCAGTTGAAAACTCATGAGGTAAATTACCCTACACATGATTTGGAATTAGCTGCTGTTGTTTTTGCTTAAAAAATTTTGGAGGCATCATTTGTATGGAGTAAAGTGTGAAATATATACTGATCACAAAAGTTTAAAGTATATATTCACTCAGAAATAATTGAACATGAGACAGAGGAGATGGCGGGAATTAATCAATGATTATGATTGTACAATTCATTACCATCCGGGAAAAGAAAATAAAGTGGCTGATGCTTTGATTCGAAAAAGTAATGCTTCATTAGCAATTTTGCATTTGAAACGTGATCCTTTGGTTAAGGATTTGATGAACTTTGGAATAGAAGTTGTTGGTGCAGGATGTTCTTCTGTTTTATTTTAGGTATCAGTGAAATCTTCTCTATCAGACAGAATCAAGCAAGCACAGAAGCAAGACAGTGGGTTGCAGAAAAAGGTAGAGTTGGTACAGAAGGGTAAGTTTCCTGAATTAAACATTGATAATGATTGTGTTTTGAGATTTGGTAAGGAAGGAAAGCTGAGTCCAAGGTTCATTAGACCATATGAAATTCTGGAGAGAGTTGGATCAGTTGCTTACCGAGTGGATTTACCTCTGAGTTTATCTCAGGTACACAATGTTTTTCATGTTTTGATGTTGAGGAAGTATATGCCAGATCCATCTCATGTTTTGAGTCCAGAGGTAGTTCAGATGGAAGAGAACCTATCTTATGAAGAACATCCAGTCCAGATTCTTGACCGAAGAGAGAAAGTGTTGCGAAATAAGGTAATTCACCAGGTAAAGGTTTTTTGGAAAAACCATATGGTTGAAGAGGAAACGTGGGAATCTGAAAATGCTATGAGGGATAAATACCCCCACGTATTTTGATAAGTGAATAAAATTGCAAGGACGCAATTCCCAAAAGGGGAGAAGGATGTAACATCCCAGGTAAATAATGAATAAAACATTTTCATATTTATTAATATTTATGAATTAAAAATTAATTTTAATTAAAAGGGGTCTCTACGTTCGATAGCGTACTCGATACGCAACGATGAGTTTCATTGAAAACATACGTTGTACACTAGTAATATAATATTATTATTTTAAAGGGTAGTTAACATGTAGCCATTTTATTGACGGGAATGGAAAGAAATAAATAAAATATGATTATATATGTTTTTTAAATGCTTTTACATTTATCCAATAAAAGATAAAGGCTTAAAATATGGAAAGAATTCAATTTTAGGCACTTATACCCTAATTTTCACTAAAGGTTCACTTATCACCTTTTGAGGGAGAACCGTAATTAAATATAGATTTGATTACTCTTATAAATTCTATTGGACCAAATATAACTCTTCTTTAGAATCGGGACATCGAAATTTACTTTCTGTAAATTTTTGGTATTTTTCTGATAAAGTTCATTTTTTAATGAATAGTGTAAAATGTTGTATTTTAATTCAAAACCTCTTTTTAATTAAATTTATTTATATGATTAGATTATCTTATGAATTGGTTTTAAATTGAAATTATAATATATTTTTACCATTTAATCCAATGGTGGTCATTGGAATCAATTTCACTTTGAAATTGGACTTAAACTAGTGTCAATCTTTTGATACTTATTGTTTCATAAAAACACGCTATTTGCTTTGACAGCGGAAATTAATTATAAAATTAATTAATGCAACTTATATGTTTTGAATTTTCTAAAACAGACTTCATTTTTGAATTCGAAATATCAAATATATCTTAGGGTGAATTTTTGGTATTTTTCTAAAAAACTTCAATTTTTTATGAATAGTGAAACCACTAAGTTGTACTTATAAAAACTGATTTTTCGTTTAAATAAAATTTTACCACTTCTGTGTTTTTAATTTCAAAAATCCGACATACATGGTTATCATTAAGAAGTAAAATGTGGTTCAATGAGATTAAAATAATTTTTTAGTGAATAGTAACTTATTAAGTTTTTAATCACGATTAGAGGTAATTAGTGTAGTTTAAGGTTAAAATAATGTTTTAATATTATGAGATGAGCTTGACACATGTCCTACTCTCATTGGATGTGTCATGTCCGATCAAGAGAATCCATGAGTCAACTTGGGGACCCCATGGAGCCACTTTTGTTGGAAAATGACATAAATAACTTTTTATTTAATGTTAAAGTAAAAATAACACAAACATGAGATGTTTTACTAAAAAAAATTTTAAATGCAGTTATACAAGTCATATTTTTTATTATAAATATTAATTAGAAAGATGAAACTATTTCCTACATCATGATATTTTTTTTTTAATTTTGAGACATTAAATAAAATAAATTATTTATGACATCATGATGATGCAGCGATGACCTCATTATTTAACGATTTAAATAAAATGGAATGATAATGTAAAATCTAAGACCTAAACATGTAAAAAACCTATTGGATGAGTGGATTTAGAACCCTCATCACCTTATACTCGAAATAAATCAATGTGGGACCTTTAAAATCTGAAACTCTTTTGAAAATAAAGTAACATTTTGTAACTTTACAAGAGTGCCCCTCATCTTCTCTTATAAAAGGCCCCCACCTCTACCACCTTACCCACACTACCAAAGCCTTTGGCTCGGCCACCCTCTACCCATTTTGTCTCTCCACTTCCTTCTCTTACACCATGAATCCTCACCTTGGGCATAAGTCTTCCCAAGGAATCCTTTGAGCTCAAACCAAAGGGAGTTACCCGATTTTAAGGTAATGTCTTCTTTTGAGTCCTTTTGTATTATTTTGCTTATCCAACCCCCTAAACTCTTTTTATTAATTTCTTTTGTAACAAATCCAGTATCCTCAATATAATAGGATGTTTTTATAATAATTATTCTAGCTACACTTACACACACCTACATCTAATGGTTAAAGAACATACTGCTTCTGTGGATGGCGAATTTCTACCTCCTGAAACGATGATTGTTCAACATTATTTTAACACCTTCAAAGGTGGCCATTAAGATGACACTATATTTATATATGATATATAATATGTTTATGTTTTCATTAATCTTCTTTATTTTTCATTTTGGGAATACCTTTATGGTTTCCATTATGGGTAAACGCGATATCTTCATTTAAGGAAGTGCAGACTACCACCCCCTCAAAGTGATGTGATTCTTTAATGCCATATGTGGGAAATATAAAGGATGGATTTAATGTTATTATATATGATTTAATACTGTAATTATAATATACCTCTATATAATTATTATTTATTTCCATTAATTTATGAGATATAAATGAAAGTAGTGTTTATGCGTACGTACGGCTTACCGTCTCCATGAACAGTGCATTTCATTTCTTACCTCTAAATGATTATGTAATATTATAAATACATGTATATGCTAGATATATATGATATATATGATATCCAAATAAGGAATTTCATTTTGGATATAAATAACCTTTGACCACACGAACAACATGTAATTGTAAGAAGTCCACTTTCGACTTAAGAACCAAATATCAAAAAAAGGAACATTATTAACTTAAATGATTACATAATGTTTATAACATGATAATAAGTGATATAAAATTAGTAATGAACTTGAAGAAGGTTCTTAAGAAAGTAGAAATTAACTCATGTTTATTATTCAGGACATTAAAGAATGATCGAGTCAAGTCGGACCCGAGGTAAGAAACTTCATCTCAATCTCCTTTCATTGAGGCATATTTCGTTTTATACACAACTTTCTTTTATACGGTGTATAAACCCCTTTGACTTTTACTTTTATACAAAAGGAATCTTTTTCTAATAATCTTTTTACTAAACGACAAAAAGGAAGGTTTTTTTAACGTACGCGGTGACAATGACCTTTTCCGCCGCCGCGAGTATTATTTGGTCTTTGGCTTTCTCAACAAGCCATAATGTTTTTAAAATAAAATTAATACCATATACTATTTAATGTATTTTGGTATTGAAAATGGTTTTAATAAATTATTATATTATGTCAATATATTTAAATGATATATTGTGATTGAAATGTGGAAATGTTATCATTCCATTATATTGGTTTTATGTTTTATGATTTTATATTGGTACTTGGACATTTGAAGGGTGGTTACGTGATAAACCATATGACGGGTGGTGTCGTGAATACTAGGACGGGTGGTTACGTTATAACCTCCAATGCATTGCGTATGGAAGTCAGCCGTATGGCTATTCCATTAAGTATTTATGGAAGTTGGCCGTATGGCTATTCCATTAAGTGATATGTGTGGAAGTAGACCGTATGGTTATTCCACTTAAGTATGTTTATGTCCCAAGTTACCTTTATATGTTATGTGTTCTTTATATGGGTTTTATGGTAATCCATTGGTTACAAAAAGGTAAGTAATGATATTTTATTCAGTGAAGAGTTTTTATTACTTCATGAAGGTGAAGGTATTACTTTGATAAAGTTATAGATGGTTTACTTGGTGTTTGAAAAACTAACAGTTTTCATTCTTTGTGTATCCCTTACTGATCTTTTTATGCTCACCCCAAGATTTTTTGAAATGTTTTTCACAAGACTTAATGTGGAAGTGGGTCAAGGATTGGATCAAGGGAATGACATGCTATATAAAACATGGAACTTGACATTTTTCATTTAAAGAGTTTTTATTTAATGGAATCATAGTAGAAGTTTCTACTTTTTAATCTTTTGAGATTTAATAGTTATGTTCTAATTCTCTAAAACCCTAATCCTGAAAAGCTCCTCAATGTGAATTATTCATTTAATTCAATATTAAGTATTATTTAAGGTCGGGGCCTTATAGTAACTGGTTTTAGTCATTCTTTTCTTTCCATAAACCATGTTTGAGACTCTGATATTCTGGTTGAACTGTTGACTCAACTCTTTTGCTTAGAGACTCATAAGAGAGAAGATTAGATGATCAAACACTAGTGACAATAGGGTGACCTGACTCTTGGAGGTGATAGTTTCAGTTATGATCTCTTAGTAGTTGTGTGGAGGCATTACGGTGTCATTCATGGTATAGACTGGTTATCCATAGTTCATTCTCATATTAATTGTTTTAGGTACATAGTGCAATGTGTCCACAATAATGGGAGCCAGTTTTCCATTGTTAGTGAAATGGAAATGTATGCAGTGCCAGATGGAATCACACATTGGAGGGTACATCTGATTTCCCAGCAGCTGGCTGGTCTCACCCTCAGTATAGTTGATTATATAAGTCCACTATTTCATGCAAGGGTGGCAGATTATGAGGACCTATTTCAAAAGGATGTTCTATATTTACTTCCCTATAGAAAGGTAGATTTCTTCATTGACCTATACCCCATGATTAAATTTATATCCCCACCTACATATCATATGGATCCCACAGATCATTGTGAGTTGAGGGTACATTTGGTGGCCTTGCAGAGGAAGGTCTTTGTGAGACCAATTGTTTCACCCTGGTCTTCCCCAGTTTTATTTTCCAATAAGGTTGAAAGGAGCATGATGTTATGATTATAAATGTGGTGGCTAAAATAGGTGACTGTGAAGAACAAGTATCCACTCTCAAGTATTGACAGCCGATTAGGTCTCTTGAGAGTGGTGTGGTGGTTCTAGAAGACTAACCTTGGATTTCCCTTTCACCAGCTATGAGTACTAGATGAGGATATACAGAAGACAATCATCATATGTTGTTACATACACTATGAGTAAGTGGTGATACTCTTTGGCATTAGGAACATCATAGACGTGTTAATGGGACTCATAAAATACATATTTCATCCTTACATAGAATGATTAGTGGTGGCCTTAATTGATAAAATCCTAGTGTATTCGGCGTCTGTGAAAAAGCATGTATGACACTTGAGGATGGTCATGGACACTCTCTAAGAGCGCCAACTTTATTTGAATATCCGGAATCTTCAGTTATTGATTCTGGAGGTCCATTCTATTGGACATTACATTTCAGTGAATTGAGTTATAGTGGATCCATCAAATATAGATGTGGTGCTATATTGGTAGAATCCCAAGAGTGTTAACGAGATGAAAATATTGTTTTTTTGGCTGGGTACTATCATAGGTTTGTACCCAATGTTTATTGAGTGTAAAAATCCTAAATATCATGGAAAGGAATGGTAAAACCATTAACATGGATGGATATTTTATAGGAGAGTTTTAAAAAGTTTCGTATGAGATTGATGAGCAATCACATCATTAAAGCTCAAGAGGCGGGTACCACGTATGTTGTGTTCTCCGATGCATTATGAACTAGTCATGGTTGTGACTTGATGATTGGGTAAGTGATGATTGCCTATGATTCACACCAGTTGAGACAAAACAGTAAGGAAAAATTGACAAATTATTTTGAGTTTATATTGGTATTATTTTCTTTAAATACATGGAAACACGACCTGATTTGTGACTATCTTGTCATATACTATGACCAGAAGAGTCTCTATTACATTTTATCGCATAAGGATCTTAACAAGAGACAATGGTGATGTCTATAGTTCCTCCAGGATTATTAATTTTATATATTCTACACTCTTGATATGGGGAACATGGTGGAATATTCTCACATTAGGAGATCTATTTCGTAGTTCCTAAATAATTCATTGGAGTAGTTGTCCTCATTACAGATATCCTTTGTGGATGGGGATAGAGTAGCATACCTATGATAAATTGTTTCTACCCCTCAAATTTTACTATGATTCATGGAGGCACAACTTGTGGATACCTACTGTGAGACCTTACAAACTTAAATTTCCACTGTACATGTCCCTAATGAATATTCTAAATGTCAGGATCACGGAATTCTTTTCAGAGGGTGCATACTAGTACCTATGGAGATGCATGATAATATATTTAGGGAGTTCAATATATCACATTTTTTGGTATATAAATATTTTTCGATGGTTTACCAAGTAATCCATCATCATTTTTTGTGTCCAGGGACACAAAACGTAGATTTGGTGTTTTTTTGATGCCTCACTTGTCAACAGGTAAAGGTTGAGCACCGGGTTCTAGTGGGTTTGAGTGAAACACATGTGGTTCCATAATGGAATTGGGATGGGATATTTATGATAATTATTATTGTTTAACCACATATTTTTAGGGTTCATGAAACCATCTTGGTGATTGATGACTTACTCACCAATTCATCCCACTTCCAAACTATTTTGAAGATGAGTCCAGTAAAGAGATTGGAATGCCTCTACGTGAAAGAGATAGTTTTACTCCATGGATATCCATTGATGATATCCTCAGATAATGATGAAATCATTACATCATGCTTGTGTAATGTATTTCATGAGTCCATTGGGATTCAGTTATGGTTGAGCACAAAATTTCACCTTCTGACTGACAACTAGAATTAGTGGACAATTCTGGTTCTATTAGAAATGTTGTGGGCTTTCATTTTAGGTATTGGTCATTGTTGGGAGGATCATATACCAATGTTGGAGTTTTAATACATCAAAAAATATCATTCCATCATTGGTATAACACCATTCTAGTCCTTGTATGGGAGACCCTATAGGTCGCCACTTTTCTAGACTAGCCCTGGAGAGTCACTGCTTACGGGCCCGAAGTTGGTTCGAGATATCACAGAGAAGGAGTTGTGCATCTTGGGGGGATTAAAACTAAATATATCTAATAGAATTTATATGATGATATTAATAAGATGTTTTTTGGGTTCGAGTTTGGAGACCATGTTTACCTTTGGGCCTCGCGTCGATGTGGATTACATGGATTTGGTCCGGGAGAAAAGCTATATTCATGGATCATCAAACCTTTTCTGACACTATGTTTAGTTATTGAGGTAGTTTACTGCTCGGATATACATCCGCAGTTAGAGTGTGTATATTAATTCTTCCATATGTCGCAGCTGAGGAGGTACGTTAATGATCCATCCTACATTATTGACTGGGGTGAGCTGGACATCATGGATGGGGTGACTTTTTTAGAGTACCTAGTGGATATCTAGGATCATTAGGAGATGAACCATCATGTGAGGTCAATTCATTTGGATCATGTTCAATGGAAAAGTTTTTATCATCAATAGTGCACATGGGAGTGATGTGATGATATTCGTTCATAGTTCCACCAATTTTTTGATTTTCCATTTGTTTTGGCTTTCGAGGACGAAAATACCTAAACTGTGGAGAATATATAAAATCTAATTTTTTCAATTTTATTTTAAGAGATTATATAAGAAAATTACAAGACCTAGAACTGAGATGTTGTGGGATTCTTGAGGATTGTTGTGCCCTTAACAATTGTTTGAAAAATGTTATGTTTTTATTTCACACACATGTGAATTTTCAAAACTGTGGAATATCATTTAATCGGGTGCCATGATAAGAAATATGAGGGATCCATTGAGATCATAATTGAGGATTTACCCTATATATTATCTAATGTTGGTCTCCATGAGTTTCTTGAAGAAAATTTCACCATGGACAAACCAGTAAATAAAATAATCCAAAAAATTATTTTCTTTTATATTCCTAATAACTGATGAACATATTATCATATTGGAAATACAATACCAATGTTGAATTTGAATATTTTTTCAAGGTGAGGCATAACATCATCAGACATGATTTGGCTATGAAAAATAGTTTTTTGGCAATTTAATTAATAAAATTAACTATGAGTTTATTTAATTTTAAAATTATTTCCATGTTGTGATGATTTTTATTTTAAATAGAGATCTAGTCTATGACTTATCATTGGGATCCTAAACCTAGAAACTTCCTAGAGGATATATAGAAATTCCTTAAATAATTATCAAGGAAATGGCAAAAAAATCAGGATTAGAGATAATTCTTAATGGGTCAGCAATGGTAATCAATCCTTGACAGTGATCAATCCATATCCCTAGTAGGGTGGTTGATTCTTCTAGTTTTCAAAATTCATGATTTTCACTATGAATTTGGGTCAATTTATCATTATTTTAATCTTTAGATAGATCATTGGGGGATGGTTGATAATTGAGGGGTCTATTAATAGGAGACTCTTACGAATTATTTTCAGTTCTCTCTTATAATGGCAATGAATTGAAGCTGATATAACCACATTTATAGACTCATTCATTTTGTGTTATTGTGATTTCAGTCTCCCCCGTACTTCGTCTTCATCTTCGTTGGTCCTTCATTTCCACGGTTCGACATTGCAGGTGGATCTTAATGTGATAGGTCCCAACGATTAGTGGAAAACCGAAAATGGAGGCTTGGATTGGGTAGATTAGGTCCATAAGAGAACTGATATAAAACCTAATTCATTTTATGATATCAGAGGTGGCTCTATGTCCCATGGAAGGTACCATCGGTGTGGGTCCAGCAATGCGATGCAGTGAACACAGGTGGCGGTGATGGGGATATGGAAAATAAAGGCAGCTATGGATTTGGTGGTATGTAGAACGGTCGGCGGTCATGTGTGAGCTGGCCAGAGAAAACTATATAGGATTCTATGTGGAATGTGGCAGGTGGCTGTGTAGAATGTGGCGGGTAGGTGCTTGGGTTGCGAGCCATGGATCAGGTAGGTCAATGTGGGTAGGTTTTCACATGATCAGGTCGGTCTAGGAATGATGATCTAGGCACGAGGTGGAGCGGGATAGGCCCATGTGGGGAAGGCTGAGCTTGTTGGACCCGGGATTGGTCACACCCAGGGAGAATGATCCAAAACCAATCCATGGATGACCCTGTTCCGCAATCTCTCCAACTACTGCATGGTCACTCAAGGCTATTGAGTAGTGTAGTCTTGAGGTGGTTGTTTTGGGCAGTCGACCATAGAAGTTGATCGCCATGGTCGGTGTACCAACTTTGAATCCTTCAACAATCCTGGTGACCCCCTTCAAAAACTAAAAAATTATGAAACATTTAAACGATATGTCTGTTTGATGATCTGTGTGTATTACTGGGACCCCTTTAACTAGAAGGTAATTTATATATATACTATATTGGTTTTTTGGGAGTGTTGATAAGACCTAATTAATTGGGGTTCAACTTCTCGTAGAATGAGGATCATTTGAGAAAACATTTCTTTGGCTAGAAAGGACTTAGAAACTATGTGTCTAATAGAGAATGTGTGTCCTTTGGAGACTATGTGTCTTCTGTAGACTGTGTGATGTATGGAATCTGTGTGTATTATAGAGAATATGTGGATTGTTGATACTGTGTCTCTTTTTTAGATTGATTATATCTGTATATTCTTGGTATATTTTAAATAGACCGATATCTTGTTCAGAGTTGAATACAAATTACCTTTTGGTATTCCATGTTGTATTCCTTGGTGGTAATCCATTGTTTTATTTCATCAGTTGTATTCCTTGGTTGTATTATTTCTAGTATTTTTTTTGTTATTCCATCAATGTATTTCCTTTTCGGTATTCTTTCTTGGTATTTCTTATGTGGTATTCCATTTTTATTTCTGGGTTTCCTTCGGTGTATTGTTTCACTCGCCCCTAAATGGGCTTTTCTCGAATGTGTCATTTCTAGGGTAGATGATCAACCCTTTTGATAGAGTCCTTAGTGGATTGGGATAAAGTGTTTGATTGAGTTGCCAGAAAGAAGAGGTGATCATGTGGTTCAAACAGTAGTCCCTGTAACACTTTTCATACAGGTTGGACATGTGGCCACATACTCTTTTTGGCAGGATTGTAGTATGGCCCTGTTTTCCTTCCAACACATTCACAATTTTACTCTGTTTATAGTATATAGTGGATTTTAATCATTTTTTAGGTAGTGTTTTCAAATTTCAAAAAAATTTCCTTGTAGATGTGTGTGTCAGTACAAAAAAATTATGCCAATACCTTCCATTTTTTTAGATATAGATACTCGGTGCTAGACAACATCCCCTTCCCAATTGGTGGTGAGCTTCGAGAAGTAACATCACAAGCCACTCTATGATGGGTCATTCCATTCAATTACTAATTATATACATTATATTAAATAAATAAAATTAATTATTGAATTAATAATATAAGAAATATATTCGGATGAATTTCTTATAATTTTCTAAAAAATAATATTTTAAATGATTACTGATTTTTATTGAAAATTTTATTTTATTTTTAATTATTTTAAATTTAAGATAATATTTTTTTGTTTTTAAATTTATATAGTCAACTTTGATTAAAAAATATTCTATTTTTAATTTTAAAATTATTTATATACATCAATTTAGTAGAAAAACATTGTATACTCGAAAGGGAATTTTTCTAAAAAATTGGTTTTCATCTCATTTTGATGTTTGAAATTTGATTTAAGATTTTAAAATTCTATTTTTTTAATCATGAAAAATTTATTCAATATTTTTAATAAAAATATCTAAATGGTTTATATAGGCCCCTTTTGGCCTTTATAAATACTTACATAGTTAATTTTGTCACCACAAGAAAAGGAAAATCGATTAATTATATGTTATAATAATATGTAAAGGACAAAAACTAACCCTAACACATTTATTTATCCTATTGGATGTTTTTTGGGATGTTTCAATTAATTCTCCATAGATATGGATACTTTATTATATATTTCATTAATAATTTTCATTATAATTTTTTATTTAATATAATTCCATAGTTTCCACACTCGTGCTATTAATTACACTTATATATGAACATCATAAAAAGGAGGATATGTTTGATTTTATCATGTATTTTAAATTATAAATTATTGTATATCATTTTCAATTTTTTTGTGAATAAATAATTAAATTGAAACATACACAATTCTAATATTTTAATTCTTCAATTAATTGAAAAATTAAATAAATGATTTGAAATTTATTAAATGTAATAAAAATTGGGAGAATAATTGTGCCCAAAAATTTATTTGTTATATATTATATATTATTATTTTTTACTAATATATTCCAATTACTTATTTTTTAAGAATTCTTTAATCTGAAGTTGAATGAATTGCTCCAAAATTTACATTGGTGATATTTTATAAGAAATAATATTTAATTAAATGATTTAAAATAACAAAAAAAATTATTCCAATAATTGACTTGGTTAAGTTTTAGAGTACCAACCATTTTCCATTAAGGGCCAATATTAATTCTATAACAACTATAATGACACTTAATGATTAAAAACATTTTTTTCATAAGGATTGTTAAAAAGGTATAATGTTGGTTAAAACCAAATGATAATTATAAAAAAATATCTAATCTTGAAAAAAAATTATCATATGAAAATAATTCAACTAATAGTCATCTTATATTATAATAATATAAATATTGAGACATTTGAAATTGAAATAAATTTTTAATAATTTAATATTTAGGAAATTCAATGAGTTCCCATCCCCTCTCTTATAAAATATGACATCCTCTTCTCTTAAATTTACCCCAAAAATATAATTTTGGTTCAGAAATTCCCTACAAAAATCACTTACATTAATCAATCTTAGATTTTTTATAATAATTTTATAGTTCGTGAAATAATCAAAGGAATTAATTTGTTGTAATCATTATGATGGACTCAAAATATGTGGTATACATCATAACAAGGTGTATTATTTAATTTCTTCTTCCACCTCTATCAAATTTTATTTATATATGATGATATAATAACATAATTATATCCAATATATAGATATGTTATTATTTTAATGATATACCTAATATCTATCACAATCTTCCACCAAAATGGAATGGAATCCATCATTATTGTGTATTAATGACTTCCTCCTTGGGAACTATTTTAATTCATTTTCATTCAACACCTCTGATGATTTTTTTATAGGTAGATTTTTGTATGTGAGATATTCATAAAAAATTTATTATTAAAATATGACATATCATTTACATTCCTACATTTCCATTCATTGAAAGTTGATAATGATATTCGTTAATAAATGTATACTATAACCTATATGGAGTGATACAATTAATTTTTCAACCCCACATCAAATGGATGATATATATAAGTATATATAAATTAATAAAATTAAATTTATGATATAATAATCATTATGTGAAGGTAAATTAATACTTTTTTTCATTCCATATTGACCATTGAAAAATGTAAATGTTCTTCATGCTTACGTATGACCCACCATAACCTTGAATGTAATGTGTTTCATTTTTAATCGTCATCATGCATGATTGGTTTCTAATGACTAATTAATGTATAAAAATGATACATATTTCATTATAATTATTATTATAGTGATTATATAATAATGACCCCTCTGACCATATACAACATTCCGAATTCATTTAGACTTTTGAACCAAATATTATAAACATTTCTAGCAATGATTTAATTTTTTAAATAATTAAATATTATACGTTAAGAGAAAAAATAAAAATGAATAATAAACTAGAATTTTTTTACTAAACTAGATATTAAAAATATGTTTATTATTTTTTAATATAATGTTCATTACAGAGAACACTGACTCATGGTAAGGGGAATTGTTTAAAAACACAATTTACTGTTTCCATTAAAACTAATTTTCTCCCATGTCCATATTTTAAACAACTAAATTTATTGATTTTTTAATATGGATATAAATAATTAAAAATGATTTTATTTTCTTTTTTGTACTTTTCATCCAAGGGTTTTAAGTAGAATGTTTGAATAAATTACATGTGAAACTTTTGGAATTTATAGGGAAAAGAAAAAATGTCACAACCCCTCCCCCGGGGCCCTTATCGTGACTACCCCAATCTCGCCTTCCATAGGCCAGGGGAAGAAGACTAGCACCAAAGAAGTAAATCCCTAAACTGGGAAGGAATTGCCTTTATAACTATAAAAAACACATTAGATTACCCAAATGGAATCAACACACTAAGTAAAAAAGTATGCAAAAGAAGTACTAGAAAGTAAAAGGGGCAGAAAATACAAGCCCAACCGGAAAGTAAAAGTACAACTAAAGAAAAGTAATGAAGCTATTGGGTCATCCTCCGAGGTTCCTACTTGAAATAGATGTACATAGGGCCTCCTCAGCACTCCATGTCTTTCCATCTCATCTGTCTACCGCCACACAGAGTGGTCCACTCAAGGGAACCATCCAGTCCTGCTACACTATGCCTCAGTTAGCGCTGTCTGTCGTCTGAAACAAACGCAACTAGGTGCGGAGATAGATCGTGCATGGGTTAGTATAGCGATACTCATTAGGGACCCCGAGACCCTCAAGGTATCAAAAAATATTACAAGGATAAACCACAGAGTATGGAATCAACGGATAACCATTACTTAGGCATATTCCCATACATATACCTATGTTATCTAGTAACCTATCTCAATCATTAGGATGTAAGGGTTGGTGTCCAAAGAAAAAACTTTTTTGTACTTTGATTACATGAATGTTAACTTATTATATATTTTTCATTGTTTTGCATGACTATAATATAATAATATTCTAGAATATTTGTTGTATTGATAATGTCATGGAAGATCCCCGCTATGATAAGAACCTTGAAATTATATAAAAATATTCTTAAATAATGTTCTACTTTTGGATGAAATACTATGATAGGACATATAGAATAAAGACCGTCATATGTGAGTACTCGTAAGAAGACGAGACTCTCTCTCATGGAGTATGCACTTGGTAATCTCCAAGATGGGAGCTTATGAGAATAGACCTGCTAGTATCAATTCTGCATGTCTTGATTTCATCGGTCATTGCTATCTGTGATCATATGTAAGGGTATTTAGACTTGAATATTATCATTAACTCATTTCATGACTCGCACACATTTATTTACTGACGAAAACCATCATGCAGACAGTTGGCGGGAAGTAGGGTACGTTGGGTGTGTCACGAATGACATGGTGTTGATGGATATGTCGAGGTAGGATTTGTCCCTTCCATTAATTAAAGTTGATATCTCGGCCCTTTGATTGAAATAGAACTGTCACATTAAATTCCATGGCCACGGTGTATACGATGAGCTTATTTCAGGTAGTCAAAGAACAATGGATCATGAATATAGGTTTATGACACTGCCATGAAACCTTCTTGATGAGATATTGAGACAAAGGGATTAAATTACACAGCAAGCATTCGTATGAGGTGATACGTCAATGCAGTGTCAACTTCTTTCTCTTGGGTGCCTTGACCCATTTCTAGACAGTAATCTTGGACATTAGGCAATCCTGCCTAATTCCAATGAGAAAGAGTCCTAGATAGTCACACACTAAGTGTATTCAAGTATCTCAAGTAGATTAAAGATTACACCCGTATGTGGTTTAATAATTATTCAAGGAAGCATAAAACTATTTTAATGTTAGAGGAAGAATAAAATAAAACGGGTACACATCATGTATCAATAATTACAGGCTGTGTAGTTTTATTTGGAAAACAACTACACGCCATGTATTATTAAATGTACATGTCATGTAGTTTTCATTTTGGGAAGGAAATGAATAAATGAAAACAAGATATACACACCGTGTAGTTTTTCTAGTCCAGATTTTGAAGAAATATCATTTTATTAAATGATATTTATTATAATCAATGTGGGAACAAGTCAAGGAATTAAGGACTCGAAATGGGTTTTTTAAAAGGGATTTAATGAAATAAATAAAACATGTAACTCTTTTATTTATTGTCATAACTCTACAACCTCAAGCCTGATTATAAATATCCCCACAACCCAAACTCATTTCCCAACACAAGAGAATCATTGTGCACAACAATTCTGGAAAATTCTTTCAAGGGCGAAAGAACCCCTTCCTCCAAGAACCCTCTGATGACTGAGAGAGATCCTCTTCCATCAGAACAAGACGATCTAAGGAGGACAACACAAGCAAAGGTTTTTCAGACTAGCACCTGGAGACTCCTTTGGCGACACCTCGAGATACGAGTTACACTTGTGGATCTCCACTAGAGGAAGTCTACACATGGATTCTACGACACAACACTGAATCACATTAGAACATGATCAAGAACATCAATGAAGAAATTACATCAAGAAGGTATTTATTTTCAATTGATTTATATTAATCATAATCACCCTTTAAAAATCATACATTGTGGTTCCGGGACTTTCCTTTTCTTTGTCCATTTCTATTATTCGATTCGTGGAGACTGGCGTTTATTGTCGTATTGATCCTGGATTGATCATTGTTAATGATAAAAAGCCATGTGGGAACATACACCCACGTGCTTCCGCTACGCCCAGAACCTTCAAATTGTATCAGAGCGAGGTTACAATGTTGATTATAGTTATTTAATTTTCATTGATAATTTACGTATTTTTAGTTCATTAAATTCGAAATAAATCGTTCTATAAATCTGAATAAACAAGATATGTTCTTCCTCCTTAATTTCTCGATTCATATCACTAAAACAACCTTTTAATTTTAATTTTCATTTAAATAAAAATGAGGATCCTATTCGGAGGAAACACTTTTTTTGTCTGTACAACACGAGAATACAGGGCGTGAAATGAAAACTACACGCCGTGTAATTAGGTTCAACGAACCGGTACTGGTCCGCCAAACCACGGTGTATGAATTGATTACACATATGTATTAAACACCCTGTGTTTACCATAATTAAATGGCTTGTGGGAACCAGAATAAATAGATTGTATGTTGGAGAAACATGTCGTGTAGTCCGATCCGACCCAAGTGAAACCGTATACAATGGAGAATCTTATTACCACATACATGGGATACCCATTCCGGTTACTGTGTAACAAGGAAGTACATGCCGTGTATGATTTATCAACACGTCGTGTACTCCAAAATTTCCAAAGTATAGAGAACACTCAAATTCCCATGGCATGTACATTGGATAAAAGGTGAAAAGAAATACAGGCCTTGTAAATATAAACTACATGCCGTGTACTTTCCAAAAAGTTTACCAGCTTTCCCCCAAAACAACAAAGACATGTACAAGGGATATGGATGAGAAAAATATCAAGGAATTTTAGAAAGCAATTTAAGATAAAAAATTTATTAATTATAATATCATAATTAATTGAATTCATGCCCGACATATCTTGAATAATAGAATGATTAATAGAATTCGAATTCTATATATGCATAAATGTCGTTGAATGCTAGGGATGATCATGAGCTAGACCAAAGACCCTTTTTATGTGTGTATGGTTTCATTTAAATTTGTTTAATTTAAATTCATTATCATGCAAGCCTTCTTCCAATAAAATGTAGGGCATGTGTTTCAATGGTTTCTTTAATGTAAACCCCATGTAATGGAGGATATCTCGAGCCAGAGGAGACGGTTCGAAATCCGAAGCTGAGGTGAAACCATTCCAAGAAGATTCAAAGGGGTACAGGTGGGAGCTACAAAACACGAACCATCAGGTTCAAGGTGTTTTCCCTAGGTTAGGGTTAGCTTATTAAAACTGCTAGATAATCTAACCAATAAAATCTCATGATCATGCCATTTTATTTTATTTCTGTCTGATTTAATAGTTTATTTATTATGTATGTGTTGTCTCGGTCACATAATTAATAAAATGAATGAGCATGCAATGAAGGAATAAAATGAAAATCTGACTATGCATAAACATTTTCAGAACTTGGTTAATCACTTAATCAAGCATAACTTAATATTAACAAGCATGTGATAATGAAAAACTATGAATAATGTATTAAAAATCCCTCAATACCATATTAAGTCAGACCAAGACATACGTTACTTGATTAAGGGAAAGACTCAATAAAACTATGTGTTTGAACAACCCTTGTTGGGACACATACTTTTATAAAGGAAGCCCTTATGAAAGGTTTCGGGTTGAATTAACCATATTACATGAAGAGGAGTATCCCTTTCTAGACTTGATGTAATATTGGAGGCAAGAGATGAGGAAATCCAAGTCAGGATTTCAGGATTGGGGAGTCCACTCAACAGATCAAGTAACTATAAGCTCACAGTTAGCAAACACCTACATACCTAAATACCATCAAATAGCATGACCAACCCTTGTTGGGGTTATGTGAAGGGGAATATGGATCCTTTCCACTAGAATGTCAAAGCAACAGTATAATCTGAGTCCAATGGTGAGGGCGATTAGGACTTGATAAAATAGTGGTAGAATTAATAAAATTTATTATTTCTCATAAAAATATAATCAAGAATGTACTGATAAATATGCCCTTTTAATTTGTAGAATCTAAATGAAAAAATCATCAACCCCGTTTTCTCTATGATCAATTATGGATAAAGAAACTATCCCCACTGAAAGTAACTTTCAAGAATGGTTTAGGAACCTTCAGGTTATCCTATTCCATGAATGAAATTTTTACATGCTGGAGTCCTCACTTCCCGATCCTCCTACCCAAGGGACGAGTGATGAATATTTCCTGGTCTATGATCAACATTTGAGTGATGCACTCGACGTTTAATGTTTGATGTTGTCATTAATGTCTAGTGAGATCATGAAGTCTCATGAAGACATGGATGCATACATCATGCTCGAGCACCTATGTGGTCTATACTAGGAGAGACCAAGACAAGAATGTTTTGAGATCTCCAAGGCTCTATTTTAGAGAAAGCATACAGAGGGTGCCCCATATGGGCATCATGTAGTCAAGATCATTGGCTAAATTGAGCTCTTGGAGGCTCTAGGGTTTAAACTCTCTGAAAAACTGGGTACTAATGTGACACCCCAAGCTTCTACGGTACGCTTCTCTTTGAATAATGTGATAGCGTGTGTTGTACGCAACACCGAGTTCTAACATACCATAACTAATCAAACTAGCCGTTATGAATAGTAATACCTAATTTTTGAAATTATATATATTTTATATTTGAAAATGGACTTCATTTTTGGATTCGGAATATCTAATTTAGCCTAAGGTGAAATTTTGGTACATTTCGGATAACTTTCATATTTTGATGAATAGTGAAAATTACTAAGTTTTAATTAAAAACAACTTTTTTAATCAAAATAATTAATAGTGATAAATTATGAATTTTAGTGGTTTTAAAGTATATTTAGAATATATTTTTACCATTTAATATAATGTTGGTCATTGGACATAAATTTACAATTAAACCGAACATAAACGAGTGTCAATCTTTTGATAGTTATTATCTCTTAAAAACACGCTTTTTGTTTTGACAGCGGGAATTAATTTTAAATTAATTTCTGCCACTTCTGTGTTTTGAATTTAGGAAAATGGATTCCATATTTGGAATCAGGATGTTCAAATTGTGTAAATAGGTAACTTTTATTTTTAGACATTTTGAATAATTACTGCGGTAAATATTTTATTTACCATGGTTAAGGGTAAATCCGGTAAATAAGGGTTAAAAAAATAATATTATAATAATACTAAATTAACCTAAAACGTGTCTTAACCCTATTGGTTGATACATGGTTGACCATGGGAATCTTTGGGTCTATTTTGGGACCCCATGGATCCACTTGTAAGTGATAATGACACTTTATTTTAATTAAGTTAAAATGAATACAAAAATGACACAAGCATATATCTTTTAGAAACAAAATTGTTACATTGGGTTATATATGTTGGATTTTAGATTATAAATATTAATTATAAAGATAAAAAGATTTCCTACATAATGATATTTTATTTATAATTTTTAGACATTAAATAATGTATTTTATTTATGACACAATGATGATGCAGTAATTAATATAATAGTGAAAAATTAAAATAATTGATATTATAAATACCCAAATAAATATAATATGAAACTTTTAATGAATTAAACTAATTTTATAGGATAATATGATATATTAGGATTGATGTAATTGACTTTGTTCGATGTAATCAATCTGTTATGAGTTTCAAAAAAATCAACTATTTAATAGTGTCAAAATTGACATAAAAGAGTTCTTAAAACAAATATTATATTATTAATTGATATTAAATTCCTAAAAATCTAAGGTTCGTCCAAGAGACTTATATCATGATAGGTTAATCATTAATGGACCACTTGGGGGTCGCTTGGATGTATATAGTAAGTTTATTAACCATATTATATAAAAATACAAAGAGACATTGTAAAAGTGAAACTAATTAACTTAGAGTTAATACTTAAAGATAAGGTTAATATAAGTACCCAAACCTGTCTAAATTCTATTGGTTGAGTGGTTTTCGACCTATCCCCACCTTAACATTTGAATAATAAGATTTGGAGCCATTAGAAACCGAATATGAATTTATTATAAATTAATATTTCTAGCTTTTCCAAAGGTGCCCCTCACCCCTCTTATAAAAGGGGACTCCTCCTTCTCATTTCTTCACACCATAAAAGCCTTTTGGTTCGGCCAAACTCGGCCCAAATACTCTTCCAAAATCTCTCAATACAACCTAGAGGCCTTAGTTTGATCAGAAAGCCAACCTAAGGATCCCTTTTGATCAAATCAAAAGGAAGAACCCGAAGAAGAGGTAATGATTTCACCACCCTTTTCCAAGTTCCTTTCTTCTTCCACTTCCTCTTTCTTTGTTCTTACCATTCTAAAATAATAACTCCAGTATCTTACATATACTGTGATGTTATTATAAATATGGTACAACCATATTCAGTATTCTATCCACCCTTTGAATAACATGTCACCATACGTGCGTACGTACGGCTTACCGTCTGCACGTCGTGGTGTAATTGTTATTCAATATATTATTATTTGGATGGGTATCATAATGATGTGTAACTCATGTAAATAATAAATATAACATGTTAATGATTCTGTATATATGATATACCATCCATTTATATATTATTTTAATATCAAAAGAATGATATTGTCGCTCGTGCGTACGTACGGACTACCGTCTCCACGAACGCGATGAGATTCATTCTCCATCGTATCCATTCAAGTATAATTATCATTTGATGATTTAAAAATGATGTTTAAGGACTTGATATCATTCTGGATATGAATAATATACAACCTATCCTTTACAAACATGTCTTACGTAACAAAACATATAAAAGAAAACAAGTAAGTTAACACCCGAAACGACGATAATTCTAAGATATTATTAACAAATCAATGTTAAAAGATCATATATGATATCATATTAATATATATGATTCTTGTATAATTTAATAACAATTATTTCACCATTATACAGGAAGTTAACCTACCCCAACCAAGGAAAATTACAAGGTAAGGGGTTTTCATCTCACTCCTTATTTCTGTGAGATTCATGCCATATTGCCACCATCACCTTTTGTGTGGTGTATGTACTGCCCATAATTATATTCTTTGTGTAATACACTCTAATTTATGTGTATTTACATATTAATTGTATGATACCTCTTTTATGGGTTGTATGTTTCATAATTTACCAAATTGGTAAGGGTTATTTCACAATCTCTTCATTATCCGAGGTTGTTTATTTGTAATAATCTACTGGGATCTCTTTATCATCCACATCCATATTTCTTCAAAATGTATTTCAAAACATTTTTATTATTTACAAGAATATGGGTTAAAGTTATTTATACCCTTGTTTGACTTTTTATAAGAGGTTTATAAAGGAATCTTTCCGTCGTTTTCAAAACAAGGTCATTTTTAACCTTTTCAACAGAATTAAGGTAAGAACGTTTTTTTTAAACTTATACGGCGGGTGCGGCTAATTTCCACCATTATAAAATCTTCAAAACTTCCCTTACAAGCTTATAAGAATATTTTCAAAGAAAATGTGTTATTTTATATGGATCTTAAATGATTTCAAAATAAAAAGAGATATTTCTTTAAAAAGAATTTTGATTTCATCTATGTCAACATCCTTTGATGGATTTTACGCTTATTTGAATTTGATCTATTGTGATACAAAACTTCTATATTGTATTGAAGGTTTTGTGATATGTTTGACTGTGGATGTGCTATTTTTATACCATTCATAGTTTATGGTGAAATTATTGACAGTTCGAATGCTAGTTTTAATACGAATGTTTATGTTATGTTTAAACCTTTTCATATGGGAATGCATTGGACTTAGTAAGTGACGGGTGGAGCCCGCTATAGCTCCTCGATGCATCGGTAGGTCTCATGAGACAAAATAGTGTCTTGGCACAAGTCCTTGACAAAATCTTATTTGTAGTCTTGGCACGAGGCCTTGGCTATGTGGTTATGATAGTCTGGCATTATGCATTCCAACATTATGAAAGTGGTTATTGATTTTTGCATGTGATTATTCGATTAGTAGAATATTCATGTGAATAAGTAAATGGAATTATTTCATTTTATTTATGCCATACCATGTTGAAAGTTCATATTTAAAAGGCTTTTATTTTATTTATACATTGCCTTAAATGTTTATTCTTATTTATGAAAGTTTCCGCTATATTTTTATCCTTACTGGGAATTTGAGCTCACCCATTTTCTATGTTTTATTTTTCCCAGGATGTGAAGAAGTAAGTTATGAATGACCTACAGGGATTTTATGAGGGGTTAATAGTGTGGATTGTGGAAACATTATGTTGTTGTAGTAGTTTCTCATTTTATGATGTAATGTAAAACTTATGAATATATCTAGTGTTTCCAAGGCTACTAAACCAATCGGTCTTTCGAGATTTGATCTTTCTTGTGATCATGCCAATGTTATGTAATAATGCACCGACTCTGGGTAACTGGGGTTGGGGCGTTACAGTTGGTATCAGAGAAAGTTTAGTACAAACCTTGGAAGCTAGATTTAGATAAACTCTGATTAGAGCACGTAGACCTAAGATGAACTTTGAGGATTAGTATAGAAGAAATTCCTAGAATTTTGGTATTGTAGAGATTTTGTGAGTTTTCCGAGCAATACATCCCTGTCTGGATACGAGCAGGTAGAGGCGGCTCTGGCACAGATGTACCTAGGGGTAAAACCCGAAAACACCGCTTTGAGCTAGACTCGAACGGGAACTGGTGCACGACAACGGGCCTTGCTGCACTCTTGGTTACGACACTCCTGGGGGATATGCTTAGGATAACTCTAATTTTCTTTACAAATCATTATGAAGGGTTTATGAGTATATAATTCCTCAATGAAAACATTTTTATGATTATGTATTATATCTATAAATAGTTCAATTTATGTTAAGTGCTTTATAAGTATGGGATTATGTATTTTGATTCATAAACTGATCTAGTTTATGCCATTGTTTAGAAATGGCGCCTAGTGGAAGAAATGGAAACCGTATCAATACACGCACTCCATGTAGGGATTTCCCTCCTGCTCAAGATAATTATAGTGGGGCTGGTGATGCAACTGGTGCCGATCAGCTAATCACCATACTGGGACAACTTACTCAGCTTATGAATAATAACCTTACCCGTATGGAGCACCCTGATCCGCAGCGTGGAGGATCAATGTTAGATCGATTCATGAGGCAACAAACACCAACGTTCAATGGGAGTACAAATCCCTTAGTAGCCGAGCAGTGGATAAATTCCCTAGAGAAAATATTTCAGGCTTTGGGGAGCAGTGAAAGGGAAAAAGTTATCATTGCAGTTTACCGCCTCACTGGAGATGCTGATCAATGGTGGTCATTGATTCAAAACATGAAGGAACGATGCAATATGGGTTATTGTTGATCGTCTTACCAAGACAACACATTTTCTTTCTATAAGAGAAGATCTACCCCTGGAACGTCTAGCAAGACTATATATTAATGAAGTTGTGAGACTTCATGGAGTACACCTATCGATTGTTTCTGATCGTGATCCCCGTTTTACTTCAAGATTCTGGAAAAGTCTTCAGAAATCCCTGGATACTGAACTTCATTTGATCATTGCTTACCACCCTCAGACAGTCGGACAATCAGAACGGACTATTCAAACCTTAGAAGACATGTTGAGATCTTGCTCACTTGACTTTCAGGGTGTGTGGGATCAATATTTACCTTTGGTAGAATTTTCCTATAACAATAGCTTCCATTCGAGTATTCAGATGGCACCATATGAAGCGTTATACGGAAAGAGATGTCGTACACCAACCTGTTGGGATGACATTGGTGAAAGAAAACTTGTAGGCCCAGAACTGGTGGAGGAAACGGTGGAAAAGGTGAAAGTGATCCAAAATCACATCAAAGCAGCTCAAAGTAGGCAGAAGAGCAATGCCGATAATCGAAGGAAGGATTTGGAATTTCAAGTCGGTGATCATGTTTTCCTGAAGGTATCTCCATGGAAGGGAGTCATACGTTTTGGTAAGAAAGGTAAATTGAGTCCTAGGTACATCGGACCTTTCGAAATTCTAGAATGAATTAGGGTTGTAGCTTACCGATTGGCAATGCCGCCAAGTCTCTCCAAAGTTCACGATGTGTTCCACGTATCTCTATTGAGGAAATACATGCCTGATCCGACGCATGTACTCACCTATGAGGAATTAGAACTGGAACCCGATCTGTCTTATTGCGAAGAGCCCGTCAAGATTCTTGATACGAGAGAACAAGTGCTGAGAAACCGGACGATGCGTCTGGTAAAAGTTTTGTGGAGAAACCATAAGATGGAAGAGGCAACGTGGGAACCCGATGAACTTATGATGAAGAACCACCCGAGTCTTTTTATGCAGTAATACCCTAGAAATTGCGAGGACACAATTATTTGAAGGAGGGGATAATGTAACACCCCAAGCTTATACGGTACGCTTCTCTTTGAATAATGTGATAGCGTGTGTTGTACGCAACACCGAGTTCTAACACACCATAACTAATCAAACTAGCCGTTATGAATAGTAATACCTACTTTTTTAAATTATATATATTTTATATTTGAAAATGGACTTCATTTTTGAATTCGGAATATCGAATTTAGCCTAAGGTGAAATTTTGGTACATTTCGGATAACTTTCATATTTTGATGAATAGTGAAAATTACTAAGTTTTAATTAAAAACATCTTTTTTAATCAAAATAATTAATAGTGATAAATTATGAATTTGAGTGGTTTTAAAGTATATTTAGAATATATTTTTACCATTTAATATAATGTTGGTCATTGGACATAATTTTACAATTAAACCGAACATAAACGAGTGTCCATCTTTTGATAGTTATTATCTCTTAAAAACACGCTTTTTGTTTTGACAGCGGGAATTAATTTTAAGTTAATTTCTGCCACTTATGTGTTTTGAATTTAGGAAAATGGATTCCATATTTGGAATCAGGATGTTCAAATTGTTTAAATAGGTAACTTTTATTTTTAGACATTTTGAATAATTACTGCGGTAAATATTTTATTTACCATAGTTAAGGGTAAATCCGGTAAATAAGGGTTAAACAAATAATATTATAATAATACTAAATTACCCTAAAACGTGTCTTAACCCTATTGGTTGATACATGGTAGACCATGGGAATCTTTGGGTCTATTTTGGGACCCCATGGATCCACTTGTAAGTGATAATGACACTTTATTTTAATTAAGTTAAAATGAATACAAAAATGACACAAGCATATATCTTTTAGAAACAAAATTGTTAAATAGGGTTATATATGTTGGATTTTAGATTATAAATATTCATTAGAAAGATAAAAAGATTACCTACATAATGATATTTTATTTATAATTCTTAGACATTAAATAATGTATTTTATTTATGACACAATGATGATGCAGTAATTACTATAATAGTGAAAAATTAAAATAATTGATATTATAAATACCCAAATAAATATAATATGAAACTTTTAATGAATTAAACTAATTTTCTAGGATAATATGATATATTAGGATTGAGTTAATTGACTTTGTTCGAAGTAATCAATCTGTTATGAGTTTCACAAAAATCAACTATTGAATAGTGTCAAAATTGACATAAAAGAGTTCTTAAAACAAATATTATATTATTAATTGATATTAAATTCCTAAAAATCTAAGGTTCGGCCAAAAGACTTATATAATGATAGGTTAATCATTAATTGATTACTTGGGGGTCTATTGGATGTATATAGTAAGTTTATTAACCATATTATATAAAATTACAAAGAGACATTGTAAAAGTGAAACTAATTAACTTAGAGTTAATACTTAAAGATAAGGTTACTATAAGTACCCAAACCTGTCTAAATTCTATTGGTTGAGTGGATTTCGACCTATCCCCACCTTAACCTTTGAATAATAAGATTTGGAGCCATTAGAAACCGAATATTAATTTATTATAAATTAATATTTCTAGCTTTTCCAAAGGTGCCCCTCACCCCTCTTATAAAAGGGCACTCCTCCTTCTCATTTCTTCACACCTTAAAAGCCTTTTGGTTCGGCAAAACTCTGCCCAAATACTCTCCCAACATTTCTAACTACAACCTAGAGGCCTTAGTTTGATCAGAAAGCCAACCTAAGGATCCATTTTGATCAAATCAAAAGGAAGAACCCGAAGAAGAGGTAATGATTTCACCACCCTTTTCCAAGTTCCTTTCTTCTTCCACTTCCTCTTTCTTTGTTCATACCATTCTAAAATAATAACTCCAGTATCGTACATATACTGTGATGTTATTATAAATATGGTACAACCATATTCAGTATTCTATCCACCCTTTGAATAACATGTCACCATACGTGCGTACGTACGGCTTACCGTCTCCACGTCGTGGTGTAATTGTTATTCAATATATTATTATTTGGATGGGTATAATAATGATGTGTAACTCATGTAAATAATAAATATAACATGTTAATTATTCTGTATATATGATATACCATCCATTTATATATTATTTTAATATCAAAAGAATGATATTGTCCCTCGTGCGTACGTACGGACTACCGTCTCCACGAACGCAATGAGATTCATTCTCCATCGTATCCATTCAAGTATAATTATAATTTGATGATTTAAAAATGATGTTTAAGGACTTGATATCATTCTGGATATGAATAATATACAACCTATCCTTTACAAACATGTCTTACGTAACAAAACATATAAAAGAAAACAAGTAAGTTAACACCCGAAACGACGATAATTCTAAGATATTATTAACAAATCAATGTTAAAAGATCATATATGATATCATATTAATATATATGATTCTTGTATAATTTAATAACAATTATTTCACCATTATACAGGAAGTTAACCTACCCCAACCAAGGAAAAGTACAAGGTAAGGGGTTTTCATCTCACTCCTTATTTCCGTGAGATTCATGCCATATTGCCACCATCACCTTTTGTGTGGTGTATGTACTGCCCATAATTATATTCTTTGTGTAATACACTCTAATTTATGTGTATTTACATATTAATTGTATGATACCTCTTTTATGGGTTGTATGTTTCATAATTTACCAAATTGGTAAGGGTTATTTCACAATCTCTTCATTATCCGAGGTTGTTTATTTGTAATAATCTACTGGGATCTCTTTATCATCCACATCCATGTTTCTTCAAAATGTATTTCAAAACATTTTTATTATTTACAAGAATATGAGTTAAAGTCATTTATACCCTTGTCTGACTTTTTATAAGAGGTTTATAAAGGAATCTTTCCGTCGTTTTCAAAACAAGGTCATTTTTAACCTTTTCGACGGAATTAAGGTAAGAACGTTTTTTTAAACTTATACGGTGGGTGCGGCTAATTTCCACCGTTATAAAATCTTCAAAACTTCCCTTAAAAACTTATAAGAATATTTTCAAAGAAAATGTGTTATTTTATATGGATCTTAAATGATTTCAAAATAAAAAGAGATATTTCTTTAAAAAGAATTTTGATTTCATCTATGTCAACATCGTTTGATGGATTTTACGCTTATTTGAATTTGATCTATTGTGATACAAAACTTCTATATTGTATTGAAGGTTTTGTGATATGTTTGACTGTGGATGTGCTATTTTTATACCATTCATAGTTTATGGTGAAATTATTGACATTTCGTATGCTAGTTTTAATACGAATGTTTATGTTATGTTTAAACCTTTTCATATGGGAATGCATTGGACTTAGTAAGTGACGGGTGGAGCCCGCTATAGCTCCTCGATGCATCGGTAGGTCTCATGAGACAAATTAGTGTCTTGGAACAAGTCCTTGACAAAATATTATTTGTAGTCTTGGCACGAGGCCTTGGCTATGTGGTTATGATAGTCTGGCATTATGCATTCCAACATTATGAAAGTGGTTATTGATTTTTGCATGTGATTATTCGATTAGTAGAATATTCATGTGAATAAGTAAATGGCATTATTTCATTTTATTTATGCCATACCATGTTGAAAGTTCATATTTAAAAGGCTTTTGTTTTAGTTATACATTTCCTTAAATGTTTATTCTTATTTATGAAAGTTTCCGCTATATTGTTATCCTTACTTGGCATTTGAGCTCACCCCTTTTCTATGTTTTATTTTTCCCAGGATGTGAAGAAGTAAGTTATGAATGACCTGCAGGGATTTTATAAGGGGTTAATAGTGTGGATTGTGGAAACATTATGTTGTTGTAGTAGTTTTTCATTTTATGATGTAATGTAAAACTTATGAATATATCTAGTGTTTCCAAGGCTACTAAACCAATCGGTCTTTCGAGATTTGATCTTTCTTGTGATCATGCCAATGTTATGTAATAATGCACCGACTCTGGGTAACTGGGTTCGGGGCGTTATAGTTGGTATCATTCATGCATCACTCCCCCAGATCATCTCAAACTTTGTTGTGAACTTCAACATGAACAACATTGAGAAGTCTCTGTCTGATCTTCTTATCCTCATTTTCCAAGTGGATAATGACATGAAGCGTGAAAAACCTTCTGTATTTATAGTGAATAAAAGTAATGGGAAGGTGAAGATCATTAATCCCAATTCTTCATCAATGCCTTCCAAGAAAGGGAAGATAAAAGGGAAGGCAAGGGAACATGATGTTGTTTGTTTCGCATGTGGTAAGTAGGCCCACTTGAAGAAAAACTGCACCCAGGCAAGGAAGCAAGGGCAAGCTTTAGGTGCATTTTTCATCCAATGCAATCTATCTGTTTCTACAAATTGGGTATTATATACAGCTTGTGGTTCTCACATATGTATCAAAATACAATAACCAAGTAGATTCAAGAAGATTGATCGAGGGGAGGTAGATCTACGAGCATCCAACGGAGCCATACTTTTTGTTGTAGCTATCGAGGACTACCAACTCACATTGCCTACTGGGATGGTCATGGTTTTGAAATGATGTTATTATGTACCCTCTGTAACCAAATATATTATTTCAGTAACTAGATTAGATACTGAAGGATTCATCTTCAAGTTTATAAGTGGATGTTGATACTTTTATAAAGATAACATTTGGTTTGGTATGGCACATTTATATAACGGCCTTTATGTGTTAGACTACAAAAACCAGGTAATGGCAATCGATGACAAAGTAAATTCACATGAATCATACCACACCCAACTTTGGAATCATTGGCTAGGTCATGCCAATGAGAAATGTTTGAAAAAATTACATCAAGATGGGTATTTAGATTCTTTCAAAATAAAACCACTTGGTCTATGTCATGAATGTCTATAAGGAAAAATGACCATAGACCTATTTAGTGTGAAAGGTGAAAGGGATAACGAGCTTCTAGAATTAGTTCAAACAGATGTGTGTGTACCATTTCCAATTGAAGAAAGGGGTGGGTTCTTGTACTTCATAACTTTTACTAATGATTTTAGTATATGTGGATATATTTACTTAATGAGTTATAAGTCAGATGCTTTTGATCGGTTCAAAGAATACAAGAATGAATTTGAGAACCAGCTTGGTAAGAAGATTAAGAAACTCCGCTCAGACAGCGGAGGATATTATCTTAATCAGGACTTCACGTATTTCATACAGGAGTTTGGGATTCTATCTCAACTCACTCCTCCTTATACACCTCAGTGGAATGGTGTAAGTGAAAGGAGGAACCACACCCTGTTGGACATAGTGAGATCAATGATGAGTCATGTGAGTCTTCTATTATCGTTTTGGGGATATGAATTACAAACAGGATCACACATACTAAACCAAGTACCAAATAAATCGATAAATGGTATTCCATACGAGTTATGGAGTGGACACAAATCCATGTTATCAAATTTACATGTGTGGGGTAGCGAAGCATTTGTTAAGGCATATTCAGGTAAAAAACACGCACCCCGAGGCACAAAATGTATCATTAGAGGATATACCAACGAAAAAAGGGGATATTACCTGTAATACCCCTCAGAAAAAAAGGTTATAGTGGAAATACATGCCATATTACTTGAGAGTGATAACATCTCCAAATGAGATAGTGGGAGCGAGATATACTTAGATGAAGTCGAGGCTCAAGATATACAGGAGTTGGTACAAGAACATATTCCACAAAGCCCCGTGGAAGAACATTCTGTTCCAAAGACACCAGAACTGCGTAGGATCATGAGAGAGGTGAGAGAAATAGAATGATATGGTTTTCTTGTCACCGAGAATGGTGACTCATTATTGGTTGATAATGATGATCCTCTTACCTACAAGGAAGCAGTTGAAGGCACAGAAGTTGCCAAGTGGAAAGAAGCCAAGAATTCTGAAATGGATTCTATGTACCAAATCCAAGTATAGATTTTGGTAGATCCCCCAGTTGATGTAAAGAATATTGGTAATAAATGGGTATTGAAGAAGAAACTGGAAATCGAGAGGCAAGTCAGCACCTACAAGGCATGACTGGTTGCAAAAGGTTTTAGGCAGCGTCAAGGAATTGACTATGCTGAAACATTTTCACCAGTTTTGATGCATAAATCCATCAGAATCCTATTGGCCATTACTTCTTACAATGACTATGAAATTTGTAAAATGGATGTTAAACCAACTTTCCTTAACAGGAACCTCCAGGATGATGTTTACATGACACAACCTATAATTTACCGTTTCCATTAAAACTATTTTTCTTCCATGTCCATATTTTAAACAACTAAATTTATCGATTTTTTAATATGGATATAAATAATTAAAAATGATTTTTTTTTTGTATTTGTACTTTCCATCCAAGGGTTTTAAATGGAATGTTGGAATAAATTATATGTGGAACTTTTGGAATTTATAGCGAAAAGAAAAAATGTCACAACCCCTCCCCCGGGGCCCGTATCGTTACTACCCCAAGCCCGCCTTCCGTAGGCCAGCGGCAGGAGACTAGCACCAAAGGCATAAATCCCTAAACTGGGAAGCAATTTCTTTTATAAATGTAAACAAACACATAAGATTACCCCAATGTAATCATCACACTAAGTAAAAATGTATGCAAAATAATTACTAGAAAGTAAAATGGGCCGAAAATACAAGCTTAATAGGAAAGTACAAGTACAACTAAAGAAAAGTAATGAAGCTACTGGGTCGTCCTCCGGGGTTCCTACTTGAAATTTATGTACAGAGGGCCTCCTCAGCACTCCATTTCTATCCATCTCATCTGTGTACCGCCACACAGAGTGGTCCACTAAAGGAAACCATCCAGTCCTGCTACACTATGCCTCAGTTAGCGCTGTCAGTCATCTGTAACAAACGCAACTAGGTGCGGCGATAGCTCGTGCATGGGTTAGTATAGAGATACTCATTTGGGACCCCAGGACCCTGAAGGTATCAAAAAATCTTACAAGGATAAACCACAGAGTATGGAATAAACGGATAACCATTACTTAGGTATATTCCCATACATATACCTATGTTATCTAGTAACCAATCTCAATCATTTGGATGTAAGGGTTGCTGTCCATAGAAATAACTTTTTTGTACTTTGATTACATGGATGTTAACTTATTATATATTGTTCATTATTTTTCATGACTATAATATAATAATGTTCTAGAATATTTGTTGTGTTGATAAGGTCATAGAAGATCCCCGCTGTGATAAGAACCTTGAAATTTTATAACAATATTATTAAATAATGTTCTACTGTTGGATGACATACTATGATAGGACACATAGTATAAAGACCGTCATATGTGAGTACTCGTAAGAAGACGAGACTCTCTCTCATGGAGTATGCACTTGGTAATCTCCAAGATGGGAGATTATTAGAATAGACCTGCTAGTAGCAATTCCGCATGTCTTGGTTTCATCGGTCATTGCTATCTATGAGCATGTGTAAGGGTCCTTAGACTAGAAGATTATCATTAACTCATGTCATGACTCGCACACATTGATTTACTGACGAAAACCATCACACAGACAGTTGGCGGGAAGTAGGGTACGTTGGGTGCGTCACGAATGACATGTTGTTGAAGGATATGTCGAGGTAGGATTTTCCCCTTCCATTTATTAAAGTTGATATCTCGGCCCTTTGATTGAAATAGAACTGTCACATTAAATTCCATGGCCATGGTGTATACGATGAGTATTTTTCAGGTAGTCAAAGAATGATGGATCATGAATATAGGTTTATGACACTGCAATGAAACCTTCTTGATGAGATATTGAGACAAAGGGATTAAATTACACAGCAAGCGTTCATATGAGGTGATACGTCAATGTGACGTCAACTTCTTTCTCTTGGGTGCCTTGACCCATTTCTAGACAGTAATCTTGGACTTTAGGCAATCCTACCTAATGCCAATGAGAAAGAGGCCTAGAGAGTCACACACTAAGTGTATTCAAGTATCTAAAGTAGAATAAAGATTACACCCGTATGTGGTTTAATAATTATTCAAGGAAGTATAAAATTGTTTTAATGTTAGTTGAAGAATAAAATAAAACAGGTACACATCATGTATCAATAATTACACGCCGTGTAGTTTTATTTTGAAAACAACTACACACCATGTATTATTAAATGTACATTTCGTGTAGTTTTTATTTTGGGAAGGAAATGAATAAATTAATACAAGATATACACACCGTGTAGTTTTTCCAGTCGAGATTTTGAAGAAATATCATTTTATTAAATTATATTTATTATAATCAATGTGGGAACAAGTCAAGTAATTAAGGACTCAACATGGGTTTTTAAAAGGGATTTAATGAAATAAATAAAACGGGAAACGCTTTTATTTATTGTCATAACTCTACAACCTCAAACCCGATTATAAATATCCTCACAACCCCAACTCATTTCCCATCACAATAGAATCATTGTGCACAACAATTCTGGAAAATTCTTTCAAGGGCGAAAGATCCTCTTCCTCCAAGAACCCTCTGATGACTGAGAGAGATCCTATTCCATTAGAACAAGACGATCTAAGGAGGACAACACAAGCAATGGGTTTTCACTCTAGCACCTGGATACTCTTTTGGAGAATCCTTGAGATACGAGTTACACTTGTGGATCTCTGCTAGAGGAAGTCTACACTTGGATTCTATGACGCAACACTGAATCACATCAGAACATGATCAAGAACATCAATGAAGAAATTACATCAAGAAGGTATTTCTTTTCAATTGATTTATATTAATTACAATCACCCTTTAACAATCATACTTTGTGGTTCCGAGACTTTCCTTTTCTTTTTCCATTTCTATTATTCGATTCGTGGAGACTGGCATTTTTTGTCGTATTGATCCAGGATTGATCATTGTTAATGAAAAAAAGCCACGTGGGAACATACACCCACATGCTTCCGCTACTCCCAGAACCTTCAAATTGTATCAGAGCGAGGTTAAAATGTTGATTATAATTATATAATTTTCATTGATAATTTATGTATTTTTAGTTGATTAAATTCGTAATAAATCATTCTATAAATCTGAATAAACGAGATACATTCTTCCTCCTTCATTTCTCGATTCATATCACTAAAACAACCTTTTAATTTTAATTTTGATTTAAATAAAAATGAGGATCTCATCCGGAGGAAACACTTTTTCTGTCTGTACAACACGAGAATACAGGGCTTGTAATGAAAACTACACGTCGTGTACATAGGTTCAACGAACCGGTACTGGTCCGCCAAACCACGCCGTATGAATTGATTACACTTAAGTATTTATCACCATGGGTCGACCATAATTAAATGGATTGTAGGGACCAGTATAAAGAGATTTTATGACGGAGCAACACGCCGTGTAGTCTGATCCGACCCAAGTGAAACCGCGTACAAAGGATAATCTTCTTACCACATACACGGGATACCCAGGCCGGTTACCGTGTAACAAGGAAGTACATGCCGTGTATGATTTATCAACACGTCGTGTACTCCAAAATTTCCAAAGTATAGAGAACACTTAAATTCCCTTGGCATGTACATTGGATAAAAGGTGAAAAGAAATACAGGCCTTGTAAATATAAACTACACGACGTGTACTTTCCAAAAATTTCACCAGGTTTCCCCCAAAACTACAAAGACCTGTACAAGGGATATTGATGAGAAGAATCTCAATGAAATTTAGAAAGGAATTTATGATAACAAATTTATTAATTATAATATCATAATTAATTTAATTCAAGCCCGACTTATCTTGAACAATAGAAAGATTAATAGAATTTGAATTCTATATATGCGTAAATGTCATTGAATGCTATGGATTATCATGAGCTAGACCAAAGACCCTTTTTATGTGTGTATGGTTTCATTTAAATTTGTTTAATTTAAATTCATTATCATGAAAGCCTTCTATCAATAAAATGTAGGGAATGTGTTTCAATGGTTTCTTTAATGTAAACCCCATGTAATGGAGGATCTCTCGAGCCAAAGGAGACGGTTTGAAATCCGAAGCTGAGGTGAAACCAACCCAAGAAAATACAAAGGGGTACAGGTGGGAGCTGCAAAACACAAACCATCAGGTTCAAGGTGTTTTCCCTAGGTTAGGGTTAGCTTAATAAAACTACTAGATAATATAACCAATAATAGCTCATGATCATGCCATCTTATTTTATTTTTGTTAGATTTATTGGTTTATTTATTATGTATCTGTTGTCTCGGTCACATAATTAATAAAATTAATGAGCATGCAATGAAAGAATAAAATGAAAAACTGACTATGCGTAAACATTATCAGAACTTGGTTAATCACTTAATCTAGAATCACTTAATATTAAAAAGCATGTGATAATGCAAAACTATTCATAAAGTATTAAAAAACCCTCAATACCATATTAATTCAGACCAAGAAATCCGTTACTTGATTAAGGGCAAGACTCAATAAAACTATTTGTTTGAACAACCCTTGTTGGGACACATACTTTTATAAAGGATTCCCTTATGAAAGGTTTCGGGTTGACTTAACCATATTACATGAAGAGGAGTAGCCCTTTCTAGACTTGATGTAATATTGGAGGCAAGAGTTGAGGAAATCCAAGTCAGGATTTCAGGATTGGGGTGTCCACTCAACAGATCACGTAACTGTAAGCTCAAAGTTAGCAAACACCTGCATACCTAAATACCTTCAAATAGCATGACCAACCCTTGTTGGGGTTATGTGAAGGGGAATATGGGTCCTTTCCACTAGAATTTCAAAGCAACAGTATATTCTGAGTCCAATGGTGAGGGCGATTGGGACTTGATAAAATAGTGGTAGAATTAATAAAATTTATTATTTCTCATAAAAATATAATCAAGAAAGTACTGATAAATATGCTCTTTTAATTTGTAGAATCTAAATGAAAAAATCATCAACCACGTTTTCTCTATGATCAATTCTGGATAATGAAAATATCCTCACCGGCAGTAACGTTCAGGAATGGTTTAGGAACCTTCAGGTTATCCTATGCCATGAATGAAATTTTTACATGCTCGAGTCCTCACTTCCCGATCCTCCTGCCCATGGGACGAGTGATGAAGATTTATTGGTCTATGATCAACATTTGATCGATGCAATCAACGTTCAATGTTTTATGATGTCATTAATTTATAGTGAGCTCATGAAGTCTCATGAAGACATGGATGCCTACATCATGCTCGAGCACCTATGTGGTCTATACTAGGAGAGAGCAAGACAAAAAAGGTTTGAGATCTCCAAGTCTCTATTTCAATTAAAGCATAGAGAGGGTGTCCCATATGGGCCTCATGTAGTCAAGCTCATTGGCTACATTGAGCTCTTGGAGGCTCTAGAGTTTAAACGCTCCGAAAAACTGGGTACTAATCTCATTGATGCATCACTCCCCCAGAGCATCTCAAACTTTTTTGTGAACTTCAACATGAACGACATTGAGAAGTCTCTGTCTGATCTTCTTATACTCATTTTCCAAGTGGATAATGACATGAAGCGTGAAAAATCTTCTGTCTTTATGGTGAATAAAAGGAATGGGAAGGTGACGTTCTTTAAGCCCAATTCTTCATCAATGCCTTCCAAGAAAGGGAAGATAAAAGGGAAGGCAAGGGAACATGATGTTGTTTGTTTCGCATGTGGTAAGTAGGCCCACTGGAAGAAAAACTACACCTAGGTAAGGAAGAAAGGGGAAGCTTAAGGTGCATTTTTTCATCCAATGCAATCTATCTGTTTCTACAAATTGAGTATTAGATACAGCTTGTGGTTCTCTCATATGTGTTGAAATACAATAACCAAGTAGATTCAAGAATATTGATCGAGGGTAGGTAGATCTACGAGCAGCCAACAGAGCCATACTTGTTGTTGTAGCTATCGAGGACTACCAACGCACATTGCCTACTGGGATGGTCATGGTTTTGAAATGATGTCATTATGTACCCTCTGTAACCAAAAATATTATTTCAGTAACTAGATTAGATATTGAAGGATTCATCTTCAAGTTTAGATGTGGTTGTGGTTACTTTTATAAAGATAACATTTGGTTTGGTATGGCACATTTATATCATGGCCTTTATGCTTTAGAATACAAAAACCAAGTAATGGAAATCGATGACAAAGTAAATTCACATGACTCATACCACACCCAACATTGTCATCACTGGCTAGGTCATGTCAATGAGAAATGTTTGAAAAAATTACATCAAGATGGGTATTTAGATTCTTTCAAAATAAAACCACTTGGTCTATGTCATGCTTGTCTACTAGGAAAAATGACCAAAGCCCCATTTAGTGTGAAAGGTGAAAGGGCTAAAGAGATTCTAGAATTAGTTCACACAGATGTGTGTGTACCATTTCTAGTTGAAGAAAGGGGTGGGTTCTTGTACTTCATAACTTTTACTAATGATTTTAGTATATGTGGATATATTTACTTAATGAGGTATAAGTCAGATTCTTTTGATCGGTTCAAAGAATACAAGAATGATGTTGAGAACCAGCTTGGTAAGTAGATTAAGAAACTCCGCTTATACAGAGGAGGATATTATCTTAATTAGGACTTCACGGATTTCATACCGGAGTTTGGGATTCTATCTCAACTAACTCCTCCTTATACACCTCAGTGGAATGGTGTAAGTGAAAGGAGGAACCACACCCTGTTGGACATAGTGAGATCAATGATGAGTCATGCGAGTCTTCTATTATCGTTTTGGGGATATGCATTACAAACAAGAGCACACATACTAAACCAAGTACCAAATAAATTGATAAATGGTATTCCATACGAGTTATGGAGTGGAAACAAATCCATGTTATTGAATTTACATGTGTGGAGTAGCGAAGCATTTGTTAAGGCCTATTGATGTAAAAAACGTTCACCCCAAGGCACAAAATGTATCATTAGAGGATATACCAATGAAAAAAGGGGATATTACCTGTAAAACCCCTCAGAAAAAAATGTTAAAGTGGAAATACATGACATATTACTTGAGAGTGAGAACATCTCCAAATGAGATAGTGGGAGCGAGATTGACTTTGATGAAGTCGAGGCTCAAGATATATAGGAGTTGGTACAAGAACATATTCCACAAAGCCCTGTGGAAGAACATTCTGTTCCAGAGACACGAGAACTGTGTAAGATCACGAGAGAGGTGAGAGAAACAGAACGATATGGTTTTCTTGTCACCGAGGATGGTGACTCATTATTGGTTGATCATGATGATCCTCTTACCTACAAAGAAGCAGTTGAAGTCACAGAAGTTGCCAAGTGGAAAGAAGCCATAAATTCTGAAATGGATTCCATGTACCAAAACCAAGTCTAGATTTTGGTAGATCCTCTAGTTTATGTAAATCATATTGGCAATAAATGGGTATTCAAGAAGAATCTGGAAATGGAGAGGCAAGTCAGCATCGACAAGGCATGACTGGTTGCAAAAGGTTTTAGGCAGCGTCAAGGAATTGACTATGCTGAAACATTTTCACCAGTTTTGATGTATAAATCCGTCAGAATCCTATTGGCCATTACTTCGTACCATGACTATGAAATTTGGAAAATGGATGTCAAAACAACTTTCCATAACAGGAACCTCCAGGATGATGTCTACATGACCCAACCTGAAGGGTTTATGACTCCAAAGGATACCAACAGGGTATGCAAGTTGCAGAAATCCATTTATGGATTTAAGAAAGCATCAAGGTCATGGAACATTCATTTTGATGAAGCTGTAATAGAATTTGGCTTTGTTAAGAACGAATTTGAGCCTTGTGTCTACAAAAGGATTAGTGGAAGTGCAGTCATTTTCCTAATTGTATATGTTAATGACATATTACAAATTGGAAATGATGTACCAGTCTTATAGTCAGTTAAAGCATGGATGCATAAATGTTTCTCCATGAATGAAATTGGAGAGGTAGCATAAATTCTTGGGATCAAGATCCGTCATGGTAGATCTAAGAGAATACTGGGCCAGAGTCAACGTACATACATTGACATGATACTAAAGAGATTCACTATGGAACACTCCAAGAGGGGATTGTTTCTAGTGGCACATGGCATTCATCTTTCCAATAAAATGTGTCCTCAGACAAATGAGGAAAGAAAGATAATGGCAAGGATCCCTTACACATCCACGTTTGGGTCAGTCATGTATGTTATGCTATGTACGAGGCTAGATGTTTCTTACACATTAAGTACAGTAGGAATATATCAAGCTGATCCAATAGACCACCATTGGATGGCAGTCAAGACTATCCTCAAGTATCTAGGGCATACTAAGGATATGTTCTTGGTTTATGGATGAGATGAGGAACTAGTCATCAGAGGACATGTAGATGCTAGTTTCTAAACTGATCAAGATGAAATGAAGTCACAGACTGGGTACATCTTCAATTTGAATGGAGGTGAGGTGAGATGGAAGAGCTCAAAGAAAAGTTTGGTGGCAGATTCTACAGTAGAGTAAGTGTATATCACAACTTATGAGGTATCTAATGAAGCAGTATGGATGTGAAGCTTCATACAAGAGTTGGATGTAGTACCGTGCAGTAAAGATCCTATCACACTATGTTGTGATAATACTGCAGTAGTGGCACTTACAAAAGATCCAAGGTCACATCAGCGTACAAAGAACATACTTTGGAAGTATCATCTCTTGAGGGATTTTTCTCCATGAGGTGAAGTTACTGTGACCAGTATTTCAACGGAAGACAACATGGCAGACCCTTTGACTAAAGCCTTAACTCAGCAGAAACATGATCATCATGTGAGGTCTAGCAGAATGAAAGTCATAGGCAGATGGCTCTAGTCCAAGTGGGAGTTTGTAAGGGTTGTTGTCATGAGAACCAACTTTTTTGTACTTTGATTACATGAATGTTCACTTATTATATATTTCTCATTGTTCTACATGAATATAATATAATAATGTCCTGGATTATTTGTTGCATTGATAAGGTCATGGAAGATCACCGCTATGATGAGAACAAGGAAATTATATAATAATATTCTTAAATACAGTTTTACGTTTGCATGACATACTGTGATAGGACACATAGTATACAGACCGTCATATGCGAGTACTCGTATGAAGATGAGACTCTCTCTCATGGAGTTTGCACTTGGTAATCTCCAAGATGGGAGATTATGAGAATAGACCCACCAGTAGCAATTCCTCATGTCTCGGTGTCATCGAACATTGATATCGATGAGAGTGTGTTATAGTCCTTAGACTATAAGTTTATCATTATGTCATATCATGACTCTCACACTTAGATTTACTAAAAAACCATCCCGCAGACAGTTGGTAGGAGGTAGGGTACGTTGGGTGTGTCACGAATGACATGTTGATAATGGATAAGTTGAGGAAGGATTTGTCCCTTCCATTTATGGAATTTGATATCTAGGCCCTTTGATTGAAATAGAACAGTCACATTAAATTCCATGGCCATGGGGTAAACGAAGAGTTTATTTCAGGTATTCAAAGAACGACAGATCATGTATATAGGTTTATGACACTGCCATAAAACCTGATTGATGAGATATTGAGACAAAGGGATTAAATTAAACAGTAAGTGTTCGTATGAGGTGATACGTCAATGCGGAATCTACTTACTTCTCTGGGGTTTCTTGACCCGTTTCAATATACTAATCTTGGACTTTAGGCGAGCCCGCCTAATGCCAACAAGAAAGAGCCCTAGAGGGTCACACACAAAGTGTATTCACGTATCTCAAGTAGAATAAAGATTATTCCAATACGAGGTTTAATAATTATTCAAGAAAACCTAAAATCTTTTTAATTTTGGTGGAAGAATAAAATAATACAAGTACACACCGTATATTAATAATTACACGCTGTGTAGTTTCATTTTGAAACAAGTACACGCCGTGTATTATTAAATGTACACACCATGTAGTATTCATTTTGGAAAGGAAATGAATAAATGAAAATATGATATACACCCTGTGAACATTGATTGTACACGCCATGTAGTTTTTAATAAAAAAAAGTACACGCCATATATTTATTAATACACGCCGTGTAGTATTTCAAGTCGGGATTTTGAGGAAATATCGTTTTATTAAATGATATTTATTATAATCAGTGTGGGAACATGCCAAGGAATTAATGACTCGACAAGGGGTGTATTAAAAGGTATTTAATTAAATAATGAAAATGCGTAACACATTTATTTATTCTCATAACTCTACAACCTCAAACCCAATTATAAATATCCTCACAACCCCAACTCTTTTCCCGACACAAGAGAATCGTTGTGCACAACAACTCTGGAGAATTATTTCAAGGCCGAAAGAACCTCTTCATCCAAGAACACTCTCATGATCAAGAGAGATCCTCTTCCATCATATCAAGACGATCTAAGGAAGACAATGGAAGCAAAGGTTTCCCTTGCAAGCACATGGAGACTCCTTTGGCGACGTCCTGAGATACAAGGTACACATGCAGATCACCGCTAGAGGATGTCTACACTTGCCTTCTGTGACACGATAACGAATCACATCAGAACGTGATCGAGAAAATCAATGATGAAAGAACACCCAAAAGGTATTTCATTTCAATTGATTAAAATTAATTATGATCAACCTATAACGATCATACTTTGTGGTTCCGGGACTTTCCTTTTCATTGACCATTTATGTGATTTGATCCATGGAGACTGGCGTTTATCGTAGTATTGATCCTGGATTTATCATTTTTAATGAAAAATAGCCAAGTGGGCACATCCACCCATGCGTTTCCGCTGGGCCCGAAACATTTAGTGGAAAACACAAAAGTCATTGACTCATCTCAAACCATCATTTTCATTATTGAAACCATGGATCCTAGAGAACTCCTCCTCTGTCGAGTACAGAGGGCCTGTCGTGACATCGAGGAACTTCTCACTATCCTTGGACTATTGAGGTACTCCTCCTATCGAGTACTGCGGGTCTGCTGCCAATTACCAGGTGCTCCTCCACTGTGGGTATGCCACAAAATACCAGGCGCTCTTCCGTCATGGGGCTTCCGCCAACTACCAGGCCCTCCCCAGTAGGCTAGTCGAATCACTCCGAGTCAAATCGGATAAGCAGTCATCAGGTCTACCAGCGACTAGGTCTCCGCACTCCGTCTACTTGCTAGTGGAAGGATCTGCTCCACAAACTACTAGGAAATACTCCAGCATTCATGAAGTTCCACGAAAAAGTATCTCAAAGGTCATCCACATTATAGGGGTCTCAACACAACATACGACGCGTCAATCAGATGCTCGGTCTGTTAGTTATTATCCTTTTAATCCCAGGGGCCCGGTTTGATTCGTGTACAATCCGACCTAACTATAACTCAAATATACCACAAGATCTAGTGGGGTATTCTCAAAGGGATGGATTCCTTCCATGAATCTCGTTGTCACTGATGGTTCATCCAACGGTCATCTGGTGCCAAAGATATGGCCAACAGAAAGAAAAGGGGTCAGAAATGGGCATGGGCCTAGTCAGACCATCTCGGCCCAACCCAGATTGGGCCGACCCAGTATCGGTCAACCCGGTCAGCCAGCAGGGTTTGGCCCTACCCGCTAGGCCCAGCCCAGTGGACTACGGGGGCGGTTCGGCCCGAAGGTCACCACGTAGGTGAGTCGTCCCGATGGCCGGGGTCGGTTCGGCTAGGGACGTGAGGGGCGTGGCTCGGGCGACTTGGTCGGGTAGGTAAGCGGCAGGCTATGCAGGTCGCGGGTAGGCCACGAGGGTGTCGGGCTTGGTGAAACAGTGGTCGGGCAGGCTTATGGGGTGTCGGTAGGGAGCCGGGTGCGCCGGGCAGGGTGCGACACTGGCCAGGGGGGACCGACAGGGTGCCGGGCAGGAGCCAGAGGCACTGGGCAGGGCGCGGCAGCGGCCGGGGAGGCCGTGGGCAGGCAGACCGCACACCGGAAGGTCACCAGGAGGCCGCGGGAAGGCGGGCCACAAGCCGACATAAAGCCGGGATGTCGCGGCCCGGCAGGCCGCGTGCCAGTAGGGCATCAGGAGGCCGCGGTTAGGTGGGTTGGGTGCCTCTCAGGCTGACAGTGTTCTGATAGGTGCATCGGTGCACCGTGGGGGCGACACGATTCAAAGAGCCCACTGGTATTTCATCCTTCGTCATTTTCTCCTTCTATTCCTTCACCTTAACTCCATGTTGTATAATGTCAAAAGAAAAGAGATCGATGGAGGATGTCGGTCCATGTTTGGATGACCCACACCCTCTGCGATTAGTGTGATAGGAATTGGTTTTCAAGAACAAAGAAAAATATTCCTCCCAAACAATATAATCGTCATCATTATTAATTTTTAAAATAATTAAAGAACGTGACACTTAAAAGAAACTAAACCCCTACCTTTGATTCGCCGGTTGTCGTTCTTTGACGTCGCGTAAAGATGGTCGTCGATCCGTGGTAGACGAACATGTCCCACGTCAAAGTGTTCCGATGAATAAGGTCGTAGGGGGGTCATTCTTCGTAGTCAAAGGTGCCCCTCATCAGCGTTCTTCATCGAGAGAGCATTCTTCGTTGGAGAGCCTTCTTCGTTGGAGAGCGTTCTTCATTGGAGAGAATTCATTCTTCCCCCAATCTCTACCCAATGAATGTTTCCACCAAAAAAATTATAGATTTTCTATTATTTTGTGGGCACAACGATTTCAAAACGGGGAATTAAATTATGTAGGATCCTCCAATTAATCCATGAGAGGATGTCATATTAATTAAATGGTTTTGGCTCCATTTAATTAAAGGGGAAGGTCAATGGGTTTCTCCCCATTTAATGGGGAGTTGAGGAGGTTTTTATCCTCCTCCATTAATAGGGGGTTAAGCCTTGTGTGGTCCCCACGTCATAACCTCTCATGGGAGGTAATGCTGGCGTGGGCCCCACCACCATAACCTCTAATGGGAGGTTAGGGTGTGGAGGTCCCTCCTACAACTCCCAAGTGGAGGTTTTAACCAACACACTCACACGACGATGTAAAATAAAATAAAGTGTTGTACATTTTATTTTATTATTTTTTTAAAAATCCAAAAACTAACTTTTATTCTCGACCAACTACCATCGCGGTGATAGTCTTCTTATGTGAATAACGACACTAAAAGTTCAACGGTTCCCTTGGATTTCAGTTCTGAGCACCCATTAAAAAGTTATAAAAACATGGCCGTACGTTTACTGAACGTACCCGGACAAAACATTAGTAATTGGTTCTGGGCACACTGGGCGTCAGAATCATGCATCTTCTTTTTTCATGGAATTGAAAAATTTCCATGTGTTTATGAAAAAAAATCCATAAAAATTCTAGGTGTTTACATTCTCCGCACATCAGGGCTTTAATTCCCCATAAGCTACAACTCAAACTAAGGGAACAAATGGGGGAACTGAGCACACATCTGACCCTCCCACTCCCATGTCCTCTCCTAGAGGATCCTGTGCATCCAGTGAATACACACAAGAGGTATCTACCATCCACATTGGAACTGCTCCTATTGATCCTCAATCTCCACTGGAACCTCCGTGAAAGTCACCCCATCATCGACATCCAGCTCTCCATGGTCGATGATGTGGGAAGGGTCATGCACGTATCTCCTCAGCTGAGATACGTGAAAGACATCAGGCACCCGTGCAACTGAGGTGAAACAGCTAAGCTGTTAGCCACATCGCCTACTCTTATAAGGACTTGGAAAGGCCCAATGAATCACGAATATTACTTACAGCCTCGGCCAAATCATCGTAGACCTCGTCGAGGTGAGACCCATTGAAAGTTGTGGTCGCCATCCTTGAAATCTAGAGGTCTCTATCTCTTGTCAGTATACAACTTTTTCCTAGTCTGTGCAGTCGTCATCTCCTCCTAAAATATCTACACCTTCTCTGTAGTATCTTGCACCATCTCTGGTCCCACTTGTGTTGACTCCCCAGGGTCAGTCCAGCACAAGGGTGATATGCAAGGTCACCCGTACAATGCCTCAAAATGTGTCATCCCTATGATGGAGTGATAGTTGTTGTTTTATGAAATCTCCACCAAAAGAAAGTAATCCTCACAGTTGGGACCAAAGTCGAGGAAACATGCACGTAGCATATCCTCTAGGGTCTGAATGATCTGCTCAGTCTAACCATCTGTCTGAGGATGGAAGGTGGTGCTCAAGCAAATCTGTGTCTCGAAAGCCTCCTGCAACCTCTTCAATAGCTGGGAAGTAAACTGTGCATCACGGTATGAGATAATAGAATAAGATAAACCAGGTAAATTCAAAATCTATTTCATATAGAGGATTCCCAAACTCTCCACTTAATCGTTCTCTCTAATCAGTAGGAAGTGGGCCGACATGGTGACTCGTTCAGAAGTCACCCAAATCGAGTCGTGACTCCTAGATGTACGTGGTAGAACTGTAATGAAGTTCATGGATATCCCATCCCACTTCCACTTTGGGACTTTTAGAGGCTGAACCAAGCCTGCTGGTACCTGGTGCTCCACCTTCACTTGCTGACAAGTGAGGCATCGATAGACAAACTCTGCAACCACCCTCATCATACCTAGCCACCAATGTTGTCGTCCGAGGTCTGGTTACATCATCTCCACACCTAGATGTAACACTAAATGGGATGTGTGTAACTCCCTCAACACTTCCTCTTGAAGTGATACTGGTACAAAGGTACATCCTCTGAAGAGGATGACGATCTCCCCACCTTCATAAAATCCATCAGGTGCCTGCCCAGGGGATATCTGAGCAGGTTTTTTCTCCTAGTCAGTGTACCCATGCTGCACCTCCCTAACATGCTGACGAAGTGGGGGAGTGACTATAATATATTGAAGAAAAAATGCTCCATGTCTATACACAATGGATATTTGTAAATCATCCAACTACTCTATCACCTCTCCTCGAAGCTCTGATACCAATTTTCCATGACCCGTCCCCTGGGGCTCGTATCGTGACTACCCCTAGCCCACCTTCCATAGGCCAGGGACTGGTGACTAGCAGCAAAGACATAAATCCCTAAACTGGGAAGGCATTGCCTTTATAACTATAAACAAACACATCAGATTTCACAAATAGAAGCAAAACACTAAGTAAAACTGTATACATAGGAAGTAATGGAAAGTAAAAGGGGTCGGAAATACAAGACCAACAGGAAAGTACAATTACAACTAAAGAAAATTATAGCAGCTAATGGGTCATCCTCCAGGGTTCCTACCTAAAGGGTAGGTATAAATGGCCTCCTCAACACTCCACTTCTATCCTTCTCCTCCATGTATCGTCACATCAAGTGGTACACTTCTTGGAACCGTCTAGTCCTGCTACTCTATGCCTCAGTCAGCATTGTCCATCGTCTTCAACTAACACTACGAGGTGCGGGCATAGCCTGTATAGGGTTGAGTATAATGATGCTCAGTGGGGTCCTCGATACCTTCAAGGTCTCACAAAATCAATCAAGGATAAAATACAAAGTATAAAATCAACAGATAACCATTACTTAGGTTTATGCCCATACAAATACCTAAGTTAACTATTAACCCATCTCATTCATGAAAAAAACACAAAAGTCATTGACTCAGCTCAAACCAGGATTTTCATGATCGAAACCACGACTGCTAGAGAACTCCTCCTCTGTTGAGTACAGTGGGCCTATAGTGACACCAAATGGATTCTCACTATCCTTGGACTGCTGAGGAAATCCTCCTGTCGAGTACTATGGGTCTACTGCCAACTACCAGGCGCTGCTCCACGGTGGGTATGCCGCCAACTACTAGACGCTCCACTTAATAGCCTGCAGAGGTACTCCGCATGTCGAATATTGCTGGTGTACCGCCATCTATAAGGATCTACTCCAACGTGGGTCTGCCACCAACTAGAAGGCACTCCCCACTAGGCTCGTCAAATCACTTCGAGTGGAATATGTCAAGCAGTTTTCAGGTCTGCCAGCTACTAGGTCTCTGCAATATGTCTGCTTGTCACTAGAAGGATCAGCTCCATGAGCTATTGGGAAGTACTAAAACTGTAGAAAAGTGCAATAAATAAGTATCTCAATGTTACTCCATGTCATAGGGGTCTCAACGCAATAGACGACACGTCAATCGGATGCCCGGTCTGTTAGTTATTAGCCTTCTAATTCTAGGGGCCTGGTCGGATTCAGGTACGATCCAACCTCACCGTAACGCAAATATACCCTAAACTCCAGTGGTGTATTATCAAAGGTGCAGATTCGTTCCAATATTACCGACGCTGCTGACGGTTTGTCAAACGGTCGTCCGGTGAAAATGATAAGGCCAACTGAAAGTAAAGGGTTTGGTAATGGGATTGGGCTCGGTCCGACCCGGTCAGACCATCTCAGCCCAAACCAGAATGGGCCGAACCAGTCCGGGTAGACCCGGTAAGACCCACTAGGTCAGACCCATCCTGTTGGGCAGGTCAACCTACTATGTTTGTCCTAGTCCGCTGGGCCTGGACCATCGGACTGCGGGGGCAGTTCGGACGAGAGGTCGCCACGTATGTAACTCGTCCCAATGTCCAGGGCCGGTTCGGCCAGTAACGCGAGGGTCGCGGCTCGAGAGACTAGGCCCGGGAGGTTAGCGGCAAGCTGCATGGGTCACGTGTAGGCCGCAGGGGCACCGGGCAGGGCGCGACAGTGGCCTGGCAGGCAGCGGCGACACCGGTAGGGCACCAGGCAGACGGTGGCTGCCCAGGTTAGCGTGAAGAAGTAGCCGAGGAGGCCGCGAGGTGTCAGCAGGGCACCGAGCAGGGCGCCAGGCAGGGAGTGGAGGCTCCGAACAGGGGGGCCACATGTTGAGAGGGCATCGGGAGGTCGCGGTCAGGCGGGCAGCGCGCTAGCAGGGCGATGGGAGGCCCCGGGCGGGCGGGCGGCGCGCCGGCATGGCTCCGAAAGGACGTGGGGTGACAGAAGGCACCGCGAGGCCACGGTCCGATGGGCCGCGTGCCGACAGAGCACTAGGAGGCTACGGGTAGGCAGGTTGGGCACCGTATGGGCCGACGGTGTTTGACCGGGTGCATCGGTGCGCCGCTTGTAGAGCGACCTTTATCGTTTCCGCCTTTGTCATTGTCGCCTTAACGCCATTCCATAGAACGTCACAAGAATAGATATCAACAGAAAATGTAGGGACATATTATGTGGCCCGTACCCTCCGCGATTAAGGTGATATCAATTGGTTCTAAAAAACAAATCACAACATACCACCGGCAAAAGATAATCATCAGTGTTATTCGTTTTTAAAAGAGAGGAAGAACATGACACCTAAAAGAAACTAAACCCCCTACCTTTGATTCTCCTATCATCGTTCATTAACATCACGGAATGATGGTCATCGATCTATGGTAGACAAACATGTCCCACATCGAAGGGGTCCAATGAAGAAGGTCGGAGGGGGTCGTTCTTTGTAGTCGAAGGAGTCCCTCATCAGCATTATTCACCGAGATTGTGTTCTAAGTTGAAGAGCATTCTCCGTTAGAGAGTGTTCTTCGTTGGAGAGAATTCTCTCTTCCCCCAAGCTCCACCAAATGAATGTTTCCACCCAATGAAATAATAGATTGTCTAGGATTTTTTTGGCACAAGGATTTCAAAAAAGTGAATTAAATTACGTAGGCTCCTCCATTTTATCCAAGAGAGGATAGAATATTAATTGAATGGGGTTGGATCTATTTAATTAAAAGGGATGGTCAATGGGTTTCTTTCTATTGAATGGGGAGTTGAGGAGGTTTTTATCCTCCTCCATTAATATGGTGTTACCCACATCATAACCTCTCACAGGAGGTTATGCTCGGGTGGGCCCGACCACCATATCCTCTCATGGGAGATTAGGGTGTGGCGGTCCCACCTCCAACTCTAAAGTGGAGGTTTTAAACAACACATTCACTTGGAAACTTAAAATAAAATAATGTGTTGTACACTTTATTTTATTATTTTTTATAAAAATCCAAAAACTAACTTTTATTCTCGACTAACTGCTGTCGAGCTGAATGTCCTATTATGTGAATAACAGAACTACGAGTTCAACAGTGCCTTTGGATTTAAGTTCTATACACTGGTTCATAAGATATAAAAACCCACTCGTACATTTACTGAACCTACCCTAACAAATCTTCAGAAATCGATTCCAGGCCCACCGAGCCTCGGAATCACGCGTCATCAGTTTGCACGGACTAGTAAAATTCCATTTATTTAAGAGAAAAATTTCAATGGAAATTCTGGGTCTTTATGAAAAATGAATATACATTTTTAAAATATATTTTGATAATGAATTTTCCCATCATCATGTCCATTTTTTGATATTCGACTTCCATTAAAGTAATCATGATTTTCATCAATAAATTAACCCATTACCATTCTTATTGATACATTGAAAAAGTTGATAAAAATTGAATTTATATATAAATATCCCAAAATATTTTCAAATTGGGGCAAAGAATATTTCTATAAGGTTAATAATGAAAATTTAAGATTCTATGTATTGTTATGATGTTATGGTTGTTGGGAATTATTTCAATTGATTGTAATTTCTATTATAAACCATGTATTGGTGGTTAAATTATTCTCCATAGATGGGAATTACCATTATTAACCATGGACATTTAGTTCCATTATAATCCAAGGAAATTTTAGTGCATGATTTCTCTGAAATGAATTGAATTTGGATGTCTATTATGTTGGTAATTCTATTTGTAATTGTCTATGGAATATTATTTCCAATGAAACTTACATTTTATATCTTTGATTTCTCTGGGGTTTTATAGAAATTTCATGATTTCCTAATGTAAGATAATTATCTTATGTTTAAAAGAATGGAAATGCTTCTTTTTAAGGGTGAAAGTCTAATTTTTTAAAAATGTATTCATGAGTTTTTCATGAATGCAAGGAAACAATTATGTGTTTAATTTTCACTCAAGTTTTCATATAAAATTCGTAGGAATTTATTTGGGTATTTATTTTTATTTATCTGAAATAAAATGATAATTTTAATACCAAATTTTTATTTTAAAATGGAATTTTGTTAATGTACTAATTGTCTAATGATATTCATTATTTATTCCTTTTTATGTACCATAAATGTATTTTTGTTTATATATCACATTTTAAAATGTTTTTATTTTATATATGGATAATTAAGAAAATAAATAAGAGATTAAGAATGTCTGGATGATTTTTCAAGAACAGAAATCTTTTTTTTAATTTTAAAATATCTAAATTATTAGAATTTATATCATTATTAAATGTGTGCAGTTTATAATATATGGGTTTTAATGTATGATTTATTACCTAATTAGTTAAATCTATAATCCGAAAACATCATTTGGAATGAATTATAAATTATTCCCTAATGAAAACCTATGTATTATATAATATTTAAGCCCAGATCCTAATAAATTATAAGCTTGTCATACCTGATGTACATACCTTCATGATTATATGGTTATATTATTATATTTTTCAAAATTCTATAATTATACTATGTTATGATTTAATTTTTTATAACTTATTGTCGATTTGATCTTAACCCTTTCAAACGTATGAATTTTCCCATTTTATGTTTATAAATATATGTATCATGAGACTATAAGAGTACTGTGTTTGGATAATTCTAGTGATATTTGGAATACATGTTTTGGATCAAGTAGTATATTAGGTTGTTTGAAAAAATTTAGTAAATTCTATAAGGAAATGGTTATGTTAAATATTTTTTTTCTAAACCTAGAAAACTAAAATCCCAAATGATAATGGGAAGGGATTGTAATGAAATTTTTTCATTATGTTATTTAATTGAGATAGTCACATTGAAGTTCAGTATTTTTCTTTTTAGTGTAAATATTATATATATTTATATGTTAGAATGTTAATTAAGTGTAATTTAGTTGATGATAATTTGTGGTTGATCATAATTTTGAATGTATGGATGACCTTTTATGTTAATAGATGTATTATTTCATATTATAGATATTACTATAAGGTTTCACTAGTGAAAACATTATAGATAAATATAAAGGACATGTTTCATTATATTATATCATCTTGATGTTTTGGTAAATAATAAATTTTTTGGTTCTGCCAGATTTTAATCTTTTTTTTGGATACATACTAGTAGTTTTATGTGTGCTCTAGATTCACATACTAGTAATATATTATAAAAAATTCACTTAGTATAACTATAATATTCACTATGGTTCATGCTGATTGGGAATACAACAAACACCTAAATAGACACTCTGGATAGTAATTATTTGTTAAATAAAATTCTATTTGCATGATGTGTGGAAAAAATTATTTTTTATTTATACAGGTTAATGGGTATATGAGAAACCAAAAAAATAATCCTATATTAATTTGAGGGTGATTTAAAGTGAAATAATTGAAAATGTATTAATTTAAATAAGTTGAAAATTTTTGGGATAATTTTTTTCTTATACAATAATTATATTATGGTGTTAATAGTGAATCTGTCATGTTAAATCATTTTTGTTTTGGTAATCGATGATTCCTAACGGAATTATATTAATGGTGGGTAAAACCAAAAATTTAGAGATTCAACTAATGAGAAACTATTGAATTAATAAATAAAATGTGAAATATTGTGATTACAAAAAACAATATATTTGTGATTTATGATTACAAAAATAAAAATTGATGAATTCAAAAATATACCAAAGAAGAGAAGGATGGTGTCTCCTAATATTTTAGGTTATAAAGATGATGATAGAAATATTATTTAGTTTCTTATATTTCATGAATTTCTGGATAGGAAACCATGGGGATGCTTCAATGGAACTAGAAGATGATTATTGTGTCGAAAAAGAGGGAATAATTTAAAATTTTATTGAGGAAAAATGATTAAATTTATTAACATGATGAAGGATAATGATAGGTTTCCTTGTCATACTGATGATATTAATATAGACACCTAATTTGAAAATATATCATGAGTCCTAACTATCTTTTTTATTCCCGAAAATATTTAATATTAGTAATTGATAATTATAATTTTAATGATATAATTTTAAAATTGGGGATATTTTAATACCTTGATATATAAAAATAAATATATATTAATTTTCCTTTTAAATCCAATGTTATTATTAAATTACATCACACACAACAGTAAATGAAAATGAATGAAAGAAAATTTTATAAAAATTAATATTACCCTTTTTAGTAGAATTGTGTATAGAAGGTGTAGATAAGGGAAATAATATTATTAACATAATTTTTAAATAAAAATAATCTTCACACATTAATAAAATTATATTGGTATATGTTAATAACTAATAACACTCCACATTCAAGAAATTAGTTTTTACTTAATATTTCTTTTCCAAAGATATGAATTATATTATATTATGATTATGAAATGATTTCAATGAAAGGTTTTAATAATTACAGAAAATAAAATATGTTAACATGATCCCAAATTTCTTTATCCAGTATATAACAAATCTCATTCTTATTATAACAATGGGTTCTCATAAAATTATTTTATGTGCACACATATAATTATTTTAATGAACTGTATAATTTTTGAAAAAAAAATATATTATAAAATTGAAAACGATGAAATTAATATAAATGGTTACATTACATTTAAATAAATGAACAATCATTGAATATTAATTTTAAATATGATTAATAAGTATTATCAATTGAGAGATCATTTTCCAAATAAGTGGGGTTTGTAAACATTCTATGATATAATTTAAATGTTTATTTCCTCATAAATAGAAACATAATTAGATTTAATGGATTAAAAGTTCTAATTAATTATATATATCTTCTTATAAGAATAATCATATAATATTAGTAATCAAATAATTATCATGGTCAACTTTTAATCATTTTTAATATGTTTATAAATGTTAATGTAATGTGGATTAAATTTTACAATATCAATTTGAATATTAGAACATATTGAATACCTATTTATGTTTCAAATCCATTCCAAATTTTCTCATGATGATTTCCACCCCCAAATCACCTAAGACACGTGAAAATACTATCTTACCAAATACCAATCATTTTTGTCTAAATATTTTCCCTTATTTTTCACCTATAAATGGAGATCACATTAACCAATTTACAGACATATCGATATTTAGAATATCTCATTATACATAAAAAAAATTATTTTCAAGATCCCATCTCCATGTTTTTCAGATTATACCCTCATTAACATGTCATAAAAATTATTTCCAATGGAAAAATTAATGGAAGATCAAAAATTTCCAACGCAAGTATTAGATTTAACATCAATTTTTATCCTTCTTATATACCCTTATCCAAACACATTTATTATATATGTATTTAATGGGATAATTACAAAATATATAATTATATTCTATTATTTTTAGGGTATTTCAATTATGTGTAAACTTAAAACTCATTCCAAACAAATGACATGGTGCTCATGCATGTGTGCAGAGTGCCACCTTTGTGAATGATGTGTTTCATTTTTCATCTCCACCTTTTTATAATGTCCATAAAAATCACTATAGTGAATCTATAACCATTTTATTTCATGATTTATATTATATAAATACAGAAGATAAATTAAATTGGTTATATTATAAATAATTATTTAATATAAAACTAAACCCCAAAAATTATAATACTTAGAGTAAAATAGAATTATTTATAACTGACAATGTATTTTCTAATTTAACTTATTCTGATAAATATTAACACGTTTTTTGTCATTTCATAAAAAAATTTATATAATCCATTATAGTTTTATGATAATAGTTATAAAATTAGATAATATTTTATGTAACCATACTCATGTATATATTTGAGCATGTTTTTGTTGGGAATGTTTAACCACCAACATGAACAGTACCATAACAATCTTTCCATGATGGATTTAGGGACATAATATTTGATATTAATAATTATATATGGATTTTTAAGGTTTTAATTTAAAAAAAATCCTCAAGAATTAAGTAAACCCCTTTTGTTCATTATAAATTACCAATACCTGCACATCACCAACTTCAATGTCAAGAATTATATATAAAAATATTCACTAAATAAATTATTGCCTTTTAAATAATTATAAAATATAGATAATAAAAACTTTTTGGATTTATTAATGTTGATCAGTTAGAGAAGAATAAATAGGGACTTATCTATTACAAAAGTGGTTTGAAAGGATAAATATTACTCATAGTGTATATTGAAAATTAATAATACATAACTAATATACATTAAGAGAATAATTTTGAATTTAATTAATAAAAGGATATATATATATTTATAGGGGTATTATACATGATATTAGGAGTTTTTTTAATTCTATTGATTCAACTATTTTAGTAGATGTTTATAGTTAAGGTAATGGGTTCTCGGTCTCAAATTTAATTCCACGAGATATATTGAAATTATACACCACGAAATTTTGTATATTTTGTGAGTAATTCATATTAAATTTATTTTCCATATTAATTAAATTCATCATTTTTGGTAATTCATATTACTTTTTTCGTCAAATGAATCTTTATTGAAATGATTCCAAATTTCAAACATGTTTTTTTATTAAAACACTTTTTAATAAGTAATAATTCCACTCTTGAACTATTTTGTTATGTGATTTTTCATACAATAATATGATTTTATTTCAAGTAAAATTCATTTAAAATTTATTTATAATTATGTTTTACATTAAATGATCATATATTGAAAAAATAATTTGAAGAACCATATAATTATTTTGAATAATAACCATAATATTTTATGAATGTTTCCCCTACCTATCTATAGTTTCTATTAATGATGTTTTTATCCTTTAATATTAGAAAATAAATTATGTACTATCTCATGATTCCTCTATATTTCCCCAACCCTATTTCAAAAAAATTAATTCTATTATACTATTTAAAAACATCCTGAATGGCCCAAAGGCCTTATATATTTTTTCATAAATGATAATCCACCATTTAATGGTTGAAGGGGAACTATTACATGACCTGTAAGCTTATTGAAATTACATGACACATAGGAATTAGTGGAATTATCCATAGACATTAATAATTTGAACTACCGCTCCCGATTTTCTACATCATGATGTCTTCTATCCATCTTCACATGGTCTTTCTGCTATGTACCATGTGCAATGGTGAAAAAGCCTTACAACAATGTCAATTTTCATACCCTATCATTCATTTAAATATTTTAGCTATTCTATAGTGAATTCCCCTGACCTGAATCCATATCTCGAGCCTAGTCCTTATAGAGTCTTTTAGTTACACTTGAAAAACATCATGCTTGAAGGCCCTAAGGTGGCCTGAGGGCCCTAAGGTGGCCTGAGGGCCATGAGGTGGCCTAAAATCCATATTGTCATGATTTACTGGGTGTCCAAAAGGCCCAAAGGACTCGAGGTCAAAATAGGTGGACTGATGGCAGAAATAGTTGAATATTTATTGTTGTTATAGTACTAAAGAGTACTATCTATAGTTCTACTATAGAATCCTATAAATATGCCTCAGACCATATTTGATCTTAGGTATCTTGGATGCACTTCAGGATTCCTCACTAAAAATTACCCCAATACAGTACCTAATACAATAGTACTACATTTTCTACTATATTACTACTACTGTAACGTAGAAATATTCCTCTTCCAATATTTACAATATTGATTTGTAATAATAATATTTAAAAATATTTAGAATTATTTCCATTAAATAAAAATTAAATATTTTATCGTCCACCCCAAATAAAATCTTAAAACAATTTTATCATTTCATGGATCTATTATTATTTTATACATTTAAAAATAATTATTCTCAATGTTTTCAATTTTTCATATTCCAAATTTAATCTTAATATAACTTATAACAATATATTTTTATGATAATGAAAAAAACAATTCATAAAATATCATGGCTGGTAATATTTTGTGTGTCCACATATTTCTATTGTCTTTTTGATTTTCTAGGAAACAAAATATCAAACATATAATGGGTTCACAAACATAATTGTTCTTACATTGTTATATTGAATAAATACTTTCAAATTATTAGGGATATTTAATATTTCAAAATTATTTATCATAATGATGTTAAAATGTAATTTTCAATCAATTTCAACCGACCATTGTCATTCATGTGATATTATCTTTTAATATCACCCATCTTATTTATCTAAAAGGATATTTCTTTTGTATATTACTATCATGTTACCCATTTCATTATTTTTGTAATTATTTTATAATGGGAATATGTATGATTTCTTTTAAACAAACAAATAATGATAATTATATAATGGGTGTACCCAAATAGTGATCAATTTCATTGGGTAAATAATTATTTTCAATATATAACATGTTCATAATAGCTTTTATTCTAGACTTTGTAATTATTTATGATACCTCTATGAATAAAATTGATTATATGGTGGTATGGCACCATAGTGATATACTTTTGTGTTATTCTAATGAATTCCTGCAGTTTATGTTGTAGAATATTTTCGCTATTATGATTCAAGTTAATATAATCATATTATTAAACATCAACATAAATTATTATTCTTATGTTCATATTCTTACTTTATTCTCTAAGAATTAGAAAAATTATATTTTAATTTCACAAATTAACAGTTATGGAGAATCTAATATCTACCCATTCATAGTTTTCTATTTCTCCAGTTTATAAAGAAAATTAATATTTGTTATTTGACTAGAAATATATTATATGGTGGAATTTTATAAACATGACAAAGACATGTTATGGATTAAGTATTAACCGATATAGTAGAAAAAATTTCTATTAGTTTTAATTTATTTGGGTATTGTTGGATGATTTTTTCAAATTATAAAACAACTATTATTAAAATATTTAGAGAATGAATTTTAAGAAAATAGTTTCATCAATTCATGTAATTGAGATAGTCATGTGATGTGTAATAGTACAAATATACTCTCAAGTATTTAGAAATTAATGTTATTTCTAGGAAAATAAGATTCTAAAAACTCTTCCAAAATTATAGGGTGTTATCATGTATATATATATACTTATCCCATAGTCTTATCCATAGATTTTTTACTAAATTTAACTTTTTAGAATCATCAATATGAGTAAAACAAACCTAAAAAATATAAAACTATATCTTTTATAGATCTTATAGTAACCAAATCTAATCATATTTTTATTTTTACTCACACCCATATGAAAACAATTATGTTTCACCAAATAATGTCATAATACCATAAAGTGAATATTTAGTGTCTTTTTGGACTATATCCATATTTCTCATTAACCATGATAATTTCCCTTTAATTTAGCCACTCTTGACCCCCTTCTAAAATTCTCATAAATTATAATCATCTTCATAACATTGGGAATAAAAATATAAGGAAGGGTGAGATGAAAAGATCAGTAAGGGAAAATCACAACTTCAATTCATCAAGGATTAGATCATAAGGATATGACAAAACATGACCATAGAAGAATTTTTTTATAAATAATAAGTAACATTTATAGTAGTTCGAAATTCATTATAGAAGGTCATGTAATAAAAAATTAACAAAAATATATCTTCCTAAAAGAGTGTGATAAAATAAACACGATTATTATAGAATAATAATTAGAGTTAAAAAATATATTATGGAATTAGAAATTGAATAATAAATAATTATGTGATAAAATCAATACTAAACAATTATGTGAATAAGCCAAACCATATCACATTCATATGCCTAATAACTAAATAATGTTACTTGAATCATGTTCATCAGAAAAAACATGTGAAAAAAGACTCATATAACATAATTACTCAATAAAAAATGGAGAAACAATACCCATATCTTGTTTAAAAAATAAAAATTTGAAAAAAAATATTCTAGTAACATTCCCAACATAGAAATTTATTCCACGTAACTCATATCATGCTCAAATATTTTTTGGTAAAATTCTTTCCTAATCACATTAAAAAAAACATATGAACAACGCTTCCCAAATTAATCTATAACAAAAAAAAATTTCAAAGATATTCCTTAATCACATTAACCCAAACAAGATGACTGAATAATGGTTATTGTATCACATTCATGAATAATTCATCATTTTATATGATAAGAAAAATTAACAATTTATTTATTGGTAAATGTTGGAACCCGCCAATGAACAATCCCGCATATGTGTTCCAAATAGAAATAATTATTCCTCATATCATAAATAAACCCAATAAAGTGAAAAACCTTTGAATCATTTCTGGATTTATCATTACTTTTTTTTGTCATTAATGTAACATTTTTTGTCCAAATTTTGAATCACTGAAAAATAGTATTTTAAAAGAAACTTTAGTGGGTGATATATGAAAAATATCTTCCATGGAAATAAATCCATCAATGAAATACTATAAAATAAAAGGAAAATAATTGATGTATTTATATAAATCCATTTTATCATTATAAAAAATGATGAAGTTAGAAATCATATTAAAATTTCAATTTTTAAAAAGATAAGGGGGATGAATTTTAAAAATAAGAACTTTTTTAAAATAATCACCATCATAAATCATTGAAAAATACAAAAAAAGTTCAATTGGTTGAATTGAAATTATTTAATTTTTAATTAAATCATTAAAAATTTATAATTTGAAATATATATAGGTTATCAAAAAAAATATCGAGTATTTGATAAATTTTTTATTTTTAATGGATGTAAATAAATTTAAATATTTAGAAATTACATTATAGAAACCCAAGAGTGTAAAAAGGGATAGTAAAAAATTTTATTTTAAAACATGTAATGTAAAATTGAAATTTCATAGCAGTGAAAACATAATTGTGTTTCAATATAAGGATTAAATTTTTTTTTGGGAATAATGAAATTGAAAATGGAAAAAAATTTCATTAAAGAAGATAATTGTTTTTTGTTAAAAACAATGGTATTTTATATGGAACCAATTCCTGAAGAATTAAATTTTTATGTTGAAAAAAATATTGAGGTCCATGTTTTTATATACCATAAAATTTTATGTAATAGAATTTATCCATCAAAGAAATTTTTTTATAAAGAATGATATTTTAACTCAATGAATATAAATTTTAGTTTAGCAAATCCATTCTGAATAACAATACTTAAAAAGAAAGATACAATTACAATGGGATTTTATTTGGCACAAATTTAAATAAAATAATAATAATAATAAAATATTGAAAATTATATTTATAGAGAATAATGTTCCAAACATATATGAAATATATAAAATATGATAAATCATAACTTGCTGATTGAGAATTAATATTGAAAAAACTTCTATAAATAATGGTAACATATGAATGAGAAATTTACCATGAAATAAAAATTAAAATATGATGAAATTAGTGATATTAATTATAAATTGAGTAAATAAGGATAGGAATACATCATATAATTGAATTGATGGTGAAAATACATGATCTTTTCATGGGAAGTTTTAATAAATCCTTAAAAACTGAGACCATAGGTCTTCATTCTATCATCTTCTACACCTAATTCCTAGAATAATTAAATTAAATATTTTAATGACTTTTTAAAGAAACATATCCTAAAATATTTTAATTTGAATGGTGTAATTATAACCATTTGTTTTCTACATTAAATATGTTTCCCTTTTAGATGTCACTTTATGTGTTATGGTCGGTTTCTCAAAAAGTTCTTCTATGTATTGATCATAGTGAAATGAGTTGTGAAATATATTCCTAATATTAATAATTTTAAAGTTTAATGTATTCTATTATTTCATATTCCTAAAACTAATATATCTCTATTACATTTCCCAAAATGTATTCAAAGGAATAATTATTAATTTTTTAGTTCATTTAGGTTTGTTATGTTCACTATAACAATTTATAATTTATATCACTAACATAATTTCTAATATTATCATTAATGAATATTAATAATGAAAAAAATAAATTTTCTATATCTTAAATACATTTTTAAATTCATAAATAATATAGGGTAATGGAATAATAGGATAACATTTATATGGTGGTGGTAATATTCACATTTTGATAAGACATTCTCATTTTTTAGATGGATTAATAAGAATGTATAAAAATAATAATACATTAGTATAATAACACTTATTAAAATTTTTTGTAATAATGATAAAAAAATTTGATAGACAGATAATATTTTACTTTTGTTAGAATAAAATAAATAAGATAGGAATAATAAGGATATAACCTCTCCCATTATATTTTCATCCTTTGGTAATAGATAAAGACTCTATTGCATGGACTCTTGGTAATAACAAGGATTTCATGATAATTAGAAAGGGTTAATGAGAGACAGATTTAGTGTTTTGGAAAATCTCATGTATCAACCCATTTAATCCTAGAATGAAATAATTTTATGGTTTATATTTATAAATTTTTTGGATATATATTCAATATAGTTTTGAAAAAAAATTATATGATTTATCTATCCAAAAATGAAATTGTTTTCTTATCAATTTTATTATGAATTACATAGTTTTATTAAAAATTTAAAATATTCTATTGTATAAATTTAGTTTAAAATACTGAAAATATTTTTGAAGAAATAAATCGAATATATCATTTGTTGAATTTATTTAATTTTTAATAAATTATTTGTTTTTTATGAATATTAGGAAGATATTATTTATTTTCATTAAATAAACTAATTTATATTCCAATTAATATAATGGATTTGGTTTAAATGTATTATAATATCAATTTAATTCAAAATAATATAAATTAACCCTTAGAAAAAAACATTATTATTTATTTTTTTAAGTCAATTCTTATGCTAAAATGCACCATTATTAGATGATTTTTTATTGCATATTGTGTAATTTTTTTAATTATAACTTCTTCCACATATGTAAACATACTATTAAAAAAATTAATCCATATTCTGAATTAGTATTTTCAATTGTTGTAATGTTTTCATTATTATTATTCATTGTTTTCAATAATAACCACATTAATAATTTTTCAACATGGTAAATGGTAAATCTGGTTAATTATGGTAAAAATGTGATATGGACCAGAATTATTAAATTAATTTTTATTAGTTGATTTTAGTTTGAAAAATATAACCCAAAATTTAAATATGAATGCTTTCCATCATACTTCTGAAAATTATGAATATATAATGTTTGAATGTTTATACAAAGATCATATGTGAAACCCAATCAATTATTATAGAGTAATTCATCTCCTCCATTACTCATATTTTTTAGGAAACTAGTACAACCATTCGCTAAAGAAATCTCTTCCTTAGATCTCTCCCCATGTCTAATATGTCATCTTCTCCACCAAAATACCATCACTTTGAGGATTGGGGTTTAATCTAAATGAGGATATTCGTGAAGATGTTAAAATTCATAATCGATCTCTTTAATGTATTTTCCTTATTCTGCCTCAAAATATTCTTCCGCCATGCATAAATAATAGAATCATTTTATTACATATATTTAAATAATATAATTCTTATACTGCATCCCTTTTACATCTTATTTTCCAACTTATGATAAATGGAATTATCGATCATTTATACATGTTGACTACCATCTGCATGAAGAAATGAGAATCATTTTCCATCACTAGTTGATTTTTATAGATTAAATTATGGATACAAATTAAAATATATCATTTTTATAAAACAAATATTGATTCTATAAAGATAATATATTACTTACCTTCATATTATTTAATTCTGTTAAAAATTTATAGACTTATTGGGGAATATTTATGGAATACTTACTCCATGAAGTGATGTGATTCACTTTTCATCCATATCAGAAAAAAGATGTCCATAAGGATGGAAACAATGATTAAATATGACTTTTATAACATATTTATTATTATATAAAAGTAATATATTATCCAATTTATCTCTTTTCTATGTAATATAAAAATTAATGCATCATTTATTCATGTGAATATATTATCATATCTTGGAAATGACATAGTTTATTTTTCATTACCACTATAAATGGTTGGTATTAAAAGATAATTTAATGTGTATATTTGGTAATTATAAGATTTTTAATATTCTAAAGGTAATGTAACCACTACAACTTTTACCAGGGAAAATGAACTAATATTGTTTTTAGGGTATATGCTGAGAGATTGTATATGTTCTAATAGGAAAATAATTATTTAGTAACTAAATCTAAAATATAAAGAAATGAAATAAAAAGAAAAATAATAATTAAACGAACATATAAAATAAATTTATGAAGATTGATTATATTACTATTGTAGCAACCTGTGTTTTTGTGAATTTTTTTTGAATAAATTAAATATCATTTATATCTTCTATTGCATGTAAAACAAATTCAAGATTGTTTTATAGAAAACACATAGTTATCTTTCCCTACATGGAATACTAGGTGACCTTATGTGATAGATGACACTTTGTTTTTGAAAAACCATTATATATTATTAATATATTTATTCAACCATAATAACTATAAAACATCCATTAAAATATGAATAATTAATATTAATAGAAAAAAATAAAAATATGAATTATAATGATATTACATTGGGAAACATATTGATGAAATAAAAAATAAATTTTTTGGGATGTTTTAATTAGTTTAAATATATTATCTTCTCAAGGACATGTTTCTTATTTCAGGAATGACCAAATAATAGATTAATTTTTCACAAATTAAAAAATATAATATGATAAAATAGACTTCATTTTTTAATTTTTATTTAAATAATTTTCTCAGGGTTAATTTATTGGATATTTCTAAAAAGATATATTTTTTATGAATACACAAAATACCGAGTTTTATTTGAAATCTAAATGTATGTATAATTTAATAACAATATTTAATTTTTTTAAAATTTTATTTTATTGATTAATTAGTTCAATAATACTGCTATTAATCAATTTTAATACATTGGAATAAAATTTATTTTGAAGTTGAATATAAAAACATTGGAACCCTTTGATCATTTTCCCATTGACACAATTGATTCGAAATTCAGTGGGTGAATCCATCATGAATTTGGATTTCACATGCAGTTTATTCAATGGATCAAAGATTTTATTCACTCTATGAACATTTACATTCTCATTAATTGTTCCCCAGAAGGTTACTTCAAGTGCTCATGAGGATTAAGGAAGGGTGACCCCTTCTCCGCCATTATCTTTGAAATTGATGAAGACCATCTGAGGAGGCTTCTTATTCATATGACTTGTTCGGGTGATCTCAAAACAATCAGTGCTTCAAGGGTTCTCTCATCCCCCTATCACATTATTTTTTATAATGATATAATTATCTTCACTCAGGGTGATAGGAGAAACATGAAAAACCTCAATAATGATTTACTCAACTATGAATTTTCCTCGAGATAGGTTGTAAATTGGGGCAAGTCATTTATTTATTTTGGTAAAATCATACCTCAAAACAAGGAAATCCTGTATCATTTCTGAACGTGTCATTCATGAAGGTTATCTCCCAATTGCCTACCATGGGGTCCCCATGTTCTTTGTCAGACCCAAGATCTCTTACTTTTTGGATGTGATGAGCCAGGTAAGAAGGACCCTCTCCTCCTGGAATGGAAAATCACGCTCAATGGCAGGCAGACATTGCTTAGTTAAACAAGTGGCCACCTCAAAACTCGTATACTCTTTCATGGCCTACTCTTGGCCAGCTTCGCTTAATAAAAAATTAAATTCCCTGATGAAAAACATTGTTTGGAGTGGATGTATTATGGAACGATGTGGAATTTCTGATCCTTTGAAGAAATGATGCATTTCGTATAATAAGGGCTAGTTTGGAGTCAAGATTTTGTTTTCTTTCAATTGAGCTGTATAACCACAATTCATATGGAGTTTAATCAATGACTGGACACAGTCACTATATTTTTTCAGATCCAAGCTCCAAAAAAAACTCATTGATGGGAACATGAGTTACATTAAATCCTCAATCTGGTCTGGGATGAAAAAACTTTTCCATCACATAAATAGTCAATCCCTCTGGATTGTTGGTACCCAATATTCTCTAGGTTTCTGGAAACATAACTGGACAGGGTCCCCTCTAATCGACAGTGTGGATTTCATGGACCCAATCATCGATTATGATCCATCTATTAAAAAACAGATTGAGCATGGCAATAACCTCCCCCTCATATTGTTTATAGGATTGGATCCTATGACTGCTTGGAGGATAAGGATATGCTTCTCTGGGAACCAAGTATTAACATAATCCTTAATTCTAAGGGATACTAAAATCATAGTATCCATGGAGAGAGCCTAGGAAATGAAGGTTTTCAAAATAAATGGATGCTTCCCATGCGCTTCCTTATACTCTGGAGACTCCACCTTGGCAAGATTCCGGTTGAGGTGAACCTACATGTGTTGGTATCAGTATTTTTTCGAGATGTGTGCTCTGCCAACAGCACTGTGAAGATTTCAAAAACCTTTTACTCTCCTGCAACACTTCTTCAGTGCTCTTGATTTATGTTTTTGTTCTGTTTGACATTCAACTGCCTCAAGCAACAAAGATTTCTCAATTCCTGCTAGATTTGGTTGCTACACAGCGCTCTGAACAGGTACGTGCTCTCTTCCTGGTTGCCTGCACTGAATTCATACAAATTATATAGACCTGAAGAAATAAAAAATGGCATTATGAAGCTTCCCCCACCCGCAACACTGCAATTTCCAGCATACTTCATGTAGTTCAAAATGCTAGCAAGCTGCTCTCAGAATGTTGTAACAACTCAGTGAATGACCTTCTTATCTTGAGAAGGCTATAAATCCCTGGTAATTTTCCCAATCCTCATAGATTCATGGATGTGATATGGATTCCCCCAATAGCATGTTGGATTAATTTTAATATATATGGTTCCTTAATGGGTAATCTGAGACATTATGGCTATGGTTTTGTCTTCCGAGACCAAAATTGTGCTTTTTTAGAGGGCGAACAAGGCACATGTGGACATGCTGCCATGCTTGAGGCAGAGATGCATGGATTTATTAAAGTAGTTGATTTTTCTCAACAATGATGCTGGGACTCAGTTTCAGTTGAAAGTGATTCAATGGAGACGGTGTAAGATGTTTGGAAAGGCCAGATGCGTCTTGTCTGGAAGCTTACAACCCAAAAGAGAAAATTCTTGAATAACCCTTCCACTATGAACTTCATCATGACGCAGACCTATCGTGAAGCAATCCAACTTGCTAACCAGCTTGCCAACAGCAAATCCCCAGAAGGAAATTTTACTCATTACACCGAATTACCTGGTGTGTTAATGAATATACTTCAATGTGATAAATGTAAACATCAACCATTCCGACTTGTGTAACTCTTTTTTATTAATTTGAAGCCTCGTAGCATTCTTTTTTTAAAAAAAAAACCTTATTTCTCATCACATATAAAAGATTAATTTTATATTATTTTTTCCCTTTCTATAATTTGAATGTTGAAGACTTTATTCCATATTTAGAATAAGATTAATTTATAATGTATAATATATTGATCCCATTTCTTTTACCAGTGTTTTCAGTGAAAATTATAATTAATTGTAATGATAAAAGTAAAATACCAATTTATTTATTATCTAATAGTAAAATATATGTTGTAAAAATTACCCAACACATGTCGAAACCCCATTTTAAGGATATATTTATACAATTTATGTACTATTTCTAAGAATAGAATATTATAAGGTCCCAATTATCTGAAATAATTTTTTTTGGAATTTAGGCTTTTATCAATTACAAGCATTTCACTCACATCCCTTATAAATGGCCACTGATAACCCCCTTTATTCATAGCCTCCAAATTATGTGGTTAGTAAAATAACTAACCAAATCACTTATCAAATCCTCTCCTCTCTTCTTATAAGTGAATATTTTTCACAAACCCAAACACGGATGGCCTTGGGTGAAAACAAAAGTTGATACCTTTAGAAGATGTAATTCTCATCAATGAATGTTTTTGTTTTATTTCTTCTGAATATTCTATCATTTTTCCAGTATATATATTGTATAATAATATAACTATATTCTATATAATTATTATTTTTATGTTGTTATTAATAACTAAAACCACTCATGATTCCATAAAATGTGTTATATAATAAACTATCATTTGTATAGGTGAAATAACCCATGAATTCTTAGTAAGTTATTTTCTTTAAATTCAATAGCTTTCACCTCACACAACACTGAGTTTGAGCGCACGACGACTGACCAAAAAAGCCATTCAAAACCAGTTATGAATAATCTAAACTATATTTTGAATTATATATTTTCCATATAATTTTAATGTCTATATTATGTGTTTCCTAGATATAATATATGAAAAAATTCCTTTTTTAAGATAAAGGAAGAAATTTTCAAAAAATGAAATTTTACTAACTTTTAATGGTAAACAATATTTAAACACAATATTTGACACTTTTATATTTTAAATTTGACAAAAAATACTTTTCATCCATAATGGGAAATAAAAATTTAGTTACGATAAATATTTGGTGTTTTTCTGATAACTTTCATTTTTGGGTGAATAGTGAAAAATACTAAATTTTAATTGAAACCCACTGTTTTAATCAAAATAATTTGTAGTATTAAATTATACATTATAATGGTTTGGAGGTATAATTATATTATATTTTTACAATTTAATCCAATGTTGGCCATTAGAATTAATTTCACATTGAAATTATACATAAACAACTGTCAATCTTTTGATAGTTATTGTTTCTTAAAAACACGCTATTTGTTTTAAAAACGAGAATTAATTTTAAATTAATCAATGAATATTAAATTTTTTTGATTTTGAAAAATAGAAATAATTTTTGAATTCTGAATATCAAATATATCTTAAGCTGATGTTTAGGTATTTTTCAGAAAAACATCATTTTTTATGAATAGTAAAACCACTTAGTAGTAGTTAAAAAACATAATTTTTAATTTAAATAGAATTTTACCACTTCATTAAATTGAATTTTAAAAATACAACATACATGGTAGTTATTAGTAAGAAATATTTTGTTGAATAAGATAAAAATAATTTATGGTGAATAGTAACTTTGGACATTTATTTACCACGGTGAAAAGTAATTAGTGTAATTCAAGGTAAAAATAATATTATAATAATACAAAATTACCTTAAAACCAGTCCTAAACTCATTGTATGAGTCATGGATGACCATGGGAATCCTTGGGTCAATTTTGGGGCCTCATGGCACCACATAAAAATGATAATGACGCTTTATTTTAATTAACTTAAAGTAAAGGCAAAAATGACATTAACAAATATCATTTATTATATCAATTTTATTACATGGGATTATATATGTCCTATTTAATAATATAAATATTAATTGGAAAGATAAAACTATTTCTTATATTATGGAAATATTTTTATAATTTTTAGACATAAATAAATTAATTTTTTTATGACACAATAATGATAATGTATTTATCTCATTAATAAATTATCTAAGTAAAGAATATTATTTATATTAAAAAAATATCCAAAACTAGTCCAATTTATATTGGATGATTTTATTTTGAACATGAGTCATCCTATATTCAACTATAATGAGTTTTTCACCTTTTTATACCGAAGATATGTTTATAATAACATTATATTATCAAGCATTCCAAAAGAGCCCCTCCTCTCTCTTATATAAGGATATACTTAAATCCCATTCCGCATACCTCTCAAGCCCTTTGTCTCTTCCAAACCCTACCCAAATAATCTCTAATGATCCATCTCTTTCACCTTTATACCTTACCATAGACAGAAGTCACTTCGAGAAGTCCGTTTTGTTCAAACCAGTGGGAGTTATCGAAATTAAAGGTAATAGTTTCTCTTAACATATTTTATTTTATTTTACTTCTCCAACCTCTAGAATATATTTATTGTAGAGACCCGAATCCTGACATACATTGAAATTACATTACATTTGCGGAATACTTGGTACATAACAAAAACACACACACAAGGATCGTAATAGTTTAGTGTCTTTGGAAACTCGGAACGTAATCTTCTAATCGTGGTGAAAGATCTTCAATATCTCCCATAAATATCTTCCCCTTTTTTTACCTAAAACATTTCTTTATATCCTGGTGAAAAGAAAACATAAAAGGGTGAGCTCAAATTCTCAGTAAGGGTAAACAAAAGAAAAATCAATCACATCATATTCATAAGAACATAACTTTTGGAAATCTTATCCTGCAAAAGAGAGCATAATTTCATAACATGGGATAAATCATGGAAGTGAAATGTAATCACAATAATCATAACTTAAAACATGAAACTTTGTGTCATTCACATATAATCATAGAGAATCATTTCTTGTTAGTCAAGACTCATTGCCAAGACTATCATAGTGGACAAAGTCCCTTTCTGAATCGAGTAACCCTCGTTTCAGTCCTGTTTCACTGAACAGGTATAACCTACCATTCCAGCCATGTCTATCTCATGAGATATAAAATCTTTACCCAATGCATTGGAGGGAGATATAGGTACCACCCATCTTATAATGAATCCTTTCTTATGTGTGCCAAATAATCATAAATCATACATCATCGCATAACCCATGTAATAAAAATTGGATTCTTAAACAACATGACATCATAAAACAATTCATATAAGATAAAGAAATTAATAAAAATATTTCCCTCACAACATAATAAAATCCATGTAATAATAGGTATAAAAACAGAACCCAATATTATCTTAGATGGAAAATAATTTTGATAAAACACTTGAAATGAATTCTTGAGGAAAATATCCTTTCTTCTTCAAAATCAATTTCTTTTCACAAAACATCATGCAATTTTAAAAGAAAGAGATTTTACTGAAAATATTCATGAAATATTTTGGAGGAAGCTTCATGAAAATAAGGCTTTATAAAACCGTAAAAATCTGTTCGGGCCGTTTAAGTTAAAAAAACATTCTTCGTACTTTTGTCGGAAAAGTCAAAAAGTACCTCGTACGAAAAACGACAAAAGATACCTTTCATTTCTTTTACTAAAAACTCACCGAAGGTTAAAAATGGATTTAAAAAATTGTAGGTGGATGGAAATAATATTACATATTGATGAAACATGGATGTGGATGATAAAATACACCTCAGTAAATACTTACGAATAAACAATCTCGGATAAAAATGAGATTGTGATATTTCCCTTACCTTAAGTCTGATTTGCTTCGTAAGTGTCCGAACCTCCTATATAATGATTTAAATAATTTCATTGACTTATTACAGAATCATATTCATTGTTACGATATCATATATTTTTCACTTATGACTTTATATTACCCGTTCTTTTGTAAATTTTATGTTAAAGAGCGTTTTGGGTAAAATTGTTTCATTTGTCGTCCATGTTTTGACTTGTAATTATTCATATGATTACTTAGATAATGATTACATAATTACAGAATATAAAACATGATTTAGATATATATATTCAGAATATACATAAATATAATGAATCAGTAAATGGAAAGAAATACACCGTTCATGGAGACGGTAGTCTGTACGTACGCATGAACGCTGTTTTGGTTTCCTTATTGAATTGAATGGAATTAAGTATATGACATACATATAAATATAAATAATTCCAGTATCATTATTATGTCATATATTTCATTATAAATTATTATATATACTTTATAATCATTCAGGAATGGTTAATCATTGAGAATGAATCTCATCGCATCGTGGAGACGGTAGTCCGTACGTACGCACGAGCGATGATATCGTTCCCATGGTCATGGAATTGTGTTGAAGTGTATGTATACTATTTCAGTATCAATATCACTTTATAATAATCATATATAGTTACTCATTAAACCATTATACCCATCCAATTAAGGTGGTGGCGGAAAATAGATTACACAAAGGCGTGGAGACGGTATTCCGTACGTACGCACGCGCGGTGATTTCCTTTTTCCGTAGGATGGATAGAAGGTTAATTAGAGTTGTTTAACATTTATAATAACATGTCATTATGTAAGTAATACTGATGTTATTACTTTATCATGAAACAACTAAAGAAGAAGAAGTTGAAGAAGAAAGAAATTGAAAAGATCGGTAATGGATATTACCTCTTCTTTGAAACGCCTCTTTGAATACTTCACTTAGGGAACTAAGATTGGTCTTTAAAGAAGACCAGAACCTCTAGGATTATTCTAGGGAAGTGGAGAAGAGGTTTTGGAAGGGGTTGGCAGAGCTTGAAGGCTCAAAGTAGTGTGTGGAGGAGGGGGAGGAGGTGCCCTTTTATAAGGGAGGAGAGGGGCACCTTAGGAATTCTTAAAAATATTAATTTATAATAAATCTAACCCCACTTAAAAACCTCCAAAAATGACTCATATTAGAATATTAGATGAGATAGGGTTGTAATCTCATCAAACAATCAAATTTAGACATGTTTGGATCTTATTTTAAACCTTATCATTTTGATTTATCCTTATTTAATCTATTTAAGTTTATTTGTGGTAATAAAATTCTAAATTTTAAATTATAACAAATAATTACTTATTTGTTGTGAATTTTCCATAGTTGTTTACTTTATAACATTATAGACCATATAAATATAAATTTATAATTTTTAAATATTTTTGTGATTTTTAAACAATTTTATAATATGTTATTTTTGTAAAATAACAATAGTGTCAATTTTGACACTATTCATTTATTTGAATTTAAATAAAATATATACAGAAGATATGTTCGAAATAAAAGCATTAATATATTAATAAAAGGTCATATGTATCTATAAAATTAGTGTATCACATTAAATAGTTCATATAATATTTATTTTATTATTTTTAAAACCATTTATTTGGTTTATCTCTTAATAAAATAATTACTACATCATTTTTGTATAATTATTTAATATACTTATTTGTTGTATAAAAATTTAAAATAAAATCCTATGATGAAGATAAATATATTAACTTTTACAATAATACTTTTCCTCTAATTTATCATCTTAAAATCACAATATTTAAATTGTTATATTTATAAAATTATGAAGGCGACAACTTTGGCATCATTTAAAATAAAATAATATAAGGGTCATAATCGCTTTTATAAGGCTCCAAATGGTCAAATATTCTACCATTGGATGATTATGATTTAAATTTACATGTCCAATAAGTTTTGGTTAGGTAGTTTTGCATTTTATGGTCACTATTAGTTAAAAAACAATATTCCTGATTTTTCACTAGATAAACAATTTCTGCATCACTATTCTATCATAATTAATGATAATTATTTAATCCCTAAAAATTAAAAATAAATTTATATGATGTAGATAATTTCATTAGATTTCTGGAGACTATTCATGTTCGAAATTTCATGAAGTTTATCACTAAATTAAAATTAATATACTTATAAAATTTAAGAGAGTGACATGTTGTTACTTTCTTTGGTTTTAATAATAATTAAGTTATTTTCATTGAAAAATGTCCATTAAATGATTCTAATCCGACCCTTAGGTGATATGGGTCGACTTTTAGTCATCCAATTGGATTTTGATATTTGTTAGGGTAATTTTAAAATATTATATTTACCCTTAATTACCCGATTTACCTTTAACTATGGTAAATAAAATTTACCGTAGTTACTATTCATAATTCCCAAAAATAAAAAGTAGCTTATTAACATAATTTGGACCCACTGATTCCCAATATGGAATCCAGTTTTCCAAATTCAATACACAAAAGATGCAGAAATTAAATTAAAATTAATCCCGTTGTCGAAAGAAAACGGGTTTTTCTTTAAAACATTGCAAAAGATTGAATTGATTTAACCTACGAATTCAAGGTAAAATCAACACTAATGACATACATTATATTAAATGGTAAAAATATATTCTATTTATACTTTAAAACCATTCAATATTATAATTTAACCACATAAAATATTACAATGAAAAAAGTTGTTTTTAATTAAAATATAGCGTGTTTTTACTATTCATTAAAATATGAAAGTTATCGGAAAAATATCAAAACTTTATCTAATGTAAATTTTTATAACCTGATTCGAAAGAAGAATATTATTTTGTCAAATTTAACATATAAACATGTAAAAAACTATATTTAAAGTGGGTGCGCCATCAAAAGGCGGTAAAACTGCATTTTTTGAAAAAATACTTATTTTACCTAAAAATTTTATTTTGTTCTTATACCATGTTCTAGAAATGTGTACGATGAATAATAATGTTATAAAATTCAAAATTTAGTTAATACTATTCATAACGTCTAGTTCATGAAAATATTATAATAATATAACATTGTTTATTAAAACCCGGTATTGCGTACAACACACGCTATCGAGGAAGGTCGCGATTGCATGTAATGCAAGCCAAGTCAGGGTTGCGTGTTGTGAAAGAATCCTTCGTTGTTTCGTATAACAGAATCCAACCATATTTCATTTATACATTTAATATATATATATATATATATACTCAATGTTGCGTAGAATAACTATTATCAAAATTGTGTGTAACACAGTCCAAGAATAGTGTTGCGTATACTGCAAGATAATACGGTGTTGCGTATAGCGCAAGGTAATTTTGGTGTAGAATACAACATAAGACATTAATGAAATTAAAATAATATTTTTCATAAAATCTCAGGGTGTTACATTCTACCCCCCTTAAAATGAATTTCTCCCTCGAAATTCGTCGGGGTTATAAATGGTTTACTATTTGAAAGTTTCTTTGATAGAAACCCACATCGTAAAAAGGAATACCAAAACATATCTTTAAAAACAAAAGTATGAAACTTAACGGTTACCCAAATAAACTAATCATTGGGTTTCCACATAGGTGAAAATATGGATATGGAAGAGAAATTTAACCATCATGTTCTGATGGAGAGTGGTAGAGAACATGGCTATGGAAAAGATACCAATCACAAAGCCATAAATTTGTGATGATCTAGGGTACCATCTGATTCATCGGATATAAGGGCACTAGGACAACATTTTTGGTTTTCAAGATCATTTCCGTAAAGTTGAAGAATTTGAATTAGAATAAATACTTACTTTATTTTGGTACAATCTCACTGTTGTTCGTGCCTTGTACAATTTCCACTTCATCTCTTAAATAAATGAAGTCGAATTTGTTATTCGTGAAGTGTTATCAGATCATGTGATAGAATGACGGGTCATTCATAAGTCATTCTATAGTGAGATTAATCATATATGGTTCCTAAAATGGACTTATACTTTATATATCATACTGCTTAATATAATAAAACTAGTTTCTACTAAACATGGACTTCCTGTAGGCCAGTGGTAGGCGATAAAGGCCAGTCGCACTTCGGTTGTGGGTTCGATTCCTACAGCCTTGTCCGACGCTATGGGCTGTCGCCCGTCCTGCAGGTTGTCCTTTTTCTAAAACTACATTACTATAACATCCCATCAATAATATCGAAAAAAACATCTATCCTTAAACAATACTCACTTATGTCCAACATAATCCATTTCAATCTTTAGGCTTATCCATAATACTGCAGTCCACTCTCATAACATAGTGAAAACGATTACCAGAGATTTAATACCATCGTTGATCCCCATATATCATAAGATATGTTTTTTTGGTCACATTCCAAACATTCAAAGTCCTTAATCATGTATTCTCTTGAATACCTTAGTGAAAACATGAATGCAGTATAAAGTTAACACTTTCCACATACCAAAATCCTCAAAATTCTATATACTCAAACCATTATATCACTTAGTCCTTATATCAATCATGAGCTCATGAATACTATTAAACATTTCATTTTCTCGTTTTCCCTTCATTATGCGCATATCATCTTATTTCTAAAAAATATCTCAATCAATTTGAATACCACATCAATAAATATTGCAATACTCAATGATACAACATTATTTTGGAATCTCATTACATAAACACTTAATCATTCCACCACATCGTTGTCATATTCAACATTTCCAATAGTGATCGCATGCGACTTGCCTTTGTCCTTTGCCTTCAGTGGTTTCTCATGTTGATCATCACTAACCCTTGGATTAGGGCATTTATTATCATAATTCCCCATTTCCTTGCACCTGAAGCATTGAAGTGTTGGTGGTGTGTTCTCTGCAGTGTTTGCTTTATTCACATCATTAGAAACCATTTTTCCATTACTTCGACACTCAGCTACTCGATGACCTTCTTTTCCACACTTAAAACATTTTCTAGTCCGTTTAATACAATCTCCACCATGCTTCTTTCCACACTTTGTGCATAAGGAAAAATTCATCTTCTTTTCACCATTATTCTGAGATTTCTCCTTGAACTCCATCTTTCGTTTCTTGTCAAAACCATGAGATGGATATGTAACACCAACTTCCATTTCTACCTTGATAGCACAACGCACAATTTCTTCATAGCTACTGAAGTCTCTTATAGCTAATGCCCTTCGAAGACTTGGTTTTAAGCCACTGAAAAATCGATCAACTTTACTTTCAGGTTAGATGATAATACCAGATGCATACCTTGCAAGTCTTGTAAAATTCGCTTCGTATATACCAACAGATTCATCATCCTTTTTCTTTAGTTCAAGAAACTCTTTCTCCATCTTTGTTCCAAGAATACGAGGGAAGTACTTATTGAAAAATAAGTTCTTGAACTCGTCCCATTCCATGGACTCAATTTCATCCCTTTGCCTCATATTCTTAATAAGATTCCACCATTGATCAGCATCACCATCCAAACGATACACTGCTAAGATGACTTTGTCATGTTCAGAACATTGATGAACTGAAAATATCTTTTCAGTGGTACTGATCCATTGTTCAGCAACAAGTGGATCAGAAGACCCACTGAAAGAAGGTGGACGTTGCCTCATGAAGGACTCAATAGAATATTGTTCCCTTCTATGCTCATTTGGAAGTCCAGAATGATTCATAGCTTGTGTAAGTATAGCAATAAGATTTTGCACTCCATCTCCCATAACATTTGTTTGTTCAGGAGGGAAATCATTGCATTGTCCATTGCATTGATCAACACGGTTCCTTCGGGTTCCAGCCATCATCTAAAACCCAAAAAGAATAGTGTGAGAGGCAAAAATCATGCTAGGGAAAACAACATAATAAAGGGGGAGTACCTTCAATATCTAACATCTTAGGTTAAATTCCATGATCGTTAGCGTAATTCTAGTACTATAACCTATACGTATACTTAACCTTAGGGACATCCCTAGACATACCTTAGAAATATCTCTAGGGATTTCACTAATGTTCTCGCATCCTAGTTTCCAAAGGTTTACTAAACCTTTCCTCTGATACCAACTGTAGAGACCCGAAGCCTGACATACATTGACATTACATTACATTTGCGGAATACTTGGTACATAACAAAAACACACACACAAGGATCGTAATAGTTTAGTGTCTTTGGAAACTCGGAATGTAATCTTCTAATCATGGTGAAAGATCTTCAATATCTCCCATAAATATCTTCCCATTTTTTTACCTAAAACCATTCTTTATATACTGGGGAAAAGAAAACAAAAAAGGGTGAGCTCAAATGCTCAGTAAGGGTAAACAAAAGAAAAATCAATCACATCGTATTCATAAGAACATAACTTTTGGAAATCTTATCCTGCAAAAGAGAGCATAATTTCATAACATGGGATAAATCATGGCAGTGAAATGTAATCACAATAATCATAACTTAAAACATGAAACTTTGTGGCATTCACATATAATCATAGAGAATCATTTCTTGTTAGTCAAGACTCATTGCCAAGACTATCATAGTGGACAAAGTCCCTTTCGGAATCGAGTAACCCACGTTTCAGTCCTGTTTCACTGAACCGGTATAACCTACCATTCCAGCCATGTCTATCTCATGAGATATAAAATCTTTACCCAATGCATTGGAGGGAGATATAGGTCCCACCCATCTTATAATGAATCCTTTCTTATGTGTGCCACATAATCATAAATCATACATCATCGCATAACCCATGTAATAAAAATGGGATTCTTAAACAACATGACATCATAAAACAATTCATATAAGATAAAGAAATTAATAAAAATATTTCCATCACAACATAATCAAATCCATGTAATAATAGGTACAAAAACAGAACCCAATATTATCTTAGATGGAAAATAATTTTGATAAAACACTTGAAATGAATTCTTGAGGAAAATATCCTTTCTTCTTCAAAATCAATTTCTTTTCACAAAACATCATGCAATTTTAAAAGAAAGGGATTTTATTGAAAATAGTCATGAAATATTTTGGAGGAAGCTTCATGAAAATAAGGCTTTATAAAATCGTAAAAATCTGTTCGGGCCGTTTAAGTTAAAAAAAATTCTTCGTACTTTTGTCGGAAAAGTCAAAAAAGTACCTCGTACGAAAAACGACAAAAGATTCCTTTCATTTCTTTTACTAAAAACTCACCGAAGGGTAAAAATGGATTTAAAAAATTGTAGGTGGATGTAAATAATATTACATATTGATGAAACTTGGATGTGGATGATAAAATACACCCTAGTAAATACTTACGAATAAACAATCTCGGATAAAAATGAGATTGTGATATTTCCCTTACCTTAAGTCTGATTTGCTTCGTAATTGTCCAAACCTCCTGTATAATGATTTAAATAATGTCATTGACTTATTACAGAATCATATTCATTGTTACGATATCATATATTTTTCACTTATGACTTTATATTACCCGTTCTTGTGTAAATTTTATGTTAAAGAGCGTTTTGGGTAAAATTGTTTCATTTGTCATCCATGTTTTGACTTGTAATTATTCATATGATTACTTAGATCATGATTACATAATTACAGAATATAAAACATGATTTATATATATATATTCAGAATATACATATATATAATGAATCAGTAAATGGAAAGAAATACACCGTTCATGGAGACGGTAGTCCGTACGTACGCAAGAACGCTGTTTTGGTTTCCTTATTGAATTGAATGGAATTAAGTATATGACATAAATATAAATATAAATAATTCCAGTATCATTATTATGTCATATATTTCATTATAACTTATTATATATACTTTATAATCATTCATGAATGGTTAATCATTGAGAATGAATCTCATCGCGTCGTGGAGACGGTAGTCCGTACGTACGCACGAGCGATGATATCGTTCCCATGGTCGTGGAATTGTGTTGAAGTGTATGTATACTATTTCGGTATCAATATCACTTTATAATAATCATATATAGTTACTCATTAAACCATTATACCCATCCAATTAAGGTGGTGGCGGAAAATAGATTACACAAAGGCGTGGAGACGGTATTCCGTACGTATGCACACGCGGTGATTTCCTTTTTCCGTAGGATGGATAGAAGGTTAATTAGAGTTGTTTCATATTTATAATAACATGTCAGTATGTAAATAATACTGATGTTATTACTTAATCATGAAACAACTAAATAAGAAGAAGTTGAAGAAGAATGAAATTTAAAAGATCAGTAATGGATATTACCTCTTCTTTGAAACGCCTCTTTGAATCCTTCACTTAGGGAACTAAGATTGGTCTTTGAAGAAGACCAGAACCTCTGTGATTATTCTAGGGAAGTGGAGAAGAGTTTTTGGAAGGGGTTGTCCGAGCTTGAAGGCTCAATGTAGTGTGTGGAGGAGAGGGAGGAGGTGCCCTTTTATAAGGGAGGAGAGGGGCACCTTAGGAATTCTTAAAAATATTAATTTATAATAAATCTAACCCCACTTAAAAACCTCCAAAAATGACTCATATTCTAAAATTAGATGATATATGGTTGTAATATCATCAACCAATCAAATTTAGACATGTTTGGATCTTATTTTAAACCTTATCATTTTGATTTATCCTTATTTAATCTATTTAAGTTTATTTATGGTAATAAAATTCTAAATTTTAAATTATAACAAATAATTACTTATTTGTTGTGAATTTTCCATAGTTGTTTACTTTATAACATTATAGACCATATAAATATAAATTTATAATTTTTATATATTTTTGTGATTTTTAAACAATTTTATAATATGTTATTTTTGTAAAATAACAATAGTGTCAATTTTGACACTATTCATTTATTTGAATTTAAATAAACTATATACAGAAGATATGTTCGAAATAAAAGCATTAATATATTAATAAAAGGTCATATGTTTCTATAAAATTAGTGTATCACATTAAATAGTTCATATAATATTTATTTTATTATTTTTAAAACCATTTATTTGGTTTATCTCTTAATAAAATAATTACTACATCATTTTTGTATAATTATTTAATATACATATTTGTTGTATAAAAATTTAAAATAAAATCCTATGATGAAGATAAATATATTACCTTTTACAATAATACATTTCCACTAATTTATCATCTTAAAATCACAATATTTAAATTGTTATATTTATTAAATTATGAAGGTGACAACTTTGGCATCATTTAAAATAAAATAATATAAGGGTCATAATTGCTTTTATAAGGCTCCAAATGGTCAAATATTCGACCATTGGATGCTTATGGTTCAAATTTACATGTCCAATAAGTTTTGGTTAGGTATTTGTGCATTTTATGGTCACTATTAGTTAAAAAAACAATATTCTTGATTTTTCACTAGATAAACAATTTCTGCATCACTATTCTATCATAATTAATGATAATTATTTAATCCCTAAAAATTATAAATAAATTTATATGATGTATATAATTTCATTATCTTTCTGGATACTATTCATGTTCTAAATTTCATGAAGTTTATCACTAAATTAAAATTAATATACTTATAAAATTTAAGAGAGTGACATGTTGTTACTTTCTTTGGTTTTAATAATAATTAAGTTATTTTCATGGACAAATGTCCATTAAATGATTATAATCCGACCCTTAGGTGATATGGGTCGACTTTTAGTCATCCAATAGGATTTTGATATTTGTTAGGGTAATTTTAAAATATTATATTTACCCTTAATTACCCGATTTACCTTTAACTATGGTAAATAAAATTTACCGTAGTTACTATTCATAATTCCCAAAAATAAAAAGTAGCCTATTAACATAATTTGGACCCACTTATTCCCAATATGGAATCCATTTTTCCAAATTCAATACACAAAAGATTCATAAATTAAATTAAAATTAATCCCTTTGTCGAAAGAAAACGGGTTTTTCTTTAAAACATTGCAAAAGATTGAATTGATTTAACCTACGAATTCAAGGTGAAATCAATGCTAATGACATAAATTATATTAAATGGTAAAAATATATTCTATTTATACTTTAAAACCATTCAATATTATAATTTAACCACATAAGATATTACAATGAAAAAAGTTGTTTTTAATTAAAATATAGCGTGTTTTTACTATTCATTAAAATATGAAAGTTATCAGAAAAATATCAAAACATTATATAATGTAAATTTTTATATCCTGATTCAAAAGAAGAATATTATTTTTTAAAATTGAAAATATAATCATGTCAAAAACTATATTTAAAGTGGGTGCGCCATCAAAAGGCGGTAAAACTGCATTTTTTGAAAAAATACTTATTTTACCTGAAAATTTTATTTTGTTCTTATACCATGTTCTATAAATTTGTAAGATGAATAATAATGTTATAAAATTCAAAATTTAGTTAATACTATTCATAACGTCTAGTTCATGAAAATATTATAATAATATAACATTGTTTATTAAAACCTGGTATTGCGTACAACACACGCTATCGAGGAAGGTCGCGATTGGGTGTAATGCAAGCCAAGTCAGGGTTGCGTGTTGTGAAAGAATCCTTCATTGTTTCGTATAACAGAATCCAACGATATTTCATTTATACATTTAATATATATATATATATATATACTCAATGTTGCGTAGAATAACTATTATCAAAATTGTGTATAACGCAGTCCAAGAATAGTGTTGCGTATACTGCAAGCTAATACAGTGTTGCGTATAGCGCAAGGTAATTTTGGTGTAGAATAAAACATAAGACATTAATGAAATTAAAATAATATTTTTCATAATATCTCGGGGTGTTACATTTATTCTTTTATTTTATAAAAAAAAATTATCTTAAATAAAATAGGTTATTTTTATTATAAGTATTAGAACTACACTTACACAAACCTCCATCTAATGCGTAAAGAACATATTGTTTCTGTGGATAGAAAACTATTGCCTCACGAAATAACGATTGTTCTATTATCTTCTACCGCCTCTCATAGTGGCTATTAATATGGAATAGTATTTATATATGATATATATTATGTTTATTGTTTCTTGGTGATTATGTATTTTCCATTTATATCAGACAATTATGGTTTCCATTATGGGTAAAATGAGATATTTTCATTTGAGGAAGTGTGGACTACCGCCCCGTCAATGTGATATGACCCATTAATGACTTGTGTGGGACATATAAAGGATGGAGTTAATGATATTATATATGATATTATACTGAAACTTTAATATAACTATGTATCATTATTTTTTAATTCCATTAAAATAAAAAATAGAAATGAAAGTAGCGTTCATGCGTACGTACGACTTACCGTCTCCATGAACGGTGCATTTAATTTCTTATCACCAAATGTTTTTTACTGTTATAAATACATACATATATATATACTGGATATATAATATATATATATATATGATATCTAAATCATTTATATCATTCTTTAGATAGTTTACTTTTACCACATGTTCAAATTGTAAATTTTTACAAGTTCATTTTGGACTCAAGTTCCGAACATCGATAAAATATCCAATATGAACTAAAATAATTAACTAATTGTTATAGAAAGGTAATAAGTGATAAAAAAGTAATAATAAAAATTAATAAATTTATTAATAAACTATAAATTAACTTATGTTTATTGTTTTATAAGAACGAGGAACATACAAGACAAGTAAAACTTGAGGTAAGGGGTTTCTTATCTCACTTTTTACTCTGTGATATTTCCATTGTCTGCCACTAATTTATTGCATGTGGTGTATTATGTGGTGCCATTTGATATATATTCTCATGATTCCCTTTATATTCTTTGTATTCTGTGATTCATTGGTCTATTATTAAATTTTTTTCATATGACTTGATTGATTACAATGAAGTATGTGTTTTTCATCTCACTTTTTATTCATGTGAGATTCATGCTATATTGGAAACTATATCCTTTTGTGTGGCATATGTACTATAAAAGATTGTATTCATTGTTTAATATTCATTAATTTATGGGTATTTAAATCATCATTGTATGATCCTTATTTCATGGGGTGTACGTTTCATAAGTTACTAAATCGGTAAGGGAATTTAAAATTTCAGATTCCACTCATTTGGATTTACGCATACTTCATAGATTATTTTACTCCATGATTATGTGGGGAATCACTATTTATTATTTATATAGTTATTTCCACTACCCTTTGTGTGGATATAAATTTGATACACATAATCACTCCATTGATAATTTCTCAGGACATTGATATGAACTTGATATGAGTAATCATAACTCAATTTCCATTCATTGAGTTAAACATCCAAGTCATTGGTGTTGTTTTTTAAAAAATAAGTATGAATTCCCTCTGATTGATTTACACTGAATAACCAATCATAATTAGTGTATTTATATTTTTCACAAATAATAATATCATTTATTTATCCTTAACCTAAGGATACAGTCTTTATAAGGGACTTTATCTCAATTTACATTCCATTGAGACTTCCTTATTTTTATGCACCAATTCACTTTTATATGGTGTATATACTGTCCTTTGACATAGTATATCATGAAATAATCTATTCACATGATATTATAAAGTTTTTATTACCTCAATAATTTTAATTCAAGTGTCTCTCATTTGGTTAGACACTCTAACTAAAATATCATTTTTAAATGTTTTAATGATTTATTCTTCTAAATCATTCTCATTAATGTCCATGTTTTTAAAAAAAATATAAGGATTTATTTATATAAAAATTAATTTTTTACAATTAAAATTCCTTTTCAATTTTTCACTGTGATATGGGACACTTTGATTGAAACATATATTTTAAATGACTTTTTGATAAATAATGAGACTTTTAATTGTTTTCATGAAAAAATGGGTTGATATTTCTCTCAAATAGTTTTGATTGTTATTTTCATATATGTCAATATCGTTAATTATTATTGATTGAGGTTAATTTATTAAAATAAAATCTTCCTTATTGTATTTAATTAATTATTCATGTCTTTGGATTTGTTACTTTTATACATTTCATTGTTTATAGTTAAAGTATTGACATTGTGTATGCTAGTTTTAATACGAATGTTTATGTAATGTTTGAACCTTTTCATATGATGAATTCATTTAACATAGTATGTGATGGGTGGAGCCTGATATTTCTCGTTGATGCATCTGTAGGTATCATGAGACAATTAGATGTGGAATATGCTGAGGCCTTTCCCAATTTTTGATTTATGGTTTTGGACGAGGCCTTAATCATTTTTAGACGTCTTGGTTCCATCCTTGAAAAAATGTTTCATAATGTCTGGCATTATGAATTCCTCATTATGAGATTATATTTTGTTATTTCATGTGGTTATTCGACTAGTAGAATACCCATGACTATGTTTTATTATGTAATTATTTACACAGATCATATTCCTACCATAAAGTGGCCGTGTTTATTATTTTTAAAGGCTTGTGCTTTCAATTATTCAACATGCCTAATGTTTATGTTAATTTCCAGTGTATTTCTTACTCTTACTGAGCATTTGAGCTAACCCCTTTCACATGTTTCATTTTTCCAGGATATGAATAAGTTAGATCTGAGTGACTTGCAGGAATAGTCTTGGAATATTGGATGTTTTTAATGGAATAAATTAGTGTTGTTTTTATTTTCATGTTGCAATGAAGAACATATGTATTTATCTTGTTTCCCAGAATACTAAACTATTCTGTCCTTTAGGACATGATTCCCTGTAATCATGCCAATGTTATGTAATTATGCACCGACTCTTGTATTCTAGGGTCAGGGAATTATAGTTGGTATCAAAGAAAGTTTAGTACAAACCTTGGAAACATGATTTAGATAAACTCTGATTAGAGAATATTACCCTAATATAGGTGTTGAGGATTAGTATATATATGAACATCCAAGAATTTTGGTAATGTAGATATTTTGTGTATTTTTCAAGGAATAAACCCCTGTCTAGATAGGAGCATGTAGAGGTCGCTCTAGCATAGATCTAACTAGGAGTGAAAACTCCGACAAGGAGTTTCAGGCTTGACCTGGGGTATCATGGTACACAATAATGGGCCTTGAATGATTTTAATATAAGATGAGAATAAATGACCTTGATTAATCCTAAGGTGTTTCATATTGAAAATAATGTTTCATGATATTCTCTATATTATTTTATGACTCACACTGTGATTTTTGGTTTTAGTCAAACTAGTTGTTCAATTACATGTTTTTAATTTTTGGATGATAATACGAGGTATGTGATAAAATTTATGGTTAAAGTATGTTAGGTTTATTTTTGAGGAATTTATATCATTTTTGGGAATATTATAAAATTATATAGTTTTTTAAAATGGGAAACCTAGAGACTGTGTGACAACCTATCGCGTCGGAAAAAGCTATGGGAATAAAACCCACAACCAAAGTGCGACTAGGATTTAACATCTACCACTAGACTATGTGAAGTCACTGGTTAGTGCGACTAATTATCTTAAGTAAAATGATTTTATTAAGTAGATTCAGGGCCTTATGTATTATAAAATAAATATCCATAGTATAGGAAAATGATTTAGTGATTAAGTGATAAATGTTATTTTGGAAGATGTTCTCTCTATTGGGAATACTATATGCGTAAGGGAAATAGAATACTATGGGATTTCTTTTGAAGAGTAATGGGGGATTCTGACCTATTTTTTTATTGTGTATTTATAGTGATTTGGGTTATTTATTGAAATTATTTACCTATCTTAGAGAATATGTGATTAGATTAATAAATTTTAAGTATGTGACAATAAAAGTAGTTGATGTTATTTGTAGATACAATTTATTGTGGAATAATGTGTAATCAAATTATTCTATGTTTTTTTGTTTCAATATTAGTTTGTATTATATTGAATGATTTTAAGGACAATTGTTTATTGAATGGTATTTATTGAACATTGGGTATAGTTGGTTTAATTTTTCAAATTAATATTTGTATTTCTTTCTCTAAATGATTAATTTTTTTGGGGATCATCTGATTATGTACTAACCATTTTTGTTTTGGTTAATATCTAAAGATAAGGTAAATATATATAGTTTGTTGTTTGATGATTATGTTATTCTCTTGATGTTTATTCTAGTTCTTCAGGTGTTACCATGTCATCTTGAATACTCATCATTTGAAAAAAGATGAGTTTGTAGTAGAAATTTATTAAAGTACGAAACTCTACTTAAAAAGTAAGTATATCTTGTTATGTTCTTAGTCAATATCATAAATTAATTCCTCAAATTTATGAAATGGAACTTAAAACAAAAATAATTATCTTTTTACATTTCATACAAGTAAACTAATGACCATTTATCCCATTAAAAGATTGGTGTTTTCTTGTTCTGAACTTTTCCCTGAGCATTTTTTCTATCACTCTCCACCATAAATTGACACTTAGTTTATCTTCGATATCCATGTTTTCTTACATGGAATCCTAGTATGGGTTATCTCAGGTGACCTTTTTACTTCTCTTTCATTCTTTTAAAGAAATAATTTTATTTACTCTTTTTCCGATGTGGGACATTTAATGAAGTTCCCAAGACCATTTTTGAAATTGCGATGATGAAATTTCCAAAATGGGGGAAGAATGTAACAACCAAGGATTTCATTGTATGTTATTTCTAATAAATTCAATAGCTTGCACCTCACAAAACAACTAGTTTGAGCGCACGATGACTGACCAAACTAGAAGTTTGAAAGCAGTTATGAATAGTATTAATTGTATTTTGATTTAAATATATTCCATATAATTTTTCAATCCATATTATGTGTTTCTTATACATAATATAAAAACAAATTCATTTTTTGTGACATTGGAAGTATTTTTAAAAAAATTCTATTTTACCACCTTTTAATTTTAAACCATTTTTAAATCCGATATTTGATACTTCTATATATACAATTTGACAAAATAATCTTCTTATCTTGAATCAAGACATAAAAATATTGTTTCTATTATTTTTTGTGTTTTTGTGATAACTTTCATTTTTGGGTGAATAGTGAAAAGTACTAAATTTTAATTAAAAACAACTTTTTTAAAGAAATAATCTATAATGATCAATTATAAATTTTAATGGTATGGAAGTATAATTATATTATATTTTTATCAATTAATCCAATGTTGGTCATTATAATTAATTTCACATTTAAATTATACACAAACAACTGTCAATCTTTTGATAGGTATTGTTTCTTAAAAACACGCTATTTGTTTTGACAAAAAGAATTAATTTTAAATTAATTAATGCAAATTATGTGTTTTGAATTTGGAAAAATAGACATCATTTTTTAATTTAGAATATCTAATATTTCTTAGGCTGATTTTTTGGTATTTTTTGGAAATACATCAATTTTGATGAATAGTAAAACTACAAAGTAGTAGTTAAAAAACTGACATTTTCATTTTAATGTAATTTTACTGCTATTACAAATTGAATTTTGAAAATCTGAAAAATATGGTTGTTATTTGTAAGTAAAATTTTGTTCAATAAGAAAAAAATACTTTTTGGTGAATTTTAACGTTTGACCATAATTTACCACTGTTAAATGTAAATTGGGTAATTCAAGGTGAAAAGAGTATTATAATAATATAAAATTTCCGTAAAAAATGTTATTACCTTATTGGATGAGTCATGGAATACCATGGTCATCCTTGGGTTGATTTTGGGACATCATGGAGCCATTTAATAATGATAATGACACTTTATTTTAATTAAATTAAAGTAAATACAAAAATGACATTAACAAATATCTTTTAGATTATCAATTTTTACATGGGGTTATATAAGTTATCAATTATAATATAAATATTTATTGGAAAGCTAAAATGATTTCATACATAATGGTAATTTGTTTATAATTTTTAGACATCATATAAATTAAATTATTTATAACACAATAAGGATGTATTACTTAACTCATTAATGAATGATCTAAATAAATTATATTATTAATATTAAAAAAAATTCCACAACTTTTCCAATTCATATTGGATGATTTCATTTCTGACATGAGTCATCTTATCTTAATCTTTAATGATTTTTGGCCCTTTTCATATCGAAGATAATTTTATAATAAAAAAACATTTTCAAACTTTCAAAAAGAGCCCCTCCTCTCCCTTATAAAAGGACTCCACTTCTAACCCATTGCTGACACATCTCAAACCACTTGGATCATCCAAAACATTCCCAAATAATCTCACAAGATCCCTCTCTTCCACCTAGTATCCTTACCTTAGGAAGAATTAACTTCAATAAGTCTGTTTTGGTTTAATCCAAATGGAGTTAACAAATTAAAGGAAATGGTTTCTCTTAACTTCTTTTATTTTAGTTTACTTCTACAACCCCAAAAATCATTTTATTCCTTTATTTTATAAAACCATAAGTATCCTCAACATACTAGTATGTTTTTACTAGGTTTATTAGATCCAAACATGCACACACCACCATCTAATTGGTAAAGAATATACTGTTTCGGTGGATGGCACACTAATGCCTCATGAAACGATGATTGCTCAATTATCACCTACTACCGCTCATGGTGTCCATTAAGATGGAACTTTATTTATATATGATATAATTTTATTTATATTTTATTTGTACTTCTTTATTTTCCATTTACATCATACATTTATGGTTTCCATTATGGGTAAAACGCGATAATTTCATTTGAGAAAGTGCAGACTACTGCCCCCAAAATGTGATTTGACTCGTTGATGACTTGTGTGGGATGTATAAAGGATAGATTTAATGATATTTTATATTATATTATAATGTAATTATAATATAACAATGTATAATTGTGTTTCAATGTCATTAAATTACAAAATAGAAATGAAATTAGTGTTCATGTGGGCGTACGACTTACTGTCTCCATGAACTGTGCATTTCATTTCTTATCTCCAAATGATGTGTACTGTTATAAATAAATAAATACATATATTTATATATATACTGGATATATATAATATATATATGATATCTAAACCATGTATATAAATCTTGAGATAAAGGAATTTTGACCACATGGACAAATTGTAAAGTATAACAAGTTCATTTTTGAATCATGTTCCAAACATCGATAAAATATCCAATATGAACACAAATAATTAACTAATTGTTATAGAAAGGTAATAAGTGATATAAAAGGAATAATAAAAATGAAAAAATTTCTTAATCAAGTATAAATTAACTTATTTTTATTATTCAGGATGAACAAGGATCATAGAAGAAAAGTCGTTCTCGAGGTTAGAGCTTTCTTATCTCACTTTCAATTTTGCGAGATTTCCACTCTTCGCCACTTATTTATCGCATATGGTGTATTATTTACACCCATTTGATATATATTATCATTAATATATTCATATTCTTGGTATTATGTGATTCTTTTGGTGGTTATTAACTTTTTTTCATACGACTCGATTGATTACGTCGAAGTAAGGGTTTTCACCTCACTTTTTATTCATGTGAGATTCATGAAAATTTGGAAACTATTTCCTTTTCTGTGGTGTATGTACTGTCGATGATTTTATTCATTGTGTAATATAATTTATTTTATTTGTATTTAAATCATCATTTTATGATCCTTCTTTCATGGGGTGTATGTTTCTTATGTTACAAAATCTATAAGTGAATTTCAGATTTCAATTTCCACTCATTCAGATATACGCATACTTCATTGATTATTTTACTCCAATATTATTTGTGGAATCACTATTTATTATTTATGTACAAATTTCCACTTCCTGTTGTGTTGATATACTTTTGATACACATAATCAACACATTGATAATTTCTTATGTCATTGATATGAACTTGATAAGAGTAATATTAACACAATTTACATTCATTGAGTAAAACATCTAGGTCATTAGTGTTATTTTTACAAGAAATTGATTGTGTCACAACCCCCTCCCCACAAATTGTACCCCTCCTAGGTCGGAAATGTGAAAAGGGAGATTATGACCACCTGAGTCCCGCCTCCAGTATGCCCCGGGTTGGCGACTAGCACCGAGGGTATAATAAACAACCAAATGGGAGGCATTACCCTCTAAGAGAACACATACAAAAGAGAGAGATAAGATAAAAACCAACCAACTCAACTCAGAATGAAAATATAAAAGAAACCCATTTTCATGTATGTAATGGCATGTAAAAGTACTACAACTAAAAGGGAAAAAACTACAAGTACCCAAAAGAAAGTAAAACAGGAGCAACCACATGCCCAAATAGCTCCTGCAACCCCAAGCATGAGGAAACCATCTTCATCTACAACCTTCTCCAAGTGACCTGAAAAATAGTATATATATACATAGGGTGAGTATAACAGTATACTCAGCTGGATTCTCCTCGAAGCCTCTCATGCAAAGTAAAGAAATCACACTAAATACCAATGAACAACAAGGGAAACTAACTCATCACCTAAACGGGTATACTAAGTTCTCAACCTCACCATGGATACTCTCACCAAGTAATGCATACAAGAATATATCATGTAATAAGGAATATCAAGGATACCCTACTACTATTTCCCCAATGGTTTTCCACATTCCCCCAATGTCGCACGTCCTGAGCATCTCTCTCCAAAAAGGCATGCCAGTAGATAGTTGGGCAATGAACCAAAATATGCACCTCGTGCAACAAAACCATCACGTCCACACAAAAAAGTAACCAGGTATTTTTTGGGAGCCACCATAGCTCTCATAACGTGTATCATACGACGGGTATTATACCTCAAGCCATTACACCCCATACACCGTGTAAGGATCCTCAATCCATCACAGCCTATACACATTACGCCTATAGTAGTACATAGAAAACTATATCCATAATATATGTGTGTGAATAACCACAAGTCGTTATAGCCCTCTATAAACATATATAGGGAAAACTATCCAATGTGCCTACCAGCACAAGTAACTACCAAGAGAAGAGAACAGGGCCAAAGGGGGTAGTCAATCATCCATCCTCCCACCAAAATGTTGGGGAAATGACCCCCACAGGGCTCAGAATCCTATGGGTGCTAGTTTTTCTTACTGATAGGGTGGATTAGTGTATAGAAACTCAAAAATTATAGGATATATTAAATCTAACAACCACACTATGGGCATTACCTAGACTTAGACACAGATTCAGCTAACGTCTCTCAAACTCTATGCTGCTACTTCTAAGACTATGTATCCTATAAGCACACAACCATTTAAATAGCTTTATTATATTAATTCATTACCTTTTTATCAGTTCCACTATACGTTAATTAATTCTTTAAACATTAATTAACCATGAATAATCCCACATTAAATTTTATTACCATAACACCCCAAAGTCAACTGTTCTTTCAAAAATGACAACCTCATCATTATGTTCCAGTATCTACATCCCCATGGGTTAACACCATTTATTCAATTATTCATTATAGATATACTTTTCCACATTCCCAAGCATTCTATAAAAACATTATATGCTAATAAACACTAGGGGTCTCAACACGGTGAGTAGATGTACTACCCATAACTCTATGCCGCTTATATCAAGAACATATACTCATCCTTCCTTGAGAATCTAAACATGGAATGTACGTGGAATAACCCACATGTCTTCGCCACTTTCAGAAGAAGGGTAACTAAGACCAGCTGTCGTGATCAGTGGGGAAAAGTAAAGAAGATAAACAACCAATCAAAATTACCAAACATCCAATAATCACATCATCTCCATTCCATCATCCCTGGTGTCCTCCCTAACACTCACATTCATAAACCGATGCATATCGCCACTGTAGTCGTCATCTGCTGGCACAACCAAAAGGGCATCCATGCCTCCACATATTACCACAAAAATACAGGCTCACATTAAAACACATGCAACATTAAAACAAACATCTTCAAAATTGGGCTCTTGGCCCTTAAACAAACAAGATGGTAACTCAGAACCCTACAAGCAATTATCCTTCAACAACCACTAGTTCTTTAATCCATCTAGGGTTAACCGATTTATTATTCGTTGGTTCCAAATTCTGGAAACCTGACCAGTAAGTTATCACAAATAAATAAACATGCTAACTGCACTAATATGATTAACATCAAATTTCAATATGAACCAGATTCATTTTCATGCCTCTTTATCTAAATCCAAACAATTATACATTAATCCAAATATTCATTCTTTACCGATTTCCATCATGAACGAACAGCTAATCCAAGTAAGCATAGATATCACACAATCCAGCAAAACATGATGCAATAACATACTATAGATATCAATTTATTTATCTTGTTAAAATATTTATTATGTCAATTCCATTATCATCCAGTGGGATTAAACATGTTGGAAATACAGTTGCATGTAAAAGAAAGAGAAGCAAAGAATCCCCAACCTCAAATAGTTCCTCACGTTCTTTATTCACACAACGAGTCATGATCCTCCTCTTGCGACAATTGCATCCACCCAATGATGCCACTGTAAGACCGCACCAACCAAACCCCAAGAAAAACCCCATTACAAGCATGGATATTACATGCTATAATATGTAAAAGAGAAACATGAGGAGATTATCCTGAAAGGACTGACTATAAAACATACCATATATTAAGATAGACCAATATAGCTCAGTTTCTTCAAAACAGAGCGGAAAAAATCTGGGAGTTTGATTAGGCAACTCATATGGGAAGGACTAAAAGGTTCTAGCCTCTAATAGCCTAGAACAAAGAGGAAGAACAAGGGAGGAATATATCTTGTCCCTTTTGAAGATTTAATGGGTTGATGGTTTAAGATACACTTAATTCCCCATTAAAAGTGGATCATATTAACCCACACGGTTTGACCATGTATAAACATCCTGGGCCATAGGAATAATTAATATAGGATTTATGTTCATTGAATTGACCTTAAGAGTCCTTAAAATAATGAATTAAATGTATGTTAAACAAAGTAAACGTCAATGGGGTGAAACTGTAGGATGATGGGAACACTGTTCAAAGTCCACTTTTAGAAGTCTACTGTAAGAAGTCTTCTATTAGAAGTACATTGTTCGAAGTCCACTCTTAGAAGTCCGTTGTTTGAAGTCCGCTGTTAGAAGTCCGTTGTTAGAAGTCTGCTGTTAGAACCTCACTGGTCGAACAGTTCACAAAACCTCACTGATAGAAAACTGTTCACTAAATCCTCACTGATAGAACACTATTCACTAAAACTCACTGATAGAACACTGTTCACTATATCCTCGCTGATAGAACACCGCTCACTAAACTTCACTCATAGAAAAATGTTCACTAAATCCTCAATTATATAACAATGTTCACTAAATCCTCACTGATAGATCATTGTTCACTAAATCCTCACTGATAGAACACTTTTCACTAAATCCTCACTGATAGAACAGTGTTCACTAAATCCTCAATAATAGAACACTGTTCACTAAATCCTCAATGATAGAACACTGTTTACTAAATCCTCACTAGTATAACACTATTCACATAATCCGCACTGATAGAACACTGTTCACTAAATTCTAAATGATAGAACACTGTTCACTGAACCTCACTGATAGAACCGTTCTCAAAAACTCACTGAGAGAATAGTTCACTGAACCTCACCGATGGAACTATTCACTGGACCTCACCGATTGAACTATTCACAAAACCTCAGCAATAGAACTATTCACAAAACCTCACCGATAGAACTGTTCACTGATCCTCACCAATAGAACTATTCACTGAACCTCACCGATAGAACTGTTCACAAAACCTCGCAGATTGAACTATTCGCTGAACCTCACTGATAAAACAGTTGACTGAATCCCACTGATAGAACTCTTCACTGAACCTCACCGATATAAATGATCACAAAACCTCACTGATAGAACAATTCACAAAACCTCACTGATAGAACTGTTTACTTAACCTCACCAATTGAACTATTCACTGAACCTCACCGATAGAACTGTTCACACAACCTCACCTATTGAACTGTTCGCTGAACCTCACTGATAGAACTGTTCACTTAACCTCACATATAGAGCTGTTTACAAAACCTCACCAATAGAACTGTTCACAAAACCTCACTCATAGAACTGTTCACAAAACTTCGCCGATGGAACTGTTCCCAAAATTGGAAATTTGGCTATGTGTTTGGGATAAGTCTCCTTGACCTCCCGAAACACCTCAAACACCAAATATTCACAATGTAATTGATTTGAATGGTCCGGGACATTACATAAAATACCTCTCAAAACATTCTCATCCTTGAGAATTCAAAACCGACCTAAATAGAAGAAAAATAAAGAAACAATGTCCGAAAACCACCCATCGAGATAGCTCTCAGAAGAGTGAAAGCCACAAAAAGCAACAAAAAAATTCATAAATAAAACATAAAAGGTCTAACCATAAAGGTAAAATTGTTACATAATAAGAGTTATACATCAAAAAACTCTAGGTTCTAATCACGCATATGTGACTCACGTTCGCATGTAATTTATTATGTGCCACTGTGTCGCCATGAGACCCAAACTACAGGATAGAACACCATCATAACACCTTCTCCCTATGGACTTGGATCTACGAAGGTCGCTCCTCAATGGTTGCATCATCATCGACATTGATCTCTCCCCAATCTATGATGTGAATGTCATAATTTAGATAATGATGGAGTTGGGATACATGGAAACCAACATGTATCTGAATCATCTGTGGTGGAAGTGCTACTTGATTTGACACAGCTCCAAATTGAGCTAACACCTCGAAAGGCCCAACAAACTTGGGAGAAAACATACTTCCACAACCAAACCTTCCCTACCCACGACGGGGAGTCACCTTCAAAAAAAAGATCCCCAACAGTAAACTCCAAGTGTCTCCTCCTTTGATCATCATATAATTTCTGACAATCTTGTGCTTACTTCATCCTCTCACGAATCACCTGGACCATCTCTACTATATTCTGCACTAGTTCTGGTCTGAGAATTGCTTACACTCCAACCCCAGTCTAGCACAATAGAGAACAGCAAGTCCATACATACAAGGCTTCAAACGGCGCCATACCAATAGAGGAGTGAAACTATTATTGTAAGATAACTCCACCAGGGTTATTGCCTCATCCACGAACCACCAAAATCAATATGACAAGAGCGTAACATGTCTTCAAGAGTCTGGAAGGTTCACTCTGTCTGACCATCCATTTGGGGATGAAAAGCAGTGCTAAGGAATAGTTGAGAACCAAAATCTTGTTGGAGACCTCTCCACACCCTATAGGTAAAATGAGGATATCGATCAGAAATGATCGTCCTAGGGACACCATGAAGTCTCACCACCTCCTCTAGATATTTCCTCGACAAAAAATTCACTGAGCTCGACTCCTTGATCTCTATGAAGTGGACCGGTTTTGATAAACGATCAACTACCACACAAGTAGCATCATGTCCTCCCAGAGCTTGAGGTAAACCTATAATGAAGTCCATTGAGATGTCCTCCCACATCTAATGGGGAATCTCTAATGGATGGAAAAGACCACCTAGAAGATGGTGATCAGCCTTCACCTTCTGGAAAACTAAACATCGAGACACAAACTCTTAAACCACACGCTTCATCCCAGGCCACCAAAAATGACTCCTTAAGGATATGCACATATTTATCATGCAAAGATGTACTACTATGGGTGAACTATGGAACTCTCTGAGAACCACCTCACACATCATCAAGGGAAAAAAATCCTTCCATGATATGACACTCAGTGTTGTTCATTTTCCGACAAACCATCAGGGGCCTCACCGCAAACAAATTTGTCTCTCTAGACCTCCACAAAAAAATCCCACAACTGGGACTCTTAGACCTTCCGCACTAGGGATGACTATACTTCCATCTGAAAAAGATAACCTCTACCCCCATCTTCTCCCACATCAAGATGCAAGGCTGACAGTTCTTCCATTACTCACCAGGAATCACTGGATTCACGCACAGTAACACAACGTGAATTTCGGCTCAGCGCATCAGCTAAAACATTCCCTTTTCCAGGTGTATATGATATTTTGTAGTCATATTCTTGCATTAACTCCATCCATTGATGATGTCATAAGTTCATGTTACACTGGGAGAAACAATTCCTCAAACTCTTTTGATCGGTGAAAACCACAAAGCACTCACTGATGAGGTAATGTCTCCACAACATCATATAAAATACCATGGATGCCAACTCTAGATCATGGGTGGCATAGTTGCATTCAGGGGGACACAACTGTCAAGACCCATTAGAAACAACTGACCTCTGCTAAATGAGATCATAGCCTAACCCCATATGTCAAGAATCATAAAAAACATCAAACTGAACTCCGTCGTCTAGAAGACAAAGGACTAGAGCACTTACTAACTTTTTCTTTATATACTAGAAAGCAACCTGACACTGATCATGTCCATATAAATGCCTGATCCTTCAGAGTCAAATCTTTCAGTGGATTCACAACTCGGGAGAAATCGGCTATGAACCTCCTGTAGTAGCTTGCGAGAACATGGAAACATCACACCTCTAGCTCTGTCTGGGGGGCTGACCAAGTCACAACTAATTCTATCTTCGATGGATCCATATCTAATCTCTATTGGGACACTGATTTCCCCATGAAATGGACTTCTCGAGCCCAAAACTCACACTTTGACAACTTCCAGAACAGCTGATGTTGGCGAAGAACTCCCAAAACGGCTTGTAGAAGCTCTGAATTCTCCTCATCAGATTGGAGTACACAAGGATGTCATTGATTAAAACTACCATGAACATGTCTAGGAACTCACGGAACACAACATTCATCAATCCCATGAATATAGCTGGATAATTCATCACGCCAAATGGCATTACAACGAAATCATAAATGCCCATGACGACTACAGAAAGCAGCCTTCAGGATATCCTCATACTTCACACACATCTGATGATATCTAGACAAGAATTCGATCTTTTAAAACCAACATGCACCTTTCATTTGATCGAATAAATCATCAATTCATGAAATAGGATAGTGATTCTATATTGTCAATTTTTTAAGCGATGATAATCGACACACAACCGCAAACTTCCATCGGCCTTCTTTACGAACAAAACTGGTGTACCCCTTGGTGACACACTTGGCCAAACAAAACCACACTGAAACATGCCATAATTCTATATACATACCTCTGGTAACATAGAAGGGTCCATCCTATATGGATACATAGAGATAAGAGATTCTCCTAGCTATAGCTCGATCTCAAACATGATCTCTCGTCGAGGGGGTAATGCTATAACCAATTCTGGAAAGACATAAGGGTACTCCTCTTCGACCCTAGGAAATGGAAACTGTTGAACCTCAGAAAAACCAACATCTACTCAGCCATCATGGATGATATGGATGGAACACACCTATGACCCATCCTAGGGCCTCACTCACCAACCAACACTACTTGCTCTCCCTCTACACCATTGATGAAAAAAATTTTCTTGAAGAAATTCATGATAGCCTGCACTGAATACAACCAATCCATGATGAGTATGACATCATATGGTTTTATTCGTAAAAATAAAAAATCTCCCCAAGAGCGGTGTTTCCCCAAAACTAGCTCACAATCTCTACATACTTCAAACAAGTCACCTAGACCTCCAACTAGTGTAGTCAATGCCAAGGGAACAGGAAGCCTCTCTACCTCAAGTACCAATTTATGGACAAGGGTAGGTGATATGAAGGAGTGTGTGGCATGTAAATAAAACAAGGCATAAAATAAGGTAGAAAAAAAAATCAAAGGGTACCTCGACTGGCATCTGGCTCTCATGGAGATAGCAACGCTAGAGCATGAAGCTGACAACAACCTCCTCCACGGCCTCACTGACCCTGAGGATGACCACCACCACAATCGTGCTATGCTCTCTAAAGAAGTGGAGCGTCATGGGGCTATCCTCTACCTTCCTGATATACCCTCTGGTGATCTAATTCTAATGCAACCAGCTACTGCTGCCTTGGATGGAACTACCTAAATGGAAGAACCTAGAGCATTGTGTCTGGTGCATGATGACCACTCTGAATGGTTGGGCACTCCCGCTGCTGATGACCACGACCACCATAAGAAAAAGAAGCGTCTGATCCCTTGGCGTAGGCATGAGAGTTGCTGCCTATAGAGAAACGAGATGTGAAGGGCTGGGACATACCCCGTCTGAATGAAAACTCTTCTGCCCTGAAAACCGAGAACCCCGGACCATAGCTCTGCTTCGTGAGGAATCATCCCAATTCCCCTCTCGTGATGATCATGTCCTGGCCAATGTCCAATTGACAACCTATTCCCTCACCAGTACCTCAAGATATGTTTTTAACATAAATGGGGTGACCTAGTGCCAGATCTCTAGATGAAAAGCCTCCTCAAAAGTCCTCTCCATAGACTCCTCATCTAGCAGTAGGTCTGAAGCATATCATAAAAGGTTCTGGAAATGGATTCCAAACTCTTGAACACTAGAGCTCCACCGTCGAAGGGTATGAAGCTCCTGGAGACTGGACACCTTCACAGTCGAAGAATGAAACGTGACTCAAACCTATCTCGGAACACCTCCCATCAGATTTCTGACTCCTCATGATCCCCGAAGAACAAGAACCACCATTGCCTTGCTGCTCCATGAAGCATCGTCACAACCAAGGTCACCTAGTGCTCCTTATGAGCACGAATCGAACTGAATCTGATCTCAACCTCCTCTAACTAGTCTTCCGTGACTGCATCTAAAATAGTGCCCTTGTACTTCTACAGAGTCTGGCACTGAAACTCTCGGAGTGTCTTCCTCCAAGTGTCTTCATCGTCAAACTCTACCATGCAGCGATCTGCTAGAATAGCCTGCTGAACATTTTCTACGCAAACCTGAAGAGGATGTCGACCTGGAGACATAACAATAAAATAAAAACCGTTAGAGTTCCTAAACCTGGAATATGGAAGACTCAACATTAATTAATTAATTTTTTTCTTTTATTCATTTTAGGTTAACCTATCCCAAGGTCTACCCATTCAAACATAGGCACAAAGAAGAATGATACATGATCCTTTCCTAGGTCTCTACCCTGCAACTAGTATCATCTTGTTTCTTAGCCATTGTAAACATAAAGGATTGTACATCAGATCATAGGGGTCCCTAAATGACTATGTCTCAACTGGTCTCCAGTGTTTACCTCACTTACTAAACATGAATGACACTATTGCCCTACCAACCCATGCAACCTCACCTGTGCCTAACTCCAAAATCCTTCATATCCATCAACCTTCCTCTGATACCACTCTGTCATGACCCCCTCTCCCCAATGTGTACCCCTCCTAGGTCGGCAATGTGAAAAGGGAGATAATGACCCTCCCCCCCCCCGAGTCCCACCTCAAGTAGGCCCCGGGTTGGCGACTAGCACTAAGGGTATAATAAACACACAAATGGGAGGCATTACCCTCTATGAGAACACATGCAGATGAGAGAGATAAGATAGACACCAACCAACTGCAACTTAGAACTGAAATATAAATTAAACCCAATTTCACGTATGTAATTCCATGAAAAAGTACTACAACTGAAATGGGAAAACTGCAAGTACCCAAAAGAAAGTAAAAAAAGCAGCAACCACAAGCCCGAACAGCTTCGGTAACCCCAAGCTCTTAGAAACCATCTTGATCTCAAACCTACAACATTTGACATAAAAAATAGTTTATATATACATAGGGTGATTATTACAGTATACTCAGTAGGATCATCCTCGAAGCCTCTCATGCAATGTAAAGAAATCATGCTAAAGCACTGTGATGAAAAAGTGAAACTAAATCATCACCTAAACAGGTATAAAAAGTTCCCATCCTCTCCATGAATACTCTCACAACATAATGCATATAAGAATATATCATATAATAATGAATATCAAGGGTACCCCGCTACTACTTACCAACTGTTTTTCCACTTTGCCCCAACGTCACACGTCCTGAGCATCTCTCTCCAAAAAGGCTTGCCCACACACACATGGGAAATGCACCACAATGTGCACCTCGTGCAACAAAACCACCACATCCCCACACCAATGTAACCAGGTAGTTTCTGGGAGTCACCAATGCTCGCATAATGTGTGTCATAAATCGGGTATTATACCTCAAACAATTGTATCCCATACAACGAGTAAGGATCCTCAATCCATTCTAACCTATACATGTTACACCTATAGTAGTATATTGAAAACTATATCCAGAATATATGTGTGTGAATAACCACAATCCATTACATCCCTCTACACTCTAATATGGGTAAAACTAACCAATGTGCCTGGGAGCACTAGTAACTACCAAGAGAAGAGAGCGGGGACAAAGGGGGTAGTCATCTATCCATCCTCCCACCGGAAAGTTGTGTAAAACACCCCCAGGGCTCAGAATCCCCAGGGTGTCAGTTTTCCTTACTGACAGGGTGGAGTATCATATAGAAACACAAAAAGTAGAGGATATATGATATCTCACAACCACACTATGGGCCACTACTTCTAAGACTAGGTATCATATAATCACACAACCATTTAAAGTTATTTGTTAGATTAATTCATTCCCTTTTTATCAGTTCCACTGTACGTTAATTAATTCATTAAACATGAATTGACCATGAATAATTCAACATTAAATTTCATTATCATCACACCCAAAGTCAATTGTTCCTTCAAAAATTACAACCTCATCATTATATTCCGGCATCTCCAACCCCATGGGTTAACAACTTTTATTCAATTATTAATTATATAAATATTTTCCAACATTCCCAGACATTCTAGAATGACATTATATGATACTAAACACAAGGGGGCTCAACATGGTGAGTAGAAGTACTATTCGTTGTGTCTTTTCCCCTTATAGAAAGAGAATATACACATCCTTACATGAGAAGATAAACATGGAAAGAATGTGGCATACCCCATGTGTCATTTCCTCTTTAGGAAGAAGGGTCAGTAAGAACAGCTGCCTTGAGTAGTTGGGAAAATTAAAGCTGATAAACAACCAATCTAAATTACCTTCAATCCAACAATCACATCCACTCCATTCCATCATCCCTGGTGTCCTCTATAACACCCACATGCATTAACCGATGCATCTCGCCACTCTAGGAGTCATCTGCTGCCACATCCAAATGGGCCTCCATGCCTCCACATATTACCACAACCATCCAGGATCACATTAAAACACTATCAGCATTAAAACAAACATTTTCAAAATTGGGCTCTAGGACCTTAAACCAACAAGAGGGTAACTCAGTACCCTACAAGAAATTATCTTTTAACAACCATCAGTTCTTTAATCCATCTTGGGATAACCGATTTAATATTTGTTGGTTCCAAATTTTGGAAACCTGACCAGTAGGTTATCACAAATAAATAAACCATCTTACTGCACTAATTTGATTAACATCAAATTACAACAAGAACCAGATTCGTTTTCATGCCTCGTTATCTTTAGCCAAACAACTATCAATTAATCCCAATTTACGTTCTTTACCGATTTCCATCAAGAACGAACATCTAATCGAAGAAAGCATAGATATCACACTATCTTGCAAAACATGAGGAAATAACATATCATCGATATCAATTTATTTATCTGGTTAAAATATTTATTACGTCAGTTCAATTATCATCTAGTGGGATTAAAGATGACAGCAATATAGTTGCATGTAAAATAATGAGAAGCAACGAATCCCCTACCTCAAACAGTTCCACACGTTCTTTATCCACACAACATGTCATGATCCTCCTCTCGCGACAACTGCATCCACGTGAGGATTCCATGGTACAACCACACCAAACAAACCCAAAAAAACCCATTAGAATCATGGAAATTACACGCTATAACATGGAAAGGAGAAAAATTAGGAGATGATCCCCAATGAACAACTATAAAACATACCATATATCGAAGACTAAGCGATACACCTCAGTTTCATCAAAATAGAGTGGAACCAATCTTAGGATTAAAGTTTTATTGTGAAACTCCTATGGGAAGGATTGAAAGGTTCTAGCATATCATAGCTGAGAACAAAGAGGAAGAACACGGGAGGAAGAAATCTTGTCCCTTTTGATGTTTTAATGGGGCGACGGTTTAAGATATGCATAATTACCCATTAAAAGAAGATCACATTAACCCACGTGGTTTGACCAAGTGAAAACATCATGAGCCATAGGAATAATTAATATGGTATTTATGGTCTTTGAATTGTATTTAAGTGTCCTCAAAATAAGGCTATAAATGTATTTTACATCAAAGGAAATGTCAAAGTGGTGCAACTATAGAATGATGGAACCACTGTTGAAAGTCCACTGTTAGAAGTCCGCTCTTAGAATTCCGATATTAGAAGTCCACTGTTAGAAGTCCCCTAGAAGTCCACTGATAGAAGTATTCTGTTAGAAGTCTATTGTTAGAAGTCAGGTGTTAGAAGTCAGATGTTAGAAGTTTGTTATTATAAGTCTCCTGTTAGAAATCTGCTGTTATAAGTCCGCTGTTAGAAGCCCATTTTTAGAACCTCACTAGTAGAACTGTTCACAAAACCTCACTTGTAGAACACTATTCACTAAATCCTCAGTGATAGAACACTGTTCACTAAACCTCCCTGATAGAACACAGTTCAATAAATCATCACTTATAGAACACTGTTCACTAAACCTCAGTGATAGAACAGTTTTCACTAAATCATCACTGATAGAACACAGTTCACTAAATCCTCACTGATCGAACCATGTTTACTAAATCCTCACTAATAGAACACTATTCACTAAATCATCACTGATATAACACTGTTCACTAAATCTTCACTTATAGAACACTGTTCATTAAATCCTCACTGATAGAACATTGTTCACTAAATCCTCACTGATAGAAAATTGTTCACTAAATCATCACTAATAGAACAATGTTCACTAAATCATCACTAATAGAACACTATTTAATAAATTCTCACTGATAAAACATTTTTCATTGAACCTCGCTGATAGAACTATTCAAAAAACCTCACCGATAGAATTGTTCCCTAAACCTGACCTATAGAACTGTTCACTGAACCTCACTGATAGAACTACTCACAAAACCTCACTGATAGAACTGTTCATTGAATCTCACTGATTGAACTGTTCACTGAACCTCACTGATAGAACTATTCACAAAACCTCACCGATAGAACTCTTCACAAAACCTCACTGATAGAATTCTTCACTTAACCTCACCGATAGAACAGTTCACTAAACCTCACCGACAGAACTATTCAAAAAACCTCACTAATAGAACTATTCACTGAACCTCCCCACATGAACTGTTAACTAAACCTCACCAATAGAACTGTTCACAAAACATCACCGATATAACTGTTCACAAAACCTCACCGATCGAACTGTTCACTGAACCTCACCGATAGAACTGTTCACTGAACCTCACCTATAGAACTGTTCACAAAACCTCATCGATAGAAATGTTAAAAAAAATATGAAATTTGGATAATTGTTGGGGATAAGTCACCTTGACCTCCCGGAACACCTCAAAAACAACATTTTCACAATGTATTGGACCGGAGAGGTCCGGACCATTACAGTTTGAATGTCCTATGATTGATTTACACTGAATATCCAATCATATTGAGTGTATTTATATTTTTCACACATAATAATGTAATCAATTTATCCTTAATTTTTGGATATAGTCTTTTTAAGGGATGTTATCTCAATTTACATTTCATTGAGACTTTTTTTTTGTTTTTATGAACCAATTCTCTTTAATATCGTGTATATACAGTCCTTTGACATAATATATCATGAAATCCTTTATTCTCATAATGTTATAATGTTTTTATTACCTCAATTATTTGTAATCAAGTATGTCTCATTTGTTTAAAAACTCAAACTAAAATATCATTTTTAAATGTTTTAATGATTTATTCTTCTAAATCATTCTCATTAATGACCATGTTTTAAAAATGGTTTTAAATATTTATTTATATGGACATTAATTCATTAAAATTAAAATTAATTTTCATAGTTTCAAAGTGGTATGAGAAACATTGATTCAAAAATCTAATTTAAATGACTTCTTGATTAATAGTGAGACTTTTAATTGTTTTCATGAAAGGGGGGGATATATGTCTCCATTAGTTTTGGTGATTAATTTCATCAATGTAAATATCCTTCATTATTATCGATTGAGTATAATTTATTATAATATAATCATCCATATTGTATTTAATGAGTTATGATTGACTGTGGATGTGCTATTTTTATACCATTCATGGTTTATGCATAAAGTATTGACATTTTTTATGCTAGTTTTAATACGAATGTTTATGTTATGTTTCAACCTTTTCGTATGAGGAATGCATTGAACATAGTAAGTGATGGTTGGAGCATGTTATAGATCCTTGATGCATTGGTAGGTCTAAGGAGACAATTATACCTGGAATTGGTGGAGGCCTTTCCCAATTTTTGATTTATGGTTTTGGACGAGGCCTTAATCATTTTTAAATGTCTTTTCCACGACCTTGAAAAAATGATTCAGAATGTCTAGATTCATGCATTCCATCCTTATGAAAATTTCAATTAATATTTCAGGTTGTTATTCGACTAGTAGAATACCCATAAAAATATTTTATTAGGGCATTATTTACTCATATCATATTCCTTCAATAATGTGTTAGTGATTATTATTTGTAAAAGCATGTATTTTCAATTATTCACCATACCTAATTTTATTGTTAATTTCTGCTGTATTGCTTACTCTTACTGAGTGCTTGAGGTCACCCCTTTCTGATGTTACATTTTCCTAGGATATGAAAACGTTAGTTATGAGTGACTTGTAGGAATAATCATTTATTCTTGGATGTTTCTAATGGAAAAAATTAGTGTTTTTTTATTTTCAAGTCGTAATGTTGAACTTATGTATGTATATTATTCACAAGGCAACTAAACTAATCAGTCCATTGGGAATTGATTCCTTGTGATCATGCCAATGTTATATAATTATGAACTGACTCCTAGATTCTGGGGTCAGGGTGTTACAATCGGGGACCACTGTCTCTTGGATAAATGTCATTCATTTTTCTAATACCACTTTTCCAGGATTTTAATATTGATGGAAATAATGTTTATATAATTCATAACTGATATTTATTTCATAATTATGATTATTCAGTTATTATATAACACATACCTTTATTCTTTCCAATTTTTTGGGAATACGATTGCATCGTTCATGTGTATGGTTAACTATAGCCTTGAGAAGAGATGTGATTTTTCATTCTTTATGTGGAATATTTTAATGACTAGTGTCACAAAATCATATCATATTTATGAATAAAATTTTAATTAAATGGTAATATATATATATATATATATCATTTGTAGTTGTTTCTGCCAATATGACAAGAAATTTGAAACAACGCTCATACAGAGGTATGACCTACCATCTCCATGAATGATGTATTTTGTTTATTTTATCTAAATTATAGAGATTACTGGAAATAAAAAAATAAAAAAATAGTGTGATATTAATATCATTGTTTAAAATGTATATATTATTGTACCGTTATCAACGAAATAGGAAAAAGATATAAAGAAATAAAATTATAATGAAAACAATTTGGTTGTACCCAAAACATAACATTAATAAAGAATTTTTAATAAACTATTAATAAAATATCATAAAGAAATAATATACAGAAATATATATATTATTATGGTTCTTTTATATATTTATAATAAACATATATTTATTATATCAGATTTTTGAATTATTATGACATATGTTAAGACTTATGGTTGGAGTATTTCTAGTCTCACTTCTATTTCTTGAAGAGTTATTCCATTATAAAAACACATTTATTTTATGTGGTGAATATACTTAACTTTGAATAGATATATAATAAATATACTGCATTTAAAGATAATTAATGTTTTCATTGATTTTTCCATTTCACAGGGATTAGGGTACTAAATTTACACAAGTAGTTGATTTTTTTATCAATTTACCTTCTTTGATATATTTTTACATTATGTATATATATTATTTCAATAGGTTCATATATATATACTTTTAAATATAATATCATGAATTATTGATCATCATGATATTTTAAGTTTGGATTTATGTTATTCCTTCACGGGACTTATGATTCAATGTTATCATTGTGGTATGTGTATTGTGTAAAAATCTTATAATTTATGGGGATTGACTATGATTAAGTCTGTTATGTTTATTTCTTATTATATATCAATCAATAATTCTCATCAAATTTTTTATTTGTTTCTTATTCATGATACCTTTATGTCAATTTTCCATTTTTTAACACATTGGTAGTTAACATAAGTAATAACATGCATTTATTAAAATTTAACTTTAACTCTCCCTTGAGTAAAAAAATAGATTTCCTTCTAACCCACAGTTTGAAAAAATGTTTTATAATTTATTTTAAAAAAATATTTTATTTTTTGAAGAACGTATTACACTTTTTTATGTGAAAAATATTAGAAAATTATCATTATGTTTTTTTCAAAAAAAATCCTATTCGGAATTACCCGAAAATGTGAATGGAGTGTTTGATTTAACATGTATGGAATGAATGGGGTTGTTCAACACCATGTCCAATCATTAATATGAATATTACTTTATAATTTATCAAATTTATATTAAATGAAGAATGTTTTTCATATTTTTTTATGATTTAATGTTTATTTTTCAAAGAGTAATGACATTTTAAAATTATTTTCCCCCTCACATTACCTTAGTTTGTGTTACCATTACATTAGTGGGGATTTTATCCAATGTAACAATTCATATTCTATTTATAAAAGGTTTCTGATTTTATAGAATGATTTTTCTGAAACCTGTTTCTATTCAACGAGTTATAAAATAAGGAAATGATTATGAAAAAATATTATTTTCATGGGTTAATAAATATGGAAATAATTATTTAACCAATCACATTTTTTAAAGATATGATATGATAAAATGTTTATAATAACCATTTTATTTCATTGGTTATTATGTGATGAATGTTTACTCCCTTTTTTCAAACATAAATACAATTTTCATTATATGACTGGTCACACCTATATATCCCTCCAATGCGTTGGGTAAATATTTATATATCTAATGACATTAAATAGGTTAGAATGGGTAGTGAACCCAGTATAGTGAGATATGGCTAAAACGAGGACTGAACTAGGTAATTTAAAACATATTGTCTAGTAGGATCTGATTCCTAGTGACCCTTGACCAATATGGAAATGATTCTATTTTCATATGTGTGTGACACAAATTTCATTCCTTATGTTAGTGTTATTATCTTATGGATTATTTTATATGATTATATTATTATTAATGACTCTTTAGATTACAATAATTATTCCTTGACTCATATATTTGATTTTTGATATAATGAGTATGAGTTTCAAACATTATGATCATGTTCTCATACAATTTTTTGGCGATGTTCTTATATATCTCGTTTGATAAAAATTATCAAATATGTATCTTCACCATCTCTTATGTTTATTTTCACTATGTTATAAATATTTATATAATGTATGACATGTCTATAATGGGTGGTATAAGTGATGTATTTTATGGGCGATGATGTAGCTCACCCATAGAACAATTTTTATGTTTCTATGTTTCCAAAGGCACTAAACTATCATGGTTCTCAGAAACATGGTTAGAAAATATAATGAATATTAATATAAAATTAGGTAATATCTATGAATGATAAACAATTTTTTTTATATTTGGTATTAAATGATGTGTATTGTTTACATTCGGAATCACGGATGATAATATAATAATAAGATCCCTATGGATATGTCAGAAGATACTTTAATTAATGAGTTGAAGTATAGGGAAATGTCAATGAATTTTAATAAATGATTGAGTTAGTGGTTTCAAAGAAAATCTATCCCCATTTGTATACTAAAAGTGGATGTCTATATAGAAAGATGTAAATAAGGTTTACTACCCAAAAATCTATATTGAACTAGACTACATCTGGAACTGGTGCATGAAATGGCCCTTGTTGTAGACCATGTTTGGATCTCCAGGGGGTATTCTTTTGAAAATCAAAAACACTATAGGAATAATCATTTCATATTGAAGTATATGATGACTATGAATATCCTCGGATAAACCTAAGGTGTCACAGAATAAAGAAAACGTTTTCATTATTTAGAGAAAATATAAGATATTTATCATGATTATATGATTACTCTTTATTATAAATGTGATTTTTTATTTTAGTCAGTGGATAGAACCTAGATGAATCATGTTAATGATGAGTTCAATAGATAATGAAATTATTGTCCCCATAATAATTCAATTATAATGGGTTCTAGAATATAAAATCACATTATTTCGATCTCATTGAATTTTCAAGCTACAAGTCTTACTGAACTACCAAACGTGAAAAGGGGAGAAAATTTTCTTATTGATTCCATCATGAAAAAACATCCACCTTCCATATGTGGTACTACTAATATACTAGTTACTGAATAATTAATTATTACAACTAAAAGTATATTTTCAATTTTCAAGTGTTTGGAATGTGAAAATTCATTTTTTCTACAAAATGTTTGGAAGGTGAATCATATAAATGGTGGAATTATATCAAGAATATGAGTCCACATGATAATATAGACAACATGGATTGGGACCAGTTCAAGAACGTATTATTCAAAAAGTAAATTTCTAGTCTACATTGTATGAAGATAGAGATGGATTTCCCCTATTTGATGACAAATAATGATGAACCAAATGGTACCTATGAAGATAAATTCACATGAATTGTGATTTACTCCGATAGTATTATCATAAATCATAAAATGAAGCCTTAATAATCATTCAACGACTTAATAATTAGTCATTGAAGTGAATTATTTATAAGAAAATTAAGTATCTGTGATGATTTTGTCCTATTTCTTATCATGGTTGAAAATGGATTTCATAATTATGTATCAATAAAATTGATTTAAAAAGAAATAGAATATGGGGTTCAATATAAAAAATAAAAACCATATATAGGAGAATTTTAATATTCCATATGCTCAGTGTTTGTGAAAAATCAAGGAAGAAATTTTACAAAGGGGACTACCAAATGTTTTTAATTGTGCAATGTAATTCATGTTTGATATTTTGTAAAAACATGTCATTCTATATTAATGTGGAGATAATTAATATATTATATTTGATATAACATACATTCTATGGGCCTTAATACCATGTTATAAATCATGTTAATCATAAATGGTTATGGGAAAACTGGATATCTATGACATGCCTATTTTTTTGAAATTTTTTTATTAGAGATTAGTTCCATTGTCTAAAAAAATTGATATTGAGTTTTCAATAGAAATTATTCTTGGTTCAATACTAATTTTAAAGACTCTCAATTGAATGGAACCAAATGAGTTATAGGAATTAAAGAATAAATTCAAGGAATACCTTGATAGGGGATTCATTTAGCCATGCGTGTCCCCTTGGGGTGTAACTATTCATATTTCTAAAAAGAAATATTGATCAAATCAACATGGAATTGATTATCTGGAGTATGACCCCATCATTATTAATAAAAATCATCATATCCACTATATTGTTGTATTGTTTGAATATTTTTTGTAACTCAATAGATCTCCAGGATAGGTATTCATTCTGTAAATCATCAATTGAGAGCTAAGAATGAGGACATACCCAAAATGATAGGTCATATTGGATAAGGACAATATGAATATATTTTGATTCATTTGATCTTACTAATTACCTTGATATCCTCATGGTATTAATGAATAGGGTCCTTACTGATTTTAATGATAAGTTTGTGGTATTCCTGATAGAAGATACTATTATCAATTAAAAATATAATGGAATATAATTAATATCACTTTTTAGTTATACTAATGACCCTAATGAATGAAAAAATATATGAAAAATATAAAAATTGTGAATTTTTTCAACAAATGGATTCATTTTTCTATCACATAATCTCAAGACAGAGTATTTTGGTTGATCGATCATTGATGATGGATATTTAATTTTGGCCTAGACCAACCCCAGTGATTGAGATACATTGGTTTCATGGTTTAGATGGATTTTATTAGTGGTTTTTAGAGAATTTCTCATAACTATCTAATTATCTGACCATGTTAACATAGAAGGGAGCCATTTTCCTCTAGACATTTTAATGTGAGAAATATTATATGGAACTATGTAAAATATTAGTTAGCGCACATATTATTACACTAACATATATTGTAGAAATTGTGGTAAATTTTTTTTGATTCTTATGTGATGGGTTTGGGATGTTTTCCTATCATGAATAACTTTGTAATAACTTATGTAGCTTGAAAATTTAATATTGATGGTCTAAAAAACCCATATCATGATTTGGAATCATCTACATAAAATATTTTCTTAATGATACGGAGGAATTATATTTATATTGAAAATTTTGATATACAATATGATTAATAAAAATTGATGTATAAAATCAACCAGAAGTAATTGATTGTGGACTAAAAAGCACTATTAGAGATGATTAAATATTATGACTACTCAATACATCATTAAACTATGAAAGCGTTCATGGTTTTCAATTGTTTTAGTCAAAAGGATCATGCATGATTATTCGTGATTAGGATTACAAAAGGTCCAATATTTTTTTATTTTACATGGATGGATCTACTAATCTATAATAAAGGGGTAAAATAATGTATTTCTCAATTAAATATTCAACCATTTCTCCATGTGATGATTAAAGAGGAACTGGAGGAAGATTTTGAGATTAATAATAAAGTTATAAATTTTCTTGAGATTAACCTTGATCGTTATGATATGATAAGATTCTACAAACATGTATGTGTTATTTCCCTAAAAGATTGAAAGAAGAGTTGTTAGAGGATTATCATAGTTATTTATTCTATATTAATCTAGGAATTATGAATATATATAGATATTTTTAAAAAAAATTGGGGGTATAGAATTAATTGAGATGTCATATAGTGTATATATCAATTCTTGGAATGTCAGTATGTGATGACACAATGGTAAAATCCTATGTAATGCCGAATCTATTTCACATACCAATGTGAAAATGGGAAAACATTGCTAGTGATTTTTTTCAATGGACTCCCTAAATTTTATAAATAGTATAATATTATATGGGTTGTGTTTGATCAACATAATAAGTTATCACAATTTATCTCCATCATTGATGACTTCTCGATGGATTACCCTTCCTGTATATACATTATTATAAATAAAATGTTTTTTGTATTAACACATTCCATTGTATATGATCAGGATCCATATTTCACCTCAATGTTATAGGGATGTCATTAAAATGATCTTGATAAGGATTTGAGTTACTATACTGTGTAATTTCCTTAAAAGGATGGTCAGACTAAATTAAAAAATTAATACCCAATATGATATGAGGAGAAATTTTTCGTAGGATTTTTAAGGATGTTGGGATTGAAACCAACCTCTTTTTTAGAACAATATATTTCACCCATTTGTTCAGATGGATCCTTATGATTTCATTTATAGAATTAAATGTAGAGATCCAATGTTCTGGATTGATGTTATTGAAATAATGATATTGGACCTAAGACGGATGAATAAATCGAAGAAAATGTTATACCCCTTTAGCCACTCATCAGTGTTTCTCATATTCAACCAAATATCTATGCTGAAAATCACTATTGTGATATATCATTTGATTTTGATTATATTTTGATTCTAACAATTCCATCATTGAATAAGGTTATGATATTCATGAAGAATGGGAAATTGTGACCCTTATATATTGGTATCTCTGAAATTCTCAATCATTTCAGGATTAGGTTATTTTTTTCACTTCCACAGAACCACTTACATATCCAAAATGTGATCCATGTCTGTGTTATGAGTAATTACATACCTAACCCTTCAAATGTAAGAAATCATGAGATCATACCACTGGAGGAATATCTTTCTTATGATGAAAAATGGTAGATATTCAAGATTGTATGGAGAAAGATCTACGAAACTAGATGACTCATCTAATATTATTTTATGGTAAAACCACCAGTTTTATGAAGCTATATGTGAAATTTAGGATATAACGGTGGATAATAATCCTCATTTGATTATATCAGATTGATAACTTATGAGGGTAAAATTCATTTTAACGAGGTAGATAGTTACACCACATGTTTTTATGAATTAAAATTTATTATAATTTAATTTATTCGATATATTTTGTTATATGAAACCAAAAATCGTTATTTCATTATATACTACCAAGGGTTAGGTTGCTCTACATGAAAAACTCGGTTAACATACCTCACACAGGATACAAAGTTTTAGCAAAACCATGACGTATTATTTCTATAGTCATTTAAGAATAAATATTATAACCTATCAATTATATATTAAAAATTCATATAAATTAATACTATTTAAATATTAATTATAATGTTTTTATATATATAATAAATTGATGATAAAAGTAATTCTTTTTAGTAAAGACTTTATATGTTTGAAAATACTTTCCTCTAAAAGAAGTGTTATTTTTTTAATTTTTAAATAATAATAAAATAAATCCATGATAATTTTTGGAAATTAATTTTATTCAATACACAATATTTTTCAATTAAAAATTTCAAATTTATCTTAGAGTGTTTTCTTATTTTTATGAAAAGATTGATTTTTTTTGTATAATGAAAAATAAGGACTTTTAAAGGAAATATTATTCTTCTCTTAATTTATTTATAATGTAAAATAATATTTTAATTTTTGTTTAAAATTTATATCTATTCAATTAAACAAATATTAATCCAACATAGCATATTGGAATCAGTTTTATATTCAAATTTAATATAACAACATTGTAAATTTTTTATACTTTTCTCTTTAAAACATCATATTCGGATCATATATACGAGATTAAGTGAAATTTATATATTTTCACATATTTGGTTTGAGTGTGGGAAATAGGATTATATATTTCAAACCATAATAAATTTTAATGATTACTAAGGTAAAATAAATTTTGTACCAAACTAATTAGTAAAGTTAATTAAAATTAAATACATTAATTAAGTTAAAAACAAGTTTACAATGTTGTTAGTCTAAAAATATAATGTATAATAATGAACTAAAACATTTCTAAAACCCATATTATAGTCATATTTTTTATACTTTATTTTCCGAGAATTGGACAAATATTGGTTCCTTTTGACACTATTGAAATGTGGGTGGAGTTCACTCATTAAAAAAATTATAACTATGCCACTCACATAAATTATAAAAGGACACACCTTCTCTACCTCTCTTCACACGATAAATTACAAGTGGTGGGGAAAATAACATTTGAAATCACTTATTAATATCACACATATAATCCTGTAATTTTTTCTCTAGTTTGAAATATATCCAAGGACATGCTTTAGTGAAAACTTGTTAGAGATACACAAAGAAGGGGCAACACTCATCAACAAACATTGTTGTTGTATTTACTACTCAAACCAAATTAATTTTTTATATCATTATTATATAATAAAATAAATATATTTAATATGAAAATATTTTAATAAGGGTATAAACTATATCAACAAAAAAATTCATAAAATGGGTTACGAATAATCATTCGTGTGTTCGGTGAACTACTGCCTCACGAACTAATGTCATTCATTTTCCCATTACAACATTTAATGGTTGAAAATAATGAGGGATTTACTATTTATATATTATATATATGACATTAATAATGATATAATGATTCAGAAATTTATATATAGAATATATCTTCAAGATTTCTATTTTTCAATATATGATTACATCATTCGTGTATATGGTATACTATATCCTCATGAAGCGATTTGCTTCGTACATGATTTTCATAGACAGTAGAGAAGATTATTTTCATAAAAATATATAATATATATGACACAAAAATGATATGTAAATGATAATATATATATATATATACCATTTTCGTGTTTTTCTATCAATACGACATGAAAATGGAAACAATATTCTTTCATACGTATGACATACCATCTCCATGAATAGGGTGCGTCATTTCCTATAACTACGTTAAATGGATTACAATAAATAAAAAATATAATTATTATATATGTTACTTACATCATTGTTTTACATTCTGGTGATGAATTATTAATGATAAAAATAAGAGGACCAAAAAAACTATAAAAAAAATTTATGTAAAAAATTGTTATTACCTGAAACGTAACATTAATATCGAATTATGAATAAAAGGGTAATAAAAGTTCATAAAGAACTCATATATAGTGAGACAAATATGAAAATGGTTAATTGATATATATATATATATATATTCAATAAAATTATATTTATTATACAAGAATTTTTAATTAGTACGATGGAATTAATGACTTAAGGTACGAATATTTATAATTTAACTTTTACTTATTAGAGACTTATTCAATAATAACCACTACTTTAATTTATGTGGTGTATATAATGCCAAATAAAAACACATATCATATATATAATTATTTCATTGATAAATAATGTTTCCATTGATCTTATTCATTCATAGGGATTAAGATTCAAATGTAACACAAGTAGTAGGGGATACTTTCTTCAATTTACATTCTTTAAGATTTATGTTTTATTATGCACCTCTATTAATTAAATAGGTGAATATAAAACTTCTTTTAAATGTAAAATCACAATTTTTTTATTCCTCATGATATTTTATGTCATTTGATATGTTTTGATAAGATTAAAGTTCTTTGATATTGATTTCACTTCCTGTGTGAAGATGTTATGAATGATTATGATCATGTGGCACGAATAAATATTGTTTTCAATATCTGATGGGTGTGAGCTAAATCACCCTAAAATCAAATAGGTAAATTTTTTTATAACTCCTGATATTAATAGGTATGAAATGAGAGTGAACCTGGAACATTTAAAAATAGATGGAATGGTTAGTGAACTCGGTACACTAATAAATGGTTGGAACGAGGAGTGAGCTCAGTATAGTAAATGATCTAGTTTGCTTTTATGGCCTTGGAAGTAAGTGATAGTTAATAATAAAATGATTTTATATTATTATGTATAGCCACAAATTGCATTCCTTTAGACTATTTTATTATCCCATGGAACACTACTGATGATTATCTTGTGATTCATGTCATAGGAATGAAAATTTATATTCACTAACTCATGTATCTAATTTTTGATATGATGGGTAAGGATTTTAGAAGTTATTATCATGATATCATCCCATTATTTTTATGTTATGCATATATATCTCCCTTGTTTAGCATTATTGAGAATATCCGGTCACCATATCTTATGTTTTTATTCAATTAGTTATGCTGAAATATATTATGTATGATATTTCAATAAAGGGTTCCAATTTTAAAGAGTGTAGAGGGAGATGATACTTCTATCATTTCAATTGTTTTTTATTTTTTCGAGCATCTAATGAAACTAATGTATTACAGTTCATGGGTATTTGTCTATGTAATGTATCTAATAATGAATAAAAATTATGTAATATCTATTATTCTTAATCATTGTTCATAATAACAGTATGGGTGTTATTCATTAGTGACTTTTTTAAAAGTGTTCCCTTTAATAATTTTTCCTCAAAATTCGTGTTTAACAAAAAGTTTTTTGTATGTTCTTGTTTATACAAAAAATATTGATACATTTCATTTTCAAATAATTTTATCATTACATTAAATGGTTTAAATATGAACATTTAATATATTTAACAATCAGATCATTTTGAAATTTATTACCAAAGAACAAAAAAAATCATATATGGCTTTACCACCCTTACCCACAAACATAATTGTATATAATTATAAATTGCCCTCTCTAAAATTACATTATTATTTAAAAAATAATTTATTAATAAAAATATTTTTGTATTTTTTACTTTTATTTTTTCTAATGAAACAAATATTTTTTCTCATCATTAAGAAATAAGTAAAATTGTTATTGTTTATTTGAATGTATACAATTTAAAATGGGTTTTATGAATGAAGTAAAATTTAGATATTTTATTTATCCAGTCTAATGTTCTAAAGTATTTTATTTTAATGAAGTGTGTGCACTATGTGGAAGTGATTATAGGTGATCCTAATATATATCTACGATTTCTTGGGTATTATGATGGAGTTTACCTGTTATAGGTTACTCCTAAAAAATATGAAAATTAGTTACTAAGTAGATCATTTTGTTTGGGTACTCATGTGTATTAATGTATGGATTATATATTAAGGTTCCTATATGATGTGATTAGAATGGTTTATAATGAATATCATTTATTTTGAAAAGTCATGAATATTATTTTATATTATTAATGGCGCATTATGACTTTTTTAAAGGTGAAGTGTTTGGTTCAATGATTAGTACTAATTATTTTTCATGCTTTCAATGAAAAAAATATCTATATGATTTTTTCATTTATAATTGCCAATGAAATAATTTTTAAATTTAATTAAGAAATTATTTTATCTTCATGAAAATGGAAACAGATGATTACAGTCAAATGCTCATTTTGAAAAATGAAATGTCTGTTAAGAATTTTTCATGTTTACAAATAAACTAACTAGTTTCATTCCCTTTGTATCCATTATTATGATTTGGTTCTCACTTATCCCATTTTTTTATGATTTTTATAGGGCATTAGAATGGGTAGAAATATTAATAAATTAATATTTCCAAATATTGGAGTTAATTTCAACATTTTAGGTGTTCCATTATAATTTTTTTAAACAATTTACATCGTTTAAAAGTAATTACTCTATCATGTAATGATTTAAAAAAATTAATAAAATGATAAGTGAAGGAAAAGTACTGAAGTGAATATTTTTTAATAAATCATGAAACTATTTGTTTTTATGTATGTTGTGTTATATTTGGTATTAGGTGAATGTTTTAGTTTAAATTAATAGTTAATTAGATGTTAAAATACACAATAATTTTATTATAATATATATTTAATAGAACAATGTGATAGATTTTGATGATTTATTTTTTTCATCATCTAAACTATTTATCCATATTTTTTTAAATTAGAGGAAATATAGTGGATATGGTATATAGGGATCTATAGAATTATATCCTTAAAAACCAACATCTTGGAATATTTGGAATTAGGATTAAGCAGCTTGTAGCTTTAATGATGCAGTTGATGCAGGCTCTTAATGGATGAACTAGTGAAAGAGGGTGACCAATTTCATCCTATAAGAATATATCTGTAATATTTAATTTCATAAAATAATACCCTTTTGTATTTATTAGATCCTCAAAACCGTTGAAATGTGAAGGATGGATTAATACAACATAAAAGATATTTCAGATTCAGGGATATTAAGAACATCAAAAGGATACACTTTATACTCATTATTATTAATGTTAGGAGTCATTGATGGTGTTCGATTATGAACATAGTGTAAATTGATGATGTTAATGACAATTTAGTGGGACATATTTTGTGACACACTGAAAAATTAAGGTTAGAACCTTATATTTCATAGCATGTATGAAGCACGACAACAAGCATGTAATGTAATATAATATCTTGATTAATTATAATATATTTATAATAGAATATATATATTTCAGTGCGTGTGACATCAAGTTAACTTGAGTTACACAAAAGTGTATAATTTCTCTATAGCTTGTGTCACACTCAAGAGAGACCTTCCCCAATACTTTGGGTTACATGCAAGACTGAGTTTCATTAAATAACAATGTATTATTAAAATATTATTATTTAATGTAATTTGATATAAAAAACTAGTTATGTTAGAATTTATGAATAGTATTGAATATCATAAGAAAATATGAGGTGTATAATAATATTAAAAATTAAATATAAATTAATATAGAGAGTAAAGGAATATAAATGTAATGTTTTTATACAAAACATTTTTTATGTTGGAGAAATTATTTTAACCTAATAAATTGAAGATATTAAAATTAATTAACTATTTTAATGGAATAAATATTTTATACATTTAATGTAATATTTTTTACATTCATCCATTATGTTTGACATGCGTAAGATAAGAACAAACACCATTTTACAAATAAGAACCTATATTTTTATAACTGTAATCTTACCGCCTTTTAATGGAGAACCCATATTAAATATAAATTTTAACCCTTAAATTGAGTTAATATGTCAGAAAAAACATATTATTTGAAATAATAACATAATAATTTTGTTAGGGTGAAATATTTATATTTTTTTGAGGCATTTAATTTTTTACAAATAGTTAAAAATACAGAATTTAATTCAAAACATATTTTTATTTTAATTTATCTATGAGGATAAATTTCAAAATTAGGTCATTTTAAAATGTAATTTGAAAGTATCTTTATAAAATAAACCAATTTATGAAATTTTAATCAATTTCTCATAGAAATTGACTATAAAAACATATCTATCCTTCAGAAATTTTTACATTTAAAATTTGAATTTTCATCGCTTATGTGAAATTAATTTTAAAATAATTTCAACCCATTATATGACTAGAATTTGGAGAAATGGATTCCATATTTGGAATAATAAAAATTAATAATTTATAATAAGGCCAAATTTTTTTGACAAAAAAATGTAACACCCTAGGTAAATAAAGAATATTACATTTTTATATTTATCCCTATTTGTGAATAAAATATTAATATAACTTTAATGGGGACTCTATGCTCGATGGCGTACCCAATTCGCAACAACGAGTTTCTAGGGAATTTTACGTTGCACTCTAATAATAAAATAATATTACTTTAAATTGTAGTTAACGCCTTGCCATTGTAATGGAGGGAATGAACAGAACTTACTACAAAATGATTATATATGTCTTTCAAATATTTTTACTTTTTACAATAAATTTTAGAGGAATAAAAATGCGAATGAATCCAATTTTAAGCGTAAACATTCTAATATTCTTTAAAAGGTTTATTAACCACCTTTTGATAACGAACCTCTTTAAAATCCACTTTTTGACAATTTTATGTGTTATATTTGACAAAATAAAATTCTTCTTTAGAATCGGGACATCAAAATTTACTTTGTGTAAATTGTTGGTATTTTTCAAATAAAGTTCATTTTTTAATGAATACTGAAAAATGTTGTATTTTAATTCAAAACCTCTTTTTAATATAATTTATTAATATGACTAGATTATATTTTTAATTGGTTTTAAAGTGAAATTAGAATATATTTTCACCATTTAATCCAATAGTGGTCGTTGGAATTAATTTTATCTTGAAATTGGACTTAAACTAGTGTCAATATTTTGATACTTATTGTTTCATAAAAACACGCTATTTACTCTGACAGCGGGAATTAATTATTAAATTAATTGATGTAACTTATATGTTTTTAACTTTGTAAAATAGACATCACTTTTGAATTCGTAATATCAAATATTTCTTAGGGTGACTTTTTGGTATTTTTCTGGAAAACTTCAGTTTTTGATGAATAGTGAAACCACTAAGTGGTACTTACAAAACTGATTTTTCGTTTAAATGAAATTTTACCACCTCTGTGTTTTGAATTTCAAAAATCTGACATACATGGTTATCATTAAGAAGTAAAATATGGTTCAATGGGATTAAAATAATTTTCTGGTGAATAGTAATTTTTATGTTCTTAATCGCGATTAGAGGTAATTAATGTAGTTTGAGGTAAAAATAATGTTTTAATAATGTTAAATGACCTAGAAACATGTCCTACCCTTATTGGATTTGTCATGGCCGACCAATAAAATCCATGGGTCTACTTGGGGACCCTATGAAGCCACTTTGGTTGGAAAATGACATTAATAACTTTTTATCTAAAGTTAAAATAATAATGTCACAAACATGAGTTGTTTTACTAAAACATTTTTTAAATGGGGTTATAAAAGTCATAATTTTAACTATAAATACTCATTATAAAGATAAAAAGATTTCCTACATCATGATATTTGTTTTATATTTTTAGATATAAGTCCCCAGCCTTAAACCTTACTTAATCTTGAGTTATTACAAGATTACACATTGAGGATCTTTTCAGGTTTAGAGTTTTAGAGAATTAGATCATGAAACTTGCATTACATTCCACATTTAAACAAAGAGGTTACATAAAAGACAGTATTCATTCTTCCCATCAACGGAAACATTTTTAAAATAAAACATGGATTCTTTCTTGACACATCCTTGACACTATCATCACATCATGTACCTTTCCCTTGACCTGTGAAAAACATTTCAAAAACTTGGGATGAGCATAAAAAGCTCAGTAAGGGTAATAAAAATATGGAAAGGAAAAACGAGTTCATATATACAAAAGAATTAAATCATACTTTACCCATAAAACATAGGCACCATAACATACCTCATCAAATCATGAATAAATCATAGAAATCATAAGACATAAAAGGTAACTTGAGGCATTCATAACATTCTTACGTAGGGAGTAACCCTCTTGGTTACGTTTGGAATACCCACCACAGTATATTCCCTAAATCTCTTTGTAGAAACCTTAACGTTTCACTCCTTCACGTTACCCAATGCATTGGAGAGCTATATCGGGTTCACCCGCCCTTAGTTTATCACGGAACCACCCGTCTTCATAATAATGCCCAAGAACCTCAACATAATCGTATCACATAAAACATGCATAAAGGAGACATAACATTTCCACCTTTCAATCACAAGATATCAATACAACACATTGATATAAAAACATTATAAAAACCATTTTCAATACAAAAATAAAAGAAAAGTAAAACATTTTTTTTATTTATCTTTTAAAAAAATGGTATGGCTTGTAGAGGAAGCCAAAATTCAAATAATGGTCACGGCGGTGGAGAAGTCGTTGTCACCGCATACGTATGACAAAAAACATTCCCTTTTGTCATTTAGTAAAACGCTTCGTATAAAGAATGATTCCTTTTGGATAAACGTAAAAGTCAAAGGGGTTTATACACCGTATAAAAGAAGGTTGTGTATAAAATAAAATATCCCTCAATGAAAGGAGATTGAGACGAAGTCCCATACAAAGACGGTATCGTTGGATTAAAGATAAATCAATTACATAATTATCTGTGACAAACGAATACACCAAATATAAGTGGATATTAAGTGTAAAATAATCAAAGGTCATTCACACATATTCAAAGGATGAAATATTCAATAACTACATGTTGAACCCAAAGAAATCGAAATTGGGTTAAGAAGTTCCCTTGACAGCCTAACGGCGTCACATCAAAATCAGTTGATTAGAGATAAAAATATATCTCATCACTTCGACATAAAATTTAAATCGATAAGGATATATGAGAACATATCCCAACATAAAAATATGTAAATTAAAAGACACAACAAAATAATAATTTTAAAAAGAGGAGGGTGAAAGGTTCCCTTACCGACTTGGGTATCTTTCGAAACATACACCTCTTGAAAGAAGGACAATACAACATTTATGTAAATACTCATAAAAGAAATTATATTACACAATGAGTAAAATAATGGGCAGTACATACACCACTCAAAGGAAATTATGGCAAATGTAGCATAAATCTCACGGGAATAAAAGTGAGATGAAAAATCCCTTATGAAAACTCAGCAGCCTAACGACGCCACATAAAACTTACAAAAATGGATTGATGAGACCAAATAGGGTATCTCATAATAATAATGTAAATTTTATAGAAATAGTAATATAAAATAACATCCCCCAACATAACAAAGAGGATCTTAAAAGAAGTGACATAAAGAAGAGTACTTAAAAAAAAGAGAGGTTAGATCTCTTACGAAAATTCAGCAGCTTAACGGCGCCACTCAAAACATCCAAAATGGATTAATGAGAGAGAATAGGGTCTCTCATCACATGAACATAAAAGTTACAGTAAGAGTAATATAAAAGAATATCCCAATAACAAGAAAGATGAGCTTTAAAAGGAATGACATAAAAGAGTGTACTTTAAAAGAAAGAGTGGAGTAGGATCCCTTACCTCAAGTCCAACTTGTCTTGTTCGTTTCTTTATATTCCTGATAATAAACTTTGGTCAATTAATAATTGCCTAAGTACCTCCTTTATATATTATTATTCAGTTCATATCACATATTATAATGTTATAATAATTGTTTAATAATGTTAGTTCATATCAGACGTTTTTGCCGATGTTTGGTACATGAGTCAAAAATGAACTTGTTTGAAAAAAGATTGCCCATGTAGTTATAAGTAAAAAATTTCCAGAATAGTATTAATGATTAAAATATCATATATATCCATTAAATATTCATTTTATACTATTCCATATCTTTTGGAGATAAAAAACGAAAAGCACCGTTCATGGAGACGGTAGGCCGTACGTACGCATGAACGCTACTTTCATTTTTTGTCATATTAATGGAATTAAAAAAAATGAGAGAGATATATATATGTTATAATTCCATAATTATATACATAATTTAGATGTAATATATTACATATATATCCATTATATAAATGTACTTATAATATTACATAACATTTTGAGATAAGATGTGAAATGTATCGTTCATGGAGACGGTAAGTCGTACGTACGCATGATCGCTACTTCCATTTCTATTTCACATTCAATGGAATGGAAACATAATGATACCTAATAGTATTTTAATTCCAGTATGTTATCATATATAATATCATTAAATATACCCTTTATACGTACCACATATGGTATTAACGAATCAAATCACTTTGAGGGGGCAGTAGTCCGCACTTTCTTAAATGAAGATATCGTGTATACCCATAATGGAAGCCATAAAGGTATGCCATAAATGAAAAATACAGAATCATAAGGAAAACATAAAAATATTTTATTTCATATATAAATATACTGACATCTTAATGGCCACCTTTGAAGGTGTTAAAAGAATGTTGAACAATCATCGTTTTGGGGGGCAGAAATTCGCCATCCACGGAAACAATATATTTTTTAACCATTAGATGTAGGTGTGTGTAAGTGTAGCTCGAATACTTCTTATAACATCATCCTAGTATATTTAAGATACTTTATTTGTTACAAAATAAATGAATAAAAAGAGTTTATGAGGTTGGAGAAACAAAATAAAACAAAAGGACGCAAGTGAAGACATTACCTTAAAATCGGGTAACTCTCTTTGGTTGGAGCTCAAAGGCTTACTTGGGAAGAATTCTTCCCAAAGTGAGGCTTCAATGTGTAAGAGAGGGAAGTGGAGAGACAAAATGGGCAGGGTTTGGCCGAGCCAATGGCTTTGGGAGTGTGGGTAAGGAGGTAGAGGTGGGGGCCTTTTATAAGAGGAGAGGAGGGGAACTCTTGTAATGTTACAAAATGTTACTTTATTATCAATAGATTTTCGGATTTTAAAGGTCCCACATTGATTTATTTCGAGGATAAGGTGATAAGGGTTCTAAATACACTCATCCAATAGGTTTTGGACATGTGTAGGTATTAGATATTACATTATCTTTCCATTTTATTTAAATCGTTAAATAATGAGGTCATCACTGCATCATCATGATGTCATAAATAATTAAATTTATATAATGTCTAAAAATTATAAGAAAAATACTATGATGTAGTAAATATTTTTATCTTTCCAATTACTATTTATAGTCAAATATATGACTTGTATAACCCCATTTAAAAATTGTTTTAGTAAAACATCTCATGTTTGTGTCATTTTTACTTTAACATTAAATAAAAAGATATTTATGTCATTTTCCAACCAAAGTGGCTCCATGGGATCCCCAAGTTGACCCATGGATTGTCTTGGTCGGCCATGACACATCCAATGAGGGTAGTACATGTTTCTAGGTCATTTCATTTTATTAAAACATTATTATTACCATAAACTACACTAATTATCTCTAATGGCGATTAAAAACTCAATGAGTTACTATTCACCAAAAAAATTATTTTTATCCCATTGAACCAAATTTTACTTCTTAATGACAAAAATGTATGTCATATTTTTGAAATTCAAAATACAAATATGGAAAAAATTTATTTAAACGGAAAAATCTGTTTTTATAAGTACCACTTAGTGATTTCACAATTCATCAAAAATTGAAGTTTTTCAGAAAAATCCCAAAATTTCACCCTAATCTATATTTGATATTCCGAATTCAAAAATGAATTCAATTTTAAAAAATTCAAAACATATAAGTCAAATTAATTAATTTAATAATTAATTCCTGCTCTTAGAGCAAAAGCGTGTTTTTATGAAACAATAATTATCAAAAGATTGACACTAGTTTAAGTCTGATTTCAAAGTGAAATTAATTCCAACGGCCAATATTGGATTTAATTGTAAAAATATATTCTAATTTCACTTTAAAACCAATTAAAAAGATAATCTAATCATATAAATAAATTATATTAAAAAGTGGTTTTGAATTAAAATACAACATTTACACTATTCATTAAAAAAATGAACTTTATCGGAAAGATACCAAAAATTTACACAAAGTGAATTTTGTTGTCCCAATTCTTAAGAAGAGTTTTATTTGGTCCAATAGAATGTATAAGAGTGAACAAAACTATATTTAATGAAGGTTCGCCATCAAAAGGCGATAAATGAACCTTTAGTGAAAACTAGGGCATATACGCCTAAAATTGAATTCTTTCTGTATTTCAAGCCTTTATCTTTTATTGGATAAATGTAAAAACATTTAAAAACATATATAATCATATTTTAGTTATTTCTATCCATTTCCGCCAATACAATGGCTACATGTTAACTACCATTTAAAATAATATTATTTTATTATTAGAGGGCAACGTAAGATTCCCATGAAACTCGTTGTTGCGTGTTGGGTACGCCATCGAGCATAGCGTCACCTTTAAAGTAATATTAATATTTTATTCACAAATATGGATAAATATGAAAATTTCATATTCTTTATTTACCTGGGGTGTTACATCCTTCCCCCCTTTTGGGAATTGCGTCCTCGCAATTTTTAAATTTGAGCTTGGAAACATCCTTGAAAGTCCCACACCGGAATAAGAGTCGGTAAAACAATCACTTTAAAATAAAGGAAGATAAGTACATAGGTCACCCGAGTTAACCCATACTTGGATTCCATGTAGAAAAACATGGACATGGAAGAAAAATCAAAGGGTCATGTTCTAGAGGGAGAGTGATAGTAAACATGTCTAGGTGAAAGTTAACCATAAGAAAATCAGAGACTTGTGATGGGTTAAACGGTATTCGATTCCCCAGTAGGAAAAGTTAATAGAAAACATTTTTGTTTTAAGTTAATTTTTATTGAGGAATGTATTAATATGGAAACATAATCACTTATCATTTTGAATTTCAACTTTTATTAGATTCCTTACACAAACTCATATTTTTCTCCAAAAGACGAGTGTTTAGGAAGAATTGTTCACATTAAGAGTACAATATTCAACTACTAGAGAATCACCTAATCCAACAAAGAGAACTATATACTTCCCATGTATTTAGGCTTTAACCAAAAACAAAACGAAAAAGGTTAGTGCAAGGTCAGATAATCCAAAAAAGGATAACCGTTTAAAAAGAAAATCTATGCTTAATCTCCAAAATTTTTCCAACAAAACCCAAAGTTCAACGAGGACCATCCGATAAAAAATTTGTCCATAAAATTCATCAAACTAAACCAATATAATATTGAAACCAATATATTTGAAGGATTTAGTCACATGGTCTTCCAAGTTAAATCGTAACATTTATCTCCAAACAACATCAGTTTCTCCTAAAGTCTCGTATTGAAAAGTAATTAACCTAATCACATATCCTCCATGATAGGATAATAATTTTCATAAATAACCCAAAATCAACTTACTCTTAATTCATAAAATCATATAACGAAAAAGAATCAGTCAAACTAACTAGGGACTTCACGTATTCCTGTGGTAGGCGATAAATACAAGTCGCACTTTGGTTGTGGGTTCGATTCCCACAGCTTTGTCCGACGCGATGGGTTGTGAAATGGTCTGCGTGTTGTCCTTTCTCCAAAACAATATAATTCTCAAATAATTCCCCAAAAAGAGATAAAATCATCAAAAATAACCATAACATAATTTAACCTCAATTTTATCTCATTCCTTTCACTTCCATCATAACATATAGTAACCCATAATTTCCTCAAATGTAAGGATTATATAAACTCTAATGGTTACATTTATAATTATTACCATAACTTCCACATCTATTGGTGATCTCATACATGATTCATTAAATATCATACCAAGGTTCAAGTGGTTGATCATGACTCCTTGATTGTTGGTTTAGAACAACCACGAGTTTCCTCATTGAATCCCCCATTTTATCTAGTCTCTTAATCAGAGAACCACCAGAGTTTCCTTCAAACCTATTGTCACTTTGGTGCCTGCTAGATCCATCCATTCACTAAAAACAGAAATGTCAGTGTGAGTATATCAACAAAACAATAATGTACTAATGAGGGAGATAACCACTAAGATATACTTACTCATTCACTTTATCTAAAACTAGGACTCTTTCTGAAATCCAATCCATTATGGTACTGTCACTTATGCTGGGAGAATACCCTAACCTCTAAAGTTATCTAAACCGACCTTTGATACCATCTATAAGGCCCCAGCATTAAACCTTACTTAATCTTGAGTTATTACAAGATTAGACTTTGAGGATCTTTTCAGGTATAGAGTCTTAGAGAATTAGATCATGAAACTTGCATTACATTCCACATTTAAACAATGTGGTTATATAAAAGATAGTATTCATTCTTCCCATCAACGGAAACATTTTTAAAATAAAACATGGATTCATTCTTGAAACATCCTTGACACTATCATCACATCATGTACCATTCCCTTGACCTGTGAAAAACATTTCAAAAACTTGGGATGAGCATAAAAAGCTCAGTAAGGGTTATAAAAATATGGAAAGGAAACATGAGTTCATATATACATAAGAATGAAATCATACTTTACCAATAAAACATATGCACTTTAACATACCTCATCAAATCATGAATAAATCATAGAAATCATAAGACATAAAAGGTAACTTGAGGCATTCATAACATTCTTACGTAGGGAGTAAGCCTCTTGGTTACGTTTGGAATACCCACCACAGTATATTCCCTAAATCTCTTCGGAGATACCTTAACATTTCGCTCCTTCGCGTTACCCAATTCATTGGAGAGCTATATCGGGCTCACCCGCCCTTAGTTTATCACAGAACCCCCCGTCTTCATAATAATGCCCAAGAACCTCAACATAATCATATAACATAAAACATGCATAAAGGAGACATAACATTTCCACCTTTCAATCACAAGATATCAATACAACACATTGATATAAAAACATTATTAAAACCATTTTCAGTACCAAAATAAAAGAAAAGTAAAACATGGTTTTTAGTTTTCTTTTAAAAAAAGGTATGGCTTGTAGAGGAATCTGAAATTCAAATAATGGTCACAGCGGCGGAGAAGTCGTTGTCACCGCATACGTATGACAAAATACATTCCCTTTTGTCGTTTAGTAAAACGCTTCGTATAAAGAAAGATTCCTTTTGGATAAACGTAAAAGTTAAAGGGGTTTATACACCATATAAAAGAAGGTTGTGTATAAAATAAAATATGCCTCAATGAAAGGAGATTGAGACGAAATCCCATACAAAGACGGTATCCTTGGTTTAAGGATAAATCAACTACATAATTATGTGTGACAAACGAATACACCAAATATAAGTGGATATTAAGTGTAAAATAATCAAAGTTAATTCACACATATTCAAAGGATTAAATATTCAATAACTACATGTTGAACCCAAAGAAATCGGAATTGGGTTAAGATATTCCCTTGACAGCCTAACGGCGTCACATCAAAATGAGTTGATGAGAGATAAAAAGTGTATCTCATCACATCAACATAAAATTTACATCAATATGGATATATGAGAACATATACCAACATAAAAATATGTAAATTAAAACACCCAAACAAATAAGTCTTTTAAAAAGAGGAGGGTGAAAGGTTCCCTTACCGACTTGGGTATCTTTCGAAACATACACCTCGTGAAAGAAGGACAATAAAACATTGATGTAAATACTCATAAAAGAAATTATATTAAACAATGAGTAAAATAATGGGAAGTACATACACCACTCAAAGGAAATTATGGAAAATGTAGCATAAATCTCATGGGAATAAAGGTGAGATGAAAAATCCCTTACGAAAACTCGGCAGACTAATGACGCAACATAAAACTTACAAAAATGGATTGATGAGATCAAATAGGGTATCTCATCATATTAAATTAATATTTATAGAAAGAGTAATATAAAAAACATCCCCCAACATCACAAAGAGGAGCTTAAAAGAAGTGACATAAAGGAGAGTACTTAAAAAAAGAGAGGTTAGATCTCTTACAAAAAATCGGCAGCCTAATGGCGCCACTCAAAACATCCAAAATGGATTGATGAGAGATAATAGGGTCTCTCATCACATGAACATAAAAATTACAGTATGATTAATATAAATAAATATCCCAATAACAAGAAATATGAGCTTTAAAAGGAATGACATAAAAGAGTGTACTTTAAAAGAAAGAGTGGAGTAGGATCCCTTACCTCATGTCCAACTTGTCTTATTCGTTTCTTTATATTCCTGAATAATAAACTTTTTTCAATTAATAATTTCCTAAGTACCTCCTTTAGATATTATTATTCAGTTCATATAACATATTATAATGTTATAATAATTTTTTAATAATGTTAGTTCATATCAGACGTTTTTGCCGATGTTTGGTACATGAGTCAAAAATGAACTTGTTTGGAAAAAGATTGCCCATGTAGTTATAAATAAATAATTTACAGAATAGTATTAATGATTAAAATATCATATATATATCCAGTAAATATTCATTTTATACTATTCCATATCATTTGGAGATAAAAAACGAAAAGCACCGTTCATGGAGACGGTAGGCCGTACGTACGCATGAATGCTACTTTAATTTTTTTTTCATATTAATGGAATTAAAACAAAATGAGAGAGATATATATATGTTATAATTCCAGAATGATATCCATAATTTAGATATAATAAATTACATATATATCCATTATATATATGTACTTATAATATTACATAACATTTTTAGATAAGAAATGAAATGTACCGTTCATGGAGACGGTAAGCCGTACGTACACATGAACGCTACTTCCATTTCTATTTCATATTTAATGGAATTAATACATAATGATACATAATATTTTTTTAATTCCAGTATGTTATCATATATAATATCATTAAATATATCCTTTATACATACCACATATGGTATTAACTAATCAAATCACTTTGAGGGGCGGTAGTCCGCATTTCCTTAAATGAAGATATCGCGTATACCCATAATGGAATCCATAAAGGTATGCCATAAATGAAAAATATAGAAGCTTAAGGAAAACAAAAACATATTATATTTCATATATAAATATAGTGACATCTTAATGGACACCTTTTAAGGTGTTAAAAGAAAGTTGAATAATTATCGTTTCGGGTGGCAGAAATTCACCATCCACAGAAATAGTATGTTCTTTAACCATTAGATGTTGGTGTGTGTATGTGTAGCTCGAATCCTTCTTATACCAACATCATATTATATTTAATATACTGGATTTGTTACAAAATAAATTAATAAAAAGAGTTTAGGGGGTTGTAGATGAAAAATTAAACAAAAGGACACAAGTGAAGACATTACCTTAAAATCGGGTAACTCCCTTTGGTTGGAGCTCAAAGGCTTTCTTGGAAAGACTTCTGCCCAATGTGAGGCTTCAAGTAGTAATATAGGGAAGAGGAGAGACAAAATGGGAAGGGTTTGGCCGAGAAAAAGGCTTTGGGAGTGTGGATAAGGAGGTAGAGGTGGGGGCCTTTTATAAGAGGAGAGGAGGGGCACTTTTGTAATGTTACAAAATGTTACTTTATTTTCAAAAGAGTTTCGGATTTTAAAGTTCCCACATTGATTTATTTCTAGGATAAGGTGATAAGGGTTCTACATCCACTCATCCAATAGGTTTTGGAAATGTGTAGGTCTTAGATATTACATTCTCTTTCCATTTTATTTAAATCGTTAAATAATGAGGTCATCGCTTCATCATCATGATGTCATAAATAATTTAATTTATTTAATGTCTAAAAATTATAACAAAAATACTATGATGTAGGAAATCTTTTTATCTTTCCAATTACTATTTATAGTCAAATATTTGACTTGTATAACCCCATGTAAATTTTTTTAGTAAAACATCTCATGTTTGTGTCATTTTTTACTTTAACATTAAATAAAAAGATATTTATGTCACTTTCCAACCAAAGTGGCTCCATGGGATCCCCAAGTTGACACATGGATTGTTTTGGTCTTCCATGACACATCCAATGAGGGTAGGACATTTGTCTAGGTCATTTCATTTTATTAAAACATTATTCATACCATAAACTACACTAATTACCTCTAATCGCGATTAAAAACTTAATAAGTTACTATTCACCAAAAAATTATTTTTATCCCATTGAACCACATTTTACTTCTCAATGACAACCACGTATGTAGGATTTTTTAAATTCAAAATAAAAAGATGGAAAATATTCATTTAAACGGAAAAATCAGTTTTTATAAGTACCACTTAGTGGTTTCACTATTCATCAAAAATTGAAGTTTTTCAGAAAAATCCCAAAAATTATCCCTAAGATATATTTGATATTCCGAATTCAAAAATGAAGTCTATTTTACAAAATTCAAAACATATAATTCATATTAATTAATTTAATAATTAATTCCCGCTGTCAGAGCAAATAGCGTGTTTTTATGAAACAATAAGTATCAAAAGATTGACACTAGTTTAAGTCTGATTTCAAAGTGAAATTAATTCCAATGACCACTATTGGATTTAATTGTAAAAATATATTCTAATTTCACTTTAAAACCAATTCAAAAGATAATCTAATCATATAAATAAATTAGATTAAAAAGAGGGTTTGAATTAAAATACAACATTTTACACTATACATTAAAAAAATGAACTTTATCGGAAAGATACCAAAAATTTACACAAAGTAAATTTTGATGTCCCAATTCTTAAGAAGAGTTTTATTTGGTGTAATAGAATGTATAAGTGTGAACAAAACTATATTTAATGACGGTTCTCCATCAAAAGGTGATAAGTGAACCTTTAGTGAAAACTAGGGCATATACGCCTAAAATTGAATTCTTTCCGTATTTTAAGCCATTATCTTTTATTGGATAAATGTAAAAACATTTAAAAACATATATAATCATATTTTAGTTATTTATATCCATTACCACCAATACAACGGCTACATGTTAACTACCATTTAAAATAATATTATTTTTTATTAGAGTGCAACGTAAGATTCCCAAGAAACTCGTTGTTGCGTGTTGGGTACGCCATCGAGCATAGCATCCCCTTTAAAGTCATATTAGTATTTTATTAACAAATATGGATAAATATGAAAATTTAAAATTCTTTATTTACCTGGGGTGTTACATTAGACATTAAATAAATTAAATTATTAATGGCAACATTATGATGTAGTGATTACCTCATTATTTAACAATATAAATAAAATGAAAAGATAATGAAGAATCTAAGACCTAAAAATGTCAAAACCTATTTTATGGGTGGATTTAGAACTCTTATCACCTTATCCACTAAATATATAATTTTAGGACCATTTGTATGCGAAAATGATTTTATAATAAAGTAACTTTTCTTAAATTTCCGAGAGTGCCCCTCCTCTCCTCTTATAAAAGGCCCCCAACTCTACCTCCTTACCCACACCAATCAAGCCTTTGGGTCGGCCAATCTCCTCTATTTTTGTCTCTACACATCCCTCTCTTACTCCTAGAAGCCTCACATTGGGCAGAAGTTTTCCCAAGGAAGCCTTTGAGCTCAAATCAAGGAGAGTTATCCGATTTTAAGGTATTGTCTTCACTTGTGTTTTTTTGTTTTATTTTGCTTCTCCAAACCCCTAAACTATTTTTATTAATTTCTTTTGTAACTACCCCGGTATATTAAATATACTAGGACGTTTTTATAAGAATCATTCGAGCTACACTTACACACACCTACATCTAATGGTTAAAGAACATACTGTTTCTGGGGATGGCGAATTTCTGCCTCACAAAATGATGATTGTTCAATATTTTTCTAACACCTTCAAAGGTGGCCATTAAGATGTCACTATATTTATATATGATATATAATATGTTTATGTTTTCCTTAAGCTTCTGTATTTTCATTTATGGAATACCTTTAGGGATTCTATTATGGGTATACGCTATATCTTCATTTTAGGAAGGGCGGACTACCGCCCGCTCAAAGTGATTTGATTCATTAATACCATATGTGGGACGTATAAAGGATGGATTTAAAGTTATTATATATGATTTTATACTAGAATTATAATATAACATTATATAATTATTATTTATTTCCATTAAATTATGAGATTGAAATGAAAGTAGCGATCATGCGTACGTACGACTTACCGTCTCCATGAACGGTGAATTTCATTTCTTATCCCCAAATGTAATGTACTATTATAAGTACATATATATAATGGATATATATGATGTATGTTACATATAAATGATTAATATAATTCTGGAATTAAAAAATACGTATCTCATTTAGTTTTAATTCCATTAACATGACATAGAAATGAAAGTAGCATTCATGCGTACGTACGACTTACCATCTCCATGAACGGTGCATTTAATTTATTACCTCTAAATGATTATGTAATATTATAAATACATGTATATTATGGATATATATGATATATATGATATCCAAATCATTAATATCATTCTGGATATAATGAAACATTGACCACATGAACAACATGTAATTCTAAGAAGTGCACTTTTGACTTTAGAACCAAATATCGACAAAAACGTCTGATATGAACTCACTTTATTAACAAATTATTATAAAATTATGATTTGTGATATTAACTGAATAATAACATTTAAATTAGGTCCTTAATAAATTATAAATTGACCAAATTTTATTATTTAGGAGATTAAAGAACGATTGAGTCATGTTGGACACGAGGTAAGGGATCCGACCTCTCTCTTTCTTTTCAAGTACCCTCTTTTATGTCATTTCATTTATGCTCCATGTTCTTATGTTGGAGTATGTTCTATAATATTCAACATAATGAAATTTTTATTTTCATATGATGATTTACCCCTTCTTACTCTCAACAATTCATTTTAGGAATTTTTATGTGGCGTCGTTAGGCTGCTGAATTTTCATAAGGGATCCAACATCTCTCTTTCTTTTTAAGTACTATCTTTTATGTCATTTCTTTTAATCTAATATTTATTATGTTTGGGGATGTTATTTTATATTCTTCATACTGTAATTTTTATTTTCATATTATGAGAGACCCTATTTGATCTCATAAATCCATTTTTGGATGTTTTATGTGGCGTCGTTAGGCTACCGAGTTTTCGTAAGGGATTTTTCATCTCACTTTTATTCTCGTGACATTTATGCTATGTTTGCCACTATTTACTTTGAGTGGGGTATGTACTGCCCATTATTATACACATTGTGTATTATAATTTCATTTATGGGTATTTACATCTTCATTTTATGACCCTTCTTCCATGGGGTGTACGTTTCGAAAGTTACCCAACTCGGTAAGGGGACCTTTCACCCTCCACTTTTTAAAAGACATATTTTGTTATGTCTTTTAATTAACATAATATTATGTTGGGATATGTTCTTATATAACCTTATTTAGGTAAAATTTACGTCCATGTGATGATATACCATTCTCTCTCTCATCAACTCATTTTCTGAATTATATAGTGTCGTCGTTAGGCTATCAGATTTCTGTAAGGGAACATCTTAACCCACTTTAAATTCTTTGGTTTAAAACTCTACTTCTTGATTTTATTATGCCAAGATTATGTGTGGAATCTCTATGTGGAAATTTCCACAAACCTTTGTGTGGATATACTATTTTTACACATAATAATCTCATTGATAAATTTTTACAAACATGTATTGGAAATCATAACTCACTCTAATTTCATTGAGTTAAATAACTATGTCATTGGTTTTGTTTTTACAAGATTATGTGTGAATTACCTCTGATTTATTCACACTTAATATCCACTTATATTGGTTGTATTTTTATTTCTCGCACATAATTATGTGATTGATTTATCCTTAATTTAAGGATACCATCTTTATAATGGATTTTATCTCAATTTATATTTCCATTGAGACTTCATTGTTGTTATGAACCAATTCACTCTTATATGGTGTGTATATTGTCCTTTGACATATTATATCATGAATCAATTTATTATCAAGATATTATTAAGTTCGGATTAAATGTTATTCCGTATTTATTAGTATTCAAGAGTCTCTCATTTTGTTAAAAACTCTTTAACAAAAATATCGTTTTAAATGTTTTAAAGATTCATTATTCTAAATCTTTTTCATTAATGTCCATGTTTTCTAAATGGTTTTCAGTATTTATTTTTATGGACATGAATGATTTCAAATTATAATTCCATTAAAATATTCAATGTGGTATGGGACACATTGATTCAAAAATCTCTTTTAAATGATTTTTGAAAATGGATTGATTAATTCAATATCTTGGAATTACGTATTGTGATTGAAAATTATATGGTGTTATTGAAATGTTTATATTTTCAATATTTTATGTGTAATGATGGTACATGGATATTTTACGGGTGGTTACGTGATAAACCATATGAAGGGTGGTTCCGTGAATACCAGGATGGGTGGTTATGTTATAACCTCCAATTCATTGGGTATGGAAGTTGTCCTTATGGCTATTCCATTAAGTGATACGTGTGGAAGTCGACCGTATAGTTATTCCATTTAAGTATGTTTATATCCCAAGATACCTTTATATGTTATTTGTTCATTATATGGGTTTTATGGTAATATTTTGGTTACAAAAGGGTAATTAATGATATTTTATTCAGTGAAGAGTTTTTACTACTTCCTAAAGGTGAAAGGTATTACTTTAATAATTTATACATGGTTTACTTGTTGTTTTGAAAAACTAAGAGTTTTCATTCTTTGTGTATCCCTTACTGAGATTTTTATGCTCACCCCAAGTTTTATTGAAATGTTTTTAACATGTCTTAATGTGGAATAGGGTCAAGGATGGGATCAAGGGAATGTCATGCTATCTAAAACATGGAACTAGACATGATTCTTTTTAAGAGTTTTTTTTATGTAAATTTAGTAGAAGTGACTACTTTGTAATCTTTTGAGATGTAATAGTTCTGTCCTAATTCTCTAAAACTCTAAAACTGAAAAGATCCTTAATGTGAATTATTCATTTAATTCAATATTAAGTAAGGTTTAAGGTCGGGGCCTTATAGTTGGTATCAAAGTCCGGTTTAGATAACTCTAGAGGTTAGGGTATTCTCTAGGCATAAGTGACATTACCATAATGGATAGGATTTCAGAAAGAGTCCTAGTTTTAGATAATGTGAATGAGTAATTATATCTCAGTGTTTATCTTCCTCATTAGTACATGATGGTTTTATTGATATACTGACACCAACATTTCTGTTTTTAGTGAATAGATGGATCTAGCAGGCACCAAAGTGACAATAGGTTTGGATGAAACTATGGTGGTTCTCTGATTAAGAGACTGAATGAAATGGGGGATTCAATGAGGAAACTCATGGTTGTTCTAAACCAATTATCAAGGAGTCAGGATCAACCACTTGTACCTTGGTATGTTCTATAATGCATCATGTATGAGATGACCAATAGATGTGGAAGTTCAGGAAATAATTATAAAGGTAACAATTAGGGTTTATATGATCCTTACTTTTGAGGTAATTATGGGTTATTATATGTTATAATGGAAAGTGAAATACATGAGATAAAATTGAGGTTAAATTATGTTATAGTTATTTTTGAAGATTTTATATCATTGTTGGGGAATGTTTTAAGAATTAAATTGTTTTGGAAAAAGTATAACATGCAGACCATGTGACAACCCGTCACGTCGGACAAAGCTGCGGGAATCGAACCCACAACAAAAGTGCAACTGGTATTTATCGCCTACCACTGGACTACGTGATGTCCCTGGTTATTTTGACTGATTCTTTTTAGTTAGATGATTTTAGGAATTAAGAGTAAGTTGATTTTGGGTTATATATGGAAATTTATTAACCTATCATGGAGGATATGTGATTAGGTTAATTATTTTTGAATACGAGACTTTAAGAGAAACTAATGTTGTTTGGAGATAAATGTTTCGATTTAACTTAGAAGACTATGTGACTAAATCCTTCAAATATTTGTCTTTCAATCTTAGTTTGGATTACATTGAAGAATTTTATGGACAAGTTGTTTATCAAATGGTCCTTGTTGAGCTTTGGGTTTTGTTGGAAATATTTTGGAGATTAAGAATAGTTTTTCCTTTTAAAAAGGGTTATCCTTTTCTGGATTATCTGATCTTGTACTAACCTTTTTGGTTTTTGTTTTGGTTAAAGTATAAAGAAATGTGAAGTATATAGTCCTCTTTTGTGGATTAGGTGATTCTCAAGAAGTTGATTATACAACTATTAATGTGAACAAGTCTTCCTAAAAACTCATCTTTTGGAGAAAATATGAGTTTGATTAAGGAATCTAATAAAAGTTGAAAGTCAACACGATAAGTAATTATGTTTCCTTTTGAATAAATTCCTCAATAAAAAGTAACATAAAACAAAAATTTTGTCTATTAACTTTTCCTACTAGGGAATCGAATAACGTTTCACCCATCACAAGTTTTTGATTTTCTTGTGGTTAACTTTCTACTAAACATGTTTTCTATCACTCTCCATCAGAACATGACCCTATGTTTTCTCCTCCATGTCCATGTTTTGCTATATGGAATCCTAGTATGGGTTTACTCGGGTTACCTCTGTACTCTTCTTTCTTTATTTTAATGTGATTGTTTTAGTGACTCTTGTTTCGATGTGGTACTTTCAAGGATGTTTCGGAGCCCAATTTTAAAATTGTGAGGACGCAATTCCCAAAAGGGGGGAAGGATGTAACACCCCAGGTAAATAATGAATATGGAATTTTTATATTTATCCCTATTTGTGAATAAAATATTAATATAACTTTAAAGTGGACGCTATGCTAGATGGAGTACCCAATACGCAACAACGAGTTTCTTGGGAATCTTACGTTGCACTCTAATAATAAAAGAATATTATTTTAAATTGTAGTTAACGCCTTACCGTTGTAATGGCAGGAATGAACAGAACTAACTAAAAAATGATTATATATGTTTTTCAAATATGTTTACTTTTTACAATAAATGTTAGAGCATTAAAAATGCGAATGAATCTAATTTTAAGCGTAAACATTCTAACATTCTTTAAAAGTTCTATTAACCGCCTTTTGGTGACGAACCTCTTTTAAATCAAATTGTTGACTATTTTATGTGTTATATTTGACAAAATAAAATTCTTTTTTAGAATAGGGACATAAAAATTTACTTTGTGTAAATTTTTGGTATTTTTCCAATAAATTTCATTTTTTAATGAATAGTGAAAAATGTTGTATTTTAATTCAAAACCTCTTTTTAATATAATTTATTTATATTATTATATTATCATTTGAATTGGTTTGAAAGTGATATTAGGATATATTTTTTTCATTTAATCCAATAGTGGTCGTTGGAATTAATTTCATCTTGAAATTGGACTTAAACTAGTGTCAATCTTTTGATACTTATTGTTTCATAAAAACACCCTATTTTCTCTGACAGTGGGAATTAATTCTTAAATTAATTAATGTAACTTATATGTTTTGAATTTTTTAAAATATACATCATTTTTAAATTCGGAATATCAAATATTTCTTAGGGTATTTTTCTGGAAAACTTCAGTTTTTGATGAATTGTGAAACCACTAAGTTGTACTTAAAAAACTAATTATTTGTTTAAATGAAATTTTACCACCTCTGTGTTTTGAATTTCAAAAATCCAACATACATGGTTTTCATTAGGAAGTAAAATTTGGTTCAATGGGATTAAAATAATATTTTGGTGAATAGTAACTTTTATGTTCTTAATCGTGTTTAGAGGTAATTAATGTAGTTTAAGGTAAAAATAATTTTTTAATAATATGAAATGACTTAGAAACATGTCATACCCTTATTGGATGATTCATGTCTGACCAATAAAATCCATGGGTCAACGTGGGGACCCCATGAAGCCACATTGGTTGGAAAATTACATTAATATCTTTTTATTTAAAGTTAAAATAAAAATTCCACAAACATGAGTTGTTTTACTAAAAAAAAATTTAAATGGGGTTATAAAAGTCAGATTTTTGACTATAAATATTCATTAGAAAGATAAAAATAGTTCCTACATCATGATAGTTTTATATAATTGTTATACATTAAATAAATTAAAATATTAATGACACCATGATGATGCAGCGATTACCTCATTATTTAAGGATTTAAATAAAATGAAACGATAATGATGAATCTAAGACCTAAACATGTCAAAAACCTATTGGATGGGTTGATTTAGAACCATTATCACCTTATCCTATAAATATGTAATTTGAGGACCCTTTTTATTCGAATTGAATTTTATAATAATGTATATTTTCTTAACATTCCAAGAGTGCCCCTCCTCTCCTCTTATAAAAGGCCCCCACCTCTACCTCCTTACCCACACCTCTCAATCCTTTGGTTCGGCCAATATCTGCACTTTTTGTCTTTCCACATCCCTCTCTTACTCCTAGAAGCCTCACATTGGGAAGAAGGCTTCCCAAGGAAGCCTTTGAGCTCAAATCAAGGAGAGTTATCCGATTTTAAGGTATTGTTTTCACTTGTGTTTTTTTTGTTTTATTTTGCTTCTCCAACCCCCTAAACTATTTTTATTAATTTCTTTTGTAACAAACCCAGTATATTAAATATACTAGGATGTTTTTATAAGAATAATTAGAGCTACACTTACACACACCTACATCTAATGGTTAAAAAACATACTGTTTCTGGGGATGGCGAATTTCTGCCTCACAAAATGATGATTGTTCAATATTTTTCTAACACCTTCAAAGGTGGCCATTAAGATTTCACTATATTTATATATGATATATAATATGTCTATGTTTTCCTTAAGCTTCTGTATTTTTAATTTATGGAATACCTTTAGGGATTCTATTATGGGTATACGCTATATCTTCATTTTAGGAAGGGCGGACTACCGCCCGCTCAAAGTGATTTGATTCATTAATACCATATGTGGGACGTATAAAGGATGGATTTAAAGTTATTATATATGATTTTATAATAGAATTATAATATTCCATTATATAATTATTATTTATTTCCATTAAATTATGAGATAGAAATGAAAGTAGCGTTCATGCGTACGTACGACTTACCGTCTCCATGAACGGTGCATTTCATTTCTTATCCCCAAATGTAATATAATATTATAAGTACATATATATAATGGATAAATATGATGTATGTTACATATAAATGATTAATATAATTCGGGAATTAAAATATACATATCTCATTTAGTTTTAATTCCATTAATATGACATAGAAATGAAAGTAGCGTTCATGCGTACGTACGGCTTGCCGTCTCCATGAACGGTGCATTTCATTTCTTACCTCTGAATGATTACGTAATATTATAAATACATGTATATTCTGGATATATATGATATATATGATATAAAAATTAAGAATATAATTCTGGATATAATGAACCTTTGACCACACGAACAACATGTAATTGTAAGAAGTCCACTTTCGACTTAAGAACCAAATATCCACAAAAACGTCTGATATGAACTCACTTTATTAACCAATTGTTATAACATTATAATATGTCATATTAACTGAATAAAAATATTTAAATTAGGTCCTTAATAAATTATAAATTTACCAAATTTTATTATTCTGGAGATTAAAGAACGATCGAGTCATGTCAGACACGAGGTAAGGGATCTGACCTCTCTCTTTCTTTTCAAGTACCCTCTTTTATGTCATTTCATTTATGCTCCATGTTATTATGATGGAGGAAGTTATTTAATATTCACCATACTGAAATTTGTATTTTCATATGATTAGTTACCCCGTCTTACTCTCAACAATTCATTTTAATAATTTTTATGTCGTGTCATTAGGCTGCCGAATTTTCGTAAGGGATCCATCCTCTCTCTTTCTTTTTAAGTAATCTCTTTTGTGTCATTTCTTTTAAGATCATATTTATTATGTTTGGGGATGTTATTTTATATTCATAATACATTACTTTTTATGTCCATATTATGAGATACCCTATTTGATATCATAAATCCATTTTTGGATGTTTTAAGTGGCGTCGTTAGTCTGCCGAGTATTCGTAAGGGATTTTTCATCTCACTTTTATTCCTGTCACATTTATGCTAGGTTTTCCACTATTTCCTTTGAGTGGTGTATGTACTTCCCATTATTATACACTTTTTTTAGTATAATTTCATTTATGGGTATCTATATCTTCATTGTATGACCCTTCTTCCATGGGTTGTATGTTTCGAATGTTACCAAACTCGGTAAGGGGACCTTTCACCCTAATCTTTTTAAAAGACTTATTTTGTTATGTCTTTTAATTCACATAAAATTATGTTTTGATATGTTCTTATATATAATTATTTATGTAAATTTTATTTCCAAGTGATGATATACCATTTTCTCTCTCATCAACTAATTTTCTGAATTTTAATGTGACGTCGTTAGGCTATCGGATTTCTGTAAGGGATCTTCTTAACCCACTTTCAATTATTTGGGTTAAACATATACTTCTTGATTTTATTATTCCAAGATTATGTGTGGAATATCTATGTTGTAATTTCCACAAACCTTTGTGTGGATATACTATTTTTACAAATAATCATATCATTGATAAATTCTTACCAACTTGTATGGGAAATCATAACTCAATCTAATTTCATTGAGTTAAATATCTATGTCATTGGTTTTATTTTCACAAGATTATGTGTGAATGACCACTGATTGTTTCACACTTAATAACCAATTATATTTGGTGTATTTATATTTCTCTAACATAATTATGTGATTGATTTATCATTAATTTAAGGATACCGTCTTTATAATTGATTTTATCACAATTTACATTTCCCTTGAGACTTCATTGTTGTTATGCACCAATTTACTGTTATATGGTGTGTATACTATCCTTTGACATATTATATCATGAATCCCTTTATTATCGTGATATTATAAAGGGCTTATTAAATTTTATTTCGGAATTATTTATATTCAAGAGTCTCTCATTTTGTTAAAAACTCTTTAACAAAAATATCGTTTTAATTTTTTTTAAAGATTCATTATTATAAATCTTTATCTTTAATGTCCATGTTTTCAAAATGGTTTTCAGTATTAATTTTTATGGACATTAATGTTTTAAAATTATAATTCCATTAAAATCATCAAAGTGGTATGGGACACTTTGATTCAAAAATCACTTTTAAATGATTTTTGAAAATGGATTGATTAATTCAATATCATGGAATTACTTATTGTGATTGAAAATGAAATGTTGTTACTTAAATATTTATATTTTCAATATTTTATGTGTAATGATGGTACTTGGACATTTTACGGGTGGTGCCGTGAATACCAGGATGGGTGGTTACGTTATAACCTCCAATACATTGGGTATGGAAGTCGGCCGTATGGCTATTCCATTAAGTGATATGTGAGGAAGTCGACCGTATGGTTATTCCATTTAAGTATGTTTATGTCCCGAGTTACCTTTATATGTTATGTATTCATTATATGGTTTTTATGGTAATCTTTTGGTCAAAAAAGGGTAATTAATGATATTTTATTCAGTGAAGAGTTTTTACTACTACCTAAAGGTGAAAGGTATTAATTTGATAAAGTATACATGGTTTACTTGTTGTTTTGAAAAACTAACAGTTTTCATTCTTTCTGTATCCCTTACTTTGTTTTCATGTTCACCCCATGTTTTTTTGAAATGTTTTTCACAGGACTTAATGTGGAATAGGGTCAAGGATGGGATCAAGGGAAAGTCATGCTATCTAAAACATGGAACTAGACATGTTTCTTTTTAAGAGTTTTTATTTTATGGAAATTTAGTAGAAGTGACTACTTTGTAATCTTTTGAGATTTAATAGTTATGTCCTAATTCTCTAAAACTCTAAACCTGAAAAGATCCTCAATGTGAATTATTCATTTAATTCAATATTAAGTATGGTTTAAGGCTGGGGCCTTATAAAAAATAATAGGGAATGGGATTAAAATTAATTAAAATTATTATGACAATATTATGCTTAGTAATGGACCAAGACATTATGTTAAGTGACCAAATGACCTAGAATCATGTCCAAAAACAATTTTATGGAAATATATCAGACATTAACCTTACATTATTGTGTTTTTTTAATTTTTTACTATTATTGGGTAATAAAATGTGAAATCCTTAATTGTTTCTAAAAATTTCAAGCGAGTCCTTTTCTTTCCCTATAAAAGACCACCACCTCTCCCTATTCCTCACACCTCTCAGACACATAAGTTCTGACATGATCATCCCAAATAGATTCCAAAATATCAAAAAAAATCCCTTTATTCCTTCGTTATGGAAGAAATCCTCCCAAGAAAACCTTTTGGTATAAACAAAAAGAAGTTACCCAATTAATAGGTAACACATTCTCTCATGTTTTTTTAATTTATTTCCATTATCCCCTCCATATACTCTTCGTATTCATTGATTACATAAAAAAACAAGTTTCCTAAATATAATAATATTTTTTTATACTATGATATCAACATACACTTACAAAAACCTCAATCTAATGGGAAATGAACATAATGTTTCTCTATAAGGTGAAATACAGCCTCACAAAACTATAAGTGTTCAATTTTCCCTTACAGCCTCTCATTGTGTACATTATGATGGTAACTATACTAATACATGTTATATATGATAATTATTATGTCCTTATAAATATTTATTTTGATATTAATATATTGTATAGTTTTCATTTTATGATTACATTGTTTGAGAAAGTGTGGACAACCGCTCCCTCTAAGCGATCTGATTCATTCATAGGACACATAGAATGTATAAATTATGGATATAATTAAACATATTTGACATAATAAACCTCAATATAATATTCATGACATAATTTATTTTCTAGTAAAATAATATATCCATATATATATATATATATCTCATTTTCCTTATTACCCTTTCACACACTTTAAACGAGATAACGTCGTTTGTGGACATGTGGACTACCGCCTACTTGACCTAATGTTATTCCTTTTACATAACATATATATATATATATACAATAAAATAATATTTTATATATTATGTAATGATTATCATTGATGTATATTGTGTTACCAACCTGTTTTTCAAAACATTCATTTAAAAATTGAAACGTTACGCATGCATATGTATGCCCTACACCTCAATGATTGTAACGTTTGTTCATTTTAATTACCAAATATAATGTTTAATTTAAAACGTATTATATACATAAAAATATGATAATTATCTCACATTTATTATTATGGAGATGTTGCATATTGACCCCACTGACCATAGTTGACCAATAATAGATTTTTTGACACATAAACAATATTTGGTCAAAAACACCCAACATAAAATTAATTATTTAAGAAGTGTACACAACATGGTTATATGTGAAATAAAAGAAATTATAAATAAGAAAGTTCTGCTGAATAATGTTGATAATTAACATAATTTTATTATACATGTTGTTAGTGGACGTGTGTGCGACAGAGAACACAATTTAAGGGGATTTCATTCCACATTTAATTTCCATGAGATGCATGTTATGTTCTCCACTCTTCCCTTTTGTGTAGTGTATATAATACCATGATTGTATTATATTTATATTATACTTATATTTATGGGTATTCACATATCCATTTTATGATCTTTTTTTCAAGGGTTTTATGGTCCAATAGTTACCAAATTGTTAGAATGTTTTTTTAATTTTCCTTCCATGAACTCATGTTTTATTACGCCCCTAAAATCTTCTTCATGTTACATATACTTCCATTTTATATGATATGTCATGAAACTCATTATTTTCATAATATTATATTATTCATTTAATTTCCCTTTTCTACATGCTGATTCTGATCTTATTTACCCAGTTATAAGAGATTATTGATACAATGTCATCACTTTTTAGAGATTGATTATGTTTAGGCTTACTTTGATGAAATTTTATTATCCAACTCTCAAGAACACACATGTGTTTCCCTATATTCTATTATTTCAGGACATTATCATTTATTGTTACAATTTTCTACTATTTGGTACATAAGATAGTTAAGAATTTATTTCTAAGAAAATCCGACATTACCCTCTCTTCAGTTAGATATGTATTCAAAACCATATTTCCCAAAAATGATTTCAAATAATATTATTCCATTCCCCTATAATATTAAAAATAAAATAGTTCCCTTTTAAAATTTTACCAATATCTAACAATGAATATTCTTGTCTATTTTTAAATGAGGCATTTTCTACAATTTTACCTTACTAATGGAATATCTTATTTTACCTCATACGACATGAATGATTTTTTCCACCATCAATTAATTGAATCATACTTTTAATGTTAAAAAGATTTATTTTTTTTAATGAAAATGATATTAAAAGGTATTTTACAAGAATATTATTTTCAAATTGCTTTTCAAAAGAAATGTATAATTTCCTCTATTATTTTTTTTAATGTAATTCTTTTATTTCATAGACAACAACAACCCCATATTTTTACTCCACATGATATTTTTTGTATTGATACAATCCATAATATTACTATTGGTGGTTTATTATTTATTTGGCCAAGGATAGTATTCCAATTCACTTCTATGATTTATTTTTTAGTCAACTTGAAATATTCAATCTCATATGATCACTGAACATTGAATTACCCATAAACTATCCATTTCATTTATCATGGATATTACTATTTCCAAACCCATATACCATTTACATATGTTGTCTACATTGAAATTTATTTGATTATTTGTGGGAAATATTTATAAATTTAGATATATTATTTAATTCAGATATTTTTATGGAATATTATTAATTTGATACACAATGAATGCATTGGACATGGAATAAATTGGTTTGGGACTGTTTATGGGAAGCTATATGGGTTGGGGTCCAGTTAATGAAAGACCCTTGATGCATCGGTAACCTCATGGGATAAATTTCATTTAAAATTGGTGTCTATAAACTATATATTGATTGTATTGGTTCAATGTACCTATGAAACATGGTGTTTAATAATTTTTCATTATCCCTCATTTATTTTGATTTATTATCCATCCGTGAGATTTTTCATCAATATATCTGTTGATACCTATTATTTTATTTCATTTATTCAATGGAATTTTTTACAATTTCATACCACACCAAAGTGATTTTTTCATTTATAGATATTTTAATAGAATGTGTTTCTATTAACTACTATACATATATCATACATTCTATCATTTAGTTTGTTGTTTACATTCCTTGGGTGAATAGTAATTTACTTTTCCATATTAACTATTTTCATAGATTCATTATTTCATCCATGTATATTTTTTCCATAATGAGTATTTTTTCCCACCCTATTATGTTTCCTTCCCAAGGAATCCAAGATGCATACTAAGAATGATGTGTAGAAATTTACTAGATGGAATATAGTTGGCCTTGATGCAGTTTATTTATGAGTTTAGAAAAAAATATGTTATAATTATTGTAGTGATTTTCAATAAAAGGCTCATATATTTTTATGGTTTACTAAGAATAATAAACCGATAAATCTTTCAGGACTTGATTCCTTATAATCATGCCAATATAATCGAAAGGAGACATGAGTTCGAGGCTATCTGGGGTTGGATAACTACATTTGGAATCAAATTATATATTTTTTAATCCTTGGGTACTACATTTTTGGAAACATATATTTTAGAACATAACCTTAAGGTAGAATTTGAGGAAAAGTATTGATTAAAACCCAAGAATATTGTTAATGATAGATTATCTGGGTCTTCTTATGAGTACATCTTTTTCTGGATACTACAAGTTGAAAAGTTTTTGTAAAAGATAGACATGTATGTGACCACTATGACAAGGTGTTCTACGCCTGAGTCAGGGTAACCTAGAATACCAAATAGGCCTTACATCGCACCTCGTTTGAAACTCTCGGGGGACATGCATAGGATAATCCACATTTTCTTTACAAAACATTATGAAATATTTGGATATAAAATAAGAAGTGTAGGTCAATCCTATGGATTTTTAAATGGAATATTTGGTATCATGATTTATAATACAATCTAATGATATTACAAAAAACAATAAACTAAAAAAGGACCTAAATACAAATAAAATGGGTGAAATATTTATTTGATGAGGTTGTAGTAAAAACCGTAGTTAATATTCTGTTTCTTGCCTAACCTTATTTCATGGATGTCCATAATGTTTATTTTTTGGAATTACATTAATTTCATTTTTAAAAGAACAACTTTTATTTAAGGTGAAAACCAATCAAATCAAGCAAGGTTGAGGTATTGAACACATTATTGATGGACAATAAGGGTTTCATTCCAACCGTCGACATACTAACTGTACTTTTTAATTTTCATTGTTTTCTAAAACAATTTAACTAATAAATAATAATTATGAAACAATAGTAACACTTTTTGGATTAGAAATTAATATATTAACCATATTTATTTTGAGAGATAGTTAATGAAAAATCGTATAACTGGTTACTCTTTTATTGGCCTTATGATCCTTTAAAAGTTTCTTTTGCTTCTTCAAGCATACATATATATCACTTTCAGAAACAAATATTTTTGGGAATAAACTGATGAATTAGAATTTGATCAAAGAACAACAAAAATTTATGATTTTTCATATTAAATTGTAACCTGTCATGTAAAAATATTTTTTTATATTATTGAATTACCCAACATTAGTAAAATGGCTTAGAAAAAATTGTTTTCCTAAAACATAAAATTATGTAGAACCTATCGATTTCTAAATCATCAATGATTTATGGATTTGAGGCTCTCAACATCTCAATGATCATTTACTTATTTAGGATTGATGATCAAATTAAATTCCAATATATATTTATGTTTTTACATTAATCATATATACTTAATAGACACAGATGTTCTCCAAATTAAATAACTGGATAATTTTAATTCAATGTGACCATTATACTTTCAATTCTCTCTTTTATAGAGGATAAATTTTGAGAATTTCTCACAATGTGGTATTTCAATCATAGGACGTATTAAACAAATTTTTCATGCTAATTATTTTTAAATTATGAGGACACAATTTAAATAAGTTGGGGATAATGTGACACCTCAAATAAATAATTTTAGTACCTTGTAATCGATGGTGTATATGACATGAGACAACAAGCACGTAAAGTAATATATTATTAGGATACACCATACTATATTTAAAATAGATTATATATATTTCAACAATGTGACACTGGGTTAGAGTCCATTACACACAAAATATATATTCCTCAATAGCCTGGGTCCCATGCAAGAGTGAACAACATAGATAGAGTGTGTTACACGTAAGACCAAGTTTCACCCTAGAATAATGTATTATTAAAATAATATTATTTAATATAATATAATTTAACCTAGCCATTATGTTAGCAATTATGAATTGTATTAACTAACTTATGAAAATAGATGGTTTATAATAATATATGATTAATTAAAAGGATAAAATATAATTAAAAATTTCTATAGGAACCAATTGAATATAAACAGAATGTTTTTATATAAAACAATTTTTATGCTCATGAAGCTATTTTACCGTAATAAATTAGTGTAATTAAAATTATTTATTTATCCAAATGGAATATATATTTTATTTATTCAATAAAATATTTTTTATATAAATCTATTAGGTTTGATATGAATAAGTAAAGAAAACCCATATTTGACACATAAAAACAATAATTTAATGAATGTAATTTAATACCTTTTATTGGAAAAACCATTTTAAATTTAAATTTTTAGACATAAATTTATTTAATATGTAAAAATAAACTTATACTTTGAAATTGAGAAATACTAATTAGGTTTGGGTGAAGTTTTTATATTTTTTTATGAAAGTTCATTTTCTAATAAATAGTTTAAAATACATGATTTTTGTTTAAAATAGATTTTTAATCAAATTTAATTATAAAGATGAATTATAATTTTTAATTGGTTTTAAAGTTTATTTAAGTAATATTTTTATTAATTAATCCATTGTAGTTCATTATAATCAATTTCACATTGAAATTGACTATAAAAACAAAGATAGCTTTCAGAATTTTAATATTAAAACCCTACATTATCACCCCATCTATGCAATTAATTTTAATTTAATTTCTCCCACTAATGTGTATTAAATTTGATAAAATGGATTTCATGTTTGGAATAATAATAATTTTTAATATCAAATAATTACATATTTTTTGTCAAAAAAATATTAGGGAATGCGATTAAAATAAGTTACAATTGTAAAGGTCGTCATAAAAGACTATGAATTTAATTTATGTTCCCAAATGACTTATCTACGTGTCCAACAACCATTTCCTGGACATATCCTGACCATAGACCATTCATTCCTATGTTATTTTTGTTTGTTATGACTATTTTTAGGTATGAACATCGACACACCTAACTTGTTTTCGAAAATTCCAAGTGATTAATTTTCCGTCCCCATAAAAGGACACCACCTCTCCTCATTCCTTAGAGTAATCAAACCACATAATATCATCCCTTATATGTTGTAATATCTTCCCAAAAATATTCCACTCTAACTTTAAGGATCTCTTAGTGCATAAATATACCAAAGAATCCTTTTGGTATAAACCAAAAGAAGTTACCTTATTAATTGGGGACGACTTCTCTAATGTTTTTTAGTTTCATTTCAATTTTACACTCCCTATAGTCTTCTTATTATATTATTACATAAAATCACTAGTACCCTCAATATAATAGTATTTTTTTATACTAATTTTTATAAGTACACTTACAAAAACCTCCTTATAATGGGAAACACACATAGTTTTTCTATGTAGGGTGAAATACTACCTCATGAAACGTTTATTGTTCAATTTTATCTTACCACCTCTGATTTAATATAACATCATGACATTTTATGAGATAGTTTTTTTTTAATTTCTATGATGTATTGTGCTGTATTATAAACCAAGATTATCATGCACAAAACTCCACACTGTATTTTCTTCCTGTATACGCAACACTATTCTTGGCTTGTGTTTCACGTAATTTCAATTTCTTTTGATAGAATTCATTTCAAGAATCACTGAGTACAGATTTTTTTCGATGTATAAATGAACTAAAATTAAATTATTTTTAAGCATCACCAAATAAATCTTTCATTTCTATCAATACTTTCTTGGCTTGCGTTACATGTAAGAGCAACCTTCCTAGATATCTTGTATGGTATGCAATACCGAGATTCACTAAACAACGTTATATTATTGAAGTATTATGATTTAATGTGTTATGAACATGCCATTTTGAATAGTATTAACATTAAATAGAATTTTATATAACATTAAAATTTATCTTATATATTTTTTAGAACATGATATAAGAACAATTCCATCTTTATCATATAAAAGAAGTATTTTAAAAAAAATGCATTTTTACCACCTTTTGATGGTACACCCATTTTAAATACAGTTTTTTACACTTTTATAAGTTAAATATGTCTATTTAAACTTCCTCTTTGGAAGTGGGATATAAAATTTATTTTTTATGAATTTTTGAAATATTCCAGGTAACATTCATATTTTGATAACTAGTAAAAATACAATAAATATTAATTGAAAATAATGTTTTTCAACAAAATATTTTATGTGTTTATATTATATTATTAATTATTTTTAAATTATAAATAGATTATATTTATATAATTTAATATAATTTATGTAAATTTCATAAATTTTAAATTTAAAACATATCTAAAAACATTTCAATATTCGGCAATGTTTTAACTTTTTTTTAAAAATATTTTTTTATAATAGTATTAATATTAAAATATTTACTAAAACTACCGTGTTTTGTATTTTATAAATTGGTTTCTATATTTTTAATCGGTGGGTGAAAATTATGTTAATAGGATACTTTTCTTTATTCGGCATTATGAATAGTAACTACGATAATTTTGTTAAAAGCTCTTAAAGGTAAATTAGGTAATTTAGTGTAACAAATAATATTATATGCACAATACAATTATCCAAAAACAAGAAAAAAATAATATTTTATGAATATAATTCTACCCTTAATATCTTTTGTTCTAAACATAGTCATTTAATTTCCACTTAAAAATGAAAATGATAAAGATAGTAACAAAACCAAGGAATGTGACAAAAGTTCAAACTCACAATTTTTATAAGTATAATAATATTTATATAGGGATAACAAGGTGATATCATTGAAAATAAATATAACATGGAATGATAATAGAGTTACCTACATCATGGTAATTTATTTTTTATTTTTAAGAATTAAATATTTTCTTTAATGTCATATTCTTTGATGATGTAAAAATTGAGTAACTGATGACAAATCAATGAATTTTTATTTATTAAAATTATAATAACAATAAAAGGGTCTAAACCATGAAAAAATATTACATGAATAGTTTATCTCAATCATAATCATCCAATGGTCATGTTACTGAATATTTGGAGCCTTACATAATTGATTATCACCTTTATATTATTTTATTTAATGTAATGTTAAAGTTGTCGCATTCATACTTTAATAAGTTTAAAATTTTAAATATTTCGTTTTATAGCATCTAAAATAATATTCATATATTCTAATGAAATTTATTAAGTTTATATTCATTATCTTATATTATTTTTAATTTTTACTCAAATAATAAGTATATTAAATAATTATAGTAAATCATTGTAGTAATTATTTTATTAATGAAGATATCAAAAAAGTATTATTAACAATATTAAAATAAATATATTTCAGAATAATGAATAAGTCCAATTAATTTTATTTAATACATTAACATAATTGAAATATAATTAAATATTTGGTTCTATGGTAACTTGTAATATTTAACATTTTTAAATTTAATAAATTTATAGTGTCAAAATTGACACTATTGATTGTTTATAAAAATAGTGTTTTATGAAATTATTTAAAAATAATATTTCGTTTTTAAAAATATATACTAATTATGATATAGTCAAAAAAATTATAAATTGTTCATTTATTATCTAATTGAAATAAAATAAGTAAATATTCTACCCTATTATTATTGAAATATTTGTTACCCTAGTTAAAATGGAATATAATAACTAAGTGTAAAATTGAACTGATAAAATTTTAATACACATATAAAATTGTGTAAATTTTATTTTTTTATTATATTACAACCCTATATCATCTCATAAAATATATAAGATATTTTTGGAGGTTTTTGAGATGGGTTTTTTATTATAAATTAATATTTTTGAGGATTCCCAAAGTGCCCCTCACCTCAATAATGGAATAGAAACTCCTCCATCAGTTCTCCAAACCTAATTAAGCATTAATGTTCATCCATACCATAAAAGGTTATCTTATAAACTTTACTAGTTTCATTTTAGATTTTCACAGTTTTCTCAAAAGACTAACTCTAGTTCGATTATGAGGTGTTATTAAGAGAGCACGTCAAAGAATAGGTAATCCCCTATACCGATTCTTTCATATTTCATCCTACTTCTACATCTACATCAAAAGTTGTTTAATTATATAATAATAACTAATGTATCACTTACATAAATAGTTGTTATTATAATTTTTATACACCCATATTCAACTTTCTATCCATCTTAGGAAAAACGAAATCACCACACGTGCATACATATGGATTATTGTCTCCATGTCGAGGTATAATATTTGTTTCACCTCCACTTTACTTATATGGTTATAAAAATGGATTTAATAACTATATATGATTATTATAAAAAAAAATTTATTCTGAAATGTATTTCACTATTCAAATAGATATCATTCAACAATTATGGGAATGATATCATTGCCCGTGTGTACATATGACCTATCGTCTCCAGGATGTGATGTTATTCATTCTAAATGATAACCACTCAAGATTGATTATATAAATGTAAAGAAAGAATATATATGGTATTTATTATATTCAATTCCTTTTATAATTATATTAATATAACCAAATAATGATAACCAGAACTTTTTCAATAAATCATACATATGATCATAAAGCAATTTAAACCCGAATAACGAGTAACAATTAATTTTTACAAACAAATGATAGAGAGTATTTCCAAATATGATGACCGTGATTATGTACTAAGATTATAAAATTATATATATCTTCATATAGGATGATCAAACACAAATAATGAATTTCAAACCCATTGTAAGGGATAAATTTTCATTCTCATTTTTATCCGAGATTGTTTATATATAAGTATTTATTAGCATATATTTATCATCCAAATCCATGTTTCATAATTATGTAATATTTTTTCTTTTAGAATAAAATTTATTAATTTAGTTTTATATTTTTCTAAATTAATATTAAACATAATGAATGGATTGTTTTTTTGTTATTCCATTTGAGGTCCTTTTTACTTTTTTGGAAAAAGTACAAGGATAATGTTTTATTTAACATTTATGATATGAATGGATTTTAACAGTTTAATGATTCCTTATTTACATGAATATTCTACTAAATGATTTCATATTTATTTTTAATCATACTATTTTCTCTTAAAATTACACCACATTTTTAGGAAAGAAAACGTTTTTGTTGAAGGATATTTTCCTGAGAAATTATTTTCAAGTGTCTTCTAAAAGTTATTTTCTATCTATGATAACACTTTATAAATAGGCTTATATTATAAACCCTCTTATTACTATGATTATATTTTGTTTTATTTTGGAAATCCATTTTTTTATATCAATTTTGATGAAATGATGTTTAAGAAACCCATTTTTTTCATGGGTCATGCTATAGTTAACTTTTTCATGTTTTTCTAGAACATGTATGAATTGATTACTTAGAAGATGGATGATACATGTATCTCCAACCAACTAATTGGGAAAGTATTTATATCTCATGAGAAAAAGATTAATATAATGGCAAGTAAATATGATTCATTAATACAAGTTTGGAATGACAAGTAAATCTGGTTCTGTAATAAAAGGTTGGAATGACATGTAAACCCAGTTTTTTAATAGACTCTGTCTAAAATGATGGTCATTGAAGACAAGTTTTGGTTACTAGAGAAATAATATTATCTGTTTATTTTTTTACCACAGTTCCATTTTTTATGTCAATTCTATGTTTTCATGGTTGTGTTAATTTATTATTTATGCTTTTTGAACAACAAAGATTTATTTCATGACTCATGATTTTGATATTTAAAATTTATGTTAATGTTTTCACATTATAATGTTTATGGTTTGTTTTATGTCTAAATGTTCACCCTTACAGATAATTTTAGATAACCTTTTGTATGTTTTCTTTTACCCATGATATAATGAAAGGTTTTAGGTAGGAATACTAATGGGGAAGATCATTATGGGAGATGTTGAAGATCTTTCACGAAGCTTGAAAAATATGTTCATTGTTTTCAAAGACACTGAAATAATATGGTATTTGGGCATCTATTTATGTAAAATATCAATTATTCCACAAAATAAATTTTATTTCCATGTACGTCAAGCATAGGTCTCTACAGTTTTTATCAATGTGAAGGTTCAGTAACATTTGAAAACTAGGATATTAAATATTTATTGGTACCCCAAGAGATATTTCTAAGGATATGTCTAGGGATGTGCTAAGTAGAAGTCATGTATAGGTCCCAATCCTAAAGATTTTGTGATAATCACGACTATCATAGGGTTAAGATGAATATATCCCAGGTTGAAATATTAGAAGTAATTTGTTATAATAATGTGTTTCTAATCTCTAATACATATATCTCATACTTTTTTTTTCTGGTATTAGGCATTAAACAGAACTATATAAAACATAGATAACCATTGAATGCTTAAAATTTGAAAAGTATGTGAATTATGATGATTTATATCATATGGGGAAACATCAAGAAGAGAATAATGATGACGGTATTAGTATTGGTCATACTAATGAGGATAATGTGGTTGTAAATGATATGTGAAATGTATGTGATGTTCATAATGTATTGTTTACATTAAACCTATGAATCATGAGTATGAGAATCCTCAAAACATGATTCATATTTTAGTAAATATGAAGATGTTGGAACCTGATTAATGGTTTGAGATTAATATTGGATGATTGAGGTATAAATTTTTTAGAATTAAATGTTTATGTTATATGAATCATGAAATATATAAATCTTTTTAGTATTATTTTTTGAATGGATTTGTTGAATCGTTCTATGGAGACAAAAAGTGATTTATGGGTAAGGTGACATACTTAGATAACACAATATTAAGGGAAAGGTAACCCTTTATATGTCTTGTATGTTAATACAATGATGTTTGGATAATGATATGTTAGATTTGATTAAGTAAATTTTATTATGCTAGTTTCATGGGTACTAATTATGGTGTGGTTGATAAGTGGGTTATTATATCATGGATGATGTATATAACATTTTGGGACTTAAACAATATATCCAATAAGTTTTGGAATAAGGAAAAAAGCATGTTTTCAAAAAGGTTACATAGTAATTTAGGTTATTACCATGACTTAAGAGAATTCATGGTGAAGTCATTGAAATGTTTGGAATGTGGATAACAAGATATATCTTATGATATATGGGTTAAAATGATGGTATTCAAATTCACGTTATTTGACCATTCTTGTAATTATTTTTTTGTACTTTGAGTTTGGATAGAAGTATTTTGGGCAAGCCTAATGGTTTTAATGTATTATTTTAGAAATTGTATAGTATTGCTTAAGGGTAAAAAAAATTAAAATAATATTTCTTGAATGTTACAATAGTATTGATTTAGAAAAAGGAAAACCCGCAGGATGGGTGAAAACCCGCTACGTCGGAAAAGGATACATGAATCGAACCCCCAACTGAAGTGCGGCCTTCCATTATCATGTACCACTGGCCTAGAAGAAGTCTGTGTATAATATAAATTGGATTTATTATTTATATCGGTATGATAGATAAAGTATAAGTCCATTTTTGGAACCATATATGAATAATCTCACCATATATAGACTTATGTATATTTCATTACTTTTGCTAACCTTTTTGTGATAGAGACAGATGGAATGACCTATCATTCTATTGCATGATCTTTTAACACATCAAAAATTAAAATTTATAATTCATTTCATTAAATAATATATGATATGGAAATTGTTGGTAGAATGAGGAATTGTGAGATTCTTCTAAGATTAAGTAAGTATTTCTCCTCATAAAAATATTAATCAACATTAGGAAATGGACCCTGCAACCAAAATTTTATCCTAGTACCTTCTTATTCAATGAATATTATGTTCCCTTAAACCATTGTAGATTTATGGATTTCTAGTACATAACAATCTCCAAGCCTTATTATCATTTGATATCCATCAGAATATGATTCTTAGATTTCTCTTCCATATCCATGTTTTCATTTCCCACCTATGTTTTCTAATGTGGAAACCCAATGATGACTTAAATTGGGTAACTGTTATTTTTCTAACATTACATTTTAAAATTATGATTTAGTATCTCTATTTACGATTTGGGTTTCCATGAATGAAAATTTCCAGTAGTAATCTATTTATATCTCCCGAAGAATTTCGAGGGAGAAATTCATTTCGAGGGGGTAAAATGTTACTCCCAGATACTTTATGAGATAGATTCATACTAATTTCATTGATGTTTGGTGTTGCAAACCACACCATGATTTTCTTTCACTATATGAATCACCGTATGATCTTGTATTATATGTAACACTATTCTTGGGTTATGTTACAAACTATTTAAACATTTTTTTAAAGAAATCATTACAGGCAACACTGAGTATAGAATTTTTTTCAATGAATAAATAATGTAATTTTGGATTATATTATACATAACTAAAAATGAATCTTATACTAAATGAAACATTGAATTGGCTTGCATTACACGTCGGAGCGGCCTTCCTCAACGACTTTCATTGTACGCAATACCGAGTTTCACAAAACAACAATTTATTATTAAAATTTTATTATTTAATTGGATATAAACTAACCATTATGAATAATATTAACCACATTTTTATTTTTATATAACATTTTCATTGATCATACATTTTTTCTTTAACTTTGTGTATAAAAAAAATTTAATATTCTTGGATAAAAGAAGTATTAAAAAAAATGCAGTTTTACTGCCTTTTGAGGGCGCACCCATTTTAAATATACTTATTAAAACATTTATAAGTTAAAATTGAAAAATTAAAGTTCTTATTTGGAATCTATAAATATAATTATTCATTTGATTAATTTTTAATATTTTTCTAATGTCATTCATATTTGAATGAATATAATAAATATGCTAAATATTCACTGAAAACATGTTTTTTCATCAAAATAATTTATATGGTTAAATTATGTTATTGAATTATTTTAAAGAATAAATAGAATATATTTTTATAAATTTATAAAATTTAATTATTTTTAATTATTTGTAAATTAAATTCATAGGTAAAAACATTTCAATCTTTTGCAATGTTTTATCTTTTAAACAAAAACCTGTTTTGTTCTTACAACGGGATTAATTTTAAATTAATTACTGAATCATTTGTGATTTCAATTTTTAAAATTGAATTTTATATTTTGAATCTTTGTGTCAAAATTATGTTAATATGTTCCGTTTTTTAATGATATTATGTATAGTAACTATGGTAATATTTATTTAATAGATTTAAAGGTAAATTGGGTAAATTACTGTAACAAATAATATTATAAGGAAAATAAAATTATCCAAAAACCTATAAATTCCCTATTTTATGAATATAATAATTCCCTTAAAATATTATGTTTGAATATTAGTAATTTAATATCCACTTGACAATGAAAATGACATAGATATTAATAAAACAAATGAATGTGACAAAAAGTCAAACTCACATTTCTTATAAGTATAATAAATTTAATATAGGGATGACCAGGTGATATATTAAAAAAATAGTATATGGAATGATAATATAATTTCCCACATCATGGTAATTTTTTTCTAATAATTATGAAAAAAAATAATTACCTTAATGTAGTTTTGTTTGATTATTTAATATTTAATTAATTGATGATAAGTCAATGAATCAATTTTTTTAAAATTCAAATGACCAAAAAAGGGTACGCACAAATGAAAAAATATTACTGGTCAAGTATATATAAACCATATTCATCCAAATTTCATGATTGTTACTATTTGGAGCCTTATATAGTATATTATGATCTTTATATTATTTTATTTGATGTAATGTTAAATTTGTCACAGTCATTATTTAATAAGTATACCATTTTTAATGTATTGTTTTATAGTAGATAAATTTGACTAAATATATTCTCCTAAAAAATATTAATTTTATCTTAATTAAATTATTTTTTTATTTTTTACTCAAACAATAAGTTTATTAAATAAGTATACAAAATCATTGTAGTAATTATCTTATTAATGAAGATGTCAAATAATTGTTTTAATAAATGTTAAAATAAATTTATATTTGATAATTAATATGTCAAATTAATTTTATAGATAACATTTTCCTCATAGTAATATAATAAAATTATTGGATCGATTTTATCATTATATCTTTATATTTTAAAAATTACCAAATTTAATAGTGTTAAAATTGACAATATAGAATGTATATCAAAATAGGGATTTATTAAATTATTTAAAATTCATAAAACATTTTAAAAAATATAAATTAAATATTATATTGATAAAATATTTCTAAATGGATTTTATATGGTATAATTAACACGAAATAAGTAAATATTTTACCCTTCTGAAATTGAAATATTTGTTACCCTGTTTAAAATGAATTAAAATAACTATGTGTTAAATTTAAAATATATGTTTTGAATGTAGATAGAAACTTGTCTAAAATTTAATGTCTGATTATATAACAACCCTATCTCATCTCAAAATTTAAATTGGGACATTTTTTTTATTTTGAGTGGGGTTTTAATTTATTGTATATTAATATTTTTGAGGATTCCAAAAGTGCCCCTCACCTCAATTATAAAAGGGATCCTCCTACCTCATTTCACCACAACTAATTAAGCTTTCAATATTTTCAATATCCTATATATTTCTATTATAAAATTCCTTAGTAAAATTCTGAAGGTTTTTTATTCTTAATAGAACAAAATTAGTTCTATTAAGAGGAAATCTAAAGAGAGCACGTCAAAGAAGTGTTAATCCCCTCTAACGATTCATTTATATATCTTCTTACTTATACTTCTACTCAATTAGTTGTTTCAATAAATAATAATAACCCTAGTATTATTAATATAATTATATTTTATAATAATAATGAAATAACCATATTCTTCTTTCTATCCATCTTATGAAAAATGAAATTACCACGTCTGCGTATATGTGGCCTTCCGTCTCCATGTCCCTGTGTAATATATTTTTCACCACCACCTTACATGGATGGGGATAAAAATGGATGAAATAAATATTTATGATTATTATAAAATGAAATTTATTCTAAAATATAGTACACAATTCAAATCAATTCCATTAAGTAATTATGGGAATGATATCGTCACTCTTGCGTACGTATGGCCTACTATCTCCATGATGGGATGTGATTCATTATACAAGATAACCACTAAATAATGATTATATAAATGTAAGTAATTAATAAATAAGGTATTAATTATGTTAATATAATATTATAATGATATAAATATAAACTATTAATGATAAATTTAACTTATTCGACAAAACATGCATACAATCACAAAGCAGTTAAAACCCGAATAATGAGAAACAATGAATTACTATAGTCAAACGAAGGGGAATATGACCATATATAAAGAAAATTATTTTTTAATAAGTTAATAAATTTATCTAAATCATTTTATAGGAGGTTCATATATATTTTAATCATATTATACTTTAGGTAAGGGAAAATTTGTCGATCTCATTTTTATCAAAAAAAATTTATATACGTGTATTTACTCGGGTGTATTTATCAACCCAATCCATTATTCCTAATTATGTATTATTATATATATTATAATAAAATTATTTAAAGTTATTTTTACCCTTTTTTATTACTATTAAATGGTATGAAATGAATCTTTTTTTGCTATTTGATTTGTGGTACTTTTTAACATTTCCGGCAAAAATACGAGGAGAATGTTATTTTAACATTTATAGTATTAATATATTTTTATGGTTTAATGATACCCTATTTCCAAGATTCATAATCTGAATGGTTTCAAGTTTATTTTCAACTAAATTCTTTTCTTCTAAAATTTAGTTGAAATTTTTGAAAATTAATTTTTTTTGAAAAAAAGAATATTTTCCTTAGGAATTAATTTCACGTGTTATCCCATAATTATTTTATATCATAGTTGACACTCTAAAAATAGGATTATATTTCTAACTTTCTTATTACAATTTTTTAATTTTATTATTTACTAAATCCATTTGTTATATAAATTATCATCAATTGATGTTTAAGAAACCCATTCTATTTCATGGGTTATTCTACTGTTAATTTTTTTTTGTTTTTTATGGAACATGTTAGAATGGTTTCATTATGAGATGGGTGGGACCTATATCTCCCTCCAATGCATTGGGTAATGATTTATATCTCATGATATAGACTTTATTGGAATGAAAAGTAAATCCAGTTAAGTGATATGGGTTGGAAAGACAAGTAAATCAAGTTAAGTAATACATGGATGGAATGACTTGTAAATCTGGTTCGGCAAAGGACGTTTTCCACTATAATGGTCTTGACAGAAATTCCTTGGGCACTATGGAAATCATATTATGTGCTTATTTTTTTCCATAATTCCATGTTTTATGACAATTCTACGTTATCATGGTGAGGTCCATTTATGGTTTACACCTTATGAACTACCAAAATTTATTTCATGACACAAGATTTTGATATTTAATCATTATGTTTATCTCTTTATATTGTAATGTTTATGGAATGATTTATGTTATCAATGTTTACCCTCATGTAGAATTTAATCTCACCCCTTTTTTCATTTTCCCATGTATATAACGAAAGGTTTTATGTAGGAATGCGGAAGATCATTATTGGAGATGTTGAAGATAATTTACCAAGATAGAGGACTGATTTCCAAGTTTCTAAAGACACAAAAATAACATAGTCTGTTGGTGTATATTTGTGTACTATACTAAGTATTCTGGAAATGAAATTTAATGTCCATGTAGGTAAAGCTGGGGTCTCTACATGGAATGTATAAATGATGGTTATAATTAAAAATATGAGAAATAAAAAACCTATATATGATATTCATGAAATAATTAACTGTCTATAAATAAAATAATATATATATATATACATCATTTTATTTATTACCATTTAACACACTTTAAAAGAGATAACATTGTTCGGGGACATGTGGACTACCGCATCCTCAAAATGATTTTACTCCTTTTACCTCACATAATTATATATATATAAGTATATATGTTTAAATAATATTTTATTTATTATATAATTATTATTATGGAAATATATGGTGTTACTTACCTACATTCCATAACAATCATTTAAAAATTAGAATGTTACTCATGCATACGTACGGTCTATAATCTACATGATTGTAACGTGGGATCATTTTCATAACCATAGTTAACAATTGAATTTAAAAGTATAATTGAAATAAAAATATGATAATTATGTCATTTTTATTATTCAGGAGTTGTAATATAATGATCCCTTTGACCATAGTGGACCAGAAATAGTTGTTTTGACACATAAACCAAATTTAGTCAAAAACACCTAATGTGAACATAATTGTATAAATGGTGTACACAACATGGTTATAAGTTAAATAAAAATAATTATAAATATGAAAAAATTTATGAAGAAATTATAAAAATAACATAACTTTATTATACAATAATTTAAATGACGTTCACCAAAAATAAAACACAAGGTAAGGGGATTTCATCTCACTTTTAAATTTTGTGAGATAAATGTTATGTTCATCACTCTTTCCTTTTGTGTGGTGTATATACCTAAAATATTGTATAAAAATTATATTATACATAAATTTAACGGTAATCAAATATACATTTTATGATCCTTTTTTCATGGGGTTTTTTATTCAAAATTACCAAATTGGTAAAACAATTTCTCTCAGCATTCCTTCTTTGAACTCATGTTTTATTATGCACCTAAAAACCTTTTCATGGGGAATATATTTACATTTTAAGTGATATATCATTAATCTCTATCTTTTCATTATATTATATTCTTCATTTAATTTATCTTTTTTTATTAAAAGTATGATCATAGATATTGAGTTATGAGAGTTTATTGATACAATCTCACCCCATTTTCGAGATCGTTTATATATATGAGTTTATTGATGAAATATAACAATACAGATCTCAATAAAACTCGTTATTTTTCTTATATTAATTTATTCCATGATTTAATCGTGTATTGGTACCACTTTCTACAATTTGGTACGTAATGTAGTTAATAATGTATTTAAATAAAAGCCGGATATTACCCTCTATTTGGTGGGAAATATATCCAAAACCATATTTCCCAGAAATAGTTACAATAATATTATTTCATTCCCCTATACTCTTTAAAATATATTTTTTTACACTTTCTGATGTTTACCAATCCCTTAGAAGGATTCTCTTGGTCGTCTTCCAAATGAGGCATTTTATACCATTTAAACATACAAAAATAATATTCTTTTTACCTCGTACAAAATGTACAGAATTATCAGCCATTATTTATTTGAAGCTACCCTTTCAAAAAAAAGTGTTATTTTTTAAAAAAATTGTTTTTAAAAGGTATTTTTAATGAAAAATATTTTCAAATGTTTTTTCAAAAGAAAATCGTATTTTCCTCCTGATTTTTTTCAAATTTAATATTTTATTTCAACAGTGACAAAAAACCATTATTTTTACTCCACATGGGATTGATTAGATTGATAATATCCCTTACAATCCTCTAGGTGGTTTATGATTTATCTGACCTAGGATAATATTCGCATTCACATCCTTGATTAATTTTCTAGTATCCTTGAAATATTCAATCAGCCATGATAATTGAACATTGAATTTACCCTAAATTATCAATTTCATTTATCATGGTTATTGCTTCTTCCTAAAATGAATTCCATTTTATAAAATTTGTCCACTTTGAAATTGATTTTATTATTTGAAAGAAATTTTGAAAAATACACATACCTCATTCAATACAAATATTTGATAAAGAATATTACTTATCTGATATATGATGAATTCTTTGGAAAATAAATACACAGGTTGATGACCCATTAAAGAACAATCTATGGGTAGGGGTAGAGTTAATGAATACCCCTTGATGCATTAGAAGAATCACATGATGAAATAGTTATGCAAATTGGTGAAGGTAAACTATATATTGACAGTACTAGTTCCATGTACCTAAGATACATGGACTCCAATAACTAAATAGTATTCATTTTTATGTTTCAGATATTACTCTTCCATGAATGATTTTCATTGACTAATCTACGGATACCATTCATTTCATTTCATTTGTAAAATGGTAGGTGTTTTTAGTTTCTGACCATTCCATTGTGATTTTCCATTTCTATTTATTAAAATGGAAGGTGTATCCATTTATTAACATTCCATATTTAATATATACTTCCATTTATTTTATTGATTTAATTGAATGGTTTTTTAGTATTTTAAATTTCCATATTGACTATTTTCATTTATTCATTATTTCATTTCAATATTTTTCCCTGAATGGAATTTGATCTCATCTTTATTATGTTTTAATCTGAAAGAATCCCTGAACCGTACTATGAATGATATGCTATAATTTACAAGATGGATGATATTTGTCCTTGATTTTGTTAATTTAGTTGTTTAGAAAATAATAATTTTTAAATTGAGTAGTCATTAGTAATACCATAATCAATTATGTATCTAGTTTACTATGTTTACAAAACTGATCGGTCCTTCGTTGCATGATTCCTGGTAATCATACCAACGTAATTGATAGAAGACACCGGATTTGGGCTATCTAGGGTTGGTTCTCTAAATGTTAAATGATATCATCCTTGAAATATATTTTAAAATAGTTATTTATCATATAATATAATGTAAATTAATTCAATTAAAGAAAATTTAATACAAATTTGTTACATCATATGAATATAATATTACTATATTTTATATATTCACCGAAATTCATTATGGACTACGATAGAAAAATTTATCAATTTTAACCAATATTAAATACATGTTTATGTAACAAATTATTTAATAATGAGTTCTAATTTTTTTTGAAGATTAAGAGTTGTGTTGATAAATTTGAGATGGATTTTTTTTGAACTTTAACAATAATAAAGATTTGATGTTATCCACATGTCATGAAATAAGGAAACATGCATCGAAGCAACCTAAATGTAATAAATATCAACTACTATCTTATGATATGTGTCAAAAAGGAATCATAGATGTTATATTATATGATTTGGATAGTGTTACTGATATAGTAATCTTGGAAACATGTATTAGGAAAGTAAATAATTGAATAAAAGAAATGGTTGGATGATAATATAAATTAGGCAAAGAAATTTTTGAGTTTTAGTGTGTTATTTCATTATGAAAATTTATGTTATATATAACATACTCAATGAGGTCCAAATCAAAATCATAAATATAAATGGAAAATAAATACATTGTTTACAACTATTGAAGAAAATGTAACCTTAATTTAACTAGTGATAGGTACATTAATTATTTACTTCAACAATACAATTGACTTCATTGATTTCAGATGCTTGTATTCTTCTATATGAGAGAAATTTTTAAAGTAAAAAAAATAACATCAGCCAAATTTATTTTTGTAACTCTTTGTTAAAACTCCATGGGGACGTATAAAGGTAAAAAGATACAATATAAATTTAAATTTTATCCTCTCTTAAATGGTATTCCATCAAACCTTGTGGTATTTTCCATTGTATTTTTTCCATTAATTATTTTTATTATTTTGATTTCAGTTAATCAAAAAAAAATATATTGCTAAGGAAAAGTATTTATTTATAATAATGAGTTTCAAATTTTGTATTTCATTTAATTCATAAATTTGATTACATGTATTGATTTTTATAAACTATCAAATGATGGTATTGAATGTTATCTTTCATATATTATATTGAAGAAAGGAAGAAGTCAAATTGGTGTTGTGGTAATTATAAATGAAAATTTTAATTTATTTTTGGAGTATTTTCCTAATTTTATTTTTAATTAGGTTGATGAGTTATTTATTTATATAGTTACTTTTTCTATGATAATATCAAATACATCATATACAAGGGGTTTATCTGATTTCATAGACTTTAAAAATCAATTAATACAGTTTCATTATATGGATTTTCAAACACCATATCGCTTCCCCTTAGACTTCCCATGTTCTATTTGATCAAATGTTGGATTTTTCCAAGATACATTATATTTATTACAAACAACACTATAACACTAATATTAACATTAAGTATATGATTCATCAATTTCAAGACTTTCTTGGTAAGCTCTAGGGTGCCCAGTATTTTCCAAATTATGATATATGGTTTGGGTTTTTTGTAAAATAATGTTAACTAAAAAGAAATTATGAGTATGATTTTCTGTACAACGTGTGATCATTTAATTTTTTGGTAATTCATTTCTGGTTATCAAACACATCCATTGTATTTGTATATATTATTAATAGACAATTTCCTTTGTATTTGGAAAAATTTGTTGTCATGTTTATCCCTGATATTTTGGTATAATTTAAATGATACTATGACCCTATGAAATAACAATAGATTGTATTAAATACTTTTAATGAATGAATGTTGTATGTAAAATTAACTAAATTTTAATTTTTTTTGCACTAAATTACTTTTCTAGATAAAATTAGTTTTAAATATGTAATAGATAATCATCCTTATAAATAAAATGTGGATGAAGTGTGAATAATTCCTGCAAATTTAATTGAGATGCATTTTTTCTATAGATTTGTGTGTTTCTAATGATGATTTGTGGATGAATTTTCTTGGATATCTCGGCTACTAAATATGTTATTGTGAAAATGATTTATATTATTCTTGAAAAAAATGTGATAAAATTCTTTGGGAATTAAATGGAATATTGGTCATTACAACTATATGGGAATTTATAGTAATGGAAAGGTGAATTTTTTATTTAACGTGATTCTTAATTTTGGTTAAATGGTTATGAGTTGAGGTCGAATTATTAGGTTATCACATATAAATATATTCAATATAAACCAGAAGAATATAATTATTTTAAACATGAACTTGAGTTGGCCCCAAATTTTATTTCTACATAAACGAAGAGAAATAATTTACAAAGAGAGAAATATGAAAATGTAACAGATCATAAAGATTTATTATTTTTATTCCCCCAAATGGTATAGAACATAAAGAAATTAACATGGTTATAACTAGTTAAGGATTATATTGAAAAAATCAATATCATGATTATAAATCAAAAAATGTAACTAATTTCTTCAATGTAAATGATAATGAATCATTAACTATAATCCCTTTCGAACAGGTACTTTTCTCATGGATTTAATGAATGGTGGCCAAGAAATTATTGGTGAGAAATCCTCTTATTTTTTAGATTTGGTATCAGTGTCGAAAAAAATTTCGAACAGAATATTGAACCATCAGAAGAATGGTCATGGTTTTCATGAAAGAGTAGAATCAGTAAACAATGGTATGCTTCCTAAAATTAATGTTTTTAAATATTGTGAAATAATATTTTGAAATATTTTAATAGTTCTATGTGATTCTATTTTGTAGAATTAATTTTTATTTAAAGAATGCAATAATTCATTTTCAATTAATCTTAGAAAAACTAGTTTGTAACATTTCCACTAAGAATTCATTTGGTGGTAATGTATTAAAAATTATATTTTCTACTTTTTCATGAGATTTTGAATTTTCAATAGGATAATATTGGGAGAAAAATAATAAAGTGGATATATCCTCATTTTCTAATTCTAGAATTCAAATGAGATAATATATGTCCAGGGACTGTTGGTTCCATTACCAAATCCATCTTTAGGTAAAAATGAAATTTGGGTTATTTTTCATAGTTTGACTAAATCTGTTAATTTTATACCTATAATATTTACATTTTCTATATATTAACTAAATAAATGAAATAAAAGAATGGGATAGTCTTTCGTGAACTAGCTGGAATACCCTTGTAAACTTATAACCAAGATGTTCTAGGAATATCCTTATTGGTGTCCATGATCCCCATGTGTTCGTGACAAGCACCTGTGATCATAAAAACTAGTGGTTAGATTTTGTTTTTCCACACTAAATAGTCGAGGTGAAAAAAAAATTTGTTTTTCTCAATTGAAAACTCCAAATAGAGTACAAAAAATCCAGTTGAAAATATATAGAAACCCAATGTACAACCATAAAGTACTAGAAATATGAAAGATTACTACAAAATTCCCCACAAGACATAGCACTTTAGGTCCCCTAGATAAACAAAAATAACCTCTATCAGGTTGAAAAATTCCTATCTCAAACACAGAAAAAGATAATCACAAAACACTTTAATTTATAGACAGGATGTGAGCTAAAAGAAGTTCAGGATATCATAAAGGATTATATAAGAATTTACCACATTAAATAACCAAATAATGATTCTAATTTTGAATAAAACGTGCAAGGATGTTTATGATAGTATTCAAAAAAACTATGATTAGTATTTCACTTGTTGTAAAAATTTCAAATAAATGATAAATAAATAGTTCGTTTGAAATAAGTTATATAAATTTATAAGTTATGTATAAATTTGTTTACAAAAAATGGAATATATGTCAAAATAGTCAATGATTAGAAACACTGTCATCTCCCAAGAGGTATGATAGTTAGTGTTAATGGATTCATCACTCACCCGAAAAGGTGATCAAGGAATTATGTATACACACGTCCCTTAGACATTGGTCAAAGAGAACTCATCACCATACCATCAGTTATGTGACCTATTGAATATATCTTTTTTGTGTTTTAAAGTTTCAATACTATTTTGTACTAAAAAACTAACTATATACCTAGGATTTATAATGCATAAACAACAATCAATAACAAAAAAATTATCTCAAAAATACTCAAAATACAATTATCACATTTTCCACATCAATATACCAGTTTAAATTTAGAAACCAAAATTATTTTGATATAAATTTATGTCATTTCAAGGATAAACCAACCAAGGTTCTTATGAAAATAATTTAATAAATTTTTCTAAAATTTTGTTTTGAAATCATCATCACATATCAACTTCTAAAATTTATTTCCTTATTTAAATTTTACAATTTCTATCCAATTTCCAAATCACTCCCAAACATAAGGGAATTGGGGGTTTTTGACAAATATCTTGCCAAAGAAAATTCAAATCATCATTGAGAATCTATTTTTTCCTAGACTAACTGAATGAAACTAAATTTATAAAATGAAATTTATTGTTAAATCAATAGGTCAATCCTAAAAAGAACCACCTACCTTAAAAATTTGGACATGTCTCACAATAGACACAAAAAAAAACTCCAAAAAAGAATGTCATCAACAATGATATTAGAATCAAACATATTTTCAAGATTCAAAATAATGGTGATTAGTACCTCTAAAATCATGGAGATTTATCCGACCCTAAGAAAGGTAGAGTAAGAGAGTGGTAGAGAGGAATTGGTGAAAAAATATTTCTATGAAAAGATCTAACAACATTATCTATGTTTCTTTTCGCTTTCAAAAAGAGTTTATAGGTTCCAAAATCACCTCTAATGAGCCTCTATAGAAGAATAAATCATGTTAGGGTTAAATAAACTTATTAGGCACCTTAAATGGGGGTTTATGTATTTTTAAATAAATTTTTGGAATTAAAATTTACCATGCACGTAATTAGATAGTCAGTGCCACATGGTCAAAAAAAAAATGTTCCCTAACTATACACTCAACTATTAGGTTTCACAGTTTCTACTAGGTGGGTTCATTGTTTTTTAAATCATTTCATGTCCATAAAAACCCCAATATTTTTGTTAATAGTTTTTATCTCTAGTCGGTTTACAGTTTGGGAATATTTTTCACCAAAAATGCATCATCAAAATAGTTCCAATCAATTTACAAATTTTTACCCGAAGCATCCCTAAAAAAACACATCAAAATTATTATAAAAATATTGGTCAATAAATGAATAAAAATAGTGACTATATTTTAAAACGTACCCACCATCTAAACTCTATATCCCTTAAAATCATGTCAAGAATCTTCCTTGAAAAAAATATGTGGACATTCCACTCTCATTAGTGCCTTCCTCTCCAACATCTAATGAGTATCATTAACATGCCACCATAGAAGATGAAACAATGCTATATTTATCCTATGAAGTACCATTGTTTTAGAATCAACTATCCAAGCTAGATTCTGAATCCTATAAAAATTAGTCTCAAGACCAAGATATATCCTTCTCAGAATATGAGATGGATCAGAATGATAATTTGGGATCAACGATTCATGGAACATGTAATGTATCAACATCAACTATAGAGGAATTGATATATTATAATCCACTTTACCCCCATTCTCAATAAACATAAAACTTCTCAAAAAATAGGGAGCTTATTTACCATTACTCCCAATCTCTTGATGACCAGAACAAGGTGAAACTATCTAGAACACCTAATAATCTATGGAAAATTCCAACAGTCTACAACGGCGATCATCATAAGACATATACTAGCTCTTAACCATCATAATTCTATATACAATCAACTATATATTATATTCATATCTTGAAAAAAACTCATTCCAATGGAAGAAGTTTCACCAATCTGTGACCAACACACAAGAGATATTAAAGGACATCCATGCACAACGTCAAAAGGAGAAATTATGATCATTGATTGGTAACAATTTTTATATAAAAAATCCATCAGCCCAAATGATCATCCCAAGATCCAATAATTTTAGTAACATAGAGGGGAATTATATAATCAATAATATCTGTAGAACACACTATATGGCCATCAATCTATGGATGGAATTTGATACTCAAATGAACATCAGGTCCCAATGAATCCTGGAGGCCTCTCCAAAAATGAGAAGAAAGCTAGGGATATATTAGATTAACTCTATAAGATATTACTCTGTGAAAGTGAAAATTCTCATTCATGTAGATATTTCCCAACACAACATCGTTGTTTTTGTCAAGAAAATGTATGAAGTGATCCTTTTTTATTAACATATTGATCACCGACCGTATTTCATTCTCCCTTATCTAGGTACATGGAAACCAAACAACAAAGTTCATAGATATCTCATCCTAGATCAATGTCGATACTGGAAGTGGACGAATAAAACCTGAAAGTCTCTTGTTCTCTTCCTTGACATGTTGGAATGTATATCAATGAGAAAAAAATTTAACAATGCCCCATATCATAACTAGAAAATAGAATAATCACTGAATTTCATAGAACAACTTCTTGGTTCAAAGGTAAAATTCCCACTAGAAATTATATCAATCCACCCATAATATATTTTATCATTGGAAAAGCTCCAACATACTGACTCCATAATCATATAACACCCTACATCGATAATTAACACTCAACCACAGTTTCCCCACCATAAAAAGAGTCTCTAATTATATGGAATCTGTCATCGAGCTATTGTTACAAAACAATCTTCTTAAGAAGAGCTGATTTTAAATCATCATTATTGAACGAACACTCAACATAGTATTCTCATAATCCAATATGTATTTGTAAAATAAGAGCAACCATGTTCCACTCTTATGGTGATCTATTCATAGCCTATGTCAGTATTTTCCTGGTAATATAACAACGATGTAATTCCATTTCCCTATAATATAAGTGACATAGAAATAAAAGGAATGATTATACTCCATCCAATGACTGTAGATAAGATTTAATTAATTTTTTGGGAGTATATGATTGAATCTCTTATAGTTAGAATACATTGTAAAAATTTCTCCAAAATGTTATTAACACCAACTCTTAAGTGAATGCAACACATGTATAAGTTCTTGGTCATGGGTCCAATAATTATTCTTGTTTTCTCTATGTTGCCGATATTCATAGGAAAATATGTGATGGAAATTCATAATAACACAACCCAAATATATAATCCCGCCTTTTTATTACATAAACATCCATTACATTACACAAAACTGAGGATCTTTAAGGTTTAGTGTCTTGGAAACCAGGAACATAATACAAGAATACAATATAAAACATTCTTCTTAAACACATGAAAGGATTATCCATAAGTTCATTATAGGTTCATTACTTCATCTCGTAACCTGGGGATATACCTCAAAAGAAAGGGTGAGCAGAAGGCCGAGTAAGGGAAACAAGAGAAACATTTTACATGTGAACTTGAGATACTTCAATAAGGTCATGAAAAGAACTTTAAGGCATGAGAAAGAAATCATGAGATATATAATAATAAAAATAACATTTTTCATAACTTGGAGATGTGGCTACAACATTTAATATTGAAAAAAAAATTGTTTCACCAAGGTCCATCCCCAAGGTGTCATTAAAAATTACAAAGGTTATTCACCAAGGTATCAGTCTAAAAAGTCATTTCTAGAGATTAAGTCTTTACCCAATGCATTGGATAGATATTTGGGTGCACCCTTGAAAAGTCATTATAATCATGTGAGCCACATATATCATCATCAATAATTTCATAAACAACCCATATAGAATAAAAGAAATGTGTTTCATTTCATAATCACAATGTTTTAAAACTGCTTTGAAGACGTGATCTTTATGTCACATTAATCCCATGAAAAGGGAAAGAGGGTTTCATATATGTAAATCCCAGAATTTAAAATAGAAATTTTTGATATATATATATATATGTGTGTGTGTGTGTGTGTGAATAACCCTGTAGAAATAAGAGCTTTGAGTATTCAATTAATAATGTAAAATAATTTTGAGAAAAAAGAGAGGCATTTTGAGATGAAAAATTCCGCAGCATAACGACTATTTACAGGGTTTTAAAAAACATTGAAAAGAAGGGGGACATGGGTAACCCACTCATAAATGATCCATAAAACAGTAGGGTAACAGAATATAATGGATTTAAGAACATGGTAATGAAATTTTAAAAACATACCATATGAAATGAAGAACATGAAAGGAAGACAAAAATAAGATTTCTCTTATGAAAATTCGACAGCCTAATGGTGTCACTTTAACATCAACAAAAATGATTTGATGAGATCAAATATGGTACCACATCATATGAAAATAAAAGATCATAATGATAGATATAGAGATCATTCCCCAACATAATAAAAAGGAACATTAAAGACTTGACATGAAATTAGATCTTGAAAACGAGAAGGGTGAAAGAATCCCTTAAAAATTCGGTAGCCTAACGGCGCCACTTAAACATCAACAAAAATGAATTGATGAGATAAAATAGGGTCTCTCATAATATTAAAATAAAAGGTCAGTATGATAGATATATAGATCATACCCCAACATAATAAAAAGTAACTTGAAAGACTTGACATGAAAGTAGAACTTTGAAAAATGGGAAGGGTGAAAGAACCACTTAAAAATTCGGCAGCCTAACGGCGCCACTTAAAACATCAAAATATTTAATTGAAGAGATAAAATGGGGTCTCTAATAATATGATCATAAAAGATCAGTATTATAGATATAGAGATCCTACCCAAACATAATAAAAAGTAACTTGAAATACTTGACATTAAAGTAGAACTTTCAAAAATGAGAAAGGTGAACGAATCCCTTAAAAATTCGGCAGCCTAACGGCGTCACATAAACATCAACAAATATGAATTGATGAGATAAAATAGGGTCTATCATAATATGAACTTACATTTTCAGTATGATAGATATAGAGATCATATCCCAACATAATAAAAACGAACTTGAAAGACATGACATGAAAGTAGAACTTTGAAAAATGGGAAGGGTGAAAGAATCCCTTAAAAATTCAGCAGTCTAACGGCGCCACTTAAACATTTTTAAAATGAAATGATGAGAGTAAGAGGGGGTATCTCATCATATGAACATAAAAATTACAGTATAATTAATATAAAAGAACCTCCTCCAACATAAGAACATGGAGCATATAAGAAATGACATAAAAGAGATCACTTGAAAAGAAAGAGAGGGGTCGGATCCCTTACCTTAAACATAAATCTTAAAACTCAAAGGTTGGGACCTTGAGTGGCTTGAGGGCAGCATGGGAGGACTCCTTGGGAGGTAAAGAGACCAGAACATCGTTGGGGGGAGAGTGGGGAGTCGAAATGGATGAGAGGATGGCTTGGTATTTATAGGGAAAGTAAGGGGACAAGGCATTAATGGCCAGGGGACACCTCACAAGTGCTTTTCTCAAAACCATGTGCTCTCCCATGATATTTCCCATGAAGTTAGGCCACATGGGGACCCCAATACAATAATGCAACACCTTAGGTCGGCCAAACCTTTAAATATCTCATGACATCACCATGACCTAGCTATGATGTCATTAAACATACCGAAACCCTAAAATTGCTTTTTTTCTATTCACTGAAAATTCAACTTTCTCAAAAAGATCCCAAAATTTCACGTTAACCAAATATCAATGCTCTGATTTCAAAAATGAACTCCATTTTGTAAAAATAGTTTTCTAAATATTTTTAATTTATTTTTTAAATAAATACACTATTCACCAAAAATTCATTTTTTTCAGAAAAATCCCCCAAAATTACCTTAACATAATATCGATGCTCTGAGTTCAAAAATGAAATCCGTTTTATAAAAATGATTTTTTAAATATTTTTAATTTAATTTTTAAATAAAAAACACTATTCACATGAAAAAATAAATACTTGAATAATAATTTATGAAACCATTATTTAACCATTTTATTGAATCACATTACTTAATCAAGGTGCCTAGATTATATTAATACTTTATTTAAGTAAGATTACTACTCCATTTGGTCACATTACTAATCCTAAGAATAAAATCACTATTCATATTTTACTATTCATCAAAAATTAAGTTGATATTTTTAGACTCTAAATTGTGTACTGAGCATAATTGTAGAAGACCATTTTTTGAAAATCATTACACATTTTTAATTATTTAAGGTTTACATAAAAAATTTAAAATATCCTTTTTCTAAAATTCATCAAAAATATGCATAGTATATTTATCTGGTCATTTGAAAATTCATAAACTTCATCATAAGAAGAAATCCCAATTTTTATTTAAAACAAAGGATTACACAAGCCAGTTACGGTCTCCTTACATAGCCCCTTATCACACCAGCATAGGACCTAAGTGTAATGTGTGCTAAGGTGAGAGAATCTGAGGGAGTCTCGTCCAACATCGCACGAGTAGTAATTTCTATTAGTTTGAACATCTTGCAAAGGTGATTCCGTTCTAGCTTCACACAATGAAGTTCGGCTTGGGTTTGGTCCAGAGCAAAGCACAGTGGTGCTACCTCCTTCCCAAGTTCTGTTAGATGGGCTTCGATCGGTCCAAGAAACTGGGTGAGGACATTGAATCTTCTTTCTATAATAATTAAACAAGATTACTTGTATTTTGAGACAATAATCGAAACAATTAGTTTACAACGGTCATATTGACCAATGGTCATATAACAGTCAAAACCCAATAGTCTCACTTTAATTATACTCATGTTATCAAATGAAATATTTTTGTTGAGTATAAAAATAAAATAAAATAACACATAAAATTAGGAATTAAGATTTATTCAAAATTTCGGGTCGTTACAATCTTCCCCCCTTAAGAAATTACGTCCTCGCAATTTTTAAAATTGGGTTTTGAAATTTCATTGAAATTCCCACATCGGAAAAGGAGTCAGTAAAACTATTACTTTAAAAGAAATAAAGGGAAGTACAAAGGTCACCCGAGTTAACCCACACTAGGACACCATGTAGAAAAACATGGACATGGAGGAGTAAACAAAGGGTCAAGTTCTGAGGGAGAGTGATAGAAAATATGATTAGGGGAAATTTAACCATAAGAAAATCCCAAACTTATGATGTGTGTAAATGGTCTTTGATTACCTAGTAGGAAACGTAAACCAACAATGTTTTTGTTTTACGTTCCTTTTCATAATTTTAAGGAATTCATTTACTACATAGAACAAAAACATAAGAAAATATAACTACCTTCATGTAGAGTTTCATCCATTAATATGTTTTTACCAGAACTAATCTTTTCCCCAAATGATGAGCATTTAAGACTACTTGGTCTCATCAAAACACAAGAATAATCTTCTAGATAATCACATAATCTACAAAAGATTAACTATATATTTCTTCTATATTTAAACATTATCCCAAAAACATAAAGGGTAACTTAAAACAACTCTTTAAAAAGAAATAATATCATAGAATTGGAAACTATTTTTAAATCTTCAAAGTTCCATGGTACTACCCAAAGTTCATCATAGACCATTCCATAAATCAAGGTCCTTAAAATTCCTCAAAATAAACAAAACTAAGATTGAAACCCAAATACAAGATGGATTTGATAACATAGTCTTCCAAAATAAACATCATGGTTAATCTCCAAACAACATCAACCACTCCTAACATCTTATAACAAAAGTAGCTAACCTAAATATATTTTACCCAAGATAGGTTAATCATTTCCATAAGTAACATATATTACCATAATTTCACCTTAAATTCATCGATTCTTCAAAATATAAGCCAAACTTTCTCCTCAATGAAAATACTATAGTAATCTATTTACCTCGATCATATAAGGTCCCCAAAATAGTGAACATCTTCCAAAATAATAATCATCTTTTTAATCCCATAATAATCTCTGTCATATTAATATGGCAATCTTCACATTTCCTATCACATTGGTTGTTGGGACATTTTCTTCCATTTCCCGCCATTAACCATGAAAAGAAAGTACAATTAGGGGCTTAAATTCTTAGCCAATAATCATGAAAAGGAACTTAAAGCATATAAGGATAACTTGTATAAGAATAGTATACCCTAACTTGTGATCACCTAGGTTTCCATATAGGTTATCCATGATCATATATTATTATGTTAATATTTATTTTATTTTATCTTTGTTCCTTTAACAACGGTTCATACTAAGCATATGAATTTAAAAAGCATATCCCCTGGGAGTGTCGTAACCAAGAGTGCAGCAAGGCCCGTTTTCGTGTACCAGTTCCCGTTTGAGTCTAGCTCGAAGCGGTGTTTTTGGGTTTTACCCCTATGTACATCAGGGCCAGAGCCACCTCTACCTGCTTGTATCCAAACATGGATGTATTTTCTTGGCAATCAATTACTCAATACTCACCAAAATACCAGGAAGATTTCCTATATATAAACTTTTCTATAGGATTCTTCCTAAAGGTTTAATATCCTAATTTCCACAAATAACTAAACCATCTGTTGATACCAACTATATCATCCCGCCTTTTTATCACATAAACTTTCATTACATTACACAAAACTTAGGATCTTTAAGGTTTAATGTCTTGGAAACCAGGAACTTATTACATGAAAAAAATATAAAACATTCTTCATAAACACTTGAAAGGATTCTCCTTAAGTTCATCCTAGGTTCATTAATTCATCTTGTAACCTGAGGACATATATCAAAAGAAAGGGTGAGCATAAGTCCTAGTAAATAACACAAAAGAAACATTTTACATGTCAACTTGAGATACTTCAATAAGGTCATGAAAAGAACTTTAAGGAATGAGAAAGAAATCATGAGATATATCATAATAAAAATAACATTTTTCATAACTTGAAGATGCAGCTACAACATTTAATATTGAAAATCATTTTGTTTCACCAAGGTCCATCCCCAAGGTGTCATTAAAAATTACCAAGGTTATTCACCAAGGTATCAGTCTATAAAGTCATCTCTGGAGATTAAGTCTTTACCCAATTCATTAAAGAACTATTTGGGCGCACCCTTGACATGTCTTTATTATCGTGTGAGCCACATATATCATCATAAATCATTTCATAAACAACCCATATAGAAAAAAAGAAATGGGTTTCATTTCATAATCATAACGTTTTCAAACGTCTTTGAAGACATGATCTTTATGTCACATTAAACCCACGGAAAGGGAAAGTGGGTTTCATGTATGTAAATCCCAGAATTTAAAATAGAACATTTTAATATATATATATATATATGTGTGTGTGTGTGTGTGTGTGTGAATACCCTTTTAGAAAAAGATCTTTGAGTATTCACTTAATAACGTAAAATAATTTTGAGAAAAAGAGAGAGGCATTTTGAGACGAAAAATTCTGCAGCATAACGGCTATGTTACAGGGTTTTAAAAAACATTGAAAAGAAGGGGGACATGGGTCACCCACTCATAAATGATCCATAAAACAGTAGGGGAACATAATATAAAGTATTTAAGAATATGTTAATGAAATTTTAAAAACATACCATATGAAATGATGAACATGAAAGTAAGACAAAAATAAGATTTCTCTTATGAAAATTCGACAGCCTAACGTCGTCACTTAAACTTCAACAAAGATGACTTGAAAAGATAAAATAGGGTCTCTCATCATATTAAAATAAAAGATCAGTATGATAGATATATATATAATTCCCCAACATAATAAAAATGAACTTGAAAGACTTGACATGAAAATAGAAGAATCCCTTAAAAATTCGGTAGCCTAATGGCGCCACTTAAACTTCAACAACAATGAATTGATAGGATCAAATAGGGTATCTCATTATATGAACATAGAATTTCAGTATGATAGATATAGAGATAATACCCCAGAATAATAAAAAGGAACTTTAAAGACTTGTCATGGCAGTAGAACTTTGAAAAATGGGAAGGGTGAAAGAACCACATAAACATTCGGCAGCCTAACGGCGCCACGTAAAACTTCAAAATATTGAATTGAAAAGATCAAATGGGGAATATCATCATATGATCATAAAAGATCAGAATGATAGATATAGTGATAATACCCCAACATAATAAAAAGGAACTTGAAAGAATTGACATGAAAGTAGAACTTTGAAAAATGAGAAAGGTGAACGGATCCCTTAAAAATTCGGCAGCCTAACGGCGTCACTTAAACTTCAACAAAAATGAATTGATGAGATAAAATAGGGTATATCATAATATGAACATAAAATTTCAGTATGATAGATATATATATCATAACCCAACATAATAAAAAAGAACTTGAAATACTTAACATGAAAGTAGAACTTTGAAAAATGGGAAGGGTGAAAGAATCCCTTAAAAATTCGGCAGCCTAACAGTGCCACTTAAACATTTTTAAAAAGAAATGATGAGAGTAAGAGGGGGTATCTCATCAAATGAAAATAAAAAGTACAGTATAATGAATATAAAAGAACCTCCTCAAACATAAGAACATGGATCATTAAAGAAATAACATAAAAGAGATCACTTGAAAAGAAAGAGAGGGGTCGGATCCCTTACCTTAAACGTAACTCTTAAAACTCAAAGGTTGGGACCTTGAGAGGCTTGAGGGCACCTTGGGAGGACACATTGGGAGGTAAGGAGACCAGAACTTCATTGGGAGAAAGTGGGGAGTCGAAATGGATGAGCGGATGGCTTGGTATTTATAGGGAAAGTGAGGGGACAAGGCATTAATGGCCAAGGGACACCTCACAAGTGCTTTTCTCAAAAGCATGTGCTCTCCCATGATATTTACCATGAAGTTAGGCCACATGGGGCCCCCAATACAATAATTCATCACCTTAGGTCCTCCAAACCTTAAAATATCTCATGAAATCACCATGAAACAGCTATTATGTCATTAAACATACTGAAACCCTAAAACTACTTGTTTTACTATTCACTGAAAATTCAACGTTCTCAAAAAGATCCCAAAATATCACCTTAACCAAATATAAATGCTCTAATTTCAAAAATGACCTCCATTTTGTAAAAATAAATTTCTAAATAATTTTAATTTATTATTTAAATAAATATAATATTCACCGAAAATTCATTTTTTTTTTCAGAAAAATCCCCAAAAATTACTTAACATAATATTGATGCTCTGAGTTCAAAAATGAAATCAGTTTTATAAAAATAATTTTCTAAATATTTTTAATATAATTTTTAATTAAAAAAACTAATCCCCCGAAAAAAATATACTTTAATAATAATTTATGAAACCGTTATTTAACCATTTTATTGAATCACATTACTTAATCAAGGTGCCTAGATTATATTAATACTTTATTTAAGGGATATTATTAATCCATTTGGTCACATTACTAATCCTAAGCATAAAATCACTATTCATATTTTACTATTCGTCAAAAATTAAGTTGATCTTTTTAGACTCTAAATTGCATACTGAACATAATTGTAGAAGACCATTTTTTGAAAATCGTTACACATTTTTAATTATTTAAGGATTACATAAACATTTTTAAAATATCATGTTTCTAAAATTCATCAAAAATATGCATATTATATTTATCCGGTCATTTGAAAATTCATAAACTTCATCATAAGAAGAAATCCCTTTTTTTATTTAAAATAATGGATTATACAAGGCAGTTACGGTCTCCTTACATATCCCTTTATCAAACCAGCATAGGACCTAAGTGTAAGGTGTGATAAGGTGAGAGAATCTGAGGGAGGCTCGGCCAACATCGTACGAGTAGTAATTTCTATCAGTTTGATCTTCTCGCAAAGGCGATTAAGTTCTATCTTTACACGATGATGTTCGGCTTCGATTTGGTCTAGAGCAAAGCCCAGTGGTGCTACCTCCTTCCCAAGTTCTGTTATATGGGCTTCGATCGGTCCAAGACTACTGGGTGAGGCCATAAAATCTTCTTTCTATAATAGATAACCAAGATTACTTTATTTAGAGACAATAATTGAAACGTTTAGTTTACTGCAGTCATATTGACCAATGTTCATATAACAGTCAAAACCCAATGGTCTTATTTTAATTATACTCATGTTATCAAATGAAACATTTTTGTTGAGTATAAAAATAAAATAAAATAACACATAAAATTAGGAAACAAGATTTATTCAAAATTTCGGGTCGTTACACCAAACCTAAAAAATTTGTGTAATATAATACTATAAAGACATATATGGCCTCTATTAGAGTAAAAACTGGTACAATAGTGAAAATTTGTATAAAATCGATATAATAACTCTATAATTTTTTAACCCAATAAAACAATAATCCATTATGAGTTAGAATAATCATCAAAGAATCCAAATTGGAGAATCCCCTTACAAACAAAAGATAATATCCAGATAAATCATAAAATTTCTAAATCTCAAAAACATTTCATTGTTTCACTGATGTCAAAATAGCTCTTTTATTTTTTAGGTACCACTAAAATAGCATGTTATAACCCAATGTGTCCCCTGAATGTCACTTCCAAAATCAAAAAATCACAATTCAATAACTCGGCACATTGTTAGTGTTTTCTCAAAAATCCCATAACTACTTTCAAATGATTCACATGATTCTTCTTTTACATAGATTATACAAGGGGTTCATCAACAAAGGAAACAAATAATTTATCAAGATACTCATGGAAGAAAATATTAATTCAGACCATAATGACTTAAATTGTATTGGTAAGACAAAATTGCATGACAATGTACTCACAATGGCCATACCTTATCTGAAATGTAGTTTTCTAAACTTCATATTCTTTTATTGTAAATTGATGGTTAACAGATCAAATTTCAATATTAGAGAACAAGTTTATTCCATTAAACTAGTATAATTTTTAATCAATACATGGAAACAAATAATTTTTATTTACCATAACACTATTCAAATTTAGGTAATCAAAAAAAGGGCTAGGTGAAAAATCATTTTTCATAAAAAATAGAACGTGAGATGCCCAAGGTGAAAGTCTTTTGCAGTTGAATCCTTTATCTAGAAAATAATAAAATTGATTTTTCTGCTTATGAATATTAGGTGGTTCCATGTGGAAGGAAGGAATATTTATTGGTTGAGTACCAAGCAATAAATCAAAAGAAAAGTGCACCTCCCTTAGGGGTGGAAATCCAGAGAATTCAAAAGGAAAAATATCAGGAAATCAGAAAAACTTATAGAAAGATCACAACGCATGGATTCACAGTATAGATCTATCCAAAATACTCATATTACATTACCCAAATCTAGATGAAAAATTCATTTTTACTGGACTTCGGGTCGCAACATCACTAAAGAAAATAGACCACCCAGTTAGGCAATGTAAAATAAACAATTCAAATATTGAAATCAATTCTAGATTTGTTATTATTTACAGAATACATCATGAATATCAAATCAAGAGGTCTCATATAGTGAACCAAAAAAATTCCATGTAAGGTTAATATCTTATAACGAGATAACCACTGATGGAAAATGCAGACTTGACACTCTATTTTTTCTGAGTGGTGTAGTGATATCCATCACATAACATAAAATCACTCTTGGAAGATTTAGAAGATTCCCAAAATGGATTGAAATGAATGAATGGGATGCATCAGTATATAATAATTAAGTAACTAATGATGAAGAAATAGTGATGGAGTTAGGTCCAAAAGGTTTAATAACCTATGAGGGGGTGAATTAGGGTATGAAAAATTCATACTAATACCCATTTTGGATCTTGTTTAATCATTAAACAAAACACACTTATCTTTCTCTTTCATAGTGGTATGTGAATAGAAATTAAATCATGCATGTGATACATAAATTTACTTGGTTCACCCTCCCTCAAATACGTCCAAGGAACATACCATGAAAATGAATCGATGTACCAAATCTTCTAAAAGCATACCAATGTATTCATGGTTCGACCTAGATTGCTTCTATTCCACGGATCAGTACATTTCCAAGGATTATGTTTTTCTCAATGAATTACCAAGGGTCAATCTCTTTTTCTATATCTCTATACCACTACCGGTGGAAAGGGTCATTGTCTTCCTCTTACTTCTCAAATTTCTCTTAGAATGTATTGACACATTGAATATGGACATGTAGGTCCCTTTTTTCTCCCTAGTGATTGCATCCACCCCATTATATTGATGCTCTATTTAAGTAAAACTTTCATCCCCTAATGAATACCTCTTTACAAAATATGTACTAGGAATTTTCAAAACATTCTACCAACCCTAGGTAGACTTGTGTAGTTCATTAAACATGGTGGGAAAGTGACATCTTTATCATGGAAAATCAACTTTCATGATACTGCAAAAAATCATGTAAAAAACGTTTGATACTCTAAACATATTTAACTCACACAATTTTATTCCCAATTCACTATTAGAATTCAACTATCATATAGAGTGAGACTTATAAATAACCCACTACTTGGGTTCCCTCCCTACTTTCACTACCTAAGATCCATCAAAATATATGTGCTGAGGTTCTTTATAATGAGGGGGTAGCCATCAGTTTATAATAATTTTGGTGACTGTGTGCAAGAGGGGAAAAACATTCCCCCATACACACTAGTATATTCGGAAAATCCTATATCACGCAACTCACCTTGTGTGACACTCCATAACCTACATTCCCTCCATTTCATTTCCACATGTTTTTTTTTCTAATTTTGATACATGCATGAAGCACAAAATTCAAAGGATCAATGACACTAGCATTGATGTCACCACCAGATAATCCATTCATTTTCATTGTTCTTTATCAACATAGACTATTACCAATATCTATGAATCTCGAAAACTAACTATGGAATCCAACTTTTTCAATAAATAAAATCAACCCAAATAAGCTTCAATGATTCCTTGAGGATTTTTTCCCAACAATATCCCCATTTGGGTTTGTTGAAAATTCATCAAAATACAACTCATAACATTTTGATACATCATTACGATATCAACCATCTTATACCACCAATCAACTGTTATGATTCTGAAAACGATCAAAGACTTTCTCAACACATACTCTATGCACACATGAGCAATGTTTGGTGTTTGAAATAAGAGAAAAATGTAAATTTCATCAATAAAACACATCATTCCTTTCCAAAACCACTCATCTGATCTAATTAGGATCCCCATATTTTCATGGTAAATAATATTTGATCAATCATGTCTATCATCATTAGATTTAATAATCCCCCTATTTTCTAGTCCCCCTATCTCACTACTCCACATATTAGCTTCTCTCTATGCCTTGAATAAGACATTATCTCCCTTTAAATAGAAAAAATTCTGCCCCCTTTTCAGAGAACCCAAACATCAAATCAATTTGTTCTTCAATAGGTTAAAAACATAGATCAACACATTTGGTTAAAACACATCATACATCGGAGATACGGGGTCCCAAAACAACACTTGTTCAATTATGGGGATTTGACTATATTCCAAGAACTAGTTGATTCCTCTCAAATGCTTCTTTGGGTAAATCCTTTTATAGAATGTCTACAACCTATAGTTCTAGAAGAACGTATTCCAACTTCACAATCCCTTTCTCCACATTCTCATTCATAAATTGATATTTTATTTTAACGATATTTTTCATTTAGTGATGGACTATATTTTTTATAATATTTATAGAACATGAATAATCCCAAATGGATTCCAATATGGGACATCAATTCCTTTCCCATTCCATCAACACTCTTGTTAATCCATAATAACTATGTTCATGCTTGAGTGGCTGTAATATATTAATTTTATTTAGTGAACAACAAAATGAAATATTGTTTCTATATTAGCCCTGAAATACACAATCAATCAAGAAAAAAATAACCTCAGGATGTATATTTTCTTGCATCTACTAAATTGGCCAAATCGGCATTTGAAAATTCCAAAAACACTTGCGTTGATTTTTCATAGCACATCAAACAGAAATAAACCATGCCCATGATATAATAAATTATTAACTTTTTAATTCAATCACATTACTTAATTTGGGATTACATTGATAACATGCTTGTGGAAACATGAAAATGACAATATCATGTCGTGTTTCTATTAAGTACGACATACATCCAATGATCTGTATGTATTTTGTGATGTTTACTGATTTACCTTCATCATCCCAAGATAGTTTCATCTGGGAATTCACCAAATTTTTCATGTCCTTCGAAATTTCCATTACATATATTCTAAAAAATTCCATGGCATGTTTATATTGATAAATGAATGTTCTGTTTTTTTTCCTTTTGTTACATTTTAACCAAATAAAAACACCAGTTCACCAATCATAGAAATTTAAAACTAACTTTTCATGAATTCTAAAAACATTCTGTATTTCACTTCATCTGATCCACTGATAAATATTTAATATACTTATACAAACAATGACATCTGGAAAACCATGAACTCTCTTTGAACTACTATGGCCAAGAATAATTTCATTTTTTCTAGCCATTCAATCAGTGAAAAAAAGTTCCAAAAACATCAATACCATTTATCTAGAAGTACCCTTTACAGACTAGTAATGGTTTGTTATGAATCACAACACTATATTCATTTATCTTATTATGAATGACCCTTTTTTATGACATTTTTACCTGTTGGCCTCAAAATAATATTCCATGTATGATTATTTTCAATTTGGTCTAGCTCTTCATTCATAGATTGGAACCAATTATCTTATCTAGCTACTTATATAAAACATATTTTCTCTACCTATGATAAGGATGATTCTTATTTTGGTGTATTCATCTTCCAGGTACACACTAATACTTTTAGATAACCAACTATGTTTTAACATTTAATTTCAACTCTTCTCATTGGTCTCTATGAAGATACCAATTTATTATCATTATTCTCATTCATTTTAGCCTTATTCTGAATCAGCCTTTGGAATTGTAACATCCCATGAACTTCTTATCTCTTCACCACTCTCTTCCAAAGACTGATCATGTATTTTTTTAAACTATTATCATTCTCTACTATTGTTACAACTTGACAATCCAATACCTTTCATATCCGCTTTTTGAAGAACATATATGATTTTATTTTCTTTTGGTAGCCATGAAAGATTCCTTCATCCCCAAGGGATTCAAACTTGCTATGTTTCTCCTTGGTTAAAATGTAACAATTACTTTCAAGTACTTGAATATACATCAATGATGGCTTCGTTCCATACCATATCTCAAAGGGAGTCTATTCTTCTATTGGACACAATATAGATCTATTTTATGTGTAGACTAATTTTATCACTACATCGTTCCGAAATCACTATTGACGGTCTTTCTCAATGATAACTATTCCTTCCGTGTTTTTGAAAATCTGATTTCTTCTCTCAGCTACAAAATTAGGCTATGAAGTTCTTATAACTTAAACATGAGTCATAATCCCATGTTTCTTGAGGTAATACTCCACCTATCTATTTTTGATCTCTGATCCATTATGTCTTCAGGTCATATGGATTTTGTAAAAACTCGATATTTTATAAGATACATTATTTTTAATTTCATTAATATATTCTATTGTATGACACACCAAGATTATCTTGCGCTATACGCTACACTGTATTAGCTTGCAGTATACGCAACACTTTTCTTGGCTCTTGTTACACACAATTTCAAGTTCGTTTGATAGAAGTTATTCTACGCAACATTGATTGTATATATATATATATATATTCAATGTATAAATAAAATATGGTTGGATTCTATTATACACAACAACAAAGGAGTTGTGTACTACAAGCAACCCTGAGTTGGCTTGCATTACACGCAATCGTGACCTTCCTCGATAGCGTGTGTTGTACGCAATACCAGGTTTTACTAAACAATGATATATTATTATAATATTGTTATGAACTAGCTGTTATGAATAGTGTTAAATAAATTTTGAATTTTATAACATTATTATTCATCTTACTCATTTCTATAACATGGTATAAGAACAAAATAAATTTTTCGGGTAAAATAAGTATTTTTCAAAAAAATGATGTTTTACCACCTTTTGACGGAGCACCCACATTAAATATAGTTTTTACATGTTTATAAGTTCAATTTGACAAAATAAAATTCTTATTTTGAATCAGGATATAAAAATTTACATTAGATAAATTTTTGATATTTTTCCGATAACTTTCATATTTTAATGAATATTAAAAACACGCTATATTTTAATTAAAAAAACTTTTTTCATCGTAATATATTATGTGGTTAAATTATAATATTGAATGGTTTTAAAGTATAAATATTATATATTTTTACCATTTAATATAATTTATGTCATTAGCATGGATTTTACCTTGAATTCGTAGGTTAAATAAATTCAATCTTTTGCAATGTTTTAAAGAAAAACCTGTTTTCTTTCGACAACGGGATTAATTTTAATTTAATTTATGCATCTTTTATGTATTGAATTTGGAAAAATTAATTCCATATTTTGAATCATTGGGTCCTAATTATGTTAATAAGATACTATTTATTTTTGGGCATTGTGAATAGTAACTACGGTAAATTTTATTTACTATAGTTAAAGGTAAATCGGGTAATTAAGGGTAACTATAAGATTATAAAAATTAATCTAACACTTGGAAAAATCCTATTGGATGGATAAAAGTAGACCCATATAACCTAAGGGTCGGATTAGATTAATTTTATGGACTTTTTTCCATGAAAATAATTTAATTATTATTAAAACCAAAGAATGTGACAACATGTCACTTTCTTAAATATTATAAGTATAATAATTTTAATTTAGTGATAAACTTCATGAAACATCGAAAATGAATAGTCTCTAGAAAGCTAATACAATTATATAAATCATAGAAATTTATTTATAATTTTTATGGATTAAATAATTATCATTTATTATGACACAAAGATGATGCAGTAATTGTCTTATTAATGAAATATTCACATAATTGATGTTATAAATTCCCAAATAAATTTAATTTTAGACTTTTTATGACTTAAATTAATTTTTAGGTTACTATGACATGTTATTTTTGAAATAAGTAACTTCTATCGAACTTATCATTCTGTTATGAATTTCATAAAACTCATGTACCAAATAGTGTCAAAATTGACATAAATTTGTTTTTAAAACAAATATTATATTATTAATTGTTATTTAATTCCTAAAAATCTAAGATTCGTCCAAATGACTTAGATAAGGATAGATATATTAATAATAAACAACTTGGGGTTCGTTTGGCTTGTTATGGTAAGTTTATTAACCATATAGTGTAAGAAAACAAAAAGACACGGTAAAAGTTAAATTATTTAACTTGGAGTTAAATCTAAATGATAAGGTTAAAATAATAACCTAAACTTGTCTAAATCCTATTTTATGAGATTCTTTAGACCCATACCCACTTTATCTTCAAAATAATACCCTTTGGAACCATTATAAACCGAATTTTACCTTAATATAAAATAATATTTTGAGATTTTCCTATGGTGCCCCTCTCCTCCCTTATAAAAGGGCACCTCCTACCTCTCCTCCTCACACCAATTTGAGAATTCAAGCTCGCCCAACCCCTGCCAAAATCTCTTCTCCACTTCCCTAATATCATCCTAGAGGTCCTGGTCTTCTTCAAAGACCATGCTTAGTTCTTTAAGTGGAGGTTAAGTGAAGGCACGTCAAAAAGAGGTAATATCCATCACCGATCTTTTTCAACTTCTTTCTTCTTCAACTTCTTATTATTTAGTTGTTTCATGATAAGGTAATAACATAAGTACTTCTTATATAATGATATGTAATTATAAATATGAAACAACTCTAATTAACCTTCTATCCATCCTACGGAAAAAGGAAATCACTGCGCGTGCATACGTACGGAATACCGTCTCCACACCGTGGTGTAATCTATTTTCCTCCACCACCTTAATTGTATGGGTATAATGGTGTAATGAGTAACTATATATGATTATTATAAAGTGATATTGATACTGAAATAGTATACATACACTTCAACACAACTCCACGACCATGGTAACGATATCATCGCTCGTGCGTACGTACGAACTACCGTCTCCACGACGTGATGAGATTCATTATCCATGTTAACCATTCCAGAATGATTATAAAGTATATATAATGAATAATAATGAAATATATGACATGGAAAATCTACTGGAATTATGCATATATATATATTTCATCTACTTACTTTCATTCAAGACAATAAGAAAAGGAAAACAACGTTCATGCGTACGTACGGACTACCGTCTCCATTAACGGTGTGTTTCATTTCATTTATCTATCTATTATATATATATATATATATATATACTGAATTTATATGATATATAAATCATATTTTATATTCTGGAAGTAAGTAAATCATGATATATGTAATAATATTGTCAAGAACAACAAGTCCAAACACCTACGATAAATGAAACAATTTTACCCAAAACGCTTCTTTAACGTGGAATTTACAAAAGAACGGGTAATATAAAGTCATAAGTAAACCATATATGATATAATAACAATGATTATGATTCTTTAATAAGTTAATGAAATTATTTAAATCATTATACAGGAGGTTCTTATACGTACAAAGCATATCGGACATAAGGTAAGGGAAATATCACAATCTCATTTTTATCTGAGATTGTTTATACTTTAGTATTTACTGGGGTGTATTTTATCATCCAAATCCATGTTTCCTCAATATGTAATATTATTTCCATCCACCTACAACTGTTTAAATCCAATTTTACCCTTTGGCGAGTTTTTAGTAAAGGATATGAAAGGAATATTTTGTCGTTTTTCGTACGAGGTACTTTTTTGACTTTTCCGACAAAATTACGAAGAATGTTTTCTTAACATATACGGCACGAACGTATTTTTACGGTTTTATAAAGACTTATTTTCATGAAGATTCCTCCAAAATATTTCATGACTATTTTCAAAAAAATCTCTTTCTTTTAAAATTGCATGACGTTTTGTGAAAAGAATTGATTTTGATGAAGAATGGATATTTTCCTCAAGAATTCATTTCAAGTGTTTTTTTTCAAAACTATTTTCCATATAAGATGGCATTATTTCATATGTATGTTTAAAGTAAAATGTCTCTATGATTTAAATGGTTTCATTTTTCTTATGATGAAATGATATCAACTGTTTATGGATTATGATGGCATGATGTTTAAGAATCCCATTTTATTTCATGGGTTATGCTATGATGTATGATTTATGATTTTGTGGCACACGAAAGAATGATTTCATTATGAGATGTTTGGGACCTATAAATATCTCCAATGAATTGGTTAAAGATTTTATATCTCATGAGATAGACATGGCTGGAATGGTAGGTTATACCGGTTCAGTGAAACAGGACTGAAACGAGGGTGACTCGGTTCAGAAAGGGACTTTGTCCACTAAGATTGTCTTGGCAATGAGTCTTGACTAATAAGAAATAATTCTCTATGATTATGTGCCACCAAGTTTCATGTTTTATGTTATGATATTTGGGATTTCATTTCACTACTATGATTTATCCCATGTTATGAAATTATGCTCTCTTTTGCAGGTTAAGATTTCCAAAATGTTATGTTCTTATGAATATGATGTGATTGATATTTCTTTTGATTACCCTTACCGAGCATTTGAGCTCACCCTTTTATGTTTTATTTTCCCCAGGATATAAAGAATTTTTTTAGGTAAAAAAAAGAAGATCTTTATGGGAGATGTTGAAGATCTTTCACCATGATTAGAAGATTATATTCTGAGTTTCCAAAGACACTAAACTATTACGATCCTTGTGTGTGTATTTTTGTTATGTACTAAGTATTCCGCAAAATTAATGTAATGTCCATGTACGTCAGGCTTCGGGTCACTACAGTTGGTATCAGAGGAAAGGTTTAGTCAACCTTTGGAAACTAGGATGCAAGAACTTTAGTGAGATCCCTAGAGATATTTCTAAGGTATGTCTAGGGATGTACCTAACGTTAAGTATAAGTATAGGTTATAGTCCTAGAATCGCGCTAACGATATTAGAATTAAACCTAAGATTTTAGATATTGAAAGTACTCCCCCTTTATTATGTTGTTTTCCCTAGCATGATTTTTGCCTCTCACAATATTCTTTTTGGGTTTTAGAAAATTGCTGGAAACAAGATGATTCATGATAATGGAGGATATGATAGACAATGGAATGATATTCTTCATTATCAAACAAATGAAATGGGATTTGGATGTCCAAACATCATTATTATGTCGAATCTGCAATCTCATAATATGATCAATAAAGTAAAATTTGTTAAGTTTCCTGACTCGGCTAATAAGAGAAAGATGGAGTTTCATGATGATCATAGGGGAAAGAAAGTTCAATTTCCCCTATGTAAATCATGTGGGAAGAGGCATCAAGGAGAATGTTTCAAAGGAACTGGAAGATGCTTTGGGTGTGGAAAAGAAGGACACAAAGGCAGTAAGTGCAGAGAAAACGGTTCAGTTAACACCAGGGATGAGGATAATGGTATTTCTACGACATCAACAATGGTTATATTTTTTAAATGTGGAATGTATGGGCATTATGAAAATCAATTCCCTAAGGGAAAGTCTCATGAAGAGAATCAGTATGGTCGTATGGGTAGTATTTATGTGGATGATGATGAAGAGAATACAAATGATATGTGAGATGAAATAATTGTTGTAGCTCGGTCAGTGGTTTAAGAATGTAGTGGAATGATTACATGTTTATCATGTGTAATGTTGTATAAGTAATATCATGGTACTATGGAATAAAGAGACATCTAAGGATTGTTAAACAGTTGTCTTTCCTTGTGTTTTAAAAGTGTATGATTAATGTTACTAGTATCCATGAAAGGTTATTCATATATTTTTGGAATGTAGATGATATGCGCATAATGAAGGGATAAGGAGAAAATTAAATGTTTGATAGTATTCATGAGCTCATGACTGATATAAGGAGAAGGTTATATCATGGTTTGAGTATATAGAATTTTTTGGATTTTTGTACGTGGAAAGAGTTAACTTTTGATAGCATTCATGTTTTCACTAAGGTTTAATGGGTATTATTTTTTCAAGAGAATACATCATTAAGGTATTCACATGATTGGAATGTGACCAACAAGATATATGAGGATAAATGATGGTATTCACATGCTTGGTTGACGACATTTCAAGTTATCGTTTTCTTTATACTATGAGCTTGGACCGAAGTATTATAATCCAAAAGATTTTAATGGATTATGTTAACCATAAGTTAGTATTTTTAAAGGATAGAAATTGTTTTGATATTATTTATGTGATGTTATAAAATGTAGTTTTAGAAAAAGGACAACCTGCAGGACAGGCGACAACCCATCACGTCGGACAAGGCTGTGGGAATTGAACCCACAACCGAAGTGCGACTGGCCTTTATCACCTACCACTGGCCTACAGGAAGTCCCTGTTCAGTAGAAACTAGTTTTATTATATTAAGCAGTATGATATATGAAGTATAAGTCCATTTTAGGAACTATATATGATTAATCTCACTATAGATGAACTTATGTATTTTTTTTGATAACTTTAATAACCTTTTGTTTGAGACAGATGGAATGACACATCATTCTATCACATGATCTACTAACACATCACGAATGAAAAATTCAACTTCATTTCATTAATAGATGAAGTGGAAATTTTCCAAAGAATGACAAACGGTGAGACTATACCAAAATCACGAAAGTATTTCTTCTAATTCCAATTTCATCAACTTTAGGGAAATGATATTCAAAAACCAAAAATGATGTCCTACTTCCCTTATATCCGATGAATTAGATGGTACCTTAGATCACCACAAATAAATAGCTTTGTGATTGTTGGATTTTTCATAGCCATGTTCTCTACCACTCCCCATCAGAACATGACGGTTAGATTTCTCTTCCATGTCCATATTTTCTTCTATATGGAAACACAGTGATGAGTTTATTTGGGTAACCGTTATATTTCATACTTTAGTTTTTAAAGTTCAGTTTTGTTATTTCTTTTTACAATGTGGGTTTTTATGAATAGTAAATGATTTATAACCTCGACGAATTTCGAGGGCGAAATTCATTTTAAGGGTTGTAGAATGTAACAACCCGAGATTTTATAAGATACATTTTTTTTAATTTCATTCATATCTTCTATTGTACGACACACCAAGATTATCTTGCACTATACGAAACACTGTACTAGCTTGCAGTATACACAACACTTTTCTTGGCTCTTGTTACACACAATTTCAAGTTCGTTTGATAGAAGTTATTCTACGCATAATTGAGTGTATATATATATATTCAATGTATAAATAAAATATGGTTGGATTCTGTTATATGCAACAACAAAGGATTTGTGCACTACACGCAACCCTGACTTGGCTTGCATTACACGCAATCGCGACCTTCCTCGATAGCGTGTGTTGTACGCAATACCGGGTTTTACTAAACAACGATATATTATTATAATATTGTTATGAACTAGACGTTATGAATAGTGTTAACTAAATTCTTAATTTTATAACATTATTATTCATCTTAGACATTTCTAGAACATGTTATAAGAACAAAATAATTTTTTCGGGTAAAATAAGTATTTTTCAAAAAAATGTTGTTTTATCGCCTTTTGATGGTGCACCTACTTTAAATCTAGTTTTTGACATGTTTATAAATTCAATTTGACAAAATAAAATTCTTCTTTTTAATCAGTATATGAAAATTTACATTAGATAATGTTTTGATATTTTTCCGATAACTTTCATATTTTAATGAATAGTAAAAACACGATATATTTTAATTAAAAACAAATTTCATCGTAATATCTTATGTGGTTAAATTATAATATTGAATGATTTTAAAGTATAAATCAAATATATTTTTACCATTTAATATAATTTATGTCATTACCATTGATGTTACCTTGAATTCGTAGGTTAAATCAATTCAATCTTTTGCAATGTTTTAAAGAAAAACCCGTTTTCTTTCGACAACGGGATTAATTTTAATTTAATTTCTGCATCTTATGTGTATTTAATTTGAAAAAATGGATTCCATATTTGGAATCAGTGGGTCCAAATTATGTTAATAAGATACTTTTTATTTTTGGGCATTGTGAATAGTAACTACGGTAAATTTTATTTACTATAGTTAAAGGTAAATCGGGTAATTAAGGGTAAATATAAGTTTATAAAAATTACCCTAACACTTGGAAAAATCCTATTGTATGGCTAAAGGTAGACCCATATAACCTAATAGTAGAATTAGATTCATTTTATGGACTTTTTTCCATGAAAATAATTTAATTATTATTAAAACCAAAGAATGTGACAACATGTCACTTTCTTAAATCTTATAAGTATAATAATTTTAATTTAGTGATAAACTTAATTAAACATAGAATATGAATTGTATCCAGAAAGCTAATACAATTATATACATCATAGGAATTTATTTTGAATTTTTAGGGATTAAATATTTATCATTTATTATGACACAAAGATGATGCAGTAATTGTCTTATTAATGAAATATTAACATAATTGATGTTATAAATGACCAAATAAATGTAATTTGAGACTTTTTATGACTTAAATTAATTTTTTAGGTTACTATGACATGTTATTGTTGATATAAGTAACTTTTTTAGAACTTATCATTCTGTTATGAATTTCATAAAAAACATGTACCAAATAGTGTCAAAATTGACATAAATTAGTTTTTAAATCAAATATTATATTATTAATTGTAATTTAATTCTTAAAAATCTAAGGTTCGGCCAAATGACTTATATAAGGATAGATATATTAATAATAAACAACTTGGGGTTCGTTTGGCTTGTTATGGTATGTTTATTAACCATATAGTGTAAGAAAACAAAAAGACACGGTAAAAGTTAATTTATTTAACTTAGAGTTAAATCTAATTGATAAGGTTAAAATAATAACCTAAACTTGTCTAAATCCTATTGTATGAGAGTATTTCTACCCATACCCACTTTATATTCGAAATAAGACCCTTTGGAACCATTATAAACCGAATTTTACCTTAATATAAAATAATATTTTGAGATTTTCCTAAGGTGCCCCTCTCCTCCCTTATAAAAGGGCACCTCCTCCCTCTCTTCCTCACACCAATTTGATTATTTAAGCTCATACAACCCATGCCAAAATCTCTTCTACACTTCCCTAGTATCATCCTAGAGGTCCTGGTATTCTTCAAAGACCATCCTTAGTTCTTTAAGTGGAGGTTAAGTGAAGGCGCGTCAAAAAGAGGTAATATCCATTACAGATATTTTTCAATTTCTTTCTTCTTCAACTTCTTCTTATTTAGTTGTTTAATTATAAAGTAATAACATCAGTATTTATTATATACAGATATGTTATTATAAATATGAAACAACTCTAATTAACCTTCTATCCATCCTACGGAAAAAGGAAATCACTGCGCGTGCGTACTTACGGAATACCGTCTCCACACCGTGGTGTAATCAATTTTCTGCCACCACCTTAATTGGATCGGTATAATGGTGTAATGAGTAACTATATATTATTATTATAAATTGATATTGATACTTAAATAGTATACATACACTTCAACACAATTCCACGACCATGGGAACGATATCATCGCTCGTGCGTACGTACGGACTACCGTCTCCACGACACGATGAGATTCATTATCCATGTTAACCATTCCAGAATGATTATAAAGTATATATAATGAATTATAATTAAATATATGACATGTTAAATCTACTGTATTTATGTATATATATATGTCATCTACTTACTTCCATTCAAGACAATAAGAAAAGGAAAACAGCGTTCATGCGTACGTACAGACTACGGTTTCCATGAACTGTGTGTTTCATTTCATTTATCTATCAATTATATATATATATATACTGCATATATATGATATATAAATCATATTTTATATTCTGTAAGTATGTAAATCATGATATAAGTAATAATAATGGCAAGAACAACAAGTCCGAACACCTACGATAAATGAAACGATTTTACCCAAAACGCTTCTTTAACATGGAATTTACAAAATAACGGGTAATATAAGGTCATAAGTAAACCATAGATGATATAATAATAATGAATATGATTATTTAATAAGTTAATTACATTATTCAAATCATTATACAGGAGGTTCGGATATGTACAAAGCATATCGGACATAAGGTAAGGGAAATATCACAATCTCATTTTTATCCGAGATTGTTTATACTTTAGTATTTACTTGGGTGTATTTTATCATCCAAATCCATGTTTCCTAAATATGAAATATTCTTTCCATCCACCTACATTTTTTTAAATCCAATTTTACCCTTTGGTGAGTTTTTAGTGAAGGATATGAAAGGAATCTTTTGTCGTTTTTCATACGAGGTACGTTTTTGACTTTTCCGACAAAATTATGAAGAATGTTTTTTTTAACTTATACGGCACGAACGGATTTTTATGGTTTTATAAAACCTTATTTTCATGAATCTTCCTCAAAAAGATTTCATGAGTATTTTCAAGAAAATCTCTTTCTTTTAAAATTGCATGACATTTTGTGAAAAGAATTGACTTTGAAGAACAAAGGATATTTTCCTCAAGAATTCATTTCAAGTGTTTTTTTTCAAAACTATTTTCCATCTAAGATGACATTATTTCATATGTATGTTTCAAGTAACATGTCTCTATGATTTAAATGGTTTCAATTTTCTTATGATGAAATGATATCAATTGTTTATGGATTATGATGGCATGATGTTTAAGAATCCCATTTTATATCATGGGTTATGCTATGATGTATGATTTATGATTTTGTGGCACACGAAAGAATGATTTCATTATGAGATGGGTGGGACCTATATCTCCCTCCAATGCATTGGGTAAAGATTTTATATCTCATGAGATAGACATGGCTGGAATGGTAGGTTATACCGGTTCAGTGAAACAGGACTGAAACGAGGGTGACTCGGTTCAGAAAGGGACTTTTTCCTCTAAGATAGTCTTTGCAATGAGTCTTGACTAATAAGAAATGATTCTATATGATTATGTGCCACCAAGTTTCATGTTTTAAGTTAGGATATTTGGGATTTCATTTCTCTAATATTATTTATCCCATGTTAGGAAATTATGCTCTCTTTTGCAGGTTAAGATTTCCAAAATGTTATGTTCTTATGACTATGATGTGATTGATATTTCTTTTGTTTACCCTTACTGAGCATTTGAGCTCACCCTTTTATGTTTTATTTTCCCTAGGATATAAAGAAAGGTTTTAGGTAAAAAAAGAATATCTTTATGGGAGATGTTGAAGATCTTTCACCACTATTAGAAGATTATATTCCGAGTTTCCAAAGACACTAAACTATTATGATCCTTATGTGTGTGTTTTTGTTATGTACTAAGTATTCCGAAAAACTAATGTAATGTCCATGTACGTCAGGCTTCGGGTCTGTACAGATTGTTTGACCCATCATCTTCTTAACTTCCCTTTGATAGGTTTTTATACAACCAAATACCCCGAATTTTTGAGTGTTGATTGAAACCAATTCCATTCTGTTGTAATCATCAATGAAGATAACCTAGTATATCCTTCCATCAATATCCCTTGTTGAAATTGGTCCAAATATATCAATTTTTACCAACTCAAGTAACTTTTTGAATTTCTCTCTTTTGGTATATATATATTTCTAATGATCTTCCCTTGCTGACAAGCATCACACGTATGGGCATGATCACTTGATAATATAGGGATATATTGAGTATCATATTATTTTACGAAGTCTTCCAAGGACATTTGGGTAATGTGGCCAAGAATTTTATGCCATAAATTGTTTTCATCATCCTTGGATTGAAATCCCATACTTTCATCTCCACTTTCAAGGTAAAGATTCACTTCCATACACTTTCCCAAAAAATGAAAAATTATTTTTCTTTGACGACACATAATTTAATTGAAAATATTACATAATTATATGAGTCACACATTTTAATAAAACTAATAATTTTGTGACTGAGACCATCAATAAATAATACATCATCATGACTCATGTATTTTCTCACTAACATGGATTTTTTGGATCAACCAATCTTCAGTCCTTCATCATTACAAATCATACAATACCTTCCTTATCATGCGTGATTCTTGTCACCCAATCCTTATTTCCTTTCATATTCAAACCACAACCACAATCAATGTTCCCAATTATAATGAAATTTGATCCATTAAATTCCATCTCAAAACCCCTAAATGTTCAAAACTCCCTTTTATTAACCATTTTTTTGAATTTATATCTGAAATGAAATAATAATCATGATCTTCCTCATTATATTAAGAACCAACATCATGTTGTGGGGCGGAAAATTGATTTTCTATTTTCAGCTTGCATAACGATTCGCTGAATTTCTTCAAATGAACAATTCAGTTTAGCTTCATCACATTACTCTACATGATTGATGTACAGTATATGGACATGCTACCAAATCCTCTACACCAATAACAATGGACCATGGAATCTGTTCTAGTGAATTGCACTACTTTTGGCTTCTATTGTTGTTATTGTTCCATTCTGTATCACATGGATATGGAACACACATTTTGTTAGTGACCCATATATTTTCAACAATAACACATGATACAAGGTTTATTCTTGTGTTTCACTTCTACATTAGTGGTTTTCCCTTGGGTTTGATGATTATTCTGATTCCACAATGTACCCATACAAATTCTAATTCTTGTAGGGGGTGTCTATGCTCTGACTTCAACCATGACTGCTATTTTCTTTTGAATAATCTACGTACCAGCATTATCATATATATTTGACTATTATTTATGTCAATCTAGACCGTTTTCCTCCACATTTATATTACTGGTTTCCAAAATGGTCTTTTTTATGGATGTTGTATCGATATTCAATATTTTTTCTTGATATTTAACATTTCATTGCTGACAGATGATCTCCTCTTCATGTTCATTGATATATTGGATTTTTCATTTCATGTTTGGGTCAAACAATCTATTTATATTTTCTATTATTTAATTTTGATCTTGTACTCAATTACCTTATCTGATCTCTCTAGAAAAAAATTCATCAGTTTTTTAATCTCTTTATTTAACCCGGACTTCACTTATTCCTACTGCTTCATATAGTGTGTTTCACCACAAACCACTATGTTGGCTTTATTTGTTTTGTTTCTCAAAATTTCTATTTCCCCATGATAAGCTTCAAATTTTACATGCATTTCAACTATTCTATGAACCTCTCCTATTTCATGGTCACATTCTTCTTTTATTACAATAGTTTCAACAACATCCCCCCTAGAATCAGATTCATGGTCTTTATATTCCTACAATTCATCAACCTCAGAATCTTATGAATTTTCTTCTTCTATTTAAATAATATTATTATTTTTAAATAAATTTCACTTAAATATTATGTCCTATTTTAGATAGGATGAATAATTCTTCATGGTAATTTCACCTTCATCCTCTACTTATCCTTGATAGTTATTTGGGAATGTATCTACAAGATGTCGAACCGTTCAATATTTATATCATGAAAGTGTATGATTTATTTAGAACATTCCATTACCTCTTAAGATATTTGAGGAGAATAATGTCATCAAAAAATCTATATATTCATCCCCCTAATTGAATTCAATGGAGAGCTTCCCCATGGCATTGAATTCCACCACATTGGTTTTCCCAATTTCCACAACATCATTGTAATTAAATAAAATTTTAATAAGCTACAAGGGAACTATGAATGGTATCCTATTCCAACTCATTTGGATAATTATACAAAAATACTAAAACATTCAGATTTAACTGAAGTGAATGTTTCCTCAAGATAGGATTCACGATATTTATATCTTTAATGACTTCTCCAAGACCACACATGTCTTCAAATACAACATTCACCCTATAAAATAATGCATCAATAGATTCATCTGGGTTGATTCATAGATATTCATACATGTTCTACAAAACCTAAAAAAAATTCACTATGGCCATTGAATATAATTCATATATTTTAAATGACATCTCCATCAAATTATGTGATACTTTACATAACATCACATTCATATAATTTTCATTGGATATGGTTCCCTCAAAATCATTGATTCATTTAACTTCGACATTCAATTATCTTTGTCCAACTTCTGAAAAATCCCCACTATAAATACTAGATAAGATACCATGCATCACTATTATAGAGAAATCCATTCATAATTATCTCAAGTAAGTATTCTTCTAGTTCTTCCATAATTGAAAATTGTTTCCGTCGAAGATAAGAATTCCTTTTTGATTGACCACCTCTATTTCTTCTACTAGGAAAGAACTAATGATTTTCTACCATTCCATTTGATATCAATTGTTTGTTTCACAAGGTTAAATACGCTGAGAGTGGGGAGTTAAGATATAAAAGATTCAAACTACAGCCCCTTGTGATCATGTTTCATCCTTAAACGAAACACATTTCCCTCTTTCTCCAATAGAAATATATTAATAGAAATTGAAGCATGCATCACACAAATTGATTTTACTTGGTCCACCCACACTTGGATACATCCAATGAGAATACAATGTAAATGTTCCGATGTACCAAATGAACTAAAATAGCACTGTAGATTCCATGGATTATTTTAGGTCATATCTATATTCCTTTTCTCAAATCCTTTAAAAAATTTAGGGGTTTCTCACTACATTAGCAAGGTTCACTCCCTATGTATATTTATCTGGATCAATATGGGTGGAAAAGATAAAATTATTCATCATCATTCACTCAATGCCCTAGAAAGGAATCCAGTCACAATTTATGGACTACTCGGTTCCTTAATCATCACCAATGAATGGATCATCTACAATATGTAGTTTCTATGATGAATTCCAACATTCATACAATGAGGAATACCTATTTACCTCATATTCACTAGGAAACATCAATCCATTCACATTACATTATGTTGACTTTCACACTTCTTTATGCATGGTGTGCATGTGTGGCCATTTCATGGAAAACCAATGTGAATTATACTACAAAACATCACCCAAAAACTATATTTTGCACCCAATTTTTGAAAAACAAACCCTTTTATGCCCAAGTCACTCTTGGCGCACAACTACCATCTAGCACAAAACTTCTGAATAACTCACTACATGTGCTCCCTCAACACTTACGTGACCAGATATCCAATTTTCTCTATGTTTTTACCTTCTTATGAATAAGTGGGGTACCCATAAATTTATTGGAATTTTGGTGACATTGTGCATGAGGTGTGAAAAATTCATCCTGAAACACTGGTCTATTCTCCCAAACCTTTGTCACGCAACTCACCCTGCATGCTGCTGCATAACATGCACACCCTTAATTAATTTTCCATATTTTTATGTTTTAATATTGAAACATGCACGAAATTCAAAATTCCAAACCTCCATGAAACTAGAGTGCGAATCCAATTTCCAAAAATACTTATCCCCATTCTCCAATTTTCAAACCAAAATTTTGGAAAACACTAGAAAATGATTCCAAATTGTATAAATTGTTTTTGTACCATCTGTAGATCATCCATTCGTTTTTCATGGTTATTTGTCTATATATAATGTCAAATATATCTCTTGAACTCAACAACTAACCACGAAATCCCATTTTTTCAACAAATTGAATCAACCCAAAAACGAGTTAATGTTTCCTTGTTGAATTTTTTCCTACAAGACCCCCCTTTGGATTTTTTGACAACTCTTGAAAAGAAAACTATTTACATATTGATACGTCGTAAAAACATCTTCCATCTTCTACCACCATTTGCCTTTTGCGATTCAGATAGAAATAAATGACTTATTCAACACCTACTCTATGCCCACGTGATCAATGCTCAGTGTGAGGAACAATATTATAATGAAAATTTCATCAATGAATCACATAATCCAATTCCAAAACCACTGATCTGATCTCATCATGACCTGCATCATATAATGATAAATAAAACATGATCAATCACATCAAGCATCATCAGATTTAATACAACACCTATTTAGCTGCTCCCCCTATCTTACTTCTCCACCAGTGTGCTTCTATCCTTGTCTGAAATACGGTATAATCCCCATTTAAATAGCCAACATTTATCCCCCTTTGTCAATGAACCCAAATATCACACTATTTTATTATACTATAGATTAAAAATGTAGATCAACACATTAGGGAAAAACACTCCATACCTCTGAGAGAGGGGGTCTCTCATCCACACTTTTTCATGTACGAGGAGTCCACTAAACTCTAAGAGCTAGTCGATGCCTCTAAAATGATTCTTTGGGTAAAGCCTTTGCCATAATTTCTACAACCAGTGGTTTTGTAGGAACATATTTCATCTTCACAGGCCCTTGCTCCACATTCTCCTAGATAAAGTGATATTTGATTTCAATGAGATTTGTCCCTGAGTGATGGAATAGATTTTTTATAAGATTGATAGCACCTAAATAATCCAAATGTATTCTAATTAGATACTTCCCTTCAATTCCCATGTCATCAAGATGCTCCTACATCCATAATAACTATGTGCATGATTGGGTTCCTATAATATATTAATATTTTATTGTGATAAAAAATATGAAATATTTTTTCATGATTAGCCTAAAAATTCACAATCCAATAAGATATAAATCACCTCAGGGTGTTGATTTTATATCATCTGGTGATTCAACCCAATCTACAGTTATATATCACAAAAACTCTTGCTGATATTTTTTTATTCTAAATCAATCTAAAATCCACCATGACCTAAATATACCAATGTATAAATTAATACATCATGAATGTGACATTAGTTGTGATTAATTTGATATTGTTATTCATGAAACATGTAAAAAATAATATATAGTCCTGTTATTGTTATGTACAAAGTACTTCCAATGAACTGTCTATATTCTGTGAAATTGACCACTTTTCCTTCATCATCCCAAAATAGTTTCATCAGGGTATCCACCAGAGTTATCATCTCCTTGAAATTTTTCATTTCATATCTTCTAAAACCTGCCATTGAATATTTAGATTGATAAATAAATTTTCCATTATTTACTTGTGTTACATGTAATCCAAGGAAAATATTAGTTCACCAATCATTGACATTTTGATCCTACATTTCATGAATTTAGAAAAATGTCTGCATTACACGTCATCTGATCCACCTAAGATTTTTTCATCAACATATACCAACACCATCATAATTTTATTACTATCTTAGTAATAATATAGGTTATAATAAACACCACAACACTATGACCCATGTTTTTTCTAAAACAAATCTATCCTTTAATACTAGTCCCTTGGTGCATGCATAATGCCATATAAATATTTCTTCAACTGAAAAACTTTTTTCTCATTTTCATGAATGAGAAATCCATCTAGATTGTTAATATAATCTTCATTTTATAGTACCCCATTAATCAATGTTGACATGATGTTTATATAGAAGCCATGAATTTATTTGAACTACTAAGTACATGAATAATATCATTTTCTCCAGCTAGGAAAAAGGGGAAAAAAGATTCATCAACATCAATATCCAATTTCTGGGATTACCATTTTCACACTAATTGAGCATTGTTCCAAATGAAAGAACCAAATTAATTCATATTTTTACGAAAAAACCATTTAATATTGGTGACACTCTTATATGTTGTCCTCAAAATGACCTCCAATGTGTGACTAATCACTATTTGGTAAAGCTCCTCATTCCTAACTTAGAACCAATTCACATATATAGAATCTTCTCAAAAACATTTAATATATACATGTGATATATATGATGAATTTTGTATAGTATTCATTAACCATTCCTACATTAATGTCATCTAATTTCTAATTATGTTTCGTCTATGGATTTTATCTCTTCTCACTGGTCTCTATGTAGATACTAATTTATTCTCATCCTTCTCATCATCTAATCCTTCTTCTGAATCATCCATTGGAACTAAAACATTCACTGATCATCTAATATCTTCATCAATATATTACTAAGTGTGATCATGTATTTTCTGATGATTATTATAACTATCCACAATTGAGACATCATTAATTTCAACTGAATTTCCAATTTTCTTGTTGAATAATTTTTATAATTTTATTTTTTTTGAGTATCCAATAAATATCCCTTCATCTATATGGTATTCAAACATCCTATGATTCACCTAGGTGAGAATATAACAACTACTTACAAAGTCTCAAATGTACTTCCATGATGGATTCATTCCATATCATAGATAATATGGAGTCATCAATTATTTTGGACATAACATATCTCTATATTGTTTGTAGACTAAGGTCATCACAACTTCTTTCCAAAATCTATCAAGAAGGTTTTTTTCAATGAGCATTATTCATGTAAGGTTGTTGAAAATATAATTTCCTCTCTCAAGTGCAACATTCTACAGAGAAGTTCTTATTACTGATGCATGACTCCTAATCCCATGTTTCTCAAGGTAATAATCCACGTTTATATCTATGATATGTGTTCCATTATCTGTTCAGATCATCTGAATTGTTCAACTAGAAAATTAATCAACTTCCATTCGATAGGTTTTTATACAGCTGAAAAACTCATATTTTTGATTGAAACCCTTTCCATTAGGATTTAATAATCATTTAAGAGAACGTTGTATACCCTTACATCAATATTCCTTGGTGAAATTTGTCCAAATATATCAATATGCACCAAATCATTTAATTTTTTAGCCATTGCTCTTTTATCTTATATATATATAAAGAAAATCCCTTGCTAACATGTATCTCATGTATGGGTACGATCAAATGATAACCTATGGAGATCTCAAATAGAAAAATATTTCACCGGATCTTCCAAGGGAGTTTGGGCCATGTGGCCAAGATGTTTTTGGTATAAATTATTTTCTTCATACATGGAATGAAAGAACATTTATTATTCTCTATATACAAGTTATATATTTTGATTCATATGATTTCCCTTCAAAAAAATGACACCATATTTTTACTTGATGACATATAATTTCTTCTAAAATCTTTTTAAATGTCAGGAGACAAAAAGATGACTGACACTAATAAGTTCTGACTGACACCGTCAACAATAAGACATCATCATGTATCATGTCTTTTCCCTCAAACATTGATTTTTTTAAGACAATAGTCCATAAGAATTCATGATTACATTGTAATATGACACCTTCCTTATCATACTTGATTATAGTCACCAAATCCTTATTTCATATCATATGTGAGGTACAACCACTATTAATGATCCATATTCTAGTGTGATATGATTACCTAAAATCAATATATGCTACCAAGAACTATTAAAAAGTAATCATTTAACCCATTTATTGACTTCATATATGAAATGGAATGATAATCATGATCATCCTCTGTATATGATGGACAAACATTATCTTCAAGAGCATCAAACCGACTTTTCATTTTTCGCTTGCATGATGATTCACTCAATTTATTCTTAAGACCAATTTGATTTTTCTTCAACTCATTAATCTGAATGGTTATTGTACAGTATCTAGGAATATGTCCAAATCATCCACACGTATAACAACGGCCTTCAAAATATGATATTGAGAATATCACTCTATTTGGATTCTACGGTAGTTCTTGTAAGGACCCGAAATTAAAACCTTACATAATCATGAATTAAATGAATAATTCACATAGAGGATCTTTTCCGGTTTAGAGTTTTAGATAATTAAGAAATAATTATTACATCTCAAAATATTACAAAGTAGACACTTCTACTAAGTTTCCATAAAATAAAAACTCTAAAAAAGAAGACATTTCTAGTTCCATGTTTTAGATATAATGTCTTTACATGATCCCATCCTTGACCCTATTCATCTTTATGTCCTGTGGAGAACATTTCGAAAACTTGGGATGAGAATAAAAAGTCCAGTAAAGGATACACAATGAAGGAAAACTGTTAGTTTTTCAAAACATCAAGTATACCATTAATACTTTATCAAAGTAAAACTTTTTACCTTTATGAAGCAATAAATACTATTCACTGCAAAAAAGATCACTACTTATCCATTGTAACCAAAAGCTTACATTAAATCCATATAATGAACACATAACATATAAAGATAACATGGGACATAAACATACTTAAATGGAATAACCATACGGTTGACTTCCACACATATCACTACAAGGAATAGCTATACGATTGACTTCCATACCCAATGCATTGGAGATTATAACGTACCACCCATTTTGGTATTCAAGACACCACCCGTCATATGTTTTATCACATAACCACCCATCAAATGTCCAAGTACCATTAAAAAATCATAAGATATAAAAAAAATATAATAGAAAGAAAACATTTCCACATTTCGATCACAATATATCACTTAAATATATGGATATAACAAATACATTATAAAAACCATTTCCAATACCAAAATACATAAATTAGTATATGGTATTTATTTAATTTTAAAATCATTAAGGCTAATTGAGGAAGCCAAAGACTAAATAACACTCGCAGCTGCGGAAAAGGTTGTTGTCACCACGTACATTAAAAGAGACATTCCTTTTTGTCATCAAGTAAAACGCTTCGTAGAAAAAGATTACCTTTGAATGAAATTAAAATTCAAAGGTGTTTTATACAGCGTACAAAAGAAACTCCTATATTAGAACAAAATATGCCTCAATGAAAAGAGATTGAGACGAAGTCCCTTACAAAGTCGGTATCCTTAGATTAAAGATAAATCAATTACATAATTATGTGTGACAAATATAAATACACCAAATATAAGAGGATATTAAGTTTAAAAGAATCAGATGTCATCCACACATATTTATACTACGACATAATCAAGAGGTAGAGGTTTAACCCAAAAAATTGAAATTCGGTTAAGAAGTTCCCATACATAAATTCGACAGCCTAACAGTGTCGTTTTAAAGTTTAGAAAATGAGATGATGAGAGATAAAAAGGGTATCTAATCACTTGGACATATCATTAATAGAAATAATGATATATAATAACATATCACAACATAATAAGATGTAAATTAAAATACTTAACAAAATAAGTCTTAAAAAGGGGAGGGTGAAAGGTTCCCTTACAGATTTGGGTAACTTTCGAAACGTACACCGCATGAAAGAAAGACCATAAAATATTGATGTAAATACCCATAAACGAATGTATATTACACAAAGATTATAATAATGGGAAGTAAAAAAACCACTCAAAGGAAATGGTGGAAAATGTAGCATAAATATTATGGGAATAAAAGTGAGATGAAAAACCCCTTATTAAACTCGGCAGCCTAACGACGCCACTTAAAACTTCCAAAAATGGATTTATGAGATCAAACAGGGTCTCTCATATGATGAACATAAAAAGTACAGAATGTGGAATACAAAATAACATCCCCAAACATAAGAAATTTGAGCTTAAATGAAATGACATAAAATAGAGTACATAAAAAATAGAGAGGTAGGATCCCTTACCTTAAGTCTGACTTGCCTTGTTCATTTCTTTATATTCCTTCAAGTCGGATAACTCTTTTTGATTTGAGATCAAAGGAATCATTGAAAAAACTTATGCCCAAATGGAGGCTTCTAGGAGTAATATAGGGATGTGGAGAGACAATAAAGGAAGAGGTTGGCCGATCCATGGAGTTGATAGGTATGGGTAAGTAGGTAGAGGTGGGGGCCTTTTATAAGAGGGAGGAGGGGCACTCTTGAAAACTATTGAAAAGTTACTTTATTATAAAATGTTTTTCGGATATCAAAGGTCCCAAAATTATATATTTCTAGGATAAGGAGAATAGGGTTAGAAATCCACCCATCAAATTGGTTTTTGACAAGTGTATGTCTTAGATTTTACATTATCTTTTCATTTTATTTAAATCATTCATTAATGAGGTAATCGCTGCATCATCAAGGTGTCATAAATAAATTAATTTATTTAATGTTTAAAATTAAAAAAATACTATGATGTAGGTAATCTTTTTATATTTCCAATGAATATTTATAGTAAAAAACATGGATTCTATAACCCCATGTAAAAATTGTTTTAGTAAAACAATACATGTTTGTGACATTTTTATTTTAACTTTAAATAAAAAGTTATTAATGTCGTTTTCTTACCCAAGTTGCTCCATGGATGCCCCCAAGTTGACCCCATGGATTTTCTTGGTCTTCCATGACTCATAAAATAAGGTTAGGACATGTGTCAAGGTTATTTCATGTTATTAAAACATTATCTTTTCCTTAAATTATGCTAATTACCTTTAATCGCTATTAATAAATCTTAAAAGTTACTATTCACCAAAAATTATTTTCATCCAATTGAACCACATTTTACATCCTATTGAAAACCTTATATATCAGATTTTTTAAATTCAAATCACATAGGTGGTAAAATTTCATCTAAACAAAAAATCATTTTTTTTACTACCACTTAGTGGTTTCACTATTCATAAAAAATTTCTGTTTTTTAGAAAAATACCAAAAAATCCCCCTGAGATATATTTGATATTCCAAATTAAAAAATGATTTATATTTTTCATAATTAAAAACATATCAGTAGAATTAATAAATTTTATAATTAATTCCCATTTCCAAAACAAATAGCGTGTTTTTAAGAAACAAAATATATCAAAAGATTGACACAAGTTTAAGTCCAATTTCAATGTGAAATTAATTCCAATGAACACCATTGTATTAAATGGTAAAAATATATTCTAAATACACATTAAACACAAATAAAAAGATAGTATATCCATATAAATAAATCAGATTAAAAGGAGGTTTTTAATTAAAATACCACATTTTCACTAAAAATGATCTTTACCGGAAAAATAACAAAAATTTACACAAAGTATATTTTGATGTCCCGATTATAAAGAAGGATTTTATTTGGTCCAATATAACATTTAAAATTATAAAAATGTGTATTTAAAAAGGGTCTTCCATCAAAAGGTGGTTAATCGACCTTTTAATGAATATTGGAATATTTACGCTTAAAATTGGATTCATTCGCATTTTAACCCTCTAATATTTATTGGATAAAAGTAAAAATATTTAACAAAAATATATATTCATTTTGTAGTTAGTGTTGATCATTCCCACCATTACAACGGCTATGCGTTAACTACCATTTAAAATAATATTATTTTATTATTAGAGTGTAATGTAGGATTTCAAAGAAACTCATTGTTGCGTATTGGGTACGCCATCAAGCATAGCGTTCCCTTTAAAGTAAAATTAATATTTTATTCACAAATATTAATAAATATGAAAAATTACTATTCTTTACTTACCTGGGATGTTACATCCTTCCCCCCTTTTGGGAATTGCGTCTTCACAATTTTAAAATTGGGATTGGAAACTTCATTGAAAGTCCCACATCGGAACAACAGTCAGTAATACATTCACATTAAAATAAAAAAAAGAGAAGTACAAAGGTCAGCCGAGTTAACCCATACTAGGATTCCATGTAGGAAAACATGGACATGTAATAGAAAACAAAGGGTTATGTTCTGATGGAGAGTGATAGTAATCCTGTTTAGGAGAAAGTTAACCCCAAGAAAATCACAAATTTATGATGGGTTAAATGGTATATGATTCCCCAGTAGGAAAAGTTAACAAACCACATTATTGTTTTAAGTTACTTTTCAAAGGGTAATTTATTTATGAGCTTATCTAAATCATAAGGAAACATATTCATCTATCATGTAGACTTTCATCTTTTACTAGATTTCTCACTCAAACTCATATTTTATCCAAACAATGAGTATTTCAGGATGACTTGTTCAAATTAATAGCGCTATAATCAAATTCTAGAGAATCACCTAATCCACAAAAGAGAACTATGTATTCCCCATGTCTTTAGACCTTAACCAAAACCAAAATTGTTATAACAAGATCAGATAATCCACAAAAGGATAATCCTTTATAAAAAGAAAATATATTCTTAATCTCCAAAATTTTTCCAACAAAACCCAAAGTTCAACGAAGATCATTCGATAAACAATTTTTCCATAAAATTATTCAAAGTAAACCAAGCTAAGATTGAAACCCATATATTTAAAGGATTTAATCACATAGTCTTCCATGGTAAAAATTAATATTTATCTCTAAATAACATCAATTTCTCTTAAAGTCTCATATTGAAAAGTAATTAACTTAATCATATATCCTCCATGATAGGTCAATATTTTACTAGATAACCCAAATCCAACTTATTCTTAATTAATATAAATATATAACTAAAAGGAATTTGTCATACTAACTAGGGACTTCAAGTATTCCCATGGTAGGCGATAAATACCAGTCGCTCTTTGGTTGTTGGTTAGATTCCAACAGCTTTGTCCAACGTGACGGGTTGTCACACGGTCTACATGTTATCCTTTTTCCAAAAATATATAATTCTTAAAACAGTCCCCAAAAAGAGATAAAATCATAAAAAATATCCATAACATAATTTAACCTCAATTTTATCTCATGCCTTTCATTTTCTATCATAATATATAACAACCCATAATTTCCTCAAAATTAAGGATTATATTGTAATTCCCCAACCCCAGTTACCCAGATTCGGTGCATTATTACATAACATTGGCATTATTACAAGGAAATCATGTCTCGAGAGACTGTTCAGTTTAGTATTATTGGAAACAAGATTTATACATATGATCCACTTTACATCTTGAAGAGAAATACAACAACAATATATTTCATTAGAAGCATCCAACCCTCCTAGATAATGCCCACAGGTCACTCATAACTAAATTATTCATATCCTGGGAAAATTAAACCTAAGAAATACGTGAGCTCAAATGCTCAGTAAGGGTATGTAATACAGCGGAAAACTACATAAATATTAAACATGGTAAATAATTGAAAACCACATGCCTTTACCAATAATAAACAAGAATAATTTAATGGCAGGGTTATGAGCTGTGTAAATAATGCCATAATAAAAAATAATCATGGGTATTCTACTAGTCGAATGACCACATGAACCATCAATATTATTTCCATAATGAGGGAATGTATAATGTCGGACATTCTGAAATATTTTATCAAGGCCTCGGACAAGATGTCTAAAATGATTAAGGCCTTGGTCAAAACCATAAATCAAATTGGGAAAGGGCCTCGGCCAATTCCACATCTAGTTTTCTCATGATACCTACTGATGCATAGAGGAGCTATAGCGGGATCCACCCGTCACTTACTATGTCCAATAAATTCTTCATAAGAAAAGGTTCAAATATATCATAACCATTTGTATTAAAACTAGCATACGAAATGTCAATACATTACCCATAAGCAATGAATGGTATCAAAATAGCACATCCACAGTAAAAAATATCACAAAAATTCAATACAATATGGATGTTTTGAATCGTAATAAATAATCATAAAAAAAACTTAAAATCCATCAAAGGATGTTGACATAGATGAAATAAAAACCTTTTTTAGAGAAATATCTCTTTATATTTTGAAATAATTTAAGAGTAACATAACGAAAATATTTATTTTGAAAATATTCTTATAATATTGTAAGGGTAGCTTCGACGATGTTATAATGGTGGAAAATAGCCGCACCCACCGTATAAGTTAAAAAAAGACATTCTTACCTTAATTTTGTCGAAAAGGTTAAAAATGACCTTGTTTGGAAAAAGATGGAAATATTCCTTTATAAAAATCTTATAAAAAGTCTAAGAAGGGTATAAATGAATTTAACCCATATTCTTTAAAATAGTGAAGATGTTTTGAAATACATTTTTAAGAAGCATGGATGTGGATGATAAAGACGTCCCAATAGATAATTACGTATAAACAACCTCGGATAATGAAGAGATTGTGAAATAAACACTTACCTCGTACTTTTCCTTTGTAGATGGTAGGTTAAACTCTTTTATAATGGTGAAATAATTTTTATTAAATTATACAAGAATAATATGCATTAATATGATAACATATATGATATTTTAACATTGCTTTGTTAATAATATCTTAGTATTATCGTCGTTGCGGCTGTTAACTTACTCGTTTTCTTTTACATGTTTTGTTACATAAGTAGTCTTTGTTATGGATATTTTGTATCTTATTAATATCTAGAATTATATCAAGTCCTGAAAAATTATTTTTAATCATCAAATGAGAAATATACTTGAATGGATATGATGGGGAATGAATCTCATCGCATTCGTGGAGACGGTAGTCCGTACGTATGCACGAGAAACAATATCATTCTTTTGATATTAAAATAATATATGATTGGATGGTATATCATATATACAGAATCATTTTCATGTCATATTTATTATTTACATGAATTACACATCATTATTATACCCATCCAAATAATATTTTTTTGAATAACAATTACACCACCACATGAAGACGGTAAGCCATACATAATCACGTATGGTGACATGTCATTCATAGGATTGATAGAATAATTAATATGGTTGTACCATATTTATAATAACATATAAGTATATATAAGATACTGTAGTTATTATTTTATAATTGGAATAACAAAGAACGAAGAATTTGAAGAAGAAACTAACTTGAAAAGGGGTGGTGAAAACATTATCTCTTCTTCAGGTTCTTCCTTTTGATTTGATAAAAAGGGCTCCATAGGTTGGATTTTTGATCAAATTATGGCCTTTATGATGAATTTACGGAAGTTGAGAGAGTATTTGGGCAGGTTTTGGCTGAACAAAAAGGCTTTGTAGGTCTGGAGAATTGGTTAGAAGTGGTTTCCTTTTATAAGGGGGTGGAGGGGCACCTTAGGATAATCTAGAAATATTATTTTATAATAAATTAATATTCGGTTTCTATTGGATCAAAAGTGTATTATTTAAAGTTTAAGGTGGGTATGGGTCTAAAACTTCTCAACCAATAGAATTTAGACAGGTTTGGGTCATTATATTAACCTTATCTTTTAGTTTTTACTCTTAGTTAATTAGTTTGACACTTACCATGTCGCTTTGTATTTTTATTTTATATAGTTAATAAACATACTATATACCTCCAAGAGACCCCCAATTTTTCCATTAATGATACACCTATCATTATATAAGGCTCTTTACCGAACCTTATATATTTAGGAATTGAATATCAATTAATAATATCATATTTGTTTAAAAACTCTTTTATGTAAATTTTGACACTATTGGGTATTTTGTTTTTGAGAAATTCATAACAGCGTTATTACATAGAACAAAAATTATATAAATAATCCTAATATGTCATATTAACCTATAAAATAATTTGAATTTATAAAAAGTCTCATATTACAATTATTTGGGTATTTATAATATCAGTTATCTTAATCTTTCATTAATACGGTAATTACTGCATCATCATTGTGTCATAAATAAATTAAATTATTTAATGTCTAAAAATTATAAGTAAAATACTATTATGTAGTAAATATTATTATATTTCTAATGAATATTTATAGTCGTAATTTCAACATATATGACCCTATGTAAAAATTGTTTTTTCTAAAAGATATATGCATATGTCTTTTTTGTATTTACATTAACATAATTAATATAAAGTGTCCTTATCACCAACAAGTGGATACATGGGGTCCCAAAATCGACCCAATTATTCCCATAGTCGGACATGTATCAACCAATAAGGTTAGTACACATTTTAGGATAATTTATTATTATTATATTATTATTATTTTACCCTTATTTACCGGATTTACCCTTTAACCATGGTAAATATAATATTTACCGAAGTAATTATTCAAAATGTCTAAAAATGAAAGATACCTATTTACACAATTTGGAAATCTTGATTCTAAATATGGAATCCATTTTACCAAATTCAAAACCCAGAAGTTGCAGAAATTAATTTAATATTAATTCTCGTCGTTAAAACAAAAAAGCGTGTTTTTAAGAGATAATAACAAGCAAAAGATTGACGCTTGTTTATATCCGGTTTAATTGTAAAATTATGTCCAATGACCAATATCGTATTAAATGGTAAAAATATATTCTATATATTCATTAAAACCACTCAAATTCATAATTTATCACTATTGATTATTTCAATTAAAAAATTTGTTTTTAATAAAAAATTATTAAATTTTACTATTCATCAATATATAAAAGTTATCTGAAAAGTACCAAAATTTCATACTTGGATAATTTCAATATTCGGAATCCAAAAATGAAGTCTATTTTGTATAAAATTTCAAAATGTGGGAATTACTATTCATAATGGCTACATTGATTGGTCGCGGCGTGTTCGAATCTTGAAGTTGCGTATAACACACGCTACTGTATTAATCAAAGAGAAGCGAACCGTGGAAGCTTGGGGTGTTACATTCTCCCCTCCATCAAATAATTTCATCCTTAAAATTTGTAGAATATTTCTTCATATAAATACTCAGGTGGTTATTATTCATAAGTTTCCCGGGTTCCCACGTTGCCTCTTCCATTTTATGGTTTCTCCATAAAACTTTTACCAGACGAGTCATCCGGTTTCTAAGCACTTGTTCTCTCGTATCAAGAATACTGATGGGCTCTTCACAATAAGAGAGATTGAGTTCCAGTTCTAATTCCTCATAGGTGAGTAGATATGTTGGGTCTGGAATGTATTTTCACAACAGTGATACGTGGAACACATCATGAACTTTGGAGAGATTTGGCGGCATTGCCAAACGGTAAGCTACAGCCCCAATTCGTTCTAGAATTTCGAAAGGTCCGATGTACCTATGACTCAATTTACCTTTCTTACCGAAACGTGTGACTCCCGTCCATGGAGATACCTTCAAGAAAACATGATCTCCTACATGAAATTCCAAATCCTTCCTTCAATTATCGTCATAGCTCTTCTGCCTACTTTGAGCTATTTTGATGTGGTTTTGGATTACCTTTACCTTTTCCATCATTTCCTCCACTAGTTCTAGGCCAACAAGTTTTCTTTCACCAACATCATCCCAACAGGTTGGAGTGCAACATCTCTTTCCATACAACGCTTCATATGGTGCCATCTGAATACATGAATGGAAGCTATTGTTATAGGAAAATTCCACCAGACGTAAATATTGATCCAACATACCCTGAAAGTCATGTGAGCATGATATCAACATGCCTTATAAGGTTTGAATAGTCCGTTCTGATTGGCCATCTGTTTGAGGGTGGTAAGCAGTGCTCAAACAAAGTTCAGTATCCAAGGCCTTCTGAAGACTTTTCCAGAATCTTGATGTAAAACGGGGATCACGATCCGAGACAATAGATAATGGTACTCCATGAAGTCTCACAACTTCATTAATATATATATTCTCGCTAGACGTTCAAGTGGTAAATCTTCTCTTATATCAAGGAAATGTTCTAACTTGGTATGTTGATCAACAATGACCCATATTGAATCATTCCTTCTAGGAGTCTTTGGTAGTCCCCTGACAAAGTCTATCTTGATATTATCACATTTCCACTCAGGTCTGGGAAGAGGTTGCATGACTCGTCCAGGCTGTTGCCTTCGTGCTTTAACTTGTTGAAAAACTATACATCTTGACACAAAATCAACAATATCCCTCTTCATGTTGTCCCACCAGAAATGTTCCTTTAAATCTATATACATTTTGGTCCTCCCATGGTGTATAGAGAAATTGGAACTATGAGCATCTTCCAACAAATCCATTTTTAAATCAGGTATATCGGGAACACAAAGTCTCCTCCCAAATTTAAAAATTCTATCTTCATACACAAAGTCACTCAATCTCCCATCATTCAAAGCTTTAATCTTCTTTTTAAACGCTTCATCATCAGCTTGAGAACTCTTTATCCTTTCTAGTAAAGATGGTTTGGAAAAAATATGAAAAAGTGTCAATGTTTCACCTTCCATGGTTATTCCCATATCCATGTTTACTAGATCCATGTATATAGGATCCTTTTCAACTCTAATCTTGTTCAAAACTCCATGATCCTTTCTGATCAAAGCATCTGCCCCCTTATTTTCCTTCCCTGGTTGGTAGTGTATCGTGTAATCATAATGCTTGAGTAGTTCAAGCCATCTCCTTCGCCTCATGTTGAGTTTTTTCTGTTAGAAAATGTACTTCAAACTCTAGTGATCAGTATAAATCTCACATTTTTCACTGTAGAGATAGTGTCTCCAAATCTTCAGAGCAAATATTACTGCGGCTAACTCAAGATCATGAGTAGGATAGTTTTTCTCATGAATTTTCAGCTATCGTGATGCATAGGCAATAACCCTATCATTCTGCATAAGGACACAACCAAGTCCTTTATTCAATGCGTCACTATAAATAACGAACCCATCATTCCCTGATGGTAATTTCAATATATGATCATTGACTAATCATCACATCAGTTCTTCAAAAAATTATTCACACTGTTTTGTCTAGACAAATTTAACCCCTTTATGCGTGATCTTTGTTAATGGGTTAGCTAATCGGGCAAAATTCTGGACGAAACGTCGATAATAACTTCCTAAACCAATAAAACTGTGTACCTCAGTTATAATCGTTGGTGATGAACATTCTTGGATTTCCTTGGTCCTAGAAGGATCAACAGATATTCCATATTTAGAGACAATATGGACAAGAAAATAAATGTCCTAAAGCCAAAATTCACACTTGCTAAACTTCCCATATAATTCATGTCTTCTCAGAGTCTTCAATATAATCCGCAAGTGATTTTCATGATATTTGTAGATTTTGGATTATACCAAGATTTCATCAATAAATACCGCTACAAAGTCATCAAGATATTCCTTGGAAACTCTGTTCATTAGATCCATGAATACAGAGGGTGCATTAGTCAGCCCAAAAGGCATTACTGTAAACTCGAAATGCCCGTACCTGGTTCGAAATGCTATCTTTGGAATGTCATCCTTCTTCACACACAACTGATGATATCCAGATCGAAGGTCAATCATTGGAATGTATTGATCTCCATGCAATTAGTCAAATAAATCATCAATGCGAGGTAGGGGATACTTATTCTTTATTATTATAGCATTGATCTACCTATAGTTAATGGAAAACCTCACTGATCCATCTTTCTTCTTAACAAAAAGGACAGGGGCTCCCCATGGAGAAACACTAGGGTGAAAAAATTCTTTATTACTCAATTCCTCCAGTTGATTTTTTAGTTCAACTAATTACACATTGGCCATTTTATAAGGGGTTTTCGATATGGGCCTTGAACCAGGAATTATATTAATGGAAAACTCAACATCTTGTTCTAGAGGATGTCCAGGTAAGTATTATGGAAACACATCAACATATTCTCTCACAACAGGTACATCCTCTATTTGAACATTCCTTTCTACACCCACAGTTATTTCATTCTCTTCCTCCCCAATAATTGAATTTAGTTGAGCTAGTGGGGGTGGATCTAGATAAGAATTAGGTGGCAACGATTCTGCTCTAAAGATACGGTGTTCCTTATCATCATCATCACGAATTGTATCCTCCTTCTTCTTACAATAAATCTTTGCATCATGGTCAGAAATCCAATCCATACCGAGGATTATATCAAATTCAATCATAGGTATGATGATGAGATAAGCGAATAAAGAACATTTATGTTCTCTAATGGGGACTGATTCACAAAACATCGATGCAATGATACTTCCCTCAGGAGTTTTAATTGAAAAATCTCTTGTTAAATCAAATTGGAAATATCTAATTTTCTTAGAAAACTAGGAAGACATGAAACAATGCGATGATCCAGAATCAAATAATGCATTTTCTAAACATGAGGAAACCATTAAATTACCTTCCACCATGTCTTTCGGGGCTTCAACCTCAGTAGTAGTGATTTCATAAGCATGGCATTGATCCCTTGACCTTTTCTGAGGTAAGTTTCCTTGACGCTTAGGACATTCATTTGAATAATGTCCCATCTCCCTGCAATTGTAGCATTAAACATCGGTAGCGTCTTTCTTTCCTTTACAATCTCCAGCTAGATGGCCTTTCTGTCCACATTTGTAGCATACTCCTTTTCCTTTTAGACAGACACTAAGGTTCTTCCTTCCACACTTATCACATGGTGGAAATTCAATTCTACCCTTCTCCCTATTTCCTTATTTCCTTTCCCAGAGTGTTTAGCAGATCTCTTCTTCTCTTGCATTTATTTAAAGTCATTAGACTTAGAGAATTCCTTTTCTGTCTTGATAGAACACAAGACAATATCTTCATATGATGAGAAGGCTTGCGAGACTAATGCTCAATGAAGAAATGGTTTAAACCCATCAATGAAAAGAACAATATTACTCCTTAGGTTACGTATATAATCAGCATCATGCCTCACTAACCTTGTAATGTTAGCCTCATACATTGCAACATTCTCATCTTCTTTCATCCTCAGACTCAGAAATTGTCTTTCCATATCTTCTCGATGGTCTTGAGTAAAGTATTTTTCTAAGAACATCTCTTTGAACTCCCTCCATTACATATCTGATACATCACCATCTTCTTTCGTGTTTGTATCAATGACCACCATTGATCAGCATATCTAGTGAGGTGATTAACTGCCATGACAACTTTTTCCCTTTTACTACTCCCCAAGGCATGGAATATGTTCTCTAAGGAATTTAACTATTTCTCAGCTACTATGGGATTTTTACTCCCATTTAATTTTGGTGGATGTTACCTCATGAAGAGGTCTAACATTGATCCTCCACGCTGTGGATCTGGGTGCTCCATATGGGTAAGGTTATTATTCATAACCTGAGTGAGTTGTCCCAGTATGGTGATAAGCTGATCAGCACCAGTTGCATCACTATCTCTACTATAATTATCTTGAGCAGGAGGGAAATCCCTACATGGAGTGTGTGCATTGATACAGTTTCCATTCCTTCCACTAGGTTCTATTTCTAAACAATGGAAAAAACTAGATTAGTTTATGAATTGAAATATATAATTCCAAACTTCCAAAACACTTAACATAAATTCAACAGTTTATGGATATAATCCATAATCCTAAAAAAGTTTTCTTTAAGAAGTATATATTCATAACCCTTCATAATGGTTGGTAAATAAAATGTGAATTATCCTAACCATATCCCCTGGGAGTGACGTAACCAAGAGTGCATCAAATCCCATTGTCGTGCACCAATTCCCGTTCGAGTCAAGCTCAAAGCGGTGTTTTCGGGTTTTACCCCTAGGTACATCTGTGCCAGAGCTTCCTCTACCTTCTCGTATCCGGAAAGGGATGTATTGCTCTGAAAACTCCCAAAATCTCTACAATACCAAAATTCTAGGAAGTTCTTCTATACAAATCCCCAAATTCTGTCTAAGGGATATGTTCTCTAATCAGAGTTTATCTAAATCTAGTTTCCAAGGTTTGTACTTAGCATTCTCTAATACCAACTGTAATGCTCTAACCCCAGTTACCCAGAGTCGGTGCATTATTACCTAACATTGGCATGATTACAAGGAAATAATTTCTCGAAAGACCAATAATTTTAGTATTCTTGGAAACAATATTCATACATATTATCCACTTTACATCTTGAAGAGAAATACAACAATAATATATTTCATTAGAAGCTTCCAAGCCACCTAGATTATTTCTGCAGGTCACTCATAACTAACTTCTTCATATCCTGGTAAAATGAAACATAAGAAAGGGGTGAGATCAAATGCTCAGTAAGGGTAAGTAATACAGAGGAAAATGACATAAATATTAAGCATGGTAAATAATTGAAAACCACATGCCTTTACCAATAATAAACTTGAACAATTTTATGGAAAGATTATGAGCTGAGTAAATAATGCCATAATAAAACATAATCATGGGTATTCTACTAGTCAAATGACCTCATGACATGTCAATATTATTTCAATAAAGAGGGAATGTATATTTCTGGAAATTTTCAATCATTTTGGCAAGGCCTCGGCCAAGACGTCTAAAATGATTAAGGCCTCTGCCAAAACCATAAATCAAATTGGGAAAGGGCCTCAGCCAATTCCACGTCTAGTTGTCTCATTATACCTACCGATGCATCGAGGAGCTATAGCGGGCTCCACCCATCACTTACTAAGTCCAATACATTCCTCATATGAAAAGGTTTAAACATAACATAAACATTCTTATTAATACTAGCATACGAAATGTCAATACTTTAAACATATGCAATGAATGGTATAAAAATAGCACATCCATAGTCAAACATATCCCAAAACTTCAATACAATATGGATGTTTTATATCATAACAAATCAAGTTCAAATAAACATAAAATCCATCAAAGTATGTTGACATAGATGAAATCAAAACCTTTTTTAGAGACATATCTCTTTATATTTTTAAATCATTTAAGAGTAACATAAATAAAATATTTATTTCGAAAAATATTCTTATAATCTTGTAAGGGAAGCTTCGACGATGTTATAACGGTGGAAAATAACCTCACCCACTGTATAAGTTATAGAAATAAATTCTTACCCTAATTTTGTCGAAAAGGTTAAAAAGGACCATGTTTTCAAAATGATGGAATGATTCCTTTATAAACTTCTTATAAAAAGTCGAAAAAGGGAATAAATTACTTTAACCCATATTCTATAAAATAGTAAGAATGTTTTGAAATACATTTTTAAGAAACAATGATGTGGAAGATAAAGAGGTCCCAGTAGATAATTACGTATAAACAACCTCGGATAATGAAGAGATTGTGAAATAAACCCTTACCTTGTACTTTTCCATGGTTGATGGTAGGTTAGACTCTTATATAATGGTGAAATAATTGTTATTAAATTTTACAAGAATAATATACATTAATATGATATCATATATGATCTTTTAACATTGATTTGTTAATAATATGTTAGTATTATCATCGTTTCGGGTGTTAACTTACTCATTTTCTTTTACATGTTTTGTTACATAACCCATGTTGGTTCTGGATAGTTTGTATCTTATTCATATACAGAATTATATCAAGTCCTTAAACATTATTTTTAATCATAAAATTAGAATTATACTTGAACGGATACGATGGGGAATGAATCTCATCGCGTTCGTGGAGATGGTAGTCTGTACGTACGCACAAGCGACAATATAATTCTTTTGATATTAAAATAAAATGTGATTAGATGGTATATCATATATAAATAATACGTATCATGTTATATTAATTATTTACATGGATTACACATCATTATTATACTCATCCAAATAATAATGTTTTGAATAACAATTACACCACGACGTGGAGACGGTGAGCCGTACGTACGCACATACGGTCACATGTCATTAATAGGATGGATATAATACTGAATATGGATGTACTATATTTAAAATAACATCTCAGTATATATAATATACTGGATTTTTTTTTATAATGGGAATAACAAATAAATAAGAAGTTGAAGAAGAAATGAACTTCAGAAGGGGTGGTGAAAACATTACCTCTTCTTCAGGTTCTTCCTATTGATTTGATCAAAAGGGATCCATAGGTTGGATTTCAGATAAAAAAATGGCCTCTATGATGAATTGTAGGGAGTTTATAGAGTATTTTGGTAGGGTTTTTCTGAACCAATAGGCTTTGAAGGTGTGGAGAATTGGTTAGAAGTGGTGTCCTTTTATAAGGGGGGGAGGGGCACTTTAGGAAAATATAGATATCTTATTTTATAATAAATTCATATTCCGTTTATAATGGCTCATAAGTGGATTATTTTAAGGTTAAGGTGGGGATGGGTCGAAAACCACTCAACCAATAGATTTTAGACAGGTTTGGGTCATTATATTAACCATATCTTTTAGATTTGACTCTTAGTTAATTAGTTTGACACTTACCATGTCACATTGTATTTTTATATTATATAGTTAATAAAAATACTATATACCTCCAAGAGACCCCCAAGTGGTCCATTAATTATACTACTATCATGATATAAGTCTCTTGGCCGAACCTTAGATTTTTAGGAATTTAATATCAATTAATAATATAATATTTGTTTTAAAAACTCTTTTATGTCAATTTTGACACTATTGGGTATTTTGTTTTTGATAAATTAATAACAACATTATTACTTCGAAAAGAATTTATATAAATAATCTTAATATTCCATATTAACCTATAAAATAATTATAATTTATAAAAAGTCTCAAATTAAATTTATTTTGGTATTTATTATATCCATTATGTTAATCATTCATTAATACGGTAATTATTGCATCATCATTGTGTCATAAATAAATTAAATTATATAATTTTCAAAAATTACAAGTAAAATACCATTATGTAGGAAATAGTTTTAGCTTTATTATGAATACTTATAGTCGAAATTTCAACATATATAACCTTATGTAAAAAAGTTTTTCTAAAAGATATATGCTTCTGTCTTTATTGTATTAATTTTAACTTAAATAATATAAAGTGTCCTTATCACCAACAAGTGGCTCCATGGGGTCCCAAAATTGACCAAAAGATGCCCATGGTCGGACATGTACCAAAAACTATTGTGAGGTCATGTTTTAGGGTATTTATTATTATTATTATAATATTTTTTTACCCTTATTTACCGGATTTACCCTTTAACCATGGTAAATAAAATATTTACAGAATTAATTATTCAAAATGTCTAAAAATGAAAGTTACCAATTTACACAATTTGGAAATCCTGATTCCAAATATGGAATAAATTTTTCCAAATTCAAAACAAAGAAGTGGTAGAAATTAATTTAAAATTATTTCCCGTCATTAAAAAAAGCGTGTTTTTAAGACATAATAACTATCTAAAGATTGACGCTTATTTATGTCCATTTTAATTGTGAAATTATGTCCAATGACCAAAATCATATTAAATGGTAAAAATATATTCTAAATATACATTAAAACCAATAAAATTTATATTTTATCACTATTAATTATTTCGATTAAAAAAGATGTTTTTAATAAAAATTTAGTAATTTTCACTATTCATCAAAATATAAAAGTTATCCAAAAAGTTCCAAAATTTCATCCTAGGATAATTTCGATATTTCGAATCCAAAAATGAAGTCCATTTTTTATAAAATTTCTAAAAGTGGGTATTAATATTCATAATGGCTACTTTGATTGGTCGCGACGTGTTAGAATCATGAAGTTGCGTACAACACACGCTACTATATTATTCAAAGAGAAGCTTATTGTGGAAGCTTGGGGTGTTACATATATAAACACTAATGGTTACCTTTATAATTATTACCTGAAATTCCACGCCGAGTTGGTTCTCTCGTACATGATGCATTAGACAAATCACCATGGTTCATGTGGTTGATCATGACTCTTGATATTTGGTTGATAAAAACAACAATAGTTCTCATTGAAGCTCCCATATCATTCAGTTGTTCTTTCAGAAAACCGTCACAGTTTTCTTCACATCCACTATTACTTTGGTCCCTTCTAGATCCAACCATTTACTAAAACAAAAAATGTTAGTGTGAGTATATCATTAGAATAATCATATAATACTATGATATAATTATTCAGGTTATCTTAAACTATGACTCTTTCTAAAATCCTAAACATTATGGTAATGTCACTTATGCTTAATGAATACCCTAACCTCTAATGTTATCTAAACTGACCTCTGATACCAACTGTAAGGACCCAACCATAAAACATTACATAATCATGAATTAAATGAATTATTTACATGGAAGATCTTTTTAGGTTTAGGGTTTTGGAGAATTAGGACATAACTATTACATCTCAATGATTACAAAGTAGACACTTCTACTATGTTTCCATAACATAAAAACTCTTAAAAAGAACACGTTTCTACTTCCATATTTTATATAGAATGTCTTTCCTTAATCCCATCCTTGACCCTATTCATCTTTAAGTCCTCTGAAGAACATTTCAAAAACATGGGATGAGCATAAAAAGCCCCGTAAAGGATACATAAAGAAGGAAAACTGTTTGTTTTTCAAAACAACAAATAAAACATGAATACTTTATCAAAGTAATAATTTTTTCCTTTATGAAGTAGTAAATACTCTTCACTGCATAAAAGATCACCACTTATCCTCTATAACAAAAATATTACCAAAAACCCATATAAATAACACATAACATATAAAGGTAACATGGGACATAAACATACTTAAACTGAATAACCATACAGTTGACTTCCACACATATCACTACATGGAATAGCCATACGGCCAACATCCATACCCAATGCATTGGATGTTATAACGTAACCACCCATCCTATTATTCACGGAACCACCCATCATATGGTTTATCATGTAACCACCCACAAATGTCCAAGTACCATTACAAAATCATAATACATAAAACAAATATAATGGAAGGATAACATTTCTACATTTCAATCACAATATATCACTTAAATATATTTATATTACAAATCCATTATAAAACCCATTTCCAATACAGAAATAAATAAACGATTATATGGTATTTATTTCATTTTAAAAACATTATGGCTTATTGAGGAATCCAAAGAGAAAATAACACTTGTGGAGGCAGAAAAGGTCGTTGTCACCGCGTATGTTAAAAGAAACATTACTTTTTGTTGTTTAGTAAAAACGCTTCCTAGAAAAAGATTCCCTTTGAATGAAATGAAAATTAAAAGGTGTTTTATACAACGTAGAAAAGAAATTCTTTTATTGGAACATAATATGCCTCAATGAAAGGAGATTGAGACGAAGTCCCTTACAAAGTCGGTATCCTCAGATAAAGGATAAATCAATTAAATAATTATGTGTGACAAAAATAAATACACCCAATATAAGATCATATTAAGTGTAAAACAATCAGATGTAATCCACACATATTTATAGTACGACATAATCAATAATTAGATGTTTAACCCAACGAATTGAAATTGGGTTAAGAAGTTTCCTTATAGAAATTCGACAGCCTAACGGTGTCGTTTTAAAATTTAGAAAATGAGAAGATGAGAGATAAAAAAGGTATCTAATCACTTGGACATATCATTTATAGCAATAAGGATATATAATAACATATCCCAACATAAGAAGATGTAAATTAAAAACCTAAATAAAGAAGTCTTTTAAAAAGGGGAGGGTGAAAGGTTCCCTTATCGATTTGGGTAACTTTTGAAACGTACACCGTATGAAAGAAGGACCACACAATGTTGATGTAAATACCCATAAACGAAAGTATATTACAAAAAGAGTAGAATAATGGACAGTACTAACACCACTCAATGTAAATAGTGGAAAATGTAGCGTAAATCGTAGGGGAATAAAAGTGAGATGAAAAACCCCTTACGAAAACTCGGCAGCCTAACGACGCCACCTAAAACTTCCAAAAATTGATTTATGAGATCAAATAGGGTCTCTCATAATATTATCATAAAAAGTACAGATTGAGGAATATAAAATAACATCCCCAATCATGATAACTATGATCTTAAAAGAAATGACATAAAAGAGAGTACTTAAATATAAAGAGAGAGGTAAGATCCCTTACCTCAAGTCCGACTTTCCTTGTTAGTTTCTTTATATTCCTTCTAATCGGATAACTCTTTCTGATTTGAGCTCAAAGTCTTCCTTGGAAAAAATTATACCCAAAGTGAGGCTTTTAGTTGTAATAGTGGAATGAGGAGAGACAATATGAGCAGATATTGGACGAACCAAGGTCTTCAGAGGTGTGGGTAAGTAGGTAGAGTTGGGGGCCTTTTATAAGAGGGAGGAGGGGCACTCTTGGAAAGTCTTGAAAAGTTAATTTATTATAAAATGGTTTTCGGATATCAAAGGTCCCAAAATTATATATTTCTAGGATACAGTTATAAGGGTTCTAAATTCACCCATCCAATAGGTTTTTGACAAGTTTATGTTATAGATTTTACATTATCTTTTCATTTTATTTAAATCGTTCATTAATGAGGTAATAGCTGCAGCATCATGGTGTCATAAATAAATTAATTTATTTAATTTCTAAAAATTAAAAAAAATAACTTTTAGGAAATATTTTTATCTTTCCAATGAATATTTATAGTACAAAATATTACTTGTATATCCCCATGTAAAAATTGTTTTAGTAAAACAATATATATTTGTGACATTTTTATTTTAACTTTAAATAAAAAGTTATTAATGTAATTTTCTTACCCAAGTGGCTCCATGGGGTCCCCAAGTTGACCCATGGATTGTCTTGGATGGACATGACTCATCCAATAAGGGTAGGACATGTGTCAAGGTCATTTCATATTATTATAACATTATCTTTACATTAAATTATGCTAATTACCTTTAATCGCGATTAATAAAACATAAAAGCTACTATACACCAAAAATTATTTTCATACCATTGAACCACATTTTACATCCTAATGACAACCATGTATGTTGTATTTTTGAAATTAAAATCACAGAGGTGGTAAATTTTCATTTAAACGAAAAAATCAGTTTTTTTACTACCACTTAGTGGTTTCACTATTCATCAAAAATTGAAGTATTTTATGAAAATACCAAAAATTTCCCCTAAGATATATTTGATATTAAAAATTCAAAAATGATGTCTATTTTAAAAAATTAAAAACATATAAGTTTCATTAATCAATTTAATAATTAAATCCCATTTGTCAAAACAAATAGCGTGTTTTTAAGAAAAAAAATATATCAAAAGATTGACATAAGTTTATGTCCAATTTCAAAGTGAAATTAATTCCAATGACCACCATTGGATTAAATTGTAAAAATATATTCTAACTAAATTTTAAACCCAATTAAAAAGATAATCTATCCATATATATAAATTAGATTAAAATGAGGTTTTGAATTAAAATATAACATTTTCACTAAAAATGAACATTATCGGAAAAATAAAAAAAAATTACAAAAAGTAACTTTCGATGTCTAGATTCTAAAGAAGGATTTTATTTGGTCCCATATAACATATAAAATTTTCAAAAAGTGTATTTAAAAAGAGTTTTCCATCAAAAGGTGGTTAATCGGCCTTTTTAAGAATATTTGAATATTTACCCTTAAAATTGGATTCATTCTCATTTTACGCCTCTAATATTTATTGGATAAAAGAAAAAATATTTTACAAACATATATAATCATTTCATAGTTAGTTATTTTCATTCCCTCCTTTACAATGGCTAGGCATTAACTACCATTTAAAATAATATTATTTTATTATTAGAGTGCAACGTAAAATTTCAAAGAAACTTGTTGTTGCATATTGGGTATGCCATCGAGCATAGCGTTACCTTTAAAGTAATATTAATATTTTATTCACAAATATTAATAAATACGAATTGGTAGTATTCTTTACTTACTTGGGATGTTACAGTTCTTCTACAATTCTATATCAAATGGCTATGGAACACACATTTTGTGAGAAAGTAACTCCCGATACAATGTGTATTCCTATGTTTTACGTCTACTATAGTGGTTGTCCTTTGGGTTATATGATTATTATTATTTATCTTTATACCCAAATAATTTTTAAATCATAGAGTGGGTGATTTTTGTCTCACATCAACAATGAATGCATTCTGCTTTGGATAATGCCCCATACCAACATTATCATTTCGATTTGATAGTTTCTTCATGTCTTCTAGACCTATATGCACCACTTGTATCTTCTTAGTTTCTTGAATGAAATTATTTTCCATGTGTTTCCAATAGTAAAATTTTTTCTTGATCATTAATATTTTCTCATAGATGGATGACCACTGCATCATGTTCTTCGATATGTTTGATTTTATCTTTTAAAATATCAGTCCAATATTCTATTTGCCTTTTTTATTCTTAAATTTTGAGATTGTACTCAATAACCATATCTTATCTCTCTAGAAATGATTTCATCAGTTTTTAATCTCTTCATTCAACTCAGTCTTTACTAATTCCTACTAATTCATATAGTGTTTCACATCATGAACTACTTTATTTGATTTCATCATTTTGTATCTCCAAACATATATTTCCACAAGATAAGCTTATAATTAGACCTAAAGGTAAAATCTTCCTTAAACATCCCCTTATTCTTGGTCAATTTATTCATTTGTTAAAATATTCCAAGAAAATTCCATCATAGCATCAGATTCATGATCCTTTTGATCAGGAAATTTTTCAGCCTCAATTTATTATGAATTGACTTCTTCTCTTGGAAGCATATTTTTCTTTTTAAAGAATATAATCTTAAATTTGATATTCACTTTTACATAAGGTGAATACATATTCCTGGTAATTTCACCTTCATACTCTTCATCTTCTTAAAACATCAACGAGCACATAGTTGAAAGATGTCCAACCATTCCACATCAAAATCATGAATGTGTATGTTTCCCTTTGAACTTCCCTTTTACTACATTGAAATTTGTGTAGAGGAATGGCATCACATCATATGTCTATTCATATTTCTAACCATATTAAATAGAGTGGTTCCTCATGGCATTGAATTCCACAAATTTTGTTTTCCCCTTTTTTACAACATCACTATCATCATTTCTCATTTTAGTATGCTACATGGGTATTATAGAAGTTATCCAATGTCATTTAATTTGGATATTTATTCTCCAATACTGAAACATTTAGATTAAACTGAGGTGAAAGTTTCCTAATGATATGCTTTTTAGTATATATTTCCTAAATTATTTCTCCAAGACCATGCATGTCTTACAATAATAAATTCACCCTGTCAAAGAATGCATCAAAAGATTCATTTGGGTACAGTTTCATATATTGATACATATTCCACAAAACCAAATGTTTTCCCACTCAGTCCTTTAAATTTTCTTCATAGATATTAAATTGATTTTCCTATATATAATGTGATATTTTACATGATATCAAATTTTTATAAATTCCATTGGATAGGAATCGCTATGATGGATTGATTCCATTAGTTTAGACATCCAATTAACTTCACTCAGATTCCAAAAAATTCCCACTATAAGTACTAGCTTTAAAACCATGCATCGCTGATGTAAAGACAACCATAACTAAAGATCATAATTAAGGCTACAACCGATTCTTCTATATTTGAAAATTGTATCCACCGATGATCAAAATTCCATTGTGATGGAAAAAATTAATTTCATATACAATGAGATATATACTAACTTTCAAAATTTCCATTTGATACCAATTATTAGGTCTGTAATTATATATACCATGAGAGGGGTTGAGGTGAATTAGGGTATGATAGATTCAAACTACTACCCTTTGGATATTGTTTCTTCTATAAAAACGAACTTATCTCTTTCTCATATAGAAATATATGAACATAAATTAAATATGCATGTGACACATCAATTTTACGTGGTTCTCCCACACTGGGATACATCCAAGGAGCATACAATGACAATGTGATGATGTATGAAATCCAGTAAAAGAGCATGGTTGTTTACAAGGTTTGGGCTCGATCACTTTAATATTTCCATGCTCACTACTGTTACTTGGTTTAGGGTTTTCTTACTTCATTCCCAATGGTAAATCCATGCATCTCTTTCTCTAGCTCACAGAAGATAGAAAGTACCAGTTTCTTCTTATTTATTTGCTCACTACTCTTGGAAGGGATCCACACACAATTAGTGGTCTTCTAGGTTTCATAATCATAAATGATGTCTTCGTCCTATAATATATGTAGTCAATTATTTGATGTCCTAACTTCATCCATTTTTGAATAAATCATTACCATATATGTACTGGTAAACTTATTACCTTTCATCCAACCTTAGGTTGACATTCAGACTTCATTCATCATGGCGTGCATGTTTCTCCTTTTTCATAGAAAAACCTATATGCGCCTTACTATAAAAATTAATGAAACACCCTTATTATGCTCAAAACTAGCATGACACACAACCTGTTATGGCCAACTCACTATTGGTGCACTACTACCATCTAGTGCGCAACTTATAAATAACTCTCTACTTGCATGCCTTCCCTGTATATGAGACCAGAGGTCCAAATTTTAATAAGTGTGGAGATTCTTTAGAATAAGTGGGTTTTCATAAATTTATAGTAATTTTGGTGACCCTGTAAATGGGGAATAAAACATTCACCCATAAAATCTAGTCCAGTCTCTCAAGCCTCTTTCACGCAACTCTCATTGCGTGGAACTCCATAACTTGTGGACCCTTAACACCTTTTCCATATTTTGATGTTATAATTTTTAAAAATTAATGGCTTGAAACCTTACATGGATCCATGAAACAACCATGATATTCCCTCTCCCAAAACCACTTTTCTCCATTCTCTAATTTTCTAACCCAAAAATTTGGCAGATAGTGGAAAACGGATCCACAGTGTATTGATTCCTTTCCTAAATCCTCAAAATCATCCATTCCTTATTCAATGCTCTTTAAAAACATATATTGTCAACACTATATCTGGAAGTCAACACAATCATTGAAACCCCACTTTATCAACCAACACAATCAACACAAAATTGGTTAATTTTTTCTTGAACGTTTTTTCCAATATATGATACCTCTCGTTGTCACTAGAGCCATATGTGTTTCTTCTAGAGGCACTTCCGCAATGTAAAAAGCTATATTCAGAATTTTTGTGGCAGGAATACCTTATTTTGTGAAGTAGCATATTCCACCATCGTCTTTTTCTAGTATGATCTAACGACACTACCAGTATCACAATTTTCATGAATGAACTTATGTAATTTACCTAACCACCCATAAAACCCACATGAATTGGCCGCCTTAGTGAAAACCCATTTTGAAGAACCTGTATTACCACACTGGTAGATAATTAAAGGGCATATTCTAGAAACTATATGGGTTTTTGAAGAACCTACTATTGGGAACCAGTCGTTGAGTAATCACACATTCTCATTCAATTATGTAAACTCACAAAAATGCCACATAAAGAAAAGGGAACTCATGTCAAACCCAAAAGAACATCCAGACACATATGTTCCATCAACAATTTAAAAAGAACAATTGAATAAGAAGGGTAATTAATCATGAAAAAAATGAAATATACTATAACATTGAAGATCTATCTTGAACTGTCGAGTCATCAACATATTATACGATTCAATCTTGAGTGAAAAATGAAATATCTCTACAATATGGTTTTCATATTCTTTCACAATCCTATCAGCCTTCTTGAATTTGAAAAAATCAATCGAATTTTCCAAAACCATCAACTCTAGATTTTAACTAGTGTTTGAAAATATACTTAATTTCCTTCCACTCTAAGACATTATGTTTCTTCACCATCACTATTATGTCCCACTATACTCTTCTAGGTCCCTCTTTCATAAAGGTGGTACATTACACCTTGATCTCATTGGGAGTTTCCTAGATGTCAAAAAATATCTCAATGAGCCTCCACAAATCCTAACCCTTATAGGGATCATCGGGCCTTAGAATCCTTGTGGATTCGGTAAAAAGGAACTCCTCAAACAAAATCCATAAAAATCCTTTTTATATTCCAAATAAGGAGGCTAAATGAGAATGGGTATTGGTGATTTCCCCAAAGCATGGAAAACACATAAAATAACCTCAACCTGATTTGGGTCCCTAGGATGATTTTCTTCATTGTTGTTCATCAATAAATTCATCCTATATCTGATTCAGATATCTTCATGGAGTAATGTTTCTAGATAACATTAACAAAAAAACATTGAAGATGTTATAACGATACAAATATCTATAAACAAATATATGAAATAAGTAAATTATTCCAAACAGATAGATAATTGATATTTTTATTTCACCTACCCATGTAAAAATCAATAATGAAACTATATCTATTCTCCAAGATGTCTTTCCCTCTCAACCCATGTTGATATAAGGTTCATTGTAGTTTGATATGTTTATACACTCAATGAAAACTACCTCTTATGTTCTGATAATGAGTTGAGAACTCCATACTGACATCCTAGAAAGAAGCATTACCAGCACCTTTGAAACCACATTACAATAAACTAGCCTAGATACATGGATACACTAAAAACAACGTCAATCCTAACATAGATCGAATAATGTCTCAATCCCCATGGATTGGTGAAAAGGATATGAGATCATTCAATGTAAATATGGGATCTATTATTTCCACACGAAACAACAAAAGAGACAGAAGCAATTCTGTGAGATCAAAATAAAACTCCATATTGAGAATAACAGTTAAAGATAAAAATGTATATATAAATGAATTACACTGACAATGTTGAACAAATCTGAAGGAAAAAAAATCAATACACATCAAGAAAAATTTTTCCAAGTCCGAAGGAGGAATAATAACAACCACATCTAGGTGGATCATTTCAATTTATTCAACATTGATTAATATAAACTAAAAACACCTGAATGAATTATTAGGGAGTGATCTAAAATCCTTGTAGGAGAACTCCAAGGATTCTATAATAAGATACCACCTTAATTAACCAAATAAATATTTAAAATTTAAATAATAGTTCCATGGTAGTTCATGTACATATTTAAAACTTAACATCTATTTTAATTCAATTTAGGTAGATATTTTAAAAAATGTATTTATAAACATTTTATATAAAATTTTTTATATAAATTCACAATTAATGTATAAATAAGTTTATGAATAATGGAATGTATGTCAAAATACTCCCAAACAAGAAACATGGTCATCTTACAAGAGTTACGATAGTTACATGTTAAGGGGTCCTCACACATTGAAAGAGGTGATCACATAAATATGAGTACACGCGTCCCTTTAACAGTGGTGAGAGAGGACTTATTACCATCTCATTGGTGGTGTGACCAGCTACATATGATTTGTTAATGTTTTAACGTGAAAATACGATTTTATCCAAAATAACTCAATTACTACCTAGGATTTCATTTTCTTAATCAACAACCAATAATAGTAAATTTATCTCAAAACAATTCAAAATAAAATTAAACCATTTTTAACATCAATACTCTCATTTAATTTTTTTAAAAAATTTTATTTTAATTAATTGATTTCTTTCACTGGATATTACCAACCAAGCTACTTATCAAACAAATTTAATCAATTTTTATCAATTAAAAATATGTAATAGAATTTACAATAAATTTAAAAAATTTAAATCCATAATTAAATTACACAATCTCCGTCTAATTTCTTTAATAGCACTCCCATTCAATGGAATTGGAGGTGTTTACTAAATTTCAATTCATGTAAAATTGATATACATGTTCAATGGGAATTGGTTTTTTCAAAATCCTATTGATACATATGTAATTTATTTCAATAAATATATTGTTCAATCATTTGGTCAATATTATATGGAACCACCTATAAAAAAAGTGATCACATCTCATAGTACCTTTAATGTGAAACACCAACTAATAATGTCTTCATCGATGATTCCAGAATCAAACAATGACTCAATATCAAAAAAAATATAGGTTGGATCATCCAACCAGATATAGATCTATCAATCCCTAGTGAGGAGACATATAGGGAGTGGGAGTGAAAGGACGGGAAAGAATCTTATTAAAATTATATCAAATGACAACTTTCTTGCAACTATTAACATTTTAATGGATGTGGAGGAACCAAAATCATCTATAAGGATCCTCCATAGATGAAGAAATCATGATAGGGTCGAATGGGATCACCTAACTCCTAAACATGGGGTTTTGGTATTTTAAAATATATTTTTTGGGTTTTAATCTCTCATATGAACGGTTAGCTGGGATGGGGTGCATGTTTAGAAAAATTATGCGAACTAACAATGATCCCAATTTGTGGGATGAACCGTTTCTACTAGGTGGTCCTATAGGTTTCCAAACCATTCCATATCCCTGACAACCCAATCTATTTGGTTTTTAATGGTTTATAATGGGTGGGCACATGATTTGGGAATACTATGTGCCAACCATGGATAGTTCTGAATGCTCCAGTGTTTTCTCAATATTTACCCAAAGAATCCCTTAATGAATCCCAACCAAAGAATGATAAAAATATGTGTCAATAAGTACCTGTAAATAGTAATATAATGTTATGTACTGTGATTACATGAGTTCCATATCTCAAATAATTTGATCCGTATTGTAGGTGTATATCAAATTTTTGGGACAGAAAATTAGAATTCTGTGGGTACCGAATTAACGTTTAGTGCACCATTTTATCCTTAACGTGAAAGAAAAATTAAAGAATACAATTAAGATTTTACATGATAAGATATTATAATTTTGATAATATTATCAGTGAATTTGGGATCAATATCTTCCTTTAGGTGAGTTTTCCTGGAATTAATTTTTTCATTTAAGAATATTGAAGTCACTATTCAAGGAATTATATGACGAACCATTTTAGAATCCAATATGGTGGGAAATTGGAAGTTAGAATAAATTTTAGGGACCAGTATTTGAAGATGAGATGCTTGAGAAAGTAATGAAAATTCAACATCACACAAGTATATCTTAGAGAATATTGAAGGGTTATATAGATCACAAATTTAATGACCTCACATTTAATTTTAGAGATCTTGTTTTTATTAAATTATCTCCATTGAAATGTGTAATGTGTGTTTTAGAATTAAAATGATTATTCCTTAGTTTTTTAGACCATATAAAAAATAATAATATGTTGGATCAATTTCTTATAGAGTATATTTACCACTGAGTTTATTTAGAGCACATAATGTGTTTCATATTTGATTTTTAAGGAAATATGTGTTGAATGAATATCATTTTATAAACCATGAATTTTTATTTTTAGAAGATAATATATCTTAAAAATTAATGTTATTAAAATATAGTATTGTAGGGAGTGGGTACTACAAAATATTTTTATTCAATATATAATGATTTTATGGAATAATCAGATTATTATAGAAAAATCCGGGTGATTATAAAATTATATGAGGGAAAAATACAATCAATTATTTTAGTAATGAATAAAATTTTGAGGATTGAATTTCATAAGGGGGAAGAATGTGAAAAAATAGTAAATCATTGAAATAAATAATTATAATTATTTCTATGTATTAAATTTCTGATTTATATTAATAATTGTTTTATAAATATTATTTAAAAAATTTCCATAAAAAAGTAATATATTAAATTTACTATATACTTTTTCAATGAATTACATGGTTTTATTTAAATGGGAAATATCATGAATTTATTCATTGAATTAAAAAATGGGAATTTTTTTTGAAATCAACATATAAAATATATAATAGGATGATAATTTTGGATTTTTCTGAATAGAATAATTTTTGAGTGAATAGTGGATAATGATGATTTTCACAAAATTATCATTAATTTTAGATATTTTATTTAATTTAAAATCCCGATTTTGTTTTGGATTTTTTTTAATAAATATAAATCTTTTTATTGAACATAATTTAAATAATTCCATTACCTTAACATTCTATTTTATTTTTATATCAGTTCAATTTTTTATTAAAAATAAATTTTTTAAAAAATAGTTTCAATTAATTTTAACTAATTATATTAAAATTAATTTATTCATCTTATAAAAATTCAATAATTAAAAAAATTAATTTCCTATTTTTTACCATAATATTTCAACATAGTAATGAGGTCAACATAATCATTTCGAATTAGGAATATAAATCTTGGTAAAACTGTGTTATCAAGACAAAGGGGATATTTAGTTATTTAAGGTGAAAACTAAGTCATAAGGCCCTAGAATAATATCATAATTGTAAATGGAATATTTAATTTGGAAAATTATCAAATTATAAATCAAATTGGATAATTTTTTATCCATATTAAGAACATTATGAGTTTATAATATTTAAATTATTTGAAAAGGTTTGTGTTTGTCACTACCATAACATAAAAAATAGAACCTCCTCTCCACCCATTCTCGCACATTTTAGCAACTCTAGTTCGATAAACACCAAAAAATATCCCCAACATCCCTCCTTATTTTTTTCGATTATTATTCATAAAATAGTTACCGTCGAGGTATTATGATGTGATCTAAAGTGATAAATACAAAAAGAATGCATAATTCATAAGTAACCAATATCTTGATTATTTCTTATTATTCCTACATAAAATATTAATAATCCACTCTAAAATAATTACATCAGTATATTTGAAATAAAAAAAAATTATTATTATTATATTATAACTCATTTCAATATTCTGTTTCCAATTATGTGTAATGGAAACAACACTCGGGCATAACTGTGGGCTATCACCACCATGAAGCAATGTGTTTCAATTTACATCACCATATAATTTGGATTGATAGAATTATGGAAAAAATTGTCATATATATATTTATGACATTATTTATGACTCATTAATTTTATTAAATCATATACATTACTAAAAATTCCATCCATATGAACTTGATAATGTCTCTCATGTGTACGTGTTTTATACCACCTCTATGAAGAGTTGTGATTAATTTTTCATCACAATGATACATAGTTTGTTGTAAGGATTCAAGTAATAAAAAAATATTACATTTATAATTTATTTATTATTCATGAAATTTAAAATATAATCTACTTAATTTTTCCCCACCAGTTAGAGATATGATGATTTTGTTCTAATAGATATATGGATTACTGCTTTTAGGGAACCGCATAGTTCATATTTTCTGACCTCTATAAATGGTTGGTAAAATTTTATATTTAATGTATAAATATTATAAATAAAACATATATATTATTTTTGTTGTAATGGAACCAATACTAATTTTTCCATTATTAATTCCATGATGATGTTTTGATGTTATAAGAAAATCAACCCTAAAACCGCCCACATGAACACAACAATTTAATAACTTAATTAAACATTGTAAGTTTTGAAATAATATGAATGATAAAAATTAAATGAATGTGAAAATTATTATCAAATGACTAATTCTATTATAATTATCATATTCACGAGTTGGAAAATTTATGACGATATATAAGAATTATTGTAATGAATTTTTCTATAAAAATGTTTTTTATGTATTCATTTAATATATTTTCCAACTGTATAAATATTCATAAAAATGAACCATGTAAATTCCTATTTATAAAAAAAGTATTTTTAAAGGTGATTTTGATACTATATAAGATTTATTATAGGTTTAATGTGGAATTTTTGAAATAATTACCATACGGGCCATTTTAATAATTATTTACCAGTGGAGAATTTTTTTAACATACAATGATTGATCTCTCATTCTGACAATCGTAACTGTTATTCAATATCAATAATTCTATTTGAAAAAATAAGGTTATTTCAATTGAAAATATTTATTTGGATATTTTGTTAATTATTGGTTTTAAAATGGATTTCTTCGGAAATAGAAACATTTCATAATATTTATGTGATTTCCAAAAATTTTATTACTCATTGGAATGAATAATAATTAAAATGGATTTTAAAATGAATGTGGAATATATTTGTTTTTATTCATTTTATAGTTCATAAATATTTCATATTACTTTTGGTTGAGCCTGATATAGAAATACATATGGTTGGACCCCATACAATGTGTTGTACTCCTCGTGTATTAATCATGTTTTAATGATCACAAATATTATTCAATCTAGTTAACTCCTGTAAATTATATCTGATCATGTGTATTTATGTCTAAAGTGATCTCATGCTTTTATAAGAGGTATTCAAGTTCGTAATTGTTCTATATTATGTTTATCTTACTTTATACTATCTTTAATCTACACTAAAAATACCATCATTGACAAATACTTAAGTCCAATCCTTTCCATTATCATCATTATTTAAGTCTGAACACAATTACTTTGAAATGTCTATGAAACCGTGATTCTGTCACTGGCTATGTATTTCTGATACTGTGAAGATAGACATCGTGAACAAGACACCGTGACCACAGGACACCGTGAAGCCAGACACAGTGAACAAGACACAGTGACCAAAAGATAATGTAAACCAGACACCTTGAATAAGACATCATGGCCAAAAGATAATGTGAACAAGACACCATGAAGCTAGACACTATGAACAAGACACTGTGACCACGAGACACCATGACACTCAGACACCGTGATCAACCTAGACACCGTGTGAAGGAGACACGGTTTCCATGACTCATTATGACACTGTTACTTAAACTATTCAATAATATATCAATTTAATTTCTAACGTTATTATTTGAGGACATTAATGTACTGAAATAATTAATGTTTCATTATAGAAATATCATCATATAGTACGAGGTACGAGATGCAGAACACATGCAACCTGTTGGCTCCAACACGTGCATTCTTTGTTAAAAAGTTATGTGTGACCAAGAAATAGCACGCGTGATATAGAAACAAAAAAAAGGCAGTGAGCACAAGATCGAATAAGTTACTGAGAGGAAGTTTTCAAAAAAAGGTTCACTACAAGTATCTCAACACTGAAAAACACCCAATGCATATTGGAATCCAAAAAAAACATCCTCACTCGACTGAACCTCATGAAAAACACATGCAGAATCGCGACACTTTGTTTTCCACACATGTTTTAGAGAAGGACACAAAGCTTCATCTTCTCCAATAAAAATGACTCTAGAACTACATTTAAATCGCCCAAGAGTATTCTAAACTCATCTCTATATTATTTCTCTACTATTATCATTATTTTCTTTACATTACGAGCAGTGTGTGCTCTTGTCTGTTTAAACACACATTGTCTCCAATGCTGAACTGTATGATTTCTAAATCCTCACTCAATATTTCCCTTACACTCTTCTATCCCACTGTGGATAGTGGTAGTGGTATGAGGTCCTAGATATCCTATGAGTTGTTATTATTATTGTTTGAGAGGACTAAGTCTCATCTTGAGACTGAGCCTCTTGGTTAAATCTGCTGTGCATCTTATTTTAATTTAAATTATTTTCTATATTCTACTGCTAAGTACTTTAAATATTAATCTATTTTAAAGTTACTCTGATATTTAAACAAGAAAATGTTGTATTATTTGTAAACTAGTATGTTAGTTTCAAAAGCTAAAATAATCTCCATATTAGATTAACTGAGAACTAATCAATCTTTTGAGAACCTGACTGAACCTTTACTGTATTAAAAATTTACTACAGTTTCGCTTGTTATTTAAATTGGGGGATTTAAATTTAAATATTTTTAACAAAAATTCATAATAAGAACTCGATTCACCCCCTCTTGAGTATCCACTCTGACCAACATTTGGTATCAGAGTGTTTTTAAAAGGTTTTTCAAAACTCTCTGTTTATGAAAGAGTTTCAACTGTGATTTTAGTTGTGTCTTAAAAATCCTTCAATTTCTGTTAATTATAAATTTTATCTCCTTCAATATATTTTCTAAAATATTATTATTGATAATACACTAGAATGTGTAGCAACTTACATGCCACCCTTCTTTAATGGTGTAAATTATGCCGACTAGAAAATAAAAAAGAAAATTAATTTAAAAGGTACGGGATTGGACATTTGGACTGCTATAGAGACTCAGTATAAGATTCCAGAAACTATTAGAACTACTTAGGATGAACCTAAGAAATTTTCTTACAATAATAATTTTATGTCAATGAATGCCCTGTATTGTGATTTAAGAGATGAATAATTTAATATAATATCTTCTTATAAGACTACTTATGAAATATGGGATACTTTCGCTATTTCTCATGAAGGAACAACCAATGTCATGGAAATGAGACTTAATATATACGCTATTAATTATTATTGTTTCAAATATGAAATATGATGAATCTATTTATGATATGTATCTCAGGTTTAATGAAATAGTTAATACAATGATCTCACTAGGAAAAGTTGTTCCAGCAAAACAGAAAATTATGAGAATACACCGATGTCTACTAGAAAGTTGGAGAGGAACATTAGTATCAATAAGAGAATCATGTGACATTGGCATGCTTCCTGTAATAGAGATGACTGGAAAGTTGATGATGTATAAAGAAGAATTGAAGGTAAATAAAGAAGAATATTATGAACCAAGAATGAAATTAGTAGCCTTCATGATCACTGCTTAAAAAAATAAGGACAAAGAGAAAATTCAAGCTGTAAGTGATAGTACTAGTAATGTAGAGAGTGCATCTGATAGTGATGCCAAAATGGCTCAGATAGCCAGACAGTTTAAGAAGTTCTATAGGAAAAAGATGTTTTTCCAAAAATCCAATTACAAGGGAAAGTATGAAAATAAAGGTCATTGGAAAAAGGATTTAAAAAAGACTGAAAAAAGTGATGAAACAGTCTGCTACGAATGAAAGTGGAAGGGAAATGTGAAAGATAACAGCTTAGCGTTAAAGTACAAGAAGAAATATGAGTACAAGGACAATAAGTATAAGAAAGCTATGAAAGCAACCAGGAGTGCTTTAAAAGAGTGTTGAAGTGATTCTGATCCCACTCAGGTTGATAAATCTCATAAAGCTAAAATTTGTTTCATGAAAAAATCATCTTAGGTAACATTGGATACTCCAACTTTAAACTCTTATTATTCTAGAGATGATTCTAATTCTGAAAAAATGTCTAGTGAAGAATTATTTGAATACTGTAACATTCTATAGTGTAACGACCCGAATCCGGAGCCCTTCCACTGGTGCCCCGTACTCGGTTCGCCACATTACCCCATGCGCATTTCCCCAAATGCCATAGGATTCCAACTAGCAGCGAGTGCCTTGCTAAGTAATTGCGGAAACTATGCCCTCAAATGGAAAGGTATACAAGTCAAGAAAACCACAGTCAATAGTGGAAGTAGTAAACAACATGCAACACTGAAACTAAACCGTGGAAGAAATGAAAATATAATGATTATGATAATGATGCAGCAGGTAAAAGTATCTAAGGAAAGTAGAAAACATAAAAATGTGCTGAAATACAAATGAAAACAAGGAATGAAAGTAAACAGAAAAACCAGCAGCATCGCAACCCTAGGCTCGGTCCTATGCTCTCCAGCACCAACCAGCAATCATGTACCTGAAGTAGAAGGGCCACAATCCATATCTACACCTGCAACCATATAACCTGTTTGGGATGAAAAGCAGGACCCAAACAGGGTGTGAGACTAATCCCAGTAGGCAATAACCACGAGATCTGTGCCCTACTGTCAGTGAGTAATATAGTAAGAGTAAAGGAAATAAATGCAGTAGAGAAGCAGATGTACACTAAAGTAAGAAATCCTACCAAACTCCATTCACAATTATTTATTAGTTCAGTAATATCATTTAGCTACCAACCATGGAACCTAGAAACAAATCTATACTCCAAAGGAAAGCAAGTAATCACAACAGGTAACTCAACAGTCTACCTTAATATTAAGTAGTACAAACCCAAGACTTTTCATTGGCTTGGTGGACTCATCACAACCAACCAAAAAATAAATAACTGACTCTCTGGGTGGCTCCTACTAGCAAACCCCTCTAGTCATGTAGATGTACAAAGGCACCAACACTATGGGAAGCTCTCATCGTCAATTCCACTGCGGTGTTGCAACAAAAGATATAGACTCTCTGAGGAAGAAGTTACATATAATTCCCCCTATAGTCTCACTACATAACTAAGGACACTCTGAGGAACCACAAAGTCCCATTACCTTAGGTCCTGTGATCGATACTAATTATAACAAGCTCTCTAGGGAATCCCTAAATGTCAATTCCACCTTTAGTCTACCACACCAGGTTCACTCAGCCCTGAGCTATTTAGTCACGTGTAATCGACTGTTAACAGCCTAAGTAAGTTCATCAACTACTTGGATAATAGCTACAATGCATCCACAAGCATATAAACAGCAAGCAATACATGCAATCAAGTCAATAGGTATACTAGCAATGTGAAATAGGGTTGCCTCGTAGGCAAACCATGCCAAATGACAATCAACAACCAAAACAAGGGGAAACACCCATGGGGGGATCCTAAAACATGTTGACAAGCAATTATTAATCATCTAATAACCTCAATCATACAAGAAATCTAAGGCAGATAATGATACAGGATCAAACCATAACCCGAGATACCCGATACATGGGTATCCGACACTTTTGTGCCAAAAAATCAAAGACATTCAATATAGGGAAACAAATAACCTACCTCAATCCTAGTAGATTTATATTCCTAATCCTCGTCCTATGAATCATCCTAGAATGGAGTTAATTTGAAAAAACGTCTAAAACATTCAACCTGAGATAACTCTCACAAGATGAGGAATAAGGAAACATGGCCAAAGAGGAACCGATAACTCACCGCTGCGATTCTATTACACCCGACGACGTTCGATTCGGACAACCGATGAATGATTAGTGGCTCAGAGAAGAATTGGCCCTCTAGGTTGATCTAGATGTAATTTGGTGGAGAAGAAGATGAAAATGGGGATTAGGTGTGACGCCAGTCCGATTAATGAAAAAAAAAGAAAAGTACACGGCGTGTACTTCATGAGTACACTGTGTGTACTCACCTTTTATGTACGCCGTATTAATTGGACTCCACCTCATTGCTACACCCCGTGTGACTGGCCTAGACACGGCCATCACACGACCTCGAGTGGAAGAAAACTACATTGCGTGTACTTGTAAAGTACATGGCGTGTACTTACAAAATTTCCAGATTCTCCTCTTTTTCTCAAAAACGGCCAAAAAATGAAAACATACCTGAAAAAGAAGGTCCGGGTTCTTACAAACTTCCCTCCTTAATGAAATTTGTCCCCGAATTTCCCTAGAAAGGTGGTGAATAAGAAACCTAGAACAACTCTAGCCACTGTGATCGCTTATAGGCCTCCCTCTCCCAAGTCTCGTCCTGCACACGGCCATGCTGCCACAGCACTAGTAGCAGAGGAATAAACTGGCAACGGAGTACTTTTGCACTACGATCAACGATCCTGATAGGATGCTCCTTGAACGATGCATCCTACTCCAGCTCAACCTCCTTGGGTCGAAAAACATGGGGCGTGTCTAAGAAATAGCATTGAAGATGAGAAACATGGAAGACGTCATGCATAACCTGATATCTCTAAGGTAACTGAAACCTATAAGAAACCAGCCTGACTCTTTCCAGATCCTCGAATGGCCCGACATATCTCAGTGAAAGCTTACCCTATCTCCCGATCCTCTTGTGTCCCAACCTCGAGGTAACAAATAGGAAAACCTGGTCTCCGACCCCGAACTGCAGAGGTCGCCTCCGCTTGTTAGCATAAGACTTCTGATGAGACTGTGCAGTGGCCATCCTCTTCCGAATAATCTCTATCTGCTTTGAGGGTTCTTGGATGAGATGAGGTCCCAACAAAGCTACCTCTCCTGCCTCAATCCAATACAAAGGTGATCGGCATGGCCTACCGTACAAAGCCTCGTAAGGTGCCATCTGAATAGTTACCTGAAAACTATTGTTATAGGAAAACTCCACTAGAGTTATATGCTTTTACCAGGAACCACCAAAGTCTAGAATGCAAGATCGGATCATATCCTCAAGCACCTGGATCGTGCACTCTGACTGACCATCTGTCTGAGGATGATAAGATATACTTAGAAGCACCTGTGTACCCAAATCTTTCTGTAGCCCCTGCCAAAAATGCGAAGTAAAGTGGGTGTCCCTATCTGAAATGATAGTACTTGGAACCCCATGCAAGCAAACAATCTCACATATGTACAACCTTCCATGCTCATCGACACCAAATTTCTCCTTTATCGGCAAGAAGTGAGCATCCTTCGTAAACCTGTCAATGACAAACCACACCACATCGTTTCCTCTAGAAAATCTCGATAAACCTGTCACGAAGTCTGTCGTGGCATTGTTCCACTTCCAATCCGGAATGGGTAACTGCTGTAAAATTCCTACTGGCCGCTAGTGCTCCGCCTTCACCTGCTAACAGGTAGGACACCTTATGACAAAACCAGCCACATCTCCCTTCATGCCTGGCCACCAGTACTGGAGGTGTAGATCACGGTACATCTTGGTGACACCAGGATGAAAAGCCCAAAGTGATGAATGGAAGTCCCGCATCATCTCCTCCCGTATATCTACTAGAACCCATACGCATCCCTGGAAACACAGGATCTCATCCTTGCCAACGGTCCACTCAGGAAGAGGGTCCTATCCTGACACGCTTTCCCGTAGGACTATCCCTTCTGAATCTGCCAGCTGCCTCATTCGAACTCGGACCAAAAGTGCAGAGGTAACAGCCATAGAAGATAGGAAAGTCTTCCCCTAACTGTCGTGCACCTCCAAATGCATCTATGAGAACGTAGTCATTAGTTTACACTCACTGCTGGCCTCCTAAACGGCATGTATCTGAGTTCTCCTTCATAGTGCATCAACAACTACGTTGCCTTTCCCAGGCGTATAGGAAAGCTCAAAATCGAAGGACAGGAGATACTCAACCCACCTCCGCTGTCTCAGATTCATGTCACGCTGTGTGAAGATGTACTTGAGACTCTTGTGGTGAGTGTATACCACAAAATTTTCTCCTAGAAGGTAATGTATCCAACAACGTAAATCATGAATGACCGTGGCCAACTCCAGGACATGCCTAGGATAATTCCAATCATGAGGCATCAGCTGTCGAGATCCATACACAACCACTCGATCCTCCTACATAAGCACTGCTCAAAGCCTGATGCTAGATGCATCACAGAAAACTGTATCGCTCTTGCCTGGATCCGAAAAAACTAGGAGCAGTGCTGAAGTCAATCTCCCCTTCAGCTTCAAGAAGGCTAAGTCACATGCTTCTGACCAAAAAAACATCACCCCTTCTTAGTCAAGCTTGTCAGCAGTGCTTCTATGCATGATAAGTCCTATATAAACTGCTTATAGTAACCAGCCATCCCCAAGAAGCTCCGTACCTCAAAGACGTTCTTCACCTGCTCCCAGGTAACTACTGCTCTCACCTTCTCTGGGTCTAGTGATACTCCTGCCTCTGAGATGACATGACCCAGGAAGTTAATCTCGTCCATCCAAAAGTGTCACGTTGAGAGTTTAACATAAAGCTGATTCTCCCTTGGTGTACTGAAAATGATCTCAAGATGGGTTTCATGGTCATGTCGAATTTGAGAGTACACCAAGATATCGTCCACGAAGAACACGACGAAAAAATCCATGTAAGGATGGAACACTTGGTTCATCAGTTCCATGAAAACTCTTGGCATGTTCGTAAGACTGAATGACATAATTGTATACTCATAGAGGCCATACATGCTCCTGAAGGCTGTCAGAGGTATATTTGAAGGTCTAACGTGCAGCAGATGATAACCGGACCTCAAATCGATCTTCGAGAACACCCGAGATCCTCGAAGCTGATCGAATAGATCATCAATCCTCAACAAGGTATATCGGTTCTTGACCGTCAACTAGTTCAACTTATGATAATCCACACAAAGACTAAGGTTACCGTCTTCCTTCTTCATGAACAGGACAGGCGAACCCCATGGAGAAGTATTGGGTCGGATGAAACCCTTTGCCTGCAACTCCTCCAAATGCTTCTTGAGCTCCTGTAACTCAGGTGTAGCCATCCTATAAGGATGAATGGACACCGGTGCTACTCCTAGAACGAGCTCAATTGAGAAGTCTGCCTCATGCTCTTGAGGAAAATCGAAAATGTATTCTGGAAAGACATCTGGAAAGTGATAAACCACTGGAGGAAAATCTAACTGAGAAGTCCCCTGGTCATCCAGATAAAGACTAGCAATCTGGGTCGTAATTCCTCCTAGCCCATGATGCTCGAGTCCACCTCGACTCACCTGAACATCCCACTCACCTTTATGAAGGAATGATTCACCCACTGGTGATACGAAACTCACCCTACAGCGATAGCAATCGATGAATACCTGGAAGGGAACCCACGAGTCCATACCGAGAATTAAGTTATAGCCCATCGTCTCCAAGACATAGAGGTCCCATACGAAATGATACCATTCAACTTAAAGAGGGAACCCCTTGCACTGATGTACACTAGATTTTCACATTCCCAATGGCGTGTCGAGAGTCAACATGTCAGCGGATGAAAAGGCACAGAGCTCAAGGCTTTCCATGACTACAACAGAGATAAAGCTATGTGAAGAACCATTATCAAAAAGGGTTGAATATAAAACTGAGGCTACTAAGATCATACCTCAAACTGTAGAGGGTCTGGGATCCTGGTCCTGATCAATCTTCTCTACAGTAAATGTTTGGCCTATATCGTGGCCCTATGTAGCAGCCTGAAAACTATGAGCTGCACCTCCCTGAGCCTGACCACTGTGTCCACGGCCCCAACCCTAACCTGAATGTTCTGCAGAACTCCATCCCCAGTCTGCTGCGGAGCTGGTGATCCTGCTCTTGTACGCGGGGTCGAAACTGATCCTCCTTCACTAGCCGCTGGAAGGGGAACCTTGCAGAAACGCTGCAGGTGACCCATCTTGTCGCACGATCGACACTCCACTGGGTCCCTCAGGCACTGGGGCTTCTTATGCCCTCTCCGATAACACTGATAACACACCACATGGGTTCCAAAAGGGTCATCTCGTCTACTAGAAGGAATACCTCGCTTCCTCAGGTCGCCTCGGGTAGACTCTCGGTGGCGCTTCCTACTGTCTGTCTGGAGGGAATCCACCTTGGATGTTGTACTGCCCTGGTCCACACCTCCAGTCTCCCTCAGGTTCCTATCTGTGATGAGTTTCTGGTTGACTATGAGAGTAATAGAAGTCAACTGAAAGACATTCACATGCGATCTGATCTCCGGTTTGAGGCCTTCCTCAAACATCCTCTCTATAAACATCTCGTCATTCCCCAGGATGTGAGTGAATCGTTGTAACTTAGTGAAGTGGGAGGAATACTCCATAACTAAGAGAGTACCCTGCTGCAGGTTCATGAACTCCCTGGCTCAGTCAGCCCTCAGCGTCACTGGGTAAAAGTAGTCGTAAAAGGTATGATGAAACTTATCCTAAGCCATAGCCTGCTGGCGCCCCATCCGAGAGACTATTTCCCACCATCTATTGGAAAAATCTCACAGCATATACATCTCAAGCTTCACCTTCCACTCTGGAGGTGTCTCCAGATGATCGAATATGGACAGCATGGCTTCCAGCCATGACTCTGCACCCTGAGGTCCTCCATCCCCTGTGAAAGTGGGAGGATGCTACTGCTGGAAGACCCGTTTCAGCTCTTCCATAGTCGGGGAAGGATGCTAAACTCCCTGGAAGGTCTTCATGAATCTCATGAAACCCTCTATGAACTGAGTATCGGCTCTAGTGTCTGGAATCCCTGCAGGAGCCATGCCCAGAATGATGGGTGGAACTACTGGCAGTCCCTGATCGGTTGTATCAGGCGTACGATCACTTCCTGGTTCCTGGCATGCAACATGAGGACGTCTTATTGCCATAGCACTGAACGACCAAAACACACCATCATTAAAGATGAACAGAGTTGCAACATAAGAGATTAAGGAAGAATATGAGGGAAAAAACTTTTAAAACTAGGGAAAACATGACTACACGATGTGTAGTACCACTACACGGCGTGTTCCATAAACGTTTACCCAGGGCGTGTACATTGGCCACACCTGGCTGTGTAAACTACCAAGATACATGGCGTGTTCTTAAACTACATGGCATGTACTGACCCTTTTCTCCCTTCTCGGTTAATCCTACATGACTAAGTCATAAGGACTATCCCAGCCGAAGACTACACGACTTTTTTGAGGCGGACACGACGTGTGCTGGGCATGCCTTACCTGGCCCGTGTTGTTAGCGATACGGACTGACACACGGTCAACACTACACAGAATGTTCCTAAGAGACACGGTGTGCACTTGAAGGGAAACCGCGACCCATGTTGTTCATGACATGGCAGGGTACTCGGCTGATCCTTACACAGCATGTTACGAACTAACACGATGTTTATAGGAGAAGATAACACCGAACTGTGTTTTTAAAGACACGGCCGTGTACCTGGGAAATGAAACATGACGTGTGCATACCGAACACGACTTGTACTAAACATGCATTAACTGGCCTATATTGTTAGTTACGTGGTTGGGCTCCTAGTTAACCTCTACATGGCATATACCTATCGTACACATCGTGTTCCTAAAAACCATTTACAAATCCATTTCCCTATGCACATGGTCAGTGACACGGCCAAAAACCACACGACGTGTATCTATAAAGTACACATCATGTATTCTGTTTTTTTTTCGGACAGTAGCCTCAGAACTGCACCGGAGCCCAGAAAACACAGAAAAACAAGGCTTAAGGTTCCAAATTCCAATCTGTGGGGGCCCATACTCCCCGCAAATTAAATCGTGGAATCATACTGATGCATAGAACAAGCCAGAGTATAAGAACATATGACCCACCAAATTTTGATCCTTGAGGGCCCATAACACCTCTGAGATCAATGTTTGGCATCCGTTATAAGAAATCTCCAAACAACGATACCTTATCAACATAACAGCCATTCTATCACAGCAGCTATCACAACAACATTCTTTGTTTATCACAAATCCTATCACAACAGCATTCAATATCTAATGAATCCTAGATGGCATGGAAAAATTCATGGCATTTAATCCTCTAACATGTGCCTATATGGTTCCAGAGATGGCATACCCTCATCTAATTGGGTTGCAACAAAATAGAACCGCAATCATATAGACAGTAACAGAACAAAACAAGTGAATCACCCAATGGTGAAATAAATTAAAGTGTAACATTCGCAAAACTCAAAATTTGCAACATTCGAGGTAATCTAGCTTTTTACCTGTACACGGGTTCTAGAACGCCCAGGAACATCTATTTACCATTTAACAATTCCGTTCTATCCCTGCCTAATGTCACTAAATAGTAAGTCAATAGAAAAAGGAAAGAACTCATCTGATACCACTTTGTAACGACCCGAATCCGGAGCACTTCCACTGGTGCCACGTACGCTTTTCGTCACATGACCACAAGTGCATTTCCCCAAACGCCAGAGGCTGCCGACTAGCAATGAGGGCCTTGGTAAGTTATTGTGGAAACTATGCCCTCATATGGTAAGGTATACAAGGAATGAAAACAACAGTCAATGGCGGATGTAGTAAACAGCATGCAACACTGAAACTAAACAGCGGAAGCAATGAACATAAAATGATAATGATAATGATACAGTAGGTACAAGTATCTAAGGAAAGTATCAAACTAAACAACGTGCTAAAATAAAACTGAAAACAAGGTACGAATGTAAACAACAACTCCAGAAGCATCGTAGGCCTAGGCTCGGTCCTATGCTCTCCAGCTCCAACCTGCATTCATGTACCTAAAGTAGAAGGGCCACAATCCCTATCTACACCTGCAACCATATAACCTGTTTGGGATGAAAAGCAGGACCCAATCAAGGTGTGAGACTAATCCCAGTATGTTATCACCATGAGATCCATGCCCTACTGTCAGTGAGTAATATAGAAAAATTAAACAAAATAAATGCAGTAGAGAATTAGATGTACACTAAAGTAAGCAATCCTAACAAAATCCATTCGCGGTTAACTATTAGTTCAGTACAATTATTTAGATACCAACCATGGAACCTAGAAATAGCTCTATACTCCAAAGGCAAGCAAGTAATCACAACAGGTAACTCAGCAGTCTACCTAAACAACAAAAAGTACAAACCCAAGCTTGTACTTTGTCTTTGTGGACTCGTCACAACCAAACAACAAATAAAGAACTGACTATATCGGTGGCTCCTACTATCAAACCCATCTAGTCAAGTATACATACAAAGGCACAGACACTTTGGGAAGATCTCACCATCAATTCCCTTGTGGTCTTGCAACGAAAGATATAGACTCTCTGAAAAAGCACATACGTATAATTCCCCCTATAGTCTCGCTATGTAACTACGAACACTTTGAGGAAGCACAAAGTCCCATTCCCTTAGGTCCTGCGATCGATATTAATTATAATAGGCTCTCTAGGGAATCCCTAATAGTCAATTCCCCCTTTAGTCTACCACACCAGGTTCACTCATCCCTGAGCAGTTTAGTTGTGTGTAATCGACTGTTAGCAGCCTAAGTAAGTTCAGAAACTACTTAGATAATAGCTACAATGCATCCACAAGCATATAAATAGCAGGAAATACATGCAATCAAGTAACAGGTATACTAGCAATGTGCAATAGGGTTTCCTCATAAGCAAACCATGCCAAACAGCAATCAACAGGCCAAACAAGGGGAAACACCCATGGTGTGATCCTCAAACATGCCGACAAGCAATTATTAATCATATAATAACCTCAAGAATATAAGAAATATATGGAATATAATGATACACGATCAAACCCTAACCCGAGATACCCGATACATGGGTATCCGACACATTTACGCCAAAAACACAAAGACATTCAACGAAGGGAAACAAACCACCTACCTCAATCCTAAGAGAATGATAATCTTGAACCTAGTACTGTTAATCGGCCTAGAATGGAGTAAATCTGAATTAACCTATAAAACATTCAACCTCAAATAACTCTCACAAGAGGAGGAATCAGGAAACATGGCCAAAGAAGAACAGAGAACTCACCGCTGTGATTCTATTGCACCCGATGGTGTTCGCTTCCGACAACCGGTGAAGGATCAGTGGCTCGGAGAAGAATCGGCCCTCTAGGTCACTCTAGACGTAATAATGTGGAAAAGAAGATGAAAATGGGGATTAGGCATGTCCCTGGTCTGATAAATGAAAAAAAAGTACACAGTTTTTACTTCTTAAGTACACGACGTGTACTCACCTTTTCCGTACACCGTATTAATCAGACTCCGCCTCATCGCTACACCCCATGTGACTAGCCTAGACATGGACAGCACATGGCCTCAAGTGGAAGAAAATTACATGGTGTGTACTTGTAAAGTACATGGCGTGTACTTACAAAATTTCCAGATTCTCCTCTTTTTCTCAAAAACAGCCAGAAAAGGAAAAAATACTTGAAAAAGAAGGTCTAGATTCTTACCCAGAGGATACCTGCAATGAGCATAACCTAATTTATAAAGCCTTAAAAAATAGTATGCTTTAATTAGCACAATAAAATCTGCATTAGTAGTAGAAAAGAAAAAAATGCTCAACTACACAAAGAGAATACTGAACTGAAATTGTATAATGAGCAACTTAAGAAAGATTTAGAAAAATTTACTAATGGAATGTACACTCTTAAAAAAATTCTAGGAAAACAAGTGGCACCAAAATATACTACTGGTTTAGGCTATCAACCTGGAGAGTGACAGATTACAAGGAATAGATTTATTCCTAAATATGGACAGTATGCTACTAGTTCATGTTTTGAAAATTCTTATGTCTCAACTATCTATTCCCATAGTTATAGATCAAACAATTTTTATAATTCAAAATCTATTAAAACTACTGATTATATGAAACACATTAGAAAAATCTTGGTACCAAAAGTTCTTCTTGCTAACCTGTCTGGACCCAAGAAAATCTGGGTACCAAAATCATTTTATAACTAAAATTGTGTTGAAGGAAACCTACATAAAATGTTCCTTTAGGAATACTTGTTACTTCGATTGTGGATGTTCATGAAATATGACAAGGGAATTTTCATGTTTTAAAATCTTAATCAAAGTTGATGGAGGATATGTCACCTTTGGGGATAAATCAAAAGGAAATATCACCGTCTTAGGCCAGATTGGTTACACTAATTCAATCTTAATTTCTAAATTTTTATTTGTTGATGGAATAAAGTATAATCTGTTAAGCATTTCTCAATTTTGTGATGACGGTTTCAATGTTAAATTTTAAAATGATGCTTGCACAGTATTTGATTTTAAAAATTATTTGGTATTTACTACACTGAGAAATGAAAATATTTGTGCTGTAGATTTGAATTATTTAGCCACGAAAAATATTGCCTATTTAAATGTATTTCATAAAGAATCTTGGCTTTGGCATAGAAGATTTGGAAACTGCAATATAGACTCACTTAGAAAACTGGCCAGGAAGAACTAAGTTACAGACCCACCTAAAATTGAATTCCCAGATGAAAATGTTTGTAATCCCTATCAAAAGGGGAATCAAAATGAAGTTTCTTTCAAATCAAAGAAATAAGTTTCTACTTATCAGCCTCTCATGTTGGTTCACATGGATTTTTTTGGACCATCAAGAGTTCAAATATTAAATGGGAAGCATTATTTTTATGTCCTTGTAGATGAATTTTCTAGATATACATGGGTATATATCCTATCTCACAAAAGTGAAGCTTGATCATACTTTATTAAATATTCCATGTCTATAGAGAATCTTAGTGGACTTAGGATCAAGACCTTGACAAGTGATCATGGTCATGAGTTTGAAAATCAAGAGTTTGAAACTTATTGATCACACAATGTCTATAGTCACAATTTCTCTGCTCCTAGAACACCTCAAAAGAATGGTGTAGTAGAAAGAAGAAATAGGACGCTTCAAGATATTTCCATGATAATGCTCAATGAATATGATTTAACAATTAACTTTTGGGTTGAAGCTCTCAATATAGATTGTTACGTTATCAATAGAGTCTTGATTAGACCAATTCTCAAAAAGACTCCTAATGACCTATGGAACAATAGGAAGCCTAAGGTTAACTACTTTAGAGTTTTTGGTTTCAAAGTAATTATCCTTAATACTAAAGATAATCGTGACATATTTGTTTCCAAAAGTGCTGAAGGAATTTTTCTTGGTTACTCAATATCAAGTAAAGCCTATAGAGTATTCAATAAGAGAACCAGATGTGTGGAAGAATGTGCACACATCAAATTTGGTGATACCTATCCACATGAACCTAAGACCCCTCATGAAAATCATGAAGAAGATATGTCCATTCTAAACATTAATGGAAAGAACAGTGAACCTGTTGTTAAGACAACCGGTTCTGGAAATGTTCCATAATCTCTTATTATAGAACCCAAACATGTAAATGAACCTAAAATCTCTAGACCTATCTTTTCTAGACCAACTAGGAATCTTAAAAATCATCCTTTAGATGATATTGTAAAATATTTAGATAGTAGGACACAAAATAGAGCTTCTCTAAGAAATAAGGCTGAACATCAAGCTTTTCTTTCACAGTTAGAACCTAAAAAATATCAATGATGCTATCAATGATGAGTTTTGGGTGATGGATATGTAAGATGAATTAAATCAATTTGAATGAAATAATGTCTGGGAATTAGTAGAAAGACCTAAGGACACTTTGACCATAGGCACTAAATGGGGTTTTAAGAATAAATTTGATGAAGATGGTAACATAGTTAGAAATATGGCTAGACTAGTTGCACAAGGCTATAGTCAAGAAGAAGGAATTTACTATGAGGAGACCTTGGCTCCAGTAGCCAGACTGGAACCCATCAAAATCCTTCTTACCTATGTTGCATATCTGAATTTCAAACTATATCAAATGTATTAAGTACATTTCTTATTTTAAATGTTTTTACAAAAGGAATAACTGATCTTAAAATATTTATAAAATGAATTTATAATGATTTTTTAGTTGTTCAAATCTATGTAGATGACATTATTCTTGTTTCTTCGAAAAATTCATTATGTGTTGTATTTTTCTAAAATGATGCAAAACGAATTTTAAATGAGTTTAATGGGAGAACTCAAATATTTTCTTGGATTTCACATTTTTCAAAATTAAAATGGTATTATTTTAAATTAAAATAAATATACAAAGGATCATGTAAAAATTTTTGGATTGGATATCAATAAAAGTAGTGACAATCCCATAAGTACCAACTGTATGATAGATCTTGATGAAGATGGAAAATATTTTGATAAATACAATTATAGAGGAATGATTGGAAGCTTACTTACTTAAATTCTAGTCATCGTGACATTACGTTTAGTGTGTGTATGTGTGCTCGTTTTCAAGAAAATCCTAAGGAATCCCATCTAAATTTAATAAAGGTAATTTTCAAATTCCTCAAGGATACACCTAATCTAGGACTATTCTATCCTAAATAAAATTCATTTGAATTAGTTAGTTACTCTGATGCTGACTTCGGTGGCTGTATGGTAGATAGAAAAATCACCTCTGGAACATGTCACCATTTAGGCAAGTCACTAGTATAATTGTGTTGTATGAAACATAATTTTGTAGCATTATCTATTGTAGAAGCTGAATGCATAGCTATTGGCAGTTGTTGTGAAAACATTTTGTGGATGAAACACACATTACTAGATTATTGATATCAATTCAGACATGTACCTATAAATCGTGACAACACAAGTGCTACTAACATCTAAAAAAATCCTGTTTCACATTCAAGGACAAAACATATTGATGTAAGAAATCACTTTTTAAGAGATCATTATCAAAAAAGTGATATCAATTTGGAATTCATTGGTACTAAATATGAACTTGCTCTTATATTTACTAAACCATTAAATTCTGAGAGAATAGACTATATCATACATGAACTAGGCCTGATAAATCTCAAATAGATAACTTACTTGTTACTGTTTCAGGTCTTACTGTTTGATATCTAACTGTGTTATACTTTATTGTTTCATGATTATAGTTTCTCAGTTACTGTCGCTTATGTTTACAGTCTCACCATTATCACCTTGTACTTATGGTCTAAACTTCACTATCTCACTGTAACGTGCACTGGAATGTACACTCACGGTCTCACCATGAAACTCACTCACTGTCTCACCATGAAACTCACTCACTGTCTCACCGTGAAACTCACTCACTGTCTCACCATAATGACTAAACACAGTCTCACTGAAAAAATCCTTTTTATTTAATTTTTTTATCCTTATCAAAGTAATTTTTTTTCACCTCTTTTATTTTCCCAAATTTTTTTTATGACGTTTGACATTCCTAAATGATAAAACAATGTAGATATCACTAGATTCTTCACTCGAGGTTTCTTCTACCTACTCTTTTCAAAACATTATTCATCCTTTCAACCTTTCTATTTCTAAAACCGTCAATGAATGCCAATGATGAAGTGTCCATCTTCATCGACACCAAAGAAGCACAACTTGAAGAAGAAAAAGATTGCACCTATGATGACACCTGAAGGGCCATTAAATCCAAATATGGTAAACTAAAGTGTTGAACATGAGAAAGAAGTTTTCCCCAAGTGGATTTTCTCTAGTAATGCGATGGTACTGAAAGTATTAGTACAACATGGTTGGTTAGGATAGTTCTTGAAGGAGGATAGACCCATCTACCCTAGATTAGTGGATCAGTTTTACTAGTATGTATAGTTCTCATTGGATTCTGGAGAGAGTTATGTTGTAAGAAGCTTGTTCAATGGCCAAATATGCTCTTTCTCTTCATGGTTATGGGTTTCATTCCTTAGGATACCTCATGAGGTAATTTTTTAGGATTATCAAAGGGGACCTCCACCTTCAAATGATTTCTTTTATTTAGAGGATGCCCTGAAAACCCTAACTGGAAATGGCACCCAAAGAAGATCCATTGCTGCTGAATTAGATGGAGAAACAAGGATTCTATTTATGTTTTTATAGAATTTTTGTAATCAATGAAATGGTGATTTTACTATGTAAAAATATAAAGATGTGTTTTTGATTCACCTCATGAAAAATGGACATAAGATCAACTTGTACAAGTATATCATACACCACATGTGTGAGTTGATCAAAGTCACATCCAAGTCCACTTCTCTATTATACTATTGGTTTATATCAGCCATACTTCTTGAAAAGGTGTGGTTGGACCTAATTAGGAAGTAATTATGGATTGTGAGTACAGTCTCTCAAAATCCACCATCAAGAGAATGAATATATACTGGAATCCTTGGAAAAAGTAATGGGCAGAAGACAATGATAAGTTTTATGAAAATTTCAATCATGTGGATTATCCCTCAAGGTCAAAATAAATTTATAATCCTGGTTTGGAAACAAATGAGCTTGTTGAGTATCTAGAATAATAGGAAGAAGAGGATGAACTGCCACCTAAGGAGGTGGTTGCTGTTGAATCAACTAAAATCCCTAACCACAACTGTCAAATAATCTTGTCAATCCTCTAAACCCTCCTTGGATAGTGAAATGCTCAGATCTGTAATTAAAGAAGAGCTTTAGAATATTTTTAATGGATTTAATGCAGCATCTTTATCTGAAGTATTTGAAAACAGTGATAGAGTTCTTGACATAGTACAAATCCACTCCAAAATTGCTAATGATTCTCAGAAAGAGATTTCAAGGAAAGTGTAATTATACTTCAACAGAATTTTCTCCAAGATCAATATGAAAAACCATTTAAAGTACCTTGTAGAAAATATTCGGATCCCTCCAACTCAAGCTTTCAAGAACCAAGTCCAAAAACTCACAGAGTTTACTCATTCGTGGAAAGGGATTATGGATAACAAGGATGATTTTGAGATAGTCATGATGTATAGTGGAGAGATCATTATAGATTTCATCAAAATCCACATGCCCTATCTTCTTGTTCAGTGTAAATAGATTGTTGCTCCAGTGGCTGAACCTCTTAGACCTAGGTTTCCTACCATCACCTCTGCCTTAGCCTCAACCACCATGTATGTCGGCCAAGAACTGAGTCAGATCAGGCCTGTGATTCTTGATCTGCACCTGCATAGATCTTTTACAGCTCCTACCTTGGCTCCCTCAATCTTTCAAGGTCTTATTTTACCCTCTTTATCTACCACATCTCTTTCCTATTCTACCTCAAACACTACCCTATGGATTCTTCTTCTTCTACTGCAAAAGGAAAAGAGAAGGCCATCCCTTGAAGAAATAACAGTTTTTAGTCTTTTTGATAGGGATTCTATTGTTTTTGTTTTGATCTTTTTGTTGTACTGTTACTTATTTTCTCTTAATGGACTGTGACCCTTTTTGGCCTCTCTTAGTTCATCTATTTGAAAATCCCAAAAGGAAGAGAAGTTTCTATATATTATGTTCGCAATTTATCTTTATAGTTGAATCTAATACACACCTTAATAATATATGTTTTTTGATCATCAAAAAGGGGGATATTTTTCGACTCCTCATGTATTAATCATGTTTTAATGATCAAAAATATTATTCAATCTAGTTAACTATTATGAATTATATCCAATAATGTGTATTTATATCTAAAGTGTTCTCATTCTTTAAGAAGAGCTATAAAAGTTATTAATTGTTCAATATTCAGTTTAACTTACTTTAGAATATCTTTAATCTAATCTCAAAAGATCTTATTTGAAAAATAATTGTGTCTAATCCATTCCATTATCATCATTATTTAAATGTGAACAAAGTTACTTTGAAAATTCTAAGACACCGTGAGCCTGTCACTGGCTATGTATTTCAGACACCATGACGATAGACACCATGAACAAGACACTATGACCACATGACATCGTGAAACCAGACACCATGAACAAGACACCATGACCACAAGACATCGTGAACCAAACACCGTGAAGCTAGACACCGTGAACAAAGCATCGTGACCACAAGAAACTGTGAATCAGACACCGTGAATCCAGACACCGTGAATCCAGAAATCATAAACAAGACATAGTGACCATGAGACACTATGACACTCATACACTGTGATCAACCTAGACACCGTGTGAAGGAGACAATGTTTCTATGACTCACTGTGACACCATTTCTTAAAATATTCTATTATCGTTAAATTTAATTTCTAGAGATCATATTTGATGACTTTAATGAACTGACATATTTAATGTTTAATTGTAGAATTATCATTAGACAGTATTAGGTATGATGTTTAGAACACATGCAGCATGTCCGCTCCAACACATACATTCCAAGTTAAAAATGGAAGTGTGACCAAGAAATAGAACACGTGATACTGAAAAAAAGGCAGTGAGAACATGATCAAAGAAGATACTGAGAGGATGTTTTCAAAAAAATAGCACACTACATGTAACTCGACACTGAAAAACACAGAAAACTTATTTGATGCCTAAAGAACATCCTCACTTGACTGAACCTCATGAAGAACATAGGATGAATCGCGACACTCTATTTTCCACACAAGTTCCAGAGAAGAACTCAAAGTTTCATCTGCTTAAATAAAAAGGAGTCCAGAAATGCACTTACATCACACAAGAGCATTCTAAACTCATATCTATATTCTTGCTCAACTGTGATCATCCTTTCCATTACATTATGAGAAGTGTGTACTCCTGTCTGTTTGAACACACACTGTCACCCAAGTTGAACTGGAATATTTCTAAATCCTCACTGTATCTTTCCCTTACACTCTTGTATCCCACTGTAGATAGTGGTAGAGGTTTGAGGACTTAGACATCTTTTGAGATATTGTTATTATTTCTTTCACTCGTAGAACTTTGGTAGAGGTTTGAGGACCTGAATAGTCTAAGAACTGTTGTAAAAACCGATCCAGGGTGTGGATCAAATTTTTATATAAATTATTTGAGAGGACTAAGTCTTAGATTGAGACTGAACCTATTGGTTAAATCTACTTTTCATCTTATTTTATTTTAAATTATTTTCTATATCCCAGAGCTAAGTGCATTAAATATAAATCTATTTTAAATTTAATCTGATAGTTAAACTAGAAAATGTTTGTATTTATTGTAAACCAGTAGGTTAGTTTCGAAAGCTAATCTAATCTTCAGATTACATTAGCTGAAAACTAATCAATATTTTCAGAACCTAACAGAACCTTTACTGTATTACAAATTCACTACAGTTTAGCTTGTTATTTAAATTGGGGGATTTCAATTTAAACATTTTTAAAAGAAATTTCTAATAGGAACTCAATTCACCCCCCCCCCTCTTGAGTATCCTCTCCATCCAACATAACTCTCCATTTTAAAATATAATGTGACACAATTTTTCAATTCTAGGATTCTGGAATGGTATAGAGGATATTTTGGTTTTGTTATTAAATTATTAGGGTGAATATAATGGTTAATGTAAGGATAATTTTACATGGTATCTAAATGACATGTTTGTAATAGTTTATATAGGAAATATTTTGTATTAATATTTTTATCATCTATGATTATGTTATTTAGGAATGATTCTGAACTTTTTTGAAATAATTTTAAATAATATTTTTCATGAAATGGGTTTCATGATTATTAATTTTATGAAGAAACCTTTATGCATATTATTTTACTATTAGGATTTATTATGAAATGTTTTATTAAATATTTTATGAAAATATGTAATTTTCATGAAAAAGTGAAGGAATTTTTTTTTGAAATAATCATTCTAAAAAAGTAAAAATATCTTATCGATATCTTGTCTATAAAAATGTACGGGTGGGTTTCATTCTATTAATCTATAAATTATTATAATTATATAACAATATATAATATGTATAATATTCATACTGTGTCTAAAATATATATACAACCCAATGTTCCTCCATAATACTATATTCTATAAAACATTATTGTTTTATTTCTACCACCGCATTGATGGTTCATGTGATATAATAGTTACATATAATTTTAATTTATGGTTCATATATTGTAATAAATACTATTATGATGGAGTTGATTCTCTAGGAACAAATTCTATTTACATTATCATAACATTTATTCATTTTTTAATATTTATAAACACCATATCACATCATGATAATTATTCTTTGTAACATAGTATGGGATATGGTCCTAAGAGTATATATCATACTAAAATGACATAGTTGTTCCCCGTTGTGATAAGAACAATTAAGTGAAACAAAACTATTCTTAATTATATGTTCTATAAGTGGTTGATATCATTTTAGGGAAAAAAATGATTCAATCTATTAGGTTCATAGATTCATAGGAATATGAGGAACCTTCTCAATGTGTACTCCCCTGGTAATATCCAGTGTAGGATATTTTGAGAAAAACACCCACAAGTTGGAAATACAAATTTATATATGTCATTGGTTGTTCCTATCTGCAAAATCATGTATTGATCATTATAATTTAATATTATTAATTATGAGTATTATAATTCATTTACTTTTATGTATAGAATAAAACTATGACAACATTTGTTCACAGAGAGGTATGATATGTTGGGCGTGTAATGTGTAATATTTCATTAACGATTATGGTGGGAATGTATTTTTCACTTCAATTCTATAACATAAGTTGATATTTTTGTATCAATGATGGAAATTATATAGTCCATATGAATCCATAAACATGGTTTTCTATAGGAATGTTGGATTTACGGGAAGTAAAGAAAGATACATTGATCACATAGGTTGATGACACTAACTTGAAACATCCTTGAGTAGAGATATCACAATAAATTGATTATATTAAATTTTAATAAACCATATGATGTATTATTTCATTGCAATAGAATCATCTTTTTGTATTGGTGACTTGAAATTTTTCTAGATGCTAACCTAGGACATTAGGCTTCTTTGACTAATTCCACTGAGAAAGAAGACTAAAAGATGACACCCTAAATATATCCATAATCAGAGTTAAAGAATATATTATTATTTTTTAACAGTTTGAACCAATATTATCCTCTGTCATGGTTTAATAATTATTTACATATTCTTGATCACATATATTTTGTCCCCATTTATTTGAAAGAATATTATGTGAGTGGAATATTTAATTAATATATATTTCATATTTAGTGATATATTATTTACTTATTTATTGGATAGTAATGAAATTATATTTATTTATTAATGAATATTAATAATTCAATACCCAAAAAATATTTTGGAAGGAATAGAGGAACAATTTTGGAGGCATGGGGAGAAATAATATATATTGAATATTATTTGCAAAATAAAATATATTTTAATTCCAATGTTAAGAACATGTCCAGGAAATAATAATTTTATTACTATATAAGAACAAGATATTTACAAAGATATTAAATAAATATTAACGGGAACTATTGAGAAAATTTATTTCTAAACAATAGGGGTACATAATCCCAATTATATTTTGTTTTTGACAGAAAATTTATTTTCTTCATGGACAATGAAAATGAGAGAGAATACTCACATTTCCTATAAAGATCCCCCTAGAAAAAACACTACCAAAAATGCAGAGAAATTTTCCTCCACCTCCCACTTTATAGAATAGGGTGATCATATCGAATGCTTCAGAAAACATTCTTGTGGTGATCAATGTTGGACAACAAAAATGATATGATCTTATATCCTATAACCATGAGAATACTTCAAAAATGTTTAGGGAATCTATGGAACACATGTGGATAATTGAAAGTGGTAATATTATATTGATTCCTATATGAAAATGATGATACCACATAAATATATTGTGAGATCCATCAACAATAAAATAATTTACAGAATGAAATTCTTTACTTAATTTAATAAAAAATAAAATTTTGCAATGATTCTGCACTTTGTTCTAAAATTCATTCACTTTTATATTTTATATGATTCAATTATAATTATTATAATGTTAACCATAATATAAATAATGGATTGATCAGTGACCATAGAAATAATAATACATTGGCATGACACATCACATATATCCACGTTTCTCAGGAACATCATGTTGTATCGTAGAAGACATATAATTATTTATAATTATCTAAAGATCATTGATTTATTTGTCCATTTTTTATTTAGTTTTAGATTCATTATTAATCATTATTTTAATAGAAATGTGGGATATGTTTCTTCAAAATAAATTTATCATAGATATAATAAAATAAATTTATTTTATGAACGAAAAAAAATCAATGATCTCATCTGAAGGTGTTCAGGAATCGGGCAAGGAAGCACAAGAGTAAACACTGTATGACCAGAGATATAAACCTTGTACTAGTATCTAATCCACCAGAAAGTAATTAGGAATTATGTCAAATAATTTCCATTTAAAAAATGTGACGCATTTAATTTCATACCCCACATGTTGACTAGTCCAACATGGCACACAATTAGCTGGAGAACACTCCATGTATCCATGTACATGGCGTGTAATCCATTAATTCACAGAAGAGATGTGTATTTCCAAACACTTCATTCCTAATTGGTGACCAAATAACATAGAGACCACACATTATGTAGCCATTTTTACATTCCATGTACAAAAATTCTTTTGTCCACAATTGACACACTGAGTCACTATTATTATGCCTTAGATAAATTTTAGTGACTCAGATTTTGGACTTTTCAGACATCAGAATATTCCTTCGAATATTTCCAGAGTTAGGATTGAAGATGGATTGCGATTCTGAGGCCCGGTGTGCCCTGAATAAATTTTATAAAAATATTAAGTATTTTTATACTTTGCACGAGTTGAGAACAAGATTTCTCCAAAATAGTAGCTCATAACGGGAATCTGAGAGTATTGCTGCATCCGGAGCATGTCGTTTACACTAGGAGGGGTGTAGAATTTACGGGCACAACCCTACTATGGAAAAATCCACTAGGGGAATTTTCGTTAATAAATTGATAATTTTATTTATGAGCATCGGCTAGAATAACTTCTGAACGGGGTATCAGATTAGAAATCTGAGCCCACCGTTGCGTTCAGAACAACACGTTTACCCTATTGGCGACCTAATTTCGACTACACCAGGATGTCTGTTCAGGGGTGTTAAGTTAAATGAAATAATTTAAATTTAAAAAAATGAGAAAAATTCCTCACCACTCACCTCCCTCCTCTCACACACCGGAACGACGAAACCCCTCTCGTACCAACGTTCTTCATCAAATCGAGCCATAGACGTCCGTTATTGGCATTGATCGTCAGCGAATCGAGCATCAAGGCGTCGTGGGCATAGTTCATCACCCAAAGCTTTAGAAATCTTCCAATATGTAGGCATTTTGACTTTTAAAATCATGGATCCCAATTTGTTTCATTTTTCTCAGTTCTGAGCCTACAGTTGAGTACATCTGTTCATGGGGGGTACGCAGATGCCCTTAGAAGAGTTAACTGGGACGGTCGCACTGCGACTGTCTGACGTTCAATAACTAGAAACCCCCGTGGGTGGGGGGGGGAACCACTCCACGCTGTGGTGGCATGGTCCACTGGACGGAGCAAGCCGGTGGAGGCGGCAGCTGGGTCAGCCGGGGCGGGCTGGTCCGACCATCTACTTGTACACTGGGGTTTTAAAACCCCCGTAATTTGCTCCCTGGAAGTCAGAATCACGTGCCGTTTGTGGTGACACAACCCTGGAGATAAGTTGTACCATTTTCGTAGGCTATGGGAGTTCAAAGTTTATTGATCGAGGACCGGGATCTTTAAATGTCAAATAAAATAATAATATTTTATTATTATTCGACTTCTGTCTGGGGTATCTTCTACCCGGAGCGTTTGATTGACATGACATTAGCAGCATTGAGACCGTGATGGTATGGTGTAATTTTATAGATGTTTTTAGGGTTTTGGGGCTGAGAATAGTATGTGGGTCCCACAATTATGGGTTTCGGCATTTACGGAAGAATGAAACTTTTCCACTGGGTGTCTGTTTTGGACGATCGAGTAGTCGATTCTGTGTGTTTTTTCAAGGGGATCGCAATGGTGGGATATGTGTGATGAGTTATAGGATCATGGTGTGTACCCCAAATGGGATAGTTATGTTGAATAGTTCCTTTTTCACCAATTTTCCATTTCAGGTGATTGAATAGACTATCATGCGTGTTTTTCCATGTAGATTGCATTGGGGGCCTAGGTATCAGCCTAAAAGGTGCATTGTGTGGCATTGTTGCGGGTCGCTCGGGTTAGCGGCATTTGGACTAGTAGTGGTTGAGGGTACTCCCTTGGTTCATTCCATTGAGGGTATGTGTGGAATCACAACCAAGGTATGTGTTTTTTAACCCTCGATATGATGTTTTATCTGTTAGAGTTGTGGCATCCCTCCAGTGGGCCCGAAGCGGGATCCTCTAGGGTCGTTTCCCTGAATCAGGTTTTTGGTATCACTGGGACCACATCTCCATGGGTGGAGATCCCCTATCAATCAGGATAACCCTGTAGGTTTTGTGGAGTCATTGGAAATATGATCCCCTATGCAGTGGTACATACATTGTAGGGTTATGGCATCATCGGGTATACGATCCACTACTCAGCATGTGGTTTTAGTAGGGTTGCAGCATTGTTGGGTATATGATCCCATACTCAGCGAGCGGATTCAGTAGGGTTGCGGCATCTTCAGTTCAATCCCCTACAGTGTGAGATATACTGAATAGTGTTTCAGTATCATCGTGAACATCGTGACAAAGGCAATGTTCATCTATCTGAGAGATGTGTTTTTGTGGAACACCAGAGCAGGTTATGGTATCCCCCAGCGGTTTTTAGAAGTGATCCCCTATCTATGAGATCTTTGAATACTGGTGTGGGTTCTCGTATCCCCTAGCATACCATAGTAATGATCCCCTATCTGATGAGTTTTTTTTTCTTGCTGTTTCAGCATGGTTTTCTCAGTGACGATATGTGGCGAGTGTGATCTCTTGGGTGGGCTTCTAAGATGTATGTGTGGGACTCGATGGAGTTTATATCATGGATGGGTTTCATATGGGATGATAGTGACCATGGAGTGTGTTCTCTTCGTTTTTATTCGTTGCGGGTGATGAGGTCGGTACATAATGTGGCTTGCTGCAAAAAACTAGTATATCTATATGTTCAAGGTATATTTACGGGTGTATATCTATGCAGATGTTCATGGTATATATATGGGCGTATAACTAAGTGGACATTCGTGATATATGCATGGGAGTATACTTGTGCTCATGTTCATGGTGTATGTATGGGTATACACCTAAATCAAGATGTGTAGTTGTGTTTAGCCGAGGATTGTCTCGAGATGGAGTTTCTCTCTTGTTTGGGTTCCCACTTTCTAGGTTGAGCCGACTGTTGCCTTTCAGTTTCAGTCTTTTGTTTTGGGTTTTTGGGGTGCCTAATGAGTATTTTTATACTCACCCTTACACATGCATTGCATGTACATGTTTCTATCCTGTGCATACCATAGGCCTATCGACGAAGTCCTAGAGGGACCCAAAGGAGGTGGAGCTTAGCGGGCGAGACAGATCAGGGTTTTTACCGGAGTTGTGCTGATGAGCTTACCAGCGGGTGAATTTGGCAGTGTTTCCCTCCATTTGAGTAGGTGGGATTCTTTTATAGTTTTTTTTAGTGGGCACTATTTTTCCCTTTTGTACTATTGTTGTACTCTAGTTGTGGGTTAAATATATGCATGCATTCCTTTCCAGTTTTTTATACTTATCTGCATTGCTACATGGAGGGGTATGTGGGTGTGTGTGTAGGTACCTTAGTCAAATGCCTCCCATGTGAGTGATTGCATACTCGGCACTGGTCGCCAGCCCCAGGCCTAATGGAGGTGGGCTTGGGGAGTCATGGATCGAGCCCTATTGGGTCGGGTCTTGATATAGTGGTATCAGAGGAGGTTCCACCTTTTGGATCTCAGAGTGTAACTATTCTTGTTGTGAGTTTGGTATGTGTTTTAAAGAGGGAGTGTAAAGATGTTTCGAGTTTGGATTTCAGTACAGGGACTCCAGTGTTGGTGTGGAGGTCGACGTATCCATTCATTAGGACTCTGATAACCTGATTTTCGACTCAGGGCATTTTGATAGTAGTTGTAGGGACATAACGGTACATACATCATATAGGACTGGGTTTCTGGGTTTCCCTTGTTCTTCTTGAGTCAGGTCACTTGATATACACTTTGACTATGATGTTTCTTGATTGTATTTCGGGATTCCTCCACGACGACAGCCAGTGAGGGTTCCGCATCGAGTTTGTGGTGACGATACACCCCGTGTAGAGGATGTAGACCAGGGTGAACATTCTGAGGTTGCACATCTAGGTGGTCCACCAATTGAGACACCACCGTTCGAGCAGCTGGTTGTGCCGGTAGTGCAGGGTGAGTTTTTTCACAGGCTAAGTGTGTTGCACGAGTTCTAGAAGTAGTGACCTCTGATGTTCGGGGGTGATCCCAACCCTCGGGTAGCTAATGACTGGATCGAAGTAGTCACCCGAGTTTTCCGCCAGGTGAGCCTTCTACACGGTTCCATCAGGCGATGGTGGAGTTTGGTGACATAGTACGACGATGAGGAGATGCTCACGTGGGCAGAGTTTGAGCGGAACTTTAGGTAATAGTTATATCTGGTGATGCTGAGGTCATTGTGGATTTAGGAGCTTCTACAGCTTTGGTGGGAGGGCATGACTGTTTTGGAGTACTCAGCAAGGTTTACATTACTATCTTACTACTCCTTGGATATTGTTCAAGACCAGTTCTTTAGGGATCAGACCTTCCAGCAGGGCCTACGCAGGGACATACGGGTAGGTGTGGTTTCCTTGTGTCTACCCACCTATGGTGGAGTGCTAGAGCGAGCCTTGGTGGTGGAGATCTTTCTGGAATAGAAGATTCAGCCTGTCAGTGATGGGAATGTGGTAGGTGGGAATTTGGCAACTAGTAGTCAGTGTAATATGCACGAGCCTTGGTGTGCCCGACATTTCAGGAAGCAACCTATGGATGGAGGATCTGAGGATGATGGCTGACAGGGCCCACATTCCATTTTTGGTCAGCCGTAGGAGTGGCGTTGTTACGCTTGTGATAGTTGGGGACATCTCGTTAAGGATTGTCCGACCAGGCATGTTGTTGAGCAGGATTCGGTTGACTGAATGCCTTGGGAGAGGTAGCATCTCTAGTATGGCGGTCTAAAGGGCGGTAGACAAGGCGGCAGAGTGGGTGCATCAGCGGGAGGTGGTAGGTGGTATTAGGTGCCACCACCAGCACCCCCATGTGGTCCACGCCGAGCTCACGGAGATGAAGGGAGAGGGTGAGGAAAATAGCACGCCCAAGAGGCTATTGACCCCAAAGATCCAGAGATAGATAGAGGTAAACCTTGTTTCCTTCCTACTTTCTATAGTAGTTTGATAGACACTTCATAGAGGTACTCTTCCCTTTCTGTTTCTTGCTCAATTTTTGTTCAGGGCGTTGGTAAGACCCTGTGTGGGTATTGTTCGCCATGATTGGAATGTGTGAGGAAGAGGGATCCTTTCCCCACTAAGATGCATTTTTTTGTGATGTGATTAAAACCATGTGATCGAGTTAGTTCCACCAAGTGAAGATAGTGTTGAGGTGTGGTGGATGAGTTCGTCTAACATATGTGTTCGGGAAGGGGTGTGTTTTGGGGAGCTTGCTGGCATGGGAGACCCAGTTGAGAGTCTAGTTTCATTCCTTGTACATATGGATTTTCGGGGCCGAAATGCTCTATGTTGCGGAGGATGTAGCGACTCTAGTTTTGGCCCTGTCAGACCTTGGAATATTCCTACAAATATTTCTAGAGCTAGGCACGAATACGGCATGGGATTTTAAGGATCAGTGTTCCCAGAATACCTTTTATAATAAAATTAATTATTTGTATACTCTATGTGAGGCAAGAATGATTTATATCCAAAATTGTAGCTATGAATGGAAATCTGAGGGTACAGTTGCGTCTGGAGCATGCCATTTACCCTAGGCGGGATGTAAATATGCGGGCACGGCCCTGCTGTGGAAAACTCCACCACGGGAATTTTCGTAAATAAATTTGAAAGTTTATTTATGAGTATTGGCTCGAATAACTTCTGAACAGAGTCTTGGATCAGAAATCTGAGCCCACTATTGCATTCAGAATGGCGCATTTAACGTAGGGGTGACCTAATTTCCTTCACACTGGGAGGTCTTGTCAGGGTGTTAAATTAAACTAATTAATATAAACTAAAAAAAAGATAAAACCCCCTCACCCCTCACCTCACTCCTCTAACATGCCAGAATGATGAAACCCCTCCCCCAACCTCTGTTCTTCTCCAAATTGATCCCCAAACATCCGTTTTTGGTGCTGATTGTCAGTGGATCAGGCATTAAGGCGTCGCGGGCGTCGTTCTGCACCCAATTCTTTGGTGATCTGCCAACAAGTAGGTGTTTTGAGGTTTAAAATCCCTGATCCCAATTTATTTGGTTTTTCTCCATTTTGAGATAGAAGGTGAGTAGATTTAGTACCTAGGGGCATGCAGATGCCTTTGAAAGCGCATTTAGACCCCCGGAGTGCCCCCATTAGACCTTTGAAGGTCCGTTGACGCAGCACCGGTGCGGTGGGCAACAGGAGTTAACAGGGACCGCCGCACCGCGGAGTTTTGGCATTCAATCACCTTGTACCCCCACGAAGGGGGGGAGGGTGGGTGGCCATGTGCGCACGCGCGGCGGGGTGGTCTGCCGACCGAAGCAGGCGGCGGCGGCAGCGGCCAGTGCGGGCCGGCCCAGGCCGGTTTGGGCCTCTACTTGTACACTGAGGTTTTAAAACCCACATAAAAAGCTCCCTAGAGGTCAGAATCACATTCTGTCTATGAAAACATGACCGTAGAGATAATTCGAACTCTATGTGGTGGGTTTTGGAGTTTAAAGATTCAGGATTGAGGCCAAGGAGCTTGAATCATCGAATAAAATAATAATATTTTTATTATTATTGGACTTCAGGCTGTTGTATCTTCTACCTTAAATGTAAAATTTACGTTCCATCATTGTCATTGATACCTGGATGTTAAGACGGATGTTTCGAGATAATTTTTGTGTGTAGAGGCCGAGAATATGGTGTGGGCCCCATCAGGCCGGGTTTTGATGCTTATGGAAAAACACAACATTTCCACCAGGTGTCCATTTTGAATGATTGAGTAGCTAATTCCGTGTGATTTCCAAGTGATCGCAGTGGTTTGATCCACTTAATGAGTTACAGGATAGTGGTGTGTGACCCACATGGGCTAGTTACAGTGAATAGTGTGTTTTTACCGGTTTTCCTCTTCAGGCGAATGAATAGTCTATCCTATATGTTTTTCCGTGTAGATCACATCGGTGGCCTCAGTATCGGCCATGGAGGTGCGCATTGTAGCATTGTTTTGGGTTTCTTGGGATAGCAACGTTTGGAATAGTATTGGTTGAGGGTACTCTCTTGCTTCACCCCTGTGAGGATGCGTGTGGAATCACAACCGAGGTATGGGTTTGTGATCCCCTCGATATGATATTTTATCTTTTATAGTTGTGGAATACCTATTGTGGGCCTGGAGTGGGATCCCCCATCGTCATTTCCCTGAATCCGGTTTTTAGTAATGATGTTACCGCATCTCCATGGGTGGGGATCCCCTATCAAGTAGCATAACCCTGTAGGGTTTTTGGCATCATCGGGAATATGATATCCTACGCAGTGGGTCGCACATAGTAAGGTTGTGGAATCATTGGGTATACGATCCCCTACTCCGGATTTGGTTTTAGAAGGGTTTCGAAATCATTGGGTATATGATCCCCAACTTAGTGTGTGGTTTATGTAGGGTTTCAGCATCATTGGATTGATCCCCTACAGCACGAGATATACTAGATAGGGTTTCAGTATCGTCTTGACCATCGTGACATGAGCGAAGATCCTATATATGAGAGATGTTTTTTAATGGAACACCAGATCATGTTATGGTATCCCCTAGTGATTCCTATGAGTGATCCCCTATCTGTGAGATCTTCGAATACCGGTGTGGGTTTTTGTAACCCATAGAGGACCCTGGGATTGATCCCCTTTCTGAGAAGATTGTTGTTCTTGCTGTTTCTGCGTGGTTTTCTCAGTGACAATATCCGATGAGCATGATCTCTCGGGTGGGCATTTGAGATGTCTGTGTGGGACCCAATGGAGTGTATCTCTCAGACGATTGTCATCTTGGATGACAGTGTGCGTTGAGTGTGTTCACCTATTTTTGAACCATTGCTGGTGATGAGGTCGATACCTCATCTAGATTGGTGAAAAAAATGAGTATATTTGGATGTTCAACATATATGTATGAGCGTATATCTATGCAGATGTTCTTGGTATATGTATGGGTGTATACCTGAGTTGACATTCATGATATATGCATGGGTGTATACCTATACTGATTTTCATGGTGTATGTATGAGAATACACCTGAATCAAGCTTCCTAGTCACGTTTAGACGAGGATGGTCACAAGATGGAGGTTCTCTCTCCTTTGGGTTCCCTCTAGATGGGTTGAGCCGATTGTTTCCTTTCAGTTTCTCTCTTTTTTTTGGTTTATTGGGGTTCCTAATGAGTATTTTTATACTCAACCCAACACAGGATTTTCCTGCACATGTTTGTGTCTTTTGCTGACCACATGCCTATCGATGAAGTCCCTGGGTGACCCGGAGTAGGCAGAGCATAGTGAGAGAGACTGACCTGGGTGTTTACAGGAGCTATGCCGAGGATCTTACTAGTGGGTGCATTTGGAAGCGTTTCCCTCCTTCTGAGCAGGTTGGATGCTTTTGTAGATTTCTTTTGGTGGGACCAGTTTTTCACTTATGTACATTTGCTGTACTCTGGTTGTGGGTTAGATGTATGCCAGTATTTATTTCCAGTTCTTTATACATATCTGCATTGTTTCATGAAGGTGTGTGTGGGTGTGTGTGTGTGTACATGTAACATAGGTTAATGCCTCCCATGTGTGTGATAACCTACTCTACACTGGTCACCATCCGCTGGCCTATTGGAGGAGGGCTTGGGGAGTCACGGCTCGAGCCCCGTTGGGTCGGATCGGGACATAAATTGTGAGAGACGTCCATGTGGTGTACCATGATTATACAAGTTTTGTACATATAATAAAATCACACAGAATTAAAAGTATTTCATTATTTTATGTAATCTTTATCGACATGTGATATTGTGTGGTCATTATGTTGAATGAACATTCAATGTTATTGTTTTTAAAATAAATATAAATATTTAATTAATTTCTATATAAAGTTTATATCCTCATATAATGTATCAATCATATTTTTTGTCATTATTATATATGAATTGATCCGTACCATGATACTGAAAAACATGTAATTTCTATAATTATTATGTTGATAGTACACATCATTAAATTTTATGATATGGCGTGTATGCTATATGTCAAACTTGTAAAAACTATACGAGTATAATACTTATTGAGTTGATTTTGATTGGTATTCAACATGTTCCCTCAATAGTACACTTTTGAAAATGTTTAATTTTTTAAAAATTTGTTTAATTTTATCAAAATTATTTTCAATGAGTATCTCAAGTAAATTAGAAGGATAATTAAGATAAAATACATTATTAATTATGTAAAAAATTTATTTGATTAGAGCATAATTTTTCATAAATAAGATTTATTAGTATTAAATCCTAGTTTTATTAAATGTGTAATTTTTTGCATGAATGTGGATATTCATGAGTATAGAGAAACCTTTTTATGTGATTGGTTTAATTTAATTTATTATAAAATTTAATTACTATCATGCATGCCTTATCTCCTCATATTATTTAAGGGCCTATGTGCTAATGTTTTTTTTATTTAAACCATTTTCACTCACCTACGTGTCAATAAAATAATATGCAAAAAATGGATCTCCCACTATAGTGGAGGTGGTTCTAATATGAAGCAGAGGAAAAACCAATCAAAGAGAGATACATAGTTGGACAAGTGGAATGTTGTAACACCAACATTAATTGGTTGAATCATTTTCTCCTAGTCCAATAGTTTTTTACCAACAACTAGATAAACTAAAATTTATTAATCACTCATGATCATAACAAATTATTATTTTTTTACTATTTTTTTCATGGTTATTAAATTATGGATTTTTTTCGTTATCACATGAATTATTGAATTCCCAAATATTGATGATAGAACTAAAATATACTGTAGTATTTGTAAATATTATTTAAAAAATGGTTAATCCATATTGTAAATCAACTTAATATTAAAAATCACGTGAATAAAGATAATAATCGAAAATTCACACATTAAAGATAAAACCATCAGTTATATAGTATTTTAGTATATCCTTCAACTAGTTTAGTTAAAAAATACATTGTTTAATGTGATTGACAAGCCAAATATGGGGTATATTCAATAATAATGGAATTATAACATGATTTTATGTTTAATTAACTTATTTTTCATAATGGGTTGACCGCCAAACCAGGATATGGTTTAATTAAGAGAAAAGGGTTGAGGAAATCCAATATAAAAAATTCAAGAATAGGGAGTCAATTCAACAACTCAATGAAGTGTGAGTTAATATTGTATGTTTTGGAATGCCTATCTAAAACACTTCAGGTTTCTTTACTAAAAAATTTTGGGTTAATGCGAACGAGAATAATGGTCAGTGCCACTAGAATTTCCCAGAAACAGGCTATCATGAATCCAACGGTGAGGGATATTATATTTTAAAAAAATAGTGGGAGATTAAAAATTATAATATTTATTTATTTTTCTAAATGTTATAAAAATGTACTAAATCATTGATAATATTAGATATATAAATTAATATAAAAATCACATCAAATATATCATTCGGATCCAATATTCAGACGGGTATCCTCCTCACTAGAACGAATTTGAAGAGTTGAAAAGGTGCTGAAACCCAATAATTTTCCATGAAACAAATAATTATATTCTAGAAGAACCAATTATTGTAGTGAATTTCTATGTGGCATGTAATGAATAGTAGTTTCACTATAGAAAAACTATATTGGTCATTTAAATGAGATGTGTTTGAAAAATCCCATTAAATATGTTTATTTAGAATAATCTTTCTTGAATCCACTTAGAATATGTCAATCATGATTACAAGGAAAAATGGCCAAACCACCATTCGATGAAAATGGTGAAAGGAACTTAGATCTTACACAATCCTTTTTAGGGATATGAAAAAAAAAACAATGAAATACACATGAAACTGAGTAAGAAATAAAGAAAAAATTTCAATTTCATTTGAGTAATAAAGTGAAAATAACTATGTTTTGTTGCATATATTTTTATTGGGTTGTGAAGGATTCTATTGTTTTATCATGATACAAAATATAATAGAAGAGAAAAATGTATCTTTATATGGTATACCATGGAAATAAAAATATTCTAACTATACAAACCTGTAGAAAATAAATTGAATGTTGCCAAATAATGTGTATTTCATGAGAGGGAGAACATCCTCAAAAATTATAATGGGAGAATGATTAACTTCGATGAAGATGATTTTTAATATATGAAAGATTTGGTATAAGAACATATTCTATATTCAAAAGTGGAATAATTATTTCTCGAAATTGTAGTAATGCAAAAAGGGAACAAGATATGTAAGAGAAGCATAATGATATGGATTTATAGTAACTTATGATTCTGACTCATTATTGGTTGACAGTGATGAACCACTCTCCTATAAAGTGTAATTAGAGAGTTTAAAATATGCAATAAGGAAAGAAGCCATCAATTTTGAAAATGACTCCATATATCATAACCACATATTGGATCTTTTTTATGCTCTAGTAGATTTAAATCCCATTGGGTTCAAATGAATATTCAAGGGAAAATTTGACACCGATGGTAAATTAAACACCTATAATGCATGGCTAATGGATAAATGATTTAAACAGGGCCAAGCAATTGAGTATGAAGAAACATTTTCACTTGTTTCCATTTTTATGTGCATAATAATTATACATTTTATAGAATCTTATGATGAATACAATATTCAGAATATAGATTTCTAAATTAACATTAATTGATTAGATCCTTAAGGATTATGTATATATGACAAAAAAATTGGGTTTTAGAATCCTAGTGATGAGAAAAATTACTTGTACCTTGTATAGATCAATTTAGGGATTGAATAAATCGTCATGGGAATGGAAAATTAAAATAAATTAAGATGTAATAAAATTATTTTTAATTAATATTGAATTTTAGCCATGTGTTTACTAGTGTTTTATTGTAAATTTTGTCCTTATCCTATTATTATATGCTTATGACAATATTACTTATTTTAAATGACATACCAATCCTTCAGCCTATTAAGGACTTGTTAATAAAATTCTTCTCCATGAATGAGTTTGGTGAAGAAGCCTATTTTTTAAGAATCATTATCATTCATAATGCTTCCTAGAGGATTCTTGAACTATGTAAAATAAATTAGATGAACCATATACTAAAGATATATATTATGGACTAATACAACCGGGATTAGTTCTAGTGTCACATGGTTTAAATCATCTATGTAAATGTTTACATAGAAAAAATAAGGGAAATAGAGAATGAGTAATATCCCATATGCTTTAGGTATTGGACCAATCATGGATTCCATGTTATCTACCAGAATCGATGTTGACTATAAATTGAGAATGGTTGGAAGATATCAGGCTAATCCAAGAGAAAATAAATTAGAATGATGTTATGGATATACATAAGTATCTGAGAGGAAATAAGATTATGTTCCTGGTGTAGGGATGATGTGAGGTGATGGTCATCATGTGTTATACTAATTCTCTATTTTAACTAGATTATAATAATCTAAATCTACGGTTCTGATATATTTTCTATCTCCAAAAATAAGTTGTGAGCTAGAAGAGTTTAAAGAATCCTGTTATCACTGATTCTTCATCAGAGTATTAGTATATAGCTGCATATAATGTAAAAAAAGAATCATTTTCAAAAAAAATTAAATAGGTTGATTTAGTACCTTGTATTAAAGTCCCTATCAAGTGTTTTTTGATAGAACATCAGCTATGGCTCTTGAAAGGGAGCTCTAATGAAACAAATATATAAAGATATACTATGAATGTATCACCTCTTAAGGGATTTTTATTAGAAGGGTGGTTTTTTAGTATTATTATTACCCACATAATATAATGTCACATATCACCTTACTAATGTCATAACTCATAAAAGGAACAAGTATCATGTGAGGGATAGTGGACTGAAGGATTTTAGTTGTTAGCTCTAGTACAAGTGAGAGTCTGTTAGAGTAGGTTCCAATGAAAAAAATTCATGTGTACCTTTTAATAACATGTATTAATATTTTTAAATAATAATAAACTCATTATCACAACATAATTATTCTTACATGTAATATAGTATGTGATAATTTCTTAAGAGTGTCTCTCTTGACAAAAGTTCATAGCAGTTCCTCGCAATAATGAGAACCTGATATTCTATAACATTATTCTTAAATATATGTTCTCATGATAGATGATATCATTTTGGGGACATAAATGATATAGTATATTATCATTGGAGACTCATTGGAAATAGTAGAATCTTTTACCTTTTTAAACCCTTAGAAATATCCATTGTAGGATCTTATTGGGACGAGACTCTCATGTAGAAAATGCACATTTATATGTGTCATTGGATGTTACTATCTCTGGATGTGTTTATTAATCCATTGGAAATATTATTATTATTATTTATGAGTATTATTTTTCATATACATTTATGTATTGATGAAATCCATGATGTTATATATTCAAATTAATGTAGGATATGTTAAGCACATCATGAGTAATATTGCATTAATGAGTAACAAAAGAAAAGATTTTACCCTCCCGTTATTCCCTGGAATTTTATATCTCATTCAATTTAATGGAAATGATATATTTGTAATTATAAATATAGCACATAGGTTGAGGGAACCGTCATGCATCCTTCTTGATATGATATATTGTGTTAAAAGCATGATGTTGCACGATATGCATCCACATGGGGTATTTTTTCATTACATAATTATCTTTGTTCTATATGGGTTTTATAGATTCATTCTAGATGCTGACGAAGGACTATAGGTTTATTCTCAATATTATGCTGAGAAAGAATCCTAGAGGGTCCGACACTAAGTGTATATTGGATCTTAGTTAAATAATATGATATTATTTATTATCAAGAACAATAATTATTATTCAAACAAATATCTTATGACTTATTCATATCTACTTGATCATATATAATACATCATGCCACAAACCACATCTGGTCTCCACCCAAACCGGCACCCGACCCAATATGTAGCATAACCTGAAGGGAGTTCCCTATAACCATGGGCTAGTACAAGTGCCTGACTACCCAAAATAATGGTTTGGGAATGATTTACCTAATTTTGGAATCATAAAAAAACGAATAATAATAAATTAAATGAATTTGAAAATACATTCAAAACAAGCATTAAATAAAATTCAGAATTGAAATTTATTTCTTTAGGTAAATTCCAAGAGTACCTCAGTTGAAAAGTATAAGAAAATCCAACTCAAGAACCACCACATGGAAATGGGCCATCATCACCAATCCTTCTCTGTAACACTCCTCTATGGATGGATGCTAAAAAATTGAACCACTATCTCCAAGGACCATTACCTTACTTGTGTCAATCATTATCAAGTCCACTTACACCCAATGGTGTATATAGGGTGTGACCCTAATACCAATATGATCCCCCCGAACAAATACCATGTGATAAATAAATTAAGACAAAAATAATTCATGTTTTTATAAACATTAAATTCTTGTGAAAATTATAAAAAATGATGCAATATCAAATGAATATAGTCTTAGGGGAGGGTCATTAAAGATTGGGAAAATTTTAATAAAACACACATGATACTAAATTTTCCAAAAAATTCACCGTATTTCTAGGGTGGGTACTATAGTGTCAATGATCACTAGTCACAAGAACACCCCTAGGAACTAGCCTGTTGTGGGGCCCTAGTTAAATCGTATCTATGTGTAATGATATCCATAACAAACAAACTTCTCATGAATGAGACATTAGCTGGGGAAACCCCAATATCCTAGTGGCCCCCATAAATCCTCAATGTTTAGTTAGTGTTGTCATCATGAAAATTTATATGTGTATCATGGATGATACCACTACCATATCATGAGAATACTAGTCCTAGTCTACCCACCAAGATACATGGGTATCCTTCTTTCTGCCCAAACAAGTTCTACATGTTTTAAAAGAAAAATTTCACATAAAATCATGATTTTAACCAAAAAAACCCATTTCATAATTATGTACATCCCAAGCTGTATAGAAATATGTTACGCACACTCAATGTAATTTATTGAACCCTTTAAATATTTTATAATTCAATTTCAAGATTTAAGACAATTTTTTGCACAAAAAATCCATTCAAAAATGGGTTTGTAATGGGAATCTCACAATAATATCGCAACCCACCAGATTTGGAATCCCCAAAAATAAATTTAATAAACCAATTCCATTAGTCATAAACCACCCCAAAAGACAAAATATAGAATGCACAAGAAAAACACGCATTTTGCTACAAAAATAATTCATTAAAATCAACAACCAAATCAATGCTTCCCAAAAATGTTTTTCCAAAAATAAAAATGGAACAGGAATATGAAATATAGGCTAATAAATTAAGATAAATCATCAAAGAATGTCTGCACACGGAATTTCCAACCTTAGTTGTCAGAAACCCAAATCCTTGTGTGAAACGTCAACCCCACCACAGTCGCACCACAAGGGGATGAAAATGAGCACTAATCACCAATATTTAACAAAGAAACACAAAATTATAACCTTGGTATGAATCCCATGTTTCTATACATTTGGAACTTCATGGAGGAGGGAAGAAACCCTGGGTAAATGGATGAAAAACTAATGAGGAATCACTTACTTGGGAAATCGTGATGTTTCCCCACAAAAAAACCCTTTAAAAAATGAATTACAATTGAGGATGAGGGATCTTAGGATCCTTCCATGGATATATGGTTCAAAACGATGAATAAAGTGGAGAGATATGCTTATCCTCATAAGGGAATGATTTGAATATCATAAAACCTTTAATGAGATGGACACCTGTGTAAGTTTTGTCCGCACAGTTTAATAAATCGTGTGGCCAAACCATGCAACCTGTTATAGCCACCCAAAAACCGTAAGTTTCATGGAAATTTCAAGGGGAACATGTGGGGTAATATCAACAGGGAATAGAATAGAAAAATACATTAAAATAAGGACATTGATGTGATAATTCTCCCCACTATGAATAAATTTTCACCATGGAATGTCAACCTAATTTATGATAGGAAATCAATAATGGGTACTCCTACTCAACCCACAACTTATACTCCCATGTCTAATTAGCACCATTCCCATTCTTCCAAAGGACATATACTATTGAAATATTTGTTTCCTTAAGAACCTTCTTATGGGAATATATTATTCTAACGTTCATTCAACCAGTGATAAATCAAGCACTATTTCTAACACTTCACAACTAAACATGTGGGATGTATCTGGGATGTACATATTCATGTGGTAAACATGGAAGATTTCCTGAATATATGTCATCTAATATATAAAATATTACATGTATGCTACCTTACCAATATGACGGGTGATCTCAAAAGGTCTAATATACCTTTGGGTTAGCTTTCCCTGCGTTCCCTAACGATGATGACCCAAAAGAGGTTCCACCTTCAACAATACTCGATAACTAATAAAAAACTCTAGATCATGATTCCCCTAGTAATAATATGATTTTTTGTGACTCTGACCTATCAATAACTATTTCTTGATCAACTTGACACTCTCAGATGTCCCTTTCACAAGGCTCGGCCACAATAGTGATAACTCACCTATCTCAGCCCAACATAGTGGGGACCGACAAGGATGACCACAGAGAGCCTCAACAGGAGCCCTTCAAATAAAGTATTGTTAAGGATTATTATAAGAAAACTCGACTAATCCCAAATGGATTTCTTATGAACCACTGATGTCTAAGATACAAGCGCGAAGCATGTCTTCCAGAATCTAATTTCCCCGTTCTGTCTTACCATGCGTCTGAGGATGGTATTTCATGCTCATCTTAATATACGACCCCAAATCCATTTGAAGGATTCATATCTTAGAAGTTAAATGGGGATCCCAATCTGATACAACACTTAACGACACACCATGAATATTTTCACCTCTTCAATATAAAATCGTCCCTACTCATCTACTATAGCTTTATCTTTGATTGAAATGAAGTCGAATGGTTTGGTCCAAAGATCAATCACCAACCAAGTGGAATTATTACCCTGTGGTGTACGAAGAAGGAAAGAAACAAATTCCATGGTTAACTCATACCACTTCCAGTAATAATGGGTAATGGGTGGAGAAAACTAGAGGGCCTCTCATGCTTTTCCTTCAACCACTTACCAGAATATCACCTCAATACAAAATCATCGATATATCACCTTGAACAAAGCCACCATTAATATAGATGAACATCATAGTACATTTTTTTGGTTCCAAAATGAATTTCCCACTATGATTTATGGATATCCATCATCACCCCATCATCAGAGACAAAATCCCCATTGACCGGCCCTTGTAGAACACTATTCCCTCATGAAATGAAGAATATTAAGAAGATTTCTCCCCACAATGAAGAAACTACATAGACTACTGAAAAATATTTTTTCTAGGGTTATAACACTGAATAAAATCTAAAAGAGAAGGAATCAACTGAAATATTACCAATAATTCACCCCCACTATTCTCCTTGGTCTCCACATGCATATGAGAAAATAATCCCATCAGAGTCCACATATAATTGGAATTCCTCAAAGTATACACTACTAAAATTCTTATCAAAAAATTTTCCACCACAATACCCATGCCCAAGGTATAGATGATGTAAATAAATAACCCCTATATGTACTCAATCCAACTGTTCTACCTCAGGTAATGATCATTCTGAAAGAAAATTTAGTCTAGGATCTAATGAATAGAGTAGACCATGTACTTATCCCCAATGAGAGAGTGACACAATGTATTTAATGTATGAATTACTTCTACCAACTACATGTCATGGGTCAGGTAATTACATTCATGTGTTGATGTTGGCAAGAGCTATAAGCCACAATGTGATCACCGTGCATAAGCATGCACCTAATACCTGTAATTGAGGTGTCGTAATACACCACATATCCCATTATAGATTTTAGTAAGATAAACATGGGGACAGTATTGAAACTCCAATTCATCACCTTGAAGGATTCCTAAAATTCTGGGGCCCAATCAAACATCACTTCTTTTTGGGTGAGCATTGTCTTTGGTGAACCAAACTGAGAGAAATTCTTAAAAAACCCCAATAATATCTTTCTAGGCCAAGGAAACTCCAGATCTCAAACACATTCTTATGCGGCTCCCATGACATAACTACACTAATATTCCTGGAGTCTATAGAAACCCCATGTTCTAAGATGGAATGACCAAGAACAACACTTCCCTAATCCAGAAGGTGAACATGGTCAACATTGTATAAAGGCGATGATCCCATAGAGTTCCCTACATGATCCTCACATGATGATCATTCTCTTCCTTGGATCCAGAGTAAACTAGAATGTCATACATGACTACCATGATGATGGAGTTGAGATATAGGTGGAACACCTTATTCATGAGTTCTATAAAGACATCTAGAGCATTAAACAATCTGATGGGCTTGACCATGTTCTAAAAGTGGTTGTACCAACTTTAGAAATCTGTCTTTGGGATATCCACATCTCCCACACTGACTTGGAGGTAACCCGAACAAAAGATTATCTTTGGAAAACAAATTACCCCTTCAACGGATCAAATAAGTCATCTATATTGGGAAAAGGGTATTAGTTTTTTATTGTTACCTTATTTAGGATCCATCAATAAATGCACAATTGGAGGGATCCATCAGCCTTCTTTGAAAAAAGTTTTGTAGTGGACCAAAGAGAGATGTTCAGGTGAATGAATCCTTTTTATTCCAAATAATCCAGATGAATCTTTAATTCCCTCAACTTGGTGGGGGACTAATGATATGAGGGATGATATAACGTCTATGTTCACGGTACCAAATCAATCAATAACACCATGTCCCACATTGCGAAATGCCTAAAATTCATCTCGGAACCTATCTAAGAAATATTCCACTAAATGTATCCATCTACCCTTAGGAAGACGACCACCAAACTCTAGTATGGGTTAATACCACTAGAAGACATTATTCTATAACATTGGGAGTGGAGGTCCCACCTGACTTGACCAAGGATCATATTCCATAACAAAAAACTAAGAAATCCCCTCAGGTTCCATGAAATCAACCCACCACCTATGACAATTGATTTGCACTAGGAAATTCACTAAACAGTTCATGTGTATGATTACATCTAAAATTTCCATATCCAAGACTAGGAGGTCCCAGTCCATCTCAACCATAAACCTAGTAAGCACACATAATGAGAACCTAAGACATTAATCTTAATTATTACCTAACTACGTCACCAACTACATCAAAAAACATAGAATCTATGATGGAATATTCTGTAGGTTCACAGTATGGGACAATATAAAAGGTAAATTAGCACCAGTGTAAAAGAGAACAATAGGTAAATAAGATAAAATCAAAATGGTACCATGAACATTCGAAGGCCTTGCATTTTATTCCACTGGATTCTGATACACAACATCAAGACGCATCACATCTACCTGATAATGGCTTCTCTTCTATGGATCTACCATAAATTTACTCTTCCTTGAATATGATATGTCCCTACAGCCATGACCACCAAACTGACAGCCCACCTTCTTTGATAGGTCTAACTGAACTAGAACTCCCTTGTAATCCACATATCATGTCCCATTCTAGAGTGGTTGTTCCACCTTACAAGAAAACTGCAAGTTCCCCATAGATGCAAATGAATAAAAAGGTCTGGAAGAAGATTTACATTGAGGTCGGTTGATCCTTTTCCTCCCAAACATGTGGAATATGATGTACGACACATTAGAGGCCCCCTATGATAACTTCTTGGGAGGGTGGCATGAACTACCATGTCCCTTCTTCCCCTACTCCTCTTTCTTTCTCTTCATCACAGAAGAACTACTACTTCCTATAATTGGTACTATACTAGATAATCTGGAAATTCCCTTAAGAAAAATATCCACCATACAATCCCATTCATTCACCTTCTTATAGGTATTATGCTTGAATGGGAATACCAAAGAATAGATTTCCTCCTGCAAACCCCTCTTTAACTTCTAGGCCTTCATCTACGCATCAAAGACCATTTTAGGTGCATATCAGACTGGTTCAATAATGAATTTGTCATACTCTATCACTGAATGATACAAATGGATGAGGTCCATAAACTCCCAGGATCTGGCATAAGCTAATACTTCAGGATAGTATTGGTCATTAAAGGTTTCATTGAAGTCCTTCAAACTAATCTTGTCATGCTTTCTAGAATGAAGCACTGATTCCCACCACCTATAGCTAGGACCCTCTAATTTAAATGAGGAAAATTTCACCCTAATCTCCCCAAGTGTGTCATGTTACTCGAACATGTGCTATATCTTCTAAACCCACTCCTCTATATCATAGGGTTATGTGCTAACTCAGAATGTATGAGGCTTGTCATTCAGAAACTCATGTGATTTGTTCTAACATAGACTAGAATCATTTTATCTAGATGGAGTATGAGAAGAATCCACTCCTTTTCCTAGAGCATGGACAAACTAAACCATAGATTCTTGAAGAATTTGATTAAGCGTTGAGGGAGAACACTCTTTGACTTCTACCAGTGGGTGCAAGGGAGCTCTCTGGGGAGACTTGATGATACAAAAGGCAATGGTCACAATAGAAAACATTAGTACACAAATTATGAAAAATTTCAGCAATAACATAAAATATAAATAAATTAAAGTCATCTAAATAAGAAAATAAACAACTAATTCATCCCCAACCAATGTCCGTGTATTGTGTACATCCTGCACATCTCTTGTGGAAGTGAATGAAAATAAAAAAATCCCAACTTCCCATGGCCACTTGATATTAATCTTGAGAGATATGGGCTAGGAACACAACTTAAAACATGAAATCCAAGCACTGATAGTAATAGATCATGTCTAACTAGACTCATCCCAAATATTATGATCAAATGAGCTTAACCATTCTCTGATACCATTTTTTCATGAACCTGATCAGGTGTCCATCAAAACTGAAACCCAACCCAGTCTGTTACATAACCTTAAGGGTGTTCCCTATTCCCATGGGCTAGCATAATGCATGTGTGCCACAAATAATGTTTTGGGAATGATTTACCCAATTTTGTACTTGTAAAACAACCAAAAACAATAATAAAAAAAAATGAAAATTCAATCCCAACAATATTTAAATACAATTCATAATTTAAATACATGGTTTTAGAAAGAGCCAAAGTTGACGACAACTCAAAATTAGTTGAAATCCAACTCACGAACCACCACACAATGGGGGGTAATCATCGCCACAAATTCTCTATAGTAATACTACAAGAATCGAAGTCAAAAACCCAAACCGCCGTCTCTAAAGAACATTCACATGCCTATGTTAATCATAATCAAGTAATCTTACATCCAATGGTGTATGTTGGGTGTGAACCTAAGCCAAATTGGATTCCACCCAAAAAATTCTATGTGATTAACATTTTAATGAAAAATTAATGAATGTTTTTATGAACTAGAAATGTCAGTGAAAATTTTAAAAAAGGATATAACATCAAATGAAAAAAGTGTTTAAGGTTGAATCTTTAATGAATGGGAACATTTGAATAAAACACACATGTTTTTTACTTTTCCAGAAAAACACCACATATTCTAATGGAGTGTACCACATACTCAATGATCATTAGTCACAAGAACACCCCTAGGCACTAGATTGTTGTGGGGCACTAGGTGCTTCTTATATTAGTGAGAATGTATACATAATCAATAGCCTTATCATGCACGGTCCACTAGAAGGGGAAACCCCAATGGACTAGTGGTCCCTAAATATACTCAAAGATTTTTTAGTTTTGTCATATTCAAACATTTTTATGTGATACATTTATGATACCACTATTGTATCACTAGCATACTATTCCTTGTCCACCCACCTAGATACCCGAGTTTCCCTCTTTGTGCTAAAACAAGTTCCACATGTTATAAAATAAAAATTTCACATGAAATCACAATTTTCACATAAAAATACAATTTCATAATTATACACATCCCAAATAGTACACAAACTTGTTCCGCACCCTCAATATAATTTAGTAATCCCTTTAATGATTTTTTAAAAAACATTAAAGAGGTAAGGCAATGGTTTGAACACAAAATCCAATGAAAAATAATTTAGTAAGTTTGAATGCCAGAAAATATCACACCCAACCAGATTTGGATGAAATAAAACATTTAATAAACCAATTCCATGATTTATAAAACTACCACCAAAGACAAAACATGGAATTAAAATAAAAAATAATAATTTTTATACAAAAAACTTCTTTAAAATCAACCACTTAATCAATTCATCAGAAAACTGTTTTCACACCAAACTAAATAGAATGGGAACATGAAAAATATGGAAATCAATAATGACACATTATCAAATAATTTCATAACATGAAATAACATATTATAGATGTCAAAACCCCCAAATATTTGTGTGAAACATCAACTGCACCACCACCACACCTCAAGGGGATGAAAACGAACAGTAATCCCCAATATTGATCCAAGAAACATAAAATTATACCCTATGTAGGAAAACCCTAGTTACTTGACATTTGTAACTTCAAAGAGGATGGAAGAAACCCTAAGGATATGAAACAAAAATACATAATGAATCACATACTTGAGAAATGTTGATTTTCCCCAAAAAAATAACATTAAAAAAATGACTTCCATGTGAGGTTGAGTGAGTTTGAGAGCCTTCCATGATTGCTAGCGCAGAATGGGGGATGAAAGGGGAAGATGGGTTTAATCTCGGAAGAAATACTAGAATACTTTTAATGATCTGGATTCTTGTGCATACTTTTTCTACACCGTTTATTAAAAAGTGTGGCCGGTTCTTGACACACAAAACCATCATTTTATTCCAAATTTCAAGGATAACCTAGGGGGAACATAAGGGGTACTATAGAAAAAGAATATTAAAGAATGATTCCTGAATATATGGACATGGTTGTGACACATCATCCATTATTCAAAATAATATTATGTGAGTTTGATATTAAATAAATATCTATTTTTTATTTATTGAATATTATGTTATGTTATTTAATGAAGAACAATGAAGTGATATTTATTTATTAACTAAATAGTAATTTTTCATGGCCTTGTGAATATTTTGGAGGAATTGAGGACCATGAATTTAGTTCTTGTGATAAATAATATATGTTGAATAATATTTGATTAAATAGAATTTAATTAAATTATCATGTTGAGTGTATGTCGATAAAATAATATTATTGTTATTATTTTAAGACATGGTGTTCCACAAGGAATTAAATAAACAGTAATTTTAACTTGTTCAAATATTTATTTAAACCCCCTATAATCAATTTAACCTAATTTTTTTATTTTCAAAGATATTTATTTCATTTTTGTTGAGCACAATGAAAGTGGGATATAATCCTCTCAGGCCCTAGATATATCCCTACCAATAAATTATCCTAATAAAAGAGAGTTATTTTCCTCCACATCCCTCTATCGAGTCTAAATATATCAAGTGTAACGAGGTTTAGATATGTTGTTCAAGAACCCAGATATTACTATGACGATGTTTAGATATTTTTGGAACACATGGGAATCATCCCAAGGGGATATCTAACCATGATTCCTAAAATAGAATGATGTTACAACATAGATCTCTTTTCTTATCCATCAACAAAGAAATAATGCACACAACATAATTCTCTAATCAAATAAATTAATTATAATTAAAATGTGATTATCTTTTACTTGTTTTAGATAATCTATCCCTTTTCTCTATTCATTTATTCAATTATCTTGATTACAATGTTCAAAAAAATATAAATTTTGTACTGGTCATTGATCATGAAAAAAATAAATGTTGGGAATAACCCATCATCTAGTTACATGATGACCAGAATCTGGATATTTTTATGATTTTATGGTAAAAAATAAAATAACTATTGAGTAATATTCACTAAAAATATCATAAATATTGTATATTAATTTATCAATGTAAATATAGATATTTAAGGATGGTTTTCAGGTATTATGGTGCTATTTTACCTAATAAATTTAATATAATTAATATAATATAATATATTAAAAGGTGTGCGATCAGACCCATATTTCATACAACTTAAATTATTTTCCCATTTTTACAATTTTTTAGATGTGGGTGTTTATACAATGGGTTGAAAATGAGTCTACAAAATAAGGGAGAATAATGAGAAATTTACTAAGGATGGGGATCTATACTATGATTAATGTTTCTAATTTATGAATATAATCATTTATCAAATTTTTTAAATAAATCTAATTATTTCTGACGATCATATTGAAATTTTGAATAATCTAGCTATTTATTAGTTATGGTGAAGGAAAATATAATTTCAATTAATTTTTATGTAATTTTACATCTTTTTTATTGATTGATCTAGGAAATTGAAACTATGATATAATTTAATATATATAAAAAATATGGGGAAGTTATTTTTTTGAATGTAATGGAAGAAATTTTTAACATGTGATGGATTTGATTGTGTCATACTACATTCTATTCAATAACATGAAAAATAAATAATGATATATCTAAATTATTTTCTATTCATAAACATTAAATATATTTTATTACATTTTTCCAAGATTAAAATAATTAGGAAATGGTTTATATTCTATATAAAAGAGTGTAATTAATAATATGACTTACTTTATACTACTATTAGTTATTAAATTATCATATTCAAAGTATAGTTATTTACATATTAAAGGGTTTCAATAAATTTTAAAAATATTCATGAAATTTTAATCAAAATATTATTATGATTCTCATTCGAAAATAGTGATGTTATCATTTCATTTTCTCATTTCCTATTATTCAGTTAGCTATTTCAACCTGGGTACTTTCATGTATATATATATATATATATTGAGTACCATTAAATTTTAAATTCAAAACCACTAAAAAATACAATTAAAATCATTATTTAATGACACAAAATCTATATTTATGGGAGACTAGAATTCTAATATAAAAACGTGACCACAATAATCCAATAACATTAATGATTTTTTAAATATATGTTTTAAATAAAATACAAATTCATTTTTTGCCTATCATTTTATGTAATTAGGATGTTTTGTATATATGAAAGTGTAAATTTTAATAAAGATTCCATTTTACACAAAAATTATAATATATATGATGAAACACTTGCTTCATTCAGGGTAAATCAAACATTTCAAACTCCAACATAATTAATATTCCTACTCATCCATATGCCTTGGTAATATAATTTAAAAATATTGGATGATTATAAAAGTATTATTATGTTATATAAATTAAAATTAACACATTAGCCATTGTTAAAAATTAAAAATATATAATAATGTTTTTATTTTCTCAATTAGCATTTATGAACAAATTTATGATTAACATTCCTTGAAAACAACACAATTAATCAATATATTTCATCATATATTTAAAAATATATTATAACAAAAAAAATAATTATCATGTTATTTACATGAAAATATGAAAACCCTCAAATAACATTCCTTTGAAAACTATCCTTTTAACATTTATCATATATTCATAAAAAATCTATAAAATCCAATTCTAATTTCCATCTTGAAATTAAAAATTTACATATAGGAAAATATGTATAATGGTAAATTAACCACACATTGAACCTTTTGGGGTCACAATAAATTGATTCACCAGACCACATAATTCACCAACCACTAGGAGTAACATATCACAGGTAAATGCTGTCACATTACCCAACACATTGGATATCTATATTGGGTTTTAAATCATCCTAACTATTTTATAATCACCAATATTCATAATAAATTTACAATATCTATAAAATGACTAAAACTCATATTATGTTCTCTTTAACCATAAAACTCATTAAAATAGAAATTAAACACCACTAGTAATACAACATTTAGTTACATTATAAAAATGAAATGAAATATACATTTCCACAGGAAGCCCATTAATAACTAAAAACTAAAATAATTCTCGTAATGTTGTCTTATTTGAGATAAAAAATATAATATATAATTCTTGATAGTTCATAATATATATAATTTATAGAAGGGAATTTCATGCTATATACACTGAAAAATTTCTTTTTTTTATATTTTTAAAATGTTTTAAAATAACACATATAGAAAATGTTGAAAATAAACACTTTTAAAAAAAATATAGAGAATTTAAAAAAGATTTTAAATTGAATTTTTTAGTAAATTAACGATTTTCTAAGAACATTATGAAATCGTTTAAATTATCCTTGGAATTGATGAAAAATTGATAGAATTATGACTCTTGAATGAGATTGTAAAGATAATGTTTGTTACCTTAACATTGGCCCATATTTCTCATATATCTATCCATATAAGTAATAAAATTATGATATATTTCTACATTCTCATGAAATTTTTTAATTTTCATTCAGTTACCAATATTAAATTTATTTTAATATTTATTATTTATTATATATTTATAAAAATGATTATTTTTTTCATACGTTTTAAGGATTCTTGGTTTATATTTATAAAATGAAATTGGTAGACTGACTTTCATAAATTGGGTCATCGATTCAAAATTGAAGATTATTAATCATTAAAAATGATATATATAAACATTAATATAATTTTTTAACTATCCATGGAATGTTAAAATGAAAAATTAATCACATATATTTGTGGAGGTCATAGTCCACACAAAGGAATGAGTGAAAATGTATTTTTTAAATGGATAAAAGGTAAGAATATAAGGAGTTATTAACCATTTTAAAATAATTATATTGTTATATATGTTATATATATATTTATTTGACCCATAATTTAATATATAAAATAAATATCATGACTTAAAATGAAACAAATCTCTTCATGGAATGATTTTATTTCCCATAGGACGAAAATGTGTTAAAAATGGATATGTTATAAAAAAAGTAAATTGTATGAATATTTATGAATATTAATATATTATATTATCATGTGTATTAAATATTAAAGTGAGTTTTAAAAAAATATATGAAAAATTTGGTTATGAATTTTGCATCTTTTTTTTATAACATCTTCTGGATTAAATAATAAATAATATAGGTTTTCCCTTTTGTTAGATGAGAGACTATATGGAATGGAGAATAACTTAGGGGGGTATTTGAGGTAATAATGTTCATCATAAAATGAATATAAGGGGTGAGGATGTGTGGTGTTGTAGATCCATTTTTTATATGAGGTTGGTTGAAATCTTCTGAAGAAATTTAATATTAATATTTAATATTTGTATCACTCATTTAGAATGAATCTAATTTCCCAAATATTTTAATGGAAGGAGTATAATGTTTAAGTTAATTAGTAAAATAAATTTTATACATTTTTAACTCTAATTTTAAAAACTATCATTTTATTATCCTCTTCAGTATCCTTGATTACCTTGTCCCATGTAACAAATTCATGATATTTTGGGTATATGAATGTAATTTTAAAATATTTCATGTATAAAATTAATGAAAAATTAATTATATTATTGAAAATTTAATATATATTTCTCTAATGATATGGTTTTTTAGGTTTTTATAATGATTTAACAATATTTTTTGTATAAAAAATATAATTTATCATTACTTTTTAGACTATTCAAAAATTAGATTTTAATAGAATCATGAAAATAATTGAATACTAATATAAACTCATTAACAGTTACATATATATTATAATTAACCTTAAAATTAGTGTAACACAAAAATTCATCAACAAAATAACACATTTAACATTTTCAAAAAAAATCATTCTCTTTTTCAACTACTTTCCCAAGATCCATATAGACATTGCATAAGAATTTTAGGTAATTATACAATCATTAAAAACTAAAAATAAATTAATATAATAATCATATTCTTTTATGATTCCATCATAACATATATATTTATTCATAAAAAAATTATCTATACTCACATTAAGAAAATATAATTTATGTTAGAGAATAATGATTAATAATTACTCTAAACATAAACCAACTGAAAGGTCATAATTAATATATAATTGAATAGACATTCCCCACATTAGAATATATGATGATAAGGTTTTACTGTGCCAATTTTTTTAATTTAAATGTGTTTTTTTTGTCTTTAGGAAAAAATTGTGTCCTTGATTAACATGTTTACACTTTTCTATGGTGAATAAATTTTAACACGGTTTTAATTACATGGGAAAAAATGAACTTAAACTCACTACTAGATTCTAACGCCACCCAAATTCAAAATTTAAAATACAATTTTGATTATTAAATTATACAAACCTCTAAAAAAATACATTGTTATATTTTTGAAAAACATAATAAAAATGAATTTTTTAAAAAATTAGTTATTTTAGAAATAAAATTTATTTTATAGCTAACATATGAATAATGTTGATTAACATATGTTTAATAAAATGAATATTATTTTATATTAAAATAAATACAACTCCAAATATAATAATTAAATTACATTTAAGAGAAGATAATAAAATATTTTTTTAATTATTCAATAAATTTCACAGATCACCAAAAAATCATTCTTTTCCAAATGACCCCAATGAATTAAATTAATATTAATTGGTAATTATATTTACAAAAATTATTTTATTTTTTAAATTAAACACATAAATTTTATATAAATTAATAAAAACATAAATGAGTATAATTAATATATTCAATTTTGATGAAAATATATTTTCGATGTATAAAATAAATTGATACACATTCATCGTCTAATAACAACTGATAAATGAATTTTTTTTTATGAATTATATTTTTTATAAATTTTATAAAATAATTCATCTATTGTCATTACCTTATTTTATATTGATAAAAATAGTTTGTATGTTAAGAAACATTAAACAATATATCTCCTAAAATATTATAGGATCATTTTTAAAATATTTATTTTATATTAATAAGGAATTTATCAATAATTATTAATTAAATAAAAACATCCAACATATATTTCATAATGTGGTTTCTCTTATTTAAATGGACAAAACCAATTCCATGGTTATAATTCTTATTTTTAAATAATAATATTTTAAATGTATATTTATCTTCATTTTATGCTAGGAATTATGTTTGGTTCATGAAAGAAAACATAGTGTTATTTTTAAACTAAAATATTGGGGGTTTATATTTATGGAATTGGTTAGAGAATCATTATAAAAATGTATTTTCTATTTTTTAGAGTTGTATATTTAATGAACATGTTATGAAATTTATTCATTAATAGTTGTATTTATATTGGGATATATATTTATTATTCACTCGACTTACATTAACTATTTTATATAATAAGGTCAATCATATAATTTTCAATGATGATAATAAAGATCCTTTTGGAACCGTTTAAATTAAAGTGATTGATATCATTGGTTTCTATGTCTTGTAATCTGAATATATCAGGATACATGAGTGGGGTGAATTTACATTACAACATTTTCAGGAACATTAAAATTTTGAATTATAATGTGACTTTTATAATATAGATAAATCATATATTATCAATATTATCATACTATTATTTATCAAGTTGCATTGATTTTCATTAATCAAATTTTTTAATCCTAAAATTTCCTTTAAATTTATATATGTTTATTGAATGGATGATTTATTTCGTAATTTATTATTCAATGATATAGTTTAAATTATTTATCTGTATTTAATAGTTTGTTTATTATTAATTATGTGGATATATTTGGATAAGGGATGTAAAAAATTGGGAGTTTTTAGTGATCAACCTATTTATTCTTGGTCATTAAGAACCCTATAGATATAATTTTTCATGAGTTATATTATGTTCACACTATTTGATATGAAGACTATCCCTGATGTGATCTATTATGGTAGACAATGTATTGTACAATTATCTTATGATAACAAGTTATTATTATATATTTATATTATTCATGCATAAAATAAAATGGGTGACTAATAAAATCAAATGAGGTTTTAAAGGAGGAAAATAAGGACAATTTTATAATATCTCATATTATATATATAATTTTATATTTATAAATCTTTATAATTAAGGAATATAATTGATAGAGGAATTAAGGTGCAGTTTCCTGGAAACATGACAATATATTTGTGGTGGAATCATTATTTTATATTATTCTTTTTAAAAGAAAACATTATTATTATTAATTTACCATATTAATATAATTTCTAATAAAATGAATCATAAAAAATTTATTGTGTGTTTTGTGTATACTGTGAGACAAATTCTAGATGTTTGGTTTCTGGTGGATTTTTTATGGTTGTTAAAATTTATTAATTCAATCTGATATTGATCTGACGTTATATATCTATGTGTTTCATGATATTTTGTTATATCTTATGTGGATGACTTTGTATGTTGATCCATATAGACTATCCCATTGAGAGGGATGTGTGAGATGTTGATTTTTATATAAATGTGATATTCATTCCAATGAGATTTATCGAAAATATTTTCTGTGCTACCCTATTTATGGTGGCTATGTCAAATAAGTCTAGATAACATTCTTTTCTATGTGGAGCCTAATTAGGAATACTTGGTCTCTGGGACCCTAATCATATGTTTTTATTGTTTTATATACTAGTTATATATCTATATTTTAAAGAATGGTCTTAAATATTTTATCATAAGATCTTCTATTATGGAAAAATAATGGTATTTGATGAGGTTTCATAATAAAACAAAATTAAAGCACCGTGCATGGTTAAATTTTTTTATTTGGAATCTATTAAATGGAAAAGACCCATGTTGTCTGGGGTACAACATGATTGTTAGAAGTGTGATATAATTGTTCGATGGACTAGAACATTGATGTTTTATACTAATATTTATGTTACTTTTTATTCTTACATTAATCCACCATATGTTGGGATCCTTGTCATTATTTTGGGCTAAGTAATTATCCTCCCATAATTACATTTTACATTAACACTTTATATATATAATTTCACTCTGATGATTTATATATTATTCAATTATGAATATTAATATTTATTCATCTATAAAGTTTTTTTACACAATACTATTGGATTAATTTCATCACCACGACCCCTTAGGCCCTTGATTCTAGTTGAAATCCTCTTTTGTTCATGGTGGCCCACCTGAGTTCATGTATCATTTCGACCAAATCCTAGTGATTTGGGATGATTTGTTACATTTGGATCATAGGTTCCCATGTTCTCTAATAACAATGAAAATTATTGAAAAACTACATCATTATTCTCCCACCTCTGAATATATTAAATTTCACATACCATGATTTGAATCAAATTTTCATCAAATTAAATCATATTTTTGATTTATTTTCATAAAAATAAAACATTTTATGAAATAAATTTACATTAAAATATATATTTTTTAAAAAACCAAATTCCATCATAAAAAAAATATTTTAATGAAATATATTTTTCATTAAAAACGCCTTATTTATTTCCATTACAAAAATATATCCAAAATATTCAAATTTCATAAAATCATAAATAATGACTTATATTTATTTATATAGTTTAAAATGAAATACCATTCACAATGTATCAAAAAATTTATTAATATGAATCTTCACAACCAAAAACAAATTAAATTTACCAAAAAAATACATGGGATACATCAAAAATGAGAATTATGGTTTAATTGGACAACAACGAGAACTTATCAAACAAAAAATGTCATAAATATCTAATTCAGTGATCTCAATATTAACATAGGGTAAAAATAGATATATTTCATTGGGCTGGTAAGAAAATAATAAATCTCGTAGTAGTGAACAGTGGTAATATCATTTAAGGTAAATTATCAATGAAGTAGATAACATCCAATAAATTCCATATAATCTTACGTAATACAATAAAATTAATTTAGAAAAATGGGAGGGGAATAAGATAGAAAAAATTACAAAAAAAAATCTATTAAAACACTTCTTTAATTATCTCAAATGCCACCATAAATGGATGTAACATTCTTTGAAAGACTTGGTAGCCAAATTACCCCTTAATGATACTAAAACTAGTAACACAATTACATGATGTGGGTTACCTTTACTCATGGTTTTCTGGATCCAATCACACAGAGGAGGCCAACACACTGACTGACAATGATAAACTATTGAAATTCATTCAATTTCAGACTCACTACATCTTGCATCACATTATTGTGTAGGCTGATCTTTTTAGGTTGAAAAAGAGGGATCCATATGCACATTCCCATGAACACACCCAATAATAGAAATATTGATCATCCCATGGTATACATGTGATCGCTGGACACATCATGGCTTGGGCCATGATGTTTTCGATCCTATGTTACGCCAAACAAATCTGAAACTACTTTTATATTATTGACCACAATTAAACACATCCTAACCCAAAAAAATGAATCCTAAAGATCAAAAAATTGAAATAACTCAAACTAAGAAGTTAGATCAATAAAATATTTTATTTCCTTAATCACTACATTCAAAGAACACCACTGTTTAGGTAATACTAGAGGTATTCAAAAAACTACAATATCATACTTCATTTTTTTCAAAAGTTGAACTGGGGATTTAATTTTAAAAAAAATTATTGAATATCTCACAATTATTTTCATGATTAAACAATAAATGATTCTAGGACTCATCAATGTGTATTCCCATTAGAGTAATATACAACGTATTTGTTCCATGGTGAGTGAATTTTGACTTCCTATAAATTTAAAAATATACATTATAATATAAAATATAGGTACAATTATTTCTACTTAATGAAAAATATATATAATTAATTACATTTAACATTATATAACAATTTTCAACATATTATCCATATATGGAATATAAAATACGTTCAATTAATATATAAGTTTTTATAAAAATTATCAAATACATAGTGAATAAATTTTATTAAGATACATCAATGTATTAAGTCCTCTACCATAGTAATTTATTTTGAATTGATGTGGTCTAAGAGGGATTATAATGTCAATTTTAGAAATATAAATTAATAAAAAGATATTTCCCTTATAATGTTTTTGGCCAGGGATAAATATTAGCTAAAAATGATAATAAGGAAAAATTATTTGGGTAATCACAAAACATAAAGTTGTTATTAAAATATACCCTTAGAATATAAAGTATCTGAGAGTAGTAATTTTTATCATGGTTTATAAAATAATAATAATGTGGGGGTGCATTTTAATTCCTCAATAGTATCATAGAAATAAATATGAATAGTGGAATTTTATTGAATAAAATGATTAAATAATTTATCATAATTAAATGTTAAAAATGTTTGTCTAAATTGTATCTATAAAGTAAAAATTTATCATAATAATATTTTATATTATTTTAAATCCATACTATCATGCTTATACTCTTCACAAACCCTTCAACTCTTTCAATTTATTAGTAAACACTAAAATTTAGACTTTTACGATGGATGTTAAAATTTAAAAAAAAATCAACATGAATAGATCTCTCCCAATCATTTATAATATATAATATACCAATGAGATACATGTTTACCACATTCACATAAAAAGTGATCTTTTTTTGTCATTCTATCATAACAAACACTTCTTTTTATTATATGAACAACTATATTTGTGTTATGATTTAAATTGATTATAAAATTTAAATAACAAATTGTGTACCTAACATAAAATAATAAAATGATAGAAACTAGTGTGAGGTATAAAATAATTCCAGGGTATAAAAACTCATGATTTCCCATCACAGTAGAGGTATAATTTTTTTTAAATATACTACCATGTCATCATTTTGTTGAATCATTAGTATTAAAATTTTTCATGAATTGATTTCTTTTCACATTGGTAACTCATAATTCTCCTCTAGGAATATATTTTTTAAAACTAAATTTATATGGAAAAAATAATAGTTTTTTAGAATATATATGATCATTATTCAACACTGGAGTATCAAAGAATATTTTTTTCATATAATATTAATAATAAATAAAAGAAAAAATTATTATTGTTTCACCTGTATGGATATCTATTTTATAAAAAAAACTAAATTCTTTATAATTCATGTATCATATTATTGAAAATAATTCAAATACTTTTTAATAATTTTTATGTATTATATAAATACATAATATCGATAACAGAATTCATAGGAACTCAGTGTATCATTTAATATAAAAATATTACTAAAAGGGATTATTAAAAAACATAACATATTTTATATGATGTTTGAAAACTAGATTGTATCTCCTCATTATATCTAATATGGAATTGTCACAATGTTATTTACATACCAGTTTATGTTTTATTGAGTTTCCAAATAAATTATTATTCCTGCATGGGAATGAAAATATAACCATAGAACAAAAATATTTAATTAAATGCACGTTCATAAGGGTAGTTTTCATATACATGCTATGTTATTCATTAAGGATTGTATAAAGTTAAAAATTCATATTACATTATGGTAAATCTTAAAAATGATGTGATGTGTAATGGTATCATGGAATTTCATTGTTTATATAATTTTAATTAGTAAATTACATATTTTTTATATACATAATATTTTACTATGTTGATGTAAAAAATTGTCACAACAGTTATGTAATGGAAAAACCAATTCCATAGCTATGTCAAAGTATCAAACAGAATCACATAAAGGTAAGGAATAAAATTTATAGATTCCTAATGGTTGGAATTATTATGTTTTTAAAGGTAAAAATATATTTATTTATTCTATGTAGGTGAAGAAATGACCTACATAATAGTAAAATTGATTTTTTTTCCCAAAACCGAATTGAATAGAATTTTAATGAAATGATAATAATAAAATTAAAAATAATAAAAGTACCATAATAAATTAGAATAATGACAAAACATATATGATCAAATAATATTTATGAACAAAAAATTATAAAATAAATAATATAATCTAAATAATTTAAATTAAAAAAAATTAAAATAAAAATGATTAATATTTAGAAACTCTCCAATACTAACATTGATGGCATGAAAATATATATTTTCATAAATTCTGAAAATAAAATATTTTTTAGAATATTGGTTTTGTACATTATTAAATGACATAGAAATTGTTGAATATATTAAGTCTTAAATATCCATGGATTGAAATAAAATATGACAATCAAAATCATTTTTATATTATTGTGATGTATTGATCAACATGATCATGGTGGGAAAGTTTTCATGGTGGATAGAAAACATATATTGCATAGTGGAATCAATAACATAATAATTTATGGAAGATGTTTCATTTCAAACCTACCAGACACTAGTGACAACATAAATTTCTAACAATTATTAAATGGAATTATATTAAACATAAATTTATAATAATAAAAATGTGGTTATTATTTTAATTACAGATAAATTAAATTTTGGACCTACTGTAAATGTATGTTATAGTAGATGAAATCAAACAGGAAATTAATTTCCTAAGGGAGAAATACATTATAATGGGTAAGGAGGTATTCAAAAAATTAACAAAAAATAGGGTTATTTTGTTAAATATTTCATTATATATTGGTTATTACATTTATATTTGAACTGGAGGATATTTGAGGGAAAACATAAATTTTAAACAATAACTACTTTAATTTTAATTTATATTTTTCCCTTATTCTCTGTAAAAAAGAAGACATTTGTCTAAATATTATTACACATAAAAGAGATACTTCATATATAAAATATTTTACTACATGTAATTAGAGTTTATTCATGGATGACCCATAAAAATCATTTATTGAGTAATGTTTTATTATATGATGAATCATTAAGTGATGTATTCTTTAAATAATCTAAAAAAATATTATATCATACATTGAATGTATTTTCTAAATTTGTATGAGATTATATATTATATCAACATGATATAATTATCCATTATTGATCGGATGATATATATATATATATATTCATTATATATAGGCGAAGTATTAAATAATTGGACATTGATATATTAATCAAGACATAAACATTTCTAAGAATTTTATCTTCTAATTTAATTATATATTAAATGAAGGAAAAATATTAAAAATGGCCTATAATAATGTAATCGTAATTTTCTTACTAGAATATAAAATATAGAATAATTTCACGAGATTTTGTTCTATGCTGATTTAGAAAAATGTGTATCTCCAACTACCACTCTTATATACTGATTATGACTAGTAAATCGTTTAGATTTAATGGATAAAATTGATGATGTGTCACAATGATGTTTTATCAAACCATGTATATCATTGATTGATTCTATAGAGTTTTTTATTATAAATGTGAATATAATATGTATTTTTGGTATTGAATATGAAGGATGTTTTTATGTTATTTCATTGACGTTCTATCTATTTCACATGATTTATTATGTATTCATTTAGTATAAAATATATTATAGTTATAAGAAACCTATCCACAATTATTTTTCCATCAGATATGGGTAAAAAAAATAATTTATTATGATATATTTAAATATTTATATATACATTTTCATGTTTTAGTTACTCGTTATGGTGTTTTTATTAATATATAAATTATTTTAATTTTATGTATTATTATTTTTTGAATATCATGATTATATTTTTAAATATGATGGAGGTCACAGTCTGAGGAACTCACATTTTTTATGATGTATATGAGTCCTTACAAGAACATGGTGCATCCTAGATATTAGTACATGAAAGTCCTTAATTTTTTAGAATGGAATGATCAAAAAAATATTATAGGGTGTCCTAATGGCTGTACATGTAAATTGGTTCTATAATAATTCAATCCATAAAACACAATGATTACAATCCAATATCTTATTCATAAAAGCTATGTAGGATTTTTATAGGAATATTAGTTCACTGTGGTTTTGAATACAAAAAATACATTTTCAATTGAAAACCATGTATGGGCCTATAAATATTATAAAAAATATTTTCATCAATTATGATGAATATGTATTATTTGAGGTTGATATGTATCATTTGTGGAAAACATTTGTAAAATTCTTTATACATGAATTCATAAACCATGTGTTCTCATTATATATAAATATATTTTATGGTTTGAATTCTTGGATATAATAAACTATATTATTCATGATCATTTTTTATTTACATTAGAAATAAATTTTCAAATATTACTACCCCAATATTATTACAATTATATTCCCTTAAAATAATTTACTATTAATGGAAAATATTTTTTATCATGAAATTCTATGTATCTATTTGTATCCTAATGAATAAATCAACTAATAATCAATAATTAATTTTCATAAGAAATATATACATTATGATGTATATTATTATTAATCAAATTTCTTAAGAGTATGTAATGATTTATTTATCCATGTATAACTGTGATATAATTTTTTAAGATTCTTCATAATATATTTGACATTAATTGTAATGAGATTTTACACATTGATTGGTATATGGAATATAATTATCATTATATAATATATTATATTTTTTCAATGATTGAAATTAATCTACATAAAAGTATTTATATGGAATTTGTATTGCATACTGGTTATGAGATAACATATATTTCATAAAAGGGTAATTTAATTATATATTCTTGAAGAAAAGTGTCTTATTTTCATGTTTTTAAAGAGAGGATGAGGGGATATTTATTATATAATTAATAATATAATTTCATTTATATGTATAAGAGGTGAATATTGAAGTGTGCATAAAAATTGAAAATTAATTCATCCTCATAAAAATTTCTAAATTTTAAATTGGAGAGTATACTGTGTAGGTATATATAAAATGTTTTATTGATATGAAAATTAAGGGCAAAAAGCTAAAATTATGGGATAATATGATAATATTATATGGAATAATTCATGTTCCTAAAACTAATCATGAATATGTTCTGTTTTATGTTTATAGAAATGATTTCCTTTGTATATTTTTATATGTTTTGTGTATAATTAATTGAATATTTATTTTTGGAATCCTTGTATGATTTTTTCTACTATAGTGCATATATCTTCCTTCATAATCAATTAGTATTTAATAAAAGATGATATTGTTTAGGGTAAATTATTTCAACCCTTGTTTAATATATAAAAGATTATTAGGATATTAAAATTTTTATTGTTTCATGTTTAAATGACTTACACATTCATAATTATGTCTTCTATATAATTATATATTCATCAAAAAAACTGGTCATTTTTTTTCTACCACAATGTAGAGATTATGAGATATTTTATTCGGTTTTTTATTGATGTAGTGTTAGTTTTATGCAGAGCTAATCCAATTATAATATATGATCATGATGTAAACAGAAGTTCATATATATAAATATTATTTAAATGTTATTTTAGAACATAATTATTATTGAATTCAATATCCTATTCATATATAAATGATAAATCAAAAAAATTAAGAGATTTTAGAGTATTTTTCATCCATAATTCATGGAATTAACTGTTCATTAATGATGTATTAAATATTTTATTTTTTTATGATAACAAATATTATAATTTATCAACTAATATAGAAATATTTTAGTAATTTTAGGATTTAAATTAACGTTTACTATTTTTGGGTTAACATATGTGTGTTTTAAATTAATTGATCAAAATGAGTGTAGAATATGATAAAACAATAAAATAGATTCAAGATCAGATCATGATAACAGAGAGTGTATAGTAAAAATATGAATATTAATATATGATCTCATACTTGTAATAATTTGTGATGAATCTACATAATGTGTGAAAATATATTTTATTTTATGATTCGTTTGATTGGAAAATGTCTTTTGGGGCATTTAAGGTATATAAACACATTTAGGTGGTATCATATCGATTTATTCACTTTTATGCTTGATAGGAAACTTTTAATATATTATAAAAATCATTTCATCTAATGCATAATAATTATCCATTAGAAATGGATAGTTAGGGTGGGCCTGCTATAGAAAATAATATATTGTTTTTTATGATATTTAGGGATTTTAGAATTGTTTTTTGTTAAAAAATTACAATATATAAATAAATCAACATAAATAAACATTTAATTCAGATTTATATTTTTGAAATCAACCAATTATTTATCCAATGTTATATTTTTCATTGTATGATATCATTAAATGTTTTTCATAATTTTTTAAATTAATCCCAAATTGTTTACTAAAAACAAATTTGACTTTGCATTCAATGATGATTTAGAGAATAAAAAATATAAGACCTCATAAATCATTAACAAAATTAAAAATTAACTACAATTTTATTACATGTATTAATATGATTTAGAATGTAGTGATGTCTTTTCTTATGTGGTTTAATGACCATATTGGTCCCATTTTATAAATATATATGTAAAATTATCACTTTAATCACAAATTTTTATGTTATTAGGAGTATCTTATAATGGATATCATTATAAGAGGGGTAATTGTAGCTTATATTTTTTAAAAGAAAATAAAATAAAAAATAGAAAATATGTATAATGTGACTTTATCAGACTCATAATCAGTTTCATTATAAGAGTCATAGAATCAGAAGCAAACTATGACCAATTATATCAGTTTAAAAGATCATAATCACAATTCATATGATTAAATAAAAGTATGGTTTTTATCAAAATCATAGTAAGAGTGATAAATGTAATTTTATTGAATGATAAGTACAATGACTAAATTTCTATGACAAGCACATTGGATGACAAACTAGTAAAAATAAGAAACACAATAGATATATAAAAGTAAAAATGACCTACATGATATTATTAAGATATTTATATCATTTGAAATTAAGTGTATGTTTTTCAATAACCTTGAAAAAGGTATTAATAGTATTATACTTACTACTACGTTTATCTATCCATAATAGAAATTTCATAGATATTATGATCATAATTACTATGTCTTCCTATCCATATAGGCCCTCGATATGATGATCAGCTTTGTTTTCCATTCCTCGTAAGGCCTCGATCCAAAGGATCAAATTCACCATCTTCCAATCCTTGGAATACCATGATTGTAACAATGATCATGCATGAATTACAAGAAGATAATTTTGTAAGGAAAAATCCCTAACAAGATTCCATAGAACTTACAACTCATTATAGAATTATAATGAAAAAGAATGAGAAGTTCATGATTAAAAATATTCATAAGTATTGAGTTGAAAATGAAATCACTATCTTCAAACTCTTCAAATTACACCCTATTTATAGTAAATGATACAATAGTCATATTTCTATGTTTATTGCAATGACCTCAGATCGTTAGAATGTGGAATTGTATTTGTAAATGAATTTTTGATGTCATATTCATTAATACCATTATAATATTAAAGATATTACTTAAAAATGTCATAATTAAATATATTCCAATTATAAACCTTAGTCTGTTTATTAGACATTCTTAACAATTTCAAGTACGATAATTCTTTTTAGAATTTGTCAATTTGTTTCAATGGAAAATTCATTTTCATGTTCATTAATGTTGCAAGCATGAAAGACAGAAAATTATAAATCATATTATTATTTAAGGTGATTTTGATAAATTGGAAACATTCTAAATATTATAATCACAATAAAGAAATATAATTTTATATTATTAATTCAAAGTAACTTTTTTAATGTTTGGTAGAAGATAATTTTTTCTAAAATAACTTACTAAAAAACATGGAACCTAAAAAGTTAGTAAAATATGGTTTATGAATGTTTTTTTTGATTTCCCAATCTAATGGAAAGGAATTGTAAGATGTAAATTTTATTACTCAACATCATTTTCATTCCTATTTAGAAATTATTTCTAAATTTTATCATTGGGGCAAAGTGGAATAATGATGAATTTATATTTAGGTAATATTTTTTATTAAATTTAAATGATTATTGATAATATGAAATCCACAATCCTGATTATTTTTATTATATATTTATTTTAATTTATTCATCCATATATATTATTCTTATTTATAATGTTTTTTCCAATATGATTTACAAAAAATAAAGAATGATTGAAAACACTCCCCTTACCGAATATATGACATGAAAAATATTACACCATATTGACAACTAAATTATATCAAAGTTTATAGTATTTTAATATAATTTCAATAATATTAGTATTATTATATTGGAAATTACTATTTGAACTAATTTGGTTTTTAGTAACATTAGAAAAGGAGATCACATATTCTTTGATTAAACCATAAAAATCCACTCATGTTTGGTATAGTAAATTTTATGATGAATATGAGGTGGTTTTCTTCAAAATGGATGACACCGGGAGAGTGAATGATTTTGTAATGGGTAGAGTATATGTTATTACGATTAGTGGTTGGACATTATGCTTAATAGAAATTTTAATTTTTCATTTTACTGAATTATGTATATTAGTGAACCACCAATTATATAAAACTACATCAGGGGGGTTATCAAATATATTTTATTTCCAAGTACTAATTTATAGGACTGTTGTTGGGTATTTAGGTACACCTATCAAATATAGAATGATCAGAGGGGAAATAATCAAGAAATCAATGACAATGGGTTAAACTATTATGAGGATAACATATATGGGTAGACTTTGTAATATTATTTTCCAGATAATTTTAATATAGTAAACCATAGTTTAGATCATGTTTTTGGTGTTATGAATGATAATCACAACGAGCATTTTTCCCAATATCTATGTAGTAAGGTTTGTGTTGACTCCCCAATGACCCACAAGTGTCACCAAAAGGTCTTCCACATACCTGTTTATATAGATAAATTATGTAAACTTTTACACTTTTGTTTAATTTCGATTTGATTCCTTCGAGAAATCTATTTCACTTTTTTTATTATAAATTATAATAGATAAAATTCTACTATGTAAATCCATATTTTATTTTCTATAAATTATGAAGCATTTAACAATATAATTATAATAAAATTTTCTCAAACCTTTTCAACATACCATCACCAAGGTTTTCATATATATAATACAATATATCTTAATTTGAATCATGTGATTCATCTAAAGCATCATTACGAAATCATGGAGATAAATATTTATGAGAACATTTTAAGGGACTATTATAGTAGCAATGATTAAGAAGGAGAAATAAAATGGATCCATAGGCTATGCAATAACTATTATGATCTTTTAAATAAGAATAATTACTATAAAATAACACTTTTTTGATAAATTTATATCATTTTATTCTATATAAGATCACTATGCTCAAATTGTGGTGTAGTGAATAATTTACACATTCGTAGGATTTTTTTAATGAGACAAAATGGGTGACTATAGAATAACATTTTGTTATGTGATCAAATTATTGTGCATTTATTATATATATGATGTAGTATCAAAAATTATATTCTTCAACTGATGATAACGATCCTAAATTGAAGAAGGAGAGATCACTTTTATATTTACATGTAATTTTAGAATTTTTATGTGTTTTTATTGCCATTTTAGGTTTTTATTTGAATTAATTAAAATAAATAAAATTTTAATGGAAACTAGTTATATAATATATTTAATATGGATATTATATTATTCCATTAGTAAAATTTTGTTTATTATTTTTATACCTTCATTGGATAGAAAAATGAGTTAGTCAAATAGTTTAGATAAAATTATTGATGGGTGTTGTGTACCTGATTGAATCTTTTCACAGAGATTAAGATTGGTTAATAAAGACATCATCATTTTTAAATTTACAAATTGAACGTAGCTCCCTTTAAATTATATTATTCAACTATTAGAGACTTTACTATAACCGAATAAAAAAATACATAAAAAATTAATTTCCCACACACACAAGGACATAGGGCATCAAATTGTTCATCTATAGTGGATTAAATCCAAGATATATGAATATAAAATTTATATATGTAAATTTACCATAAGAATAACTTATATAAATGTAATGATGGATAGTAAAATCAAAACCTACAACAAATGTTAGTAATATTACACACTGTATTAATAATAAAATTTAATATTTAATTATAAGGATAGGGGAAATACACCACTATTTTATTATTTTATTTACATTTAAGAAAATGCCATTTAATAATCATCTTTTTAAATTTTGCAATATGAATTAATCCATGACCATAGTAGTCTTCATCAATGTATCAGTCATATAATAAAATTAATTATCCCAATGTATGATTAATTTATTATTAATTTATTTTTATTTTATCAGTTTATAAAAAATACCTCAATGAAATATCAGGAACCCATCAACTATAAGGAAAGTTAATGTTTTCATCTAATTCATGTTTCGTCTCCTCAAGTAATTTATAATATACTGTTCCTAAAAATTCATTCAGTGAATCATAAAAAACTAAAACAAAATAAATCTATCTATGGTCCCATGCCAAAATCTAGCCATGAATAATTGAATCATATATATTCAGTTGTCTTATTTCATACATCAAATAAAATATAATCATATAAAATATATCTTTTTGTATATATTGAAATTTTATATAACAGTTTTCATTGATTGATTAGATGAAATTATATTTATAGAACTCTCTTTTTCATTAAAAATCCATATATCTATTATCAATTTATCAAAATTCAAATACATATTTAACCAAATTCTATATTTGTTATCATTTATTTCATAAATTGGGAATTCATTTTGAATTAATTATTTCCACTATAAAAAAAATTATTGACAAAATCATTACCATGATGTTGTACAAGTCTACTTATGGTATTTCACCAATATCACAAAAAAATATTTGCGTGAAAATTTTATTTATGGTTTTATTGGTCATCACATTTGAGAAATGATGTACCCATCCTATGAACAATGAAAGTCGTTTTGACCAAGATATGTTTAACTAAGATATGTTATTATTCCCAATTCCAATTAAATATGTAAATAAAATGAAATCAAATCCTATAATGGAATTAATTACTATAAAAGATATTATTGAAAATTATTATTCTATTTAGACTACTCATTACGTAAAAATTAGAATCATATAAAATACATTATTTAATAGAATAGCTTCATTATATATTTTTCTTTGAAATGTCATTATTAATCATTAAAATGGATTTCAAATAAATATATATTTCGAAAAACATATTCTAAACATTTAAAAACCAATATAATGAGTTATATTTATGAATTCCATGAGATATGTACTAAAATTTAAAGATGAATTATCATCATCTTGGGAAAGTAATAATAAAATCTAAAAAAGAAAAAAAGCATCTCATTCTCTATGATCAAGTTTTTAAAATCAATCGACTAGATATTTTTACCAAACTATATATTAAATATAAACTATGTCATATATTTCATATAATTATATACAAATGAAAATATACCTAGTTGTATAAGGTAAAAATCTTCCCTAAAATTATAATATATGTTATTGTACATTTCATGGGGAATCGAGGAATGAAAACTTGTCTATGTTGTAGGATACACTTACTAAAAAACGAATAAACATCAATATATCTGCTCTATAATAGGGTCGCTTCTCATCCAACATCATTTGAATAAAAATTCAACTTATATATTGTATTTCAATACAAAAAAATCATTATTATAACTTATTGGATTTGTTATAAATTTTCTTCTATTTAATTTGAGCCAATATAAAAACAAAAATTCCTCATTATATTTGATTATTGAAAAAAACCATTAACAATGAAATAAAAATATTATAATACATTTTTAAAAAAAAATTATCCAAATTCTAAGAGTTAGATGACCATTTATTTTAAAATATTAAATTAAATATTTTTAATATTTGTTCATATAACTATATATTTGAGAAAAATCTATAAACACATCTTTAACAATGCTAAAATTTATTTCAAATTAAAACATTATTTATTACACAATATTTCACTTAATACATCCCAGAAAATATATAATTATTTTGTATTTGGAAATTTGGTACATCATATTAAATCTTAAAATGGGAAATACAACATCTTTATAGAAAATTTCTATAACATGATCATAATATTCCATCAAACATAAAACTGTATGGGATAACTTGGAGAGATCGATTATAAAGTTGGGAGATATATAGCCTAGTATGGGGATAAAAATTGTATACAGAAATTTATGTTAGAAAATAAGAACTATAAAATGAGTAAGAATCATAAAAATGAACAACGAGACTAGATATTAAATTATAACCATAATGGAAAAGTGGGAAATATGGAAACACTTAAACCATTGCATGATAAACATTTGTTAAGGATAACTACAAATAAATCCTGATGGAAATAGTCCCATATAGGAATCAGGTTCACTCTCTATCCCAGGAGTACAACTCATGGGATTAAACATTACCCAATGCATTGGAGATCTGTATAATTCTAGGTACACCTTTCACTTCCATTTCATTATCATGGATATGTGTTCCACATAGATCTTAAAAAATGGATTCATTCATCATAATATTTTATTTAATGGTTAAGTATTGTGAAAAAATAAATGTATTCTCCAATTCAAATAGTTATAAATTCATATAGGTGACTACACCTGATAGTAAATGGCTATGTTCTTCACTATTTAGTGGTTTTGGTTTATAAAATTGTGGTGAAATTTCAACAGCATAACAACATCGAATAAAAATTCATAAAATGATTTTATGATATTAAAGGCGGACAAAAGTAATGTCAAAATAAATTGGAATATAAGGGGGATATGGAATAACATATCACATCATAAGTAAATGATAATAAAAGACATACGGAAAAGAAGATACATGAATAAAGAGGAGAAAGGAAAATATAACTTACTTGAGTGTTTGACTCCAAATGATGTGGTGGTGATCAGGGGAGATTATGGAGAACATTGGAGGACTATAGAGAGGGGAGGGTAGAGTAAATATGTTCTCAAATGATTTTTATTCAATATAAATGGGAGCATGGGAGGGCTTATATTTGAAATTATTGGGTATTTCATTATTATTTATAAAACATAAGTCTTGGACTGTATATAAAAAATAACCAAAACCCATGACATAGAATTGATACTGCCAATGGTTTATAACAAATGGGATTGGTTTTGATTTTTTTGTATGTATATGTTCTGAGTATAATAAAATAATTTCCTTGGTTATGAGGTAGTGAATCAAACTCAAAATGAAATTATTTTTAAACCATTAAATTTATTAACTGTTTTAGAGGATTCAAAATGGAATTAGGAAATTAAAAAAATAAGGTTTATATCTCATTATTTTAATGATAAAAATTATATTTGGTTGTGGATATGATTTTTTTTTCATTATGTTTATTTTTTACATGAAGTATATTTATAAGGTATTTATTTTGTACTCGAAAATTCCACTGTCTTATAAAAAGAGAAAAAATTCACCATTGGATAATTATGATGTTTTGATTCGAAATATTTTGTCCCTTTTTTCTAAATAATTTTCTAAATAAGTACTTTTCTCACTTTTAATATAATAATCAACATTGTTTTGGAAAATGCTGCGTTTTAACAATAATTTTTTTCTATCCATTTTCAATATTACATTATAATTAATAAAATATTTAATCATAAATATTTAATAACAATTATTTTATAATAATATTTTCTTAAAATATTACTTGTTCATCAAAAATCCATTAATTCATTAAAATAAATACATTAATTGTATTTGAATATTACCCAAAAATAATATATGTGTTTTATGTATCAAAATAAAAAAACATTTATCGAGTAAAAATTAAAGGTTTAAAATGTATTTATATTATATAAAAAATGATGTATATTCTCATATTACTAGGGTCCAAATTCATATCCCTTTAGTACACCAATAAAACTCTCTATGTGTATGGTGTTTGATGGTGCATATTTCATATAGTGGATTGATGTACATGGTTTCTGTCATGATCTCGATGAGTTAGAACTTATCCTATAAATGGTTTCAATAATGATTATTTTGTCGGATATCATCATGGGATTGGTCAATAAAAAATCACATAGAAGTTATCTCCCATTAAATATCTAATAAAGAGACTTCAGAGGGTTTGATCCTACTGTTTGATGCCATCACATCCTTTTTTAGTGTTAATTTTTTTTAAACCCTATTTTTTTTATAATCTTGTGATATCTGTAAAAACATTATATTATAAATGGAAAAGATTCATAAATTTATTTTATTCTGATATCGTATAAGAAAACCAAGTAATGAAAAGAATTTTCTATAACCATATCATTTAATACATCATTTAATTAAATGACAAGGGAAATTTAATTTATATCATTTTTGGTCATTAAAATCTCCCCCCTTAAGAAAATTTTCCCTCAAAATTTTCATTTCCAATAATATAAAAGATGATGGAAACCTTGTGTCAACACCTCCTCTAGTTCCCACATCACTTATTCAAATATGTGGTTTCTCTACAACACTTTGATTTGGTGAACTATCTTATTTCATAGAAACATTTCACTACGATCTTGAATCATCACAACCTTATCCTCCTAGGAATGGCCATTCTCCAATGGTACCTCTTATTGATTGATTACATGTGAGGGGACTGGTATGTAAATTTTCTAGGGGGATACATAGAATACATCATGTACATGCGATAGGTTTGGTGGTAGTACAGGTCAGTGGTCCACCACTCTTATGAGATCAAGGATCTCAAAAGTTTTCAGTGTATCTAGGAATAGGTATTTCCTTATTAAAAAATCCCATCAGATTTTTACATAGAGATATGTATAGTATATCTTGTCTCCCACATCAAACTCAATGCCACAACGACGATTGTCTGTATAGATCTTCTTCAGAGTCTGAGAAGCCTTGATGTCCTACTAAAGGGTATTCAGAATTTCCACAATATCCCAAACCATTTATGGACATAAATGTTTTAATTCCCTATATTCATCCAAACATGTACGTGTTCATAATATCTTCACTTAAAGGGATTCATAATGTGCTATTTATATGATGTTGTGGAACTATTGTTGTATGAGAACTCGACTATAAGAAGTTGTTGATCCAATCCTCCATTGACCTCAATTGAGCATGCTCTAAACATGTCCTCAAGTGTTAGTATATTAGGATAAAATTATCTCTATTATTGGGGGTGATAATTGATGTTGATGTTTCGTTAGGTGTTTAGATCATGTTGGAGACATTTCATGAAATTTTGTGGAAAACATTGTATCACGATCAGATAAAATCGATTGGGGTTCTCTATATGGAATCACTACTTCTCATATTCATATCCATGTACATTGTTCCATTACCAAATAATCTCAATGAAGTGTTGAATATTAGTTAGATGATCCAGCACAACCCATATAGCAATATTTCCTTTTAATGTCTTTGGAAGACCAGTGACAAATTCCATGGTTATAATTTCCCATTTCCATGTAAGGATGTGTAATGGTGGAATTATCCCCATATATTTCAGTGTTTTTTAATTCACATTATTACATATAAAACATATTTTTGTATATTATGTGATCTACTTCTACATATTGTCCCACTAATAGTGTTTTTAGAGATCATGATACCTCATTGTGCTTCCTAGGTGGATAGAAAAGGTTGATCAAGGTGCATCATCTAAAAGCTCATTCATTAACTCGGTATTTCATGGTAAAAAAATCTTTACCCAAATCACCAAACGTACTATTCATTAACATTGAACTAGGATGATTTATTTCTTATTGTTTCCAATTTTTTCCAAATTCCCTCATTGTCACTTTTTTCATCATTTATGTTCTCTATAAGGGACTATTGAGAAATCATTTCTGAAAATATTCATGATGTTTCTTTTATTATGATTCTCATTTAAATATATCCCTAATCAAGATGATCATATCTCTATAAATCTATATCAATGGTACAACAACTATATTCTTTCAACATAGAGTGTCTACCACGTTATTCTCGTTCCCTAGATGTTGCTGAATTGGGATGTAAATGCCAGCGATCATATTTAACCAACTTATTTGGAATAAATTCATCTTCTAAAGCGTGAATATATATTTGGTGGTTTTTTTATATTCATATATTTTAAACTTTTAACAATCCTCATATTGAACCCAAATAAAATATGATTTTTTTGAACTTTTTTAATGTGGGAAATATCATTTTAAAAACCTAGAATAAAAATTGAATTCTGAGTGTTGGAACACATAAATGTGGTGTTTATGGACATGAGTGAAGGTTTGTTAAGATATTGGGGTGGTTCGATGATTTTTGGGGGAACCGGGCCCGAAAATACTATGATTTGAAAAGATGCAGTGGGATCACTGTTTGTTTGAAATAGTGCAGCCCATTACTGGTAACCATGTGGCCCTTGATCAAGGGGGACATAGTCAGGGAACATGGTATACACATAGATTTAAAAACTATGCACCTAGATTTCACACTTTCCCAAACCATGTTCCCAGATCAGACATATAGTGGTAGGGATAATAACAAAATAATGTACATCGCAATGACTCCAAACCATGCATCAAACCTGTGTTGGATTCCCCAGGGTGCCTAGTAGAGGGAAAATGGATGGTGCACAGTTTTTTAAACTATTCTATCTAAACTGTGGACTGAGTCTAGTTTAAAAAATTTAAATTAAAAAAATAAAAATAAATAAAAATAAAAAACTAAAACATTCACCCCTATCTCTTTCATAATTCTCCTCCCCTCTCATTCCCAAACTGGGTGCACAAGCACCCACCTAGGACACCCTCTCAGACCACAGATTACACTCTATTTCTTCATGTTTCATCTGTAAATATCTTGGGTATGCCTCCCCCTTCCCTGTTCACTCTGTATCTATCTTTCATTCAGACTATTCATTTCCCCCTTTAGTCATCTAAACCGTAGGGGGAGTTGTACACCATCATTTCTTAATTTCCTTCGATTATTAGTCATGTGTATGGTCTCTTGAGTCATGTTCCAGTGTGTTCTAACAACCATTGCCAAAGGTGAGTTGGTTCAGATTATTTCGGTTTTCCACATCCATTTAATGTATGTTATTCTTCATGTTTATTAGATTCAACCCATAAAATTTAAGTTCTTATATGTTTAAAGGATCCTATAAAATATTTTTTTTGTGTTTTGGGCCCTAACTTGTGGTTTCAGTTCATTGAGATTAAGGTGTCTCACCTACGTACGCATAGGTAAGTGTAAATTTATATATTTTGGATCCCTTGTTTTGTGTATATTCATCAATTTAAGTGAATATAAATGTATGGTGGAAAGTAGTGCCTATGTATATATATGAAAAATTAATGTGAATGTGTGTGTAGATAAGTATATGAATATAAGCTTATATGTAAGTATCCACATGCCTATGTTAAACACCATATGGGTGTGAGCATAGGAAATAGGTGTCTTTACATGTATGTGGATGTTCATATACTCGGTGGGGGAGCATCATCTTCTTGTCATATAGTGACAATAGATCATTTGTTTGGTTTTGTTCCACCCTAGGGTAAGATCTCTTTCCATTCATTTTATTTTATTTACTTCCTTAATGAATTTATTATTGATCTACCCATAGAATTTAATTACTGTAGTGGTTATTCGATTAAATTCTTCCTTTCATAATTCTATTGAAATTTCATTATGAAATATTAATTGTGTGATAAGAAGGTTATGATTTTTTAATAAAACCCCCCAATCTGAGGTGTGCTACCTTAATGAAAAAAATAGTGGGAGTAGACTTTTTATACATTCCTTCTCTACTCTTCATAGTTATTTGGTTATACAATTATTTTATGATTGAAAAATAGAACATTTATTAATGGCCTTATTATTTTAAGAAACTAGTTGCCTCAGTATGGAACTTTTTATTTTGTACAATTACATGAATGTTTTAGCTAACGACTAGGATATTGAATGAAATATCCTTTGCCTCCTGATTAGTTTATTAATCACAAGAGACGCCAAGGGTGTCTGGGTTTATGAACCATGAAATGCAACTTGTCATGAAATAACATTCATTATGTTTTGATTATGGTGTTTGGGTTTCATATGATGGATTAAATGATTTGGTTTCACCATTGAAATGGAAGGACCTCAAAACCTGACCCATAAACCTATTTTCCATGTTTAGTAAAATTAGTCGAGATGACCTTGATTGTGATAACTCACACCAAGTAGAATTTTTTGAATAAAAGTTTTAGACAAAATTAATTTCTTTCCTTTTATTAATGTGTTTAAATGAAATTTATTTCTTAGAAAATTAATAGAATGTCGATAGTTACATGATTGAGAGGTCCTTGCCACATGTAATGAATTTATTCTGATCACTATGTTAACATTTTTATTTAAGTACATAAGATGGGTTTCCTTATTGATAAATGTGAATGAGGTTATTTATATGTAATATGATATGGCTAGGTGAAATTAATAATATGTAATAGCTTATGAATAACATTATAGTTTATGAAAAGGATTGAATGGTATTGAGTGGGAGGCTGTTTACCCAGTGCCAGTTACTTATGCTTATGGGCGGGAGGTAGTTTACCACATTCCAGTTGTGTATGATTTTGCGTGGGATGTAGTTTGACCCCATTATATATATATATATATGTTATATATTGGAGTAATTCTTATCACACACCATTTATGATTACATTATATCAGTTTCATTCATTTCAAGACACTAAGGTATCTTGGATTTAGGTTAGGAGTAGGTTGTGAGTTCCCCTATAGAATGGTATGGAAGGTGTACATCGTAATCCACCCAAAAGTTTATTTTCCATTTGATAGTTCTATGAGAATAAAGTTTCTTGGTACTAGGATAGGGGAATACTATGAGACATCCCCTGGAATTGGATACATGAGGTATGTTCTTATCCACCCAAAAAAGAATATAATTCTTTAAGGCCAAGACACTAAGGGCACATGGACCTAGGATATGGGAAGACCGTGATAGCTCCCATGGAATTGGATAATGGAGGTATGTCCTGATCAACCAGAACATAAAATTATTTAATTATATATATATTGTGACATGATCTGATGATTATTCAGCCAATGAGATGAAGTTGTTATAGTTTTCAAAAATCCCTTCGGAACCTTGATGGGTGTTATTTGTTTAAATAGTTTTGTTTATTTACTCTTTTATACCTCCAAATTGTCTTAATTTATTTTAACCAGGTTTGGGATTCACACTATCAGTGTCGGCCTACTGGTATTTCATCTCACATCCCACTCAGGAACCCTAGGTACAAAAGTACTCCTTATACTTTCAAGACCTAGGCTGATTGCCGTATTCTTATACCTGAGGTGTTAGGTGAAAAGGACTAAGCAGGAGATCAGGATTATCATGGATATCGACTTTAGAGATTTCTATCTTTTCATTATTTGGTTCTTATATTATAGAATGTTGTTTTTTTACTATTTTCAGCATTGTAATATTACTATATCTTACATTCATCGTTCTCATAAATAGGCTTTGAACAGTTTTTTTAGTTATATAATAATATATCTTCCACTACATTACATTTATATTTACCGCTTCATTTTGTTTCAATTATTATTTGTCTCTATGATAATACCTTTTAACTTGTATAAAAGGATATATCCTCCCCACTATCACCTTCTGAGACCCTTGCTTCTAGTCGGTAGCCTCTAGCATTTGGGGAGATGCAATTCAGGCCATGTGACCTATCGGTCAAGAAACTGGTTCGATGGTAAGATGGGTCAGGATATTACAAAGTAGTATCATAAGTTGTTTTATTTCATTTTCCTTTTTCTTTTGGGATGGTAGACCGAATATTATGAATGTTTCGACACTTAGTTAATATATTTTTTTAATAATGATCAACCCACACATAGTAAATGACAAAGTGACACAGGATGGGATTGTTGTTCATGGTGTTTTATATTAAACTTTATGTCGTTTCACCTTTATTTATGGTATTATTTTCAATTTCTTAATAGATTATAGAATTTATTGTATTTTTACCCTTATCCAGATATGGCATGGAATTTGCATCACATGCATCATAAAAGTCACATATAAAATTCACATGTGATCCATAGTTCCATGAAATGTAGTTGCTTTTATAGTTTTTCATGATGCTTGTTGAGAATTCATTACTGAAAATCCATGCATCTATGTTACTGATTATGATAACATTGTTTTTATGGTTAATATGTAATTTCCTTCATGGGATGAAAATATATGGGTTGTGAATACTTGGGATGATTTTTTCAATAGTATGGTGTATGGGCACCTTATAACCGGTAAATGGTTACATATTTATTCATCCAATTGTGAGAATAATATAAATAAATTAATAGATTTTTAATAAAAATGAAAAGGATTCTATAGTTTGAATTTAAAATTGGATTTATTTTTACTAAACTATATAAAAATGAAAAAAAATAATGTGTTTGGGCACATTATATGATAGTGGATGGACACCCACAAAGTGGAACTATTATATATATGATCATTCCTTAATTTGAAATGGGATTGGATTCATATAATGGGCTATACTTCTCAATCAATTATGTATATGGGTGCTTAATGGGTTGGGAAATGGAAACCCATGTAGTCTAATTATCTATATTTGATTATGTTAAATTGTGTAATGGTTAAAAATGAAATGGGTTGTTCATTTCAAATTGGAAATTAATTGGTTATATTAAAAAAAGTAAAATGGGGACCAAGCTGTTTAGTGGGAAAATGTTTTTATGTGGTAGACCATTTGAGGTTTTTCAACTCTAATAATATATAAAATTCTATTAGATTGAATTTTTTTGAACACGTGTTTGATAAAATCATGTACCGTGTGCTTTTATTTCGAAAATGGAACTATATGAATAAAATTAAATCATTTAGATGTTAATGATTTAAATTAATTTAAAGGTAAAAGGATTTGAAATTTAACCTATTGTGAATTCTTCTATTTAAAACCATCTGGTATGCGTAGTTTTGAGTTTCTCTAGATATTCCTTGGAATGGGAACAAAAGTGTTCTCTGACGGTTGTTTCCTATATAGAAATGGTTTGATATTATGCTCGTGAACCTATCACTTCTATTGGAATGTCAATTTTTTGGGTTGATAATTGTTCTTTTTAAGGGGCTATCCAATCATAAGTATCACCTTTATAAATTTAATGCCTTTATTTTGCCATCAGTTTTATTCTAGTTTGTGTCATTTGGGTTCTGCACCTGGTATATATTTCATTATATTCTCTGACACATCTGAGTGTTATTGAGAGTAATGTCACATGTTTGTTTGTGGTGTTTTTTGTACTAGCACACATTTCACTGTCTATTTTACATTATTTTCCGGCAATGAATAGGACACTCCATAGCGGTGATTTTCATTTGGGTTTTAGTAATTACATTCCCTTCTATGTATAAGCAGCAAGACACAGAAAGGATTTATGGAACATGTTGGTTTACATAAAATAATTTGGGGATGTTGGGTTTTATGGATGTAGGAATCCCTTTACGAATGTTGTTGGTTGTGGTTATATTTCATCGGTTACATATCAAACTATATGATTCTTTATTGGATGATTAGGGATTGGGATCGGTGGTGGTGATGCATCAGCAGCTGAATCCATGTTTCCTCTTTGAATTCTACTCATTGTGATTCGACTACTCTTTTTTCAAGTGTGTGGGCATGATTGTTTGGAAAATGTTTCAATCATCTTATTTTAATCTATTTAGTTACAATAATGTCCCATGTCATGAATTTATCCTATGTCCACTTGGTTAGTGTCAGTTTTACATTGTGGAAATGCATTAAATCCATTGAAATAGTTTGGGAGGTTTTCCTTCGATGATTGGACGTGGGATGCGTCATTTAATTTGTGGTTTTTTCAAGAACGTCATCTAGAGTTGGATATGAGATTTCGTGAACATCCTCATGGTAAATACAATATTCCATGAGAGAGGGAATCATGGTTCGGATTATAAAATTAAGACGATCTAGGTTGTTTTCCTTTTAATTAGTATGCCATATTTTCTTGAATATATTTCTCTCCTATTTAAATGGTTACATTTAGTGAAAACAATTTCCAGAAAATATTCTCATGGAGATGGGTGTGATTGGTGTTGGAAATTGATTTTTATGAACAACTAGCTCAACTTGGGTTTTCTGGTTGATGGAGATTGGTCATTCCAACCATTTTGGAAATCACATGAGAATCATTGACATAACAATAGAGTCATGTGAGTAAGGAAATCTGAAATGTGGTTTAGTCATAGTTTGAATTGGATGTATAAAAAGAATGCACATGGTGGGATGTACCATTGGATATTTTACAAATGAGATGACGATGTGATCATGTATCTAGTTGCATGGGCTCAGGTAATAGTCACCTATCATTTCGGATGGAAAATGAGCATTGGATTGAGTTTTAATGGATTATGTGAAGCTTGATTAAATGGATTTGTCAGGTTTTGTTGGGCGTTCAGGAACACATCATGGACATTTTAATGATTCCTCACAAACCATGTTGACTGGGTGATGGGTTCATTGTTCCCAAATAGTTCAGGAGAGTGAGATGTTCTAATGTGGGAAGGTTTTAGCGATCTATATTTTTAATTATACAATAATGTGATGGTTTTTGGTGTTTTTTAATTACTAAAGTGGTATTTTTTAAAACCATGATTCAGAATGGAATTATGTGAGTTGGAATGAATCTTCAAGATTCTTTTGGACATGTCTTATGTATTGTTATGTTTTAAGGGTTCCTCAAGGCGTTTTGGGAGTGTCAAACCAGAAAAAACCACATTATGAAAACATTAAGAGGGAGAACAGTGTCTCTGAAATTTTGTGGACAATTAAAAGCAATAGCGCGTCCCCTATTGAAGGTGTATATAGGTGGGGAACTTGATAAGATCATAGTTTCTCAAACCATTAATCACTATTTAATTCTTAGTGGAAAAGACAGTACCTATACAATGTTCATCGCACAATTTTCAAACTATGGATCCATCCCCTACGAGATGCCCCATGGTGCCCAGTAAACAGAACACAGATGGAACATGATTTTCTAATCCCGGTTTCCTAAACTGTGTGTTGAGTCCAATTTAAAAAAAAATTAAATAAAAATAAATTAAAAGAAACTAAAATAAAAACTAACACTCATACTACCCCCTCTCTATCACACCACACCTCCCTCCTCGATCCGTAGACACACAAATGATCCCCCTACTATGGATCTATCTCCGACCATCGATTTCACTATGTTTCTTGTAATTTCATCTCCAAATCATCGAGGTAATATTTCCCCTTCCCTTCTATTTTTATTTTTGGATATTATTGGCCTATTAATTTCCTATCATGGTTCATCTGAACCAAAGGAGGAGGCTAACCCTATATTTTGATTATTTCCTTCAATGATTGGTCATGCGAAGGGTCTCTCGGGTCATGTTCATGAGTGTTCCAATAACATCCACCAATGACGAGGTAATTAAATTTATTTTGGTTCTCAACATCCATACAAGGAAAGGATTTAATCTTGTTTCATTGCATAGAACCATAAATTTTAGTTTCTATAGATTTTTTAATGTTCCTTGTAATTAATGTGCAGTGTTTTGGTCCCTATCGAGTGGTTTCTGGACACCGAGTCTAAGGTGACATTCCTTGGATTACATTTGTATGGGAATATATATATATATAATATATATATATATATACAGGGTCCCCAATTTTGTGTATATTCCTCCATGGTAGTGAATATAAATGAATGGGGATAGGTGTTCTTATGTATTTGTATGAATAAAGAATTATTATGTGAGTGGAGACAGCTATAGGCATTTAAACATATATATAAGGATCACATTGCACATTTTCATGTCCATTCAGGTGTGTGCATAAGGGCTTGGTGTCCTAACATGTATGTGAAGATGAATATACTAAATGGGCGAGCAGCAACCTCTAGTTAGAAAGTGGAAAGATCTGATTTGTTCAAATGGGTTTCTCCATGAGATAGGATCTTTTTCCATTCCCTTTTGTTTTAAGTGATGAATTAATGAATATATTATTGCACATCCCAAAGGAATTAATTAATGCTATTGTGATTAAAATATATACTTAATTTGGTAAATATAAGAAAAAGTTAAACATGACATATTGATTATGGTTTATTAATGGCATGATTTTGTAATTAAACTCCAACAATAAAGGTGTCCTACATTAAAGCTAAAAAATTAGTGATCGAAACTTTTATAGATTCCTTCATACCATTCTTTAGATCAGTTGTTATACCATGATATTATGTTTGATAAATAACACAAAAATTCTTGACCACACTATGTTATGAAATGAGTCGCCCCTTTTTGGTATATAGACTATTATTCCTTGATGTGATGGTTTTAGCTAATGGCAGGACTTTCAAATGAAATATCATTTTCCTCCTAAGTAATTTATTCAACCCAAGACAGCTAATGAGTGTTTGGTCTTATAGACTATGAAATATAATATTTTGTGAATTAACATGCAATATGTTTTTGTTACAGTATTTGGGTTTGTATAGAATGGAACAAATGAGTTGGTGACACCCTTTAAATAGAAGGACCTTGATACTTGACCCGTAAAAAATTCCCATTTTTTTGGAAAATTTGGTGAGATGACCTTAATTGGGATGATTCACACAAAATGGAATGTTTTCATTAAATTGTGTATCCAAAATGAATTTCTTCCCTTGTATTAATGTTTTAAAATGAAATTGATTCCTGGAAAATAAAACCAAATGTGGCTAATTACATTATTAGGAGGCTCATGCCTAAAGTAATGAATTGATTATGTTCACAATGTTAATGTTTTTATTGATGTACTTACGTTAGATTTTGTTAAGCATAAATGTGAATGATTTTGTTTATATATAAAATTAAATGGCTTTCTGAAGTGCATAATAATTATTTCCATATTCAGGGAATTATAATTTTGGACAAGGATTGTAAGGTATTGGGAGGGAGGATTTTTACCCCATGTCGGTTACGTATTCTTATGGGGGTAGGTTGTTTACCCCATTCTAGTTGTGTATGATTATGGAAGGGAAGTAGTTGTACCACATGAAAGATTTATTTATATGTTATGGGTGGGAGGAATGCTTACCCTAGACCACAAATGATTACGTTAAATCATATGAAAGAATCCCTTGAGACTAAGGGCTCTTGGTATTAGGTTAGGGGTAGGTCATAAGATATACCCTAGAATTGTTTAGTGGTGGTACATAGAGATCCACCCCAAGTCATATTTTAAATGTGATAATTTTTAGAGACTAAGATCTCCTGGTACTAGGATCGTGGCAGACCATGAGATCTCCCCAGAATTGGATAGCGGTGGTATGTCCACATCCACCCTGTAACACCCCAAGCTTCCACGGTATATTTCACTTTGAATAATACAATAGCTTGCAATTTACACAACTTCTAGTTATAACACACCAAAACCAATCAAACTATCCATTATGAATAGTAATACCTACATTTCTAAATTTTATCATTTTTATTTTTCAAAATGGACTTGATTTTTGGATTTGTAATTTCAAAAGTATCTTATGGTGATTTTTTTTATATTTCTAAAAACATTAAATATTTAAAAAATAGTGAATAACATTGCGTTACTGTTTAAAACATATTTTTTATTTAAATAATTATTTATTATATATAAATTTAATTTAGGTCAAAATAGATACATCATACCTATATAATTTTAATGTAATTCTTAGTAGTAATTTTATAATAATATTAGATGTATAAAATTTTATTGAAATTTTTAACGTCTTTTACCCACCTTCTAGATACATTATCAAATTTTCATAAAACGAAATTTTATCACTTCTGTAAAGTGAATTTAAAAAATATTAGATACATGGTTTACATCAGTGATTATAATGTGGGTCACTATGTTGAAATTAATTTTTCATGAATAGTAACTTCTGAATATTATTTACCACGATTAAAAGTTAATATAGTAATTAAAGGTAAATATGATATTGTAATTACCCTAAAACATGTCTGAATTCTATTCCATAAGTGTTTTCTGACCAAAATAAACCTTAACAATAAAATATGATCATTTCTGATCCACATGGCTTAGATTGGGACATTTATTATTATTTTATTTAAAGAAGAGTTATAAGTGTTAAATTCAGAGTTTAATAAATAAAAAAATTAATATAGGGTTATACATAAGATAAATTAGACTATAAATATTCATTATAAATATAAAAATATTTCCTACATTGTGGTATTTTATTTATTATTTACAGACTTTACATAATTGAATTTATTTATGACACTATGATGATGTAGTAATTACCTTATTAATGAAAGATTATAATAATTGATATTATAAATATCCAAATAAATGTAAATTGAGACTTTTTATTCATTCCAATGATTTTTTATGTTAATATTACATGTTAGGGATGATTAAATAAATTATTTCCTATGTGATATAGTTGTTATGACTTTCAAAAAAAATACCAAATAGTGTCAAAATTGACATAAATGAGTGTTTAAAACAAAAACTATATTATTAAATGATATATTATTCCAAAAAATATAAGGATTCTGATGAAGGAATTATTTAAGGTTTGATATTTCATTAATGAAACACTTGGGGTTCACTTAAATTTTAATTGTATGTTTACTAACAACTTATTATAATAATACTTGAATACATGGTAAATGTTAAACTATTTAACTAAGAGTTAAATTTAAAAGATAAGGTTAATATGGTGACCTAAAACTATCTAACATCTATTTGTTGAGAGTTCTCCAACCTAGATCCACTTTTTTCTTTGATTTAAATCTTTTTGGAGCCATTATAAACTAAATATGATTGTATAATAAATTATTATTTGAAGCTTTTCCTTAAGTGACCCTCACCTCTCTTATAAAAGGGTACTTCCCCTTCTCTCAAAATCACACCTCCATATACATTTGACATGGAAAACCCCTACTCCAATATACTCCCAACTACCCTAACATTATTATAGAGGTCATTCATTGATAATAAACAATCCAAACAACCCCTTTTGATCCAATCAAAATGAAGCACACGAAAAAGATGTAATAATTTTATTACCTATTTCAAAGTTCTTTTCTTCTTAAACATCCTATCTGCTTGTTGTTTCCATGCCAAAATAATAAATCTTGTACCTTATACTTACTGTGTTATTATTATAAATATGGTATAATAATATTCATTATTCTATCCATCCTATGAATGAAAAAGTCATCATGCGTTTTTACGCATAACTTACCGTCTCCATGCCATGGTGTTGATTGTAATTAAAAACTTAATTATTTGGATGGTTATAATAAAGAGTATAATTGATGTAAATAATTAATATAGAATGTTAATTATTATTTATATAATATATACCATCCAATTAAAAATTATTTAACCATCCATAGAATGATATTTTTTCTTGTGCGTACGTACGGATTACCATCTCCACTAACCCAATGAGATTCATTCCCCATTGAAACCATTCAAGAATAAATATTATTTTATGATTAAAAAATATTTTTTGGAACATAATATCATTATTCATATGAATCCAATTCATACTATCCATAAAAAACCTGACTTATGAAACAAATAATATAAAAGAAAACGAATCAGTCAACACCTGAAACAGTGATACTACTGAAATATTATTTACAAAGAAATATTAGAAGATCATATATAATATAGTATTTATGTATATTTTTATTTTATAATTTAATAAATATTAATTATCTATTATAAATTAGGGTAACATACCCTCAATCAATTAAAAGTACAAGGTAAGGGTTAATTTTTCAATCTCTTTATTATCTGAAATTGTTTATATGTGATTATATACTAGGACCTCTTTATAATCAACATCCATGTTTCATAGAAATGTTTTTGAAATTTTTTTAAGTATTTCCAAGAATATGTTTTAAAGTCATTTATACCCTTGTTTGAAATTTTATTAAATGCTTTTAAATGAATCTTTCCATCATTTTCCAAACAATTTACTTTATGAAGTTTTTCCCAAAATTAATTTAAGAATTTTTTTTAATGTATACGGCGGGAGAAACTATTTTCCACCATTATTATATCTTCAAAGCCTCCATTATATTATTATAATAATAGTTTCAAAAGAAATTTTTTATTTTATAATTATGTGACTTTTAAATGATTTCAAAATAGAATGAGAGATTTCTCTCAAATTGTTTTGATTCCATTTATGTCAACATTCTCTGATGGATTTTACACTTGTATGAATTTTATTTACTATGAATCAATATGAAATATTGTATTGAATGTTTTGTGATATGTTGGACTATGGATATGTTATTTTTTATACCATTTATTTTTTATGGTTAATGTATTATAATATCATATTCTCTTTTTAATAAGAAATTTTATGTTATATTTCAACATTTTAATATGAGGAATGTATTGGACTTAGTAAGTGATGGATGGAGCCCACATAGCTCCTTGATGCATCGGTGGGTATCATGACACAAACTTTTTTCTTGGCACAAGTCCTTGAAAAAATATTATTTTTAGTATTTTCATGAGGCCTTGACTATGTGGTTATGATGTCCGGCAATATGCATTATATCATTATGAAATTAGCTATTGATATTATATGTGATTATTCGACTATATAAATATCCATGTGAATAAGTAAATGAAATTATTTTGACTTATATTTTCAATATCATGATGATGTTTATAGTTTAAAAAGAATTTTTTTCTTAGTCTTATACATTTCCTTAAATGTTTATTCTCATTTATGATAGTTTCTGTTATATTGTCATCCTTACTGCACATCTGAGATCAACCCTTTCTTGTGTTTTCTTTTTCATAGTACGTGAAGATGTATCTTAAGATTAACCCACAGGAATAGGATAATGGATATGAGTGTTTTCAAAGGGGACATAATGTTTAGGTTTATCAATTTCATAATCTAAGGTAAATCTTATAAATGTATCTGGTACTTCAAGGCTACTAAACTAATAGGTATTTTGAGACATGATCCCTTGTGATCATGGCAATGTTATGTAATAATGTGCAAACTCTGGGTAACTATGGTTGGGGCATTATAGTTTGTATCAGGTGGAGGTTTAGTAAAAACATTGGATGCTATATTTTGAAAAACTCTTATTAGACCACATTACCCTAAGATAGGCTTTGAGGATTAGTATACAATAACATCATAGAATTTTGGTAAAGTATAGATATTGTGAATTTTCCAAGAAATAAATCTGTATCGAAATATGAACAGGTATAAGAAGCTCTGGAACAGATGTACTTAGGAGTGAAATCTTTAACAAAGAGTGTCGGTCTTGACCTGGGGTATCCTGTCACATGACAACGGGCCTTGCTTCTCTCTTGGTTATGATATTCCGGGGGGATATGATTAGGATAATTCGCATGGTCATTACTAACCATTATGAAGGATTAATGAGTAAATACTTATTCAATGAAAAAAAAATTTTATAATTATGGATTATATTAATTAACTTTTCAATTTATCATATGTATTTTACTAGTTTTGAATTATGTATTGTGATTCATAATCTTATCTAGTGTATATCATTATTTAAAAATAGAGACTAGTAGAAGGAAAGGAAACTTTATCAATGCACATAATCCATCTAGGTATTTCCCTCCTAATAAATATAATTATTGTGGAGCTCGTGATGAAACTGGTGCTGAACAGTTTATAACCATACTCATTCAACTCACTCAGCTTATGAATAATAACCTTACCCATTTGAATCACCCTAATCCATAAGAATTAGGATCAATGATAGAAAACTTCACGAGGAAAAAAACACCATATTTCATTTGGAATTGAAATATATTTGTAGTAGAGTGATGGATACGTTCCTTAGATAAAATATTTCATGCATTGGGGAGTAGTAAAAGAGAAAAAGTATTCATGGTAGTTATCAGCCTCACAGGAGATGCAGATCAATTGTGGTCATTATTTATAAATACAGAGGAGACTGAAGAAGTATCAAATATGTAATGGATGGATATTAAGGAGATTTTCGTAGAAATATACTTTACTCATGACCATTAAGAATATATGGAATGAAAATTTCTGAGTCGTAGGAAAAAGGAGGATGAAAATGTCGCAAAGTAAGAGGACAACATTACAAGGTTTTCAAGGCAGGAGGTATATAATATATGTAACCCAAGGAGTATGATTGGTTGATTTTATGATGGGTTAAAACCATTTCTTCATCTATCATTAGTCTCACAATCCTTCTCATCATATAGAGATATTGAATCGTGCGCTATCAAGACCCAAAAGAAATTCTATATGTCATATTACTTTAATGCAATCCAAGAGAATAATAGATCTTTTGAACACTTGGGAAATTGAAATAAGGGGAATAAGGGAAAATTTGAATTTCTATCCAGTTGAATGTGTGGGAAGAAACGCCCTGGTACTTGTCTGAAGGGAATGAGAGTTTGTTACAAGTGTGGTGAGAAAGGCCACCAAGCTCTTCATTGCATGGGAATGAAAGTGGATGTCAATGTTGAATGCTACAATTAGAGAGAAATTGGGCATTATTCAAATGAATGTCCTATGAACAAAGGAAACATACCTCTGAAAAGGCCAACAGAGAAAGGCCAAGATAATTTGATCAATACTACTGAAGTTGGAGCTCTAATTGATGTGGTGGAAGGTAATTTAATGGTTTTTTTTCATATTTAGCCAATTCTTTATTTGATTCTAGATCATCAAATTATTTCATATCTTCCCCGTTTTCTAAGAAAATTAGATATTTCCAATTTGATTTAATAATGGAGTTTTCAGTCCAAACGTCTATAGGAAGTATCATTACAACAATGTCTTGTGAATCAGTTACCATTAGGGTATATAAATGTTTTTTATCTATTAATCTCATCGTTATACCCATTATTGAATTTGTTAAAAACTTTTGTATGGATTGGAAATCAGCCCGTGATGCAAAAATTTATTGTAAGAGGATGGAGGTTATAATTTTTGTTGATGATAAAGAGTAACTTATCATTAGAGAAGAAACATTACCATCTTATTCTTATCTAGATCGACCCCCTGTAGCTCTAATAAAATCAATTATTGGGGAGTAATATAATTAAATAACGATGGTTGATGAACGAAATGTTCAAAAAGAAGAGGTACCTATTGTGCAAAGAATATATTGATGTGTTTCCATAATATTTACTTGGACATTCTATAGAATGAGAAATTGATATTTCCATTGATTTAACTCCTTTTTCAAGTCCCATATAGAAGACCCCGTATAGAATTGCCTCTGTGGAATTAGTGGAACTAAAGAAATAACTAGGGAAATTTTGTAATAAAGGATTTATTCTCCTTAGTGTTTCCCCAGGGGGATCCCATATTCCTTTTGTTAAGAAGAAAGATGGATCTCTAGGGAAGTGCATTGACTACAGAGAGATCAATTCTATGACCATAAAGAAAAAGTATCCCCTACCTCACATTGATGAATTATTCGATACTTCATGGAGCTCAATATTTTACAATGATTGGAATTCGATCTGGATATTATCTGTTGTGTGTGAAGAAGGAAGAGATTCTAAAGACAACATTTCACACCTGTTATAGGCATTACAAGTTTACAGTGATGCCTTTTGAACAAAAAAATGCACCCTTTGTATTCATGGATCAAATGAATAGAGTTTTCCAGGAATATCATCATGTCATTGTAGTGGTATTTATTGATTATATCTTTGTTTACTCCAAAATCAATGAAGATTAGGAATATTACCTTTACACTATTCTAAAGACTCTTAAAAGAAATGAATTATATGGTATGTTTATCAATTGTGAATTATGGCATCATGAGATTTCTTTTCATGGCCATATTGCCTCTAAAGATGCAATCTCTATTTATCCTTCTATGAAAAGTGCAATAAAATAATGGAAAGTACCATCTAGTACAACTAAGGTACGTAGTTTTATTGGTTTATGAGGTTATTATTAGTGTTTTGTCCAAGATTTTCCCTGATTGTCTATCCCATTAACTAAGATCACATGTAAAGGGGTTAAAGATGTTTAGAAAAAAGTGTGGGAATTTTTTTTTGAATAAATGATGATAATATTAGTCAGTTCTTTTATCTTGGCTCTACTATCGGGGAATGATGGGTTTGCTATTTATAGTGATTCTTCAATGAATTGAAATGGTTTTATCGATATTCATAATAATAGAGTTATTTACTATGTATCATGATACCTAATAATTCATGAATAAAACTATCTCACTCATGATCTTGAGTTAGAAACTATAATAATTGATTTAAATATATGGAGACACTATCACTATGGTGAAAAATGTGAGATATATATTGATCAAAAGAGTTTGATGTATATTGTCTCATAGTAAGAATTCAACCTGAGGCAATGACAATTGATTGAACTAAACATAGATTAGGATTGCACTATATAATACCACCCAAGGAAGGAAAATACTGTGGCAGACTCTTTGAGCAGAGATGAACATGGAGTTTCGAAAAAGATGAGAGTTAAAAGGGATCTTGTCTTCATGGATCTAGTAAAGATGAATATGGGAATAATCATGGAATGTGAAACATTAATATTTTTTGAAATGGATTCCAAACAATCTTTATCAAAAAGGATAAAAATTTCTCAGACTGCTGATAAGGAGTTTCAAAAGAAAATTAATTCTATGAATGATGGGATAATGATCAACATCCTATATGAAGATGGGATTTTGAAATTTGGGAAGAGACTTTGTGTTCCTAATATAGTTGATACCAAAAGGGAATTTTTGGATGATTCTCATAGCTCCAATTTCCCTCTACTCCCTGGTTTCACTAAGATGTATAATGATTTTAAGGAACATTTTTGGTGGGACAACATGAAGAGGAAGATTGTTGATTATGTGTCCGGATATGTGGTTTTTCAAAAGGTTAAGGCTGGAAGAAAACATCTTAGAGGAGTCATGTAACCTTTTCCCATAGTTTAGTGGAAATGGGATGATATTATGTTGGAAATTGTCATGGGGATGTCAAAGACTCCTTGAAAGAATGATGCAATATGGGTCAATATTGATCATGTTACCATGTTAGCACACTTTCTTGCTACAAGAGAAGATTTACAATTTGAATGATTAGAATGACTATATATTAATGATTTTTTAAGAATTAATGGAGTACCCCAATTGACTTTTTCTGATCGTGATCCCAATTTTACATCAAGATTATAGATAAGTATTCAGAAGGCCCTAGATACTGAACATTGTTTGAGCACAGTCTACCACATTCAAACAGATGGAAAATCAGAACGGACTATTGAAACCATAGAATACATGTTGAGATCATTCTCACATTACATTCAAGTTATGTGGGATAATTATTTAAATCTAGTATAATTTACCTAGAAAAATAGTGTTAGGACCAAAAAGGGGCCTATATACCCTCAATGGGGGGGGGGTGAATCGGGGTATGGGTATTCTTTTCTAAATTCATTCTGTCCCACTGGATCTTGACCTCTTTATTACAATGGTCACTTTGTTTACAATTGTGTGTTTATTATGACCACATCTTTTCTAATTTATCTGATGATGATTCTTTAAATGAAATTTAGGGAAGTAAGTAGGCAGACACATATATTTTTACATGGTTCACCCTCACTAGGCTACGTCCAAGGTACATACAATGATGATGTGCAACTTTACCAAATTCACTGAAGCTCATTGCCAAAAATGTTCGGGATACATCAATTCTATGCCCAGGCCAACTGCCTTTACAATGTTTAGGTTCAGCTCACTGCTTTCCCAAGGGTCACTCCCTATTTCTCTCTCTCTGGATAACTACCGGTAGAAAGGATAACCTTTTTCCTCTTCCTTTACTCACTTCACTTGGAAGGGATCCACTCATAGTTTATAGATGGGTAGGTCTCTTCATTTTCAAGAATACATGAATCCTCAACTTTTTATAGATGCTCTGTTGAAGTTTAACATTCATCCATAGATGAATACCACTCTGCCTCGGAACACTTTGAAATTTCTTTGGAAATACCTTCATAAAGCACCCTACTTCGTGAGGCTCCCAATATCGTGATGCTCAGAAAAGACTTCATGAAACTCTTGCCTCTTCACAAAGAACAGTTGTGAAGTAGTCTTGGGAAGATCATGTCATCATAGAGAAACTTCTCTTGTGAAGCTCACTGAGCCAACGCAGAGCTCACAGCTTTCACAGAGCTAAATTATCTGTCGTGAAACACTTCTTTTGTGAAGCACACTGCCTTCTCGAACCAACATCGCAAGCCGAGAGAAACATATTTTATTCAAAAACTCTCTCCTTCTCTATACTTCTCTTGAAGGGGTTGTGGCCTATTTGTATATGATTCCACCGATCCTCAAACATTCCGTGCGAAGTTAATGCCATGTAATCTCAAATCGTGAAGTTCTGAAGTTCCCGCAAAAATTCATCAAAATCGTGAAGCACTACGGAAATTTTCTGATCATGGAGCTCGTTGTAATCATGGAGAAACCTGTCAATTACTTCGCACCTTCGCTGTGAATCTCCACTCGCAAAGATCTTTGCCGCCACAATGCCCTTCAACTCTGTCGTTCGTGAAACATGACTTAATTGTGAAGTATCATCGTCAACATTCTTATGGTCTTTGCGGATTCCAAACCATAAATCCTATCTTCATGAAATTCATTCCTTTTACATATTATGATGAGATATTCAAGGATATCCAATTTTCGTGATGCTCGCCAACCTCCACATTTTAGACCCGAAAAATTTGGCAAACACTGGAAAACGGTACCACCTTGTATCTGTTCTTTTATATCACCTCCAGATCATCCATTCTGTTGTCATGGTTCTTTGTCAACATGGATTGTTAACAACATCTCTATAACATGACAATTCACCATGGAAACCAGCATTGTCAACAAACACAAGAAAAGAAAAAATATTACAATGATACCTTGAGTTTTTTTGCTTTACAAATAGCTTCCATTTAAGTATTCAGATGGAAACATATGAAGCGTTATATAGAATTAGATGTTGCATACCATCATGCTAGGGTGATGTTGGTGAATGAAATCTCATAGGCCCAAAACATGTTGAGGAAACCATGGAATAGTTGATGATCATTCAAACCCACCTCAAAGCAGCTCAATGTAGGAAAAGGAGTTATGCCGATAACCGAAGGATGGATTTTTAATTTCAAGAAAGAGAGCATGTTTTCATGATGGAATCTCTATCCAAGGGTGTTATAAGATTCAGTAAGAATTGTAAATTAACCCCCAGGTACATCGTACCATTCAAAATTCTAGACCGAATTGGTGTTCTAGGTTACCGTTTTACAATGCCTCCAAGTCTCTCCAATGATAATGATGTGTTCCACATATCACTTTTGAGAAAATACATGCCTAACCCAACGCATGAACTAACCTATGATGAAATATAACGGAAACCCAATATATCATATTGTGAAGATATTGTCAAGATACTTGAAACCAGAGAACATGTGCAGAGAAAGAGGATGACAATTCAGGTAAAAGTTCTTTGGAGGAAACATAAGATGGAATGGGAAATGTGGGAACCCAAAAAATTACGATGAAAAACCACCCAAATCATTTTATGCAGTTGTATTCTAGAAATTTCGAGGACCCAATTATTTGATGGTGGGATGAACGTAACACCCCATGATTCCATGAAACGATTCTCTTTGAAATAATACAATAGATTATGTGGTACACAACTTCATGTTTTGGCACACCACGACCAATCAATCTAGTCATTTTGAATTATAATACGCAAATTTTGAAATTTTTTAAATATTAGTTTTTTCAAAATGGACATCATTTTAGTATTCAGACTATCAAAATTTCCTTAGGGTGAATTTTTGGTATTTTTCTGAAAACAATAAATTTTTTATGAATAGTGAAAAACACTAAGGTATTGTTTAAAAACAAAATTTTATTTAAATAATTATTTATTTTATTTAAATTTATTTTATATCAAATAGATACATAATACCTATATATTTTCTATGTAATTTATAGGAGTCAATTTATAATAACATTAGAAGTATAAATTGTTATTGAACTTTTTAACATCTTTTACTCACCTTATAGGCACGTTTGCAAATTTTCATAAAACATAATCTTTAAACTTATATGAATTTAATATCAAAAATCCATGAGGCATGGATGAAATTATTCGGTAAAATTTGGTTCAATAGAATGGAAATAATTTTTTGTAAATATTAAAATGTTGGATTTTATTTACCACTGTTAAAAGACTATATGGTAATTAAATGCAAAAATGATTTTATAATTACCCTAACACTTGTACTAATTCTTTTGGATATGTGTTTTTAAACAAAAATCATCCATAGGAATAAAATATGATCCTTGTTGATCCACATGGATTAGATTAAGTCATTTATTATTGTTTTTTAAAAGAAGAGTTGAAAGAGTTAAATTCAAAGATTAATAACAAAAATATATTAATATAGGTTAATAAATAAAATAAATTCAACTATAAATATTCATTAGAAATATAAATTTTTTTTACATAGTGGTATTTTTTTATAATTTTTTGACATTAAATAATTATATTTATTTATGACACAATAATGATGCAGTCATTTCCGTATTAATGAATGATTAAAATAATTGATATTATGAATGTAAAAATAATTGTAAATTGGGAGTTTTGATAAAATACACTAATTTTATAGGTTAATATTACATGTTAGGGTTGATTAAATATTTTTTTTTTGACTTGATAATTTTTTTTGAATTTTACAAAACAAAATACCAAATAGGGTCAAAATCGACAAAAAATGAGTTTTTAAAACAAATATTATATTATTAAATTATATAATATTCTTAAAAATCTTATTTTTGGCCAAAGGTCTTAGATAAGGTTCGATATATCAATAATGAACAACTTGGGGTTCTCGTGGATTTTTATAGTAAGTTTATTTATCAATTATTTTAATAATACAAGAATACATGGTAAAAGATAAATTATTTAACTAAGAGTTAAATAAAAAATAAAAAAAATATGGTGACCTAAAATGGTCCAAAACCTATTGGTTGGGTGGTTTTTTACCCATCCCAACCATATCATTGAATAAAAATCAATTTTATCCATTATAATTTGAATATGATTGTAAAATAAATTAATATTTCATGATTTTCCTAAAGTGACCCTCATCTCTCTATTAAAATGTTACTTTCCAATATATCAAAATCACACATCCAATGGAATTTGGCTAAGAAAAACCTGAATAATATATCCTTCCAACTACCCTAACTTCAACCTAGAGGCCTTACTTTGATAATAATCCTTCATAAGGAGATCATTTTATCAAAAGAAAAGGATGCACCCGAAGAAGAGATAATAATTTCATCACCTCTTTCAAAGATCATTTGTTCTTCCAATTCATCATTCTTTGTTCTTTCAATGAAAAAATAATAACTCCAGTACCTTATACATACTGTGATTTTATTATAAATAGGAAAAATAAATATTCATTATTATATCCCTCCTATGAATTTCAATGTCACAATATGTTTGAAGGCACAGCTTACCATCTCAATGTTGTGGTGTAGTTTGTTATTCAACACTTAATTAATTGGGTGGGAATAATAATTAGTATAATTGTTGTAAATAATTAAGTTAAAATGTTAATTATTTTTTATATATGATATTACATCAAATTACATATTAATTTTCTATCAATAGAATGATATTATCGCTCGTGCGTACGTACGGATTACCGTCACCACGAACATTATGAGATTCATTCCCCATCATAACCATCCATGAATAAATATCATTTTATGATTAAAAAATAATGTTTAGGAATATAATATAATTCTGGATATGAATCTAATACATCCTATCCATAACAAAAATTACTTATGTAACAAAACATATAATAGAAAATAAATCATTTAACACCCGAAACAATGATTCTAGTGACATATTATTATCCCCGAAATATTGGAAGATCATATATAATATCATATTTATCTATATGGATATTTTTTAATTTACTGAAAATGTTTTAACTATTATATAGGTGGCTAATTTTGTAAAAACACAGACCTTCTTTTTAGGTATGTTTTCCTTTTCTGGTCGTTTTTTAGAAAAAGAGGTTTTTCTAGAAATTTCTGATGTAAACACCATGTACATTATGAGTACACGCCCTGAACTACGTTGCAGCAGGAGGCCGTGTGTTGGGTGTGTAATGGCCATACACATAGCCATGTGGGGTGACCTGGACGATGCCTAAAGAGGAGTACAGAAAGGCCTAGTACATGCCGTGTACTTCAAAATTACACGCCATGTACTTTTTTTCATTAAACGCACTGGGGTCATGTCTAATCGCCAGAAAAAATCATCTTCTAGATGTTCTTCATTCAAGAGAACTTGTACAACCGAAATCTTCCTCTGAAACCCTAATCCTTCGCTTGATGTTCTATTTGATCATCGTTGATTGCGTTTGGATCACCTTGATAATATATCTCATCTTCTTGAGCCTCATTTCATGATCGCATCTATTTATCAAGTTATTGTGGGTTGAATGTTTTAGATGTTTTTATAGATATACCATGTTCTAGGCCGATCCAAGGGCGGACGCTAGAGTATATCGATCTCACGACACCTAGGTAGGTGGTTTGTGCTCTTCCGTTGAATGCCTTTCTGTATTATGTGCAATTTTGACCAATACCCTTGAACAGGGTATTGCCTGTTTACTATTTTACCCTTATTGATTGCCTTCCATGATTTTATGCTTGTGTAGAGGTTAATTGGATGTTAATAAGGTTGATTTCTATTATTTGGATGTTTTAACCACACATTATATTTTGACGACCATTTGGTAGTAAATAGCCTTTCAGCCACATTGCCTATTTTCCATGCCTCTTGTTGTAGGGTGGAGAGTTTTCATTCTGACATGCTTCATATGCTATAGACTGGTTAACCAAGTGGTTCTGTAGGTTTACATTGTCCATATTTCATTACTTTTCTTGTTGACCTACACAGGTCCATGAGAACCTGGTGTAGTAGACTATAAGGGGAATTAACCTAGTGAGCATCCTTAGAGAGTCTTTGAGAACATTAGGCTATAAGGGGCATTGACCAAGTGAGTTTCCTCAGAGTTCCTAAGACCACATGAGGAAATAAGGGGAATAGACCGAGTGAGCTTCATTAGAGAGTCCTTTACTGCTTTAGACTATAAGGGGAATGGGCCGTGTGAGCTTCCTCAGAGTGTCTTAGAATTACATGAACAACTGTGGCCTATAAGGGGAATTGACCGAGTGAGATTCCTCATCGAGTCCTGGACCTTAGAGATATAAGGGTAATTTACCATCTGTGCTTCCTCAGGGAGTCTGTGACTTCCTTATACTATAAGGGGAATTGACTATGAGAGCTTTCTCATAGAGTTTTGTTTTACATTAGACTCTAAGGGTAATTGACTATGACTGCTTCCTCAGAGAGTCGATTTATATATTCTTGTGACACAACCAAAGGGGTTATACTGAGTGTACCACCAAGAGGGTTTCTAGTACTTGTTATGTTGGACCAGAGGGGATGGGTTTTGAGTACTTCCCAGAGGGTTACCTATTTGGGTTTATCTTATTGTTTAGCTATTGCTTGATATTGGAACTTTGGATTGTTTGCTATTGAGTACATCCTGTTTACTACATTCTGAACTCTTACATCAAAAATATTCACTAACTATTAGGAACCGATCTTTAGGTGGTTGTCTACTGGGATTTATTCTCACACACTTTTTTGGCCAGGATTTTGGTCCCAAACAATTTATATTGTTATAGGTATAGATAAGGGAAAGCACACTTCTACTTCATGTACTTGACTTACTATGGAGCTTGACCGCATGAGACCAAGCATATTCTTGTGATCCTCAGGTTCTGTTTGTATATTTATTGTAACACCCCAAGCTTCCACGGTACGTTTCCCATTCGAATAATGCGATAGCGTGTGTTGTATGCAACCTCGAGTTCTAACACACGCCACAACCAATCAAACTAGCTGTTATGAATAGTAATACCTAAATTTTGAAATTATATATATTTTACATTTTAAAATGGACTTCATTTTTGTATTCGGAATATCGAATTTAGCCTAAGGTGAAATTTTGGTACTTTTCGGATAACTTTCATATTTTGATGAATAGTGAAAATTACTAAATTTTAATTAAAAACAACTTTTTTAATCAAAATAATTAATAGTGATAAATTGTGAATTTGAGTGGTTTTAAAGTATATTTAGAATATATTTTTACCATTTAATATAATGTTGGTCATTGGACATAATTTCACAATTAAACCAGACATAAACAAGTGTCAATCTTTTGGTAGTTATTATCTCTTAAAAACACGCTTTTTATTTTAACAACGGGAATTAATTTTAAATTAATTTTTGCCACTTATGTGTTTTGAATTTGGAAAAATTGATTACATATTTGGAATCAGGATGTCCAAATTATGTAAATAGGTAACTTTTAATTTTACACATTTTGAATAATTACTGCGGTAAATATTTTATTTACCATGGTTAAAGGGTAAATCCGGTAAATAAGGGTTAAAAAATAATATTATAATAATACAAAATTACCCTAAAACGTGTCCTAACCTTATTGGTGGACACATACCCGACCATGGGCATCCTTGGGTAGATTTGGGGTCCCCTTAGAGCCACTTGCATGTGGTAGGGACACATTATATTAATAAAGTTAAAATAAAAATAAAAATGGCATAAGCTTACATATTTTAGAAGAACAATTTTTACATAGGGTTATACATGTTGGATTATCAATTATAAATATTCATTAGAAAGATAAAACGATTTCCTACATAATGATATTTTATTTATAATTTTTAGACATCAAATAATTTAAATTATTAATGACACAATAATTATGCAATGTTTACCTCATTAATAAATCATTTAAATAAATAGGATTATAATGATTAAAATATTATCTACAACCTGTCCAATTCTTATTGGTTGATGTTATTTAGAAAATGAGTCATCTTATCTTCGACCTCAATGATTTTTGGACCATTATAAACCGAATATAATTATATTATAAAGTAATACTTTCACTCTTTCCTAAAGAGCCCCTCCTCTCCCTTATAAAAGGATTCCTCACACATCTCAAGCCACTTGGCTCGTCCAAACCCTGCCCAAATACTCTCCCAACTTCCCTCACTACAACCTAGAGGCCTTAGTTTGATCAGAAATCCAACCTAAGGAGCCCTTTTGATCAAATCAAAAGGAAGAACCCGAAGAAGAGGTAATGTTTTCACCACCCCTTTTCAAGTTCCTTTCTTCTTCCACTTCTTCTTTCTTTGTTCTTACCATTCTAAAATAATAACTCCATTATCTCACATATACTGTGATGTTATTATAAATATGGTACAACCATATTCAGTATTCTATCCACCCTTTGAATAACATGTCACCATACGTGCGTACGTACGGCTTACCGTCTCCACGTCGTGGTGTAATTGTTATTCAATATATTATTATTTGGATGGGTATAATGTAAATAATAAATATAACATGTTAATTATTCTGTATATATGATATAACATCCATTTATATATTATTTTAATATCAAAAGAATGATATTGTCGCTCGTGCGTTCGTACGGACTACCGTCTCCACAAACGCGATAAGATTCATTCTCCATCGTATCCATTCATGTATAATTATCATTTGATGATTTAAAAATGATGTTTAAGGACTTGATATTATTCTGGATATGAATAATATACAACCTATCCATTACAAACATGGCTTACGTAACAAAACATATAAAATAAAACAAGTAAGTTAACACCTGAAACAACGATAATACTAAGATATTATTATCAAATCAATATTAAAAGATCATATATGATATCATATTAATGTATATTATTCTTTTATAATTTAATAACAATTATTTCACCATTATACAGGAGGTTAACCTACCCCAACCATGGAAAAGTACAAGGTAAGGGTTATTTCACAATCTCTTCATTATCCGAGGTTGTTTATATGTAATAATCTACTGGGATCTCGTTATCATCCACGTCCATGTTTCTTCAAAATGTATTTCAAAAAAAATTTAATATTTAAAAGAGTATGGGTTAAAGTCATTTATACCCTTGTTTGACTTTTTATAAGAGGTTTATAAGGTAATCTTTCTGTCGTTTTCCAAACAAGGTGCTTTTTAACCTTTTCGACAGAATTAAGATAAGAATTTTTTTTAACTTATACGGCGGGTGAGGTTATTTTCCACCATTATAAAATCGTCAAAGCTTTCCTTACAAGCTTATAATAATATTTTCAAAGAAAATGTTTTATTTTATAAATATATTTCTCTTAAATGATTTCAAAATAGAAAGATATATTTCTTTAAAAAGAGTTTTCATTTCATCTATGTCAACATCCTTTAATGGATTTTACGATTATTTGAGGATGATATATTATGATACAAAACTTTTATATTGTATTGAAGGTTTTGTGATATGTTTGACTGTGGATATGCTATTTTTTATATACCATTCATGGTTTATGGTAAAATTATTGACATTTCGTATGCTAGTTTTAATACGAATGTTTATGTTATGTTTAAACCTTTTCATATGGGAATGCATTGGACTTAATATGTGACAGGTGGAGCCCGCTATAGCTCCTTGATGCATCGGTAGGTCTCATGAGACAAACTAGTGTCTTGGCACAAGGCCTTGGCAAAATCTTATTTGTAGTCTTGGCACGAGGCCTTGGCTATGTGGTTATGATAGTTTGGCATTATGCATTCCATCATTATGAAAGTGGTTATTGATATTGCATGTGATTATTCAATTAGTAGAATATCCATGTGAATAAGTAAATGGAATTATTTCATTTTATTTATGCCATACTATGTTGAAGTTAAAGTTTAAAAGGCTTTTGTTTTAGTTATACATTGCCTTAAATGTTTATTATTATTTATGAATGTTTCCGCTATATTGTTATCCTTACTGGGCATTTGAGCTCACCCCTTTTCTATGTTTTATTTTCCCAGGATGTGAAGAAGTAAATTATGAATGACTTGCAGGGATATTATGAGGGGTTAATAGTGTGGACTATGGAGACAATATGTTGTTGTAGTAGTTTTTTTATTTTAATGATGTAATGTAAAACTTATGAATATATCTAGTGTTTCCAAGGCTACTAAACCAATCGGTCTTTCGAGATTTGATCTTTCTTGTGGTCATGCCAATGTTATGTAATTAATGCACCGACTCTGGGTAACTAGGGTTGGGGCATTACAGTTGGTATCAGAGAAAGTTTAGTACAAACCTTGGAAGCTAGATTTAGATAAACTTTGATTAGAAAACGTATACCTAAGATGAACTTTGAGGATTAGTATAGAAGAACTTCCTAGAATTTTGGTATTGTAGAGATTTTGTGAGTTTTCAGAGCAATACATCCCTGTATGGATACGAACAGGTAGAGGCGGCTCTGGCACAGATGTACCTAGGGGTAAAACCCGAAAACACCGCTTTGAGCTAGACTCGAACGGGAACTGGTGCACGACAACGGGTCTTGCTGCACTCTTTGTTACGACACTCCCGGGGGATATGCTTAGGATAACTCTCATTTTCTTTACAAATCATTATGAAGGGTTTGTGAGTATATAATTCCTCAAAGAAAACATTTTTATTATTATGGATTATATACATAAATAGTTCAATTTATGTTAAGTGTTTTATAAGTATGGGATTATGTATTTTGATTCATAAACTGATCTAGTTTATGCTATTGTTTAGAAATGGCGCCTAGTGGAAGAAATGGAAACCGTATCAATGCACGCACTCCATATAGGGATTGCCCTCCTGCTCAAGATAATTATAGTGGAGCTGGTGATGCAACTGGATCCGATCAGCTAATCACCATACTGGGACAACTTACTCAAGTTATGAATAATAAACTTACCCGTATGGAGCACCCTGATCCGTAGCGTGGAGGATCAATGTTAGATCGATTCATGAGGAAACAACCACCAATGTTCAATGGGAGTACAAATCCCTTAGTAGCTGAGCAATGGATAAATTCCCTAGAGAAAATATTTCAGGCTTTAGGGAGCAGTGAAAGGGAAAAAGTTATCATGGCAGTTTACCGCCTCACTGGAGATGCTGATCAATGGTGGTCATTGATTCAAAATACGAAGGAAGATGATGAAGTATCAAATATGGAATGGAAGGTGTTCAAAGATCTGTTTTTAGAAAAATATTTTCCTCGCGACCATCGAGCAGATATGGAAAGGCAATTTCTGAGTCTGAGACAAAAGGAGTATGAGAATGTCACTAAGTATGAGGCTAACTTTACAAGGTTAGCAAGGTACGCTGGTGATTATATATGTAACCAAAGAAGTAAGATTGATAGTTTCTTTGATGGGTTAAAACCATTTCTCCGTCGAGCATTAGTCTCACAATCCTTTTCATCGTACGAAGACATTGTCTCATGTGCTATCAAGACCGAAAAGGAATTCTCTAAGTCTTATGACTTTAAAGCAAAGCAAGAGAAGAAGAGACCTGCTGATCAATCTGGGAATGGAAATAAGGGGAAGAAGGGAAAGGTTGAATATCCATCCTGTGGTAAATGCGGGAAGAAACACCCTGGTACTTTCTTGAAGGGAATGGGAGTCTATTACAAGTGTGGTGAAAAAGGCCACCAAGCTCGTGATTGCAAGGGGAAGAAGGAAGCTACCAACGTTCAGTGCTACAATTGCTGGGAGATGGGGCATTATGCAAATGAATGTCCTAAGCGTCAGGAGAACTTACCTCAGAAAAGGCCAAGGGATCAAGGCCAGGCTTATGCTATCACTACTGCTGAGGTTGAAGCTCCGAAAGACGTGGTGGCAGGTAATTTAATGGTTTCCTGAAGTTTAGCAAATGCATTATTTGATTATGGATCATCGCATGGTTTCATATCTTCCCAGTTTTCTAAGAAAATTAGATATTTCCAATTTGATTTAATAAGTGAGTTGTCAGTTAAAACTCTTAAGGGAAGTATCATTGCAACAAAGTTTTGTGAATCAGTCCCCATTAGAGCACATAAATTTTCTTTATCTGCTGATCTCATCGTCATACCTATGATTGTGTTTTATATAATCCTCGGTATGGACTGGCTTTCGGACTATGATGCGAAGATTTATTGTAAGAAGAAAGAGGTTACGATTCTTGATGATAATGATAAGGAACACCTTATTTTTAGGGCAGAATCGTCACCACCTAATTCTTATTTAGATCCACCCCCAGTAGCTCAACATAATTCAATTATTGTGGAGGAAGAGAATGAAATAACTACGGGTGAGGAAAGGAATGTTCAAATAGAGGATGTACCTTTTGAAAAAGAATTTGTAGATTTATTTCCGGAAGATTTACCTGGACATCCTCCAGAACGAGAAGTTGAGTTTTCCATTGATTTGATTTCTGGATCAGGGCCTATATCGAAGACCCCTTATAGAATGGCCACTGTAGAATTAGTTGAACTAAAGAAACAACTAGAGGAATTGAGTAATAAGGGATTTATTCGCAATAGTGTTTCTCCATGGGGAGCCCCTGTTCTTTTTGTTAAAAAGAAAGATGGATCTATGAGGTTATGTATCGACTACATGGAGATCAATGCTATAACGATAAAGAACAAGTATCCCCTACCTCGTATTGATGATTTATTTGACCAACTGCATGGAGCTCAATACTTTTCAAAGATTGACCTTCGATCTGGATACCATCAGTTGTGTGTGAAGAAGGAAGACATTCCGAAGACAGCATTTCGAACCAGGTACGGGCATTACGAGTTTACTGTAATGCCGTTTGGATAGACTAATTCACCATCTGTATTCATGGATCTGATGAATAGAGTTTTCAAGGAGTATCTCGATGAATTTGTGGTGGTATTTATTGATGATATCTTCGTATACTCCAAAACCTACGACGATCATGAAAATCACTTGCGCATTATCATGAATACTCTGAGGAGGCATGAACTATATGGGAAGTTTAGCAAGTGTGAATTCTGGCATCAGGATATTTATTTTCTTGGCCATATTATCTCTAAAGATGGAATCTCTGTTCATCCTTCTAAGACCAAGGCAATCCAAGAATGGCAAGCACCTACGAGTATAACTGAGGTACGTAGTTTTATTAGTTTGGCAGGTTATTTTCGACGTTTCGTCCAGAATTTTGCCCGATTGGCTAACCCATTAACGAAGCTCACACGTAAAGGGGTTAAATTTGTTTGGACAAAAGAGTGTGAAGAATGTTTTGAAGAACTGAAGAAAAGATTAGTCAATGCTCCTATATTGACTCTACCATCGGGGAATGATGGGTTCGTTATTTATAGTGATGCATCGAAGAAAGGACTTGGTTGTGTCCTTATGCAGAATGATAGAGTTATTTCCTATGCATCACGACAGTTGAAAATTCATGAACAAAACTATCCTACTCATGATCTTTAGTTAGCAGCTGTGATCTTTGCTTTGAAGATATTGAGACACTACCTCTATGGTGAAAAATGTGAGATTTATACTGATCACAAGTGTTTGAAGTATATTTTCTCACAAAAAGAACTCAACATGAGGCAAAGGAGATGGATTGAATTACTCAAGGATTATGATTGCACGATACACTACCACCCAGGGAAAGCAAACAAGGTGGCAGATGCTTTGAGCAGAAAAGACCATGGAGTTTTGAACATGATGAGAACTGAAAGGGATCCAATTTTCATGGATCTAGTGAAGATGGACATGGGAATAACCAGGGAAGGTGAAACATCAATGCTTTTTCAAATGGTTTCCAAACCATCTTTACTAGAAAGGATTAAGAGTTCTCAGACCGATGATGAAGAATTTCAGAAGAAGACTAAAGCTGTGAATGATGGGAGATTAAGAGACTTTTTGAAGGATGATGGAATTTTGAAATTCGGGAAGAGACTTTGTGTTCCCGATTTACCTGATCTGAAAAGGGAATTGCTGGATGATGCTCATAGTTACAATTTCTCTATACACCTTGGGAGCACCAAAATGTATAGAGATTTGAAGGAACATTTTTGGTGGGACAACATGAAGAGGGAGATTGCTGATTTTGTGTCAAGATGTATGGTTTGTCAACAACTGAAAGCTGGAAGGCAACAGCCTGGAGGAGTCATGCAACCTCTTCCCATATCGGAGTGGAAATGGGACAATATTACGATGGACTTTGTCATGGGGCTACCAAAGACTCCTAGAAGGAACGATGCAATATGGGTTATTGTTGATCGTCTTACCAAGTCAGCACATTTTCTTGCTATAAGAGAAGATCTACCCCTGGAACGTCTAGAAAGACTATACATTAATGATGTTGTGAGACTTCATGGAGTACCCCTATCGATTGTTTCTGATCGTGATCCCCGTTTTACTTCAAGATTTTGGAAAAGTCTTCAGAAATCCCTGGATACTGAACTTCATTTGAGCACTGCTTACCACCCTCAGACAGATGGACAATCAGAACGGACTATTCAAACCCTAGAAGACATGTTGAGATCTTTCTCACTTGACTTTCAGGGTATGTGGGATCAATACTTACCTCTCGTAGAATTTTCCTATAACAATATCTTCCATTCGAGTATTCAGATGGCACCATATGAAGCGTTATACGGAAATAGATGTCGTACACCAACCTGTTGGGATGACGTTGGTGAAAGAAAACTTGTAGGCCCAGAACTGGTGGAGGAAACGGTGGAAAAGGTTAAAGTAATCCAAAATCACATCAAAGCAGCTCAAAGTAGGCAGAAGAGCTATGCCGATAATTGAAGGAAGGATTTGGAATTTCAAGTCGGTGATCATGTTTTCTTGAAGGTATCTCCGTGGAAGGGAGACATACGTTTTGGTAATAAAGGTAAATTGAGTCCCAGGTACATCGGACCTTTCGAAATTCTAGAACTAATTGGGGTTGTAGCTTACCGATTGGAAATACCACCAAGTCTCTCTAAAGTTCATGATGTGTTCCACGTATCTCTGTTGAGGAAATACATGCCTGATCCAACGCATGTACTCACATATGAGGAATTAGAACTGGAACCCGATCTGTCTTATTGTGAAGAGCCTGTCAGGATTCTTGATACAAGAGAATAAGTACTGAGAAACCGGACGACGCGTCTGGTAAAAGTTTTGTGAAGAAATAATAAGATGGAAGAGGCAACGTGGGAACCCGAGGAACATATGATGAAGAACCACCCGAGACTTTTTATGCAGTAATACCCTAGATATTGCGAGGATGCAATTATTTGATGGAGGGGAGAATGTAACACCCCAAGCTTCCACGGTACGTTTCCCTTCGAATAATGCGATAGCGTGTGTTGTACGCAACCTAGAGTTCTAACACACGCCACAACCAATCAAACTAGCCGTTATGAATAGTAATACCTAAATTTTGAAATTATATATATTTTATATTTTAAAATTGACTTCATTTTTGGATTCAGAATATCGAATTTAGCCTAAGGTGAAATTTTGGTACTTTTCGGATAACTTTCATATTTTGATGAATAGTGAAAATTACTAAATTTTAATTAAAAACAACTTTTTTAATCAAAATAATTAATAGTGATAAATTGTGAATTTGAGTGGTTTTAAAGTATATTTATAATATATTTTTACCATTTAATATAATTTTGTTCATTGGACATAATTTCACAATTAAACCAGACATAAACAAGTGTCAATCTTTTGATAGTTATTATCTCTTAAAAACACGTTTTTTATTTTAACAACGGGAATTAATTTTAAATTAATTTCTGCCACTTCTGTGTTTTGAATTTGGAAAAATGGATTACATATTTGGAATCAGGATGTCCAAATCATGTAAATAGGTAACTTTTATTTTTACACATTTTGAATAATTACTGCGGTAAATATTTTATTTACCATGGTTAAAGGGTAAATCCGGTAAATAAGGGTTAAAAAATAATATTATAATAATACAAAATTACCCTAAAACGTGTTATAACTTTATTTATGGACACATACCCGACCATGGGCATCCTTGGGTCGATTTGGGGACCCCTTAGAGCCACTTGTATGTGGTAGGGACACATTATATTAATAAAGTTAAAATAAAAATAAAAATGGCATAAGCTTACATCTTTTAGAAGAAAAATTTTTACATAGGGTTATAAATGTTGGATTTTCAATTATAAATATTAATTAGAAATATAAAAATCTTTCCTACATAATGATATTTTATTTATAATTTTTAGACATCAAATAATTTAAATTATTAATGACACAATAATGATGCAATGTTTACCTCATTAATAAATCATTTAAATAAATAGGATTATAATGATTAAAATATTATCTAAAACCTGTCCAATTCTTATTGGTTGATGTTATTTAGAAAATGAGTCATCTTATCTTCGACCTCAATGATTTTTGGACCATTATAAACCGAATATAATTATATTATAAAGTAATACTTTCACTCTTTCCTAAAGAGCCCCTCCTCTCCCTTATAAAAGGAGACCACTTCTACTCATTCCTCACACCTCTCAAGCGACTTGGCTCGTCCAAACCCTGCCCAAATACTCTACCAACTTCCCTCAATACATCCTAGAGGCCTTAATTTGATCAGAAAGCCAACCTAAGGAGCCCTTTTGATCAAATCAAAAGGAAGAACCCGAAGAAGAGGTAATGTTTTCACCACCCCTTTTCAAGTTCCTTTCTTCTTCCACTTCTTCTTTCTTTGTTCTTACCATTCTAAAATAATAACTCCAGTATCTCACATATAATATTATGTTATTATAAATATGGTACAACCATATTCAGTATTCTATCCACCCTTTGAATAACACGTCACCATACGTGCGTACGTACGGCTTACCGTCTCCACGTCGTGGTGTAATTGTTATTCAATATATTATTATTTGGATGGGTATAATAATGATGTGCAACTCATGTAAATAATAAATATAACATGTTAATTATTCTGTATGTATGATATAACATCCATTTATATATTATTTTAATATCAAAAGAATGATATTGTCGCTCGTGCGTACGTACGGACTACCTTCTCCACAAACGCGATAAGATTCATTCTCCATCGTATCCATTCAAGTATAATTATCATTTGATGATTTAAAAATGATTTTTAAGGACTTGATATCATTATGGATATGAATAATATACAACCTATCCATTACAAACATGGCTTACGTAACAAAACATATAAAATAAAACGAGTAAGTTAACACCCGAAACAACGATAATACTAAGATATTATTATCAAATCAATATTAAAAGATCATATATGATATCATATTAAGGTATATGATTATTTTATAATTTAATAACAATTATTTCACCATTATACAGGAGGTTAACCTACCCCAACCAAGGAAAAGTACAAGGTAAGGGTTATTTCACAATCTCTTCATTATCCGAGGTTGTTTATACGTAATAATCTACTGGGATCTCGTTATCATCCACGTCCATGTTTCTTCAAAATGTATTTCAAAACATTTTTAATATTTAAATGAATATGGGTTAAAGTAATTTATACCCTTGTTTGACTTTTTATAAGAGTTTTATAAGGGAATCTTTCCGTTGTTTTCCAAACAAGGTGCTTTTTAACCTTTTCGACAGAATTAAGATAAGAATGTTTTTTTTAACTTATACGGCGGGTGCGGTTATTTTCCGCCGTTATAAAATCATCAAAGATTCCATTACAAGCTTATAAGAATATTTTCAAAGAAAATGTTTTATTTTATAAATATATGTCTCTTAAATTATTTCAAAATAGAAAGAGATATTTCTTTAAAAAGAGTTTTGATTTCATCTATGTCAACATCCTTTAATGAATTTTACGCTTATTTGAGGATGATATATTATGATACAAAACTTTTATATTGTATTGAAGGTTTTGTGATATGTTTGACTGTGGATATCCTATTTTTTTTATATACCATTCATGGTTTATGGTGAAAGTATTGACATTTCGTATGCTAGTTTTAATACGAATGTTTATGTTATGTTTAAACCTTTTCATATGGGAATGCATTGGACTTAATATGTGACGGGTGGAGCCCGCTATAGCTCCTCGATGAATCGGTAGGTCTCATGAGACAAACTAGTGTCTTGGCACAAGGCCTTGGAAAAATCTTATTTGTAGTCTTGGCACGAGGCCTTAGCTATGTGGTTATGATAGTCTGGCATTATGCATTCCATCATTATTAAAGTGGTTATTGATATTGCATGTGATTATTCGATTAGTAGAATATCCATGTGAATAAGTAAATGGAATTATTTCATTTTATTTATGCCATACTATGTTGAAGTTATAGTTTAAATGGCTTTTGTTTTAGTTATACATTGCCTTAAATGTTTATTCTTATTTATGAAAGTTTCCGCTATATTGTTATCCTTACTGGGCATTTGAGCTCACCCCTTTTCTATGTTTTATTTTCCTAGGATGTGAAGAAGTAAATTATGAATGACTTGCAGGGATATTATGAGGGGTTAATAGTGTGGACTATGGAGAAAATATGTTGTTGTAGTAGTTTTTTTTATTTTGATGATGTAATGTAAAACTTATGAATATATCTAGTGTTTCCAAGGCTACTAAACCAATCGGTATTTCGAGATTTGATCTTTCTTGTGATCATGCCAATATTATGTAATTAATGCACCGACTCTGGGTAACTGGGGTCGGGGCGTTACATTTATTTTGTACATTGGTTTAGTACTGTTTGTATTCAGCATTGTGACTTGTTTGGTTTTTTTCTTAGACATATTCATCATGCATCATTTTATATATATGTTCCCCAGTTGTTTATTATTTCAGTCTTCCGATATTTTCTGTTGTTGGACATATACTGTTTTTTCTATTGTATATTTGTTTCTCTTCAACTATTTTACTCTTCCAATGAGGGCATAGTTTCCAAGCTATCACATCCAAGGCACTCATTGCAACTCGGCAACCTTTGGAGTTTGAGGAAATGCACTTGAGGCCATGTGACTAACCGTGTACGGGGCACCTCTGGGTCTCTTCTAGAACTGGTATGTTACAAAGTCATATCAAAAGAATTATTTTCATCTTGACTAAATGTTTAGAGCCTTTACCCAGGAATAGGATGGAATAGTTACTTGGTAATAAGCTGTGCCCGATAGTAGCTAACCCGTGTATAGGGAAAGTCCAGCCTACCACATTTATTGAAAATTTTCTGGTTTTCAATTTTACAGTTGATTTGATTTCACCGTTGGGTGATTCACATGTTTTGTGCTATTTGTTGGCACCAAAATGTTGCACGAAAGGAAGGGCCGGAAAAGAAGGTCGGCCCGCTGCCTCGCGAAGCACCGCTGTGAAGCACCCCAAGCATCGCGGTCTCACAAAACTCCAGAGGCGGTAACTCTCCGCGAACGCGTTTGACGTTCACGATCCCGCCGCGAATCTCTGGAGGCGGTAACTCTCTGTGAACGCATTTGACGTTCGCGAGCCCGCCACGAAGCTCTGGAGGTGGTAACTGTCCGCGAACGCGTTTGACGTTCGCGAGCCCGCCGCGAGGTTCTGGAGGCGGTAACTCTCCGCGATCACGTTTGACGTTCGCTAGCGCGCCGCGAAGCACATGAGTCGGAGCACGAGTTCGGCTTCGCGGTGCCCCTTTACTATAAATACGGGGCTCCCCCTGAGTCCCAGGGATGGACAATCTGACCTTTTGGCTTCTCCCCTCCCGAATCGCAAAGCACCCTTTGCCCTCGGGAATCATGAGCTCCGCGAGGTACTACTACTTCACGTGACACCTTTGCTTTGTCTCATTTTGAGCCCCTCTACCGAGAGGTATTCCCTTCGCGATGCTCAAGGGCATTCGTGAAGGAAGGGGATTCCCAAGAGAACCCGAGCAGCTGCAGAGCGTTTATGCTTCACGAAACACCCAACCTCTACTAGTGATCCCTATGCTAAGGCAGGATCGCTACACATCGCGAAGCACACTTCTTCGTAGCACCTTGCTTCACAAGGCACCTCTTCTACGTGAGGCAGTGCTCCGCGAATACTGTTCCACTTCGTGAAGCACCCCCCCACTCACACTGATGCCCCACACTAAGGCCAAGGCACTCCTCTTCGCGAAGCACACTCCTTTGCTTGGAAATTCCTCTTCCTGTGCGACCCTCTAAGTATTACCTATGTGATTTCAAAGTCCCATGGACAATACCACTTGTAGCGTTGCTTCGCCTAATGCTTCTTCGCATAGGCACGCTAACGGCTATTGCTTCTTCGCATAGCCACGCTAACATGGACCCCTCAATGGTTCGCTCCACAACCCCCCTTGACCATGGCCTTGCCAGTACCATACCTCCCACAAGGACCAGAGGGTACCGGTTATGTAAGTACTAGGGGTGAGGAGTGAACCCACCTCGTCCGAGCTACAGGACGTTAAACTGCCAAGCACCACGTCCTCAACACATGACGTTAAACTATGACCCGACCTCGTGCCTCTCGCAAAGGGTCCCCCCAGATCGAACATTTTTTACGCCACTCGTCTCCACAGGAGCGGAATCACCCATCCATAAGGGATGATATCATCCTTACTGGAGTGGCGTATGTTCTTAGGAGAAGGGCGACCCTAGTTCCCCAACGGATGGCTTCACCCCAGCATCTCCGTACTTCCCCACTACCAAGGTCAGTGGAGGGTGTGATGGGGAACGAGGAACCTCCCATTATTGGTCCCAAATCCCTCTTTCTCTGCATTCTGTCGCACCATGGGCCTCCATCCTAGAGTATGTCCCAGCACCATGGGCCGCCTAACACATAAGCCCCTCATCGCTTCTCACAGACGCACCCTTCGCGGCGTGATCGTCAGGTCACTGCTGCCTCTTGTTTCTCACACCGAGCATGACTCACGTGGGCTTAGAGTTGGCATTGGCTATGACGCCCTCATCCAGCATGACGTTAAATTGCATGCCCTCATCCAGCATGACGTTAAATTGCATGCCCTTGTCCAGCATGACGTTAAACTGCATGCCCTCGTCCAGCATGACGTTAAACTGCATGCCCTCGTCCAGCATGATGTTAAACTGCATGCCCTCGTCCAACATGAAGTTAAACTGCATGCCCTCGTCCAACATGACGTTAAAATGAATGCCCTCCTCCAGCATGACGTTAAACTGCATGCCATCGTCCAGCATGACGTTAAACTACATTCCCTCGTCCAGCATGACGTTAAACTGCATTCCCTCGTCCTGCATGACGTTAAACTGCATGCCCTCGTCCAGCATGATGTTAAACTGCATGCCCTCCTCCAGCATGACGTTAAACAGCATGCCCTCGTCCAGCAAGACGTTAAACTGCATTCCCTCGTCCAGCATGACGTTAAACTGCATGCCCTCGTCCAGCATGACCTTAAACTGCATGCCCTCGTCCATCATGACGTTAAACTGCATGCCCTCGTCCAGCATGATGTTAAACTGCATGCCCTCATCGAGCATGACGTTAAACTGCATGCCCTCGTCCAGGATGACGTTAAACTGCATGCCCTCGTCCAGCATGACGTTAAACTATATGCCCCCGTCCAGCATGACATTAAACTGCACACCCATTTGAACTACGAGGTCTTTTATCCATGTCAAGGCACGGTACGTAGGAAGCCTCCACAAGGTTCAAGCCTACCCGTCATTTCTTCACGTCGGGTCCCATCCCTGTCCAGCATGATGTTAAACTGCATTCTGTTCCGACGGCAATCCGTTGTGACTCACCCAACCTGAACTACGAGGATTTTGATCCGTGTCAAGGAATGGTACGTAGGAAGCCTCCCTGAGGTTCAAGCCCAACAATCATTGGCCCAGACCGTCTCCTTCTCGGTGTGATAAGACCCCTCCCATTTTCAATTTGAACTACGAGGTCTTTGATCCATGTCAAGGCATGGTACGTAGGAAGCCTCCACGAGGTTCAAGCCCACCCATTATCTAATTCACATCGAGTTCTACCTGCATCCAGCATGACGTTAAACTGCATTCCAGTCCGATGGAAAGCCGTTATCACATCCTGAACTACGAGAACATTGATCCATGCCAAGGTATGGTACGTAGGAAGCCTCCCATAGGTTCAAGCCCATCTCCCATCGGACCAAGGTCCCTCATTTATGTCGGTTCGCCAACATCCACCCCCATTCTAAACTATGAGAACTTTGATCCATGCCATGGCATGGTACGTTGGAAGCCTCCACGAGGTTCAAGCCCACCACTCGTCATTTATTCACATTAGGGTTCGCTACCGTCCCGCATGACGTTAAACTGTATTCCGTTAACCCTCTGAACTACGAGGACTTTGATCCATGTCAAGGAATGGTATGTAGGAAACCTTCCCGAGGTTCAATCCCACCACTAGTGGACCCACGGGTATACATTCACGTCGGTTCACCGATGAAACCCTTTGAACTATGAGGTCTTTGATCCATGTCAAGGCATGGTACGTAGGAAGCCTCCCTGAGGATCAAGATCATCCCTCATCGGACCAAGGTCCACCTTCACGTCGGTTCGTCGACATCCACCACCATCTCGAACTACGCGGACTTTGATTCTCTGCCACGGGGATACGTAGGAAGCATCTTCAAGTCTCAAGTCCAACTTCATCGTCACCCTTGCTAAGATTCCTTTCCATTCCCCCCTCCACTTCATTCGTTCATCCATCATCCACCCTGATTCTCATCCAGACCGTCATATCCCGGTGAGACCATGTCGGTACGCTCCTCTTCACAGCCACCCATGGGCAGGTCCCGGTATTGGCACCCCTTCAAGAGAAATCCCTCAATCCGATCTATTCTAGGCAATGCTCTGATCAGGCTGATCCATCTCCTCTAGACGTTAAACTCGCGGCGTACCCTATGTTGAACACGAGAAGCTATGGAAAACCTCAGATATGCGTCTACAGAATATAGTTCCCCGTGCTCGATGTGGGATGCCTCGGGCTTCCACACCCTCGAGAAGCCCTGTGACCAGGGATAATAGATAGACATGCCAGTTCCCCGGTATCCAGACACGCTACTGATGCCTCAACGTGACTACTCCCCCGACTGAAGGTTACTGCCCTGACCGGACCCTTTGTAATGTCCCGATAGAAGCAGTGTAATTAATCGGCAGCCATGAAAACATGGAACTGGGAAGAGTTTCACGAACAACGCATTAAATCTATGAGGGAGACCCGGACCAGGTGACGAGTTCTGAGGAGGAATCCACAGAAGGAAGAACCGACATCCCATAATCCTGTTTCGATCAAGGAGAAGAAGTCCCTGAATAAGGAGCGAATGTCGCCCGCCTTTGGAAAGAGGGAATGTGGGGCTACAGGCAGCGCGTCCTCCACAGACAGATGCGCGCGCCCCGGCGAAAGAATCAGAAATATAAACGGTGAACCCAACGTGAAATTCTTCTACTCAATTTGGAGATTAGTAGCGTTCGAGACACCAGTAGATTGACGTGTCACCGGATCAAGATATATGGTGCCTGGTCTCACCAAGCAAATAGTGGGCCTGTCGTGAAACTCACCGGATGTCGGGGTAGTAGAACGTGGGGCACTCCGTTCTGCAGCATGTTGGCATGGATCCTTCTTACAGACGTGGAGAATGGAAGAACGCTGGGGCACTGGTTGTCAGTCCTTTTCCTCTCAGTGCTGATGATTTGATCCCTTCATTTCTCCAGAACCAGGTTGCTATTACAGAGACACGATCACCACCTGCTCGCCTACGCAGGGGCAGGGGCAACACCGCCACAACCACCCCGCATGGCACCACTACCGCCACGACTACCGCCACATCGCGAAATACGGGGCACCCACGTCCACTTTCCCCATCAGAGTTCATCCATCGAAGGGTGATCAACAATCTCGTACACAGGTACGAGGAGGAAGGGGTCATCCCAACTCAGGATATGGCCCGCTTGGACCTGGAGACCTCCAGGCCCCGCCGTCAACGCCGCCCTAACATGCCGCGTAGATAGCCCCTGCTCCCCACTCCAACGTTCAACCGTTTTGGGAGACTATCCCCGGAACGCCTTGACGACTCCTCGCCTTACGCAGACGAGGCAGGCATCGTCCGGCTCAGCCCGCTTAGGGTCCCGACCCAAGGGCTCCAGGTAATAGCTCCCGCTCGACCGCGTCAGCTCCGCCGTCCAACTCCGCAGGAAGATCAGGTGAGCCATGCCCCTGCACCACCTACACCAGCTTGCCTGACCCGACGTCAGCGCCGTGCCCGAGCTGAGGATGCTCACCCAGGTGCGTCAACGTCAACAGCTACAGTGTCCCGAGCCACCGCCGACGTGCATCATGGGTCCCCTGTATACACTAAGCATGGGAACCCCTTCGCCCAACCAGGATCGAGACCCCAACCACCCCACGGGACGGCTGGGTTGACTCTCCGGGTTGCAGGCCTGAGTGGTGATCTCCGCGAGCTAACCCGCGGTGATGTCACCCCATACGGAGGCCCAGCCCGTACCACTACTCCACAGAGCGAGGGCCTTCCCCACTCTGAAGCTTGTTATGGAGGTATGCCTCATGATACCCCCATCCAGAAGGAAGACCTGTCCCACGGCAGTGACGCTCAACGCGGAAACCTTTCCCACACCCATTATATAGGGTATGGAGTCCATTCTCCTGCCCCCCACCGCCGATCTGATGGCACCGTCCATCTGGTCCTTCTCCAATGTGGGGTCCCTCCCTACGTCCTCTCTACAACCAGCGAAGGTCCTCCTCGCCTCAGAAACTTGAGGAGTGAAGGTCAGCCTCACCCTACCTGCATCGACCATGGAGGTCCTCCCCATGCTCCTGCTGATTACAATAGGTGGTCCGCCCACATGGGTGATGCCCATGCAGGTTCTCCCCATGTACCCTTCGACATTTTCCCTGGTGCCCCTCGCACTTCGGCTATCTCGAGTGGGGGCCCTCTCCGCCACGGTGCCAGCGCCGCCCCGAGGCTACCTATTGAGGATCAACCCTGTCCCGAAGAGCCACCCCTGGGTAGGAGAACGGGTCATCGCCGCCACAAGAAGAGTCATGTGAAGGCCCGAGTGGAGATCAAACCTGCATGCTTCTCCGACTCGGAAGCGGAATGCGACTTAGCGATGGAACCTTGTCCCCGCTCCTCCGTATCAAGGACTGGGGCATGAACCAGGCACGTTAGCCTCATTCTCTTGGAATATAAGGTCCACCAGATTCCCATCTCTCTCCACAGGTACATCCAGGAGGAATAAGTCTTGGGAATTCCGTAGGTCTCGACCGCGCAATCACCGCCATTGTCACCAGAAGTGCCCTCTACCTCTACCAGAGATCACGAAGATCTATTTTGGGGGTCAACAGTGGTAGAGAGACGACATGACCTGTCTCCAGTAGCCGCGGCTCCCATGCTGGAAGCTATGGCTATCAGTCCATCATACTGTGACATCGTGGCCAGGTCACCTCACTCTTCAGAGGATGGCCCGGAATTCGTCGGCCAGTCAGCTCCTTCTCCGTATTCTCCGCCGCCGAGTTTACTATCCAAGAGGTCGACCTCGGTACTGATACCGGTCCCTCAGCCGCCCCCGGTTGACGAGTTGGTCAACTCAGGTCCAGACCCCGAGTCCGAACCCAGGAGCTTCTGGAGTATTCTCGCTGCGGATCACTTCCCGGAGAAATTCTGGCTGACAGCAGTGCTGAACTCTCACGCACCAGAGTCCCTTACTCCTGAAGAAGTTGGGTGATTTTGTCGAACCCTATGGGCGAAACACTTCTTCTTTCGTTACGAGTGGGTGGAATACCCCAGGAGTCGAGAGCACTTCGAAGAAATCGGCGAGCAATGATGCCTGATCGATTTGGCCGCACTCCTTGTGGCCCAGCTCCCTGAGTCGCCAGGCCGCCAGAGCGCCCTTAAATGGAAATGTGTTCAGAGTTTCAAAGTACTCCGCAGAATCGTCAGGGAAGCTACCCCCCATGTGCAAGTCCATGGTTGGGGACACTATGCCGCTCTCCTCTTCGACCCTATCTGACGGCAGCCCGATTCGTTATGTGACATCGAGGACATGCCCTCAAGAGGGGTCGTGGTCCACATGGCTGACGTAGTGGAAAAGGAAGATGAACTTGAATTCATTGATGGATACTTACCCCCCCGAGGGCGTACCGCCACTGCTAGACCCATCAGGGAGGGTTACCCATCTGCAGAGGAACCTACTAGGCCTCCCCATACCCACCGAGTCGCTGGTACTCATGCGAAATACCAGCAAGGGTAAAGAGCACGTCGGAACTCTCAAGCACTCCGACCCGTCTGCCTCTATTCAGGAAACGGATGAAGATCTCGAGAAGGTCACATTATGCCAGCAGCTTTCTGAGCAGAAGAGGCTGGTTGATGAACTCTTGGCTGAGCGCGCTGTGGAGCGGCGACTCGACTATGGTAATTCCAAGCCGGGGTAGCAGGGGCAGGAACAATTTCCCCCCGGTGAGATGCCTCTGGGCAACCCTGATCATGCTACTTCCAAGGATAGGGAAGAAGCTGGAACTTACGGCAAGAGGGCGCGATACGTCTCGCCAAACCCCCCTGAGTGACATGGCAATCTGAAGAATCCAGTCCGGGTCCCCCCGGTCGCCCCACAGGTCGTTCCTCCAGTCGATCCACGAGATGCTGAAGCCATATACCGTGTTGAGGAACCTGGAAATGCACTTTTTATTAGGGATCCTTGTCAATACAGGGACCCCCACCCGGATGATGTTATAGTGGAACTCATAGCCCGCCTCGAAGCATTGGTAACGCGGCAGGTAGCGGTCCCACCAGATGGAAAGCCTTATCCCGTGTGGGTTGATGATATGCCCGCATTCCCGGGTTTTGGGAAACCCACTTTCTCTCCCTTCAACGGGACAGGAGACCCGCCACAGCACTTGGCACATTTTTCTTCCAGGTGTGGCCCCATGCTGGGGACCCCGGCTCAGCAAGAAGCCACCAAGCTCTGATGTTTCGTACAGACATTGGAAGGTCCAGCATTCGTCTGGTACAACCAGCTCCCTATCGGATCCGTGACCGGTTGGAAGGATCTCTGCCGGTAGTTCCTATACCAGTTCAGCTCCACCACGCGGAAGACTAGCATTGCAGACCTCTTCAAGTGCAAGAAAAGTCCTGATGAGCGAGTCACAGATTTCATCGCCCGGTGGATGGGACTTACGTATTCCCTCGATATGCCACTGACTCAGGAACAATTAATGACGATGTGTGTGCGGAATGTCAAGACGGAGCTGGTACCCTCCCTAATTACCCAGAACTACCCTGTAGGGTTCAGAGATTTCTGAGATAAGGCTCATGACCTTGAGGAAGCTATGAAACAGGCTAGTCAGGCACGTTTGTTGACCCCTATGATCCCAGCCAGGAGGACCGCCAGGGCTAAACCTGCTGCGGTAACCCAAATAGAAGCTCCTAGGCAGCTGGAATTACTACCAGCGGCACCGTCCCCGCAACCCCGCAGAGGTCCTCCACCTCAAGAACAGGCTCCCGCCCAGCAGTGACTACCTCAGAATCGACAGGTTCCCTCGCACAATGTGCCACCGCCACCCAGGCGAGACAATCAGGCGCCGCCTCCTCGGTAGGCCCCTCTGGCCCCTCGTCAGGGCCAGGCCCCCATGGCCCCCTATCCGGAAAGAAGGCACCAGACTTATTCGTTCAATGAAAATAAGGTCCCTGGCTACTTCTGAAGTGCTCTAGAGCAAGGGATTGTGCGCCTACCCGAGTGCAGAAGGCCGGCAGAGGCGCATCTCACCGATCAACCCAATTACTGTCCTTATCATCAGATTCTGGGGCACACCCTCAAGAAATGCTATGTGTCTAAAGACTGGCTTCAAGACCAGGTCAACAAAAACATAGTCATGTTGAGCCCGACACTAGCATAAGTGGCGGGTGTCTTTGCAGGATCAGAGATCGGTAGCGACAGCGAAGGCGAGTGGCAGCAGGTTCCCAGCCGCGGGTCCCAGATATACGATGACTGGATGGCTCGAAAAACCTTCGTTCGTTCCCATGGTATCATACGGGTGTGCCTGAAGCATCCAGAACCTTCAGAAGAAGTAGCTAGTACCTTTACATCGTCTTCACAGCTGACCACTTCCCAAAAGGGCAAGCAGCGATGGCATAAGAAGAAGCAACGCGCTCCGCCGGAGCCGTCGCCATCCCGCACTCTTAGAGACTTTATGCCCCCTGAAATGGGGATTTCTCCCAGAATCCGCCCGGTGGTGGATGACTCCTCGAGTGACAGTTAGGGGTACGCTTCGGTTAACACCGTGGAGCTGGTAAAGCCCTATATGACTTCCGACGAGGGGGAACGCCAGGCGAACCTCCCCAACGTTTCCAGCCAACGTCAACGTCAGTGGAATCGCAACCGCGCCGGTCATCGAGGTACCTCAACAGGAACATTAAGCCAACCGTGCATGCTACTGAGACCAGACATCAGTCTCATCGCAGAGCTCAGCACGTGCGACCCCATCTGACACCCTCGGATCTACCTCCACTGCCGTTCGTGCTACTAGATCAGGGAGAGCTGCTTCGTTCGTATCACAGTCAGTCTTTCCTGGCTATAGGCCAGCCTCCTCTTTCCAATCCTAGTCCAGTGACTGCTCTCCAGGCTTCAACCAGTAGGCAACAGGATGCACCCAGTACTAGCCGATCGCCGGTTCAACCGGAAAGACCCTCTATTCCTCCAACTGCCGAATGACCTCTTATAGGCAGAGGTTTGTGTTTGGCACGAATGTATGATGTCCTAAAGCACCTGGCTGGCATTCCGGCAAGGCTTTCTATCGTTGAGGCCCATCTCCTGTCATCTGAAATGCACAAGGCACTTGCCGAGGCCCTAAGGAGCCCGCTCCAGTTTGAGATGGAGGTAGCAGCTACAGAAGCCTTCCATACTGAGATGATTGAAAATGCTGAATGTCAGGAGGTTATCTCGTTCTCTGGTGAAGATGAGGACCCTCCTATACAGGGGAACATTCGCCCGCTGTACATCACTGGCCACTTCAATGGTGTGGAAGTCCGTCGCTGCCTCGTTGACACTAGTTCCGGAATCAACCTAATTCTAACTCGGATGTTGTGAAAGCTGGGTCTATCTGAAGGTGATTTAACTCTCTCTGACCTCCGAATCTAGGGGTATGACAGGACTGAGCAAACCCTAGTCAGCAAGATCCGCCTGAAGACTCAGTTCGGTGGCTTAATTTCCAGCACAGAGTTCATGGTAGTCTCTCAGGACACCGCCTACAACGTGTTGATGGGTATCCCATGGCTCCATCTGCATGCAGTGGTCCCTTCCTCGTATCATTAGTGCCTCAAATACTCACTCAACGGTTGAGTAGGCGTGCTCCAAGGAGATGTGTCTCCTTTCCCCTCTTGTGAGGCCCGCTATCTGGATGGAGGTTATTACAAAAGTAAGGATAAACCAATCCTAGTAAGTGAGGATGAACCAGCCCCGGTCACAAGTGATCCCTGGGCAAGCATGGATGACACATACATCCTCCTGATCCACCGATTGGAGGCCACGACCCCCGACATGGGGAAATGTTTTGTTGTTTCGGGTACACAAGGAAGGCATGTTCCCGTGTCCAAGCGACGGTAGAAAGTCACCTCGTACTCCTACATCAACCAGGATCAGGTGATCCCGGAACCTCCTACCCCTATACGGTACCGGAATGTCAAGCTTATAACAATGGCGGTACACCATACATGTCTCTTCCGTCGGGCTGGAATCCACTAACTCAGGCCGACACGTCACCACTGCTTCGATATCATCAAATGTGGCCCATTAGGCCGAAGGCCAAATGGGATAGGGTCGACTGCCTTCATTTCTATGGTCTTGATGGCGAGTAAGTCTCCTGATATGATGACCACTGCTGCCCAAGCCATCACCAGCTGCCCCTCAGGTTTTGATAGCCCAGAAGTATCTCCTGTCATGGGAAATCCCCCCACGGGTGGAGAGGAAGACCTGGAGGATGCTCCCCCCACCTTTGAGGAAGCCGTCTCTACCACGGTTGATGAACTGTTATAGGTGAACCTTGGTAGAAAGTCAGATCCGAAACCCACATTGATCAGTGAAGCCATGTCCCCCGAGGAGCGACAGGAGTACGTAGAATTTCTCAAACAGCACCGTGATGTGTTTGCTTGGAGTTACAATGAGATGCCAGGACTAGATCCCCACGTAGCTGTTCACCGTCTGGGCCTCCCGGAAAACCATCGTGGATTTAAGCAGCCTCCCAGGAAGATGCAACCTTCTCATGGTGCTATGGTTGAGGCCAAAGTTGACAAGCTTATCAAAGACAACTTCGTCAAGGAAGTCCAGTACCCCAAGTGGCTTGCCAACATTGTTCCAGTTAGGAAGAAGAATGGGCAGATCAGACTCTGCATCGACTTCCGCGACCTTAATCACCACTGCCCAAAGGATGACTTCCCACTCCTGGTGACGAAGTTATTGATTAACGCCACGGCCGGGTTACAAGATCTCTCTTTCATGGACGGGTATTCTGGGTACAACCAGATCCGGATGGCCCCTGAAGACGAGGAGTCCACTGCCTTCAAGGCTCCCCAAGGTACCTTTTGCTACCAGGTTATGCCATTCCATTTGAAAAATGCAGGTGCCACTTATCAGAGGGCCATGCACCACATATTCAAGCCGATTCTCGGAACGTTGGTGGAATGCTACGTAGATGACCTAGTGGTCAAATCATGTCAGCGCCAGGACCATATCAAAGACCTCGATAAGGTGTTCTGTTTCCTCTGTTCCTGTCACCTGAAGATGAACCCATTGAAGTGTGCCTTCGCGGTCACCTCTGGGAAGTTTCTGGGCTTTCTTGTTAGTTACCGAGGCATCAAGATTGACCCATAGAAGATCAAGGCCATCAGCCAAATGCCTCCCCCGAGCAACATTCGAGAACTTCGAGGCCTCCAAGGCCACTTAGCCTATATACGTCGATTCATCGCGAATCTGGCCGGAAAGTTTATTCCCTTTTCCCGACTCATGAAGAAGGGTGCCGCCTACGAATGGGATGAGGAGTGTCAGAACGCCTTCGAGGAAATCAAGCAATATCTACTCCAACCTCCGGTTTTGATGCCACCCGTCTCCGGAAAGCCGCTGATCCTTTACGTGACCACCCTGGAAAGATCCCTCGGTGAACTGCTCGCCCAGAAGAATAACGAGGGTACTGAGAACAGTCTCTACTATCTCAGTCGCATGCTTCTTGATACGGAGGTCAGATACTCCCTTATCTAAAAGAGCTTCCTTACGCTCGTATTCGCCGGGTAGAAGTTGTGACATTACCTGCAGCACCATGAGGTGCAATTGGACTCCTGGGTAGACCCGCTGAAGTACATCATGAACCGCCCCATGCTGACTGGCCGACTAGCAAATTGGGCAGTGATTCTCCAGCAGTTTGACATCAGGTTTGTACCTCAGAAGGCCATTAAGGGACAGGTGTTGGCAGACTTTTTAGCTGCTCATCCAACCTCAGCAGATCAATCCCTGGACCTGGATTTTCCTGATGAGAGGATACTCTCAGTCAATCATGTCATCCCATGTTGGAAAATGCATTTCGACGGTGCCTCCCGGAGCCCCACCGGTAGGAGGCTCAACGATCCTAGGCTCAACATAGTAGGCCTGGGTATTTTCTTCATTACCCCGGCGCAAGCCGTCCTACCATACACGTTCCTGTTGTCAGAAGGTTGTACGACCAACGAGGTAGAGTACCAGGCTCTCATCACCGGTCTCGATTTGTCCCTTGAGATCCATGTGCCCCATCTACATGTGAAAGGAGATTCCGAGATGGTAATCAAACAGGTTAATGGAGACTATGTCATCAAGAAGCCGGAGCTTGTACCATTGCTGTAGTACACCCTCCGCCTAATGGCCCAGTTCTCTTCTCGACCAGAGGTTACCCATGTCCCACGGTCACAGAACGGTCAAGAAGACGCCTTGGTAGGCTTAGCTGCGTCGCTCGTAGAACCCGAGCAAGATGATTTGATCATACATGTGGCACATCGGAGATTCATTGCCCCTGTCACCCAAGAGGACATTGATGGCCTACGAGTAAGTCATCTCACCACCGGACCCTCTACGTCAGAGGTCCCAGGTTCATCAAACACAGTGGTCGAAGCCACTACCAACTGGAGGGCACCTTTTGTCTAGTATCTCCAAAATGGTCGCCTCCCGGATGACCGGGCCGAGCGCGAGCGAATCCGACGCCGCGCGCTGCAATTTACCCTCCAGAGCGGCCCCAATATTGAACAGATCCTCTACAAGAGGAGCATCGATGGAGTCCTCCTCCGTTTCATTCAAGGAGTAGAGATTCCTCAAGTTATGAAAGAGGTTCACGCCGGTTCCTGTGGCGCCCATCAAGATGGGCCAAAGCTGTCCCTTCAAATATGGAGGTTGGGGTACTTCTGGCGCTCTATGATCCATGATTGTATTGGGTATGCCAAGAGATGAAATGCGTGCCAAGTTCACGCCAACTTCCTGCATCATCCGTCGGAGCCCCTCCACCCCACCAAGTACTCTTGCCCATTCGCGGTATGGGGACTTGATGTAGTGTGACCATATCCACCGGCAACAGATCGCCAGTGTAGGTTCATCCTGACTGCTATATATTTCTTCTCCAAGTGGGCAGAGGCAGTTCCAATCAAAGAGGTCAAGGCCCGTTCCATCGTTGACTTTGTGAGCTCCAATATTATCCACCGGTTTGGGGTCCCTCACGCCATCCTCACCGATAATGGCACCAATTTCCGAGTGGCTGAACTGAAGAAATTGTACGCCAGGTACGACATCTGTTCGAACCATACCTCTCGCTACCACGTGCAGTCAAACGGACAGATCGAGGTGTTCAACAAACCCCTCTCTAACATTTTGTAGAAGATGGTTGGTCAGAACAAGAAAATTTGGCCGGACAAGCTCCCCAATGCCCTCTGGGCTTACCAGACGACAACTCACAACTCTACCCAGGTGACCCCATATTCCCTGGTGTATGGAGCTGAGGTCGTCCTACCCATTGAGATCCAGCTGCCATCGTTACACACTACAGTCTATGATCACCGGACATCAGATGAGGTAGCTGAGATTCGTCTAGCTAAATTAGAAGCGCTGGACGAGAACCGGATTCGTGGCCTGCACAATCTGGAAAGGCATCAAGATAAGATAGCGAGGGCCTTCAACAAGAAGGTTCATCTCCGTTCTTTTCTACAGGGTGACCTAGTACTGGCCCTTCGAGCGCCAATGATTCTTGGTAGGAAACCGCCCAAGTTAGAACCCAAATGGGAAGGGCCTTATATCATCCATAAGGTTTACCCCAATGGAGCATACTCCTTAGTGACCACAGATGGAGAGCGCATAACTCCTCCCACCAACACCAAGTTCCACAAGTGATACTGTTCCTAGGGAAAAAGGGTTCTGCATGACCTTAAACTGCATCTTGGTCCTGCACGACCTTAAACTGCATCTGGGTCCTGTACAACCTTAAACTGCATCTGGGTCCTGCACGACCTTAAACTGTATCTTAGTCCTGCACGACCTTAAACTGCATCTCGGTCCTACACAACCTTAAACTGCATCATGGTCCTACATGACCTTAAACTTCATGGAAGGGTCCCCCATGACCTTAAACTGCACGTTATGGTCCAACAAGACCTTAAACTGAAAGGTCCTGCACGACCTTAAAAAACATCTTCGTCCTGCAAGACGATAAACTAGAAACTGGTCTGAAATCTATGACCTTAAACTAAGATCTGCCCCTGTCCTTACTGAAGGATGTTAAACTGCAAGCTAGTCATGCCTTCCTGACCGAGGCTCAGTCTCAGGCCCCTCGGCATCCTCGGGCCCACGGCCCCCGTCTTCACTGTGAGACGTTAAACCACAAGCTGGTCAGGTCTCCCTGACCGCGGTCCGTCCTCAGGCCCCTTGGTTATCCCCGACATACCCTCTTGAGGGATTGTAAGGTATGGTGTGGGATTACGTCCTCATTCACGTCGGATTACTTGTCATACCATACATAGCCCCAAATGAGATGCATCCTCGTCCCGCATGATGCTAAACTGCAGCTCAAGAACTACGTGTGGCTTGATTCCCATCATGATGGGATACGTAGGAACGCTCGGACGCCTCGTCTTGAGCCCAGCCCCAAGATTTTCTCTTCCACTATTCCCCCTGGGAATAGTTTCCTTGGAGGATCTTTGTGTAGCAGGGAGTAGGCTTTCTTAGCCCGCTCATACAACCCCTCTCACACAAGGATTGTAAGGGTCACACCATGTTCCCACTCCAGTTCTTCTATCCTCACCTGTCCTCACCGCATGATGCTAAACTTCATGGCCTTCAAGAACTACGTGTGTCTTGATTCCCATCATAATGGGATACGTAGGAACGCTCGGGCATTAAGTCCGTTGGCCCAGCCCGAAAGCCAAAATCTTCCCCTCGGGTCAAGACCTATGGCAGGCTGCACACTTTTGCCCCAACTCACGTCGAGCAAGCCTCGACCTGGCTGCACGTCCCCCCATGGAGACGTTCTCCCCTTTTGTGGATGGATACAACTATGCTTCACCCACTCCTTGACTGGGATTCCATCATTTTTCACACCCAGAGGGACCCCCAAGAACGGCCCAGATACTACGCCCAAGGGCTCTCCTACCGATACGGGCCAATGCCCCTGAGGGTTTTCAAGCCACAAGCCGATACAAGTCCCGCATTTTGAATTTAGTCAACGGTCGACACTCATTTGTTCCCCCCATATCAAGTCACCATAGGAACTTTGTGTTTCAAACATGTTCAATAGTGTCCTGGATCTTCGGGTCCATCGCGAGATGTCCCAAACATCGAGTACAGTGATTCATTCTACCCCATCCCGAAGTGACAAACATCCCCTCAGGTGGTGTTAGCGGTTGGTCCCATGGCCCCGATTCTCTTATAGGGGTGTACGGTGTGGCATGAGACGATGTCCTCATTTACGTAGGGATCAGGTACAATGCCGTACGCCTTCCCTTACGAGGCCCAGCCTCAGGCCCCTTTGCCTCCTCGGGTCCTTGGCCCCCGTCCTCATGTAAGACGTTAAACTGCAAACTAGTCAGGCCTTCCTGACTGATGCCAGACCTTAGGCCCCCTGGCCTTCTCGGGCCCCTCCGCCCATCCTCTTACTAGGGGTGTACAACATGGTGTGGGAATGTGTCCTCATTTATGTAGGGATCATGTACCATGTCGTACGACTTCCCTTATGAGGCCCAGCCTCAAGCCCCTTGGCCTTTTCGGGCCTCGGCCCCCGTCCTCACTGCAAGACGTTAAACTGCAAGCAGGTCAGGCCTTCCTGACCAATGTCTAACCATCAGGCCCCTTGGCCTTTTTGGGCCCCGGCCCAGGTATTCTCTTATAGGAGTGTATGGTGTGGCGTGAGATTATTTTCTCATTCACGTCAGTTTATTCTCCATACCGTACACCTCCTTTGTTTGGAGGTATATTACTCTCCCCTCGTCCCGTATGACGTTAAACTAAATCTGGAGAACTACGTGTGGCTTGATTCCCATACTCATAGGATACGTAGGACGACCTGAATGTCTAGGATTTGGGTCCAGCCCCATCTCTCGGGAATCGTCATCCCACCTTGGCCCCTTGGTCTACCCTTCCTCCATGATAGGATTATATGGTGTGGTGTGGGATTTTGTCCTCATTAACGTCGGTCTTGTAATGACCACGCCATGTACCTCTCCCTCATGAGCTATTTCATCGATCCCTTTTTTTCGGGTCACCAATGTGCCTAAGATCACTCTGGTTTATTACCTGGAATGTCAATCACTACTCGGACACATCCGCACCCTCTTTCTAGGATTTGTGTATCCCTGAATCAGAGCTTCCATCATCTTTCACACCCAGAGGGACCCCCAAGAACGGTCTGGATACTACGCCCAAGGGCTCTCCTACCGTTACTGGCCAACGCCCCCGAGGGTTTCAGACAACAAATCGATAAAATCCCGCGTTATGAATATGGTCAGCGGTCGATGCTTGTTTGTTGTTCCCACCTCAGGCTAAAGCGATGTGGACGCTGTGTTTCCACCATGGTTAACAGTTTTCCTCTATTGCCACGCAAATCCATTAAGCCCAAAATGTCGGGTACAAAATTCACACCCTTCATCACTTTATCGTGTCCAAGTAGAGTCTTGGAACTCTCAGTACTTTTCCTCTGTGCACGTCTGCGCATTGGGGAAACAAACCGCGTCAAAGGTGTCCTTCGGGGCTCTCTGCCGACTCCCTTCTGATGGACTCCCTAAGTATTGCGATGAGGATTTCCCCCTTGTTTCCCACACCGAGTTTAACTCATGTGGGATTAGGGATCGGGTTTCCGTCTACGCTAACTTGGGAGGTTGTTACCATTCATGGTCCGAGCTCTAAGACCATAAACTAAGATCCATATGGAACTACGTTCAGCTTGATTCCCATCCTCATGGGATACGTAGGACCGCCCAGACCCCCTGTCTTTGGGTCCAGCTTGAGTTCAGCTAATTCGCCTCTCTAGTCCTGCCATCGGGACCCTGACTACGGGACTGCGTGGTGTAGTGTGGGATTATGTCCTCATTCACGTCTGGTTTGCAATAGCTGCACCACGCGCACCCCCATTCTAAGAGTTAGCCCTCGTATTCCTTGTCCCGTGTTACATTAAAAGGCACCCATAAGAATTATGTGAGGCTTGATTATCATCATTATGAGATACGTAGGAGCGCCCGGGCACTTCCCCGCGGGCCCATCCTAACTTTCGTTTTTGGTCCCTTGACCTAAAACCGCTCCCAAGGGGGTCATGCGTAGTGCGAGATTACGTCCTCATTCATGCCAGGTGTTTGAGTTACACCACCATGTGTCTCTTATGTCTCCTCCCATCCATGGTCCAAATTCTACGACCCTAAACTAAGATCCCCCTTCAGGAAAGGACTCTTCTCCCCTATATAATACGTCTCGTTGTCGTATTCAGATGTGTTTCAACAAAGAGCCCAAAGTGTGGGATTTTCATACAGACATTCCCTACGTTCCATAACCATGCTTCGTGAGCTCTCTATTTGGATCCTCATCCTCTTCCACATCCAAACGGACCCTCGGACGACATGGATACTAGGCTTAAGGGCTCTCCATGAATGCTGTACCTAAGGGCCCTCCAATCATTTCGGGCCAACGTCACTATGGATATCTGACAACATTTGTGACATGGTCCCGTGTTTCGAACATGGTCAACAGTCAACCCTCATTTGTTTGTCCCCATTCTAGGCTAACGCGATATGGATGCTGGGTTTCCGCCACAGTCAACAGTTATCCTCCATTGTCACGCTGCCATCATCGTGATCTGAATCTTAAGCGCCATGATTCAGACATTTCCACTTCCTTATGTTCAAGTGGAATTCCATCATACTCTGATCTTTCTCTTTGCGCATCTAGGTGCGCTAAATGACCGTGTTAGTGTCATTGGGTCGGTATTCACCAAGCGCCCCTTTTCCCTAACCTTCCCCTTTTTGTGTCGGGAAATTCCCACCACTACTTCTTGTTTCCCACACAGAGCACGACTCACGTGGGCTTAGTAGTTTTGGCGGGATGTGTACCAACACAGTCAGGCTTCTCATCGTCCCGCATGATGTTAAACTGCGCTCCCAGAACTACGTATGGCTTGATTACCATCCTTATGGGGTACGTATGAACGCCCAACCACTATACTTTAGGCCCAGCATAATCCTCACTCTTGGTCCCTTGACCTGAAGAGTTTCCTCCGGGAGTACGTGGTGTGATTTGGACTCCAAGTCCTCATTCACGTCAGTTTCATATCTACCGCACCACACGCTCCCTGGGATCTTCCCTTTTATTCCATGTCCTATCGTATGATGTTAAATTACAGGAGTCCATGTATCCTCGTCCCGCATGACATTAAACTGCATCCCCAGAACTACGTATGGCTTGATTCCCATCCTTATGGGATACGTAGGGACACCCAGGCATTTAACCTAGGGTCCAGCCCCAAGAATCACAAAATCTTGTTCCTCCCCATTTCCAGCCCTCTGGCCTGACCCCTCGGGGGGAACTATGTAGCTGCAATTTATCCCTTAACAAGTTCAGGATTCCCCAAGATCCCATTGGGAAGCGGCAGCCCCCCTCTCCAGGGAGGCGTTGTCCCATAGAAGGAATGATCCATGATCAGACCAATGTGCCCATATGGCTTACTCCCACCACAGTGATGTAATTACATGAGTGTTGGATTCTGTTCAGACAAACCATCACTCCATATTCCACGCTTTGTGTGCCCCTTATTCGTACCCTCGTCCCCTTTCATGTCTAAAGGAACCCCCTAATGGCGTGGTCTCATGCTGCATCGGCTCACCTACCATCCTGGGCCAACGTCCCAGAAGACTGGTCATGTTTGGAAGGACCCCCTAACAGTATGGATGCTTCACCTAGGGTCTACCTACTGTCATGGGCCAACGTCCCGAAAGATTGACCGACAACATTTGTGACATGGTCCCATGTTTTTAACATCGTCAACAGTCGACCCTCATTCTTTGTCCCCATTTCAGGCTAACGTATTAAGGATACCGCTTCTCCTCCATGGTTAACGGTTGTCCCTTATTGGCACGCCATCCCCACAGTGTTCCGAATCTTGGGTGTCGTGATTCACACTTCCCATTTCCATCTGTTTGGACCGATTTTGGCGCCCCTGGCGTTGTACTGTTCATGCATAAGAGCACGTTGATGAAACAGTAATTCGGCAGTTCGGAGATGTTCTTTCTCTGGTCAAGCCTCTCCCATCTTTCGGAAATCCGGACTGGTAATCCGAATCCCGTATGCCTGGAGCATGGTCTCCACTCCTATGTTAGGTGGGACGAGAAGGCAAATATCTCCTGTTTCTCAAATCGGGCTCGACCCACGTAGGCTTGGGGAATTATCGTCGAACGTCCCGCAAACATTTTAGGGATGTAACGAGGCGATTCAAATAGTGTAAATCATGTGCGCTATGACATTCAAAACAAAGAAAGGAAAAATTGAAGCACGAAAGTAACAATAAAAGTTTTTGGGTTTGTTACAATACCCGGGGGTCGACTCCCCCCATGGACGGGTTGACCCCATCAAAAGAGCGTTGCAGCTCCACCACTCGTTGGCTTGTGGCGTCCAAGGCTTGCTGCCGCTGACTCAGCTCTCGCTCCTCCTCAGCAGCGGCGAGGCACAATTCGTCAGCCTTGGATTTGGCCCTGTCTACGCCAGCTTGAACGACAGCCATCATTCCAGAGGCCTGACTCATACGCTCTTTTGCCTCTGCCAGCTGGTCCTTCAACCGCGAGATCAACTCAGATTGTGCATTAAGAGAGACTGAAAGCTCATCTGCCCGGGTCCTCAACTGTTGGACCTCGCCTTCAGCCTCCTGGAGCTTCTTGATTTTGGTCACCTTCCTTCGCTGCCAGCCTACGCTGAGCCCACGATCATGCTCTCGGATCTTCTCAGCCATAAGATCTCGAATGAGTGCATGAGGACGTTGGGAATCCACTCCCCCAACACACAGTTCGCGCAGCCGCGAGCAGAGTCTGTCCATTTTGGCTAGCCATTGCGCTTGGGAGTGTCCTTGATGAAGCGCGTGATTAGCTTCCACGACCGGCGGCAAACTATGCTGCTGTCTTCCTCGTCAGAGGCCATTTGGTCCCAGTCTGCACGATTGGCAGGCTCGTATGCGGGATACACCCGCAATAAATCCTCGGCAGGATCTACATCTGGTGTTGAATTCAGTATGGCATCCGGCGCCGAAGCAGGCGTGACAGGACTGGGACCAGCCGATTGATCCTCTTCATCGGAGTCCACCTCGATGACTTCGGGCATGACCCTACTGGTGGTCCCTCCAGTGATGATGTGTGTTGCAGCTTGAGGAGATGGGGGGACTATCGCCACCATCACCGGCATGCCCCTAGGAGGGACGCCACCAAACATCCCGACTAGTCTTGCCGCAGCAGCCCATGCCAGTTGGAGAACTGTACGACAGAGAGCGACATAAACATAAGTTGGCATAGTCTACATGTGGCGACGAGGAAACCGGTAGAGGAAACTTACGAAGATCGACCTCCTGGCGCTGCTCTTGAGCCGGTACTGACGGGACCCCGAGGTGAGGCCCTCCTTATACTGATGGAAGGTCTGGAGATTCTGGAGGAGCCACCTCGAGTGCTCTGGTCCCACCAGACGTGGAACTGGATGCAGCCATAGGCGCGGGTTCGGAAGGTCCCGCATCATCACCCGCCGGGGGGCGAGAACGAGGCTTGTGAGCAAGTTCCTCTTGCATGGCTCAAACATCGGTGAGAAGTCCATAGTGGCTCAAGAACGGACCATAAGGTTCAGAATGCTACCTCGAGAGCCTCTGCGAAATCGTCGGAATCTGAGCCCTGATCTCCGACCTCGCCCTCCTCCAACGGGCTCCCTCCTCCAGCCTCATCCTCCCGAGAAGAGTCCTCTGATTCTTCTTAAAGGGCGAAGCACTCCCTCAGATCGGCACCCGATAACTGCGGGGGGACCATTTGATTCAACAGTACCCTCACTCGGTCTGTCATTGGGCGAGGGACACCACTGGAGTTGACGTAATCCTCCAGCTCGTCCAGGTATTGCTCTACCTCCGCCGAAGACGCCATGAATCCAGCCCAGACTGGGCCTATGCCCGGTAATTCCATCCCGAGGTGATTCAGGTGGGCCCAAATCTCGGGTGGGCTGAGGAATTTCCAGTTGACATCCCAAATGTCCCATGCTTCCGGGAAGACGCCATCCTCTGCCACGTCGATATGACGCAGGAGCGTCCCCGGAGCCTGAGTGGATATCCTACGAAATCCCCTCGGTGGCTGCCCCTCTGGATGGCCCTGCTCTTCCGGAATCACAGGATCTATCGCTGCTGCCGCACCCATGGCCGGTGCGGGTCTCGCCACCCTGGAAGCCCTGCCACCGCGAGGGGCCCAAGCTGCCCTCCGACCCCGACCTCGAGATAGAGGAGGTCTGCCGTCACCGACTCGAATAGCCGGCTGCTTCAGCATCTCCCCTGGGTAAGCAGCCTCCCAACTAATGGCATACTCCCTCACCAATTCGAAGGCGGTGGTGGATGGAGGCAATGCAATTCGCATCATCCCATCTTTCCATTTGAACATGAGCCACAGCTGCCTCATCACACACGGGTTCTCCTCATGGCGCACCTCCCAATAGACCTGCGGGGTCAGCCGCTGGAGGCACTGGAACTGCCTCGCAAATCGATGCGGGGTGTACGGTTCGCAGAGGGGCTCACGATCTACTCATGCCACTAAAACTCCACCTGGAAAGGCCAGGAGGCAAGCCTGATGTTCTTCCATTCCCCGCCCGTCGTCAGTATGTATCCCCGTCGGAAATGGGAAGGGGTGGAAATTAAACTCATCCGCCCTCCACACCCGATTCAGCCCCATCGGCACGGCTAGTTTGAACAGAAAGATCCCGACCGCATTCAGGATGGAGGGGAGGAAATTTGATCCCGGCGGAAAAATAGGGTTTGGATACTCATAAATCACCCTGATGTGTGCTGTGATCCACCCATACAGGAGGAGGAAGGGCCCGTATATCCTTGGAGGCTTCTTGCCCTCGCCAATGTGCTGCAGCATTCTGTACAGTTTGGCGAGCATTGGAATCCCCAGATTGATCCGCTTCCCCATGGCCAACATGGACGCCATAATAAACGAGCTGCACCGCACCCCCATGCTTGTATCCCTCACTGGTATGATCCAACCGCAGATGAGAGCCGCGATGAACGCCGCTAGCCTGACTATCGGCTGTTGTTCAGTGCTGACACTGAAACCCCAAGTCTTCCATTGGCTGTCCTCCAAGACCCGCCAATAAAAGTGCCCCTTACCTCGTTGGTCCGCCCTCAGACAAGTTCGAGGCCTCGGAGGGAACTCTCGATTCTCTGGGAAATTTAGGAAGCACTTGAACCATCTCTTAAAGTGGACATCCCTCACTGCCTCCTTGTCCTCTCCACGGACGAATGCCATCAGCACTGATGCCAGTCGCGGCATTTTCTCGGTATCCTCCCACGCGCTCATGACGGGGAGGAACTCATCATACATGGCCCCTAGGATCAGAACCCCAAAAATCTGGCGGACATCGCACAGGCTGATGCCCACCTCCCCGTGATGTAGGTGAAAAGTATTGGTCCTGGACGACCATCTGCTCAGCAATTCCGGCATCAGTTTCTTTGGTTGGTAAATGTTGAATGGGGAGGCCCATGCCGCCTCATATAACCCCAACCTCCTCAGCTCGGCCCCAAACTCCTCGCATGAGGCGCCTACCCAGTAGGCCCAGGCCCAGTCATCAGTAAAGTTGCCGCCCTAGCGCAGGTCCCACTCATCGGACCATCCCTTCTTCGAATCCTGCAAAGCCGCCTTCAGCATGATACGATAGAGAGGAGGGGACGTCTCCAGTTGTAATGGCTTCCCGTCAATATCGTTTACATGGTTTTAGAGAAAATCAGCAGTGACATGTGTGAATTCCTCCCATGCGTGACCATTGGCCGCCCTGAACCATTGGTGTTGGCATGGTGTACTCCTGAACCAACAAGCCGGTTCGTCCCTACTCGCCTCGGGGATGAAGACGTCATCCCTCAACCCGAAGCCGTACAATGGAAGCTTCTTACACTGCGGATAATCATTATGACCCTTCGATAGCAGATCTGTCAAAGAAGCGTGGTCCAAATGGCTTCGGATCATCTCCCCAAGGCCTGGACAGTTGGCCATCTCATCCCGACGGGCGGCATCTGCAAGCACCCCCAATACAGCTTCTTGATGGTCCATTTCGATTCAGGCCCTCAGAAAAGAATTTTTTCAGAACGGATCGCGAAGCATGATCGCAGAGCCGGATCGCGAAGCCAGATCGTGACGGTCGGTTGCGAGACCAAGCCGCGAAGTCTGGACTAGCCCGACAATCAGAAGTTTTCTTGGCGCGAACGCGGAGTCGGAGACCCGCGGTTCGCCGCGATGCTCGATTCGCGGAGGGCTGTCACGAAGTACGCGTAGCTTCGCGAAATCGAGAGCACAAAAAGACAAGGAAGTCACATGAAGACAAAATAAGTTGACCCCCTTATTTATAGGCGGTGACCCCGGAGCATCGTGGCGCACCTCACCCGCACGGAGCATCGCGGCGCATCCAGACATGTGGCCCCGGTCAGCACCACGGGCCCTCTTCGCGAAGTCGCATCGCAAACCGCCGACAATTTTGGCGATTTTCCCTCAGACTTCGACCTTCACCCTCCGCAGCTCCAAGTCTGAGGGGGGGCATTTGTTGGCGCCAAAATGTTGCACGAAAGGAAGGTCCGGAAAAGAAGGCATGCACGATGCCTCGCGAAGCACTGCCATGAAGCACCCCGAGCATCGCGGTCTCGCGAAGCACTGGATGTGGTAACTCTCCACGAACGCATTTGACGTTCGCGAGCCCGCCGCGAAGCTCTGGAGATGGTAACTCTCCAAGAACGCGTTTGATGTTCGTGAGCCCACCGCGAAGCTCTGGATGCAGTAACTCTCCGCGAACGCGTTTGACGTTCGTGAGCCCGCCACGAAGTTCTGGAGGCGGTAACTCTCTTCGATTGCATTTGACGTTCGCCAGCGCTCCGCGAAGCACCTGAGTCGGCACGCGAGTTCGGATTCACGGCGCCACTGGCCTATAAATACGGGGCTCCCCCTGAGTCCTAGGGATGGAAAATCCGACCTTTCTTCTTCTCCTCTCCCAAATCGCGAAGCACCCTTTTCCCCCAGGAATCATGAGCTCTGCGAGGTACTTCTACTTCGTGTGACGCCTTTGATTTTTCTCATTTTATGCCCCTCTTCCGAGAGGTATTCCTTTCGCGAAGCTCAAGGGAATTCGCGAAGGAAGGGGATTCCCAATGGAACCCAGGAAGCCACAAAGCGTTTATGCTTCGCGAAACACCCAACCTGTACTATTGATCCCTATGCCTAGGCAGGATTGCTACACATTGCGAAGCACACTACTTCGTAGCAGCTTGCTTCGCGAGGCACCTCTTCTTCGCAAGGCAGTGCTCCGCGAATACTGTTCCACTTCGCGAAGCACCCTACACTCACACATATTCCCCACGCTAAGGCCAAGGCACTCCGCTTCGTGAAGCACACTTCTTTGCTTGGCAATTCCTCTTCCCGTGCGACCCTCTAAGTATGCACGATGTTATTTCAAAGTCCCACGTACAATACGACTTGTAGCGTTGCTTCGCCTAATGCTTCTTCGCATAGGCATTCTAACGGCTATTGCTTCTTCACATAGACACGCTAACGTGGACCCCTCGTTGGTTCGCTCCACAACCCCCCTTGACCATGGCCTTGCTAGTACCTTCCCTCCCCCAAGGACCAGAGGGTACCCGTTATGTAAGTCCTAGGGGTGAGGAGTGAACCCACCTCGTCCGAGCTGCATGACATTAAACTGCCAAGCACCACGTCCTCAACACATGACGTTAAATTGTGACCCGGCCTCGTGCCTCTCGCAAAGGGTCCCCCCAGCTCAAACATTTTTTACACCACCCGTCTCCACAGGAGCGGAATCACCCATCCAGAAGGGATGATATCCTCCTTACTGGAGTGGCGTATGCTATTAGGAGAAGGGCGACCCTAGTTCCCCAATGGATGGTTGCACCCCTGCATCTCCATACTTCCCCACTACCAAGGTCAGCAGAGGGAGTGATAGGGAACGAGGAACCTCGCATCATTGGTCCCAAATCCCTCTTTCGCTGCGTTCTGTCGCACCATGGGCCTCCAACCTGGAGTAAGTCCCAGCCCAATGGGCCGCCTAACACATAAGCCCCTCATCGCTTCTCAGGGGCGCACCCTTCGCGGCATGATCTTCAGGTCCCTACTGCCTCTTGTTTATCACACCGAGCATGACTCATGTGGGCTTAGAGTTGGCATTGGCCATGACACCCTCATCCAGCATGACGTTAAACTGCATGCCCTCGTCCAGCATGACCTTAAACTGTATGTCCTCGTCCAGCATGATGTTAAACTGCATGCCCTCGTCCAGCATGACATTAAACTGCATGCCCTCATCCAGCATGAGGATAAACTGCATGCCCTGGTCCAGCATGACGTTAAACTGCATGCCCTCATCCAGCAAGACGTTAAACTGCATTCCCTCATCTAGCATGACGTTAAACTGCATGCCCTCTTCCAGCATGATGTTAAACTGGATGCCCTCGTCCAGCATGACGTTAAACTGCATGCCCTCGTCCATCATGACTTTAAACTGCATGCCCTCGTCCAGCATGACGTTAAACTCCATGCCCTCATCCAGCATGACGTTAAACTGCATTCCCTCGTCCAGCATGACGTTAAACTGCATGCCCTCCTCCAGCATGATGTTAATCTGCATGCCCTCGTCCAGTATGACGTTAAACTGCATGCCCTCGTCCAGCATGATGTTAAACTGTATGCCCCCGTCCAGCATTACATTAAACTGCACACCCATTTGAACTAAGATGTCTTTGATCCATTTAAAGGCATGGTACGTAGGAAGCCTCCATGAGGTTCAAGCCTACCCGTCATTTCTTCACGTCGAGTCCCATCCCCGTCCAGCATGACGTTAAACTACATTCCGGTCCGACGGCAAGCCGTTGTGACTCACCCAACCTGAACTATGACGATTTTGATCCGTGGAAAGGCATGGTACGTAGGAAGCCTCCCTGAGGTTCAATCCCAACAATCATTGGCCCAGACCGTCTCCTTCTCGGTGTGCCAAGCCCACTCCCATTTTCAATTTGAACTACGAGGTCTTTGATCCATGTCAAGGCATGGTATGTAGGATGCCTCCACGAGGTTCAAGCCCACCCATTATCTAATTCACGTCGAGTTCTACCTGCGTCCAGCACAATGTTAAACTGCATTCCAGTCCAATGGCAAGCCGTTGTCACATCCCGAACTACGAAAACATTGATCAATGCCAAGGCATGGTAAGTAGGAAGCCTCCCAGAGGTTCAAGCCCATCTCCCATCGGACCAAGGTCCCTCATTTACGTCAGTTCGCCAACATCCACCGCCATTCCGAACTACGAGAACTTTGATCCATGCCAAGGCATGGTACGTAGGAAGCCTCCACGAGGTTCAAGCCCACCGCCCGTCGTTTATTCATGTCAGGGTTCGCTACCATCCCGCATGATGTTAAACTGTATTCCATCAACCCTCTGAACTACGAGGACTTTGATCCATGTCACGGCATGATACGTAGGAAGCCTTCCTGTGGTTCAATCCCACCACTAGTAGACCCACAGGTATACTTTCACGTCGGTTCACTGATGAAACCCTTTGCACTACGAGGTCTTTGATCCATGTCAAGGCATGGTACATAGGAAGCCTCCCTGAGGTTCAAGCCCATCCCTCATCAGACCAAGGTCCACCTTCACGTCGGTTCGCCGACATCCACCACTATCCCGAACTACGCGGACTTTGATTATCTGCCACGGGGATACGTAGGAAGCCTCTTCAAGGCTCAAGCCCAACTTCACTGTCGCCCTTGCAACAGTTCCTTGCCATTCCCCCCTCCACATCATTATTTCATCCATCATCCACCCTGATTCTCATCCGGATCGTCATATACCAGTGAGACCATGTCGGTATGCTCCTATTCACAGCCGCCCATGAGCTGGTCTCGGTATTGGCACCCCTCCAAGAGAAATACCTCAATCCGATCTATTCTAGCCAATGCTCCGATCAGGCTGATCAGTCTCCTCTAGACATTAAAATCGCGGCGTACCCTGTGTTGAACATGAGAAGTAGAGGAAAACCTCAGATATGCGTCTACAGCATATAGTTCCCCGTGCTCGATGTGGGATGCCTCGGGCTTCCACGCCCTCGAGAAGCCATGTGACCAGGGATAATAGACAGACAAGCCAGGTCCTCGTTATCCAGACATGCTATTGATGCCTCAACGTGACTAATCCCCCGACTGAAGGTTACTGCCCTGACCGGGCCCTTTGGAATGTCCCGACAGAAGCAGTGTAATTAACCGGCATCCAAGGAAACATGGCACTGGGAAGAGTTTCACGAACAACGTATTAAATCTATGAGGGAGACCCGGACCCAGTGACGAGATCTGAGGAGGAATCCAAAGAAGGAAGAACCGACATCCCATCATCCCGTTTCGATCAAGGATCAGATGTCCCTGAATAAGGAGCGAATGCCGCCCACCTTTGGAAAGTGTGATTGCGGGGCTATAGGCAGCGCGTCCTCCAAAAACTGATGCGCGCGCCCCGGAAAAAGTGTCGGAAACACTATTACAGTTGATGTTGTTGAGGTTCTATTTCTATCCCAACCCGATGAGATGAGGGTATTATATCTAATTCATCATATAGTTACTGTCTATAAATCACATGTCATGCATTCTTTCCATGGAATATAGGATGCATTATAAATTGCATGTTATTGTGATTAATGTTTTATAGAATATACATGATGTTATAATAGATGACTTGATAAGAATACCTACAGTTTGATAGGGTATTGTTTGTGTAAGGTTTTGTTTGAATGAATGCCAAACTTTGGTTCTTGAGGTGTTATGGGCCCTCATGGACTGGAATTTGGTGGATCATTTCCCTGTTTTCCTTTCTATAACATGTATAAGATAAGAATATTTGATTTTCGTGGAGTATGGGCCCTCACAGATTGGAATTTTTCACAATCAATGTTAGTTTCAGTATTTTACCAGGTTTCGGAGTACATTATGAGGCATACTATCCAGAAAAAACCAGAATAAACGTCGTGTAGTTTTGGGGACACGCCATGTGTTCTTATGTTCAAGAAGAACCAGTTTTTCTTAGGTACACGCCATGTACTATATGTATATTCCGTGTAGTCTCCAACTGTTTCATAGGCCATGCGGGAAGAGACACTAAATGAGGAATGTCTGGTGGGAACACACCATGTACAAGTTGAACACTCTCTTTAGTCAAACCCAGGTACCCGACCATGTCTCTAACAACACGGGTTGGAGTTATCATTTCATATACATTCCCTGTCCACCTTGAACATGCTGTGTACTGTGAGTCGTGTGTCTGGCTGTGTCACTAACAACATAGGGCAGGTGAAGCTTGTCAACAACACTCTATGTCTACTTTGAACATGTTGTGTGGTCTTGTCTTAGGAGAGCCATGTGGTTTAACTGTTTAGAAGGACTCTGGAAGGGAAGGAGGAATCAAGTACACGTCGTGTGTTAAGACAACATACCATGTGTTTGGGGTGTTACAAAAATAGTTTAGTTAGGAGTACACACCCATGTAAATGACTTAAGGGAACACACCGTGTAGGAATTCTACACGTTGTGTAGTCATGGTTTGTTAAACATGAGTGCTTTCATTCACATGTTCCCTTCTTACACTTCTAGTTTTCAGTCCTTGACAATATTTTTTTAAGGTTTTCACTTGAACTTGCAGAGTCATTCCACTGAGACATCCTCTTTTTGAACCCCACTTCTCAGGTGATGATTAGACACCAGACATTAATAATCAGGGACTACCTGCAGATCCCTTATTTGTGCGAACCTTGGCACTAGCCTTTGTTTCTAACATAGGTGATGATGCAAACTTTAGGGAGGGATTTTTTAGGATGATGCAGAACTTTTAGGGATTTCCACCTCCTGCCCCGTCAATGGCAGAATTTATGCGGGTCTTTCAGGAGTGTCATCCTCCCACTTTCTCAGGGGATGGAGGTCCCCAAGCTATTGAGTCATGGCAAGAAGCCATGCTGAAGATTTTCGAGCATCTATAGATACCTCTAGAGAAGAAGGTGAATCTTTCTACCTACATGCTTTGAGACTTCACCAATAGGTGGTGGGATGTGATCTCACAGGAGGTATGCAAGTAGAATATGGCTTGGGATGAGTTTCAGCACATTTTCTATGATTACTTCTATTTGAAGACCTTTAGGGCCAATCGAGCCTGAGAGTTCATTATTTTGGAGGAAGGTAATATTACTGTTATGGATTATTTCTCTCGCTTCATAGATCTGTAGAGTTTCACACCTATTATTGGAGGTTATGAGTTGTCTCTGGCTTGGATGTTTGAGGATGTTCTGAGGCACGACATCTGATCGCAGGTGAACATCTCCAGGTTGATTTTGATATCCTCTATCATCAACCAAATGCTGATCACAGAGCGCAATATGAGAGATTCTAGAGTTGTGATCCAGGGAGGTTCGACACCCATAGTTAGTATTCATCCTACTAATATCAGGAAGCACCACAGGGAGTCTACACATGCAGATCAGAGTAGGCGGGATGCATCTTCTGGTAGTCTAGTGGTGTGATAATAGTGTGGGAAGAGTGGGAATATGAGGAAACAATACTCGAGAGACCCAATGGAGTGCCAATATTGCGGCAAGATGAGTCACCTTTAGTGCTTCTGTCAGATCTTCTCACTAGAAGCTAGTGACATGGGTTCTTCTATGACTCTGTGTTTTGGAGCAGCACCACCAGTTTCTCACTAGTCAGAGAAATAGAGTTTTTCTGGCAATTCCGGCCAAGTTGGATGTCATAGATGTGGTGGGAAGACTCCATCCTTTCAGTGGCAGCAGGTTGGATCATCTCAGAGTGGTCAGGTAGGGTCACAGTGCCGCGACATAGGTCAGACATTTTTAGTGGAGCAGACCCAGTAGGAGAAGGACCCCAGACGCTCTACTTTTGGATGTACGATCTTAGTATCCTCAGTTTTAGCTTCTTTTCTTCTCAATACATGGGAGTTCCATAGATTTATATCTGTTTCTATTTTGGAGAGCCTCATGCTCTGTATCCTTTCTTCTGCTGATATTTTGATGCTAGGCACTCCGTTAGAGACTTGAACGACTAGTGTACGTCAGTTCAAGGAGTTACCATTAGAGGTTAGTGGGTGTCACTTCTTATAGTATCTCTATGTCCTAGATATGAAAGGCTATGAATTCATACTTAGGATGGAATTTTTAATTCCCTTCTAGGTAGTTGTCGATTTTTATCGTCGTAGGGTGTGTTTCATATCACAAGATGGTGGATCCTTTCTTCATAGGGGTGAGTGGGATGTACAGGCCAGCAGAGCAGGACCTGAGAATTATGGGTTGGGAGGAGTTACATCCCAGATTTCTAGTCTATAACTGGATAACCAGGGGACATCACAGATAGACTTTCCTCTAGTAGTGGGTTTTTTGATATATGTCTTTCTAGAGGACATTTCAGGATTTCCTCCGGGAGCGTGAGGTAGACTTTTCTATTTAGCTTATTCTAGGAGTAGCACTGATGTCCATTCCTCCTTATAGGATGGCTACACCTGAGTTGCAGGAGCTCGAAAATTAGTTGGAGGAGTTGCAGGAAATGGGTTTCATCCGACCCAATACATCTCCTAGGGGTTCGCCTATTCTATATGCAAAGAAGGAAGACAGTACCCTTAGGGTTTGTGTGGACTATTGGAAGCTGAACCAGTTGACAGTCACGAACCGATATCCCTTACCGAGGATTTATGATCTCTTGGATCAGCTTCGAGGACCCCATGTTCTCTCAATGATTGGCTTGAGGTCCGGTTACCCGCAGTTTTGTGTTAGACCGTTAGATAAACCTCTTACAACCATCCTGAGTAGGCATAGTCTAAACTAGTATATGTTTATGTCGTACGGTCTCATGAACGTGCCTGTATTTTTCATGGAAATGATGAACCAAGTGTTCCATCCATACTTGGATTCATTTGTTGTCGTCTTCATGCATGATATTTTGGTGTACTCTCACACTTGACACGACCATGATACTCATCATGAGATCATTTTGAGTACACTGAGACATCATCAGTTATATGATAAGATCTCAAAATGAAACTTCTGGATGGATCAGATTCATTTCATGGGTCATGTCATCTCTGAGACCGGAGTATCAAAAGATCCAGAGAAAGTGAGGGAAGTAGTCTCTTGGGTGCATCCGAAGAACATCATCGGGGTGTGGAGTTTTCTAGGACTAGATGGATACAAAAGATGTTTCATACATGATGTTTCATGGTTAGCAGCACCGTTCACCAGTTGGAAAAAGAAGGGTGGGTAGTTATTATAGTCAGATTCCTGTTAGTCATCCTTTTAGGATCATAAAGGGAGGTTGACTTCATCACCGATACTTGTCTTCCCAGAGTTGGGCAAGAGCTATACTGTTTACTCTGATGCATTAGGTATCAGGCTGGGAGCTATGCTTAAGCCGGGAGAGGGAGTATTTGCATACGAGTCTCACCAATTGAGGCCACACTAGCGAAATTACGTGATGCATGATATAGAGTTGGAAGATGTTGTTCATGCCTTACATTGTTGGATACATTATCTTATGGGAGATCATTTTGTGGTTTTCACCGACCACAAGTGTCTCAAGTATATCTTCACTCAGCGTGATCTGAATTTGAGACAATGAAGGTGGGTCGACTAGCTTCAGTCCTTTGACATTGAACTTGCCTATATGCTGGGGAAGGGAAACATAGTGGCTGATGCATTGAGGAGGAATCAGATACAAGAAATTAAGGGAGACATTAGTGAGTGGAAGCTTATGGCTCTATTATATGAGATGCATTTGAAGGTGCATGACAGTCAGGGGAAGACGTTTCTTTCTTCTATAGTTGTTACCTCTACTCTTCTAGATCGAGTGCAAATGAGACTAGATTCAGAATGCATAGTCCTATGAGAGTGTTGTCAGGAGAAGACCCTATTCATGGATGGACCATAGAAACGGATGATATCTTGTGTTTCCTGTGGCATGTATGGTTTCCATCATATATGTGCAAGGAGCTGATGTGGGATTTTCATTCCTTAGTTTTGGTTGTTCATCCTGGTGTCCCCAAGATGTATCGTGATCTACACCATCAGTATTGGTGGCCAGGTATGAAGAGGGGTATTGCTGGTTTCATCATGAGGTGTTCCACCATTCCATAGGTGAAGGTAGAGCATCAGTGGCCAGTAGGGATTTTGCAGTAGTTTCCCATTCTCAAGTTGAAGTGGAATGAGGTTGTGATAGATTTCGTAATGGGGTTGCGAAGGTCACCTCAATGGAATGATGCAGTTTGGGTTGTCATTGACAGAATCATGAAGGTTTTCCACTTCTTTTTTATCATGGATTCCTTTTGTGTTGATGAGATGGGACTATTGTAAATCTGTTAGATTGTACGTCTGAATGGAGTTTGATACTCCATTGTTTCAGACAGGGATGACCGTTTTACTTCTTAGGTCTGGCTGGGGCTTTAGAAGGAATTGGGTAAACATGTACTTTTGAATACGACTTACCACCCCCAAACAGAGTGCTAGTCAGTGCTTATGATTTAGGTGCTTGGGGAAATGCTCCAAGAATTCATCCTTGACTTTGGAGGTTCTTGGGAGAAGCATATAACTCATGTGGAGTTTTTCTACAAAAATAGTTTCCAAACAACTATTCAGATAGCACCTTAATAGTATTTGTACGGTAGGCCAGGCCGATCACCCTTATATTTTCTGGAGGCAGGAGAGGCAGCTTTACCAGGACCTCGTCTTGTTCAGGAGACCAGAGAGCAGATAGAGTTGATACAGAAGAGGATGGATACTGCGCTGTCTCGAAAGATGTCTTATGCTAATCAGCGGAGATGACCACTAGAGTTTGAGGATGGGGATCAGGTTTTCCTGCATGTCACACTGAGGTTGGGACACCAGAGGATTATAAGATAGAGTAATCATTCGCTGAGGTTCGTCGGGAGGTTGGAGGTGTGGGAGAGAGTTGGGATGATTGCCTTTCGGTTGCAGTTACCCAAGAGGTACCAGGATTTGCTCGACGTTTTTCACGTTTCTCCGCTCCGACATTACTTTTCAGACCCATCTCATGTCTTTCAACATGACGAGGTTGAGCTCGAAGTGGATGTTTTGTTCAAGGACCATCATATCCAGATTGTTGATTGCAGTACAAAGGTTCTCTGTGGTCGGTGTGTTCCTCTGGTACGCGTGCTATGGCAGCATGGGTGAGTACATGATGAGACTTGTGGGAGGGTGACTGATGTACAAGCACAATGGCCAGAACTGTTCAGGGGTTTTTCTTCTACGCCACAATAAGGAAATTCCGGGACAAATTCCTTTATGGGGGACGTTTTTAAGAATCCGAACATTATTTTTAGGTATGTTTTCCTTTTCTAGTCCCTTTTGAGGAAAATTGATTTTTCTGGAAATTTATGAAGTACAAACCGTGTACATTATGAGTACATGCCGTGTACTATATTGTTGCAAGAGGCAGTTTATTAGCCATGTAATGGCCACACACACAGCCATGTAGGGCGACCTGGAGGTCATCTAAAGCTATTTATGGATACATAATGAACATGATATGTACTTCAAAAGTACACATTGTGTACTTTATTTTTTTTCATTAAACACACCAGGGTCGCGTCTAATCGCCAGGACCATCTTCTTCTAGGTTTTCTTCATCCGAGAGAACCTGTATGAACACTATCTTCCTCTGAGCCCCCAAGCCTCCATCTGAACTCCGATTCGACCAACTTCAATTTTGTTGGGATCACCTCGGTAAGCTCTCTCTTCTTCTTGAGCCTCCTTTCATCATTCCACCTCCTTTTCAAGTTTTCTTGGGTTGAACGTTTTATACTTTTTTGTATATCTACCACATTCTAGGCTAATCCATGGGTCGACGCCTATGTATATCGATCTACCAAAATTGAGGTAATAGGTTTGTGCCATTCCATTGAAATTATTTGAGTATTATGTGCATTTTTAACCAATACCCTTGAACGAGGTATTGACTGTTTACCATTTTACCCCTATTGACTGCCTATCATGCTTCTATGCTTGGGTAGAGGTTACTTGGATGTGAATAGGTTTGATTTCTATGATTTGGATGTTTTACCCATCCATGATCTCTTTATGATAGTTTGGTCTTTCTTATCATTTTGGCCGTCTTTCCTATTTTCCATGCTTGTTGCTTTAGGGTGGAGTGTTTGCATTCTGATATGCTTGATATGATATAGAATGGTTAGCTAATTAGTTTTGTAGGTTTAAATTGGACTTATTGCATTGCTATTATTGTTGACCTACACATGGCCATGAGAACCTGGTTTAGTAGACTATATGTGGAATTGATCGAGTGTGCTTCCTCAGAGTGTCTTTGAGCACTGTAGGCTGTAATGGGGATTGACCGAGGGAGCTTCTTTAAAGAACCTAGGACCACTTTGGGATATAAGTTGAATTGACAGAGTGAGCTTCCTCAGAGTGTCCTTGACTGCTTCAGACTGTAAGGGTAATTGATTGTGTGATCTTCCTCATAGTGTCTTTGAATTACTTGAACGACTTTGGGCTATAAGGGGAATTGACCAAGTGAGATTCCTCAAAGAGTCTTTGACCGTGGGTCTATAAGGGTAATTGACCATGATAGCCTCCATAGGGTGTCCTTGACTACCTTAAACTATAAGCAGAATTGACTGAGTGAGCTTCTTGAGAGAGTCTTGTTTTACATTAGACTATAAGGTGGATTGACATTGAGTGCTTCCTCAAAGAGTCTATTTATATATTCCTATGATAGATCCAGAGGGCATAGAATGAGTGTACATTCTAGAGGGTTGTTTGTACTTGTTAGGTAGGAACAGAGTGGATGGGCTATGAGTACTTCTCAGAGGGTCAACTGTTTGGGTTTAGCTGCTTGTTTAGTTGTTGCTTGATATTGGAAATGTGGATTGTTTGCTGCTGATTACTTCATGTTTGCTGCTTTCTGTAATTTTACCTTCCATATATTCACTGAATGTTAGGCATAGATCATTGGATAGTTGCCTACTGGGATTTAGTCTCACAATCTGTTTGGTCCATGCTTTTGGGCCCAAACAGATTATATTTTTGTGGGTATACATAAGGGAAAGAACCCTACTACTTATGGTACATGAATTGTTGTGGTGATGGAGAGAATATTACCTAGAATAGGCTTGCGATGCAGAGGAGTTTTTTTATTTGTTTCTTTTGTACTTTGGTTTAGTAATTTTTTTATTCATAATAGTGACGTGTTTGGATGTTTTCTTATAAATATTCATCGTTTATAATTTTATATATATGTTCTCCAGTTCTTTATTATTTCAGTCTTCCACTATTTACTGTTGTTGTATATTTACTACTTTAACTATTGTATATTTGTTTATCTTCAGCTGTGTTACTCTACCAATGAGAGCATATTATCCCCACTATCACACCATAGGCCCTCACTTCTAGTTCACAGACTCTAGAATTTGAGGAAATGCGCTTGAGGCCATGTGACCAACCGGGTATGGGGCGCCTCTTGGAGGCTTCCAGAACCGGGACGTTACAAATATACCCTCAATCGAAGAAAATTACTAGGTAATGGTTAATTTTACAATCAAATTATTATCTGAGGTTGTTTATACGTGATATATATGTAGAAATTTTATCATCCACATCCGTTTTTCATAAAAATGTATTTCAAAACATTTTTAAAATTTCCTAGAATATGGGTTAAATTCATTTATACCTTTGATTTACTTTTTATAAACTTTTTGGAATGGAATATTTTCATTTTTTTCCACACAAGGTACTTTATGATGTTTTTGACATATTAGTGTGAGAATTTTTTTAATGTATTCTTTAGGTTCGACAATTTTCCACGTTTATATCATCTTCAAAGCTTCCATTATATTCTTATAAGAATATTTTCAAAATAAATGTTTTTTTATAATTATGTGACATTAAAATGATTTCAAAATAGAAAGATATATTTCTTCCATATTGTTTTGATTTCATCTATGTCAACTTCCTCTATTGGATTTTAAACTTCTTTATAGTTGATTTATTATGATACATTCATTCATATTGTATTGAAGGTTTTGGGATATGTTTTACTATGGATGTGTTTTTTTATAACATTCATAGTTTACTATTAAAGTATTATTATTTTGTATAATACTTTTAATACAAATGTTTATGTTATGTTTCAATATTTTCTTATGGGGAAGGAATTGAACATAGTAAGTGACAGGTGGGGCCCACTATAGCTCTCAGTCCATCGGTAGGTCTCATGAGAAAAACTGGTGTGTTAGCATAAGGCCTTGAAATAATCATATTTGTTGTCTTGGCATGAGGCCTTTACTATGTGGTTATGATGTCCAAAATTATTCATTCCTTCATTATGAAACCAGATATTGATATAACATGTGATTATTCTACATGTATAATATCCATTTGAATAAGTAAATGGAATTATTTTTACTTATCTTCACCACATTATTCAAAAGATTAAATTTTAAAAGTCATTAGTTTAATCTTATAAATTGCCTTAAATTTTTATTCTCATTTATGATAGTTACTGCTATATTGTTATCCTTACAGAGCATCTAATCTCACCCCTTTCTTGTATTTTCTTTTTTCCAGGATGTGAAGAAGTATATTATGAATAACCTGTAGGAATAGGCTTAGGGATGTGAGTGTGTACAAAGGGGACACATTGTTGTTGTGTTTCCATTTCAGAATTTAATGTAAAACTTATGTATGTATCTAGTAATTCCAAAGCAACTAAACTAATGATTCTTTCGAGACGTGATCTCTTGTTATCATTCAAATGTTATGTAATAATGCACTGACTCTTATTAACTAGGGTCAATGCCTTACACACCCCAGCATGAATATAATTCTTAAAATCCAAGATATTAAGGGCTCGTGGACCTGGGTTAGGGGAAGACGGTGAGAGCTCCCCTAGAAATGGATAACAGAGGTATGTCTCCATCCCCCCTACATAAAGCTATCCATTTATATATATAGATACACAGTTACATACATATATATACATATATATATACATATATTATAAACTTTTGTTATGTATATATATATTTACAAGATAATATGATTATTTTGGCAACGAGACAAAGCTCGTATAGACATTAGGTGTCCCTTAGAAACCTAGACAGGTGTTATCTATTTATGTAGTTTTGTTTTTTAACTCCATTATACCTATACACTTTCTCAATTTATATTACACTGGTTAGGGAAATAAACCATGGGTGTCAACCTACTGATATTTCCTCTCACACCCTACCTGCGTACCCTTACTACCCAAGTATACCTTGTACTTTTTGAACCATGATGTATTATTTTATTCTTGTACTTGAGGAGTTAAGAGAAATGGAACGAGTTAGAGCTCTTCGTGCCCATGGAGTTTGCCAGTATGGTTGTTGTATTTTCATTATTTGAGTCTTGTACTGCATTAATATTTTATTACTGTATCCAGTTTTGTATGATTACTAGATCATTCATTCATCCATTGAATAAACTGGTCTTGATAAATTTTGTACAATTATATAAGAATCGATCTTCCACGTGTTCACATTTCAATTTAATACTTCAATTGTTTAAAATTATTATTTACTCTATGATACTACTGTGAAAATCATATAAGAGGGTATTGTCTCCCAAATATAACCTCCCATGACCCTCACAACTAATTGGAAGCCTTTGGTGTATGGGGAGATGTTATTGTAGTCGTGTGACCTACCAGTCCCACTGCCGATTCGATTTAATGCCATGCCAAGACTTTAAAAAACATATACATAATGATATTAGGTCTCCATATTTCCATATTAAAGATCATTTATACCAACTCCATATCATGAATTGAGTCATCATATTCGTGAACATCCAATTATCATGAAGAAAAGGCTCTGACATTTTCGTTTTCATTAATACTCAGCATATTCTACTCATTGAAGATTAGATGAATACTATGAAACTTTTTCAACTTTTGGGTACTGTTATTATAGGTGCAGTGATAAGCCTTATTTTCATCACCATGGTGCTCTCTTCAAATACATCATTCCAATCATTCTTGACTCCGTTTTGTGTTAGCTTGGATAGAGATATTTATAATCATGAAACATTTCTCACGAATTGAAGAAAATATCCATCTAATCCATGAAAACTACATATATCAATCATAGATGTTGGCCTTAGCCATCCTTCAATTTCTTATATATTTGAAGTGTCTATAAATGTGTCATTTATTGTAATTATATTACCCATGAGTGAGACTTCCTTAAACATAAACTCACATTTGTTGTAATTTTATAAAGCTATTTCTTTCACAAGGCTATTAACACATTGATCAGATTAACCACATACTCCTCCTTGTCTCTGGAGTATATTAGAATATCATAAATAATGTCCACAAAAAATTTATTGAGGTAATATCTAAATAATATATTTATCAATTTCATGATTTTTTCTAGTGCATCTGTGAGTCTGAATGGAATTACTATGAACTCATAGTGCATGTACCTTGTTTCAAAAGTGGTCTTATGGATGTCCCCCATCTTTACACTAACATGGTAATATCCTAACCATAGATCCCCTTAGGGGAATTATTTTTCAACATGTAGCTGATAAAATATTTTCTCATTCCATTTCATAGGATATTTGTTATTTAACGTGATCTTGTTGATCTAATGATAATCAATTCAATGGTTCATTGACCAATCCCTTTTCATGATGAAGAGGACCGGTGAACCCATTGGAGATGCACAAGGGTGTATGTACCATTTATCAAAATTCAACTGTAGTTGTTTATACATCTCATTGTGTTCTAAAAAATCCATTCTATAAGAATTCTTGGATTGTGGAAACACCCAATATAAATTCTTGACTGAAAATTATACATCTCGTCAAGGAGGAAGATCATTAAATTCCTTAGGAAACACGTATGCGTATTCCATCACAAAAGGTATTTCTTCAATTATTGTTTTTTACATTGACTAAATAATTTGAAAATGATATTCATTCTCATTGGGAAATAATATCAATGCTTGTATTTTAGTGCTAAATAAGATTCATCCTCTTTCATGCACATGTAAATAATTGGGGGACTATTCAAAATACAGAAAGTAATTTCTTTCTAACAAAATCATATATTCTATATATATAGGGAAATCCAATCCATGGTGAAAATTGCATCAAATTTTTCAAATGGAAGTATGATAAGGATCACTATAATGTTATAAAAAAATGACACATTAGGTGTTATATAATTTGGAGGAAATAATTTTCCCATTTTCTATTTCCACTGATTGCTATACTAACATGATTTTGTGGTGGTGTTTGAATGGTCACACTAAAAATACATGTTAAGAAGGAATCCATAGAGCCAAAATCAAATAGTATGTTTCTTAATCATGGATGAATAACTGGAAGACTTGTCACCACTTTCTTGTAGGGCCCCACCTATGCACTTATGATGGAAAAAGCTCACACCTACTACCTTTGAGGTTTTTGGCTGCCTACAAAAACCCATGTCTTAGTGCATTGGTTTTAAAAGTGATCTTGTTACATGAAGTTAAAGAAATGAAAAATTTATTATGGGTTGAATGGATCAATAATTTTCTATTCCATATTAATGGCTTTATCCAACTGGAAATCATTAGGTAGGTGCCCATCCTTCTCGTACCTAAATAATTTTTTCTCCCACCTTAGGAAATATTCAAGGTTCTTTTTCTTCACCTTTTATAAGTATGATGTGGAAATTTCTTCACACCATTATGTTTCTACATCAAGAAACCGAAATTAATCTCCAATTTACTCTTCTTATCCCCTTGATACCCTTAATATTCGATGATCTCCATTTATACATTGACCGAACACCAGAGAATTTGTCCATAGCTATCAATGCCTCAAATCAACATGGATTTCTTGTAGACAAGGTTTTAGCCAACCAATGAAGCGTTCATCCTTACATTTAGGGTAATGAAAATTCTAGAGGAATATAATGCAATTATTTTTAGGTTTTCCTTATATTCCATAATATATTCTCCATTTTCATTCATGATGGAAAGGAAATATATTTCCATTATATGTCATGTATTTTGAGGAGAGTATTTATTGAAAAATATTTTCCAAAATTCCTTCTAGCCAATCACATTGATATATTCTATAGGATTTTTATTCATTATCAATATCTTCCAAGGACCAGAATTTACTTTATTATGATAAAAAAACAAGTATATCCTTCTCTTATTTAGAACATTGACGAATGGATAATATATTTTCAATGGAGTAGATCCACTATTCCGTGATTAAGGCATCAGATGATCCATTTAAATTTAGAGGCCATCATCACATAAAGCTCCCTATTACATCTTGTTCCATATTAGTGGGATTTTGGACATTCTATAAAAGTATAATTCAATTTAGAACCTATGTCATCTGATAGAGTATTATCACAATGTTTGTGATACCCATTCACATCGTGTGGGGAATATCACTGGGGGAGGCAACACATTGCCCATTACAATGATTGTATACACAATTCGCCCTATTTTTGGACACTATCTAAAATTGAAGAGAAAAATATGGATGTCTATTTTTAATCTATTAATGAAATAAATTAAAATCTAATGACATTAAATTTATAACATATATCTTAAATGTATTTCTTGAATTTGGGGATTTTAGGTATCAATCTGGGTTATTGATGATCTATTTCTTAATATATATTCATATGTGATTTTTTTATTACCATAATAAATGAATGTAATGAGAATATGAATTTAACAAGGAATATCCCCTAGGAGTGTCAAACTAGGTGGGTAGTAAGGGCCATCGTTTTGTACTAAGTTACACCGAGTCTTTTCTGACTCACCATGTTGGAGTTGTTATAGCTAGGAACATATGTTCTATAACCACATCCAATTATAGTATTTAGATATGGTTTTATCTTCTTGATAAACCACATACTATTTACCGGAATAAATTAAGTGATGTTTTATTATACATAGTATTGTCCCTTAGTCCTTCCTTAAAATTTTCTATTCTAAATCCCAAAAATAACTAAACTTTTCCTCTAATACCAACTAGAACTACCATGATCATTATTTCACATTGATACATGATTTATTAAATGAAATATATATTATTAAAACCTATATGATCTATATTATTGGTTTATTTTATAATAATTTACATTACATAATAGCATAAAATTGGTAATATAACATATTTTTTAAAACATCATTAACATCATCAGAAACTTCTATTGAACATAATACTATATGGGATAAGCTGGGGACATAATTAAGAAATTAGTGAACTATAAATAATATTATGGTAATAATCATGGAATAAGTTCATTTATATTATTCAATAATTATATAAAAATTGTAGAAATCATTAAATTAGAAATGAGAAATGATATATCATGATAATCATAATGGAAACTTGGGAAATGTGGAAACATATTAAAGCATCGCATCCTAAACACATGTCATGGATAACAACAAAGTTATCGTAATAGGGAAAAGACCCATAATGGATTCAGGTCCACTCTGAATCCCAACACAATGTGTTAGGAGACTAAAAATTAACAAATTTATTGGAGAACTATATAATTTCGGGTGCAGACGCCATATCAATTTCATTTTCAGGATTAGGTACTTCACATAGATTATACGACATGGATTCATTAATAATCATATTGTATTCCACGATAAAGGAATTTGGAATACATACACGTAATTCCTTTTTATATTTGGTATAATTTTATTAATGTGAGTACCCTTGAAAGGAAATGAGTATGGAATTCACTACACAGTTGTTTTAGCAAGGAAAATCGAGGTGAAATTTAGTTAGATTAGTGGCGTCGTATAAAAAATAATAAAATGGGTTGATTAGAGATAAAGGGGACTCTAATAATTTGAAAATGAATTTTATAGGGGGATATTGAATAAAAAATCGAATCATAAAAAATTAATGATAACAGACATTAGGTAAAGAACAGACTTGAATAAAGAGGAGAAAGGAAAAGACCGCTTGTTGGATTTTGTGACTCCAAATGCATGGGAGGAGCTTCATGAGGGCTTTGGGTAACATGGGAGGACTCTAGAGTGGGTATGGCAGATTGAGTAAATGATCCAAGGATTTTAAGTGATGATAAATGGGATCTTGGTATAATTTATATAGGAAATGAGTGGGGATTTATTTATTATCTCTCAAACATAATATTTGGACATTATATAACAAATTAATAAAAACAAAAAACCAACCAATTGTTTTTTCCATGGTTCCTACCAAACGGGATATTTTTCTCATTATTTAATAGGTCCAATTACCTAACATTATAACATTATTCCCTTTCTAATGTGGAGGTGAGTTGTACTCTTATAAAAATAATTTTAACCACAAAAAAAATATATTTATGATTTTGGAGGATTCAAAATGGAAATATAAAATTAATAAAATAAACATTAAATTGGATTATTTTAAATTGAGAAAATATATTTGGATGTAGATTTCGTTTATATTACTAATAACATCACATTTAGGTCATTATGATTTCATGATACAAAAATAATATTTAAAAATTATTTAATTTTGACATATAAATTTGACTACCATAGGAAATTATAGAAAATTAGCCTCTATATATTTTTAAGATTGAAATTAAAAAAACAGTATTCACTATATCATATTAATATTATATATATGTTCATTTTTTGTTTTAAAATAATTATTTATATTTATTAAAAAATGATGGTTGTTTTAACAATATTAGTTTCCAAACCCCTATAAAAATTAAATTTCACATAAAAAATTATCTTTTAAATATAATAAGAATTTCTTAATAAATTTTTTTATTAATATATTATTTATTTAAATAAAATTCATTATATCATAAAAAAATTCATTAACTGAATTTGAATATTACCCAAAAATACAATTAGTTTTTTATTATTAAAAAATAAAAAAATTTATAAGGTAAAAAATATAGGATGAAACTATATTCATTATTATATAAAAATTAATGTACACAGTCATATTTTCTACAGTCTACAATCATATCCATTTAATACACTAGAAAACCCTCAAAGGCTAGGGATTACGATAGTGAGTCTTTCATTGGGTGGTTCGACACACAAATTTTGTTCTATGACGTCATTGATGAGGAACTTCTCCTGTAAATGATTTTTATCATACTTATGTTATTGGATCTAAGTATGGGATTATTCGGGGGAAGATATTAGATATTATATCTCCATTGGAATCATTGATAGACAGTCTTTATAGGGTATTATCCTACTAGTTGGGAAAATCACATCATTTTTCAAAGTCAAATGGATTTTTTAAAACCCTAAATTTTTACTAATCATGCGATCTCCATTCATTTATTACAGTATCAAAGGATTTCATTTATATATGATAGGTTATATTAAATCAAATATGTGAAATAATTTTCTATAACCATATTACATAAATATAAATTTAATTAAATTATAATAGAATTTTTATTTATAATATTTTGTTTTGATACAAAATCTCTTCTATTATTAAAAAAATTAAAATATTAAAAAAGGAGAATTGATTAGAAAGAAAAAATTTTGATTGAGATTATAAATCAAATGGATAATGAAACCCATGGAGAATATTTGCAGTTATTTGACCTATGTTGGGAATTTTGGCATGTAAAAAATCATTAATATATATTATAACTACATGAAAATTAATATTAATATATTTTAAACATATCAAGATCACATAAAATTTAAATTTATTAAATGAAATATTATTTAATTTTTTAATATTAAATTATTAAATAATTTCTTATTTAGGATGAACTCACTACAACATTATAAAGCAATAGAAATGGGTAGAAATATTTTTCACTAACATTATTATGTTTTTTTACACCTAAAGGATATGTGAAATCATGAATCAATGAAATATATTATTCTTCAACTGAACTAAATAATATATATTCAATTTTATCACATTTACATGAGATATATTTTCACATATAAAAAATGTTCCACTTAACCCGGATTTCTTCTTATGTCGAGTAATTCACATTCAGTCTATTGAAATCATAAAAAAAGTAAAACCCAATATTATTGTTTAATTTATGATACGTGAAAAATTCATGATCCAAATAAAAAAATCTTCAATGAGATGTGAAAAAACATAGAATATTTTTTAGGAACATGTGAATTTAATTTATAAAAACACATAAGTATTTTACTAAATTAATTTTCATTATTGGTTAGGAGTACTTTATGATGGGTCTCAAGGATATATGGATGGCATACATACAAAAAACTAGATGATTTATACTACCAAGTATGGAAAATATGTATCAAACTATGAAGATGATGGATAATGGGGAGGTCAATCGTACTATAATATTCAACAATGTTACAAGATGTGACACATCGTGACTACTCCTACATATTGATATTACATTTATATGTGCTATTTTTTCTATTTTGTAGTGTTTTAAAATCAAATTGGATTCTCCTATGTTAGTAATTCCTAATGAAATGTTTCCCTCTTTTTGTCATTTAATTAATAGGTATTTCTTACACATTCATCGGGGAAATTCCATATCGTCCGTTGTGATCAGGAGAAATAGGTATGTCTATCCATCACCCCCTTTATTATTTTGATTATTATCGAGTAAGGTGGTTTCTCATCATTAAAATAATTCTTCCCTATTTCGAGGTAATTCAATGGTTCTACATATTTCTTCCATATTATCCTAAATCAAAGGCCGATACATGATGAGTGGGATTGTATAAGCATGAATTACATTGAATGTTAGTATTACAAAGAGTCTCTCATCATTAATATATATTTTTCAGTTGTAATTAGGGTTACATTAAATTGGACATAGGAAATTTGAGAGTTATTATAGTATAGATAGTTCCATATTTAAGGCTTTAGCTGGGGGTTATGTGCATGTTCTGTTCGTGATGTCAAAGAGAATCCCTAGATGGGGTATGAACATTAAATTTATTAGGAGATTTAAGAAACTATTTACTCATTCCATGGGAATCTAGGGTAATTATTCTAGAAGACCAAGATAGAATTTATCCTAAATAGATATTTTGGCTATATAGGTAGTGATTCCATTTATGAAATAATCGTGACATCCGTAAAATGTTTTTGAATATAAAAGTGAGTTGTAGACACTTTTTCAAGAAATGTTGTCTAATATTGTTAAATAGTAAACCATTTTTATAAACAATAATTTTCCAAGAGAGGATTATTTTCTATTGAATTTATATGGATGGTGTACCATTATGGGGAAATCTGGAATTATAAATATAAATTTGGGTTAAAAATTGAAATGTGAAATGGTGTTGATGAAATGTGTAATAATGTTTTGTATTGTAATGTAGTGATTAATTTTTTGTGGTTTTTTTATTAAACCATATTGTGTATTTTAAAAAAATTTATATGAATGAAACTGAAGCTGTAGAAGGTCAATGATTTTAAATATTATGAAAAATCTACCCAGGGATGGTATTGTTCATTTTTAAGGATAATGATTACTCAATTGGTGGATGTTTTGTTCCATTCCATGAAAGATCTTTTTTATGAAGGCATTGTTAATTGGATGATAAAACTCCCATAGGGGAGTTCCTTGATATTTAAAAGTGAACACTATAAGGGTTTCCCATGATAATTACTAATACACCAAAAGTTTAGTTGATTATATCTATGAATACAACATATGTGCATCCCATTATAACTATGAATACACCATATGGGTGATCTATTATTACTATGAATACTCCCATAGTATGATATATGAAAACTTCTAAAAACCCCATATGGGGAGGTATGTGAGGACAAATAAAAACACAATTAGGGGTTTTATGTGAAACTATTATAAAAAACCCAACTAATGTGTTGGTTTAATGATATGGTCAGAACAAAAAATGTGACATCCTCAAAGCAACCAAAAAATTGGCTAAAGCATGTATGGTCGCTCTAGGTCATGGACCCTGTGATCGAGAGTTGTGTTCACTAATCTCGAGGTTCATAATGGTTCATGAGGTTTGGTTATTTTTAGGTTACCAAATTGTTTTTTATATAAATATAACAATAGTTTATACAGATATTCTATAAATTAAATTATTATCCAAGCCAGGTCTCTAAGGGGTCAGTGTCTTCGGATAGTAGATATAAAAACATCATATTATTGGAAATTATATATTATCTCTATTAAATTTAATCTCACCTCATATTACTAATGACATAACCTAAAAAATATTTCTTCCTAACATGGGTAAGTGATTCAATAAAATGGGTGTTCTCTAAATCTCATCTATAGTAACCCAGGGAAACATTAATTGATGATTATATGTAAGAATAAAATATACATAAGAGTTCATGATTATGATGTAAATATAAAAATTTCATACCTAATTAATCGTGGATAATTATCATGAATCACGACTTAAATATTTATCATTTTAATGAAAATTATAAGTGGGAAAAATCACCACTAATCAATCATGAACTGTGAGTTTAAATCATAATAATAAAAACATGTAATTAAATTATGGAATAATTATATATATAAAATAAATCCAATTATAGTGTTAACCACTAGGACCATCAACATATATTTGATAAATTGTCAAACGAAATTTCCTGTATCATAATGGATTTGGAATCACAAAATTTTCCCAATAGGGGATTAGGCATCCCTAAATTTTCCACGTTGTGGATCAAACACATAGAATGGCTTCACATAATTACCTCATAGATATAAGGATTCATCCAATTCATTATAGTTATATATAATTCAAGGGATACACATCACAAAATGAAAATTTTACATATGTGTTACAAAATATCATAAAATATTAATTATATCATGATAACATATCCTATATCCAAGAATGAAGTTTCATAAAAATTATATCATTTAATATAAATAAAACACATGGTAAATAAATATGTTTCTAAAAAATTTCATCCTTATAATAAAAATAATTAAATAATTGGTTTGGTATATTTGTATTATAACCTAATAAAGGGTTAATTGACATCAAAATATGATATAATATATGAAAATATCGTTAAAATGTCACTTGAATATTTCTAATGAAATGAAAACATTTTAATTTGAAAATAACTGATTTAATATATATATTTATATAATATTTCATCAGAATTTATCATTTATATGAACCATGGAATCCTTTAATGGATGATTCACTTCATTGAGTAGACATCATGTTGGATGATTATATTCATTTAGTGTACAATAAATAGAATATCTGTTAAACATTTTTGGTAAATGGTCAAAGGATATTAATTTGGAATAATACAAGGAGATTCCATTGAATCATTGTATAAATGGTAAAAATACTTTAAAAATGAATTTAAATATTCATAAGCTAATTTTATATTAATTATTGAGAATAATTTGAAACAAAACATGGGGATGGAAGAAAAATATTCTCAACTGAAGAGGAAATATAGTATTTTTATCTCAAAAATGTATTCCCAGTAATATTAGGTACAGCATAATGTACGATTTACAATTAATTTAATTTTATATAAATAAATATAGGATAATAAAATTAATGGGATTTATTGGATAAGGGTCATACTATTTACTTAATAAAAATTGAAATTTTAATAATCACGACTAAAAGGTGATTAAATCATAAATCTCTTGATTCATTAGTAATATCCAACTCAAAACCTAATTAACTGTTTATCCAAATAATGTTATATTAATAAACATAATTTTCATGATTAAATTTAAAAAATAAATTCATGGTCATTATATTCACAACACAGAAGAAACTAGTTTTGAATATAGATTATGTCTCACAAAAAATTAAGTGATATGAGAAATCCTCATACCTCATGTCTTGTCATACTTTTTTCACATTCAAACCACCTATCTTTTAAATATTAACTTGTGGTAAAATTATAACAAAACCATTCAAATATATATGATACCATAGGTGATTTATTAATAACATATTATAACCATCTATAATAAATTATTTATTTAAATTATTTATCATGGTGATAACAACATCATTTTTCAGGCATGTTTTGGTTCGGCAGTCCCAATCCTTGTACTATTATTTTGATCCCATTATATCGATATTTTTAAAATTTTCACCTGTTTCATTTTTAATCATTATATAAAATATTATAAATATTAATATAAATTAGATATGAACATATAATCTCATCGCTTCATGGATATGGTAGTCCATACATATGCAAGAGTAATGCTTCCATTTTTCTGAATAATGAAACTAAATAAAGGTGAATAAAAATTCACATAAATACGACCATATTATTCTAATATATATAATATAAATTAATAATTTTGAACATTATAATCACAAACATGATGTGGTGGTGAAAAATGAAATGCATCACTACAAGGATTTTGTAGTCCACAAATACACACAGGTGATTTTTTCTTTTCCAATATGTTGTAAATGGTACGGACATTGGTTCTTAAATAATTTTTAAAAAATATAAATATATTTAATTATCCAAATTTAATAATTTTTAATATATAATAATTATTTATTTGTTTCCATTGAAGATATTAAATTTAATGTTCTTATATAAGTGATACACCTCTTTATTGAGAAACCTCCTTTGCATTACCCCATACGCCTTGAATGTGTTGTCTTTTGGAATGATCAAAAGCCTATGGACATGGTTTAAGAATAAAGAATAATATTAGTGTTATTCTAATAAGAACTATAAGTATAAAACATTATTAATAATGGAGTAGAGGAGCTTCCGTTTTATAAGTGAGGATATTTGTACTCATGGAATTACATAATGAATTAGATAAATATAAATTAATTATCATCTTCCCACTAATAAAAAATGATATATTCAAAATATTTTTTTATTATATGTCAGAGTAAAGTGATATAATAATACATTGTCTAGCTTAAGATAGTTTTTATCTTCCATATCTTATATTGAACCCATACTAACCATATTAGTAATTACGTTATTATCAATGTTATTTACAAATTGACAGTCAATAATGGGATCATTAAAAGAAAAGCAAACAATAAATGGATCATGTTTGTTATTTTAAAAAATATAAAATTTTCTTGTCTAATGATCTGATTTATATGAATTTGGAATAATTTAATAAGTTTTTTATATATAAAATACCATTAATTTCATATTTAAAAATAGTAATTTATTTTGATTTTAATTTCATCAATACAAAAGCATAATTCAAATATAATTTTCTAAAAAATAACTATTATTTTATATTTAACTAAAAAATCCTGGAGTAAGATAATTCAACCAAATTACATTATATTTAATAGTTTTGAAATCAATTATAATATAATTATAGTAATTTAATAAGAATTGACTTGGTGTTGCGTAAGAATTTAAGGTAATTATAAAATCTCTAACTTATAAAAATATATGACCATGAAAATAAATTTCCTCCATTAAGTAATCATTTATAACTAAAAAGATCATATTCTTACCCATATGAAAAAATAATGGATATATTACTGTTATTATTTTGACTTGTTATCATATTTATAAAATAATATAAATGAAATAATCAATGAAATATCATACCATGTAAAATTATTAAAGAAAAAAGGATGGGAATGGTAAAAAATCTGCATTCCAATAGGACAAGGGTAGGTATTTTTGTAATTATAAATCCATACATCAAATATTTATCCATGTTTTACCACATTAACCATTACTGAGGTGACATAAATATATCAGTGACACCATTCCAAATGAACAACATTATAAGAGAAGTATTTAAAAATTTTGAATCTCCAAAAAATTTTAGATCACTTTTTTAATAATAAATTCCTATAAGATTTAGAAATTCATTTTAAAATAAGTACAAAAAACACATCTAATCCTTTTTTTAAACTACCCTATCTAAACATAAAACTAGAATTCTTATTATTCAATTATATGAAAAAACCTTTAGATTAATGTTTAAACATTTGACAGAATATATTAAAATTGTAATTTCCTTAATTTAATTCATTAATACAGAGTATTAAAATTTATTTAAATATAAATAGATTGAATTCATAACTATTATTTCTCAAAAAAATATATTTTTACACATAAAAAATATCATTTTTAACCATTTGATAACAAATAAAATTATTTTAAAAATAATGAAAAAAATATTCCTCCCACATTTAGTCTACACTATTTATACCAACCAAAAAAATGAAAAAAATGATAACTATCACATAAAATAATATTATTTCAATATTTTAATGATGTTTGATTAATCTCACTATTTAATGTAAAAAATTCAATCAATTAAATAAAAAATATTTATATAGATATATATGCCAAAATATCACGGTGTTCCACTATACTCCCAGAAAATGGAATTTCTCCCCTAAAATTTTGTCACTTAAATTGTTGAAAAATGATGATATATTTGTTCCATCACATCCTTGCGTTCCCATGTGGCTTCTATAAATTTTCATTATTTATTTTGAGAAGTTTAACAGAGTTTGTACTCTAATTCTGAAGAACATTAACTCTAGAATCCAAGATACCAATTAGTTGTTCTTCCTAGGAATTATCATTTCCTAATATGAAATCATATTTTTCTTTCTGCATGTGAATGATTTAGAATGTAAATACATCATAGGGATTCATGGAACACATGTTGAATGTTATGGAGATTTTTATTATGTAAAAAACATTAAAATTTATTACAATATTGATCAGGAATTTCAAAGGGACCAGTGTATATGCATCACAACATAACATTCTTTAAAAATATAATTTCATTATTGCAAGTATGAACACATAGTATTACCTTATCATTATATTATATTGGAGATCCACACTTTTAGAAAAATATTAATTCATAAGGGGATATCTGAATTCCTGATTGAAATATATTTCTGAATTAAATTTCAACCGTATAAATTTACTGATTCCAAAAATATTTAAAATATATAAAACATGGTCATAATAAATCACCCGGGGTTTGAATTGTCATTTAAATCTCAATATATCTTAGTATAGAATATATAACACTAAACATAAAATATGTATCTAAAGTCTATTAAATGAATATCAAGAACATTACGATATGTCGTGGATCCAAATTATGTACAATTTGTAGTTCTAATCAGTTTAATCTCACCACTTACTCATTTTAAATCCTAATAAAATGATGAAAATAAAATATACTCTAATTAATGTGAGTTGTAAAGACATTGTAAATCAGTTGACTACAACTCATATTTCATTATTCCATTGATTTATTTTAGGTATTATGATGATTAAATACCATATCATGTTTTCTAAATTAAAAGAATTTTAATTAATTGTTGTTACTACCCCTTATGCATTTACCTCTTAACCACAAATTTCTGATATACAATTCATCTAGATATATAATCTAAAATTTATTTTTTAGCTGGTCCCACTAGAAATATTAATTGATATTTTTATTAATATTTTATTTCTATGGTTAATAGATAATTATGATCTAGGATCTTTATTTTACCATTCCATTAATAATTATCTTATTAAGGAGACACATGCTTGGTTCATGATACTTATCATTCCACAACAATAATTATTCAAATGAGTAATATTTCATAGATACATATATAGTTCCACATCATCCTTTTATTTTTATTTATTCACCAAATGCAATATTGTTGATCATTAACTTGAGAAAGATAATATCTACCCTCCTTATATGGATTTATAGTTATATGTTATGAATATAAATATTTATTGGATCTATATCAATTATCAATATGGAAAAACTATCATCTTCCTTCTAAATCAGAGTATAATCTATTTTATATTGAAACCTAGAGTGGTAATGTATTTAGTAGACATAATTATTAATAAATTCCAACCATATTATCTATATTATTTTCAATTCATTCTATGTGAATATAAACTTTAATATATTATGATCTATTTATAAGTCAAAACATCGAACATGATTCTAATACATTCATATGTTTAATAAATAAAATATCACTACTTGATCGAAATAAATATTTGAGAAATTTAGAATTTTATATTCAATTGGTGAAGAATATTATATCATTATATCCTTATAAATGATTAAAACTCACTGCCTCTTTAATGATTCATAAATCTAGATCATAATAACATCACTACAATAGGTTAGTCTAAACTCATGTTCATTATCCAAATTCTTTTAAAATCATATAATGTATTATTAAATTTGTATACCCACATGAACATAACCCACCACCAGGTATACATGAATTTTGTATTATATAGTAGTGATAAATCTCTTATAAAACATCGATAGAGTCCTTGTATCATAAGAAAACTATAGATTTTGGATATCGTTGTTGGTCTATCAAGTTTCTCAGAACTACAATATTTCAATCATCCGCTAATATTCGCTAATATTATATGTTATATCACATGAAGGAACTATTATGAAGACAAAATTCCAAATTGGTAGATTTTTTCATAAAGCATATCCTTCCTCTGAAAATTCATTGCAATTATCAATTTAAATTCATGCTCTTACAAGATCTTTTAACATATAAAAATATCATCTATAATGTTTTCCTCAAAATAATCATGTAAATAAATAAAGAATATATTCAGAAAATAAATGAATATATTAGGGGTATAAATGAGTTCAAATAAAACCATAATAAATTTATAATTTTGAAGCATCATGAGGAAAGTTTTATTTGGATATAATTTTTCTTAAAACGCAATTGAGGATATACAATGTGGTGGTCAAACATATATTTTAATTGATATCCTTGTATTGAAAAAAATTAATCAATATTGGGTAGAGGAATCATGTTCCTAAGAGTGAGTTTTATGTTCCTGATAATAATTGAAAACATACATTTACCCATAATTCTACCTAAAAAACATAATCCCATGGTGACACACTCATGTATTGGAGTATCATATCCTGATTCTCCTAGTGTTACTTATGTAATTCCTATAACATAATTTACTCTATTATCTAAGGAGTTTTTTAAATAGGATTATCACTAGGTATGAGTTCTATAGAAAACTCAACATCACTATTTGGAAGAAAATTAGAAAAATATTCTTGAAACAGCTTAAAAACCTCCATGAAAAATTATATCCTCAATGATACTTTTCAACAAATGAATTTGAGATAGATAACCTTCAAGATTATAAATTAATACCCAAAGAATTAGAATAATTTATGTTAGATTTTTGTATTCATATTCCCACTAATAAACATTCAGTGGTTCAGTCGAAATATGAAATGTCGCATTTCTTTGTCAGTAGTTGTTACAATTAATAAATAAATACATTTAATCGATTCAAAATGTTACTTTAAATTAACCTAGTGATAAAATCCTATGAATTATTTGAAGCATCATCCCAAAACCATAAACTGTAGTGGAACAATAATCTTGACATGTTTTCATTATACATTTAGTTTTTTCACCACTATGTGAAACTGTAATCATTGTGGATATAAAATAACATTCCTAGATACTTTTATTGACATATAAAAAATCGTATGTCTATAATAAAATAATTTACATAAATATATTAACTACCACTACCATAACATCACAAATCAATATTCCTTACCTGACTAAAAACAAAATGGTTTCCATGCCCATTAGGGATATTTAATCATACTAATCAACCATATAAAAATGAAAAATAATTCCTATAATGTCAAAATCATTAGACCATTTTTTCAAGATATTTTTCCATTGGTTTATTCAATGTTATGATTATATAAGTCAATTAATTTATACATATATATCACATCTTATTGGATAAATATTATATTAATTATATAAAGACAGACATGATGACTATTATACTATATTGTATTTGGAGAATAAAAACACAATATTGATATTTTAAAAAATATTTTCAACATCTCCCAAAAATATATTCCCACATAGTACTCCCCTTATGAGTACCCTAGGTATACCATTATTCATAACCTATAAAAGTAAACATAATAAATGGTGTGCTCATTTACTCATTAAGGGTAGACATACGATATATCAATATATGGCCAAATGAAATCATAGGATGCCGAAATTCTATGCATCATTAACAAAACATAATAAGTTCATAACCAACCCTTCATATATCTTAAACATAAAAAATGTTATAAAACAGTATAATTTTATAAAAAATTCCCCATAAGTGTGGGAAATAATCATAAATAAATCATTAACCATGATACCATTTAATTAAACATTTGATCCATAAAAAATATAGAGAAAACCATTTCATATGTCAATATTTACTATGAATACCATCAAAATTGTGGCTCATGAATCACATGATTCCCATACTAGATCAGGAAACACATGTTTCCCATAGTGGATCCTTCCAATAGACTGGGTTCAAATTGATATCTCCTAAGATATATAAATTTACCCAAAAAATTAGAGGGATATATAGGTCCTTCCCATATATTATTATAACATAAACATTTTCCATAGTTATAACTTAACACAAATACTTAGGTGTAAAATAACCATAGTCACATAATGAATAAATTCATTTGCACAACACAAGTTCATAAAAAATACATCATATTAGAATCCATGAAAAGAAAATCGGTTTCATAAAAATTTCACACAATATAAATAGTTGAAAAAATAGGTTTCAAACCCATTTCAACAATTCATCAATGCATAAACCAGGGAAAATGAAGCGGGTTCCTTTAGAAGTTTATCTTGTTAAACCACGTGGAAGGGAATCAGTTCACATAAACATGTTTTTATGATAAACATAAATTGTAAAATGAATTAATAAAAATGATATCTTTGGATCATATCCCCTTTAAATAAAAAGTGTCATAAACAGATTTCATCTTAGATGGGAAATTATATTGAATGATCACCTGGAACAATTTTTAGGAAATAATATTTTACCTACAAAAAATTAATAAATTTTTTTTAATAAAATATTTAGGAATTACATTTCATTCAAAATAAAATTGAATATATATAATATAATATTTAACATCATTTAAAAATTTTCATTATTATAATATACTTTATTGTTTGAAGAACTCTTTTTAAAACCTAAAAAAAATTTAATGTCATTTTCATGGAAAATAACAATGACAACATATAAATGAAGAATTAAAAATAATTTAAAACCTTTCATGAGGAATATTTATATTTTGTGATTAAATAAAACATTTGAAAATATAATAAAAATGGAAATAATTTTCTTCTAAAAAACATAAAAAATCATAATGTCTTTTTTAAAGTAAATAATGGTTAAAATGGGGGAAATTCCATTTATGTCATACATGATAAAATATAGAGTCCGTTAAAATTTTCTATAAAATCAAAATGGGCCTTTTTTGGAAAATGGAATGGATATTCACTTGAAATTTTTTTAAAAAAATTATTTTTAGTTTTTTTTTGTTAATAAGTCAATTGGATGATGTCAAAAACATATTTGGATTTTTTTATAAATCAAGGGATTTGAAGAAAAATGGTTTTCTATAGAATAGGGAAGTAAAAAAGAATTTTTTATAAATAATTATTTTGAAAAACTGAGTTCATAAAATTATTAAAACGAATTGAAGACATTTATTCACATGATATACCTAGATTAGATGAATGTTGACATGTTTTGTGAGAGATGGATCATATGATTTCATCATTGTAATCATAATCATAAACAATTCCTACAAAAGATTAAATTGTATCATAAAACAATTTCCACTTTGGTATCCTTTTGTCATAATCCCACTGAAATTATAACATTAAAAATAATTTACAATATCATTAAAATAAGGATACTCGTTATCTAAAAATTCAAAGGGTTGGTATATAAACATCCTATAGTTTTATTGGTCCATAACATAACATAGGTCCCCAGGATAGATATTTGATACAAAATTGACTGAAAATTATAATTTTATTTGATATTTGGAAACCACTTTTTGGTTGAGCGGGAACCTGGCCATACAATAGATTACCAGATCCCCCAAATCAAAAGACAGTAAAGATGAAATCCACTTTCATAACAAATTCAAAATCATACAGGATACCTCGGGACACAGATCCTCGGTCAACAAGCCTCCTCAATCGACTCCCCTGACATCCACCAACCTCATCTACATCTTCATCACCTTCGTCACACATTGATGGCGAGAACCCACCGGCCATCGCTGTCGTAGCTTTAAACAACATCAAAACCATCACCACCACAACATTAGACAACATCAAAACCTTCACCCTTTTCATCCCCCAGAACCATATCATCGTCACCCCCATCCTAAAACTGTCGTCTACATCGTCGCACCATCTTCAACCATAACACCATTATGAGGAAGAAACGCCGAACAATCAAGCGAACCAGAAACACTTGAATAATAAATTCCATGAATGAGAGATCATAAAATTGATATGTAAATCACCATAATTTTTATTAAAATAATTATAAAATGAATACATGTCATTTAAATAAACCACATAAATGAAATGTGTGGAGAATATGGTTTTTGTCTCACATAAAATAAAGTGGGGAAAAATCCCTAACTATTTTTCTTAACTTACATCAAAAATGTTGTAACATATTATAAAATAAAAATAATTTTATAATCAATCAATTATATAGATATAATTACATACATTATAAAACATATGATTTACTTATGACCATGTATTACCCAATTATTAAAAATTCCATGGTAAATTCACATTTTAGGCAATAACTACATTGTTTTTCATGTATCTATTAATTTTATATTCGTGATCCTATTAAATTTATCCTAGAGACCTCATCAAAAAATTTATGATAATGAGATAATATCATATATATTTAGTTTTTATTATGTATAGTGGAAAAAAACCGAGATAGAAAATGAAATACACTATAAATGGAGATGGTGGGTCCTATATACGAATGAATGTTGCATCCATTTTACTTAAGGAATGAAATAAATAATAGTAAATAGGATTTTAAAATTATATTATCATTATTTTGACAGATATATATATGTATATCAAATATTTTCATTAAACACATTCTTATTTCATTATATGTAAAGGGTGAACCGATCACTTTTCTTTGTGAGATTGTAGTACATTATACACATGAAAGATGTTATTGTATTCCCACAGAATGAAAAATAATAATAAATGTGTGATGTCATAATTGTATAATAATATTAATATCATAATTATCATATATGAAAAATAAATACATAATTATTTCCTACTTTGATTATTGATGATGGAATACAAATAACATCAGTTCAATTTGTGGTAGTCCATTGTACACGAGAATTATGACTTCCTTAAAGATTTAATAATAGAGGACAAGGATTTTGGTTATAAAATTTACATTATAAAATATAATTATATGGAATAAAAAATGGTTATCATATCATTATTTTGTAATAATTTTTATATGATGTAGAGGAAGAATTAATATAAAATGTTTTATTAGGAATGTCACCTCTTCTTCGTACTTGTTCTGTTTTTCCCAAAAATGATTATTATTTTGTATATATGTCAAAAAATGGATTTTAAAATGAGATTAGGTATGGAAGGATGTGATTTTTAAAGGGAATGGATGAACCACTTATATTTGGAGCTGTGAAGTGGAGTGGGGAGGGAGTGTCCATTTATATGTGTGGTGATGGGCACAGATGTAATTTTTGAAAAGAAAAATGTATACCCATGCTTTTTAAATTCCTAACGATTAGAAAATTGATAATTATAGACCACAGAATATATATGGTCTAGATATATCCCCAAAATTAGGATTATTTATGTTTTGGGTTATTTTAATCTTTATCTTTTTTTATCCTCATAGTAAACCGGTATTTTCTTTAACCATTTAAATAATTATTACATTTTCATCAATTATTTGTGGTAAAATATTATGTTTAACTTATTAGATAATATAAATCATTATTAATAACAATACTAAACATATTTTTTTCATTTTACATTAATTGAATTAGGAAAAAAATGTAAAATAAGTTCAAAAAGGTAGCAAAACTATTTTTTAAAAATATTACAGGATTTAAGTATAAAAAAAGGATTTATAATAAATTAATTTTTTGGAAAAACATTAGATGAATGTAAACCATTTTATTAAATAAATATTATGTAAATTTAGTCCCCAATATTATTATTTTTAATTTATTTACGTACAAAAATATTATTTTATTATAATATCTTTTTGAAAAGGATTTAAATTATTTTTATATAGTTTTTATTCTTATTTGTAAATATTTTTTTACCAAAAAAATAATTTTATATACTTTTGTAAACTGTAAATTTTAATAATTTAGTTATTATTATTATTACCTGTTGTTATAAGGTATAGGTGATAACTTCTATGTAATAATAGTATAATTGTATGTCACATTTAATTTAAATGAATTATTTCATTTAATGAAACATACAATCAATTATTCAATTAAATAAAATTTTATAATGATAAAATTTACTTTAAAAAAATATTTCAAAATATATAAGGATGATATAATCCTTAGTCATTATCTATTCAAATCCGTTATAATATCCTATAATGAAAATTTGAATTAACCTAATCATATCCTCAGGGAGTTTCAGAACATGTTAAATGTAAGGAAACACAAACAATGAACTAATATGATGGTCAAAATATATCCAACAAACAATTTTAAATTTTAGTAACCCTCAATTCATTTTTTCCAAAATTATATTCCCATGTAGTATCAGGATATGGATTGATCATCTTGAAGACCACATAATCTCCATCTAACAATCAATTTAGAATATTATCCTATACATACACTTATCTCTAGGGATTTTTTCGAAGTTATCAAATATCAATATAAAAATATTTACTAAACACTATATAATATTGAAGGCGGTGATTCAATATTTATTTAGATAAATATTACACAATATTTAAAGAATATTAAATTCATACCACTCTAATACATGCTGGGATAGTAACTGATTAATGTATTTGGAGACAAGATAGAAAACTGAATTATTTAGATATAATATGGATAATATATCAAAATATTATTCTCTCATTTTTCCATCCTTTACAAACCACTCTTTGAAAAAAAATCCCAACTTGGGGAAAATAAATTTAATAAATGCAGAAAACTATAGCCTAGTATGGTTAGAAAAAGGAGATATTAATCAATGATTATATTAAATCATAACATATACATAAGGGTTTAAGATTACAATCATAAATTAAAATCTAACAAACACATTTATATAATATCACAATCAGTAATGATGTCATGTGTATATAGTGTTTAAAATAATAGATTGATAAGAATTATATATCATCTTTAATCAATCATGAACCACAAGTTTAAAGTGTGATGATAATAACAAGTAATATAAGTGTGGAACCATAATATTCATAGTGATCAACTTATTTGTTAATTTTATCTATAAATACCAAATAATTATAGTTTATAAGGAATCAAAATCAATTTCTATAATCATAATGGATTGATAATCACCACCTGTTTCCCACACTAGATATTGTATCCCTACATGATTCCCATATTGTATAGAGTACAAAAAATCATTTCCTAAAATTATCCCATGAGATATAAATATTTTCCAAATGAATTTTAGGGTTATATAATTCCATGAAAACCCAAAAAAATAATGAAACAATATATATGTGCACCATATGATCATATATCATTTATCAAATCCTCATAATAGAACCCATGGAATTGAAACATGTTTTAAAAAAATTCATTATATCACCGTAGCATAACTTATAAAAAAGAAATATGAATTATAAATATCATTTCATAAAAATAATTAGACATACAGATAAAATATTAGTGAAAAACCATTTTATCATATAATACGTAAAACATAATAAACATCAATGGTCGTTTTAAAAAATGAAATTTCATTTAACAATTACTAGAATATTTATTTAGAAAAATACAATTTTCATTTTGAAATTGATTCGTTAAAATATTAAAATATAAAAAATGTTATAGATGTAATTTTATTTAAAAATAAAAATGGATTATTATAATTTAATTATAAGTGATTTTAGTTTCTATGATTGTTGAAACTTCTATTTATTCCATGTGTGTTAAAACAATTATTCCTTTAAAATATTTGGTAATCCCCCAAAAGTACCAGGATTATAAATAGAATAAGATTAAATATAATTATTTTTATAAAAACTTTTATATTGTTAAAAATTAATATATAAATTCATAGGATAATATTAAAATAAATATTTATTACATGTTGATGAAAACATGGACATGGACCAAAAATATTCCCAACTATAGAGGAAATAAAATATGTTTTTCTTAAAAAAATAGATAATTTTGAATAACATGAAGAGAAAAATGGCACTATTAAGTGGATATTGAATAAATAACCGTAGGATAAGAAAAATAAATTTGTAAATAAATATTTATAATAAACTTTCCGCCGATTGAAATTCAATTATAACCATTTCATATTAAGATGCGATTGAAATAAAAATCCTTTTCCACATAAGTTATCTCCAAATAATATCCTCATAAAATAATGTACCCTATACATATTAAAAATATATATAATTTAAATTTTAACAATCAAAACGTTCATTCATGGGTATTATATTTACTTCAAAATGGAAACATGTGGTGAAAATGGAATATGATACATAGAAAGAAAATGGAGTTGATTATTCCTATTTCCTCATGTCTTGTATTACTTCACACAAGTTAAATAGACAAGAATAAAAAATATATATCTATTTTACATTTATTCTAAAACCATAATATAATATATCATACCATATATGAATTATATATAACATATTTTCATCTATTTATTAATAATTAATTTTAGAATTTATTATTTGTGGTGATAATAGCATCATTTTCCATACATGATTTGTTTATTCTATAGTAGTCATTGTACACTGATTTTTGTTGAATAATATCAAGAAATTATATAATTAAAAAATATTCATATATATATATTATATAAAATTTCATAACAATTAATTGAAATATTTGATGAACAATTTTATACATCACTCTAGGTAGACGGTAGTATGTAAGTATGCATGAGCGATGTTTCAATTTTTCAAGGGATTGAAAAAAGGAAAGGTAAATAGTGATTGACCATTATAAAACCATAATAATATTATATATATCATACAAATATTATTTAATTATATAATTATATCACAAATGATTAATTTTAATGTAAAAAATACATCTCTTCGTGGTTGTGGTGGTCCATAAGTACAAAAAAGTGACATTTTATTTTACCATATGATAAATAGTTTGTGAATTATGGTTTTCAAAATGTCATAATTTAACTTCATAATTTTAGAATGGATACCATAGATTTATAGTATTAAGAGAATAAATATAATTTAATGTACATGGTTTATAGTTATAGCTCTTCATTGAGAAACCTCAGTTTGTTTACACTATAAGCCTTGAATGGGTGATCATTTAAAGATAATTGATGATATTGGAAGTGGCTATAAAATATATTATGATATTATTGAATTCAATGGATGAGATATAAGGCTAAAAAAACCCTTAATTAGGGATAAGATGATGTGTTCTTTCATAAGAGGGGGAGGGACTCACTTTTAATTAATGAAATTATGAAATTAATGTTTATTATTATCATCATTCATGTGGATCCAAATTGAAATAACTTGAATACTATAGATTCGTTTTTCAAAATTATGTAATAAAATATTATTTAGGCATTTTTAAATGATGTTTTATCCATGATATATTAGTTTTAACCACCTTATTAATAATTTTTACAATCATAACAATATTAATTTATTTTTTACTCTTTAAGGGTCAATAATATTACCATAATAGGAATAAAACCAAAAAATATACCATGGATTGTATTTTAATCTATATCACATTAACATTACAAAAGATCGAATATTTTTCAATATTAAATGAATTAATTAAATAATGATAAATAGATAATATCAATAATGCCAATTTTGTATCTATTTATTTAAAGAGAATTTAAGGTCATAATGAAAATAATGTATTTTGAATATACACATTTAAAAAATATATATAGATTTTTATTTATGTATAAAATTCATGTAAATTAATAATTAATTTTTTATATATATTATATTTATGAAATAAGTTATTAATTTTCTATTAAATCAATAAAGACTGTAACAACGTTGCCTATGAATATAAAGTCATTATTCAATAAATAAAAATAAAAAATAAATTAAATTTATAAAATAAAATCATCTCTAAACTAAAAATTTATAATGGAATACATCCCCTATTTATTCATATGAATATATGTTGAAATTTTACAGTGCAGAGACTGACATTTTTTATTTATAATTTTCTTAAAATTATATTTTCTTCACAATCGAATAAAAATAGAACCATGTGGAAATATTTTCAAAATATTTTAAATAATGGATGAACTCCACTCATCCAATAGGACAATTTAACATGTTAGGGAAATTTATTATCCTTATATTAAATTTTTTACCCTATTTCACTTGATTTACCATTACCAATGTGATAAATATTTAGATAAGCGACTTTTCATAAAGACAAATTGAATACGACCTATTTATGAAAATTAAAACATCCAAAATCCAAATATGGGATATTTTTTTATGATTCAATTCCTATATGGGGATAAACATTATTTTATAATTAGTGAGAAAAATTCAATTGAATTTTATGAGAAAAATGCATATTTAAACATAAAATTGGATTTATTCTTTTATTAGGATCGGTAAAAACCGATAGATGAACATTAAAACTAATTATTGAATATATTATATTGTAATTTACAAATAATAATTTATCCATAGAGATTAATATTATTCAATTAATATATAAATATTTTCTGCATAAAATCTATTTTTTAGAAAATAATTATTATTTTCCTTCAATTGCTTTTATTTTCATTTTTATCCATTTGATAAAATGTGATTTTATAATATAAATATTAAAAAAATTATTTTCATAATGCATTTTTCACAATTCACACCCACCAGTACAATATAATTATGAAAACTATCTCAATATATAACAATTCATTAAATGTATAACACATTTCTTTTACAATTGATGTTTAATTTATATAATACTATAAAAAGCATAATTATTTATTGAGAAACATATCATAATATATAAAGGTGTTATATTTTTAATAATTTTTGTTTTAATAAATTAATTTTAATAAATTAAATATTTTTTCCACTTCTGCAAGAATTTCTTATCAGACTGGTTATTTTATGAACAACCTTATTTGGGGCCAATATAGTTATACTAACACCATATTTGTGGCACCATAGAAATTGTGTACACTAGAAGACAATTCTATATATCATAGGGAATTTTTTAGGGTAATGTGTTAGTTTTTGTTATTTTTGGTTCAATATACTTTAATGGGGTATGAAAGATGTTACAGGGTAGGACTTGGGACTAGTTGGTAACATACAAATAGTCCCATTGAAATATTATTATTTTTTAGTTTTGTTTGTGTATTATCAATCAATAAGGGTTATGCAATGTCAATGTGTAATTTATTTATTACAACATCTATAATTTTTATTATTTTATCTTAAATGGGATGTATTTAGTTTCATTGAATCAATTGGATGATTTGTTTGATTTTTTATTCTTCATCTATTATTGTTACTCTCACATAAGGGAATTGTCTTCCCTTGACAACATTATGAGACTTCACCATTTGTCAAGGGCCTTTAACATACATGGATGAGCTCATAATCCCTTATTATGATTGATAGTTTGCGTACTGATTACTTGTATGGGGAAAAAGTATTTTTTAAATTTTTTAGAGTATATTTTATTTATAATACTATTTTGGTATTCTATATTATAGACAATGTAACAACACATAACCTATTCTCCAGAATTTTGTTTTAAAATAGTAATAATTACATTTCTAAAATTGATATCAATTATATTGATCCAAATTGTACAATTAAAAATGTACAAAATCAATTAAAATATATGATCACTTTCTCAATAGAAAATAGTTTAGTATTAGAGTTTGGCGAATTCGGAAAAACTATTACATATCATAGAAAATTAAAAAAATAGTTTATAAAAAATTTATATTATCTCAAAAAAATCTCCACATCTATATCCATTATTAGTAATTCCTTACATATAACCATTCTTTGTAAACTAACAAAAATAAGTCATATGAATGGGTGAACTCATATGTTCAATAAGGGTATAAAATTGACGTATTAATGATTAAATAAGAAAAACATCATTCTAACGTCCTAATAACATGACCATAACGTTATAAAATTATACCATGTATATAAAATATCATACTATAGATTCTTGTAATAAATCAAGGATGTTTGTAAGACATGAATAGCAAAGTAACATGATCCATTAAATGACTACATTTTCATAGGATTTGGAAATTTGTAATATAGATAAGAATAGTAGTTCATTTCCATAGTAGTCATGTATATTTATAATGAAAATAATATTTGAATGGGTACCCACCACAAATCATAATTGTAGTCAGGGTTCACTCGTCAGACTATCATGGATGAATCCACTCACTCCCAAAACAATCATTGTTTTTATGGTTCACCCCCAATACTATCACAGTGTCCAAGGTCCCATACTAAAATGGGTTAACCCCCCCCCCCCCCCCACAATAGTCATGTTTCTCTAATGAGATATCATTATTTTCCAAATGCTTCATAGGGATATAATGGAAACACTCATCACATTATGAAAACCATAGGTGGTTGTACCAAAATATCACAATAATTCATCATATCAGAACCCATGAAATGAAATGGATTCCATTAATATTTCATCATAACATAACCCATTGAAAATAAATGGGTTAAAAAAATATATCATCTTTTCACCATTAAAATAAAACCTCTAAAAACATATGGATTGAATAATTAGTTAATATAACCATTAAATATTATGTAGCATCAAAGGATGTTATTTTAAATTGAAAAATGTTTTTTAATGTTGCATGGAATAATTAATGAAGAAAATAACAATTTTGTTATGAAATAAATAATTTTTTTAAAAATGAAAAGAATATATAAACGAATGCCCATTTATTAAAAATAAAAATTAAAACATATAATATAATCTTAAAATGATTAAGTCACCATGATATACAAAAATGATGTTAATGTTGTATAAGTAATATAAACATTAAATTCATATTTTTGTCACTGAAGTCACAAGGAACCTTGTTAGTAAAACAACAAACGGATTTATTTGAAAAAAAATATTACAAAATAAATAATGGGAAAAAATATTTAAAAAAATTATAGGATAATTTTAAAATAAAGATTGAGTTTTTTTATAAAAATGGATATGGAAGAGATGTATACACTAGCGGATAGATAAATATAAACAATCCTAAATAATTGTTATATTGTTAAATAAACCCTTAACACTTTGGTATCATAAAAATATTAATCACCATGAATTAAATAACCATATAAAAACATGAAATTCCAAAAAATATGAATAATATTATTAATAATGTAGACTTCAGGGGAATTATATACACAATAAAAAGAATCAAATTGCAAATATGGATTGTGTCCCACCAAAATAAAAGTGAGATGAAAATATCAAACCCTAAGTACCACCTTTAATTGTTCAATTACAAAAATCTAATAAAATAAACATGGATTTATTATACATTTAATAAATAACATTTAATCTATAGTTCCATGTATTATTTATTTATAACATCTTATGACCTGTTTATTGTTAATTTGTTGATAAAATGACATTTCGAGGTGACAATTTTTTTTGATTTCCATGAATGCTTTTCTTCAAAAATACAATTAATTATTATCAGTCCATGTTAAAATAATTTACATAATTTTAATCATGGAATACACCTCATTTATATTAATTATTAACATAATTATAATAATTAATCAAAATTAGTGATAGAATAATTAATTCAACTATTATTGGAGATGGTAGGTCGTACATATATATTATTACTATTTCCAGTTTTTGAATGATGGAATAAAAGAATGAAAATAATAATTTAAATATATAGAATCATATTATACTTTATATATCATAGACATTCATAAAATCTTTCCATATGACCATATGTATTAAATATAAATGAAAAATAAATAGCATAACACCATTGATATGGTAGTCCACATGTACATATGATCATCGTTTTGATTTCCCAATACATTAGATGGTTAAATGGTATACGTGATATTATTATTATAAAGGTATATTTATATCATTAATAATATAGATAAAAAGTAATTTTTTGAAAACCAATCTATAAAATGTTGTGATGAATAATTAGTTGCAATGTTATATTGAAGGGGTAAGTTGTATGTACACAAGAGTGATACTGTCACATCCAATTAGATTGTAAAGAGTGTTTATAATGGTTTTTTAAAAATCCTAATAAATTAAAATAATAATTATTATTTATAATTTTATTTTAATTTAAATTCATCAATTTAGTTATGTCACGACCAACCTTCTTCAAGATGAGGGAAGGGACAACAATGTTCCACACCATTACTTTTTTAAGATGAAGGACAGATAATGACCCATGATTCCTGTATTCAATAGTCCCTGGAGTAGAAAAAATCACCAAGGGTATAGAATCTTATAAAAGTGGATATCGTTACCCTTTTTAATGAAAATTTTATCGAGATATAAAATTCATAAATCCCAAAAAAACATGAAGCATTTATATAAGGGAAACCAAAATCCAACCCATGCATGTTATAAACTAATACAATGACAAAAGTAAAATCAAAGAACCCATGAATTTTCCAGAAGAATGGGACTAATCAGCACTATAGAAATTATCCTGATGCTTGAGCTAGTAATGTCCAGCATGATCCTTAAATTCTTCTTGGAAACATGAAAATAGTTCCACAAACCTAGGGTGAGTATACAAGTATACCCAGTAGGAAAACCAAAGGCAACCGTGAACAAGTGGGATAATCATACAAATTCCCCTATGAGAAAATAGAAGATCCTTAAAGCACCTTCCATGGAGTAATAACCAGACCATCGTCACCAAGGTAGATAATGAAAGTCATGTAATGTGGATGAATAATCACATCGAAATTTGGGTACCCTACAACACATTCCCAATGATTATCATATCCATCTTTATGGATATCTTATTGATGATACCAATCTTCAAAAGTGCAGTCCCAGTACCACAACCTACCCATAGAAACCTGTTCCTCAAGCCACACAACAATATTAACTAAAGACACCTAGGCCACAACCACACCACACATATCGCTCGCAGGCACAAGGGCCTCAACAACCCCACCTCTCGCCTGATGACACATAGAACTCATCCTGGGGACACATGGAAAAACATTCGTGGACTACATACACCTAGGACCCTTGTTTACAAAAAAACATGGCAATGTATATTGGACTGTGATAAAACTCAAGCCATTACAGCCTGCCCGAATACACTCGAGCGATAAGAACCCAGAAGAGAATGCAGGAAAGAAAGTCATTAACCATCCATCCATCCTCCAACCGGGATGTTGGGAATGAAACCCTCCTTCAGAAAATATCATAGATCATAACATGGTGCTCAATAAGGGTGGTTTTAATATAGAAATTACTAGGAACTTTAATTTATAAGTATAGGTAGGAAAAGACTTTTCCCAACATACGGGTTCCAAACAAACAACCAGCCCACACAGAACCTCATCTAATGCTACCCCTATATTCACAACCACACAGAAATCCATAATAAATCTCAAGACAAACCCCGTTTATTTTATACTCTTTCCATATTTTATTTTAGGGGTCCACGTTAATTTATTCTAGCACTACCAATAAAACTAAAAAGAAAAGAACCAGAAATCGTTTTCTGAAGGGTAAAGACCACTAAAAATTTCCAATGAATTCATTGAAGTTTGTACCAAGGTAAGTAAATTTATTTTAACAGCCATTCATAAAACAAATGTAGAACAAACAACCTACATTCCAACATCACACCCCCTTTTTCCTAGACACATGTTCAACAAATGCCAACTGTTATTCTTCAATGCTATCCCCCCTAATCATTCTCTCACAACTAGAACTGCTAACCCCACTACACAACAACAACACACCTAGTACACCCATACACATGAATTTACGACACTACCCTATCCTCCAAACCTACTTCCAAACCACTTCCTAAAAGAAATCCCTCTACACAACAAGCACATAAACATATCAAATTACCACTTCAAAAACACGTTCTACACCCACCAAACAAACAAAGGTTGTCACGCTGCCTATATGTTCATCCATTCCAAAATCAATCAGCCTCTCTACCTAAGACACTTCTACACCTCATGCACCACCCCATACATAAATCCCACCACAAAACCACACCAAACAACTACCCCACTACAAAAATATATTGTTCCCTATCCATGGGACCAACCCCTCTGTCCACCCCTAGTACCGAAAACTATGCCACTCCAAATAGATCCACACAACCCACACAAGGATCGAACCCAAATATAACTCATCACCAACCCACACCATAAATCCAAGGATATTCAGATTTATCCAAACATGGTTCTATAATTCTACATTGATAAACAACGATTGTCACACAACTGGTTTGACCCTAGGGAATCCATTTATTTAACCAAATATACATGATTATGTATATTTCATGTTTCATCCAATTATCAGAACATCATAAAAAATAAAACATCACTAGTTTGCACGAAAATACCACCAACAACCATGATTTTCAAAAGCCATATGGCCACGACAGGTCACATCCTCAAAGATAATAGTTAAAACAAACCACATAACATCAACATCTTCCACATCCCCTCATTTATTACTTATCATTATCGATATTGAATTTGGATTCATCCATTCTGGAAAAGAGGCGTCATTATACCCAACCTATTGATGCAACATTTTTAAGAGACAGAAGAATCCCTACTTGAAACAATTGGAGGCTAAAATTCATATTTTCACCAAAAAAGGGGATCACCCAAGCTGCATGAAACTCCATGAAAATTGAGTAGGAGGGGGATCTAGTACATGTGAACGACTCATCTATTAAGGAAGAATTTTGGTACACCAAGAGGGAATGGAAACCCAATGGAAAGGGAATACACAAGCATTGAGGAGGATGATCATATATTAAAGGAAGAACAGTTTCATAAGTCATTACCATGAGATCACAGTCAAGATCACCTAGTTTCAATATATCAGTGTCCCTAGAGCATGATGAGATTAAATATATAATAAATATCCTTTGTAACACCCTAAAAACTCCCAAATAGGGATTTAAACAAGGTGTGCTACCATTTCGGTTCCACTATTAGGGTGACACCATTACAGTGACACCATTATTTCCAAACCATTGTGGTTCCACCAATTCGATGTGCCACCATTTCGGTGACACCATTTGGTGAAACTAGATTTTTGGGAAACTCCACAAATAAACAATTATGGCCCCCATTAACACCACAAGAACTGAATTTTCACAATGGAATGGACAAGGAAATTTGGTTAATTACATCAGATACTACTAAAATGATTCTTTTCCCCATTAATTTAAAACTAAACTCAGAAAAAGATGGGTCTGAATAATCACCTTGTATGAAACCTCTCAGGCAAAAACTTTCATGAGTTTTTTAGAGAATAGGGAAACAACTCAACACACAGAAAATGAGGTCAATAATTACATCATAAGTGAAGAACTAAACAAAAAACAAGTGACAAACTCATAAAAACATGTACTGGGAACACATCTTTGCCTCTCACTCCCAAGTACTCTTCTTGAGGACACTATGCCTCCATAACACATGAATGAAAGTAATGTTCCATCCACAAAATAGTATCCCTTCATGATCCTTGATTATTATGGGTCTCTCCATGAACGTCGCCTCATCCTTGATATCTATCTCTCCCCAATCAATGACATGGAAGTGATCATGTAAATATAGACGAATCTAAGTGACATGGAAGACATCATGGATCCTCTCTAGCCATCGTGTCATCACCAGTTGATATGCCACCCCTCTATATCATCTTAACACCTTGAATGGCCTAATGACCATTAGAGAAAACATTTTTCCTATGACAAACCATTACGTCCCATGTCAAGGGGAATCCTTAAAGAATATATAGTCCCCAAATGCGAACTCCAAAGGTCTTCCCATATGACCAGCACATGACTTCTTTTAGTTACATTGTACATTCATCCTCACACGGACAAGATAAACCTTCTATGTTGTACTTTGCACCATGTCTGGACCAGGAATACTGGCCTCTGTAACATCCTTCCATAACAATGGTAAAGGAAATGACCTCCTATATAGAGATTTGAATGGATCCATACCAATGGAAGAGTGATAACAATTAATTTAATAAAAGTATTCTGTGGTAATAGGTCAGACCCAAGATCATGTAATGATCAAAACACTTTCATGTAAAATGTCTTCCAATGTTTGGATAGTCCAATCTTTCTGTACATCCATCGGAGGGTAGAAATAAGTGAAGAGGATTAACTGCGTTCCAAAGGCATGCTGAAATCCCCTCTAGACTTGAAAATTTTATGTGTATCCCAATCTGAGGTAGTGGATCTAGGAACTACATGAAGCTACACCTCATCATACACATAACAATTTTCTATGATATCCATTATGCTCAACTCCATGATCACTAATAAGTGATATGATTTTGTAAAGCAGTCCACTACTACCCAAAGAGCAATTCATCCTCCCTATGTCCTGGGTAAACCTGTGATGAAATCCATTTTGATGTCATCCCACATCAACTTGAGAATATCTAAGGGATGAAACAAATTTTCAGGAATACGGTTCTTAGCTTTCACCTACTAACCCACTAGGCACCTTTCCACAAACTCCTCTACTTGCCTCTTTACCATGGTCCACTAAAAATGTTCCCTCAAGATTCAGTACCGTTTAGATACTCCTAGATGCACTACTAGTGGTGAGTAATGGAAATTATGGAGAACTCCGTCATGTATCTCCACTAGGACAAATAGCTTCCCATAGAACAACATTTCGTTCTGACTATGCTCTGACCATCCCTCTGGAGGATCCCACAAGATAGTGCGATCATGCATAACATCAGTCTCTAAGTCACCCCTGTAACACCCGAGACATTTATGTTATATAAATCATAAAAGTAATCTTTTTCTACACACAACACTTTCTTGACTTTCTTTACACGAAATCGCGACCTTCCTCGATAGCTTGCATCGTACGCAATACCGAGTTTCACTAAACAATGATATGCTAATAAAATATTATTAAAACTAGCCATTCTGAATAGTAATAACCAATTTTTGAAATTTTATAAATTTTATTTTTCAAAATGGACTTCATTTTTGGATTCGGAATATCAAAATTATCCTAGGGTGAAATTTTGGTATTTTTCTGAAAACTTTCAATTTTTGATGAATAGTGAAACCACTAAGTGGTAGTGAAAAAAACTGAATTTTTTCATAAAACATAATTTTACCACTTCTGTGAGTGGAATTAAAAAATCCGAGAGACATGGTTGATTTCAGTAAGTAAAATGTTGTTCAATGAGATTAAAATAATTTTTGGTGAATAGTAACTTTTTTCTTTTATTTACCACGTTTAAAAGTAAATAGGGTAATTAAGGGTAAAAATGATATTATTATTATCCTAACACATGTGCTAATTCTATTGGATAAGTTTAATTTGACCAAAAACAATATTAGGAAAAAACTATGACCATTTAGGCCCACTTGGATTAGATTAGGACATTTATTATTAATTTATTTAAAGAAGGGTTAAAATATTTAAAATCAAAGTTTAATAAGTAAATAATTTTAAATATAAGGTTATATATAATATAAATTCGACTATAAATATTAATTATAAATCTAAAACTATTTCCTACATAATGGTATTTTATTTGTAATTTTTAGACATTAAATAATTTAATTTATTTATGAAACAAAGATGATGCAGTAATTATCTTATTAATAAAATATTGACATAATTGATGTTATAAATACCCAAATAAATGTAATTTGAGACTTTTTATGAATTAAACTAATTTTATAGGTTAATATGACATGTTATTATTGATTTAATTAACTTTTTTTGAACTAATCATTCTGTTATGATTTTCACAAAAATCTATTACTAAATAGTGTCAAAATTGACATAAAAGAGTTTTTAAAACAAATATTATATTATTAATTGTTATTTTATTTCTAAAAATCTAAGGTTCGGCCAAATGACTTGGATAAGGATATATATATTAATAATAATAAAAACTTGGGGTTCTTTTGGCTGCTTATAGTAAGTTTATTAACCTTATACTATAAGAACACAAGAAGACAGGGTAAAAGTAAAATTATTTAACTTAATGTTAAATCTAAATGATAAGGTTAAAATAGGAACTTAAACTTGTCTAAATTCTATTGGATTAGAATATTTCTACCCATCCCCACCATAGCTTCTAAATATATCAATTTGGAGCTATTTAAAACCGATCTTGACTTTATAATAAAATAATATTTTTAGTTTTCCCAAAGGAGCCCCTCTCCTCCCTTATAAAAGGGAACCTCCTCCCCCTCTTCCTCACACCACTTTGAGCCTTCAAGCTCGGCCTACCCCAGCCAATTTCTCCTCTCCACTTCCCTAGAGACATCTTAGAGGTCCTGGTCTTCTTCAAAGACCAATTTTAGTGCCCTAAAAAGAAGTCTCAAAGAGGCATTTCAAAGAAGAGGAGGTTCGGACACGTACAGAGCATATCAGACCTACGGTCAGGAAGAAGGTTATTAAGTAGAATATACCAAAAAGGGACTCTAGATAGGATGAAATAAATGGGAGGAAAAGTAGATGCTTTATGAACCAGTTGTTTATGCTTTCCAGTTTCTAAAGACACTATACCTATACGGTCCTTTCATGATTTTGTTATATGTTGTAATAGGTGTGCATCAATTTTGAAGTAATAACAATGTATGTAACGTATGGGTCGTTATAGTGACCTATATCTCCCTCCAATGCATTGGGTAAAGATTTTATATCTCATGAGATAGACATGGCTGGAACAGAAGGTTAAACCAGTTCAGTGAAACAGGACTGGAACGAGGAGTGAACTCAGTTCAGAAATGGACTTTGTCCACTAAGATAGTCTTGGCAATGAGTCTTGACTAACAAGAAATGATTCTCAATTATTATGTGTGTATTCCACAAAGTTTCATGTTTTATGTTATGATTATTGGGATTACATTTCACTACTATGATTTATCCCTTGTTATAAAATTATGATCTCTTTTGCAGGTTAAGATTTCCAAAAGTTATGTGCTTATGTATATGTTGTGATTGATATTTCATTTGTTTACCCTTCTTGAGAATTTGAGCTCACCCTTTTGTATGTTTTATTTCCATAGGTTAGGAAGAATGTTATTAAGTAGAATATGCCAAAAAGGGACTCTAGATATGATGAAATAAATGGGAGGCAAAGTAGATGCTTTATGAACCAGTTGTTTATGCTTTCCAGTTTCTAAAGACATTATACCTATACGGTCCTTTCATGGATTTGTTATATGTTGTAATAAGTGTGCTTCAATTTTGAAGTAATAACAATGTATGTAAAGTATGGGTCGTTATAGTTGGTATCAGAGGAAATGTATAGTCAACCTTTGGAAACTAGGACGTGAATGACTTAGTAAGAATCCTAAGGATAATTCTAAGCCTAGAACACAATCTTAGTGATTTAGAAATGACCATGAATAACCTAGGATAAGACCTTAAGTGTGAAATTTATTCTTGATGATGTGGTTTTCTTATTATAATTAGTGTGGCTCACACTATTATTCTTGGTTTTAGTCAATGGCTGGAACCCGAAGGAACCGTGTTAATGCGGAATGCGACGGGCAATGCAATGATTGTCCCCCTGAGAAAGAAAACGTTATGGGATATGGAATGAAAAATCTTTTAGCCATGCTCACACAACTTTCTCAAGCTATGAGTCAGGCAGGACTTCGAAACTAGCAATTTAAGGAGCAACATTCTGTTGAATCCTTCATGAGGCAGCGTCCACCTTCATTTAGCGGGTCTACTGATCCATTAGTTGCTGAACAATGGATTAGTACTACTAAAAAGATATTTTTAGTTCTCCAATGTTCTGAACATGATAAATTCATCTTAGTAGTGTATCGTTTGGAAGGTGATGCCTATCAATGGTGGAAACTTATTAAGAATACGAGGCAAAGGGATGAAATTGAGTCCATGGAATGAGACGAGTTCAAGAACTTATTTTTCAAGAAGTACATCCCTCATGTTCTCTGAACAAAGATGGAGAAAGAGTCTCTTGAACTGAAACAAAAGGATGATGAATCTGTTGGTACCTATGATGAAAATTTTAAAAGACTTGCAAGGTACGCTTCTGGTATTATTATCCAACCTGAGAGTAAAATCGATCGATTCTTTAGTGGCTTAAAACCAAGTATTCGAAGGGCGTTAGCCATAAGGGACTTCAATAGATACGAGGAAATCGTTCGATGTGCTCTCAAAGTCGAGATGGAGATTGGAGTAACCCATCAGTCATATGGGTTTGATAAGAAGAGGAAAATGGAATTCAAAGGAAAATCTAAAGAGCACACTGAAAAAAAGATGAGCTTTCCCTTATGCTCAAAGTGTGGAAAGAAACATGGAGGGAGTTGTCTTAAAGGGACAAGTAAATATTTCAAATGTGGAAAGGAAGGTCATCGGGCATTTGAATTCCGCAATGATGGGAAGAAGATGTCTGATGATGAAAACATAGGAAGGGATACACAGAATGACCCTACTACACTTCAATGTTTCAAGTTCAAGGAGATGGGGCATTATTCCCATCAATTCCCAAATCCAAGGGTTGATGATGATGGTCGACGTCAACAAACTCTTAAGGCTAAAGGCAAAGGAAAGTCACATGAAATTTATATCAGCGATGTGGAGTATGATAATGATGTGGTGAAAGGTACACATACTATCCACTCTAAAGTAGCAAATGTTTTATTTGATTCTGGATCCCCCCACTCCTTTATTTCTGAAGAATTTTCTAAGGATATCACCATATTACCTCAACAGTTAGATGTTGAGTTAGCTGTGACAACCCCTAATGGCACAACATTCGCATCAAAAGTTTATAATTCTTCTCTGATTGATGTTTGTGGGAAAGTACTTCCGGTAAATCTTTTGATCCTTCCTATAGTGGAATTTGATGTGATTCTTGGCATAGATTGGATTTCCCTACATGGATCTCATATCAATTTCCAATGAAGGGAAGTCACATTTCATATTCCAGATCAATCTATGACCTTCTATCGATGCAAGGATGAACATAACCTTCCAGTGGAAATTCTTTCCATCTTATGGGTCTTGATTCCACTAAATGAAGGTTATTTATCTCAAATGGTTGGTGAGAAACTCACGATTAAGAATATGACCATTGTACGGGATTTGGATGATGTCTTTCCGGAGGAATTACCGGGTCTTCCACCAAATCGTGAAGTTGAGTTTTCAATAGAACTTGTACCGGGTGTTGTGCCTATTTCAAAGACACCTTATAAAATGGCCCCAATTGATTTGCAGGAATTGAAGAAGAAACTACAAGAGAATCTTGATAATGGGTTCATACGCCCTAGTGTGTCACCTAGTGGAGCACCTGTTCTGTTTGTTAAGAAGAATGATGGATCAATGAGACTCTGCATTGATTATCGAGAACTTAACAAGATCACTATCAAGAACAAATATCCTCTCCTGCGCATTGATGAACTATTTGACCAACTATGCGGAGCTCAATACTTTTCCAAGATTGATCTTCATTCAGGGTATCATCAATTAAGGGAAAAAAGGTAGGATATACGAAAGACGGCTTTCTGTAAAAGGTATGGACACTATGAATTTATAGTGATGCCATTCGGTCTTACTAATTCCCCTGCTATCTTCATGGATCTAATGAATAGAGTCTTTAGAGACTATCTTGATCAGTTTGTGGTATTCCTCATAGACGATATTCTTTTCTATTCAAAGAGCAAGGAAGAACATGAAGATCACTTGATAATTATATTGAAGACCATGAGAAAGGAGAATCTTTATTCCAAATTTTCCAAGTGTGAATTTTGGCTTCAAAAAGTTTCATTTTTGGGTCACATAATCTCAAAAGAGGGGATATCTGTGGATCCGGCAAAAATAGAGGTTATTGAAAGATGGTCGAGACCAACAACAGTAACTGAGATCCGAAGTTTTCTTGGATTGGCTGGATATTATAGACATTTTGTGAAATATTTTTCACGATTATCTAATCCACTCACCAAGTTGACTCGGAAAAGGAGTTAAGTTTTTTTGGACGGAGGAATGTGAAGAGAATTTCAAGGAGTTATAAATAAGGTTATCCAGTGCACCTGTGCTCACACTGCCTTGTAGTGGAGAAAGGTTTGTGATCTACAGTGATGCATCCAAGAAGGGATTGGGGTGTGTTCTTATGCAAAATGATATGGTGATAGCTTATGCCTCATGAAAGTTGAAAATACATTAGAAAAATTACCCAACTCATGATTTGGAGTTAGCTGCGGTAATCTTTGCATTATAGATTTGGAGGAATTACATTTATGGTGAAAGGTGTGATATTTATACTGATCATAAAAGTTTAATGTATATTTTCACACAAAAGGTTATTAATATGCGCTAAATAAGATGGTTGGAACTGATTAAGGATTACGACTGCTCAATTCATTACCACCCTGGGAAAGCAAACAAGGTGGAAGATGCATTAAGTCAACAAGACCATGCTAGTTTATCCATGATGAGGATCACAAAAGATCCAATATTTATGGATTTACAAAGGATGGATCTTGGAATTATAATGAAAGGGGAAAAATTGTATCTTTCTCAAATGAATGTTCAACCATCTATACATGTGAAGATTAAAGAGGCACAGAAAGAAGATGTCAAGTTACCAAAGAAGGTGAGAAATGTTCCTGAATTCAACCTTGATTGTGATGGGATAAAAAAGTTCAGGAATCGGGTTTCTGTTCCTCCCATCCCCGAATTAAATAAGGAGTTGCTGGATGAGGCTCATAGTTAATCATTCTATATTAATCTTGGAAGCACGAAGATTTATAGGGACCTAAAAGACTACTTCTGATGGTATGGCATGAAAAGAGATGTTGCTGAATATGTCTGTCGATGCTTGGTTTGTCAACAAGTTAAAGCTGAGAGACAGAAGTCTAAGGGGATGTTACAACCATTACCCATACCCGAATGGAAATGGGAAAATATCACTATGGACTTTGTCACAGGACTTCCTAAAACATCCAAAGGCAATAATTCTATTTGGGTCATAGTTGATCGTCTTACAAAGTCTGCACACTTCATTTCTATTAGAGAGGATTTCTCTCAGGATCAGCTTTCCAGGATATATGTAAAGGAAGTGGTAAGATTGCATGGAGTACCACTTTCTATTATATCTAATAGGGATCCGAGGTTTACCTCAAAGTTCTGGAAAAGTCTTCAGCATACTCTGGATACAGAGTTGAGTTTCGGCACTGCTTATCATCCTCAGACCCACGGTCAGTCTGAGAGAACAATTCAAACTCTAGAAGATATGTTGAGAGCATGCTCTATGGATTTCTAAGGTGGTTGGGATCAACAGCTACCTTTGGTGGAATTTTCTTATAATAATATCTTTCACTCCAGTATTCAGATGGCTCCTTATTAATCTCTCTATGGAAAGAAATGCAGGACTCCAACTTGCTTGGATGAAGTTGGGGAAAGAATGCTATTAGGACCTGATCTCGTTGATGAAATGGCAGAAAAGGTCAGATCTATTCAACAACACATAAGAGCAGCTCAGAGTCGACAGAAAAGTTATGACGACAACCGATGAAAAGACCTAGAGTTTGAAGTGGGTGATAAAGTGTTCTTACGAATATCTCCCTGGAAGAGGGTCATGAGATTTGGAAAGAAGGGGAAGTTGAGCCCTAGATATATCAGTCCTTTAGAAATACTGGATCGTGTTGGGAATGTAGCTTACCGATTGGCGCTTCCACCGAATCTCTCTCAAGTTCACGATGTGTTCCATGTATCTCTCCTGAGAAAGTACATACCTGATCCTTCACATGTACTCAGCTCAGAAGTTGTACCGCTGGAGCAAGATCTTTCTTATGAAGAACAACCGACAGAGATTCTGGATCGTAGCGAAAAAGTCCTACGAAACAAGACCACTCGATTGGTGAAAGTTTTATGGAGGAACCACCAATTAGATGAAGCTACATGGGAGCTTGAGGATATGATGAGGGAGAGGTATCCTCATCTGTTTGCTACAAAGTGACGAATTTCGAGGGAAAAATTCATTTTAAGGGGGGTAGAATGTAACACTAGAGAAATTTATGTTATATAAATCATCAAAGGAATATTTTTCTACACACAACACTTTCTTGACTTGCTTTACACGAAATCGTGACCTTCCTCGATAGCTTGCGTCATACGCAATACCGAGTTTCACTAAACAATGATATGCTAATAAAATATTATTCAAACTAGCCGTTATGAATAGTAATAACCACTTTTTGAAATTTTATAAATTTTATTTTTAAAAATGGACTTCATTTTTAGATTCAGAATATCGAAATTATCCTAGGGTGAAATTTTGGTATTTTTCTGAAAACATTCAATTTTTGATGAATAGTGAAACCACTAATTGGTAGTTAAAAAAAGTGAATTTTTCATAAAACTTAATTTTACTGCTTCTGTGAGTGGAATTTCAAAAATCTGAGAGACACAGTTAATGTTAGTAAGTAAAATGTGGTTCAATGAGATGAAAATAATTTTTGGTGAATAGTATCTTTTTACTTTTATTTACCACGGTTAAAAGTAAATAGGGTAATTAATGGTAAAAATGATATTATTATTATCCTAACACAGGTCCTAATTCTATTGGATAAGTTTAATTCGACCAAAAACAAACTTAGGAATAAAATATGACCATTTAGGCCCACTTGGATTAGATTAGGACATTTATTGTTAATTTATTTAAAGAATTGTTAAAATAGTTAAAATCAATGTTTAATAAATAAATAATTTTTAATATAAGGTTATATATAATATAAATTAGACTATAAATATTCATTAGAAAGCTAAAAAAATTTCCTAAATAATGGTATTTTATTTTTAATTTTTAGACATTATATAATTTAATTTATTTATGACACAATGATGATGCAGTAATTATCTTATTAATGAAATATTGACATAATTGATGTTATAAATAGCCAAATAAATGTAATTTGAGACTTTTTATGAATTAAAATAATTTTATAGGTTAATATGACATGTTATTATGGATTTAATTAACTTTTTTCGAACTAATCATTCTGTTATGATTTTCAAAAAAATCAATTACTAAATAGTGTCAAAATTGACATAAAATAGTTTTTAAAACAAATATTATATTATTAATTGTTATTTTCTTCCTAAAAATCTATGGATCGGCAAAATTACTTGTATAAGGTTATATATATTAATAATAAACTACTTGGAGTTATTTTGGCTACTTATAGTAAGTTTATTAACCTTATAGTATAAGAACACAAGAAGACAAGGTAAAAGTAAAATTATTTAACTTAATGTTAAATCTAAATGATAAGGTTAAAATAGGAACCTAAACTTGTCTAAATTATATTGGATGAGAATATTTAGACCAATCCCCACCTTATATTTTAAATATATCAATTTGGAGCTATTTTAAACCGAACTTGACTTTATAATAAAATAATATTTTTAGTTTTCCCAAAGGAGCCCCTCTCCTCCCTTATAAAAGGGCACCTCCTCCCCCTCTTCCTCACACCACTTTGAGCCTTCAAGCTCGGCCAACCCCTGCCAATATCTCCTATACACTTCCCTAGAGACATCCTAGAGGTCATGGTTTTCTTCAAAGACCAATTTTAGTGCCCTAAAAGGAGGTCTCAAAGAGGCATTTCAAAGAAGATCAGGTTTGGACACGTACAAAGCATATCGGACCTAAGGTTAGGAAGAAGGTTATTAAGTAGAATATGCCAAAAATGAAATCTAGATATGATGAAATAAATGGGAGGCAATGTAGATTCTTTATGAACCATTTGTTTTTGCTTTCCAGTTTCTAAAGACACTATACCTATATGGTCCTTTCATGGTTTTGTTATATGTTGTAATAAGCGTGCTTCAATTTTGAAGTAATAACAATGCATGTAAAGTATGGGTCGTTATAGTGACCTATATATCCCTCCAATGCATTGGGTAAAGATTTTATATCTCATGAGATAGACATGGCTGGAACGGCAGGTTAAACTGGTTCAGTGAAACAGGACTGGAATGAGGAGTGAACTCGGTTCAGAAATGGACTTTGTCCACTAAGATAGTCTTGGAAACGAGTCTTTACTAACAAGAAATGATTCTCAATGATTATGTGTGTATGCCACAAAGTTTCATGTTTTATGTTATGATTATTGGGATTACATTTCACTACTATGATTTATCCCATGTTATGAAATTATGATCTCTTTTGCAGGTTAAGATTTCCAAAAGTTTTGTGCTTATGTATATGATGTGATTGATATTTCTTTTGATTACCCTTACTGAGCATTTGAGATCACCCTTTTGTATGTTTTATTAACCCAGGTCATGAAGAAGGTTATTGAGTAGAATATGCCAAAAAGGGTCTCTAGATATGATGAAATAAATGGGAGGCAATGTAGATGCTTTATGAACCATTTTTTATGCTTTCCAGTTTCTAAAGACACTATACCTATACGATCATTTCATGGTTTTGTTATATGTTGTAATAAGTGTGCTTCAATTTGGAAGTAATAACAATGTATGTAAAGTATGGGGCGTTATATCCCCACTGAGACTCCCCCACCTATTTCACCAAGAAAGACTTCCCTATCATCTGATATATACAGTCTCTACCTCCCTCAACTCTCGCATCCAAATGCAAAGAATATAACTCCTTTGTTGCCTTCTAGGAATCTATAGACTCCCAAAATACCTCTTTATGTGACTTCCTACTTAAGGAATTGACCACCATGATTCCCTTTTGTGATGTGTATGAGATCATGGTGTCATATTCTAGGAGAAACGTCTTGGAAATTCAAAGCTAAATGTTCAAGTATCAATGGGAGAAGATATACCTCAAACACTTTTCATCCGTGAAGAACACAAAGCGCTACATGATCATGTAATGTTGTCACAACTTTAGTGAAAATATTGCTGCTTCAAGATCTAGATCATGGTTGGAATAGTTACATTCATGTGGATGTAACTACCTATAAATATAGGAGATCACTCCCTTTTTGTACATCATCACACATCCCAAGACTACACTAGAATCGTCACTGAACACCTCGAACACCACCCCTTACTCTTCCAACCTTATCATTGGACCACTAACCATCATCCCCTTTTGCTAGCTGAATGTTGAATGAAACTTCTAACATGACACAATGGCCTAGTCTTTTATTTTCAAATCTTTCAATAGATCCACATCTCTACAGAATTGGGGTACAAACATCCAGTAACATATCTCTAGGCCCAAGAATCTGTGAACTTCTTCCTCATTCTGGGTTTTTTCCCAAGAAACAAATTCTATGATATTTTATGGGTCCACATAAATCAATTACTAAGTCACCAAATGTCCAAGGATGTTCACCTATCGTGGCTTGAAATTATACTAGGAAAATTTCCCATAAACATGTTGGTGTCCGAGAAACTCCAATACCATCCTGAGGTGCTCATATTACTCCTCATCCAACATTGAGTAAATTATAATTTCATCGATTAACACGATGACATAATGGTCTAATAACTTGTAGAATACATAGGTCATGAGACCCATGAACACAACTGGTGAATTTGTGAAACTAAAAGACGTGACCATGAACTCAACGTGCACATACCTGCACCTAAAAGAAGTCTTTGGGAAGACACCATCATTAATCTTCAACTGGTGATAACCAAACTACTGATCGATCTTGGAGAACCAACCTTCTCCGCTCAATTGGTTGAAAAGATTGTTTATTCATCAGAGAGGGTAAAAATTCTTGATAGTTACCAGATTTAGTCTCTCGTAGTCTATGCTTAGCCTCAGGCCACTGCGTGCCTTATTCGAGAACAATATTGGAGCACACCACAATGACACAATCTGATAGATAAGACCCTATTTCATCAGGTCATCAATCTTAATCCACATTTCCTGCGACATAGAAGGTTTCATTTGATAGGGAGACATCCAAATTGGATGGGCACCAGGTTGTACTTCTATTCTAAACTCAACATCACATCGAGGAGGTAAAGTCACAACCTCTTCATGGAAAACATCCAAAAACTTTCAGAAAACTCCATGAACCTCCATCATCAATGTGTCTACTTATCCCACTGATAGCTTGGTCGAAAATGAGGGAAGATTCTCCCCGCACTAACTGCCCACCTGCCAGACCTTATAACCAATGAAAACTACACATTTTCCATCCACACATGAAAACATGTATTTTCTCCAGAATAATTCGATAAAAGAGTTCCTATAAAACCACAAGTAAATTCCTAGGATGACATAATATTGCATAATCTTTAGTAGAAGAATATCACCACTAGACTAATACAGCCCAACATCAATCTACATCCCTGAAAAATGTCAAATGGACTAGTCTGTATCCAACAGGACTTCTCAAAACCAGGGTCATGGGAAGTCTCTCAAAGTCTTGTCCCAATGTTTGGGCTAGACTGGATTTTACAAAGGACTAAAAATCTCTCAAATCAAACAAATCATGTGAAATAGTACTAAACAGACTAATCATTCCTCAAAAAACCACCGAACCCACTAGAACTTCTACCCAGGGGCATGAAAGTTCTCATGCCTAGGTCCATTGGAATCCCAAATCCAAATGTAGAATAGTGTAAATCCATTAAATGTTAAAAGAATTAAAACAAAATCATAAAATATAAAAATGTATGAATTTATATAACCAATATCTTTAAATATATATATTTATGGGAGAAAAGGGAGGTTAATAGATATATATGTGATATTAAAAGATAATAGATAATTATTCATATACCGTTTTTATCTAATAAACCATTAATGGGAATCCAACAAAAAATGACGTAGAGGGAAGAAAGTCAAAATAGATATACATTTTAACTAGTTATGGTTCATTTAGTTTCCTAATAAGGTTTAATATATTTGATACTTGTTCTGTAATGGAAAATATGTATATCCTCAAACATATATCCTTGTTTATAAATGCGTAATTTAACCCTTCTATTATAGTGAATTCCTTTCAATCAAAAATTTTAGAAAAGGATTTTTATTTTATCAATCAACTAAAAATTCCTAATGAACTGGATAAATTTAAATAACATTAATGGCCCTTCTACATTTATGTAATAGTGTAGAACCCACAAATATGTAAAAAATTCTTCCAATGTTTATCTTAACATGTAATTATCATTAATTCAATGAAAAATTAACATCATAGTTGTATGGTGTTTTAATTAATCTGATCATAACACATTATATCACCTAATATTCACCTGGTTTTGAATTCCATGTATACCTCAAATGTATTCAATGTGTATGTTTCTCTATTTCCCAAATCTCTTTTTGAACAATTCAATTTTTCTATTCAAAAATAAGAATATAAATACATCATCACCATATAATCTATTATAATTTTTTCATATATATGTCTTGATATTAAATACAAGTAGAATTATTTTCCAAGTCAACTATGTATTAATATATTTTGTATTCCAAATATTATTTGTATATATTCAAATAAGAAATATAAATTATTGAATGATTCATTTTATAATATTTGTAAAAAATTTCCAATGAAATAAAATCTCATTTATCCACACTATATTTTCATGTATACAATTATATCCAGGTAATAACATTCATTACTTGTAATAGTAATAATTTCTTATATATAGAAACACTAAATAGAAGGAATGACTATAAATTAAAATATAAAAAGGATGTAAATACATTTTTAGATCACATTATTTTCATATACTATTACGAATAAAAAAAATATCAAATATCATTTTTTATAAGTAAAACTAAAATGAGGCAAACATAGACAACCATTACAATCAAGAATCAATGAAACATACCTCAACTATAAGTGAAAATTATATTATTATACTTAAGTAAAAGGAGGATGATCTTCCTAATACCTTCCACATTCACAACACTTACTTTAAACATATAATAAATATTTCGTGTTACGAGTTTTCATTATCCATCCAAATGAAGATGATAAATTTTTGTTAAACATAGTTTTGTAATCAAAGTGTCTTATAGCCCATTCCATAACATAGATGTGATATTTGGATATTTATCAAAATAGGTATAATGTCGGTGTATATAATGTGTAATAATAAATGTTGAAAATATCATAAAATGACCCATAAAAACATTCTTAATGACCCTATTTTGGATACTCCACCAAGCCCACTAGGCTCATTATTTGGTGATTTCAGAAATAAAATCATAGAGTACCTTGATATTCCTTAACTATAAATTATATACAATAATAATTATTTAAAAGCTTGATTTTTCACATTTTTATTAGTTATTACACATTTCTAAATAATTCATTGAAAAGTATATGTATAAATAATAATTATAATGTGATATATTAAAAAATGACTATTCATATCTTGGTTTAATTTATTATTATTTTGATTAACTTACTTTTGGGAATGATGAATTTTTTCTATGATTAATTAGTTATTATTATTTTAAATAAATTGTTCTATATAAAATTAATAGTTTTGTTTGATTATAGGCTATATCCATCACTGTAATACATAGATTTTAAGGTTTTATTCATCCCCTTTTATATAATATAATATAAATATAAAAAATTAACATGACCCAATAGTCCAAATGGAATACATTTGCATGTAATAATATAACCTTGTAATTATTTAATATATTCAAATGGATAAAATTATTCACTTCTATTACCATATATTAATTTCAATTTTCCATAAAAACATGAAGATTCAGTACCCACCTTATGTACCTAAATTTTAGAAACGTGTATGCAATGTAACAATTAAATAATTTTTATTCCTTATATAATTAGATCACATAACTGTAGTGATAATTCCTTTGAATCTTTCTGGAATAAACCTCTATATTGATGTTCAAATCATATATTGGATAATTCAAATGATATAGTTTCAATTTTTTCAATCCATTCACTAAAATAACTATCCATTCAAACTAATTTATCCAAAACACACTACATATTATTTATTTTTCACTCTATATATATGTTCTCTTATGATGAAAAATAAATACAATTTAACTACAGATTAACATTAGTAATATAAATTATTCCAATATTTTTCTATTCATTGATTACTATCATTGAAGTTAATGTCATCACAGGTGATCCTACATTTTTGAGTGCAAATGAACCCTTGTCAATTTCCAATTGACCTCATATTGTAATATATTAATAAAATATTATTACAATTCCATAATGATATCCTAGACTTCATCATATCAGGTCCAAAATAAATTTAAATACAAAAAATCAAATTAAAAAAATCTTCATAAATTATAAAATTTTATTTTAATATTTTTTTTATATAATTTATACTCAAAATAAATGCATAAAAATCAGAATATATATATATCTAGGTATCTTCTATTAAACCTAATTAAATAAAAAATCCCATTAATAAAGTAACGATATGTTTTTTATATACAATCATGCAGTTTATCTCATCTGTTTTGTTAAAACATAATGATTATTCATCACACAATATGTTATTTTTAATAAATCATAATGGGTGTAATGTCTTTGGAATGAAATCATTTGTATAAATTTCCATCTGACCTCTAAAAATATATATATTGTTTGAGAATAATTTTATAAAACCATCTAGAACTATATGATTGGTTACTTGTTCATCATTACATGGTATTATATAAATTTTATTTATCATAACCTAATTCTAAATAAAATTATAAACTGAAATGCATAGAATATAGATAGTTATGTCAAAAAATTATATTACCACAACCTGAAATGAATCACCATGTAATATAAATATATTTTTTCAAGTTCATCAAAATATAATTTAACATGTAGTTATTCAATTGGATCATACTATTTTGAACACAAATTTTCTAATTTCAATATTTAAAATGGTCAATAGACATTAATTATTCACTTTGGTTTAAATTCAATGATATTCATCAAAAAAACAATAAGATAGTTGGGCATCATCATACGTATATTAGACTGTTTTCTTAATTACATGAATTCATGAAATAATTATAACAAATAAGAAGTGATGGATTCAATTTTTTGATCAATTAGACTACCTATAGTCATGTTATTTATTAAATCCAATAATAATATATTCAATTAATTATCTTCTGAAAAATGTGTCATTGACCATAAAAATTGTTTTCATAATTTTATATAAAAATATAACCAATCTCAAAAATAGTATAATGAATTTTAATTAGGAAAATAATGAAAGGATTTCATATTTTAAAACCAATAATAACTTTTATAAATGATTGATATTTATAACTCTTTGCATATTTCATATATATGTACATATTTTAGCCTTTCCAAATTAGAAAATAACTATTCATGGAACAAAAACTAAATTAGTACCCCAAACGGAAAAATAATGACAGTAAAATTATAGAAAAATTCAAGTTAATTTTAAAATAAACTAAAATATTAGCTCATATTAGAGTATTGTTTCCTATGTATTATAGTATTTATATTCTATATTAGTCACAAATTATCGACTATATAACTTTTGAGGTGATGGAATATATTTTTATTGCGAATTTCAGACCACATTATTTGTTCATAATGTAATTTACCAGTTCCTATACATCTATATCCTTAATCGATTTACATTATTTGATTCACCTCTATGGATTTCTCATAGAAAAAACTCACTAAATATATTTTTATAGTCAAACAATAAATATCATTACCATGATTTAACTTTTTCATTGTTGAAATACGTTATATTTTCTTCTTTTATTTAAATGAATCAATATATTGGATTACATACCCTTGAGAAGGTTATATATTTATTCATTAATTTCATTATGATTCCATTAAATATCTATTTTTTACAAATAATATTAATTTATCATTCATATAATTGAGTAATAAAGGAATTCACCCTGTGAATCATAAACACGTTATTATTATAGGTCATTTACTTTTTAATAAAGAATATATATACGGAAAGGCTCAATAATATATTAATTACATAAAAATAATGACAATTCCATATTTTCATCCATTATGGATTATGTAGTTCTTTACTACCAAAATTTCGATTAAAATTAGTGACATCTCAAAAAATCAACACATACTCAGTGATAGTAAAAAATTCCCTTTTCCAAGCCACCAAAATCATTCTCTTTAGATAAAATTTAATCTCATTAACATTATTGACCATTACACATTTTCTATCAGAAAATAAATTAAATTTCCTAATGCAACCCAATGATAGTAATTTTCTCTATCTAGTACTTCTTAAGATATCCATTACATATATTACGTGCCTAATAATTGATGCAGTTGTATTTTTTAAAATCTAGATTATACAAATAATCTTATTGAAACAAAAAAAATTATTTTTTGGATCTTTAATCAAATCTAAATTCCATATAATTTCATCTATTTTACATTGAGGTCCAATGCCCATTTTTGGTCTAAAATTGATTTTTTCCCTTCAAATAATCTAGATATGTTGATAACAAATTCAAATATTCAGTATCGACATGGTAAATTTCTATCACTCCACATTATTTCCTTGAAATAACTAATCTATTATTTATATTAATTTTAAAAAACCAATATATATATATATATATATTATTTATACAACAATCATTTGAAAGAAAATATGTAAAAGTGTAATAGTAATAATATTTATTCCAAATTATGGATTATATCTAGGTAGATATACATCATATTAATTATCAATCTACCATTTTCAATCATCCAAATATATAAACAATATATAAATTGTTTTTAAAAAAATAAAATAAATTTTATTTAAGATCATTATTTATTTTTTCATTTGAATTAAATTTCTCATGAATGGAATCCATTTTGAAAATTATATAAATATGATACACAATATCTTTTAAAATAATACTTTCTAAAAATAATTTATATATTTTTATCTTTTATAATTCCTTAAATTATACATAAAAAAATTAGACATAATTATTCATTGATAAACTCTAATTTATAATAGCTTAAAACACCCAAAAATAGTTCCAAATAAATTATATTCTGTGATGTATTCCAAGTAACCTAATGGTTGAAATTATTATGTTTGGAATGAATTTATTAATATAGATATTATTTCATATATAAACTAGTATCATCATAAAAAATATTCATATTATCCTTTTATTTGATATCATTTAGTAATTTGTTTGTTTAAATATAGATCTTTCCATTTAAATTTGGAATCACTCTATAACCTGGAAATCAGTTTCCATTAATTTGATGAATAGAAGTAGTGTGAGGGAACAAAAAAATTATAGGCAATTTGATTCACCTATAAAAAATAAAAAAACCATAAATAATAATACCAAAATTGTTGAACTTTATTTCATAAAATTTTATTAACAAACCTTATACTATCAAATTAAAACACCACTATTTCTAAAACATACCAATTGACTATATAATGGAATGTTAAATGAAATAAATTTATTATGGTGTCTATATGGATTTGATAATATAAACTACACTATATATAAATTAAATTCATTTGGGGTAACCACTAATAATGAATGTTAATTCCAATTACCAATATTATACCAAAAAAATATATAGATACATTGTTATATTCTTATATCAGCGAGAAACCAAAATATAAGTATTTATATATATAATTATGACCAAACATCATTTCAATTATTATAAAACATTAATTACCATTTTAGTCAACAATGGAAATGAACTCATTAAAAATATATATTTTACAAAACACAAAATAAGACTGAACTTCATTAAAATTTTAATAAAAAAAATAAAATCCATGTTTTACAATATAGGAAGTTTGATATTAATAATACCCTATATATTATAATTATAAATTATGCATTTGGAATTTCCAAAAAACCAGGTATAAAATCATGAAATCCTTAGTGTTATTTTTTAGATATTTAGTTAATCTTGTAGAATACAATGTCAATTAAATATTCCATGGGTGATCAAAAGTTAGTTAATGATTTCCAAATGGAATGACACATCACTCTTGTTACCATATATAGAAAAATATTCATTACCCATCTATGAATTCACCCATTTATATAACATGATTAATATAACACATTGGAATGTGAATAGTATTTTTAAAATTCCCATGGTCTTATGATACATTGATGATTCTATTAAACAGAATCCCTGACTATCCTCCATTAATTTACATATGACTAGATTTATGAGATTCAAAAAAAATTATTATTTCCAATAATATTTTAAAAACCAGTTCTTTAAAATAAGAAAATTAGGGAAATAATTACAAATATTTTTGATTCATCATCATATTGATAAATTATATCCCGCATTTCTAGGATAATTTTCATCATAAAAAAATAAAAATTTTAATGATAAACAATTATTTCATAAATATAAAAAAATAAAATAGTCATTACATATAGAAAATATTAAATAATTATCCAATTCCCTAATTTTAATTTAAAATCATTGCTGATATCCAAGAACCTAATTTTAAATAAAAGACACATTTTCTACTCATCCATTTCTACATAACATTAAAATTATTCTTTTTAAAAAGTTCATTATCTTATGACAAACAACAGTTTTGAAAATAATAAAAAAGAATCTATAGATTAGAAAAATGATACCGAAAAATTGAATATACCTAGAAACATGAGACTTCATCAAAACAATTATATTCAAAACATATGGACAAAATATTGACATAAATATTATAATTCACATGAATTTTAATAATCAATCATTCAAATGATTAATCATTATTCATATCTATAATACTCAAATATTAAATATTATTATATAGAAAGAAATGAAATAATTAAATATAACAAATTATCCATTTATTTATCACTTGATAATATTAAACTAATAAAATATATATTAATAATAATGCATTCAATTTAAAAGAGGACCATAAAATACAAGCAATTAACCCATAAACTAGATATTTTTTAATATATTAATTGTGAATAATATAGGGAAAATTTATTTTTTTGAAAAGAAAATATTATCATTCCAAATTCAATGTTTCAATACATGATTATGTAATCATGAATCAATAATATATATTATACTATCTTAAATATTAATAATATCACAATTGAAATGTAAGGTCATTTATTTGTTAACATTATAATGAAATATATATTCCATCATATTTCTTGTTATGTACATGCATACGAATGGTTATTAAAACCCAAATAATTGATGCACTTCCAATACACCATCCCTTCATCTTTTCTTAATCCATGAAAGAGCTACAAAAAGTAATTGTTGAAATTTCTATTATATGGTATTAAAAATTCATTCACTTATATTTTCGTGGACTTCTAAAAAATTATCCAAACAAATTTTAATTGAAATAGTTTTTATCACCAATCCTGGGTGATATGATAGACCCTAATCACTATACATAGGGAAAAAATATTTGTAATATGAGAGATACATATTATAATGACAGATTGGGAGAATGAAATATATTTTTTTTCAAGTAGTGGGACATCGGTTATTCGTAGATAAAGAATCAATATAAGATATTTATGTGGTTTCATTCCCTTATGACTATTGAATGCAATGATAGGGTATGTTTCCTATATTATAGTATAAATAACTAATTATATATATATATATATATTAAAATGGAAAAATAATTCCATTATAATAAAAAAATACAAAAACTTTTAAAATAATTGTTTTATAATAAAAACTATTAAGATTACATAAAATTTCATTAGGAATTCCAATATGTGATATAAAATAATTTCAACATACCCATTATTAAACATAATGTTTATAATTTTATTAGCAACATCATATGTATACATAAATATATAAAGATTTTATGGTATATTCTCAGTGAATTTTAAAAATTACCAAATAATATTTACAGAGATATAAGGTTATTTATTAATGATTTAGAAAAAATAAATGATTAAAAAAATTCAATATCTAGATTAAACTCTTATCCTTTTTTATATAATTTTCATAATAATGGAATTTTTTGGAATCTCTCTCTCAAGATCATGTGTAAATCAGATGAGTGATAAAAATTATTTTTGAAACTACAACCATTATCCCAGAAAATGAATATTTTTATATTAATACACCAGATTTCAATTAAATATCTATCCATGTTGACTTATTCTATCATAATATATGATATTGGAAAAATAATTCAAGTAAACTGTAGTTATTCTTCATTTTCTAATTAATATAATCATATTTTGGAATAAAATTAATATGTTTCTCACAACATGCCAACAAATTTGAGTTATCATATCTTATTACAGAATCATTTTTTTTCATATCTAGATTAGTTGAGAACTTTTTTCATTAATAAATCAAGTAATTATGAAACCAAAAAATTATTTGTTTAATTATTTATATATTAGCTTCAAAGAGATTCATAAAATTATTAAAATCCAAAATAATAGAAGAATATTCAACATGTTGAATATGATTTTATTCCAAAAGTTTTGAATATATAATAATATCAAACTGATTTATCCATAAAATCATTTCAAACAAATAATAAATGATGATACTTCCAATATCCTCATATTATTATACATATAAAACACATATAAAATAAAGAGATAAAAAATAATTATTAATAATGAATCGAAAAGCATTTATTTAAAATATTCGAGGGAGAATGAATTAATGGATAGATTTACTAAGGAATTATTGAAATATTCATTTGATAATGTATCAGTTCTATTATTGATGAATTGATAATAATTACCACTAATAATTCTCCCATTTCACACTTTCTCTAAAATAATAATATCATTTGATGGTAAAAAAAAATAATTTATTATTCATTTCATGATAATCCCTATGAAATTATAAAATTACTCTCACTTGTGGATCATAATATATAAGTGAGGATGTAGTATATATTTTTTATTATCCAAAATATTAATAAAACGAATTATTTTCATTTTATCAGTATCAATGTTGATAGTTGAATTAGTTTAAAATAACTACCATTAATTATAAATAATATTTTTAAAGTTATTACACATCTTAAGTCAGGGGTAGGTAATGTACTTAAGAAATATTATACCCTCCAAAGTGCTCAAAACTTGTTATGTGGAATCCCCATAATCACGGGAGAGATTTACTCAAATATAAATAGAACCTACTACTAAACATCAATATCTACCATTAAAATAATGAAATATAAAACTAAAAAAAATAAAAAATATATATATATAAAAATATTCATGGAAGAGTGTTATATAATATAAATAATAAAACTGTATGCATTTCAAACATTATAAATAGATGAAATAATGATCAAAGATGTCAACATGGTCTAATTAATTATGATACCTCAAATCCCCCAGTAATCTGTATCATTCTTGTAACTCTATCCACCATTACCATTCATTATATACATCCATATTCTATACAAGAGGAGAAATAGAAAAATGTGTGTTCAAGCGTGAGTATAAAATTACTCAGTATAGTTATAAAAAGTTGCGATATAACCTCATAATTCCTAGTCTTATTGTGTAATAATAGAAAGAAAAGAATAAGAAAACTATCAATATGTAACAACCCAAATGTTTAATAATGAAAATTATTATTGATTTAATTAAATGTCTTATTATGAAAAATTATTATTTAAAATATGATCATCCATGGTTTTATGATTTTGGATTTTAAAATAACATTAAGAATAGTGACCGTGGCTAATATAGCTATTGAACAGTGATCACATGATTTGTAAAAATATAGGGCTTTAACTAATCCAATTTACTCTGAGAAAGTAATCAATCACCTCATCCAGTAGACTGAAATGTATGAATCCCATTTGTTAGTTCTTATATAGGTGGTGGAATCATTGGGCTTCACTCTTGACCAAGACCATTCTAATCTTCAACATGTTATGCTTGAATGGAACTGCATACGAGAGAAGTGGAAGTTCATATAGATTACCCCCTAAGTGATGTTATCCAAGCCACCCCAGGAGTTTTTCACCATCACACACCTTATGGTATGGACGTATAGAAGTGTTAAAAGGGGTTATGTAACAAGACCTTATCAGTATTATTATGTGCATTAATGTTTTATAAAACAAATAAGATTCATTAATTTTATTAATTTTGTTACTTTGTAAATAGTTTTTAAAAGTACAAATAGTATTTTTAGTTAATATATATCTAATAAATATATTTAGATAAATTAATGGATTTTTTAATTAAATAATATTTTAAAAAATATTATCATTATTAAATTAATTTTTATTACTTATTAATGATTGTATAATTAATATGAATACAGTTGTAATTTTTATTAAAGTTTGAAAGATGTTTTTTTCAAAACACAAGAATTTTCGATAAATGTAAATTTTTATTATAAATGTGAAAAATCACATATATAGAAAATTATTTGTATAAAAATAATATTATTTTTTGAATTAGGATGTCAAAATTATCCAACAGTGAATTTTTAATAATTTTCTGAGACATTCGAATTTATGGGAAAAAATTAAATACTTTTTAAATATATAATGTGTTTTATGACATCATATTGACCCAATAGTGATGTAACACTATACTATATAAATTATGTTCAGCCAATATATATTTTTCCATTAAAATAATTTTATCTTAGGTCTCTTTGATTTATTTTACAAAGCCTTAGGGGACCCTCAAATAATTATAAAACATTTTATCTTTTTAAATAGATTTTCATGAGAGTGTGACTCACCTCCACATAAGAAAAACTATTATTTGAAGATGTTAGTCCATTGGACATAAAAATAAATTTTTCTCCTTATAATTTGTAAGAATCATTGGTTAAAAACCATAGGCTGGTTTTTGGTATTAAGTAGTTTAATGAGTGGTGTCCCAAAAATAAATAATAATGAATTCCCTCTCTTTTCCGATGTAAATCCTCCCAAACTCCCACTTTCCCTTCACAAAAGCCTTTGGAGTTCAACCAAACCCTGCCCTCCAATCTCTAGAATCCTCCCAAGGCACCACAAGCCCTCATGAAGACTCTCTCAGTCCCTTACCAAGCCTTTGGGATCACACTTCCAACAAAATGATTTCTTCCTTTCTCATTTTTGTTCAATTTTCTTTAAGTTGTTATTCCTTTTTATTTTCAATTAAAAATTTTGGGATATGATATATAACCAACCCAATACTACCATCATCATTTATTAATGATTATATACCCTTTTCTCCCTCAATAATGCCTTCGATGGACACCTGTTACCATGCCCAAATTCTGTAAGGATTTTCTCACCTCATTTACATTCAAGCAATTATTTTGTATTATAAATCAAAATAACATAACTTATATTGGGAAATGTATCTATATGACCCCATTAATTTCCATTTAATTTTCTTCTATTGATAAACCCTTTTCCATCTCATCATCATTTTTTAGTAAGTCTTATGTCATGACTTTATGCTACCGAAATTGCACTGCCATTTTCCTAGCCAAAATAATTATATAGTGAATACTATGCCCATTTATCTATCAAGGGTATTCTCTTTTATGAACATTTTATTATTGGTTATTGAGATTAATTTATGAATTCTATATTATATTATAATGGAATAAATTATTATTTTTAATGATTCCATTTTGTATGATCCATTTCGCACACTTATTCATGAAATTAAATGTATAATAAGGGTGTGCCTTGATAGCACTCCAATGCATTGGGTAAAGATTATTATCATGATACATCAAGTGCAATGAAGATTTACTCATTCTAAATCAAGTGAAATCAGGATTTAATAATTCTAATTAAATTGTAATGATATTTTACCCTTTCTCCATGTGCAATGATTCTTGGATCATGTTAATTCTATGTTAAGTGTTGTGGCCACATTTCCATGTTAGGATGATCATGTTATATCATGACTTTTTGTAAATGTTTCTTTTATCCTAAATTGATATTGATATTTCCTAACATGTATTTTCTTCTTCATGTTATTCCTTGTTCACTCTCTTACTGGGCTTTTTATTTCACCGTTTTCACATTATGTCCTCGGGTTATCTCATGTAATGCTAAGTATAAGGGAATGTCGTGGTTATATAAAGGAAGTTTTCAATAAATATGTAGTGTGTTTTTTCTTTTAAGTTGTTATGTAATGTTCCTAATGCCCAAAGACACTAGACCACTAAATCTTCCTTGTTTTATCCAGTGAAGAGCTTATTTAATAGGCCAAGTTTATGATTGTAATAAAAATAATGGTTGTTATAGTTGGTATCAGAGGATAGATTTCTTTTTTATTTTTGGGATTAGGATTAGAAAACCCTAGTGAAATCCTCAGGGATAATATTATATATAATAAAAATATCTCTATGTTTTGGTGAGTTTTGAGGAAGTTGTTTATTAAGAAAATACATCTATGTCTCGATACGATCGGGTAGGGGAATCTTTATCACATATGTACATAGGAGTGAAAATTCCAACAAGGATGTTTGGGATTGACCTGGGGTATCCTGGTACACAACAATGGGCATTGTGGCACTCTTGGTTATGGAACTATTGGGGGATATTCTTTGGTAAATTTCCAAGCATACTGTGAACCATTATTAATAGAATTAAAAAAATTACACTAAGAATATATGTTAAAAAATAAATCATGGATTACATAGATTGATGTATATCGATTCATAAGATATGTAAATTAATGTTAATTATTTGTAATCTGATTTTTACTTGGATTACCCTTTATTTTTTACCACTGTCATTCCTTTTCTAGCCATTGGCTAGTAATAGGAGGACTCGAGATAACAACTGATGTGAAGACCAATGTAATCAATGTTATAATGAGTTGTCTGGTCCGATGGGAGTATGAATCATGTACATTGTCAAGATAATATCTCTATTAATTCAGGATTATAATATAATCATGGGTAAAGAGGAAAATTCAACCCCCTTATAAAGAACAAGTCACTATCCAGATCTTCATGAGATAATGAAATCCTATTTTTAATGGATCATTTGATCCCTGAATCGTAGAAAAATCGATCCACTCCATTGAAAAGATAATATCTATCCTTAAATTTTATGAACAAGAGAAGTTTGATCTGGCTTCTTATCTTATGGAGGGTGAATCCAATCAATGGTGGACATTGATCAAAAATAAAAATCTTGGGGAGGAGGTCGAGGCATTGGAATGGAAGGATTTATGAAAAAAAAATCGATAAATATTTTCCTCGCACCATGCGTATTACGATGGAAAGGGACCTTTATACCCTAAACAAAAAAGACGAAGAATCCATCAGAGTGTATGAGGAAAAATTCAGAATGCTATCTCGATATGCCTCTCGCTCTATCGTTACCTTGAATGCACAGTTTAGCGCTTCGTTGGTGGGTTGAAGCATAGCTTGTGGAAAGCCCAAGAGATTCGTGACTTCGAAAGCTATGAGGAAATTGTCCGATGTTGCATCAAGGATGAAATGGAGATTGTATAATCTCAGTGGTATCATGTGGATAAAGAGAATAAGGTGGAATTCAGTTCTGAAAATCTAATTGATAAATCCAACGGTGCTTAGAAAATCTAGCACCCCACATGCTAAAGGTGTGGAATGAAGCACCCTAATAATTTCATGAAGGGGAAGATAAAATGATATAGGTGTAGAAGATAAGGGAACTTATTAGTTTAATACTGACAAGAAACAACTACGACTACAACAGAGGTGATGAACGCTATGTTCGACTCTCAACACATTGTTCATTGCTTCAACTGTAATAAACCAAAGATCCTTGCAAATCAGTTCCCTAACTAATGGTTTTCCGAGGAAACCAACAACCTCCAAGGTAGAAAGGGTGAGATTTTAACATCACAACCACTGAAGTGAACCCCAACAATAAAGTGGTGATAGTTACTCTAGTAATTCATTCAACAATAGTGAACATAATTTTGGAATTTAGTTCTGCACATTATTTTATATCCTAAAATTTTAGTATAACAATCCCAACACCACCAAATAATCATGGATTTAATGGTGTCGGTGAATACAGAAAATGGGGAAATAATTTTATCCTATGAATATAACTCCTCCCCTATCATAATTTTTTGATTGAACTTCCCCTAAAACCTCGTCATACTCTGTATGGTGGATTTTGATGCAATTTTCGGCATAGAATTACTTTCATTATATATAGACAACATTAATTTCTGTGAAAGCGAATTCAGTCTCCATATGGAGAATTGACCCCTGATTCTATACAAGTGCATGGAGGAAGATGAAACATCATTATCACTATCATCTCAAGTGTGGATATTAATGCCCTATGAGCACATGTATCTTACTCAGATGAATGGGTCTAAGGAAGAAACCATCATTAAATACATGACTATTTTGAAGGTATTCTCTTAATTGTTTCTAAAGGAATTCCTTAGTCTTCCAAAGAGAAGAGATGTTGAATTCTCAACTGACCATTTACCTAGGGTATTTCCAATATAAAATACTCCATATAGAATGGATGTTGTAGAGCTTGAGGATCTCAAGAAACAACTACATGAGCATATGGAAAAAGGGGTTTTACACCCAGATGATCCACCATGGTATGCTCCAGTCGTCTTCGTGAAGAAGAAGTATGGATCAATGCACCGTTGCATCGATTATCGTGAGCTTAAAAAAATCACGGTAAAGAACTAGTATCTGTTCCAATGAATTGATGACATTTTAGATCATCTGTGTAGAGCACAATACTTCTCTAAGGGAGATTTTCACTTGGGATATTATCAAGGGTGAAGAGAGAATATTTCCCCAAGAATACTTTTTGTACAAGATACAGGCACAATAAATTCATTCTAATACATTTCAGACTAACTAATTCTCTATAAATCTTCATGGACATAATTAATAGAGACTTTATATATTACCTTGAATAATATGTGGTAGTCTTTATAGATGATATTGTAATATACTCCCAAACCATCGAAGATCATGGGAAGCATCCAAGAACTATACTAGAGACATTGTGAAAGGAGAATATCTATTAAAAGTATAGAAAGTGTATGTTCTGGTTGAAGGAGTTCTCATTCTTGGGTCATATCATCACAAGAAATGGGAAATATATGGATCCCTCCAAGATAGCTGCAATTGAGGGATGGTCGAGGCCAACATCGATAACGGATATCCATAGCTTTATTGCATTAGTAGGATATTATTACCAATTTTTGAGAAATTTACAACGATTTTCCAACCCTCATACCAAGATAACTCATAAGGGAGTAATGTTTTCATAGAGTGATAAAGGTGAAAAGAGCATAAAGGAGTTAAAAAAGAGTCTTATCACTATGCCCATACTCAATTTTCCAAAAAGTGCAGATATTTTGTGGTATTCCGCGATGCTTCAATGATAGGCCAAGGATGTGTGTTGATGTAGAATTATAAATTGATAGCTTATGCCTTATGGCAACTAAAAATCCATTAGAAAAACTATCCCACGCATGATTTGGAGTTTGTGTATGATCATTGCAATGAAAATATATCGCTATTATCTCTATGGGGAGGACTGTGAGATATATACTAATCACAACTTTCTGAAATATATATTAAAACAAAATTTTCTTAATATGAAACAACGATGATGGATAAAGCTCATCGAGGATTATGACTGCACAATCCACTACCATCCAGGCAAGGCAAACATGGTGGCAGATTCTCTAAGAAGAAAGGATCCTACATCTTTATCAATTATGAGAGTGGAAAAGGATCCAATTTTCTTAGATTTGTAGAGGATGGACAAGGGAATAATTAAGGGAGGAACATCATCAGCAATTTTACAAATTATTTCCCAATAATCCCTCTTGGTAAAAATAAAGGATTCTCAATGAAAGGATGTTGAAATTATGAAAAGGGATGAAGCTATCAGAAACGGGAAATCCTCATAGTTCATCGATGAAAAGGATAGAATTGTGAGATTTGGGTCATTATTTATGTGTAACATCTTATCTAGATATAAATAAGGAGATTTTTAATGACACAAATAGCTCAACCTTTTCTATTCACCAGGGGAGCACAAAGCTGTATCGAGATCTTCGAGAAAACATTTTGTGGGACAATATGAAAATGGAGATTTTTTAATATACATCAATGTGCCTGGTATGTCAGCAAGTCAAGGCTGAGAGGAAAATTTCTAAGGTGATGATGCAACCACTACCCATACCATCATTGAACATGGATAGCATTTCCATGGAATTTGTCACTGGACTTTCAAGGACATCTAGAGGAAACAATACTGTAATGGTCATTGTGTATCATCTTATGAAGACAACTCACTTTATCACGATTTGCGATGAATTTTCATTGGAATGAATTTCATGGATTTAAATCAATGATGTGGTAAGGATGTATTGAGTACCACTAACTATTGTATCTGATTGTGATATGAGATTCACCTTGAAGTTCTATAAATGACTCCAGTTGGCTTTAAGAACTGAATGGAACTTCAGTACAACCTATCGTCCTCAAACTGATTGCCAATCCGAGCGATCCATTGAGACACTGGAAGACTTGTTATGATCTTGTTTTATGGACTTAAAAATAGAATGGGACCAACATATTCCACTTGTTGAATTCTCCTACAATAACAGTTTCCCATTGATCATCTGAATGGATCCATATGAAGCCCTTTATGGGAAATAGTTTGGAACATTGGAATTTTGGGATGAATTAATTAAGTGTAAGCTACTAGGACCTGAAATGGTCGATGAAATGGATGATAAGGTGAGAAACATTCAGCAACATATCAAGGTATTAATAGTTAATAGTTGTGTTATCCAGATATCCATCGATGGGAAAGTGAATTTAAATTTGGAGATTGGGTATTTCAATGCATATCTTTATGGAAGAAGGTCATGATGTTTGGAAAGAAAAGAATGTTATGTCCAAGGTACATCGGCCCCTTCCATATTCTTGATCATGTAGGGGAAATTGCCTATAGACTAGCACTTCCACCTACAATGGATGATTTACATGATGTATTTCATATATCCCTCTTATGTATGTACATTCGAAACCCTTCACATGTACTCTCTTCATTGGTAGTACAGTTAGAGGACGATCATTATTTTGAGGAGAAATAAGTGAAGATCGTAGATCATCGAGAAAAAGTTTTATGAAATAATACAATTCCCCTCATCACGGGGTTGTGGAGAAACCACATTTTTGATGATGTGGCGTGGGAATCAGAGGAAGTGATGTATCAGGAGTTACCCACATCGGTTTAAGTGTGGGAAAAGGATATTTCGAGGGAGAAATATCTTTTGGGGAGAATCTTGTAACGACCCAAAATTTTAATAAGGTAAATTATTCTTGATCTAATTAAATGTATTATTATGAAAAATGGTTATATAAAATATTTAATTCTATGTTTTCTGTTTTTGGACATTAAAAACCCATTATGAATTATGACTGTTTCAAATATAGTCACTGAAGAGTGATCACATGATTAGTATAAATATAGAGCTTTAACAAATACAATTTACTCAAACAATGGATGTGATGGCCTTATCCTGTAGACTTTCCCTGTATGAATACCATTTTTCAGAGCTCAGAAGGGATGTGGCATCATTGGGCTTCGCTATTGACAAATCCCAATCAAAGCATCAACATGTTATGCACGAATAGAACCGTCTATGGGATAACTAGAAGTTGATAGATATTACCACCTGAGCGATGTTATCTGAACCACCCCGGAGTATGTCACTATCGCACACCATAGAGATGTGATTATGTACATTAATTTTTTATCTAATAATGAATGAAAAATCATTTTATTATTATATTTTCATTGTAAATAGTTTTTAATCACAAATTAAAATTTTGGTTAATATACACCTAAGAAATATATTTTGATAAATTAATGTTTTTTTGAATTAAATAATATTTTAATAAAATATTTAATATTATTAAATTAGTTTTCATTATGTACAAATTATCATATAATTTTTATAAATACAAATTTTATTTTTATTAATGTTTGAAAGCTACTTTTGTAAAAACCCATTAATTATTTATAATTGTGGGTTCTTATTTTTAAAGTGTAAATTCACATATATATAAAATTATTTATATAAAATTAATAATATTTTTTGAATCCGGATGTCAAAATTTTCCATCATTGAATTTTTTATAATTTTATGAGACATTCGAATTTTTGTGTAAAAATTAAATAGCATTTAAATATATAATGAGTTTTATGACATCATAATGACCCATAAGTGATTTAATAAAATACTAAAAACATTACGTTCGGCCAATATATGTTATACCATTAAAATAATTTGATTTCAGGTTTGTTTGATTTATTTTTCAAATCCTTTGTGGACCCTCAAAACATATAAAACATTTTATGTTTTTAAATTGATTTTTTTCGGAGTGTGACTCACCTCCACATAAGAAACCCTATTATTTTATGATTATAGGGAACTATAAATATAAAATATAGTTTTCCTATCCCCTTTGGAAAATATAATGTGAAAAATTCATGGGTTGGCTTGTGGTTTTGATTAGTTTAATGTGAGGTGTCCCAAACCTAAATAATAATGAATTCCATCTCATTTCCTATATAAATCCACCATGATCCATATTCCTCTTCACTAAAAGCCTTTGGAGTTAAAACCACCACTTCCCTCCTCTCTTTAGAATCCTCCCAAGGCTCCCCAAGCTCTCGGTAATCCCCTCTCAATCCCCTCCCAAGCCTTTGGGATCACACTTCCAAGTAAGGGATTTTATCCTTTCCCATTTTTTTCCAATTTTAATTTATTTCTTATTCCCTTCTATTTTAAATTAGAAATGGTGGGGTATGATTTCTCACCACCCCACATACTGACATATTTATATTTTAATGATTAGAGACACATTTCTCTCTCAATAATTCTACCCATGTACACCTGTTACCATGCCAAAATTCAGTAAGGAATTTTTCTCCCATCATTTACATTGAAGAAATTATTTTGTATTATGAATCCAAATTCCATTAATTATATTGGTAAATGTATCAATATTACCCAATTACTATCAATTTCAGGTAAATATGATGTGAAACCCTTTTCTCTCACTTCAACTTTTTTTATGAAGTCTCATGTCACGCCGTTATGCTGCCAAAATTTCACCACCATTTTATAATCCAAAATCATTGTGTAGTGAATACCAAGACCATTTATATATCAATAGTATTCACCTATATGAACATTTAATTATTGGATATTGAATTTCATTTATGAATTTCACATTCCTTTATCGTGGAATAAATTATGATCTTAAATTATTCCATTTTGTATGGTCCATGTGGCACAGTTATGCATGAAATGAAATATTTAAGAATGGTGCACCCTGATAGCGCTACAATGCATAGGGTAATGATTAGTATAATTATATTTCAAGTTTCGTGAGTATTTACCCCTGAAAATTATTGTTCAATGAAGATTTACTCAGGGTAATTCATGTGAAATGAGGGTTTACTCACTCTTCATGTGCAATGAGCCTTGTCTCATGTTAATTCCTTGTTCAGTGATGTTGTTACATTTCCATGTTATGATAATAATCCTTTATTAGGCCTTTATATTCATGTTTCATTTATGATCCATTGATATTTCTATTTCCAAAATTTATTTTTTTCTTCTTTTTATGCTTTGTTTCTTCCCTTACAGGGCTTTATATCCCACCCATTTCACATGTATGTCCTCAGGTTATCACATGCAATGCTATGTATGATGGAATGTCGTCGTTATGTAAAAAAAATAGTAAATATATTATTTTTTCTATTTTTAGTTGTTATGTAATTTTCCTAAACCCCAAATATACTAGACCCCTCAATCATCCTTATTGTATAAAGTGATGAGATTATGTAATAAATCATGTTTAAGGTTGTAATAAAAACCAAGGTGTTATAAAATACCTAAAATCAAAACCAAATCTATCAATTATCGATTTAGATCAATATAAAAATATATATAACTATCACCATTTCTTCCAAATAAAATTATTTCTCAATAGTTAAATAATAATAACATATCATAACCCATCAATGATTTTCTATAAGTTATTAACCTAATTTCTTTTTGAATTTGAGACATTGGAGAAAACACATGTTTCCATAACTCATAGATATATTGCAAAAAATACACTTAAAATTTTAAAATTTAGTTACTGAATGAATTATATATCTCCAAAATTAAGAAATATATATCTTTAATTCTTGTAAATTATACATATCATGATGCTGGTGGAAATACACCTAAATAGTTTAAAATATTTATTTGGGAAAAAAAGAGAATACACATTTCTAAGGATAAATATAAATATATATGGTATTCAAGTTCATGGAGTAGTTGGTTACATATAGAGACAATATGGATTTCATCATCATCAATCTTGAACCTGTAATTATTGGGGATAAAGAGATTCACCACTCAAGTGAATTACTATCCTTCACATTCCCATAACATGGATACTGTTGGAACTAGTAATCTCCCAATTTTGAGTCATCTATATTCTCAAATTGTTAATTATGACTAAATAAACCAATTCAATATATCAATCATTGATGTAGTTATTTTAAATTATTATATCAAACTTCCTTTTAGATATATGAAATATATTTCAAACTAAAGCTATTTGTGAGTAGATAGAAATATGACATTAATTCTCCACCATTCCATAAAAAACTAGTGGGTGAGTAAAACCATATTAACCCAGAATTGAATCTAACCAATGTATATGCCGAGTATAAATGAGAATCCATCCCGATATTGAATCACAATAGATATCCATCAAGTATATGATGAATCACATGTTAGAGTATATTAGTATATACAAAAAATTATAACAAGGATCCTCTAATCAGCATGATATTAAATCTAATGTACAAAACCAGTTAACATATATCCTAGAGAGATTTACAATACCCAATCTCTTTAACGGGGTTAAATAATTCAACAATTAATAGAATTATTTAATAAATTATGCCACCAACCACATCATAGTATATGATACCTAACTTATCCTTATTAAGGCCATATCAATTTATACAAATAAACTAAAGGATCATTTAATGGGGTCTCAAATCCAAACCAAAATTTATGAGAATATATCACAAAAAATACTCTACAATAATCATTAATTTCATCATCAGCACACATTATTCTTTTCCCATTATTCACTAATAATTTATTATTTCATTCACACTATTTACTATATTGGTATTCTATATTATATACCCTTGTAATAAAATTACATTTATCATATCTATTATCCTAATAAAATATTATCCATAACTAGATAAAAATGTTAAAATTTATATAATTAATAATTCTATTATTAATTCCTCTCTGAAAGTATGAATTTAAAAAAAACCATTCTCATAGGAACTATAAATTATTTTTGTAGTTATCCTCCATTTATTATATATAAATAAACATTTAAATAATTTTTTCATAACTCCATGAATTAAAATCAACATAGCTATTTCTTTTTAAATTCCTTTTATATTAAGTCAATTTTAATAAATGTATAAAATTAGTTATATAATAATGTAATTGAAATCAGTATTAGTATTTTTAGTTTATTCCATAATTAATCATTAGAGAGTTCAGTGACTTTTTTTAACTTCTTCAAACAACCACTGATGTTTTGTCAATGTACGATTCACAGAACCATATTGTTTAGCATCATGCTTTATTGAGTAATAAACCACAAAATTTAATCTTGAAAAAAAATTTATATATATTATCAATTTTAATTAACATTTAAACTATAAATTGTAAAATAAATTTATTACATCCATCCCCAATGAGGTACATGGGATATATATAACTCCAATGTGAAATTGGGTCATCCTCACATTTAAACTACATTATTAATTTAGTAACATGTCCTTTCGTCACATTGAACCTATTAAAAGTGTCCCATAAAAACACTATACATATCATATCCACCTTATAATATGTTGATACCCCATGAAAAATTCCCCAAATACACTAAACTATAATGGTTTCAAAATAAATTGACAACCCACATTAAAAAAACTATAAATTCTGCTTTTCATCATCAATGTATACCCAAATAACTAAAAACGGTTATAAACACATTATTATTCTGAAAATCTTCCAATTGTTATTTTCATACAATTATTTAATGCCCCGACCCAACTAACCCAGATTTGGTGCATTACTACATAACATTTTCATGATCACAAGAGATCATGTCTCGAAAGACCAATCAAATTAGTGTCCTAGGAAGTACTAGATACATATTTAAGTTTTACATTACTTTATTAAATGAAAAAAACAACATTGTGTCTCCTTTGGACACACTCATATCCCATAGCTTTTCCATATAGGTGAATCATAATATAATTCTTCACATCCTGGGAAAAATAGAACATACCAAATGGGTGAGTTTAGATGCTAACTAAGGATAACAACATAGTAGAAACTATCATAAATAAGCATAAACATTTAAGGCGATTTATATGACTAAAAAACAATCCATTGAAACATAATATTCTGAATAATATGGAAAATATAAATCAAATAATTCCATTTAATTATTCACATGGATATTCTACTAGTCGAATAATCACATTTAATATCAATAGGTAATTTCATAATGATGGAATTCATAATGCCGAAATTCATAACCATATGGTCATTGAATTGTTATAATACTAAAAATAAATATTTTTCCAAGGCCTTCGGCCAAGATACTAATTTGCCTCATTAGCCATACTGATGCATCTAGGGGCTGTAGTGGGCCCTGACCGTCACTTACTACATCCAAGTCATTGCACATATGAAAAGTTTGAAACATAACATTAACATTATTATTAAAAATAGCATATGAAATGTTAATACTGTTACCAAGAACCATGAATGGTGTGAAAAGAACACATCCACAGTCAAAATATCAAAAAACCTTCAATATAATATGGAATATTTTATCATGTCAAATCAACATCAATCAAGTGTAAAATCATAAAAAGGATGTTGACATAGATGAAATCAATCCAAAAAATACTTGAGAGAAATATCTAATTCCAAATTGAAATCATTTAATCATAATTAAAACATTTTTTTTGAAAAAATTCTTATATGCATGTAAGGGAATCATTGAATGTGTTATAACTACGGAAAGTAGCCTAACCCTCAATATAAGTTACAGAAAGATTCCTTTCATATAATTATATAAAATTAAAACAAGTATATAAATTACATTAACCCATAGTATAGGAAATAGTTAGAATGTTTTGAAATAAATTTTCAAGAATCATGGACATGGATGATAATGATGCCCCAATAGATAGTTATGTATTAACAATCTTGGATAATAAGTAGATTGTGAAATTAACACTTAACATGTAGTTTTCCTTAGTAGAGTGTACATTATCCACATTTATTATGGTTAAATAATTGTTATTAAACCATAAAAGAACCACATACAAAAATATTATATCATATATAAACATCTATGAATACATTGTTATTAACATTTCAGTATTATCATTGTTTTTGGTGTTAACTGATTCGTTTTCTGTTATATGTTTTGTTATCTAAGTCACGATTGTGATTGATAGGATATATTTGATTCATATCCATAATGATATTATGTTCTTAAACATTATTTTAATTATCAATTTAAAATTATTATATAATGGTTATGATGGGGAATGAAATCGTATCGCGGCGTGGAGACGGTAGGTCGTACATATGCACAAGCGACAATATCATTATATTAATGTTGAAATAATATGTAGTTGGATGGTATATTATATATACAGAATCATTAACATGGTATATTAATTATTTAAATCAATTATACTCGTTATTATACCCATCCAAATTATTACGTGTTAAATAACAAACTACACCGTGACGTGAAGACGGTAAGCCATACATACACATGAATAGTGACACTATCATTGATAGGATGGATAGAATAAGGAAAAAAATTGCAGAATATTTATAATTAAATCATAGTATATAGAAGATACTATAGTTATTATTTTGGTTTAGAAAAAAAAGAAATAGGAAGTGGAAGAAGAAAAGAACATTGAAAGAGTTGATAAAATAATTACCCCTTATTCTGGTAGTTCCTATTTATTGGAAAAAAGGGCTTCATAGGTTGTATTTATGAAAGATTTTATGACTCTAGGATGAATTTAGGGTAGTTTATATGAGATTTTATCTTGGTTTTCCCGATCCAAATGACTATGGAAGTGTCAATCTGAGAGAATGGGAAGTACCCTTTTATAAGAGAGGTGAGGGTCACATTATAAAATTTTTAAAATATTAATTTATTGTAAACATATTTTAGGATTCTAATAGATAAAAATGAATTTGCATCAACGATATGATGGGGATGAGTAGAAATTTTCTCATCCAATAGCTTTAAGGCAAGTTTAGGTCACCATATTAACAATATATTTTAGATTTAATTCTTGGTAAAATAGTTTAACATTTACCATATCTCCAAGTATTTTTATATTACATGGGTAATAAAATAACTATAAAATAACAAGATATCATCAATTGGTTCATTAATGAAATATCTAACATTAACTATGTCCTTTTTTCAAATCACAGACTTTTAGATGAGTTAGATCATTTAATATAATAGTATTTTTTTTTAAAACTCATTTGTGTCAATTTTGACAATATTTAGTATTTGGTTTTAGTGAAAGTCAAAGAAACATTATTGATTAGAATAACATACAATTAATCAACAATAACATGTCATATTAAACTTTAAAATTTGTGTATGGTATCAAAATATTCAATTTACATTTAGTTTAGTATTTATAACATTAATAATTTTAATCATAAATTAATAAGGTAATTAATGCATCATCATTGTGTCATAAATATATATAATTATTTTATATAAAAAATTTATAAATAAAATACCATGATATATTAAATCATTTTAAATTTATAATGAATATATAAATTTTAATTCTACTTATTTTTAATCCTATATTAATAAAAATTTATATATTAATCTTTGTATTTAACGCTTTTAACTATTATTTAAATAAATTATTATAAATTTCATAATATAATACAAGTTGATCAAATGGATCATCTTTTATTCATAAGGTTTATTTTTTTCAAAATTAACTTATCGAATAGAATTAGGACTATTTTTGACATAATTAAAATATTATTTTTACCTTTAATTACCCTATTTACTTTTAACCGTGGTAAATAAAATTCAAATGTTACCATTCACCATAAATTATTTTCATTCTATTGAACCACATTTTAATTACTGATGAAAACTTTATCTCTGAAATTTTTGAAATTCAATTCATAGAAGTGGTAAAATTACATTTTATGTAGATTTGCAAATGTGCCTAGAAGGTGGGAAAAATATATTAAAAGGTTCAATAAAATTTTATCTTTGTAATATTATAATAAAATGACTTCAATGAATTAAATTGGATTAATATATATATTATGTATATATTTTCACTTTAAAATCAATTAAAATTTAAAAATAATTATTTAAAAAAATTGGTTTTAAAAAATAATACAGTGTTCTTAAATATTCATCAAAAATATAATGTTTTCAGAAAAATTCCCAAAATTAACGCTCAGATAATTTTGACATTCCAAACCCAAAAATGATGTCCATTTTGTAATAAAAAATTAATACAATTTCAAAACGTGGGTATTAATATTCATTACTGCATTTTAAATGGCTGGTTTGATTGGTCATGGTGTGCTAGAACTAGAACTTGAATACCTAACAATCTATTGAATTATTAAAATTGAAGAGTACCATGGAAGATTCAGGTGTTAGATTATATTGTCCTTCAAATAATTTCATCATTGAAATTTCTTTAAGATTGCATCATAAAAAGATTTTGGTGGTTCTTTATCATAAATTCCTCAGGTTCCCACATTTCCTCTGCCATTTTATGGTTTCTCCAATGAAATTTTACCTGAATACTTGTCCTATTTCTAAACACTAGTTCTCTAGTATCAAGACTCATTGTTGGATCTTAAAAAAAGGGTCAGGTTCCAGTTCTATTTCTTCATATTTGAGTACATGTGTTTGGCCAGTCATGTATTTTCTCAACAGATATACATGGAATCCATCAGGAACATTGGATAGGCATGGTAGAATTTCCAAATGGTGATCTATAACTCCAATTCATTCTATAATTCTGAAATTTTCGATGTACCTGGGACATAATTTACCCTTCTTACTGAAACTTATAACACACTTCCCTGGAGGTACCTTCAAGGAAACATGATCTCCTACTAGAAATTCCAAATCCTTTAGTTATTGGAATTAAAATTTTTTCTTCTTTGAACTATGTTGATGTGGTTTTGGATAATCATCACCATTTTCATTGTTTCCTAAACAAGTTATGGGAATACGTGTTTTCATTCACCAACATCATCCCAACAATTTTGTGTGAGAAATATCATTCCATATAACACTTAATTTGGTTCCATATTAATACTTTAATATAAGGTAGTTTTATAGTAAAATTATTCTTGAGGTAAATGATACTGCCACATGGATTTAAAGTCTAGTGAGAAAGATCTCTAAATGTCATCTAAGGTTTTAATTGTCCATTATGATTTTCCATCAGTTTTTGGGTGGTAGAAAATGCTCAAACGAAGTTCTGTATCTTGGGATTTTTGAAGACTTTTTCAGAATCATGATGTGAAATGAGGATCAAGATCATAAATAATAGATAGGGGTACACCATGAAGCCTTACAACATTATTAATATATATTATTTTTAAACATTCAAGTGGTAAATCATCTCTTATAGGATGAAACAATTCTGACTTTTTAAGATGATCAACAATAACCCATATTAAATCATTCCTTCAAGGAGTCTTTGGTAGCCATATGACAATGTCCATTGTAATATAATCTCAATTCCAGTTTGGTATGGGAAAAGGCTTCATGACACCTCCATGATTTCGTCTTCCGGTCATCACCTCTTAAAAAACATACATCTTGACACATAATAATCAATCTCTCTCTTCTTCTTCTCCCACCAAAAATATTTTTTCAATATATACATCTTAGTGATACCTAGGTGTATATAGAAATTGGAGCTATGAGCATAATCACACAATTCCCTATTTTGATTAGGAATATCAAGAACAAATGCCTTTTCCCAAATTTCAATATTCCATCTACATATAAAATTTCAATCAATCTCACATCACTCATAACATTAATTTTCTTTTGAAACTCCTCATCATCAGTCTGAGAAGATTCTATACATTATAGAAATGGATTTTTGGAAACCATTTGAAAAAGTATCAATGATTCACCCTCCATGATTATTCTCATATCCATATTTACTTGATCCATGAACATAGGATCCCTTTCAACTCTCATCTTGTTCAAAATTCCATGATCCTTTCTATTCAATGCATCTGCCACATTATTTTACTTCCTCGAAGGGTAGTATATTGTGAAATCATAACCCATGAGTAGTTTGGGCCATCGCCTTTGCCTCATACTGAGATTTTTCTATGAAAAATTATACATCAAAATCTATTGATCTTTATATATCTCACATTTTTTACCATATAGATAGTGTCTCCATATCTTCAGAGGAAATATTACAGCTACTAACTCAAGATCATGAGTGGAATAGTTTTGTCATTAATTTTTAGTTGTAGTGACATATAAGAAGTTACTCTATCATTATTTATAAGGACACAACCAAATACTTTCATTGGATCATCACTACATATAACAAACATGTCATTCCCCTATAATAGAGTCAGGATTGGATCACTGACTAATCTTCTCATCAATTCTTCAAAACATTATTTACACACTTTTATCCCAACAAATTTAACCCCATTACGTTTGAGCATGGTTAATGGGTTATCCAATCAGGAAAAATTCTTGACAAAATGTGATAATAACTTTCTAAGAAAATAAAACTGAGTACCTTGGTTATAATCGTCAGAGCTGGACATTCATGGATTTCCCTTGTCATTGAAGGATCGACAGATATTCCATCTTTAGAGACTATATGTCTAATAAAATAAATATCCTGAATCAAAAATTCACTCTTTCTAAACATCCCATGTAATTCATTTCATCCAAGACACTTTATAATATTGCCCAAGTGATATTCCTGATCATCATACCTTTTGGAGTATACCAAGATATCATTAATAAATACTACTACAATGTCATCAAGATATTCCTTGAAAACACTATTCATTAGATCCATGAGACAGAGGATAAATTAGTCAATCCAAATGGAATTATTATAAACATGTAATGCCCATACCTGGTATGAAATGCTGTCATTAGAATGTATTACATCATTATACATAACTAATGATATCCAGATCAATGGTAAAACTTTGAAAAGTATTGAGACTAATGACGTTGATCAAATAAATCATCAAAAAAAGGTAGAGGATACTTGTTCTTTATTGTTATATCATTAATCTCCCTATAGTCAATGCACAACCTCAAATATCCGTCTTTCCTCTTAACAAAAATAATAGGGGCTCCCCATGGAGAAATACTAGGGGAATAAATCTTTTATTACACAATTCTTCTATTTGTTTCTTTACTTCCACTAATTCTATAGTGTCTATTTTATAAGGGGACTTCGATATGGTTCTGGAACCATGAATTAATTAAATGGAAAACTATATTTTATATTCTAGAGGATGTCCATGTAATTCCCTTGGAATCACATCAACATATTATTTCACAATAGGTACATCCTCTATTTGAACATTTCTTTCCTCACCCATAGTTATTTCACTCCCTTCCTCCCTAATAAACGAATTTATTAGAGCTACTGGGGGTGTATCGTGGTGATATTAATGTAAGAACCCAGTTTTTGCTGCAAAAGACTTTCAAATATTCTTGATGTTATTCCAGATTAGCGCCTTTAGACGGCGTGTGATTCCATGCCCCGATGTGGCCGAAATTAATCTTTCAGTGCATTCACTCTGGAAATGCCAAATAAATTTGATGACTCCTAAAATGTGCTTCAGATCAAAAATACGAGTGTACGGATGGGTCCGAAATGGGGTTTTTACCCTAGGAACGACATAAAACTTGTCGGAACAGGATATTTGGACCCCTCGCCCGCTTTCAGAACGTTAAACAGATAATTAAATTAATTAATTAATTCGTTTAATGGCATAACTCAAGTATCTCTTAAACGGTGGATCATATTGGAAAACCGAGGGCACCATTGAGTTTGGAATGTGCCGTTTACCCTAAGAGGGGTATAAGTTTTTCGGGCGCGGGACATCTATGAAAAATGGCCCTAGGGTCATTTTCTTAATTTGGAAGCCTCGGGTGTTGAGTTCAATAACATTTGAACGGAAGCTCAGAATAAAATTTCGAGCCCACCGTTGTGCTCTGGAGGTGGTGTTTACCCTAGGGAATGCTTAACCTCAACCTCGTCGGGGGTTTCAGTTGTGGCTTATATCAGGGGTTTAACTCAATTAAAATTTTAATTAATTTTAATACATATTTAAACCCTAACCCCACCAATATCCTTCCTCTTCCCCATGGAAGAAGAGCTCAACCAAGAAGGAGACAATCCTCCTCTCCCCCTCCCCTCCGGCAAGGCAACGACGCAGCGGCGAATCCTCCGTGAAGCATCGGGCAATACCCTCGCAGGTAGGATCATTGCGGTTTTGGTTTTTATTCCCGCACCTAATTTCAGTTCGTTTAAATGTATCAAATTGTTGTTTTATCATCTAAAAAATTCCATAATCATGTTTCATACATTTTGAGCTTTCCATCCCCCTTTTTGGTTTGTAAATCGGAGTTCAGAGGAGGCCGCAGTCGTCTGGCGAAAGTTGCAGGTTTTTGAGTTGATTCCGGCCGGTTTGGGTGTTCGGAAGCGGTGGCCGGCGTGGGCCAAGGCGGCGGCACGCGGGTGGTTTCAGTGGCGGTGGGGTGCGCGGCTCCGGGAAGGTGGCGCGGCGCGGAGCCGCCAGGCGGAGCGCGGCGGCCGGGTGGGATCGAGCGGCAGAGCGCGGCGGCACGGTGTTGTCGAGCGGTGGAGCTGGCTATCGGTGCGACGAGGTGAGCCTGAGCGGCAGAGTGCGGAGGCCGACCGTGGCCTGTCACAGTCAGCAGAAGAGCTCGAGGTGGTCAGTGCCTCGGGCCAACGGAGGGAACCAGGACCCATGCTCCGCGGGTGCGGCTGGGCGACGACGCGCGAACCAGCCAAAGGAGTAGTCAGCTTGTACAAACCAGACCCGAGGAGTGGGTCCGGTGATGAGGGGCAGGCCGCAGCCAGCGGGCCACAGCGGTTTGGACTGGACCCGTGGCTAGACCGCATGCCGATGACTCGGTCTAGGCCGGCTGGGGGGGAACCGGCCCAGTTAGGCCTCCTTGCGTTCGGGGGGCTGTAACATGCAAACAGCACATCCGATTGATGCGCCTTCAGCGGCTGTAGGATCGTGTCAGCGAGGCGTCTTTATTGAAGTGTATTATGGGGTTTTTGGATATTGTGGCCGAAGGTGGGTGACCAAAACACGTTATTTTAATAATAATAAATTTATTATTAATGTTCCGACAGACGTGGCTCTACATCCGGACATACGTTTGAAGCGCCGTCAGAGGCGCAGTGGCCCTAGAGCTGAGACGACCCTTCCCAAGGTTGGTTTGGAGCCCTTTCTATTTTGTTTCATTGCTTGGTGGCACAAAACGCTTTATACGAACAATTATTTAATTAATTGTTTAATTAATTAATTGTTGCATCGGACCTAAATCCTACTTGGGATGTTTAATTGACGCGCCATCAGCGGCAGCGTGATCCCAGTCCTCATGCGGACTTTTTTAGGATATTTCGGAAGCATTCAGGTTGGAGTCGAGGGGTGGGCCCCATAGGGTCTTGTTTGCGTATAACGTGGGTAGTTGTAGCTTCTGCTTTCAGAATCTTTTTTAGGCGCCGTCAATGGTGTTGTGACCCTGCCATCGAGGAAAAATAGACCGGGGTGGTTCTGAGAGGTCAAGCCAGAGTTGAGCCGTGGTCACCACGGGCCGTCTCTTGAGCTTTGTAAAACCTTTTCGCGCCTTTTTCACCAGTTTTCCATTTAGGGCGTTCGAGTAGTCACTTCCGCATATTTTTCTTAGAGCATCATAATGGCGCAGTTCTCCCGACAAGTATCGGAGTCGGGGTCCGGGCCCCACACGGGTTGGTTACGGTGAATAGAACCTTTTTCACCGGTCGACCATTTGAGGCGATTAAGTAGTCGATCTCGCATGTTTTTCCACGAGGATTACAACAGTGTAATCTGTTCAGGCGAGCGAAGCCTCTTACGTGATCTTATTAAATATGGAAGCATGAAAGGTGCTCTAGTGGTGGTTTGTCCTACCTTGTTTGTAGTGGACCCTTGGCGTGTGATCGCGCACTCTTGGGAGGGTGATATCAATGATTCATAAGATGTGGTTGGCCATTCCTGGGCCCTTGAGGTGGAATTTTAATGTTCACACCTTCTCATTAACATTGTGTGTCGTGTTCAAGATAGCCTTTGGGCAGGAACGTGGTATACACTAGGAGTATACAGGAATGCTTGGGGGTACATGTGGTTGTTTGTACCTAAGAACTTTTGTGCGTTCGGTTGGGTTTGACTTGGGGACACACGTCATGTGGTCCCCATGTGAGTTTCGTGCTCTACTTTACGAACTTTTGACCTCTCGCGATGTAGAGGGTTTCTATTTTCTTGTTTGTTGACTAGCAGGGTTGAGTTTCCCCTAGTCTTGTTCTCCCTTGTTGACCAATAGGTTTGAGTTTTCACCCTAGTTCTGTTCTTGTTTGGTCAGAAGAGATGGTTTAATTCTCTGTTTCTTCGGCTGTGAGGGGTTTCAGTACCGTTCCCTTTCACCGGATTCTGGCACCGTTTACAACTACATGTCCTCGTATAGCGTGGGTGTTCTACCATTTTCTGGGATGAGTTGTCTCGGTCCGCATTGACAGTGACTCAGCGGATTGGAGCGGGATCGCCTTGTGAGGACTGGGGAAATTCTCCCGTCACTATGTGTTCTATGGTAGAGTTCTTGTGGATTTGTTATGACCAACACTTTACGCGGGCATCAATCCTCTACCCAGGGGGTTCTTTCCGCCAGGGTTGAGGTTGTCACCAGCAGAGCTGAGGTTGTTTCCTGTAGGGATGAGGTTGTGTTCAGCAGGGCTGAGTTTGTATCTAGCAGGTCTCACCATTGGGTTACCATCCAGCAGGGATGGCCAGTACAGCGGTGTTCATCGAGTAGTACCATCCAACAGGGATGGCCAGAACAGTTCTGGGCTTACCTTTAGTTGGGCTGGGCAGTGGTCCTTGAAGCTGGGCATACCTCTAGCGGGGCTGGGCAGTGGTCCCCGATGCTGGACTTACCTCCAACGGTGCTGGGTAGTTGTCCCCGATGCCGGGCTTACCTCTAGCGGGGCTGGGCAGTGGTCCCCGATGCCGGACTTACCTCCTGCTGGGCTAGGAAGTGGTCCCTGATGCCAGGTTACCTCCATCTAGGCTGGGAAGTGGTCACATCGCCATCTTTAGCCGCATCCCCCTCCAGTGGATTATCCAGTTACGGGACTGGGCAGTTTGGCACCCGTCGACTCATGTCGGGTCTCCCTATAGTGGGAACCCATCGACATCCAGGGACCATCCATCGGGGTTGGGCAGGTGGTCGCCTGTCAAATTTGAGGAGACCTCCCATCTGCAGGGAAGTGACGAGGTGTGGTTTGACATTCCCCTAGAACTCTCATGTATGAGAGGCGCTTTCCCCACCGAGACGCATCCTTGTGAAGTGACCTAAAACCGTGTGGGTGACTCAGTTCCGCCAAAAGCGGATAGTGTCGAGGTGCGGTGATTTAATCCTTGACTTGTTGTTCGGGGCAGACGTGCGGGATGCTTGGATCAATGGTGTTTACTTCTGGGACTGTTGGCGACTCACTTTCTTGGGCTGAGCTATGGGATGGAGATCCCCTTACGATCTGGATTGGGATTTTTTATGAGCATACAGATACGTATATACCTTGTTTCTAGTACCCATTCTCTCAAGTTTTGGATACTCTCCTTCAAGAGAGGAGAAAACGTGCGGGGTATGCCACATTCTTTCCGTGTCTAGCTTCTTGTGGTTGGACGGGTCTACACTCCTGCTATAGGTAGTGAAGACTCGATGGGAGGTTCATCTTCTCACCATTTCAAGCTCCTTGTGTCTGGACGAGTCTATCTTCTTTTCTCTTGTTGGGTTGAGCTGGACTCTCTATTGTTACTCTTTATTGCACTCTCAGTTGTACTCCTTTACTTTTCCTATTCTCTCTACTTCTCACCCTTCATTACCTCCTTTTTTGATCCCTCGAGCCTTCAGGTTATCCTTCTATGTATTTTTATACTCACCCCTGCTTGGGATTTTCCCGCACTTGGTGCACCCTTGCAAACAACGGACAGGTTGGTCATGACTTGATTAGAGCTTAGGAGTTCGAGATCATGAACCGCGTGCGGTGGTCGGAGTCGAGTTCCAAGTGGGCGACCCTTCCAGCTATTTTCTTTTGTTTACCTGTTTCCTGGTTGTGGCACATTTCTGGTTGAGCGTGTGTTTTTTCCCTTTTCTTTTCAGCTTTTACTTTGTACTGTTTAGAGGTCGATTCACTCATGTGGTTATTTATCATAGTTGGTACTTTACTTTTATTTTTTACTCTTCACTTTTGCATTGAGTGTGATGCGTGTGTGTGTATAGGTTCTTAGGAAAAGGCTTCCCCGAGTTATTGTGCCTTCGGCGATGGTCACCAGCCCTGGCCTATGGAGGCGGTCTTGGGGTAGTTGCGGCTTGTGCCCGGGTAGGGTCGGGTCATGACAAAGTGGTATCATAGGGAGGTTAGTTCCTTGGGAAGTGGTTTAGATGTCCTTAAAGAGGAATTGGTTGGGATTTATGGAAACAGTGTTAATGTGTCTCGAGAGAGGCTCTCAGGCCAGGGAGTCCAGTGATGGTGCGACGGCCAACGTATCCATTCACCAGGACATTGATAACATGTTTGTCGACCCGTCATGCTGAGACACTTGTTGTAGGGAAAATTTTTTTGTGCATCACATAGGATTCAGTATTTGATTGTCCTTATTGTGTCATCTCCCCATAGTTGTTGTTATTGGTATATACAAATATGCTAATTTGATCACGACACTCCTTGATAATATTCAGGATGTCTCCATGAAGATAGCCATCCAAGATACCAGCTTTGGTTCATGACAAAGACCCTGTGAACTACGAGTCCATAGTTCAGGATCCATCATCCGAGCCCCTTTCTCTAGGTGGGCTGGTAGCAGCACCCCCACCCGTTGAGTAGCAGACAGCTTCAACAGAGCAATCTGAGCTTGCGCATAGGTTGAGGGCACTCTACGAGTTCCAGCGGCATAGACCGCTGAGTTTCAGTGGTGAGCCAGACCCTCAGGCAGTAGAGGTTTGGCTAGAGGTAGTGGTTCGCCTTTTCATGCTTGTCCAGTCACCAATAGATCAGAGAGTGTCATTGGCAGCCAACCTTTTTCATGGAGCAGCTTGGTGTAGGTGGAGTCTGGTGAGTCAGTTTCATGACGATTCGTCGCCTTCGTGGGGTGAAATTCAGTTATTGTTTCATGAGGAGTTTTGCCCCTCCTTCTTGCACTCTATTCGAATTCAGGAGCTCCTTCAGTTTCAGCAAGGAGGGATGACAGTGGCCGAGTACGTGGCTAGTTTCGCAGACTGTCCATGCTTTTACCCGGACATGGTCCATGAAGACAACCTCCGAGCGCGGAAGTTTGAGCAGGGTCTCCACCGAGAGATCTGTTCTATCGTAGTACCATTGTGCATTTCCATATATGCCGGGGTGCTAGAGAAGGCGCAGGGGACAGTGAGATTCCTGTCACGTTCTAGTGTTGGTGGTGGCAGCAGACACATTGGAGCCGAGACGTCTGCCGCAGCTAGCGGGTGTCGGCAAGAAGAACCTCGACGTAGGTGTCTTTCTGAAAAACAGACTCAGGGGAATGGTCGCACACCATAGTGGCACCAGAGGTCACCAGTGTAGCCTCAGTAGAGTCGCTGTTATTCTTGCGATGGACGAGGTCACTTGGCATGAGACTACCAGACCAAGAATGCAGAGAGCATCGGGCAGGCAGCAGGTGCACCACCATGACGGAGGTAGCGCCATGATTGGATTAGCACATAGAGAGGTGGTTCTAGCAGGGGAGCGGGAGGAGCTGGTAGTGGGGGACGACATTAAGAGGTCTTCCCATCACCACTGGGTGGACAATGTCCGGCTCCGGGAGATTAAAGTTGGGACCGCAGACAACCGCGATCTTTGGATGTCTATGATCCTGCAAAGCATGAGGTGATAAGAGGTACATTCTATAGCTCTTCTACTTTTTGCAGAAGAATTTTTAGACTTTGCGTGTGAGATGATTTTTTCCCTGCTCTTTGTTCGAGGTGTTACTAGGGTGACGCAGGGCGTCGGGTGTAACCCTGTGTTTGTTTGGTAAAAGGCGTGGGACCTTTTTCTATAGTCGATGGTGTCAACTCCATCGCCTTTCGAACGTGTAAGAGAGACTTGACTGTGGATCCTTTCATGACCAGATATCCTTGGGTGTTTCACCATATGTATATTTTGAAGGAGGGAATCACTGGGCCTTGTTCCAAGTGCGGGCGGTGATTCCAGTCGCGACATGTGACATAGAGGTTTAGTCGTGGACTTGAGCTACCCTGGAGGTCTTTTGGACCGTTTGAGACCATGAAGAGGGATGGTGAGGTTACCTACCGCCTTTCCCTAACCCCAAAGGCTGGTTTGGGTGCATGACGTCTCCCACGTGACTCACCCGAGAAGTGTGCATGCTCCTATGCACACGATCGGTGAGAGTAGACCTTGCGTGAAAAGAACAAATCCTTTGGCCTGTGTATGGTGGTGCAGAACAGTGCATGAGTTATTCTGGGTACGGGAGAGACAGGTGCAAGCTTAGTACCCTGATTTGTTCCCTGCTTTTGCTTTTTAGGGATGAAAATCTTGAATGAGAGAATGATGTAAGAACCCAGGTTTTGCTGCTAAAGACTTTGAAATATTCTTGATTTTGTTCCAGAGAAGCTCCTTCAGACGGCGTGCGATTCCGTGCCCCGGTGTGGCCGGAATTAAACTTTCAGTGCATTCACACTGGAAATGCAAAATAAATGGGATAACTCCTAAATGGTGCTTCCGATCATATGTCCAAGTGTACGGATGGGTCTGGAATGGGGTGTTTACCCTAGGAAATACATAAAACTTGTCGGCTCAGGATGTTTGGACCCCTCGCCTGCTTTCGGAATGTTAAACAGATAATTAAATTAATTAATTAATTTGTTTAATGTCTTAACTCAAGTATATCTTTAACAGTGGCTCGGATTGGAAAACCAAGGGCACCGTTGAGTTTGGAAGGTGTAATTTACCCTAGTATGGATAAATGTTTTTCGGGTGAGGGTCATCTATGAAAAATGGACCTAGGGGCGTTTTTGTAATTTGGAGGCCTCATGTGTTGAGTTCAATAACATTTGAATGGAATCTCGAAATCAAATTCTGAGACCTCCGTTGTGCTGGAGAGGTGGTATTTACTCTAGCGGAGGCTTAACCTCGACCCCATCGAGGGTTTAGGTTGCGGGTTAAATCAGGGGTTTAACTCAATTAAAATTTTAATTAAATTTAATACTTATTTAAACCATAACCCCACCCATTTCCTTCCCCTTCCCCCTAGCAGAAGAGATCAACCAAGATTGAGAAGCTCCTCCTCTCCTCCTCCCCTCCGGTAAGGCAATGACGCGACGACAGATCCTCCATGAAGCGTTGGGCAACGCCCTCGCTGGTAGGATCATTGCAGTTTCAATTTTTATTCCTTCACCTAATTTGAGTTCGATTGAATGTATCAAATTGTGGTTTTATCTTCGAACAAATCCCATAATCGTGTTGTATAAATTTTGAGCTTTCCATCCGCCTTTTCAATTTGTAAATCAGAGTTCGGAGGAGGTCATGGTCGTCCGGCGAATGTTACAGGTGTTTGAGTTGATTCCGGCTGGTTTGGGGGTTCGGCAGCGGAGGCCGGCATGGGCCAAGGCGGTGGCGCGCAGGTGGTTTCAGCAGCGGCATGGCATTCGGCTCTGGGACGGTGGCGCGGCGCGAAGCCGCCAGGCGGAGCGCGGCGGCCGGGTGTGGTTGTGCGGCAGAGTGCGGCGGCCCGGTGTGGTCGAGCGGCGGAGCTGGTTGCCGGTGCTGCGAGGTGAGCCCGAGCGGTGGAGCGCAGCGGATGACTGCGGCCTGGTGCGGTCGGCAGGCGACCCCGAGGCGGTCAGCGCCTTGGGCCAGCGGAGGGAACCAGGACCTGCGCTTCACGGGTCCTGTTGGGCGACGACGCGCGGACCGGCCAAAGGGCTGGTCGGCTTGTACAAACCGGACTCAGGGAGCGGGTCCAGTACTAAGGGGCGGGCCATGGACAAAGGGCCACGACGGTTCGGACCGGACCCACGACTGGGCCGCGGGCCGGCGGCTCGATCCCGGCCATCCGGTGGGGGGGGGGACCGGCCCGGTTAGGCCCCCTTGCGTTCGAGGGGCTATAACATGTAAACGGCGCGTCCGATTGGCGCACCGTCAGTGGATGTGGGATCGTGTCAGCGAGACGACATGGTTGAAGTGTATTCCGGGGTTTTTGGGTTTCGTTCCTGATGTTGGTTGACCGAAACACGTTAATTTAATAATAATAAATTTATTATTAATGTTTCGAACGTGGATCTGCTTCCGGATGTCCTTTTGAAGCGTTGTCAGAGGTACAGTGGCCCCGGAGCTGAGACAACCCTTCCCAAGGTTGGTTTGGAGCGCTTGATTTTTGGTTTCATTGCTCGGTGGCATGAAACGCTTTATACGAATAATTAATTAATTAATTGTCTAATTAATTAATTGATGCATCGGACCTAACTCCCGCTTGGGATGTCTGATTGACACGTCGTCAGTGGCAGCGTGATCCCAGTCCTCGTGCAAACATTTTGAGGATCTTTCTGAAGCGTTCGGGTTGGAGCCGAGGTGCGGGCCCCACGGGGTCCCGTTTCTGTATAACGCTGGGAGTTGGAGTTTCTGCTTTAGGAATCTGTTTTAGGTGCCCTCGGTGGTGTTGCGACCCTAGAATCGAGGTAAAATTGACCGGGGTGGTTCTAGGCGTCGAAGCTGGAGTTGAGGCGTGGGCCCCATGGGCCGTCTCTTGAGCTATGTACAACATTTTTGTGCCTTTTTCACCAGACCTCCATTTGGGGCATTTGAGTAGTTGTTTCCGCATGTTTTTCTGAGAGCATCGTGATGGCACAGTTCGCCTGACAAGTATCGGAGTCGGGGTGTGGGCCCCACATGGGTTGGTTATGGTGAATAATAACTTTTTTTACCGGTTGACCGTTTGAGGCGAGTAAGTAGTCGATATCGCATGTTTTTCTGCGAGGATTACAACGGTGTAATCTGTTCAGGTGAGCGGAGCCTCTTACACAATCTTATTAAATATGGAAGCATGAAAGGTGCTCTGGGGGTGGTTCGTCCTCCCTTGTTTGTAGAAGACCCTTGGCGTGTGATTGCACACTCTTGAGAGAGTTATGTAAATGATTGATAACATGTGGTTGGCCATGCCTAGGCCTTTGATGTGGAGTTGTAACATTCACGTGTTCGCATTGACGTTGGGTGCCGTGTGCATGATAGAATTTGGGCTGGAATGTGGTATACTCTGGGAGTATACGAGAACTCTTGGAGGTACATGTGGTAGTTTGTCCCTGAGAACGTTTGTGCATTCGTTTGGGGTTGACTTGTGGCCACACGTCGGGTGGGCCTCATGTGTGTTTCGTTCTCTGCTTTACATACTTTTGACCTCTCACGATGTAGAGGGTCCCTCTGTTCTTGTTTGATGCCTAGCAGGGTTGAGTTTCCCCTGGTCCTGTTCTCACTTGTTAACCAGCAGGGTTGTGTTTTCCCCCTTGTTCTGTTCTCGTTTGGCCGACAGAGATGGTTTGGTTCCTCTGTTTCTTCGGCTGTGAGGGGTTTCAGTACCAGGCCCTTTCATCGAACTGCGACACCATTTACAACAACGTGTGCTAGAATAGCATGGGTGTTCTCCCAATTTCAAGGATGAGTTTTCTTAGTCCGCTTCGATAGTGACTCAGCGGATTGGAGAGGGATCGCATTGTGAGGCATGGGGAGATTCTCCCGTCTCTCTGTGTTCCCTGGTAGAGTTCTTGTGGATTCGGTGTGACCAACACTTTACGCGAGCACCGATCCTCTACCCAGGAGGTTGTTTCCAATAGGGCTTAGGTTTTCACCAGTAGAGCTGAGGATGTTTCTAGCAGGGCTAAGGTTTTTTCCAGCATGGCTGAGGTTATATCGAGTAGGGCTCGCCAGTGGGTTACCATCCAGAAAGGATGGCCAGTACAACGGTGTTCGACGAGCATTACTATCCAGCAGGGATGGCCATAGCAGTTCTGGGCTTACCTCCAGCTGTGCTAGGCAGTGGTCCCCGATGTCGGGCTTACCTCCAGCGGGGCTGGGCAGTGGTCCTCGATGCCGGGCTTACCTCCAGCGGGGCGGGGCAGTGGTCCCCGATGTCGGGCTTACCTCGAGCGGGGCTGGGCAATGGTCCCTGATGCCGGTCTTACCTTATATGGGGCTGGGTAGTGGTCCCCGATGTCGGGCTTACCTCTAGCTGGGCTGGGCAGTGGTCCCCGATGTCGGGTTACCTCTAGCTGGGCTGGTCAGTGGTCCCGTCTCCGACTTTAGCCGAGTCACCCTCCAGTGGATTACCCTGTTACGGGACTGGGCAGTGTGGCACCTGTCGACTCTTGTCGGGGCTTCCTATAGAGGGAACCCATCGACTTCCAGGGACCCTCTAGCGGGGTTGGGGAGGGGGTCACCTATCGATTTTGAGAAGACCTCTCGACTGCAGGGCAGTGATGAGGTGTGGTTTGACGTTCCCCCCGAACTCTCAAGTACGAGAGGCACTTTCCTCACTGAGACGCGTCCTTGTGACACAAACTAAAACTGTGCGGATGAGTCAGTGCCACCCAAAATGGATAGTGTCAAGGTGCAGTGATTTGATCGTTGACTTTCATTTCGGGGAAGATGTACGAGATGCTGGGAATCGATTGTGTTTACTTCTGGGACTGTTGGCGACTCACTTTCTTGGGCTGAGATACGAGATGGTGATCCCCATATGATCTTCTTGGGTTTCTTTAAAAGCATACATATATGTATATACCTTGTTTCTGGAACCCATTTTCTTGGGTTTTGGCTACTCTCTTTCTAGGAGAGGCGAAAAAAGCGGGGTATGCCACATGATTTTTGTTTCTATCTTCTCATGGTTGGACGATTCTACTCTCCTTCTATAGGTAGTGAAGACTCGATGAGAAGTTCTTCTTCACACCATTTCCAGCTCCTTGTGTCTGGACGATTCTATCTTCTTTTCTCTTGTTGGGTAGAGGTGGACTCTCTATTGTTACTCTTTCCTACACTCTCGGTTGTACTCCTTTTCTTTTCCTGTTCACTCTACTGCTCACCCTATGGTACCTCCTTTGTTTCTCCCTGAGACTTCAGGGTATCCTATTGAGTATTTTTATACTCACTCCTGCTGGGGATTTTCCCGCAATTGGTGTGCCTTTGCAGACAATGGACAGGTTGGTCGAGACTTCAGTAGAGCTTATGAGTTCGAGAGCTTGGACCGCGTCTGGTGGTCAGAGTTGGGTTCCAGGTGGGGGACCCTTGAAGCTGTTTTCTTTTGTTTACCTGTTGCCAGGTTGTGGCACTCTTCTGTTTGGGCATGTGTTTTTTCCCTTTTCTTTTCAGCTTTTACTTTGTACTGTTTAGAGGTCATGCACTCTTTTGGTTATTTATTTAAGTTGGTACTTTTCTTTTCATTTTACTCTGCACTTTTTCATTGAGTGTGTTGATGTGTGTGTACAGGTAAATGGAAAAGGCCTCCCTGAGGAATTGTGCCTTCGGCACTGGTCGCCAGCCCCTGGCCTATGGAGGCGGGCTTGGGGTAGTTGCGGCTCGAGCCCAGGTAGGGTCGGGTCGTGACAATTCAGATGGTGATGCTTCTACTCTAAAGATAAAGTATACGTTATCATAAAAAAATTGTAACCTCATTCTTCTTATAATAAATTCTCGCATCATAATATTAATTATAATCAATAACTTGGATGATATAAAATTTAATCATGGGTATGATAATAAGATCAGAAGATAAATAGTGTATATATGCCTTAATGGTAACTGATTGAATAAATTTTGTAGCTATGATACTTACCTTAGGAAATTAGATTGAAAACTCCCTTGTTAAGTCAAATTGGAAATATCTAATTTTTTTGGAAAAAAAAGAAGATATAAATGAATGTGATGATCTAGAATTGAATAATTAATTGGATAATTTTGTGGAAATTATTAAAGTACCGTCCACCGCATCATTAGGGGCTTCAACCTCAGCAGTAGTGATCACATAATCATGGCCTTTCTCCCTTGGCCTTTTCTGAGGTAAGATTCCTTGGAGATTAGGACATTCATTTACATAATGAGAAATTTCTCTATAGTTGTAGCATTCAACATTGACAGACTATTCCATTCTCTTGCAATCACAAATTTTGTGACCATACTCACCACACATGTAACAAACTCACATCCCCTTCAGGAAAGTTCTAGGTTGTTTCTTCCCAAATTTACTATAGGGCATAAATTCATCTTTTCACTTCATACCCTTATTTCCCTTTTCATAGTTTTTAGCAGATCTCATATACTCTTGATTCGCATTAATGTCATAAGTCTTAGATAATTCATTTTTTTTCCAGATAGCACATGATACTATATATTCATACTAAGCAAGGGATTGTGAGACTAATGCTCACTGGATAAATAGATTTAACCAATTAATGAATCATTTAATCTTACTTTGTGGGTTACATATATAATCTATAGCATGTCTTCCTACTCTTGTTATGTTAGCCTCAAACATTGCGATAGTCTCATCCCCCTTTTCCCTCAGACTCAGAAATTGACTTTCAATATTTTCTCGATATTCACGAGGAAATTATTTTTATAAGAAAAGATCACTAAACTCCCTCCCTTCTATATTTGATACTTATTCACTCTCCTTTGTATTTTTAAATAATGACCACCATTGATTTGAATATCCTATAAGGTAATAAACTACAATGGAAACTTTTTCCCTTTCACTACTCCCAAAAAAATGAAATATTTTCTCTACGGTACTTTTCCCTTGCTCATCTACAAATGGATTTGTAGTCAAATTAAATGTTGGTGGTTGCTTCCTGATGAAGCGGTCTAACATTTATCATCCTTGTTGTGGATCAGGGTGCTATATATTGGTAAGGTTGTTATTCATAACCTGAGTGAGTTTTCCTAGTATGGTTATAATCTATCCTGCACTAGTTGCATCGCCAGCTCCACTATAATTATCTTTAGTATGAAGGAAATATCTACATTGATTACATGCCTTGATACGGTTTCCACTCCTTCCACTCAGTACAATTTCTAAAAAATAGAATACACTAAATTAGTTTTTGAATCACAATGCGTAATTCGAAACATGTAAAATACTAAACATATTTGAACAATTTATGCATATAATCCACAATCATAAAAAGGTTTTCTTTGGGGATTTATTTACACATAAATCATTCAGAATGGTTTGTAAATAACTGGAAATTATCCTAAGCATATCCCTCAGGAGTGTCAAACCAGGTGTGCAATAAGGCTCATTGTCGTGTTCTAGGATACCCCTGGTCAAGCACGAAACTCCTTGAAAGAGTTTTCACTCCTGGGTTCATCTATGATATAGCCACGTCCACATGTGGAATCCATACATGGATGTTTTTCTTGAAAAATACACATAATATAAACATTACAAAAATATTTGGTTGATATTATATACTAATCCTCAAAGTCTATCATAGGGTAATGCTCTCAAAATAGTGTTTTTCAAAATCTAGTTTCCAAATTTTGTACAAAACTTCCTCTGATACCAACTATAACACCCCGACCATAGTTACGTAGAGTCAGTGCATTATTACATGAAATTATATTGATCACAAGAGATAATGTCCCAAAACAACGATTAGGTTATTATCCTTTTAAGTACTAGATATATAAATAAGTTTTATATTACATTATGAAATGAAAAGAAAACATAGTTTATCCTTTTGACACACTCATATCCAATAGCCTATCCCTGTTGGTCAATCATTATATACTTCTTTGCATCTAGGGAAAACAAAACATATACTAGGGGTGAGCTCAGATGCTCAGTTAGGATACCAACATAGAGGAAACTATCATAAATAAGAATAAACATTTGAGGATATGTTTAAGACTAAAAATCATGCCTTTTATAATTAAACATAAGCATTATATGGAAAAGATAAATCAAATAATTCCACTTACTTATTCAAATAGATATAATAATAGTCGAATAATCACAGGTAATAACAACAGATAATTTCATAATGATATAATGCATAATGTCGGACATCATTACCATATAGTCAGGCCTCGTGCCTAGACTACAAATAAATTTTTTGTCTAGGCTTTGTTCCAAGACACTAATTTGCCTCATGAGACCTACTGATGCATCGAGAGGCTACCGAAGGCCCTTCCCTTCACTTACTACATCCAATGAATTCCTCATATGAAAAGTTTGAAACATAACATAATCATTACTTTTAAAACAATCATATTAAATATTAATAATTAAACCATAAACCCTAAATGGTATAAAAAAAGAACATACATAGAAGAACATATAAAAAACATCAATAAAATATGGAAGATTTTAATATAATAAATCAACTTCAAACATACATAAACTCCAATAAATGATGTTGACATTGATGAAATCAATCCAAAAAATATATGAGAGAAATATATATGTTCACATTCAAAATAATTTTAAAGTATTGAAAAAATTTATTTTGAAAAAATTATTATAAGCTTGCAAGGGAAGCATCGAATATGTTATAATGGTGGAAAATAGCTGCACCCTCCCAATAAGTTTAAAAAAATCCTTTCCTTATTTTGCCAAAAAGGTAATAAAGTACCTTCTTTGAAAAAGATAGAAAACTTCATTTTAAATTATCTTCAAAAATTCAAAAAATGGTTTAAATGAAATTAATCTTTAGTCTAGGAAATAGTTAAAAAAAATTGAATACATTTTTAAAAAACATGGATGCAGATGTTAAAGAATTCCATGTAGATACTTATGTATAGACAACCATGGATAATGAAGAGACTATGAAATTAACCAATACATTGTACATTTCCTTAGTCGAGGGTATGTTAACCTCATGTGTGATGGTTAATTTTTGTTATTAAATTATTAAAGACCAAATAAATAATTATGATATCATATAATGTCCTCTAATATTACTATGTCAATAATATTTCAGTAGTATCACTATTTCAGGTGTTAACTGATCCATTTTTATTTTTATGATTTGTTACGAAAGACATGTTTGTTATGTAGAGGATGTATTTGATTAATATCCAAAATAATATTATGTTATGAAACATTATTTTTAATCATTAAATGAATATTATTTTTTAATGGTTATTATGGGGAATGAAAACTTATCACATCGTGGAGACGGTAAGCTATACGTACGCAAGAGCAACAATATAATTATATTGATGGTGAAATAATATGTAGTTGGATGGTATATTATATATAAGAAATAATAAAAAATTTATATTTTTAATTAGATCTATTTTACTCCTTATTATATACATCCGTATAATGAAGTGTAGAATAACAAACTACACCATGATGTGGATACGGTAAGTCGTACGTACACATTTATGGTGACTTTTTCATTCATAGGATGGATAGGATAATGTATATGGTGGTACAATATTTGTAATAACATCATAGTATATGGAAGGTACATGAGTTATTATTTTGGTATGGATAGAATAATTAGGAGGAAGTGTAAGATGAAAAGAACATAGAAATAGGTGATGAAATAATTACCTATTCTCTAGGTGCTTAATTTTGATTTAAAAAAAGGGCTCCATAGGTTGGATTTATGATCTAATTAATGCCTCAATGATTAATTTAGGGTATTTGGGAGGATATTTTAGTAGGTTTTTGTCAAGAAAAATGTCTTTGGAGGTGTGAATTTGAGACAAGGGGAAGTACTATTTTTTAAGAGAGGAGAGGGGAACTTTAAGAAAAGTATGAAATGTTAATTTATTATAAAAATATTTTAGGTTTCTAATAGATTAAAATTGATTAACTTATAGGATATGGTGGGGATGGGAAGAAATACTCTCAACTAATAGGTTTTATAAAAGATTAGGTCACCATATTAACCTTTACATTTAGATTTAATTATTGGTTAAATAGTTTAACATTTACCATGTCTCCTCATATTATTATTTTACATTGTTAATAAACATACTTTAAAATTAAAAGAGAACATAAAGTGGTTCATTATGGGAATATATAACCTTATCAAATTCCTTCGGCCGAATCTTATATTTTTAGGAGTATTATATCATTTAATAAATGGGTGAGGAAAACGTTTTGGAGAACGCACCTCACGTTCCTGGTGCTTTTCAAAATTTCCCGACCGTTTCTTCCTCTGAGCTCCGCCTTCCCTCAGCGTCGTCCACTCCACCGGCGATCGTTGCGGCTTGCGATTCCTCAGCGGAAGGTTTTGCCCCTGATTGGGACCCCTAGGCTGCGGCCCCTAGGGTGGGTCATGCGGTGCGCTCCTTCAGGGACGCTCTTTACGGGTAGGATCTGGGAGTTTCTCGTTCTTGGATACCGGAGATTGGAGCTTTCTCACACTCGGTGGAAAGGGAAGGATCGTGGGTGACATTGGTGGTGCTGTTGTTGGCATTTGTCGACGCTTCTGCTGGCTTGAAATGGACTCTCGTGGTTCGGTTTGGTGCAGAGAAACCCTCTCTTAATGTCTTTAAGTGTTTTGTGGATTCCTGGGGGTTGTCGGGGGAGGCTCGCATCTCAGTGTTGCACAGATGCTCTTTCTGTTTAATGCTGTCTTCGGAGGCGGATTTCATCCAGGCCTGGTGCCATTCTCCAAGGTCCATGGGTCTTTAGTGTTTCAGCCTTTCGAGGTGGTCGATGGAGGATAACAAGGGGAAGGAAAACTATCATGCAGCGGTTTGGGTAAGTCTACTAGGTCTTCCTCTCCCTTTTCAGAATGGCGCTTTCTTGAAGGCCATAGGGGATTCTGTAGGAGGCTTTCTTTGCTCGGATGAGCGTACTCGACGCGGCCAGGAGTCCCTAGTGGAAAAGATCTACGTGGAACTGGATCTCGCCATGCCGGTTCCAGAGAAGATTTCTATTCAAGTGCCGGAGTCAGTGGTCTCGGACCAGGATGTAGTGTACCCGGTGTTCCCCAGGTTCTGTTCGTCTTGTCTATTGTAGGGTCACTCTCTCCAGATGTACCGGAGAAGATACCCCGGAGGGAGCCATCGTGTTGAAGTTGCTTCCAAGTTCACCGCTATACCTTCTCCGTCTCATAAAGGCGTGCTCGCTCCGTTGAGCTTGATCAAGCACTCTAGTCTATCTAGCAGATCCACGGTAGAACAGACTTTATTGTCACTAGGATCTTCTGAGGGGGGGAATTATAGGTCCTATTAGCTAGGCTGTAGCCCAATGCTCTTCACCTATCTCCCCTTAGGAATTCTTAGAGGACCATGATGAGATGTACTATCTGGGGAAGTAGAAGACATGCGGTTTCCTGGACTTCCTTCTGAGGGTGCCCAAGAGCCTCATCCCTGATTGGCCGTTGCCGGTTTCAACCATGGTTTCTAGGGAAAGTGTTGTCTTTCATGCCAAGAAGGCTGGAGTTCGAGGTGATTTCCCTATCATGGTTGAGTACCAGGAATATCCTAGGTTTCTACACCCTTTCGTTCCAGGTACGCGTGCAATCTCTTCACGTGTACGTACTTCCCCAGGGGCAGGCCCTACGTTTAGTAGAAAAGGTCATGGGGTTGAGAACTCACCTGAGTAGAAGGGCCTTGTGGGGGAGGTGTCCCCGGCCAAGGGGGATATTAAGGTGGTGAGTGAGTTCCTTCCTGTGGACAATCTCTCACCTCCCATTCCACCCTCAGTTAGTCCGGCCTCAAGCCCAGGAGTCTGCACCCGGAAGATGAATAAGAAACTACAGGGAAGGGAGAACCCCTTATTCCCAACTGAACCAACCAAAGTACCAGAGGTCAAAGCCGGCAAAAGAATGTTTTAATTTTTCCCATTATGATCTGGAATGCACGAGGTATAGGGGCTAGGATGATGACCGAATTTATTTCTTAGGATGTTAGGAACCACAGAATCAAGGTGGTAGCGATTATCGAGCATAAGCATAATATTTCCAAAATCCAAGACTTTACCCACAAGTTAAGAATTTATGTGTCCATGCATACCGTCCCGAATAACAACCACATTTGGCTATTCTGGAAGAGGGAAGTTTCAGTGGAGATGATGCAGGCCGGGGACCAGCATATCACGGCGAAGGTGTCAAGTGATGGAGAAGAGCTGTATTTTTCCTTTATCTACAGTAGATGTGACGCTCATAGGTTGGAGGTGTTGTGGTCGGAACTAAACGGGTTCGATCCAGGGGCCCAACCCTGGGTGGTGGGAGGGGACTTCAACGTCCTCATGAAACTGGACGTGAGGAAGGGGCAGGGGGAATTCGTGAGGAGGGCAAGATCATCCATTGTGATGTGTATGGTAGGGAAATGGTTATCCGACCTAGGGTATTCAGGTGATCCTTCCACCTGGTGATACAACAGATGGGGTGGAAGTTGATGTTGGAGTACGCTGGACCGTTTCTTTTCCAATGTTAACGCCATTGCCAAGTATCCGAATGCGAAGGTAAATCACCTAACTCGAAGTATTTCTGACCATTCGCCGCTCCTACTATCTCTCTGCAAGACAGATGCAGCGAAGGGGAGTTTCATGTTCACCAGACAGTGGGAGTTTGATCCGGAATATCATCGCGTGGTTGGGAGGGTCTGGAACGAGCCTCCTCGGGTCCATGCATGGGTGGTTATCCTCTCAAAGTTGAGGCCCTTAAAGAAGGAACTTCTAGTGTGGGCAAGGTCCCTCCCCTCCCCAGTCCAAGAGCTGGTGGATATGAAACAAGACATCCAAAGCCTGGAGGCTGTTCTTGAGGTTAGTTGGGATGACGGGCTGTATGCTGATCTTGAAGAGTTAAAGAGCTCCATAGAGGAGTTGGTGCTCTCTCAGGAGAGACAGGTGAGGGATCAGCCCAAGGTCAAATGGGTGAAGGAAGGGGATAATAACACTGCATTTTTTCACACACACACCAGGGAGAGGAGGCGGGTTGTGAAACCCAATCATGCGATGGAGGATGGGTCTTTTTCATACGATGTAGAGGTGGTCGGGGGCAGGGCATGCGAGTTCTTTAAAGACATCCTTGCGGGCACAAGTGTGATCATGTAGGGAGGATACCCGTCTGTGATAGCTGACCTTTGGGAGGGCATCCCGAATATGGTTTCTACAAAGGATAATGCCTTGTGGAAAGCATTCCAAAAGTAGGGGAGGTGCATGCGGCGATGTGGAACATGAACCCAGACAGCGTTGTAGGGCCAGATGGATTCCCAGGCTCCTTCTACAGGGGCTCCTGGGAGGTGGTGAAAGGTGATCTTATAGCTTCCATACAAGACTTCTTCTGAGGGGGTGGCCTTCCTCATATTTCTTCCGTGACCACTATGGTTCTTCTCCCAAAGAGAAAAGATCCTTCCTCCCTATCCCACTACCAACCCGTGAGCATGTGCAGTTTCCCCTATAAGGTCCTGGTGAGTATTATCAATAGAAGGATGTCCAGTTTCCTTCCCCGGTGGATTTATCCAGAGCAACATGTCTTTTTCAAGGACCGATCGATCCAGGGAGATGTGGCTATGTCACAGGAGATGATGAGAGACTTGAACACCCCTTCTCGTGGTTTTAATGTGGTTATAAAACTAGACATGAACAAAGCTTATGACAGGATGGAATGAGGTTTCATGAACAGAGTACTTGCGAAGATGGGAGTCTCTCGATGGGCCTGCGACATCATCTTCAGGTCCGTGAGTTCGCCGTGGATGTTTGTGTCGTTTCTGGGGAGAACCTATGGCTTTTTTAAAACTGTCCATGGCCTTCTCCAAGGCGACCCACTTTCCCCGAGCTTATTCATAATCATGCAAGATACACTAAGTAGGATGATCAATAAGGGAGTCTGCGAAGGGGCCATTCTAACTTATCGTAGGAAGCTTTGCTTTACCCCTGTATCACATTTGATGTTCGCTGACGACGCTATTGTCTTCATGAATGGTGGCCGAAAGTCGCTTCGAGAGATGAACATAATCCTCGAGGAATACTGCTTTTGGAGCGGACAAATCATTAACAGAGAGAAGAGTAGATTTTTTATTCCTTCTTCCTTCAACTCGAACAGGGCGACCAGGATGGGAAGCTTGCTGGGAATGGGGAGAGGACCCTTTCCAATGGAGTACCTCGGTACCCCTATCTCGGTAGGATGGCTGAGGATCAGGGACTTCTACATGGTGGTGAACAAGATCTCGGATCGCATTTTGAGTTGGAAAAACCATTTTCAGTCCTTCGAAGGTCGGATCACCCTTGTGAATAGTGTATTATCTACGATCCTGGTGCATTCTCTAGCCTCATTGTGCGTTCCGAAGGGGGTTATCAGGGTCATTGATAGGATTCTTGTGCGCTTTATCTGGGATGCTGCAGGAGCGGGAAAGAGGCAGTGGGTGTCGTGGGACAAGATGGACCGACCCACGAGTGAAGGGGGAATCAATGTTAAGAGTATGGCAGACACGATCCACTGCATGCATGCAAAGTTAGCATGGGAGACCATTGAGGATCGAACATTATGGGGGGAGTAGATGTCTCAGATATATAAGGCCGATAAAGTTCATGGCACTGCAAGGGGATCAGTGTTATGGTCCTTAGTGTTTAACATTATACCGTCTCTTTTACCACTCTCCCAATGGATTATCGGGGAAGGAAGCATCCACTTATGGCAACACAACTGGGCGGGCGAAGTGCTAGGATAACCAGGATGCCCGGCCCCGACCATCTCTTATAGGGAGGAAAGTATGTACCCCCTGTTATTTAGATCGGTTCTTGACGCCCCACAAAAAGAAGTTTTTGACTCTGTGGTTCGGAATACAGAGCACGATTGATGTGTATACACCCCGTCTACTTCGGGGAGGTTCAACACAAAAGATTTCTACAGCAGGAGCGCACCTAGGAGAAACGTGAAGAGTGGAATAGTATGACCTAGTGTAAAAAGATACATTAAAAACTCAACTTTCTCACTTGGAGGATCTGGAAGAAATCCATTCCCTATGATGATCACATAAAATAGATTGGTATCAGTCTGGCGTCATGTTGCCAGTGCTGCAGGAATAGATGCGAGGAGAGCATGAACCATATTTTTTTCGAGGGAGAATGGGCTTAACACATTTGGAGGTTCTTCGGCTCCTTTACAGGTTCTTTCCTCAAGAGGGAAATGCGGAGATGGTTATCGAACACTAGTTTCAGGAGGATAGCGGGACAGAGGAGGAGATGAAGGTGCGAGCCGTCATTCTCAATGCGGCCTGCTGGTGCCTTTGGCAAGCTAGGAACCAGGCCAAATAAGAAGGGAGAAGTTTCACTGGTCGATCTGTGGTGGTGAATACTCGTTGCTTGCTGATCGACCTGATTGGCACCACGGGCTTTGGGAGGGGAGCGTTCTCCCTTGGGGTGGTGTAGGATACCCACAGGAGGGGTATTCGGAACAGTGAAGAGGTGCACGATAGGTGGGTTCAGTGGTCTCCCCCGCAAGCTAGTCTTAAACTCAATTATGATGGATCCTATGTGTTGGATGACATGCGTGGAGGAGGAGTCATTCAGGACTCCAAAGTAAGCTTTTTACGTGCCTTCATAGCGCATTATGGAAGTGGTTCCTCGATTCGAGTGGAATCAATTGCGGTCATATTCGGACTCTCCTTAAGTAATAGTAGGGGAATTTCCATTGACCACGTTAATATAGACTCAATGTCCATCCATGCTGATCTCCATAATAAAGGCACCATCCCATGGTCTATCATCTACCCGATTAGACAATACAGGGCTCTTGTCACGACCCGTCCTCGGGGCCCGTGCTGTGACTACCCCAATCCCACCTTCCATAGGCCAGGGGCTGGCGACTAGCACCAAGGCGTAAATCCCAGTAAAAAGGGAAGGCATTTCCTTGGTAAAGTATATAAGCACCACAGAGTAAGAAATCAGAAAAGTAAACACTAAGTAAAAACAGAGTACAACTGAAGTGCGGAAAAGTAAATGGGCCAGTATACAAACCCAAACTGAAAGTAAAGTACAACTCGAAAGGGAAAACATCAACTGCAAAGTAAAAGCCGCTACACCGAGCTGTCCACTGGAAATCCCACCTGAAGGGTGGGTTCAGATAGCTCCACTGCTCCTCAGGTCCCACCGTCTACTCCGAGCACGTCCCGCCCAGTGGTCCACCTCCAGGTGTCGTCCTGCTCTGCAAGCCTTAACCACGATCAACGCTGTCCGTCATCTGCAACCAACACAATGTAGTGCGGGCATAGCCCGTGAAGGGGTGAGTATAACGATACTTAGTAGGGACTTCAAGAACCTCAAGGTCTCACTAAAACCAACAAGGATAACCACAAGACGATCTCAAAATATATCCTCTACTTAGATATATGCCCATACATATACCTAAGTTATCAAGTAACCCATCTCAATCACGAGGAAACACAAGGATTTTGAAATCAACAAATAACCACTACCCAGGTATATGCCCATACATATACCTAAGTTATCAAGTGACCCATCTAAATCATGAGGAAACACAAAGGTCAAAAGTCTCAGCTCAAACCAGGATTTTCATTATCGAAACCGTAACTGCTGAAGAGCTCCGTCTCTGGACTGTACAGTGGTCCTGCCACGACTCTGAGGTACTGCTCACTAACCTAAGACTGCTGAGGTACTCCTCCTGTCGAGTACCGCGGGCCTGCCACCTCACACAGTAGTGCTTCCCGCCGGGGTCTACCACCCAACACAATAGTACTCCCCCCTCAAATCCTACATAGGTACTCCTCCTGTCGAGTACCACGGGACTTCCACCTCACATAGTAGTGCTCCTCTGCTATGGGTCTGCCACCTCACAAATTAGTGCTCCCCACTGGGCTACGTAAGTCACTCCGAATCGAATCGGACAAGCAGTCTTCAGGTCGCTGCCGGCTACACGGTCTCCGTACTCCGTACGCTCGTCTCTGGGAGGGTCTGCTCCACGAGCTACAAGTCGATACTCCAAATATCTCAAGGTCCCACGAAGAAGTATCTCAAAAGACCGTCTCATCATAGGGGTCTCAACGCAACAGACGGCGCATCAATCGGACGCTCGGTCTGTGAGTTGTTAGCCTTTTCGTCCCAGGGGCCCGGTTGGTTTCGTGTGCAAAACAAACCGGCCATATCTCAAATATACCCTGAACTCTCATAGGGTAAACTCATAGGGACCGTTTCTCAAGAGATCACCAACGCCGCTGACGGTTCGTCAAACGGACGTTCTGTCAGGAAGGTATCAGCTTTACCGTTCCAGGGGCCCGGTTGGATTTCGGTGCGATCCAACCCAGCCACTATCCATCAGCATCCAAAAATCGGGCGGAGGATGCCAAAAGTTCTGTATCGTCAACAGGAACACAACGCAACAGACGGCGCGTCAATCGGACGCCCGGTCTGGAAGTTATTGGCTTTCTCGTTACGGGGGCCCGGTTGGTTTTTGAGGCAAAACCAGCCCGACCGTACTCCACCTGCGTCCAAATCTCGGGCGGAGTATTCCAAAAGATCCATCTCACCAAGAGGAACTCAACAAAGCTGACGACACGTCATTCGGATGTCCATAGCTCAAGATATGAGTGTTTCCGCTCTGAGGGCCCGGTTGGTTTCGTGTACGAACCAACCTGGACGAACTCAAAGTATTCCGAAACCTTGAGTGCGATATACCGAAACGACCGTATCGATCCAAGGATCGCATCGCCGCTGACGGCGCATCGTTTGGAGGTCCGTAGCCTGAGTTATGGGCATTTGAATCCAAACTGCTCGGTAACGGGGGTTTCGGGCACGGGCCGTCCCGACCCGAGACCCCCCGGTTGGCCCGAACCGGGTCGACCCACCCCGGATTGGGTCGACCCTCCCCGGACAGGGTCGACCCGCCCCGGCCCTGCCCGGCCCACCCCGGCCCGACCCGGCCCGGCCCGACCCGACCCGGCATGGCGGACCGGCCAGGCGCGCCGGTTCGGCGCAAGGCAGCGCGCTGGGCGGGCTGCCAGCTCGGCCTTCGGCCGAGCTGATTGAGGACGGGGGGGGGGGGGGCACCTGCCCCCCTTTTGTGAAACCGCGGCCCCCCTCATTATGGGGGGCCGTTTTGCTGGCCTGGGGAATTAATTCCCCCTGGTTTTTCTCCCTTCTGGCCGGCCCGACCTGGCAGGCCGGTTCTTCCTCAACAGGACCGGAAAAGGCCGGTCCCCTTCCGGCTTCCGACACCGGCGGCTCGGATGGCCGCCGCTCATCATGTTCCGCCGCGGCCCAGAACCGGCCACGGCTATCGTCGTCCGGTGCGGTGCGACGACACCGCGCCCCTCCGCCGCGGCCCCGCTCCGGCCGCAGCGCCTTCGATTTCTTTTGACGCGGCGCGATGGCGTCACATTCTTGAATTTCATTCCACGGCGCCACGCGATGGCGCCGCACAATAATTGCAGTGCGATTCCCGCATTGTTAGACGGCACCACGAAATCCCATTCCATCCTCAAGGAAAACAAATATGAACATAGGAGGGGGGGTTCGGCCGTGTTTGTGCGGTCCGACCCCCCTCTCGTTAAACGATAACATTTATTCGTTTATCCTCGAAGTTCGACATTATAGAATCAAGAATGGAAATAATTAAATAAAACAACAACAATCCCCTACCTCGGTTTCAAGTGCGGAGCATGTCAACAAGCCGCGGAAGACATGTGTCGCAGAGGTCGTGCGTCGCGGGAATCGAACGTCGATTCCGTTGATGTTGGTGGAAGAAGCGCTCGGTGAAGTCGAGTCAAGTCGAGTCGAAACTCTCAGAATACTTTGTGAGCAGCGGTGCTTCCCTTCCTTGATCTGGTTGAAGAAGGTAGAAGGTGTTGCTTCACATTCTTCGGAGATGTGGAATGTTCTTCTTCGAGAGGTTGAAGGTCTTCTAAAAGTTCTTCTCCTCTCCTTAGTTCTCCTCACAATGTTTATGCCAACCCAAAGAGAAGAATAGAATCTCTCATTTTAATGTTGGAAAAATGATTTCAAAAGAAATCAAACACTCAAAATAATTAATTAAGTTGGTTTAATTAATTAAATGCAACGTGTTGGCAAGAATTTCAAAAGATTGAAATTCAAATAAACAACACTTACTCACCTCATTAATTAAACAAGTTTTCAACATTAAAGTGGGAGTTGTGGGGGGTTTAGAGGATATGAAGGGGTGGGTTCGTGTGGGCCCCACCACCCTCATAACCTCCCAAGGGAGGTTGGGTGGTTACCCAACTTCCATCAAGATTTTACACTTAGAGTAAAAATAATTAAAATTGTAGTGTCATTATATAATAAACTTCCACAATTTTTATTATCAATACTTGTGTAAACGCAACTCCAGAACAGGAGTTCCTAAGCAATTACCGGCTCTACGAGTTCATCGGTGCCCTCAGAATTCGAATCCGGGCACCGGTTCAAAAGTTAGAAAAACCCGCTCGTTAGTTCACTGAACGTACCCGAGCCAAACTTCGGAAATTGATTTCGGGCACACCGGGCCTCGGAATCAGGTGCCGTCAGAAACCGCGTTCTTGTAAAATTGCAAAGAAAATTAAGAAAAAAAATCCCTTGAATTTTACGGGTCTTTACATTACTCCCACCATAGGGATTTATGTCCCCGTAAAGCTTCACCACAAACTTAGGGAAACAAAGGTAGTACTGAGCACGCATCTGAGCCTTCTGCTCCCATGTGCTTACCTGGAGGTTCCTGTACTGCCAAATAAATCTCACCCGAGGAATCGATCGTCCTCGTAGGATCCACTCCTGTCGATCCTCGATCCCCACTGGAACCTCCGTGAAAGACACCCAATCGCCATCGTCCAACTCCTCATGGTCGATGATATGCAGAGGGTCGAGCACGTATCTCCTCAGTTGAGATACGTGGAAAACACCATGCACCTAGTGCAACTGAAGTGGATGGGGAAAGCGGTAAACCACCTCGCCTACCCAGCTGGGGACTTCGAAAGGTCCGTTGAACCTCGGAGATAACTTTCCTCCCTGGACACATCTCCGTAAACCTCGTCGAGGTGAGACTCGTATAAGGACGTGATGGTCATCCTCGAACTCTAGAGGCCTCCAAGTCCTATCAGCATAAGTCTTCTGTCGGCCCTTTGCCGTCCTCATCCGCTCTTGGAAGACCTGGACCTTCTATAGTCTCACAAGAGCTACTATGATTTCTTCTTTGCCGAAAAAGAGAAATTCGGTCTCATCCCCTGGATGAACCACATTCGTTGCCTAATACAGTCATTCCTGACATGAATGATGCATTCATGCCATTGATGACGTCATAAGGCCTCGACGTAACTACCAAGAGATCCAACTATCACTCTCGCCTCCAAGGGTCGAGTCACACTGTCAGCATCAGTGTGTGGTCACTAGGTCTCCTTCAGTAGAAAACTCGAAAGTGAGGGTCAAGTCAACAGTCTTAACTGGAACCTCATTGTAACAACACAAAAGAGGACAGGACTGAAAACTTCACAAAGGTAAGCATCTTTTATTATTGCATCTCATAATACAAAGATGCTACACAATAGCAATAAGAAACTAGAAGTACAAAGGACGTATCTACTAGTTTCGCTCCTGTCCATCTGCTCCAAGAGCTCCATGATCGAAGGCCTCAGCTGCCTGAAGCTGAGCTCTCGCATGTCCACCAACTCCCTGTGGTCGGGGCGGACCTCCTGGTGGTGGTGTTGGCAACACCTCGAAGCATCGTCCACCTCATGTTTCCCGGACAGCTCCTCTGCCATGGCCGCCCTGATCGAACCTCTGCCTCTGCCTCGGAGGTTCTTCATTTAACTGCTGGTCATCTTCATGGCGGGTCGGACAGTCACGTGCTATGTGACCAATTCCGTCGCAGGAGTAACAGCTCATGGCAGGTCTGGATCTATCACTTCCCTTGGTTCCCCGCACTACCGACCCTGAGTCACGCGGTCGACCACCTGTAGGTCTGGTCCTCTTGGACCCCTGCGTCATCTGTCTACTGCCCGCTACAGAAGACTCTGCCGCATGCCGGCTAGTGGTGGGTCCTGCTGCAGGAGACTGCTCAGCAAGGAAACTCTCTACTAAGAGGGCTCGCTCCAACACTCTTTTCTGCGTCGGAATGTTGTGTGATACAACCGAAGCTCTGATCTCCCGCCTGAGCCCCTGCTCGAAGGTTCGGGCCCTGAAGAATGGGTCTCGTACCATGTCTGTAGTGTAGCACGAGAGGTCTGTGAATCTCGCTGAGTACTGCGCCACTGACATGCTGCCCTGCCGCAGCTGAAGTAGCTCCTGTATACGCACCGCTCGAAGGGTGGATGGTACAAAATCTGCCCGGAATAGGCTCTCGAAGTCTGCCCAAAGAAGTGTCGCCTCGTCATGCATCTAGAGAATCAAGCTCCACCATCTGCCTGCTGCTGCATGAAGAAGGCTGGCCGCAAGGATCACCATGAATTCTGTCGGCGTCCCCACTATCCTGATGACTCTCACCACAGTCTCCAGCCAATCCTCAGCCGCCTGCGGGTCCGTCCCTCCCTGAAACCTGGGTGGCCTCTGGCACTGGAACTCATGCATTGCGCTCAAGCGACGTGCATCCTCTGCTGCTGGGGCTGGTGGCATCGTTGGACCAACGGGTAGTAGTACCGCTGGTGCCTCCACAGGTGCCTCAACTGGGATAGGGCCCTGTACTGAGGCCTCCTCGCTCGGCAGTCTGTCAGTACGCACCACTCTCGGGGCTCTAGCTGGTCATCCACGGGGAGGCATCCTGAAAGAAACAACGTGAAACGGTCAAACGATTATACCTGGTGAGCTGACCTGGTTTGAGCTGACATTTAAATAAAACTTCTGGAAAACACACACGCAATCAGTGTTTTCGTGCACAAAGTCAGAAATCAGTTGTCAGGGTCCTAGTGTATGGATACGTTGGCCGCCCGCACCAACACTGGACTCCCTGAACAGAAAACCACACTCTGAACTCTTAACACTATTGCTTCACAGAAAGAAACATCAGAGTTATAAGTTCTGCGGTAGAACCGAACTCCTCTGATACCATTTTGTCACGACCCGTCCTCAGGGCCCGTGCCGTGACTACCCCATGCCCGCCTTCTATAGGCCAGGGGCTGGCGACTAGCACCAAGGCGTAAATCCCGGTAAAAAGGGAAGGCATTTCCTTTGTAAAGTAAACAAGAACCACAAAGTAAGCAAGAGGAAAATTAAACACTAAGTAAAAACAGAGTACAACTGAAGTGCGGATAAGTAAATGGGCTAGTATACAAACCCAAACTGAAAGTAAAGTACAACTCGAAAGGGAAAACAGAAACTGTAAAGTAAAAGCCGCTACACCGAGCTGTCCACTGGAAATCCCACCTGAAGGGTGGCTACAGATAGCTCCACTGCTCCTCGGGTCCCGCCGTCTGCTCCGAGCACGTCCCGCCCAGTGGCCCACCTCCAGGTACCGTCCTGCTCTGCAAGCCTTAACCACTATCAACGTTTTCCGTCGTCTACAACCAACACAATGTAGTGCGGGCATAGCCCGTGCAGGGGTGAGTATAACGATACTCAGTAGGGACCCCGAGACCCTCAAGGTCTCACTAAAACCAACAAGGATAGCCACAAGAAGATCTAAACTGTTAACCTCTACTTAGATATATGCTCATACATATACCTAAGTTATCAAGTAACCCATCTCAATCATGAGGAAACACAAGGATTGTGAAATCAATGGATAACCACTACCCAGGTATATGCCCATACATATACCTAAGTTATCAAGTGAACCATCTCAATCATGAGGAAACACAAAGGTCAAAAGTCTTAGCTCAAACCAGGATTTTCATTATCAATACCATAACTGCTGAAGAGCTCCGTCTCTGGAGTGTACAGTGGTCCTGCCACGACTCCGAGGTACTGCTCACTAACCAAAGACTGCTGAGGTACTCCCCCTGTCGAGTACCGCGGGCCTGCCACCTCACACAGTAGTGCTTCCCACTGGGGTCTACCACCCAACACAGTAGTGATCCCCCCTCATAGCCTACAGAGATACTCCTCCTGTCGAGTACCGCAGGTCTGCCACCTCACATAGTAGTGCTCCTCCGCTATGGGTCTACCACCTCACAAAGTAGTGCTCCCCACTGGGCTACGTAAGTCACTCCGAATCGAATCGGACAAGCAGTCTTCAAGTCTCTGCCGGCTACACGGTCTCCGTACTCCGTACGCTCGTCTCTGGGAGGGTCCGCTCCATGAGCTACAAGTTGATACTCCAAGTATCTCAAAGTCCCACTAAGAAGTATCTCAAAGGACCGTCTCGTCATAGGGGTCTCAACGCAACAGACGGCGCGTCAATCAGACGCCCGGTCTGTGAGTTGTTAGCCTTTTCGTCCCAGGGGCCCGGTTGGTTTCGTGTGCGAACCAAACCGACCATATCTCAACTGTACCCCGGACTCTCATAGGGTAAACTCATAGGGACCGTTTTTCAAGAGATCACCAATGCTGTTGGCGGTTCGTCAAACGGACGTTCTGTCAGGAAGGTATCAGCTTTACCGTTCCAGGGGCCCGGTTGGATTTCGGTGCGATCCAACCCGGCCACTATCCATCAGCATCCAAAAATCGGGCGGAGGATGCCAAAAGTTCCGTATCGTCAACAGGAACGCAATGCAACAGATGACGCGTCAATCGGACGCCCGGTCTGGAAGTTATTGGCTTTCTCGTTCCGGGGGCCCGGTTGGTTTTTAAGGCAAAACCAGCCCGACCATACTCCACCTGCATCCAAACCTCGGGCGGAGTATGCCAAAAGATCCTTCTCACCAGGAGGAACTCAACAAAGCTGACGGCACATCATTCAGACGTCCGTAGCTCAAGATATGAGCGTTTCCGATCCGAGCGCCCGGTTGGTTTCGTGTACGAACCAACCTGTCCAAACTCAATGTATTCCGAAACCTTGAGTGCGATATACCGAAACGACTGCCTTGATCCAAGGATCGCATCGCCGCTGACGGCGCATCGTTTGGAGGTCCGTAGCCCGAGTTATGGTCATTTGAATCCAAACTGCTCGGTAACGGGGGTTTCGGGCCCCGGCCGTCCCGGCCCGAGACCCCCCGGTTGGCCCGAACCGGGTCGACCCGCCCCGGACAGGGTCGACCTGGCCCGGCACGGCCCGGCCCGACCCGGCCTGGCCTGGCGGACCGGCCAGGCCCACTGGTTCGGCGCAAGGCACCGCGCTGGGCGCGCTTCCAGCTCGGCCTTCGGCCGAGCTGATTGAGGACAGGGGGGGAGCCTGCCCCCCTTTTGTGAAACCGCGCCCCCCTCATTATGGGGGGCCATTTTCTGGCCGGGGGAATTAATTCCCCCTGATTTTTCTCCCTTCTGCCCGGACCGACCTGGCCAGCCGGTTCTTACTCAACGGGACCGACAAAGGCCGGTCCCCTTCCGGCTTCCGACACCGGTGGCCCGGCTGGCCGCCGGTCATCATGTTCCGCCGCGGCCCGGAACCGGCCGCGGCCTTCATCGTCCGGCGCGGTGCGACGGCACCGCGCCCCTCCGCCATGGCCCCGCTCCGGTCGTGGCGCCTTCGATTTCTTTTGACGCGGCGTGGTGGCATTGCGTTCTTGAATTTCATTCCACGGCGCGGCGTGACGGCACCGCACAATAATTGCCGTGCGATTCCCGCGTGGTGCGACAACACCACACCATCCCATTCCATCCTCAAGGAAAACAAATATGAACATAGGATGGGGTTTCGGCCGTGTTTGTGCGGTCTGGCCCCCCTCTCATTAAACGATAACATTTATTCGTTTATCTTCGAAGTTTGACATTCTAGAATCAAGAATGGAAATAATTAAATAAAACAACAACAATCCCCTACCTCGGTTTCAAGTGCAGAGCACGTCAACAAGCCGTGGAAGACAAGCGTCGCGGAGGTCGGGCGTCGCGGGAATCGAACGTCGATTCCGTTGACGTTGGTGGAAGAAGCGCTCGGTGAAGTCGAGTCGAGTCGAGTCGACACTCTCAGAATACATTGTGAGCGGTGGTTCTTCCCTTCCTTGCTCCAGTTGAAGAAGGTAGAAGGTGTTTCTTCACGTTCTTCGGAGACGTTAAACGTTCTTCTTCGAGAGGTTGAAGGTCTTCCAAAAGATCTTCTCCTCTCCTTAGTTCTCCCCACAAAGTTTATGCCAACCCAAAGAGAATAATAGAATCTCTCATTTTAATGTTGGAAAAATGATTTCAAAAGAAATCAAACACTCAAAATAATTAATTATGTTGGTTTAATTAATTAAATGCAAAGTTTTGGAAAGAATTTCAAAAGATTGAAATTCAAATAAACAACACTTACTCACCTCATTAATTAAACAATTTGTCAACATTAAAGTGGGAGTTTGGGGGGGGGGGGTTAGAGGATATGAAGGGGTGGGGTTTGTGTGGGCCCCACCACCCTCATAACCTCCCAAGGGACGTTGGGTGGTTACCCAACTTCCATCAAGAGTTTACACTTAGAGTAAGAATAATTAAAATTGTAGTGTCATTATATAATAAAATTCCACAATTTTTATTATCAATACTCGTGTAAACGCAACTCTGGAACAGGAGTTCCTAAGCAATTACCGGCGCTGCGAGTTCATCGGTGCCCTTGGAATTCGATTCCGGGCACCGGTTCAAATGTTAGAAAAACCCGCTCGTTAGTTCACTGAAATTACCCGATCCAAACTTCGGAAATTGATTCTGGGCACACCGGGCCTCGGAATCAGGTGCCGTCAGAAACCACGTTCTTGTAAAATTCCAAAGAAAATCAAGAAAAAAAATTCCCTTGAATTTTACGGGTTATTACAGCTGTCATCAAGTAAAAAGTTAGAATATCGCATATGTGGCATGAGGGGAACAAAGTGGTTGATTATATGGCCTCAATCGCGGTACCTGGCTCTCAGATGTTGTGGTTTACTAATGTATCTCAGCTTAAGCCAGAGGGGGTGAATCTTATCCAGGGTGATGCTCTTGGACTGCATTTTTTCAGGCCCCCATAATATGGGTTGCCCTTCCCTTGTATAGTCCTTCGGGGCCTCCTCTTTATATGAATAAACAATTTAATGTTGGATGGGTAATAAAATAGTATTCGTTTTAAAAACTCATTTATTTCAATTTTGACACTATTTAGTATTTGGTTTTCGTGAATTTTGTAAAAAAATTATTACCTCAAAAAAATTACATTTAATCAACCGCGACATGTCATATTAATCTATAAAATTTATGGATGGTATAAAAAGTTTCAATTTAAATTTATTTTAATATTTATAACATCAATTATTTTAATCATTCATTAATAATGTAATTACTGCATCATAATTTTGTCAAAATAAAGTTTAATTATTTAATGTCTAAAAATTATATATAAAATATAATTATGTATTAAATTGTTTTAACTTTCTAATTAAAATTTATAGTGGAATTTATCTTACATGTAACACTATATTAAAATTGTTTTTTACTAAAAATTAAATTTAACACTTTTAACTCCTCTTTAAATAAAATATAATAAATGTCCTAATCTAATCCTAGTTAATCAAGAGGATCATATTTTTTTCTTAAGGTTAATTTTGGTTGAAATAAAATTATCTAATATAATTAGGATATGTGTTGGGTTATTAATAATATCATTTCTTCCTTTAATTACCATATTTACTTTAAGGATAGTAAATAAAATTTGATTGTTACTATTAACCAAAAATTGTTTTTGTCCTATTGAACCACATTTTACTGAATGATTGAAACTGTGTCTCTATGATTTTTGAAATTTAATTCAAAGAAGCAGTAAAGTTTCGTTTTGTAGAAATTTGAAAATGTTCCTAGAAGGTTGGTGAAAGATGTTAAAACGATCAATAAATATTTATATATCTAATATTATTATTAAATGACTCCAGTGAATTAAATTAGATTAATATTGGTATTAAGTATCCATTTTAATATTAAAATAAAATAAAATATTAAAATATTTATTTAAGTTAAAATTCGGGTTTAAACAATAACTTTGTGTTTTTCAGTATTCATCAAAACATGAATATTTTCATAAAAATATGAAAAAATCAGCCTAAACTAATTTTGACATTCTGAACCCAATAATGATGTACATTTTCGATAATAAAATTACTAAAATTTCAATAATTGGGTATTACTATTCATAACTGCTTTTTAAACGGCTAGTTTGATTGGTTGTGGTGTTCTAGAACTCGATGTTCTGTACATCGCAAGGTATTGCATTATTCCAAGAGAAGCATACCGTGGAATCTATGGGTGTTACACATTACCCAAATCAATTCATTAAATACCCTAACAAAAATATTTTAATATATAAAAATCAACCTTTAGATAAATATATATTCCCTATAAAACATCAATTTTTACAAATGAAAAAACAGTGTGGAATAGAATATTTATTTTCCTAATTTATTTCAGATAACATGAATTTAAACTCTAATAATTAATTATTATAGTATTAAACAGAGTAATATTATTATTACTAATTTTTTATCTATAATAATATATATAATAATTTTCTAAATAGGAACATGGTGGTGATCTATTCCCCTCCACGCATCTCGACAAAAGTAACCCAACACATATGGGTCACACTGATCTTTTTGAATTTTTTTATTTTGTAACATTTCATTTGATACCATTCTTGATTAATGTAACAATATTTATCCTATTAAAATGGCACCATCAGTCCAATTTTTTCCCAATAGGAATGGATTTCAGCATTATCACATTCCCCAAATTAGTCATCTCTATATCATACATTATAAATTAATTTTTATGAGTATTTTCAGGGCCATGATTTCAAAATATAATTTTTCTTGAAAAAAAATCCATCAAGACATTCATATTCCATAGATAATTTTTTTTACAAGAGTCCTCTCTATGATATATTATCATTGGATAATTGAATCATAAATTTTGTTATAGTTCTGTAAACAATCATCACGATAATTGACATTGACTGTATATATAAAAGTAAATTTGGGAAGATCATTATAGTTCTAAAATTGAATTGAAAGTTTAATAATTCTGAAATAAAAGAGGGATGTGATTTGAATTCAACTAATAACACCTCATATAAATATTCTAGAAAATATCCATACACATCTTACATTATACCCATCTCTAATAGCCCATGGGGTATAAATAGAGAGGGGGATAAAGATGATTGAGAATGTTGGTGGGGGATTATCTCATTAGCATCCAACTTATTCCATTATTTTTATACTTTTTTTTCATGGAAAATTCAATGATCGATAAAAGTGTACAAACTATAACTCGTGAAAACCCTATATTTTAAATATATAAAGATGTCTATTTCAAAAGATAATGTATTTATTAAAATATGTGAACAATTTCTATTTTATATTTAATTTTTATGAGTCAAATTCATAATATATCTCCAAAATTCACATGGATCCTAAAAGAAATATTATATGCCCCATTCTAAAAATTATGGGAATTATACAAATTAATATAATCAAAATTGGTGCAATATGAAAGAATGTTTTTTTTGCCATATCAATTTAAATTTGGAGATATGAATTACAAATGAAAGGAATTTTCATTATGAAATAATGTACCCCACTAATGGAATATTTCCTTAATGCCGTCAAAATCATACCAAAAAATTATCCTAGGATAATAACCCTATTATAGTCCAAACTATGTAGTCTTTTTTTAGTCTAAAACTGTTTTTAGTGCAATATTCTATTTTAATCATTTAAAAAATATTTTTTACTATATAATCAATTGGTGATGATAAATCATTTTATCAAGGAACTGAGTTTAGTTTTAATGAGTTATAATATCTCATTAACAGTTTATTATGAATAAATTATGTGAATTGAAAAAGTCCCCATCTCTTGAAATCCAACTATATTACATCCTCTTAAATATTAAAATTTTATTCCTAGAATGGAAATAAACCATATATAACCCAATTATCAGAGATATAAATATTTTACAATATGATAATAAACCCTACAATGAACTTATTACCATTAATTGTATGTAACAAGCATCATGGAAGCCAATAAGAACTACTAAAATCTACACATAACCTCAACAAGTTATCTCAAGAATACATTTCTCTATAATGATCATTTCAACTAATGAAAATCTTCCATATTTATGATTTATTGGTGATTTTACTCAAGAAATTTCTTTTACAAAATCACAATAATAATTAATTACATTGACACTATGAAACAATTTCCTAAAAGTATCCTCTTATAGTACTAGTTAAGTATCAAAATCGTAAAAATCATGTTATCAAAAAAATAAATATGGAAAAATATCCTCTCCATCAATAATTAATTAATTAATAATATTACTCATCGATCATATAATCTTAATGATGACAAGATCAATAATGCCAAAAAAAGGAATAATAAATGATATTAAAGGGAAACCTAATAATCAATCTACAAATTAATATTGTAATGTACAAGAGGAATAGAAATTAAATTTTAAAATTTCTCTTTAGGATGTTATAACAATCTTAGTCTACCATTAAATAATCAAAAAATTCATTAATACTCTAAAAAATCCCACAATGAGGGTTTACATGGTGTGAATTAGATAGTAAATATGAATACTATATACCTTTTCATTGGATCAAATGATAACGGGATCCAAATTCCTATCATATATCAACATCCACCTTGAGATAAATGAAAAATAAAATATAATATATTAAATAACATCGGATATATTAAAACCACCTTTGTATAATGTGTGAAAATTCAAAATAATTCTCTAGATACAACTCACACATCTTGACCAGATATAAGCAGGATCACTAAAGAATCATTGGTGTATATCATAATAATAACTCTAACCCAAAAACTATTTTAATCAATTATTTAGAACCATAATCTGTGTGCATTCATCATCCAAATCTATTTGCAATCATTTATACATGTTTAAAAACCTGAAAGTGCACATACATGGGTGAATGTAACAACTCCTTGTATAGTATTCCAATGTATTGTGATGAAACTGTAATATCTAAATTATGTGGTTAAAAAAATAATAAATGTATAGAAATTTTTATTCCCCATGACATCTTCACCATATATATCCATTATCATTTTGTACTAATATATTCATAGATCACTGTAACTACCCTCAAAATAAAAAATACCTTAATAAAAAATAAAAATAACATCTCACAAAATATCATAGATTTCTTACCATGTAATCCTCTATACATTATATAAAGAAGAGATAGATTAGGAATTTAATGTCTTCATCTATCTTATAATTTCTAGGGAAAATATACATATTTATAAATCAATCAGGAGTTAATGGAAAAATATATATATATATTATGATGAAATACACATCTACAAATCTATTATAATATAAATTTGTTGATGATTAATGAAATATATATCTCTATGTATCAAGTTTTATACTATTATTTTATAAGAGTGGAGTTTCAACACAAGTGGATTACCATTTTTTTATCATCTAACTTCTATTCCATTGGAACTAACCTTCTCTAGGTAGCCCAAATAATGTGTGCTAACATTGGGAATGAATGATGAATTAACCAAATCATTAGTTGATAAATTATATAGTCATCATCCAGAAACTCTAACACAAGGAAGAGGGTGAGTGTTATGTAGATCCATTACCATATATTTCGATGATTTAAATATAAAATCTAATAATAAATATACACTCATGGTAAATGCATACATACAATCAATCATAAAAATGAACCACTAATTTGTCTCACATGACTCCCTATGTTGAAATCATTCTATTATATCCTCCCCAGTATATTTTCACTAATGAAACTCATACCTAGTGAATGGTAAACCAATATTAGATTAAACGTATTATTGAATTGTTCCCCTATCAATATAATTATATCCAAGACCTCATTCTCCTCAAAATGTAAAATTTTTATTTATAGAATGTATCTATAAGTAGCTCAACATGGTTCCCAAATAAATATTCAACAATATATGTTTTTCCTAAAGGTTAAATTTGTTTTATTTGTGTCTAAGAAGTTTGAATATTTTCGTCTAATCTACAATGGAATTTTATCTGAAGAAACTATCTTATATTGTAAAAGGAGTGTTGTTGAGTAGCTTAATTGTGAGAATCCAAATAATGAGATGATTTTTTTCTATGTTTTCATGGATAAATGAAAACTACTATTAGAATATTTATTGAATTTTCTATAACAATTAAAAAATAATAATAAAAAGTTGGTTGATGAACTGTACGTTACATGATAAATAATATAGATGTATTTATAAATATATAAATAAATTCAAATGTTGAAAAAATTTGGGTTGACAATATATAATCAATCCAAAGATTATATATAATTATGGCTTCTAGAATCCTTGATAATAGACACATGGGTGAATTATTATGATGCAAATAATAAAGATATAATAAAAGAGGTAGAGCAGTATATGAAATGGTAATACATTAGTATTTATATGTTTAATCACATTGAGATATGGTGAAAATTATTATAAAAATGATTGATAAATTCACAAATTTTATTTTATGAGGTTTGATAAGGGGAATAACAATATTTTTATTATGATCATACATGATGATTATAGAATCCTAAATAAAAATAATAGAAATGGATATATCAAGATCTTTGTAAGAGGAATATCATTTAATGGTGTATGATTCATTCCATTAAATACATCAACAAATTTAAAGGAAAATTACTCTATGTATTAGTTATTTTACTATTATTTATGAATTATTGTTCACATTTTTATGAAATTCCTGAAATATAGAAGAAACAAATGAGTCATTTTTTCATTTTTATGAGTCATGTCTGTATGTGTATGAGTAATGTTTTTTTGTTATTCAGTGAATCCAGAAGCGTTTACGTGTTATTCTAAGACATAGAGTGGTAAAATAAATAGAGTATTGGACACTCCGTGTGAAATGTATGAGTTTTATCTACTATTTATATGGATCATGTTTTCATCATAATAATCAATATTACTATGTAAGATTCCTTTTTAATCATAAATTGACATTTAGAAAATTAATGACCACTTTATAAGAATCATCTACTTATTTATAAGTATTGTCAATGACTATGTAGTCATCAATCACGACACTAAACAAACCCTTGAATCTGTCTAATGATCATTGGAAAATGTTCCATGACCACTCATGGATGTATACGAATGATTCATATATTTGTATGGATAAAAATTTAGTGTAATCTTATGAAGTCCCAAGATTGAGAATTTTTATTTTCCCAATGAATAATTACATTTGACAAATTTTATTCTATAATTTTTTTTTATCAAAACTACATGATTATTTGTTAATATATTGTTCCAGATTGAGATGTGGATGATTGAATGATATCATATTTGGGTCATCATTTTTCAATTTACTCTTTTTTTGAAATTAGAATACTTTAATTCCTCGTTTACGTTGGGACTTGAAAAGTGAAGAAGTATTTTTTTTTAATTTGGTCAAATAGTTAATGGGACATTTTGATTACTATGATTTAGAATAAATCTTAAAAATTATTTGAATCTAAAAAATTGGATTTAGGATGTCAAATGACATTCTAGAATAATCATGAGGAACTAGGAATTCCCCAGGAGAGGTTGGAGTGTCAATTATAACCCTGGATACCTCAAGGTGTTGTCTAACCGAAAATTATAGTTTGAAAACCATGAAGATTCATTGATCACTATCAAAATTGTGGCATTATAATAGTAAGATTTAATGGATAGATAAACTAGGAAAAATTTAAGTTGGGGGAGTGTTAATTTTGATTAAATATTTTAATTCTAAATGTTAATATAAATTCAAATATTAATGATATTTAATTGACGTATTATTAAATCAGGATTATTAATAATGAAATAATTGATAAATTCAATAAAAATTAATTATTTAATAATGATGAATATTAATCATGGATAAAAGCCTATAAAACATATGAAATATGAAAATGAATTATTGAATGATGTAAAGTAATTTTGTAAAGAGTGAGATAACATAATATATTTTTAATATTGGTAATAGATCTATGTAAAACCCTATGTCACCTCCTTTCGAATAAATATTTAAACATTATTAACCCCTTGGTCATAGTTGTGATCACAAAACTTTTCCCTCAATATTTTTTTTGGGAGAACAACTAATGATTCTCACGAATATATTTTTCTAATCCCTTACATTTTCAAAGTGATAACCCTTTTTAGAAAGTGGTGAGAGGAAAGACCTTTAATTTTTCAATCATATTTCAGCATCACAAAAAAATATCTAAGAGGAATAATTTCCAGTTATAATGATAGATTTAAGAAAATATATTAGATATATTAAGAGATAATAAAGTGGAAGATAGAAAATACAGTGTATTTTATGATTCTAGATATTCACAATCAATTTGACTAGAGAGTGTTGTTGGAAGACAAGTTGATTGATTCAAACCTCCAAAAACTATATTGTAATACCATGGGTGTCACAGTGATTTTGTTTTATTTTAAATTATATTTTTATAGAGTGATATTGATCTTAGGTAGTTAGTGGACCCAAAATTTATGTTTTTGGAGGCTTTGTAACTATTATACGGATAGCATGCATGGTTAGTGGTAACCATGCAATGGTCATGTAGGTACCCAGATGAGGAAATGAAGTGGTGCATGACCTAGGCGTGGTCAATTAAACCATGTGGTGAGCATGCTGTTGATTTTTTTATGTTTTGAGTACCGAGAATCATGTTTTGAGAATGGTTTTATCATGTTTTTAGTTGGATGTAGTAACCGTGTGGGAAGCCTGGCATAGGCAGTGGCCAGGGCACTTTCTGGTAACCCATTTGCAAACCGTACATGTGTCTATAATATTAATAAACTAATTTTTATTTTATTTTTATATTTTAATTTTATAATTTTTGCCAAACCACTTTTTTTTCAATCCCTCTTTGTCACACAATAGGTTCTCCTCTACTCCTTGGTGTTAGTCCACCCCCCCCCCCTCATGACCCCTCCATTCGATGATTTCTCTTGATTTAATCATGGATCATACTTATATCTTTGTGGTAAGTTCATCTACATTTTTCTCCTCCTATGAATTGGAATATTTTCCCCTATCTTCACTCGGTTTAGTTTGACCAAACCATAGGTCTTAGGTTAATAAGAATTTTTTTGTTTCATCTGTTGATATTGTATAGAGAAGGTCCCTCGAGTTAACTTCATGCATATTCTAGAATCCGCCACTAAAGTCAAAGAATATTTGATCATCTATTGTCACTGAAACAACTCTGGGTTTGTGTTTTATTCCACTTTTCGGTTTCTCACCATCAGTTTTGGTTCCATAGTGATTTAGGGTACAATGAATTTTTTTATATTGTTGGTGTCTCCTTGAAATGCTTCGCACAAATGCATAGGTATGATTGTGTCAGTATATATACCTTCCATTCACATTTTTCCTCATGGTGAGGGGAAATTTTATATTGGGATTAAGGGTATATATATATATATATTAATGAATGTTTGTGTGAAAGTGTGTGGAAGTCATTATTAAAGGACTCAATTGCATAAGTGTTCCAGGTGGATCTTCCCCACATACAATAAGTGTCACTAAGAAATTTATTTCCATTGTAATTATAATATGCAAGTGATTTATTTCCCTTTGATGAAATTATAAATATACTTATTATCCAAGTGTTTGTTTGAACCCAATTTAGTATTCCTTAGCATTAGCATTAGTGATTTGTTTTTGGAATCCTAGTATATGATTTAAATTGGAATAGATAATTTTTCTAGGATTTACTTGAAATGTATTTGTGTAATTTCAATTGATTAAAAGTGAGAAATGGGTCTTGGCCTAGTTTTTTTTCATTTTTGTTAAAATTATCATTTAAATGGGATTTAGATTTAACTTGATATGCAACTTCAAATGATTTCAAATAAGTATTCAATCATATTTAAAATTCATGTTTCGGATGGGAGTGTGGATTATCCCTTATAAAAATGACAGGTCAGATTCTTTAAAAGGGTATTTGATGTAAATGAAAATATTTGTTCCGTGATTGGTTTTTCATAGGGTAGATAGATTTTCTTTATGAATTGAATGATTTGGATGAACCTATAAAAAATGTAAGTGGTGTTTTATGGTAATTTTGATAAAAGATGGGTCTTTGTCCATTCAATGGATTTTTCAACTATAAATTCTTAGTGTGTTTGGGGGGGGGGGATAACCTTGATATGATTAAAATATTTTGTTTTTAATGTAGGTACCCTATTGGTGTTTGATGGGATTCCATTTTTAAAAGTGGTGTTTTGGTTTCATAAAGTGGATATGGAATTTTCATTGATTTATATGGTTATTATTGGATTTGATTATTCCTTCCTTGGAATTGTGTCTGGAATTTTATATTTTTTGGAAATGGATTTAAAAATGTTTATGAAATGAGTGAAGTCCCAATTGGAACTTGTGATGTGATGTTGATTTCAATTTTTGATCCCTGTTGTTGTAGATGGTGATTTTATATGTGATTGATTCTTGTCTTGTAATAAATGGTTGGGACATATTTATATATTGTAGTACTTTGTAGTCCCTTGAGGGCGGGATAATATATATTATTATTAACTATACAATTATTTTAATCCCCCATGACCCATGTGGGATTCTAGGAGGATATTGGTGTTGGGATCAAGGTCACCCACGGGGTGTTCCATGTCCATGAACTTGTGTTCAGTTTGTTAAGTATGAAAATGTTTTCACATAAGCAGTTAACATAGGGTTGTTATGTTTAATAGGTTAATGCAAGAATATGAATGGATATTTTGTGAATGGGGATAATTGGTTAAAATGGTTTTAATTAAAATTAATGTTATTTATTCTCAATTCATATCATGGAATAAGGTAGTGTTTGGTAATTATGTTAATGAGTTAAGGAATAAGGATGGTTGATTTGTTAAATGAACTGTGAAATGTTCTTATCATGTTGGATTATATTGGTTGGTAATATGGTATATGTGGTTCGGGGATATATGTAAGCATGTACACCTGGCTTGGTAGAGTGAGGTATTTACTTGAGGTTCTATACCCATGGGTCAACATAGACTGAGGCTCTAAACACCACCCCATAATTCATTTGTTAGGGAAGGGGTAATATCTCTATTCCCCCTTTGGTTGAATAACACCCAGACTAAGTCTCCTCAGTGAGGACAATGTTTTTGTTATTATGTTTTTCCCTACTGATATAGGGACTTTCTTTATTTACCTTATGCATAGTATTAACCGACTTCTATCATTGTGTATGAGATTTAATTTTTATCCCATGTAAAATGTGAAAAATGTAATTAAGTTATGACACTATATAATGGTAATCAAATGATAAAAATGATGAAAATATGTAAATTTAATATGGTTAGTTATTGACACCTTTTTTATTCTTATTTACCAAATCACCCCTCTAGTGTGTGCTCCGTGTTTGTTGGCTTGTGACCTGAATGTTAGGATGACTAGGCCTAGCATTCAAGATCCCATGAGAAGTTTCTTCTTGTTTGGGTTTGGTTGTTTGGTTTATGTTTTTGTTAGTTCTATGTTTGGCATATAAAATTGATATATGTTATGCCCATTATTTCCATTGAGTATGTTGATTATTATTCCATCTTTGTGATACCTTGTTGTTATTTGGGTATGATGTGCCAAGTGGCCTTGTGTGTTTATTTTAGCCATGATGGAAAATTATTTAAAGATAATAATACCTCAAAATAAGGAAAATTTGTGTTTTTATGGAAGGGTGATGTTTTTTGTGATTTTGATAAGTCATGAGCCCATGGATTGTTTTTAAAATGTATGCACTAGGTTATTGGAAAGTAAATGGAATTTTATTAGAATATTTATATGGAGAATGTTTGTATCATTAGATATGATTATATTTTTAAAACCCACATTCTACTATTATTTTCAATCATTCATTGAGGATAGTCCTTAGGATACCCATTTCATAGTTTCAGTGGGTTATGGGGACCAACTAGTCTTTTAGATAATGCCTATATATTTTAGGTTATCAGCTGGATTCCTTTTTTCATCATGGACGACATAGAGGAGAGGTTGGTGGAGAATTTTTTGGGTCTCAGATTTAGTTGGTTTGTTTCCCACATTCCTTACCTATAGTTATTTCAATTATTTATATTTTTTTTTCTTATCCCACTTCATGATTTGTTATCTATTAGGATATTTAATTTATATCATCTACTGTTATTTATTTTTAATGTGTTAAACTATTCCCAAAATATTTCTGATGATGCCTAGGTGCTAGTCACTAGTGCATGGGGATTTGGAACTCCCTTATAGCATTATGGATTTTTGGCATGGGTGTTGGGTTGAATGGAATCATGGGACAAGACGTTACAAAGTTCAATTAGAGTTTATTTTCATAATGGGACCTAGAATTTGTATAGCCCCTGTTATTTGGAGATGTTTGGGTGAATGGAAAGTTATGGTTAACAAAGCTTGAGTGGTAAGGGTAGGGAGAGTATAGAAAGCTTGTTCTTGTCCTAAGCCTCATGTAATTGGGGAATGTTTGGTTTCAAATCAAGGAATTTAGTTGTCCTGTAATGTTTACCGGTTTCGATTTGATTGATGTTTTGACCCCCTTTGAGCATATGCCTGATTTTGGGTGTCAAATATGGTCTTAGGTCGTAAAGGAAAATTAAAATGAGATGTGTTTTTGGAACACATGTCCTAGGGAACCATTTGGTGCCCATGTGGTCATGTCTAAATACTATATGTAGCATCTTTATAGTTGTTGGCTCGTTGTTCCCCAGCCATTGGTCTGATGCATGCATAAAACTATTCCCTTTATATTTGGTCTTTTTTGGAATCCTCATGAATATGGATTTCTCCAAAGATAATTTCTAATCATTGGAGATGGATTGAGTAGTTTTACTTTGATATAACATTTTTCATTCATTTGTTGGATCTTTTTTAGTGCATGTGTGTGGTTGGTTGCAAAAGTTATGATTAAAAATAAAGAGGTGGTTTTAAGGAAACATTTATTTTCATATTCAGTTTGAAGAAAATTAAAGAAGGGTGAACATACATGGTTTTATAAAATGATTTATGAAAATTCATTCTTCTTTTGAAATGGTGTTTTGAAAAGAAAATTAATTTTTATTGGGTATCCTTTTGTGCCTGGTTATCAAAATAAAATCATCATTTGAGCATTATTTCAGGCGGTTCTCTTTTTTTTCAATGTGTTGGTTCTAGAAATGTTGTTTGGTTTTAATGTAAAATGATTGGTTTTTAGAAAATACTATTGGTTAAGGTGATTTTTAATTATTCATTGGTGAATGTGATGTTTTCAATGTAAAATTTATTTTGGTGAAGATTGTTGTGCCTTTTTATGGATTTCTGTGCACCTTGGTAGGGATTTATGTTTTTTTTATTCTTTTATTAAGGAGTATTCATTAGGATTGTTTATAAAGGAACATATTGTTGAGGTCCATGTCTGGTGCCATTTTTCTGTCCCTTATAATGTTAGAATTAGTTTTTTGGATCCAATGCTTCTTTTAACTCCAAGTGGAGTAGTGGATATTGAAATATCCTTGTGAGAGAAGTTCAGTTATGGCTTGTTGGTTTTTTTGAGTTTGAAGAAGTGAGGAGATTTGGGAAGATTTTATTTTGGTGGCGGTTATCTAGATTTTGGGACATGGGATGTGGGTTTCTAGATCTTGTGGATGTAGTTTATGTTTTCCCATTGATCATTCCGGTGCTCATTTCTTGTGATAAGAGAGATGTTTGGGGTGCACAACTGGTTAACATGTGTTATTGACTTACCATATGAGTTTGGTATGCTAGCTAGCATTTGACTATGGTTGTCATAGATTTACTATGTTGGGGTAATCCACATTTTGAATCGTAGTACATCTTCAGGTGTTGTGACCCGAGGTGAGACCTGTTATCATATTTTGGGGCTTCTTGTGCTGGTTATTTTATACTTTGTTGTGAGTGTGCTATTGTTTTATAGTTTTTTTCTCCTCAATGTCCAGATTTTGTGGTTTTTTCTGGTAGTTCTTCTTAGTACCACCATTATAGCGGAACTTTAAAGGGTGGGGAAACTATGATAGAAATTCTTGTGATAATTTTTTTCTTTCTTGAGGTTCTTAATTAAGTAGTTCATTGAGACATGGTTGCATCATAGATAATTCACTAGTGCAGAAAACAATTTTTACGTCGGTTATTTTTCATTATTTACGTCGGTTTTTAGGCGACGTTAATACGGACGACATTATAAATAACGTTTTTTACGTCGGTTATTTAAAACCCAACATAACATCCCTAACATCACGGTGTTTATCACGTCGGTTCATTAATAACCGACGTGATAAATATGCACGGGGGGGGGGGGGGGGTTTATCACGCCGGTTATTTTCTAAACCGACGTGATAAAACACCTGGAATATCGTTTATCACGTCGGTTATGTCATAACCAACATGATTAACCCTTCCCCGGGCCTATTATCACGTCGGTTTCTTAAATAACCGACGTGGTTACAAGGCCTGGGAAACATTTTAGCACGTCGGTTATCCAATAACCGACGTGGTAAATCGATTCCCAGGCCTTTTAGCACGTCGGTTATATTAAGAACTGACATGATAAAAGGCCCGGGAACGGTTTAGCACGTCGGTTCTCGAAAAAACCGACGTGATAAACCCCTACCGATTTATTTACCACGTCGGTTATAAAATAACCGACGTGAAAGCGATATTTTTTTTAAAAAAATAATTGCACTGCTCTCACCAAAAAGCAACCAAAAACCAAACAACAAAAATAACCATGCCAGCCCTCCCCCAAGCCCCAACTGAACCCCACCCTCATCTATACCCACCTAACAACCTGGCCAGCCCTCCCCCACCACATTGGAGCCCCACCACAACCCTTGGACACCCCCCACCCCTTAGACAGCCCCCCACCCTCATTTACACCCCCACGACCCCTAGTACAGCCTCAAACACCCATTGGACACCCCTCCCATATCCCTTGGACACCCCCCACCCCTTGGACACCCCCCACCCCTTGGACAGCCCCCCACCCTCATTTACACCCCCAAGACCCCTAGTACAGCCTCAAACACCCATTGGACACCCCCCCACACCTTGGCAGCCCTCCCAGACCCCTTGGACACCCCCCCGACCCCTAGACACCCCCCCACCCCATGGACAGCCCCCCACCCTCATTTACACCCAACCGGCCCCTTGGACAGAACTCCCAGACACCTTGGACACCACTCCCATATCCCTTGGACACCCCCCACCCCTTCGAAAGCCCCCCACCCTCATTTACACCCCCCAAACACTAGGACAGCCCCAAACACCCCTTGGACACCCCTCCCATATCCCTTGGACAGCCCCCCACCCCTTGGACAGCCCCCCCACCCCCTGGACACCCCCCCGACCCCTTGTAAACCCCCCCGACCCCTTGGAAACCCCCCCATCCCCTTGGACAGCCCCAAACACCCCTTGGACACCCCTCCTATATCCCTTGGACACCCCCCACCACTTGGAAACCCCCCCCCCACCCTCATTTACACCCAACCAACTCCTTGGACAGCCCCAAACACACCTTGGACACCCCTCCCATATCCCTTGGACACCCCCACCCCTTGGACACCCCCACCCTCATTTACACCCCCCCGACCCCTAGGACAGCCCCAAACACACCTTGGACACCCCTCCCATATCCCTTGGACACCCCCACCCCTTGGACACCCCCCACCCCTTGGACAGCCCCCCCACCCTCATTTACACCCAACCGGCCCCTTGGACAGAACTCCCAGACACCTTGGACACCACTCCCATATCCCTTGGACACCCCCCCACCCCTTGGACACCCCCCACCCCTTCGACAGCCCCCCACCCTCATTTACACCCCCTGAACACTAGGAAAGCCCCAAACACCCCTTGGACACCCCTCCCATATCCCTTGGACACCCCCCACCCCTTGGACACCCCCCCACCCCTTGGACACCCCCCACCCCCTGGACACCCCCCCGACCCCTTGGAAACCCCCCTACCCCTTGGAAACCCCCCCATCCCCTTGGACAGCCCCAAACACCCCTTGGACACCCCTCCTATATCCCTTGGACACCCCCCACCACTTGGACACCCCCCACCCCTTGGACAACCCCCCCCCCCCCACCCTCATTTACACCCAACCGACTCCTTGGACAGCCCCAAACACACCTTGGACACCCCTCCCATATCCCTTGGACACCCCCACCCCTTGGACACCCCCACCCTCATTTAAACCCCCCCGACCCCTAGGACAACCCCAAACACACCTTGGACACCCCTCCCATATCCCTTGGACACCCCCCAAACACCCACCCACCCCCTTGGAACCTCTCCCCCCATACCAAAATCCAGACCAGAAAAACCATCAACAGTAGACCAAAACAAGAAGTAGAGAAAAATTAAACATTCACTTATATAACATTCAAAACTTACACTGTCAACTTCAAAAAAAACTAAATCCAACCTAAACGACTACAAAATACACAATTACATTGACAATATTCAAAATTACATTTTACATTACAAACAACTAAAAGTCAATCAAACCTGTAAAATAATTTGACCACTCCACTTGTAAGTGTTTGATATCTTCAGCAGTAAAGGGTTGAGGGTCATCAAAAAGCTACAAAGGAAAAGGATAGTAGTCAATGTGTATAATGAATAAATCAAATTGAAATATTATGAGAAAGGGGAAATCTTACCAGGTCAAAACTCAGAACTGTCCCAGTTGTTATTATTTCATACATAAATCTTAACATGTAATACCCGCATTCGATGATGCCTTGTTGCTCATGAAATTTCTGTTTGAATGAGTGTAAATTCAATATATTATTTTTATGTAATAAATCAAAATGTACAAATTATAAATGGATATTTACCTTCGCATGTACATATTTGATCTTGAAATTCCTTTTCTTTTCGCTTTTTCGAAAGTGGACCCATGCCCTGTTAGAAAATAATACGAATGGGGTAAAATTAAAATTCATTATAATATATAAAACTACTGTGAAATTGAAACTTACGTTTCCAATATATTCTAAAAACTTTCTCGCACATCATCATGGAGAGAGCATATCCAATAAAGTGTTTTCTCCCTAGGGCAAAAAACCCCTAACATCCAATGATCCCTGATAAAAAGAAATTTAAAGTTAGTGGGTTTTTATGTTAAAAGATAATTAACTCTATGAGAGGGATGTGTTTCATACCTCTCACAAAAAGGCATCATCCAACACTGTGTGATTACATTCTTTTCAAATCTATCAGCAATATAAAGCATTCTTTGTTCCTCATCCAATGCACATGCTTCAGGGGAAATCAATTGTGGGTCCACGAATCCATATACATCTGTCAGCTCATTCCTCTCACAAATTTTATACAGATACCTAATACAAAGCAGACATAAGTATACATTTTTAATAAATATAACGCAAGAAAAAGGTGTTAAGACTTACATGATAAAAATTTGCACCACGTTGATGCCCAACTTATCTCCAGTGACAAATTCCATGATATCAGTTTTCATAATCCCCACACTTAGTTCACGTCCACAGACATGAGCTTCCATTGTAAAGTCATAATGATCCGCCAACAAATTTTAATATCTTGACAATTTGTCAAGACTGCTGGTATCTGCATCTGATGTCATAGCTATATGTCTTTGTTGTTGTCTATACAGTATTTCTTTACCTTTGAAGTATTCCTGTAAAAATAAATTGAAAAATATATTAGTTTTCAAATGATAAAACATTAATAAAAATATAAAATAAAAGATATAACATCCATACCTCTATGGTAATGAGTCTAAGAAGTCTGGATGGCCAAAGTAAAAAATGGCTGATACTATATCCAACTGTCGTCACCTCATCTGTAGGTAATGGTATCCGAGCTGATCTATCTATAATATCCTGTACAGTGACCCTCTGATTCTCTACCTCCAACTGTTGATGATGAACTGTATCTCCTATACAATATACCATCCCATATGCAACTATATGATGTTAAGGATCATCAACATACAACTCACAATAAGTAGGTAGCTGCGGCGGAGGAGGAGGATCAAAAATGGGGTCCGCAGGCTGAGGTGGGGGAGTGGGAGCTACTGGGAGAGGTGGAGTGGGAGCTGCACCCTGAAATTGTCTTTGCAAGTCTGCAAACATTAACTGCACCGATGCTCTAATCTTGTCCTCCATTGTCGCATTAATATTATGGACTTCAGCCTCCAAGGATTATATTTTTTTTTATAAACTTCCTCAACGTTAGAAGTTGAGGAACGTGGCAACACTTTTCTTACCGATACACCTGCCGGATATCCTCTTACACGGCCAGGATGTTCGGTCTTTCCCAATGCCACAGATAAAATATCTTCCCTCCCAGATGGTGTAAATGTCCCCTGTGAACTCTGCTCCTGAAGAGAGTCCTGTAATAATTAATTGAACATTTCTATAATGATTGGAAATATATGACGAAAATAGTAAACTTAAATAAATAAAATAGATATCTTACAATCCTCTCAACTACGAGTCTCGATTCTTCCGAAAGATATTGTCCTTTTTTCCCTTCCGAGCTCTTTTCCATTTCTCATGTCTAGATGGAGGGGATGGAGGGGCCACCTCTCCAGAGCTTGAAGACTCAGCTCTTAGTTGTTGAAATTTTTCTTCCATCATTTGTTCTTCCAATAATGCATACCCTCCCCGAGATAAACTATGAGGGTATACATTTTTAGATTGGATCTCTTGATGAGCTTTCCTTGTTTGCTGTAAATTAAGAATAAGTAATCATTAACAAAACAATAGTAAGATCATTTATATAAGAAAGCTTATAAAAGTTTACATTGCCCTTACCAAAAATGATTCTTTTCTTCTACTTTCAAAAAATTGTCTCCATGTGTCTTCATCTATAAAAGGATATATACGACATGGATTCTCACGACTCCTATGACCATAAATGAAATCAGATGAGAGGGTTGATTTGAAATCCCTCCATCTCCTAGCAGCCAACGATATGCATTTCTTCCTGACTCCTCCAGTGTCAGGAATATCAAATGTCATCTGATAAAAAAGATGTCAAAATATTATATATACTAGAAACATTTAAAGAACAGTCAAACAATAGCAAAAGATCTTACCAAAATGGTCTCCTACAGCTGAGAAATTATCGCCTTATCCACACTTCTCCAATCATCATAGAGAATGCTTACTTTTCTCTTAGCCTGAGTTGCTACAAAACCCTTAAAATCATTAGCATTTGGACCTCTAGGAAGATCATCATCATCAAACTCCATGACTATCCTCTCCTCCTTCGTACGGGCAAGTGATAATTTTGGTAAACATGTGCACCCACGCTTACCAACCTTTGAACTCTTTTTCGTAATAGGAGCATGTGAATGTTCCTCCCCAGATGTATGACCAATATGCTCATCTCCAGAATCATGTGGCTGATCAACTGATTGATCTGTCATTTTCCTTCAAATCAAAAAAACAAACATTAGTTCACAAATATACAAATTCAAATATTGTAATAATACTTAATCCGAAAATAGAAAAGTGTACTAAATTACATAATAGTAAACATTGGTAATATGGTAAGCATGTTAAACAATTATTAACATGGTAAACACAGTCTGTTGTACCCCTCTCTCTTGGATTTTAATGATCACAATCACTCTTATTATGTTCTAACTTGTTTTCAAGTGTTTTTGTTGATAGGAAAAAGGTTGCCAAGGAGTTGGCCCAAGAAAGCTGAAAAGTGGACTCACTGAGTCCACCGGTCAGCCGGTGTGAGCTCACCGGCCAGCCGGAGGACCCAGGCAGTAGACTTGCTCACTTCCTGGTGCCACCGGTCGGCCGCTGGCTCACCACCGGCCGGCTGGTGGACCAGACAGAGCCTTCCTCTCTGGACCACCGCCCGGCCGCTGGATCACCACCGGCCGGCCGGTGGACCATACAGAGAGCCTTCCTCTCTGTCTGGACCACCGGCCGGCCGCTGGATCACCACCGGTCGGCCGGTGGACCAGACAGAGAGCCTTCCTCTCTGTCTGGACCACCGGCCGGCCGCTGGCTCACCACCGGCCGGCCGGTGCGCCCAGGACTTCTCCTCTTTACGGTATTTATTGTTTTTTCGTTTTGGTTTGATACATGTTTTAATAAGTAAAAAATTTACAATATATAACATTATATGAAAAAAATAAATGTAAACAAGAAATAAACATGTGTTACCTGTAATTTTAGGAATGTACAGTTGGATTGTTTTCCCAAATTCCTTCGTCGTGATCATTCCTTATGGCACAAACCATGTCTTCAACATACTCATCATTAGGTTCTGTTAATCTTTCCATGGAAGTAGGGATCTCACATAAATCAGCATCTTCATCAAATTCATCCTCACCAACATATTGTTTTTCCCTTGTAAAACAACATCCCACTGCATATCTGATTGATCTACTACATAGAAAATTTGTTTGGCATGTGTTGCCATTATAAAAGAATCAGCTGTGTCTTCCAATCTATTCAGATTAACAAGTGTCATTCCAAATTCAGCGTGTCTGACACTGTTGTTACCGATAAACCATTTATAGTTAAAAACAGGAACATTAATTTTAAAGTAATCAGCCTCCCATATGTCTTCAATCACTCCATAATATGCACTTGATGCCGAAATTGGGTTTCTGTCCTTAGCACTCGAAAAATGCATTGCTTCTGCAAACACCAATACACCACTATTCTGAACTGCACTTCTTTTGTCCTGAGCTTTCGTATGAAATGTATAGCCATTAATGTCATAAGCGGACCATGTTATCACATTTATAGATGGACCACCCACTTTCCATTTTAAGGTCTCTGATACATCTTATCTACCAAGCAAGGTCTTTTTAAACCATGGCAAAAAAGTTTTGTTGTGCTCATTCAAAATCCACATTTCTTTCTTCTTTGGATGACATTGTTTCAACTCATTAATATGCAATGTGATATACGGTTGAACATTAGCTATGTTATTAAAGATGTATGATTCTAACTTCTTTATTTGTTCAGCTGACAGTGATTTGACTTTCAAGCCACGAATCCCCTTTCCCTCATTATTAACCCGTTCATGGCGAGATGGAGGCAAACCTATGTGTTGCGCCGTAGCCAAGTAGCTCGTACAAAACTCTGCTACCTCCTCAGAAATATACTTTTCAATAATGGAGGCTTCAGGTCGATATGGATTTTTAACATATCCCTTTAATATTTTCATATACCTTTCAAAAGGATACATCCAACGAAGATATACAGGTCCACAAAGCTTTATTTCTCGAACCAGATGAATCATTAAATGCACCATCATATCAAAAAAAAGTTGGAGGAAAATACATTTCCAAATGACAAAGTATAAAAATTGCATCCTTTTCCAAAATGTTCAAAGCATTCACATCAATCGCCTTGTTACAAATTGAATTGAAAAAATAACACAACCTCATTATAGTCTTTCTGACACGGATGGGCAATATTCCACGCAGTGCAACTGGTAGAATTTGTTGCATCATTACGTGACAATCATGTGATTTCATACCTATCAACTTCAAGTCTTTCAATGAGACAAAAATTTTTACATTTAAAGAATAACCTTGAGGCACTTTGATATCATGAAGACACTGACAGAATCTACTTTTCTCCCTCTTAGATAATGTATGACAAGCCGGGGGAAGAAATGTTCGTCTTCCTTTAGGAGTGGGAGCTAACTCCAAACGTATTCCCATTGATAGTAGGTCTAACCTTGCATTCAACCCATCTTTTGTCTTTCCTTTAATATCTAGCAATGTTCCGATCAAATAATGACATATATTCTTCTCCACGTGCATGACATCAATATTATGTTTGACTTCATGATACCTCCAATTTGGTAGCTCAAAAAATATTGACCTTTTCTTCCAAATATGTCTATCATTACCAGATTTCTGTGTCTTTCCCAATGTCACATCACGGTTTTTCACCCTCTCAAAATACAAATCTGGGGATAAAGGTTTTGGAGCAGTATCAAATTCTTGTGAGCCATTGAATGCCTTTTTTAGTCTTCTATAAGGGTGATCCATAGGCAAAAACTTTCGATGACCCATGTACACTGTTTTCCTCCCATGATGCAATTGACAATATGAGGTCTGTTGTTTGCAAATTGGACATGCTTTATGCCCTTTAACACTGTATCCAGACAAATTTCCATATGCTGGGAAGTCATTTATAGTGAATAGAAGCACTGCATGCAGTTGAAAATATTCCATTTTATAAGAATCATACACCCTAATACCATAAGCCCATAACAGTTTCAAATCATCAATCAGCGGTGACAAGTATACATAAATATCATTGCCGGGTTGCTTTGGACCAGAGATCATGATACTCAACATGACATATTTGCGCTTCATACAAACTTCAAGAGAGAGGTTGTAAATTACCAATAAAATAGGCCATGAACTATGTGTGCTACTGAGGGTTCGGTATGGATTCATTCCATCTGTGCACAAGCCTAGTCTCAGATTTCTAATTTCATTTCCAAATGTAGGGTACTGGGCATCAATTTTCTTCCATTGTGGACAATCAGCTGGATGACGTATTTTTCCATCACATACCTGCTCATCAGCATGCCATCTTAACCTTTTTGCATCATGTGAATTAGCAAATAAACGTTTGAAACGAGGAATTATAGAAAGATACCAAAATACCTTTGAAGGGAGCTTTGTAATCTCTACATCAGCTTATGATTTTTCTTTCACCTTATACCGTGATGTCCCACATTTAGGACACTCTTTCAGAAATTCATATTCCTTCCTATATATAATGCAGTCATTCGGACAGGCATGTATTTTCCTGTATCCCAATCCCATCGGACATAATATTTTTTTGGCCTTATAATGTGAATCTGGAAGATCGTTATCTTTTGGAAGAATGTCTATCATCAATTGTAGCAGCTCTGTAAAACTTTTGTCACTCCATCCATGTTTCGGCTTTAGGTTAATCAATCTTAACACCGCCGAAAAAACCGTAAAATCTGTACAACCAGGATATAATGGTTTATCGGCATCACCATATAGACGTGCAACTCTCGGTTCTATCTCAATTTGTTCTGCTACAATATCGCGAATCATTTCTTCAATTCCATCGGAGTTACCATCTTGCGATTCATTATCATCAGTGACATTCTGTCCAGTTTCGCCATGCCAAATCCAAGGGTTGTAACTCGGATTGAAACCATGACAAATCAGATGATCTTTTATCTCCCTACTTTTCAACTTCTTCATATTCAGACATTTCAGGCATGGACAGAAAAAAATGTCACTACTTGGAACATTTCGTTTAGCAAATTCCAAAAAGGCATCAACACCATCCTCATATTCATTGCTCATTCGATGTGCCGTAATCCAACTTCGACTCATTATTACCTATAACAAATAGCAAAAATATATATATTTTTTAGATAAAACAAATATATGTTTATATGAAAAAAATCATAATTTGAATGTAAACAATTTTGAAATATAAAACAAATCGATGTGTATTTAAAAAAATATGCTTGAATATTATTTTTTAAACAAAATATAGTAAGATATAACACCCCCCTGGACACCACCCCCACCCCCTACCCCCTTGGACACCCCCAACACCCACCCACACCCTTGGACAGCCCCCCACACCCACCCACCCCCTTGTAAACCCCCCTGGACACCCCCTGACCCCTCTGGACAGCCCCCCGCCCCTCCTGGACACCACCCCCCACCCCCTACCCCCTTGGACACCCCCCTGGACATCCCCCAACCCTCTGGACAGCCCCCCACCCACCCGGACAACCCCAAATACCCTCTGGAGAGGCCGCCACCCACTTGGACAGCCCCCCACACCCATCCAACCCCTTGGACACCCCCCTGGACACCCCACCGACCCCTCTGGACAGGCCGCCACCCCCTTGGACAGCCCCCCACACCCACCCATCCCCTTGGACACCACCCTGGACACCCCCCGACCCCTCTGGACAGCCCCCGACCCCTCTAGAAAGCACCCCCACCCCTCCTGGACACAACCCTCCACCCCGACCTGCTTGGACACCCCACTGGACACCCCCCAACCCTCTGGACAGCCCCCCCCCCACCCCTCCTAAACACCACCCCCACCCCCTACCCCCCTTGGACACCCCCCTGGACACCCCCCAACACCCACCCACACCCTTGGACAGCCCCCACACCCACCCACCCCCTTGTAAACCCCCCTGGACACCCCCGACCCCTCTGGACAGCCCCCCGCCCCTCCTGGACAACACCCCCCACCCCCTACCCCCTTGGACACCCCCCTGGACATCCCCCAACCCTCTGGACAGCCCCCCCACCCACCCGGACAACCCCAAATACCCTCTGGAGAGGCCGCCACCCACTTGGACAGCCCCCCACACCCATCCAACCCCTTCGACACCCCCCTGGACACCCCACCGACCCCTTTGGACAGGCCGCCACCCCCTTGGACAGCCCCCCACACCCACCCATCCCCTTGGACACCACCCTGGACACCCCCCGACCCCTCTGGACAGCCCCCGACCCCTCTAGAAAGCACCCCCACCGCTCCTGGACACAACTCCCCACCCCCGACCTGCTTGGACACCCCCCAACCCTCTGGACAGCCCCCCACCCCTCCTAAACACCACCCCCACCCCCTACCCCCCTTGGACACCCCCCTGGACACCCCCCAACACCCACCCACACCCTTGGACAGCCCCCCACACCCACCCACCCCCTTGTAAACCCCCCTGGACACCCCCCGACCCCTCTGGACAGCCCCCCACCCCTCCTGGACACCACCCCCCACCCCTTACCCCCTTGCACACCCCCCTGGACATCCCCCAACCCTCTGGACAGCCCCCCACCCACCCGGACAACCCCAAATACCCTCTAGAGAGGCCGCCACCCACTTGGACAGCCCCCCACACCCATCCAACCCCTTGGACACCCCCCTGGACACCCCACTGACCCCTATGGACAGGCCGCCACCCCCTTGGACAGCCCCCACACCCACCCATCCCCTTGGACACCACCCTGGACACCCCCCGACCACTCTGGACAGCCCCCGACCCCTCTAGAAAGCACCCCCACCCCTCCTGGACACAACCCCCCACCCCCGACCTGCTTGGACACCCCCCTGGACACCCCCCAACCCTCTGGACAGCCCCCCCCCCACCCCTCCTAAACACCACCCCCACCCCCTACCCCCCTTGGACACCCCCTGGACACCCCCCAACACCCACCCACACCCTTGGACAACCCCCCACACCCACCCACCCCCTTGTAAACCCCCCTGGACACCCCCCGACCCCTCTGGACAGCCCCCTGCCCCTCCTGGACACCACCCCCACCCCCTACCCCCTTGGACAACCCCCTGGACATCCCCCAACCCTCTGGACAGCCCCCCCCCCCCCCCACCCACCCGGACAACCCCAAATACCCTCTGGAGAGGCCGCCACCCACTTGGACAGCCCCCCACACCCATCCAACCCCTTGGACACCCCCCTGGACACCCCATCGACCCCTCTGGACAGGCCGCCACCCCCTTGGACAGCCCCCCACACCCACCCATCCCCTTGGACACCACCCTGGACACCCCCCGACCCCTCTGGACAGCCCCCGACCCCTCTAGAAAGCACCCCCACCCCTCCTGGACACAAACCCCCACCCCCGACCTGCTTGGACACCCCCTGGACACCCCCCAACCCTCTAGACATCCCCCCACCCCTCCTAAACACCACCCCCACCCCCTACCCCCCTTGGACACCCCCCCAACACCCACCCACACCCTTGGACAGCCCCCCACACCCACCCACCCCCTTGTAAACCCCCCTGGACACCCCCCGACCCCTCTGGACAGCCCCCCGCCCCTCCTGGACACCACCCCCACCCCCTACCCCCTTGGACACCCCCTGGACATCCCCCAACCCTCTGGACAGCCCCCCCCCACCAACCCGGACAACCCCAAATACCCTCTGGAGAGGCCGCCACCCACTTGGACAGCCCCCCACACCCATCCAACCCCTTGGACACCCCCCTGGACTTCCCACCGACCCCTCTGGATAGGCCTCCACCCCCTTGGACAGCCCCCCACACCCACCCATCCCCTTGGACACCTCCCTGGACACCCCCCGACCCCTCTGGACAGCCCCCGACCACTCTAGAAAGCACCCCCACCCCTCCTGGACACAACCCCCCACCCCCGACCTGCTTGGACACCTCCCTGGACACCCCCCAACCCTCTGGACAGCCCCCACCCCTCCTAAACACCACCCCCACACCCTACCCCCCTTGGACCCCCCCTGGACACCCCCAACACCCACCCACACCCTTGGACAGCCCCCCACACCCACCCACCCCCTTGTAAACCCCCCATGGACACCCCCCGACCCCTCTGGACAGCCCCCCACCCCTCCTGGACACCACCCCCCCACCCCCTACCCCCTTGGACACCCCCCTGGACATCCCCTAACCCTCTGGACAGCCCCCCCACCCACCCGGACAACCCTAAATACCCTCTGGAGAGGCCTCCACCCACTTGGATAGCCCCCCACACCCATCCAACCCCTTGGACACCCCCCTGGACACCCCACTGACCCCTCTGGACAGGCCGCCACCCCCTTGGACAGCCCCCCACACCCACCCATCCCCTTGGACACCACCCTGGACACCCCCCGACCCCTCTGGACAGCCCCCGACCCCTCTAGAAAGCACCCCCACCCCTCCTGGACACAACCCCCCACCCGCGACCTGCTTGGACACCCCCCTGGACACCCCCCAACCCTCTGGACAGCCCCCACCCCTCCTAAACACCACCCCCACCCCCTACCCCCTTGCACACCCCCCTGGACACCCCCCAACACCCACCCACACCCTTGGACAGCCCCCCACACCCACCCACCCCCTTGTAAACCCCCCTGGTCACCCCCCGACCCCTCTGGACAGCCCCCCGCCCCTCCTGGACACCACCCCCCACCCCCTACCCCCTTGGACACCCCCTGGACATCCCCCAACCCTCTGGACAGCCCCCCCCCCCCACCCACCCGGACAACCCCAAATAACCTCTGGAGAGGCCGCCACCCACTTGGACAGCCCCCCACACCCGTCCAACCCCTTGGACACCCCCCTGGACACCCCACCGACCCCTCTGGACAGGCCGCCACCCCCTTGGTCAGCCCCCCACACCCACCCATCCCCTTGGACACCACCCTGGACACCCCCCGACCCCTCTGGACAGCCCCCGACCCCTCTATAAGCACCCCAACCCCTCCTGGACACAACCCCCACCCCCGACCTGCTTGGACACCCCCCTGGACACCCCCCAACCCTCTGGACAGCCCCCCCACCCCTCCTAAACACCACCCCCACCCCCTACCCCCCCTGGACACCCCCCTGGACACCCCCCAACACCCACCCACACCCTTGGACAACCCCCCACACCCACCCACCCCCTTGTAAACCCCCCTGGACACCCCCCGACCCCTCTGGACAGCCCCCACCCCTCCTGGACACCACCCCCCACACCCTACCCCCTTGGACACCCCCCTGGACACCCCCCAACCCTCTTGATAGCCCTCCCACCCCCCTGGAATCACTGAAAATTTACCATAACAAGAATTTGGGCCATTCAGAGAATGTTTTTTGGTGTGGAGGAAGAACTGAGTTTCAATAGATAGAGAAGGAACTCGACATTAGGTTGTCTATTCCAGGTGTGGATTTGAAGGAGTTAATGTTTGTTCAGTGACCCAAGAGATTGAATCAGAAATTCAGATGTTGTGCCATTTTCTCATGATGAGGATGAATAATTGGTGGGGTTTGACTTTTAAATGGAGAGCTTAGCAGACCATTATATTTTCTATAGATCAGTAAAGGATGTTAGCATCGAACATAAGGCTTAAGGGATGCTTTCAGATCCAAATATGTATGTTGATGGATGCAATGGATCTAGTAGAGGTTCTAGAAAGAATGGTGGTTTTATTTGTTTAGGATAAGTAGTGAAGAAAAAACTAGTTAATTTTTTACTAGCTGAAAAGAGGGTATCTAAAATTTTTAACATGCCGAGGGGAAATCTGGCGAGTCCTCCTCGTGAAACTTTGTTTGCAGGGGGTGAAAATGGTGATGTGATCCCAAATCCATGCACCTATGCCATGGTTGTGTGTGAATAAAGTAGTAACAACTGTAAAAGGGCAACCCATCCAAATGGACACGCCCCAACCCTCTCGGGGATTTATAGAAAACGATGAAAAATTAGTGAAATCATAAAATTAGTCAATATTGCAAGTCGAACTAATAGATATAGGGATGATAAATAAGATTATGGTGCCAAAACGAGTTAAAAGGGTTCGCAATCGAAGAATCTTAGCTAGTTTCAACAAAAAAAATCACAACACACATATATATACTATCCGCGAAAAAAAACGAATGAGTGGGAGGATTACCTGAGTGCTGCAAGTTTAGATGATTGATCCGAGGATATTAAATATGAGAAATGATGATCACAAAACGAATCTAAACCCACAAAATGGACGAGCCGATTCGGGTTTACGCGCGAGAGAGACGAGTCGCGACTGTCGAAGGTAAACTCGCGAATCACAATCCACGGGTCTGGGTAAATTTTTAAATGAGTTATCACGTCGGTTATTCAATAACCGACGTTATAATTTTTTTAAAAACATTTATAACGTCGGTTATTGAATAACCGACGTAAAAACCGTCCTCCGATTCTTTTTTTACGTCCGTTATTTTATAACCGACGTTATAAAGGGCTCAAAATCCGCGTTTTATTACGTCGGTTATTCCATAACCGACGTCCAAAACATCTGCGGATTCTTTTTTTACGTCGGTTATAAAATAACCAACGTAAAAAGGCCTTCAAAAACCGCGTTTTTTTACCTCGGTTATTAAATAACCGACGTAACAAACGCCCCCCGCTTCTGTTTTTTACAGCGGTTAATGTATAACCGACATAAAAAAACGAAGCCGCACGATTAATAACGTCGGTTATCAAAATATCCGACGTTAAAGGTGTACTAAACACAGGTTTTTACGTTGGTTATTAAATAACCGACGTAAAACCCCTCGTTTTACATATTATGACGTCGGTTTTATATAACCGACGTAAAAAATGGTGACGTAAAAAACGTTTTCTGCACTAGTGATTGGAGCTGTCATTTTGATGGTTTCGTTTATTTCCCTTGAGATTAAGATATTTGGTGTGTAACATTTTTGTATGTTCTCTTGGACTCTTTTTTAGTCTTTTCCTATTCCACCGACCAATACATTACGAGGATATAAATTTTGATGGTGGGGAGATTGTAATAACCTGGGTGTCACATTGTATTTTTTAATTTATTTTATCTTGTTATGGAGCGAGATTGAGCTCCTATAGTCAGTGTACTAGAAATTCAAGTTTTTGGAGGCCTTTTAGTTGTTGCATGGATATCCCGCATGGTTAGTAGTATCTGTGTGATTTCCTTGTAGGTGCCCATGTGAGGTAGTGAAGTGCCCCATGACTTGTTCACGGTCAATTAAACTGTGTGGTGTGCTTGAGGATGGTTTTAGAAGTTGAATGTCCTATGTGGAACCGTTTTCTCAATCGTGTCTTATGCTACAGGTTACCATGTATGGTACCTGGCGAGGGCATTGTCCTGTACACTATTATCCCACGGTCATGTAAGCCGTACACAAATCGTTCTGGTGTCCATAAATTAAAAAATAGAATTTTTAATTTATTTTTCGTCTTCCATTTTCATATTTTTTCCCTCTTCTTATTCCCTCCTTGTGAATCATAGAATAGGTTTTCCACCCCTCCTTGACCATCCTCCACCCCTCTCTCATAGACCCTCCAATGTTCGATGAACCCTCCTTACTTTCTCACGTATCCTGCTCAGCTCATTGAGGTATGTTTTTCTTCCATTATAATGCCCCAACCCTAGTTATCCATAGTCGATGCATTATTACATAACATTGGAATGATCACAAGAGATAAAGTCTTGAATCCCCGAATTGTTTAGTAGACTTGGATATACTGGATACATATATAGGTTTTATATTACATTATGAAATGAAAAAACAACCACATTGCGTCCCCTTTGAACACACTCATATACCTTAGCCTTTTCCTGCGGGTTAATCGTAACATACTTCTTCGCATCCTGGGAAATATAAAACATAAAAAGGGGTGAGCTTAGATTCTAAGTATGGATAACAATATAATAGAAACTATCATAAATAAGCATAAACATTTACGTTAATGTATAAGACTAAAACACAATCCCTTTAATCATAAATTTCATTATAATATGGCAATGATAAATCAAATCATTCCATTTACATATTCTTATTGATATTTTACGAGTCAAATAATCAAATGAAATATCAATAGTCAATTTCATAATGATGGAATTTCTAATGCCAAACATCATAAACACGTAGTAAATCCCTTGTTCCAAGACTAAAAATAATATTTTGTCAAGTTCTTCTTTGATGACACTAGTTGGTCTCATTAGACCTACTGAAGAATCAAGGAGCTATAGTGGGCTCCACCTGTCACATACTAAGTCCAATGCATTCATCATATGAAAATGTTGAAACATAATATAAAAATTCTTATTAAAAATAGAATAAAAAATGTCAATACATTTACCATAAACAATTTATGGTATAAAAATAACACATCCATAGTCAAACATATCACAAAACCTTCATTTGAATATTGAATATTGTATTATAATAAATAAACATCAAATCAGTGTAAAAGATATCATATGATGTTTACATAGATGAAATCAAAACTATTTGAGAGAAATATCTCTTTCTATTTTGAATTTATCATAAAGGCACATAATTGTAAAAGAAGACATTTATTTTGAAAATATTCTTATAATATTTTAATGGAATCATCTAAGGTGTTGTAATAGTGGAAAACAGTTGTACCCACCGAATGTCTTATAAAACATTCTTACCTTTATATGTCAAAAAACTCATAAAGTACATTGTTTGGAAAACGTTGGAAATATTTATTTGAAAAAATTTCATAAAAATAAAAAACAAGGGTATAAATGAATTTAACTCATATTCTAGGAAATATTAAAAATGTTTTGAAATACATTTTTAAGAAATTTGGATGTGGATGATAAATAAGGTCAATCATGTCTCTATGAATTTTCAAATTCAATTAACAGAAGCGGTAAAATTTCATTTTAATCTTATAGGAAAATGTGCCTAGAAGGTGTGGTAAAAGAAGATAAAATGTTCAATAATTTTTTTACATCTAATTTTATTATAAAACGACTCCAATGAATTACATTGAAAATATATTTGTATTATTTATTTATTTTTATCTTAAATAAATTTAAATAAAATAATTTATTATTAAAAAAATGAATTTGTTATAGAATAATGTAGGGTTTATCACTATTCATCAATAATTGAATGTTTTTGGAAAAATATGAAAAATTCATCCTAAGCTAATTTTTATATTCCAAATCGAAAAATTAAGTACAACTTGAAAAATAAAATTTTTAAAATTTTAGAAAGTGGGTATTACTATTCCTAATAGCTAGTTTTATTGGTTGTGGTGTTCTGGAACTCGAAGTTGCGTACAATACAAGATTTTTCATTATTCATAGAGAAACGTACCATGGAAGCTTGGGGTGTTACATTATTCCCTCCTTCAAATAATTTCAACCTCATAATTTCTAGAATACTACTGCATAAAAAGATTTGAGTGGTTCTTCATCATATGTTCCTTGGGTTCCAACATTACCTCTTCCATTTTAGGGTTTCTCCATAGATCTTTTACCAGAGGAGTCATCCAATTTCTCAACTCTTGATATCTAGTATCAAGAATATTTATAGCCTCTTCACTATAAGAAATATCATGGTCCAGTTCTATTTCATCATAGGTGAGTAAATGCATTGGTTCTAGCATGTATTTTTTCAACAGTGAAATGTGGAATACATCATGAACATTGTAAAGACTTGTCCTCATTTCCAAATGGTACACTACCACTCTAATTCGTTATTGAATTTTGAAATTACCAACTTATATAGGACTTAATTTACCCTTATATTGAACTATACAACACCCTTCCATAGAGATACGTTTAGGAAAACATGATATCCTACTCGAAATTCCAAATCCATCCTTTAGTTATTGGCATAACTCTTTTTCCTAATTGGAGCTTCTTTGATGTGGGTCTGAATATTCCTCAACTTTTCCATTGTTTCCCCAACAAGTTCTGGGCCTATGAGTCTTCTATAAACAACATCATCTCAACAAGTTAGTGTGCAACATCTCTTTCAATATAACACCTAATATGGTTCCATCTGAATATTTGAATGGAAGGTATTGTTAAAGGAAAATTTAACCACATGTAAATAATGATACAACATACCTTGAAAATATTGTGAGAAATATCTCAACATGTCTTCTATGGTTTGAATAGTCTATTATGATTTTACATCAGTTTGAGGGTCGTAGGCAGAGCTCAATTGATTTTCAGTATCTAGGGCCTTCAGTTGTCTTTTCTAGAATTATGATTTAAAATGGGGATCATGACCAGAAAAAATTGATAGGGATACTACATAAAGTCTTCCAAATTCATTAATATGTATTCCTACAAAACATTCAATTGGTAAATCATCTATTATAGCAAGAAAATTTAATTACTTGGTATGACGATCAACAATGTGCCATATTGAAAAATTCCTTCTAGGAGTGTTTGATAGCCCCATGGCAATGTCTTTTATAACATTATCACATTTCAACTCAGTTATAGGAAAATGTTTCATGATTCCTCCAAGATGTTGTCTTACAGCCTTAACCTATTGAAAAACCATATATCTTGACACATAACCAGCAATCTCCCTCTTCATGTTTTCACACAAAAAATTTTCCATCAAAGATCTATACATCTTAGTTCTGCCATGAGGTATAGAGAAATTCAAGCTATGAGCATTGACCAAAAATTTTATTTTTAAATCAGGTATGTTAGGAACAAAAAATCTCTTCCCAAATTTCAAAATCAAATCTTTATATACGAATTTGATCCATCTCTCATCGTTCATAGCTATAATATTCTTTTGAAAATCTTCATCATCAGTCTGAGAACTTATTATCCTTTCTAGTAAATATGGATTGGAAACCATTTGAAAATGTATTGATGTTTCACCCTCTATGATTATTCCCATATCCATAATTACCAGATTCATGAACATAGGAACCCATGAAACCATCATCTTGTTCAAATCTCCATGATACTTTCTTAGCAAAGAATCTTCCACCTTATTTTCCTTCCCCAGGTGGTAGTTTATAGTGAAATCATAATCTTTGATTAGTTCTATCCATATCCATTGTCTCATATTGAGTTTTTTTTATGAGAAGATATACTTCAAACTCTTATGACCAGTCTAAAAGGCATTACTGTGAACTCATAATGCCCATAACCATTAGGAAATGTTGTCTTTGTATGTCTTTCGTCCTTAGACACAACTGGTGATATCAAAATATATGGTCAATCTTTGAAAAATATTTAGCTCCATGAAGTAGATCGAATAAATCATCCATGCGAGTTAGGGGATAGTTGTTCATTATTGTAATATCATTAATCTTCCTGTAGTCTATGCACATCATCATAGATCCATCTTGTTTATTTAATAAAAGAACATGGTCTCCCCATAGAGAAACACTAGGGTGAATAAATCCATTATTTATCAATTACTCTATTTGTTTCTTTAGTTTAACTAATTCGATAGTTGTCATTCTATATCAGGACTTTGATATGGGCCCTGTATAAGGAATCAAATCAATAGAATGCTAAGTTTCTCATTCGGGAGGGTTTCTAGGTAAATCCTTCGTAAACACATCAACATATTGTTGCACAATAAGTACATCCTCTATTTTAACATTCCATTCCACACACATAGTTATTTAATTCTCTTCTTCCCCAATAATTGAATTTAGTGGAGCTACTGGGGTTGGATCTAGATAAGAATAGGATGGTGAAGCTTTTTCTCTGAACACAAGGTACTCATTATCATCATAAAAAAGAGTAAACCCCTTCTTCTTTCAATAAATATTCACATCATGCTTTGAAATCCAATACATACTGAGGATTATGTCAAATTCAATTATGGGTAAGATGACGAGATCAGCAGATAAAGGTTGTTTATATGCCCTAATGGGATCTTATTCGTGAAATATTGTTACAATGATAATTCCCTTAGGATTTTTGACTGAAAATAAACTAATTAATTAAAATTTTAAATATCTAATTTTCATAGAAAAATTGAAAATAATGATGCAATGCAATGATATATATTCAAATAATGAATTGGCTAAATTTTTAGAAACCATTAAATTACCTTCCACCATGTCATTCGGAACATTAACCTCGGCAGTAGTGATCACATAAGCTTTCCCTTTCTCCCATGGCCATTTATGGGGTATGTTTCCTTGGAGATTAGGATATTCATTTGCATAATTCCCCATTTATCTTCAATAGTTTAATACTTCATTGACAACCTCTTTCTTTCCATTACAATAACAAGCTTGGTGGTCATTATCACCATACTTATAACAGACTCCCACTCCCTTCAGGAATGTACTAGGGTGTTTCTTCCCACATCTAATGTATGATGGTAATTAAACTTTTCCCTTATTCCACTTATTTACATTTATATAGTGGTCTACAAATATCTTCTTCACATTATTTTCTTTAAAGTCGTAATACTTTGAGAATTAATTTTATGTATTGATAGCACATCTGACAATATCTTTGTACGATGAGAAGGTTTGTGAGACTAATTATCATAGGAAAATTGTTTTTAACACATCAAATAATCGATAAATATTACTCCTTGGGTTATGTATATAATCTATTTCATGCCTTTTTAACCTTATAAAGCTAGCCTCATACCTTGCGACATTATCATTATACTTTTTACTTAGATTCAGAAATTGGCTTTCCAATCCACTCGATGGTCATGAAGAAAGTATTTTTCTATGTAACGATATTTAAACTCCCTGCATTCAATATTTGATACTTCTTCATCCTCCATTTTTTTTGAATTAATGAACACCACTAATCTGCATCTCCTATGAGGCAATAAACTGACATGGAAACTTTTTCTATTTCACTACTCTCCAAAACATGAAATATTTTCACTATGGAACATAACAATTTCTTACCTACAAATTGATTTTTAGTTTCATATAATGTTGGTGTGTGTTTCCCCATGAAGTGGTCTAGCATTTAGCCTCTGCGTTGTGGATCAGGGTGCTCCATATGGTTAAGGTTATTATTCATCACCTGAGTGAGTTATCCTAGTACTGTTATAAGTTGTTCCGTACCGGTTGTATCACCTGTACCACTATAATTTTCTTGATTAGGAGGGAAATACCTACACGTATTACGTGCGTTGATACGGTTTCCATTCCATCCACTAGACATCATTTATAAACAATGGAAAACACTAGATAAGTTTATAAATCACAATACATAATTCCAAACTAGTAAAATACCAAACATAAATTGAACAGTTTATGCATATAATCCATAGTCATAAAAAATGTTTTAATTGAGGATTTATTTACTCATAAATGCTTCATAATGGTTTGTAATGAAAATTTGAATAATCTAAAGCATATCCCCCAAGATATTTGTAAAACGGAGTGCAGCAAGGCACGTAGTAATGTTCCAGGATACCCTGGGTCAAGACCAAAACTCATTGTCTGAGTTTTCACTCCTAGTTATATTTATGGAAAAGGTGCCACTACCTTCTCATATCCTGACATAGATGTATTTCATGGAAAATTCACAAAATCCCTACATTTACAAAATTATAGGATGTTCTTCTAAACTAATCCTCAAAGTATATCATATGGAAATGTTCTCTAATAAGAGATTTTTTAATCTAGTTTCCATGGTTTGAAATAAACTTCCTATGATACCAAATGTAATGCCCCGAACCTAGTTACCCAATATAAGTGAATTATTACATAACATTGGCATGATCACAAGAGATCAAGTCTCAAAAGGCTCATTTGTTTTGTAGCCTTAAATGTACTAAAAAATACATAATATTTATAGTATATAATGAAAAGAAAAAACAAAAGAATTTTTCCCCCTTTGAACACACTCATATCTCTTAGCCTATTCCTATTGTTTAATCTTAATATACATCTTCATATACATGGGGAAAAAATATAGAAAGGGGTGAGCTCAGATGCTTATTAAAGATAACAATATAGCCGAAACAATAATAAATAAGTATATATATTTAATGAAATGTAGAAGAATAAAACAAATTACTTTTAAAAATAAACTGTAGTATAATATGGAAAATTTAAATCAAATAACTCCATTTACATATTTACAAGTATATTCTACTTGTCAAATAATCAAATGCAATATCAGTAGATAATTTCATAATGATGGTATGCATAATACCATTCATCATAACCATATAGTCAAGGCCTCATTCCAATACTAAAAATTATATTCTATCAAGGCCTTGTTCCAAGACACTATTTTTTCTCATGAGACCTACCCATGTATCGAGGAGCAATAGAGGGCACAACATGTCACTTACAAAGTCCAATGCATTCCTCATATGAAAATGACGAATCATAATATAATTTTTTTATTAAAACTAGCATATGAAATGGAAATACTTTAACCATAAACCATGAATGGTATAAAATTAACACATCCACAGTCAAACATATCACAAAGCATTCAATACAATATGGAAGATTTTATCATAATAAATCAACTTCAATCAAGTTTGAAATCCATCAAAACATGTTGACATAGAAGAAATAAAAACTATTTGATTGAAATATCACTTTCTACTTAGAAATCATTTAAAGGAAAAATTATTATAAAAGAAAACATTTATTTCGAAAATATAATTATAAGCATGAAAGGGAAGCTTCTATGGTTTTATTACTATGGGAAGTAGTTGTACCCTCTATACATGTTAAAAATACAATCTTACCTTAATTTTTCAAAAAGGTCATAATGTAACTTGTTTGGAAAATCACAAAAAGATTCCTTTAAAAACATTTTATAAAAATAAAAAGAAGGGTATAAGTGACATTAACATGTATTCTAGGAAGTATAAATTTTTTTTGAAATTCATTTTTATAAAACATGAATGTTGATGAAAAATAAGTCCAAGTAGATACTTATATATAAACAACCTTGGATAGTAAAGAGATTAAAAAAGTAACCCTTACCATGTACTTTTCCTTGGTCAAGGGTACGTTATACTCCTATATAGTAGTTAAATATTTGTTATTAAATTATAAAATAACAACATACATAAATATGATATCGTATATGATCTTCTATTATTTCTTTTTTAATAATATTTAAGTAGTATCATTGTTTTGAGTGCTAACTGATTCGTTTTCCGTTATATGCTTCCTAAAATAAGTCATCTTTGTTTTGGATATGATATATTTTATTCATATCCTGAATGATATTAATTTCTTACACATTATTTTTAATCATAAAATGAAATTTTTTTTGGAATGGTTATAATGGGTAATGAATCTCATCGCGTTCGTGGAGGCGGTATTCTTTATGTATACACGAGCGACAATAAAACTCTATTGATAGTGATATAATATGTAATTGGATGTTATATAATATATAATGAATCATTAAAATGTCATATTTATTATTTTCATCCATTATACTCATTATTATACACATCCCAATAATGACTTGTTGAATAAAAAATTACCCCACGACGTGACGACGGTAAGCTGGACGTACACTCGTATGGTGACTTTGTAATTCATAGGATGGATAGAATAATAAATATGGTTATAAAATATTTATAATAACATCACAGTATGTATATGTTAATGGATTTATTATTTTAGTTAGAATAAAACAAAGAAATAGTAAGTGGAAGAAGAAAATAACTTTGGAAGAGGTGATGAAATTATTACCTCTTCTTTGAGTGCTTCCTTTTGATTTGATCAAAAGAGTCCCTTAATTGGATTATGATAAAATTAAGGCCTCTAGGTTGAATTGAGGGTAATTGGTAGGATATTTGAGTAGGGGATGTCTGTTCCAAATGTCTTTTGAGATGTGATTTTGAGAGAAGGGATGTACCCTTTTATAAGAGAGGTGAGGGTCACTTTAGGAAAAATTTGAAATATTATTTTATTATACAATAAAATAATGTATATAATGGATAAAAAAAGATTTAATTCAGGGATAAGGTGGTTATGGGTTGGAAAACTCTCAACCAATTGGTTTTATAAAGGTTTAGGTCACTATATTAACCTTATCTTTTATATTTTACTCTTACTTAAATAGTTAAACATTTACCATGTATTCTTGTATTATTATAATAAATTGTTAATAAACATACTATAAATGCCAAGAGAACCCCAACTGGTTAATTATTTATATATATATCCTTATCTATTTCCATTGGCAGAACCTTATTTCTTTAGGAATATTATATCAATTTATAATATAGTATTTGTTTTAAAACTCATTTATGTAAATTTTGACACTATTTATTATTTGGTTTTTGTGAAAGTCCTAAAAAACAATCTTACATAGAAAAATAAATTAAATCAAGCCTAAAAAGTCTTTTAAACCTATATAAATATTTTAATTCTTCAAAAGTCACTATTTACATTTATTTGGATATTTATAATATCAATTATTTTAATCATTCATTAATAGTTTAATTACTGTATCATCATTGTGTCATAAATAAATAAATATATTTAATTTCTAAAAATTATAAATAAAATAAAATTATGTAGGAAATATGTTTATATTTCTAATGAATTTTTATGGTCGAATTTATATTATGTATAACCCAATATTAAAAATGGTTCATTTATTTAACATAGAATTTAACAGTTTTACTCATTTTAAAATAATAATATTTATTTTCCTAATCTAATCCAAGTAGTTCAAAATGGATAATATTTTCTTCCTATGTTTTATTTTGGTCGAAAACAACTTATCCAATAGTATTAGGTCATGTGTTAGGGTAATTATAATATCATTTTTAGTTTTAATTACCCTATTTACTTTTAACCCTCATAAATAAAATTTAATAGTTACTATTCACCAAAAATTATTTTCATCCTATTGAACCATATTTTACTTAATGATGTCAAAAATGCCTCTTGAATTTTTGAAATTCAATTCACAGATGTAGTAAAATTATGTTTTATTAAAATTTTCAAATGTGCCTAGAAGGTGGGTAAAAGACATTAAAATTTTCAACAATATTTTATAACTCAATTTTTTTATAAAAGGACTCCAATGAATTGAATTGAACTTATATAGGTATTATGTATCTATTTTGACGTAAAATAAATTTAAATAAATTAAATAATTATTTAAATTAAAAATAGGTTTTAATAAATAACGTAGTCTTTTTCACTATTCATCCAAAAATGAATGTTTTCAAAAAAATTCCAAAAACATCACCCTATGCTAGTTTTTATATTCCGAATCCAAAAATGAAGACCACATTGAAAAATAAAAGGTATGAAATTTCAAAAATAGGGTATTACTATTCATAACGGCTGGTGTGATTGGTCGTAGTGTGCTGGAGGTCGAAGTTGCATATAGTACAAGCTATTGCATTATTCAAAAAGAAATGTACTACGTAAGCTTACAGAGTTAAAACCTTTGACTCCTCCTATGATTTTTCGATCCCCCTCCCCTTATCACCTAGTTTCGTTCATCTAAACCCTAGGTCATGGGTTCATATGAATATTGTGGTTTCTTCCATCTATAGGGTATATGGAAGGTCTCTTGGGTTGAATTCATGCATTCTACAGCAACCGCCATCGAAGGAAATTCAGATTGGCTCATCACAGCTCACCAATGATACTCTGGTTAAGGATTTTATTTTTTTGTTTTGTTTCAAACCATCTGTTTGGGTTCCTTAGGGATTTAGGGATCCTATTATTGTGGTTGAGTGTTGGCAGCTCCTTGAAATATTGGGCACACATTCATAAGTACGTTTTTATGTGTCTATATATACCATCCATTCATGATTTTCTTAATGGTGTGGAAAAAAAATACATTGGGATAAATGGAATATATTTATATATAAAAGAATGAATTTGTGTCTGTAAGTTTGGGGTAGTCTTTATCCAATGATTCAAGTGTCGATGTGTTCTAGATGGATCTTCACCTCCTACAGAAGCTGTCAATATGCAATTTAATTCCTTTGTATTTCTGATATGCATGTCCTTTATTTACCTTTGATTCAAGTGAATATATATTTGATGTACCTGTGTTTATTTGAAAACATTTGATTATTCATCGGCCTTGGCAAAAATGGTTGGTCTTGTAAATCCTAGTTTTATGATTTAAAATAGAATACATAATTATGATAGGATTTCAATGAAAAGTATTTGGGTCATTTTAACGGTTCAAAAGTGAGGCAATTGGTCTTGTCCAATTTTGGGTTCATTTCTATAAAAGTGATCTTTCAAAGGGGATTTGGTTTTAAATTGTGGTGCAACCTCAAATAATTTCTAATGAGGTTTTCAATTTTATTCCAAATGGTGTTTTGAAAGGAGAGTGTGGTTTATCCCTTGTATAAATTCCTAGTTGACTTCATTAATAGGGGTTTTGATGGAAATAAAAAGGGTTGTTCAATGTTTTGTTTTTCAATGGGTAACTTGAAATAGTTTATGAGATGAATAATTTGGTTAAACCTCTAAAAATGTATTAAGTGGTGTTTTATCGAAATATTGTTGAAATAATATTCTTTGACCATAAATTTAAATTTTCAAGAAGAAATACATTGGGGGGGGGGGTAACATTGATATTCTTAAGAACTTGTGTGTTTATGTAGGATCCCTTTTGGTGTTTTATGGTTTTCTATATTTAAAAAATGATGTTTTTTATAAAGTGGATATGGAATTTTCTATTGATTTATATGGTTATGGTTGGATATTTATATTCCTTCCTTAGAATTGTGACTAAAGTTTCATATTGTTCGGAAATGTATATTCAAATGTTTATGAATTGAGTGAAGGCCTGGTTGGATCTCATGGGGTGATATTGATTTCACTTGTTGAACCTACTTTTTGTAGATGGATATTTTTTGTTTATAGGATTGATGCTGGTGTTGTGATAAATGGTTGGGTCATTTCTCTCTCTTGTTGTGGTTTGGGTTCCCTTGTGTGTGGAATTATATATTAGTTTATTAATTTATTTAACTAATTGAAACCCCAACAATCCCCGTTGGATGCATGGAGGATGTCAGGGTCAGGATTGAGGATTCCCATGGGGTGTGTTGTGTTAAAAAAAACTTATGTTCGGGTTGTTATGTATGAAAATTGTGGAACTTAAGGAATTGACTAGGGGTTGTTATGTTTAATAGGTTAACGCGGTATTATTAAAGGAAATTTTGAGAATTGGGATAATTTGTTAATATTGTTTATAAGTGAGATTAATGTTATTTGAGCTCTATTAATAGCATGTAATAAGTGGGTTCTTGGTAATTATGTTAAAATATTAGGAAAAAATGGTTATTTAAGTGTAAAATGAAATGTGAAATGTTATTTTTGTTTGGGATTACTTTGGTAGGTAATATAGTATTTGTGGTTAATGGATATATGTAAGAATGTGAATATTTCATGGTAAGTGGGGTATTGACTAGAGATTCTACACCTATAGGTCAAGTGAGACAGAGGCTCTAAACACTACCCCATAATTCATGGGTTAGTGAATGAGACATATCTCTATTCCCCTAATGGTTTCATTCCACATGAACTTAGGCTATGTAGTGAGGAAAATGTGTTTATTATTATGTAGTTATCTCTAGTGAGAGAGAGACTTGGTTTATTTCCCATACTATGGTAATTGGCCGGATTTGGTCATAGTGTATGTGTTATATTGCCTAACCCATGTAAAACCTAATGAATGTAATTGTTTTCTGAAAACTGGTAAAGGAGGAGAAATGATAATAATGAAGAAAATATGTAAAGTGAGTATGGTTAGTTAATGACACCTTGTTTATTCGTATTTACCTTGTCACCCCTCTAGAGCGTTCTTCGTGTTTGTCAACATTTGACCTAGAGAATAGGATGAACAGACATGGCATTCCATAACCCTTGAAAAGTTTCTTCTTGGTTCGGGTTGGTAGTTTGTTCGATGTGTTTGTTTGTTTCATGTTTGGAATGAAATAATGATATATGTTTTGCCCATTTTTTCCATTGAGTATAGTGATAATTATGCCCCCCTTCCTAGGCCTCGTTTTTATTTGTGGAGGATGATCCAAGTTCTCTTTGATTTTTATTTTACACTTGTTAGAAAATGTTTTAAAGTGATTATTTCTTCAAAATAAAGAAAATGGCTGTTTTTTGAAAGTATAGTTGTGTGTGTGATTTTGATAAGGCTTCATCCCACGAAATCTTTATCAAATTAATGTTTGGGGTTTTTGGAAAGTATAAGTAATTGATTTAGAAGGTATTTATGGATCGAGTTTTTTTCCATTGAGATAATTATTTATGTAAAATAGATTACCTACCATTATTTTTAAACCTGAAATGAGGACTACCATTAGGAGACCTATTTCATAGTTTCGTGAGTTGTGGTGACCTACTGGTATTTAATCTCATGCCTCTATATTTCAGTAAATCAGTTGGATTCCCCATTCTCTTAGAGGCCTACATAGAGGAGAGTTGGGTGGATAAGTTTTTGGGTCTCGGCTTGGGTCATTTAGTTTCCCACCTTGAATTCTTGTAGCTGTTTCCTTTAGAGGTTTTGTTTTTTCATAGCCTACTTCATGCACTTTTATTTATTTGTTTATTTAATTTATATTTTTTTTCTGTTGTTTATTTATTTTTGTGTGAAATCATTCAAAAAATGTTTCTGATGATTCCCATAAACTAGTCACTAGCCCGTGGGGATCAGGAGAGCACATTAGTCTTTGTGGTGTTTGGGCTCAGTTGTTGGGTAGGATGGCATCCCGGGCCTAGATGTTACATATATTCATATCCTTTAAAACATATATAATTCTTATAGTAGAATGTTGATTGAATTTAATACATTCAAGACCATATTTTAAAATAGTATAAAAATTTACTAGACCCTAAACTCATCGTAGGACCAAACACTCAACACCACTTCCTAGAACAAAAACAATAGTATTTTTATATAAAAAGTACCTAATCCCATTTGTGTTGCAACCCCCCTTTGTATATTTGTACATTCAAATATATCTATTTGATTTGACCTTTCAAAATGGGGTTGTCCCTTTACATTTTCCCATATTTTGAGGAAGCATTAAAAAGTGTCTCCTATGATTCATTCTTTTATATTTTATGATTCTAATTTCCATGTTCTTTGAAATTAATACACCTATTAATTGATCAGTAGGTGTAGTTCAATGTTCATTCAGTACTATAACGATAATTTATAAATACTAATTTCTAATAACCTAAATGAAATAATTAGATAAATAGGATACTATCTGTGAAAATGAAAACAAAATGACAGGGAGAGAGAGATGTACACCAATATACCATATATTTTTTTAAAAAAATCAGAAGAAATATTAAATATATATTTATTGTTCAAAAAATTAACCAATTTAATAAATGTTACTTGAATTTATAATATTTAAACAAACTGAATATATTGACAAAAAATTATTCAATGTGATTATGATTTAAACTAAAATGTATTCAATAATATCTTAGATAAAACACATAAATCATGATATATTCATTAATAAAACCACTATCATCATTAAAAAACTCCCCTTTCGTTATATAATTATTAAAAATATCATTTTTGATGTTTAATGAAAATAAACTAATCTAATATCCATATATTTCTCCCCATTTTTTGAATAACTTAAATTTCAACCACATTGTAATTATTATGAAGAAAATAATATAATGTTCATATGAATTTTAAATAAAATGACTTCAAATTTGAATTCCAGAGAGAAAATTCGATTTTGAGAATGATTTATCTAACAATTTTTTTATCTTTTTCGAACCTTTCATAATAGGTATAGTGAGGTAGGGAAGAGGAATGTTTTTGAGAGAGAATGTAAAAATAATTTTATATTAATGGAATGAAGAAAATAAAATAAAATAGAAAAATAGAAATAAAATAAAACAATAGAATATTAGGAAGAAAATATGAAGAGAAAATAAAATTAGAACATACCTTTCCCATGGGAGAAAATTCTTAGAGAAATGGATTTTACCTCCATTGATTCATATATTCATTTGAAATAGACCATTTTTGTAGCATCACACTAAAGAAGAAACCATTGATTTGTTTTTTATCAATGAAAACTAAACAACATCTGTTAGAGAGAATATAAAATAATGTAAATTATTATAATCCTAATCAGTTTTCATTTAATAGATATAAAAATAAAACATATTTTTAAATAGTATAAAAATATAACTGCTATAACCAATTTTAATTTAATTATAATACGTTTTATAGTGTAATTATTTTATAAAATAGTTTTTCATATATTGAAATAAATAAAAAATATTTTGAGATGAAATTGGAATTGATAAAAACATATATCCCTTAGTGAAAATATTATAATTAATTACATATGGAACCCCTAGATTGATTATATATATGAGATAATGATCTCATAGAGATGATAAAATTAAAATATTCAATAATAATTTTATGTTTTAAAATGATTTTAAAAGAATAATAATATTTTGACAATATTTTTAAAGAAATCTCATGATACTATATATAAAAATGAATGATTCGTAAGTGAACAATTCTTAATTAAAATTTAATGAAATTCTAATCATCAAGTGCTAGTGTTTTTGAAACAATATAAGCAATGTGTAATTCCATATAGAATATTATGTATAAGAAATAACTAGTTGGGTAGTGATGTCTCCTAAAAATAGAGCCAATGTACAATGTGAATGATATATGATTTCTAGGTAGGATTCCAAGGGGAATTTATTTCGCTAGTATTATAACACCAAAATAAATATATGGTTAAATGAAATTGTAATTTTTAAGAGACTATATTCAGCTATTTTTTTCGGTGAAATAACTTTTGAAAACTATGTATTCTACATCATCAACAGAATGTATTTTCTTATATCCATTCATACTACTCGATGAGTAAAATGCTTTTCTATGTATGTGGAAAATCACCCTTGTAGTTTTCCTATCTAGTTAGAATCCTCCAAAATTAGCATCATGTTGTTTCAAAAGAAGTACATTTTTTTCAAAGACACCAATATTTTTATTCATGTTAACATTAAAAAATTATTTTTACACATTTGAAATGAGAATCCCTTATATTGTTTAATAATAAGAAAAGAATGAAAAAGTGAAATATATATCATGTCGGCTGACTATAAAGTAATGTATACTTCAAATAACACTTCTACAAATCCATTGGTTGATTCCAATTCCAGCATAATTAAATGTAATATAAAATGTTCTACTCAAAGTTGTTAAAAATTCCATGTATTGAACAATATAAATAATTTTACGATTTATTTTATTTATTTATTATGGTTCATAAAAATTCCTCCTTTGCATTGAAAAATTTGAAAACATAATATTTTTTGGTGTTAACAATTAAAGATGATTTAAAATTACATTTTGATTCATTCATAATAATAAAAATATTTATACACTTAGGTATTAAAATAACATGATCTATATAAATTTTAAAAAGAAAAATAATTTATCATGTGTATTAAAAAATATATGAATCACCTTTTCAAATATTAGGAATGTTTTATAAAATATAATTTTAAATAAATTTAATCCAATCCAGAGGGGATAGTTTTAAACCATAGAGATAGTTATTGAATTTGAATATATAATTTATAAAAAGGTGATTCCAATGATTGATGGTTTCTCTACAAAAACATTTTCATTAATGAAAAAATTATAAAAATCTTTTTTCATCCATTTGAAAAAGTTATATGTTGTGATGATTGGATAATGAAAATATTATTTTAATGGAATCTAGTCTATCAGTGGGATAAAATAATTTACCAAAGTAAATTCCATATTCTTGTTTATAAATATTAGCATGTAATTATGATTTATATCTAGTTATATTAATAGATTCATTAATTTTATTACAAAAATATAATTTAGAGACTATGGTTTTTATGACCATTATTTCATTCTTATAAATTCTAAATATAATTTAAAGTGTATTGATTTAGCTCCTATTTCTTGAGACATACCTCATTGTTATCATTAAAGGGAACAATTTTGGTTTTGGGGTTCTAGGTGAGAAAAAAGGCATTGTTTCTAGTCTCATTCATGAAATATATTCAAGTATGAGTTCCTACATAAAAAATATGTAATGATGTTTTAAAAGGGACAATCTATATATTTTATTAAACCATTTAAAAATTACTTTGAAAGATATTAATTTCCATATTAATATTCAATCTATTTTAAATGTTCATTTAATATGTAATTTTCAAAATGATTTTATGAAATTGATTTTGTAAAAAATTCATCAAATACAACATTGCATCATTATCCCTCCATCATAGTTCTTTTTAGTGAATCCTCATTCCTTTCCTGAGTTTTAGTACCCATGAAAGAATTAATATTAATTTTCAAAAGAAATTTTTATATTATATTCTCATGTGTTTAAAATAAATCATTTTCAACTCACTCATTTGAAAAAGAAGTCTTTGTGGTTTTTTTCCAATGTTCATAAGGGATATTGTTTAGATGATATGTTATATAAATATAATTAATCATATAGAAATAAATATTCATGGAATGTACCTGAATATGGTTTTTTAAATATAATTAATTTAATATAGTTTTGGTGATTTCTTGGATAGTTAGATTTCATAACACTTCTACACCACATTTTGGAGAGGCTTTACATGAATAAAATAAATTATTATATCCAAAAATATGACATAAATAATGAAATAAATTAATTTAAAATTCTGTAAAATTATAACATTAAATTAGTATAGTTTTACATAATTTTATATTTTAATCATTTTTAGACAACATGATTAAGGACATCTAAGAATAAATTGTATAATATAAACGCAATCTCATGGGAATCTTGTAATGTCAACAGTAAAAAAAATATAAACACCATCCACAAAATTCATTTTCATAATTCCAAAATTAATCAAGATGAATTTATTATAGATATTTTGAAGAACAAAGAATATTTTTATATTTAAATGTTTTTTCCTTTGTGGGGTACCATATTTACAGGCTTCACAGAACATTTCATCATTTTAATTGAACAAGGTAAGATCATGTACTAGTTGCTAATGGTTGAGTTTAATGAGTCAATGTATGAAATAATGAAAAATGTGTTTATACTAAATCTAGGAATGAAAAAATTTATCACTAAATACATGTACATTTTTTGAGAAAGACATATTATATTCATTATATATAAATTTTTAAATATATTTTTTGTAAATAAATATTTTAATTCAATATTAAAACAATTAAATAAATCATTTTAAAATAAATATTAACAACACAATCACCTATTTTACTAATTTTGAGTAAATTATATTTCATGCCATTAATAAATAAGAAATTATTAAAAAGTTTTAACCTAAAAATTTGATGCTACCTTAAATGATTACCTTAAACATAAATTTATCATTATATTTAATTAGAAATTCTTGTAATTTAATAATTTGATTGTATTTTTTGATATTACATCACATGTTTCAAGAGAAAAAATTATCATGGTACCATAGATCTTTATGGAATTTTATCAGAAAAATATTTTCATACAAAAATAAATTGACTAGATGTTTTGTTACCCACACCAAGATGGATCCTATAATGTTCTGAAATAATGATTTCAGAATAGAAACATTCTTACCATGATGTTTTATTTTTGATAAATTTGAGAAATACAGATAAATTTGGCCTCCTATATCGTGAATTATTTAAATCATATTCATAGTCTAAATCACTAATAATTTTAAAATAATTAAAAAATTATCATATGATTAAAATTTAATAAATGTAGTTTTGGGGAATTTTTTATGGTTTTTATATGACAAGAAAAACATAAACCAACTGATTATTTTCCATGATTTAAAAGGCCTAAAAATTTGATTAATGTATCTTCACCATCAAAAATTAGAAAAGAAAAATTAAGATATCATTTATGATGGATGTGTGATTATTGACATCTATTTGATATTTTAATTCTGTGGGTAAATATTTTGTGTCATATTAAGGAATATCCTATTCAATTTTAATAAGATATTTTTTTGTTTAAATTTATCTTATTTCATATCTATAATTTTATATAATGAAATAAATTGATGAAATTGTTTTTTATTTGATTATGAATGTATATTAGTTCCCCATAATTAAGTTGATTAGAGGGTCAAGAAGAAGAATGAGAAGGGAAATAATTTTTAGAAGTATGTGGAGATAAGGAAATAAAAATAGGGTTACTAGACTCGATGTCTTCAACAACTTTTTCCATACGGCACGATGGGGTTGAATCAGTTTTATAATTTCATTCGGATATGTCCATTCAATCGTCCATTTTACTCCAAATTATGACATTAAATTTATTTTTACGCTATTTATATTCATTTATTACTTTATTATAAGGATGTAGTTTTAGATTGATGTGTGGATTGTTTTTTACATTCATTAAATGTTTATATTTTTCTTCTATTTGGATTAACTATTTGGATATGGTCAAAACATTCTTCTCCTGGAAGTAATTGTTCATGATTAATGTGAGGTGTGGAAAGTCATCATTTCACCTCCGAACGAATAATCATTAAAATTATTTAATGAAATATTTTTTTTATAACATTAACCTAATTGGACAGTTTATCTTTTTTTCATCTAATTTCTATTTCATATATCATTAGTGATCAGATGAGTTGTTCAGAATCCTCTTTTTGACATCCTTCACTTCTTGAATGACCCTAGTTTTGGGATCCCAAGAGCTAGGTAAAGCACATCGGATTTTTATTATAATTCTTTCTATAGATATATCATAACTAATGGATATTATAAAATATAAAATTCCCGAATATATCATAAAAATTATTTTAGTATAGTATTTAGGAATAATAAAAATTCAGTCTAAATAATGATGATACAAATCCAATGTAATGTCATATACATTATTTTTTTTATTTTGAGACATAAAATAATTTCTATATTTAATAAGATATTTTTAGAGTAGAAAAAGATTAAAATCAATATAATTAGGGCCATAAAATATAGAATTCGAAGAATTTTTATTTTGTTCCAAATTAATAACCTCTATGTTTTTAAATTTTTTGTCAGATTATTTAGTACAGACATTTTCATGCATTACAATATTATTAAATGGATATGTTATACTATGATAATAATTCAACATTTCAGTTTTCTAATATGAAAAAATTTGTTCCAGTAAAAAAAATGCATTTGAATAGAAAATATATTCCACAATAAAATGAAACATTGAAATCAATTGTTATTTTTATAATTTCTTAATATTAACATGATTTTGAAAAGAAAAAAATTGAAAAATAATACTAGGGAAACCAATTGTTGGTTATATAAATATGTTAAGTGTTTAGGGGGTGAATTTATATATTTAAATTTAATATAAATGATAATGAGAAATTCAAATTTAAAAGTAATTTAGTTGTAAAAATGATAAATTGATAGAATCATTAACGTGATAATTGATAAATATAATAGGAATTATATATTTATAATCAATGTTTAATAATCACTGATACTATCAAATGAAACATATTAAATTATATATTTCGGTGTTGTAATGACATATTTTGTTGATGTAAAAAGGGTTTAAACAAAATTGAAATGGATTTCCACAATTGCTCTAGATGAGACTCTACGTATCCACCCATTGCATCATGATGCTGATAATGTTAATATATTAGTCCTAGTAGTGATCAAGATACCTATCACTCAAACTTATTATATTTGGGTATCCCCTTGAGATTCAGTTTTACCAATATACCACATTTATCAATTTTGTGAAGTGGGAACCTATTGTAGAAATGTGAGGAGAAGAGATACGTTTTCCTAATGAAAAATGTTACATTTTCTCTTTTATATATGATTACACATTGGGTTGAGATATTTGATAAATATGTTGTGATAATTTGAGAGACGGGTAAATATAATATGTCTCTAAGACATTATATTAGAATTCTAGAAATTAATATTTGATTATTCAATGTACGATGGTGGAAGAAATTTGATATGATATAAGGCTCATTGGTCCTCTATTTATATCATTATAAAATTTTGAAAATAGTCAATAGTAATTTTGGGATTAATGAAATAATTTTCATATGATTTAATCATTATTTTTACGCATTAACTGTATTCCAAAATAATCCCAAGGTGAAAATCCAAGAATCACACCCTACCATAAAATCCAAATCCATTTTGGTCTACAAAACCCCCAACCCATGTGTGTGGACAATTATATTTGAATACATGATCCAATAACTCCACCTATCCAAAACTCACACATCAAAATTGGTGTAGCCCCAGATATTTTTTCCCCATTTCAAGTAGATTAAAAAATAACCTCTTCCACACACTCCTAAGGCCATCTATGATTCATTTACCCTCCAACCAATAGTTTATTACATCTAAAAATAAATATTAATGAATCATTTAATGTTATTTCATGATAATATATAGATTTCATCATGACTAACAACCAATAAATTTATTTGAAAACATAAGATAAATTGGATATTGATTATAAAGTTAAACCACCTTGAGATAGATATATAGGTACAATAGAATTTACATGTTTTCCACATTAAGGGTTTGAGGGTGAATCAATTTCCTCTCAATTTCCATTGGTTTCATGTACGAGGGGATATACCCCTATCCCATCTCTAACTTCTCCTCATATTGAGGTGTTCATATTGGTGTTTACATTGTATATTGGTGTATTATTCGCTTATGATGTTATATCATTTTCCACCTATTTCCCTCTAACATGTGGTGGCGTCTGGATTGGGTTTTAATGAATAATCAATTAGATAATGGGGGAATTTTCAAATCATTTTTTCAATTTCTTTCATCCTTGGAATCTGAGATCCTGCGATACTTTTAGTCTTCAATTTATAATCATTTTGATAAAGATACCTAACACCCCATATTTATTTTATTATATTCCAAACATTCATATTAAAATAGTTATGGAATATATGTAAATTATGAGTGATTTATCATATAATGTTTTTAGGGGATGAAAACGGGTAATATATGTATATTTAGTTGTAGACATAGTTTAATAAGGATTCCCATAATATTTTATTTTATTATTATGTTTCAAAATTAACATGATAATTTCATTTTAAATTTAATTCTTGATCATTTTACGATATATTTCTTATGTTAGGGATTTGAATTTAGTGTGATCTTGAATGGTAATGGTTAGAATTTATAATGGATGATGATGTTATACTAATCCTTATGATTAAATTAGATTAATCAACCCTACAGTTAGGTAATCTATAGTATCCTCCCAATTCTATTATGAATTTTTATTATTATTCATGGTCATGGGGTCATGATACCCTATAATTGACGATGTGAGAATATGATTAATTGTTCAATTTAAAATGTGTTTCTATCTTACTCAAAATCCTTATTAAGGTTGGAGAAGATCCAAGACCACATTTTTCCTCGAACAGTATCTTATCTTCCTCAACCCCAGATGGTTAGGGCCCTATGTTGAATCCCAATAGAAACTATTCATAATGAAGTATGTGAATGTGTTAGAGAAGGGATAATGGCCTTTCCAAGAGATCCCATAATCACATACAAGAGTTGGAATGAGTTGGAGTTATAATAATGTACTGATTCATTCCTTTTAAGATACTTGTGAAACCTTTTAGCCATTGGGCTCATCAAACAGAACATTTTTCAGGGATCGTTCTGCTTTATTAATTTTATAGTATATTATGAGACTCTATAATTTAATTATCATGGGTTATGTGAGAGGGATGAACTAGTTATTCTATTTACTTTTGTAGATATTATTTATAACATCTCTATGGTGTGATTCCTTGTTTTGAATTTGAGTCCATGTTTACTTATGACAATAAGGAGGCATGTGATTCCTTTTTTAAGACATTGTTTAACCTTAAACTTGAAAAAGACAATGTACCCCATGTGGGGCTCCCTAATTATTGAAATGAGACCCTGGGAACCAAGGATGTAACACATTGGGGTTTTGAACCTAGTGAGAGGTTTTGTTTGAGTATGTATAATGAAAAAAATTTGGTAGTTCAAAAAATCAATAATATTTTTTGTCTTTACTTGGTATATTCTCTAATAGATTATTTATTATAGAATTAAAATTTTATGAGTGGTAGTGTTTTATAATGTGATACCTAATTAAAAAAACTACTATATCGGAGGTCTATATTAATATAACTATGGAAAACCTGGATATGGAGTCATGGTTGATCAAAAATACCAGGAAATAGCTTTTTAGAAGCATTCCCCAATCCTATGATATTTTTTGTCTTTTCTAAAGATGAGAAAACTCTGGTAGGGGAGGTATATGACATATTAGAGTTATACTCACGAGACAATGGACTTTTTTGTTGGAAGTTTTGGTCTATGTAACATACAAAGAGACACCTTAGAACATGTTGAGGTATGTGTAGATGATCAGGGTTCCAATCAATGGGATCTTCAACAGTAATAATTTTTTAAAATGTAATAAAAAATACATATGATGTGATCATATAAATTCATACATCATAATGTAATTGGAATTGATGATTCTTTATTTTAGATTTTATTAAATATGAATTTATTTATTTTAATAATTCTAAAATCATATATCATGACACATACTGGATAGTATCGAACTGCATTGGTGGTTCCCAGCTTAGATCAATACTCACACAGTTCATGGACCTTTATTGCATTTGGTTACACAATAAACTATGACATGGAATTTTAGTCACATTATTGGATGAGGTATGGGATTTTTTGATCTAATGGGAGGAGATCAAATTGGATTTAGTGTTTGGGAAGAAGTAAGGCCTGGATTTTGATGTGGTTCCACCAATAATTTAGTTTTAGCAACAGAAAATTATTTTTTCAAATAAATGATTTACCAAGTGGGATATTTTTATGGTAAGTCCATATGTAAAATGTTTTTCTAATTTTAGAATGATGGGCTTATTTATTGTTTCTTTTTTAGTCTAAGGACTTACTATTGTGTTTGATGAGAATTTTTATTACACTAATTATTGTGAACTCTAATACTATGGGTATATCCACCCCATGGTACATCTTTAGACCCCCAAATCATGACCAAAGCCTTTTTCACTTGGGGATATTTTCCTGAGTAAAATAGGATAAATGGTCCAAGTACAATTCAGACCTATTTTTTCTATGATATTACAGTGTAGTTTCAGATAAAATTATATTCATTTGAATTACTATTTATAGTTTTAGACTGGTTGTGGGTCATTTTTTGTAGTATATAATCATTTACATTTGACTCAATATTTTATTTTTCTTTTCGTTTGTTTTTATTTATATGTTATTAGCATAGTGGTTGATCGTCTATGTATTCCCTTATGTCAATAGTTGATTTTATTATAGAATGTTCAATTTTATTGTTTTTTAACTACACCAATGACTTGATATTATGTTTTATGTATTTTTAGGTTTCTCATTTTATTATTAACACTAGTATAGGGGGAGTATCCTCCATATAATACATCATTAGGACCTTGATGCTTGTCTAAATCATCTGTCATTCGGGGACATATATATGAGGTGAAATGGTGAATTGGTCCAGTTGTTGTTCAAAGTGATGTTGGTAATGTCATTGTAATGTGGTACCATTGTCTATTTTGATGGAATTGTATGAGTGAATTGGTGTAAGAGTGAAAATTCTACCCTATTAAGGTACATGATGGATTAGTAGGGAACAATTTTAGATGTTTTTTCTTCTATAATTGCTTAATGTTTCTATAAAAAAATAAATGATATTTTACTATATATCATGAAATTGAATATGAAATAACTAATCTAGTGTTTTTTTATTAGATTATATGAACTGTAAAGGGTAGAAATATTATTCATATATGGACCATGACTGATGGGATCATTATTCTCTTTGAATTAGTCCTGTAGATAGTTACTAAGTAAGATTTAATGGATTATGGATGATGATTTCTTGCATGTCATGTAGGATTTTGTGTTTTCTATGATACCCTTTATATGGTATTTTGATACTCGATATTACGTGTAATGAATTAAATGAGATGAGGAGGTATTCACATGGGTTATTAGCATTAGTGATACTTTGTTTGTGGGATACATGGGGTGAACTAGTGATAATTCAATCAAGACCCTTGTCTTAGTGAGTCAGTTACTAATTGAAATATAGGTTATACCCATAATGGGTTTTTTCTAGTCATGTGAGTCATTCAGAGAAGGAATACCTCATTAATAGATCCATTTCAATACATATTTATAGTATAAACATGGGGTGTTGTTGTATGGAAAATTATAAGGACTTAGTTTCAGGAGAAAGAACCATCATGGATTTTGTATTGATGCTAGTTTCCAAGGGGAAGGAAATTTTGGTTCATGAACATTATATACATTGGTTTTATTTTGAGAGTATTGAGATTTTGGATATATTTTACTAACAAGGAATGGTTTTTGGTGGTCGATAAACATTACGTTAGACATAACATATGTTCAATGAATAATTGATATGATGAGTTCCATAGGTTCTATATTCATATGAAATAAATTGGTCATATACCATAGCCATTAGATCAGAATGTCAGCTATATCTAGATGGTGTTAAAGTCACAATTTCATGAGTAGGGTTTTTTATGGTTAGGAATAACTAGAGTTTATTTTTATTTGTTTTATTATTTGGTCAAGTAAGAGAATATTATTAATAGGAAAAAATCATTTTTAAATTGAATTAGAAGTTACTGTGAGTGGGGAAATGGAGGAAAGAGATTAGTGGTTTTGTTGTGGGACTAGTAGTCTGAGAATTGGTTAAGAGTGGATTATTAAATGTGAGAAATTCAAATTGTTGATAGATTCTATTAATGATGGGATTGAGTAGTGGAGTATCTAATCCCAAGTGGTGGGTAGAAAAAAATGGGTAATCTTTCATGGGTTCCCCATTTAGGTGTTCAATTTCATTTAGATTCATTTATGACATTCCGTAATGATATTAAAAACTAGTGAAATGATGATCATTATGGTATTTAGGAATGGGTCAAATATAGAAATGTATAATCATTATGATTAGTGATTGCTAAAATATGGTCTATGTGGTATAGGTTTCGATCTGCTGTAATAATTACAGGTCCATCCCTATAGTATTCAGGGGGGATCAAACCACCATGTGGGTTGGGTTATGGAATCGGTATAGAACTGAATCTTAGGATTTTTTTTGGGAATTTTGGATACTGATGAGAAGAAAAAATTGAATCGAAATAGATATTATTGTATAATAAAACATGTAAATTAAAATATTATATTAATTATATGATAGTTTATTTAGTCATAGGATTCTTTGAGAATAATGGGACTATGCAATCATAGGTGCATCAATGCTGATGGTATTGAATGGAATGATAGTTCAATTTGGTTGGTTTGTGTTTTAGGAATTTAACTTTGTAGGGTTTTTAGTATGAAATTTTGTGGTATTGATTCAAATTGTCAAAATGTAAATTTATAGCAAGGAAATATTGGTTGGGTATTTTGGTGATATTTTTAGGTATAACCCATGTCGTTTTGAGTGACGTATTTTAGAGGATGTTTGACTTGTGACTCTAGGTGTGATTTCATTCAATAGTTTGGAAATCACATTAGATTAATTGTTTTTTTATAAGAAGGCTTTAATTTGTGAATTTAAGTGTAATTTCAACTATAATTTTTCACGTCTGGAATTCTAGAATAGATGACACATATGTGTACATCTTTCCTTTGGATCAGGAATGAAGAGTGGTACCTATTTTGAATTACTATTTTTAAATAATGCTCAGGTGTAGTTTTTAGAAACCATATCATTTGAGGGATTGGAATTCTAGGTTACTATATTTATGGGGAATTCCAATGGTATATGGTTACATGTTTTGGAATTTTCATTTATTTTATTTGTTGTGTTGTGGGTAGCCATATATGCTTGATGCCCAATTGGAGGACACCTCAGGTTTTTAAGGATAGAATAGAAGTGTGAAAGATCAATATCATTGATTCAATAATAAAATAGGACAATTTATGGGATTTTAGTCATTTGAGCACCATGGTGTTGGATTGATACTTTTCATCAAAGCTTTGAATTTATTAATACAATGATGTTGTTTAAATGTTATTTGGTGAAGGGATATGTGGGTAATTTTGGAGAGTTGACTATAAGTATCTTTTGAGGATGAGAATTGATATGGTAGGGATTTGTTACTAAAATTAGTTCATAGGGGCATGTAAATATCTAAATGATTAATAAAATTTTGAACTAGGGAAATGGTTCATTTATAGAATGGGGTTTTAGAGTAAAATTGTGAATATTTAGAAATGAAAAAATGATGGTGTTGAATGTGGGATTGAATTTGGGAGGTGTTATCAGGGCCTCAGAGGATCCCATGAGTTATCATGGTTGCTTCTGTGTCCTTGGCACAACAACCCAACTATCCAATTGATGGTTCTGAATAGAAATATACATGTCATCTATTAAAATTTTCTTTCTTGTATCCTATTATATGAAAAACAGTAACATTATAAATGGGGTGACTTGAAAATTTTACCCCCTTGTGGTTTTGAAGGGAAACCACACCCCATCTCTCTCATTTGGGCACATGAACTATGGGTGTTTTCCTATTTACATCCACACTTCCTCTATATTATTTAGAGTTATTGGGTAAATTTTTTGGGATTTTAAATTGTTCATAACCTTATGTGATCTCATTTCATTCCTTCCATCTTTATCACTATTTTATGGTTTTCTCTCACTAATGATATTATAATTATTTCACTAGATCAAGTAGAATTAAATAAGCATAGAAGAATATTCAATCATAATAAGTAGAGTACATCCTGAGATGTATGTAACATACATCTTCTCATTATATTGATGATGTTTCATTAAACCAAAAATTTATTTACAAACTTTCCTTAAATTTAAATTAAAATAATTATGGTATCAGATCCAAATGAAAGTGATTTTTTTGTAATGATATTGATGTAACGTAATGGGTTATTAATAAGTATTCGGTGGTTTTTTAGTGTGTTGATCCAACCGATGATATTTTTAGTGATTAAAAACTATATGAATTATTATGTTAAATCAATTGTAAATGTACTGAATTATTTATTTAGTTTCCTTATCTTGAGTTAGGGTCTTTCAATGTGGTGTTAGTATGGATGGGCCAAGATGGACCTTCGATGGGCTTCAATGGATCTACTGAGGTATGTCATTAATGTAGAAGATGATTACAATGTGTTATGTGTTCCCAAATTCACACCCAATGTATTCATTAATGTTTATTCTAATCAATGGTCATTCATTACATTACATGAAGAAACAGAACATCATTAAAATAGGATTAGGTGTTTAATTTATAATGTGTTTCAGTCGTAGAAAACTAACTATTTTAGGGCTCACAATTATCCATGGACCAATTGGGCCTTAAGGAGTGGATGGTTTTCCTTTGGAGCCAATGGTCAAGGATTTTTAGTGATCTGTATGGAATCTAGACCTCATGAGTTATGTGAATGGGATTAGTATATTCTATTGAACCTTTCACATGACCCCCTTAGATAACCCTAATGGGAGGCATGATATGACATGATACTAAGAAATCAGTTGGGTAATGTGGGAAACCTTATATCACCGTAGTGTTATTGTAGTTATTGAATAGAATGTGGGTGAGTGATCCTACCAATTTAATATGTGTTTGGTATAGATGTAAGAACTAATAGCAGAATGAAATTGTGTTCACTGAGGGGACCAACCAAGTGATGTTTTATTTTTTGAGATGCTATTTATGCCCTATTTTGGGAGTGATTTCGTGTCTATCTACTAAGGCCATTAATACAAATGACAATAAAGAGTATCATGATTCCCTCTATGAGACAGGCAATGTCCCTGAGAGTTTTTCTAGACTAGGGAGCTTATACAGGGATCCGTTGTTGTTGTGATGATTCCTAGGGGCCCCTATAGAGTTCCACGATCATGTCTTGACTATAGTGAGAGGGAGTTATTCTCAGTCGACATTAGTTGTAAATGGATGTAGAATCCATGAAAAAGATCATCCAGATCAACCAAAGTGAAATATGCCCATAGTGGAGAATTTAATAAGGAAAAATCATCTAGATTTTATTCAAAATTCTAACCAACTATAATATGAAGCGTAGATTAAATACCTATAAAATATTTTTTATATCTACGGATGTTCAAATGATAAAAACAAATTTTCCTATTTACTAATTTGAGGTAAAATCTGACTAGTATTGTTATATGTTTAATAATGTTAGGGAAAGTGAAGATATTTATTCTTTGGAGTGGGATTAATTCATGAAAATAATTCTTGACAAAAGTTTTACTAAGGTTGTTCGACCTAATATTGAAATAAATTTCATGTAATTATCAAAAATTAGGATTCAATAGATGAATAAGAAGAATAAATTACTCGAATGTCAAGGTACACTCCAAATTTCACCCAGCTTCTTTATAGTCAAATAAATTGTCTTTACTGAGGATAAATTCCAAATTATCAAAGGGAATTGGATTCTCATGAATTCAAAAGATAAAAAAAACATATTTTATGAGCAGGTAAAGTGAAATTTTAGTTTTCAAACTATCATGTGTTCTTTGAAACCACCAGAAAAAGTGGTCGAGATGGCCTAATAAAGAGGTGAATTCATCAATGTAGTCCGACGATAAGAAAATTATGTTTACAATTTGTGAGAATTGTGATAAATGAGACACTAGAGAATTCATTTTAAATTCATGTAGGTTCTTATAATGTGGTAAAATGGGGAATATGGAACATAATTTCAATGAAATAGATCGTGGTAGAGTTGAAAAAACACATAATATATAGTGAGTAAATTTTTTTATATTCTATGAGATCAATCATTAGGAAAACAATTTTCAGAAGTGGAACCCAAATAATTTTATATAGCTAGACTATAAGAAAAATGTCGTGTTAAAATATTCTACAACAACATCAGAAAATGTTGGTCCATTAAATAAACTTTTATTTTGTATACTGTTTTTTACACAAATTACACCAACATGTTTTTTATTTGGGTTCTACACATTCTATCAATTATATGATTTTTAAAATTGTAAGTGTTTCCCCATTAAATGAAACCATTAATTATTGTATAAATACCTTGGATAAATGTTATGGAAAAATAAATTATATGAATACACCTATCTTTTTCTTTGGAAATAATTTACATGATAACATATTTGTTTTCCTCTAGTATAGTTATATGTTATTCTATGAATATATTGGATTTATGTATACCATACTAAAATAGAATATAGTGCTACATAAGTTTCATTTCATAAATATTTTCAATTTTTTTACAATAATGAACCCATATCATTTATTACATATATGTAATATAAGAAACTATTAAAATATGTAAATAATGGTTATCAAGTATATATTTTTGAAAACAAAGAAACTGTTCTAATTAATGATTTATTAGTGATAATTCTGCATCTAGAGGTATTTTTTAATGAGTTTCATGGTATTATACAAGATATAGTTGTAAAATATATTGTGGAATTAGTTCATGATGCTCATATAATTTCAGAACCCCCTTATAGAATGGATCATGTGGAAGTTTTCGAGTTAATAAACAAAGAACTAGAATTATAAGATAATGGTTTCATTAGACCTATCTCTTTACCATGGGGCCCCCTATATTGTTTCCTGAAAAAATATAGTTCAAATTGATTTTTAATTGATTACAGGGCCTTGAATAACATCAATTTTATGAACAAGTATCAATTTCCTCATATATATGATTTTCTTGAGCATCTCAAATGAGTAAAATATTTTATAATGGTTGATCTTAGTTCATGGTACTGTCCTTTTAATGTAATGTAGTAATAAATTCTAGAGACTATGTTTCAAAAATATATATGGGAATTATGAATTTTAATTTATTCCATTTGTGTTAACTAATTAACTTATTACATTTATGTATATCATGAATATAATATTTTGTAAGTTCTTGGATAATTTTATTGTTTTCTTTATTGATGAAATTCTAGTACACTCTAAATGTATATAGGAGTATAAATGATTTCAATGCTTTTCATAAATCAATAAATGAAAAGAAACTATATGGGAAATTTATGAACTTGGAAATTTGGTTGAAATAAATTTCATTCTACTTGACATTGTTTCTAAAGAGGGAATAACTATCGATCCAGCTAAAATGAAAGATGATGAAGAATTGAAGAGAAAAAAAAATATAATTGGGCGTCCTAGTTCCCCTGGTATATAAGGTTATTATTGTGTTTTATTGAAAACATTCCATGTTAATCTATCCCACTGACTAAGTTAACGTGAAATTGTGTTTTTTCATCCAGAAAATTGAATGTGATGATTTTTTTAGAAATTTTAAAAAATATTAGTGAATATTCTAGTTCTAGACCAGTGTTCCCGAAGAGGTGAATTTGACCTCTATTCTTATTATTCATTTAAAGTAATTGGTTGTATCCTAATATAAAATGATGAGATATTTTTTTATTCTTTTTGTCAGTTGAAACCACATGAGGTAAATTACCCTACACTTGATTTGTGATTAGCTGATACTGTTTATCATTAAACAGTTTTGGGAAACATTTTTATTGAGTAAAATGTTATATATATATTGAACATAAACGTTTAAACTATAAATTCACATAAAATTATTTGATCATAAGACAGAGAATATGGTCTAAACAAATCAATGAATATGATTTCATGAATCATTTCCAACCAAAAAAATAAAGTAACCGATGCTTTATGTTATAAAATTAATGATACATTAACCAATATAAACTTGTAACATGACCCTTTTGATAATTATTTTACATATATTTTCTTAGAAGTTGTTAGTATAGTAAATTACATTATTTTTTCAGCTATCAGTGAAATCCTCTCTCTGATATAGAATTAGGAAAGTGCATATAGATGTGTGTGGATAAAAGAAAAGATATAATTGGTTCACAATGGTATGTTTCAGGAATTTAACATTGATAAAGATTGGTTTTGGATATTTTGGATGAGATTATGTGTGCCTTGTGATTCACATTTTATGAACGATTTATTAGGTGAATATCATAATTATACATTTTTTATCCTAAAAACAACATGATGTGTAAGGGAATTCAAGAGTATTGATGGTGGGAAAAAATGAAAAGAGATTTTTTCTGAATTTATTATGAAATGATTGAAATTGTAGTAGGTTAATGAAGAATAGATTTTTTTGAAGTCGATTCTTCATACATTTCTTGTTCTAGAATGGAAATAGGAATAAATATATATATAGACATTGTGGTATGATTACCAATGAATTCTCTAGAAAACAAAATGATATGGATTATTGTTGATCGATTGACTAAATCTAACCATTTTATTCTTATTCAAGACACTCTATCTTTGGATAAAAATTTTCATATATATATCTTAATGATATAATTATGTTAAATGGAGATAAAATCTCCAACATATCTATTCATGATCCTATATTCACTTCTAGCTTTTTCAAAGGCATTCAGAAGACATTGGGTACTTAATTAAATTTTAGTAAATCATTTTATTCTCAATTAGATGGGTAGTTAGAATGAATAATTTTGTCCATGAATGATATGCTATATTCTTACATAATGGATTACTAGGAAATTTTGGATAAACATATTTGTTCATTTTAGTTTTCTATGGATAATTGATTTCATTCTAGTATACATATGGAATCATTAGATGTATTATATGGAATGTGGTGTTAAACTACAACATTTAATGATAAATTGAGTGAAAGGAAGTTAGTGGAACACACATTTTGTTGAAGAAATGGAATATAAATTTCATTTGATTTAGTGACACATTAGGATAGCCCATAGTAGCCAAAAAAGTTATGTGGAAAACTAGAGGAAGGATATTTATTTTTATTAAGGTGATAATACCTTTCAGAATAATTCTCCATAGAAATGTGTGATGTATTTTAGTAAGCAATTAATGATTTGTCTACAATTCATTGGAAACTATGAAATCTGATAGAATCTTGGATCAATTTCATAATGATTTTTTTTACTCTATGTTTATCCAAGGCACAAAATGTTTTTCATTTTTCACTGTTAAGAATCTATATGTTAGATCCATGTAATTTTTTTTGAATCTAGAAGTAGTTCAGTTGGAGGAGGGTATTTCTTGTTAGGAAAATCCATTTCAGTTTTTTAACCGATGAGATCATGTTTAGGAAAAAAAAGGAAATTCAATAGGTTAAATTTTTATTGAAAACCCATATGGTTGAGTATGAAACAATGGAATCTAAAAATGCTAAGATGGAATGGTATCCCCAATTATTTAATAAGTTAATAAAATTTTGAGGATGTAATATCAAAAATGGGGGATGAATATAACAAGGAAATTGTTCAATAACAATAAACTCATTTATGATTTTTTTACATTAATTCAAAATATTTAAAAAGAATAATATAATAATAAATCCAATTTTACACATAAAATAATTAGTTAAATAAAGGATGTTTTCTGCATTTTAGTGTTTCCAATGTTATATATTTAGTTTTTGAAAAATTCATAAATTATATTTAATAAAATAAAAATATTTTTTGAAGAGGAATATCCAAATTAAAATTGTTTTAATTTTTGATAATTTTTTAATATGATCCATGTTTTGATGAATACTGAAAAAAAATATTTCATTTTTAATTGAGAACTACATTTTTATCAAAATAATTTAGTGTTAAATTTTATTTTTGTTTATTTTTTATGTAGAGTTATATAATATTTATATTATTAAATTAAATTTATCTCACTATAATAAATATAAAATTAAAATTTTATATATAAAAATTGGGATCCTTGGAAAGTTTTTACATTAAAAAATATATTTTCTCCTTCCATCAATGAGAATAATTTTTAATTAATTTCTAAAATTTATATTTTTAGAATTTTGAATGATCGATTCAATATTTAGAATATGTAGGGCCAAATTTATTAAATATATTATTTCTATTTTTGGAGATTATGAATTGTAGCATTAGTAAAAAAAATATTTAAACGGTTAAAGGTTAATCATGTAATTAAGGGTAAAAATAATATTATATATAATATGAAATTCCCATAACACTTGTATTAATTTAAATTTATGAGTGTTTTGAGACATAAACAATCATTACTCAAAAATAATAACCTTTCTATGCCACATGGATGAGATTATGAAATTTATAATATTATATTCAACGAAATGTAAATTTTGTCACAATTTTGTTTTTAACAGGTGAAATATATTTAATAGGGGTTTATATATGTGATCTGGTAAAATATAAATACTATATAGAAATATAAAATGTTTATATTTATCATTTTAATTTTTTAATTTTTATTGAATAAATAATTAAATTAACGACTTTTACAATAACAATGTAGTAATTCCATAATTAATGTAAATATCAAATAAATGATAATAAAAATAAGAAATTTAATATATTTTGATATTATTAATATCATAAAAAAATAAGACAAATTTAATATTTTATACATTATTTAGAACTAGTGGTTTGAATTTATATTTTGGTTATGAAATTTTTTAAAAGTTATGTAATGAATAGTTCCAAATTTTACATTGTTAATATTTTAAAAAAATTGTTTTATTGAATAAAAAAATATCTTAAAATATAAATTTCACCCATGTAATTATTCTATGTCATAAAAATATATAAATAACTCATTTATTTGTATTTTAAAACATTATACTAATTTTATTAACCGTCAAATTTTATGTTACATGATATCATGGTAAGAGTTAAAAGGGGTAAATAAAGGATAAAAAATAGATAATGATTAAAATATTAATAAAAATATGATGAATTTTCATTGAATAAATTTATTTCTACCCATAATCATCATATAATATGAAAAATTAGTTTATATCCATTTTTAATAGAAACATAATTTATATTAATTTTATTTTTTGGATAATTCCAAAAGGTCCCATCCCCTATCTTATAAAGAGGGAACTCAGTCGCCTCTTTTATTCACACGTCAAGACCAATTTTTTCATCCAATATCTACCCCAATACCTTTCTAGAATTCCTACCCAGATTAAATAAGAATTATTTTAGTAATAAGACACTCGAATGAGGTATTTAGTTGTTAATAAAAAAAAGATCATCAAAAGGAGAGGTATCATTTTATATTATGTGTTTCTATTATATTTATTCTTCATCATCCTTAACATAACACCTCCCATTGATGAAATAATGACAAATGTATCCTAAAAATACATAGATGTTATTGTGTTAATATCATCACTTAATAACCCCTTCATTTCATTCAATTGGGAAAAGAATTAATCATTCGTGTTTTGGGTAGACCACCACCCAATGAAATGATATAATTCATTTTTCATCACTATATATAAAAACTATTTATAATGATGTAATTATTTCATATATATGATATTAATGACATATTTATCATTAATATGGAATATTATATCATTATTTTGTTTCTTTTCCATTCCCAAAAAATTGAAAATTTCATTCATGCTAATGTGTAAACTATGACATCCACAAAGTGACCTCATTCGTTTTCCATCACCATATCACATGGATAACATATTGAAGTATTCTTAAAATGTTAATATGATATTTATTTTATTTCGATCAATATGTAAATTTAAAATAATAATTACCTTATTTACATAATCATTATTGAAAAAATAAAAATGTTACTCGTGCGTACGTATGACCTACAATCTCTATGATTATAAATATTTTCAATTTTCATAACCAAAAATGGATGGTTTGATTTAAAATTACAATGGAGGAATAAATGTGATTATTAATTTAAGAATATTTTGTAATATTTAATTTATCTTTGACCACTTTGACTATTGACATTATATCAAAATCATTTTTAATCAAGTATCTAATGTCGACAAAAAGAATGATATGAACACAAAAAATTAAGTAGTTGTTAACACGTGATAGTAATTAGAATAAAATGAATGATTAGGTTTAAAATTTTTATCCTGAAAATAAAAATATTAGCAATTTTCTTATTTCGAAAGATTAATATTGTAGTTCATGACTGACACTCACGTTATGGGATTTATTTTTGGAAACCCTCATTTAATGATCCTTTCCTACTCTTTTAACAAAATTCAAAAGGAATGTTTATTTAAATTATCCTTTATGAATTTATTTTCCTACATTTATGGAACATTAATTTTTCTTATTCCTTTACATTTGTAAAAATTTATTTTCATATACAAGTGTCTTTATTTATTAGTGTGAATCTTTGTAAATATTAAATGTCATTTAAAATTTTATTTCTATTTTATGCCAGATTTATGTGTTAGGTATATGATATGGTTATTTGAAATTCTTTTTTGTCTATGGGTGGTTCAACAATAAATTTATAGTGTGTGATTCCACTATCTCACCAATGTATTAGATAATTAGATAGATTTGACAACTACAGTTTGTCCTAAGATATTAAGGAAATATATTATGGTGGGTATTCCAAAGTAACCAAGGACCCTACTACATTTGTAGACCAGATTTCTGAAGTAAATATATGAGTGATATGGAATTTATCCCACATGTCACCTATATGATTTATGTTTTCTATGTAATTTTATAAGAATTTCATTATTTGATAATGTTATTTAAAGATATTATGATTTATGGGAGAAGAGTAAAACATTGTGAAAATGATTTCATGGGATTAAGTATTCTTGTAAAATGGTATCTTTCATTTTTTAATGTTCCATTCAATGATTTTTGTCTCATACCATGTTTTAAAATGTTTTTTACAGGGTATAAATATGGTTAATAGAAATTATGATGTTAAGATGAATGATATGAAAATTTTTCATGAAAAATAAATCATTTATTCTATTAAATGTTCTATATAATAGAATAAATTGATAATATTTAAGTTATATACACATTGAATGAATGTGAAATGTTATGTACAATTATGAACTATTTCTGTAAAACTCTAAAATTGAAAATATCATCAATCAAAAATACAATAATTTTCATGACTAAAACACAATGTTAAGTAGTCTTTCAGACTGGGGACTTATATAAGGGGTCTTTTGTAACCAATAATGGAAAAAACTATTTAGGACATGGAATGAATTTTATGTACCAATTTTATTTCTATTTCCCCAATAAAGTTTTTTAAAGAAATAACTATAATATCACCCATGGAACTCATAATAATTCCATGAAGTCAACAAATGATTTCTATATACCATATAATATTCATATAATGTGAATCGTTTAAGGTGAATAAATTGATTCATGTTACATATTTCCATGCCATATCATGCTTATGAAAAATAAAATACATTAATCAAAGTAATAAAAACATCACACTTCATGCACATAAACAAAAAATGGAATCCAATAAGTTATAATAGGGATAATATATAACTACAATTCTGATTCCATTAAACATGGAAACTACCCTAAACATGGGTTAGCAATTCTCATTCATGAAAAATAATAAAAATCAATTATTTCATAATAATTTTTATATTTTATCCAAATATGATGGACCAAAAAAACTAATTTATACCACTTAGAAATTTCCATACATTAGAGGCACTAAACAGTGACATGAGTTATTAGGCTGAAAGGCATATATGCCAGAGGCTACATGTAATTGTTGAGAAAATATCCCTCAATGGCAGATTAAGGTATTTTTAGGTTGATTATGTTTGTTGTCAATGAATGTTTCCATGGAAATCTGTGCTGATCCAACATGATTTTTGGAAGGATATGTTGACAATGATCTAATAAGAAATAATGGATACTCTGTAGTTGGTAAAAAAATGGATGTATACAATGTGGAGTCATTTCAATGTGTTTTCAAACTTTCAGTGTGAAAAATTTTGGGAATAGAAAAAGACTTTTTAGAAATATTATTTTCATGATAGATTAAATTTTTTTGAAAATATGTGTACAAGGAATGTTTTGGTATCCCTACATCAAAAAATATTATAGGAAAGAAGTACAATAAATTTTTTTCTTCACGAATGACAAGTTACGAGAACCCGTGAAATAATGATAATGTGATATGAACGAAAGAGGCTAACCACACTCGGGGGAAATGTCGCACTCCAGGTTTTTGGGAGGAGACTAACATTCACATGGGTTCAAAAACTCTAATAAAAAAGAATCTACCCCTCCCCTCATTAATATGATAAACCCTTAGAGGAATTGGAGGCTATGAATTGTATAGGTGTTGTTCGCAAAAGAAGTTGTGCATAATGATAGTTTCACTAAAATAAATATAGTTATATGCCAGAGGTTTTTCCAAGATAATAGGATAAAATTTGGATTTATGAACATAAAATCTAATGTTTCATACAAGGTGTTAATGTTATGTAAAATGAATCCCAAATGATCTGTCAAAAATAGTAGTTTCCCAGTAAATCTGTGGTAAAGTGGTATTAATCAATTAAATGAGAATGAAACTCCAAAATACCATTAATCTTCAATTGATGATGCCTTCAATCATCAATATTAAGGTATGTAAAGGCCCATAAACTATGATTGAGTCCCTAAGAATAGATGTTGGAAAAAAAAGAAGAAGCAGGAGATCCCTTCCTTTGGTAGTGATCCAAAGAAATAGCATTATGGGTGACCCTTTAGAAATAAGTGATCTAACCATAAATATTGTAAAGAATTCAGTCTTTACATATAAGTGATATTGCTTGAATATTTTAATTTAGATGTAATCCATATTTGATTTAGTATAAGACCACTTCTTTTTTAGGATCCTTATATATAGGCCAGTGAGGGAGAAATGATAAATTTTTTGTGTCCCATCAATAATTTAATTCAGGGTCATTTGTTTCTATGAGATTGTGAGAGATGATATTTTTATATAACAATGAAGCATAATCTGAATGGGAATTTTTTTTAATCTTATATACCCTAAATCTCCCCCTAAAAGTTTATTTTCCCATGTTGGGATAATATTAATGGTATGGTGGTGAGACAATACCCTCACTGTCATCGTAACACATCAATATCATAAGAAAATAATTAATAAGAAGATGAACATAAAATAGTGATAGAAGATAAACATGCTGAATACTATAATAATAAACCAGTATGTGTTATTGTAGACATGACATGATAAATAGGTCATGATTATAAATATAATTTTGAGAAATACATTGAAAAAAGAATCCAATTCTATACTTGTACCAAAATACAAAAAATCCAAAAATAATTATCTCAGAACAACACTATAATGATTTCTATGTAATGTGATCCCCTGCCAATATGGATTATCAATCGGGAACTGTAAGGAGGATGATTACCCTGATCCCTACCTATATCTATGAATTCCTTTAAGGAACTCCATTGGGGAATTAACACAGTATAAAATAACACACAATAGGCCACAACCAATGGTGTCTATAACAAATCCAATATATTTATATAATACAAAGCATTGTGAAATATATAAAAGTAATAAATATAATATTGAAACTTTATAACCTGCCATGGATAATTGAAAATAGGATATCATAAAAAATATTCATATTTAAAACATGGTAAAACATCCATTATAAACTATGATGAGTAACCTATGTCATATCTATATGGTTCGTATCCAAGGAGTTTAAAAGACCATGGCATACCAAAGAGCTTATGTCGTGAAATAAATCTTCAAAACTGATGTAATGATGGAAGGAGTAGTAATTTCCAAGTAATCTAATGTAATTCAGATCCATAATGTATTAATGTACAATTAATCAAATAAAATCATCAATTATAGAGTATAAATGTCTATCGAATTCGACATAGTTCAGAATCTAATGAGTATAAATTTACTATTTTTTTACAGTATTTCTAAACCCATGGAGTATATATGTTCGTAGAATTCAATATAAACATAAAAATTCTATTAATACATTTTATAATTATTTCTTTAATCATATACAAGCAATTATTTCACCCAAATCATTCCACATTTTCCCAAAAACCCATTCGTTCAATTTAATAAATGCAATCCCATAGAAAAGGGTAATAATCCCTCTCAAATTATCACATTCAATTAAACAAGGACCCCACTAAAACGATTATCTCTCACAAACACAATGTAGTGGTATATCATGGAGATGGTACATAAAATCCCGTAATGGGTGGTCTGAGAAGTGGATTACACACTCCAAACAAAACATTGTACTGAGTGGGAAACCTATCAATGTTTCTATAATTTAATTATGGAATTTAATCAATTTAGCTATAACACCTGGATGTATCATCGTGTTGAACAATGTATAGTAGGTATTAAAAACAATAAATTACAAGAAATTATATAGAACTCACATCTTATTATAATGGTAGAAAAATTTTATTGTATCGGCTCATAACTCCTCACAGATCGGAAGAGAACAGAGGAATGATCGAATACCTTGGATATAGAAGTTATTATATATCACCAAAATTAAGTCTGTTGATATGAAGAAAAATAACATAACTGATGAATAGATAACTCATCAATCTGGATGTAATGAGATGAACAGTTTTTTATTGGGATTATAGACCATGAAATGAGATAAAATTTTACCTCGATGGATTTAAAATAGATTCTAAAAGGTGAACAAGATTTCCACCAGAATAATGGGAATAAAATTATTATGTGATAACATATTTAAGGGGAAATTTAAAATTCTAAAATAAGTACTAGGTTAGATATTTTGGTTGTATGGGTGGAAAAACAATGTTCCAACTATGATTCAAACTCTTTTTAAGAACCTGACACACACAGTTATGGTGCACTATTTAACAAAACAACCACCAACCATACATTATGCCTCTGCTTAAAATATTAGGTGTCTCACATGGGAGTTCGACCCATGAAGTATAACTTCATCAAAATGTGTTAACCTAGACATATTTCAAGACCACCTTTCATGGTTTCCTTAAACTCTGGGCCATGGGATGCATAGCTTCTACTAAGTCTGTTCCCCCATAGATTTTCGAAAAAATGAGCCTTATGGATCTGAACAAGCCAAAAATACCCCTAAACATCTTGTGACCACATTAGGAACTCAAATTAAGCAAAAACTAATGAATTAAACAAAATTTCAAGAGATTCAAACCTCAAGAAAAATCCATATATATTATAGAAAAACTTATTTTAATTTTTTTTCCATAACATCTATGTTTCCCGAATTTTACCTTTTTTGTTTTTTACTACACTGACTAGTTTCTTAATCTTTGTAATTTTACAATTAGTGATAAATTTAAGTAAGAAATCTTAAAAAATTATGAACCAATAATTATAAATATAAAATCTAATTTATCTAATAATAATCCTTTGGGTGTTGAATGATAATTTTGAAACAAACCCATTTAATGTTAAAAATAATCATTAACCTAAACCATGATAAAAGAGTTTTTAATATTTCATGATCCTTATATTCATTATAAAATATCAATTGGTCCAAAAAAGGGAAATATTTGGTATTTATTAACATTAAAAAATTACATGGAAGAAGATATGATTATAATAATGTCAAATAATTTAATAAATAAATTAATCATAAAATAACATTAATTTCTTTTTTAATTTCTTCATTTAAATTTAATTTAGAATAAATAATAAGAAAATGGTATAATTTTAATATATTATTTTCAATAATATATAAAATTATATATTAATCTTTGAAAATAATGGAACCCAATATTTCATTCAATTATCATTACTTTTAAAATATTTATTTTCCTGTATTTAATTTTATTGTTAACTAAATAATTACTATGTGGGTGTTTCATAACAATTTAATGTAATTATTTAATCTCAACAAAATAAAAAAAATAATTATGATATAAACATCAAATTTTATTTTAAAAATATAGATATATCTAACAATATGTCTTTTTCCCAATCCCAAAATTTTATAGATATTAATGTAAGAAAAGTATCATTTTTGACATTTTCATTACTTAACTTATTATATGGGTTATATTCTGTGGATAGTGGAAATAAATTTCCATATTAAAATTAAATTGATGTATATGATATAAATAAATTCATTTAAAAAAATTAATATAATATTTCATTTCATTTTGACAATTATCATTATAGTTTGACCACTTAGAAAATCTAATTTTACCATAACAATCATAATTATTTTTTACTACAATCACTATTCATTTTGGTCAAAAAAGAAGCTGACCCTATTAGACATTATAAATTACGCTAATTTAAAACATGGAATAAATTTCTCCAAATGAAATTTTTTTATGTGGAATAAACTAATTACAAATTAATCCCATATATTTGATTATAAGATAGTTTTTATTGTGAAAATGTTCTAATGTTTAAAAAAATTAAATTAAATTTAAATATGAAATTGATTCCATTGACCTATATTTTATTAATATTTTTAAAATTGAATGAATTAAAAATAAATAAAAACATTAATATATAATTTATCTTTGTAAATTAATTCAACGAAAATGAAATTTTCATTAAAAATGCATATTTTCAATATTCATTATCATATAAATAATTTTTAAAAAATAAAAATAAAAAAATTTAAATTTTGGTAATATAAATAAAAAAATTAATTTTAATTTACCAAATTATTTTTTAACTTGGGTGCAATATTTATATTATTATCTTTTTTAAAAGATATAAAATGCATTTTATTAAAAATAATCTTTTTGAAACATATAATGAATTTTCTGAAAATTAAAAATATTATTAATTATTTTACATAATCATATTTTATATAATATTTAAATGGTGGTTATTACTATCCATATCACTCTGTTTATCTTTTTGGTTATAATAGTTGTTATAATTATATATCATGGTTTTTTCAAAACATAGTGTTTTATGTAATGTAGGATGAACCAGTTCTTGGTGTTGAAAAAAGCCCAATAAGATGTTTCAAATGACCGATTATTCAATTTTTGATGAATGTAATTAAATACATAATATAAATTTCAATTTTTTTGAAAATTTTTAATTCATAAAAACTCAGCATGTTATAATTAGAAATATGGGATTTTCTATTCTACAACCTTAAATAAATTATTCTATTATTTTTTTAATCACTTCCCCCAATAAAAATATTTGAGTGTATCCAAAATATGGTAATTTATGGTTATATAATTCATATGGGTATCTTCAAAAATTACATTGATCAAATTATTTTCAAAATTATATACCAAACTAAATAAAAAATATTTATAAAAATATGTCCGAAAATATGATAAATAAAATCATATGGTTCCACTTATAAAGAGTTATTTGGTTCATTAATGATTACTTCAATGAAGACTCTTAGATCATAGATTACATCATTATTTCATATGACAAATAATATAATATAGAAAAAATATTATTGTATTTTAAAACAATCATTACTTGTGGATCAATGATGTGACACTAGAAATCCTTATCCTAAAAATTTTTATGTTATTTACATAGGGAGAGTAATTACTTGACCAATATAACAGAAATTTAATGTATTGGGATAAAAAATTGGACATTATGATATATCATCCTAGAAATATTTATTTTTGAGTTGTTTTATAATATGAATACAAAGAAAACCCCACCTCATGGGCCTGAAAAAAATTAAATATCCAATATTTCAGGTACTGAGTTAGAATTAATAGAAAACATTCATGATATGTAATAATGATAATAACTATAATTATACAATAAATTGTATATTTGTAAACTGCTAATTTATATTACAATCCCTATAAATTTCTTTTACAAATTCATTACTAAAAAGGGATTAATTTTAGTGTTGAAGATACACACACTAATTAAGATTATAATAATAAACAATGAATATAGATGTTATAGATCATAAATGATATGTATACCATAATATATAAGGTATTTGGTTTCAATATCAGTTTACATTATATTGTTTTTATATTTTTTCATATATTTATATATAAAATTATCAAATATCATAATTATATATTAGATCCTTTGTAATGGTGTCTAATGATGATTTTGAATAAACAAAAGCCTATCTCCAAGATATTTCAATCAAGGTTCTCATTAAGACCCACTTATTATGTAGAAAGTTAAAATTTAGTTATCATCCAATCAATCTCATTATGGTTGTTTCCTCTTTGTCAATTTTTTTAATATATTACATTATGATCTATGTAAATTTATGGGGATGTTATTTAATGTAAACTACATATAGTTTTCATTAAACAATTATTGATGTTTTCCTACATATAGACATGTCCCTAGGATTTCACTATGGTTTTTGTTATCCAAATTAAAAAAATAACTATACCATTCACTCATACAAACTATAATAATCCAAGAATGTCACAAATTTTATATATTTTTTTAAAATATTGATCTAAAAGACACATCCTTGAAATATGGATGCCCAGTGTTTTGAAAGACTAGTTATAAAAACATAAATATAAACATAAAAATGTTTTTTTGACTCTCTATAATATTAAATTTATTTCCAATTTTACTTATGTTATTAATTAAGTTATCCTGGGTAATATATTATACGAATTTGGTGAGATATATAACTCAGTAATGGAATACTATATTTAAATAATTATGGAAATATATATTACACAAAATGAAAACATAATTATAAAAACGAAAAGGATTTCACAAGATCAATGGAAATAAATGAATAATAAATATAACATAATGTGATCATAACATCAATGTAATGTTCCAAAAACCTGAATCAGTACATCTTAATCATAGGTAATGTTTCACTTCCATGAACATATTATATTGTGTGTTTGGATAACTACTAATGCACTATATATGGTAACATTGGAGATGAACTCATTACCAAATGATTTGGGAGGTTTTATTATTCCAAAAATACATATAAATTAATATCATGTACCTTAATATGTGTGGAATATTATAAATTCATACATAAGGCATGAATAATATATCCCTATTAGAAGGAAATATGTCGTACAATATTTTCCAAGAGAACAACTAAATAGAATATCCAAAATATCCCCACAAATGAAGGTATTAATATATTATTGACAATCAATATCCTAATAAGGACTAAATATTCAATAATATTATTCTCATTTTATTTTAAAATAAAAAATATTGTGGAAAAATATATTTCAAAATGAACTATTTATGTAGGATTTTGAGAAAAATGGTTGGGAATCATTTAAGAAGGTATGCACATATTATTTTCAATAAAATGATAAATGATCTGATGTGGTACTACATAACATAATAACAATAATTAGAAACTATATAATTTTATGAAAATTATATGGATTTGAACATGAAAATATATAGGAACATTACTAGTTCTCATTGAATGATATTTCATAAAAGAATGAATTATAATGGAAACATCAATAAAAAGATGTTATCCATAAAAAATAAAGGAAATGAAAAATATGTATGTAATTGAGGAATATATATAAAATATATGGATGAATTAAATTAGATAAATTTCGTGTGAAATATATAAATTTAATTATAACACATTACCAAAATGAAATGATAGTGGATTATAAGGTCGCTATCCTATGTTCTTGGAGTTTTTCATTATATTTATCTAAAATACAAAATAAAAAAATTACAATTATTAAATTTTTAATATAATTAATTTATTATTACTCCATTATGTTATTTTATAATCAATTTATTATACTATTTTGATTATGTTCCCCTTTCCCACAAATATTCATCACATTGTTTAAAGGTCGGAAGGTTTTATTTGATATTATAAGTGTTAATTTCTAATATGTAAAAAACTAGGGATATAATTGAATGTTATTAATTTCATTCCAAATGTTTAGACTGTCAAAATTCACATATGTTCTCATATGTAGGGATTATTCATTTAGGGTAACATTAATCATTATATATATAGTTCATTTTGGTGGGTTTTCCATCTATGTTGAACTTTTTGGTTTTATTTTAAATTATTACTATTTATCTATTCTAGAATATGATATAATATGGAATTATCTTATTTAGTGCTTTTTTACCCATAATTTTTTAATTGTAGCCATCCATGAGGGTGTTGGGGAAACTAAATCATGATGATCTTGTGGCCTATAAAACACCACAATATGAACAAAATTTTAATTTCAAATTAGAGTTAGTAGGGGTTTGATAATAGATGATCCATTAGAGTAATAAATTTTCAGAAAATTTTTAATACTAATTTAATCATAAAATAATTTATATATTATAATAAAATTTATAGTTTTAAAAATGTATGTATGTTTTTTTATAGAATTTTACCACTTTCCATTAATTAATACACTTTAAGGATTCAATGTTTGGTTTTTTGTGAAGGAAATATTATTCTGACATTAGTAGAGTTTAAGGGATATATTATGATAGTTTTTATGATAGCAATATATTTCTATGTGTGTTGAAATGGGGTGGTGAAAGGTTTTAATCATGGGAAAGGATAAGGGTGTTTCAGAATAAAATATTACAATAAAAAATTATATCTTAAAATAGTAACACATTATGTGACCTAAAAATAATGGAAATGTTATTATACATTGTATGATGAAGTAATATATTTCATAAACATCTATACTCTCCAAAAAATCATTCATGAAGCCATTTTAAGGAACATTATTTATACAGTATATGTACAATAATTTAATATTCAATTATTATTTCAATTTGTTTTGAAAATATATAATATTTCAAAATATGGTATTTTAAATTTAATGATCCCAAAAAAATTAATATGCTTTTAATTTCAAATATGTGATATTAATTATTTAATTTTGAACCTTAATAATTAGAATAATAGTTTTTGCGACTTGATCAAAATAATATCACATTGAAAAAAGTATTTTAATTTCTCAAAAATATATTTTCTTATAAATATATATATTCTTGAATAGATTTAATTTAATTAAATTTATAAAATTATTTAAATATATATTTATAATAAAAAATTTATAATACAAAAATTGTATTTTTAGGCTTCACTAAAAAAGTCACAATTAATTAGTATTCAAAAAATTTTCCCTAAGCACATTTTGACCCCATAAATTCCAATATATTCATCATTTTATAATATTTAAAGTCTAAATACTTGATATTAAACATAAATATTAATTTATATATTACATAAAAAAATATTATTTAAAAATATAAATATTTTTTTAGTGGCTAATTATATAAAAATATTTATTATTATATAATTTTTATATATTTTATAGTAAATTATATATATTTGTAAATTATCTTTATTTTATAAACATAGTATTTTAATTATATGAAATTTAACTATTAAATTAATAATTTAATTATAGCTTTAGTGTGACAATCGATATAGACATAGATTATAGTATTATGTCCATTCCCATTTTACTTTTCTAAAATCTATAGTATTAAAATATACTATACATTTTTTTTAAAAGATACACTATTCATTATATAAATAATATTATATAACGATATATTTAAAATTTTAGTTTTTTTAAAATTATTTTACTTATCATTTTATAGTTATATTTTATAAAAATTAATATTTCGTACAATGAATATGATACTAAACATTTTGAAATAATTTAAATTTTATGAAATTAATAATTGATGATAATTAAAATTTTAATCTAAATATTATATCATATATAACAACCTAGAGTCGTGTTACCTAGAGATTTTGTATTCTTCGTTATATTGGTATTAGACAAAAAGGATCCCACCATGATGGATCAATATATTTAGAACTTTTAAGAGAATAAATATATACATGGTATCTATTTTGCAATGTACAAATAACTAAAATAAAGAAAACCATGATTTCATCTTTGATGATAATTTATAGATTCCCTTAACATATCAGGTGGAATGGAATACATTATATCGTGTGAGATAAAATTAAAAATAAAGGAAATCAGAAAATTGATGTTATTATGACTAGATAAAGAAAAATAATATAAAAAATAAATATGCATTATATATTAATTTTAATAAATAGATCGGGATTTGAAATATATTTAGAGAAAATAAAATACTAACATGGACAATAAAATCTAAAATGTTTATAATGGAAGGTCATAATTTATGATTTTCATGATCTCAACATCTAGAGCTTGTCCAAGACATTATGCATCTGGCAGTCTATTTCTTAGATTACACACATTCATTATATGTGTATGTATACACCAATTACCCTCAAAAAATTCCAACCCAGTTTATCTCATGAGACAACACAATTCAATGAGAGGCTATCTATAACCAAGTGTAGACCATCAATTTCTTGTTTAATTTATTTCTAATATATTGATTGTTCAATATATTAGATAATAAATATTCATCAATTATCAATAGTTATCCGCAAATAATCAAAAATACAAAACATTATCAATTCCCTAGAAAAGGAAATATCATTCATTATAAGGACTTTTCAACAGATCCTGTATGAATAAATCGTATAAAGGTAAGGAAAAATTAATGTTTTTGAAATGATACCTTATAAATTTTGGATACATAAAATTTTTACAGGGGAGATAATGTAATTTAAAATGAAATAATGGAGAGTGATAGATAATGTCCATATGATAATGTAAATGGCCAAAAAATGCGGAATCAAAGAAGGTAGAAAAATTACTAGCAATTCATCATAAAATAACCTATGGAAAAGAAATAGGTTTCATAAATATTTCAACATCATATAGACATAATCTTTATAGATAAATAACACGGATGCTATCACTAGATATTATATCCATGGAATCAGAAGAAACATCAATGTATGATAACATGGACGAAATTTTCCTTACAATAATGTCTAAACACATCATTGAAAATTGTGTACACATACAAACCATTCAGAATCAATAAAAACTAGAAAATTATATAATAGTGAAAATATATTTTTTTATTTAAAATTAAAATAAATAATAGACATAAATTTTCAATGAAAAATCAATAATTAAAGTGGGAAAATTAGTGAATTAAAAATATTTTATTAACAAAAATTCGTTAAACAATTTTGTAAAATTATCAAATATAACATTTCATAGAAATTAATATGAATAATATATTGAAAACATTAAAAATAATGTTAAATATGTTTTAAAATTACATAGTATAACAATTTGATAAAAAATTGATGATTTATTAAATCATATTAAAGAACATAGACATGGAATAAAATATTCTCCAAAAAACTGGAAATTAATATATGTTTTCATGAAAACAAGTATTGATTGTTTAAAGTATGTATGTGAAAAATATTTGGTAGGAGATTTGGAAATTCCTTAAAAAGATGATGTTGTAGATAATAAACGGTATTTAATAAGGTATATTTTATATAATTTATCCACCAAAAATTTAAACATGACAAATCCAAAAGAAGAGTGATATTATAAAAACATTTCCAGCTTTAATAACTATTGAATAAAAACCCCATAAAAGAAAAAAAAATAATTGAAACAAAAAATATCATGAATAATTACTAATTCATGATTTTCTTTTCAAATTAGTTGTATATAAAATATATAAAATAAATTATTCAGGTCACATAACATACGTCTCAATAGAGTTTAGTTGAGATAAAAACCCATTAACATGAATTAGTGCTTAGTCATACATGTTATAACCTCATTAATAATAAATTTAGACTTATTTGTTACATTTATAATAATCATATTCTAATATAATTCACTAGGTAAGGCCTCTTAATAATTACATGTTATAGAATCATTGAATAATTCTTTTTGATGGTTACTATTTATTTTTTTCTATCATTTTCCACAAAACAACATAATATATTTATTTTTATTAGAGGATTAGTAAAATGGATCCATCATATAAAAAATTGAAAAATATTTATGAATATATATTTTCCAGTATATATAATTTAATAAAAATCCACTCACGATAGTTGGAGATAAAAATAACATCACATCATGGATGTGGTAGTCCACATGTACACTGAAATGATATTATCATTCTATAATAGATACAAGTGTGAGAAGGTACATGATATTAAATTTATTCAAAAACATAGTTAAAAAATAAATATTATATATATTAATAGATTTCATTTTTATAACAATAAATTAAAACTGGGGATAAAAGATGAATTTCACATCTATGTGGAGACGGTAGACCCTACTTTTTAATGGGAAACTATTTCATTTTTCATTTCATTGAGAAGAGGTATAAAAATATATTTATCATTAAAATATTAATATATTTATATTTTTTATATCTTTTTATTAATTTTTTATAATGCTTATTTATTATTTTAAGGAGAATAAAAAATAATTAAACGTCAATGATTTCAGAAAGAACATATACCCCTTCCTTTGGATACATAATTTGTATTAAACCCCAAGAATTATTGAATTTTTATTTTCATGTGATCAAGAACTTGAAGACATTGAGAATTATTTTTAACTATTATTTTTAAGATAAATTGTCCACTCTTTGTGGAGATAAGGTGATAAGAGGTTCCTTTTTATAAGTAAAGGTATTGGTACACATGTAATTAGTCTAAAAATTAAAATAATATAAGGTTACATTGTTTTAAATTTCGAACATAAATGGATTTGTTTCTATATATGAATGTTATTGGGACGTAATAAATTTATCTATTAAACAGTAGAATTTTTTTATTTTAAACCTTATCTATTGAAAATAACCCCTCGTAAACCTTTTTTTACCCCTACCATGGTTACAATATACTTAGTCATTGTGGGTAAAAAATATAATTATAAAAGGGAATGTGGATAATAAGTGGAAATTTATTTATATTTTTTTTGAATTTAACATTAACATTTAACAAGATATTATTTTATGATATTTAAATGCATTCATTATAAAAATTACAAAATTATTATTACTCAATTTTTAGTATTATGCACATTATTTTAATTTAAAAAACATTATCATTAATATTTTGTTTGATTTTTTATATTTAAAACAATATTAGAATTTCATTTTTTTAAATAAAAATCATGCTTGGAGTTAAATGTTAGAAAATGCATCAATTTTAATATTAGAAAAATATTGACCACTATTATTCATTATCTTGTTCATGTGATGCATCGGCTAATCATAATAGTTTTTTTTGGTAATGATTGAATTAAAATTTTTTAAAATAAATTAATATCATAAAATTTATTTCTTTATATTAAATATATCCATTTTTAACCAATTATATAACATTTTTTGTTCTTATTTTTTTGAATAATTTTGTTTTAAAAAAAACATGGTGATATTTTATCCTTTTCCTTTATTTAAAACAATATAAATGACACTAGGAATGGAAGATGATATGAAATCACAATACATTCTAATATATAATTATTATTTTTTAAATCCACTCGTCCATTGAAATGAAGGAATATTTTTTGATATATTTTGAAGACTTATCCCATAGTATTAACATTGATTATCGTATTTTACCTTTAACCAAGTTGAAAATGATAACTATTCAAACTATTTTTTAAGAAAAAAAATTATGTAATCATCATTAAATAAAATTAATTATATATATTCCAAATATGGATATATTTAACATGATTAATTTCTACAATGTGTGAGAAATAAATATTATTAAAAGTGTGTAAACCCAAATGAAATCATATTTAAAAAAATGTGTTTTCAAGAATAAAATTGAACTTGAACCAATATAAAATATAATACTAACTTATATGATATAAAAAATATTACTTTAATCATAATGATACTATGATACATAAATTTATATTAAAATATAATGTCAGATCAAAATTAAATTACTTTACTGAAAGGATCAATTTGTATCAAACTGTATATTTCATTATTAATTAAAAAATAAAAATTTCTTTCAGACTAATTACCAATAAATATAAAATATGTGTAAAAAACATTTTAAAGAATGATATTATTTTTTTAAATAGAATTCCATAAATATCAAAAATTAATTATAAAATTAGTTCACAAAATGTACTAAAATTCAAATTTTGAATCTTTTTCACATAATAAATAAAATATATCCATTCATTCCTATTCAAATATTATATGGTTTTAAAATTATGTAATTTAATACATTAAAAATTTTTTAAGTAAAAAAGTAAATAAATATTGATTGAAAAAATATATTCTGATTACAATCATTATAAATTTTGAAACACATTTATGAGAAGTATATATTTTTACCATAAAATGTTTTAATATTTTTTAATAATAATTTATAATTAATTTATAAATGATTAAAAAATATTATATATATATATATGAAATATGTTTTTTAAGTAAAATTTAATCCCAAACCATTGAAATATATTTTATTAACAAGTATAATACAAAAACATATCTATTTAATCGAAAATAATAAATTTTTATCATTAACTATTTTTAAACATATATGATCTAATTGTAATAATAAATAATTGAATCATTTTTTCCAATAAATTAATATATATTTTTTACTTTGTAAAAATTTCTACGTTTATTTTAAAAGGTGATTAATTATATTCAAACCTATGAATATAACCAATATGTTATATTACACAAATTTAAATAATAATATTTATCTGGTATATCATAGTTTGTTTAGGGATGGTAATTTTCTTTCCATAAGTTACGAAACATAATATTCATAAACTAATATCTTATTTGAATATTCTTTCATTATTACAAAAATTACTTTTTAACAATTCTAATTCATTTTTAACATATCATAATATAATATTATTTCCATTCGTGAATTTTAATAAATATGATAGATTATAGAAACTCATTATTCCATAAATTAATATTTATTCAATAAAAATTTGTTAATTTATAAGAATATTAATTTTGATATTGTTTCTAGAAGTGTACTATTTCAAACATGTGATACTTTTGACACAATACCAGATCAATTTTTCTTCTATTATTGAAGTAATTATCAGAAAATATTCTTCATTGAGTTTTTCAATAATTGAGTTCTGATATTTATTATACATATTAATTATCTGATATATAAAATTATAAATGAATAAGTTGAATTTTCCCGGAATATAGCTGAAAAATTATCATTTACGGGGTTTTGACATTCATTAAAGGATACCATGATTCACAGTATGATATAATTTTTTACCATTCAATATTAAATTTCATGTAATTTTATAAATTTTAATTTTTTTTAATAAGTAAAAATAAGATTCAATAAATTTAACCTTCAAATAATGGAGAGATCTCAAAAATATCAGTAATTAGAAATAATGGTGTGCATTAATAATTAAACTATAAAACTCATCAGAAGAAGATAGTAAAAATTCGAATACAACACAATCATATATTTACAAAAATTAAATATATCTACCTTTACAACAAATCTAATATTCAACATTAAACTGATATAAGATGACTATGGTCTGGATTTTATTAGAAATATCAACAAAATTCCATCCATAGGAGTATTTTCTTCCAGAAAAAATTTATTATTCAATAATTCAAAAATTCTAAATTTATCGAATTATACTTTTCATATAAAAGACCTATGAATTTTTAAAAATTTAATATCACAGACTTCTTCTATTTTATAATGTCACATGATATTGAAATAGAATAAAAAATGAAATTATTGAGGAAATCTATGATATTTGGGGAATCATTTCAAATACTACTTGTTCTCCATAATGTTATAACTCTGAATATTCGTAATGTCATTCATTCCCTTGAATTGATGAGCTATAGAGCCTTCATATTCAAATGTGAAACAAAATTCTGTTTCGCTTAAAAAATTAAGATGATTATAGCTTTTAAATGTATCAAAATTTTCATTTTATTTTCTCACCTTGTTCTCTACTAAGGAATTTATTTTTCTCTAGAGTCATTAATTGTTTTTTTCTCACAGATTTCATTAAAGACATATTTCATGTATTATTCATTCTATATTCGGATGTAATATTATTCTATTCATGATCTGATAATGTTTTTCAAGATAATAGTTCCTCATAGATGATCATAAAATGTCTATTAGCAGAAGGTTTAATCTTATTATTCAGATTATGTATATCGTCTATAAAATCCTTTGATTATGAGGTTATTTTTTCATCCTTCTAAAAAATCCCACTTCAATCCACCATAAATAATTATTTTTTACTTCCTTTGTTATTTATTCTTCTTAAGTGTAATATTTTTCAATGAAAATAACCATAATTATTTTTTACATTCTATTACCTATATCTCATCATCCACATAAATATTCAAAATCAATTTACACCATTGATCTATATATAGTTTTAACCAATATACGTTGATAATATAATATTCTTTCTCATTACATATGAAATAAATAAAAATATTTTCAAGTGACATTATATATTTCTTTGATTCCAGAGGATTATTAGTTACATTAATGTTTAGAGGCTTATTTTATCTAATGTGATCCAACATAGGTGTTTCATGCTATAGAATACCATGATTTTCTATATGGGAAATAATATTTTTCATTACCTGAGACAATTTCCCAAATACGGTAATGATATTATCATATCCAAAAACCAATTTACTTACTTTATTATAAATAAAATTATAAAATGACTCTAGGTATTCGTATTATATCCTTCTCCTATACTAAGATCCATCTCATTATAATTCCCCAAACATTTGTTAATGATAAAGTCATGATTATTTAACCATGAAATAAAATTACGAAAATAATAATAAAAATTATAGGGGATTATGTTAGTTCTTATTATATCTATTTCTTTTAAAATCTAATTCCAATGTGTCCTAATAATCTTCATTCAATACAAACAATAAAGACTCGAGCAACAATAACATATATTTTGTGTGTGTGTTATTTCCTTGGAAATAGATATGTGGGATATTCTAACAACCAATTTTATATTGATATTAGAATAATTATATTTACTAAAAATATTAATTAATTATATTTTATAGATTTATATTCACTATACTATTATTATGTAATTATTAAATCAAAACATAATTATTTTTTGATTCTAAATTAATTTCCATGATTTGTATTATTTTATATAAAATTATAATTTTTGAATATTATAATTATTGATTTTCAAATATATATCTTTTTTTATATCATAAATTAAAAATTATCTTTGGTATAGTTTTTATAAATATTTTAAAAATGTTGACATTTGGTTGAATAGTAAAGAATACATATTTTTAATAAAAAACTATAATGTGATTTTATCTATTTATATAGTTAATTTTATTAGATTGATTTTAAAATGTAAATAGATTATTTATATTAAACCCAATCCATTATAATTTATTATATTTAAAATAATTCGTGAATATGGTATAAAAACAATTTATAGATAGATTAATTTTCATATAAAAATGTTTTCCATTTTATTCTGTGAGTTAATTTAAAAATTTATTTATTTTACTTTTAGAAATTCAATTTGAAAAAAATATAATCCTTATTTGGAAATAAAATACCCAAATTTGGAAATTATGACACTTCATCATTTTTTTAGTATGAATAATAATTAAGTTAAAATTTTCAGTTACCATTGAATGGTTTAAAAGAATAAAATATGTTAGAAATATAATGAAAATTGTTCACATGATGAAATTTATTTTTAGAAATATTATTTTATTTGAGTATCTGTCCGTATATCATATCACCATGGAAAATGAGGTATTTATGAACCATTTGACTATAGGAAAAAATTAATATATTTTAATCTTTTAAAAAATTCCTTGTTATTCCTCTCCCTTATAAAATGATGTATCCTCCATTATTCACAACAATTCCGAAGGATATTAACTTCGCTAATCCATAGACTAATACATTACTAACATCCCAAATGAAATCATATTGTTTTTAGTTTTATTATAATTACAATATAAATGGTTTTTATGTATATTTTTATAGAGATTTTGCAAAGAATAAAATGATAAATATCATATGTGACAAGTTTCAATCGAGGTATGTTAGACTTTACCATAAAAACTCATATTAAATGTTTTCATTATTTAAAATAAAATGTATTTCCTACTATGTTTCTTTTTTTAAAATTTAATTAATCTACATATCTATAAAAATTTATAAATTTTATGACTCATATAAATTTCTCTTAAGGGTTTTAAAATTGAATATTTGTAAAAATTTTATAAATAATAATATAGATTTCATTATAAACAGGAAACACTACTGTTCTATTTTAATTTATATGTAAAAAATTTATATTGACCCATAATATCCATTATTTTATAGATAGATTACCTTTCAAGATTCCATTTTAGAAAAAATATTAATTCTTCCCTTTGTTCTGGTCATTTTACATTTGAAAATGAGTTTTTAAAGAAAAGGAATATATCAATATCAATTAATAGTTTTCTTATGTGTTAAGAAGTATAATTTTATGATTTTGTTGATGTAAATGAATGATTTTAATGTTTCATGTATTCAATAGTCCTTTTATATTATTTTTCATGATATGTGAGTCTAATATAGATCACATTAAAATTGGTTAAAGATTATGTCATCCATTGAATTATTTTTGAATTAAAAAATTTGGTTATTAACTTTATAGTGGATGTTATAATGGATAATTAAAGATAATTTAAAAAGTAAAATAAAAAAATCAATTCATTACGATTAGTTTTTAGTGAAAAATGATGATTACATTTTATAGTGTAGTGATCTTTTTATTAATGGAATGGATTTCAGCATTTTGATTAAAATTTAGTTTTTAATAAAATGTTTTTCATTGGTTCTCTTGTTTCATGAAATCATTCTTCATTTTTTGTAAATTATATTTTATTATACCATTATTAATGAAAATATTTCTGAAATAAATATGATATTATTTGTATGGTAATAGTTATTTGATCTAAAAGTGTATTATGATAAAGAAAACCCCTCTTATATGATTTCACTATATTTAAATGGACTAATATATTTATTTTTTATTATTTTTTCCACTTATGCACATTATATAATCAACCCACTCATTCAAATTATTTTAAAAGGGATTTTGTGGATAAGTGTGAGAAATGATGAATTCATGTTGAAAATCATGTTGATTTCAAATGATTAAGAAATGGTTTTTCATTATAAAATAATCATGTTAGGGAATGTGAATATTTATTAGAGGTATCCTTTTTTTCATTTAATGTATTTTTTTAATTATTATATCATAATTATCTAAAAATATAAAATAGAAAATCTCCTTGTAATTAACTAAAATGAATTATTGATTTAAAACATATTATTATATAATTTTTTAATGATAGGACCTTATAGATGCTTTTAGAGAATTGTTTTGATAACATTTTTGGATTTTATAAAATTAATTAATGACCATTGGGATATATTTTATTGTTTTTATGCAGACATGATAGATAACATGAATATTACCATGTTGATTCATATAATCTTTGTATGATCAGAATTGATTTCCATATATGAAAAGTGGAAGCTGAAGTACAAAGTAATAAAGAGGTCAATATTCATCAAAATCAGAAATCTAGATGTGTTCGAATTAGAGAATTGTACGTTTGTTCTATGATAGTTCAATAGATTTTTGTAATAAATAGTGGTGGTATCCATTCTAGAGAGTAACTACATACACCATAGAGGTACATGTCCATTATAATGAATTTCCTAAAACCAAACTCTCTATAATTTAGTGTATAATCCGACCATATGATAACATAAGGATGTATTAAATCTATAAAATTTAAATTCAGCATCATGGGTTATTTAAAACATCAAATGTTCACTAATACTACATACAATTTTTAATGTTAAGTTTATTATTGGGTATTTATGGATAAAAATAGCTAATAAAGAGTTGATGTTGATGCCATATAATGGGATGAATTTATGAATATTTTCCATGATTAGTATTTTCTATATGTTGTTAAACATATAATGGAAAATAAATTATTTACCTTCAGTAATAAAGAACAAGATTGAAAAGCCTCAGATGATGTAAAATTAACATATTTTTCATGTTAAGAACCGAATTGAATCAAGGATCATGATAGTAAAATTAATTGGTTATACTCGTGCTTAATGACAATATTTCAAAGGAAATTGTATTTTATTGAATTAAAATGTTATTTGAATATTTTTTGATATGTTTTGAAGGTTGAAATAATGTATGATGATAAACATGTATTCAATGAAAAATGCTGAATAAGTTGTCCATATAGAGGGTAATATGGATGAATTCATTGATTAAATAAAAATGTAAGAAAATTAAGATTCCGTTTTATGAAAAGTGAGTTAAATATCATAATAGATAATTTCTTTTAAATAATAATAATTATTTTTTATGATGTATGTTTGGACGTGTGGCTTATAACTAAAAAGAAAACTATGACTATAGTGATAATAATATTAAAAATTATTAATAGTATGATGTTTCAATTTTGATCAGAGGGGCCATTATTTGATTATTTGTCTAAATATTAGAATAATTGATTGAATTACTCAAGATAAAATGTATAATTGTGTGGATAAATCCTTTATCACTGATTTGGTATATACTTTTTCATTAATCGATTAGATGTTAGCTACATTACTTATTTGTTCAGTCTATGCTAATGTCTTGTTTTATTAGAGGTCTATATATAAATTACATTCATAAAAAGTTGTGTATAAATACCATATTTCATTTCCAAGAATGATGGTATAAATTTTAGAAAAAACTCATGGGGTATTAATAAGGAATTTTTAAATTTTAAGAGTATTCATATTATTGTTTGTGGAGATAAATTTCCAAAAAAAAACCATAAATTCATTCCCATTATATAGTTTGATGATGTTATATTCATGGATTCACATTCTATTTATCATGGTAAGATATATTTTATAACCAAAGAAGTTTTAATTGGATTCTGTATTGGATATTATTCTATAATGAATTCATAAAATTCCTAACATATCATAAAAATGGGAAAATAATTAATGTTGGAGTTGAATTATTTGTTTTGCATATTATTGAATACAAGGATACTAATAAAATTGGTGGTATCCCATTAAAAAAATAATATAGGTATATATACCACAATGAATTTCCTAATATTATATTACATCATGATATTAAATTTACTATTGTCTTATGGTCTGATGCAATAGATATATCAAAACCTTATTATTTAATTTTCAATTCATACTTTTGGAATTCAAAATCATTTACAAGTGTTTCTTGATAATGGTTATATTCATCCTAGAACATCAACTAGGCGTGATCTTAAATGGTTTTTAAAAGATAATGATCTTTTCAGAAGTTCTTACATTGATTTCATATTTATTTATACCATCAATATTATGAATTTATACTCATTTACTCATATTATAGAATAATCTCATTAGATCATAAGAGATATATATTTTATGTTTTTTGAACCCCAAACTATTTACCAGAAGCTGATGTTGATGGAGGTTTAAATTAAAAAGATGATGTTTCAAACTAGGTACATGGATTATAAATATTTTGGTATTTCTCATTATGCAGAAAACATCAGAAGAAATATTTATACAGTATATAATTGGTTTTTTATAAATATCTTGAATAAATTTTTGGTTATATTCATTGATTATATTTTGGTATATTCAAAAATTTATGATTACCCAAAAAAACATTAGTGGTGTAGCACCCAGGTTATAGGTATGTGGCCTTTTTCATTTTTATGTGTTTAAAGATCATTGGATGTGTTGGGAAGAGTTTGGGAGAGTTTGGAATGGTTTTGGATGAGTGTGGAGGCTTTTAAAGTCGTGCACATTTTGAGCACGGTTAGTGGAAACCATGCAGATTCCCCAGGAAACCATGCAAGTGAGACAGTAGACTTCACACAGCTTGCACATGGTTTTTCAAACCGTGCGAGGAAACCGTGCAAACCCTTGCTCCCAAGGTAGTAGCATGCACACGGTTTTCACACAGTTTGCCCAACCGTGTGGGCTAACCGTGCGACCACTTAAAAATAGGTTTATAACTTCTGGGCCCCCTCAGGTTTAACCTATTTCACTCCAATCTTCCTCCAACTCAAGCCTCACTTGGGATTTTGGGTTCTCAAGGGTTAAGGGTGCTCTCCCACAAGTTTTGAAGCGTTTAAAAGAGGTTTCAAGGCAGTTTGAAGGTGGTTTCCCCGGGTAAGTCTCTCCTCTTGTTTCTCTTGTGTTTTCCTCTAGATCTACATCCCTCTATTTCATGTTTCTCTATATCTACACATACTGTGTGTAGAACTAGATATGTGGTTTCCATATATGTTAATTTTAAGTCTTGTTGAAGTTAGGGAAAGTGATCTAGAGAGGTTTCGGTGGTTATTTCATTAGATTTGAGGCGTGGTTATTCGTGGGTCGATTTCTCAGGAACCCTAAAGGTAGGTGGCTTCTCTCTCGACTCCAGTTGGTTAGATCTAGTGGTTTTTGGGTACAATTAATTTGGTTGTATTGAAATTAAATATTTTTTGATGTGTAATGTTGGTTGAAAATCCATTTGGGGGATTTTTTGGAAAAGGGGGGTTTTATAGTGAAATGAGTTTGTTGTGGATTTTAAAATAGATATTTTAAAATGGGATGCTATGGTTGATTTGTGAAAATGATTGATGGAAATGGTTTTCAATAAAGTGGGTTTTTTATTGAAATTTTTTTTGGTATGGAAAATTATTTTCAATAAATGGGTGATTTATTGAAGTGGATTGATCTTTAATGGAATTGGTTGATTGCAAGTTATTGTGACCATGATGGGTTATCTTCTTGGTTGTGATTGGTGGGATTTCTATGGGGATGTGGCGGGAAGTAACACTATAAAAAGGGGATGGATAGTGGCCGGAGGGGCCACCATCAATGGATAAGTGGACGAGAAGAGCCACTAGTTGTGAATGGATGAACGGGTTGGACAGAAGATCTGATGTTTGTTTGTTATGGTTGTTTTTTTGAGCATTGCTTTTCAAGATGGAATTTTTGTGCTAACGTATAAATTTTGGAATTTTTTGTGGACAATTTTCTGGATTTCCCTTGGTTTCATGGTTTTGGTGTGATGTCTTGGTAAGGGTAGGCTTCGCTTATGAAAATGGTTGCACTTGTGATTCAATTTAGATAAAGTGTTTGATATAAATGTGCAAACGGTTTTATCCTAGTGGTGTGTATAGGGAAGTCATTAGGGAAAAAAATACTGAGTTTTAGTACTCACCACCTACTTTGGCCCATTGGTGTCTTTACAGATGTAGTTTTCCATGATGTGGTAAAGGGTATGTCATCTCCCTCCTTTAGTGGAGCATTCTAATTCCTTGTTGGAGCTTGGAGCTTGGAGCTTGATATGATGTTGTGGTGGTGTCATGGCTGGTGGTGTTTGGTTTTTTAGTTTCCGCAGTGTACTCTGATGTTTTGTGGACATGTCAGTTTGTACTGATCTTGGGTTGTGTTGTGGAACAACTTAGTTGTCTTTTGGGAATGCATGGTTTTCCAATTTATTTGACATTCATCATATAGAGGCAGTTTGTGGATGGTTTGGTTGGTTTTGTCTTAAGGGAAAATCATTCCCCAACTTGATCTTGAAATCCTCAACATTTATTTCCAACCTTTGGAATCATGGGAACATCGCTTAAGGCCAAGTATCCCTCACTGCCTCCTCAAGCCAATGTGTTTGGGGAGGGGTGTTACAAGTGGTATTAGTTTGTTCGGTCCTTTGGAGTTGATACTCGGGTTTGGTGTTGACATTCATTGTGTTACATTCCTTGAGTCAGGATGGTAGAATGGCGTAGGAATGTCGGAACGTGGAATTTATATCATTAAAGGACGTAGCTAACCCTTTTATGCCGAAATTTAAGTTACCAGAGAGTTTGGTACAAAAGTGTTTTGCAGACACTTATAGGCAATGGATATCTCATTATCCTTGGTGTAGCCAATGAGATGAGCATGGAATACATGGTAGAAATGACTTCCAACAAGGATGAATATTTCATTGAGGTATAATGATTTATTATCTGATAAGAATGTGTGAAATTTCAATGTGAATAAATTGGTATTTTGAAAATGGTTTGGTTTTCAAAATGGTGAAACATGGAACATGTGGAAAAGGGTGGAAAGTCATGTTTTTATAGTGTTAGTAATGTGATTTGAAATAGGATTTTGTGATGACTATGGAAGTGAGACTCATGGATGTTTGTTTTCAATTTATAGAGATGGAACTGGGTAGGCATCGTAGAGACCAATCAGAGGAGGCTGCTGAGAATGTTGTTGCACCTGAGTCTCAGGTGAACCAACAGCTTGTGAAAAGAATAGTGCAAGCCTTCCAAGCTATGGAAAGTGGAAATAAAGTGGATTAACAAAGGCATGTGGATCATGAGGTTCAGTTTCAAAAGAAGAATCCACCCATCTTCAGGGGATATTCAGAGCCAGAAAGGGCAGAAGCATGGTTGAATAGAATGAACAAGATCTTGGAGTTCTTAGGAACGCTGGTAGAGGTGAAAGTGAAGATTCCCATGTATATGTTGGAAGATATTTCCCTTCAGTGGGGGAAGTTGGTAGTCCATGTGGGGATGGACTAGGGTATGATGTGGGAAGGGTTTGGGGAATTGTTTAATAAAAAATTCAACCCACATATGTCTAGAATTCAGTGTATGACTCGGTTCTTCAGTTTGAAGCAAGATCTTATGTATGTGACAGAGTATGCAGCTATGTTTATGAACATAGTGTGGTTTGAACCCAAGGTGGAGGGTAGCACGTCGTTGAAGGAAGGGATCTATGAAGTGGGGTTAAGGAAAGAAATCCGTTAAAAGATAGATGTGTTGTGTATAGATGATTGCATAGAGATGGTTAATAGAGCCTCGGTGGCTGAGCGGGATCTGTTGGGAGCTCTGAGTGGAGGAAGCATCGTGGTACCGATGGGGAATAGTGGGAACTCTAACGTTGTGTTCAAGTGAAGGAGGGACATTTATTCCCAGGGTGGGAGTGTGGCATATAATCTGACGGTAGGATTGGTAAATCTTCCTCCAAAGTCCCAGAGCAAGACGAGAAGTTTTCAGTGTGGTTCTACGAACCACATCAAGCAGAATTGTATGCCACAACCTCGAGCATGTCATAATTGTAAGCAGATGGAGAATATGCATCATTATAGTCATAATTCTCCACGGTTTTGTGCATGTGGCACTCCTCAGGGATCATAGTTGTCGTATGCTTCGACAGGACGGGGACAACAACACATCCCTCTTCACCAGAGTAAAGTGGGTCATAGTGATTATTAGAATACCACGATTCCTCAGCAGAGTAGTAAAGAGCAGAGTGTGGAAAGAAAACATGTGTTCGGAACTGAGCAGGTTGTGGTGGATGATCAGTCGGGTCAATCCACGGTGCGAGTTACAATTCTTTTAAATTATACCATGATTCAAGTTTTGTTTGATACGGGAGCTTCACACTCTTTTATTGCTGCATGAGTGGTTGATTTTCTGGGTTTAAGGGTAGAAATGATGCCCTCGGTTTTGAAACGTCAAACTCCCCTGGGTCAAAGAGATTTTCGAGCCTTCTTGTGTAGATAATGTTGTATCATTTTGGGCAAGGTTGAGATAGTGTGGAATTTCTCAATGCATGAGGTGGAAGAGTATGATGTAATCCTAGGAAAGGATTGGTTGGTGGCGTTTAGAGCCCACATTGATTGTGATGCGCGAACAGTGGATTTTAAGACACACGATGGCATTAGATATCTCTTTAGAGGAGAGAAGCATGAAATTCAGGGTGCAACTGGTTTGTTGGCACCAGTAGTGGGTGCGTTATCGTATCAGTTGGCAGTTTTGTCTTTGCGATCGCTAGATGGTTTGGAGCAGAGTGTTCCTCCATTAGTGGTGGATCAGTTCATGGATGTTTTTCCTGAATAATTCTCGGGGTTACCTCCCATAAGAGAAGTGGAGTTTGTGATTGATCTACTTTAGGGGACCAATCCTATATCAATTCCATCTTACCAAATGGCACCAACTCAATTGCGGGAATTGAACGTCAAGTTGGATGATCTATAAAACAAAGGGTTTATCTAGCCTAGCACGTCTCCGTGGACAGCTCTGGTGTTATATGTGAAAAAAGTGGATATAACTTTGAGGATTTGTTTTTATTATCATATACTTAACCAAGTTATGATAAAGAATAGATATCTACTTCCATGAATTTATGATTTGTTCGACCAGTTGAGGGGAGCCCAGTGGTTCACTATGATCGAATTGAGTTAGGGATACCATCAATTGCGGGTGAGGAAGGAGGATATTTCTAAAACAACATTCATAAGTAGATATGGCCATTATGAATATGTGGTTATTCCCTTTGGTCTAATGAATGCACCAACAGTGTTCATGGAATTGATGAATTAGATATTTCAGAGATATCTGGATTTATTTGTGGTCGTGTTTATAGACGATATTCTGGTGTATTCAATGACAATGGTGGAACCTTAGCAGCACCTGGAGACAGTGATGCTGATCTTGAGGGATCATAGGTTGAATGAAAAATTGTCATAGTGTGACTTTTGGATACATGAAGTTCATTTTCTAGGGCATGTGATTTTTGAAAGGGGTGTTTCAGTGGATCCAGGAAAGATAGAGGATGTTATTTCATGGAAACCACCAAAGAATGTGATTGAGATATGAAGTTTTATTAGTCTATCTAGGTATTATTGGCTTTTGTTTGTGATTTTTCATGTTTGGCTTCGCCGATGAAATTTTTTACGAGAAATAATGTTGAATTTTAGTGGAATGAAAATGTTTCAATAGCGTTTTGAAGAGATAAAGGGTCATCTTACATCAGCACCAATCGTGGTTTTTCTAGAATTAGGAAAAGGGTACATGGTGTATTGCAATGCATCAGGATCAGGGTTGGGGTGTGTTCTCATGAAAGAGAATAATGCGGTTGCATATGGCTCATGGCAGTTGAGAGTCATGAGAAGAACTACCCATCTCATGATTTTTAGTTCGCAGCAGTGGTCCATGCTTTGAAATTGTGGCATCATTATCTCTTTGGTGAGAAATTTATGGTATATATAGATCATAAGAGCTTGAAACACATTTTCTCACAAAGGGATTTGATCATGAGGCAAAGGAGATGGATGAAATATCTCCAGATGTTTGATTTTGACTTAATGTACACACCGGGTAAGGGAAATTTGGTGAAAAATGGATTAAGTATAAAATCATATGCTCAAGTTGTAAAAATGGCATCGGACTAGTGGCAGTTGATGTCTGTTATAGTTGATATGTGGTTGGAAGGTGAGGACCAGGGCGACAGAGCGGTCTTCTCTCCAGTTTTGTTGATTTCTGACTTGGTTGGCCTAGTTAGAGAGGCATAGATATCTGATTCTGAGTGTGTGACCTTGGGGTCAAGACTCAATGGTGGGGAGACCATTGAGGGTTGGCAACTGAATGGAGATTTAGTTTTGTGTTTTCGGAATCAGATGGTTTCACCAGTTTCTTTTCAGGATGATTTTCTCAAGGTGTATCATTATTCTAGGTGGGTTGTTATGCCGTAATTCAAAAAATGTATAAATCATTGAAATCCAAGTTCTGGTGGGATGGTATGAAAAGATGTGTGGCAGAGTTTGTTTCGAGATTCTTTACTTGTCAGTAGGTCAAGGAAGAGCATCAGAGGCCAGCAGGAATGTTGCAGTCATTACCAATCCCTATTTGGAAGTGGGAGTAGATAGCGATGGATTTGGCCACAGGTCTCCAAAGAATGGTCAGAATGCACGATACCATCTGGGTGATAGTGGATCAGCTAATGAAGTGGGCCCATTTCACCCCGATTCGTGAATCTCATACGATGGAGGATCTATCAAAAATCTATATCCAAGAGGTGGTAAAGAGTCATGGTGTTCCAGTATTGATTATATCAGATAGAGATCCGAGGTTTACATCTCATTTTGAGAATTCCTTGCATCAATCCCTAGGGACACATTTGATGATTAGTACAGCATATCACCATCAGAAGGATGGTCAATTCGAGAGGACGATACAAACTCTAGAGGAAATGTTATGGGATTTTGTCAGGGATTTTTGTGGATTATGAGAGGAACACTTGTCGTTGGTTGAGTTCTCGTACAATAATAGTTATCAGGCATCTATACAGATGGCTCTGTTTGAAGCATTGTATGGTTGGCCATGTCGTTATCCACTATGTTGGGTGGAAATGGGTGAGTCCTCGATGGTTGGACTGAGCCTTGTCCAAGAGATGACAGAGAAGATCAAGTTGATCAGGAAGATAATGGAGACCTCTCAGAGTCATTAGAAATTGTATGCAGATCACCGTCGACGACCGTTGTCGTTCGAGGTGAGTGATCTTGTGTTCTTGAGGATCTCTCCAAGGATGGGACATTGTCAGTTTGGGATGTAGGGAAAGTTATCTCTGATGTATATTAGAACATTGGATATTCTTGAGTGTGTTTGTGAGCTGGCTTATCATCTGTATTTTCCACCTAGGTTCATTGTGGTGCACAATGTGTTTCATGTGTCGTAGTTGAAAAAGTATCAGTCAAATCGTGACCATGTGATTTGATGGGATCATGTTGAGCTAGAACCGGATTCTTCATTGGTGAACGTACTAGTGAAGGTTGTGGATAGGCAATAGAAAGTCTTGAGTGGTAAACGCATCATATTAGTTCATTTTTTGTGGCAACATGGTCAATTTAAAGAGGAGACTTAGGAGAGGTAGAAAGAGATGGTCAAGCAGTGGCCCGAGCTCTTTCAGCAAAGGGCGGGTTCACTACTTTCTAAGGACGGAATGTCCAATGGTGGGTAGAATGTAGAACCCCTAGTTTGAGGTATGTGGCCTTTGTTTATTCATTTTTATGTGTTTAAAGTGCATGGGATGAGTTGGGAATAGGTCGAGAGAGTTTGGAATGGTTTTGGATGAGTTTGTTGGCTTTTAAAGGGGTGCATGTTTTGAGAACTGTTAGTTGAAACCCTGCAGATTCCCCATGAAATAGTCCAAGGGAGATAGTAGGCTTCACATGGCCTGTGCACGGTTTTCCAAACCATGCGAGGAAACTGTGCGGACCCCTGCTCTCGAGGCAGTAGCATGCGCTCGGTGAGTGCGCAGTTTGCCAAACCAAGCGGGCTAACCGTGAGACCACATAAAAATAGGGTTATATGTTCCGGGCTCCCTCAGGATTAACTTATTTCACTCCAATCTTCCTCCCACTCAAGACTCACCTAGGATTTTGGGTTCTTAGGGGTTAAGGGTGCTCTCCCACTCATTTTTTGAAGCGTTCCAAAGGGGTTTTAAGGCAGTTTGAAAGTGGTTTCTCCCGGGTAAGTCTCTCCTCTTGTTTCTCTTGTGTTTTCATCTATATATACATCCCTCTCTTTAGTTTTTTTCTAGATCTACACTTTTTGTGTATATATATAGGGTTGTGGTTTCCTTGGATGTTAATTTTAAGGCTTTTGGATTTTAGGGAAAGGTATCTACATAGGTTTCGATGCTGCGTTCGCCGAATTTGAGCCGTTGTTATTCATGGGTCGATTTCTCATGACCCAAAAGGTAGGTGGCATCTCTCCCCACTAAACTTGGTTAGAGATAGTGGTTTTTGGTTACAACTAATTTGGATGGATTGAAATTAATTGTGTTTTGATGTGCAAAGTTGGTTGAAAATTCATTTGGGGTATTTTTGTGAAAAGGGGGGTTTTATGGTGAAATGATTTTGATGTGGATTTTAAAATGGGATGCTATGGTTGATTTGTGAATATTTTTGATGGAAATGGTTTTCAATAAGTAGGTTGTTTTATTGAAATGTTGTTTGGTATGGAAAATTATTTTCAATAAATGGGTGATTTATTGAAGTGGATTGATATGAAATGGAATTGGTTGATTGCATGTTGTCGTGACCATGATGGGTTATTTGCAAGGTTGTGATTGGTTGGACTATTGTGTGGATGTGGAATGAATTACTACTATAAAAAGGGTATGGATAGTGGATAGAAGGGACACCATCAATGGATAAGTGTACAGAAAGAGCCACTAGTTGGGAATGGGTGAACGGGTTGGACGGTAGCTCCACCGTTTGTTTGTTATGGTTGTTTTGTTGGGAATTTCATTTTAAGATGGAATTATTTTGCTAACATATAAATGTTGGAATGGTTTATGGATTGTTTTTTGGCTTTCCCTTGGTTGCTTGGTCTTGGTGTGATGTCTTGGAAAGGGCATGTTTGGCTTATGAAAATTTTTACACTTGTGATTCAATTTATATAAACTGTTTGATATAAATGTGATAACGGTTTTATCCTAGTGGCGTGTGTAGGGAAGTCAATTGGGATAAACCTACTAGTATTTAGTAGTCACCCCCTACTTGGGTACATTGGTGTCTTTTCAGATGTTCTGTACCGTAACGTGGGAAAGGGTAAGGCATATCCTTCCTTTAGTGGAGCATTGTGATTCCTTAGTGGAGCTTGGAGCTTGGATCTTGGTGTCGATCTGTGGTGGTGTCATGGCTGGTGGTGTTTGGTTGTTTAGTTTCCACAGTGTACTATGATGATTTCTAGACATATCGGGTTGTATTGATCTTGAGTTGTGTTGTGGAACATCTTATTTGTCTTTTGGGAATGCATGGTTTGCCAATTTATTTGACATGCATCATATAGTGGCTGTTAGTGGATGGTTTGGTTGGTTTTGTCTTAAGGGAAAATCACTCCCCAACTTGATCTTGAAGCCCTCATCATTTATTTCCAGCCATTGGCGTCATGGGAACATTTCTTACGGCCAATTAGACCTCACTACCTCCTCAAGACAATGAGATTGGGGCGGGGTGTACAAGTAGTATTATGTAAATAATTAATTGAATATTATATTATAGAAGATTTAGTAAATTTGACTTCTACGTGAAATATATTTCACTCAATTGTATTTATGTAATAAAATATTTAATAACTATTAATCTAGATAAAAATAGTGGGGTTTAAGTGTGTCCAATATCTAAAAATTTCTAAAATATTTATATTTTATTATATTAATGGGTTATTAATTTTTTAATGTTTTATTTATCACAGTGACCAAGTTTTCAATTGAATTTAATTCATCCAGATGTATGAATGTTATGAATATTTTTAGGAATTAATAAGACGATGCGTTAATAAATTATTTTGGTATATATCATATAGAAATAGTGAATTATGTTCTTTAATGAAGCATCCATGAGTGGTCTTGGTTGTGTTTTGATGTGGAATCGTCATATAATCTGTCATTATTCACATAAATTAATACACAATGATATAAATTATTATACACCTCATCCAGAAGTAGATGTTGTTATTGTTTTTAAATATGGTGACATCATTAAAATGGATTAAAGGGTGAAATATATACTAATCATTGATGTAAAAAATATATATTCATTCACAAATAGTTGGAGATGATGATGATAATATGCATAGAACAAATTTAATATTATAATAGGACAATTCATTAACATCTAGGAAAAAAATATGGTAGATGATTCATTATTTATAATATATTATACATCATTACCTTTTATACATTATTAATGTGATCTTTTAGTAAATTATTTGATGACTATTTGTCTATAAATCATGTATGTTGGAAAATTCTCAATTTTTTAGGGTATTTTTAGTAATATATGCCTGAAAAAATAAGGAAAGATTACAATAAATATATATTTCTTTAATAAAAGTTTTAATTTTTCAAGTAAATATATGATTTATGAATTTAAAAATGACCAATATGGTGTTTTGAGACTCTAAAAATAATATTTATAACTTCTAATTATCATATAATGAAAAACTTGTTCATTTATGATCATAGTACTATGTTTTTTGTTCATTCATGTTGTATTATGTTTTTTAGAATCATTCACAAACATTACATGCTGGATTTAATAGAAAGCAATAATGATGACATTACCCTAAATTTTTTTACATCTCGATATGTTAATATGGAAATCAATTACCAAAGGTGATTTCATATCCATTTCCATTTCTATAATGGAAATAGAAGAATGTATACATTCATTTTTGGTTATATTACTGATTTATTTTTGAGGTAATAGTTTAATTTGGGATATTTTTTATTGACTAAATACTTATTCACATTCTAATCCTTTTCGAGATGATTTTTCTCCCAATAATCATTATTGAATTTTTTTTAAAGAAATTGTAATATTTTATAGTGTTCAACATTATATTTTATCTGAGAATTATTCCATCACTTATATAATTTTTTTAAAATCCATTAGAAATTGTTTGATACTAAAATAAATTTTAGTACCTCATTTAATACTCAATATGAGGGATAGTTTGAGAGAATTATTTAAACATTTTATGAAATTTATCCATATTGATCTGTGGAGTACCAGTAAAGTTGAGGTAAAAAAATTTATAATATCAATTTTCATATTATAATTTTAATTTCCAAAATATTTAATGATTATAAAACTATCAATTGTTATTAATTTATGAAGGATTATGTTAAAAATGTATCTTATCCATAAAAATAACATTATAATTAATTTATTATGAAGTGACTTCATGTAGGGGTAAAAGAACATAAAACACTTTGAAATATTCTATTAAATATTGTTTTATTTGTACTCAAAACCAGCCTATATTTCTAAACAACATAGAGTGTCTGTGTTTATATAATAAAATAATAAAATATTTTATATCACACGTTCACATTTTCTCCAATGTAATAGAATATATATTGAATGGTGTCTGAGATGGAAAATAAAATATTTCAAGTAAATCTAGAATTTTTTTTATCTTAGGAATGAAATAACCATTGTGGACATTAGTTTTCTTATTAGATCAAAGGAAAGGGAAAATATAAAATATTATACACTTATGGATTAAATAAACAAATATCCCCTAAATGATGTGTTATATGAGGAAAGAGACCCTGTCTTGGGGGTGATAATATTGGTTAAAGAAATAGTAAATTATAACCATTGTGAATGTCATGTATTCAGTAAGACAAACAGTGATGTAATTTATTTTACCCCTTATTTATCATGTTATAATTATTATTATAATTATTCACTTCATTTTTACTTTGTCTTGGAAACAAACCATCTTTGTAGAGATTAACACTTCTAAAATAGCCAGTAATAATTTATTTTGACCTGTTAAATATGGAATTGATTTAATTGGATGAATCTTGAATCTCCATAATTAATTTTATATAGAATCATAAATTGAATAGGCATATAAAATTTTCAATTTTTAAAATTTTTAAATCTTATATATGAGGATAAAAAATACAAAAATATTCAATTAATCAGTGTTGGATGATAAAATCTAATTTGGGTGACACTGAAATGCATTTCTACAACACTGTATATCAATCTGAGTTCCAGTTTCAAGTTTTAGATAACCATGTGGTGATCTGGTCATCCATGGGAGCAATGTATATGAGGAAATTATATTTGATTAATTTTTTATTACTATATTATTTTTATTCTAAATTTCTATGAAATAGTTATATTTATTAATTAATGATAAAACCTAATGTTTGCAATGTATTTTTAAGAAAAAAATTCCATGATAATGTATAATTTATCAATTCATAGAGTTTTTTATACATTAAAAGTTAATTTTTTGTAATTTTACAAGATAATTATGATAAACTTTAAAATTATAATTTAACATAATTAACTAACCATAATATTAAAATTTTAATCATAATGATTTATCAAAAGATGATTTCAAAAAATTATCAATGGATAACATTAAAATATATCAGAAGAAAATTTTATTTGATTAAAAATGAATGATTCTCAAAATAATCAAAGCGTAATTATTAATATTTTAAAAGATAATTATAAAAAGATAATTTATAACAAATTAATCAATGATAATTATAAATTAATAATTTATAAGAAATTACAAAAAGATATTTTTAAAAGGAAAATTTTTGAAAAATTACCAAAAAATAATTATCAAAGGATTATTTGTGAGAATTGATTATAAGAGAATTATAGTTGAATAATATTGAATAATTTAATAAAATATAAATATTAAAGGATAATTCATAAGAAATTATGAAATGATGATTATAAATGTATAATTTATGAGGAATTAACAAAAATTAATTATCAAATTATAATTTATGTAAAATTATCCATAAAAATTTATAAAAGGATAATTTATAAGAAATTGTCCAAATATATTTACTCTTTGTGGGAAAAAATCATTAAAATGTTTTTTCCTAAAATGATAATTTGTAATTATGTAGGAGAAATTTGATATCATCACATGTAATTTTTTCTTTCTTCTAGAAATAATATTGTTTTTTTGTTTCCAGAATCCATTGTCGAATCGGGAACAATGACATGTGAACAACTGTTATAATATTTCATGCAAAGGGGAGTTCTTGGATATTGATATTCACACACTTTATTTTAAACCATATAGGGTGTCTTTTAATTTTCATTGAAATCCACATATTTATGGTATGATGTTTCTCACCAATTTTGACTTTTTTAGAAATGTTACCTTATTATGAATTATGTATATGATTATTTTATCACCCTAATTGATTACGATTGCATCTAGATGTTGGTTTTGTCCTTGTAACCATATGTTAAACATGTTTTTATGATTAATTAAATTATTATTATTGATGTATGATGTTTATCCTATGTGTTTCATGAGATACCTTACTTATGATGATGTGTTATACTTACTTGTGTATCTTAACATGTTATTGGTGCATTTTTTTTACTATTTTCGTGGATCCCAAGGAATGTTAACCATTATGAAATGTTTATCCCCTAGAGATTGAGTGCTCATGACTTACAATTATGTATAAGAAGGACCAATATAAAAGGTCTGGATACAAAGATTCCTCATTGATTCTATGGGGGATGTTACTCAATGCCAAGTAAATGATGAGTATCTCTTAATGCCTATAAAATACCTAGAGCATGACTTTATTGATCCCTTGTGTATCAAAAGTTACAATATCACTTGATACTGATTCATATGATTCATTATCTTATTGGGTAGTCCTCGATAGTTTTAGCACCATGATTAACTTTTTGAAATGGAGCCAAAGTAGGTTTATTCCGGGTTGTGGTGTCTTTATTAGTGAACAATAATTTTCCTTGAATTGTATGTTTTTTAGATACTAGTATATTATCATTATAGAATACCCTTTTATAAATGAGGAAACCAAGTTAAGAAATAATTGTTTGTGTCCTACTAATTCTTATAGTTACACCTTACATGGTAATTTCATTGTGCTTGATGATATTAGGATGAGAGATCTGGTGATCAGAAAGGGCCTAATAGTGGACATTTTAGTAAAGAGTACATAACTAATAAGGGAAATGGAGAAACGTAGAATGAACCTCTACTTTACTCATTTATTCACCTTCTATTATTAATCTCATTTGGATTTCAAAATTGGTAGAATTTTTTTTGTATTCGGTATATATATTTTGTTCTTTAAACATATTTTATTTATTATTATTTTACATTTATTCACCAGATGACTTGATACAGATTTTTTTTCTCTACACTAGCATATTTATACCATCACTACTAGTTTGAAGCCACATTTATATGGGGAGGTTTTTTATGGTCACGTGACCTTCTATCTGTGGTCCAATTTATTGGATCATTTAGTAGAAAAATTTCATCAAAATTCTAGGATTCTAAAAATTGATACTTCTCATTACATTTCCAGGGAGAAGGTTTAATGATGGTTTTATTACTTAGACTCATTCATGGTATATGATAGTTTCTAGCTCTAACTATATAGTGGGCCTCTGATTTACATTTTTTTGAGAAAAAATTAATGTTTTTGTTAAATTTTATTAAATTCACCATGGTGATTCACATGAAATTAATATATAATTTATAATTTATAAGGTATGTTCATGGAAAATGAATGGGCACATATATTCACATGACATATTTCTTTTAATATTCACTATTGTTATTTAATTAAATTCTTTTATTTGTAAAATTTGTTTTCGGATAGTTTATCATTATTTCATATATTTGTGTTTCTATTATATTGTAATGTTTATATATGGTAAATATTTATTCAAACTAAGAATGATGTTTTTTAGAATATATATATTATCTATAAGTAACATGAAGGGAAGAAGACTGGGATTATTTGTTGGTTTGTTATATCAGGGGTTATGAGTATATTCTTAGGTGAACCATAATGGATCCCATATAGAAATTAAGGATTATCATATTGAATTTTTTTTATATTATTGAAAAGTATCCTTCAAATTACAGAATATGCTTTTTCAACATTGTATTATGGGAAAACACAGATAATCACACTAGAATACTTCCAATAGTGAGAATGTTACTAAATGAAAAAAATACATTTAAGATATTTTAGTTGAGAAATATTTATAAGATACTATTTGATTTATATAGTTGGTATGATTAAACAATATGTCTTTACCATTGTGCATGCACTAGGAATTAGAGTTCATAAATATAATCAAATATTCCCTAACATCAACACTAACACAATTCATCCTTCTTGGTGACTAGTGGCCTTTAGGATACAGAAGAAGGTGGTGAAATATTGTGTAAATATTTGAATTAGTGGAAAATTTAATGTATTCTCAAGATAGGATCATGTTATGCTCATGATAAGTGATATGAACATTTTGATAACCATTTATAATATGGTTCTATTAAAGCTGAAGGAACTCTTCATTTATATTAATGAAATGTAGTGCAAGGGATTTTCCAAACTGAGTAATTCACCATGGGGTGAATCAATATTGTTCAATATAATGGTAGTTGTATTATTTTACTCTGTGATGATTTCTGGAATTTAAAACAGATGATAGTGGATGAAAGATATCAATTACCTAGGATATCAGATCTATTTTGATTAGTTACCTGGAGCCCAATGGTTCTCCATGATTGATTTATGGTCGGTTAATCACCTGTTCTGATTATGATCGGAGGATACTAGAAATATAGATTTATAGAGAATTTATGAGTTGTATGGGTACATGGAGACACTGTTTAGACTAAATAACATGTTGAATATTTTCGTGGATCACATTAATATGATTTTACCAAAATATATTGAATTTGTCCTCATGGTGTTCCTAAACGACATCCTCATCTATGCACTAACACTAGAGAATCATGTTATACACCTAGAGACAATCTTAAGTATAAGTCAACACCATCGACATTACATCACGATATATAAGGGTTACTTATGGATAAATTAAGTGGGATTGTTTGGATATGTGTTATTAGTGATTGAAAAATACATGTACTGAGAGAACATAGAGGAAACGATTTATTATAATCATCATTAGAATATATTTGAGACTAGGATCCTACTAATGCTTGAGGGAAATTAATAAAGTATTATTCTATATTTCACTACAATATCAGCAACCATGGTAGTAAAAAAAATCAATGGAGATAAATTTTAGTGGATGGATCTATGTAAAAAATTTATCCTTGATATGATGTTAAGGATGATGATAGCTCGGTTACTAACACTCCTTATGTCTAGGATTGGTTATACATTTTATAGTGATGCATCGGAAATTGGTCTGGGAATTGTTGTCAGGTGGATATTGATGGTAATAAATTGTTGGTCTCATCATAAATAACACAATGAGAAAAAATAATATAGTCACATTATGAATCATATAGTTGTATTCCATGATGTAATGTGTGGGTAAAATTACATATTTTATGAGAGATTTATAGATGATAGAAAATAAAAAATAATTTTCTGTATCAGCAAGTAGTGGGACCTGAATATGAGTCATAGGATAGGGGGATTATATTGAAAAAAAATAATCTAAAAAATATTAAACACCCTGTATAGGTAATGTCATTGTGGAATATCTTATTTATAAGACAATGTTTGAGTAGGGTCTTATTGAAAGGCCTTTAGAGTATAAGTAGATATTGAGGTGATTTTTCACCTTCTAGAGGATGTGTAATGACCCGACCCTAGTAACTTAGAGACTATTCATTATTACATATCATTTTCATGATTAGAAGAGATCAAGTCCCGATAGAATTTTTTTTATTATCCATGGAAGTACGAGATACATACATAGGTTTCACATTACATCATGAAATTGAGAAAAAAACATTGTGTCCCCTTTGAATACAATCATAGCACTTGCCTTATTCCCGCAAGTTAATCATGATATACTTCTTCATATCCTAGGAAAAATAAAACATAGAAAGGGGTGAGCTCAGATGCTCAGTAAGGATAAAAATATAGTGGAAACATCCATAAATAATTATATACATTTCAGGCATTGTATAAGGCTAAAACAAAAGCCTTTTAAAATTAAATATCAACATAATATTGCAAAGATAAATCTAATAATTCCATTTACATCTTCACATAGATATTGTACTATTTTAATAATCACATGTAATATCAATAGCTAAACTCATAATGATAGAATTCATAATGTTGTACATCATAACCACATAATCAAGGCCACGTTCCGAGACTAAAAAAAGATTTTGTCAAGGCCTTGTCCAAAGACACTAGTTTGTCTCATGAGACCTACCGATGCATAGAGTAGTTATACTGGGCTCCACAAATCACTTAATAAGTCTAATAAATTCCTTAAATTAAACGTTTGAAAAATAATCTAAATATTTGTATTAGAACTAGCATACGAAACGTTTATGTTTTATCCACAAACCATGAATGGTATAAAAATAGAACATCCATAGTCAAGAATAAGTGATTAAATAAAAAATGTAAAATTTTATAATAATAAATCAAACTAAATCAATATTAATTAAGGATATTGACATTAATTAAAATAATCAGTTAAACTATTTGATAGAAATATCCCCTTTTTCTTGAAAACATTTAAAAGTTTCTCTATTTATCATGAAGATGTTAAAAATATATTTTTGAATCAATGTTTCCCATAACACTTTTAAACAATTAAAAGGGTTTTAAACTCTATAAAATTCATGTAAATATAAATAAATATTCAAAACCACTTTTAAAGCATGGTCATTAAAGAGATATATTTAGAAGAATAAATATTTAAAAAAATTAAAATGATATTTTATTTGAGTTCCTAAACAAATGAGAGATGTTTGAAAACAAATAATTCAAGTGATAAAAACATTATAATATTAGGAGAATAAATGTATTCATGATATACTATGTAAAAGTATAGTATACACACCATATATAATAAAATTGGCGCATAACATCAATGAAGTCTCAATAGAATGTAAATTGAGTTGAAATCCCTTATAGTGGTCGTATCCTTATTTTATGGATAAATCAATGACAAAGTAATGATTCAAAAATATAAATACACTATTTATGATTGGATATTATGTGTAAATAACTCAGATGACAATGACACATATTCTTGTAACAACAACAACAATGACTTGGATGTTTAACTCAATGAATGGAAATTGAGTTAATATTACTCTTATCAAGGTCATATCAATGAATGGAGAATTTATCAATGGATTGATTATGTGTATCAAATGTATATCCACAAAAAGGGGATTGGGAATTTCTACATAAATAAATAAATAGTCATTTCACACATAATATTAGAGTAAAATAATCAATGATGTTTGTGTAAAACGCAATTAGTGGAAATCAAAATTAGAAATTCCCTTACCGATTTGGTATCTTACGAAATAGACACCCCATGAAAGAAGTGTCATATAATTAATATGTAAATACCCATAAATTAATGTATATTATCAACGTAATTAAATCTTGGTCTGTACATACCCCACAGAACAGGAAATAGCAGCAAAATAGCATGAATGTCCTAGGACTAAGAAGTGAGATTAAAACCCCTAAGCTAGTACTTTTTCTTAGTTAAGGGTATTGTAACCTCCTATATAATGGTGAAATAATTTTTATTAAATTATACAAGAACCATATACATAATTATGATATCATATATGATATATTAATATTTCATTATTAATAATATTTCAGTAGTATCATTCTTTCGGGTGTTAACTGATTTATTTTTCTTTATATATTTTATTAAGTAAGTCATGTTTGTTATGGATAGGATGTATTTTATTCGTATAAAGAATGATATTATTTTCCTAATCATTACTTTTTAATCATTACATTATATTTATTCTTGAATGGTTACAATAGGGAATAAATCTCATCACGTTCATTGAGATTGTAATCCATACATACACACGAGCGACAATACCATTATATTTTTTATGAAATCATATTTAATTGGATATTATATCATATATTCATAATCATTAACATTTTATAATTATTAATTACATCAATTTTACTCATTATTGTATCGATCCGAATAATTATTTCTTGGATAACAAACTAAACCACAATGTGGAGATGGTATGCCGTACATACAAACGTATGGTGACTTTGTCATTCATCAGATCGATAGAATAATGAATATGGTTGAACCATATTAATAATAATATCACAGTATATATAAGGTATTGGTGTTTTTATTTTTTTATGGAAGAAACAATGAAAGAGTATGTGGAAAAAAAATGACATTGAACGAGGTGTTGAAATAATTACCTCTTCTCTGGGTGCTTTTTTTATTTGAATAATAAGGCTCTATAGGATGGCTTTCTGATCAAGTCAATGAATCTAGGATGAATTTTGGGTAGTTGGGAGGATATTTTAGTAGATTTTGGACCTTCCAAAGGTCTTTTTAGGTGTAATTTTAAGTTAAGGGGAGTACCATTTTATTAGAGAGGTGATGGTCAATTTAGGAAAACCTTGAAATATTATGTTAATAATCAATCATATTCAGATTATAATGGCTCCAAAAGGATTTATTTTAAGGAATAGGTGGGTATGTTTCTAAAACCTCTCAACAAATAGGTTTATGGTAGGTTTAAGTTATTGTATAAACCTTATCTTTTATATTTAACTCTTGGTTAAATAGTTTTACATTTACCATATCTCCTTGTATTTTTATATTATATGGTTGATAAACTTATTATAAAATGAAAAAAGAACACCCTTTGGTTAATTAATGACATATATATTATTATATAATTCCTTTCACAGAACCATATATTTTTAGGTTTATTATATAATTTAATAATATAGTATTTGTTTTAAAAAACTCATTTATGTCAATTTTGACATTATTTAGTTATTGGTTTTTGTGAGAGTGTTGACAATATAATTTCATCAAAAAAAAAAATATCGAATCCATCCTATCAGGTAATATTAACCTAGATAATTTGTGGAATTCATAAAAAGACTCAATTTAAATTTATTTTAATATTTATAAAATCAATTATTTTAATAATTCATTAATATGGTAATTACTGCATCATAAGTGTGTAATAAATAAATTTTAATATTTAAATTCAAAAAATTATAAATAAATACCATGATGTATTAATTCTTCATATACTTATAATTAATACTTATAGTGTTAATTATCTTATGTATAAACCTATATTAAAAATGTTTTAGTTATTAAAATTTGAATTTAACCCTTTTAACTCTCATTAAATAAAATATTAATAAATTTTCTAATCCAATCCATGTGGACCACAATGATCAAATATTTTTCCTATGGATGATTTGGTTCAAAATTCACTTATCCAATAGAATTATGACAAGTGTTAAGGTTATTATAATAACATTTTTACTTTTAATTACCCTATTTACTTTTTACTGTGGTAAATAAAATATAAAAGTTTCTATTCATGAAAAATTATTTTCATCTAATTTAACCACATTTTACTTACATATTTCAACAGTGGCTCTCGTATTTTGAAATTAAATTCACAGAAGTGGTAAAGATACATTTTATGCAAATTTTCAAATGTGCGTAGAAGTTGGGTAAAAGATGTTAAAAATTTCAAAAACAATTATACTTATAATTTTATTATATAACGACTCCAATAAATTACATTGAAATAATATAAGTATTATGTAGAAATTTTGACAAAAATAATCTTTAAAATAAATAATTATTTAAATAAAAATTCGGGTTTTTAAAAAAACATTGTGCATTTTTACTATTCATCAAAAATTGAATGTTTTCATAGAAATACAAATAACTCACCCTATGATAAATTTGATATTAAAAATACAAAAAATGATGTATATTTTAAAAAATTCAAAAAATATAAGTTGAAATAATTATGTTAAAATTAATTCCCATTGTCAAAACCAGAAAGTGACTTTTTAAGAAGAAAAAACTATCAAAATATTTATATGTGTTAATGTCCAGATTAAAAGTAAAATTATATCCAATGACCAAAATTTTATTCAATGATAAAAATATAATATAATTATACTTAAAACCCTTTCCAACATATAATTTAACAATATTAATTATTTTGAATAAAAAATATGTTTTCAATTAAAATTAAGTATTTTTCCCTATTCATCAAAATATGAATGTTATCTGGAAAACACCAAAAATTTATCCAACTAAATTTTTATGTCCCTATTCTAGAGAAGATTTTAAGGTCATAAATTTGAATATATAAAAGAGTAAAATTCTATATTTAGCAAGGGTTCTCTATTAAATGGTAGTAAAACTACATTTTTCGAAAAATAGTTATTTTCTCTAAAATATTGAATTCCACCTTATATTATGCCTAAGAAACACAAAATATAAATGTTAAAATTATATGGGATATATATAAAATTAAAATGTGGTTATTAATATTTGAAAATTCTTTCAAAATAGCTAGTTTGATAGGTCGTGGTGCACTTGAACTCGGTGTTACGTATATCACATGCTATTGTATTATTCAAAGATATGCATACCATGGAAGATTGTGGGGGTTACATTCGTCCCTCCCTCAATAAATTATTTCCTCTAAATTTGAAATTGGTCATTGGAAATAAAAGGTTTAAAAAATATTAAATACCATTGTGTAAACCCACTTCAGAGATATGGTTAATATAATTTTTTCTTAATAAGACGGAAAGAGAAATGAAAAAGTCACCACCAAATTAGGATTTTGAATAGGAAAAAATGGGTGGAAATTATAATTGGCTGAAAATGTAAATTTTAATAGCGAGTGATTGGTGCCATCAATCACAAACAAGTGAATTTAAAATTAAGGGTCTTAAATCCATAAATCTACGATAAATAATGTAAAGTGTTAGGTAAAATATTTTTGGGATTAGGACCCTTTCTTTAAGGATTAAGAATTAATTCCTTCATAGAATAGGAAAAAAATAATTTATAATTAAGGTTCTATACATTAACTAATTTCTACCACATAATCATCATTCACTCCAAATAATGAGTATTCAAGATTACTTAGTCACACCTGAAGCGCTAGAATCAACTTATATAGAATCACATAATTTACAAAGGATGATCTATATCCTTCCATTTTCTTTAAAGATTACTCAAAACCAAAATGGTTAGTATAAGATCAGATGATCCATAAGAATTATAATCCATTAGAGAATGAAATAATAATCTTAATTTCTAAAATTGAACCAAAAATACCCAAAGTTCAATAAATTCCATTCAATAAAAAATTGTTGTTAAAATCCTTCAATATAATCTGAACTTTAATTGAAACACAAAACTCAAAAGAAATTGATTACGTAGTCTTCCAAGTTAAATGGTACCTCCATATAACATCAAATACTCTTAAAGTCACATAATCTGTAGTATGTACGTACACATGAGTAAAGTCTCTATTTTCAATGATCATTGAGGAAATTTGGTATGTAATATTACACCTTCACATAAATATAATATAATAATATATATACTTATATATACTTATATATATCAATAATTTTGTGTGGGTATTAAAAGATATTTTCATCGCTTCATAATGGTGGTAGTTCACATGTACATGAATGATTTTTCCATTTATACGCTAGAGATATGGAATGAATGGAAATGATATATATTATATTTAAGTAATGATAAAATTCTAAAAATATCATAATTATTTCAATTATATCATATAAAATAATTAAATTTCTATCTATTACCTTCCATGTGACGCATTTCTGACCAACGAATATCATCTCTTAGTGTGGCAGTAGTCCACCAAACACATGAGCAACATTACCATATCTTGGATTGATTGGATGGAAAATGGTATATATGTTATATTGTGAATATATATATATATATATATTATTTCCATCATTGTACACAACCTTGATAGTTGGAATTGCAAAAGTGAATGACATCAGTTCACAATGTGGGAGTCTTCCACCCACATGAATGATTAATTCATAACCCATTTGATTTAATTATAGATGGTTTTAGGTCATGATAATTTTATTTTAAAAATGTTATTATATGTATTTTAATATTATATTATATCACAATAGATTTCATCCCAAAATAATGATTCTAGTCTGAGGTTATAGATTATGGTAAGTGTTTTGGATAGGTCTTTTCTGATCCAAATAGGTGTATAGGTGTGAATATGAGAGGATTGGTTGTGGGATTTTATAAGCAGTGGAGATGAACACTTTGTTTGTTTAAAAAGAATTTTGTGATACTATATATTCTATAATAAAAATGGAAAAATGGGCCATTATAGAAATATAGAGTCTTATGGTAAAAATATTTGTACAATTTTTTTAATCCAGGTGTATAGGCCATTTTACCTTTATATTTATTGTTTAAATCCTGGTAGACCCATTTTTACCTTTACCTCACTAATTTTTTTTACTAGATCCACATTTAAATTTTCATTCATAATATGTTGACATTATTGTAAATTATATTCTATTTTTATTCATAATATGGAATCCATTTTTCTAAATTCAAATCCAAGAATTATATAATTTTAATTTATAATTAATCTCTTATTTATGATGAAAAAAGAAGTTTTCAAAGTGAAAATGTTCCAAAATTTAGAATCATTTTATATCAAAATTAAACATGAGATTTATTAAAATGATATAAATTTAATTAATTGTTATAAAACATAAATAATTTACATTTAAAACTAATTAATAATAAAATTTTCTCCCAAAATATTATTATAAAAAAAAGGTTGTTTCAATTAAAATTTAACATTTTCAATATTCATCCAAAAATTAAACTTCAAAGTAAAAGCCCAAAAATTCACCCAATGTTGATTTTGGAACATTTATTTGAAAAATGAATTTTATTTTTTCATATAAATTTTGTAATATTAGAATATTCAGACATTAAATTTTTTGTCTAAAGATATAACAATTTTTATTTTTTAAATAATTCATTTTTTTAGAAAATATTTATTTTTCCTCCATGTGATTCTTATTTTATTACTAATAAATAGATAACCAAATTTGTAATGATATTTATAGTACTATACATACCCTCAAATTTTACATCTATGTTATTAATATTTAATTAAATGATAATATTTTATTAATATTTCTAATTTTGATTAATCCTAAGGATTGCATGAAACACAAGTTAAACATGGAGTTTCTAGTAATGAAAACTAAGTCACTGTTTCATGTGATTCATGATATTGAAGAGACTTAATTTGTTTAAAAATAAATATATAATAATGAATCATGGTGTAATATTTTTTTCTATGATTGGTGTTTTGTTTCATACACACTATCGAATATGATATTAATATTCTATAATTTTGGGGATTTACATTTACTCTAGCACAAATATATTATTTCATCACAATTTATACATTCTCTTAGTAATCTAGGGTATGAAATTTTTACAATAAATTTTAAAAAAATCCATAATACTAAATGGATCAGTAATACAACATCTTAATATAAGAGAAAATGTGAGTACTTGGGTCATATGGAATAACAGAAACTAGGTTTCAATATTAGACATAATAGGTAGCACGTGAAGATATAAAAATAGGAAAGGTGTAAATATTGATAGAAATTTATTGAGTTCATTGGCCAAAATAAAGTGATTTATTAATGTAATGATAAGGGGATAAAACCCACAAAATTGTGATGATTTAAATGGAAATCTGATTCATATTATATAATGGTAATATGATAATATTTTTGTTTCAAGTCACATTCACCAAATTCTATGAATTATTTTTCTATTTAAGAATATTAGAAATATACTCACATGATAATTTTCAATTTTTATGCAAAATTTCATCATTTTATTGTTCTTATATCAATTTTAAATTTATCCATTACTTCAATAATGGATTATATATAAATGAATATATTATGCCTTAAAAAGATGAATTTTAATGGAGCAAAAGTTATATAAAAGTGTTTCACGTTTTCTCCTATATATCTTACTATTTTCCCAAACAAATATGGTTTTCAAAAGTTATTCAATAAAATAAACTAAACTATAAACATAATAAGTAACAAAAAATGTTCATCATGAATATTTACATTCTAAATCATTTAACTAAAAACAATCACATGTTCACCAAGACATCTCATAAGCCAGTGATAGGTGCTAAACCCTTATTATCTTATAGTCATGCATTCATGTACCATGTCATTTTTGGACATGACAGGTTTCCACCCAACATGAGTGTTTTCCTTTTTCTAAACTACATTAATATTAATCCCATAACATTACATAAAAATAAGATGAGATTAATAGAAATATAATTAACCATTAAATAAATATTTTTACAATGGTTTTCAAAATATTTTCAAAAAATTAATAATATCATATTTGACCATTATAATAATTTCATTAATGATCATTTTATCCCTAAGAGTTATCAATATCTTCAAACAAATGTTTATAAAATTTAAGGTCATTCTTCTATAAATAAAATCAACACTATATAAATATTAAAATAATAGGGTTTAATTCTAATAATTGCTTTCCAAAATATCACTAATATTGTTACATTCCAATTACCCATGTTTTTAAAATGTGTTTTTAATAAATTATACTTATGATGGATATTAAACTCATAAACCATGATAGTATCCATAATTTTTAATTAGATGAAAAATATATGATTATAAAACATAATAAATTCATTAAATGTTTCATGATTCTTATAACCAAAATAAAATTAGTTAAAAATACTCTAAAAATATAATTTTTTGATCCTAATAAATACTTTAACTATTTTAATTCAACATAATCCTTCCTTGGATGTAGACATATATAAGGTCATTTATTTCCATCATCCATTCAAATCCATCGAAATTGGTTATAATGAATATGTGAATTATGATATGAATATGCATTGGGATTTTAATTATAACTGGAAATTCTGCGCCTCTTTTATGTACAATGTACTGATTAAGTGAAGAAAATGTTTCCATTTCAAACTAATTAATCCTAGTTACATCTGTGATATAACTATATCCACTCAATGTATTAATTAAAGGATGCATTTACTAAAAAAACTAAATAATATGTACCTTACTATAAATTTAAGATGTTATTACCTATTATCAATGTCAATCATATAGTTATGTTTACTAATCTATGTTTTTTATAAATATAATTTCAAAGGTTTCACCAAATCATCCATTAACCACAACTAAAGGGACCTTGACCCTAGTAGATCAGATTTAGTGCCTACTTAATTACATTGGAATATGATATAAGGAATCACATCTCTAGGGACTGAAATGTTTTGTTAGTATTGTAAAACATGACAAATACTTTATTATTACATTACCAATGAAAATAAAAATTATAAAATAATTTTTTTTAAATAAAATCATTCCACATAGAATATCATTGCATATCAAACATAATACTCATAATGGAATTCTATAGAATGAAAAAAACAAGGATGAGCTCATTTTATAAATATGGGTTAAGTATAGTGTAATAAATCATGATTAACTAGATCATCATTAATAAGGAATGAAAAATGTGTCTTGATAAATATATAAACACACATTCCATTTAAATAATTGACTAGAATAATCAACTTCATTGTCAATAACTAAACTATATTACATTTAATATATAATTTGAATATCATTATTGGATAATGAATCATTCATATTGAATGGTAAATATCTGAAAACACAATCCATTAAATAAATAAACTATAAATGAATGCCACCAGAGATAATATCACTGTAAAAATATCTTGGATAATAATCATTGAATTTTATATGAAGGAAATGAAAAGTTAACGGACATCACATTTCCCTGAAACATGATACATTTATCCTAAGTACCATATAAATTATTGTTTAGAACATAATATGTACCAACCTATCCAGATTTGTCAACTATATAACTATTGTCAAGCCCTTTCACAAGATAATTTAAAACTAATGGTTTCAAACTCATTGGGGTTAGCCAAATATTTTTTCTCATGAGACTATGGATGCATTGAGGTGAATTATATAAATTCCCCCAACCCATATTGTACATTATAAAATAATTCCATATATATTAAATTTTTTATTTAATTCATGAACAATTTTTCTTTATCATCAAATATCCGTATAGATTATAGGATTCAGATTTTTCAAAATCTCTCCCAATAAATTAAATAACATTAGAAATAAAATACATTATTTGTAAAGGTGGTATGTTATTGTAAATAATAATTTCCATGATAAATAATATGAAAATTCTTGGGAAATTTATGGTCTAATGACCATAAAAATATGAATATTTCAAAGTGAAGATAATGTCTTCATAAATGACCCAAGGATGTAAATTTCAATACAATCCTTAGTCAAAATAATCATAATCCATCAATATAAATAGAAAAATGGTATCAAAATATACCCATTGGAATAATAATAAACGGTCTATTTTCATTGATAGAAAAATAATATAAATATATATTTAATACATTTTTTTAATATATGGTTTCTATAATGGAAAACATTTGAAAAATTCATTTCATTGAAAATAAGTTTTAAAAACATTTTATTTAAAAATGTCATCATAAAGATGAAAATTAATATAAAAAGAAATATTGCTCATTAAGTGGTGTAAATATATACATTAAATATATTTTAAAAATGATCAGTCATTTTTTATGGTAAATTTTCATGGAATATGACGTTATCAGAAATTGAAATGATGAATTCTATCAAATTTTCAATAAAAACCAAACAGGTGTTCTTTTAAAAAATCATAAGATTCAATTTAATAAATTTAATGAGTTAAAATTTTGGAAATTTATTTGGATAAATCACTTTGAAATGGGGATGAAATTTTTTGAAATAATTTAGAAAACAAGGTTTTGGATTAAAAAATATTCCAGAAACAAAGTGATAAATGATGTTGGATATTCCTGAAAAAAATTAAAAAAATATTAAGTAAAAATATGTGTTAAAATTTTACATTTACATATAAAATCATGAATAAAAACTCCATAAAAATTTAAATGATTTTATGAGTAATTCGTAAAATAATTTCCTTCAAGAAAAATTCATTAGGTAAAAATCTCGATTACAATGAGATTATGAAACCAACCATTAAAATGATCATAATATTGAAGTGGAAATTAATCAATTAATTGATTATGTGAATAAAATATATATATATATATATATAAAATATACCATAAGGTCACACAATGTCCTTATAACCAAAATATTATAATGAAATAAGAAATGAAGTAGAATATTAACCCAACGAACAAAAATTATGATAATAAATACCATACCTTAAACTTACTTCTTGATGATCATTATTTAACCTAATTTATTTTGGTTTTAAACATTTTTTTTAACTTTTAAAATAAAAATATTAAAATTTATAACATCGTATATGATCCTATTATAACATATTTTCACCCACTCATTATTAATATTTCCTTATTTTCTTTATTTTAGGTGATAATTTCTTTGTTTTTTCACGCGTGTTTCATCATGAATGATCTATTTAATGAACATATTATATAGTTAAATCATATACAGAATAATAATCATGAAATAATTAAATTCTATATTCAAATATTTATCTTTTAAATGAAATCATGAAAATGGTTTATGAAAAATAACTTATCTTATGATCATTGAGATTGTAGTACTTACACACGCACAAGTAATGTTTCTATTTATGAATGATCATTATGGAAAGAAGATATATAATATTTTATGTTTATATAATTATAAAATTTTTATATATACAATATTATATGATTATATTTATAATCCATGTGGTATGGTCGTGAAAATAGATTCACTTCACTCTATGATGGCTGTAGTCCCCAAACACACGAGCGATGTTATCATCTTTACATGAGTGAAATGGGAAGAAAGAAAATTATATATATTGTCTTTAGAAAATTTTATATATTTAAATAATATATTAATTATTCTATTTATAACATATATAATCATTAAAATTAACAATATCACTTTTAATTTAAATCCATAGACAAAGAAAAATTGCATCGCTTCACGAGGAAGTAGTCTTCCAAACACACGAACGACAAAATAGTGTCTCCTATGGAATGGAAGGAAAAAAATATTTAAATTATTGAGTGAATAATTAAGTATTAATTTTTATAAAAATAGTTTATATACGTTTTATACACCATTATACTCAACATTGAGATGTGGAAATTGAAAAACAAACATTGGTTCACTTGGGAGTAGTCCATCAAACAAATGAATGATGATTACATAACCCATTTAATTAAATTTAAGATTGTTTTAGGTCTTTATTTTTTTTAAATCATATTATAATTAGATACTTGGGATAACATATAACGAAAATTTATGAATCATTTACATTTGTGGAGAAATATGTAATATGAAGACGGTTGTTACAGGACACTATATATTCTCTAAGTATATTAATTTCATTAATACATAGGATTTCATTAAAATGGTTATATTATTGTGGGAGTAAATTTGGGATGTTAATTGAGTATATCCTTGTTGAAACAAATGGGTTTGAATGTGTGATGAATATTGGTGTCGGTGTGGCCTTTTATATTTGTGGGAGAGGAATCACTTGTTATTTTCTTAAAACAATCTAGTGCTCAAACATTTGTCATATATCACAAGGGTATAAAATGTACCTTTATTGAACATTAGAGGATTCACGGTAAAAATATTTATATATAATATTTTTTATCCATGTTATTTGGTAATGTTTTTACATTACATTTTAGTTTCACCCTAGAAAAACACATTTTTACCTTAACCATAATAATAATTATTTTTTCTACATTAACTATTCATTTTTCTAAAAAGAAAGATAAACATATAAGGAATTATAAAATATTATTATTATAAACATGGAATCAATTTTTAAAAATTCATTTAATTTTTTTTTGGAAATTTTATCTTAAAATTAATCACGTAAACGTGATTAGAAATAATATTTGTAATGTTATAATGTTTAAAGTATGCATTATTTTTATATCAAAATTAAGGATTAAAATTATTTAAATGAAAGAAATTGGATTAATTTATATATAATTGAACTCACGATTCTTCAAAAAAAATCTAAATATAATTCAACAAAATAAATTATTAATTTAAATTCATTTTTATTCACAATTTATCAATAACTGAGAATTCTCAGAAAAATCCAACATATTCACCAAAAGGAAATATTGGTAATCCAATTTTAAAAAATAAGTTATTTTTTTAAATTTATATTATTTATTCTATTAACTATTAATGTAAAAAAAATGTGTTATGTGATACTAATCCTTCATCAGAAAAATACAGTTTTTTTTGAAAACTTTTTGTTTTATTACGAGTCATATTTTATTACAAATAAATATATAAACATAATTTTTTCAAAAATATTTAATAAATATTTATAACCTCCAATTTATGTTATAGTTTATAAATATTGTATTTTATAATAATATTCTAATAATATTTTACATTTCATTTAAACTCATTTTTTTGTTGTACCCTAAGATAAACTGATTGTTGAATGTAATGATAGTTAAGTTATGTTTTTCATTTAATTAATGATTTTTAAGAGATTTAGTTTATTCACAAATAAATATACCACAAAATATTGGGGTTTTATATTCCCTTATATGCTTTTTGTTTTGTTTTATACATATTATAGAATATGATGTTCATATTATAGAATTGTAGGGTGTTACACTTATACATTTTTAAATTTATTATATGAACATATTTCATCCATAATCATTGTAAATTTGAAAATAACACATTTTTCTTCATTATGGGAATTATTTTTATAGTTTTAATATTTTATGTAATGAAAAGTCAAAAATGAAATTCTCTTTGTTTTGTTATTATTAATTTTTCGGCATAAGGATAAGAAGAATGATTTTTTTGGTTCCAAATGTTAATTTAAATATTAAATTGTCTTTATTTATAATGATTTTATTATTTTTATTAATGATTTAATTTCTATAATATCATACACAACACCGATATAGTATTCATTAAATTATTAAAAAAATAAATTATATTATATCAAAAATGTTGAATGTTTTATTATTTTAATTAATTTTTATTTTATATGATTTAATTGTTAATTTTACATAATATATAATTTTTAAATTCCAATATTTGAGTTCAAATATTATTTTTTAGTTTTAAAAGTAAAATTGATTGAATAGTTACAAAATTGATATTAATGTAACTTTATAAATAATAAAATTTTATTAAATGATATATAACAAAAAGATATTCCATTAATCAATTTAAATGGAATATATTAAAAAAATCATACATGGTAAATTTATTAGAAACATTTCCATTTATTGTAACATTCTTAATCAATTATCCTTGATTAAGTTTAAAAATAGTGAATTAAGGGGTCAATCAAAATAAAAATGCTTAAAATGACACAAAAGCTTGTATAAACATCATTGGATAATGTTATTTCAAACCAATAAATCATCAAATTAATTCATGGTTAATTTTAAGATTTTTTAATCACAATATTATATTTTAATCATTTTACGAATTCCAACTGTGTTCTCTCCCTCTATTTTCAAAGAACACCACTCCTTTATTTTCTGTACAATACAATGAACCAGTTATCTCTATCATACATATAATAAATTTTTTATAAATAACAATTGGAACATTATATTTGGATTTTTATTCCCAAAATATCAAACCTATGATCCTTTAGTGGGAATCTATCAAATTTCATTCAATGAAAATCTAATCACCATAATCCATCACATTATTTTTTACATCTTCTTTACATCATATAAATATATAGTATATGTCATTTAATAATATCTCCTATACCATAAATACAGTGATCTTATATAATTATTTTCAAATACACAATATCCAAATCATTCACAATAAATGTGAAGTGAATGTATTGGTCGTGCGTAAGTATGACTTATAGTCTCCATGTCGCAATACAATTAAATTTCCACCAACATATTTCATTGATTGTTAATTTGATGGATTAATTGTATATGTATGATAATTATGAAATAATTATTATTTTGGATGTATAATTTCACATATACCTTCATCCATTTTAATTCATTAAAAAATAAAATCTCACTAGGCTATGAGCAGACTACATCCTCCATGAAGCGATGTGATTTTTTTCATATAGGGTTAATTTAAATGATAATAAGGATATATATATTGATGATATATATTAAATTATAATTATTCTTTAATTTTTTTAAAAAAATTCTTATAATTATTTTAATACATTTTTTGAATATTTAAAATAGCCTCCATGAATAGGTATTCCCTACAATATCAATGAATAGTGTAATTCATTTTTCTATATAAAATTTGATTTAAAATAATATGAATATATATATGTATGTTTGTTTGTTTTTAATTTATATAACATCTATTTGTATCATTATTAACAATCTAGATATTGTTGAACAATGATCAAATTATAGGGACCAAAAATACTTAATTAAAATACTCCTTAAAAACAAAACATTTAATACTGGGAAACGATGAAATTAAGAAGAAATTATAAATAATAATATGATGAAATGTTTTAAATGGATAATATTTGATATTATAAATCTATAGATTTATAAATATATGAATTTATAATAAATAAAAAAAATTATATAGAAGTGTAGAGTACTTTGGTAGACAGTTTATCTTCGTGAAAGGCATTTTCATCTAACATTTACATATTTGACAGATATTCAATATTCACCACATGTTTCTTTTAGGTGGTTTATATATTTTTAAAACTAAAGTTTGTTATTTTCTTCTTGTTTTTTTTGAATTTTCATATATATAGAAGGTTATTTAATATAGGTTACCAATGGTTCAAATTCTACCAAATATGTTGTGGTTTTATGTTAAAATATAATTATTTATCATGATTGTCAATTATTTTTTTCCCAAGGATTAAATATTATTATAAGATTCTCAAGAAACATATAAATGTTCTTTTATTATAGTTGTTAAATTTATTTAAATGTTTTAATGTAATTTAAAACACATTATGTACTCAAGATACTGAATGGATATATTTATGGAAAATCAGCATTATTTCTCTCTTTGGATAATTATCAATTTTATTCCATGTACATGTTTTCTAAAAATTATTTCAAAATAATTTTTAATATTGTAAAATTATTATTTACATTATTTTTTAACATTGTTTTATTTTTTACAAAATTGATTCATGGAATTTTACTCTTATTTTAAAAATGCGGTAGTTTTTACTTTTTACTGAAAATGTGAATAGAATCAATAGTTTAAAATGTACCAAATGAAAATAATTTCCCTAATATCATGGAAACTATATGTTTTCAATAATACATTAAAAAATTACATATTCTTCTGAAGGATATTTTTCATCATAATGTGGGGTTTTTATATTATAAATAAGTGATTTTTGTGATAAAATGTTGTTTTACATTGGAAATACATAAAATAATCATTTAATGAAATTTTTCATCTATGATTCTATCATTTGTTTTTACATATATTTTCACTAGGGAAACAATAAAATTATTAAATAGTTACTCTATACCTAGATGTTTTTGAATAAGACGATAATATATTTAATACATTTATTCCTTTCTAGGGACAATGACATGATGGATTTGTGAAATTCAAATGAAACCTTTTTATTTTCCTCAGGTTATGAAATAAGGAAATTTAATTCATACCCTTTTCATTTCATGTGTTATGATATTATTAATTTTTTCTGGTCTATGTCACAAATTTCAATAATTTTAATTATGATATGGGTGTGCATAATATTATATGACCCTCTAATGTTTAGGTAATGATTAATAATTTTGGAGATAAATCGGAATCCAATTGGGGGACCCTATTTAGAATGGGGAATTGTCTACTATAATAGTCATGATAGGGAACCTTTACTAGTATGTTAGTTTTTTTAGTGTACCCAATACACATTGATAGTCCATGTAGTGATCTTTGAATACCATGGGAATGATTTTCTAGGATTATGTGTATTCGACAAACTCGTTTGTTATTTCCATTTTTTACACTCTTGTCTATGTTATTTTTTTCCTTATGATTAATTTAATATAATCATCCATGATATTTAAAATGACTGAAGACTATGATCTATGATATGTAGGTTTTGATTTTCAAATGTTTTCATCGTGTTCCCATTCCATTGTGATAATTTTTTGTTTAAATGATCATTTATATCTCCCTTTTTCGCTTTCTATGAATATTATTATCACCACATTTTATGTGTCATTTTCCCTAGGATATGAACACAACTACTCATTATGATATGTCTATAATGGATCATAGATCTAATGTAATAACTGGGAGATGATAAAAATCCCATATGAGCCATTTTTTATATATCCATGTTTCCAAATGCACCAGACCAATATAATTCTGGTGTTGATCATTATGATACGTGTTGAATAGTCATATAAAAATATGGAATATCTATGAAGGAAAAGAATACATCAGAAATATTTCCTCAATAATAATTAATTTAAATTTATTAATTACTTTATTAAGAATCGTTTTCATTTATATTTTATTATACATGGTCCTTTTATAATTATTTGGAATATATTAAATGAATAATTCAGTTTTTTGTAATCCTGCTAATGTTTGATGATTAATTTCTCTAATATTATTTTTCTATATTGATTTTGAATAAAGGTTTGGTTAAAGAGATACATCATATATGAAATTTTATTAAGGCTATGAATATTTTCTTATAATATAAAAATTTATAGTCATCCATGCACGGTTGTTACAGAAAATCAAATCACATCGCTTCATGGAGGTGGTAGTTTACCTATATGCACAAAAAACATTTTAATTATCCAATAGATGAAAGGGGAATGTAGGCCATAATATATTATTTCCATAGAATCATAATTATCATAAAAATATCCTATATATATTCATTAATTACGTACTTGCAAACATCATAACAATCATGGGATGGTAAATGAATTACACCTCTATATGGAGATGGTACAACATATGTGCCCAAAAGATATGTTTCATTTTTTCCATGAAAAAAATATATATTTTAAAAGGATTATAATTAATAAAATAACATATTATTACTATGAATAATCTAATTAAATTATTTTCATATTCTAATTGATGATGTAGAGGTTCATAATGATGAAATAAACATGAAAAATCGTATTAAGAACATATATATATATATATCCTCTTTTGGTAACCTCTTTTGGCATAAAACATAACCCTACATGAAATAACTTTTTATGATACAATGAACTATAATATTTGAGGAATTACATTTTGAATATATTTAGTTATTTCATGGGTGATTTTTTATTTTCAGGTAGTGTAGAGAATATATGAGAGGATGTACCCGTTTATAAGTTATAGGAGGGACATACTAGAAATTATTCTAACTGTTATAAAAATATCTTGTCAATTTAATAGAATAGATTATTAAAAGAAAATAAAAATCTAATTTCTTAGTATAAAGGATCAAATCATATTCAACCAATAGTATTTAGGCATGTTTTTATGTTATTTTATACAATTTACCTTATGTTTAACCACTCTTTAATGACTTATAATCCAAAAAATGTTAAAAAGATTATTAATAATTAAGGGTCACTAATTTCATTCATAAATTTATCTGGATAAAATGTGGAAAATTTTCTATATTATAGAAAATTTTACATTCACTGTAAAAAATAATTTATTTATCCAAATTTTAAAAAATTAATTAAATTTTTTTAGCATAATTTATACTTTAATTCATTTTATGGACCATTCTCATAATTTAATTTAAAAACCATCCAAATAACCATGGAATAAAAAACATAACATATAAAAATATAATTAGTAGTATTTCATATCCCAAAATATTTTATAATACTTTATATTATCCAAAACACATCAATTTTTACAATTTAAACTATTTTCATTTATTTCCTCATGTATATAAAATAATTACTACATGGGTTAAATATTGTGTTAGGAAATTATAAAATTACCATTTTTTTAATATCAACTATTATAAAAATAATTAATTTATTATAAAAATAATTTTTTAAAACCATTAATTACATATCTATATTCTTATAATTTTGATACTAAAATAAAGAGTGTCAAAGTTTTTACTTACTATTTAGAGAAAATAATAATAATGTAATTATCGATATAAAATGAAATAAAATTAACATATTATATAATATATGATCATTTTTGGTTGAGTAAAAATCATTCAATTAATGAATTAAGGATTTTTAGATAATTGGGGTGGGGATATCCAATTTTCATAACCTTGATTAAACCTTTTACCCTTAACTAATGCGATCAACTTGGACCATGGCTACTATAAATTATCACCAAAAACTATTTTTAAATCGTAGCATAACATTAATTATGATTATTATTTTTAAGTAATCTCTTTTTCATGTTTAAAGTCCAAGATGTTTTAGAAATAAATTTTAATAAAGTGCGTGAAAAGAAAAGTTAAACATTTTTTTCGAATTATTGTGTTTTTATGATTAAAAACTAACTAAAAAATTAAAATTAAAAATATAATTCATATATAATTAATTATATTATGTTAAATAAAAAGTATAATTTCTAATATGAAACTAATCCAGAAATATATCTTGTCTTTGAAAATACAAGATTTGATAAATTGAAAGAATGTTATGCAAACATTCAAACTTTTCAATATTTACTGATTAATAAAAACATTCATAAAAATTACAAAAATTCAGTATATGATAATTTAAAAAATATTATTTGAAAAATATTTTCAATTATTTAAAAACAAAATTCATTGAGTTATTGAAGTTGTTAACAACTTCAAAAAAACACAAACCATTTTGAGAAAAATTTATAATGAGAGAATAAATTAGATTTATTATAATTCTATTCCTAATAATAATCATTTTATTATTGATCATTTATTTGATTAAATATATTTTAAATACATTTAATCAAAATAATGAACCAATAATAATTGACTTAATATATTTTAATAAAAATACGTGACATTTTTATAAATTCTTTTCTATAAACATTATCCTCTAATAATGAAAATATTATATCATCATTTGTGTATAATTTATAATTAATGTATGAATGATTTTTTATTAATTTACATGTGTAAATGTTAGGTTTTTAGAAAATATCAAAATCATTATAACCGAAATATATCTTTTATATCATAAATAGTACATATAAGAAACTCGCATTTTTAGGAAAATCCCCCATTGAAACATTAAATATTATTAACCATATATAATATAACATTTATAATTTAAATCATTATTCATATATCCTAGGAACTAATAAATTTATTTTTATTTATTAAACCATTATATATATATATATATATATTTGGTTACTTGTTTAATCCTTTTCATACCCATAAGTACAATGACTCGATTATAAGGGTGATATTTATGTAATAATATTTCAATAGCATATAACATTTTCTTAAATCATGTTATTGCATGTATCATAATATATCTTATATAGAGTTTAGAATCTAAAATAATGGGTTATCACATTATATGATTCAAATCAATTTATATTCAATGGTAAAATATTACGATTTTGTTATTCCAATATGATGTATCATACATTATAACCAATATATTAATAACATATTCCCCATGTTAAAATTTAGATTCCCCATGTTCAAATTTAGAAAAACATGTAATAATGTATTTTTTTTTAAAAATAATAATTAATATTGTAAACAAATTTTGTGTATATATATAATTTATGGAATCTTGAAGATATATAGATCAAAAGATATTAATATTTTATGCACCCTTTCCTCTCTTTGGAAATGGGTTTGTATAGAAAAAATTCTATAAAAATTAATGGATGTCACCCAAAATATGGGCCTCCCTATGTCTAAGAAAAAATTTAAAATGTAATGTTACATTATATATAATCATCAAACATAGAATATAAATATATGTATCATTGATTAAATTATTATAATGAAACAAATTATTTGTGAATTTACATTAATAATATATGAATAAAAATATATAAACATATTCATTTTATAATTATATCATACATGATTTCATGGTTCAACAAGAATAAACCCTTAAATACGAATACACCAAAACACATTATAGAATAATTAAAACCAATGGTTACATGGCTGTTTTAGTGCATGAAAAATGGATGTTGAATAATATAAAACATGTGTGGAAGTGATTTTATATGATATATCATAAGGATTAAAATCAATATGTGAATTAGATATCAAGATATAGAAATAAATATAGTTGAAAAAGTGGGATTAACACCTAGATTGGAGCTTACTAAATTGCAGGTAAATTGATGGAATCACTTTAAAATGATTAACAAATAAAAATTATTCTAAAGTTTATGTGAGGCATAGAATAAATGCACAATTACATAAAACAACAATTTATCCTTGGATAGATAGTGGAATAATATAATATTATCTGAATAATAATTTGAAACAGTCAAATTCTAACTATGCAGTATGAAATTTCTGTTAAAGGACCAAATATTACTCCAAATTCAAATGTTGTGATGTTAAAAGTTATATAATAATCAGCGAAATAAGGGGTGTTGATATTCACCACACTATATTTCATTATAACCTCTAAATGATTCAATGACAAATATCATTTCAAGAATATATGGGGATTATCAACCTAAATCGTTAATCATGATCTCTTTTATAGGGGAAATGTTACTATATAGGCATGATACATGATTAAAAGAATCATGTTTCCATGGATGTATAACATTCAGAAAATATTGATTAATAACTATTATATTTCTTTTAACATTATAAAAACTACCTTTTCATTCCTGATATTTATTAAAATAATATCTTCTTATTTATGACCACACCATGTTGTTTAATAATCAAAAATGTTCTATGAAAACCTTATATGAGTTTATGATGTTTTATAGCTTCATCATGTGCCACTCTAAGTGAATTTATTTTTCCAATCACTAAACTATAGCTTCAAAATTATATTTTTTTACAATTCAAATATTACATATGGTTAATTATAAATTCGATAGTCATTTAATGTCTATTAAGATACAATAATTTTCCCTAAAAGAATACATGCTTCTAGATAAGGGTACATTTGAAATAACCCAACTTGTAAATGAATAGAAAGGATTACCATTAACAACCATAATCAATAAGTATTATTTAATATTATTACCTAGTAACATTACCAAATAAAAATAATTTATTTAAGAGATCAAATCCTTTGTTACTACCAAGAGATATATGATTAAATGGTTAAATATTTCTTTCTAATTGACCATTAGATTTGGGATAATACATCCTGAAATGGTATAATTAATGATTCCCAACTCCCAAGATATAATTCAATTAAAATAATAAAGGATTCATTGCTTAACCTAAATATCTTCAAAAATCTACATCAGATGATTTTAAAAAATTCATATTCCTCATATAATAATGAAAAAACAAATTTGTATTACCCCTCCTATATTACCACCTAAGGAAATACTCATCATGATAATGTTAAGATAACATTTCATCTTAATTTATGAACATTGTCACCCCATTTGGGGTAAGGTGTGGTGGGGTGATAATATTTTCATCAAACTATAACTTTTTGATAATAATAATAGAAAAGTTCAATAGCTATGATATAATGTCAAATCACTCATCATCCAATGAAACTAGTAATCATTGTCACAACCCGTCCTCCATGGCCCATGTCGTGACTACCCTAATCCCACCTTTCATAGGCGATGGGATGGAGACTAGCACCAAGTATATATATTGAAAAAAGGGAAGTCATTTCCTTTAAACCTGTACACATGCACGAAGCTCAAATTGAAGAAAGTAAACACAAGGTAATCCACAAAGTTTACTAAAACAACTACAAAGAGTACACAAAAAAATGAAATTACAAAGGGTTTAGAATAAAAGACCAAAACCAATAAGGTAATTAAAACTGCCACATTCTATCTACTCGAGACCCTACCTAAAGGGTAGGTGATGAATAACAACATGTAGCCATAGTATTTTTCCCATATGTCTCATCTCACTAAGCACCACCTTCTCCTGGACCACCAAAGTATCCCCCGAAGCTTCTGTCACCCGCAAGAGATAGGACACATTCAGGAAAATCCATTGCTTGTGTGAGTAACACAATACTCATTGGGGACCCCAATGTAAAAATTAAATAACACAAAGAAAGACCACAAAACAAGACCATAAAACTAGATCACACAGCATGACTACATAACAAGATCACACAACATGATCACAAAGAAAAGATATGTCACACCAGTTATAAATCAAAGTATGGAAAGTAAGATTATCATTTGTAGAGAAGAATCATCTAGTAAGGAAGAGTCACCTAGGTTTGTTCTCCTACTAGAACATTGAATCCTACTCAGCTGATGGACCACTGCACCCCGCTCAGTTATGGACAAATGAGGTCTTCTCCACTACATTACCACTAAGGTGTACTTAGCTACTGGACAAATGAGGTCTGCTTGGCTACTATACCATTAAGGTCTGCTCATCTGCTAAACCATTTTGGACTACTCCACTACTGGACAACTGAGGCCACTGAGCTACTAGACCACTGATTTCTACTTCGATTCTAGTCCACCATGGTCCCACTCATCATATATGTTGTGTCACAGCCATCTGTAGGAATCCTACATGTATCACTCTAGATTCTAGGATAATATTATTATAATGCCATCAATTTCATTTCAACTACTATATAAACTTATAGAGCATACACTCAAAGAACCATCTCATCACAAGGGTCCCAAATCTATAGGCATTGCATCAATTGGACTCCCGATCTAAATGATATTAGTGTTTTAGTAAATAGGGTATGGCTGCATCTAAGCCTAGTCTAACTTGGTTAGGCTGACCCAACTGACCTAACATAGTTCCACCCTCCAGGTCAAACATTGACTCTGTCCGCATTCTCTAGCTAGATCTGGCATGGTAAGACTGGTACTACCCCACCAGGTCACCAAGAGCCCTGATTTTGCATCCAAACCAGCCCATAATGGAGGGCCAGTTCTCCTCTAACCTGGGCCACTCAGGGGCCCAGTTCTCTCCAGAGGCGTGATCCACATTGCCAGGTCAATTGTTCTCTATCCTGGACTTTGTATGATTTCATGTTCATGTATCCACACGGTGCCAAGGGGATATCGAATCATGGCCATCTTGTCTACTCATGCAGACAGGGTATTCCCCATGACCCGTGACAAGATGCATGTCCAGCTAAATGTCAGGGTCCACGAACTGCAGCTTTGCACCATGTGGATCTACTGACACATCTAGGTGTTCATGTCCACCTGCTGCCACGGTGGCCAGCATGTTGTGGCCATGTGATGCTGTTGCGGTTGGGTGTGATGGTATGGGGCCTCCACTGCGGCCCACCTGGCCCCGACCCTTCCTCCTAGCGTTGAGGGCTGATGCACCACCACAGTCCTAACTAGACCATGGATGTTGTCACTACTGACCTTTGCATTACAATGAACAAGGAAACATAAGTTGAAATTGGGGAATGAGTCCCGACACCAAAACATCCAATAAACGATCCCAGTCATTGTTCTTGTTGACCTAGATGCATTCTTCTTTTCTTGATCATAGATAACCAAAATATGGAAATAAAATTAAAAATATAGTTATCCCCTTAATCCTACATATTTATCCATCCGGCATGGTTATTGGTACCATGGAACTACTTATTCATGGGATGGTCCACATTCCTCGTTAAACATTATGAATGGGGAAAGTAAAATAATTTATAAAAACTCTTTACCTGAGAAAAAAGATTTCTATAGGATTATAATTATTCATCTTCTATTGATATCTAGTCCAAAATATTCTCTCCATGTGTTTCATAATTTTTTTCTGATTTCCCAGAGATCATCATTGGAAAGGTTTCATTCATCGTTCGTTAGTGGAATTCCATGGTTGTTCATCATCTCTAAATTCCTTGTTTAATTAAAGAAGGAAGACATGTGTACATTGAAATGTCGACATGATGATTTATTAATGTGGTTTATTATTTGGATTCAACATCGCCTCATCGCTACACCACAATAGATATGATTCACTACACCATAACTCCAATGAGTTGATTCTTAATGAATAAGAAAATATTATCAAATAACTTTTTATGCTATTTTATTTTTCTTCTGTAAGGTCTGAAAACCATATTTTTAGGTCGACCCACACTATATGATGTTATGTAGTTTATAGAAGAATCCAATTCCTCTAAGCTCAACTGTTCGCTAATATTTTTTATCCAGTCCCATGTTTTAATGATAGAAAAACTCGCTTGCATGAATATTTAATGAACACAAATAAAATATTTCAAAAATAAATTCTAGAAATTCTAGGATTTAGAATTATGTGTTGTCTCAGAGCCTGGTCTCAAAATTATCCCATTTAATTTTTTAAAAAATTTCAGTGAATTATGGGACCTTAAAATAACCCCACATTTAGATCTTTACATCCTCAAAAGGAAAAAAAGGTTAATCAAACACATGGGTGTACTGAGCTTGAATTTAGGCCTCCCACTCCCACGAGCTCTCCGAGAGATTCCCACACTACCAACAAACACACACCAGAGTAATCGACCATCTATGAAAGATCTTCTTCCATCGATCAACTATCTCCACTGGGTTCCCTATGAATGTCTCCCCATTGAAAATCTCTAGCTCGCGATGGTTGATGTGGTGAGAAGAGTCATGCATATATCGCCATATCTCGGATACATGGGGGAAAGTATGCTCCCAATATAACTAAAGTGGTAGAGCCTAGTTGTATGCCACCTCACCCACACTATACAGTATTAGGATAGGTCTAATAAACCTCATAGATAACTTCACTACTATTAAACTGGGATTTGGATCTCCCTTACCTATAGCGACCGCCAATGGGGGTCTCTAGTTTTTGCCAAAAAGGGGGCTTCACCTCCCCCCCTGAATCCTCCTCCTCCATCCACGCCTCGCCGCACGCCCTCCCCCGTCGCCGCACGCCCTCCCTCACTTCCCTCCCCCATCACCGCATGCCATCACCCGTCAGCGTACACCCTAACCCATTGTCGCACACCCTCCTTCGCCGCCCTCCCCCGTCGTCGCGCACCCTCCGTCTCCTCCCTCCACCCTCCGCCCTAGTCGGACTCCGCCCTCCACCGTCTGCACTCCAGATGACCTACTCTCTGCCCTCCGTCTCCTTCGGCCTTCCTCTACCTCTTCCCTCCAGCTCCGACCTCCCTCCACCCTGCTCTTCGTACCCTCCGACCTCCCTCTGCCCTCTGGCCTCCCGCCACCTGCCTCCATCCTCCACCCCCTCTGGCCTCTGACCCCTCTACCCTCCAGCCTCCACCCTCGGCCCTCCGCAACATCTCCCCCTACCCCCCACCCCCTGTACCCCTCCAACCCTCGTCCCCTCCACCTTCATCCACTCCCTCACCACACCATCATCGTGCGCCCCCTCCCTCAATGTCTTCTCCCTTACCGCACTTCCGCCACCTGGTCCCCTCCCTCCCTACATGGCCGCTACTCGTCCCCTCCCCGCTTCCGCCTCTCCACTCCTGCTCCCCTATCCTTGGTCCCCTCCCTCGTCATCCCACCCTCACTGCACTATCGCCCCCTCACTGCCTCTTCTCCTCTGGCTCCCCGTCGGCGCCGCCACCCGTCCCCTCCCTCATTGCACTGCATCTGGCTCTGGCTCCCCTCCGCTGCCTCTCCTTTCCCTCACAGCACCACCTTCGTCTCCCCTCCCTTCTAGGTTTTTAGCGCAATCAGGTATGACATGGGATTTCACTTACATTACTATTTTATAAATGGTTCATAAACAGTTAATTAGTATTTATTTTAAATATATTTTATATGAAAAATGAAAGTGTAATATGTCTTGTGTAAATGTTTGTTATAGAGATCTTATTTTGCATAAGAGTTGGAATGATCTTCCAAATCGAACATCTAGAGAATATTTCAATGGAATTTTGCAGTTTATTTAGTTCACCAGAGGATTTGAAAGTGACTATATTAGTTGTCCATATAGAAAATGTGCTGACAGATATCAATTCTCACAAGATACTGTGAGGGAGAACCTATTCATTAATGGATTTTTGAAATATTATAAGATTTGGAATCATCATGTAGAAGAATATGTTCGTTGTCAAAATACAGATGCAGTTCAGATGGATGTTGATGCAAGGATGAATGATCCAATGCATGAAACTTTTACTAAAAGGGTACGTGGGTTGGATCCTGAAGGCATTGACATCCAGAATCTTGAGCCCGGTGAGATAAATCATTGCTCTGGTGAAGATCGTGATTCGAGGAGTTTTTATGAAGCACTTGATGATGAAAAAATAGAATTATATCCTGGATGTACTTCTTATAATAAATTGTCATTTATCGTGGAGTTGTTTCATTTGAAGTCTTTGAATCATTGGTCAAACACATCATTCGACATGATATTGCTGTTATTGAAATATTTTCTTCCTATAAACGCTAAGATTACTGAGTTGTATTACCATGCTTGTAATTTCATAAATAAATTTGGTTTTACATATGAGACCACAGATGCATGTGAAAAAACATTGTATGTTGTTTAGAAAGGAAACCACCAATTTAGATATTTTTACTGTTTGTGGTGCTTCCATGTGGAAAGAGAACAAGGGAAATTAGACTCATCAAAGTCAAATTGCGACACAGGGGAAACCGTTTTCCATAAATCAAATGCATTACTTTCCCCTTAAAATGAGATTGAAATGATTTTTTATGTCATCTAAGGTTTCTATTTTATTGAGATGGCATGTAGAAAGTGTTCATAAAAATGATATGTTAACCCAACCAGCAGACTCTCGTGCATGGAAGGATTTTGATAAGAGACATATGGAAATTGCTAAAGATGTTCGTAATGTACAATTGGGATTGGTAGCAGATGGTTTCAATCCATTCAATTCTATGGTTGGTGCAACTCATAGCACATGGCACGTGGTGTTGGTTCCGTATAATCTTCCTCCGTGTCTTTGTATGAAGAAACAATTTATATTACATTCCACTCTTATTGATGGATCTAAAAGTCTAGGGGCTAAGATTGATGTTTACCTTCAGCAACTAATTGATGAGTTGAATGAATTTTGCAGCGATGGTGTGATGACATATGACTTTGAAACGATTGAAATTTTCATAGATCAGGCTGCTTTATTGTGGACAATCAATGACTTCCCAATATATGGAAATTTATCAAGCTGGAATACGAAAGTGTAATTTTCTTTCCCTTATTGAAATAAAAGTAAAAAATAATAATGGCTTAATAATTCCAAAAAATGGGCATACATAGGTCACAGACGTTTTCTCCACCCTCAGCACAGGTTCAAAAAGGACATAGTGGCATTTGATGGTTCTAGAGAGTTCATCCTAGCTCCAAAGATCATGACAGGAGTCAAAATGTTATCTCATATTGAGGAAGAAAACATCCGCAGAGTATATGAAATTCAGGATTTGGTGGATCCTCCGGTACGTAATATTCTTGTTGCGGGTAGGAAGTGCAGTCACAATTGGAAAAAGAAAAGTATTTTTATAGTCTTCAGTATTGGAAAAATAAAATGCTATGGAATAATTTGGATGACATGCACATTGAAAAAAATGTTTGTGATAACATATTGTGGGACATTTTAGGTGTCAGTGGATAATCAAAGGACCATGTTAATGCACGCCGTGATTTGGAAGAAATGTGTTTAAGGAAATAGTTTAATTTAAATTAGGTGAGGGAAACAAGGCATATATTCCTTCTGCACAGTATATGATGACTACAAAGGAGAAAGAGACATTTCTTTCCATTTTGAAGATTCTCAAGGTTCCTGATGGTTACTCTTCTAATATTTCAAAGTGTGTGAATATGATGAGGAAGACATTTCAAGGGTTGAAAAGTCATGACAATCACATACTACTCCAGGAGTTGATTCAAATCGCAATTTGTAATTTTTTATCCCCCAATGTTCTTCATCCATTGAATGAGATGAGTAATTTTTTAGACAGCATTGTTTATGAAATCAACGAATGAGTGATTTAAAAAATTTTACAGGACTGAATTGTACTTATGCTTTGTCACATTGAGAATCTATTTCCCCCCTCATTTTTTGATGTTATGGTCCACTTGAAAGTGCACCTAACTGATGATGTAATGGCTGCTGGTCCAGTTCAAATCAGGTGGATGTATCCTATTGAGTGGTATTTGAGTACATTGAAATGATTTGTACGCAACAGAGCTCATCTGGAGGCATCAATAGCCAACAGTTATCTGATGGATGAGTGTACTACGTTTTGTGCTGAATATCATACGGATGTTGAATCAAAATAATATAATCCCTCTTGGATTCATGATGGTCCAGTCGGAGAAGGAACCATATATGATATGGACAACATCGAGTGGATACAAGCGCATCGATATATCTTGTTCAATACTCCATCAGTTGCACCATTAATGCAGTAAATATCTTATCACTTTTATTGCTTAACTTTTACATGTTTTGTTTGAATAACATGATCATTTAAACATTGCGTTATCATTTGTTAGAAACACATTAATGAGATTAAAGAAAATATGTATCATGCGACTGAGTTGCAAATTCAACAATTTCATTATGTTTCATTTCAAGATTGGTTCAAGGATTATATACATATAAATGAATTTTCATTATGAGTCTTCATCCTGCATATATCATTATTGAATTCTATAAATTATGTAGGTTCATAAGCTAAGGGAGTTAGGGGACCCCCTGCTAATGGAAGAATTTACCCAACTTGCTGAGGGTCCATCTATAACAGCTCGTCGTTATAAATATATAGATGCTAATAGTTTTCGATTTTTCATTAAAGATGTTGACGACAAACGAGCAAAAAAACAGTGGAATCGGTTGTCCATTTTTTTATTTTGGTTATTACTATATTCAAATGATATACATCATTGATGTTGTATACACACACGGGTTGATGTACATATTGTTAAACTGTAATTGGGTTGATCCAGTGCATGGATGTAAAGTCGATCAATATCAGTTTTCATTGGTGAATTTTAACTATATGTTATACAGAAATTAATGAGTTGATAATGAACCATTAATTTTGGAATCACAAGCAGAATAAGTATTCTTCGTTACTTTTCCATCAAATCCAAGTTGGCAAGTTGTTAAAATTTCTTGGTGGGGAGTGTTTGTATTAGAACAAGATGAACCTGAGACTGTTCCTTTTATTTCCCAACAGCTTGATCAAAATATTTTAGTTCAACGTGAAGAATATATTTATTGGGTCAGAGAGGATGTTGAAGGAGAAACAGTTGACTTGCATGCTTAATGAAAGGTATAATTGTTTTCCATCTATTCAGCCAAGGATATCATAAATTATCTAACCACTTTATAAATCCTCTCAAGTTTTAATCCTCACTTTTGGAAGTTTATTCAGTTATAAATATTTTGGGTGATTTAACTCATGTTATATTGATGTTATTGTAGTTGTATCTTCCCATTTAGGTATTCTTCATTTGGTTCATGAGCTGATTGAATTTTTATTAATTCAATTTGAAATTTGGCTATGCATTGATTGGTTTTGTACATAATTTGTATATCAATTTTGTTAACATCTTGATTTTTTAAAATTCATTCACAACTAATTATTCAATCCCTTTTTGTGTGATTAAAAACTGTACAAGTTTGAATTTTTTTAAAACAATCCCATTTATCATTTGGACACTTTTGATAGTCCCCTTACTAATGTTTTCTATGACTGCAGGCTTGTCAGGGGAAGAGGCAGCAGATCCACATCATCCATCTGAGGCACCTAAGTCTCAGGTTCAAGGAATGTTTGAATGTCATTGTCTCTATTTTTTATATAAATGATAAACATATATATATATATATATAACATCTATCAATTTATATATAAATTTTTTTTCCACAGGATCAGACTCGACTGCTTCTTCTTCTTGCAAGAGAGGCCCTGGTCATGGTATATTGTCATGGAATTCCGACACGACATTTGATGATTCCTTTGATGAGGTATTTCATCCTATGGGATGGAATACCCCTGTATTTATTCGTCACTTGGGTCACATCATACGTGACCCACATCAATTTTCATTGACCACGCATGACTGGGCTTCTATCCCTCACGACACATTAGATCGTCTTTGGCGGGAGGTTTAGGTAAGAAGAACAATTTTCATTATTCCCTATGTATAAACAATAATAACATATGTTATTTTTTTTCATTAATAGGAAAATTTGAAATTATATCGTGATGAGTTTTGGCTAGTGTGTATGATAAAATGCCGTAAGATGTGGAAAGACTATAAAGGCAATGTCAAGAGGGACCAATGTGTACCAAATGTGGGTGCCCCAGAAGTTCCGGAAATATTCTCGAGAGGTGTCCTCTCAGCTTAGTGGCATGATTTAGTTGCATATAGGTCTAAGGATGGTGTGGAAGTTTGTATATTTATTTTTGGTATATATATTTTCAAGAATGTGTGATTTGATTGAAATTTGAATGAATTGAATGTAGGAGGTGTCAACACGCCATTATGGGAATCGTGTGTTGCAGGGTCCACCTCACAGGCTCGGGACTCGTCATGTGTCTCAGATCCAACATGACGTATTTATTATTCATTTTTAAATTTATTAATTAATATGGTTTTGTGTTTATATTATATTCATATGTAGTTGCGAGATGAATGTGCACCGACTGATAAAATGTCGGTGTGGATGAGGACTCGTGATCGCAATGATCCAAAGGCTGCAACACTGATAGTAAGTGCTTTTACTCATTACCAATACTTACATAAAATTTGTATATTAATATATGTATATATACTTAAATATTTTACAGGCTCAATTTGAAGATGTGTTAGAACATCTGCCAGAGGACCAGCGACAACATCCCATGCGAAGGGATGCGATCTTTCATCGCATCATTGGTAAAGATGGGAATGGATATAGTTTTACCTATAGAACAGTGATTCCTCAGTCTGTAGTGTCACACGCTGTGGTTGTCGGTCCTTTTGTTGCTCAGATGACACAGCAGTTGTAAGATTCCGAGGCACGACTACACACTTCTGAGGAGGTAAATGCGTAATTGATCACTGAGGTTAGAGCACTGCGTCAATATCTGCATCGAGGTGATGGTGCAGGGGATTAGACGATGCAGGTTTACAGTGTGTTAATTTATCTAATTTATATTATTTTTTATGAAAATATTCATAATGTTTATTTTTTGTAGGCACCTGACCCACCTGATAGAGGTAGTAGTCATGAACACGCATGACACATCATATTCACGAGGTGTGTTTCTATTTCTAATTGTGGGGTTGTTATTGATATTTAGGTTGGGTTTCTAGTGAATTTTTTGTTGTGATTTAGGGGTATCGTGTGTGTTTTGGCCCAATCCAATGTTTGTGCGGGTGAATTGAGAAGTAACCATGAAAGTGATTAATGATTTGGATATTTTTTGTTCACTTAATTCTTCAATTTTTTCAATTGAAAGTTATATAATAGTTTTGAAAAAACCATGTGATACCTAATGTAAACCATGAATCTTTTTTTGATGACTGATCTCCGTTTCACTATTTTTAGTCCCCGGCCCACCTCGCAACCCAGACAGCCCTCCCCACACCCCGGATAGCCCCCCGCACCCCAGACAGCCCCCCCTCCCCCGGCACCCAGGACAGCCTCCCCGCACCCCAAACAGGACCCCCACAAACCAGACAGGCCCCCCGCACCATGGAAATCCCCTCCCCACACTCTGGATAGCCCCCCCCCCCCACCCCATATATCCCCCCACCCACCCGTACCCCGGACAGCCCCGCCCTGCACCCCAGAGAGCCCCCCAGCACCCGGACAACCCCCTTGCACCCCCAGACAGCCCCCCTGCACCCCGGACGGCCTCCCTCGCACCCCAGACATGCCCCTGCACCCCGGACATCCCCTCCCCTTACTCCGAAGAGCCCCCCTACACCCCGGACATACCCCCCCCCCCCCCCCCCCGCTCACCTGACGTCCCTCCTGCACCCCGAACGCCATCCCCGCACACCGCACCGCACCCCCCCCCCCCCCCCCCGGCATCCCGAACAACCCTCCTCGCAACCCAGACAGCCCCTCCCCACACCCTGGTCAGCCCCCCAGCACCCCGGACAGCCCCCCTACACCCCGGACAGCCCCCCCCCCCCCCCCACACCCCGGACATCCCCCCCGCACCTCAGACATCTTCTCCCCGCACGACAGACATCCCCCCAACCCCCCGCAACCCGGAAAGACACCCCGCACCCCGGACAGCCCTCCCAGCACCCCGGAGAGCCCCCATGCAACTCGTACAACCCTACCTCCACCCCAGAGAGCTCCTCCATGCACCCTAGACATCCCTCTCCGCACCCCGGACAGCCCCCCACACCCCCCCACGCACTCCGGACAGTCCCCCCACTACCCGGACTGCCCACCCCAGATAGCCCTCCCCTCACCCTGGACAGCCCCTCCCCGCACCTCGGACAACCCTCCCTGCACCCCGGACAGCCCCCCTGCACTCCGGACATCCACCCCGCACCCCGGACAGCCCCCCCCCCCCCCCCGCAACCCGGACAACCCACCCCGCAACCCGGACAGCCCCCCAGCACCCCCGACAGGCCCCCCACACTCCGGACACCCCCCCCCCCAAAGCACCCCGGACAGGCCCCCCACACCAAGGACACCCCGCCCCGCACCCCAAACAGCCCCTGACACCCCGGATAGCCCCCCCCCCCCCACCACCCAGACATCCCTCCCTGCACACCTAAAATCCCCCCAACACCACGGACACCCCCCCTCGCACCCCGGACAGCCCCCGTACCCTGGACGGTTTGGCGCATGCTAAAAGGACACGTTGGGGGTTAAATCCACCCGAACGACCTCATAATTCCATGAACTAATACGACAACAACAGTTGTGTAAATTTTGAAATGGTCCGGAAGACGACACGTCAATCAGAGGGGTCGTTTGACCGCAGTGACCGAAAATGCGTTTCTGGAGTCATAAAACACCAAAACAGCATGAGATGGTTGAATTCAGAAAAAATGTGCTCCAAATGACCTGAAACCACCCGAAAAAAATATGAATATTATTCATGGCGTATAGGAGGATACGACACACCCATCGGACGTGTGGTGCATGTTGTACGGCAGATTGTGTCGTTTTTAGAAGTTCTGTGAAAGCTAAAGGGAACGTTGGGGGTCAAAACCACTTGAACGACCTCAGAATTCCATTAAATCATACAAAAACATCCGTGTTGTTAATTATGAAATGGTCAGGTAGACAGCACATCAATCTGATGTGGCTTTTGACCGAGGTGACCGGAAAAGTGTTTCTGGAGTCATAAAACACCAAAATGGTGTGAGACCGTTGAATTCAGAGAAAACGTGCTCTGAATGACCTAAAACCACACGAAAACAATAGAAATATAATTCGTGACATGTAGGAGGAGATGGAATTCCCATCGGACATGCGGTGCACGCAGTATGACCGATTGTGTCATTTTCAATAGTTCGGCAAGTGCTAAAAGGACATGTTGGGGGGTCAAAACCACCCGAACGACCTCAAAATGCCATGAAAACATACATCAATAGACGTGGTGTAACATGAGAAATGGCTGGGCAGATATAATGTCAATCGGAGATGTCGTTTGACCATTGTCATTGGAAACGCGTTTCCGGAGTCATAAAACACAAAAACGGCGTGAGACGGTCGAATTTTGACCAAACGTGCTCCAAATGACCTGAAACCACACGAAAACAATAGGAATATTATTCGTGATGTGTAGGAGAAGAGAGAACGCCCATAAAACGTGCGGTGGGGGTGGTACGACCGATTGTGTCATTTTCAGTAGTTCGACGCGCGCTAATAGGGCGTGTTGGGGGGGCCAAAACCACCCGAACGACCTCGCAATTCCATCAAATCATATGACAACAACCATGGTGTGAATTGTGAAATATTTGGGTAAATAGTATGTCAATCGAAGGTGTCATTTGACCGAAGTGACCAGAAACACGTTTCCAGAGTCATAAAAACCAAAACGGCGTGAGACGGACTAATTCAGAGCAAACGTGCTCCGAATGACCTGAAACCACATGAAAGCAATAGGAATATTATTCTTGACGTGTAGGAGGAGACGCCATGCCCATCAGACATGTATTGAGCGTGGTACGATTGATTGTGTCATTTTCAGCAGTTTGCTGCGCGCTAAAACGACACGTTGGGGGGGTCAAAACCAGCCGAACGACCTCTTAATTCCATTAAATCATATGACAAAAACCATGGTGTGAATTTGGAAATGGTCAGGCAGACGGCACGTCAATCAGAGCTGTTGTTTGACCGCGGGGACCGGAAACAAGTTTACGGAGTCATCAAACACCAAAACGGCATGATATGGTCAAATTCGGAGAAAACGTCCTCTGAATGACCTGGAACCACACGAAAACAATAGGAATATTATTCGTGATGTGTAGGAGAAGAAGAAATGCCAATCAGACATGCGGTGCACGCGGCACGACCGATTGTGTCATTTTCAGCAGTTCGGAGCGATAGAAGGGCGCGTTTGGTGGGTCAAATCCACCCGAACGTCCTCTAAATGCCATGAAATCATACGAAAATAGCTGTGGTGTGAATTGTGAAATGATCGGTCAAACAGCACATCAATCAGAGGTGTTTTTTGACCATACTGGCCGGAGATGCGTTTCCAAAGTCATAAAAAACCAAAACGGCGTGAGACAGTCGAATTTGGAGGAAACGTGCTCCGAATGACCTAAAACCACCTGAAAACAATAGGAATATTATTCGCGACGTGTGGTAGGAGACGACTTTCCCATCGGACATGCGGTGCGTGCGGTGTGACTTATTGTGTCGTTTTCAGCAGTTCAGCGCGCGCAAAAGGGCGTGTAGGGGGGTCAAAACCCCTTGAACGACCTCTGAATGCAATGAAATCATACGAGAACAGTCGTGGTGTGAATTTTAAAATTTTCAGGTATATGGCACATCAATCAGAGGTGTCGTTTGACCATAGTGATTGGAAACGCGTTTCTGGGGTCATAAAACACCAAAATGGCGTGAGATGGCTGAATTCAGAGCAAACGTGCTCTGAATGACCTAAAACCACACAGAAACAATATTAATATTATTCTTGATGTGTAGGGGAGACAACATGCCCATCAGATGTGTGGTGTGCATGGTACTAACGATTGTGTCGTTTTCAGCAGTTCGGTGCGCGCTAAAAGGGCACATTGGGGGTCAAAACCACCCGAACGACCTCAGAATTCCATGAAATCATACTACCATAGACATTGTGTGAATTGTGAAATGGTTGGGTATAAGACACGTCAATTAGAGGTTTCATTTGACCGATGTGACTGGAAACACGTTTCTGGTGTCATAAAACACCAAAGCGGCGTGAGACGGTCAAATTCGGATCAAACATGCTCTGAATGACCTGAAACCACACGAAAACTATTGGAATATTATTCGTGACGTGTTGGATGAGACAGAAAACCCATCAAACATGCAGTGGGTGCATAGAACATTCCTTTTTAGACAACATTAAAACTTCACAAACTAAACAAAATTAGAAAAAAATCTTTAAATTATAGCATTTATTAAATTGGTGGTTTTAATTTATTATACCACCATGATTTGATGTCAGATTTAATTTTATTATATGCATATATTAACTGAGTAAATGTAATTCATCGACCCTAGTTACCTAGAGTCGGTGCATATTACATAACATTGGCATGATCACAAGAAAGATCAAATCTCGAAAAACCGATTGGTTTAGTAGCCTTGGAAACACTAGATATATTCATAAAGTTTTACATTACATCATAAAGTGGAAAACTACTACAACAACATATTTTCTATATATTCCACACTCATATCCCCACATAATATCGCTGTAGGTCATTCATAATTTACTTCTTCACTTCCTGGGAAAAATAAAACATAGAAAAGGGGTGAGCTCAAATGCCCAGTAAGGATAACAATATAGCAGAAACTTTCAAAAATAAGCATTAACATTTATGGCAATGTATAACTAAAACAAAAGCCTTTTAAACTAAAACTTCTACATAGTATGGAAAATGTAAAATGAAATAATTCCATTTACTTATTCACATGGATATTCTACTTATCGAATAAGCACCTGCAATATCAATAACCACTTTCATAATGATGGAATGCATAATTCCAGACTATCATAACCACATAGCCAAGGCCTCGTGCCAAGACTACAAATATGATTTTGCCAAGGCCTTGTGCTAAGACACTAGTTTGTCTCATGAGACATACCGATGCATCGAGGAGATATATCGGGCTCCACCCATCACATATTAAGTCCAATGCATTCCCATATGAAAAGGTTTAATCATAACATAAACATTCGTATTAAAACTAGCATACGAAATGTCAATACTTTCACCATAAAATATGAATGGTATAAAAATAGCACATCCACAGTCAAAAAAATCACAAATCCTTCAATACAGTATAGATGTTTTGTATCATGATAAATCAACTTCAAATAAGCATAAAATCCATCAAAGGATGTTGACATAGATGAAATCAAAACTCCTTTTAGAGAAATATATATTTCTATTTTTAAATCATTTAAGAGTCTTATTTTTATGAAATAAAACATATTTCTTTGAAAATATTCTTATAATCATGTAAGGGAAGCTTCGACGATTTTATAACGGCGGAAAATAACCGCACCCGCCGTATAAGTTAAAAAAACATTCTTACCTTAATTCTGTCGAAAAGGTTAAAAATCACCTTGTTTAGAAAATGAAAGAAAGATTACTTTATAAAACTCTTATAAAAAGTCAATCAAGGGTATAAATGACCTTAACCCATATTCTTTTAAATAGTAAAAATGTTTTGAAATACATTTTTAAGAAACAAGGATGTGGATGATAAAGAGATCCCGGTAGATTATTACGTATAAACAACCTCGGATAATGAAGAGATTGTGAAATAACCCTTACCTTGAACTTTTCCTTGGTAGGAGTAGGTTAACCTCCTGTATAATAGTGAAATAATTGTTATTAAATTATACAATAATCATATATATTAATATGATATCATATATGATCTTTTAACATTGATTTGTTAATAATATTGTAGAATTATCGTCGTTTCGGGTGTTAACTTACTCATTTTCATTTATATGTTTTGTTACATAAGACATGTTTGTTATGGATAGGTTGTATCTTATTAATACACAGAATGATATCAAGTCTTTAAACATTATTTTTAAATCATTAAATGATAATTATACTTGAATGGATACGATGGAGAATGAATCTCATCGCGTTCGTGGAGACGGTAGTCCGTACGTACGCACGAGCGACAATATCATTCTTTTGATATTAAAATAATATATAATTGGATAGTATATCATATACACATAATCATTATCATGTTATATTTATTATTTACATGAGTTACACATCATTATTATACCCATCAAAATAATAATTTATTGAATAACAATTACACCACGACGTGGAGACGGTAAGCCGTGCGTACGCACGTATGGTGACATGTTATTCAAAGGATGGATAGAATACTGAATATTGTTGTACCGTATTTATAATAACATCATAGTATATATATTATACTGGTGTTATTATTTTTTAATGGTAACAACAATGAAATATAAAGTGGAAGAAGAAAGGAACTTGGAAATGGGTGGTGAAATCATTACCTCTTCTTCGGGTTCTTCCTTTTGATTTGATCAAAAGGGATCCTTAGGTTGGTTTTCTGATCAAACTAAGGACTCTAGGTTTTATTGAGGGAAGTTGGGAGAGTATTTGGACAGAGTTTGGCCGACCCAAAAGGCTTTGAAGGTGTGAAGAAATTAGAAGGAGGAGTGCCCTTTTATAAGAGGGGTGAGGGGCACCATTGGAAAAGCTAGAAATATTAGTTTATAATAAATTAATATTCGGTTTCTAATGGATCCAAAGTGGATTCATTAAATGTTAAGGTGTGGATGGGTCTAAAATCACTCATCCAATAGAATTTATACAGGTTTGGGTACTTATATTAACCTTATCTTTAAGTATTAACTCTAAGTTAATTTGTTTCACTTTTACAATGTCTCTTTGTATTTTTATATTATATGGTTAGTAAACATACCATATACATCCAAGAGACCCCCAAGTGGTCCATTAATGATGGAACCATCATTATATAAGTCTTTTGGCCGAACCGTAGTTTTTTAGGAATTTAATATCAATTAATAATATAATATTTGTTTTAAAAACTCTTTTATGTCAATTTTTTCACCATTCAATAGTTGATTTTTGTGAAACTCATAACATAATGATTACTTCGAAAAAATTTAATTAAATCATTCCTAACATGTCATATTAACTTAGAAAATTAGTTTAATTCATAAAAAGTCTCAAATTATATTTATTTGTGTATTTATAATATCAATTATTTTAATTTTTCACTATTATGGTAATTACTGCATCATTATCGTGTCATAATTAAATTAAATTATTTAATGTCTAAAAATTATAAATAATATTTCATTATGTAGGAAATATTTTTATCTTTCGAATGAATATTTACAATCGAATTTAGCTTATGTATAACCCTATATTAAAAATGATTTAGTAAATAAACTTTGATTTTAATTCTTTTAACTTTTCTTTGAATTAAATAATAATAAATGTCCTAATCTAATCCAAGTGGACCTAAATGATAATATTTTATTCCTAAGGTTGTTTTTGGTCGAGATACACTTGTCCAATAGAATTAGGACATGTGTTAGGGTAATATTAATATCATTTTTACCCTTAATTACCCTATTTACTTTTAACCGTGGTAAATAAAAGTAAAAATTTACTATTCACCAAAAATTATTTAATCTCATTGAACCACATTTTACTTCTTCATATTAACCGTGTCTCTCAGATTTTTGAAATTCCATTCACAGAAGTGGTGAAATTAAGTTTTATGAAAAAATTCAGTTTTTTAACTACCACTTAGTAGTTTCACTATTCATCAAAAATTGAAGTTTTTCAGAACAATGCCAAAATTTCACCCTAATCTATAATTGATATTCCGAATTCAAAAATGATGTCTATTTTAAAAAATTCCAAAAATATATGTTTCATTAATTAATTTTATAATTAATTCCCGCTGTCACAACAAATAGCGTGTTTTTAAGAAACAATATATACCAAAAGATTGACAATTGTTTAGGTCCAATTTAAAAGTGAAATTAATTCTAATGAACACCATTGGATAAAATGGTAAAAATATATTCTAATTATACTTTAAAACCACTCAATAATATAATTTATCACTATAATTTATTTTGATTAAAAAAAGTTGTTTTTAAGTATTTTTCACTATTCATAAAAATTGGAAGTTCTCAGAAAAATACCAAAAAATAATCTTAGGATAATTTCGATATTCCGAAACCAAAAATGAAGTCCATTTTGAAATATTTAATATATATAATTTAAAAAATTAGGTATTACTATTCATAACGGCTAGTTTTATTGGTTGTGGTGTGTTACTACTCGATGTTGCATACAACACACGCTATTGCATTATTCAAAGAGAAGCGTACCGTAGAAGATTGGGGTGTTACATTCTCCTCTCCTTCAAATAATTTCTTCTTCAAAATTTCCAGAATACTACCGCATGAAAGGACTCGGGTGGTTCTTCATCATAAGTTCCTCATGTTCCCACATTGCCTCTTCCATCTTATGGTTTCTCCACAAAACTTTTACCAGACGCGTCATTCGGTTTCTCAGTACTTGTTCTCTCGTATCCAGAATCCTGACAGGCTTTTCGCAATAAGACAGATCGGGTTCCAGTTCTAATTCCTCATAAGTGAGTACATGCATATGGTCAGGCATGTACTTCCTCAACAGAGATACATGGAACACATCGTGTACTTTGGAGAGACTTGGTGAATTGCCAATCGGTAAGCTACAGCCCCAATTCGTTCCAGAATTTCGAAAGGTCCGATGTACCTGGGACTCAATTTACCTTTCTTACCAAAATGTATGACTCCCTTCCATGGAGATACCTTCAAGAAAACATGATCACCGACTTGAAATTCCAAATCCTTCCTTCGATTATCGGTATAACTCATCTGCCTACTTTGAGATGCTTTGATGTGATTTTGGATTACCTTCTCCTTTTCCATCGTTTCCTCCACCAGTTCTGGGACTACAAGTTTTCTTTCACCAATTTTATCCCAACAGGTTGGTGTACGACATCTCTTTCCGTATAACGCTTCATATGGTTCCATCTAAATACTCGAATGGAAGCTATTGTTATAGGAAAATTCTAGCAGAGGTAGATATTGATCCCACATAACCTGAAAGTCAAGTGAGCAAGATCTAAACATGTCTTCTAGGGTTTGAATAGTCTGTTCTGATTGTCCGTCTGTCTGAGGGTGGTAAGAAGTTCTCAAATGAAGTTCAGTATCCAGGGATTTCTGAAGACTTTTCCAAAATCTTGATGTAAAACGGGGATCACGATCAGAAACAATCGATAGGGGTACTCCATGAAGTCTCACAACTTCATTAATATATAGTCTTTCTAGACGTTCCAAGGGTAGATCTTCTCTTATAGAAAGAAAATGTGATGACTTGGTAAGAAGATCAAAAATAACCCATATTGCATCGTTCCTTCTAGGAGTCTTTGGTAGCCCCATGACAAAATCCATCGTAACATTGTCCCATTTCCACTTAGGTATGGGAAGAGGTTGCGTGACTCCTCCAGGCTGTTGCCTTCCAACTTTCACTTGATGACAAACCATACATCTTGACACAAAATCAGCAATCTCCCTCTTCATGTTATCCCACCAAAAATGTTCCTTCAAATATCTATACATTTTGGTGCTCCCAGGATGTATAGAGAAATTGGAACTATGAGCATCATCCAGCAATTCCCTTTTTAGAACAGGTATATCGGGAACACAATGTCTCTTCCCAAATTTCAAAATTCCATCTTCATACACAAAGTCTCTCAGTATCCCATCATTCACAGCTTTAATCTTCTTTTGAAATTCTTCATCATCGGTCTGAGAACTCTTAATCCATTCTAGTAAAGATGGTTTGGCAACCATTTGAAAAAGCATTGATGTTTCACCTCCCCTAGTTATTCCCATGTCTATCTTCACTAGATCCATCAAAATTGGATCCCTTTCAATTCTCATCACGTTCAAAACTCCATGATATTTTCTACTCAGAGCATCTGCCACCTTGTTTTCCTTCCCCGGGTGGTAGTGTATCGTACAATCATAAAACTTGAGTAATTCAAGCCATCTCATTTTCCTCATGTTGAGCTCTTTTTGTGAGAAAATAAACTTCATACTCTTGTGATCAGTATAAATCTCACATTTTTCACCATAGAGGTAGTGCCTCCATATCTTCAAAGCAAAGATCACAGCTGCTAACTCGAGATCATGAGTAGGGTAGTTTTGTTAATGAATTTTCAACTGTCGTGATGCATAAGAAATAACCTTATCATTCTGCATAAGGACACAACCAAGTCCTTTCTTTGATGCATCACTATAAATAACGAACCCATCATTCCCTGATGGTAGAGTCAATATAAGAGCATTGACTAATCTTCTCTTCAGTTCTTTGAAACATTCTTCACACTATTTTGTCCAAAAAAATTTAACCCCTTTACGTGTGAGCTTCGTTAATGGGTTAGCCAATCGGGAAAAATTCTGGACAAATCGTCGATAATAACCTTCCAAACAAATAAAACTACGTACTTCAATTATACTCGTAGGTGCTGGCCATTCTTAGATTGCCTTAGTCTTAGAAGGATCAACAGAGATTCCATATTTAGAGACAATATGTCCAAGAAAATAAATCTCCTGAAGCCAGAATTCACACTTGCTAAACTTCCCATATAATTCATGTCTTCCCAGAGTCTTCAAGATAATTGGAAAGTGATTTTCATGATCTTCCTAGATTTTTGAGTATACCAAGATATCATCAATAAATACCACCACAAATTCATCGAGATACTCCTTGAAAACTCTATTCATCAGATCCATGAACACAGAGGGTTCATTAGTCAATCCAAAAGGCATTACAGTAAACTCGTAATGCCCGTACCTGGTTCGAAATGATGTCTTCGGAATGTCTTCCTACTTCACACACAACTGATGGTATCCAGATCAAAGGTCAATATTTGAAAAGTATTGAGCTCCATGCAGTTGGTCAAATAAATCATCAATTCTAGGTAGGGGATACTTTTTCTTTATTGTTATAGCATTGATCTCCCTATAGTCGATACATAACCTCATAGATCCATCTTTCTTTTTAACAAAAAGAACAGGGGCTCCCCATAGAGAAACACTAGGGTGAATAAATCCCTTATTACTCAATTCCTCTAGCTATTTCTTTAGTTCAACTAATTCTACAGTGGCCATTCTATAAGGGGTCTTTGATATAGGCCTTGATCCAGGAATTAAATCAATGGAAAACTCAACTTCTCATTCTGGAGGATATCCAGGTAAATCTTCCGGAAATACATCTACAATTTCTCTCACCACAGGTACATCCTCTATTTGAACATTACTTTCCTCGCCCACAGTTATTTCATTCTCTTCTTCCCCAATTATTGAATTTAGTTGAGCTACTGGGGGTGGATCTAGATAAGAATTAGGTGGTGACGATTCGGCTCTAAAGATAAGGTGTTCCTTATCATCATCATCAAGAATCGTAACCTCTTTCTTCTTACAATAAATCTTCGCATCATAGTCCGAAAGCCAGTCCATACCGAGGATTATATCGAACTCAATCATAGGTATGATGATGAGATCAGCAGATAAAGAACATTTATGTGCTCTAATGGGGACTAATTCACAAAACTTTGTTGCAATGATACTTCCCTTAGGATTTTTAACTGAAAAATCCCTTGTTAAATCAAATTGGAAATATCTAATTTTCTTCGCAAACTGGGAAGATATGAAACAATGCGATGATCCAGAATCAAATAATGCATTTTATAAACTTCAGGAAACCATTAAATTACCTGCCACCACGTCTTTCAGAGCTTCTACCTCAACAGTAGTGATAACATAAGCTTGGCCTTGATCCCTTGGCCTTTTCTGAGGTAAGTTCTCCTGACGCTTAGGACATTCATTTGCATAATTTCCCATCTCCCTGCAATTTTAGCACTGAACATTGGTAGCTTCTTTCTTCCCCTTGCAATCACGAGCTTGGTGGATTTTTTCACCAAACTTGTAACAGACTCCCATTCCCTTCAAGCAAGTACCGGGGTGTTTCTTCCCACATTTACCACATGATGGATATTCAACCATTCCCTTATTCCCCTTATTTACATTCCCAGATTGATCAGCAGGTCTCTTCTAATCTTACTTTGCTTTAAAGTCATAAGACTTAGAGAATTCCTTTTCGGTCTTGATAGCACATGAGACAGTGTCTTCGTATGATGAAAAGGATTGTGAGACTAATGCTCGATAGAGAATTGGTTTTAACCCATCAAAGAAATGATCAATATTACTTCTTGGGTTACATATATAATCTCCAGCATACCTTGCTAACCTTGTAAATTTAGCCTCATACTTTGTGACATTCTCATCCTCCTTTTGTCTCGGACTCAGAAAATGCCTTTCTATATCTGCTCGATGGTCACGAGGAAAGTTTTTTTCTAAAAACAGATATTTGAACTCTCTCTGTTCCATATTTGATACTTCAACATCTTCCTTCTTATTTTGAATCAATGACCACCATTGATCAACATCTATAGTGAGGCGGTAAACTGCCATGATAACTTTTTCCCTTTCACTACTCCCCAAAGCCTGAAATATTTTCTCTAGGGAATTTATCCATTTCTCAGCTACTAAGGTATTATTACTCCCATTGAACATTGGTGGTTTTTGCCTCATGAATCGATCTAACATTGATCTTCCACGCTACGGATCAGGGTGCTTCATACGGTTAAGGTTATTATTCATAACCTGAGTGAGTTGTCCCAGTATGGTGATTAGCTGATCAGCACCAGTTGCATCACCAGCTCCACTATAATTATCTTGATCAGGAGGGAAATCCCTACATGGAGTGCGTGCATTGATACAGTTTCCATTTCTTCTACTAGGTTCCATTTATAAACAATGTCATAAACTAGATCAGTTTATGAATCAAAATACATAATCCCATACTTATAAAACACTTAACATAAATTGAACTATTTATGGATATAATCCATAATCATAAAAATGTATTCTTTCAGGAAGTATATAATCATAAACCCTTCATAATGATTTTTAAATAAAATGAGAGTTATCCTAAGCATATCCCCCCAGAGTGTCGTAACCAAGAGTGCAGCAAGGCCCGTTGTCATGCACCAGTTCCCGTTCGAGTCTAACTCAAAGTGGTTTTTTCGGGTTTTAACACTAGGTACATCTGTGCCAGAGCCGCCTCTACCTTCTTATATCCAGATAGGGATTTATTGCTTGGAAAACTCACAAAATCTCTACAATACCAAAATTCAAGGAAGTTATTCTATACTAATCCTCAAAATTCATCTTAAATCTATGTTCTCTAATCAGAGTTTATCTAAATATATCTTCCAAGGTTTGTACTAAACATTATCTGATACCAACTGTAACGCCTCAACCCCAGTTACCTAGAGTCAGTGCATTATTACATAACATTGGCATGATCACAATAAAGATCAAATCTCTAAAGACCGATTGGTTTAGTATCCTTGGAAACACTAGATATATTCATAAATTTTTACATTACATCATAATGTGGAAAACTACTACAAGAACATATTTTCTCCATATTCCACACTCATATCCCCACATAATATCCCTGTAAGTAATTCATAATTTACTTCTTCACTTCCTTGAAAAAATATAACATAGAAAAGGGGTGAGCTGAAATGCCCAGTAAGGATAACAATATAGCGAAAACATTCAAAAATAAGCATAAACATTTAAGGAAATGTATAACTAAAACAAAAGCCTTTTAAACTTAAACTTCAACATAGTATGGAAAAAGTAAAATGAAATAATTCCATTTACTTATTAACATGGATATTCTACTAATCAAATAATCACATGCAATATCAATAACCACTTTCATAATTATGGAATGCTTAATGCCAGACTATCATAACCCCAGAGCCAAGGCCTTGTGCTAAGACTACAAATAAATTTTTTCCAAGGCCTTGTGCCAAGACACTAGTTTGTCTCATGAGACCTACCGATGCATCGAGGAGCTATAGCGGGCTCCACTCGTCACATATTAAGTCCAATTCATTCCCATATGAAAAGGTTTAAACATAACATAAACATTCGTATTAAAACTAGAATATGAAATGTCAATACTTTCACCATAAACTATGAATGGTATAAAAAAAAGATCATCCACAATCAAACATATCACAAAACCATCAATACAATATAGAAGTTTTGTATCATGATAAATCAACTTCAAATAAGCATAAAATCCATCAAAGGATGTTGACATAGATTAAATCAAAACTCCTTTTAGAGAAATATCTCTTTCTATTTTGAAATCATTTAAGAGTCATATATTTATGAAATAAAACATTTTCTTTGAAAATATTCTTATAAGATTTTAAGGGAAGCTTCGACGATTTTATAATGGCGGAAAATAACCGCACCTGCGGTATAAGTTAAAAAAAACATTCTTACCTTAATTCTGTCGAAAAGCATAAAAAGCACCTTGTTTAGAAAACAACGGAAATATTACTTTATAAAAATATTATAAAAAGTCAAACAAGGGTTTAAATGACCTTAACCCATATTCTTTTAAATAGAAAAATGTTTTGAAATACATTTTTAAGAAACAAGGATGTGGATGATAAAGAGATCCCAGTAGATTATTACGTATAAACAACCTCGGATAATGAAAAGATTGTGAAATAACCCTTACCTTGAACTTTTCCTTGGTTGGGGTTGGGTAACCTCATGTATAATAGTGAAATAATTGTTATTAAATTATACAAGAATCATATATATTAATATGATATCATATATGATCTTTTAACATTGATTTGTTAATAATATCGTGGAATTATCGTCGTTTCGGGTGTTAACTTACTCATTTTATTTTATATGTTTTGTTACATAAGACGTGTTTGTTATGGATAGGTTGTATCTTATTCATATACATAATGATATCAAGTCCTTAAAAATTATTTTTAAATCATCAAATGATAATTATACTTGAATGGATACGATGGAGAATGAATCTCATCGCGTTCGTGGAGACGGTAGTCCGTACGTACGCACGAGCGACAATATCATTCTTTTGATATTAAAATAATATATAATTGGATAGTATATCATATATACAGAATAATTATAATTTTATATTTATTATTTACATGAGTTAAACATCATTAGTATACCCATCCAAATAATAATTTATTGAATAACAATTACACCACGACGTGGAGACGGTAAGCCGTATGTACGCACGTATGGTGACATGTTATTCAACGGATGGATAGAATACTGAATATGGTTGTACCATATTTATAATAACATCAAAGTATATATATGATACTGGAGTTAATTTTTTAGAATGGTAACAACAAAGAAAGTGGAAGTGGAAGAAGAAAGGAACTTGGAAAAGGGTGGTGAAATCATTACCTCTTCTTCGGGTTCTTCCTTTTGATTTGATCAAAAGGGCTCCATAGGTTGGCTTTCTGATAAAACTAAGGCCTCTAGGATGTATTGAGGGAAGTTTGGAGAGTATTTGGACAGAGTTTGTCCGAACCAAATGGCTTTTAAGGTGTGAAGAAATGAGAAGGAGGAGTTCCCTTTTATAAAAGGGGTGAGGGGCACCTTTGGAAAAGCTAGAAATATTAGTTTATAATAAATTCATATTCGGTTTCTAATGGCTCAAAAGTGGATTATTTAAATGTTAAGGTGGGGATGGGTCGAAAACCACTCATACAATATAATGTAGACAGGTTTGGGTACTTATATTAACCTTATCTTTAAGTATTAACTCTAAGTTAATTAGTTTCACTTTTACAATGTCTTTTTTGTATTTTTATATTATATTGTTAATAAACTTACCATATACATCCAAGAGACCCCTAAGTGGTCCATTAATGATGAAACCATCATGATATAAGTCTCTTGGAAGATCTTTATAATTTTTGGAATTTAATATCAATTAATAATATAATATTTGTTTTAAAAACTCTTTTATGTCAATTTTGTCACTATTCAATAGTTGATTATTGTGAAACTCATAAAAGAATGATTACTTTGAAAACATTTAATTAAATCATTCCTTAAATGTCATATTAACTTAGAAAACTATTTTAATTCATAAAAAGTCTCAAATTATATTTATTTTTGTATTTATAATATCAATTAATTTAATTTTTCACTATTATGGTAATTACTGCATCATCATTGTGTCATAAATAAAATAAATTATTTAATGTCTAAAAATTATAAATAAAATATAATTATGTATGAAATATTTTTATATTTCTAATGAATATTTACAATCGAATTTATCTTATATAAAACCCTATATTAAAAATGGTTTATTAAATAAACATTGATTTTAATTCTTTTAACTCTTCTTTGAATTAAATATTAATAAATGTCCTAATCTAATCCAAGTGGACCTAAATGATAATATTTTATTCCTAAGTTTGTTTTTGGTCGAGATACACTTGTCCAATAGAATTAGAACATGTTTTAGGGTAATATTAATATCATTTTTACCCTTAAATACCCTATTTACTTTTAACCGTGGTAAATAAAAGTAAAAAGTTACTATTCACCAAAAATTATTTTCATCTCATTGAACCAAATTTTACTTTTTGATATTAACTGTGTTTCTCGGATTTTCGAAATTCCATTCACAGAAGCGGTAAAATTAAGATTTATGAAAAAATTCAGTTTTTTTAACTACCACTTAGTAGTTTCACTATTCATCAAAAATTGAAGATTTTCAGAACAATGCCAAAATTTCACCCTAAAATATAATTGATATTACGAATTCAAAAATGATGTCTATTTTACAAAATTCCAAAAATATATGTTGCATTAATTAATTTTAAAATTAATTCCCGCTTTCACAACAAATAGCGTGTTTTTAAGAAACAATATATACCAAAAGATTGACAATTGTTTAGGTCCAATTTCAAAGTGAAATTAATTCTAATGAACACCATTGGATAAAATGGTAAAAATATATTCTAATTATACTTTAAAACCACTCAATAATATAATTTATCACTATAAATTATTTTGATTAAAAAAAGTTGTTTTTAAGTATTTTTCACTATTCATAAAAATTGGAAGTTCTCAGAAAAATACCAAAAAATCACCTTAGGATAATTTCGATATTCCAAAACCAAAAATGAAGTCCATTTTGAAATATAAAATATATATAATTTTAAAAAGTATTTATTACTATTCATAACGGCTAGTTTGATTGGTTATGGTGTGTTAGAACTCGATGTTGCGTACAATACACGCTATCATATTATTCAAAGAGAAGCGTACCGTAGAATCTTGGAGTGTTATAGTAAATATTTCTAATTTACATTTTTATTGTTTAGTAGTTTTTTTTCTTTTTTTTAGGTTTATTGAAGTAGAATATTGAAATGGATGGACCTGTTCGGATTGTTGATGCACATTTATCATTTATTATTTATGACGATCTTGATATTTATGCTATTTGAAATTGTTTTCCATTTATATGATTTTTACCCTGTTTTATCTCTGATTTTCCACTGTGAATCTTTTTTTAAAAAAATTTCCTCAGCTTAGCGACCACCATAGGTAGTCGCCACAGGCTTCCTGGTACACACATTACCGACCACCAATGGTGGTCGCTTATGTTGACCCATCAATAGCACACTGATCATCACACGGTCGCTGTAGGCCCAAATTTTAGTCACCTAAAGTGACTGCCATTGGTGGTCACTGTTGGCCTATTGCGATGAGGCTAAAGCGACCGCCAATGGTGGTCATTGGGATGTCTCTAGAGGCCTAGAGTGTCCACCAATGGCAGTCTCTATAGACCAAATTTTTAGTAGTGCTTGTTGCCTCTGCCAAATATATGTATCCCTCATCAAGGAGAGCCCCATAGGAATACGTTGTCCCCCTCCTTGAACTCCAATGGACTGTATCACCTATCAGCATAGAACTTCATTCGGCTCTATTTAGTCTTCATCCACTAACATATTACCTACACCTTCTTAGTGGTAGCTTTTATCATCTTTAGACCCATAAGTGTTGACTCCCCTGGGTCTGTCTAGCATAACAGTGACCTACATGGTCATCCGCATAGTGCCTCGTATGGTACCATAAATATGGTTTATTGGTAGCTGTTGTTGTATGTAAACTCTACCCATGATAGGTGGTATACCCAATTGTGACCAAAGTTAATAAAACGAGCATGAACCATATCCTCAAAGGTATGTATTGTCTGATCCGTCTGTCCATCCGTCTATGGGTGAATGGTTGTGAACAAGTGAAACTGAGTCCAAAATGCCTCCAATAATCCATTCCGAAACCATGATGTAAATAATGCATCACGATCATAGTCAATAGTAAATGGAAATCCAAGTAGTTAAACTATCTCATATACATAGAGGCATCCCATTATCTCTAATGAACCCTACTCTCAAATGGGTAGGAAGTAAGCTGACTTGGAGAGTTTGTCTATTACCACCTAGATGGTATCATGCAACCATGAAATACAAGGTATTCATATAATGAAGTCTATAAATATCCCATCCCAATTTCACTACGATACATCGAGGGGTAGTTTTAATCATACTGGAACCTGGTTCTCCACCATCAATTACTAACAGGTGAGGAATCTTGAGACATACTATGCCACTACCTTCTTTCATCCCCGACCACCAATATTGACATCAGAGGCCTTAGTACATCTTCCCCATACATAGATGTACTTCCAAATGGGATTTATAGAACTCCCACAACACCTCCTCCCACTATGCCACTTGTACAATAGTGCGTCCACTGAAATGGATGATGTTCTCTGCACCTTTCAAATATGAATTAGGGACATGGCCTATGGATATCTAGGCACATGTAGTCTTGAAACTAGCATCTATGAGTAGTGCCTCCATAAATCATTGTAATAGTGGAGGGGAAGCTTCCATCGACTGAAGTAAAGATGTTTCCTCTCTATTTATAAAGGTTATCTGATGTGATACAAACTACTCTAAGGCCTCATTCAGTAGCTGAGAACTCAATATCTCACTGAGAGCATATTTCACCAAGAACACCATCCCATGAGTATAGACTCTCTCGATGTATTAGTCCTTGAGGGACTCTATCCAACATTGATGTCTTAGATTCAGATCCATCAAACAAATGATATTCTTTAGACTCTTGTAGTCAGAGTATATGATGAATCTTTCATCCCAATGGTAGTGTCTCCACATCATTAGCTCGAAGAATACCAATTCCAACTCAAGGTCATGTGTCACAATGTTCTTCTCATGTAGTATCAATTTTTTGAAGCCATATTAAATCTATTCTTTCACCTCCATCAAACACAAAAAATCATGGTTCCTAATGCATCCTTGAACAACACGTTGTCGGTGCCCACCTCTACTGCCTCAAGGTAGGAGGACTCGTAATTCATTTCATCATCTATTGAAAGCTCTTATTGCATACTTCTATTCACATTTATGGTTTTCCCTACTTCTTTAATGGCATCATGGGTGACTCCACTTTAGAAAGATAAGGTACAAACCTCATATAGTAACTAGCCATCCCAAAAAAACTCTTCAACATAGTAACGCTTCTAGGTGGCTCCCAAGCAAGCACCGCCTCAGTCATTGCTGGATCCACCACAAATCCTACAGATAAGATGAAATGTCCTAGTATGTGGAGGTTTAGAATATAGAACTCACACATCTAGATATTTACATAAAGATGGTGCTCTCATAGTGTGTCCAGAACCATCATCAGGTATATCATATGATCCTCCTCATACATTGAATACACTAAGATGTAATCAATTAAGCCCACTATAAATTGGTTTGTGTACGGCTGGTTAATACTATTCATGAGTCCCATGAAAAGCATTGGGTAATTCTTCATGCCAAATTATGTCACTAAGTAATCATAGTGGTTGTAGCGACATCAAAAATTCACCTTCAAAATTTTTTTATCTTATACTCAAAGATGATGATAGCTGAATATGTGTTCTAACTTTGAGAACCATCTCTCTACATTTAACTAACTAAAGAGGTCATCAATCTTCATTAGAGGATACTTGTTATTTATGGACACCTAGTTTAGGTTCCAAAATACCATGCATAACCGCATGCTTCTGTTTTCATTCTTATAAAAAAACACTAGGGATTGCCATGGTGAAATATCATTCCTTACGAATCACATCCTCTACAAGTCCTATAACTATACCCTCATCTTCTGGAGTTCTACAAGTTCCATTCGGAATGAATGTGTAGATATTGGAGTCATCCTAGGGAATAGATAAATGCATAAGTCTACCTCTCTATGATGAGGTTTTCTTGGAACATCCTCTAGAAAAACATCCTCATATTCATCCACCACTGAAGGAAACACAGGACTCATCTCATCCACTGCACCATGGGTTAGGCTAGCCATCATGTGTGTGATCTGCTACAACCTCTTCCGAGAATGTCTATCCTTCACTACAACCATTCCCTTTTCACAAGTAAAGGTGATCTTGGATCCATCTCTACAGACACACAACACTCTTCTCCAAAAATTAGTCAATCTAATCATGGAATTGGATAACCAATCTAAACCCAAAATGACATCGTAAGGCCTTGATTCCACTACTAGGAGATCCCATCCAATGATCTCACCTCTAAGAGTAATCTCACACTATCATCACCCGTGTGTGATCACAAAATCCACACCTTTATGAGTCTCTAATCGTAAGGATAAAGCCAACGACTCAATTGGAATCCCCGAGCTCCAAACAAGGTCCATGGAAAGGAAAGAGTGACTAGAACCTATGTCTGTATGAATTGAAACTAATGTGGAGATGATGTCGATTATATCATGAAACAAATTTGGAACATTAGGTCTATCTGCCTCTATCAACTAAAGCTAAGTCCACCCCTGTCCTCTTGCTCCTGGTTCCCATGGTGGACCACTTATAGGTTGTTGTAATAGTACCTCATACATACTCTTACATCTTATCGCTTGTCCCGCTACTCTACCACATCTGCTTCCTGGTGGACCTCCCTATTTTTATCTCTACCACTTCCTCAGTGGTCACTCGATTTTCTACAAGTCCTCTATGCGGTGAGAATGTAAATCCTGAGCCATATACCCATGAACGTCGCATGTGAAGAATACACTCCTATTCTGATGACTTCTTATTCCCTGGGATCCACGTATGGCTAACCATGAGCCTAGGGGTAATCCACTTAATGGTATATCATGATTTCTCCTCTATTTCATCTATCAGCTACCTTCCACAAATGACTCGGCCACCAGCTACTCGGTGGCACCTCCCACCAGTAGTGACTTCTCCATGAGGAATATCTCAACTAGTCGAGCTCTCTCCAGCACCCCATCCTGCGTTTGGGTGCTAAGGGAAATCACTGATGCCTTGATCTCTCATCGGAGTCCATGTTAAATGTTTCAATCTCTGAATAAAGGGTTATGTTCCATTTTTGTTGAGTAACAGGAGAGGTATATGAACCTCGTAGATTACTCAGCCATTGTCAGGATTCCCTGCTATAGGTGAAGCAGGTAATGTATGTGCAATGAGAGTAAAGTGGCATGGAATAACACCTCCCATGAATGTTGCTCAAAGTAAAACAATGTGAGGGTCACTTCCTCATGCATCTATATCATCAAACACCACCTCCTCTCTATCGAGATCTACCGAAGGCTTGAGGAAAGAACTACCATCTAGTCAAGTGGCATCCTTACTAAGTGGTAAAATCATTTCACTCCCTCTAAAAAATCCTCAGTGTCTTGAGGGTCTGTATTTTTCCTAGAAATTGGAGGTCTCTACCTCTGAAACTCATGTAAGGTACTAAGAATACATGCTTCATCTAGTTGAAGCACCGGTAGAAACTAATGACCAATGAGTGTCGTATAGTTGGGACACTGCCCGATAATACCGTATTCGTCAGTGGTCTCTATACTGAATCCTCATCCCTTTTTAGACAATCCTCATGGTCATGAACTGAAATCCTGGTTGGCTGTCTACCTTGAGGCATCATGATAGAGATAAAGTTGAATCATGATTAATATATTATACCTCGTGAGATGATTCAGATTTAGAATGGGCATGGAAAAACATTCAAAGACACTTGCTACCGGTTTTTTAATGTACCAAGTAGGAAAGTGGAATTCATGGTCCTGGTTTATGGATATGCCAGCCTCCATTCCATTACTGGAAACCCTAGCATGATAGCCAAACTCGATACACATAACACTATTTCCCCATAACAAAAATTACTGACTCTTGGTTCTTTGGTTAAAACTAAAATTCATTGATACCACTTATTTACAACCCATCCCCTAGGGCATGTTCCTTGACTACACCAAGCCTGGAATCCATAGGCCAAGTGATGGAGACTAGAACCGAGTGGGAATATATAAAAAAGAGATGTAATTACCTTTAAACCTATATATATGGACAGAGATCAAACTATTTAATGTTAACAGAAAGTAAACCACAACTATCACTATGCAAATACTGAGAATTCAACAAAAACTGAATGTAAAAAGTGGAAAGAATATAGCTCCATTACCACAGTGGAATGTAAAACTACCATAGTATATCTACTCGAGACTCTACCTAAAGGGTTGGTTTAGGGTAGCTGCCTGTAGTAGTAGTAGTATCACATCCATCATGTCTCACTCACATCGACCTCTTCCCAGTCCACCATGTTTTCCATCGAAGCATCAATCACCTGCATGCAAAACAACATGTGTTGGTGATGCCTATGTATGGGTGGGTAACACAATAATTAGTAGGGACACAAAACCAAAGAGGAATGACCATAGGAAATGACCACCAAACAAGACGACATGGCAACATCACACAACATGGCCAGACAGTAATATCCCACAGCTAGACCACACATCAAGACATCAAATCAAATACATATAACACAAGTTATAACTCAATGTATAGTAAAAATGATTATTAGTTGTAGAGATAATTCATCTTGTACTGTTGAGGGAATAAACCATGACTTGTCACCGATGTTAGTTCAACCACTATACCACAAAGGTCCGCTCGGCTACTGGACCACTGAGTCCCCCTTAGCTGTTGGACCACTGAGGTCCCTTCGGCTACTGGACCACTGAGTTATTCTCCTCTACTAGACCCCTGAGGTGCGCTGAGCTAATGGACAACTAAGGTCCACTCAGCTGTTAGACCACTAAGATCTTCTCATCTTCTAGACCAATGAGATCTTATCCACTAATATACCACTGAGGTCGACAAATATATTGTAAAACAGAGGTCCTCCCGGCTACTACACTACTATGTTCATGCTCATCATATCCTTTACGACACATTTAGTCATATGATTTCTAGCCATAGCACGTTTGATTTCGGGAGAATTTACTCCTCAATCAATCGGTCGCATATTAGCTACCACAAAAACCCACATAGATTATATTGTACGGATTAGATAATCGCAAGGATCCCAAAACCGTATGCAGCATGTGAATTGGATACTCGGTCTAAAAGATATTGTTGTTTTAGTAAACAGGGTTAGTTGCATCTGGCCCCAGTCTGACTTCGTTAGATTGACCCGACCATCCTGACCCGTGGATAACACATGACACGGCCCATTTCAGCCAACCCAAACCAACTCGGTAGGGGCTGGGCTGACTCCATCACACATTGTCCATTAGCCATGCCAATTGGGCCTCGTTGGACCCAACCTAGTTCGGTTGTGGGTCCATCCCACCAAGTCATCCAGTGACTCGATCTGCATTCTCTTTCCCAATCCATCTTGGTTGGACTGGTATCACACTATTGGATCATCCAGTGGGATGTTTTTTCATCTGGCCTAGCCTGTAATAGTTGGCATATTCTCCTCTAGCATGAGTCGCCCAATGGCCTGATGTAAGATCCCGATTTTTGGAAGGGTATGTGTTTGTTATTTTTTGGTTGAATCCCTTTTTTCAGGTTTCAATGGATGTCTGATGAATTTATTAGAGGCCTTGGGGGTGTTTCAGGGGCTCGGGGCACAGAAGAAAGGAAAACTGCATAAGACATGCCAGGGCGCACGGCCTGCACACGGCCAGGGAAAACCGTGTGGCCTATCCAGGTAAACCGTGCAACCCTCTTCCTCAAGACAGTAGCATGAGAACGGTTTGCGCATAGTTTTTCAAACCGTTCGGCCTCTTAAAGATGGAAAAAATTACAAGTTTTCCACTATGGGCTTTTAAACCCCAACTCGGTATTTTCCTCCATTTATCCCATCTCAACCCTAGTGACAAACTTGGCCAACCCAAGCTTCTCAAGGGTGATTCTCCTTCGATTCTTGTCTGTTTAGAGCATCGTTGGTTATGGATCGAAGCTCCAGGTTGAAGCTCCAAAGTTTGGTAAGATCGAGCTCTAAGGACTCGATTGAGAGTGCGTTCAACCGCAGTTTTGCTGTAGTTGGTCTACAAGCTATATCCCATGTTTATTTGGGTATTTTCGCATATTCAGTTGTGTTCAAGGTTCCCCTTCATTATGTTTTGAATAAGCATGGCTTGTTTGGTAATAATGATGTTGAAAATTTTTAATGGGAACCCTCATGATCCCCATGGGATGTGTTGGGATGTACATGACCTAATTTAGGGCCATCCATGGGATGTGCCGGCTTTTCCCGGGTTTAGGGGTTGTTATTATACATGTGACCTTACTGTAGTGAATTATAGAGCCCTTGATAAACATGTTTGCATGAATGTTTGAATCATGTGAATGATGAACGGGTTAAATGGTTTAATCTTTAAACTGGTTAAAGACCATAATGGATAGGTTATGGGTCTAGTGCTAAATGCTTAGTGAGTTCGGCATAACACATGTGAATTTGGTGAATGGTCAAATGATGTGAAATTTAATGTATTAATGGGTTAAGGCATGATGTGGATTCCCATGTGTGGTGTTGTGAATAGTGTTTTGTGAAGGGCAATGGTTTGGATGGTTGATGGTTACTTATATATATAAGCATGTGCACATGGCTTCGTAGAGTGGGGTATGACTTGAGGATCTATGCCCACAGGTTGAGAAAAGACTGAGGTTCTAAACTCCACCCTAAATTCACGGGATAGGAAAGGGGACTGAGGTTCTATTCTCCTAATAGTTTCATCCACCCGAACTGAGGCTTTGAGGTGAGGATATGGTTTCTATGAGGGGGTTAGTCCTAGTGAGATAGGATAATGATGTGTTCACCCTCTTAAATGTGATTGTTTTCCTTAGACACATGTAACATAATGTATGTGATTAATCCGTGGAAATGTGATGAGATGGTGAGTGATGATATTTGGTGTTTAATGAATGTTAATGGATGTGGAAAAGGCTTTGGCTCAAAAATTTGGCTAATGGAACCAACATTAATTAATTGGAAATTATCATTCATTCTCCTTTTTGCATGTACTACCTGTTTATACTGGATATTTTGTAGACACCATTGGTGGTGGCCTACTGAGTTGTACTCACACCCTGATCGGGCTGCCTTTGGGTACACGAACAGAATTCATGTTTTTAGGTTAGGATAAGGGCAATGGTCCTTGCTAGATAGTAGAGTGGACATGGGTAGCACATGGTGGAGGATCCAAACATGGAGTCAGGACCATTTTGGGGATTGTGTTTGTTGTTATTATTTTGAGTTTGTGTTCGCTCCTGCACTTGTAGTATGAAATGACATATTTATTGTTGGAAATGGTTGATATACATGGTCATTGTATAATGGTTATTGTTTCCACTATTTGGTTTATTTTTATTGTGGATTACTTTGATAAAAAGGGGGTATAGTCTCCCAACTTTACCCCATAGACCCCCACTGAAAGTTGGCAACATTTTTCATACAGGTAGGTGCACGTAAGGTCATGTAACCACCTGGCTCAGAGTACCGGTTTAGTGGCTTCTGAGTCAGGGACATTACAAAGTGGTATCAGAGGAGGAATTTCTTCTCCTTCTCTGAGGTATTGTTATTTGAGACTGGTAGCCAATTGTTAAGACATGTTGGGCCTTGGTAATGAGCTCATTATTGGGAGTATCTAACCCAGGTATGGGGGAAACCCAAGTCACCCTGGGTGAGAATAGTTGTTCTTGGTTGTGTGTTGTTACAGTTGTGATATTTCACCATTGGGTGATGCACATGTGGTTTGATGTGACTGTTTTATGATATTTGGATAGTGGACTTAACGACACGATGATTTTCATTCATGCATCATTTTAGGCACCTAGGGAGATAGGTGACATGCATTGTGTTATGGACACACATGGGGGTGGGTGTGTGAGGCAGGAAGGTAGGGTGCATTATGCATTCCATGAAATCCAGAAATGATGATATGAATGAAATAACACAAGTGGGTAAGGATGAATGAATGGTAAATGATGTTTAATGGAATAATGGGGTTTGAAAGAAATTGGAAAATGTTGTTGGGTTAGTGTATGTAATTTGGGTTGTTATGGATAGTACGGAGTCCTTTTGTGATGGAGTCATGAAAGTTTTATGGTACGCGTTCTAAATCTCGTGCTTGGCATTGTCGAGAATTGCCACCACGATGTCGGTTACCAGTTGGGAAACGAGAGGATGTTTCTGAGAACACTCCTCCAGTAGAGAAGTAAGTAAATGTGGTGATCCATGAAGGTAGAGAAGACCAGTTCTGGGAGAACATGACACTCCTTATGCAGATGATGGATCAGGACCTAGGGTGGTTTACATAGAGTATGTTTGTGCTGACCAGGGAGTTCCAACTGCATCACCCTCTGACCTCCACTGGAGAGGGTGGGCCAAATGCTGCGGTGTTCTAGTTAGAGTCTATCCATATGATACTGGATCATCTAGATACCACTGTCGAAAATTGAGTGAAGCTGGCCACTTATATGTTGTGGGGCCAGGTTAGGAATTGGTGGGACATTAAATCTCAAATCGAGCAGGATAAGGTAACGTCGTTGAAGGTTTTTTAGGAAAAGTTTTTGGAGAATTATTATCCAGAGACTTTGAGGTAGGAGCAGGCTGCAAAGTTTATGAGCCTAACTCAGGGATCACTATCGGTGATGGACTATGCTAGCCACTTCACTGATTTGAGATGCTTTGTCCGAGTGTTAGGAGGGGATGAGGCAATTGTAGCAAAGCACTTTCAGGATGGGCTGAGACATGAGATGAGGTCTCAAGTAAACATATTATTCTTGAAGAGGTTCGGAGAGGTAGTGGATCTGGAATTGATCTCGGAAGGAAACCTGAAGGGAGCTTCGGGTAGTGGGCTTGTGGTTTCAGTGGGGAAGACGAGTAGTGCAGCTAACGAGGGTCGGATGTGACCCCATGAGAGATCACAACATGGAGGAAGTGTGAAAAGTGGCTGGAAGAGAGGTTCAGCCTCTCAGAGTGGAAATCAAGTGTTCTTCTATTAGTGTAGTAGGTCTGGGAATATTCATGGTTAGTGTCCTGCAGCTCTAGTTGAGTGTCGTTCGTGTGGTAGGATGGGGCATGAATAGAGGTTCTTTAGGAAACCTCCGTAGGTGGGCGAGTATGATGGTGGAAAGCTGGTACCAGGTATGGGAAGGGGATCAGATGCCCCATATCAAGCAGGGAAATGGAGCTCTGTGGGCCGTACTGGTAGGGGCGGTGGACGTGGAACTCCAGGGCAAGATCTCTCATGCCAACAGGATAGTGCAGCGTAAGGTGTTCAGGCTGGAGCCCAGAGTATAGGGGTAGGTCAGCTTCATGCATTTCATTTTGTGCCTGGTGATGGAAAGGTCGTACCGTCGACTGTTCGAGGTACGATCCTTATAGCTTCTATGTTTTCTAGTGCATTGTTTGACACAGGTGCCACACACTCTTTTGTTTCAGCTCAACTTGTGGTGGTGATGGGTTTACCTGTGGTGGGGGTGTGTGGAGTAATTTCAATTGAAACTCTGTTGGGGGTGCAGGATGAGGATATCAGGCAGTGCAAGGGATATGCCTTGGAAGTTAGAGGCTATCATTTTCTGTGGGACTTGTTCATTATCAAGATGTCAGGGTTTGACCTAATCTTGGGAATATATTGGTTGGTGTTGTATCAGGAACTCATAGACTGTTAGCATCTTAGAGTATCACTCAGGTCACTTGAGGGTGATGCTTATGTCCACCATTGTGAATGGGATGTTCGAGCAGGGCGTGCATGGCCGTTTTGTCAACAGATGAGTGGTCAAACGGATCGAGTGACATGTATTATTCTTTATGATAATGAAATATTGGAACAATCTAATATTCCTATTGTGGTGGATCAGTTTCAGGACGTATTTCTTGAGGATTTCTCGGGGTTATATTTGAGAGGGATGTTGAGTTCACGATCGAGATGCTGCTGGGAGCAGAGCCAGTTTCTATTTCACCATACTGAATGACACATGTATAACTCTAGGAACTAAAGTTTCAGCTTGAGGATTTGGAGCTTAAAGGTTTTATCAATACTAGTACGTATCATTCGGGATCTCCTGTGATTTTTTCAAAGAAGGTTGATGGGTCGTTGATGCTATATGTTGACTATCGAATGTTGAACCAGATTTCTGTGAAGAATCGGTACCCTATTCCTTGAATTGATGACATGTTAGATCAGTTGAGGGGTGAATCCATATTTTCTAGGATTTATTTGAGGTCAGGTTATCACCAGATGGGGGTGAGGTCTTCTGACGTACCATGGACAACATTCCAGAGTTGGTACGGGTTGTTTGAGTTTTTGGTAATGACTTTTAGCTTGAAAAATGCATCGATGGAGTTTATGGATTTGATGAATCATATCTTTAATCCCTATCTATATCAGTTTGTGGTTGACTTTGTTTATGATATCTTAGTGTACTCGAAAAATCATGACGATCATGCCCAATATCTTGACATCGTCTTGGGTATGCTAAGAGAGTATCAGCTATATTCCAAGCTATCAAAGTGTAAATAATGGAAGGGTGAGGTGCATTTTCTGGGTCCCATCATCTCGGAGGTAGGTGTGTCAGTGGATCCCAAGAAAGTGTAGGCATTTTTATCCTGGGAGCAGCCCAAAAGTGTTTCTAATGTTCATAGTTTTCTGGGTTTGGTCAGGTATTACCGAAGTTTCATTCAGTATGTCTCTCACTTGGCAGCACCACTCTAAGGCTTGACCAAGAAAGGAATCAGGATCAAGTGGTCCGTGCCCAATCATTATTCCATTCAAGAGTTGAATAAGCGGCTGAAAAATGCCCTAATCTTGATCTTACCTGAGCCAGGTAAGATGTACATCGTGTTTTGTGATGCATCTGGAATCAGACATGGGGCTATGTTGATTTAGGATGAGCGGGTTGTGGATTATGGGTCATGGAAGTTGAGACCCCATTAGTGTAACTATCCCACTCATGATCTTGAGTTGGCTGCATTAGTGTACGTCTTGAAGTGCTGGAGGCACTATCTATTGGGAGAACGATTTACCGTGTTTACCGACCATAATAGCCTAAAGTACATCTTCTCTCAGCAGGATCTGAATCTACGGTAGTGAAGATTGTTGGAATATCTCCATTATTTTTACTTTGAGTTGGTGTACACACCAGGAAAGGGAAACAATGTTGCTGATGCTCTGAGCAGGAAGGTTTCAAATCAGGCGGTTCAGGAGTCCAGCATCGAGTGGAGGGTGATGGATTTGTTTGCAGAGATGCACCAAGAGGTGTATAAGGAGAGTTGTAAGGTCACCCTTACTTCCATAACGATGGAGTTGACACTTTTGAGTTTAGTTTAGGAAGTTCATCTTGATGATCCTGAGTGCTTGTCCATGAAGTAAATGTTTAATGTTGGGGAGATACCTTCAGGGTGGGCCGACGGCGTGGACGGTTTTTTTTGTGTTCGTGATAGTGTGGTTGTGCCAACTATGTGCGAGAAGAGTTGATGCGTGAGTTCCATGCATCAAATTGGGCAGTGCATCCTAGTTTGACCAAGATGTACTGTGATCTCCGAAGGTAGTTTTGGTGGCCTGGGATGAAGAAAGAAGATGCAGGCTTTGTGGCACGTTGCCTTACCAGTCAGCATGTAAAAGCAGCGCATCAATGCCCAGGTGGTTTGTTGCATCCATTTCACATTCCGTAATGGAAGTGGGATGATGTAATAATGTATTTTTTTTATAGGTATTTTTAGGATGACGCTGAAGAATGATGCAATCTGGGTGGTTGTGGATCGGTTAACAAAAGTGGCGCATTTCATACGGATTCAGGAGACCTTTACAGTCGACCAATTGGGTGAGCTGTATGTTCGAGAAATAGTATGGATGAATGGTGTTTTGTAAACAATATTTTCGGACCAAGATCCGTGTTTCACATTGTGTTTCTGGCAAGGGTTGCATAAGGTGCTTGATACGCAGGTGTTTTTTAGTACGTCTTTCCACCCGCAGATGGATGGGCAGTCGGTGCGTACGATCCAAGTGTTAGAAGAGATGTTAAGATATTGTATCTTGGACTTTGGTGGTTCTTGGGAGAGGCACATACCATTGGTTGAGTTCACATACAATAACAGTTTTCAGGTTACGATTCAGATGACACCGTTTGAGGCACATTATGGGAGACCATGTAGATCTCTGTTGTGTTGGCTAGAGGCTGGTGAATCTGAGTTATTGGGGCCATGTCTCGTGCATGAGACTTCAGAGAGAGTTAATTTGATTAGGAAGGAAATGGCTATATCTCAGAGTAGGTAGAAGTCATATGCAGATCGGAGGCATAGACCTCTTGAGTTTGGGGTGGGTGATAATGTTTTCCTTCACATGGTGCCAAGGTTGGGTCACCGTCGGATCCGAAAGAAGGGTTAGTTGGCGCCCAGGTATGTGGGACCTTTTGAGAATGTGGAGAGTATCAGACTAGTGGCTTACCAATTGGCTCTTCCACAGTGGTATGGTGGGATGCACAATGTGTTTCATATGTCAAAGCTTCAACGGTATCACCCTGACCCATCTCACATGGTTGATGTTGAGGATGTGGAGCTTGAGGCTGATGCGTCCTTTGAGGAGCATCTGGTTCATGTTGTGGATCATAGTGAAAAGGCCTTGCGATGCATGCTTGTGTCATTAGTGTGAGTACTATGGTAGCATGGGATAGTTTAGGAAGAAACATGGTAGCGGGAATCAGATATGCGGGCTCAGTGGAGCAATGAGGATTGGGAACTCGTCTTGAGGAGGAGTCGTTAGAAGTTAGAGAGATTGTAAGATCCCGACTTTTGGAAAGGTATGTTATTGTTATGTTTTGGTTGAATCCCTTGTTTCAGGTTTCAAGGGATTTCTTCTGAAAGTATGAGTGTCCTTGGGGGTGTTTTAGGGGATCGGCGCACGGAAGAAAGTAAAACTGGTCAAGACAAGCCATGGCACATGGCCTACGCACGGCCAGGGAAACCTGTGTGGCCTGTCTAGGTAAACCGTGCAACCCCCTCCATCCAGACAGTAGCATGTGCACGGTTTGCGCATGGTTTTTGAAACCGTTCGGCTAAACCATGCGGCCTCTTATGGTTGGAAAAAATTACAAGTTTTCCACTCCGGGCTTTTAAACCCCAACTCGGGATTTTCCTCTATTCATCCGCTCTCAACCCTAGTGATGAAATTGGCTAACCAAAGCTTCTCAAGGGTGGTTCTCCTTCGATTCTTGGATGTTTAGAGTGTTTTTTGTTACGGACAAAATCTCCGGGTTGAAGCACCAAAGGTTGGTCGGATCAAGGTCTATGGACTCGATTAAGAGTGTGTTCAACCGCGGTTTCAAGGTAGGTGGTCTACAAGCTATATCCCATGGTTATTTGGGTATTTTCGCATGTTTAGTTGTGTTATTGGTTCCCCATAGTTATGTTTTAAATAACCTTGGCATGTTTGGTAATAATGATGTTTAAAATGGATAATAGGAACCCTCACAATCCTCATAGAATGTGTTGGGATGGAATTGACCAAATTTAGGGCCATCCATGGGATGTGACTGCTTTTCCCGGGTTTAGGGATTGTTATTAAACAAGTGACCTTGTTTCAGTGAATTGTAGGGCCCTTTATAAACATGTTGGCATGAATGGTTGAATCATGGGAATGATGAACGGGTTAAATGGGTTTATGTGTAAACTGATTAAAGACCATAATGGATAGGTTAGGGGTCTAGTTCTAAATGCATAGTGAGTAAGGCATAACCCATGGGAATTGGGTGAATGGTGAAATGTTGTGAAATGGTAATGTGTTAATGGTTTATGGAATGATGTGGATTCCCATGTGGGTGTTGTGAATAGTGTTTTCCAAAGGGTAATGGTTTGGATGCTTGATGGTTACTTATATATATAAGCATGTGCACATGGCTTCATAGAGTGGGGTATGACATGAGGATATATTCCCACGGGTTGAGCTCAGACTGAGGTTCTAAACTCCACCATAAATGCACTAGTTATTAAAGGGGACTGAGGGTCTATTCTCCAAACGGTTGCACCCACCCGGAATGAGGCTTCGAGGTGAGTATATGGTTTCTATGAGGGGGTTAGTCCTAGTTATAAAGGATAACGATGTGTTCACCCTCTTGAATGTGATTTTTGGCCTTAGACCCATGTAAAATAATATATGTGATTAATCCATGGAAATGTGATGAGATGGTGAGTGATGATATTTGGTATGTAATAACTGGTAATGGAAGTGAGAATGGATTTAGATCAAAAATTTGGCTAATGGAACATAAATTAATTAATTAGAAATTATCATTCATTCTCCCTTTTGAACGCACTACATATTTATACTCGATATTTTGTTGACACCATTGGTGGTGGCCTATTGAGTTTTACTCACACCCTGCTCGGGCTGCCATTAGGTACCCGAGCAGAATTCATGTTTGCAGGTCCGGAGAAGGGCAAGGGACCTTGCTAGATAGTTGAGTGGACATGGGTAGCACTTGGGGGAGGATCTGGACTTAGAGTCAAGAACTTTATGGGGATTGTGTCCGTTGTCCTTATTTTGAGTTTTTGTTCACTCCATCACTTGTAGTAAGAAATGACATATTTATTGTTGTAAATGGTTGATATACATGTTCCTTGTTTATTGGTTATTGTTTCCGCTATTTCGTTTATTTATTCTGTGGATTACCCTGATTAAAAGGGGGTATAGTCTCCCTACTTGACCCCATAGACCCCCGCTATTGGTCGGTAGCCTTTGGGATACGGGGAGCCACGCTTAAGGTCATTTAACCACCTGGATCAGAGCACCAGTTTAGTGGAATCCGGGTAGGGGATGTTACACCTAATTCTCTTTACTACCATGGATCACATTGGAGATCTAGTTCTCCTCCAAACACGATGTCGTGCGACTTTCAGTTAACAGATCCATGAATCATCACCTCTTCGGTTAGTCTATCTGCTCAGGCAGACCGGGTTTTCTGCATGACCTGTGAGAAGCAGTAGGTCTGTCTCCACACTGTTGTCCACAAAATGCGGCTTTAGGCCACGTGGAACCTCTGACGCGGAAAGGTGGACATTTCCACCTACCGCTAGCGGCGACCTCCATGCTGGAGGCCCCTATCGCCATGGAGGCATGTTACGCATGTGTTGTCTTTGGCTTTCTGAAGCTGTGTCCTGGTGTCGCCATCGCTGCTGGGTACTGCAGCCTCCTCACACCGACACGACCAATCTTCGATGCCACCGCTTTGCTGGTCGTAACAATTCTGCACGGCGACGTGGGCTGATTCACCCTCAATGTCCATTATGGACCATTAATTTCATTGCCACCGATCGTTGAATTGCATTGAATAGGGAGAATGTAAGAAGAAATTGTTGATGGAGTCGCAACACAAGAACACCCAAATAAGGATCCAGGTATTTTTTTGTGTTGACATAGATGCATTCTTGTTAGCTGGATAATGAAGAACCAAAATAAGGTGTAATAATCACTATTATTAATACCCCCTTTATGCTACATCTTAAACCATCTAGAATGAATTATTGAACTGCAGATCAACCTTTTAGTTATTTGGTTCATGTTTATCTTTAAACATTAATCATTGGGAAAGGAATATCACTATGAAAACCCCCTACATGGGAAATGAGTTTCTGAAGGATCATCTTTGGTTAGAATCCATAGATCTCCATTCCTCAATCCTCCCTCTATAGGTGTCATATTCTTTGACAGATTCACTGATGTTCTATGTTGGAGAGGTTTCCTTTTTCATTCATCAGAGGAATTGCAGTGTTGTTCCTCGACCATAATTTCATGTTTAATTAAATAAATAATACATGTACACATTTTAGTGTCACTACAATAATTCATTAACGAGGTTCATTAATGGGTTTCATCTTTGCCTAGTCACATAACTGCAACCCTAATGATTCGTTGCATAACGAAGTAGAAAATATAATAAAATAACTTTTTTATGTTATTTTATTTTTGTTCTAAAAAGTCCGAAAATTATCTTTTTTGTTGAAATTTGTCAATCCATGTTAGGTCATTTGTAGGTGAATCTCACTACTCTGGGCTCAATGATTCCCTTATATTTTTTGATTTAGGAACTGGTTTAAATTTTTGAAAAACCTGCTCTCACCATTATGTAATGAAATATTAAAAAAATAGTTCCAAAATACATTCGTACTACTCCAGGCCTCAGAATCTTGTGACGTCTCAAAAACTAGCCTCGAATTAATCCAATTTATTTCTTTTATGAAAAATCATTGAATTCTAGAATATTACATATATAATAAAAAATATAGTATATATTGGATTCTATATGATAAATTTCCAAAAAATTTAATTTTATACCCTTCAATAATGGATTCTTTAATGAAATAGTTAAAATTGATATTCATTAAATTGGTGTTACTATATGAAAATAACACAATTTACTAATGGTATCCATTATATAACATTTTCATCAAAAAATGACCTTTAATATTATATGAACAAAGTTTTAAACATCTCAAATGAATGAATGATTCATCTACTGCCATATATTATTAGGTTATTTTATACCATAGGGTGACATATGTAGGAATGGGGATTCGATAAATGAATGAATTACACTCACAAATTTTATTAATAAAGAATCAGTGATTACACTATTTATAGAATGTAAAAAATAATTATATACAATAGGTATTTGGTATTGAAAATTTAACTTATTATTAATTTATTCTAACTGGTGATCATTCTAATAAAACACCTAACCCTTTTCAAATCACGATTTATGGAAATTTACAATTTTATGAACAGTAATTTACAAATTCTATAGTTGGTTGAATGTAAAACTATTGTCTGTGATTGAAATATATGAGTTATATAAATCTCCACTATATTATATTGAAGAAATGTAATATAAAAAAATATTACTAGAGTTCTAGTAATTTATTTAATATTTAAATGAAAATCATAAAGATAATAAAAAACCTTGTAGTTCCACAAGGATCTCATATGGTACACAACATACCCTTGCTAGGTTCACATAAAAAATCAAAATTTATATATAAATAAATCCCAAAATAGATTTTAATTTGATAATATTTTAAAAATTTGTGACACATTAATTAAATGATAAAATCATTTTTGAAATAAAATGGATGCATTGGAATATCGATACATCCAACTTATAATTAACATGTATATATTCAACATACATTGATTGTCAAAATTATTGTTGAGATATATATTTTTATAGGATATTAAAATTCTCTTCAACATTACTATATACATGTATTTTTGAGAAAAAATATATTTCACATTGATGAATGATATCACAATTATTGTCTATTTAGAGTGGTATAACATTTCCAATAATTATGTTTATATTGAAATTTATAGAATCTTTGTTTATAGCATAGATTGGACATACAAGTGACATTAGTGATAAATTCAATGATTGGGGGGAATAAATTTAGTTACCAAACTCCTTCTAATTTCACAATATAAATATATAGCACTAACTACCAAACTAATCAGGATGAAATTTTTATTAGTTTAAATATTGTTCTCACATTATAATTTTAATCCAATTATTGATGTGCTTATCCTAAATTTAGTTAGATAATATCCTTGTTCACCTAACTAATATATGTATGATTTCATCCTATATAATATACATAATGGATGAAGTAAAATATTGATTTTTTTTTATTTTCGATCTTTACAGGGTTGATCTAAGGAATGTTTCACTATAATGATTTAATGTACTAGAATCCACTATGTCCCTGGAAGGGGTGGGATTTGGCGAGTTCACTTCTACACTTTTGGCCACACAACATAAATGAATTAGGGTTACTCAATTTCTAAATATGGTTAGATACATTTTTTAACATTTTAACACTTCTCAAATTGGGAAATATCATTGGAATACACACTAAGGAATAAATTATTATTATATCTTTTTTTTTCATAGAGAATCCCACATTTATTTTCACATGTCTATTTCATGGATTTTTTTTGAACTCTTCTACAAAAAAAACATCATTTTCATAAGCTTAATTTTTCTTAATGGAATATATTATTTGTTTTGAATGTTATATAATGGGTGGTAATCACTTTTTATATAGTATACCTCTTATAAAGATAAATCATCTAGTTTCTTAAAACTCTTTACTTTCAAAAAATTCAAACAATTTGAAATGTATAATATTACATCTGTCTTGGAAAGGACTTATTCACTATAATTCATTACTTGATTTTTTTTCATTAAAAAATAGTTCATGAATATTTTTTGTATAGAACTCATTGATTTTTAGAAGTCACTTGTACAACATAGTGGTTTACTTTACCTAATTTGAACAATAAGTATTTAGTAAATTCAAAGAAATTATATCTATAAATTATTCCAATTCCAATAATCCTATGTAATATTCTTATATAAATTAATATAAACTCCATGATTTGGTAATAAAAACATATTCATTGTCATTATGCCTCAATACCAATAAATTTGAACCATAACATCACATTAAAACATAAAAAAACAGAAATCAAATAATGGATCACTTACATATCCAGTGCAAATTTAGGTTTAGAGTTTTATAAAATTACTAAAAACAATTACATGATAACATGGATGCATATAAAACTAGTTTTTAAAAATATAAATAATCTCTTACTATGTTATTCATATATGTTCCCTTCTCAGGAATAACACACATTAATCATTTCTCACAATATCAGGAAAATGAGGCATTGTAAGTGTGATCTCAAAAACTATTTGTGGTTAAATTTATGCGTTAAAAATTGAATGTAATTTTGAGAATATCATTCGAATAATGGTATAATTAGATAATCATTAACTATAAAAATAACATAAGAGAATTTATATCCAAATAAGTTGATTCATAACATACATGACATGAAATAAATATTTATCAATGGATTAATAATGAAAATATATAATAATGAGCCTTGTGATATATGTCATAATTGAAAGAATCATTAAAAACTCACAAGAATTGTAAATAAAATATATTGGTATTTTGTATAATTATTTACATAGAAACCTTATAAGAAACCATCAGATCAGGTAAATATACATGTTCAATACTAAAAACCTCTTAGGATAAGCCACTTAACCAAAAAACAATGTCACCTATTATGATTTATTGATATTTAGTTAACTATGTAATCATTAACAAATTACTTATAGGGTTATAATATTCCCCCTAACATATAAAATAATCTATCTTGAGGATGATGCTTTATTCCCCAATCACACATTCATGTTTATTTACAATATACCATATCATGAATAAAGAATTTAGAATCATTCCCTTTCAACATAACACCATTTTAGACTATAATAATTATATTATAACTTGGATGGCCCATTGAATGAAATAGGTTTCAAGATAATCTCTTGAAAAAATCAATATTATCCTTCTAGAGAAATAATATATATGGTATAATAATATTATATTCTTATTGATGAAATAGGAACTTCAAGGGATGTTGAAATAGAAAAAAATACAATTAAAATATTTTTAAAAACATTTCATGGAAAATATTGAACAACCCCATTCTCATAGTGTAATTTTTTTCAAAAAATAATTGAATTGTGGATTATTGTCAGCTATAGAACATTCAAAAGTATGTTTTTATGCTAATGTGTATAGCGAGATGCTGGTAAAATCCATGGTGATGGTACTATTTTTTATAGTTCATTGATTTTGGTTGATTAGTATTTTGAGTGGGGGGTTGTTTAAAGAGTTTAATTAAATTGATTTATGGATTAATTTTTATTTATAAAATTTATAAATAATGGAGTGAGTTCCTTTTTTGTTATTTAATGTTATGATATCCTTAGGATTTTCTTAATATTACATGAATTTAAATCCAACATACTAGGACAATTATAATTTAAAATTACCATGTGTTGGGGATTTAATCTTGGACAAATCATAACTGTGGTTCTAATATTGATCAGTAATTGTTTTTGGTAGTGTATTTATGTTTCCAAAAATAAATAGAATCCAGCTTTTAAATAAAACAAGTAATTAATCAATGACATTTTATGTTCAATATACACAATGTCATTCTAAAGAATATTCAACGTGCATAAGCCCTCAATCTCATAATATCCCAATGTTATACCTGACCCCAATACTATTTTTACTCATCCATTGAGATAGTTAGTAATATATTATATGATTATTATGGTGGCGAATTATAAAGATAAGAAAAACGTGCTAATTAAAGAGTTGTCCATCGAACACACACACAAATGGTGAAGATGGTTAAGACACAAATTATATTTAATGAGAAAGAGAAGAAAGGGAATTATTTTCATAATAATTTTAATAAATTATGATAATTAATATAAAACAATATAGGGTAGATGTGAATTAGGTATTATAATAAAGAAACATTCATTAATATTTAAATTAAATGAATACAAAATTACACTACTGTAATTAAAAACTAATGAAAATAAACTGGAAAGGAAAAGTAGATCAGAGGAATATAATTTTATAAAAAGTTCACGACATGCCCTCCCAGGAAATTTTCAAGGATATATTTAATGTAAAATCCCCTCCTTATGTTCTGAAATGCCAACTCTATTCAAGGGGAGAATTAGTATATATTTTCAGTGAATGGTGGTGAATTGTCTGAATTCTAAAACTATCGCTCATGATAGACCATGAATTTGAAAATTTAGAAAACCGAATATGGGAATATATTATTCAAAAAAAAATTAAATAACGATGGGAGGGTTTCACTATCCATTTTGTTGACCATTTTATCAAAATTTAGGGACTTTTTACTAAAAATGTTATGTGTTACATTTTTTTGATATTTTCAGTGGTGTAAATGGGAATGAATTTCATTCTTGTATGATTATATAAAATATGAAACATTTATTCCAAAATTTTGGATCATAAATATTTAATTTCATTCCACAAAATGTCATCTTAGTTTGATGTTTATATTGGTATAAAAGTCATTTATTGTGTGATGCTTTTGAATATAATATATAATTGTGGTCATGAATTCAAAGCATCATTTAGGTCCATTTTGGTGGATTTGTCCCTTAAACATTTTATCCCATACATATTTGGATATGAACTAAAAAAATTTGGATTTCTATAAAAAAATAATACATACTGAGATAATAAATTTTATCTGCATTAATGATCGAAATTTCTCTATATATTTGGTGGGAATTTGTGTGTGGCCCCTATGTCCCTTAAAAAATAAAAATTTAGAAAAGAACTATTCTAAATATATGTTGGAATTTTCATAAAAAACACTAGAAAATAAGAAAAAACAATTTTGACTAGTATGTTGAACGATATGATCAAAATATTGAAGTGATGATTAATTAAATGACTTCGAACAGTGTTATGCATATGTTCTCTTGGTAAAAATAGAAATATTGAAAGGAAAATAATCATTTAATGTTATAGTTTTGGGATGGTACAAATTTAAAATCATGAATTAATATGTAATATCAACTACCCACACTAATTATTATGTATTTATTCATGCACATCATATGTAAAAAACATAACTTATTCATTTTTACGCACTAAAAAAATTTAAAATTTTGGTTTCTCTAATAAGGGGTCGAAATTACTTGAGTCATCCAAAAAAGGATTATAATAAATATTTTATTCAAAATAATGATAATAAAAATACATTTTACATGATAAAAATTAGAAATGGAAAGTGAAGGGACTCATAACTATCACCTCTAAGGATGATAAAAATTTATTTAAGGTGGATTACTCATTCACCAAAAAATGTGAAGTCATAAAGCATTTAAAGGGAAATCAACTTCCATTACCTATCCATAATTAAATATTAATCAGGATTCATTTTTATGTACTTGTCAATGGATATTAAATAATTGGAATAAAATTTCCAGAATATGGAAATATAGGGGGTAAAATATCAACATGGAAAAATCAATGAACAATTTTTTTTAAATGAAACATGATTGTATAAATAAAAACATATTTAAAATGGGATGAATGTTTTAAGGAAGATAATACCTTGATAAAATATTTAGTGGGTGAAATGATGAAATATGAAAAAAAACAGAATTTTTCTCAATGTCTTATGAAAAGATGATTCATGTGTCATTTTTTCTTATTTCCTTTATTCAATTGTTGGAAACGAATCAAATTTTACATTCATCTCCCAACACATGTTTTATATCCTCACAACACTAATTATAAAAATTATAAAATGATCAAAGGTTAAGGATGCGTGATTTTTTACCATTCAAAGACATAACCCATTGGATTATTAATTTGTTTTCAATTTTTTTTGAACAATTTTCATAATCATTTGAACAAGATGTCAGTGAAATATATACATTACCAAATCTCACTAAGTGACAACCTATCTCTACAAATAAATCTATGCTTACCCTATGGAAATTATAACACATTTAAAATCTAATAAATGGTATCCATAAATAAATCCACTGCCACACTTAAAATTTAAAATAATTTGCAATGTAACTCCAAGTAGATATTGGGTGAGACAAGGATTTGGGATTTAAATATGTTTATAAAAATATGTTATCATAGGATTGATTGGTCCTTCAAAATTGGGATCTATGTTAGGGTCTTGGGAGGCTATTTGACTATATTTCGTCTCCTATGGTTCAGAAATTGCTTCCATAATATTAATTAATGCTAATAAAGTATATTCAGCTTGATGGTCCATAAAATCAACACTCACTATCTGGGATGAAAACAAAAATTTTGAAAAAATGGTCATAGGACCCCTTTCCATTAAATCATATGTTGTTCCTGAATGTTGGTTAAGAATAATCTTCCGAATCAAAAGCTGATCATTCAAAATAAATTTTTTTTGAAAAAAATTTATTATCCAAATTTATGTTGAAAATAAAAAATGTGTGAGATCCAAACAAGTCTTTGGACACCCAAAAATGTTTTGAATTTTTGTTTAATTTAAGGGTGAGTAATTATGACTCATTATTTTTGATATTATAGTTTTTTGGGTGATTTTTAAATACATTCCCACATAAAAGAGGAATAATGAAGAAGGGTTGGTGGAAGTAAGTGGAAAAAATGGGATTGATAGAGGAAGAAGAAGAGAGAGAGATAGATAGAAAAGTATGAAGAGTGGGAGAGGGTGTCGAAGGGAATGGGGTTCCCCTATTTTGGATTTGGTGTGTCATCACCACCATTATGTAGTGGGTTAGTGGATGTTGATATGGATCCTGGGGCATGGTTCCTCTCTTGTGATATTTGTGGAAAAGTCCCATTACAAATAAGAAAATAATAATTATTATTAACTTAATAAAACATTAAAAATAAATTTTTTTTAATAAAAAGTAAAAAAAAAATTGGGATGCCTCCTAAGAAGCATTTCATTTATTTTTTATACAACAAGATAATTATAGTATACTACCCATACTCTAAAGTTGGTAGCCTATTTTCTAATATGAAATGTGTTTCTAGAAAAACATCTCTTTTAAGATGATTTATTTTTCAATGGATACTTTTTTATTCTTTTTTGTTGTTCTTATAATTCAATGGATGTGGAAGGAGAGTGTTGGATTCCTCTATTTGGTACTCATCTTGAGTAATAATTTAGTCCATTGAGGGAAATTTTTCTATTCTTGTATGTTCATGAAGATGATTCAATTCTAATGGTGCATTTATGTGTCGTTCAGACAATATGAATCTACAATATAAGATCCAAGTTGTTTTAAAATCATTTTTTTCTTCACATTTTAATGTGATGTAATGGGATCAAATGGGATATAAGACTCACTATATTATTTAATTAAAAAAGTAGCATTTTTTTCTCAGGAATATAAAATTTGAACCCCACCATTGATGAAATTAATAATTTGGAAGAAAATATCAAAACATTCACTCCCATTAAAACTGAATATGCATGTTGGATCAAGGTTCACCATATATATAAGAGAATTTTTAGAATCGTGGATACGAAATGATAATTTTGGGATAATATTATTTTAGTCAACAAATGATGATGAAAAGTTATCTTCATAATTACCCCACAAGTGGAGATTAGAGGTGATATGAGATTCGATAGTGTTTTCATGATACTTTTGAATGATGGGGTTTTCATATAAAAGGTTGATAATTAACATCTCCATTTATGTCTTGATTAATGATTTATTGATATAAATAAACTCATCTATAATTATAATTGGATTAACATGATGGATCATATCTAAACACACTCTCATAGGGACTTTCAAATGCATGTATATAAAATATAGAGTGATTCTCTGATGGGTTTTTCATGGCTTGAACAATATTTTAATTGACCAGATGGTCACCAAATTCTATGGATATGACGCTAGAAGGGACAATAATTTTTTTTAAAATTTAATGATGAAATGTATTCATTGATTCAAAGGATATTGGTAATACTTTTTTACTTCCTTATATTTAATTGTAATGAAATCTTATAGGAATATAAGATCATTGAATCAAACATGTAAATACATAATTATTCCATCAGGATTTCCAATGCTTCGATTAGTTAACTGGATGAAAAAACATACTGAGGGAAAGAGACCTAGACCAAGGATGGAGAATATTTAATTGAGGATTAAATTTACTAATTGTACTAGGTACATGAGTGCTTCATCAATGATGGATTTCCCTCTTTGTCATGGAACTGTAAAGGTACATATAACTTTTCACTTCTTGTGAAAGTATTGATGGCTTCAAAAATTATCAGTGGTCCTATGTTATATCTCATGGGATAAAAATTCATTATGAAACATAGAATGCGTAGAATTTTTTTTATAATATATGAGGGTAATGTTTTTTCCAACATTTCTAAACAAAACAATAATTTCAGAATCTAAATCAAATGGATTATTTTGAATAGAAACAGCTTCATGAAAAAGGAATTGTGTTTTTTAGGCATGAAAAGAGGTGAGTGACATTGTTTAGGTTCATTTTTTGGATGATTTCTTTATTCATTTTCCATCTCAACATATATAGGTGATTTTGTGGATTAATCATCAGTAATATCAATATTCTTTCCTGATATAAGTGAAATTCCTCATTCATTACCCATTTGGTAGGGAATAGTTATGCTAGGAGTTAAGAATAATTGGATTGTTCCTTCTAGCAGATGTGGGATGAAATTTGACCAATTTTGGTGTCATTTTTTTGAGGTTATAATAGGTTAATGAGGAAAGATAATCCATATAACATTTCCATTATTTCTTGGAATAGTAGGCATGTACCTAATTAAGATTACCATGATTTTGGTTCTTATGAAATTGATTATATATTTTTTGGAATTGAGAAAGATAACTAGGACAGATAAATCATAGAGGATGAGAATGATGATTTCACCTTTAAGGGCGTGGTACAAAAGGATATGGTTTTTGGAAGTTACTACCACATTTACCATATTAGAAATGGTTTTAATTTGGAAGAGGGAGAAGAGGGGGATGTGAGATGGGATTACCATACCTCGTGCTAGGGTTATAGATAAAATAGAAGGCATCACAGTGGGGTTGGATGAAGTTTATAATGTACTAACCTGATTATTGAGGGTTTCTGTTTCTCTTGAAATTTGCTACATTAGTCTAAATTGGACTAGAAAAATTTGATGGATCATCTTGATTTTGTGGAAATGTGTCTATTGGATGATCTGGGGAGCTACAGATTCCATAATTTTTTATTGGTCTAGGGAATATATATTGTGGAGAAAATGAGGTTAGGGCTTCGTAATCCACCTGTAGTTTCCTCCCAAGACAATAATGTTCACTCATCCACTCGGTCATTTTATTTTTCAGATACATGATATATTTTAAATTTATTTTTCATTTAATTTACATCCGTTCTTTGTTTTTGGGGTTTCCATAGGTTTTAGGGAGGAATATATCAGTATTCATGAATTGGGCCAAACCGTGAGCGCAATTCCAGATTGAAAAATAAATTTTGTATCTTTTATAACCTTTGCATTTTTCAAACTTTTTCATCCATTCAATTCCAACATGTCCACCCCTAACCTATTAAAATCAACAAGGTAATTTAGAGCTTTTAGAAAACCATAACCATGGTTTAATTTGGTTTTTATTTAAGGGGTTGGGCCTGCCCGAAAGCCCAATTCCTATTTTAAAAATAATGATTGATTATGTTATAACATATTCCATTTTTGGGTTTTTCAGTGATTCCAAGTCTCACCCAAGCCCGATTAACCCAGCCACGCATCTGAACTCTCTCCCCCCACTTTGGAGCTCTGGTTAATCGCGATTCGGTGCCGAACTTCATAGGCTTCCTCAAATCGCCCAGATTTGAAGAGGTAAAGTATTTCTTTAATAACACTCTCAATTATAAATATTTTTCTTCCATTCGAGTTCCTAAATGACCTAATAGATATTTTTAGAATATACCCTGAATTTTGGATATTTTAAATTTCAGTTACTGGTGTTTTAGAGTGATTACTTCAAGATAATTCAAGTAAATGAGCCCTTTTCTTTCCTCTTTGAAGTTAGTTCGGGTTTATCTCATTTTTCTTAGGGTTTATTCAGTAATCATTGAGTTTAATAATGTCCAGAAACTATATTTTCTAACCTACAGTTTAACTTTGGGATTTATTGGCCAATTATTGTGGTTTTAGGTCTGATCTAGGTCTCTCTTGGTGCGGTGGGGGTGCAATTTGATTTTCGAATGGAGATTCAACAGTTTTTGTTATGTTGGTAGGTGATTCCATGTTTATGAAATATTTGTGTCTTAGAAAGATGTATTTATCATAGTTTTAGGTTTATCTCATTTTATTATAGCTGAAAAAAATAGTTTAATTGGTGTTTGTTTAGCAAATGAATTTTTAAATGCATATCTAATGTGAAATTGGGGGGGGGGGGTTCATGGGAATGTTTTATTGGTTTATTTGGGAATTCCATATTAATACTTAATTGATTTTATTGAACTATAATAGGGCTTCCAATAATGTTCTGAATTTTATCCCCTTTGTTTGTTTATGTGAAAATGGGTTTTAATAGTTGTTTTGGAACATGTGAACTTTAAGTACCATGTTTGTGTAAAAATGGAGGTTTTTCAATGTTATCATTTCTTGTTTCACAAGGTGATGCACTAAAAATGATTTTTTGTTTTAGTAGAAATATATTGGTATGAAATTTATATTTTGGTAACTTTATGGTGTGCACATAGTGTGCAAGTTTGGTTCTTAAAGAGTTTGGAGTGTGAAATATTACTAGATTTGGTAGAATTGTTTATTAAAAATCAAAGTGTTTTGTTGTGTGTTTTAAGTGGTATAAAATGAGATATCTACTGTATTATTTGTGTGTGAGCAGTATTGTTGTGTTATATGAAAATAGATTTATGATGCATGATAAAATTGATTGAGCACAAAAGGGGAAGCCTAGGTACCTAGGTGGGGTGGATTTGTTTTAGTACGGCTAGTGGACCGGATGGGTTTTGTCCCTCTTTCACTTAGTATTTGGATAACAAAAACTCTAAAAGAACTATGTGGATGATGATTGGGGAACACTAGGTTATGAGAATGTTCCCTACTAGTGGATCATGCATGAGAACAGATTTTTCTATGGTTACTTTACACCGAGGTATGAGGTACATAGGGCCCAAGACAACCTAGTGCCTGGGGGTGTTCCCGACTTCGTGGCTCATTGGATTTGTGGTATTTACCCATATTCTAGGGTGTGTTTGGAAGTAAATTACAGTAAATAACTTTTTTATTTTAATGTGTTAACATTATGAAATTATCTTATTGAAAATTGTTTTCATTTGAATGTTTCATTTCATGGAATTTTAACACTGTTTCACCTTGGGTATTAAAATTGCTTGTTTTGTTCACATTGTATTGAATGATATTTGGAATCATCTAGTGGTATCCTGTTGGGCTTAGGCTCACACCCTACTTACACCCCTTGGGTGTATGTAGACCTTCTTATGCTTGACTCAGGTAAAGGGAAGGCTAAGGGTGATGGCGGTTCATGGTGTTAGTCTCCATCACTGGGGAAGAGTTGTGGAGAAGGCTAAGGGTGATGACACTCTTGTCATGTAAATTCCATGGGGATATCTTGCTATTGTCATTATTTGTATTTGGACCACTTGTAGTGTCTTTAAAAAAATTTATTCAGATCTGGTTTTGTTAAGAATTGTTTAGCATGAAAATTTCATATTCTAATTATTGACCTTTTTATTTTTTTTTGATTTCATACTCGGGTAAGTCGTTCCCAACCCAGAGTTTTTGATACGCAGGCACTTGTGCCAGCCTGTGGGGATAGGGAACACCCTTCGGGCCTTGCCACGTGCTCAGTTTGGTGCCGGTAATGGTGGCGACCAGATTCAGTTCGTGAAAAAATGGTATCAAAGGTGGTTAAGGTTTTTGGGTTATATTCCTATTTTGGGATGAGTCGGGATAGACATGATCTAGGACTATCAGGGATAGGGGTTTTGGTTGTGAGTAGGGTGCCTAGACCAAACCTCTCATGGAAGACCTTGATTCACCAGGGGATGTTGTAATTTACGGATTGACTTCACTTCCAGGTGAGACATGTGGGCTGCAGACCACATGTGGACATCAGGTGGATGTGGAGTAGTTGTCTATTTTATTATTGTAATGTGTTTAGTTTATTTATATTAAATTTATTTTATTACAATTTTCATAATTGTCGTATTGAATATTGTTTTGTGACTGTTGCATTTTGTAGAAACATGCCTCCCCGCAAAGCTCCCTCGCGCCCATAGGAGGATGCTGGAGAGAGTTCTCCCACACCGATTGATCATAGGCTTGTGGAGGCTTTGGTTTGGGCTATCCAAGATTTTGGACAGGGAATAGCTCCTACTCTTATTCCTATTAGGGTGGAAGAGACAGGTCTTATAAAATGTAAAGCACATGAGTTTCTAAAAAACAAGACTCCTACCTTCCAAGGTAGTTCAGAACCCCAGGAAGCAGAAGAATGGCTTGAGAAGATCGAGTGTATGTTTGAGTTCCAAGAAACCCCTATGGAGTTCAGGGTGGCGTGTGCCTCCTTTTTGTTGGAGGGTCCAAGCATTAAGTGGTGGGAGTCAGTGCTTCAGGGTGTGAAGAATGAGCAGATGCGCTGGGGAGATTTCAAGGCTGTCTTCAATGAACAGTATTGCCCTGAGGTATTAGCTTATGCTAGGTCAATGGAGTTCATAGAACTTGTTCAAGGGAATATATCTGTGATGGAGTATGCCAACCGTTATGCTGAGTTGGTTCAGTATGCTCCAGAAATTGTCTCTAATGAGTAGGTGAAGGCCCAAAGGTTTGAGAAAGGCTTGCGACCAGAGATATACTTCCAGGTGTTCTTGTTTAAGCTGAGGACCTATGATGAGGTCGTTGATCGGGCGTGCATAGTGAAGATTTATAGGAAAGGCTGGGCTGGTTTCTACGGTTCAATATCAGCAGTGGGAAGTGGCAGCTCCTCAGAGAAGAAAAAGGAAGCGGGAGGATATGTGAAGAAAGGAGGGGGCAGTTCAGGCCACTCTTCCAGGCAGTTTTCTTCTGCGGCTTCTGATGCGAGATCAGTCATGTGCGAACAATATGGGAGGATTGTTCATATCTGACCATCATGTCCACTTCCTCTGAAGCCTTGTTACAAATGTGGAGGTATGGGGTATTTACATCATTTTTGTGGTGTCGCACATCCACTTCCGAGTGGGGCTGTGTTAGTGGCATCAAGAGGAGTGCCCGCACTGTCTGAGCCATCGAGGACTGGGGGATCTCGATTTGGAAGTCATGGTGGAAGGGCAGGATCATCTTCTAGGCAGAGCCAGTTCAGTCGACATCCACAGACTAGCGGTCGTCCATAGGTAGATACTGAACATCTCCATGTAGTGGATCAGGCACCAGCACGATCAGAGGTGGGACCGTCGACATTTTGAGGTACCGTTCTGATCGCATCATCTATAGCTACTACTCTTTTTCATATTGGTGCCTCTATTTCATTCATTTATTCCCATTTTGTGGACATTCTGAATTTTACAACTGAGTTGATGTCTTTCATGATGGAGTTGGGGACACCGCTGGGAAAGAAGAAAGAGCAGGGCCTTAGGTGCCCCTCGTGTGCACTTTTCGTGTCAGGGTTTGAGATGGAGTCGGACCTCCAGGTTCTAGATATGGAAGTGTTTGACATAATACTTGGAATGGATTGGCTTGTAAACTTCCAGGCACACATCGATTACTACAGACGGCGTGTGAGTTTCACAGAACCTGATGGGAGTCGTTAGGTTTTTCGTGGAGAATGGGATCATCGGTTAGGTCACGCAGGGCCTCCACTCCCAAAGATGGGAAGTGTTATCTTCCAGTTATATTTGATCATGCTAGAGGATAGTCTTTCCCCTGATGGTTCACTAAATCATGTAGTGAATGAGTTTCCAGAGGTATTCCTAGATGATTTTTCAGGTTTTCCCCCGGAGCGGGATGTGGAGTTTTCGATTGATCTAGCGCCAGGAACACAGCCGGTATCTCTTCCCTCTTATCGCATGGCCCCCATAGAGTTGAGGGAATTAAAGATACAGATCTATGACTTAGAATCCAAAGGATTCATTTTCCCGAGCATCTCTCCTTGGGCCGCACCTGTGTTGTTTGCAAAAAAGCCCGACGGATCCCTCCGGTTGTGCATTGACTACTAGAAGCTGAATAAGGCAACAATTAAAAACACATATTCTTTGCCCATAATAGATGATTTGTTTGACCATTTGAAGGGGGAAAAGTGGTTCTCAAAGATAGACATGCGTTCAGGGTATCATCAACTCAGGGTGAAAGAGTCAGATATCCTAAAGGCAGCCTTTCGAAGTAGGTACGACCACTTTGAGTATTTTGTCATGCCCTTCGGATTGACCAATGCTACAACGTTCATTATGGGACTTATGAATAGGGTGTTCCATCAGTATCTTGATTCCTTTGTTGTGTTATTCTTGGATGACATTATGGTATACTCTAGATCTTAGGAGGAACACGAACATCACTTGAGGATCGTTTGGGGTGCATTATGGGATCACTACCTCCATAAAAAGGTGTCAACGTGCACTTTTTGGATCAGAGAAGTGATATTTATGGGGCATGTGATATCTAAGCAGGGGGTTTTAGTGGAACCCGAGATGATTCGTGTGGTTATTTCATGGGAGCAGCCAAAGAATGTGTTCGAGATTAGGAGTTTCCTTGGCCTGGCTAGTTATTACATGAGATTCGTTCAGGATTTCTCTCGGCTTGCATCACTGATGACTGCACTCACCCAGAAAGGGGTGATGTTTTTATGGGGTCCAAAATTTCAGGCATCATTCGAGGAGCTAAGGAGGCGGTTGACTACAACCCCCATGATAATTTTTCCTGAGGCTGGGAAGGGGTATGTGGTTTATTGTGATGCTTTAGGTATGGGTCTTGGGTGCATGCTTATGCCAGATGATCACATGGTGGATTATGGATCTCGCCAAATCTGACCACATGAAAAGAACTACCCTACCCATGACTTGGATTTGGCAGTGGTGATGCATTCTTTGAAGACATGGCGTCACTACCTCTTTGGAGAGAAGATTGTGGTCTACTCTGATCAAAAAATAATAGACTATATCTTCTCGCAGAAGGACCTCAACTTGAGGCAGCATCACTGGATCAAGTACTTGCAGGGTTTCGACATTGACATTGTCTATACCCCAACCAAGGGTACTATGGTGGCCGACAGTTTGAGAAAAAGAGTTCCAGTGCAGGCCTTGAGGAAGTCTAGTGATGAGTGGAAATTGATGGGGATCTTTTATCAGATTCATGTGGAGACCAGGGAACACAGTGGAGGGGAATTCATGGAAAGCATCTAGTTGACTCCTTCTCTATTGGATTTGATTCAGTAGGAACTGCCCAGTGATGATCTTTGTCAGCGGTTGAAGTAGTTCCTTCATGGTGGGGAGACAACCTCTGATTGGTCGTCATCTCCCAAGGGCATTTTGTGCATCAAGGGTCGTTCATTAGTGTCATTATCTCTGCAGAAGGTGGTGATGTAGGATAGTCACCAGTCGAAGTGGGTTGTCCATCTGGGTGCCACAAAGATGTATTATGATGTCTGTCAGCAATTTTAGTGGCCTGGTGTGAGACGAGCCATAGCAGACATTGTTTTGAGATGCATCACTTGTCAGCAGGTGAAAGTAGAGCACCAAAAGCCTTTCAGTTTTCTCCAACAACTACCCATTCGTACCTGGAAGTGGGACGAGGTCGCCATATACTTCATTGTTTTCTTACCTTGTACACCTCGGGGTAATAATGCCATTTGGGTAGTGATTGATCGTCGGGAAAAATCCGCCCAATTCATTTCGATAAAATATACAACTAAAGTAGATGAGTTGGGCTATTTGTATCATCATGAAGTGGTGAGACTCCATGGTGTACCATCAGATATTATATCAGATAGAGACCCCTGCTTCACTTCTCTATTTTGGGAAGGTCTTCAGAAGGCCTTGGGGTATCTGATTAAGATGAGCATGGCATACCACCCTCAGACGGATGGCCAGACGGAGCGGGCGAATCAGATTTTGGAGAACATTTTTCGTGCATGTGTCCGAGACTTTGGAGTTTCTTGGGATAACCATTTGGGATTAGTTGAGTTTGCTTATAATAATAGTTAACAATCCTCAATTTGAATGGCCCCTTTTGAGGTGCTCTATGGTCGGCCATGTCGATCCCCCCTATGTTGGGATGAGGTAAGAGAGGCTTCACTATTGGGGCAGAGCCTTGTGAAGGAGACTTCTATGAAGGTCAAGTTGATTAGGTAGTGCTTATTGATAGCTCAGATTCATCATAATTATTATACTGGCCAGAGGCGTCGAGGCCTAGAGTTTTCTGTGGGTGACAGGGTATTCTAAAAAGTGGCCCCTCGTCTGGGCCATCGTCGATCGGAGAAGCAAGGTAAGCTGATTCCACAGTATGTCGGGCCCTTCAAGATCACTGAGTGTATTGGAAAGGTGGAATACATGTTGGCCTTACCTTCTCATTTGACTTCTATCTATGATGTCTTCCACGTATCTCAGTTGATGAAATACAACCCGAATCTATCCCATGTTTTGAGTTGGGAAGAACTAGAGATAGAGCCTGACTTTTCTGTTGTCGAGAGGCCAGTGAAAATAGTGGACTCCCAAGAGAAGATACTTCGAGGGAAGTCTATTCCTTTAGTCCAGGTTCTATGGAAGCATGGTAATGATACACGTGAGACATGGGAGCGAATGTCAGGGGTCGAGGAAGAGTACCCATTCTTGTTTTTCAACCAAACTTAATGTTGGTTTCTGGGGCAGAAATTCCTTCATGGTGGGTAGAATTGGCAAATACATGATATATTTTAACGGTATTTTTCATTTAAATTACACACTTGCTTTGTTTTGGTGGTTTCCTTAGGTTTTAGGGAGGAATAGATGAGTATTCATGAATTAGGCCAAACCGTGAGCCTAATTCCAGATAGAAAAATAAATTTTGTATCTTTTATAACTTTTTCATTTTTCAAAATTTTTCATCCATTAAAATTCCAACATTGCCTCCCCTAAACTATTAAAATCACCAAGTTAATTTAGAGCTTTTAGAAATATATAACCATGGTTTAATTGCGTTTTTATTTAAGGGGTTGAGCCTGCTCGAAATCCCAATTCCTGTTTTAAAAATAAAGTTTGATTATGTTATAACATATTCTATTTTTGGGTTTTTTCAGTGATTCCAAGTCTCTCCCAAGCCCAATTAACCCAGACACGCTTCTGAACTCTCTCCCCCCACTTTGGAGCTTCGGTTAATCTCTATTCGGTGCCGAACTTCATAGCCTTCCTCAAAATCTCCCAGATTTGAAGAGATAAAGTCTTTCTTTCATAACTCTCCCAATTCTCAATATTTTTCCTCCATTCTAGTTCCCAAATGACCTAATAAATCTTGTTCGAACATACCCTGAATTTTGACTATTTTAAATTTCATCTACTAGTGTTTTATAGTGATTACATTAAGATACTTCAAGTAAATGAGCCCTTTTCTTTCCGCTTTAAAATTACTTTGGGTTTACCTCATTGTTCATAGTGATTATTCGGTTATCATTGAGTCTCCTAATGTATATAAACAAGGTTTTTGAACCTAGAGTTTAACTTTGGGATTTATTGTCCAATTATTGTGGTTTTAGGTTTGATCTAGGTCTCTCTGGGTGCGGCGGGGGTGCGATTTGATTTTCGCATGAGGATTCAACGGTTTTTGTTACTTTGGTAGGTGATTCCATATTTCTGTCGTATTTGTGTCTTAGAATTATGTATTTATCATAATTTTAGGTTTATATCATTTTATTATTTCTGCAAAAATTAGTTTTATTGTTTTTTTTTCAAATGAATTTTTAAATGCAAATCTAATGTGAAATTGGGGGGGGGGGGGGGGTTTGGGAATGTTTTATTGGTTTATTTTGGAATTACATATTAATACTTAATTGATTTTATTGAACTATATTAGGGCTTCCAATAATGTTCTGAATTTTATCCCCTTTGTTTGTTTCTTTTAAAATGGGTTTTAATAGTGTTTTTGGAACATGTGAACTTTAAGTCCCATGATTGTGTAAAAATGGAGGTTTTTCAGAGTTATCATTTCTTGTTTCACAAGGTACTGCCCTAAAAATTATTTGTTGTTTTAATAGAAATGTATTGGTATAAATTTTTTATTTTTGTAACTTTATGGTGTGAACATAGTGTGAAAGTTTGGTCCTTAAGGAGTTTGGTGTGTGAAACATTACGGGGTTTGGAAAAATTGTTTATCAAATATCTAAGTGTTTTATTGTGTGTTTTAAGTGGTATAAAATGTAATAGGTACTGTATTATTTGTGTGTGACTAGTAGTGTTGTGTTATGTGAAAATAGATTTATGATGCATGATGAAATTGATTGAGCAAAAAAGGGGAATCCCGGGTACCTAGGTGGGGCGGATTTGTACTAGTACGGCTAGTGGACCAGATGGGTTTTGTCCCTGTTTCACTTAGTATTTGGATAACAAAAACTTTAAAAAAAACTATGTGGATGATGATTGGGGACCACTAGGTTATGGGAGTGTTCCCTACTAGTGGCTCATTCATGATAATGGATCATTGGATTTGTGTTATTTACCCATATACTAGGGTGTGTTTGGAAATAAATTACAGCAGACAACATTTTAATTTTAATGTGTTAACATTCTGAAATTGTCATATTGAAAATTGTTTTCATTTGAAAGTTGCATTTCTTGGAATTTTAACACTGTTTAACCTTGGGAATTAAAATTGCTTGTTTTGATCACATTTTATTGCATGATCTTTGGAATCATCTGGTTGTATCTTATTGGGCTTAGTCTCACACCCTACTTACACCCCTTGGATGTAAGTATACCTTCTTATGCTTGACTCAGGTAAAGGGTTGGTTAAGGGTGATGGCGGTTTAGGGTGTTAGTCCCCATTGCTAGGGAAAAGTAGTGGAGAAGTCTTGCGGGTGATGACCCCCTTATCATGTGGAGTCCATGGGGATGTCTTGTTGTTGTCATTATTTTTATTTGGACCACTTGTAGTGTCTTTAAACAAATTTATTCATATCTGGTTTTGTTAAGAATTGTTTAGCATGAAAATTTCAGATTCTAATTATTGATTGTTTTTTTATGTTCTATGATTTCATACTCGGGTAAATCATTCTCAAACCATATTTTTTGATACCCGGGCACTTGTTCCAGCTCATGGGGATAGGGAACGCCCTTCGGGCCCTGCCACGGGCCGGGTTTGGTGTCGTTAATGGTGGTGACCAGATTCGGTTCGTGACATTATTGGGCTCTATGGATTGATTTTATTGGTGTTGGTTGGCTTTATAATGTTCTAATGTATGGAATATTTATGTGTTTATATCCATTTTTCTTATGATTTCTCATGCAGTTACATGAGTTTTGTAAAAATGATCACCACCACTTGTGGAATCAATGAGGTTTCTCTCCATAGAAAACCCCCCCATAAAAGTTTTGGATTAAGAATTTGTCTGGGATTTGGTGGTTTGGGCAGGATAACAATAGATTTTTAAATCAATCCAAATACTCATTGAGTGATTCATTTAGTATTTTAATGATACTAGTTATTTCCTTTGGGGTAGAATAGTTTTGAGTGGTCGGTAAGAATTTCTCTATGAACATTCGCTTCATGTCATTCTATGTGGATTGAGAATCAAGAGGGAGGTAGTAGATCTATGACATAGTAGATTTATCTATAGTGAAATGGAATTATTGAAGATTTAATTTTTTCCAAAAATTCCCTTGAAAATTCATGATAGAGCACAAAACATGGAATACATTGAGGTCAAGATGTGGACCCTCACCAGGTAGCCAATGGAAATGAGGTTGGACATGAATCAATCTCGGTTTGAGTTTGAATTGTGCATCATTGGTTAGATATTTTATACAAAGGGATTGGTAATTCATATCTGGTTAAACAAGTTCTTCTTATGTTTGTTCCCTAGTATGAGTCTTATATAGAACAATTGGATTGTAAGTGAATGGGTCATGATTGATTTGATTATATTTAGTTTTCCTCCAAAGGAAGCAATGTCTTCACTTGATTTGAATGTCAAACAAATTCAATGTATTTTTTAGAATTATATGGGGAATTTAGATAAATTTTGAAAGGGTAACCATAGTGTGTTTTTTTATTTTTTCTTTGTTTATGATTTTCATTGGAAGATAGTTTTTTCTTCAGGTTTTGTTCATATATTTGAATTTTTTTGAATATGTTTAGTTTTTTAAAAAAATAAATAACTATCAACTAATAGTTGCACAATCTATAAAAACTGTACGATTTGAACTATAATTGATTATATCCTATCATACATTCAAAATTATTGACCTCTAATAATGTGTGTAGAAAAAATCAGGTAAAATCTTGTATAATAGTACTGTCTTTTATAGTTCAGTACTATTGATTAATATGTATTTTGAGTGCGTGAGATGGGTTTATTTTTAAGAGCATAACTAATCTGATTTATGGGTTAATTATAATTTTAAAAATTTATATCAAATGGGGTGAGTTCATTATTATTGATTAAAAATTGTGATATCCTTGAGAGTTTCTATATATTTCATCAAATAAACACCCACATCCCAAAAATATTTTCACCAGAATTCCTATGTTTTGAGGATTTAATTCAATCCTTATATAAAATAAGGTTCTAATCTAAATAATTAATTGTTTATGGTAGAGTATTTATGGTTAAAATAATCTATGTAATCCACATGGTAAACACGAAATTTTATTGATCCATGAAATTTTATGTTCAACATACACAATGTTAACCTAATGAATATTATATGAGATGAATCCCTCAATAATTTAGTATTCCAAAATTATGACTCACTGAAATAAGATATTTACACAGAAATGGGGTTGATTTTTAATCAATTTGATGATTAATATGGTTATGAGTTATAAAGATAATAAAATTAAGGGATAATAAAATATTTGTGCACTAAACGTGCAATCGAATGATGAAGATATTAAATACACGTCGAAATGAATAAAAAATCGAAATAAGTGAAATATTTTTAAAATTTATTTAATAGATTTTATAAAATTATTATTACACAATAATGGTTGGATGATAAATATATATTAAAATTAAGAAAAATTAATTAATAATTAATTGAAATTAAAACTAACTTACACTATAATAATTAAAAACAAAAACAAATAGACATTAAAAAAATTTGTAGGTGATCTATCGATTATAGAAACAAGGTAAATGAATGTACTCCCAATCTATTGGAAAAGTTCTACTAATTTAAAACATCTTCTTTAATTTCTGAAATTTCAACACCTTTAAATGTGAGAATTACAATCCATTTGTTGCCAAAGTTGGTGGAGTTTTTGGATTCCAAAAAATTATCTCATGTTGGTATTCTGATTAGAAAATTTGGTCAGCCAAATATGGAGAAATATTATTCATAAAATTAATAAATACATATTTGAAAATTTTAACCTAAAAATTTGGAAACAATTGGAATCTTGTATCCAATTTTAGGTAAGTTTAACTAAATAATGTGATGTTGTCCATTTTTTGCCATGTTTTTCATTTTTCTAAATTTGAATGTACTTCAGTCCATGAAGATGGCCTCAATTCTAAACCATTTCTTCTAAAACCAATAGAACATAAATCTGGTATTTCATAGAAAAAATATTAGCTCAATTATTATAGTGACCCATGATTAACATACATGGATATTATACCATTTTTATGAATATTTAGTACATTTCAAAAATAAATGCCAAATGACTTTAATAGTGTAGTGTATTTGGAAACATGGATACAATATATTATATAATGGGGAATGATATTCAACATCTCCCATTATGTTCTACGCCATTATTACTTCTACCTAAAACACTTATTCATAACCTAGTGAAGGGAAACTTATGAAAGGGGTGAGGTCATAAGCTCGGTTAGGGTAAACAAGGGAGAGATGTAATCCTAAACATGAACATAGTCGTATGATATCATGATCCTAACATTAGAAGATCATACCATGCATATCAATGGTACAAAAATGAGCTATGGGATAAATATTGGAAGTTAGTAAGATATTAATCATAAGGAAATAAACATCATGAGCTAGAAAACCATTTGTAAGGAAAATGAACTATGATTCTTAGCATACATATAAGAATAGAAATATTTATTTTAGGGAAACCTACCAATACATTTAAAACATGCTTGGCTTGGGCTATGACCCATGTACCTACATCGGGAAAGGGATAATAACCTATGTACCCACTTTCTTTTAGGCTTGGGATACAACCCATGTACCTACTTTGGGATTGGTCTACAAACTCTTGTACACACTTTAATTTACTATTGGTTAACAACCCATGTACCTTCCTGTTTTCGGGATTGGGGTACTACCCATGTACCCTATTTCGTTGAGGATTTAGCTACAACCCAAACATCCTATTTCATTTCATGGTAGGGATAAAACCCATGTACCCTTTGAAAACATGTAAAAAGAATACTTACCCAAAGAATTAGAGGGAGATATAGGTCCCACCCATCTCACTGTAAAATCATTCACACATGTGACACGGGATAATAAAACCTTAATCAAATTATTACCCATTAAATGATTTATATCAAGTAAACATTGTATCAAGACTCATAAAATTAAATGGTTATCATTAACATTTCATCATATCAAAAACTATGGAAAATATATTGGTTTCATAACCATTTTATCAAAACATAACTAATGAAATAGAAATGAATTTTATAAAAATAAAAATAGGGAATGTCAAACTTGTTTCATAGAGACCATGACATTAATCATGACCCATTTATATAAAGGATATGAATTAATCCTATAGAGAATTTAAAAAAATGGAATGAGTAACATCAATGGGTATCATATTATATGGAAAATAGTTTTGAAATGTCTTTCAGAAAACATTCATGAGGAAAATATCATTATTCATTGAAAAAGGTTTGTTAGCAAATAAAACAATTTATAAATAATTTTCTTAGAAAACACCCTAAGTACATGTAATAAATAACTGAAACCATTTTGAAAATAATTTCAGTGGAAAATTACTTTTAAATAAATTTCATAAATATTAAACACTTAAAAATGAAAAGTAATATTCAATGTAATGATGGAGGGTAAAACTATACATGTCATATGAAGCAAAAATGGAACAATCCCTTTTAACTGTAAAAAGGGTAGAATGAATGAATTTTTAAGAAATAATCAGGAATTTTACCTAGAAGGTATAGGTAATATAAGAAAAGGTTAAAATGTAATTAAAATATTATAAGATAGTTCTATAATATTCTGGGAAAACCGTTTGGGAAAAGATATATTTCTAACTGATTAAAGGGTAATTCCAGGCCTTCCAAAAAACAATTCATTAACAATTTTATGTTCTAAAGAGTATAATATTGTAATAATAATTTATTATATCATTAAATAATAGATGATACGGAAAATATGAAATATTATTGAGAGATGGATCATAATATTTCATCAAGGTAAACAATAAAAATAACTATCTCGAAAAGGGATGAGATTATCTCAATAAACCCTAATAACTCAATGACATAAGATTATACGTTCCATGTAAAAAAAATTATTTAATGAATCTTAATATATCATTAATGGAATTAGATTCATGGTATAACATGTACAATGGAATTATATACTCTTTAAATATGTGTTTATGTTCATAACAAGACATGAATCTCAAAGAAGGAGAATTGGGACCACACTTTTTTACAGATTTCGTAACATTTGAGAGATAAACCCCATCGAATAATGATAATAAAATGGGAATGGTAATAAAAAAAATTTATGTTTGATGATACATATAATTCAAACATGTTCAATTCATTCACCATAGAAAATGAATGACTAGAAAAAATAGTTTGTATCTCATAGAAAATAAAAGCGAGACGAAATCCCCTTACCTTGTGTCTTGACTCTCTTTGTACTCGTACATGATTCATGTATAATAAATTTATGTTTTTTATAAAAATTTTAAAAATAATAATATTATATATATTACCATATATTGTTTTATTATAACATTATATTACCCTCTTGTTAACGATCCTATATTAAGGTTTCACTGCGGGAAATATTCACTTTGTTCTTCTTATGTGTCTTAATATGTTATATCATTTATCCTTATACTTATATCATGAATCCTGAATATATATCATTATATAAATATCAGTTATTTCCAGTATAAGTATATTATAATAATCTTTAGTATAATTACATACGTAATGGAATACATAGTTCAGGGAGACGGTAAGTTGTACATACACATGAACAATGTTTTATACTTTTATTGTTGTATTGAAAGAAAGTATGTAAATGAAATATATATATATATATATCATTATTATATTATAATTAATATATCATAATATTTAATTAAACCCATATTCAATACATTCTTTGTGGTGCGTGAACAAATCACATCACATTGAGGGGGCACTAGTCCACACATCCTCAAACAAGATTATCATATTAACCCCGAATGGTAGGTAAAAATAGGTTTGTTGAAAATGGAATAAAGTATCCTGTTTATATAATAAATAAAATATATTACATATTTAAATAGCGTTTCTACCACATTTTTCATCATTATTGGTGGTAATGGAGAATAAAACAATCATCACTTCGTGACGTAGTTTTTCGCTGTACACACAAACAGTATGTTCAACATCCCCTAGATGGAGGTGTGTGTAATTTTTTGTCATAAAATTTTAATAAAAACATCCCAATATATGTAGGATACTGTTTTTTTAATATAATAATGAAAAAAATTGAGTTTAATTGGTGAATAATGAAAATAATTTGAAGGAGCTGTAGAGATTAAATTATCTCTAAATTGGGTAACTCCTTTGGGTTTGTGCTAAAAGTATTATTTGATAAGCCTAATCCTAAAAAGTAGGATTCATGGTCAAAGGTAGGACTTTTGGTAGGATATTTGATAAGATTTTATATGATCATAAATTGTTTTAGAGGTTTGAGGAATGTGTAGACATGGTGGCCTTTTATTGGTAGGAAATGGACTCACATAGTATTTTTATAAACAAAGTAGGTGTGCATATGTTATTACCAAAAAAAAGTCATTCAAAACCATCCAAAATAAATAATTGATGGTTTATTGGAGAAATATAGAAATAAATTGGTTGTTGGAAATATTTCTAGGTCATTTTGGCACTTAATTTTATGGTTTACTCCCTAATTAAACTGAATTTGGGCTTAACTGTAGTGATTATTTTTAATCACATTTACTAATAATTTTGCTCAAAATTTAACATAGTATTATCAGACTATAGAAATTATACTCAATAAAATGGTGTATGTAATATTTTTTTTATTTAAATAAATTAAAATCCAAAATTAAGATTAGCATTAATCCCACAGACGAGATGAAACTAGGGGGTTTTAATGTAGGAAAATGTTCAAAAAAAATTTAAGTTTGTAGACTCAGTTTCAATGTGAAATTTATTTCAATGAATGAAAATTTATTAAAAATTCAATTTTATTTTATCAAATTAAATGTATAATTTTATGTGAATTTAATTTTACTATTAGCAGCGATTCATTCAAGGAAACAATATTTTTAATATAAAAAATCTTTAGAAAAAAATGTTATCTATCATTATCAATGTGTTTTATTAATAAAAAACAAAGAAAATTTAAATTAATTATTAATATGATTAAAATCACGTTTTTAAGTATGTAATATAAATAATTAGAACAATAAAAAGTGATGTTTTGTTGAAACTCAGTGTTTTCAGAATCACATGCCAAGTTGTTGTGGCTTGTAGCGCATACCATGTAGGTATTGCAGGTAGCGCAAGCCAAGTTGGTATTTTATGTAGTGCAATACATGTTGGAATTTCATGGGAAAGGAATGTTTAACTTAGTTTATATATATATATATATATTGATCTATTTGTAATGAAAAATATTGAATTAATATATTAAATAAAATAAAAATAATTCTCAATATCTCAGGGTGGTACATTACACCCCCCCCCCTAAAAATGAATTTCACCCTAGAAATTCATCTGGGTACAAATATTTAATACTTCAAACCTTATTTGATACAAACCCACATCATAAAAATTGATACTTAAACTTCCCTAAAATGATAAATTTGGAAGCAAAATATTTACCCAAGGATACATATACTAGGTTTCCAATAGGAGAACAGAGGTTGGGAGTGAATAATGGTCATATAGAAAAATCATATATATTTATAGGAAGTGATTTAGGAAATCAATACTAATCATGGGAATGATCAATGGGATGTTTAGGGCCTCAAATTCATAACTCTATGACGATTTGAAAAGCCATTGCTTCAACCGAATTTATGGTTTTTGGGAATTTGTTTATCACTTTCTGAACGATGAGTAATTCTTAATAAATTTATATAAAAAAGTCATTCATGGGGTTTTATAGGAACAATTTCTAATACATTCATTAGCTCATGTAATGAATGTCTAAAAATCAATATTGATGTATAATGAACAAAAATACGGTCTTAAAGGATTTTAAGGCCCATAAAAGAATAAAAATTCTAACAACACGTCTCTTAAAAAACAATATTTATTAATCTATAAAAATTAACACTGATAGTTCATATTAATTATTTTTACATTACCAATAAATATACATTAACCAGGACATCGTGTAGGCTAGTGGTTTTCATGAAATCCTTATCGTCCTTCGGTCATGTGTAAAGACCATTAAAATTCAAGGGATTTTTTTTTCTTGATTTTTTTTGGGATTTTACAAGAACGTAGTTTCTGACGGCACCTGATTCCGAGGCTCGGTGTGCCAGGAATCAATTTCCAATTTTTAGCTTGGGTACGTTCCGTAAACGAACGAGCGAGTTTTCCTAACTTTTGAACAGGTGCTTGGAATCGAAATCTGAGGGCACCGATGAAACCGCAGTGCTGATATTTGCTTCAGAACACCTTTTCCGGTGTTGCGTTTTCTCGGGTGAGGTTATTAATTAAATGGGTTAACTAAAGAATAAAATAAAATGTTGTGATACAAATTTTATTTCTATTCTAGGTAGTTTAAACCTAAGCTTGGTGGTTGGAGTAGGACCCACTAATATCCTAACTCCACTAGGTAGGATATTCGTGATGTGGGGGCCAAACTAGCCACACCCTTTCAACTTCCTCAAACCCCTATTAATTGTGTAACACACCTGCACCCCCTTTAATGAAAATTCCACTCTCTTAATTAATTAATTGATTAAGTTATTCAATGTAATTAATTTGGGAATTCATTTCGAATTTCAAATTGAACGTTGGCTTGTGTGTGTTAATTAAAAAAGACAATGTCTTATTTCATTAAGTTTTAGTTTTCATTGTGTGAGGAGGATTGGGAGAGGATTTTCTCAAAGCCTTCGAATCTTCATCTTCTTCATTAGAGAATGCGAAGAACGATAAAGAACACCGGACTCTGATAGAAGACAACGAAGAGCACTAGTTCCCTGGAGATCGATGAGGCGACTCCATGTACCGCGACGCCGACGATCCTCATCTCTGTGACACCGACGACGCTTATGGAGCCTCCTTCCATGATGTCCTTTTCCCTCGTCAAACCTTCGTTCATCAACACTTTGAGTTAGAAGTTAATTTTGATCATGGAATAATATTTTTCGTTCTTCATCTTCGATTTGGGTCCGCTTGTTATCAACTTAGCGGGAGGATGCTGAACCACACGAACACGGTCGACCCTCCTCACCCTTGGTTATTGTGTTTGTTACAGCTCGAAAGAAGGCAGCGCGGTGCAGCGACACCACACAGAAACATGGAGGAATGCGGCGATGATGCGCCGAGCCGTCGCGCCATGTCGTTGAGGCCGAACGAAGCCGTGGGGCCGCGCCGGAGAACCTCGAAGAGGCCGTGGTCAGAGTGGGGCCATATCAGAGGGGCGTGGCACCGTCGCGCCACGTCGGTTGGACAAGGCCATGACTCAAAGCCCCAGCGGTGTAGGGCGGGGCGGCTGGAACCGCCGGCCGCCCGCCCCTCGGAGGGGCCGGACCGCAGCGGTCCCGTGGCAGTAGCACCGACCGGCCAGGCCGGGCCGGCCGGCTTCCGAGAAACTGGGGGTCGTAACTTCGAGCTGTCAAGAGGAGGGTCCCCCATGTGGGGGGGGGGGTTCAATTAGGTGGGAAACGCCCCCCCCCCCCCCACCTCCCGCTCAGCTCGGCCAGCTCCGAGCTAGCCACCCGAAAGCTGCACCCGCGCCAGCCGGTCCAGGCCACGCCCTAATGGGCCGGACCCGGACCCGGTTCGGGTCGACTTGGTTCGGGCCGATCCAGGGGGTCTCGGGCCGGGTCGGTCCGGGCCCAAAACCCCCTAAAACTGGACATGTTCATTCTTTTGCCCATATCTTGGGATACAGATCTCCGATAGATGCACCATCAATTGCGATGCGATACTTGGATCGAGACATCTATTTAGTTATATTACACTCAAGGTTTAGGAGAACATTGGGTATGTCCGGGTTGGTTCGAACACGAAACCAACCGGGCCCTTGGAGCAGAAATGCTTATAACTTGAGCTCTGGATGTATGATTGACGTGTCGTCGACTTTGTTGGATTCCTCTAAGTGAGACGGACCTTTTGGCTTAATCTAATTGAGGTTTGGATGCAGTTGGAGTGTGATCAGGTTGGTTTTGACTTAAAAACCAACTGGACCCCTGGAACGAAAAAGCAAATAACTCTCAGACCGGGCATCCGATTGACGCGTCGTCTGTCGCGTTGAGTTCCTCTTGTTGAGAAAAAACATTGAGATACATCAACCAAAACTACATGTCAGTTGATGTATCGAACCCTTAGCTCGTGGAGCGGACCCTCCCAGAATCGATCATGCTGTGTTCAGGAACCCTAGAGCTGGCTGCGACTGCGACGACGACTGCACTGAAATCCTCCGTGGGTTTGGAACCGATGAAGACTACACTGAAATCATCTGTGGGATCGGCAGCAATGAAGACTGTACTGAAATCCTGGTTTCGACAGCGATGAAGACTTCACTGAAATCCTCTGTGGGTTCAGCAGCGATGAATACTATACTGAAATCCTCCATGTGTTCGACGACGATGAAGACTGCACTGAAATCCTTCGTGGGTTCGGCAGCGATGAAGACCGTATTGAAATACTCTGTGGGTTCGACAGCGATGACTACTATTCTTGTATCCTACATGGTTATGGCAGTGTTTGACTCTATTCTTACTATCCAACGTGGGTCTGGTAGAGTAGTTGGTATGTATCCTTTGTGGGTCCAACAGCTTAGTTGATTTAGTATCCTACATGGGTCCCAGCTTAGATGAATCAGTGGTTATATCTGATCATCTCTATCACCTTACGAAGAAGTATACTTGTGTGAGCTGAGTCTTGACTTTCAATCATTATCTTGGATATGATTGAATTGCTTTCCTATGTGGATTGGGTTGTGTTATCCTATGCGGATTGTGTTGTACTCCTATGTGGACGTGATCAAACTTGGGCTCGGGTGTTGGAGCCGAATGAGAATTGATGACTTAGGTATATATAGGGGAATATACCTAACTAGTGTTAGTTGTTACTTAATGATTGTATCTTTCCGTTTTATATTATCCTTTGTGGATTCTAGGATACCTTCGACGGTCTCGGGGTCCCTACTAAGTAGTGTATACTCACCCCTGCATGGGCTATGCCTGTACTACATTGTGTTGGATGCAGACGATGGACATCGCTGATCGTGGTTGAGGCTTGTGGAGCATGTAGGTACCTGGAGGTGGACCACTGGGCGGAACGTACACGGAGCGGACGGCTAGACCCAAGGGGCTGAGGAGGCTATCTGCACCCACCCTTCAGGTGGGACTTCCAGTGGATGGCTCAACGTTGCTGCTTTACTTTCAGTTGTTTTACTTTCTTTTCCAGTTGTACTTTACGTTCAGTTTGGGTTTTTATTCTGGCCCACTTACTTTTCCTCACTACTTTTGTACCCAGTTTTACTTAGTGTTTACTTATGCTTTCTTACTATGTGGTGTTTTTTTACTTTATAAAGGCAATGAATTCCCATTTTTTTAGGATATACGCCTTGGTGCTAGTCGCCAGCCCCTGACCAATGGGTGGCGGGTTTGGGGTAGTCACGGCACGGGTCCTGAGGATGGGTCATGAAAAATTGGTATCAGTGGAGTTCGGTTCTACCTTAGAACTCTGAACTCTGATCTTTCTTCTACATGAAGAAATAGTGTTTAGGGTATTGAGTGTGGTTATCAGTCCAGGGAGTCCAGTGTTGGTGCGGTGGCTGATATATCCGTACACCTGGACCCTGACTTCTGATTTCTGACTCAATGCACGAAAACATTGATTGCATGTGTGTTTCAAAAATTTTATTTGGGATTACTTTGTGTCAGCTCACCAGGTATATTGTTTGACCGTGGAGCTCCTGTTTCTTTCCAGGATGGCCCCCCGATGGAAGCCAGGTAGGGTTCCGAGTTTTGTGCGAGCCGACAGAGCACCGAGTGACGAGGCCTCGGTGCAGGGACCTTTTTCAGTAGAGGCACCAGTGCTACCTCTACCCACAGAGCCACCGATGCTACCAGCCCCAGCCGCTGAGAGTGCACGTCGCCTTAGTGCACTGCACGATTTTCAGCATCAGAGACCTCCCAGGTTCCACGGGGAGACGGACCCTCAGGCAGCCGAGGATTGGCTAGAGTCTATAGTTCAAGTTTTCAGGTTAATGGGGACACCAGCTGACCTCATGGTGATGCTTGTAGTGAGCCTCCTACACGCGGCAGCACGCAGATGGTGGATCTAATGCTCCAAGTGCCCGACGAGGCATCACTCCTTTGGACGGAATTTGAGTGCCTCTTCTGCTTGGAGTTCGTCCCAGGCACCCTCCATGAGGTGCGCATCCAGGAGATTCTAAAACTACGATAGTGCATCATGATGGTCGCCTAGTACTCTGCGAGATTTACCGATCTCTCGCGCTATTCGACGGACATGGTATAAGACCCATCATTCCGGGCCCGGACCTTCGAGCAGGGACTGAGGTATGAGATCAGGGCATCGATGATCTCCCTCATCATTTTGACACAGGAAAGAGTAGCAGAGCGCGCTCTTCTCATAGAGAGATTTCTTTCTAAGCCTACGCCAGTAGCGAGACCTACCGCAGGGTGGCACGTTGTAGAGACATCTGTACCTGGCAGTCAACGAATGTCATAGGGGTCCAGGCGGACCAAACCATCAGGCAGACGACCTCAGGACACTTGCTCAGAGGTGCGGGGCACACGGCGTAGAGTCATCCTTCCGAGGAGTAGGCAGTGCTATGCATGCAGCGGGAAGGGCCACATGGCTCATGACTGCCCGACCCGCCGTGCAGAGGAGCAGCAGACGGTTGAGGGGCCACCTAGGCAGAGGCAAACAGTCTAATGTGGCAGTCCACAGAGAGTAGGAAGATGAGGCAATGGAGCTGGCCAAGAAGCAGGTGGTGGGCGACGCTTTGAGGCTTTACCACCACCACCACCAGGAGGTCCACCCCGACCAGAGGGAGCTGGCGGGACGAGACAGGCTCAGCTTCAGGCGGCAGAGTCCTACGACCACGGTGTGCCAGAGATGATTTGAGGTTCAATCTGTATCTACTCCACCCTTGTTGTAGTTCTTATAAGCACATGAGCGAGTCATTCTTTTATTTCTGCTGCCCTTATTCGGAGCATAGAGATTCCGATGGATCCGTTGGCTCGATCCTTACGGCTAGAGACTCCTACGGGAGCAGACTCGACGATTACGCAATGGTGCCGGAAGTGTGAGCTTACTCTAGTAGGTGAGAGATTCGGCTCGGATCTTCTTGTAGCAGCGTCGAGGCCTTACAACGTCATCTTGGGCATGGAATGGTTATCTACAGTCCATGCTCAGATCGACTGTATTAGGCGTAAGGTGAGGTGTGATCGCACCGATGGGAGCAGGTTCACCATCACCGGTGAGAAGGGAGCCATTGCAGTGCAGGGTGGACTCACGCAGAGGAGAGGACAGCCCATCACTCATCAGTTGGCTAGCCTCATACTAGGAGCAGTTGACATGCGGAGTCCAAGTTATCCTGTAGTGGTGGATCAGTATGTGGACGTTTTCCCTAATGATATTCCAGGACTACCTCCTCGCAGAGAGGTAGAATTTTATATTGACCTGTACCCTGGGACAACCCCGATATCCAATCCAGCATATCAGATGACCCCCGCTGAGCTTCGAGAGCTACGGGTAGAGGTGGAGGACTTGTAGGGAAATGGATTCATCTGACCCAGTGTTTCACCCTAGGCTTCCCCGATTTTGTTTGCCAAAAAGGCGGATGGGAGCTTGCAACTTTGTGTCGACTATCATCGCCATCACCAGGTGACTATGAGGAATAAGTATTTTCTACCAATGATTGACGACCTCTTCAATCAGTTCAAGGGAGAACAGTGGTTCTCAAAGATAGACGTCAGGTCAGGCTATCATCAGCTCAGAGTTCGAGACAAATACATGCAGAAGACGGCCTTCAGATGTCATTATGGCCACTATAAGTTCATGGTTATGACTTTCGGTGTAACCAATTCTCTAGCAGTGTTCATGGGTCTCAGGAACTGGATCTTTCAGCCATACCTTGATTGATTTATCGTGGTCTTCATCGATGACATCTTGATATAATCGACCACTGAGGAGGAGCACGCCTACCACTTGCGGGTTGTACTAGACACACTCCGAGAGCACTGGCTTTATGGTAAGCTCTCGAAGTGTCAGTTATAGTTATGTGAGGTCCACTTATTGGACATGTCATCTCTGAGGTGGGAGTTGTGGTGGATCCTGCGAAGATCGAGGTAGTGCTAGCTTGGGAGCCACCCAGGAGAGTGACGGAGGTGCGGAGTTTCTTGGGTCTAGCTGGGTACTACCGGAGATTTGTGCCAGACTTTTCTAGAGTTTCAGCACCACTATAATCTTTGATGAAGAAGGGGAAACCCTTCGTGTGGTTAGACATATGTCAGCAGAGCTTCCAAGAGCTGAGATAGAGATTTACCAGCGCACCTATCATGAGGCTACTGGAGGAGTGAGTGTGTTACGTAGTCTACTACGATGCATCAGGTACTGGACTCAGATGTGTCCTGATGCTAGAGAAGGTCGTGATCACCTATGGATCACATCATTTGAGGCAGCATGAGCAGAACTATGCTACCCATGACCTGGAGTTATCAGGATTGGCCTTCTCTCTGATGATGTGGCGACACTATCTGATGGGCGAGTGCTTTACAGTCTACTCTGACCACCGGAGTCTCAGGTACATCTTCTCATAGAAGGACCTGAATATGAGACAGTGGTGATGGATCTAGTTCCTCCAGGACTATGACTTTGAGATAGTCTATACTCCTAGAAAGGGGAACATTGTAGTCGATGCTCTCACCAGGAGGACGGGCATCCAGCTACTCAGGGGGCGACGGAGCAGCTAGCCTCTTTGTAGATATCCTTTATAGATAGAGATGGTGCATCCTTCCTTCATTCAATCACAGCCACTCTTCCACTACTGCAGTAGCTCAGAGAGGCACAGCGTGGGGAGACTGACTATGAAACGTGGTGTGCGCAGATATCCTCAGGAAAAGCACCTTATAGATTCTCTATAGGAGGAGAGCATGAATTACTTTTTAGAGGATGTACCATGGTACGAGTTGCTTTACAAGAGGAGGTGGTGAGATAGTTTCACACTTCCCCTTTAGCGGTACATCCAAGAGTGGCGAAGATGTACCAGGATCTTAGATGACAGCACTGGTGACCGGGTATGAAAAAGGTTGTGGCAGAGTTCGTTTCTCGTTGCCTCACCTTCCAGCAAGTGAAGTCAGAGCACCAGGTACCAGTTGTCTTGGTACAGCCTTTGGAGGTCCCGGAGTGGATGTGGGATGAGATATCTATGGATTTCGTGACTGGAATTCCACGTACTTCCAGAGGTCACGACTCCATTTGGTTGATTGTCGACCGACTCATCAAGTCTTCTCACTTGTTACCCATCAGAGAGTAGGGCTTAGTAGAGAGCTTGGGATGTCTCTACATTCAAGATATTGTACGACTTCATGGTGATCCATCATATATCATCTCTGATCGAGATTCTCGATTTACTTCCCAGCTTTGGAAGGGGTTGTAGGAGGCATTCGGGACGTAGCTACGTTTGAGCACCACCTTTCAGCCTCAGACGGATGGTCTAATGGAGAGGACCATTTAGACTCTCAAGAACATTCTACATGCATGTGTCCTCGACTTTGGTCGCAACTGGGAGGACCACCTACCCTTAGTGGAGTTCACATACAATAACAGCTACCACTCCACCATCGGGATGGCACCATACGAGGCATTGTACGGCCGACCTTGAATGTCACCTCTGTGCTGGACAGACCCTGGGGTGTCCGCACTTGTGGGACCGAAGATGATCCAGGCCACGACAGAGAAGGTCCAGGTCATCCAGGAGCGGATGAGGACAGCACAGAGCCGACAGAAGTCTTATACTGACAGGAGGCGGAGAACACTGGAGTTCGAGTATGGAGACCATGTTTTCTTGTGGGTCTCACCTCGATGTGGATTACGGAGATTTGGAAAAGGCAGCAAGTTATCTCCGTGCTTCATCGGACCATTCCAGGTTCTCAGCAGGATAGGCGAGGTGGCTTACCGCCTGGCTTTACCTCCCCAGTTGCATCGGGTGCACGACTTCTTCAACATATCTCAGCTGAGGAGATATGTGCACGACCTGATGCATATCATCAACCATGGAGAGTTCGACATTGACAATGGGGCGACTTTTGCGGAGGTCCCGGTAGAGATTGAAGATCGATATGAGCGGGTCCTACGTGGATTGTCGATACCTCTAGTGTGCATCAAATGGCAGCATGGGAACCTCCAAGAGGGAACTTGGGAGCGGGAGGCTCAGATGCGTGATTAGTATCCTCATTTGTTCCCCTAGTTTATGATGTATCTTTAGGGGGACGTAAATCCCAGAGGTGGGGGTAATGTAAAGACCCGTAAAATTCAAGGGAATTTTTTTCTTAATTTCCTTTGGGATTTTACAAGAATGTAGTTTCTGACTGCACCTGATTCCGAGGCCCGATGTTCCCGGAATCAATTTCCGAAGATTAGCTCGGGTACATTCAGTAATCAAACAAGCGGGTTTTCCCTACATTTGAACCGGTGCTCGGAATCGAAATCTGAGGGCACCGATGAAACCGCAGCGCCAGTAATTTCTTAAGAACACCTTTTCCAGAGTTGTGTTTGCTCGGGTGAGGTTATTAATTAAATGGGTTAACTAAAGAATAAAATAAAATGTTGAGCTACAAATTTTATTTCTATTCTAGGTAGTTTAAACCTATGCTTGGTGGTTGGAGTGGGACCCACTAATATCCTAACTCCACTAGGTAGGATATTAGTGAAGTGGGGACCACATGAGCCCCACCCTTTAAACTTCCACAAACCCCCTTTAATTGTGTAACACACCCACACCCCCCTTTAATGAAAAGTCAACTCTCTTAATTAATTAATTGATTAAGTTATTCAATGTAATTAATTTGGGAATTCATTTCGAATTTCAAATTGAACGTTTCCTTGTGTGTGTTAATTAAATAAGACAATTTCATATTTCATTAAGGGTTTGTTTTTATTGTGCAAGGAGGATTGGGTGAGGATTTGCTCAAAGCCTTCGAATCTTCATCTTCAACATTGGAGAACGCGAAGAACAATGAAGAATGCTAGCCTCTGATGGAAGACGATGAAGAACACTAGTTCCTCGGAGATCAACAACGCGACGTTGTGTACCGCAACGCCAATGATCCTCTTCTCGGTGACGCCGACGATGCTTATGGAGCCTCCTTCTGCGAAGTCCTTTTCCCACGTCAAACCATCATTCATCAACACTTTGAACAAGGGGTTAATTTTGTTCGTGAAATAATCTTTTCAGTTCTTCGTCTTTGATTTGAGGCTGCTTGTTATCAACTTAACGGGAGGAGGATGGACTACACGAACACAACCGACCCTCCTCCCCCTTGGTTGTTATGTTTGTTGCGGCTCAAAAGACGGCGGTGCGGTGCAGCGACACCACGTAGAAACATGGAGGAATTCGGCGAAGAAGCGCGGCGCCGTTGAGGCCGAACGAAGCCGCGTCGTCATCGCGCCGCGCCGGAGAACATCAAAGAGGTCGGGGCCGGAGCGGGGTCGCGGCGGAGGGGCGCGACGCCGTCGTGCCACGCCGGTTAGATAAGGCCACCGCTCAAAACCGCGGCGGTGCAAGGCGGGGTGGATGGAACTGCCGGCCGCCAGCACCTCGGAGGGGCGAGACCCCGGCGGTCCCGCGGTAGCAGCACCGGCCTGCCGGACCGGGCCGGCCGGCTTCCGAGAAACCGGGGGTCATAACCCCCATCTAGAAAAAGGAGTGGCCTGCACGTGGGTGTCCTCGATTTCAATCAGGGGGCAACACACCCCCCCTTCTGCTCAACTCAGCAAGCACCGAGCTAGCCACCCGCGAGCCGCGCCCGCGCCAGGCCCACCGGCCGCCCTGGCCAGACCGGCCGCACCGGGACGGACCCCCTAGGCCAGGCCATGCCAGCCGGGCTGGGCCGCATCTTAATGGTCCAGACCCGGACCCTGTTCAGGTCGACCCAGTTCAGGCCGACCCAGGGGGTCTCGGGCCAGGTCGGTCCGGGCCCAAAACCCCCTATAACCGGACATGTTTGTTCTTTTTCCCATATCATGGGCTACAGACCTCCGATCAACGCACCATCAGTTGCGATGCGATCCTTAAATAGAGACAGTAATTTCGTTATATTACACTCATGGTTTCGGATAACTTTGGGTATGTCCGGGTTGGTTCGAACACGAAACCAACCGGGTCCTTGGAGTGGAAACACTTATAACTTGAGCTCCGGACGTCCGATTGATGTGTCATAAACTTTGTTGGATTCCTCTTAGTGAGACAGACCTATTGTCTTACTGTGCTTGTGGTTTGGACATAGTTGGAGTGAATTTAGGTTGGTGTTCACTTAAAAACCAACTGGGCCCCTGGAACGAAAAAGTCAATAACTCTCAGACTCGGCGTCCGATTGGCGCGCCGTCTGTTACGTTGAATTCCTCTTGTCAAGACAAAACATTGAGATACATCAACTCCGGAATATGTGTTAGTTGAAGTATCAACCCCTTGGATCGTCGAGCAGACCCTCCCGGAATCAAGCATGCTTTGTGCGGGAACCCTAGAACTGGCTGCGACTGTGACGACGATTGCACTGAAATCCTTCGCGGGTTCGGCAGTGATGAAGACTGCACTGAAATCCTCCGTGGGTTCAGCAGCGATGAAGACCGTACTGAAATCCTCCATGGGTTTGATGGTGATGAAGACTAAACTAAAATCCTCCAAGGGTTCGGCAGCAATGAAGACCATACTGAAATCCTTTTTGGGTTCGACGGTGATGAAGACTGCACTGAAATCCTCCATGGGTTTGGCAGCGATGAAGACCGTACTGAAATACTCTGTGGGTTCTACAGTGATAACTACTGTTCTTGTATCCTACATGGGTCTGGCAGTGTTTGAATCTATTCTTGATATCATACGTGGGTCTGGCAGAGTAGCTGGTCTGTATCCACTGTGGGTCCGACAGCTTAGCTGGTTTAGTATCCTACATGGGTCCCAGTTTAGATAAATTAGTGGCTATATCTGATCATCTCTATCACCTTAGGATGAATTATACCTATGTGAGGTGAGTATTTAATTTCAATAATTATCTTCGATATGATTGAATTGCTTTCCTATGTGGATTGGGTTGTGTTATCCAATGTGGATTGGGTTGTACTCCTATATGGATGTGATCGAACTTGGGCTCGGATGTTGGAGTCGAACGGGAATTGATGACTTAGGTATATTTATGGTCATATACCTAAGTAGTGTTGGATGTTTCATAGTGATTCTATCTTTCCCTTTTGGATTATCCTTTGTGGATTCTAGGAGACCTTCGTGGGTCTCAGGGTCCCTACTGAGTAGGGTATACTCACCACTGCACAGGCTATTCCCGCACTACGTTGGGTTGGATGGAGACGATGGACCGTGATGATCATGGTAGAGGCTTGTGGAGAAAGTCGGTACCTGGAGGTGGACCACTGGGAGGAACATACATGGAGTGGGCGGCTGGACCCGAGGGGATGAGGAGGCTATCTGTACCCACCCTTCAGGTGCGACTTCCAGTGGACGGCTCGACGTTGCTACTTTACTTTCAGTTGTTGTACTTTCTTTCCACTTTTACATTACTTTCAGTTTGGGTTTTTATTCTGGCCCACTTACTTTTCCACACTACTTTTGTACCCAGTTTTAATTAGTGTTTACTGATTCTTGTTTACTCAATGGTGTTTGTTTACTTTATAAAGGCAATGCCTTCCCCTTTTGTCGGGATTTATGCCTTGGTGCTAGTCGCCAGCCCCTGGCCTATGGGAGGCGGGCTTAGGTTAGTCACGACATGGGTCTCGAGGACGGTTCATGACATCACGGGTTCAAGACCCATGCACCCTAGCCAGACTTGATTGGTTTTCACCCGACAGACATGATTTTTTTTAAATCACAAAAAAATAATATAAAATACCGACTTTCTTGAAATAAGGTTTATCAATTATTATCCTTTCATCCATCGTTTTAACATAAAATCAGTGCACAAAAACATCTTTTTGTGTTTAACATAATATTTTCATGAACAGATAACTGTACAACACTTTTCAAAGGTGTAAATCCCAAACATTATAATGATATTCACAATATTAGGTTAAATTTTATTCACCTATATAAAAAAACTAGATAATGGTTGTCATTTTCAAACATGTGAAAAACCACATCATATATTCAATTCAAACAAGGTATTGACCGAAATTACCATATATCATTTTGGAAAACATCCATTCTTCCTCATTACATAGACAATTGGATCTATTCTTACAACAATATTTTTTGTAAAATTCATTAGTGGTCGCAGAAACCACCTATAAAGAAGTCCTTATATAGTTCCAAGTTAATCAATGATATCCAATTTACTCATTCACACCTCAAGTATATTTACCCATACAATATTGTCTTATCATAAAGAACATATTATGGGTTACCTTCACTTATTAAAAACATCACCTTTCTAGGAAATCAATTTTCTAGTTCATAACGACCATTCAATATATTCTTGTAAATATTTAGCAACAATTTAAACTGAACTATCCATATATAATTAAGCATTCGTAATTCATGAATCCAAATACATAAATAGTTTAATCCTTCAACATTAATGTATGGAATGGAAGAGGTTCTTAATATGTTTATAAGTAAATCCTTATCTCAGGGCATTTTGTTGGGTAAGGCCCATGTTCTCCATAGATATGACATTGAACTCTGTGACAACTCTTCACTCTCTGACCCTTTTTCCCACAAAAATAACATATTACCCGCCATTTAAAGTATTCCTAAAGGTTCTTCCAACCTTATTCATAACATGTAGGATGCTAAATCTTCTTTCATCTATGTTACTTACCACAAAAGTAAATTTTTCTATTATTCGACCTGTTATAAATATCCCCCAAGCTATCATTGTTAATCATATACTGTGATAAATGATTCCACAAAATCAAAATATCTTTTTCCCCACCGACCAACCTTTTTGACAGCTCATCAGAAAATTTTCCATCAATTTCGACATTAATCCATTTCCTTATGGTTCTTGACATTTACTAGAATAAGAAGATTAGTGTGAGAAATACTTATCATAGAAAAAAATCACATATCCTTGAAAAGAATTAAATATTGGATTCTATATCCTGACACCTTAAATAATCTATGAAAACATAGGTTTATTATAGATTATTCATGGATAAATTATATCTAAAACATTCATAATGGTTCATGAAGTGTTTGTGATATCCAAAATCATGTCCCCTAGGAGTGTTGAACTAGGTGTGCTACAAGGCACATTATTGTGTACTAGATTACCCTGAGTCAAGCCTCGAAATTCTGGTTAGAGTTGTTACCCCTAGATACACATATGTTGTAAACACATACACATTTAGTATCTAGATATAGATGTATTCAAGGAATAATCTCAATATCTCCTTTACCAAAATTCTAGGAAATTTTCCTAATCATTAACTCATTCTTATAATTGTCCTTAAAGACATCCATAAACATATCCTTAGAAATAAACCTAGGGATATCACGGTAGTTTTATCATCATTGTTTCCAAAGGATTACTAATATATTACTGTAATACCAAATATAGTGACCCAATATTAATAGACAAGGATACTAGATCCTTTTAGATGAATATTTATTAGATTACAAAAATACATTCCAAAGGACAATAATATTTTAGAGTATTTCGAATCTTCGAATAAAAATCATCTATCTTGGTGAAAGATCATTAAAATCTCTCATAATGATCTACACGATTAGAAATTATACCTTAAACCTCTCTTCCTAACCTAGAGAAAGGAAACATAAAAATGGGGTGAGCTCAGATTCCCAGTAAGGGAAATGTAGTGAGACATTTAGGCATAAACATGAAAATTATAGTATGATAACATGATCGTATAATTTAGATATCATACCATGCCAATCAAAGGGAATAAACACGAGATATGGCATGAATGTTGGCATTTCATAATGCACAAATAATAAAGAAATAATAATCATTAACCATGAAGTCAAATATAAGGAATAAGACATAGGATTTTTGGAATACATATAATAATATAAATGGTAATGTCATGCCTACCTACCGAGTCATTTAAAACATGTTAGGATTGGGTTACGATCTCTGTAACTACTTTGCATAAGGGCTAGCAACCCGTGTACCCACTTTCCATTATGCATGGTATAAAACCCATGTACCTTTTTTTAGGCATGGGATACTACCCATATAACCACTTTTATTTAGACTTGGGATACAACTTGAATACCCTCTTTCTTTTTTTGAATGGGCTATAAACCAATCACCCTCATTCTTTTTAGGCCTAGGATACATCTCGTGTACCCGTTGATATCATAAAAACTATCATCGCCCAATTAATTGGAGGGAGAATTTGGACATATCCATATCATTATAAAATCATTTACACATGTTCCACAAGATAATAAAAAATTCATCATATCCTAACCCATAAAGAGATATTAGTATTGTTAGCATCAAATCATGACCCATAAAATAAAATGGGTGTCCTAAAAATTTCATCACATACTAACCTATGGGAAAATATATAGGTTTAATAACCATTTCATAGAAGCATAAACCATGTAATAGAAATGGAATTCATTAACATATAACCTGTGAGAGAGAAATAAGTTTCATATAAACCATGACATTAAGCAGGAACCATTCATAGAATGGATATTAATGGAATGTTTAGATCTTTTCAAAAAACGAAATGAGAAACATCATAGGATGTCATATTTCATTGAAAATATTTTAGAAATATATTTCAAAATCTATTCTTTAGGAAAATATCTATCTTTATTAAAAAATTCTTGTTAATACATAAAACTATTTTAAAACAATTTTCTCCAAAAAGAACTTGAGATTGATAAAAAATACATTAAATTTATTTCAAAATATATTTCCTTGAAAATTAATTATAAAACAATTTCATAAATATTAATATTTTAAAAATGAAAAGGAATCATCGATGGAATAATAGTTGCTAAATCTACACATGTCATACAATGAAAAAAGGAACATTCCTTTTGCAAGGTAAAAATGTTAAAAGGAATTCATTGTTTATAAAAAAAGACGATTCCTTTGAAGTGAATGGTAAAACAATAAAAGGGAAAAATTTTATTTAATGTTTTATAGGATAATGACATAATATTTTTGGAATCCATTTTTAGGAATCATCGATTTCTGACTGAAGAAAGGGTAATGCTGGCCATTCCTAAAAACAATTTATTAACTATATTATATGCCAAAGAGTAAAATATGGTACTAATACATCATTATATCATGAAATAATAGAGTATATCGATACTCAAGAATATTATTTAGATTTGGATGATAATATTTTATCAAGGGATGCTATAATATAAACAATGTTTGATAGTGATGAGATTTTCTCAATAAACGCTTATAACTCGGTAACATGGGATCTTGCTCTCCATGAAAAAAAAGTAAATTACATGAAGCAAAATATTTCATGAAAATAATTATATTCATGTTATAACATCTAAAATTGTGGTATATACACCACGAAGAATATTTTCTGTTTACAAAAAGACATCAATATCAAAGAAGTATGATTGAGATAGAACTATTTTACCGATTTGGTAACATATTATAGCTAAACCCCATGGAATAAGGACCATAAAATGGGAATGTGAATAAACAAAATTATATGAAAAATATAAAAATAATAAAATCATGGGATTTACATACACCACATAGTTGTTATGCATGGCGAACAAAGCTTGCGTCTCACAAAAATTAATAGTGAGATGAAATCCACTTACCATGTGTCTTGACTCTCCGTACTCATACAAACATCCAGTACAATAAATATAATATTATTATAAATATTTGAAATAATAATATTCTTACATATATTATTATATTTCTTTAGATTAAAAACTTATATTACCCTCTGGTTAATGATCATATGTTATGGATTCACTTTGGGTAATATTCACCTTGTTCATCGCATGTGTCTTAATTTGTCAAATCATAGATCCTTATAGTAATATCATGATTCCAGAATGTAGTAATTAATATAAATATCAGGTATATATATTATAATTAAATTATAAAAATATATAGAATAATTAAGTGTATAATGGAATACACTGATCATGGAGTTAACAAGACGTACGTATGCATGAATGTTTTTTTCCATTTTTATTGTCGTAGTGAAAGAAATATATATATATATGTTTATATATATTTAATTATTATATTATTATTAATATATCATATATGTTCATTAAAACCATCCTTAATACATTATATGTGGCTTGTGAATGAATCATGTCACTTTGTGGGGGCGATAGTCCACAATAACTCAAACAAGATTTTCGTGTTAACACCAAATGGAAGGCAAAAACTTGTGTGTTGTAAAGGGAATAACAAATTGTAAATAAATAATAAATATAAAATATTTCATATATTAATATAGTTTACAGAATAATTTCCACCATTGATTTTGGTAATGTAGAAATGAACAATCATCGCTTTATGAGGCAGTAGTCCACCACACACAAAAACAATATGTTCAACATCCATTATATGTAGGTTTTTGTAAGTGTAGGTCGAATATTCTCATAAAAAAAATCCAGGAATATGGATTATTTTTATGTTTCCCCACAATAATGTAATAAATATTTTTTAAGGGGTTAATAAGGGAAATAATAGAAAGAAGCTTTAGAGAAGATTTTACCTCTGAATCAGGAAACTCCTTTTGGGTTGTGCCAAAAGGCTTCCTTGAGATGCCTTCATCGCAAATGGAGGACTCAAGGTAAATGGGTGGATTGTTGGTAGGATACTTGTGAATATATGTTAGGATAATAAATGTTTTTAGAGGTGTGAGTAAGGGGTAGAGGGTTTTTCCTTTTAAAGAGAAGAAAGATGACTCAAATGGAATTTTTAGAAACCAATTAGATGAGCACTTGTTCTTACCTAAAAAAAGTCTTAAAAACATTATAATATAAGGTTTAGGGGAAACCTATGTATAGTAAATGGGTTTTTGAAAATTTTATAGGTCATTTGGGACATGAATTTAAATAATTAGCCCCTAATGAAGCTTAATTTGGCCTTAACCTTATGATTAATTTTACTCCCTTTAATAAATTATTTTTGTTAAAAATTAACATGTTATTATTAGAATATAAAAAATAGACTGAATAAAGTGGTGTATTTTATATTTTTGAAATATCAATAACATATGTGGAAAAATTAATATTTGTGTTTTTCCCACATACTGGGCGAAATAACAAGGTTTTAATGTAGGAAAAAGATCAAATTATTATTAAGATTTTATACTCAGTTTCAAAGTGAAATTTATCCTCATGAATTAAATTGTCTTAATATATGTAATATTAATATAATATTACCTTAAAAATATTTATAATATCATTTATCATTAATAATTAATTAGACCAAAATTTATTTTTTTAACTGAAAAGCATGATTTTTCAGTATTTATCAAAAAATGATGTTTCTCAGAAAAATACCAAAAATTCACCAAAGTCAAATTTATAAATTATAAATTAAAAAATTCATTTTTACTATATCCAATTAAATTTAAAAATTTTACTAAAATTATGTTTAATATAAAAATAGATTCATTTAGGAAAACAATATTTTTAACATTAATTGAAATTACCAAAAATATTATCTTTCATTTTCAATTTGTTAAATTTACTAAAATAAATATTTGAAATTTATGTATTACTAATTTTAATGGATCAGTTATAATTATATTATTTAAATATTTAAAACAATAAAAATATATGTTTTGTAGAAACTCAGTGTTGCATACATAGTAATCCAATCAATGTTTTTTTATTGCAATGTGAGTTGGTATTTAGTGTAGCGCAAGACAATATGGTATTGTTTATAGTCCAAGAAAAGTTGGTAATGAATGTGAGAGGAATTCTTGAATTATTTTTTTAATATATATATATATATATATATATATATTTCTATTGTCATGTTTAATGAAAAATATTGAAAAGTTAAATTAATTTGAAAAAAATAATTCTCAAAATCTAGGGTTGTTACACTAATATTACTAGATTGGTAGAAAATTCAAGGATTGTTTGATGGTTTTGAATCCTAGATTGAAATTTTTTCTGAAATTAAAGGCATCATTTGGGCCATTTTTTATTAGATTTGGGCCTTCAGTTTTCTTATCCAAAGTGTATTTTGATTTGACATAATTTTTTTTTATTATAAAATTTGGTCTTATGTATTGTGCCCCAAATATCAATTTTGTTCGATAATCCAATTTTATCAATAGATTTGGTGGGCCTACGTGGGATCTCTATATGACCCTTCAAATCGTCTAATTTTTCAATGATCCATTCTAACGATATGTGGGAATTTTCATCAGAAACACTAAAAAAAGAATCACATAATTTAGATTAGTATGTTGATTGATATAATAAAATAAATTAATATTAGTTTAATAAAATGAATTTTGAAAATGATAATCTTCAATTTTTATAATCAAAACATGAACATCTAATGGATATTTATTATTTTTAAGTGATAGTTTTGTAATGGGAGTAATTGAAAATCATGAATTAATATGAAATGAAAATAATAAAACACTGGGAGAAATATTTTTATTGAATAAAACCATATAATATAAAAATGAATTTATAATGAAAATAATGACCATGACAGCTTGATATTTTGTTCATTTCATAAACCTAAAAAATAATCATTTTATAAAAAATTTTGAAAAGAGATTAAAAAGTGAACTATTATGAAACTAATAATGAATTTAATTTTAAAACATTTTAAATAATATTTTCAAGGAAAATTCAAAATAATAATAGGCAATCAATTATATTTAGAGAGGAATATTATTTAAATCATTTAAAAAAATGTTCATAAGGATGACACATATTGGCGATATAAATTAAGATTCATGATATGTGTCACTAATAAACAAATCTATTAATGTCTCAAAAACAAATAACTGAGGAAATGAATGGTAAATATGTAAACAAAATTTATAATAATATTATAAAAAAATATTTGTGGTTCAAAAAAATATAATCATATGTTTTCTTATAATGGAAACTTTTTCAAAATATAATCAATAAATGAAACAATATATCAACATAATGAATTTTCCGCATTGATAACTATCATATCACAAGATTAATGGGTGAATAAATACAAATGAACATGAAATATAATGAACATTTCAATATTAATGATATAAAATAAAATATAGGTTTTATATTGAAAACATAAAAGAATATAGATATATATTATAACATATTTCCCAATGATGAAAATTTATGACGAAAATCCCTTCAAAATATTATATCATTGAATTGATAATATTTAAATGTGGAGAATATTTTTAGATAATGTAAATCCACAAAACAAGATAAATACATCATAAATTAGTAAATGGTCATTTTACACATATTATTTGGATAATATACACAATGAAGATTTTTTAATACCCAACGAATGAAAATTGAGTTATTAAAAACATTACCACACTTAAATCATCCCGTTTAGAAAGAATTCGATAGAGTAACCTGAATTTTAACATAATATACAATTAATTGTCATTTTTTCATGCTATAAAATTTATAAAGGAAGTATATAAATCATATAAATTTTTTTATCTATATATGATTAAAAATATCTTTAATGAATGAAAATTTAGATGAAATCCCAGACATCAGGAGAAAACATTCCAAGTATGTACATACACTCAAATATAAAAAAGTTATATTCTTGTGTGTTTTTATAAATATTTATTAATTTATAATTAATCCATTTGATTAATTTATTTAAAATAATATATTTATATACCTAATTAATTATGTCCATGTCAGGTATTATGAGGATGTTTGGTTTTAAACCTCAAAATGTCTTTGTAATATTAATCTGGTTAAAATGAGCCTTTTTTCATCATATCTATAAAGATAATCACGAAATAATTATCATTATTATACATTAATTATATTTTCAAAACTAACCATGAATGATTCTTATGAAAAATGAATTATGTTATAGTCATGGAGACATTATTCTATACAGACACATGAGAAACATTTTTCTATTTCAACAACCATAATGGAAAAAAGGTAAGTATTATTTTATATTTAAATGAGATAGTTAATATAGAGTTATCATATCATTTTATATATAAATATATATAATATTAATGTGATGTGGTTATGAATATATAATCACATTGCTTCATTGTGGTGCTCATCCACAAGTACGCACAAAAATAATTATAAATTTTCAAAAGATTAGAAGGAAATAAAATAGATGACATATTATATTTAATAAATTATATGAATTTAATTAATATAAAATATAATAATTAAATTCATAATTATAACTAGTTTTATGAGTTTGTGATGGAAATTGAATTATATTGGCAGGTGATGGGGTAGTTTTCCTTACACCAATACGACAGTTTCTTCCCATTTAATAGATGGGGAAATCAATATAGGTTATTAAATTAACATTATAAAATATTAGTAAATTGATGATAATATTTTTATTATTTCATATTTTTGGATGATAGATTGAGAGAGGTATAAGAAAATGTAATCGAAAACCCTTTGGGAAAAATATATAAATCTCCTATGGAAAACCTCCTTTTATTTATACCTTAATCCCTCAATGTATGCTATTTTCAAAAAATAATACCTCTATAATGTGGGAAGTGGTTATTTGATAGGATTTTGGAAGGTTTTGTTACATAAAAATAGGTATTTATATCTATTCAGAAGAGTAGAGGGGGTTTACTTTTATAATGAGGTGAGGGGAACAATTGTAATTGCAAAGTTAATTTAATTCAGAGAAATTAATTTCCATCATAAAAATGATAAAATTTATAATAATTTGAATAAAGTGTGAGTATGAGTCCAAATAATCTCATGATATAATATATTTACAATTTTTTATTATGTTTTAACACTTATATCATTATTTTATCCCATTATTAATCCTTTTTACAATGATTATGATATCATAGTTTTTTACTATTTAGGGGTAACGATTATTCTCTAAATGGAAAATATTTCCCTAAAATCGACCATGGATGATATTTTCAACCATATAAAATTAAATTGGTTAAAGATAATATTTATAATAATTTAAATTAATTTAATAAAAAAATTCTTGTCATAAAATCCAAATAATGTAATTTTTTAAAGTATTATTTTAATTTTCATTTGAAAACAACATAATATAAATGAGATAAGAATATAATATATTCACACATCCCTAATATTTAATATACATCTATAAAATTTATGGGACAATATAACACTCGCAATAAATATTTTTTTAGTTTTTTAAAATTGTATTCCTACGTTTTTTACTCCTTGATGGAGAACTAAGTGAGTGTTTCATAATAATGCTAGGGTGAGGCCTCTAAAAAAAACCCAATTCTGTTTTGTCTCATGAAATCTACCGATTCCTAGAGGGGATATAGTGGTACCCACCCATCACATGATAATTCTAATTAATTCCTCATATGAATAGGGATAAACATTTACAACATTAACACCTGAATCCTAAATAACTTTCCCCAATTTGTAATCATAATCACTAACCAATCTGAGTAGCATGGTGAATATTATCATGATTGCACTTCAACATTCAAAATAGTCATTAACCATTTCATTATATATGATAGATTAAAATCCTAATATATCAATCTCTATAATGAAAAAAATTCAATAGAGGTTTTGAAATAGATGATAATACTCTATTAAAATCGTTGATGGATTCTTGAGAGAAATACACCATATTACATTTCAAAGATGAGGACTTTTGGAAATATAATTTTCCATTTTTATAATTTTTTAATAAAATAAGTAATAAATATATATATATTTCTTTTAAAAAGGTATTAATTTAATTAAAATTATCATTTCATCAAAATGATTTTAGATGGTACACAAGAATGGGTAATAAATCGAGATGTTCCCTATAATAGGGCTTTCAAATCAGGAAGGATTGAGATTGATCATTATAAAAAGTGTAACTCCCCATAAAAAAGATGAATTATGATCATTAAAAATATATAGATTATTAAAAAAAATATTTTGGTTGATTAGGCGATAAAAATTAATAATTTCATTTTTCTATGGTTTTAGAAATTATAATCGTGAAAGAAAATATAGGTTCCAGGAGAAACCCTTACCTTATGTCCGATTGCGTTCTAAACATGACCATAACCTTCATAATAATAAAATAATATTAATTAATTAATTAATTCATAACATAATTTACATAAATTTTATTTATTATAATTTAATTAATATTATTTATAGTCTTCTGTGATTAAATTTTATTTCTTGGGAGTGTTAGTTTTCTTGGTGTTCTAGATCATTGTACTTATATATGAGTTTGGAAGTTCATGTGGAATCGGTATAATTATCCAGAATTTATTATATGTGATATTAATGAACATAAAGACGTTTAAATGGTTATATATATCAGTTCATTATATTCTATATTAATGAATCATTAGATAATACATTTATTGATAATTGTTTTCAATATTACGGTGGTTATTCATCATTACGTACTCATTTTATTTATTGTTTATATTTTGTAAATATGTTAAATAAATAACAGAATAAAGGTTTTAATATATATATTATAATTTTCTAACCATTGAAAGGGTTTATTTACCATTCTTTTAGGAGAAATGTTAGAATTAAAATACTTCATCTACAAAGGATGTTAATCATCACCTAACATACGGTGATTTATTTTTTAAAATAAAAGATTGTGAGAAAAGTGTTTGAGTAAGCTTATTACGATAACATGATATCATTCTAGAATATAGATGATACTGGAGATTTCATTATCATTTCTATATAATAGTTGAGGAGTGAATAATAAAATAAAAGAACATGAAAAAAACTAAAAGGAAAAGGAAAAAGGATTTTACCTCTTGAATAAACCTTCTTGAGAACCTTCTTAAGGGGATTGGTTTTGGGGAATCTGATGAGATGAAGAGATCCTAAAAGTGGAGGAGAGGCCTGGGAAGAGTATTGGGAAAAAATTTGAGAATTCTAAAATCTTGTAAGGTGTGAGTAGATGTGGTGGTGAGGGGTGGTATTTATAGTGGAGCAGTGTGGTGATTTCTCATTATTTTATTAAATATTTTATTATTTTTCTTAAGACAACCAATAGTTTTGATAATATGGAATATATATATGTTAATATGTTTATATGAATTCAAAATGATGGTCTTAAATTAGTCACACATAACCCATGACACAATAAATCATGTATTTATCATTTATCAAAAATTATCAAATTTTATTATTCACAAAAATTCAAGTATTTTAAAAAAATCCCAAAAATTCACCCTTGAAATTATTAATGTGTGGAATTAAAAAATGAACTCCATTTTACTAAAATATCTTTTCTTAACATGATAATTTTAATTTTTAATTAAAATCACTATTTACTCGAAAATACATAATTAAAATCAGTATCTGATTATATTAGAGTTCAAAAAATTAAATAAGGTTCCATAAAATTATCCTAAATTCATAATATGGAAAAAAAATAATTTTGGAATAAATTTTATATGAATATTTTTTATTTTAAATAATTTTATTAATTATAAAATTTTAATTAAATATTTATGGCTTACAAAATACCAATAATTAATTTAACATTTGTTTAAATATTTATTTACTTATACAATGATATAATTAAATGATAATTTAATTTATAAAGTGTGATATTTAATTAATAAATTCATGTTTTATGTTACTACTCATTATTCCTACTAACCAATATATACTTTTTGATATATGGGGGATCAAAGTTAAGCTTATTTTGTAACCTTGTTTCTAAAGTTTATGATTTTCTTCTTTTTTAAGTGTTATAAGTTCAACCATTTCTGTAATTTTAATGTTAAACTTATAATTATGTTTTTGATTTTAAATTATTATCTTAGAACATGAGGATTTGTGTCTATTGGATAGCCTATTTTAACCACATTATGTTGGTGGTAGCTAATGACAGATTTGATTACATATCATTGAACTCATGACGTGGTAATTCTTTACAAATTACAAATTCTCCCTCATTTCATGTAATGACATATTATGTGGATGTTAATTATGGAACAACAAAGTGTGAGGCTTTCCTAAAATAATGTAATTATATTTTTTCATGAAAATTCGTTAACTATATGAAAATGATCTTGATTCCAAAATATTTATCCATGTATCTACATATCCAATGAATCATAATGTCCCTTAGGCCATAAATTTTTTTATATTTTTTATTTTAACCTTCTCCTAATCTTTATATCCATAACTCTCCATAATAACTTAATGGATATATTTCTTTTTCATGTCAATATTTTCTCTTCCCACTTATGTTCTCTTATGTGGGAATCAATTTTTCATTTACAATGGCTAATGGTTACGAATCCAGATTTCTTTCTTAAAATGATGTTTTTAAGTTCATTATTACAATGTGGTTTTTTTGAAAACAATTATCATGTATTAACCCTTTGTTAACCAAGAATTATTTGTAGGGATACATTCATTTTACAAGGTTTATAATGTAACACCGCGATATTTAGTGATTATGTCCTAATTAAATTAATTTTTCGATATATTACATTTCAACGAAAAATTTATAGAGTATTTTATTTATAAACACATAATAAAAAAACTATTTTCCCTATATTATACAAATAACCATGATGATCTTTCAATATATGAACAATATTGATTAGATTGTGGTACATGCAACTTGGAGTTTTCTTCTGTTACATGTAAGATTGAGTTTTACCAACTTTTAATGGAGAATATAATTTTAAAATAAATTTTGACAAATTTATGAATTTTAATTTCAAAAATAAACATTATTTATTGATTAAAATTTTATAAATTATTTTAAGGTGATTTATTTTTTAATTTTCTGAGATAATGTGTTTTTGATGAATAATGAAAAATACTACAGTTTATTTAAAAACTGCAATTTCATTTCTATTATTATTAATTATTAATTATAATTTAAATTAGTTTTTAAAGTCATAATAGATCAATTATAAATATAATAATCTAATTTAACTCATTATAAGTAATTTCAAATTGAAATTAAATATAAACGCTTACTAAAATTTTAAATGTTTTAACTTTAAAAAACATATTTTCTCGCTATGACTATGGGATTAGAATGAATCTTAATTATTCCACTTCTGTAATTTTAATTTTTTTAAATGGAAATCCATGTTTGTAATAATTATAATAATATTTTTCTATTAATATAAACGTATATTTTGTTTAAATATATTAATGAAAGTGATTAAAATTAATTATTATGATTGATATAAAATTATGCTTAATAAGGGACTAAACCATAATAATTATGGAAAAACTAATATATAATCATTTCCAATAGAAATGTTTCTCTAATAGTTCTATTAAATATTATATTGTTTTTATTTATTTTTGGTTATTGGGATATTATTAAAAGGATGTTCCCTATATAAAAGTTTATGTATTGAAAAATACAAAGGGGGAACTTTCTTTATATTTAATGTTTATAAAACTTTTAGTTATATGGAAAAACTCATATTTTGGGTTATACACATTATTTTAAAATATAAATGAGTTATTTTCATTGTTATAATTTATCATACTTTTTTAGAGATGATATAGTCACTCGTAATTCATGAGAAACACCAAGATGGTGATTATTTAGTTAATAATTAACTTAAATAAGTGATACTATAAAAATTTATTGTAAAGTAAATTGACAAAATTGTTGTCTCTAATTATTAATTTAGATTAATATACCATGTTAAATATATCTAAAACTGTTATATTTTTGTTCAATTTTTTTATATTATAATTAAAATTAAATAAATAATGTCAAAATTATTCTTAATGGTATTTTTAAAAAATGATATTTTATTAAATGATTTAAATTTAATAAAATTACTATATTCTGAAAAGATATTTTTTGGAGTTAATAAAAATTAAATATATTTTATTATTGGACTAAATTATCTTTTATAATTTACATATTTTGTTATAGATTGTAAAACCATTATTAGAATGATTTGAGTTGAAGTAGTGTTTTTTTGCGTCCCATGTGCTTATTTTAAAATTAATTTCCAAAAAACAAGAGATTTATTATTTTGAAAACCATATATCATAAAATATTTCATTGGATATATATTTTATAATATCTCAATTTATTTTAGTCTTAATAGTTAAATTATTTTAGTTATAAAATTAGATGTTGTAGTAGAAACTAAAATGATAAAATTAAGGAATCATAGATGTTAGGGAACTACATTTTTAAAATTAATATATTTTCCTATATTGGTGGTTTATATCAACCATTATTTCCATTTATACAATTATTTTTCTATTTTGGTACCACATTAGGTAAACGAGACGTTCTAGTAATGAATTCCATTTGGCTTTTACCAGAGTGTCTCTCATCCTCCACTATAAAATGGGAAATCACTCTTCCCCTTATTCACACCACTCAAAACACTTAGGTACTTCCAATATATTTCCAATTCAAACCAAAAATTCCATAACAACCTCCATAAATCATTATGTTATTAATAAATCAATCCATGTAATCCCTTGTGTGAGAATAAAAAGGAGTTACCAAAATAAATGGTAAAACCCTCCCACAGGCTGCATCATTTAATTTTCTTTCCCCACCACCTCAATCCCCCTTATTCCATGATTATATAAAAAATAGTATCATAAATATATTGAGATGTTTTTATGTCATGTTTTTAACCTATACTTACACACACATACATTAATATATTTGCAAACATACTATTTATTGTTACAAAAAACTACCATCTAACAAAACGATAATTGTTAGTTATTCCTTAATCACCTCTCATTTTGGTAATCATGATGGAAAATATATTTATATATAATATATAATATATTTATTCTTATTTAATTATTTTATAACACATAAATTTATACCCTCCATTTAGGGAAAATATGATAATTTAATTTGAGGATGTGTGGACTACCTCCATCTCAAAGCGATGTGATTCATTTACACACTATATAGAATATTTTAAACATGTTTTTTAGGAAATAATATGATATATATGACATAATAATTATAATTTAGTGATATTATATAAATAAATTCATATATTTCATTTTCATTCTTTCTATTAGTATGATACTAATATAAAAGGACTGTTCATGCATTGGTACGACCTACCATCTCCATGAATACTGTCCTCCATTTCATACTTATGTATTATATAATTTATTTTAAAACACTAATAATTAATATTAATTTATTATTTATCATGGATTTAATTATAGAAATCATGATATTAGTATAAGGACCCACATTATAATAAATTAGGACACATTGGATAAACCAAGCGAATATTACTCAAGGACCAACCTTAACATGGAATTGTTAACAAAAAGGAAATATAAAGTAATACTCAAACCATATATTATATTTTAAATAATAATATGGATTTATGATATATTTATAATAAGATTTTATTTACTATAAATTATTTTTTAATGAGTGCAATGAGAATCTAGATACAGGGTGAGGAAATTCAAGTCACATTTAATTTACATGATATTCATGCCATTATCACCACTAATTTCATTTTGGATATGTGTATAATTCCCACAGATGTATTATATGATTACTATACTTATATTTATGTGTATTTACATATCTATTTTATGATATTTAATTTATGGGAGTTATGTTTCAATATTCCATAAATCGTTAAAGTAACTTTTTCACAATTTTCCTTTTTCGAGACACATGCCATTTCACACACCCATATTTTTTGAACGAGCTATAAATACTGAATTATGAACTATTATAACTTCAAAAAATTTTATTTTTATGAAATTTTATGGTTCATGTAATTCTATTCTTTCCATCATTAATTAATGTTACCAAAATGGTGACAGTTTATTCTTACAACTTCATCGATATCAAGATTGTTTATAATTACGATTCCACTGATGAAATTCTAAGATCAATAACTCAATAAGTCCTGTTAGTTTTTTACCAACTGGTTGTTAAGGTTATATCCAAGTAATGGTACCATTTTTTCAAACTTTGGTACATAACATGGTCAAGAACGATTTTTTATGAAAATATTACTTTACCTCTCTCTTTAGTTGTAAGTCCATGTTCCATTAAAAAAATGTATTCTAAATGTTTTCAAAAAATATTCGACTATTATAAAATGATATTTAAATGATATTTTTACCCATGTTTTTTCTTTTTTAATCAAAATGGATTTTAAAAAAAATAATCTAGTTGTTTTATAGTCAATGCACCATTCTAAACTTTATACGGTGCAAAAGAAATGTTCTGAATATATGGATTTCCACATTCATAAATGGAATTCCATTGAATATTTATTGGATTATAATGATGTTTTTATAAAGAATATGTTTAACAAATATTCTGGATATTCTTTTTTAAATTTTTTTTCATAAAAATGGTGTTCATAACATTTTGACCCTTGTTTAAAATTATTCAAATAAAAATGCATTCAAAACGTTTTAAAATTATCTTTTTAAGCATCTATGTATTCTAAATGAAATATTTGTAAAAATATTAACATTATTTACTAATAATTGTTTTCATAATATTATAAATGAAGAATTATTTTTAAAACTTTTGAAGCTTATTTTATAATTTTTCAAAGAAGGAGAAGATGATTTCTAGACTTTCTTATATGTTTTAAATTTATTTTCAAAGACATTTTTTCTAAACAAAATTCAATATTATTTTATATGTTTTCAAGAAAAATTTATTTAATAATGTTTTCAAGCTATATTTAGTTTTTTTCCTAGAAAATGGATTCCAAAATGTTTTTAAATTATTAAATTTTATGATTTTATGTTTTTCCATAAATTGTTTTTTAAAAGGTATTATGTTTGGAAAAATCCTTTAACAAAAAGGAAATGATAATTTCACCAATAAATTGTTATAAAAGATCTATTATAATTAATTTCCATCTAAGATTACATCCATGGATGTTAATCATGAATTTATTTGGAAATTATCCAATGGATCCACTCATATTCATTATCTGAATGGTTTACGTTTTTATGTAATGAAATTAATGAAACATGTTTCTCTTTAAAGGGTTTTATACTACTAAAATATTTTTATTTTTTTGTGTTAGACTTTGATAAATTATTATGAAATCTCACTTTTCCATTGTTTATGATATGATTACGTGTTTATGAAACCAATTTAATTTCATGGTATTATGATAGGATCATTATATAGCCCATATCGTTTTGTGATTCATGATATGATGGAAGTTTTATTATCATGTGGGAAATGTATGAAATATTTCATCATGAGATATGTGGGACTTATATCTCCTATAATGAATTTGGAAATGATTTATATCTAATGATATAATGATGGGAGTCATGTAAATAGACTCAATCCACTATGGGTAGATGGGGAAACCTATTCCCCTTATAATGGGTGGACTGTGACTAGGGAAAGTGTTTTTTCCCGCCATGTAGGTGTAATCACCTTAAAGATAAAATATAAGGAAACATGATCTATAATGGGAAGATGGGGAAACCTGATCCTCTATGGGAATATGTGGAAACCCAATACCATACAAGGAACGGATTGTGACTCGGGATGGTGGTGTATCTAGCCCAGTAGGTGTATTTTACAAAAAGTGACTTGATGAGTACTAGGACTGCATCATGACATATAGGCAATGATATCACATGTTTATATATTCCAAAATTCCTTGTCTTATTCCTACGAAATTATTTCATGTAATATGTTTTTCATTTCCATATAAATATTTACTTTTGAATAAACATACTTTATTCTATGATTTTTTTTGATATGCAGTGTTTGATATTATAAGTTTACGATCATGATCTCATACCCCTATACAGGTGTTTATGGTTACATGTATCCTTGTTTTACCTTTAATAATAATTTTATCTCATCCCTTTTTTTGTTTGCATCCCCCAGTTATGAAGATATTTATTAAATATGGTTTGTCTAAGATGGGGTCAAGTTATGAAGATCCTAGTGGGACATAATTTGGCACGTTTATATACCAATTATTGTGTTTCTGTTTTTCCAATGGAACTAAACTAATACAGTATTTTGGTGTCTATTTAAAATTTTTTAATTATTATTTAATATTTTTCTAATTTATATGTATGTTAATAAATGTTATTTATATATATAGTAGTTCATTAATAATTAAGTGGGGCATTATTCACACCCATTACAAAAAGATTTAAGGAAATATACAACATAATATTTAATGGGGAGAAGGTAAATATTGTAAAATCACCAAAATTGAGATGTAAGTACCCAATGATGTGGTGGATGATTTTTTATCATAGTTTCAAATTAATCCGACACATTATTTGAATCTGGATCGTTGAAATATTTAATATCAACCATTTTTCCCAGGAAAATTTGTTATTTCTATGTCATATTAAGAATAGATTCATCACTCTTAAATCCTATTGGATATTACAGGACATCATGGGTGTGCTAGGTACTAACTATTATATATAAAAAATTTATCATTATTTATAAATTATTATCAAAACTATGGTTGATCTCGATATAATCCTTATTATGGAATGGATATAAAAATATGATAAAAAAAATTTCCCCTTAGAAGGAAATTGAACATGGAAATAATATTGGGGGAATATTTATCTTTATATAGGATATATAATCATCTAATTCTTTTCTAGGTCTATCCCCAGTATATCTTTTGAATGAAATTATTTTGGATGAATCTAATGTGAAATCTATAGATGCAGAAGGAAATCCTGAAATTTAGAATGTATCTATTGTATAATAATACATTGATTTTTCCCATGGAATTACCACGACATCCACCAGAGAATGATTATTTATTTTCAATTGATTTAATCACTAACAAAAGAACAATATCAATGAATCCATATATAATTCCCTTTGTTTATTTAGTGGTGTTAAATAATAAAATAGTATAATAATGTGATAATGGGTGTATTATCACCACTCCTTCACAAATAATTATTTTATATGAGAAAACATATAAATCCATGAGGCTACGAATTGGTTATATTTAAATCATTATTATTATGATAAATTAAAATTATACTCCACATAATATTGATGAATTATTTTATCAAATCAATTTAGATCAACATTTTTCCAATATTGATGTTGATTCAAGGTATAATTAATTGTGAGTAACTAATGTAAAAATTAAAAATACATCATTCTGAACTAAGTATAGTAATTATGAATTTACCATAATGGAATTTGGATTGAATAATGAACCATTTTTTTTTTGGATATATAGAATATATTATTAAATGAATATCATTGTAATTATATTATGGTATTCACTAATTATTTCATGGTGTATTCTATGAGATATCTGGATCATGATTTCTAATTTCGGATCATTATTTATAATCATATAAGAAAAATGTTATATCTAAAATTTAAAATGTGTTTCTTATGGATTATGTAAATTTATTTTAATTACAATATTGTCTCAAAGGATGGTATCTCAGTTGATATTTTGAAGACGATAGTAGTCAGAGAATAGCCTAAAATAAATAGTATTATAGTGGTATGTTGTTTCATTAGTTTGTAAGGATACTACAGAATATTCATAAAAAAATTCTCCTAATTGGATAACACATCAAATTTTTTTATTCATAATGGGGTTATGTTTACAATGAAAAAATAATGAAAAGTTGTTTTTGATTAATTGATTGGAATGTTGGTGAATTATTTTAATTTGAATCTACCATTAAAAAAATTGGTTTGTGATATAGAGTTATTTAAAAAGGACATGGTTTTTTCCTTAGAAAAATTAATAGTGTTAATTAATTATCAATAAGGAAGTTAAAAAATCTTGAACAAAACTATACATCCCTTGACCTTGAGTTTTTTAGTTTTAATATTTTCACTAATGATATGGATTCCGTAACATTACATTGAATGATGTGAGATGTACATAGTCATAAGAGACTAAAATATATATTTTCAAGAAATGTGATCAACACAGGGTAATGTAGATGGCTTGAGATACTGAACGATTATAATTTCTAAATACACAATCATCCATGTCAGTAAAATAATGTAGTGGATGTACTAATTATGAAGGATCATGGAGTTCTAACCCAAATTTGAATTGAGTTGGATACTATGTTAAAAAAGCTAATGTTGATGGTTATGGGAACAATTATGTAAGGGGAGACATCAAATCCTTTCCAAATGACTATGAAAAATCATTACATCAAAATAGAAATACTCTAAATCAGATGTTGATAATTTCTAAATGAATATAAATTCTATAGATGTTGAGAAATTAGAAGACATCATTGTTAAAGATGGAATTATAAAAATTTAATGATATTTTTTTTTCATCTATACCAATACTTGGATTGTAATTATTTGATGAGTCCCATAGATAAAATTTCTCAGTACACACTTGTAGAACTAGGATGTACATGGAATTGAGTGAGGATATTTGTTGGGATAAAAAATAGTATGAAATTGATAATTATGTATTAAGATTCTTAGTTAGATATAAATTGAAGATGGAAATATGAAGACCCATGAGGATTCATGTAACCTATTCTAATTATAATATCGAAATGGTATGACATCACTATGGAATTTTTCATAGAGAAACCAATTAATCCATAGAAGAATGATTATATTTGGGTTATAATTGATTTCTTAACCAAATATTCACATATAATATATATAAGTAGTGATTAACCAATTGATTGAATCACATGGGTCTGTATTAATGAAGTATGAGAACCTTTGGGTCTACCTAGTTCAATTATGTTTGATCATGATAGTCATTTTACCAAGAATTTTTAAGATTTCTTAAAAAGGATATTGATATTGAGCTCTATATGAGAACATCCTTCCATCATAAAATTTATTAACAGATTGAAAGGATAGTTCCAATAATGGGACACCTATTGAGGTCATGCTCACTTGACTTTAATCATCTTTGCGATCAATGTATAAAATTTTTATAGTTTTCCTAGAACAATAATTTCCATTAAATTAAACTTATGGTATCCTATAATGCATTATACAGAAATATATTTCATAATCCAAAATGGTGGGATGAAATTGGGAAAATAAAACTTATTTTTTATAATATCGTTGAAGACACCACAATATTGTTAAGGACTATTCCTCACTATATTAAAGATTCACATCGATGGTAAAATATGTGTGTTTACCCATAGAGAAAGGATTTGAAATTTAAATTGGGATATCATGCTATCATTAAGACATATCCTTGTAAAGTTTTCATAAGGTTCTATAATAATGGGAAACTGGGTTCCATGTAAATTAGTCCCTTAAAAATATGGAAATAATTGGCGGTGTGTCTGAACTATTGAACATTATACCTTTCCCATTTAATGTAAATGATTTGTTCCATATTAATATTTTTTTTAAAAAAATTTCCTGATCCAACACATGTGTGAACCTCTGAAGAGATATAATTTTGAACCTAATATATATTACTATTAACAGCACATCTAGTTTCTTTTTTCTTGATATAATGTACTAAAGAATCTGAAGACTCAAATAGAAAAGGTACTTTGCAGATATCATAAAATAGAGGAAGAAACATAGAAAACCAAAGATATTATGTATAATAATGATAATCATTTAAGTATAAGTCAATATCATTGAAATTTAAAAGAATAATTTTTTATTATCTCTAAAATATTGTACACCCTCATACTCTATAATATATTTCCCAATTAATAAATTTAATTTCTTCTATAGTCTGTGACACAAAAAAACCCCACCCATAATTATATTATGTGGACAATCTACTTTAGTAAAATTATTATATTCTCACTATTTGAAAATTTCATGGCCCAAAAATCGAAATTTGATAAGATGTATGTTTCTTTTGAACTTACATTCTCCAAATAAGTCGAGATATAAATGTCAAAATATTAATTTGGAAATAATCTATTACGAGTAATTGAAAATGTTGAATTTTACTGTTATATAATTTATTTATAATATTTAGTAAAAATTTATAAATTTCACAATTTATTAACTATATATTTTATAGAAATATTGAGAATAAAATTTTTAGGTAAAAGAACTAATTCCCAAAGTACTGTTTATTTTTTGAAAAATAGTTTTTATTTAAAAAGACATAATGTATATCCATTTCAATTCATATTAATAATGAATAATGATGAATGATATAAAATAAATCAGTATATAATATATATATGACTATATGAATACAAATATATGTAATAATGGTTATGATTCATGTATTTAATATTCGACCATCCTATTTATGGAAACTACATGCGTTAAAGATCAATTTTTTAGAAACATTTTTGAGTCATATTTTAAAATAAAAATTTCCACTTATGAGAATTGAATTTATTGTATTAAATAATTATAATAATAATAATTTATATTAGTTAATAATTATATTTTAATTTTTGGACCTTATGATATAAATAACTATTAAAAATTAATTAAAACTTTTTTGTTCAAGAAATGTTTTACAGATTATTTTCACTTCTATTAAAATTAATTTTACACACAAAATAATTTTATTGATAAATTATATATATATATATATATATATATATATCATATAATAACAATCCATTTATTTTAGGTTTAAATGATTAATTTTCTTTGATAAAAAACAAGTTACCAAGGTTTAAACAAAAATAGCAAATCTAATTACTAATAGAGGATAACTGGAAAAAATTTTAAAACATGATTAAAATTTTGAGGTGGAAGAGTATATTATCCATTAATTCCCTTTAATCCATTGTTTTTCAAAAATTTTGTATTTTTTTAAAGGATTTATTCCTATTATTGAATTGTATTGGGTATTTTAAAAAATTGCATTCCTCCTCGATTAAAAAATGGATCCCACTACCCTCTAGAATTCACACATCTAAACAAATTTTGATCATAACAATAATACGAAACGATCTCCCCAAAATAATTATCCACATTTTGGATATTCTATTCCTACAAAATACCAACCCCAGTGTCATTAGGAAGTGATCCAAAAGAGTTTTTAGTAACACAAGGAAATCAAATTAATGAATATATTTCTTTTTCATTATAATTTTTTCCAATATATTTTGTATTAAATATAAAATATAATAAAACATGTATCTCACATATTCAATTATTTTATTTTTTAAGGAATAATATGTATCGCTCCACTTCTCATTCAAATGGTATACCAATCCATCACTCATGTGTATAGAGGACTACATCCTCCGGAATTGATAAAAAAAATTCCATTACCAACTAATATGGATTGTCATAATGTGATAAATATTGAATACAAATAATTCATATGATAAAAAATTGATTATTTAAAAATAGTATACCATCAATTTTATTACCCATTCAATGATTAATGGGGTGATGTCATCACTTTTGTGTATGTAAAATCTACATTCTTCAGAAAAGGTATTCATAAACATTTTCCATGTACAATTGCTGTAATGTTTATAAAAATTTATATAATAATTAAATATGATGTTTTTAATGTTAACATTATTATTTAGTTGGTGGAACTATATTATATACCCAAGAACTGAAAAATTCATGAAAACAAATCATGACCAAACATAGAAATTAACACCAGAAACAATAAAAATAATAAATGAATATTAACTAATGTGTGGTACGATGTTATAAGAGGATAGTATAAGATGTTTTAAGCCATAATATTTTTCTAGTATAAATTTATAACATAATTAAAACCATTATCTAGATTGATAAATCATGTTCATCCAAAAGGAAGAGTAAAGTAATTTATTTCATCTCAGTTTCAATTCCATTGAAAAATATTTTTTAATATGATAAATTTTACATTTAATTGGTGTATATGCTCTCCAATTGAGGTATTTATCATTAATACCTATTTATTAATGGTTTTTATTGTTTCAATTCATGATTATTATTTTAGTGGAACACTATATGAATGATACCAAATTGTAAAGAATCTATTTATAAATCTCAATTACATTTTTGAATGATTTGTATTATTGTTGAAGGAATCATGTAAATAGACCTTCAACAGTTCCAATAGTTTTCTTATACTATATATATTTAAATATTGTTTATGTCTCCTTCAAAACATTTCTCCTATTCAGAAAATGAATCATTGTAAAAAATAAAAATAAAGTGAAATCTACTTTTATTTATCATTTAAATGGCCATACTACTTTTCCTTATTAATTATTTTCCATAATTGTTATAAATAATATTTTTTTTATAAAATGAATTTTTGATAAATTTTTATATCTTAGAATTTTATAAAGGGCATGAAAGGTATATTTTTTTATAGAAAGTAAAAAAGGTAATGTCCCTAAGGTGAATGAAGATAATAGAACTCAACACTACCACAACTGATTTATGAAATTTTTCATATTATATAGGTTTTATATCATTTTAAAATGAAAAATACTTTATTAAATCTTATTTGAATATTTTATTTCAATTCAATTTATTCTTCCAATATAGGTGATTTTATTTCAAAGACCTATATTCCTAATGATCATAGGGTAACCTCCAAATGATTTATTAATTGGGTGATTATTAACACTATATTTAGAATATAACTTAATTATGATCATTATTCATTATAAATTACATATATTAAAAATATCCATATTCGTATATTATGGATATTATTATTTCTTAAATCATGACCCATTTTTAAATAGGTTTTTTACATTTTTGGTCCTTTGATAAACCAGGTAAATATTGATAAATCCCTATCCTTTGATCAATACAGTTATCTATTGCTAATACATATTGATTAATTTTTTAAAATGATCATTAAATATGTCATAAATTATTTAGACATGTAGTGACGGGGTGTTCCAAGAATTACATCTATCAAATTCATTTGTAAGTCTCATGAGACAATTCCATTTTCCATAATTAAATTGGGGTTACCCATAATATTAATCCATATTATGAAGTTCATTAATATATATATATATATATACCATAATATCTGAGATCATAGAGTAAAATATTAATCATTTCTTTCACTGAAAATTCAGTTATTATTAACCATGATATTATTATAATTATATTATCCATGTATTCATTTTGTGCTGAGGTTATTTTTTATATGTAAATTGTTTTCATGTATTTTCCTAACAATATTGATTTTTCCTGTACTAATTATGATATTCATGTCATTTAATAATTTAAAATTGTGTTCAATTATTTACGTTTCTGTATTGAATATGTAATATAGATTTTATATAGACATATTTTATACGTATCCCATACTAAGAATTTGATTTATCTATAATTATTTTTCTTTTCCATAGTATAGAAAATTTACTTGTTAGAATAAGATTCAAGGATGTTGATGTTTTACATTTGTTACATATTATATTTCACCAAAAATGAAAATTGAGAATTATATATGTATCTTCTTATCCAAAACTACTAAAATAATCGATCATTTTGGATTTTACCAGTAGTATTTATTCCATTGTAACATAGTAGAACACCAGATCAAGATTACTATGGTCGAGGTTGTTACACTATTTCTATGGTAACATGAATTGGTTTTGGAATAATAATTTTTGGATTCATTGGGGGACGTTTTATATATGGTTTTACGATTCTAGATCAGTTAGTGTCACACCCCTACTTTTAAATTTAAATATAAATTATTATTTATTGGCATCGGGTTATCTCACCAAGGTCTGGGTTGTGTCCCAATTAAATATTTTTGTTGTTTTGTAATTTTTTCATGTTTTGGACCCATGCGTAGTCAACGAGCGGTCAGAGGTAGCCACAATGTCGGCCCATGTGTCATATAAATGCTCATTATTCATACTATTATTATTATTAATGTCAATATATTATTATTATTGTTTTATAATTATTTTTTTATTGTTATTAAATTTTGATATTATAATTATAATTACTGTTATTTTCTTACAAAAAATGATTAAAATTATTGTTATTCTATTAATGGTGTTATTATTATTTCATTATTCTCACTGTTATTATTATTATTTTTATTATTAATTTTTTATTATTAATTTTTGTTATTATTATCATTATTATTAGAAATGTTATTATTATTATTTTTGGTATTTTTATTATTCTTATTAATATTACTATTCTTATTATTATAATAATAATAAGATGAATTAAAACCTAACGCTACCCGGCCCCCTTACCCACATTCGCTTCTCCCTAGCACAACCTCCCTCCCCTCCCACTCCCCTCACGTGGCCAGGCTTCCCTCATCCCTCCTGCTCTCGGTAGGCACCCTGTATGGCCCCCATCGGGCTCAGAACCCCTCCACGCTCACCCTCATGCCGCCCCTGGTCTGCTCCCGGACTTTCTCGACACTAGGACCATCATCCTAGTGCCAACCCTCCACCTTCATCATCTCCCACTCTAGAAGACCGTCCCTCGCCTAGCCGCACCCGCCAAACCGCGACCTCTCCCATGTCAGCTCCGGCTAGCTCCTATCCACCCTGTAGGTCCCAAACACCCCCGTCTAGAACCCCATCCGCTCCTGCTGGGTCTTGTCCTCCCTACAGTTCCCCTCACCCCACACTCCGACCTGCACACACCCGGCTAACCCTTTCCTGTAACGCCACGACCCCAGCTACCCAGAGTCGGTGGATTACTTCATAACATTGGCATGATCACAAAATATCAAGTCTCAAAAGACCGATTAGTTTAGTAGCCTTGGAAACACTAGATATATTCGTAAACGTTACATTACATCATAAAGTGAAAAACTACAATAACAAAGTCTCCATAGTCCACACTCATATCCTCTTCTGACAATCCCTGTAGGTCATTCATAAAATACTTCTTCACATCCTGGAAAATATTAAAACATTGAAAGGGGTGAGCTCAGATGCTCAGTAAGGATAACAATATTGCGGAAGCTTTCATAAATAAACATTAACATTTAAGGCAATGTATAACTAAAACAAAAGCCTTTTAAACATGAACTTCAACATAATATGGAAAAAGTAAAATGAGATAATGCCATTTACTTCTTCACATGGATATTCTACTGGTCGAATAATCACATGAAATATTAATAACCACTTTCATAATGAGGGAATGTATAATGCCAGACATTCTGAAACATTTTGTCAAGGCCTCGGCCAAGAAGTCTAAAATGATTAAGGCCTCGGCCAAAACCATAAATCAAATTGGGAAAGGGCCTCGGCCATTTCCACGTCTAGTTGTCTCATGAGACCTACCGATGCATCGAGGATCTATAGCAGGCTCCACCCGTCACTTATTAAGTCCAATACATTCCTCATATGAATTGGTTTAAACATATCATAAACCATAACATAATCGTATCACATAAAACATGGATAAAGGAAACATAACATTTCCACATTTAAATCACAAGATATCAATACAACACATTGATATAATAAAAATGCTTTCAAAACCATTTTCAATACCAGAATAAAAGAAAGTTACAACTTTGTATTTATTTTTCATTAAAAAAACGTGATGGCTTGTAGAGGAAGCCGAAACTCAAATAATGGTCACGGCGGCGGAGAAGTCGTTGTTGCCGCATAAGTATGGAAATAAAAACATTCCCTTTTGCCGTTTAGCTAAACACTTCGTATAAAAATACTCCTTTTGAATAAACGTAAAAGTCAAAGGGGTTTATACACCGTATAAAAGAAAGTTGTGTATAAAACCAAATATGCCTCAATGAAAGGAGATTGTGACGAAGTCCTTAAAAAGATTATTTTTAAAATAAAATAGATCTATTATGTGTATTCAATATAGGCACACATAAGGAAATTAAAAATACAAAATAGGACATAATAATATCATGACATAATTTGAAAGTAGGAGATTAACCCAAAGAATGGAAGTTGGGTTAAGAAATTCCCTTACCTCGTGTCTGACTTGACTCAACCGTTATTTAACCTCCTGAATAATAAACTAGAGTTAATATATACCTTATTAATAACCATTTTTAATTTCATTATCCTTTTTATATCACTTATTACAATGTTATGAACATTATGTAATTATTTAAGTTAATAACGGTCGTTTTGTCGATCTTTGGTACTTGAGTCAACAATAAACTTCTTATAATTACAAGTTGTTTATGTGGTAGAATATCCATTATCTCTAGAATTATATTCATGATTTAGATTTAATATATATCATATATATCCAGTATATACATTCATTTATAATATTACGTAACATTTAGAGGTAAGAAATGAAATGCACCGTTCATGGAGACGGTAAGCCGTACGTACGCATGAACGCTACTTTCATTTCTATTTCGTTTTTAATGGAATGAAATCATAATGCTATAAATCTATAATATAATTACACTATAATATATTATATAATACCATCTACTCCATCCTTTATACATCCCACATATGGCATTAACGATTCAAATCACTTTGAGGGGGCGGTAGTCCGCACTTCCTAAAATGAAATTATCGTGTTTTACCCATAATGGAAATCATAAAGTATGCCATAAATGAGAAATACAGAAGCATAAGTAAAAAATAAACATATTATATATCATATATAAATATAGTGACATCTTAATGGCCACCTTTGAAGGTGTTATATGAGTTTTGAACAATCATCGTTTCGTGAGGCAGAAATTCGCCATCCACAGATTCCGTATGTTCTATAACCATTAGATGTAGGTGTGTGTAAGTGTAGCTCGAATACTTATTATAACAACATCCTAGTATATTGAGGATACTAGTTTTGTTACAAAGGAAATTAATAAAAGAGTTTTGTGGGTTGGAGAAGAAAAATGAAACAAAATAACATTAGAGAAGACATTACCTCAAAATCGGGTAACTCTTTTTGATTTGAGCCAAAGGCTTCCTTGGGAAGAGTTCTTCCCAATGTGAGGCTTCTAGGAGTAAGAGGGGGAAGTTGGTAGAGTATTTGGGCAGAGTTTGGCCGAGCCAAATGGCTTGAAAGTTTGAATGAGGTGGTAGAGGTGGGGGCCTTTTATAAGAGGAGAGGAGGGGCTCTTTTGGAAAGATTGAAATGTTAAATTATTATACAATGCTTTTTGGATTATAAAGGTCCCACACTTATATAATTCGTGTCTATGGTGATAAGGGTTCGAAATATACCCATCCAATAGTCTTTGGACAAGTTTATGCCTTGTATTTTACATTATCTTTTCATTTTATTAAAATCGTTAAATAATGAGGTCATCGCTGCATCATAATGATGTCATAAATAATTTAATTTATTTAATGTATAAAAATTATAAAAAAATACTATGATGTAGGAAATATTTTTATCTTTCTAATGAATATTTATAGTCAAAATTTGGACTTGTGTAACCCCACTTAAAAACTGTTTTAGTAAAACAACTCATGTTTGTGTCAATTTAATTTTAACATTAAATAAATATATATTAATGTCATTTTCCAACCAAAGTGGCTCCATGGGGTCCCCAAGTTGACCCATGGGTTCTCGTGGTCAGCCATGACTCATCCAATAGGAGTAGGACAAGTGTCAAGCTCATCTCATATTATTAAAACATTATTTTTACCTTAAACTACACTAATTACCTCTAATCGCGATTAAGAACTTAAAAGTTACTATTCACCAAAAATTATTTTAATCTCATTGAACCACATTTTACTTCTTAATGAAAACCACGTATGTCAGATTTTTGAAAATCAAATCACAGAAGTGGTAATATTTCATTTTAACGAAAAATCGGTTTTAACAACCACTTAGTGGTTTCACTATTCATCAAAAATTGAAGTTTTTCAGAATAAGGCCAAAATTTCACCCTAAGCTATAATTGATATTCCGAATTCAAAAATGATGTCTATTTTACAAAATTCCAAACATATAAGTTGCATTAATTAATTTTATAATTAATTCCCGTTGTTACAACAAATAGCGTGTTTTTAAGAAACAATTTATATCAAAAGATTGGCAATTTTTTATGTCCAATTTCAATGTTAAATTAATTCTAATGACAACCATTGGATAAAATGGTAAAAATATATTCTAATTATACTTTGAAACCAATAAATAGTATAATTAATCACTATAAATTATTTTTATTAAAAAATTTGTTTTTAAGTATTTTTCACTATTCATAAAAAATTAGTAGTTCTCAGAAAAATACCAAAAATTCAACATAGGCTAATTTCAATATTCCGAATCCAAAAATGAAGTCCATTTTGATAAATAAAATTTATAAAATTTCAAAAAGTAGGTATTACTATTTACAACGGCTAGTTTAATTAGTTGTGGTGTGTGTTAGAGCTCGAGGTTGCGTACAACACACGCTATTACATTATTGAATGAGAAGAGTATCGTGGAAGCTCGGGGTGTTACATTCTCCCCTCCTTAATTAAATTTCATCCTCGCAATTTGAAATTTTTTCTTTGAAAATAAATGGTTGAAAATAGAAAATACCTTTGTGGAAAACCCACATCAGAAATAAGATTAATAAAATTTAGCATTAATAAGAGGGAAAGGGAAATGAAAGAGTCACCACCCAATTATGATCTCGATTAAGAGAACATTGGTGGAAATTAGAGACATATAATTGGGGGAAAGATGTAAATATTTGTAGGGAGTGATTGAGGTCATCAATCACAATCAACTGTAATATTGAGGGCCTCAAAGCCTTCAATCTATGTTGATTTAAAATATCATCAGTTCAACAAGACATAAGGTATTAGGATAACAAATTTTTTTGTTTTAATATCCCTTTACTAAAGTTTAAGAATTAATTTATTCATTGAATAAGAGATAGGTATATATATTTATGCTTGACAATTAGAGTTTCAACTTTCAACTCATCTTTCACTCAAAAAGATAATAGAACTCAAAAATATTATACTTATCCTAATTGTATAAGGTTCCAAATGTTAACACATACCATTTAGAATAGTAAAATTATTTTTAACAACCAGGGACTTCCTGTAGGCTAGTGGTAGGAAATAAAGGCATGTCGCACTATGGTTGTGGGTTCGATTCCTACAGCTTTGTCCGACACGACGGGTTATGCACCACCCTGCAGGTTGTCCTTTTCATAAAACTATAGTATCATAATATTCCAAAAATAATATTCATAAATTTTTTAACCTTAAACAATACTATCCAAAGATCAACTTAATCCACTCCAACCTTTATAATTATCCAAAATACATATGTCCAGACTTTCACTAAAAGGTCTCTTAATTCCAAAATCAATTTATCAGATTCCCCAAACAAAGTAAAGTTTCTCTTATTGTCACATACTAAAAATATAATTACCTTCATCATATTAAAACCTTACTGAAATCAATAAGTACTGTAGTACAATCCTTATATATATATCACATTATTCTAATAACCAGAATATAATCCATGAGTCCAAAAGCACCAATACATTAGTTATTATGCTTCAACTGTAGTAATAGCATAAGATTGTCCTTGATCCCTTGGCCTTTTCTGAGGTAAGTTTCCCTGACGCTTAGGACATTAATTTGCATAATGACACATTTCTCTACAATTGTAGCATTCAACTTTGATAGCCTCTTTCTTTCCCTTACAATCACGAGCCTGGTGACCTTTTTCTCCACATTTGTAACAAACTCCCATTCCTTTTAGGCAAGTACCAGGGTGATTCTTCCCACAATTATCACATAATGGAAAATCCTTCTTTCCCTTTTTCCCTTTATCTGTCTCTTGTTCCACTGTTCTCTTCTTCTATTGCTTTACTTTGTTGTCATAAGACATATAGAATTCCTTTTCTGTCTTGATAGCACACGAGACAATATCTTCGTATGATGAGAAGGATTGTGATACTAAAGCTCGATGGAGAAATGGTTTTAACCCATCAAAGAAATGATCAATCTTACTCCTTGGGTTACGTATATAATCGGCAGCATGACTCGCTAACCTTGTAAAGTTAGCCTCATACTTTTCGACATTCTCATCCTCCTTCTACCTCAGACTCAGAAATTGCCTTTCCATATCTTCTCGATGGTCACGAGGAAAGTATTTTTCTAAGAAAAGATCTTTGAACTCCCTCCATTCCATATTCGATACATCATCATCTTCCTTTGTGTTTTGAATCAGTGACCACCAATGATCGGCATCTCCAGTGAGGCGGTAAACTGCCATGACAACCTTCTCCCTTTCGCTACTCCCCAAGGCATGGAATATTTTCTCTAAGGAGTTTATCCATTGCTCAGCTACTAACGGATTTGTACCCCCATTAAATTTTGGTGGTTGTTGCCTCATGAAGCGGTCTAACATTGATCCTCCACGTTGCGGATCAGGGTGCTCCATACGAGTAAGGTTATTATTCATAACCTGTGTGAGTTGTCCTAGTATGGTAATAAGTTGATCAGCACCAGTTGTATCTCCAGATCCACAATAATTATCTTGAGCAGGAGGGAAATCCCTACACGGAGTGCGTGCATTGATACGGTTTCCATTCCTTCCACTAGGCGCCATTTCTAAACAATGGCATAAACTAGATTAGTTTATGAATTAAAATACATAATTCCATATTTTTAAAACACTTTACATAAATTGAACTATTTATGGATATAATCCATAATCATAAAAAGAAATGTTTTCTTTGATAAATTATATACTCCTAACCCTTCATAGTGGTTTGTAAAGAAAACGAGAATTATCCTAAGCATATCCCCTGGGTGTGTCGTAACCAAGAGTGCAGCAAGGCCCGTTGTCGTGCAACAGTTCCCGTTCGAGTCTAGCTCAAAGCGGTGTTTTCAGGTTTTACCCATAGGTACATCTGTGCCAGAGCCGCCTCTACCTGCTCGTATCCAGACAGGGATGTATTGCTCAGAAAACTCACAAAATCTCTACAATAACAAAATTCTAGGAAGTTCTTCTATACTAATCCTCAAAGTCTATCTTTCGGCTATGTGCTCTTATTAGAGTTTATCTAAATCTAGCTTCCAAGGTTAGTACTAAACTGCCTCTGATACCAACTGTAACGCCCCGACCCCAGCTACCCAGAGTTGGTGCATTACTTCATAACATTGGCATGATCACAAAAGATCAAGTCTCGAAATACCGATTAGTTTAGTAGCCTTGGAAACAATAGATATATTCGTAAACGTTACATTACATCATAAAGTGAAAAACTAAAATAACAAAGTCTCCATAGTCCACACTCATATCCACTTCTGACAATCCCTGTAGGTCATTCATAAAATAATTCTTCACATCCTGGAAAATATTAAAACATTGAAAGGGGTGAGCTCAGATGCTCAGTAAGGATAACAATATTGCGGAAGCTTTCATAAATAAACATTAACATTTAAGGCAATGTATAACTAAAACAAAAGCCTTTTAAACATGAACTTCAACATAATATGGAAAAAGTAAAATGAGATAATGCTATTTACTTCTTCACATGGATATTCTACTGGTCGAATAATCACATGAAATATCAATAACCACTTTCATAATGAGGGAATGTATAATGCCAGACATTCTGAAACATTTTGTCAAGGCCTCGGCCAAGAAGTCTAAAATGATTAAGGCCTCGGCCAAAACCATAAATCAAATTTGGAAAGGGCCTCGGCCATTTCCACGTTTAGTTGTCTCATGAGACCTACCGATGCATCGAGGATCTATAGCGGGCTCCACCCGTCACTTATTAAGTCCAATACATTCCTCATATGAATAGGTTTAAACATATCATAAACCATAACATAATCGTATCACATAAAACATGGATAAAGGAAACATAACATTTCCACATTTCAATCACAATATATCAATACAACACATTGATATAATAAAAATGCTTTCAAACCCATTTTCAATACCAGAATAAAAGAAATTTACATCTTTGTATTTATTTTTCATTAAAAAAACGGGATGGCTTGTAGAGGAAGCCGAAACTCAAATAATGGTCACGGCGGCAGAGAAGTCATTGTCGCCGCATAAGTATGGAAAGAAAAACATTCCCTTTTGTAGTTTAGCAAAACGCTTCGTATAAAAATACTCCTTTTGAATAAACGTAAAAGTCAAAGGGGTTTATACACCGTATAAAAGAAAGTTGTGTATAAAACCAAATATGCCTCAATGAAAGGAGATTGAGACGAAGTCCTTAAAAAGATCATTTTTAAAATAAAATAGATCTATTATGTGTATTCACTATAGGCACACATAAAGAAAGTAAAAATACAAAATAGGACATAATAATATCATGGCATATTTTGAAAGTAGGAGATTAACCCAAAGAATGGAAGTTGGGTTAAGAAATTCCCTTACCTCGTGTCTGACTTGACTCAACCGTTCTTTAACCCCCTGAATAATAAACTAGAGATAATATATACCTTATTAAGAACCATTTTTAATTTCATTATCCTTTTTATATCACTTATTACAATGTTATGAACATTATGTAATTATTTAAGTTAATAACGGTCGTTTTGTCGATCTTTGGTACTTGAGTCAACAATAAACTTCTTATAATTACAATTTGTTTATGTGGTAGAATATCCATTATCTCTAGAATTATATTCATGATTTAGATGTCATATATATCATATATATCTAGTATATACATTCATTTATAATATTACGTAACATTTAGAGGTAAGAAATGAAATGCACCATTCATGGAGACGGTAAGCCGTACGTACGCATGAACGCTACTTTCATTTCTATTTCGTATTTAATAGTATGAAATCATAATGATATAAATTTATAATATAATTCCAGTATAATATAGTTTATAATAACATCTACTCCATCCTTTATACATCCCACATATGGCATTAACGATTCAAATCACTTTGAGGGGGCGGTAGTCCGCACTTCCCAAAATGAAATTATCGCATTTTACCCATAATGGAAATCATAAAGTATGCCATAAATGAGAAATACAGAAGCATAAGTAAAACATAAACATATTATATATCATATATAAATATAGTGACATCTTAATGGCCACCTTTTAAGGTGTTATATGAGTGTTGAACAATCATCGTTTTGTGAGGCAGAAATTCGCCATCCACAGATTCCGTATGTTCTTTAAACATTAGATGTAGGTGTGTGTAAGTGTAGCTCGAATACTTCTTATAAAAACATCCTAGTATATTGAGGATACTAGTTTTGTTACAAAGGAAATGAATAAAAGAGTTTTGGGGGTTGGAGAAGAAAAATGAAACAAAATAACATTAGAGAAGACATTACCTCAAAATCGGGTAACTCTTTTTGATTTGAGCCAAAGGCTTCCTTGGGAAGACTTCTGCCCAATGTGAGGCTTCTATGAGTAAGAGGGGGAATTTGGGAGAGTATTTGGGCAGAGGGTGGCCGATCCAAATGGCTTGAAAGTGTGAATGAGGTGGTAGAGGTGGGGGCCTTTTATAAGAGGAGAGGAGGGGCTCTTTTGGAAAGATTGAAATGTTACATTATTATACAATGCTTTTCGGATTCTAAAGGTCCCACACTTATATAATTCGTGGCTAAGGTGATAATGGTTCGAAATATACCCATCCAATAGTCTTTGGACAAGTTTATGCCTTGGATTTTACATTATCTTTTCATTTTATTAAAATCATTAAATAATGAGGTCATCGCTGCATCATAATGATGTCATAAATAATTTAATTTATTTAATGTCTAAAAATTATAGAAAAAAATACTATGATGTAGGAAATATTTTTATCTTTCTAATGAATATTTATAGTCAAAATTTTGACTTGTGTAACCCCACTTAAAAACTGTTTTAGTAAAACAACTCATGTTTGTGTCAATTTAATTTTAACATTAAATAAATATATATTAATGTCATTTTCCAACCAATGTTGCTCCATGGGGTACCCAAGTCGACCCATGGGTTGTATTGGTCGGCCATGACTCATCCAATAGGAGTATGACAAGTGTCAAGCTCATCTCATATTATTAAAACATTATTTTTACCTTAAACTACACTAATTACCTCTAATTGCGATTAAGAACTTAAAAGTTACTATTCACAAAAAATTATTTTAATCTCATTGAACCACAATTTACTTCTTAATGAAAACCACGTATGTCGGATTTTTGAAAATCAAATCACATAAGTGGTAATATTTCATTTTAACGAAAAATCAGTTTTAACAACCACTTAGTGGTTTCACTATTCATCCAAAATTGAAGTTTTTCAGAATAAGGCCAAAATTTCACCCTAAGCTATAATTGATATTCCGAATTCAAAAATGATGTCTATTTTACAAAATTACAAACATATAAGTTGCATTAATTAATTTTATAATTAATTCCCGCTGTTACAACAAATAGCGTGTTTTTAAGAAACAATTTAAATCAAAAGATTGGCAATTGTTTATGTCCAATTTCAATGTTAAATTAATTCTAATGACCACCATTGGATAAAATGGTAAAAATATATTCTAATTATACTTTAAAACCACTAAATAGTATAATTTATCACTATAAATAATTTTTATTAAAAAAATTTTTTAAGTATTTTTCACTATTCATAAAAAATTAGTAGTTCCCAGAAAAATACCAAAAATTCAACATAGGCTAATTTCAATATTCCGAATCCAAAAATGAAGTCCATTTTGATAAATAAAATTTATAAAATTTCAAAAATTAGGTATTACTATTTACAACGGCTAGTTTAATTAGTTGTGGTGTGTGTTAGAGCACGAGGTTGCGTACAACACACGCTATTGCATTATTGAATGAGAAGCGTATCGTGGAAGCTAGGGGTGTTACATTGCCTCTCCCTCCTCACCACTATGGACCCTGCTGCCTCTACTTTATAGAAACTTCGATGCACCAACATACCCCACCACTTGACACGACCCGTCCTTGGGGCATGTGCCATGACTACCCCAAGCCCGCCATCCATAGGCCAGGGTCTGCCGACTAGCACTAAAGGCATGAATCCCTATACTGGGAAGGCATTGCCTTTATAAAAGTAAAAAAACACAACAGATTACACAACAGAAGTATGCACTATGGAATACTGAATACAAAAGTAAGTACTGAAAGGGAAAGGTGATATAAATACAAACCCAATAGAAAGTAGAGTACAACTGAAAATCTAGTACAGATGCAGTAAAGTAAAACACAAACCACTGAGTCTTCCTCTGAGAATCCACCTAAAGGGGGTGTACAGATGGACTCCTTAGCACCTCTAGTTCGAGAGTCCCCTCCATGTACGTCTCGCCAAGTGGTCCACCTCTGGGTACCTTCCAGATCCACAAGCCTCCACCTCGATCAGTGTTGTCTGTCTTCTGCATCCAACACAATGTAGTGCGGGCATAACCCATGCAGAAGAGAGTATACGAGACTCAGTAGGGACCCTGAGACCCCCAAAGGTCTCTCAAAATCCATTAAGGATAAAACATAGAAGAAAGATCCAACCACGAAGTATCAACCAGCTCTACTTAGGTATATTCCCATACATATACATAAGTTATCAATCACAGTTCGCCTCTAACTCTCAATCCGAAGCACAATCCATTCCACAAAAAAAAGCAAGTCAATCACATCAATGAAAATTATTTAAATTCAAGACTCTTACCACATAGGTATTTATAATTTGTATTGAGATAGAGATGATCAGATGTTGTCACAGATTCATCTATGTTGTCGGACCAATGCTGGATATAGACTAGAAAAGTTGTCAGACCCATGTAGTATACTAGACCAGCTACTCTGTCAGACCCACTCAGTATACAATTACAGAAGTCAAACTGTCGGACCCACTTAGGATCCAAGTACAGTATTCATCAGCGTCAAACCCATGGAGGATTCTAGTACAGTTAACGTCGTTTCCAAACCCACAGGGGATTCCAGTACGGTAGATGTCACTGTTGAACCCTCAAAAGATTCTAGTACAATAGTCGTCATTGTCAAACCCACGAAAGATTCAAGTACATTAGAAATAACTGTCAAACCCACGAAGGATTATATTATAGTAGTCGTCCCGGGCGAACCCATGGAGGATTATAGTATAGTTAACATCACTGAAGAAACCACAGAGGATTCCAGTACAGTAATCGTCGCAGTAGCAGATAGCTCTAGGGTTTCTGAACACATCACACTTGATTCCAAAAGGGTTCTCTCCTCGATCCAAGGTTTTGATAAATCAACTATCAAGAAGTCCAGAGTAGATGTATCCAGAAGTTCTGTCTCATCAAAAGAAACCCAACGCGACTGTCGGCGCGTCAATCAGACACCTGGTCTGAGAGTTATTGGCATTTTCGTTCTAGGGACCCGTTTGGAAATAAGATTGTTCCAAACCTGGCCATTTTCTAATGTTTTCCGAAACACACTTAGTGTATTGAAAAAAGACCACCTCTTCGCAATGATTGTAGTTCTGCAGATGACGTGTCGATCAGATGCACGATCGTGACGTAATTCCCGTTTAAGCGAAATGGGCCCGGCTCATCACACCCGGTGGGATGGTGGGTCGGCTTGTCCTGGCTCAGAGGGTCAGACTCGGCTAAGGGGTTGGCCTGGCCCATTAATTTGTGTATCGGCCCGACCGAGCATGGCCCGGCCCAGTTGGCATGGCTTAGCCCGTGGCGGGGCGCGGCCCAGCCGGCTGTTGGCCGCGTCCCGGCTAGCCCACCGAGCGATGCGGAGTGGGGGGGGGCTGACTTCCCGAACTAGTGGCGCCAAGCGGCGTCACCCTCCTTCCTGGCCAGCCGAATGCGGACATATTCTCTAGCGTGAGTGGCCCATGTGGGCAGGCCGCTGTCCTCCGCATGCGGCGCCGCAGCCTTCTCCAACGCGGCCGGCCGACGAGCCGTCCGCTTTACCCACCGATGTGGCCCGTGGAGTGCGGGTCACGGACCTCCACAGCATGGCACAATGGGGCGCCAGAGTTCCACTAGCATGGCCAGCTATAGCCGGTCGGTTCTACTTTAGCTGAGCGGCCCGCGGTTGTGGGCCACGGTTCTTCCGCATGCGGCCAGCGTGTGGCCACCGCTTTCTCCCTTCACCGCCTCTTCCAACATGCCTCCATTGTAAATTAAAATCAGGAAACACTAGAAGGTCATCGGGCCGTGTTCGTTTGGCCCTCTCCCACCGTGTCAGGCGGTAGCATTTGGCCGAAGACATTCCAAAGGATTCAAAATTAAAGAGATAATTAAATCATGTTTAATTATACAAAACCCCTAACTCATAATGGACATCACACGTTGTCGAGCCGCGGATGATGAGCGTCGTGGTAGTCTGGCGTCAAGGAAGAACAATGACGTCCTGTCAATATTGGAGAAGAGTCATTGATTCCGTTGACGTCAGGGGAAGAAGAAAGGATGAAGTTGCTTCATTTTATTTGAGTCGTGGAGCGTTCTTCATGTTCTTCATCGGAGAAGAACACTTTTCTTTTTATTTCTCCAGAGCCTTCCCAAAGAGAACAATTTCCAACCCAAAATGAAACAATAGGCTTCTCATATTAAAATAATATTTCCAAGCCTTTAGAATTAATTCAAATTGAATCAATTAATTATGGGTGAACTCTTTATTAAATCGGTGAGGTTGGCACATTAATGAGGGGAAGGTGGAATGTGGAGAGGCCCCACCAAAATAAATTAGGGGGAGTTTCCAAATATATTAAAGGGGTTGTTAATGGGTAGTTTAAGCGAGTTGAGGAGTTAGGGACTCGTGTGGGACCCACCACACTTTATCATCTCGTGGGAGGTTATGTTGGTGTGGGACCCACCCATAACTCCCCTTGTAGGAAATAACCAACTCATATAAATAAAATTGTATACAACACTTTTATTTAACTTATTATAAATCCCCAAATAATAACTTCCAACCCGCATAAAACGTAACTGCAGTAATGGTCCCCTTATGTGAATACTGGTGATTTGAGTTCATCAGTGTCCTCACATTTCAATTCCGAGCACCAGTTCAAATGATAGAAAAACATGCACGTACGTTTACTGAACATACCAGAACAAAACTTCAGAAATTGATTTCGGGCACACAGGGTCTCGGAATCAAGTGCCTTTAGAAACCACAGACTCATAAAATTCCAAAGTATTTATGAAAAAAATTTCTTTGAAATTTCATGGTCTTTAAATTACTCCTACCTCGTGGGTTTACATCCCTGTAAAGATACAACATACACTAGGGAAACAAAACTGGGTACTGAGCCCACATCTGAGCCTCCTGCTCCCATTTTCTCTCCTGGAGGTTCTCGTGCAGCCAGTGAACATGCACCAGTGGAATCGACCATACACGTAGGGCCCACTCCTATCGATCCTCGATATCCACCGGGACCTCCATGAAGGTCTCCCTGTCATTGATGATATAAGATGGGTCTTGCACGTATCTCCTCACCTGAGATACGTGGAATACGTCATGCACCCGGTGCAACTGAGGTGGAAGGGCCAGGTGGTAAGCCACCTCAACTACTTTGCTGAGGACCTGGAAAGGTCCAATTAAAACTCAGAGATAACTTGTCTCCACTGCCGAATCACTATAGACCTCGTTGAGGTGAGACTTGTAGGAATACGTGGTCACCATCCTCGAACTCCAGTGGTCTCCATCTCCTATCAACATAGGACTTTTGTCTGCTCTGTGCAGTCTTCATCCGCTCTTGGATGATCTACACATTCTCCGTCGTAGCTTGAACCATCTCTAGTCTTATAAGTGCTGACTCACCTGGGGCAGTCCAGCACAGAGGTGATCTGCATGGTCGGCCAAACAGTTTCTAGTAATGTGCCCTCCCGATTGTGGAGTGGTAACTGTTGTTGTACGCAAACTCCACCAAGGGTAAGTGATCCTCCTAGCTATGACCGAAGTTGAGGTCACATGCACAGAGCTTGTCCTTGAGAGTCTGAATGGTCCTCTTAGTCTGATTATCTGTCTGAGAATGAAAGGCAGTGCTAAGACGTAGTTGTGTCCCGAATGTCTCTTGCATCCCCTTCTATAGCCTAGAAGTAAATCGTGTGTCTTGATCAGAGACGGTCGTCGATGGTACACCATGAAGTCTTATGATTTCTTGTACTTAGAGGCGTCTCAAGCTCTCTACTGAAACCTGATCTCTGATCAGTAGGAAGTGGGCTGACTTAGTGTGTCGGTCGACGATCACCCAGATAGAGTCATGCCCTATGTACGTACATGGATGTCCCATCACGAAATCCATGGATATCCCGTACCACTTCCACTCTTGGACCTCTAAGAGATGTAGCAAGCCTGCTGGTACCTGGTAATCTACCTTCAATTGCTGACAAGTGAGGCATTGTGAAATGAACTCTACTACAGCATTCCCCTTCCTAGGAGTATATACTATCTCAAAGTCATAGTCTTGGAGGAACTCAAGCCAACATCACCGTCTCAGGTCACGGTCCTTCTACGAGAATACACACTTGAGACTTTTGAGATTAAAGTAAACCTGAAACAGTTCGCTCAAGGAACTACAGCAGTGACTAGAAATTTGTAAAGAACTCGACTACACCCTTTTTCACCAACATCCTATAGGAGCTGCTAAGATTTTTCCTTTTCCAAAAAGAGAAATCTGGTCTTATCCCCTAGATGAACCACGTCCTTTTCCTAATACAGTCAATCCAGACATGAACGGTACTATTTCATGCCATGGATGACGTCTTAAGGCCTCGACGCTACTACCAAGAGATCCAACCATTACACTCACCTCCAAGAGTCGATTCACACTGTCGGCAACAACATGTGGTCATTAGGTCCCCTCTAGTAGGAATCTCATAAGTGAGGGTCAAGTAAATGGTTTTAACCAGAATCTCTCAGTATCAACCATACAAAAAGGACAGGGAAGCAAACATCAAAAGGAAAAGTGTCTTTTATTATTGCAACTCAAAGTAAAAAAGTCACAAAGCAGCCACAAACAACTAAAACAAAGAAGCTAGTCCCACCCCTTTCCACTTTCTGCTTTATCATCTCCTCTGCCACGTCTGCCTGATTCCGGCGGACCTCCATGGTCGAACCTTTGCATCTACCTGGGAGGTCCCTCTACTGACTGCGGCTCATCTGTAGGGTGGATCGGGTAGTCTCGTGCCATGTGACCCTTCCCACCACATGCATAACACTGCCTGATCCACTTAAAGCTAGCTCTATTTCGTGTGCCCTGCACAACCGAACCTATATCCTATGATCGCCCACCTGATGGCCTGGTCTGCTAGGACACCTACGTCAACTCTCTACTACCGGCTTCAGAAAACTCCTCCACGTGTTATCCTGCGGAGGGTCTCGCCGCTGGTGACTGCTTAGTGAGAAAACTCTCCAGTAGAAGGGCTCTCTCCAGCACCCCCACCTATGTTGGGATATTCAGGGAGATCATCAAAGCCCTAATCTCATGCCTGAGTCCCTGCTCGTTGTTCTGGGCCCTAAAGAATGGGTCTCGTACCATATCTGTTGAGTAGCATGAGAGGTCAATGCACCTCGCTGAGTACTGAGCTACTGTCATGCTTCCCTACTGCAGATTATGTAACTCCTTAATCCGCATTGCACGAAGGGTGACTGCTACAAACACTACCTGGAACAGGCTCTCGAAGTCTGTCCAGAGTAGTGATGCCTTGTCCTGCACCTGTAGAATCATCCTCCACCATCTGCATGCTGCTTCATGTAGGAGACTCGTAGAAAGGATCACCATGAGGCCGGCTGGTGTCCCTACCAATATGGAAACCCTAACGATAGCCTCTAGCCAATCCTCAAATTCTTGGGGGTCTGTCTCTCCCTGGAACCTGGGTGGCCTCTGTTGTTGGAACTCATGCAACGCACTCAGATGGTGTGCACTCTCAGCTGCTGGGGCTGGTGGAATGGGTGGCCCAGCAGGTAGTGGTACCACTGGTGCCTCCGCTGTGATGGTGCCCTGCATCGAGGCCTCATCGCTCAGTGGGCTACCATATCGTATGTAACTCGGAACCCTAGATATCTGCCTTCGTGGGGAAATCCTGAAAAGGAACAGGTGTGACATGGTGTAAATAGTATACCTGGTGAGCTAACAAAAAGTAATCACGAAAAAAACTTTTGAAACACACATGCAATCAGTTTTTTTGTGCACTGATTCAGAAATCAAAGGTCAGGGTCCTGGTGTATAGATACTTCGGCCGCCATACCAACACCAGACTCACTAGACTGAAAACCACATTCAATACTCTTAACACTATTGCTTCATAGAAAATAATAATCAGAGTCCTGAGTTATCTGGTAGAACTGACTCCTCTAATACCAATTTGTCACTACTCGTTCTCAAGGCCCATTCCATGGCTACCCAAAGCCTGCCTTCCATAGGCCAGGGCCTGGCGACTAGAACCAAAGGTATAAATCCCTATACTGGGAAGGAAATGCATTTATAAATGTAAATAAACACAATAGAGTACGCAACAAAAGTAACCACTATGTAATAATGAATACAAAAGTAAGTTCTGAAAGGGAAAGGTGCCAGAAATACAAGCCCAACAGTAAGTACAGTACAACTGAAGAGCTATTAAAGTTGCAGTAAAGTAAAACAGCAACCACTGAGTCGTCCTCTAGGAATCCGACCTGATGGGTGGGTATAGATGGCCTCCTCAGCACCTCGGGTCTTGCCATCCGCTCAGTGTACGTCTCGCTAAGTGGTCCACCTCCTGGTACCATCCTACTCCACAAGCCTACACCTCGATCAGTGTTGTCCATCATCTGCATCCAACACAATATAGTGCAGGCATAGACCATGTAGGGTTGAGTATATGATACTAAGTAGGGACCCCGATACCCCAGAATTTCTCCCAGAATCCACGGATGATAAACCAGATACAATCACGAAGTATCAACCAGCTCTACTTAGGTATACTCCCATACATATACCTAAGATATCAATCATATTTTGGCTCTAACTCTCGAGCCCAAGCACAATCTAGTCCACACAGGAAAGAAAGTCAATCACACAGATGATAATAATTGAAATTCACGACTCAGCTCACACTGGTATACATCTTTCGTATTACAATAGAGATGATCAGATGTTGTCACAGATTCATCTAAGATGTCGGACCCACATAGGATACTATACCAGCTAAGATATCGGACACACGTAGGATACATGACTAGCTACTCTATCAGACCCACTCAGGATACAAGTATTGAAGTCAAACTGTCAGACCCACATAGGATACACGTATAGTATTCATCACTATCGAACCCATGGAGGATTCCAGTACATTTATCGCCATCTCTGAACCCATGGAGGATTCCAGTACAGTAGACGTCATTGTCAAACCCACAGAAGATTCCAATACCATAGTCGTCTCTGTCGAACCCATAAAGGATTCCAGTACAGTAGACGTTGCTGTCAAAACCACAGAGGATTCGAGTATAGTAGTCGTCGCTGTCGAACCCACGGAGGATTCGAGTACAGTTGTCGTCGCTGCCGAACCTATGGAGGATTCCAGAACAGTTGGCATCACAGTAACAGCCAGCTCTACGGTTTCCGCACACAGCACGCTCGATTCCAGGAGGGTCCACTCCCCGAGCCAAGGGTTTAATACATCAACGATCATTAAGTCTATAGTTGATGTATCCTGAAGTTCCGTCTCATAAAAAAACCCAATGCGATAGACGGTGCTTCAATCAGATGCCATGTTTGAGAGTTATTTGCCTTTTCGTTCCAGGGGCCCGGTTGGAAATACGCTCGTTCCAAACCCAGCCATTTTCCAAAGTTTTCCAAAACTCACTATGTATATCGCAAAAGGACTTCCACGTCGCAAGGGTCCTAGTGCTGCAGATGACACATCAATCGGACACACGGTCGTGAAGTAGTTCGTGTTTAAGTGCAACGACCCCGACCCGTCATGCCCGGTGGGCTGGCGGGTCGGACCATCTTGGCTCAGTTGGTCTGACCCAGCTAAGGGGTCATCCTGCCCATTAATGTGCGGCCTATCCCGTCGGGGCACGACTCGACCCGGCGGGCACGACCCAACCCGACTGTTGGTTGTGGCACGACAAGCTGGCCGAGCGACGTGGAGAGGGGGTGCGTGGCTCCCTGACTTCCTGAACCAGCAGCGCCGCCCTCCTACTAGGCCAGCTAAAGTCGGCCGGCTTCTCCAGCATGAGTGGTCCCCTCGGGTGGGTCGCTGTCCTCCGGAGGCGGAGCAATGCGGCGATGTGGCCTACTCTAACCCGGTCGACCGACGAGCCGGCCGCTTCTCTTGCCGAAGCAGCCTGCGGAGTGCAGGCCATAGACCTCCATAGCGCGGTGCCATTGGGCACCATGATTCCACCATCTCGACCGGCTATGGCCGGCTGGTTCTTCTTCGGTCGAGCAGCCTGTAGTTTCTGGCCGCGGTTCTTCCGTAGGCGACTGGCGTGCGGCGTCCGCCTTCGCTTGTCGCTGCCTCTTCCAACACTCCTCCATCACAAATTAAAATCAGGAAACATTGGAGGGTCATCGGGCCATGTTCATTCTGCCCGCGCCCTCCGTGTTAGGTTGTAGTAGTTGGCCGAAGACATTCCATCAGATTCAAAATGAATGAGATAATTAATTCATGTTGAATTATACAAAACCCCTACCTCGCAATTGAAGTCGCACGTCATCGAGCCGTGAAAGACGATCATTGAGGTAGTTGGGCATCGCGGAAAAAAAGTGTCTTCCTATCAACAATGGAGGAAGAGTCGTTGATTCCATTGATGTCGGGGGAAGAAGAAAGGATGATGTTGCTTCACGTCCTTCGAGTCGTGGAGCGTTCTTCATGTTCTTCATCATAGAAGAACACTTTTTTTTATTTCTCTAGAGCCTTCCCAAAGATAATAATTGAAAACCCAAAATGAAAAAATAGGCTTCTCATATTAAAATAATATTTCCATTCCTTTCAAATTAATTCAAATTGAATCAATTAATTAAGGGTGCTCAGTTAATTAAATTGATGAGGTTGGCATATTAATGAGTGGAGGGTGGAATGTGGAGATGCTCCACCAAAATAAATGAGGGGGAGTTGTCAAATAAATTAAATGGGGTGTTAATGGGGAGTTTAAGGGAGTTGAGGAGTTGGGGCCTTGTGTGGGCCCCACCACACTTTATCTTCTCATGGGAGGTTATGTGGGTGTGGGCCCCACCCCTAACTCCCCCTTGTATGAAATAACTAACTCATATAAATAAAATTGTGTACAACTATTTTATTTAACTTATTATAAATCCCCAAATAATAACATCTAACCTGCATAAAATGTAATTACGGTAAAGGTCCCCTTAAGAGAATATCGGTGTTGTGAGTTCATCGGTGTCCTCAGATTTCAATTCCGAGCACTGGTTCAAAAGATAGAAAAACCCGCATGTACGTTTACGGAACGTACCCAAACAAAACTTCAGAAATTGATTACGGGAACACCGGGACTCAGAATCAAGTGCCATCAGAAACCACAGACTCATAAAATTACAAAGTATTTAAGAAAATATTTTCATTGAAATTTTTGGGTCTTTAAATCACTCCCCCTTCTTCTCGGGCCAGTAGTGCACCGAATACGATGCTCTGGTTTGTGTTTTTTATTCCATATGTGGTGTTTTATTTGTTTCGGCTAAATCCTAATAACGCGAGTTGTGTTCCATATAGTTTTCTTATTTTCTAGGGAGTCCAATTTTTCTATTTAGTGTTTTTAATCTTTCTATAGATGTGTCTATATGTCCCCACATGGTTTAAGGTCAATGAATTTGGGTTTCCTTTCCAATTATGTCCAATTAATATATGAGTGTTTTTACTTAAATTTTTGAATTAGTTTTCACCTTCTCAAAACACTTAGTTAACTTTAAATATTGTTTTAAAGCAACATTATTTTTTAAAAATTGATTTTAAAATAATGATCTCATTATGTGTATGTAGTTTTGTGTATAAAAATTATTGATAAATGATTTTTCTTATCTAATTAATTTAATATGTTATATATTTTATTCATTTGGTGTGATCATAGTTTTATAAGAAGTTTAATATGATCAATTTATCTTTGTATCAAGTAATGTTATATGGAGTGCATTGATTTTTGAAAACCCATAGTGTATTCTCAATTAGTGTTTTTATGAACTATTCAATTATTGTATTTAATTTTGCATTGACTGTAAACTGTGTTTTGGTGTGGAGTTAATGTGCATTTAGTAACAAAAAAATATTTGAGTATTTTTTTGGTTTTAGGCCATGATTTGCATCATAAAATTGTTTAATAAATTTTCATATTGATATATTAAATTGTGAATGTGATTTCATTAATTGTGAAAATAGTTCATTTGGGTTTTCAAGTGGTGCAAGATAGATTTTTAATGGCGAGAAATTTGTTTTTATTATGCATTTGGTTATGCATTTGATTTTAAAATGGAATTTTCTTGTGAACATGGTGAGATGACGATGTAATCCTTTTTTTGGTTCTTTTTAAAAGTTTTAAAAATGATTGAATGACTTATTAATTGATGATTGGAATTCAAATCAAGAGTGAAAAGTTATTCAGTGTGCATTTGGGGTTTGTTTCAAAGGTAATTGTAATTCTTGGAAAAAGATTATTTATTTCTAAATGATGTTGGTATCTTTTTGTGGTTTCTAAAATATTTTTAAATGAAATGATTTTGAATATTCCCTTTTGGATTTGTAAAAGAAAAAGTGGTGTTTGGGTGATGTATTGGGTAATAATTTTGGACATGATAAGTTAAACACCCATTTGACACATTCATCTTTAGTGTAATGATTTTGTTAATTATTAGAAAGGATGGAGTTTGGTTTATAGTGGGCCCTTTTAACAACATTTATATTTTGAAAAAAAGGTATCAAAGGGTTTCAATGTTTTCCAGGAAAGATTTCCCAGTTGGAACCTTTGATGATATGATGTATGTATGTATTTATATAAATAATTTGGGGAACCACTATAGGGGGATATCCCTTTATGGGATATCATATAGGGTTTCCGTGTAGGCGGAAGGCAAGTGCGGTGAGATGAGTCACACATGCGAGGGCCTCTAACGTACAAAGTACAATTAAAAATATCAAGGGTTTCTGGAAATATTTTAGATGGTTGAGTGATGGTGGCTGATCAACCCTGGTTAGATGGGTTGGTACCCCTAGATTAGTTGATAGGCTAGATGGTATATTCCACTAGATTTTGTTAGTTTTATGGAGGCCAGTTGGTTATAGACATTGAAGCTTCACCGTACGCCTGTAGGTGATTATGAACTGAGTATATCTAGGGGTCTTGAAGGGATTTTTATGATCAACCATGGTTTCATAATAATTTACTTTACATGTTTACTTTTTGTCGTACTAGTTTATTTCCATCTTGCATTGTATACGTATTTTACTTTATCCTAGGTTTGGTATAACTTCTTTTGGGTTTTTTTATACTATGATTTTTTTTAAAATTGTATGTAGTGTATGTGGGATTCTCTTTTAAATTTTAAATACATGTCTCTAATTTTAAAATGTGAAAACATTACTTTTTTAGAGATTATGTTAATGGGTTGTTTCTGGAAAAGAGATGTTGGATTCTATGGTTTATCTTCGAAACTCTACAATGAATTTTAATTCCCCTATTCTATAATTTTTGTTGGACGTCCCATTTGTTTAGGTCCTTTTGGATGAGTTTCTCATTATTGGAGCAAGGTCAACCAATGGTTGTGTGGTGACCTGGAAGTTGATGTGGAGGATTGTGATGTTCTATATTCATTCCACTGATAGTTTTATGTTTATCACCAGTTTTTATTTATCTTTTTATATTTTTTTCATGGCACAAATCGTTCCCAATGATTATATGTTTATGCTCAACACTAGTTTCTATCTCGTGGGGATTAGAAACGCCCATCAAGACTTATATTGGACAAGCTCAGGTGGCTAGTTCAGGGTTGACTAGGGTTGTTTCCTGAAAAAATGGTATCAGAGGTGGACCTTGTTATTTGGGGTTTCCGGTAGATAGAGATTAGGACTATCGGGAATCAGGAGGTAGATACAAGAATGGATTTATTAACCCTTAATTATTCTTAACCTCATTTTTCCAGGGGTAGTCTGAGAATTGAGTCCTTGTATCAATCTGATTTAGTATATATTGAGGTATGAAAATAGAGGAACGTTTATGTTACATCGTGATTTCACATGGAGTAGTGACCTAAGTGGTGAATGGGTACACAGTTTAAGTTACTTCTAGTTGTAGACTCTTACTTGGGGAATGTCCAACTACCATGTCTCCAGGAAAATCTTGTCTACTAGTCCCTCAGTACTGTATATTGTTGCATGTTGAGTGTCATACTGCTTATGGTTTTTTTAAGTATGATTTTGATGGTGGAAAGAGGTTTTTGAAATGAAAATGATTTCTTTTAAATGGATTTACATTCGTGAAATGGGTTTCAAAAACTAAAAGATCATAGTCTAAAAAACTAGTGGGTTCTATGAATGGGTAGAGAAATGGTGTAGATGCATCCTCGGTACACATAATGAACGTTTTCACATGTGAAGTGATTCATGGGATGTTTTTGATAGTTTGTATGGATAAAAGAGAATGAAGAAATGTGCAACAGTTCCTGGGATTATTGGGATGGGTCATCAGGAGATGTTTTGCAGGAATCATCACCTAAATTGTAACACCCGAGACTTTTATGTTATATGGATCATCAAAGGAATATTTTTCTACACAACACTTGCTTGGCTTTCTTTACACGCAATCGAGACCTTCCTCGATAGCTTGCATCGTACGCAATACCGAGTTTCACTAAACAACGATATGCTATTAAAATATTATTAAAACTAGCCGTTATGAATAGTAATAACCACTTTTTGAAATTTTATAAATTGTATTTTTTAAAAATGGACTTAATTTTTGGATTTGGAATATCGAAATTATCCTAGGGTGAAATTTTGGTATTTTTCTGAAAACTTTCAATTTTTGATGAATAGTGAAACCACTAAGTGGTAGGTTAAAAACTGAATTTTGCATAAAACTTAATTTTACCGCTTCTGTGAATGGAATTTCGAAAATCCGACAGACACGGTTAATATCAAGGACTAAAATGTGGTTCAATGAGATGAAAATAAATTTTGGTGAATAGTAACTTTTTACTTTTTTTACCACGGTTAATAGTAAATAGGGTAACTAAGGGTAAATATGATATTACTATTACCCTAACACATGTCCTAATTCTATTGGATAAGTTTAATTCGACCAGAAACAACCTTATGAATAAAATATGACCATTTAGGCCCACTTGGATTAGATTAGGACATTTATTGTTAATTTATTTAAAGAAGGGTTAAAATAGTTAAAATCAAAGTTTAATAAGTAAATAATTTTTAATATGGGGTTATACATAAGATAAATTCGACTATAAATATTAATTAGAAAGATAAAAAGATTTCCTACATGATGGTATTTTATTTGTAATTTTTAGACATTAAATAATTTAATTTATTTATGACACAATGATGATGCAGTAATTATCTTATTAATGAAATATTGACATAATTGATGTTATAAACACCAAAATAAATGTAATTTAAGACTTTTTATGAATTCTACTAATTTTATAGGTTACTATAATATATTAATGTTGATTTAATCAACTTGGTTCGAACATATAATTCTGTTATGACTTTCACAAAAATCATATATCAAATAGTGTCAAAATTGACACAAAATAGTTTTTAAATCAAATATTATATTATTAATTGTTATTGTATTCCTAAAAATCTAAGGCTCGGCCAAATGACTTAGATAAGGATATATATATTAATAATAAACAATTTGGGGTTCTTTTGGCATGTTATAGTAAGTGTATTAACCATATAGTGAAAGAAAACAAAAAGACACGGTAAAAGTTAAATTATTTAACTTAGAGTTAAATCTAATTTATAAGGTTAAAATAATACCCTAAACTTGTCTAAATCCTATTGGTTGATAGGATTTCGACCCATACCCACCTTATCTTCGAAATAAGACCCTTTTGAGCCATTATAAACCGATTTTGACTTTAATATAAAATAATATTTTGAGATATTCCTAAGGTGCCCCTCTCCTCCCTTATAAAAGGGCACCTCCTCCCCCTCCTCCTCACACCAATTTGAGCACTCTAGCTCGGCCAACCCCTGCCATTTTCTCCTCTACACTTCCCTAGAATAATCCTAGAGGTCCTGGTCTTCTTCAAAGACCAATATTAGTTCCCTAAGTGGAGGATTCAAAGAGGCGTTCCAAAGAAGAGGTAATATCCATTACTGATCTTTTCAATTTCTTTCTTCTTCAACTTCTTCTTCTTTAGTTTTTTCATGATAAAGTAATAACATCAGTATTACTTACATACTGATATGTTATTATAAATATTAAACAACCCTAATTAACCTTCTATCCATCCCACGGAAAAATGAAATCACCGCGCGTGCGAACGTACGGAATACCGTCTCCACGCCGTGGTGTAATCTATTTTTCCACCATCACTTTACAAGGATGGGTATAATGGTGTAATGAGTAACTATTTATGATTATTATAAAGTAATATTGATACTGAAATAATATATACATACTCCAATACAGTTCCACGATAATAGGAACGATATCATCACTCGTTCGTACGTACGGAATACCGTCTCCACGATGTGATGCGACTCGTTCTACATGATCATCATTACATAGTAATTATATAAATGAATTGAATGAATAAATATGATATATGTTACACTAATACCATTCTGGATATAAGGTATCTATAACCTTAAAATAAGAATAAGAATGTATTCGGCAAAACACGCATAAGAACAAAAGGCAATAAAGACCCGAGTAACAAGTAACAATGAAATATTACTAACAAGAAGCTAAGAATATGACCATATATGATATCATATCAATATGTATGATTCTGGAATAAGTCAATAACATTATTTAAACCATTATACAGGAGCTTAGGACACGTACAAAGCTAATCGGACCTAAGGTAAGGGAAATATCACAATCTCATTTTTATCCGAGATTGTTTATTCGTAAGTATTTACTGGGTTGTATTTTATCATCCACATCCATGTTTCATCAATATGTAATATTATTTCTATCTACCTACAATTTTTTAAATCCATTTTTACCCTTCGGTGAGTTTTTAGTAATATCTATGAAAGGAATCTTTTGTCGTACGAGGTACTTTTTTGACTTTTCCAACAAAAGTACGAAGAATGTTTTTTTTAACTTATACAGCATGAATGGATTTTTAAAACATTATTTCCAAGAAGCTTCCTTTACAAGTTTTCAAATTTATTTTTAATCAACTTCTTTTATTTTAAATTTGTATGACATGTTATGAAAGGAAAAATGTTTTTGAAGAAGAAAGGATATTTTCCTCAAGAATGGAGTTCAAGTGTTTTATCAAAATTATTTTCCATCTAAGATAATAAAGGGTTCTATTTTTATCCCTATTATTACATGTATTTGATTATGTTGTGATGGAAACATTTTTATTAATTCCTTTATATTATATGAATTGTTTTATGATGTCATGTTGTTTAAGAATCCCATTTTTTATTACATGGGTTATGCGATGATGTATGATTTATGATTATGTGGCACACATAAGAAAGGATTCATTATAAGATGGGTGGGACCTATATCTCCCTCCAATGCATTGGGTAAAGATTTTATATCTCATGAGATAGACATGGCTGGAACGGAAGGTTATTTCGGTTCAGTGATACAGGACTGAAACGAGGAGTGAACTCGGTTCAGAAAGGGACTTTGTCCACTAAGATAGTCTTGGCAATGAGTCATGACTAACAAGAAATGATTTTCCATGATTATGTGTGCATGCCACAAAGTTTAATGTTTTATGTTATGATTATGGGGATCTCATTTTCACTTCTATGATTTATTCCATGTTAAGATATTATGATCTCTTTTGCAGGTTTCGATTTTCAAAAAGATATGATATGATTTTTATTTCCTTTATTTTCCCTTGCTGAGCATTTGAGCTCACCCTTTTATGTTTTCTTTTCCCAAGGTCAGGAAGATGGATATTAAGTAGAATATGCTAAAAGGGACCCCAGATATGATGAAATAAATGGGAGACACTGTAGAAGATTTTTGAACCAGTTGTTTATGTTTCCCAGTTTCTAAAGACACTATACCTATACGGTCCTTTGTGGTTTTGTCATATGTTGTAATAAGTATGCTTCAATTTTGAAGTACTAACAATGTATGTAAAGTATGGGTCGTTATAGTTGGTATCAGAGGAAAGGTATAGTCAACCTTTGGAAACTAGGATGTGAAAGCCTTAGTAAGAACCCTAAGGATATGTCTAAGCATAGAACACAATCTTAGTGTTTTAGAAATGGCCTTGAATAACCTAGGATAAGACCTTAAGCATGAAAATTTTATTCTTGAATTATGTGGTTTTCCTATTATAATTAGTGTTGCTCACACTATTCTTCTTGGTTTTAGTCAATGGCTGGAACCCGAAGGAACCGTGTTAATGCGGAATGCGATGGGCAATGCAATGATTGTCCCCCTGAGCAACCAAACGATATGGGAGCTGGAATGAAAAATCTTGTAGCCATGCTCACACAACTTTCTCAAGCTATGAATCATGCAGGACTTCCAAACGAGCAAAGGAAGGAGCAACATTCTGTTGAATATTTCATGAGGCAGCGTCCACCTTCTTTCAGTTGGTCTACTGATCCATTAGTTGCTTAACAATGGATTAATACTACTGAAAATATATTTTCAGTTCTTCAATGTTCTAAACATGATAAAGTCATCCTAGCAGTGTATCGTTTGGAAGGAGATGATGATCAATGGTGGAATCTTATTAAGAATACGAGGCAAAGGGATGAAATTGAGTCTATGGAATGGGACGAGTTCAAGAACTTATTTTTCAATAAGTACTTCCCTCGTATTCTCCGAACAAAGATGGAGAAAGAGTTTCTTGAACTGAAGCAAAGGGATGATGAATCTGTTGGTACCTATGAAGAAAATTTTATAAGACTTGCATGGTACGCTTCTGGTATTATTATCCAACCTGAGAGTAAGATCGATCGATTCTTTAGTGGCTTAAAACCAAGTGTTTGAAGGGCGTTATCCATATGGGACTTCAATAGCTATGAGGAAATCGTTCGATGTGCTCTCAAAGTCGAGATGGAGATTGGAATAACCCATCAGTCACATGGGTTTGATAAGAAGAGGAAGATGGAATTCAAAGAAAAATCTAAAGAGCACACGGAAAAGAAGATGAGCTTTTCCTTATGCTCAAAGTGTGGAAAGAAACATGGAGGGAGTTGTCTTAAAGGGACAAGTAAATGTTTTAAATGTGGAAAGGAAGGTCATCGGGCATTTGAATGCCGAGATAATGGGAAGAAGATGTCTAATGACGCAAACAAAGGAAGGGATACACAGAATGAACCTACTACACTTCAATGTTTCAAGTGCAAGGAGATGGGGCATTATGCCAATCAATGCCCAAATCCAAGGGTTGATGATGATGGTCGACGTCAACAAAATCTTAAGGCTAAAGACAAAGGAAAGTCACATGCAATTTCTATCAGCGATATGGAGTACGATAACGAAGTGGTGAAAGGTACACTTACCATCCACTCTAAAGTAGAAAATGTTTTATTTGATTCTGGATCCACCCACTCTTTTATTTATAATGAATTTTCTAAGGGTATCACCGTATTACCTCAACAATTAGATGTTGAGTTAGCTGTGACAACACCTAATGGAACAACAGTCGCATCAAAAGTTTATAATTCTTCTCCGATCGATGTTTGTGGGAAAGTGCTTCCTGCAAATCTTGTGATCCTTCCTTTAGTGGAATTTGATGTGATTCTTGGCATGGATTGGCTTTCTCTACATGGATCTCATATCAATTTCCAAATAAGGGAAGCCACATTTCATATTCCAGATCAATCTACGATCGTCTATCAATGCAAGGATGAACATAACCTTCCAGTGGAAATTTCTTCCATCTTATGGGTATTGATTCCACTAAATGAAGGTTATTTATCTCAAATGGTTGGTGAGAAACTCACGATTAAGAATATGCCCATTGTACGGGAGTTTGATGATGTCTTTCCGGAGGAATTACCGGGTCTTCCACCAAATCGTGAAGTTGAGTTTTCAATAGAACTCGTACCGGGTGCTTTGCCTATTTCAAAGACACCTTATAGAATGGCCCCAATTGAGTTGCAGGAATTGAAGAAGCAACTCCAAGAGAATCTTGATAAGGGATTCATACACCCTAGTGCATCACCGTGGGGAGCACCTGTTCTATTTGTTAAGAAGAAAGATGGATCAATGAGACTCTGCATTGATTATCGAGAACTTAACAAGATCACTATCAAGAACAAATATCCTCTCCCACGCATTGATGACTTATTTGACCAACTACGCGGAGCTCAATACTTTTCCAAGATTGATCTTCGTTCAGGGTATCGTCAATTAAGGGTCAAAAGGGAGGATATACCAAAGACGACTTTCCGTACAAGGTATGGACACTATGAATTTATAGTGATGCCATTTGGTCTTACTAATTCCCCTTCTATCATCATGGATCTAATGAATAGAGTCTTTAGAGACTATCTTGATCAATTTGTGGTAGTCTTTATAGAAGATATTCTTGTCTATTCAAAGAGCAAGGAAGATCATGAAGATCACTTGAGAATTATATTGAAGACCCTGAGAAAGGAGAAGCTTTATGCCAAATTTACCAAGTGTGAATTTTGGCTTCAAAAAGTTGCATTTTTGGGTCACATAATCTCAAAAGAGGGGATATCTATGGATCCAGCAAAAATAGAAGTTATCGAAAGATGGTCGAGACCAACAACAGTAACTGAGATCCGAAGTTTTCTTGGTTTGGATGGATATTATCGACGTTTTGTAAAAGATTTTTCACGATTATCTAATCCACTCACCAAGTTGACTCGGAAAGGAGTTAAGTTTGTCTGGACAGAGGAATGTGAAGAGAATTTCAAGGAGTTGAAAAGAAGGTTATCCAGTGCACCTGTTCTCACACTGCCTTGTAGTGGAGAAAGGTTTGTGATCTACAGTGATGCATCCAAGAAGGGATTGGGGTGTGTTCTTATGCAAAATGATATGGTGATAGCTTATGCCTCACGACAGTTGAAAATCCATGAGCAAAATTACCCAACACATGATTTGGAGTTGGCTGCGGTAATCTTTGCATTAAAGATTTGGAGGCATTACCTTTATGGTGAATGGTGTGATGTTTATACTGATCATAAAAGTTTAAAGTATATTTTCACACAAAAGGAGCTGAATATGCGCAAAAGAAGATGGTTAGAGCTGATTAAGGATTATGACTGCTCAATCCATTACCACCCTGGGAAGGCAAACAAGGTGGCAGATGCATTAAGTCGACAAGACCATGCTAGTTTATCCATGATGAGGATCACAAAAGATCCAATATTTATGGATTTACAAAGGATGGATCTTGGAATTATAATGGAAGGGGAAAATCTTATCTTTCTCAAATGAATGTTCAACCATCTATACATGTGAAGATTAAAGAGGCACAGAAAGAAGATGTCGAGTTACAAAAGAAGGTGAGAAATGTTCCTGAATTCAACCTTGATTGTGATGGGATAATAAAGTTTAGGAATCGGGTTTGTGTTCCTTCCATCCCCGAACTAAAGAAGGAGCTGCTGGATGAGGCTCATAGTTCTTCATTCTCTATTCATCCTGGAAGCACGAAGATGTATATGGACCTGAAAGAGTACTTCTGGTGGGATGGCATGAAAAGAGATGTTGCTGAATATGTCTCTCGATGCTTGGTTTGTCAACAAGTTAAAGCTGAGAGACAAAATTCTAAGGGGATGTTACAACCATTACCCATACCCGAATGGAAATGGGAAAACATCACTATGGACTTTGTCACAGGACTTCCTAAAACTTCCAAAGGCAATAATGCTATCTGGGTCATAGTTGATCGTCTTACAAAGTCTGCACACTTCATTGTTATTAGAGAGGATTTCTCTCTATATCAGCTTGCCAGGATATATGTAAAGGAAGTGGTAAGATTGCATGGAGTACCACTTTCTATTATATCTGATCGGGATCTGAGATTTACCTCGAAGTTCTGGCGAAGTCTTCAGCATACTCTGGATACAGAGTTGAGTTTCAGCACTGCTTATCATCCCCAGACAGACGGTCAGTCTGAGAGAACAATTCAAACCCTAGAAGATATGTTGAGAGCTTGCTCTATGGATTTCAAAGGAGGTTGGGATCAACACCTACCTTTGGTGGAATTTTCTTATAATAATAGCTTTCACTCCAGTATTCAGATGGCTCCTTATGAAGCTCTCTATGGAAAGAAATGCAGGACTGCAACTTGCTGGGATGAAGTTGGGGAAAGAAAGCTATTAGGACCTGATCTCGTTGATGAAATGGCAGAAAAGGTCAGATCTATTCAACAACACATAAGCGCAGCTCAGAGTCGACAGAAAAGTTATGCCGACAACCGAAGAAAAGACCTAGAGTTTGAAGTGGGTGATAAAGTGTTCTTACGAATATCTCCCTGGAAGAGGGTTATGAGATTTGGAAAGAAGGGGAAGTTGAGACCTAGATATATCGGTCCTTTCGAAATACTGGATCGTGTTGGTAAGGTAGCTTACCGATTGGCGCTTCCACCGAATCTCTCTCAAGTTCACGATGTGTTCCATGTATCGCTCCTGAGAAAGTACATACCAGATCCTTCACATGTACTCAGCTCAGAAGTTGTACCGCTGGAGCAAGATCTTTCTTATGAAGAGCAGCCGATAGAGATTCTGGATCGTAGCGAAAAAGTCCTATGAAACAAGAACACTCGCTTGGTGAAAGTTTTATGGAGGAACCACAAACTTGAAGAAGCTACTTGGGAGCTTGAGGATATGATGAGGGAGAAGTATCCTCATCTGTTTGTTACAAAGTGGCGAATTTTGAGGGCGAAATTCTTTTTAAGGGGGGTAGAATGTAACACATGAGACTTTTATGTTATATGGATCATCAAATGAATCTTTTTCTACACAACACTTGCTTGGCTTGCTTTACACGCAATCACGACCTTCCTCGATAGCTTGCATCGTACGCAATACCGAGTTTCACTAAACAATGATATGCTATTAAAATATTATTAAAACTAGCCGTTATGAATAGTAATAACCACTTTTTGAAATTTTATAAATTTTATTTTTTAAAAATGGACTTCATTTTTGGATTCGGAATACCGAAATTATCCTAGGGTGAAATTTTGGTATTTTTCTGAAAACTTTCAATTTTTGATGAATAGTGAAACCACTAAGTGGTAGGTTAAAAACTGAATTTTGCATAAAACTTAATTTTACCGCTTCTGTGAATGGAATTTCGAAAATCCGATAGACACGGTTAATATCAAGGACTAAAATGTGGTTCAATGAGATGAAAATAATTTTTGGTGAATAGTAACGTTTTACTTTTTTTACCACGGTTAATAGTAAATAGGGTAACTAAGGGTAAATATGATATTACTATTACCCTAACACATGTCCTAATTCTACTGGATAAGTGTAATTCGACCAAAAACAACCTTATGAATAAAATATGACCATTTAGGCCCACTTGGATTAGATTAGGACATTTATTATTAATTTATTTAAAGAAGGGTTAACATAGTTAAAATCAAAGTTTAATAAGTAAATCATTTTTAATATGGGGTTATACATAAGATAAATTCGACTATAAATATTCATTAGAAAACTAAAAAGATTTCCTAAATTATGGTATTTTATTTGTAATTTTTAGACATTAAATAATTTAATTTATTTATGACACAATGATGATGCAGTAATTATCTTATTAATAAAATATTTACATAATTGATGTTATAAACACCAAAATAAATGTAATTTAAGACTTTTTATGAATTATAATAATTTTCTAGGATACTATGATATATTAATGTTGACTTAATCAACTTGGTTCGAACATATAATTATGTTATGACTTTCACAAAAATCATATATCAAATAGTGTCAAAATTGACACAAAATACTTTTTAAATCAAATATTATATTATTAATTGTTATTGTATTCCTAAAAATCTAAGGTTCGGACAAATGACTTAGATAAGGATATATATATTAATAATAAAAAATTTGGGGTTCTTTTGGCATGTTATAGTAAGTGTATTAACCATATAGTGAAAGAAAACAAAAAGACACGGTAAAAGTTAAATTATTTAACTTAGAGTTAAATCTAATTGATAAGGTTAAAATAATAACCTAAACTTGTCTAAATCATATTGGTTGATAGTATTTCGACCCATCACCACCTTAGCTTCGAAATAAGACCCTTTGGAGCCATTATAAACCGATTTTGACTTTAATATAAAATAATATTTTGAGATATTCCTAAGGTGCCCCTCTTCTCCCTTATAAAAGGGAACCTCCTCCCCCTCCTCCTCACACCAATTTGAGCACTCAAGATCGGCCAAACCCTGACATTTTCTCATCTCCACTTCCCTAGAATAATCCTAGAGGTCCTGGTCTTCTTCAAAGACCAATCTTAGTTCCCTAAGTGGAGGATTCAAAGAGGCGTTCCAAAGAAGAGGTAATATCCATTACCGATCTTTTCAATTTCTTTCTTCTTCAACTTCTTCTTCTTTAGTTGTTTCATGATAAAGTAATAACATCAGTGTTACTTACATACTGATATGTTATTATAAATATGAAACAACCCTAATTCACCTTCTATCCATCCCACTGAAAAATGAAATCACCACGCGTGCGTACGTACGGAATACCGTCTCCACGCCGTGGTGTAATCTATTTTTCCACCATCACTTTACAAGGATGGGTATAATGGTGTAATGAGTAACTATTTATGATTATTATAATGTAATATTGATACTGAAATAATATATACATACTCCAATACAGTTCCACGATCATAGGAACGATATCATCACTCGTGCGTATGTACGGAATACCGTCTCCATGATGTGATGCGACTCGTTCTACATGATCATAATTACATAGTAATTATATAAATGAATTGAATGAATAAATATGATATATGTTACACTAATACCATTCTGGATATAAGGTATCTATAACCTTAAAAGAAGAATAAGAATGTATTCGGTAAAACACGCATAAGAACAAAAGGCAATAAAGACCCGAGTAACAAGTAACAATGAAATATTACTAACAAGAAGCTAAGAATATGACCATATATGATATCATATCAATATGTATGATTCTGGAATAAGTCAATAACATTATTTAAACCATTATACAGGAGCTTCAGACACGTACAAAGCTAATCGGACCTAAGGTAAGGGAAATATCACAATCTCATTTTTATCCGAGATTGTTTATTCGTAAGTATTTACTGGGGTGTATTTTATCATCCACATCCATGTTTTATCAATATGTAATATTATTTCCATCCACCTACAATTGTTTAAATCCATTTTTACCCTTCGGTGAGTTTTTAGTAATATCTATGAAAGGAATCTTTTGTCGTACGAGGTACTTTTTTGACTTTTCCGACAAAAGTACGAAGAATGTTTTTTTAACTTATACGGCATGAATGGATTTTTAAAACATTATTTCCAAGAAGCTTCCTTTACAAGTTTTCAAGTTTATTTTTAATCAAATTCTTTTATTTTAATGTTGTATGACATGTTATGAAAGAAAAAAATGTTTTTGAAGAAGAAAGGATATTTTCCTCAAGAATGGAGTTCAAGTGTTTTATCAAAATTATTTTCCATCTAAGATAATAAAGGGTTCTGTTTTTATCCATATTATTACATGGATTTAATTATGTTGTGATGGAAACATTTTTATGAATTCCTTTATCTTATATGAATTGTTTTATGATGTCATGTTGTTTAAGAATCCCATTTTTTATTACATGGGTTATGCGATGATGTATGATTTATGATTATGTGGCACACATAAGAAAGGATTCATTATAAGATGGGTGGGACCTATATCTCCCTCGAATGCATTGGGTAAAGATTTTATATCTCATGAGATAGACATGGCTGGAACGGAAGGTTATTTCAATTCAGTGATACAGGACTGAAACGAGGAGTGAACTCGGTTCAGAAAGGGACTTTGTCCACTAAGATAGTCTTGGAAATGAGTCATGACTAACAATAAATGATTTTCCATGATTATGTGTGCATGCCACAAAGTATCAAGTTTTATGTTATTATTATTGGGATCTCATTTTCACTTCTATGATTTATTCCATGTTAAGATATTATGATCTCTTTTGCAGGTTTTGATTTTCAAAAAGATATGATATGATTTTTATTTCCTTTATTTGCCCTTGCTGAGCATTTGAGCTCACCCTTTTATGTTTTCTTTTCCCCAGGTCAGGAAGATGGATATTAAGTAGAATATGCTAAAAGGGAACTTAGATATGATGAAATAAATGGGAGACACTGTAGAAGATTTTTGAACCAGTTGTTTATGTTTCCCAGTTTCTAAAGACACTATACCTATACGGTCCTTTGTGGTTTTGTCATATGTTGTAATAAGTGTACTTCAATTTTGAAGTACTAACAATGTATGTAATGTATGGGTCGTTATAGTTGGTATCAGAGGAAAGGTATAGTCAACCTTTGGAAACTAGGATGTGAAAGCCTTAGTAAGAACCCTAAGGATAAGTCTAAGCATAGAACACAATCTTAGTGTTTTAGAAATGGCCTTGAATAACCTAGGATAAGACCTTAAGCATGAAAATTTTATTCCTTAATTATGTGGTTTTCCTATTATAATTAGTGTTTCTCACACTATTCTTCTTGGTTTTAGTCAATGGCTGGAACCCGAAGGAACCGTGTTAATTCGGAATGCGATGGGCAATGCAATGATTGTCCCCCTGAGCAACCAAACGATATGGGAGTTGGAATGCAAAATCTTGTTGCCATGCTCACACAACTTTCTCAAGCTATGAATCATGCAGGACTTCCAAACGAGCAAAGGAAGGAGCAACATTCTGTTGAATCCTTCATGAGGCAGCGTCCACCTTCTTTTAGTGGGTCTACTGATCCATTAGTTACTGAACAATGGATTAATACTACTGAAAAGATATTTTCAGTTCTTCAATGTTCTGAACATGATAAAGTCATCCTAGCAGTGTATCGTTTGGAAGGAGATGCTGATCAATGGTGGAATCTTATTAAGAATATGAGGCAAAGGGATGAAATTGAGTCTATGGAATGGGACGAGTTCAAGAACTTATTTTTCAATAAGTACTTCCCTCGTATTCTCCGAACAAAGATGGAGAAAGAGTTTCTTGAACTGAAGCAAATGGATGATGAATCTGTTGGTACCTATGATGCAAATTTTACAAGACTTGCAAGGTACGCTTCTGGTATTATTATCCAACCTGAGAGTAAGATTGATCGATTCTTTAGTGGCTTAAAACCAAGTCTTCGAAGGGCGTTAGCCATAAGGGACATCAATAGCTACGAGGAAATCGTTTGATGTGCTCTCAAAGTCGAGATGGAGATTGGAATGACCCATCAGTCACATGGGTTTGATAAGAAGAGGAAGATGGAATTCAAAGAAAAATCTAAAGAGCACACGGAAAAGAAGATGAGCTTTTCCTTATGCTCAAAGTGTGGAAAGAAACATGGAGGGAGTTTTCTTAAAGGGACAAGTAAATGTTTTAAATGTGGAAAGGAAGGTCATCGGGCATTTGAATGCCGTGATAATGGGAAGAAGATGTCTAATGACGCAAAAAAAGGAAGGGATACACAGAATGAACCTACTACACTTCAATGTTTCAAGTGCAAGGAGATGGGGCATTATGCCAATCAATGCCCAAATCCAAGGGTTGATGATGATGGTCGACGTCAACAAAATCTTAAGGCTAAAGACAAAGGAGAGTCACATGCAATTTCTATCAGCGATATGGAGTACGATAACGAAGTGGTGAAAGGTAAACTTACCATCCACTCTAAAGTAGCAAATGTTTTATTTGATTCTGGATCCACCCACTCTTTTATTTCTAAAGAATTTTCTAAGGGTATCACCGTATTACCTCAACAATTAGATGTTGAGTTAGCTGTGACAACACCTAATGGCACAACAATCGCATCAAAAGTTTATAATTCTTCTCCAATCGAAGTTTGTGGGAAAGTGCTTCCTGAAAATCTTGTGATCCTTCCTTTAGTGGAATTTGATGTGATTCTTGGCATGGATTGGCTTTCTCTACATGGAGCTCATATCAATTGCCAAATAAGGGAAGTCACATTTCATATTCCAGATCAATCTACGATCGTCTATCAATGCAAGGATGAACATAACCTTCCAGTGGAAATTTCTTCCATCTTATGGGTATTAATTCCACTAAATGAAGGTTATTTATCTCAAATGGTTGGTGAGAAACTCACTATTAAGAATATGCCCATTGTACGGGAGTTTGATGATGTCTTTCCGGAGGAATTACTGGGTCTTCCACCAAATCGTGAAGTTGAGTTTTCAATAGAACTCGTACCGGGTGCTTTGCCTATTTCAAAGACACCTTATAGAATGGCCCCAATTGAGTTGCAGGAATTGAAGAAGCAACTCCAAGAGAATCTTGATAAGGGATTCATACGCCCTAGTGCATCACCGTGGGGAGCACCTGTTCTATTTGTTAAGAAGAAAGATGGATCAATGAGACTCTGCATTGATTATCGAGAACTTAACAAGATCACTATCAAGAACAAATATCCTCTCCCACGCATTGATGACTTATTTGACCAACTACGCGGAGCTCAATACTTTTCCAAGATTGATCTTCATTATGGGTATCATCAATTAAGGGTCAAAAGGGAGGATATACCAAAGACGGATTTCCGTACAATGTATGGACACTATGAATTTATAGTGATGCCATTTGGTCTTACTAATTCCCCTGCTATCTTCATGGATCTAATGAATAGAGTCTTTAGAGACTATCTTGATCAATTTGTGGTAGTCTTTATAGACGATATTCTTGTCTATTCAAAGAGCAAGGAAGATCATGAAGATCACTTGAGAATTATATTGAAGACCCTGAGAAAGGAGAAGCTTTATGCCAAATTTACCAAGTGTGAATTTTGGCTTAAAAAAGTTGCATTTTTGGGTCACATAATCTCAAAAGAGGGGATATCTGTGGATCCAGCAAAAATAGAAGTTATCGAAAGATGGTCGATACCAACAACAGTAACTGAGATCCGAAGTTTTCTTGGTTTGGCTGGATATTATCGACGTTTTGTAAATGATTTTTCACGATTATCTAATCCACTCACCAAGTTGACTCGGAAAGGAGTTAAGTTTGTCTGGACAGAGGAATGTGAAGAGAATTTCAAGGAGTTGAAAAGAAGGTTATCCAGTGCACCTGTGCTCACACTGCCTTGTAGTGGAGAAAGGTTTGTGATCTACAGTGATGCATCCAAGAAGGGATTGGGGTGTGTTCTTATGCAAAATGATATGGTGATAGCTTATGCCTCACGACAGTTGAAAATCCATGAGAAAAATTACCCAACACATGATTTGGAGTTGGTTGCGGTAATCTTTGCATTAAAGATTTGGAGGCATTACCTTTATGGTGAAAGGTGTGATGTTTATACTGATCATAAAAGTTTAAAGTATATTTTCACACAAAAGGAGCTGAATATACGCCGAAGAATATGGTTGGAGCTGATTAAGGATTATGACTGCTCAATCCATTACCACCCTGGGAAGGAAAACAAGGTGGCAGATGCATTAAGTCGACAAAACCATGCTAGTTTATCCATGATGAGGATCACAAAAGATCCAATATTTATGGATTTACAAAGGATGGATCTTGGAATTATAATGGAAGGGGAAAATCCTATCTTTCTCAAATGAATGTTCAACCATCTATACATGTGAAGATTAAAGAGGCACAGACAGAAGATGTCGAGTTACAAAAGAAGGTGAGAAATGTTCCTGAATTCAACCTTGATTGTGATGAAATTTATGATGTCATGTTGTTTAAGAATCCCATTTTTTATTACATGGGTTATGCGATGATGTATGATTTATGATTTATGATTATGTGGCACACATAAGAAAGGATTCATTATAAGATGGGTGGGACCTATATCTCCCTCCAATGTATTGGGTAAAGATTTTATATCTCATGAGATAGTCATGGCTGGAACGGAAGGTTATTTCGGTTCAGTGATATAGGACTGAAATGAGGAGTGAACTCGGTTCAGAAAGGGACTTTGTCCACTAAGATAGTCTTGTCAATGAGTCATGACTAACAAGAAATGATTTTCCATGATTATGTGTGCATGCCACAAAGTTTCAAGTTTTATGTTATGATTATGGGGATCTCATTTTCACTTCTATGATTTATTCCATGTTAAGATATTATGATCTCTTTTGCAGGTTTTGATTTTCAAAAAGATATGATATGATTTTTATTTCCTTTATTTGCCCTTGCTGAGCATTTGAGCTCACCCTTTTATGTTTTCTTTTCCCCAGGTCAGGAATATGGATATTAAGTAGAATATGCTAAAAGGGACCCTAGATATGATGAAATAAATGGGAGACACTATAGAAGATTTTTGAACCAGTTGTTTATGTTTCCCAGTTTCTAAAGACACTATACCTATATGGTCCTTTGTGGTTTTGTCATATGTTGTAATAAGTGTGCTTCAATTTTGAAGTACTTACAATGTTTGTAAAGTATGGGTCGTTATATAAATAAGACCCTATGACTGGAGGAATTTGAGTGTTTGACTATGAGGTAGGAGATGATTCATCCATCAAAGCACCAAACATAGGTCTTGGGGTGACTCTCACACACAGTCCGAAGTTTTTGGGGTTTGAAGCCTTAGTTCTGGTTTTTTATTCCATGTAAAAAGTGGAACATTTGATGTCTTTTCATTCATGTTTTTCTACTATGAATGTTTGGAATATTTTTTTATGTTCTTTGTTTTGTTGTGTTTTTATGATGGACTCGTTCTATTATAATCCAAGTATCCCACTTTGTATGGATGTGGCTTTCTAAATTGTGTGTTTTTCTTAAAAGTGTGTTTGACTCATTTATGGGTTGATCTCAGTTTAGCTGTATTCATTTGGAAATGTAAGTTCTTGTGGAAGAATCAATGTTTTTCATTATTCTAGGGGTTCACTACATGGGGTATGTTCTACTCGGAGGTGTGGTGTTGGATTTTTTTGGACTATGTCAACAGTTCCATATTTCTAAGAAGGTGTTATGATTTGTTGTTAAATTTCCACACTACTGGAGTTATTATGGTGGGTAGAGCACTTTAGTGTTCTCCCACTATCTTGTACTGTGGTTTCTTTCTGTTTGAATCAGGAATGGGGTTTTTTGCCTATTGTTCGGCTTAGTGACATTCTGGGGGTAAAAAGTGTTTGTGGTCGGTATAATTGTCACACCCTGGCTTTTAAATCTATTTTTATTTTATTATCTCTTGGCTCCGGGTTCTCGTTCCAAGGTTTGGGCTAGGTGTTGGTTAAAAATTTTTGTCTTTTAACAAATTTATTGGGTTTTGGACCTCTGAAAAGTCACCGCCCAGTTAGAAGTATCCTTACCGTCGGATTAGGTGGCATGAGATTTCTCCATATTCATATAATTATAATTATTGTTATTAATGTATTATTATTATTATTATTATTATTATTAAATTTTTATATTATTGTAATTATTATTTTTTTATGAAAATTCACTAATATTATTATTAAAATTATTATTATTTAATTAATGATATTTTTATTATTTCATTATTGTCATTTTTATTTTTTTATTATTTTTTGATGAATATTTTAATTATTATTAATAATTATTATTATAATATTTATTTTTATTATATTTAATATTATTATTTTTGGTTTTATTATTATTATTATTATTATTATTATTATAAAATGAAAAAACCCTAGTGCTACACAACCCCCTTACCCTCTCACGCTTCTCATGGTCACAACCACCCTCCCCTACTACTCCGCTCGTGTAGCCACGCTTCCCTCACCCCTCTTGCTCCCGAACGCCACCCTACATCTCCCCCACTATGGCCAGGCCCCCTACACACTCCCCCTCACGCCGCCCATGGTCTGCTCCTAGTCTTGCTCACCGCTCCGACCGTCACCCCCAATACCAACCCAATTCCTTCCAATACTCCAACTCTATTTGATTACCCCTCCCCTATCTTCTCTATCTAACATCCAACCACTCCACTCTCAGCTCCGGCTGGCTCTCGTCTGCCCCGAAGGTCCCTGACACCCATGCCTCCCTCCCTAGCCACCGTGGTTGGCTCCCGTTCTCTTTCCAAGTACCCTCTCCCCCCGCTCCGGTGTTCCCACACCCAACTATCCCTCGCCTTACCCTCCTCACCACTCTAGACCCCCTTGTCCTCCTTATGCTGGCCTCACCGCACCAGCATACCCCCTCACTCTCCCTTTTTCTCTTTCCAATAGTATGCTGAACCCCTTGCTCTGGTTTGGGTTTTTTATTCCACATTTGGTGTTTTATATATTTTTAATAAATCATAATACCACAAGTTTTGTTTCATATGTTTTTCATCTTGTCTAGGGTGTACAATTGTTCTTTTGGGTGTTGTTCTTCATTCTGCACAAGAATCATTGTGTCTGCTCTAGGTTTGAGGTTGGAAAATCTGTAATTTCCTTTTCGATTATGTCCACACAATACATGAGTGTTTTTAATAAAATTTTCAACATACATCACACCTTCATAATAAACTTAGTTAACTTTCTATAGTGTTTTCAAGCTAGTAAGTGTTTTTAAAAATTTATTTTGAAAGATTGATCCCATTATATGTAGGTACTTTTGTGTATAAACATTATTGATAAAAGATTTTTCCTATCTAATTAATATTATATGTTATTTAGTTAACTTATTTTGGGTAAACATAGTTTTCAGAGAAGATTAATATGCGTGATTTATCTTTGTTGCATGTTATGTGATATCGAGTGCATTAATTTATAAAAACCCATAGTGAGTACTCTACTAGTGATTTTATGAACTATGAAATTAGTGTGTATAACATTGTAAAGAGTACAAACTATGTTTTGGTGTGGCCTCGATGTGCATTTAGTAACAAAAGATGATTTGAATATGTTATGTGTTTTAAGCCATGAATTTCTTCATAAAATTGTTTAATAAATTTTCATAGTTATTTATTTACTGGCTAATGTGATTTATTTAATTTTAAAAATAGATCATTTGGTCGTGCAAGTGGTGTGGGTTATTTTTTGAATTTTGTGAATGTAGTTTTTCTTAGGGGTTTGGGTATGAACTTGATATTAAAATGGAATTCTCAAGTGAAATTTGTGAGATCATGATATAAGACGTTGTTTGGACCTCTTTAAAAGTTTTACAAAATTATTCATTGATTTAATAAATTGTGTTTGAAATGAAAATATAGAGGGAAAAGTGTTTTGGTGGGTGCTAGGTTTTTGTTTGAATGGGAACTATGTTTTTTTGAAAATGATTATATCCATATAAATGACGTTGGTTTCATTGTGTTTTTTCTAAAATGGAATGAAATGAAAAAATTATGCATATGACCATTTGGATTTGTAAAATAAAAAGTGGTGTTTGTTTGATGTTTTGGGTAATAATTTTGGACAGGTTAAGTTAAATGCATGTTTGGAACATTCATCTTTAGTGTAATGTTTGTGTTAACTCTTCGAAAGGATGGAATTTGGTTTACAGTTTTCACATTTAACACCTTCAATACTTTCAAAAATAATGTATCAAATGGTTTCAATGCTTTCATGGCATGACCGACCAGTTGGCACCTTTTATGTTATGAAATATGTATGTATGTATACATAATTTCGGGAACCTCTATAGGGGGATATAACATTATAGGTTATCATATACAGTGTTTTTGTTTGTGGTAGGAAAGTGTGGTGAGAGCCATGCGTGTGAGGGACGACTACTTAAACAATATTATTATAACCGCCATGGGTTCATAGGAAGCTTCAGATTGTTGAGTGACTGTTGTTGATTATGCCCGATTATATGGGTTGGTACCCCTAGATTGGTTGTTATGCCAGGAGAGCTTTCCCACTTGATTATGTCATTTTTAGGGTATCCAGTCAGTTATAGACATAAGATATTCACCATACACCGGTAGGTGGTTCTAAAATGTGTACTTATAGGGGTCCTCTAGGGATGTTTTGGATAACCCAAGGTTACTTAATCATTTACTTTTATTATTTACATTCTGTTGTACTAGTTTATTTACAATATGCCTGATATTCCTGTTTTATTTTATGCCAGCTTAAGTATTTTTTGGGGGTTTTTCTTGAAAATTAAAATTGTTTTTTGGAAATGTTATTTAGCGTATGTGGGATTCACTATTAAATGAGAAAAACATGTCACTAATTTTAAAATGTCAAAAACTTATGTTTTTTATTTAAAACTTGTTTTAATGTATTGTTTTAGAAACATAGACACTATATTCTGGGGTTTATCTTGGAAACAAAACTATGTATTTTATTGTGCATTCTTATTCTATCATTTATGTTTCTGGTTCCCTTTCCTCAGTTTCATTTTCTTGAGTTTCTCATTGTTGGAGCAAGTTTGTCCTTTTCTTGGGTGGTGACCTGGAAGGTCACATAGAGGTATGTGAAGTTTTTATTTCATTCAGAAGTTAGTTTTGTTTTTTTCATAAGTTTTTTATCCGTTTATCTTATATTCATGGTACAAATCATTCCTCAAAGTCAAATTCTGATTCCCTTAAATAGTTGCAATCTCATGGAGGTTGGGAATGCCCTTCGGGACAAGCCGCGTAGCAGTTCGAGTGACCGTTTTAGGGTCGACATGGGTTTCATTGTTACAAAATGGTATAAAAAGAGGCCCTTGTTATTTAGGGTGTCCGATAGATGAATATTAGGATTCACAAGACTCGAGAGGTAGGTATGGGAAGGGCGTCAAGAACCCTTTCTTGTTCTGAACCTCAAGTCGCCGGGGGTAGTTCAGGAATTCATTCCTTGTCTCATTCAGATTTTTTTATATTGAGGGATGGCAATGGAGTAAAGTCAATGGGACATCATGATTTCACATGGAGTAGTTACCCATGTGAAGCCCGAGTACATAGTTTAAGTTCCTCCTAGTTATTCAGGCTTACATGTGGCAAGAGCAACTACCATGTCTCCAGGGTAGGCATGACATCTAGTCCCTCACTCTAATAATTTGATGCAAGTTGATTGTTGACATGGTTATGGTTTGTGTAAGTAAAATTTTTAAGGTGGAAAAAGGATTTTAAAATGAGACTGATTTATTTTAAATGGCGTTAAATTCATGAAATGGGTTTCTAAATTGAAATCTTTTGTCCTAAAAATCTGTTGTTTTCATAGAATGGGTAGTGAAATGGTTTGGGGGCAACCTTGGGTACTCTTTATGAACGTTTTCACATGTGAGGGGATGCATGTGATGTGTGTGTTGGTGCGTATGGATGAAATAGAATGAATACACATGCAATGTTTGTGGGATTTCTAGGGTGTGTGCTTTCCATTAAGGGCTAGAACATGAATTTTTAAAGTGAATTTAAATAAAAGGGGGATATGATTTTAGAAAATGAATTTGTATTGAAAGTGGGTTTGGTATTTGTAATTTTTACTGGAAGGAAAGTGGTTTTGAAATATTAAATGAAATGGTGATTTTTGTGTTTTTTTATAAGTTAGGTTTTTTGATCCAGTCATTTTGGCTCAGGATGTTACTTTTAATTACACTTTGATTTGGTATCAGTTTCAGCCTTGTGTTTTATATGTTGCTAAGAAAATGCCTCCCATAAAGGTCCCAAATTTTTTTGATAATTCATGCATAGATTTTGTTCCATCTCTAATGTTTTATGTCTTTCCTAGTGATTAGGGTATGTTTGAGGCAGCAGAGTTCCATGAAGAGGTCGTCCACTTCTTCAGGGTATTGGGAACTCCCAAAGTAGTTAGTGTGCATGCCATTTTTGTTCTGTTCAATGTTAGAACATTGGAGAAATGGGAGTTTTTTACCCACCATCACTTAATGTTTGGATGACGTTGGAAGTATTTAAATTAAACATCATCCGATTGATTATACCTTAAGAGGTGAAGGTGAAGAAAAGAGATGATATCATGTGTATTCTAGAAGACCAATAGAAAATGAAGACTTATGTTGACTATTTCAAGGAACTTGTGTAATTTTCCTCAGAGTTATAATTATAATATTTGATTAATACTTCTCCCATAATTGGGTGCCTACACACATTGATCAAGGAGTGGGTCCTCCTTTCTAAGGACCATCAATTCAATAATATGGTTGATGAGGAATTCTTTTCTTAGTAGGTTTCTTGAGCGCAGATGGTTGGCAATCCATCATATCCAACTACTCGTGAAGGTTCCACATCCAGTGAGAAGGATGTACCAGAGAGTCATGTTCTTAAATAGTCATCTAAAATGGTTCTGACTTCATTTTCGTCGGACCGATCTATGGTGTGCCACTAGTGTGGCAGGTTCAGGAACGTAAATTCATTAGGTCATATCCCTCTGAAGACATTTCATCATTGCGGTTTTCTAGGTCATCTAGAAACATATTTCTGGTAGCGTCACCTGAAAAAGATTCTTTGACTACAGGAATATCAGTTTCCATCTTTGAGGGGGAGATGATTCAGCTATCAGATCCCCAACGATTGGTCTTGCGGTGAAGTTCGTGCACAGTCAGGAGTTGACGGGGGTCTAAACCTAGAGATTGGGTTTTATTTTTCATGTGGGTAGTGGAACATTTTCAGTCTTTTGGTTCTTTTTTTCTGTTGTAAATGTTTTTACATTGTTTGAAGGACAATTTTTTGTCATGATGTTATAATGGAATCATTCTACTATAATACAAGTAGCCCAATTTGTGTGGATGTGGTTTTTTTAATCAGAAGTTTTTCATAAAATATTGATTGGCCCATGTTTGGGTTGAACTGGATTTAGTTGTGTTGGTTTGGAGATGTAAGTTCTTGTGGAAGAATCGATGTTTTTGGGTATACTTAGGTTCTCTTCTTGGGGTATGTTTTTCTCAGAGGTATAGTGTTGGATGATTTTAGTCTAGGTTGAGAGTTCCATGTTTCAGAAGAGGTGTTGTTCAGCTCGTGCTATAGAAGTTAGTTTGGATCGGATGGGAGTTCCCCCATCAACCCCTCTCGGGGTGATATGATTGGTTGTTAAATTTCTATACTATTTGGGTTCTTATGGTGGGGATTACCCTCTTGTGTTCTCTCGTTCTCTTATTTTATGGTTTCTTTCAGTCTCAATTGGTTATGGATTCTAGTTTTGCATATTCATTGGCTTGGTGACATTATAGGGATAGAAAGGGCTTGGTGACATTATGGGGATAGAAAGTGTCTTTGGTGGGAAAATTGTCACACCCCATATTTTAAATTGAATATTATTTTATTATTTCATGGCTCTAGGTTATCATGCCAAGGATCAGGATGGGTCCCAATTTAAAATTTTTGTTATTTAACCATTTAACTTGGTTTCAGACCCAATGGCGATCACTGCGCAGTTGGTGGTTGGCGTGCATTTGGCCCGAGTGTCATGTAGTTGATCACTATTCTCTATATTATTATTATTATTATTTTTTTTATTATTATAATAATTATAATTATTTTTATTGTTATCAAATCTTGAAATTATTATTTTTATTATCATTTTTATAATAAAAATGATTAAAATTATTATTACAAATATTTTTTTGAATTAATAGGATTATAATTATTGCATTATTATCATTGTTATTTATTATTATTATTATTATTTTAATTGTTACTAATTATTTTAAATATTATTATTATTATTATTATTATTATTATTATTGTTCTTAATTTTATAATTATTATTAATATTATTACAATAATAAAATGTAAAAAAACCATAGCACTACCCAAACCCCCTTACCCCTCTCGCACTTCTCCCTAGTTTAGCCGCCCTCCCCTAATACTCCCCTCATTCAACCCTGATGCCCTCACCCCTCTTACTCCCAGCCACAACCATGAATCACCCCCATTATGCCTAGGCCCCCTCAGTGCTCACCCCCACGCCAATCCTGGTCCTCTCCCAGTCTCGCTCACCACTATGACCTTCTTCCACACCGCTGATCACCCCTCAACTAGCCACTCCATCCAACCTCCAACCGCTCCCCTCATAGCTCTAGCTGGCTATCGTCCAACCTATAGGTCCTCTCCTCCATCTCCTCTCAACATAGTTTCTCCGGATGGCTCTCATTCACCCTCCGGGTCCCCTCACTCGCCACCCAACCATCCCTCTCTAGGCCAAAACTCGCCTCACCCTCCTCACCGCTTCAGACACCCTAAATCCACCTTGGGATGACCTCACCATAGCGTGTCGAACCCCCTTTCCCTGTTTTTTGTTTTTTGATTCAATATTTTGTGATTTATTTGTTTTGGCTAAATAGAAATTCCTCATGTTGGGTTTCAAATGTTATTCTCATTGTATTGGGTATGAAATTGGTATATTGTGTGTTGTTCATCATTTCATGGAATCATCACTACGTCCTCACTTGGTTTGATGTAGGCGAATCCATGTTTTCCTTTCCGATTATGTCCACATAATACATGATCATTTTTTATTAAATTTTTGACATGGTTCATACCTTAGCAGTAGACATAGTTAACTTTCTATAGTGTTTTCAAGCCAACTGGTTTTGTTAAAAATAACATTTTAAAGAGTGATCTCTCTCTGTAGATGTATTTTTTTGTATACAAAATATTGATAAATTATTTTTCCTATATCAATTATTTAATATGTTCTTTAGTTAATTTATTTGGTTTGAACATAGTTTTCAAGGATGAATAATATGTGTGATTTATCCTTCTAGCATGTTGTGGGATATAAAGTGCATTATTTTTTGAAAACCCAGAGTGTGATCGGAACTACTTTTTTTTTTGAACTATGCAATTACTGTATTTAACTATGCATGGACTGAAAACTATGTATTGGATGTGGCGTCAATGTTAATTTAGACAAAAAATAATATCTGAGTATATTTTGTGTTTTAAGGCATGAGTTTTTTCTTAAAATTTATAAATAAATTATCATTATGATTTATATAATAGTGAATGGTATTTCATAAATTTTGAAAATTGATCATTTTTTAATTAAATATGTACGAGTTAGTTTTTGAAAGGTGAGAAAGTAGTTTTTCTTTATAATTTGGGAATGCATTTGATTTTAAAATGGAATTTTCAGGTGAACATGGTGAGATCATGATTTAAGCCATTGTTGGGTTCTTTTGAAATGTTTTACTAACGGTTGAATGATTTATTAAATGAGGTTGAATTGGTAATCATTAGTGAAAAGTGTTTCAATGTTTTTTTGGGTTTTGTTTGAATGGGAATTGTAATTTTTTGAAGGAGATTCTTGCTTTATAAATGATGTTGGGTTCTTTCTGTGGTTTCTGTAACGACCCAAAGTTTCATTAATGGAAATACTACTTGATCTAATTAAATGTATCTTTATGTAAAAATTTTATATAAAATGTTAACTTATTTGGTTTTATTTTAAGAATTTTTACTGTTGCTAATATATCCATTGAATAGTGATCACATGATTAGTATAAAAATAGGGCTTTAACATATCCAATCTACTCAGAAAAAAGAAGTGATGGCCTCATCCAATTGAATTGCTCAATACGAAGCCCATTTGTCGGAGCTCGGTAAAGAGGTGGAATCCGTGGGTATCGCTGTTGACCAAGCCCAAGCTTAGCTTCATCATGTCAAGCTCGAACGGGGCCGTCTATGGGAAAAGTGGAAGTTGATAGAGATGACCACTCGAGCAATGTTATCCGAGCCACCCCAAGAGTCTCTCACCATCACACACCTTACCCTTAGGTCTTATGTGGCTGTTTTAAGGGGTTATCTAAAAAATTACTAGTACTATGTTCATGTATATTATTATTTCTATATAATAATGACTAAACCTTCTTGTCATTATTGAAACATTGTAAATAGTTGTCTTTAAAGCACAAATAGAAATTTTTTTAGTTAATATTCAGATAAGAAATCTATTTTTATGAATTAAGGGATTTTTGAATTAAATACTATTTTAATAAAATATTATTATTATTATTCAATTAATTTTTATTAAATATAAATGATCTTATAATTATATGAATGTAATTGTAATTTTTATTATGGTTTAAAAGCAATTTTTGTCAAAACCCGCGAATTTTTGATAAATGTCAGTTTTTATTTTAAAAGTGAAAATTGACATATTTAGAAATTTCTTTATATTAAATAAATTTTATTTCTGGAATCTGGACGTCAAAATTATCCAACTGTGATTTTTTCATAATTTTTTGAGACAGTCAAATTTTTGGGTAAAAATTAAATACCCTTTAAATATATAATGTGTTTTATGACTTCATAATGACCCAATAGTGATGTAATAAAAAAAATAAGATTTATCTTCGGCCAATATATGTTTTAACCTTAAAATAATGTTATTTTGGATTTGTTTGAGTTATTTTAAAAATCATTAATGGTCCCCTCAAGACTTATTAAACATCTTGTCTTTTTAAATTATTTTCAATGGGAGTGTGAATCACCTCCACATAAGTAACCCAATTATTTTAAGAAGTTTTGACATTGGCCTTATAAATTATTTTTTTCCTCTTCCCTTTTCCAAAAACCATGGGCAAAAACCATGAGCTGATTTGTGGATTGGATTTGTTTAATGTAAGTGGTCTGAAACCTACATAATAAAGAATTCACTCTCCTTTCCTATATAAACCCACCCAAGCTCCAACTTCCTCCTCACTCAAAGCCTTTTTAGTTAGTCCAACCTCTGCCCTACTCTCTCTAGAATCTTCCCAAGGTTACCCAAGCTCCCAAGAAGCCTCTCTCAAGCCTCTCTGAATCCTTTGGAAGTACACTTCCAAGTAAGGGTTTTTTCTTCCTTTCTCATTTTTGTCCAATATTCTTTAAGTTGTTATTCCCTTTTAATTTGAATTGTAAATGTTGGGTTATGGTTTTACACCTCCCCATACTTCCCTATTTATGTTTTAATGATGATATACCCCTTTCCCTCTCATTAAATTCCTCCCATGTACACCTGTTACTATGCCGAAATTCCGAAAGGAATTTCCCTCTCCTCATTTACATTCAAGCAATTATTTTGTATCATGAATCTAAATTCCATTACATTTGTTGGGACATGTATATATATGACCCCCTTACTTTCCATGTCATTTAAATATGATTAGACACCCCTTTCACTACCATCAACCATTTTTCTGAGTTCTTATGTCATGTTGTTATGCTGCCGAAATTGCAATGCGTTTTTTTCAAGCCAAAGTAATTGTGTAGTGAATACCATGCCCATTTCCCTATCAAGGGTATTCAAAATTATACAAACATAATTATTGTTTAAAGTGTTTCATGTATGTATTTCACATTCATTTTTCATGGAATAAATTATTATATTGAATGATTCAATGTTTTATGATCCATGTGGCATAGTTATGAATGAAATGAAATGTTTAAGAAGGGTGCACCCTCATAGCGCTCCAATGCATTGGGCAAAGTATAGTATCATGATACGTCATGTGCAATGAGTGTTGACTCATGATAATTCAAGTGCAACAAGGGTTTAATTGTGCTTCATGAGCAATGAGGATTTACTCATGCTTCATGTGCAATGGGCCTTGGCTCATGCTAATTCCATGTTAAGTGTTGATTCCACATTTCCATGTTATGAATATCATGCTTTATCATGCCTTTATGTCCATGTTTCTCTTGTACTCTATTGATATGCCTATTTTCTAACATGTATTGTAATGCTCATGTATTCCATATTTATTCCCTTACTAGGCTTTATAGCTCACCCTTTTCTTATGCACGTCCTCAGGTTATCCCATGCAATGCTAAGTACGAGGGAATGTAGTGGTCATGTAAAGGAAGTTTTCAATAAAGATGTTGTATTTAATGTTTTAAGTTGTTATGTAATAATCATAATCCCCAAAGACACTAGAAATCTCGATCTTCCATGTTATATCAAGTGAATAATTTATGTAATAAATCATGTTTAAGTTTTCAACAAAAGCATGGTTTTCATTGTTGGTATCAGAGGATAGGTTTAGTTAATTTTGGGATTAGGATTAGAAAACCCTAGTAAATACTTAGATACAATACTATGTACAATAAAAACGTCCCTAAGTTTTGGTGAGTATTGAGTAAGTGGGTTATCAAGAAAATACATCCCTGTGTGGATACGAGAAGGTAGAGACGGCTCTGGCACAGATGTATCCTAGGGGTAAAACCCGAAAACACCGCATTGAGCTAGACTCGAATGAGAACTGGTGCACGATAATGGGCCTTGCTGCACTCTTCGTAACGACACTCCCGGGGGATATTCTTTTATAAATTCACAAGTTTAGTATGAACCCTTATTAAGGGAATAAAAAATTACTAAGAATATATGTTTGAAAGTAGATCATGGAAAGCCTATATTGAAGCCTATAGATTCATAAGTTAGGAAATAAAATTTAATTTATAAGTCATAAACTTTTTTCTTTGGATTACCCTTTATGTGTTACCCCTAACTTACCTTTTACACCAGCCAATAGCCGGTAATAGGAGGACTTGGGCTAACAGCTGATGTGAAGATCACTGTGATGACTGTACTAATGAGATGCCCAATCCAATGGGAGCGGGAATTGCAAACTTTGTCACAATTCTCTCTCAGATAACCCAAGATTTGAATATGAACACGGGTCAAGAGGAATGTTCAACCCCCCCCCCCCCCACCTCAAGAAAAAACAAGTCACTATCGAGAGATTCATGAGATAAGGGCCTCCTACTTTTAGTGGATCATCTGATCCAATGATCGCTGAAAAATTGATCAACTCAATTGAAAAGATCATCTCCATCCTTGAATGTTCTGAACAAGAGAAGGTTCTATTGGTAGCTTATCGTATGGAGGTTGAAGCAGATCAATGGTGGACGTTGATAAAAAATACGAAGCCTGAGAAGGAAATCGAGGCGTTGGAATAGAAGGACTTTCAGAATATTTTTTTGATAAATATTTTCCACGCACCCTATGGCTTATGATGGAAAGGGACTTCCTTTACCTCAAGCAAAAAGATTAATAATCTATTGGATCGTATGAGGAAAATTTCACAAGGATTGCACGATAAGATTTCGGCTTTGTTGTTACCCCCGAATGCAAAGTTGACTGCTTCTTGGGTGGGCTGAAGCCGAGCCTACGAAAAGAATTAGCAATCCGTGACTTCGATAGCTGTGAGGAAATTGTCTGATGTGCCCTCAAGGTCTTAATGGAGATCGGGGAATCACTAGGGTATCATAGAGATAAGAAGCGTAAGGTGAACTTCAATTCTGGAAGTCCAACGGATAAATCCAACGGTGCTAAGAAGATCCAGCACCCCACCTGCAAAAAGTTCGGAAAGAAGCACCCCAGAAATTGCCTCAAGGGGAAGATGAAATGCTTTAGGTGTGGAAGAGAAGTGCACCTAGCTATTAACGGACGGCAAGATAGACCCATGACTGCGAAAAAAGAGAGGAATGCTCTGTTATAACCTCAACATGTTGTTCATTTCTACAACTGCAACGAACCGGGGTATTTTGTAAATTAGATCCCTAATCCAAGGGTTTTCAGAGTCATCCAACAACCTCCAAGGCATCAAGGAAGAGAATTTTCCATCACTTCTACTGATGTGAACCCCGAAAATGAAGTGGTGGCTTTTACACTAGTTATTCATTCATGAATAGCGAACATACTTTGTGATTCATGTTATACTCATTCTTTTATATCTCAAATATTTAGTAGATCAATCCCAGCACCACCAAAAATCATGGAAGTGAAGATGTCAGTGAGTACGGAAAATGGGGCAATCATTGCATCCCATCAATATAAGTCCTCATCTGTTATAATCTGGGTATTGAATTTCCCGGGGAACCTCGTCATACTCCCTCTAGTGGAATTTGATGCAATTATTGGAATGGATTATATTTCCTTATATAGAGCCGACATAAATTGTCGGGAAAGGAAAATGACACTCCATATGGAGAATCGACCCCCGATTCGTTACAAGTGTAAGGGGGAAGATGAATCTCTTTTAGCACTATCATCTCAAGCATGGATATTACTACCCTTTGAGCACGCGTATCTGGATCACATGATTGAGTCCAAGGATGAATCCATCCTTTATGAAATTCCTATTGCGAGGGAATTCGCTGAAGTGTTTCCCGAGGAACTGCCTAGTCCTCCTCCTAGAAGAGATGTTGAATTCTCAATTGAACTTATACCATGTTCTCTATTAATATCCAAGACTCCATATAGAATGGATGTCATGGAGCTTGAAGATATGAATAAAAAACAACAGGAGAATCTGGATAAAGGGTTTTTATGCCCAACTGGTTCACCATGGGGTGCACCAGTCCTCTTCGTCCTGAAGAAGGATGGGTCAATTCTCCTTTGCATCGATAATCCTGAGCTCAAAAAAATCACTATAAAGAACAATAATCCTCTCCCAAGAATTGATGACTTGTTCGATCAGCTGCGTGGAGCACAATACTTCTCCAAGGATGACTTTCGTTTGGGATATTATCATGTAAGGTTGAAGAATGAAGATATCTATAAGACTACTTTTCACACAAGATACAGGCACTATGAATTAATAGTAATTTCTTTCAGACTCACTAAATCTCCACAAATCTTCATGGACTTTAGTAATAGAGTGTTTAGAGATTACCTCGACAAATTTGTGGTAGTCTTTATAGATGATATTCTAATATACTCCAAAAACAAGGAGGATCAGGAGGAGAATTAAAGAACTATACTATAGACTTTCCGCAAAGAGAAGCTCTATGAAAATTACAGTAAGGGTGAGTTCTGGTTGAAGGAGGTCTCATTCATGGGCCATATCATCACAACCAATGGGATATATATGGATCCCTCCAAAACAGATGCAACTGAGGGATGGTCGGGGCCAACATCAGTAACGGATATCCATAGATTATTGGGGTTAGCTAGATATTATCGACAATTTGTGAGAAAATTCTCACAATTATCCAACCTTCTTAACAAGATAACTCAAAAGGGAGTAAAGATTTCATGGATTGATGAATGCAGAGAAAGGATCAAGGAGTTGAAAAGGAGGCTTATCACTGCGCTCGTGCTCACATTACCCACAAGTGGGGAACCTTGTGTGTTATTCAGTGATTCTTCGAAGAATGGCTTAGGCTGTGTGCTGATGCAGAATGATAAAGTGATATCATATGCCTCAAGGAAGTTGAAAATCTATGAGAAAAACTATCCAACGCATGATCTGGAGTTGGCGGTGGTGATCTTTTCCTTGAAAATCTGGTGGTATTATCTCTATGGGTAGATTTGTGAGATATATACTAACCACAAGAGTCTTAAATATATGATCACACAGAAGATCTTAATATGCGCAAGAGAAGATGGATAGAGTTCATCAAGGATTATGACTGTTCAATAAATTACCACCTATGGAAGGCGAACAAGGTGGCAGATGCCCTAAGTAGAAAGGACCCAATGATTCTATCAATGATGAGAATTGAAAAGGATCCAATCTTCTTAGACTTGATGAAGATAGACATGGGAATCATAATGAAGTTAAAATCATCAATGCTTTCACAAATGATTTCTCAACCATCTCATTTGGAAATTTTAAAGGATGATCAAAAGGATGATGTGAGAATTTAGAAAAAAGTACAAGCTATCGAAAAAGGTAAATCCTCAGAGTTTAATGCTGATGAAGAATGAATTGTGAAATTTGGGAAAATGCTATGTGTTCCATCAAGTCTGGAGCTGAAGAAGGAACTTTTGGATGATGCACATAGTTAAAATTTATCTATTCACCCAGGGAGCACAATGATGTATTGAGATATCTGAGAATACTTTTGGTGGAATAATATGAAGAAGGAGATCACTGTTTATACATCAATGTGCCTGGTGTGACAGAAAGTGAAGGTAGAGAGGCAGAAGTCTAAGGGGATGATGCAACCATTGCCCATACCAGAATGGATATGGGAGAACATCACCATGGACTTTTTCACTGGACATCTGAGGACATCCAAAATCCAAAATGCAATCTGGGATGTGGTGGATCATCTTAAAAAGACTTCACACTTCAATGCTATTCAAGAGGATTTATCATTGGATCAATTGGCACAGATATATATAAGGGAAGTTCTAAGGATGCATGGAGTACCAATTTCTATTGTGTCTGACCGAGATCCAAGATTCACCTCTATGTTTTGGTAGAGTCTTCAACAAGATCTGGATACTGAATTGAACTTCAGTACGGCCTATCATCCTCAAACTGATGGCCAATCCGAGCGGACTATCCAAACACATGAGGACATGTTGAGAGCGTGCTCAATGGAGTTTAAAGGAGTATGGGATCAACATAGTCCTCTAGTTGAGTTCTCTTATAATAATTGTTTCCACTCGACCATCCAAATGGAACCATATGAAGCCTTTTAAGGGAAAAGGTGCAGAACACCAGCGTGTTGGGATGAGGTCGGTGAACATAAGCTGATTGGACAAAAAAATTTCAATGAAATGGAGGAGAAGGTGAAAACCATTCATCATCATATCAAGGTAGCCCAGAGTCGGTAGAAGAGTTATGTAATTAATCGTCAACAAGACATTGAGTTTATAGTTGCAGACTTGGTTTTTCTATGCATATCTTTATGGAACAAGGTCGTGAGGTTTGGAATGAAAGGGAAGATAATTCCAAGGTACATCGACACCTTTGAGATTCTTGACCGTGTTGGGGATGTGGCCTATTGACTAGAACTTCCACCTATCATGGCCAAAGTACATGATTTCATTCATGTTTTCCCCTTAAGGATGTATATACCAGACCCTTCACATGTACTCTCTTTTTAGGTGGTACAGTTAGAGGATGATCTTTCTTATGAGGAGAAACCAGTGAAGATCATAGATAGTAGAGAAAATGTTCTACGAAATAATACAATGCCCCTCGTCAAGGTGTTGTGATGAAACCACAAGTTTGAAGAAGCAACATGAGAATTAGAGGAAATTATGGAGCTGAGTTACCCATATCTTTTTTAGTGTGGGAAAAGGAAATTTCGAGGGAAAAATTTCTTATGGGGGGGATATTGTAATGACCCAAAGTTTCATTAATGGAAATCCCACTTGATATAATTAAATGTCTCATTATGTAAAATTTTTATATATAATGTCAACTTCTTTGGTTTTATGTTAAGAATTTTGACTGTTTCTAATATAGCCGTTGAACAATGATCACATTATTAGTATAAATATTGGGCATTAAAAAATCCAATTTACTCAGACAAAAGATGCATTGTCCTCATCTAGTAGAATTTCTCCATATGTAGCACATTTGTCGGAGCTCAGAAAATATGTGGAGTCCTTGGTTTTTTCTCTTGACCAAGCCCAAGCTGAGCTTTATCATGTCAAGCTCGAACGTGACCGTCTACGAGAAAAGTGGAAGTTGATAGAGATTACCACTCAAGCAATGTTATCCGAGCCACTCCAAGAGTCTATCACCATCACACACCTTACCCTTAGGTCTTATGCGGCTTTTTTAAGGGGTTATGAAACAAATCGGTAATACATTGTTCATGTATATTATTTTTTTTATATAATAATGAATATACCTTCTTTTCATTAGTTACACTTTCTAAATTGTTTTTTAAAGCACAAATAGTATTTTTAGTTAATATTCAGATATGAAATCAATTTTGATGAATTAATGGATTTTTGAATTAAATAATATTTTAATAAAATAATAATATTATTGTTAAATTAATTTTTATTAAATATAAATTACCTTATTATTTTATGAAGGCAATTGTAATTTTTATTAACGTTTGAAAACCATTTTTGTCAAAACCCGTGAATTTTTGATAAATGTTGATTTTTATTTTAAAAGTGAAAATTAACATACATAAAAAATTATTTAGATAAAATAAATTTTATTTCTGGAATCAGGACGTTGAAATTATCCAACGGTGAATTTTTTATAATTTTCAGAGATAGTAAAATTTTTGGGTAAAAATTAAATATTGTTTAAATATATAATGTGTTTTATGACATCATAATGACCCAATAGTGATGTAATAAAATACTATAAGCTTTATGTTCGTCCAATATATGTTTTAATCTTAAAATAATTTGATTTTGGGTTTGTTTGACTTATTTTACAAAGCATTAATGGACCCCTCAAGACTTATTAAATATCTTATCTTTTTAAATTATTTTTCATGGGAGTGTGACTCACCTACAAATAAGCAACCCCATTATTTTAAGATGTTAGGAATTTGGAATTATAAAATATTTTTTTCCTCTTCAATTTTCCAAAAACCATGGGCCAAAACCATGAGATGATTTGTGGTTTGGTTTAGTTTAATGTAAGGGGTCCCAAACCTAAATAATAAAGAATTCACTCACCTTTCCTTTATAAACCCACCCAAGCTCCCACTTCCTATTCACTCAAATTCTTTGGATTTAGTCCAACCTCTTCCCTACTCTCTCTAGAATCTTCCCAAGGTGCTCCAAGCTCCCAATAAGCCTCTCTCAATCCGCTCTCAATCCTTTGGAAGCACACTTCCAAGTAAGTGTTTTTTCTTCCATTCTCATTTTTGTCCAATATTCTTTATGTTGTTATTCCCTTTTAATTTAAATAATAAATGTTTTGGTTTGTTTTCACACCTCCCCATACTTCTCTCTTTATTTTTGAATGATGGGAGACCCCTTTCTCTCTCATTAAATGTCTCCCATGTACACCCGTTACAATGCCGAAATTCTGAAAGGAATATCCCTCTCCTCATTACATTCATGAAATTCTTTTCTATCATGAATCTAAATTCCATTAAATTTGTTGGGACATGTATCTATATGACCCCTTACTGTCCATGTCATTTAAATATGATGGGACACCCCTTTCTCTCTCATCAACCATTTTTATGAGTTCTTATGTCATGTTGTTATGCTGCCGAAATTGCACTGCATTTTTTTCAAGGAAACGTTATTGTGTAGTGAATACTGTAGACGCCGGAAAAAGTCCGTTGTTCCCAAACGAAGCTCCGGATGCGGGAAGCGAGGTCATATTTGGAGTCGGAAGCCCGTTTCGGAGGGCCCGGAAGCCTTGCGCGGAATTTTGGAGATCCGCGCGCAAAGTTGACGAGCCGCGCACAAACCTCCCGGGATGCGCGCAATGCGCTGGGCCGGCGCGCAATTTCGCGCGCCCGTGTCCCGCGCGACTCCCTTGCGCGCCGGGACTGATTCCGCGCCCGCGAAGAGAATTCCGCGCCCGCGATCCGGATTCCGCGCCCAGGGTTGCCTATAAATATAAGGCGACCCCCGACGTTTTGAAGGTTGCCGGAATTCGAAAGGTCTCTCGTGCGCGCAATCCAACCTCTTCCACGCGAAATGCCGATCTTCAGGTAACCTCCTTTCTTTCGCGCAAGAAATCCTCGGGGTTCACGTTCGCGCGCAATCCCTTGGGTTCCTTTCCTTTGAATAATTCTTCACCCTAAGGCCTTCGCGCGCAAAAGAAGCCTCTTGCGCGCAATTGCCCCCGGGGTGCGCGCAATCCGGCCCGATTGCGCGCACCCCCCCCCCCCCCTTTCAAAGTTGCCATTCGATTAAAGAATGAGCTGTTTCCCCCGCGCTCTATCCGAAGCCCGGTGCGCGCAATCTCTACCTTCCGCGCGCAAAGCGCTGGCCCAATTGCGCGCCAGCCCGCCCATTTGCGCGCCTACCCGCGGTATTGCGCGCCATGCTTCTCTTTTGCGCGCAATCCGCCGAGGTCTCCCCCCTTTGACCCCCTGAGGGTACCCGCCTGCGTGGCGCCCGATGATCTTCATCCTGGGTGCCCGCACCGTGCGTTGTCTTCCCGTGCGGCCCTCCAGGCTCGCGCGAAGTGACACGGACCCATCGGCGGCACCACCATGTCCAAGCTGCACGACGCTAAACTGCCTAGCCTCCCACGTCCAAGTTGCACGACGCTAAACTGCCTAGCCTCCCACGTCCAAGCTGCATGACGTTAAACTGCCTAGCATATCGTCCGAGCTACAAGACGTTAAACTGTTCAGCATTCGTCCTGCAGGATGCTAAACTGTACTTCGTCCGCGCGACAAGACGTTAAACTGCCAAGCATCTTCGTCCGCGCAACAAGACGTTAAACTGCCAAGCACCTTCGTCCTCAACACACGACGTTAAACTGTACTTCGTCCGGCAAGACGTTAAACCGTCCGCTTCGTCCTCAACACACGACGTTAAACTGTACTTCGTCCGGCAAGACGTTAAACCGTCCGCTTCGTCCTCAACACACGACATTAAACTGTACTTCGTCCGGCAAGACGTTAAACCGTCCGCATCACCTGATCCCGTGTCTCGCACGCAGGATCCCCCCGGTTTGGATGTGGCCCCCACCCGCGCGTCTCTGCAGGGATGTCGGGATTTGAGTGGCCTTCGCCCACGGGGGTAGAGTGTTACAAACAGAACGAACTACGTGGACTTTGATCCCTGTCTCCTAAACAGGGTACGTAGGAAGCCTCTCCGAGGTTCAAGCCCACCACCTGGTCGTCCCGGTCGTATTCACGTCGGTTCGTCCATCAGTGGACCCTTCCTGGGTTCACACTTGCGTCGATTCACCTATGAATCCGCCCCTGTGGGAGACTGCACATGTGTATCTCCATTGTGCTTCCCCACTTCCCTTTTCTCTCTTCAACGTCCAGCATGACGTGAAACTGTGATCCACCCGGCCGTTCCATCCCCCTCTGTGCGAGGTGGTTCGGTTCAATCCTCCGTTCAGCAGCCTCGATCTCCTCGTGAGTCGGCTTGCCAACGTCCAGCATGACGTGAAACTGTGATCCACCCGGCCGTTCCATCCCCCTCTGTGCGAGGTGGTTCGGTTCAACCCTTCGCCCGGCAGCCTCGATCTCTTCGTGAGTTGGCTTACCGATGTCCAGCATGACGTTAAACTGTATATCCGAACTACGCTGACTTTGATCCGCGCTAACGCGCGGTATGTAGGAAGCCCCTATGGGGTCCAAGCTCTTCACTCCATCATCCATCGTGATCCTTACCCGGGCCGCCACATCCCGGTGGGGTCATGCCACTTCATTCCACTCCACTTCACTCGGGAAGCCGCCCATGTGCTGGCCCCAGCGTCGGAGGTTCCTCGCAAGGGGTTCTGTCATCTGATCCACTTCTCGTGTTGATCAGTCTGATGCCGTCCCCGCTGGACGTTAAACTCGCGGCATACCCCGTGTTAAACATGGGAATCTGAGGAAAACCTCAGGTGATACAGTTCCCCGAACCCAGCGCGGGATGCCTCAGGCCATCACGCCTTCGAGAAGCCCTATTAGGGATGGAAGGCAGACATGCAGAGTTGCAGTGTTAAGACACGCCCCCAACACCCGGAGTCACTCGGTCTCCTCACCGCAGGTTGCTGCCCCGACCAGACCCCTTGGAGCGTCTGGGCGGAAGCAGCGTAATTAACCGGTGTCCATGAAGATATGGCGCCGGGAACGAGATTCACGAACATTCTTAAATCTATGAGGGAGACCCGGATTAGGCAACGAGTTCCGAGGAGACGTCCACGGAAGGAGGAGCCAACATCCCATCATCCCGGTTTCGATCAAGGAGAAGACGCCCCTGAAGAAGGGGCGAATGCCGCCCGCCCTTGGAAAGCGGGACTGCGGGACCACAAGCCGCGCGCGCCCATCCCCTCGGGTCGACGGGTGCACGCGCGAACGCGTCCTGGCGGAACAGCGTCGGAACAGAAACCCGACGCACATCCGCACCGAAACAGAAAAATGGTGAACCCGACGTGAATCTCTTCTCCTCAATACGAAGACCGATGGCTTTCAGAGGTGTTGGAAGACCAGCATGCTGCTCGACCGAGCATTCAACACCGGAGCACGGAACCCACCAGGGGCTGGGGAAGGGAAATCGGGCACTCCGTCTCACGATGTCGAGGTCCTGGGTTCCCCCCACGGAAGGCGTCGCAGCACTAATGGTTGGTTGTCGATTCCTTTTCCTGTCAGTGTTAATGGATTTTTCTCCCTGCTTTCAGAAATCATGTCGCCCAATCCAGTGCCCGATCGCCACCCGCCCACTGGCGCAGGGGTAGGGGAAACACCGACGCGGCTACTCCGCGCGGTCCCGCCCGTTCCACAGCCGTCCCAGCAGCCGCAGCTACGGAGCAACCACGCCCTCTCTCCCCCTCGGAGGTCATCCAGAGAAGGGTGATCAACAACTTGGTGTGGAGATATGAGGAAGAGGGAGTCATCCCCACCAGGGACATGGCTCGCCTAGACCTCGAGGAAGCTGCACCTCGCCACCAACGCCGCCCCCGAGGGCCGCGCAGGGAGGCACCGCTGCCTACCTCGACGTCCAACCGCTTCGGGAGCTTATCCCCGGAGTGCTCCGACAACTCCTTCCCCTATGCGGATGAGGTGGAAGATGTTAGGGACCACCCTATCCGAGATTCGTTCCAGGGATCCTCGATAAGGGCTCCTGTCAGGCCACGGCGACACCGCCGCCAGGCCTCTCAAGTCGAAGAACGGACTCTCCACCTACCCGCGCCGCTCATCCCGACTCGTTTGTCCCGACGCCAACGTCGGGCACGAGCGGAAGAGGATGCCCACCTTGGGGACCTAGCGACGGCGGCCGCGTTGGCTCAAGCCACTGCTGGTTCCAGTCACCAGGCCCCTGCGCATCCTGAGCAGGGGCACTTCTATGCCCGAACTGGATCGAGGCCCCGACCGCCCCAAAGGCAGGTTGGGTTGACTCTCCCGGTTGCTGGTACAGGCAATAGCCACCGCGGACCACCTCGCGGTAGCGCTATTCACCAACAGGGTCTACTCCGCGTGGCCGATCCAAGAGGCATGGGTCACCCCACCTTGCGATCCCGGCCCGGAGGCCTGCCCGGAATCATCTCTCCCCGCATCCCCTTTGATATCTGTCCCGGTGCTCCTTGCACCTTGGTTTCCAGTCCTCTTGGCCCCAGCACCAGTGCGGCCGGAGGACGCCAGGATAGAGATCAGCCATGCCCCGAAGAACCACCCAGGGGCAGGAAGGCGAGGCGTCGATGCCGAGGGAAGAATGTTACGGAATTCCGGACAGAGATCCGACCGGTTCGTTTCTCTGATACAGAGGCGGAGTATGATTCGGCGACGGAGCCCTCCCCCCAATCCCGCCAGTCAGGGGTAGGGGTAGGAATGCGGCACGTTAGCCTCGTACTTCCCGAGAGCGAGATCGATATGATCCCCGCTTCTCTCCGAAGGTATATCCGGAGTAGCGAGGGCCTGGTAGACCCCCAAGGATCAATCTTGTGGTTGGTACCAGCCCCTCCGGAAGCACCTTCTGCCTCGATCGGAGAAGCCGGAGACTTTTTCTGGGGACCGACGGTCGAACCACCATCCAGTGCACCCTCGGCGAGCACCGACGCTACGGCAGGATGTTCGATCGCCGGCCCGTCCTATCGTGATGTGGTAGCTAGGGCACCGCCACCCTCAGAGGGCGGCCCGGGATATGGAGGCCAATCGGCCTGCTCGCCGTATTCACCGCCGGCCAGCCCGTCGGCCCGGCGGCCCGCCTCGGCACCACTACCGGTTCCCCGTCCATTCCCAGTCGTTGAAGAGGACCAAGGAGACCTGGGTCCCGAGTTTGAGTCGTGGAGCTTCTGGACCGTCCTTGCAGAGGGCCACTTCCCTGAGAAGTTTTGGCCAGTCGCAGGACCGGACTTTGATGCACCCGAATCACTCACCCCGGATGAGTTCGAATGCTTCTGCCGAACTCTCCGGGAGACTCACTCCCGTCTTCACCGCCTACAAATGCCATATCCCGGGAGTCAAGTGCACCTGGAGGATATTGGTGAGCAGTGCCGTCAAATTGACCTGGCCACGCTCCCCGCGGTTCGGCACCCCGGGTCATTTGGGCACCACGAGGCCCTCCAACAACGATGCGTCGAGTGTTTTCAAGTACTCCCAAGGTTCTCGAGGAAGCCACTCCCCACGTTTATATCCGTGGATGGGGGCAGTACGCTTCCCTATGCTTCAGTGCGATTCGCCGACAGCCTGATTCACTGGGTGGCCTTGAGGGTATATCCCCAGGGATGGAAACGGTCAATATGGCTGACCTGTCGGGAGAGGGGAACGACTTGGAACTTCTCGACGGGGGCTCTCCCCCCGAAGACAAGCCTTCGTTGGATCCATCGGTGAGAGTTACTCGTCACCAGAGGAACCTCCTGGGACTCCCCGCACCCACTGAAGCACTGACGTTGAGCCGAAACGTCAGCAAAGGTAAAGAGCACGGCGGGGATGTAAAGCCCGCCGACCCATCTGCCTCCATACAGAGGGCGGATGAGGATCCCGAGAAGGCTATGCTACGTCAACAGCTCGCCGAGAAGAAGAAGCTAGTTGACCAGCTCCTCGCCGAGCGCGCTGCAGAACAGCGGCCTGACTACGGTGATCCTAGGCCAGGACAGCAGGGACAGGAACAACCACCGCTCGATGAGGCTCTCCCGGGCAACCGTGATTATGCCGTGTTTGCCGACAGGGGAGAGGCCATTGCCTATGGCAAGAGGGCGCGGTATGTTTCACCGCACCCTCCCGAGCGGCGTGACTACCTGAGAGACCCCGCTCGGATTCCTCCCGCTGCCCCAAGGGCCGCTCCGCCCGCCATCCCACGAGTCGCCGAGTTCGACGACCCGGTCGACGTCCCGATTGAAGGGCCATGCAATGCGCTCGTGGTTAGAGATGCTCACCAGGACTGGAACCCATGTCCGGGCGATCCGATGGCGGCACTCATCGCCCGCTTGGAAGCCTTGGAGACTCGGCAAGTGGCGATCCCACCGGACGACAAGCCATACCCAGCATGGGTGGATGACATGCCGGCGCCTCCGGGATTCGGGAATCCCACCTTCGCCCCCTTCAACGGGACTGGAGATCCGCCACAGCATTTGGCCCATTTCAACTCGAGGTGCGGGCCTATGTTGGGGACTCCGGCGCAGCAAGAGGCCGCTAAGCTTTGCTGCTTTGTCCAGACACTGGAAGGGCCAGCATTTGTCTGGTACAGCCAGCTCCCCGTCGGGTCGATAACTAGCTGGGAGGACCTTCGTAGACAGTTCCTCTACCAGTTCAGTTCCACGACCCGGAAGACGAGTATTGCAGACCTCTTCAAGTGCAAACAGAGGCCTGATGAGCGAGTCGCGGATTTCGTCGCCCGATGGAAGGGTCTCACGTATTCCCTTGACATGCCATTGACTCAGGAGAAGTTGCTGACAATGTGCATCGGGAACGTCAAGACCGAGCTGGTCCCTTCCCTGATCACTCAGAATTACCCCAGAGGGTTCAGGGACTTCTCAGACAAAGCTCAACGTCTTGAGGAAGCCCTGCAACAGGCCAGTCAGGCACATCCGCTGCCTCCTATGATTCCTGCAAGGAGAGCCAGCAGGGCTGAGCCCGCTGCTGTTGCCCAGATAGAGGCCCCCAGGCCGTTGGAGCTGCTGCCGGCGAGGCCATCTCCACAGCCTCACAGGAATCCGCCTCCACGGGCTCAGTTCCCGGCCCAGCAGCGGCAGCCCCAGAACCGGCCGGCCCCTCCGCGTAATGTACCGCCACAACCCAGGCGAGATAATCAGGGTCCACCTCCTCGGCAGGCCCCTCCAGCCCCTCGTCAAGACCACGCTCCCAGGGGCCCGCGATACCTGACTTACTCATTTCACGAGGATCAGGTCCCCGGTTATTTCCGGAGCGCCCTGGAGAAGAGGATTGTGCGACTGCCTGAGTGTTGGAGGCCATAGGAGGCACATCTCACGGATAACCCCCGCTACTGCCCTTACCATCGGACCCTGGGGAACACCATCCAGCGGTGCTATGTGTTTAAGGATTGGCTCCAAGACCAGATTAACAACAATGTAATCAGGTTGGGCCCAGCTCCAGCACAAGTGGCGGGCGTGTTCGTGGGATCAGATGACGATAGTGGCAATGAGGACGAATGGCAGCTGGTCTCCGACCGCGGATCCCAGAAGTATAAAAACTGGATGGCCCGCAAGACGATCATTCACGGCCATGGAATCATCCGTGCGCGCTTGAATCAGCCTGAGCCCCCAGAATCTGCAGGTGCTGCTTCAGCATCGTCATCCCAGCCTGCCTCTTCCGAGAAGAGAAAACGGCGGCGGCGCAAGAAGAAAGAGCGCGCCCCGCCAGTTCCGCCACTATCCCGCACTCTCGGCGATTTCATGCCCCCGGAGATGGGGATCCCTCCCCGGATCCGCCTAGTGATGGATGATTCGTCCGATGACAGTATTGGGTACGCTTCGGTTAATACCGTCGAGCTGTTAAATCCGTTTTCGGTTCCCGACGTTGAAGAACACCAGGTGGACCTCCCTAGTGTCCCCGGTCGTCGCCACCGTCGGAGGAACCGCAGCAACAGGAGTCGCCGGGGCACAGCAGTTGGTACCTCCAGCCAGGACGTGCACGCCACAGAGACTAGGCAGCAGGCTCAAAACCGAGTTCAGCGCGCGCAGCCCCCCCATCCGGGGATGACGGATTCGCCTCCGCCACTGTTTGTGGTGTGGGACCAGGAAGAACCGCCTCAGCCGCGTCGCGATTAGCTCCGCCCTGCCGCAAGTCCGTCCCGGCCTCCTGACCCCAGTACGGTGACTACTTCCCGGGCTTCAACCAATGAACAGCGAGATGCGCCAAGTACCAGTCGGCCGCCGGCCCAACCGGCAAGGCCCGTCATGCCTCCAATCGCAGAGCAACCTCCCGCAACCAGGGGCTCGCGCTTGGCCAAAAAGTATGATGTCCTGAAGCACTTGGCCGACATACCAGCAAGGCTCTCCATCCTTGAGGCTCTGCGCATGTCATCTGAGATGCGTGAGGCACTCGCTGAAGCCCTGAAAAGCCCCCTCCAGTTTGAGACAGAGGTTGCGGCTGCAGAGGCCTTTCACGCCGAAACGATCGAGGACGCCGAATGTCAGGCAGTTATCTCGTTCTCTGGTAAGGATGAAGACCCTCCTATACAGGGACACATTCGTCCGCTGTATGTTACTGGCCAGTTCAATGGCCTTGAAGTCCGGCGTTGTCTTGTCGACACGGGGTCCGGGATTAACCTAATTCCAACTCGGACGCTCTGGAGATTGGGGTTGTCTGAGGATGACTTGATCCCCTCCGACCTCAGGATCCAGGGGTACGACCGCACCGAGCAAACCCCGGTCGACAAGATACGCTTGAAGACCCAGTTCAGTGACTTGGTTGCCAACACCGAATTCATGGTAGTCTCTCAAGACACTGCGTATAACGCATTGATGGGCAGTCCATGGCTCTACCTTCACGCGGCGGTTCCCTCATCATACCACCAATGCCTCAAATACTCCCTTAACGGTCGAGTAGGCGTGCTTCAGGGAGATGCCTCTCCTTTTTCCTCATGTGAAGCCCTCTATCTGGACGCGGACTATTACAAGAGCAAGGATAAGCAGATCCTGGCAGGTGAGGTTGAGCCTGTCGCTATTGCAAGCGATCCCTGGGCAAGTTTGGATGACGCTTACGTCCTCCCGAATCATCGGTTGGACGTGGCCATGGTCTCGACGGCCTGTGAGTCTCCTGATGAGATGACCGCGACCGCCCGTGCCAGCACCAGCGGCCCAGCAGGATCCGGTAGCCCCAATGCAGTTTTCAACGCAGTCTCTCCCGTGGACGATCCCTCCCCGAGTAGAGAGGACGTGGAAGATGCACCCCCAGCCTTTGAGGAGGGCGTCCCCGCCACGGTCGATGAGTTAGTACAGGTGAACCTTGGAACTGAAGCAGATCCAAGACCCACATTGGTCAGTGCCGCCATGCCCTCTGAGGAGCGGCAGCAGTACGTGGACTTCCTCAGGCGGCATCGTGATGTGTTCTCTTGGGGCTATGACGAGATGTCGGGGCTAGATCCTCGGGTAGTCGTCCACCGCCTTGGTCTCCCGGCGAACCATCGCGGGTTCAAGAAACCTCCCAGGAAGATGCACCCATTCCACGGTGCCATGGTTGAGGCCGAAGTTGACAAGCTTATCAATGCCAACTTCGTGAGGGAAGTTCAGTACCCCAAATGGCTGGCCAACATTGTGCCGGTCAGGAAGAAGAACGGGCAGATCAGAGTCTGTATCGACTTCCGCGATCTCAACCGCCACTGTCCGAAGGATGATTTTCCCCTTCCGGTAACAGAGCTATTGATTGACGCCACGGCAGGGTTCCAAGCCCTCTCCTTCATGGATGGATACTCCGGATACAACAAAATCCGGATGGCCCCTGAGGATGAGGAGTTCACTGCCTTCAGGGCCCCCCAAGGTATCTTTTGTTACTGGGTCATGCCCTTCGGCCTGAAGAATGCAGGTGCCACCTACCAACGGGCGATGCACCGCATATTCAAGCCAATCCTCGTCACACTGCTGGAATGCTACGTCAACGACTTGGTGGTCAAATCGTGCCAGCGTCAGGACCATCTCAAAGATCTTGAGAAAGTGTTCGGCTTCCTCCGGTCTTGCTGCCTGAAGATGAACCCGTTGAAGTGTGCCTTCGGGGTCACCTCCGGAAGGTTCCTTGGATTTTTGGTAAGATACCGGGGTATTGAGATCGACCCAGAGAAGATCAGGGCGATTAGCCAGATGCCTCCCCCAGGTAACATCCGGGAACTGCAAGGGTTCCAAGGCCACTTAGCCTATATACGCCGATTCATCGCGAATCTGGCCGGCAAGTGTAAGCCCTTTTCTCGGCTCATGAAGAAAGGTGACACCTATGTATGGGATAAAGAGTGTCAGACCTCTTTCGAGGAAATCAAGCAGTACCTACTTCAACCTCCGGTTCTGATGCCGCCTGTATCCGGGAAGCCGCTGGTCCTTTATGTGACCGCCCTGGAACGGTCCCTGGGTGCCCTTCTCGCCCAAAAGAACAACGAGGGAACAGAGAATAGCCTCTACTACCTCAGTCCCATGCTCCTAGATTCGGAAGTCAGGTATTCCCCCATCGAGAAGAGCTGCCTGGCGCTCGTATTTGCCGTACAGAAATTACGGAACTACTTGCAGCACCATGAGGTACAGTTGGTTTCTCGGGTAGACCCGTTGAAATATATCCTGAGCCGGCCTATGTTGACTGGCCGTCTAGCGCGGTGGGCTGTGATTCTCCAGCAGTTCGACATTAGGTATGTGTCTCAGAAGGCCATCAAAGGGAAAGCATTGGCAGACTTTCTGGCTGCTCACCCGACCTCCGCGGACCAGCCGCTGGATCTAGGCTTTCCTGATGAGGCCATTCTCTCGGTCGATCATGCCGATCCATGCTGGCAGATGCACTTTGACGGTGCCTCCCGGAGCCCCACCGGTAGAAGGCCCGATAATCCTAAGCTCAACAGAGTGGGCTTGGGTATCGTCTTCATTACCCCGGAGCAAGCCGTGCTGCCATACTCATTCCTGTTGTCAGAGGGATGTACCAACAATGAGGCGGAATACCATGCCCTCATCACCGGCCTAGAGTTAGCTCTCGAGATCGACGTGCCCCATCTGTGTGTGAAAGGGGACTCTGAGCTGGTCGTTAAGAAGATCAATGGCGACTATGTTGTCAGGAAGCCGGAACTTGTGCCGTTGCTGGAGTGCACCCTCCTTCTGATGGCCCAGTTCCCTTCTCGGCCAGAAATTGTCTATATTCCCCGGTCGCAGAACGGTCGAGCAGATGCTTTGGCCAGCCTTGCTGCGTCACTTGCAGAGCCTGAACAGGATAACCTGATCGTCCGCGTGACGCACCGCAGGCTCATCTCTCCCGTTATCCCGGAGAGAGATCGCGGCCCGTCGGTAAGTAATCTCACCACGGTTGCCCCTATGCCCGGAGCCCCGAGTACCCCAGATATGGCAGTCGAACCAGCCCCTGATTGGAGGACGCCTTTGGTTGAGTACCTCCAACATGGCATTCTCCCGTCGGATCGGGCCGAGCGCGAACGAGTTCAACGCCGCGCATCGCAGTTTGTCCTCCAGAGCAGTCCCGGCCCGGAGCAGATCCTATATAGACGCGGATTTGATGGTGTTCTCCTCCGTTTCCTCCATGGAGTTGAGATCCCACGAGTCATGCAAGAGGTTCATGCTGGTTCATGCGGTGCCCATCAGACTGGGCCGAAGCTGTCCCACCAGATTCGGAGGTTGGGATACTTCTGGCCCTCCATGATCCATGACTGCATCGAGTATGCCAGGAGGTGCCATGCGTGCCAGGTTCATGCGAACTTTGTGCATCGGCCGCTGGAGCCTCTCCATACCACCAGGTATTCTTGGACCTTTGCAGTCTGGGGGATGGACGTTGTGGGACCTTACCCGCCGGCGACGGCTCGCCAGTTTCGGTTCATTTTGACCGCTACGGACTTCTTCTCCAAATGGGCAGAGGCGATTCCGCTCAGAGAGGTCAAATCCTGTTCGATCGCTGACTTTGTGACCTCCAACATCATTTATTGATTCGGAGTGCCTCACTCTATCCTCACGGATAACGGAGCCAATTTCCGAGCAGCCGAGTTGAAGAGGTTGTACGCCAAGTACAACATTCGCTCGAACCATACATCTCGCTATCATGCGCAGGCGAATGGATAGATTGAAGCGTTTAACAAAACCCTCTCTAACATTCTGCAAAAGATGGTTGGTGAGAACAAGAAGAGTTGGCCGGACAAGCTCCCCAACACCCTCTGGGCTTATCGGACGACGACTCGCAATTCCACCCAGATGACCCCTTATTCCCTGGTGTATGGAGCTGTGGCCGTCCTGCCCATCGAGATCCAGTTACCATCCTTGTGCACTGTGGTCTACGACCAGCAAGCACCGGACAGAGCTACTGAAGCCCGTCTAGTCGAGTTGGAAGCACTGGATGAGAATAGGCTTCGCGCTTTGCCCAACTTGGAGAGGCCTCAGAGCAGGATGGCTCGAGCTTTCAATAAGAAGGTTCGCCTCCGCTCCTTCATGCAGGGTGACCTAGTGCTGGCCCTAAGAGCGCCAATGATCCCCGGCAGGAAGCCACCCAAGTTGGAGCCCAAGTGGGAGGTACTTCTTGTCGTCCACAAAGTCTATCCCAATGGCGCGTACTCCCTAGAGACTATGGATGGTGAGCGTGTCACTCCTCCCACCAACGCTAGGTTCCTCAAGCAGTACTTTGCCTGAGTGCATTTCATCCGCGCGGCAAGACGTTAAACTTCCAAGCATCCATCGTCCAACACGACGTTAAACTGTATTTCGTCCCGCACGACGTTAAACTGCAGTTCGTCCCGCACGACATTAAACTACATTCGTCCTGCATGATGCTAAACTGCACCTCGTCCAAGATACAAGACGTTAAACTGTTCAGCATTCGTCCAACATGACGTTAAACTGTACCACGTCCGCGCTGCAAGACGTTAAACTGCCAAGCATCTTCGTCCTGCATGACGTTAAACTGCACTTCAAGAACTACGTGCGGCTTGATTCCCATCCTTATGGGATACGTAGGACCGCCTGAACATTCATGTTTCAGGCCCAGCCCCATCCTTCGGGAATTTCCATCCAATCTTGGGACCTTGTCCCAGTTGCCTCTGGGTATGCGGCGCATGGTGTGAACGCGGGGCTATTCCCTCATTCACGTCGGTTTGCTCGTCACGCTGTACGCCCCCCACGTTTGGGGATGCCTTCTGCTCCCCCATTTTCTCTTTTCGTCCCGCATGACGTTAAACTGCACTTCCAGAACTACGTACGGCTTGATTCCCATCCTTATGGGATACGTAGGACCGCCTGAACATTCATGTTTCAGGCCCATCCCCATTTCCCGGGAATCTCTATCCCGCGTTGGGCCTCTGGCCCAAGTTCCCCTCCTTTTTGTGCGAGACGTATGGCGTGAGCGGGGGATTATGTCCTCATTCACGTTGGTCTACTAGCCGCGCCGTAAGCCTCCCCCGTGTGTGAGACTACCTCACACCCCTCATCGTCCTGCATGACGTTAAACTGCACTTCACGAACTACATGCGGCTTGATTCCCATCCTTATGGGATACGTAGGACCGCCTGGACGCTTGTGTCTCAGGTCCAGCCCCGTCTCTTGGTTGATCACGGGGACCTTCTGTCTCTTGGTTGCTCTCAGGATGAGTCCTCCGACCCTTTCCGGTGATCTGTTAACATGTTTTGGGTACTTCGGTCTATGACCAGTGGTGTCGGATTCAATCCCGACAAGTCCTGTGTTGCTTGTCGGGCCGCGCGCTTCCTCTTGTTCGAGCCTTCACTCAAAGGGATCCTCGTTAGCGGTTTGGGTACGATGCCTCAGTGCTCTCCTACCGCTCCGGGTCGATTTACCGGCGGGTCCTGGGCCGCAAATCGATATGAATCCTGCGCTTGAGCGGTAGATTATCGTTTGCTTTCCCCGTCCTAGGCTGACGCGATCGGATGTTGTGTTACGAATATGGTCAGCGACATCCTTGATCGCCATGTCGGCTCTTTCAGGCTCTGAACATTGGTTGCGCAGTCCTTATCACACTCCGCCTTTGTGCGTTGTAGTGGAATCTCGACACTCTCTTCATACTGACCTGTACTACACCTTTACACATTAGGCAGGCCAACCAGGGTAATGGTGTCTTTCGAGGCTCCCGCGATCTGAGCACCAAGGATATATGCTGATGTCCTCCCTAAGGGCCATGTGTAGCTGGACCCTCGTCCCCATAAGGAGGAAGGAGTCGCCCGAACAATTGCGTTCTGGGCCCAGTATAACTGGAGGCTAGCATCTCTGCCCCTCGGGTGATGGACATACGCAGGCCCCTATCCCAGGATTCTTCTCCTGGAATCGTGCGTGACCGCAGGGCTGGGTATGTTCCCACCTCCGCTGAGTCCGCCATATCGCAATAAGCGGGTTCCTCCATGGTCCGGACCACACGACCTTAAACTGTGTTGTCTGGTCCTACCACACGACCGTAAACTGTGATCGTCTTGGCCGCCCGACGAGAAACGACACTGCATCGTGATGTTCTCCTCAGAGGACACTCACGTTGGGCGCTGGTTACTAACCACACCATTTGTCAATGCCTTTTATGGCTTGATTATTGTGGCGACGCTAGGGATTCCTTAATCACAGGCATGTCGCTGCACAAAGAAAAACCATCCATCTTTAAGGACAAACAAGAAATATCAAATGCCGCTTCTTCTGGGTGTGAGGGCCAGACCCGCACCCCTCCCCGCGCTGGTGCCCGATTGTGTTGCGCCGCGCTTCCAGAACTATGTGTGGCTTGATTCCCATCCTTATGGGATACGTAGGAACTCCCGGATGGTTTAAACTTCGGGTCCAGCCCCCCACCTCTTAGATATTCCCCCTTCTCTGGGGAATCCGCCGCCTTCGGGTCACCCTCAAGGCGTGTCCCTTGACCCCTTGCAGTGGTCCACCGGTGTCAAGAGTACTCTGGTTTATTTCCAGGAGGGTCAGGTTCATCTTGGTCAGGTTCCTTCCACTTTTCAGGCTTCGTGCTCCCTTTCATTCGGACCCATCGCCTACGCCCTGGGTGGAGCTCCCGTGATCGGTCTGGACACAATGCCTCAGAGCTCTCCCACCGACTCGGGCTGGTGCCCCCATGGGCCTCGGGCAGCAAATCGATATGAATCCTGTTCTTGAGCGGTTGATGCTCGTTTGCTGCCTCATTCCATCAACGGTCAGTGCGATATGGATGCTGCTTTTCCGCAGCGGTCGGCAGTACTCCCATATCGTTACGCCGGTGCCCCCAGTCCTTGAGTGAATGGCCGCATGATTCACATTACGTTTTCCACCCCCCATTCTGACCAGGCGAAACCTCGACACTCTTGACACTATCCCTCAGTGCATCTTCGCATATCCAGGGGATAGGACCACGATGTGGCGTACTTTGAGGTTCTTATGGTCTGAGCTCTAAGACCTTAAACTAAGATCTGCCCCTATGGTCCGAGCTCTAAGACCTTAAACTAAGATATACCCCTATGGTCCAAGATCTACGACCTTAAATTAAGATCTCCCCAAACGGGGTTCTACGTCCTGCATGACTTTAAACTGCACTTTCAGAACTATGTGTGGCTTGATCTCCAGCCTGATGGAGTACGTAGGAACGCCCGGGCATCTCGAGTCGGGTCCAGCCTCAGGGATCGCTAAGTCCCGCCCCTCCTCGTCGCCGGCCGTCTGGCCTGACTTCGGGTAGAGTGGTGCAGTTGTGACATTCTCCCCGATTCAGCTCGGGATGCCCCATTGCAATGATGGGAAGCGAAAGTTTCCTCGTCAAAGAGGTTCTGTCTGAGAATTGGGGTGATTCACGGCCAGATTAGTGCATCCGCCTAATACGCTTTCCCCACGGTGGCGCAATTTTGGGAGCGTTGGATTCTGTCCGAACAAATCATCACTTCGCCCCACGCTTCGCATTCCCTGTTGATCTGGATTTCCACCCTTGTGCCTGAAGGAACCCCCAAAGCGGCATTGATGATGACATGTGATCCGCCTCCTGCAATATGAATGATGACCTTCGGTCCGTCTATTGCAGTAGTATGGTCGGTTGATCCATTGTCCGCTTGCCGTCTTGGGCATTTCCTGGAAGGCCGACCGTTGTGGATATCTGAATTTGGGACACGCGATTCACCCTTTCTCATCTCCCTATGTTCGGATAAAATCTCAACGCCCCTAGCGTTGTCCCGCTCGTGTGTCGGAACAAGTTGGGGGATGATACATTGATTAGGTCTGAGGTCTCCTTTCCTAGGAATGATCTCCCTATTTTCTTTAGAAATCCAGGCCCAATTACGGGTGCCTGAAGCTTGGTTAACGCTCCCGCGAGACAATTTGTGGTTGAGCATGTTAAGCCAAAAGATGCAGATAAATATGTTGATTCATACAAATGGATCGAAATATTGAGTAGCGGAAGCGAATGTTCTGGGAGTGGCAAAAACAAAGCCCCTAGGGATTAGCGTGCTGGATAAGTCTTTCTAACGCCGCTACCCTTTGGCTGGTGGCCTCCAGAGCTTCTTCTCACTCTCTGCGTGCCCTCTCTTCGTCGGCGGTCGCAGCACGCAGTTCGTCGATCCTGGCCTGTGCACGCTCCCGCTCGACTTGAAGTGTGACCATCTGTTGGCCCGCCTCTGTCAGCTGTACCTGGGCGTCATCCAGCTGGGCCGTTAGTTGCTCCACAAGCTCAGTGCACGCTGCGACGAAGGCCTCCTTCTCTTCCGCCTGCCCTTCGAGACGTCGGACTTCCTGCTCCGCCACGAAGAGCGCCCGCGTGCTCTCCGACATGTCCCGACTTTGTGCGACGTCGGCACGCCGGCGGCTCTCGCGCATCTTTTCTGCCATGAAATCACGGACCGTCAGATGGAGGCGTTGAGCATCAGCTCCCCCGGCACACAGGAAGCGCAGCCAGGTTTGAAGTGATCCCATGCGCCCTAGCCACTCCGATGGGTCTCGCTTGAGGAAGCGCTGGATGCACTTCCACCCCCTGCGGCGCGTTATCCGGCTCTCCTCGACCGCCTCCGCGTCCGAGTCGTCCATCTCCTCGGGGTCGGCAGGCCGGTAGGCAGGGAAGGCAGCCAGCAGGTCTGCTGCAGGGTCCGCCCCTGGGGTGTCCTCACGGGGGATAGGTTCCCCAACATCTGGGCGACCTTCTTCTCCCGCCCCAGCGGCGTTGACACCCTCGTCATCCCCCGACCTCTCTCCGATGTAAGCACCGCCGGCGTCCGCATCCCCTTGATCAGCAGTTGGTGGGGCCGGCTCGGTGTGGGAAGTCTATTCCGGAGCAGGCGACATGTCTGCCACCGGTCCACTCGTGGATGGCCCGGGTTCGACAGCCCGACGAGCCTCCAGTGTTGAGATCACTGCGCAGGGCATGCCGTGGTTAGTCACGGATCGTCAATGGCAAGCACCAGCAGTAAAGTAAGGAGACTTACGGGAGTTCAGAGCGTCATCTTCCGCTGCCCCGGCCGCCGTAGGAACAGTTGCAGTAGGGGACCCTTCCGCGCTTGTCAATTCAATGATGGGTGTCTGTCCCCCGCCTTGTCCTGCTGGCGCCTCTCCTACTCCCGCTGAGGACGCCTGACCAACATCCGTGTGCTCCTGAGAAAGGTGGAGAAATGGGTTAGAAGCTGCATAAGAGAATGGATGAAGCAGGTTGAGTAGGGATATAATGTAACGACCCAAAGTTTTTCAATAGAAAATTCCCTTATTTTATCTATGTCATAAAAACACAAAATAATGAACTACTAAGTAATAAGTGACCTTTAAACATAATTTTGTCAACCCTATGTTTGGAATTTTAAAAATCCGGCATACACGGTTGTTCTTAAGATAGTTTTTGGAGTCTAATGAAACAAAAATAATTTTTGGTGAATAGTAACCTACCCTTATGAATAGTAATATGAACCTTATGAATAGTAAATAAGAGTAACATTACCTATGAATAATAAAATAAAATTTAGACATCATAGAAGGTGATAATTTGACCTTAGTAAACGTTTTTTTGGTATTTTATAAGTCATAAATAATTAATTATAATTAATTAATTAATTTAAAAGAATATTTATTTTCCTGAAATATATTCATAAATTATTGAATCAATGTCTAGTAGTTTTTAGATAATTTTATAAGACCCTAAGTAATTTTTGAAAGAATTGTAAAATCAGTTTTAATTTTAAAAACTGTTTTTTTAAGTAAATTATGATTTTAATTAAATATTAAATTAATAATATTTAGAAAATTATTTTTGAAAAATGGAATTCATTTTTTGATTCTACACGTCGAAAAATGGTTGGGGTAAAATTTTGGGATTTTTCTAAGATACTTGAATTTTTGATGAATAGTGGAATCCGATAATTCACAATAAAAGCTAAATAATGCATTAATTGAGTCATTGCTGATGTTCTGCTGATGTAAGCCCACTTGGTTCGGGATTACATTATAAAATTACTATTATTGGTCATCCAAGACTCACTATTCCTTGTCCTTGGTAGAATTAATAAACTAATCAATTTAATATTAAGAAAACCCCTCTCCCCTCCACTATAAAAGCCACCCTTCACTCCCTCTTTTCCTCACACCTCTCAAGCTCCAAGCCTTCTCTAAATTCTGCCCAAACACCTTCCCTAGCTCATCCCCCACGTCCAAAATCTGCTGGTCTCATCAAAAGACCAAGCCTAGCTTCCTTAAAGAGGAACTCAAGAGGAGGATTCTAAAGGTAATTTCTCTCCCTCTTCTCCTTTAATTTCCTTTCTAGTCCAAGTTCCTTTCTTGATCTCCCTCTATCTATCTTCATCCAAATTGTTCTGAAAATCCAGTATTATATATATACTGTAGTATTATGATTCTAATGTTATATTAAATCACCCCTCACCCTTTCCCCCTTCCTTTTATTTTATTAAAGAGAACGTTGTTCATGTGGTGATAATTTATCACCTTCAAAAAACAACATGCTCTCTTCTTCCATTTATACCTTCAATCTGGTCATGAAACCATTTTTATGGTTGAACCAGAATGTTTTATATGTATTATGTTCTATTTTTAGTTCTGGAAATAACCTATGGCCTTATTACTAAGATAAATGTTAAAACAAGATCGTTGTGATCCAAAAACCGCTCAAATTAGCCCAAATAATCTTCATTTAATTCTTACCTAATAATTCGGCCATATGGATCTAATATAACTTATTCTAAAATCATCCAAGCTTCTGTAATATCATTAATTACATGTAATATCAGTTCTGGATGTTTAACCATGATCTACCCAAGCATAAAATTAAGAATACAAGTGGACCGCTCAAGAAAACCATGAAAAAGAACATCCCCGAACAATGTTTTTAAACTCTATAAGTAATACAAAGGAACATAATATGAAATAATGAAACCATAATGAACCCTATTAATGTATAAAAGGTTCTGTAATTTCTAATTAATGAATATAATGTCATTATACAGGACATTAAAGAGAAGGAGGCATTCGAGTACAAGGTAAGGGGAAATCTCGAACCCAATTTTCTTCCTTCGGGTTCTCCCTCTTTCACTCCATTTTTGATATGGTTACTCCTCAAAGGTCTTTTTTTCATCTTTTCCTTTACTTTTCTGGGATATACATGTTTGTCACTGGTTTTTATGTCCATCAAAATGTTTTCCAAAATAACTCTTCTTTCAAGATCTCACATTTTACCTCTCATTCAAGGTTGATGGTTCTTATACCAAGTATGTTGTTCCCTCTTTCTTTTGGGAACCCAAAGCTTATGAATGTGTTATTATGAGATGAAACCCATTCCTTTCCATGGGTTATTTATGTACATGTTTGATATGTTTTCTTTGTGGCAAGCATGATAATGATAATGTTATGATGTGACGGGTGCGCCCGGAATTATATAGCGCAATATGAATGTTCAAATGTGACGGGTGCGCCCGGAATTATATAGCGCTCCAATGCATTGGGTAAAGTGATGAATATCATGAGTAAATGTGGAATTATGCGTGGACATGATGCTAGCTTTGTTCACAATTATGTGTGGTAGTTAACCACTAAGACATGATGTTACATTTTTATGCTTTGCCACATTTCAAGTTTATTGTTTATGCTCCTCTCACGTTCAAGATCTTCTTCCTATGTCATGATTATGTTCACCCCATGCTATATTGTTCTTATCTATCCTCTTACTGGGCTTTTAGCTCACCCCTTTTGATGTATATCCTCAGGTGGCTACATGTACTAAGGAGAGGACAAGTGCTACTAAGAAGCTATACAAGAAGAAATTAAATGAACTTTTATGCTTGATGTTGTACTTATTATGTGTAGTCCTAGTTTGCCCAAGACACTAAACCTATGTATCCTCCATGTGTAATACTATTATGTTGTTTATCTTTGAAATGATGTAATAGTAATGTAAGAAAAGGCTGGGTCGCTATAGTTGGTATCAGAGGAAAGGTTTAGTTAATTTGGGAATTAGGATTAGTGAACCCTAAAGAAAACCTCTAGCATGAGACTAAGTACAAATATGCACACAAGTATACTTACCTAGGGATCCCATATGTTATGTTTTTGGTATAATTGTTTAAAAGGATAAGTTATTCATGACTTGTTTACTTATGTTTTGTTCTAACCTTTTCAATTTTAGAAAATGGTGGGAACCAGGAGAAATCAGGCCAACAACTCTTGTGAAGGCCAATGCAACGATTGCCCGAATGACATCCCCAATGATTTTGGAGGTGGAGTTCAAAACTTCATGATGATGCTTACCCAATTATCCCGGGTTATGAATAATAACCATAATATTGGGGAGCGTCCTCCTTCACCAAAGAGGGAGCAGCTAGCTATCGAAAGTTTTATGCGGCAACGACCACCGACGTTTTGTGGATCTTCCGTTCCACTAGTTGCGGAACAGTGGGTCAACTCCATGGAGAAGATCTTTTCTGTTCTTCACTGTTCCGAGACAGAGAAGGTGACTCTAGCCGTTTATCTTCTAGATGGAGAAGCTGATCAATGGTGGGCTTTGATTAAGAACACCAAGCCAAGGGAAGAAATTGAAGAGATGGAATGGGAATACTTTAAGATAATGTTTCTTAATAAGTACTTCCCACGAACTCTTCGCACAAAGATGGAGAGAGAATTCATAGAGCTCAAGCAAAAATAAGGAGAATCTGTCACAACCTATGAAGCAAATTTCACAAGGCTCGCAAGGTATGCTTCGGGTTTTGTTATCAACAATGATAGCAAAATTGATAGATTCTTTAGTGGATTAAAACCACATCTCCGAAAAGCTCTTGCAATTCGAGACTTTGGGAGTTATGAAGAAGTTGTTCGGTGTGCTCTCAAAGTGGAGATGGAGTTTGGAGAATGGTCCCATGGCTATGGTGATAGGAAAAGAAAGATGGAGTTTCAAGCTGGTGGATCTAGTGATAAAGATGGGAAGAAAACACAACGACCCACTTGCCAAAAATGTGGGAAGTTGCACAGTGGGAACTGCCTCAAAGGGACGGGGAAATGATTCAAGTGTGGGAAAGAAGGACACCTAGCTCACGAGTGTCGAAGAGACATGAAAAGGAAGGATAATGTAGCCGATGAAAGGAGAGAACCACTCGTGGTTCAATGCTACAACTGTAAGGAGCTAGGTCACTATTCAAACCAGTGCACTAAACCTCGAGCTTTCGAGGGTAATCTGCGCCAACAACCACCAAAGCCAAAGGAACAAGGGAAGACTTATGCCATCACTACTGCGGAGGTGGAACATGATAATGAAGTCGTACAAGGTACACTTCCTATTCACTCAATAATGGCAAAAGTCTTATTTGATTCTGGTTCTACGCATTCCTTTATATCTTGCAAGTTTGCTAGAACTATAGAATCGAAGCCCCGAAACCTTGAAGTAGAGATATCTGTAAAAACACCAAGTGGTGCAATCATTGCAACCCAAGTGTTTGATTCTTCTCCTATTGACGTATGTGGGAAGATTCTTCCGGAAAATCTCGTAATACTTCCCTTGGTGGAATTCGACGCTATAATGGGAATGGATTGGCTCTCGTTATATAGAGCACATATCAACTGTCGGGAAAAGGAAATATATTTTCATATTCCAAACCATCCCATGCTCCTCTACAAATGCAAGGAAGATCATGAATCTCCTTTGAGAAATCCTTCAATGGTGTGGGTGATGATTCCCTATAAAGAAGCATACCTCTCCCAAATGATTGAGTCAAGGGAAAGTTCCAACCTTGAGGAAATTCCCATCGTAAGGGAATACGACGATGTGTTTCCCAAAGAGTTACCCGGAATTCCCCCGGATCGTGAGGTAGAGTTCTCAATTGAACTCATACCCGGAGCTACTCCTATCTCGAAGTGCCCCTATAGGATGGCTCCTATCGAACTGGAGGAGTTAAAGAAGCAGCTGCAAGAGCATCTTGACAAAGGGTTCATACGCCCTAGTGCATCACCTTGGGGTGCGCCAGTGCTCTTCGTGAAGAAGAAGGATGGTACAATGCGGCTGTGTATCGATTATCGGGAACTCAACAAGATCACCATAAAGAACAAGTATCCTCTCCCAAGGATTGATGACTTGTTCGATCAGTTAAGAGGAGCTCAATACTTCTCAAAGGTGGATCTTCGTTCTGGATATCATCAAGTAAAGGTGAAGAAGGAAGATATTCAGAAGACTGCCTTCCGTACAAGGTATGGGCACTATGAGTTTTTGGTGATGCCCTTCGGACTTACTAATGCCCCTGAAATCTTCATGGATTTGATGAATAGAGTCTTTAGACATTACCTCGACAAATTTGTGGTAGTGTTTATTGATGATATTCTCATTTACTCCAAGAGTAAGGAGGAACATGAAGAACATCTAAGACTTGTGTTGGCGACATTGAGAAAGGAGAAGTTGTACGCCAAGTTCAGCAAGTGTGACTTTTGGATGAATCAAGTCACGTTCTTGGGACATGTGATCACAAGCGAGGGAATTTCTGTGGACCCTTCAAAGAAAAAGGCGATTGAAGAATGGCCCAGGCCCTCTAGTGTCACAGAAATCCGTAGTTTTCTTGGATTAGCTGGGTACTACCGACGTTTTGTGAGAAACTTCTCACGATTGTCAAGCCCGCTAACTAAGTTAACAAGGAAAGGGGTAAAGTATGTATGGACGGAAGAATGTGAGGGAAGCTTCAAGGAGCTAAAGAGAAGGCTGATCACTGCACCTGTACTCACACTACCAAAAAGTGGAGAAAGTTTTGTGATATACAGTGATGCTTCAAAGAAAGGCTTGGGTTGTGTACTCATGCAAAATGATAATGTGATAGCCTACGCCTCACGGCAGTTGAAGATCCATGAGCAGAACTACCCGACGCATGATCTAGAGCTGGCAGCCGTGATTTTTTCCTTGAAAATCTGGCGGCACTACCTTTATGGTGAGAAGTGTGACATATACACCAACCACAAGAGCCTAAAGTATATATTCACACAAAAGGAGCTCAACATGCGTCAAAGGAGATGGTTAGAGCTAATCAAGGATTACGATTGCTCTATTCACTATCATCCTGGAAAGGCGAACAAGGTAGCTGATGCTCTAAGCAGGAAAGAACTTGCTACTCTATCCATGTTGAGGATTGAGAAAGACCCTATCTTCTTGGATATGCAAAGGATGGATTTGGGAATCGTAAGGGCAGGGGATACATCCTACCTTGCCCAAATGATTGCGCAACCATCCATCCAACAGAAGATCAAGGAAGCACAAAGGGATGATGTGGAGATACAAAAGAGGGTGAATGCAGTAAAGGAAGGGAAGCTGCAAGAGTTCCATATTGACGATGATGGTGTGATCCGGTTTGGAACGCGGCTTTGTGTGCCTTCATCACCCGAAATAAAGAAGGAGCTATTGGATAATGCACATAGCTCAACTTTCTCTATTCATCCTGGAAGTACCAAGATGTATCGTGATCTCCGAGAACACTTCTGGTGGGATAACCTGAAGAAGGAGATTGCAGAATATATATCAAGGTGCTTGGTGTGTCAGCAAGTTAAAGCTGAGCGGCAAAAGTCCAAAGGTATGATGCAGCCATTGCCTATACCCATGTGGAAATGGGAAAATGTCACTATGGACTTTGTCATGGGCCTCCCGAAAACGTCAAGAGGAAATAATGCGATATGGGTTGTGGTTGACCGACTCACCAAGACTGCCCATTTTATCGCTATTCGGGAAGACCTCTCACTTGAACAACTTGCAAGGATATATGTGAAGGAAGTAGTGAGGTTGCACGGTGTTCCACTCTCGATTGTCTCTGACCGTGATCCAAGGTTCACTTCTAAATTTTGGAGGAGCCTTCAACATGCTTTGAGTACTGAATTAAACTTCAGCACGGACTATCACCCCCAAACTGATGGCCAGTCTGAAAGGACTATTCAGACACTTGAAGATATGCTAAGATCATGCTCTCTTGAATTCAAAGGTGGATGGGATCAGCACCTTCCATTGGTTGAGTTCTCATACAACAATAGCTTCCACTCGAGTATTCAGATGGCTCTGTATGAAGCTCTTTATGGGAAGCGATGTAGAACTCCAACCTGTTGGGATGAAGTTGGAGAACGAAAACTACTTGGTCCCGATCTTGTTCAAGAGATGACAGAGAAGGTTCAAGCCATCCAGAAACATATCAAAGCTGCTCAAAGTCGGCAAAAGAGCTATGCTGACAATCGTCGAAGGGACTTGGAGTTTGACGTTGGAGATAAAGTCTTCCTTCGAATATCTCCATGGAAGAGAGTCATGCGATTCGGGAAAAAAGGGAAGCTAAGCCCAAGGTACATTGGCCCCTTTGAGATCCTTGATCGTATAGGAGCCGTGGCCTATCGTCTGGCACTTCCACCGAATATGACTCAAGTTCATGACGTGTTTCACGTATCACTACTGAGGAAGTACATTCCAGACCCCTCACATGTACTAAACTCAGAGGTGGTACAGTTGGAAGATGATCTCTCATATGAGGAGCAGCCGGTAAAAATTCTTGACCGAAGTGATAAGGTTCTACGCAACAAGACAACCCGCCTTGTCAAAGTGTTGTGGAGGAACCAAAAGTTTGAGGAAGCAACTTGGGAACTGGAAGAGGCAATGAAGGAGAAGCACCCTCAACTGTTTGTGTAAAGTGAAATTTCGAGGGCGAAATTTCTTAAGGGGGGAAGAATGTAACGACCCAAAGTTTTTCAATAGAAAATTCCCTTCTTTTATCTATGTCATAAAAACACAAAATAATGAACTACTAAGTAATAAGTGACCTTTAAACATAATTTTGTCAACCCTATGTTTGGAATTTTAAAAATCCGGCATACACGGTTGTTCTCAAGATAGTTTTTGGAGTCGAATGAAACAAAAATAATTTTTGGTGAATAGTAACCTACCCTTATGAATAGTAATATGAACCTTATGAATAGTAAATAAGAGTAACATTACCTATGAATAATAAAATAAAATTTAGACATCATAGAAGGTGATAATTTGACCTTAGTAAACGTTTTTTTGGTATTTTATAAGTCATAAATAATTAATTATAATTAATTAATTAATTTAAAAGAATATTTATTTTCCTGAAATATATTCATAAATTATTGAATCAATGTCTAGTAGTTTTTAGATAATTTTATAAGACCCTAAGTAATTTTTGAAAGAATTGTAAAATCAGTTTTAATTTTAAAAACTGTTTTTTTAAGTAAATTATGATTTTAATTAAATATTAAATTAATAATATTTAGAAAATTATTTTTGAAAAATGGACTTCATTTTTGGATTCTACACGTCGAAAAATGGTTGGGGTAAAATTTTGGGATTTTTCTAAGATACTTGAATTTTTGATGAATAGTGGAATCCGATAATTCACAATAAAAGCTAAATAATGCATTAATTGAGTCATTGCTGATGTTCTGCTGATGTAAGCCCACTTGGTTCGGGATTACATTATAAAATTACTATTATTGGTCATCCAAGACTCACTATTCCTTGTCCTTGGTGGAATTAATAAACTAATCAATTTAATATTAAGAAAACCCCTCTCCCCTCCACTATAAAAGCCACCCTTCACTCCCTCTTTTCCTCACACCTCTCAAGCTCCAAGCCTTCTCTAAATTCTGCCCAAACACCTTCCCTAGCTCATCCCCCACGTCCAAAATCTGCTGGTCTCATCAAAAGACCAAGCCTAGCTTCCTTAAAGAGGAACTCAAGAGGAGGATTCTAAAGGTAATTTCTCTCCCTCTTCTCCTTTAATTTCCTTTCTAGTCCAAGTTCCTTTCTTGATCTCCCTCTATCTATCTTCATCCAAATTGTTCTGAAAATCCAGTATTATATATATACTGTAGTATTATGATTCTAATGTTATATTAAATCACCCCTCACCCTTTCCCCCTTCCTTTTATTTTATTAAAGAGAACGTTGTTCATGTGGTGATAATTTATCACCTTCAAAAAACAACATGCTCTCTTCTTCCATTTATACCTTCAATCTGGTCATGAAACCATTTTTATGGTTGAACCAGAATGTTTTATATGTATTATGTTCTATTTTTAGTTCTGGAAATAACCTATGGCCTTATTACTAAGATAAATGTTAAAACAAGATCGTTGTGATCCAAAAACCGCTCAAATTAGACCAAATAATCTTCATTTAATTCTTACCTAATAATTCGGCCACATGGATCTAATATAACTTATTCTAAAATCATCCAAGCTTCTGTAATATCATTAATTACATGTAATATCAGTTCTGTATGTTTAACCATGATCTACCCAAGCATAAAATTAAGAATACAAGTGGACCGCTCAAGAAAACCATGAAAAAGAACATCCCCGAACAATGTTTTTAAACTCTATAAGTAATCCAAAGGAACATAATATGAAATAATGAAACCATAATGAACCCTATTAATGTATAAAAGGTTCTGGAATTTCTAATTAATGAATATAATGTCATTATACAGGACATTAAAGAGAAGGAGGCATTCGAGTACAAGGTAAGGGGAAATCTCGAACCCAATTTTCTTCCTTCGGGTTCTCCCTCTTTCACTCCATTTTTGATATGGTTACTCCTCAAAGGTCTTTTGTTCATCTTTTCCTTTACTTTTCTGGGATATACATTTTTGTCACTGGTTTTTATGTCCATCAAAATGTTTTCCAAAATAACTCTTCTTTCAAGATCTCACATTTTACCTCTCATTCAAGGTTGATGGTTCTTATACCAAGTATGTTGTTCCCTCTTTCTTTTGGGAACCCAAAGCTTATGAATGTGTTATTATGAGATGAACCCCATTCCTTTCCATGGGTTATTTATGTACATGTTTGATATGTTTTCTTTGTGGCAAGCATGATAATGATAATGTTATGATGTGACGGGTGCGCCCGGAATTATATAGCGCAATATGAATGTTCAAATGTGACGGGTGCGCCCGGAATTATATAGCGCTCCAATGCATTGGGTAAAGTGATGAATCTCATGAGTAAATGTGGAATTATGCGTGGACATGATGCTAGCTTTGTTCACAATTATGTGTGGTAGTTAACCACTAAGACATGATGTTACATTTTTATGCTTTGCCACATTTCAAGTTTATTGTTTATGCTCCTCTCACGTTCAAGATCTTCTTCCTATGTCATGATTATGTTCACCCCATGCTATATTGTTCTTATCTATCCTATTACTGGGCTTTTAGCTCACCCCTTTTGATGTATATCCTCAGGTGGCTACATGTACTAAGGAGAGGACAAGTGCTACTAAGAAGCTATACAAGAAGAAATTAAATGAACTTTTATGCTTGATGTTGTACTTGTTATGTGTAGTCCTAGTTTGCCCAAGACACTAAACCTATTTATCCTCCATGTGTAATACTATTATGTTGTTTATCTTTGAAATGATGTAATAGTAATGTAAGAAAAGGCTGGGTCGCTATATATAAGCGGACCTCGAGGAGCTCAGTGACATCAAAATTGTCAGAGCCGGCCACCTCGCCGCTCTCCCGCGGGCTCCCCTGATGGGACCTTCCCTCGGAGCCTTCATCCTCCCTTGTCTCCTCCTCTTCCTCGGAGTCGTTGCTACTGTCATCTTCCTCCGGCGGCATCTGTTCTAGAGCGGGCTCTAGACCGAGCATCACCTTCACCAGAAGGGATGGCTCCGCACGCTGACCACGTTGGAGGGCGTACTTGTCCATGGCCATCAGATACGCATACTGCCGGTTGAAGTCCACCCTGTCGGCAATCTGGAGGCGCCCGACCTCTGGCAGATGGATTCCTTCTCTAAGTAACTTTCGCCAGATGGCGTCGGTCCCCAGTGACTGCCGCAGGGTCATCCAGGCCGACCACAGCGCCGGGAAGACTGCATCGTGGGAGGGTTCGAGCAGACGCCTTACCTGCTTCTCGGGCCGCTCTTCGACCACCGCATGTGCCCCCTCTCTGGGCGCCGAGGTCGTAGCGGCAGCCTGCGATGTGCCCACCGCCGAAGTCCCTGCTCGCGCCGGCTCCGCTGCTTGGCGCGCCTCCGTTCTCCCCCGTGTGGCGGCACCTCGCCTCCTCCCTTGACACCCGGTCTCCGCACGGGTGACCTCGAGCCGCCGAACTGGCTTCCGTAGAAGCCCCTCGGGGTACGCGATGGCCCAGTGTTTGGCGTACTCGGTTTCCAAGCCTGCTTCGACCCCGGTAGGAGGGAGAGTGATGACGTCGCCAGAGCCAAAGGCGGCGAACATCAGCCACATCTGGCGAAGGACCCCAGGGTTCGTCTCCTCCCGGATAGCAGTGAATACCCTCTTCGGCATCCGTTGAAGGCACCAGAACTGCCTGGCGAACCGGGTTGGCACGTACGGCTCGCAGATCACCTTCCCGTCGATCCGAGCCACGAGCACCTCGCCCCGCATGTTCAGGAAGTACTCGTGCTGCTCCAGCGGACCCTGCCCGTTGTCGATCATTTGGCCAATGGGAGTGGGGAACGGGATGAAGATGAAATTGGCATGATTTCCAATCCGAATCCTCACGCCCTCCTCACTTAGGGTCATCGGAGCGACCCCTGCAATGTTCAGCAGGGAGGGTCGCAGGCCATTGCCCGGAGGAATGATGGCGTTTGGAAACGTGTACCCACCAAGGTCAGCAGCCACCGAGCCGTGGAAGAATTGGAAGGGCCCACAGATCCTTCGTGGCGACCCCCCTCGCGAGATGCGTCCCAGGATGGCGTACAGCTTAGCCAGCACCGGGACCCCGAGGTTGTATCTTTTATTGGCAGCCATGGTGCCCGCCATCGCCAGTGTCGCCGGGCGGACACCCATTCTCGCGTCCCGCACTGGCAGGAGCCACCCACCCAGAAAGGCAGCCAGGAACGCCGCGTACCGGACATTTGGGTCCTGGGCCTCGATGACGTGGTACCCCCATGAGCGGTAGTCGCCCGTCTCCAGGACCCGCCAGTACGACCCGTTCCGCCTCCTCTGAGCCGCGGTCGGGCACCGCTTCCCCCTTCCTGGCATCTTGACCGCCGGGTCATGCTCTAAGAACTAGACAAACCACTCCTTGTAGGCTATGTCCTTGTGGAAGTCCTTGATCCCGAGCCGCTGCGTAGCCAGGTCAAGCAGATGCCATGTCAGAATGGGAGTCTGTGACCTGTCTTCCCAGATGTTCTTCGGAGGCAGGAACTCATCGTACTGGTAACCCTCTAGCGGGATACCTCCGATGCAGTGGATGTCCCAGAGACCGATGCCGACCTCCCCATGGTGAAGATGGAAGGTGTTGGTATCCGGGGACCAGCGGGTGAACAGCTCCGGCCCGAGCTCGGACTGCTGGTAGAAGTGGAACTGCGACGTCCACACCGCCTCAAATAGGCCGATGTACCTCAGCTCCTCCGCGAAGTGATCTCAAGTGTGGCGTACCCAGAATGCCCAGGCCCACTCACTGGTGAAATTGCCCCCAGACCGCAAGTCCCAGTCCTTCAGCCAGCCCTTGGTGTCGTCAGTGACACTCTGGCGATATATGCTCGAGTAGAGGGCTGGAGAGTTCTCCGCAGTAGGCTCACTTCCGACGATGGTTCGCGTCCTCGGGTTCAGGACATAGACATCTAAGTGTCTGGTCTCCCTGGCAGGATGCCCATTGTTGGTTATGTTATAGCGGGGAAGATCTTCCTCCCGAGTCACCCAGGTCCGGGGCGCATCAACCTCGAACCCTGGCACCGGAACCTCATCTAGGATGCCAAAGTTCCAGAGCGGCAGGTTGTCCGACAGCGGATATGTCTTCTGGGCTGGCGTCAGCAAGTCGAACAAGGATTAATTGTTGGAAACAATCTCATTGGCTCCGTAGACCTCCTCGTTCGTCGCCATCTCAGCTCTGCGAGTGGCGGCATCCCCCTCATTTCCTTTATTCGCGGCCATCTTAGAAGCTCCGGGAGTCGTGCGGGTTAAGGGATGAAGCGTGCGGAATCGGACGAGGCTGGTAGAGAAGTTTGAGATTTGGCGCGCAATCCTAGTGGACGGCGCGCAATCGAGAAGTCCGTCGCGTAAAACCCCGGGTGTTCGCGCAAAATCAGGCCGAAATCCGGAGAGGTTTGCACGACGAACGGGTGAATTCCGCGCCGGGAAGGGCAATTTCGCGCACGAGAGCTCGAATGCTTATCGCGCGGAAGGCTGGTGTACGGTGCGGGGGACCCAGGGCCCCTATTTATAGGCAAGGCCGGGAGTCGGCGCTGCGCGGAAAGCGCTTTGCGCGACCGCACCGGCGAATTTCGTGCCTGACGCCCCTTTTTGCGCGCCACAGTCCCGCGCCACCCAGGACTTCGGCATTCCGGCGTCTCCCTCGGAACCCGATCGTTGCGACCTCTCGCCGATCAGATTCCGAGGGGGGGCTTTTGTAGACGCCGGAAAAAGTCCGTTGTTCCCAAATGAAGCTCCGGATGCGGGAAGCGAGGTCATATTTGGAGTTGGAAGCCCGTTTCGGAGGGCCCGGAAGCCTTGCGCGGAATTTTGGAGATCCGCGCGAAAAGTTGACGAGCCGCGCGAAAACCTCCCGGGATGCGCGCAATGCGCTGGGCCGGCGCGCAATTTCGCGCGCCCGTGGCCCGCGCGACTCCCTTGTGCGCCGGGCCCGATTCCGCGCCCGTGATGAGAATTCCGCGCCCGCGATCCGGATTCCGCGCCCGGGGTTGCCTATAAATATAAGGCGACCCCCGACGTTTTGAAGGTTGCCGTAATTCGAAAGGTCTCTTGTACGCGCAATCCAACCCCTTCCGCGCAAAATGCCGATCTTCAGGTAACCTCCTTTCTTTCGCGCAAGAAAGCCTCGGGGTTCGCCTTCGCGCACAATCCCTTGGGTTCCTTTCCTTTGAATAATTCTTCACCCTAAGGCCTTCGCGCGCAAAAGAAGCCTCTTGCGCGCAATTTCCCCCGGGGTGCGCGCAATCCGGCCCGATTGCGCGCTCCCCCCCTTTTTCAAAGTGGCCATTCGATTAAAGAATGAGACGTTGCCCCCGCGCGCTATCTGAAGCCCGGTGCGCGCAATCTCTACCTTCCGCGCAAAGTGCTGGCCCAATTGCGCGCCAGCCCGCCCATTTGCGCGCCGACCCGCGGTATTGCGCGCCATGCTTCTCTTTTGCGCGCAATCCGCCGAGGTTGCCCCCTTTGACCCCCTGAGGGTACCCGCCTGCGTGGCGCCCGATGATCTTCATCCTGGGTGCCCGCACCGTGCGTTGTCTTCCCGTGCGGCCCTCCAGGCTCGCGCGAAGTGACACAGACCCATCGGCGGCACCACCACGTCCTAGCTGCACGACGCTAAACTGCCTAGCCTCCCACGTCCAAGCTGCACGACGCTAAACTGCCTAGCCTCCCACGTCCAAGCTGCACGACGTTAAACTGCCTAGCATATCGTCCGAGCTACAAGACGTTAAACTGTTCAGCATTCGTCCTGCAGGACGCTAAACTGTACATCGTCCGCGCGACAAGACGTCAAACTGCCAAGAATCTTCGTCCGCGCGACAAGACGTTAAAATGCCAAGCACCTTCTTCCTCAACACACGACGTTAAACTGTACATCGTCCGGCAAGACGTTAAACCGTCCGCTTCGTCCTCAACACACGACGTTAAACTGTACTTCGTCCGGCAAGACGTTAAACCGTCCGCTTCGTCCTCAACACACGACGTTAAACTGTACTTCGTCCGGAAAGACGTTAAACCGTCCGCATCACCTGATCTCGTGTCTCGCACGCAGGATCCCCCCGGTTTGGATGTGGCCCCCACCCGCGCGTCTCTGCAGGGATGTCGGGATTGGAGTGGCCTTCGCCCACGGGGGTAGAGTGTTACAAACAGAACGAACTACGTGGACTTTGATCTCTGTCTCCTAAACAGGGTACGTAGGAAGCCTCTCCGAGGTTCAAGCCCACCACCTGGTCGTCCCGGTCGTATTCACGTCGGTTCGTCCATCAGTGGACCCTTCCTGGGTTCACACTTGCGTCGATTCACCTATGAATCCGCCCCTGTGGGAGACTGCACATGTGTATCTCCATTGTGCTTCCCCACTTCCCTTTTCTCTCTTCAACGTCCAGCATGACGTGAAACTGTGATCCACCCGGCCGTTCCATCCCCCTCTGTGCGAGGTGGTTCGGTTCAATCCTCCGTTCAGCAGCCTCGATCTCCTCGTGAGTCGGCTTTCCAACGTCCAACATGACGTGAAACTGTGATCCACCCGGCCGTTCCATCCCCCTATGTGCGAGGTGGTTTGGTTCAACCCTTCGCCCGGCAGCCTCGATCTCTTCGTGAGTCGGCTTGCCGATGTCCAGCATGACGTTAAACTGTATATCCGAACTACGCTGACTTTGATCCGCGCTAACACGCGGTACGTAGGAAGCCCCTACGGGGTCCAAGCTCTGCACTCCATCATCCATCCTGATCCTTACCCGGGCCGCCACATCCCGGTGGGGTCATGCCACTTCATTCCACTCCACTTCACTCGGGAAGCCGCCCATGTGCTGGCCCCAGTGTCGGAGGTTCCTCACAAGGGGTTCTGTCATCTGATCCACTTCTTGTGTTGATCAGTCCGATGCCGTCCCCGCTGGACGTTAAAATCGCGGCATACCCCGTGTTAAACATGGGAAGCTGAGGAAAACCTCAGGTGATACAGTTCCCCGCACCCAGCGCGGGATGCCTCAGGCCATCACGCCTTCGAGAAGCCCTATTAGGGACGGAAGGCAGACATGCAGAGTTGCAGTGTTAAGACACGCCCCCAACACCCGGAGTCACCCGGTCTCCTCACCGCAGGTTGCTGCCCCGACCAGACCCCTTGGAGCGTCTGGGCGGAAGCAGCGTAATTAACCGGTGTCCATGAAGATATGGCGCCGGGAACAAGATTCACAAACATTCTTCAATCTATGAGGGAGACCCGGATTAGGCAACGAGTTCCGAGGAGACGTCCACGGAAGGAGGAGCCGACATCCCATCATCCAGGTTTCGATCAAGGAGAAGACGCCCCTGAAGAAGGGGCGAATGCCGCCCGCCCTTGGAAAGCGGGACTGCGGGACCACAAGCCGCGCGCGCCCATCCCCTCGGGTCGACGGGTGCACGCGCGAACGCGTCCTGGCGGAACAGCGTCGGAACAGAAACCCGACGCACATCCGCACCGAAACAAATACCATTCCCATTTCTCTATCAAGGGTATTCACCATTATAAACACTTACTTATTTTTTAAAGAGTTTCATGTATTTATTCCACATTCATTTATCATGGAATAATTGATTATGTTGAATGATTCAATGTTTTATGATCCATGTGGCACACTTATGCATGAAATGAAATGTTTAAGAAGGGTGATCCCTGATAGCACTCCAATGCATTGGTTAAAGTATAGTATCATGATACATCATGTACAATGAGTGTTGAATCATTATAATTCTAGATCAACGAGGGTTTACTAGTGCATCATGTGAAATGAGGATTTACTCATGCTTCATGTGCAATGGGCCTTGGCTCATGCTAATTCCATGTTAAGTGTTGTTGCCACATTTCCATGTTATGATTATCATTCATTATCATGCCTTTATTTCCATGTTTCACTTGTACTATATTGATATTCCTATTTTCTAACATGTATTGTACTACTCATGTATTCCATGTTTATTCCCTTACTGGGCTTTATAGCTCACCATTTTATTATGCATGTCCTCAGGTTATCCCATGCAATGCTAAGTATGAGGGAATGTAGTGGTCATGTAAAGGAAGTTTTCAACAAAGATGTTGTATTTCATGTTTTACGTTGTTATGTAATGATCCTAATCCCCAAAGACACTAGACCTCTCTATCTTCCATGTTGAATCAATTGATTAATTTCTATAATAAATCATTTTTATGTTTCTAACAAAAGAAGGGTTGTCATTGTTTCTGAAATGGTTTGAAATGAAATATTTGGACATATTCCCATATGGACTTGTAAAAGAAAAATTGGTGTTTGTGGTGTATTTTGGGTAATAATTTGGGACTTGATAAATTAAAGGCCTATTTTGAATTTTTAGCATTAGTGTAATGTTTTTCTTAATTCCTTGAAATGATGGCATTTGGTTTATTGTGAACCTAAACAAAAAAATTATATTTTTCTAAAAAATGTATCAAGTGTTTTCAATGATTTCTGGAAATGATGGCCTGGTTATCCCGTTTGATGATATGGAATATTTATGTATGTATACATATTTTTTTGGGGCACCTATATAGGGGGATATCTTGTTATAGATTATCGCAAAGAGTTCATGTGTTTGGGGTAAGAATGTACTCTCGGATGAGTCAAACGAGTGAGGGGTTCCAACTTAAAGAACATTATTATAACCACCATGGGTTCTAGGGAATCTTTTAGATGATCAGGTGACGATTTTCGATCAACCCAGTTTAGATGGGTTGATACCCCCAATATTGTTTGTGTAAGAACCAGGTTCTTCTTCTTGAGGAACGTGTTCCTTCTTTTCATTTTTTTCTTAAGTGTTTTTGAGTAAATAAGTAAAGTGGGTAAAAAATCCCAAAATTTCTTACTACACGCTTTGTACTTTTCCACACACTATGTAATTTGGTCATGTGGAATGAGCACACATGGTGTGTAGGCCTATCGGAAATGAAATGTGTAAAAAACTAACTACACACCGTGTATAGGGTATTTACACGCCGTGTATTCAGTCGGCTGGTGAACAGTAAGGCAGTGGAGGCAGCCGCCAGCAGAGTGATAGTACATGCCCTATAATCTGGAATACACGTCGTGTACTCATGTCGACAGATGAACAGTGACGCGGTGGAAAGAAGCCTCCTGAGGAAAAGTTTAAAAATGAAAATTACACGCCCTGTACTTTAGAGTACATGCCGTGTAGTTTGTTTGTTTTTCGTTTAAAACAGGAGGTATCCTTCTTTATTCATGGAGGAATCTTAAAAGCCATTTAGAGCTCAGAAGAATGCCCAGAGCTTTGGATATCTCCTGACCGTGAAACGGGAATCGGTTTCCACTTTGGTCGATCACATTAGGGCCGTGCGGGTAAGCTATTCCTTCTCCTAGTGATGCTCATACCAATTCTTCCTCTAAGGGAAGTTATTTAAATTTGAAGGAGAATTCTATTATACCATATCTACATCGTTCTTGGACATTTCAGGAGGTTTCGTTCATGTATAATGATCAGAGATGATAGAGGAAGGTGGTCTAGTGTATAAATTCCAACAGCTATGTGTTTTGTGTACCACTATGCTATGCACCCACGTTTGGGGTGTCGTATGGATGATGCCTTGCGTAATTAAATACCTAGAATTTCATAGGTAGTTTAATGAATATGTATAATTGTTGTTTGGGATCACTTCTTGGATCCAGGATCACCCCGAGGGTGCGTTCCTCTGTTTAGTTATTTGGCCAGGATACCTGAGGGTATTCCATTATTATAATGTTTATTAAATTTCCATAAGAGTAATTGTATATAAATTGCTTGTTTATGCTTTGGGCTTGGCCCAGTTACATGCGCCTAAGAGAATTTTTTTTAGCTTGAGGTCAGTGTTTGTATTGCCTGAGGACAAGGTACTACATAGCCTAAGGGAAATGTTCTATTTCACCAATGGGAAACATTTCTTATGCCTTAGGGCAGTGACTTCTATGCCTGGGGAAAATTTATTGTATGCTTGAGGGATGTATTCGATAGCCTGAGGGAAAGCCTGAGGGTGTGGTATTATTATATTAGCCTAAGGGAAAGGTTCTGATTGGTCTGAGAGATTGGTTCTGATGTTCATGAAATGTTATTAAATTTAATGGTTAAATGAATATTAAAATGGAAATATGACTGGTAAAGTTAGTTACTTTTAAGTACTGATTTGTTTTTTACATTTACTACTACACACAGTTGTTGGACATTTTCAATGATAGTTGAGAACGGGCCTTTGGTGGGTGCCTACTAGGATTTACTTCTCAAAACCTTTTTGGGTCATGTCTTCGGAACAAACAGATTACATTTCTATAGGTGTGGATAAGGGAAAGCATCCCTATACAAGTATATGATTCTAGAAAAGGAGTAGGAGTGCATAAGACCAAGGTTTGGCTTGTGATGTTGCGGCGTTCTGTTTACTTTTCTTGTATTTGTTTGGATGTAACTTATACATTGAGTTGTATTGTATTGTATTGTAGTGTATCCTGTTCAGAAAGTTTTCATAGAATTAGTGACATGATGCATCTTTATATATGTGATTGATGGTTTCTTCTATTCAGAAGTTATTTTTAGTTGCATTTTATTTACTACTTTGGCTGTTTTATGTTATTTATCTTTTCCACTATGCCACACTTTGAAAAATGAGGGCATAGTTTCCCCACAATCAGACCTGGGCCCTCACTGCTAGTCGGCAGCCTTTGGCGTTTGGGGAAATGTGCTTGAGGTCATGTGACCAACTGGGTTTGGGGCACCCTTTGAGTGGCACCCGGATCTAGGACGTTACAAAGTGGTATTAGAGGGGTTCGTTCTATGACATACTGTTTGGACCCTTAGTCATGGATAAGATGAAAATGGTAGTTGGTAATAAGCTGTTCTTGGGAGTAGCTATCCCGTGTATAGGGAAAATCCAGTCTACGTCGGTTATTGCAAATTTTTATTTGTTTTTCAATTTTATAGTTGATTTTATTTTCACGGTTGGGTGATTCACTTTTTGTGTGATGTTAATATTTTTATACTGGGTTCTATTTAGTTGTAACCCGATAGGTTGAGGGTATGCCATCTCATGCATCATTTAGGCACATTCTAGAAATCACATGCCATCCATAGTTCCGTGCCATGTAGGTGCATTAGAAATTTCAGGTTGTTGTGATAGATGTTGTTCTAGAAAATGATTCTGTTGTGATAGGTTCTTTGAAAAATACCTGCTATTTGATATTATATTCTTGTGTGAGGATGATATAATGAATTCCAAACATTGGTTATCGATGAGTATGGGCCCTCATTGACTGGAATTTGGTGGATCATTGACTGTTTATCTTGTTATAACATGCATAAGATTCCAAACATTGATTCCCGGGGAATATGCGCCCTCACAGATCAGAATTTGGCACTTAGGTGTTGTCTTCAGTGTTTATGGGTTCTAAAGTTGTTTCTATGGCTTACTCTCTGGAAAACCCCACATACATGTCGTGTAGTTCTATGGACACATGCTCTGTGGTCTTCTGTTTGAGAAGAAATGAATACTTTTTGAGTACATGTCGTGTACCCTAAGTACACGATGTGTAGTATCTTTCCGTGTTATAGACCTTGTGGATGGGGAGACGAGGTAGAAAATGTCTTGGGAGAAACATGTTGTGTATCGGTTGTACACATCATGTTCTGTTGTCCCGGTGTCCGCCCATGTATCTAACAACACAGACGAAGGAAACCGTAAGACATACATGTCGTGTCTACCTTGAACACGCCATGTAGTATAACTCAGGTACCCATCCATGCCACTAACAACACGGGTCGGTGTTCTTCATGAACACGCTGTGTACCTATGGGACATGACGTGTACTTTTTACAGGGGGAAGACCATGTGTACCTGGCTGTGTGGATGGAAGACGGAGTGGTGTACACGCCGTGTATGGGTGTAACACACCATTTAGGGTCAGCTGGTGGTCAGCTGTGTCACTGACAACACGGGCAGTTGGAAATTTAGTCGTACACATCGTGTCTATATGGGAAACAACATGTAGTTTTGTTTGAAGGATAGTCGTGTGGCTAAGACGTGTAGAGGGCCTCGGGAATGGAGGAAAATTCAAGTACACACCGTGTTTGTGGACAACATGCCATGTGTTTTTGGGTGTTACAAGACATGATTTGGCAGAATACACGCCCTTGTGAAAAGGCTTTAGGAAACACGCCGTGTAGTTATTATACGTGTCGTGTAGTCTTGTTTTGTAAAATTGGTATTTCTTCTCATCATTGTTCCCTTCTTACACTACTTACATTCAGTCCTTGATAAATCTTTATCTAAGGTGTGTGATTGTCCTTATAGAGTCATGCCGCTGAAACAACCTCAAGTTGTTCGCCTGGATAGAGACAACAATTATACTCCAGAAATGGTGGTCCATCTGCTACCAATGGATCCTCCAGCAGAACTAGATGCAGTGCTAGCCATTATACTGGACACAGGCATGGAGGCGCAGTTCCGTGAAGGATTCATGTTGTTTATGCAGAACTACCCGGGAGCACCGTAGGCTGCCACGTCTATGGAAGTGCTAACTCATATCTTATAGTAGTAGAATTTGTCTACATTTTTAGGGGATGGAAAACCACAGGCTTCAGAGTCATAGCTGGATTCTATGCAGACTATATTCAAGCATCTTGTGATGCCTCTAGGTCGGAGGGTTAGGCTTGTTAATCACATGCTTCGTGATTCTTCCATGAGGTGGTGGGATGTTACCACCCAGTCAGAGCATCATAGAGACATGGCGTGGAATGATTTTTAGGCAGTCCTCTATGACTTATTCTTTCCCGAGATGCTAAGGGAAGATCGAGCTCAAGAGTTCATCAATCTGTAGTAGGGCACTATGTCAGTGATGGACTATTTTGATCACTTCACCGAGCTTCATTGTTTCAGACCTGTTCTGGTGGGTGATGAGGCATTTAGGGCTAGACACATTTAGGATGGTCTTTGATATGACATCCGTATGCTGGTAAACATTTTCAGGTTGCCTATTGTACATGATATAGTGAACCAGGCACTGATTACTAAGAGGAACCTGCAGGAAGCTAGTGGTGTAGGCCAGGGCGGTTCATCACCAGTTTCTGGTACTATTTCTACCGGGAAGAGGAAGAGATAGATGAGTTTCTCTCACAGTGGCAGTACTAGCCAGACATTTACTTCATGTGACCCGGTCATATGCTACCAGTGTGGTAGAGAGGGGCACAAGAGACCTCAGTGTACCCATGACCCATTGGAGTGTCGAGCATGCGGAATGATGGGTCATCTGTAATGATTTTGCAGGGCATTTCCACCAGTGGCTAGTGCGAGGGGTTCTGTACAGACTCAGCATGCGGGAGCAGGACCGGCAGCTTTTTACCAGTCGGGGAATTGGGATACGTCAGGACGTACATGCAGAGGTGGTGGTTGTGGCCATGGTAGCCAGACACCAGGATCTTAGAGGCAGCATGATGGGTCAGCTCGGTGTAGTCAGGTTGTGTCGTTGTGTCGCGACATTGTCCAGACATATGCAGTGAAACAGACCCAACAAGAGAAGGATCCGGGACCTTCTACTATGATAGGTACTATTTTAGTAGCTTTAGTTTTGTCTTCTGTACATTTCAATAAAGGTTCTACACATAGATTTATATCTGTGCCCATTGTTGGAAGCCTTAGGCTCTATGTTTCTTCATCTTCTAATGTTATGATGCTAGAAACTTCGTCGGGGACTAGAACTTCTGGTGTGCGTTAGTGTAGGGAGTGCCTCCTAGAGGTTGGTGGGTGTCACTTTCTATGGAACCTCTATGTCTTAGAGATGGAGAGCTATGATATCATTCTCAGGATGGAATGGTTGGTACCCTTTTGAGAATTTGTGGACTTCTATCATCGCAGGGTGAGTTTCACATCACAAGAGGGAGAAGAGTTTCTATACAAGGGCGAATGGGATGTCCAGGTGAGTCGAGCTGGACCTGAGCATCGTGGGCGAGGTGGAGAGACAACCCAGATTGTGAGTTTATTTCTGGATGGTATGGGACTTATTTGAAGGATTTACCTCCAGTGGTTGATCGTTTCAGGGATGTCTTCCCTGATGACTCTTTGGGTCTACCTCTGGAGCGAGAGGTGGATTTCTCAATTGATCTTGTGCCATGAGCAACACCGGTTTCTATTCCTCCTTATAGGATGGCTACACCAGAGTTGCAGGAGCTCAGGAGACAGTTAGAAGAGTTATAGGCATAGGGTTTCATCCGACCCAGTACTTCTCCTTGGGGTTCTCCTATCCTTTTTGCGAAAAGGAGGACAGTACCCTCAGACTTTGTGTGGATTATCGGAATCTGAACAAGTTTATAGTTAATAACCGATATCCCTTGTTGAGGATTGATGATTTTTTGGATCATATTCAAGGAGAACAAGTGTTCTATAAGATTTACAAGAGATACATATATAATTAGTTACACGTTAGGCCATCATACATACCTCTTAAAAATTTTCAGAGAAGATATGGTCTATATAAGTACATAGTTATGCCGTCCTGACTCACAAACGCTCCCTCAGTTTTCATGGCACTGATGAATCATTTGTTCCACCCTTATCTGGAAACTTTTGTGGTAGTCTTCATGGACGACATCTTGGATTACTCTCACACTTTTCATGATCATGCCACCCATCTTGAGATCATTTTGAGTACACTGTGGGAGCATCAACTATATGATAAGCTCTCAAAGTGCCACTTTTGGATAGACCAGATACAATTCCTAGGTCATATCATCTCAGAGGCAAGAGATGTAGTAGACATAGATAATGCGAGAGTATTAGTTTCCTGGGAGTAGCCTAAGAATGTTTTTTGAGATACAGAGTTTCTTCGGGATGTCCGGTTACTACAGGCACTTTATATAGGACTTCTCTCACTTAGCAGCGCCGTTGATGGGTTCGACTAAGAAGGGTGTGAATTTTTTTGGTCAGAAGCTTGTGAGATAGCCTTTCAGAAGCTGAAGGGATGGTTGACATCATCACCAGTCCTGATACTTCCAGAGAAAGGGAAGAGCTATATAGTTTACTGTGATTCATAATGTATTAGGCTCGGAGCGGTGTTGATGCAGGGAAATTGAGTAGTTGTGTACGGGTCTCAACAGTTGAGGCCACATGAGAGGAATTACCTGACACATGATCTCGAGTTGGCTGCAGTTGTTCATGTTTTTCTATGTTGGAGACATTATCTCTTGGGGGGGAATTTTTTTGTTTTCACTGACCACAAATCTCTCAAGTATATCTTTACTCACCATGACTGGAATTTGAGACAGCGAAGGTGGGTTGAATACCTTCAGTCCTTCAACTTTGAGCTTGCCTATACACCCGGTAAGGGGAATGCAGTAGCTGATGTACTGAGTAGGAAGACTCAGAAATATGCATTGTAGGAGGCTAGTTGTGAGTGACAGCTTATGGATTTCTTCTCTGAGATGCATTTGGTTGTGCATGACAGTCAGGGGAAGACATATCTCTGTTCTTTAGCTATGACTTCTACCCTCCTGGATAGAGTGTGGATGAGATAGCTATTTGATTTATAATTCCATGTTCTACGGGATTTGGTGGCAAGTGAGGACCCTCCTCCTTGATGGACAGTAGGCGATGATGTGGTACTGCATTTCCAATGATGAGTGTGGGTTCCAGTGTACATATGAGAGGAGATGATGTAGGAGTTTCATGCTTCTGCTTGGGCAGTGAATCCCAGAGTTACCAAAATGTACCGTGACTTGAGATGTCAGTACTGGTGGCTGAGTAAGAAGAGAGAGGTAGCTGGTTTTGTTACAAGATGTTCCACCTGTCAGCAAGTGAAGGTGGAGAATCAGAGGCCAGCTGGGTTGTTACAACAATTACATATTTCAAAGTTGAAATGGGACGATGCCATGATGGACTTCGTGACTGGGTTGTCGATGTCACCTCGAGGCAATTATGTTGTGTGGGTTTTTGTGGATAGACTCACAAAGGTAGCTCACTTTTTTTCGATCAAGGAGACCATTGGTGTTGACGAGCTCCAGAAACTGTATATCCGAGAGGAAGTACATCTTTATGGGGTCCCATGTTCTATCATTTCTGATAGGGACACCAGCATTATGTCTCGTTTCGGGTAGAGTTTTCAGAGGGCACTGGGTAAACAAGTGCTTCTGAGCACAACTTACCACCGTTAGACGGATGGCTAGTCAGAGAAAACGATATAGGTGCTTGAGGACATGTTGCATGCATGCGTCCTAGACTTTGGGGGATATTGGGAGAAGCGTATACACCTAGTTGAGTTTGTCTATAATAACAGTTTTCAGGAAACTCTTCAGATGGAACCTTACGAGTCATTATATGGTAGGCCATGCCAATCACCCTTGTGATGGATGGAGGAAGGTGAAGCATCATTACTAAGACCACATCTCATGCAGGAGACTTCAAAGCAGGTCCAGTTGATTCAGATGGGGATGACAACTGCACAGTCTTGTCATAAATCTTATGCTGATCACCACAGATGTCCCTTAGAGTTCGTGGTCAGGGATCAACTTTTCTTGCATGTTTCACTATGGTTGGGACACAGGCAGATTAGGATATACAGTAAACATTCACCAAGGTATGTTGGGCCGTTAGATATTCTGGAGAGAGTTGGTCCGGTAGCCTATCGGTTGCAGTTACCATAGAGGTATCGAGAAATGCACGACGTCTTCTATGTATCTTAGCTATGCCATTATCATTCAGACCCATCTCACGACATTCAGCCTGAGGAGGTTGAGCTTCAGATTGATGTATCCTTTGAGGAGCATCCGATTTGTATCATTGATAGGAGCACTATGGTTCTCTGGGGCCAGTCAGTTCCTCTTATACAGGTGCTATGCCAGCATGGCCGAGTGTAAGATGAAACCTGAGAGTGGGAGACCAATGTACGTGCTTAGTAGCCAGAATTGTTTTGAGCTTTATCTTCACCACCCTTAGAAGGAAAATTTGGGGACGAATTGCTTTAAGGGGGGATTTTTGTAAGAACCATGTTCCTCTTCTTGTGGTACAAGTTTCTTCTTTTCCTTTTTTCTTACGTGTTTTTGAGAAAATAAGGGAAGTGGTGGAAAATCACAAAATTTCTGACAACATGCCATGTAATTTTCCACACACCGTGTACTTTGGTAGTGTAGAATGAGTACACAGGGCGTGTAGGCCTGTAGGCAATGAAAGGTGTAAGAAAATTACTACACACCATGTATAGGGTATTTAAACATCGTGTATTCAGTTGGAAGGTGAATAGTAAGGCGGTGGAGGTAGCCTCCAATGGAATGACATTACATGCTATGTAATCAGGTATACACACTATGTACTCATGTCGATGGATGAACAGTGTCACTGTGGAAAGAATCCACCGTAGGAACATTTTAAAAATGAAAAGTACACACCGTGCACTTGAGAGTACATGCCGTGTAGTTTGTTTTTTTCTCCTAAAACAGACATTTACCTCCTCTGTTCATGGAGGAATCTTAGAGGTCATTTAGAGCTCAGGAGGATGGTCAGAGCATCAAATATCTCTCGACCGCGCATCGGGAATCCATTTCCGCTTTTGACAATCACGTTGGGACCATGCGGGTAACCTCTCCCTTATTCTTGTGTTGTTCCTAAAAATTCTTACTCTAAGGAAAGTTATTTACTTTTTAATGGGAATTATCTTCATGCAGATCTATATCGTTATTAGATGATTCGGGAGGCGTCGTTCATGTGTACCGATCAGAAACAATCGAGGTATGTGGTCCAATGTTTAAATTCCAACTGCTGTGTGTTTTGTGTACCACTGTTCTAGGCTCCCACGTTTGGTGTGTCATATGGCTGAGGCCTTGCATAATTAAATACCTATAATTTCATAGGTAGTTTAATGAATATGTATGACTATTTTTTGGGATCACTGCTTGGATCCAGGATCACCTTGGGGGTGCGTTCCTCTTTTTAGCCATTTTCCCTGGATACCTGTGGGTATGCCATGATTATAATGTGTGTTAAATTGCATTGATAGGAATTGCATCTAAATTTGTTATTTATTCTTTGGTCTCGTCTCGGTTACTTTTGCCTGAGGGTAATATTCTTATTAGCCTGAGGGTAGTGTTTCTTTATCCCGAGGGAAAGGTGCAACTTAGCCTAAGGGAAATGTTCTATTTCTCCTGAGGGAAAAATTTATTATGCCTAAGGTCTGTGACTTTTGTGCCTAAGGGAAATATCTCGTATGCCTGAGGGAAATATTTGTTAGCCTGAGGGCAAGCCTGAGGGCGTGGTTTTATTATATTAGCATGACGACAAGGTTCTGATTTTCCTGGAGGCTTGGTTATGATGAGCATAGTATGTTATTAAATTGAATGGTTAAATGAATATTAAAAATGATATATGACTGGTAATGTTAGTTACTTTTGAGTACTGCTTAGTTTATTGAATTTACTACTGCACAATAGTGTTTCACATTTTTACTGACATTTGGGCATGGGCCTTTGGTGGGTGCCTACTGGGATTTACTTCTCACACACTGTTTGGGACATGTCTTCAGCCAAAAAAGATTACATTTATGTAGGTGTTGATAAGGGAAAAGGTCCCAATACAGGTACATGATTGTAGCAGAGGTATAGGAGAGCATGGGACCGAGCTTTGGCTTGCGATGTTGCGGTGTTCTGTTTACTCTTCTTGTATTTTTTGGCTGTAACTTGTACTTTGAGTTGTATTGTATTGTATTTCAGTGTATCCTCTTCTGGTAGTTTTCATAGAATTAGTGACATGTTGCATCTTTATATATGTGACAGCTTGTTCTCTTCTATTCAGTAGTTCTTTCTAGTTTCATATTATTTATGGCTTCGACTTTTGTATGTTATTTATCTTTTCCGCTCTGCTACACTTTGAAAAATGAGGGTATAGTTCCCCCACCATCAGACCTGGGCCCTCACTGCTAGTCAGTAGCCTCTAGGATTTGGGGAAATTCACTTGAGGTCATGTGACCAACCGGGTTTTGGGCACCCGTTGAGTGGCACCCGAATCCAGGACGTTACAATTTGTTAGACCAGGCAGACTTTTCTACAAGATTTGGTCATTTTTAGGGGAGAAAGTTGGTTATAGACTTATGAGAGTCACCATATTTCAGTAGGTTCTTCTGAAATGAGTTTGTAAAGGGTTCTCCTAGGGATGTTTAGGATCACCCATGTTTGCATATTCATTTATATTTATTTTTTTACTTTCTTTTATACTAGTTTATTTCTAGCTTGCATAGTATACCTATTTTACTTTATCCTAGATTTGGAAATGTTTTTCCTAGGTTTTTTTGTAAAATTAAAAATGGTTTTGAAAATGGAAGGTAGTGCATGTGGGATTTTTTTTAAATGATAAATGAATGTATCATTTTTTAAAATGTGAAAACAATACTTTTTTTGTACTTCTAACTTGGGTAAGTGGATTATTTTGGGAAAGGAGATGCCAGATTCTATGGTTTATCTTGGAAACCCTAATTAGTAATTGAACGATCACACCTATTCTATAACTTCAGCTGTAGGTCCACTATGCTCAGGTTCTCTTGTCTTAATTTCTTATTATTGTAGAAAGGTCAGCCTTTAGTTGGGTGGTGACATGGAAGGTCACATTGAGGAATTGGATTTTTCCTTTCATTCTGCTGATAGTTTTATTTTTATCCTCAGTTTATTTATCTATTTATTTTTTTAATAGGCCAAATCATTCCGAACGGTTAACTTTTGACACCTGACACTATTTTAAATCCTGTTTGTGTCGAGAATTCCCTTCAAGACATGTCACAGACCACCTCAGGTGACCAGTTCAGGGTCGACACAAGATTGTTCATGACAGTTTGTGTTGAATTATCCTACTAGATCACAACATGTATTAGTTTTAGTGGATTTTAAATAGGTATGTAAGATATGTGTATATTTTACTTGAAATTTAAAATCCATTATATATTATTAATTATACTATTTGTGATTACTGATGGTCCTTATTTCTGATTTAAAAGAGATGGATTAAGTAAATAAGTTTATGGAATGGATTATGATATGGTGATATGTTAATATGTGAGTATTATGGTATCCCAAAAACTATTTTCATTTACCACTATTATTGGTGATTTTTTAAAACTCATTCTTGAATAATGATATTTAATATTTGGTTGTTTCCACAATTGATTATCTTGATTCATTGTTTTTAAAAATATTTTATTTTTAATTATATATGTTCCTATCAAGTAATAAAATGTTCTCATTGGATTATATTTTTCTGGAGAATTTTCTCAAGATTGGTGGAGGTGGATTAAGTAATAATTTGTTAAAGTTATTGGACCATGGGATAATAATATATATTTTTCATTCTCTCAAGTTTTATTGTGTATGATTCAAATTTTTTAGTATCCTTGGGAAATTTTAATTATTCCAATAACATATATGATGTTGATTGTTTGTTCCACATTTATCTTTATATTAATTATTTCCCATCTATTAGTGTTCATGAAAACCTAACTGCATGTGTCTAAACCAAGGTAATTTGGTGGTAATATTTTACGATCATGATCATATTCACTATCGCGAAAGACCAGGTTTCTATATGATAATTTCATGAAATTCACATTTCGGATACACGTCATCCCCCCTTAAATAATAAAATTGATATATTATTTTACATCTAGTTTCTACAATATTTTTACATACATATAATATATTAATAATAACCCCAATGGATAAATATTTCATAGTAATAAATAGAATAAAAATTATATTTTTTTAAATGACACACATAATAATATAGAAAAAATTTATCATCATCTATGAGAACTTGGAAAATATAAATCATGATTTGAATTTGGGTTCTATGAATTCATTATTACAAAATATTTATCAAATGATTTTTTACACATTATAACTCTCTCAAACCGATTTCCATTCAAAAAAATATATCAGTAAATATTACAATATTCAATGGGCCATAAAAAAACTCTATGAATATATAATTTAATAATAGAATAACAATAAAGTTATTAAGCTATTGACTTGAATTATATAGATTATACAAATATACATAATTTATATTACATTACTTGATCATTAATATCCTCAAATTTATTCACATGGAATCAATATCACATTCAATAGACTTTAAAAAATAATTACTAACGTATAATGTTTGTGAGGAATAACACTTTTTGAAACAAGATAACCATCCACATGATTTTATTATATTTATGAATGACATTAAAAAAATTCAAATTTCCACAAAAATTATTCCCTCTTATCACATTAGTACTAGAGAATTATTTGGAATTTAACATTCATAGTGTTTTCTTTTCAATGTTATATTTTATAAAAATAAAAATCTTCCTACATTAAAAAAAGATAATTCATAGAAAATAAATCATTAATTACATCATAAAGTGTATTATTTTTTCCATCATTCTATCATATTCATTATTTGGGTTCTATATATATTTGTTTTATTCACAAATTAATTTTTAAAATTAATTTTTTTAAACTACATGAAATTTTCATTTGGATTTTACTTCACAAGTAGTAAAATTCATTCTTGGATACAAATGCTTTATTTGAAATCAGTAATAATATAAAAGTGTTATCATTTTAATACATATAACCAATGTTTTGTATCTCCAAACTAACTATTCTACATATAAAGAAACAATATTTCAATTAATTACCTAGGGAGAAGCGTAAATCCAAAAAATCATATCACCGAAAAATATGGATTGTCAATAGAAGCCATAGCTTCTCTTATAACATAATTTTAAATATTTATTATGATTATCCATTATGTGATAAACCTTTAATATAATTATTATTTAACATTTAACATTTCTTCCACCACATAATATGACTAGATATCATATTCACTTGTTATATTGACTCATCTGACTATGGTTTCATGTAATTCTTCACAATTCATGAATTATTCAAATTGTTTCATCCACCGTGAAATGAAAAATACTCTTATATTTTTTTGGATTTTATCAATGAAAATATAAATAAGCTTTGAGGTGATTTGTACTTCTTATATATATAATACGATATGTTTTCCATATATTTTGCTATCCTTTTTATATCATTTTTTGTCTGTTTATTTTTCTAATAATATATCAAATTCCACATCCCCCACCACTATCCATTTAAGCTTTAACCCTATCCTTGATGAATTATTTTAATAATACATTATTGATTGTTGGAAAAAAAACTAATATGTCTACCATAATTTTTAAAATTAAATACAATGATTTTGTTATAGAATATAATTTATTCTTATTTCATTGATATGAACCTTCCACTTTACATTGGAATCTAATATTTCCTATTAGAGTACTCATTGTGATTAATAATATAATCTATTAATGCATGAAAATGGTAAACAAAAATATAAAATCATTATAAAAAATCATATATCATGTTTTATATATTTATATTGAGATGTTCTAACATATTTTATAAATATATTTAACTTCATATCCTTAACACAGAAACAACCATTGTAACATCACATTAAATAATATCATGTATTTTTATTCTATATTTTCATTTACCTCTTTATTATGGGTGTTTTGGGACTCTAGAGGATGGAGATAATTTTATGGGGAATATGACCGAATGTTTTAGGATGTATGTTTTTATGAATTATTGGAGTATGGTTATATAAGTGTTAAGGGATTTGTGGAATTTTACCTGATTTTATAGAACACCTGTGTTTTTTGGTTTTTTTAGAGAATCTGAGATTTTTATTTCCAACATGATAAATACACAATGTATAATGTTTAAATGTAATTTATTGGTCACCAAAAATATTTAATCTGTTGGTTTTAGATGGTGAAATACATATATTCATTTTAAATTATTACATGTCCTGAAATGGGTTTACACATTGTTAAAATTATTTCTATCATGTAATGGGTGTCGAGTAGATGTTGTGAACCTATACAAGTTTTGAAAGGGTTTGTATAAAGTGATAATTTTACATGATATGAATGATAAAATGTTGGATTTTGACATTAGTTAACTATTTTTGGGTGTTTCTAGATTTCATGGGTTTCATGATATGAAATGGGATTACACACTGTGTAATTTTAGTGAATTGGGTTTCTGGGAAAAACATGGATGATTTTTTTCATTCGAATGTAGTTATCTCCCATATAAAACAATGATATCTCCTTGGATATTTTGGAAACCATCTGACCTTCCAAATAAATTTATCTTGGGAATTATATCTATTATTTCAGGTTTATTATTTGGTTGAGTAATCCTTCTACTTCTTTGTTTTTGATGATCATGGTAGCATTGTTATGTAAAATAATCTGATTTGTGAATCTTTTAGGATAATCATCTTGATCATTTACATATTTTTTTGTGATCTTCCTTTGGAGTAAATCAATTATTTTGGATGTGGGGCAGTGAGAATTATTTACTGAGGTTTTTTTATATATCCTCTTCACTGGTCATGTTTATTGTTGAATCAATTTTGAGCTATTCTGATTCATTCTAGGGACTCTATTTTTTATTTTAATTCATCATTGTTGGTGGATCCCATTGAGGGCATGTGTGACCGGGTGTGGAGTTCATTGGTTTCATCTATAGCCAATTTTTAATGAACTATATTACTTTGGTTTTGATAAATTTTAATATAAATGAATTTAAATAATTATTTTTTCTAATTTTTGTGTTTGTGTTTGGAAATGGATTTTTGAGAAAAGATGGTTTTACCCATCTTTTTGAAAAATATAAAGGTATTTTCAATTAATTTTGAAATGGATTTATTAAATCATTTCCAATAATGGTCTTGATGAAATGGTTTGGAATGTAAATGCATGATAAGCGTTGGGTACTTATGTTGAAGGATTAATAATTGGCCTCGTCTGTTGATTCTATTAGGCTGTTCACTCAATTATTTTTCTTCTTCTCTCTATTAATATTATTCAAGGTAACCTTTATAAACTATTTTTAGGTTTACATTCTAGTTTTACCATTTTATCCCACGATTGTATGTATATGTCAAGAGTTATTGTGTTTGTGAGTATTTATTTCTTAGGTACGAGTATCCTCGATATCCTAGAAAATAATGATCTTTGGAATGCAGTTAACTATTCTTTCATTTTGTACTTTATAGCTTGTACTTCAGTGGCTATGATATGATATACAATACATACAATGGTTTGATTTTCATACATTGATATATATGAAATGATTTGAATTTATTTTACTTGGAATACTAAATAAATTTGGGAAATTTGAAATTATTTTTTTCTCTACAAGATTTTAAAATATAAATGTTTTTCTATTTACCATTCCATAGTTAAATTAATGTTTAGAATGTTTAGATTATTATATTGGGACTTTTTATGGATCACTTAGATGAATTCTTTCTTATCCTATTAGCTCACACCCTGCAAACACCATTGGCAATGCATAATTTTTTTACAATAATTGATATATGAAAAAGAAAGGCTCTGGAGTGAGGAAGTGATAATATTGTTAGTTTTAGATGGTTATATATTGGTTATATAGTGGATGTTTTCACATTCTATCCAAAATGAGTATTCATTACACTACTTTAATGTTCCATTAATGATGGAATTGTTATTTCAGATATTCTAATTGATTTTTAGTTGATACATTCCCCATTTAATCTATTAGTTATAGAATATTTTATCTCTTTCACTATTTCATTATGATATATATATATATTGTTTTATTTTATTCTTATATGGGTGAAATTGGTCCCTCTGATTATTGGTTGATGCTTGAGTGGTATTCCCCAGATAATGGTGATCAAAAAATTCATATATGGTAAGTTCAATCGTTGTTTGGGTATTAGTTTGAGAGGGAATCTGGGCCAGGTTTTTCATATTTTTTTACCAAAGGTGTTTTATACTATATTTTCCTTCAATTGGGATATTTTGTAGAAAAGAGATGGGCAATTTGGGACATGAGTGCGATGTTGATGTGAGTGTGTGTCCAACTATTTCTATAATGAGACTCAATATACCATTGGATGTTGGGATGTGTTCATATTTATGTTAATTGTCAATATTAATCTTATTTATTTCTTTTTTATTATTTTTATTGTGAGTATTCTATTTTCTGATCAAATTTTTTGTTTTAGTGAACAATAGTATTCAATGGAGGCATCTTCCATGGGGTTTTTTTGAGTGTGAAAGAGGTTCCTCTTAACGAAATCATCCTATAGATCAGCACCAAATAATGGATATCTAGTGGGCTGTATATTATTTAAAAAAATTATACCATAAGTCTAGAGAACATCTTTTGAAATACAGTAAGGAGCTTGAGGAAAAAGGGATCAATGCTAAGATTTAACTGGTTTGAATCCACCATACTCTAATTGTACGGGTGAACCAAATGTAGTAGTGGAAAAGATGGACAATATTGACTATATATTTGAATTCTTTGATACTAATATGTGTATCAAGGTGTAGTGTTTCATGTTCAAACATGAGGATCCAAACAATTCATGGCAGTATACCATGCTACATGAAGATATGCATGTCAGTTTGGAATGGAATGGCTTCAAGACTCGCTTCCTCCAGAAGTTTTCGCAAATGACACTAATTATGGATATATCAATGGAGTTCCTCTATTTAAAGAAGGACGAGTCTTTGGTGTTAGTATAAAGGACTCCATTTGTAGGGATGGTTATTTTTTCCTTATAGGTATTAAATAATGAACAACTAATGTCTTAGAATTGCTTGTAGGGTTTGAAAACAAATATCTAATCGATGGTGTAAATGTTATATCATTCAACCTATATAGATATAGTGAACATGGTGATGATAGAGGATATGACTATGCCGATATAGTTTTTTATTTGTCCCATTATTTCCTTCCCAGTATCTGCTTCATTAGTTCTGAAGGGAATGAGATGATGTTAATATATCATCATAGGTGTGGTTAATGTAGTTCTATGAAAAAAGGCCTCCCATGAACATTCAGTTACAGCTATTATTGTGCCCCTAACATTCCTTTAGTGGGGAAAAATAAGGAACACCCATATTTCTTATCCTACTACACTAAGGATGTGTTAAAAATGTGGGTCTTATAGTAATTTGAAACATTTATTTCTAGCTATTTCTATGCCTCATTATTGTCAGGTATAATTGGCTCCCATGCCTACTGTGACACAATCAGATGATTCAAAGAATAGAGGGCTCAATCGACATGCCTTATTATTGATGTTCCTTCACATAGTAAATGAGATTACAAAGGATGTAGATGTAGATCCATTGATAGTGAGAGGAATCATTTTTATAACATATTTATTAGGGAACTCATTATTTGATAAATTTTTGTATCTCTCATCAATTTCATGACATTGATTTTTTATTCTTAATCGTGAAATGGGGATCATGTATTTTCTTATAGAGTAAGATACACCTCTCATGAATAGGAATGAGTAGGTGTTCCAATGTTCTTCTTGTTCACTATCAATATCTAATGAAGAGTTATATTGGTAATTTAACCCTTTGATCAAGATCAATTTGATATAATTATTGTGAGGTAATTTTTAGTTTCTCATTGAGATAATGGTGATTATCATCATCATCTTGTCTTGTTTCTCATGGCCGAAGGGATCTCATGCGTATTTCAAGGAAATTAGGACATGAGGTTTGGTCAGGTAGGTCATTTCTTAATACAAATCAAGTGTTGGTTATCAATATTAGCAATTGATCCAAATGATATTTATTATATTTTAGAACATCCCAAAGTTGTTAGGGATATTATGAATGGTTTCCCAAATGATTTCTATTGTCATCCTTTAGAGAGGGTGGTTGAGTTTACAATTGACCTAGTTCTAGGTTTGAAATGAATTTCAATACCCAATTATTGTACATAACGGATGGATCTAAAAGATATCAAGATTCAATTTTACATCCCTATAGGGATGTGTTTTGTTTTCCATAGTATTTTACCATGGGAATCCCTCAGGATATTTTCCATGAAGGTAGATTGATCATTATGATTTTTTATAGACTAACGGATGTTGATTTGGTTAATTATCAAGAATAAGTATCCTCTACCATGTATAGATTATTTTAACTCATTATTTAATTGTGGTAACTGGATTTAAAATAATGATCATCACCTCAGTTATAATTAGATTAGAGTTTAGGAGTCTGATATATCCAAGATAAGTTTAGGAATATATAAAGCCATTATAATGAGCTTGTGATTTTTTTCCATACTAATGCTCATTAATCATTCATAATGTTCATGATTCAGGTATTCAATTAGTATCTCGAATCAATTTTGGTAGTTTCTATTGATGAATTTTTGAGTTCATTCAATATTTTGGCATGATCAGACATAACTTTTGAGTATATATCTAGAGATTCTAATGAATGAACCATTTTATTGAAATCATGCAATATGAAGTATCTAGATTTAAAAAGTGATGATATTATGGAACATTTCTTCTGATCATGGATTATTATTTTATCCTGAGAAGGTGATGGTAGCCTTGTCATAGGAAGAACCATGAAATGTATTTTTGATTTAGAGACTCCTTTGAATTTATGGACAATATCAGTACTTTCCCAAGGATTTATCAAAGTTTTCATCATCTTGGATATCTCTTATTATAAAATGGTTAAAATTATTGGGAAATGATTACGTTGAGTCTCCTCTATAATATTTGAAATTACTTTGAACATCATCTCATATTCAATTTTTACTTATACCCAGTAAGGGGTGTGTGATTTTCTATGTTGATTTTTTTGATATTTTTGGTTGCATGAATATGAAGGAGGATCATGAGGTGGATTACTAATCATTTTTTATAAAACTCCAAGAAAATAATTACCCCACCCATTATTTATGTCATTTTATGGTAGTAAATTATATTATGTATTGGTGGTACTACATTTATAGGGAACAATTCATATCCATTTTATTAAAATACTAGAAGCTATATGATTTATTGGAAAGATGTGAATATTAGATAGCGGTGGTTGTTTCAATACCATTAGATGCATGGAATCAACATTACATATGTTCCAAGAATGTGGAATGTCATTGTAGATGCTCTAAGCTAGAATGTGTCATCATATGATATTCTATAATCAATGAAAGAGTGGGAAATTATGTGGATTTGTTTCAGTTTCATCTGGATGCTCAAGAGAATGAATCATGTATGGTTATGTATATCATTAAATAATTATCTTTTATCCTTAACTATATTTTCTCAATTCCACAGAAGAATTATCATTTCATATAAATTTAAGAAACCCATTTTGGTGGGGATACCATTTCTAGTTGGTCTCTTTTTTAGAAGGTACTATCAACTTAGGAGATCGATTTGTTGTGATGAAAATTTTTTTAACCCATTTTTTTGAATTTATTAGTTCTATATGGGTCATTAATCCAATCACTAAGAATTTTTATTGTGACATGAGATAGAGATTAAATTATCCCTGTATAAATCATGACATTGCAGATTAACTTTCCCTCTATTATACTAGCGAATAGATAGATGTAGATGTTTTGAAACATTTTATATTTCTCCATCCTATTCTGGTTCTGGTTTATAAATGGGAAAAGATTCCCATGGTCTGGGTTGTTGAATTTCCAAGAAAACTATAGGGGATGAATTCAATATAGGTGGTGGTTAATCAATAGAGAAATTAATGAAACGACATAATGACCAGGGACCCCACTAATGTCAATGAACACAGTAAAGAATATATAAAGGAGATCATGAGGTTACAAAGGGTTCCATGTATAATTATTTTAGAGAGGTATCTTTGGTTAACATCAACATTATATACGAGTCTCCAATATGAAATGGTGACCATGGTCTGGTTGAGTGTTGCTAATCATTAAAAGAATGTTGACCATATAGAGTGTTCTATTAATATCCTATTGAAAATAATATGTGCCTTTGTATTGGATTTTTGTGGATCATGGAATATAAATATTAAGTGGTTTTGTTTTTATCACAATATTTTTTTAGTATTAAATAAGAATGGATCCATTCTATCCATTTTATGGTCCTCCAATAGAGAACACCCCATTGTTGGATAGTGGTAGGAAGGGTATATTTGGTAGGACCCAGTCATCTTCAACATATGTGAGAAAGAATTCAATATATAAATCAGTTTTTGGTTATGGATTAAAGTCAATAATAAAAAATGAGGATCGACAATATCAACCATTGTATTTTTCAATTAGTTACCATGATTTGTAGAACATTTCTCCACAATTGGGTCACAATTATCTTGGAATGAAATGAAATTTATATCTGATATATGTTGGACCATTTGTGCTCACTGAGATTCTTGGGAATGTTGGTCATATGTTTTTAATTATATTTAATTTGATGGGAAGTAATGATTTTTTCACATATTACAGATCAATTAATAAATTTTTTGAACCCTATCGCATTCTATGTATGTAGAATATTGATTTTGAGATCAAAATTTTATTGTATAGAAGACTATAAATATCATAATCTAATAAGTGAAAGATTTTTTTTTGTTTTCGATTTTGTTGTTTAGATAGTTTTTGTGGCATGGATCATATTCTTACAAGATATGGGATCATGTTTCATTTATGAGCTAGCAGTGGCTTGAATACTTTTTCCAAAATCATTGTTTCATAGGACTACAGGTTGACGAAAATTCTTTTGGTAGGAAGTTTTTAAAATCATGTTACACATTTTAGTTATTTTACTTCTATCTTTTCATTTCCCTATTTATTTGTTTTCATTTTGGGAATATTGAGGATGAAGGTAATTTCATTTAGGTTTAGCCACATTTTTAACTAAAAAAGTAAAAAAAAACCCAATATAAATAAATTATGAATGTTTCATGGCCTAAATGGGGAAAAATTGTTTTTTGGACAAGTGGTTAGGTCATTTGGTATGTTAAATTAAATGTTTATTCCATTATTATGATTAATTTTACCTTATTTACTATAATTAAGTTTAACTACATTCACTAATATTTGTTGTAAAAAAATTTAATTAATTAGAAATTATAAATTATTATAATTCCAAAGAAGCAACAAAAAAATTCAAATTCCAAACACATAACTAAAAGAAATTAATTAAAAATTAATCCTGTTGATGGAATGATAAGGTGAATATTGAAAGTAACAACATCCAAAAGCATACTATGTTTTTATTCTCAATTTCAAAGTGAATTTGATTATAATGTCTTAAAGTGGATTAATTAATAAAATTACTATCTAATTAAAAATTTAAATCCATAAAAAATATTAATTAACTAATAAAATTTTATATGAAAATGCATTTTTGAATTAAAATTTAGAATTTTTCACTAATTCATTAAAAAATGGAACTTCAAATAAAAAAATACCAAAATCACCCAAACAAAATTCTTATGATTATATTTGAATTATGAAGTTTATTTTGAAATATAATGTTCATAAAATTTTCACAAATTGGATTTAAAATAGGATTTCCATTAAATTTATGTAAATGTTCTTTTTATAAAAATATTTTACTTTATTTGTAAAATTAGGTTTGTTCTTATATCAGGCCTATAGAATATTTTATATTGACAAAAAATATTTAGATTAATATTAAATATATATATTAAATTTATATCACATACTGATTGTAAATAATTTAATTCATTATGTTAAATCTACTTTTTGGTAATTAAAATAATAATATTCTCAATTATATGAAATCGGTTTTCACATGCGTTATTAATTATTTTTTAACCAATGAATTAATTGTATATTTTTATAAATAACAGATTTTGATAAGTTTGTTAACTCATCTCATAACAATTAATTTAATAGTTATGTTATATCTTATTATATTACATAAAAATATTTTTAATAATATAGTATTATTCTCTAAAACTCAGTCATCCCTGTAACATAAGTTACCACCGGTGTTCCTTGAAGGGAAAGCTAACCTTTATATTGAGATTAGTGTATGATTAACATGGTATTGTATATTGAAGAATATTAACATAGTTTTTTAATATATATATATATATACACTATTTTTCAGTGTTTCATGAAATTAAAAATATTTAATTTATACGAAAAAAACTATTTCACAAAATCTTGTGGTCTCAAATTATACCCCCATAAAACTGAATTTTTTCAAAAAATAATCAACTTGTTTAATAGTGTTTTAATAATTGAATATTCATTTCATAATAACCTACATTTTATAAATGAATACAAAAACATATTTTAAAAAATGAATGATAGAAACATTGTGGTTACCCAAAGTAACATATTACTAGGTTTCCTCATAGGAGAACAAATATGGTACGCGAAAACATGGAGATGAAATAAAAAAGAACAACAAATTTTATAAGGATAATGATAGAAAACATTGTTTTGATAATTTTAACTAACATTGCGATATAAATCAAAAATAATTTAAGGGGGAATTTGATTCATCGAAAATGAATGTATGAAGCTAAATATTTTGGTTTCAAGATACATTTTCGTAAATTTTATTTCATTTCATGAAAATATATACGTGCATGATTTTTGGAAAACCTCACCCATTATTGTTCTTTGATCCACATTAAATATTTATCTAAAAAGTAAGGGGAATTTTTCATTCCTATATGACTAAAAAATGATGAGATCCATGATATATCATCCCATTTGTCATCACTTATCATCAACACAATATTTTTAGAATAGGTTACACAATATGCATAAATCCTAATGTGGTGACATTATACATTAATCTCACAAACTTCCTTCAATTTTTATCTTAATATTTCCATAAATAGTTAACAATATAAATATTATGAATTATTAGAATCCAAAATATCAGAATAATAGTTAGGAAATCATATCAACATTAATAATCCATATATTACAAATACTCCCTTTTATGTCACATTCAAAACATTTAAATACAACCATCGTAAATCCTTTTGAAAGAGGGAAATAACCTGAATTACCAAAAATCCTTTTGGAATACAAACATTCTTTATTATAATATAGGTTAATATATATATTCATGAATCTGAGATGTTTTAAACTTCATCCACAATGACATAGACCACATTAAACAGAAGTCATTTTTTCATAAGGTAAATGATAATCTCTAATTTACATTTAAAATATCAATCCTATATTTTTCCAAGCTAAACCATATTCTCTTAACTTATTTAACATATTTCCGGTTACATTCCCTTAATCAAAATAAAACATTTTGATGTATTTTTCACCATTCAATGCCTCATTTTTAATCATCTATAAAGAACTTACACTGAAATTACATTTATATTTAATGATTAATATAACATAATCATTAAATTTCAAAACTTAAATACTTAATTCATCAAAAAAAATATTCATGAACCATTAAATAGGCATCATAAACTTATTCATTATTACCTATTCACAAGAAAATTCAATATGAATTATTTCCATGAAATGGGTCATGTTTCCCCTTATTAATATAATAGATTAGGTATCCCCAAATTCCATCTTCATGGTCGCTACAACCTACAGGGTGATACATATCACCATCCCAAGACATAGTTTCTTTCCATATAAGAGATCATGTTTTTCTATATTCTTATAGTGGATCAATTCCATCCACCCGATTCAAATCATTATCTCATTATATATAAATCATTACCAAATGAATTATATGGAGACATATGTCCCACACATATCATCAAAAAATCATTCATATATGTGAAATAATATATTAAAACACTCATCAGATCATTACCCATAAAAATAGTAGGGATTTATAAACAAAAAATCCTAATCAAAGAAATTTATTGGATATCATTATCCTTTCACCACATCATAACATATAGAAAAGGAGATAGGTTTCATAATCATTTCATGAAATAACAACCGATTAATAGAACCAATTTTCATAATCTTATAACTCATCGATGGGAGATATGTTTTATAAGAACCATTCTATATATAAAACAAACAATTTAAGGATTAATATAAATAAAATCATTGGATAATTTCTTAGAAGGGCATGAGTGACATCAATGGATATCATCGTTGACATAAAATAATTTTTAAATATCTTCCAAGAGAATTTCCTGAGGAAAATATATTTTATTTTTTGAATAAGTCTCTTTAAAACCTAAAACCATTTTACCAACATTTTATTGAAAATAAACAAAAAATATTATAAATAAATATGTTTAAAAAATTTGGAGACCCATTAATTTTAAATCCTATAAAGATAGCATGATAACTTTTTGAGACAAAATTCCCTTTAAATATTATAAAATGATATTGAAAAAAAATTAAATCATTTTACATTAATGATTATCAAAATGAGAATTAGATCATTGTGAAACCCATTTTACATGAAAACATATAAATGGATCCTTAAATTATTTTGAAATCCATTTTCATTGAAAAATTTAAAATGAATATTGAAAAATCGTTTCATACAAAATACATTTGACTAACATTCTCTAAAAAATTAACATTTTAAAAACTATAAATGGCCCTTCAAATAAACCAAGGATCATAAATCCATAAATTCCATTCAATGTAAACAGAATATACCTTTTACACTATACAAAGGTTAGAATAATTCCTTATTCAGAAAGAGACATGATGATTTCATTGAAATAATTGGTAAAAGGATAAAAGTGTAAAGATTTATTTTAATTATTATAGGATATTTTTATAAAAATCTTGTAAACAATTTTTTTTAAAACAGGTTATTATTGAATACATATTTCTGACAGAGAAGGGCAAATTTGAACTTTAGTAAATATAATTTCTTTATCATATTATGTACCAAACAATGGAATATGGTACTTTTAGGTTGATATAACAAAAATAAAATAATTTAATGTATACTCATAAGATTTATTTACATATGGATCGTAATATTTAATCAATGAGATCATAATCATTAACAATCTCAATAAAAGGTGAGATTATAACCATAATCTATTACCAATTTGGTAAAATTGGGTCATACAATTGGAAAGAATAACATTTAATTAACATTAAAAAATCATTAAATTATGGAAATCCGAAATATAACATGTCAATGATAGTATATACACCCCATGAAAAAACATAGAATCGTAACATGGCATGTGTCTCAAAGAATTAATATTGAGGCAAAATCACTTTACCGACTTGGTAAATTTTGAAACATAGACCCCATGAAATAAAGACCATAAAATGGATATTTAAATACCAATAAATAAATTTAAAATAATAAAATAATATATAAACATGAAGCATAACCACAAAAAAATGATATTAGTGATAATTAAGGCATGTCCCTCACAGAAATATAATGTTTGATGAAATCCTCTTACATTGTGTCTTGACACACTTTATACTAATTTTAACATCTTTTATAATAAATATAAGTTTCATATACAACTTTTATACAAACATATTGTTATATAAACTTCCATATATGTTTTTTATTATTTATATTACCCTCGAGTGGACAATTATTCGTTATGGTTATGCTTCATGTAATATTCTCTTTGATTTTCGCATTTGCCTAAATTTATAATACCAATTATTCTTATACATATATAATTATTTCTAGAATATAGAAAACTATATAAATATAATTTATATTCTTTTATATTTGTATTATAATAATCTATTGAATACATAATCATTTAATGGAATACATCATTCATGGACACAGTAGGGTGTACGTATTGTTGAATGATGCTTATGTTTTATTGAAACATTGAAATGAAGAATGTAAATTAAAAATATCTATATGTGTTTATGTTTGTAATATCATTAAAGTAGAATTATTATGTCATATATATCGTATTGGCTCAATAATAATATCCTTAACATATTTAATGTCATGTGTGAACAAATCTCATCACTTTGAAGGGGCTGTATTCCAAAATTCCTCAAATGAAATTATTGTGTTTACACAAGATAGAATGCATAAGGGTATGTTCAAAAAAAATTATGTAAGAAAAATAAATTATAAATAAATTATATATTATATATTAATATAGTGTCAATCATAATTTCCACCATGAGAGACAACAATATGAATGGTGATCATTTCATGAGGAGGTAGTTTGTTGTAGATGTAAACAGTTTGTTTATTACCCATTATATATAGGTTTGTGTTTGTGTTCGTAAAACTATTAGCATAAAAACATAATTTTATGTTGAGTATACTGGTGTTATTTTAATATCATTGAATAATATTATTTTATAGAGTGGATAACCAATATAAAAGAAAAGAGCTTTAGGGAGGGTCTTACCATTTAATCGGGTAACTGCTTTTTGTTTCCCCTAAAGTGTTTCCTTGTAAATAATTATTACCAAAGGGAGGGTTAAATGAAGAATATAGGGTTTTTGGGAAGTTTATTGGGTATATAGTTTCTGATCCTATTTTTTTTAGGTGAGGTATGAAATGGTATAGGTGGTGGCCTTTTACATGGACGGGAAAGGACACACGTGAAATTTTTTAAAACAAGTTAGGTGTAACATTGTCGTTTCCTATAAAATGAAATAACAAAAAAACAAAAATAAATAATGGAAGATTTATGGCCAAAAAAGGTACATAATATTGGGAGTTTACAATTTTTTTGTCTCATTTGATCCCTCAAATTAATTGTTTATTCCATTTTATGCTAAAATTTACCTTAATAATTTTAATTAATTTTAACTACATTCACTGTTATTTGTGGTAAAAACAATTTTCAGCATATTAGAGATTATAACTTATGACAATTAAAAATACGGACTCAAATATTCCAAATTCCAAAAATAAAATTAGAGGAAATTAATTAAATATTAATCCCACATACAAAACAACCATGTGAGTTTTAAATGTAAAAACACCTAAAATATTGCTATGTTTTTATAACCAATTTCAATGTGAAATTTATTCTAATGAAAAATTGGATTAATTTATAAAATTATTATCAAATAAAAAATTTAAACTAATATAAAATATAATTTAACTTTATTAATAAAATAGATGAAAAATTCATTATGAATTAAAATTCGGTTTTTTATAATAATTCCTTAAAAATGAAAATTTACAAAACAATTCCAGATATTAACCCTAACATAATTTATATGTTTATATTTATAAAAGTGATAAAATTTTATTTGAAATATTTTCCCCACTAAAAGGCATTAAAAGTGATTTTTATGAAAATATATTTTTTATGCATAAAATTGGGTGAGATCTTATCATCTACCCTTAAAATCTGTTGTATGACCATAAAGATAATTTTTAAATATTAATTATATATATTACATTAATATAACTTGCTAAATGTAATTAATTTCATTTAATTTGATAAAAAGGTTTTGTGAGCATAAAAATAACAATATTTGCATTTATTTTAACTCAATTTTCATATTAATTTTTATTTAATTTGTAACCAATGACATGATTTTATATTTATAAGAATTGATGATTTTAATAAATCACTATACCCATTTCATAAATACTAATTTGACAACATTGTTATTTCTTATTATATTAAATGAAAATATTTTTAATAATATATTATTGTTCGATAAAAATCTATTTTCTGTGTAACGTAATCTAAACAAATTTTTTCATATAGGGAATGATAATATTTATATTTAATGTAGTGTATTATTATGCTGGTATTGCATATAACATAAAAAACATAGTGATTTAATATATATATATATATATAAAACTATTTTCAGTGTTTCATGAATTGAAATATATTAAAATTATTTGAAAAAAACATTTCACAAAATCTCGGGCTGTTACAACCTTTATAGATATAGGTTAGGAATTATTTAAAAATTTCAAAATATAGTTCTTGGAAAATGTGGTTTTAAAAAATTCAAAACCATTGGCTTACATATGGTTTTTTCTCATGGTTTTGGAAAACTAGCTCACATATTATGTTTTTGTAATCCATCAGAGCTGAAAATAATTTTATATTAACTTTTTCGCTGGTAAGTGAAATGTTTCCATAATTTAATGTTTTTATATTTTCCATTTTAGTGTTTGGAAACTCACATATCATTTTATAAATTTATTAGAACATATTTAAATATATAATATTAATAAAATAACACATTTTAGGTTTTGGATTGTGCTTAATTAATTATTACATCATTTTGAAATCAATATTATTTCATAAAATATATTGAATCCCAAAAAATTTATTGTTTACTATTAGTGAAAAAAATAATTAATTTTATAATATTATCATAATGTCACCCTAGCACAATTTCCAATACAACTACATAATCAATTAATTTTGTGTTGGGTGTTTTGATCATATTTGGCTTATGGGTCAAAAATGATAATGTATGGTTGACTATGGTTAAGTTAGTCATTATACTCTTTAAACCAATCATAAAGGGTGGTTTTGGAAAATGACCCAATGAAACAATCATGGATATGGTTTATCGTATATAGGCATGAGTAAAATTCTCATTTTTCAAATATCATTATAGAAATAAGGTAAGTAACATTTATCTTTACATAATGATTATTATATCGTAAATATCAATGTATTTAATATTATATATTTATATATAGAATTATTTTTAATTAAATGAAGTCACATCCCATTAATGTGGTTGTAGCCACTACATCCACAAACGAAGTTATAGCTTTTTTTAGTGTGAAAACGGTATTAATGAAAATGATATATCATATTTACTAAAATAATACTATTTCATGAATATCATACGGAGTTTATGTATATAAATTATTTTTTTATTCACATAAATAGTTCCTTCCATAATATATGTGAACGTATCACATCACCTTGAGGAGGTTGTAGTCTACACATCCAAAAATGATGTTATCATACTCTCAAAAACTCAGATTCATGATGGTATGCTTATATAAAAATTAAATTAGTATGAATTAATCATAATTATCATACATATATATATACATATATTTTTTTAAATAGTGTATCCATTTTAATCCCCAATCATGAGTGGTGGTATGTGAAAAATGAACAACATCGTTTTAGCAGATGATAGTTCACCGTACACCCAAATAGTAATTATTTTTACCCATTTGATTGAATAGTTTTAAGGTGTAGGTAAAAATCATAACATAAAAAATTATAAGTACATTTAGGATACATATTAATTTATATATTACTATAAAAAGAATTATTGAATGGATGGACAATGAAATTAGACTAAAATGTATGTTGAAGAATGTTACCTCTTTTTTGGGTAACTCCTTATGGTTTTCACCAAATGGAATCCTTAGTTTTATTTATTATCAAAGTGAGGAATCTTGAGAGAGGGTATAGATTTTGGGGGACTATTTTTTCAGGTTATTGATGAGAAAAATGGATTGATAGGTGTGGATAAATGGATTATGTGGAGTGCCTTTTTATAGTTTAGGAGGAGTTTCGTTCTTGTAAATATAAAAAGGTAAACACTAGTTGGAGGTCTCACTTACATAATGTGACTAAAATAATAATACCAATAATATAAAATACATAATACTATAGAATAATTTCCTATAAGTTGGTTTTGGACATGGTTTAAGGTCATTTTCACTTTTAAGATTAATGTTTAATGACTAAAAATCAACATTTTATCTATAACCACTTTAGATAATTTTTATTTATTTCACTAGTAATTATTCTAAAAAACTATGTTTCAATTGTTAATGGTTATAAATAATTATTTTTTAAACTATTTAACACATTTATTCACAATTACTACCACATTTGTGGAGGAAATTAATTTAACATTAATCCAGCAGACAATAGGGAAATTGGTTTTTTAATGTTAAATGTTCCAAAAATTTCAATGATTTATTTCTAAAATCTATATGAAATTAATTCCATTGGCCTATATTTAATTAAAATAAATGAATTTTATCAAATTTTACATTAGAATAAATTTATAATTTAACTCTTATATATAAATAAATTATATTAATAAACATATTACAATCAAAATTCAGTATTATTTACTATTCATGAATATATTAAACATCTCAAAAGTATTCTACAATTTCAAAAAAAGATAATTTTTATATTAAAATTTTAAAAATAAATTTTAATTTTTAATATAAAATTTAATTATGAAAAATTATGTTTTAAAAAAGGTTATCCATTAAAAAGAGATAAAAATTTTTTTATGAAAAATAGAACATTTCAGCATAAATATAGATTTATTATTTTCTTATGCCTATAAAATCTATTGTATGAATGTGAAAAAAATTCATAAACATGTGTAAAAACAATATTTTTATTCCTATTCATTAACTTATATAAAGTGGTTGGTAAATAAGTTCAATATTCAAAAATTATATTAATACTATTTGGGAAACATGTTGTGATTATGGATCAACAATAGAAGAAGGGGCTAATACATTATCTGTTAGGATATGATAAAAAAAATTTCTTTCATGATACACTATTAATTTATATTCTTAATAGTTACAATTGAAATATGAAATTTTATGTATTCCTGTGATGTTGTTACACTAATATTAAATGATATTATTATTATTATTCGAACAAGAGGATCATGATTGATTAATAATGATTTCTCAATATTTTTATTCATGTATTTAAAATCATAATTATTTTTATCTTAATTTATGATTATAATAAATTATAAATTGGGTATAACCATTATATGATATGATCATGATATCATTTGAGTAGTGTTTTCTTATTCCTGCATATGATCAATGATATATATCTCCTTTGTTTACCCATATTGAGTATCTAAGATCACCATTTCTTTTGCTTCATTTTACCTAGTTATAAAGAAATTTTTTTAATATGGAATTTCAATATGTACATATATTATGAAAACATTTAGTATTTTTGATTAATAATTTACCTAAAAATTTGTTTATGTGTTCTATTCTACTGTGGCAATAATCCATTACGATTCTGGTGTGGATAAATATTTAATGTTTAGAATATTCTTCTAAAAACGTGTATGATTTATATATAAAATAATTAGGTTCCCTCATATAAACTATTTTTCCTATTTCTTGGTTGGTTTTTTTATTTGGTTAGTTATTTAGTTCATAGGGATATGAGTTTCTTTGGAGTCATTACATTATGAATTTCCATTGGTAATATTATATTTTGGATGTTTTTTCATAATAACTAATATAAATTCTGGTTTTTGATCATTCTATATTATAATATTGTACTTTTTTGATATATTTTGTATCTTTATATACATTAAATATATTAATTCGAATTCCTCCCCTTTGGGTGTTTTACATCCAAAGAGCTTGAAATCAATATGGGGACTACATTAGAGAAATATAAGGGGTTAATTATTCACTTCACTAACATCCTGAGGTACATAAAAATTGGTTCATGACAATCCTAATTTCATTATTCTATTAATTTTATTATTATAAAATAATTTTTAAATTAAATTTGAACACATTTTAATGATATAAATGAATGTTAATTTATTATATTCGCAAATTCGGATTCATATAACTGTAATGATGTAAAAGAAATATTTTATTTCCATTATTCATGTTGTAGTTAGTGGAAATTTTGTATGATAATGTGTTAGTCCATTATATAACCCTATTCACAAGGTAAAGTTTTTTCTCTAGGAAATATATATTATAAATAACATTATTTTTCTTCCACTTGTATGTATGATTGTAAGAGTGGTCATAAGAGTGGTCATAAGTGTGATATGGTGAGAATTTTCAAAGGATCTATAAAAATTTATTTCTTGAAATTTATTTTGATTGAAATATTTGGATTACATTAGTTAATAAAATTATTTAATGAATTTGTAGGACCATTTTTGTAAATTGACTAGTTATCAAATAAAATATTTCATTTATTACAGTATACTTTCATGATTTTTCTTTTTCTTTTTTGATTTCATAATTAATGGTTTTTTAACAATGTGAAATTAAGTTGTTTTAATGGGTATGTGAATGGTCCTTTGGTATAATAGTTCATTATGTAAAAAGAAAATTTATAGTGGGATTTCATGATTTTAAAATGGATAAAATAATGTATATCACATTTATATAACTTATAGATAATTTTGTTACTCATCCTATAATTAAAATATTTTTCATGTGGCATACGAATGAGTAGGATCTATAGAATGATCTTTCTATTTTATATGATGATTCTTATTAAAAGGTAAAAATATGTCATGAATGAGGTAATAATGAAAAAATAATATCCTATTTTTATTATAAAAGTATATTTTGTGGAATTATACAATTTGTTTATATAATAGTCTACCTAATTCATTAAAAATATAATTCTAAAATATAATATACATTTATGAAATTGATAACCCTTATATATATATATATATTATTATTTTTATGTTACATGTTTTTATAGACAATATATTTTTTTCTATTATACAATCATTAGTCATTGTAAAAAAACTTAAGAGGCTGATATAATGTGTAGTGAAAAATAATATTTTCCGATAGTCAATGTCTTCTATGTGGAAGACTATGATCTCTCTCATGAACCAACTATGGTTGACCATGAATGAGTCACCCGAGATGGTCTGTGGAATTCCTGAAGTGGAATTCCTAGTCATCTCGGGTTGGTGAAAAGTTCCAACGATATCAAAAGTGACAATGTGAAAGATTTAAACCAATGAAATTAACAAGGAAACTGAATAAATAAAAGGTAAATGAAAATTTAATTTTATTTAAAAACATTAAATTCATTACATTTTAAATTAAAGAAAAAAAATGAACAAGAAATAATACATTAATAACCAAAATATCTCTGACACCCAATACACCTCCATGTGTCTTAGAAGGTCACTGTCTAATCCACAACTACTATCACCCAAGGCAATTGAACTCAACTAGAAACAAGTAGTAGAGAGAAAAACAATATAAAAATATAGGTGTGAGTATTAAAACTCATTAGTTATGCCCAAATAATTTTATTCCCAATGCATATCCTTTGAATAAAGTATCATTTATTATAAGGCTTAGAGTAAAATATATAAAGATATGTTTTTCCAAAAATTTCATTTAAAAATAATCTATAAAAATCCATTTCCTTCATGATTTAAAAAATATATATAAGGGAGAATATAAAAGGGTTCTTAATAAGAAGTAATAATTTTTTATAATAGAGAAAATGAAATGGATATATTGTCTCTATCAATTCATCTTCTTTGACACCTTTTTTACAAAACCACACATTCACAATCAAGGATAACACCAAATCCATGAAAAATGTACTTGATTCCACACAATGAGGGAAATGAAACTATATGTACTAGTACTGGAGAAATATGGAAAAACTATGAACTCAGAGGAGAACCAAAATTTTTTATACTTGTGACTCATCCTAAAAGAATTCCCTACTAGATGACATTATAAATCCTATACTCCCAATCATCACCTTACCTATTCTGACCTAGGAGACCAATCCCCTAGAATGTGTAAAAAAATATCCCATGCACTGGGACCCGAGCTACTGCATCACCTAGACTAGTGTAGAAAATGTTCTTATAATTTCGCTTCGCTTTGTTAGGTTCCTAGTCATTTTCACAAAGGAGAGTGCCAAAAAATACAAGAAAAAAACACATACACATACCGTTGATCATATTATAGAAACCAAAACCACCCCATCCACCTCAAGGAGTAGTCTGTTTCCTTAGTTTAATAATTACACAAGGGAGGTCCCATAATGGGAACACTCCCATATCTTGGTCATCCAATAAGGCATGTGACCGAATACAAGATGAGTTTTCCAAATAATCCATTTCAATGATTCCAAATCGGCCTTATACTATTTTTTAATAACAAAACCTTTAATAAAATCAATTCCAAACCATATTCATAACCGAACATTCATTTGTAATTTAATCAATACAAACCACCATTTAATTATAAAACGCATTTACAAAGGCCAAGGAGTCATTTCCTCAAGCACATGGTATGCCAAGCCCATTTGGAAGACACCAATCAGAATTTTTGGATATCACATTTATTTTTATAAAACCAAATCATGCTTTTATGGATCATAGAAATCTTGAAAAATTCATCCAGACCATTTAACAAACACACATTATGCACAACTCAAAAAACCCACACCACATATTCAAAAAAAATTAAAAATAAACTTTAGTTCACAAAAAAAATGTCTCTACGAATCATATATCACTATTTAACTATCAAAGAGGGTGTGAAAAATAAAAATTTAATACAAATATATAAAAATTCTATTTTTAAATGGTTACTACCTCAAATGATAATAAAATTACATAATCTCATGTGAAACATCATTCAAACATCCACTGCATTCAAGGGAGGCTATATTTAACCTCAAGGAACCCTAAGAAGACAAAAACCCTTAAAACAGAGAAATCATAGACAATAAAATTAGACAACATGGCAATTAGGGTTAGGGAAGAATAGAAAATGGGAGAGAAAGAATGAAGGAAGAAGAAATGAAACCCAACTATTCAATTGGGGTATCAAATAACCATGAAAACCCCATGGATCCATCTTGTAGAAGATCTAGGGTGATTAAAACCTCATTGTGAGGATCCTAGGATAGAGGATTATTAATGGAGGGAAAATAGAGGTTAAGGTATAAATTTAAGTTTGAGGGGAAGTCCTTTTAATTACATAGGCATGCTTCATGGTTAGTCTGCACACCTTATCAAACCGTTCGGTGACCGTGCGACCACCCCTAATGAGATGAAGAGCTACTACACAAGAAACCATACTAGTATGGCTATCTATGTAGTATTTTTGTAGTCACTACTATTTATTGAATGATCTTCCTCATGGATAACTAGTCCATAACATACAGTTACTATTAACCCTACTCTACGGTATTCCCACCCAAAACACATATTTTTTTACCAAAACTCAAGGGGGAATCCAATGATGATATATAGTCCAAAGATAGAAGAGAAGAACATAAAAAAATTTCAACCTTATCAAACCCAGTTTCAGAGAAATGAACTAAAGATCAATACTGAACTGGAACCCAATCTGAATTTGAAAACCCAAGAATGACAATTCTCCCCACCATAACACTTTCCACCCCCGAAAAACCATACCTAGGATTAAACTAAAATAAAAAACCACTAGTACTTTACAACTCAAGGATATTTCCAATTACTAAAACAGATTCCTCGCTTAGTTCCACCCTCCCCCAATAACATAATGTCCTCTAGTGGATCGATCAAAAAATGGAGAATAACATTCCCTACGATAAAATTATCCTTAAAACATAAACACCATAGACATCATACAGAAAAAATGAAACCATTTACCCCAAACAAACAAACTAATTCAAACCACATATGACAAAAACCTATATAACCTTGCATCAACATAACTGTTGGGAGAACACCCATACAAACATTGTTGAGTCAATAAGGTTTTCCTTATAACTTTTCCATTCCTTCTTGTTTTAAAAATAAAAAACTCATTATCTTTAAGAAAATTTCTTTTATAAGGAAAATTGCTTTTATAAGGAAAATTGCTTTTATAAGGAAAATCTCTTTTATAAGGAAAAACGCTTTTGTAAGAAAAATTATCCTTATCATATTTTATTTCATATTTTTCGTAAGTATAAAATTCAGATTCATTTCTATTTTCTCGGATTTGTTTGAAACATTGATATAAAGTATTCTATTTGAGGATCCGAATTCTGGATAAGAACTATAAGGAAGTTTCACTCTGAATTCCAGATGAGAACTATAATAAAGTATCATTCCGAATTCCGGATACGAACTCTGACTAAGTTATATTCCACATTTAGGATACGGATCCTTATGAAGTTCGACATTGAATTCTCATTACGAATTCTAATGACGAATTCTCATTACGAATTCTGATAATGAATTTTCATTAAGATTTATGATGAAGAATTCTCATTACGAATTATGATGATGAATTCTCATTCCGAATTATGGATATGAATTCTAAATACGAATTCTTAAGATGAAATCTCATTACGAATTATGATGATGAATTCCCATTATGGTTTCCGATGAGGAATTCTCACTGCGAATTCTGATGACGAGTTCTCATTCCGAATTCATCTGTTAAATAGAATCTGATCATCTTTGTTTTATACACTCTGAATTTATTTAGACTCCGAATTTTCACTCCGAACATTCATTTTACTTATGCCTTTATATTTTGTCTACTCGTTATTATTTTCCTTACACTCCGAACTTTAACTCCGAACCTTCACTCCGAATATTTTTAGTTATGATTTAAAACGGTGTTGTATATTCTGTTACACTTGTTTTGTTATAAAACGATGTCGTGTATTCTATTATGAACTAACCGTTGGTTAAGTGACACATCTACAGGTCCCTCCGATTTTTAAGGAAGATATGACTGTTGGGAAGGAGGCCGACCTTACATATAAATAGGAGCTAATTTGAAAGAGCTCACAACTGATGGATGAACAATTTGGTTATTGTGCATACATGCTGTTGAAGTGATTTCTAGAGAGAGAGGATCTTATTAACTCTCAAAGCTTCGTGCGACTCCGAATGTTGGTGATTACATTCGAGGACTTCTGGGGATAGGAAGACAGATGTGCCGACTACCTTGAAGTTCGAGGGCTTCCTTACTAAGGAAGATAGAGGTTTCCAACTACCTTGAAGTTGAGGGCTTGCGGGGATAGCAAGACAGAGACACTCTGATCTTCGTATTGAGGGCTTACCCTGGTGTGGGTAAGACAGACTTGCTTGAAAGTATAAATCAAGGGACCTTTATCCAAGGTTGTTGGATACCCTTCTCTTTGGGTTAAAAGACTTATATCTTGTTACAAGTAGTTTTACTACTTGTTTAATTTCCGCTGAATTTTGTATTATAAGGAAAGTATAATTTTCTTATACTTCCTTATTTTTACTCTGTTTCATTTAGATTCTATACGCTTTAAGGTAGAATCTCATATTGTAATCTTTTATTAAGTTTAAATTTCTGGAACCATATTTCCGGAACCTACTTTCGGAATCTCTTTCCAAGGTTGCATTCGGTGTTAGAGGTGTTGTGAATTTGCTTAGTTTAACTTTGTTAAACTTAGTCTTTTCCTTTGCTCAAGGAAAACATAGTTATTCATAACTAACTTTAAAAGTTCCAAAGGAATTTTTAAAGTATAAAATTCACCCCCCTCTTATATTTTGAGCATCTACATCACTATATAGATCCTACAATTGGTATTAGAGGAGGTCTCTGAAATACTTATACTTACGAATAAGTTTTTCTTGCTCACTTTATCATTCCGAACATTATCATTCCGAACTTTCCTATTCCGAACTTTGTCATTACGATTTTTTTACTAACAAGTTTGTGTCCCGAAGGTTATTTTTAAGTATGGTAGGAATTAATGTTGGTTCAATTGATAATCTAAATCCTACAAGACCACCAATCTTTGATGGTAATGATTATGAGTACTGGAGAGATCTAATGAAGACTTTTGTTATCAATACTGGAGTAGACAATTTTGTTATTCTTACTGGTGATTATAAAATTACTGACAAGGAAGTTAGAACCATTACTAACCAGGAAAAGCTAGAATATCAACTCAACTATAAGGTATGAAATAATCTACTTTGTTCAATGACCAGAAATATATATATCCAAATTTCTTCTTGTGAAGCAGCGAAACGTATCTGGAAGAAGTTAGAGGTTACACACTTTGGAACTTCTAAGGTGATTGAGACTAGGAGAGCTATGCTCAGAGCTGAATATCATGGCTTCAACTTTCCTTATGGTGAAGAAATCTGTAAAGTTCAACAGAGATTTATGACTATCGTAAAAAGCCTACAGTCTATGGGAGAGAAAGGTTAAGATTATGAAGCTCTTGTGGATAAGATAATTGATATCATGCCTAATGAGTGGGAGTCAAAAAGAACCGCTATAGATGAGAACAAGAAAGTGACTCAGATTTCTCTTGATGAGCTTTTTGGAACTCTTCTCCAACATCAAACCAGAATGAAGACAGATGCTGAAAACATCAAAAAGAAAAATGGAAATGGTACTGTTGCTTTCACAACAACATCAAATCATATGAAAGCTAAGACTCCTGAGAGAGTAACCAGATCTAAGTCTAAGAAGATGGTATTTCAGTTAGATTCTAGTGAGAGTGAAATATCAGAAATTGAATTTGCAAATCTTTCTCGAAGGATGAACAAGATAGCTGGCTAGAGAAATTTCCAATCAAAATATAAGAAAAAGGATAGGAAAGATAAGAAAGATGGAGAAGTTACTTGTTATGAATTCAAGAGAGTTGGACATATAAGAACAGATTTCCCTATGCTCAAAAAGGAAGAAAGGAAATAAAGGCATTCGGACAAGAACAGAAAGAAGTATTATAAAGCAAAAGCTAAGAAAGTTCTGAAAGCTAATGACACCTGGAGTGCCAGTGGTGGTGACTCTTCAGATGAATCTTCTGATTATGAATCCTCAGGACAGAAGAATCTTGGTCTTTTAGCCAGATTACCTATTGATAATCATTGTTTTATGGATAAGGTACGAAATGCTGAATACCTGACCAATGTTTCTTTAAATTCTAATGAGAGTAAGTATTATAACTCTTCTGATGAAGAATCATCTTCTGATGAGGAAAATACTTTACCTACTTATGAAGAAGTCTCTAGGTTTGCTGAACATCGTGAAATTAAGAATTCCAAACTCAATAAGAAACTTGATAGGGCAAACTCTAGGAATTCTATTCTTACAAAAGAGATATCAGATCTTTCTAAAGATCATGATATGAAAAATTCTGATTTTGAAAGTATTTCAAAGAATCTTGAGGAAGTAAGTTCTGAGAAGAACAAACATTCTAAAGAATTAGAAAAAGTAATTTCCAATAAAAACGTTTTTGAGCCTAGCTCTAGTTCTAAAACTATTGATTTTGAGGATAAAAACTTGGTTGTAAAACTCAAGTCCGAAATTTTTTTCTTAAAGAAGTGTTTATCAAACTTTACCCATGGTATGGAAATTTTTTATAAAATGTATTCCCAAATACGACCATTAAGAAATAAATCTGGATTTGGTTATACCCATGCAAAACCAATTTTCAGTAACAATTATTTTGTTCCTCAAAGTGCCCCATTTTGTACCAAGTGTCAATATGGTGGTCACTGGGCAAAGGATTGTTCCTTAAACAAAACCCAATCTTTAGGATTTCAAAAAGATTACTTTTCTAAGAAAATGTGGGTACCTAAAATTTTATTGTCTAGAAATCTCGGATCCAAACAAGTTTGGATTCAAAAAGTCTAATTCTCTTCTTGATTTCAGGAAAATAAAGAGAGTACCAGCAACAATACATGGTACATGGATAGTGGATGTTCCCGGCACATGACTCGTAACAAAAGCTATTTTGAAAAGATCAAAGCTCAGGAAGAAAAGCTTCAAGCCCAGGAAGAAAAGATTGAAGCTCAATCTGCAAGAATAGTGGTCTTAGAGAAGCAAGTTGAAGAAGATCATAAAGGCTTAAAGAAGATAAAGACTATTCTAAAGGGTCTCATGGCAATGGAAAATGATCCCAAATAGATAGATCCGATCTTTTGTTGTACTTTAACTCTTTTGTTGTAGAAATTCTTCAAACTTAATGAAAAATTTGGGCTTGCTCGTTTCTTTTTGTTGTTACTACTAATATTTTAGGTACTTTGTTATATTTTCCATTGGAAAAGATCTCTAATGAAAGGGAAAAAGAATCCTAACAAAGGGTGAGAAAGAAAACAAACTCTAATAAGAGTTTATCTAAGGGGAAGTTTTTCATTAAATAAGAATTTCTTATTCGTAATTAAATGTCACTCCGAAAATCTAGAATACGATCCTTAGAGTTTCAAAGCCTAAGGGGGAGTTAGTCGTATTCATCAATAACCTTAATGAAAAGGGAGATAAGCCTTAATATTTTTTCTTTATTCTTAGAATTTCTTTTTCAAGGATGTTTTTTCTTTCCAAAAAGGGGGAGATTGTTGAGTGAATATGGTTTTCCTTATGACTTTTCCATTCCTTCTTGTTTTGAAAATCACAAACACCTTATCATTAAGAAAATTGCTTTTATAAGGAAAATTGCTTTTATAAGGAAAATTGATTTTATAAGGAAAATTTCTTTTATAACGAAAAACGCTTTTGTAAGAAAAATTTTCCTTATCATATTTTCTTTCATATTTTTCCTAAGTATAAAATTCGGATTCATTTCTGTTTTCTCGGATTTGTTTGAAACTTTGATATAAAGTATTCTGTTTGAGGATCCGAATTCTGGATAAGAACTATAAGGAAGTTTCACTCCGAATTCTAGATGAGAACTGTAATAAAGTATCATTCCAAATTCCGGATACAAACTCTGACTAAGTTATATTCCAGATTCAGGATACGAATCCTTATGAAGTTCGACATTGAATTCTCATTACAAATTTTAATGAAAAATTCTCATTACGAATTCTGATAATGAATTTTCATTAATATTTATGATGACGAATTCTCATTACAAATTCTGATGATGAATTCTCATTTCGAATTCTGGATAAGAATTCTCAATACGAATTCTTATGATGAAATCTCATTACGAATTCTGATGATGAATTCCCATTACGAATTCTGATGAGGAATTCTCACTACGAATTCTGATGACAAGTTCTCATTCCGAATTCTCATTCCGAATTCATCTGTTAAACAGAATCCGATCATCTTTGTTTTATACACTCTGAATTTATTCAGACTCCGAGTTTTCACTCCGAACATTCATTTTACTTATTCCATTATATTTTTTCTACTTGTTATTATTTTCCTTACACTCTTAACTTTAACTCCAAACCTTCACTCCGAATCTTTTTAGTTAAGATTTAAAACGGTGTCGTATATTCTGTTACACTTATTTTGTTATAAAACGATGTCGTTTATTCTGTTATGAACTAACCGTTGGTTAAGTGACACGTTTACAGGTACCTCCGATTTTTAAGGAAGATATGACCATTGGGAAGGAGGCCGACCTTACCTATAAATAGGAGCTCATTTGAAAGAGCTCACAACTGATGGATGAACAATTTGGTTATTGTGCATACATGTTGTTGAAGTGATTTCTAGAGAGACAGGCTCTTATTAACTCTCAAAGTTTTGCGCGACTCCGAATGTTGGTGATTACATTCGAGGACTTCCGGGGATAGGAAGATAGAGGTGCCGACTACCTTGAAGTTCGAGGGCTTCCTTGTTGAGGAAGAAAGAGGTTGCCAACTACCATGAAGTTGAGGGCTTGCGGGGATAGCAAGACAGAGACACTCCGATATTCGTATCGTGGGCTTACCCTGGTGTGGGTAAGACAGACTTGGTTGAAAGTATAGATCAAGGGACCTTTATCCAAGGTTGTTGGATACCCTTCTCTTTGGGTTAAAATACTTATATCTTGTTACTATTAGTTTTACTACTTGTTTAATTTCTGCTGCATTTTGTATTATAAGGAAAGTGTAATTTTCTTAAACTTATTTATTTGTACTCTGTTTCATTTAGATTCTATATTCTTTAAGGTAGAATCTCATATTGTAATCTTTTATTAAGTTTAAATTTCCGGAACCATATTTCCGGAACCTACATTCGGAATCTCTTTCCAAGGTTGCATTCGGTGTTAGAGGTGTTGTGAATTTTCTTAGTTTAACTTTGTTAAACTTAGTCCTTTCCTTTGCTCAAGGAAAAAATAGTTATTCATAACTAACTTTGAAGGTTCCAAAGGAATTTTTAAAGTATAAAATTCACCCCCCCTCTTGTATTTTGAGCATCTAAATCACTATTTTGATCCTACAGACATTTACTCAAAGGATGAAAATATGATTTCGTGGCTCTATAAAAACCATACACCACCAAAATGATACGAGAAATGAAACTAACATACTAAAATGAGGAGGCCCAAATAGAATCCCTTCCTTTAGAAAATAACCAGCACTCGAGATGAAACCAAAATACCAACATAGGGAGGCCTGATTGGACTTCTGACCATACGAACCAATGAAATTAAAAAATCTAGAAACTCTTACTACATAGACCAAAAACTACACCACCACATGAGGAGGGGAGGGATTTGACCAACTAATAAAGCATCAAAACCATAAATAACTACATACCAACTACTTCACACCATTATAAGAACACATACCAAACAAGACACTATTTACAATAATAGTCTACACGAGAGACCATTTGAAGATTCCTACAACTAGGGTGACAATACCACTATGTTTTTTTAAATGAGAAAACTATGCTAGCTTATACAAAATGAAAACTCATACACCTAAAAGGTTCATAATATGGGGACCGGCTTCCCAATCATTTTCTACCAAACAGAACCAATTGGAACAGAACTTCTACATTGGAGGATTGAACTAACTCCATCATCCTCACTGAGGGCGTAAATTGGACCATTGAAATTTTACACCACTACGGTTCTCCTGACTAGGAACCAGCATCACACCAAGACCTATGGATAGTGCTCTATGTTTTAAAGCATCCTCAGCCTCATAATTATGCATTAAAAACCCCTAAGTAGAAACACAAATCAATATTTCAAAAATCACACTTCCATTAAAATAGAAGTCCAAAAAGGATTGGCAAAAACCATTCATACAATAGAAAGATAAATAAAAATTAAAAAATATTCCTGATATGACTATTACATCCATGGAACATTACTGAGAGAAAACCCCATATTGAACCCAAACCATTTCTTTATCCCTATAAATTGGCTACAATGACCATTGAAGATTTGGGTATGGCTCTATAGTGAATCTTAGAATCACCACTATAGAACCCCTTCATGTGAACCAAGTGTCCACAAGTGTGGAAGGGTTTTGGATAAGTTGGTAATGATAGCCTTTTATGACCTCTCTTACCACACTGATGACATATCACAATATTACAACCTAAATAGGATGATGAGAGGTCTGAAGGCCTCTTAATTCCCCACGCCGCACCACCAGTATCAGGTTACATCCTATTCTTCATACTGGAATACCCTTCACTATATTAAAATACTGGAGGAATATTCACCACCTCAATCCCTCAAGCTAACTCACCTTTGACCGAAATGTCTTTCCTCACCACACCCGAGAATGTTGTTAAATGGAGCTCTTCCACCTTCGACTGAAGCTCAGAACAAATCCTAAACTCATAATGACGATCCTTCATAGGATTTTTTAAAACATATTTTCAATCATACAACACTAGGTCTAATAATATAAAATATAAAACCAACAATAGTCTGACACCCTTCTAAATACATCACACCACTATCTTCTTCCTCCCCGTTATCATCTTAGAAAATTTTTGGTGGTTGAATGAGGACTTGAATAAATACCAAGAATTATATTACCATGGATTTAATTGATAAATAGACATCCAAAACTTCTAGATTGGACCTTAAAGAATAAAATTATCAAACCATAACTTTAATTACATAGGTAATGCATGGAAACTAAAGTCCCACTCAATCCACTACATCCACACCTCCACCTCCAAAATATCTGCTTAACCATAAAATAAAAGAGGATTCATCATTATGAATTAATGAATGTAGTATATTGGTTGATCAACTGGATTTTTTTCTAATGGCGAACCACCTAACTCTAAACCTAAAAAATCCATCAAATATTTGTGGGGTAGATACAAATAACAATGAAACATGGGACTTAATCCAATCAAATCCAATTACATGGATCCTCAATCTCAAACAACAAAAAAGAAGCACCATTCTCAAAAACAGAAGTGACACACCACACCACTAAAAGCGACCAAAATATAAAATGTATCATTAAAAAGACTCTTTAAAAAGGATACAATGTTAAAGTATTGGAAACCCACCAATAGTGTTCCGTGGATCCTTACACATCTGCGTCCCTCTACCATAAGAGGAAACTATAAACTTTTTCATACATATCCATGCATATGGTAACTCACTGAAACACAAAATGTAAAAAACCATTCAAGGAAAAACTTTTAACTCATAGTTCAATTTGAAATATCACAAAAAGTTTTCTCAAAAAGCACAAACCATTCAACTGAAAACTGATTTTTGGTATTTTCAGATCTAATCTAATACATTGAATTCATTTAAAAAATTAATAAATATTCCAAAATGTTATATGACCACCTTTGTAAAATAATTTTTGAACTCCACACATTTCATTCCAAAACATCTAATTCCATTCAAAAATAATTTTCTAAATTCCAGTTTGTTTGATTTAAAACATTTTACTATAGTTCACCACATCCCATTAAACCATTCATATTTTACCCACAAAATTTCACTTTACTAAAACATAATTGTCCATGCTCTTTATAAAATAATTTATTAATATCAATTTTTTACATTCTGGAACAAAACCATTACAATTTTAAATTAATGTTTTCAATATCCAATGACAACACTTTTTTAATAAATTATAGAATTAATGATGACCAAAAATTGTTCACATGGGATAATTAGTCTTGATGGGTGGATTCTCCATTTGGTTTGCGGCCATATGACACCACACCACCATCAAGAGGAGTTATTTAGGACCATGGTCTCTGATCCACAAGTATTTTTAGGCTTTTTTAGTTCACAGAGGCCACTTTCCCAACTCCCTCGTCCTTTCTTAACTCTAAAAAATCCACAAGAACCAAAGGACACAAAAAATCATGTACATCACATGGTATCCTAGCGTTTTGAACATGAAAGCTTTCATGAACTCCTTCTCGTTCCTACACCTCGAAACCCAATATTACAAATAAATCTACCTTGAGATACACAAATAATAATGGTTGATCAAATGGAATCTTCCTCAAATGTGATGACCTGCTCTAATACCATTTTTTCATGATCCAACTCGAGTCGACCCTGAACCGAACACAGGTTTTGATATGTGGAATTTCCCCATAGGGGATCTCAATCATCCTAGGACGGAAATTATATCTAAGGGTGACATTAGATATTTTGATAATGGTTCTCCAAAAAAAAGAAACATGGAAAATAATGAAATAAAAAGGTTAAAAAATTTAATATGATTTCCAAATATTACCTTCTATACATTTAAAATTTAAGCATCAAAAAACTAAAAAAACAATACTAGAATAACCAAAATGAACCTGACACCGAAGACACATCCATGTTACCTTAAGGGTCACTATCCTATCCACAACTACTATCACCTAAGTGGATAAAACTGAAAATGAAACATACAACATTAACTAAAAACAAGAGAGAACTATTGGCATGAGTATTAAAACTCATTAGGTAAACCCAAGTAATTATATTCCCAATAAAAATCCTATAAAAAAGAAACATTGATTAAAAGGATTGAAAAAATATATATAAATATATGTTTCCCACACTTTTCATTTTAAAACATATAATCCCAATATATTTCCCTCATAATTTAAAAAAGGACGAAGGGAGAAGGGATAAGTGAATGAAATGGGAAGTGCTCATTTTTCATAATGGAGAAAATACAATACAATTAGTTTCTCTACTAAAATATATTCCTTGAATCCTTTTTAACATAACCACACATTGACAATATAAGATAATAGTAAAACCAAGCTCGATGTTTATGATTAAACAGAATGAGGGAAATGAAAATGATGGTACTAGTGTCTCAGAAACATAGGAAAACCAAGTAACATAGAGGAGAACCAAAACATAAAATATATTTGACTCATCAAAATGGAATTCTCCACTTGATGACATCATATTTCCAAAATTCCCAATCATCACCCTACCTAGCATAACCAAGGGGCCCAATCCATTATAATAAAAAATATCCCCTTCCTATGGGCCACTAGCTAGTGCATGACATATATTAGTGCATCAAAAATTATCATAATTCATATTTTCTATGCTAGCATCCCATGTCATGTTGACAAAGGTGTGTTCCACACAATCCAAATAATAAGCCGCATACACATTCAATTATACATATCAAAAAAACTGGTACCACTATGGCCACCGCAATGAGTAGTCCGTTGCCTTAATTAAATTATTACACAAGGGAGGTCCTATACCGAGGACACTCATATCTCAAGTAAAACCAAAAAGTAAATTGACCTAATCCAAGAAGGTTTTTCCAAAAAAACAATTTCAATGATTCCAAATGAGCCTCACAATATTTTCACAAAACAATACCATTCACTGTAACCATACTAAACCATTTTCAAAAACAAAAACAATATTGAAAACCTATTTAATCAATAAAGAGCAGCATTTATGTATAAAACATATTTACAAAGACCAAAGAGGCATTCAATGAAACACATGGTGTAAACATCCCATTTTAAAAACACCAATCACCGTTTTTTATATCACATTTAAATTTAGAAAATCAAATAATGCCTCTACAGAACACAGACCTATCAAAAAATACAACCCGACTATTTAACAAATACATGATGTGCGCAACCAAACAAACCCACACCACAAGATCAAAATAATGAAACAAAACACTTTAGTTCCCATAAAAAATCCTCTAAGAATAATATATCAGTATTTAACTTTCAATAAGGGTGTGATAGAAAAAATAAATCAATGTAAAATTGAATTTAATGGCAATGTGGAAAGGGTCCCTACCTCAGATGATGGATAACTTATGAAATCCACTATGAAAACTCATTCTAACCACCCATGCATGAAAGGGAGGCTACATCCATCCTATTGGAACCTAAAGTGGATATAAACCACCAAAACCATGAAACCCTATCTAATAATATTATCCAATATGGCCATTAGTGTTAGGGAAGAATATAAATGTGGATAGAAATAATGAAGGGAGAAGAAAAAAACCCTAAAAATTAATTTTGGATATATAATCACCAAGAAAAAAACATGTATACCACATAGAGGGGATTGAGGGATCTAAAAAAGACCCCTTTGGAGGAAAAAATATCATAGGAGGCTGAAAGGTGGAGAAATAAGGGTTAAGGTATAAAAAACGAGGTGATAGAAAGTGTTTTTGAAGCCCTGGACAGGCCGTACATGTAGTTTGTACGGTTTTTCAATCTGCACAATGGTTGTCCAACCACCAGTTCCGATATTCAGACCTATTTCATGGGACACCCTCACTATATGACTACCCATGATGTTGTAATGTTGTGGTTTCCTAGGAACATAGACATTGTTACATGGGCCATAGAACCCAGTTACTACGAAACGTGCAATAAATGTGCTCTAGGGTCTACCCACAAAAAAAACCTATTTTCTCAAAATAGACACTCAAGGGGATTCCCATGTAAGAATTCATGGCCAAATATTGTAAGGTAGAACATCCACAAAAATCAACCGCATCACACCCAATTCTTGAGAAAAGAACTGAGGATCCGTCCCGTACCTGAAAGGAAGATGATTTTAAAAACCCACGAGTCAAAATCTCATACGATGATTTATTTACGTTATCTATCTAATTTGATGAATGTTTTTTTATTGGATGGATATTTTTATTAACTAATTTTAAGTAGTGTAATCATAGTTACATAAAAATGTGTTTACAAAAACCATTAGGTTATGGCTGATATATTATTATGTCCACTTTCAACCATATTTATTATTATTTGAAAACCTATTATATCCAATCAATTCGATCACAAAAATGATGTAATCAATGACTATGGGGATTAAAATTTTAATGATTTTGGGAAATATTTGTTGTATTGATTCTTTCTTAATTTATGTAATCATAAGAGTGATTAATTTTCGGATGGTACTATAAAAAAATATTGTTTTATTTATTTAAAAAATGAGTAAAATATAATTGATGGATTCAACCCCCAATGGTCATTATTATTACCGGTCGCATCTATATCCATAAATGAGATTGATCTTCCAAAGGAGATTCATTATTCTGATTGTACATGTATTGATTAAACTACTTATTTTGGATATGGAATATGAATTTACTATATCAAAAGTGTAATATTTATATATAAATATATCCAAACTATTTTGAGTATAATATTGAATTATATTATTCTTTTTATATCATATTTAAGGGATATTCATCACATAATGTATAATAAAGGAAGTGTTGTATAGCAAAAAATAAATAATTGAAAAATTTATTATTTTAGCATATAAAATAGCCTTCATGTCCTAATGTTTTGAATAAATGTTTCTTATAAACATATATGATTTGAAAGAATGCATAAAACAAACATAAAAATGGAATTCACTATTCCTATTTTAATAAAAATAGTACCTATAAATACATCATATTCATGATCCACATAAATAGTATATATAGGATAATCTCATAATTTCTCTCTTAACTTTGAAGCTTAAGGTGTTTATTTACATCAATGATCATATATTTTTGAACAAACATTCATATATACTAATTCATATATAGTTGAGATATTAACTATATATTAGGGATTAATACAAACCATAATTAATTTCATCATAGTTGTTGGATTATTATTGTCCCTTATACATTCATTAAATTAATATATCTTCATTTCACAAATGAATCACCTCCTGGTTCCATTAATTTGGTTTCCTAGAATATGCTTCCCACACATATGACTTTTATGTTCTTATATTTTCTTCCATTTATGATATTTATTTGTTATCCTTCTATACATAATTTATATTCTACTATATTTATCTGTAATTATAATGAGATAATTTAGAAAAACTAATCTCAATATCATAAAAAGTGGATCATCATAGTATTTACTAAAATATTTCAATTTATCAAATCGGTTGGTATTTCCAAGGATAAATAATTAGTCTGCTATTGTTGTATCCTACTATAATATTAGAGTAAAATAAAAAATATCACAACATATCTCAGAAGAAATTTTATTTTTTATGGTTATAACCTAATTTATTCATTTTCCTTTTTTAATAAGCATGAAAATACCTTTTTTATGATTGAGAGTGTGTGAAATATACTAATTGAATATTAAATTAATGATTTATTCTCATAGTACTGATTTGTTTTCATTATTTGGTTTTTTTCCTTAATAAGTGTCTACCACTGATCAAATTCTCCCTCTCTATGATAGACACAAAATATAATTCTATATTACAAAGGTAATTGGGGGAAATTTAATATAATCCTGACATAAAATATTAATTATTTTATGATTATATATTTAAATAATTAAATATAAGTGGAATATTTTTCTCAAAATAAATATATAATCTAAAAAAATTTTGATTACAAAAAGGATGGATCTGTACACATTTCAAGTTATTCTTACACACATGGGTCTATATTAAATCTAATTCAATGAGGTTCCCATGTAAAAATCCATAAATTATCGATTCTTGTTTTTTAATGTCATTATAGTAGAAATCACATTGGTTCTTGACAAGGATCCTTTTATATAAATAAATTAACTTAAGGAATGGAATGTTAGAGATGCCAATACTAAAATTAATACTTTAATAAAAATGTAAACTATGAACATAAAAATAACTATTAAAATACATATATATCACAAAATATCTATTTCTTCATTTATTAATGTAATGGATACCATAGGGGCCTACAAAATTAAAGATAGTAAGCTATAAACATTAATAAAGTAATAATTAGGTTAAGACATGATTACCACATAATATATATAATTATGTAGGTATATCATGATATTGTAAATGAGTAGTATAACAAGAATAGATATTAGAATAAATTAAATAATTATAAGAGGACATTAAAAAAACACATGTAAAAAATAATTCATTATCATTAGTAAAGGCTCACTACCAAGACATAATAATAGTGTGTTCTATTATAATTGTAGATACACTATACCTGGTATCTCAATAAGGGAAAACACCTCCAAATAAATTGGGGGATATATAATTATTATTCTACATATTCCATCATTATATTTATATGTATATGTGTGAAATGTTATGAAAAAAATCATACGTAAAACAAAAATGTGAGAAAAAATATTTTGAAGAAATTGGTTATATAATCCTATCTCAGAGAATATGTAAATTATATATCTTAAATATTCCAAATAATATAATGGATTAATGATTTATGTAGTTTATTAATTAATATTAAATCATAATTAATGAAAATTTACATCATGGGAAGGAAAATTAATAAGAAGTATTTGGATAACCATGTCTAAAAATAGAAATTTCATTATATTTTTAATGGAATGAGTTGATGAAAAATAATGAAGATAAAAAAGAAGTGTTTTCATTGAAAATAATAATAAATAAGAATATTAGTCCATTTTCTGATATTATAAATATTTGAAGGTAAAATAATTTATAATAGTCATGTATGAAAATGGACACCGAATATAAATTATCTCATTTATCATGTTTGAATTAATTAAATGATTCAAACAATACATGAAAAACAAGTATATCACTAATAATTAAAGGGAATATACTGTGTATATATGTAAGTAAAATATATGCAACAAATATAATAATTACATAAAAATAATAAAGATATTGACATGTCGTGGGAGAGAATGTATATCCTAAAATAAAAAGAGGGTGTCTTAGTAGTTCACTTTCCTTGGGTCCCATATTTCAATGAATGTGAGTTTAAATATACGTATAATTAAATTAATTATATAAAACACTTGATAAAAAAATTATAATTGATTTCATTTATTATTATTATTTTTATTTGTATAATTCTTTTGACAGATAGTTTGTTTATGTTCACCAAAGGGAGGTTGTTTTTTTCACTATTCTAAGGGAACAATAGATTTTTGATAATAAAATAAATTATTATTAAATGAATCCAAAACTCCATAAGAAAGATAATATGATTGTTATACAATTATATATTATGTATTACTTCAAAAAATTCATATTTCCTTTGACATTGTAATGGTCAATTAATTATTCATCTTATTATTTAATTGTTTGTTCATTTTGTCTAGTTTATCAACCATTTAGAAAATAATATGTTATATTTTTTTATTATAATTATTAAAATATTATTGAAAAAGAATGAATTTATTAAACCATTATAATTTTATTATTTAACCAAAAATTAGTTTATTATTACCCTCTATGTATGTAGTAATATTTTTTAAATTCTAAAACATTACATATGTTTATACCATCCAAGTGTAATTGTTTAAAAAAAATTCATAATTATATTGAATTAATGAATGTATTACATGAAAATAGTATCATATGTTTTATGAAATAGAATCCATATACATTATTTTTCTGATAAAATAATTTAATATATAGGAAATAAAATTAGAAAAATTACTGTATGTTCTTAAATTAGTTTTTTGAATTTTGAAAAATGCTTATATAGGGTTTTCAATTGATGATAAAAATAATTATAAAAAGCTACTATGATTTTTAGGGAGGTTATATTGGTATATTTTAGATAGTACAAAATGTATATTGATTGAGAAGTGTCTTGATGAAATTTTGTATTTATAATGGGAGATAAGATTGATTTAGCATAAAACATTTTAATAAAACATTTATCATCAAATTATGATAAAAATGTGATTCAAAAGTATGGTTCCTATGATTTAATATTATTTTTGATATGAAAAAAATTATTTATCTTCTAAAACCCCAATAAATTTATTCATATACTCTATTATTTAATATTGTAATCGTGTAGTATATTGTTATACAATAACACATTTTACTATTTAAAATATCTAAAAAACATCCCTCCAATATAATATTGATATGAGGCCCAAAATTTAAAAATCCATTTTATAAAACTAATATTATAAATTAATGATTTTATTTTTAAAATAATTTTTTTTCTTTAGATAATAATATTTTAATTACATAATTAAATATCTTCTAAATTTAAAATTCTCTTTTTATTTCAAAACATTATATTAATATTTTGAAAAATATATCTAACATCTTTTAATACAATTTTATTATTGTTAAATATTATTTAAAATTATAAAAATTTTATAAAATTTAATTTGGATGAAAAAAACATATCTATGTATTCCAAATGAATTATATTATTAAATTCTAATATTTATCTTATCATATCTAACATCATTAATAAATCATATTATGATATATATTTATAATTTGTTTATAAGACACCAAATTTTAAATTTAGTATTCTAGATATCTCGTTAATATTCTAATGGTCTAGTAAATATTTTACTAGTCAAAATTTTATTCCAACAATCATATTTACCAATATGCATTATATAAATTTAAAATAATATATAAAAAATTCATATTAATGATTTATCATTCAATACAATTATTATGATTTTTACAAATTCATCGTTTTTTAATGAATACTACATTACTATTTTTTACAATGTTTTTTGGGGTTGTGAATGTTTTAGGTGAAAAAGTTGACTAAATTTTTTATCAAAATTATTATTATTATTTTCATATTGATACTATTGTAATTTTAAAAACAGTATGAAGAATATAATTAATCTAAATATAGTGTCATAAATTAATTATATAGTGGAATGGTTTATTATATTATGTAGTGTAAATGTTTTATACAAAATAATATTATTAAATATGACACAAATGTTTATTTATAAAGAAACATATATATATAAACAACTATGTTATTAAATTAGTTATATAGAATGTAATGAGGAAACAAATACTATTCATTATATAACTTAGTTACTCAAAAATCACAATATAATTGTTATAAACATGTCATTTTTTCCTAATGAAATACATAGTACATATTCATTGACTATAATGAAATATTAAACCACTCGTGTAGTTGGGTTAAAAAGAAACACATCATAGTTTTCAGTAAAATATCCTTATAAAATTATATAATTCATTTTATTCGAAATGTTTAATTGTTATACAAAATTATATTTTTTATAAGAATGTAATTTTTTTCACTTGATATTTATCATTACCCACATTGATTTTAATTCTTATCATGTAATTTATTGGAAGCACAATGAGAATGTTAGATAAAACCATTGTATAGTCTTTCAGGATATTATTTAACATTGATTTATTATTTTTTATAATTATTTTATTTTTAATATATATGTGAAAAAAATATTGACCAATATGGTATATCTACACATAATATTTTGATGAACCATTAAAAATATTCTTCTTGTGTTTTATTTTTTATATTTTTTCTTCAATATAGATTTCATGTGTTCTGTGGTAGATTATATAGACTACTGAAAACATGAAGAACTATTTTATTGATAAGTGTGGACATATTAACCACAAAATCCCTTTCCATTACACCAAAGAAACACATCAATTGATTTTAAAACCAATTTTCACCATAATATTTATTATCTTTTGTGAATGGTTAATATTTTTTCTAATTTTATGAATTATGTTGGATTGTAAAAATTATCTAAAAATAATAGGATTTGGATTATTTATATATAGTTATTTCATTTATATGTGTGGGATGATTCCATCAATTCTATATTTTTGATTAAATGTTTATGAAGTTTTACAATGGAATGTTTTATTCAACATAATTTTTTATTTTCCTATACATTCATGGTCTAGAAAAATTTTAATTTTGTAAAAAGATATATTAATGTGACGTATTAATACCAATTAAAGTGATAAATAATAAAATATAGTGGAAATAATAGTCATTTCCATTTTTGATAATTCATATTCTATTTATATGGGTAATGAAAATGTAATATTGTCTAAAAATATGGCCTTTTATAATCATGTTGAATAAATTAGGTTGGGTTGAGTTAATATGGATGATTTCTTCTTATATTCATTAAATATATTTGTCACACTACTGATGGATTAAAAAATATATAATATTCTTAAGTCATGGAAAAATAATTTCAAATTCATATTGATAAATATTAATTCAATTTTACTTGCTCAAGGGTCATGATTTTAATTTTTTTACAATTAAAATATTCAAAAATATAAACATTTCCTATATATTGATAATATTTAGGATGACTAATGATAATATGTGAATAAATTATTATTTTTCATAAAATTATTTAATGATATTATCATCAATGAATGAGTTAATGAAATTGTGAAAAAATATTTCATTGATAAAGAAACAATCTTTAAGATGGCCTTTTTTAGTTCACTCTAATGTATTTCTTGAATTAAATGATAGGTATTTAAAAATCATAATAATGATTTTAATTTAAAAAATTATATACTTTTTTCTATATTAGATGAGGAAATTTAGGGTTTTCATCGATATGATAAATAAAAAATATCATAAAATAAGAAAAACATTTTTTATTTTAATTAGGTTTGATAAAATTAACTAAAATCCATCCATCCAAATTTAATCATTTTAATCCATTTTTATGTAAAATTGTTAAACCATAGTTCACATACAAGATACCAATACATAAATAAAGTGCTTAGAACATGATTAATGAAAAGACTATGATTACATGACTCATCTACTTTATAATGTTCCCAATGCAGCGTACTAACCTGGGTATCATGATTCTCTCTAATATGCACTTCAAGGTGAGTAATCATCCTTTCCATTGTCTGAATAAATTCTTCTGAGTTGAGTTTTCTCTATTTGAAGCCATGATCTAGTATTAGATCCTGTTTATTTATACACACTTATTTTTCCTCCTTGGGATCAATATAGAACCTTCATTATTAATTCTTTTAATCTTCTCTTCTGATACATTTGGCCAGATTAATTTTCCAAGCATTTCTTCAATGGAGTGCAAGATATGTTTCAATCACTCCCCATTATCTTATTACCTGTATATTTTATTACTACTATATTTATCAATTTACCAATTCTGTAGATATTTTCTTTCCTTGTTTCTACATTTCTCAGCCAACCTAGTCTCCCTTGGTTTTGGAAAGTGTGAGTAATCCTTTCATCCCTATGGTATTTAAAAATAAACCAAAATTCATTTCCCTGAGTCTCAAATGATTTTTTTCAATTTTTTTCTTCTAGGTCTGTGAGGATTGATCGCTTAAATATTTTCCATGATATCTATTGAAGGGAGACATTAGCTATCACCACCTGAAGAATCACCATCTTCAAATAATAGTTCTTCTTGATCATCAAGACCATTAAAACAGTTCTCCATATTTATCGTCGAGTCTTCTTTGAAAGGCCTCTACTTACAAATAGAATCATCCTTACATGATTTATTTACCATTCTAGTTTTCTTCCCACCATTCCATTCTTTCAGATGGACAACATAGTTGGCAACAAGGATGTTTGGGTCCAAGGGCCTCATGAAAGTCACTCCATCTAGCCTCCCTTTTCAATAGTGAGATTCTATAATAGTCAACAGAAATGAATTCCCCTACATCATATTTGAACATTTGGGATGGACAAATCCGTGACCCATTAACGGTTGTTTCAAGTTTCTATCCTACCAACCTCGACCATGGGAGCCACTAAAACCTTGAACATCATTAAATATCAAGTTCAACTCACCTTCCTCAATAGGTCAAGTTGAAACTAGTAGTTCTACCATAGCCACTGTTAAGGTACACCACTTTTCTGTTCCATTTTGACAAATATCATTTTTTAAATGGCCAAATATGTCCACTACCCACATCTCATCCTACTTAGGTATCACACTCTTCACTTCCACTAGAGGAACCAATGAAGGTCGCCACTAGAGATGATCCTTAGGGGTTCTGGTGTCACAACCTGACTTCTATATAATTTTTTATTTTTTTATTTCCTAATTTTTATTTTTCTATAAATTATCTTTGATGAGGTGTGGGTCGAACCTGATGACAGTTTTTCCATTTTTCTGTTAAGCAATCATTTGGGTGTGGTATTGTTTGGTGTGTGTGCAAGGCACGGTCGAAGCCTTGTGGATTCCCCAAACCACTATGTGGCCTACCCGATGCATGGTTAATTAATTAGATTTCAAAAATAAAATTTAATTGAATGCTAAATATAAAATATTTTTAGAGCTGTTTAAAATAAAAATAAAAATAATAGTAATAATTATAATAATAGGATTAAGGTTATTATAACAATTATTATTATTATCATCATCATCATCATCAATTTAATCAGGTTGTTTATATAAAATAATTTCATAATTATGAAATTATTATAATTTTATTATTATTATTGATATGGTAGTTATTATTAATTTTAGTTAGTTTTTAGTTTTATGAATGTTTTATTTTATTTTGATGTATGTTTTTTTCTTCTTTTTTTTCATCCCTCCATTTATCTCTTCTTATTTTTTTCATTCTTTTTTCCTCCCTCCCTCTTTACCTCCACTCTATCTCACATGGACTCCTTCACCCCCACGTTGATTTGCACAGTGGTGCCCTCCTAATGATAGTTCACGAAACATACCTCCACCTCCTCCCCCTCGTCGTACTATACCTATCAAGCCCATATATTGCGACCCGCACCCAGACCAGCAACTCTCCTCTATACCGGCTCACATCGCATGCCTCCCTACAGGTCCTCATTGCTCTCTCCCTTGGGTGGTGCCTCCTCTAGATCCACCACCTCCCGGTGACAAAACTGACCCCGCCCGCTACCTCACACTACTCGGAACCATGTTTCCCATCCATTCGGTCTAGTTTTCTAGTGTAGTGAACCACCAACAGCGTCCCCCATGCTCGGTTGGCCTTTTTCACCCTTGCCGCAAGTTTATTCTCCTCTTGTTGGTTTATTTCATTTTTTGGTAGATTTTTTGTTAGGGTTACGTAGGGAATTTGGTCTGATTTTGACTCATTTGGTTTGATATATGTTATCTATGTTCAAATTTTAATTGCTTACGGTGCGATTGATGTACATTTTTGGATTATTACTAATGTTCTATGGTTTCCTACACCGAGGTAGGTGGTTCCATGTTTAATTGTTATTAGATTAATTAATTTTAATATTTAATTAATTCAACATATTATTTAATTAAATTGTGTTCTGCGATGTTGAACTTCTCTGAAGATTGATTTTAATTTGAATTGTTTGGTAGCATGTTTATATTATGTGTTCACTTTATGCAAAAAACTCATATCTAGTTAGTTGTGAGTGATTTTTATGCTTTGTGGATAACTTACTAATCTGTTCATCTAGTGGGAACTATATTTTTGAAATTACCTCATTTTTATTTGGTCATAACATAATTTTTATTTGAAGTTTAGTGGGTGAGGCCAAGTGACTTATTTTAAAAAATTTCATAAGATTATATTATTGGCTTAAAAAATTTCATAGTTTGTGCGTTGGTGTTTTACATGTGGTGTAATTTTTTTTATAAAACTATTTTTATGGTGAAGGTCTAACATTAAAATTTTATTTGAGTGCATGAAATTTTGGAATGTGTTTTATAAGTATAAATAGTTACTATTCTATGTGTAAAACTATGTGAAACACTTTTTCAAAATTTTTATTAAATTTTTAAATGGTTTATTAAATTATGTAAATGGTGTGAAACACATTTGGTGAATTTTTTAGTGTTTGTATTATTTCAAATGACTTTTGTGTTTGAAAATGGTGTTTTTTTCATGTGTAGTGTCTTGTTTGGTTTGAGTATATGATTTTGTCGTATGAAAGGAACTCTAAACCACTTGAGCAATATTGGGATGCCTGAGTACTAGGTGTGTAGACTAGGACTATTGTGCTAGGGATACAGAAGTGGTATTGTCCTGGTTTCATTTTTATGGATTGATTACTACAACACTAACTAATATATATTTTTATGATTGGAGACCACTAGGTTATGGCTGTGTTTCCCTACTAGTGTCTCGTGCACAAAAAGATATGTTGTTGTGTTCTATAACATTTTTCACTGAGACATGATGTTATAGTGTCCCAGTTCTCGCTATTATCTTTATGGACTCTCCCATTTATTGTGCTCCTCCATTACCTTTTTCTCATCATCATCACACGATGTGATTTTTGGGATACCATGGAAACGAGAGCATGTGTGTGTTTTAAATTATGTTTTTTTCTTTAAAATAGTTATCATCAAAACCGTGTTCATTAAAATTGTATGAGAAATTTTTTATTTTTCATTTATTTAATTGGAAATGTATTTATCATTTAGTAATTATTCCTGAATCCTTTTTCTCAGTGGAATCCTACTGGGATCCTTGCTCACACCATACGTTCACCTTTGGGTGTATGTAAGTTTTTTTTCTTTTTTATTCCAGGTCGAGGAATTGGGTTTAGCGATGATGGTATTAGTTTTATTGGGTTTCTCATGCATGTTGGTGGTGGTATCTTGGAGATGTGACTCTTCATATCGCACAGAGGATGAAGTCAGATTTTTTGTTTTCCTTTGTTGTAGTATCTTTTGGGTTTTTTTAGTTTTTGTTGTAAACACTGCATGTGAAGATAGTTTATAGACCTGTTTAGTTTTCTGATTTTAGTTTTAATTTAGTTTTCTTTTTTTTATTTTATATTTGTCTATTTTGGTAAATTATTATCATGTTATATTTCTAATACCCAGGTGCTTGTGCCATCCTAGGGGGATCGAGAAAGCCCTTCAGGACTTGTTGCAGACCGGTTCGAGCGTTGGATTATTGGAAACATGATTTGGTTCATGAAAAAATGTTATCAGAGGAGGTTTATGTTCTTATTATATTGGATGTCAGGTATACAAAGGATAGGACTATCGATACTCAAGGGGTAGGTGCGGTAAGATCATCGTGAACTCTTACTCATTCCGATCCATGAGTAACTTGGGGAAGTCCGATATTTATGTTTTTGGCATTGGTCATCGTGGATTGGAGATGAAAATAGGAGTAAACAAGTAATAAGTTTAGTCTCACATGCAGTAGCAACCCATGTGATTCTTGAGAGTGTGGTTTCTCACTCCTAGTGGTTGTCACCTACCAAGGGCATGGTCTGATAAACTATGTAGTCAGGTTAGGCATGAACTCTAGTGCTCTGTCTAGGTGCTTTAGGGATTGTGATGTGTGGGATATGTTTTTGGTTTGTTGGAAGGGATTTTTTTAAAAGGAATGCTGACCTTGGGGTTGATCTTATTTTTCAATTCACGTGAGTTCAACAAGATTTTTGGGGCATATTTTTTTGAACCTTGTTTCTGAAATTTTGTGTTTTATTTGTTGATGTTATATTTCTAAAATAAAATATTTAGTTATTTGAAAATAAATTCTGCTATTTTGGTAATGGGAATCATTTTGGAAATTTGAATTCTATTTTTTTACGTTGTTTTGGAAAAAGGTAATTTCAAAATATTTGGAATGTTTATATTATCAAAATGGAAGAGCCTTATTTTTTCTAGTGGTATTCTTATCAGTGCTCGCATGTTCATGATGACATGATTAATGGATAGATGGTGGATTGTGTAAATAGTTATCTGGGGGCATGAAAATTCATATTTTTGGGTCATCATGGAATATAGGTGGTGAGTGATTGATTTATAAGGATTCTTCTTATTTCATGAAAAGTGTGTTTTTTTCTAAAAATGGATTTTGGGAATTGACGGTTTTGGAGATTGGGAAATGGTTTTTAGTCTAGAGTGAAATTGATGGTCTCAAAATAGATATTGGGATTTGTTCTATTGTGCATGGTTTTTTTTCAAGAAGTTGGTTTCCTTGAAGTGGAATTTGTTTTTTAAATTGGAATTTCTAGAATTGTGTCTGAGATGTAGATGTTTGTTTTGAGATGTGATTGGATTTTTGGAAGGTTGTTTTGTCTTTTTTAAGGAAATGACCATTTAAATGTCCTAGGGGTTTCTAGAAGGTCTCTCAGTTCATGTCTTGGACCAGACTCCCAGTGGAGTGGCGGAGTTAGGTTCTGCTCTGTGGTGTTAAATATTTGTATATGTTGAGGTCAGTTGGATATCATTAAATTCTTTGGGAATGTTAGGAGTGTATCCAATTTTTCAAAAACTGTAAATGTTTTTTAGTAATAAGGTGTCTTGAGTATGTTCGGAGGAGCAATACTACACCAAAAAACAGTGGTCGTACCATTTTCATTTCAAATGGGGATGTCGTGAGCGATCCTCAAGACTAGCCTCATTCTATAGTAGTACCTATGGATATTATGGTGAGGGAATGTGGTTGATCTCATAAGTGATCAACCAATCGATAGGCAGAGATGGAGGTCTGTTGACCTTTCTGATAATCTAGATTCATGTTTCCCAGATGTTGGGTGGAACAATCAGTTTAATGTTTGTAATAGATGTTGGTATTTCTCATATTGTGGTATGTGCAGGTTCCTAATCTGATGAGTAGAGTGAACCAACGGTAATTGTTCATGGAGTGCTCCATCCATTACTTTGTGTCGCTCATTTGATATACCTCTCAATATCTTATCTTCTTTGTGGTCGATCAGGAACTCTATGTCATTCGCTATAATTATCTTTTGGTATGTTTATGGAGTGGCTGCTTGGGACACATGGAGAAATATGTTGGTTGCTTTTCCATAAGGGGAAGTTCTAGCCAAAGGTGGTCAGCATATGAATACGAGGTGGTAGATTCACGAGACATCAGGGCCCAAACATTTGGTCTCAGGGTGATGCTTGCATACAGTCAAAAATCATTGGATGTGTGATGAGCTTGGTCTGACTTAAATATACAGTAACGAGATTTGGATGGAATAAATTTCCTTATTGTGGTATAGTCTCTGAAGGTTTCATTCCTATTGTGAGGGTCATGGAGACCTTGTCTCCTTGTTTTGGTCTTAATTTGTGGGAGTCTCCCTTTGTCCTTAAAGTGGTTCAAAGAATCTATATTCTAGTAAATCATGTGTGTGTGCACTATGAACCCTTTTGTGGTCAGTTATGGATTGAAATTGCACTTGTTTAATTGATGGTTTTGTCATGTGGGATTAAAAAAAACCTTTCTAGGATTCCACTAGGTTAGGGGTTCCCTCTCTCAAAACTATCTAATGTGGTAGAGTATTGGCTAGTGTAAGAATCATCTGTGCTGGTCAGCCCATGTTAATGATTTCACGATGAAGAGTTCAATCCATATTTCTCAATGTAAATTGGAAATGATCTCAAAGTTTTAGATTTTTTAGAAAAATCTTAAAATGGTAGTCTTGTCGGCATCCCCACTTGTGTTGGCAAGGTTTAAATTTGGGAACATGGAGGGTCAAGTCATTGTTAGAGGTTGTATGGGTTTGTGAGTCTTTTTTGTTTAGAGAAGAAATGTTTCAAAATAATCATAATATGTTGGGGAGACTACCCTTGGACGAACTTCTGGGAAAATACTATTTTCAATTTTCAATTGGCGGCGCAACCCATTACTTTATCTCTACCCGATCAGGACCCCGAAGATTGGTAATCTTGGGTAATATGTCACTTGACTAGTGTACTTGGAGATCTCGAGCATCCCTGGTGATCTATATGTTAGGGGTATGGGTGTTTCATGTTATAGTTATGTTTGGAGGTGAATTCCATTCTATTTTATATTCCGCTTGGTGATTCTGATTTTGAGATATTTGACGTTTTAGGTCATGGGAATTTTGAATGATCGTTCTTTGGGTGATTTAGTTTTTATTTTTTGTATCTTCGAGGTCCTTATTATATTCTTGGGTTGATCATTTCATTTGGGACATTCTTGGGGAAGAAAGTGTCATGGTTGGGAGAATTGTCACACCCAGACATCAATTGATTTTTTTGAATTTGTTAATTTTTATTTTGCATTAAATTTTATTTTTTGAGGTGTGGTCTAGACTAAATGAGAGTTTTAACATTTTATTGTTAAGTGATAATTTTGAATGGTAATGTCTAGCGCATGCGCAATGCATGGCCAAAGCCTTGTTGCTTCACCAAACCATCGTACGGCCAACCTAGTGCGTAGTTAATTAATTAGTAAATAGAATGAAATTTATTTTGAATGCTAAAAATACAATTATTTATGAATTAGTTAATATAATAATAATAATAATAGGATTAATGTTATTATTATTATTAATATTACGATAATAATTATTATCTTCATCATTATTTTAATCAGGTTGTTTATATTAAATATTTTTCATACTTGTAAAATTATTATCATGTTATTATTACTATTATTGATAATAATTTTAGTTATTTTAGATTTTCATTTAGGTTTTATTTTATTTTCCTTTTAATTTTATTCCATTTTTTCCTTCCATTTCATTCATCATTTTTTCATTCTCCTTGTTCCTCCCTCACTCTTTCTATCCCCTCTTAGTCACATGGACTCCTCACCCCCCTTTTGTTTTATGTAGCGGCCCCCTCATAACCCTAGTTCACCGGACCTCACTTTTCCTCCTCTACTTCGATGGATTGCCCCTCCCAATCCTCCCTCTAGTGACACACACCCATACCGGTGCCCCTCCTCTATACTATCATTCCTTGCACACTGCCCTGTAGTGCCCTGTCACACCCTCACTTGGGTGGTGACTCCTCTCAAGACCCTTATGCCGATGATGAAACTGACCCTTCGACTCCCCTCGTGCCCCTCAGGAGTTCTCCTCGTACCAAATCAGTGGCTCCACATGGCCTCACACCACCAGGATCCATGCCACCCCTCCCTTCCGTCCAGTTTTCTGGTCGGGCACACCACCGGCAGCCTCCCCTATGCTCGGTTGGCCTTCTACACCCACTATGTATCTGTGTTCTCTTTATGATAGTTGATTTTTTACTTTGGTAGATTTGTGGTTACGGTTTCATTGGGAGTTTGGTACAATTTTGTCGCATTTGTTTTGATATCTGGTCTCTATGTTCAAATTATGATTTCTTATGGTAAAATTGACATGATGTGTTGGTTTGGAACCGAAATCATTAGGTTTTCTACATAGAGGTAGGTGGTTCCATGTATAATTATTATTTGAATAATTTATTAGAATGTTTAATTAATTTATCATATTATTTAATTACACATTGTAGTGTGAAGTAGATCTTCTCTAATGTTTGATTTTCATTTTAATTATTTTGTATCATGTTTATATTATGTCTGTGCTTTCTTCTGAAAATGCATATCCATTTAGTTTTTATCAATTTCTACACTATGTGGTTAACATATTAATATGTGAAATTGGTGAGAATTGTATTTTTGACATTGAATCATATGAATTTGGTCATAAAATAAGGTATTGTGTGGGTTAGTGGGTAACAACATGTGAATTATTTTAAATTGTTTCATAAGATTTTATTATTATATTATAAAATTGCATAGTTTGTACAATGGTGTTTTAAATTTGGTGTAAGGTTTTTCGTTAAACTGTTTTTGTGTTGCAGGTTACACTTTAAAATTTTATTCCAGTGCATGGAATATGGAATGTTGTTTTGGATGAATAAATAGTGACTTTTGTGTGTGTAAAACCATGTGACACTATTTTTCTATTTTTTATAAACTATTTAAATGGATAATTAAATTATGTAAATGTTGTGAAATATGTTTGGAGAATGTTTTTTGGTGTGTATTATTTAAAATGGATTTTGTGTGTGAAAATATTGGTTGGGGCATGTGTAGTGTATTTTTTGGTATGAATATATGATCGTGAAAAATGTCTTGAACTCTTAACCACTTGAGCACTAATGGGGAGCCTGGGTACTTGGTGGGTGAACAAGGAATAGTGTTCTAGTTATACAGAAGTGGCCTCAACCCCGTTTTAATTAGTTGGTTTGAAAACTTCAACACTATCAATACTTTTAGTTGAGGATTGGAGACCACTAGATTATGGATATATTTCCCTAGTAGTGGCTCGTGCATGAGAATGTATGTTTTGGTGTTCTTATAGCATTGTTCACTAAGATAAGATGCTTTGGGGTTCCACTTCTCACTAGAATCTTTAGGGACTCTCCCATGTATTCCTCTCAACATTTAATTATCTCTCACCATCGTCACACTGTGGGATTTTTTGGTTACCATGGAAACTAGAGTGTATGTTTGTATTAATTTATGTTTTTTTCTTTAAAATAGTTATCCTTAAAACATTTCTCATTAAAATTGATTGATCATTTGATTGTTTTTTTTCTATTAAACTGCATTTTTATTACACATTTGGGTGTATGTTGATTCTGTTTCTTTTGTATTCTAGGACGAATCATAGGTCTTAGCGATGATGGTGTGGGTTGTATTAGTATTCTCGTGTAGGTTGGGGGTGGTGGAATGCGGATGTGACTCCTTATATTTCAAAGAGGTTTGAGTATGAGTTTTTGTTTTCCTATGTTGTATTATCGTTTAGGGTTTTTTAGTTTATGATGTAAGCTTTAAAAATGAAGATAATTTAGGGGCCAGTTTGGTTGTCTGATTTTAGTTTTAATTTATTTGTCTTGCTATTTTTTTATATTACTAAATTCTGGTAAATAATTATCAAGATATATTTTTGATACCCATGAACGTTTTTCCCATCCATGGGGATCAAAAATTCCCTTCAGGCCATGCCATGGACTGGGTTGGGTTTCAGTATGATGAAAACCCAATTTGGTTTTTGACAGCTGGACTCTACGACTGGAAATTCCTATTGCCTAACGTGTTCCGTCACCTTTGGTACATCCCCATGAACCTCCTCATAATCTACCAAACAAGAAATAGCCTAAACATTTTGCTTCACTACAAGATCATCCCACACCTCATTACCCTCAGCTGTACTAATCATGGGATTCCTATATCTAATCTTGTGATAGAATCTAGAGACCAAATAGCCAAACCTATGACATACCACGAAAATGCTGAACACGATTCAAATAACACCCTTTTTTCTATCTGAACCCCTCTACGACAAAAATCCACATCCACTCAGTTGGATTCTTTGAAACTTCTTCCACAACACATACGCTGGGGTAAATTTGGTGACAGGCCATAGACATGTGACTATTATAACACAAAGACTATCCAAACTTATTCCCTAACATAAATATAATTTTTGGGTTCTGAAAAGGGAGTGGAAGGTCTGGAAATCAAACCCATGCCATAAAAGAGTGTGTATCGCGGTTCATGATGAACTCAAAAGACTATTTAAGGATGTAGAAACCACATCTATTGATAACATGAGGGGCGCTAGACCAAGCAACAATCAAATCGTCATCTAAAGATAAATGAATCATCATGTCGCACTGATTGAGATGGCCCACCACCGTATGATCTTGAAGACACCACGATTCAACGGAAAATTTATCAAAAGCCTCAAATGAGGGATGAAGACCCATTTATCAAGCCACATGTGTCGACCTATGAAGATCAAAACCTACATTGAAATCATTTGATGAAATCATGAGCTGGGTAGAAATATCATGAAGGTCGGGAACCATAGGGCTGAGAGGGATCCACATTAAAGGATGAAGGAATGTTGGGTTAGTGAATGGGGTGGAGGACCGATCCATCAAGGATAACGGGAGGTCATTTCCCCTCCCCCACCGGGGAAGAGGGGACCGATGCATCATGCATCTTTGCAAGAGCAACGCCACTAAAGGCTCAAGGTTCTCTTGGGCATTAGAGTCTTTCCAATGTTTATTTTCAAAAATTAACCAAAATAAATTTCAATGATAGGTTATCAAAATTGTGAGTTATCCATATAAAGAAAAATATTAATATTTGGATTAAGAATTTCAATTAATAGTGGAAAACAATAAATAGAAAGTTTAACATGATATAATAGAATAATATAATCAAAATATTTATTCCCATAGTAAATATGGAATTAGTGATGTTGATAGTGAATAAATATAGAAATATAATTAGTTTAGTCATAAATACTAAATCCTAGTTTTCATATAGAAATCTAAAAATTAAATAAACACAATTCATTATTTGAGAATTCCTCTATTTTGTGAAATATCTAAATTAATTTTTTAACTAATGTAGAAATTTTATTGAAAATTAATGATATTAATGTCAATATTTTGTAATTATATGTGACATATATTGATAAATCTATTATATAGGTTATGATAAATAATCTAGTTCAAATTCCTGAATAAAATCTAAATAGTTAATAATATCTAATTATTATTTAGTTTTATCTACGGAGATTAATTAAATGAGACACCAATTCATTCAAACAACAAAATAAATCAGACTATACAACTAGGAATATTAAACAAATTCCTAAAAATAAGTGTAGAGTAAAATTAGACATATAACTATGTTGAAAAATTATTGTAGTTGTGTAAAAATAATAGAAAAAAAATTCTAATAACTACACATGGAAATTAAATTATGATGTTAAAATAACTACACAAGAATATTTTTAATTAAAACACTAGAATATCAAAATTGGTGAATATTTGAAGAGAATGATTTTAGTGACAATATTTTCATCAATTGGTAAGACTAAAATATAAAGTTAAATAAATAAACATTATTTTTATTACATATTGGGATCATTTTCTTGTAAAAAAATTCTAATATAAACAATGGTGAAATCAATTGAGCCTTAAATAATATAGAAAAACAATTATGAACTAATTAAATAATTTAAGTGAACAATAAATGTGAAATATAGGTTTACTATAAATGAGTATACTTTTAGTTTTTGTGAAAAAAGGGCTATTATCTAAGGAGTTTATCAAGAATGATTTTGGTCAGTCAAAATAATAGTCCAATATAAATTTCATAATAATTGGGTTTGTCTTGATTAATATTAGTGGTTATTATTTAATACAATACATTTGAGTGTGAATATAATTGGTTTTTTTTATATTTGATTCAGATCAATAACCACATGAAATAAAATGTTCTTATTTTCATTTGAAAATATTAAAATAAATGATATATATTTTTGGAACAATAAATCCCAAAATGATATTTTAAAAAAATTAAATAAAATTAATGTTATGAAAATTACTTATAAATATAATGTCTCAAATTATTTTTTAAAGAATTATTTAAAATAATTGTTTGATAATTTTTTAAAATATGAATGAATGTATTTTTTGAATATATAGATGAATAGTTATCTATTTAGAGGATGTAACTCTAATTATGATATGAAATTTAAACTATTTAATTATTATTCAAAATAAATATATGAAAAAAATTATATTGAGTATGAAAATGAGAATTATTCTTAAATTATATGGTGTAAAAAATAAAGAAAAAATAACATGACAATACATGAAAAATATATTTTTTTATAGAATTATTTAAATATCAAATAAGTAATAAGAAAACCATGGTAACCATTCAACAATTTATGATATCAAAAAACGTGATAAGAATTTATAAATAAAAAAACAAGGCCTCATGGACATATAAATTTTGATATATATGGTTTTATAAGTTGTTTTGAGGAAATATTTTCCTAAAGAATGAAATTAACTTTTTATGGGTGTAGAGGAGAAATATTTGACCTCAAAGGTGGAAATATGACTTTATTTTTTTAATAAAAAAATATGGAGGCTTCCACTATGCCATTATAGATTTTGGTGTTTGATAAATCTAGATTCCTATTATGATGGGATTTTATAGATGAGGATTGAAATAATATTTTAATGGGGTATATTTTGGGTTAGTCATATAGGACATTGAGAAATCCATTTTGGTTGGTATGGTATGTTATTTGTATTCATATGATCAATCAGGAAATCCAAAATGATCATATTGTAAACTGTTATAATGTTGAAATAAGTAATAAATGGATACATTCTTATGTTCTACACAATTATAGTTAGACTGATTGAGTTATGAGATTAAGTTGTTGTACCGTGAAGGTCTTCTAGAAACATTTTCATATGTAAATATTTTATAATTAAGTGAGATTCTCAGTGAGAATTAGGTGACTAGGGTTGCTTTAATAGCTACAATCATTAGATCCCCCTTTATGTGACCTCTAAATGCTGTGTAAATTCTTAATTGCATCTATAGTGATGTTATCCATAATAAATAATAGAAATGTTTCCCTCCTATAAAATATACATTAGAGTTTTGGTTATCCATACACCCTAGAGAGAATTCAGTCTCATTTTATTGGTTCTTTAATAATTTTGTTGATATAGATCTACTAATTTATGTGAAAAATACCATTATGATTGAGCATTCCCATTAATTATATCTTTCAAATAAATTTTTTTTATTTCGTTTCAAATATAATTTTAAATTTATATAATTTTATTATGGTATATATTTTTATGTTTTTTTATTTTTATATTTCAGTTGATGATTTTTTATGATTCATATTCTCTGGAGGTTTTCCCAGGGTATTCATATCTATCAATGTTCATCCTACACTTTTTTATCCTTATATTGTTATCTTTAAATCCCCATTTGAAGTATGCATTTGAAATATCTACACTAATTTTAAATTATTAACTTTTTAATTGTTATTCCTATGTTTTCAATGATTAGTTGTTTCAAATTAACATTAAAAGATAATGAAATTAATTGAGTGAAATTGAATGGAAAGGGGCATCACATATATTTTATATGATATAAACATTGAAAATTTATACATCTGAGTTTAATATTTTCTAAGAATCATGCTTTTATATAATTAGTTTCTTTATTTATATACATTTTCACATGAATATATGGTTAATGAAATATAGGTGGTAACGAACGTGGATGTAAAAATCTGGGAATTGCATTTCATTTTGTTTATACAAGAAATTTTTATTAATTCTAGAATCATGGATTTTAGTTTTAATTGATTATTCATACTATTTTTTTAATCTTAGAGAATGTATTTTATCTCCTGTTCTTGTGGTAGAAAATGGGGTGATGTAATATTGTAATTCTAGTGGTGTAATGATGTGGTTGATATGTGATAGTATAGATGATGTTGTCTATTTCTTGGGTTAATGTCATAACTATTAGAGTGTGAAAATGTTGTTATTTTTATTGTATTTTGAATTTTTATTTGTATTTATTTATAGTTGAGATAAAATTTATAATGGAATTGAAAATAAACAAATTATTTATCATGATGATTTATTCTAATATGTAATGTGGTGGATAAAATTATAAATAAATGAAATAATTAATTAAAAATGTAATTTTTTATCATTTAAATAATTAATAAATGTGGTGTTGACTAATTATTATTTATATTTATGAATAAAAAATATGTGAAGGAGTGATAGTATTGTGAAATTCTAGTGATAGAGTGTTAAAAAAGAATTTAAATACTAATTTTTTAAAAAAAATGGTTGTATGAATAATTAATCTATCATCAATAATGGGAATAGAAATTCAGTTCTATGATAATATTTCTGATATATCAAATTGATATTATTTTAAATTTTAGATGTTATTTTGGAGTTAGTATATATTGTGGATTGGTTTTACACAGATGTTTATGTAAAATACATATAATTGTGGTTATAGAGTTTTTGTGTTTGATATTAAACCATTACACTAGGAATATGTTTTATCATAATATCATTGTATATTAGTTTTTATTTCTTACACACAACTATCTTTGTTATGTAATGTGGCTAATGATAATAAAATGATTTTAGTTCCATGTGTGTTATCTAGCATCATGGATAGACATGAGAAAATTGATTACACCCCCACACATTAAGACATTTTCTTAAATAATTTTAATATATTATACAGAAATTTTTATGGTATATATTAAGAGATTTTCAGAATATACTTTGATATAAGTGTTATGATGTGGGTTCTTGACATTGATTAAAATTGGAAGAGGGGCCTGGAAGATTTATATAATTATAACATGATATATAGAGATATTTTTGTGGATGTGGTGGTTATTTGAATATGTGGTGATGTTTATTTTTAGTGTGGGTTTTTATTTTTGTTTTTGAAAAAGCAATTAAGACCTTATGTTTTTATTGGGGTATTTGTGCACAAAGATATATATTTTCATATCTTTTGGGTGAATCATTCACCGAAAAATTGTAATTTTTGAACTATAACCTATGTTATTAATATATTTATAACCTATTAATATGTTATTTCTTCAATAAATACATTGTGTCCTTTTATTATTTTCATTCTTGGTTAACGTGGGGTTGGTTTTAATGATTTTTTATTTGGTTATTAGTATATATATTCTATATTTGCTTGAATTGATTTTAGGATAATACTATAAAGTAAACATTTGTTATAACCCATATATATTTATATATTTATAGGTTTAAATAATGATGTTATTGATTATTTGGTAATCTTATTGTCTTGTAAAACAGAGTTAGAAGTCATACATTAATTTTCTATCATTGGAGCTTTCTTAGGTAATATATTTTGGATATCGTGATTTTTATATAATTATACAAGTGTTATAGATGTAGTCTCAAATTATTATTTATTTTTTTTATAATTTTTTATATCTTATATTATAGTGATTTATGAGGTTAGTGACTTAAATTATAAATTTTATATACCCTTGGAACTATTAGCCATCCTAGGTCCCATTAATGGATTGATTTAGGGTAACACTCAAATTTATTTCTTCCAGTGATGGGTTATTTGAAGTATAGGTCACTATATATTATATGTAACCTTTTGATTGATATTGTAAAAGGATATGTTGTTAATCATTTTATAATTTTCTTCTTTATGACAACACTTCAGTCTCTTACATCTGATGATCATTTCAGGATTAGTATTCTAGACAATCAGTTCCTTACTCATACATTACAAAACCATAAAATAAAAAGTGTAAACATAGGACCAGTGTCCATTTTCTACACCATATAAAAATAAAAAAAAGCATGTTTTCATATATTAAAAATAATCTTGACATATAACATGACCTCTTCATTTCCCTAACCCATCTATAAATCATGAAAAAATCGTTTTAAAAATGTGGGATGAGCACAAAATCTAAGTTGGGTATATAAAAAAAAAGAAAACTATTAGTACATTGAAAAAATATATACTCGTATAAAATTTAACATTTTAATAACATTTATTTTGTTAATATTATATAAAATTATTTAACATTAAATACAAACACACTTTTAACTCAAAATAAACCTCTCAAAACACATATCAAACAATTAAAAACACTTTTCGAAAAGAGAGAGAATCACATTCATAACCAATTTTAATACCACGAAAGATTTAAAAATATCATATTTAAAACCATCGGATAAACTCTATTGTAACTCCTTCCTTATTTCCTATTATGATAATGAACCTTACATAATGCATTGGAGTGCTATCTGGGCACAACCATGGGTTACACAATAATAGGATCACACTATTCTAAATGGGTGCACCTGTGTCTCTTGTATAATTATCAAGTAATACATAATTAAAAACATTATTCTATCAATTATCTATAGTAAAATTTTCTAAAATCCATTAATATTTTAATCAATTCAGTTTTAGATATCAACACACAATTTTCTTTTTAAAAATTTATTTCAATCCCAAAATATTCATATAATATTAAAACCCATTTTCTAATAAAAACTATTAAAAATGGAAAATATCCACTTAATTGAAATAAATAAGAATTATTTAAAAGGAATACCAAAATCATATAAAATTAATGGCTATGTGGAAACTCATTATCATTGTATACATTGAGATGAGAACATTCATTTTCTTCATTTTTTAGAATATTCCCTATAAAACTAGTTAAAAGGTTAATTTTCTAATAATTTATTATAAAGTAAACATGAAATAAAATTAACTTAATAAATCATAAATTTACATATAAAAACATTTATTAAATCATTTTAAAAACAAGTTCACGGAAGAGATGTTGGAAGGAAATACATTAAAATGTGATTTTTTAATAACAAAAGTCATTTACTAATTGGGATAAACTATAATCATATTCCCCAGGAAATAATAACATTAAAAATATTAAATATCATTAGAATAGATAAATTTAAGATATTACATGTCAAAGGGGATGTATATACACATTATAAATAGATAATAGTGGATATAATCAAAATTATCCTCCATAAATGGAAATTGAGCTGAAGTCCCTTACCTTGAGTTTGAAATGCCATTTGTGTCTTTATCACCATGAATAGATAAATTATATTAATTATGTACATTATTTAGAATGTTTTTAATTCTTATTAATAAAATTATTTCACTTATTAATTTTTTATATACAATTACTTAATCAATTATGTTTATGTCATATGTTTTGACCACATTCATCTTATCTGTCAAAAATAAATTTGGTCAGTTGATTATAGTAAAAGTGTTCATTATTTGAAAAAATATAGAATAATAATACTTAAATATTTATCATATTTATATATAAATGATATTTCATAGACTGATCATAAAATATTTTTTTGAGAAATGATGTAGGATAACTCCTTGAGATGGTATGCAGTATATACAAATTAGTTACATTTAAATTTTTCAATGGTCATTATGAAAAGGAGGAAAGTAATATTAGATACATGAATAATTATCATAATATCATATATAAAATTTAATTTCATTAAATATAAATAAATATATTCTATATGTGGTTTGATGATGAGAATAGAGTTGTATCACTGCATGATGTCCGTAGTCCACAGGTTCATGATTGAAGGTATTATTTATCAGTGACTGAAATGGTGAGAAATAAAATGATACTTTACCCATTAATATTGATTATTATGTCAATAATATCACAATTATTCCATGTATGTAATATATATTCTATACCATTTCTTTAATAACCTTCCTTGTGAAGTGTTAGCGACAATGAATCACATCGCTTCGTGAGGCAGTAGTCCTCTGTGCACACAAACGACAAAATTTTATACAATAAGAAATGAAATATATAATTTTTTATAGAATATAATGAATAAATATGTAAAATTATTTTATAAATATCATATATAATATTTATATCCATTATTATACACACTAGTGAAATGTGGCAATGAAAAATGAATTGTGTTGATTCGTTAGGAAGTAATACACCGTACACATTAATGATAATTTCCCAACCGTTTTGATAGAATTGGAGAAGGATTTTAGTTATTAAATTAGCATGATAACATATATTTATATTTTTTAAAATTATTTATTATGTATGGATGATTTAATAACAACTGAATGAGGTGGAGGAATAAATAAATTAAAAAAGCACATTGGAGAACACTGAATGTTATTCTGGTAAATACTTTTGGTTTTCTCCAAAGCCCATCCATTGATGGTTTTCTACCAAAACTATGGCTTTAATGATGATTTTTGTGAATTATAGAAGTGATTTTGGTTTGGATTTATTGATCCAATGTTTTTTAATACTGAGAAGTAAGGAGGATAGGTGTGACCATATATATGTGATGTGACTGGAACATCTATAATTTTTTTTAAAAGAAATGAATTATGACCATTGTTTTATTCATGTAACAAGTCTAAAAAAATATCAAATTTATTACAGTATAACAGATAAGGAAAAAATATGGCTATATAATTGAATTTTGATTATTTTTAGGTCAATTCAACCCTTAACGTTTTATTTTTACCCTCGGTAAAACCATCTTATCAAAATATGAAATGCATTTTTAAAAAATTAATTAATTGAAGTGGAAAAAATAAAGTTATAAAAAAACTTGTATACACGATGAAGAAAAGTCTTTAAGAAGAGTATTTTTCAGAAAAAATTGTTTTTTTATTAACTATATGAATAATAATAATATTTGTATGAATCACATTTAAAATTTACTATTATATAATGTATTCATTTTATTTAATACATTTCCCATTAGAGATTATTATTAATTATTTAAATAACCAAACATTATGAATTTTAATAATTTCTTAGAAAAAACATGTTTTTAAACCTGAAAAAAACAAAAAATAAAAACCATTCTAAATATGATTAAAAAAATTAACTATATTTAATACAAATAAATAATTCATACCTAAATTCAAAACCGAAATACATTTGATGTTTTTTGGCATGCTCAATTTCTTATCTGGATTATGGTCAATGTGGATGGTGCATCCAAAGGATATCTCTACCCCATAGGCTGTGGTACCATATTTAGGAGACATCTTGGTCAGATCCTCAGATGCTTTTATGGTAGTTGTTCCATTTCTTCCTCACTAGATTCTAAGACAATTTCTATGATTCCTGCCATTTAATTTTCCAATAAACATGGTTGGATAAACTGATGGATCATGTGGGACTCATCCACTATCATGCAAGAAATATATAATGTTGATGCACTCCTTGCGTGGCTGATCACCGCCCATTGGATGGACTACATCCACTCACTTTTAGACATTAACATCATCATCACTCATATATATCATGAATACACATGATTGATTATGGAATTTACAACAAGGAATTCAACCAAGATATCACATGGGATTAGGATCTTACCGCTGATTTACTTCCCCTTCATACTAAGGATTGTAATATGCTTTTTTTAGACTTATTTAAACTCGTAATTTTATAATTTTTGTCTATTGGTTTTCTGGCCAGGGCACCATCCTCTTAAAAAAAACCATACTTTATATCATATTCAGAACAAATTTTTTTTTTTACATAATTAATTGAAAATAAAATATATTTTAAAAAAATTATTTTAAAATATTCACTAAAAAATAAAATTTTTCCAAAAAACCCAAAATTTCACCAAAGTTAAATTTTATTATTATAATTTCAAAAATGATGTTGTATTTTTAAGATTAAAATTATAAAATTTATAAATAATTCTTTTAAATTAAAAATTTATTAATAAATTTTTGTTAATTCTATTTCCTTGTGGTTTCAAAAAATAAAATAATATTTTTATAATTAATAAAACTTCACAACACATATTAATAAATATGAAATTGTTTTTTCTATTAGTAATATTTTTTTAATTTTTTCCCCATTATAAATTTACCACCTCACAATTTTAGTTACTAGTTAAACAAGTCAGTATATCATTCCCTCATATCATTTTTAGATTCCTATGTTACCACATAAACCTTATGGATTTTCTATAAAACATTAACCTGTTAGAAAATCATTTTCCATAATGATTTCTCTCCATGGTGAAGTATCAGAGACAAATTTTCCTTAGACAAAATATTCTCTTCCTATTGATCATTTTTCTTGATCAAAACTTGAGATTAATATGACACAAGTTTCCTTGACATTAAAAACTGATATACACTGTATACCAAGAATAAACTCAGAGTTAAGGAAAATCACTAAGAAGCAAAGAAAAAAAATAGTATTTCATATGGCCTAATAAAGAGTGGACTTATATTCTCTTTCTTACAAAAATTCATAATAGTTCTCTATAGATATTTTTTGAGAAATACATGAGATCCTATATTGAATGAATGATAATTCATTTGGTTATTCATATAATGTTTCTTCCTAATATGATACATCCCCATAGGTTTATAAATTAACATCACCATATCAACCATTTACTCTACAAAATATCATCCATTTAACTTCAGTTGTCCTACATCATCCTAAAATGATATTTATTTACACCATTTTTCATATAATGCATCAAATTGATCTATATGTTTACTGGAATGGAAATTAATTTTATAAAAATCAACTAATAATGGATTTTGATCCTAAATCACATGGTTATACATAGAATAAGAATGATGATAATCTCCCATGGTCTAAATATTCCACTCATATAGCCCATAATATTGAGGGAAAAATATTTACAAAAAATTAACTCGGAACCCAATAAATTATGAATTCCCTATAAAAATTAGATGTTAACATGAAATTATAGTACAATACAGTGGTGTTAGGAAATCTATATAACCTAACTATGTTCTTCATATACGATCATGAAAGATGTTCTAAAGACATTGAATCTCAAATTGGATGGATATATTTAAATTTTATTAATCGATCCACAATATCCCAATTAATATTTTCACCTAGGGAATCCTTTAGAAATTCTATCATTAAAGACAAAGATATATTTTCTCATTAATACACCATCACTTGAAAATTATGATGCATTCCATTCAGTAAATTTTTTCTACATTAACCTACTATAAAGTAAAACAATTCATGTTTAATTTAGAAATATCTATTTTAATTCCATCCCTCCTGTAATAATCATGATTGTCACTGTATAAATAATTTCATCCTAGTTGAATAAAAAATAGTGAACTCTGAGATTCACTCAAAAAATCATTTCTCAACTCGGTATCACAGGGAACACACAATTATTTTTAAAATCATAAAAACAATATTTATCAATATTGATATCTCGAAACTAAACCTTCTTAATAGATTCAACCATTTAAGGAAATGATAGATCCAGAATTTGATCTAGTTTAATTGTTTCTAACAAATGAAACTTCACTTAGTAAAAACAATCATAGGATGCAGTAGCGGGAATAACATCTTTGAAACAATTTACCCAATCATTAAACAAAGGGTCATGTTCCCAACATAACATGGAAAATGTAGCATTATATTTTCAACTAAATGAATCATCCACTTCTTTTTATATTCTATGATGATAATTAATTAAGAAATAATAATCCTTAATTAGTTATATCCATCTGCATTGTCTCATGATCAATTATTTAGGAGTGAATATATAAATCAATCCATTGTGATAAGTATATACATTGCAATTTACTTCCTAAAAATGATTCAATTTAATTTTTAGGGAAAATAACACATAATATATTTCCAAATAATGATTAGGGTAGTTAAATTTTTGTTGTTTCAAATAATGTAATGAATAATCAATTAAATAATCATTCACTATTAGGAGACAACAAAACAATTTCAATAAAGCATAATTATGGATAAATAATTTACCATTTTGGAAGGAATGGAAAATAATGGAGCATTAAACAATTAATTTTTAGTTCATTAATATGATTTTAAAATTATTTTTTCAAAGTGAGTTTAATTATTTTTTTAGATAAAATAGTAATTGGGCTATAAAGTGATGTAATGTAATAAATAACCATTGATAATAACTCAATAATTTGTGTAACAATTGAAACTATTTGATATTTATATGTATTTTTAATTCATCAACAAGTGTTGATTTATCAGGGTCAGTGGTTATTATATAATTAGAAACAATATTTACCTGGAAATAATATCTTCAGAATCAAAATTCACACTTATGAAATTACCTGTTTAGTTTATTTGTATATAATGTTAAAAAAATAATTGTTTGGTGTCTTTCATGTTCCTATTTATTTTTATAATATACCAACATTTCATAAATAAGAACCGTAACAATATATTCCCTAAATTAATGAAAATTTCAATTCATATGGTCATTATATAATGAAAGTACATAAATAACTAAAAATATTTATCTATTAAATCATAGTTCCCATATCTAGCAAAAAACATGTTATTCAAAATTCAATCATTGTTATATTTCATCTAATGGAACCCCATCGTCGATTCAATAATTGAAAATTAATATGATCACTTAATCTCATAAAAATATAATAAACATGTTGAAAAGGAAACATATTATTAATTGAATTTTTATTTGAGGTTATATAATAAATATATATTTTCATTGAACAATCATTATTTTAAACCAACAAAATATGAATAACCCATGTTTAAGTTATAGGTCAAATTAATCCTTTATCTAATGACTCATGTAATTTATTTTTCAATTCTAATGGTTCCACTTGATCAATTCAATCCTAGGGTTTGGAAATAGGATTAGAATCCCGTACATTTTCAATAGTAAACACAACCTACAAACAAGGAATAACACATGTAAAATCACTAGGAAAACATCCATGTATTCATTTACTACTATCACATCACTAAATTCAGTAGTTTCTATATTTTTAATTATATGGGTTAGGTATCGTTCATTTAAACCTATTATAAATTTCTCAATATGTTTATAAGTTATCAAAGGAATGGAACCATTGAGCACAAAATTTTTAAAAATTCAACATATCATATAATGAAAAACTGAGTTCCAATCTATACCAAGGATGATATGAAACACTATTATGACCAGTTCAAGAATATTTTTAAGAAAGAACATCCAACTGATTATAATAGGATGATTTCTATAAATCATTGTTACTTTAATATTTCCAAATATATTTTTCAAAAAAAATTATTTCTTCTAATCATGAGAGGATATTCCAATTTTACATTATTTTTTTTCAAAAATGAATGAATTTTATGATACATAGTCAATGAATGTATTGGTTTATTTAATGTAGATAAGTAACATACATGTCACCACTTCATAGGATGTCCCATCGTCAACAGTAGTATTATAAAATGACATTTTTAAACCTTTTTATTTATGATAATTCTGATTTACATGATGTTCAACTGACTTTATTAACATGTTTGAATAATGTCCCAACCCAATGAATCAAAACACCTCTCTATTGGATAGATATTGATTACACTATTATTTGGTTTTTTTGGAATATTTTAACTATATTCATGATACCTATGAACAAATTATTGACACTAGAAACACATATAGGATCCAATAAAAAATTCCTTGAAATGTAATTTTATATACATGTCACATTTTGTGGGTTTATATTTGGAATTATTATATAGATTCATCTCGGTTACCTACCACGTTGACATTTTCATTCGGTTTTCATCTAGGGGAACATATGTGTCAGAAAACCCCATCCAAAAATTAATAGGACACCGATCTACATTCTCATAGAATTTTAATTCATATATCCCCAATTCTATATTTATACATTGTTTCACTGGTGTGGGGAAAAAGATAATTTTTCTATGAGTGTCCCAATTTAAATAAAGAACATAAATAAAAAAATCATGTCATGTTTTATTGATATGAATCTATATAATATTGATATTTTTTCCTTATTTCATATATTTTTTTCTTATCTAGAGTCAAAAAACTTTTGGGATATTTTCCCCAAGGAATGGATCCTTACATGATTCCCATTCCATGGAATAAAGATCATATTTATCACAACAATTATTAGAAAAGACCACAATGAATCGACTTCACCTTCAAAATGATAATCCAAAATGGTAACCTATTGAGATTCCAAACATCCTATTACATAAAATTTCTTATTGAGGGAATTATTATATCCATAAATGATCATGGGCTCAAATGATACAATAAAATATTAGGGATTTTATTTCATTATATTCTCTAATATTTACATGTTCCTTCATAGTAAATAAGGTGCCTCTTAAGAATAGATACCACCACCAATAATAGCTTCTGTTAGAAAATCCATTACTGACAGAAAGTCTTCCATTCAAATTCAAACAAAATTTGGATACTAATTTGTACACATATTATCCTCTAAATGTTTTCCCACTATATATTCATTCTTTCCAAAGTACAAAACATTTCTGAAAAATAGTTGAAATGATGAAACATTGTAAACACTAAATTATATATCATTTCAACATAACTATAAAGTAAAATCATTCAATCAAATGATATTATAATTACCCTACACTTTATAGTTTTATACACTATCCTCTAATTCCAAATATAGGAAATCAACTATAGAAATTACATATTATTTAGATATAATTCAATAATCCGTTCACATAAATTTAAATATCTTTTTTAGGTTTTCATTTTTATAAAATTTATCAATAACTAATACAATAAAAAAATATATAATATAAATTTGACACTTATAATTAGGACACAATTTCCCATCATATAAAAATATTAAATAAAAAAATATTTTATTTCAAGAAAATATTCATGAAATCCAATATGACCTGATCCTATCCCATACCAATCCTTAATTAATTTTAAAATCATTTAAAAATTATGGAGGATCACAAAAGCCATAGTAAAATATATAAATTGAATGATAACCACAAACCTAGTGAATTCATAAAAATTAATATAAAGTTTAAATTTATCTATAATTGTGTTTTGTAATATGAAAGAAAACATTTTTTTCTTAAAAAACACACACACTTTTTTCTCCACATAAGCGTCTAAAAATACATAAAATTAAATTAAAAACACTTTTTGTAAATATAGATTATAACATTCATAACCCAATTTGAACCTATTTTTGATGTAATTAGTTCCCCAGTAAATCCATATGATAATCACATTTTTACCATTATCATTTATTCCTAATAGGGTTTGTAGATTTACATAAAGAGTGGGAGTTTTATAAGGGAACACCATTCTATTAAGATATAAGGGGATCACTCAATGGTATTTGATTGCACCCATTGTATTAGTTGTAATGGGATTAATCGATGCTATCTAGGAACACCCAGTTAAATTGTTTAATTCTCATATACCATAACCTGAATAAATAATTCATATTATTACACATTTCCATTATAAAAAATTTTATAATCCCATTTAATCTCATATAACTCACTTTTGGTTTTCAAAATACACATTTCTTTATAAAACCCCATTTCATGAGAAAAATATAAATTTTTTCTGAAAAAAAATTTTACAACCAAAATACCCAAAAAAGGAAAACAATGTAATTAATTGAAGGAAAAACTAAATCTTGAAATGTAATCCATAAATCCAATAATGGCCAATAAATTTTAAAAAGTCTATTTTTGTTGTGTACAATAAAAATTAAAGAATACTTTTTCACTTTTTAAATATGTTTCATATAAAATATATTTAAGATTCGTTTGGAATCCTATTAAATAATGAAAAATAGAAATAAAATTTAATTTCTAAATATTTTATGTATATATAGAAAAATTTTAAAAATTAATTTCAAAAAGAACAGACAAGGAAGTGAATGAGATGATGGGAAAAAATTAAAATATTGTTGTGAATATAAGCCCCTTATCACTTGGGAAAGACATTAATGATAAGCCTCAGGAATTAATAACCAAAAAATAATTAAATTTTATGATAATAGAATATATATATATATATATATATATCATGTTAAAGTGTACTTTTATCCACCATTTTAAAAATTTAATGGGTTTTAACGTAAAAATATTCCCCAACAAAAGGTAAATTAGAAAAAGTCTCATACCTTGAGTCTGACATATGATGTGTGTCATTATATTTATTAATAAATAATTTATATTAGTTATTTAGTTTTGTGTAAAAATTATTCATGTTTATAAATAAAATTATTTTTCTTATTTCAATGTTATATAAATTTACAAAATCAATTATATTTATATCGTTTGTTTTTTTTATATTCTTCTTATGTGTCAAAAAAATGACTTCGGTCGGGTGACTACGACCAACGAGATCATTATATAGAAAATATAATGAATAATATTTATGTAATAATAATAATAATTTTAAATCAATTATACTTTTTAACCTATCATGAAATATGGTTTTTATAAATGATGTCTGTTATAATTGTTGAGAAGGTATGTTGTGGGTGCGCATGATTATCATTCTGATTTTCATTAATAATTATGGAAATGAGGTATGTAATATTTTACATTTCCAGAATATTATAAATATATATATATATATATATATATATACATGTGTTATCAATGAGATGGTGTGATTTAAGGATAGTCACATTGCTTTGTGAAGGTGACAGTCAATACATTCACAATCGACATTTTCATATCAATATGAGTAGAATGGTAAGAAAAAATGATATTTTTTCTTTTTAGAAACATTAATATTTCATTAATTTCAAAACAATTCCATGTATATCACATATATTTATTATATTTAAATTTTGTACCTACCACAAAAAGTATTAGGGAAAACGAATCACATCACATTGCGAGGATGTAGTCCATTGTACAAAAGAATGAAATTATCATATTCCAAGAAGAATCTAATGTAAAAAATGTATTTATTATATTATGAATAAACAGGTATAACAATGTTATAAATATAATATATTTACATTCGATCTGTCATCATAAAAAATCTTGAGGTGTGGTAATGGAAAAATGAAGGAGATTGGTTTGTGAGGCGGTAGTATATCATTCACATGTATGATTAGAGGAGAGAATAATAAATGATATATGGGATGTTATTGTATGAAAAATGTATTTTTATGTCGTGTATATAGGTGAGGTAGTACTTTTATATGTAATTTGAGTGGAACACTTTTATGTTTTGAAAAGAATGAATTCCACCTGATTTGTTTCATGGCCCAATACATCAATAAAGGAATATTATAGAGACTAAAAAGAATAGGGATGTAATATTTCCATTAATATAGTTAGAAATATTTTTAGTTCATTTAAATAGGTATATTTTTTTTCTAACCCCTATGTAAATCCATTTTTACCCAAACAAAAATAATTATTTTTTACTGTTTTTGCAAATGATATTTATGAAAAATTATATTGACCATATTAAAAAATATAAATTATACTTATTCAAAATATGGAATAAATTTTACCAAATTCAATTCATATAAGTAAAAAAATATAATTAAATACAAAACATGTGAATGTGATGAAAAAATAGGTCATTAATTAGAGTTTTTTACGAAATAGATTATTCGATATTAACTCTACAACTAATAAAAATAGTTTTAAGAAAATAAATTAATATTTATTGATATATAGTATATGAAATTAATTTATAACATTTCCCCTTATGTATTACTTTAGTTAGTGAAAACGTTGAAATGATATTCATTTAAAAATAATTTAAAAAAAACCCATTTTCAACCCAAAATTAATACTAAAGAACAATATAATGTTTATTGAAAATAAATTAGGTTGATTAAATATAAAAAAATCATAATATTATAAGATAAATTTATATTCAAAACATAATGGGATATAAAATTACATAATTTAATGAAAATAGATGTTTTTTTAGAAAAATTGATATTTTTCACTAGCCATTTAAAAATCAATATTTAAAAAAAACAAAATTTCACCATAGGTAATTTTTGATAATATTATTTGTAAAATTATATTATTATTTTTCATTTTCATGTTATAAAATTTATCAATAAATATTTAATATAAAAAATAAAATAAATGATTTTAGTTTTAACTCGTTGATTATTTATACTAAAAATAAATTAATAAATTAATATTTAATTTAATTATCTAATTAATATAAAGAAATAAGAAAATGATTTATTTTATCAATATATAGGTTGTTACAAATTTATTATGACATTCTTTTGTGGCATGATTTATCACACTTTTTCACTTATATTTTGTGAAATTTAATGTATTTTAATGTAAAATAGAGAATTTAATAGATAATAATTTAATTATGGTTTATTTTTTTATGAAATAGTGAATGAATTACATATTTCAAAAAATAGTTCTTAGCTAAATAAATTTTCCTTCAAATAATTTTATATAATTTTTTCAAAAATAATTTTTCGTTTGATTTTTCATTTTTATTATTTATTATTAGTAATATATTTTGTAGATTTTTTTTAAACTCGATAATTTATTTCACCTTATTATTTTCTCAGATTATTTTATTTTCACATTTTCATGGCTTATATAATTTTCAGACAGATATATACAATTTTAGAATCACAAGACTTGATTTTTAAAAGGATTGGTTGATTGTCTGTACAAAATCCAACCGACCATGATTCTTCCCAAAAGTGAGAAAATGTAAACAGAATGTATAATGAGCTATGAAATATAGAAATAATGATTGATGATGTTGTAATTCATGTAGGTTCTCATCCACAAATCCTTTCATTGACCATGAAAAATATCCAGGTGTCCACAATATCAAAATTTTAAAATAAAGCAACAAAATGGACACTTGATGATAGAGTGAGACCAAGGGATAGATTAAATGGAATGGAAAACGTGAAAAAGTCAATGTAAAACAACCCCATTAGTTGACCTCAATGTCATTTATGTGACTAAGATGTTTTACATTCGATCATGGGGATGGTTCATCCCAATTTACCTTTTCATTACCCATCAACCTCCCCGTAAGCGGTGTCTCATGCCTGTGAATATAAAAGACATGTGTACACATGCCCATCAAAGCTACCTACTGAGGAAACTCAAATACCATAAGAAGTAATATCCACTGATGAATATTAACCAAATCCTAATTTATAGAACCTAATGATTTTATACCACTCTTTAAAAGGAAAATGGCATTGAACTTTTGATTCTATATCCCACGATACCACCAAATACATTTCCAATTGTAGATCCACATGACGAGTTCAAGGGGGGTCTTATCAAGCCAATCTAAACCACTCCATATCTAATCAATGGGGATATGTGATAACAAGTAGAAACTCAAAGCAACCCCATCATTGAAGAATCATTGATGAGAACCAATTAATAGTGAAATAGAAAAATCAAAGAGACATTGGTTTTTAAAATTCAAACCTGAATCTTCTATTACTAAATAAGATAAACATAATGTGAATTTTTGGAGGAAAATCCTAGTGATGTACCTCCCAAATATTAATATTATGCATCCTTTATCAATCTTGTATGCAATGTTGAACGATCTCCCCCATGCACTACAATTAATGGAAAAACAAAACCATCACAAAAACCTAGTCCTCGCCCAGAATTATTATAAAATGAATATACACATATAATAATAATTTTAATAAGAATAATAATGATATTTAAAAGTATATGTATATAAATTTAAATTATATTAACATAATTAATAAAAAAATATAAATATATTTATATTTATTTTCTCGACATCAAAATGTCTCTTTTTTGTCTATCTGAGGCTGGAAAACATATAGGTGATTGGGATTGTGACTTGCCTAATTTTGGATTGTAGGAAATTGTTCAATTGAAATTCATACATATAAAAAATGGGAAAGTTATATAACAGACACAATTTTCAAATAATGATGTTGGATTTGAAGCATGATTGGTGAAGAGAGCTTGAAAGCTTTCACTATGAGTTTACTAATTCTTGGCTATAATCACACCAAATAGTTCTTCGTTGATTTCTCTTACTGTTATTTTGTAACACTAATATTATATTTTTAAATATGTTGAGAAATTATACACGATTTTTTTACCCTTCAAATTATCATATATGGGACATAGTGTATTTCTTTTCATGACTATAAAGACACGACTCAATCTATATTTATTCTCCTCTATAGTAATTTTAATTGAAACTATATTTTTATTATATAAATACATAATTGTGCATGTTATTCCACATCAATGTTTTGTGATCTCAAAAAATATGAGATGAAGGTATAAATTTATATTCTACTTATATATTGTCAAACCCTAACACTACCTAGGGCTCTACAATTCAGTTGTGTCGTCATCCTTCTTCACATCACATAGAGGAAAATGTATGTGTAAGTGGTAAATCAAGAGCATGAAACCCCTAGGAGATTTTTTTACAATATTTATCTTTCATTTTTCCCCTTGTATTCTCATGAAAATTTATAGTGTGAGTAAGAAAGTATGTGTGATTGATTATCTCTTGAATATCAATTCCATCATGACGAGATTATTGGATGTGCTAGTTTAATATTGTGACACATTCTATAAGGCCCCTGCCTTAAAACATTACTTAATATTGAATTAAATTTAATAATTCACATTGAGAATCTTTTCAGGTTTATAGTTTTAGAGAATTAGGACATAACTATTACCTCTCAATGATTACAAAGTATGCACATCTACTCAGTTTCGATTTTTTTCACAAAATAAATACTTTTGAACAAAAGATTCATGTCTAGTTCCTTGTTTTAGATATCCCGACATTTCCTTGATCCCATCCTTGACCCTATTCCATTTTATGTCCTGTGAAAAACATTTCAATTACATGGGATGAGCATAAAAAGATCTGTAAGGTTTATAAAAATACGGAAAGAAAACATTAGTCCATGTGTACATAAGAATAAATGAAATCATAATTTACTCATAAAACATAATCACTTTAACATACCTCATTAAATCATAAGATTTATGAATAACTCTTAGAAATCATAAGATGTAAAGGTAACTTGAGGCGTTCATTACATTATTACATAGGGAGTAACCCTCATGTTTATGTTTGGAATACCAATCACAGTATATTCCCTAATTCTATTTGGAGAAACCTTACCATTTAACTCATTCGCGTTACACAATGTACTGGAGAGCTATATTGTGCTCACCCACCCATAGTTTATCACGAAACCACCCGATTTCATAAACATTGCCCATGAACCATAACATAATCATAACACTTAAAAAATACATAAAAGAAACATAAAATGTCCACATTTCAATCACTAGATATCAAATCATGATATTATCATAAATAAAAACATCTAATAAAATCATTGAAACTCTATGAGAGAAATATCCCTTTATACGTTGAAAATATTAAAAGAAGACATTTAAAAGAGATTTTAGTATCAAAGTGTCCCATACCACATAAGAACTTTTTAAAGGGTTTTAAAACATTCATGTCCATATAAATAAATTCATAAAACCATTTTTAAAACAAGGAAATTGATGATAAATGTTTAAAATAATAAATCTTTAAAACCATTTAAAATAATGTTTTAATAAAAGAGTCATTTTCCATTTTGAACAATTAAATTATAAGCCACATGAAATTAGGCCATTTTCAAAACATTTAAATGTCTTTATTATAGACATAATATGGATATGGAATGTCAAAATGGTCTGTATATACACTTTATAAAAGAATTAAAGTTCATATCATTATGAAATGTCTCAATGAGAAGAAATTGAGATGTAATCCCAATTAGGGATCATGCCATTAGAGCAAGGATAAAGAAATGTCATAATTATGTGTGAAAAATATAAATACACCAAATATAAGTGGATACTCAGTGTAATACAATCATATTTCATCCAAACAGATTCATAGAATGACATAATCAAGAAGTAGAGGTTTAACCCAAAGAATTCAAATTGGGCTAAGAAGTTCCCCTACATAAATTTGATAGCCTAACGACATCACATTAAATTTCTGAAAATGAGTTGATGAGAGATAATAAGGGTATATCATCACTTTTACGTAACATTTACAAAAATAAAGATATATAAGAACATATCCAAACATAATAAGATGTAAATTAAAAGACCTAACAAAATAGAAGTCTTTTAAAATGAGGAGGGTGAAAGGTTCCCTTAACGATTTGGGAATCTTTCGAAACGTACACCCCATGAAAGAAGGATCATAAAATAATGATTTAAATACCCATAAATTAAATTATATTACACATAGTATACAATAATGGGCAGTACATACACCACACAAAAGGAAATAGTGGAAAATTTAGCATGAATCACACCGGAACACAAAGTGAGATAAAAAAATCCCTTACGAAATTTATGCAGCCTAACGGCGCCACTTAAAACGTCCAAAAATGGATTGATGAGATCAAATAGGGCCTCTATTCATATTAAAATAAATATTATAGTAAGAGTAATAAAAAATAACATCCCCCAACAAAAGAAAGAGGATCTTAAAATAAGTGACATAAAAGAGAGTATATAAAAAGAGAGTGGTAGGATCCCTTGCCTCAAGTCCAACTTGTCTTGTTCATTTCTTTATATTCCATAATAATAAACTTTGGTCAATTTATAATTGATTAAGTACATAATTTAATGTTTATTATTCATTTAATATCATATATTATCATGTTATAATAATTAGTTAATTTTGTGAGTTCATATCATACGTTTTGTCGATGTTCGGTACATGAGTCAAAAATGATCTTGTTTGAAAAGCATTGTCAATGTAGTTGTATGTAAATAATATCCATAATATTATTAATGATTAAAATATCATATATGTCCATTATATATTCGTTTTATACTTATTACATAATTTTTGGAGATAAAAATATATGAAATGCACCGTTAATGGAGACGGTAGGTCGTACGTACGCATGAATGCTACTTTCATTGCTTTGGAACATTAATGGAATTAAAAATAGATGAGATATATATATATTATAATTAAAATATAATATATATGTTATATGAGTCACATAACTTCATTAATTTCATTCTTTATACATTCCATGTATTTCATGAACGAGTCACATCACATGAGGGGGCGGTAGTCCACACTTCCTCAAATGAAATTATCGCATTTGCACAACATGCAAAGCATATAGGTATGTTTTAAATATAAAATAAAGAAGAATATTGATGAAATAAATATAATATATATCATATATAAAAATAGTTCCATCATACTGGCCACCATGAGAGGCTGTAGGAGAAGATAGTACAATCATCGTTACGTGAGGCAGTAATTCACCATCCACGGAAACAGTATGTTTCTTAACCATTAGACGGAGGTGTGTGTATGTGTAGCTCTAATTATTATCATAAAAAAATCCTAGTATGTTTAAGACACTGGTTTTTTTACAAAATCTATGAATAAAAAGAGTTTATGGGGTTGAAGATGCAAAATAAAACAAAAGAACATTAGGGAATAATTTATCTTTAAATCGGGTAACTCCCCTTGGTTTAAGCAAAAGGGTTTCTTGAAGAGCATTAATCCAAATGTTAGGATTTTAGGATTAATAGAGGGATGTGTAGAGATAAAATGATCAGTGTTTGTCTGAGCCAATGGCTTGAGAGGTGTGGGTAAGGAGGTAGAGGTGGGGGCCTTTTATAAGAGGGAGGAGGGGTACTCTTGGAAAGTAAAGAAATGTTACTTTATATTAAAATGAGTTTCGGATTTTAAAGGTCCCAAATTGATATATTTAGAGGATAAGGTGGCAAGGGTTCGAAATATACACATCCAATAGGTTTTAGACAAGTTTATGTCTAATAGTTTACATTATCCTTTCATTTTATTTAAATCGTTCATTAATGAGATAATCGCTGCATCATCATGGTGTCATTAATAAATTATTTTATTTAATATATAAAAATTATAAAACAAATACTATGATATAGAATATGTTTTTTTCTTTAAAATGACTATTTATAGTCCAAAATATCATTTACACAGACAAAACTAATTTTTTTACTTGGGTGATACATACTTTGGTTATACTTTCTTTTTAAAAATATAAAATAAAAAAGTGTCACTATCAACAAAAAAGTGATTCCATGGGGTTCCAAAGTTTGGCACAAGGCATACCATGGTCGGCCATGACACAACCAGTAGCATTAGGACACATGTTGGGGTCATTTTTTATATTATGATATTATTTTATTCCCTTTAACTACCCGATTACAAATTAACCACGATAATTAAAGATAATTACTATCATTACTATTCATAATGTGCAAAAACAAAAGATTCTTAATTACATAATTTGTAACTTATGATTCAAAATATAGAATCCATTTTTTCAAATTCGAAACACAGCAATTGTAGTAATTAATTTAAATGTAAATACTATTGTCAAAACAAATGACGGTTTTTTAAGAAGTAAAATTTATCAAAAGATTGACTTGTTTTTACATCCAATTGAAAAGTGAAATTAATTCCCATGAACAAAATTTTATTAAGTGATAAAAAAATAATTCAATTATAATTTTAAAAAATTAGAATGACAATCTATATATATAAATAAATTGGATGAAAAGGCGGTTTTGAATTAAAAGCTATATTTTTCACTATTCATTAAAAAAATACGTTATCAGAAAAATACCAAAAATTAACCCTAATATATATTTTATATTCAAAATTAAGAAATGATATCCATTTTACCAAATTAAAAACATAGAAGTTTCATTAATAAATCATATAGTTAATTCCCGCTGTCAAAACAAATAGCATGTTTTTAAGAAATAATATGTATCAAAAGATTGACACTTGTTTATGTCCATTTTCAAAGTGAAATTAATTCACATGACCAAAATTGGATTAACTGGTAATAATATATTTTATATAAACTGTAAACAAAATTAAAAAGATAATCTATCCATATAAATAAATTAGATTAAAAGGAGGTTTTGAATTAAAATACAACATTTTCACTAAAAATGATCATTATCGGAAAAAATAACACAAAGTAAATTTTGATGTCCAGATTCTAAAGAAGGATTTTATTTTGTCAAATATAACAAATAAAATTTTCAAAATTATATTTAAAAATGGTTCACCATCAAAAGGCTGTTAAACAATCTTTTAAAAATATTAGAGTATTTATTCTTAAAATTGGATTCAATTGCATTTTAAGCCACTAACATTTATTTGGATAAATTCAAAAATACTTGACATGCATATATAATTATTTGGTAGTTAGTTCTGTTCATTCCTACCATTACAATTTCTAGGCGTTAACTACCATTTAAAATAATATTATTATATTATTAGTGTGCAACGTAAGATTTCAAAGAAAATCATTGTTGTATATTGTGTACGCCATTGAACATAGCATTCCCTTTAAATTAATATTAATATTTTATTCACAAATATTAATAAATACAAAAATGAAAAGTTATTTATTTATCTGGGATGTTACACATTCACTATTGAGAGTTTTTTTAAATATTTGAAGAGATTATGAACATAGACACTAACCATTTTGATAAACAATTATTAGAATGATTCCCGTGATTAAGCATCCAATAATTGATATTTTGAATGATCTAATAACTTTATTTTATAGTATAGGTATAATTTGGGTGAATCAACATGACTCTAGTCTTTCTTCTTGCAAACATTATTCACTTCCTCCTATCTTGTAGTCTTTGTTTCTTATTTATACATTGTTTCATGATAATATTCCCTTACCACCTCTGTGTTTCAAGACCTTCCATGCCATTCATTATTCTTTTAAAATATCTACAACCACAAAAAGTGTTTTGAGATGAATAATATAACATTTGACAATATTTCCTTATGATTTAAACTTAATTTGTCCTTTATGATATATTTAGATTTATATTTTAATTTTTGTCTATCCTCATGATAATGAAAATTTTCTCAAATCACAATGATTATAGGGATGAAACATATTTATTAGTGGGTTTTCATCCTTCAAATTAATGATTCAATAAAATCAATAAATATCTTTAATTTTGAATAATCTACTGATTCTGAATCAATGTTTTTTGTTTGATCTACTCTAATATCATCTATAGTTTGTCGCATCATTTCAACAATGTGTGGAATAATGATAACATTGTGATATTAATTAAAAATAATGGTTTATCATGATGGAAAGATGATAATAATTTAGTAATATGGTTTTTATATTTGATAAAATAACGAATATAATGATTAACACCAAAAAATTATGGAAAAATCATCTAGGAAACAACTAAGGAGGAAGGAGACGTAAAGCCAGAAAAAATAAAAGAACCTAATTATGAAAAAATTCAAACTATAAATTGTCATTAGTCCCATTATATAATATATAGATCCAAAAAATAATAATTTTTCCTAGGATGGAAGTATATAGGTTATATAGAATCAGATAATTCTAGAAAACATTTAAAGGATCATTTCATTTCTAATACTCACTGTGACGAATTATGTGGAACTAACATGTCTATAAAAATTAACATGATAGAACATGTTTATCCATAAAAAGTATTTCTCTATATTTCAATGGAAAATACAAAAAAATAGGAAACACGTTTTGATGAATGGATGGAGGAGAATTACTACCCCACTCATGAATGAGAATTAATTTGATGAGCACACATTAATCAAGAACAGGAAAATGTAGTTCATGTGTATGGAGATGATAATTTAATGAATGGATCTATTTTTTTATTTGACTATATTTTTTTTTTAAATCTTGTTCCTCCTGTTGTTGGAATCAAAAATACAAATCATCGTTTTCATTTCTTAAAGAGTCGTGATACTGCTACATGAGATGAAGAACTATTGGATCTTTCATTTTATTGTAATAATTATTGTTTAGAGATTATATTGAAGAATAATAGTATTTTTAATTTTTATTTCAATCAAAGAGGGTGTGGACACATTTTCTATAGTTTTGTATGAAATTATTTTTTGGATAATACATGGTACATGTCTTGCCTTAGAACTCATATTTTACATCTTGTGCACACCAAAATTTGGTTTCCCTTCATTTAATCCACAAGTGGTCCACTAATGTGGGGTTAGAACTTAAGAATGATGATGTACAAGGTATACTCCACAACAGTCTGATCAATAATGATGTAAAGAAGAATATGTTGTGGATCATAACATTGAATTCACATCCACTATTAGATTGTGTTCGAAATAATGGTTGTCATGATATTGGAAATCAAAACAGAACACAATAAAGTTGGGATATTCAAAGACTATAATATTTGTTTCATTTTCATATTCATAATTCAAGTTCTTAATTAAGGGATTTTTCATCTCGGAAAATAATCTGGTAATTATTCAACATTATAAACTATCAAGTAAAACATGATATTAACATATAAAATTATAGAATTAAACACAATAACACAAAATAATTTTATTTTGAATTGACAAATACATTATGAAGTGTAATGTTAACCTATTTACCTCTTATAGGGTTTTTAACTATTCAACCATATGGTCCATCGTTAATGAAAAAGGAAGGTTTCATGTGGCTGAATAACAATGTGGAGGATCCCACACCAAAAAAATTTCTATATTAATTATCCTATCTATTTTTTTGTTCTTATGAATTATTTTTTGTTGAATAACCCTTGATTTCATTTTGAAATATTATTTAATATACATTTGTGTCATTATTTCTTATATCTAGAGTGTGAAAAATAAAATTGTAATGAATTTAAAATTTGGTGATCATCCCAAAAAAATAATGAATTATAATTCTGTAATGGCCTGGGTTTTTGGGGTCCATTACTTTGTGAAAATCTTGTGTTGGGCCTTTTGGTCTGGGAATCTCGGTGGAGTAGGCCTACTGGTATCCTTAGACATCCGGTAGCGGGCCTACCGGTAGCTCGATCTACTGGTAGCCTTAACCTACAAGTAGCTCTGTCTACCGGAGGCTCGGCCTACTGGTAGCTGCAGCTTCTAGTAGCGCTGACTATCGGTAGCTTGGTCTACCGGTAGTTGCTGCCTACTGGTAGCTCCGGCTACGGGTAGCTGCTGCCTACCGGTAGCTCCGGCTACCGTTAGATGCAGACTACCAGTAGCTCGGCTACCGGTAGCTGCTGCCTACAAGTAGCTCCGACTACCTGTAGCTGCTACCTACCAGTAGCTCTGGCTACCGTTAGATGTAGCCTACCAGTAGCTTGGCTACCGGTACCTGCTGCCTACCAGTAGCTCCAGCTACAATTGGCTACTGCCTACCGGTAGCTCCAGCTACCGTTGGATGCTGCCTACCGGTATCTCCAACTACCATTGGCTGCAGCCTACCAGTAGCTCAGCTACCTCTAGTTGTCACCCACCGGTAGCTCTCAGCTACGGGTGACTCTGGCCTACCCCGCGGGTTATTTCTAGTAGCACTCCCTTTAGCACAAATAGGGGTGTAAACCCTATTTTGACCTGTTTGAGCGTGTTTTAAAGACCCATAATGTGCATAAGAGTTTTTAATTAAATACTTAATCAACTAATGAGTCGGTTTAAACCACCTGACCCCCTTTAATGACGAGTGGAGCCGCATGGTCAACCCACGACCCCCGCGCCGTACGTAGTTTCATGATTTCACCATAACCGTCTGCATATCATATAAACTAAGGTTTAGCTGTGGTTTCTCTTTTCCTCGATCGTAGCTTTTCACAAACAGCTTCTGGTGCATTGGGCATGCCGCATCGTTATCCATAATGTTCCGTGCCCGACCTAAACGTTGATCATCTATCAACATGTAGGGAATTTCTCCTTTGCCTCTCTCTTTTGTGTATCATGCAGGTTGGGCGTTCTATTGTTTCGGTGGAATTGGATAAACCAGACCGAATTAAAGATAATGAACGAATCCTGTAATGAAAGAAAGGGGGCTGTGATCGCTGATGTTATTTATATTATGACCATCTTGTTGAGTTGTGCTATCTTATGCCTTCTGAAAATCGAGGTCGTTGGTGGTCGTTGTTTGTGCACTAATGAACCCCTGCTGATGTTTTAAATGGCTTGTTTGTGGTTGTAAACTCATACTGTGAAAAGTAAATTGGTTAATCACGTATATCCGGACAAATAAATTGAGGCACCAGGATTAATATTTCTGTGATAACCCCTCGTTAAAACAAACGAAAATTGAAATCATGGAGTGTGTTTAGTCGTTTAAATCTGAAAATACTGGCATGACCCTGACATGGGTTTATGGTGGTAGTTGGTTGTATTCTTTTTGGGCCGATTGCTGGAAATGTGGGAGGGGATGGGATCCCCTGTCTTATACTCCTTGTGGTTGTGTGAATTTGGGGATGGGATTCCATGTTGTTCACTACTGGAATGGAGAGCTATACCAACAGTTTGGTGCCAACAGTTTTAGAAAATCGTTGGCATATGTGGATTACAGACCTCTTTCCCAACGGTTTCATTATACTGTTGGGATATCTCACTATGGGACAAATTTTACCAACGGTTTATGTAAACCGTTGGGAAAGCTTTATTTCAACCAACATTTACCAACGTTTTACATTAAACCGTTGGCATATGTCATTAAAACTAAGACTTTTTTCAACGGTTCAACAAAACCGTTGGGAAATCTTGACATTCAACCACATTTTCCCAACGGTTTAGTAAAACCGTTGGGAAATATTCATATTCAATCATAGTTTTCCCAACGGTTTTTAAAAACTGTTGGGAAAAATTCTCTCCAAATACAGTGAGCCCCCAATTCTTTCTTCGTGCGACTGCAGCCCTAAAATTGATTCTCTCCCGACGCTCTCTCCTTACGGGTATTGGAAACTCCATCCATCCTCTTCAATCAAACAACTTTTCTGTTCAAGACATCTGTTCAAGACATCAAATCTGTAAGTCCTACCTCAGTTCTAATTTTCTTCATCCATCTTTTCTATTTTCTATTTTTATTTGACCTAAATGTGAGCGATCTCTCTATACCCAGATTGAGAAACTCGTTCCAGTTGATAGATCCATCTTAATAAAAATAATTTTTTAGTTCTACACTCTATATCTGTATGTACTACCTTTGTTTAAAGGTTTTGCATCTATAATTTTCGTTATCTTTTTTAATTTGGTATAAACCTTTTTGTGATGTTTATGGCATGGAATACCCAACAAGTGCACTTGGATTTGTTTTTTGTCTTTCTTCAATACTTCTGTTTCATGATTGTATGGATCAACATTATTTGAAGTCTACATAGCCAATCCTTTCCTGTATTTACTGAACCATATGAACCAATGGAGGTGCTGGTGAGATGTATCCCCACTCAAAGATAATAAAGAGTTTGTTTAGTCATATTGTCTCGTGGTATGTAATGGATATAAGTATGTTTCATGTGAAGTGATTGTGGACGGTTGGGGTAGTGGCGTAGGTGGTTTTCCATTTTTTTAGTGGGGTGATATGGTAGTATCTATGGACTTTAGTTTAGTTCAAAAAATGGATATTTGTTTTGTATTTATAGTTTTTGTTTAAGGAATAATGGGAAGGTTACTGATATTGAGGATGAATTGGATGTTGGTTGGGTGATGGATTGTAATTGTGATGTTGTTTGGATTGGGTTTAGATAATTTTCAAAGAATTATATGGGGATTTCCTCTCTTTAACAAAGCCCCCATCCTCCTGGACCATGGACACCCCCCTCTTGGACCCTAGACACCCCCTCCTGGAACATGGACAGCCCACCACCTCTTTCTTGAAACCTAGATAGCCACCCCCTCCTAGACCCTGGACAACCCCCTCCACCCTCCACCCAAGACCTTGTATAGTCCCTCCTCCACTCTCCACCAAAGACATTGTATAACCCCTCCACCCTCCTCCATGGTCCCCGGACAGCCCCCTGGACAACCCCTAGATAGCCCCCACCCTATTCCTTGGACCCTAGACAGCCCCCCCCCCCCCTCGGACATCCCCCAACGCTCCTCCTCGGTCCCCGAAAAGTCCCCCGGACAGCCCCCTATACATCCACCCCACCCTCCTCCCTTGACCCCAGACAACCCCCCGGGAACCCCCCAAATAGCCCCTGGACTGCCCCCGAATAGCCCCCCGAATAGCCCCCGGTTAACCCCCCACCCTCCTCCTTGGTCCCTGAACAGCCCCCCCCCCCCCCTCCTCCTTGGTCCCCGGATGACCCCCCGGACAACCCCCTCCTCCTTGCCCCCGGACAGCCCCCCCCCCCATCCTCCTTGGTCCCCGGACACCCCCCAGACAGCCCCCCACCCTCCTCCTTGGTCCCTGGACAGCCCCTCGGACATCCCCCCACCCTCCATGGACCCTGGATAGCTCCCCGGATAGCCCCCCACCCTCCTCCTTGGACCCCGGACAGCCCCCCGGACTTGAATAACATTTTCCTTTTGTACCAATGTGTATGAAAGTTAATGAGACTCATATTCCTTATGTATAATTCTATTACAAGTTGATTAAATGTTATACCTCATGGATGATATGTAATTGTAGGCATGTTGATTTCACATGCCTTTTTTATTTCTATGATCATGCAAGGTTATTTAGGATTATTCTATTTTTTATGTCTTGAAATATATGAATTTCTTGGTAAGATTATCAATTCATGCTCATCAAATGCATGTGATGATATTCTTTAATTTTAATACAAATCCTTGTTGTACATTCTCCATGTTATGTGAATTATGCCTTGTTTGATTTGGTTTACTTGTTAATTGTTAGGACAAGACATGGGTTACAAGTTATGAACTCATGTATGGACTCGTCATGCTTAGGGAGAACGATCCATGAGTCATATGTGACGTGTATGAGTCAACCCCGCCAAAACCTGAGCCATGGTGTGGCCGGGACTACTCGAACTGTATCTATTTTGTTAAAAATGTACTAAATTGTAAGTGAAATCAACAACTGACATACGGGAAACAGACCAAACGCCTTCCGATTCTATTGAAACGTTAGGACAATGATCCATTGGTCATATGTGATGTGTATGAATCAACTCCGCCTTAATTAGAGGCGCCGTGTGGCCGAGACCACCCAACCTGCCTCTCTTTTGTTCAAAATGGACAATATTTTATGTACATACGCCAAACCGATCAAACAGATTCTGATTATGTTTAAACATTATGAAAATTATACCTGGATCATATGTGACGTGTACGAGTTAACCCCGCCTCAATCCGAGGCCTGATGTGGCCGACACCACTCAAAGTGCCTCTCTTTTTTTAAAATGTATTTAATTTTAAGTGAAAACAACAACTAACATACGAGAAACCGACCAAACGCCTACAAATTATGTTGAAACTTTAGGAAAACAATCCATGAGTCATATGTGACATGTACGAGTCAACCCCGCCTCAATCTGAGTCCTTTTGTGGCCGAAGCCACTCAAAGTGCCTCTATTTTGTTTAAAATGAACTTAATTTTAAGTGAAAACAACAACTGACATACGCCAAACTGACCAAACAACTATGGATTCTATTGAAACTTTAGGAAAACGATCCATGGGTCATATGTGACGTGTACGGGTCAACCCCGGCACAAACCGAGCCACGATGTGGCCGAGACCACTCAAACTCTCTCTCTTTTTTTCAAAATGGACTAAATTGTAAGTGAAATCAACCACTGACATACGGGAAATGGACCAAAAGCATTCGGATTATATTTAAATGTTAGTTAAATGATCCATGGGTCATATTTAAGGTGTATGAATCAACTATGCCTTAATCTGAGGCGAAGTATGGTCGGGACCACCCAAACTGCCTCTCTTTTGTTCAAAATGGACAATATTTTACGTACATACGCCAAACCGAGCAAACGGATTCTGACTGTGTTTAAACTTTATGAAAATCATACCTGGATCATATGTGACGTGTATGAGTCAACCCTGCCTCAATCCGAGGCCCGGTGTGGCCGACACCACTCAAAGTGCCTCTCTTTTTTTAAAATGTATTTAATTTTAAGTGAAAACAACAACTGACATACTAGATACCGAGCAAAAGCCTACGAATTATGTTGAAACTTTAGTAAAAAAATCCATGCGTCATATATGACGTGTAAAAGTCAAACCCGCCAAAAAATGAGCCACGGTGTGGCCAGGACTACTCAAAATGTATCTCTTTTGTTAAAAATGGACTAAATTGTAAGTGAAATCAACAACTGACATACGGGAAACGGACCAAAAGCCTTAAGATTCTATTGAAACTTTAGGAAAAGGATCCATGGGTCATATGTGATGTTTACGAGTCAATATCGCCTCAATCCGAGCTGCGGTGTGGCCGGAACCACTCAAACTATCTCTCTTTTGTTTAAAATAGACATAATTTTAAGTGAAAACAACAACTAACATACGCAAAACCAACCAAACGACTTTTTATTCTGTTGAAACATTACGAAAATGATCCATGGATCAAATTTGATGTGTACGAGTCAACTCTGCCTCAATCCGAGCTGCGGTGTGACCGGGACCACTCAAACTGTCTCTCTTTTGTTCAAAATGGACTAAATTGTAAGTGAAATCAACAACTGACATACGGGAAACTGATCAAACACCTTAGGATTCTATTTAAATTTTAGGAAAATGATCCATGGGTCATATGTGATGTGTACGAGTCAACCCCACCTCAATCCGAGGCACTGTGGGGTCGGGACCACCCAAACTGCCTCTCTTTTGTTCCAAATGGACAATATTTTATGTACATACGCCAAACTGATCAAACAGATTCTGATTGTGTTGAAACTTTAGGAAAATTATTCATGCCTCATATGTGACGTGTATGATTCAACCCCGCCTCAATCTGAGGCCCGGTGTGGCCGAAACCACTGAAAGTGCCTCTTTTTTTAAAAAATGTACATAATTTTAAGTGAAAACAAAAACTGACATATGGAAAACCGACCAAACACCTACGGATTCTATTTAAACATTAGGAAAACAATCCATGGGTCATATGTGATGTGTACGAGTCAACCCCGTCTCAATCCGAGCCATGGTGTGGCTAGGACCACTAAAACTTTCTCTCTTTTGTTGAAAATGGTCTAAATTGTAAGTGAAATCAACAACTATCATACGGGAAACTGACCAAATGCCTTCGGATTCTGTTTACACATTAGGAAAAAAATCCACGGGTCATATGTGATGTGTAAGAGTCAATACCACATCAATCCGAGGCACGGTGAGGCCGACACCACCCAAACTGTCTCTCTTATGTTAAAAATGGACAATATTTTACATACATACGCCAAAATGATCAAACATATTCTGATTGTGTTGAAACATTAAGATAATGATTCATGGCTCATATGTGACATGTAAGAGTCAACCCCGCCTCAATCTGAGGCCCGGTGTGGCCGACACCACTCAAAGTGTCTCTCTTTTGTTTAAAATGGACATAATTTTAAGTGAAAACAACAGTTGACATACGCCAAACCAACCAAACAAATTAGGATTCTATTGAAACTTTAGAAAAAAGATCCATGGGTCGTATTTGATGTGTACGAGTCAACCCTATGTCAATCCAAGCCACGGTGTGGCCAGGACCACTCAAACTTTCTCTCTTTTCTTCAAAATGGACTAAATTGTAAGTGATATCAACAATTGACATACGGGAAACAGACCAAATAAATTCTAATTCTTTTGACACTTTAGGAAAACGATCCATGGGTCATATGTGACGTGTACGAGTCAACCCCGCCTCAATATGAGTCATCGTGGGGCGGGGACCACCCAAACTACCTCTCATTTGTTCAAAATGGATTAATATTTTACGTACATATGCCAAACCGATCAAACGGATTTTGATTGTGTTGAAACTTTAGGAAAATGATCCATGGATCATATGTGATGTGTACCAGTCAACCCAGCCTCAATTCGAGGCATGGTGTGGCACTTATTGAGTCACAAGTGATGATAATCCTATGAAAATACCTTTTCACCATATATTATAAAAGTGGTTGTCGTATGAAGATTGAAATGGGTGTAAATAATATTTTATTTATTGAAACTCTGATTCAACTATACTGGATGATTTTTGTCAAATGAAGATTCAAAGGGGGAATTATTCACCATGACTCTAATCAAATAGGTGGTGTAATCAAATAGGTGGTGTTCTTTTTTGTTGTTTTAAGTCTGTCACTATTTTTAGTGCTGTTTTTTATGTAGGTGTATGCACTGGAGGGGCTACTGGAGGGGCTTTTGTGCAAAAATTCTGGAAATACTGAATACCAACGGTTGTAAACCGTTGGTATACTTTTAGAAATAATTATACCAGTGGTTCAATAAACCGTTGGTAAAAAAACATACTTAAACATATCCCCACGGTTTCATTGAAACTGTTGGGAAAACATCTATACCAACGGTTTACAACCGTTGGTATAAGATCAAAACCATTGAATTCCCAACAGTTTTATAAAAACCGTTGGGAAAAATACTATACCAACGGTTGTGAACCATTGGTATAAGATCATAATTATAGTATTCCCAACGGTTTAGAACCGTTGGGTAAACCTATACCAATGGTTCTTGTTGAACCGTTGGCAAATCCATACCTAGAGTGGGCTATACCAACGGTTTACTGCAAACCGTTGGTATATATCTTTCCCCACGCCTTACTTCCCTAAGGTTTGGAAAACCGTTGGTATAGAATATACCAACGGTTCTCCAGCCTATACCAACGGTTCTAAACCGTTGGTATATACTTTATTTCCAGTAGTGGGTATGGATTCGGTGGTTGTGAGTTTTAAGACTGGGTGGGTACTAGTTTATATCACCAAATCGGGTGGGATCCTCTGTTGTTAAGAATCGGGTGTGGGTGTTATGGTTTATGGTTGGCTGTTTTCATTCCTTGGTTATGCTTATGGCTTAGTTGCCTAGTAGTGCTTAAAATTAATTAAACATTATTACTGAACATGAAACAAGAATGGTATAAATGGGTTTTGGTTGACGTGGGTCGTGACTCGGACATGAGTGCTATCGTGTTCTTAGGCTGGCTGAAGAAAAACCTGAACTTTGGGTGAGTGCTTGTTACCTATACATATATATTTGTAGTTTTGTGTTTCTTATTCACGCCCCACCCAAGTTGAGCACTTAGTGTCGAACACCCCCATTTCATGGGGGAGGGTGTTTTTCCCAACACTATTAATAGTGGCTGGTTATTAGCTCCTTTTCTGCTCCCTTTCCCGGATAGCCCGAGTATCTTCGGGCAGGCTGTGATGGCCTGAGGTCCATTTTTTTAGCCCAAGAACCTTCGGGCAGGGTGGTGAGGTGGTTGGCCAGGTGTGTGCTGCAGGTGGTTTCCCACGTGTCTTCGGGATGTGGCCCAGGTGTCTTTGGGCGTGGCAGTTGGTCTTCTAGCCCAGGTGTTTACGGGCGTGGTTACGTGAGACAGTTGTGGCCCAGGTGTGTGCGTGCGGGATTCGGCAGTGGGACTACGTGTGGTTATGGCCCAGGTGTGTGCGGGCGTGTGTGGTAGTGGGACTGCGGTGAGAATGGCGGGATTGGTCCGATGCGTAGGATGTCTCAATAACTAGTTGTAAAGTGGCGCGGGGTACCCAAACATCGATGTGCTCCTATTATATATATTACTTGATTTGTGTTATTTGGGGAGTGTGGCCTGGTGAGGCTTGGGTGGATATTTTACCTTGATAGGCGTTTGGTTTACACCTTTTCCCACGGGACTTTAGCACGTTCCCCCACTTGTGCACGACAGTATTTGGTTTTCCCTACTGAGTGTACTTGTATGCTCACCCTACGTATATAAAACTGCTTTCAGGTTTCTAGGAGGACTTCGGGGATCGCACGGGACTATAATAGCTCGGCCTCTCGGGGCATTTGCAGCTGCTGTTTTTCTTTCTTTGGTACATGACTTTGTAGTCAGCTACTGTACCTTGTGGCTTTTACTTTTGAAACATGCATGTGGGAATGGTTTACTTTTGGTTTTACTTTTCTTTTACCTTATTGTTTTTGGTTTTCCTCATCTTATCTCCCGATCCTATAAAACAAAAAGGGGTAACGCCTTCCATTTGTGAGAGATTTTTATACCCTTAGTGCTAGTCGCCACTCTGAGACCAATTGAAGTCAGGTCTTGGGGGTCATTATCTCTCCTTCAACTTAAAGAAGGAAGGGCCTGGTAATCTGCTGACCCTTCCCTCCTTTTGGTGAAGGCGGGTCGTGACAGAATGGTATCAGAGGAAGGTTGTTGAGAGATAGGATGGAGTATGGAGTTAGGAACAGTGAGGATTTCATGGGATGGTAAGGAAATAGTGTTGGGTGACCTTGGCGCGTGAATTAGGCCAGAGAAGACCGGCTAGGACACGAGATTTTAGGGCCCCCCGTGATCCGATGCAAGGACTGTGCACCTACCAAATGACCGAGTGAGGCCACACTGATTGCAGGGTAGAGACCCTAGGAAAGGTACATGCATCATAATGACTTGTGTTCATGTGTTTCTGGGATGTCTTGGTAATTAAGAATAATTTAAATTTTACGAAGTTTTGAAGACAATATTCTGCACTACTTGGGCTTAGGCATTCCTTTTTTACCTTACAGCTATGGAACCTGGAAGGCGACCACGTGTGGTACAGGAGATCGAGGCCCCGGAGACTACTTTGGCCGATCATCAAAGAGCTGATCGAGAGGAAGAGGGCGAGCAGTGGAAGAAGACTCTTCGGGCCTTCCACCGACAGCCCCTCGAGAAGTATAGGGGCAGCACCTCCGATATGAAGACATAAGGCTAGCTAGAGGAGCTAGTTATAGACTTCGTCCTGATTTGGGTCCTGACTGAGTACTGGGTTCCTCTTGCCATTAGCCAGATGCGGGGACCGGCACGTCAGTGGTGGATGCTTTACCTGGGGAGAGGAGAGAGTCTGAGTTGGCTTGGGTGGGTTTCAAGAGGGAGTTCCGGGCAGAATTCCTCTCTTCGACAATGAAGGCAGAAAAGGGACAGGAACTACTCTCCCTCCAGCAGGGGAGTATGTCTGTGAGGGAGATAGGGATCAAGTTTAAGGACCTCCTACGTTTTTCTCCAGACCACTTTCCCGACGAGGAGTCTCAGGAAAGACGTTTAGAGGAGGCACTTCAACCCTCCCTCTAGTATGCTGTTACCCCCTTTACCCTTCCGACGTACTTGAAGGTCCAGAAGAAGGCCGAAGTGGTGGAGAGGATTCATGCTCTAGGAGGAGTGTCACGAGAGGGTATCCAGTTGGGACCATCGAAGGGAAAGGCTGTCAGCACCAGGCCTCCAGCGTCAGGACCCTCCAGGTTCTGACCAGCAGGGAGCAGACCGCAGTAGTTTCAGTTTCGATCCCTCGGACCTCACCCTTTTCCTTCCGGCCCGGGACCGCGGTGCTTCATCTGTGGGATCCCTGGACATCTCCAAAGTCAGTGTCCCGACCGGGTGCAGTACAGTATTGGCAGTCGTCCCCTGCACCCGCCCCAGCAGCAGCTTCTAGCCAGACCTTTCCAGCAGTAGCAGTAGGGATAGCGAGCTCCCGCTCCTCTGAGGGCAGACGTAGGAGGAGGAGGCCGACCTCAGGGCGCTCCACAGGGACCTCGACAAGGGCGTGGTCGGGGAGGTGGCTGACAGCCGAGGGGCAGGGGAGCTAGGCATGGACAGTTACACACCGCAGAGGCAGCTGTTCCAGCAGGGCCAGAGGTTGTTCGAGGTACGATCAGTCTGTTTAGAACTCTTGCTTATGCCTTGATTGATACCAGAGCTTCGCACTCCTTTGTTGCACCCAGTCTAGCCCATGCCTTGGGTTTAGATGCGGAGATACTTCCAGTTCCCCTGGTGTTGAGAACACCAGTCGGAGGTCAGAACAACTTGTTGTTCATTTTTCGGGGATGTATACTGATGATAGGGCCACATCAGTCGGTTAGGGATCTTCTTCTGCTATAGATTCAGCCATACAATGGCATCCTAGGCATCGACTGGCTATTTTCTGTGTCTGCCATCATTGAGTGTTTCCAATGAAGGGTGGTGTTCTCGGACTTGGACGGCTGGCGTGTTACCTTCACCGGCGATCGGAGCAGTCCGAAGGGAAACAGGCGAGAGGAACCTCTCATCTCCTTGTTGACCGAGCTGACTGTGGAATTAGAAGATGCTGAAATGGTGGAAGTTCCAGAGATCGTCCATGATATTATGGATGTCTTCCCTGAGGAGGTAATGACTCTACCCCCTCGGCATGATATCGAGTTTGGGATAGACCTGCAGCTCGGCGCTCAATCGATATCGATGGATCCTTACCGGATGGCACCTTCAGAGCTACAGGAGTTGCGAATCCAGATTGATGATCTAATGAAGAGGGGTTATGTTCGCCCGAGTGCGTCACCATGGGGTGCTCCAGTCTTGTTCGCAAAGAAGGAAGATGGTGGTCTCAGGTTGTGCATAGAATACAAGAGGCTGAATCAGGTGATGATCAAGAATCACTACTCTCTTTCGAGGATAGACGATCTTCTCGACCAGTTGAAAGGGGCAGGATGGTTCTCGAAGATCGACCTGCGGTCTGGGTACCACCCGCTGAGAGTGAAAGAGGGAAACATCCCGAACACAGCGTTCAGGTGCAGGTATGGACACTTTGAGTTCGTAGTCATGCCCTTCGGTGTTACGAACACCCCGGCTGTGTTCATGGGGCTTATGAACTCCATCTTCCGGGAGTACATGGATCGGTTCGTGGTTGTGTTCATCGATGATATCCTGATCTATTCGAGGTCAGAAGACGACCATGCAGAGCAACTGAGGACAGTTTTGGAGGTCCTCCGACAGCACCAGCTATATGGGAAGTTGTCGAAATGCAAGTTCTGGACATGAGAAGTGCACTTCCTCAGGCACACAGTGTCTGAGAAGGGGGTAGCGGTCGACCCATCAAAGGTTGAGGCAGTTTTTTCTTGGGCATCACCCAAGAATGTGGCGGAAGTCTGAAGTTTCCTCAGGGTGGAAGGTTACTAACAGAGATTCGTACCCAACATCTCTCGAGTAGCATCCCCTTTGACGATTCTGACCAAGAAGGACCAGGATTTTGTATGGAGTGAGCAGTTCCAGTCAGCCTTCAGCTATCTGAAAGAGATGTTGGTTAGTGCCCCAGTGTTGAGATTACCAGAAGAAGGGGCATCTTATGAGGTGTTCTGTGATGCTTCAGGACAGGGCCTGGGATGCATGTTGATTCAGCGACAAGGGGTGATCTCTTATGTGTCCAGGAATCTACGTTCCCATGTGCGTAATTACGCCACCCATGACCTAGAGCTTTCAGCGGTCGTTTTTGCACTAAAGATATGGTGGCACTAACTCATCGGAGAAAGCTTTGTGGTATTCACGTATCACAAAAGCTTGAGGTATATCTTCTCCCAGCGGGACTTAAACTTGCGACAACGGAGATGGGTGGAGTTCCTCCAGGATTACGACTTTGAGATCTCTTATACTGAGGGCAAGGGCAATGTGGTGGCCGATTGCTTGATCAGGAGGACGCAGAAAGATGTGGTCCGAGAGTCGGCGGATGCCTGGAAGGCAATGGAGGAGTTGGCTGCCTTACACCTAGATGTGAAGATGGATAGCGGTAGAGGCTTCCTATATCAGATGACAGTACAGTCATCCCTGTTTCGGAAAGTGGAGGAGTCTCAGTGGGGAGACCTAGAGTGCAAAGTGATGTGTGAAGACCACAAAGCGTTCTCCAATGAGGTAGTGACGTCATAACTTTAGCGCAAAAACGACCGCTACAAGCTCCAGGTCGTGGGTGGCGTAAATACGCACATGGGAATGTAGCTGCCTGGACCCATAAGAGATCACCACTTGTCATTGCATCAACACGCATCCCAGGACCTATCCTGAAGCATCATAGAACACCTCATAAGCCGCCCCTTCTTTTGGTAATCTCAGCACTGGGGAACTGACCAACTTCTCCTTCAGATAGCTAAAGGCTGACTGGCACTGCTCACTCCATATGAAAGTCTGGTCCTTCTTGGTTAGAGCCGTCAAAGGGGTTGCTACTCAAGAGAAGTTGGGTACGAATCTCCGGTAGTAACCTGCCAGCCTTTGGAAACGTCAGACTTCCGCCCCATTCTTGGGTACTGCCCAAGAAACAACTGCCTCAACCTTTGGTGGGTCGACCGCTACCCCCTTCTCAGACACTACATGCCCGAGGAAGTGCACTTCTCGTGTCCAGAACTTGAATTTCGACAACTTCCCATAGAGATGGTGTTGTCGGAGGACCCCCAAAACTGTCCTCAGCTTCACTACATGGTCCTCTTCTGACCTCGAATAGATCAGGATATCGTCGATGAACACAATGATGAACCGATCCAAGTACTCCCGGAAGATGGAGTTCATAAGACCCATGAACACAGTCGGGGCGTTCGTAACACCGAAGGGCATGACTATGAACTCGAAGTGTCCATAACTTCACCTGAACGCTATCTTAGGGATGTCACTCTCTATCACTCTCTGCTGGTGGTACCCAGACTGCAGTTCGATCTTCGAGAACCATCCTGCCCCTTTCAGTTGGTCGAGCAGATTGTCTATCCTCGGAAGAGGGTAGTGATTCTTGATCGTCACCTGATTCAGCCTCCTTTAGTCTATGAAAAACCTGAGACCACCATCTTCCTTCTTTACGAACAAGACTGGAGCACCCCACTGTGACACACTCAGGCGAACATAACCCCTCATCATTAGATCGTCAATCTGGATCCACAACTCCCGTAGCTCTGAAGGCGCCATCCGGTAAGGAGCCATTGAGATCGGTCGAGCACCGGGCTGCAGGTCTATCCCAAACTCGATATCACGCCAAGGGGGTAGAGTTGTTACCTCTTTAGGGAAGACGTCCATAAACTCATGGACGATCTCTGGCACATCCACCATTTCAACATCTACTGATTCAACCATCATCTCGGTTAACAAGGAGAGGAGAGGTTCCTCTCGCCTGTTTCCCTTCGGACTGGTCCGCTCGCCGGTGAAGGTAACATGCCAGCCGTCCATGTCTGAGAACACCACCATTCTTCGGAAATAGTCAATGATGGCACACACAGAAAATAGCCAGTCGATTCCAAGGTTGACATCGTATGGCAGAATCTATAGCAGAAGAAGATACCTAACCGACTGATGTGGCCCTATCATCAGTCTACATCATCGAAAAACAAACAACAAGTTGGTCTGACCTCCGAATGGTGTGCTCAACACCAGGGGCACTGTAAGTCTCTCTGTATCTAAACCCAATGCACGGGCTAGAATGGGTGCAAAAAAGGAGTGTCAAGCTCAGGTATCGAACAAGGCATAAGCATGAGTGCTAAACAGACTTATCGTACCTCGAACAACCTCTGGCCCTGCTGGAACTGCTACCTCTGCGGCGTGTAACTATCCACGCCCAGCTCCCCTGCCCCGCGGCTGTCGGTCACCTCCCCTACCACTCCCTGGTTGAGGTCCCTATGGAGCGCCCTGAGGTTGGCCTCCTCCTCCTACTTCTGCCCTCAGAGGAGCGGGAGCTCGCTGTCCCTGCTGCTGCTTCTGGAAAGGTCTAGCTGGAAGCTGTTGCTGGGGCGAGTGCTGGGGATGACTGCCACGGCTGTACTGCACCCTGTCGGTACACTGACTCCAGAGCTTTCCAGGGCTCCCACAGATGAAGAACCATGGTCCCGGGCCCGAAGGAAAAGGGAAAGGGTTGGGGGATCAAAACTGAAACTACTGCGGTCTGCTCCCTGCTGGTTGGAACCTGGAGGGTCCTGACGCTGGAGGCCTCGTGCTGACGGCCTTTCCCTTCGATGGTCCCATCTGGATCCCCTCTCGTGACACTCCTCCTAGAGGATGCATCCTCTCCACCACTTCGGCCTTCTTCTGGACCTCCAAGTACGTCGGCAGGGTAAAGGGGGTAACAACATACTAGAGGGAGGGTCAGAGTGCCTCCTCTAAAAGTCTTTCCTGAGACTGCTTGTCGGGAATGAGGTCCGGTGGAAAACGTAGGAGGTCCTTAAACATGATCCCTAGCTCCCTCACGGACATACTCGCCTACTATAGGGAGAGTAGTTCTTGTCTCTTTTCCGCCTTCATCGTCGAAGAGAGGAATTCCGCCCGGAACTCCCTCTCGAAAACCGCCCAAGCCACCTCAGACTCTCTCCTCTCCCCATGTAAAGAATCCACCACTGACGTGCCACTCCCCGCATCTGGCTAACGGCCAGAGGAACACAGTACTCGGTCGGGGCCCGAATCAGGCCGAAGGCTATAACTAGCTCCTCTAGCCAGCCTTCCGTCTTCATATCGGAGGTGTTTCCCTCATACATCTCGAGGTCCTGTCGCTGGAAGGCTTGAATAGTTTTTTGCCATTGGTCGCCCTCTTCCTCTCGAACAACTCTCTGCTGATCGGCCAATGTAGTCTCTGGGGCCTTGATCGCCTGTACCACACGTGGTCGTCTTCTAGGTGCCATAGCTGCAAGGTAAACAAGGAATGCCTAAGCCCATGTAGTGCAGTATATCGTCTTCAAAAATTCTTAAAATTTAATTTATTCTTAATTCCCAAGACATCCCAGAAACACAAGAACAGAAGTATTTATGATTCATATACCTTTCCTAGGGTCTCTATCGTGCAATCAGTGTGGCCTCACTTGGTCGTTCGGTAGGTCTAGAGTCCTTTCATCGAATCACGCGGGGCCCTAAAATCTCGTGTCCTAGCTGGTCTTCCCTGGCCTAATTCACACGCCAAGGTCACCCAACACTGTTGCCTTACCATCCCATGAAATCCTCACTCTTCCTAACTCCATACTCCATCCTATCTCTCAACAACCTTCTTATGATACCATTCTATCACGACCCGCCTTCACCAAAAGGAGGGAAGGGTCAGCAGATTACCATGCCCTTCCTTCTTTATGTTGAAGAAGAGATAATGACCCCCAAGACCTGCCTTAAATAGGTCCCGGAGTGGCGACTAGCACCAAGGGTATATAAATTTCTCACAAATGGAAGCCATTACCCCTTTTTATTTTATAGGATCGGGAGATAAGATAAGGAAACCCAACAACAACATTGTAAAATAAAAGTAAAACCAAAAGTAAACCATTCCCACATGCATGTTTCAAAAGTAAAAGCCACAAGGTACAGAAGGTGACTAAAAAGGCAAGTACCAAAGAATGAAAAACAGCAGCTGCAACTGCCCAAGGGTCCGAGCTAGTATAGTCGCACGCGATCCCTGAAGTCCTCCTGGAAACCTGAAAGCAGTTTTATATACAGAGGGTGAGCATACAAGTACACTCAGTAGGGAAAACCAAATACTCTCGTGCACAAGTTGGGGAACGTGCTAATGTCCCATGAGAAAAGGAGTAAACCAAACGCCTATCAAGGTTAAAAATCCACCCAAGCCTCACCAGGGAACACTCCCCAAATAACTCAAATCAAGAAATATATATAATAGGAGCACATTGATGTTTGGGTACCCCGCGCCACTTTCCCACTGGTTATTGAGACATCCTACGCATCGGACCAATCCCTCCATTCTCACCGCAGTCCCACAGCCACACCCTCCCTCACACACCTGGGCCACAACCACAGGCAGTCCCACTGCTGAATCCCGCCCGCACACACCTGGGCCACAACCACACGCAGTCCCACTGCCGAATCCCGCCCGCACACACCTGGGCCACAACTGTATTACGTAACCACGCCCATAAACACCAGGTCTAGAAGACCAACTGCCACGCCCGAAGACACATGGGCCTCATCCTGAAGACAATTGGGAAACCACCTGACGCACACACCTGGAGGTACACCCAGGAGTTTTCAAGATGTACCAGGGTTAGAAGAGGTAATTTTGGTGGCCAGGAGTTAAGTGATCGGTGGCAGAGTTTGTGGCCAAGTGCTTAGTATGTCAGCAAGTGAAGGCTGAAAACCGAGTTCCAGGCAGCCTACTAAAGTCTCTAGATGTCCCCAAGTGGAAGTGGGACGACATCTCAATGGATTTCGTCACGGGACTACCCAAGGTACAAGGAGGGTATGACGCCATCTGGGTGGTAGTGGACAGGTTGACGAAATCGGCTCACTTTCTGGCAATCAGGGAGTCGAGTACTATGGATGCTTTGGCACGAAAGTATGTGGATGAGGTGGTGTAGTTGCATGGAGTTCCAAAGTCTATAGTCTTGGATAGGGATGCACGGTTTACCTCGCGAGTCTGGAGAGGATTGCATCATGCGTTTGGCACCCAGTTACGTCTTAGCACTACTTTCCATCCCCAGACAGATGGACAAACAGAGCGCTCCATCCAGACCTTGGAGGATATGCTACGGGCATGTGTTCTGGATTCAGGAGAATCATGGGTGCGATAATTTCCACTGGTAGAGTTTTTCTATAATAATAGCTACCACTCTACCATCAGTATGGCCCCATTTGAAGCTTTGTACGGGAGGCCATGACGTTCACCTGTTTGTTGGACCGAAGTAGGAGTGGCATGCATCCTTGGCACGAAGGTGGTGCAGAGCACGACCGAGAAGGTTCAGCTCATACGGGAATGGATAAAAGCAGCCCAGGACTGACAGAAGTCGTATGCGGATACAAGGAGGAGGCCCTTGGAGTTTGAGGTTGGAGACCATGTGTTCTTGAAGGTCTCCCCTCACCGTGGGCAGCGGAGCTTCGGTAAGGGGAGAAAACTCTCTCCCAGGTTTATTGAACCCTTTGAAGTGTTGCGGCGGGTTGGAGAAGTGGCTTATTAGCTAGCGTTACCACCGCCACTACTAAGGATACATGATGTCTTTCATGTGTCTCAGCTCCATCGGTATCTGCACGACGATTCACACGTCCTTGATTGGGGCGAGCTGGACATCGAGGACGATATGACCTTTGTGGAGAGACTAGTGATGATCGAGGATCATAAAGAGAAGGTTATTCATGGACGAACTATCCCCTTGGTTCGTGTGTTGTGGAGACATGGTGGGCTTGAGGAGAGTACGTGGGAGAGGGAAGCACAGATGCGTGACCAGTACCCAGAGTTGTTTTGAGCTTTGTTCTTTGTTGTACCTATTGTAATAGAATGTTTTGTCTTTTGGCTAGGAAATGTACTGGTTTCTTTCCTCTGTTTTTGTGTGAAAAGCCTTGGATATGGGGGAGGAGAGAACCCGACCCCTAATCAAGACACATTAAAGTGGATGCGATTAAACCCGTTCAGTTGAGTCAGTGCAGCCCAAAGCGGATAATATCTTGATATGGTCGAGAAGACTCCCCAACCCACATGCTCGGGCAGTTTGGCATGGTATGTTTCTTGGTTCTTGGCAGGGAAATGTTTTAGTTAGCATGGGTTCGCTCGTAAGAGGTATCATTCGAGGTGGTTTTTCAGAACCTCTATTCCCTAATTGTTTGTTTTGATTCTTGAGGACAAGAATTGTTTAAGAGGTATCTGATGTAATGGGCAGGGTTTTTGGGGTCCATTACTTTTTGAAAATCTCGTGTTGGGCCTTCTGGTTTGGGAATCTTGGTGGAGTAGGCCTACCGGTAGCTCGGTCTACCGGTAGCCACAACCTACCAGTAGCTATGTCTACTGAAGGATCGGCCTACCGGTAGCTGCTGCCTACTGGAAGCTCCGGCTACCCGTAGCTGCTGCCTACTGGTAGCTTCGGCTACCATTAGCTGCAGCCTACTGGTAGCTCGGCTATCGGTAGCTCCGGCTACCGTTGGCTGCTGCCTACCGGTAGCTCAGCTACCGGTCACTATCACCCACCTGTAGCTCAGCTACCAGTGGCTCTCACCCACCGGTAGCTCTCAGCTACCGGTGGCTCTGGCCTACCCCGCGGGTTATTTCCAGTAGCACTCCCTTTAGCGCAAATAGGGTTTTAAACCCTATTTTGACCTGTTTGAGCGTGTCTTAAAGACCCGTAACGTGCATAAGAGTTTTTAATTAAATACTTAATCAATTAATGAGTCAGTTTAAACCACCCGACCCCATTTATTGACGACTGGAGCCGCATGGTCAACCCACGACCCCCGTGCCTTACGCGGTTTCGCGTTTTCACCTTAACTGTCTGCGACTCTTATAAACTAAGGGTTAGCCATGGTTTCTCCTTTCCTCGATTGTGGATTTTCACAAACAGCTTCTAGTGCATCGGGCGCTCCACATCGTTATCCATAATGTTCCGTGCCCGGACTAAACGTCGATCATCTATCAACATGTAGGGAATTGTTCCTTTGCCTCTCTCTTTTGTGTATCATATAGGGTGGGCGTGCTTTTGTTTCAGTAGAATTGGATAAACCAGACCTAATTAAACATATTGAACGAATCCTGTAAAGAATGAAAGGGGGGTGTGATCGTTGATGTTGTTTATATGATGCCCATCTTGTTGAGTTGTGATGGCTTATGCCTTCTGAAAATAAAGGCCGTTGGTGGTCGTTGTTTGTGCACTAATGAACCCATACTGATGTTTTAAATGGCTTGTTTGTGGTTGTAAACTGCTGCTGTGAAAAGTAAATTGGTTAATCACGTATATCCGGCCAAATAAATTGAGGCACCAGGATTAATCTTTCTGTGATAACCCCTGGTTAAAACATAAGAAAATTGAAATGATGGAGTGTGTTAAGTCATTTAAATCTGAAAATACCGGCATGACCCTGACTTGGGTTGATGGTGGTAGTTGGTTGTTATCTTTTCAGGCCGATTTCTGGAAATGTGGGACGGTATGGGGTCCCCTGTCTTATACTCTTGTTGGTTGTGTGAATTTTGGGATGGGATTCCCTGTTGGTATGGATTCAGTGGTTGTGAGTTTTAAGACCGGGTGGGTACTTGTTTATATCACCAACTCGGGTGGGATCCTCTATTGTTAAGAACCGGGTGTGGGTGTTATGGTTGATTCTTGGGTGTTTTCCATCCTTGGTTATGCTTATGGCTTAGTTTCCCAGTAGTGCTTAAACTTAATTAAACATTATTACTGAACATTAAACAAGAATGGGGTAAATGGGTTTTGGTTGACGTGAGTTGTGACTCGGACTTGAGTGATGTCATGTTCTTAGGCTGGCTGAAGAAAAACCTGAACTTTGGGTGAGTGCTTGTTACCTATACGTATATATTTGTAGTTTTTTTGTTTCTTATTAGCGCCCCACCCAAGTTGAGTACTTAGTTCCGAACACCCCCATTTCATGGGGGAGGGTGTTTTCCCAACACTATTCATAGTGGCTGGTTATTAACTCCTTTTCTGATCTCTTTCCTGAATATCACAAGTATCTTCGTGCAGGCTGTGATGGCATGAGGTCCATTTTTTTAACCCAAGAACCTTCGGGCGGGGTGCTGAGGTGGTTGGCCAGGTTTGTGCGGCAGGTGGTCTCCCAAGTGTCTTTAGGATGAGGCCCATGTGTCTTCGGGTGTGGCAGTTGGTCTTCTAGCCCAGGTGTTTACGGGCGTGGTTATGTGAGACAGTTGTGGCCCAGGTGTGTGCGGGCGGGATTCGGTAGTGGGACTGCATGTGGTTGTGGCCCAGGTGTGTACGGGCGGGTGTGGCAGTGGGACTGCGGTGAGAATGGATGGATTGGTCCGATGTGTAGGATGTCTCAATAACTAGTGGGAAAGTGGCGCGGGGTACCCAAACATCGATGTGCTCCTATTATATATATTACTTGATTTTCGTTATTTGGGGAGTGTTCCCTGGTGAGGCTTGGTTGGATATTTTACCTTGATAGGAATTTGGTTTACTCCTTTTCTCACAGGACTTTAGTATGTTCCCCCACTTGTGCACGAGAGTCTTTGGTTTTCCCTACTGAGTGTACTTGTATGCTCACCCTACCTATATAAAACTGCTTTCAGGTTTCCAGGAGGACTTTGGGGATCACGCGGGACTATACTAGCTCGGACACTAGGGGCAGTTGCAGCTGCTGTTTTTCTTTCTTTGGTACTTGCCTTTGTAGTCACCTTCTGTACCTTGTGGCTTTTACTTTTGAAACATGCATGTGGGAATGGTTTACTTTTGGTTTTACATTTCTTTTACCTTGGTTTTGTTGGGTTTCCTCATCTTATCTCTCAATCCTATAAAACAAAATGGGGTAATGCCTTCCATTTGCGAGAAATTTCTATACCCTTGGTGCTAGTCGCTACTCCGGGACCTATTGAAGGTGGGTCTCGGGGGTCATTATCTCTCCTTCAACTTAAAGATGGATGGGAATGGTAATCTGCTGACCCTTTCCTCCTTTTGGTGAAGGCGGGTCGTGACAAATTCTTTGTCATGCTTCTTTGTTAGCTGAATTGAAAAAGAATTGTAAATTTTTTTAAATCATAAACTACAAAATAATATTTAATATTAATTGGATGAGTGGAAATTATAATGCTTGGAACATTCACTCAACCCTCTAAAAATTATTGAACATCTGAATTTATCAATTTTTTTATTGAACCTTTCTCCCATATTTTGATTAAACATTTTGAAAAATGTTGAGTTTTAAATGTGGTGGAGAGTGGACTTTCTAAATTTAATAGTCGTGATTCAAATTAATCCATATGAAAGCTCCCCAATTTTTTTTCTAAATTCCGCTATTTTTTTAAATACAAAATTTTCCATTCTATATAATGGATTTTTCTGTCATTTGGTTAACTAAATGATAAATTTTTTCCTCTATATTGGAAAATGTTCAAACTATTTTGAAATATTTTACTATATCTGGAGTTGTGAGGATTGAGTGATTGTATAGTGAGGCTTCATCAATATTTATGGTGATATTGTTTAAAACAAATAAAAATATGTTTTATGTGTTAGATTATTTTGGTATTGGATCAATATTTTGAGGAATTATTATCATGAACTGAAAAATAGATACTCATAATGGGTAACATGGAACCCCTTTGTGGGCTTACTCAATTTTTGGAAATATAAATATGTTGAATCATGACTAAAATTGGTAATTGAGATCTCATGGTGATTCAATGAAATAAGTGAATTGGGTGAGTTCTTATATATAAATCAAAATTCCATAAAGTATTTTCAACATTATATGATAAAATTTATGGCTTGATAACACTAAAATACGTTTCATGAATAAAAATTATTTAATTATGGTTAGGGTAATATTAAATCAAATGGAAAAATGAGATAATTGATTTACATGAAAATATTTTTTGTTGTATAAACATTGTGGGATGCATACCTTTTTTAGGAAACCAAGGAGATAGTGAAATATGTTCATCTATTTTTTATATATTAAATTATACATGGGTTCACTTGGTCTATACCCCTTGATATGGATTTTGAACATGTAGTGAAGTGGGAAAATGTGGAGAATTAATATAGGAGGCTTGACGTTTCAATGCAATGGATAGCTCAACGATTATTATTTAATTCAAGAAAATTAACATTAACATATGTATTATGACCATCAAACATTAATTGGAGTATCTATTAATAAATAATTTTAAACAGTTTAATTTCCATGGATTGAAATTTATTAATTATCGGTTTATTTAATGTGGCATTATTATATCAGTCTATTCCACAAATATATCATGAAATAAAATGATATTTTCTCTTAAATATAATCATTTAAAGGAGGAAAATTTAAATATTGTTTACTTGTGTTGAAACATGGAATTAAATAAATATATCATAAATTTTTTTTAAATGATGAATTTTTTCATGATTTAATTTTATTTAACTTCGAGAACATATATTTTAATAATTTTTCTGATAAAAAATTTATTTTTTTGGAACTTTTTTTCTATAAACCAATTAGATTTTTTTATAATTTACATTTTATTTGATTATTTTATATTCATTTAAAACATAATAATATATTTATAGGACTATCACTTTTAATTTGTAAAACATTTGAATCAACCATTATGTGCTGGGATCAACCACACATGTACAATCCATGTAATCATGAGTCAACCCGACTATGTAAAAATTATAATAGAAATAATCTTTGTGCATATCCACTATGGAAAAAATTATTGGAAATAAAATATTGGAGAATATTCCATTTTAGTGAACCGTCTACTACAAATCCTACCATTAATAATAATAATTTTCCCTTTGACAGAAACATTTTATTTAAAAAATAAATATACCACACAACCATTGGAAAATTCCATGTGGAAAGAGGAAAAATATTCAAGGGTCATCAGGATGTACCCATGCTTTTTTCACACCATAGATTGGTGAAGGGATTCGTTCAACACTATAATGGAATTGTTAGAGCATCTGAGGTTGATTTATGGTACAAAATTCATACCATGGAACATGTCATTTTTAATAATTGGATGTTTATATGAGTTGTATCATACTCAATTCATACTATTATGTATTTATAGGATAAGTCACTGAGTTCCCCTTATCATCTTATTCCCTAGAAGGTTGACTATATTACCAAGTTAAAACACATAAATTTGATTGTCTCACATGTATACAGGAAAATAAAAAAGTGGAAGATGCACTAAAAATAGAACCATCATGGAGATGACCATGATGTGGTCTCTTAAAACCCAAACCAAAAATATATTTATGTGGAATCAAATATATCATTTCGACCTTAAGAAGATGTTCATCTATATTTACCATGCCCCTCCCAATCGGATTCCCCTAGAGTACCATTAATATCTATATACATGAACCATCACCACCCATCCAGAGATTTTGTCAGCTAAGGAATCTTGAAGCCCATTAGAATTCATCAGTGCATATTAATATCATTGTAATCATGAAATAGTGAACTTAAATATTTCACTACAAAAAATTCAAATGAAAAATGATGGCAAACCATGGATGACCAAGGCCGAACTAGAGAAAAAAAAAATTAAATTTTCAGTTTTAGACCGACTGGTTGAGTTCGGTTAACATTCCAATTAGAGAAGATGTGGCTCAAAAAATATGAAAATCCGATTTTGAGTGAAGGTGTGATGTCATCACACGATGAAACCTATATCAACATACATTACTAAAGAACCATCATTGGGGATCAGTATATGGAGAAATCAAATTCTTCTGGATCTGAAAGGGTTGAAAATCCAATCCAAGAACCTACCTTGATAAAGAATTCCAACTCAGTCGATGGTGGGGATGGTTAAAACCACATCTACACCTCCTTCAATTGAAGACAATGCCACATTGAGGATGTTATTACCAAATTCCAGATTACTTCCCCAATTTTATCCCTTGATTGGGAAATCGAACTCTCATGGAAACACGATACATCCTTTGAATTATTCAAATATAAATATACATATATTAAAATAATAATAATAACAAATGTATATATTTAAATAGAAATTATATAATAAAATTAAAAATTCAATGAAAAGAATATTTATTTTTTTGATGTTAATATCTCACAACTTTTCGTATCCATGAATCTGAAAATCATAACGGCAGGTCTCATAGTGGAATGAGTAATTTTATATTCCATATAATTCGGTAGTTGAAATGGGAAAAGTGTGATGTGGGATCATATATACTATTTTTAACTGAAAACTATGAGTGTGAATTGTGTTTAGGGTTGAGAGGTTAGCTTTTTTCATTGAGAGATAACTAATGTTTTGTCATGAGAACAGAAATTAATGACACATGGATATATATCCCCCTTATTTTAGAACATTGCTACATTATTTTATATACAAGAGGCAGTTTTATCCTATATCTAGGTACAATATACACTACCATATATGGGATATATTTTGAAACAACTCATAATCCTCATAGACTCAATTTTTAGTTATTCTCCACACATCCTCCAGTTGTAACTATGTTTTTATTTTTTATATACATGTTTTTTATTATTATTATTCCTCTATTTTCTATGATCACACACCATCAAATTTGATGGGTGGAGTTGAAATTCTAGTTCCAGTATGTCAATCCTTGAAACTGCATGGATAATTGTATGTCATGTCAATCATCACCATTCGCCATTAATATTTGGGAAAAATTACATTGTAAGTGGTAATGTAAGATCTTCACCACTCAAGGGAATAATTTTTCACCCTTTATTAATCATTAATATCCAAATATTTTATTGGGTTACTCAGAGAGTGGATATGATAGGTTGTTTTATCAATTATTTAATTAAGATCACTTTAATTAAGAAGAGTCTCTAGGCAAGAGAGGTTGGATTGGGTGATATTCTCACTTTTGGCAGAATTTTTATGTTTTTTAAGTGATTTAAAACATAGGGGATAACATTATACGATCATTGTGTTGTGTGAAATTAATGAATGATCATCAACTTAATGTGGCAGGTAAAAAATATAAATTTCTTGAGTACTATGATAAGTAACAGACAAGTAAATCAACATAAATACGGGCTTTTTTCCTACTCACATTCTCATCATTTTCTTTTCTTGTGGTATATGTTTCCTGTATATCCCCATGTTCATTACATTGTTCTCCACTGCTTCTTTATTTTTAAAAAATTCTCATTTTTAGATGTTTTAAAATATTAAAAACCCCAAAATAGTTTCTTGAAGACAACATAGAAATATCACACTACGTATAGATTCATGAGTTTCCCATTATGCTATATATAGGGATATAATTTTATGTGTGGAAATACTTCTATAAATGATGAAATTTTCATGTTCTTATTTAGAAACATGTGTAGAATTTATCAGTTTGTTAGTTAAACATCATAGATCATTCAGAGCAATATATGTTTGAATTTGGCCCTAAATTAGAAACAAGTGATTCATATCCTCTAATAACTAACACAAAACAATATGATAAGTGAACATACTATGTGACGTGACTTCTATTAATAGTGAGATTCCATGGTGTGATTCATGTATCATATTTTATGAAACATCGTCACAGATTTTGATGATATTGGGAAATTATTTTGAATTTATTTAATTTATCATTATAAATTTCATATTTTTAGGATTATGAGTTCTTGATTATTTTATTTATATTGATAGTAAAAGGCGTCCCCCCCAGTTTTTTAGGATAGTGAGTCACAAAATTATTCCATAGTTGAACAATAAAGGGTTAACCTAATATAGGATGATTCATGGATTGACACACAATATGAGATTCAATGAGGTAGGACGTCAATATATGATGAGACTGTCACAGATAAGGAGATATAGAGGTTGAAAAATGATCTATAGATTTAATTAACACGATTAATCTATAAAATGGTCATTGTATTATGTAATCTATTTTCATATAATGGGGAGCTCATCTTTAGTTTTGGATCTTATATGTTAATGATCACGAGGGACCTCTTTATCATCCACATCCATGTTTTCTTCAAATTGCATTTCAAAACATTTATATTATTTAATAGACTATGGTTTAAAGCCATTTATACCCTTATTTGACATTATATGTCTTGAAAAGAATCTTTCCTTTATTTTGGAAACATGGTACATTATGACCTTTTTGAAAAAATTATGGTAATAATTTTTTTTAACTTATACGGCAAGTGCGGCTATTTTCCTCCAGTATAACATCATTGAATATTACCTTTCAAGATTAAAATAATATTTTCAAAATAAATGTTTTCTTATAACATTATGTGACTCTTAAATGTTATCAAAATAAAAAGAGGTATTTCATTCAAATAGTTTTCATTTCATCTCTATCCACATCCTTTGATGGTTTTTAAAATTGTTTCATGTTGATTTATTATGAAAAAAATCTTCCATATTGTATTGAGGGTTTTTTTATATGATTTAATATGGATTTTTTTATACCATTCATGGTTCATGGTTGACGTATTGACATTTCATATTCTAGTTTTAATATGAATGTTTATGTTATCTTTCAAACTTTTCATATGAGGAATGTATTAGACATTGTAAGTGACAGGTGGAGCCTGCTATAGCTCCTCGGTGCATCAGTAGGTCTCATGAAACAATTGGACATAGAATTTGATGAGGCATTTCCCAATATGATAAATGGGTTTGGCTAAGGCCTAAATCATTTTTATAAATCTTGGACGAGGCCTCAATCATTTTTAGATATCGTCACTGAGGCCTTGAAAAGATATTTCAAAATGTCCTGCATTATAAATTCCCTCATTATGAAAATAATAATAATGGTTCATATGGTTATTCATCTAGTAGAATACCATTGAATATGTTTTATTATGGAATTATTTACTCAGCTCATATTCCTTCCATAAAGTGTTCATGTTTATTTTTTTTAAGGCAGGTGTTTTTAATTATTCACCATGCCTAATGTTTATGTTATCTTCCTCTATATTGCATACACATACTGAGCGTTTGAGCTCACACCTTTCTTATGTTTCTTTTTACCAAGATATAAAGTTGTTAGTTATTAATGACTAGTAGGTATAATCTAGGACGTTTCAATATTTCTAATGAAATAAATTAGTGTTTTATTTCTTTTCAAGTTGTAATATTGAACATATGTATGTATCTGGTTTCCAATAATTCCAAATTGATCGGTCTTTCGAGACATGATTCTTTGATTCATGATTATGTAATGTAATAAATAAATGACTCTGGGTAACTAGGGTCAGGGTGTTATAGTTTGTATCATAGGAGGTTTATCACAAACCTTGTAAACTAGATGTAGAATAAATCTGATTAAATAACATTAAACATAGATAGATTTTTAGGATTACTATATAATAACATCCTTGAATTTTGGTACTATAGAGATTTTGTGAGTTTTTTGAGCAATACATCCCTGTCTAGATATGAGTAGGTAGTGGTGGCTCTGGCACATATGTACCTTGGGTTAAAACCTGAAAACATCACTTTGAGCTAGACTCGAATGGGAACCGGTGCACAACAATGGGCCATTCTACACTATTAGTTACGACACTCCTGGAGGATATACATAGGATAATTATCATTTTCTTTACCATCCATTATGAAGGATTTATGAGTATATACCTCCTCAATGATTTTTTATTATTATTGTGGATTATATCCATAAACTATTAAATTTATGTTAAGCATTTTACATGTTTGGAATTATGTATTGTGATTCATAAACTAATCTATTGTATGCCATTATTTAGAAATGGAACCTAGTGGAAGGAATGGAAACCGTATCAACTCACATAATACATGTAGGGATTTCCCTCCTACTCCAGATAATTATAGTGGGCCTGGTGATGCAACTGGTGCAGATATACTTATCCCCATAAAGGGAGAACTCACTCAGGATATGAATAAAAAACTTACCCATATGGAGCTCCCTAATCCAAAATGCGTAGGATCAATGTTAGACTACATCATGAGGTAACAACCACCAACATTCAATGGGATTAAAAATCTGTTAATAGATGAGTAATGGATATGTTCCTTATAGAAAATATTTAATGCTTTGGTGTGTTCTAAAAGGGAAAAATTTGTCAGGGCAGTTTATCGCCTCAATGGAGATTAATATCAGTTGTGGTCATTGATTCAAAACACAAAGGAAGATGAAGAAGTGTCAAACATGTAATGGATGGTGTTTAATGAGATTTTTTAGAAAAATACATTCCTTGTGGCCATCGAGTGGATATGGAAAGGAAATTTCTGAGTGTGAGGCAAAAAGAGGATGATAATGTCACCATGTATGAAGCTAAAATTACAAGGTTAGCAAGGCATGTTGTAGATTATATACATAAACAATGAAATAAAATTGATCATTTCATTGATGGGTTAAAACCATTTCTTTGTCGAGCATTATTCATGCAATCCTTCTCATCATATGAAGATATTTTCTCATGTCCTTTCATGACAGAAAAATAATTCTCTATGTCTTACGACTTTAAATAAAAGCAAGAGAAGAAGAGATCTACTAATCACTCCGAGAAAGGAAATAATTATATCTAGAATAATGGAAGAGTTGAATTTCCATCCTATGATAATCATGGAAGGAAGAAACCAAGTGCCTGTATAAATGGAAAATGAGTATACTGCAAATATGGAGTGAAAGGACATATTACTAGTGATAGTAAGGGGAAGAAAGAAGCTCCCAAGGTTCAATGCTACAATTAGAAGGAGATTGGACATTATGAAAATTAATATACTAAGCCTCAGGGAAAGGTACCTCAGAAAAAACCATGTGATCATGTCCAAGCTTATGTGATCAGTACTGTTGAGGTTGATGCCCCGAAAGATGTGGTGGGTGGTAATTTAATGGTTTCCTAATGTTTAGCCAATGCTTTATTTGATTCTGGATCATCCCATTGTTTCATATCCTCCTAGTTTTCTATGAAAATTAGAAATTTCCAATATGATTTAACAAGGTAGTTTTCATTCATAACTTCTAAGGGAATTATTATTACAATAATTTGTTGTGAATCAGTCTCAATTAAGTCTTATAAACGATATTTATCTTCTTATTAAATTTCATACCAATGATAGAATTCGATATAATACTAAGTATGGATTGACTTTCAGACCGTGATGTGAAAATTTATTTTAAGAAGAATGTGGTTCTAATTCTCGATGATCATAAGGAGTACCTTATCTTTAGAGTAGAAATGTCACCATCATAATCTTATCTAGACCCCCCAGTAGCTCACCTAAATTCAATTTTTAGGGAGGATGAGAATGAAATAATTATGGGCGAGGAGAAGAATTTTTGAATATAGAAAATACGTATTGTGTATGAATATGTTGATGTGTTTCCATATGAATAACCTGGACATTCTACAAAATAGGAAATTGAGTTCTCCATTGATTTAAAGGCTGGTTCGAGGCCCATATTGAAGACCCCTAGTAGAATAGGAACTATAGAATTGGTGGAACTATGAAACAAGTAATGGAATTGAGAAATAAGGTATTTATTCCCCCATGTGTTTCTCCATGGGGAGCTCCTGTACGTTTTGTAAATAAGAATGATGGGTCAATGAGGTTGTGCATTGACTACAGGGAGATAAATGCTATAACAATAATGAACAAGTATCCACTACCTCACATTAAGGATTTATTTGACCAACTTCATGGATCTCAATATTTTTCAAAGATTGACCTTCAATCTGGATATCATCAGCTGTGTGTGAAGAAGGGAGACATTCTGAAAATAGAATTCTGAAACATGTATGGGAATTACGAGTTAAAAGTAATTTATTGTGGATTGGCTAATGCACCCTCTATCTTCATGGTTCTAAGGAAAACTATTTTCAAGGAATATATTCATTACTTTTTGTGGTATTTATTGATTATATATTGGTATATTCCAAAATATATGATGATTATGAAAATCATGTGTGAATTATTCTAAAGACTCTTAAAAGAAATGAATTACATTGGAAGTTTAGCAAGTGTGAATTTTTTCTTCAGGGGATTTATTTTCATGGTCATGTTATATCTCTTTGGATGGAATATCTGTTGAACCTTCAAAGACCAAGGCAATCCAAGATTGGCTAGCTCTTATGAGTATAAATGTGTAACATAGTTTTATTGGATTAGTAGATTATTATCTATGTTTCATCCATAATTTTTCCAAGTTGGATAACATATTAACCAAGCTCACATGTAATGGGGTTAAATTTATTTGTACTCAATAGTGTGAAAAATGTTTTGAAGAACTGAAGAGAAGATTAGTCAATGCACCTATCTTGACTCTACCATCAGGGAAATATGAGTTTGTTAATTATAGTGATGCTTCAAAGAAATGACTTGGTTGTGTCCTTATGAAAAATGATAGATTTATTTCCTATGCATCATGATAGCTAAAAGTTCATGACCAAAACTATACCACTCATTATCTTGAGTTACCAGCTATAATATTCGCTATGAAGATATGGATACATTATCTCTATGGTGAAAAATGTGAGATTTATACAGATCCCAAGAGTTTGATGTATATTTTCTCAAAACAAAAACTAGACCTGAGGCAAAGGTGGTGGATTGAACTACTCATTGACTATGATTTAACAATACATTACCTCCTGAGGAAGGAAAATAATGTGGAAAATTCTTTAAGAAGAAATTATCATGATGTTTTGACCAATATTATAGTTTAAAGGGATCCTATTTTTAGGGATCTAGTAAAGATGGATATGGGAATAACCATGGAAGGAGAAACATCAATATTTTCTCAAATAGTTTCCAAACCATTTTTACTAGAAAAGATAAAGTGTTATCTGACTAATGATGAGGAGTTTTAAATGAAAATTAAAGTTGTAAATGATAGGAGATTGAGTGACTTCGTATATGAAGATAGAATTCTGAAACATGGGAAGAGGCATTGTGTTCCTGATATACCTGATCTAAATAAGTAATTTTTGGATGATTCTCATAGCTCTAATTTTTCTATACACCAGGGGAGAACCGAGATGTATAAAGATTTGATGAAACATATTTGGTGGGACAACATGAAGAGGGATATTGCTGATATTGTTTCAAGATGTATGGTTTTTCAACAAGTGAAATCTGGAAGGCAACAACCTGGGGGAGTCATGAAACCTCTTCCCACACCAGAGTGGAAATGGGATGATGTTACAAAATACTTTGTCCTGGGGATACCAATGTCTCCTAGAAGGGATGATGCAATATGGGTCATAGTTGAACATCTTACCAAGTCAGCCCATTTTCATGATATAAGAGATGATTTACCACATGGAAGTTTAACAAGATTGTATATTAATGAAGTTTTAATACTTCATCAAGTATCCCTTTTTATTTTTAATGATTATGATCCCCGTTTTACATCAAGATTGTAGAAATTTATTAGAAAATCCCTTGATACTGGACTTTGTTTGAGCACTACATACCACCCTCAAACTGATGGACAATCCGAACTGACTATTCAAACCTTAGAAGACATGTTGTGATCTTGCTCAGATGACTTTCAAGGTAAGTGTGATCAATATTCACCTCTGGAATAATTTTTCTTATAACAATAGCTTCCATTAAAGTATCTAGATGTCACCATATGAAGTGTTATATGGAATTAGATTTCTCCCACCAACTTGTTGGGATGATGTCCGTGAAAGAAAAATCCTAAACCTAGAACATGTCGAGGAAACAATGCAAAAGTAATGATTTTCCAAAACCACATCAAAGCAGCCCACATTAGGTGAAAGATCTATACTGATAACCGAAGGAAGGATTTGGAATTTCAAGTAGGAGACCATGTTTTCTTAATGGTATCATCAGGGAAAGGTTTTATACATTTTTGTAATAAGGGTAAATTGATTCCCAGGTACATTAGACCTTTTGATATTCTAGAATGAATTGGGGATGTAGCTTTTCATTTGGAAATGTCTCCAAGTATCTCAAAATTTAATGATGTGTTCCACTTATCACTATTGATAAAATACATGCCTAACCCAACGTATGTAATCACCTATTAGGAAATTTAACTGGAACCTGATCGGTATTATTGTGAAGAGCCTGTCAAAATTCTTGATACCATGGAACAAGTGCTGAGAAACTGGATGACTCGTCTAGTAATTGTTCTATAGAGAAACCATAAAATGGAAGAGGAAACATGGAAACCATAGGATCATATGATGAATAACCACCCAAATATATTTGTGTTGTAGTATTCTAGAAATTTCAAGGATGAAATTATTTTAAGGATTAAAGAATGTAACACCCCAAGCTTCCATGGTACATTTCCATTTGAATAATGCAATAACTTGCATTGTCTGCAACTTCGAGATTTTAACAAACTATGACCAATCAAACTAGACATTATGAATAATAATACCCACTTTTTGAAAATGTTTAAATTTTATTTTTCAAAATGCACTTCTTTTTTGAATTTTTAATATAGAAATTATTATAACACACTATGACCAATCAAACTAGTCATTTTATTATAAGTCTTGATATATAATAATTTTATTGACCATTTTACCTCCTTTTACCCACCTCCTAGGAGTATTTGAAAATTTTCAAAAAATTAGTTTTACTGCTTCTATGAGTTTAATTTCCAAAATCTGAGACACACAGTTAATATTAGTAAGTAAAATTTGGTTCAATAAGCATAAATTTTTATTTGGTGAATAATAACTTTTGATTTTTATTTTCCCCAGCTAAATGTAAATAGGGTAATTATGGGTAAAAATGATATCATAATTATCCTAACACATTTACTAATTTTATTGGATAAGTATAATTCGACAAAAAACAACCTTTTGAATAAAATATGAACCCCTTTGATGAACTTGCATTAGATTCAGATATTTATTATTATTATTATATTTTTAGAATAACTAAAATCGTATAATTCAATGTTCAACAACTAAACGATTTTTAATATATGGTTACAAAAAATATAAATTCGACTATAAATATTCATAAGAAAGTTTAAAATATTTTCTACGTAATGGTTTTTTATTTATAATTTTTAGACTTTTTATAATTTAATATATTTATGACACAACAATACTAAAAATACGGCTTTTATCAGTGCTAAAAATGGATTTTAATAGCTCTAGAAAAGAGCTATTAATGCTGGTGAAGATATAGGGTGGTCCCCTTTATCAGCGCTCTAAAAAGCGCTGATAAAGACCCCTTTTATCAGTGCTTAAAAAAGCGCTGATAAAAGACCCCTTTATAAGCGCTTCCTTTATCAACACTTTCGTTTTTTCACTAATAAAGGACTTCTTTTATGAGTGCTTTTTTAAAAGTGCTGATAAAAGGTCAAAAAAATAACTAAATTTAAAAAATTAAAAAAATTAAAAAAATACTACCAATCGAGGGGGCTTTTATAACGCTTGAGCCCCCCCTTTTACAACACATTTCTACCCCCTAGAGCACCCCAAGCACCCCCTCCACCCTTTAACAGTGCTTTCTCCCATATCCACCCATGCGCACGCGCCCCTACCTCCACCAGGATTTGAACTCGAGACCTACCCCCTGCGCGCCTAAGCCCTTACCACTCCTCTATTTCGATTTTTTTTCCAATTCATGATATATATATCTATATAGTTATATTTATTAGTATAGTAATATATATTTATATTATTATATATATAGTTATATTATAATATATATATATATAGTTATATTAATATATATAGTTATATTAATATATATCTATATTTATATATATATATAGTTATATTTATTCGTATAGAAATATATATTAATATTAATATATATATATAGTTATATTAATATATATATATATATTTATTTATATTAATATATATATTTATAGTAATATTAATATATATATGTAGTTATATTAATAAATATATATATAGTTAGATTAATATATATATATATAGTTAGATTAATATATAGCTATATAAATATTCATATATTTGTATTTTAAATAAAATAGATATTAGTTATTATTTAGATAAAGATAATATATTTTATATGTAAATATATTTTATTATGTATATTTCTAAATAAATTTTTGTGTGTGAATATATAAAAAAATGTATATATTGTTATATATTTGATTATAAATAGAAGTGAATTATAAAAAATGATTAAATTTAAATAACATAATATCAATATGAATGTAATACCTTGGAATAAATTTAGTCCCCGCCATAAAAATCCAATAATACCCACTTTAATGAGGCTGAAAATCCACAAAATGTTAAAAAATCCGGGTACACCGACTAAAAACTCGGTTTTGGAGTCCTTCTGGGCCTTTTGGCCTTGAAAAAACCTTTACCGATGTCGCCCCAAGTTATAGTGACATATATCTTGTTGAAGGCTTCGATTTGATATGTGGTAGAGCTCAAACTGACACCCGGATCAAAATTTATAGCCGTTTGAAGCTCGAGTTGCGTTTTCAACATATTTTGGATCTTTTTTTAGTTTTTAATCATCAAATTTTTATTAAATGAATATTACTCCATAATAATTAGAAAATTATTAATTAAAAAAAATTTAAAATTTTTTATAAGCCATTTTCACTAAATATCTTATATATTAAGTATATTAAGTGTAAATGTATACTTATACTTATTTAAAATATATTTAAAAATTAAATTTTACATTTATATCAATATAAATATATCTATATATATATTAATATAATATTTTTAATTAACTTTTTTTATGTCGACACTTTATCAACACTTTTAAAAGTACAATGAAAGGGTGTCTCTTTATCAAAGCTAACAAAAGCACTGATAAAGGGGGTCTCATTATCAGTGATAAAAAAGCGCTGATAAAGGGGTGCATTTATCAGCACTTTTTTGTGCACTGATAAAGGCTCCCCCCTTTATCAGTGCTTTTTCGTTAGTGCTGATAATGTTTGGCATTCGAAAAAATTGTTTTTGCGGTAGTGCAATTATGATGCAATAATTGGCTTATTAATTAAATATTAAAATAATTGACATTATAAATATCAAAATAAATGTAAATTGAGACTTATGATTAATTTCACTAATTTTCATGGTTAATATGGCATGATAGGGTTGTTTAAATAAATTATATTCGAAGTTATAATGTATTACTGGCTTTCAAAAAAATCAAATACTATATAGTGTCAAAATTGACATAAATGAGTTTTTAAAACAAATACTATTTTAATAATTGATATAATATTCAAAAATAACTAAGGACTAGATAAAAGACTTAGTTAAGGTTATATATGTTAATAATTAACCACTATGGGTCTTCATATAATTTTATAGTATGTTTATTAACCATATAATATAAAAATACAAATAGACATTGTAAATGTCTAACTATTTAACTAATAGTTAAATCTAAAAGGTAATGTTAATATTGAATCCTAATCCTTTATAAAACATATTGGTTGAGAGGATGTCAACACATCCCCACCTTATCCTCTAAATAAATCACTTTGGATCCATTATAAACTATAAATGATATTATTTAAAAATAATATTTCATACTTTTCCTAAAGTGAACCTCACCTCTCTTATAAAAGAGCACTTCACCATCTCTCAAAATCACACCTCCAAAGCCATTTGGATTGGACATCCTCTACTTAAATATCCTCAAAAAATTCCTCAATTCATCCAAGAGTCCTTCCTTTGGTCATAAATCCATCCTAAGGAACCCTTATGATCAAACAAATGAAGAACCTAAAGAAGAGGTAAATATTTTATCACCTTTATGAAGTTATTTTATTCTTCAACTTCTCCTTTATTTGATGTTTCCATACCAAAATAATAAATACAGTTCCTTATAAATACAGTAATTTTATAATAAATATGTTACAAACATATTCATTAATCTATCCATCCTATAAATGAAAAAATCACCATAAGTGTGTACCTAGGGCCTACAGTCTCCATGTCGTGGTGTAGTTTGTTATTCAAACACTTCATTATTTTAATGGGTATAATAATGAGTATAAATAATGTAAATAATAAATATAACATCTTAATTATTATATATATATTATATTCCATCAAATTACATGCTATTTCTCCATCAATATAATTATATTGTCGCTTGGCGTACGTACAGATTACCGTCTCCATGAATGCGATGTGATTTAGTTCCCCATCGTAACCATTCTAGAATAATTTTCATTTGATGACTAAAAAAATGTTTATGAACATAATATCATTCTCTATATAAATCAAATACATCCTATGCATAATAAACATGGCTTACATCAACAAGAATATAAAGGAAAACGAATCAGTTAACACACAAAGCGATCACACTATAGAAATATTATTAACAAAACAATATTAGAGGATAATATAAGATATCATTTTTATGTATATAGTAATTTTATAATTTAATAACAATTATTTAACTATTATTCAGGGGGTTAAAATACCCTCGACCAAGTAAAAGTACGAGGTAATGGTTAATTTCACAATCTTATTATTATTCGAGGTTCTTTTTACGTAAGTATCTACATAGACCTATTTATCATACAAATCCTTGTTTTCCAAAAAATGTATTTCAAATCATTTTTACAATTTACTATACAATGGTTAAAAGTAATGTTTACCCTTATTTGACCATATATGTTTTGAATGGAATATTTCCTTCATTTTCCAAACAAGGTACCTTATGACCTTTTTGAATAAATTAAAGTAAGAATGTTTTTAACTTATATGGAAGGTGTTGCTATTTTCAACCGTTATAACATCATTGAAGATTACATTTAAAGATTATAAGAATATTTTCAAAAAAAAATTTTTCTTATATAATTATGTATCTCTTAAAAGGTTTCAAAATAGAAAGAGGTATTTATTTAAAATAGTTTTCATTTAATCTATGTCAACACCCATTGATTTATTTTAAACTTGTTAGAAGATGGTTTATTATTATAAAAATCATCCATATTGTGTTAATGGTTTTGTGATATGTTTGAATGTGGATGTGTTATTTTTATACCATTCATAGTTTATGGTTAAAGTATTTACATTTAGTATGCTAGTTTTAATATGAATGTTTATGTTTTGTTTCAATATTTTCATATAAGGAATTTATTAGACTTAGTAATTGATAGGTGGATCCCGCAATAGCTACTCGGGGAATCGGTAGGTCTCATGAGGCAATTAGATGTGGAATTGGCTGATGCCTTTCCCAAATTGATATTGTCACGCCCGGACTTTATTGAGGTATACGTTTAATTTTAAATTTTTATATCATAAATTAATTGTTGGTTTATTTAAATTATGTGGTTGTATCATGAGATGAACCCGGTTGGGGTTGCTCGTTGGGGTAACGGTGCATGCGCGTGGGCCTTGCACCGCTCAGCGCACGGGTAGGGGATGGGCAAAGCCATGCAGCTTTTCCATTTCAACGCACGGTCCCCGTTGCGCGGACGAATCAAATGACCGATGTTAAATTCAGTTTTATTATTATTATTTATGTTATTATTATTATTATTGATACTATTATTATTATTATTATTATTAATTTTATGCTTTTATTATTGTTATTATTATATTATTATTATCGTTATTATTATCTTTATAATTATTATGATATTATTATTATTATTGCTAATATATTATTATTATTATTATTATTTCTATCATTATTATTGTGATGTGATTATTATTATTAAGATTATGATTATTATTATTACTATTAATATTATTATTTCTAATATTATTATGATATTTAATATTAGTATTTTATCTTAAATTGTTTGAATTTTTCCCCCCATGTCTAACCCTTGCCGCTGCCACCCCTTCTCTCTCTTTTATTTTATTTTATTTTATTTCATTTATTTTCCTTCTTTTCTTCTTCTTTTCTTCTTCTCTCCTTCCTCTCCTTCTTCCGCTCGGCCTCACCCTCACGCCGCATCTCCTGCATCCGCACTCCCTCACCTCTCTCCACTCTTCTCCTCAGCCCCAGCCGCGTCCCTCCAGACTTCTCCTCTGCTGCACCGCTCCTGCACCTCCCGTCGGACCTGCATCGGCCACGCCTCCACCTCGGGCCGACCTGCTGCTCCCCTTGCACCCCCAGCCGGCGCAACCCCCCCTGCCGCTCTTCTTTCTCTTCTCCTTCTCCTCTTCTTCTTCTTCTTATCTTCTCCTTCTTCTCTTCTTATTCTTCTCCTTATCTTCTTGTCTTCTTCTTCTTCTTCTCCTCTTCCTCTTCTCTCCTTCTTCTTCCCTTTCTTTTTCTTCCTCTTCTTCCCCTGCCGGCGCTCTCTCCCTCACCCGCTCATCTGCGCTCCCCTCTCCCACTGTCCTGCCTCGGGCCGCCCCAGCTATCCCCCTACTGCCTGCTACCTCCCGCACATCCCAGCCCAGCCGAACCTATCCCGGGCCACGCCCTCCTGGTTATCGGTCCGTTTTTCCTAGCTGAGGTTGCACCTCCACCCTCCCTCTGCTCAATCAGGCCGCACCCCCTCCACCAGCCTCCAGCAAGCTGCCGCTCCCGCTGTCTCGCATCGGACCATCAGCCAGTGCTCCGCCATACCTCCCTGATCAGCCGTGTCCGCCGGATCTCTCCGCCGGACCTCCCCACTGGACAGCGCCGTTGCGCCTCGCCCTGTTCGGTTGCACCTTCCATCAACAGCCGGCACACCCCTCGCTCCACTCTCCTTCCTCATCTGCCCCGGCCGGCGCACCCCCTTCCTGTTCGGTCGCCCTCCTCTGGCGGACCGCCGCACTCCCGCTCCTTCTCCTCTTCACGGGCAGGGTTGTTCTTCTTCTTTTTATTATTATTTATTATTATTTATTTCATTTTATTATCTTATCTAATAAGACATTAACATTTTCTTTTGATTTTATTATTATTATGATAATAACACTATTATTATCATTATATTATTATTGTTATTATTACATTAATAATATTATGTTCTTATAAATATATTAATGATTTATTATTATTATTATTATATTATTATTGTTATTATTATTGTATTATGTTATTATTATTATTATTATTATTATTATTTTTATTATTATTATTAATATTCTTATTTTTGTTATTATTATATTATTATTGTTATTATTATTCTGTTATTATCATTATTATTTTTTTACGTTATTATTATTATCATTTTTATTATTATGTTAACAATGTTATTGAGCCTGTTGTAGGATCTGCTGTTTTTAGGACCTGTTTGACGGCTCAAGACGGTGCAACCGCGTCGCAACTGGAGTCTTGAGCCATGTCTTTTTCCACACCTGTTTGAGGTAGGTGATTCCACACTCAATTATCATCTGGCGAACTTTTGCGTGTTGGTTTAATTCGTTTTTTCGCACCCTGCTAATTTGTTTCCATATTGAAAAAAATTAGTTTTGATTACTTTTGAAATGTGTGCATCTAATTTTCCAGTGGTCTATTTATGTGGTGCAAGTCCATTTCTTTTATTGCGGAAACACACTTTGGCTGTTTAGTATTATTTATAAACTGGGCAGTGTGGTTTAGGTTTTTTTAAAAAAAAAGGAAAATGAAAAAGGATGTTTTGGTGTGTGTGTGTGTGATTTCCAAAGAGGATATCAGTGTGCAGGTGACACGTTTGGCTCTAAGTGATAATGTGACATGCTATATGAACTTTGATCTTTAGGTGAGCACAAGGAGGGAAGCCGGGGTATTAGGTGGGGAGACAGGGACTAGTGAGCTAGTGTTCTGAAGATGACCCGACCCAGTTTCACTGGAAGGTTTAACGACTGCAACACTAACTAAACATATGATATCTGAGGGTCGTGGCCTTCTAAGCCACGTGTTCTGAGGTTCGTGGCCTTCTAAGCCACGTTATCTGAGGGTTGTGGATGCCTAATCCATGTTTCACCGAGACACGACGTTCTAGGATCCCACTAGTTCTAGTACCCATAGGGCCTTTCCCATCCATTGGTGCCACCAGTTACTTTGCGTGCATGCTGATACGTGATATGTCACTTGAACTACTATCCTAATGTGTTTATCTTGAACTGCCTTTCTTTTAAATCGTTTTATGAAAACCATTTTCTTTTTCACTCCTTTCTCTCTTTATTTTAGCATGGAAAATGGTTGTCTTTTGATAGTTGTTCGTGGAATCTTTTATTGGTGATATCCTGATGGGAGATTGCTCACACCCTACTTACACCCTTGGGTGTAAGTAGACTTGTTTACTTCTGATACAGGTAGGGGTCCAGCTTTTGGGAGCAGTGGTCCAGGTTGTTAGCGGGACTATCTACGTGGCGTTTTGGTGGTGGCTTAGAGGCGGTGTCCTCACACCGGGCGACAGTCCTTAGGTTGGTTTTTGGTCATCTTGTTTTAGTGTTATTTGGGTTTTGAATGCTTGTGAACCAAAAACCTGTTTGGTCAACTACATGTTTGTCTGTAACCTTTACTTCTGCTTGGTTTACTTTGATTGGATGCTTTATATTTATTCACTCGGTTAAATCGTTCCCAAAGTTTATTTTGATACTCGGGCACTTTTGCCAGCCCGTGGGGATCGGGAACGCCCTTCGGGCCTTGCCACGGGCCGGGTCGGGCGTCAGTTCGGATGGCGACCTGATTCAGTTCGTGAAATAATGGTATCAGAGACAGGTTTTGTTGGTGGTTTATGTTATTTGGGATGAGTTGGATTATACATGAGTTGGGTCTGTCGGGGCTCAGAATTCATGTTGCAAGTTGGGTGCCTGGCCAGCACGCCTCGTTACAGATACTGAGTCACCATGGGATGTCAGGGTGCTTGCTTCACTGATTTTTTGGGTAGGACGTGCAGGCTGTAGACTGTACGTGGACACCAGGTAAGAAAAGTAAAGCTTTTATATGGATTCGTTTTTGCATGTTTGGTTTATTGATGAATGTTTATCTTGTTGGAAAATTTATTCCCTTTTTATTGATGGTTTTCTTTCTTGATTGCTGCTCTTTTTTAGTAAGATGCCTCCCCGAAGAGTTCCCATGCATCCGCGAGAGGAATCCGGAGAGAGTTCTCCCGCGCCGCTTGATCAGAGATTCGTTGAGGCGATGGTCCGAGCCGTTCAGGCTTTGGGACAAGGGGCGACTCCTGCCCCCACCCCTGTTCCAGCTAGAGGGGAAGAATTTGGCTCTAGGAAGGATAGAGCTCAGAAGTTTCTGAGGAGAAAACCTCCTTCTTTCCGAGGTGGTTCAAAACCTCAGGAGGCAGAGGGGTGGCTTGAAAAGATAGAACGCATGTCCGATTTCCTTGACACGCCTGAGGAAGTCAGGGTGAAGTGCGCCTCGTTCCAGCTGGAGGGTTCCAATTGCAAATGGTGGGAATCAGTGGTCCAGGCTGGGAAGCATGAGCACATGAGCTGGAAGGATTTCAAGGGTATCTTCAACGAGCAGTATTGTCCAGAGTTCGTTGCCTATGCTAGATCTCGGGAGTTCATGGAGCTATCGCAGGGGAATCAGACAGTGATGGAGTATGCAAATTGCTTTGCTGAACTGGTACGGTACGCACCTGAGATAGTTTCGAGCGAATTCTTGAAGGCTCAGAAGTTTGAGAAGGGCCTTAGACCAGAAATTCACTCCAAGGTTTTCTTGTTCAAGCTGAAGACTTATGCTGAGGTGGTCGATCATGCTTGTATTGCCGAGATTGACCAGAAGGGAATGTCGGGGTTTTCTGGATCAGTTTCAGGGATTGGCAATGGCAGTTCATCTGAGAAGAAGAGGAAGCATGATGAGCAATAGAAGAAGGGTGATGGCAGCTCAGGTCATCCTCCCAGGCAGTTTTCATCTGGGGATTCCGGTGCAGGGTCTGTTGTGTTCCATCAGTGCGGAAGGGCAGGGCACATCCAACCTGTTTGTCCATACCCTCCCAGACCATGCCATGGATGTGGAGTTGTGGGACATCTACAGCGCTTCTGCAGGACTACACGCCCTTATCAGAGTGGGGCTGGATCAGTGTCTTCTAGAGGGGTATCATTTCAGTCAGAGCCGACCAGGACGACAATATCTCAGTTTAGTGGGCGTGGTGGTAGGACCGGATTGTCTTAAGGGCAGAGCCATATCAGGGCAGAGCCTCAGGCGAGCGGTCGTTCTCAGGCAGGGACCAGGCAACTTCATGTTGTGGATCAGGCACCAGCGGGATCTAAGGCAGGGCCTTCGACGGTTCGAGGTATTATTCTGGTTGCATCTTCTATAGCTGCAGTTTTATTTGATACTGGTGCTTCAGTTTCTTTCATATCTGCTCGTTTTGTGAATCTGCTGAACCTACCAACCGAGCTGTTATCGTTTGTTATGGAGTTGGTAACGCCGTTGGAGAAAAAGAGGGACCAAGGCCTTAAGTGCCGATCGTGTGCACTCTCTGTGTCGGGAGTTGAGATGGAATGGTATTTCTTGGTCCTTGACATGTACCTATTTGATGTGATCCTCGGTATGGACTGGCTGGTGCGCTTCTAGGCACACATTGATTGCTATCAATGCCGAGTCAGCTTTACAGCACCAGATGGGACTCCTCAGTTATTTCATGGAGAATGGGATCCTCGGTCGGGACGTGCGAGACCTCCACTCCCTGAGCTTGGAAATATTTCTTATCAGTTGTCATCGCTCGTGCTGGAGGACGATGGTGTTATTTCACAGGGCGGGTTACCTCGTGTAGTGGATGAGTTCCCAGAGGTTTTCCCAGATGATTTTTCTGGCTTACCCCCAGAGCGAGATGTGGAGTTCTATATTGAGTTGGCGCAGGGAACACAACCTATATCTCTTCCCTCATATCGCATGGCCCCCACTGAATTGAGGGAATTAAAGATACAGCTGGACGATTTGGAATCCAAAGGATTCATTCGCCCAAGCATCTCTCCTTGGGCCGCACCGGTTTTATTCGCGAAGAAGTCCGATGGAACCCTTCGGTTGTGCATTGATTACCGGAAGTTGAACAAGGTAACCATCAAGAATAAATACCATTTGCCTCAGATTTACGATTTGTTTGACCAACTGAAGGGGGAAAAGTGGTTCTCCAAGATTTATTTGCGTTCGGGATACCACCAGCTCAGGGTGAGAGAAGCAGATATCCTAAAGATGGCTTTCCGAAGCAGGTACGGTCACTTCGAGTACTTGGTCATGCCTTTCGGACTGACAAATGCTCCTGCAGTTTTCATGGCGCTCATGAATAGGGTGTTCCACCAATATCTCGACTCATTTTTCGTGGTATTCGTGGATGACATCCTGGTCTACTTTGGATCTGAGGAGGAGCATGAGCATCACCTGCGTGTTGTTTTGGGAACTTTGCGGGATCACCGCCTATACGCCAAACTATCAAAGTGAACATTCTGGATCAGGGAAGTGAAGTTTCTGGGGCATGTCGTCTCAGAACAAGGGGTTTCAGTGGATATCGAAAAGATCAGAGCAGTTATGTCTTGGGAGCAGCCGAGAAATGTGTTTGAGATCAGAAGTTTTCTGGGCTTAGCTGGTTATTACAGGCGCTTTGTCCCGGACTTCTCGCGGCTTGCCTCCCCCATGACCGCACTCACCCAGAAAGGGGTGAAGTTGGAGTGGAGCCCACAGTGCCAGACATCTTTTGAGGAGTTGAAGCGGCGGTTGACCACCGCACCTATGTTGACCTTACCAGAGTCAGGAAAGGGCTATGTGGTGTACTGTGATGCATCAGGTACAGGCCTTGGATGTGTGCTCATGTAGGATGATCATGTTGTGGCTTATGGTTCTCGCCAACTCCGGCCGCATGAGAAGAACTATCTGACTCATGACTTAGAGTTGGCGGTAGTGATGCATGCTTTGAAGACATGGAACCGCTATCTTTTTGTGGAAAAGTTTGTGGTCTACTCTGACCATAAGAGCCTGGCCTACATTTTCTCTCAGAAGGATCTCAATTTGAGGCAGCGCCGCTGGGTCGAGTACCTGCAGGGATTTGATTTTGATATTGTATATACCCCTGGCAAGGGTAATGTGGTAGCTGACGCTTTGAGTAGAAAAGTACCAGTGCAGGCGTTGAGGAAGTCCAGCGATGAGTGGACTTTGATGGGGCTCTTCGCCCAGTTGCATTTGGAGAGCAGGGAGCACAGTGGAGGTACTTTCTTGGCAAGCATCTAGTTGACTCCTGCCCTTCTAGAGTTGATTCAGCAGGAGCAGCCTGGTGATGAGTTTTGTCAGCGATCTATGCAGTTTCTTAATGGTGGGGAGACTCCTTCTGATTGGACTTTGTCTTCCCATAGGGTCCTATGATTCAAGGGTCGTGCTGTAGTGCCGTTGACTCTGAGAAAGGTGGTGATGTAGGATAGCCACCAATCGAAGTGGGTCGTCCACCCTGGTACCACCAAGATGTATTACGATGTTCGCCGTCAGTTATGGTGGCCAGGTATGAGACGGGACATAGCCGACTTCGTATCCAGAAGTTACACCTGCCAGCAAGTGAAAGCAGAGCATCAAAGACCATCTGGCCTGCTCCAGCCATTACCCATTCCTACCTGGAAGTGGGATGAGGTCTCCATGGACTTCATCATTGGCTTGCCTCATACACATCGAGGGAGGAATTCCATCTGGGTGGTGATTGACTGCTTGAACAAGTCAGCTCACTTTATTCCGATCAGAGATACAGTGAAGGTAGTGGAATTGGGCCACTTGTATGTTCAGGAGGTGGTCAGACTTCATGGTGTGCCATCGGAAGTTGTTTCTGACAGGGACCCCCGCTTTACATCACGGTTTTGGGGAGGCCTCTAGAAGGCCTTGGGGTCGCAGATTAAGATGAGCATGGCATACCATCCTCAGACCGATGGCCAGACAGAGCGGGAGAATCAGATTCTGGAAGACATGCTCCGAGCCTGTGTGTTAGATTTTGGAGGCTCATGGGATATCCATTTGGGGCTGGTCAAGTTTGCTTACAATAACAGTTACCAGTCTTCCATCAGAATGGCACCCTTTGAGGCGCTCTATGGCCGGCCTTGTCGGTCTCCTCTGTGTTGGGCTGAGGTAGGAGAGGCCTCGCTCTTGGGACCGAGTCTTGTTCAAGAGATGTCTGAGAAGGTCAAGCTGATTAAGCAGCAGTTGTTGACAGCTCAGAGTCGCCACAAGTCTTATGCAGATCAGAGGCGGCGGGACCTCGAGTTTTCAGTGGGGGACATAGTGTTCCTGAAAGTGGCCCCTCGCTTGGGTCACCGTCGTTTGGGGAAACATGGGAAGCTGACACCGAGATATGTCGGACCTTTCGAGATTCTTGAGCGGATTGGAAAGGTGGAATACAGGTTAGCTTTGCCCTTGCAGTTGACGTCGATTCACGACGTATTTCATGTCTCCCAACTAAATAAGTACAACCCCGACCCGTCGCATGTGCTAAATTGGGAGGAGCTAGAGATAGAGTCTGACTTGTCTGTGGTCGAGCGACCAGTGCGTCTAGTGGATTCTCGGGAAAAGGTGTTGCGTGGAAAGTCCATTCCTCTGGTGCGTGTTCATTGGCAGCACGGGAATGATGAACACGAGACTTGGGAGCGGAAGTCATGGGTTGAGCAGGAGTACCCATTTCTATTCTCTGATCAGGCTTTGAGCTGACTTTCTGAGGGCGGAATGTTTTCATGGTGGGGAGAATTGTCACGCCCAATCTTTATTGAGGTATACGTTTAATTTTAAATTTTTATTTCATAAATTAATTTCCGGTTTATTTAAATTATTTGGTTGTATCATGAGCCGAACCCGGTTTGGGTTGCCCGTTGGGGTAACGGTGCGCGTGCGCGGGCCATGCGCCGCTCGGCGCACGGGTAGGGGATGGGAAAAGCCATGAAGCTTTGCCATTTCAACGCACGGTCCCCGTTGCATGGACGAATCAAATGACCGATGTTAACTTCAGTTTTATTATTATTATTTACTTTATTATTATTATTATTGATACTACTATTATTATTATTAATTTTATGCTTTTATTAATGTTATTATTATATTATTATTATCGTTATTATTATCTTTATAATTATTATGATATTATTATTATTGTTTCTAATATATTATTATTATTATTATTATTATTATTATTATAATTATTATTGTGATGTGATTATTATTATTAAGATTATGATTATTATTATTACTATTAATATTATTATTTCTAATATTATTATGATATTTAATATTAGTATTTTATCTTAAATTGTTTGAATTTTTTTCCCCCATGTCTAACCCTAGCCGCCGCCACCCCTTCTCTCTCTCTTTTTTATTTTATTTTATTTCATTTATTTTCTTTCTCTTCTTATTCTTTTCTTCTTCTCTCCTTCCTCTCCATCTTCCGCTCGGCCTCACCCTCACGCCGCATCTCTTGCATCCGCACTCCCTCCCCTCTCTCCACTCTTCTCCTCCGCCCCAGCCGCATCCCGCCGGACTTCTCCTCTGCTGCGCCGCTCCTGCACCTCCCACCGGACCTACATCAGCCACGCCTCCACCTTGGGCCGACCTGCTGCTCCCCTTGCACCCCCAGCCGGCGCAACCCCCCCTGCCGCTCTTCTTTCTCTTCTCCTTCTTCTCTTCTTCTTCTTCTCTTCTCCTTCTTCTATTCTTCTTCTTATCCTCTTCTTCTTCTCCTCTTCTTCTTCTTCTCCTCTTCCTCTTCTCTCCTTCTTCTTCCCTTTCTTTTTCTTCCTCTTCTTCCCCTGCTGGTGCTCTCTCCCTCACACGCTCATCCGCGCTCCCCTCTCCCTCTATCCTGCCTCGGGCCGCCCCAGCTATCCCTTTACTGCCTGCTACCTCCCGCACATCCCAGCCCAACCGAACCTATCCGGGGCCGCGCCCTCCTGGTTTTCGGTCCATTTTGCCTAGCTGAGGTTGCACCTCCACCCTCCCTCCACTCAATCAGGCCGCACCCCCTCCACCAGCCTCCAGCAAGCCTCCGCTCCCACTGTCTCGCGTCGGACCATCAGCCGGTGCTCCGCCATACCTCCCTGATCAGCCGTGCTCCGCCGGATCTCTCCGCCAGACCTCCCCGCTGGACAGCGCCGTTGCGCCTCGCCCTGTTCGGCCGCACCTTCCATCAACAGCCGACACGCCCCTCGCTCCACTCTCCTTCCTCATCCGCCCCGGCCGGCGCACCCCCTTCCTGTTCGGCCGCCCTCCTCCGGCGGACCGCCGCACTCCCGCTCCTTCTCCTCTTCACGGGCAAGGTTGTTATTCTTCTTTTTATCATTATTTATTATTATTTATTTCATTTTATTGTCTTATCTAATAAGACATTAACATTTTCTTTTGATTTTATTATTATTATGATAATAACACTATTATTATCATTATATTATTATTGTTATTATTACATTAATAATATTATGTTCTTATAAATATATTAATGATTTATTATTATTATTATTATATTATTATTGTTATTATTATTGTATTATGTTATTATTATTATTATTATTATTATTATTATTTGTATTGTTATTATTAATATTCTTATTGTTGTTATTATTATATTATTATTGTTATTATTATTCTGTTATTTTCATTATTATTTTTTTACGTTATTATTATTATCATTTTTTTATTATGTTAACAATGTTATTGAGCCTGTTGTAGGATCTGCTGTTTTTAGGACCTGTTTGACGGCTCAAGACGGTGCAACCATGGCGCAACTAGAGTCTTGCGCCGTGTCTTTTTCCACGCCTGTTTGAGGTAGGTGATTTCACACTCAATTATCATCTGGCGATCTTTTGCGTGTTGGTTTAATTATTTTTTTCTCACCCTGCTAATTAGTTTCCATATTGAAAAAAAATATTTTTGATTACTTTTTAAATGTGTGAATCTAATTTTCCAGTGGTCTATTTATGTGGTGCAAGTCCATTTCTTTTATTGCGGAAACTCACTTTGGCTGTTTAGTATTATTTATAAACTGTGCAGTGTGGTTTAGGTTGTTTTTTAAAAAAAAGGAAAAAGAAAAAGGAAGTTTTGGTGTGTGTGTGTGATTTCCAAAGAGGATATCAGTGTGCAGGTGACACGTTTGGCTCTAAGTGACAATGTGACATGCTATATGAACTTTGATCTTTAGGTGAGCACAAGGAGGGAAGCTGGGGTATTAGGTGGGGAGACTAGGACTAGTGAGCTAGTGTTCCGGAGATGACCCGACCCGGTTTCACTGGCAGGTTTGACGACTACAACACTAACTAAACATATGATATCTGAGGGTCGTGGCCTTCTAAGCCACGTGTTCTGAGGGTCGTGGCCTTCTAAGTCACTTTATCTGAGGGTCGTGGCCACCTAAGCCACGTTTTATCGAGACACGACGTTCTAGGATCCCACTAGTTCTAGTACCCATAGGGCCTTTCCCATCCTTTGGTTCCACTAGTTACTTTTCATGCATGCTGATACGTGATATGTCACTTGAACTGCTATCCTAATGTGTTTATCTTGAACTGCCTTTCTTTTAAATCGTTTTATGAAAACCACTTTCTTTTGCACTCCTTTCTCTCTTTATTTCAGCATTGCAAATGGTTGTCTTTTGATAGTTGTGCGTGGAATCTTTTATTGGTGATATCCTGATGGGCGATTTCTCACACCCTACTTACACCCTTGGGTGTAAGTAGACTTGTTTACTTCTGATACAAGTAGGGGTCCAGCTTTTGGGAGCAGTGGTTCAGGTTGTTAGCGGGACTATCTATGTTGCGTTTTGGTGGTGGCTTAGAGGCGGTGTCCTCAAACCGGACGATAGTCCTTAGTTTGGTTTTTGGTCATCTTGTTTTAGTGTTATTTGGGTTTTTAATGCTTGTGAACCAAAAACCTGTTTGGTCAACTACATGTTTGGTTGTAACCTTTTCTTCTACTTGGTTTACTTTGGTTGGCTGCTTTATATTTATTCACTTGGGTAAATCATTCCCAAAGTTTATTTTGATACCCGGGCACTTGTGCCAGCCCGTGGGGATCGGGAACGCCCTTCGGGCCTTGCCGCGGGCCGGGTCGGGCGTCGGTTCGGATGGCGACCCGATTCGGTTCATGACAGATATATTGTTTTGGACGAGGCCTATATCATTTTTAGACATCTCGGTTGAACCCTTGACAAGATTCTTCAGCATGTTTGGAATTGTACATTCCCTCATTATGAAAATGATAATTATTGTTCATTGGTTATTCAACTAGTAGAACACCCATGACTGTGTTTTATTATAGAATTATTTACTCAGAACTTATTCCTACCATAAATTGTTCATATTTATTATTTGTAAAGGCATGTGTTTATAATATTCCTCATGCCTAATGTTTATGTTATCTTCCTCTGTATTTTTTACCCTTGCTGAGTATTTGAGCTCACCCCTTTCTTATGTTTCATTTCCCCAGGATATGAAGAAGTTAGTTATGAGTGACTTTCAGGCACAATCTAGGAGGCTTGAATGTTTCTATTGGGATAAATTTGTGTGGTATTTCTTTTAATGTTGAAATGATTAACTTATGTATGTATATTCTATCCAATAATAATAAACTGATCGATCTTTCAAGACATGATTCCTTGTATCATGCCAATGTTTTGTAACAAATCACTGACTCTGGGTAACTGGGGTCAGGGCGTTACAGTTCAAACAGTTGGTGCGTATTTTTTCAAGCCATACACCCTAAAAGGAGACCCCATGCATCTCTCCCCCCCCCACCCAAGAATAGGAACATGATTATGGGGCACATTTAGGGGAAATCGTAAGACCATATCAGAAAACCTCCTCTGTGAAATTAATTTTCCCAAAATGTCATTTTAATGTTTTATTAAACCCCATTTTAATCCCAATTGGACCCCCATTCAGTCCCGTGTTTTCATTAAAAAAATTTGAGCCATCCAAATATATTCCAATCCATTACGACCTCCTTTATTCAAGATATGAAGCTCATATTGTTGATGATCTCCATTCCCAGTAGGGGGTCTCATCCCATGTAGTTTCCTTACTCCATTCCATTCTATTCCCATTCCTTAATTGGCTTTCTTCCAAGATTTCTTGTTGAATATAGATCTATATTTGGATCTATATCTATAATATTTCGATATAGATCAAGGGATTACATGATCATTAATATTTCTATCTTGGTTTTTGGATTTTGATTCAGATCTCATTCTACATCATTACACTACTAAAATGGGGGATTTCAATTGGGATATAAATTATCAATGCTTTGAGAAAGGTGGTATATAATTCAAATCCCATATTATTGATTGATATTATGTGTATGTAATTTTAGAATGTATATTTTATGATTTTAAATTGTGTTATCATTTGGATTAATTAATTTGGTGAATTAATTAATTACAGACATTGTGAAATTTTTATATTTGGATTGTAGATCATTTATAATTATTTGATGAATAAATTATGAGATATTGTGATATTTTATTAGAGATATTTAACTGATTAATTAATTATAAAATATTGAGATAGCTGATTTCAGATAATCAATTGATGAATTAATTGTGAGATATTGAGATTTTTTATTTAAGAATATTAATTAAAAATTTAATTATGAGATACTGAGATTCTGAATTGAGATTAATAATTATTGAAATTAATTATGTGTTAGTTATTAACTAATTAATTAGTGATTTAATGGGGTTTTTGTTTTTAATTGATTTTATAATTATTTAATTTGAATCATGTGATGGCTAACTGATGAATTATTATTCAAATTGTGATGATTAATTAATAGGGGAATTAATTAATGTGATTGGTATGGTTGAATAATTGTTGAATTACTAATGAAATTTACATATACAATTAATTTCATAATTAATTATGGATCGATGAATGTTATCCGGGTCATTCAATTTTGAAATTATGAATGTTATCATGGTCATTTTTTGTTAAATAAATGATGGGAACATGGTCATTCAATTGTATAAAGTATGAATGATAATATGGGATCTCCAATATGAATAAAAGAATGAGAACATGATCATTCTACTATGTGAAGAATGAATGATTACATGGGAATCCAAGTATGAGTAAAAGAGTAGTAACATGGTCATTCTATTTTGTGAGTATGAATGGTAACATGGGAATTCAGGTATGAATTAAATTATTGTAAAAATGAAAATCTGAGATATTATATCCCTCAGATATACTTTGATCTTATCCATAAGATGAAGTAGTTATTGAGGTACGAGTGTCTATTAAAACCCAAAAGTTAATGTGGTTAAATAAATATTAATTGATCATGTGTTATCTATTTGATTAATCTTTTTACTTGTTTTATATAAAGTATTATACACTATTAATTTATTTAATAATGTTTTATGTGTCATTTTTTATGGTCTTCAGAATTGTAGTCACTACCATCATGGGATTCATGAATGGTACCCAAATAGATTTCACTGTTTCATGATATGATAAAAGAAAAGGAACTATGTTAGGTGTCTAGGATGAGATAGAGTAGGGATACAAGAACCATATGTTTTTTGGGATCTGCATTGGAGTTATCACTGTCCTTAAATTTTAGTTTTCATTTTGAAAATTGAAACATATATTAATATGACATATTTTCGGTTAAATTTCATATTGTATGTCCAGTTTTAGTCATCATGTGATATTGGTATCATCTTGGTTATGTTTATGTATTTGGTTTTTGTTTATTTATTTTAGGCTCATGTATTACTCTTAAAAAGGTTATATTCTCCCAATGACTAATAATAGACCCTAGCCGCAAGTTGGTAGCTCCTAGTGTATGAGAAGGTGATACTGAGGTCATGTGAATGATCAGTTTTGGGCACCAATGTGTGGCACCTGGGCCGAGGCATTACTATGTGGTATCCTAGGGGAATTATTTTCATTTTATTTTTTATTACTATTTGGGAAAGGATAAAAAATACTTGTAAGAATTATTTCTTTTTTATGATCTTCTTTATGATACGAGATAACCCATGTATGGGGGAGAACCCAAATACCTTGGGTTGTATTTTTTTAATTTTTTCTGTTATATTTGAATATTGATTCACCATGAGTGATGCACTTGTTGTGTGATGGGATTATTTTTTCTATAATTTAATAATATTTGGACCTTGGTATAGTAATTTATGAGAGTTTAGTTTTAATGCCTCATTTGGGGCACTAATGATTATTTTGTGACATGCATTGTTTTAGGCATGCAACGGAAAATGGATTTTTGTTATGTTATTGGACAATAACAATTTTTCCTTACATGATAATTGAAATGAAAATGTTCCTAATGTGAAATTGAAATTGTAAAATGATACAAGAAAATAAATGAGAGTCTAAATGGGATACTTTAATAATGATTATGAGTTTACCCCTTTTGAACCATGACCTATATGTATGATGGTTAATGGTAGAGATAGAACATTTGTTTTAACTATGTGATGGGTTTTGGGGAAATAACATTTTATGGAATATAGTACTTATGATAAATATTTAATGTTTTAATATATTTTCTAAGGTGCATGTTTTGTGTTTTAGAGTAATTTCACAATGAAGACGCATATTGAGAGGATGAAAAGAGTGTAGGGATAGAGATGATCTACCAGAAATATAATATGATTAACCAATTTTTTCAGGTGAGGATGTTGGGGAAATGATTGAAGAGAAAATTGGTCTCTTCATGAAATCCATGAAAGGATACCCAAGGTAGATTTTGGGGATTATTCCTGATTTAAAATGTGAGTTATAGTTGCAATACCCAGTAAATTTTACTAGAGAGTGTGGACCTGAGGGAGCTGAGTTCAATATTGAGTCCATCAAGACTATACATGTCCATTTAATGACTAATTCTAAGAGGAGGTTCATGTTGGATACTTATATTCTATATGATTTAGTGAAGTACTAGTGGGACACTAAGGTGTAGACTGAACAAGCTGAAGTTATGCTATCGAAGGAAATCATGGAAAAGATCATGGAGTACATTTATCATGATACGTTGAGTTGAGAAAGAGGAGTTGAGTTCATGAGGTTAACTCATGGGATTATAACTGTGATGGAATATGATGGACTCTTTATAGACCTAGACTGCATTTCTCCATCATTCTTATGAGATGAGATGGTTATGGAAAGACATTTAAAATATATAATTAAATTTTAGATTAAATACCAGGTGATCCTTTTATGTTAAATTAGTTTAACTAGGTGGTGGATCCAAATTTAAATGTTGAGGGGAACCTGAAGGAGTATTCTATTGTAGGATTCATAGTTTTAGTTGAATGCATAAGAGGTCTGAATTTAGAGATTAGGAAGCTTCACTATGTCAACTTTAATTTGGTTAGTGGTACATAGAGTGCAAAAATAGAGGGGTTAGTTTCATAGGATCTTACTCAATTGGTCAATAAATATTGTGGTAGGCCAAGACACATATGAAGAAATTACCCCTTACCACAAGTAGAATAATAGTCTTACTGAAAGATGGGACACCTACATATTTTCTGTAGGACCCAACAACTGAAAAATACTGATAGAAACGACCAATAGAACTAGGTTGAAGGAAGGGGATCCTCTAGACAATATTATTAAATAAGCTGATGTTTTTATGGGCATGGATGTAGATGACGTTTACATAGTGCTTCTAAAAAAGAGTGCATATATCAACAGAGTGGTGTAGCATATGGTAGATAGGTTCCATCACAGGGAATAAAAGTAGGGAATCATCATTCCATTATGCCTAAACATGTGGATAGGTAGGATATACCATCAACAATGAGAGGTAATATTCTTTTATCATCTATACTAGATAGTGAATTATTTGATATTGGTGACTCTCAATCAATAATTTCTTTGGAATTGGAGAATGGATTTTTCTTGGTGGTGCAGTTCATGATAGGGTTTTTGACGATTGATGATCCTATGAAATTATTGTTGAGAGACATTTTCATATGTATGGGGTGTCTCTCAAGGTTGGGGAGCATCTATTTCTATGAAAACATTACATCATACACATTTGAGGATTTTACATGATCTTAGGTATGGACTAGTTAGTATAACAATATCCGACATAGATGGTTCTCATGTGATAGTTAGTTTTATTTATCATAATAAGACAATTATGTGCACTGTAGAGTGTGGATTATCTAGGAATACTGAACATGTCCAATTTCTCAGCAACTGTGAGAGTTCACATCCTAAATTTCTAGTCAATTTCTGGATGATTTAGGTTCAATGAATGATGTATTTAAACCAATAGTAGATCAGTTTCAGGATGTCTTTCCTAAAAAAATCTCAAGGCATCCACCTTGGAGGGATTAATAGTTTACTATTATGCTCATAATAGGGGGAACCAAATTATATTCTACTATAACGAATGTAACTAATAATGATTCAAGTTCTCAAGATTCATTTTGGAAAAGTGGGAGGATAAGGGGTTTATCCATCCGAGTAAAACACTTTGGGGTTCACCAGTTTATTGATAATATGGCTGATGAGACTCTACTCTCATTTTTGGATGACCTTATGTTGAATTATATTATAGTGAAAAACTGGTATCCACTCTCGCATGTTAATGATCATTTTGACAAGTTGAGAAGGACCTGTACCATTTCAAATATTGAATTGAGATTGGTGTATCATCATTTGAGAGATAGGAAATTTGATATACCAATTAATTATTTGAGAAGCAGTTTTGGACTATATGAGTTCATCGTAATGCATTTTGGGAAGATTAATACACCAAGAGTTTCAATGGACTTGACGAAAATGATCTTCCATCTGTACCAAGATATTTTTTAATTAGTGGTTGTGGATGAGAACTTTTTACACTACAAGAATCATGATGATCATTCCCAAAATCATGAAATCATCATGAGTACACCAACAAAGAATACACTATATTCCATTCTATCTATGTGTCAGTTTTGGATTGATTAGGTACACTTTTTCTGTCACATCATCTTGGAGGATGTTATGTTAGTTGATTTAGTGATATTTCAGGATGACTTTTTTTGGTTGCATCCCAAGAAATATTTTGATATCCAACACTTTTTTGGGTTATCTAGATATTATCAATGATTCAAAAAAGTACTATAACAATTGGAAACACAAATTTTTGTCTTGAAATGAATGTGTTAATGATCTACTATTTTGGATCACGTGAGAATGATTTCTAAGAGGTGAAGAAGCTCATGACATCGGTAACAATCTAGATCCTACCTATGCTAGGTGCAGAGTATATGGTGAATTTATTCACTATATTGGTTTTTTTAGAGAGGTTCATGAAGGTAGTAAATTTATTTCCAACATTAGAGAATTTATTTGGGGAGATGTTTGGGGAAATGTATGTATAGGAGATATTTCATTTCATAGGGTTCCATAGACTATTGATTCAGATTGTGAATCATGTTTTACATAATTTTTCTATCAGGGATTGCAGAAGAATCTGAGTAGATAGGTTTTTTTGTGAATGGATTTCCACCCACAAATATATAAGAAGTGAGAGCATACTATACAGGTGCTAGGGGATATTCTACGAAATTTTGTTCTTGATATTGGTTGGTCTTGGGAGAAGTAGTTGACACTAATGGAGTTCACTAATAACAATAGTTATCTATGAACTATTCATATGTCACCATATGAGTCACTTATAGTAGGACATGAAGATCACCTCTATGCTAGATAGAGGGCAGTGAGATTGATTTTTCATGACCGAGTCCCGCTCTAGAGATATTGGGCTAGGTAAAAATGATTTAGAAATGTATGGCTAAAACTAAACTTATAGATATTTTTTTCCCAATTGATTTGAGTGAATCCTAGAGTTTATAGTGGGTGATCGTGTATTCATTTAGGTGTCTCCTATGTTAGGTCACCATAGTATACATAGACAGGGCATGTTGGGGTGTAGGTTTGTTGGACCATTTGAGTTCGTGGGGTGATTTGGGTAGGAGGCATACTGATTTGATCGTCCACAAAAATACAGTGCTATGCATTCGGTTTTCCAGGGATCAACACAATGATAGTATCAACCCGACCCTTCTCATGTTATATATATGGATTATGATGAGATTGATATAGATGTTTACATTGAGGAAAATCGGATTCATGGGTTGAATTTAATTGATAATGGGTTGCGGGGAAGGACTATGCCGATAGTTCATGTTTTATAGGAAGATGGATGTGTTTAAGAGGAATCATGGGAAAGGGAAATAGATATGAGGGCTCAATGGTCCAATATTTTTTACTCAGAATCTCAGAGATGTTTGGGAGTACAATTTGATGATGATCCATTATAAGGTGGGGAGATTGTAAAACCCCATCATTTTATGGAGATATCCCAGCCTCTTTATAGGTAATATTTTTACATGTATTGATTATTTATCAATTGAGTTTTACATTGGGGTTTGTTTGGGTGAAAAATTGGGGAAAATGAAAGAAAGAGGATAGTGCACCATTGGTGGACATTTTTCCCTATCCAAGCACCCTGGCCCAATAAACCGTGGATCACTAGACATAATGTTTTTTCTCAACTAGCTCATGATTTTTCAATCAATGTTCTCTAAAAGGAGAAAACATGCACCCCCTAGAATATGAACATGGTTAAGGAACATAGTTAGGAGAAACTTTGCACACCAAGAAACAAAACATGCTTCAAATTTTTATTTACCAAAAATTTTGTTTTAAAATTTCCCGAGATTCCATTTGAATCCAAAATTGATGGATATTCTGATATAGCATTTATTTAAATATTTTTTAGGCCTTTAGAAATATTCTAATTCATCATGACCTCCATTCTTCATGATATGATGACCAGATTAATGATATTCACTCCTCCCGGTAAGAGGACCTCGTCCTGTGTAGTTTTCTTCCTCTGTCTCATTCATTTCCCATCCATTGAAGGTCATTATTACCTGTTATTGTTTGGATCTAGATATGTTGATGGATATAGATCAAGTATTTGTGGATATAGATCTAGGTATTATGGGATCATGATTTTTTCCATCTAGTATTAAAAATTTATATCTTGATCTTATCCTACGTTGTTACTCAACTGAAATTGAGGATTTCCATTGGGCGGTCATTCATCAACAGATTGAGATAGGCAGTATATGATTTAAATACCATAGTCTTGACTGCAATTATGTTAATGTAATTGTATAATTTATATTTAATAATTAAAAAATTATTTCATGATTGAATTAATTAATATGATAAATTAATTAATTATGGAAAATGTGAAATTGGGATATTGGGATTGTAGTTCATGAAAGATTAAATGATGAATTAATTATGAGATATTTGAATATTTGAATTCTGAAAATTAATTAGGGAATTAATTATATGATATTGAGATAGTTTAATTGAGATAATTAGTAGATGAACTATTTTTTATGTATTGAGATAGATGGATTGAGGTAATTTATTAATGATTTATTTTTGAAATACTGAGATTATGAATTGAGATAATTAAATATTTAATTAGTTATTGTTTAGTGATTAATTGATTTCATAGTTAATTAAAGGGAATTATGTTCTTAATTGTTTGAGGAACTAATTTAGGTAATTCATGCTATGAATAATTTTTGATTAATTATTTATATTAAGATGAATTATTAATGTGTGAATTAATTACTTATATAGGATTATTTGACTAATTTTTGAATTAGTTATAGAATTTATGTGGATAATTAATTATTTAATTAATTATTTGTTGATTAATGGTAACATGGTCATCCAATTATGATGTCCTAAATGGTAACATGGTAATTTAGTTGTGAAATAATTAATGAGAACATTTCTTTTCAAATGTATAAATTAAAATTTTTAACTTTGGAATTAATGTATGAATAAAATAATGGAAACACTATAATTCTATTGTGTAATGTATGAAGAGTAACATGGGCATTCATGTATGAACAAAATAAAGTGAACATGGTCAATATATTTTATTATTTATACATTGTATCATGGGAATTCATGTATGTATTAAATAAGGGTAACAATGAAATTTTGAGATATATTATCCCTCAGTTATATGTTAGGATCCAACCTGACCTGATGTTTGTGTTGATGTACGAGTATCAATGGGAACTCATAGGTTTATAAGGACAGATAATAATTTATTGATAATGTGTTAACTTTTTAATTATAATTATAATATTTTATTTATGAAATTTCAGATTCTTTTATTTGATTGAATATTTTTTTAAACGTCATTAGTGGTGTCTTACTGAGTTTCACTCACACCTTACTTAGGTTGCCTGATTGGAATCAGAATAGATTTTATGGGTTCATGATTGGATATGGGAATAAACTATTTGATTGGTGGATATGTCGTGATAGGGAATGGATAAGGTAAATAAATGTGGTTCCAGACCCACATGGGAGTTCCCAGTTTCCTTACATTTAAGTTTTCATTTTAATGCTTCACACCTACATTATCATGATGTATCTATTGCATAATTTTATATTATATCTCCAGTTTCGGTCATCATGTGATATTGTTAACTTCTTGGTTATGATTATATATTTTGTTATTGTATATTTATTTTAAGCTGGTGTTTTAATCTTTCAAAGATGTCATATTTTCCCTACGAATGATATTGGACCCTCATTTCTAGTTGGGATCATGTAGTGTACGGTGTGGTTCTATTGAGTTTATGTGACTGATCAGTTCTGGGAAACAATGTGTGGCACCCAGGCTGGGGTGTTGCAAAGTTTTATCAGTTGACAATTAATTTCTTTTTCTTTTGTATTACTATTTTGGAATGTTAAACATGATACTAGGAATATTTGGGCCTTGGTTATGAGCTCATTCATGGGAGTATCTGACCCATGTATTGGAGAGAACCCAAATATCTTGGATGGGATTACTATTATTGAAATTTTCTATTATAATAGAATATTATTTCACCTTGTGTGACACACTTGTTGTGTGATCTGATCATTGTTTCTAAAATTTATTAGAATTTGACATGTGTCCTTGTATGGGATTAGAGTTCAGTTCTCATACATAATATTATACACTCATGATTCTTTTTTGACATGCATCATTTTAGGAACAAAAGGGAAAATAGGTTTTGGGTATGTTTTTGAATTTGAACAATTTTTCTATAATTGAGAATTAAAATGAAAATGTTCTTAATGTGAAATTTAAATTATAAATGATATAAGATGTGATTTGGGTGTCTAATTGAGAAACATGAATAATCAGTATGATTTTACCACTTGTGAATCATGAAAAAGAGATATTATGGATAAGGTTAGTGATAGTTCCATGGTTTCGACCACTTGGATGGGTTTGGGGAAATTACTTTTTTGTGTCATATTTCATTTCACATAAATGTGTAATGTGGTGAAACGTATCCCAAAGAGAGTGTTTTGAGTTGTATAGTTATACCATCATGACTATGCCTATTTAGAGGGGGATAAGCAGGTTGGGATGAAGATGATCTTCATGTAATGTAACATGATTCACAAATTTTTCTGATTGAGGATATTGGGGAGATGTTCCAAGAGAAATTGGTTCTCTTCATGGTGTTCATGGAATTAGACCCACAGTAGGTTGTGTGGAGCATGCCTCCCTTTACATGTTTGTTCTAGTTAAAATACCCTCTATATTTTATTGGAGAGGATGAACCTAATGGAGATGTGTTTTGGATTGGTTTCATTGATACTATGCATGTCCATTTAGATACTCATTCTAAGAGGAGGTTCAAGTTGGCTACTTATATTCTACCAGGATCAGAGAGGCGTTGGTGGGATAATTAGGTGTTGAATGGATAAGCTGATGGTACGTTATAGAAGGACATCTTATAGATGTTCCTGCAGAACTTTTACTAGGAGACGCTGAGTTTTGGGAGAGGTGCAGAGTTCATGAGGTTGAATCAGGGGACTATGTCTATGATTGACTATGATGGATTCTTTAAAAAAGTGTAGTGACTTTCTCTAACATTGGTAGTGGAAGATATTGCTACAAGAAGACATTTCGAAGACAATATTAAAAGTGACATTAATTCTGAGGTTAATTATTTCTGATCAAAGATGATTTCTGAGGTGGTGGATCCAGATCTCATAGCTAAGGGGAATATGAATGATGATTCTAGTATATGATAGATAGTTTTAGCTGTATTATTAGGATATACGACTTTCGAGAATATAAAGCATAGCTTCGAAAACATTTTCCACGAATGTGGGAAGAGTAGGGCACATACACATGGATTAGTATCTAAGGATCACACTTGATTGGTTTGTCACTAGTGTGGTAGGACATGACACATAATAATATAGTTCCCCTGATAACCATTTGGGTTCTAGTCATCCAAAAAGATGGTACATCAAGAAATGTTTTGTCAGACCCAGCAACTGATGACTTGTAATGGAGGACATAAAAAACTAGGGGGTGGGATGAGCATTTTTTACACCATATTTGTATGTAATATGGTGTTCTTTAAGCCATGGAAGTAGAGGTATTGGACATAGTAATTCTAAGAAATATATCTTATATCATTAGAGGTGCATAGCAGAGTGGACTTAGGTTTCATTACAAGGAAGACATGTAGGGAAGATGTATTCCATTCGGCTGACACATGTGGATAGTGAGGATAGACCATTGATAGTGAGAGGTATTATTCTTGTATCATCTATAAAAGATAGTGATTTATTTTATTTTGGTTACTCTCATTCCTTTATTTTCTGAAAACATCTGAATTTGTGGATCCTGTTGGTGGAGTTTCTGAGATGGGTTCAGATTATAGATCCACATCTAGGAGTAAAGTTGACAAACATTTTCATATGCCATGGTTTTTCTCTCATGGTTATGGTGTATCTCTTTATATTGGATTTTTACATTCAATAAATTTCAATATTTTATATCTTTCTAGGTATGGAATATTTACTACAATAATGGGCCAACCTAGACTGTTATCTTAGTAGAGTTACTCTTAAATCTATTAAGGGTGATAATTACTTTCATCATGTAGTGTGGGATATCCATGTGAGCCGAACATGGGAAATTACATTGGAAATGGGAGAGTTTATAGCCTCGGATTCTAGTCTATTTTTTGATGATGGAGGTGTAAATAAGGATTTATTTTGACTTGTAGTAGGTTAGTTTCAGGATTTTTTCGGGATGAATTCTTAGGGATTCCACATGGGATGGATGTAGAATTTATTATTGAGCTTTTACTAGGGGGCATAGCCAGTTATTGTTCACCCATTCAGAATGGAACCGATATAGATTCATGTGATAAAGACTCAGCTTGAAGAGTTTTAGGATAAGGGGTTAAACCTTCTAGGTACATCGCTATGGGGTTAAAAAAAATTATTTTACTGAGAATTTTGATGGGATTATACTCTTATTTGTTGGTTACCGGAATTTAAAACAGATTACCATGAAAAAATTGTAACCACTTCCTCGTATCCATGATCTTTTTGACATGTTGAGAGGAGATTGTATAATTTCAATTACGGAAATGAGATTGGGGTATTATTATGTGATATTTCAGAATTTTTATACACTAAGGAATTATTTTAGAATCAATTATGACCTATATTAGTTATTTATAATTTCATTTGTGTGGATGACTGCTCAAATAGTGTTGATGTCCATGATGAACATGATCATCCATCCCCACCCAGAACAAATTTAATTAGTATTTTTTTATGATAACTTGGGGTATAATAATACCCATGATTATCATAACCATTATATTGACATACTCTATAGTATACTATGAGATAATAAACTATATTCCAAGCTATCTATGTGTTAGTTTTGGATTGATCAAGAATACATCCTAACTCACATCATATCAATGTAAGGTGTGTCACTAACATAGAGAATGTTCTAGCAGTCATTTTTTTAGAGTATCCTAAATTTTATTTGATATACATACATTCATAGGTTTTCATGGATGTCTTTAATGATTCATAAAATACTTAAACCAATTGGAAGCACCACTTTTTGGGTTGAACAAAAATACGATAAAAATGAAATAGTCTGGAGCATGTGATAATACATTCAATGAGCTGAAGAATAGGTTGACATAGACACCACTCATGATCCTACCAGAGCTAGGGTAGGTGTATTTAGTGAAAGTTTGTGCTATATGTGTTATTATTCTTAGGATGAAGTAGGTATCACTTTTTTTCTATATAAGAGACCGTTATATTTAGAGTAGTTGGGAGAATTGTATGTATGGGATATAGTTTATTTGCATGGGGTTCTATGGAATATTTTTTCCCATCATGATTCTTGTTTTACTTATGAATATAGAAGGGATTTTAGAAGGCATTAGTAATATTGGTTTTTTGAGTATGTTTTTTCACCCATAGATAGATTAGTAGTTAGATAATTATAAATAGGTTCTTGGGGATATGCTGTGAAATAGTGTTCTAGATTATTATGGGTCATGGGAGACGTACTTGGAAGTAGTGGGGATCTATTATAATTACATTTATCAAGAAAATATTCTGATGGAAACATATGAGTCACTTTATGTTAGGTTGTTCAGACCACCACTATGCAGGAAGGATGTAGATGATCTTGAGCTGTTGGGATCAAGTCTCGAGACAGAGGCATTAGAGAAAGATAAACTGATATCAAAACATATCGATTCATATTAGAGTAAGGGGAATTTTTTTCCAATAGGTTACGATGACCCCATGATTTTATAGTGGTTGATCATGTATTCCTTCGAGTGTTTCCTCAGTTGGGTCATTATAGGATATGGAGATAGGGAATTTTTGTGTACAGTTTGGTTGGACCCTTTGATGTCATGGACACAATAGGGATGGGGGCATACCGATTGGAATTACATAGATATACATTTATTTTCTTGATGTTTTCAATGATTCAAAACTTTTGCAGTATCTCCCAGACACTTCTCATATGATCAATTAGGATTATGTTGATCTTGAGATAGATGTTCCCTTTAAGGAGCATATGTAACATGAGTTGAATTGTAGTGAGAAAGTGTTGTGGGGAAATATTGTTTTGATAATTTATGTATTGTGGAATCATGGATATGTTTAGGTAGAACCATGGGAAAGAGAATAAAATATGATGTCCCAATGGTCCAATCTTTTTTACGAGGAATTTTAGAGATGTTTGGGAGTACATATTAAGGCTGAACTGTTTTAATGTTGAGATACTTTGAAACCCTATTACATTATGGATATGTCCCAAAATGTTAATAGGTATTATTTTTTACTTGTGTTTGTTATTTTTCATTTTTTAACATTATGCTGTGTTTGGGTGAAAATTTGATAAAAACTGAAGAAATAGGACAGTGAACGGTTGGTACACGGTTTTATCTAACCTTGTGCAGTTGCCAACCAAAACATGGAACCCTAGACAGAGGGATTTTATAAGGGTAGTGCACAGATTGTCAAATATTGAACCCTAAATGGAGAAACCAAGAACCCCAATAAGATGCATATTGTCATGGAACTTGTTATGGAGAAACTGTGCACCAAACAACAAACATTGTACCACAATTTAATTTGCCAATAATATTATTTTAAAATTTACCTAGATTATATTTTAATCCCAAATCAACCCCTATTCATAAATAATGTTTTATTAACATTTTTAGATCCCTTTGGATTTATTCTAATACATTCAAACTTCTGATCATCATGATCCAATGCCCTAATTGGTGATTTTCGCCACTCTTTATAAGATGACCTCATCCCATGTTGTCACCTTCCTCCTCATTTTTTCCCTTCTATTGAATTCTATTCTTACCTATTTTTGGAAGGATTTAGATCAATGTATAGATACTGATCTAGTATTATTTGGATGTAGATCAATGGATTAGGGGATTTTGATTTTTTAAATATTGGATTTAGGATTTAGATCTAGTTCTCGTTCAACGTCATTACTCTGCAAAACTTGGTGGTTTCTATTTGGATATTGTTCACCAATGGATATAGGTAGGTGGTCTATGACTAAAATATAATAGTATTAACTACAATTATGTGTTTGTAATTTTATAATTTCTATTTTTTATTTATAAAATTATTTCTTGATTAAGTCAATTAAAGTGGAAAATTTTCTAATTATGGAAAATGAGAAATTGGGATGTTGGGATGGTTGATCATTAATAAGTTATTAATGAATTAGTAGTTAGATATCGATATATTTTATTTGAGAAAATTAATTGATTAAAGTATAATGACATATTGATATAGTTGATTTGAGAAAATTAATTGAAAAATTATTAATGAGATAGTAAGGTATTGTTGATGAGATAATTAATTAATTAATTATAAAATAATGATATTTTAAATTGAGATAATTAATTTTTGAGTTAATTATGGTTTAATGATTAATTAATTTTTGAGTTAATTAATGATAATGATGTGCATAATTGATTGGGGATTAATGAAGGTTATTAATCTGATAAATAATTGTTGAAATAGTATTCATATTAGGCTGATTAATTAATTTGTGAATTAATTAATTAAATTGGTATGACTGACTATTTTTTGAAGTAGTAATGGAATTTATGTGGATAATTAATTTTATAACAACCAATTTGTTGATGAATAGTTACACAGTCAGTCAATTGGGATTTCATGAATTATAACATGGTCATTTAGTTGTGAAAAATTTGGAACTTGGTCACACAATTGTATAAGGTAATAATTATGACACGGGAATTCAAGAATGAATTATAGGACGAGAAAAATATAATTCATTTTTTTTGAAGTATGAATGGTAACATGGGCATTAAAGTATGAATAAAATAATAGGAAAATGGTAATTATATTACGTGAAGTAAAAATGGTAACATGTGAATTCTAGTATGAATTAACAAATGGAAATAATGAAATTATATGCTATAAAACCCTTGGATATACTTTATGGTCCAACATGAGTTGAGGTAGGTACTTAGGCTTGTGAGTCAACGGGAACCTAGAGGTTTATGTGGTTAAATAAATAATAATTTATAACGGGTTAAATGTTTAATTATATTATTAATTTTTTTTATACAATAACATACTCTATTATTTGACTTGATATTTTTTTAGACGTTTTTGGTGGTGACCTACTGAGTTATACTCATTCCCTACTAAAAATTCCTGGTTGGTACCTAAATAGATTTCTGGTTTTCATGACAGGATAAGGGAAAAGTCTATGTTTCAGGTGGTTGAGTCAAGATGATGAAAGGATAAGGGAACAAGATTTGGTTTGAGACCCTCTTGGGTGATTTCAATGTCCATACATTTGATTTTTCCTTTTGAATCGTGAAACATACATTAACATGACATATATATATAGTTCATTTTTATATTTTATATGCATTTTTTGTCATCTTGTGATATTGTTCTCTTACTGGTTATGGTTTTTTATTTATTTATTTTCTACTTTTTTCCATATGTTTTTACTCTGAAAAAGAAGGTATATTCTCCCCATGATTAATATTAGAGCATCAAGGAATGTTAGAAAAATCTTGTGTACTGGGATGTCCTCTTAATGTCATGTGATCAATTGGTTATAGGAACCAGTGTTTGGAACCCAGGATGGGGTGTTACAAAGTGTTATCATAGGATTTTTTTAATTCTTCTTTTTTATTCAAATTTGGGAAAGGTAAACCTAATAATGGGATGAGTTCGACCTTGGTTATGAGCTCGTTCATGGAATTATCTAACCCATGTGTAGGGAAAAACCCAAATACCCAGGGTGGGATTATTGTTATTGATGTTTCCTGTTAATGTTGAACATTATTTCTCCTTGGGTGACACACTTGTTGTGTTATGTGATTATTGGTTCTCAATTTTTTTGAGATTTCACTTATGGACTAGTATGGCATGAGAGTTTAGTTTTAAGGCTTCATTATAGAAGCTCTTTATTGTTTTTGGACAAGCGACATTTTAGGCACACAATGGAAAATGGGGTTTCGGTATATTATTAAACATTAACTGTTTTTCCTTACTAGATAACTAAAATGAAAATGTTCCAGATATTAAATTGAAAATTTAAATTTTTGAAAGAATATAAATGGTTGTCTAAATGAGAAATGTGTATAATGAGTATGATTTTACCACTTGAGAACCATGACCTAGATGTATGATTGTTAAGGGTATGGATAGCACACCTATTTTGACCATGTTGTAGGGCTGGGGGTGGGGTGTGTAAATGAAATGTTGTATGATATTGAATTTCCCAAAATTGGTAATATTGTGAAACATTTCATAAGGTGAGTGTTTCATTTTTTAGAGTTAGTTGACCATGAAGATGCCTATTGAGAGGATGAAAAGTGGGTAATTATAGAGATTGTCTACTAGTAATGGAACATAAGGCACTGATTGTCCCATGTGAAGAAATTGTGAAGATGTTACAAGAGAACATAGCTCCCTTCATGAAGAATATGGAAAAAGACCCATGGCAGGTTGGGAGGAGCATGGCTGAATTGACACATGATTTCCATTTGTATCACCCTCATACTCTTACTGGAGATGGTGGACCTAAGGGAGTTCAGTAATATATTGAGTTCATGGAGACTATACATCACTATTTAGAGACTCATTCTATTAAGACAGTCAAGTTGGATGCTTATTTGATACAAGGACCAGCGAATCATGGGTGGGACACTTTAGACGGACATGATAGGCTGATTGAATGTTATGGCATGAAATATTGGAGATGTTTTTGGAGAACTTATATCTAGATACACTATGTTGGTAGAGGGGATCTAGTTCATAATGTTGAATGAGGGGTGTATGTATGTAACGGATTTTGTTGGACGATTTATAGGATATTAGTGATTTTCTCCAGCATTGAAAGGGGATGAGTTGACTAAAAAAATCAATTTCAAAGATATGAATAAATGTGATATTAAGTCCCATGTTAAACTATTATGGTTAAATAAGTTTTACGATGTGGTCAATCAGACTAAAATTTCAAAGGGGACATGAAGAAGGCGTCTGGTGTGTGATAGATAATTATAGCTGAATGATATGGATGTATGACTCTTCAGAGTAGGAAGTGTCACTACGACAACATTATTCATCGATGTTTGTAGAAGAGTACATAAATAGACGTATTATATTCTCTGGATCATATTTTAGCAATATTTCATTTTGTGGTAGGCTGCAACACATATGAAGATAGAACCACTGACCACTTGTAGAGTTCTGGTCTTGCAGAAAGATGGGACATCTATATAAGTTCGGAAGAACCCTGTAAATAATGGGTACTGACGGTGGATATTGGCATAACCAAGGTGTAGTAATGGGTTATTTTTAACCATATTAGTATGGTTGCTATATTTTTTATATCCATGGTAGTTGAGGCCAGAGACACAACGTTTATGGGAAATAGATTCTATATCACTAGAGTGATGTGGAAAATGGGACTTAGGTTGAATCACATGGAAGTGGAGAAGAGAAGCTATATTCCATTCATCATACACCATTGAATGGTGAGGCTATAACATTGATAGTGAGAGGTATGATTATTTTATCTTTTATTACACCTATTATTTTTTTTCAACTCGTGACATTATTTCCATTATTTTTGAAAACCTGTGAATGGTTTGAGCCTGGAGGATGAGTTCTGAGAGGGGCGATGATGATATATTCTCACATGGGCGTACAACTGATAGATATTTTCTTGTGCAATGTGTGTTCTCTCAAGGTTTGGGAGTATCGATTTTTGTGGGATATTTACATCCAGTAAATTTCATGAGTTGACATGATCATGGGTATGGACTATTTATTAGAATACATGGCCCACATAGAGTGTTATCATTATATTGTTACTTTTATATCTCATTAGGGTGAATTTTTTGTTCACTATCTAGATTGGGTTATCCTGGAAAGAAAAATATAGCCAATTACCCTGCATCTGGGAGAGCATAGAGTCTTGGTTTTAAGTCTATTTTAGGATGATGGATGTGTATTGAATGATGTGTTCATTCTATAGTATATTGGATTCAAGATGTGTTTCCTGAAGACTTCTCAGGGAATCCACCTGGGAGGGATGTGGAATTTTCTATTGAGCTCATGATAGGGGGTTGATCTGCATTCAATTCCACCATTTATAATGGAACTAAAAGATATTCAAGAGATCAAGACTCCACTGGAAGTGTAAGAGGATAAGGGGTTCATCTGTTCGAGTGCGTCACCTTGGGGTTCACTAGTTTTTATTTCTAATAAGGTTGATTGGACACTATGGTTATTTATTGATATTATATTAAAAAAATTATTTTCCAATTTCACACATCCATGATATTTTTGACCATTTGATATGGGATTTTATCTTTTTAATGATATAAATGGTATTGGGGAATCATCAATTGAGTGTTCAAAATTTTGATATACCAATGAATTATTTTAGAATATGTAATGACATATATGAGTTCTTCTTAATTCCATATGGGTGATAAATGCACTAAAAGTGTCTATATTTTTGATGAACAAGATCTTCTATCACTACCTGGATCAGTTTGTAGGGGTGTTTGTGGTTGATATCATGGTATAACACAAGACTCAAGGAGATCATTCCCAACATCATGAAAAATTCATGAGTACACTAAAAATAAATCATATATATTCCAATTTATCTATTTTTAATTTTATATTGATTAGGAATACTTCTTGAGTCACATCATCACATAACAAGGTGTGTTAGTGAACCCAAATAAAGTCAAGGAAATCATTTTGTGGGAGCATGCAAAGAAATTATTTTATATCTATATATTTTGGGGGTTAGCCACATATTATTGAAGGTTCATACATGATAAATAGGTCTGAAGCATGTGATAAGTCTTTCCAATAGCTGAAGAAACTCTTGACATCGACACCGATCATGACCCTACAATATCATGGTGAGGATTGTACAATGAGTTTTTGAACTATATGGGTGATTATAGATAGGATAATGCTGGTAAAAAATTTCATACCAATATACTAGCCTTTCTTATTGGAGAAGTTTGTAGAACCATATAAATAGGACATAATCCATTTACACAGTATTCCATGGACTATTATTTCGGGCTGTGATTCGTTTTTTACCTCATGCTTCTAGAAGGGCTTTCATAAGGTTCTTTGTATATAGGTTATTCAATATAAGTATTTTCACCCATAGATAGTTGGGTAGTCACCACATACAATACATTTTCTTAGTGATATGATTCGAACTGCTCTTCTACACATTAGTGGGTCTTGGGAGAAGAACATGGATCTAGTGGAGTTTTATTATAAAAACCATTGTGATGAAAATATTCAAATGAACCCATATGATTCAAATTATGGTAGAATATTTATATCACCTCTATTATTGATGTATGCATGTGATCTATAGATCTTTATAACAAGTCTCGTGCATTAGACATTAGAGTAGGTATAACTGATTCTAAAATGATTGTCTACGTCTCACTATAGAGATAATTTGTTTTAAGATAGGTGTCAATATCCAATAGATTTCATAGTGGGTGATTGTGTAATACTATGGGTGTCCCCTCATTTGGGTCACAGTATTATACAAAGACAAAAAATGTAGGCATACAAGTATATTGGACCATTAGAGGTTGTGGAGAGAATCAATCTGGTGGTATAACGATTGTCTTGTCCACAAGAGATACAATGCTATTAATGTTGTTTTTCATATGCCACAACCTCGGTGGTATCTCCATCACCCTTATAATGGGTTCTATGTGCATTATATTGGGTTTTAGATACATGTGTACTTTGAGGAGCATCTGATACATGTGTTGAATAAAACATATAATGTTTTTCTTGGAAGTATTGTGCCGATAGATCATGATTTTTGGAAACATGGATGTGTTTAGGAGGCAACATGAAAATGGGAAACATATATGGGGGATCATTTGTCCATTTTTTTTAACTTGGAATCTTAGTGAATCTTGGGAGTATAGCACAAGGATGAGCAGTTATAAGTTTGGGATATTGTAAAACCCCATTATTTTATGTATATGTATTGGTCTTTTTATAAGTATTATCTTTACTTGTGTTGATTACTTTCCATTTGGGTGTTAAGTTTCGGCATGTTCGGGTTGATGTTTTAGAAAAATGGAAGAATCATAGAAGTTCACGGCTGGTTCATGGTTTTCCCTAACCATGCACCCTATCCAAATATACTTTGAAACCCTGGATAGAAGGATTTTTCATGTATAGTATACAGTTTGTCAAATATTTCACCTTAAATGTATGAAATCATGTAACCCCTAGAAACTAAACATGGTTGACGAACACTATTAGGATAAACAATACACACCGTGTATAAAACCTTTCATTAGAATTTAATTAGCCGACAATATTATTTTTAAATTTTCCTAGCATCCATTTTTATCCAAAATTGACCCCTATTCATATATATCATTTCTTTATAGAATTTTGAGCTCTCCAGATTGATTCCAATTCATTTCGACCTCCATTCATCATGATTAGAATCCCATATTTATGATCTTCACCCCTCCTAGAATGAGGACCACATCCCATGTAGTTTCTTTCCTCCTTCCTATTTTTTTCACCCGTTGAAGGTCGTTTGTCTATATTTTTTGTTTAATATATAACTATTAATGAATATAGTTATAGTATTTGTGGATATAGTTCTATGGATTATGAAATTTTGATATTTATAATCTTGGATTTAGTATTTAGATCTAGATATCAATCTATGTCATCACTCATCTGAAATTGGGTATTTCGGTTGGGAGATCATTTTCCATGAATTGAGACATATGGTATATGATTCAAATCCCAGAGTATTGATTGAAATTATGTGTATGTAATTGTATAATTACTATTTACTGTTTAAAAAATGGGTTCCTGGTTGAATTAATTAATTTGATGAATTAACTAATGATGGAAAATTTGAAATTGGGATATTTGGATTGTTGATCATGAATAATTATTTGATGAATTAATTATGAGATATTGAGATAATTAATTTGACATAATTTATTGATGAATTAATTATTATATATTGAGGAAGTTTATTTGTGACAAATAATTTATGAATTAATTATGAGTTTTAGAGATAGTTGATTTGAGATAATTAATTGAATAATTAATTATGAAATATTGAGATTGTGAATTGATAAAATGAATTGTTGAATTAGTTATGGTTTAGTGATTAATTAATTATTGAAGTAATTAATGATAATCATATGTTTAATTTATCGAGGAATCAATTAAGGGGAATAATTTGATGAATAATTGTTTAATTAGTATTGAGATTGATATGATCAATTAATTGGTAAATTAATTAATTGGATTAGTATGTTTTACTATTTTTTTGAATTATTTATTGAATTGATGTTGAAAATAATTTTTTTGTTATGTATTTATTGATGAATGGTAACCATGTCATGAAATTGTGAAGTCATGAATGGTATCATGGCCATTCAGTTGTGAAATAATGTATGTAAACATGGTAATTAAATTTTATAAAGTATGAATTGAAACATGGGAATTCATGTATGAATAAAATAATGGGTACTTTTTAATTATATTGTGTGAATTATGAATGGGGACCTATGAATTCAAGTATGAATAAAATAATGGTAACATGGCCATTTAATTGTGTGAAGTATGAATTGTGACATGGGAATTCATGTATGAATTAATGAATGATAATAATATGATTTTGAGATATGATATCCCAAAGGCATACATTGGGATCTCAGATGAGCCATAGAATGTATTGAGGAATGGGTGGCTATGGGAACCCCAGTTTTAAGGTGGTTAAATAATGACTAATTGATAATTTGGTAACTAATTACTTATTATTTTTAATTGATTATTTTAAAAAATTCATACACTATTATTGGATAGGATATTGTTATAGATGCCATTAGAGTAGGGAAATGAAATTTACTCACACCCTACTTAGACTACATAATCAGTACATGAATAGATTTCATTGTTACATGAAAAGATAAGGGAAAAGGATCTGTGTTATGGGTATGAGTTAGGATGTTGTATGGTTGAGGGTACCAGATGTGGTTTGGGACCCTCTTAGTGTTGTCAGTGTCCTTAAATTTTTGTTTCCTTTTTGACACATGGGACCCATATTAGTATGACATATCAATTATTCAGTTTGAAACTATATCTGTCGTTTTGGTCATCACGTGATTTTGGTATTTTACTTGTCCAGGTTATATATTTGGTTATTTTCTGTTTAAATTCTAGCGGCGTTTTACACAAATATAGATGTTGTAGTCTACCCATGACTGATATTAGATGCTTTATACCAGACTACAATTTTCTGTATAGTGAGTCACACTTGAGGTCATGTGAATAGGTATTTTGGGGAACCTATGTGTGGAACCTGGGTCGAGACATTATTATATGAGTCATATAGGGATAAGGTACAAGTTTAGGTACCCATTTAAAGTTAAAATTCATGTATAGGGTCCACACAGCATCTACATTGGGATAGTTCAAGTCGAGTGGAATTTGGTGAACACCCCTTGAATACCTTTGTGAGGATATTCATGTACATACAATAAATATCATGAAATTTTTCTCTATTGGGGAATTTTTCATGTTTATCACCCATGTGTTAGAATTTGACTTTAGAGTAGCCAATTAAGATAATTTTTCCGAGTAAATTATCATGGTGTAATAATTTTGTTTCATTATGTATGGATGGTGTAATGGATATAAAACAAGTTATAATAATTTATCATTGAGGTTCATATTTTGAATCCTCCGAGGGGTTGTGCTGAGGGATTTCTGGATCATGTGAAGCTTGTCATATTAGTGATTATTATGGGATGAGGGTGACATTGAAATATATTTGATTGTATTTTGGATGGATTCTATATGTTCGGATCATGTAGTACCTCTAAGGTGATCATGTTATTTTCTTATGTATCCAGACTAGTTTGTAAAGGGTATACTAGTGTTGGTTTAGCCCACGAGATGGGGAAATATATCAATTACAGAACTAAGGATGGGTTGACAACATGGGATTTCAATTATTGATTGGAGACATTGAGCCATGGAAATGATCCAATGGGTATCTTATGGGTTTACTAGTGGTATGGTTACTGATTAAGTTATCAATGGTTTCCATAGTGGACATTTGAGAATTCCTATGTGTCTTGGTTTGGCATGTGATGTGGAGTCCTTTTTGGGACCAGATTTTTAGGTGTTTAGGAGGAACATTGAGACTCCATTTTATACATTATAATGATATTAAATTTACATTGGGTAGGTTATTTATTGAGATTTACTAGGAGGCCACTAAAGATCATTTAGTATGTTTATACATAGGGTGTTTACTGGGCTTTTGTATGATCTACAGACAACCCTTATAAGGTTTGTTTCTATAATTGTATCATTTGATTAATTTACGTATATATGGATGGGACTGGACAACGATATTGGGTACAACATGGGTGTCCCATGTCATATTTCTATTGGCGTTGTGTCCCTGGAAGACCATGGGATCATCATGTTTGGTTTTCTCCCAATGTGGTTCATTAAAACCTCTTGGTAGACATTTCTGAATTCTGAGATATAGGGGAACATGGTCTGTAATAGGATTTGTTAGTTGAATTTATTTTAGAACTTCTAGATTAGCTATTTGGATGGTTGATCTGAGAGCTAGACTAACCCATGTTTGGCTGTCCTTGGGCCATTCTGTTTTAGGTAGTTTCAATTCCGGGGTACTATTTGAGAAGGAGATTCTTCAGTTATCTCTAATCTTGCATTAACATTGATTTTTAATCTAGTTCCCTATTATATTGTCAGGATATGGTTAGACGTTCTTAGGGATATGGAAAAATGTATGACTGTAACACTCCTATAGTGGTGTATTCATCCTGTTTAGAGTTTCTTCAGGCTCCAAAGGTCTCTAGGAACTCATAAACATGTATTTTTTTGTACATGTATGATGTAGATCCTTTTACCCTATGGATTATTATCAATTATCAGTTTATATTTGGATCCCACATTTTTTTGTTCCATAGATAGTTCTGGATTCATTCGGTAGAACCTTCTAGGCTGACATGTATTCTAGCTGACTCATCCAAGATGCTCAGGTATACAATTTAGATAGTGATATTGGACCCATATACCCATTTTATTTTTTGTTCATTCCTATAGATACACCATGGGGTTTGGTATTCTGTCCTTTTTTATATATCATGGATATATTTTCTATATGTAGTGGATGAACTCAATTTCATGTGGAAATGTGATCAATGTGCTATTTAACCTCTATAATGGGAATGAGTTGGGGTATATTTACCTTGGGATTTAGGCTAGAAACAATTCATATCTTTTATCATTGTTTTTTGTCCCCTATTTATTTTTAAGAATTTGTTTCTTTTAGGTGAGAAATTTTTGTTTTGAATAATATGGGAATATCCTATGTTCATTTCCATGTTAAGACAAAATATTATTAATTAACCATTGGGAGGGGAATATATTGATTTATTTCTAATTCTATGAATATGAACCTCAATTTTACTGTATACCTGATCTATTATTTTATTTAAGATAACTGGTAGTGCAGTGGATTGTGAGGAGGCCATGAATTTATTGAACGAGTGGAAGTACTCATATTATGTCACAAATTTTTTTTAGTATAGATCAATATTATTAGAAACCAGGAATGTGTTTCATCTTGGTGATGGAAGCATAACCTAATGTATATTTTTTATTTTATATATTTTTTGTATGTGATTATCCTAGTGGTATATATTCTATTTTTTTATTCTTTCAATTTTATATAATATTATATACATTTCATTTATTAAACCATACCTTGTTTAATATTATTTGATATGAATAATCTAATATTTTTCAATGCCTCTATTTTTTTATTTCACATTGATGTTACACTCTAATTAGTGGTTATAATATTAATAATATAGCTCTTTAAACCATGATATATTTTTCATACCTATGGAATTTATGGAATAGAACTTAAATCCTTATGTATAGCCATATTGGGATACATTTCTGGTCAACCAAGGTTATGTCATCACAATACTACAGATGTTTCTGATTTAAATTTTTTCCAATTTTTATTTATTTATTTTAATTGAAGTAAAACATCAAGGGTTTCATTCTCTATACTAGTGGGGCATAAAATTATAAGAGTTTTCAATGTTGGTGAAGGATGATTTTCATTATTATTTTAAACTTTATGAATATAAGGAGGATTTTCTATAGAACTTTTATGAGACACTAGGTCTAAATATCTAGTTTCAGGCCCTCCCATTTGTATTTCCCAAAAATATTGAGATATTAATGATTAAAAATTTAATATATTTTAATTAATTCACATTTTATCTTGTAATGGAGTAACTTTAAATATAAGGATTATTTTCTATCAGTAGTTTCTATAGTATATTTTTCATTCAATGGTTGATTCTAGAAATATTTTCATCATGAATATCAATAGATGGAATGTAAAATTAAATTTTGTGGAATAATATTTTTTCATAGAAAATAGTTTTTATAGTTGCAATGTGTTTTATTATCATAACAAATTATTTTATTCATTATTTTATAATAATTTTATAATAATTTAATGATTATATATTCAATATTATATTTTAATACTAATTTTATTTTTTATAAAGATTACAATGGAATTACATTATGTTTTACACATAAAAACTTATTTTTCAAAAATGGGTTTCATTTTATATTGTACACTTAATTAAAATTTGAATTTTCTATATATAGAAAATAAATCTAGAAAAATGACTTAATTATATATATTCATCATAATTAATATAATTTAATGGGTTCAAATTTGTTATAGTCCATATATAATAGTAAAGCCTTAATATTTAGATACAATAGTTAGGGTTAAATGGGGTTTCCAAGGACTAAAATAGGATATAGGGTTTTATTACAACTTAACCTTTTCAAATAACAATTTTTTAAATATGCTTTAAAATTTTATTTTTTTACCATTAAATTCAAAGAAATTTTGGGAATCTTTCCAATGATGGGGTCCATAAATTGTTGAAATATTTTAAGAAATTCTATATGTGTCCCTCCCCTCACATAAAAAAGTGTCGCAATTATCCTCCCTTAAGAGTCACATAAAATCCAATAAATAATAAAATACACACTATAAAACCATTATATAATCTTTCCATTATTCCTATATAATCGGGAATTCTAATAATACTGACATTACATGGCCTAATGAGTTAACAAAGGATATCTCTCAAAGAATATTCATAGAACTTAACTTAGCTCATTCAATTATATTTCTTATTATAAATTATATATACATTATGTATCCCTAGAAAAATGATAACTATATTATCATATATGTAATTAGACATCATTTTGTTTTTGGAAAAATTATTTACCACATATTAACAATCCAATGAGAGATGATAGTATTATTCAATCATATATGTGGACTACCTTCTCTACATAGTGATACAACTCATTATCCACCACCATCATTGAATAATGATTGTTATGATTGATTTAATATTTATATATTATATTTATGTTGTAAAAATAATTATTTATTAGTGAATAAATATTTATTATTCTTTTGTTCAATCCACAAGAAAGGTCAATACCACTCCTTGATACGTACGAACTACCATATCTAAATAGTGATGTAATTGATTTTTCATCATATCTTTATATGAATTGTTGTAGATATGAATATAATGAATATATATTATATTATTACCATTATAATAATTATAGAGATAAATTAGTTGTGGAAAATTTTCAAGAACCCTAATTTGTCAAATAAAAAATAAATTAAAATGTAGTCGTTAACACTCAAAGTACAATAATAAAGAGATAATTAATAAAATCACATATTTAAACAATATTATTGGTTATTGAATGATATTATAATAATTATTAATGGTATTTTAGGAAATATAAAAAAAGATAAATTTATTGTGTAGGATTTTGGATAACATAAGTAGAAACAAATACATGATGTAAGCTTTATTCATTGCAAAATATTTTTTATATGTATTGTTTTTGCACAAGTTTGTAATGATTGAATTATATGAAACAAATAAAAAATTATTACTTTTATTCTACTCTAGTTTTTATAGATAATAAATTTTCTCTATTTATTTTACTGGAACTTTTTACATTTAATACTAAAATATACATTTAATTGAAAACTGACAAAATCACTTACTTTGATTGGGAATATTTTCATACGTATAAATATTTTAGTTAAATATTTTCAAAATGGTTTTTAAAATTATAGAAACAATATTTGTATATATTATTATACATCATTTATATTCTGTAATAATTGTATAAATGAAACTTCATATTATTTACCAAACAAGGAGATTTCAATATTTTATCAAAAATGTGGAATGAATATTTGACTAAATATACTCTATGTGAACATATATTCTCACTATAATAAAAAATACTGCCATTGAATTTTCCTTTATAATCTTATATAGTTACTTTTAAATAAAATGTTATCTTAAATATTTGTGAAATAATGAGATTTTAAATATGTGATTCCATATTGAAAATGTTTTATTCCTCATGAATTATTTTATTGATCTGTTTTGGGTATTTTTATCAATAAATTATACTAGGTTCATTCATATAATTTTTTATGAACCAATTATATAACCATTATATTATATATGTAAAGTTTATTATTATGATGGACAATTGTTTATGAAACTTTTATTCTTTCCATGGGTGATGATATAATGACCCTAGATTTTCTTAATCTATTGTTAAATCATTTAAAATATGAACAATATAATATTATTACACAATAAGGAAACAATGGTTTAGCGTATTGGGAAAACTAGGACCATACATAACATTTACAACATAAAACATAATCATTTATTTAATCCATTCTTCTCCACCTTATTATTATCGCTTGAAAACTCCATAGTCCACACAATCACATTAGGATATAAATAAAAAAGAGTTTTGAGAAGCCACATTATGTGGATAAATATGAACAATAAAAAAATGTGTGAGCACAATAATAAAAAATTCAATGTATTATGAACATGATAGGAAGCATTAATAAAAATCTATAAATGTGGAAACACCTTAAAATGAAACATCATGTATTAGTGGTGAACTACCACACATAGTTGTGAAGTATGATAGAATCATGTTAGCACATAATTTCACTTTATCTGAAGATATTCATCGCTTTATCAAATGAAATGGAGTGCTATGAAATCTCGGTTTCACCCGTCACATCCTAACATTCATATTGTGCAATATAATTCCATGTTCACCCGTCACATCATAAAATTTACATTATCATAAATGCCGCATAGTACATATGTCAAACATAAATATAATAATAAAAAAATTTATTTAATGGGTTTCAAAACATAGATAATACATTCATAAACATTTATCTCTCAAATAATATAGGGGATAACACTCTTCACATATAAGAATAAACGATGAGTAAGGTAGAAACAATGTTAGAGATTTAAAAAGATGGTGTTCATTTTAAGAATAGTTCATTTTGAAGAACATGGGGTTTGTCATAAAGTAAATTGGAAAAAATAAATATTCTATAGTAGGTATCATGATGATGGATTAATTATTCTAAATTCATATCCATACTAAAAATTGGATGAAAGAGGGAAAAACCATTATATGAGAGTTGGGTTCGAGAATTTCCCCTTACCTTATATCAGAATACATTGTTTAACTTACTGTCTTATATAACCACATTAGATTCATTAATTAAAAATTAAATAACATTTTGTACAGTAATAAAAATAGGTAATGTTTTACTGTGTTCATTTATGGGATTTGGTATGAGTTATAGTGATTAAATTCATAGTACAAGAATGTTTTTTAGTGATTTCTTGAACGGTTCACTTGTATTCATGAATGGATGATCATTTAGTATGTTGATAAGAAAATAGAATTTTAATTATATGTTATTTATTATTTTATAGATCATGAAATGACCTAATAAATAAATTTTTTATATACCATTAGAATGAATCATTACATTCAAATTTAAGGATGATTGTTTTGGTTAATTTGGGCAGTTTTGTGACCACAAAAAACTTGTTTTGTCAAATATTTCAATAATATGTAGATATGTATCTTCCATAATATTAAATAGGATATAATACAAATAACATAATCTGGTTAAAACCTAATAATTTTTTCATTATCACATATGATGGCAGTAATGGAAAAAAGGAAACATGTCATTCTTAGAGGTGATAAAGTAACACCTCGTGAAAAATGTTTTACATTCAAAAATAAAAAGATGGGGAGAAGGGATTTAGATGATTTATTAGCAATTTAGTATCATTAAATTACAATACAGGTAATATACTAGAGTTACCATACAATTTTGGAGAGGATAGGTGGAGAGAGAATTAGAATATAACATGAAATTGAAATGAAATTAAAGGAAAAGGGAGACAAAAATTACCTCTTGAATCCTCGTTAAGGCACCATGGATGGGCCATTATATGAGACCAGAAGCTATTGGACATGGAGAAGGGAATATGTAAGATTTTTTGTAAGAGTTTCAATAAGGCATGAATCTAAATAAGTATGATGAAATGAGGTTGTAATGGGTGGTATTTATTGTGGTTGGGGGGGTTTCTTATTATTTAATTCATTTGTTTATTGATTTCCCTCTAGACCAGAAATAGTGATGATTTCATAACCAAGAATAGTAATAAGTATATTTTTGTTTGAGATTTGGGTTCTTACATCACTCATGATGTCAGTAATAGTTGATTTAAATTATAATGGGTTTATATGGTAAATTAATTTACTTTACTATTCACCAAATATCAAAGTATATTTTTAGAATTCCAAATATTCCATCTAACCATTTTCTGACAAGTAGAATCGAAAAATGAAGTACAATTTTCAAAAAAAAAACTATAAATAATGCTACATTGATATTTAATTAAAATCATAATTTACTTGTAATATACAATTTTAAAACATTTATTTACATATTACAAATCATAGGTATATCATAAATTTACATAAATCTGATATATATATATATAATATCATTGGTGAGTATACTAATCTTAAGGGTAACACTAGTATTCTTAAGGGTATTCCACTATTCCACAAATATTTAGATTGTTCTATTAGACTCTAAAAATCACCCAGAACACAACCATGTGTGTCTGATTTTTGAAACTCAAAACAAAGAAGTGGAAAAATTATGTTTAATGGTAAAATAGTATTTAGTGTCATGATATTTTATTTTACATACCAATGTGATTATAATATAAAGAATAATTATAAGAATGGAATTCCATTGATAAAATAGTTGGTCGTTACATTTTTCCCCCCTTACAAAATTTCTTCATTGATGTCTCGTTTTACCTAAAATTGGCATGGTACTTCTCTTTCATCGCCTCCTCAGGCTCCTATGTCACATCTTCCATCATATAGTTCCTCCATAATACTTGGAAAAGGTGGGTTATCTTGTTTGGTAGAAAATTTTCTCTTTAATCCAGATTCTTCCCTGATTACTCATCTTAATAGATATAGTCTTCTAGTTGTACATCCTCTAAGTTTAGTACATGTGAGAAATCTAGTATATACTTCTTCCGAAGTGGTACGTGAAAAAAATCTGAAAGTTAGGCCATATTTGTTTGATGTGAAACCCAATAGGCTACGGATCATATGTGGTCAATGATCTCAAAGGGACCAATGAACCATGGGAAATATATTTCATTCTTCCCAAAATTCATGAATGTCTTCTATGGTGATATTATAAGGAATACTTTATCTCAAACGTCGTACTCCAAGTCCCTTCGACTGTTGACATCATTGATCTTTTTCTGACTCTAAGTAGCTTTGATTTTTTTTTAATGACAAGAACCTTCTCTATCATCTCATGTCCAAGATCATGTCTGAGCAACATTATTTCTCTAACATCATCCCAACATGTTGGAGTTCTATATCTCTTTCCAAACAGATCTTCATATGGAGCCATTTGAATACTCGAGTGGAAGCTATTTATGTATCAGAATTCATTCAATGGGAGATACTCATCCTATCCTCCTTTTAATTCTAATGAGTAGTGTTCTAGCATATCTTCGATAATATGAATAGTTTTTTTAGATTGTCCATCAGTTTGGGGTGGTAGTCCATGCTAAAATTCTATTCGATAATCATGGTATTTGGTAGACTCTTCCAAATTTTTGATGTGAACATGAGATTATCATCAGAGACAACTGAGATTGGAACCCCAATCATTCTCACCACTACCTTGACATATATCATTTCATGTTGTTTAAGTAATAGATCTTCTTGAATAGATATAAAAAGGTATGACTGGGTGAGTCAGTCAACCACAACTCATATCGCATTATTTCCCTTAGACGACTTCAGGAGACCCATGATAAAGTCCATAGTGACATTCTCCAATATCCACAAGGATATAAAAAATGTTTTCATCATCCCTTTTCAATTTTTCCATATATTAACTTGTATTCATGTCAAGGCCCACAATATATACTCAGCAATCTCTATCATCATGATTCCCCACTAGAAGTGTTCTCAGAGATCACAATACATCTTGGTACTCCCTATATGGATAGAGAATATTTTGGTATGTGAATTATCAAATAGATTCTTCTTTTACTAATGTGATGAAGTCACACAAAGACTCATTCCAAATTAATTCACACCATCATCATTGACATGGAACTCATACAGCTTCCCGTTCTTTATTACATTTACCTTCTTTTGCAACTCTTGATCATCGCTTTGTACCACCTTAACATTTTTTTAGATGATTGAGAAACAATTTGGAAAATGTTGGATGTATTACTACCCTTATGATTTATAAATCTATCCTTTTCATATCCATGAAGATAGGGTCTTTCTCAATCTTCATCATGGATCGAGTAGGAGGTTCTTTTCTACAAATATAATCAGATACCTTGTTTTTCATTCTACGATTATATTTAATAGAGAAATCGTAATAATTGATTATATCTAACCATCTCCTTTAATGAATTATGAGAACATTGTTTTGGTAATATATTGATTAGGCTCTTTTGATAGGTATATATGTCACACTTCTCACAATAAAGGACGTGCCTCCAGATTTTCAAGGAAAAAATCACAGTTTCTAGCTATGGATCATTTGAAGGGTTGTTATTCTCATGTATAATCAACTACTGTAAGGCATAGGATATCAAATTATCATTTTTCTAGAGTACACAACCCAATCATTTCATTAAAGCATCACTATATATCACAAAATTTCTCCACTCTTCAGTAATGTTACTATAGTTGTATTGTTCAGCCTTCTCATTATTTCCTTAAAGCATTCCTCACATTCTTATTCCTAGAAAAACATTACCCCATTTCTTGTTAACTTAGTTATTGGATGTTACAATTTTGAGAAATTTTCATAAAATTACAGTTGTACCCAGCTAATCCAAGAAAACTACAGATTTTAGAAACACTGAAGGGCCTGGGACAGTCCATAATCACCTTTGTTTTTAAAGAGTCCACATAAATTCCCTCACTTGTGGTCACATGTTCTAAGAACGTGACTGGACTCATCCAAAAGTCACTCTTGTGAACATTGCATACAAATTATCCTTTTTTATTGTCACCAACATAAGTCATTGATGTTCTTCTTGTTCATTCTTTACCTTTGAGTATATGATAATATCATGAATAAACACTACAAAAAAATTGTCAAGGTAATGTATAAAATCATTATTTATCAAATACATTAGGATTTTAGGGCCATTACTATGTCCGATGTGAATCACCAGAAAATCATAGTTCTCATACCATGTACAAAATTCATTCTTCTAAATATATTTCATATTCACCTTTAGCTGATGATATCTAGAATGATGATCCACCATTGAGAAGTATTGAGCTCCTCTTAACTGATTGAATAAAATCGTAAATCTATGGAAGAGGATACATGTTCTTTGTGGTGATCTTTTTTTTGTTCTCTATAATAGATACACAACTGCATTGATCCTCCTTCTTATCCAAAAAGAGAAATATCACAACCCATGGTGATGGGCTGGGGCATATGAACCCTTTTTCAAAATTCTGTTGTAGTAGCTACATTAACTCTTTTATTTTGATAGGAGCAATCCTATATAGAAACATTGAGATATGAGTAGTTTTAGGTATTATTTCTATGGAGTACTCTACCTCCGGATCTGGGGGATGTTTTGGGTATCTGTTTGGGAAAAAAATCACTATATTCCCTCATGATAGGAATTTCCACAAGGATGGAACTTTGATTTGACTAAACCATTTTTTCGTGGTATGCATCATCATATGGAATCAACACCCACACCGTTGAAGGATTTGATAAATGAGATTCATTGTATTCTATTTAATTTTAGTGGATTCTAGGATGGTTGGGAATATGAAAATATATTTCTTTTTCCAAAAAGTTTATATGTTATCTTTAAATGGAGTGTTAATCAATTCCAATTATTGCATCAAATTATACCAAGGGATGCATTATGAGATTCACTGTAATAATCTTCAAAAATACGCCAATAGGGGAATTTTCAAACACTTCAGATGAAATGATTTCACAACTTAGTGTTTTTACAGATATGTAAACCATAAGGTTTTGGGGATTCAAATATATATTACAATAAAAAAATCATCATATTAAGGAATTCATAGATCCAAAATCAAGTAAGATTTTTTTATTGTTGATTGAATATAAATTATACCTTATACTAATTTATTACCATGCTCTACTTTTATAGTAGTGGTGGAATAATCCTTCCCTTGTACATTTATAATTGGTTGCTGCTAATGCTAATTACCCTCAATGACTAATGGTTTAGTGCACTAGCTTGCATAATGACCCTACTCCCTACAGTTGTATCACTGGACCATGGGAGGTTCTATCCTTTCATCCACCACATTATACTTACTTATCATTTCATTTAGACACTATTGAGCATGATGTCCTTCTTTACCACATAAGAAGAATTTCCATGTTCCATTGAAGAAGTTCCCATGATCCATCTTCCCAAATTTTTAGGATGTGGGTCGTTGAGTTTTCTTCCCACCATTGTCATCAGATCCTTTATCATGAAACACCTTCTTTAATTTTAGGGCTACATTTCATTGGAACCATTCTACAAATATTATATCCACTTTGAGAAAACAAATATCATATTCTTCATTACTCCCAAAGACTAGAATTGCATGATCCTTTCAATGGTGTGGTTTTAATGCACTGAAGATTCTATCATTTTTTCTATCATTATTGATAAAAAACCCAAAGCATACCTTGAAAGCATTTTGAAACTCGCTTCGTATATTGTAACATGTTCTCTTTACATTTTTTTGAGCTCTATGAATTGTCACTCCATCTTTGTACGAAGTGTTCGTTGGAAATAATTATTAAGAAACAAGATCATAAAGTCACCACATTCAAAATATTCAATTTTATCTCTTGTATTTTTCTTATTAATAAAATATCGTCTTTGATAGGCCTATACATATAGAAGATAAATGGCTAGAGTCACCTTCTCAATATCAAAATAGTGAAGCACAGAAATGATCTTCTCGATTGAGATCACTCACTTTTCTGTAACTAGTGGACCAGAAGATCCTCTAAACTTCAGTGGTCATTTCTGCATAATACATGTGATAGCCAGCTACTACCTCTATGGTGAAGGAAGAAATTCCCCATTATTAAAGTTATTATTCATAACTTTTGATATCTGGGTAATCATCGCCATGATGTTTTGAATTACACCTCCCAAGGAAAAGGAGATTTCATTCTGTAAATAGGTGCATTGTCCCTCTCATGGGTTGTTGGACTAGTATATCATGGATCCCACAATTTTCTAAAACAGAATAGGATAGAATAGATCATATGTCATCGAGTCATTATTAGCTTATTCATTTGTGAAATTTAAACTAAAATCTTAACTTATTGTATCCATATGTTTGAAAAATATTCTTTTGTGCATATTTTACTTAGTCTCAAACTATAGGTTTTCTCTATGGATCACTAATCCTAGTTCTCAAATTTATTAAACAATGACTCCCATAACTAATATAGTGACCCTACCATTTATTACACTAATATTACATCGTTTAGCATAAAAACAACCTAATAGTATTTCCCAATGACAATCCAAAGGATAATTGTCATAGGAATACTAGGACCATACATAACATTTAAAACATAAAAAATAAATATTTATTTAATAAATTTTTCTCTAACTTCTTATAATCCCCTAAAAACTCTTATGTTCACATAATTTCATAAAAATATACATAAAAAAATGGGTGACCTGAAATCCCATTAAGAGGACAAAAATGAATATATAACAATGGTCATCACAATCATAAGATACGCAATGAATCATGTACGTGAGAGAAATTCTTAATAAAATAATTGAAATGTGACTATGTGAAAAATAATGAGGGTTTAACATTATTGACATACATGAATCAATTATGAGTGAAGTAGAAACAATCATTAAGTTTTAAAAATGATGGTGTTGATTAGTAAGAAAAGTTATTTCAGAAGAACATTGAGGTAGTCATAAAATCAATTTGAAAAAAATTAATATCACAATCTAGGTATGGTGACGATGAAGAAATGATTTTTAATAAATATCCATACTAAAAATGAGTTGAAAGTGTGAAAACCAAAAGTAAGAGAGTGGGGTTAGATAATTTCTCCTTACCTTGTATCTGAATGCGTTCTTCACATTAATATCCTATATTACCACAATAGATTAATTAATTAAAATGTATAGAATGATTTATACATAAATTAGATTCATTAAGGTTTTATTAAGTTCATTTATGGGATTTTTGAATGGTTTAAGAGTTTAAATTCATTGTCCCATAATGTTTGTTTTATATAGAATTCTTGAACGGTTCACCTGTATTCCTGAATGGAAGTTCAATTAAAACATGGATAACAATCCAGAATTATAAATATTTTTTATTGATGATGATAAAAAACATAAAATGATCTTATAAATAATTTTTTATATACCATGATAATGAATCATTAGATAAAAATTTAATTATAATTGTTTGGTTTAATTCGAGTCATTTTCCCCCTCAACGAACATGATTTGGTTAATAATTTATTAATATGTACATAATTTAGTTCTAGAACATCTGATAGGATATTATACATTTATAAATTATGATTCAACCATAAAAATTGTTTCATTACAAGATCGGGATGTGATAATAGAAAAATGAAAACATGTCATTCTTAAAGGTGATAAACTAGCACATCATAAATGACATTATTCATTATAAAAAAGGAAGGGGATAAGGGGTTTAGATGATATATTATCCCATTAGTATCATAAAATAATATTATATGTAATATATTGGAGTTACCATACAACATGTATGATGATGGGTGGGGAGAGATTAAGAAAAGAACATGACATTGAAAGGAAAATAAATGAAAAAAGAGAGAGGGTAATTACCACTTGAATCCTCCCTACAGAACCATGGATTATTCTTTTCCTAAAACCATAATATCATGGATGTGGGGGAAGGGTTTAAGTAAGAGGATTGTGCAGATTTTAGGCAAGACATTAAGTATGAGAGGTGTGAGGAAATGAGGGTTTGAATGGTGTTATTTATAGTGCGGGTGGGTTTTCTAAATATTTAATTCATTAGTGTCTAAATTTCCATGAAAACCAGAAATATTGAAGATTACATGACAATGAATAGTAATTAGTGTGTGTGAGTAAGAGATTTCAGAGCTTGTATCACTCATGATGTCAGGAATAGTGTATTTCAAAAACAATGTATTTATATGGTTAATCAATTTATTTTACTATTCATCGAAAATTTCAGTATTTCAGAAAAAACAAAATGATTCATCCTAACCATTTATCGATGTTTAGAATCCAAAAATGAAGTAAATATTTTGGACATAATATTATTAATATTTATAATTTAATTTTTTTTTAAAAATCCAAATTTACATTTAAAGTACCATTTATAATGAATTTATTAACTTATTCCAAAACATAGGAACATCATACATTCAATTAAATCCTATATATATAACATCATAGGTGATGTTACTACTAATAAGCGTAAAATTAATACTAATAATGGTATGATACTATTCCCCAAAAATTATGTTCGCTCTATTAGACAAAACAAATCTCCCTAAACACAACTGTGTATGTCAGACTTTTGAAATTCAAAACATAGAATTGGAAAAACGATGTTTATTAGTCACATAATATTTTGTATCCTGATATGTCATTGTTCTTCCAAATGTGATTATACTATAATTCATAATTATAAAAATAGAATATTATTGATAAAATGTTAGGTCATTACAGAAGATGTTGTGATATGATGACTATTATATAATCTCATGGCACATATATTTATAGTATTCAATTGGTAATTGGTGGTCTTGATATTATGTATCCCTATTATTCATTGATTAAAGAAGAATATATAATGAAATAATAATTAATGGAATAGGGAGTAAACCTAGTTTAGTAAGAGGCTATATCCAAAGAGATAGTCTTTGGAGTTTACCCTAACTAATGAAATGATTGAATGAGGAGTAAACCAAATCCACTATGAAAAAAATTGCATTGTTCCTCGAATAGGGAAACAATTTTATATGATTATGTGCTTTACAAAAAATAATGTCATTTGTGTATGATATTTTTTTTGTGGTTTGTGTTTGATTATTGATTATTCTTCACTCTTATATCTTATGTATTTTTATTGGTAAAACATTATGTGATGTTTCTTGATTTTTATATATGAATTGTTTTAAATGATTTTATAATTCTTATCTAATTTTATCGAACCATTATTCGAATCATATGAAAATTTATGATCATTTATTTATATCTCATTAGTTTTCCCTAGTTGAGTATATTATCTCACCGTTTATTATGTCTCCAATCCATAGGTTACGTAGAACAATTTTAGGAATTATATGTCTAAGAAGGGTTGTATATGCTTAGAACTAATTAGGAAATGATGTGCAATAGTATTTATACTATTTGTTATCATATCCATGTTTCCTAATATATTGATCCTCTATGGTCCTTTTGAATGTATTATTTTGGAATTTATTGAATATGCATTCTATATAATGAAAAATCAATGTGTGAAATGAATGGTCTGTTATATTAGGTATCATAGGTTGGGTATTGTATCCATAGAATACTATAATGAGTAAATATTTGTGAGAACCCATCAGATATTCCTGTTTATAAGAGAACTTCCAATATTTTGGTAAAAAACGTTTTTTTCCTATAAATGAATCACTATATTGATAAATCAAGTCGACGTGAAATTATAATAGATGCATCTTTGGGTAATAATATTATATTTATTTGGTCATGTACATATCAACAACCATTATTTTCCATGTGAAATATACCCTTAATATGCACCTATTTAGACATTCTGATGGGATTTTATTAGGTTAATTAATTTTTTTTGATGAGGTTTTATGAAAAATTGTAATATACATAGATAATGGATGACCTAGGTTAATGTTCTTGTGTCATAGATTAAAAACAAAGTGTAAATATTTAGACACAATGTGAAATATTTTTCTTGATTAATCATTATGATTAATGTTTCTTGATAGTAATTATAACAATTTTGGTTTTAGTATGGGATTGTATATATATGGATGGAATTTAGTTAGTGATAGGTTTGTTAAAATATTTATGTATTATATTTTACCATAGTCATATGAATCCATTTATATCATGAACTATTTCGTGGAATGATTATTCATATACTCAATGACAAGATGTTAAAATAAAATTTAAAAACTCTTTCTTGTGTGATGACTAAATATCATGTCTATGAGTCATCCGTTATTAATTATTTCTAGGAATGAGCTTCCTAAAAATATTTTAATTCTTATTATTTATTAATTAAATATGATTTTACAGATGTTTGTGATATATATATATATATCATATATTAATTTAAATGGAATGGAATTAACTTTTTATATTATGAAATAACAAATTATTTTCTATTAGTTTGAGGATAAATAAGAACATACAATGGAAATTACACCCATTAAATGGGTCAATATTTTTATTAAATGTGATTATTTATCATATTTTGTAGGGGAGAAGCTCATCATCTAATATTTTTCTATTTCATGGAAGCCTGAAAATGTATTTTTTGAAGAGTAAAATAGTTTTATATTTTATCATAATTTAAAATTTAAAATTATACTCCTAACTGATGCGACAACACTTTCTATGACCCTATATAGGATGATCCTTATTGATTTGTAAGATAATGAGAATAAACACTATGAGAATTAGGATAGCTGATACTTTTATAAATGTGTTTCACCATGGGGAACAACGTTACTTTTTATTTTGATGAAAATGGAATAATGTGACACTACATAAATTATTAGAAACCTAAGAGGACCATGATCTAGACAATGTATCCACTTCCTTATACTAATCAATTTTAATTGAATTTGAAGGGGTTTTATATTTTCCCATGATTTATCTTTGATTTGGATGCTATCAGTTGAGGTCAAAATGTAATTTCATAAAATGAAAATTTTCTATTTGAGTTAGTGATAAATTTAATATTGAGTGATGATATTTGGTCTGAGTATTTCAACTACTATCTTATTGAAATTAATTCATTCATTCATTATATATTACATTAAACAGTTTTTGGTTGTCTTTAATAGAAATATTTTTACATATTCCAAGATAATAGAATGGAATGAATATCACTTTAGTATTGTATTGAATACATTAAGGAAAATGGACTTGAATGTAAAATTTATAATGTGTGAATTATGGGTATATAATTTTTCTTAGTTTTTTCAAATAATCACGACTGAGGGTATATTGGTGGGTCTATATAATATATATGATATTGATACATCACCCAACCCAATTTTTTAGTAAAATCCATAGTTTTCTATAATTTTTTACATAATATAAAATCATTATGAATTATTTTTATGGATAATAAAATCAACCAACACTGATAAATCAGAAGGTGTTTATGTTCCATTTGAGTGATTAATGTGAATGATGATTTATATATCTAAATATATGCTAGTTCAGGGCATATTTAATTACTCTACACTAATGTGAAGGAGGGTTCGTGTGCATGGCGGTTCTCACATTTCCATAAAGTGTTTTTATAAAATCAAAAAATATTTGGTGAGGAGGGTTTCTAATTTATAGTGACGAATCCATAAAAGGGATGGGATGTGTTTTCGTATAGATTGATATAAATATAACTTATGGCTCATTCCAATTGATGGTTCATCTATATAATAACATGACTTATGATCAAGAGTTACCGGCTTCAATCATTGCTTTTAAAATATGGAAGTATTATATTTATAAAAAACAATCCCATATATTATTATCATAAATCAATAAATTATATATTCCACAAAAATATTTAAATATTAACTTAAGTATATTGTTATATTTGATTAATTATCATAACTACTCAATACACTATCACCATTGGGAAGGGAACAAGAAGGAATATGCTTTGAGTTAAAATCATAACACTAGGTTATCTATGATAATGATGAAAATCTATAATATACATATACATATATATATATATATATTCAAAGGATATAACTTGATATATTGATAGAAGGAGATAAATAAATTGATTCCCAAATGATTATTTCTTTCATATATCCATAAAATGATTAAAGTGGGGAAAATTTATAATGAATAAAAAAAGAATTTTTATATTGTTATATAGTTCAAACATTATTGTAATTGAATGACATGGTTTAGAGACTAATAATGTGTGCCAATAATACAATTCCTGAATAATGTTATATTTCATTAATATCATAGCTCATCATTCTGTATTCATCCTCGATATAGGTATATTTGTTGAGATCATAATTATTATTTATAGTGGGAAAACATATAGTATGATTTTTAATGTATGTATCTCGGTGCAATGTATGTAAAAAATTTAAGGCTGAGAGACATATGTCTATGAATATATTTTGACAATCACACTTAATATATTAAAAATGAGAAAAAATCACCAAGGATTTCATTTTATGACTCCAAAAATATATAAATTTCATTATTCTATATGGATTATAGTAAATGTACTTATAAGAAAGTTCACATATTTTTTATCAGTGGTGATTTAAAACATGATCCTTTTTGAAGATATATTTTAAGGAAATGGTATTATTACCTGAGGCAGGACATTATATTGTATTAGATTAGTATTTTAGGACTACCTCAATTTTATGGATAATTAATCTACAATCTCTATATATAGAGTTATGTTTTAGTTCTTCATATCATATTAAGATATATTGTTATTATAAGAGTTATATTCAGTCCCTCGAGGATATATCAAAATATTATTCCCAATACTTCAATATATATATGAATAATCACCTTCCCCTAGTCCACTTTTCATTATAATATTATATTTTATTCGAGCATTCCAATGAGTCCCTGTGAAACACCCTTTGCAAATAAGTATAAGAATTTCCATACATGGATGATGATGTAGAAAAAAATTAACTGGGACTTGATCTTTTTATGTAAATAAAAATGATGGTTAGAACCTTTCAAAATTACATCAAGGACACAGAAAGTCAAAAAAACTTGTTATATTGATGGTCATCAGTGATATCTACAATTAGATATTTGTGAGAAGTGTTTCCTATGAATTTCTCAATGAAAATATATTTTGATATTTAAAATGAATGGAATGTGGAGCCCAGTTTATATTGGCCCCCTCGATATTCTATATTAGGTGGGGGCTGTATTTTATCATTTCACAATATATCCAAACTTCTCCCAAGATCATGATGTGTTCTATATAGATCTCATGTGAACATACATACCTGATCCTTCAAATATACTTTCAATGTAAAAAATACCTTTTTAGGGGTAGAAATTAACAGACCAATATTTTATAAATACATCATTTGAATAATTATTTTAGTATTGGATTATATGACTTACACAAAACACTAGACCAATATGATGAAATATATATTATTAATATCTAGAGACTTTAAAAAACAATGTGTTTGAATGTATACATGATACACAACACTGAGAAAAAACAAATAATGAAATATAATTAAATAAATGAGACCCTTAAAACCTGGATGTAGATTGAAAGGAATGAATAATGTTAATAAAGTTATGAAATATATAATATTCCTACTCATTATTAATAGACTCACTAATGATTTTTAAATAAGAACTTATTTTTTACTAATATCATTTTATTCTTCAAAAATATGTTTCCTAAATAACATGTTAATTACATTTTATGATTTAATATTATATTTAATTTTTTGATGTTTTATAATATTTATTTGAAAATTTAAATTACATTTTTTAAATAATTATATAAACATTATAATAGAAATAATTGTTAAAGAAATTTCTTAAAAAACTATTTTTCAATAAATAGTGAAAAATACCAATATTTATTACAACATTTATGTTAACTTTATGTATCTAAAATATAAAATTATATATTATTTTAAGATTAAAATTAAATTATTTGATTATTATTTATAATTTCTGAATAGTATCTTTTGAAATTGATTTTGTACATGAATTTTTTATAAAAACATATTCTATTTTTATTGGTTACTTTTCTGATAACAAGTTTTCAAAAAGTTTTTAATTATTGATTTTAAATTAAATTATAAAAAATTTTGGTTCGAAATATAAGAATATTAATTCTATATTTTGAATTTTATGGTTCAAATTTTTTAAATAAGTAGATTTTATTTTTTTTGCAAAATTAATAGTAATTGTTGTAGGTTTTATTACAATATTTAAGAGTTAATAGAGTTATTAAGGGTTAAAAATAAAATGATAATTACTATAATATAACACCATTACATTCGTAAATTTTTTATATGAGTATATTTCATCCACAATCATTTAAAAATATACTGTATGACGTTTTTTCAATTTGGATATGATTATGACACTTAAAATTTATTATGTAAAAAAAGTAAAAAATTTCACAATCTTCTTTTTAATAAATATAATATAATTGAAACATAGATAAATAATGGATATTTTAGGTAATATATGTTAATTTTGAACAGAAATGATATATATATTCATTATGGTAATTTATTGTAATTTCATAGTAAATATATAATTACCTTAAATTCCAAAACAATACTAATGAAACAATTAGTGATCGGACCATCATTGTATATGAGTTGTATTTGTTATCAAATGTATCTAATATTGGGAAATATATGAAGTAGAAGATACAATGTTAATGGAGGTTGGTTGAAGTGATTATTCTATGTAAATGGTTATGAAATCATTTCATTGGATATCATGATTGAGCCACTCAACATAAATGGATATCAGAAGTTTTATGAAGAACCGTAAACATTTGGATTAAGAGAGATGATTATAGTTCTTTGTAATAAATAATAAAAAATATTATTGAGGTTATTAATAAGGTCATTAAATAAAAAACCATGGCATGGGTGTCGTGAAATAGATTACTTAAGGAGACATTATTTATGTCATGGGAAATTCTATGAAGATAAAGAATTGAAGATATCCTTTGTACTATGAGAATACCCTAAACCAGATGATTCATTGGTGAATTATATTTAAAAAATATAATTTTTTTGGATAACATAATATACAATCCTTATGATGGAAAATAGGTGATAAGGAGATGCCAATTATATTTATGTTTTATTTGTAAATCTGATGATGTTGAAGGTGGTTGATCAAAACGATATATATCATAGTAGAAGGAGTACGTGATGAAGGGAGATGACTATGAATCGACATGGATGTTCTTTTCTAGAAATGGTGTTTGGTTTGAGTATGTTATTAATTATCTCATGGATGATTAGGGACATTTCATAGAAATGGATCACACTGTTCAAGCCATAAAGTAGTCTTGGAGAATGGAAAGCAATTCGAATTATGCATTTTCATGAAGGAATCAGGGAAATATGGGAAATTATTGATTTTCAAATATATGGGATTAATTTAGTGTGTTTAGTGTGGAAATGTATATTGTGATGGTGAGCTCATCGATAATGAGATTCTATAATTTGGGAGAGGTATTCTAATGGAATCAGTATTTCAATAATATTACAAAGGTGGGGATTTCCTATGAATGGATTGATGACTTACAAGAGGCGAAGAATTGATATTTGAGACAATTTTACCTCAAGATTATGAAAAATTAATCATTATAGTAGTTCCAAGGTTTCCCAAAAGGCTTTTCTCGTGGAGCAATTAGGTGACACAAAGAGATTTGATGGGGATATCTACATTTATAACGAGCATCACGAACCATGAATTTTAGTGAATCATTGTGAAGTGGAGTTTCTCCTCAATGATGTATTTGAATGATTTGGAAATCACACTGAAAGAAACAGAGCTCTGAATTTGAATGCACCTATAAATAAAGGCCACCCTCTCCCTTCCGAATGAACAATTAGGGAGAAAATCTACAATCGCTCAGATTTCTCAAATAAATTTGTTCGCCAAAAAGCATGGTTTTATAGAGAGTGTGATAGTTGTGAAAATAATATTATATTCTTGACCAATGTCAATGTTTCTATGTGTTCAGCGAATCGTGAATATGGGATGTTCTGCATTAGCTCTGTGGGATTTCTGAAGTAAGATGTTTCCTGAAGTAGTGTTCTCTGCGATGTAAAGTTCTCTAAAAAACTGGTGTGTTTCACCAATCAGTGTATATTTCAAAGGTGTGTGCTCTGCGAAGGGTTGAGTTTCATGAAGGGGGTTCAAAAATGACATTATTGGATATCAAGAATAATTGGACATGGATTTTAGCGAGAATCATGACATAAAATATCTTGTTTAAGTGTACATGTAATTCATTTGGTATCTACTCGGATCTATAATTCAAGTAGTGTCTCAGGCAGAACAGGGACAAAGACTTCAATGCAAATCAATTCAAGCGACAATAAAGATGATAAATTGAGTAAGACTTCTCCAAAGGAATTGAGTTATGGGGAGTGTATGTACATGTTCCAAGGGATGTAGTGATCTATCCATAAACTGTTGTAAAAGTAGTGAGCTTCTAACCGAGTGAATGTGAATGAACATTATAATACACATATATTGAAGATTGGTGGATTATGGTATGAACAAAACAATTTCAGCATATACTCCTACGATGTATTCCTTAATGGTCAGCCCTGTAAAGGTGATGTGTGGTCCCCATGCATGTGATTGTGTGGTTTATGTTATTATCCATCATACTTGTTTAAATATTTTCTACAAATGTGGGAACAAGATCCACCAGTTTTAAAAGAAAACGCTGACTCTATGATTCACCCCCCACTTCTCATGGTGTCCCGGGGACCTACAATGAGTACAAAAATTTTCTAAATGAACATGACTTCTTATTTGTTGTACCGAAATATTTTCATCATTTTAAAATTTTTCTCATTATGTTATTAAATGTAACATAATGAATATTTATAGAAATTGGGATTATTTCAATTTTATAAAAATTAATATATCATTAAATAATTTAAAATTAATAAAAATATTATATTTTAATATTTTATTAGGAAATGATTAATTATTTCAATAGTGGATCATTTATAATCCATGAATACATTTATAGTATCTATGATCACCGTAAATGTTTAAAAATCCTCTTTGTCACAGTATATTTGAAATGAGATAATTAAGGAGGGTTTAAAAAAAAATGGTATGAAATCACTGAAAAAATATATAAATTATATTTATAAAGATAATTTCAACCAATACTTGTCCTATATTCGAAATAAATAATTTTGGAGTAATTTTGAATTGAAAATTAATTTATATTAATTTAATTATTTCAAAACTTCTTTGAGTACCATCAACTATCTTATAAAAGGACATATCCTATTATCATTACATCACACTCATGTACCCATTTGGTATGGACATGATTGACCCAAAAACCATTCCAATAGAACTCAACATGTTTTGGAGGCCTTATTTTTTTCATAATACAAATCATTAATGAAGTAAGATGTTATAAAAATGTGATTTTCAAAAGATGTATGGTTTTTAATCACATGTTTTATTTTTTTATTCTTCTTACACCTACAAAAAAATATTATTAAACAATGATAAAATAAATAAATATCCTAAAAATATTAATATTTTATTATTTTAATGTAATATCCCATTTCAATATCCATTATCCACTAAATGGGAATGTAATCGATCATTTGATTGTACGATATACTACGATCCTGTGAAAATTCGTTATAGTTTCCCATAAACCTCTCTCAAGACTAGAAATAATTTTGGATTTAATGTTTATATATAATATTCATGACATTTTAACATTATAAAATGATATTTTAAAATTTATGTTAAAAATATATCATCATTCAGGAATACATGTAGACTACCACCTCTGTGAAGTGATGCCATATATTTTACATCACCACATCCTATGGAAAATATATATAATTATATATAAATAAAATATATTATATTAATGATTTAATGATCATTATTCAAATATATAAAAATAAATATATACTTTCCTTAATTATAATTGGAAAAATTGAAATTCTACTTATGCTTATGTGTGACCTATCATCTCCACAATCATAACGTAGGTCATTTTTCAAAACCAATATTAAAGATTGATTTTAAATGTATAATTTATATCAGTTAAATATAATTATTTCACAAGTATTTTTCTATAAATGTTGTAATAATTTCCACTCTGAATATAGTTATCCTACAAAAGTTGTTCATTACATTGAACTGAATAATGACCGAATGTCTTAAGTGAATTAAATTGAATATTTAAATATATATTACAAGCTGAGATGTAAAATAATTTTACAATAAAAAATAAAAATTTATTATGCCTTAAAATAATGAATATATGATTGTTTTTTGGTAATGAAAATATCATTTATGTTGAGCCAGTCTCAATGTAATGACATTTAAAAAAAATACTCAGTTAATGTTACCTTTAGAAATATCTTTTTTAATATATATTTTTTTTCATGTAAATTTATTGATATTTAAATATCGAAATAAAATATTCATTAATGGAATTTTATGTTGATTTTAACTATTTCCAATTATTTTTAAAGGGAATATTTTTACAGTATGGTTAGAATTTCATTAATGAAAGTCTAAATGGATGTTATATTTTAACAAGTATGACAAAAATTACATTTCACGCCATTGTAACCATTATTTAAAATATGTATTCCATTATAATATATAATTTTATCATCAATTAAAACTCTTACCCCTTGTTTTGGGTGATATATTTTTTGAATTTGGTTTTTTATAATGAATGGACATATCTATATCAAGAAATGATTTTAGGTGAGTGTAATTTTAATTTGGAAAACTATATGATTTTGTATGTTATGATTGCAACAACATGAGTTTTTGCGAAATAATTTTTTTAAATTAATTTTATATTTGTGATATCTTCTTTTCCACACAAAACTATGTATATATTGTGTTACATGAAACTAAAAGTTTAAATGAATTATATGTATTAATAAAATATTATTACATAATCTGATATTTTTCACTATGATTTTGTAATGTTAGTTACGAATAAGATTAACTTAATTATCAAAACTTTGTGTAAAAATTTTAATTCAGTTAATTCTTTGATAAAAATTAATTATAAGTGAAAATAAATATCTATTAAAAATAGAAGGAAATATTTCTCTGAAAAACAATCCTTTGTGCATAAATTTGTTTTATTGCAGTAAATATACCAAATCACTATTAGATAATTATTTTACATATATATATATATATATAATATTCAATCAAAATTTCTTCATTTATATTATTTCTTTTTATATATTGGTGTTTAGAATACAACAAATTTTATGCTTAAAAACATTATGTGTTTTTTAAACAAAAGTTTTATGACTTTTTATAGTACAATTATTTTAAAAATATATTTTTACAAATAAAGAAAATATTTTTTATAAAATAAATATTTTGTAAAAAATTGGAATATAAAAATTATATTATAATAATTTTTTGGGTCTTTTTATGAATGCTTTAATTTTTGGATGAATAATGAAAATACAATATTTTGATTGAAAACTATCTTTTATCCTACATTATTAACAAATCTAAATTATATTTCTATGTATTTATAAATTATCATTAGTTTAAAAATAAATATATTAATCAAATTTAGGTCATTGGAATCAATTTGATACAAACATTAGATATAAAAAAATTGTAATCATTTGAACAGTTTGACTCTAAATACTCACATTTCACCACATCAACATAATTAATTTGATATTAAATTCTTCAACATAGTTGAATTGAAATTGAAAAAATGGATTCCATATTTTGAACTAGATAAATTTATATTTTCTATTATTTATAAACTATTTTAGGAAAATAAGGATTTGTTTAATCAGTTTATATTAGTTGATGTGTTTAAGGTTAAAACATGGGTTTGGGCATTACATGTGTCTGTATTAAAAATAATTATACACACCCATATGATTTATAATAATTTTGTTTTATTAAATATCTATAAAATTTATGTATAAATATTATAATTATTATATTATTATATTTTTTAATGTAAAATTACCTTTGAAAATAAAAAAGAAACATGTTACCCTTGTAAAAACTATTAGGATAAAATTGAGTGAAATTAATGTCTATAGAATAAATTGATAAAATATTTCTTAATTAAATGTTTTTGATTTGTCCCTGGACCAAATAAACCGTCTCCTCAATTTTTTTTATTTTAGAGGTACATGACCTAAATGAGACTTCTTAATAGTGAATACTTTTGGGTATTTACAAGAATGTCACTCCTCTTCAATTATAAAAGGAAACTCATTCTCGCCACTTATTCGCACCTCTCAATCAATTTTTATCTACAAAAACCTTCCAAAGGAACTATAAAACATCCAAACACTACGTATAAGGCTTAATTATTTCATAAATACATCCAAAGAAGGATTCTAGTGACACCTATAGAGGATACACGTAGAAGAGGCAAAATTCATCAATGATCATTTTTTTCTTATGTTTAACTCAAACCTATTAAAGTATTTCTGTACCATAATAATATAATAAACTAAATTTCATAAATATAATGAGATTTTTTTTATATAAAGGTTATTAACTAGAACCAAACACTCTTCCATCAAATGAGTTTTGAATTCATTATTCGTGTTAACATATGACTACACCCTCATGAACCGATGGTGTTCTTTTTTTCATTGCCACATTTATTGGATGGTAATAATGATGGATTAATAATTTATATTATATTAATAGGATATATATTATTATTTTATTATTATTTTATTTTTATGTCACACATATTTTCAATCATTCCATTTTTTAAGAATATAATAAACTTATTGGTGTGTTTGGCAGAATATCACCTCATGAATCGTTCCCATTCATTCATTCATTGAATGGAATGTATTAAAGATGGGATTAATAATGATATAAGATATATATGAAACTAAATGAAACTATAATGATAATATATTAATATATATATTTTTTAATTTTATTTCTATCTAATTGACAAGAAAATGGAAGCAACTATCATGTGTACATAAGGCCTACAGTCTCCATGAAAGGTGTATTTCAACTCCCTTCAATAAAAAATATGGGTTACTCTAAATAATTATATTCTAAATATATCATATATTTATATCATATATTACATTATGGAGATGATTAATCTATGATAAATGTTAGTGGACTAATATTAACAATTTAAAACGGACACAAAAAAACAAATTAGGTATTTCCTAAAACATGAGTTCAACATGGAATTTTTAATAAAATAGAAATAATAGGTCGTAAGAAAATAATAAATGTTATTATATATATGATTATTTTCTTATAATAGTAATATAAACAATATTTATTATAAATGGATTTTAAACAAGTACGAAAAAATTTAGTACCTATGGTAAGGGTATTTCTAGTCTCGCGTATATTTCTGTTAGACAAATGATATATAAACCACTAATATATTTTATAAGGAAAAAATATTTAATAATATTCCTCTTTTCAAAATTAACTTCTTCAATAGCTCATGTTACACAAAAAACTATGATTAAAAAATGATTCAATATTATTTTTGGGATATTAATCACCATGCCATCAGAAATGGTGAAAATAAATGAGATTAATTATATTATAAAAATTTAGTTTAAGATCGTTTATAAAATTAATTAATTTATTACAAATTCATTATAAATGAATATAGAAACCTATTGAACATTAAGTATATGTTTTTATAAAAACCTTTTTTATGATTATAATAGAATTTTATATTAAAAAATTAATTTAATACATATTAGAGAAATATAATTTGTAAATTTATTTGTTATGTATTGAATAAAATAGTTTTAAATTAAATCAAATTTTTTATAGGTTTGAGTTAAGAATAAATCCAATTTTATGCATAAATAAATTTTTTAAGGACAATTTTACAACCTTTTAAGGACATATTGGTTTTAAAACAAAAATTTTAAACTTTTATTAATTAAATATAACTCAATAAATGTTTTTTTCCAAATAATATTGTAACAAATTTATTTTGGACAAGTTTTAGTATTTTTATGAAAATGGTTTTTTCCAATGAATAGTAAAAAATAGAAATTTTAATAAAACATTCAATTTCATTATATTAGAAGTCTACTTAATATTTTAATTTAAATTCACCAATAAAATAGATAATAAATTTTATCTATCTCATAAATTAAAATATGATATATTTATATCACGGAATAAATAATTAAATGTATTAAAAAAGGTAAATTATATATTGGTATTGCAATGAAAAATAATTGATTATTTATAATTCTATAATTAATATATTCATTATAATAAAATTTATTTTCACAAAAATATAATCATAAACTATTAATTTTTTCATTGTATTATAATATAATTTTATGAGTCTTTAATTAAATTTTTTAAAGTTTTATAAAAATAGTTAAAATTTTATAATATATTTATTTAGAATAAATTCTGATTTTAATTAAAAAAATAAAATTTTCATTTATAGAAATATTTTTACATAAAATGGACTATGTTTTTGAAGTCTAATAATCAAAAAATGGTTAGGTGGAATTTCAAATATTTTTTTAAAATAGTGGATTGTTTGTGAATAGTGAAATATAGTAATTTATGGTATATAACATCCTAAGTTAAATACACTATTTCTTGAGACATCTCTTATGTAATAACCACAATATAAAAATAATGTTATCTATTTATTGCTATTAATATTCAGAATCAAATCTATTCATATCCTTTTGTGCAAAAATAATAATCTAATGAATAATATAAAAAAAACCACTCTCCTCCACTATAAATTACACCTCTACCCACCACTTCTTCCAGCACATCCAAATCCTTTGATATATACCAATTTTTACCCAATAACTTTTCCAAACCTCTCTCACATGTTGTTTTATTTTTTGTATCACCCAAAATAACATTTCAATTTTTCTTAAGGATGTTGTCAAGTAGAGGAATTGAAGAGGTAAAATCCTGTTTCATTAATTTTTTTATTCTATTTATTTTTTATTAAAATTTTCTGTAACTCATTATAAAAATATTAGTGATAGAACAATTATATTATATTTACTTTATTTATATTATGTTAATGTAATATTTATCATTGGATAACTTCTCCTCGCCTTTTTATTCTAAAAATGAAAATATCATCTATGATGTTCTATTTTACCACCATCGTGGATGATATGTTTTAATTACCTCCTTCAATGTGTGTCATAAAACAATTATAATGGTTAAAACAATTTTTCAAAATTATATTGAAATTTATCAAGTGTTATGTAACTAGTATATATACATAATATTAATTAACAAGACACAACTAATTCGTAAGGATTGAAAAAAGCCAAAATAATCTAATCAATTATTATTAACATTGAATCTATGAATCATCCTAATATATATAATAAATGATATATATGAAAATCAAATATTCAATAAACTCATTAATAAAATAGAATATCAATTTTGGATAACCATTTACATTTTACATGATCTTTCGTACATGTATACCAGCGAACCAATCATGAAAAAAAAGTAAATAGACACTCCCGAACTACAAAATTTAATTTTATAACTCCTCAAAAATTCTGAAAATTAACATTAAAAAATTATAATAAACCAATAAATGGTAAAAATATTATTAATTAAAGTGTAAATTAATCTAATTTAATTAACCATGCCCCAAAGTGCATGTGCAGAACACTTTCGAACTTAAGGTATCAATTTCATCCTACACCACAATTTTTCATCGGGATACAATTCCTCTATCTTCACCCCAATGTAATTCATATTTCATATTATTAAATACACCTAAATTATGTTTCTATATTAAAAATATATTTACCTATCATAATCATTCATTATTTTACGGGGAAATACATGTTTAGAAGGTTTTATTTTCAATTCCTATGATAAGATGGCCCAATTAGGGGATACTCTCCAATTTCATACGCATTATAATGTAATCTATGTAGTCTATTTTAATCATAGAATATTATTATAAAGTCAATAAATTTATCATAAAAAACTTCCTTATTTAATTTTTGGATTAATTAAAACAATTATGCATTTTTCAACATTAAAGACTATATTATATTTTCCCTTACACTACACGGAAGTGGCTTATTTCTAAAGATTCTTAAATAATATGTTTACATGTTTTCACATTAGTTCCAAATTTTAGTATGATTTTAATTTTCATATTCCACAAAAATAATATCATTACCATTTATATTTATCATATAAACATATGTACAATATTATTTGTATGAAATGTACAAATTACGTTCCAACTCAACTCTACTATCCAATGTAAAAGGTCTTTTCTCTCAAGAATTTATTAATTTTTTATTATACTATTTTCATTGATTAAATTACCTGATGTTGAGTATTATTATTAAATTATATTAATTTTTTTACAATTATTCATATTTTATTGAATTTTTTATGAATATTTTTGTGGATTTACTATCATGGTACCATTCCCCATGTTATTCTTGATGGGTGATGATTAAATTTATTGTTTGAGGATATTATGTACATTTCATATAATAGTTTAAATTTGAATATATATTTTTATTTTATTTCACCCCTTTCATATGGAGAATTAATTGGACACAATAAGTGATAGGTGGGGCCCACTATAGCCCCTCAATGCATCTGTAGGTCCTATGAGGCAAACAAGAACATGTTTTTACCAACATATATATTTTGTCTTGGCTGAAGACTTGATGACATGATTATGATGTCTTACATTATGCATTACCTCAGTATGATATTAGTAAATTATAATCCATGTGATTATTTGATGATTAGAATATACATGGTTAGGTTTCATTATAAAGTGGTTATTTATATAGAATTATTTACTAATCTTTTATTCCTTCCATATTATTATCATGATTTTTTTTAATGTCATGTGTTTTTAGTTATTCATATCTACATATTGTTTATGTTTATGAAAAATTCCAATATATTTCATACCCTGATCTATTATTTGATCTAAATCATTTCTTTTATTTTTATTTTTCCTAATGATACGAATATGAATACTAATAATCACTTACGTGGATAATGTAGGTGTTTTGGGATGTTTCCAAAGGAGATTCTTGGTTGTAATTCAATTCAACTTGAAATGTACAATTTTATTGTTATGGTTTTCCATTTCCTCTAAATTATTTTTCCCTTCATGATGAGACATTCATGATTATTATACAAATGTAATAATTCAAGGAACCAAATATAGGATACATTGTTTTAAGAAAATTATGTTGGTAATAGTGGATGCTTAATAGAAACTTTGTAAACATAATTTTTTGAAATCATAATCTAGTGATGATAACCCTATGATAAATTTTGAGGATAACTATAGAATAACATCCCAAACAAAACATGTTTATTATTTTAGATATGCATAAAATAGTTAATTTATGTTACGTATTTCACTAGATTTTAGATTATACAAAGTGACATGACCTAATCTAGTGTACGTGGCCATTAAAAAATGGTTTGAAAAAAATAAATAGAAACATCATTAATTAACATAATAAAAAGTGTACGATAGAACATATTATTTAAGGGTTTGAGACAATATTTTAAAGTGAACTCGTCTCCCAATAATTTTCATCATATGAGGTCATAATATCATATAAAAATGATATAAAGAAATAATTATCTAAACATTATTGCTTTAGAGGGAATAATTTGAACAAGATTATTTCTAGGAAAAATATAGATAAATAAAAGAAGAGGAAGAATTATTTTACCACATGTGCGAATTGTGGATAGAAACACTTTGGTACTTGCATAAAAGTAATTTGAGTTTCCTAAAATTGTTGTGAAAAATTCCACAATTCATGTTATTATAATGGATATAAAAGGTTTTCTATAGTACATTTCCTCATCTTTATGGAGATGGGACAATAGGAAAATAAATTTCAAAAGCATCAATGGAATGTACCCCAAAAGGGGATAATAAATCACGGTCAATATTATGCTACTACGACAGAAGGAGAGGAATAATTATTATGTTTTTTTTGTATTAAATAATTATGTTATTTGATTTTAATTCTTTGGTTGTAAGAATCTTGAGATGTATAAGGATTGAACTAAAATAATTCTACATTAAGGAATTGGAAGTATTTGATGAATATAAACATTAATCAAGAGAAGTGATTATATTATAAGTTGATCAAATAGAAAACAAATCATTGAGGAATGATAACCCTTAATATGTGTTTGGTGTTGATATAATAATGATGAATTGTTTTTGATAGGATTTTATTGGTGATTATGTAGTTGGTTAATGATTATATGGGTAGTATTATCATTAAATGAATGATTAGATGCTTAAATTTAAGGAATATATTCAACAAATTAAAATTTTTCTTCTGGAAACGTGCATGTTTTCATTAAGTTGAAAGTAGTTCAAGGTATTAATATTTTTGGTATGTGTCAATATGATATACATTATGTTTTATAGGGGAAATACAACATTATGTGAAATTTATTCTTATCATTGGTCGTTGAATTATGAAAACTTATATTTCATGAGTCATATGGTTAACTACTTATTGTATGAATTAATGATTATTTTATTATTATTAATGAATACTTTATCATATTGGATACAATTTTATAACCTATTTTTTGTTTTAGTAAAATTATATAGGTTGAAGGAATATCTTATGGATCAATTGATAATAGTTATTCAAGAAAAAATTCATATTAAATATAAAACTACTAGTTTATAAAATGAAGTGGATTAGACCAAAACATAAAAAAATGATTATATTATTACATGTAATGGAATCATGTATGTTTATTTTTTTAAATTTCTTCATTGAATTATAAAATAAACCCTTAACACAAGGAAAATAATTTTAGAGAAGAACATCATCTACTTACTTTTCTTTCGATGAAATTTATAGTCTTTTAACTGATAAAAAATTCATGGTTTGTTGAATGTAAATTTTTTTTATGACCATATTTTCAATAAATTTCAATCAGAATATGATATTTATATTTATTTCCTATAGCCATGTTTTCTCATCCCACCAATTTTCTTATATTCGAAATCCTTGGTTATTGGTGACCTGAACATTTTCCTTTCCATATTATTATGAATTGTATTATAAAACCTATTTATGAATTTTTATTTCCAAAAAGGTAGTTTAAAATGACAACATAGTGATTTCAAATCAAAATTTTGAATTTTGGGGATGAAATTTTTATGACAGGGGAATTTAACACTTCTTGATTTTATCCAACATCTATTTTTAAATTCAACTCCATCAATAGATCACGTTAAACAAAAACACCATGTTTAAAAAAATGATTACATATTATTATTGTGATAGTTTAAACCTAGAGATTGGAATGTGGGGAATTTTTAATAATAATTAAATTAAAAATATATATTCTACAGATGTTTATAAAATTAATTCATGAGCTACCAAATAATTATAAATTAAAATGAAAAACAAATTGAACATAAAAGATGTATTTTTATTTAAAAAATTATTTATGAACATAATAAAATTAAATATTAATAAATTATATAAATAACTATTAGTAAAATATAACAATTAAATTCTTAAGTTACATATTCAATTAAATCTTTTAAAATTCAACAAATAAATATGATAGTCGTGAGATAAGAATGAAAACAACTTTACACATAAAATACTATTTTTTTCTAAAAACAATTCTACCCCATGATAACTGAAAAAATATTTTCTAAATAAATTTTTATACTATTATAAATTCTATTGAAAAATATAAACTATATTTTTAAAATATGAATCACATAATTTACTTAGGGTGAATTTTTAATATATTTCTGAAAATATTTATTTTCAAACGAATAGTGAAAATTTCTGATTTTATTAAAATTGTCAACTTATATATACTAAAATTATATTTATGATATTAATATTATCTCACCTATGAAATTAAAAATAATATTTTGGTATCTCATAAACGAAAATATTATATTTTCATATCATTGAACAAGTAAATAAATGTATTAAAATGATAAATTAAATATCGTTATTTCAATGAAACATAAATGATTATTTTAAATTTTATAATTAATATAATATCTTAAAATAAAATTTATTTTCAAAAAAGAGATTCATAAATCAATATTTTATTTTCTTATTATTATATGATAATTTATTTGACCATAATAAATTTTTCACTGATTCGTAAAATGAGTTAAAATTTTAAAATATGTATTTTTTGAATAAATTATAATTTTTATTAAAATTTATATTTATAATATATAAAAAATTATTTTAAAAAAATGGAGAAAATTTTATAGTTATACAGGAAAAAAAAATTTCAGTGTCATTTTTTTGTATTTCTCTAAAAAAGTTGATTTTTTTATTAAATATTGAAATATGGAAATTTTTAGTATATAAAATTATAAAATTATTATGCTATATAACAAGTTATTATGGATTTATTAAAAATAATATATTTATCCCCTTATCTCTTTAATATTTTTATTCATTTTAATGAAAAATATTTACTTTGTTTATCCAAAATAAGAAAATAATGAATAAAATTATCAAAAAATACCCTTCTCATCCAATATAAATACCACCCTTGCCACCTCTTCTTCCCAAACATCCAAATCAATGAGAAATGTCCAATTTATGATCAATAACTCTCCCAAACATATCTTATATGTTTTTATATGTATTTTCTCACGCAAAAGATCATTTAAATGTTCTTTTAGGATGCCCTATAGAGGAGGAATTGAAGAGGTAAATACCATATAGTTCTTTTGTTTTAATTTCAATTTTGTTTTCTTTTCATATAGATAAAAAATATTTAAAAAAATATTTATATCATTATTATAATTTATATACTATAATTTTATTATTTCATTTACATATTCATCATCAAACCCCTTCCTTTATCCATTTTAATCAAAAAATGAAAATATTTTCTACAATGTGTCAATTTACCCCCATCAACGATGATGTGTTTTTATTACATCCTCCAAGTGTGGTACTTAATCCATTATAATGGTCACAAAATATTGTAGAATATATATTTAATACTATTAATTTTTATTGGAACAAGTATATATATATAATATTAGTCAATAAGACAAAACTAGTTCATGAGGATCTCAAAATTACAAAATAATCTAAACAGTTTGCATTAAAGGTTTATCTAATGAAATATAATCATATATAGAAATAAAAAGTTACATAAGACCATTAAATATTATGTAATATAATTAATATCATATAATTTCAATTTTTTATTACTATTCCCATTTTATATGTTCAATCTTACATGTATACAAATGAAGCAATCCTGAAAAACAAGGAAAAAACACTCCAAAAAAGAAAATTTAAATTTTATAACTCATACAAAATTAAATTAATGAAATTAATAAAATTTTAGTATATAAAATAAATTTTTAATATTTTATTAATTAAATAATTAGTTAATATAATTTAATTATCCAGGATATTAATTGAATTTTCATTACACTTTCACGAATAAGGTAAGTGTTTCTTCCTAAACATCCAATTTTCCTATCAGGCTTCACATTATCTATCTGTAATCCAATGTAATTATTAATTATTATCATGAAATCCCATAAGTTAAATGTAATTGTTCTAAATATTTTTATATATCTCAATTATTATTTCTCATATGGATAAAACAATGTTTGATAAGGTTCCTTTTTCAATTCCTCCCAATAAACAAGCTCAAATAAAGGGACCATCCCAATTTCTTACCCATTTTCTAGAACACAAAAAAAATATTTTTTAGGCCACTAATATTTTTCTAGAATCACAATTTTTATCATGAAAAACAATCTAATCTCATTCTTTTTTTATTTAAAAAAATGTGATTTTTTCCTCTTTAGAGAGTCTTCTATTTTTTCTCTTAAACTGTACTGAAGTGGCTTATTTATAATTTTTCTCAAAAAAACTATACATATTTTCACTTCAGTCGAAATATTTCAATACAATATTTTTTTCATATTCTTCTAATATAATTAAATTCGATTTACTTTTCTGGGATATAGATGTCTACTAATTCATTTTGAGGATATATACAATTGTTTTTTAGAAAGGACCCTTATTTCTAAAGTAACATGTCATTTCTCTCAAGAATTTCATAACTGGTTTATTATAATATTTTAATACATTTAAATAACCTCTATTGAATCTTATTATTAATTAATATTGATTTTATATTTTACCATCTAGTATATTTTATTGAATTAATTAGTAATATTTCTGGGAAAGTAAAATATTGATATAATTTTCCATATTACTCTAAATGGATTAGGATTATATTTATTTTTTGGGGAAATTAATAAAATTTAAAATTATTATTTGAATATGAGTGTATGTTTGGAATTTGTTTCAACACTTTTATATGAGTAATTAATTTTATTTTGGAAGTGAGGAACAAGACCTGTTATAGCCCCTCGATGCATCAATAGGTCTATTAAGACAAACTAGGAATAATATTTACCCACATATGTATGTTGGTTTGGACAGAGCCTTCATGTAAGGTTTATCATATCTTCCATTATGAAATACATCATTATGAAATTGTAAAATGATTATCCCAGTGATTATTCGACAAGTGGTATATCCATGGTTAAGTTTCATTGTCATGTGATTATTTATGTGGCATTATTTCTACATCTTTTATTATTACAATATTATGCACAACAATATCTTATAATTGAATTTTCTTTTATTTATTAACTAATCCTTGTTTCTTGTTTTTATAATAACTTCCACTATTTTCCATTCCCTTTCTAAGAATTTGAGCTCACCCCTTTCTGGAGTTTTATTTTTTCTCCAGGATGTGACGATGTATATTTTGAATAACTTCAAAGGATAATCAAAGAGTTTATGGATGATTCCAAAGGAATTTATATTTTTTATTTAATTTAGAGGTTAAATCTAACAATTTAATTTGAATTTGGTTTTCTAAATATACTAAACTCTTTGGTCCATAGAGATGCAACTTCCTTATTTGTTATGAAAATGTTTCAATTTAAGGCATTGGCTCTAGGCTATAAGGGTCTAGGTAATTACATTTTTGTGTTTATATAATTTCATATGACATTTTATATAATTAGAATCTTTTATTTTATGATATTTAATATTTCTATTCATTTTATTCTATCAATGAACTCATGATTCAATAGTTTCAAATATAGTAACAGATTTCCATCTCACTTTCTATTCACATTATACAAATTTCATATCCACCACATATTCATATTATGTAGTGTATATAATATCAATGAATTTATTTAATGATTATTTTAAATTTCATTATTGGTATTAACATATCCATTTTATGATATATTTTAATGGGGTTTAAAGTTAAAAACTATCTAAATTGTTTTGGAATTTTTGCCTTAATTTAACTTCATTGAGGCATACGTTATGTTCTACACCTATATTATTTTACATGGTGTATATATATCACCTTTGAACTATAATATCTTGATTAAATTGTTCAATGTGATATTTTATGTTTTATTTGATCTTATTCCTTTGTGGGGATTATAAACCAATGTCACCAAAGATGTAATGATTTTATCTAATTACCTCATCAATTATTTTGATTAATTGTTATTAAATATCCAATATTGTTATTTCTTGATAAAATACTAAATAATTATCAATTATTTTATTATTATTAGATATATTTAGGTGATTGTTACATTATTGAACTCTTTTGTACTTATGATTATTAATAAAATGTTTTTATAAAGTCTGACTTTAATTTTCTTTTCGTTCAGAAAATATTTTTTTAACCAAATCCATGTTTTTATAAAATGAGTTAAAAAATATGTTAAAATTAAATTTTATTCTCATTTTCAAGGAATATTAAATATAAAATATTTTATTTTTAAAAATTTTATTTAAATTAATTTAAAATCTCCATTTATATATTTCTGAGGATATTTTAAAACAAAATGATTTTTAAAATATTTTACATTTTAAAAATGGTCTTTCAAAGGGGATTGGATTGTATTTCCTCAAGAATTGTTTTAACTAATATATAAAAATTATTTTCTGTCTTATATTCCATCCATTTATGTTACATCTTCCTCACTAATGATATGATCGATGGATTCCATTCTTATTCTTCCTCTAAATGGATTATGTTTATGATGAAATGTTATTTATCGAACCAATTTCTCTTCCAAACGTCATACCTTGAGTAAATGATTATGAAACCCACTTCCTTCCATGGGTTATTCTATTATGAAATTATTATGTAACCTATATATATTCACTATATATTATGATATGTTGAAATGTTTATTATACCCATTTAATTTAATGGTTTATGATTTGATGAATGTTTATGATCTTTTATAGCACATAAGTTTGATTTCATTATCTAGTGATTGATTCAAATTTATACATACATTGAATTTTGTAGTGATTTATATATCTTGTGAGTTAGAAATGGATGGAATAGTGATTTCACGTTTAATAGTAAGACATAGATTGAACATGGAGTGTAACCAATAGAGTAATACCTGACTAGAATGAGGAGTAAACCTGGTATAGTAAGACATGGATGGAAAGAGGAGTGAACACGGCACAATAACACATGAATGGAATGTGGATTAAACTTATATCATTTTTATAGGGCTAGAATGATGATTTATCACATTTTAATAAATGACTTTATTTGTTATGATAGAATTAGTAGTGAACAATGAATAATATTATTTTTTGTGATTGAACACATTATGGTAGGAGGAAAGGGATGCAATTAAGGATAGTGGTGTGTCCCACCCAAGAGGTGTAACTTCATATGAATAAACCCAATTACATGATTAATATTTTATATATCTACATGATTACTTTTTCATAATTTTTTTCCTAATACTGATTAAATGATCTAAATGTTATGCATGAACCTGATTAGATGTTCATAATATATTGTGTAGACCTGGTTTCATGTCAATATGTTTGTGAGAGGGCCTGATTTAATGTGCTTAACTTAATGGGTGAAATTTTTTAAATTTAGATATCCTCACATTGTTATAATATGATGTTTAATCAAAAAATTAATATTTTATTCCTTTGTAATGATTTCATGACTGATGTTCATTGAATATTTTATGATTTTTGTCTTATGAACATCCAATCATTACTCCATGACTCATATTTATGATCTATTAACTTTTGGAATAAAATTTGTAAGTCTTTTTCATTATCACATACCCTTATACTTATATTATTATACCATATGTTCACATATTAGTATATCTTATTTTAACCCTTAATGAGTATACGGGGTCCCCCTTAAATATTTTCCCTTTTCCCGGGTTATTAACAAAATCTTTATTTAGGGTATGTCTATGCAGAGCCTTAAATTGGAGAACCTTATGGGAAACATTCAAGTTTATTCACTAAATTGTAAGATTGGGTTCCAATATCCCAAAGGAACAAATCCATTATAATCCTTTGGCACGTTTTTGTGAAATGGAATGAATATTTATCTAATTATATGTATTATCCATGTATAAGAGGCCTATATCGCTATAGTCCATATCTAGGGAAAGGATTCTTTAACTTTTCCAACTAGTATAAAAACCATTGTGAGATCTCTATGGATATTTATAATGATTATTCTTAGGATTTCTCTAATTTTGTATAACGATGAGTGAATGTATAGTATAATGTCCTTGAATATTGGTAAATGATAGAGTGAGTGGTTTTCTAGAAAATATTCCCTATATATAAACTATATGTAGAAGTGGTTCCGTCACAGATATACCATGGTTTATAATTCTTAAAATCATTTTATTGAGCAAGAATATATCTGGAACTAGTCCATGACAATGGGCCATGATCCACACCAATATTGACACTCTTGGGGGATAAAATTTGGAAATTAAAAAACTCAATACTACCCATAATGATGTATTTAAATAGAATTTTATTATGAATAACCAAGGATAAGACAAAATATCATATGTTAAAAATAATTCATCATGATTTTGACACCTTAAAATTGGTTTTCATGATTATCTGGTTTTCCACTATGATTATTTTTTCTCACCATATTATTTTGATTTTAGTCAATGTCTTGAACCTAAAGGAACCACAATAATGTAGAATGTTAAAAATACTCTTCTGATGATATTTCAAATGGGATGATGACTTGAATTAATTCTTTTATGATCATTCCTAATCATTTTTCACGGAACATGATTAGAAATATTTACCTTAGTCCACTCTCCAAATCACCAAAAAAGAGAAGCATAGACTTCACTAAGGTCTCATATGGTGTGGACCATTGAGTAATGATGATTTTAATTCCTATATATCAAGAATTTTTGATGAATCGCTCATTTAATTGACTAAGAGTTATTAGATTATATGTATTTTGTGGTGATAAAGGATATAGAATAAGAAATTTATGAAGAAAATGGAGAATTTTGATAATGAATTGAATGGTAATATTGATATCCATCGGGTGTTATGTAATGTTTAATATAATAATAATTTAATTTAAGGTAAATATTAATATAAATCTTCTAAGGGGATATCTATTGATTGAAATATGTAGAGTTCTATGATTATCAGTTTTCTACTAATAATGAAGAAACAACAATTTACATATGAAAGGTATAGGTTATTCTAATAGAATAATTTATAGGAATGATTAAATCGAGGTTTATGAATCTTAATACACCATTCATATATCAAATTCTTGGATACAATTATAAAGGAAAAAGACGGTGAAGCTTATTTTATGGTTTGATAAGGATATGAAATTATTGAAGTGTTTATTTATTAAATTCAAGAATTATCTTATATGAATTATGAATTAGATTTATATCATTAAATATTTTCATTAATATATTTAACGGTTTTAATGAAATAGAAAAATTGTTTAATTAAATTTTTATATTTTGATTATGGAAAGGTATCTCTTAATATGATCATGATGTTCAGAAAATAATATTTATCTTGAATATAGTAAATTTTGTATTATTTAAGAGAGCATAAAGGATAATTTATTTTTTTGAGTAGTAGTATATGATATCATTGATAGAGTATATAAAATTATTCTATTTATTGAATATGTTGAATAATCATTGTATTTATTTACAAAGAGATTAATCATTCAGGTTTTCATTGATATTTTATGTTAATAGTTAGAATTTTCATGCATTGGGAGAATACATTACTAATGTATTCACATATATGAAATCTGGCTATAAAAAGATACATTATAATATAAGGGGGATCCGTGTTATGTTGATTTTGAGAAATTTAGTGTCCTTTTTTATAAGTTTATAATATTGGATACATTATATATAAGGCCCCAGCCTTAAACCTTACTTAATATTGAATTAAATGAATAATTCACATTGAGGATATTTTTAGGTTTAGAGTTTTAGAGAATTATAACATAACTATTACATCTTAAAAGATTACAAAGTAGACACTTCTACTAAGTCTCCATAAAATAAAAACTCTTAAAAAGAAAGATGTCTAGATTCCAGGTTTTAGATAGCATGAAATTCCCTTGATCCCATCCTTGACCTTATTCCACTTTAAGTCCTGTGAAAAACATTTCGAAAAACATGGGGTGAGCATAAAAAGCTCAGTAAGGGATACACAAAGAATGAAAACCATTACTTTTTCAAACATCAAGTAAAACATGTATACTCTATCAAAGTAATACCTTCACCTTTATGAAGTAGTAAAAACTCTTTGCTGAATAAAGTATCATTACTTACCATTTTGTAACCAAAGGATTACCATAAAACCCATATAAAGAACACATAGAATATATAAAGGTAACTTGGGACATAAACATACTTAAGTGGAATAACCATACGGTCGACTTCCACACATATCACTTAATGGAATAGCCATACGGCCAATTTCCATACATACTTAATGGAATAGCCATACGGCCGACTTCCATACCCAATGCATTGGAGGTTATAAAGTAACCACCTGTCCTGGTATTCACGGCACCACCCGTCATATGGTTTATAACGTAACCACCCGTTAAAATGTCCAAGTACCAATATAAAATCATAAAACATAAAACCAATATAAATGAATGATAAAATTTCCACATTTCAATCACAATATATCATTAATATATTGACATAATAGAATCATTTATCAAAACCATTTTCAATACCAAAATATATAAAAGAGTATATGGTATTTATTTTATTTTAAAAACATTACGGCTTGTTGAGAAAGCCAAAGATCAAATAATACTCGCGGCGGCGGAAAAGGTCGTTGTCACCGCGTACGTTAAAAAAAACATTCCTTTTTGTCTTTCAGTAAAATGCTTTGTAGAAAAAGATTCCTTTTGTATAAAAGTAAAAGTCAAAGGAGTTTATACACCGTATAAAAGAAATTTGTGAATAAAACAAAATATGCCTCAATGAAAGGAGATTGAGACGAAGTCCCTTACAAAGATCATTTTTAAAATAAAATAGATCTATTATGTGTATTCACTATAGGTACACATAAAGAAAGTAAAAATACAAAATAAGACATAATAATATCATGACATAATTTGAAAGTAGGAGATTAACCCAAAGAATGGAAATTGGGTTAAGAAGTTCCCTTACCTCGGGTCCGACTTGACTCGATCGTTCTTTAACATCCTGAATAATAAACTTGAGTTAATTTATACTTTATTAAGAACCTTTTTAAAGTTCATTATTCTTTTTATATCACTTATTTCCATGTTATAAACATTATGTAACCATTTAAGTTAATAATGTTTGTTTTGTCAATATTTGGTTCTTAAGTCGAAAGTTGACTTCTTACAATTACATGTTGTTCTTGTGGTCAAAAGTTCTTTATATCCAGAATGAAATTCCCGATTTGGATATAATATGTATCATATATATCCAGCATATACATGTATTTATAATATTAAATAATCATTTAGAGGTAAGAAATGAAATACACCCTTCATGGAGATGGTAAGCCGTACGTACGCATGAACGCTACTTTCATTTCTTTGTCATATTAGTGGAATTAAAACTAAATGAGAGGTATGTATATTTTAATTCCAGAATTATATTCATCATTTAGATATATAATTAATTATATATATACATTATATACATGTAATTTTAATATTACATTACATTTGGGGATAAGAAATGAAATGCACCGTTCATGGAGACGGTAAGCCGTACGTACGCATGAACGCTACTTTCATTTCTATCTCATAATTTAATGGAAAGAAATAATAATGATATAGAGGTATATTATAATTCCATTATAACTTCATATATAATAACTTTAAATCCATCCTTTACACGTCCCACATATGGCATTAACGAATCACATCACTTTTAGGGGGTGGTAGTCCGCACTTCCTTAAATGAAGATATCGTGTTTACCCATAATGGAAACCATAAAGGTATGCCAAAAAAGAAAAATAAAGAAGCTTAAAGAAAACATAAACATATTATATATCATATATAAAATTAGTTACATCATAATGGCCACCCTTGAAGGTGTTAAATGAGTATTGAACAATCATCGTTTCGGGAGGCAGAATTTCGCCATCCACGGAAACCGTATGTTCTTTAACCATTTGATGTAGTTGTGTGAGAGTGTAGCTCAAATAAATATTATAACAACATCGTAGTATATAGAAGATACTGTTGTTGTTACAAAAGAAGTAAATAAAAAGAGTTTAGAGGGTTGGAGAGGCAAAATAAAACAAATGAACAAGAGAGAATGAATTACCTTTAAAAGTGTAACTCCCTTTTGATTTGAGCCTAAAGGCTTCCTTTGAAAGGTTTCTTCCAAAAGGGAATCCTCTAGGATGAGGATAGGGATGTTAAGAGAGTAATTGGGCAGGGTTTGGCCGAGCCAAAGGCTTGAGAAGTGTGTGAAATGAGGTAGAGGTGGGGGCCTTTTATAAGAGGAGAGGAGGGGCACTTTTGGAAAGTAAAGAAATATTACTTTATTTGAAAATGTGTTTCGGTTTTAAAAGGTCCCACATTGATATAACTCGTCGACAAGGTGATAAGGGTTCGAAATCCACTCATCCAATTGGTTCTGGCCATGTGTAGGTTTTATATTTTTCATTATCTTTCCATTTTATTTAAATCGTCAAATAATGATGTCATCGCTGCATCATTATTATGTAATATATAATTTAATTTATTTAATGTCTAACAATTATTAAAAAAAATACTATGATGTAGTAAATCTTTTTATCTTTCTAATGACTATTTATAATCAAAGTTTGGACTTGTATAACCCCACTCAAAAATTATTTTAGTAAAACAATTTATGTTAGTGTCATTTTCACTTTAACATTAAATAAAAATATATTAATGTCATTTTACAACTAAAGTGGATCCATGGGGTCCCCAAGTTGGGCCATGGCTTGTCTTGGTCGGCCATGACTCACCCAATAGGTGTAGGACAAGTGTCATGGTGTTTTCACATTCTTATAATATCATTTTTACCTTAAACTACACTAATTACCTCTAATCGCGATTAATGAAAAAAATTTACAATTCACCAAAAAATTATTTTAATCTCATTGAACCAAATTTTACATCTTAATGACAACCATGTATGTCAGATTTTAAAAATTCAATACACATTAGTGGTAAACTTTCATTTAACTGAAAAATTAGTTTGCTTGATTACCACTTAGTGGTTTCACTATTCATCAAAAATTGAAGTTTTTCAGAAAATTACCAAAAAATCACCCTAAGATATATTTGATATTCCGAATTCAAAAATGAAGTCCATTTTACAAAATTCAAAGTATATAAGTCCAATTAATTAATTTAATAATTAATTCCCGTTGTCATGACAAATAGCGTGTTTTTGTGAAACAATAAGTATCAAAAGATTGACACTAGTTTAAGTCCAATTTCAAAGTGAAATTGATTCCAATGACCACCATTGGATTAAATGGTAAAAATATTTTCTAATTTCACTTTAAAACCAATTAAAATAATAATCTAATCATATAAATAATTTAGATTAAAAAGAGGTTTTGAATTAAAATACAACATTTTACACTATTCATAAAAAAATGAACTTTATCAGAAATGTACCAAAAATTTACACAAAGTAAATTTTGATGTCCCGATTCTAAAGAAGAGTTATATTTGGTCCAAAATAAAGTATAATAGTGATCAAAACTATATTTAATGACGGTTCACCATTAAAAGGTGATAAGTGAACCTTTAGTGAAAATTAGAGTATATATGCCCTAAAATTGAACTCTTTCCGTATTTTAAGCCTTTATCTTTTATTGGGTAAATGTATAAACATTTAAAAACATATCTTATCATATTTTAGTTATTTCTATCAATTCCCACCAGTACAACGGCTACTTGTTAACTAACATTTAAAATAATATTATTTTATTACTAGTGTGCTACGTAAGTTTCAAAGAAACTTATCGTTGCATATCGGGTACGCTATCGAACATAGAAACCCCTTTAAAATTAAATTAATATTTAATTCGTAAATATTAATAAATATGAAAATTATTTATTCATTATTTACCTGGGATGTTACATCCTTCCCCCCTTTTGGAAATTGCATCCTCACAATTTTATTCACTTATTAAAATAAGTGGGGGTATTTATCCCTCATAGCATTTTCAGATTCCCACGTTTCCTCTTCAATCACATGGTTTTCCAGAAAACCTTTACCTGATGAATCACCTTATTCCGTAACACTTGCTCCCTGTGGTCAAGAATCTAGACCGGTTGTTCCTCATAAGATAGGTTCTCTTCCAGCTGAACTACCTCTGGGCTCAAAACATGAGATGGATCTGGCATATACTTTCTCAACATTGAACCATGAAAAACGTTGTGTACCTGAGATAAACTCGGAGGTAAAGCCACTCGGTATGCAACTGATCCAACTCTTTCCAGAATTTCGTATGGTCCAACCAACCATGGAATCAACTTTCCTTTCTTACCAAATCTCATCACACTTTTTCATGGAGAAACCTTGAGAAAAACATGATCACCTACCTCCAAAGATAGATCCTTCCTCCGGTTATCCGCATAACTCTTTTGCCTGCTCTGAGCTGTTCTCATGTGTTTTCTGAATCAGCTGAACTTTTTCTGCCATCTCTTCTACCAATTCTGGTCCCATCACCTTCCTTTCACCCACATCATTCCAAAATGCTGGAGTTCGACACCGCTTCCCATATAATGCCTCAAACGGTGCCATCTGTATACTAGAATGAAAACTGTTATTATAAGAAAACTCAACCAAAGAAAAATGTTGGTCCCAACATCCCTGATAATCCATCGAACAAGCTCGTAGCATATCCTCCAATGTCTGAATTGTTCGTTCTGACTGCCCATCTGATTGAGGATGAAAAGCTGTACTAAAATTTAATTCAGTACCCAGTGACTTCTGAAGCCCTTTCCAAAAGTTAGAAGTAAACCTGTGATCACGATCCGATACAATGGAGAGAGGAAATCCATGTAACCTGACTATCTCTTTAAGATACAAATGGGAAAGTTGATCAAGAGAGAAATTATCTCGTATAAAAAGGAATTGAGCAGATTTGGTCAAGCGATCAACAATAACCCAGATTGCATTATTACCTCGAGATGTCCTCGGTAATCCCACAACAAAGTCCATGGATATGTTTTCCCATTTCCACTCTATCACTGGTAAAGGCTGAAGCATCCCTGCCGCTCTGCTTTAACCTGTTGACATGTCAAACACTTCACAGTAAAATCAGAAATGTCTCTTTTCATTCCATCCCACCAGTAATACTCCCGCAGATCTATGTACATCTTAGTACTGCTAGGATGAACTGAAAAAAGGGAACTATGAGCCTCACATAACAACTCATTCTTCAACTGTGAATCACAAGGCACACATAACCTCTTCACAAACCTCAAAACACAAACACAAACTTATCCAAGAACTCATGGAAAATTTTATTGATAAGGTCCATGAATACAGTAGGTGCATTGGTTAACCCAAAAGGCATAAATACAAATTCATAATGGCCATATCTAGTAGGGAACGCAGTCTTCGGAACGTCTGCTTCTTTTAATTTCAACTAATGGTACCCCGACCTCAAGTCAATCTTCGAAAAATAATGAGCTCCCTAGAGCTGATACCACTTCATTCGATGGCCCAACATCTGCTGAAGTTGTTGCAAATGATTTTACCACCCCTTTCTGCTTGTAGTCTAGCTGCATTCCCCAAGTTGAGTTCATTGTTGGACACTCGTTTGCGTAATGACCCATTTCATTACACTTAAAACATCTTACCGTTGGCTTTTCATTGCCTGCTTGATCATCTTCCTTACAGTTACGAGCAATATGACCAGACTTACCACACCGAAAGCACTTACCAGACTTGGATAAACATTCTCCAGGATGCATTTTACCACACTTCTCACAGGATGGATATTTGGTTTTCTTACCTCCTTGCTTCTTTGATGAATTCTTCCCCTTTTCCTGCCAATTAGACCTCTTATTCGGTTGTTTGTCATAGAACACCTGATCATCGGCAAACTCCATTTCCACCTTCTCCGCACATCGAACAAGTTTTTCATAACTTTTGAACTCACGAGAAGCTAAAGCCCTTCGATACTTTGGCTTTAACCCTGAGTAAAAACGGTTTATTTTACTATCAAGATCTCGTATGAAGTTTGGAGCATACCTTGCCAATCGAGTGAACTTTTCTTCATAAGCAGCCATTGAATCATCCTCCTGCCTCAATTCTAGGAACTGTTTTTCCATCCTAAGACGAACCACCTTAGGAAAATATTTCTCAAGAAACATACCTTTGAATTCGTCCCAGTGAAGATCCTCAATCTCATCACTGTCCCTTATATTTTTCACCATCGACCACCACTGATCAGCTTCACCTTCAAAACGGTAAACATCAAGACTATCCTTTTGATGTTCTGAACACCCCATGACATCAAAAATATTCTCCAGTGCTTTAATCCACCCTTCAGCTTGCATAGGGTCAGATGATCCTCTGAATGATGGGGGATGTTGCCTCATGAAGTGTTCCACCACTGACATGTTCCTTTGTGGTTGATCTGGCTAATCTCGTGCCTGTATACCACCACCATTTATAGCCTAAGTCAAATGTTCCATCACTGCAACAAACTGTTCAGTTCTGATTCCGACTATCTCAGGTTGCTGATTTGGAAGGTTATCTTCCTCCTGATGTCGTCCCAACATAGCTGCTTTGTTTCCTCTACGGAAAACCATTCTGAACACAGAAATATCTTAGGCGAAGCAACATGGTAATCCGTAAATGCTATATCATTTCAATCATATTATAATTTAACACTTTTCTAACTCCTAAAGTTGTCTAAACCGACCTCTGATACCAACTATAAGGCCCCAGCCTTAAACCTTACTTAATATTGAATTAAATGAATAATTCACATTGAGGATCTTTTCAGGTTTAGAGTTTTAGAGAATTAGAACATAACTATTACATCTTAAAAGATTACAAAGTAGACACTTCTACTAAGTCTCCATAAAATAAAAACTCTTAAAAAGAAAGATGTCTAGATTCCATGTTTTAGATAGCATGAAATTCCCTTGATCCCATCCTTGACCTTATTCCACTTTAAGTCCTGTGAAAAACATTTCGAAAAACTTGGGGTGAGCATAAAAAGCTCAGTAAGGGATACACAAAGAATGAAAACTATTACTTTTTCAAACATCAAGTAAAACATGTATACTCTATCAAAGTAATACCTTCACCTTTATGAAGTAGTAAAAACTCTTTTCTGAATAAAGTATCATTACATACCTTTTTGTAACCAAAGGATTACCATAAAACCCATATAAATAACACATAGAATATATGAAGGTAACTTGGGACATAAACATACTTAAGTGGAATAACCATACGGTCGACTTCCACACATATCACTTAATGGAATAGCCATACGGCCAATTTCCATACATACTTAATGGAATAGCTATACGGACGACTTCCATACCCAATGCATTGGAGGTTATAAAGTAACCACCCGTCCTGGTATTCACGGCACCACCCGTCATATGGTTTATAACGTAACCACCCGTTAAAATGTCCAAGTACCAATATAAAATCATAAAACATAAAACCAATATAAAGGAATGATAAAATTTCCACATTTCAATCACAATATATCATAAATATATTGACATAATAGAATCATTTATCAAAACCATTTTCAATACCAAAATATATAAAAGAGTATATGGTATTTATTTTATTTTAAAAACATTACGGCTTGTTGAGAAAGCCAAAGATCAAATAATACTCGCGGCGGCGGAAAAGGTCGTTGTCACTGCGTACGTTAAAAAAAACATTCCTTTTTGTCGTTTAGTAAAACGCTTCGTAGAAAAATATTCCTTTTGTATAAAAGTAAAAGTCAAACGAGTTTATACACCGTATAAAAGAAATTTGTGTATAAAACGAAATATGCCTCAATGAAAGGAGATTGAGACGAAGTCCCTTACAAAGATCATTTTTAAAATAAAATAGATCTATTATGTGTATTCACTATAGGTACACATAAAGAAAGTAAAAATACAAAATAAGACATAATAATATCATGACATAATTTGAAAGTAGGAGATTAACCCAAAGAATGGAAATTGGGTTAAGAAGTTCCCTTACCTCGGGTCCGACTTGACTCGATCGTTCTTTAATGTCCTGAATAATAAACTTGAGTTAATTTATACTTTATTAAGAACATTTTTAAAGTTCATTATTCTTTTTATATCACTTATTGCCATGTTATAAAAATTATGTAACCATTTAAGTTAATAATGTTTGTTTTGTCAATATTTGTTTCTTAAGTCGAAAGTTGACTTCTTACAATTACATGTTGTTCATGTGGTCAAAAGTTCTTTATATCCAGAATGAAATTCCCGATTTGGATATAATATGTATCATATATATCCAGCATATACATGTATTTATAATATTACATAATCATTTAGAGGTAAGAAATGAAATGCACCGTTCAGGGAGATGGTAAGCTGTACGTACGCATGAACGCTACTTTCATTTCTTTGTCATATTAGTGGAATTAAAACTAAATGAGAGGTATGTATATTTTAATTCCAGAATTATATTCATCATTTAGATATATCATTAATTATATATATACATTATATACATGTAATTTTAATATTACATTACATTTGGGGATAAGAAATGAAATGCACCGTTCATGGAGACGGTAAGCCGTACGTACGCATGAACGCTACTTTCATTTCTATCTCATACTTTAATGGAAAAAAATAATAATGATATAGAGGTATAATATAATTCCAGTATAAAATCATATATAATAACTTTAAATCTATCCTTTACACATCCCACATATGGCATTAACGAATCACATCACTTTTAGGGGGCGGTAGTCCGCACTTCCTTAAATGAAGATATCGTGTTTACCCATAATGGAAACCATAAAGGTATGCAAGAAATGAAAAATACAGAAGCTTAAAGAAAACATAAACATATTATATATCATATATAAAAATAGTTACATCATAATGGCCACCCTTTAAGGTGTTAAATGAGTATTGAACAATCATCGTTTCGGGAGGCAGAATTTCGCTATCCACGGAAACCGTATGTTCTTTAACCATTTGATGTAGTTGTGTGAGAGTGTAGCTCAAATAAATATTATAACAACATCCTAGTATATATAAGATACTGTTTTTGTTACAAAAGAAGTAAATAAAAAGAGTTTAGAGGGTTGGAGAAGCAAAATAAAACAAATGAACAAGAGAGAATGAATTACCTTTAAAAGTGTAACTCCCTTTTGATTTGAGCCTAAAGGCTTCCTTTGAAAGGATTCTGCCCAAAGGGAATCCTCTAGGATGAGTAGAGGGATGTGGAGAGAGTAATTGGTCAGGGTTTGGCCGAGCCAAAGGCTTGAGAAGTGTGTGAAATGAGGTAGATGTGGGGTCTTTTATAAGAGGAGAGGAGGGGCACTTTTGGAAAGTAAAGAAATATTACTTTATTTGAAAATGTTCTTCGGTTTTAAAAGGTCCCACATTGATATAATTCGTGGATAAGGTGATAAGGGTTCGAAATAAACTCATCCAATTGGTTTTTTCTATGTGTAGGTTTTATATTTTTCATTATCTTTCCATTTTATTTAGATCGTCAAATAATGATGTCATCGCTGCATCATTATTATGTCATATATAATTTAATTTATTTAATGTCTAAAAATTATAAAAAAAATACTATGATTTAGGAAATCTTTGTAGCTTTCTAATGAATATTTATAATCAAAATTCTGACTTTTATAACCCCACTCAAAAATTATTTTAGTAAACAAATTTATGTTAGTGTCATTTTCACTTTAACATTAAATAAAAATATATTAATGTCATTTTCCAACTAAAGTGGCTCCATGGGGTCCCCAAGTTGTCCCATGGCTTTTCTTGGTCGGCCATGACTCACCCAATAGGTTTAGGACAAGTTTCATGGTGTTTTCACATTCTTATAATATCATTTTTACCTTAAACTACACTAATTACCTCTAATCGCGATTAATGAAAAAAAATTACTATTCTCCAAAAAATTATTTTAATCTAATTGAACCACATTTTACTTCATAATGAAAACCATGTATGTAGGATTTTCAAAATTCAATACACATTAGTGGTAAACTTTCATTTAACTGAAAAATCAGTTTGCTTGATTACCACTTAGTGGTTTCACTATTCATCAAAAATTGAAGTTTTTCAGAAAATTACCAAAAATTCACCCTAATCTATATTTGATATTCCGAATTAAAAAATGAAGTCCATTTTAAAAAATTCAAAACATATAAGTCAAATTAATTAATTTAATAATTAATTCCCGTTGTCATGACAAATAGCGTGTTTTTGTGAAACAATAAGTATCAATAGATTGACACCAGTTTAAGTCCAATTTCAAAGTGAAATTGATTCCAATGACCACCATTGGATTAAATGGTAAAAATATTTTCTAATTTCACTTTAAAACCAATTAAAATAATAATCTAATCATATAAATAATTTAGATTAAAAAGAGGTTTTTAATTAAAATACAACATTTTACACTATTCATAAAAAAATGAACTTTATCAGAAAGGTACCAAAAATTTACACAAAGTAAATTTGGATGTCCCGATTCTAAAGAAGAGTTATATTTGGTCCAAAATAAAGTATAAGAGTGATCAAAACTATATTTAATGATGGTTCACCATTAAAAGGTGATAAGTGAACCTTTAGTGAAAATTAGAGTATATATGCCCTAAAATTGAACTCTTTCCGTATTTTAAGCCTTTATCTTTTATTGGGTAAATGTATAAACATTTAAAAACATATCTAATCATATTGTAGTTATTTATATCCATTCCTTCCAGTACAACGGCTACTTGTTAACTAACATTTAAAATAATATTATTTTATTACTAGTGTGCTACGTAAGTTTCAAAGAAACTCATCGTTGCGTATCGGGTACACTATCGAACATAGCAACCCCTTTAAAATAAAATTAATATTTAATTCGTAAATATTAATAAATATGAAAATTCTTTATTCTTTATTTACCTGGGATGTTACATTATAAGGATATGTATTTATGAAAAGGTTTTTGTTAGAATTTGGCTGAGGTTTTAGACAATAGTTTATTATCTAACCATATAATGATTTATGATTATTGGATAACTTATTATAAACATTATTTTTTTAACAAAAGATAGGAAAACTGAATTATAATTATATATATGCATATAATGATTCATTAGTGCATTAGGAATAAAAAATCACTTTCATTCCGTGGAGTAAGAGTTGATGTGAATGTAAATCAAGAAACCAGAATATTGTGATATTGTGATTGTAAAATGAAAATAAATAAAGTATGTATATATTCCTATAATAATTATTCAATATTAGTAAACGTATTTTGAAAAAAAAACGGATTCCTATTATCTTCCTTTTTACGATATAAATGCCATTTTTCATGTCTCTTTGATTTATGGTTTTGTGGTCGTTAACATTCTCTAGATAACCCACTTTGTTATGACCAATTATTTATATAAATATCTATAATTATTTAATATTTTAATAAATAAAATCTTTTTAGTTTTTTTTCATTTCACACAATAATATGTTTATCTTGCATTACATCTAACACTACTTCTAAAAAACATGATATATTATTAATATATTATTATTTTATATTATTTTTGACACCTAACATGTGGAATAATTTTTATTAATAAGAATAAATAAATTATGAATTCATGCTTTACAAAAAAAATTATACTAAAGTATTTACCAACCAAAAAATTATAAGTGAAAATAAAACCTTCTTTAAAATAGAAGGAAATATATCATTGAAAAACTATTCTTATCCACAAACGTGTGTTTTATAACTATAAATTTACCAAATAAATTTTTGATAATGATAGTAATTTAATTTATATATAATAAATATTTCGTGATTTTTTTAACATTCATGTAATTTGTTTTCTAGACCATAGATAAGAATAAATATAAATTTTTATCAAAAATATAAAATACATTATATGAATGTGTTTTTTCACCTTTTTATTTTTCTTTTTTCTGTAATATAGAAAATTAATTTAATAAAATTATAATAGATTTTAAATTCAAGCATCAAAATTATTTTATTATGAATCATTTTTCTTCTAAAGAGATTAGTCTTTTCTGAATAGTTAAAAATAATGAATTTTAATTGAAAAGTTTCTATCCAACTAAATTATTTACAAAGAAAAGTAATTTTTTTATTTGGATAAAAATAATAATTAGATCAATTATTCATTTATTAACTTTTTTTCATTTTGATCAATTAATTTTTGAAAATACAGATAAAACATTGTAAACATTTGAACATTATCAATTAAAAACTCACATTGTCATCACATGTTTTAGATTGATTTTTTAAAAAATTGTTTCACTATTATGAGTGTAATTTGGAAGATTTTATTAGATATTTTGAATAATAATAATTTATGTTATCTAAAAATATTAAATTAATTTATTACAATAATTATTAGAGATAATAATTATAAGACCTTAATGTGATTAAGATTAATATCAGGTCTTAAATATTACATGAGTTTGAATTAAAATTTATGTTTCAAATCCATATTTTTTTATTTAATTAATTAGATATAATATCTAGAATAAGTAAGTCCAAATTATATAATACATTAAATTATAATATAATTTTTAATGGGTAAATTAAAAAGGTAAATAATAATATACAGGTTACCTTGTTAAAAACTATGAGGATAAAAGTGAGTGAACTAAAAGGATAAAGAATAACATGATAAAAAATGGAAAGACAAATGTTTTAATGAATATATATTTTTATGATAAATTAAAATTAATTTATTACATGTTTTTAAATTTACACCAAGTTAATATTTCAATATATGATACACTATTTTAGTCATTCTTTATATAAGGACCTGACCACAAACATTACATAATCTAGTAAATTCCTATAGATATTACTTCCTTTATTTCCAATGATCTTATCAATTTTGTGTTTATGACAATAAGGAAACAATTCATTCATATAAACCTATAATCTTACAATGTGGTTACTACTAAAATATTATCAATTTCTGACATAATTCATAATTTTTAATCAAAATATGAAATCATTTCCTGAAATGTCTTCACTATATTCAAATTGGCTTCTCATTTTATATTACCCATCCTTATACCCTTTGAAATGTATTTTAAATTATGGAATCAGAAGAAAAATTTCAGAATGTTATATAAAAAGTTGGATAGAATCCATTAGTAAATGAATACATAAAAACATATGACATATTTTTCCCAAAGACATACTTCAACACCATAGAATTATTATATAGTTACATTATGAAAACAAGATATTTCCATAAAACATAGAAATCCAAAATAATAATATACTGGTATATTGGATCACTAATTTCTTAATATTTTAACCCTCATGACTACCATATGATATTTAACCCACAGAGAGTCATTACAATGTAACCCTCATGGAAACTGTAAAATATAACTCTCACGACTACTTTATAGTATAACCATCATTGTAACATTTGGAGTGACCATCAATGACACACTTGAAGTAACCATACTTTTGACCTCCAACATAAAAAATTAATGAAATATAAGGAGATATAGGCCCCACCATTCAAATTAAAAAATTTATAAGAACCAAAAATAATCTTAAAACCTAAATACCTGCATTATAAAAACATTCCTTTTTAATTTTGTAAAAAATGAATTTAAAAAATTATTTTTAAATAAAAGTCCTCTAAAATTTCATATATTTTAAGTAAGAATTGATAAAAATAATTTAACATGTGTATACACTACAAATTAACATAATAATACATAATATAGTGGAAATTAATTTCATTAAAAATCATTTACAACATAATCAATGATGTAGAAGGTTATCCCAAAGAATTGAAATTGTGTTATGAATTCCCTTACCTCATGTTCATGTTAAAAAAAACATGCTCAATCATCTGGTATAAGGGTTTAAAGAGTGTTATTATTATATTATGGAACCATATTAATATTTATAATTAAATATATCATATTTCTATAAAATCATTCCACCAATTTTTTAATAATATTATATATTTTTCATTATTTTGGGTGAATTTGTTTCATGGTTTATATGCCTATTTATTATGAATTTTAATTATGAATGGATGTAAAACTATGGAAGTGGAATGAAATATTGTTAAACTATTAAATAAATTTAAATGATACCATATATAATATTTTTTTCTAAGAAAAGGATGAATAATAATATAAATCGTCAATGAGAACGATTTAATTATTTTAGAGGTTTTAATGATCATCACAAATTTATATCATTTTATTCAATATTATGTTTATGTATTGGCTATTTATCATTAAATTCCTTTTAATATGTATAATAATTTTTTTCCTTAATAATGTTTTAATGACAAAATTTGATGGTGATAATGAAAAATGAATGTGTATCATCCCTGATGAGGGAAAATTGACACATCACAAATGATGTTCTCATTTTTAGAATAAAAAGGAGAGGAGTATAGGATTGATGAATTTTTTTCAATAAAAATGATAATATTAATATATATATATAAGATAATAGATTTTTCATGCCACTTGGATTGGGGGAGATGAAGGGAGTATATGAACAATAAAGTTAATATTAAATAAAATAAAATGAAAGAGGATTTCACCCATTGAATTTTCAAATATGACAACCTCCAATAGGCCTGTAGTTTTGGCCTTCTGGTGAGAAACACATGTCTTAGTATTGGGGAAGAGAATTTTGAAGAGAATTGGGTTGAAATTAAACTATCTACAAGGCTTTTAGGTCTAAAGAAATGATTTTGTGAGAGGTGATATTTGTAGTGGAGGGGAGGGGTGTTTTCTGATTATTATATTCATTTGTCTATTATTTTTGCTCAATACAGTTAATGGATTGGCCACAAACTCTATATATTTCAAAATAATTAGGGATAGTTCCTTATTATTGTCTTACATTAGGCTTACGTCATCTGTGAATCGATTTTTCATGAATATGTTAAATAACGTAAATTACTATATTTCACTATTCAAAAAATCATGTCTTTTAGAAAACTCAAAAAAATCGACCTCAATAATTTTTAAACATTTAAAATTAAAAAAATTATCTCAATATTTTCTAAATGATTTTCTAAATATGATAAATTTATTTTTTATATAAAATTATAATTTATATGAAAAATACCAATTTTTAAACTATAACGGATTTTATAACACCTTGAAAAATTAATAAAGGTATTATAAAATTATATTATAATAATAATATAATAAAATATTTACTTACCAATTTATTTTATGAAAATATGTTTTCTTTTAAATTATTATTTTAATTTAAAAAATTTGAATTGAATATTTATGAATTATAAAAAAACAAATAATTAAATTATTATTTCCAAAAAATTTGTTTACTCATTTCATGATAAAAATACATCATGGTTACAATTAAAATATAGTAAACTTTTATTGATTATATAATGGGTGAGGTTACTTCTCAATATTCTATTTCACTATTCCTAATGGTCTTGTTACTATTCATAAGGTCCTGTTACTATTCTATTAGTATAAAATCTTGAATTTCTATAAATAATAATTGTTTCATTACACCATTATAATGAAATTAATATTTAATTACAATATTAAAAAAATATTTTAAAAGAAAATTGTTTGTTACATTCTCCCCAAATTTTGGAAATTGTGTCCTCATAATATATATTTTGTTATTAAACGAGTGTGGGTACCCTCCTGTCATGATTTTTTTAGATTCACAAATTTATTTTTCAACAATGTGGTTTCTCTACAAAACTGTAACCTTGTAAATTACCTTGTTCTATAATACATTATCTATGTGATCAAGAATCTAAATATATTTCTCTTTATAATCCTGATTCACTTCTGTATAGACTACTTTTGGGATCTATACCTATGATGAATTTGGAACAAACTTTTTCAACATTGAATCATTATAAAAATTATGTACCAGAGATAAAATTGGAATCAAATCCACTTAGTAGGTGACTAGTTAATCCAACGAATTGTGGATGCAGTTTTCCTTTCATACCAAAATTTATAACACATTTTCGTGGATAAATTCTAAGAAAAAACATGATCCCCTACCTCTAATGAAATTTCTTTCCTACTATTATCTAAATAACTTGCCTGCAAGATTCGAGCTATCCTCATGTGTTTCGGGATCTTCTTCACATTCTCAATCACTTCAACTACTAATTCTAGTCCTGTCAACCTACATTCCCCAACTTCATCTGAAAAAGTTTTATTTCAAAACTGCATTCCATATAATGCCTCAAAAGTGTCCATCTATATACTGGAATGAATCATGTTATTATAATATAACTCATCTATATAAATATTTTGATCCAAAATTCATTATTATTCCATAGAACAATCTCGAATCATATCCACCAGTGTATAAAATTTTAACTTGATCAGTCCATCAGATTGGGAAAGAAAAGAAGTGATGAAATTTGATTATATTACCAATAACTTCTAGAGGCCTTTTAAAAAGATAAAGTGAAAATTGGATCATGTGAATATAAAATTAAAATATGATCTTTGGGTAACATGACAATCACACTGAGGTACAATTTATAAAATTACACAAATATATAATTTTTATAATAGGAATGAAATGTGATGATTTAGTTACTCTTTCAACAATAACACAAATCACATTGTTACCTCGAGTTTTCTCTGGTAGTCCTACAATGATTTCCATGGATATATTTTCCAATTTACACTCTATAAATGGAAAATATTGAATCATTCCCTTTTGTAGTAGTCTCTATTCATTAACGTGTTATCATGACAAATATTCCATGGTAACATCTAAAACAAATCATTTCCTTCCATCATACCAGTAATATGCCAAAAGGTATTTGTATATCCTAGGGATACTAAGATGAACTAAAAATGGGGAACCTTGAGCTTTAATTAACTGATATTTCATCAATTTTGAATCTCATGAAACACATAATCTCATCCCAAATCTAAAAAATGCATTATCAACATTAAATTAAAAAAATGTACCCTTTTCACTAACTCTACCTTTTTTGTAACTCACTACCTTTCTTCTATGCTTGGATAATTCTCAATAATAGAGACAACTGCAATGAAACTAGAAAAAAATAGAGGAATTTCCTCCACCAATCACTTCCATGAAAAAATCCATCAAATTATTAATCAAGGGGTTTTCTTATAAATGAAAAATATAAAATAATTCATGATTTTTCTTACTCATTGTATCTTCCAGTTTTTTTCCCCTATAGAATATTAATAGATCATGAAATCATAATATTTTATCAGTTCAATAAATCATATCAACATCATATTAAATTCATTTTTATTAATTATATACCTCAAACTTTTATGTTCATTATATATGGAATGTTTGGATTCATATAAATGGTGCCATGAAATTTTTATATCAAAGACCATAGATGATAGTTTCAAATCCTGACATGGAAAAATTAAAGCACTAAGTTTTAGTTTTCATAAAGCATTAGAAAATACCTGATCATTCTAATTCAGAACAAAAAAAGTTCCTTCAATGAAGAGTCATTGTAGATGAAAATAATCATAATTTCAAGAAGGTATAGAAAAAACTAGAGCATTCACCAAACTTATTTTAAGTTGTATAAAACAGACATCATATCCTTTTATCTGAAAATTTTTAACCCTCTACCATGTTAAATAAGCTATCTAACATGATAATCACGCACTGTTATTAAACAACCTTCAGTAATAACCTATTACTCCATGAAAAAAAGAACCCATGTATCATTGACAGTTCATGTATATTCTGCCACTATTTTTTATGTGGGGTCAACTATTATTCCATCCATGTTTGCAATGATCCCATGAATAGAAATACGTTTCAAATAAAATAACATTTTCAAAATTTTCTGTATAACTTATTTTATTTGATAGTTTCCTAGATAATCTTTAAATATTTTTCATGATGCTCATAAACTTTCTAAAAGAACAATATATCCTCAACGAAAATAATAAAAAAATTCCATATATTCAAAAAATATTTTATTCATAGGATCCATGATTAAAATTGGGATTTTTCTCAAACCAAAGTGTATTAGAAAAAAAAAATAATGTCAATCTCTAGTATGAAAAGCTATTTTAATGATTTCAACCACATTTTCAATTAGTTGATTATACCTTGATATCAAAACAATCATAGAAAAATTCTAATATGTTTGGAGTCGATAAAAATATCATTCATAAGTGTTAATGAATACTAATTCATAACATTAACATTATGAAATCTCTATAATCAATGAACAGTCCCATAGAACAATCCATATTTTTATGAAACAAAACAAGAGCACACCATAATGATGTTCCAGAAAAAAACGAATCCTTTATCAAGAAAATCAGGAATCTAAATTTTCAATTCCAGATGTTCCACATGATCCATTCAATAAAGGGGTTATGAAATTAAATTATCATCTAGAACCAAGTCAATTGTAAATTAAACTTCCCGATCATGTATATCAATATTAATCTCATTATAAAAACATATAGGTATTCAATTACCTTTAACACATCATTAATCTAAACACATTCCTTGTTTTCATCAATGTTTAAATGATAATATTCATTTACATTTTTTAATAGTTTCTCAGCTTCCAAATATGTTATCATATATATTGGTTAATTATTGTTAAAAAATGTAAATATTTCTAAACAATTAGTAGCTCCACCATAAATCATAACATGACAAACATAAGGCCAATACATACCTATAATAACATCAAACTCTACTAATGAAAAAATTGTTTTTAGATAATGAAATTCTATAAAAAATAGGAAGATTATTATAATTCTTTATTCATGAAATATTTCCCCATAGTGTTTCAACTATATGTTTCAATCTCATTTCATGAGATGAAATTTCCATTTTATAGGAACATTTCTATGAATTAAAGTAATGCGTATACCTTGTATCAATCAAAACATTAGAAAAATACGAGTAAACAATCCAAGTACGTGATACCACTTCATTGGATGGTCTCACATATGTTGATTTAGTCAAAAAGGATCTCACTACACCATTATTCTTGTAATATAACTTATTTCCATTATTAAGATCACTCTTTGGGAAGGTATATCCATAATTCCCCATATCACCACATTTAATGTACTTTATTATTTTCTTATCATAATCAAACAAACCATCACTAAGATATTTTTCAAATCAATCTTGGACCATATATGCAAAAATACAATATCAGAATCACTTCATGGATTTGATAAGTCATTCCCCAGTATTATTTTATCCACACTTCCATAAAGTTGAAATGAGACTTTCTTATCCTTAAATTTATTTTTTATCTTCTCACCATTCTCTTTCAATCTGGACCACTTCATCTGAATGTTTTCAATTACACGTAATCATTGTATAATTCCATATATACCCTCTCATTCCATCCAAAAATATTCTCAGAACTTTTTAATTCATAAGAGGCTAAATCCCATTGCTATCATGACTTAAATATTTAGTAAATAAATGATGGATTTCAAAGTCATGATCTGAAATACGATTTGGATCATAACTATAATATATTGTGAAGTTTCCTTCAAACAAGACCACATAGTATTCCTCAATTTATTTTGATTCATGGAATATATTTTCCGCCAAATGTTGAAGAAAAATAGGAAAATATTTTTCAACAAAATGATTCTTAAATTCATATAATTCTAAGGTATCAATATCTTAGTTGTCCTTGATATTATTAACCATTGACCACCACTAGTTAGATGAACCATCAAAATGATAAATAAAAATAATATTTTATTATCTGGACACCCCATGTCATCAAATATATTTTTGAGGGCTTTAATCCACCCCTCATCTGCAATAGGGTGAGAAGATTCACTCGAAGATGAATGGTGTTTAAACCTAAAATGTTCCACTCTCTTCGTGTTCCTTTGTGGTAGCTCTGGATTTTCACTTGAAGGGATTACACCACCAATTATAGACTATTTCAACAGATATATTACTATCACAAACTATTTAGTTCCCCTTCCCACCATTATAGGTTGAATATTTTTAATGATATCATCTTATTAGAACTATCAAACTATAGCATCCTTTTTTACTTCTATGGAAAACCATTCTGAATAGACATATCATAGATGGATCAACAAGGAAATATTTAAATTATATATCATTGAATATTTACCATAATTTAAAAATAATTTATTTGATTATAATAACATCATCCTAACACCTAATGATTTCTAAACCATTTACTTATACCATATATAAGGACCCAGCCTTAAAAATTATATAATCTCATAAATTTCATTAGATTTCACTTCATTATAATCCCAAATATGTGTTCAGTTTAGAGATATTGAAAATTAGGACATAATTTATATGCATAAAACAATAAGAATACAATGTGGGTACTACTAAAACATTACCCATTTCCTCCATAATACATATTTTTTAATAAAAAATGATATATTATCATGAAAAGTGTTCATAACATTCTTCTTAGGTTGTCATTTTCTCCAAACCATCCTTAAAACACATAAAAATATATTAAAACATGGGATGTGAAAACAAATATTAGTAAGGGATATAAAAATATGGTGGGAAATTTTTTTTACATGAATAATTATAAATATACGAAATTATTTTCATAAAGGCATACTTCTCACCAAATATGTATAATATTGTTACTCTATGAAATAATGTGACGTACAAAAAATATAAAAAACCGTAATAAAATCATAAAGTATTAATGGGGAATTAATTACTGAAAATTTTAACCATTGAGGCTACTATATGACATGTATGCCACATGGTTACCATGAAATTTAACCCTCATGGCTACCTTACAATGTCACCCACACATCTACCTTATGGGGTATCCCCCGTGGTTACACTAGGGGTAACCTTACGATCAACATCCAGATTAAACATACCCAATGCATTTAAGGGAGATATATTTTCCACTTTTCATCCTACAAAATTATCATGAACCCAAAAATAATCATAAAACATGAATACATTCATCATAAAAACATTCCTTTTGAATTTTCTAAAAATTGAAATTTAAATTCGGTTTTTTTATGAAAAAACCCATACAAATATAATATTTTTGAAGTGAGAAATGTTAAAAAGAATTGAGTATGTGTATAAACTATAAATACACATAATAAAACATCGTAGAGTCATAACTCATTTCATAAATTGTCTTATTCCCATATAATCAATTATGTAGAAGGTTAACCCATAGATTAAAAATTAGTTTAAGAATTCCCTTACCTTAGGTTTGTCTTAATCAAATGTAATCAAACATATTATATAATGGTTTAAATATTTTATTTAATATATTAATGAACTATACTAATATTTATAATTACATATATTATATTATTATAGAATATTTCCATGTATATATTATTAATAATTTTTTATTTTCTTTGTTTTGTGTTCATTTATTTCGTGGATTCGATTCATGGTTTATTATAGATTTTCTTGTTGAATGGATGAAGAACTATGTAAGTGGAATGAAATGATGTTAATATATTTCTATAATATATCAAATAACATTTTTTTAATTTCTTTTCTAATATTAGAATGATTCATTAGATATAACCTTAATGAGAATGATTTAATTTTTTTCTGTAGTTTTTATGATAATCGCGAACTTATAACATTTTATTTAATATCATGTTTATATATTCATTATAGAAAAATAAATAACATATAATATGTATTATAAAATATTATTTAAAAATAGTAATTTCTGTATTACTATCCTTGAAGTCACAAATGAAAAATGCATGTTTATCATCTATGAGGGTACTAAATCGATACATCACAGAAGATGTTCTCATTTTTGAAATAAAGGGGTGTGGGAGAAGTAGTTAAATGTTAAATTTTTTCATAAACATGATAAAATTATAGTATATATAATATTAAACACTTTTTATTTACACATGGATAAGGGTATGTGAAGAGAGTATAAGAAAATGAAAATAATTGAATAGAAAATAAATGAATGTGAATGATGATTTTACCTATGGAATTATCCTCTTTGAGAACCTCCTTTAGGCCCTTATTTATTAAATTTTAGTGAGTCTAGTAGGTTTTCGATCTAGAGAATATATTCTATAATGTAATTGGGTTTGAATTAGTCAAGCTACAAGGCATTGAGGATTGAGGAGAAGAGGTCGTGAGAAGTGATATTTATAGTGGAGGAGAGGGGTGCTTACCCATTATTACATTCATTAGTTTATTATTTTTCCTAATGAATAGGAATAGTATGAGAATTATCACCAAATATATTTAAATAATTAAGGATAGTTCAATATTTTTTTTACATCAGCCTTATAGAACCTATGACTCCGTAATTCTTGAATTTGTTAAATACCATAAATTAACATATTTCAGTATTCACAAAAAAATGAAGTATTTTAGAAAAAACACAAAAAATTACCCCCACCATTTTTCGACATGTATTATAAAAAAATGAAATCAATTTTATGAAAATAATTTTCTATATATGATAAAATAATTTTTTATTAAAATCAATATTTATTCAAAAAATAACACTTTTTAAACTATAAAGGCTTTTATAACACATTGATTATATAATGAAGCCCTCATAAAATTATCTTATAATCATACGATAGTAATATATTAACATATGAATATATTTTATAAAAATATATTTTATAATATAATTATATTAAATTATAATATTTTAATAATATGCTTATGGCTTACAAATATACCAATACTTAAATTATCATTTCCAAAACATTTATTTATTTATTCTATGATATAAATATAATATTATTACAATTATAAGATACAAAAAATTTATATATAATCTCATAGGTGATTTTATTATTCTAGTACAAATATTACTTTTCTTAATGGTCATTTACTATTACTAGGGTCAGGTTACTATTCATTTAGTATAAATATGGTAATTTCAATAAATACTGATTCGTTCACTATACCATTATAATTAATTTAGTTATTTAATTATATAATAAACATATATATTTTATATTTGCCTCGTTTGTTACACTTTATAATCTATAAACAAGTTATTCTTGCTTTATACACAATAACTAGTTATTCATTGACTACACGCAACACTATATTTAGCTTTCAACACACATAACATTATTTTTGTCCATTGTTAAACAAAATTCCATGTTTTACCAAACTACAATGTACTATTGATGATATTATTTAATATGAAGTTTATATCATAAAAAATTTACAAAAATGAATATATAGTATTAAATAACTTATGAAAATATATATTTTAACATGTTTATTAGTTGTATATTGATTATGAAAAAACCAGAAGAATTTAAGAGAAAAAATGTTATCATTAAAACATAAATTTTCTAAAAATATATTTGATAGTGGTTTTTTAAAATAATTTTTAATTAAATTATACACTTTTATAATATTTATAAAAAAAATAAACATCAAATTTGAAAGAGGAATACAAAAATCAGCATAGGGTTAATTTTTTTTATTTTTAAGAGAATCTTCATTTTTTGATGATTAGTGGAAAATACAAAATTTATTTGAAAATCGTACATTCATTTAAATAATTTATAATGATAAATTATAATCTGAATTTGATTTAATGTCATAATTTTTACATTTTAAATATAATAATCTAATTTTGATAATTGGAATCATTTTCATATTGAATTTAGATATAAAAACATTGTATTTTTAAAAAAATATTCACTTTTAATACAAGCATTCCCACCATGTTTTCCAGAGTAGTTTTATATTAAATCATGCCACTTATTTTAGTATAATTAGTTCAAGATTGATTCCATATTTTTAATAATCAATATTTATTATTTCTATTATGTTAAAAAAGAATTTCTAGAACCTAATTATTTGAGAAAATAATTATTTTTAATTTTATTTATTATGGAAAACAAGAGGATATATATTGGTTAAACATGGAATATAATAAGTAAAAATGACCCTACACATATAAAAAACCAATTTTTTGGAAATAATTCTTCACTTATTTCCTTATGAAATATTTTTATGAGTTTTTGGGGCACTTGAACATGAAATATACCTATATAATATAATAGTCAATGAAAAGGAAAAATAACATTTCTTCAATTTAATTTCTACAATACATTGGAATGTAGATAAACACCCAAGTTTTTGTTAGAAATAATATTTTTTAAGATAAATTATTTTTATAATGATATTTTATTTTAATTTTTTAGAGTGGATATAATTACATTAAATGATTATGAAACGCCTGCATAGGAATTATTTAATTATTAATTAAATAAAGTACATGATACGAAAAACATTAAATGTAAAATTAATAGAATGTATTATTGTGTTAGATTATTTTTTAGATAAATATACCACGTTACACATGTGTGAAAAAAAATATATTATTTACTTTAGTTTATTTATATTTATCAATTTTAATTTAATAAATTATTTCAACATTGACGTCAATGTATTTTAATAAAAAATTATGTTTTATTAATTTATTCAAAATTAATATAAATAAGATAATATGTAAATAAATTTTTAAATGTAAATAATTATAACAATGTCCCATTAAAACAATGGCCTATTAATGTAGACATTATATTTTAAATTTAATATATTCATTATATGTTAGTAAAAAAATATTGTTAACATGAAGGTCAATGTAGTGTTTTGCGCATTATGCGTGCTTATGTTAAAGTTTATTTACAAAAAATGAGGATTGTGAAATTATAAATTAACGATAAAATTTATTATCCCTGAGTCCAAATTATATATTGATTCTATTTTTAATTTATTATTAGAGCTTAAATTACATATGTAAGAAAACTAATTTTTATAATGAAAAAAATTATTAAATAATGAAACATAAGACTTTTGAAAAAAATGCATAATTGTATTTATATAAGTGTTATATGTGGGTTTGGATAGACTACATAATCACTAAAAACCAATAATTATACGTATTGGATCATCATGAGGTATCTTTGACCTCCCAATTGTGAATAATTTTGAGTATTTATAATAATAAAACTCCTCCATAAATATAAAAATCCACTCACTCCCCCACCACATCACAAGTCACAAGACTTTTGGAATGACCATGATATACCAAAATAACATCCAAAATTCATTCCAGTCATAAATTAAACATTAATTTGTAATGAAATACATCCATTTAAGGGTTTATGAAAGCCTAATGGGAATACCATCTGAAGTGGCAATGATCTTCAAATGAGTGTTCCATTTCATGTCATCCTCCACCTCCTTAAATTATTTTTTATATAATAATTATTTAATAAAATATGTATATTAAAAATATATAGTATTATTATATCAATGGAATAAACTAAAACTACACGCACTTCTTTCAAATAGGTTTCAAAACCATCGTTCATGTGTACGAAAACTATTACCTCGCGATCTGATGTCATTTTTTACATTAAAACCTGTAATGGTTGATACTAATGATGGAAATACTATTTATATAATATATTTATGAAATTTATATGCATATGGAATTATTATACCACACATAAACTAATGCTGTCAATTTTTTGAGAATATGATAACACCGTTCTTGTGTATAACAGACTGCTACCTTATAAAGCGATGTGATTCATTAATTATTTTAATGGAATTGATTAAAAAAAATTAATAAAAAAGTGATATAGGTGAAAAAAATATTTAGAATATAATGATAATATATATATATAAATAATGACCTAGCCTTAGAGCATTACATAATCATGAATTAAATGAATAATTCATATTGAGGTTCTTTTCAGGTTTAGAGTTTTAGAGAATTTGGACATAACTATTACATCTCAATGATTACAAAGTAGACACTTCTACTTAGTTTCTTTTTTTAATAAAATAAAAAACACTTAAAAAAACATGTCTAATTCCATGTTTTGGATAGAATGTCTTTCCTTGATCCAATAATTGACCCTATTCATCTTTAAGTCATGTAGAAAACATTTCAAAATCTTAAGATGAGCATAAAAATCTTAGTAAGGGATATAAAAATACAGAAATAAACCATTAGTCCATGTATATATAAGAATCAATGAAATCATACTTTAATCATAAAATGTAATAACTTTAACATACCTCATGAAATCATAATATATATGAATAACTCATATAAATCACAATATAGAAAGGTAATTTGAGGCATTCATATCATTCTTACATAGGGAGTAACCCTCATGGTTACGTTTGGAATACCCATCACAGTATATTTCCTAAATCTCTTCGGAGAAACCACAGTGTTTAACACCTTCGTGTTACCCAATGCATTACAGAGATCTCTCGGGCTCACCCACCCTTATTTTACCACGGAACCACCCATCTTCATAAACAATTCTCAAGAACCATAACATAATTTTATCACATGAAACATGCATAAAGGAAACATAAAATCACCACATTTCTATCACAAGATATCAATACAACACATTGATATAATAAAAACATTAACAAAACCATTTTAAATACCAAAAAAAAGTAAAACATGGTATTTATTTTTCTTTTAAAAAAAGTAATGTCTTATAGAGGAAGATGAAACCCAAATAATAGTAATAGTGGTGGAGAAGTCATTGTCTCTGCATACATAATACAAAAAAACATTCCTTTTGTCATTTATTAAAACGCTTCATGTAAAAGGATTCCTTTTGAATGAAATGAAAAGTAAAAGAGTTTTATACACAGTATAAAATAAATTTGTGTAGAAATCAAAAGATTCCTTAAGGAAAAAAGATTGAGATGAAGTCCCGTACAAAGATGGTATCCTTAGATTAATGATAAATCAATTACATAATTATGTGTGACAAATATAAATACACTCAATATAATTGTATATTAAGTTTAAAAAAATAAGTTTTCATCCACACATATTCATAGAACGACATAATCAAGAAGTAGAGGTTTAACCCAAAGAATTGAAATTGGGTTAAGAAGTTCCCTTACAGAAATTCGGCTGCCTAACTGCGTTAGTTAAAAATTCAGAAAATGTGTTTATGAGAGATAAAAAGGGTATATCATCACATAGACATAAAATTTTCAGAAATAAGGATATATAAGAACATATCCAAACATAAGAAGATGTAAATTAAAAGACCTAACAAAAAGAAGTCTTTTAAAAAGAGGAGGGTGAATGTTTCCCTTACCGATTTGGGTAACTTTCGAAACGTACACCCCATGAAAGATGGACTATAAAATGTTGATGTAAATACCCATAAATGAAATTATATTATGAAAATATTAGAATAATGGGTACTACATACACCCCTCAAAGGAGATAGTAGCAAATATAGCATGAATCTCATGGGAATAAAAAGTGAGATTAAAACCCCTTACCTCGTTGTAATCAATCAAGTTGTATAACCAAAAGACAATAAGAACCAAATGAATCATAGAATACAATGAATATAAATAGAATCATGATAATATATATCATATGGAAGTAAAAAATACACCACATTCAATATATAATTGTCAAAAAATGGAAATCTCACGGAATTAAATGCAATATAAGAAATCGCCTTACCTCAAGTCTGACTTGTCTTGTTTATTTCTTTATATTCCTGAATAATAAACATTGGTCAATTTATAATTGTTTAAGGAATTCCTTTAACATTTATTATTCAATTAATATCACATATTATCATGTTATAATAATTATATATTTATGTGAGTTCATACCATGCGTTTTGTCGATGTTCGGTACATGAGTCCAAATTGAACTTGTTTGAAAGGAATTGCTCATATTGTTATAAGTAAATCATCTCCATAATGTTATTAATGATTTAAATATCATATATATCCATTATATAATCATTTTATACTATTCCATAACATTTAGAGATAAAAAATGAAATGCATCGTTCATAGAGACGGTAGGTCGTACGTACACATGAACGCTACTTTCAGTTCATTGTCATATTAAAGGAATTAAAACTAAATGAGTTATATATCTTATAATTACAGTATAATATATATGTTATATATGTAAAAAAGTTCATTAATTAAATTATTTATAAAATTCCAGTTTTGGCATGAGTGAGTCACATCACTTGAGGGGGCAGTAGTCCACACTTCTTCAGATGAAATTATTGGAGTTCCACAACATGAAAAGCATAACGATATGATTTAAAAATAAACTTCAGAAGCATATAAAAATTAAATTACATATATATAATATATAAATATAGTGTCATCATAATGGCCACCATGAAAAGTTTTAAAAGAATATTGAACAATCATCATTTTGTGAGGCAGTTATTCGCCACCCACAGAAAAAATATGTGCTATAACCATTAGATAGAGGTGTGTGTAAGTGTAGGTGGAATACTTATCATAAAAACATCCTAGTATATTTAGGATACTGGTGTTATTATTTGATCAAATAATATGAATATATTTGTGATTGAAGAAGGAAAATAAAACAATGAAACTCGATAGAAAACATTACCTCTAAATCGGGTAACTCTTTTTGATTTGAGCCAAATGCTTCCTTGGAAAGACTTCTGCCCAAAGTGAGGCTTCAAGGAGTAAAAAAGGAATATGGAGTGATAATATGAGTAGATTTTGGGCAATCCAAGAGCTTGAGTGGTGTGGGTAATGGGGTGGAGGTGGGGGCCTTTTATTAGTGGGAGGAGGGTCACTTTTGGAATGTTTTGAAATGTTACTTTATTATAAAATAATTTTCGGATTTTAACGGTCCCAAAATGATAGATATCTAGGATAAGGTGATAAGGGTTATAAATCCACCCATCCAATAAGTTTTTGAAAAGTTTATGTATTATATTTTACCTTATCTTGTTATTTAATTTAAATCGTTCATTAATTAGTTAATCACTACATCATCATGGTGTCATAAATAAATGTATATATTTAATGTCTAAAAATTATAAAAAAATATCACGATATAGAAAATATATTTATCTTTCCAATTAATACTTAAAGTTTAAGAGATAATTTATGTAAATAAAATTATAATTGTTTTACTTAGGATATAAAAACCTGTGTTATATTTCAATTCTATTTTAAAAATAAAGTCATAAATGTCAATATCACACCCATGTGACTCCATGGGCCCTCAAGATCAGTAACGATCTTCCCATGGTCGCACATGATTCAAAAAAGAGGATTTGGACACATTTTTGGGTAATTTTATATTATTGTGATATTATTTTATTACCCTTAACTACCTGATTACTAATTAATCATGATAATTGAAGATAATTACCATCATTACTATTCATAATGTCCAAAAACAAAAGAGTCTTATTTACAAAATTTAGACCTTTTGATTAAAAATATGGAATCCATTTTACCAAATTCGAAATACAGAAATTTCAGTAATTAATTTAAAAATAATTCTCGTTGTCACATCCAAAGACGAGTTTTTAGGAAGTAAAATTTATCCAAATATTGACTTGTTTTTACATCCAATTGAACAGTTAATTTTTTTCCAATGAAAAACATTTTATTGAGTGATAAAAACATAATTTAATTACACTTTAAAACTAATTAAAATGACAATCTAACTATATTATTAAATTATTTGAAAAAGAAGTTTTGAAGTAAAATGCAGTATTTTTAACTATTCATTAAAAATGAAAATTTGTCTAGAAAAATACCAAAAAACTATCCAAAGTAAATTTGATATTCCAAATTTAAAAATGATTTCAATTTTACCATATTCAAAACATATAATTTGCATTAAATAATTTAATAATTATTTCCTACTGTCAAAACAAATAGCATGTTTTTAAGAAATAATATCTATCAAAATATTGACACTTGTTTATATCCAGTTTCAAAGTGAAATTAATTACAATGACCACCATTGGATTAAATGGTAAAAATATATTTTAACTATAATTTAAACCCAATTATAAAGATAATCTAACCAAATAAATAAATTATATTTAAAGTAGGTTTTGAATGGGGCATTTTCACTATTCATTAAAAAAATGAACTTTATCGGAAAAATAACAAAAATTTACACAAAGTAAATTTTGGTGTACTGATTATAAAGGATTTTATTTTCTCAAATATAACATATAAAATAGAAAAAAAGTAGTTTTAAAAATATATTTCCATCAAAAGGCGGTTAATCAACCTTTTAAAGTATATTAGAATATTTATGCTTAAAATTCGATTCATTTGCATTTTAAGCCTCAATTATTTATTGGGTAATTGTTAAATTTTTTAATAAAAATATATAATCATTTTTAGTTATTTCTGTTCATTCTCTCCATTACGATGGCTAGGCGTTAACTACCTTTTAAAATAATAATATTATATTATTACTATGCAACGTAAGATTTCAAAGAAACTCGTTGTTGCGTATTGGGTATGCCATCAAACATAGCATTCCCATTAAAGTAATATTAACATTTTATTCAAAAATATTAATAAATATGAAAATGATATATTTTTTACTTACCTGCGATGTTACATCCTTCCCCCTTCTGAGAATTTCATCCTCGCAATTTGAAAATTGGGCTAGAAAACATCATTGAAAGCCCCAAATCAGAAAAGGAGTCAATTAAACTGTCACTTTAAAAGAACGAAAGTGAATTAAAAAGGTCAAATGAGTTAACCCATACTACGATTCCATGTAGGAAAACATGGATATGGAAGAGAAAACAAAGCGTGAAGTTCTGATGGAGAGTGACTGAAAAAAATTTCAGGAGAATGTTAACCACCATAAAATCACAAACTTGTGATGGGTTAAAAGGTATTTGATTCCCCAGTACGAAAATTTAACAGACAATGTTTTTGTTTTAAGTTACTTTTATTTGAGGAATTTATTTATGAGTTTATCTAAATCATAAGGAACCATACTTACTTTTCATGTAGAATTTCTTCTCTTACTATATTTCTTACACAAACTCATATTTTCTCTAAAAGATGAGTATTTAGGATGACTTGTTCACATTAAGAGTGCTATAATCAACTTCTTCAGAATCACCTAATCCACAAAAGATGAACTATATATTTCCCATGTCTTTAAACCTTAACAAAAGTAAAAATTAGTTAGTATAAAATCAGATAATCCCCAAAAGGATATTCCTTTATAAAAATAAATACTACTCTTAATCTCCAAAATTCAATAAAAATAACCCAAAGTTCAAGAAAGTCCATTAGATGAATAGTTATCCATAAAATTATTCAATTTAATATAAACTATGATTAAAACCCAAATCTCTAAAGGACTTAATCACATATTCTTCCAAGGTAAATCTTATCATTTATCTCTAAATAACATCAGTTACTCTTATAGTATCATACTAAAAAGTAATTAACCAAATCACTTATCCTTCATGATAGGTTAATAATTTCCATAGATAACAAAAAATCAACTTATTCCTGATTCATAAGATCTTCTATGTAACGACCCAAAGTTTCATTAATGGAAAATCCCTCCTGATCCAGTTAAATGTCTCTTTATAAAAAATGTTTTTATAAGATTTCAACTTCATTGGTTTCATGTTAAGAATTTTTACCATTGTTAACATAGTCGTTAAACAGTGATCACATGATTAGTATAAATGTAAGGCTTTAACGAACCCAATTTTTACTCAGACAAAGGAAGCGATGGGCTCATCCAGTAGAATTTCCCCATACGAAGCCCATTTGTCGGAGCTTAGAAAAGATGTGGCATCTTTGGGATTCGCCCTTGACCAATCCCAAGCTGAGCATCATTATGTCAAGCTCGAACGTGACCATCTACGGGAAAAGTGAATATTGATTGAAATTACCACTCGAGCGATGTTATCCGTGCCGCCCCAAGAGTCTGTCACCATTTCACACCTTACCCTTAGGTATTATGCAGCTGTTTTAAGGGGTTATGTAACAAATAAGTAGTACTATGTTCATGTACATTATTTTTTTATATAATAATGAATATTATTTCTTGTCATTTTTGATACATTGTAAATAGTTTTTAAAGTACAAATGGTGTTTTTAATTATTATTTAATTAAGAAATCTATTTTATTAAATTAAGGGAGTTTTGAATTAAAAAATATTTTAATAAATTATTATTATTAATATTAAATTAATTTTTATTAAATATAAATGATCTTTTAAATTTATGAATGCAATTAAAATTTTTATTAAGGTTTGAAAGCTATTTCTGTCAAAACCCGTGAATTTTCGATAAATGTTGGTTTTTATTTTAAAAGTGAAAATTAACATATTTAAAAAAAATTTAGATAAAATAAATGTCATTTCTGGAATCAGGACATCAAAATTATCCAACGGTGAATTTTTCATAATTTTATGAGACAGTCAAATTTTTGGGTAAAAATTAAATACCATTTAATTATATAATGTGTTTTATGACATCCTAATGACCCAATGGTGATGTAATAAAATACCATAACCCTTATTTTCGGCCAATATATGTTTTATCATTAAAATAATGTGATTTTGGGTTTGTTTGACTTACTTTGCAAAGCATTAATGAATCCCTCAAGACTTATTCAACACTTTGCCTTTTTAAATTAATTTCCATGGGAGTGTGACTCATCTCCCCATAAGCAACCCTAATTTTTTAATACGTTCGGACCTTGGCCATGTGAAATATTGTTTTACTCTTTCCTTTTCCAGAAACCATGGGAAAATACCATGGGATGGTTTGTGTTTTGGATTATTTTAATATAAGGGGTCCCAAACCTAAATAATAAAGAATTCTATCACCTTTCCTATATAAACACACCCAAGCTCCCACATCCTCCTCACTAAAATCCCTTGGAGCTCATCCAACATCTTACCTACTATCTCTATAATCCTCCCAAGTTTCCCCAAGCTCCCAAGAACCCTCTCACAAGCCTCTCTCTGGCCTTTGGAAGAACACTTCCAAGTAAGGGTTTTTTTCTTCCATTCTCATTTTTTTCAATTTTCATTAAGTTGTTTTACCCTTTTAATTTCAATTATGAATGTTGGGTTATGGTTTCAAACCTCCCCCATACTGCACTATTATTTTTTGTATGATGGGAGACCCCTTTCTCTCTCATTAAATTACTCCCATGTACACATGTTACTATGCTGAAATTCTGAAAGGAACTTCTCTCTCTTCTTTTGCATTCAAGCAACACTTTTGTATGATGAATCTAAATTCCATTAAAATTGTTTGGACATGTATATATATGACCCCCTTACTGTCCATTTCATGTAAATATTATGAGACACCCTTTCTCTCTCATCAAACCTTTTTTTATGAATTCTTATGTCACGCTGTTACGCTACCAAAATCGCACCGATTTTCTAAGCCAATGCCATTGTGTAGTGAATACCATGCCCATTTATCCATCAAGGGTATTCAACTTTATGCACATTTACTTATTGTTTATAGTGTTTCATGTATTAATTCCACATTTCTTTATCGTGGAATAAATGATCATGTTTTATGAATCCATGTTTTATGATCCATGTGGCACACTAATGCATGAAATGAAATGTTTAAGAAGGGTTCACCCTTATAGCGCTCCAATGCATTGGGTAAAGTATAGTATCATGATACTTCATGTGAAATGAGTGTTAAAGCATGCTAAATCAAGTGCAATGAGGGTTTGCTCGTGCTTCATGTGCAATGAGGGTTTACTCATACTCCATGTGCAATGAGCCACAGCTCATGCTAATTCAATGTTAAGTGTTGTTGCCAAATTTCCATGTTATGATTATCATGCTTTATCATGCCTTTATGTTCATGTTTCTCTTATGATATAATGACATGAATATTTCCTAACATTTATTGTAATACTTATGTTATTCCATGTGTACTCCCTTACTGGGCTTTATAGCTCACCCTATTCTTATGCATGTCCTCAGGTTATCCCATGCAATGCTAAGTACGAGGGAATGTAGTGGTCATGTAAAGGAATTTTTCAATAAAGATGTTGTATTTCATATTTTAAGTTTTTATGTAATGATCTTAAGCCCCAAAGACACTACAACTCTTGATCTTCTTTGTTGTATCAAGTGAAGTTTTATGTAATAAAGCATGTTAAAGTTGTAATAAAAAGTAGGGTTGTCATAGTTGGTATCATAGGATAGGTTTAGTTATTTTTGGGATTAGGAAACCCCAGTAATGCCTTGGATACAAGACTAAGTATAATAAAAACATCCCTATGTTATGGTAAATACTAAGTAAGTGTTTTATCAAACAAATACATCCCGGTCTGGATACGAGTAGGTAGAGGTGGCTCTGGAACAGATGTATCCTAGGGCCAAAACCTGAAAACACCGCTTTGAGCTAGACTTGAACCGGATCTGGTGCATGACAATGGGCCTTGCTATACTGTTGGTTACGACACTCCCGGGGGATATGTTTTGATAAACTCACAATCTTGGTATGAACCCTTATTAAGGGAAAAATTCCCCTAAGAATATATGTTAGAAAGTAGATCATGAAAATCCTAGATTGAATCCTATAGACTCATGAGTTAAGGAAATTAATGTTTATTTATAAGTCATCAACTTTTTTCTTTGGATTTCCCTTTATGTGTTACCCCTAACTTTCCTTTTATTCCAGCCAATGGCTGGTAATAGGAGGACTCGGGGTAACAACCGTTGTGATGATTAGTGTGAGGATTGTACTAATGATATGCCCAATCTAATGGGAGCGGGAATCGTGAACATTTTCATGCTTCTCTCTCAGCTAACTCAAGTTTTGAATAGAAACACGGGTCAAGAGGAACATCCAAACCCCCCTAAGAAGGAACAGTCGCTATCGAGAGCTTCTTGAGGCAAAGGACTCCAACTTTTAGTGGATCATCTGATCCCACGATCGCTGAACAATTGATTAACTCCATTGAAAAGATATTCTCCATCCTCCATTGTTCTGAACAAGGGAAGGTTCTCCTGGCGGCTTATCGTATGGAGGATGAAGCTGATCAATGGTGGTCATTGATCAAAAATACGAAGCCTAGGGAGGAGATCGAGGCTTTGGAATGGAAGGAATTCTGGAAGATGTTTTTCGAGAAATATTTTCCTCACACCCTCCATCATAAGATGGAAAGGTAATTCCTTTCCCTCAAGAAAAAAGATGAAGAATCTGTGGGAGCATATGCTGAAAACTTCACAAGTCTTGAACGATACGCTTCCGACTTTGTCGTTACCCACGAATGCAAGGTTGACCACTTCTTTGGTGGGCTGAAGCCTAGCCTGTGGAAAGCATTAGCGATCCATGATTTCGACAGCTATGAGGAAATTGTCTGATGTGACCTCAATGTCGAAATGGATATCGAAGAATCACAGGGGTATCATAGGGACAAGAAGCGTAAGCTGGACTTCAATGCTGGTGGTACGATGGATAAATCCAACGGCGCTAAGAAGTTCCAGCACCCCACTTGCCAAAAGTGCGGAAAAAAGCACCCTGTAAATTGCCTTAAGGGGACGAGAAAATGCTTCAGGTGTGGAAGAGAAGGGCACCTAGCTATTAACTGTCGAAAAGAAGGACCCGCGGCTGCGACATAGGAGATGAATGCTCCGTTTGAACCTCAACACATTGTTAAATGCTATAAATGCAAAGAACATGGTCATTTTTCAAATCAGTGCCCTAATCCAAGGGTTATCGGAGGCAACCAACAACCTCCAAGACAGCAAGGAAGAGCTTTGGCCATCACTTCTGCTGAAGTGAACCTTGACAATGAAGTGGTGACAGGTATGCTAGTTATTCATTCAAGAATAGGAAACGTACTTTTTGATTCAGGTTCTATGCATTCTTTTATATCTCGAATGTTTATTAGAATAATCCCAGCACCACCACAAATCAAGGAAGTAAAGATGTCGGTGAGTACGACAAATGGGGAAATCATTGCATCCCATGAATATAAGTCCTCCCTTGTTATAATATATGGATTGAATTTCCCAGAGAACCTCTTCACACTCCCTTTTGTGGAATTTGATGCAATTCTTGGAATGGATAGGATTTCCTTATATAGAGCCAACATATATTGTCGGGGGAGGGAAATCACACTCCATATGGATAATCAACCCCCGATTCTTTAAAAGTGTCCAGAGGAAGATGAATCTCCTTTAGCTCCATCATCTCAAGCAGGGATATTACTGCCCTATGAGCACGCGTATTAGGCTCAGATGATTGAGTGAAAAGAAGAAACCATCCTTGAAGAAATGCCAATTGTGAGGAAATTCGCAGAAGTGTTTCCCGAGGAACTGCCTGGTCTTCCTCCAAGAAGAGAAGTTGAGTTCTCAATTGAACTTATACCTGGGGAATTACCAATATCCAAGACTCCATATAGAATTGTTGTTGTTGAACTTGAAGAGCAGAAGAAACAACTATAAGAGAATCTGGATAAAGGGTTTATATGCCCAAGTGCTTCACCATGGGTTGCACCAGTCCTCTTCATCAAGATGAAGGATGGGTCAATGCGGCTTTGCATAGATTATTGTGAACTTAACAAAATCACGATAAAGAACAAGTATCCACTCCCACGAATTGATGACTTGTTCGATCAGTTGCGTGGAGCACAATACTTCTCCAAGGTGGACTTGGGGTTAGGGTATTATAATTAAGGGTGAAGAAGGAAGATATCCCCAAGACTGCTTTTCGTACATGATATGGGCACTATGAATTCATTGTAATGCCTTTCGGACTCACCAATACTCTAGAAATATTCATGGACTTGATGAATAGAGTCTTTAGAGATTACGTTGAAAAATTTGTGGTATTCTTTATAGATTATATTCTAATATACTCCAAAACAAAGGAGAACCATGAGGAGCATTTATGAACTGTACTAGAGACTTTGCGCAAGGAGAAGCTCTACGCAATGTACAACAAGTGTGAGTTCTAGTTGAAGGAAGTCTCATTCTTGGGCCATATCATCACAAGCAATGGGATATCTATGGACCCCTCCAAAACAGATGCAATTGAGGGATGGATGAGGCCAACATCGGTAACGGATATCCGTAGCTTCTTGGGGTTAGTTGGATATTATCGACGATTTGTGAGAAATTTCTCACGATTGTCCAACCCTCTTACAAAGCTAACTCGAAAGGGAGTAAAGATTGTTTGGATTGATGAATGCAAAGAAAGATTCATGGAGTTGAAATGGAGGCTTATCACTACGCCTGTGCTCACTTTACCCACAAGTGGGGAACTTTTTGTGGTATTCAGTAATGCCTCAATGAAGGGAATAGGCTGTGTGCTGATGCAGAATGATAAAGAGATATCCTATGCCTCAAGTTAGTTGAAAATACATGAGAGAAACTATCCAACGCATGATCTGGAGTTGGCGGCGTTGATCTTTTCCTTGAAAATCTTGCGGCATTATCTTTATGGAGAGAAATGTGAGTTATATACTGACCACGAGAGTCTTAAATATATATTCACACATAAAGAGATTAATATGCGCCAGAGAATATGGATAGATCTCATCAAGGATTATGACTGTTCAATACATTACCACCCTAGGAAAGCGAACAAGGTGGTGGATGCCCTAAGTAGAAAGGATTAAGCGATTCTATCAATGATGAGAATGGAGAAGGATCCAATCATCTTAGACTTGATGAAGATGGACGTGGGAATCATAAAGAAGGTAACATAATCAATCATTTCACAAATTATTGATCAACCATCTCTTTTGGAAAGTTTAAAAGATGCTCAAAAGGATGTTGTGGGAATTCAAGAAAAAATGGAAGCTATCAAGAATGGGAAATCCTTGATGTTTAATGTTAATGAAGAAGGAATTGTGCAATTTGGGAAAAGACTATGTGTTCCATCAAGTCTGGAGCTGAAGAAAGAACTTTTGGATGATGCACATAGTTCAAATTTCTCTATTCACCCAGGGAGCACAATGATGTATCGAGATCTCCAAGAAAACATTTGGTGGGATAATATGAAGAAGGAGATCGCTGAATATACATCAAAGTGCCTGGTGTGTCAGCATGTGAAGGCAGAGAGGCAGAAGTCTAAGGGGATGATGCTACCATTACCCATACCAGAATGGAAATGGGAGAACATCACCATGGACTTTTTCACCGGACTTCTGAGGACATCCAAAGGCAACAATGCAATTTGGGTTGTTGTGGATCATCCTAAAAAGACTGCACACTTCATTTATATTCGAGAGGATTTCTCATTGGATCAACTGGCATGGATATATATTAGGGAAGTGGTAAGGTTGCATTGAGTACCACTATCTATTGTGTCCGACCGAGATCCAAGATTCACCTCTATGTTTTGGAAGAGTCTTCAACATGTTCTGAATACTGAACTAAACTTTAGTACAGCCTATCATTCTCAAACTGATGGCCAATCAGAGAGGACTATCCAAGAACATGAGGATATGTTGAGAGCATGCTCAATGGAATTTAAAGGAGGATGGGACCAACATATTCATCTGGTTGAGTTCTCTTATAATAACAATTTCCACTCGAGCATCCAAATGGCACCATATTAAGCATGGGAAAAGGTGAAGAACAACGGAATGTTGGGATGAGGTTAGTGAATATAAGATTCTTGGACCAGAAATGGTCGAAGAAATGGTCGAGAATTTGAAAACCATTCAGCAGCATATCAAGGCAGCATAGAGTCGACAGAAGAGTTATGCAGATAATCATCGACGAGACCTTGTGTTTAATGTTGGATACATGGTGTTTTTACGGATATCTCCGTGGAAGAAGGTCATGAGGTTTGGAAAGAAAGGGATGTTAAGTCCAAGGTACATCGGACCCTTCGAGATTCTTGATCGTGTTGGGGCTGTGGCCTATCGACTATCACTTCCACCTACTATGGCCAAGGTGCATGATGTCTTTCATGTATCCCTCTTAAGTAAGTACATACCGGACCCTTCACATGTACTCTCTTCCGAGGTGGTACAATTGGAAGATGATCTTTCTTACGAGGAGCAACCAGTGAAGATCTTAGTTCGTAGATAAAATGTTCTACGAAATAAGAAAATGCCCCTCGTCAAGGTGTTGTGGAGAAACCAAAAGTTTGAAGAAGCAACTTGGGAGTCGGAGGATATGATGAAGCTGAGTTACCCACATTTTTTTAGTGTGGGAAATGGAAAATTTCGAGGGAAAAATTTCTTAAGGGGGGAATATTGTAACGACCCAAAGTTTCATTAATGGAAAATCCCTCTTGATCCAGTTAAATGTCTCTTTATGAAAAATGTTTTTATAAGAAGTCAACTTCTTTGGTTTCATGTTAAGAATTTTTACTGTTGTTAATATAGTCTTTGAACAGTGATCACATGATTAGTATAAATGTAAGGCTTTAACGAACCCAGTTTTTACTCAGACAAAGGAAGCGATGGCCTCATCCAGTTGAATTGCCCCATACGAAGCCCATTTTTCAGAGCTCGGAAAGGTGTTGGCATCTTTGGGATTCACCCTTGACCAAACCCAAGCTGAGCTTTATTATGTCAAGCTCAAACATGACCGTCTACAGGAAAAGTGGAAGTTGATTGAAATTACCACTCGAGCGATGTTATCCGAGTTGCCCCAAGAGTATGTCACCATTACACACCTTACCCTTAGGTCTTATGCGACTGTTTTAAGAGGTTATGTAACAAATAAGTAGTACTATTTTCGTGTACATTATTTTTGTATATAATAATGAATATAATTTCTAGTCATTTTTGATACATTGTAAATAATTTTTAAAGTACATATGGTGTTTTTAATTATTATTTAATTAATAAATCTATTTTTTTAAATTAAGGGATTTTTGGATTAAATAATTTTTAAATAAAATATTATTTTTAATATTAAATTATTTTTTATTAAATATAAATGATCTTATAAATTTATGAATGCAATTAAAATTTTTATTAAGGTTTGAAAGCCATTTCTGTAAAAAACCGTGAATTTTCGATAAATGTTGGTTTTTATTTCAAAAGTGAAAATTAACATATTTAAAAAAAATTTATATAAAATAACTGTCATTTCAGGAATCAGGATGTCAAAATTATCCAATGGTGAATTTTTCATAATTTTCTGAGACAGTCAATTTTTTGGGTAAAATTAAATACCATTTAATTATATAATGTGTTTTATGACATCATAATGAACCAATGATGATGTAATAAAATACCACAATCATTTTGTTCGGCCAATATATGTTTTATCATTAAAATAATGTGATTTTGGGTTTGTTTGAATTACTTTTAAAAGCATTAATGAACCCCTCAAGACTTATTCAACACTTTTCCTTTTTAAAGTAATTTCCATGAGAGTGTGACTCACCTCCACATAAGAAACCCTAATTTTTTAATAATTTCGGACCTTGGCCTTATAAAATATTTTTTTTCTCTTTCCTTTTCCAGAAACCTTGGGCAAATACCATGGGATGGTTTGTGGTTTGGATTATTTTAATATAAGGTGTCCCAAACCTAAATAATAATGAATTATCTCACCTTTCTTATATAAACCCACCCAAGCTCCCACATCCTCCTCACTAAAATCCCTTGTAGTTCATCCAACCTCTGACCTAATATCTCTAGAATCCTCCCAAGGTTCCCCATGATCCCAAGAATCCTCTCACAATCCTCTCCTTAGCCTTTGGTAGCACACTTCCAAGTAAGGGTTATTTTTCTTCCTTTCTCATTTTTGTCAATTTTCATTAAGTTGTTTTTCCCTATTAATTTAAATTATGAATGATGGGGTATGGTTTTTCACCTCTCCCATACTACCCTCTTATTGTTTTAATGATGGGATACCCCTTTCTCTCTCATTAAATTACTCCCATGTACACCCTTTACTATGCCGAAATTCCGGAAGGAACTTCTCTCTCTTCTTTTACATTCAAGCAATACTTTTCTATCATGAATCTAAATTCCATTAAAATTATTTGGACATGTATCTATATGACCCCCTTATTTTCCATTTCATGTATATATGATGAGACACCCTTTCTCTCTCATCAAACCTTTTTTTATGAATTCTTATGTCACGCCGTTACACTGCCGAAATCGCACCGATTTTCTAAGCCAATGCCATTTTGTAGTGAATACCATGCCCATTAATCAATCAAGGATATTCACCTTTATGCACATTTACTTATTCTTTATAATATTTCATGTATTAATTCCACATTTCTTTATCAGGGAATAAATGATTATGTTTTATGAATCCGTGTTTTATGATCCATGTGGCACACTTAGGCATGAAATGAAATGTTTAAGAAGGGTGTGCCCTTATAGCGCTCCAATGAATTGGGTAAAGTATAGTATCATGATACATCAAGTGCAATGAGTGTTGAGTCATGATAAATCAAGTGCAACGAGGGTTTACTCGTGCTTCATGTGCAATGAGGGTTTACTCATGCTCCATGTGCAATGAACCACGTCTCATGCTAATTTAACGTTAAGTGTTGTTTCCACATTTCCATGTTATGATTATCATGATTTATCATGCCTTTATGTTCATGTTTCTCTTATGCTCTATTGACATTCCTATTGTGTAACATGTATTGTAATCCTCATGTTATTCCTTGTGTTCTCCCTTACTGGGCTTTATAGCTCACCCTTTTCTTATACATGTCCTCAGGTTATCCCATGTAATGCTATGTACGAGGGAATTTAGTGGTCATGTAAAGGAATTTTTCAATAAAGATGTTGTATTTCATGTTTTATGTTTTTATGTAATGATCCTAAGCCCCAAAGACACTAAACCTCTCGATATTCATTGTTGTATCAAGTGATGTTTTCTGTAATAAGTCATGTTTAAGTTGTAATAAAAAGTAGGGTTGTCATAATCTAACTAAAAAGAATTAGTCATACTACCCAGGGACTTCACGTAGCCCAGTGGTAGGTGATAAATTATAGTCTCACTTTGGTTGTGGGTATGATTCCCGCAGTTTCTTCTGACGCGATGAGTTGTTACATGGTCTGTGTGTTGTCCCATTTAAAAACTATATAATTTTATAACATACCAAAAAATAGATAAATTCATCAAAAATAACCATAAAATATTTTAACCACAAATGATATCTATTAACTTTCCTTTTTCGTCCCAAAATGTATTAACCATTAATTACCTCATATTTAAGGATCATATAATCACAAAATGGTTCTTTATATCTATATCCAAAAAAGAAAAGTTACTTACTCCTTGAATAAAATTTTCATATATCAAACATCAAGGTTATACATGATATAAAAAGTCTTCTAATATAATCCCATCATCAAAATATCCTTAATACTTTTAAGAATTTCACCATGCTAAAATATACAATAACTCATGAATCCCTTATATGTTGACTTCTTACTCATTCAACATTCTTCATGAACCATTAAACATTCCTTTCCAACTTATTCTAAAATACTTCGTTACTAAAAACAAAATCATGAATCATATCCTAAGATTCAATAATAGGAAAACATATGTTTATAAATATTACATACCTTTCATTGGTTATCGTCAATTTCTTCATCATCAATCGGAATGGCATTACGTATTGGTAAATGAATATTTGTATGATCCTGGTAATACCATTCCCGAAACATCTTTTTAGGACATGCGTTTACATAATGACCATGCACACCACATTTAAAACATTCAATTAATCCTTCATAATGAACTTCTTTCCATTTCCTAGAGTCAACTAGATGCTTCCTCTTTCCATGGAGGGTTCTTGCTTTATGACCTTCATTTCCACATCTATAGCATCTTTCGGTCCCTTTGAAACATTTTCATATGTGTTTCTTTCCATATCTTTGACTCATAGGTTTTTTAACATTCTTACCTTTGTGATTATTACCTGAACATCCATAGGGATTTTTTTCTCGCATATATGATGACTTATAAAAAAAACTAAGGTTTAGGTGGTAAATCATGACTCCAGATAGTTGGTTGAGAATAACCACAAGAGTTCTAATTGAATCTCCCATATCATTCAGTTGCTTGTTCAGAAAACTGTCATAGTTTTCTTCACATCAACTGTTATTTTATTGCCTGTTAGACCCAGCCATTTACTAAAACCAAAAGGTCAGTATGAGTATATCAGTAAAATCATCATATAATACTAAGATATAATTATTGATGTTATTTAAACACATTTACTTTATCTATGACTCTTTCTGAAATCCTAACCATTATTGTGTTGTCACATAAGATTAAATAATACCCTAACCTTTAATGTTTTATAAACCGACCTCTTATACAAACTATAAGGACCCGACCTTAAAACATTACATAATTTTTATTAGATGAATAATTCACATTGAGGATCTTTTCAGGTTTATAGTTTTAGAAAATTAGGACATAACTATTACATCTCATTGATTACAAAGTAGACACTTCAACTCAGATTCAATTTTTTTCATAAAATAAAAAACACTTAAAAATAAACATGCCTAGTTCCATGTTTTTGATATCACGTCTTTATTTGACCCCATCCTCGACCCTATTCATTTTTAAGTCCTATGGAAAACATTTCAAAAACATGGGATGAGCATAAAAAGCTTAGTAAGGGATATAAAAATACAGAAAGAAAACATTAGTCCATTTATACAAAAAAATCAATGAAATCATACTTTACTCATAAAACATAAACACTTTAACATACCTCATGAAATCATAAGATTTATGAATAACTCAAAGAAATCATAAGACATAAAGGTAACTTGAGAATTCATAAAATTCTTACATAGGGAGTAACCCTCATGGTTACATTTGGAATACCCATCACAGTATATTCCCTAAATATCTTCAGAGAATCCGTATCGTTTAACTCCTTCGTGTTACCCAACGCATTGGATATCTATCATGGGCTCACCCAACCTTATTTTATCACAGAATGACCCATCATCATAAACAATTCCCAAGAACCATAACATAATCGTATCACATAAAACATGCATAAAGGAAACATAACATTTCCACATTTCTGTCATAAGATATTAATACAACACAATGATACAATCAAAACATTAATAAAATAATTTTCAATAACAAAATAAAGAAAAACAAGGTTTTTATCTTTCATTTAGAAAAAGTTATGTCTTGTAGAGGATGACGAAACTCAAATAATGTTCATATCGGTAGAGAAGTCATTGTCGCCGCATATGTAAGACAAAAAAACATTCCTTTTGTCATTTATTAAAATTCTCCGTGAAAAAAAGATTCATTTTGAATGAATTGAAAAGTCAAAATGGTTTTATACAGTGTATCAAATAATGTTGTGTAGAAATAGAAAGATTCCTTAATGAAAATATATTGAGATGAAGTCTCATACAAAGATGGTATCATTAGATTAATGATAAATCAGTTTCATAATTATGTGTGACAAAAATAAATAAAGTCAATATGAGTGGATATTAAGAGTAAAACCATCAGAGGTCATCCACACATATTCATATAAAGACGTAATCAGGAAGTAGAGGTTTAACCCAAAGAATAGAAATTGGGTTAAGAAGTTCCCTTACAGAAATTCGACAGCCTAACGACGTTACATTAAAATTCAGAAAATGAGTTAATGAGAGATAAAAAGTGTATCTCATCACATGGACATAATATTTTCAGCAATAAGGTTATATAATAACATATCCCAACATAATAATATGTAAACTAAAATACCTAATAAATATAAGTCTTTTAAAAAGAGGAGGGTAAAAGGTTCTCTTTCCGATTAGGGTAACTTTCGAAACGTACACCCCATTAAAGAAGGACTATAATACATTGATGTAAGTACCGATAAATTAAAGTATATTACACAAAGAGTAGAGTAATCGGAAATACATACACCACTCAAAGGATATAATGGAAAATATAGCATAATCTCACGGGAATAAAAAGTGATATGAAAACCCCTTACCTCGTGGTAATCAGTCAAGTCGTGTGACCAAAAGATAATAAGAACCAAATAAATCACATAATACCATGAATATAAATAGAATCATGATAATATATATCAAATGGCAGAACACAATACACCACATTCAATAAATAATTGGTGAACAATGAAAATATCACGGAATTAAAAGTGAGATAAGAAATCCCCTTACCTCAAGTCCGACTTGTCTTTTTCATTTCTTTTTATTCATGAATAGTAAAAACTGGTCAATTTATAATTGCTTAAGAAATTCCTTTAATTTTTATTATTCAATTCATATTACATATTATCATTTTATAATAATTAGGTAATTAAGTGAGTTCATATCATACGTTTTGTCGGTGTTCTGTAAATGTGTCAAAATTGGACTTGTTTGAAACGAATTGCCCATGTAGTTATAAGTACATCATCTCCAGAATAGTATTAATGATTTAAATATCACATATATTCAGTATATATTCATTTTATAATATTACATATCATTTTGAGACAAAAAAATTAAATGCATCATTCATGGAGACGGTAGGCCATACGTACGCATTAACGCTACTTTCATTTCATTGTCATATTAAAGGAATTAAAACTAAATGGGGAATATATATTTTATAATTAAATTATAATATATATGTTATATTTTTATTATAATTTCATTAATTAAATTCTTTATAAAATTCCATGTTTGGCTTGAATGAGTCACATCACTTGAGGGGGCAGTAGTCCACACTTCCTCAGAAGAAATTGTCACAGTTCCACAACATGAAAATAATAAAAATGTGATTTAAAAATAAAATTAATAAGAATATAGAAAAAATAAAAACCATATATATCATACATAAATACATTGAAATCATAATGGAAACCATGAAAGGTGTTAAAAGAATATTGAACAATCATCGCTTCATGAGGCAGTAATTCGCCACCCATAGAAAGAGTGTGTTATTTAACCATTAGACGGAGGTGTCTGTAAGTGTAGGTAGAATCCTAATCATAAAAAAATCCAAGTATATTGATAATACTGGAGTTATTATGGTATCAAATAATTATAATATACTGGTGAGTGATGAAGGAAAATAACATAAAGTAAATCGAGACAGGACATTACCTCTAAATCGGGTAAGTATTTTTGATTTGAGCCAAAGGCTTCCTTGGAAGGAATTCTTCCCAGAGTGAGGCTTCTAGGAGTAATAGAGGTATGTGGAGAGATTATATATGTAGAGTTTGGTTAAGACAAGGGCTTGAGAGTTGTGGGTAAGGGGCATAAGAGGGGGACTTTTATAAGAGGGAGGAGGGTCACTTTTGGAAAGTCTTGAAATGTTACATTATTATAAAATGATTTTCGGATTTTAAAGGTCCCAAAATGATATATTTATAGTATAAGATGATAAGGGTTATAAATACACACATCCAATAGGTTTTAGACATGTTTAGGTCATATATTTTACCTTATCTTTTTATTCAATTTAAATTATTTATTAATGACGTAATCACTGCATGATCATAGTGTCATAAATATATTTATTTAATTAATGTCTAAATATTATAAAAAAATACCATGATGTAGGAAATATTTTTATCTTTCCAATGAATATTTTTAGTTTAAGTGATTATTTATTTAAACAAAATTAAAATTTTTTTACTTAGGATATACAAACCTTTGTTATATTTGTCTTTTTTTTATAATAAATTCATAAATGTCAATATCACACCCATGTGATTCCATGGGCCCTCAAGTATGGTAAAAAGATTTCCATGGTCGGCCATGACCCAAAAAAGAGGATTTGGACACATGTTGGGGATATTTTATATTATTATAATATTATTTTATTACCCATAACTACCTGATAACTAATTAATCATGATAATTAAAGATAATTACCATCATTAATATTCATAATGTCCAAAAAAATAGTTTTAATTACATAATTTAAAACATATGATCAAAAATATGGAATAAATTTTACCAAATTTCAAGCATAGAAATTTCAGTAATTAATTTAAATAAAATTCCTGTTTCCACAACCAATGATGGGTTTTTAAAAAGTATAATTTATCAAAAGATTGACTTGTTTTTACATCCAATTGAAAAGTGAAATTCCATCCAATGAAAAACATTGTATGAAGACATAAAAACATAAATAAATTTAACTTTAAATTTAATTAAAATGAAAATCTAGAGATATGATTAAATTAGATGAAAAAGCAGTTTTGACTTAAAATGCAGTATTATTAACAATTCATTAAAAATGAACATTTGTTAGAAAAATACATAAAATTTTTCCAAAAGTAAATTTCATATTCCAAATTAAAAAATGATTTCCATTTTACCAAATTCAAAACATATAAGTTTCTTTAACAAAATTTACAATTATTTCCCACTATTAAAACAAATAGCATGTTTTTAAGAAACAATATCTATCAAAAGATTGACACTTATTTATGTCCAATTTCAATGTGAAATTAATTACAATGTCCAAAATTGGATTAAAAGGAAGAAATATATTTTAACTACACTTTAAACCAAATAAAAAAGTGAAAATAATAATATAAATAAGTTAGATTAAAAGGAGGTTTTGAATACATCATTTTCACTATTCATTAAAAATGAAATTTATCAGAAAAAAATTACACAAAGTAAATTTTGATGTCCCGATTATAAAGAAGGATTTTATTTGGTCAAATATTATATATAAAATTTACAAAAAGTAGTTTTAAAAAGGGTTCTCCATCAAAAGGTGGTTAATCAACATTTTAATGAATATTAGAATATTTATGCTTAAAATTGTATTCATTCACATTTTAAGCCTATATCATTTATTGGGTAATAGTTAAATTTTTTAACAAATATATATAATCGTTTTGTAGTTAGTTCTGTTCATTCTCACCATAGAACGTAGCATTCCCTTTATAGTAATATTAACATTTTGTCCACAAATATTAATAAATAAGAAAATTTTATATTCTTTAGTTAATTGGGATGTTACATATATATATATATATTCTTTCATTCAATATGATAAGAATACTAAAATAACGTTATTGCATATGTACAACCAACAATCTCTATGAATGGTGTAATTCATTTGAATAAAATAAATTTTATGAGTTACTATAAATACATATATAATGAATAAATAAGATATTTATATCATTTTTTATGTACCATAATTTTTTTATTAATGATCAAATTATACTGATAAAAAAAACAAGCCAAACCTTATCCGAAAAACAAAGTGGTTCTTACACGAAGCGTAACTTGAAAATGGGATTTTTAAAAAACATATAATATAAAATCCAAAGAAAATAATATATGGTATTATATATATGAAATTAGTTCTATAATATATTTATAAAAAAAGTATATTTATTATACTTGTGTTTTTAATGAATGTTAAGTAAGTCAATAAAAAAGGTAATGGATTTACAACACACTTTTTTTCTTTTTTATGACACAAAATATATTTGATAATGGTTTTATGGTTGAAATGATACGAAACAGGTAGTGGAATTTAGTTTAAAATTTCCGTCTTTGAGACACATGTTATGCTTGGAACCTATATTCTTTTATGAGGTGTATCTACATCTTTTGGAAATGTTTTATCATGAATAAAATTATTTTCATGACATTATATAATTAATTTAAATATATTATTTCTTGGGGATTGTTATTAAATGTAACTAATTTAGGAAGAGGTTATTTCTAAAATCCCATTATTTATCATGACCATTTATGATTTTTCTTCCTTTGATGTAATATTATATTCTATATCACAATAATTATCATAAATTTTATTATTCTATGGTTATCCATGACAAATTATTATATTACTATCATTTTTCAATTATTTGGTACATATGATAATAATGAAAATGTTTTTAACAAAATAAGACTCTATTTTTCTATTCCGTCAGAAATCTGTTATCTCTCAAAAAATGTATTCAAAATAGTTCAACTATAATTTTTATAAATCATTTTTTACAAATGTTTTAACTTTTTAATTCCTTTTTTATTATTATTAATTTCATTTTCTGATTAAGGATCATTTTACTTCTATCTGGAATTTGAATGGAATCATTTTTTATGTATACGTCATGTATAGAATTATCCACCATCCTGAACACAACATTCTTGGAAGCTTCCACTACATTTTGTTGAATATTATCAAAATAAAAAAATTCCTAAATATTTTTTAAAGATATATATATTAAATTTATTTTCTTATAATAGTATTGTGTAAATGTTTTAAGTTTAAATAATCATTTAAATTTTCTATAAATAATCCTTTATATGATCACAAGATTATTTTTAATGAATTTTTTTCTAAATGTTTTTTTCTAAGAAAATAATTTATTAAATATTGAAATAATATTTTCCCTATAAATTTTTCAAATTATTTTTAAATATTACTTTTTTATATTTAAAAATTGTTTTTAATATAAATTTGATTGGAATATTTTTTTTTTGTTTAAAATAAAATATTTTTGAAATGGTGGTTATACTTTTTAGGAAATGTTTAAAATGATATATGAATATCATTCTAAATATATTGTTGCTTCCATTTATATAGTTTATGATTTACTGTGGATATCATAAAATAAACCATTAAAATTAATTCATGAATGTTATATTTTATTAAAGAAAATTTGTTTATGAAATCTTTTTCTCTATCACAAGTTATACTAATATAAAATTTTTATGAAAACTACTTATATTCATGGGTTATTATATGATGAAATCATTATGAAACCTATCACTCTTAAACATGTTATTATATGCTGAAATTTTTGTGATACCCATATTATTTCATAGGTTATGATATTAATATAATTTTATAATCTTCTGGCACACATATGATTTAATTCATCATGTGATGGGTGGGAATAATATCTACCTCTAATGCATAGAGTAATGATTTATATGTCATTAGATAAAAATGAATGGAATAGGGAGTGAACATGGTAAAATATATAACTTTTTCCATTAATATTTTTTCAGGAGTGAACCCATTCCACAATAAAGAATGGGTTGTGTTAGAGGACAGTGGTGTGTCCTGCCAAGTTGGACTAGCCCCATGAAGTTCCCTAATATTTTTGGAAAAGTTCCCTGACTTCTAGATAATGATTTTATATTTTTATGTTAAAAAACAATTCAATTCCTTATGGAAATGTAATGTCGGCATGATTCATGTTCATTTATTACCTTATGATTCATGTCTTCTTTACTTCCAATCATTATTCTATGATTAATTTTTATGATCTTAGATATATATTTTATGCTTTTCTAATTTTTTTCTCATATAATAGTACCATTATTATTATTTCATTCCTATGTATCTTTAATTAATACCCTTAATGTTTATTTGAGTTCACCCTTTCTTATCTTTCCATTCCCCATGTTATGAACAAAGTATTTATATAGGGCATTCTTGTGAAGAGTAAAAAAAATAAAGATCATTATGGTTGATTTTGATGATCTTTCCCCTTATTATGAAATTATTTTTCCATATTTCCATAGGCACAAAAATATTACTATCCTCCTGTGTGTAATATTAAAGGTCTTGAATATTCACATAAAAAGATTAAATATCATTGAATGAATTTCTATGGTAACTATAGTTGGTATGAATATAATTGTTTAGTAAATCATTAGATACAAGAATGGGAAAACATTAGTGATATCCCTTGGAATATTTTTAAAAATAATTCTATATTTATCAAAGGATATATCTAATAATAAGTCAATGTTTAGTAAAATTTATTATAATATTGGTAAATGATTTAGAGAGTGGTTTCTAAGAAAATACATCCATTATTGGGTATTACATGTTGATTTTTCTCTGTAACATTTCTATATTTGGGGAAAATCCAAAAAAACCAAATTGATCTAGAAATAATATAGAATATGTGATTTAGAATTGTCTATGATTCACAGAAGTATTGTAACTATCAGGTTATATACTACGGACATTCAAAAAATATTTACAAAACATCATGATGGAATTAAAGAGATGATGACTATGAGTGAACTATGATGAACCAAATAATTCAAATATTAATTTTTTTTACTAAATTAAACATCTTATAAGTGATTTTTATGATTATTTGGTTTCTCACTAGGATTAGAATTGTTCAAACTAGGCTTTTTGGTTTTAGTCCATGGTTGAAAATTGAAGGAACTGGTCGAACATTGAATATAAAAGATTATTTTCTTATGATAAAAAATGGGATTCTAACTAGAGTAAAGTATATTATTATTATTTATAATTATTCATCATGGAACATGATTATGAACTTGAACCTTAACTATCTCTCTGACTCACCAATGAAGACAATCAAAGAGTTCCCTAATTGTTTGGGTGATGGAGACTATAGAGGAATAAATATTTAGTTTTTATTCTATATATAATGCGGGAAGAATATTAAAGTAGATTTATTAGAGGAACATTAAATTTACTTTAATAATGAATATAAAGTTATAAATAATGTAATAATAAGAACAAAAATTAAGTTATTAATTAACAAAAATAATGACAATATTTATCTTCCTAAGGATTATCAATGGACTAATTATTTAAATGTTGAAAAATATTTTCATTATAAAAATCTATTTTTTGGAGGAATTCTATTGAAGTTAATTAGAAAGGTGGTATGAGTCATGGAAAAATTTTCAATGATATAGAGGATTAAAATTAAATATGAAAGGAATAATTTATAAGGAATAAGATAACTAAAAATTGTTAATGGGGTATTAAGAAAAAAATAATGATTGATATATTTTTGTATTTTGATTCAGGAATTTTGAATTAACAATTATATAAGGATTTATAATTATGAGTTTTTAGATAAGGATTTTAATGAATTTATGAAATGATACCAATATAATGGAAATGTTATTTAATGGAAATTTGATATTTTAATTTTTTGAAGTTAATCCATAATATGTTCTAGATGTTGAAAAATTGGTATTTATTTAGGATAAATAGATGAATTATTTTGATAAAGTAAATTAGATTGTATCTATTACCTCGGAACTAGTAAAGAATTTATTGAAAATGTTTATCATGAAATGATATATTATGTTTAATAAATTTTTGGATATGTGGAATATATTAAATAATATATTGTTTTATTCCAGGAATGAAGAACAATTCCTGTTTTCATTATGTTTCTGTTGTAAATCATTTTATTTCCATGTATGAAGAAAATACCTGATGAAGGTACATACGTGTTGTGTATGTGATAATTAATAGATACTTTATGATATATGTGGGATTAATTATTTATTGATTTGGAATAATTTAGTCACCTTCTTTCACATGTAGTGGATTTTAATATTTGGATCGGTTAAATTGGATAACAATTTATGAAGTGGTTTCTATTGAACATAGAATGTGGTTTAATAGGTTAATGTATTATTTCACATATAAGGAATTATGAAAATTTTAAAAAATATTATACCCATTTTATTTGATTTTAATAAATGATTTTCTTAATGACTTATCATTCTATTTATGAATATTATTATCAGTTTTTTCTTCTAGAATAAAAAATCATCCTTCATTTATCTGAGTAAGAAATGAAGTGTAAATTGATCATGGAACAACCCAATGGTGAGTTTGGAATTTCAAAATAGAATGAAATAACGTATTAATATATTCTAATGATTATTTTTCAACATTATTAAAAGCATCCATTTTTTTATCCTACTTCCTTTATTCACGATGATTCAAATGGTTCGTTATATCCTTACATATTTATAGTATTTTGATCATTAATGATATATGGATCACAAAATTTCTTATTATTAGTGAACTATATCACTCTATATTATTATTTAATATATTCGTCAATGTCCAAATCTTCACATTACACTTATGTTCTCATATACGGAAACATAGTTGTGAGTTACTTTGGGTAACTATAATGTTTCCAACATTCTCTATTTAATGTAAGTATTAGAATTCATTTTATTATATATGGGTTATATGAGAAGAAAATTCAAGTATTAATCCTTTGATGATCCAAATGAATTTTGACGGACTAATTAATTTTATGTTGTGTAGTATATAACACCCATATTTTATTATGAATTCATATTTTTGGAATTAATTAGAATTCCCCGATTTCTTCCGCTTAATGTTAAACCAAGATACTATTTCGATATAGGATACAACATGTAAAATGTCCATTATATCCTAAACGATGTTAATATTTTTTATATTAAATAACAAGTTACCATTACACAACCTGATGCACTCATTTTATCTAAAGGCACAAACAACACTCTGTTTGGTTTGTGTAACACACAATACAATATTTTACTGATCTACAATGTACTATAAAAATTATTATTTAATATCATAGTTATTTCCTATCTGATGAAATTTTTGGAATTAATAGTATTAAATAAATATTAAAGTACTTTTGTTTCACATTTTTATTATCAATCTATTGATTAGTAATAAAATAATCATTATTTAATGTAATTTTTTTTTGAAAAATTATATTTTTCAAGAAGATGATTTAGTCATGGTTGGAGACCATGATATAAAATTAAAATCATAAAAATAAATAATATTTATATTTAGAAAGGATATTTACTTTTGAACTAATAATTAAAAAAAATTGGTTGAATTTTTGTGATTTAATTTAGTAGCATCATTTTTATAAATAGTTAATAATATTGAATATTAATTGAAAATGAATTTATATATAAATAATTAATAATTGTAAACTATATTATGAATTGATTTTTCATCCAAAATACATTAATTATACATTTATAAATATAATTGAGGTAATTGGGCTCATTTTAATAATAAATTTAGATATAAAATCATTGTAACAATTTCATCATTTTCTCTCCAAAAATATTCTTTTTCTTCACATTTGTTGTAATAATTTTAAATTAAGTCCCTCCAATTATTTGAGTAAAATTTGGTAAAATGGATTGAATATTTTTATTAAAACTAATTTATATTTTCTTATAAGGTATAGTTAATTTTTTTGACATTAATTATTAATAAAAATAAGAATAATTAATCTTATTACTTAAATAGATAACTAGTTTACACACTGGTTAAATGTAGAATATAATGTGTAAGAATGATAAAAAAAATTGTCCAAAACATATTTAATGGAAATATTTCTAACCTTATTTACTTATTATATAATTATATGTGCTTTTAGGATTGTTATACTTGAATGTTACCTATATAATATGTTAATTAATTAGAAGGTAAAAATATTTACCATTCTTCAATTTAATTTATTATATAAATTAAAATTGTGAAAAAACTACATTGGTTTGTTTATAAATATTTTATTTTATGATAAATTAATCTATTAAGGATGATTATTTATATTAAATTTTATTGATGATATAATTACATTAAATAATAGAGAAACACCAAAATGAGAGTTATTTAGTTTATAATTTAACAAATCAAATGATACTAAAAAGATTAAAAGTGATGTAAATTTAATGAATTATTCTATAATGTTTTTGTATTAATATATCATTTTAGATATATGTTAACATAATGGATTATCATTCAAAAATGTTCTTGATATTGTTTAATTAAAACTATATGGATAATATCAAAAATGACAATGATGTCATTCCAAAGAAATTGTTATTTTATTAATTGAATTAAAGATAATAAATATACTATCTTCTATAAAAATACTTTTAAATATTAATAAATAGAATATATGTTAATTTAATGTACCAATTATTATATTAAAATGACTATGTTGATAGTTATTTAGTAAAAACTTAGTTAATAGGGTTAATGTTGAAGAACTATTTTTTTCGTCACACGCACTTATGTAAAAGTTAATTTCAAATAAACATTGGATTTATAATTTATCAATTTGAAATAATATTAATAATTAGTTAGTTAATATTATAAAATATGTATCTACTTAATTCTGTCTTGGAGGTTAACTTGCAATGTTCATAAAACAAGATACCTTAATGAAAAAATATGACAAAATTATAACAAAAAAGTGTTAATGAACAAAATGTTTAACAAAATATGTATAAATGCGTTTTTTGAGATTTTGAATTACCATATAATCTATTTACACCATCAATTATCATTTCTAGAGCATCTGTTGTTATAATTTACCTCACAATAGTTAATAGTTTTGAGTATTTAGAAGAATGTCACTTATCCTCAACTATAAAAAGGCACTAACTCCACCAACATATTCAAACCTATAAAGAAATTAGGATTCTCCAAGATCATCCAAAATAACATCCCAAAATCCCAACCGTTATTATAAAAATGTTATTTTTTAATAAATCGATCCTTTAAAGGTTTTAGTGGAAACCTAAGGAGAATATATGAAGAATAAGTAATGTTCATCAAATGAATTTTTTATTTCATATCTTCATCCACCTACTTCAAATAATTTTATATCTCAAAATTATGATTATATTAATATTTTTAATATACTATTATATTATTCTATTGAGGTTAGGACCCTAAACCACATGCAGTTCCTAAAAATAGGTTACAAAATCATCATCCTTGTGTATGTCCAACTACCACCATGGGATATGATGTCATTTTCTTCATTAATTCATTTAACGGTTGGTAATAATGATGAAAATAATTTTTTTATATGAAAAATATAATATTTATGAAATTAGTTTTTTTATTTAAATATTATAAACACATAACATGATGGTTTCTATTTTTTGGGAATATGATATCATCATTCATGTGTTTGATGGGATACCATATTGTGAATGATGTGATTTGTTCCCCCATTAAATAAAATATATTAAAGATGATTTTAATAAAAATATGTGATATATATTACATTATATAGCTACTATAATTATATTATATATGTCAATTACCTTTTTCCTTTCTATATGACAAGAAAATATAAATATCATTCATGTGTATGTATGAACTACCATCTCCATGAATGGTGTATATAAATTCATATCACTTAATTTTATGGGTAACTCTAATTAAATATATGATGAGTATATATGTTATTTTTATCGTCGAATACATTTTGAAATTTATGAATTCATGGTCAATGTAATCATACCACAAATATGAAGTCAAAAAACATATGAAAAATAATGTGGTTATAACTTGAAACGTAATATTAAGATGAGATTGATAATAAAAGGGTAATATAAATTCAAAAGTAAATAATATATGGTATTATATATAGGAATATATTTATATAATGTATTTATACTATAATTATATTTTTTATATAGGATCTATGATGGAGTATGTAGTAATTCCAGATTTATAGAATGAGATTTTTGCCCCAATTTTTCCTTTTGTAAGACACATTCTATATTCAAATCCTCATTATTCTGTATGGTGATTATAATACAAAAAAATTAATATAATATTTTTATGAACACATTTTTTTGTATTTTCATATCCATCTTGGAATCACTTTTTCAGGGGGTTGTGGGTTCAGTGATTCCAAAGCGTTATGGGAATTCTATCTCAATTTTCTATCATTGAGACACATATTATCATACACAAAAATATTATTTTAAAATACGTATATAGGTCCTCATTGATATGTTTTATTTAGAATCACCTTATTTTAATTATAATTTATGCATAATATAATTTTATTCTTTCAGGTAGAGTATTATTCAATGTTACCAAGGTGGAATAAGGTTATTGCTACAATGTCAACATTTATTAGGAATGGTCAGGATTATAGTTCCAATGATTAAATATTATTATAAATATATTAATGATTATTATTATTTTAATTATCGTATGGATATTTATAGTATCTTAATGAAGTAGTAACATTTTTTCACAATTTTTTTTCTTATGAGAGTAATTATATTTTTTATAAATGTCTAACATTATTTATCTCTTCAGAATGCAATGTGTTTTCTCAAAAAAAAATTCTGCAAAATTCAAAAAATTTCAAGTATAAAAACTGTAAATTTAATATTTATCAATTAATTACTTTTTTTCAAAATGGTTTTAATATGAATATTGTTATCATTTTCTGATTAAGCCTCTTTTGAAAACTACATACAATATGAATTCTATATTTTTTATCATTGATGTATTATATATAATTCTCCACCATCTCTTCTAATCCATTCATTAAATAATACATTAAAATCTAGAAGTTTTATTATCAAAGATAACATTTTCAAAAAAATTTATGTTTTATGATTTTTTTTCTAATCTGAAAGTATATTTTCATCAAGAAGGATTTAAATTATTTTTTCCACATCCATTATAATTTTTAAAATTGGAATCAAAGAAAAGGATTTTGTATATTTTTTAGGATTTAACAAGGTGACTATCAAAGAATGATTATTTTCCATATGAAATTTTCAAATTGATATATTAAAATCTTTATCCATCAATGATGCCAACATTTGATATAGTTTAATCTTTAATAGGGATTTAATCTAAGGACACTAATGTTATTATTTCTTGAATGGTTAATGTTTATGATGAAATTTTGTTATATGAAACTCATTTTTCATTCATGGGTTATATCATGATAAGATGATTATTAAAACTATATATTTTTATGGGATATTTTATGATGAAACGTTTATGAAATCTCTCTCTTTTCTATATGTTATTATATGATGAAATGTTTATGATTCCCCTTTCATTTATGAAGATATTATATGATGAATATATATGGTCTTGTGGATCAAAAATATATTATATAATTATTTAATGGGAGATACATATTTACACCTCTAATGCATTGGATAAATATTTATATTCCATGATATAAACTTGTATGGAACAATAAGTGAACTCGATATAGTAAAAGAAAATTTTCATTATGATAGTTTGTTGAGTAAAACAATTTCACTATAAGTATTGGGATATGATTGAGGATGGTGGTGTGGGCCATAATGTAATTATATCCCCTATGAAGTTCATTGATACTTTTTTTAAATGTGTCTTTACATTAGGGGAGTCTTTTAATATGATTATGTTTATTGAACATGTCTATGTCTTATGTCAATCTTATGATCTCATGACTCATGTACATGGATTTCGATATTGTTCCTATTATATGAACTACAAATCATTATTCCATGATTCATGTTTATGATATCTGATCTGAATTGTATGGTTTTACAATGATAATATTATGTTCTGATACCCTTATTATTATTTCATTCTTATGTACCGTCCTTGTTTAACCTAACTTTTCCTTTGATCTCACACTTTATTTTGTTTATATTCAGCTAGTTTAAAATAAAGGTTTTATTAAGGTTGGGATTATGAGGAGTATTAAAGGGGATGATAATTATGATATATATTGAACATAATCTACAATTTTACAAGATTATGTTTCCATGCTTTTGAAGGAACTATTCAATTATGGTCTCAAGCATGTAATTTTCTAATGTATTTAATTTTAATATAAAAGTTCCATTATCCTTATATAAAAATATTTTGTCACTATAAAAAATGTTCTTCTTAAGTGTGGTGGATGTTTTTTTCGGCCAAATAGACCTTCCCCTAAATTATTAGTTTTTTTGGGGCATTAGGTAAGGGAAACATCCAAATATTGAATATATTTGGTTATTTACCTGAATACCACTTCTCCTTAATTATAAAACTAAACTCACTCTATACCCATGTTCATGCCTCTCATGTCATTTTTCATGACCATACAAATATAAAATCACATCTGAATATTTTTTAACCAGTCCTTGAAGAATTATTTTTCGAATAAATCCATCAAATCAAGGATTTTAGTTCAACATAAGGAGGATACCGAAAGGACAGTTAACATTAATCAACGGACATTATTGGGTTATTTATTCTTCATAACCAGTAAAATTGTTTTTATACAATAATGATATTAAAACATAATTATATTAAATAAAATTATATGTTTTTATGTTATATTAAGGACATAAAACTATACAAAAATCAGTCAAATGGGTTATCAAATCATCATTCATGTGTACATAGGACTACCTACTTAGGAACCGATGTTGTTTGTTTTTTATATTTCCACATTATTTGGTTATGAATAATGATTGATTTATAATTTATAAATGATATATTTGATAACTATTATGAAATTATTACTATTTAATTATTATAACAAATGTACATTAATGATTTCAATTTTTAGATAATTTGATAATGATATTCATGTGTACGGAAGACAATTGCCTAATGAGGTGATGTTCCTTGCTAACGATTTACATGTAATGTATTAATGAATGGAAAATAATGTGATATATATATGAAGTAATTGTAATAATATAAGTATAATATATATATATATATATATAATATACTTTTTACACTCTTTATACAATATGAATATAGAAACAATGTTCATGCGTTCCTATGACCTACTTTCTCTATGAGTAGTGTATTTAATTTCCTATCAATAAATTTTATGGGTCAAAATAAATATTTATATAATAGATATTTATGATATTTATATCTTATTATAAACTAAAAATATTATCATATTGTGATCATATTATTAGGACAAAAAATAACAATTCAAGATGTATATAAAAAATGTAATTATTTCATGAAACATGACTTTTCTATTGAATTGTTAATAAACGGGTAATACAAGTCAGTATAAAGTAATATATTTTAATAAATATTTATATATAGTTCTTTAATATATTTATAAAAAACTTATTTTTATTGTAAAGTAATTTTTAATTATTACGAAGGAAGTCAGGAAAACGGTAAGGTAATTTCTGGTCTCACTATTATTTCTATGAGACTTATACCATATTCACCACTGATTTCATTTGTGTGGGGTATAAAAATTTTCATGAAATGTTAAATCATTAAATTTATTTTATTCAAAAAATTAATGGTTTCAAGGGATTTGATTCTTTCATGGTGATCATAATTCAAATGTTACTCAAGTAGTAAGGTATTTTTGCCTCACTTTTTACTCCTAGGAGAAAAATTTCATATTCCCCTACACCCAATTATATGTATTGTATATACATACCATTAATGAATTTTATGATTATTTTACATGAAGTTATTGGTATTTTTATATCCATTTGATGATATCTCTTTCATTGGGGTAATATTCGAAATTTTACAAATGGTTAATTGATTTTTTCCTCAATTTTCCACCTTTGAGACTTATGTTATGGTATACAACTATATTATTTCAGGAGGTGAATATAAATCCCATTTGATATATAATTTATTAAATCTATTTTTACTCATTATATATTAACTTCTATTTTATGTTATTAATTTTTTTGGTTTGTGATTTAATGCCACCAATATGGTAAGGATTTTATATTTCAATATTATCATTTATCAAAATTGTTTATGAAGAAGAATATAATGTTTAAATATCAAGATATAATAGTAAATAATTATAATCAATTTATTTTCTTATGATATATTTAATTAATGGTACAATTTTCCTGTCATTGGTACTTCAGATAAATAAAAAATGTTTTTATGAAACTCTATCATTATTTTTCTCTTTATTATAAAATTTATATTCTTTAAAAACCTTGTTTCTAAAAAAAATTTAAAAAATTAATTTAAATGATATCATAATATCATTTTCTTGAATAAATATTTTGAAAATATATATGTTTAGAAATATTTTTAAATGATTTTTTGATACTCCTTTGTTTTTTTCAAGGATTTCATAAAATAAAAAGGGATTTAAAATTGATTTTCATTTCAAAAATAATTTTTATATATGGAAATGTATTTTCCAAAGGAAAGGTTTTAAATGATCAATAAAAATTATATTCCATATATTATTCCATCATTTTATATTATTTATTCAAAATTGGTGATATAATCCATGGTTAACAATCATATCATTTCTATAAATGGTTTTTGTTTATGATTACCGGTTGTTTAACAGACCCATTTATCTTCAACAGGTTACACCTCAAGGAAATAATTATGAAAAAAAATTATTTCAATAAGTTATTATAAAATAAAACAATTATGAATCTTGTCTCTTTTTTATAGGTTTTGATATTATTAATTTTTTGTGAAACCCTTTCTATTTCATTGGTTATGATATGATGAATGTTTATGATCTTGTGGATTAAATAAGTATGATTTCATTATGTAATGGGTGAGACCTATATATCGATTTAATTAATTGGGAAACGATTTATATATATCATAATAAAGACAAGGATAGAATTAGAATTTAAATAGGAATAGTAATACAAGGATGTAATGGTGAGAGAACCCAATAAGGTAAGACATGGTTGGAAGGGGGAGTGGATCTAATATAATAAGACATTGATGAAATAATAAGTGAACCTAATACATTAAGATAATGATATAATAGGGAGTGAACTAAGTTGAGTATGATTGGGAAGGTTTTAGGATTGGAAATGGTTTAGTAAAGGAATTGTTCCTAAATTGTAATGGCCCGGGCTTTGGGGTCCATTACATGGTGGAAAATATGAGGTTGGAGTGTTTTGGGTTGTTTGGAAGGCCATCCCATCTCTTCGGTGATGCTTGACCCCCTAACGGTAGCATTAGCCTATAAGTAGCAGGCCTACCGGTTGCTCGGCCTACCGATAGCTAGGTCTACCAGTAGCCGCAGCCTACCGGTAGCTCGGCCTACCAGTAGCTCTGTCTACCGGTAACCGCAGCCTACCAGTAGTCGTGTCCTATCGGTAGCTCAGTCTATAGGTAGCTGCAGCCTACCAATAGCTCGGTCTACTGGTAGCCGCCACCTACCAGTAGATCGTGCCTACCTCCACGAGTTTTTTTCCAGTGGCACCACTTTTTGATTCACAAAATGGTTTTAATCTATGTTTTTTCCCACTAAGCCTGTTTTAAAGACCATTAATGACAATTAATTAAATGTTTGGTGGGTACCCCTCAAATTAAGAACCCTTAAATGAAAACATGGGTTCTGGTCACACCCTAACCACATTCTCAGAAACGCCAGAAGGCATGTGCATCGATTTTAACTGCCCCAAAAGGCGGGGACCCTTTAATGACGTGTGGGGTGTCCCAGCCGCGTGGTCAACCCATGACCACGCATCTTCCACAGATTAGAGAATTTCTCGATATGTTAACCATCCCGAGGGACACTTTATCTCATCCCTTATCAGTCTTTTCAATCACCCAGTGCTCGGAGTACCCTTTTTCCCGACGGGTACCCCGAAGTTTTTCCTTGATCGCGTCCCGTGGTGATGCTACTCCTAATTTCAAGTTTCCAATGAGTACTTAATGTTGATCCTTGATCAATCAAGTATAGATTTAACCTTCGTTTCTCCTTTATGTGTATCTTGAGGGGTGGGAACGCTACTGCTTCTGTAGAATTGGACGAACCAGACATTAATGAAGATAATAAAAGGATTCTAATGAATGAAGGGGAGTGGTGTGACTGATTATGTTGTTCTATTTTTTTCGCCTCTTTCATGATTAATGATTTATGATTTGTGCGGGGTTACACTTATTGATAATCATGGCCGTTGGTGGTCTCTCTCTATGCACTAATCAACCCTTACTTCTTATGTTGGTCGTGTAAAGGAAATTCGTTAATTATGTATATTCGGCTAAATAAATTGAAAGCACTGGGATCATACCTTTTCTGGGATAACCCCGACTAAAGCACACCAAAATTGAAATCATAGAGTGTGTTAAATCTTTAAAATCTGAAAATACCAGCATGGGGCTGCTTTGTGTGGGTGGTAGTGGTTTGGTTGTTTCCTTTCACGGGCTGATTACTGGGTGATGTGGGTAGGGATGGGATCCCATGTCATTATAGTTCCACTGGTTGTGAATTTGAGGTCGTGTGGTTACTTTGCTTATGTCATGAATTGGGGTGGAATCCTTCGTTGTTGAGAAACCATTGGCTCCTTGGTTTTGGATCATGGGGTAGTATAATGGGGTTTTCCTTTGTTCCAGTACATTCTCGGATCTCACTTATCTTTTTTTTTGTGCTTGTGGATTTTCAAGAGAACCTGGTGTGAAGGTTTAAGTTGATTTTTGACTTTACTCATTCCTTGTCTTGTGATTATGCTTTCTAGTTTGCCAAGTAGGTGCAGAAACTTCTTTAAACATTATTACTGAACACAAAAACAGAGATGGAACAAATGGGTTTTGGTTTGGTGTGAGTTGTTACATGGACATGGGTGCTGAGTGTGTTCTTTAGGCTGGTTGAAGAAAAACCTAGATTTGGGTGAGTGCTTGTTACCTATATATATACTTTTAGTTTTTTGTTTCTTGTTCTACCCCAACCAAGTTGATCACTTAGTTCCAAACAGCCCCATTTCATGGGGGAGGGTTTTTTTCCAACACTTCTATAAGTGGCTGGTTATTAGCTCCTTTTCTGCTCCCTTTCCCGAATAGCCCAAGACTCTACGGGAAGGCTGTGATGTCCCAAAGTCCATTATTAGCCCAAGAATCTTTGGGCAATGTAGTGTGGTGGTTGGCCCAGGTGTGTGCGGGTAGGTGGTTTCCCATGTGTCTTCGGGACGAGGCCCATGTGTCTTCAGGCGTGGTAGTAGATCTTCTATCCTAGGTGTCTTAGGGTGTGGAGGTGGTTGTTCTAGCCTAGGTGTTTACAGGCGTGGTTACGTGTGATAGTTGTGGCCCAGGTGTTTGCGGGAGGGGTTTGGCAGTGGGACTGCATGAGGATATGACCTAGGTGTGTGCGGGTGGGGTGTGGCAGTGGGACTGTGGTGAGAATGGCAGGATTGTTTCGATGCGTAGTATGTCTTCAATAACCAGTGGGAAAGTAGCGCAGGGTTCCCAAACATCGATGTGGTTTTATAATACATTACATTTCTTGTGCTATTTGGTGAGTATGGGTGGTGAGTGGGATAGATGAAGTCCTTGATAGTGTTTGGTTTTCTATTTCACATGGTACTTTAGTACTTATACCCACTCGTTCATAATAGATTTAGGTTTTTCCCTACTGAGTATACTTGTATGCTCACCCTACCTATATAAATCATTTTTCAGTTTTCCAGGAGGACATCAGGGATCGTGCGGGTCCGTACTAGCTTGGACCTTGGGGCAGTTGATGTTTCCATTTTTCTTTCTTTTGGTACTATATCGTTGGAGTTCTTGTATCTTGTATCTTTTATATTTTGAACATGCATGTGGGAATGGTTTACTTTTGGCTTTACTTTTATTTCATTTTTGGTGTTGTTGTGTTTCATCATCTTATTTCCCGATCCTATAAAAAAAAAGGGTAATGCCTTACATTTGTGTGTTATTTCAATACCCTTGGTGCTAGTTGCCACTCCGAGACCTATAGAAGGTGGGTTTCGAGGGTCATTATCTGTCATTCATATTTTAGAAGGAAGGGCTTGGAAATCTGCAGAACCTTCCCTCCGTCTGGTGAAGGCAGGTCGTGACAGAATGGTATCAGAGGTGAGGGTTGAGATATAGGATGGAGTCTGTGTTTAGGCATAGAAAGGATGGCATGGGATGGTAGGGAAAAAGTGTTGGGTGACCATGGTGTGTTAATTAGGCCAGGGAAGACCGGCTAGGAAATGGGATTTTTGGGCCCCCCATGATCTGATGCAAAGACTCTGGACATACTGAATGACCAGTTGAGGCCAACCCAATTGCAGGGTAGACACCCTAGGAATGGTACATGCATCATAATGACTTTTTTTCTCATGTTTCATGGGTTTTCTGGGAATTTAAATAAATTAAAAGTTTATGAAAAAAATTATGAACAATATTCTACACTACGTGGGTATAGGCAATCCTTATTTACCTTGTAGCTATGGAACCTGGGGGACGACCACATGCGGTACAGGTGATCAAGACCCAGGAGGTTGACTAGGACGATCAGTATAGGGCTGATCGGGAGGAGTAGAAGGACCAGTGGAAGAAGACGCTTTGAGCCTTCCAGGGATAGACCCTCGAGAAGTATGAGGGCAGGACCTCTGACATGAAGACAGAGAGCTGGCTAGAGGAGCTGGTGATAGCTTTCAGCTTGATTCGGGGACTGACCGAGTACTGGGTTCCTCTAGGTGTCATCCAAATGTGTGGAGCAGCACTTCAGTGGTGGATTCTCTACCTGGGGGAGAGGAGAGATGCTAAGGTGGCTTCGGCTGATTTTGAGAAGGAGTTCCGGGCGGAATTCCTCTCTTCTACGATGAAGGTGGAAAATAGATAGGAGCTACTCTTCCTCTAGTAAGGGAGTATGTCAGTAAGGGAGTTGGGAATCACGTTCATGGACCTCCTCTATTTTTCTCCAGACCTCTTTCCCGGTGAGGAGACTCGGTTGAGAGGTTTATAGGAGGCACTTCGACCTTCCCCCAGTAAGTTGTTACCCCCTTTACCATTCCGACATAATTGGAGGTCTAGAAGAAGGCCGAAGTGGTGGAGAGGATGGACAAGCTGGGAGGTGTATCGTGAGAGTGGATCCAGCTAGGATCATCAAAGGGGAAAGCTATCATCACCAGACCACCAGCATTAGGACCCTCTTGGTTCCGACCAGCAGGGAGCAGGCCACAGCAGTTCCAGTTCTGGTCCCCCGGTCCTCAGCCTTTACTTTCGAGCCCAGGACAGAGATGATTCGTCTTTGGGAGCCATGAAAATCTATGTAATTAGTTCCCTAACTGAGTACTACATGGCGGTGGCAGACATACCCAGTACCAGCCCCAGCGGCAGCTTCCAGCTAGGCCCTTCGAGCAGCAGCAGTAGGGGCAGTGAGCTTCCACTCCTCCGAGGGCAGACATTGCAGGAGGAGGCAGACCATAGGGAGATCCTCAGGGACCTCAAACAGGGTGTTGTTTGGGAGGTGGCCAACAACTGAGAGGTAGAATAGCTGGGCATGGACAGTTTCACACCGCGGAGGCAGTAGTTTTAGCAAGGCCGTAGGTCGTTCGAGGTACGATCATTTTGTTTAACGCCCTTGCTTATGCCTTGTTTGATACTGGAGCTTCACACTCCTTTTTTGCACCCAGTCTAGCCCGTGCTTTAGGTCTAGATGCCGAGAGACTTCCAGTGGCCCTTGTGTTGAGCACGCCAGTCGGAGGTCATACCGACTTGTTATATGTTTGTCAAGGATGCAGACTGATGGTAGGGCCACATCAGTCTGTAAGGGATATCCTACTATTAAAGATACAACCATATGATTTCATCCTAGGCATTGACTAGCGGTTCTCTGTGTGTGTCATCATCGACTGCTTCTGAGGAAGGGTCATGTTATCAGACTTGGGAGGCCGACATGTTACTTTCACCAGTGATCGATGTGGTCAGAAGGGCAGCAGGCGAGAGGAACCCCTCCTCTCCTTGTTTGCCGAGCTGACAGTAGAGTCAGTAGACGCTGAGATGATGCAGATACCAGGGATCATCAGAGATTTTATGGAAGTCTTCCCCGAGGAGGTGGTAAATCTACCCCCTAGATTTGATATCGAATTTGGGATAGACTTGCAGCCTGGTGCTTGTCCGATTTCGATGGCTCCTTACTGGATGGCACCTTCAGAGCTACGGATTCAGATTGACGATCTAATGAAGAGGGGTTATGTTCGACCAAGAGAATCACTGTGGGGTGCTCCAGTCTTGTTCACAAATAAGGCAGATGGTGGTCTCAGTTTGTGAATAGACTACAGGAGGATGAATTAGGTGACGATCAAGAATTGCTACCCTCTTCCGAGGATAGACGATCTTTTCGACCAGATGAAAGGAACAAGATGGTTCTTGAAGATTGACCTGTATTCTGGGTATCACCATTTGAGGGTGAAAGAGGGAGACATCCCAAAGATGGGCTTCAGGTGCAGATATGGAATCTTCATGTTTGTGGTTATGACTTTCTGTGTTACGAACGCCCCGGCTGTGTTCATGGGGCTTATGAACTCCATATTCTGGGAGTACCTGGATTGGTTCACAGTTGTATTCATCGACGACATCCTAATCTATTCAATATCGGAGGAGGACCATGCGGAGCACCTGAGGATAGTTTTGGAGGTCCTCTGACAGCACCATCTCTATGGGAAGTTGTCTAAATGTATGTTCTGGATGCAAGAAGTACACATCCTAGGTCACGTAGAGTCCGAACAAGGGTTGGTGGTGGATCCATCAAAGGTTGAGGCGGTTTTTTCTTGGGTAGCACGCAAGAATGTGGCAGAGGTTCACAATTTTCTCGGGATGGCAGGTTACTATCAGAGGTTCATACCTAACTTCTCATGAGTTGCAGCCCCTTTGACAACCTTGACCAAGAAGAACCAGGCCTTCGGGTGGGGCGACCAGTGCCAGACAGCTATTGACTACCTAAAGGAGAAGTTGTTTATTACTATAGTGCTCAGATTTCCAGAGGAAGGGGTGTTGTTTGATGTGTTCTGTGATGCTTCTGGCCTTGGTTTGGGATGTGTGATGATGCAGCAATGAGGAGAGATCTCTTATGGTTCTAGGAAGTTACGTCCTCATGAATGTAACTATGCCACCCACGATATGGTGCTTGCAACCATAGTGTTCACATTGAAGTTGTGGTGACATTACCTCATCAGAGAATAATTTGTGGTCTTATCAGATCTCAAGATCTTGTGATATGTATTTTCCCAGCGAGATCTGAACTTGCAGTAGCAGATATGGGTTGAGTTCCTCTATGATTACGACTTCAAGATCTCTTATAATGATGGCAAGGGAAATGTTGTGGCTGATGCCCTGAGCAGGAAATTGCAAAAGGAAGTAGTTTGGGAATCGGCAGACGCCTGGAAGGCAATTGAGGAGTTGGCTTCCTTGGACCTGGATGCGGGGATGGATAGTAGTAGAGGTTTCTTTTATCAGATGACCGTAAAATCTTCTCTATTTTAGTAAGTGGAAGAGTCTAAGTGGGGAGACCCAAAGTGCGAAGTGATGCATGACCGAGTTGACCAGATCAATGCTCTGGAAGGATGGACGGAGGATGTTCAGCACCTGAAGCTCTTTCGGGGAAATCTGTTTGTTCCAGAGGTGATGCGCAATAAGATTCTTAGTGAATTCCACAACTCACCCCTAGTGGTACACCCAGGAGTCTCCAAGATGTACCAGGGTCTGAAGAGACAGTTCTGGTGGCCCATAGTGAAGTGAACAGTGGCAAAGATTATAGCCAAGTGCCTAGTGTGTCTACAGGTGAAGGATGAACAACGAGTTCCAGGTGGCCTACTTCAGTCTCTAGATGTCCCCGAGAGGAATTTGGAGGAAATATCGATGGATTTTGTTACGAGACTACCCAAGCTTAAAGGGGGGTACGATTCCGTATGGGTAGTAGCGGACTGGTTGACGAAATCAGCTCACTTTCTGGCGATTAAGGAGTCATGTGCAGTGGATGATTTGGCAAGAAGGTATGTGGATTAGGTGGTGCAGTTTCATGGAGTTCCGAGGTCCATAGTCTCAGATAGGGATGAACGGTTTACCTAATGAGTCTGTAGGGGATTGCAGCATGATTTTAGAACTCAACTATGTCTTAGCACAACTTTCTATCCCCATAAATATAGACAGACATAGCGCACCATCCAGACTTTGGTGAAAATGTTGTGGGCATTTGTTCTGGACTGAGGAGGTTCGTGGGTGTGACATTTTCCTCTCGTAAAGTTTTCCTACAATAATATCTATCACTCTACCATTGGTATGGCTCCATTCGAAACATTGTATGGGAGGCCATGCCGCTCACCTGTGTGTTGGACTGAAGTCGGAGAGGCAGGCATCCTTGGCCCGGAGGTGGTGCAGAGCACGATAGAGAAGGTCCAGCTTAAACGGGAACGGATGAAGGCGGCCAAAGACCAACATAAGCCGTATGTCGATAGCAGGAGAAGGCCCTTGGAGTTTGAGGTAGGATACCACGTGTTCTTGAAGGTCTCCCCTCGGCTTGGACAACGATGGTTTTGGGAAGGGGAGTAAGCTCTCCCCAAGGATCATCGGACCCTTCGAGGTGTTGGGACGAGTTGGTATGTTTGCATATCAGCTGGCATTTCCACCTTAGTTGGAGAAAGTTCACAACATCTTTCACGTCTCCCAGCTTCGATGATTCCTACATGATGACTCCCACGTCATCGATTGGGGAGAGTTGGATGTCAAAGACGATGCGACCTACCCAGAGAAACCAATCAAGATCAAGGACCGTAAATAGAAAGTGCTTCGTGGACGAACCATCCCCTTGGTTCATGTGTTGTGGAGGCATGGTGGCCTAGAAGAGAGCACTTGGGAGAGGGAGGCCCAGTTCCGCGTTCAGTACATGGAGCTGTTCTGACTTCCTTGTTGTTTTTTATGACCCTTTTTGAGATATTTTACCTTGTGCTTTAGTGAATGTGAAGTGCTTGTTTTTCTTATCCATGAAATGATTTGTTCCATGTACCTCTGTGTGTGTCCGAATGTGTGATGATGGGAAACCCGACTGTTAATCAGGATGCATTAATGTGGATGCGATTAAACCCGTGTAGGCGAGTCAGTGCCGCCCAAAGCGGATAATATCTTGACATGTAAGAATGGAATCCCTGTCTCATGTGTCGTACAGTGTAAACCTTATGCTTGTTGTGGATGTTGAGATTAATAACTCTTGGGGGAGTGTTCCTGGATATAGGGGGTTTCTGTCCCGGCTTTCGAACAACTCAGGGGTTTTCTCTTGAGAAGTATCTTTAGAGGGTGGTTGTTTGGACCCCTCTTTCCACCTTTCTGGTTGGTTCTTGTATTCTCGGGGACGAGAATAGATTGATAAGTATCTAATGTAAGGGACCGGGGTTTGGGGTCCATTATATGGTGAAAAATCTGAGTTTGGAGTGTTCTGGTGGTTTGGAAGGCCATCCCAGCTCCTCGGTGAAGCTTGACCCCCTAACGGTAGCCTTAGCCTACCGGTAGCAGACTTACTGGTGGTGGGGCCTACCGGTAGCTCGGTCTACCGGTAGTCGCGACCTACCAGGAGCTCGGTCTACCAGTAGCGGCCGCCTACCAGCAGCTCGGTCTACCGGTAGCCGCTGCCTACCGGTAGCTCGGTCTCTCGGTAGTCACACCTATCGGTAGCTTGGCTACCAGTAGCTCGCAACTATTGGTAGCCGAGAGCTACCGATAGCTCGTGCCTACATCCACGGGTTTTTTCCCAGTGGCACCCCTTTTTTCACAAAATGGTTTTAAAACATGTTTTGGCCCCTCTAAGCCTGTTTTAATGACCATTAATGAAATTTAATTACATGTTTGTTGGGTACCCCTCAAATGAAGAAACATTAAATAAAAACATGGGTTCTGTTCACGCCCTAACCACATTTTCAGAAACACCAGTAGGCATGTGGGTCAGTTTTAATTTCCCCAAAATGTGGGGACACATTATTGAAGTGTGGGGTGTCCCAGCTGCATTGTCAACCCACAACCCCGCGTGTTCTGTGATTTTGAGAATTTCTTGATATCTTAATTGTCCTGGGGGACACTATATCTCATCCCTTATCAGCCTTTTAGATCACCCGACGCTCGGAGTACCCTTCCTCCCGACGAGTACCCCAGAGTGTATCCTTGATCGCATCCTGTGGTGTTGTTGCTCCTGATTTTGAGATTCCACCGAGGAATTAACATCGATCCTTGATCAATCAAGTAGGGATTTAACCTTTTTATCTCCTTTTTGTGTATCTTGCGGGGTGGGACCGCTACTTATTCTATATAATTAGACGAACCAGACTTTAATGAAGATAATAAAAGGGTTCTAATGAATAAAGGGGAGGGGTGTGACTGATGATGCTGCTCCGTTTTTTTATCCTCTCTCATGTTTAATGATATCTGATTTGTTTGGGGTTATGCCTATTGAAAATCATGGCCGTTGGTGGTCTTTCTCTATGCACTAATGAACCCTTACTTCTTGTATTGGTCACGTAATGGAAATTGATTAATTATGTATATTCGGCTAAATAAATTGAAAGCACCAGGATCGAACATTTTTTCTATGATTACCCTAGCTAAAGCACACCGAAATTGAAATCATGGAGTGTGTTAAATCTTTTAAATCTGAAAATACCAGCTTGGGCATCCATTGTGTTGGTGGTAGTGGTTGGTTGCTTCCTTTCACGTGTGGATTGCTAGGTGATGTGGGTGGGGATGGGAACCCCTGTCGTTATGGTTCTACTGGTTTTGAATTTGAGGTCGTGTGGCTACTTTGCTTATATGACGAATTAGGGTGGAATCCTATGTTGTTGAGAAACCGTTGGCTCCTGGGTTTTGGAACATGGGGTAGTATCTTGGGGTTTTCCTTGGTTCCAGTACTTTCAGGGAACTCACTTATCTTTTTTTTGTGTGGTTGTGACTTTACAAGGGAACCAGGTGTGGACATTTAAGTTGATATTTTACTGTAGTGTTTCCTTGTCCTATACTTATGCTTCCTAGTTGCCAAGTAGGTTCGGGAAATTATTTAAACATTATTACTGAACACGAAAACAAGGATGGACCAAATGGGTTTTGGTTTGGTGTGAGTAGTGACTTGGAAAAGGGTGTTGAGTGTGTTCTTTAGGATGGCTAAAGAAAAACCTAGATTTGGGTGAGTTCTTGTTACCTATACATATACTTGTAGTTCTGTGTTTCTTGTTCACGCCCCACCCATGTTGAGCACATAGTGCCGAACACCCCCATTTCATGGGGGATTGTGGTTTTTCTAACACTTCTATAAGTGGCTGGTTTTTAGCTCATTTTCTGCTCCCTTTATCGAATAGCCCAAGACTCTATAGGCATGATGTGATGGCCTGCAGTCCATTATTAGCCCAAGACTCTTTGGGAATGGTAGTGTGGTGGTTGGCCTAGGTGTGTGCTAGCAGGTGGTTTCCCAAGTGTCTTCGGGATGAGGCCCAGTTGTCTTCGGGTGTGGCAGTATATCTTCTAGCCCAGTTGTCTTCAGGCATGGCAGGGGTTGTTATGGACTAGGTGTTTGGAGGTGTGGTTACGTGTGATAGTTGTGGCCTAGGTATTTGCGGGCGGGGTTTGGAAGTGGGACTGCGTGAGGATATGACCCAGGTGTGTGCGTGCGAGGTGTGGCAGTGGGACTGTGGTGAGAATGGCGGGATTGGTTAGATGCATAGGATGTTTGGAATAACCAGTGGTAAAGTGGCACGGGGTACCCAAACATCGATGTGCTTTTGTTATACATTACTTTACATGATATATTTGGTTAGTGTGGCTTGTGAGTGGGATAGATGAACTCCTTGATAGTGTATGGTTGTCTGTTTCTCACAGGTCTTTAGTATGTCTCCCCACTCGTGCATGAGAGCAGTAGGTTTTTCCTTACTGAGTATACTTGTATGCTCTCCCTTCGTATATAAAACTATTTTCAGGTTTCCAGGAGGACTCTAGGGATCGTGCAAGTCCGTACTAGCTCGCACCTTGGGGAAGTTGCTGTTGCCGTTTTTCATTCTTTTGGTACTTTATCTTTGTAGTTCTTTTATCATGTATCTTTTACTTTTGAACATGCATGTGGTAATGGTTTACTTTTGGCTTTACTTTTCTTTCAATTTTTGTTTTTTTAGGTATCATCATCTTATTTCCCGATCCCATGACACAAAAAGGGTAATGCCTTCCATTTGTGTGTGACTTCCATACCCTTGGAGCTAGTCGCCACTCCGGGACCTATAGAAGGAAGATTTCGGGGGGTCATTATCTCTCATTCAACTTAAATAAGGAAGGGCTTGGCAATCTGCTGACCCTTCCCTCCTTCTGGTGTAGGCGGTTCGTGAAATAAATGACAATATTGGGAGTGAACCTTGACTATTATGATGGTTTTTTGAATCAACCCACTCTGGTTTGATAGAATAGCTTCCACTAAGGATGGTTATGTGTCCCTCCCAGGAAGTGTATCCCCATAATAATGAACCTAATTTCATGTTCACAATGTAATTTTTGAACCTAATTACATTTTCACAATTTCATGAATGAACAAAATTATATCATAAAACATTTATACATGGACCAGATTTCAAGTTCACAATGTTTTTAGTAGGCTTGGTTGCATTTCCAAATATATTTTTGAGAGCCTTATTCGATTTCCTTAACATAATGAGTAAACATTTTTATATTTAAATATACATACAATGATATAATCAAACTTGTATTACCTAAAACTATATCTTATCACAATATTATTATTTAATTACTCATATTAATTTATTTATATATGAATTGTGTCTTATGAAGACAAAATATATATTATATGACCCATTTTTAGGATCTATAAAATGGTGGGTTTAAACATTTTATGTTTTTATCATTATCATAAACACTTATGATTGTCTTATTATTTCATATGATACTAGTTTTATATAACATATTTTTTCCCTTGTTGAGCATTTGAGTTTACCCTTTCTAATGTTTACATTCCCTTGGTTATGAAGAAAGGTTTTATATAGTTTATTTCTATGAAGTATACTAAATGGGAACATAATAGTGGAAAATATTAAAGATCATTCTCCATAATATAATAATTTTTTCCCTATTTATAGTGGAACTACACGATGATGGTCCCTAGAACTGTATTTTTTAAATTTATTTAATATTCTTCTAAATAGATATAATATATCTGCCTGAGAAGCATGTGTCTCTATAATTATTTTTTAAGGGTTATATGATATTTTTTGGGATGATTTGTGTTTTCTTTATAATCCAGGGGTGAGTTATCTAATTATAGTTTTGCAATGACTTGGGTAAATGGATAGAGTTAACCAATTATGTCTATCCTAATTGATTATTGGAATATACTGCGATGATTATTCCAGTTTTAATCATTATTATTTATTTATATGTAATATATATGGTTATTATTTATGTAATCATTAATTTTATTCCATTTATAAAATTTATATTAAAATGATTCCCCAGTTTTCTTACATATTTTATCTATTCATTAAATGGGTTTAAAAATACTCTATTGAGAAAAAATTTTATATTTCATGTTGAATTATTTTATTTCTTTCACACAAGGATCAATGTTATAATGGAATGTAATTTATATGTTTACATGTTTTTAATAGACTAATGGATTTATTTTTTTATGTCCATTAATATGATTTATGTGCTCATGCAATTTTTTGATTTTTATCAACGAGTTTATTGATAACTAAGGAAAAGTAAGATTCCATGTGAAAAGTCATGATGATTTTTCATTAAAATAAATTATTTTTTATTTTAAGGCGTTCATTTTGTGGGAAAACATTATACTAATTAGAGGTGTACCGTTTTTAAATTATGTATTTTTTTTCTAGAGTTTTTAAATGATTTTGTAAAATAGTAATGATTAATTTTCATTGTGGAGAAAAAGTCATTTTATTATATTCTATAGAAATATTATTTTATGACATTCAAGGATGGATCCTTACTGTTGGTATTTGAGTACAGTTTAGTTAAAATTAGAGTATGGGTTGTTTTTTTTCAAAATACCTAATAGTCCCCTATATCCACGATGGTGATTATCACAGGTGTAATCATATTTATTTTTGTTAAATTGTAAGAGTCTGAGATAACATGAATAATGATATATTAGTGTTTTTACTACTCGTGTGATGGTATCTTATGATTTTATTGATATTGTCACAATATAATTTTTGGTTTCAATAAATGGTTGGATCTAGAAACAGCCAATGTCATAATAGCTTTATAGAGAAATGTGGTGTTTTTTTTCTATGAGAAACAAAATAAAATGGGAGAAGTAGTTTGTTATAATATGTTTATTTTTAATTGTCCATTACTAGTAATCATTAAAACAAAGAACCTTGAGCATTTTCCATATTCATAAAATATGAGATAAACGAATCCTTGTTGATGTTAAAGGGAAAAGGATCATAAATATTAATATATTCAATGGCCTATGTGTCTATAGTTGGTAAATAATAACATATGAAAATTTCATAAATAAATAAGAATATGATTTATATATTTTAAAGGAGGTCATATAGAGAGAGTCATCTATGTAAAAAAGAAGTTCTCTATTAACACTATTAAAGGAAATTATGTTCCTCTGAAGGAATCAATTAAATGTTTTAAATATAGAGAAAATGGTCATTATTAAAATTGATTTCTTAAGAGGAAGTATCAAGAATGGGATCTGAACGAATATAAATTTATATATTTTTCATAACATAAATCCATTAATTTTGAAGATGAGGAATCAAAAAAAGAAATATGAAATTTATTATCCTATGTTTTTAAATTGTTTAATCCTACAACATGATTCATAATATTTTTTTAAATAATTATTAGTGATTGTGATTTAAAATCATTCCTAAAAGATTATTAATAATTATAAATCATTAATATGTCTGTATATATGGGATTTATGAATTATTAAATATTTATGGATGATAATATGTTTAAAATAATTAATACTAACTTTATAATGTTGGTATATTAGCATATTGTCTTTGTGTTTTTAAATATTTTTATTATATGTGTTACCCCTAAGTTAATCATTTCAAAGATTTATTTAAGGAATAATTTCATTTTTATTTTTTGACATAAGTGTGAAGGTATAGTTAGCCTTTAGGGATTATATAAAATTTTATTTTTATGTAATTTTGTGTTATTAAATGTTTGGGATAAAAAGTAAAAGTTATGAGATATCCTTTAAGGATATAACATTTCTTTGATGTTGAATCTATTAAAGATAGTATGTTAGGATGTTTATAAAATTTCTAAAAAAAATTTAAGGGTTATATTAATATTGTTTTAGAGAAATTAAATTACATAATATGTTTGAAAACCCTTATCATATTGAAAGTATGAAACATTTGGACTCACAATAAAAGTGTTAAAAAGGGGTATCACCTACCATAGGCCGATGTGATGTCCTAATTATTGCAGAATGGTTTTTCTATATTTAAACACTTTGGAAGATGAATGTTTTGTTCATTTTTAGAAGACATGTTTTATTCAATAGATAACCAAGTGATTAATGATTTATTTTGGGATTATGTGATTAATTTTAATTAGAATGATATTAACTATTTTTTAAACATTATATGAACAAGGTAAACTAAATACTAAAGGATTTTGTATTAGGAATATTGTTTGAATTTGTAATTGGAATCATATATGGATTCACTGTGGATTAATAGTAATTTGAGATATTTATAGAATTTTTTACCATATCATGTAGATTATATGACTAAGGAATATACATTTTGGAATGAGCTATTAAGAATGATTGATGTTATTTTTAGATAAATACTAAATATATTTTGAATCTTAAGGAAAAAATACTTATATTTTTTCAATATTTTTCTATAATATTTTGTTTAATTTTATAGATATATCATTTTTTAATGATCTATGATGAACATCAGGTATTATTATTGAATTTGTAAATTAAATTAGTCATTCTTCCAATGGTGGTTAATTCAATTTGGGTAATTATATTATATAATCCAATTATTATTTTTTCAGTTTATCTATAATGATAGGGGGAATAAGATTTTATCCTTATGTAGATATTTTGAACCAATATATGATTATTCTAGTACTCCAAGCCTGAAAAATTCATCTTTAACACTCATAAATTGGAGATAAAAGACGCGTTTGTAGTGGAAATTGACGTAAAGATAAAACTATTATCAAAATGTAAGTATATTTTCATCTGTTCATAGTCTAAGTAATAAATTAATTCCATAACTTCATGAAAATTATTTTGAAAAAAATTATTATCATTTTACAATTATTACTTAGAAATTAATGATTTATTAACCCATCAAAAATATATATTTTGGTGATGCTTCACATTATACTCACCATATTCTCTATCAATGAATATTAGTCCTTAGGATTTGGGTTTTTTTCTATATCCATGTTTTTGCTTCATATTAATGTTCTTATATTTTAAAACATATTGTGTGTTATTCTTGATACCATATGTAGTTCAATTTATCTCAATTCAAGATAATTTATGATTCACCATTTTTCTGTGGTATGTTTTTAAAAAAAGTTCTTTGATAAGTGAACACTTATTTAGAGAACTGGTGTTCATATTGAGATGATTAAATTTGTTAAAGATTGTGTGATATTTTAATCTAATTTTATTTTAAAAATAAAATTATATTTCTCATAGTATACACAATACATATCATTGATATTAAATTAATAAAACATTTATCTTCATTAAATGTGATCATTTTAACATAGACATTAAATTAGTGGAAGTGGATCGTATTAACCACATTTTAAAATATGTAATAGTCCTACTCATTACTGTTTTATTAATTTGTTATTTATAAATAATAACTATATTTTTAGTTAATTCAGTCAATTTATAAAAAATTTGTTTTCATAAAAAATTCATTTTCTCACTTTTTATGTGTCAATATTAGTTTTTTGGAAAAATTAGAAATTTTATCTAACAAAAATATTATCATTTCATAATTAATAATTCAAATGTTGTATTTGGATTTATTTTGGATAATTTTATTAAATGATTTATTTTCCAATGAAAATTGAAAAATACTTATTTTTATTGACAATTTATTTTTAATTTAAAATATTTACCAAGACAAATTATATTATGGATCAGATTATATATTTCTATAGTCAATTGAGATTTAATATAATCCAATTATGGTTTTTAAAATTTATTTTATACTTAAATTTAGAATAAATATTTTAATATTTTTAAAATGTAATTTTTCTAAAAATACATATTTTTCTAAAAATTTTATAGTTTTAGTTTAATTTTAATTATTATAATTATATTTTTTTGATTTCAAAAAATGTATTCCAAATTTGGAATATGAATATCTGAATTTGGTAAATATTTCAAATTTATTTTTTGTAAATATTAATAGGAAGAATAGTAAATATTATTAGTTTGGTTAAATGTAAATCGATGAATTAAGCACTAAAAATAAAATTGTAAAGTATATAACATAATCCCAACACTTCAGTCAAAATTATTATTCTTTAATTACATCCATACTCATGTTTTATTCGGGTATATGACCTTTTGTTTCCATCTGGGAATGATTATGACCCTTGAAACATTTTATTTAAAAATATTCCACAATGTAACACTCCAATATTTATTAAATATAATATTTTTTCAAATGGGGACAACTATATGATATGTTTGATTTATTTTAATTTATTAAAAAACTAACTTAACTGCGTACACAATGCTGATTCAAGAATTATTCAATTAATATATAAATCAAACAAATGATATTAATATTTTTATATGTATTATAATAAGAGATAAATCATATGATCAATGAATATTATAGATGCACATTGTGTGTTACGGATGTATTAAAATATTTGGTATGAATATTACTTATTTTCATGTTTTTATTAATTTCAATGTAATGAATTTTAATACAATATGATATTATTGAAATTTTAAAAAAAATTAATTTTTTATTAAATGATATATAATTACTAAAAATATTAGATCCATACAAGGGATTATTATATAATTTCTAATATAATCCTTGGTAAATTTATGGGGGTTTACCATTAATAGTAACTACATATTTTTTCAATAATTGAAAATCCCTGGTTTCACAGTATGTGTGAAAGGTGTTAACAATTTGTTTGATCAAGAAGAAAAGGTTTAAAACATGGAAAAAAATAAATTTTAATTTTATCAGGTTATTTTGACCCATTCTCACCTTTTTCAAAATAAATCATTTTTGAGAAATGTTTAAATGAAAACTATGTTATATTTATTTAATATATTAAGAAATTCCTATAGTTCCCTCCCCTCCCTAATGAAAGGACATGCCTTCTTCTTTTTATTTCACAACCCAAAACCCACTTGTTTCAACAAAGAACTACCCAAATACCTTCCCAACATCACTAACCATATTGTATAGTCCTTATTTTTCCTAGATTACAAATAATAATGTTATTAATGAGTTATGAAATGTATATTTTAAAAATAATAAGTATACTTACTAACCTTATGTTTTTTTTGTTTCGTATTCCAACTCTTTCAAATATTCTACTTCTATGACCAAATGGTAAATCTAGTAACCTAAAGGTATTGAGATGTTATGTTATCAATTTCATGACATATATTAATATCCAACATCCATAAAATGGGAATAGAATCCATTGTTTGTGTGTACGTGTGACTACCGCCTCGTAAGACATTGTAATTCATTTTCAATAATTATAAATCTAGATATGTTATCATGTTAAAATTAAAGTTTATATTTGTTATTAATGACATATTTATCTTTATGAAATTATAATATAACATTTAAATTATTACCTTCCCATTCACCCAATAATTAAAATGTCATATGTGCATTTGTGTGGATTACCAACTCCACTGTACTATGTGACTAATTTCTCCTAGACACATCTAATGGATGGTATATATATGTATATAAAAATAAGTAATATGAAATTTAAGATATAATTTTTATTATAGAATCATAACATAAAACTTAACTTCTATTCATAATTATTGGTTTAAAATTAGAAATTTTAATCATGCATATGTATGAACTATACTCTCCATGATTGTAATGTAGTGAAATTTTCAAACGAACCATTCAGGAATTATTTTCATTGCATACTTTATCTATATAAATTATAAATCATCCATTATTATTAATTTTCATGGGATTTATCAATGATATCATTCAACAAAGTCAACCTTCTAATGTCATTTTGGACATTCGAACTAAATTTCATCAAAACCTCATACCCTAATTTAATTTATTATGTAAATAAATATAAAATGGTAACATATAAAATAAAAAGACCAATTAACAAGATATTTTTTATTAATATAGTAAAAAAATTTCTATCATTTATAATTCTATAAGGTAAATATTGAATGTCATGGTTCAGACTAAAGGAAAAGACTTATATGATTTTATAAAAAAGGAGAACATAATTTTTAAACCTACTATAACTGAAAAAAATTTCACACCATCCTGAAATACATTCACTCTAAAGAATACATTTTGTGTCTCTGAGGTTATATAAAATGAAAATAATTTCCATTATATTTTTTAAATTTTTAGATTTTGAATATGTGGTTCCAAAATGAAAGACTATTTTTCTCAAGAACTATTCGATGTATGTTTTATTGGAATGATCATATATAACATCATTCATTGATGTTTTATTTGATTTACTATGGATATTTCTAGTTTTAACAACATTATTCACTCTCTAAATGATATGTGATTAGGATGATGAAATTCTTATGAAACCCATCTCCTTAAACTGTTTTATGATATGATGGATTGATGAATGTATTATGATCATGTGGAACACATATGATTGGTTATCATTAAGTGAGGGGTTGGAACAAATTATATAACACAAAATTGATTTTTAAAAAATGGATATCTCATGAGATAGTAAATAATATAATGTTGATTGAACCCAATTCATTTATAGACATTTCTTAATAAGATATTATTCTGAGTGAGACATGAATAAGGGTAAGATGTAATTTACGGTGAACTCAATATAATATGATAGGAATGGTAGTGAGCCATAACTAAGGAAATAGTTTTCTATGATTATGTGATGCTACCAAATTATGTCTTATCCTTATGATGTGGTTTTAGAGATCTTAATTGATTATTGATTCATCCAAACTCTTATATATTATGTCTATTTATTGAGAAATAATTAATCCTTGGCTGATGATTTCGATATATGAAATAATGGATCTGATATTAAAATGATTAGATAATGTTAACATATACATATTTTAATTAAATGATCAATTCAGATCATTTATTGAAATCTATTTTTTTACCTATACATACCATATAAGATCATCCTATATTATTTTTCCCTCAAATGGGTTATAGAGAATGGTTTTATGTAAATTTAATATATGAATGGTTATATATGTGAATTAAAAAAAATGTGAAATGATGTAGATCATTTATGAATTATTTTTGTACATTTCCTTGTTTCCTATGATAATGAACCTATATAGTCCTAAATAGAAATCTTTATTGAAATGTAATTAATATTCATAAAAATGATGTAATGTTTATATAATAAACGTTTTGGATACTTACTATCTAGGTCCTATATAATTTTAGATTGATAGTGGAGATTAATTAATCAATTGACAACTATATGAATTTCCTCTTCCCCATGGAAACTCGTCTAACTAAGGTCACAGTTATGGTCTTCAAATGATTTAGTGATATGGATGGTAATAATTAGTTTAGGATCACAATAATTTTTTTATAGATATAGGTAAACATGTAATCAATGAAGGACTAATTTTTTTATGTTCTACCCTGGTATATGGTTTTTAATATTTGGGAGATTCAATGAACAAAATGAAACCCTCCTTGGTTAGAGAACAGTGATTTAAAATTGATAAATTACTCATTACATTAGTGTATAATACATCGATATGTGTATACATTCATTGATTAAGTTTAAAAAGGTTTGGGAACTTCTTATAATACAACTTAATTTAATAAATATGTTCTTCTTGTTTTGAATATGTCCATTTAATTTAGTTCAAAGAATGGAATTATTATTTTAAAAATTTGTTATTTTTAATGAAATCTAGTGGACTGTTGATTTCTTTTATGAGTAATGAATTTCTATATTTATAATTGGTGAAATTTATCACCAAATCAACATATTTATCACTTTATAATTTCTATAAAAATTTAAATTTGATTTTATGATTAGTTTATCTACATTTGGTTGTGTTTCAATGAACTTAATAAGTGTTACAAAATGAATTTCCTGAAATAGTTTTGATGATACCACCTCATCAAGATATCATTTGTCGTGTATTATTATTTATTAGTGTCTCTAAAATTTACATGCATTCTTTTGGGATGTAATATTCTATATTGCAAAAGATGATGATTTAGGTAAATTGGTTTTTCTAGAATTGTTGATACAACACTTTTGTCTCACTATTAGTTGACTGAGTATTTTTTTAGAAAGAAGTAATATGAAAGATCATTTTTTTCACCAATTACCCACAATTGAATAATGTGACCATGATCCCTAACAAGGTATTGATAATTAATATAATCTGTTAGAGGGATTTATTAGTAAACCATTGTCAAATAAAAAACATACTATCATTATTTGATATTGAAGTAGGAAGATAACCTTAAATTTACCATATATTTTACTATGAACACCAGGATTTTATATTTTCTGTAGCCTCATTACATTTTTATTTTACTAATAATAAAATTGTGAAAAATAAAGAATTTTTTTGTTCTATTGAAATTGAACAATGAATTTTTAATGGTATTCAAAATTTAATAGTTTCTTCATCATTTATAATAATTTTATTGAAAAAACTATGATAAAGGGGAAACCACATGAAAGATCATATGTATGGATTTCTTCACAGAACATGTCTAGTTCACGAAAATGTATTTTTTTTGTGTAAAATATTCAAATATCTTAATTTATGTGTTGTTTAAATCATCACTTTATCTTGTATTGGAATATTATTTTAGGAAATCATGTAGAGTACGACACCTCGATTATAGTGGGGATCCATGATTGGGGTCATTTTTGGAAAATTTTGTAGTTTATTTTTAGTTTTAAGCTAATGGTTGATTCATGGCTTCGATAATTATACTGAAATCTATGAGGAAAAAAATAAGTGTTTTCTAGAATCATTAAAAAACAAATTTCAATATTTCCCCTTCTCATTATTTATTAATTCATTCATCATTTTCCTCATAATTCTTCCTACCAATCAAAAGGAAGCTCAATGGTTTTTTTTCTTCGATAACATTGATTCAATACACTTTATTCATGGATTACACAAGGATTTTGAAGGTAAATACTATATTTATACATTACTATTATTCTCCAATACAACATATATTTTTTACTATTTTATTTATCTTTCTCTTTGGTGATATAATGTATTTTATTAAAAAAGAATCTATTTAATTTTATGTAACATTAGAGAATAGAATTCATATGGATTATAAATTCATCTATCATTCTTGATTTACCTTTCACCAATTAATAATGGTCGACTTTTCTATGTTGAGGTTGTAGTTTTTTGGAAAAACCTTTATTTTACATGTAATGAATTACAAAATCGTTGAGTATTGATTTTATTATAATTTTATACCTATGTATGATACCCCTAATTAGTTCATATAATTTTTTCATTATTTATATACCATAAATAGATGGATTTTCAAAATAAAATTTAATTTAATAACATAAATATTTTTTTATTCTATGTGTTTGTGAAAATTACACAGTGGAATAGTTCATGTTAATTTTAAAATTAATGGGGTTTTTTCACTAAAATGATTTTAAATTTAAATGATTTATGTTTCAATGTTTTAATATATAAATATTATTGTTCATAAATAAGTATTCTCTTGGGCTAATGAAGACCCCTATTTTAGATTTCTTTCTTTTTCATTTATGTTGGTTTATTATTTCCACCATTTTGTTTCACTATTTCAAGATTTGTGGGTTAATCATAATAAATTATGTTTCAAAAGTTGTTCCTTTAAATAGATCATGGATTTTCACTATTTATTTTTTTCTAGTTCACACTTCCATTTTAGATTGATTTCTCTTCGTTGTTAGGGATATAAATCCTCAATACTCAATCTATTACATATAACCTTTTCTACGCTTATATATTATAATGTTTTTGTCACCATTTTTATGGAAATAGTTGATGGGAAATGTTTGTTTTTCTCATATCTAGTTTTTTCTAGATCTGGTCATTTTCATCCACACTCTCATTGTTGGGAGATCTAAGGAGGATGTTTATTGGTGGAAAATTCCATCTTTTTGATGTAAGGGAGATGAGCTCTGCACATATACATTGATCAGTGCATTGATGAGATCACCACTTGAATAATAGAGGGTGAAAAAGGGATATTAGGTGTGGATTTAGATTCATTTTGGCATATAGTGATGATAATGATCTTGTGGACCTTGTGCGTCGCTAGTATCAGCTATGGATGTTGGGTAGTTCAATTTTGAATTCATTTTTTGGTGATGTTCTACATGATATTTAACCTGTTTTTTGGACCAATTTATTTGATTGGTTTCTGAGGGATTTGTGAGAAATATATTATACCTTGAGGTGTTTGGAATGTGTGGTTGCACCATTCATTTGACACTATGTCTCATACCATGAAAGTGGGGTTGATGTTACGAAACCCATCATTTATCCATCTTTACAATGCATGACAGATGGTTGTTAAAAATTCATTGATTATTTTTATAGTAGTTTTTTTAAATTTTTCATCGCATCACGATGATAGTATAGTAGTTTTTTTCATAAATTTCTTGGATAGATTCTTGAAGGAGATATTCATGTTCCAGTACATATCAGCTTGTACTCATTAGACATATCAATGTTGGTTTTGGGATATCATTACAACATTTTGTCTAAACATAATGACATAACATCTTGGTAGGGGGTGAGGATTCCTTTTTTACTAAACAAACTATGTGTGAACTAGAATGGGTAGGGAAGATATTTTTTGTGATTATTATATGGACTTTTTCTTCCCTCTAGTCATTTTGGTAAATGTTAAGGCCATAGAGGCTTGTTTTTTATGTAATATATTCCTATATCATGCATTAGGTTAGCACTTCTCCTAGTTCAACAAAAACATGTCCTCTCGTCTTAGGTACAATAAAGGGGATTTGAAGTTTATTTTATAAAAAAATTGGTTACTTTATACATGATGGGATTTTCCCTTATTAATTTATTTTATATTTTTTAGCCTTATGGGGTTTTATTCATTTTCAATGGGAAGAAATGATTTGAAAATTATTTCTGTTGGATGTGATAAAATTTTCTATAAATATAGTATAATATATAGTTCTTACAAATTATTATTTAATGTTTATACAGATAATTTATATTATGATTACTCTTTATGATCGTAAATAGTTTATTTGATCCCTATGGTTTCATATCAGGACCAAAATTATTCCCATTTATAGGATATGATTTATAGATAATGGTTTAATACATGTATGACATAAAAATGGATTAATTCATGTGTGGGGTTTGTATGTGAGATGAGGTTTATTTTTTACATTCCATTTTTTATTAATGTAATGATATATTTCATTTTTCATAACTCACCCATTTAATTTGAATTTTTTTCATAGAATCCAAGGTAGCGGAACAAGATATCTTGTATGCTATACTAGACAAGTCATGCCCGAGATAACATCCTTGTAGTATAGGATGATCCCTTGAATCTTCAGTACCCATAATAAGAGATATTCAAGTGATGTTATGTTTTAGGGTGAAAATATATCGTCAATAGATGGTTTTCAAGAAAGAGGTTTATATCAATTTCAAATTAGATATAATTTGTCTCCAATGAGGTGTATCTCTTACAGATGATTCTATAATATTATTCTCACTCTATTCTTTTAATATTCCACATTATAAAAAAAATTATATTTGGGAACTATTTATTATTATTCGTTTATTTATTATTATTACTTATCATTATAGTTTTATTTCATTTTATGTGTCTTATTTATTAATGGAGGACAATTACATTTCTACTCATTTTTAAATGGGGTGTTTTTTTAGTTTTTGATTTAATGAAAATAGTATTATTGTTATTTAATAAATTATGAATTATAATTTTTATGGTATTAAAAATATTCATTTTTATTTTTTAGTTCAAGTTTTATTTTATATAATTGGTTTTTTGAATTATGAATTTCACAGAATCCTAATATTTATATATTTTTTAAAGTATTATTAGAAACATAGGTGCACATTTTTTCCAAAAAATGATGATCTAATTCATCAATTTGGTAAAAAATAAATAACAGTATCTTCCACTATTTATACATTTTATTTTAAGATAAAATTTTAAATGATTTCAAGAGAATAATCTAAAAAAATTATAAAAAAAATTATAAAAAAATTATTTATTTTTTGGTGAAATTATGATCGGCCTATTTATCTCTCACACGACATACCCACCAGAATGTTTGTATATAAATATAATTTTCCTTATATATTCACTAGTTTTGATATTAGTTTGGATGCCTTTATTAGGTAACATGAAAAATGGCTTCTGGATTTAGTGAGAGACCAACGGTCACATTGAGGTGTTTTGAGGTTTTCATACTTCACTAAGATGATCTTGTATTATCCTATTAAAAAAGTTATATTTTTTCTTCAAGACATTATAGTTTTAGATTAAATTATGAATTTATTTAATATTATGAATATTTGAATAAAATTATGTTTGAATATTTCCACTGACTTTGAATAATTATGGGAAATTATTTGTTATGAAATATCATGATAATGTTTTTTGAAAAACTGATAATTTTTAATACATGAGATTCCAGTTTTTGGATAGACCAATTCAGTGTCTTTATAAATTTAAATATTATTTTATATATTGTTAATGAGTGAAATTGTTCATAGTTTTATATGTTTTGATACTTTGGTACTTGTCATTGGCCTATGATGATCAAGTTTTTTCTTTGGGAATTATGGTAGATTGACTCATTTAACATGGTATATTGTCCCAGACCATTTTTAAAAAATATTGTTAGATATCCCTCTTATAATTTGTATTCATCATGGTAATAAATTGTTTTTATTTTGTGAACACAATATGTTTACCATAATTAGGTTCCCAATCAACACCACTAATATAGAAATATTATTTTCTATGAGATTTAACAATTTCAGTCTTTAATATAAATTCTTGAATTGATAAATTTGATATATTTTTATATGAATTTATTATATTAATATAAATATTTTTTACTATCAGAAATTTTATGGGTTCCGTGAGTTTTAGGCTGAATATTAATGAAGGATCATTATTATTGGATTACCATTCATAGTTTCATAAACTGTTTGATACCAATGTTTATTGAATAGAAATATTCACTCGTTTAATCAAATGCTTGGAAACTATTTTCCCATAACATATTGAAAAATTGTGTGTTGTGTTTTATCCACAAATATATTTTTTCCCATCGTCATTTAATTCTTAGTTTTTCATAATGAGGATTCCACTTATAATAGATGAATGAATTTGGGTTTTTTATTTTTCTATAGTGAATTATATTACATATTTTGTGTTGTTGTTTTTTTAATGATTAGTATGTATATATTTTTTATATGTGATAATATAATTTAATGGAAATTTTTAGTTTTAAAATATATATTTATAAATTTTTATAAAAGGGGTATTTTATTTTCAAAATGAATTCTCTATTTTGATTTATTTGATAAGCAATTTTTAAATGTATTCTTAGATGAAATTGGATTTCAATTAATTGTTTCAAGTTCCATTATATATATGTTATAGTTTTAACCTATAGAATGGATATGCAATTGTTAATTTTAAAAGGGTGGATTATTTTCACATTTTGTTTCTTTTTATCAGTGGATTTCTCAAAATATCTATCTAATGATGATGACTTTAAATAACATTATTTTCATAGTGTATTTTATTTTAATTATATTATATTTTAAGGATTTTTCCTTAATATATCTTTGGGAAAAAATATTATGAGGTATTAGTTATTTGTAATCTTGTATTATATTATTTTTAATATTCTTAAGTAAATGTTTTTTTATGAGACATAGATTACCATTCTCTAAGGATTAAAATTAATGTGAATCATGTTATAATTTTGTTACGAATCATATAGTTTTGAACTCTATATAGACTTTAAATAGTTTTTCAGACCTTGAAAATTATTTTTTATCAAACAATACCAATGAACATTTAATCATCTACCATATACTTTTTGTGGTGATTGAGGTCCAATTGAGACGATGGGATTATTAGAGTGGACTGAATAAATTATAAATTATCTATAAACTCATAATTCATTATGGGTAAAATACATTTTAGTCTCTCTCAATGAACAAGGCTCTGTTTGGTTGGATTCTCTCATCCCATTTCAATTTTATGATACATTGTTATTATGAATTCATTAATAGAATTTTTTATCTATTTAATTATCGCATGGATGTTCATATATATAAAGACATTGAATTCATAAACCCTTATCAGGTAGGTAGAGAAATGGAGGTGTATGTCAATAGTTTCTTAGAGATAGTATTATTTTATCCCTAATTAAATTCTGATCATTATTTAATGACTTAATTATTTAAATGTGGTCTTATCTTGAACCTCTAATAAGTAAGATTTGAATCTCTATAGATTCCTAATAAATATGGATTAAGGGGTTAGAAAATATATATCATGAAAGTCATTTTGATGTGGGTTAGTCTTCCATATTCTTTAGTATATATCCAGAGAGTAAGAGATCACTCTTTTTATATTATGGACCAAAAATTGATATAAAAATTTATATCACCATCCAAATTTATAAAAGATGAAATTTAAAAATAATTTTCGGTGATAAATGTTTATTATTTATGATTATTGATTTTATGATTATTGTTATATTTCTAGAATGAACACGATGTATTTTAGGTAATTTTTATTTGGTGTATTTATTTGGTGTTTCATTATTTTACTGTGTATCTGGATTAAGAAAATTAATTTATTATTAGAGTAAAATTTAATTTTTTTTCTAATATATTAATTTCTTAGTTATTTTATAATTATTTTTAGGATCTTTTTAATTTTTATCTAGGTAATTATATTTCAATTCTAGTGATTTTACAATGGGAAGACATGTGTGAATTCTTGGGAAGCTAGGATGTGTGGTACATGAATCTAGAAAATCAAATATGTAGTTCCCAGTATGAGATTCATTCTAGCATACCAAGGGACAATGTAATATAAGAAATATCAAAAGCTACATTCAATTTTTCATTGTTACAGAAGGTTATGACCCATCATACATTGGATGGGGAATTTTTGGGATTTCAATATAAGATTCCTTCCAATATTATTGGAAAATGATGTACTTTTGGGAAATATATTCTAGTTTTTTTGTATTATAGTCTTTTTTGTTCCTTTAGAATATTCTAATTTGGTTTCTTGAGTTTTTATTTTTGTTTTGGGATACAGTTGTCAACTAATGAAATATTATTTTTTCTAATATAATTTATATAAGATCATTTATTTTTGAATCATTGTTCTACTTAAATTATTAATTATGGGGATACATAATACAAATGTCTAAGAATATAACACCCCATAAATAAAATACATTGATATTACATCATATTTTATGAATATTCATTACAAAATATAACAAATCAAAAAATGGACCATATAGGTATAGTGTCATTAAAAACTAGGAAACATAAAAAACTGGTTCATAAGACATCTTCATTGTCTCTCCCTTATTTCATCATAAATAGACCCCGTTTTAAAATATCTTACATAAAAACATTATTCATGGCCTAGGAAAGATAATCATAGTAAAGGGTTATCTCAGATTCTCAGAAAGTGTAAACAAAGGAAATATCAGTCATGTCATAAACATAAGACATAAGAACATGACATTTGAAAATATTATCCCAAATATGAAATTCCATGATATAATGCCATGTTATAAATCATAAAAGTTTGTCATAATCAATGGACATAATCCCAAAAGTTGTATGCTAATACATGATGTTTTTTGGAATAGACATAAGCATAAAAAAGTATTCCATATTAGTCAAGGGTCATTACCAAGACCATCATACTATAAAAAGTCCATTCTTGAACTATGTTCACTCCCCATTCTAGACCTGTAATACTAAATCTGCATCATTTTATATTTTATCCATTTCTATCTTGTGGGATATTAATGTTTACCTAATGAATTGGAAGGAGATATAGGTCCCACTCGTCTCATAATTAATTCATTCTTACATGTTCAACATAAACATAAATAATCCGTCATAATATAACTGAGGGAATATAATGGGGTTCATAAACATCATTCCATTATAATCAATATAAAATAAATGTATTTAATAAATATAATTCCAAAATAAACACAATCACACTATAGTAATAATAGTCATTTAAACATAACCCTATTAAATAATCTCATATTAGATGAAAAAATAATTTTGATAAAACACTTGATATTAATTATTTAAGAATATATCTTTTATTCTTCAAAACCATAATATTTTCTAAAAATGTCAAACAATTTCAATGGAATAAAATTTATTTGAAAATAAACATGAAATCATATAGAGGATGATTCATGGATATAAGGAATTATGAAGACATAAAAAATTATTTGATGTAGTATATGTTAAAAAATAACATCATCTTACTTTTGCTAGAAAAATAAAAAATACATCATATCAAGTAATTGAAAAATATTCCTTTCATACCATTTAGTAAAAAATCCCCCAATGGGTAAAATTTAATTTAAACAATTTTAGAAGAATATCAATGATATTTCATATTTAGTGAACATGAAAATGGATGATAAATATACCCCATTAAAAACTAATGAATCAAAACTCTCGTATAATAATGAGATGAAAAAATTATCCCTTACTTTACGTCTGATATCCTTCATATTTATCCCAACTACCTCTTCTTCAACATGCTTCCTCAAAAAATAATCATAGAAAACTAGATTTTGTATTTCAAAATAAAAAAAACCACAAAAATGAAACTACGGAAGTTTGAGAATGGAAAATGGATGGGTATGTCCAAGCATAAAAGACTCAATTTGAAGTGAAGAGGTGAGGGATGATGTGTTTTACTATAAATGAGGTGAGGGGAACGTTTGGGATTTCCAAAAATATTAATTTATAACAAAATAAAATCCCACAAAACCACCAAAAATTACCAATATCAAATATGAGATGAGATTGGGTGATAATATAATAAAAAAATAAATTTTATGCAAGTGTTTATATATATTTTTACATTATCATTTCATTTAACACATAGTAAACATATTTAATATTAATTAAGAAAAAAAATTAAATATTAAAGGTTAAAATTTTTACATATTTGATGAAAATGAGACCATAAATAATAACAGTAAAAAATATTAGACCTTATATTAATTACTATATATTTTTTTAAAATGTTTAATTAATTTTAAATAATTTAATAAAATTGTTTGTGTAAATATTTAATAGTTTCAATTTTGACATTATTCTATTAATATAATTTTAAAAAATTTATATAACAAGTTAACTTATAGAAAAATATTTCATTATATTAATAAGAGGTAAAAGAAATATATAAAATCCACTGTAAATATTAATTAACCCAAATTCTATTTATTTTAATATTTTTAGAATCATTTATATGATATCTCAATTAAAAAAAATAATTACTACATCAATTTTTTGAAATTATTTTTTAGACTAATATTTCAAATAAAAAGTAAAACAACAATACGATGATGAATATAATTCTACTAAAATTTATAATAATTTAATTAGTCGAATTTTTCTTCTAGAAAATACATCTTTTAAAATGTTATACTTATTAAATTATGAATATAACAACTTTAAAACCACTTTAAATAAAACAATATAAGTGGAAAAATATCTTCATTAAGGATCGAAAAGGTAAAAAAGTCAAACCATTGATGGTTATGGTTGAGATATACTCTGCCAATAATATTTTTTCATGTTTTTGGGTCATTTCAAGGATATTAATATTTTAATAAAATTGTTTTATTAATTTCTCATTAATTAATTAATTTTTACATAATCAATATATATGTATTTAAAGTAATTATTAATTATATAAAAATTACCAATAAATTACCATGAAATATAAAAACATGTTATATTTGACATGAGTTTTTATAGTCTAATTTATCTTCTATAAAACATTATATAAAAAATTTATTTACTTATTAATTTTTGAGTGAGACATTTTTATGTTCTCTATAAATGAAACAAAGTAAATGTCCTAATATCATCCAAGTTATTTAAAAATTAACCCATTTCAACCCAATGAATATTTAGGTGTAAAGAAATCATAAAATGGTACTAAGACAAGTGTTATGAAAATTTTATTATTGTCTTCTTACACATAATTACTTGGTTTACCCTTTTACTATAGTAATAAAAATTACTAATATAAGTATTCATAATGCCCGAAAATAAAAAAAACACTTTGAATAATTTGGAACTAAGGTTTTAAAATATAAAATGCATTTTGAAAAATTCAAATCAAGGAAGTTCATGAAATTAATAAAAACTAACCATGTAGTTGGAATGAGAGAACGCGTTTTAAAAGTTAATACATTGCAAAATATTAAAATGTGTTTACATCTGAATTCAGTGTGAAATTAATGGATATTACATATATTATATAGAAAGATATAAATATATTTTTATATATATTTAAATTATTTATCATTATAATTTAACAATATATATTATTCAAATAAAAATATTTTTTTGTTAATATTTAATATATTTTAACTATTCATCGAAATTTGTACGATATCAAAATAATATTAAAATTTTAACGATTGTAAAATTTTATATCCCAAATCCAATGAATATTTTATATATTCATATAAAAATTATTAATGTGTCAAAATATTAATTTAAAATGGGTTTTCCACTAAAAGGAAAAAAATTACCATTTTAAAAAATATAAATTAGATGAATATAAAAAATAGTATATTTATAACATATATATATTTCATTAATTTCATTTAATCATATTAATTAACTAAATTTATGAATAAAAAATATAAATATATAAAAGATTTATATTTATTTTTCATAAGTAAATGGTAGTTAATGACTTCAACACACATCTTCATAAGTTTGTTATATTTATCCTCACTAACATAACGTTTGGGACAAAATGGAAATTTTATAGTAATGGCATATCAGGGTTCATTTAAACTCGTGGTTACATATAATGTAATCAATTGTAGAATTAAAAATATTTACCGAAATAATTTCATAAAAAACATTTGGTGTAACATTCTACCCACATTAAACTAAATTTTACATTTTAAATTCATCTCTTGGATTCAAATATATTACAATATATCTCTATTTATAACAACAAGTACCCCCATGTCTTCCTCAAATTGGTGTTTCTTCCACAAAACATTAATAATTTTAATTTTCTTATTTCTCATACTGTTTTGGTTATAATCTATAATTTACATAAGTTGTTCATAATTATAAATATCTTTCTCCATAAGTACGTCATTGAGTTTAGTAAACGTGATGTGTTTTTGAAAGATGCTAACTCTAGAGGGAGTAAATTTTATTCCAAATTGAAATTATATAAATAAACTATCCAATTAATCAAAACTGCAGGTCGATATGAGAACTACCCTTTAATAATACTTACTAAATAGTGATTGGATCTCAGTTAAAATATGATTTTGAAATTAAATATCTTTTAAGATAAATTAACATAGATATAAAAATTTATAAACAGTAGTTATGATTAATTATGTTAGTAATTTTTTTAATTTAATGTAATATTGTCTTAAAAATGATAGAAAACAAACATATAACCCAATTACATAGCGGATTAAATAAGAGGTTCTGTATCCAAGTTTATCTTCAAACCCTCCACATATAAATTATATATTTCCAGGAGGATTCTAAATAAAACAAAAACAAATCCATAGCCTGTACTAGGTATACATTCAATAGCAACAAGTTGTTCAGGCTAAAAAGTGTCTTCTATAATTATACGTGGAATTAAGGAAAAGAATAATCCATAAAAGGACCCCTTCTGTAAAAACATTGGGAATCCAATTGATCAAGGATAGAATAACAAGTACTCTTTTAGAATATAATGGATACAATGTGTGTTGGATAATAGGAAAACCACACACTGCAAAAAAGTAAAATAGACAGAATAAATAGAAAGAATGTAGTTTGAGGTGTTATATTAGTTTATAATCCTAAGATTAGAAATAGATAGGAGTGTATGATTTCATCTGGAATATATTGATATAACATAGGATCGTATAAAGATAAAATAATTCTTCTATTGATCTTTGTCTTTTTGTCTCAATTAATCTTGGTAATGTGTTTAGTTATTATATGTCATTTATCATCACATATTGTGAATCCAAATGTTTAAAAGTGTTCATAGATTTCATCATATAGTAATCTTTTTCATTATTTATCAATTTATTAGAAAAAATTATCATCTTTCTATGAGATAGTCCATTCATGAATATATTCCAGTTCTAGTTGAAGGATATCCACATTCTTCAAATCACCTTGTACAAAATCATAATGACTTAGTCAAACCATCTAGGAATAAATTTTTACATGGATCCAATTTCACGGAATATTTTGGATAGAAATGGTAATAGTAGTGTTGATGGTGACTCAAAATCTTAGGGTCAATCACTTCTGGCTATAACTGTGACATGATTCTGGCGGTAGCTCATCCAAGTAGTAGTGAATACTTGATTGTGGAAGTTTATTTCCATAACTATTCATTGAAATATTATAGAAGTAATATGTTCACATAATATGATATCATACAACATCTGAAATATTTGAAATAAATGAATCATGGTTTGTGACTATTAAAATAAGAACATTCAATCAAACTCTAACCAAGACATTGGAAAATTTCTCCCCCTTCTCGATGATAACAAAACATGGAATTTTCTAAAATTTATACATAATAAGTAATTATCAATGATTATATATACATATTATGATACCAAAATACAAAATATATAGAAATGAAAGATGCCCAATTATCTCCCTTATGAGATTAAAAAATATTAATAAAACTGATGAATGGAATTTAATAGAAAGGAAATTAATTTACTTTTTTCAAAAAGATATATGATAAATATGAATGGAAAAAATTGATGCATCCCATTCAAAAGTGATATCACAAAAACTAGATTCACTCCCTAGAGGATGGGGTATAATTATATTTTACATTTACTTTGAATTTTTTCATGTATTTATCATCATCCTATGAATATATTGTTGAAGAATAAGTTAGTGAAAATGTTGTAACAGATGGTAGAGTAGTATAAGGAGGTTGTGGTTCCCTGAAAGGAACTAGTTTGATATGTCTGATAGCTTCCACTGGTGAAAAACTCAATGGATGATGTGGTGGATGCATAATATGGCTAGATAGAGATAATAGATTTGGCATGTACTGAACTATCCCTGACTTTGTGGTTGAATGAATTTATGAAACAGAAATGGCCACTTGAAAAATAACAGTCATTTGATGGACATAGAGGTATGTTTTCAAAATATTTATGAAGTCCATAATCTCGGAACCTCATAATTCCATGAAATTAATAAAATATTAAATTTCATCAATAAACCTATGATGATCTAGATTATGAACTTTTAACTGGCTCACCTATTTGTTGCAAGATCATTTCACCTGTAGAATCTTCATGTTCTCCAAAATAAACATGAATGTTTTTGACATATCATTTTAAGAGTAGATCCTTGAAAAATAATATTGTATATTATTTTTTATTACTTATCTATCTTGTCATTGAATACTATTATAATATTTTATGAATTGAATAATGTGTTGTCCATGATTTTTTATTCTCCAAATCTGTTATTCATGGGTACTGATATCACAAAATACATTTCATATTTCTTCTCTAAACATTTGTGGAAACAAATATCTATCAAATTGTACTGGAGAAAGAGTAGGTGAAGAATATGTATGTCAATAAATTCCAATCTATCCAAATTTAAATAAGTGGAACTCAAAAAATTCTAAAAAATTGTCTTGAAGACCCTCCTCCACTAATGATTTCAAACTATCAACATCGTCTTTCAATTATTTATTTTCAACTTCCTTTTGTTAAATATGAAAATGATAATTGGGTTTAATATGAGATATCACCAAATCAACTAAATATCTAACACATTATTCATTAGTTTGAGTAGTAGGATATGGTAGGTATTTCATGACTTGGGAAATCACTAAGACCTAATTATTTCTCAATGTTTCCATATCGTATTGAACACCTTTCTTGACAGGATATAAATCATCACATGTTACAAAATTAAAAGGAAAAACTATTTAAGGAGTTGGAATATTTAATTGTTCATGTGACACTTCATTATTAATTGGCATTTCTGATTCCATTAATGTGAAAGATCTATCTCACCAGCTTCATCTATCTGATTAATGATGAATCATTCTCTTATGATTTCAGACTCATCATTTAATCATTTTATTCCTTCTAAAAGTCTTACAAAACTGGGATATCTCTCTAATTCTGAAAAGGATCTAAATAAATATCTGACATATAGAATAATTGCAGTGTCTTTGGGAATGTGAGAGCATTTACCAACTTTAGTTCTTGTGGACACATGTGTTGTCTATTATAGTTTCAAATTCGGTGTCTATGGAGTCTGATCTGTAGACTGGAAAACTGGAAAGGTAGTCAACCCCCACTCAGTTATAACTGGAAAAACTGTTTTCTTATTGGTTTCCAATGTCTCCGCTGATTCTAACTGAGCTTGTTCAGCTAACTTCTCAATAGGATTGGGAGTTTTCTCCCCCTCACTTACTTATTCTTTATCATATGAAAAAACTATTTGAATATTAGGTATCAGTGTATCCATCGTCTGACTTTCTTCTATGAGACTGGACACAACTGCGTTAGAGGTTTGAAGTTGGACGAACTCTTTGGAAGGATGAAGAATATCATCACCACTCAATCCATTCCCTTCTTGATTAAAACAAACTTCTTTATGTTGATCAACTCTAAGATTAGGGACACTTCCATTATGTTGAACATTAGGATTCTTATCAATAGATTCTTCTACATTATCCTTATCAACACCACTATAATATTCATATGTTTTATCAAGATCCATAATCTCATTATATACTATTCTATAAAAAATATCATCCCCCCCATCATTACCCTCGTTAATTGAGGTTTCACAGGTATATGATTGATATCTCAATTCTTCAAAATCATCAGCATCTTCTTCATTATCATTCTCATAAAAGTGTGTTTATTTGTATAATTGACATTCTCAGGGGGTAATTTTTGCGGAGAATTTATGATCTTTTAATCCCTTATTTCTTTAATTGAATCAACTTCTTATTCTTCTTCATCTATTTCAGTAATAACACTCAGAATAAAATAATCAGGTTTGTCATTTACTTCATGACCAGGATCCACCATATCCTTTGTTCTAGTTGGGTGATCAAGAAGGTTAAAATCAGCATATTGTTTTTCATTATCCCTCTTCCAACATAACTTCTAGAAAATCCAACCGAGTTTCACTCTATTGAAGATATATTTGGATCGATAAAAATGACACATTTTATCCACACCTTGTTTTCTTTGTTAAAAAAACCCTGGGCATCTAAAAGGAAGATATATTTTTTAAAAATGAGGGAGTTTTATTTGGAGATAATTTTAAACATCTCATTCATATGACAATAAAAAACCTAAAAAGATTTATTATTTTCCCATTCATCATCATATACACGAAATAGACATATTGAAACCACAATATGTTAATGTCCCATTATCTACGACATACAACATGTTGTACAAACCTAAAAAACAACTTTCACTCACCATATTGCTCTAAATCTATTGTTTTCGTCTTGGTTCTACCTCTATATATTTTAATGAGACTCCTATATCATATCATTTGGTATAAATACTTGGAAATATTCATATACCCCAATGTGAGGAATCTGTAGACAATTTTCAATTTTCTATAAGAGAATGAAATCTCTTCTGCATATATAGTACTATGGATTCTATCTAAATTTTTCCAAAAAATTAATCATTCATTTTGATAAAATTAGTAAACTAAAATCGTATAATATAATATATGATTTGAGGCAAACCAGTTCATCCACCTTTGTTTTTCTGTTACAATTAATACTAGCGTATCGCTGGTTGGAATCCACTGTGCATCAATCTCTTTCTCCAATAAGACTACATTTTCCATCAAATGTAGGATTACTGAAATATCTATCTATCTCTTCACGGATATTCTTTGTCTCTTTATGAACTCAACTCATATATACTTCCTTAAGAAAATCTCTTCATACAGTTCATTTGAATTAGTTTAAGGTTTCAGGAGAAAGGAAGAGGGAACATATGTTTGTGAGGAATGAAAGGGATATATATTTCTAGGGTTTATAGATTTTAATCGTTCTTGTTTAATTTGTATATTAGTATCATTTATGTCTTCTAAAAGAATAATAAAAAAATTAAGACAAAAAAATTCAGTCGGTAAATAAAAATTGTAACAGTAATAAAACTAATGGTAATATAAAAAGGAATAGTGAGTTGTACCACGATTACTCATCAACTATGACCCATCAATGATGACTCATCAATGGTCACTCATCAATAATGACTCATCAATGGCGACTCATAAATGGTGACTCGATCAATAGTGTCTCCAAAACCATGACTCAATCAACCAAAGTTTACCATTCCTAATTCATGTTTGATGTAGTTTAATCTTTCATAATTCAATGTCTTTGTGAATATATCATTTAGCTAATGATTAGTTCAAATAAATTATAATGTTATATTTCCCTTTAGATATTGATATCTAAAAAATTAGTATCTCACCTAAATATGATTTCTTCTAGAGTGAGACAATGGATTGTTTCAAAATTTTATTGCACTTGTGCTATCGCAATTAATAAGTACATGTCTAAATTTGTAACCAAATAGATGTAAACAATTTTTCATCCAAAATATTTTTGCACATCAACAGGACTGAACTATGTATTCTTCTTCAAGAGTAGATAGTGTGGCATAATTTTTCTTCTCAACAAACCTTGTTACAGGATATTTTCCTAAAGGATGACATGTCCATGTTGTGATTTTTCTATCTAAATTGTAAGCACCAAAATCAGCATCAAAATAAATAACAAAATAAAAAGTAAGGCCACTTGTGTAGAAAAATACTAAATTGTTTCTATACATGAGGTATTTATAAATTTTTTTGAAAGAAAATAAATGTGACTCTTTTTTGCATGAATGAGAGAACACATATATACACGAAACATAATAATAGGCCTACTAGGAACTAATTAGTGATGACATCCAATCATACCTTTCTAATTAATTGTATATACTTATTTCCCACTTTCATCAAGGAATAGTTTATCGGTGGTACTCATGGGGGTATCACTACTTTCGGTACTCACTAGACGAAAACATATTATAAGATCGTTATTGTATTTACATTGATTAAATCAATTCCATTTTTATTTTAAAAAAATAGAAGTCTATGAAAGAATTTGAGTTAACTTGTTAAACACATTTCAAATTCACATTGCATTAATTTTGAAAAATACAAACATAAGGAATATTTAGTAGATTAAAATATAATATCATCCATATAAATTTGGATAATAAAAACATATTTTGAATTATTTTTATAGAGTATTGGAACAACTATTCCTTTTGAAAAAAATTAATAAAGAAAATATGTAATTCTATCATACTAATCTCTCATATCTTGTTTTAATCCATACAAAACCATTGTTAATTTAAAAAAATAATTTATAATATGATGATTTTGAAATCATTGGGGTTATTCAAAAAAAGAAATGCAAAATTATAAATCCATTTATGAAATCACATTTAACATCAATTTGAAATAGTTTGATGTACAAATGTTCTACATAGGAAAACATAATCCTCGTGGCTTCATGTCTTTTTATTGGTGAAAAATATTTTTCATAATCAATGAATTCTTCATGATTTTAACATTTTGACACTAAACTAGATTTATTTCTTAGCATTGTCCCATATTCATTAACAATGTTTCAAAACACCCAATCAGTCCCAATAGTCAAGGTATACTTCGATCAGTCAACCAGTTACCAAAAATTCTTTCTTTAAAACTATTATGTTCTTGTTGAATATATATTACCCAGAATAAATCATTTATTGTATAATTTATTTTCTTATGTTCTATCTTTGACAATAAGTGTTGATAATAAATTGAATTTCTCAATATACCTCTAGTATATGTACCTATGTCTAGGTTTACTATTACTCCATCTAAATTTTGGCGTCTATTAGTCATAATGGGTCTCTTAAAATAGGGTCAGGTAAGTTATTGGTTTTCTTCTTGTTCATGTTCTGATGGATAACTAGTTTTAGTGAATTTTTTATTAATAGAACATTATTATGGTTTGGTGATGAGATTAAATTTTTAAAGATCATCTTATAGGTCTTCTATGATAGTATTAGCTTCATTGGCATCTATTTCATTCAAATTTTTTGTGGACAGATTCATCAACTGTTCTGGTCTTCTTGTTAAACATTCTGTAGGCTTTTTTGGATGTTGAATACAGATAAAAAATTCATTAATATCCTTGGTACAATAATTTATCTAAATTATCCTTTGTATAATGAATAAATACATTCCGACTGAAACCTATAATGTATGTAACCTTAAGTTTTCTATTATTTCACAACTCACATGTTTCTTTCATTAAGATAGGTCTAATTAAAACTATGTTTATAATATGACAATTTGTATTGATAGATCCATAGAAAAATTAGATTGGTATGTTATATATATTTAACATGGATCATACTACCACATGAAGAGTACAATTTATTTTTTTATACACCATTTTTCTAGGGTGTCCTCAGAGAAGAAAAGTTGGTATTATAACCATTTTGAGAACATAATGACTCAAAGTCTCTATTTTCAAATTCTAAACCATGATCACTCCTTAATTTCATAATCATAAGTCCATTAAGTATTTCTCTACATTTGGAAAAAAAATTACGTACGAACATGGTTAACTTTTTTGATCTAGAAGGAATACCCCGATATATTTTGACAAGTCATCTAAAAAAAATAGAAATAGTGTTTTAATTTTAGACTAGAAACATTGGAAGGTATAAAGTTGTCCATATGAATTAACTCTAGTGGGTTAGTGGTTGATACATCTTTCAAATATTAAAAATAAATCTTATGAAGTTTCCCTTTCTTGTAGGGATTACAAAATTTATCATTTCGAAATTCATTCTATTTTAGTACACTAAGTAACCCTTTAATAGTTTGCAATCTTTGTGTGTAAATATTTAAATAGTATGGTCTCCTATTGCAAGGGAAAGATTCTATATGAAATAATGTTAATATTGAAATAATTTTATATTGTAAAAAATTTAAGTCAATATAATAAATATTATCATTTATCAAATAGGTGAAGATTAAATATTTTTTATCATCCAAAACATAAAATTCATTTTTTTCAAATTTAACATAAAATATATTTCCCATTATTGGGATATGCAAGGCTGATTTTATTTTAATCCATGTACAGATAATACATTGTAAATTAATACTGAATTAGAATTACAAATTTTTCCAATGCCGATGATTTACACTTTTGCATTGTCACCAAAAGTGACATGTCCACCATAAACATTAATCAAATTCATGATTATTCAATACTCACTAGTCTTATTTCTAAATCATCCAATACCCAGATATCATATTGTTTTTCTTTTTGAGGATTTCAAACAGGTTTCCTATAACCCAAAGTTTATGTAAAAAACAATTTTGGTACCCAAATTCTCTACGATCCAGATATGTTAGTAAAAAGTGATTCTTGTATATATATTTTTCTTAATGGTTTCATATAAGTCAATTTAAGAATTCTAGAGATAAAAAATATTTTAGGTCCAGTTGAGTATATGTTTTTAGTATATGATATTTCAGAACTGGAACATGATGTAAATCATGTTTTTATAAAATTTCAGAATCACAGATAGTATCTTATGCCATTTGTATACTTGGGAGAAACCTGTTTTCCCATTATTTGAATAAATTTTCTCATACCATTGATAAATTTTTCTGTGTTTTTCATTAATTTTTCTTTTCAAAATCTAATTAATTTATTTTATTCAAAATTCAAACATTTTTATTTCTTCCAATAATATGGTAATTTTTAACATTTTTTGTTAAAGCATAATAGTTTTTTTGCGAGACATAAATTTAACTTTCAGTTCATGAAATGGGTCTTCCAATATGTTATAATAATCATAATGATCATATTTAATCAATTTTTCCTCATTTTAATTACATTTTTCATTTTAAAAAATTTATAAACCACAAATATAAGACACAAGAAGTGATTTTTGAACCACTAACGTGCTAACTGTAAATAAATTATTGGATATATCATACTTATCTTTTTAATTACTGTCTGAGTCACTTGAACTATATTCGTAGGCACTCTATTTTTCTTTTATGGACATTTTTACCTCATATCCTTAACATCATACCTCATTTTATATTTTAATTTTTTATATTAATCATTAATGTGTCATTTAAACTTAAATACATAATAGTGAACATCATTTTGAGTATCATCATTTTTACAATCCTTTTTCAACTTCCTTTTTTATCATAATCTCCTTTGAAGTATTAATTTTTCTGGAACTTCTGTTCCCCGTATATGTTCTTAAATCTTATGGCCATGTTTGAAATTTCTTGATTATCATCATAAGAAGATCCTTCTTCATTGGAATCATTATTTTGTGTCCTTAATTTTGGTCTAGATGTAGTATATTTGAAGGCCATTAGTTTTCATCTTGGGTACTCTTCACTAATCTCTTTGTTGAATTTAAGATGTTCTTTATAAATCATTATCTTTCCTATCGATTCCTTAATAGGTAGTTGACATAAATCACATGAATCCTTGATTAACACAAATATTCCTCTCTATTTATTGGGTAATCATCAAAGCAGTCTCTATAATTGATCATTATATGTAACTTTTTATCGAGGTCAGCACATATTAATCATTGTTTCATTAAATAATAGATACATATCAAAACTGGGTTCACCAAATTATATTTTAAATGGTTAAAATTTAATTGTATATATAATTATTCACATTTCATTGAAATTTTATGTCCCTTCATGTGAGATAGATATGGTATCCCATATTTCAAATGAATATTTTCTTTTAGAAATTCTATAGAATTCAACATATGACAAATCACTGAACACCGAATTCATATATTTTCAAATATTATTATATACAGTTTCTGTATAACTACTCCACTCACTTCTAAGAGTTTGTGTTATATCATTTTGATCTCCAATTATATTACATATATCAAAACCTATACATTCCAAATGCATTCTCATATTGATTTTCCATTAAACATAGTTATTTCTATTTAAATAAGTATTTATATTCATATCAATTTCTTCTTGTCTGTTATCTATAATGAAATAATTTTAGAAATGAAATAATTTTGAGAAATTTACAATAAAACTAAAATCAGAGTTAAAAATGAAAATTTAAATAATCATTTGATACCAAATGTTGGTCGGATTCAGTAACTAAAGGGGGGATGAATTGGGTTCCATGAAAATGTTTTATAAATAAAGTATCCAATTAATCAAAATAGCATATCATTAGAAGATATATACATTTAAAATACTTCTTAATGAGTGATTATGTCTCAATTAAAAAATGGTTTAAAATACCGTGACTTTTGAGATAAGTTTAATTAGATATAAATATATATAAACAATAGTTAATATTAATTATCAAATAAATTGCTTTGTTTGTTTTAATGAAATGTTATCATGAATATGATAGAAAAAAATAACACAGTGAAATGGTGGAATAAAAAAGTGGTTCTGTTTAAAGGTGATACATGATCCCCTGCACTTGGAAATCACCTAATTCTAAGAAGAATATAAATATAATCAAAAAAATTCAAAACTATTATTAGGTATATAGTCAATAGTAAAGTTTTGTTTAGGAAAAAATTCATCATCCAAAGTTATATATGGGAGGAAGTAAAAGAGTAGTTCACACTTGGATGGCTTCTATAAAAAAATTGAGAAACTAATTGATGAAGGGGAGAATATGATGTATTATCCTAGAATATGCAGGAGATAGTCAATGTTGGATAATATGAAAACAATATACTACTTAAAATTAAAACAGACAAAACAAATATAAATATCATACTATGACATGTTTGGTTTATTTGTAATCCTCAAATCAATAATGGTTAGGATTCAATTCTTTGCTCAGAAATATTAATGCAAAACAGATGTTCTTTGAAATCTACAAGAATTTTTTAGTTGATCTATGTCTGTTTGGATCATTTAATCGTGATAATGGGTTTTTTGTTTTTGTGTCGTTGATCATCAATGATTTTGAATCATCAATGTCAAGAGAGCTCACATATTTGATCAAACACATTTCTTTATCATTATTAATCAAGGAATAATTAAAATTCATCAACATTCTGTGATAGGGACCCCTGATGAATATATAGAACTACTTGTTGAAGGATATCCACATTCCTATGATCATCTTTTACTAAGTCTTAATGAATTGATCAAACCATCCAGGAATAGATTATATTATTAGACCAATTTCACAGATGATCTAAGACAATAATGGTATCAAAAGTAATGAAGGTGACTCAACGTCTTCCAGTGAATCACTTCTAGTGGTAATAGTGACTTGAGTTTTCCGGTAGATCATTCTGGTGGTTATCCTAATATTAGTTTAGTGGTAGATCATCCATGCTATAATGGTAACTTGATTCTAGCGGTATCTCATCCCGGTGGAAACATTTACTTGAGTCTGGTGGTGTCTTTCCATAACTCATAAAATTAATATTATTGAATTAATTTTTTCACATAAAATTCTATCATAAAACATGTGAAACATTTCTAATAAATAAATCATCATTTGTGAATATTAAAATAATATACGACAGACACACTCTATCCAATGTGGTTCCAACACCCCCCCCCCCATTTTGATGATCAAAAAACATGGTACTTTATAAAATATTTTATAAATTTATAATTATCAATGATTAGATAAATATAGGTCTATATCCAAATTCAAAATATATAGAAATAAAAAATTTCCAATTATCTCCCCTTTGACATTATCGAAATTGTAATAAAACTGCTGAAAGTAAAAGAACAAAAGGAATTTAATTAACTTATTTTCAAAAATATATTATATATATAAGAAAGGAAGAATGTACCAGATCCCTATCAAAGAGATATCACCAAAAACAGATCAACTCATTAGAGTATTTTGGATGATCACCTTTATCCATTCATATTTCTTTTTCCCTATCATTGTCATTGTCTTTAGAAGATACTACCATAGTATAAGTGGTGGAAAAGGATTCAATAGATTGTAGTGTAGTAGTAGGAGGGAGTGGTTCCATTGAATGAACAGTTTGGTTAAATATAATATCTTCTACTAGAGACAAACTGAGAGGCTAATGTGGTGGAGGAAAAATATTAGTTGACTGAGAGATTAGATAAGGCCTATAATAAAATTTCTGTGAGGTTGTATTTTAATGAACCAGAGAAACTAGAATGGTCTCTTGAGAAATAAATGGTGTTTGATGGAAATGGAGGTATGGTGTAAAAAGATTTTTGACTTCCATAATTATGGATCCTCTGCATTCTACGACATTAAATAAATCATCCATTACAAGCATAAACCTCTAAATAACTGGTGTAATAACTTTTAATGGAGTCACCTATTCTTTAAAGACACTTGTCCCTGGGGGGATCTTCATGCTCTCAGAACGAAACTTCTAATTGTATGAAATATAATGCTTTGTTTAAATCCTTGATAAATAATATTAGATATACATTTTTTATACATATTTATCTTGTCTTTGATCACCAAAATACTCTTCTATGAATTGATGAATATTTTCTCCAGGAAGATGTATTTGATGAATCTATTTTTCATGAGTACTGGTAGCACCTATGAAATTGTAGATTTCTTCTATAAACAACTATTGCAACAAATATCTCCCAAAATGTATTGGTGGAGGAGTAGACAAAGATTATTTAGAGGCAATAGAAGACAAAATATGAAAATTATTAGATGGGGAACTCATAAAATCTGAAGAGGCTTTCATAACCTCCAATAAGGATTTCAAACATGGTACATTTGATGTCAATATTCTATTTTAAACTTCTATTTGTTGATTATGAAATTGAACATTGGGTTGAATATGATATATCACCATGTAATCTGAAGTCATAATAATGTATTCATTATGAAGGTTAGTAGGAGATGGTTGGTTGTTAAAGACTTTGGAATAGTCTGAGACAAAATTATTTGTCAAGGTTTTCATATCAGAATGAACATATTTTTGGATAGAATCTAAATAAGCTTACATTACAACATTAGGGGGAACCATTGTTAACAGAGTTGGAATATTTCCATGTTCATTTTCTATTGTTCCTTATCTATTCATTCAATTTCCATGGTAGTGAATGAATGTAACTCACCAGTTTCATCTATCTGATTTACAAGGAATCCCTCTCTTCTGACTTAAGAGATATTTTCTGAATCACTATATATTGCCTGAGCCTTAAAAAACAATGATATATCTCCCATTCAAATATGTATCTAGCTGATGATCAAATATATAGAATAATTGGAGTGACTATGGTCTTGTTAGATCTTTGACAAGCTATAGTTATAGAGGGCACATGATTTGTTTCTTGCCGTTGTAAAGTGAGTGTCTATGGAGTATGATCCACTGAATGGGTGACAAGAATGGTTGTCAACTCCTTCTCAGTTATTTCTCATAGAACAACTGTCTAATTGGTTTCCAAGGTCTCTACTAATTCCTACTAATCTAGTTCATCTAACCGCTCAACATGATTGGTAGTTTTATCTCCCTCACATAGAGCTTCATTATCCTTTTTTTCAACTATTGGAATACCAGGTATCAGTGTATCCCTAGTATAAAATTCATAAATGATACATGATACAACTAGTGTAGAGGGTTGATGTCTATCTAACTCTTGGGGATGATATATAGGATTATCACCATTCTGTGCATTCTATTCAAGGGAACATCGACCTTCTTTTATTGATCAGCTATGTGATTAGACCCACTTCCATTATGTTCATCATCTGGATTCTTACCAGGAGCTTCATCTACATTATCCATATCAACCCCACTATAATCATCATCTGGTTTCTCATGTTCCGTAATCTATTTACCTACACTTTAAGAAAATAATCATTTCCTCCAAAATTACTCTTCTCACTTGAGGTATCATAGGTAGATGATTTATAATAAGATTCTTCCAAAACTTTAGTATCTTACTCATTATCATGATCACGTAAGAGTGCTTAATTAGAAGGTAGAGAGCTTGTATAAATGACATGCTCACTAGATACTCTTGGTGGAGATTTTATGATCTTTGGATCAATTCCTTCTTCAATTGACACTACATGGTGTTCTTCATCCTCTTTTGATTGCAATGACATCTTTTATAGAATACTAAAGAATCTCAGCAGGTTGAAGACTAGGATCCACCATATCCTTTGGTCTAACTGTGTTATCAATATGAATAAATTCCACATATATGTTTTCATTATCCCTAACCCAAAATCGCTTCTAGGTATTCCGAAGGACATTAACTCTTTTTCAGATAGATATGGATAGACCAAAACCACCGATTTTTTCCCCATCTTCTTCTTCAGGTATAACATAACCCTTTGATTTTAACTGGAATAGATCATTTATGGAGAAATGAGGTAGATTGATCTGGAGAACTTTTATCGCATCTCTTTAATATGTTCCATCAATATATTAAACAAGTTATTCTATTCCCTTTCACCATCATATATAATAATTATAAATAATGAAACATTAATTTGTTGAATTCCCCATTTATGGGCCAGAAAACCTGATGTAAAAACATAAACAACAGCTTGATCCCACCATCAATCTCTATATATGGTGGTATACTCTTGGTTTGATCTCTATGTAATTCTAAGAGATCCTACTATAACATTTCTGGTTGTATAAATCCTTTGAAATCTTCATATTCCCATTTTTGAGTAATCTCTAGAAAATATTTCCAATCTACAGAAGACAGAAAAATTTGGTCTCCATTAATTCGATTATAAATTATATTATCCATTTCCCCAAAAATTCACCTTTCATTTTGATGAAATTCATAAAGTATCCTTACATATTATAATTTTTGACTCAAGGTTAACCAGTTCATCCACCTTTTTTCTATTACCTTTAATACTATTTAATTTATAGTAAGAATCCATTTTTCATTAGTCTCTTTTTCGACTTCAACTACATGGTCCTTCAAATGAGGGTTTACTGAAACTGCTCTCCAAATGCTCATGGATACTGATCTTATCTTCTAAATCCTCACCTTTTGTTATTTTTTATTTGATAAATATCATCATACATTCCATTAAAATAGGTTGATTTTTTTAGAAGCAAGGAATAGAGAACATTAGTTCATGATGATGTTAAGTGATTGTGTTTTCATGGGTATTGATAATTGAATTGTTTTTAAGTAATCTCAATCTTTATATCACTTAGGGATTCAAATATAATAGTAACTACATTTTTATAATAAAAAATTTAATAGGTACATAAAATTTGTAATGATGAAAAAAATAATCGTAACATAAAAATGAATGGTGACTCATTCAACGGTGACTCATCAATAGTAACTCATCTAGGATGACACATCAACTATGACTCGATCAATGGTGACTCATAAACTGTGAATCAATAAAAAAATTCTATCATTCATAATTTATGGATATTGTAGTTTTTTCACTCATAATTTTATATCATCGTGTATATATCAGCTACCCGATGTTCAGTTTATATAAATTCTAATGTTATATCTCCCTATTGATAATGATCTCTCAAAAAGTGATGTCTTACATGAATATTTTTTGTTCTACAGTTAGATACTAGATTTTTTTTATATTTTATTTCACTTGTGTTATCAAAATTAAAAGGAATATATCTAAATTGGAATCCAATTTTTAAAAAATAATGTTTCATCCACAATATTTTTCCACAACAACGACCTACAACTTTGTATTCAGCTTCAGCAGTAGATAGTAAAACATAATTTTTCGTCATAATACTCCATTATACAAGAGTTTTGACTAAAATATTACATGGTCCAAATGTATATTTTCAATATAAAATGAAATAACCATAATCAGAAACTGAATAACTTAATAAATTAAAATCTTGTCCTCTTGGGAAGAAAAATCCTAAATTGGTTGTATACATAAGGTTTTTAAAAATTATTTTAACAGAAAATAAATGTGGCTCATTTTGATTTTATGGATATTGATCTCTCACACATACACTAAAAATGAAATTAGGATCACTAGTAGTTAATTAGAGTAGAACACCAATTATCCTTCTATAACTGGTTTGATATAGTGATTACCCAGTTTCATAAACTTCTAGTTTTCAGTAGGTAGTCATTGGAGTATCACTACATTATGTACTCTCTAGGAAAAAATATTTTAAAATATATTTGATGTGTTTTTATTGATTTAAAATAAATATTTCATTATTTTAAAAAAAATATTAAATCTAATAATGAATTTTAGTAATCCCATTAAACTCATTTCAAATTTAATTTTCATTAATTTTGAAAAATTTGAACATTATGAATCATTAATAAATCCAAAAATAATATCATCCACCTAAATTTGAATAATAAAAACATCTTTTGGATTTCTTTCTATAAAGAGTATTTGATCATATATTCTTTTTGGAAAACATTTTGAAATGAAGAAATAGGAAAGGCTGTCATAAAAGTCTCTCAGAGAATGTTTTATACCATACAAGGATTTTATTAATTTAAAAACATAATTTATATGATAAGGATTTTGAAATATATGGTTTTTTCTATAAAATATACATTAATTAAGATTCAATTTAAGAATGAACTTTTAACATACATTTTATATATTTTGAAGGCTATATGTGCAGTATATGAAATTTGTATCCTTATCGATTCAAGTCTTTCAACTGTTGAAAATGATTCTTCATAATACATACATTATTCTTGATTATAAACTTAATAAACTAATAAAAAATAATCTCTTTCTATTATGCTTGATTCATCAAACTTGTTTATCAACACCAACATAGTACCAATAGTCAAGGTATCATTATGCCTATCAACAAATTCCCAAACATAGTATCATTCAAAATTATTTTGATACTCTTATAAAACTATTAGCTAGAAGTTATATTTTTTGGCATCATTGATGTGATTAGGTGAGATTTTTGAAAAGAAGGGTTGATGTTCAATTTTATATCTCATATAATATATTGTCACTGTACCTCAATCTATGATTATTATTATTTAATATAAAGGGTGGTGTCTAAGAGTCCTACTTAGTCACTAAAAAGAGGGGTTTCCATGATCATGGTTTTATTCTAATTCAAGTTCTGGAGGATCAGTTGATGTGGTGTCTATTTTTTAGATCATTTAGATTGTTTAATATTGAGATTCAATGATGAAAGATCATCATATTCGTATTCTATGATAATATTACCATCACTGGGATCAGTTTCATAAAACTTTATGTGAACATAATATTCCATTTTTCTAGATTTTTTGTTAACAACTCTATAGGATTTTCTCATAGTTTAATACATTATAAAATTCCTTCATTGTCATAGAATAACATTTATCCAATGTTTCATTTTTATTAAGTAAAAATACTTACCAACCTAAAAATTCTAATGTAATGAAACATGGTTTTCTATTATTTCATAACTCTTAAGGTGTTTTCATTAGTAGAGGAAGAATTATAACTATGTTAACAATATAACATGTTATACAAAACTATTGATCGAAAATGAATATTGATATATTATACTCATTTATAATCGTTCTAGATATATCTTAAAGTTCATATGTCTTCTTTCTATAACACCATTTTGTAGTGGTTTCCCAGGTGTATTTTTTTTTATTATTTTCATTTTTAGAATATAATTACACAATGTCTTGATCTTCAAAACTTTTACCTTGATCAATATATAAGGTGTTAATCCTAATACCACTAAGGTTTTCTATATATTTTTAATACATTATAAAGTAAGAAAAATATTCACTTTTTGACCTATAATGAATACCCATGTGTATATAGATAAGACATCAATAAGAACAAAGGAAAATTGATTTCCATTTAGACTAGAGACCTTAGAATGTCCAAAGAGGTTCATATTAATTAACTCTAGTGGTTGAGAGGTTGAAATATATTTAATAGATTTACAATAAATCATAATATGTATCCGTTATTGGTAATTCTTAAAATCTTTATCAATTGAGAATTCATGATTTGGTAGGTTTCTCACTAACCCATTCCTAGTAATCTTTCTAAGTGAGTGAATATTAGCATGTCCTATATTCCAATTCCAAATCCAGGATTCCTTATGAAAGACACATGAGCATGAATTATTATTAGAATGTTACGAATTTAAATCAAGAGAATAAATATTATCATTCATCAAAGAAGTAAAGATAAAATGATTTTATCCTTAATATCTGGGCTACAATTGTCTTAAAATTTTAAAAAAAATAAATTATCACATAATTGAAATATTCTAAGAAGTGTTTATATTAACCCATATATATATATAACTATTTAAATTAACACTAAATTATAATTACTAATTTGGATAAGCCCGATGATTTAACCTTTTTCATTATCACCAAAAGTGACTTTTCCATCATCAACAATAATAAAATTTTTGATGTGTGAATTATCACCTGTCAATTTATGGAACATCCACCATCTAGATACCATATTCTTTTTCTAGAGGGTTTCAAACAATTTTCCTACAACAAAAATTGTTTTCCAAAAATGTTTTTGGGACCCATATTCTCTAGGGTAAATATAAGTTAGTAAAAAGAGATTTTGGTATCCATATTTTCCTAATAGTTTTTTTATAAATATATTATAGACTTTGAGAAATAAAAACATTGTTAGGTAATGTTTGGTATGTGTTTTTAGTATATAAATATTCAGCATTGTATCTTTATGTAAATCAAGTTTTTGTAATTTTTCTTTATCTGGGATGGTAACCTAATCCAGCTATCTACTGGCGAGAAACATGTTTTCCTAGTATTTGAGTTAATGATTTCTTATAAATGATAAATATTTATATTTATTTCATTAGTTTTTCATTTTAATGTTTTAATTAAATTGAATATTTTTTACACTCTCAATAGTATGATTTTTTTGACATTTTCTATTAAAACATTATATTTTTTGAGAGACTAATATTTATCTTTTAGTTCATGAATAGTATCATCCAGCATGTTATTGTAATCATACAGATAATTATTATTTATGTTTCCTCAATTTCATTACATTCATTATTTAAAAAAAATTATACAACATCATTAGAAGAAATAGTAACAGAATTTTGTACATTAGAAGACATTCTTGTAAAAACATGTTGGATCTGTCAGACTTATCTTCTGGATTACTGTCTGATTCGATTGAAATATATACAGCGGCACTCCATGTCATGTTCATGGACTCTCATCTATCTCATATTCTCATCTTCATACTTGTTTTTGTATTTTAATTTTGGAAGGTAGCTTTAATGTGGAATCTCCTCTTACATTTATAACAGGTAACATTATTTTGAGTAACATACTTTTTCCAATCATGTTCCCTATCCTTTTCCACATTCCTTTATTTTCATAATATCCTCTAAAATATTTTTTTTCGAATAACATATTTTTTCAGTAGAATTTATTGAATCGTCTGGCCATCTGTTCCATTTCTATATCATTATCATAACGAGATCATTCATCACTGGAATCCGTAGATTTTACCAATTCTTTCTGTCTAAAGGTAGTATATTTAAAGGATACTGAATTTTTTTTCATATCTATAAATATCTTTGATGAAATATATATATCTTCTTCACACCTCACCATCATTCGTATCAATTCCATATCATGTAGTTTACTAACATCACATGACTCTCTGATTGATGTCGATGATACTCTCCATCTATTGGGTAAGTTTATAAGTAGTATCATCACTTGAACTGTATTTGTTACTTGAATTCTTAGTGATTTCATAGTATTAAATATTTCATAGAACCTCTGATACATATCAGACATAGTTTTATCTGATTTCATTTTAATAGTATAATATTTGATTGTAAACGTGTACAGTCTCATTTCATTGTCCTTTTATGTTCCTTATTTTTAGAATGATAAGTTATCACATATTTGTAAATCTTATTTTCAATTAGACATTATATTGAAATCATTATCTTCCTAAGAAAAGGGAAAATCATTCATAGCTTTACAATTTTTATTGTATACATTTTTTGTATCACTACTCCACTCACTTTTCAGACTTTTTTGTACTTCTTATTGTTCTTTTATTACAGTCCATATATCAAAACCTATACATTACCAATGCATTTATATTTTGATTTTCCATTGAGTATAGTTATGATCATTAAAATCAGATAGGGTGTTGTAAGAAGATCTATATTGTTTATTAACCATAATATAATATAAAGTATAAATTATTGAAATTTGAGATCCTTATAATAAATCTAAAATCACAGTTATAAAGGTAAATTTAAATAATCTTTTTATTCAAAATATTGGATGGAGAGATTAACCCCATGGGGGTGATTTGAGTTCCCAATAAAAATTTCTATAAATAAATTGGCCAATTAATCAACATAGCCTTTTGATATAGGATATAAGCATTTAAAATATTTCTTAATGAGTGATTTGGTCTTAGTTAAAATAAGGTTTAGAAATACCAAAGAATTTGAGATCAATTTACATAGATAGATATATATATAGAAAGTAGTTAAAAAAAATTATCATTGAAATTTTTTAAAGAAATTTTATCATGAATATGATAAAATGTCAAAACAAATAACATACTGAAATAGCAGAATAAACAAGAGGTTCAATTGCAAGGTGATACCAAATCACCTCCACATGGAAATCAAATATTTTTTCAAATATTATAAATATAATAAAAAAACCAAATAATTTATTAGTTATAAAATAAACAAAGAGATGTTATTCTGGATAAAAATCATATTCCATGGTTATAAGTGTTTTGAAGGAAAAAAACATGTCACACAAGGACCTCTTCCAAAAACATTGTGAGAAAAATATTGATGAAGGAGAGAAAAAAATTATTCTTCTACAATAGGTTGGGGACAATGTTTGTTGGATAACAAGGAAATGAAACCCTACCAAAATGATAAAAGACTATAAAAATTGAAAGATATTTTTGTAATATTTTCTGTGTGTTTGTAATCCTCAGATCAGTAATGGTGAATAGTCTATGATTTGATCTAGAATATTGATGTAGAACAAATGATCATATAAATTTAAAGGAATGATTCAGTTGATATATTTCTTTTCTCTTAATTAAACATTGTAATGGGTTTAGTACTTATATGTTGGTGACCTTCATATATTTTGAATAAAAATTTTCAAGAGATTTATTATATTTGGTCGCGCACTTTTCCTTGACATCAGTAATAATTTTATTATTAAAAAGTACCAATGATCTAAAATATAGAACCTTCAAGAATATATAGATGGGATTTTTTAAGGAGATCAAAATTCCTATGATCATATTTTACTATGTCTTAATGACTTGGTCATACCAACCAGGAATATATTTTTCCATTGAACCAATATCTCTAATGATATAATACAACAATGGTAACAAGAATGCTAAAAGTGAATCAGCATCTCATAATGACTCGATTCTGTCAGTAATAGTGGCTTCAGTATGACGGTAGCTCATTCTAGTGGTAACAATGACTTGTGCCTGGCAGTAGAACATCCTGGGCTAGAATTGACATGAGTTTGGAGGTATCTCATATTTGAAGTAACGATGACTTGAGTCTGGTGATGTTCTTCCATAACTAATAACATAAATATTATAGATGTCATATGATCACATAAAAAGATATAAAAAACATGTGAAAAATTATTAATAAATGATTATAGGTTTTTGATAATTAAATTAAGATATTTCAAACACATTCCAGGAAAGGAGGTTACAAGATAGGGGTATAGGTATGTACTTTCTCAGGATATATTCATGGGACACATCATGAACATAATAGAGATTCAGTGGAAACACCAATCAGTAAGTTACAATCCCAACATGACCCAGAATTTCAAAAGTTATGATATACATTGAGCTAATCATGAACTTCTTTCCAAATATCATTACTCTCTTTTAGGGATATATTATCAAAAACACCTTGTTACCCACTACAAACTCTAGGTCATTTCTTCAGTTATAAACAAAACTTTTCTATCAAATCTGAACTTTTCATATGTGTTTGTTAAAGGGATCTGACCTTTACTACCATTTCATCGACATGGTCTGGTCTTGATAGATTTATTTCCCCATCTACATCCCATAATGTTAGAGTACTTCACTTATTTACAAAGTGTTATTCATAAGGTACAATATAAATACTAGAGTGAAATTAATTTTTGTTTGAAAATTCTACCAAAGGTAGTGGTTGATCCCATCCACATTTTAAATCCATTTTGAAGGCTCTAAACTTGTCTTATATATTTTAAATTTTCCTTAAAGTGTTAATGTCCATTTGAGGATGACATGTATGTATGAAACATAACTATGTATCTAATGCGATCTAAAGACATTTCCAAAACCTCAATGTAAATCTCGAATCACGATCACATATAATCAAAATATTTTCTCCAAAAAATCATACCACATCCTTTAAATATAATGTGGAATACTGATCAAGATAAAAATCCATTATAATATAAACGATGTATGCCGATATAGTACAGTGATCAACTATAACCCATATAGCATGTGGATTTTATTTTGTATGGGAAGTCTGATGACAAAGACCATAGTGACCTCTTCCCATTTCTATTCAGGTATTCCTAGAGGTTGTAACATACCCTCAGTCTTTTTTCTCTTAGCCTTATCTTTTTGAAAAAATAATAACCAATAGTAATATTAGACAATGTCTCTTTTCATGCCATTCCACCAGAAATTCTATTCCTAGTCCATGTACATATTTGTGCTTCCATGGTGAATATAGAATGAAGTACTATGAGACTCATCCAATATCTCCTTTTTTAGTTTTGGTACAAGAGGAATACAAGCCTGATTCCTGAGCCTTATTATTCCATCACAATCAAAATTGAATTCAGGATCATTTCTCACCTTCATTTTTATCTCTACAAATTCCTTTTTCACCTCCTTAATCATCACATGTATAGATGGTTGAACATGAATTTGGGAATACTAATATTTCTCCCCTTCATTTATAATTTCATTATCCATCCTTTGAAAATCCATAAATATTGGATCCTTTAGGATCCTTACCATTGATTGACTAGCATGTTCCTTTCAAATGAATGAATCTACTAACTTGTTCCCTTTCCTAGGGTTGCTATTTATTTAGCAGTCGTACTCTTTAATCAACTCCAACCCTCTTCTTTGATGCATAATTAGCTCCTTGTGTGTGAAAAAATATATTAATCTTTTATAGTTAGTATAAATATCACACCTTTCACCATAATGATAATTATTCTATATCCTTATTGCACAAATTACCATAGGAAACTCCAAATATTGAATTGGGTAAATTTCCTCATGGATTTTCAACAGTCATTAGGCATAAGCTATCACCATATCAATTTTCATTATGACCTAACCTAGTCCCATTTTTCATGCATCATTATTGATCACAAACCTTTCTCCACTACACGGAAATGTGGAAGCAAGTGCACCAGCTAACCTATTTTTTAGATCATTGATATTCCCTTCATGTTCCACAATCCACAGTATCTTGACTCTTTTTCAAGTCAAATTGGATAGAGTATTAGATAATCGGGAAAAATATTTCACAAAACGTTGATAATATCCATCCAAACCAAAAAAAAACATCAGATCTCAATTATTGTTTTTTTATTCAGCCAACATTCAAGAACATTTGTTTTTTCTAGATTGAAGGATATACCAAGTTTTGTGATTATTTGACCGAAAAATGAAACATTATGAAGCCAAAATTTACACTTGTTAAATTTTACATAAATATTATCCTTTATTGGGGTATTCAGTATAATTATCAAGTAATCATTATGATCTTCCTTTCTCATTCAATAGTCAAGAATATCATCTATATAGACAACCACAAAAATATAATGATATTTTATAAAGACTCTATACGTTAGATCCTTGATGATAGTGGGGGAATTAGTAAGACCCAATGGAATAACATTAAATTCACAGGGTCTATACCATGTACAGAATTACATCTTTGGTATATCCTCCTTCCCGACCCTTAAATGATGATATCCCAAATGGATATCAATCATGTATAATTATTGAGCTTTGCATAGTTGTTCAAATAAGTTATCAATACAGCGAAGATGTAATGTTCTCTAGATAGTTATTCGATTAAGTTCTTGATAAAAATTTTAAATTTGCATTGATCCATATTTAATCCTAACTAAAAGAACATGTGATCCCCAAGGGGACACTCTTAGGAACATGAATCACTTATCATTATTTTTGGGGATTTTCTTATTCAATTAAAGAAACTAAATTGGGGTCATTCTATAATTTTCATTGAAATAGGTATAGATCCCTATTTGAGTTCAATTGAAAACTCATCCCCATGATTCGGTGGACGATATGGAAATTCATTTAGAAAGACAACATCAAAATCACATACAATGTGTGTATTCACAATTGTGTGTTTCTCCCAAACTATTATATATAAATAACATTCATTTATAGAAATTAATACCCTTTAAATGGATGAAATTTAAACTCAAAAGTTATATACATTCATTCACCAATAGATGTTCATAGAGTGATCTAGAATATGAAATGTGACTTCCCTTCCAGGGAAATTTATTAGAGATCCATATAGAGAAATCCATTCATGTCCATGAATCACATCAAATTTCATTATAGGAAGGATCACATGAATTTCATGAATAAATTTCATAAAAACATCAACCAAATAAGAATTAAATTTTTTTAATGTAGCTATTGTGCCACTAAGAGTTGTCAAAGCTAACTCATCGTATAATTGTTTAGGTCATATGATGATTCCCTTAAAAAATTTCTCAGAAATAATAGAGTGGATCGATCTGGAATCAGATAAAACATTTTATACATTTTATGGAATGAAATGTGTACCTTTCTCCACTATATTATCATACTCCACATCATAGATATTGATCCCTTGGGAATTAGATTTTTCATTTTCCTTAATATTTTTCTACCATCGGTCACAATAAGTAACCAATATATTAGGTAATTTATTAGCATTATGTTCCATTTCCTTTCACATGTAATAATAAATTTTAGAAGGTATATTATGTGTAGCCTTTTCTCTATTTGTAACATTAGACAGATTTTCCCATTACTTCAGTGTTCTACTTCCCAATGAACATCTATTCCACATATAAATCATTTACTAATCACATTATAAAATTTTACTCCATGTTTTATTCCACACATTAAGAATAAGGGAAAAATAATATTCTTTTTATTGTGATCTTTATATTTTACCTTGAATTCCATTTTCCACTTCATATAAAAACCATAGGACTGATGGGTAACTATAATCTAAATCTCAACCTTGAGAGAACATTGAATGATGTATTTATATATATTGATGTCCCTTATGGATAATTACCATTAGAGACATGGTTTTAAGACACTAAATAATAGATCAATTTTACATTAAGGTTGGATAAAATTTCTAAATGTGTATGTTTAAAGTCTGTAAAATAATCATTGTAGGTACCAACATATTCATCATACTTTTTTCATAAGTCCCAAAAACTTCTTCTCTATCATTGTTCAAAGAATATGAGAAATATACATATTGAAAAATATGTTCTTAAAATCATCCCATTCCCTGGATTAAATTTCATCTATTTGCCTCATATTATTGATAAGGTTTCCCTACTTGTTAGCTTCACCTTCCAACTGATAAACAAATATGATCAATTTATTGTTTTCAGAACATTATAGAACTAAAAATATCTTTTTAGTGGTACAGATACAATGTTCATCCACTAATGGATTTGAAAAACCACTAAATGATATTGGACACTTTTTCTTGAAGGACTAAATAGAATTTATTCCCTCCATTGTTAGTTTGGATGCCCTGCAAGATTCATTTCTAAATAAATTTGTGTGATCAAAGAAATAAGATTTTTAATTCATCTCCCATAACATTTGGGTTTTCAAGAGTACTATCATTTAATTGACTATCACATTCAGTATTAACTTCGTTCCTTCTTGTACTATGCATTGACTAAAACCAAAAAACATTGTGTGAGAAACAATAATTATAATTTGAATTCCACATTATAATGATTAAAATTTCAATTTTGGAAAAATTACTATTTATCCTAGGTTATTCATTATCATATATAAAACACTAGGATTGTAACATCTTATTACACATGTCCTTAGGGTTATTACTATGTTTTTCCCATCCGAGTTTCCTTAGGTTAACTATAACTATCCTCTAATACCAAATATAATGCCCCATTATCAAATACATTGATATTAATTCAGTTTTATAAAAATATTCATTAAAAATATTACAATTTCACCAAAGGACCATATAGGTATAGTGTAATTAGAAATTGGGAATTATAAGAAACTAGTTCATAAGAAATAATCATTATCTCTCAATTATTTCATTATAATTAGGCCCCTTTTGGAATATCATATTTAATAACCTTCTTCATGACAGGGGGAAAAGAAACACAGGAATGGGTGAGATAAGATACTCAGAAAGGGTAAACAAGGTAAATATCAATCATATCGTAAAAATAAGACATAAGAACATAAATTTGAATATATTATCCTTCAAATTAAGGATTGTGATATCATTCCATGGTAAAAATCAATAATGATTTTAAGATTCAAAAAATATAATCACAAAAATTCATAACATAAGACGTTTTGTTTTTTGGCATAAACATAAGTAAAAAAAATTATCATTAGTCAAGGGTCATTTCAGAGTCCACCATAATAGAAAAATTCCACTACAGAACTAAGTTCAGTCCTCATTATAGCCATTAATTAAAGAGCCGAGACCATTTCCCATCCAATCCATCTCAATATCTTGAGAAATAAATATCTACCAAATGAATTGGATTGTGATATAGGTACCAACAATATCATAATTAAATCCATATTACATGTTCCAAAAAAATCATCCCTTATAACATAACCAATAGAATTAAATGGGTTTCTTAAACATCATTCCATCATAATCTTTATAATACAATTATAATATATAAATTATATTTCATAATAAACTTAATCAAAACATAGTAATATTCGTGAAATAAACATGACCAAATTAAATAATTTAATCCTTAGTACAAAATAATTTTGATAAAACTCTTGATATTAATTAATGTGTAAAAACCATTATTCTTCATTTTTTTAATCTTTTCACAATATGTCAGACAATTTAACAATAAAAAAATTATTTGAATACAATCATGAAATCATGTAGAGGAATCTTCATGGAAATAAGTCACTATGTAGAAGAAAAAAATCCTTTCATTACTTATAAGATAATAAAAATCTCCATGTAGTTTTTCTAAAAAATTCAAAAGTACCTCATATCGGTTGACTACAAAATATTCCTTTCACACCATTTAGTAAAATTTCTCTAGTGGGTAAAATTGACATTAAACAATTGAAGAATAAAATGAATAGTATTGCATATTTAGGAATCATGTAATTGGATGAAAAATGTACCCTAGTAAATAATCATTAAAAAAATATTTAAAAATAATGAGATTACAAAATTATCCCTTACTATAGGTTTGATATCCCTTATATGTATCTAAACATCCTCCTTTTCAAAGTACATACTCTAAATATCCTCTTACATCACTATAGTTGGTCTACTAAAAAGAAAAAAACCTCTATAACATTATTAGGGATTTTTATGAGGTAAAATGACATGGTATGGATTATTATGAAATATAAATGTGATGTTAAAAGTTGAGGGAGGTGGAAATCTTATAAAATAGAGGTGAGAGGCACTTTTGGGATCTCCAAGAATATAAATTTATAATAAAATAAAACTATACCGAAAAACATAAAAAATCTCCCAATTTCAATGATGAGATGAGATAGGGTTATAATCTCCTAAACTAATAAATTTTAGAAAAAATATTATATCAAATATTTCATTACCATTTTAATTAACACATAGCTATTATATTTAATTAAAATTAAGATAACAAATATTTCAACATTAAAATGATGATATTTTTACATATTTAAGGTAAATTAGACCATAAATAAGATCCTTAGAATATTTTAGACTATTTAATAATTATCCTATATTTTTTTAAAATGTTTTATTATTTTTAAATAATTTAATAAAACATGATTTTGATAATAAATCAATTGTGTCAGTTTTGACACTATTCTATTCATTGATTTATTAAAATATTATGATACCAATTTAACATTGAAATAACAATTTTATTATTTTAATAAGAGGTCAAGGCAATATATAGAATTAACATTACATATCAATTAACCCAAATTATAAATTATTGAATATTTTTAATAACATTTATTTGATATCTCCATTAATAAAATAATTAGTACATCAATTTTGTGTAATTATTTTGTATACTAATTTTTGAATAAAAATTAAAACAAAAATAATATGGGGAATATAAATATTATATGTTTATGAATAATATAGGTAGCCTAATTAATCTTCTTAAAAAAAATTAAAATGTTATACATGTTAAATTATGAATGTGACAACTTTAACATCACATTAAATTAAATAATATAAGTGTCACAATATGTTCTATATGGATTTAAATGGTAACTAAATCAACCAATCAATGGTTATGGTTGATATATAATATACCTATATAATTTGTTCAAGTGTTTGGGTCCATTGATAGTTATTAATATTTTAATAATAATTGTTTCATTGATTTATCATCAATTAATTAATTTTTATATCACTAAAGTATATGTCATTAAGGTATTTCCTAATTTTCTAAATACATAATCAAAAGTACACTGAAATATATAGAAAATTTATCTTTTAAATTATTATTTATAATCTTATTTATCTTCAATATAACATTACATAAAAATAATAATTTACTTATTCTAATTTCAGTGAGACATATTTAACTATTCTTTAAATAAAAAAAAATTAAATTTCCTAATCTCATCCATTTTTCTTTAAAGGGACACCATTTTGACCCACTTATGATTTAGGAAATAAAAAATATTAAAATTATTTTAATAAAATTTTTAGGGAAATATCATAATAGTATTCTTACCCTTAATTACTTGTTTACAATTTTACCATATGAATAAAAATTACTAAAGTTACTATTCATAATGAAAAAGTACAAAACAAAGATATATACCTAATTTGGACCTAAAGATCCCAGATATGGAATTTTTTCCAAAATTAAAAAAATAAACAGTGTAGTAATTATGAAAAATTATTCTCGTTTCAGAAAGAGATATCGGGTTTTAAAAGTTAAGACATTGCAAAAGAAAGAAATGTTTTTAATCTGAATTCAATGTAAAATTAATGATAATGATATAAATTATATTTAATGATAGAAATATATTATCTTTATAATTTAAAAAAATTTAATATTATAATTTAACCATATAAATTATTTTGATTAAAAATATTATTTCCAATTTCAATTTATTTTATTTTTTTTATTTATCCAAATTTGAAATTTATAAGAAAAATATAAAAATTTTGTCCAATGTAAATACCATATTTATTTTTTCATATATAAAATTATTTTTTCAATTTATTATTTTAAAATGGGTGCTCCATTAAAAGGTGAAAAATTAATAATTTGAAAAATATAGGTTTTTATACATCAATTTGGGTTTATTCATTCCTTATGACAAGAAAGTATTTAATATGTATATCAAAAATATTTTATTAATAACATTTATATTTCATTAATTTCTATTCCTAATATTAATTCACTCAATTTATTTATAAAAACGTTCATATAAATAGTTGATTAATATTTTTTCATAAATAGTTGGTAGCTAATGACTTCAACACCCATTTTTATAAGTTAGTTATATTTATTTCTGCTAATATAACGGCTAGGTTAAAATGGGAATTTTAATCTGAGGAAATCTAATTTTTCATTTACACTCACGATTGTATGCAATACAACCAAATGAATAATTAAAATTAATTAAAGAACATATTTCATTAAAACAACTGAGTGTTACAATTAACATGTCCAATGTTATTCTTAATGGTTATTTTAATTATTCATTGACATTTTTAAAAATTATTGAGTATATAATTTTATTATAATTATAGAGTATTGGGGATATAAGTTTCTCTTCTCTCATTAGTCCTCTGGAGGATTTCCCAATCCCCAAAAATAATATATCTATATAGAATCATGTAGGCATGTAGATATGAATTTAATGTAAAGTTGTTAGCTGAAATCAATTGACATATATTTCTTATGATAGACTATTTTTATCAAGTTACATTGTTGATTTTTTTATATACCACTGAACCCACAATTATGTGACTTGGTTTCATTATTCATTACATTCTACTCATTCAAACAAATATTTTTGGAGGTAACTTTTAATATTGTATATAATTTTGAAAGACACTAAAACAAATATTTTCTGAAAATTTAAATTTTGAATTTTTCATACTTATATGATTTTTTAATTTGAAAATTATATTTTTTGATTTATTCCCCTTTTCATAGTTCTATGTGGTTACGGGAATCCATGTTAAAAAAAATAAATTTAATAGGAAATATAATAGAGACCATATTTATGGATTCAGATAATTAATATTATTATCTAATTTTTATATGAGTATTAAATGAATGTTTTCAAGTATTAATTTCATTTTGGATAACATATGCACAACATGAGGGTGGTTTGGAAAATCATCTATAGTTTGGAAAACCTTCTATAGTGTAGAAACAAGATTATATTTCGTATTTCATGGCTGGAGAAAAGTTTTCTAAACCATGTAGAAAAGACCTACACATTCCTAGTTATATACTTATGAAATATACACATTTTGGAAAATATATTGTTCTACATTATCAAAAATCCATTCAGGCATCCTTGATTAACAAAAATTTGAATTATTATTTTTTAACATAATAATTATTGATAAATTTATCCCCATATTTACACCTCTCTCACACAACCAATTTTGTGGTATATTAAGAGTGATTTAACCCCTATTACTCTAAAATTTAATATTCAATGTTCATGGATTTCATGTGTTTTAAGAAAATACATCTCCATTTTTCAATATTTCTTCATCTGTTTTTCTCACTACATCAATTTCCAATTTGTATCACTTTTTGACATGAAACCTAATGGGTATGAGGTATAGATGGTTTTAATAGATATAAACATTAGGTCAAGGTTGTCCATTGAATATAAATGTAATTATTTGGCATGGTTTTGATTTCATTGTTGATGGATAGTGGTTGACACTTTAATAAAGTGGGTGTCTTTTAAAAATCTGTTATATAAAATTTCATGAAATTCTTAGATTTAAAAATTCATTATATTGTCATGTTATTCAAATATGTGGTATCCATATTGTGTTCATATTATGTTTTAAAAAATGTATATACTTGGAAAAAATTATTTTCAATTGAATGATTTAAATTTTTTAAAAGTAAATTTTTATTCATGAATAGTATATTGGAAAATTACATTGAGGTTTATATTATTTAAATTTAGAACTAAATGGGGTTTTTGAAAATAGAGTGACTTTAAATGATTATGATTTATGATTTCAAATGATTAATTTATAAACATGTGCTGTTTTGACTTTTAATGTTATTTTTTAGACGTATTAGCTTTATTGTTTTTTTGTGTCACTTTCAATGGGAATATATGATTTCCAAAATACATATAATAGCACTTATCATTATTTAGGTACATTTATGGTATTATAATAGAGAATTAAATATTTAATAATGACATAGTTTATAATTTGTTGAAGGATATTTCATATGGATTTTAAAATCTTGTTGTGATCCTAATGGTTTTATATATTATCTAAAACCATTTCACTTCATGGGTAATAAATTTGATATTATTATTTGATGGAAGTATTATATTGAATGGTAGTATCTCATTATAGGATAATATTAGTAAGATAGTGTTTATTTTTATGTTTTATATTATATATATATATTCATCATTTCTAGTTTAGTCATTAACCACTATTTTTTAATTAGTTATGGGACTATGAGGTATTTATGGGGGAGATCTAGTTCTTTAAAATAGTACACTTTTACCATGAATAGAATAACCCTTATGGTGTTTTTTCTTTAGCTAGGTTATTTACCAAAATTATAGTGACCTAGTTGTTGATATCATTTAAGATGCAAATATAATCCAAACTATTGATTCTAGTGGTATAGGTTTATAGTAATATCAAAGTAGGACTTATATTGTTTCCCAAGATTATTCTAAAATGATGATTAATCTATTATGGGATTCCAAAACTATGATTTATTTATATCGCCATTTAATTTATAATTTTTTAGAAATTATTTATTGATTATCCTTTTATTTTTATTATTTCTTGACATTATGGTCCCCTTTAATTATGTAATCCACATTTCACTTATGATGCAAGTTACGTTTTTTAGAATGTTGGAAATGATAGTTTTTTATTAATAATTTTGGAAGAGGAAAAAAGAATTGTTACAATTACATATTCATGTAATAAACTTTTCTATTTATTAAAAAATACATATAAATTAAATATTCCTCCATTGATAAATAAATTAGGAATTTTGAATAATGATATTCATATAAACGTTAGCCTTTTTATTTTCGATGAAATAATTGTTTTAATCTTTAATGTGATCTATATTTTCCTAAAAATTTAATTATCCTCAAATATATCGAAAATAATAAATTTTAAAAACAATATGCCTCTGTAAATTTTATTTGGAAATTTTATTTTTAAGTGATATTAAATAAACAATTTTTGTATATTTCATTAAAAGAATTTCATATTGTCTATCTCAAAAAGAAAATCATTTAATCCTTTTGATGACACAAAATTTAAATATTACACTATTATAGATTAACACAATAATGATTGATTTTAAAATAGTGGTAGAATGGTGAGAGCCTGTTCTGAGACATAGAAATATATGGGAAACATTAGATTTGATACCTAGGTTGACTCTCCAGATAATAATGAGTGATATTTTGGAAATTAACATATATAAACTAAAATATAATAGATTAAACTGGGGATCAAACTCAATATTAGGTTGTTCATTCTTATATTTAATTAATCTAAACCTACGTAATATTAACAGAATTAGCCAAAATTTTTTTCCAATTTTATTAATTACATCTTATTAAACTAAGGAACTCTACAATAACCAGAAAATAATCTATGGTCCAATTATTTTTATCAATATATATGTATTATGCAACACTATTAGTGTTAAAAATGAATATATGTAATTTTTTATCATTAAATTTACTCCAATAAGATTATAATTCACCATTCAAAATGACCCAGATTTTGTAAATGAAAATGATTTTATTTTATTTTTATCTTAACCCAATTTAGTACTAATTACATTACCCTTGATCCAATTAATAATTATTATATGATTCTCATCCCCTACTCTAGATTCCAAAACCCATAATTATTAGTCATGCATTGTAATAACATATATCTACATGTCTAAAATAAGTATATTTGAAATACCTATCATGAAAAACGTAATTCATGAATGTAAAATAATAATAATCTAATAAATTACTCGAGAATAGGGAGATAAAGAAACAGAGGAAATTAGAATGGACATTGTAACATCATGTTAATATTATTCATTTATTCCTAAATCCCTCCTTTTACCAAGAACTGTTTGGGTTTTGTTTGGGGTTGTTTCAAGTTGAATTTTTATGATTATTGAAAATATTGGGCCCTTGCATTGTTGACACACAATTCTCCCAAACTATTAACCCTTTCATTGAAAATCATTAATCCCAAGGGAGTGATTTTTTTATGGTGGATGAATGTTTAATCCTAAAATTTCCCCTCACAGGATAAACTGTATAGATAATTTAAAGCATACACATGTTTAGTCCACATGGTTTGTCAAACTGTCGAACTCTATCCAGCTAATTCTGCATGAGAATTAATTAATCCAAAATAAAACATAAGTACTATGAATCTCCCATTTTAGGTGTCGGATGCACCTTGCACAAACCCCATAAATGTTTTTCTTCATCAGGAGAACCTAAGATCAATTCATGTCCCCTAAGATCCCTCTTACATGCAATTCAAAGCCCAAAGAGCGCCATTATATATTCTCCTAGTTAGTTTCCTCAACCCAATATATATCTCTGAGGATCTTTTTTTCCTCCCGTGGGTTTTGTGGATCCCAATTTTACTTTTAGGATATAATACCCACTATTGTGGGATCTAAACCCTTGTTTGATCCTCATAACCTAAATTCATTGATCGTCGTTAAAAATTGTTGAAACCTAAAAAGGATTTCGCATTATGAGATCCATTGATTCCATGGTAGGTTATTTGTCATAATTTATAATTTATGTTTACCCCTAACTACATTATTTAATTTCAGTTGTTTGAATTTAATTAATTTTATTTTTATTTTTATTAAATTTATTTCAATAGTCTAGGTAGAATAAACTATTTCAATTGAATTGGGGTTTTAATGTGTTTTTTGAATGAAATTGTGAAACCCCCTATTTGATTGAATTGGAGGGAATTAATTTAAAATCATGAAAGTTAAATTATTTAATTTAAAGAGTGAAATGGGTTTGATGATTTTTTTTAAAACCCCCAATTCTATTGATTTGAGGGTTTTTGGGAAATTGATAGAGATTTTTTATTAAACTTTTTAATTTAATTGTGAATGTGAATTGTGAAATTGAATTTTGAATTTATTTGAAATTCAAATTTGTAAAAAAATGTATTAAAATGGTTTTGATATAAATTTTAGGGTTTATCTTGGAGAAGACATGTTTTTTTATTTAAAACCACTTTATATATTGGAATTGAAATTTTAATTTTTTAAATAGGGGAATTGATAATTAATTATCTTTTAATGTTTCCTGCAATAAATTTCATATCATTTTAGTGTACTATTGAACATGCAATCCTTTGTATTTTGTGAGTTACTAAAAAAATAGAATTTTGTAATTTCTCTAACAGTGGATTGACGCTTTAAAACAATATGAAAATATTGGTTAGGACATATTTCTTCCCCATTGGTAAATAGATGATTCCTCTTTTTCCTTTGACAAGGGACGTGAATACACATTATAGTTTTCACATTATTATTTAAGGATCCCATATTCTGGAACTATCAAACCCTTTAGTAGATGACCATGTTTCTCACTTGTTTATATATGAGATATAAATGTATGAAGTGACTACAATTATGATATGTGACTTGTGAATGTATATAAAACATTTTATATAAAAGTGATTGTTTGATCCATTTGAGTAAAAAACCATTTTTGGATTCTTTTCTACCATTTTTAAATGTAAATACTGAATATCTGATGTATTACCATATTTTGAATTCTAAATATTGAGTTGGTTTAATATGTTTTTTAAATACCTAAAAAATTTATTTAATAAATTTATATCACTCTAAATGGATAATTTTTACTAGTATGTTTTTATAAATTCCATGGTGAGACCCTACTCAAATTATAGCCCGCCCCCTAATTTTTCCTTCATGTTATTTTAGATTATATACTTCCATGTTTGTGTGGGAGTAAAGAACCACATAGAGGTAGTTCTAGCATTTGATATTTGACTTTGACAGTTCCTTCCATTGGGACTTGTGCTTTTTATAATCCTATTTATGGTACTTTTTTGTACTTTGGGTAATCATACCCATTTTAATTTTGGTACACTTCATGCAGAGTATTTTATATTTTATGCATATTGAAATTTTATATTTCTTCCATATGATTATTGGAAAATTTGATCCGAAATTCATTTTTTATGATTCTAGGTGCTAGTTTTCAACCTGTTGGGATCGAGAGCTCCCTTCGGGCCATGTCAGTATTTACTCTATTATCAATTTTCTTGTATAATAGAGATGGTGTTTGAAATTTTTTTATCATTGGTGGTTGAGATTCATTTCATTAAATCAATATTTAGTTGTGTATTTTATTCGGGACATATGAGGTAATTGTTACTTTGTTCATGAGAATATATCACCACAACAAACCATATGTCACCAAGGGTGGTTTGGGAAATATTTCTGGCAGACTATATTCATGATTTTACCTCCTTTTTATTTGGGTAGATTTTAATACAAATATTGTAGTCTATCTATTAGGATTAATTTTTCCTTTTTCTACGTTTAAGTGTTATCTAGATTATTCCTTATTGAATTCTAATGTATTGTAACAATACGATTATGATAAGATGCGCAAATCATATCCTTGAGGATTCCACTAATGAAACACATCTAGAAAACCCTCTGGTAGTCTTGAACCTAGTTTAGGTGACATTGCATACTTCCCAAGCTCTAGGACATTCCACACAAGTAGTTCCCATTTAGTATGTAGCTGTAGAAAATCGATGGGAAATTCTATGGGATCATTCTTAGGAGTTTCTTTTCTAGAATATAGTGCCTCTGTATATATCAAATGAAAATCAAGAGGATGGGGAATGGGTTATCTAGATGGAATGTATATTTTGATTCTCAGAGACACATGATAAAATTAAGGTGATGTGTACCACCTTCATGCTGGAAGGACTGATATGAATATGGTGGGACACTATGTTGATATTGAAGAAGCATGAGGTAGTATAGTGGAAAAACATCATGATAATTTTCACTAACTAGTTCTATAATGTTTCTATATTGATTTCGATGGATATATATTTTTTCAAACATGATTAGGATGAAATTATTGTGGTATATTATATAAACTATTTGATGATGTTGTTCATTTATCACTTGATAAAGTTTATAATGAGAAGATAATGGCTCAATGGTTCAACCTGTGACTTATTTACGATATTCATTTAATTTTTTTGCTTAATATTTCTAATTATACTAATGTAATAGATAGAGATATTATGGTTCAAATGGACCTGGCTATCTTGTAATGTTTGTTAAGAGCTTATTTCTCTCCCATTGGCAGTGTGGGTACCATTAAAGTAAAGTAAAAGCATGATGATTATCATGGGTTTTCTCGAAAGAATATCCATCCTCTTCCATCTAATGTACCAAGAATAGGCCCTATTATTTGCTACAAGTGTGAAAATAGTGGACATTCTAGGAGAGTTTTCATTGAGGAATCAAAGATACTTGCTTTGTGAACTCAAGTTTAGTGCATACTTGGACCACTGCTTTACAAAACCATTCTCCCTCATATAGAAAAATGTGTATACTAAAGAAATAGTATATTACATAGTTGGTGAATTGGTACTCAATCTGTAAATTGTATTAGGAGAAACTGTGTGGCCCATCTAAATCATGTTCACGATTGTCCACACGGTTTATCAAACCGTGTGACTCTACCTAGATAATCATTCTTGAGAAATCATTAATCCTATATCTGACATAAAAATCCTTAACCACACATTTTAGGAACTAAAAGGACATAGATTTATCCCATGACATTTCTTCTTCGAAGTGATCATCGATGATAATTTCAGGTCCCCTAGGACTCCTATGGGAAGCGATTCGAATCTTGAGGAACACCATTCAATCCCCCTAAGTAAGATTTCTCACTCTAATATCTATCTCTCATGATCTCTCTTCCCATTCATAGGGTTTTATGGATCCCTGTGCTGCTTTGTAGATCTAGTAAAATAATTTTTGGGATCTTAAACCAATGCATTGATCATCATTTCCATGATTTAATGATCTTTTTTTATTACTATCGAATCCCCATTAGGGTTTTGAGTTATGAGATCTATTGATCACGAGGTAGGTGGCTCTATCATGATACCAAATTAATGTTAACCATAAATTTATTTATTTAATTTCAATTTTTGTAATTAAATTAAATTGTTTTTTTTATTTTATAGTTCTCAATTAGTTTTTTTGGAAAAACCCAATTACATTAAATTCGGGTTGTATATATGGGGATTTGGCATGATATTAGGAACCCCCAGTTCAGTTAAATTGTGGATCATTTAGTAAAATTGGTCAAATTTAAAATTTTTAACTAAAATTGTGAAAAGTGTTTGACATAAAGTCGTTAAAACACCAAATTACATCAATTTTAGGTTTTTTTGTGAAATTGACAAAACTTTGGTGAAATTATATTTTGGAAAATAATTGTGAAAGTGAATTTTGAAATTCAATTGGGAAATTAATTAAAATCCCTATTTTTGAAAAAATGGATTAAAATAGATTTAATAGAATCCTTGGGATTTTATATTGGAAAAGGCATGTTTTTTATTAAAAACACATTTTTATTTTTAATTAGAGATGGTAGTTTTTAAAATGGGGGAATGTAGATTAATTTTATTTTAAGTATTCTTAAAAAAAATTCTCATCATTGATTTTTACTAGAGCCCACGAAAGCCTGGGTAGTTAGTGAGTTATTTGGACAAACACATCGGGTTCTAATTTCTCTAGTAATAGATTGATACTATACAACACTTACAAAATTTTATTAAGAATATATTTCTTCCCAATTGGGACATAGATGATTCCTCTCTTTCCATTTCTAAGGTCCGTGTTCACACATTACATATTTTTGACAAGAGTGTGTGAGGATCCCATGATCTAGACCAATATACCTTTTTATTGAGAAACATTTTTCTCGCTTATATATATATGAGATATAAATTTATACAATTTTGGAAAACAAGCATACATGACACATTAATTTATATAAACCATTTTATATAAAAGTGTTTGTTTAATCCATCAGTGTAATGAATTATTTTTGAATGTTTTTCTATCATTTTGAATTGTGAGTCATGAATTTTGGATGTATTTTCTGATTTTTAATTGTAAATCATGATTTCGTAAATTATTATCATTATCATTAAAAACAATTTATTTGAAATATTTATTGTATTTTATTTTGTTAATTGTATATTAGCATATTGTTATGGAATACTTTGTGAGAGAATTCCAGGAATTTTTCTCACACTACACTTCTTCCATAGGTTGTTTGTAGTCTATATCATTTGAGTATCAAGTGGAGTTATGAAACCATTTTAGGGGGTTCTTAATTTTGATTCATGGAATTAGATAGATTCATCCATTACATCTTGGGCTACTTATCTCCATGTTTTCTGCTACTTCATTGAAGTACTTTGGGATTTTTCATACCTATTTGACATTTGGTACACTTATTCCAATGGTTTTTATTTTTTAAGAATTATTAATTATTCTCCTTATTTTGAAATGTTAGAGGAAAAATATTCCCAAATTTATTTTTTAGGTTTCAGGATGATAGTCGATAACCATTAAGGATCGAGAATTCCCATCAGGTGATGTCTGGACTGGCTCTGTTATCAGGTTTCTATGGTACCTGGGCTGGTTTTCAAAAACAATAAAACACATCTATTATAATAATATAATGTGAATTTTCCACCAAAATTATTATTAAAATATAAAATTAATGAAAAATTTAAAATAAAAAAATGTATTTTATATAAAAATTTTGAGGGACTGGTAATTTTTTTGAAAAATTGTTTGTTGGAATGAATAATGATTAATTTAATTATTCATCAATAAATCCGTATAATTATTTTTTATAAAAAATATTACATCATGATGTGATGTTTAATAGCAATAATGGAAAATTAAAATACTTAATGGCTCGGTTCGTCCCCGATTCATGACTTGTTTCCAGCAAATTTTTTAAATTCCTTAATGATTGGTATATGGTGAATCCAATTAAAAGGATCACATGGAGAATCAACTCAAAATCTTGAGTTTAATTGATTTTAAGTATTCATGTCTCAATTGAGTTTCACACAATGTACCAAGGGCCATCTAAAAATTACATATTTCTACAATAAATGATTCACATTGTGAATGGGTGATTCATGATACAAATTTTCTTTAATTCTAGAATTCAACCAAACTTTATCCAAAATATTTATTATCTGGTTATCTATTAAATTCATGAATAGAAAATGAAATCATGAAATAAAATATTTTTGAAATTTAATAAATTCAACCCAAAATGATGATAAAACTCAACAAATCAAATCCCTAATACATGAATAACAATGTTTTCTCAAGAAACAGTTATTAAAGAAAATATCTCAATGATTGAAATTTTTTAACATTAATAAATAATCAACCATCTTACATGCACCACCAATAATTCATAGAAAACGTATAGACCACATCGTGAATTCTTACAAAGAGAATATGTAATGCCTCGTAGTAAATTAATTCATTCAAATACCACATTGCATTTGATTACTATTTTCCTATTATTCCATTCTATCTATTCCCATATTGTGATTTACATCACTATTAATTATTATTCTCCTCAATCAAGGTACCAATTTATTGGTGATATGCTCATATATTAATTACATTCCTCTAGTGATTATCTCACATCAAATAAACATTTTATACCATATAATGTAAAATATCAAAAAAACCTTATGATGGAATAAAATTAAGGAATGAATGATTCTAAATATGCATGTTTGTAGTTATATATGATAACAACAAATTAAATATCAAATATGAGGATAAAAAATTAAATTTATATCCATGATATTCAAATTTAATGTTTAATTATAACCTACCCTTCAATGTATAATTGTATCTTATACATTCCATGATGAACAATGTAAATAATCTGGAACAATGAATGCATAATTAATGAATAACTACTACTTTATTATGTTTTTTTTAAAATATTTACCCTAGATATTCCTCACATCCACCACCTAATTCCCTATGATTTTGAGATAATCATTATTGAAATGGTTGTTTTCTATATACACAGGAAACAATTGTTTCAATATAGTATGTGGGGATAAATAATTGAAATACAATGAATGTGTATTCAATAAAAATCCCAAATCACTCAAACATTAGACAAAATCACATATCAAAATATGATATAAAATTTCAACCATAAAAAATCTCTCCAAACACATTCAATTGAATATTATAAAAAATATAGTGTTTGAGGTATGTAGGGATAAAATAGGCTTATACTAGGGATATTCCTGAAAAAGGACATCCAAAGAATATATAGGATAAGAAGGATCAATGTATCGATGGGTATTAGGATGAAAGGGAACATAAGACATTTTCATAAATAATGTTTTTTATGTATTTGTTTATTCATGGAATATAAAATTGTAATTCATGTTTTAATATGTTTAAAAGCCACATATTGCACACACTAAATATTCTAAAAATAAAAATTAAAAGGTCTAAAAACCTATTGAGAATGACAAAAAAAATTAAATATCTAATTTCATGGATACTATGTAATTGTTCAATCAATGATAAATTTAATAAATTTAAAATAATAATATAGATTATCATCTAAGAAATAATTCAATTATTATGAGACAAAAATGAAATAAATTCAAAAAAAAATCATCATAGACATTCTTTTTTATTTACGTGGTTTTAATGATGTTATCATATAATATAATTTAATTAATGAATAAATTCTCCAATACTATTGAAGATAAGAAAAAATCTAAATTACAAATAGTTAAATATCATTAAATTTTTCTAATGTATAAATTAAAAATATGTACCCACTATTTGGAATCCAGATGTGACAAATGAGAGGGAAAATTTAAAAAAAATTAGAGAATTAACAAAATTAATGTAAAATGAGAAATCCCTTAGTGAATGTCCTCGAGAATGGGGGGAAATTATTTATATTTTAGGTACCTTAATGGAATAAATGAATAAAATAATACAAATTGAATAATAATTAGATCAAATATATATGAAATAATGAGAAAAAGTCAAAACAATTGAGAGAATAAATCTAATCAATGTATATTATTTCATGATATTTGTTTGTTTGTTCCATGGATACACCAAAAAATGAAAAAACAAACAAGCCGTGATAAAGAAAATAAATATTGAACAAAAGAAACTGATGAAACTATAGTGAATGGGTTTCCCCATCAAGTTAAATGTTTACAATATTTACTAGATTCATAGTTTATGGTTACTCAATCAAGTTAATTCACTAATACAAATATGCCCTTTATCAGCGCTAAAAAGGGCCTCTAATAGCACTAGGAAAAGTGCTGTTATAGCTGGTGAAGATAAAGGGGGGGTCCCCTTTATCAACACTCAAAAAAAGCGCTGATAAAGACCCCTTTTATCAGTGCTAAAAAAAAGCGCTGATAAAAGGGGTATTTTGTCAGCGCTTTTTTTTGCACTGATAATGGGGTCCTATATCAGTGCTTCCTTTATCAGCACTTTCGTTTTAACACTAATAAAAACTCGTTTATCTGCGCATTTAAAAAAGCGCTGATAAAAGTTAAAAAAATTAAAAAAAATTATAAAACTTAAAAAAAATTACAAAAAAATTACAAAAAAATAAAAAAAATCATTCCAATCGTGGGGGGGGGGGGGAATTTATAGCGCTTGATACCCCCTTTTAACATCGCTTTTTAGCCCCTCTAGTGCCCACATGCACCCCCTTCACCATTTATCAGCGCTATCCCCCAACATCCACCACCCATTCACGCGCCTCTGCCTCCAGCAGGTTTTGAACTCGAGACCTCCCCCCTGCGCACCTAATCCCTTACCACTACTCTATTTTGATTTGTTTTCTATTTCATGATATATATATATATAGTTATATGTATTCGTATAGTAATATATATTTATAATAATATATATATATATAGTTATATTAATATATATATAGTTATATTAATATATATATATATGTATATAGTTATATTAATATATATAGTGATATTAATATATATATAGTGATATTAATATATATATATATATTTATATTAATATATATCACTATTTATATATATATATATAGTTATATTTATCTGTATAGTAATATATATTTATATTAATATATATATATATAGTTATATTAATATATCTATATATAGTTATAATAATATATATATATATCTCTATATATATATAGTTATATTTATTCATGTAGTAATATATATTTATATTAATATACATATATATATAGTTATATGAATATATGTATTTATAGTGATATTAATATATATATATTTATAGTGATATTAATATATATATTTATAGTGATATTAATATATATATATAGTAATATTAATATATATGTAGTTATATTAATATATATATATATATAGCTAGATTAATATATATATATATAGTTATATTAATATATAGTAGTTATATAAATATTCATATATTGGAATTTTAAATAAAATGGATATTAGTTATTATTTAGATAGAGATAATATATTTTATATGTAATTATGTTTAATTATTTATTTTAAAAATTTAATTTTTAGGTGTGAATATATAAAAAATATCTACATATAGTTATATATTTGATTATAAAAAGCAGTGCATTATCAAAAAAGATAAAATTTCAAAGACATAATATCAATATGAATGTAATACCTTGGAATAAATTCAGTTTCCACCAAAAAAAGCCAATAATACGCCCTCAAACGAGGCTAAAAACCCACAAAATGTTAAACAATCTTGGTACCCCGACTAAAAAATCAGTTTTAAAGTCCTTATGGGCATCTTTTTGCCTAAAAAACGCTTGACTTGGGTTCCCCCTGGTCATAGTGACGTAGAGGTTATCGCAGGCTTCGATTTGATATTTAGAAGAGCTCAATGGACACTCGGATCAAAATTTATGGCTGTTTGAAGTTTAAGTTGCGTTTTCAACTTATTTTGGATCTTTTTTAATTTTTTTAATTTTTTTAGTCTTCAAATTGTTATTAAATGACTGCTACTCCATAATAATTAGAAAATTATTAATTAAAAATATTTTTTAAACTTTTTAAGAAGCCATTTTCACTAAATATCTTATATATTAATTATATGAAGTGTTAATGTACATTTATACTTATCTAAAATATATTTAAAAATTATATATTATATCTATATAAATATAACTATATTTATATATTAATATATTAATATATTTTTTAAAATTATTTTTTTTGAATTCGACCCTTTATCAGCGCTACTTAACAAGCACTGGTAAAGGGGGTCCCTTTATGAGAGCTGAAAAAAGCACTGATAAAGGGGTATGTTTATGAGCGCTTTTCTAGCGCTGATAAAGGCACCCTTAATCAGCGCTTTTTTGAGCGCTGATAAAGCCCCCCCCCCCCTTTATCAGCACTTTTTCGTTAGCTCTGATAAAGGGGGGGCTGGGAAAAACAGTTTTTGTGGTAGTGATTATATCATAAGTGTTTTCTCTCTTTCATATATAAGAGGTTTTATCCTCCAACTACATTGAATTATTATTGATTCCTAGATAGTTGAAAGGTTATTTGGGAATGTAATCATGAGTCTAGAGTAGCATGCATCAAGCTAAATACAGAATTCCTTATAGTACAAATCATTAGAAAGAGATGTGTTAAACACCATATAGAAATGTTGAATGGTAAATATTTATAACCATAATGTCATCTAGTAAAACAATGATAACTGATAAACTATTCAAAAAATGGATAAAAATAATTCTATATAAATGTTTAAAAATAATCAATATCTTATTTATTAGAATATAGGTTATATTCAAAATTTATATGAAATATGGACAAACAAAATTATCCCAAGAAATTATAATAAAATCGTGGAAATAATATAGGGAAACATTAGAACATTACTGTAATGGCCCAGACCTCTTCGGACAATTACTTTGTGAAAATGTGGTTATAGAGGTGTCCCAGGGGATAGAGGCGGCTTGGAGGTGCGTTTGGGTGGCCCTTTTTAAAGAAATCTGGATGTCTTGTAGCTTTCGCACGGTTGGTGCACGGTTTGTTAAACCGTGCGGCCAAGCCATGCGTATCTGTCCTTGATGGCAATAGAGACCGCACGGGAGGCGCACGGTTTGTCTAAACCGTGTCGCCAAACTGTGGGAGCTGAGTGACTAATGCAGTGGTGACTGGACGGTTAATGCACAGTTTGTCTAACCATGTGACTAGGTCATGCAATCACTTAAAGTTAGATCCTAAATTTTAGGATCTTGACCGTTTAGCCTTTATCTTGCTCGTTTAAGCCCCTAATCGGCCATAACTCGGGATTACCCTTCCTTGGATGTAGAAGAACCTCTCCCAAGAATATTAGAGGGGATCTGAAGGCTTCTCTTCATGAATCAAAGCAGTTTTCTTGAGGTATTTGGTCGTTATTCCTCGTTCATGTTTGATTTCATAGATCTACTCCTCCTCTTCTATCATCTTGTTGGATCTATCCTTGTTATGGGTAGAACTAGTTTTGTGGATGTTGAAAATGATGAGTCTTCGTGTTTCTATTTCTAAGAGGATAAATCTAAGGAGGATTTGTGGAGAATTGACCTGGTTTATGGGCATTCATCGATCGTTGTGGTTTTCCTCGAAAACCCATGAGGTAGGGGATTTGTCGCTTCTCTATTTGTTTATGTGAAATCATATAGTTAGCATGATTTAGCCCTTTAGATCATAATAAAATTGACCTAATTAAATATTTGAACCAGATTAAGAAGTTTAGTTGAACTTATTTTGTTTCCTCGTGTTTGCTAGATAGTGTGATATCTATTCCTTGATTGTTAGCATGTTGTTCTTGATGAATTGGTAAAGAATATAAATCCAGAATTAATTGATAATTAATTTGCTAAAAATAAAGGGGCATGAAAAAGAATCTGGTTCTTGTGGTAATTTGGTGTTGATTAAGTTGTCATAGTAAGGATGTTTAATCATTGTGATCGCTTACTTTTTTGGTTCATTATGTTGGAACCAATGAATTGAATATGTTAATTCAATATGGATCTATGAACTTCATTGTTTGAATTCCTTGAAGGAATCTGAGTTACCCTCTTGTTATGAATTAGGGATGAGAGCCCAATTGATGTAATGTGTTGTTTTCCTGCTGCTTATGTTGTGATATGACCCTTGGAGGGTGTTGTGATATGTGGAGGCAGATAGGCCTTGTGGTTGTGGCAGCGGATGACTCCTAGAGTGGCGAGATGCATCAATTTATACATGTTGGTGTCGGGGAGGACACTAGGGATGATGGTATAGAATGGATGTGTTTGGTGAATTTTTGGTGGTTTGATTGGTTGTTATCTGCTTTACTTTTTCCCCACTGCTCAAGGCAGCTGGTTTTTCTTACCTTTCTTCCGAAAGTGTCGAATACGTGTGGGGTATGCCATGTTCTTTCCGTGTTTAGCCTCTCAAGGGAGAATGGTCCTATTCACTTTCTAAAGGCGGAAAAGACTCGATGGGTAGTATATCTACTCACCGTGTTGATCCCCCTTGTGTTTAGTAGCTTAGGATGCTTTTCTAGAATGTCTGGGAAAATGGGAAAGTAATTCTAAAATGAAAGTCTGATTAAATGATGATAATCTACAGGGATGGAGATTCTGGAATTTAATAGTGATGTTGTAACTTTAAAGGAACAATAAATCTTGAATGTGATGCCAAGAATGTTTAAATGTGCGTTTTGTTCATGGTTAATTAACATGCAAAGAATTAATTAACATAAAGAGGAATTTATGGGAAAGGGAATGAAGTAACCTAATAAAGCTCTTTAACCGGTTGTGTGCTTATAGGATGCCTAGTATTAGAAATAGCAGCCCGGAGTTCGAGATATGTTTGCTGCAGTTGACAAAAAGACTAGGTTATGCCAATAGTGTGGTTGTGAGTTATATATATTCTTTAATTTTTATGTTTCTATAAGATACTCCACCCTATCGGTAAGAAAAACTGACACCCTGGGGATTCTGATCCTGGGGGGTGGGTGGTGTTTTCCCCAACATTCCAATGGGAGGATGAATGACTGACTACGACCTTTGACCCCGCTCTCTTCTCATGGTAGACACTGGTGTTGTGGGCACTGCAGTTAGTTTTCCCCATATATGTGTGTAAAGGGTTGTAATGGCTTGAGGTTATTTCCACACATATTCTAGATATAGTATCCTATGGACTACTATGGGTGTAATGTATATAGGCTATGATGTCATGAGGATCCTTACATGGTGTATGGGCTATAATGGCTTAAGGTACAATACTCGATGTATGATGTACGTTATGCGGGCTGTGGTGGCTCCTGAAACCTACCTGGATACTTTTGGTTGTGAGTATGGTGTGGAGATTAGCCCAGGTGTCTGCGGGAAAGCCTTTTTTGTGAAAATGGTGCAGATTTTGGAGCTTAGACCTAGTTTATACAGGTATGATTTTAGAGAGAGGTTCACAGGATGTATATCGTTGGGGCATAGCGGAAAACCAGTGGGGAAGTAGTAGGGGTAACCTTGACATTCGTTACTATATGATATATTCTTATATGTGTTACATGGTGAGAGTAGCCATGCTGAGGTAAGGAGCATAATGTACTTGTTTAGGTGACGATTTAGTTTCACTTGTTTTTCATTGTGCTTTACCATGCTTTCTTTAATTTTGCACGAGAGGCTTCAGGGAGGATCCTACTTAGTATACTGTTATACTCACCCTTCGTATATATAAACTATTTTTTAGGTCCCTTGGAGCAGGTTGGAGATCTGGTTAGTTATTACTAGCTTGTGGTTGCATAATCTGTTCGGGCTTGTGGTCGCTGCTGTTTTACTTTCTTTTGGGTACTTGTAGTTTCCCTTTTAGTTGTTGTACCTTTTTCATGGAATTTCATATAAGTACTTGGGTTTATTTTATAATTTCAGTTGGAGTTGGTTGGTGTATATCTTATCTATCTCTTTCGCATGTGTTCTCATAAAGGGTAATGCCTCCCTTTTGTGCGTTACTATACCCTCGGTGCTAGTCGCCAACCCAGGGCCTACTAGAGGCGGGACTCGAGGGTCATTATCTCCCTTCTCACATTGCCGGCCCAGGAAGGGTACACTTTGTGGGGAGGGGGTCGTGACAGAGTGGTATCATAGGTCTGGTTGAGAGATAAGATGGGGATTGGAGTTCGGCACAGGTGAGGTTGCATGGGTAGGTAGGGAAATGGTGTGATTCATGTTTAGCAAGTGGGGTAAACACTAGAGACCGGCAAGGACATAGGCATTTAGGGCCCCCTATGATCTATTGCATGGACCTTTAAGTTTACAGTGGCTACTAAACAAGGTGATAAAAGTTTCAGGTTAGAGACCTAGGAAAGGATCATGCATCAATATTCTTTGTGCCTGTGTATGAATGGTAGACCTTAGGATAGGTTAACCAAAAATGAATGAATGAAAAAATTAATTAATTAATAAAGATTCTTCCATATTTCAGGCATAGGAGCTCTATGTGTTTGTTATTTTTCTTGTATGGCTTCCTGTCGATGTCCTTATCAGGTTTACGTAGAAGATGCCCAGTAGGCTGTTCCAGAAAGGCGCTGTAGGGTAGAGGTTGACGAAGAAGGCACTTGGAGGAAGAAACTCCGAGAGTTTCAGCACCAGAGTCTGCAGAAGTACGAGGGATACGTTTCAGATACTGTCACAGAAGACTTGTTGGAGGAGGTCGAGATCAGTTTCAGTTCGATTCGTGCTCGGAAAAATCACGAGGTGTCCTTGGTGGTGGTGATGCTGCGTGGAGGAGCGAGGAAGTGGTGGCTCTTGTTCCTTGGGGATCGTGAGGAGTCAGAAATCTCATGGGATGAGTTTCGAGACAAGTTCAGGGATGAGTTCAATTCTTCGACTGCGATGGAGTCCAGTCACCAGGAGCATATTTCCCTTCGACATGGGAGCTCCAGTGTTTAGGAGTTTGGAATCCATTTCAGGAACATTCTACGATATGCTTCGGACCAGTTACCCGATGAGGAGGCCAGGGTGAGGCATTTTGAAGAGGCTCTGTATCCAGAGATCCAGCGCCAGGTCACCCCATTTATGCTGAAGACACATCTTGTGGTGCTGGTGAGGCTAGAGGTTATTGAGAGGACTTTGGCCAGGACCAGATCCCCACGAGAGGGTAATCATCACGATTCCTGACAGAGAAGAGCTGTGGTATGGGGTTCCCAGTTTTCAAGACAGAAGATTTTTTGTTCAACCGGGGGTAGGTCCCAGCCCTTCCCATCTCGTTTTTCCAGTGGTATCAACTCTCAGGCCATTGCCAAGGCATCAGGCCCTTTTTTTCTTGTGGGGGTCATGGCCATCAGTAGCGGGAGTGCCCGACCATTCAGAGCATTCATCGTGTACCGGGTGATTCGCACTAGGTTCCTCATTTGAGACAGTTCTAGCCGAGGAAACAACAGTAGTTTGGACCAGCTTTTGATCACTAGTGAGTATATGGTGCAAGAAAAGGACCGCCCCATGATGCTCCCCGTCCTTAGAGAGCAGAGAGTAGCCATGGTGGGGGTTTTCATCAAGTTCATAGAGGTCATGGAGGAGGCCGTGGTCAGATTAATGCTCTATCTTTGCTAGAACCAGATGAGCTGGATGTCGTTTGAGGTACCCTTTTCTTGTTTTATACCTTGGTGTATGCCTTGTTTGATTCAGAAGTGACACACTCCTTCATATCACCTACCATTTTCCATGATTTGGGACTTGAGGTAGAGAGGCTTCCAGTTCCCTTGGTGTTGATTACGCCAGTTAGAGGTCAAGATGACTTGTTTGAAGTATGTATAGACTGTGAACTAGTGTTGGGGCAACATAGCTCTTGGGGAGATTTCCTATGTTTACGGATACAACAATATGATGTCATCCTCGGCATGGAGAGGTTGTATTCGGTGCAGGCTATCGTGGATTGCTTCAGGAAGAAGGTCATCTTCATCGGTGCAGATGGAGAGTGGGTGGTTTTTTTTGGCGAGTGAGATCCTCAGATGGGTCATAGGTGTGGTCCATCCTTATCATCTTTGATGGCCGAGATGATGTTGAGTTCTTCAGAGGTTCGGTAGTTGGCGTTTCCTAGGGTCGTAGAGGAGTACCCCGATGTCTTTCCAGAAGAGGTTGTAGCATTACCCCCTCGATGAGAGATGGAGTTTGGTATCGAGCTATAGCCAGGAGCATGTCCTATCTCTATGTCTCCATATAGGATGGAACCATCTGAGTTACATGAGCTACGTATACAGCTTGATGGTCTGTTGTAGTGCGGTTTTGTTCTGCCAAGTGTGTCACCATGGGGTGTGCCAGTTTTGTTCGTAAAGAAGGCCGATGGTAGTCTTCGGTTGTGTGTCAATTATCATCGCTTAAACAAAGTGAAAATATAGAACCACTACCCTATTCCATGGATTTGTGACTTATTCAATCAAATGAAGGGTGCTCATTGGTTCTAAAAGGATGAATTGCGGTCAGGATATCATCAGATCCATGTGAAGAATGAGGATATCCCGAAGACTACTTTCTATTGTCGTCATGGGAATTATGAGTTCATCGTAATGTCGTTCGGCGGGACGAATGCTCCAGCTGTTTTCATGGGTTTCATGTATGATTTGTTCCATGAATTCCTGGACAAGTTCGTGGTAGTTTTCATCGATGACATTCTTGTGTACACCACATCTGAAGAGGAGAAAGCAGAGCATCTACGAGCCATTTTGGGAGTCCTTCGTCGACATCAGCTATTTGGGAAGTTTCCGAAGTGTGAGTTTAGGTCTTGAGTAGTCCGTTTCTTGGGGCATGTGGTGTCCCAATAGTGATTTTCTCTGGATCCATTGATGATAGAAGTAGTTTTGTCTTGGGCAGCCCCGAAGACAGTGTCAGAGGTGTGAAGATTCCTTGGTCTCGCCGGCTACTACAGAAGGTTCATGGACAATTTCTCACCGGTTGTGACTCCTCTTACACCATTGAACAAGAAGGATCATCCATTCATATGAACTGATCAGTGTCAGTAGGCTTTTGAGTATCTAATGGTGAAGTTAGTAAGTCCTCTAGTCCTTTTTCTTCCAGCTGAAGGAGTTCATTTTGATGTTTTCTACGATGCTTCACATCTGGGTTTAGGCTGTGTTCTTATGCAGTAGAGGTTAGTTGTTTCTTTTGGGTCTCGATAGTTATGTCTCGATTAACGCAACTATTCCACCCATGATCTCGATTTTGAAGTCGTGGTGTTTACTCTGACGTTGTGGAGACATTAGCTCATTGGGGAGAACTTTTTGGTTTTCACCTATCAAAATATTTTGAGGTATGTTTTCTCCCAGCGTGACTTGAATTTATGACAGTGTCGGTGGATGGAGTTGTTACAAGAAAACAGCTTCGAAATATCATATACTCCTGGAAAGGAGAATGTTGTAGCTAATGCGCTGAGCTGAAAGTCACTTTATGATGTTGTGTGTGAATCCGGTGATTCCTGTAGAGTAATGGAGGAATTATCATCTTTGCATCTTGACAAGGGAAAAGTTGGGGGTAGAGGCTATCTTTTTCAGATGACAGTGCAGTCATCCCTTGTGCAGAAGATGGAAGAGTCCCAGTTCGGGGATCATGAGGTGGAGGTCTAGAGAGACCAATTCGTTTGTGGTGAGTCCCCTGATGGTTGGTATGAGGATGAACAACACATAGTGTTGTATCATGGAAGGAATTTTGTTCCCTTGGCAAGGCGCAAGATCTTTTTTAGAGAGTTCCATAGTTTTCCCTTAGTAGTACATCCTGGCGTGACGAAGACGTACAGATCATTGAGGAGTCAGTTTTGGTGGCCTAGGTTGAAGCGTGCAGTTTCAGAGTTTGTGTCTTGATGTTTATTATGCCAGAAGGTGAAGGCCGAAAACCGTGTTCCTGGTGGTTTTCTCAATCCATTATAGATTCCTCAGTGGAAGTGAGAGGACATCTCAATGGACTTTGTTACAGGTTTACGTCATTCTATAGGAGTATATGATGCTATTTGGGTTGTAGTGGATCATTTAACGAAATCGTCCCACTTCATTGCGATCAAGGAGTCGAGCTCTGTGGAAGTTTTTTCGATGCACTATCTGTGAGGAGGTGGTGAGACTTCATAGAGTTACAAGGTCGATCATTTCTGATTTACATCCTCGTTTTACCTCCATGGAGTTGAGATGTCTCTAGCATGCTTTCGGTTCCCAGCTATGCCTTAGCATTTCTTTTATTCCTCAAACGGATGGTCATACAGAGCGAACTATCCAAACTCTTGAAGACATGTTGCGCTCTTTTGTTCTTCATTTTGGAGGTTCATGGATGAGGCACTTACCCTTGGTGGAGTTCGCCTACAATAACATTTTTCACTCCACCATCGGTATGGTGCCGTTTGAAGCCTTGTATGTCCGACCTTGTTGTTCTCTGTTGTGCTGGACTGGGATAGGAGAGTCAGCAATTCTCAGACCGAAACTATATCATAATACAACAGAGATGGTTTAGGTGATTCGTGAGAGGATGAATGAAGCGCAAGATTGTTAGAAATCCTATGCTGATCAGAAGAGACCCTTATAGTTTAATTTTGGGAATCATGTGTTTCTAAAGGTGACTCCCCATTGTGGGAAGTGAAGGTTTGGTCATCAAAGTAAGATTTCTCCCCGGTTTGTTAGGCCTTTCGATGTGTTAGCTCGTGTTGGAGATGTGGCATATCAAGTAACAATTCCCCCTTAGATGAGTCAGATACATGATGTTTTCCATGTATCGCTGCTCCGTCGTTACCTTCATGATGACTCTCACATCATTGATTGGGGGGATATCGATGTTGATGATGATGAAACCTTTGAGGAGCGACCTGTGTAGATCCAGGACCACAAAGAGAAGGTGTTTTGCGGGCGTTCTATTCCTTTGGATCGTGTCTTGTGGCGACACGGTGGCTTGGAGGAGAGTACCTGGGAATGTGAGTGACAGATGTGTGCTTAGTACCGAGAGTAGTTTGATGTTTAGCTCTTTTCGTGTGTAAATGTAACTGGTGTGGTTATGAAACCTTCATGTTTATGAGATGGCCCCCTTTTTTGTTTTTGTGGCTTGCTCTCTTTTGAGAGGTATCTCGGCAAGTGGTTGTTCAGACCATGTTTCCTTTTCTCTTTATGTGGGTTTTGGATTCTCGAGGATGAGAATGTTTTGGGAGGTATCTTATGTAATGGATCGGACCTCTCTAGTCCATTATTTTGTGAAAATGTGGTGTTAGAGGTGTCTTGTGGGATCAAGGTGTCTTGGAGGTGTGTTTTGGAGGCCTTTTTAAAGCAAACTGGAAGTCCTGTAGCTTTCGCACGGTTGGAACATGGTTTGTTAAACCCTACGGCCAAGCCGTGTGTAGCTGGCCTTGATGGAAGTAGATACCGCATGGGAGGTGCACTGTTTGTCTAAACCGTGCCGCCAAACCATGTGAGCTGAGTGGATAAGGCAGTGGTGACCACACGGTAAGTGCACATTTTGTCTAATCATGCGACTAGGCTGTGCATGCACTTAAAGTTAGATCCAAAATTTTAAGATCTTAAATATTTAACCTTTATCTTGCTTTTTTAACCCCCTAATCAGCCATAACACGGGATTACCCTTCCATGGAGGTAGAAGAACCTCTCCCAAGCATTTTGGAGTCAATCCGGAGGCTTCACTTCATGAATCGAAGCCGGTTTCTAGAGGTATGTGGTCATTCTTCCTTGTTCATGTTTCATTTCTTAAATCTACTTAGATCTACTCCTCCCCTTCTCTTGTCTTCTTAGATCTATGCCCGTTATGGGTAGATCTAGTTTTGTGGATGTCGAAAATGACGAATCTTGGTCTTGATCTTGCTAGGATGATAAATCTAAGGAGGATTCGTGGAGAATTGACCTGGTTCTTGGGCGTTTATCGATCGTTGTGGTTTTCCTCGAAAACCATTGAGGTAGGGGATTTGTGGCTTCTTTATTTGTTTATATGCAATCGTAGAGTTAGCATGATTTATCCATTTGGATCAAAATGGAATTTACCTAATTAAATATTTGAACCGGATTAAGAAATTTCATTGAACGTATGTTATTTCCGCATGTTCGCTAGATAGTTTGATATCTATTCCTTGCTTGTTAGCATGTTGTTCTTCATGAATTGGTAATGAACTTAAATCCGAAATTAATTAATAATTAACTGGCTAAAAATAAAGAGGCATGAATAAAATCTGGTTCTCGTGGTAATTTGATGTTGATTAAGTTGTCATAGTAACCATGTTTAATCTTTGTGATAGCTTACTATTTTGGTTTATTATGTCGGAACCAATGAATTGAATATGTTAATTCAAGATGGATTTATGAACTTGATTGATTGTATTCATTGAAGGGTTCTATGTTACCCTCTTGTAGTGAATTAGGGCTTAGAGCCCAATTGGTGTAATGAGTTGTTTTCCTGCTGTTTTTGTTGTGATGTGACCCTAGGAGGGTGTTGTGATAAGTGGAGGCAGAGAGGCCTTATGGTTGTGGCTGCAGATGATGCCTAGAGTGGTGAAATGCATCGGTTTATGCATTTGGGTGTCAGGGAGGACACTAGGAATGATGGTATGGAATGGATGTGTTGGATGAATGTTTAGTGGTTTGATTGGTTGTTATCTTCTTTACATTTTACCAACTCCTCAAGGCAGCTGGTTTGGCTTACCCTTCTTCCAAAAGGGGTGAAGACCCGCAGGGTATTCCAAGTGCTTTCTGTTTTTAGCCTCTCGAGGGAGAGTGGTCTTATACACTTTCTATAGGCGGAAAAGACTCGACGAGTAGTATATCTACTCACCGTGTTGAGCCCCCTTATGTTTAGTAGATAAGGATGATTTTCTAGAATGCCTAGGAATATCAGAATGTAATTATGAAATGAAAGTTTGATTAAATGATGATAATCCACAGGGATGGAGATTCCTGAATTTAATAGTGATGTTGAAACTTTAAAGGAATAGTAAATCTTGAATGTGATGCCAAGAATGTTTAAATGTGGGTTTTGTTCATGTTTAATTAATGTGCAAAGAATTAATTAACGTAAATTGGAATTAATGAAAAAGGGAATGATGTAACCTAATGAAGCTCTTTAACTGGTTGTGTGCTTATAGGATTCCTAGTCTTAGAAATAGCATCCCATAGTCCGAGAGACATTAGCTGGAGTTAAGACTAAGATTAGGTTATGCCCATAGTGTGGTTGTGAGTTATATATATTCTATACTTTTTGTGTTTTTATACGCTACTCCACCCTGTCGGTAAGGGAAACTGACACCCCGGGGATTCTGAGACCTGGGGGGTGTTTTCCCCAAAATTCCGATGGGAGGATGAATAACTGACTACACACATTGACCCTGCTCTCTTCACTTGGTAGATACTAGTTTCATGGACACAATGATTAGTTATCCCCATATATGTGTTTAGAGGGCTGTAATGGCTTGTGGTTATTTCCACACATATTCTGGATATAGAATCCTATGGACTATTATAGGTGTAACGTATATAGGTTGTGATGGCTTGAGGATCCATACTCGGGGCAATAATGGATTGAGGTACAATACCAGATGTATGATGTACGTTATGCGGCCTGTGATGGTCCTCGGAACCTACCTGGTTACTTTTGGTTGTGAGGATGGTGTGGAGCATAGCCTAGGTGTCTACGGGAAAGCCTTTGTGGTGCACGAGGTGTAGATTGTGGAGCTTAGCACTGGTTTATATGGATAAGATTTTCAAGAGAGATGCATAGAACGTATGTCGTTGGGGAAAAGTGAAAAAACAGTGGGGAAGTAGTAGTGGGGTACCCTTGATATTATTTACTATATTATATTTTCTTGTATGCGTTACTTGGTGAGAATAGCAATGGTGAGGTTGGGAACATATTATACATGTTTAGGTGATGACTTAGTTTCACTTGTTGTTCACTGTGCTTTAGCATGCTTTCTTTACTTTTGAACAAGAGGCTTCATGGAGGATCCTATTGAGTATACTGTTATATTCACCCTTCGTATATATAAAAAAAATTCAGGTCACTTGGAGCAGGTTGGAGATCAGGCTGGTTACTTCTAGCTTGTGGTTGCAGAAGCTGTTCGGTCTTGTGGTCACTGCTGTTTTACTTTCTTTTGGGTACTTTTAGTTTCCCTTTCAGTTGTTGTACCTTTTTTGTGGTATTTCATATAGGTACTTGGGTTTATTGTATAATTTCGGTTGGAGTTGTTTGGTGTCTATATTATCTCTCTCTTCCGCATGTGTTCTCTTAGAGGGTAATGCCTCCCATTTGTGTGTTATTATACCCTCAGTGCTAGTCTCCAACCCAGGGCCTACTGGATATAGGACGTGGGGGTCATTATTTCCCTTCTCACATTGTCGGCCCAGGAAGGGTACACTTTGTGGGTAGGGGTCATGAAAATTACTGTTTTTCCTGGGGATAGTACTGGTGGTACCCTCCAAAATTATAGGCCACTCAACTATCTTGGTTGGGTGAATGGTGTTAATGTAATATAGTGGGGTGTAGACTCGGTGACCATGGTAACAGGTGAGTGTGAAGAATTACCTATAAAATATATATCATGACATAGGGAAGACATAGGAGTTTTATGTATATGGGAAGTTATAGAATCCCTAGTAGTATGTTCAATGTATCATGATTTTTTATGGATTATCAATAATAGGAACCCTTCCCCAAAGAGAATATAGTGTAATAACCTCATGTTGGGTGGTAGGATCAGTGAGGTATTAAGGAACCCCGACAAGGATGGAACTGGGAATATGGCTGAGAGGGAAGTCATCAAATTGAAATATGGATTGGTATAAGAGGGGTGAGGGTGTGGAGATGTAGTTGAAGGAGGTGGACTCATAGAAGGGGGTTGTTCGGAAACCATATGATTTGGAGGCTCTATGAATGGATTTTCATGGGTTTTGAATAAAACTTATTGATTCTATAGTAGATAATAGAGATATCCCCTATAGTAATGATACCGGATTTTTGGTGAATAATGAATTTTCACAAACTAGAGAGGGGGGAGGGGAATCTATGGTCCCAGTGGAAGGTAGAGAAACATCCTTTAAAGTTGAAACATCAATAATCATATCCACATAAAAGAATTATGAGTAAACATTTTGCTAATAATGTTTTTTATCTTTTTAGGGAAGTCCTATTTTAATAATGATGATTAAATAAATGGGTTTCATTTGGGCCAATGATGATAAGTAATGAAAGAATTAAAATCCTCTATGATTATTTTCTAGATGTTTAACATACCAAAAAACTATTAGTGATGCACATAATTTCTATATAAGACCCCCATGTATATGAAAAAATGGAGGCCTATTCTCACCAAAAGGGAACCAATGGTACGGGAATAATGAAGTACATCTAACTGACTTATATACCCTTGTGAATCACCTCATTCTAAAAAAATTGTTGGAATTGGAATGATTGGAAATTTTTTATGTTGGAAAACTATTCTTTGTTCTCTTTCTTATATAATCATAAAGGAAACTAATATTTTTAAATAATATCATTTACCAATTATTTAGAGTGTTACCTTTTTTAGGATATAGATAATAAAAATAATATGTTTTACATTCTGTAAAATAAGTATAGTAGATTCCAATTCTTTTGTTAATTTCATGCAATTTTAACTCCAACTTCATGTAACCCATAATGATGGATACATGGATAAAGTACAAACCTTCTATGAATGATAATTCGATATAAATAACATTTTTGTTATCCTATTAGAATATTATGATTAGATTTAACTGTGTTCCAAGACTCCATCAAATCCTCTATAACTTGGATATCCTGTATCATAATGTAGTCAACCATTTTCTTATTAATAAAGGCTTAGTTTCTAGGGTGAAAGAAAATATGGTTCTTCTTGTCTTCAAACTGAACATATTTTTATATTTGAGGTTGTGTGGAATCATCCTAGGTTGGATGTTGGGAATTGTAGGATGATCTAATATCAATGTACTGAAATAATTGGATCAATGGATTAATAGTGGGTATATGGGCATCACATTTGGTAGTGGGTTGTGGTTTAGTTTTGGAAGACCACATAACCAAAAATTTTGGATGTTTATTCTCATCTCTATAAAATCTATCTGCCATTGAGTTGAAGGATTATAGGGATGTTGAATAGAAAAGTATAGAAGATGGGTGGAGAAGATGGTGGATATCTTGAAAGATGAGGGGATGATTGGTGGAGTTGGTGGGGATAGAAGAACTGACACTATGAGAGGGGTTTATAGAATCAATTTTTACGATGGTGAATCATTTACAACATGATTTTTTAATTCATCATGTGATTTATAATTTTTAAAAATTAATAACCCCCTAATGACACATGAAATGAATATTATGTTCACGTTATGAATCTTTTTATACAAAATAATTCCCCACCTATTTCAATACCGTTAATAATTCAGCTAATGTGATTTACTCAATCATATAAACGCAATACTAATTAATTAATCTTGGGGTTCCTCCCTTTGATATCCTTATTTTGATTTGTCATTCAAACATACATTTCAATGGAATTAAGTGAATTTTAGGGAAAAAATATACCCCATTTTGAATTGTTCTTTTCAAAACATCATCCATTGTCCATTTACATTACATATCTATTCTAATTGTCTTGAAATTTCAATTCCCCAAAGTGGAATGCATTGAATACTTCAAGTGGTCTGGTTGAAAAATACCTTGATTACCCTAGAATGTATTTCAAATGAAAATTAAATATGATATAAAAATTCCCTGCTCAAATTTTTTCTTAGATATCCAAATTTCAATCCATTAATTGGTTTAATCATTATAGAAAACATTATTTTCATATGAATATCATCATTACTATTATATCACATTTAATTAGAATAATCAATTTTCTCTCAAACTCATTTGATTCATGTTAATTTTCATGATGGAAAAAATAAACATTGATCCTATTCAAATAGTTAGTGAAATGGTTTTCCATAAATAACCAGGAATGAAATCATTCCAATTATTATGTTGATAGAAATATTCATGTCCAAATGACATCATTATGATTTGAATTCAAAGGTTTTTTACAAGAATTTACCATTTTTTACGATGTCTGTTTAATTTAAAAATTCATACGATCGATTATCCCTATAGTTTATAGGTGATAATGGGATCATTTATTATTACATAACCAATATTTTTAATAATCACCATTATGATGTAGTTATTTATATGTGTTCCATGATCCCCAATTGGAAATTCATGAGTTTTAAATATAGTGAATATGTTTCATTATAATATTTCACTACAAATCTAGTACTATTGGCAGTGATAACTTCTTAGTCCATATGTTTTTGTACATATTAAACACACATGAGAATTTAAATATTTTTAATAGATTTTGGAAATGGGCCCACATTTTTAATGCCCCAAACATCTAACATTCCATAATCAATGAGGTGGTTTTATGGATTATCATTCCATTTTTTAATTATCCATAATGTTTGAAAATTATCAAAAAATAAATAAATGTATATCACATCATGATAGAGTATATCCCAACATATTCCCATAAAGAGTGTCAGGGAAATCGTATAATCTGAAATGTGGTGTCCTCTAGTCGGGGATGTGTAAAAAACATTGGGACACTATTAATCACATCTTTTGGTATACATCAACTCATATGTCCATCACTAAATTACATGAATATAATTTGTTTATAAAAATAGTAGTATGATTTACAAGCTAAGAAATTATTATTTTCTTTGAAATAGAAATGGGGATATTGTGTCACATGGTCCAGATAATTTGAATGATCAGTAATCTTAGTCCAAGATTATATATCCATGTAGATGATATTATAATTATTGGAATAATCTATAATTTCTAAAACCTCATCTTCTTCAATATTTTCCCAATTATTTCATGGATTATTTTAATAAAAAACACTATCTAAAACCTTTATAACATTAATAATGATATAATATTCCTATACTAAAAGGATCCATAATATTATTAATGTATCTGAATATTTTTTTGTTCCAAAGATTTAATAGGGATCCATGGTCACTATGCACTATGATATTAATGTATCATGGTATGAAATTAACATTTAAACACATCCATTGAAAGAAGATCATTTACAATAATTTTTTAATTCTTTTGTGAACCATTTATAGTACAATATGGATAATAGAAAAATTTGAAAATATAATGAAATATTTTTTTAAAAATTGCTCTTATAGTGATGTCACCAATGTCACAGATTATCACAAATTATTCTTCCATGTTAAGAAAAATTATAATTGGGTATATTACTAAAATATTCATTAATATACCAATATCATTTTAAAATCAAAATTGAACTTGACCAATAGTTCATTGGTCAAGAGGTGTGTCAATGGTTGATCCATCATATAGAATCCATTAACTATTAAGTGGGAGAGTCTTGTAAGGTCATGGAAAAACCGAGTTCTATTCAAATTTTTTGTGTATGATAACTATTTAATAATATTATTTTTTTCAAGAATGACTTATATTCAATTTTGGGATATTTTTCTTGAGAATGATACCACCTTGTACAATGAAATTGAGTATTTACCAATGATAACTGTGTGTTTTTATTCACCACTCATTATCATGACTTCCATGTTAGGAAAAAATATCTAATTTTATTCCATTGACTAAAATATCATGCATGAATATTTCCAAATATTGATTAATGATTTAATTAAATACAAGTACAATAAAACACTAGAATCTTTTTTTGGATTAATGCACATTTTGAAATAAATAATTTGATATAAAAAATTATGATAGGGATATATAAACATGGTATTCATATAATCTATCAACACAAATTTTATTTAATTATATAATGAATATCCCTATAGAAAAAACCCAATCTATAAAGATATTATAATATCTCATACAATAATGAAAATGGAAAGTGGACATTTTAGGTGGCTATATTTATAATTATATGATCAATAAAAACTAACCATCTTTTCATTGTGCATGTTGTTATCCAATCATCATAACCATTATTAAATACTATAAAACTTTATTTTTTAGATACTACATGATGCAGTTTTATATATTCAATATAAGATATGGAGAAAAAAAATTCAATGTTATGATATTTTGAAACATCATTATTAACAAATTATTTCCATTATGGAGTGTTTATACTATTAGGACGACCAATTAGTTTCAATCCTTCATTATTTAGGCATTTTAAAAAAAAATTGGTCATAATTCTTTTTACTTCATATGTTCTTTAAGCTATTTAGAGTATTATGTTCCATGTAGTTGTTTAATGTTTCTCGTTCAGATATTGAGATCGTAATGTATATATAATTACTAGAAGATTATCTTAATACTCTAAAAATGTGTGCATAAGTGTTTAGGTAGTTGATTAACTTATAACATATGTTTATTGGTAATTGATGGTTTGAAATCATTGTAACACTATATTTTCTATGGTTAAATTTATTAACATTCCCCATAGTCATTGTTATTTTATTTCAAATGAGATTGTTTAATTTTATTGGTTAATATTTCTTCCATCATATCCATTATATCATGTTTTAATTATTTTTTTAATTTATTAAATGTTATTTCATATATACATTCATTATTTTCATTAATAATAGAAATGTATTGAGAGTGAAAAATATAATATCTTTGTTTAGATTCATTCAGTATGTCAAGAAACCTTTTCTTCACAAACCCAATGAATAATAATTTCTATTTTTAAAACAATTAAATAATTTATTATTACTATAAATGGTATTCCCATGCCAATTTAAAATTTTAATTATTCACTATTATAATTAATACTTAAATAAGTTTGAAGGTAAATTTTCCAATATTTTCTAGAATATCATCATAATTCCCACTATGTAATTTTATTTTTTTCATAACAACATACAATTATAATCTCGTGGTTTTTTGTTCATAATATTTTAATCATTAAAATAAAATAATTTTAAATAAAATAAAACATTCATTGTGGTAGCACAATGACATTTTAAATTTGCAGGTGTAACTTTTTCATGGGTTGGAGAAACATCTAGGATGTCTTAATTTTTATCTATGTCTCTATTAAATAATTTTGGAACACTATTCATTATGAGTGATTATTCCGAAGTATTCCATATAATTTGTTTCATAATGAAATTAACCTAAAAACATATTATACAATATAATTTCGGAAATTAAAATTTTGAAGGTATGGTTTATATATAGTTTCATAAAAAAATATTGAACTTATTGTATTGAAACTCTATCATTCCTTTACACATCCTATCATGAAGTGGAACAGGTGGTTTATATAGTGACATATGCACACATTAATCTTTTTTATGATAATATATAATAATTATTGATATTTTTATTCTTTTTATTCATGGATATGGTTTTTATCTTATTTTTCTATTGTTATTGTATAATCAACTACCTCACATTTGATAAGAGGCTTCTTGTTATCTTAGGTAACACCATTGTGATTTTGTTCCTCATTCATCTTACATTAGGACCATTTACTTGGTCTCCTCTTAGGTATGAGTCTCTATATTAATATGAAATACACCCAGAAATCATTTTGAGAAAGATTCAAAAAACCTCATAGCCTCATGTTTAACCTTATGGAGGGTTGCAATTACAATTTTCATTCTCCCTCCAACATGGTGACCTATGGATATACTTTATGAATTAAATATGTAAAAGAATTATGATAATTTTATTGATGAGTTTTTGTATATTGTTGATTTATTTGATGTGATGGATTTTGGTACTTATATTGTGGTTTATGTTTTTTTGATACATGGTGAGGATATGGATCGCATGTTTGTTTGGATTATGTATTAGGTGGATGCCTAATGTTTCAAGATCTCATTGCTAAACATGACTTGTTATGTGTTTTTAATACCCTTTATTAGTTTATTAATTATATTTAATGGGTATTTGATGATGGTATGGTTGTTGATATTATAGGGAAGATTGATTATGACTCCCATATCTATAATAAATAGGATGATTTTCATCTGACCATGAACAAAATTATTGATAGGTTTTTGTGACACCTCACATTTTATAGGATTAAATATACATGATATGTGGTGTGGTGGGTTCTTACTATTTTATAAATGGAAATTTCTAAAATTTACTATAAGTTCATTCTATTTGAATTTTCAGGGATATAGTTTCTTCATATTGATGTATAACACACCACTATGGTCCTTGATCAAATTTCTAAAGTCTATAATTTTGATAATTCTCATTTTGGATATCTAAACCGTCATCTATGTTTTTCATGAAAATGCCTCAATTAGCTGGTAAATATACCACATCTATTTTTTTAGGTTGTATCCCATAGTATAATATTGGATGTTGTTGCATAATTTTGATGACTTTTTGTAGAAACTTACTTATAGCTATGTAAATTGTTCTGATTCCATAATGGGATATTATATATATATATTTGAATATTTTTTATATTAGATTTAAAATTCCATGTTCCTGGAAATGTAAAATATTTATATATTATTTATTTTGATAGTATACCATATATTTTAAAGGATGAAGATATTTGATTCTCAAAAAAAATAGTTTGCTTTTTTTCTCATAGAATGTGGAGATACAACGAGTCTATTTACTTTAATATTTATTTCAGGATGTTTAAATGTATTTAAATATTTAAGAAAATTATAGAGTAATTTTAATATGTCTTCTCTCTCATGTACACTAAACAAGATCATATTTGGAATAATTGGAACCACTATAGGAATCATTTCAATAGTTATTTCATGAATTTGAAAAAGAATGATGCAATATCATCACCACTAATTGATGGTTGTCCATAATCCATGACTGTTTTCTCTAGAAGTTGTTTTATAAATCCTTATTTTAAATATGACTGAATAGAAAACTAGTTTATTTTGTCCCATGAGATTGTTTTACGAAATGATATTCTTATGTTTTTTAAGGTTCATTTTAATTTATACAGACAATTTAATTTCAATTTCTAGATCAAAATCAAGAGGTTATTGGGAATTCAGTCTTATAGAGTGATTCATGAAACATTTTCATAGAAACTAGTAATCTATCAAATTGAATACAAAATCCCGTATAGCAGAAAAGAAAAAGGAAAGGACATTATGGATTCCTAGGATAATTATGAAGGTTTCCCATGACTCCATGGAAAAGAATGAAAAAATATTTAACACCCTGTAATACATAATTACACCCTTTAGATGATACCAAATTTATAAATTTGATTATGCCTAATTAACACAACTAAGAAGCCTTATTAAATAGTCAATGAATGGTGTTGAGTCCATAGGGATTAAAATAATGATAAGTGAGACCAAAATTTTGATACTAAAGTTAACTATCACACAATATTTAGTTAATAGACTCAATATAAAATATTTAAAATAAAAATCCATTGATTAATTAAGGGTTTTGAATCTATTAAATAGATTTAAATAAAGAGATGATCTTAATAAAAATGTGTGATTTTAATGGAAATTTCCACAATGTTTTTTTCAGAATTATCAATTACATTTGATCATATTGATTTACTTGACCTCAACAATCAACTACAATTGTATATACAAGTGGTTTCAGTAAATATTATTTATGTAAAATAGTTAGATTGTGGAATTAATTGATGATTGTTTTTATCAATCGATTTATTCAACTTTTATAATATTATATCCTTCATAATTTTCTAGTTTATGTTCATGAATTAGATATGACGAAATTTATTACATAATACAATTACTTAACAATTTTATTAACTAATATTCAATTAATTATTCAATTTAGTTTCTACATCCATACAGCCACTTCCACAAACCAAGAAGATTAGATACACATGGTAATGTAAGAATTAAAGATGTGTGAACTAAGAGTATTTTTATTATATATAATGAAAATTATAACACATCAACGTAAAATAATAAATATATAAACTCACAAGGGAAGAGTGAAAATACAAGAAAATGCAAATTGGAATTGCAAAAATCATGTATTCGAAAAAAATGGAATGTATAAGTGCCTATAACATGAATAACATACATAATTGATGAAACATCTTGAGTGGTTCCAATGGTAAAAGAAATCAATTATTTGTGTCTCCTTGATTTCAGTTATTCGTGAATCAATTAGCATTAATATCATAGAATAAACACCTTTAACTAATTCTTACATTATTTATGAAATGATTCACATCATTATTGGCTGATTCAAAATTTTAATTGATTGTAATTTTGGTTTTTAATAGTATTTTATCCAAACTCATTACTTTCCAATTATAATAAAAATTCAATAAAAACTAAAAAAATAAAGGAATATAATATATAATAAATTTAATAAATTGTACCTAAAATGTATATTCCAATAAAAAAATCACATAAAATCTTTAGTAAACTCCTACATGGAATGTTTAACTGAAAACCAATGCTCAAACCATCATGTTTTATGGTGAACACATTTATTCTATATGAAATTAGGTTGGAATTTCAATTTGGATGATCTTATTGGATTTTCGATCGATAGGTTGTGATTTAGTGAGTTTTTTGGGTTAAATAAATGTATTTCTTTTGATTTCATAGTATTTATTTATTTGGAATTTTCTTGTATTATCCAATTTATGAATTTTTTATCAATAATTTGTTTGTGATATTTTAATTATATATATTTAATATTACTATAAAAATGAGCTTCAAAATTCAATTTTATTATGACTCAGTCGATAATTAAAATATTCTATTCCATGCCTAGAATGGTTTTTATATAAATTTATTTATTTCAAGTGGATGATAGTCTAATGTTTTTATATAAAATCAATGTTACTCTAAAGATTACAATATAATTTTATATTATTTAATGGTAAAACCATTCCCACTAGGATACAATGTGTTGCCCATGGTTTTTGTAACACTCCTAGATTTTATGAAAAATATTCTCTTTAATTTCATTAATGTTTTGTGTTGTACACTACACCAAAATGAGCTTGCACAACACGCATCATTGACTTGCCTTGCATTACATGCAATCGCGACCTTCCTCGATAGCGCGTGTAGTACGCAATACCGAGTTTCACTAAACAACGATATGCTATTAAAATATTATTAAAACTAGCCGTTATGAATAGTAATAACAAATTTTTGAAATTTTGTAAATTTTAGTTTTCAAAATGGACTTCATTTTTGGATTCGGAATATCGAAATTAGCTTAGGTTGAAATTTTGGTACTTTTCGGATAACTTTCATTTTCGGATGAATAGTGAAAATTACTAAATTTTAATTTAAAACAACCTTTTTAATCGAAATAATTAATAGTGATAAATTATTAATTTGAGTGGTTTTAAATTATATTTAGAATATATTTTTACAATTTAATACAATTTTGGTCATTGGATGTAATTTCACATTTAAACAAGACATAAACAAATTTCAATCTTTTGATAGTTATTATCTCTTAAGAACACGCTATTTGTTTTGACGACAGGAATTAATTTTTAAATTGAGTAATGCAACTGATATGTTTTGAATTTGGTAAAATAGACATCATTTTTGAGTTCATAATATCAAATATATCTTAGGCCTAATTTTTGGTATTTTTCTCTAACTTTCATTTTTTGATGAATAGTGAAACCAATTAGTGGTAGTTTAAAAAAATGAATTTTTCATAAAACATAATTTTACCGCTTCAGTGAGTAGAATTTCAAAAATCAGAGAGATACCATTGATGTCAGTATGTAAAATTTGGATCAATGAGATGAAAATAATTTTTGGTGAATAGTAACTTTTTACTTTTTTACCACGATTAAAAGTAAATAGGGTAATTAATGGTAAAAATGATATTATTATTACCCTAACACATGTCCTAATTCTATTGGATAAGTGTAATTCGACCAAAAACAGCCTTATGAATAAAATATGACCATTTTGGCCCACTTGGATTCGATTAGGTCATTTATTATTAATTTATTTAAAGAAGGGTTAAAATAGTTAAAATCAATGTTTAATAAGTAAATCATTTTTAATATAAGGTTATAGATGAGACAAATTCGACTCTAAATATTAATTAGAAAGATAAAAATATTTCCTACATAATGGTATTTTATTTTTAATTTTAAGACATTAAATAATATAATTTATTTATGACACAAAGATGATGGAGTAATTATCTTATTAATAAAATATTGACATAATTGATCTTATAAATACCAAAATAAATGAAATTGGAGACTTTTATGAATTACACTAATGTTATAGGTTAATATGACATGTTAATATTTATTTAATTAACTTTTTTAGAACTAATCATTCTGTTATTATTTTAACAATAATCAATTACTACATAGTGTCAAAATTGACATAAAATAGTTTTTAAGACAAATATTAAATTATTAATTGTTATTTTATTCCTAAAAATCTAAGGATCGACAAAATGACTTAGATAAGGTTATATATATTAATAATAAACAAATTGGGGTTAGTGTGGCTGCTTATAGTAAGTTTATTAACCTTATAGTATAAGAACACAAGACGACACGGTAAAAGTAAAATTATTTAACTTAAAGTTAAATATAAATGATAAGGTTAAAATAGGAACCTAAACTTGTCTAAATTCTATTGGATGAGATTATTTAGACCCATCCCCACCTTAGATTCTAAATAAATAAATTTGGAGATATTTAAAACCGAATTTGGATTTATAATAAAATAATATTTTTAGTTATTCCAAAGGTTCCCCTCTCCTCCCTTATAAAAGGGCACCTCCTCCCTCTCTTCCTACCACCACATTTAGTTTTCAAGCTCGGAAAAACCCTACCAAATTCTCTTCTACACTTCCCTAGAAACATCCTAGAGGTTCTGGTCTTCCTCAAAGACGAATTTTAGTGTCCTAAAAATAGATCTCAAAGAGGAGATTCAGAGAAGAGGTAATTTCCGATTACCAATTCTTTCAACTTCATTTCTTCTTCCACTTATTCTTCTTTAGTTGTTTCATTATGAAGTAATAACATACGTATCACTCATATACTGATATATTATTATAAGTATGAAACAACCCTATTTCACCATCAATCCATCCTACGGAAAACGAAATCACCGCTTGTGCGTACGTACGGAATACCGTCTCCACGCCGTGGTGTAATCTATTTTCCAACACCACCTTACCTGGATGGGTATAATGGTGTAAATAATGACTATAAAGTGATATTGATTCTGTAATAGTATACATAGACTCCAATACAATTCCACGATCATGAGAATGTTATCATCGCTCGTGCGTACGTACGGACTACCGTCTCCACGACGCGATGAGATTCATTCTCCATGTAAACCATTCATGAATGATTATAAAGTATATATAATAAGTAATAGTGAAATATATTACATAATAATGATACTGGATTTATGTATATATAGATTTATTTCATCCAATTAATTCCATTCAATTCAATGAGGAAATGAAAACAACGTTCATGCGTACGTACGGCCTACCGTCTCCATGAACGGTGTATTTCTTTCCATTTATCGATCTATTATATATATGTATATTATGAATATATATTATATATAAATCATGTTTTATATTATGGAATTAAGTAATCATATGATTAATTACAAGTCAAAACACAGACGACAAATGAAAAGATTTTACCCAAAACACTCTTTAACATTGAATTTACAAAAGAACGAGTAATATAAAGTCATAAGTGAACCATATATGATATCATAATAATGAATATGATTCTGTAATAAGTCAATGACATTATTTAAATAATTATACAGGAGGTTTGGATACGTACGAAGCATATCAGAATAAAGAAAGGTTTTAGGTAAGGAAACAGAAAGGGGAAGATCATTATGGGAGATGTTGAAGATCTCTCAACATGATTAGTTGTTTATATTCCGAGTTTCCAAAGACACTAAACTATTACGTTCCTTGTGTGTCTATTTTTGAAATGTATTAAGTATTCCGCAAAAGTAATGTAATTTCCATGTACGTCAAGCTTAGGGTCTCTACAGTTGGTATCAGAGGAAAGGTTTAGTCAACCTTTGGAAACTAGGATGCGAAAATGTTAGTGAGATCCCTAGATATATTTTTCAGGAATGTCTAGGGATGTCCCTAAGGATAAGTATACGTATAGGATATAGTCCTAGAACTATGGTAACGATATTAGAATTTAACCTAAGTTGTTAGATATTGAGGGTACTCCCCCTTTACTATTTTTTTCCCTAGCATGATCTTTTCCTCTCACACTATTCTTTTTGGGTTTTAGAAAATGGCTGGAAACAGGAAGATTCATGATAATGGAGGATATGAAGGACAATGGAATGATATTCTTCATGATAAACCAAATGAAACGGGATTTGGAAGTCCAAACATCGTTATTATGCCAAATCAGCAATCTCATAATATGATCAATAATCTCAACTTTGGTAAGATTCCCGACTCAGATAATAAGAGAAAGATATAGTTTCATGATGATCATAGAGGAAATAAAGTTCAATTTCCCTCATGTAAATCATGTGGGAAGAGGAATCGGGGAGATTGTTTCAAAGGAACTGGAAGATGCTTTGGGTGTGGAAAAGAAGGACACAAAGCCAGTAAGTGCAAAGGAAAAGGTTTAGTTAACACCAGGGATGAGGATAATGGTATTGCTACGACATCAACAATGGTTAAATGTTTTAAATGTGGAATGTGCGGGAATTATGAAAACCAATTCCCTAAGGGAAAGTCTCATGAATAGAATCAGTATGGTTGTATGGGTAGTATTTATGTTGATGATGATGAAGAGACTACAAATGATAAGTGAGATGAAAGAATTGTTGAAGCTTGATCAATGGTTTAAGAAGGTAGTGGAATGATTACATGTTTATCAAGTGTAATGTTGTATAAGTAATCTCATGGGACTATGGAATAAAGATACATATAAGGATTGTTACACTGTTGTCTTTCCTATGTTCTGAAAGTGTATGATTAATGGTATTAGTAACCATGAATGGTTATTCAGATATTTTTGGAAAGTAGATGATATGCGCATAATGAAGGTTTAATAAGATAATGAGATGTTTGATTGTATTCATGAGCTCATGACTGATATAAGGACTAAGTTATATTATGGTTTGATTATATAGAAATTTTGGGATTTTGGTATGTGGAAAGAGTTAACTTTTGACAGCATTCATGTTTTCACTAAGGTTAAATGGGTATTCATTTTTTCAAGAGAATACATGATTAAGGCCTTCGAATGTTTCGAATGTGACCAACAAGACATATCTTATGATAAATGATGGCATTCATGTGATTGTTATGTGACATTTCAAGTAATCATTTTCTTTATACTATGAGCTTGGACCGATGTATTTTAGATAAGACTAAAGATTAGAATGTATTATGTTGGACATAAGTTAGTATTGTTTAAGTATAGAACTTTTTTCGATATTTTTTATGGGATTTTATAGTAATATAGCTTTAGAAAAAGGAAAACCTGAAGGACGGGCGACAACCCATCGCGTTGGACAAGGCTGTGGGAATCGAACCCACAACCGAAGTGCGACTGGACTTTATCGCCTACCACTGGCCTACAAGAAGTCCTTGGTTAATAAAAATTAGTTTTATTTTATTACGCGGTATGATATATGAAGTATAAATTCATTTTTGGAATCGTATACGATTAACCTCACCATAGATGGACCTATGTATAGTTGATAACTTTGTCTAACCTTTTGTTTGAAACAGATGGAATGACCCATCAATCTATCACATGATCTATTAACACTTCATGAATAACAAATTCAACTTCATTTCGTTAAGAGATGAAGTGGAAATTTTTCAAAGCAGAAACAATAGTGAGATTGCACCAAAATAAAGTAAGTAATTATTCTAATTCAAATTCTTAAACTTTAGGGAAATGATCGTGAAAACCAAAAATGTTGTCCTAGTGCTCTTATATCCGATGAATAAGATGGTACCCTAGATCATCACAAATTTATGGCTTTGTGATTGCTGGATTTTCCATAGCCATGTTCTCTACCCCTCTCCATCAGAACATGATGATTAGATTTATCTTCCATATCCATATTTTCACCTATGTGGAAACCCAGTGATTAGTTTATTTGGGTAACCGTTATGTTTCATACATTTGTTTTTAAAGATTGGTTTTGGTATTCCTTTTTATGATGTGGGTTTCTATTAAAGAAACTTTCAAGTAGTAAACCATTTATAACCCCGACGAATTTCGAGGGCGAAATTATTTTTAAGGGGGTTAGAATTTAACACCCCAAGATTTTATGAAAAATATTCTTTTTAATTTCATTAATGTCTTGTGTTTTACACTACACCAAAAGGAGATTTCACAACACGCATCCCTGACTTGCCTTGAATTACACGCAATCACGACCTTCCTTGATAGCGCGTGTAGTACGCAATACCAAGTTTTACTAAACAATGATATGCTATTAAAATATTATTAAAACTAGCCATTATGAATAGTAATAACCACTTTTTGAAATTTTGTAACTTTTAGTTTTCAAAATTGACTTCATTTTTGGATTCAGAATATCGAAATTAGCTTATGGTGAAATTTTTGTACATTTCGGATAACTTTCATTTTCTGATGAATAGTTAAAATTACTAAATTTTAATTAAAAACAACATTTTTAATCGAAATAATTAATAGTGATAAATTATTAATTTGATTGGTTTTAAAGTATATTTAGAATATATTTTTATAATTTAATACAATTTTGGTCATTGGATGTAATTTCACATTTAAACCAGACATAAACAAGTGTCAATCTATTGATAGTTATTATCTCTTAAGAACACGCTATTTGTTTTGACGACGGAAATTAATTTTTAAATTATGTAATGAAACTGATATGTTTTGAATTTGGTAAAATAGACAGCATTTTTGAGTTCATAATATCAAATATATCTTAGGCCTAATTTTTTGTATTTTTCAGGAAACTTTCATTTTTTGATGAATAGTGAAACCAGTAAGTGGCAGTTAAAAAAATCAATTTTTCATAAAATGTAATTTTACTGCTTCTGTGAGTGGAATTTCAAAAATCCGAGAGACATGGTTGATTTCAGTAAGTAAAATGTGGATCAATGTGATGAAAATAATTTTTGGTGAATAGTATCTTTTTACTTTTTTTTACCACGGTTAAAAGTAAATAGGGTAATTAAGGGTAAAAATGATATTATTATTACCCTAAAACATGTCCTAATTCTATTGGATAAGTTTAATTCGACCAATAACAGCCTTAGGAATAAAATATGATCATTTAGGCCCACTTGGATTAGATTAGGACATTTATTATTAATTTATTTAAAGAAGGGATAATATAGTTAAAATCAAAGTTTAATAAGTAAATAATTTTTAATATAAGGTTATACATAAGATAAATTCGAATATAAATATTAATTAGAAAGATAAAAAGATTTCATACATAATGTTATTTTATTTTTAATTTTTAGACATTAAATAATATAATTTATTTATGACACAAAGATGATGCAGTAATTATCTTATTAATGAAATATTGACATAATTGATGTTATAAATACCAAAATAAATGTAATTTGAGACTTTTTATGACTTCCAATAATTTTAAGGGTTAATATGACATGTTAGTATTTATTTAATTAACTTTATTCGAACTAATAATTATGTTATGATTTTTAAAAAAATCAATTACTAAATAGTGTCAAAATTGACATAAAATAGTTTTTAAAACAAATATTAAATTATAAATTGTTATTTTATTCCTAAAAATTTACGGTTCGGAAAAATGACTTAGATAAGGTTATATATATTAATAATAAACAACTTGGGGTTAGTTTGGATACTTATAGTATGTTTATTAACCTTATAGTATAAGAACACAAGAAGACATGGTAAAAGTAAAATTATTTAACTTAAAGTTAAATATAAATGATAAGGTTAAAATAGGAACCTAAACATGTCTAAATTCTATTGGATGAGTGGATTTTGACCCATCCTTACCTTATCTTAGAAATAAATCAATTTGGAGCTATTTAATAGGGAATATGGCTTTATAATAAAATAATATTTTTAGTTATTCCAAAGGTGCCCCTCTCCTCCCTTATAAAAGGGCACCTCCTCCCTCTCTTCCTCACACCACTTTGAGTTTCCAAGCTCGGCCAACCCCTACCAAATTATCTTATCCACTTACCTAGAAAAATCCTAGAGGTTCTGGTATTCCACAAAGACCAATTTTAGTGTACTAAAAGGAGATCTTAAAGAGGAGCTTCAAAGAAGAGGTAATGTCCGATTACCAATTCTTTCAACTTTATTTCTTCTTCCACTTCTTCTTCTTTAGTTGTTTCATTATGAATTAATAACATCAGTATAACTCATATACTGATATGTTATTATAATTATGAAACAACCCTATTTTACCATCTACCCATCCTACGGAAAACGAAATCACCGCGCGTGCGTACGTACGGAATACCGTCTCCACGTCGCGGTGTAATCTATTTTCCACCACCACCATACTTGGATGGGTATAATGGTGTAAATAATGACTATAAAGCGATATTTATTCTGAAATAGTATACATACACTCAAATACAATACCACGATCATGAGAACGATATCATCGCTCGTGCGTACGTACGGACTACTGTCTCCATGATGCGATGAGATTCATTCTCCACGTAAACCATTCATGAATGATTATAAAGTATATATAATTAGTAATAATGAAATATATGACATAATAATGATACTGGATTTATATATATATATATATATATGTATGTATTTCATCCAATTAATTCCATTCAATTCAATGAGGAAACGAAAACAACGTTCATGCGTACGTACAGCCTACCATCTCCATGAACGGTGTATTTCTTTCCATTTATCGATCTATTATATATATGTATATTATGAATATATATTATATATAAATCATGTTTTATATTATGGAATTAAGTAATCATGATCTAAGTAATCATACGATTAATTACAATCAAAACACGGATGACAAATGAAACGATTTTACCCAAAACACTCTTTAACATGGAATTTACAAAAGAACGGGTAATATAAAGTCATAAGTGAACCATATATGATATCATAATAATGAATATTATTATGTAAAAAGTCAATGACATTATTTAAATCATTATAAAGGAGGTTTGGATACGTACAAAGCATATCGGACCTAAGGTAAGGGATAATTTTTCAAATCTTATTTTTATCCGAGAATTGCTTATTCGTAAGTATTTATTGGGGTTATTACTATCATCCATGTAAATGTTTTATAATAGTGTATTCATGTATGTTTAATGTCATTTTTACCCATTTTTGACTTTTACTACATGGTATGTATGGAATCATTCTTTTACGAGGTACTTTTTGACTTTTCCGGCAAAAGTGCGAGAAGAATGATTTTTTTAACCTATACGGCATGAATGGATTTTTAAAACATTATTTCCAAGAATCTTCCTTTACAAGTTTTCAAGTTTATTTTTAATCATCTTATTTTAGTTTAAAATTGTATGACATGTTAAGAAAGGAAAAGTGTGTTTGAAGTAGAAAGGATATTTTCCTCAAGAATGGAGTTCAAGTGTTTTATCAAAATTATTTTCCATCTAAAATAATAAAAGGGTTTTGTTTTTATACCTATTATTACATTGAATTGATTATGTTGTAATGGAATTATTTTTATGAATTATTTTATCTTATATGAATTGTTTTATGATGTCATGATGTTTAAGAATCCCATTTTTATTACATGATGTATGGTTTATGATTTTGTGGCACACATAAGAATGGTATTATTATGAGATGGGTGGGACCTATATCTCCCTCCAATGCATTGGGTAAAGATTTTATATCTCATGAGATAGACATTGCTAGAATGGTAAGTTAATCCAGTTCAGTGTTACAGGACTGAAACGAGGAGTGAACTCGATTCAGAATTGGACTTTGTCCACTAAGATGGTCTTGGCAACAATGCCTTGGCAACTATGGAAATCATTACATGTGCTTAATGGATGCCACAATTACATGTTTTATTCCCATGCTATTTTATCGTGATTTATGTTCCTTTATGATATATGCCTTATGTACTTCCAATATTTATATCTTTTCTCAATGTTTTAATGTTTAGATTTCATGTTCATGTTTTTCCTTTCAAATTTTTATGGATTGTTTTATGTTCTCTATGTTTTCCCTTACTGAACAATTGAGCTCACCCTTTTTTATGTTTTATTTTTCCCATGAAATAAATAAAGGTTTTAGGTAAGGAAACAAAAAGCGGAAGATCATTATGGGAGATGTTGAAGATCTTTCAACATGATTAGTTGTTTATATTCCGAGTTTCCAAAGACACTAAACTATTACGGTCATTGTGTGTCTGTTTTTGCTATGTATTAAGTATTCCGCAAAAGTAATGTAATGTCCATGTACGTCAAGCTTAGGGTCTCTACAGTTTTAATCATTTCTTTATTTGGATTGGGAATGTTATTTGAACCTTATTTTATATTGACTTAGGTGATGTGGAATTTTTACCTAGAAATATTCATTAAATTTGTAATGATTAACAATTTCTTACACTCAATATCTATTTTAATAATCGTATTTAGCATAATGTTTCTCTAGTGAATGGATTATTCTCTGGTAGTGTTCATCAATGAAATTATCTTGTATTCAAGATAAAAATTGGATCATGTTTATATTATGTGTTTTATTTTTTAATGTTATTTGACTAGATTTAATGTATGTAATATTTTACATGTGTAAAATTTGGGACCATGTGATTTTGTTGCTTGATATATTATTTCTTGTTATCGGGAAAGTATGAATACATTGATTAATACGGTAATTATTTCATGGGTATCCCCCAAGAGTATTCCAAATATTATCCATGTTTTATGTCTATCATTATATTCTAGAATGTTTATAAAATATTTCACTCACATTACATCTCCAATAACTACAGTATCCTAGAATAATCACAAATTTTTATTTAGTGATCAGTCTTAAAAAATATTTCGTATCATTATGTGAATAGAAATGAGTTATTTTGTCTCTATTTACCATGTCGATTTATATTCAATTTGTTATTTGAATCATTTTATCTTAGACTACATTTTTGTTAGATGAAAGAGTATGTATCCATTAACCTTAGGAATTGAATGTAACATGGGTCTAAATACACTACAAATGATATTAATCTAGTTATATTAGTATTCTCTATAATGTAGTTGTGACATTTCAATATCATGGAGAATTTTATATTCTTCTTGGGTCATAATATTTCAAGATTTATCTCATATATGGATGATTTCAATTTTTTATTAGGGATGATATGTGGAATCCATATATTTTTTTCTATTTTATAACACTTATACAATTGGTACACAATAATGGCTGTTGATCCAAAATGGATAATGATTCCCGATAATTTTTTATAGTATGGAGGATATAAATGGATTATAATAGGGTATAACCCTACAATTTATTTTTATATTGAGTAATAATAATTTTCTGTTTTTTAATATCAAATGATAGTTTATTACACCAAATTGTTCGATGTGGAGGAGTCATAATTGTTGGATTTTAAGGAAGAGGTATATAGTTAATATGTTTCTGCTCTATATTATCCAAATTGGATTTCTGTGGATAGAGATAATAATATGTAGATTCATGGGAATATCATAAATCTATTTTAAATGACTGATCTAGTTCTCCATGATTTCAACATATAACATTTGGAAGTTAATTATGGTATACGTATGTTGTATGTTGATTTGAGGGTACAGTTATTCAGCTCTTTTTAATGTTGTCATTCCATGAGGCTATATCATGGTGATTAGTAATAATGTTTATGAAGAGTTTCTACAACCAATATTTTTACAAATATGATGTGAAAATAAATTTAAAAATATTTAATCTGTATATTTCACCACACATAGGGTCATCATGATTAAATATTGGAGTTTGAGGAAGTATCATTGTATTCACCTTATTTCATTCCATTTAGAGACTTAATATCTTTATATTTCTTCCAATATTTTTATGGATATTAGGTTGTATAACTTTATGATCTTCCCGGAATGGTTATCTCAAATCATGTTCTTTGATTTATCACGAGGGTTTAGAAGATATTATTTTGTTATTTTTCCCCTTTGTTATATATTATCACTACTTATTATCTTTTTATTAACAAACTAACCAAACATATAGTCTTTTTAAAAGGAAACTCTATATTTGATAGTGTATATGATATGCCACATCAAGATTAACCTAACTAATGAAAATTATTTTATAAATGTTACCAATATAACCTATACTTTAGAGTAGATGGAATGAACAAGATTAACTATACTACATAAAATTAGTTTTACACTTGTATATTTATAAATTATTTGGTATCCAATTAATTATAAATGAATATAAAACCCTCATTGAATATAAAAGGAAATATCATTATGGAAAATTATTTAAATGGATAGAAGTGTGTTTAATACTATTTAAATAAAAAAATAATTTTTTTTGATTATATTAATAATATATATATATAATATTCAATCTGTTTTTGAATATTAATCCAATTCATTTTTGTCGACACGATAATATAATATATCGATTTTAACACATAAAAACATTATTTTTCTAAAAAAAATAGTTTTAACATCTTTTGATGTTCCAATTTTTCTATATATTGTATTTTAAACATTTGTTAAATATATTTTTATAAAATAATATACTAATTTTAAAGTGAAATATTAAAATTTTAGAGGCTTAATGTTTGGTACTTTATGATAATATTTATGTTTTGATTAATAATAGAAAGTGTTGAATTGTTATTGAAAACAAATTTTTTGTATAAATAATTTAGAGGGTTAAATTTTATTTTATATTGTTTTAAAGTAAAATTAGACCAATTTTATATAATTTAATCCAATTTTAGTTATTGTAATCAATTTTATATTGATTTTTTATAAAAAATGCTTAATTCTTTTATTCACATTTTCACTTTAAAACTTGTTTTCTCATTCTGTCAGTGGGATTAATTGTAAAAAAACTTTGAGAGAGTTATTATTTTTTAAATGGATTCCATTTTCATAATAATATTTAAGAAATATATTCAATATGACTCTTTTATTTTTTGACAAAATGATTAAAAACATTATTTATTATTTATTACCATAGATAAGTGTAAATCCTATAAATAAGGGTAGTTATAAAATTATAAATGTTATAAAATTACACTAAAACATGTAATGATTTTATTTGAGGATTAATTTTCATCGATAACCATCTTGGGATGATTTTACGACATATTGGGTCCCTTGTGTGTCTATATGAACATAATCAAATATTTTTTAACGAAAAGTCAAAGATATCCAACATATGTTTTAATAACTATAAAACATTTAATATAGAGTTATTTAGAGAATATCTTATACTTTAAAGTGTTGTTTTATATCTAAAATGTCTACCTATATTATGGTAATTTATTTATAATTTATATGTTATAAAATAATTACTTTTAATGGTGACACAGTCATGATGTAGTAATTGTTTAACTAATTGATATATGGTTAAAATGTTATTAAGAATATTAAAATAAATATAATTTGAAATAATTAATTCTATAAAAAAAATTATAGATGAACATCACATGATATTAATGTTTTAGAATATTGTTTTCTAATTTATCTTATTGTAATGATATTTTTAAAAAGACATTAAATGAATAGTTTCAAAATTGACATATTTGATTTTTAAAAATAAAAAGTATTTTATTAAAAGACATAAAATTCATAAAAATATAAAATTATGATAATTAATTCATATATTGTTTAATATGTTATAAATTATCCATTTATGATTTTTTTGGAATTTTATAGTATATATATTAAACCTTATAGAGTAAAAATCCATGTTGGCATGAAAAGAATTAATAAGGTTAAATAAGGGTTAAAACTAAAAGATTAGGACAAAAAAATACAAAACATATGTAAATTTAAATGAATGTAATTATTTATACTCATCATTATCTTATATTCAGAGGAAATCATTTTTTAACCATTTTTAATTGAAAATTAATTTATGTTTTTTTAATATTTTGAATAATTCAAAGGGTGTATCTCCTCTCTCTTATAAAAGGGAAAATATTTTTCACTTTTATTCACAATTAAAAATATATTTATTTCATACAATATATATAAAAAATATTCCTAGAATCTATTAAAACATTATATAGCTCTTTTTTTGGAATAACACCGCCATTAGTGCCCCTAAGTTGTTAAGCCAAAGAGATTGCCCTGTGAAAATGTATCATTTTTAATCAATTATTTTTGGTTTTTTTCTTATTACACATCCTTCAATTATCATTAAAATAGAATAAAATAATAACTCCAGTATCCTAAATATTTTTTAATTTTATTATTTTTATTGCATCCTCCAAATCAATCTCAACTTCCCTCAAATGGGAAAATAATTAATAGTTCATTTGTATAGTGGAACTCCACCTCACAAACCAATATAATTTGATTTCCATAACCATCTCTCAATACTGCTTATATGGATAGAATTAATTTTTATACATAATATTATTGGAATATTTATATTTATGAAATATTATTCTATCATTTATTTTATTTATATTACATGCACGTAAAAATTATAACATCATTCATTTGTATGACAGAACTATCACATCCACAATGTTAGGTGATTCGTTTTTCATCACCATATAAAATGGAAAATATATATCATTATATTATAATAAATAATATGAAAAATATTATATTATTGTTATTCTACAAGTTGAAAATGATTTTAACCTACTTTCCATCAGGATCATTAAAAAATGTAAATGTCACTCATGCGTACGTATGACTTACCATCACCATGATTATAACATAGTGAATTTTTAATATAAATATTTAATGGATGGACATAAAAGTATAATTGATTTATAAAATTGGTATATATATAATAAATATTATTATAAAGATAATTTAATTTTAACTACTTTGACTATAGACATTATACAAAATTCATTTTTAACTCAAGTACAAAATATCATCAAAACCTCCACTGTGAAATTAAATAGTTAGGTAATTGTTAAAAATGATAATAAGGGATATAAAAGGAATAATAAATTTCAAAAGTGACTTATTTAATGAATATAATCATCACAATTTTATTTTTCATGTGCATAAATAAAGTATGTGGAAATTTTTAGTAATGGAATGTGAATCCTTAACTAAAAAATGTTCATTCAAATGATTTAACAATTTATTCTCTAAATATTTCTTTATCATGTCGATGTTTTGAAAAAAAAAATTAATATATTTATATAAAAATTAATTCTCTAAAAATTTAATTTTCAATATTTTGTCAATTTTTTTTAAATGATACTTTAAAATGTTTAATGTAAAAATATATCTTTTAAAAAACCCTTTTAATGATCCACTTTCATCATTTTTTTCAAAGGTCAAGAGGAATGTTCTCTTTAAATTTAATACATGGTTGGAATATACCACATTAACCATACTTTCTGATATAATATTTTTGTTATAGGGAATCAAAATAATTTTCAAATAAAAATAGATTCAATATTGTGGTATTATTTTTATATTTTAAAATTAAATTTTAGAAGAAAATGGGATTTTGATATCTAAAATATTTCAACATATGGGAATAAAGTACGTTTCATGGATTTGATTCATGATTCAACCCATTGAAATTATAAATAAAGGATTGAGCCCTGTAATATATCACAAGTGAGCTAGATATAGCTTCTATGGAGTTTTAGGAGCAATTATAGCTCATGGATGAGCCAGATAAAGCTTATATGAATGGTTTAGACACATTATAGATCAAGAAAAACTAGTGATACTGATATAGATTTTACAAAATGTGACCCCATTATAGCTATCCAATTCATTTGGTACTCTACTAATGAATTTAGACTGTATGGTTAATCGATTTATACAGTTTACTATAAGAGTTATATGTTAATGATTTCCCATGAAACCTACATGATTTTAATATGATGGAAATGTGGTTTTAAGAAATGGGTTCTAAAGGGTTTTAATTCATACAATTGACTAATGATTTAATTTATTTTTATAAATTGTTATTCTTTTTGTGATAATCCCATGTTTAGAATGTCTTCAAATGTTTTAATGCAGATTATGGACAAGGATGAGATAAATGTGATATTTGTAATGATTTTTCATAAATAGCGACCTTGTTTTATTTTAATGAACTTTTTATGGGGTGAAAATGGATACTGAGTATAATTTAACACTTGTAAAGTTTGGTTTTTATTATTAAGTGTTTTTACTAAATGTATAAAACAATAAACTGTAATGATTAATGAATGTCAATTATATATCCAAAACACTATAATATGTACTGTTTAAGGCAGGTTCCCTATAGATCGTATCAAGTGATGGTTTAGAAAAAGTTGGTGATTTAGATGTTTAATTAAGAGTTATTCATAACAACATGGGATTATAATATTTTGTTTGATCATTTGTAAAATGGATTACAAACTACTTTCTAGTCTTTATGTAAATTCATTTTAAGGTGGTTAATGGTATTTTGGGTGACATTTAATTTTATGGGAATTGGAGGTTATTACATTTTTGGGATGTAAAATGAATGGTATGATATAACTTATGACAATAAAACATACTGGAGATATTTTTTATTATATTTCTCACATATCTTTAACTTTATAATTGTTATAATAATATATTTTTTTAATTTAAAACAGTTTGGAAGGGTGATAACATGTCACATCTGGAAAGGCCATGAGTTTTAATCCCACAAATGATGGGCGAGGGTGGATCACATACCATTGGACTATGTGAAGTCCTGATTAGTATGAAATTTTCATAAATATTTTTACGGAAGAATTAAATCGTTTTTGGGGTAATATTTACTATTGTATTGAATACAATGAGATTGAAATTTTATTTTCAATAATATTATTATTTCTATTAAAAAATAAGGTTATATGTTTTTGAATCCAATAATATTAAGGAAAATAGAATATTATGAAGAATAACGGATTAATTGTATGTTTTAGTGAAATATGATTATATTTTATACATATGGTGATTCATGGGATTTGTGGAAATGATTATAAAATTTAATATATTTTATAATTAAGGTTATTAATTTTTTGTATAAGTCCTTATGATTAATTAAACTTATTTGGAGATAAATGTTTAAATTTATCTTGAAATAATATGTGATCAAATTCTTCTATTTTTTGGATTCAAATATTATTGTAGAATATTTTTGAGGAATTTTAATTGTTGTTCTTTATTAAATGTTCTACGTTAAAAATTTGGTATTTTTGTTCAATTTTTGATATGAAGGTATTTCTTCATTATATAAAGGATTTTTTCTTCTTGGGAACTATCTAGAATTATCCAAATAATTTTTTATGTTTAATTTCAAAATATGGTTGAAATATAATGTAAATGTTTTATGAATTATGAGAGCAACTAAAAGTTCATTCTTGTGCATTAAGTGTGAAAAATTAATCATTAAAACTCCCCATTTAAAAAAAGATGAGTTTGGAGTGGAAATTGTATAAAGGGTTAAACTATAATTGTCAATTAATAATATGTTATTGTGTTTTTAGTCTATTTTTTAATATAATTCCTCAAACCCTATGAAAATGATATTTAAATAAAATCCATTTCCATTTTTTAATCAGTGACCTTTTAACTAATCAGAGATTTATGGTTTTCTGATGGTTATCATTATAATGTACATTTCCTCTCTCACCGTCCATTTGAACATGATTGTAATGGCCCAGACCTCTCTGGTCAATTACTTTGTGAAATTGTGGTGTTGGAGGTGTTCCGGGAGGTCAAGGTGACTTATCCCTAACACTTTGCCAAATTTCCAGTTCTATGAATAGTGTTTCTAGTTTTATGAACAGTAACAGATCGGTCTCACAGATCGGTCTGACAGATCGGTCTCACAGATCGGTCTGACAGATCGGTCTCACAGATCGGTCTGACAGATTGGTATCACAGATCGATCTGACAGATCGGTTTAACAAATCGGTCTGACAGATCGGTCTGACAGATCGGTTTCACAGATTGGTCTGACAGATCGATTTCACAGATCGGTCTGACAGATCGGTTTCACAGATCGGTCTGGTATATCAGTTTCACAGATCGGTCTCACAGATCGGTCTGACAGATCGGTTTCACAGATCGGTCTCACAGATCAGTCTGACAGATCGGTTTCACAGATCGGTCTGACAGATCAGTCTGACAGATCGGTTTCACAGATCGGTCTCACAGATCGGTTTCACAGATCGGTCTGACAGATAGGTTTTACAGATCGGTCTGACAGATCGGTTTCCCAAATTGGTCTCACAGATCGGTCTGACAGATTGGTCTCACAGATCGGTCTCACAGATCGGTCTCACAGATTGGTCTAACAGATCGGTTTCACATATTAGTCTGATAGATTGGTTTCACAGATCGGTTTCAAAAATCGGTCTGACCGATCGGTTTCATAGATCGTTCTGACAGATCAGTTTCACAGATCGGTCTGACAGATCAGTTTCACAGATTTGTCTCACAGATCAGTTTGACAGATTGGTCTCACAGATCGGTCTCACAGATCAGTCTCACAGATCGGTTTCACAGATCGGTCTGACAGATCGGTTTCACATATCGGTTTCACAGATCGGTCTGACAGATCAGTTTCACAGATCGGTTACATGTACAGTAACAGTGGAAGAACAGTGTTTCCAGATTCCTACAGTTTTTCCCCTTTTGACGTTTCCTTTGATGTAAAATACATTTAAAGCATTATTTTACGGGCTCTTAAGGCCCTTTCAAATGCCATAAATCCTATATTAATTATTCCTAAGGCCGAGATGTATTTACATTGTCAAACTGCATGGCTTAATGCAATCAATTTTTAATGGAGAATTAATCGGATCTTAAACCGTCACCCCATTAAATCTTAAAAAAAGGGATGAGGTATCATTCTCCCTTGTTCTCTCCCTTTTTTCTTAGCTAAGAGATGCTAGAACCTTTCAATCATTCCCATAGGAGTTGCAAAATCAATATTTACTCCTAGGAATGGTTCTTCTCTGTTTTGGATGCAACCTAACTGTGTTGGTAAATCTTCCCAATAAGGTATGTTTTATCATCATTCGTTTTGGGATCATCTTCTCTTGATTCTCCCTTCCATATTATACCATGTAATTTACAAGATTCTAATGGGTTTTTCTTGGGGTTGGTTGGTATTGTCGTACCGTGGCATCCTCTGGTGGATGCAGTTGTCGTGAGAGGAGTATTGTGACCCATTGTGTGGATAGAGGACATCAATAACTCTTCAAGGTAGGGGATTCATGGCTTCTCTAATTGTATATGTGAAATTCTAGAATTAGCTTGATGTAGTCCTTTGGATCACAGTGAAATTGACCTAATTAAATACTTGAACCGGATTAAATGAATTGGTTGATCGCATGTTGTTTCTTTATACCATGATAACGGTTTTCCTCATGTTTTTCTAGATAGAGTGATATCTATGATTTATTTGATTTGTTGTTCGTTCATGATAGAAATTGATAATGCACGTAAAGTCGGAATTAATTTTTAGTTAATTGGCTAAAGATAAAGAGGAATATAAATTAATCTGGTTATTGTCGTTGTTGTAGTTGTTCTAATTTGAGGATAATAAAATTAGGGCAGTAATCATGGTTTTTAATTGTGATAGCTTACTGATTAGGTATACCGTAATTGGAACCTACAGATAACAAATCTACTAATTCAATATGGATTAAAGAACAGATTGTGTGGAGATTTCTAAAAAGGGTTCTGAGTTACCCTCTTGTTTGTTAAAGGGTCAAGATCCCATGCTTGTGACTGTTGTTTTCATGCTTCTTGTACTGTGATGTGAGCCTGGATGGCTGTTGTGATGTGTGGAGGCATGGGGACTTGTGGTTGTGGTATTGGATGACGCCTAGGGTGGCGAGATGCATCAGTTTATGCATGTGGGTGTCGGGGAGGACACCAGGGGTGATGGAATGGGATGGATGTGGTTGCTGGATGCTTTTGGATTCTTTGAATGTTTATCTGCTTTGCTTTTCCCCACAGCTCAAGGTAGCTGGTCTTTCTTACCCTTATTCCAAAGGAGGCGAAGACGCGTGGTGTATGCCACGTTCTTTCCGTGTTTAGCCTCTCAAGGGAGAATGGGTCTATGCTCTTTCTATAGGTGGAAAAGACTCGACGGGTAGTATATCTACTAACCATGTTGAGCCTCTTTTGTGTTTAGAAGCATAGGATGCTTTTCTAGAATGTCGGGGAATATGGAAAAGTAATTCTATAATGAATGTTTTATTAAATGGTGAAAATCCACGGGGATGGAGATACTAGAATTTAAAGGTGATGTGAATCTTAAAAGGAGCATTTAATTTTGAATGTGATGCCAATTCAGTTTAATGTGGAATTGTTCATGGTTAATTAATGTTTAAAGTATTAATTAATGTACAGTGGAACTGATAAAATAAGAATGGAGTAATCTAATAAAGCTCTTTAGATGTTTGTGTGCTTATAGGATACCTAGTCTTAGAAGTAGCAGCCTGGAGTCTGAGAGACGTTAGCTACAGTTGTATATAAGACTAGGTAATTCCCATAGTGTGGAGGGGAGTTATATATATATTCTGTACTTTTTGTGTTTCTGTGGACTACTCCACCATGTCGGTAAGGGAAACTGACACCCCAGGGATTCTAAGCCCTAGGGGGGTCTTTTTTCCAACATTCTGATAGGAGGTTGAATGGATGACTACCTCCTTTGACCAGGCTCCCTTCTCTTGGTAGATCTTTGTCCTGGTAGGAACACTGGTTAGTTTTTCCCATATATGTGTGTAGAGGGCTGTAATGGCTTGTGGTTATTTCACACACATATATTCTGGATATAGTATCCTATGGACTTCTATAGGTGTAACGTGTATATGTTGTGATGGCTTGAGGATCCCTATTCGGTGTATGGGCTATTATTGCTTGAGGCACAATACCCGATGTATGATACACGTAATGCAGGCTGTGGTGGCTCCAGGAACTTACCTGGTTGCTTTTGGTTGTGAGGATGGTGTGGTGCTTCTCCCAGGTGTCTGCGGGCAGCCTTTGTGGTGCACGAGGTGCAGATTGTGGAGCTTAACCCAGGAGTCTGCGGGCAAGCCATTTGGGAGAGATTAATAGGACGTATGTCGTTGGGGAAAAGCGGAAAACCAGTGGGGAAGTAGTAGCGGGGTACCCTTGATATTCTTTACTATATTCTATATTCTGGTATGCGTTACTTGGTGAGAGTATCCATGGTGAGATTGGGAACTTAGTATACCTGTTTATGTGACGAGTTAGTTTCACTTGTTGTTCACTAGGCTTTAGCATGATTTCGTTACATTTGCACGAGAGGCTTGGGGAGGATCCTACTGAGTATACTTTTAAACTCACCCTATGTATATATAATCTTATTTTCAGGTCACTTAGAGAAGGTTGAAGATCATGTTGGTTACTACTAGCTTGTGGTTGGAGGAGGAGCTGTTCGGGCTTGTGGTCGCTGTCGTTTTACTTTCTTTTGGGTACTTTTAGTTTCCCCTTTCAGTTGTAGTACTTTTTCATGAAATTTCATATATGTACTTGGATTTATTTTATATTTCAGTTCTGAGTTGGAGTTGGTTGGAGTCTATTCTATCTCTCTCTTCTACAAGTGTTCTCTTAGAGGGTAATTCCTCCCATTTGTATGTTTACTATACCCTCGGTGCTAGTCGCCAACCCGGGGCCTACTGGAGGCGGGACTCGGGGGTCATTATCTCTCTTCTCACATTGCCGGCCCAGGAGGGGTACACTTTTTGGGGAGGAGGTCATCATAGAGTGGTATTAGAGGTTTGGTTGAGGCATAGGATGGAGTTTGGAGTTTGGGACAGGTGAGGATGCCTGGGAAGGTAGGGAAACGGTGTCATTCATGTTTAGCAAGTGGGGTAAAAACTGGAGACCGGAAGAGAAATAGGCGTTTAGGGCCCCCTATGATCTGTTTCATAGACCTTTAAGTTTACGATGGCTACTAAACAATGTTATACTGGTTTCAGGGTAGATACCTAGGAAAGGATCATGCATCATTATTCTTTGTGCCTGTGTTTGAATGGGTAGACCTTGGCATAGGTAATCTAAAATTAATAAAACAAAAAAACATTAATTAATGTTGAGTCTTCCATATTCTAGGCTTAGGAGCTCTAACAGTTGTTATTTTATATGTATGGCTCCAGGTCGACGTCCTCATCAGGTTTGCGCAGAAGATACCCAGCAGGCTGTTCCAGCAGATCGCCGCCGGATAAATGTTGACGACAATGACACTTGGAGGAAGACACTCCGAGAGTTTCAGCGCCAGAGTCTACAGAAGTACGAGGGCTCTGTTTCAGATGTAGTCACAGAAGACTGGTTGGAGGAGGTCAAGATAGGCTTCAGTTCGATTCATGCTCGGAAGGAACACTGGGTGTCCTTGGTTGTGACGATGCTTCGTGGAGCAACGAGGCAGTGGTGGTTCTTGTTCCTCGGGGATTGTGAGGAGTCAGCGATCTCATGGGAGGAGTTTTGAGACAGGTTTAGAGTCGAGTTTCTTTCTTCGACTTCGAAGACATCTAGTTTCCAAGAGATTATTACCCTTCGATAGGGGATCTCAAGTGTTCAAGAGTTTGGAATATGTTTCTGGAACCTTCTACGATATGCTTCAGACCTATTACCAGATGGGGAGGTCAGGGCGAGGCATTTAGGGGAGGCTTTGCGTCTAGAGATCCAGTGCCAGGTCACCCCATTTATGCTAAATACGTATCATGAGGTGCTAGTTAGGGAAGAGGTTGTTGAGAGGACTTTAGCTAGGACCGGATCATCACGAGAGGGGAATCGTCATGATTACTCACGAAGCCAAGTTGTGGTCTGGGGATCCCGGTTTTCAGGGAAGAAGAGTTTCTGTTCACCTGGGGGTAGGTCCCAGCCCTTCCCATCTCGTTTCTCCGGAGGCAGCAACTCTCAGGCCTATTCCACGAGATCAGGCACTTGTTTTTCTTGTGGTGGTCATGGTCATCAGCAGGGGGAGTGCCCGACTTTTCAGAGCAGTCATCGTGCACCAGGCTCTCCACTCCAGGTTCCTCCATTGAGGCAGTTCCAGCTGAGACAGCAGCAGTATTTTGCACCAGCTTTAGATCACCAGAGGGTAGATGGAGCAGGAAGAGGACAGCCCCATGACTCTCCCCATCCTCAGAGAGCAGAGCATGGCCGTGGTGGTGGTCATCATTAGGGTCAGAGAGGTCATGGAGGAGGTCGTGGTCAGCTTCATAACCTATCGTTCCCAGCCCCCGGTGAGCCAAATGTCGTTCGAGGTACCCTTTTCTTGTTTTCTAAATTAGTGTATGCCTTGTTTGATTCAGGAGAAACACACTCCTTCATATCAACTACCCTTTTCCATGCTTTGGTACTTGAGGTAGAGAGGCTTCTAGTGCCCTTGGCTTTGACTAAGCTAGTTGGAGGTCGAGCCGACTTGTTTGAAGTACGTAGAGACTGTGAGCTGGTGTTGGGGAAACACCGCTCTTGGAAAGATTTCCTATGTTTACAAATACAACCATATGATGTCATACTCGGCATAGATTGGTTGTATTCGGTGAAGGATATTGTGGATTTCTACAGGAATAAGGTCGTTTTCTATGATGCAGATGGAGAGATCATGGTGTTTGTTGGTGAGAGAGATCCTCAGATGAGTCATAGACGAGTTCCATCCTTATCATCCATGATGGATGGGATGATGCTGAGTTCCTCCTAGGTTCAACAATTGGCGTTTCTTTGGGTCGTAGAGGAGTACCTTGACGTCTTTCCAGAAGAGGTTGTATCCTTACCCCCTCGACGAGAGATCGAGTTTGGGATCGAGCAACAGCCAGGAGTGTCTCCTATCTCTATGTCTCCATATAGAATGTCCCCTTTTGAGTTACGAGAGCTACATATTCAGCTTGATGGTCTGTTGCAGTGCGGTTTTGTTCATCCAAGTGTGTCACCGTGGGGAGCGCCAGTATTGTTTGTGAAAAAGGCTGAAGGCAATTTGTGGTTGTGTGTCGATTATCTTCGATTAAACAAAGTGACAATAGAGAACTGCTATCTTCTTCCACGAATTGATGACCTATTCGATCAAATAAAGGGTGAAAGTTGGTTCTCAAAGATTGACTTGCGGTCAGGATATCATCAGATGAGTGTAAAGGATAAGGATATCAAGAATACTGCTTTCCGTTGTCGTCATGCACATTATGAGTTTTTTTTAATGCCATTAGGCATGACGAATGCTCCAGCTGTTTTCATGGGGTTGATGAATGCTGTTTTCCATGAATTCCTGGACATGTTTGCTGTGGTTTTCATCGACGACATCCTTGTGTACTCCACATCTGAAGAAAAGCATGCAGAGCATCTACGAGCCGTTTTGGGAGTTCTTCGCCAACATCAATTGTTTGGGAAGTTGTCCAAGTGTGAGTTTAGGGCTCGAGATGTTCGTTTCTTGGGGCATGTTGTGTCCCAATAGGGAGTAGTTGTGGATCCGTCGAAGATAGAAGCAGTGGTGTCTTGGGCAGCCCCCAAGACCGTGTTAGAGGTGTGAAGTTTCCTTGGTCTCACAGGCTATTATTGGAGGTTTGTAACCAATTTCTCCCGAGTTGCGACTCCTCTAACAGCTTTGACCAGGAAGGATCAGGTGTTCATATGGACTGATCAGTGTCAGGCATCTTTCGAGTATCTAAAGGAAAAGTTGGTAAGTGCTCCAGTACTTTGTCTTCCAGCGGAGGGAGTCTAGTTTGATGTTTTCTGTGATGCTTCACATCTAGGGCAAGGCTGTGTTCTCTTACAGTAGAGGTCAGTTGTTTCTTATGGGTCTCAGCAGTTGCGTCCCCATGAATGCAACTATGACACCCATGATATTGAGTTGGCAGCCGTGGTGTTTTCTCTGAAGTTGTGGAGACATTACCTCATTGGTGAGCACTTTCTGGTTTTCACCGATCATAAGATTTTGAGGTATGTTTTCTCCCAACATGACTTGAACATGAGGTAGCGTTGGTGGATGGAGTTCATGCAAGAATACAACTTTGAAATATCATATACACTTGGAAAAAGGAATGTTGTAGCTGACGCACTAGGCCGAAAGTCACATAATGATGTTGTGCGTGAATCTGGTGATTCCTGGAGAGTGATGGAAGAGCTATCAACTTTGCATCTTGATATGGGAGAAGTTGGTGGTAAAGTTTGTCTTTTACAGATGATGGTGCAGTCATCCCTGATGCAGAAGGTTGAAGAGACTCAGTTGGATGATCTAGAGTTGGTAGTTTGGAGAGACAGAGTTGTTTGTGGTGAGGCCCCTGATGGTTGGTCAGAGGATGAACAACATAGAGTGTAGTATCATGGCAGGATTTTTGTTCCCTTGGCGATGCGCGAGACGGTTCACTTAGAGTTCCATAGTTCACCCATGGTAGTACATCCTAGTGTGATGAAGATGTACCGATCCTTGAGGAGTCAGTTTTGGTGGCCTGGGCTGAAGCGTACAGTTGCAGAGTGTGTGTCTTGATGTTTAGTCTGCCAGAAGGTGAAGGCCGAACACCGTGTTCCTGGTGGTCTTCTCCAGCAATTAGATATTCCTCAGTGGAAGTGGGAGGACATCTCAATGGACTTTGTTACAGGTTTACCTTGAGCTCCGGGAGAACATGATGCTATATGGGTGGTAGTGGATGGTTTAACAAAGTCGGCCCAATTCATAGTGATTAAGTAGTCGAGATCAGTGGAAGTTTTGTCGAGGAAGTATCTAGAAGAGGTGGTGAGACTTCATGAGGTACCTAGGACGATCATTTCTGATCGAGATCCTCGTTTTACCTCCAGGGTGTGGAGAGGTCTCCAGCATTCTTTTGGCTCTCAAATGTGCCTTAGCGCTGCTTTTCATCCTCAAATGGACGGTCAGACAGAGCGAACCATCCAGACTCTTGAAGACATGTTGCGCTCTTGTGTTCTTGATTTTGGAGGTTCATGGATGAAGCACTTACCCTTGGTAGAGTTCACTTACAATAATAGTTTTCACTCTACCATTGGTATGGTGCCGTTTGAATCCTTGAATGGCCGGCCATGTCGTTCTCCGTTGTACTGGACTGGGGTCGGAGAGTTAGCAATTCTCGGACCAGAACTAATGCAGAATACAACAGAGATGGTTCAGGTGATTCGTGAGAGGATGAAGACAGCATAGGATCATCAGAAATCATATGCTGATCAAAGAAGGAGACCCTTAGAGTTTAATGTTGGGGGTCATGTGTTTTTGAAGGTGACTCCCCATCGTGTGCAGCGAAGGTTTGGTCGTGGAAGTAAGCTTTCTCCCCGGTTTGTTGGGCCTTTAGAGGTGTTAGCTCATGTTGGATATATGGTGTATCGAGTAGCACTTCCCCCTCAGATGAGTGGGATACATGATGTTTTCCATGTATCATATCTCCATCGTTATCTTAAATATGAATCTTATGTTATCGATTGGGGGGAGATCGATATTGATGATGATGAAACCTTCGAGGAGCGACCTGTGGAGATCCAATATCGCAAGGAGAAGGTGTTGCGTGGGAATTCTATCCACTTAGTTCGTGTCTTGTGGCGACACAGTGGCATGGAGGAGAGTACATGGGAGCGTGAGTCACAGATACGTGCTCAGTTCCTAGAGTTATTTAAAGTTTAACTCCTTTCATGTAATGATGTTTCCTTTATGGTTAGACCTTTCATGTTTTATTTATGTACCTTTGATGTGATGTTATGATTGAATTGTTTGGATATGGATTGTTTGTTTCCATACTCTCGGATGTCGTAGTCTTGTTCCATCTTTCAAACAAATCATGGTAGTTTTCCCCTTAGAGGTATCTTATGGGGTGGTTGTTCGGACCCCTCTTTTCTTCTGGGTTGGTTTTTAATTCTCGAGGACGGGAATGTTTTGAGAGGTATCTAATGTAATGGCCCGGACCTCTGCGGTCCATTACTTTGTGAAATTGTGGTGTTGGAGGTGTTCCAGGAGGTCATGGTGAGTTATCCCCAACACTTTTCCAAATTTAAAGTTTTGTGAACAGTGTTTCCAGTTTTATGAATAGTAACAGATCAGTCTCATAGATTGGTCTCAGAGATCAGTTTGACAGATCGGTCTCACAGATCGGTCTGACAGATCGGTCTCATAGATGGGTCTGATAGATCGGTCTCACAAATCAGTCTGACAGATCGGTTTCACTGAACAGTCTGACAGATCGGTCTGACAGATCGGTTTCACAGATCGTTCTGACAGATCGGTTTCACAGAGCAGTCTCACAGATCGGTCTTACAGATCGGTTTCACAGACCGGTCTCACAGATCGGTCTGACAGATCGGTTTCACAGATCGGTCAAACAGATCGGTCTGACAGATCAGTTTCCCAGATCGGTCTGACAGATCCATTTCACAGATCGATCTGACAGATCGGTTTCACAGATCGGTCTGACAGATCAGTTTCACATATTGGTCTCACAGATCGGTCTGACAGATAGGTCTCACAGATCGTTCTCACAGATCAGTCTGACAGATCGGTTTCACAGATCGGTTTGACAGATTGGTTACACAGATCGGTCTGAGAGATCGGTTTCACAGATCAGTCTGACAAATCGGTTTCACAGATTGGTCTCACAGATCGGTCTGACAAATCGGTCTCACTGATCAGTCTCACTGATCAGTCTCACAGATCGGTTTCACAGATCGGTTTGACAGATCGGTTTCACAGATTGGTATCATGTACAGTAACAGTGGGTGAACAGTGTTTCCAGATTCCTATAGTTTTTCCCCTTTTGATGTTTTCTTTGACGTAAAATACATTTAAAGCATTATTTTAAGGGCTCTTAAGGCCGTTTCAAATCCCACAAATCCTATATTAATTATTACTAAGTCCGGGATGTATTTACTTGGTCATACCTCATGGGTTAATGTGATCTGTTTTTAATGGAGAATTAACTAGATCTTAAAGCGTCGCCCCATTAAATCTTCAAAAAAGGGACGAGATATCATTCTCCCTTGTTCTCTCCATTTGTTCTCAGCTAAGAGATGCTAGAACCATTCAATCATTCCCGTAGGAGTTTCACAATCAATCTTTATTCCTAGGATTGGTTCTGATCTGTTTTGGATGCAACCGAACTGTGTCGGTCAATCTTCCCAATAAGGTATGTTTTATCGTTATTACTTTTGTGATCATCTTCTCATGATTATCCCTTTCATATTATACCATGTAATTTCCATTATTCTAATGGGTTTTTCTTGGGGTTGGTTGGTATTGTCGTACTATGGCATCCTCCAGTGGATGCAGTTGTCATGAGAGGAGGATTGTGACCCATTGTGTGGATAAAGGACGTCAAGAACTCTTTAAGGTAGGGGATTCATGGCTTCTCTAATTGTATATGTGCAATCGTAGAATTAGCATGATTTAGTCCATTGGATCACAATGAAATTGACCTAATTAAATACTTGAACTGGATTAAAATAATTGGTTGATCGCATGTTGTTTCTTTATACCATGATAACGGTTTGCCTCATGTTTTTCTAGAGAGAGTGATATCTAGGATTTCTTTTATTTGTTGTTCATTCATGATAGAAATTGATAATGAACATAAAGCCAGAATTAATTGTTAATTAATTGGCTAAAGGTAAAGAGGCATGTAAATTAATCTGGTTATTGCTATTGTTATAGTTGTTCTAATTTGAGGATAATCAAATTAGGGAAGTAAACATGGTTTTTAATAGTGATAATTTACTGATTAGGTATCCCGTAATTAGAACCTACACATAACAAATCTGCTAATTAAATATGTATTAAAGAACAGATTGTGTGGAGATTTCTAAAAAGGGTTCTGAGTTACCCTGTTATTTGTTAAAGGGTAAAGAGCCCATGGTTGTGACTGTTTTTTTCATGCTTCTTATGCTGTGATGTGAGCGTAGATGGCTATTGTGATGTGTGGAGACATGGGGACTTGGGGTTGTGGCAGTGGATGACACCTAGGGTGGGGAGATGCATTAGTTTATACATGTGGGTGTCGGGGAGGACACCAGGGGTGATGGAATGGGATGGATGTGGTTACTGGATGCTTATGGATTCTTTGAATGTTTATCTACATTGATTTTCCCCACTGCTCAAGGCAGCTGGTCTTGCTTACCCTTCTTCCAAAGGAGGCGAAGACGCATGGGGTATGCCACGTGCTTTTTGTGTTTAGCCTCTCTAGGGAGAATGGGTATATGCTCTTTCTATAGGCGTCAAAGACTCGACAGGTAGTATATATACTCACCGTGTTGAGCCTCCATTGTGTTTAGAAGCATAAGATGCTTTTCTATAATGCCTGGGAATATGGAAAAGTAATTCTGTAATGAATGTTTGATTAAATGGTGAAATTCCACAGAGATGGAGATACTAGAATTTAAAGGTGATGTGAATCTTAAAAGGAGCAGTTGATTTTGAATGTGATGCCAATTCAGTTTAATGTGGAATTGTCCATGGTTAATTAATGTTTAATGAATTAATTAACGTACAGTGGAACTGATAAAATAAGAATGGAGTAATCTAATAAATCTCTTCAAATTTTTGTGTTCTTATAGGATACATAGTCTTAGAAGTAGCAGCCTGGAGTCTGAGAGACGTTAGCTGTAGTTGTATCTAAGACTAGGTAATGCCCATAGTGTGGATGTGAGTTATATAAAGATTCTGTACTTTTTTTGTTTCTGTGCGCTAATCCACCCTGTTGGTAAGGGAAACTGACACCCCAGGGATTCTGAGCCCTGGGGGGGGTGTGTTTTCCCCAACATTCTGATGGGAGGTCGAATGGCTGACTACCCCCTTTGACCCCACTCTCTTCTCTTGGTAGATCTTTGTTCTTGGTGGCACACTGGTTAGTTTTACCCATATATGTTTGTAGAGGGATATAATGGCTTGTGGTTATTTCACACACATATATTCTGGATATAGTATCCTATGGACTACTATAGGTGTAACTTGTATTGGCTGGGATGGCTTGAGGATTCCTATTCGGTGTATGGGCTATAATGGCTTGAGGTATAATAACCGATGTATGATACACGTTATGCAGGACGTGGTGGTTCCCGAAACATACCCGGTTGATTTTGGTTGTGAGGATGGTGTGGTGCTTCGCCCAGGTGTCTGCAGGAAAGACTTTGTGGTGCACGAGGTGCAGATTGTGGAGCTTAGCCCAGGTGTCTGCGGGCAAGCCTTTGGAGAGAGATGCACAAGGCGTATGTCGTTGGGGAAAAGCGGCAAACCAATGGGGAAGTAGTAGTGGGGTACCCTTGATATTCTTTACTATATGATATATTATTGTATGCTTTACTTGGTGAGAGTAGCCATTGTGAGGTTGGGAACTTAGTAAACATGTTTAGGTGACGAGTTAGTTTCACTTTTTGTTCACTGGGCTTTAACATGCTTTCTTTACTTTTTCCCGAGAGGCTTGGGGAGGATCCTACTGAGTATATTGTTATACTCACCCTATGTATATATAAACTGTTTTTCAGGTCACTTGGAGAAATTTGGAGATCAAGATGGTTACTACTATCTTGTGGTTGGAGGAGGAGCTGTTCGGGCTTGTGGTCGCTGCAGTTTTACTTTCTTTTGGGTACTTTTGGTTTCCCCTTTCAGTTGTAGTACTTTTGCATGAAATTTCATACATGTACTTGGATTTCTTTTATATTTCAGTTCTGAGTTGGAGTTGATTGGAGTCTATTCTATCTCACTCTTCTGCATGTGTTCTCTTAGAGGGTAATGCCTCCCATTTGTATGTTTACTATACCCTTGGTGCTAGTCGCCAATCTGGGGCCTATTGGAGGCGGGACTCGGGGGTCATTATCTCTCTTCTCACATTTCCGGCCCAGGAGGGGTACACTTTGTGGGGAGGGGGTCATGAAAATGATAGTTTGTTTTCTCTTCCATGTCCATATTTTCCTATATTGAACACTAGAATGCATTATCTCAAGTGACCATCACACATTCCTAACTTTCTTTTAAATTGGTTTTTTTATTAGTCCTTATTCTGATGTGGGATTTCAATAATGTAATTTTGAATAGTCTAAAATTTCATACCAATAACAATTTAAAATTGTGAGGATAAAATTTATTAAAGGTGGTAGAATGTAAAATTATTATTTTATAAAATAAAAATAAATATATGATAGTGTACATCATATGACACAATAATCTTTTGTGACCAATTGAGTATTGTTATTCAAATAAAACCATTATAATCTATCCATTAGAATTGTTGGAATTAAATAGATGAACTAAAATTTAAAAATATGTTTCATAAATGTATATATTATTAATTATATTGTAACCAACTTAAAATTAATGAAATTTAAACTGTCATGAAAATAAATTGATGCTCTTTCTGTAAAACTATTCAAATATGATCAAATGTATTTTATAACAAAAAAATCGAAAAATAAAAAATATTTTTAATATTTCAGAAAAATATATATGTAATATATTTTTTATATCTTTTATCATTCATCCTATGTTTTTTCTTGACCTGATAAAATAATAAATCCATTTTTACACATGAAAACATCACTATTTATAAAAAATTGTTTTACCTCCTTTATAGGGTGCACCAGTTTCAATGTATTGTTTTTCACACATTTATAAAATATATTTGAAAAAAAAAATATTTAAAATATGAATATAAAAATTTAATTTGGTTGAATTTTTTGTATTTTTTCTAATAAGTTTCAATTTTTTTAATAATAAAAAATTTAAAATTTTCATTGATAACCACATTTTCATCAAAATAATTTATAGTGATAAATTAATTTTTTTTTGGATTTAAAGTTTCAATATAATATTTCATACCGTTAATCGAATTTGTTTTATTAAAATAAGTTTAATGGATAATTTTGATATAAAACATTTCAATTAATTGAACGTATTCAATTTAACAATCCTTTGTCTTCTTTCATCAACAAGATTGATTTTAAATTAATATTAGAAAATAAAGTAATTATAATTTTGAAAATTGATACCATATTTGGAATAATTAGTTCCAAATTTATTAAATACATCCATTTTATTTTTTTTTACAATATGAAAACTAACATTTGTACTTTTTTATCAACATGGTTAGGGGTAAATAGGGTAATTAAGGTTAAAAAATTTTATATATTTTTTAAAATTAGCCTAACACATGTCATTATTTTATTAGATAGGATATTATCAACAGAATTCATCATTTTTCCAATTTCATAATCTCTTCGAGCGACATGTATGACTATTATCAATTTATAGTATTATATTTCAATAAAGAGTCAAAGGCATCATACATATTTTTTTAATAAAAATAACATTTTTAATATAGGTTTATATAGAAGATATATTTGACTATAAATAGAGAATTTAAATAAAAAATATTTATCTAAATATTGGTAACTAATTTATAATATTTATGGGATAAAATAATTATATTAATTTATCTAACAATATTCTTGTAGTAATTATCTAATTAAATTAAATATCAAATTCATGATATTAAAAATATTAAAGTAAATATAATTTGAAATAATTAATTTCATAAAATAATTTCATATATTAAATTTACTTGTTATTAATTTATCTTAAGAATTTTTTCTAAATTTTATTTGTTTTATGATATTTTAAAAAAAATTATATATTGAATAGGAAAAAAAATTTACATCAATGATAATTTAAAATAAATAATTTATTTTAAAATGAATAAAAAATAATAAAAATATAAAATTTTGTAAAATTATTTTGATAAGGTCTAACATATCCTCAATGATCCATTTATTGTTATATTTTAATTTTAAACAAAATATATTGACCCTTAAAGAGTTAAAATCCTTGTTGTCATGGTAAGAGTTAAAAGGGTTAAAGCCAAACGATAATGATTAACAAATTTTTAAAAAAATGTATAATTATCATTTTATGAATGGATTTAAACCATCAATAATAAAATATTACAAATAAATAATTTTTACCAATTAATAATATAAAATTAATTTATATTAATTTTATATTTTCAAGAATTCAATGAGTGCCCTCCCATATCTTATAAAAGGTACCTTTTCTTATATTTAATTAACACATAAAGACTTATTTTTATTGTACAAGATATGGAAAAATATTTTCATATAATCCCACCCTAATTATATATATGTTCCATTATGCGTTAATCCACCATTATTAGCCATAAGGTGTACTTAAAATGGGATTTTTTTGAAGAAAATGTTGCATTTTAATCAAGGTTTTTTGTTTTATTTCTTCATCCACATCCATAATATATTCTTCAAACATAATGAAACAATAACTTAAGTATTTTAAATATAGTGAGATTTTATTATGTTTATATCATAAACTAAATACGTCTACACATCCATCAAATGGGAAAACAATTAATCATTTGTGTGTGTGGTGGACTAACACCTCGCAAACTAATATAATTAATTTTCTGTCACTCCCTCATAATAATTGGTATAATGATGTAATTAATGTTTATCCAACCTTTCTATTAAAAAAAATGATAACCTCTTTCATGTGTATGTGTGTTCTATCACTTCCATTAACAGATGTGATTCATTTTTCATCATCATATGACTTGGATAATATATATATGTTTATTTTAAAAAATAACATTATATATATTTTATTATTATCATTCACCAAAGTTAAATTGATTTTAACATGGTTTTAAAAATTATCATGTAATAATGTAAATGTTACTCATGTATACGTACAACGTCCCATCTCTATGATTTTAGCATAGTTAATTTTCAATATAAATATTTAATTGAGTGATTTAAAACTATAATTTAATTATAAAATATATTATTATATCATTAATATTATTGTAGATGTGATGGAAAACGCCCAATATGAATATATACATCATTCCAAATTCATTTTGTACTCATGTTCCAAATATCATCAAATCGACTGATGTGAACTTAAATAATTATGTAATTTTTATGACATGCTCATAAAAGATATAAAATAAATATAAAACATCAAAAATTTCCTCATGAAATTATTTTATTAACCTAATTATATTATTAAGTAAGATAAATAATATGTGTAATTATTTATACTCAAGTTAAATTACTCTTTAACTAAAAATCCTCATTTTAAATGTTTTTACACTTTATTCTCTAAATCATTCTCTTTTGTGTCCATAATTGAAAAATAATTTTTATAAATTTATATATATGGAAATGAATGTTTTAAAATTTTATTTCTATAAATCCCCTTATATGTTTTCAAAAAAAATGAATCTTTTAACTGTTTTATGTGATGGTCTTTTTTTAAACATCCACTTTTAATTTTCATCTTTTTACTATTTTTACATAAGTTAAAAGGAATGATATCTTTACATATATAACATGAATGAAATCTCCCAACTTTATAAGTCTTTAATGAAATAATGTTTCCTATATAATGATTCATATTTATTTTTAAGTAAAATGGTTTGATTTTTATGTTTTCATTTTTTACATTTTAAAATTAATTTTTACAAGATTTTAGAAATTTGATATCTGAAAGTGTTTAAAACATGAGTTGATAGAGTTGTAACGGCGTGATGTGGTCCTTGGACGTTATATAAGAATCCTTTATCCCCCATTATATATCCCATGTGAGATTTATATAGCTTATATGAAGGTTTGGGCCCCATTTTAGATTATGAAAAATGGTTGATCTCTATATAGTTTATATAAAGGCTCAACCCAGTTATAGATCTCTAATGCATTGGGTACTCTTATGATTGAAGTAGTGAATATTATTATTCAATTTTTTAGGTTTAATGTAATATTTATATGTCCATGATGTCCAAGGAACCTATATGATTTTTCATTGCTTTCTAATTAGTTTTTTAAAAATTGTTTTTAATCGGTTTTTGTGCCATCATTGGGCTGGTGATCTACTTTATATATGTCCTTTTCTGATATTTTTCTTCTCATCCCATGTTTTAATTTTTCTTTATAGTGTTTAATGAAATTTAGGGACATTCATGTGATCAAGGGGATAATATTGAATATTTTTCATAAAGAAAATCAATGTTTTATTTTGAAGACCATTGAATGATGGAAAAATTGTTACGTAGTATAAGTTCCCACTTTTAATGTATGGGTTTTATTGGTAAGAGCTTTTTTGAATTATCTAAAAATATAAACTAAAAATATTCATGTATATTAATTCTAGATAAAAAACACATGAATATGTAATGTTTGTGCTTGGGGCCCTACATAGACAGAGTGGGCTATCATGAAACTGGTGTACATGTTGTGTGAATGGGAGTTTTATTTTAGATATTCATTTCTCAAACACAATTCATTTATATTTTTTGAATTATTTTATTCATTACTATTATATATATATGGATCCATTCAAGGCGTATTGATGTGTAACTTTTTAAATCCACTATGCTGGATTGAGGTTGGAAAGTTGCATATTCTCCAAAAAAAATATTTATAGTTCACCAATGTTATTAAAAACCAACATAACCCACTAACCTAATACCTGAATAATCAAAACAATGTCTCTAAAGGAGTTCTTTAACTCCCTAGGACATCTAATAGAACCAGAGAATTATGAAATGATCAAATGTAATAGTTTAAAATCCGGAAAATCAAATCAAAATGAATTAATGGGATTAGAATATAGAAAATTTTTGTATAACCAATTATAAATAAATGAAAAAGATCATACTATGAGAATGAAGATCAATCCGAAACATCATATATGACTAGTAAATTTTTTTACTAATTTCTCCTTATATATATCGATGAAATGCATATTTTTCCAGACCAGCTCCAAGGGTAAGGAATTCAGGAACACCCACAATAACTAAGTAGAGCCTTTCCATTACTCGAACTTGGAATAAATTTAGTCTATATATTCCAAATGGAATATGTATGATTTGATAAAAAAATTAAAGCTGTATGACACTGATAAATGTGATAATAAATCCAAATAAAATCAATCAAATATTATTAATATCAAAAAAAACATCATGGTAATATTTTACACTATTTAAAATAACACATTCTTTCAAATAATTTTAATGGAATTCATAATTCAATTAAATGTAATCAATTCAATGAAAAATTAATCAGAAAAAATTACAATCAAAAGATGATTCAAAAAATTGTTTTATAATATCTAGAAAGTAATAACTCCTTTTCAATAATAAAATCATTTTTATAATCGATGGTATAAGATTCATAATGTTATAAGGTTCCACACACTCTCGAAGAAAAACATCTCCATGTTTGAAAAAATACATTGTTCATTAGCCTAGGTTGAATATGGAACCATATTAAATAAAGATTCACCTACACTCATCATATTTATATTTTGTTTTCACCAATTGTAGATTGATTGGTATATATAATGTATACCAAGATTGAAAATCCTTGAATACTCACCATACTAACTAGGATCCCATGGGATTCATAGAAATTAAACAAGGGGAAAATAATTATTCCCAAATCAATTTCATAATCATCACAAAATGTTTTCCAAGTCACTACATCAATGATACATTTAGTTTAAAAAACATATATAAAAAAATTCATCATTACTAATTACTTATAAATCATTTCATATCATTTAAAATCAGTAACACATTTCATTCCATAATTATTCATGAGTAATTGCCAATCCCATTATTCAAATTATTAATTTCAATAAAAAATTACTTTCTAGAAATCATGATGTCATTTCAAAAACCATTTCCAAAGATGTTTCATCACCCATAATTTTCCATTAGAAACACTTATATTAAATCAAAAATAATAATTTAAAAATAAATTAGTAAACTAGTTTGAATTATAAAAAAATAAATTCAATTTAAAAATAAATAGTTACAAAACCACTTACCACATGAACAAAGAATAACACAATGAAATTAAGAACAATTATTGATGTTGAAGGGATATTTTATTCACAATAGTGAGAAAGAGTTGATGTGATAAGTTTCAACCAAGCTACATCCTAATGAAAGATTCATGATAACCATCTTGAAATACCTGGTCTCTCAAAACTAAGATAAAGATATTTGAAAAATTCATTTAATAGCGGAGTAACATGTCAAAAGATAAATTAAGACACAAAATTATGGATGAAGACTAATGGAGTAACCACCCCAAATATGTTCATTTAAAATAAGGGAATTTCAAAAAACTAAAACCGCATCCACCAGGGCAATGCGGCATCACAATGTTCATGGTGGATTTTTTAGGAGGAAGGGCCTAAGGATGTGCCATATATTAGGGTGAAAATAATAACCATTTTGGGCCAGCATTACCTCCACTGTAGTGTGGTGGTGGAATGTCAGTAATTATCAACATTAGTACTCCATTAATTCCATGTTGAATACCACACATAGTATAAGTAATTGAACTATAATAGTTTTAGATATGGGATAAAAAAAAGACAACATATACCCCAGATGTTGTGCTTCTAGTTTTGATCAAAGAAGACTTAAAACAATTTTTTTTTCATCCTTACACCTAAAACATCATTTCAATAGACAACATAATTATAAAAACAATTCATTGTGTAAAAAATAATATTCATAAAATAAAAATATATAATTTTAAAATTCTGACCACCATAAATTCATTCGTAAACATGAAATCCCCATCAATAATGTTGTTCTTCAAATTAAAGAGTCCACTGATCAATCATCATATAAAAATTCCCCCACTTATCATGATCCTATTAATGAAAAACATCCTCAATTAAAAAAAATAATGTTATTCCTGAAATTATGTCTTGTAATATAAAAAAATGTTTCAAAAATCATGAGTTATAATTTTACAAATCATCCCACCATAAAAATTTCATACACATGAAATCCTCATCAAGAATTATTCTATAGAGATAGAATATTTCACTACTCCCTCATAATAGAATCATTCCCCCACATCTCATGAGCTTTTGAACCATGAATCTAATAAACCAATACATAATTTATAGGCATTCCATAAATAACATTCAACTGAGAATCAAAAATCTAAATTGGATATTGGGTAAAAATCATATTTGGTTCCACATCCAGAACCTAAAAACACAAATGATTATTTTGGACTGAAATATATTTCATATATTATGATAAATGGAACATTTTATGAGTTTATTTCAATTGTGGTTCTAATGATAAATGGTACAACTCAATTCAAATCCTCTCAATGACCCCAAATTGGCCAATTATTCTCAATTTTAAATTCCCCCACATTTTGTGATTTTACTGAACCATCTTATTAGAGATTCTTATTTACTCCTATTTAAAAATTTATAATACCAAAATATGTCTATAATGTTTTTTATATAATTTATATTAACTGATGTACATAACTATTTTTTGAAAAATCATCTGCATAATCATCGATGTCTCCTCCACAATGCCATCTCAAAAGTGGGAAGCATCACTAATCTATAAATAATATATCATTTATATATAATTGTATTCATAAACGGCCTAAAATGGCCCCATATTTATGTATTAATATAATCTTTTCATATACAAAAAATTAACCATATGTAGATAGTAATCCCTTAGCTCAAAAAATTCATGGAAAAAAGTAAAAATGATTTCATATAGAATATATATAGCCTGTTATATTTGAAAACTCATATAAGAATGGTATGGTATGATAAAACATTTCAAATATTCCATAGAATCAAAGATACCTCTTCAAAAATGAGATTAGAAATCAATATCCCTATCCAAAACAATGGAATTGAAAAATCAATACCACTAGATATTCTGATATAACAATAAATTTCCCAAATCCATAATATCAGATGTTTCATGCATGAGAAAAATATATTATGATTTTTGAAATTAATAAAAAAATTAATAAACATATTTAATTTCTCATGGAATTTAAGTAAAACTGACATTATAATATACTATTATATCAACCCTCTTACACATCATCACTGAAAGCATATGATGTAGAGTCAAATGATTCTCATGAAAATCCTTGAACTACTAAGAGGTATAACATCATTAAAAAAAATTAACTCCTTATTTCACACATCTACATTAAAAAGTATACCTTATAGAATTATAATTATTAGTAATTCATGGATGAACCACATATATGTAATGAAGAAAATCCTTTATCACATCCTTTCAAAAATTTGATGAGAGGACATTTCTTTTTAGGCTTAAATAGTTTCTCTCTAGACATATATTTCATTAATTGATGATCCCCAACCATATAAATAATTTTTAATACCTTATATTTGATCATTAAAATCAATTTCTGGAGGAAAATATAATTTGGAGAGCATGGAAACAAGAAAATCTATAGTGAAAACACAATCTCAAAAATTCAGAATACAAATTAATGTTAGTACAAAGTTCTATGAGGCCAAGGAGGCCATACCAGAGTTCTAAGGGCTCCTGATTGGAAACCAAGAGACCCAATTTCAGAACTAGGTGTAGGTGAATAGCCAGGTCACTGTTGAAGTTTTGTAACAGGTTTTGTAGAGGTTACTATTCGGTACTATAGAAGCCAGAACTATTCACCCGATTTGGGCCTTTGGGCCCCCATTTTGGGCTTACGGGTCTCAAGGGACTTTGGGTCATCAAAGGCCTTCAGTCCACTGGGCCTTCGGGCCACAAAGACCATAGAGTATCCTATTTAACATAGAGGAGGCCCCAGAAGAGGATTAGAGCTACAAAAGTAGTAGACACCAGAAGTAGACTTAACCAGATTGGAAGAATCAGAGGGTATAACAACCTCCATCGGCCCCAGGCACCGTGCAGCTTTCTACGGGGCAATACTAGCTCATCATAAATACAAGGTGGGGAGCTAATGCGATCAATGACATAGACTATTTTCAGGGTAAGTTCTAGTGGGTTTGGCATATGGGTCATGTATAGGCATGGTATGCCTTTGGGCCATCGGGTCAGGTATTTTGGGTCATGTTGAGCCTTGAGACTTGGGCCTATGAGTCATGTACATGTTCCCCTTCAATCTGTAAAAGGGGTTTTATCCATAATAAAAAATAAAATAAAATAAGGGCTTCAGGCCATTCAGGTATAGAGTTCTATGAGATTCAAAAACATAGATGATTCCATAAAATCCTTTGATGGAATCATCATACCATGAATTTCCGAAACATCTCTAGACTTTCTAGTAGAGTAGGAAACATAAGTTTCAAATTTTTATAAGTATTCCACTGATCACCTCTATTATAGATTCAAATATTTCTGAGAAAATTTATAACTCGTGCTATTTTCATTGGTGAAACGATAAACCATAGATTAAATTATTATTTTTACTAACTCATAAAATTATTCGTACAAATGGAGAGATATATATCATTTGTGGGATAGTTATTATCATGTGGAAAAGTTAAATAAATAACCACGAACCATATTATCACACGCAATGAAAATTTATCATCATTATAATAAAAAATAAATATAAAAAACATAATCCAAGATATCCTTTAGAGGATTCATCATAATTGTTTCTATTAATTTGTTCTTTATCTCATTGAAGAAAATATAACACCTTATGTCACAAATGAACATCAATTAGATCTGATTCAATAGAGTCAATATATAATCTATCATAAAGAAAATATTTAAAAATCATGTATAATACCCTTACAAAACTAGGATTATTTATATGTAAATGAAATTATATCGTTCATCCCATGAAATTACATTTTTCACCTTTTTAGGATTTTGTATGATACCTTAATTCATGACCAATTTCACCATGATATCCACATCTAAAATCAATAATCAGAAAATTGATTGTATTGAATAAATATGGTAATTCTTAAAGATGTATATAACTTCTCTAATGTGAAGAACATAATCTATTTTTTATTGGAATAAAACAAAATGAACTATATGGATTCCATAACAATTTATTTTTTAAATTTTTTTAAATCTTAATCATCATCACAATAAAATAAGTATGATCATTGTTCTTATGAAATGGTATATCAATATAATCATAGAGGCCATATATCATCCGGAATGTGGTCTTTGGAATACCCAACTAATTGAGCATGAGTTTTAATTAACAAAATGGGAGATTATTATTAAAGAACCACATTGAAACATTCACACGATCAGTTAAATAATCAATATTATTCAAAATATTACATTTCATGAATATAGCCTAATTGAGTTCTTAGGAATAAACACATAAGATAAGGGTTCCATCAATATTTTTTTAAATATTTACTAGATTTTCCAAAGGCGATACACATATACGAATCATTTTGACATCATTTCATCAAAAATATTATTATTTTCATTCAATTAACCTAGTTTTATATGGTATGGGAGGATATGTAATGGTTATGTACCTAGAATAATTTCAGAATAAAACTATACATCACTCTTTTGTGGTATTCCAAAATGTAAAAGTGAAACACTTTATGAAATTAAACATATACTGGAGGATGTTCATAACATTATTATTCCTACTAAAATTAAAATTCATAAAAAGATTCCACCTAACCTATCTCCAGATGAGGAATTCCTAAATGATTAGGCATTTGGGAAAAATAACTCTAAAAACATGAAATTATATATCATGGGGAGTCAATTAAACCTTCTGATGATAGTAGTAATTCTACGTTTTTTTTTTCGAAAGAAACTAGTCTATTACTATAAAAAGACCAGTCAAAAAATTTTAATTAACCAAAAAATCCACGGTGATCATGATCTCTGATATAATGAAAGAACAAGAGGCGAATCATTGACCCTTAAATATATTTGTCACAAGAGGAATTATAATAAAATTTTGAGAATGAATTAATAATTTTAGATGTTCCAACATGTCTGTGGTGTGCATTTATATGAATGGGTGATATTAATACCATGAAATAAAGTAGTCACTAAAAAAATTAGAAGAAATGTTTCTTATCACTATCACCAGACCTTTATTAATTTTAACTATAGATTATTCTAATATTTTAAAGAGATTAATTTCTCATACCTATATTTGTATTCATGTTATTCAATATATATTTTCTTTTACGGAAATTCTTATTGATACTGATGATCAAATTCTATTACATGGGAAAGAAAAAATACAAAAAAAATTAATTTGGCCTAAATTTCAACATGATCTATAAGGAATAATTGCCCATTGTAAATCATGAATCATGATTCCAATAGTTACACATTTGAAAAAAGTATATCATCCTTTATTTGTTACTATGGTAGTTCTAGATGATGTTTGTTGTTGAGTGAAACAACTATTATTTCCATGTGGAAGATTTTTCATTCACATTCCCTTAATATAATCATTAAAGACATATATAGAAGTATAATGAAGGAATATTAAACAAACATATAATCCATGACCATTTCCCCAATTATATCCCTATATTGAATTTCATCATAATAGTAACACATACACATGATGGACGTATATCTGGTATTTGGTAGATTCCCCTTTGGGATCCTTTGGGCGTTTAGCTTCTCAATTGACAATACATCTTATAAAAAAGGGAATGTACTATAAAATTATTGGAATATTAAGTCAATATCCAATCACATTAGAAAGTGATTACAAGATACATAGATATAAACAATATCATAAATAATTAAAAAAATTCTTTAAACAGAGTCGTGAAGCATTTCCACTATATTCCCTCGATCAACATTGCTAGGAAAATTCCATCCCACTTTATCATACTAGGACACCCAATTATAAATATTATACACCTCACCTTAATAGAATAATAAATATACCAAAACTATTTCTGTTAATAAATATTACCAAATCGATTCCCTAACTCCCATGGTATATTAATTCCATAGAATGATGGTGGATTCTAAAACAAATTATTGTGCATGTTCTCATCTATTGTCCCATTGAGATTCAACCTATGAATATAGAATGCAGAGAGGTGTAACCCCTTATCTAATTGTAAGATTGTGTGCATAACCAATAATATTAGGATATGATCAACTGAAGGTTTCTATTACAATTAGTATTCAGAAACTCCCTCAATAATTTTGAATATACAACTTATCATGAGGATTTCACTACAAAACAATAATAATTGATAAAAAATAATTTATATGATATGATAAAAATATCTATATCACTCAAATCATGACTCTATAACACAAATTTCTAATAATGCTTCATCTGCAAGGAGGTGGGACACTACGCAAACCAATGTCCAAATCATCATAGTATACACCAAAGGATACTATTGGATAATATAAAGTTATGATACTAACACAGATGAAGAGGAATGACTAGTGTTCTTATGTTGTTATTAAAGAATTATTTCATTTTAGTGTTGTATCAATGATGTTCTGGTTATATGAATTATGGAGATAAATAAGGATTGTACTACAATACTATTTCATTAAGAATTTGAGATATTATGGTACTATGAAAAGTGACTCAACAACAAGTTAATTTTTTTTAAAAATACTTGGTTGAAGGAAAGGTAATCCTTAATATGGTCTTGATACTAAGGTATTAATTTTGGAATAAGAGATGGTTTATTTGGATGAATTATATTGGATATTCTTGACTACATTGACACTGATTAATGGTTTGTTTATTTCATCATTGTTGGAATATTAAAAGTTTTTGGATATAAGGAATAAATCTAATATTATATAAGGAATAAGGGGGCATGAATGTAATCAAAAATGTTTTATGGTAATTCAGAGTGTTACCATATTTTAAAATAATACATGATGAAGGTGTTCACATGCTATTACGGGAAAAAAAGGATCTTCATTGTGTTTACCTACGTTATATATTTTGGACTGTGAGTTTGGGCAGAAGTATTTTGGATAATTCTAGTTTGAGATTATTTTTGGATTTCCATAAAAAGGATAACCTGTAGGTTGGGCGGCAACCCATCGTATCCAGAAAAGCCGCAATACTTGAACCAACAACCGAAGGGCAACAAGGGTGTATCACCTACCACTAGCCCACGTGATGTCCTGGATTGAATAATGTAGTTTTCTAAAGGGTTTGATATGCGAAATATAAATTCTTTATTTTTGTAACCCTATGCGATTAGGATAAATAGAATATATATATATATATATATATTTTAAATCATTTAGAATGAAATATGAGTTTATAGTAGGAATTAGTTGAAAGATGAAAATGTACTTGTCAAGTATATATAAATACATATATATATATATATATATATATATATCCTCTTATTTTATGGATAAATTAATTATTAAACATTATGGAAGGGATCTGAAAACCAAAATTATGTTATCCTAATACCTTACGTTTTGTTGAACCGATGGTATTTAAAATCATCATAAATTAGTGGCTTTGAGGCCCACAATTCTACAATTATTTTTGATTGATGAACTCAATCATTCCCTATAAATATTTACGTTTTCCCTCTATTTACGTGTCTCTAATTTCCACCAATGTTCTCATAATCGAGATAATAACTTGGTGGTGACCCATTCATTTCTCTTTTCCTCTTATTAAGACTAAATTTTATTAACCCAATATCTGATGTGGGTTTTCCCACAATGATATTTTAAATTTTCAACATTTTATTTTTGATGAAAAATTTCAAATTACTAGGACACAATTTATTAAAGGATTAGAGAATGTAACACCCCAAGCTTCCACGGTACGCTTAACTTTTAATAATACAGTAGCGTGTGTTGAACACAACTTCGAGTTATAACACACCACAACCAATCAAACTAGCCGTTATGAATAGTAATATCCACTTTTTAAAATTTTATAAATTTTATCATTCAAAATTGAGTTCATTTTTGGATTCGAAATATCGAAATTATCTTAGTGTGAAATTTTAGGGCTTTTCCGATAACTTTCATATTTTGATGAATATTGAAAATTACTAAATTTTTATTAAAAACAACTTTTTTTAATCGAAATAACTAATAGTGATAAATTATGAATTGAGTGGTTCTAAATCATATTTAGAATATATTTTTACCATTTAATACAATGTTGGTCATTGGACATAATTTTACATTAAAACCAGACATTAACAATTGTCAATATTTGATATTATTATCTCTTAAAAACTAGCTTTTTGTTTTTATAACGATATTTAATTTTAAATAAATTTATGCCACTTTTGTGTTTTGAATTTGGAAAAATGGACTACATATTTGTAATTAGGATTTAAAAATTTTCTAAATAGGTATCTGTTATTTTTAGACATTTTGAATAAATAATTCGGTAAATATTTTATTTACTATGGTTAAAGGGTAAATCTTGTAAATAAGGGTAAAATAATAATATTATAATAATAATAATAAATTACCCTAAAACGTTTATTAACCTTATTGGTTGATACATTTATAACTATGAACATCTTTGGTTAGATTTTGGGACCCCATGGATCCACTTGTAACTAATAATGACACTTTATATTAATTAAGTTAAAGTAAATACAAAAATGACATAAGCCTATATCTTTTAGAAAAAAAAAATTTACATAGGGTTATATATGTAATATATTCGACTATAAATATTCATTAGAAATCTAAATATATTTCTTACATAATTATATATTATTTATAATTTATAGACATTACATATGTTAATTTATTTATGACACAATGATGATGCCATAATTACCTTATTAGTGAAATATTAAAATAATTGAAATTATTAATAACCAAATAAATATAATATGAGACTTTTAATGAATTACATGAATTTTATAGGTTAATATGACATGTTGGTATTGATTTAATTAACTTTTTACGAAGTAATCATGCTGTTATGATCTTCACAAAAATCATATACCAAATAGTTTCAAAATTGACATAAAAGAGTTTTAAAACAAATATTATATTATTAATTGATATTAAATTCCTAAAAATCTAATATTCGGCCAAAGGACTTGTATCAGGATAGGTGTTTAATTAATGGACCACTTGGGGTTATCTTGGATGTATATAGTATGTTTATTAACTATATAATGTAAAAATCAAAAGTGACATGGTAAGTGTCAAACTAATTAACCAAGAGTTAAAACTAAAATATATGGTTAATATAATGACCCAAACCTGTATAAAATATATTTGTTTAAATTATTTCTACCCATCCCCACCTTAGTATTTTAATAATCGACTTTGGAGCCATTATAAATAGAATATAAATTTATTATAAATTAATACTTTAAGTTTTTTCTAAAGAGCCCCTCCTCCCCCTTATAAAAGGACATCACTTATAACCAATTCCTCACTCCTCTCAAGCCTTTTGGCTCCACCAAACTCTACCCAATTAATCTCCCTACATACCTCCCCTACTACTAGAAGCCTCACATTAGGAATAAGGAACATCAAGTGTCCTTTTTGGTTCAAACCAAATGGAGTTACCCAAATTAAAGGTAACAATTTCTCTTAGTTTCTTTTCTTTTATTTTACTTCTCCAACCCCTAAACTCTTCATATTATTTTATTTTTTAACAAAACCAGTATCATAAATATACTAATAAAATGTTATTATAGTTATTATAACTACAATTACACACACCTCCATCTTATGGTGAAGAACATAATGTTTCTGTGGATGGCAATGAAACGCGTCACGAAACAATGTTTGTTCAATTATCTCCTACAACCTCTCATGGTGGCCGTTATGATGGAAATATAATTAAATATGATATTTATGATATTTATTTTATATATAATCTTCTTTAATTCCATTTTATATCATACCATTATTCATTTTATGTTATATATATATATGATAATTTCATTTGAGGAAATGCGAACTACCGCCCCCTCAAAGTGATATGACTCGTTCATACCATACCTGGAACGAATAAAGGATGGTATTAATGAAATTAAGTAAAAAATATATGATATTATATTATATTGGAATAATATTATACCTATGTATCATTTGGTTTTTATTCCATTTAAAATGAAAAATTAAGAGGAAGTAGTGTGCGTGCGTACGTATGGACTATCATCTCCACGAATATGATGAGATTCATTCCCCATTGTATCCATTCAAGAATAAATTTCATTTGATGTTTAAAAATAATTTTTAAGGACTTTATATCATTATGGATATGTATAATATACAACCTATCCATAATAAATATGACTTATGTAACAAAGCATAAAAAAGAAAATGAGTAAGTTAACACCAAAAACGACGATAACACTAAGATATTATTAAAAAAAAAGTGTTAAAAGATCATATATGATATCATATTAATATATATGAATATTTTATAATTTAATAAAAATGATTTAAATATTATACTTGATTTTAACCTACACTCTATCAAGGAAAAGTACAATGTAAGGGGTTTTCATCTCACTCCTCATTCCTGTGAGATTCATTCCATATTGCCACTATTACCTTTTTTGTGGTTTATGTACTTCCCATTATTATATTATTTATGTAATACACATTAATTTATGTGTATTTACATATTCATTTTATGATACCTCTTTCACGGGGCGTATGTTTTGTAAGTTACCAAATTGGTAAGGGTTAATTTCACAATCTCTTTATTATCCGAGGTTGTTTTTACATAAGTATCTAGAGGGATATATTTATTATCCATGTCCATGATTTATGAAAGAGTTTTCAAAGAGATTATTTTAAGGTAATTTTTACTAAAACATCATTTCAAATGTTTTAAATTTTTATTCTTCTAAATCGTTCTCATTATTGTCCATGTCTTCAAAATGGTTTTTAAGGATTTATTTATATGGACATGAATGTTTTTAAAATGTCAATTACTTTTAAAATTTTCAAATTGTTATGTGACACTTTTATTCAAAAAATTATTTAAATGAATTATTTTCCAAATTTTATGACTTTTTATTGTTTTCATGAAAAATGTGTATTTTTCTCAAAGAGTTTTACAAATCATTTTCATCAACGTAAAAATTTATTAATGGATTTTAAACTTGTTTTGAAGTTGATTTATCATGATACAAATCTTCTATATTGTGTAGAATATTTTGTGATATGTTTTATTGTGGATGTGTTATTTTTATACCATTCATGGTTTATGGGTAAAGTATTGACATTTCTAATGCTAGTTTAAATAAGAATGTTTATGTTATGTTTATACCTTTTCATATGAGGAATGCATTGGACTTAGTAAGTGATAGGTGGAGCCCACTATATCTCCTCGATGCATTGGAAGGTATCATGAGAAAAACTGGTGTCTTGGCATGAGGCTTTGATAAAATCTTATTTTAGTCTTGGGACGAGGCCTTGGCTATGTGGTTATGATATTCTGGAATTATTCATTCCATCTTTATGAAAGTGGTTATTGATATTGCATGTGATTATTTGACTAGTATAATATCCGTGTGAATAAGTAAATGGAATTATTTCATTTTATCTTTTCCATATTATGATGAAGTTCAAGTTTAAATGTCCTTTCTTTTAGTTATACATTGCATTAAATTTTTATGCTTATTTTCGAATGTTTCCACAGTATTGCTTACCCTTACTGAGCGTTTGAGCACACCCCTTTCTATGTTTTATTTTCCCAGGATTCCAAGAAGTGTATTTTGATTGATATCCAGGGTCAAGCCAAGGGAATAATGGCATTCTTAAAGTATTATTTATGTTGTTTTGTATGTTATAAAGTGTAATCTGACATTCATGTATGTAATCTATTTTCCAAGACTGCTAAACCAATCGGTCCTTCAGGACTTGATTCCGTGTAATCATGCCAATGTATTAAAATAATGCACCGACTCTGGGTAACTGGGGTTGGGGCGTTACATTATATATCTATGGAATGTTTTCCAGCCATATATAGTAGTCTATCAGACATAGATATTTAATAGTGGTTATAATAGGTTGATGTTTCCCTAAATTTTTAATATTATGAATGATAGCCAAAATATTCCATTGAAATGTGTTTTCATAATATTATGGATCATGTGTGGTAAAAGATGGACCTAGGTTTATAAGAAGGGGTTTCTTGGGATAAGTATCTAGTAATTAATAAAGTGGTGTCTTCTCCTACTTGTGTAAGAATAAATGTATAAGGAACTCTTAAAGATCCCAAATGTGGAGTCCAATGTCCTGATTCATAGTGTATTATTTTTCACATTGAATTACAAATTTTAATTAAAAATTTCTAATAAATAAGTTTATGTGTGAAATTTTGAGTCTTTAAGGAGGTTTGGGATTTTTTGGACGATGGTGAGATTTTTGTTGAAGACTTGATTAGATGTGAGGGATCATGGTATGATATTTAAGGGAGTGGTTCTCAAGGATGTTGGGAGAGATATAGATTATGTCATCGATTATGGGACATAATGTAGGATAAATATGAGAGTGATGTGTTATATTGTATTTTGATAATGGAATTTAGATATTGGTTTAATAGATCATGTTAAAGTGTGTCAGGTAAGATGATAATTTTTTGGTGTGAATGGGAGGGACACCAATAATATGTGTTCCTTGTGGGTCATTGTGTTCACTTTTTTAGATGAATTGCCTATATTTTCATGTAGAGTTGTGGGATTATTATTTATTGTCAGTTATTCATGACTATGACTTGATATTAAAATTTTATGGTGTATGTGTTTTGAGATATTTACCATTTCCTTTTGGAAGAATCCATTGAATTAATTGTTAACTATGTAATTTAAAAAGAAATTATAATATTTTCAATATACATATCCTAAAGTTGTTTTTAATATTCCAAACTGTATTATATAAATAAGATAGTTTATTTATCATTTATGTTGTTTAAATAATATAAGTTGGTTTCATGTACTTTATTTTATAAACATGGTCATCTTAAATAAATTTTAAACGCAATGAAAAGTCAAATATTCATGTTTACTGAACATAAATGTTATTCAAATATAATATCATGAGTATATTTTTCACACAAAAAAAGAATTATTTTTTGTAAAAGCATGGAGTTATTAATGACATAATATATTTTTTCTTCCTTCATATTTCCCATTATACCAATATTTGTATGCAGAAGTCTTTTTTATTTGGCATCTCAAATATCGATTACATTTTTGTAAAATACTTTCCTATATTTAGATTCATTATTCTAGAATATTTTTATTTACATAGTGAAAATATATAATAATTAAATGATAGATCATGTGACTGTTATATATATTTTACAGATTTATATAATAGTACTATGGATAGTTTCAAAGTCATTTGAGTCGTATCTTTTGGTAATTTCATTGTTCATTATCCTATACTTTCTTATTCATTGGTTGGATTTTATTGTAAATAATAATAATAATTTTATATGAATCTAATTTAGTGTATTAATCACTGAAATATAATTATACCACATATTTCTTCTTTTGTAGGTTTTTGGAATGGCTCAGTTTCGAATTAGTGGATGTTATAGTGTGATTCGGGATGAAATTTTATATAAGAAAGGCATTTCAGCAAGACAAGCAGTTTTTATCCTTTAGGAGTTCTCTAGTTGAACAAGGTTTTGGATATTATTATGTAATTTATATTTCATTGGGTTTTTGTGTGATGGTGCATGTTGTGGATTGGGGTATTATCTAAGAGAGTTATGTAACACCACAAGATTTCATAGTACGTTATTTCTTCAACGTAATTCAATAACTTGCACTAAATGCAACACCGAGTTCAAGCTCACCACGACATACCAAACTAGCCGTTCAAAAGCGGTTATGAATAGTATTAACTGAATTTTGAATGTCATATAATTGTTATAATTTTAGAATCCATATTATGAGTTTCTTTGATATAATGTAAGAACAAATTCATTTTTTCAGATAAAAAAAGTATTTTTCAAAAAATGCACTTTTACCAACTTTTAATGGTGATCCCATTTTAAATCAAATATTTGAAACATTTATATATTAAATTTGACAAAACAAACTTCTTCTTTAGAATTGGGACATAAGAATTTAGTTTCAATAAATTTTTGGTACTTTTCTGATAACTTTCATATTTTGATTAATAGTGAAAATTACTAATTTTTAATAAAAAACTAATTTTTTAATCGAAATAATTAATAGTGATAAATTATGGATTTGAGTGATTTTAAAGTATTATTAGATTATATTTTTACCATTTAATCCAATGTTGTTCATTATACATAATTTCACATTTAAACTGGACATAAGCAAGAGCTAATATTTTAATAGTTATTATTTCATAAAAACACGAATCTTGTTTTGATTGCGGGAATTAATTTTAAATTAACAAATGAAACTTATATGTCTTAAATTTGGTAAAATAGACTTCATTATTGAATTCAGAATCTCAAAATTAGATTTGGGTGAATTTTTGGTATTTTTCTGAAAACATTTAATTTTTGATTAATAGTGAAAAACACAGAGTTACAAATTAAAACTGAATTTAAATTTAATTAATTATTTATTTTATTTATATTTAATTAAGGTCAAAATATATACATAATACCTATATAAGTTCAATTTAATTCAATGGAGTTAGTTTAGAATAATTTTAGATATATAAAAAATTTATTGAACTTTTCACGATCTTTTACCCACCTCCTAAGAAAATTTGATCTTTCATATAAAACATTATTTTACCACTTCTGTGAGTGGAATTTCAATAATCGGAGAGACAAACTGTTAATATCAAGTAGTAAAATGTGGTTCAATAAGATAAAAATAAATTTTGTTGAATAGTAACTTTTTTCTTTTATTTACCATGGTAAAAAGTAAATAGTGTAATTAAGGGTAAAAATGAAATTATTATTACCCTAAAAAATTTCCTATTTCTATTGGATAAGTATAATTCGACCAAATACAACCTTAGTAATAAAATATGAACCTCTTTGGTCCACTTGGATTAGATTGGGACATTTATTATTATTTAATTCAAAGAAGAGTTAAAAGATTTAAAATAAAAGTTTAATAACTAAATCATTTTTAATATAGGGGTATACATAAGATAAATTAGATTATAAATATTAATTAGAAATATATAAATACTTCCTACCTAATGGTATTTTATTTATAATTTTTATACGTTAAATAATTTAATTTATTTATGACACAGTGGTGATGCAGTAACTACCTAATTAATGAAATATGAAAATAATTGATATTATAAATATCCAAATAAATGTAATTTGAGACTTTTATTGAATTCCAATAATTTTATAGGTTAACATGACATATAATTATTGGTTATATGACTTTTATTAGAAGTAATAACGTAGTTATGAATTTATAAAAAACAAAATACCCAATAGTGTCAAAATTGACATAAAGGAGTTTTTAAAACAAATATTATATTATTTATTGATATTATATTCCTAAAAATCAAAGGATCGGCCAAAGGACTTATATAGGGATATGTGTATCATTAATGTACCACTTGGGGGTCTCTTGGAAGTATATATAAAGTTTATTAAATATATAATATAAAAATATAAAGAGAGATGGTAAATGTCAAACTATTTAACTAAGAGTTAAATCTAAAAGATAAGGTTACTATAGTGACCCAAAACTGTCTAAAATCTATTGGTTGAGTGGTTTGAGACCCATAACCCCATTAGACTTTGAATAATCCACTTTTTATCCATTAGAAACCGAATATAAATTTATTATAAATTAATATATAAATTGTTTCCTAAAGAGACCCTCCTCCTCTTATAAAAGTACACCACTTCAAACCAATTCCTCACACCTCTCAAGCCTTTTGGATCATCCAAAATCTGACCAATTAATCCCCCTATATCCTTCTACTCCTCCTAGATTCCTTACCTTAGGCAGAAGGCACTTCAAAAGTAATTTTTGGTTCAAACCAAAGGGAGTTACCCAAATTAAATGTAATGATTTCTCTTAGCTTATTTTATTTTATTTTACCTCTCCAACCCATAAACTATTCTTATTTTTTTCTTTTGTACCTTAAACAGTATAATAAATATACTAGGATATTGTTATGAGATGTATTAAAACTACACATACACACACCTTTTTCTAATGGGTGAAGAACATGATGTTTTTGTGGATGGAAACCAAACGCCTCACAAAACGATGATTGTTCAATTTTCTCCTACAACCTCTCATGGTGGCAATTATGATGGAAATATAATTAAATGTGATATTAATGATATTTATATTATATATTATCTTCTTAAATTCCATTTTATAGAATAACATTATTCGTTTCATGTTGTATATATATACAAAAATTTCATTTGAGGAAGTGCTGACTACCGCCCCCTAAATGTGATATGACTCATTCATACCATACATGGAACGTATAAAGGATGGTGTTAATGAAATTAAGTAACACATATAAGATATTATATTATACTAGAATAATAATATACCTATGTATAATTTGGTTTTTATTCCTTTTAAAATGAAAAATGAATTGGAAGTAGCATTTGTGCATACGTATGGATTACCGTCTCCACGAACGCGATGAGATTCATTTCCCCATCATATCCATTCAAGACTAATACTAGTTTGATGTTTAAAATAAATGTTTAAGGACTTGATATCATTCTAAATATGAATAATATACAACCTATCTATAACAAACAAGGCTTACGTAACGAAGCATATAAAGGAAAATGAATCAGTTAACACCCGAAACGACTATAATACAAAAATATTATTATGAAAGAAAAATTAAAAGATCATATATGATATAATATTTATGTATATTATCAAGTATAATTTAATAAAAATGATTTAACTATTATACAGGAGGTTAACCTACACTCTATCAAGTAAAAGTACAAGGTAATGGTTTATTTCACAATCTCTTCAATATCTGAGGTAGTTTATACGTAATTATCTAGTGGGACCTATTTATCAACCACATCCTTGTTTCTTAAAAATGTATTTCAAAACATTCTTAATATTTTAAAGAATATGGGTTAAATTCATTTATACCCTTGTTTTACTTTTTATAAGAAGTTTATAAAGGAATCTTTACGTCATTTTCTAAACAAGGTCATTTTTATCCTTTTCGATAAATTAAGGTAAGAATGTCTTTTTTTAAGTTATACGGTGGGTGCGGCTATTTTCCACCATTGTAAAATCATTGAAGCTTCCCTTAAAAGCTTATAAAAATATTTTCAAAGTAGATGTTTTATTTAATAATTAAGTGACTTATAAATGATTTAAAAAAAAGAGATGTTTCTCACAAACAGTTTTGATATCATCTATGTCAACATCCTTTGATGGATTTTAAGCTTATTTGAAGTTGATTTATTATTATACAAAACATCCATATTGTATTTAAGGTTTTGTGATATGTTTTACTATGGATGTGTTATTTTTATACCATTCATGTTTTATGGATAAAGTATTTACATTTCATATGCTAGTTTTAATACGAATGTTTATGTTATGTTTAAACCTTTTCATATGGGAATGCATTGGACTTAGTAAGTGATGGGTGGAGCCCTCTATAGCTCCACGATGCATCGGTAGGTCTCATGAGACAAACTAGTGTCTTGGAACGAGGCTTTGACCAAATCTTATTTGTATTCTTGGCATGAGGCCTTGGATACGTTGTTATGATACTCTGGCATTATGCATTACATCATTATGAAAGTGGTTATTGATATTTCATGTTATTATTAGACAAGAAGAATATCCATGTAAACAAGTAAATGGCATTATTTCATTTTATTTTTTTCCATATTATTCTGAAGTTCAAGTTTAAAAGGATTTTTTAGTCATACATTGCCTTAATTGTTTAAGCTTATTTATGAAAGTTTCCACTATATTTTTATCCATACAAAGGATCTGATCTCACCCCTTTATGTGTTTTATTTTCCCTAGGATGTGGAGAAATATTTTATGAACGACCTCCAGGGATAGTCTGAAGGGGATATGAGTGTCGACCATGGAGACTATATTATTTTAGTTTTTCACTTTATGATTTAATGTATCATTTATGAATGTTTCTAGAGATTCCAAGGCTACTAAAATAATCAGTCTTCCAAGACATGACCTTTTGTGATCATGCCAATGATACGTAATAATGCACCGACTCTGGATATCTGGGTTTGGGGCGTTACAGTTGGTATCAGAGGATGATTAGTACAAACCTTGGAAGCTATATTTAGATAAACTCTGATTAGAGAACATAGACCTAAGATTGACATTGAGGATTAGTATAGAAGAACTTCCTAGAATTTTGGTATTGTATAGATTTTGTGAGTTGTCTAAGAAATACATCCATGTATTGATACAAGCAGGTAGAGGCGGCTCTGGAACAGATGTATCTCGGGGTAAAACCCAAAAACACCACTTTGAGCTAGACTCGAATGGGAACTGGTGCACGACAACGGGCCTTGCTGCACTCCTGGTTACGTCACTACCGGGGGATATGCTTAGGATAATTTTCATTTTCTTTAAAAATCATTTATGAAGGGTTTATGACTATATAATTCCTCAATGAAAAAATATTTATGAATATGGATTGTATCCATAAACCATTCAATTTATGTTAGGTATTTTACATGTTTTGAATTATTCATTGCAATTCATAAACTAGCCTAGTTTATGCTATTGTATAGAAATGGCGCCCAGTAGAAGGAATGTGAACTCCAGCAATACGTCTGATCCAAAGAGAATGAAGGATCATATCTTTCACAGTATTAATCCAACATTTAGAAGGGAAATAGTGCCCCATGTATTCTCAACATATGAAGAAATAGTATCATGTGTTAATAAGATAAGTAAAGAATTCTCTGAGTCCTATGTCATTGAAGGGAAGTAAGAGAAGAAAAGGATGGAAGAGAGAAATATGGGTAAAGGGAATAGGGAAAAGAAGAATTTTCCCATATGTTGTAAATGTGGGAAGACACACCCTAGAACTTGCCTAAAGGGAATGGGAGTTTGTTATAAGTGTGGAGAATAAAGACACCAAGTATGTGCCTCTAAGGGTAAGAAAAAGGATTCAAATGTACAATGCTACATCTGCAAGGAGTTGTGACACTATGCGAACCAATGTCCAAATCATCAGAGTACGCCCCAAATAATTTTATTGGATAATAATCAAGTTATGATACTGCCACATATGAGAAGTAATTATTAGATTTTTTTATGTTGTCATTAAAGAATTATGTCATTTGAGTGTTGTATCAATGATGTACTGGTTATAATAATTATAGAGTATACAAGGATTGTACTGCATTACTATTTTATTAATGACATGATATTGTGTTGAACCATGAAAAGTGACTCAATAGCATGTCAAATTTTTGGAAAATATGTGGTTGAGAGAAATATAAACCATAATATGGTTCTGATACCGAGGTAGTGATTTGGGAATAATACATGATTGATTTGGATAAATTACATTAGTTATTCTTGATTACCATGAAAGTGATTAATGATATTCCATCATTGTTTGAGTTTACAAAAATTTTGGATAGAAGGAGTATATCCAGTATTTTATATGTAATAAGGGATCATGAATGTAATCAATATGGTTTTATGGTAATTCAGGATGTTGTAGTGTTTTAAAAGAATCCTTGATGAAGGTGTTCACATGTTATTACGTGGAAAAAATGATCTTCATTGTGTTTAACTTTCTTATAAATTTTGGACTGTGAGTTTGGACCAAAGACTTTTGGATATTTCTAGTTTGAGATTATTTTTGGATTTCCATAAAAAACAACTCGGAGGTCGAGCGGCAACCTGTCACGTCCGGCAAGGCCGTGAGACTTGAACCCACAACCGAAGGGTGACAAGGGTGTATCACCTACCACTAGTCCATGTGATGTCCTGGATTGAATAATGTAGTCTTTTTTACAAAATAAATTCTGGTATATGAATTATAAATTCATTTTTTTAAACCTCATACGAATAGGATAAATATGAAATTATTTTATGTTCTGTAATCTTTTAGAGTAAAAGATGAGTTTGTGGTAGAAATTAGTTAAAGGATGGGACTCTACTTATCAAGTATATATTTTTATTCTTCTCTTATTCTATGATGAAATTAATTCTTATAATTTAGTGAAGGGATCTTAATAAAAATGTGTTATCCTAATACCATATGTTTTGTTGAACCGATAGTATTTTAAATCATCATAAATTGATGAATTTAAGGCCCTCAATTTTAAACTTGTTTGTGATTGATAACCTCAATCGCTACCTATAAATATTTACATTTCTCCTCCAATTATATTTCTCTAATTTCCACCAATTTTCTTCTAATATAGATCATAATTTGGTGGTGACCCTTTCATTTTCCTTTTACTCTTATTAGAACTAAATTTTATTAACCTAATTTCCGATGTGGGTTTTCCCAATGGTATTTTCTATTTTCAACATTTTATTTTAGAAAAATAATTTCAAATTGAGAGGAAAAAATTCATTTAAGGAGGGAAGAATGTGACACCCCAGTATTTCATAGTATGTTATTTCTTCAAAGTAATTCAATAACTTCCACTACAAACAACACAGAGTTCAAGCGCACCATGACATACCAAACTATTAGTTCAAAAGCAGTTATGAATTGTATTAACTTAATTTTTAATGTTATATAATCTTTATAATTTTAGATTCCATGTTATGAGTTTCAAAGATATTATGTAAGAACAAATTCATTTTTTTCAGATAAAAGAAGTATTTTTCAAAAATGCACTTTTACTGACTTTTATTGGTGAACCCATTTTAAATCAAATATTTGAAACTTTTATATATTCAATTTGACAAAATAAACATCTTTATTAGAATTTGTACATAAGAATTTAGTTTCAATAAATTTTTTGTACTTTTCTGATAACTTTCATATTTTGATGAATAGTGAAAATTACAAAATTTTAATTAAAACAAACTTTTTTAATTGAAATAATTAACAATGATAAATTATGAATTAGAGTGACTTTAAAGTATAATTAGATTATATCTTTACCATTTAATCCAATGTAGGTCATTGGACATAATTTCACATTTAAACTGGACATAAGCAGGTGCTAATATTTTAATAGTTATTATTTCTTAAAAACATTCATCTTGTTTTGACAATGAGAATTAATATTAAATTAATAAATTAAACTTGTATGTTTTTAATTTGGTAAAATAGACTTCATTATTGAATCGGAATATCAAAATTAACTTTGGGTGAATTTTTCGTATTTTTCTGAAAACTTTTAATTTTTGACGAATAGTGAAAAACAATGAGTTATGGTTTAAAACTGAATTGTTATTTAAGTAATTATTTATTTTATTTGAATTTATTTAAGGTAAAAATAGATAAATAATACCTATATAAGTTCAATGTAATTCATTGGAGTAATATTAGAATAATTTTAGATATATAAAAATTTTATTGAACTTTTCACGCTCTTTTACCCACCTCCTAGGAGAATTTGAAAATTCACATAAAACATAATTTTACCACTTATGTGAGTGGAAATTCAAAAATCCGAGAGACACAGTTAATATCAAGAAATAAAATGTGGTTCAATAGGATAAAAATAGTTTTTGGTGAATAGTAACTTTTTACTTTTATTTTTAATGGTAAAAAGTAAATAGGGTAATTGAGTGTAAAAATGAAATTATTATTACCCTAAAACATGTCCTAATTCTAATGGATACATATAATTCAACTAAAAAAACCTTAGGAATAAAATATGAACCGCCTTGGTCCACATAGATTAGATTAGGACTTTTATTATTATTTAATTCGAAGAAGAGTTAAAAGAGTTAAAATCAATGTTTAATAACTAAAACATTTTTAATATAGGGTTATACATTAGATAAATTCGATTATAAATATTCATTATAAATATAAATATATTTACTATATAATGGTATATTATTCATAATTTTTAGACATTAAATAATTTAATTTATTTATGACACAATGGTGATGCAGTAATTACCTATGTAATGAAATATTAAAATAATTGATATTATAAATATCCAAATAAATGTAATTGGAGTCTTTTTATGAATTAAAATAATTTTTAGGTTCATATGGAATATTATTATTTATTATAAGAATTTTATTCGATGTAATAATGCTGTTATGAATTTATCAAAAACAAAATACCCAACAGTGTCAAAATTGACATAAAAGAGATTTGAAAAGAAATATTATATAATTAATTGATATTATATTACTAAAAATATAAGGATTGAAAAAAGACTTATATAATGATAGTTTTATAATTATTGGACCACTTGGGGGACTCTTGGTAGTATATAGTAAGTATATTAACTATATAATATAAAAATACAAAAAGACATGGTAAATGTCAATCTAATTAACTAAGAGTTAAATCTTAATGATAAGGTTACTATAGTGACCCAAACCTGTCAAAAATCTATTGGTTCGGTGGTTTTAGACCCATACCCACCTTATACATTTAATAATACACTTTGGATCCAATAGAAACCGAATATGAATTTATTATAAATTAATAATTTATGTTTTTCCTAAAGAGCCCACCCTCCCCCTTATAAAAGGACACCACTTCTAACCAATTCCACACACCTATAAAGCCTTTTTGCTCGTCCAAACTCTGACCAATTAAGCTCCCTACATCCCACTCCTCCTCCAAGATGCCTTACCTTAGGTAGAAAGAACTTAATGAGTCTTTTTTGGTACAATCCAAAGGAGTTACCCAAATTAAAGGTATCAATTTATCTTAGCTTCTTTTCTTTTATTTTACTTCCCCAACCCCTAAACTCTTCTTTTTATTTTCTTTTGTAACAAAACCAGTATCCTAAATATACTAGGACATTTTTATGAGAATTATTCGAACTACACTTACACACACCTCCATCTAATGGGTGAAGAACATAATGTTTATGTGGATGGAAACCAAACGCCTCACGAAGCGATGATTGTTCAATTATCTCCTACCACCTATCATGGTGTCCATTATGATGGAAATATAATTAAATATGATATTAGTGATATTTATTTTATATATAAGCTTCTTTAATTCAATTTTATATCAAACTATTATTCTTTTCATGTTGTATATATATACGATAATTTCATTTGAGGAAGTGTGAACTACCGCCCGCTCAAAGTGATATGACTCGTTCATACCATGCATGGAACATATAAAGGATGGTGTTAATGAACATAAGTAACACATATAAGATATTATATTATAATGGAATAATAATATATCTATGTATCATTTGGTTTTTATTTCTTGTAAAATGAAAAATGATATGGAATTAGCGTTCGTGCGTACGTACGGATTACCGTCACCACGAACTCGCTGAGATTCATTTCCCCATCATATCCATTCAAGACTAATTCTCGTTTCATGATTAAAAGTAATTTTTGAGGAGTTGATATCATTATGAATATGAATAAGATACAACATATTCATAATAAACACGGCTTACGTGATGAATCATATAAAGGAAAATGAATCAGTTAACACCCGAAATGACGATAATAATAAAATATTGTTAACAAAGCAATATTATAACATCATATATGATATCATATTTATGTATATGATTCTTTTATAATTTAATAACAATGATTTAACTATTATACAGGAGGTTAACCTACACTCTATCAAGGAAAAGTACAAGGTAATGGTTTATTTCACAGTCAATTCAATATCTGAGGTTGTTTATATGTAATTATCTATTGGGACCTCTTTATCATCCACATCCATGATTCTTAAAAATGCATTTCAAAACATTCTTACTATTTTATAGAATATCGGTTAAAGTCATTTATACCCTTGTTTGACTTTTTATAATATGTTTATAAAGGAATATTTAAATCCCTTTCCACATAAGGACCTTTTTAATATTTTCGACAAATTAAGGTAAGAATGTCTTCTTTTTATCTTATATGGCGGGTGCGGCTATTTTCTATAGTTTTAATATCTTCGAAGCTTCCCTTACAATCATATAAGAATATTTTCAGAGTAAATGTTTTATTTTATAATTAAGTGACTTTTAAATGATTTTCAAAAAAGGTGATATTTCTCTCAAATAGTTTAGATTTCATCTATGTCAACATCCTTTGATTGATTTTAAGAATATTTGAAGTTGATTTATTATGATACAAAACATCTATATTGTATTGAAGGTTTTTTGATATGTTTGACTGTGGATGTGTTATTTTTATACCATTCAGGTTTTATGGATGAAGTATTTACATTTTGTATGCTAGTTTTTATATGAATGTTTATCTTATGTTTAAACCTTTTCATATGGGAATGCATTGGACTTAATAAGTGATTGGTGGTTCCCGCATAAGATCCTCGATGCATCGGTAGGTCTAATGAGACAGAATAGTTTCATGAAATGAGGCTTTGACAAAATAATATTTGTAGTCTTGGCACGAGGCCTGGGCTACGTGGTTATGATAGTCTGGAATTATGCATTCCATCATTATGAAAGTGGTTATTGATATTGCATGGGATTATTCGACTAGTAGTATGTCCATGTGAACAAGTAAATGAAATTATTTCATTTTATTTTTTCCATATTATGTAGAAGTTCATGTTTAAAAAGATTTTGTTTTAGTTATACATTGCCTTAAATGTTTATGCTTATTTATGAAAGTTTCCGCTATATAGTTATCCTTACAGAGCATCTCAGCTCACCCATTTCTATGTTTTATTTTTCCCAAGATGTGAAGAAATATTTTATGACTAACCTACAGGGATAGTCTGAAGGGGATATGAGTGTGGAACCTGGAGACTATATAAGTGTTGTTTTTCACTTTTTGATGTAATGTAACATTTTTTCATGTATCTAGTGATTCCAAATCTACTGAACTAATCGGTCTTTCAAGACATGATATTTTTTGATCATGCCAATGATACGTAATGAAGCACAGACTCTAGGTAACTAGGGTAGGGGTGTTACAGTTTGTATCAGAGAAAGTTTAGTACAAACCTAGGAAGCTAGATTTAGATAAACTCTGATTAGAGCACATAGACCTATGATGGAATTTGACGATTAGTATAGAAGAACTTCCTAGATTTTTGGTATTGTAGAGATTTTTTGAGTTTTACAAGTAATACATCCCTATATGGATACGAGCAGGTAGAGGCAGCTCTGGCACAGATGTAACTAGGGGTAAAACCTGAAAACACCGCTTTGATCTAGACTCGAATGGGAACTAGTGCATGACAATGGGCCTTACTTCACTCCTGGTTACGAGACTCCTAAGGGATATTCTTAGGATAATTATAATTTTTTTAAAAATCATTAAGAAGGGTTTATGAGTATATAATTACTCAATGAAAAACTATTTATGATTATGGATTATATCCATAAACCATTCAATTTATGTTAGGTATTTTAAAAGTTTGGAATTATTCATTTCAATTCATAAACTGACCTTGTTTATGCTATTGTATAGAAATGGTGCCCAGTAGAAGGAATGTGAACTCCAACAATACGTATGATCCAAAGAGTAATAAGGATCATATCTTTCACTGAATTAAGCCAACATTTAGAAGGGAAATATTCTCCCATGTATTCTCAACATATGAAGAAATAGTATCATGTGTTAATAAGATAATTAAAGAATTATCTGAGTCCTATGGAATTGAAGGCAAGCAAGAGAAGAAAATGATGGAAGAGAGAAATATGGGTAAAGGGAATAGGGAAAAGAAGAATTTTCCCATATGTTGTAACTGTGGGAAGACACACCCTAGAACTTTCCTGAAGGGAATGGGAGTTTGTTATAAGTGTGGAGAAAAAGGAAAACCAAGTATGTGACTTTAAGGGTACGAAAAAGGTTTCAAATGTACAATGCTTCATCTGCAAGGAGTTGTGACACTATGTGAACCAATGTCCAAATCATCAGAGAATGTCCCAAATGATGTTATTAGATAATAATCATGTTATGATACTTCCACAGATGAGAAGGAATAAATAGAGTTCTTATGTTGTCATTAAATAATTATTTCATTTGAGTGTTGTATCAATGATGTACTGGTTATAATAATTATGGAGTATTAAAGGATTGTACTAGAGTACAATTTTATTTACGACTAGTGATTGTGTGGAACCAAGAAAAGTGACTCAATAACAGGTTAAATTTTTGGAAAATATATGGTTTAAAGAAATATAAACCATAATATGGTTCTGATACTGAGGTAGTGATTTGGGAAAAATGCATGATTGATTTGGATAAATTATATTGGATATTCTTGACTACCATGAAAGTGATTAATGATATTCCATCATTGTTTTAGTTTACAAAATTTTTTGATAGAAGGATTATATCTAGTATTCTAGAAGGAATAAGGGATCCTGAATGTAATCAATAAGGTTTTATGGTAATTGAGGATGCTGTAGTGTTTTAAAAGAATACATGATGAAGGTGTTCACTTGTAATTACATGGAAAATGATCTTTATTGTGTTTAAATTCCTTATAAATTTTGGATAGTGAGTTTAGACCGAAGTATTTTGGATAATTCTAGTTTGAGATTATTTTTGGATTTCCATAAAAGGAAAACCCGGAGGTTGGGTGGCAACCTGTCGCGTCCGGAAAGGCCGCGAGACTTGAACCCGTAACCAAAGGGTGACAAGGGTGTATCACCTACCACTAGCCCATGTGATGTCCTGGATTGAATAATGTAGTCCTTTTTACAAAATAAATTCATGTAGATGAATTATAAATTCATTTATTTTAAACCCTATATAAATCAGATAAATAGAATATTATTTTTAAGATCTGTTATCTTTTAGATTGAATGATGAGTTTTTGGTAGAAATTAGTTAAAGGATGGGACACTACTTGTCAAGTATATATTTTCCTTATTCTCTTATTTTATGAATAAATTAATTCATATAATTTAGATAAGTGATCTTAAAACATAAAATGTGTTATCCTAATACCATATGTTTTGATGAACCGATTGTATTTTAAATCATCATAGATTGATGAATTTAAGGCCCTCAAATTTACACCTTTTTATGATTGATAACCTCAATCGCTACCTATAAATATTTATCTTTTTCCTCAAATTATATTTCTCTAATTTCCACCAATTTTCTCCTAATAGAGATCATAACTTGGTGGTTACCCTTTCATTTTCCTTTTCCTCTTATTAAGACTAAATTTTATTAACCTAATTTCCGATGTGGGTTTTCCCAAAGGTATTTTCTATTTTCAACATTTTATTTTTCAAAAATAATTTCAAATTGCGAGGAGACAATTCATTGAAGGAGGGAAGAATGTAACACCCTCGGATTTCATAGTACGTTATTTCTTCAAAGAAATTCAATAACTTGCACTACACGCAACAGAGAGTTCAAGCAAACCACGACATACCAAACTAGCCGTTCAAAAGCGGTTATGAATAGTATTACCTGAATTTTGAACATTATATAATTATTATAATTTTAAAATCCATAATATGAGTTTCATAGATATAATATAAGATCAAATTAATTTTTTTCATATAAAAGAAGTATTTTTCCAAAAATGCTCTTTTACTGTCTTTTAATGGTGAACCCATTTTAAATCCAATATTTGAAACTTTTATATATTCAATTTGACAAAATAAACTTCTTCATTAGAATTGGGACATAAGAATTTATTTTCAATAAATTTTTGGAACTTTTCTGATAACTTTGATATTTTGATGAATTCTGAAAATTACAAAATTTTAATTAAAAACAACATTTTTACTCGAAATAATTAATAGTGATAAATTACTGATTTAAATTGATTTTAAAGTATAATTAGATTATATTTTTACCATTTAATCCAATTTTTGTCATTAGAAATAATTTCACATTTAAACTGGACATAAGAAAGTGTTAATCTTTTAATAGTTATTATTTCTTAAAAACACGCTTCTTGTTTTGACAGCGGGAATTAATTTTAAATTAATAAATGAAACTTATTTGTTTTTTATTTGGTAAAATATAATTCATTATTGAATTAGGAATATCAAAATTAGCTTAGGGTGAATTTTTGGTATTTTTCTGAAAACGTTTTATTTTTTATTAATAGTGAAAAACACTGAGTTATAGTTTAAAAATGAATTTTTATTTAAGTAATTATTTATTATATTTAAATTTTATTAAGGTAAAAATAGATACATAGTACCTATATAAGTTCAATTTAATTCATTAGAGTTAGTTTATATTAATTTTATATATTTAAAAATTTTACTGAACATTTCACGGTCTTTTACCTACCTCCTAGGAGAATTTGTAAATTCACAAAAAACATAATTTTTCTGCTTCTGTGAGTGGAATTTCAAAAATCCGAGAGACATGGTTAATATCAATGTGTAAAATGTGGTTCAATAGGATAAAAATAATTTTGTGAATAGTAACTTTTTACTTTTTTTTACCACGGTAAAAAGTAAATAGGGTAATTAAGGGGGAAAATGAAATTATTATTACCCTAACACATGTCCTAATTCTAATGGCTAAGTATAATTAGAACAAAAAAACCTTAGGAATAAAATATTAACCTCTTTCGTCCACTTGTATTAGATTAGGACTTTTAATATTATTTAATTCAAAGAATAGTTAAAAGGATTAAAATCAATGTTTAATAACTAAAAAATTTTTAATATAGGGTTATACATAAGATAAATTTGATGATAAATATTCATTATAAATAGAAAAATATTTAATAAATAATGGTATATTCTTTATAATTTTTGAACATTATATAATTTAATTTATTTATGACACAATGGTGATGCAGTAATTACCTAAGTAATGAAATTTTAAAATAATTCATATTATAAATATCCAAATAAATGTAATTTGAGATTTTTATGAATTCCAATTATTTTTTGGTTAATATGACATATAATTATTAGTTATCTGAATTTTATTTGAAGTAATAATGCTGTTATAAATTTATCAAAAACAAAATACCCAATAGTGTCAAAATTGACATAAAAGAGTTATTAAAACAAATATTATATAATTAATTGATATTATATTCATAAAAATATTAGGATCATCTAAAGGACTTATATAATGATATTTGTATCATTAATGGGCCACTTGGGGGGTCTCTTGGAAGTATATTGTATGTTTATTAACTATATAATATAAAAATACCAAGAGACATGGTAAATGTCAAACTATTTAACTAAGAGTTAAATCTAAAATATAAGGTTACTATAGTGACCCAAACCTGTCTAAAATATATTGGTTGAGTTTTTTCTACCCATCCCCACCTTTTACTTTGAATAATCCACTTTGCATCCATTATAAACCAAATATTAATTTATAATAAATTAATACTTTATGTTTTTCTTAAAGAGCCCCTCCTCCCCCTTATAAAAGGACACCACTTCTAACCAATTCCTCACACCTCTCAAGGATTTTAGATCTTGAAACCTCTTACCAATTAATCACCCTACATCCCTATCCTCCTCCTAGAACCTTAACTTAGGTAGAATGCGCTTCAAGTGTATTTTTTGGTTCAAACCAAAGGGAGTTACCCAAATTAAAGGTAACTATTTCTCTTAGCTTATTTTCTTTTATATTACTTCTCCAACCCCTAAACTCTCCTTATTATTTTATTTTTTAACAAAACCAGTATCCTCAATGTACTAGTATATTGTTATGAGATGTATTCCAACTACACTAATACACACCTCCATCTAATGGGTGAAGAACATAATGTTTCTTTGGATGGAAACCAAACGCCTCATTAAACGATGATTGTTCAATTATCTCCTAGCACCTCTAATGGTGGCCATTATGATGTAAATATAATTAAATATGATATTTATGATATTTATTTTATATATAAGCTTCTATAATTCAATTTTATAGCATACCATTATTCTTTTCATGTTGTTTATATATACGATAGTTTCATTTGAGGAAGTGGAGACTACCGCCCCCTCAAAGTGATATGACTCGTTCATACCATACATGGAACGTATAAAGGATGGTGTTAATGAACATACGTTACACATATAAGATATTATATTATAATGGAATAATAATATAACTATTTATCATTTGGTTTTTTTTCCTTTTAAAATGAAAAATGATTTGGAAGTAGTGTTCGTGCGTATGTACGGATTACCGTCTCCACGAACGCGATGAGATTAATTTCCCCATCATATTCATTCTAGACTAATTATGGTTTGATGATTAATAGTAATGTTTGAGGACTTGATATAATTATATATATGAATAAGATACAACCTATCCATAACAAAAATGGCTTATGTAATGACGCATATAAAGGAAAATGAAACAGTTAACACCCAAAAAGAAATAATAAGAAAATATTATTAACAATCCAATATTAAAAGATCATATATGATTTCATATTTATGTATATGATTCTTGTATAATTTAATCAGAATTATTTAACTATTATACAAGAGGTTAACCTGCACTCTATCAAGGAAAAGTATAAGGTACGGGTTTATTTCACAAATCTCTTCAATATCCGAGGTTGTTTATACGTAATTATCTATTGGGACCTCTTTATCATCCACATCCATGTTTCTTAAAAATGTATTTCAAAACATTCTTACTATTTTATATAATATGGGTTAAAGTCATTTATACCCTTGTTTGAATTTTTATAAGAAGTTTATAAAGGAATCATTACGTCATTTTCCAAACAAGGAACTTTTTAAACTTTTCGACAAATTACGGTAAGGATGTCTTTTTTTATCATATACAGTGAATGCGTCTATTTTCCACCGTTGTAAAATCTTCGAATCTTACCTTGAAAGAATATAAAAATATTTTCAAAGTAAATGTTTTATTATATAATTAAGTTACTTTTATATGATTTCAAAAAAAGAGATATTTCTCACAAATAGTTTTGATTTCATCTATGTCAACATCTTGGATTGATTTTAAGCTTATTTGATGTTTATTTATTATGATACAAAACTTCCATATTGTATTGAAGGTTTTGTGATATGTTTGACTGTTGATGTGTTATTTTTATACCCTTCATGTTTTATGGATAAAGTATTTACTTTTTGTATGACAGTTTTAATACGAATGTTTATTTTATGTTTAAACCTTTTCATATGGGAATGCATTGGACATGGTAAGTGATGTGTGGAACCCGCTAAAGCACCTTGATACATCAGTAGTTCACATGAGAAAAATTAGTGTCTTGGAACGAGGCTTTGACAAAATCTTATTTGTAGTCATGGCACTAGGCCTTGGCTACGTGGTTATGATAGTATGACATTAAGCATTCCATCATTATGAAAGTGGTTATTGATATTGCATGGGATTATTCGACTAGTATAATATCCCTGTGAACAAGTAAATGGAATTATTTCATTTTATTTTTTCCATATTATGCTGAAGATCCAGTTTAAAAGGATTTTGTTTTAGTTATACATTGCCTTAAATATTTATGCTTATTTATAAAAGTTTCTGCTATATTTTTTTCCTTACTGAGAATATGAGATCACCCCTTTCTATGTTTTATTTTTTCCATGATGTGAGAAAATATTTTATGACTAACTTGTAGGGATATTCTGAAGGGGATCTGTGTGTTGATGCTGGAGACTATATTATAGTAGTTATTCACTTTATGATGTAATGTAACATTTATGAATATATCTAGTGATTCCAAGGATACTAAACTAATCGGTCATTCGAGACTTGATCTTTTGTGATCATTCCAATGATATGTAATAATGCACCGACTCTGGGTAACTGCGTTCGGGGCATTTCAAGTTATGTTTCATTCAATACAGATATAGTATCTGGTAGCAGTATGAAGTGTTCTTTCATGGTTTAGGGTTTCAAGGGATGTTTACATTAAATATACCATATTTAATTTAGTTTGACATATATATAATATAATTTTTATTTATTAATAAATTCTCTCATGGATGCATTTTTGAATCTCATTTGGAATTCAAGGTCATTAAAAAATGCAAGTAATCAAATAGTGTTTTTATGTTTATTATTTGGTAATAATATTATTTAATCATACATGAATTTGGTTCTATTGTGAACCTTATAACTATTCCATGTATATCTAGGTGGACTATTTCCATCTTATATCTCTTTAATTACTGTTGTATCTTGTTACCATTCGTTGCACTGTACTATTTTCAATGGTTTATTTGGTTTTTGGTGTAATTATTAGGGTTTACATTATCTTTCATAGAGGATATTATATTAAAATGTTCTCACCTACATTAAAATATGTTATTAATTATATGAATTATGTTAAGGTGGTTTCATCATGATATTAATGGGTAGATTAGTAATGAACATGTCAAGTATTTTAGTGTTCCTTTTAAATGAATATTTTTTATCATGATAAAAAGAAATAACTACGTGAAGATATTTTTCATATTTTTTTAAGAAAATTATGGTGTCTATAAAATTAATTATACATCCCCAAAACCGCATTCACAAAAAAAAAACAAATGCATTATATTTATATGTATTTAAGTCCCCATGTCATTTTTTCCCCTACTATTAAGAGATATATCATTTTGAGATCCAATGCAATTCTCTTTCAAAATTATTTTCCTAAAATCATTTGATTCTATATTGGGGAGTAAAATTCATAGTTTTTAGATTTTATTATGGGAATGTAAAAGTTCATTATATAATTCCAGGTTACTTCATATTTTTTATACGTTTCATTTGATGGTATTGATATTAATAGATATTTTATCGTAGAAATTATTTATTTTCTCTAGAAAATGGGTTATTTACATGATGATTATAATGAACAAGTGATTTTGGAGATTTTGGATTATATATGCTCATCTTAACATATAATAATTTATAATGATATGGAGGAATTCAGAAGAATTATTCTTAACATGGATTACCACTTTCACTATTTTTTTCAATTGACATTATGGTTGAATGATAGGTACTACTATGAAAAATTTTGATGTTATCATTGATATGATTTTCAACTTCATTGTTAAATAAATATTAGAATATTTGAAATGAATCAAATGTCTAGATAACCAAAAATATGGTGTAAATATTGGAATTTGAAATTAATATATAATATAATGAATGATTAATTAATTTTTATAAATATTAAAAATCTTATATTTTCAGTACTATTTGTTGTGTTCTTGTTATTGAGATAATTAGTTGGTTATTATGGATAATTGGGATAACATAGTGTGGTTTTTTTGTATCAGTGGTTAATGGGATGGGGTATTTTTATTACTGAAGGGACATGGATAGTCATGTGTTAATATTATTTTGTTGTTCTGAAAAAAATGGAATAATAAGGTTGATTATGTAATATTTATGGCTTCAATAATTGATTGGAAATGTCTATAATGATATGGATATTGTGGGATTTTGTTTTATTTAATTATATGATAAACCTTAGGTTATGAATTTGTATGACTTTTTTAATCAATTTTTTTAGGCACTACCACTATATTCGGGGATCCTAATAGAGGCCCATATAAAGACAAGTGATTCCTGTGTTTTCCCCCAAAATATAGGTCATAGAGGGAACATATTCATGAGTATAACTTATTCCCTTATTTTTAGTTTTAAACAGTATAAATTATGAATGTTTGAGGTATATATTCATATATAAGATTTTATAGATATTGGTTGTTGTATATAATTATTTTCTTGTCTAGTTGTATAGCTTCCTAATGGATTCAGGGTGGAAATCTTCCATGTTTGGAGTATAGAACATTGGCGATTTAATTCAGGATCAATATACAAAATTAGGATGAATATTTGATGTTATTTTATTATTTGTTGGTGTAGTGTGTAATGATGTATTCATGATTATATATATTATATGGTATGAAGTTTTCAGCATGAATTGATATATAATGGATATTAGGACAATCCATATGTATTGGGTCATGAGGGTGACTCGATTTGTGTAGAAGTTATTATGGTATATCTTTATGACAAAAATTCATTTCAATTTAATTTACTATATCGTAATGGGATTTTTTATGAGTGGGAGTATGTTTGGTTTGGTGGTACTTGACTAAATATAGGAATGTGTTTGATCTACAATTTGGTAATGGAGGAGTTAGTGTGCTTCTTCCAAAATCTCATGAGAGGTTCTTGAGGGTTATCTTACATAGAAAACATGTATTATAATACCATTATATATATATATATATATATTAAGATAGTGTTGGTTTATGTGTTGGAAATTACAAGAACATTGGTTTTGTGGCTTCAGTTTGGGACTTACATCCATATGGACTATTTTTAAATATTTGATTTTGATTTTTTAATAGTCATTACATTACATTAATTTTTAAGGGAGTAGTATAGAAAATTTAATGTATTTTATTGGTTCTAAAATTTAATAATCCCAATTCATTGATGGTAATTCCTCTAATTAATATTGGATTATATTCTTAGTGCTAGTTTTCATCATATAGCCAATGGAGGAATACATTGAGAGTATCCCTAATATTAACTATTTTCCAAGGAAGGGTCTATAGTGGTGGTTGTTTATGATAAGAGATATATTAAAATAAATAAATTTTCTATGTATGGTTTCTTATCTTATAAATTGGTAAGTGAAATAAATTTTTATGACTTATTATTAGTAGTTAGTTATGAATTCATGTAACAAACACTGAATCTAATTTTACCATGTAGCGAAGATTAATTAATGATGTTGAATAAGGGAATGTGAAGATAATTAATATTAAATTTTTTTTAATTAAATATGAATATCATAGATACAGTGAAGAAAAATCAGAAACATAATGAAAATTTTTTAAGGATAATGATTCCTTAATAACCACCTTTTATATAAAATAAATTTTGGATGATGTCAATAAGGAAAATTGATTTATGATTTTGATTAGTTATATAAACACAATCACTGAGGAATTGTATAAGATTTGAGAAATGAAACAAAACTATTCTTCATGAATGTGGATTTTAATGTTCATCGAGAATAGTATAGTATAGAAGATAAAATAATAGTATAAACATATAAATTTATTTGAGGATATTGATGAATTATCGTAATTTTTTGAAATTGTTTTTTAACCACCATGAAATTCATTGATTTGTTTTATTCAAAAGTAAATATGTATCATGGAAAATGATTTTTCAAAAAATAAAAATGACTCAGTGGATTAAAAATAATTTCACATAAAATTATATAAAATATATTCCCACTGTTACTTTTAATTTTTAAATGAAAATAATAAATAAAAAATTTCATTTGTATTGAATACTGATGAGGTGAATGCATTTTTTCAACTCTCACTCAAGCATGACCCTGGATGAACACTAATACTCCATAGCAAATCCCAATGCCTATATCCCTACATTAATGGAGGCCACTTCTTCTACCTCTCTTAAAGGGGATTCTCTGGTGCAATATTGTGAATTATAATTTCACCATTATTACATAACCTAAATAAATTATATTATTTATTAGAATTAATGTTACTATAGAGGTTACATTAATGATTCTAAATTTTCTGGTGGTCTCAATCTCACCCAAGAATTTCGATGAAGCATATTCCCTTTAGTGTCATGATATGGTGGAAATATTCCATAAATTTATACAAAATTTTAATTTTTTTGATAAATATGGTAATTAATTTTATGTAATCTATAATTGTTTTTCAGTTGTTACATTTGATCTTCTTCAGATCCCATTAAGGATTCAATGAAAATGAGATCTATAAAATTATTTCTTTAGGAATTATGTATCACCAAGATTCATTATATTCCATTTATACAATTGACCTTTAGATATCACATTAAATAGTGTCCTTCCACATTTTTGATCAGGATATGACCGAATGGTCTCTCACTATAACAACTTGACCCCTTAGGGACCATATTTCTCGATGAAATGTGAATGTGAGAACCCCATGTCCACCTCTTCATGTATAAGTAATTTTGCAAAGCACAGAGAGTTAATATATGTGAATGGCTGGCCTTTAGCTATTGTACCAATATGAACCCACCTAACAGTATCCCTTAAAAAATCTAGATAAATAATATAAGAGATAATAAAATATAACATCTAACCATACCTAAAATATCATCTAGGAAAATCATCTTATCATGGTAATATAATCCCAAATCATAAATAGAAGAAATATATTCCCAAATATTAATTAATACAAATCCTGAAAACAACTGGAAAAAAGGGAAAATGAATTATCTCAACTATTTTTCTCCATGTATTACCAATTAACATGGTCAATGTACCCATTTATCACTAATCTCCAACAATTTCACTAGTTATCTTCTTGTCATATGGATAATGCAAGACACGTTCAATAAAATCTTCTGTACTATTGAGTATATACATATACTATATGATTCCACAAAAATTACAATGGTAGAAATAATAATACACAACAGAAGTAATCAAAAGCCATTGAAATATGGAAAAAAATACTCATAATATATATGTGTTTGTGTGTGTATGTGTGTGTTTGTGAGATAATATATAAACAAATATATGTTAGAAACAATATCCCCAAATATATTTACAAGTTATGTAAAATGTTTCTACCTAGAGCCCTAAAATTATATCTGTGATGTCTAACATCACATACATCCTCACAAGAGTCCATGTGAAGGTTCCCACACCTGGACACTATGATCCATAGCTCAGGGATCTCTAACCCCTTTGTATTACCTTCTTAATGACATAGCTCAAATGTAGGGGTGTACCACTCTATAGTTCTAGAAAATGTTCATGATATTTTTTTTGGGATTATTGACTCTACTCAAGTAAAGATTACATTGGACCTTCACACTAGTATCATCAGGGAGTACCCATATTAACAAAACATCGATGATCTTACACTAATCACTCCCATCTTCAATCATTTCCTAATGAATAATTATTCTTTCCACTCCTCAAATAATATATGATATGATAAAAACATTACTATCATCATGTTATATATGGAAATACACTTCGGATAGGATACTCTTGGGTCTAAATATATTTCATGAATAAGTATATTCAAATGGTAGATGTTACTGGGGGGATGTGAACGACATGTACAAGGAGTCACAGGGTGTGTCATCTCACCTTATCACTAGGGAATATTATCTTGTGTACATAGAATAGAAATTCATATCACACTATAGGACATGTAATTATCATACATGGTCTTTCATAGTATGTTGGGGCCTCCCCATTCAGTTCCATATTGTTCCCATGTACATAAGCCCATTCCCATGTATCTGGTAACATAAATATGTCCTAGTTGTTCAAAAGTACATGGTGGGGCCCATGTTCTATGGTCATCTCTTTGTACATAGTAGAGTTCATTTTCATTTACCCACAGTGTACATACCTATCCATTATCATAGGCTCACATGGTTTGTATATAAATAAACATGACCAATGATAATTATCATTCCTAAAAACCTAATCATCAATGACAATGGACTACTCTACATGTGTTCTTTATAGTACACTCCATGTAGTACAATTTTCCACACGTAGTAAATATTTATATTTAAGAAATTTCAATATATGAACATGAAACCACAAATCCCACCATTTTAAAACTTTATATTAGAGGTTACTATTTATGGGCAATGATTTCTGGCCTCCAGTGGATAAAAATAAGAAATCGATCCCCAATTTGGGAGTCTGTCACATGACTACTGCCACATTGGGTCCAAAAACCCATAACCATAACCTAGATATCATGATTTCATTAGGATGTTTTATAAAATCACAATACATATTTCATTTTTTATTACACCATGAATATTTGGTTTTGGTCTTGCTTAAACCTACCACAAGAATCGTGATCCACAAATGTGTTACGTAAATAGTGATGACTATGAAGACTAGAGGGGTAATGTATGACACCCTACTCATTATTTCCTACTTAAAAATGATTTATTACATAAAACCATCACTTGATACAACATATAATATCGAGAGATCTAGTGACATTGGGTATTAGGAGCATTACATAACAACTTAAAACATATAACTCTACATCTTATTGAAAACATCTTTTTAAATGACCACTACATTCCCTCATACATAGCATTGCATGGGATATCCTAAGGACAAGCATAAGAAAAGGGTGAGCTATAAAACCCAGCAAGGGGTAAACAAGGAATAACATGAGGATTACAATAAAATTTGGGAAATATGCATATTAATGGAGCACAAGAGAAACTTGAACATAAATGCATGATAAAGCATGATAATCATGACATGGAAATGTGGCAACAAAACATAACATGGAATTAGCATTAGCCAAATCTCATTGTGCCTGGAGAATGAGTAAACACTCCTTGAACATGAAGAATAGTTAACACTTGATGCAATTAAATTATCATCATTCAACACTCATTACATGTGACGTATCTTGATACTATACCTTAACTAATGCATTGGAACGCTATCTGGGCGCACCCATCTTAAACATTTCATTTCATGCATAAGTGTGCCACATCGATCATACAACGTGGAATCAATCATCATAATTTATTACATGATAAATGAATTTTGAATAAAAACATGAATTTCTATAACCAATAAGTAAATGTGCATAAAGGTGAATACCCTTGATAACGAAATGGCCATGTTATTCACTACTCAATGACATTGGCTTGGAAAAACATAGTGCAATTCCGGCAGCATAACAACGTGAAATAAGAACACATAAAAAATGGTTGATGAGAGAGAAAGGGGTGTATCAACATATTTAAATGAAATTGAAATTAATGGGGTCATATAGATACATGTCCCAACAAAAGAAATGGAATTTTTTTTTATAATACAAAATAATTAATTGGATGTAAATGAGGAGAGAGAAAACCCTCACAGAATTTATGCATGGTATTGGGTGTACATGTGAGAAATTAATGAGATAGAAATGGGTTTCCCATTATTCGAACAAAAAGAGGGAGGTATGGGGGAGTATAGAAATCATACCCCAACATTTATAATTTAAAACAAAATGGCATAACAAATAAAGAATGTTGGATAAAAATGATAAAGGAAGAAATCCCTTATTCGGAAATGTGATCATAGAATCTTGGGAGAGACTTGATAGAGGCTTCATGTAAGCATGGGGAACCTTGGGAGGATTATATAGATATGAGGGTAGTTTTTGGATGAACTCCAAAGACTTTTATTGTAGATGAAGTGGGAGAATAGGTGGATTTATATAGGAAAGGAGAGGTAATTCATTATTATTAAGTTTTGGGACACCACATATTAATCTATTCAAAACCACAATCGAACCCATGGTTTTTCCCATGGTTATTTCTAAATGAAAGTGGAAAACAATATTTTATGAGAAAAATGGCCGAAATTCTTAAAATAATAGAGTTATTTATGGGGAGGTGAGTCACACTCTCAAGGAAAAAAATTTAAAAAGGAAAAATATTTTATAATACTTGGACGGTCCACTAAATATTTGAAAAATAAATCAAATAAATTTAAAATCCAAATATTTTAATGGAAAAACATTTATTTTCCGAAAATAATGTTTGTATTATTTTATTAAATCACTATTTGGTCATTATGAGGTCATAAAATACATAATATATTTAAACTGTTTTTAATATTTAACAAAAAGTTCAACTATCTCAGAAAATTATGAAAAATTTACCATTGGATAATTTTTACATCTAGATATCAAAAATGATATTAATTTTATCTAGTAAATTGTCTAAATATGTAAATTTTTTACATTTAAAATAATAACCAACATTTATCGAATATTTCTTGGGTTTTAAAAAAACTGGTTTCAAACCATAATAAAAATTACAATTGTGTTCCTAAAAATTGTACTATCATTTAAATTTAATAAAAATTAATTTATTAATACTATTTTATTAATATATTATTTAATTGAAAAATCCATTATTTTATCAAAATAAATTTCTTAGTTGAATATTATCTACAAATACAATTTCATCTTTAAAAACTATTTAGATGGAAACTATAATAAAATGAATGTGTATTCTTTATACAAAAATATTTTACATAGTTATAGTCTTAGATTCTTGTTACATAACCCCTTATAACATACAGATAATACCAAAAGGTAAGGTGTACGATGGTGACAAACTTTGGGGGTGGCTCAGATAACATCACTCGGGTTGTAATCTTTATTAACTTCTACTTATCCAGTAGTCACTTCTACTCAAGCTTAATGTGTTCAAGCTCAGCTTGGGTTTGGTCAGGAGACAATCCCAATGACTCCACCTCCTTTACTAGCTCTGAAAAATGGGCTTCGTAGAGGGAAAGTCAACTGAATGAGGTGATCAATTCCTTTGTCTAGGTAAATTGGATTTTTTAAATCCCTATATTTATAATAATCATGTGATCATTGTTCAACGACAATATTAGAATTAGTCACAATTCATAATGGTATTTTAAATCTAGAAACATTATACCAATGAACTTCACATTTTATATAACCATAATAATTCATTTAATTAGATCAAGAGCAATTTTCATTAATGAAATTTTGCGTCATTATAGTATTTCCCCCTTATAAAATTTCTCCCTCTAAATTTCATTTTCCCACAGTAAAACAGATTTCTGTAACTCTACATCATTACATCATCTGATTCCCACATCACTACTTCAAACTTGTGGTTTTTTCAGAACACCTTAACAAGGGGCATTGTCTTATTTCATAGAACCTTTTCTCTACGATATAAGATAATCATTTTTTACTCTTCATATGAAAGATCATCTTATAATTATACTACCTCTGAAGAGAGTACATGAGAAGGGTCTGGTATATACTTCCATAAAAGAGATACATATAAGTCCTCATGTATTTTTTCCATATTAGTTTGAAGTGATAGTTGATATACCATTACCCCAAGATAATAAAGAATCTCTAAGGGGTCAAAGTACCTAGGAATTAACTTCCCTTTTTTCCAAACCTCCGGACTCTCTTCCATGGAGATATGAGTAGAAATACCATATCTCCAACTTTGAACTCAAGGTCTCGTTGATGTTTATCTGCTAAACTCTTCAGTCGACATTGAGAAGCCTTGATATGCTGCTAAATGGGTTTAACCTTCTCCACCATTCCTTTGACCATTTCTGGTCCCAGTAGATTTCGCTCACTAACATCATCCCAACATGTTGGTGTTCTGCAGCTCTTCATATTCATGGCTTTATAAGGTTCCATTCAGATGCTCGAGTGGAAACTATTATTAAAGGAGTATTCAACTAGAGGAATATGTTGTTCCTATCCTCCTCTAAAATTCATTGAACATGGTCTTAACATATCTTCCAATGTATGAATAGTTCGCTCATATTGGTCATTAGTTTGAGGATGATAGGCCTTATTGAAGTCTAGTTCTGTATCCAAATCATATTGATGAATCTTCAAAAACATATAGGTGAATCTTGGATCTTGATCAGATACAATAGATAGTGGTACTTCAGGAATCCTTTCAACGTCCCTAATATATATCTGTGCCAGTTGATCCAATGAGAGATCCTCTCGAATAGGAATAAAGTGTGAAAACTTTGGTAGACGATCCACAACAACCCAGATTGTAATGTAGCATTTGTATAACTTTTTATCTCTGGTGACAAAGTCTATGATGATGTAATCCCATTTCCATGTTGGTATGGGAAATTGTTGCATCATTCCCTTAGACTTCTGCCTCTTTGCCTTCACATGCATACACCCTAGGTACTTTGATGTATACTCAGAAATCTTCTTCTTTAAATTATCCCAACAATAATGCTCTTGGATATCTTGATTCATATTTGTGTTTCCTGGGTGAGTATGAAAATTTGAACTATGTGCTTCATCCATAGGTTCCTTCTTCATCTCCTGACATGATGGAACACATTGTCTTTTCACAAATCTCACAATTCCTTCTTCATTAAAATTGAACTCTTGGTATTTTCCATTTCTACTAGTTTCCACCTTCTTATGTATTCCCACATCATCCTTTTGAAAATCTTTTAACCATACCATAAGAGACGGTTGAGGAATAATTTGTGAAAGTATTGATGATGATCCTTTCATTATGATTCCCATGTCAATCTTTATCTAATCTAAGAAGATTGGATCCTTCTCAATTCTCATAACTGTTATAATCGATGGGTCCTTTCTACTTCGAGAATCTTCAACCTAGTTCGCTTTCTCTCTGTTCTAATGGATTGAGCAGTCATAGTCTTTGATCAGCTCTAACCATCTTCATTGTTGCATGTTCAACTCTTTATGTGTGAATATATACTTGGGGCTTTTGTGGTCTTTATATTTTTCACACATCTACCCAAAGAGATATTGTATACAAAATTTGAAAGTGAAGATCACCACAGGGAAATCATGATAATGTGTTTGATAATTCTTCTCATGAACATTTAGTAGCCTTGAAGCATAGGAAATGAATTTTTCATTTTTCATCAACACACAACCCATGCCCTTCTTTGAATCATCAATGAATACCACAAAAAGTTATCCACTTGTGGGTAAAGTGAGCACGACTATAGTGATAAGAATCCTTTTCAACTCCTTGAAGATTTCCTCTAATTACTCACTCCAAGAAAACATTACTCCCATCCGAGTTAGCATGGTAAGAGGATAGGAAAATCATGAGGTATTTCTCACAAATCATCTATAATATACAGCTAACCCCACAATGCTATGGATTTCTATTACTGATGCTAGCCTCAACCATCCCTCTATTGTAGCTGTCTTGTAGGGATACATATAAATCTCATTACTTGTGATGATATGACCTGTGAATGAGAACTCCTTCAACAAGAACTCACACATGAGGTACATTTCATAGGTCTACTCCTTTTGCATGGTCTCTAGTGAAGTTCTTAGATTCTCATCTTGATTCACCTTGTTTTTGGATTATATTATAATATCATCTAAAAATATTTCCCCAAATTGTTCTAGAAAAACTCAAAATACTCTATTCATCATTTCAATGAATATTTATGGAGCATTAGTGAGTCTAAAAGGCAATACTATGAATTCATATTCCCAGTATCTTATATGAAAAGATGTCTTGGAAATATCATCCTTCTTCACCCTTACTTGATAATATCCTGACCAAAAATCTACATTGGAGAATTATTTTGATCCATGTATATGATCAAATAAGTCATCAATTCATGGGAGAGGATACTTTTTATTTATCATGATTTTTTTAAACTCGCGATAATCAATGCAAATCCGCATTGACCCATCCTACTTCTTGATAAAGAGGACTAGTGCAGCCCTTTATAAAGAACGTTGTCATATATACCCTTTATCCAGATTCTCATGTAGTAGATTTTTCATCTCCTCCATCTCCACAATAGCTATTCATTATAGATTCATGGATATTGGCATCACCCCAGGTATAAGATCAATTGAGAATTCAACATCTCTTCTAGAAGGATGACCAGGAAATTCCTCGAGAAATACTTCAGCAAATTACCTCACAATAGGCATGACATCATGGATGGTTTCCACCATAGACTCTATCATCTGAACTAGATACGCGTGTACATAGGGAAGTAATATCCAAATTTGAGATAATGGAGCTAACAAATATTCCTCTTCCTCCATGCACTTGTACATAATTGAGGTTCAATTCTCCACATGGAGAGTGATTTCCCTCTCATGATAATTTGTATTGTCTCTATATAAGGAAAGCCAATCCATGCCATGAATTGAATAAAATTACACCAGAGGGAGTATGATGAGGTACGCTAAGATGATCAATCCACAGATTAAGATAGGGGGAGTTATATTCATGTGATGAATTGATTTCCCCATTTTCCATACCCTCCAACAACATTACATCCGTGATTTCTGGTGGTGATTGGATTATTCTAATAAACATTTGAGATATAAAAGAATGCGTTGAACCTGAATCAAAAAGTAAATTCACTATTCTTGAATGAATAACTAGAATTCAAATAAACACTTTATTTTCGGAGTTCACATCAGTAGTAGTGATGGAAAAAGCTCACCCTTGCTGCCTTGGAGGTTATTGGTTTCCTCCAAAAACCCATGGACTAGGGAACTAATTTGAAAGATTCCTTAGTTCATTCCAATTGATGAAATTAACAATGCGTTGAGAGATGAATGGAGCATTCCTATCCTCTTTTGCAGCCACAAGTTTTTCTTGTCAATAGTTAATTTCTAGGTGCCCTTTTTTTCCACACCAAATTCATTTCTTCATCCCCATCAGGAAATTTTTAGGGTGCTTCTTTCCACACCTTTGGAAAGTGGGATGCTGTATTATCATATCACCATTGGATTTATCCATTGGACCACAATAATTGAAGTCCACCTTATTCTTATTATCCCTATTAAACTCTTGAGGTTCACCGATCTCGAATTCAACCATGAGGGCACATCAGACAATTTACTCTTAGCTTTCGATGTAGCAGATCTCCCGGGATTTCTACATGCTTGGTTTCAGACCACCAAAGAAGCGTTCAACCTTGAATTCAGGTGTAACGACAATTCCAGAAGTGTATCATGAAATCCTTGTGATGTTTTCCTCATATTCCCTGATATATTTTTCATCATTTATCTCTTGGAAAAGGAAGTCCCTTTCCATCATAAGCTAGAGAGTGTGCATAAAATACTTATCAAAAAATATCTTCCAGAAATCCTTCCAGTCAAATGCTATGATCTCCTCCCCATGCTTCGTATTTTGGGCCAATGTCCACCATTGATCAGCTTCACCATCCATATGATAAGTATCGAGAATAACATCCTCTTATTCAAAAAATTGAAGGATGGAGAAGATCTTTTCAATGGAGTTGATCCATTGTTCAACGATTGAGGGATCAGATGATCCATTAAATGTAGGAGGCATATGTCACTTAGAACTCTTGATAGTGACCTATTCATTATTGTGGAGGAGATGAAAGTTTATCTTTACCCTTTTTTTATTCAATTCTTGAGTGTACATAGAGAGTATCATGAAAATTTTTGTGATTCTCACTCCCATCGGGTTGAGTATCTCATTAGAATAGTCATCACATCGGTTGTTAGTCCGAGTCCTCCTATTACCGTCCATTAGATATAATAAAAGGAAAGTTAGGGGTAACACATAAAGGGTAATCCATGGAAAAAATATACGAAATATAAATAGATTTTATTTCTTCATCTTATACATCTATAGGATTTAATAAATGTTATCCGTGATCTACTTTATAACATATATTCATAGGGGAATTTTTGTTATTCCCTACATAATGGTTCATACTAATATGGTGAATTTAATAATGAATATCCCCTAGGAGTTTCATAACAAATAGTGAAACAATCCTCATTATCATGTACTAGGATACCTCGGGTCAAGCCCGAAACTCCATATCAGGGTTTTCACCCATAGGTACATCTGTGCCAGAGCTACCACTATCATCTCGTATCTAGACAGTGATGTATTTTCTTGATAAAACACTTAATCAATACTCACCAAAACACAGGGTTGTTTTTTTATTATACATAGTCCTGTATTTAAGGGCTCACTATGGTTTTATAATCATAATCTCAAAAATAACTGAACCTATCATCTGATACCAACTATGACACCGTTCTCTTTATTTCATACATAAGCCTATTTATTACACAAATCCTTAACTTGATACAACATAGAATATCGAGAGGTCTAGTGTCATTGGGGATTAAGAACAATACATAACAACATAAAACATAGAACGCAACATCTTATTGATAACTTCGTTTACTTGACCACTATATTCCCTCATATATAGCATTGCATGGGATAACCTGAGGACACACCTATGAAAAGGGTGAGCTATAAAGCCTAGTAAGGGAGTAAATAAGGAATAACACGAAGATTACAATACATATTAGAAATAGGCATATCAAAGGAGCATCATATAAACAATAACATAAAGGCATGATAAATATTGATAATCATGACATGGAAATGTGGCAACAACACTTATCATGGAATTAGCATGATCCTTGGCTCACTGCAAATAGAGCATGAGTAAACCCACATTGCACCTAAAGCATGAGTAAACCGTTGTTTTACTTGAATTATCCTGAGGCAACACTCATTTCACAGGACATATCAAGATAATATACATTACCAATGTGTTGGAGTGCTATTATGGCGTACCCTTCTTAAACATTACATTTCATGCATAAGTGTCCCTCATGGATCATACAACATGGAATCAATCATCGTAATTTATTTCAAGATAAAGGGATGAAGAATACAGACATGATTATTTATAATCAATAAGTTAATGTGTATAATGGTGAATACCCTTGATAGAGAAATGTGCATGGTATTCCCTACACAATGGCATTGGGTTGGAAATTCGTAGTGCAATTTCGGCCGCATAATGACATTAAATATGAACTCATAAAAAATGGTTTTATGAGAGATAAAGGGGTGTCTCATCATATTTACTTAAAATGGATAGTAAGGGGGTCATATAGATACATGTACCAACAAACATAATGGAATTTAGATGCATTATACAAAACAATTACCTAGATGTAAATGAGGAGATAAAAATCATAACAGAATTTCGGCATGGTAAGGAGTGTAAATAGGAAGAATTGATGAGGTATAAAGGGGTCTACCATTATCCAAAGATTAATAGGTCAGTATGGGGGAGGTTTGATATCATACCCAAAAATTTTTAAATGAAAAAAAGGGCTTAACCAATTAAAGAAAACTAGAAGAAAATGACAAATGAAGAAATCCATTACATGGAAGTGTGATACCAAAAGCTTGGGAGTGGCTTGAGAGAGGCTTTATGGGAGAATAGGGCACCCTAGGAGGATTATATATTGATTAGGGAAGAGGATGGATGATCTACAAAGGCTTTGAGTGAATAAGAAGTGGTATCTTGGGTTGGTTTATATAGGAAAGGAGAGAGAATTCTTTATTATTTAGATTTAGGAAACCACACATTAAACTAGTCATATCCACAAACCAACCCATGGTTTTTGCCCAAGGATTTTTCCAAATGGGTGTGGAGGACAATATTTTATGAGGCCAATGTCCGAACATCTTAAAATAATAGATTTTCTTATGGGGATGTGAGTCACACTCTCAAGTAAAAAATTTTAAAAAGACAAAATGATTTATAAGTCTTGGAGGGTCCACTAATGCTTTGTAAAATAAATCAAACAAATCTAAAATCACATTATGAAAATTGTATAACATATAATGGCGGTCATTATATTTATAGTAATTTATTACAGCATTATTGTTCCATTATGATGTCATAAAACACATTATACATTTAAAAGATATATGATTTTTAACCAAAAATTTTACTATCTCAGAAAAATATGAAAAATTTACCAATGGGTAATTTCGACTTCCTGTGTCAAAATATAATATTCCATTTATCTAAATAATTTTCTAAATATGTGAATTTTTACTTTTAAAATAAAATCTGACATTTATAAAAAATTCATGGGTTTTGAGAAAAACATTTTTCAAACCTTAATAAAAACTGCAATTTTATTCATAAAAACTATAACATCATTTATATTTAATAAAAATCACATTATTAATTATATTTAATTAAAATATTATATATTTAAAAAATCCATTAAATCAAAAAAAATTGATTTCTTAGTTGAATATTATCTAAAAACAATATTTGTGCTTTAAAAACAATTTATAAATTGACAATAATAAAATAAATGCACTTTATTTATAAAAAATAATTAACATAGTAATAGTGTTATGGTCTTATTACATAACCCCTTATAACACTTGTATAATACTGAAGGGTAAGGTGTGCGATAGTGGTAGACTCTTGGGGTGGCTTGGATAACTTCTCTCGGGTGGTAATCTCTAGTAACATCCACTTCTCCCATAGTCGGTTCCGCTCAAGCATAATGTGTTCATGCATGGCTTGGGCTTGATCATGAGTGAAGCCCAATGATGCCATGTCTTTTTACAACTCTGATAAATGGGCTTCGTACGGGGCAAGTCTACTAGATGAGGTCATCGCGTCCTATGTCTGAGTAAATTGGATTTGTTAAAGCCCTATATTTATACTAATCATGTGATCACTATTCAATGACTATATTAGAAAAAGTCACTATTATTAATGGTATTTTAAAATCCAAAAACATAAAACTAATGATTTTTAGATTTTATATAACCATAAAAGACATTTAATTAGACCAAGAGTAATTTTCTTGAATGAATGTTTGGGTCATTACACAATGAAACACATAAAAAGATAATTAATTTCAATGGTTGATGTTACCCCCATCGAATGATAAAGAATTATAAAATAATTGGATTAAATACTTTAATAAAATAATAATTGGTGATCATTAATTTTTGTTCCAAATATTATCATTCAAAGGTAATTAATCATGGATCAATAAAAATAAGATAAAAAAATCCACTCCAATCAATAAAATATGATGGAATATATAAATAAGGATACTTACCTTGATTATGGATCAATATTTGGTGATGAAAACATTTTACAATAATGAATAAGATCTAATACGTTAATTGATTGCCCCTCAATCCACTTCAATTTGATCTTTATTGATCTCGGACCCCGATCATTCAATAATGAAAAATCACCTCCTCTAATCTTCCCAAAGTAATATATCTAACCACAGTGATACATCAAAATGATTAATTGGTAAAAAAGTTGGTCATGATAGGAAATTTAATTAATGAAAATATTTATTTAATTTTTTTCATTAAATGCACACACCAATAGTCACCACTCATGGAACAGCCAATCCCAACCCTAATTATGACAGGCATAGGGTAATCCCATGTTATGGATTTGGCCAATGTCTTATCTTTTGCATCCGACGTAATAAAACATTAAAAACAAATATAATGAACTAATTCATGAACGTGTATTAAAATTTTTGAATATATTAAATATATATTAGTATCAGGGACTAAAGATACCCGAACACCACAAAAAAACTATGAATAAACAAATGTATATATATATATTTATACGCAACGAAATGATCTATAGAAAATAGTGTCATTACAGTATAACCTCTTTAAATTCATTTCCCCAAAAAATGAAGGTTCAACATGAGTAGTTGTGGGTACTAATTCAACAGATAACTCTGAAACTCCAGAGAGCTCTTTGAAATTCTCGCACGATTCTAAATGACCTGAATCATGGTGACTGTCCATCCTTGTAGGATACACTACTAGCGATTCTCAATACCCAACAATTAAACCTTGAAGCTGGTTCCATAATAGATTCATAGTTCTCCCTATTCAATAACCTTCATATTATTATGCACATATAACCTCAACTTTGAATCATGGTATATTCAATGGACTCGGACTAATTGCGTAGGAAATTATGAGAATTAAGAAACATCAAGATTCATACTTTAGATCTAAAATGTCCATATGAACCTTAGGTGTTGTTTGAATCCTAATCCATAATATGGAATTTATCATCATGAGGAGCCTATATGTAAAACATGGTCCCCCTATTCGAACTCTGATGTACTACAATGTTGATCTGTGTAATATTTATATCCACTCTGGGAATTTGAAATGGTCTAGACCCTCCTGGCCCATTACCGTGTGGATTTTATATGTTGGGGTGTCCTGGACTCGCTGATCTGTTCCATCCATCTGTTTCATAGATCAGCATCACATATCAGTTTCACTGATCCACTTCATAGATGAGCTTCACTGATTAGCTTCACCGATCAACTTCATAGTTCCTCTTCACAGATCTGCTTCATGTGATCTGTTTCAAAGATTGGTATCTCCCAATTGGGTTCAATAATCAGTTTCACCTTATTGGTTTCACCTGATCGGTTTCACAAATCAGTTTCAGCCAATCGGTTTCACAGATCATTTTTACCCAATCTGTTTCAGAGATCGGTATCACCTGATCAGTTCCACAAATTGGTTTCCCCCTATCGGTTTCACAAATTGGTTCCACCCAATCGATTTCACAGATTGGTTCCACCAAATCAGTTTCACAAATCAGTTTCACAAATCAGTTTCCCCCAAATGGTTTCACAAATCAGTTTCACCCAATTGGTTTCACATATCGGTTTCACCCAATCAGTTTCACAGATAGCTTTCACCCAATCCTTTCACATATTTGTTTCACCCAATCGGTTTCAGAGATCTGATTCACCCAACCTGTTTCAGAGATCGGTTTCAGCCATTCAGTTTCACCAATCGGTTTCACCCAATCGGCTTCACCCAATCAGTTTCACCCATTCTATTTCACAGATCGGTTTCACCAAATCTTTTTCATAGTTTGGTTTCACCCAATCAGTATTAGTGATCAATTTCACCCAATAGGTTTCACATATTGGTTTCACCCAATCGGTTTCACTTATCAGTCTCACTAATCAGCAATAGAGGGGTGTCAGGGTTTCCTTCCCCATTTTTTCCTATAATTCCACTTTTAAGTATTCTCTCCATTTTAATGTTGTTCAAAGTTGTTTTAGCACCATAAGGAGTGTTTTAAATACTCCAGGAGTGGGGAGACCCTCAACATACCTATTTTCCTATCTTTAAATGAAATCCCTTGTTGCATAGCTGCTATAGCCACCCCTCCAATGTTAATTTTTAAATAATAATCAATCCCATTGTGTGTAACCATCCATCCAAGTGGTGAAACCAAAATCCTCCATTAAAGCCTCTATGTATTTTCCTTATGCCGTAACTCCAGGATCTTTCCATTTTTATCACAGTTGAATTCTTTCCTTGTTCTTCTTGGATACTTTCCTTATTTCCTGGGTGTGTTTGGTGTCCCATTTCCCGAGGTAAGTGGTGTACATATTCCAGATCCTTTCCTGATCATTCTTGGAGTCCTCTGAGTTCCTCCGCTTCAAGTCATGAATCCCCAGTTGATGGCCCCAGGAGAAAAACCATGATTTTTGAACATCTAAGTAGGTTTTTCCTTCACCTATCTTTACTGTGTAACATATGGGGTGGGTACGATAGAACCCTTGTAGGGGTGTGTTTGATGATGTTGCTACACTCATTTACCCTTTTTTATATGTTGTGAATTGTATGGGATTATGTCCACTAAAATTCATGCACGTTGGTAGTTTTTCATTGGGCATTATAGAACCCTTGTCTTCTATGATGATGGAATATCTATAACATTTAAACTGGTAAATCATGTAAACTCAGTTGTTAAATGGATGCACGTTCAATAAGAATCCTTGTCTGGTCACCCCATTTAACCAAACAGAAATACTGAACTAAATGAATGACATATTCAAATTTGAAAACCCCCATTCTCTCTTTTGGGGATGTTTACAGTTGATGCTTGTGAGGTGAAGTAGATGGGTATGGGATCCCCTGTTGATCAGTCAATAGTTTTTCGACCTAAGGTCATATGGAGGGCCGCATGTTGGGTCTTGGTTTGGTTCTAGTACTTTGACGGATCTCATGGATCCCTTTTTTTGTTGTGACTTTACAAGAGAACAGGGTGTGAATGCTAAAATTGTTGCATGAATATTTTCATACCTTGGCATGTAGCTATTCCTATTAGTTTCCAAGTAATGAATAATTTTTTAAATTGAATTAGGTGAATATGAAAACAAGTGTGGGATCAATGGGGAATTGTTTTCTGGGAATGAGTTGCAAAAAGGTTTTGTGCTATTGTGCTTCTTATGAATGAATATTAAAAACGGTGTTTGTGTGTGTGCTAGTCTTGGAACCCTTAGTTTGGGATGAGTGCTTTTTTACCTATATGTATAATTTAGTTCTTATGTGTCTTATTCTCACCCCACCCATGTTGATCCCTTCGTGCCTAACACCCCCATTTCATTAGGGATAGTGTTTTTCCCAACCCATTTTTGAGTGTTTGTTTATTAGATATTTTTCTTCTCCATTCCCCAAGTAGAACAAGACTCTTTGGGCAGGCTGTGATGGAATGCGGTCCATTTTAGCCAATGTTTTTTTGGGAAGGGTACATTGTGGTGGTTGGCCCCAATGAGTGTGGGTAGGTAGTTTCCCAAGTGTCTTTGAGATGAGGTATATGTGTCTTCGGGCGTAACAGTAGTTGTGAGGGCCCATGTTTTTGTGGGTATCGATACGTGTGGTTGTGGTGGGCCAGGTGTTTTCAGGCATGATGTGTGGTTGTGGTATGCCAGGTTTTTGCAAGAGGGTTATGGCAGTAGAACTACGGTGAGAATGGTCGGGGAGGTCTGACTGGTAGGATGTCTTCAATAAAAACTGGGAAAGTTTTGTGGGGTACCCAAAATATCATTGTGCTATTACTATTACATTACGTGGGATGCATTATTTGGGGAGTGTGCCTTTGTGTGGTTTCGGTGGATAGTTTCATTACCTGGTACTTTAGTTATCTTCTTTTATTATAGGGCCATAGAATTCCTCCTCACTTGTCCACGAGTGCTTTTGGTATCCCCTTCTGAGTATTCCTGTATAATCACTTTTAGTATGTAAATCTATGTTTAGGATTCTAGGAGGACATTGTGGATCATGCATGACCGTACTAGTACAGAAATTTGGAATGTTTATGTTTCTATTTTTCTTCTCCTTCGTACTTTCCATTCGATTTTTCTTGTACTTTGTAGAACTTACTTTTCCAACATGCATACAAGAATGGTTTGTTTTGGATTTACTTTTACCTCCAGTTTTGGTGTTGTTTGGGATTACTATTATGTCTCCCAATCCTTCTAAATAAAAAAGTGTAATGCATTCTCATTTTTTTTTGTGATTCTATACCATAGGTGCTAGTCGCCACTCCGAGACCTATTAATGGCGGGATTTGGGGGTCATTATCTCTCCTTCAACTTAAGGAATGAAAGGTATGACAATCCATTAACCTTCCCTCATCTGGATGAAGGTGGGTCATGATATAATGTTATCAAAGGGAGGATTAAGATGTATAATGGAGATCAGGGTATGACACAGTGAGGATTTCAGGGGATGTTAGGGAATCAATGTTAGGAAATCTTGGTGCATGAAATATTCCATCAAAGGTCGCCTAAGAAATGAGATTTTAGGGCCCACTATGATCCGATGAAATGACTTTGGACCTATAGAATGACCAAGTGAGGCTACACTGATTGTAAGGTAGTGACCCTAGGAAAGGTACATGAATTATAATGACTTGTTTTTTTATGTGTTCTAGGTTTTCTAGGAATTAAAATAAATAAATAATATGTTTAGGCTATAATATAGGGAAATCTTCTCCACTAGTCGGTCATAGGCATTCCTTGATTACTTTGCAGTTATGGCACTAGGTCGACGACCACAGGTACTGTTGGAGATTGAGGCCTAAGAGGCTGTTTTGGATAACTAGTTGAGGGATGATCGAGAGGAGGAGGATGACCAGTGGTAGAGGACGCTTCATGCCTTTCAGTGGAAATTCCTCAAGAAGTAAGAGGGTAGTGTCTCAGTCATTGTGAAAGAGAGATGGCTCGAGGAGCTGGTGATAGCATTTAGCTTGATCTGGGATCCGACAGAGTACTGGTTTCCTCTTGCTGTAAGCCAGATGCAGGGTGTGGCGCATCAGTGGAGGGTGTTCTCTCATGGGGAGAGAAGGTAGAATGAAGTTTCATGTACTGACTTCATGAAGGAATTCTGGGTGTAATTCCACTCTTCCTTGATGAAGGCAGAGAAGAGGTTGGAGCTACTCTCCCTTTAGAAGGGAGAATATTAGGGAGGGAGATGGGAATCATGTTCAACGATCTCCTTCATTTTTATCTAGACCTTTTTACAGATGAGGAGTCTTGGGTGAGACATTTATAGGAGTCACTCCGACCTTATCTTCAGTATGCTGTTACTACCTTCAACCTACTCATCTACATAGAGGTCTAAATGACGGTTGATGTGGTGGAGAGGATACACATGGTGGGAGGGGTTCCATGAGAGGAGAGCAAGTTGTTCTCGTCAAAGGGTAAGGCTTTCATCATCAAACCTCTAGCATCAGGGCCTTTTAGGTTTCTACGAGTGGGGTGTAGGCCCTACTAGTTACAGTTTCAATCTCTCGGTTATTTCCCTTTACATACGGGCCCAGAACTGAGGTGCATCATCTGGGGTAGTTATTGGCACCTTTAGAATTAGTGCCTAGACCAACTGCAGCACAATGGGGGTGGGAAGGTTCAGCACCCACCTCAGAAGCCTCATTTTCTAGCCCGACCCTTTCAGCAACAACAGTATGGACAGCGAGCTCCCACACCTCTGAGACCAGACGTTGCAGGAAGAGTCCAACCCCATGTTGGTCCTTAAGGACCTTAACCAGGGCATGTTCGTGGAAGCGGTAGACATCCTAGGGGCATAGGAGTGGGGCATGAACAGTTTCATGACATAAGGGCAACAATTCTAGTGGGGTTGGATGTAATTCAAGGTATAATTAGCTTGTTTAGCACTCTATCCAATTCCTTGTTTGATTCTAGAGCTTCACACTCATTTGTTACAATGGGTCTAGCCCATGCCTTGGGACTAGAAATAGAGAGACTCTCAATGATGTTGGTGCTGAGTAAGCTCATCGGGGGTCATACCAACCTATTTATGTTTGTCCAGGATGCCGACTGATGTTAGGTCCACATCTGTCTATTGGGGATCCCCTTATGCTGTAAATGCTGCCATACGATGTCATCCTAGGCATCAATTGGATATTTTCAATGCATGTAGTTATCAATGCTTCTTAAGAAGTGTCATGTTCTCCGATGAGGATGGATAGAATGTGGAATTTGTTGGTGAATGTAGTTGTTAGGTGGGGAGATGGCGTATGGAGCCTCTTTTTTCTAATTTGGTGGAGATTTATACAGAATCAATGGATGTGGAGATGATGGATGTTCTGATAGATCTCAGAGAGTTCATGAATGTTTTCCCAAGGAGGTTGTGACTCTACCCCCTCGACGTGACGTTGAGTTCCAGATAGACAAAAATATCATTTCCCATTCGATTTTGATGGCTCCATATTAGATGGTGCCTTATGAGTTGCAGGAGTTGTAGATTCAGATTTATGAGCAGATGAGAAATGGGTTTGTCCGACCCAGCATGTTTCCATGGTGTTATCTGGTCTTGTTCACAAATAAGGAAGATGGTGGTCTCATGCTATGCATAGACTACTCCAGACTGAAATAGGTAATATTCAAAAACTGTTAGCCTCTTCTGATGATAGACGATCTCTTTGACCAGCTAAGGGGAGAAGGTTGGTTCTAAAATATTGATCTATGATATGGGTATCACCAGTTATGGGTGAAAGACAGTGATATCTCGAAGACAGATTTCAAGTGTAGGAATGTGCACTTTGAGTTCTTAGTCATGTTGTTTGGTGTTACGAATGACCCTACAGTGTTCATGGGTTTCATGAATTTTGTTCTTTGTGTGTTTTTGGACTCGTTTGTCATTGTGTTCATCAACGACATTTTTATCTACTCAGGATCATAATAAGAACATACTATGCACCATAGGAGGGTCATAGAGATACTTTGACATCACCATCTATTTGGGAAATTGTCCAAGTGCATGTTCATGACACAAGAAGTAAATTTGCATGGTCACGTGGTGTCTCAGTAATGGGTAGTGGTTGATCCATCAAAGGTTGAACCTGTGGTTTCTTGGGAAGCACCCATGAATGTGACGAAGGTTCGTAGTTTTATGGTTCTAGCAGGCAATTATTAATGGTTTGTACCCAACATCTCTCGATTTACATCTCCTTTCACAGCTTTGACCAGAAAGGACCATGCCTTCTTATGGGGTGAGCAGTGTCGGGCAGCTTTCAGTGATCTCAATAAAAGGCTGATTAGTGCTCTGGTGATCAGGTTTCCAGAGGAAGGGGTGTTGTATGAGGTATTCTTTGATTCATCTGGACATGGCCTAGGGTGTGGGATAATACATCAGGGGGGAGTGATATATTAGGGTTCTAGGAATTACATCCTCATGAACATAACTAGTCCACCCATGACCTAGAGCTTGCATTTGTAGTGATCCCGTTGAAGTTGTGGTGGCATTAACTCATCGGGGAGAACTTTGTGGGATTCATGGATCACAAGAGTTTGATGGAAACTTTTACCCAGTGGGCCTGAACATGCGACAAAAATGATGGGTGGAGTTTCTTGAGAACTAAAACATTGAGATCTCATACACTGAAGGCAATGAAAATGTTATGGCTGATTCCTTGAGAAATAAGTAATGGAGGGAAGCTGTTAGGGAATCTGTTGATGCTTTGAAGGCAATGGAGGTGTTGGTTTCCCTTAATCTAGATGCAAGGGTGGATGGTGGTAGATGATGTCTGTTTCAGATAACAGTGCAGTACTCTCTATTGCGGCAGGTGGAGAAGTCTCAGTGGGGAGACATTGAGAGTGAAGTGATGAGTGATCAGGTTAACCAAGGCAACACTCTAAAAGGGTGATCAGAGGACGTCCAGAATCATATGTTTTTCTGATAGATGTTTTTCGTCCCAGAGTCGATTCATGAGGGATTTCTTTATGATTACTACAACTCACTCTTTGTGGTACAACCTAGAGTTTCTATGATTTACCAGTGCTTTAAGGGTCAGTTTTGGTGTCCTGGTGTGATACAGGTAGTGGCAGAGTTTGTGGCGAGTTGCATTCTGTGTCAGTAGGTAAAAGCTAAACACCACATCCCAAAAGGTTTGTTGTAGCCTTTATATTTCCCCGAGTGGAAGTGGTATGAAATATCAATTGATTTTGTCATAGTACTACCAAGGGTTCAAGGATGTTGTGATGCTATATGGGTGGTGGTAGACTGGCTGACAAAATCAGCTCACTTCCCAGCCATCAATGAGTCATGTGTGGTGGATGCCTTATCACGAAGATTCATTGATGAGGTGGTGAGGTTTCATGGAGTCCCAAGGTCTATAGTCTCAGATTGGGATGTACGGTTTACCTCATGAGTTTGGAGGGGATTGTAGCATGATTTTGGCACCCTACTAAGCCTTAGCTGAATTTTCTAGCCCCAGACAGATGGAAAAATAGAGAAAACCATCCAGACCATGGAGGATATGCTGAGGGTATCGATTTTAGAGTTCAGGGGATCATAGGAATGACATTTTCCATTAGTATAGTTTGCCTAAAACAATATAAATCACAATAATATTGGCATGGAACCATTTGAATCCATGTACGAGAGGTCGTGTTATTCGCTCGTCTCCCAAACTGAGGATGGGGAGGCAGGTGTTCCAAGACCAATGGTAGTGCAGTGAAAAAAGTGAAGATTCAGCTTGTGCATGAGAGAATGAAGGAATCCCAGGACAAGAAGAAGTTGTATGTCAATCATATGAGGAGGCCCTTGGAGGTTGAGGTTGAAGACCATGTGTTTTTTATGTTTTACTGTCGACGTGGGAAGCGATTGTTCAGAATGGGAATAAAGCTATTTCATAGAATCATTGGGCCTTTCAGAGTGATGGGGAGAGTCGGTGGTGAGAATATCAGCTCGCCTTGCCACCTCAAATTAATTTTAACCATGACATTTCCCATGTTCCCCAGCTTCGTCGAAATCTACACAAGGACTCCCATGTCATCGACAGGGGAGAGTTGGATATAGGGGACAGTTATTTGTTTGTGGAGAAACCAGTGAGGGTCAATGATTGATAGGAGAAAGTGCTTTGCGGAAGAAACATCCCTTTGGTTCATATGTTGTGGAGGCACAGTGGCCTCGAGGAGAGTACTTAGGAGCATGAAGCTGAAATGCACGCCCATTATAGAAAGTTGTTTTAAGTTTATGTTCCATGCCTTCCTTGTTGTTCTTTTTTTCTGACTAGATATGATGTAATGCTGACCTTGTTGGTTTTTGAGATGATTTGTTTCCCTACCTTGTCAATTTTTATGAAACATCCGGATATGTAGGTAAGGGAAAAATAGATTCCTAATCAAGACTCATCAACACATATGCAATTAAAACTGTGTAGGTGAGTCAGTGCCACCCAATGTGGATACTTTCTTGACGTGGAGGATGGAACTCCCTGATCCATGTGATGGGACAATTTTGATCCTTAGGTTTCATATGGCTATTTAGGGTGGATTGTCCCCGAGAGGTATTTTATTGAGTGGTTGTTTGAGTTACTATTGTATTCTCAAGGGAAAGAATAATTTAGAGAGTTATCTGATTTAATGGCCCAAAACCTCCTGGTCCGATACATTGCAAAAATACTAAGTGTTGGGTTGTATAAGACTCACTGATCAGTTCCACCCATCTTTCTCACAGACCATCATCACAAACCAGTTTCACTCCTAAACTTCCTTGATCAGCTTCACAGATCTGTTTCACTGATTATCTTCACATATCAGCTACAGGGACTAGGTTCACTGATCCGCTTCAATGATCAAATCCACTAATCAGATTCACTCATCAGCTTCATTGATTAGCTTCATATATCAGCTTCCTAAATCAGTTTCACATATCATATTCTCATATCCGCTTCACGTGATGTGTTTCATAGACCAGTTTCACCCAATTAGTTTCACACATCGGTTTCAAAGATAGGTTTCACCCAATCGGTTTAACCCATTTAGTTTCACCCAATCAGTTTCACTGATCAGTTTCAACCAATCGATTTCAAAGATAGATTTCACCCAATATGTTTCACAGATTTGTTACACCCAATCAGTTTCACAGATCGGTTTCACCCAATCGGAATCATAGCTCGGTTTGACCCAAATGGTTTCACAGGTTGGTTTCACCCAATCTGTTGCACAGATCAGTTTCACCCAATTGGTTTCACAGATTCTTTTCACCGAATCGGTTTCACATATCAGTTTCACCAAATCAGTTTCAAAGATCGATTTCACCCAATCGGTTTTACAGATCGGTTTCACCCAATCGGTTTCATGCAATCAGTTTCCCCCAATCAGTTTTTCATATTGGTTTCACCCTATCGGTTTCAAATATCAATTTCACCCAATCAGTTTCACAGATCGGTTTCACCCAATCGGTTTCACAGATATGTTTCACCCAATCGGCTTCACCAATGGGTTTCACCTATCAGTCTCACCAATCATCCAGATAAGGGTTTCAGGTATTCCTTCCACATTTTTTTCTTTTAATTCCACTTTTAAGTCTTTTAAAAATTTTAATGAGGATTAATTCCATTTTTAGTACCATAAAAAATGTATTAAATCTCATAGGTATGGGAGACCCTCAACAGACCCATTTTCCTCTATTTAAATGAAATTTTTTAGCACAAAGATATTATGGACACACCATCGATGTTAATTTTTAAATAATAATTAATCCCATTGTGTGTAACACTCCAACCTCATAGTTAGTCCATGATCTTTATTTAAATCCACTCAAGATTTCTCATTGCCAAAAATCTAGGATCTCACCTTTTTTTCGCACAAGAATTAATTCTTTCTTCTTCATGGATAGTTTACTTCTTTTCTTGGTGATTTTGGGTCCCCTTTCTCAATCCTAGTGGTGTACCTGTTCCAGAGCCTTTCCTACACATTTTGGGAGTCCTCGTTCCTCTCCTACATGTCACTAATCCCCAGTTGTTGGAACCATGAGAAAAACATCGATCATTTATCATCCAAGTATGTTTTTTCTTACATATCTCTTTATTGTCTATCATGCAGGGCGGTTATGATAATGTTTCATTTGGGGATGGATGATACCAAACTATAATGATGATAATAAAATAACATTTAAGTAGTGAAGTGGTGTGCTTGATGATGCTGCTATACTCATTTACCATTTCATTTATGTTGTGAATTTTATGGGCTTATGTACACTAAAAATCATAGTCGTTGTTGGTATTTCCATGCACACCACTGAACACCTGTATTATGTGATGATTGAATGGATATAACATGGATACTGGTAAATCATGTAAACATGGATGATTAAATGGATTCCCAAAGAATAAGAATCCTTGTGTTTTCACCCCGGTTAACCAAACGGAAAGATCGAACAAAATGACTGGCACATTTAAATATGAAAACTCCCATGCTCTGTTTTAGAGATGTTTACGGTTAATTCATGTGATGTGACGTTGATTTGGATAGGATCCCCTATTGAGAAGTCATTGGTTTTTGGACCTAAGGCTATGTGGAGGCCATATATTGGGTCTTGGATTGGTTCCAGTGATTTGAGGGATCTCACAGATCCCTTTTGTTTTTGTTACTTTACAAGAGAACAAGGTGGGAACGATTAAATTACAGCTTCAATATTTATTCATCTTTTCCTTGTAGTTGTTCCTATTAGTATCCCAGTGGTGAATAATTATCTAAATGGAATCACATAACTATGAAAATTTGAGTGGGTTCAATGGGGAATTGTTTTCTGGGAATGATTTGTGACTTTCTTGTGGCTGTTGTTCTTCTTATGAATGAATAGTAATGAGGGTGTTTGTGTGTGGGTAATACATGGAACCCCTAGGTTGGGATGTGTTCTTGTTTACCTATATGTATAATTTCGTTTTTTTTCTTATTCTCACCCCCACCCATGTTGAGCACGTCATTTCGAACACCCCCATTTCATGGGGAGGGTGTTTTTCCCAACACTCATATGAGTGGCTGGTTATTAGATCATTTCTTCTCCCTTCCATAAGTATCCCATGACACTTTGGTTAGGATGTGATTGAATAAGGTCCATTTTAGCCCCGGATTATTTGAGCGGGGTACGTTGTGGTGGTTGGCCCTGGTGTGTGCGGGCAGGTAGTTTCCCATGTTTCTTCAGGATGAGGCACAAGTTTATTCAGGCATAGCAGTAGTTGTTTGGTCTTAGGTGTTACGTGCGTGGTTACATGTGGTTGTTGTGGCCTAGGTGTTTGTAGGAGGGATGTGTGGTTGTGGTATCCCAGTTTTGTTAGGGCAAGGTATGATAGTGGGACTGTGGTGAGAATGGTGGGGGAGGTCTGACGAGTATGATGTCTTCAATAACCGTAGGGAAAGTGGTGTGGGGTACCAAAAATATCAATGTTAAATTACTATTACATTACTTGACTTGCGTTATTTGGGGAGTGTGCCTTGGTGAGGATTGGGTGTATAGTTTCCTTACTAGGTGTTTCAATTATCTTATTTTATCACAGGGCATTAGAATTCCTCCCCACTTGTGTGCATGATCTTTTGGTCTTCCCTAATAAGTATACCTGTATAGAAAACCTACGTATATAAAACTACTTTCAGGTTTCCAGGAGGTCTTCAGAGATCCTGAAGGACCGTACTACTTCGGACATTGGGACATTTGTTGTTTCTATTTTTCTTTTCTTTCTTACTTTCCTTTGGATTTTTCCTATACTTTTTAGCACTTACTTTCGGAACATGTATATGGGAATGGTTTTTTTTGCTTTACTTTTTTCTCCAATTTTGGTGTTGTTTGGGATTACTATCTTATCTCCCGATCCTACTAAATAAAAAAGGGTAATGCCTTCCATTTTTTTTATTATATACGCTTGGTGCTAGTCACCACTATGGGACCTATTGAAGGCTGGTTTTATGGGTCATTATCTCTTCTTAAACTCTTGGAAGGAAGGGTCTAACAATTCATTTTCCCCGCCCTCATCTTAGTGAAGATGGGTCATGACAGAAGTCCTCATGCACTTGTGGATTTATGAATTTTTTTTTTCATCACCTTCACTCATAGGGATTATAAATGGAGACAAATTTTATAGTTAGATTTAAAAAATGATATTGATTTTAGGATATTATATAATACTTTGATGTGAAATAGTGTGGTTTAATCCATTAGTATTATGTCATGTTCTCGCTTAGTGGATGAGGCGTATGAGGAGTTGGTTTCATTACATATGAACCTAACATTGTAGACTGTTGAATTTTTCCCAATTATATAATGGTTTCTTATTAATTTTTTATTTATCATGTGTGGACTTGGTATATTGGTCAAAAATCTCTTAAAGAGAATCATGGACACTAGTTATCTATGTAATCCCCATTGAAATTGTATACTGATATTCCATCCCATTTCCACACTGGTAACTCAAGAGGAAGTTTCAAACCTACTTGAACCTATTCCCCAAACCCTAAACATCAAACTAGTGATAGACAGAGAGACAGACTTAGAAATTCTATACCTAATTTCACCTAACTAAAGATACTACTAATGTTTATTAATCATATTTTTGACAATGTGATTTACAAAAAAGGTGTATTTTTGAAACATGATCATTACCTCATCATTAAACATGATTGGAACCACCATCCCTCCTAAAAAATGAATTATTTCATCTACTCCATTTAAAAATACACCAAGTGAATCTCCTGAGTATTTCTAGTTAGGTTGCACCTTGTGGTTGATGTCTCCCACCTAATCCTATCTCACATGATAAATAAAATATATGAAGCCAATATAGAAATCGGAAAAATTAAACCCTATCTAATATTAGTTTCATATGTAATGATACCAACTCCGCATACGCCTCATCCACCAAGCGATAACATGACATAATAATAATGTATTAAACCACACTATTTCACTTCATAGTATTATAGACTATCCTAAAATCAATTACATTTATTAAATCTAACTATATACATTGTCTCTATTTATGATCCCTTTATGTGAAGTTGTACATTAGACTTTGTGGTCTGAGTAAATACTAAAATTCTCAAAAATAAATATTTTTCCTCCACATCATTAATATTCTAGACGACCACTAGCCTCTTTTTGTCATGATTCACATAGTTATGATTGTGTGGACTCAATTTCCTCGAACCATATGTGACCACATACCCCCTCTACCTCGAATAAAAACTAATCCTTGCTCTTGAGTGATCACAAAACACAATGTACTCAATTTCCTCCTATTGTTGTCTCAAAACTAGAGGACTAGATGAACACATCATAAAATCTAAGAAGGATCAATTACACTATTCCATAATGGTAAATATTTACCCTTTCCACATTAATCTGGTAAATGTATTGGAAATCTTATATAGTTTCAACCAAATTCCCCCAATGTGCACCACCAAGCGAGGATAACTCTACACCTTTGACATTCTCTTGGGTGACTCCCCAGATAGCACTGCATGAGTCTTCACTATCTCCATTAATAAAAAATCCTAAAAGATTAAATTAAAAAAAGTTATCCTTATGGATTAAGAAATGGAACATTAATAACTTACTCTAAATCTGGGGCTCCGTGATAATGTATAGGGAAATCTTGAAATTATCTCGATTTCTGATTCCTCTAATGCAGAGTAAGTGAAATTTTCATCAATGAATAATACCAATTTTCATTTCAAGTATACCTATAATATCTCGTTCATAAAATCAATTAACATAATGGTAGAATTCATCACACAAAATGGAATCACCAATATTTCATAGTTTCCTTAGGGATATAGGAATTCTATCTTTGTAATATAATCCTTATAAACCCTCAACTTTTCAGAGAAAAATTTGGTATTGATCTTAAAAGTAATGTTTTTCCTATAAATTGGTTGACGAGTTTATCAATAAGAGAATATGGGTAATTTTTATTTATCATATCTATGTTTATGAGATGATAGTCATCACATTCCCTCAATCTCTCGTCTTCCTAATTCAGAGAAAACATGATCATAGTAGAGGGATACATTGTGTATGATGAAATAATTCTATCAAATGACCTATATCATCCCCCTCATCTCATAGAGCTCATTACTGGAATATGATATGCTTCTAAAGATATCAATGTGGTCCTAAGGTTCTAGTTAATTTATAAATCCATCTACAATATTGGTGGTGGACCAAAAATCTCCCTAATGAATACATCTATATATTTATCCACTACTAATGGAATCCCAATAACCAAGGATTTTACCAAGCCAAGGGAGAGATCAAAAAAAATCATTGGATATGGGTTTCATATTTCTTCCCCTAATGCCCACTCACTCTCGCAAGTGATCTATGTATTAAAAAGTAGAATCATAACACATTTTTTGAAACCCATCTAACTCGTATTTTATGATAATGAATTTTGACCAATATAGTGGATAACTAATTTTTTATTATTAGGGTCTCCTAAGATTCCATCCTGATGACCTATGGTCTCAGGACAAACCTAATCCTACAAGCTCAATCTTACAGCACTACCTTGTATGATATATTGAATAATATCCCACTCTAAGAACCTCTAACCATATCTTTCGGGATAATGTCTCTACTGTAAGCTAATAATATCACATATCGGGTAAGTAAATAAAGTATTTAATCCAACCAATGTAATCTAATACTTTGGAAATAGTATAATATTCACAAATCAAACGTCAAATCATATTTTTAAGATATTATTCATAGAACCCCTTTGCATGCATCTTCCCATGAGCTCGACCACCTTCTCTCTGATCCTAGAATGGGAATCCCAGTAGTGGTTTTGGAAGAAGCTCATTACATATCCAACAACCATTAGGTTCTATATTTTTATCACCACATCCTTCTCTTTTTTCACCTCCTCTTTAGGGGAAACCCTACCTATGTCTAGGAGATCCCTTGTAATGGTGATTTATCTACTATGGTTTCTATACACTCTATACATATATTTTCATGACAATGGTTCTAAAAATAAAATTCAGTGTGACCCATACCTTTTCAGTAATATCATAATCCCTAATAAATATCAGAGTATCCTCTATGTGACACTTCAACTTTAGATCCAGATGTCAATGTCTATGAATTAGGTTTCTTAATATATTAATAAATTTATGTTTAGATCCTACGAGATGTTGTAGATGACATAGAAACATGACTGCAAATGCTAGGTCGGACCCACATGAATCCATATTCTATGAAACTATCAAAAACTAGAGTTTTCTCTAGCACTACCATATAGGATGGATAACACAACTAGACAAAACTGAAATTAATTTCCTTGTTGAGACCCTACTCAAACATCCATTCTCGAAGGAAAATGTGTCACAAAATATCAATGGAGTAATGCATGAGGTTAGTGAACCACACAGTTTACTCTACAACTGTAGATTCTTTATTGGACCATGATTTTCATAATCATATATTATATATTTTTATAAGAAAATAATATGCATAAAAACACCATCAATTAAATAATCATAATGTTTTAGTGTATTCGGAGATTATATATACAATATATTTTTTTTTGTATGAAATTATAAATCTCCCACAAAGATATTATCAAATTATACTCCTCTTTGTCTTACCCTTAATAAACCATTTTTCCTCATCTTGGGATGGAAACATAAAAAATCATGAGATCAAATGATTAGTATTGTTAAACATATGAGATAAAAATCCATGATATTTTTAAATATTAAGATAATAATAAGGTCATGTGATCATGTATAAAACATATGATGTTTATACCTTCCTTTCAAAGATCATATATCTGATTCATGGAATAAACATTATCATTTAGGAAAACATGGACCATAAGAGTGAATAAATATCTAAAATCAATCATAATTAATAAGAAAATTTCATAAACTTTGGGCACTAACACTTTCATGAATTGCCTTCACTCAGATGGTGGAAGGGAAAGCAGTTAGTCATACCCTTCCTCCATCATGTTTAAGGAGTGAAAACGACCCTCAAGACCCACCTTCAATAGGTCTAGGTGTGGGGACTAGCACCAAAGGTATTGTGTCCCATGCATAATGGAATGAATTACGCTTTTAATTATGTTGGATTGGGAGATAAGATAGTAAATCCCAAACAACACCAAAAATAAAAGTAAAATTAAAGCCAAAACAATCCATTCCAATATGCATGTTATAATAATATGTGCTACAAAAATACAATAAAACTCCAAATGAATGTATGAAATGAAATGAAAATCAGCCACTTCAATGGTCCCAACATCTGAACTTGTTTGGTCCAGCATGGTCAAGTAAGTCCTCCATGAATCCTGAAAGTAGGTTTATATATGTAAGGGGTGTATACAAGTATTCTTAGTAAGGAAAACCAAAAGCTATCATGCACAAGTGGGGAGGAATTCTAATTCCCTGTAAGAAAAAGGAGTTAACAAAAAAATGAGCAAGGAAATTATCCACCCAACCTCACCATGGCACACTCCCCAAATAACACAATTCATGTAATAGAAATAGTAATATCACATCAATATTTTGTACCCCGCACCACATTACCACAAGTTATTGAAGACATCCTATCTATCAGACCTCTAACTCCATTCCCACCCCATATTCCCAAGACCATACACTTCCCGACCATACCTGGGCTACCACAACAACACATCCCACCCCCAAACACCTGGGGCACAATTACCACATATAACCACACCCAAAGAAACCTACTCCAGAACAACTATCACCATGCTAGAAGAAACCAGGGACCAAACTACTACTGCCATGCCCGAAGTTACATGGGCCTCATCCAGATGACACTTGGGAAAAAACCGTCCCGCACATACCTGGACCAACCACTAAAACTAACTTTACCGAACAATTGTGGGCTAAAATGGATCTCAGGCCATCACAGCCTTCCTAAAGAGTCTTAGGCTACTCAGGAAAGGGAGCATAAAAGGGGCTAACATCCAGCCACTCATATGAGTGTTGGGTCTATACATGACTTTTCAGATTTGGAAGATTGAGAGGGTCTGGCCTAGCCATCGGTACTAGGTCCACGTATTTTTTCCACGTGATGCTAGCTGAGTAGTCCTACATTGATGGAGGTTTTCCCTAATGATATTTATGCTGGGAGGGGAATTTCAACAGATTTTTCTTTATAATGAGTCATTTAATGTATTTATTTCTTTTAATCCATGTGAGGTATCCCACATTATAATTAAAAGGGGGATTATCCAAAATAAATAAACATTGAGGCCTTCAGGCCATTCAGTCAGTCATATGAGTGTGGGGAAGAACACCCTCCCCCATGAAATCAGGGTGTTCGTCACAAACTACCCATCTTGGGTGGAAAATGAAAAAGAAACATAAGAAGTAAATTATACATATGGGAAAACAAGCACTCATCCCAACCTTCGGGTTTAAAAATAAACCCATACACAAACACCCTCGTTACTAATCATTCGTAAAAAAACACAATACCCACAACAAACTCATAACTCACTCCTAGAAAAAAACTACCCTTTGAACCCATTCTTGTTAATATATTCAAGTGATTCAATTTATGTAATTCTTCACTACTGGGAAACTAACAGTCATAGCCAAAATCCATTGAAAAATAGTCAAGTAGCAATTAAAGCATTCACACCTGGTTCTCTTGTAAAGTCACAACAACATAAGGGATCCATGAGATCCCTCTATGTATTGTAACCAAAAAAACCTCCATCATACATCCCCTCACAGCCTCAGATCCAGAAACCAACAATTGTACCACAATAGGGGATCGCATCCCATTCCTCTTCACCCCACCAGAATTAAGCAGAACAACATCACATATTACCAAGACAGATAAAGGTAGTTTCTATATTCAAACACATCATTCATCGAGTTCCTTATTTCCGTTTGGGTAACCGGGGTGATCACACAAGGTTTCTTGTACACTTTATATCCATTTAATCAACGAAGTTTATGTGATTAACTAATTTCCATTTTACAACCATTCAATCATCATAGTGGATAGGGGTCCTTTAGTGTAGCAGGAAAGACCTCCAACATCCATTATTTTCTTTATACATAATCCCATACAATTCACAACATATAATCATGGGTAAAAGAGTATAGCATCATCATTAAATACACCCCTTCATTCTTTAAAATTCCATTTATTATCTTTATTATGGATTGGTTTCATCAATTCCCAGAGTAACATTATCCTACCCACCCCAAATGATAAAAAATAAAGAGAGACGAAGAAAGAAACCTACCTGTATGTTCAACGATCATTGTTTTTCTCCACGTACCTAGAACTGGGGATGCACGACTTGCAAGGTAAGAACTCCGGGGACTCCAAGTGTGAGTAAAAAAGGATCCAACACATGCACACCACTAGCCTTGTGAAGGGGGAATCCAAACACACCAATGAGAGGAATGATATTGGCAAAAAAGAATAAGAATGAATCTCATTCAATAAAAGAATAGATCCTTGGGTTATGGGATATGAATCTTGAACATATTTCAATTCAGATCATGGTTTCACCACATAGCTGGATGTTTACACATGATGGAAATAATTTTTATTTAAAAATTATCATCAAAGAGGGGTTCATACTGGTTGTGAGTTAAAGGGATTCCATTAAACAGAGGAAAATACATAGCATGGGTAGAATTGGAAAGTACGGTTAAAGGGTGTGACACCATGGAAATGAAGCCACACGTTTTCGCAAGTCAAGGTTCGTTTTGATCTTGTGGGAATTTAGATATCATTTATGGTATTTTTATGGATTTTCAAGGAGTATTAAAACACTTTTATGTAAAAAGATATGTTGCAGAGTTGAAAAAGTCCAAACTTGCAAAAAAAAGGAACAAGGGTAGGACACCATTTGGTGAGACACCATGACGGTTCCATGGTCACGGTTCCACCCTCACAGTGCCACCATCACAATGCCACCCTCATAGTGACAGCCTCATGGTGGACCCTCATAGGTCAACCCTCATGGTGCCACCATCACAATGCACCCTCGTAGTGCCACCGCCACTTTTCCATGGTCACGATGCCACTGTTTTGGTGAGTGACCGTGAGGGTACGACCTCCACGATGCCACCGTCACAGTTTCACCATGACTAGTTCCACTATCACAGTGCCACTTTTTTGGTGGAACCGTTATATGGGACCATGTTTTTTGGAAAACACTTTAATGAGTCATTGTCCTGGACATTACATCAGATAACTCTCAAATTATTCTCGCCCTCAAGAATCAAAACTATACCCGAATAAAAGGTAGGGGTCCGAACAACCAACTCGAAAGATACCACTCAAAATTAAACCTTCTCGACATCTAGGAACTCCTCATCATCAAGTAACCACACAAATATATAAGGGTGTCACTATCCAAACATATGGATTAGGGATTACCTTTCCCCCATGTCGAGATATTATCCGCATTGGGAGACACTGACGCTCCTGCATGGGTTTAATCGCATCCACCATAATCTGTCTCGATTAGGGATTGGAAAATCCTTTACCCACAGTCAGGACTCTTCACAAAAATCAAGTGAATAAGGAAATTACACCATCTCATAGTTAAAAATGTCAATAAATCCGTCATAAATAAGTTCAAAAATTAAAACAGAACTAAAACAAACTCTGGTTACTGGGTGTGAATTTGTGCCTCCCATTCATAGGTACTCTCCTCAAGGATACCATACCTCCATAACAAACAAACCAAGGGAATGGTTCATCCATGGAGGACCTTCTCCTAATGATCCTCGATCCTCACTAGTTTCTCAACAATCATCGCATTGTCCTCGATATCCAGCTACCCCAGTCGAGGATTTTGAGAATCATCTTGTAGATACTAACGGTGCTGAGACACATGGAAGACATTATGCATCCTTAGTAGAAGTGAGGGTAGCACAAGATGATAAGCCACTTCGCCAACCTTCTGCGACACCTCGAAAGATCCATAGAACTTGGGAGAAATCTTACTAGCTCTGCCGAACCATTGTTTCCCACTCCAAGGGGATACCTTCAAGAACACATGGTCCCCAACCTTGAACTCAAAGGGTCTCCTCCTATGATCGGCATAGAACTTCTTCCGGTCCTGATCTGCCTTCATCATATCATTTAAAATCCAAACATTCAATTTTGTTCTCTTCACTAACTCTGGGGAAACAACACCTGCTTCCCTAACCTCTTCTCAGCATACAGGTGAGAAACACAACCAATCATACAAGGCATTGAAGGATCCATGCCAATGGTAGAGGGATAACTATTGTTGTAGGTAAACTCTACCAGCGTCAAGTTTCATAACCATGATCCCTGAAAGCCTAAAACACATGAATGTAGAATATCCTATAATGTCTGGATGGTGTGCTCTGTCTTCCCATATCTCTGGGTATGGAAAGTAGTTCTAAGACATTGTTGTGTGCCAAAAGAATTGTGAAATCCTTTCCAAACTCGTTAGGCAAACCATGTATCCAATTTGGAGACTGTGGACCACAAAATTCCATGGAACCTCACCACTTCATCCACATGCCTCTGTTCTAGTAAATCTACAGCACTCGATTCCTTGACTGCTAGGAAGTGTGCTGATTTCGTCAGCTAGTCCACCACTACCTAGATATCATCACAACCCCCATGAACATATGGTAGTCTCATGAAAAAATCCATCGATATGTCATACCACTACCACTCAGGGACATTTAAAGGATGTAATAGACCTCCTGGGTTGCGGTGTTTAACCTTCACTTGCTGACACACAAGTATTATTTCTACAAACTAAGACACATCACTCTTGACCCTGGGCCACCAAAACAGACTCGTAAAACCCCAAAACATCATGGAAACGCCTGGGTCTATAGCCATGGGTGAGTTATAGAACTCACCATGTACTCTCCCACACAATTATATGGGGACGAATGACATTCCATGAAATAATATCTGGTTCTGGCCATCTTCTAACCATCCTTCCCAAGAATTTACCTGGCTGACATGATTGTGCATCACTTCAGCTTCTAAGTCCCTCCACAGTGACTCTTCCACCTGCCAAAATAGAGAGAACCTCACCATCATCTATAACGGCCAGCCTCTACCATCCTCTACCCTTGAATCCAAGTGTAGGGAAGCCAACTCCCCTATCTCTCTCCAAGAATATTCCAATTTTCAATCCACAACCTTTTGTGACTTCCTTATCGGGGAATTGGCCACTAAATTACCATTTCTTTAGGTGTAGGAAATATTGAAGTCATTTTCCTGAAATAACTCTATCCACCTTCGACGTCGAAAGTTCATGTCTCACTGAAAAAGATATAACACAAGATCTTGTGATCCATGAAGACCACGAAGCACTCACTAGTGAGGTAATGTCACCACAAATTTAGTGCAGACATGACCGGTTCAATATAATGATTATTGGTGGAATAGTTACTCTCATGGGGATGTAACTTCCTAGACCCATAAGAGATCACCCCCTGTTGTTTCATTATCACACACCCTAAAACATGTCCTGAAGCATCGCAGAACACCTCAAACATCAATTTTTCTTTTGGAAACCATAGTAATGGGGAACTAACCAGCTTCCCCAGTAGATAACTAAAGCTTGATTAGAACAAATAACTATATATATAAGTCTGGCCTTACTTGCTCAAGGCTATCAAGGGCCGACAACTCGAGAAATGATGGGCACAAATATCTAGTAGAACCCTACTAATCCATGGAAACTAAGAAAGTATACCATGTTCTTGGGTGTTCCCAAGAAATAACTTCCTCTACCTTTGATGGGTCCACTAATATCCCATGTTCGGACTCCACATGTCCAAGGAGGTGCACCCCTCGTGTCTAGGACATTCAGTTGGACAATCTTCCATAGAGCTGGTGTTATTGAAGGACCCCTAAAACCATCCTCAGATGCACATCATGGTCTGCCTCGGATATTGAGTAGATTAGGATGTTGTCAATAAACACGACTGTTAACCGGTCCTGATATTCCCATATGACAGACATCATGAGCCCCATGACAACATCATGTGTGTTTGTAATGCCAAACGCCATGACAAAGAACTCAATGTGCCTATACCTACACCTGAATCTAGTCTTCGAGATGTCACCCTCATTCACCCTCTGGTGAAATCCTGACCACATGTTGATCTTGGAGAACCATCCTACCCCTTCAACTAATCAAAAATTATTTCTGTCCACAATAGAGGGTAACAGTTCCTGACTGTTACCATATTCAATCTCTGGTAGTCAATACAAATCCTGAGACCACCATCGGACTTCTTCACAAAAAATAATAGAGAACCCCGTGGTGACGTTCTTGGTTGACCAAAACCCTTCTTCCTATGATCTTCAATCTGAATGCGTAACTCCCACTACTTAGAAGGTGTCGTCTGATAGGGAGCCATCAAACTCAACATCATGTCGAGGGGGTAGAGTCACCGTCTCATCCGGGAAGACATCCATGATCTCAATAAATATTCCAAAATCATCCACCATATCTGAGTCCGCTGACTCCACTGATAGATCAAAAACAACAAATGAAAGGGCCCCACTCACTGACTTCCCTCCCAGAAACCCCGTCCACCGACGAAAGTCGCACGCCAGTTGTCCATATCAAAAAACAAAACCCTTCTTCAGAAGAAGTAGATAACAACACACATAGGGAATATCTAGTCTATGCCTATAATGGCATCACATGCCTGTATCTGTGGAAAAATAAGATCTCCAATGGAAAGATGTGGTCCCAACATTAGTCTACATCCCTGAAAAACATGAGACAAGCTGGTTGACCGCAGTGTCATGACATGTCAAATTGATAGATATTTAATGATTCTTTCTTAGTATAGGAAAAAAACTATTTCATCTATCAAGGAGAGTTTATAGGTTTTGTCTATGTATTTTTAATAAGAATAACAAAATAGGGGGTGATTTTTTTAACAATTTTAAGAATGTAAGTTAACATAAAAAGATATAAAGATGAAAGAAAAAGTGGTTTTTGATAAATATGATACAAATAAGTGATCATTGCTTTGTTACTACAACACTTGAAGATTCACTCAATATTAATTGATTATAAGGTTTTAGGGTAATCCTTTTGTTGTGGGTTAATCAATATCTTGGATCCCCTCTTTCCTCTTAAAATGATGCCCAAAAAACCACCCCTTGACACAACAATCGTTTTGTCAAGGTTAGGACCTCAAGCATATATTTAGGACTACTGAACTATACTGAAAACTCATGTATGTGATAGCGATAGAGGATGCATGTGTTTCCCCATTGGAACAACCCATGATTCCAACATGAATATCAACCCAATTGGTACTGATATGAGAAATGTTTCACTTAAATTAACAGAATAAATTCATTCAGATAAAATGAATATAAAGATTAAACATATGTGAAATAATTTACCCTCAAATTACCCAAAACCTATAGAATAGAAGGTACCAAAACTCCCTCATCATGTTTTCAGCTCCCCCAAAATGATCACCCATCATTTATCTCGACATCGGGAGGAGGAGGAAGCTCAGGTGGAACTCTTTCTTCAATATTGACCCACTATGAGAATAGGGGCCTCAATAATGTCAAGGAGGAGGGAGAGACTCTTCTAGGACTCTAAAATGGCTGAGCTACACTTCTGGTTCGAACTCCCAAATGGGGTCCCCATGGTGCTTTTTATAGCCAAAATGGGAAGAGGTTTTGGGAACCTTGATTTTGATATACATTTGGAGGACGGTTTTTGGCTAATCAAAATTATAATCTCCCTTTTGAAAAAACTGGATAGTTGTAGCCCCATGTCTTGACTGTCATCATCAAATGTTTGGCATCCTTTGGACCATAAATATTAAGATAATGACATATTTCTGAACAACACTTTAGCCATTGTGCATATTATGTTTCTTGAAATGATCAGTTTAGATGGCCCCCCTATAAGTCGAACCGGGATTGGTTTCCTTGAGGAGAAATGTATCCATTAAAATATTAGATCAATCCTCCAAATGTCAGCATATTTGGATGCACGGTCATGTAAAATTGTGTGGATTAATACACTGGTGTGCTTGGATCCTTCATAGTTCTCCCATATTTCATGGACAACACAATGGGTCCTCCAAATGACATCCACCATCAATGATATTATCAGACAAGTAACATTTCCTGTATCAATAGTGATAAATATAAAATAACTTAATAAAACATGAAGTGAATTTTGTTATTATATTTGTAATTTTCGATACATATTTAGTTTAATACAATAGTGTAAGGGTGAAAATGAAATAGTGAATCATGGAACAATCAAACCCCCACACAAAAACATTTTAACTCATATGAAAAGTTACATTTAAGAAATTATTCTTTTATATATTACCAATATCATGAATATTTAACATATGAGGAAATTTTAATTCGTTAAAGTAATGTGATTAATGCAAAAACAACATCAATGAGTTCTTCTTAATGAAAATGGAAAAAGATGTCTCATAAATCATATCACAGTGAAAATCAAAGTGATTAATGATACCAAATTGAGAAAGGAATTCAGAAGTCTTCCATTCCACTAACTCTTTGGGTGTGTTTTTGAAAACCATTCCATGCTAGTCTTTCCACATTATATCCAACAAATATAGATTATTTTATCATTTTTCAGTATAAAATATTTTATCCACTGAACATGCCCTATATCTTTTGTAGTCATATTTCAAGACTCACTCACATAAGAATTCCTAGAAGTCAAACCATAAGCTCCCAACCTAGATATCTCCATACATTGCACATTTCATCACACACCTCATTTAATTTTTTTTCAGAAGTTGCAATTGAAATAAATCTCACACTCATTTCCAAACCCTTGTTTGATCTCATCACAACACTAATTTTAATAGTTATAACAAGATCAATGGTTGAGGAGAAGGAATTTTTTATCTTCCCAAGACACAACCCTTTTTTTTATTTTGGTCATCTTATTTTTTTGAATTTTTGGGGGCGTAAAACAGTCAGATATCAAGTACACACACATATTTCAATATGCTATAGTAATAAAACACGTCGGATAATGATAGAAAGTGTGGATATATCACATTAAGATGAAAAATATTAAGTTAACATAAATTTACCTTCTTTTAAGTATGAAATATTCACACTTTTTGGTTTGGTGAAAAAATGGGTGGAGATACTAGTGATACGGTTTCCCAAAAAACTACTCACTAAAGTGGAATAAATAATCACAATGGTTTCACATAGATAAAAATATTTATATCATTGACCAAAATCAAATTCACTAAAAATCACTTCCTGATGTTAAATTCATACCAACAATCATTCCAAAATAGTTCCAGGTTTTAATCAAATGTTAAATCAACATGGAATAAAAAAACCAACATCCATTATTGGTAAGATCAATGATTTTGCTACTAGAATGGGGGGGGTTAAAAATACATTAAAGAACGAGAAAAAAGTGAAGATAGAAAAAAATGATGAAAATCCAAATAAACTAAACAAGATGGGGAAAGGTGAAAGTACAATAATAAATGCGAAAAAGGGAAGACAGAAGAAAGAAGATGAAAAATATTAAATATCCCTGGAATGTACCCATCCCCCACACCTAATATATTCAGTTTCCCCAATGCAATATAAGAGAAGTTTGGAAGGAAGGATAAAACATGGTGAGTGTCATTCATATATTGCTTCATTAACATGGAGTTCCTCCATCAGGGACTTCAAAATAGATTCCTGGAAGTGCTTCAGCTGCTTCCCATTGGCAGTGAAGGTTATCTTGGTTTCTTCATTTTGAATCAGGACAACACTGAATGGAGAGACATTAGTAACAGTGTAAGGTCCAATACAACATGAACTAATCTTACATGGATGCAACATCTTCCTTTAATTGGATAGGATGAAGTTCTTCCCAATATGGAATTGATGATAAAGGATTAGACAATCATGGGCATCCTTGGTTTTCTCCTTATAAATTCTAGAGTTCTCATATACATCTATTCTCATTTCCTCCAACTCATGAATATGAATCTTCCTTTGGGAACTTACACTAGAAATATTATAATTGAATTTTTTTATGGCCCATTAGGCCTGATTCTCAATCTCAACAGGTAGGTGACACCTATTTCCAAACGCTAGACGATATGGTGACATGCCAATGGGGGTTTTGAAAGCAGTATGATAAGACCATAAGGAATCATCAAGTCTAAGAATCCAATTTTTTCTATAGTTTTGATCTATTTTTCACAGGATATGTTTTGAATCTCTATTTTACACCTAATTTTGACCACTGGTAGGTGGTTGATATGGAGGATACATACTATGACTGACCCCACATCGATGAAAAAGAGATTTCATTGTTCAGTTGCAGAAATGAGAACCTTGGCCACGGATAAAGAACCTAGGTGAGCCAATCCTACAGAAGATTAGGGTTCTCAAAAATTATAGAGCTACCTTTGAATCATTAGTCCTTGCAGCTCATGACTCTACCCATTTTGGAACATAATCCACTTCTAATAGAATGTATAGTTTACCAAATGAATTGGGGAATGTTCCCATAAAGTAAATTCCCCAAACGTTGAAAATGTCATGGAAGAGAAATGGTTTCTGTATAATATAATTTATTTCAGATACCTTCACTATTCATTGTCAATGAGAACAATATTTATAGATGTTCTGGGAATCGTGAATCAATGTTGTCCAAACGAGACCAGAATTGAGGACCTAGTGAGTAGTCCATTGGGGCCCAAAGAGGCATGCACCAGCAAGAGTGTGGTAGAACCTAAGGATGGACTGAAATTCACTATCGGGAATGAAAAGCCTGAGGAATTGATCACTACAGGAGTTCCAAAGGTAGGGGTCATCTCAAATGTACAAAAAGGAATCATGTTTTAGATGGTCATCTTGGGTTTTTTTGAAATAAAAAGAAAAGCAAGATGCTAGAAAATAATTTACAAATTCAGTATACCAAGGAATAACAACTTGCACTCGGTTTAGTTACTCCTCAAGAAACATGTCATTTTTGTGAATACAGGGGGATGATTCAATGTTTGAGGATGGGGGAATCTTACTGATTTGGTCAGCCATCACATTCTCTGCTCTTTTTTATCTATAATTTCTAAATAGTATTCCTGAAGGAGGAGCATCCAGTGAATGAGACATGGTTCGGCTTCCTGTTTCTTAAGGAGATACTGGAGGGCTACATGGCCTGAGAATACAATTATTTAGACCCTAATATATTTGAACTAAATTTGACCAAGGTAAACACGATGGAATGGAATTTTTCAGTTGTGGTTTAGTTTTCTTCGGTAGGGTTCAGTGTACGGGAGGCATAAGCAATGACATGGGGACATTGATCGACCCTTTGTGATAATATTGTCCCATGTACATAGTTAGAGGTGTCACACATGATCTCAATTGGAAAATACCACCATGTAGGTTGGATTACTGGGGGTGATGTGAGACTATATTTTAACATATTAAATGCTTCTTCAGATTCATTATCAAAAACAAATTCTTTTTCTTTTAGAGTAATCGGGAGAGGGGGAGTGCAATTTTACTAAAGTCACGAATGAAACAGTAGTAAAATCCAGCTTGAACTTTGAGTGACCAAACATCCCACACTTTTTTTGGGAATGGTAGAGAAGAAATGACATCCACTTTTGATTTATCTACTTGGATTCTATCCCTAGAAATGAAATGTCCCAAAATTATACCTTTTCGCACCATGAAATGGAATTTCTCATTATTTAATACAAGAATATTTTTAATTCAATGATGTGGGATTAAATCAAGACTACTCAAACATTCATCAAAAGAAGATCCATAAATAGAGAAATCATCCATGAATTCTTCCATGCAATTCTCTTTGTAATCCAAAAAAATATTAACCATGCATCGTTAGAATGTATCGTGAGCATTGAACACACCAAATGGCATCCTCCTATAAAAAAATTTTACATAAGGGAAAGTTATGGACATCATTTCCTAGTCCTCGGGGGAAATATGGATCTTAATGTATCCAGAATATCTATCAAGGATACTGTAGTGGGACTTACATGCTAGCCTCTCTAGAATTTGGTCAATGAATGGAATAGGTAAATGGTCATTCCTAGTGTGTTTGTTTATTCGGTGAAATTCTATACAGACACACTAACTCTTCTTCACACGAGTTATAACCAATTCATAGTTTTCATTTCTGATTACTATACAACAAGTTTTTTAGGAACTACAAAAATGGGGCTTACCCATTTTCTATTAGAGATAGGGTAAATGATTCCAGAAACCAATATTTTTGTCACCTCCTCTTTCATAACATCTAGGAGTTTTTGGGTTCTGTCAACGTTCTTCCTACCCCACTGGTTTAGCCTCATCCTTTAATAAAATATGATGTGTAAAAATTGATTGGATAATAGCATGAATGTTAGCTAGTTTCCATCCCAAATCGTGTTTATACTCCCTCAAAATTTCTATAATTCTCAATTCATTCTCAGGAGGGAGAGAACAAGAAATGAATATGGGAAACGTATTTCCATTCTAAAGATATTAATACTAAAAATATTGTGGCAATTGTTTCAATTATAATTCAGGTGGATTTTGGATTGATCGGAGTGTGTGTGAATGCGAGAGGTCATTGATCTTGTCTAACCGCTCAATGGTTTCATCCTCAGATGTGGATTGAGATTTTACAAGTATAAAAGCATCATTTATGGTCATTAGATCCTCAGTGTTTAAGAAATCATCAATCAATAAACATGCATGACACGTTTCTAGACCACTTAAAAAATAAATGCATTAATCATTTCCTAGAATTTCTGTCAATCACAAAAAATCATAAAGGATATCGTGGAATTAAATAATGTTTTTTCAAGGGAAGTGAGTACATCTATAGAATTAATATAGAGAGGGGAATGTTCTTCTGAGGGGCACTTCATGCCATCAAAGATATTGAAATGGGCTATGTCACCATGAAATTACATTGGAAATGTACTATTATGGACATTAATTATTGTTTTGGAGGTTTTCGGGAAGGGTCTCCCAAATATAATTGGGGAATTTCTATTTATCCTATCATCATACATTTTTTTCAAATTAAAATCAACTGGAAAAATTAAAATTTTCACCCTCACAAGAACATCCTCTAACACACCCGAAGATTGAGAAGTACTCTAATTGGCTAATTGAGAAACTACTCTAGTGGGATTCAGTTCCCCGACCTAAAACTTAGAGTAAATGGAGTGAGGCATCACATTTATAGAAGCACCTAAATAATGAATGGCATTGGAAAATTAATGCACTCCTCTAGTGCATGGAATTGAGAATGTCCCAGGATTATTGCACTAGGTGTGATGTGATGGCTCTATTAAAGATGATACATTCTTCACTAATATCACCTTTTTATCTCCACAAAGTCTCCTTCAGTGTGTACACTTCTCCTTCAGAAACATTGCATATCTTTTAATTTTTTTCTCAGTTTCAATCAAGGGGATGTTTACCTGCACTTTTTTCAATGTTTCAAATATTTCCGTATCTAGTTCAGTTCCCATTTGTTTCCAAGGTTGGGTGGCCTTTTGGAGAAATGGAAGTGGAATGGGTTCTCAAGGAGACTCATCAACATTAACACTCTTTCTATTGGAATGGTTTCTCTCAAGACATGGTTTTTTAACATTTAGAACATTTTTAATGATTGGGATGGAGGTTTCCTCAGTAGGGGATGACTCTAAGGAATGATTCATTATGTTTTTAAGTTTTTTCCACTCATAACAGCGATTATAATAACTTTTCCATTATCACTATGATTAACTACTGGTTGAGAAGGTATTTTACCCGACCCGTGACTTTTAATTTCCTCCAATGAGTTATCTAGTTGGCCTAATTGGGTTTTGAGGTCTTGTATGGCTGCCTAGGTGGTTTGATGAAATTGGTGATTATTGTTATCCATTTGTTTCATTATATATTATTGGCTAGGGTCAGGTTTCGGAGGGGGTTACTGGAAAGGTCTTTGTGGTGGTTGAGTATTTCTTGATGGTGGTGGTGGATGACTACTCTAAACTTGTTGTTTCCATGGTTGTTGAGGTTTGTTTTAATACCGCCTTTCCTATAGGATTGGTTTCCATTCCACCTAAGATTTTATGGATTGTATGCTTCTTTCCTAAATGGTTGGTTATAGGGGTGTCCTGGAAATATTGCCTCACAACTCTTACAAGTTTCTCACAATTTGGAGCATTGGCTAGAGTAGTGAGTGTCAGAATAACATATACCATAATGAATGGGAGGACGATATTGGTATTTATATTGGGAAAGAGCATGTTTTCATAGAAGGGTACATACCTCTTCAAACTTTGTGTCTTCCTTCTTCTGAAAATCGGTACTCTTCACTTTAAGGAAACCTCGAACGGGTACACTGGACCTCGTACCCAATTGTTGAGTGTTTTGTGACATGTTCACAATTATGTTTCTTATATCAATTGGGGTCTTATCCTCTAGTGCACCACATGAAGTAGTATCAATCATATTTTTATCAATAGGGATTAATCCTTCATAAAAATACTTAATTAAATGTTTTTTGCTTATTTTTTGGTGTAGTAAACAAGAACAATGCCTTTTAAAGTGTTCCCAAAATTCATGTAGTGTTTCCCCTTGTGATTTTATTATACCAAATATTTATTTTCCTATAGTTGTTCTGTGAGAGGCTGGGAAATTATTTTCCAGAAAAATGTGTTTAATGTCTGCCCAACCTTGTATTGGGGAATTTACATAATAAAGGCAAACTTTTGTAGTGTCTTCTAATGATAAAAAGAATAACCTTAAATTTACTTTTTATTCAACCAATTTTGAGGATTTTAATTTAGAACATACATTATGAAATTCTTTTATATGCTTGTGTGGTTCTTCTCTAGGAAGTATAAGGAATCTAGGTAATAAATGAATTATACTTGATTTTAGTTCAAATTTGGGTGCCTCGCCTAGAATTTGAATATATGTGGGTGGATATCAACATCAGGTGAGTTTATTTCATGTATTATATGATTTTTTAAGAAATTTTATTCACATTAATTTCAATTTTAATGTGGGTTCTAGAATAAGAAGATGAAGGATCAAGAAGAGTGTCTATGTTTTGTATGTCCTCTTTCGAAGGGTTCTCTTGTGCGTCTCGGTGTCACTGACGTAAGATACTCTACAATTCAGGTTCGAAAGGATGTAATTATCCTTGATTATAATGCGTCATGCACCAAACCTATACACATAAAAATAAATCAAAATACGAAAATATAGATAGAGGTGTAAGATAAAACAAATAAATATTCATAAAATTTACAAAAATCTTATAAAAAACAAATACTAAAATCTGAATTTCTCCCCAGCAACAACACCAAAACGTGAATGCGTTGTCATGAAACATCAAATTGATAGTTATTTGAAGATTATTTTGTATTATAAGGAAGACCCTAGGTAATCTCTCTAGGAGAATTGATAGGTTTTGAGTGTGTATTTTTTATAATAATAACAAAAGTGAGAGTGATTTTGTAAACAATTTTATGAAAGTAAATTAATTTAAAGAGTTGTAAGGTTAAAATATAGAGAGGATTTTAAAAAAATATGAGATAAATAAGTTATCATTGATAATTTATTATAGCCCTTAAAGAGTTCCACAATCTTAATTTATTATTAGGTTTTAGTGTAATCCTTTGGTTGAGGGTTAACCAAAATCTTGGTTCCCCTCTTTCCTCTTAAAATGATGCACAATGAACCACACCTGGACCCAACAATTGTGTTGTCAAGGTTTGGACCACAATAATATAGTGAGTTATACCAAATCATACTGAAATCTCAAGTGTGTGTGAGAGAAAGAGGATGCTTGTGTTGTCCAATTCGAACAACCCATGATTCCCACTTGAATCTCAACCCAATTAGTATTGAAATGAGAAATGTTTCACTTAATTAAACCAAATCAATGCATTCAGAGAATATGAATATGAAGATTAAACATAAGTGAAATAATTCACACAAAAATTTCTCAATACTAGTAGAATATATGGTGTCAGAACTCCATCATCAATTGTGTTTCTATCTATTGTGATCACCCACCGTTTAGATCTACATTTGGAGGAGGAGGAAGATAAAGTGGAACTCATTCTTAATTATTGAAAATCCTATGAGGATAGGGGCCTCTATAAGATCAAGGTTGTAGTGGAGACTCCACTAGGGTTCCAAAATGGTTGTCCTTTACTTGTGGTTCAAACTCCCATGTGGGGGTCCCATGGTGCCATCTTATAACCAAAATGGGAAGCGGTTTTGGGCACCTAGATTTTGATAAACCATTTGGAGGATGGTTTTCAGTTACACGACAGTCGAATTTACATTTTGAAAAAACATGAAGACGTTATACCCATGTCTTGAATATCACCAACAATGTTTGTAATCATTTTCACAACCAGAGCTTGAGATAGTGACATATTGCAGAGTGCCACTTTTGACATTGTGCATATTTGGTGTCTTAGACAGATTAGTTCGGTTGGTCCCAGTAGATGTTGAATCGGGATTGTATTCCTTGAGATAAAATATATCCTATAAAATTTTTGATTATCCCAAAAATTGTAGCCCATTTGGATTCACGTTCTAGTTGAAGTGTGCAAATTATTCCACTAGTGTGTCTGGATCCTGTGCTGTTTGGCCCATATTTCTTGGACTTCATAACGGGTCCACCAGATCACCTCCAACTTCAATGATATTATCAAACAATTAAAATTTACACCTTAAAAAGTAATAAACATAAAATAATGAAATCATATTTAGAGTTAATTGTGTTATTATATTTGGATTTCACAATACAAATTCAGTTTAATATAGTGGTGTATGGGTGAAAATGACAAAGTGAATCGTGGTACGATCAATGGTCTGACCTTCGACTAGCATACTCAAAACCAGCGGTAAGAAATGTATCTTTGAATATAAAAACAAGGTATAGGCTATATTGGGTGAGACAATGGAGTGTGATGATCCCGAATCAAACAATTCACAATCAAGATTACTAAACAAGTTGATCGTACCTTGGATGACCCCTTGCCCAACTGGAACTGCTGCCTCTGCAGCGTGAAATTGCCCACACCCATCTCCTCTACCCCATGGTTTTCATCCTCTTTCCCAACCATAACCTAGTCATGGTCCCCGAGGAGATCCATGAGGCTATCCTCCTCCTGTAATTTCTGCTCTTGGAGGTATGGGAGCTCGAGGTCTCTCCTGCTGCTATTGAAATGGCCTGGCTGGAAACTGCTGCAGCTGAGGTGGTCTCTTAAGCTGCCCACCCCCACTATACTTCACTCAGTCCGAGAACTGATTCCAAAGATTCCCATGACTTTAATAAATGAAACATCTCAGTCCTAGGACCATAAATAATGGGTGAGGACTAGGAGATCGAAACTGGAATTTTAGGGGCATGCTCCCCACTGGCCAAAGCCTGGAAGGTCCTGACGCTGGAGGCCTAATGCCGAAAGCTTTCCCCTTTGACGAACACAACCGCCTCCCCTATCCAAGAACACCTCTCAGTGTGTACATCATCTCCACCACATTTTTCATTATCTGTACCTCAATGTATGTTGTTAGAGTGAAGAGAGTAACAATATATTGAAGAGAAGTTAGGAGTGCCTCCACTGAACATCTCGCTCGAGACTCCTCATATTGAAAGTGGTCCGAACCAATGAAAAATAAGTTCAATGAACATGATCCTCTGATACCTCGTTGACATACTTCCTGCTAAAGGGATAGTAGCTTCTACCTCTTCTCAAACTTCATCCTGTAAGAGAGGAATTACACCCAGAACTCCCTCTCAAAGTCAGTCAATGAAACTTTATCCACCCTCTTTGTAAAACCCCAACCCCAATAACCTGGAGTCAGGGAATTATTAAATAACATTGGAATGTTACAAAGAATAATGTCTCAAAATACTGATAAGATTAATATCCTTGTAAATACTAGATACATTCATAAGGTTTACATTACATAATAAAATGGAATACTACAAAAAAATTGGTTCCATATACAACACTAACATCCCATATACAATCCCAGTAGGTCAGTCATAATACACTTCTTCGCATCTGGGGAAAAATATAACATAGAAAGGGGTGAGCTCAGATTCTCAGTAAGGATAACAATATAGTGGAAAAATTCATAAATAAATATAAACATTTAAGAAAATGTGTAATACTAAATAAAGCCTTTTCAACATAAAATTCATCACAATATGGAAAATATAAATCAAAATAATTCCATTTACGTACTCACATGGATATTCTACTAGTCGAATAATCACCTGTAATATCAGTAGCCACTTTCATAATGATGGAATTCATAATGCTAGAATTTCATAACCACATAGTCAAGGCCTTGTGCCAAGAAAGAAATTATATTTTTTCAAGGAATTGTGCCAAGACAATAATTTGTCTCATGTGACCTACAGATGCATTTAGGAGCTATAACAGGCTACACACGTCACTTACTAAGTCCAATGTATTCATCGTATGAAAAGGTTTAAACATAACACAAACATTCGTTTTAAAACTAGAGTACGAAATTTCAATACTTTATCCATAAACCATGAATGAAATAAATATAACACATACATAGTCAAACATATCACAAAACCTTAAATAAAATATTGAAGGTTTGTATCATAATAAATCAACTTCAAATAAACTTAAAATCCATCAAAGTATGTTGACATAAATGAATTCAAAACCTTTTTATTGAAATATATCTTTCTATTTTGACATCATTTAAAAGTCATGTAATTATAAAAAAAATTATTTTTGAAAATATTATTATAAGCTTGTAGGGGAAGATTTGATGTTGTCGTAACAGTGGAAAATAGCCGCACTCGCCGTATAATTTAAAAAAATACATTCTTACCTTCAATTTGTCGAAAAGGTTATAAAGGACATTGTTTGGAAAATGATGAAATGATTCCTTTATAAAAGTCTTATAAAAGTCAAAAAAGGGTATAAATGACTTTAACCGATATTATATAAAATAGTAACAATGTTTTGAAATACAATTTTAAGAAACATGGATGTGGATGATAAAGAGTTCTCAGTAGATACTTACATAAAAAAAACATCGGATAATAAAAAGATTTTTAAATTAACCATTACCTAGTACTTTTCCTTGGTCGAGGGTATTTTAACATCCTATATAATTTTGAAATAATTTTTAATTAATTATAATAGAATATTATACATTAATATGATATCATATATGATCTTTTAACATTTCTTTTTAAATAATATCTTAGTATTATCATCATTTTAAGTGTTAAAGGATCTATTTTCCTTTATATGATTTGTTTTGTAAGTAATGTTTGTTATGTATAGGATGTATATTATTCATATTAAGAATGATATTAAGTCTTTAAACATTAATTATAATAATCTAATGAAAATTAGTCTTGATTGGATACGATGGGGAATGAATCTCATTGCGTTGGTGGAGACAGTAATTCATACGTACGCACGAGCGACAATATCATTATTTTGATGTTGAAATAATATATAATTTTTTTTTATATCATATATACAGAATCATTATCATGTTATATTTATTATTTACATCAATTACACATCATTATAATACCCAACCAAATAATAATGTATTGAATTACATTTATACCACGACGTGGAAATGGTAATCCATATGTACACACATATGGTGAAAAGTCATTCAAAGGATGGATATAATAATGAATATGGTTGTAAAATATTCATAATAAAATCATAGTATATAGATGATACTGGAGTATTTATGTTAGAATGGAAACAACAAAGAAAGAGGAAGTTGAAGAAGAAAGGAACTTGAAAGAGGTGATGAAATATTTACCTCTTCTTCAGGTTCTTCCTTTTAATTTGATAAAAATGACTCCTTAGGATGGATTTATGTATAAAATTGGGCCTCTATAATGAATGTATGATAGTTTAGAGGGTATTTGGGCTGGGTTTGGCTAAGCCAAATGACTTTGAAGGTGTGAATTAGAGAGAAGGTGGAGTGCCCTTTTATAAGAGGGGTGAGGGGCACCTTAGGAAATGCTAGAAATATTATTTTATAATAAAATATTTAAATTTATAATTGATTGAAAATAGATTATTTAATAGATATAGTGGGTATGGGTCCAAAACCACTCGACCAATAGGTTTTAGATAGGTTTGGGTCACTATATTAACCTTATCCTTTAGATTTAATTCTTACTTAAATAGTTTGACATTTACCATGTCTCTTTTTGTTTTTATATAGTATGGTTAACAAACATACTATATATTTCCAAGAGAACCCCTAGTGGTTCATTAATGATACACCAATTATTATATAATTCATTTGGTTGAACCTTAGATTTTTATAAATAGAATATCAATTATTAAAATAATATTTATTTTAAAAACTCTTCCATGTCAATTTTGACACTATTTGATATTTTGTTTTTTCTAAATTCATGATAGAATTATTACTTTCCAAAAAATTCATCCAACCAACCCTAATATGTCATATTAACCTATAAAATACTGTAATTCATAAAAATTCTCAAATTACATTAATTTGGATATTTATAATATCAATTATTTTTATATTTCATTAATTAGGTGATTACTGAATCAACCTTTTGTCTCTCGGATTTTTGAAATTCAACTCACAGAAGTGGTAAAATTATGTTTTATGTAAATTTTCAAAGACACCTAGGAGGTGGGTAAAAGAAGGTAAAAAGTTCATTAAACTTTTTATATATCTAAAATAATTATAAACCGACTCCAATGAATTACATTGAACATATATAGGTATTATATATATATTTTGACCTAAAATAAATTTAAATAAAATAAATAATTATTTAAATAAAAATTCAGTTTTAAACTATAACTCAGTGTTTTTCACAATTCATCAAAAATTGAATGTTTTCCGGAAAATACCAAAAATTCACCCAAAGCTAATTTTGATATTCTAAATCCAAAAATGAATTCCATTTTGAATAATAAAATATCAAAAATTTCAAAAAGTTGGTTTTACTATTCATAATAGCTAGTTAGATTTGTTGTGGTGTGTTAGAAATCGATGTTGCGTACAACACACGCTACTCTATTATTCAGAAAGATGTTTACCATATAAGATTAGGGTGTTACATTCTCCCCTGCTTTAAATATTTTTGTCCTCGAAATTTCTAGAATATCACTATATAAAAAGACTCAGGTGGTTCATCATCATAAGTTTCTCGGGATCCCACATTGCCTCTTCCATCGTATGGTTTCTCCATATAACTTTTACTAGACGAGTCGTCCAGTTTCACAGCACTTCTTCTCATGTATCAAGAACCTTGATAGGATATTCTCAATAAGACTGATCTGGTTCTAGTTCTAATTCCTCATAGGTGAGTACATGGGTTGGGTGAGGCATGTATTTTATCAACAGTGATACGTGGAATACATCGTGATCTTTGGAAAGACATGGTGGCATTTCCAAAATGTAAGTTATAACCCCAATTCATTCTAGAATATCAAAAGGTTTGATGTACCTGGGAATCAATTTTCCCTTCTTATCGAAATGTATAACACCCTTCCATGGAGATACCTTCAATAAAACATGATCTACTACCTGTAATTCCAAATCCTTCCTTCGGTTATTGACATATCTTTTTTCCTTACTTTGAGATTCCTTGATGTGGTTTTGGAATACCTTTACCTTTCCCATTATTTCCTCCACAATTTCTGGGCCAATGAGTTTTCTTTCACCAACATCATCCCAACAGGTTGGTGTGTGACATCTCTTTTTATATAATTCTTCATATGGTGCCATCTGAATACCTGAATGGAAGCTATTGTTATAGGAATATTCTACTAGAGGTAAATATTGATCCCACATACCTTGAAACTCAATTGATCATTATCTCAACAAGTCTTCTAATGTTTATATAGTCTGTTCTAATTTTCCATTAGTTTGGGGGTGGTACGCAGTGCTCAAACGAAGTTCAGTATCCAGGGCTTTCTGAAGACTTTTCCAAAATCTTGTTGTAAATCGTGGATCATGATCAGAAAAAATTGATAGGGTTACTCCATGAAGTCTCACTACATAATTTATTTATAGTTTTTCTAGACTTTCAAGTGTTAAATCTTATCTTATAGCAAGAATATGTGATAACTTTGTAAGACAATCAACAATGACCAATATTGCATCATTCCTTTTAGGAGTTTTTGGTAGTCCCATGAAAATTTCCATCGTGATATTATCCCATTTCCACTTAGTTATGGGAAGAGGGTGCAAGAATACTCTAGGATTTTTCCGTCCATCTTTCACTTATTGACAAACCATACATTTTGACACAAAATCAACAATCTCCCTCTTCATGTTGTCCCCCCAAAAATGTTCTTTCAAATCTCCATACATCATAGTGCTTCCAGGGTGTATAGAAAAATTGGAACTATGAGCATCATCCAACAATTCCCTTTTTAGATCCGGTATATCAGGAACACAAAGTATCTTCCCAAATTTCAAAATTCCATCTTCATACACAAAGTCACTCAATCTCACAACATTCACAGCATTAATTTTCTTTTGAAACTCTTCTTCATCAGTCTAAGAACAGTTTAACCTTTATAGTAAAGATGGTTTGAGACCATTTGAAAATGTATTGATGTTTCACCTTCAATTGTTATTCCCATATCCATCTTTACTTGATCCATGAATATATGATCCATTTCAACTCTCATATTGTTCAAAACTCCATGATCTTTTCAATTCAAAGCTTCTTCCACCTTATTTTCCATCCACGGGTGATAGTGTATTGTGAAATCATAATCCTTGTGTAGTTCAAGCCATCTCCTTTGCCTCATGTTGAGTTCATTCTGTGAGAAAATATACTTCAAACTTTTTTGATCTATTTATATCTCACATTTTTCACCATAGGTATAATGTCTTTATATCTTCAAAGCAAAGGGTACACCTGCTAACTCATGATCATGATTAGGATACTTTTGCTCATGAATTTTTAGTTGTCCTAATGCATAGGAAATAACCCTATCATTCTGCAAAAGGACACAACCAACTCCTTTCTTTGAAACATCCCTATAAATAACAAACCCATCACTCCTCGATGGTACTTTCAATATATGAGCATTGAAAAATCTACCCACGAGTTCATCAAAACATTCTTCAAATTCTTTTTTCCAATCAAATTTAATCCCTTTTCATGTAAGCTTTGTTAATGGGTTAGCCAACTGGGCAAAATTCAGGATGAAATGTCGATAATAACCTACTAAACCAATACAACTGCGTACCTCAGTTATACTCATCGGTTCTGGACATTCTTAGATTGCTCTTGTCTTAGAAGGATCAATGGAGATTCCATCCTTCGAGACAATATGGCCAAGAAAAGAAATCTCCTGAAGCCAGAATTCACACTTTCTAAACTTCCCATATAATTCATTTCATCTAAGAGTCTTCAGGATAATGCGCAAGTGATTTTCATGATCTTCATAGATTTTGGATGTTACCAAGACATCATTAATAAATACCACTAAAAATTCATCAAGATATTCCTTGAAAAAGTTATTCATTAGATCCATGAAGACAGAGGGTGCATTAGTCAATCCAAAAGGCATTACTGTAAACTCGAAATGCCCGTACCTGGTTCAAAATGTTGTCTTCGGAATTTCTTCCTTCGTCACACACAACTGATGGTATCCAAATGGAAGTAGAATCTTTGAAAATTATTGAGCTCCATGAATTTGGTCAATTAAATCATCAATTTTAGGTAGGGGATACTTGTTCAATATTGTTATAGCATTGATCTCCTTTTAGTCATTGCACAACCACATAAAACCATCTTTCTTCTTATCAAAAAGGAAAAGGGATCCCCATGGAGAAATAATAGGGTTAATAAATCCCTTATTACAGAATTCCTATTGTTTTTTTCTTTAGTTCCACTAATTTTATAGTGGCCATTCTATAAGTGGTCTTCGATATGGGCCTTGAACCATGAATTAAATCAATGGAAAACTCAATTTCTCATTCTGGAGGATGTCCAGATAAATTATCTGGAAACATGTCAGAATATTCTTTCACAATAGGTAAATCATATATTTGAACATTTATTTCCTCACCCGCATTCATTTCATTCTCTTAATCCCCAATAATTGAATTTAGTTGAGCTGCTGAGGGTGGATCTAGATAAGAATTAAATGGTGACATTTCCACTCTAAAGATAAGGTACTCCTTATCATCATTAAAAATTGTAACCTCCTTCTTACAATAAATTTTCACATTATGGTCCAAAAGCAAATCCATACCGAGGATTATATCAAAGACATTCATGGGTATGACTATGAGATCAGTAGATAAAGAACATGTATATTCCCTAATGGGGACTGATTCACAAATCATTGTTGCTATGATACATTCCTTATAAGTTTTGACTAACTACTCCCCTATTAAACCAAATTCGAAATATCTAATTTTATTAGCAAAATAGGAAGATATGAAACAATGTGATGGTCCCGAATCAAATTAATCACTTGCTAAAAAAGAGGAAACCATTAAATTACCTGCCACCGCGTCTTTAGGAGCTTCAACCTCAGTAGTAGTGATATCATAAGCATGGAATTGATCCTTTGGCCTTTTCTAAGGTAAGTTCCCCTAATGATTAGGACACTAATTTTCAAAATACCCCATTTCTCAACAATTTTAGTATTCATCATCGACAACCTCTTTCTACCCCTTGCAATCACGACCAAGGTGGAATTTTCACCACACATGTAACAGACTCCCATTCCCATCAGGCAAGTACCAGGGTGATTCTTCCCACATTTACTATAGGATGGATATTCAACTTTTCCCTTATTCCCCTTATTTCCATTTCTAGAGTGTTCAGCAGATCACTTCTTCTCTTTCTTTGCTTTAAATTCCTAAGACTTAGAGAATATTTTTTCTATTTTGATAGCACATGGGACAATATATTTATAGGGAGAGAAGGATTGTGAGACTAATAGTCGATGAAGAAATGGTTTTAACCCATCAAAGAAATTATCAATCTTACTACTTGGGTAATATATATAATCTGCAGCATACCTCGCTATCCTTGTAAAGTTAACATTATACTCTGTGACATTATCATCCTCCTTTTTCCTCAGACTTAGAAGTTTTCTTTCCATATCTACTCGATGGTCCTGAGGAAAGTATTTTTCTAAAAATATCTTTAAACTCCCTCCATTCTGTATTTATTACTTCATCATCTTCCTTTGTGTTTTGAATCAATGACCACCATTGATCAGCATCTCCAGTGAGGCGGTAAACAACCATGACAACTTTTTCCCTTTCGCTACTCCCCAAGGTATAGAATATTTTCTATAATGAATTTATCCATTTCTTAGGTACTAGTGGATTTTACCCCCCATTGAATGTTGGTGGTTGTTTTCTCATGAAGCGATCTAACATTTATCCCCCACGATGCGGATCAGGATGCTCTATATGGGTAAGGTTATTATTCATAACCTGAGTGAGTTGTCCCAGTATGGTGATTAGCTGATCAGCACCCATTACATCACCATCTCCAATATAATTATCTTGAGTAGTTGGGAAATACCTACTCGGATTTCATGCATTGATATGGTTTCCATTCCTTCCACTAGGTGCCATTTCTAAACAATGTCATAATCTAGATTAGTTTATGAATATCATTACATAAATCCAAACGTGTAAAACACTTAACATAACTTGAACAGTTTATGGATATAATCCATAATCATAAAAAACAATTATTTGAAGATGTATATACTCATAAATCATTCATAATGTTTTGTAATGAAAATGAGAATCATCCTAATCATATCCCCGGGTAGTGTCGTAACCAAGAGTGCAGCAAGGCCTGTTGTCGTGCACCAGTTATCGTTCAAGTCTAGCTGAAAGCTGTGTTTTTGGGTTTTACCCCTAGGTACATCTGTGCTAGATCCGCCTCTACATGCTTGTATCCAGACAGGGATGTATTGCTTGGAAAACTCACAAATTCTCTACAATACCAAAATTCTAGGATGTTCTTCTACATTAATCCTCATAGTCTATCTTAGGGATATGTGCTCTAATCAGAGTTTACCTAAATCTTGTTTCCAAGGTTTTTACTAAACTTCCTATGATACCAACTATAATACCCTAACCCCGATTACCCAGAGTCAGTGCATTATTACATAACATTGGCATGATACAAGGAAATCATGTCCCGAAAGACCGATCCGATTAGTAGACTTGGAAACAATAGATACATTCATAAGGTTTACATTAGATCATAAAATTGAAAACTACGACAACATTGTTTCCATATAAAACACTGAGATCCCATATACTATCCCTACAGTTCAGTCATAATACACTTCATCGCATCTTGGGAAAAATAAAAAATAGAAAGGGGTGAGCTCAGATGCTCAGCAAGGATAACAATATAGAGGAAACTTTTATAAATAAACATAAACATTTAAGGAAATATATAAAACTAAAACAAAATTCTTTTCAGAATAAACTTCATCATAATATGGAAAATATAAATCAAAATAATTCCATTTAATTACTCACATAAATATTCTACTAGTCGAATAATAAAATGCAATATCAGTAACCAATTTCATAATGATGGAATGCATAATTCCAGACATTCATAACCACATAGTCAAGGCCTTGTGCCAAGACTACAAATATGTTTTTGTCAAGGACTTGTGCCAAGACACTAATTTGACTCATGAGACCTACCGATGCATTGAGGAGCTATATCGGGCTGCACCCATCACTTACTAAGTCCAATGCATTCCTCAGATGGAATGGTTTAAGAATAATATAAACATTCTTATCAAAACTAGCATAAAAAATGTCAATACATTATCCATCAACCCTGAATAGTATAAAAATAACACATCCACAGTCAAAAAAATCACATAACCTTCAATACAATAAGGATGTTTTGTATCATAAAAAATCAACTTCAAATAAACTTAGAATCCATCAAAGGATGTTGACATAAATGAATTAAAAACTTTTTTAGAGAAATATGTCTTCCTATTTTGAAATCATTTAAAAGTCCTGTAACTAAAAAAGAAAACATTTATTTTTGAAAATATTCTTATAATATTTTATGGGAATCTTTGATGATTTCATAACGGTATAAAATTTCCGCCCTGCCGTATAAGTTAAAAAAAGACATTCTTACCTTAACATTGTCGAAAAGGTTATAAAGGACCTTGTTTATAAAAAGACAAAAGGATTCTTTTTTAAACATCTTATAAAAGTAAAAAAAGGTATAAATGAATTTAAAACAGAGTCTATAAATTAGTAAGAATGTTTTGAAATAAATTTTTAGGAAACATGGATGTGGATGGTAATGTGGTCCCAGTAGATACTTACGTAAAAACAACCTCGGATAATAAAGAGATTCTAAAATTAACCCTTAACTTGTAATATTCCTTGGTCGATGGTAGGTTAACCTCCAGTATAATGGTGAAATAATTTTTAATAAATTATACAATAATAATATACATTATTATGATATCATATATGATCTTTTAATATTGATTTGTTAATAATATCTTAGTATTATCGTCGTTTCAGGTGTTAACTGATTTGTTTTCCATTATATGATTTGTTTTGTAAGTAATGTTTGTTATGGATAGGATGTATCTTATTCATATTATTAATGATATTAAGTCTTTAAACATTATTTTTAATCATCTAATGAAAATTAGTTTTGAATGGATTCGATGGGGAATGAATCTCATCATTTTCATGGAGACAGTAATCTGTACGTACGCACGAGCGACAATATCATTTATTTGATATTAAAATAATATATTATTGGAAGTTATATCATATATATAGAATCATTATCTTGTTATATTTATTATTTACATCAATTACCCATCATTATTATAAAATCCAGATAATATTGTATTGAAAAACAACTACACCACGATGTGAAGACTGTAATCCGTACGTACGCACGTATGGTGACATGTCATTCAAAGGATGGATATAATAATTAATATGGTTGTAACATATTCATAATATCATCATAGTATAGAGAATATACTACAGTTATTATTTTATAATGGAAACAACAAATAAAGATGAAGTGAAAGTATAAAGGAACTTGAAAGAGGTGGTGAAATATTTACCTCTTCTTCGGGTTCTCCTTTTGATTTGATCAAAATGGATCCTTATGTTGGTTTTCTGACAAAAGGAGGGCCTCTAGGATGACATTATGACTGTTGAGAGGGTATTTGGGAAGGGTTTGAATCATAAAAATGGCTTTGAAGGTGTGAATTAGAGAGAAGGGGGAGTTCACTTTTATAAGAGGGGTGAGGGGCACCTTAGGAAAAGCTAGAAATATTATTTTATAATAAAATAATTTTCGGTTTCTAATGTATCAAAAATGTATTATTTAAAGGATAAGGTGGGGATGGGTTGGAAAACAATCAACCAATAGGTTTTAGACAGGTTTGGGTCACCATATTAACCATATCTTTTAGATTTATTTCTTAGTTAAATAGTTTAACATTTACCATGTCTCTTTGTATTTTTATATTATATGGTTAATAAAATTGTTATATACATCCAATAAAACTCCATGTGGTTCATTAATTAAACAAATATTATTATATAAGTATTATGTATGAACAATAGATTTTTAGGAATAGAATATAAATTGATAATATAATATTTTTTTAAAGTCTCTTTTATGTCAATTTTGACACTATTTGGTATTTTGTTTTTTTATAATTCATAATAGCATTATTACTTCGAAAAAAATTCATATTAAAAACTCTAATATGTCATAATAACCTATAAAATTAGTGGAGTTCATAGAATGTATCAAATCAAATTTATTTGGATATTTATAATATCAATAATTTTAATATTTCATTAATTAGGTAATTACTGTATCATTGTGTCATAAATAAAATAAATTATATAATGTCTAAAAAAATAAAAATAATATACCATTATGTAGTAAATATATTCTTATTTCTAATGAATATTTATAGTCGAATTTATCTTGTGTTTAACCCCATATTAAAAATGTTTTAGTTATTAAACATTGATTTTAACTCTTTTAACTCTTCTTTGAATTAAATAATAATAAATGTCCTAATCAAATCCAAGTGGACCTAATGGATCATATTTTATTCCTAAGGTTTTTTTGGTAAAATTACACTTAGACGATAAAATTAGGATATGTGTTACTATAATAATAATATCATTTTTACCCTTACTTACCCTATTTACTTTTAACTGTGGTAAATAAAAGTAAAAAAGTTACTATTCACCAAAAATTATTTTCTCCTTATTGAACCAAATTTTACATATGGATATCAACCATATCTATCATATTTTTGAAATTAAACTCACAGAAGCAGTTAAATTATGTTTTATGTAAATGTTTAAACACTTCTAGGAGGTGGGTAAAAGATTGTAAAAAGTTCATTAAATATTGTATGTATCTAAAATTATTATAAACTGGATATAATGAATTACAATGAACTTATATAGGTATTATGTATCTATTTTGACCTTAAATAAATTTAAATAAAATAAATAATTATTTAAATAAAAATTATTTTTTAAACAATAACTTAGTGTTTTCACTATTTATCAAAAATTGAATGTTTTCAAAAGAATACCAAAAATTCTCCCTAATCTAATTTCAATATTATGAATCAAAAAATTAAGTCCATTTTGAATGATAAAATTTATAAAATTTTATAAAGTGGGTATTATTATTGACAACGTCTAGTTTGATTAGTCATGGTCTGCTAGAACTCGAAGTTGCATACAACAAACACTACTCTATTATTCAAAGAGAAGCCTACCATGGAAGCTTGGGGTGTTACAATCTTCTCCCTCGGATAGAGTGTCCACCACTGACATGCTGCTACCCACATCTGGATTTCAGCCAGAGGAACCCAATACTTCGACAGAGCCTAGATCTAGCTGAATGCTATCACCAGATATTCAAGCCAACTCTCTATCTCCATGTTTGAGATACTGCCCTCGTACTTCCATTGGGTCTGTTGTTGAATGGCAAGAATTGTATTCTACCATTGGTCTTCCTCCTCCTCTCGATCAGCCCCCTACTGATCATCAAAATCAGCCTCCCGGGCCTCGATTTCCCTCACTACTTGTAGTTGGGGTCTGGGTGCCATAATTGTAAGGTAATACAGGAATGCCTAAGCCATTGTAGTGTAGAAGATTTCATTTAAATTTTTCATAAATGTTTCATTTATTTTATATCACCAAAGTACCCAAGACACATAAGAAAACAAGTTGTTATAAGGCATTTACGATTCCTAGGGTCTCTACCACGCAATCAGTGTAGCCTCACATGGTTGTTTGGTAAGTCCAGAGTCCATGAATTGGATCACGGGGGGCCCTAATATCCCATGTCCAAGCCGGTCTTCCCTGTCCTATTTCACGTGCCTCAATTTCCTGATACTTTTGACCTACCATCCCATTTATTCCATAGTACCTACCTTTGATCTCCATCCTTTCTTTAAACCTCGTGCCTCTGATACCATTATGTCACGACCCGCCTTCAAAAAGATGAGGGAAGGTAGAACATATTTCGAGACCCAACCCTGTTCAAGTTGAATGAGAGATAATGGCCCCTGAGACCCACCTTCAATAGTTCCTGGAGTGGGGACTACGACCAAGGGTAAGGAATGACACTTAAAATTGAAGGCGTTACACTTCATATTTTATATGATCAGGAGAAAAGATAATAAATCCAAAAAAACATCTAATCTCAAGGTAAAAGTAATGCTAAAACAATAAATTCCCATATTCATGTTCCCATAATAAGTGCTACAAAAATACAAGAAAACTCCAAAGGAAAGTACCAAAAGAAAAGAAAAGAAGAAAAGTCAACTGTCCCAATGATTGAACTAATACTGTCCAACACAGTCCTCAAATTCATCCTGGAAACCTGAATGAAGTTTTATATATATAGGGTGAGTATATAGGTATAATAAGTAGTGAAAACAAAAATCTTTAGGGCACATGTGGGGAGGTATTCTAATGCCCTCTGAGAAAAAGGATATAACCAAAGCACCTAGGAAGGAAAATATCCACACAAATTCACCAAGGCACACTCCCCAAATAATTCATTTAAAGTAATTAAATAGTAATATCACACCAATATTAAGTACCCCACACAACTTTCCCATTTGTTATTGAAGACAAAATACGCATCATACCTCTCCCACTATTCTCACCACAGTCCCACTGCCATACCCCGCTCGAACACACCCGGGCCACCACAACCACACATCCCTTCTACAAACACTTGTGCCACAAAAACCATATGTAACCATGCCCAAAATCACCTGGTCCAGAACAACTACATCCATGCCCAATGATACATATGCCTGAAAAACTACTTTCACACCTGAAGACACCTGGCCATCATCCCTAAGATACTCTGGAAATAACCTGCATGCACACACCTGGTCCATCCACTACAACTACCCTGCCTAAAAAATCGTGGTCTATAATAGACCTCAAGCCACCGCAGCCTTCCCGAAGCATCCTGGGCTACTCAGAAAAGGTAGCAGAAAAGGATAAAATTACCATACACTCATAAGAGTGTTGGAAAAAACACCCACACCCATGAAATTAGGGTGTTCTCCACGAAGTGATCCCCATGGGTGGGGTGAAAAAAGGAAACATAAGAACTAAATTACACATATAGACAGACTATAAGTCATCCCAACCAATCTATCCCAAAATAATTCCTTACACAAACACCCTCATTAAAATTCATTCATAAAAAACACAACACCCAAAACCAATTCACAACTGACTCTCAGATAACAATTCACCATTGAATGCATTATAGTTATCTTATTTAAGTGATTCTATTTATGTAATTTTTCACTACCATGAAACTAATAGGCATATCCATAAGATAAAGAAAAACAGCCAAGCATTAATTTTAGCATTCACACCTAGTTCTCTTATAACATCACAATAACAAAAGGGATATATAAGATACCTAGATGTACTGGAACTAAACCATGATCCAACAAATATCCCCTCAAAGCCTTAGATCTGTAAGACAACAACTGTACCACAATAGGAGATCCCATCCTTATCGTCGTCACCCCACTAGAATCAAACAGAACAACCACAAATATTACCTAGACGGGTCAAGGAGTTTCCAGATTCAATCACACCATTAATTGAGTTCCTTTATTCTATTTGGTTATCCAGGGCGATCACACAACGAATCATGATCACTGGACATCCATTTAATCATCCGAGTTTACTTGATTAACCAATTTCTATGATAAATCCATTCAATCATCAGAGAAGAAAGGGGTCCATTAGAATGCAATGATAGACCACTGACGACCATGATTTTCAATGGACATAAGCCTATACATTTCAGAACATATAAGAAAGGGTAAAAGACTATAACAACATCATCAAAGATACCCCTTCATTCATTAAAAGTTTGTTTATTATCTTCATTAAGGTTTGGTTAAATCCATAACCATAGAAATATTATCATACCCACACCGTATGATAGAGAACAAAGATAAATGAATGAAGAACCCTAACTGGATGATAAATTATTGATGTTTTTCTCCTCACACCACGAACTGTGGATGCATGAATTTTAGGGGAGGAAATATGGGTACTCTATGTGTGAGTATGAAAGGATCCAACACATGCGCAACACTAACCATGGGAAGGGGGACTCCAAACACACCAAGGAAAGGAATGATACTTGCCTAGAAGAAGAAGAATGAATCATGTGAAATGATAGGTGAGATTCTAGAGTTACTGGATATAAATTTTGAACAGATTTAAAAGTGGATCATGGTTTCACCAATGTAACACCACAAGCTTACATGGTACGATTCTCTTTGAATAATACAGCAGCGTGTGTTGTACGCAACTTTGAGTTCTAACACAGACCACAACCAATCAAAGTAGCCGTTATGAATATTAATACACACATTTTAAAATATTATACATTTTATCATTCAAAATGGACTTCATTTTTGGATTCAGAATATCGAAATTATCCTAGGATGAAAGTTTGGCACATTTTGGATAACTTGAATATTTTGACGAATAGTTAAAATTACTAAAATTTTATTAAAAACAAAATTTTTAATCAAAATAATTAATAGTGATAAATTATTAATTTTAGTGGCATGAAAGTATATTTAGAATATATTTTTACCATTTATTACAATTTTGGTCATTGGACATAATTTCATATTTAAACCGGACATAAACAAGTGTCAATCTTTTGATAGTTATTATCTCTTAAAAACATGCTTTTTGTTTTGACTGTAGAAAATTTTTTTAAATTAATTTCATCAAATTATGTGTTTTGAATTTGAAAAAATGGAATCCATATTTGGAATCAGTATTTATAAATTTTTTAAATAGGTAACTTTTATTTTTAGACATTTTGAATAATTACTTTGGTAAATATTTAATTTACCATGGTTAAAGGATAAATCCTATAAATAAGGGTAAAAAAATAATATTATAATAATAATAAATTACCCTAAAACGTGTATTGACCCTATTGGTTGATACATGTTTGACCATGGAAATATTTTGGTCGATTTTGGGACCCCATGGATCCACATGTATGTGATAATGACACTTTATATTAATTAATTTAAAGTAAATACGAAAATGACATAAGCCTATATCTTTTAGATAAACAATTATTAAATAGGGTTATGTATGTTATATTTTCAACTATTAATATTTATTATAAATATAAAACGATTTCATACATAATGGTATTTTATTTATAGTTTTTAGACATTTAATAATTTAATTTATATATGACACAATGATGATGCAGTAATTACCTTATTAGTGAACTATTAAAATAATTGATATTTTAAATAGCCAAATAAATATAATTTGAGACTTTTAATGAATTAAAAGAATTTTATTGGTTAATATGACATGTTAGGATTTACATAATTAACTTTTTTAGAAGTAATAATGCTGTTATAATTTTCACAAAAATCAATTACCAAATAGTGTCAACATTGACATAAAAGAGTTTTTAAACCAAATATTATATTATTAATTAATATTAAATTCCTAAAAGTCTAATGGTCAGCCAAAGGACTTGTTTCATGATTGTTTTATCATTAATGGACCACTTGTGGGTCGGTTTGAGTTATATAGTAAATTTATTAACTATATAATATAAAAATAAAAAGTGACATGATAAGTGTCAAACTAATTAACCAAGAGTAAAAACTATAATATAAGGTTAATATAATGACCCAAACCTGTCTAAAATTTATTTTTTGAAATGATTTCGACCCATACCCACATTATAGTTTTAATAATCCACTTTAGAGACATCAGAAACCGAATATGAATTTATGATAAAACAATACTTTAAGTTTTTCCTAAAGAGCCCTTCCCCCCCCCCCTTATAAAAGGACCCAACTTATAACCAATTCATCACACCTTCAAAGCCTTTTGGTTTGGAAAACCCCTTCCAAAATACTCACTAAACTTTCCTCACTTCAACTTGAGGCCATAGTTTTATTAGAAATCCATCTTAAGGAGCCCTTCTGATCAAATCAAAAGGAAGAACCCGAAAAAGAGGTAATGTTTTCACCACTCTCTTTCAAATTCCTTTCTTCATCACCATCTTTTTTCTTTGTTATTTCCATTCTAATGTGAAAACACCAGTATCTTATATATACTGTGATGTTATTATAAATATGGTACAACCATATTCAGTATTCTATCCATCCTTTTAATGAAATGTCACCATACGTGCGTACGTACGGCTTATCGTCTCCACGTCGTGGTGTAACTATTATTAAAAACATTATTATTTGGATGGGTATGATAATGATGTTTAATGGAAGTAAATAATAAATATAACATGATAATTATTCTGTATATATGATATACCACCCAATTATATATTATATTAATATCAAAATAATGATCTTTTCACTCGTGCGTACGTATGGATTATCGTCTCCACGACGCAATGAGATTCATTTCCAAGTTCACTATTCATCGATGATTATAAAAATATATATTACTAATAAGTATGTAATATATGACATAATAATTCTACTGGAGATATATATATTTATATATATTAGTATTTATGTACTTACATATATCTTATTCACTTACTCTCGTTCAATACCATATGAAAACAGAAACAATGTGTATGCATACGCACAGACAACCGTCTCCATAAACAGTGTTATCCATTTCATATATATGTCTATTATAAATATTTATATTCAAAATATATATGATATATTTATCAATTTTTATATTCTGGATGTATTTAAATCATGATCTAAGTGATGCAATCAAGAGTAACAAGTTAAAACACGTACGATAAAGAAAACGATTATTACCTGAAATGTTAATTTAACAAGGAAATTATTATTAAATGGGATGTATAATGTCATAAATGAATCATATATGATATCATAAATATTAATAAGGTGCTGGTATAATTTAATAACATACTATGTTCTTCGTACAGGAGGTTAAATGTACCCTCGACTAATGGAAAGTGTAAGGTAAGGGTTAATTCCTCAATCTCATTATTATCCGAGATTGTTTATGTGTAAGTATTTACTGGGACATTTTTATCATCAATGTCCATTTTTCATAAAAATGATTTCAAAATGAATATTTTAAGGATTTTTAAAGGTACTCTTTATCAAGATTATAATTTCGAATTTTTTAATGATTTACCTTCTAAATATTTTTAATTAATGTCCATGTTTTCAAAATGATTTTAAGGATTTTTTTATATGGACATGAATGTTTTGGAATGATAATTATTTTCAAAAGTTTCAAAGTGGTATGGGACACTTTGATTCAAAAATATCTTTTAAATTACATCCTTTATAAATTTGTTACTTTTATATGATTTTACAAAAAGGATATTTCTCTCAAAAAGTTTTACACATCATTTTCAACTATGTGAGCATCCTCTACTGGATAATATTTTGGATTGAGGTTGATTTATTATAATACAATATTCTTTATTGTATTGAATGAGTTATGATATGTTTGACTATGGATGTGTTATTTTTATAACATTCATGGTTTATAGAGAATGTATTGACATTTCATATGCATGTTTTAATACAAATGTTTATGTTATATTTAAAAATTTTCATATGAGGAATGCATTGGACTTAGTAACTGACGGGTGGAGCCCGCTATAGCTCCTCGATGCATCGGTATGCCTCATGAGACAAACTAGTGTCTTGGAACGAGGCCTTGGCTACGTGGTTATGATAGTCTGGAATTATGCATTCCATCATTATAAAAGTGGTTAGTGATATTGAATGTGATTATTCGACTAGTAGAATATCCATGTGAATAAGTAAATGGAAATATTTCATTTTATTTTTTCCATATAATGATGAATTTCATGTTTAAAAGGCTTTTGTTTTAGTTATACATTACCTTAAATGTTTCTGCTTATTAAGAAAGTTTCCGATGTATTTCGTACCCTTGCTGAGCATTTGAGATCACCCCTTTTTATGTTTTATTTTTTCCAAGATTCCAAGAAGTGTTGTTTGATTGACATGCAGGGTTAAGCCAAGGGAATAATGACGTTCATAAAGATTATTTTTGTTGTTTTGTATCTCTTAAAGTGAAATGTAACATTCATTCATGTAATCTATTTTCCAAGACTGCTAAAATGATTGGTCCTTCGGGACTTGATTCCTTGTAATCATGCCAATGTATTAATATAATGCACCGACTCTGGGTAACTGGGGTTGGGGCATTACAGTTGGTATTAGAAGGAGTTTAGCAATAACCTTGGAAGCTAGATTCAGATAAACTATGACTAGAACACATATCCCTAAGATATACTTTGAGGATTAGTAGAGAATAACTTCCTAGAATTTTGATATTGTAGAGATTTTGTGAGTATTCTGAGAAATACGTCCCAGTCTGGATACGAGTAGGTAGAGGCGTCTTTTGCACAGATGTACCTAGAGGTAAAACCTGAAAACACCACTTTGAGCTAGACTCGATCGGGAACTGGTGCACGACAATGGGCCTTCCTGCACTCTTAGTTACGACACTCCCGGGGGATATGATTAGGATAATTCAAATTTTCATTACAATCCATTATGATGGGTTTATGAGTATATAATTCCTCATAGAAGACATATTTAGGATTATGGATTATATCCATAAACTATTTAATTTATGTCAAGTGTTTTACATGTTTGGGATTAGGTATTACTATTCATAAACTAATCTAGTGTATGACATTGTTTAGAAATGGTGCCTAGTGGAAGAAATGAGTACTCTAGAAATACACATGATCCAAACAGTAAGAAAGATCAGATCTTTCATGGCCTTAAGCCAGAATTTAGAAGAGAAATAGTCTCCCACATATTATCATCATATGAATAAATATTATCATGTGTTGATATGATAAGTAATGAATTCTCAGAGGCCTATGGCTTTGAAGGGAAGCCAGAGAAGGAAAATATGGTAGATATAAGGATAGATAAAAGGAATAAAGTAAAGAAGGATTTTTCCATATGGGATAACTATAGAATGAATCACCTTGGAAAATGTTTGAAGGGAATGGGAGTATGTTATATGTTTGGAGAAAAATGACACCAAGTAAGTGACTGCAAGGGTGATAAAAAAAATTCAAATGTACAATGCTTTATCTGCAGGGAATTTAGACACTACGTGAACCAAAGTCCCAGTCATCAGACTATGTAGAAAATGATGCTATCGGATAATGATCAAGTTATGATACTACCACAGATGAAGAGGAATGACTTATGTTCTTATGTTTTTTTAGAATTATTTCATTTATGTGTTGTATCAATCATATTCTGGAAATAAATAAGGAGTGTACTGCAGTACTATTTCATTGAGGATTTTTGATTTTATGGTACTAAGAAATGTGAACCTAAAGTGAGTTATACTTTTTTGGAAATTATATGGTTGAAGGAAAGAAAAACCTTAATATGGTCCAAATATTGAGGTACTGATTTTGGAATAAGATATGGTTGATTTGGGTAAATTATATTGGATATTATTGACTGCCTTGAAACTGATTATAGATTTATATACTCCATCATTGTTGGAGTTTACAACATTTTTGTATGGATTAAGTATATCCAGTATTATATAAGGAATAAGGGAGCATGAATGTAATCAATAAGGTTTTATGGTAATTCAGGATGTTTTAGTGTTTTAAAAGAATACACGATGAAGGTATTCACATGCTATTACGGGGTAAAAAAATTTAAATTATGTTTACCTTTCATTATAATTTTGGACAGAGAGTTTACACAATTATTTTCAATAAGTCTAAAGGTTGTAATGGATTATGTTTGAAAGGTTATTTTTTGATTTTTATAAAAGGACAACACGAAGACTATGTGACGACCCGTCATGTCGAACAAAGCTACAAGAATCAAACCCAAAACCATAGTGCAATTGGGATTTATTGCCTACCACTAGACTACGTGATGTTATTGGATGGTATAAGGTAGTTTATTTTTTTTAAATGGTCTGATATGTGAATTATAAATTCATTGTATTTAAAACCCTATACGATTAGAATAAATAGAGTATTTTTGAGTTGTGTTATGTTTTTGGGTGAAAGATGAGTTTGTGGTAGAAATATATTAATGGATAAAACTCTAATTATAAAGTAAGTATATATCCTTATGATCTTATCCAATCTCATAAATAAATTCCTCAACATTAATAAAAGGAACATAGAACAAAAATGCATTCCTAGATGGTACCTTAGTTCATCACAAATTTATGGCTTTGGGATTGTTGGCCTTTTCATATCCATGTTCTCTACCACTCTTTACCAGATATTGATGGTTATATTTCTCTTCCATATCCATATTTTCCTACATGGAAACCTATTACATGTTATTTTCGTTAACCTTCATACTTACCACTCTTTATTTTATATAGATGTGTCATTAATCTATTTTTCGATGTGGGATTTCAACTAAGATGTTTTGAAACGTCAACCCCATGATTCCAATAATGAGAATAAATTGCGAGGACACAATTTATTGAAGAAGCGGAGAATGTAACACCACAAGCTTCCATGGTATGCTTCTCTTTGATTAATACAGTAGTGTGTGTTGTACGTAACTTTGATATCTAACACACACCACAACCAATCAAAGTAGCCGTTATGGATAGTAATACACACTTTTGAAAATTTTATACATTTTATCATTAAAAATGGAATTCATTTTTGGATTAAGAATATCTAAATTATACTAGGATGAAATTTTGGTACATTTCGGATAACTTTTATATTTTGAGGAATAGTTAAATTTACTAAAATCTTATTAAAAACAACTTTTTTAATAAAAATAATTAATACTGATAAATTTTGAATTTTAGAGGTTTTAAAATATATTTAGAATATATTTTGACTATTTAATACAATTTTGGTCATTATACATCATTTCACATTTAAACCGGACATAAACAAGTGTCAATCTTTTGATAGTTATCATCTCTTAATAACACGCTTTTTGTTTTGACTGCGGGAATTAATATGAAATTAATTTCTGCCACTTATATGTTTTGAAATTGAAAAAATGGACTCCATATTTGGAATCATTATGTATAAATTGTGTAAATAGGTAAATTCTATTTTTATTCATTTTGAATAATTACTTCGGTAAATATTTTATTTACCATGGTTAAAGCGTAAATCCGGTAAATAAGGGTAAACAAATAATATTATAATAATAATAAATTACCCTAAAACTTGTCTTAACCCTATTATTGATACATTTTAGACCATGGGAATATTTTGGTCGATTGTAGGACCACATGGATCCACTTGTAAGTTATAATGACACTTTATATTAATTAAGTTAAAGTAAATACAATAATGACATAAGCCTATATCTTTTAGATAAAAAATTTTTACATTGGTTTATATACATTATAGTTACAACTATAAATATTAAATAGAAAGATTAAAAGATTTCCTACATAATGGTTTTTTATTTATAATTTTTAGACATTAAATAATTTAATTTATATATGACACAATGATGATGCATAAATTACCTTATTAGTGAAATATTAAAACAATTTATATTATAAATACACAAATAAATATATTTTTAGACATTTAATGAATTTCACTAATTTTATTGGTTAATATGACATGTTAGGATTTACTTAATTAAATTTTTTTAAAGTAATCATGCTGTTTTAATTTTCACAAAAATCAAATACCAAATAGTGTCAAAATTGACCTAAAAGAGTTTTTAAAACGAATGTTATATTATTAATTGATATTAAATTCCAAAAAATCTAATGTTCGGCCAAAGGACTTGTATCATTATAGTTGTATCATTAATGGACCACTTTAGTGGTCTCTTGGAGGTATATATTAAATTTATTAACTATATAATATAAAATTACAAAGTGGCATGGTAATTGTCTAACTAATTAACCAAGGGTTAAAACTAAAAGATAAGGTTAATATAATGACCCAAACCTGTCTAAAATCTATTGGTTGAAATTATTTAGACCCATCCCCACCTTATACTTTTAATAATTCACATTGGAGCCATTATAAAGAGAATATGAAATTATTATAAATTAATACTTTAAGTTTTTCTTAAAGAGCCCCTCCCCCCCTTATAATAGGACCCAACTTCTAACCAAATTTTCACACCTTCAGAGCCTTTTGGTTTTTCAAAACCCTGAACAAATACTATATAAACTTCCCTCACTTCAACTTGAGGACATATTTGTATCATAAATCCAACTTAAAGAGCCCTTTTGATCAAATAAAAGGAAGAACCCGAAAAAGATATAATGTTTTCCCCACTCTCTTTCAAATTCCTTTCTTCATCAACATCTTTTTTCTTTGTTATTTCCTTTCTAATATGATAACTCCAGTTTATATTATATAATCTGATGTTATTATAAATATGTTACTACCATATTCAGTATTATATCCATCCTTTGAATGACATGTCACCATACGTGCGTACGTACGGCTTACCATCTTCAAGTCGTGGTGTAATTGTTATTCCAAACATTATTATTTGGATGGGTATGATAATGATGTGTAATGGAAGTAAATAATAAATATAACAAGATAAAGATTCTGTATATATGATATACCATCCAATTATATATTATTTTAATATCAAAGGAATCATATTTTCGCTCGTGCGTACGTACGGATTACCGTCTCCACGACGCGATGATATTCATTTCCAAGTTCACCATTCAACGACGATTATAAAAATATATATTACTATTATGAATGTAATATATGACATAAAAATGCTTCTGTAGATATATATATTTATATATAAAAGTATTTATGTACTTACATATATCTTATTCACTTACTACCGTTCAATACTATATGAAAACAGAAACAACGTTTATGCGTATGTACGGACTACCATTTCCATAAATGGTGTTTTCCATTTAATATATATGTCTATTATACATATTTATATTCTAAATATATATGATATATTTATCATTCCTTATATTCATGGATTATTTAAATCATAATCTAAGTGATACAATCAAGAGTAACAAGTTAACACACGTACGATAAAGAAAACGATTATTACGCGAAATGTTAATTTAACAAGGAAATTTTTATTAAATGTGTAGTATAAAGTCATAAATGGATCATATATGATATCATAAATATTAATATGGTACTGGTATAATTTAATTACATACTATGATCTTCGTATAGGAGGTTAAATGTACCCTCGACAAAAGAAATGTGAAAGGTAAGGGTTAATTCCTCAATCTCATTATTATCTGAGATTGTTTATGTGTAAGTATTTACTGGGACATTTTTATCATCCATGTAAATTTTTCATAAAAATTATTTCAAAATGAAAATTTTAAGGATATTTAAATGTACTCTTTATCAAGATTAAAATTTCAGATGTTTTAAATATTTATCTTTCTAAATCTTTTTAATTACTGTCCATTTTTTCAAGATGATTTTAAGGATTTATTTATATGGACATGAATGTTTTGAAATGATAATTCTTTTCAAAAGTTTCAAAGTGGTATGGGACACTTTGATTCAAAAATATCTTTTAAATTACATCCTTTATAAATGTATGACTTTTAAATGATTTTACAAAAAGGATATTTCTCTAAATAAGTTTTACTCATCATTTTCAACTATGTCAGCATCCTCTACTGGATATTATTTTGGATTGAGGTTGATTTAATATAATACAATATTCCTTATTGTATTGAATGAGTTATGATATGATTGACTGTGGATGTGATATTTTTATACCATTCATGGTTTATGGAGAAAGTATTGACATTTCTTAAGCATGTTTTAATATGAATGTTAATTTTATGTTTAATCCTTTTCAAATGAGGAATGCATTAGACTTAGTATGTGACGGGTGGATCCTGCTATAGCTCCTCGATGCATCGGTAGGTCTCATGAGACAAACTAGTGTCTTGGCACAAGGCCTTGACAAAATCTTATCTGTAGTCTTGGCACGCGGCCTTGGCTACATGGTAATGATAGTCTGGCATTATGCATTTCCAGCATTAAGAAAGTGGTTAGTGATATTGCATGTGATTATTCAACTAGTAGAATATCCATGTGAGTAATTAAATGACATTATTTAAATTTTTTTCCCAATATTATGCTGCAGTTCAAGTTTAAAAGGCTTTTTTTAGTTATACATTTCCTTAAATGTTTATGATTATTTATGAAATTTTTCACTGTATTGCTTACCCTTACTGAGCGTTTGAGCTCACCCCTTTCAATGTTTTATTTTTCCCAAGATTCCTAGAAGTGTATTATGATTGATATTCAGGGTTAAGATAAGGGAATAATGGCGTTCATAAAGATTATTTATGCTGTTTTTTATGTCTTAAAGTGCAATGTAACATTCATGCATGTAATCTATTTTCCGAGACTGCTAAACTGATCGGTCCTTCGGGACATGATTCCTTGTAATCATGCCAATGTATTAATATAATGCACCGAATCTGGGTAACTGGGATCAGGGCATTACAACCAAACGGTTAGATGGTTACACACAATGGAATTAAATTTTATTTAATAATTCTCATCTGAGAGGTGGCCATAATGGTTGTGAGTTAAAGGGTTTCTTTAAAACAAAGGAAAACACGTAATAAGGGAAGAACTAGAAAGTATGAGAAAAGGGTGTGATACTGAGGAAAAAAAGCCACATGTTTTGGTAAGTCAAGGATCTCCTGGATCTTGTTTGATTTTATATACCATTTATCGGATTTTCATGGCCTTTAAAAAGGTATTGAAACACTTTTACATCAAAAGATACATTGCTGGAGAAGAAAAATTCGGAAACTGGAAAAAAAGGGACAAGGGTGGGACACCGTTTGGTGAGACACTGTCACGGTGGCACCCTCACGATGACACCCTCAAGGTGGCACCATTTTGGTGAGTGAATTTGATAGTGAGACCTCCATGGTGCCACCATCACGATGTCATTGTGAATGGAACAACCATTATGGTGCCACTGTTTTGTTGGAACCATTTGATTGGACTGAGTTATTGGAGGACTCCTTTTTGTGTCATTTTCAGGGACATTACACACAGAAAACATAAAAAACCATTTCATATGTCAAGATTAACTACCATGACCAAGAAAATAGTGGATCATGAAACACTTATCTTCCATTGATGATCGGGATACACCTTTTTTTATAGTGGATCAAGCCCATCGGCTTGTTTACCAATGTTATCTCATGAGATAAAATGAATTATCAAATTCATTAGAGAGATATATATTTCCCACCCATCATATATTGAAAACCATACATATAATTGCAAAATAATATAAATCATTCATCACATCATAACCCGTTTAAATAAATGGGTTTAATAAAAATTTAATTATTTCATAACCCTATGGAATGTAATATGATTCATAATCATTATTCCATTATAACAATATATAATTAAAAAAAGAATAAGTTTGGTATCATTTTTTCATATCCCATGTAAATAATACCAAACATTAGTTCAAATTGTCTTATATGTAATAATATTTTGAAAATTACTTTAAATAATTCTTCAAAACAAACATCCATCCCATTTTGAGAATTTCTTTTTGAAAAGTTGTGTAATTAAAATAGAAAAAACTTATTTGAAAAGAACCTTGAATTTAGTATAATATTATTACAATAATTAAGTAATAACTAATATAAGAAGTGGTTCTCATGCCATATATGTTAAAAATAAGCCTTCAATATTTTTTTTCTGAAATGTTAAATGTACCATGTTTGGAAAATTAATTAAATATTTCATTCAACAAATTTTTTATAATGTAAAACATGGGTAAAAATCAATTTAAAAAGTAATAGTATAATATAAATATCCATTTATAATTTTACAAGTAATCATGGACATGGAATAGAAGTATTCTCCAATTTATATAACATCAAACAGTAATGATATTGTTAAAAAAAACCTTCACCTCAAGTACTAACTTTCATCATTCACCCTGAAGCCTCATGTATAATAAATATTTATTTATTATACATTTATTACATGAAAATAACTTTATCATACAATTTATTATTTATTTCATATATTTTATCACTCATTTTTTAATAATTTGTTATGAAAATCTGTTTTCTTTGTGGAAACTGCTTTGTTTTCCATACATGTTTGCATTTATTAATATTTATCCTTATACATTCATCCTAGTATCATCATTTAAATATTGTTAATAAAGTTATATAAATCATATATAATAATTATGTAAATATATTTAATCGTAAATATAATTTCTACATAAAAAATGAATTACCTGATTCGTTTAGATGATTGGTCACACGCACGCATGACCACTATTTTAATATTCCAATTGATGATGTGAAAGAAAGTTAAATGATAATTCATATTTAAAAAATCCTGATTATATCATATATATATCATATATAAAAATTTAACCCAACATAATATCCAACCCTAGAAGAAAACGACAAAAAATAATTTATATCGTTATGTGGTGACAGTAATCCATACGTACCTTCGAGCGATAAGTTCACTTCTAGTATGATGAGAAATGTGGTGTATAATTTAATTTTCACAATCATAATAGAATTTAATAATATTTATTACAGTTAATTTATTATATTATTATAATCAACAAATATTTATTGGTGTTAAAAAAGAGTTGAAAATGGTGGTGATCGTTTATAACGATTTCATCTTCTTCGAAAAGTGTCCTTTAGATCTCCTCTAAAGGGCTATGTGGCTGGTCTTTTGATTAGAATATAACTAATAGAATGTGAATAGGTAGGTTTATAAGAAATTATTTTAGGGAATTTATTAAATAAAAATCTCAAGTTGTTGTAACGATGTGAGAAGGATGACCACTTTTTTTATTGATGTGAGGGGCAGTTTTGGAATTTTCCAAATATTTAATTATATAAAATTAATTTTCCGTCCAAATTACCTAAAATATAAAAAATATAGGAATATATGATTTGAAAATTTTATAATATATTATTCCAAATGCTTTTTAATTTTTTTTGTTTTATTTTAAACCATATACATTTGATTATGCATTAGTTAACCTATTTTCATTATAACTACAAGGTTTTTTAATATTTAATGGTAAAATTTATTACATATCTAGTATCAATTGGATATTAAATGGATAATTAATTATATATTAGAACATAAAAAAATAAATTTGTATGCTTTAAATTTTTTAATATTATTAAATAATTTAATAAAATAATAGTCTCATAAAATAAAATTATTTTAAATTTTGATACTATTCACTAGGTTGAATTTTAAAAATATCAATAAAACATGTAAAATTAAAACCAACAACTATATTATATCCAAAAAAATAAAATTTCTTATTTATTTTTCGTTTATCAACATAAATATCTCAAATTATATTACTTGTAATATTTTTAATAAAATATCTTTGATTTGTTTCATTTTTATTGAATATTTACTACATCCGCATTGTTTAAACATTGAGTGTTATTATTTAACTACTATAAATTATAAATAAAATACCATGATGAAGATAAATATTTTATATTTGAAAATATTATTTATTATTTATTATATACTATGTGTTAATAAATGTAAAATATGTTATATTTATAACGATCATGAAAATGACATCTTTGAATTTCCAATAAATTAAATATTGAAAACATTATATTCTCTTCAATATGGACCAATAAATACATAAATAAATTAATATCATGAAAATAAATTTAATATGTTAAAAAGGGACACATATATTCATTCAAAACCTATATTTACCCCCATGTGGACATATAGGAAATATTTAAGATAAAGGAAGTCACATTTTGTGACTTCCATTAATTTAAAAAATATTTATGTAATATTCTTGGAAAACATCCTATTAAAATCATAATTTTAGAAACATTACATTCAAAGGTATAATTAAATTCAACCAATAATAAATATGTGTAAAATGTATGGCCTTATCACTTATTTATTATCTTTATTAACCTAATTTACCCATTATTGAGGTAATAAATTTTACAATAGTTGCTACCTATATTCCGATTAATTAAATATGATTTGATTACCAAACATGAGCCTCATAATTATACATATATAATAATTTTATCAAATATATTTCACAAAATTTGGAGAAATTAATTGAAAATTAAATATGATATTGACAATGAAAAACAGTTTTTCTAAAAAATTTCTATTTAAAACATTACAATTTTAAATAATAAATTCATATTAAATATTCATATAAAAATAAAAATTGGATTATTTTAAATAACAATGAACTAATGAAATTTAAAAAATACATAACATTATTGGACCTTGTAACAACAGTTAACAAATATATTGGTTTCAATAAAAATTAGAATTCAACCCTATTCCTAGAAAAATAAATACTTTAAAATAATTGTAAAAAATAATTTTATGATAATTTATAAATTGTTAATTAAAAAATTATATTAATGAGATCATTACAAATTTTATATAAATTATATATATTAATATTTATTCATAAAAAATAAGAGAAACCCATTATTGAAAAAAACACATTGTTTGAAGAATAAAATGACTTTACTAAAAAATAATATGTGATCATTTTATATGAATTGAATAATAAATTGATATTTATAAACATATTTTCTTCAAAAATTATTAATAATATTCATTCTCAGAAATATATCTAATCATTTATAACTGAAATGTTATATTGTAATAATATTTCATGTTTCCTCTAAAAATGTTGTTTTATGAAACACATTGTATTAATGAAATCCAATTATTTAAAAATATATTACATAAAATTATTCAAGTGTTACATTATACAATAATTAAAATTAATGTCTCCTTCGAAACACTTCTTGGTCACCATTGGATTCATATTTGATAATTCATTCATATAATATCCCATCATAAAATGAATAATAAAACTTCCCTTAAAAATTGAAATATTGATACATAAGGATTACCTAATGTAATTAATAACTAGGTTTCCATAGAGGGGAAAAATTAGTGAAAAATTGAAATATAGATTTTTACAGAGAAACAAATCCCTAATAACTAATTGAGTGTTATAGAGAACATGGTAAAGATATGTTTAATTACTATAAAACCATATACAAAATTGATCTAAAAAGGAAATTGTTATTATCAGAAATTATGATTATAGGATTAAATTTATCTTCAAACTATTTTGATAATTTACAATTACATTGTGTAATTTCGTAAGTATAATACCACTCTTCGTTTGTGCCTTGATCTATTTCTTCGTCATCAATTACTATAATAAATGAAGACTAAATTTAAATTCTTGATCAAATAGTGGATTTTAAGATTCTCATGGTGGTGAAAAGTCATTAATTACTTATATATTTATTTAATTAACATCATAATTTTTTTTGAAATATGTTTTAGAATATGCCTAAGTAATTATATAGTTAATAAATACATTATTCATTAAAACATCATATGAAATTCAACATAAACATTTTCATAAATTGTTACTATATAAACCTCCCAAAATATTCAAATGATGGTGAAATTTTTTCTAAAAAACAACTTATCATTAATAAACTAAAAGAAATGACATATATCATAATTTTTACTCAAAAAATTGTTAATACAATTACAATTTATTATATAAAAATAAATTAAATAATTGAATTAAAATAAAGCCTTAGTTAAAATATTAATTACTTATAATTTTATCTCATTTCTCATACCATAAATCCAAAATTTATATAATCTCTATCCATGACTTTGTGAACCACCATGTCATTATATTACTAATAAATTATGAGGTCACCAATACACTAAAATTTATTTTATCTCAAAAACATCCCTTTATCTCACAAAAAATATTAACAATTTAATTTCCCATAATCATGTTCTCTCAAAAAATAAAACCTTATGATCTCATTACCATTTTATGGTTACCAGTACCATTAAACATATGATATCAAATAATAAAACACAAACAAAAGTGGACATATTATTAATTTCTACATTATTACATATTACCATAACTTTAATTTATCATCAATTTTCATGATTTACATTATATAAACACTGAATCATTCTTCTAACCTCTTAAACCATTAACTAGTATTTATCATTTTTCAAATTAACAATTCCTTCATCTCATATGTCATTCCCGGGCTCATCATTATCATCAATATAACCATTACTCCTAGAAACATGTCAACTCCCATCATGTGATTTCCGCATAGGGAATCAATTTGTAGATTTCATATACATTATATATTTAAAACATTTATCTATCAATTATGCCTTGGGAATACAATTATTACATTCTATTGGTTTAAATGAACCTTCCACTTTTCACTTGAAATTGATTGTTTTGTGTCTATATTTTACAAACCCAATGAATAATATTGAACATATGAAGAATTATCCTAGATGACTCTTCATGTATATATTAAAATAATAAAATTGAAATTTATTTCTAATGTGGTTACCATAAAACAAAATATTTATCTTATTAGATGCATGAGTAAACTCCCCAAATTTTGAGAATATTGATTAGGAATATTAACATGGTTTTTCCTTATGACTCATGTTTGATTTGGTTTCTCATTATGAATATCATTTCACTGTCCATAACATTCTCCACGAACATGTATCCTCTTAGTTAAAACTATTTTCCAAAACCAATAAAATATAGTGTGAGAAACAATAATCCTTATCAAAAACCACATAATCATGATAGGTGGTTTATACATCATAAAAACATTTTTTTTAAATGAATCATTGAGTTTCACATAGTTCATTCCGGATCATAATCATAACTTTGGTATTTTATCATACACATAGTCTTTTCCGAAGGGTTTTTAAAAAGATTATTTATGCCTCATATCCAAGTATTATCTACACCTTTATCTCATACCAACTATAACTCCTCATTTTTTTAATGATAATATATTAAATATAATCAATGGAATATTAATCACATAACAATGCACTCCATATTAAAATATTAATGGTTTAGAGTCTATTGAATTTAGGTAAACTATTATCTTATTTTTGTAATGATCTTTAATATCTCCCACAACGATCTTCTCATAATATAAACCTTATATATTTATCCTAACAAAACCATTCAAAATCACTTGGGTTAGGAAACATAAAAATTTTGGGGAAAAAATGATCTGTAATGGTAAATACATAATTTTCAATTATATGTCCATATAAATGAATAATATAAGAAAAAGGTTATTTGATCATAAAAAAATTATGAAGTTCAGACCCAGTCAGTCATAGATTATCATCACGATTCCTAAAAAAATCATTATGATTTAATATAACATGTACCATAAGAGTGGGAAATCATTATAAAACCATCCTGAAATAGATGATAATGTCATAAAATTGTGGAAAATTTATTATTATATAAAACCATTTCAGATGTTAATTTTAATTACCAGTACCATCAATTTAGTGCGTCAAGATACACCTATTTCCCACAGTGGATCAGGGCAAACCTATTTACCATATTAGATCAATCCCATATAATGGATTCCTGCTATTATATCTCAAGATATGAAGATTCCAAAAAATTATTTAGAGGGATATAAATCTATTACACATCACATAGTTAAAATAATATATATGGGTTCCACAATAACACAAATCATTTAGCTTATGAGGACCCATGAAAATAAATTGTTTTTATAAACATTTTATAAAATAATAATAATGAAAATGTAACATGATTCATATAGATAATTATATCATAAACATAAACCACTCAGAACAAGAATATTAATGGTATTGTTTTATTATTTCACCAGTAAAGCATATGTAAATATAAATGTTTTTGTCTTATTTGGAAAATGGTTTTTTGTGATCACTTGATATAACTTAGGAGAAAAAAAAATTTATTTTGAGTGTTTTTTAAATTCCCCCAATTACAAAGTATTAAAATTTTCTTTTAAAATAATAATGTAATATTTTATATTACGATTCAAAGGATTTATGATTCATGAAGGATATAAAATCTTGTCGTGCGGTATAAGTTAAAAATACATTCCTTCAACTGTTTTTTGGTAAATACATGAAGTAACTAGTTTGGTAAATGGTAAAAATAATCATTTAAATGCACTGTGAAAATATTCAATCATGAGTAAAAAATAAAACATTAACCGGATAAAATGAATGACCTTTTAGAATTTTTTAGAAATCAGGGAGATGGAAGAGAAATATTTCCAAGTAGATATAACCTGGAATAATATTGAGATTGTTAAATAAAACCTCACTTATATTTGTACCATTTATCATTTAAATTAGAATAATCAGGAATAATAAAATAGAGTTTTTTTATTAATTTATTCAATAACCTTAATTATATCGTAATATGTATTATTTATCTATGTCATCTTATCACCCGTTTAATAATATTTTTTTATTAAAATCACTTTCTGTTTTTGGTTGGAAGTATTGGTCCATATAAATTGATCATGATATAATAATTTTCATAATTATAATAATTCTAAAAATAACATGTATAATTTTTACACAAGTATTTATAATCATTTAAAAAAATTTAGAGATTGAAAAATTAATTACAAAGTTATTTCAGATGGTAGGTCGTACATATGCTTGAATGTTATTTTCATTTTTCGATTGATGGAATCGATGAAAGATAAATAATAATTCAAATTTAAATATTCATTATTATATAATATATATTCATTAATCTTATAAAAATACAAATTCATAAAAGATAGTGATGAAAAATGAATCGTATCACTGTGTGGAGACGGTAGGTCTTATAGAGGAATGAGCGACACATTCACTTTTTGTTTGATGGGAAAGAGGGCATAAAATGGGGATTAAATTATAACATTAACCTTTTATAGTGTTTATTAAATTGATTATTTTACTTTATGATAATCCTAATATATTTAAAGTGGGTAAGAAAAAATATAAAAAAAAAGTGACCGGATAAAGTGATTACCTCTTCTTCGAGACATCTCATTTAGATCTTCTCTAATTGGTTCGGCGATTAATATTTTGAGATGAAAAGAAAATCTATAATGAGACTAAGGATGTTCAAATGTTAAATTATCATGTCATGGCCATTATATAAGGCTCATTGTGGAATAATGAATTTAGGGATGAGGTTCCCTTTACTAATTTTGGTGATGTTTTTTTAATTTATCAGATGATTAAATTTTAATAAATATGGATACTATCCAAATATCCCAAGATGACCATTTATTCTAATATAACATAATATTTGTCTGTGATACGATAATTTAATTTATTTTATACCTGTTTTTTAGTAACTTATAACCTTATTATTTTGATCATCCCTTAGTTATCATATTTTAATTTTTACTATGGTTATGAAACTTTTAATATTAAAAGGTTATAATTTTAACCTATTTTGTTTAAATTAGTACACAAATGGCCAATATATAAAATTTTAAACAATTTTAGCATCAATTTTTATATTAAAAATATTTTTTTCTTTTATTAAATATTTAAATAATGTAATAATCTCATAAAATATCATTAATATCAATTTTGATACTATTCAGTACCTTGTTATTTAAAAATATCAAGAAAAATTTTAAAATTCAACAAAAATATTTTATTATATACATAAATTTTCAAGGTAATATATAGAATTTTTTATCACCTTAAATATCTCACGTTATTTTTGTTTTTATATTGCAAATTTTATCTATAGTATTGTTCTTTTAATTGAATAATTATTGCTTTAGCGGCATGTATGCAACATGGGTAATTATTTAAATCCTAAAAATAAAAAATAAATTTCCATGATGAAAAAAATATATTTCAATTGATATTTTAATTTGAACATATCCTCTTGAAAAATCCATGTTAAAAATGTTATATTTTTTAAAAACATGAATATGAATTCTTTGAACTTTATTTAAATATTATATTAAAAACGTTATAATTTAATCCAAGTTGAACTAAATAGTCATAAATGTAATTATTTCATTAAATTAATTTTACTATGAACATATTGACACTTATAATAATTCATGACCAACTTTTATTCCAATTTGGAGTGGTAAGATATATTTAATTCAATGAAAGTGACTATTAGATAATTTCATGTATATAAATTATATATACGTATCTTAATAGAAAATTATCAATTAAACAACAAAACTAAGAACTATAGCTTTTATGGTTCAAATTAAATTAATCCAATAAAAAATTCCATGAAATACTATTCATTTAACACTTATTGTTAATACATATTAATATGTTTTACCCTTTATTGATTTATTAAATTTAACCATAGTCACTATTTATATTGACTAAAATAAAAGCGGTTTAATTTCAAAAATTGTACCTCGTGATTATAAATATATAATATATTTTTTTATAATTCCACAACCAGAATTTATGCAATTTAATTTAATATAAAATCAAGAATATGTAGTGAACAATAGTTTTTCATAAAAATTCACTTTATAACATTATCTTTTCAATGAAATATGAAAATGTAATAACCATATAAAAATTAATTATTGGATTATGTAATATAAAAATGATATAATGATACTATAATTAAATAAATTAATTAATTTTTCACTGAAATTATTTAAATGAATATAATAATTTCAATGAAAAATAGGAATTTATAAACATTCATTGAAAAATAAATGATTTTATAAAATTCATAAAAAACAATTTGAGGATATTTTTTGAAATTATTAATTCAAAAAAAAAATTCAAATAATTTTTTTTAGAAATTATTTAAATTAATATTCACGCATAAAATGCAGAAAAACAAAATTTTAAGGTTAAATATTATTTATGAATATAATGAATTTACTAAAAAAACTTATGTGATCAATTTATATAAACATACCAATACATTAAAAATTTGTAGGGGATTAATTTTTTAAATTATTTATTCTCATGCATTACTTCAAATATAGCTACTATATAATAATATACATATAATATTTTAATAATATTTCATTTTTTGTCAAAATATTCTATTACCTCAAATGAAAGCAATCAAATAAATGAAATTATTTAAAAAACGATTTCATAAAAATCATAGGGTGTTATAATGTCACCCTACGGTATCATGAGTAGTACATTAATCCACATGGAGAGTAAGGATGAGTAGTAATAATATTCATGAAATAGATAATGGATGTAAGACCATGAGAGCATCGCCTCGTCAAGGCTATGGGTCACTAGAACCCACAAACGCCATATTTTCCCATGATGAAGGTTGAAACAATAAAAACATATGATCATTCAATTTTAGGACACACCATGAGACTCAGACCACAAACTCAATCCAATCCACTTATTCTTACGTGTATGTCTCATTATAGAACCCACAAATTCTATGATGTTTTACCTCAGGTAAAACATTAAGCATGTGTGTATTGTTGTTTGTCCCTTCTTGAAATATCCTCTACATGAAATGTTAGGAAAATGTTCCTTATCCTTATGGAGGAAACACCTCATGAGGTGGCCCCGGAATTGAGGCCTCATCCTTGAAATTTTTTTCATCACGATCTTATGTCAATAAATTTTTTGTATTTTATTGTAGTGTCATATAAGACAAACCATAGTTATAAGATAATATGTCTATGGGTAACATACTCAGCTAGCACTATAAAAGGACTCAATCCTTAAAGATGCATGTCCAAAAGGTTCCCTAAAATAGATGTGTCAATATGTCGAGTCAATTAGTAGGTACATGGGGTCCTAGTGAATGAATAACTGATGCATAACAAGGAGACTTAATTTATTATGTTGATAGCTGCACATAAGACACTCTAACAAAATATTGATAAATTAAAAACCATTCTTAGCTATGGGTATTATTATGCCCCTAACATGAAGAAAGAAAATATTTTATACAACTCTTAAATGAATCTAACAACTATGGGCCATATTTATAGTTAAATGTTGAATGTGAAAAACCAATGCATTCCTCTCATATGATAGGGGATGGTGAAAAGCCTGAAGAAGAAATAGAACAGAGTGGTAGTCCATTACTTTTTCTCCCTATATTGATACAGATGAACATCACCAAAAAAATTGTTCATAGAGATAATAAGAGTGATGAAGAATCTATAGTATAACTCTTCATGTAATAACCACTATAGTATATATCATATTATGATAACATAAATCCAAATCATAAATCGATAAAATACAAAAAAATAAAAATGAATTCATAACCTAAAAAACTTCAACATAAGAAATTTGATATAGTGCGACTCCTACGCTTCATGTCAGACCATAAATTTTTTTCAATGCACCCTTGTATTACTAATCCCCACCAATGTAAGTACTAATTTTACTGTTATTTTCATAATAAGAGACAAAATTGAGAAAATACAATGTAGGGGTGTGTATATACATAACTATTATGAAACCCAAAAAAATGAGAAATAGAGAGTAATAATAGTAGGTAGCTCAACCCCTAGAATGAGGGAATCAAAATCCCAACTCACACACATATGTATATATATATATGTATGTATGTATATATATATATATATGACCTAATAATTAACCCAAACAAGAATAAAAGGGTATATCTATCTCCATAGCCCAACTATGTACAAAGAGTGTTATTGAAGTTCCAAAATAAAATATTTGATTCCGAACATCTTGAAAACCCAAGCATGAATACGTGTAAGGGCCTTGAACCATGCCACTATGCTCCACAAATGGGTGATCCATGTCATTTGGGGCTGACCCAATCCGAACAGAAGATAAATTAAATGTAAGTATCACTCCATACATAGAGTAATCATTCCATAATTTAGTTTGTGGGAGTACCAACTTGTTCTATGTAAATAGTATGGTGTAACTGCACCCTGGTGTGATGTGGGAGTACTGAGTACAGTGCCACTCTGATTATCATTCCATGATAACTACCATAATTATGTGTCACATAAGGAATTTCCCAGATCACATCACCTCACATCACTTATCTTATGCCATTGCGAAGTGTATGTTCACATTTTATATAGAAAAAGATTTGAGATTTCTACATGGCGGTTAATTTGTGAGTCCCAAAGAAGGAGATACATAAGTTAGATCCGACTTAGATAGGTACATGAGTTTTATGTGGGGACATGTGTCATGCGGCCTCTCCTTTTTGGGATTGGTGTGTTCTCCACTTTACACAGAATTGAGTTCCCTGTCACACTATATGAAATGTACTTAATGTAAATGTTGTGTCTCCTCCACCTGAGGCCTACCCATGTGCCATAATCTTGTGCCCATGTACATCATTATATTCATGTGTATATGGGAATGTCTGGGTATCTTAACCATGTTTGACTACATGGTCTGGGTCATTTACTCCAACTATAGACAAGATCCAGGATATTTTCCTGCCTTTGTAATCCCATAGTACTTGCTGAGCAATCAACAGACTTTCATATGGATTATATATTAAAATAAATAGTATATGATATATATCATTTTTGATAACCTGACTGATACAAAAAGGGGGATACATGGTGTGTGTTATTAATAGTTAATATATTATAGTCAGGATTTCTATGGAAACTAACACTCGTTGTTTAATAGATGTCAATATATCATTACGCATCTTCAGATACCAAGGTATGACAACATGAAATCAAAGGGTTATATCTATGGTTGTCGATTCTTTAATAGAAGTGGCATAAATAGTAATTTAATCACCCGCGATAGAATTATTGATGTGTACACCACCATTCAGGATCAGAAATACCATAGATACAACCCACATATCTTGATCTCATGGCAATCTTTTCTCGAATAACAAATCAATATGAATTTTATGAAAAAACAAAAAATACATGGCTTTGATTGTTTTCAAATATTCCACTCCAATGTCAAATCACAAATCCCATATGCCAAATTGGTAAAATAAAATAATATTTTAGAGAAGTCACCGTAATAATTTCAATGAACATTGATGGATAATGTGACCCTATACAACGATCAAGATGTTTATAATCCCAAGGTAAAATTAAGTAAAAAACAATTAAAATGGATTAAACAATATAATGTTTTAATCAATGTCATGTGGAGGGTGGTAATCATATATATATAAAATATATATATAAATATATGTTCCTAGATGAAATAGTGTGGAATTCTCAAATAATGATCCATACCTTGATAATGGATTAATCCTTGTTGTATTGGAAATATGAAAATGATTACTAAGATCCACTATGTTCACTCCCAACCCCTCAAGTCCCATTGATCCAATTACCATCTCAATCTAATCATAGTACATCAATGAAGAACAATCTCCTCCTACATTCTACTTGGGGTTATGCGGCAATTCCTGGAATAATATTTTATGGATTTCTTTATTGTTTATTACTCTAGGTTAGGGAATTTCAAGCAAATAATTAAATAATTTTTTTATTTCATCAAATTAACCCACTAACAATCACCTCCCATAAATATTCCAAAACCCACCAGCCTGATTTCATGCATAGGTTAAATAATATATTCTAGATTGTACAGTGGTCTCATAATTTTCATCTATGGTCCAAAACCATGGAAAAGATAAATGATTCATGGATGTTCATTATAAAATGTTATATTTTTAATAAATATTTATTTTGTGTTACCATGAAACCGTATCACTCTTTTTACAACACAAATAAATAAATAACTAAATATATATATAAATATTTAGAGGACTAATCCATATAATTTAGAGTTTTTACACAAACACATAATCTTTAATCCTATTATTTTCACCTTTTGGGTAATTTAGATACTCAATTTCATTGTTTTGATCATCATACATGCATAAGGAAGCAACCTATTATGGGAAAAATCTATATATAAATTTATAATTTTAAATCTCATATAACTGTAGTTTGGATAAACATTTAGGGTAAAATCATGTTCAAATGGGTTTCCATATTAAAATTATTACCTATACAAAAATAAAATGATAAAATATTCAACATTATTTCTATATTACGAATATGGCCAGACTCATTCTAACAGAGGTGAGAATTATAGGGTATCTCCTAAAAAGGTTTGTATCTGGTATGTTAATTGTTGTTTTTTGGAAGAATGTATTAAATAAAATGAAGGAGATATTTATGTACTTATGAATGTATAGTCCTTCGAAATCCAAATTGAATACAATGCGGTGGATGAGACTTAGTCTAATATCATTACTAATTGAATTGATAGATTACATCACTAGATTAAATGCAGGAACTGAATGTGGATGATTTCCCATGTCAATATTAAATAATTTATTAGTAGATACTAAATATACTAAATGTAAAATTCTTTCTAAATTGAGGGTCTATATGAATAAACCAATTCTTTTCATTTTTTAAATATAGGATATATAATTACAATCCCTTGTGATGTGATCCACACATGTAAAATAATCAATTATCATATCTATATAATCATTGGATGGTTGCATGGTCTATCATAATTTCATATATATTGTCCATGTTTTATCATAATAGATTTCTACTACAAGAACCAAGAACACTTGGAGTTATCTCATTGGCCTAAGAGAAGTGGATGAGAAATAACACTATAGATCTCTAGAAATAACTCTAATGTCTGATATGGATTATCTATATCTGTTGTTATCGCCCAAGTGTTTATAAATTGTTAAATAATAAGATATTAATTATAGAATTTAATAGGTTATAAGTTTGAAAGAAATTCCCTATCTAATATATTATATTTATAGAATATTATGTATTCATAATAATATAATTATTATTCACGTTACATTTTCATCCACACAAAAAAATCATTTATATCATTTCAAATCGAGCCAAGAATCTTGATTATCTAATCCCCTTTGTAATTTTGCAAACAACCAATATTGTATTTTTATTTATTAAATAAATATCATTGTATTATTTGTTGATAAATTTTATTTGTATTATATAACCCATATTAGGAAAAGAAATATTTATTATTATTACAAAACTCACTTATTCTTTTGAATAACATTTTGGGAAATCATAAATGTTAATAAAACTAAATAAATAGAAATCCTAAAAATATGAATATTATTTATTCAATTTTTTTAATACAACATTTAATTTAACAGAGATTGAGGATAAACATTGTTTCTTAACTTCTATGACCTATTATTTGTTGAAAAGGAAGAGATACCCAATGAAAAAAATACCATCGAACAACATTTCGAGGAAACTATATTGAGTGAAGTTAATGTCACATTCACAAACCACCTATTATTGATTTTTTGTGTGAAAAAGGTCTTTAACAAGATATCTCAAATCAAGAAGGTTTTATAGTATAGTCGTCAACCTATATTCTCAATGTCACATTCTATAAAATTTTATAAAATATAGTTCCTACAAAACATCAAGGACATATAATTATCAAGATAGTTATATTCCTATCAATTTTCTAGATATATTATCTTATATTAAGGGATTGAAAGGATAATTCCCAAATAAAATTATACAATAATGAAATAACCCTTGGAAAAACCCAATTTATCCAACATCATAATGAGAATATGTCAGGAATTTTTTATCAATATATCAAATAATGTTACTTTTGATATTAATTAATGATAATATTAAAGTAAAAGGACTAGTAAACAATATCATATTTAGTAGTATTCAAAGAAACATAATATTTGGATTTCTTACTAGCGTGTCTATTCTTAAAACATATCATTTTGAGATTACCACAAGGAAAAACCCTGAGAATATGCCTTACTATTTTCCAATACTCCAAATTCTGATGGCCTTTACTTTCTATGTACTATTAGAAAATATTGTCTTTCCTTATAACATGGGTTTAATTAATACATTCATGAAATAAAATGCATCTATTAAAATCATGGAACCATTATGTATTTTTCATATAACATGTATCCATTAAAAATTATCATAAATTATTTTATATTGGAGAATGATCATTATATTAAATGAAATATCATTAATATTAAATAGAATATTTTCATGTAACCATCAAGTACTATGTTGCTTATTCTTGAAAAATAACTTCATCATACTCCCACTTGTTCTAGATTAGTCTGTTAATAACCATTAGTCCACTAGGTCACAAATTATACTCCTATCTCTCTTTAGACAGATCCATTATGATGTGGTCCATCTCAATTTCATATATGGATAATTTTTTCACAGAGACATCATGACATTGTGAAAACTAAAACAATATAGGAAACATCCAATGTATATTTCTAATTTATTTATTTGACAATGGATCTGGGGAAAGTTCCACAATTGACGTTTTATCGTACAAAACTATGTTTGGGTCTTTACAATGAGGTACCATATTTTACCCTAATAAAAACTTGTTAATCCAAACTACCTAAATGGAATCCAAAACAACACAATATACTCAGGCTCATTGTTATCGTTAGAAATAACTTGATTCATTAAAATATTTCAGCTCACAATTCCTCCATTGATTTTGAAGACATATCCAAAATGTAATATCAGATAATTTTCATCTCACTAAAAGATAGAATCCATATAAAACTCGTTATATAGGTCTTAATATCGACCATACACTAGGAAAATATCATTATTAGAACTCATATACTTATGTATTTCCATACAAATAGTCCAATATTTTTCATATTGATTAACTATGTATAATTAAAACATGCATAAATAATATGAAACATCTATTATTATAAATAAAATTGGATATATAAAATATATTATCATATAAGATTATGATATTATGATTATTCTACTTGATTCTAATTGTTTCAAAGGACACATATTCTTCAGAACATATTTGTGACAAGAATCTTAAAATAAACCTATATTAGATAGATCTATAATATGAATCTTCAGTATTTGGTCAAAATAAGTACTTTAGCATTTATTGAGCATCCTATTTGATCTATCCGAAACGGGTATTTATAAAAAAATATTTTTTATATAAATATTGTATACTTATTAAAGAGTGTTCAATAGATTTCAATATTACATTCCTAATGACTACAATGATGTAGTGACTGTGGATTCTAGTTAAAAAATCTTCACATTTCATGAATGGCATTCCAAATCATCCAAAATATCATAAAATTTTATCCACTTCATTATAATAACCTTTTAAAACCATTATTTATAACATTTGGAATGGAAACCTAAGAAAGGGTGATCTTAGATGCTCAGTAAGGGTAAACATGGGAGTTTCCTATCTATGATTATATAAATGATTCATATAAGAATAAAGGCATGAGATCCAAAAAATGACATTGTTTATTCACAATATTTCAATGCTAATTAATATGAGTCCTATTAAAAATCATAATAATTTAGAAGGAATAAATCATAAGAGTGAGAAATTATCATAAATCTAATATGAACCCACAACTTTTTTTCATAAATATGTGGCATCATCAAAGATATTAAATACATTTCATAAGTCGATGTCATATTTTGAGACCACCATATCATCACATATTAGGAATCATCACTTATATCTATTAGGTAATCAATCAAATAATCTTTTTTCCCGTATAAAATCAATCACAATTACTTTTTCCCTAGAGTAAATAAAACACATTAACTTATTTCCCAACATTATCTAATGAGATATAAAACATTACCAATTGTATCGGAGGGTGATATAATTCCAGAACAACCTATACCACATTGAAAAATATATGTGTGTGTCATAATATCATAAAACATGCATCATATCATCATATCATGACACATGTAATGAAAACCAGTTCCATTAATATGTCATCAATCCATCATAGCATAACACATGAAATTAATTTCGTTTCATAAAAATATCTTCATCCATAATCATAATCCATTCAGATTAGGAATAAGGGTGGTTGTATTGGATTATGTCCATAGTATAACATTAGAAACATTAAACTTATATATCATTAATAAATAGACATTCCATAAAATTTTCATTAAAATTATATTGAGGAAAATAATGTTTCATCTTTAAAATAATTTTTTAAAAATAAAAATACAAAAAATAATGGGAAACTATTTTTAAAAATATATATATATATATATATGGATATGTACCAGGTAATATTCAAATAATTTATTGGTTGTAAAGGTGGGAAATTATATTAATTCCATATACATTAAAACAATGATTAATTTTAAAAAAAGCAAAACATTTTTAAAATGAAAAAAAATTATTTGAGTTCATTTTCAGATTTTAAAACACGAGAAAAATAACATTATAAATCATTAGAAAGTATTAAATACATTCACATTTGTTTTTTGGGAAACATGGATATAGAAGAGAATGATTCCTCACTGAATAATAAAACATAATATATTATCCTTCAAATAATTATTCCAATATTATGCGTAAATAAATTATAGTAAATTTATGGAAAACAAGTATAATAAATAATTAAAAAGGGGAGAATAAAAATTATTGTTATTAATAAGATACGTAAAACATAATTTCCTAAATATAAATTCAATCATAAAAAATCCTGGTTAAAAATATTAGTGAAACATAAATCCCTTATCACATTGTTAAATATTGAATCATAGGACCCATGGAAGAAAAAACCATTGATTGATGTTGAAATCACCATAATATTCATTATAATCATACTAAAATACATTCAAGGGATGTTTATATGACATATAATATAAATATGTGGTGAATATGTCATGTGTCTCATATAAATACATGTCCAAAAAACATCCTTACATATGGTCGAACATCCTCTATCTTGTTTGATACTCTTACATAATAAATATAAACATTTTATAAATCAATTCCAAAACCCTGATCATATTTTTAAATCCACATAATATAAACATGTAATCATTAATAACCGATTTATTGTCAATTATTTATTTAAATAACTATTTCGGGATATAACTACTTCATTTTTATGTATGTTTTGGTAGGGTAGTTTTGTTCCATGTAAATTGACTTAAAAAACCCTTGATTTTATGTAATATTTATATTTTCATGATTAAATTTATTTATTTTTATTTTGGTATCATTTGTTACAGGAAACAACGTGTTTTACAAACTATGAAATACAATTAATATTTATATTTATACACAACCAAATTTTCATCGCCCTTAAATATGGAGGTATTAATTGGAATATTTTTTTTTAAAAAAAATTTTCTATAAAAATTTTAATAAATGAAAATAATATTGTTAATAAAATAATTATTTTTTATTCATGTATTTTTATGTTTCTAAAATACTATTTTCTAAAAAAAATAATTTTAATTTTAATGTGAAAAAAACTAATTTGGGAAAATTTATAAAATTAATATAGTAATACATAAATATGTTTGTAAATAGTCATGAAAAATTATATTAGGGTTATTTTTTGATATTTTTATGAGAAATTTAATTTTTAATATATAGTGAAAAAAATGGATTTTATTGAAATCATTTGTTTCATTTAAATAATTTATAAAGTTCTATTTTTATATCAAATGGGTTTAAAAGACAAATTAGTTATATATATACATAACCAATTTAGTACGTTGGAATTATTTTCAAATTTAATTTTTATATTAAAACATTGTATACTTTTTGACTATTTCTATTTCTAAAATTTCATTCACATCAATTATATTGGTATAATTTTAATATAAAATATTTAACTTATGTGAATGTAATTTGGATAAATTTAAGCCATATTTCAAATAATAATAATTTATATAATATAGTTAGATAAACTAAATATTTGGCCATATTTAATAGTAAAAATGTATAAATTTATTTACCACTATAAATCTTAAAATTGTTTCAATAATGATTTAAAATATTTATGGGTTAAGAAATGACCTAAACCGTGTAAAAAAATATTTTATGTTTATATTTTGAACTTATCATGTCTAAAGCTCTATAATATTCCTATTCTACGAGTCTTATATATGAAAATTGTGGGTACTCCTATTCATTTTCAAAAATTATAAGGGTCCCACTCACCTCACATATAAATGACCACCACCTCTCCTCTCCACTTCAAGTTACAGAAAGCTTTTGGGTTTTCCAATCCCATATCAGATTACATAAATTTATTTTTTATCCACATCGTAGAGGGATTTAATTTAGTAGGAATCCCTCCAGTGATGTATTTATGTATAAATGTAAAGAGGACCTCCAAAGATAAGCTAAATTATTTAATTAGATTTTTTGATTATTTTCTTCAACAACCTACTTAAAATTTTCATCTGTTATTAAAATATTATAAAAAAATTATCTACCATATAATGATATGATATAATGTAAAAGTAATAATCTATATTAATCTCATCTTCTGTCAAATGGGTTATGAAATCATCTTTCACTTGTGCAGAGGAATTCCACTTCGTGGATCACTTATATAAAATATCCATCAACACTTCTTATGGAAAGAAATATTTATGGGTTACATTTATATTTATCATATATATTATTCTATCATACATCATTAATTATTATATCACATATCCCTCTTACATTTCATTATATGGTAATATGATTATGTCGCTCGTTTATACGGAGGACTACCCCCTCGAGAAGTGATGTGATTCATTAAGGATTTTCCAAAATGGTAATAAGTATGAAATATATAGAAATATTTTATATATATGAAATAAATATTATTATATAAATATAATATATTATTTAACTTTATTTATTCTAATACATCAAAAAATGGAAATAGAGTTCATGAGTATGTACGACCTACCGTCTCCATTAACAATGCAAGGGGTCCAGAAATAAAAAATCTAAATGTACTCGAAAAAGAAAGTCGTTGTCACCAGAAACAACAGTTTAACAAGGAATTGTTAATAAAAAGGAAATAAAATGTCATAATTAAATCAAATATGGTAAGATATATATAATTATGGGTTTTTAAAATATTTAAAATAATATTAATTTTATTATATAGAAGGATTTACCATTTACAATGGATGCCGAGAATTAAGGTAAGGGGTTTTTGTCTCAATTTTCCTTCACTGAAAAATATGTAATGATATGATCTTGATTTCCCATATGTGGTGTATATAAAAATAATTTGACATTCAATATCATGAATTTATTTATTCTTTGGATTTTTTTTAATTTTCATTTTTTTCTTTCATGGGGATTTCAATTAAATATTACTAAAGTGGTAAGGGGTTTATGATACAATCTCAAACATTATTTTGATTTTCTATGATTTGGCTTCCAATGATGAAATATTATGATATATATTTCTGGATAATAATATATTTTCTTCTAAACTAGTAATTTCTTAACAAAATTTATATCCATTCATTTTTGTATTTTTATGTACTGAAGAGTTCAAATGAATGATTATAAGAATAAATATTCCCTTTATTTCTCTCTCTGGTGGAAAAACTGTTTTATTCCATACCCATGATTTCTAATAATTCTCTAAATAAGGCTATGAAATTAACCAAAATATGTATTAAATTGAAATTTTAACCATTTTTTACATTTTAAATTTTTTATAAAAGGATTTTTATTATGGTTTTCAAGATTAACTTATTTAGCTTTTACAGAAAATGTGAAATGAAGATTTTTTCTTGTATAAGGAACAGTTAGAATTTAATGTAGTTATGATAATTATTTTAATTGAAGTATTATTTATAATTATTAAATTTAATTTTCAATTAATAGGATTACGACTTTATTTTTTGAATCGAATTTTTGGAAAAGGTTATTTTCCAAAAAATGATATTTTCCTCATGAAACATTCTATGTTAATTGTATATGAAAATCATTTTCCATATAAGTTAAAATATTTTGGTTTTACATATTATATACTATAGATTTGAGCAAAATATAACTTTCCTGTTATTTATTTAAAGATTTTTTGATAATATAATTCAATAATACATTATTCTTTTTTACATGGTTTATTGTTTGATGAAATTATAAATGATTATAAATCTTCATTATTTTTTACTTGTTATGTTATGATGAATGTTTATGAATCTAATTTATTTTAATTTTTTTATATGATGAATAATTTATGATATTTTACCCCATGTATATTCTATTTTAATTATATTAATGGTTTGTACATATATCTCTCACCAAATAATTGTGTAAATATTGATAACTCAATAGTTAAAAAGGACAAAGATTATGAGTAAACCCATTTTAGTAAGGTACACTTTCCACTGTAATATTATTGGGCTTGACCAATTTATAAATGTATGGTTTGGTGAGTGAACCTATTCAACTATGATATACTTTTAAATCATCCTTGAACTACATATGAAATAATTTTTTATGCTTATGAGTTTACCACAATTCCATTCCTTATAAAAAAGTTGTGTTCTCATAGTTCAATATATTTGATTTCATTATGATTAATGTATTAGGACCTTTAATGATTTATTTTGTGACCTAATTTTATGATATATTATATGATGGGTATGGTCTTAAAATGCTAATCTCATGTTCTAATAGCCATATACTCATTATAAGTTAATATCTCTTTTATTTAACCTTACTGAGTGTTTGATCTCACGCTTTTTGGTTTTTTATTTACCTTGGTTACAATTAAAGGTATTTTGTATGATCTTAATATTAAGGGATTTAGTTGTGAAGAAAATAGATGGAGAAGTTGTGTCTCACTTATGGACTACTTGATTATTTGTCTTTGTTTCTAATTTTACTATACCAAATTTATTATAGTGTGGATCATTATGTTATGTATTGAATATTCATATATTAATATGTAATATTTATTTTTTCTAATTTAATGTATTTATAGATTTTATTAGATCAAGGTTTGGTTATGATTTGGAAACTATGATGGGAAAACTATAGATATATCCTTACTGATATGTATAAGGATAAGTCTTAGAATAAGGTAAGGAATTGGAAAATGTTTGAATATTTGGTAAAGGAATGGTTGATGGGTCTCTAAGTAATTTCATACATTCATGAACACTATAAGTGGATGAGGATATAGAGTATAGTTATATAGGGGTAATAAATATGAAATAAGAACATTGTATTAGACAAGATTATCACGCGGTGGATAATAATATGCCCTATTGCAATCCTGTATTTACACTCTTGAGGGATATTCTTTGTAAACTCACAAAATCCTTATGATACACCTTGATTGTATTAAATGAAATATAAATTTGACTAAACTGGATTAGAATTTTGTTTTCATATATTAAAAATATTGGGTCATGATTTAAACATCATATATGTAATTTTTCCAGATTATTTTGATTCTCGCTATGATTAATTTTTAATACACTATTCTTTTTTTATACTATGGATATAAATTGATGGAGTGTTGTTAATTTTCAGTTTGATGGATAGTGAATATTTTTTCCTATTATGTATACAAATTTTATAGGAAATGGAATAAAAAATATCATTTCTATGATCACAACACTTTCATTAGAAATTATTTACCCTAATCATCTATACAAGAAATGTATGAAAAAATGAGGGGTAGGGTCATACATCAAGAAACAACCACCTTATATCAATGGAATTGTTGATCCACTAGTTTTTCGGTAATGGGTTAGTAACATTAAAATGATATTGTTTTCACTAGTTTATGAAACAAATAAAATTAATTTTGGATGTATATAATTTGGATGTAAAAGTAGATAGATTGTTGAATTTCATATAGAATATATGGGGACATAATGAAATATACTACATGGTGTTGGTTAAGTTAAGGACATCATTTTTTAATAATTACATCTTTCATATTCCTTTAATAAAAATTGACAATTAATTGCTTTAGCTATTGTAAAAGGAGGATCAATCTATTGGTACTAATGATGAAATATTTACTAAACATGCAAGGAACACTTCTAGTATCATAATCCAACATGAAATTAAGGGTTATTGATTCTTCAATGGATTAAAACCATGTATTGAAAGGTTTTTATCCATATGGGACATCAATTTCTATGATATCAATTGAATATTCTCTTCAGTTGTAAGTAGATATTATATTTACCCATAAATCTCCTGGTTTTGATAAAAAGGAAGATGGAGTTCAATAAAGACACTAAAACTATGGATAAATGAATACAATCTTTCCATTATTATTGAATCATAGAGGATGTTAACTAATGATACAAATAGAGAAAATGCTAGACAAAATTCATCATCTATACTATAGTTCTTTAAGTGGAATGAGTGTGGTTATTAGGTTAACATGTTCGCAAATTCAATGTTGAAGGAAAATTATTGGTGTTTCCATGCTCATATGATGAAATACAATTGGAAATCTCATGTAATCACTATATCTAATGACGGTGTGATAGAAATTGGGTTAATGTGATACAAATAGTCCACTCTAATAATATAATGTATTATTTGACCCTATATCAACCTAGTCTTCAATATCAATTTAATTTTCAAATGATATCAATATTCCACAAAAAATCAGATGTATAATTAGAATTGAAAATCCCTAATGGTAAAATTATCACATCACATGCATATGCTTCATCTCATGTTGGATAGGGTGATATTTTTTTTCATACAAATCTTTTAATACATTATCTTGGTAAAGTAAGTGTTATCTTTTATATAGTTTACATTTATCACTATAAATTACACATTTCTTTCCTGGAAGTGATGTAAAATATTGATACTCTAAACCAAAATATGATCCTACATCAGTTATATGACAAAGATGATATTTTGATGAAAATATAATCTATTGTATGGGTTTTGTTTCGTATTCATGATTAGATTTTTTCTTATATTGTTAGGGAGATACTCAACATTGATTAAATTAATATTATACATGAAATTTTTTAAACATTACAAAATAATTTTCCATCCATACACCAAAATGCGATGTTACATTTCCAAAGGAATTCATACATAGAACCACAACTATTTTAGAGACTCCATAAAAAATTTCCCTGATTGATTTGTAATAATTAAAAAAGAAACTATTTTATATCCTTGAAAATATATTTACCCAGACATGTGTTTCACCTTGGGGTTGGCCTTTTTATTCATAAATAAAGATGGATCAGGGAGGATCTATACTGATTATTGGGACTTGAACAACTCCAAGTTCATGTATATATATCTTTTACCCGGTATTGATGAACAATTTTATAAAATATATAGAGGTTAATAATATACAAATATTGACATTCATTCTATATATTTTCAATTTATCATCATGAATTAGGATATAGAAGTAAAATATTTCTGTAAATGGTATGGACACCAATAATATATAGTGATTCTATTAGATCTTCATAATTCCACCACTATGATCATTTATTTAATTAATAGTGTCTTTATAGATTACCTTGATCAATTCGTGGTAGACTTCATAGATGATATTTTAATATATTTAGAAGGGAATTAGGATCATGATTATTAATTCTAAATTGGAAAAAAGACAATATTTAAGGGGAAACTAGATGAAAATTCTGAGAAATTTGAATTTTGGCTATAAAGGGAATCCTTTTGGGGTTATGTAATCTCTATATATGCTATATCAATGGTCACATAAAATAATATGACTATTAATTTATTGAGAAGACAACCCACAATTACAAAGATCCATAGTATAATTTGTTTAGTTTTGTTTTATCGATAGTTTGTGAGGAATTTATCAATACTACTTATTCCACTCACCATGATAACTATTAATGGATCCATGTTATTGTGGATAAATGATTGTGATTAAATGTTTAAGGATATTCAAAGAAGACATGTCAGTGAACAATTACGTACACTACCATATAGTGGATAAGGGTTTCTAATATATAGTTTTACATTAAAAATGTATTTTAATGTGTTCAAATGTATAATGATAATGTTATATCTTATGTCCCAGGGAAATTGAAGGCTCATGTAAAAAAATAAACAAATCATGATTTGGAAATTTTTATAGTATTTTTTTCAGTAAATATATTGACTCATTGTATTTAATGTTAAATGTTTCATATATATATTGATGAAAAAAATTTAACATACATATTTACACTAAATTAGTATAATATGATCTATATAGAATGGTTAGAGATAATTAATCATTATGAATAGTAAATTTATTTCTACCATATGAAAGTAAAGGAGTTGGTAGATTCTGGGATTTGAAAGGATAATGATATATTATAATTATGATAATAACAAATGATCTTATATCTTTGGATTCTCAATTGGTAGATAATGAAATCCTGCTAGATGGGGAAAATCATGTCATTCAAAATTGAATGGTCTACAATCTATCCTGTAAATATTTAAGAGGTGAATAAGGAATGTATATAGAAAAAAATAAGTTTATAAATGTTCCTGAGATTAAAAGTGATAAGATGGAATGATATGTTTTAATAAATATTTATTTTTACACCCATAAATAAATTTAATAAGGTTTTTTCATAGGAGGATCATAGTTTTTTTTCACCATTATTCATATACGTAGGGAGATGCATATATATTTGATAGAGTACTGATGGTGGTATAATATAAATGGAGATATCACAATGATTGTATCTCATTACATTGATTTTATATATGTTAATGTGGATAATAAAATTTCAAATAAGATATTAAATCCATTAAACCGAGAAAAATGGAAATAGGAAAAAATCAACAGGTATTTTATTACATGACTCTCCAAAACTTCTGTAGGTAAAAATATTATAGGGGTTGTTGTTTATATCCTTAAAATTAAAGAAAAATTTATAACTATCATAAAATATATATATGGGCTATCCTGGTCTGGTAATCATTAAATAAGTGTCAATTTTTCATGTTGTACCTCAATCAATTATGTCTGATCAGGATGTGATTTTTACCTAAATGTTTTGGAAAAATTATTATGCTTGTTCTTGATACAATGTTTTATTTTATCACTACGCATCATCCACAATCAAATTTCCATTCCAAGAGACCAATTAAAACACTAGTGGTAATGTTCATATTTTTATCAATTTATTTTAAAGGTATTTTGTATCAACATCTTCATTTTGTATAATTATTTTACAACAATAGGTTTCACTTGAAAATTTGGATTGATACTTACGAAAAAATATTTTGGAAATAATTTTGAATCTCTTAAAAACAATAATGAATTAAGAAAATTAATAATATTGGGACTTGGGATAGGTGATTAAATTTTTATAAAGGTTATACCAACACATAAACTCATCAAAGAAGCTTATAGTTAGTAGATATGTTATGTGGAAAATCACTATAGTGAATTTCAATTTTATGTTGGAGAAAATGTGTTTATAAAAATTTATCCATATAAATAATTAATGAGATTTTTATTAAAGGAAAAAAATCCATAGGTATATCAATCCTATTTAAATATATAACACTATTTATATGGTATCCCTTCTGATTTATCTTCCACTATACCTCTTAGAACTTCATGATGTGTTCCATATATCTCTCATGTGTAATTACATAACTAACCCTTCACTATAATGATCACATAGATCATAGCAATGGTCAAATAAATTTATTATGAGGAATGACTCTTGGATATTCCAGATGGAATAAAGAAATTTATATGAAATATGACCACTCACCTGCTCAATGTTTAGTTGTGAAACTTCCAGTTTAAGGAAGCTCAGTAGGAACATGAGGATATGAAGATGGAGAAGATTCATCCTATATTTGAATAAGATTGATAAATATTTGATGGTGAAATTAATTTTTAATGGTATATAATGTAACATCCCATATTTTTACACAATTATTTTTTTCAAATTAAATTAATTTTTCTGATATGTTGTGTTACAATAAACACCGAGTTATAATGAACCACAAAAAACTATTAATATTATTATTAAATAACAAAATTTATTACCCATCCATTAAAAATGGAAGAATTAATATGAATAAAAACATTTAAAATATAATTTCTAAGAGTTTTATATAATGAAAACATATTGATTAAAAGTAAAAAATATTTTGAGAAGACATTATATGTCATAAAAATACTATTTTCAAAAACAATTATTCCTATTTTTAACAATAATATAAATCGTTTTTGAAACTTAAATTAATTTAAATTCATAAAATAAAACTTCGTTTTTAAATAAACATGTATAATTTATTTTTTGGTGAAATTTTGGCATTTATATGATAATATGTTTTTTATGAATAGTGAAAGAACTAGTTTTATTAAAAATTGCATTTTCTTTTAAAGTATTTATGAGGTTACGCTTTGATATATAATGTATTTAAAATTAATATTAGTTAAATAATACATAAATTAATCCAATTTGGGTAATTTTTCTCATTTTCATTTTGAAATTTTTAGTTAAAACATTTTAAAATGTGGACTTTTTTCACTTTGTGTAACTTCTTTTATTTGGTGTCTACGGGTTTAATTTTAAATTAATATTTCTAGCCTCCAAGAAAAGAATTTTGAAAAAATTAATTCCATAATTTTGAATAGAATAATTTATATTATATAAAAAATTTAAAATAATTTTTTACTTTATTGAATAGAAAATATAATGAAAATTTATTTTGCAGTTAAGGAAAGAATGTGTTTTTTGTGGGGTAAAATGATGAAATTTGTAATTAAAATGGCACAAAACCTATCCCATCAGTTTTTTTTCAATATTCATACTTTTTAATTTTTATGTATCTATAATAGTATATTTTTAGAACACTTACATATAAAAAACATGGATATTCATTTTTATTTTAAAAAATAACGAGTGTCCCACTCAACTCACTTATAAAAGGACAACACCTATCTCCCCAATCCACATTTTATAAAGATATTTAATATTTATGTAAGAAAAAAAATAACATCCTTACTCATATCCCCATGTACTAGTGGAAATATTTTTATCAGCAATCCTTCTTTAAAATTCATTAGGTATAAGCAATAAGAGGACCTCCGAAGAAGATGAAAATTATTAAACATGATTTTTTATTTTTCAAATCATACACCACCTCCAAATATTCTTCTATTTTACTAATAAAAAATTGTATCTCCCATATACATAGGTGTTATTATTTTAATGGAATAATATATATCCATTTCCACTTCTATCAAATGGGATATGAAATCATCATTTGTGGGTATGGAAGACTACCACATCCTGAACCAATGTTATTTTTTTATTCACCACCACTAATGGGTGAATATAATGTTGGATTAAATGTTAATATATTATATTATTATACTTACATATTTACTATATCACATATAACTCCTTAAATTACTTTCTTTTGGAATATGATAATATCGCTTGTCAATATGGAGGACCACAGCCTCATAAAGCATTATTATTCATTCACACATTCCATGGGAGGTAATGAGGATGGTTTTAATGAAAATATTTTTTATATATGATATAAAAATGATTCTATAATTGTTACATAATTATTAAAATTATTTTATTCAGTCGTTTGAAAAAATAGAAGTAACGATCATTTATACATACGACATACCATTTCCATGAACAAGGTATTTCAATATTTATATATATCTTTAGAAAATTCTTATAATAACATCTATAATGAACATATATTATATGTATATCATGGATAAAATTATTTATATTATTTAATCATGATAAATATAAAAATAATGAATATCAAATATCAAAACATTCAAGAAAAACAAAGTAGATATTATATGAAACATAACTGTTACATGGAATTATTAATAAAAATGTAATAGGAAAGAGTATGTAAAAATATATTTTATTATATATTTGTTTGGATTTAAAACCCATTTTATTTATTTCACAAATAAAATAATTTATTAGTTAACATATTCACCTGATACAACATAGATGATTGAGATTTTTTGTGTATTTGGAGCTTATGAACATTACAAACCAACATAAAACACAAAATACACATCATTATTGAATACTTCTTTTATATGACCACAGACATTCCTCATACTTACTATTTCATGGGATATCCTAAGGAAATGGATAAGAAATGGTGAGATATAAATCCTAGTAAGGGATTATACAAGGGATAACATGAATAATATAGTACATGTTATGAAATAAGAATATCAAGGGATATTAATAGAAATCAGAACATAATGACATGATATAGAATGATTATCATGACATGGAAATGTGGCATCAAAATTTATCATGATATTAGCACGAGAAAATTCACATTTAACATTGATTATGTTTAAAATACAATTTAACTTCATTTTTCATGAGTAAAACCTCATTTTACTTGATGTATCATGATAACAATCTTTACCCAATTCATTGGAGCACTATTAGGGAGCACCCTTATTAATCATTTAAATTCATGCATAAGTGTGCCACACAGATCATATAACATGGTTTCCTTAAACACCTTCATTTATTAAACAATAAAATAATGATTAATTCATACATGAAACTCTATAATTAATATGTAAGTGAAAATTAAGGGGAATACCCTTGATAGTGAAATTGGAATTATATTCACTACACAATGACTTTTTCTTGGGAAATTGCATTGCAATTTTGGCAACATAATGGCGTTCCATAAGAATACATAAAAATGGTTGATTAGAGAGAAAGTTTTTCACCATAATATATACATGAAATATACATTAAGGGGATCATATAGGTAAATGTTCCAACATATGTATTGAAATTTAGATTTATTATACAAAAGAATTTCTAGAATGTAAATGAGAAGAGTGAAATTCCATACCAAATTTCTCCATGGTAAGGGGAGTACATGGGAGGAATTAATGAGAGATAAAGGGGTATCTTGTAATTCTAAAATATGTATTTAAGTATGGTGGGGGTTGGAAATCATAGCTCATCATTTTTATTTGAATACAAAAGGGTTTTACAATATAACTAAATTTGGACAAAATGGGAAAGCAAGAAATCACTTACATGGAAGTGTGATCCCAAAGCCTTGGTGGGGGCTTGAGAGTTTCATAATGGGAGAATGGGGCACCTTTGGAAAATTTTATAAAGAGAAGGGAAGGTTAAAGACCAGCTAAAAGGGTTTTCAGTGAAGAGATGTGGTACCATGGGTGGTTAATATTGGAAAACAGAGAGAATTCATTATTATTTAGTTTTTGGACACCACAAATTAATCTAATGAGAACCACATATTATCCCATGGTTTTACGCATGTTTTTTTTTTCCAATGGGTTGGGGAAAACATTATTTTATATGGAAAATGTCCTAAATTTTTAAAATATTATGATTCATTTGGTGTATTTCAGTCATGCTCTCAAGGAAATCATCTTAAATGTAAAATGGTATTATTATGTTTGGAGGGTCCACTAAGGCCCCATAAAATTAATCCAACACATATGAAATATACTTATTTTAAAGGTAAAACAATTATTGGCCGATCATAATGATTATATTATTTTATGACATCACTATTGGGTCATTATGATGTCGTAAAACACGTTATATATTTAAACTGTATATATTTTTTACCCAAACATTTGACTGTCTTCAAACATGATTAAAAATTAAGCATTGGATAAATTTGACATCCTAATTCTAAAAATAATATTAATTTTATCTAAATAGTTTTCTAAATATGTGATTTTTTACATTTAAAATATAAACCTACTTATATAAAAAATGGGTTTTGAAAACAATATCTTTCAATCCTTAATAAATTTTACTATTTTATTCATTAGAATTATAATATCATTTATATACAATATAGAGTAATTTTGAAATTACATTTCATGAAAATATTATTTAATTCAAAAATCCATTAATTCCTCAAAATAGATTTCTTAATTTCCTATTAACTAAAAATACGATTTTTAATTAAAAACTATTTACAATGTAAATATAATAAAATTTATATATATTCATTATAATATAATGTAAATAATGACAGTGCTTCGGTATTGTTACATAACCCCTTATAACACCAGCATAAGACTGAAGGTTTTGTTGTGCTATGGTGATAGAATTTTGGGAAGGATCAGATAACCTCGCTCGGGTGCTAATCTCTATTAACTTCCAATTCTACCATATGTGGTTCTGCTGAAGCTTAACATATTGCAGCATAGCTTGGGTTTGGTCAAGAGATAAGCCTAGCGATAGCAAATCCATTACATGATCTAGAAAGGGGTTTCATACAAATCAATTATTCTAGATGAGGTAATATCTTCCTTTTTCAGAGTGAATTGGATTTGCAAAAGTCTTACATTTATACTAATCTTGTGATCAATGTTCAAGGACTATATTAGAAACTCTAATAATTTTTAACATTTTTTTAAAAAAAAACATAAGAACAAGGAAATGAATTTTTTATATAACCATTTTACATAATAATACATTTAGTGATATCATGAATAATTTTCATTAATAAAAGTTTGGGTCATTACAATTTTCCTCCCTTAATAAACATCTCCCTTGAATTTTTTTCCCACACTAAACAAGGTGTAGGTAACTCTGCTTAATCACTTCCTATGATTCCCATGTATTTTCTTCAAACTTTTGTTCTCACCACAACACCTTAATGGGGTAATTGCATTATTTTTTAGAAATATTTCCCTACAATATAAGATCTTCACTGGATTCTCTTCGTAGGATAATTCATTCTTCAATGGTAACACATATGTATTGAGTACATGAAATCATTTGGGTATTTACATCCTTAAGAATGATACATGAAATAAATTATGAACATGATATAGGATCATTCGGAGTTCTAGTTGATAGGCCACTACTCGAATCCAATTAAGGATCTCAAAAGGGATGATGTACTATGGGCTATGCTTTCCCATCTTCCCAAATCTCATAACTCTCTACCATGGTGATATACAGAGGAAAACCATGTATCAAACGTCAAACACTAGGTCTCATCGATGATTATCAACATCTCTCTTTTGTCGAATCTAAGAACCATTAATGTCATATATGGTGATCTTAACCTTCTTCACTATTTGATTTACCATTTTGGGACCTAGGAGATTTCTCTCCCCAAATTCATCCCAACATGGTGGTATTTTTCACCACTTCACTTACAGGGCTTCATAAGGATCATTTCTGATTCTAGAGTGGAAACTATTATTGTATGAGAACTAAAAAATATGAAGATGTTGATCATATCCTCAATTGAAGTCCATTGATAATTATTTCAACATGTCCTCATGTTTTTGGATTGTCCTCTCGGATTGGCCTTTAGATTGAGGATGTTAAGCTATACTAATGTCCATCACAGTATTCAAAGCATGTTGAAAACTCTTCCAGAAATTAGAATTGAATCTTGGATCTTGATTGTATTTAATAGATAGTGGAACTTCATGTAACCTTACCACTTCTCTGATACATATATATGTTCCATTTGATCCAATAAAAATCCTCTCAAATTGAAATGAAGTGTGTTTTCTTTGTAAGACAATCAGTAACAGCCCAGAGAGCATTGTTTCCTTTAGATGTCTTAGGAATACCAGTGACAAAGTCCATGGTGATGTTCTCCCATTTCCATACTGGTTTGGGTAATAGATACATCATCCCTGTAGGCTTCTGCTTCTTAGGCTTCACTCGCTGACATACCATGCACATTAATGTTTACTCAGTGATCTCAATCATCTTGTTTTCCCACAAATAATTCTCTCATAGATGTCAATATATATTTTTGTTTCCTAGGTAAATAGAGAAATTTGATCTATGTGCATCATCTAAATTATAATTCCTCAACTCTAAATTTGATGGAACACAAATTCTTATCCCAAATATCATAATTCCTTCTTCATTTTCATTGAACTCTTAGGATTTCCCATTTTTGATAGTTTCCATTTTTATAAATTCTCACATCATCCTTTTGAGGATCATTTAACCTTCAAAAAGAGATGGTTGTGCAATCAGTGGTGAAAGGATTGATGATTTTCCCATATTTCTGAGTCTTAGGTCCATATTCATATAATCTAATATGATTGGATCCTCTTAAATTATAATCAATGATAGAATCCTGGGTCCTTTATACATAGATAATCTACCACCTTGTTTTCATTCCCAGGGTGTCAATGGATAGAGAAGTCATAGTCTTTGATCATATCTAACAATCTTCATGGTCTCATATTTAACTATTTTTATGTGAATATATATTTGGGTATTTTTTGATCCATATATATTTCATACTTCTCCCCATAGAGGCAATGCCACAAAATTTTGAAATTTACAATTACTACAGCGAACTCCTGAAGATGTGTTGAATAGTTTTTCTCATGAAAATTCGATTTCCTTGAATCCAAGGAAATGACTTCATCATTTTTAATCAACACACATCCCAGGACTTTCATCTAAGCATCACTAAATACCACAAAAAAATCTCCACTTTTGAGTAGTGTTAGAAAGGGCGCAATGATAAGCCTCTTATTCAACTCCTTGATACTCTCTTCACATTTATCATTCCATGAAATCTATACTCTCTTACATGTGAGCTTGGTTAGAGGGTTGGAAAATCGTCAGAAATTTCTCACATATCAGTGATCATATCCATATTACACTAGGAATCTATGGATATCTGTTACCGATGTTCACCTCATCTATCCCTCAATTGCATCAATCTTGGAGGGATCCATAGATATCCAATTTCATGTGATTATATAACCCAATAATGAGACCTCATTCAACCATATCTCACACTTTTTTTACTTTTCATATAGGTTCTCCTTTCACAAGGTCACTAGTACAGTTCTTAGATTCTCCTTATGTTACTCCTTCGTTTTGAAGTATATTATAATATCATCAAAAAAGACTACAAAAAAATATTCAAGCTACTATCTAAATAATCTATTCATCATTTCCATGAATATATCTAGAGCATTAGTGTGTCTGAAAGGAAATACTATGAATTCATATTACCCATAACTTATATAAAAAGTTTTCTTTGGGATATCCTCCATCTACACCATTACTTGGTAATATCCCGATAGAAAATCCACCTTGTAGAACTATTATGCTCAATGTATCTAATCAAACACTACCTAAATTGAGGGAAAATTGTTATTTTTATTTATCATGATTTATTGAGCTCATGATAATAAATACAAGGGACCATTACCCCATCCTTCTTATTGACAAAGAACAATGGTGTACCCCATGGTGAAGCACTTGGGCATATAAACCCTTTATACAGATTCTCATGTAGTTGTTTCTTTAGCTACTTAACCTTCATAATATCCATTCTATATGGAGTCATGGATATTGTAAATTCCCAAGGCATAAGATCAATTGAGAATTAAACATCTCATCTAGGAGAAAGACTAAGAGATTCCTCTATAAAACAATTTAGTGAATTCCCTCACAATAGGCATCTCTTAAAGGATGGTCACTTCCTTAAACTCAATAATTTGAGGACGATATGAGTGATCATAGGGTAGTAATATCCACTATTGAGATGATGGTTTTATGGAAGATTCATCCACCTACCTTCACTTGTAACGAATTAAGGGTCAATTATCCAAATGGAGAGTGATTTCCCTCTCATGAAACATTATGTTGACTCAATATAAAGAAAGCCAATCCATGCCAAGACTTGCATAAAATTTGACCATAGGAAGTATGAAGAGGTTAAATTGGAAGTCCAAGTGAAACATTATGATATTGGAGGAGTTATATTCATGGGATTCAGTTATTTCCCCAATTATTGATCTCACCTAAATGTTCACTTCCATGATTTGAGGTGGTGTTGGGATTGTTCTACAAAAACTTCAGGATATAAAAAAATGCATAGAACTAGAATAAAAAAGAAAATTCACTATTGTTGAATGAATAAATAACATACCTATCACCACTTCATTTTTAGGGTTCACTTTGACTGTAGTGTTAGGAATATCTTGCCCTAGCAACCTTGGTGGTTTTTGGTTACCTCCGAGAACCTTTCGCTTAAGGAACTGGTTTTCAATGTGCCCTTGTTCCTTGTAGTTGATGAAATGGACAATGTGTCAAGGGTTAAACAAATCATTCCTCTCCACTATCATAGACATGTATTTTCCTTGTTGGCGGTTAATGGATTGGTGCCATTCACTTCCACACCTAAAGCATTACCTCCTCCGCTTAATGAAATTTCCGATCATCTTTTATCCTCACCTTTGGCAAGTTGAGTGCTGAATTTTTATAGCACATTATGATTTATTGATCAGAAATATTGAATTAATGTCCATCTTATGCTTTTTATACCCATCATACCTCTAAGATTCTACTATCTTTGTTTCACCCTTGAGGGCACATCAGACAATTTCCACATATCTCTCTAAGTCACAAATCGTTATGGACTTCTGTAAGCTAGGTTTCAACCAACCAAAGAAGCGGTTAACGTTTTTTTGGGTGTAATGACAATGCTAGAGGTGTATCAATTAGGTATTGTGATGTTTTCCTAATATGATATGATGGATTCATCATCTTTTTTTAGTGAAATGATGTCCATTTCTATATTAAGTTGGAGGGTTCGAGGAAAATATTTATCAAAAATATTTTTCTAGAAATCTTCCCATTTTAATGCATCGATCTCTTCCTCAGGCTTTGTATTTCTGATAACCGTACACCATTGAACAGATTCACCCTCCATATGATAAGAATCCATAAGAACCTTCTCTTGTTCTGAACATTAATGGATGGAGAAGTTATTTTCAATGGATTTGATCCATTGTTTGGTAACTGAGGGACCATATGAACTATTAAATATAGGAGGCATTTGTATCATAAAGCTCTTGATTGTGACTTGTTATTTCTTATGGGGGTTGAACGGTCCTCTTGAACCATGTGTTTATTCAAAATATCAGTTAACTAAGAGAGTATTTTTAACTATTCGTGATTTCTACTCCCATCGGATTGGGCATCTCATTATAACAATCATCACATTTATATTCGCATCAAGTGTTAGCATGATTCCTCCTATTACCAACCATCGGCTAGAATAAAAGTAAATATAGGGTAAATAATAAAGGGTAATCAAAAAAATGGATGACTTATAATTTTTTTTATTTCATTAACTTATTAATTTATAGGCTTCAATATTTGTTATCCTTTATCTACTTCCCAACAAATATTCTTAGGGGAATTTTTTATTCCCTAAAAAATGGAACAAACTACGCTTTTGAATTCACCAAAGCATATCCCCCAGGATTTTCGTAAACATGAGGGCAGTAAGGCCCATTGTTGTGCACCAGTTCTTGTTTGAGTCTAGCTCAAATCAATTTTTTTGGTTATTATCCCTATATACATTTGTGTCAGAGCTTCCTCGACCCACTCATATCTAAAGAGGGATGTATTTTCCTAAAAATCCACTTTCACAATAATCAATAAAATTTAGGGATGTATTTATTATAAATATTTTTATCCCTAAGGCTTTTACTAGGGTTTCCTAACAATAATCACAAAAATAACTAAAAATTTCCTTTGATACCAACTATAAAAACCCTAATCCGTATTTCCCATTTAAACATAATTTATGAAATAAAAACATCACCTAATAAATCATACAAGATCAATAGGTCTAGTGTCTTTGGGGATTAGGAACATTACATAACTACTTAAAGCATGAAATAGACATCTTTATCGAAAAATTCTTTTACATGACCACACACATTCCTTTCTACTTAGAATTTCAGGGGATAACCTGAGGACATGAATAAGAAGAGGGTGATAAATAAATCCTAATAATGGATTATACTAGTAATAACATGAATAATAAATTACATGATAGTAAATAGGAATATCAATGGAGTTTAATAGAAAAATTAACACAAAGGCATATATAGCCTGATTAACATAACATGGAAATGTGTCGTCAACATTTAACATTATATTAGCATGAGTCAGGGCTCATTATGCAAGGAGCATGATTAAACCCTCAATACATAGAATTAGCATGATAAAATCCTAACTGAACATGGAATTTAATGATACTACTCATTACTCAATTCATTTTAGCGTTATCTGGGCACACCCTTCTAAATCTTTTCAATTCATGCATTAGTGTGCCACATGGATTATATAACATGCAATCATTGACCATTAACATTTATTCCAAATTAATGGAATGTGGAATTCATACATGAAACCCTATAATAAATAAGTAAATTTGAATTATGGTGAATACCCTTGATAAAGAAAGGGGAATGGTATTTACTACACAATTACTTTGGCTTGTAAAATCATGTTGCAATTTCGGCATCATAACGATGTGACCTAAAAATTCACAAATATTATTAATGATAGAAAAAGGGGTGTCTCATAAAATGTTCATGAAATTTAAATTAAGGGAGTAATATATATATACACATTTCCCAACATATTTAATGGAATTTTGATTCATTATATAGAATAATTTTAGGATTGTAAATGAGAAGAGAGAAATTCCTTATGGAATTTCAGCATGGTAACAGTTATACATTGGATTCATTAATGAGAGATAAAGGGGTATCACATCATTAAAAAATTAGGAGGTATGTATGGGGATGGTTTGAAATCATACCTTTACATTTTCAATTGAAAATAATAGTGTATTCCAACATAATGAAATCTGGAAAAAAATGACAAAGGAAGAAATCCCTTACATAGAGGTGTGATCCCAAAGGTGGGGGGGCTTGAGAGAGGTCTCTTGGAAACATGGGGTACATCAAGAGGATTTTAGAGAAATTATGTCTAGTTAGGGACATTCTATAAGGGTTTTGAGTGATGTGTTGTGTGAGCATGTGTGGGTTTTTATAGGAAAAGAGAGGAAATTCTTTACTATTTAGGTTTTATACACCACACATTAAACTAATAAAAACCACAAACCAACACATGGTTTTTACAATTATTTTCTTAAATGGGGAGTGGAAGTAATTATTTTATCATTCCAATGGAAGAACATCTTAAAATATTAGGATTTCTTATGAGGTGAGTAATAATAACAATGGAATCATTTTAAAAGTTAAAATGTTTCACATGTTTTTAGGGTCCACTCTGGCACAATAAAATTAATCAAAAAGATATAAAATCAAATTATTTTAAAGTTAAAATATATATTGGATGAATATAATGTTTATAGTATTTTTAAAAATTACTATTAGGTCATTATGATGTAATAAAACACATTATATATTTAAGCAGTATTTAATTTTTACCCAAAAATTATGATTGTCTATGAAAATTATGAAAAATTCAATGTTAAATAATTTTTACGTCGGGATTACAAAAATAATGTTCATTTTATCTTAATAATTATCTAAATAAGTGAGTTTTTTCTTTTCAAATAAAAACTGACATTAATAAATAATTCATTGGTTTTGACCAAAACAGCTTTCAAATCATAATAAAAATTCTAATTATATTCATAAAAATTATATGATAATTTATATTTAATAAAAATTAATTTTGTAATAATATTTAATTAAAATATAATTTAATAAAAATTTATTATTTCATCAAAATATATTTCATAATTGAATATTAACTAAAATTACTATTTTTTCATTAAAAACCATTTACAAAACAACAATAATAATATGAATGTATATTATTTACAAAATAAAGTACATTATCATAGTGCATTGTTATTTTTACATAACCCCTTATAAATCCTTCATTAGATGGATGGGTATGGTGTGATATGGTGAAAAAATCTTGGGGAGGCTCAGATAACATAGTTATGGTTGTAATCTTTGTTAACTTTCACTTCTCCCGTAGGCGATTCCGCTCAAGACTAACATATTGATGCTCTGATTGATCTTGGATAACAGTGAATCCCAGTGACACGACATCCTTTCTGATCTACGATAAATTGACTTCCTATAGAGAAATTCTACTTGATGACGCAATCACTTCCTTTGTCTGGGTAAATTCGATTTGTTAAATCCCTATATTTTGAATAATAATATGATCACTGTTCAATATATATATTAGCAACAATAACAATTCATAATGGTATTTTAAAATCCAAAAACATAAAACCAAGGAATTTAATATTTTATATAACCATTTTACATAATAATACATTTAATTAGATCAAGATGATTTTTTATTAATAAACTTTTGGATTGTTATATTGGATATAAAATATATATATATATATAATAAACATATAATTATTATTAAATATTTTTAACATGTACGAATTAGGTCGAGATGTAATGTATTGTCTTTTTTAACAATTTTCTATATTCAATAAAGTTCTTATGTTATGCACCTATCTTATTTTATGAGGTGTATATATAGTCATTTAGACATTTAATATGATAAATTCATTTATTTTCATGATATTTTATATATATTTTTCTTTTAATATACAGTGGGTCTTAGAATTCAATGTTACCAAATTGGTAATGTTTTTATGATGAAATATTTTCATTTACCATGTTTTTCCATGATTCTGCAAGCAACAATGAAGTATTATGAAATATAACTCAAAAATATAATGTCACTTATTATAATATATTTATGTATTAACTATAAATTTTTTACTTCCTTTTTATCTCTTTATATTTTCAGCATATCTATGGTTTTTCTTAAGAAAAGATGTTATATTTATTTCTTTATTTGGTAAATTATAATTTTATTCCATATATATGAATTCGAAAAATGATTCCAATTTTTTTGACATTGAACAAATGATTTAATAAAACAATATTTTACTAATTTTTTATTTTTAAAAAGTGTTCTTTAAGAAATATTTATTTCATTTTCCAAACAAGTATCCTTTTTTATTTACTAAAATTGTGAAAGAAATATTTAGTTTAACATATAAGAAATTTAGGTAACTTCCCAACCTTGTGGAAATTATTTTCATTGAGGATTATATTATATTTCTCAATTACATTTTAAATGTATATTATTTCGGCAATATTGTTATGAATTTTTAATTTATCAAGGTAATCTTAAAATAACATATATTTTACTCATGAAAGGATCCAAGTTATTTTTCATTCAAAATCATTAAATTTAAGATGACAAACATTGATGTAACATATGAATTAATAAAGATATTATCCAATAATTAAATTATTATTCTATCTATTTATGTTTTATTATTTCATAATTTTTATGAAAATTGTGAATTTTATCATGTATTATGTTTTGATGAAATGATTAAATTATTTGATTACGTATTTTATCCCCACTCTTTATATTATAAATAAAAATTATATAAAGCCATTTAATTATCATGGGTTCTGGTTATATGAATTTTTTATTATCTTATTTTGAAAATATGTATTATTTTCATTAGGTTATGGGTGGGGGAACCTATATCTCGAGTTAATTAATTAGGTAATGATTGATTTCTCATGATAATAACATCTCTAAAATGTGGAGTGAGCCTTTTTTAGTAATGGAATCTGTCCCCTATAATAGTATTAAGAGTGAAACCTGATAACAATGATGGTTTAGAGATTCAAAAAATTCAAATATGATATTCTTGGTATTAAAATACGTACTTTTAAGGAAATTATTTTAATTAATTTTGTTTAATCCACAAATATATTCCTTATTGCAATTTTAGGTTCTAATAGTTCATGTTTGTCGATTCCATTATGATTCATAACATATAATCCTCCATGATTTATGAAATTAATCATTTTTTCTATCAATGATACGAGTTATATAGTTTTCAAATTTAATTATCATATTATAATACACATATTCTCTTCATAATTTTATATCTCACTTATTTATATATACTTATAATCAAAATCACATTTTCTTATGTTTCCATTCCTCAGGTTATGATAGAAGGTAATATATTTTATATGTCAAAGAAGGGTTATATTTAGATTGAAAATTTAGTGATATTAAATAGTTCAACTATGGAATATTTATTTAGGATTCATTATTTATAAAGGTACTTACCTAAATGAATCTCGTGTGGATTGTTGTGTTATATAATGAATATTCATCTATAAGGTTGTAATATTTAAAAATGAGATGTTAAATTCATTACATTGATCATGGAAACATAATATGAATTATTTTATTATTATTATAAATATCATAATTATTTTTTATATAATTTTCTATAGTCCCTCATTTAATTTCTAGATTACAAACTGAAATACAACTTTCATAGAGAAGAAATTCCATACATATGCTTGGATGTTGTTTTCTTTTTTGTATCGATCAAACAATATAAGTTTATATAAAAATTATCCAAACCCTAATAATTTTTATATTATATATATCATATATAATAATTAAAAATATCCTTATTATAATAAATGAAAAATTAAAATGAAAAACGTATCACATCGCTTCATGTAGAGAGTGGTGCACATGTAAGCACAAGAGACACTATCGTATTTGAACGGATTTAAAGTTAAAAATGTATATTTGATATTATAATTTTTGAAGAATAATTTTGTCAATAATAAAATCTATATACATTAAATATATCATTATATCAATCCATAAGTTGAAGTGATGGAAAATTATGTACATCAGGTCACGAGGCGGTATTCTTCCAAACACACAATCTGTAGTTTCATTTCCCATTCAACTGAAGTGGATATGGATATAGGTTATCCCGTTAACATAATAACATATAAATATATGTAAGATAATGATATTATTATTTCATAATATATTAATATTATTTTGAGGATATAGACAAATTAATAAAATGAAAATGGTTATTTAAGAATGACATATCGACTTCAGACAGTCTCATTAGGTTTATACCTAATACCTTGTATGCTGGTTTCCAAATAAAAATATAGACACTGGTTAATGGGGGAAAAATATTATTAAGTTAATTTAGTACAGATTTAATAAAAATTAGGTATCCTAATGTGGGAGACATGAGGATAGTGTATGCCCTTTTATAATCAAGGTGAGTGGAACAATTGAAATTGTTCAGTGTTTTAAAATAATATCATGTCACGTTCACAGACATTGGAATCCTTAATGAATCATATTATGAGGTGGTATGTGTAATTTCAAAATAAGGCCAAAAAATTCTATTTCCTAGAGTAATTAATTTATATTAATATTGTTTCTTTATCATATCCCCCGATAAACATGTTTTATTATTAATAGTGGTATTTTTTTATATTTTTAATATTCATTATAACAAAAAAAAATATAAGAAGATATTTCATGTTATTATTTTATATAATTAGAAATATATAATTAATTATTTAAAACTAAATTCATTATAGTAGATTAATAAAATTATAAATAAATTCATTAATCTGAAGAAATCATTCAACTATGGTGTATAAGGAGGTTTGAGTTGAGATATAATCTCATAGTCTTTTTGAAAATAGGTAAAATTTTTGTTAATATATTCTCCAAGTTGATTTGATCGGTGTTTCTTTATCATTAAACATTGGTTTTTGTAAACTTAAATCATGATTTATTTGAACCTCAAAATGTATTCTAATTTTTTTCACATCAATTATATGTAACTATAACTACTCAATAAATTATTAAAATTAAAATAATAATAGAATCATCATATAGAATCTACTTGAAAATATATACACACATTACCATGTTCTTATTAACAATTCTCTCAGACCATTCACTATGATGATGAAAGAGTGTTCTTGTCATCATTTCATTTAAATGGCCATGAAATATATAACACTTTTTATTATCAAATGATTCTATGTGACCATCTCAGTAAAAATTATCTAAAGTCATTTTTAGCTAATCAAGTCCTTGACGCCAAAAATTTATGGGTTATGTCTCATGTGAAGTTAATTCGTTACCAGTTTCTAATATTTGGTTTTGAAAGATTAATATAAAATTATTGTTTTTATATCTTTCAAACCATATCATATACTATCTTTATGAATGATGAAACTCTTGTTTAAACTGATAAAAATAGATCAATCTATGTCAAAAACAGAAAAAGAAACGATTTTCATAGTAACACGGGACACAAAATAATAAATAATTATGAAAAAAAAATATTCATATTAGAAGTGATAGTTGGTAGTATCTAATGAGTATATTAGCCATTCACACCCCATTAGAATCATTTAGATCCACCTCTCCTCTAGAAAATTTATGAAATATTATTGGATCTGTTATATGGATACAAATACGAGAACAAAATAGCATATCTAATAAGGAACATACTGATATTAAAAGATTATACTTGATAATTAACTCAACTAATGATTCCCCTTTCTTCTTTGGTTGGGTGAAATTCATTTTGTAGTTTCCTAGAATACAATATTAATAGTTCACCGCAATTTTCAACATTTATTCTTATTCTATATTATTCATATTATAATGATAGTGATTTGGATCATTGGAATTGGAATAATTCATTAGACCCATTTCCTTATCCTTTCTCTTCATATTTGGCATAATAAACTCACTTTTTTCAAACACCATTTTCTTATCGAAATTATGTGTAAGGGTAAGTTTATTTAAAATAGACTGCCACTATTGATCATATTATAATTAAAAATTATTATATAAAAGGATTTAATTATTGAGGATAAAATGATATATATTTTAAATCTATCATGGATCACAAAACCCAATATTTCTAAGGGTTCATTATATCAAGTCATCTTGACCAAATGAGGCCCAACTCACACCGACTCCCTATGAACTATAATAAATAGTGTTTTGTATATATCTACTCTCTCTTTTCACGCCATCTCAAGATAATGATCAAGAAGGTAATTTTTTATTCTATAATTTTAAATATCATAATATTTAATTTGAATAAAATTAAAGTTGAGGGATTGAATTAATCGTCAGATACCCATTTTTTCCATCAGCATTTTTTTGAGGGATATATACTTCATCCTTACAATCCTATTTCATATGAAAGTGATGAAGTTGGGTTTCAAGAATCTATAATTTTCCTGCATGGAACAGTATAATGTGTAAAATCCAACACCACTCCCATAAATCCATGCCATGTATGAGGTTATATTTCTCCACAACTGATCATGGTGATAAATTTTGAAGTATTTTTGTCTACCATTTATAAAAATTAGGAATATATAATTTTATCATTCTTGATTACCAAATCAGATTAGAAAATTTTAGTTTTATTTCTCTTCCACTATTTTTATGAAACTCGTCATCCATTAATATTAGTTGCATAATATCCAATTTCATTGATATTATTAGGAAAAAGGACTGATATTACCCTTCTCATAACACATACATAGGCTAGAAAATTTAATTTAATGGTTTTATATAGGAGTAAAAGGTGAACTACATTAACTATATTTTCCTTGATCAATTTAGTGGAATCCTTAATATTGATATCCATGATATTTATTTTCGTAATCCATTAATATTATACCCAACATTTTCAAAATCGAAAGTCAAACATTATTTTGAAACATAGTATTTCAACCCAAAAAAAACTAGTCTATTCCCAATAATTGAATGCTCCTTCACATTTTCCTATCATATATATAGAGATATGGACTTTAGTAAAACTCATGTAGTATAAGGATGTTGAAAAATAATATTTTCACTGAATTTTTTCAACCTTATTCATAAAAAACAAATTTTATATTATCACAATCCATGTTAATATTATGAGAATTATATATAATTTTTTAACCATTTCTGATAAAATTTATGCATAATTCAGTTTTATTTTATTTCATATTACATTCTTGTTAATTAATTCATTATGTGATCAAATTTAATACATAAACATAAAAATTAAACCAAGAATTCAGATGAAATTAAATATAATTTTAATGATCATGGAATTATGTAATTGTTAGTTTATCTAGTTAATGGAAAACTATCTATCGACCCTAGGCATAAACAATATCAACCATTTCTTGGTTTGGGTTGAAGCACTCCACCAAGTAACTTTTGTATCACATTGTTTTTTTCACCTTGGCACCATAACTCTACCAAACTCATCTCTAATGGGAGATTCTTCCTTATATATTCATTTAACCACACACTAATTAAGGGATCAAATAAATTTTATAGGGGATTTAGAGAAATGAATCTATTTTAATAGAATCAATTGTATAATAAGTTGGATATGGTGACTCACATTCCATCATATTATTTTATAAAAAAAATAGAAACATTCACTTTCAAATGTCTCCTCTAATACAATGATAAAAAATCAAGTACCAATTTAAATTTTAAATTTTTTTTAAACCAATTATAGTATTTAAATTTTTAATTAATGTAATATATAACAAATTAATCTAGTTATTTAAATTTATCTTAAGACATTTTGAAATTCTAAAAAATTCAATTATTAATAATTTTAAAAAAATTGAAATATAAATAAAATTATTTAAAATGAATATATAACACATGTGCAATTTGATAAATAGATATCTACTCACATAAACTACAATACATGATCCATGTACTTTTGTATTCCCTTGGCACCCAACACACATTGTGTGATTGGTAATTTCATAGAAATTACTATCAAACAAATGAATAATGGAACAACATTCAATTACAATATATATTACAACAATGATGCATTTAGAGTTCTCTATAAAAAATACCATACAAAACATCATATTATAAAATTTAAAATTGAAATTAATTTAAAATACAATTATTTCTCTAGTGAAAGTTGGTCTTCTGTTAAATAAATTACACAAATAACACATATGAAGAATCTTAATTATATAATTATTTAATAACTTCATTCCAAATTAATCACACGCTAATATTTTATTAAGCTATGTGTTAAAATTTACAAGTTAGGAAATCTTTTCATCTTGTGTTCGTGACACACACCTAAGGACTGGGTGTTTTTTAAGATGCGGTAATTTTTAAGATATATGGTGTGTAACCTTGTTAAATGAAATGAGACCTCTTAGGTGCATGCTTATCAATCCAAATGTTTTATAGAAAATAAATTAAATTATAGACCCTGTGTTCTCCATCATGATGAACTGAGTAATACACACCATGTAAAAAAATACAAATATTATGGTTTAATAAATGTTGTGCAAGTCTGTTTGGATATTTTCTATAACAACCATATATTTTAAATCCATTAAAATATAATCTACATTCTATAAGATGTTTCATATTCTACACCCAACACAAACATAGTAAAACCCACTAATATTACATTATTAATGAAGATTCATAAAATACTAATTTTAATGTCATTAATTTTTGTTACCTTTAGAAGGTAAATAAGTCTTATGTGTTAATATTAAAAAGATAAATTTTAATAATAATTTTTTCTATTTAATAATTATTTTCTTTTTAATTTATATCTTAAAAAATTTGAAAATTTTAATTTGACAAAATAAAATTCATTTCTGAAATCCAAAAAACAATATTATCTTATGATTTGTTTTCTATATTTTTGTAAAATAATTTATTTTTAGATGAATAGTAAAAAATATAATTCTTTCCAAAACAATTATTTATACCATATTATATTATAATTTTCTAGGGATAAAATTGTAGAAAACATTTAACTAATAAAATATATATATTATTGGTAAAAATATAAAATATAAAATATAATTTTTGAACTAAAAAATTATGCTTTTAATATTTTTAGTAATAAAAAACATTTTATTTGAATTTAATAACTATTTTCAATTATTTCATTTTATTATTCATATTTATAGTAAAATTAGTGTTAGAATTTATTTATACTACAAAAAAATCATTTTCTTTTATTTTAGATCAATTAATATCATGAAAACTAATAACAAATAAAAATATATATTATAAAGAATTTAATATTTAAAAAAATATTATTTAACAAAAATTACTCAGTGTCATGAGTATTAAATTTAAAATCACATTCTCTCATATTAATAAATTTATTTAAATAAAATGGTTAAAAATTTCAGAATCACCAAGTTAAAATTTTGTAATAAGATTCTACATTTATTTTTAGTAATAAAATTATCTAAATGTTTTTATATTTAAATAAGAGATGTATTTTTTAAAGGATTAAACTGAGGTTGTTCAAAAATTTATAATTTAACATGAAAATTATTCAAAATATAAAAATTGTCATCTTTTATAAAATCTGTACCTATATAATAAACCAAAATTCTTCAACTTATTTCACTTATCATTCCTGTTATTCCATTCTAACCACTTGTGATTTGATTCTAAGATAATATTTAATCTCTTTAATTATATATTTAACCACATACATACCCTCATCTCAAATATATCCATTAGAATAAATAATAGAATCTCTATCAATTATTTCATCTTATAAGGATTTCCTTCTACCCAAATCCATTGTACATCCGTAATTAATCAAATCTCTTAATTTCTAAGGATAAACCCAATGAAAATATATGTTCTCGATTTGAGAAATACTCTTTTAGTTTTTATTTTTAATTTATTTCCATCTTAATAATAAAATAAACGTATTAATAAAATGAGTCTAATATCATATATATATATCTATATATATATATATTTAATTTTCATTTTCATTATATTAATTTATCATAAATTATTCATTCATTCTTTGTAATCCTTTAAGAAAAACAATTGCATATATTTTGCATACATATGAATAACCACCTCTACAATATGATACAATTCCTTTTTCATTATTTCGTGTTAGGGTTATTATAAATGATTCCTTTGAAAAAAAATTATTTTTTTATTAACATAAAAAATTATTAAATGATCACATTTTACATTTACCATTATTTAATCTATTCACAATGGGAAATAATCGTTATTAATTATTATTTATGGAATAATACCCCCATGAATGGAGATTCACATTTCTATGTGAAAAAAAATATTTATATAAAATAATGTTTACATAATGAAACAAAATGATTATTATAACAATATTATAATTCTGAAATAATTAATTTTAATGTATAGAAACATCATCCCTTCCTTGTGAAATGGGTTCTTTATTAATCTGTAAATGCATGCTTCCAAATCCAGGAATTACAAATATTATTATTTAATGAAATTCATCATTATTGTTTATATGAAGATACTTTATAGTCATATTTGATATATATTACATTTAAAATTTTTTAATTATTTTAACAATAAATTGTAATAACACGATATTACATATTCAATCATTTCAAAACACTCTTGTTTTGGTTGGTTTACATCATAATTAAGAGAAGTTATTATGTTTAGATAGTTAATCATTATAGAATTTTATAAACGGTTAATAATATATTATTATATTTTGTTAGATATTTTATAAATTTTTGGAGTGACATATATTAATATCTAAACCGGTTTATAATATATCATCTCTAATTATAAAAAAATATTGAAACATGTTTTTTGGTTGCACCAAATTTGTTACATGTAATTAAATATATCAAGTGATAAAATTAGTGCATTATAAATTATTATGGTATATATATTGAAAATAATTTTTAATATATGAATTATTAAAACTTTATCAATGATAAAGGATCAAAATTAAAATTATGAAACATATACAATACAATCAAAATTTTGAACACCAGATGTGTTAAAAACATTCTATAAAGAACCATAATATTCAAAGTATATTATTATAAATATTTTATATAAAATATTTATAGAGGTAATTAATTTTAATAAATATATTATTAATATATTTATTGTTTTTACATTATATTTGATTTGTGAACATCATATAAGGAAAATAACAAAATGAATTTTTATCCTGAAAGCCCTTTATTAAGTAACAATTTACATTATTAACAAATTTACAAAATTATTAACTATTTGCTAAGAAATTATAATTTTATCAAGAGAAATCGTTTATTTATGGTAGTTTAGGTTCATTTTAAGCAATTTTCTCATCAATAGATTTTATTAAAATTTTACTCAAGTCATAATTATTTTATTGACTCAAATCATTTCCCAAGATTCATGAAATCTACCTTTCATTATGTTAATCAGAGATTCATTTCCAAAAATTATCACTTAAAATTGTTGATTTTAATATTCTATAAATATTATCAATGTCATAATTTACATCCTCCCCATTGAGGAAACTATCCCTAAAATATAATCATAGTGCTGATAAAAATAACACATATACATTGTAATGGGTATTTTTATTTCATGTCCATGTTCTACCTATAAAAAGTGTTTAATATATACAAAATACTTTTCATATCAACTGAACATCATGTTTTCTTCAATAAAAAAATAAATAAACGTTTCATTATTGTTTTTATAGTGTGGGTTTCCAAAATAGATTTCAAAATGTTTTTAAAATGTTTTTCAGAAAGTGTTTTCAAAAATGACTTTCCTTTCAATACATGTTATAAAGTACTAAATTTTTTTCCATATATATTGTATTACATTTATATTCAAATGAGTTATATTTATCTAAATAAAATCAATGGAAAAATATTTTCAATGTCTTCAAAATTAGTCATTCTGAGAAGTTAGATTCTATTTTATACATGTCCATGTGTAGGTATCATTCCACAACATCATTAATTTTTTAGTGATTTACACCCTAATATTTTAGGTCAACAAAAAGTAATTTTTCCCAGTGGATTAATTATGTCTTCCTATTTAAATATTTTCAAAGGATTATCATATTTATTATATTGAAATAAATTATCCTAATTCTTCTATTATTGTTATTCATAAATGTTTTATACTTGGTCAACATTATTCTTTAAATTTAACAATTAGACTTATTTATGTGGATATAGTAATAAAATCACTTTTAAATATTTAAAATGAACCATCACTTATCTTGTCTTTCCTAATAATAAAATTGAAAAATCATTATTTTCATCCAAGAAATTTTCTACTTGAAATCCCTATGTTCCATTACATTTTTGAAATGATGTTCACCTATATGGAGAATACATTGATTAGTTAGGAAAATTATTAAATAAAAGGTATATCTATTTCTTATATGGTGTATTGGAAATATAAAAATCATCATTTTTAGTCGTATTTAACTAGAATGATTCATAAAATCATTGGATGTAAATTTATTTTCCATTACCTTTTCATGTCGGGTTTGAGGATGAATTCATGAATTAATTTTTTTTTGAAAATCACTCAAATTATATAAAATACATTATATTTACTTTCGAATTTAGGGTTTGAAAATTGAAACCATGTGGAAAAATATTTCTGATAATAATTATTTTATGGGTGGGATAGAAATTATATAGTTTTTGAATGTATTGGTTAATGTTTCTCTCTCATGGTAGCTTCTATTGTGTGGGATGTGAGCCCAACAAACTATGGGAGTTAGCAGTTAGCCAAGACAACTATGTTATGTTAATGAGTCTTAGATTAATAACTTATGATTATGATATCATGTTTATATATTTTATACAATCATTATATTTCATGATCTTATAATATTAACATTGTTATAAAATTATCATATGATTATATTTTCCATGTATGTATTCAATTACAATAATAATATAACAGTATTACTCAAAACATTTATATGTTATATAAACTTTTTTATTTTAAATAATTATACAGTTACTGACAATATGACCTCACCCCTTATTAAGTTTCCCTTTCTCAAGGTTATTAAAAAATTATTATTATTTTTAACAATTTAATATCATCATCTGTTGAGAATTTATAGGTGATTTTGGTGAGTCAATATGGAACTATTCCAATATTATATATTATAAAATGTTTTAATTTGTTGATATGACTTGATATTTAACAGGCAGTGATTTATTTTTATTCTATGGAAGTCTAAACTAAAAGGTCCTTTATTTTTAATAAGGATATTGATATTGTAATCATATATGTGTATGTATCATTGGGTTTACAGTTATGTTATTTTAAAATTAGATTATAGATATCGGATTTGGGGGTACAACCGTTGGAATACGATCCATTTTTAGATAACATTTTATGTTAGGAAGTTCATACTTGAATATAAAAAAAGATTTAGTAGTGAAATCAAGAATTTATGAGTTATGGATGATATTATTTTCAATTTTATTGAAAAATATTTTGGTTTTAAGTGTTGAATATATATATATATTGAAGGATTATGAAAATATAGTATAAATAAAAACTCTATGAATAAGTCAATGTATATGAGAACCATCATAAATGTTGGGAATATAGATATTCTGAAGTATCCCTATAAATTAAATCCTTCCATGGAACCTAGAATGTGGATTTTATTTTTAGAATATATGTATCATGGTATAACAACCTAAAAAAGAGTTGGATATGTGTATCGTATTCATCATTTTGGTTCATGGTGAGTGGGAACTAACTATGCACATGATTTGACAATCTTGGGAGATCTTCTTGGGTTAATTTACATTATCTTTACAAACCATAATTAAGGATTTGAACATATGATTTTATGGATGTAGACAACACTAAATATGTTAATAGTAAAATGATAATAGATAACATCGATTTTTTAATGAAATATATGTTATAGTACATACACAAACCTTGAAATATTTCTTATATGTTCTTATATTTCTATTTATACATTTTTATTGGAGTTTTTTTTGCAAAAAATTTATTTTAATATAATTTATAATGTATAAGTATCCAAGATATTATTAAATGTAATGAAAATTGTTTTTATTGTACTAGACTTTAATTGTTTTGTCAAGAAATAGGGTTTGAAATATTGTTATTATTACTAATCCACAATCAAAATATATGATTGACGATGTAAATATAGTATAGGTTCCAACCACACCTTATAATAGAAATATGATGTTCTACAAAAATTTAGCTGATGAAGAAGATGATTTAAAAAAAGATAATTTCCCTTAATGCCAAAAATATTGGGAGAAACACACTCGTAATTCTACAAAGGTAATGGAAAATGACTTCTATATGGAAAAGGAAGAAAAACAAATCCATATTCTAAAGAATAAATAATAATTATGTTATCTCGATAGATAATAACATTTACCTTCATGTTTAAAATGTTTATTAATGTTTCCCTTTTGTTTGAAATTTAATCTAATTTAACTTATTTATTTATTCACAAACTAAATTTTTTTATTTGTAAAAAAAATTGAGGATATAAAGTATTTATGATTGTTATGATCTGATAATCCAATCCTTAGATCGTTTAAATATCATATAAAATTTTATAACATGTTTCACATGCTATAGTAATCATAAAAAACCATATAACAACAAAAATGTATTATTTTTTATCTATTATAAACACTAATATGACAATGCATTTATAATTTATTCCATCAGAACATAATAATTAACATATGTTAATATTATAATTGTTATTTTCAATAAATGTTTATATTTATATATTATAATTTTTTTTATAAAATCCATCTATAAAAACTGTTTTAATTAAATTTAACGAAATAAAATATATTTTTTATCCTCTCAGAAAAATTATCTTTTGATATAATTTTTAGATTTTTCCAAAATTTTAATTTTATTCAATAGTTAAAAAAACCTGATTTTTTCACATTATATGTTATAGTATTAGAGAAAAATTATTGCATAGTTTTTTAATTGATCAAACATATATTTTAATGTTGATATTACAAAATCTATTTTATTATTTTTTTTCTAATGAATTTAATTTTTAATATTTTAGGACATATGAAACATGTTATTAAAATTTCAGAATTTTTTTCATTATTACAATAAATGAAAAATATTCATTGTGAATTTTGAAATTTTATTTCATAAAAAATCCCATAATTTATTTTATATTAAATCGTGTATTTTAATGAAATTTATTTACCATACCGATTTGGACTCATCCATGAACCCTATGTATTGTAATATCCCTAGACTAGAATTAGCATTATATTTATAATTTTCTTTTAGTATTAGAGATTTTGGGAATTTTGACATTACTCTAATATAACTAAACTATATATTAAAAAGAGGAAACATCCCAACATTATCAATTTTCTTATAATGTAAAACATTTTAAATTTCTTGTCGTTATTTGTTATTGAAAATCATCAAAACATTCAACATGAATTATTCTTTTTTTTACCCAACATTAAACAATATAGAAATAATTTTTTAACCTGGGATGGGAAAAACATATTCAGGTATATAAAGATAAAGAAATAAATTGGTTAGTCCCTGATTACTAAAAAATTTTCTTTTTCATTGTAATATTTGGGATCAAAATAAACATTTTTTAACAAAAAAAATCACCTAATATGAAAATATATTTTCATAGAACATTACATAAGAAAACATATTGAGAAAAATATAACTCATAATGAATTCATTCATAAAATGATAAACACATGAATGTTTTATACATTTATTCTCCATAACCTTATAATGTAAAAAAATTCATACATTTAAAATTATTATAATTTCTTAACATTCATGAAATCATATGATTGCCATAAAAAATAGAATGAATAGATAAAAACAAAGGTATAGTAGGATATAATTTTTCATATACACTATTAAATGGCATAACCATATGGGAAACATCCGTTAAAAATGCATTGGAGGGATTTCATGGTCCAAACTATCCTTCGTTCATAATGTAACCCCAATTCATGGGTTCCCAACATTACCATATTAAAATGGTTTATCATAGAACCACCGTTAGCTGGATTATAAAAGAGAAATAAACAATTAAAAATAATTTCCAAAATCTATATCATTATAATAATAAATTAAATCTTACAATTTTCAACATTACTATAATAAAATACCTGTTAGACTCTTTAAAAAAAAATTCCTAATATTTATATATCCACAGCATTTAAGAACCATTTAGAATAGAAAAACATTGAGAAAATTGAAAGAGAGTATTTATTTTAAGAAAATATTAACTCATTTTATAGAATCCATAATTCATATAACTGTTATACTAGTGGAAAAATTCATTTTCATCTGAAAATTTAAAATAGAAAATTCATTTTTTATTCGTAAATAAATTCAAGCATTACAAAAAAATTATTATTATTTACAAACGTTTTAATGAAATAAAAAAATTTCCATTATAAAACATTGATTTACATATATCTACATTCAGAAAATAATTTTCATAACATGTACTTGAAAAAAACAATTACAAGGAAGGGAAAAATTAAAGAATCAATTTTTATAGAATTACCATTACCATGTATCTAAATCATGAATATATGTTCTATATCATCATTATAAATTATCCTATGATAATTACTAACTTTACCAAGAAAAAATTTCATGTCTACTATTCCCAATTATATAATAATCTATTTTCGCATTAGATGGCTTGACAGTATTCAGCTTATGTGTGAAAAATGACTTCGATAGGTTGTATATGGCAATTTTTTTCATAATTTATTCATATGAATAAAAATAATCACAATGTAAATAAAATTTTTATACATCATTTATACTATTAAAACAAATGAAAAATAAATTACATTTCGTTTTTATATATGGTATGTCATACATACTTGTGAGTAATGTTTCAATTTTTCGATGAAAAATGTGGAAATATGGTATGTATTTATTTATATTTATGGAATGATCATAATTTCTCAAATAAAAAATTATTACTCTATATATAAATATATTTCATCCATGTAATGTGGTTATGAAATAAAAATCACATCGCTTCATAGAGTAAGTAGTCTACACGAGCACTCAAATAAAGTTATACTTTTTTAATGAGATTAAAGGCAATAAATTAAATGATATATTATCTTATAGTAATTACCTATTTCATAAATATCATAATTATTTCAAATATATCACATATAATCATTAAATTTATCCTTTTTATAGTTTAGGTAAAATTGTTTTGAAAACAACATCACTTCATGAGGCAGTAGTCTATTGTACACATGAGTGAAATTATTATTTCCCCTGTGGAATGAATGGTAAGAAGGTTTATGTGATATCATAGTTCCAATGTTATAAATTTATAAAAAATATAACATTAGAAATTTTTAAAATTTTCATTATAAGTAGTTGTAAGAGGTGATTATGGAAATCGTATAGCAATGGTTTGGGAGACGGTTGTCTATCTTACACAGAAATGACAGTTTCATTTCACACATAATGGAAGAGGATATGGATATAAATTATTCCATTAATATAATAACATATCAGTATATGGGAGATAAAAGTGTTTTTCTTTGAATATGTCTATAGAATATTTGTTTTAATTGAAATAAAAAATATAGAAACAACACTTGGTTAAGAATGATACTTGTTATTTACCGAACCTTCTAACGATTAAATAAAAATCTATCATAGAATGATTTTCAGATCAAAAAAACCCTCTTAGGATGTGGGGAGGAATGTATGGATGGGTTTTCTATTGTTAAAAATGGATAAAAAAGTATTTGGTGGTATTTATTACAGAGGAAAAGTGTTGTATTTTATACGATGGGAAGAGGAAACTCATGATATTTTAGAAAATAAATCTAAATATACATGAGTTTCACATCAAAAAGGATCTAGAAAGGGCCATTATAGCGAAATAATAAATTTAAGGTGAAAATATGGCTATAAATTATAATTTAGATAGGTTTTATGTTCTTTTAACCATTATATTTTTAGTTTAACCCCATAGTAAAACCATTTTTATTATAACTGTGGTAAAATATTTTCACTATTCTCATTATTCATTTTGACCCAATATTATGTTGAAATTATTATGTAATGTTAATTAATTTGATTCCGAATATGAAAATCTTTTTAAAAATTTCAATTCAACGATGTGGTAGATTATAATTCAAAATTAAACCCAGAGACGCGGTGAGAAATCAGTGTTTTAAGAAACATATTTTCAAATATAAAATGATTTTATATTAACTCATTATAATTTAATAATATTTACATGAATTTATATTCATATTTTTAGATATAATTTATATATATATCATTTATAAATTTCGTCATTTAGGTATTTTTCGTTAAATTAAAATGGAGAAAAAAAATCACATTAAAACATTTTTTTGGACAAATGGGTTTTTAAAAATAGAAATTATACTATATAGAAATTTATTATGAGGATATTTCATATGAAAATATCAAGAATGAAAATTTATAATTAACAATTACAATAATTGAACAACCTAAATTCATATTATAATTTTTTAATTAATTCATTTTTTAATGGAAAATGAATGTTTCATAAAAATAAGTATTACTAACAATTCAATGAAAAATCAATATTTACATGAAAATATATTAAAATATACCTATTTAAATTTTGATACTCTAATTTCATGAAGTAATATCATTTGATAAAATTTAAATTATATATTTTATAAATTATACATTTAAATAAAAACCGTATACATAAATTATTTTTGTTAATACTATTTCATTTTGATTTATAAATTATAAAATATTTTTATAAGGAATATAAATTTATAATTCATATTACAAAATATTAAATTGATTTTTTCTATCATTTCATAGATTTTACCATTATTTCAACTATTCAAAATTTTATATTTACAATTTTATTAAAATATAATAAATTTTTGATATCTTTGAATCATAGAAATTTCTGATTTCGTTGTTATTTCATTAACCACATTGTATTTCAATAATACCTAAACTTGGAGGATCACCTTAATAATTAACGAATCATATATATGGTAAAGAATATAAATAATTTTTTCCTAATAAGTTTTATTTTATTCCAATTGGACTACTCCAAAGATCAATTCATGAGATGAATCTAGATCATATTTCTCTAACCTCAAAAGAGGAAATATGGTGTGTAATAGAGATAAAAATAGAGGGAAATTAACTTGGAGGGAAACATATACAACACTTACTAGGATTTCATTCAATTTAATTAATTGGGGGGAATAACTACAACATTATATCAAATAGTTTCTTCTTTATAACAAAATGAAAACTATTACAATAAAAACCATTAGAATATGTGTTTTCAATGTACTTGGTAAACTATTGAATAAGAAAAAATCATATCATCAATGGTCCGAATTATTTAGTTAGACATCACATTAGCATTTGGGTGGAAATATGTATTAAAATTTAATTCAATAACCAATTTATTCTCATGCCCTTTACATGAATTATAAGTAAATAAGGGACCACTGTCATATACAATGGAGAAAGGAACTAAATATGTCATTAACCAAGTAGGTTCATCATCTAAACCAGCTTCTAACCAAGCCTATGGCAAGTCCCAAAGAGCATTCCTTAACTTTGTGGGCTAGAACAAGTGACCCGGTGTCATAAATAAAGACTGCGAAGAATTTACATGAATTTTGAAATCATAAAAAACAAACAATTATTAATATACTGAATCTGAAAAATAAAAAAAAGGATTATTTTTACATATTTTATCCTCATGGTTTATAAAAATCCCAAAGAGTACCAAAAAAGAAGAAAACCATAAACCAAATCAAAATACCACCACATGGAAAGAAGATAATCTACCACTAGCCTTATTCATAACACCAAACAAATAAAAAACATCTAGCAACCTCTAATGTCATCTCCAAAAGAATTACACTTACTTGTATTAGAAATTACCAAATATGCTTTCACTAAGGGTGTAAGAAGAGTGTTAGGTATTTCCTTGTATTCTTCCAATGATATTTTAATCCATTCCCAAATAATTAAATAAAAAATAGACATTCATTTTTTATAAATGAATAAAATGATGGAACAATTATTAGTGAAGAAAAATTAAACAAAACACACATAATATTTATATTACCAAGAAAACACACCATAAGCTAACATTATGTGTGATATATTCAATGATCAATAATAACAGAAAATACCCTAAGAACTAACTATTAATGGGACCCTATGAACTTCATATCTCAGTAAAATTTGGCATATAAACAATGAACAATAACTTTCTTGTGTACGAGCCACTAAAGAGGAGAAACATACAATATTATTCTGGTCAGAAATTATATTCCATGTTTATTTAGTATTGTCATCATCAATACCACTGAGTGAAATATGGTTGTTTCCAGATCTGAATAACTACAATACTATTCCTAAGCCACACACCTAGACACATTGGATTCTCTTTTGTTCTTAATCAAGTTTCACATGTCAAATAACATAGTATTTCTACATTCTATCTACCAAACCAAGAATTATTCATCACAATACATCTCTTTCATAGATAAATCCATTTTCAAAACATTCACACAAAAAACCCATCCCTTATATGATGCACACATATTACATAATTTAATAAAACATTTAAAAATATTATAAAAAAAATTAAAAGAAGAACCAAAAGACTTCACACCAAAACGACACTCATAAGCCTCTTTTAAAATTTAATTCAAACCAAAACCTTTTTGTATTAGATTTCACACGTTTTACATAATTTAATAATGCATATAAAAATTTAATAAAACATTCCAAAATAGCACATAAAGTGTTTACACCAATAACATGCCTAATTTCACATAGAAATTCCACATTAAAATCAAATGCAGAGTAAAACCATGTGAAAACATTATTTTCCCCACATATACAATTTAATAAACCAGATGCACACTATACCAAATACTTTTAAGAATCCAAATAATCATTACACACAATAAACACAGAATTTCACATGGAAATCAAATTTTCAAACCCAATTCATAATTATTTTTTCCAAAAACAACATTTACACCACATAAAGAAATCATTTAACAACTAAAATTACTCTAAAATTAAATATAAATTTCCCAAACAATGTTTATACAAGAAATCACCTACCTTGGGTTGAGAAAACCCTTAAATTTGGTGTAAATATTCAACCACACCCATGAAACACCTCAAGATACCAAAATTGAACCCTAATCATGATCATTAAATAGTAAAAAAATCAAGATTATAACCATTAAATTATTACCCTACAAGCTGGAAAACCAATTCCTTAAATAAAATTAAGTAAAACTCTAGAAATGTTGAGGGGCTTACCCATGGTAGACTTCACTCATAGAAAAATGAGAGGAGAAGTGGAGATTGGTCCAGGAGGATGGCTGCATGTTGATGGTCCCACCTGAGGGAAGCATCACACACATGGGAGAGTTACCAGAGTGGTGGCACATAGGCTTGGAGTAGAGAAAGGAGGGGGAGCGTTCGTGGGGTTTGGAAGAGGGGTGGTTAGTGGGAGCTTCACCGATAGGAGTTCTCCTGATGGGAGGTACCCCCAAATAGGGGTGGGGGGTTATGCGAGTAAGAATTGTTCGGGGAAAGGGGAGTTCACGGGGGAGAGGGGAAAATGGGGTGGAGGGTTGAGAAACCCTAAAAACCTATTAATAATAATATTAATAATATTAATAATAGTAATAATAAAAATAACATAATAACAATATTAGTAAAAACTACAATAATAAAAATAACAGAACTAATAATATTATTATCTTTATCATTTTTTTTAAATCAAATAATTAATTTCATTTTTCAATTTTCAATTTTATTTTATTTTGATTTTATTTTTCATTACATTTTTATATGTTTTGAGCACTGGGTAAGCTTCAAAGATTCATAGGTGAAGCTTCACGGTTTTCAAATCATTCTATACCCGTTCGCCAGATACCACCAAGCTCGACATAAAAATTTTCAAACAAGACACTAAAAAATAATCAAAGAGTCTGCACAGACCCTGAAGAGAATATCCAAATCCATGAAAATAAGAAAATAAAATACTTATAATGTTCGGGGTATAACAATTCTCCCCACCATAATGCTATCAACCCCTAGAAAGCTACAACGAGGCCAAACCTAAAAATAGAAATTTACACTCCTTTATAGCTCGTGGATATCCCCAATGAACATCAAATAAGAAGAGGCAAGAACACTATCAATAAATAATTAGACTTATAAATTAAACATTGAGATAGAAAATGGACTCCCTAATAAGTGACCCTTACTGCCAAAAGCTAAGAAACCTCTAGATAATCGTTCTACGAAAAGGAAAACTCACATCCTACAATCCAAAATATTAAATCAAACACATCTGACTTAATTAACGAAACTCACACCACTATATTGGAACAGTCAAGAAAGATCAAACCACATCCTAATTAAAACTCCCATGACATTTATTCAATAAACGCTTTGGGTGCACTATGATCCCAATTTTTACTCAAGGGATGACTTTGGGGTTAGATAGCTCTGAATGAGACTACCTATGTCCAAGATGACACAAAGAACGTAACCTAATGACTCACATGGGGTGGCCCTAATGGACTCCCCCCATAGGAAAAACCATCCCCCAAGATAAAGTTGGAAGGACGTCATAGGAAGGCCCTAATAGACTCACCACCATAAAGAATAGGGGAAATCAATTCATTTTTGATGAATTTTAGCAAGACCAATGGTGGGTCACCCCACCATAAAGATAAATTATCTAATATAACTAACACATATCAAAAAAGGTTTCCTGACATACTTAACTTGGGAACTTCCCTCAAAACCAAATCCATTATTGAATTGGGACCCAATTAACGAAACTCCAAATGTGAATTGAAACACTTTGTGTTTCACTACTCCCAAGGGCATTACAATCCAGGGACGTTCCAAAACTAAAGCTCGGGTGAACACATGAGGCTATTCATACATGTAAATCCAAAAAAATATAAACATCCATTAGAGAACAAGAACTAATTTTCCAGATAATGAGACAACCCTATCTTCTTATTACCATAGAGGAAATCTTTCACCCACTCGAATTGTAGTAAAGAATTCAGGGCCTCAAGAACCCTCCATTGGATGAGAATATTCAGGATGGAATATCTACAGAGAAATATTAAAATATCTCAACATCCAAAACTAAATACAGACACTAGTCCAAGGTCCTTAACATCCTATAGTGGCTCCTAACTACGTTCAAGATTCACTCTAAGAGAAATGGCTGGAGATTTAATGATTGAAGCACCTCCTACCTCATAGTCAAGTGTTTAAAACGACCAATTGGAACTTCTTATTACAGTTCCATAATCTTTCCAAAATACACCAAATCCAAAAAAATAACAATTCTGTGAATAATTAACCATAGAAGCCTATAATTGGTGCCTAAAACATTGTGTGTCATTTTTAATTTAAAAATATGATGATAAAATACACATAACCACTCATCACTTAGAGTACTCTCCATCCAGGTTCTGTAATACTATATACAAATGATATTATTTTTGAAAACTATATAATATATGATTCATATTGATGCCATCACAAAGGAGAACTCATAGTTAAGAAATCTACTGACCCTATAGAAATAAATTAAAAAATTTGAGTTAAGTTGAAAATGGAGGTTCTTATAAATGGTATGATTAAACTTTATATATATTTTTATTATATAAAATATATAAACAAGGAAACCTTATGAAAACTAAATCTCACTATTTAGACCGAAACAAAAACTATTATTAATGAAAATCATAAATGGATCAGTTGACTAATAATATATATATATTTATTTATTTATATTTTTATAAAAAAATCCTGATACAAAAAGGAGTTTTCATTAAACTAATTCACTCTTAGTGGATATGTGGAAGGGAGAAAGTGGATGGGTCTGAGGATAGATATTGAATGACTCATGAGAGGTGGAAGAAACATTGGAAAGGAGGGAGATGTATATTGGTGCAGCACAAGGATGAAAAAAAATAAAGGAAGAAGGGAAGCAAAGTGGATGGATTTGGTCTTCTCAAGAAGATCATATGACTATGGTTATTTCTATGGTTTTAAAAAATTAATAACATATTATATTATATCATGGATTTGATCAGACAATCATGGGGAAACCAAGAGGTTTAAAAGAGAAGAGTGGATGAGATCAACCATGTCATGATTTTGCGGTCGATGAAATTTATGGTAAAAATAATCAGTTGGTAGAGTTATAAGGCTGGATCGGATTGGACGATTGTGATCTTGTGCGGTGAGATCAGATGTCCATGAATAGATTTACCATAAAAAAGTTTCCCACATCAATATGGGGAGGGCTATTACACCAACTTATAAGGATCAATATACCTTAATTATTTTAAAGAACACAAGAACACACCACATTGTCCTTACACATGGGAACCCAACCCATGGGCCTTGGCCCACCCTCACATGTGTCGGTACACGATATGCCTCACCCCTTGAGCGTGCCTCGCGAGGCCCTACTCATGGGTCTATGCACGCTTAGGAAACACCATGCATGACCTGTGTGTGACTCAACGTGCACCATACAAGTACTACTCTAAGGTTTCTTTAACCTTAGGACTATGTGAGATTCTCACTCAGACCTTGAGGGCTTTCCCTTCAAGGATGCCCTCAGTTGGGGGGGGTGTACACACCCAATTTTTTTCAAAAATTATTAAATTCAATAGTTAAAAGAACTGAATATGTATCTAAATCTAAATATATAATAAAATAATAATTTTCCATTCTAAATGTAATTATTTCATATATTTTTTTACATTTTTTGTTAAAAAAATTAAATTACAAAATACAAATTTAATTAAAACACATGTTATTAATTTCATAAATTTATGTTCATTTTTTGAGAAACCTCATGGTTATTGTATTTTTAAAATCCAAATATATAATATATCTTAAATAAAAACTAGGTCATTATTTAACTAAGTATATTTACATTAAAATATTTAAATCATTTTAAACAATTTAAATTCATAAAATAACTCTATTATTAGAATATTTAATATAGTCATAATATGTAAAATACCTAATAGTTAAAAATATTTTATGGCTGTTAAAAAATAAAATGGTCACCTAGAGACCCCAATGGGTATCAACATTCACATTTATCATAAAGGGATTATAATTACTTTTTTATGGTGTCCCAAATTTCAAAAAACATTTTGTATTATAAGAATGGTGCTCCACATCCCCTTGATGCTTAGTACAGTTTCCATGTTTCTTTCCATAAAATTTTTTTATTGTGAAAATACAAAATATATTCACTACTATTTTGGTATGTATTTTTTGTAGGGTGATCTCTCGATGATATTGAAAGGTCATTGAGTAGGTATTCTAGTTTTTGTAGTATTTTTTCCTTATGTAATGTAATGTTTCAGTGTTTCTATTGAATAAAATATATCATATTTTTAATTTTACAGTATTTATTTTGTATGGAACCTAATATAAAAAAAATAAAAATAACTAAAAAACATTATTATTTCAATTATAAATATTCTTGGGGAATAAAAAATCCAAAGGAAATGAAAAATGGTGCCCAAGCCAACCATTCCGCGATCCAAATAGCACCAAAATAACACAACACATCCTACAATATACACATCCTAATCATAGAAACTCCCAACGAAAATGAATTATAATATACCAAATCATTATTACTTCCACCTCAAGTGAGGATAAAATGAAATAAAAACATGTAGAACATGCTTCCAGGAAGGAACATTATACAAAACAATGTAATGCTTCATACCCAATGACATAGACTGCTCAAGAAAACCAATTCTTCTTTTAATCATCACACTTCTTTTATCCACAGTAAGTGGACTCAGTTAAAAAAATAGATAGTAATATTACTCATTTCATATAACTAAAAGTGATAGTCCTTACGTTGATCACCTATAGGATTTGTAAATGGTGAATCAATTATAACCACACTTCATTCGAGCATTAACTCTTTATGGGGGAGTACACTAAATAATGAGAAAAATTCTTATGACCCAATCAAACTAGTCCATTGGCCCAAAAAAAATACAAACCAATAGTGATTATACAATGGTAAGCACCACAATTCACCTAGAATCAATTTTCTGGTGGACCCACTATCCATTATTCTAAAATGATTCATCAAGAAAACACAACTGTGGACATATTCCAAATAAGAAGAGGATTGAAACTCACAATACCTCAAAACAACATTTCCAAAAATTCAAAAGACACACCAAACTTTTTTTAAAATAAATTACACTTTTGGAAATAAAGTAAGACTCATGGGATGGAAATTTATAATTGGTACCTTATGGATCCTCACAGATTCATTTACTCATGCCAACTAGGAACCAAAAAACATCCAAATATAACACATGAATCTGGCCACCCGTAGAAATAACAAAGACTAAAACAAAAATCCATTCCAATTTTAAAAACTAACATTAAACCCAAATATTATTTTTATCAGAACATCTCACCAAAAATCAAAACCCATTTCCAATTTTACTAAATAACATTCAAAAAAACATTGACCCATTATGTAAAACCCATTTCCAATTCCCACACTTCTTTCCCAAAAAATTACATCTTCTAAAAAACATTTTCTGAAGTCCAAACCAATATCCACCATAATTTTATAAAAATTCCAAAAATTCAATAACAATAGAATCAACAACCATTTCAAATAAACCTCATTTTCAAACACCACACATCAATTTGAAAAATAAATTTACCTACTTAAAAAAACATTCATCAACATAGAACCCCCAGTATTATCAATACCATTTTAATTAATACTAATTTTTTCCATTTAAAATGCATTTTCAAAACCATTGTGGAACTAGTACTCTAATTTTATAAACAACCACCCTTCCCATTAATCCAATTTTTTTATTAAGAAAATTAAATATTATAGGAATCATTTTCATTTTTACACAATATAATTATATAAAATTCCACTTTTTAAAACTCATTTAAAAAAATTATAAAAACCAATTATTTTCCCCATTGTAAACATGGCCATTTCCACATCAATATCCTAATTTCATAAATATTAAAACTAAGGTTTTAGGATTAATTTTCCAAACCCCAAGAGACACAAGATAATACAAGAAGAAATTATTGTCGATAGGTGACTTGGAAATAGGTATGGACTCCACACACCAATCACTCCACCATCATGGAGAGTATTCCAAAGAATGTTTTCAAGATCCACATGGATTTCCAGGTACTACGATCTCAATGAGATCATCAACCCAACTATCTTTTCATTTCTATAAACATAAACAAACTATAAGAACCAAATAACTTGGATAAAATTCGTCTTCCATTAGAATATTGGGTTTTATGATGATATGTGTTGGCCATGCACCATTCTTATAACCAGAATGTCTTGTAGAAAAAATTCTAGCTTCGGTCTACTAAGAATCAACCCCAAGAAACATGACTAAAAAGGGATTAATCTCACTCTAATACCATTTTTTCACAAACCAATTTGGTTCATCATCCGAATCAACTCCTATCCTAGTCTGTGGAAAAGAATGAAGAGTGTTATATATCCCCACAGGATATCACAAGATCCCATATGTCAAAAATAAATATTGGGAATGTTTACCTGAATTTTGTAAACATAAAACAACCAACAATTAGTAATAAACTAAATATGAAAATTCAATCCAAAGAATACATAAAAAATATTCATATTATATCCACAAGGTTTATAGAGAAGCCCAAAAAACTACCACTAAGAAATAAAACTAATAAACAACTCAAAAGGCTACCACATGGAAAGAGGTTAATCTCCGTCTACCAACATCTAGTAGGCCACACCATGAAAAAACCACTATAAACCTAAGCCACCATCTCCAAAAGATTTACCCTTACCTATATTAGACATTACCAAGACTTCTTACCCCAATGGGTGTATGGTGGGGGTGAGCAATTTCACATTGGGATTCCAACCAAATTGGATTCCATGCTATAACATTAAATAACAAATAAATTACAATGATTTATAAGTTAATGAAATGATGGAATAATTTTATGGGAAGCAACATTGAAAGAAAATCATATTTAAATAAAGTAACATTAAATTAAACAATAATTCTTTGGAAATTACCAACCAAACACACAGTATGACAATAGAATGAGTGATATTTACATTGAGCACTAGACACGAGAAATACCCCTAGGCACTATCTAGAAATGGGACCCTAGGAACCTCATATCTTAGTGAAATGTGGCATAGAATCTACCCCCAACAGATTTTTTGTGCACATGCCCCTAGATAGAGGAGACATCCCAAATTTTAGTGGTCTCAGATCACTATCCATGATTATTTTGTGTTGTCATCATCAACACCACTAAGTGATATCGAGCCATAGCCAATTATAAATCAACTGTAATACATTTCCATGTCCACCTACCTAGATAAGTGTTGTTTCCTTTTGTGCTCAATCATGTTTCATTGGTATCATGACACCCCATTTCCATATTCCATCAACAAATCCAAGAATTAAACATCACATTACACCACTTGCACAACCAAATTCCATTTTAAAAACATACACACACCAAAACCCTTCCTATACAAGACTCAATCCTCTTACATAATTTAATCATTCATTTAAATAGTTTATCATCCAATTATTTGAAGTATCATAATTCCTCACATCAAAAACACACTAATAATCTTGATTCCAAATTAAATGCACACCAAAACCATTTGAAATCATGATTCACACCACTTATATAATTAAATAAATCATTTAAAAATTTTATTAAACATTTTTAAAAAGAATATCAAGGGTTTTCACCAATAAAACACCCAATTTCATAAAGAAATGCCACTTTTAAACCAAAAACATAGAAAAACCATATCAAAACATTTTTTGAACCACATAGAATATTTAATATACCACAATAACAATTTAAAAAAAATCAAGAAGCTCAATACGTTTTACACAAAAAATACTCAAAATTTGACATTGGAAAAACCATTTCAAACCATATTCACACAAATGTTTTCAAAAACCACTTTCACACAGCACACATAAATCATAGAGAATAAAAAATTACTCAAACATGTAATGTAAATTAGTGAAATAATGTTTAATAATGAAATCACCATCCTTAGGTGGAGAAAAACCTTAAATTATATTTGAATCTTCAACCACAACCTAGACGCACATTTTTAAACCAACATCAAACTCTAATCATGAAGAATGAACCCCAAAGACCTAAGAGTAAAACCCTAAAAACCCAACCCTGCCCATTGGAAAATCAAATCCATAAATGAATTGAAGTAAAATCCTAGAAAATAAGATGGAATTACCCAGGGTAGACCACAGTAATATAGGAGGGAGGGACAAAGAGGGGAGAGACCTAGGAAGAAAGTCACGTGAGGAGGAACTTTACAGAGGGAATCTGTTCATGAAGGGGCTGTAGGAGTGGCACACACATGCAAGAAGGAAATATATGATGGTTCATGGCTACATAACATAGAGGTGGGGCAACTAGATGAAAGCTCTCTAAAAGATGGTTCCTACAGTGGTGGAATACCTAGTAGGGGGTGGTCATGCAAGCGTGACAGGGAATAGGGAGTGGGGGAGTATGTGAGGGAGAGGGGGATAGAGGTAAGAGGGTGGGTAAACCATAAAAAACGTAATAATAATAATAATAATAATAACTGTATTAAAAATAATATTATTAATAACAATAGTAATAATAATAATATTAACTTAATAGTAATATTAACAACAACAAGAATATCAATAATAATATCCATAAATATATTTATTATCACTATTATTATTTAAAAAAGTACTTTAATTTATTTTTACTTATATTATATTATTTTATTTAAATTATATTCTTCATTAAATATTTATTTATTTTATCCACTAGGTAGGCCACACGATTTCTTAGGTGAAGTCGCACAGTTTGAAAACTGTGCTTTTCCTGTGCGCGGGATGCCGCTAAACCCAAAAAACCCATTTTTAAATTGAACTATCTATTGTAAACTATGACTCCGCCCAAACCCCTAAAATAATATATAAAGGTATGAAAATAATAATATAATATAATTATAGTGGTTCCGGAGTGAAAAAATATAAATTGCAAAACTCATTGAGATATAAGAATGAAAGAATAAATAAATACAAAGTATCTCAAATGAAATGCAAAAGCATAGATTTTGGTAATCAGTCAAAAATAACATAAATCCCATTCTTACCTCGATATGGATTCAGAAATACCCACACCAAATCAATTGATATAATTTCTCATTTTCACTCAAGCTCTGGAAAAGGTTTATTATTTCACATCTATAATTGGTGTTCTGTTGTAAAATTATGATACAAAAAATCCAATTTTGTAAGGATAGAAATATATACATCCCCCCAATGGTATTTGGAAACCGTTGTTCTTCAATGATGACTATAAAATATAGAACATTATTTTTCTATAAAAAACACTCTCATTAACTATAAATCAGTATAGAAGCATAAACGTATTAAAAATATGATAATAAATTTTTAATAAACATTAATCTTATTCTTCTTTCAAATCTAAGTGGATTTTACCTTTTCATAACAAACATGATCCTCTTTTTGATCATGAATTTTTTTATAAATTTTTAAATCCACTGAAACCAGAAAAAAACACAGGATTTCCCTTTATCAAAAACAACATGGCCAAAATTCCTCAAATCATTAAACAAATTATCATGTTCCAAATGTAACATGTTTAATTGATTATTATTTTCTATCTCAAAAAATTACCCACTTTGTTTCCATTTCCATGATTGTATTGAATAATGAAATCATAATGCACAATCTGTACTATTTATCTTCAGTATCTCTTGCTGAATTATTTTTTAGGGAATATATAAATCAATCATTTTATATTAAATACATATTTAACTCTTTATTACATAAAAACAATTCCTCAATATTTATAAAAAACCCCACATCAACTAAATCCAAATAACATGTAGGGTATTTCAACTCATTAGATTTTCATTGTCGTAATGCATAAAAAATTGCCATATAATTCCATATTATAAAAAAACCATTTATTTTAAATATGACAGATTAGAAATATAAAATCACAATATCTAGAGGGTAATCCAAAACTGGATCATTCCCCAATCCTCTTTTATGTTCATAAAAAAATCATATTCATTAGATAAATTTATCTATTTTCTATGTTATCTTAATTAGTTGGTAGGTAAATTAGAAATGTTTCGATAAACTATATGAAATAAGATCTTAATACAAGAAAAATAAAATTTTATTTGAAATTTTAAGGTCTTATCCGTTGTTTAACAACATTTCTTTTAGCAGGGTCAAAAACATATTCCATCATTAGAAACAATGTGTTCACGGAATTGAATTTATTGTAACTAAAATTTAAAAAAACTAAATGCCCATTGAAGCTTATCTTCATTTAAGGATCGAAAAAGAATACATAGGAGACTTTCATCATCCTCAAGAAATTTAAGAATATTTTAATAAAAAAATTATCACACCCACTAAATTATATAAATAGTCAGGGAAAATTATACTCATAAAACCCATAAATACTACCAGTAAATCAGAATAAAAAAATTGAATAAGTGAAAATAATAATTAATATATTTAGTTTGAAACACAATATTTCGAATATTATACCATTTAAACTTCTTATAATCATAAACCTACCTCTTATTAACCTTCACGAAATACTAGTAACCATAGATATTATAAAAAAATATGAAGAAAATAAGACTTTTTCATAGAATCGCAGTTAATGTTGGACCAAAAATGGATTCAATGTCTCAATGAATAATATTTATTATTATCAAAAAAAGTGGATTCCATAGTGATATTTTTGGGAGAATGAATAATTTATCTTGAAATTCATTCAAATCCATTATTAATTCCAGAGGATCTACATGAGACATTTTATTAGGTGGAATAGAAATAGTCCTATCCACTAGAATTAATTAAATATTAAATAAAACTCCTTCTTAGTCATAATAATTGGTAAATCATAATGAAACAATATATGAATTTTTTCACTATATTAACATCAGTAATTCAAATAGTTTTTTTCTATTCAACAACACGATATTGGTAACATTTAATTCCATTTATAATTATATTTTCATCTTTGAAGTATGTTATAAATGGTATAAAATCATTGAATAAATCATTATTGGATTATTATCCCATAATAGAATGATTAGATGGAAGCCAATATATACCAATAATTACATCACACTATATTATAGGAATCTTAACTAGAATTTAAAGGAAGATCATCCAACTAATCACTATATCAAGTTAAAAATTATTATTTATATACTTATTATTTCCAACCATGGTTTTATCTAAAATATCTATATTATATTAATGAGTTTAAATTTCTATTTTAATTAAAAATTCCACATAAATAATTTAATGTGAATATATTGAGTCAAATTGGGTATTGGATTAAATTAAAAAACCTGTTACAAGTGTATAACCACTTCATTTAATGGAACAACATCATCCATTATAGTTTGAAAAAAAATTCTCTCCCTATTTCATTCGATCTTGATGTTTTTTATCCTAGGTAACTAACTTCAAACACACCTTGGAATAATTAAACAATACATTTTAATTGAAACATGTTACAATTGGATTTTTATTTCCTCACCAATCATTTTCTAAATAGTAATGAGTTATATGACTATACATAACACATATAAAATAATTACAATACATAATTATACATTTCATATGGTTATTTTTACCACACATATGAGAATATAGTAACTAGATTTTATATCCACCAAATTTCATTGATATATTCCTCCCATTTTCCAACCACATAGATCTATTGCTCTGCTATTTTTATAGAATACATGAACATCAAAAAACACCAATTATATATTCTTTTCATATAGAACAATATTTTAAATGATTTTGAATTCATTTCAATCCATTTACATTTGATATCCTGGATTCAATACTTATTAAAACCAACTAATTTTTCAACTATGATCTAAAAAAATGGATCTACCATTCTAGTTTGGATAATTGTTCATGATTTTTTGAAAGATATATTCATCATTTAAATTCAATTAAAATAATTAGTTTTCCATCATTATGAAAAAACCTCAGAAAATATATTTTTGAGGAAAATATTCGAAAAATTAATCTCATTCCATAGTAACAATCTTATCTATTATTATAATATTAATTTCTATTTATCACCATTCGTTGACTTCACATTCATAGTGGTAAATATAAAAACATTACATTTTTATGATCTCAATATAATATGGAATTGAATTAATTTTCAAAATACATAATTTGACCTTCAACAACCACACTTTTAAAAGAACTTTTGATTGAAGATGGGTGTTATCCCACAAAATACTAAAATATCAAGATGTTCTTATATGGTAGATATTGTTTCTATCTAGAATGTATAAAACCAACCATCATTTATTTTTTAAGTGATCTATTAGAAAAAAAAATCAAATCCAATTCCAACCATCATATGCTACTGATTTAGAAGGATATTGACCCCGCAATGCCTTACTATGTCATCGTGCATATTTCCTACATAAAAAAATTCGGAATAAACAATGTTTTAAAAATTAAATATGTTAATATTTAAATACAATGTCATTAAACATAATCATAAATTAAAATATTTAAAAGGAATGATATTAATAGTATTTTATCCTCTTAAATTATCAAACCTTTATAATGGTAACGAATATAAGGACCATTACATATCCATTATATATTCTTGGGTTTTTAGAATAAAAATCATGTAATATACCCAAAAATATTCTAGGATTAGAGATTTAGAAAATTTAAAAAAAAATATCATAAAAATTATGTATATTTTAAAGTGGTAACTTTCCAACAACATCTAGTTTTACTATAATATAAACCACTTTAAATATAACACATTTTCAATTCATGAAAAGTTATCATCACTCTTAGTTCAAATTAATCATTATTATTTACCAACTATAAACCATGTAAAAAATATAAAACATGGTATTCCCATAAATGATTTATTAAGAAACACAAACTAAATGAATGAAAATTGTTACTCAATTATTTCTTATAAAATTTTCCATTTCAATTCAAGTATTGGGCTTAAAATAAAAAAATTCCAAATTATTCTATTTATATTCCTAATATTATTAATATAAATATTTCATAATAAAATATTGGAGGAATATAAAAATCATAATTAAGAATGAAAACATTTCCACAATGTTATAAATTTCACTATTAAGAATGATAAAAAAATTATTCTCAACATAATGTAATTTTATACTTTTTTAGAATTAATTATATTACTGTAAAAAACAATACAAATCCTAGATAATGCATATATTCATATTGGGATATAATTATCCATATAAAAATTTCAAATGGAATAGCCTTATAGTTGACTTTCTTTCCCAATGCACTGGAGGGCTATAACGGACCCACTCATCCATGGTTCATAATGTGACCACACACCCTTGGTTCAGAATATAACCATACATCCTTGTTTCATAATGGGAAAACCTTCCATCTCTTGAAAATAGACCCCCTAGAATAATAAATAATTTCTAAGTACCATAATATTATTATAACATATAAAATTTTGATATTTTAAAAAGTATACTCAAAATATATTATATTCACATTTATGAAATCATATAAAGATATTGAAATTTTGAGTACATTTAAGCAGAATATTCAAATCCAAATTTCCTAGAAAATGTTAAATATGTTTTCCCTTTGAATATATAAAATGATATATTGAAAATGATGAAAAGAGTTAAGTAATGGTTACAGTTGTGGGAATAATTTTATAGATGTATATATTAAAATAGATAATTAATTTTTTCTTTTATAATAAATGTCAAAAATTATATAATATAATTCCATTTTAAATAAAATTTAAATTATGTAAAAATTACTGGTTATAAAATAATAATTTATTTATAAGTATTTCAAAAAATTAATTTTGAAAACTTTTTTATAGAAGAGAAAATATTTATAAGGAAAACTTTAAAAGTTAATTATTTAAATGAAGTCCCTACCTTATATCCAAATCTTTATGTATGTTTATTAACATACTAAAAAACATATTTTAATTATTTACTCTTTTAGGAACCAATTTATGTGAGTTTAATCCTCTTTACTTATCTATTACATGTATATACACAATTAGTTAATCATTTATGTTTTGTTTGGATGCTTTGATGGTATAAAACATATGTTTCAAAAATGAATTCAGTAGGATGAATATGGTCGTAGAGTTAATTATTCAGTTTTATCGATAATTTTATCATTTACATAATTATAAATTTTATATATCTATAATAATTTTAAAACCAATGAAAAATGAACTATGTTACAATAATTTTGATTATAGTTCATATGTACGCATGAGTACCATTTCCATTATTCAATGATTATAATGGAATGAAATAATATATTATTTTATTAGTAAAAAATTTTAATCATATAAAAAATACTATTATATTTCATTAAATATACTTATATATATCAAACATGTAATTTGGTGATGAAAAAGTGTTATATATCTTTATGGAGGTAGTAGTCCACATATATGCACGAATGCCATTGTAATTTTACTAGTGAGATGAATGATGTGAAATAAAATTATATATAATCATTTTAAAATTATAAATATTTCATTAATATCATAATTTCATTATATTTATTACATATATTCATTAAAAATATCCTAAGTACCATCTATGTAAAGCTTTAGTAAAAAAATCACATCACTTCGCGAGGCTGTAGTCCACCATACACATGAGAAAAATTATTTCAATAAAATTAAACTTATACATTAAATCCACCATAATATCTATATATAAAATTATGTGTTGTAAAATGAATTATATCTATTCAAGATGTGGTAATAATTTATACACACAAACAATGGTTTTTCATCCCATTTGATGGAAGTGGATATTAATATTTGTTATTGAAGTAACATAATAAAATCTCAATATATGTTAGGTATCATTTTTATTATTTCATTAGGATTTATGAATATTTTTCGGTGGTGGAAGATGAAATTAAATAAAAATTATATGTTAAAAACGATAAAATTTCTTCAGGAAAACACTTATGGTTCTCCCCAAAAGATTTCATATTTTTTTTTGACAAAATTAATAAATATTTGATATGGAGAGGTTAGTAATATATATTAATAAATATTAACTAGACCATAAGTTTTTGGATACGTGAATATGAGAGGATATAGGAGTTCCATTTATATGTGGGGGATATGACACCCTTAGAATTGTTGAAAACAAAAAGTGATACCCATGTTTTACACATGTCAAAAGGACCAAAAATAAAAGATTATAGATACCTATATGAAATACTACCAAGATAGTTTCATAAAATATAATTTAAACAAAAATTTTAAGTCATTTAAATAGAATTTTTTTTAATCCATGGTCAATGGATTTACTTGAATCCTCATAATTTCCAAAACTAGAATTTCATACATACATAATGAACCAAAAATATTTTTTTCTCCTAAAGGGTAGTAATGAATTGATTAATTATGGGCATTCAGAAGTTCCCACCATCCCCTCTTTCACATGTTCAAAAAAAATTTGATTAATATATACTTAAAAATATGATTTTATATGTATATATCACATGTCTCCAAATAAAAATAGTTCATCCATATCTGAAAAAAAATCAATTTCTTACTGTAGGTCATTCATAACAGAATTATTCTCATGTGGGTTTAAATTTGTAATGTTATAAGTGATCACCCAGTATTTTTTATGAGGACACACCTATTAAAGGATGAATCCCTATAAAAAATTCTTCTTCTATGGACGGTCGTGAAAATATATGTGCAGTAACAAATCTACTTTATTTCATAGAAACATTATTCACACTACGTTTCTGAGAAAATCATAGATCCATTTAGAGTTAACAATGATAGTAGATTATAATTTTGAAAACTTTTTTTAAAATCCACCTATAATATCCTTTTTTCCCAAGTATCTATGAATGTTAGTTACTATTATAGAATGAGGAAACACTACAACCTTTTTCATGGTAGGGTAAAATGATATTCCTTTATTGGATCTAATGTACCCCATGAATGTAAATTTTTTTAATCTAGAATTTACATATCCTATATGTTCCAAATATTTTATCATTCCTTTGTATTTTTCAACATAACCCTTATATGGTTCCCATCCTCCTATAAAATTATTCAATATATTATAATATCCTCATTAAAAACTAAAAATCATTTATCATGGTAGTACTTACAGACTTTATTAATAAAATTAATTAATATAATATGAGCATTAGACAATCCAAAAAGAAAATCATCAAACTCATAATGCTCATATAATTTTCATAATTTTTTATTTGTAATAACTTTTTTTCACCCTCAATTTATGTAACCTATATCAGAGTTCAAACATATAGAAGAATTGAGCCCCTTAATGTTGGTCAAATAAATCATCAATCCATGGGAGAGGGTAGTTGTTCATTACTTGATCCCACTATTTTCTCCATAATAAATTCATAGAACAACTAATCTATACTTCTTCTCTATATAGATATCACGCTCTCCCCAAGTAGATGAACATGTTGTGATAAATCCCTAATCCAAAATATTAGAAATTTCTCCTTTTAATTCGTCATACTCCACATTTCCCATTATATTCAATGTCTTTATTACATATTTGATCAATATGTGAGTTTAATGGAGTGATACACATTTCATTTTGGACGATCCAAATGTAAATCCTCAGAAAAGTAAACTATATAAATCTTATATACACACTATAGAATTAAGTGATAAATTCATATGTTTAACATTTTACACTTTGAGGAAAATAATTCTGACACAAATATTTTAATTTAGTCCCTAAAAATTCATAAGGAACAATTTTACCCCATAAAACCTTGAGAAACATCTATTTTTTGAGATTCATTGAATAGGGAAAACCTCTTACAGGAAAAATTCACGTGACATTAAATGATAATTTCTCCTACTAAACCATTCATTTGTCTATCACATTAACACAACATCATCATCCATATAAAATCCCTTTTAGAAATAAATCATTAAATAACATAATTTGAAACTTATGGAAATGAGAAAATAATATTAGAGGGATCAAATTCTCTGTAAGGGTAAACATAGGAATTAGTAATTGATGTCATCCTTGAGCATATGTATTCATAAGTGCATGATGAGATAATTTTTGTCCATGAGATAATCATAATAGAACTCCTATACATCCATACCAGGATCATCATATATGAATAAATGGAAAATAAAATATTCATATTCATAAATAATCATGATCCATGTGATTTAAATATAGATCATAAAAAATATTATAAACCCACATTAATCATATATAAAACATATTGGTCTTGTGGAATAGCATCTCAGAGTACACATCAGAGATCATAAATATTGGAATAACCATATGGATGACTTCTAATATAATTATTTGGATAAAATAATAATTACCAAATTCATTATAGTTCTATCTAGGTGCACCGATATTATAATATATTACGGTCTCACCTGATACTCTAAGTATGAATCCATTATATATAATATCATGGAACGAAATAGTTAATATAGAACATGGAGAATTAATTCCATCATACCTCATTGAAACACAATTTATTATTTTTATAACATGATTCTCCCTTCAAGAAGAAATAATCTCATTAAAAAATGTTTTTCCAGTGGAATAAATTGGCTCTGTAAAAATATCATTGAATTGTGGTTAACTCATCGTTAAAAAGAAATTTCTATAATAATATCCCTGGGAAAATATTAACCCATTTAAAGAAAAATAAAAATTTTATCACTAACAAATATCCCTCTTAGATCATTTTTAACCAAAATGGTCGGTGATGTTGATTAATTTTTTTAAAATTCAAATATCATTAAAATCATTTTTGATGAAAATACACTTATAATTTTGAATATCATTTTTTGAAAAATTATTTTTAAAAAAAAATATTCAATTAAAATTAACATGAAATATTTTAAATGAATCATTAAAAAATAATTTAATTTTTTTCGATGAAAATAACCTATTGTATTTTAAAATCACTTTTAATGATGTTTTGAAAACATTTCTAGAAAACAATGTTTTGGATGAATAAATTATTTGACTAAAATGACTAATTCTCATACAAATTATAAGTTTGAATATTGAGTACATATATAATATAAAATGATGGAAAAGAATTTATTATCATGACACTACAATAAGATAATATAATTAATTATAATTTTATAGAGGTAGATCATAAGAAATCAATATTGGTGACTTAATCAAAAACAATCCTCATAATAGATTTTATTATCATATCAAACTCATGGAACATTGTTGACATTGAGTCATAGGACCCATGAAAGTATTACATTAAATCAAATATTAAATTACCTAAAAATGAATGAATTCTTGAATTTTCATTTTAAATATGATTTATATAAACCTAATAAATGAATATAGGTTCATAACCTGACAAAATACTTAATAAAGGGATATTGATAAAAAAACCATTACCTATTTTGTATCTTTGAAACCAAAAAACCCATCAATGATATAACATATTATGGATATGTAAAAAACCATTAAATTTAATTTTAATATATATAAAATTAATTCATGGGAATTATTTACAACAAAAAATAAAAATAAGTGGTGACTATGGAATGAATCTCGTAGAAATAAAACGGAGATCATAAAAAACCTTAGCTCGAGCATCCTTTTTGTCAAAAAAGATTTATAAAATGTATAGTTGAATAAATCATGTTGTTAAAATATTATAGAAAAACATTCATATTTATAAAATATGATATGATTTTATTATGGGATTTTATTACCTATTTATTAACAATTACATGTCGATGTTACGTTTAGGGTAATAACCGTTTTGTTTTCATGTATGATTTGACTCTAAATGTTTTGTCCATAAATATGAATCATTATATAATAATCACCCTAATATAAACCATAATATTAATAACATAAATATTCAATATATATGAATTCATATTAATACATAAAATTTAGTTATAGGAAAAGAAATAAAACATTTATTGAGATAGTAGTTAGTACATATGCATGAGTGTTGTTTGAATTTTCATTTCAAATTGAACTAAAGAAAAATAAATGATATATAAATTAATATATTATCCTTTTATAATCATATTTAAGGAATATATATCATCTTTTTTACTAAACCCATAATTAATACATTATATGCAATGATTGAACTAACCAAATATCTTTATGAGGTGGTAGTGTGCTTTACAAATGAATGACATTATCATATACCCAAAAATGTAATGAATGAAGGAATGTGTTATATAATAATTCAATAATAATTGTGACATCATAAATAGAATTTATATAGTATATAAACCATGTTTCCATTATTATTTCCATCATTTAAACCCGATAATGAAAAAATGAATGTCATAGGTTCGCGAGGCGATGGTCCACTATACACATAAATGATTATTTTGCATCACATTTGACAAAAAAAATTGGTTCCTGGTATTAACCAAATATAAAAATGTATCAGTATATTTATTATATTTAATTTATTATATAATAATTGTATAAAATGAATTTAATGAGGTGGAGGAGTAAATGAAATAAAAATGATTTTAGAATAACGTTACACATTTTTATGTTATCTTCTATATATTTTCACTAAAACCACAGAATGGTTTAATTTATTAAAAAATAAGGCTTCTAGTAAACCAAATAAAATTTGGGGTAGTGGTTTTTTAATTTTATGCATGTGAAAAATTATTGACAGGAGTGAATAAGTTCGGAGAGTGAGGGCCTTTTAATAATTGGGTAGGAGTGGTATTCTTATAAATATTCAAACGTATTAACTATTTGAAGGACAATATTACCTAAATAGGATCCAAGGAAGATAATTAATGGATTTTTTTGATTTTATAGTTGACCTAGACCTACACCATAGATTTTAACACATTTGTTTAAACATTTTCTTTCGTAAAATATAAGTTTTCGAAATTTTACCATATTGGTTTTTTATTATAGAAAATAATTTCATAATATTAGTAATGAATCAATTAAAACTAAATTAGATTGATAATTTTTATATAATTTGGCCAAATATTATATAAATAAATATATATTTTTTAAATGAAAATATAATTTTTTTTATTATTAATTATTAACACAACTGCACACAATGTGAGAAAACAATGTTATAACCTTAATTGCTCTAACATTGATTTTTACAATATATTTGTGAAAATATTAAATTAAGAATGAAAATTTTGTTCCAAAAATGGACTATAAATAATTTTTATTAATATGTAAAAATAACTTGATATATGATTTTTTTTAATTTTATTTTAATTAATAAAATATTATTTATTATAAAATAACATTAATGTCATTTTTACATTATTAAATTAATATGAATTTAAAAATATCAGTAGAAATATTTAATTAAAATTTATTTGATTAAAATTTATATATAATTATATTTTAATATACTAACGTAATGTAACACTACAATTTTGACAATTTACTTCAATTTTAATATTTTTAGTATCATTTATTTTAGTTATTTATTAACTAAATAATTACTTCTTTGGAGATTCATAAAAAATTTTCATAACTAGTTTGTCTCTTAAAATAAATAATAAATTACTATTATGTTAATAAAATATCCTTAAAAATAATATCTAAAAAATTAACCAATATGGTTTTCCTTTATACCAAGGAATTATAGATATTATAATCAAGGAAGGTTCCATTTTTGATGGTTTCTTCACATGTCATATTTCATAGGTCACTATCATGGAATAGTATTCACATTAACTAAAAAAATTTATAAATAATATTATAAGTTATGTGATATTTCTAAAAAATTGGTGGTAGAAATTTTATTAGATCACTTTACACCTAATAATCTACATTTAAGAATTGAGTACACTCGATTTTTCCTCTATCAATATAATTATTTTAAAATTTTCCCAAATCATTATAGTTTAATACTACGTTGTCCTTATTAGATATGATAAATTGTTCTTATTAAAATAGTGAAATACATTTTTAAAAATTCAATTCACCTTTGTGAAATAAATTAATTTAAAATTAATCCTATAAATGTGATAATAAATATGATTTTTAAATTGAAAATGATAAAAATGAGAATTTGTTTTTATATTGAAATTATGGTCGAAAATTATTAATATATATAATATTGTATTATTTTATGTATTATTTTACTATTAAAATATTGAAACCAATTCAAATTATAATTTTAAATTATAAATCATTTATATTAAAATGTTATTTTTGAAAAAAAAATTAGTATTTTTTACTATTCATAAAAAATCAAATCATTTCAGATAAATTCCAAAATATCATGTAGAGATATTAATTTTAAAAATAGTAAATAAATTAATTTTAATTTGAAATTTTAAATTTTGAAAACTATCTAATTTTTTTAAAAAAATCGTCCTATAAATTAGGATTAAAGCTGCTTTTTGAAAGAAAAAATCAGTTTTAGTCATAATATTGTATTTATTTCTATACATATTCATGAAAACACATAAAATTAATTTTATTCATTATATTGAATATATTAGATACATATATAATTTATACAAAAAAACATATTTTCTTATTATATCTGTGAAACATAGATTTTCACATTTAAATAATTATCTATATAAATGATATTTCCTATTATTTTCGAAAGGGTTTTCATCCAAATTAAATATCCACGTAATAGTTCATTAAATATTAATTATTGAAAATTATTTTAATAACACATATATTCAATTCCTCATCATCCATGCAAATGGCTATTTTAAAACATTCAATTTAATTAATAAATTTAATAGAATATTATTGTTCAGTAAAACTCAATCTTGCATGTTACAAATCCTAATGAAGAAACACATCATTTTTTGAATCACAAGATAAAATTATTTTTTAATGTAAAAGAATATAAACTTAGTGTTTCATATCCTTTACGTAATCAAATATATTTTTCCATATTAAAAATCCTTATGAGATACATTCCTCACAATTAATAAATTGAATCTCCCCAATTAGATCTATATCATGGTAATAAAAGGATGTACACTTTAAAATAAATTTATTTTTTTATAAATATGCATTATAAAAAGGGTCACTAAAACATTATATTAGTAAAATTGAAAGAAATGTTTGGGGTTATTCTTTAATAAAACAAAAATAGGAATTTATGTAGGAGATCATTGGTGTCATGTGATGTTATGGTAAGAAATGTCCTAAATAAGGATATATTGTGATTAAGATCATTAATTAATGTAAGGTGAATAATTTGGATAATGTTAAAAATCACATAATCATATACGCAATTAGCATACATAATATCATTAAAATTATCAGAGATTGTAGTAATAGGATTACATTTTGTTTTCAAGATATTTTTTTATAATTGGGGAATTTTGTTATAATATAGAAATAGATAATATTGAAATATTCATTCATGATGGTCATAATTTTACCATTTAATCAATTTTCCCCACAATGTCATCATATTCTCTATACGATGTGTATCCATGATGATTTTTTATTACACAATAAACTAAAATAAACTTTTATAGTGTCACATAATCATTAAAAAGATAATAAGTTAATCATACATTCTTTAACTACTAACCAAAATGAAAAATTTTATGAAATGGTTAGATAATTCCCAAAATTAGAAAACTTCATATGATAAAATAATAATCCATATTCAATGGTAATACCCATACATGGAAATAAATCATTACATAACATGAAAATAAATCATTACAGAAATAATTACTTTTATATATTGATGGGTATAATATTCCATATTATATGTTTATCTCACACCATTAATATTTAAAGAAATAAATACAGAGATAATATATTTAAGTAATATTAATAATATAGTCACTAAATTACTTATCAATGACGTAGTTTTCTATATTATAAAACTTTTTTTCTGAATATCCAATATCAAATAATGGATAATATTTACCAATACCTTAAATATCATTCCAAAATAATTTAAATTAGTACTTCAAGTTAAAGTATATACTTCATACTATTAAAATGTCTCATAAGATTCATAGATTGAATCATTAATGGGGTGTCTAGTAGTTTGAACCTATTATAATCTGTAATCATATATAACTATGGAGGTATCTATTAATCTTACAATAACCTCACATAAAAACATCCTAATCTATGAATTCATATAAAATGACATTTTATAAGTACTATAATAGCCTAGAACCCACACTATTGAATTCAACGTTGAAATTTTAAACTGTATATTTTTGGCTATGATACTGATAATTATTACACAATTTTTTCATATGTACCTTAAAAAATCAAAGAGAGAAATTGGAACAATTACATCTATACAAAAATTTTAGGTCCTAGGTTTAGAAAATTAGGAAAAAAACCTAAATAATTTACTCACATTACATAAAATCAGAAATTAGACCACTTAAACCATCATTTCTTCTTCATATTATTACATCATCATCGTCCATATAAAATCCCTTCTAGAAAAAACCCATTTAACATTATTCTATAAATCCAATAGAGAAAGATACATAAGATGTTTGAGCAGAAATAATCAATAATGTTAAACATGTGTATTAAATATTTAATTTTATAAAGTAGAATGATAGATCATTAGGGTATGATAACATAATACAAGTGAAAGTTTATGTCATAAAAGAAGTCATAACCATCAATACATTGATCAAGAAACTGGAATACATGGAAATGTAAATATTCATCTAAGTTAATAATCATGATCCATGTCAAATCAATATTGATCATCAGAAATATTATAAAACAATATAAGGAATATATGATACATATTAGTCTATTGAAACATTATCTCATTGAACACATACAGAACCCTTTAAAATATTTAATAACTATATGATCAACGTAAATATTAATTCTCAATATGATATATTTATTTTCCAATTCCGTGGTGATATATCCATGTGAATACATCATATATTTTATAATGGGCACACCTAGTGTTATTTGGGGGAAAAACCATTTAAAATTTATAATTACCAAATTATTAATAAGTGGCACAGCGAACTCATTTCACCATCACACAATAAAAACCATTATTATTTTTATAACATGATTAAACTGTGGAAAAGAAACAGGTTTTATAAAAATATCACCAATACATGGTAATCCTATAGAAACAAAACAGGTTCCCTATAAATATCATCTAAAAATGGATAATCCAGGGAAATGAAATGGGTTCTCTATAAATCCATTTGAAACATGGCTAAAAAGTGGTAAAGAAATTCGTTCCATAATAATATCATTGAAAACATTATAATATTTATAGTAAAATAATGAGTTTGGTGTCATCAAATAATATACTAATTAGGGAACAAGTAAAAAAAGGTTTTTTTTATTTTGACAAATTGAAATTAAATTAAAATGTAATTTAAATAATTGTTGAGGAAAATACAATATTCATATTTAAAATCCCTTTAAAAAACCTATAACATTTTCAAAATAATATTATTGTAATATAACATTTAAATATTATAAATAATTCATTAAAACCCCATTTGAAACATTTATAGATGAAAAAATTCATCCTTATTTGAAATAATTTTTTTTCAAATTTTTTGAAAACATTTTTAGAAAACATGGTTTTGGAAGAAAAATTATTTACCCCCATATGGTTGATTTTTCATAAAAACTTTCTATTGATTGAATGAGAACCTAAAGATATGAAAATTAAGGGAATAATGAAATTTCATGAATAAGAAATAGGATAATAAAATTCATGAAAAATATTTAGAGTTATGTAATAATATATCAACATTGGAGTCTTAATAAAAAATAACCCCGAAAATCGATGAGATTATAATATCAAACTCTAACCACATTGTTAACTTTCACTCATAAGAACCATGAAATTACTATATTAAATTAAACATAAATTAAAATTATAGTAAATTAATTTATGATATTAAATGTCAAATATGATATATATATATATATAGAACACATAAAATAATATAGGTTCATAACACAACATAAGTCCCAAAGAAGGCTAGTTGTGACAAAACAATATTATCCCATTCGTAACATTGAAACCACAATCCTAATGAATGAGAGATAATGAAATACATATTTAAATCCCCATATATTTACATCTAAAAAAATAAAAATACATTCATGGGTTTTATATACACCACACAACAAAAGTAAGTGGTGAATATATCTCGTACCTCAATGAAATAAAATTGAGACGATAAAAACCCATACACCATGATTCTTTTTGGTTAAATGTTACTTAACCTCTCATACATTGATTTAAATATGTCATTAAATTATAAAATAATTATATAAATATTTATACTACATTATATTATTTTCTTATGACATTTTTACCCATTTATTGTGAATATAATGTAAAATTTATTTTTTAGGGAATTGCCAATTTGTTTTTCATATTTGATTTGACATTATATTGTTGATCTACATAAGTAAATAATTTTTTCAAAATATGTATAATTTAACCCATGATTTAAATATAATATTTATTTTGTAAATATGTATTTATAGTAATAAATGGTATGTAGTGATAAGAAATGGAATTATATATTCATTGAGATGGTAGGTTGTTAGTACACATGAATGTTGTTTCTATTATTAGGTTGCATTGAAAAAAAATAAATGATATATATAAATATTTATTAATAAATAATCATTATTGAAACATTTTTATGCCATATATATAACATATTTTTGCTAAATAAGGCATTAATACCTTCCATGTAATGTGTAAAGGATCAAAGTTTCTTGTTGAGGCATCATTCCATCGTACACACAAAAAATGTTATCATATTATGAAAAAATGGAGAGAATGAAGTTATGTGTTATATAATAAATAAAAAAAATCTTAGTAATATCATTAATATAATAAATATTATTTACTTCATTATTCCCATGCATGAAAGGTGGTAATGGAAAAATAAATGGCAATGGTTCCAGAGGTGGTGTTCCACTATAGAGAACAACAATGATTTTATAACACATTTCATGGATTTTTGTGTTGTTTTAGGTCATACCAATAATATTAAAACAACTCATTATTTATAATACATAGAGGTTAATATATAATCATGTCATAAATATTAATTAAATTGTGTAGAATGAAATAAAATAAAAACGCTTATTGAAAAACATTACCACGTTTTCAAGTAACCTACTTAGGTTTTAAATAAAACTTTTAATGTATTGCATTATTCAAAATATCAATATTATAGGTTAAGAGTATGGTAATTGATATGTTATCTTGGGGGTGTTTGGATAAAAAAATTAATGATAGTAGTAATAACATGGAGATGGTGAGTTATTTTTAATAGTTTAGGAGGAGTGACATTTTTGGTAAATTTTCAAAATTATTAACTATTAAGAAGACTATATTACATAAAATGGATAAAAAAGATGGTTAATATTGTTGAGGTATTCTATGGTCGACCAGGAATACTATCAAACTTTAGAACACATGTTTTAAAAAATTTCTTCTTAACTTTTTGTTTTGATATTTAAACCATTTTGGTTTTTCATTAATGAAATGTTTTTTCCTAACATATATGATTTTTCCATTGTGAATAAATTAGAGTGATAAGTGTTAGATAATTTAGACCCAATTATTATAAAAAAATCCATTTTTATCAAATTACAATATTTTGTTTGTTGAAAATTTATATTTAATAGAATGGAATAGAACGTGCAAAAACATAGTTTTAAACTAAAATACAATCGAAGAGTATTTTAGTATTTAGAATTATATATATTTATTATGAAAGATAAATTATTCCATTAATGGAACAGAGTTGATATGAAATAATATATACAAAACACTTTATAAATGAATGGTTTTTTTATAATTTTAATTTTTTCTCAAAATACAATTTATTATATAATAACATAAATTTAAATATTAAAATTATTCATTTAATTTGAATTTTAAAATATTAATACTATATTATAATTAAATTAAATTATTTTTAAATATGTGTTTCATGATATATTAATCTATAAAAATAATTTAATACACAAATCCATTAAATTTACATGTCTTTAAAAAGGTTATGTATCATTTATTTTAGTTAATAATTCACAAAAAATTATCACATTGGTGTTTCAAAATAATTTAATGAAACAAATTCTTCTATGAAATTTAAATATTGTAAATTATTATGACCAAAATTTTGTTATATTTCAAAATAATATGTACAACCAAACCAATATGGGTATTCCCATTCTTCAAGTATTATTGATATTCAAATAATGGAAAATTATTTTTTAGTTGTTTATTTACATAACATAATATTTAGGTATCATTAAGGGAATAAAAATCCCAATAACACCTAAAAGTAGATCTTATGGTGATAAGGCTCAATATATGTCCATAAAATGGGAGATGAAATGTTTTTAGGCCATCTTAAACATTATATTCTAAGAATAACCCATAAGTAAACTTTTTTTAAAATTAATCTCTATAATTACATTTAATTGTTTTCACTCATTATTATAATAAAATAATATGTTCATATTATTTAATATAAATTATTCTAATTACAAATACTGAATCTATTTATCCTATTTCAATTCTCATATGTAGAAGAATTTAATTTAAAATTAATCTCATGGCCATAATGAGAAAATGATTTTCTAAATCGATGAATTACAAAAGTACACAATGTTTTATATCAAAATTAATTATGAAGAAGATGGGAATGACCTATATTATATTATTTGATTTATAATTTAAATATTATGACTTAAAAGTCAATTATAAATATAATTTAACATTATCAATTAATTATATAGAAGGTAGTTTTCAATTAAAATATAGTTTATCACAATTCATAAAAAATTTAATCTTCTCAAAAATATAATAAAATACCCCACAAGTTTCTTTTGGTATTATGATTTAAAAAATTAAATTTATATTCTAAACTAATAATTAGAAAAAAAATAAAAATTATTTTTAAAATATATATTCTATAAGAAGTTATCAAAACGTTTTTTGAGAAAAATATTAAGGTTATAAGCATACATTTTGATTTATTTTTATATATTTTATAGAAAACAGATAGGATGTATTTTAAATTTTATATTGAATTTTTTACAGGTAAATTTTAGTAATATTTTAAATCAAGTATGATTTTTTTATTTTAATGCTATGAAACACACTTGTGGAAATTTAAATAGTGTTTTTGAAAAATATTTTCTTAATTTTTTTGAAAGGGTTTTATTTCAATTGTAATTAATTTGTATCTAAAAATTATTTATAAATATATGTGTAATTTTTTTCCACAATTAGTTAATTCTATCTATACCCAAAATTCCAATTGCAAAGTGGTAACTATAACGTTAAATAATATTATTGACAATATATCATTGTTCGGTAAGACATCATCATGCATGTAAGGAATGATATAAATGAATATTTATGTAGTGTGTGTTGTAAGATAAAATGTCTATTTGTTGTAATAAAATATTAAATCAGTGTTTCATATCCTTTATGTCATAAAATTTATTTTTATTATTTTAAAATATATAGGTTGTAAAATCCTCAAAATATTCTTAAATTATAGGTAGATAATAAACCCTTAAACATTCATTTCATTATCCATCTTCACCAATCATCTTCACGAAGAAGGATATGGGTGGTTATTCAAGATGACTCTAACGCCTGGATGTCTTTTCTTTGAAAAAAACTATTGGTTATATATTCAAGTATTCTTGAATTTCAGTTCTCCTATAGTTAATATTTGCATTACTATTTAGGATAAATTTTATCCCATGTAAAATTTCATATTACACTAGGGGAATAACATCAATATTTGTGAATATATTATACTCTCAAAAGTTAAAACTAGATTTTCTATATAATTTCAATTCTTGGATTATCCCACCAAAATTTATTAATTATGACTCTACCTCATGAATCTCTATGATTGATTCTATTTTCCTAAAAACATGGATATAATTAAAGAAAGAGTAACATTATTTCCAAAGAATATATACAACATATTTCAGAGAATAATGTTTATACCTACCACCACATTCTTTAGAGACTCAACTTCATCCTCTATATAGAAAATTATTGAACCTCCTCCCTTATCATATTTTTAGGATGATGTTGTTGTCCATTTATTATATATTTTTTAACATTGATTGGAAATGTGATTGAGTTATTTACATTTGAAGCATTGAACATCATTATAGTATTTCACCATCGTCACATTATTATTATTCTTGAGAATTTGAGTCTTCATATCATAGTTAAAGAACTGAGGAATTTTTCAATTCTATTTGCACATGGAGTACTTTACACTCCCAATAAATATATCCCCAAAATTCATCATTAAAAATTTATTATACAAGTGATGTTTTCATTTCATTCCTCCTCTTTTATGTTGAAAATTATTCTTTATGTTTAAATATACCTCTCCCACTATTTTATTTAACCTATGTGTCCTCTACTTCCCTCCAAACTCCAATTAAACTTTTATAGCACTCTACACTATCTCCTCAAATCATTCAAAATCTTTATTTTCTAAATTAATCTACATATTTTCTCTCAGTACATCATTAAATCTTTCACCATTCAATTAGGATCCATAAAAAATTTAGATATGTATTGATCAGGTCTAGTAAATATAATTTTCTAGCTTCCTCTAATTATTTTCCATCAACATCAGATCTACGAATTCTATCTCCATTTTTTCTCATCAAATGGTGTAAATATTTATATAAAACTATTCAACTATAATATTCATAATCTAATGAATCAATTATTATCCTTTCATTTCATGTTTTTAATCAGTACCAAAAAACTGAGTAGTTTCTCCTTTAAATTGGTATAATTCATGGGAGACATTGTATAGCTCGGAACAATGGAATATACAAGATATCATCTCTATAGAGGTAATTCGTTATTCGGCATTCAATTGGTCAGTAAATCCACAAAGGTAATGTGTCATTTATGCATGATAGAATAAAAATATATATATTCCGTTTAGGATGAATCTTGTTTATCAACATGATTAAATTTATTATTCATAACAATAGATAGTTGATTCATAATCCTTATAATGTTTTTCATTACATATAAAAAAATGTTAGGATGTATGTTACTACATCTTTCATTTCACTCATCATTTCTGTGATTCATCATATTTAAAACTATATTCTAAAATATGATAAACTTACTGAGACACATGTTACTATTATAAATATTAGTACTCTAATTGGATATTAAGTAATAAAAAATATTTCATAAATATGATATTCTTTAAAAATAATTAGATTTTGAATATATACTCTCCAATAGTTTATAAAATAATGTTATTAACTACTTACATATCTCAAGAATTTAAAACCATGTTTTTTGAACGGCCTATTGTAATTCCCTAGAATCTGATCATATCTAGATCAAAATATTTTTTTAGTGTTGTAATCCCATGGTACATTTGTGATAATTTGACATCCATGTGTAGTTTCCTAATGGGATTTAATTTCAATGAATCTAATAACATAACACCTCACAAATTTTATATGATTTTTTCTTATATTAAGACTTATACCTATGTTTAATACTAATTTATTCATGTACTAGTATTCATAAATAACTATACCATCTTATGATACCAGCTATAGATGTCATGACCCGCCCTCGGGGTCCGTGTCGTGACTACCCCAAGCCCGCCTTCCATAGGCCAGGGGCTGGCGACTAGCACCAAGGCGTAAATCCCAGTAAAAAGGAAGGCATTGCCTTTGAAAAGTAAACAAACACCACAGAGTAAGCAAGCGGAAAGTAAACACTAAACAAAAGCAGAGTACAACTGAAAGTGCGGAAAAGTAAATGGGCCAGTATACAAACCCAAACTGAAAGTAAAGTACAACTCGAAAGGGAAAACAGCAACTAAAAGGTAAAAGCCGCTACACCAAGCTGTCCACTGGAAATCCCACCTGAAGGGTGGGTACAGATAACTCCTCTGCTCCACGGGTCCCGCCGTCCGCTCCGAGCACGTCCCGCCCAGTGGTCCACCTCCGGGTACCGTCCCGCTCTGCAATCCTCAGCTAAGGTCAACGCTGTCCGTCGTCTGCAACCAACACAACGTAGTGCGGGCAAAGCCCGTGCAGGGGTGAGTATAAGCTACTCAGTAGGGACCCCGAGACCCCTGAAGGTCTCTCAAATCCACAAAGGATAAACCATGAAGAAAGGTACAATCACGAAGTAACAACCGACATTGCTTAGGTATATTCCCATACATATACCTAAGTCATCAAATTAAAATACGCTCCAACCTCCGAGCCCAAGTACAGCTCAGTCCACACAGGAAAGTAAACGTATTCCACACAGGAAAGCAAAACGTAATCCACACAGGATTGCACAACACAATCCACACAGGAATGCAACAGGATTCAGCTCACACAGGTATACTTTTTCAAAGGACGATAAAGATGATCTCTGATCCATCTAAGTCGTCGGTTCCACGAAGGATCGATAGGTAACTAACCCCCGCAAAGACCCACACAGGATCGGGCCCACACAGGACCTGTAGATAATCACCGCAAAGAGCCACACAGGATCGGGCCCACACAGGACCTGTAGGCGCTGGTTCACACAGGACCGCTGAGCGCAAAGACCCACACAGGATCGGACCCACACATGATCGGGCCCACACAGGACCTGTAGCACTGATCCACGTAGGATCGCTGAGTGTTGTAGTCGTCGTCGTCGAATCCACACAGGATCTCTGTACTGTCGTCGTCGTCGAATCCACACAGGATCTCTGTACTGTCGTCGTCGCAGTCACAGTAGCAGTAGTAGCAGTAGTAGTCACAGTAACAGTCGCAGCCAGCACTAGGGTCCCCGCACACAGCAAGCTCGTTCGGAGGGTCCGCTCCACGAGCCGAGAGGCTGATACATCAACTGTCACAAAGTTCAGAGTTGATGTATCCAAAAGTTCCGTATCGTCAACAGGAACTCAACACAACAGACGGCGCGTCGATCGGACGCCCGGTCTGAGAGTTATTGGCATTTTCGTCCCCGGGGCCCGGTTGGTTTTTAAAGAAAAACCAACCCGACCGTACTCCACCTGCGTCCAAACCTCGGGCGGAGTATGCCAAAAGATCTGTCTCACTAAGAGGAACACAACACGGCTGACGGCACATCAATCGGACGTCCGTAGCTCAAGATATGAGCGTTTCCGCTCCGAAGGCCCGGTTGGTTTCGTGAACGAACCAACCCGGCCGAACTCAAAGTAATCCGAAACCTTGAGTGCGATATACCGAAACGACCTTCTCGATCCAAGGATCGCGTTGCCATAGACGGTTCGTCGATCGGAGGTCCGTGGCTCATGTTATGGCCAAAAGACCGAAACTGTCTCGAAACGGGAGGTCCGGGTCCGGGCCGACCCGGCCCGACCCCCCCCCCCTGGTCTAACCCGAACCGGGGCGACCCGAACCGGGTCAACCCGACCCGGATCCGAACCGAACCGGGTCGGACCGACCCGGTCCGCTGAACCCGGCTCGGCCGGCCGGCCGGCGGCGCGACGGCGCGGCGGCGCGGCGGCCTGGCGGCGGCGGCACGGCTGCCTGGCACCGCACGGAGGCGGCATGCGGGGGGGAAAAGCCCCTGCTTTCTTGGAGGCGGCGGCGCGGCATAATGCCGCGCCTTGTGGAAAACGGCCCCCCCTTGCGGGGGCCAGCTAAAATAAACCGGGGGGCCGCCTGCCCCCCTCAAAAGAAACCGCCCCCCCTCTTAAATGAGGGGGGTTTTGAGCTGGACGGGGGAATTTATTTCCCCCGGCCTTTGACCTTCCGGCCGGCCAACTGCCGGCCGGTTTTCTCCAACGGGACCGGAAATTCCGGTCCCCTTTCCGGCTTCCGACGCCGGCGGCCCGGCCGCCGGTCTCCTCGTTCCGCCGCGGCCCGGAACCGGCCGCGGTGTTCGTCGTCCGGCGCGGTGCGACGGCACCGCGCCCCTCCGCCGCACCTTGATTTCTTCAACGCGGCGCGACGGCGTCGCGTTCTTGATGATTCTTCGATGGCGCGGCGCGACGGCGTCGCGTAATATAAACGCACGATTGACCACGTGGTGCGACGGCACCACGCCACCTTGTTTCCACCCGCAAGGTAATTCAACAAGAACGATGGAGGGGGTTCGGCCGTGTTTATGCGGTCTGGCCCCCCTCACGTTAAATGATAACACAAATTAAATTATCCACACGTTAGACAAGCATGAACCACGAAAAAGGATAAATAATAAACAAAATACAACAACCCCTACCTCGGGTATAAGGTTCGAAGATTTGTCAATGTTCCGCGGAAGTCGACGTCGCGGAGGTCGGGCGTCGCGGTAGTCGTTCATCAAATCCGATGATGAAGAGGTACGTCCGAAGAAGTACGTCGTTGACGAATCTTCGTATGCCGACGAAGGATGTCCGAGGAAGAAGTGGTGTTCCCTTTCGTTGACACGGTAGACGAAGAAGGAAGGAGCGGCGTTCTTCGTCGGAGCTTGAGTGTTCTTCGTCAAAGCTTGAAGAAGGAAGAAAAGCTCTCAACCTCTCCAAGATGGCTAAAGAGTTCTAACACAACAAAATAAGATAAAGTCTTATTTTATTCACAAAAAAGAATTTCAAAGGTTTGAAATTCAAATAAGAGATAACTCCACATTAATTAACAAGTTGTCATGTTAATTAAAGAGGGGTTAAGGGAGTTTGAGGGAAGATGTAAAGTTTAGGTTTCGTGTGGGCCCCACCACACTTAATCCTCTCAAGGGAGGTTAAGTGGGTGTGGGTCCCACACCTAACTTCCTTTGAGAGAAGATAACCAACAAGCTTAAATAAAAAATTGTAACCCACAATTTTTATTTAACTTATTCTAAACTCCCAAAACTAACTCTCAACCCGAAATAAACGCAACCTCGGAAAAGGTCTCCTTAAGCGAATATCGGCGCTGCGAGTTCATAGGTGCCCTCGGATTTCAATTCCGAGCACTGGATCAAAAGTTAGGAATTCCCTCTCATTCGTTCACTGAACGTACCCGAGCCAAACTTCGGAAATTGATTCCGGGCACTCCGGGCCTCGGAATCAGGTGCTGTCTGAAACCGCGCTCTTGTAAAATTCTAAAGAAAATTAAGAAAAAATTTCCCTTGAATTTTACGGGTCTTTACATTACTCCCACCTCAGGGCTTTACGTCCCCGTAAAGATACATCAAAAACTAGGGAAACAAATGAGGATACTGAGCACGCATCTGAGCCTCCCGCTCCCATGTTCTCTCCTGGAGATTCCCGTGCTGCCATCTGATGCGCACAGGAGGAATCGGTCGCCCACGCAGGACCCACTCTTGTCGATCCTCTATCTCCACCGGGACCTCCGTAAAATTCGCCCCATCGTCAACGTCCAGCTCCCCATGATCAATGATGTGCGTCGGGTCATGCACGTATCTCCTCAGCTGAGACACGTGGAAGACGTCGTGCACCCGGTGCAACTGAGGTGGTAGAGCCAGGCGATAAGCCACCTCACCAATCCTGCTGAGGACCTGGAAGGGTCCGATGAAGCGTGGAGATAACTTGCCGCCTCGGCCAAATCTCTGAATACCACGTCGAGGTGAGACCCTCAAGAAGACATGGTCGCCATCCTCGAACTCTAGTGGCCTCCGCCTTCTGTCAGCATATGACTTCTGCCAGCTCTGAGCTGTCCTCATCCGCTCCTAGATGACCTAGACCTTCTCTGCCGTGGCCTGGACCATCTCTGGTCCCACCAGTGCTGACTCTCCAGGGTCTGTCCAGCACAAAGGAGATCTACAAGGTCGGCCGTACAACGCCTCGTACGGTGCCATCCCGATGGTGGAGTGGTAGCTGTTGTTGTACGCAAACTCCACCAAGGGTAGGTGGTCCTCCCAGCTACGACCAAAGTCGAGGACACATGCGCAGAGCATGTACTCGAGAGTCTGAATGGTCCTCTCTGTTTGACCATCCGTCTGAGGGTGAAAGGCTGTGCTCAGACGTAGCTGCGTCCCGAACGCCTCCTGTAACCCCTTCCAAAGCCGGGAAGTAAAGCGGGCATCTCGATCGGAGACGATAGATGATGGCACGCCGTGGAGCCGCACAATCTCCTGAACGTAGAGACGTCCCAAGCTCTACACTGAGCCCTGCTCTCTGATGGGTAAGAAGTGTGCCGACTTGGTGAGTCGGTCAACAATCACCCAGATGGAGTCGTGACCTCTGGAAGTGCGTGGAAGTCTAGTCACGAAGTCCATAGATATGTCGTCCCACTTCCAATCTGGAACCTCCAAGGGTTGTACCAAGCCCGCTGGTACCTGATGCTCTGTCTTCACCTGCTGACAGGTGAGGCATCGAGAAACGAACTCTGCTACTGCCTTCTTCATGCCCGGCCACCAGTGCTGTCGTCTGAGGTTCTGGTACATTTTCGCCACTCCAGGATGTACCGCCAAAGGAGAAGTGTGAAACTCTCTCAGCACATTCTCTCACACAGCGACTGGTACCATGGTACGTCCTCTGAAAAGGATGTCGTGTTCTGCTCCAAGGGAGAAACCATCAGGTTCCTGTCCCGAGGATATCTGTGCACGCTGTGTCTCACAGTCAGCGTCCCCACGCTGTGCCTCCCTGACTCGCTGCAGTAGTGGAGGAGTGACTGTGAGAGACTGAAGGAAGGCTGCTCCATCTCTATCCACGAAGGTTATCTGAAAAGAGGCTAGCTGCAAAGATTTATCCTTTGCCGAAAAGTGAAATCCGGTCTCATCCCCTGGATGAACAACGTTCCTTGCCTAATACAGTCAATTCCGTCATGATTAGTTAATTTATGGAACAGATGACGTCGTAAGGCCTCGACGCTGCTACCAAGAGATCCAACTGTTACTCTCGCCTCTAAGGGTCGAGTCACACTGTCGGCATCAGTGTGAGGTTACTGGGTCCCCTCCAGTTGAAATCTCGAAAGTGAGGGTCAAGTCAACAGTTTAACCGGGACCACTCAGTATCAATCAAACAAAAGGACAGTGAAGAAAACAAAGATAAGTTTCTTTTTAGTATTGCAGCTCATAGTACAAGACATGAATACAATAGAAAAATGGAACTAGAAGTACAAGGGACGTATCCACTAGTTCCTCTCCTGTCCACCTGCTCTCGGAGCTCTACTGCCTTGTCCACTACTCGGCTGTTGCTCAAGCACTCGCCGCTGCTTCTGTCTCAGTGGCTCCTCTAACACCCGCTGATCAATCGTACGAGGAGTCGGACAGTCACGTGCCAGGTGACCCTTCCCGCCGCAGGAGTAACATTGTCCGTTTCTGGCACGCCTGGCTCTGACCCCACCTCTGGTGCCCCGCACCACCGGTCCTAAAACCCGAGATCTTCCAACTGCTAGTCTGGTCCTCCTGGACCTCTGCATCATCTGTCTACTGCCCACAGATGACTCGGCTACTGATCCAAAAACACGCGGCAAAGGCAGAAGCTCCTGTACACGCTCAGGGTGTAGAGCTACTAGCACAAACTCCACCCTGAAGAAGGTCTCGAAGTCTTCCCATGCGAAGGTCATCCCGTCGCAAAACTGAAACAAGTGGCTCCACCACCTGCCTACTGCTTCCTGAAGGAGGCTGGCAGCAAAGATCACCATGAAGTCTGCCGGCGTCCCCACTAGCCTGAAGACTCCCACCACAGCCTCCAGCCAATCCTCAGCCGCCTGCGGGTCCGTCTCTCCCCGGAACCTGGGTGGCCTCTGGCGCTGGAACTCGTGCAGCGCACTCAAGTGGCGTGCATCGCCTATTGCTGGGGCTGGTGCCATCGATGGCCCAACGTATGGTAGTATCGCTGGTGCCTCCGTTGGTGCCTCAACTGCAAGAGGGCCCTGTACCGAAGCCTCGTCGCTCGGTGGGCTGTCGTCACACTCGATTCTCGGAACCCTAGCTGGCTGCCGTCGTGGGGCCATCCTGAAAGGAATCAGGTGCGCCACGGTCAAACAGTATACCTGGTGAGCTGACACAAAGAAATCACAAAGAAAACTTTGAAACACACACGCAATCAATGTTTTCGTGCATTAAGTCGGAAATCAGAAGTCAGGGTCCTGGTGTACGGATACGTCGGCCGCCGCACCAACACTGGACTCCCTGAACTGATAACCACACTCAATACGCTAAACATTATTGCTTCACATAGTAAAGATCAGAGTTCGCGGTAGAACCGAACTTCTTTGATACCAATTTTTCACGACCCGCCCTCGGGGTCCGTGCCGTGACTACCCCAAGCCCGCCTTCCATAGGCCAGGGGCTGGCGACTAGCACCAAGGCGTAAATCCCGGTAAAAAGGGAAGGCATTGCCTTTGAAAAGTAAACAAACACCACAGAGTAAGAAAGCGGAAAGTAAACACTAAACAAAAGCAGAGTACAACTGAAAGTGCGGTAAAGTAAATGGGCCAGTATACAAACCCAAACTGAAAGTAAAGTACAACTCAAAAGGGAAAACATCAACTGAAAGGTAAAAGCCGCTACACCGAGCTGTCCACTGGAAATCCCACCTGAAGGGTGGGTACAGATAGCTCCTCTGCTCCATGGGTCCCGCCGTCCGCTCCGAGCATGTCCCGCCCAGTGGTCCACCTCCGGGTACCGTCCCGCTCTGCATGCCTCAGCTAAGGTCAACGCTGTCCATCGTCTGCAACCAATACAACGTAGTGCAGGCAAAGCCCGTGCAGGGGTGAGTATAAGCTACTCAGTAGGGACCCCGAGACCCCTGAAGGTCTCTCAAATCCACAAAGGATAAACCATGAAGAAAGGTACAATCACGAAGTAACAACCGACATTGCTTAGGTATATGCCCATACATATACCTAAGTCATCAAATTCAAATACGCTCCAACCTCCGAGCCCAAGTACAACTCAGTCCACACAGGAAAGTAAACGTATTCCACACAGGAAAGCAAAACGTAATCCACATAGGATTGCACAACACAATCCACACAGGAAAGCAACAGGATTCAGCTCACACAGGTATACTTCTTCAAAGGACGATAAAGATGATCTCTGATCCATCTAAGTCGTTGGGCCCACGAAGGATCGATAGGTAACTAACCACCGCAAAGACCCACACAGGATGGGCCCACACAGGACCTGTAGATAATCACCGCAAAGACCCACACAGGATCGGGCCCACACAGGACCTGTAGGCGCTGGTTCACACAGGATCGGACCCACACATGATCGGGCCCACACAAGACCTGTAGCACTGATCCACGTAGGATCGCTGAGTGTTGTAGTCGTCGTCGTCGAATCCACACAGGATCTCTGTACTGTCGTCGTCGCAATCACAGTAGCAGTAGTAGCAGTAGTAGTCACAGTAACAGTCGCAGCCAGCACTAGGGTTCCCACACACAGCAAGCTCGTTCGGAGGGTCCGCTCCACGAGCCGAGAGGCTGATACATCAACTGTCACAAAGTTCAGAGTTGATGTATCCAAAAGTTCCGTATCGTCAACAGGAACTCAACGCAACAGACGGCGCGTCGATCGGACGCCCGGTCTGAGAGTTATTGGCATTTTCGTCCCCGGGGCCCAGTTGGTTTTTAAGGAAAAACCAACCCGACCGTACTCCACCTACGTCCAAACCTCGGGCGGAGTATTCCAAAAGATCCGTCTCACTAAGAGGAACACAACACGGCTGACGGCACGTCAATCGGACGTTCGTAGCTCAAGATATGAGCGTTTCCGCTCCGAAGGCCCGGTTGGTTTCGTGAACGAACCAACCCGGCCGAACTCAAAGTAATCTGAAACCTCGAGTGCGATATACCGAAACGACCGTCTCGATCCAAGGTTCGCGTTGCCGCAGACGGTTCGTCGATCGGAGGTCCGTGGCTCAAGTTATGGCCAAAAGACCAAAACTGTCTCGAAACGGGGGGTCCGGGTCCGGGCCGACCCGGCCCGACCCCCCCTGGTCTGACCCGAACCGGGTCGACCCGAACCGGGTCGTCCCGACCCGGATCCGAACCGAACTGGGTCGGACCGACCCGGTCCGCTGAACCCGGCCCGGCCGGCCGGCCGGCGGCGCGACGGCGCGGCGGCGCGGTGGCCTGGCGGCGGCGACGCGGCTGCCTGGCGGCGCGGCTGCCTGGCACCGCACGGAGGCGGCATGCGGGGGGGGGCAAAGCCCCCGCTTTCTTGGAGGCGGCGGCACGGCATAATGCCGCGCCTTGTGGAAAACGGCCCCCCCTTGCGGGGGCCAGCTAAAATAAACCGGGGGGCCTCCTGCCCCCCCCCCAAAAGAAACCGCCCCCCTCTTAAATGAGGGGGGTTTTGAGCTGGCCGGGGGAATTTATTTCCCCCGGCCTTTGACCTTCCGGCCGGCCAACTGCCGGCCGGTTTTCTCCAACGGGACCAGAAATTCTGGTCCCCTTTCCGGCTTCCGACGCCGGTGGCCCGGCCGCCGGTCTCCTCGTTCCGCCGCGGCCCGGAACCGGCCGCGGTGTTCATCGTCCGGCGCGGTGCGACGGCACCGCGCCCCTCCGCCGCACCTTGATTTCTTCAACGCGGCGCGACGGCGTCGCGTTCTTGATGATTCTTCGATGGCGCGGCGCGACGGCGTCGTGTAATATAAACGCACGATTGACCGCGTGGTGCGACGGCACCACGCCACCTTGTTTCCACCCGCAAGGTAATTCAACAAGAACGATGGAGGGGGTTCGGCCGTGTTTATGCGGTCCGGCCCCCCTCACGTTAAATGATAACAGAAATTAAATTGTCCACACGTTAGACAAGCATGAACCACGAACAAGGATAAATAATAAACAAAATACAACAACCCCTACCTCGGGTATAAGGTTCGAAGATTTGTCAACGTTCCGCGGAAGTCGACGTCGCGGAGGTTGGGCGTCGCGGTAGTCGTTCGTCAAATCCGATGACGAAGAGGTACGTCCGAAGAAGTACGTCGTCGACGAATCTTCATATGCCGACGAAGGATGTCTGAGGAAGAAGTGGCGTTCCCTTTCGTTGACACGGTAGACGAAGAAGGAAGGAGCGGTGTTCTTCGTCGGAGCATGAGCGTTCTTCGTCAAAGCTTGAAGAAGGAAGAAAATCTCTCAACCTCTCCAAGATGGCTAAAGAGTTCTAACACAACAAAATAAGATAAAGTCTTATTTTATTCACAAAAAGAATTTCAAAGGTTTGAAATTCAAATAAGAGATAACTCCACATTAATTAACAAGTTGTCATGTTAATTATAGAGGGGTTAAGGGAGTTTGAGGGAAGATGTAAAGTTTAGGTTTCGTGTGGGCCCCACCGCACTTAATCCTCTCAAGGGAGGTTAAGTGGGTGTGGGTCCCACACCTAACTTCCTTTGAGAGAAGATAACCAACAAGCTTAAATAAAAAATTGTAACCCACAATTTTTATTTAACTTATTCTAAACTCCCAAAACTAACTCTCAACCCGAAATAAACGCAACCTCGGAAAAGGTCTCCTTAAGCGAATATCGGCGCTGCGAGTTCATCGGTGCCCTCGGATTTCAATTCCGAGCACCGGATCAAAAGTTAGGAATTCCCACTCGTTCGTTCAGGGAACGTACCCGAGCCAAACTTCGGAAATTGATTCCGGGCACTCCGGGCCTCGGAATCAGGTGCCGTCTGAAACCGCGCTCTTGTAAAATTCTACAGAAAATTAAGAAAAAATTTCCCTTGAATTTTACGGGTCTCTACAATGGACTCCATTATATATATTATATATACTTTTCATTACATGGAACAAAACACATGATCATTTAATGTTTATTTTCAAGGTAACTAATAATTTAACATAATAAAACATAAAAATTTCTCCAAATCCATTTTTATGTATTCATTATGGGTTCACCCTAACTTTTTTTACTACATCTCATAATGTCAGGATATGCATCAATGGAAAGTGGTGAGCATGAGACAGTTGATGGAATAGACATGGGATAAGTTTATCTTCTGATCATAAGGAATATCAATAAGACCCTGAGATATAACAATATAATATAATACTTAAAACATGTGTAATTTAAAAAAATAACAAGAATCATAACATGGAAATGTGGCTATAACATTTAACTTGACAAATTCATAAGAATATCATCATATTTTATCACCATTGGGTAATAAATCTAAATTACTAATGTTATTAACTTAGGTATTATTAAACATGTCTTCAAAATATATTAATTTTTAAAAAATTTGATTTGAGTACTATCAAGGAACACCATTCATCTATTGTAATTTCATGTTATCCCCATTGATCATAATAATTCATTCTGTGAATAAATCTAGGTAAATAACCTACAGGTTTCATATAATATCATTGAGTAGATATGTTCTTAAAGGCTTCAACCAGAAAATAATTTTTAACACATGAAATAAGAATGTGATTTTATTATATGTAAATCCATTATTAAAAAAATTATATTAACATAAATTTAAATACTCATGGATAAATAGTGGTATTGTGTATTAACTATCTAAAACATCTTATTTAAAGGAGTGAAAATGGGAGGTAAATTTGGCAGCATTTAGGGTGTCAAACATGGATTTAATAAAGGAAAAAATATTAGATATTGATGGTATCTCATTGAAAAAACACTATTTCATTATCAAGGTTATGATTAAATTTATAATAAATGGATATAATTTTCCCTTATGATCATTTATAGAAAACAAATCACATGAATGGAAAATAAGATATCAAGAATTTCATTATCATGAATTATTGCTTAAAAATTATGATGATGAAACCTTGGGGTTCTACGGAAACCTTGTAGAGAATATTCATAGGAACAATTATCATAATATCAAATGGTATGGATTAGTATTGATTTGGAATGGTGAAATGGGTGGGTATTTTATCGGAAAAGTGGATGAATTGTTTAATAATTTCCAAATATAGGTCTTGGCAATCAATGTTGTGGAAAATAGAAACCAAAATTCTTACCCAGGGTTTTTTCTCAAGGTTTTGGACATTTGAGTCCCCAATTATGATATTTTAATATATTAGAACTGAATATAATTTTCAATACATCATTGGACATTGAAAAGTATATTTTCCACTTAATAAGTTTTAAAATTAAATTATCCATTTTATTCATTACAAACTCTACCTTAAGATTGAAAATTGATTAAAATATTTTAAAATAAATAACAATAATAAATTAATATATTATAGGTCATTTATTGTGGTTAGTTAGTAATGAAATTATTATGACTTAATTAAATACTTATAAAACAAAACAAAATCCAAAAAATGTGTTCTTAAAATTTACAAAAAAAATTAATAATTTTAGAAAATTTGGAAAACATAACTGAAAACAAATTTCAACATTGTTTTTTCAAAATTAATATAAATTTTTTCAAAATATATATTTGAATATAATAATATTAACTACTTAATATAAACATCATTTTTATTGAAAAAGTGCAGTTTTTAAAAAATGGTTAAATTTCTCACTTATAAAAATTTCCTAGGTGATTATAAATTAAATTTACCATTTTTATATAAATACGTATGGTTTAATAGAATATTTCATTACAAAAAATATTATTCAAAATAACTAAGTTCATTATAAATGTGTATATAGCTTCTAAAAATTAGGTTATTTTTTATTTGAATCCAACAATCAATTTAAAAATGTGTCAATATAAAACATTTATTTTACTAAAAAATTATTCCCATGATGGGATTGTTGTAATAATAATTTTATCTATAAAATTTAATGAAATATTTATGTAAATATGTCATGAACATGTGAACCATTATTACACACATGAACTGTCTATGAATTAGGTGTGTCATGGTGGTAGTTTTATTGGGTGGATCATTTAACATTGATTGAGTGGTAATATCTACTAACCCGAATGTTCCCGATATGTAATTTCATTCAGGACAAACTAGTTAATGCTCATCTTGGTCTTGGTCATTGATGAAGTCAAGGGGAACCACTGACATCCAATGTTCTGAAAAAATAATCTTTAAAATTAATGACTCTACTGATTTTTTCCGTGTTTCTCCTTTCTAGATCAATTATATTTCCTCATTACTATTTATAAACACTAATTAATGTTTTAATATTATTACTAATTGGTATAATTCCAAAAAGTCAAATTGACAAATTATCAAATTATTATTCCAAGGTCCATATTTATCCCTATAAATACCCCTTGATTTTTTAATAAAATATTCACTAAAATTATGAAAAAGATACTATTTTATTTTTATATTAAGTTTATTCATTTAATAATATTTTGTTTAATTTTATAGTTCCAGACATGGTTGTGAGGATTCTAGTATATTTGGTTAATCCATTGTTTCCCATCATGGAATTATTATTTTATTTTATTTTTCAAATTTTAATGTTTTCCATTTTCATTGGTCTCATAGATGACTAATGTAGTTATATTTATTAATGAGATATGTTTATATATAATATTAGATAATATAAAACATATTTACTCCGGAAAAATTTATCATTTTTAAATAATCGGTCACTACAATTAAAGTAGATATCCCAGATTTATGTTAAAGACTCTATTGTTAGAGTATACAATAAATATATGATGTACTTATTTTTTCTCATTGTCTTTTTTATGTGGATTTACTAATTTAATTATTTCCATGTTTAAACATCCAAATAATAAAATAGATTTAAAAAGAAATAAGCATTCAAAAATAGATACATTGGACAATTCTATTATTATCTTGACATACAATCCATTATTATGTAAATTGAGGTATAAATTTTATTACTATACAAAATCAACTACCAGAAAATATAAATAAAAATGTGAAGCTAGTCATTGTCCAAAACAAAAAAATGGAGTGATGGATGGATTCCAACAAAACATGAAGTGGCGAAGATGATGATGGAAAAAATATACATGTTACTTTATGTTAATAACATGGTAAGAAACACAATGTGGAATTTCCCAACAAAACCTCCAAATTCTTTAACTATGAATGTCACGACCCGACCTCGGGGCCCGTGCCGTGACTACCCCAAGCCCGCCTTCCATAGGCCAAGGGCTGGCGACTAGCACCAAGGCGTAAAATCCCGGTAAACAGGGAAGGCATTGCCTTTATGAGTAACAACCACCACAGAGTCAGCAAGCGGAAAGTAACTACAAGTGCAGAAAAGTAAAGGGGGCCGGAATACAAGCCCAACTGAAAGTACAACTGAAAAGTAAAGTACAGCAACTGAAGAAAAGACGGCGGCATCGTGTCGTCCACTGGCAATCCCACCTGAAGGGTGGGTACAGATAGCCTCCAGGCTCCTCGGGTCCACGTCCGCTCCGAGCACGTCCCGCCCAGTGGTCCACCTCCAGGTACCGTCCTGCTCCACGCCCCAACCGTGATCAGCGTTGTCCGTCGTCTGCAACCAACACAACAAGGTGCGGGCATAGCCCGTGCAGGGGTGAGTATAAGCTACTCAGTAAGGACCCCGAGACCCCCGAAGGTCTCCCGAAATCCACAAAGGATATAGCACAAAAGAAAGATGCGATCACGAAGTAACATCTGACTCGACTTAGGTATATGCCCGTACATATACCTAAGTCCCCAATTCTAGCTCTACTCACGAGCCCAAGAACAACTCAATCCACGCAGGAAAGAAAGACTCAAATCCACAAGGAGAGTAAACAGTAAATCCACAAAGGATAGTTCAACACAATCCACAAAGGAGAGTAACATAAGATTCAGCTCAACCAGGTATACTTTTTCAGATGACGTCAAAGATGATCACTGATCCATCTAAGTCGTCGGACCCACGAAAGATCGATAGGTACTAACCCCCGCAAAAGACCCACATAGGATCGGGCTCACACAGAACCTGTAGGCAGTGGCTCACACAGAACCGGTAGTAAGGACCCACATAGGATCGGGCTCACACAGAACCTGTAGCACTGATCCACGTAGGATCGCTGAGTGCAGTAGTCGACGCAGTCCACTGAGGATCTCTGCACAGTCGTCGCCGCAGTCCACGAAGGATCTCTCCTCTGCCGTCGTCGCAGTCCACTGAGGATCTCTGCTCTGCCGTCGTCGCAGTCCACGGAGGATCTCTGCTTTGTCGTCGAAGTCACAGCCAGCGCTAGGGTTCCCGCACATAGCGAGCTCGTTTAGGAGGGTCCGCTCCACGAGCCGAGAGGCTGATACATCAACTGACACGTAGTCCGAAGTTGATGTATCCAAAAGTTCCGTATCGACAACAGGATCTCAACGCAACAGACGGCGCGTCAATCGGACGCCCGGTCTGAGAGTTATTGGCATTTTCGTCCCAGGGGCCCGGTTGGTTTTTAGGGCAAAACCAACCCGACCGTACTCCGCCTGTATCCTATCCTCGGGCGGAGTATGCCAAAAGTTCCGTCTCACTTAGAGGAAACTACCACAGCTGACGGTACGTCGATCGGACGTCCGTAGCTCAAGTTATGAGCGTTTTCGCTCCGAGGGCCCGGTTGGTTTCGTGTACGAACCAACCCGGCCGAATCCAAAGTCTTACGAAACCTTGAGTGTAATATACCAAAACGACCGTCTCGATCCAAGGATCGCGTAGCCGCTGACGGTTCGTCATTCAGAGGTCCCGGGCCCAAGATATGGGCGAAAGACCGAAGAGGGCCCGAAACGGGGGTTCTGGGCCCGGGGCGACCCGGCCCGAACCCCCCCTGGGCTGGCCAAACCGGGTCGACCCGACCCGGCCCGACCCGGCTAGGCCGGGTCCGGTCCGGCCTGGGCGCGGCCCGGCCGCCCGGACCGGCCGGCTCGGCTTCGGCCGAGCGGCCGAAGAAGCCGCCGCGGGTTTGACCCGCGGCTTGGAGGAACGCGGCCCGCGCGGGCCGCGTGCTGGGTGGCCGGACCGCGGACACGGTCCGGCGGTTCGCCGCCGCCGCGGCTCGGCCGCGGCGGAGTTGTTCCGGTGGCCCGTTTTGCCTCCCGTCTGCGCCGTTGCTCCTCCCGGGGGCCGATCTTCACTGCGGGATCAACGGATCGCCCTTGCCGCACGGTTCGTCGTCGTCCACAAAATCCGCACAAAAAGGGAAGATCGGCAGAGGGTTGCCGGGTTTTGTTCGTTAGATCCTCACCCTCCGCGTTAGTCATAAACATCATTGGGAGGAAAAGAATTAACCAATCAACAATTTTAAATAAATTAAAATTGTTCCGAGATCGGGTTCTTTTTTTTTTGAAAAGAATAAACACGGGAGAAATAAAATAATCCAACAACCCTTACCTCGCAGCTGTCGTTGCCGAACGAGGGATCGTCGCGGGATTGCTCGTCGCAGAAGAAGGGGGATCGTCGCGTCGTTGCGGTATCCGGCGTCGCGTCTCCAATCTCCGGATCAAGATCAAATGGATTAATTTAAATCCGTTGATATTGAATTATAAAAAGGGGAGAAATAAACGATTCGTTTCTCACCTTAATTGCCGAACGAGGATCGGCCGCGGAAGAAGAGGCGTCGCCGAAGAACGTCGCGGGTAGACCTCGTCGACGTCGCAGATCACGGTGTGCGTCGTCGAATTCCGGTTCCGGCGTTCTTCGCGTTCTTCGCGTTCTTCGCGTTCTTCGTGGGGGAGCTGAAGAATCAGGGATCCTCTCAAATCCTTTCAATGGATTTTTAGGTTGGTCTTATTTTATAAACATGCCAACAAACGCAAAAGCATAAGTAACGACCCATCAGTTCGTTGAATTAATTCAACGAGCGAAACAGCCCATTTAATTCACGAAATAAACCGCTCAATTAAATGGTCTGTTAAGAATTTAAGAAAACGCGTCGGTTGACTTTTCAGTTACTTTGATGGGTTTTCGCGGGTGCGTTACTTAGCGAATGAAACGGCGGGGCTCGTGAGGGCCCCACCTCACAAATATCCTACCAAGGGGTAGGATATTTCTGGATAGCATCCTACCCAGTTCAACTCAGTTCAAGTGGCTTCCAAGTGACTTCCAAGCAGCTTAAGTGAAATAAAATAAAGTTGTCGCACAAACTTTATTTTATTTCTGACTTAAAGCCGCAAAATTTAAAAACCACGTCTGAGCAAACGCAACTCCGGAAGAGGCGTTTCTAAGAAAATACCGGCGCTGCGATTTCATCGGTGTCCTCAGAATTCGATCCCGGGCACCGGTTCAAAAGATAGAAAAATCCGCTCGTCCGTTCACTGAACGTACCCGAGCCAAACTTCGGAAATTGATTCCGGGCACACCGGGCCTCGGAATTAGGTGCCGTCTGAAGCTGCGCTCTTGTAAAATTCCAAAGAAAATTAAGAAAAAAATTTCCTTGAAATTTGCGGGTCTTTACATTACTCCCACCTCAGGGCTTTACGTCCCCGTAAAGATACATCAAAAACTAGGGGAACAAATGGGGGTACTGAGCACGCATCTGAGCCTCCCGCTCCCAAGTGCTCTCCTGGAGGTTCCCGTGCTGCCATCTGACGCGCATAAGAGGAATCGACCGCCCACGTAGGACCTGCTCCTGTCGATCCTCGATCTCCACTGGGACCTCCGCAAAAGTCGCCCCATCGTCCACGTCCAGCTCCCCAAAGTCGATGATGTGCATCGGGTCGTGCACGTGTCTCCTCAGCTGAGACACGTGGAAGACGTCGTGCACCCGGTGCAACTGAGGTGGTAGAGCCAGGCGATAAGCCACCTCTCCTATCCTGCCGAGGACCTGGAAAGGCCCGATGAAGCGTGGAGACAACTTGCCGCCTCGGCCAAATCTCCGTAAACCACGTCGAGGTGAGACACGCAAAAAGACGTGGTCGCCATCCTCGAACTCTAGTGGCCTCCGCCTCCTGTCAGCATATGACTTCTGCCGGCTCTGAGCTGTCCTCATCCTCTCCTGGATGATCTGGACCTTCTCTGTCATGGCTCGGACCATCTCTGGTCCCACGAGTGCTGACTCCCCAGGGTCTGTCCAGCACAACGGTGATCTGTAGGGTCTGTCGTACAACGCCTCGTATGGTGCCATCCCGATGGTGGAGTGGTAGCTGTTGTTGTACCCGAACTCCACCAAGGGTAGGTGGTCCTCCCAGATGCGACCAAAGTCGAGAACACATGCACGGAGCATGTCCTCGAGTGTCTGTATGGTCCTCTCAGCCTGACCATCCGTCTGAGGGTGGAAGGCTGTGCTCAGATGGAGCCGTGTCCCGAACGCCTCCTGCAACCCCTTCCAAAGCCGGGAAGTGAAACGAGCATCTCGATCGGAGACGATAGACGATGGCACACCGTGAAGCCGTACGATCTCCTGGACGTAAAGACGTCCCAAGCTCTCCACTGAGCCCTGCTCTCTGATGGGTAAGAAGTGTGCCGACTTGGTGAGTCGGTCGACAATCACCCAAATGGAGTCGTGACCTCTGGAAGTGCGTGGAAGTCCAGTCACGAAGTCCATAGATATGCCGTCCCACTTCCACTCCGGGACCTCCAAGGGCTGTACCAAGCCTGCTGGTACCTGATGCTCTGCCTTCACCTGCTGGCAGGTGAGGCATCATGAAACGAACTCTGCCACAGCTTTCTTCATGCCCGGCCACCAGTGCTGTCGCCTGAGATCCTGGTACATCTTCGCCACTCCGGGATGCACCGCCAAGGGAGAAGTGTGAAACTCTCTCAGCACCTCCTCTCGTAAAGCGACTGGTACGAAGGTACGTCCTCTGAAAAGGATGTCGTGCTCTGCTCCAAGGGAGAAACCATCAGGCGCCTGACCTGAGGATATCAGTGCACGCCGGGTCTCACAGTCAGCGTCCCCACGCTGAGCCTCTCTGACCTGCTGTAGAAGTGGAGGAGAGACTGTGAGAGACTGAAGAAAGGCTGCTCCGTCTCTATCCACGAAGGATATCTGCAAGGAGGCTAGATGCTCCGTCGCCTCCTCAAGTAGCTGAATGCCCGTCCTCCTGCTGAGGGCATCGGCTACCACGTTCCCCTTCCCAGGAGTATAGACTATCTCAAACTCATAGTCCTGGAGGAACTCAAGCCATCTCCGCTGTCTCAGGTTCAGGTCCTTCTGAGAGAAGATATACCTGAGACTCTGGTGGTCAGAAAAGACTGTGAAGCGCTCGCCCATCAGATAGTGCCGCCAAGTCTTCAGAGCGAAGACCACTGCTGCTAACTCCAGGTCATGAGTGGCGTAGTTCTGCTCATGCGGCCTCAACTGACGTGATCCGTAGGCGATCACGGCCCGCTCCTGCATTAGGACGCACCCGATTCCAGTCCCTGATGCATCGCAGTAAACTACGTATCCAACTCCCTCCTCAGGAAACCTCAAGATAGGTGCGCTGGTCAATCTCTGTCTCAGCTCCTGGAAGCCCTGCTGACATCTGTCTGACCACACAAAGGGTTTCCCCTTCTTTGTCAAGGCTGAGAGTGGTGCCGCAACTCTGGAGAAGTCCGGCACAAATCTCCGATAGTATCCGGCTAAGCCCAAGAAACTCCGCACCTCTGTCACGCTCTTGGGTGGCTCCCAAGCTAGCACTGCCTCGATCTTCGCGGGATCCACTGCAACTCCCGCCTCAGAGATGACGTGCCCCAAGAAATGGACCTCACGTAACCAGAACTGGCATTTTGAGAGCTTGCCATAAAGCTGGTGCTCTCGGAGTGTGTCTAGCACAACTCGCAGGTGGTAGGCATGCTCCTCCTCAGTCGTCGAGTATACCAAAATGTCGTCAATGAAGACCACGACAAATCGGTCGAGGTATGGCTGGAAGATCCTGTTCATGAGGCTCATGAACACTTCTGGAGCATTGGTTACGCCGAACGGCATAACCAAGAACTCATAATGGCCATACCGACACCTGAAGGCCGTCTTCTGCACGTCCTCGTCTCGAACTCTGAGCTGATGATAGCCTGACCGGAGGACTATTTTCGAGAACCACCGCGCTCCCTTGAGCTGATCGAAGAGGTCATCAATCCCTGGCAGCGGATACTTGTTCCTCACTGTCACCTGGTTCAGGCGACGATAGTCGACACACAGTCGCAAGCTCCCGTCCGCCTTCTTGGCGAACAAAATCGGGGAAGCCCAGGGTGAAACACTGGGTCGGATAAACCCCTTGCTCTGCAAGTCCTCCAACTGTACCCACAGCTCCCGAAGCTCGGCGGGGGCCATCCGATATGCTGGAGTAGATATCGGGGCTGTCCCGAGGTACAAGTCGATGTAAAAGTCTACCTCTCTACGAGGATGTTGCCCTGGAACGTCGTCGGGAAAGACGTCCACGTACTGGTCCACCACTGCAGGAAAAGCTGGACTCCGCACGTCCACTGCTCCTAGGATGAGGCTAGCCAACTGATGAGAGATGGGCTGCACTCTCCTCCGCGGAAGTCCATCCTGTGCCGCAAAGGTTCCCTTCTCGCCGGTGAAGGTAAACCTGCTCCCGTCGGTGCGAACACATCGCACCTTGCGCCTAAAATAGTCGATCTGGGCATGAACCGTGGATAGCTAATCCATGCCCAAGATGACGTCGTAAGGCCTCGACGCCGCTACAAGGAGATCCCAGCCGAAGCTCTCGCCTCCTAGAGTAAGCTCACACTGCCGGCACCAGTGCGTAATCGTCGAGTCTTCTCCCGTAGGAGTCTCTAGCCATAAGGATCGAGCCAACGGCTCAGTCGGAATCTCCGAGCCCCGAACAAGGGCAGAGGCTATGAAAGAGTGACTCGCTCCTGTGTCTATAAGAACTGCAGCAAGGGTGGAATAGACACAGATCGTACCTCGAATCATCTCTGGCATGTCGGGGTCGTAGGCCTCCACTGCCTGGAGCTGGGCCTGTCCCTGCCCGCCAGCTCCCTGTGGTCGAGGTGGCCCTCCTGGTGGTGGTGGGGGTAGAACCTGGAAGCGTCGCCCACCACCCGCTGCTCGGCCAGCTCCTCTGCCTCGTCCGCCTCCTCCCTGCGGACCGCCACGGTCGACCCTCTGCCTCTGCCTCGGTGGCCCCTCCACCGTCTACTGCTCCTCTGGTCGGCGAGTCGGGCAGTCACGAGCCATGTGACCCTGCCCGCCGCAGGAGTAGCACAACCTGCCTCTCGGAAGGCTGGCACTCCGCTGTGTGCCCCGCACTGCTGAGCCGGTGTCCTGAGGCCGTCTGCGTGGGGGTCTGGTCTGCCTGGACCCGAGAGTCATCCGTCGGCTACCTGCTGCCGAAGTCTCAGCTACCTGCCGCCCTACGCTAGGTCTCGCCGCTGAAGAAGGCTCTGCCAGGAAGCTCTCGATCAAGAGGGCTCGCTCCAGCACTCCCGCCTGGGTCGAAATGCTGAGGGAGATCAGCGACGCCCGAATCTCCTGTCGCAAGACCTGCTCGAAGGTCCAGGCCCGGAAGAAGGGGTCCCGTACCATGTCGGTCGAGTAGCGAGATAGGTCAGTGAACCTCGCCACGTACTGAGCGACCGTCATGCTGCCCTGGCGCAGCTGGAGAAGCTCCTGGATGCGCACCGCTCGGAGGGTGGCCGGGACGAACTCAGAGCGGAAGAGGATCTCGAAGTCCGTCCAGAGCAAGGATGCCTCATCGTGAACCTGGAGCATCAAGCTCCACCATCGTCCTGCCGCCGCCTGCAGGAGGCTCGCCGCGAGAATCACCATGAGATCCGCTGGTGTCCTCACTAGCCAAAAGATCCCTACCACCGCCTCTAGCCAGTCCTCGGCGGCCTGGGGGTCCGCCTCACCGCGAAACCTGGGCGGTCGCTGGCTCTGAAACTCATGCAGTGCCCTGAGGCGACGTGCATCGTCAGCGTCTGGTACTGGTAGCATCGGTGGCTCGGCGGGTAAAGCTACCGCCGGTGCCACTGCTGGCAAAGGGCCCTGCACTGAGGCCTTGTCGCTCGGTGGGCTGCCGTCGCGACCTACACTCGGAACCCTAGCTGGCTGTCGTCGCGGGGCCATCCTGAAAAGGAGAACAAGAGCACCACAGTCAGAATAGTATACCTGGTGAGCTGGCACAAGTAATCACAAGGAAAACTTGAGACTTTCATGAAGCAGATCAGTATACCCAGTGAGCTGACACAAGTAATCACAAAGAAGACTTGAAACACACATGCAATCAATGTTTTCATGCATTAAGTCGGAAATCAGGAGTCAGGGTCCTGGTGTACGGATACGTCGGCCGCCGCACCAACACTGGGCTCCCTGAACTGATAACCACACTCAATACACTAAACACTATTGCTTCATATAGAAAGAAAGGACGATCAGAGTCTGCGGTAGAACCGACCGCCTCTGATACCAATTTGTCACGACCCGACCTCGGGGCCCGTGCCGTGACTACCCCAAGCCCGCCTTCCATAGGCCAGGGGCTGGAGACTAGCACCAAGGCGTAAAATCCCGGTAAACAGGGAAGGCATTGCCTTTATGAGTAACAACCACCACAGAGTCAGCAAGCGGAAAGTAACTACAAGTGCAGAAAAGTAAAGGGGGCCGGAATACAAGCCCAACTGAAAGTACAACTGAAAAGTAAAGTACAACAACTGAAGAAAAGACGGCGGCCTCGTGTCGTCCACTGGAAATCCCACCTGAAGGGTGGGTACAGATAGCCTCCAGGCTCCTCGGGTCCACGTCCGCTCTGAGCACGTCCCGCCCAGTGGTCCACCTCCAGGTACCGTCCTGCTCCACGCCCCAACCGTGATCAGCGTTGTCCGTCGTCTGCAACCAACACAACAAGGTGTGGGCATAGCCCGTGCAGGGGTGAGTATAAGCTACTCAGTAAGGACCCCGAGACCCCCGAAGGTCTCCCGAAATCCACAAAGGATATAGCACAAAAGAAAGATGCAATCACGAAGTAACATCTGACTCGACTTAGGTATATGCCCGTACATATACCTAAGTCCCCAATTCTAGCTCTACTCACGATCCCAAGAACAACTCATTCCACGCAGGAAAGCAAGACTCAAGTCCACAAGGAGAGTAAACAGTAAATCCACAAAGGATAGTTCAACACAATCCACAAAGGAGAGTAACATAAGATTCAGCTCAACCAGGTATACTTTTTCAGATGACGTCAAAGATGATCACTGATCCATCTAAGTCGTCGGACCCACGAAGGATCGATAGGTACTAACCCCCGCAAAAGACCCACATAGGATCGGGCTCACACAGAACCTGTAGGCAGTGGCTCACACAGAACCGGTAGTAAGGACCCACATAGGATCGGGCTCACACAGAACCTGTAGCACTGATCCACGTAGGATCGCTGAGTGCAGTAGTCGACGCAGTCCACTGAGGATCTCTGCACAGTCATCGCCGCAGTCCACGAAGGATCTCTGCTCTGCCGTCGTCGCAGTCCACTGAGGATCTCTGCTCTGCCGTCGTCGCAGTCCACGGAGGATCTCTGCTCTGTCGTCGAAGTCACAACCAGCGCTAGGGTTCCCGCACATAGCGAGCTCGTTTAGGAGGGTCTGCTCCATGAGCCGAGAGGCTGATACATCAACTGACACGTAGTCCGAAGTTGATGCATCCAAAAGTTCCGTATCGACAATAGGATCTCAACGCAACAGACGGCGCGTCAATCGGACGCCCGGTCTGAGAGTTATTGGCATTTTCGTCCCAGGGGCCCGGTTGGTTTTTAGGCCAAAACCAACCCGACCGTACACCGCCTGTATCTGATCCTCAGGCGGAGTATGCCAAAAGTTCCGTCTCACTTAGAGGAAACTACCACAGCTGACGGTACGTCGATCGGACGTCCGTAGCTCAAGTTATGAGCGTTTCCACTCCGAGGGCCCGGTTGGTTTCGTGTACGAACCAACCCGGCCGAATCCAAAGTCTTCCGAAACCTTGATTGTAATATACCGAAACGACCGTCTCGATCCAAGGATCGCGTAGCCGCTGACGGTTCGTCATTCGGAGGTCCCAGGCCCAAGATATGGGCGAAAGACCGAAGAGGGCCCGAAACGGGGGTTCTGGGCCCGGGGCGACCCGGCCCGAACCCCCCCTGGGCTGGCCGAACCGGGTCGACCAGACCCGGCCCGACCCGGCTGGGCCGGGTCCGGTCCGGCCTGGGCGCGGCCCGGCCGAGCGGCCGAAGAAGCCGCCGCGGGTTTGACCCGCGGCTTGGAGGAACGCGGCCCGCGCGGGCCGCGTGCTGGGTGGCCGGACCGCGGACGCGGTCCGGCGGTTCGCCGCCGCCGCGGCTCGGCTGCGGCGGACTCCTCCGACGGCGCGCCGGGCGCCGCCGCCACCTTCCGCGGGCCGCCGGAGTTGCTCCGGTGGCCCGTTTTGCCTCCCGTCTGCGCCGTTGCTCCTCCCGGGGGCCGATCTTCACTGCGGGATCAACGGATCGCCCTTGCCGCACGGTTCATCGTCGTCCGCCAAATCCGCACAAAAAGGGAAGATCGGCGGAGGGTTGCCGAGTTTTGTTCGTTAGATCCGCACCCTCCGCGTTAGTCATAAACATCATCGGGAGGAAAAGAATTAACCAATCAACAATTTTAAATAAATTAAAATTGTTCCGAGATCGGGTTCTTTTTTTTTTGAAAAGAATAAACACGGGAGAAATAAAATAATCCAACAACCCTTACCTCGCAGCTGTCGTTGCCGAACGAGGGATCGTCGCGGGATTGCTCGTCGCAGAAGAAGGGGGATCGTCGCATCGTCGCGGTATCCGGCGTCGCGTCGCCAATCTCCGGATCAATATCAAATGGATTAATTTAAATCCGTTGATATTGAATTATAAAAAGGGGAGAAATAAACGATTCGTTTCTCACCTTAATTGCCGAACGAGGATCGGCCGCGGAAGAAGAGGCGTCGCCGAAGAACGTCGCGGGTAGAGCTCGTCGATGTCGCAGATCACGGTGTGCGTCGTCGAATTCCGGTTCCGGCGTTCTTCGCGTTCTTCGCGTTCTTCGCGTTCTTCGCGTTCTTCGCGGGGGAGCTGAAGAATCAGGGATCCTCTCAAATCCTTTCAAAGGATTTTTAGGTTGGTCTTATTTTATAAACATGCCAACAAACGCAAAAGCGTAAGTAACGACCCATCAGTTCGTTGAATTAATTCAATGAGCGAAACAACCCATTTAATTCACGAAATAAACCGCTCAATTAAATGGTCTGTTAAGAATTTAAGAAAACGCGTCGGTTGACTTTTCAGTTACTTTGACGGGTTTTCGCGGGTGCGTTACTTAGCGAATGAAACGGCGGGGCTCGTGAGGGCCCCACCTCACAAATATCCTACCAAGGGGTAGGATATTTCTGGATAGCATCCTACCCAGTTCAACTCAGTTCAAGTGGCTTTCAAGTGACTTCCAAGCAGCTTAAGTGAAATAAAATAAAGTTGTCGCACAAACTTTATTTTATTTCTGACTTAAAGCCGCAAAATTTAAAAACCACGTCTGAGCAAACGCAACTCCGGAAGAGGCGTTTCTAAGCAAATACCGGCGCTGCGATTTCATCGGTGCCCTCAGAATTCGATCCCGGGCACCGGTTCAAAAGATAGAAAAACCCGCTCGTCCGTTCACTGAACGTACCCGAGCCAAACTTCGGAAATTGATTCCGGGCACACCGGGCCTCGGAATCAGGTGCCGTCTGAAGCTGCGCTCTTGTAAAATTCCAAAGAAAATTAAGAAAAAAATTTCCTTGAAATTTGCGGGTCTTTACAATGAAAATGATGGAAAGAAAAATCATCATAATGAGTGTAAATTAACAGTTCTGTTTACTCAGTATAGGAAGTAGATTTATCATCTATCTCCATATAAGTAATTAATGAAGTAATTTCATTTGAAATTTTTGACATGGGCCAATGATTTATTTTATAGAATTATCAATTAATTTATATATATAACATTAATGGAATCACTTTATTTAGGGGGTTATAATTTTATAATAAAGGTATTTATACCCTATTAAATTCATATTATGTTCTCTAACCAAATTCACATGAAACTCCAAACATAAAAACCACAAAATATTAAGATTTAATTTTTAATTAGTATTTAATGAAAACTGAAATTGTGAACAATTAATAGTGTTTAACTTTAAAAGGTAAATATTTAATAAAAGTTGATAAGGAATTGTTTATTTAAAAAACATTTATGTTCCTTTAATTAACTTTTTTTTATGACATGTTTAATAAATTTTTAATATTAATTTCATGATTTTAATGAATTATTTTTGAATTTCTTAAAACAAAATTATCTTCAAATTTATCTTTATATGTTTCAAAAATTGTCATTTTTAGGTAAATAGTTAAAAATAGAGTATCTTCTATATAAATGAATATAATCAAATTATTTGTATTTATTAAACCCATAATATTTATTTCAACATTTCAAAATTAATTGAAGAGTATATTTATGAAAAAAAATATTATTTCGAACATATAAATTATTTTATTAAACTGTTGTGTAGAATAAAATTTTCATAGAATTTAACATTTTCGTTCATTTTTGTCATGTAATTAATGTTTTTTATTTTTAAAGATGGATTTTTATTTATTTTAACGTCAAATAATGTTTTTTTTAATAAATAAATTATTATGATGGTGATTAAAATTAATTGGAAATGTATTCTATTCACAATTTTAATGTTTCCAAAAATTGTTTTTAAAAAAACAATATTGCGGTTTTATGTGTGTTTAGTTTAAGATTATATTTTATCCATTTTGTGAATTTAATTTGGTAATGTGGATCCATAATTCTAAAATATCATTAAAAAATATGGTAATAATGGTATACTCTCTTCTGTGATAAATATTTTATATAATTAATATTTAATTAATAGAAATATTTGTTTTAATGAATAATCTTTGGTTTCACAAATTTTACAAAATGAAAACAAACTTCAAAAAATAAAGATAATAAAATTTATGTCTGAAATCTTTCAATATATTAATTAACAATATTCATTCACTTAAATCATCTAACATTCATTCTAATCCATTATTATCGCTTTATTAATATTTTTTACTGGGAAAATTCCCCTCCCTTCCCATATAAAATGAAAAACATACACCCCATCTCTAAAAAACACATTTGAATTACTAAGTGAAAAAAATAATCTATTTATAATATATCTCTATCATACAATAAATAGACTTCCTTCTCCCCAATAAGCATAATAAATTCATTTCTATGTGTTCTACCACAGAAAATTAATGTTCCGAACATGGGTAATACACTCCTCTTAGTCATTATATGTAACATTCCTCATCCTAAAAAATTATAAATATATTAATATATTTAATTATATATCTTATATATAATATTAATTTAGTGTAATATTTCAAAATTAATTATTCATTCATTCCAAAAAAAATCCTCTATGACAAACAAACACATCAATCACGTGTATATGTTTACTACCACCTCCCTAAAATTATTTAGTTCATTTTTCTTCTCTGAGTCTTTGTTATGGAATAAAGGTTGGTTATTTTGTATAAATATTAGTTTTATGTCACTTATTATATTTTAAAATTATAACCTTTTACATCTACATACATTCGGTCCATTTGTTAAGGGATGATATTGTTAATATTGGGTAAGTGCGGACTGTCACCTCTATGAAAGAAGTGTATCATTTCTCTTAACATAAAACATGGATGAAATTAAAAGTATAATTTATGATCTTATATTATTTTCATAATATTATTATTATAATTGTCTAATGATTCATTTTTTACCATTTATATGTTCATTCATTGAGAAATAGTTTCTTCAATCGTGTGTACGTGCTGACTTCCACCTCTATGAATTATGAATTCAATTTTCTAACACAACCATGATTTAATTTTTATATAATTAATTTTAATAGATATTAAATATATATATATATTCCATTTTATTCTTCTATCAAAATAATATCAATAAAATTTATTATAACAATCATACTCATTGGATCACTATGACTCACATTTGTGTGGGTCAATTTACAACCTAAATGAGGGATAAAACAATTTTTTATCCTAAATGAATATTGAATGTAATATTATGTTTGTAAAATTTTATAATAATTAATTAAATATCAAATTAATATTCTTTGTTTTTAGTATTAAGTAGTTAAAAATTTTATAATATATTGTCTTTTTCCATTAAATACTAGATAAACAAAAAATTTTGGCTTCATCTTCATGAGAAATAATTAAAAATCTCATGTGATGAAAGTGAACACTATAAATAATAATGAGATAAATATTATAAAACCAATGGTAATATTGGAATGATGTACTTGGTATCAATTATCAATGATAAACATTTAAATTAAATAACATGTTCTAAGAAATCAAACGTGTTAACAACATATATGTAAAATTTTCTACGATGAAACATTATATACATTGTGTAAAATTATAATTAATTTATATAATATGGTTAAAGATATGAATAAGGTTATTAAATATATTATTAATATTGATATGGTTTTTATAGAATCTTAGATTGTGATATACTAATCACAAAAATAATGTACGATATTTGGGTAATAAAATCCATTCATTAAGACACATTTTACAATATTTAAAAAATATATATAGTGTATAATCATACAAATTATTAATTTTTTATAAAATATATTTTATTTATTGTATTTTAAGTTCATTTTCATGATATTTATAGTTAAATGGTTTTGAATAAAATGTTTCTCAAGTCTTAAATATTTTCACAACACAATTCTTATTTCCCAAGAGTCATGAAATATCTACTTCATTTTGATTATATATGTCTCTTATTGTTTCCTTATATTTTCAAATTGTTGATTTATATTATTCTCTAGGTATCCAAAATTTATTAATTATTATCCTCCCCTTTTATGAGACACATATTTATGTAAAAAATAATGTTGATAACAATAAGTAATATAAAATTCAATGGTTTTTTTCTAATTCCCTAATTTACCACTTTAATGTGTGAACTATATTACAAATACATTAAATGTCATGTGACATTAAATTTACCCTTAGAATATTTTAAAATGAAATTTTTATAAATAATATTACTATTTTATTATTTTAAATGTTTACAAATTGTTTTTTTTCATATTCACCACACATATTGATTACCAAAGTTGTTTCAATTTCATGTAATGCTATAAAGGATTTAAAAATCCTTCCAAAAAGATATTTTTACAATTATATCCAAAACAATATTGTACAATAAAATGTTTTAAAGGAAAATGGTTTTAAAATATTACCCACTTTTCATTTTCAATTGAAGGATTATCTTTTACACCTTTCTATGTGAATTCTTATTTCATCCACCATCACTATTTGGATGTCTTATTAAACTCAATTATTCATCAAGATGGTGATCCATCAATTATTTTTTCCTACTAACTAATATATATAAATTTTCATTATTTTATACTAATTCCATTCCAATATTAATTACCTATATTCAAAAACAGCTATTGAAGTATGTTCACCATGATTCTTGATATATATATATATATATATTGATTAGATAAACTATTCTCTAAAACATATATCCATTTCCAATACGGCGTAAATAAAATATTCATAAGCACCATTATTGATTTTTATTATTCCTAGAATAATTTGTGTTTTTATTTCATGCCACTGTATTTTCCTTGGGATTAAAATTTCATGTTTATTTAAGAAATCCTAAATGGTTCCTTAGGTAACGACATCAAAATGGCCATTAAACCCATTTTTTATTCTTGGGTTTTTATTATTTTTTGTTTTAAATGATGTAGAAAAAAAATAATTTTTTTAAATGATGTTTTTTTTATGAAAATAATTATATATCCCCCTAATGAACTAGGTAATGTATCTGCATCATGAGATATCATGGTGCGTGGATAGTGTTCCAAGATAACTAATGTGGTGGGAAGTTTCCGTAAAAAAAAATATTATGCTAAGAGGTATAGATCTTTGATGTATTTTTATTAGATCATGTTTCTATTTAATAAAAATTCTTAAGATTCTTTGACCTTATACTTGGATCATGATTATTCTATGATTTTATATTACCATATCCCATGTCTTGATTCAATGGTATTTATAATATCATGTTATGTCACCTGAAATAATTAAGTTGTCTCACTATTATGGTTCACTTTTTTATGACATTACTAAGCATCTATACTCACCCATGAATTTTTATCCATTTTTTTATGCTTTGAAAAAACATATTATGTGTGTCAATCCATGAATATTTTATTGTGCAGATGATTTATGGGTGGGTTTTAAGTCTCTTTATGGATTTATTTTGTTCTTATGCAGTGTAATATTGTCCCAATTTGATGAAAATACATTATATATGTCACGAACCTTCCCCCGAGGCCCGTTTCGTGACTACCCCAAGCCCTCCTTGCATAGGCCAGGGGCTGGCGACTAGCACCTAAGGCGTAATTCCCTAAAAATGGGAAGGCATTGCCTTTATAACATGTAAACACACACAACAGAGCACAAAGATAGATACAAAACAATATGTAAACTGTATAACAAAAGTGTGATGGAATGTAAAAGGGGCCGGAAATACAAGACCAACTGTAAAGTACAAGAAACTGAAAGTACAACTAAAGAAAAGGAAAACAATTGTTGGGTCATCCTCTAAGGTTCCTGCCTAAAGGGTTGGTACATTTCACCTCCTCATCACTCCAGGTCCGTCAGTCTACTCCGTGTTCTGTCACGCAGTATGGTCCACCTCCTGGTACCGTTCGTTCCAAGTACTCTCAGTCTCAGTCAGTGACGTCCTTCGTCTGTATCCAACACAATGACGTGCGGGCATAGCCCATGCAGGGGTGAGCATAATGATACTTAGTAGGGACACCGAGACCCTCAAGGTATCTCAAAATCTAACAGAGATAAACAAAAAAGTATGATATCAATAGTTAAACCCACTTAGGTATATGCCCATACATATAACTATGTTATCATGTAATCCATCTCAATCATGTGGAAAAACACAAATGTTACTGACACAGCTCAACCAGGTTATTATTCAGATTATTGAAACCACGGATGCTAGATAACTCCTCCTCTGTTGAGTAGAGTGGGCCTGACGCGACAGTAAGACACTTCCCACTAACCTTGGATTGCTGAGGTACTCCTCCTGAAGAGTTCAGTGGGTCTGCTGCGTCACCAAGCATTCCCCACCATGGGTCTGCCGCCACAACCAGGTGCTCCCCCTAATATCCTGCAGAGGTACTCTTCCTGTCGAGTACCGCGGGTCTGCCACCACACATAGGAACTCCTATGCTATGGGCCTGACGCAACAACGAGGCGCTCCCCACTGGGCTAGTCGAGCCACTTCGAGTCAATCGGTCAGTAGTTGTCATGTCTCAGCAAGCTACTAGGTCTCTGCACTCTGTCTTCTCATCTCTAGAAGGATCCGCTCCACAAGCTACTAGTTGATACTCCAACTATCACAAAGTCCGACAAAAATTATCTAAAAGGTATTCCACGTTATAGAGGTCTCAATGCAACAAACGACACGTCAATCGAATGTCTGGTCTTTGGGTTATTAGCCTTTTAGTCCTGTGGGCCCGGTTGGATTCATGCATGATCCAACCTCACCATATCTCAACTATACCCCAAACTTTAGTGGGGTACACTCAAAGGGACCTCCATGCTCCAATATTTCAAGGGCCATTGGCGGTTCACCAAACGGACACTCGATGCCAATGATATCGCCAAAAAGGTAAAGGGTCATAGTGGGCCTGGGTCCGGTCTGACCCGGTCAGACCCACCCATCCCAAACCAATATAGGATGACCCGGTCTGGGTTGACCTGGCTTGACCCATTGGTTCTGGACAGGCCCATTAGGCGGGCCAGCACGTTTGGTTTGGCCTGGCCCCCTGGGCCCAGCCTCGCCAGCCACAAGGGGTCACGGAGGGCCGTGAGAGTGTGTACCTGTCGCAAGGGTGCTGACCGTTCTAAAGTCAGCACGAGGGCGGTTAGGCCTGGAGGGTTCCTCATGGGTGGCTTGGCCCGGAGTGCACTAAAACATCACAGCTCGGCCTAGAGGGTGATGCGAAGGACTGGCTAGGGGCGGCTCAGCCCTGGGCCAGGGGGCGCAGCCGGGGCCGGAGGGCGAGCTCGGCTTGGGCGCCGCGGGGTACATGGACGGAAGAGCTGTAGGGTTCGAGGGGCACACGGAGGCCAGTGGCCAGTTTGGCTAGTGGCGAGGTGGGGCGTGTGGGGTGCATGGACGGTGACACCGCGGGGTGTGCGGGGCGCATGTGTAGGACTACTCGGAAGGGGCTTGGGTGGGCGCCACGAGGGGCGCGAGAGGCGCGGCCTCTAGGAGCCGGGGTGCGGTGCGGCCGGAGCGCGGCTCGTCCAGGGTGCAGCGCAGCTCGGGCCAGTTCAGCAGGCGGGCATCACGACCGAGGTGGCTCGGAATCCAGAGGGTGGCGCGGTTCGTCCCGGGGCACCAGAGCGTCACGGGGGCAGTGCAGGTTTCCTTCGTCGCCTTCATCTCCTCATCGCCATGCCAAAGAACATCACAAAGAAGAATGGAAAAGGGGGGTCGGGCCATGTTGGTTTGTCCCGCACCCTCTGCGTTTAGGGTGGTAGTAACCAGTTCATCAAGAACAAAAACAAGGAATTATCACTGAAGATATCTTAAAAAACATCAATTCCCAATAATCCCTCAATAAAAAAATATTCCAAACCCACAAGGAAAAACATTCACGGAACATCTTGATAATAAGTTGGTCCATGTTCTTTGTTTTGGAATGAATGAAACAAGGAAATACAATCAATCAAAAAAATACCCTACCTTTGTTCATTGTACTTTTACAAAGTCGCGTGGAAGAAGACAGAGTTGTTCTCATTCATCGCGTCCTCCACACACTTCCAATCCCGAGCTCATACGTTGGTTCATTAACGATGATGAGGAGGGAGGGTCGGTCGTCAAAGACATCCCACTTCTGTTTCTTCTACAGGGTGCTTCAGAGGAATATGTCGAATATGCTCCTTGTCGACATTCTTCGTTGGAAGAACGCGTTGTTCGTTCTTCAATGGAGAAAGTAGTTCTATGTTGGAGAGAGCTTTTCTCTCTAAACCTCCTTCCTCCTTTTCCAATAAAAATAATAGGTATCCAAGAATAATAGATTATAAAATCTATTAAGTCATTGGCATAAAAAATCAAATTGGGTGAATTAATTAAGTTGGCTCCACTTAATTAATTCATGAGGTTGGCACAAGTAAAAGAGGAAAAGTTCTAGAATCTCTACCTCATTTATGAGGGATTTGAGAGGTTTTCCTCTCCCACCATTGTTAGGGGGTTTAGTGTCGGGTGGTCCTCACATCGTAGCCACTCGTGGAAGGTTAGGTTTGTGTGGGCCCCACCACCATAACCTCTCACAGGAGGTTGAGGTTTGGTGGTCCCCACCTCCAACTTCAACTTGGGTGGTTATAAAAGAAAAAAAATATAAAATAAAACATGTGTTTATTTTATTTTATTATTCCCACAAAAAACCCAAAAACTATCTTACACCCTCGATCAACTACTGTCGAGGTGAAAGTCTTCTTAAGCGAAAATCAGCGTTGTGAGTTCAACGGTGCCCTCAGATTTCAATTCCGAGCACCAGTTCAAAAGTTATAAAAACCCGCTCTTATGTTTACTGAACGTACCTGAACAAAAATTCAGAAATTGATTCTGGGAAACCTAGGTCACGGAATCATGCACCGTCAATTTTTGCAGACTCATAAAATTCTCATTTAAATAAAAAAAATACATGGGAACTCTATGTCTTTAAATTATCCCAACCTCAGGGATTTATGTCCCCGTGAGCTGAAAATCATAACTAAGGGAACATTTGGGGGTATGGAGAACACCGACGTGCTCCCCTAAAGGTTCTCGTGCTGCCAGTGAATGCACATCAGAGGTATCGACCGTCCATGAATGACCCACTCCTATTGATCCTCAATCTCTACTAGAAACTCTGTAAAAGTTTCCCCATCATTGACAACCAATTCACCATGTCCAATGATGTTGGAAGGGTCATGCACGTATCTCCTCAGCTGAGATACGTGAAAAAGGTTGTTCACTAGGTGCAACTGAGGTGGAAGAGCTAAACGGTTTGCCGCCTCGCCATCTCTACTAAGGACCCGAAAAGGTTAGATGAATATTGGATATAACTTGCCTCCTCAGCCAAATATCTGTAGACCTCATTGAAGTGAGACCCTAGAAAGGTTTGGTTACCATCCACGAACTCCATAGGTCTTCATATCCTATCATCATACTACATCTGCTTACTTTGTGTAGTCTTCATCCACTTATGGATGATCTTCACCATCTCTATGGTAGCCCAATCCATCTCTGGTCCCACTAGTGCTAACTCCCCAGGGTTAGTCCATCACAATGTTAATTTTCAAGGTCGCACATACAACTCCTCAAAAGGTGCCATCCTAATGGCGGAGTGATAACTGTTTTTGTATGAAAACTCCACCAAAGGTAAGTGGTCCTCCCAACTAAAACTGAATTTGAGGAAACAAGCACGTAGCATGTCCTTGAGGGTCTGAATGGTACGCTCAGTCTGACCATCTGGATGAGGATGGAAGGCAGTGCTCAAACGAATCTATATCATGAAAGCTTCCATCAACCCCTTCCATAGTCGGGAATTAAAGTGTGTGTCATTATTGGAGACAATCATCAATGGTACTCTATGTAGCCACACAATCTTCTCTATGTAAGGGAATCCCAAGCTTTCTACTGAACCCTGCTCTCTGATCGGTAGAATGTGTGCCGACATGGAGAGTCGATCAACAATTACCCAAATTGAGTCGTGACCCCTAGATGTATGTGGAAGTCCCATTACAAAATACATTGATATCCCATCCCACTTCCATTATGGGACCTCTAAAGTCCGAACCAGGACTGTTGGTACCCGATGATCTACCTTCACTTGATGAAGAGTGAGGCACCGAGAAACAAATTATGTAACTGCATTCTTCATTCCCAACCACCAGTGCTGTCGTCGGAGGTCCTGGTACATCTTCACCACTCATGGATGTACCACTAGAGGGGTTTTGTGGAACTCCATCAACAATTCCACCTGAATTAAAAATGGTACCAAAGCACGTCCTCTAAAAAGGATGACATGGTCCCCACCTTTAGAAAATTCATTAGGTGCTTAATCTATGGATATCTGAGAACATTGTGTCTTGTAGTGAGTGTCACGACATTGCGCCTCCCTGACTCACTGAAGATGTGGGGGAGTGATTGTAAGTGACTGAAGGAAGGCTCCTCCATCTCTATCCACAAAGGATATCTGTAAAGAATCCAGTTGCTCTGTCACCTCACCTAGTAGCTGTATACCAGATCTCCTACTGAGTGCATCTAAAACAATATTCCCCTTCCTAGGAGTATAGACTATCACAAAGTCAATGTCCTTGAGGAACTCAATCCAATGTCTCTATCTTAGGATCAGGTCCTTCTGATAGAAGATATTCCTGAGACTCTTTTGATCATAGTACATGATAAAACGTTCACCCATTAGATAATGTCTCCACATCTTCAAGGAAAAGACCACTGCTACTAACTCCACGTCAGGTGTAGCATTGTTTTTCTCATGATGTCTCAGCTAACGATAGCCATATGTGATCACTGATCGCTCCTGCATCAGGAAACATCCATGTCTGATCCCTAATGTGTCGTAGTTGACTACGTACCCTACGCCTTCCTCTGGAAGCCTCAAGATGGGGGCCCTAGTCAGCCTCTGCCTCATCTCTTGAAAGCTCTGATGGAACCTCTCCGACCACAAAAAGGGATTCCCCTTCTTCGTCAAGACTGATAGCAGCACTGCAACTCTGGAGAATTCTGTCACAAACCTCCAGTAATAACCAGACAAACCCAGGAAACTACATACCTCCATCACACTCTTAGGTTGCTCCCAAGAAAGTACTGCCTCAATCTTTACTGGATCCACTACAAATCCAGCCTCTGATATGACATGTCCCAGAAAGTGAACTTATTTGATCAAGAACTGGAACTTCGAGAGCATACCATAAAGCTGGTGCTCTCGGAATGTGTCCAGTACTACATGCAATTAATATGTATGCTCCTCCTCAGTAGTCGAGTAGATCAGAATGTCGTCGATGAAGACTATGACCAAGCGATCAAGGTATGGATGAAATATCATTTTCATGAGTCCCATGCACAATGCTGGAGCATTGGTTACACTGAATGGCATAACCAAGAACTCGTATTGGTCGTACCAACATCTGAAGGCCATCTTCTACACATCCTCGTCTCGAACTCTGAGCTGGTGATAGCCTGCTTTGAGGTCTATCTTTGAGAACCATCGTGCTCCCTTCAACTGATCAGAGAGGTCGTTAATCTTCTGTAGTGGGTACTTTTTCTTTACGGTCACCTGGTTCAGGAGCCAATAGTTAACACAAAGCATCAAGATCCCGTCTTCCTTCTTGGTGAACAGAATCGGGGATGCCCAGAGAGAAACAATGGGCTGGATGAATCCCTTCCCCTGCAAGTCCTCAAGTTGTACATGCAGCTCATGAAGCTACGCAGGAGCCATCCAATATGCTATAGTAGATATTGGTGTCATCCCAGAGTATAAGTCAATGTAAAATTCCACCTCTCTGTGAGGAGGTATACCTAGAACATCATCAGGGAAGACATCCGTGTACTGGTCCACCACTACATGATAGCTTAGACTCTCCACATCAACTACTCCGAGGGTAAGACAAGACAACCGATGAGTGATCGTCTACACTCTCCTTCAGAAAAGTCCATCACGCATTGCAAAGGCCCCCTTATTGCTGATGAAGGTAAACCTGGTCCCATCCGTGCGGACACACTGCACTTTGTGCCTAATACATTCAATCTGAGCATCGACTGTAGATAACCAGTTCATACCCAAGATGACATTGTATGACCTCGACACCGCTACTAAGATATCCCAGCCAAATCTGTCACCTCCTAGAGTAAGTTCACACTACTTTAACTTGTGTGTAATCATCGATTCTTCTCCCATAGGAGTCTCTAGCAGTATGTATCGAGCCAATGGCTCCCTCAGAATTTCTGAGCTCTAAACGAGGGCAGTGAAAATGAAAGAGTGACTGGCACCTGTGTCTACAAGAACTGCAGCTAAAGTGGAATAGAAACAAATTGTACCTCATACCATCTCTAAAGAAATATAATTTTAGGACTCATATACCTATATATGAGCTCTCACATGTACACCTTCTCCCTTCGGTCGGGGTGGTCCTCATGGTTGTGGTTGCGGTAACACCTCAAAATTTCATGCACCGCTAGCTGCATGTCCAGCTCCTCTGCCACATCCGCCTGCTCCCTGCAGACCACCTAGATAGAATCTCTATCTCTGTCTGGGCGGTCCTTCGACCGTCTGCTGACGATTCAAATAGAGGTTCGGATAGTCATGAGCCATGTGACCCTGCCTGCCGTATGTGAAACACTTCCATCTCAAGGCACGTATTTCTCTACTATGGGTTCCCCGCACAACCAATCCTGAGTCATGCGGTCATCCACCAGTAGGTTTGGTCCGCTTGGAACTTTGTGACATCTGTCTTCTAACAGTTTTAGAATAATCTTCTATGTGTCGAATGGTGGAGGATCTCAATGCTAGAGACTGTTCAGCAAGGAAACTCTCCACTATGAGGACTCTCTCTAACACCACTGCCTACATCGGGATGCCGAGTGAGATCACTGAAGCTATGATCTCCCACTGGAGTCCCTGATCGAAGGTCCAGTCCCTGAAGAAAGGGTCACATAACATATCAATGGAGTATCATGAGAGGTCTGTAAACCTTGCTGAGTACTGATCTACAGTCTTGCTGCCCTATTGCAGAAGAAATAGCTCCTGAATACGCATAGTGCAGATAATCACTGGGACAAAATCTTCCCGAAATAGTATCTCAATGTCTTCCTAGAGAAGCGCCATCTCATCATGAACTAGGAGCATCAAGATCCAACATGTAGTCGTTGCTTCCTGTAGAAGGCTAGTAGCAAGAATCACCCTAAGGTCTGCTGGTGTCCCTACTAGTCAGAAAACTCTCACCATATCCTCTAGCCAATCCTTAACTGCCTGTGGGTCCGTCTCTCCCATAAACATGGGTGGCCTCTAGAACTGGAACTCATGCAACGAGCTCAAGCGGTGTTCATCGTCTACTATTTGGGTTGGTGGCATCAGTGGCCCAACAGGGAGGGGTACCGCTGGTGCCTCCGCTGGAAAAGGGCCCTGCACCGAGGCCTCATCGCTCAGTGGGCTATCTGTGCGTACAACTCTCGGGACTATAGCACGTCATCTGTGGGGAGGCGCCCTGAATGAAATAGATGTGACACATTCAAAAGATCATACCTGGTGAGTTGACCTGGTTGAGATGAATTAAAAAAAACTTTTGAAAACACACACACGATCAGTGTTTTCTTTCACTGAGTCAGAAATCAGAAGTCGCGGTCCTGGTGTATGGATACATCAGTCATCACACCAATACTGGACTCCCGGAACTGAGAACTACAATCAATACTCTTAACAATATTGCATCATAGAAAATAATGATCAGAGTCATATGTTATGTGGTAGAACCAACGCCACTGAAACCAATTTTTCATGACCCGTCCCCCGGGGCCTGTGTTGTGACTACACCAAGCCCGCCTTGCATAGTCCAGGGGCTGGCGACTAGCACCTAAGGCATAATTCTAAAAAACTATGAAGAAATTTTTTTTATAACCTGTAAATGAACACAACAGAGCACACAACTAGATACAAAACACTATGTAAACTATATAACATAAGTGTGATGGAAAGTAAAAGGGGATGGAAATACAAGACCAACATTAAAGTACAAGAAACAGAAAGTACAACTGAAGAAAAAAAAAATTTCCCCTAGGTCATCCTCTGAGAATCCTTCCTGAAGGGTTGGTACAGATCGCCTCCTTAGTACTCCAGGTCTATCCATATCCTTCGTGTACCATCACACCATATGGTCCACCTCCGGGTACTATCCGGTCCTGGTACTCTCATCCCCAATCAGAGTTTTTAGTCGTCTTCATCCAACATAAGGAGGTGAAGGCATAGCCCGTGCAGGGGTGAGTATAAGAATACTCAGTAGGTACCTCGAGGCCCTCATGGTCTCTCAAAATCCAACAAGGATAAACCACAATTTATAAAATCATTAGATAACCCCACTTAGGTATATGCCCATACATATAAATAATTTATCAAGTAATCTATCTCAATCATGAGGAAAAACACAAATATTATTGACTCAACTCGACTAGGATTTTAGTCACATTAATAAAACCAAGGCTGTTGGAGAACTCCTCATCTGTCGAGTATAGTTGGACTACCATAACACCAAGGAACTTCTCACTAACCTTGGACTACTGAGGTACTCCTCTTGTTGAGTACCGTGCATCTGTTGTGTAATCAAGGCGCTCCCCACCATGGGTCTGCCACCACAACCAGGTGCTCCCCCTAATAACCTGTAGAGGTACTCCTCCTGTCGAGTACCGTGGGTCTGCTACCACAACCAGGCGCTCCTCCGCCGTGGGTCTGTCGCCAAAACCCGTCGCTCCCCACTGGGCTAGTTGGGTCACTTTGAGTCAATCGGTTAGCAGTCGTCAAGTCTCATCCAGCTACTAGGTCTTTGCACTCCGTCCACTATTCCCTAGAAGGATCCGCTACACGAACTACTGGTCAATACTCCAACTATAACGAATTCCCACGAAGAAGTTTCTCAAAGGTCTGCCACATCAAAGAGGTCTCCACGCAATAGACGATGCGTCAATCCGAAGCACAGTCTATGAGTTATTTGCCTTTTTGTCTTGGGGTCCTGTTTAGATTCGTGCATGATCCAACCTGATTGTATCTCAACTAAACCCCAAACTCTAGTGGGTTATACTCAAAGGGACTGCAATGCTCCATAATTACCAGGGTTGATGACGGTTTTTCAAACGGATGCACGGTGCCAAAGATATGTCCAATGAAGGTAAAGGGTCGTAGTGGTCCTGGGTCCAGTTCGACCCGGTCGGACCCACCTGGACCGACCCCGTCTGGGCCGACCCTGTCTAGGTGGGCCATCTCGTTAGGTTCGTCCTGGCCCGCTGGCCCTCACCCAGCCAGCCGCAAGGGGTCGCAGAAGGCCGCAAGATCGCAGACCGGTCGCAAGGGCGCAGACCGGTCCTAGGTCGGCGTGAGCGTGGTTCAGCCTAGAGGGCACCAACTGGGCGGCTCGGCCAGGAGGGCACTGCGAGGATGCGGCTCTGCCCTGGGGGCGCCACGAGGGGCCTGCTCATTGTGGATCAGCCAGGGGCTGGGGGGCGCAGCCGGGCCCAGAAGGCCGGCTCGGCCAAGGTGTCATGGGGCGCATGGAGGTCAGAGTCCGGTTCGGCAAATGGTGACGCGAGGCGCATGGGGTGCGCAGACGGCAGATCCGCGGGGCGGGTGCCATGGTCGGCTAGTCCAGGGCTCGGGAGGGCATCGCGAGGGGCACGGGAGGCCCTGAGGCTTGGAGCCAGGGCACGGTGTGGCTGGAGCACGGCTCGGCTGGGGTGCGGCTTGGCTCAATCTGGTTCAACCGGCGGGAGGTGCGGCCAGCAGGCGACATGTCGGGGGCGGCTCCGAAGCTAGAGGGCGGCACGGTTAGTCCCGGTGCATCGGAGCGTCGTGGGGGCGGCACAGGTTTCCTTCGTCAACTTTGTCACCATGTCTCCATGACAAAGAACATCACAAAGAAGAACAATGGAGGGGGGTCAGTCCATGTTATTTTTCCCCACACCCTCTGTGTCTAGGGTGGTAGAAATCGGTTCATCAAGTACATAAAAAAGGAATGATCATTGAAGATATCTTAAAAAATGTCAATTCCAAATAATCTGTCAATTACAAAATATTCCCAAACAGCAAGGAAAATCATCTGCAAATCAACTTAATAATAAGTTTGTATGCATTATTTATTTTGGAAGGAATGAAATAAGGGAATAAATTCAGAAAAAAAAATCCCCAGCCTTTGTTCGTTGTTCGTTGACAAAGTCACGTGGAAGAAGACAGAGTTGTCCTCATTCGTCGTGTCCACCACACACTTCCAATCACAAGCTCGTACGTCAGTTCATTAACAACTATGAGGGGGGAGGGTCGGCCTTCGAAGACGTCCCACATTGGTTGCTTCTGCAATGTGATTTTGAGGAAGAAGTCAAATAAGCTCCTTGTTAGGATTCTTCATTGGAAGAACGCATTCATCGTTCTTCATTGGATAAACTTGTTCTTCATTGGCAAGAGTTTTTCTCTCAAAAGTTACTTCATATTTTTCTAACCAGATGAATAGGTATCCAAGAATAATAGATTATAAAATATATTAAGTCGTTGGCATAAAAATTCAAATTGGATGAATTAAATAATTTGGCTCCATGGAATTAATTCATGAGGTTGGCACAATTTAAAGAGTTGAAGGTCAAGAATCTCCCCCTCATTTATAAGGGGGTTGAAAGGTTTTCATCTCCCAATATTATTAGGGGGGTTTAGTCCATGGTGGTTCCCACAACGTAAGCTCTAGTGGAAGGATAGGTTGGGGTGGGCCTCACCACCATAACCTCTCATGGTAGGTTAAGGTGTGGTGGTCCCCACCTCCAAATTCAACTTGGGTGGTTATAACAGATAAAAATAAAATAAAACATACATTTATTTTATTTCATTATTCCCACAAAAAACCCAAAAACTATCTTCCACCCTCGACCAACTGTCATCCAGGTGAAAGTCTTCTTAAGCGAAAACTGGCGCTATGAGTACAATAGTGCACTCGGATTTGAATTCCGAGCATATGATCAAAAATTATAAAAACTCACTCGTTTGGTTACTAAACATACACATAAAAAATATCAGAAATTGATTTCAGGCACCCCGGGCCTCAGAATCAAGCGTCGTCAACTTTCATAGACTCATAAAATTACTATTTAAATAAAAAAATACATGGAAATTCTGGTTCTTTACAATATATATTTTTAATGATTTTTAAAAAAATTCTAACTATATAAAATAAAATTATTATTGTGAAAAATATATTGAAATAGTTGATGTGTATCAATGATAATATTACACAATATTTTTATCTACGCCAAATTCAATATCACTAGTGTAGGGGTGCTACATCTATATTAATTGACATTTAATGAATCAATGATCTGATTTCTATATTCTGATTGAATATTATAATAAGATACACTAATGATACATTTGTACATGAAATTTACATTGGGTCATTTTTGTTACTATTTTATTATTCATTTTGAACCATTGGGATCGTCAGATAGAATTTTTAGATATCCAATAATTTTAACCTAACCTATTTATTGGTTAAATGAGTGAGAATGAAGAAGAGGAATAAAAAAAATGTCCAAATTTTTGGAAAAAATTGGTTTGAAGTAAAATAATTTGATAATGGATTACATTAAATAAATTATTATTAAATCGTTATACATTTACAAAGTTATAGATCTGAAAAAAAAATTATTTTCAGTACTTTAGGGTGCTAGTTTGACATGGAAAACTATATTTTTTCATCGAAAAGTATGAATAATAATTTCAATAGATAGTGAATAACATCATGAATAATGTAATTCACATATTACATTAATGGATTCAATTATAGAGCATGAATAATGGGAACGTCATATGTAATTTATAATAACATAATTTTATGATCTATAATTAATTTAAATTCTAATACATTATTCATTAATGATCTAGTTGAAAATCTAAAATAATTTGATGATGTATAGTTATTTTACATTATGGAAATGAACATTCCTATGGAATTACATAACCGTGGATTTATCCAAGAACTTATGTTCCCATATAAGGATTTGAAATATTATATTCATTAAGAATATAGAAAGGTTAAATTTTTTCTTGCATTATAATTTAATGAAATATCACACTTTTAACAACAAATGTTTCATGCATTTCTATTATCATATGTAATTTTTCTACTATAAAAAAATATGAATTTTGATATTCGTTATTAATTTTCATAAATTGAAATGACCAATACACATATTCTAAAATATGAAATTCCAAAGTCACATAAAATGATGATTTCATACTATAATGTATGTCATAAAAATCTATAGACATGGAGGTTTTGTGGGAGAAAAATAGTGGAAGGTGCCACAATTTATTATGATCCACCATCACATGATATAATTCATTGTTTGTGTCCCATATATAAATATAAAGCATACATATAACAAAAATTTATCAAATATTTTCACACAATTTAAATTATATGATTTTAATATGGAACAACATTGTAATTTTTGTGTACAATGTATCCTAAAGAAATTTTCAAATAATATGTATTATAGAATAATAATCATTATTTTATGAGTAAATTTTTTAATATTCATGGAAAATAATACTTGTTGTATTCATGTACATAAAATTTTGTTCTAGGGAATAAATTCCATAATCTATTAGAGGTCGTTCTATTTATCATGTCTGAAGTGATACTTTGCAAAGAAACACAACTTTAATGTCGCACTAATATATGGATATCGATTCTAATTATCCAATGGGTGATTATTCATGATGAGAAGTTATAAAATCTAGACATTAAGTAATAGATAAAAGGATTGGGGGTATTTTCTTATTTCAAGAAGTCATTTGGGAATATTTCTTTGTCGATAGTCCACATTCCTTTTCATCCATTACCCATAGACTTAGGTTAATCTAATCACATGGGAACCCATGACTATTTTAATATTATAAAAAATTATGTGGTTTTTTAAAGTTAGATATGGAAAATAAGGTTGAAAGATTCCATAATTCCAAAAAAACAATGAGGAAGAGGAATTATTCAATGGACTATTCAATAGACATAATGATATTTTCTGATAGTATATCAATGTAAATAAATGATTTTAATGTGAATCTTGGTAATGAATATAAAATTACCCCTCATCATGGAGAAGGAAAATAGATTAAATGTGAATATCCCTATGGAAATTTTTATTTTAATAGGTAATATATTAATAATTTAAATGTATAATGTTATTGAATAATTCATATGGAAACAAGGATCAAGGTTAAAAAATAAGCACTAAAATTACCCATTTGTGGGAATGATGATCACATGGAATCATGTAAAAATAAATATCATCTACAAGATATTTTCAATGAAATACTGACAGAGGTGGTAGATAATCATAGTATCAAGTAGTTGGTGAGAGGGAATGAGGATATGTTTTGAACGGAATACATAGAATAAATATTAAAATAACCCGTAAATAAAATATTTCTAATTACAAGGAGACATTGGAAGATAAATTAATTATTCAAGTTCCAGATCAATTTGATCTACTCAAGAACTCCCTAGAGGATTCGCTGTTAAAGATCAACCAAAACAATTACAAAAAATAATGTATTGAAATTATGTTTGAATGAGTTAAAAACATATATCTAAATAAAGAACTATATGTATGGATAAATAATAAAGGGATAAAATTTAATTGAATATTCAATAATGGAATGATTAATTTTGAATAATTCCTAGTCACCGTTGACAAGATAACCAAATATTTTAAAGATTAACTCAATTATAATCCATTGATGATGGGATTCACACTATTATTGATATTAAAAAAGTAATTTGGGTTAGTTATTTTAAAAATATCATGGGTTGAATTTTTTTGATATCTATTTTTTAAAAAAATTCCACATTTTGGGTTTTTTAGGGTTAAAAATATTCTCGATAATCTGTTTTATCCAAAAAATAAAATATTAAATTTGGATGAAAGGATATGATATGGAGAAATATACATTCCAAATATAGATAATAATTTTTTTTATATGAATATTCAATCAAAAACAATATGATCTATGCCAGAATCATATAGTTTTATTGTCATCAGAATCATAAATACATAAAAAATGTTTTAAAAAAATCAATATAATGTCCCAAAAATATTGTCAAAAAAAGTCTCCCTTCTTATAAATATAACACATATAACCATTACACATATTGTATAGAAACTAATCATAATAAATTGTTATATTAGATGTGAAATAAGGGTTAAAAGGAAGATATGAATGACCACTTAAACATAATATGAGAATAAATATTTGAGAAAATGATCTTAACATTTGAAAAAAACCATCATATAATAGACAAAAAACATGATTCATAGAATAAATTATTGTATATCATAACACATTAATCATAATGTAATTATTAGAAATTACCCATGAGAGTATAAAATTGTCTTAAGAAAATATTTTTTGGCACACAAATTTGCATATAAAATAAATTCCTTATTTAAGGATCACATCTAATACTATTATACAATAAAGGTTAAATTCACAATTGCAGCATATCCATAAGAATGTATCACAAAAAATTCAACCACATGGGTTATAAAAGCATAATAAACATGTCTCAATCCATGTTATAGACCTAATGATCTCATGAAATAGCCATATTTAAACAATTCTTTTCAAATGGTATATAATTATAAAAATTAAATTACGATGACTAAAATTATAAATCTATGATAAAACATCATAAAATATTCATAGTTAAAAACTATTTAAAAAGAATAGTTTTCCTAAAAATTTCATATTTTAATCATTGCATAACCCATGTAAAAGAAAGAAGGGTTCAAAATGTTTCGTCATAACATTATTAAGATTTATGAGACAGAAGAGTTTCATAGAATTGTCCTTCAATCATTATCATCATAATTATTCCAATAAATAAATGTCTAAAGTACCATTGGATAAAATCCTCATTGAATAATCACTGACATCCAATAATTATATCATGTAGGAACAATGAGTTTAAATGATCAGTAGAACACTGTCTTGAAGAAATTTAACTTGTAACTATGAAATATGTTATTTAGAATCCATAAAATGAACTTATTATTAAGTAAATTGTTATCTTCTAAAGTAAACAATGAATCATTTAATGGTTTTTTATGATCATTAATCATTCATTAAGTTATAAATAATCATTAATTCCATATATGTAAAAAATGATTCCATTCATTATTTTGGTAAAAATAAAAATGTACCCCATTACAATAAAAACATCAAAACTACCTTTAAATTATATTAATATTAAACCATGAGTAAAAATATAATTATCCATATATGATATGATTATTAGAACCTTATTGATTTTTTTTATAAAAAATGTAAATTTTTTATAAACAATTTGTTATTTGAGATAGATATATAGTTATAATTCCTTAAAATAATTATATTAGTTTATTGATTATATAAAAAAAGGTAAATAAAAGTAAATAGTTTAATATATATATATCAATATGAGAACAAAATTAAATGGTTTTATCAAAAAAAATTATTATATAATTTACTTTAATATAAATTTAACACAAAAAATTCCTGATTAATATGATACTGAAACATAAATACCATACAAATTTTTTAATGTTTGAATAAAAACCTCAGGAAATATACTACAATATATATTTTAATATCCCCATATAATTCATGGGAATCCTTATAAATTAAATTCATTTATAGTATATAAATGAGAAATAGATTTTTTTAATACAGAAAATATATCACAAAAATAAAAGTGAGATGAAAATGGATAACCTCAGTTTGTACATTCTTTGATGGTTATCATAAATCATGTATAGTAAATTATATTTTTTTGTGATTAAATATAATAACCATTTATTTAATTATAATATAATATATTTTTGACTTAAAACCTTTCATCTCCAATTTATTTATAATTAATTGTTATAATAATTGTTCTGAAGTTGTAATGATTCGATGTTTGACGAAATTTTTTTTGAAAGTATTGAACTTAATATAATGATCCTAGATTTGTCATGTACAAATATATAATTCTGATAAAGAAAACATGTATACCAAATATATGATATACATTAATCTATAAATGGAATATATTGAAAAATAAATTACATCGTTCATGGATTTGGAAGGCCATACGTACACATGAACACTTTTTTCACTATTCGATGTACAAAATAAAAAAGGAAAAATAATAATAATAATTTAATTTTAATTTTTATATTATATATCTTATATATTAATTAAAATAAAAACATTCATGTATAGATTAAATTAAAAAATAAAAATATCTCTTTTTGGATGTGGAAGTCCAAACGTATACAGAAGCAGTTTTATCATTTTCTAATGGATTAAAATGTAGTAATGTATATATGATATTATAATTATATAAGGGAAAAAAGATTTAATAAATATAATATATAATCATTAAACCCATCATAATACACTTCCTTGAAATATTGATAAGGGAAATGAATTGCATAGCTTTCTAGAAAAAGTAGTCGACACATACGCATCTGTAAAACATTCACATCATATTTGATGAAAAGGTGAATTATTATGGTTCCATTATCATAATTAAATATTATAATATTGAGGTTACATGATATATTATTTTATGAATAATGAAATATATATATTGGAAGTAAAATTGGAAATGATTTGAATATGGTAGGTCTAGATGATTACCTCTCCTTCAATTGGCCTCCCCCAATCTGATTATTAGGTATTATTGGAATGAAATTGTAAGAAGAAAAACACCACATATTGATATATTTAGATGTTTAAAATATGATTTATTATGTTTTTTATGAGTTATATGTCTCAGTTTTTTTAATGAAGAGAATGGAGTGGTGTCCTGAGATATGTGGGGGGAAAAATAGTTTTAATTTATCAAGAGATTAAAATATATTGATGTTATTATTAATCAAAATGATTAAAAATATAAGGATATTATAAGGTGGTATAGGATAAATTTTAAATACTTATAGGAAATTTTAATTATATTTTATTTGGAAATATTACCCTTATCTCATAGTTTTAACCCACGTCGATAAAATGGGTTTCACATTAACCTATGTAACATCATTTGTACAATATTTAATAATCTTTTCAACCAAAAAATATTATTAACCTCTAAAAAAATTAAATACATTGATTTAAAATATGGAATCCATATTTAAATATTCTCGTCATATAATTCATATAATTTAATTTAAAATTAATGTTGTAAAATGCGATGATGAGTTATTTTCATTAAAAATGTTTTCCTATGTACACTATTTATTTAGAAAAAAACTAAATAAACTTCTTTATAATGTAACTAGTTTGATTATAAAAAATATAATTCAATAAATTTTACCATTATATCAATTTTTTGAAACACATGATTTTAGAAAATTTGTAAAACAAAATGATAGTTTTCAATAAGAATGTGTATTTTTTAATTTCCATTGAAAAATCAATATTTTTGTAATAAATATAAGACTGATATTGAAGTTAATAAAATAATGATTAATTTTGCAAATTAATTATTAAAAATTAAAATAAATTGATTATATTATTTTATAAAAAAGTAATAAATTTTTTTAATCATAAATGTAATTTCAAAGAATATAATTAAATTAATGAAAATTGAGTACTTTTAACCAAATATTAAACTTTTCTATGAATTCAAAAAATATATATTTATTTTTCAAAAGGTTGATAGTATTATTCACTTAGAAAATTTAATGGCTATATTATAATTGTGTACTATATTATGGTTCATTTTAACATGGGTAAACATATTTGATAAGAAATTGATAAATTTAAATTAAAGATAAATATATCATAAAATTTTAAAATATTACATTCTAACCCCCCTTAAATTGAATTTCAACCTCAAAATTCCATCACAATGCATAATAAATATGAGGATATCCTGGTTTTATCACATCATATGGTTCCCATATAAATTCGTTTAATTTATGATTCTTACAAGGATCTCTAATGATGTGATTAGTCTTGTTTCATAGAACATTATATCTATGATTCAAGATGTCTACAATTTTTTCATCATAGTAAATATATAGATCTAGTTTTATGATTGATGAGTTTTATTCATGTGATGGATAAGTGATTCACTTCTTTAAGACAGTAACCTAGAACACATCATTATTATGTGAGAGGTTATGGGGAAGCACTAAGCGATAAGCTACCATCCCAACACAATGAATAATCTCTAAGTGGAATATATACCTAAGGAATAAATTTAAACTATTTAATAATCTCTTAATTATCTTCCATGATTAAATTAACATGAATACCTTAAAAATGAATTTTAATTACAAATTTCACCCAAATTGTTAATAGAATTCTTTATTTGACTCTAAGCTGTCTTGATGTTATCCAAAATGGATCCATCAATCATAGTGGTTTTGTCATCCTGATTAGGTCCCAATATTATTATTTCCAAAACATAAATATAATTATGAATGAGTTCTAAAAATATTCATTTATAGTTCTTCATATGAATCCATCATAATGATCATGAGATAGTTATTTTTGTTTAAAACACAACTAGATGAAGCTATTAATCTCAAGAGACATTGAAATCCATAGAACAAGATCTTATTGTATACTATATGGCTTGAACGGTTCTATCAGGTTTATCATGAATTTTTATTTTAAAATTTCTATATAAAATCAACATTATATGCTGAGACTATTGAATACTTATCTAGAACTTGAACGTAAACCATTGTTCTTAATCAGGTCAAATTATATGTGGTAATCTATTCAACCATAAAAATTACGAAATGTATATTTCAAGAAGCATCAGTGGTGTGAAATTCATCAAGATAATAGTGAATTTAGATGTCATCAAAATGGGATAATCTACAACTCTAGTATAATAATAGTCCTAATATGTTTTAGAGTTTTTGATGACAATATATGTTGGGATTGTTCCCATTTCTATCCACGTATGGGTTGTAATTGTATCATAACAAATGAAATTTGTATCATGTTCTTAAATGGTTGACATACCTGGTACCTGGATACATACTCTATAATATATATCTTCATGTTGTCGGATCATATTTAAACATTTATATATCATTACTTAATCATATATCCTTGATAAATATAGATTGACTAACTATGGTATTTATCAAAAAAAAATCATCAAATTTGTTATGGGTATGCATATAAATTGTTCCAAGACAATATCATTCTTTAATATTCACATTTATGTGGATAAGATTTATAACCATAATTGGAAGCTCTATATTATACTTATTTACATATTTATTATTTACATGGATTTATAGTTGAACCCAAATTAGAGAAAGATGTTATTTCTCCCCTTCAAAAAATATTCACATATCTATTCATTACAATTCTAGAAATAATGTATCATTAATGATCATCATCAATGATATTCTAGAATTACTCATTTGAATATAATCCACATCCACAATGTTTCCTTTTCTTTTATTGTAATATATTGAAGAGTCACAATCTTTAATCGAATTAAACAATAATCTTTTATAAAGAGATAAAATATTTCTATTTGAATATATAATGTAAAATGTTTTTTAGTATATATATCACATGATTATCAATAAATATAATGAAATATTATATTTGAATATAAAAAATATAGTAGCTAACCCCAAATCATGAGTTGGGTAATTTTTCTCTTGAATCATCAATTAAAATAAGGTATTAGTAGTCAATATATAATTATACACTAGGAATAATCTCAATACCTACTTTTATGTATAAAAAACATTAAAAATAATTCATTACTATAGGTTGTATATGCGTAGGTGTAGTTACTAACCATCTCTTTAGTTCATCTAATTTTATCAAATTCATCTATACTAATGAACCTGGCTCTAGTATAAGTTATGTAGTGATTGGATTAGACATGAAACATAAATTCCATATAATGTGTTAATAAAATCATGAGAAACCATGAAAACTAAATACCATTTGAAATTTGTTGGTATTGGAAAATTTTAATCAACATATATCCTTGATGGATCAACCATTATACACTTATTTGTGATTATATGACTAAATAAATGAATCTTTTTTCGCCAAAATTTACACATGGTATATTTAACATATTGCTTCTCCAACTATGATGTCATCAGTTTAATCCAAAATTTATATTCATGACCTTATTTTATCATATAAAATTTGTAAATATCATCCATAAATACTACCACAAACTAAAAGAATGTAATTTATAAATAATTAAATCATTAAATACATGATGAAAATGGGGGAATTTTTAGAACCAAGTGGTATTAGTCTAAATTTATAGTGTAAATTCCTCAAACCTAAATTATTTGTCATAATTTCATTACTTTTTTCTAAGAACACATAAAATCTTAATCAAGAACATGACATAGAAAAAATATTATGCTTGTTTTCATTGAATGTATAATTAATAAATAAGAATTAGTGAACAATTATATTTTATTGTGGTCTTTTCTAGTTCTGGATAACCAATATAGAGTCCCATTGATCCATCAAAACTCTTAATAAAAATAATAGGTGAACACCATGGTGATTCACTTTTTTGAATGAATCCCTAAACTTTATAATCTCGATGTTGCTTCACTAATAAATGAATCTCAATATGGTCAATTATATATGCATCATTTGAAATAGGTTTAAATTAATGTATGAGTTTCATTGAAAACTCAACATCACCATTCAAAGGCAAACTATGAAACTCATCTAAAAATACATAAAAGAACTCATATATGATAGGTAAATTGTTGATTTTAATTTTTTATCCATCCATCTAAGTTAAAGGATCATTTTGAAAAGGAATAAATACCCATATAATTCATGTAATTTGAATTGTATTGTCAATTTTATCAATGCACCAATAGATAATTTTTAGATGGAGTAGAGTAACAAAAGTGACTTCCCATTTTCATAAATTGATGTCAGATTTACATTAAAAATTCTTATCCCCTCCAAAGATCGCAAAAAAATAATCTAGGTAAAGAATTACAAGATTATCAGGAATTGTATTCCAAAAAAATATCAATTATATATGATTAATTGTAATAATATTAGGTCATTGTACCATTAGAATCATTCAAATATAATTCATCATTTAAAAAATACAAATGAATTATAATAAAATTATAATAATGTTATGATATTAATTAGTGGGTAAATCCATAATCACTAGTGCAGAAAACGTTTTTTACGTCGGTTATTTTTCATTTTTTACGTCGGTTTCTAGCCGACGTTAATACAGGCGACGTTATAAATAACGTTTTTGACATCGGTTATTTAAAAACCGACGTCAAACACATAAAATCGTGATGTTTATGACGTCGATTATTTTAGAACCTACTTGATAAAAAAAATTTGAAGGGTTTATCACGTCGGTTATTTAACAACCGACGTGATAAAAGGCCTGGAAAATGGTTTATCACGTCGGTTATTAAAAACCGATGTGATAAAAGGACGGGGAAATGGTCTATCACGTCGGTTATTAAATAACCGACGTGATAAACCGGGGGGCGGGGGGTTTGTCACGTCGATTATTATAGAACCTCCATGATAAACCGGGGGAGGGGGGTTTATCACGTTGGTTTTTTAATAACGGATGTGATAAACTAGGGGAGGGGGGTTTATCGCATCGGTTCTTAAATAACCGACGTGATAAACCGGGGGGAGGGGGTTTATCACGTCGGTTATTAAATAACCAACGTGATAAACCGAGGGGCGGGGGTTTATCACGTCGGTTATTAAATAACCAACCTGATAAACCCATTTTTTTAAAAAAATTGAATCCAGTCATCTGCTCTCCACCAGAATCAACCAGAAAACAAATCAAGAAATCATACCACAAAAACAGAAGTAGATCAAAATTAATCATGTACATTGATAACATATAAAAATTACCCCCTAGACAGCCCCCACCCTCATGTATACCCCATGGACAGCCCTCCCCCACCCCGTTGGAGCCCTCACCCTCATGTATACCCCCTGGACTGCCCTCCCCCACCCCATTAGAGCTCCCACCCTCATGTATACCCCTTAGAAAGCCCTCCCCAACCCCATTGGATCCTCCACCACACTCTTGGACAGCCCCCGACCCCCGGACAGCCCCAAACACCCCTCGACAACCCCCACCCGCCTGAACAGCACCCCCTCACCCCACTTGACAGCCCCCACCACACCCCTGGACAACCCCAAACACCACTGGACAACCCCCCCCCCCCCCCCCCCCACCCTCATGTATATCCCCCCACCCCTGTACAGCACTCCCACACCCCTGGACCGCCTTCCCACACCCCTGGACAGCCCTGCCACCCCCCGAGATTGTCCCCCCACCCCACCGGACAGCTCTCTCAGACCGTTGGACACCCCCCAACCCCACTGAACACACCCCCACACCCTTAGAACCCCACCCCCACAGACCCAAATCCATACCATAAAACCCATCATAAATATACCAAAACAAGAAGTAGAGAAAAATTAAACATTCACTTATATAACATTCAAAACTTACACTGTCAACTTCAAAAAAACTAAATCCAACCTAAAAAACTACCAAATACACAATTACAACAACAATATTTAAAATTACATTTTACATTACAAACAACTAAAATTCAATCAAACCTATAAAATAATTTGACCATTCCACTTGTAAGTGTTTGATGTCTTCAGATGTATAGGGTTTAGGGTCATGAAAAAGCTACAATTGAAAAAGAAATTAGTTAACGTGTATAATGAATAAATCAAATTTAAATATTATGGAAAAGTTTAAGAGGAAATCATACCAGGTCAAAATTCACAACTGTCCCAGTTGTTATTATTTCATACATAAATCTTAACACATAATATCTAAATTTGATGAGGCCTTGTTGTTCATGACAATTCTGTTTGAATGAGTGTAAATTCAATATATTATTTTTATGTAATAAATCAAAAAGTACAAATTATAAATTGATATTTACCTTCGTATTTACATATTTGATCTTTGCACCTCTTTTCTTTGTGTTTTTTCGAAATTAGGCCCATGCACTGTTAGAAAAAAATTCGAATGGGGTAAATTTAAAATTCATTATAATATATAAAACTATTGAGAAATTAAAACATACTTTTCCAATATATTCTTAAAACTTTCCCACACATAACCATGGATAGAGAATATCCAATAAAGGGCTTTCTCCCTTGGGAAAAAAACCCCTAACATCCAATGATCACTGATAAAATGAAATTTGACGTTAGTGGTTTTTTATATTAAAAGATAATTAACTCTTTGAGAGAAATGTGTTTTATACCTCTCACAAAAAGGCATCATCCAACATTGTGTGATTATATTCTTTTCAAATCTTTCAGAAATATAAACCATTCTTTGTTCCTCATTCAATGCACATGCTTCAGGGGAAATCAATTGCGGGTCAATGAATCTATATACTTCTGTCAGCTCATTCCTCTCAAAAGTTTTATAAAGATACCTAATACAAAACATATATAAGTATACATTTTTAATAAATATAATGCAAGGAAAAGGTGTTAAGACTTACATGGAAAAAAAATTCACCACGTTGATACCCAACTTATCTCCAGTAACAAGCTCCATGATATCAGTTTTTATAATCCCCGCTGTTATTTCACGTCCACAAACATGAGCTTCCATTGGAAACTCATAATAACCTGACAAAAAATGTGAATATCTTGACAATCTTTCAAGACCATTTGAATCTGTATCTGATGTCATATCCATTAGACTTTGTTGTTGTCTATACAGTATTTCTTTACCTTTGAAGTATTCCTGTAAAAAAAATTGAAAAATATATTAGTATTCAAATGATAAAACAACTTTAATAAAAAAAAAAATAAAATATATAACATTCATACCTCTATGGTAATGAGTCGATGAATTCTGGATGGCCAAATTAAAAAATGGTCGATACTCTGTCCAACTGTCGCCACCTCATCTGTAGATATTGGTACCCTAGATGATCTATCTATAATATCCTGTACAGTGACCCTCTGATTCTCTACCTCTAATTGTTGATGATGAACTGTATCTCCTATACAATATACCAACCCATATGCTACTATATGATGTTGAGAATCATCAACATACAAATCGAAATAAGTAGGAAGCTGCGGCGGAGGCGTAGGATAAAAAATGGGGTCCGCAGGCTGATGTGGGGGAGTGGGAGCTACTGGAGGAGGTGGAGGATAAATAATGGGGTCTTCAAGGGGAGGTGGAGGAGTGGGAGCTGTAGTCTGAAATTGTCTTTGCATTTTTGCAAACATAGACTGCACCGACTCCTTAATATTTTCCTCCATCGTCGCATTAATATAATGAACTTCAGCCTACAAGGATTCTATTTTTTTTATAAACCCCCTAAATGTTATAAGTTGAAGAACGTGGCAGCACTTTTCTTACCGATACACCTGTTGGATATCCTCTTACACGACCAGGATGTTCGGGCCTTCCCAATGCTGCAAATAAAATATCTTCCCTCCCAGTAGCTATAAATTTCCCCTCTAAACTTTGCTCCTCAAGAGAGTCCTATATTAATTAATTTAACATTTCTGTAATGATTGAAATTATATGAAGAAAATATTTAACTTAAATAAATAATATAGATATCTTACAGTCCTCTCAGCTACAATTCTCGATTCTTCCGAAAGATATTGCCCTTTTTTCCCTTCCGATCTCTCTTCTATTTTTCATGTCTAGATGGAGGGGATAGAGGGGCCACCTATCCAGATCTTGAAGACTCAACTCTTAGTGGTTGAAATTTTTCCTCCATCAATTGTTTTTCCAATAATGCATACCCTCCCCGAGATAAACTATAACGGTATACATTTTTAGATTGGATCTCCTGAGGAGATTTCCTTGTTTTCTGTAATTTAAGAATAATAAATCATTAACAAAACATTAATAAAATCATTTATATAAGAATGTTTATATAAGTTTACAGTTCCCTTACCATAAATGACTCTTTTCTTCTACTTTCAAAAAAATGTCTCCATGTGTCTTCATCTATAAAAGTATATATACGGCATGGATTGTCATGACTCCTATGACCATAATTGAAATCATATGAGAGGGTTGATTTGAAATCCCTCCATCTCCTGGCATCCAATGACAAGCATTTCTTCCTGACTCCTCCAGTGTCAGGAATATCAAATGTCATCTGATAAAAAAGAGGTTAAACATATTATATATACTAGAAACATTAAAAGAATAGTCAAACAATGACAAAAGATCTTACCCAAATTGTCTCCCACAACTTAGAGATAATCTCTTCATCCACACTTCTCCAATCATCATATAGAATGCTTACTTTTCTCTTAGCCTGAGTTGGTAGAAAACTCTTAAAATATTTTGCATTCGGACCTCTAGGAATATCATCATCATCAAACTTAATGACTATCCTCTGATCCTGCGTACAGGAAACTAATAATTTTGGTAAATGTGTGCACCCACGTTTACCAACCTTTGAACTCTTTGTCATAATAGGAGCATGTGAATGTTCATCCCCAGAGGTATGACCAGCAATATGATCCTCTCCAAAATCATGTTGTTGATCATCTGAATGATCTGTCATTATCCTTCAAATCAAAAAAACAATCGTAAATTAACAAATACAAAAATTCAAATATTTTAATACTACTCTAATCAGAAAATAGAAAAGTGTACTAAGTTATAAAATAGTAAACATTGGTAATATGGTAAGCATGTTAAACAATGGTAAAGATGGTAAATATGGTCAAGATGGTCAAGATGGTCAAGATGGTCAAATGGTAAAAATGGTAAACCTGGTAAACATGGTAGACATGGTAATGTAATTGTCAGTGAACAAAAATAATAGATATATAATTCATGTAATGGTTATAAACATGATAAAGTAAACTAAACAAACATAAAACAAACAAAAACATATACTTATTTTGTTTTAAAACATGTTTTAATAAATAAAAATCTTACAATATCTAACATTTATGGAAAAAATAAATGTAAACAAGAAATAAACATATGTTACCTATAATTTTAGGAATGTACAAATGGATTGTTTTCCCAAATTCCTTCGTCGTGATCGTTCCTTATGGAACAAACTATGTCTTCAACATGATCATCATTATGTTATGTTAATCTTTCCATGGAAGTAGGGATCTCATATAAATCATCATATTCATCAATTTCATCCTCACCAATATATTGTTTTTCCCTTTAAAACAACAGCCCACTGCATATCTAATTGATCTACTACATAGAAAATTTGTTTTGCATGTGTTTCCATTATAAAAGAATCAGTTGTACCTTCCAATCTATTCAGATTAACAAGTGTCATTCCAAATTCATCATGTCTGACACTGTTGTTACCGTTAAACCATTTACAGTTAAAAATGGGAACTTTAATTTTAAAGTAATCAACTTCCCATATATCTTCAATCACTCCATAATATGCACTTGATGCAGAAATTGGGTATTTGTCCTTAGCACTTGAAAAATGCATTGCTTCTGCAAACACCAATACACAACTATTCTGAACTGCACTTCTATTGTCCTGAGCTTTCGTATGAAATGTATAACCATTAATCTCATAACCGGACCATGTTATCACATTTAAACATGGACCACCCACTATCCATTTTAATGTCTTTGATACATCTGATCTACCAAGAAAAGTCTTTTTAATCCATGACAAAAAAGTTTTGTTGTGCTCATTCAAAATCCACATTTCTTTCTTCTTTGGATGACATTGTTTCAACTCATTAATATGCAATGTGATATACGGATGAGCATCAGATATGTTATTCAAGATGTATGATTCTAACTTCTTCATCTGTTCATCTGAAAATGATTTGACTTTCAATCCATGAATCCCCTATCCCTCATTATTAACTCGTTCATGGCGAGATGGAGGCAAACCTATGTGTTGCACCGCAGCCAAGTAGCTCGTACAAAACTCTGCTACCTCCTCAGAATTATACTTTTCAATAATGGAGGCTTCAGGTCGATATAGATTTTTAACATACCCCTTTTATATTTTCATATACCTTTCAAAAGGATACATCCAACGAAGATATACAGGTCCACAAAGCTTTATTTCTCAAACCAGATGAATCATTAAATGCACCATTATATCAAAAAAAAGTTGGAGGAAAATACATTTCCAATTGACAAAGTATAAAAATTGCATCCTTTTCTAAAATGTTCAAATCATTCACATCAATCGCCTTGTTACAAATTTAATTGAAAAAATAACACAACATCATTATAGTCTTTCTGACACGAATGGGAAATATTGCACGCAATGCAACTGGTAGAATTTGTTGCATCATGACGTGACAATCATGTGATTTCATACCTATTAACTTCAAGTCCTTCAATGAGAAAAAAAATATTATATTAGAAGAATAACCTTGAGGCACTTTGGTATCATGAAGACACTGACAGAAGCTAATTTTCTCCCTCTTTGATAATGTATGACAAGCCGGGGGAAGAAATGTTTGTCTTCCTTTAGGAGTGGGAGCTAACTCCAAACGTATTCCCATTGATAGTAAGTCTAATCTTGCATTCAACCCATCTTTAGTCTTTCCTTTAATATCTAACAATGTTCCAATCAAATAATCACAGATATTCTTCTCCACATGCATGAAATCAATATTATTTTTAACTTCATGATACCTCCAATATGGTAGCTCAAAAAAATTGACCTTTTCTTCCAAATATGTCTATCATTACCAGATTTCTGTGTCTTTCCCAATGTCACATCAAGGTTTTTCACCCTCTCAAAATACAGATCAGGGGATAAAGGTTTTGGAGAAGTATCAAATTCTTGTGAGCCATTGAATGCTTTTTTAGTCTTCTATAAGGGTGTTCCATAGGCAAAAACTTTCGATGACCCATGTACACTATTTTCCTCCCATGATTCAATTGACAATATGAAATCTGTTGTTCGCAAATTGGACATGCTTTATGCCCTTTAACACTGTATCCAGACAAATTTCCATACGCTGGGAAGTCATTTATAGTGAACAGAAGCACTGCATGCAGTTGAAAATATTCCATTTTATAAGAATCATACACCCAAATACCATCATCCCATAACAGTTTCAAATCATCAATCAACGGTGACAAGTAAACATCTATATCATTACCGGGTTGCTTTGGACCAGAGATCATTATACTCAACATGACATATTCGCGCTTCATACAAACTTCAGGAGAGAGGTTGTAAATTACCAATAAAACAGTCCATGAACTATGTGTGCTACTGAGGGTTTGGTATGGATTCATTCCATCTGTGCACAACCCTAGTCTGAGATTTCTAATTTCATTTCCAAATGTAGAATATTGCGCATCAATTTTCTTCCATTGTGGAAAATCAGCTGGATGATGTATTTTTCCATCGCATACCCACTCTTCAGCATGCCATCTTAACCTTTTTGCATCATGTGAATTAGAAAATAAACATTTGAAATGATTAATTATAGGAAGATACTAAAATACCTTTGAAGGAAGCTTTGTAATCTCTACACTAGCATGTGATTTTTATTTCACCTTATATCGTGATGTCCCACATTTAGGACACTCTGACAGAAATTCATATTCCTTCCTATATATAATGCAGTCATTTGGACAGGCATTTATTTTCTTGTATCCCAATCCCATCGTACATAACATTTTCTTGGATTTGTAATGTGAATCTGGAAGATAGTTATCTTTTGGAAGAATGTCTTTCATCAATTGTAGCAGCTCTGTAAAACTTCTGTCACTCCATCCATGTTTCACCTTCAGGTTAATCAATCTTAACACCATCGAAAAAACCGTAAAATCTATACAACAAGGATATAATGGTTTTTTAGCATCACTATATAGACGCACAACTTTCGGTTCTATCTCAATTTGTTCTGCTACAATATCGTGAATCATTTCTCCAATTCCATTGGAGTTACCATCTTGTGAATCATCATCATCAGTGAAATTTCGTCCAGTTTCACCATGCCAAATCCAAGGGCTGTAACTCAGATTAAAATCATGACAAATCAGATGATCTTTTGTCTCTCTACTTTTCAACTTCTTCATATTCAAACATTTCAGGCAAGGACAGAAAAAATGTCACTACTTGGAACATTTCGTTTTGAAAATTCCAAAAAGGCATCAAAACCTTCCTCAAATTCATTTCTCATTCGATGTGCCGTAATCCAACTTCGACTCATTATTACCTATAACAAATATCAACAAAAAATATATATTTTTAAGATAAGACAAATATATGTTTATATGAAAAAAATCATAATTTGAATGTAAAAAAATTTAAAATATAAAACAAATATATGGGTATTTAAGAACATATGCTTGAATATTATTTTTAAAACAAAATATAGTTAGATATAACAGTTTTAAATTTCATTGAATCAAAGAAAACCATGCCGCCTACATAGTTGATAGAAAATTGGAGAAAATGGAGTAAACATGAGAATCACCCCCCACCCCCCGGACAACCCCCAAAACCCTCTGGACAGGCCCCCACCCCCTTGGACAACCCCCACACCCACCCACCCCCTTGGACCACCCCTGGACACCCCCCAACCCTCCGGACAGCCACCCACACCTCTAGACAGCACCCCCCACCCCTCCTGGACACCACCCCCCACCCCTACCCCTTGAACACCCCCTGGACACCCCCAACACTCTGGACAGCCCCCACCCCCGGAGAAACCCCAAAACCCTCTAGACAGGCCCCTGCCCCCGTGGATAGCCACTCACACCCACCAACCCCCTTGGACACCCCCCCCCCCCCCCGACACCACCCGTTTCCACATCTTTGATATAACATATTTTTTTAAAAAAACGTGACATTATTAAAAATGTTTCATGAAATATGATGAAGAGTCCAATCATATTTCTTATGAAATTTTTCTTACTAGAAAGGGTCTTAGTATTGGATAGAATAGTAAATAATGTGGAAAAAAAATAGAAATATAATCCTAAAAATGCATATAATCCAGCTTAAATATTTGAATAAATATGTTTGTAATCAACCATCAAATCCAAAAGGTGTATAAGAGAACAATTAGAGAAAAACATGAAATGAGAGATCATAGTCCTTGAGGGAAGATGGTGTCAAAGGAAACACAAAATCAAATCAACCGAGACCACTTTATGAAGTAATCCATGAAAAAGAAAAACCTACATCAAAAAAATAGTGAAACATCAAAAAACAAACAAATACCCATTTGAAATAGAATCTAGTATCTTGATTCAGAAAGTCTAATAAATAAATAAATCACAATCTCATTGATTGAATCCTGAATTTCTAAAATAGAACAATACAATAGTTTCACTTTGGTTGGTGGTGCAATTATTTGTTGTATTTGATCATCAATTAGTTATGTGACATAAAATCAAAAAATCTTGTGAAATACATATATGTAACATTCATTATTCAAGTTCACATTCTTTTTGTAAAATTACCCATGTCTATATTATCATTAATAAAAAACATTATCATTAATCTCAAATAAAATCATGAGAATTGTGATATTCCCATTTTTATAAACATATATTAATGATGTTATGATAGAGTTTATCATAACTAATAATATAAAAAATGGTATACTTATCTATAGTAGAGTCCTATAAGACAAAATGGATGCACGATATTTCTGTGACATTTAGATTTTTAAAGGGATATAATGATGTTTAATACTTCCCAGAGGTGTGAAATTATAAGGGAGTTTAGTGTCTTCTAAAAATACAAAGTGGGTAAAAGTGAATTTGTTTCCATTAAAGAAAACAAATGGTTTATCATATATTTATTAGACTCTATGAGGGTGAATGACAAATATTTATTTTAATATGTTCCATTAAAACTCATGTGTAAATATTTTTTTTAGTTCAATTAATGAATGATAAATGGTTTACATTAATGGTTTTTGTATTCTAAAAAAATGACATCTTCAATATGGATGATTGATTCCTATTCTATGATAAGACACTCAATAAAGATGATTTACTATATATGATGATAATTTCTTTTAATTCTATAATCACATAAAAATTATTGGTTATCCAACTACAAAATTGTTAGATGAAACTGAGCATTAAATGAAATATAGGATAAACGGAATGGATGAATCAACCATACCTCAAATTTCATTTTGATAATGAAATTCAAACTGGTCAACTCAAGAAATATTCCAAATCATTCCTTAATCGTGCCATAGTCCTTCAATAAATAACCCCAAATATGTTTCTAACATAGGAGGATTTTGAGTCATTAAATGAAAGGTAATATATAAAAATTTGTTTTATAAAGAAATAAAAAAACAAGACACTCAAGATAAAAACGAATTTCTAGTTCTAACGATATTCAAAAAGATGTAATAGGGTTCGAAATGGAAGAATCTAACCTAGTTTAAAGACAAAAATCAAAAAACATAAATATAAAATATCTGGGAAAAAAACGAATGAAATAAATTCGTGGAAGGCTTACTTGAGTGTTGCGAGTTGAGATGATAGCTTCGAGGAGAGTAAAAATGATAAACAATGAAGCCAAAATGAGTTTAACGCAGGTCGATCGACGAGCCGACTAGGGTTTACCACGCGAGAGAGACGAGCCGGCGGACTGTTGATCGAAAAATCGTAAATGAAATTCCACGGTGCTTTAATTTTTCAAATGTTTTATAATGTCGGTTATATAATGACTGGCATTATAAACTATTTTTAACATTTATAACGTTGGTTATTTTAAAACTGACGTAAAAAACCCCCCGTGCATTGGTCTTTTACGTCGGTTATAAAATAACCGATGTAAAAAAATCGTAGATATCTCGTTTTTTATGTCGGTTATTTTATAACTGACGTAAAAACCCCCCGCACTTTTGTTTTTTTTGTCAGTTATAAAATAACCGACGTAAAAAACGCCCAGATATATCATTTTTTACGTCGGTTATAAAATAACCGACGTATAAAATGCATAGATATCTTGTTTTTTACATCGGTTATTTTATAACCGACGTAAAAAACCAAAGCGCGTGGGGTCTTTTACGTCGGTTATTTTATAACCAACGTAAAAAACCCATAGATAACGCGTTTTTTACATCGGTTATTTTATAACTGACGTAAAAAAACCCCACGCGCTATGGTCTTTTACGTCGGTTATAAAATAAAAAACGTAAAAAATGCCTAGATATGTCATTTTTTATGTCGGTTATCAAATAACCGATGTAAAAAAACCCCGCGCTTTGATTTTTAACATTGGTTAATTTATAACCGACGTAAAAACCGAACACGCACGATTTGTAACGTCGGTTATTAAAAAAACCGACTTTAAAAACCTACTCAACACATTTGTTATGTCTGTTATAAAATAACCGACGTAAAAAACCACGTTTCACAGATTCTCATGTCGGTTATATATAACTGACGTAAAAAATGGTGATGTAAATAACGTTTTCTGCACTAGTGAATAAAACAAATTTGAAGTTATAGGGTGCATTGAAAGTGTAAATTTTACAACTTCATTATTATAATCTACATAAATAATAATAATAGTAGGATAGTTAACATTATTTATTAGATAAATAGTTTTTTATGATGATCATTATCACTAAACATCCAATATTAGAACCATTTAGCTTAAATTCTGGACATCATGTATTTCAAACACATGTGTGTGTGGTTAATTTTTTTCTGTTCTCTCTCCATACATTGAAGGCATTATTTTCACATCACATTGGAATTTAATTTTCTGATTACCTTCCATTACAATCATAAATCATTTACCAATTATGTTAATAAAACTTACTCCATGATTTCTTATACACATTTAGAATAAAAAAGATCTACTTATTCACTAAATGGTTTTTATTATTATAATTTATTATATAATCTGTCATTATATTCATATAAAAACCCTAAAATTGATGGGGAACTCCAATATTCATTTTCCATATGTTAAAACTTACAAAATTACATTCCTTAAACTGATGCATCGTTTGGATAACTCTTATAGGTGACTCTAATTAATTCAAATAAAGAATCTATCAATCTAAGTTTCATGATATATGGTGATCATTGTATTATAAATCACAAGTCTTGTAAAATTTTCCTCATGCGTACTAATTGATTATTCATATTTTTTACATTAACTTACATAATTACTTCTCCTTTTTAAAATGAATAATATTAATAAATTACTTACTTAAATATAAGATCGTCAAATAATCATACTATATAGTGGTAATTTATTCCCATTTACTCATGATCATGATATGATATCCACCATTAATATTCAATGTATTCTAAACGATAAATATGAAACATAACATTTTCATCTTTTGAACATTAGAAAATGGAAAATATATTTTCAATTGTATAGATCCCTTTGTGAATAACTAGTATATTGGAAGCCCTATTAAAAGAAGGTTGATGTTTCACCATGATAAATTTTATAGAAAGTTGTTCCCACCTTTTCTTGTTTAGATTCATAATATGACTTATTGTTTAAGAATATGTTATAATCATAGAATATAGATTTTATCTTTTAGATCCCATAAAATTTGGGTACATAGGAGTAAAATCATTGTATTGTCTTGTAGATACCACTTCAGTATGGTTCCTTCAGGTTTTATCAGTTGAATAAAACCAAAAAATAGTTGTGTGAGTGGAAATAATCATTGTGGGAAACCATGTAATCATGAATAATCATTAATATGATGTATAAATAAATAAAAAATTCATTTCAATATAGTATTTCGTAGGTTTAATGTAGTTCATTAAATATTATCTTATATTCAAATAAAAAATGATTTAAAAATATAATGTGAGTTAATGAATGAATATATCCCTTGTTTGTCACACCAAATACTGGGAAAGGGCACAGTCACAATGCATTAGAATGATTGTTTAGATATTCATGAACAAATTTTTTGGGTTTATTACTCCTTGATGACTCCATACCAAATCCACATCAACATGTTGCATCTATAATGAGATATATTTAAGGTAAAACCACTTAATAAATACCATTCCAGAACAAAAAGATTGAATCCTTTAATAAGGCTAATCCCTTTGCCTGTCACCAAATTTCTATAATACTGATATTAAATTACTGAATATACTTTCCATTAATACCAAGAGAGAATAATAATAATTTTAATATATATATATATATATATATATATATATCTTCATATTAAATTATTATTCATTAAATAAAATTGCAATCCACTTTTGAATCATATAGGTTTAGTGTCTATGAAAACTCTGATACTGAAAAACATGTTCATAAGTGGTCTATATCATCTCAAAATAGATTATTGGTAACTGTAACCATCCCATCAAAAATCAATCATATAATTTTTCATTATAACTTGGGGAAAAATATAATAAACTGTGATATCATCTTTTTAGTATGGGTAAAAATTGGATTTATCAATGATGACATAAATGAAACATGAGAATAAGGGTATTTGAATATCAAATTCACATTTAAAAAGAATACCAAGTATATCATAGATACTAATATAGAGTCATATAATATTTATTTCAGGATTATTCGACATTAATCATAATGTAATCAGTGAACAAGATGAATAATATCATATCACTGTCATATGACATAAGCTTGTGTCATAAATATAATCCTAGAAAATCATTTCCATTGTTAAGGAACACATCCCATTAAATTTTAGTGGATTGAGTTCATTCTACATTCAATGAAATTCATAGTAAATATTTACAAATAAGACTATCATAGTGGATATAGTCCCTTATAGGATTGAGTCCAATCCCCATTCATGTTATTATTATCTAAAAAAATATCAATATTTACCAAATTAATTATTGGGATATAAAATTTAAGGACCACTAATCACATAATGATAAAAAAACCATGGTATTTCAAAATATCATAAAACATTAATCATTATGGAACATATGGAATGAAGATATTTTTTACAAACAATTAATCATTTAATCATTACATAACCCATATAATAGATACAATTTTCATAATAGTTTCATCATAACATAATGAACTATTGGAAAATAAATGTGTTTTAGTGAATAATATTCAAATAATAAATATTATATGTTTTAAAAATAATAAATTTGTATGGAATAATAGTATAATATCCCTTGTAAATCATATGTCATATAAAATGATGTTATGATATATGAAACATTCCTTTAAATTATCAATAGAATATTTCTTAAGGAAAATTACATTTTTACATTGAAATCATGTATTCAAAAAAATACCATATATAAAGAAAAAAAAAATCATTGAATTAAACATGGAAAATTTTAAATAATTTTTCTTATAATTGAGTAGTCATGAATGTGTGAAATTTCATTCATGTTGTGTGTGTTAAAATATTGACTCATTTCTCAGTATTTGTAAACTGAAAAAGTACCTCCTTCTAAAAAATGGAAAGTAGATTTCATTTTAACCATTTTGTTAAAATTAAATAATTGGATTATATGAAATTGAAAAATTATATAATAATATAAAAAACATTCTTGATATTGTTTTTAAGACCCCAGGGATTTATAATAAACTATATTTTCTACTTATTATAGAAATTGAGTAGGTTTTCAATAAACAATTTCTTTCTTCTCCTTAGTATGTAAAGAGTGTAAAATAGATGGGAAACGAGTAATATAAATAAATACCCACATGGAATGAATTTTTATTTTTTATTTTAAAGGGATAATAAAATTTCATTTAATGGGAATTCATGGATAAAAATACCAATCTATAGTATATTAAAATATAAATCTCTGAAAACATTTGTAACTTTTGAATCCAAAGAGTCATTAAGAGGATAAAATTAGATAGATATGAATATCCCCATAATTTTCATTAAAGTCATTATGAAATAAATTGATAGTTTTTTTACACAACACATAAAGGAAACAAGTGGTGAAAAAGGAAATTTTCTCCCAGAAAAAAACCTTATATGAAAATCTATTACCACTAGTTAGACTTCTTTCAAAATCAATCTGTTCTACTACATAATAAGTTCAAATTTATTATATTCAAATAAATGATTAATTATATTTCATAAAATTTCATATATGGTCCAGTTAAAATATTCTAATGCTCATTTATTAATAATTAAAAATTATAATCAATGTTTCTAGTTGTTAAAATTTTCATCATTCATGGGAATTTTGGTTTGGGTGTTCTGGTCCTTATTCGTGGATCATGATTCCATTAATTCTATAATATTATTATTGATATAAGAATTATATATTTTCAAAATACATATATTTAGGGCCATATATAAAATATATATTGAATTTTAAATAACAATGTTCGTGAACATGGTATTTGATATGTATGTACAAACAATGTTTTCACTTTTTTATGAATGTGTGAAAGAAGGTAACATGTAATTAAACTATATAGAATAATTAATATATCATATGTATCATATATATTTATTAAAGATATCTTTATTAATATACAATTATTATATAAATGGTTAATGATTAACATCACTACGTGGAGGTAGTAATCAACATATACCCTCGACGGATATTATCATTTTATTACGGATCAGATGTTATGAGGGTAGATATGATATTATAATTTAAGAATAATAATTTTAGAATAATAATAATTGAAAACCATTAAAAAAATAATTATACCGTTAATAACTTGAGATGTTTTCTGAATGAAAAATTATATAAATTTTATCTTTTTGATATTTTTCGTTACACACAACACCAAGTTTAAATAATATGTGGCGTACTATTAAAATACTATAATTTACTATGATATTTATCACTAATAAATTAGAAAGGTGAGTGTGAATAGTATTTAATAATGTATGTAAATATATTGTCTAAAAATTTATATAAAATAAAATAATTTGAGACTAATTTTTTATAGATGAAAATAATAACTATTTGAAAATAATAGAGATCATTTTCTAAAAATATATTTTAATACACTGATACGGGTTTTATGTCAAAATATATAAATCATACCATTTTTTGAATTATTTTTATGATATTATAATTTTATATATTTATTTAATCTTCTAGCATTAAAGGTTTTTTAACTAAGATATATGAATTAATGCTAATTTTCACTTAAAAAAGAATTTTTATATAAAAACTATATGTTCTATTGTTGAATATTATTTTAAAAATAATTCCATTTTTATGAAATTTATTTAAAAAATAAGAATTTGATATCATTTGTTAAAAACTATCTGGGAGTGAATTTATGAAAATTTTCTCAAAAGAAAATAATATTTTGTTAATATTGGAAAATAATGTGTTTTATTAATATTTTTTATTTTATTTACCTAATTTGTAAAATTCAAAATTATATTAATATTAATATAAATGTAACAATACATAAATTATATATTTATATATTAAGATAATTTAATTCATTTGAATAATATTGATATGGAATTTGAATTTAAATTCATTTTAATCATTTGAACATTTTCTCATTGGAAAACGCCTTCTTGTCGCATTTGTGGAATTAATTTTAAAATAATTTTTGTCGCATATAAGAATAGTATTTGAAAAAAATGGATTTTATATTTTGAATCCAAATAATTTATATTATCTAATATGATGATGTTATTTTTTTTACAATAATGAATATAAAAAACATTTGAAATTAATTAACATGGTTTTGGTGAAAAATGGTTTAAGATGGGTTAAACTAAAAGGACAAGTAGAAAAATTACTAATAACCATTTACAACATTGATTTTAGGGATATATTTAGAACCAGTATCCTACAATGTACTATAATAAAAAACTTTTGTTCATTTTCCATTATAATAAAAGTGGGGACACCATTTAATTTTTAAAAATTACAAGTGTGACCCTCAACTCATTTATAAAATATAGCCAACTCTCCACTCTACTTAAAAATTACTGAAAAAAATAGTTTATTATCTTCCTATCCAAATAATTTTCTCACTTACTCACACCATCATATAATAATTAATTTATTCATAAGGTAATCCAATAATGTCTTTTGGTATAAAATAAACGAACTTTTTAAAAGAAGTGTTAATGTTCATAACAATGAAATTTAGTTTATTTCTTCCTCCCCATGATTAAATTATCATAATAGATTATTATATAATAAAATATATATATTAAATATATTAAGATGATATTTTTATAGTGTAATAACCTAAATCCTTATCATCATTCATCAAATAGAAAAATCAGTCATCATTCGTGTGTATAGGGAACTACCACCCCATGAATCGATTTTATACATTTTCCATCACCACCACTCATGAATTGATGTGATGATTTATTTATTGTATATATATATATATATATATGATATTTATTCTTATATAATTATTATAGAATAATTATATCACATATTACTTATTACATTCCATTCTAAGGAAATATAATAACATCATTTTTTTTACGGTGGACTACTACCTCACAAAGCAATGTGATTCTTTCTTCACCTAAAAATTATATTGAATGTAATAAAAATAGTTTTACACAGAAAATGTTTCATAATGTTATATATATGAAATTATAATACTTCTATAATTTAATTATTTTTTTTAATATCTATTATTTCATTTTTTTTAGAACATGGACACAATGTTCATGTATACATACGATGTATCGTCTACAAGAATAGTTTATTTCATTTACTATATCTAAAATTTATACATTATAAAAATAATAATATAATGAATATATTTGGTATTTATATAATGGTTAAAATTATTATGACAATGGAAATATGAATTATTTATGTGGACATAAAATACAAAATCAAAACATACACAAAAAAATGTATTTATTTCCCAAAACATGACATTAACATTGAATTGTTAATAAATTGGTAATAAAGGTTCATAAGTAAATCAGAAATGTTATGATATCAATAATTATTGTTACATAATATATTTATAATAAACATAGATTTATTATACCAGAATTTAGATTGTGTATGATTGATGTAGTGACTTATAATAGCACATTTTTCATTTCAATTTTATATATATGAGATACATGCCATATTCACAACAAATTTCTTATATGTGGTTTCTAAATATCACATGAACATAATTTATATAGGATATGGTTATTTTTATTTTTATTTTTATTTTAGGATCACACTATCTCATGTTTTTCTGTTACAAATATACCAATTTGGAATGTGAATTTTGTTTCAATTTTTTCTTTGGAACATATGTTATTTTACATTCCTGTCTTCTTTTCTGATGTGTATATACCGTCATATTTACATGGAATTTCAAGAATTTTTATATTATAATGATATTATTGTATTAATTTAATGTTACTAAATTATGGGAATCATGATTCAGTGTGACCGAACTTGTATGTTTTTTATGTTAAATTCTATTTGTTTATTAGGGATGCTTTTGATTTTTCTTCATATAACGAAATATTAAGACATATCTCTCATGAAACTCATTAATTTTATTCTTCTTTTTTTATTTCATGATAATACATGTTTTCCCTAACTTTTACGCTATTTATGTAACCAAATTTTCAAAATTATGTATTTAATATAGATCCTATTTATTTCAATTTTTAGTCGAAATCAAATTTTCATCATAAAACATGTTTTCTAAAAATATTTTTAAATCCTAAAAATGATTTATTAAATATATTTTTACACATTTGGACCAATTTATAATTTTATTTCAGTTTTAATATTTATATCAATCACTAAATAATTCTAATTTGGATTTTAATAAAAAATTATAGTGAATGATTATTTTTATATGTATGGATTGAACGATATTCTTCACTTTCATGGCCAAATCATGTTTTTAAATATTATTTATATGATTAAAATATTAGTTTTTGTGAAATTAATTTTTGAATATTTTATGTCTAAATAAATTATAATAATTTTGAATGGATATATTCTTCATTAAATGTTCCATGTTATATTTTAATATCATTTTTCATCTATGATTACATCCTTTGATGTTACATATCCATTATTGGGGATAATAATGAATGATACAATAATTATTATTTCTACACATGGTTATTTTTGTTATTTTGTTTTTTAAATTTTTATGAAATACAATTATTTTTCAGTGGTTATAAAGTGGTTATTTGATTTTATGTTTTTGAATCACTTTTTATGAAAAAAAAACAGTTATGATTTGATGATATGATGAATATTTTGTGAAATTGTGGAACACATATATTTGAATTTCTATATGTTAGGGGTGGGACATATATATCCCTCCAATAAATAAGGTAAATATTTATATCTCATTATAAAACAATTGGAAAAAATTATATAGTCTTTATCCACTATGGTAGATAATTGGGTATTCATATACTATGGGAAATTAATGAATCCCGATCCACTGTAGTAAACAGGTGAATCCTCTTCCACAATAAGAAATATGTGATAAGTCTTGTACAACTATAATGATGGCCTTAATATTTATAACTGACATTTTTAATGATTTTTTCTATATTTTTCATAGTTTCACACTTTTATGAAATATACTTTTGGTTGTGGATTGATTTATGATGATTTACCACTCTTTTGGGCCATTTTTTCTGAAATGAAGTAGTTTTTTCCACGAATCATGTTTATGATCTATTATAGAATGGGCATGGAATTAAAATGTTATATTGATGATTTCATACCATTATTATTATATTATTATTTTATATGATCATAGATTGTTATCACGTATGATTACCCATAATAAGAATCTAATATAAACTATTCTTATGTATCCTTCCACAGGTTATGATGAATGGTTTTAGTGGGGTATACCTATGGGGAGTACTATATGATAAGATCTTTGTGGGATATGTTGAATATAATTCATGAAAAAATAATATTATGATTTTAGTTTTGAAACACACTAAACCAGTATAGTCCCAAACCATTATTTTCTGTAATATAATGTATATTTGATGAAAATATTTCAAATCAATATATGATATGATTAGGGTCGATAAAGTTAGTTTTGAAGTACATGATTAGTTATCATTTGGAAACTATTATTAGAAAAAATTAGTGATATACCAAGGGATCTTCATAAGGATATTTCTAATGATATATAAAGGGAAATTTTTAAAAATGATTCAATGTAATATTCTAAGCATAGTAAAATGACCTAGAGTTTTGGTAATTCATAGTGGTAGTGGATTCCATGAAAATACAACCATATATAGATAAAATTATTGGATATGTCATTATAAAAAATCTATTTTGGGGTTAAAACTCTGAAAAAACATTGAAATGGACTCGATCATTTTGTGGTGCATTTAATGGGATCTTTGGTACAACATGTTTGGAAAAACATGGAAAATTATTTCTAAATTAATGAAACTCTTTATAATTCACCCTGAATAATTTGATATATGACCATGAATGAAATAGGTTATGTCTAAGGATTCATAGATTGAAAAGAAGGTGTAATTATTTTGACATCCTAAAAGTGATTTTTCAATATTTTGTGGCTTTAAATTAGAGACATTGTTACTCGTACAATGTTATGTGGTTTTAGTAAATGGAATCAGGTAGAAGTAAATGGATTAATGTTGAATGTGATGGGAAATGTTCTAATGGGAACCCAAATTTTATGGCTAATGTAGTGAGGCATATTTATACTATTCATATTCAATTATAATGATATATGATTCATAACATTCATATAAATTAAATAATGTCTGCACAAATAAGTATAAGTAAATACTTCATTCAGTGTTTAGGTGCTAGATACCAAGGAAGAATAGAGATGAAAATTTTTATAAGCCAATATCATGGGAAGAAACCATAAAGAGAATGTATTAGAGGATTGGGAAGATATTTTTCTTATAGAATAAAAGGGTAAAAATCAAGTAATTGTATAGGAAAAATGAATATATTGGTTAACATATTGTAAGATAATAATTGTTTATCTAGGATATCAATTACATTTTAATTTTTTTCAAATGATTATGGTTTTGGAATTATAAAAATCTAGTTCTTAAATGGAAATATTAGGATGAGAATTGGCAAGGTGGTCTGAGTTCTTGTTATACATATTATGATTAAAATAACATGGAAGGAAAATGGAAGGAATGTTTTATTATGGAATAAAATTTTTAATCCTATATAACTAATTACTAATGATGTATATTTATTAAAGTGTTAATGCATTGGAATTTAAAATTTATGCCATATATAAATATTTTTCAACATATATTTTTCATTAGGGGTTTGAAACAATATGTTAAATAGTTCTAATGAAATAGAAAAGTTTTTTAATTGTTTACTAATTGTAACCCCCATGTTTTTGATAATTATTTATTTTTTAATAAATTAAATTTACTTGATATATTGTGTTACATGGAACATCAAATTTAGCAACCATTGCATACAACATTATGTTTTAACAAGATCACAATATTTATTAATATTATTAGTAAAAAGAAAAAATCATTACCTATATGATAAAAATACATATATGAGTAGTAATTAATAATTTAAATATATTATTTATAAATGATTTATGTCAATAAAACATTTTGGTGATAAAATATATCATTTTATATAAAGTCAATATATGTTTTGAAAATACTAATTTCTCAAAAAATGATTTCAATTTATTTAATGAAAAAGAATAAAATTATGATTTCTGGATTTTGGAAAAGTAATATTATTAAATTAACATCAATATTTAAATCAACATGTAATAATGTTCATAGGGTGAATATTTTAGGTTTTATGGAAAGTATTATTTTTTGATGTACATTGAAAATAAAGATGTTTTGCTAAATATTGTTTCTCATTTAATCTTTTTATAAATATATGTTATTTTTTAATTTACTAAAATGAAATATTTGTCCATTTTTTTTATTTATTGTATTTTCATCAAAATAAAAAATTTGATAATGAATTTTTATGTTTAAATCGTGTATACTTTGGAACACTTTCTCTCTGAAACACTAATTTCACTTCTTATACTAGGGAATGATTTTAAATTAAAAATTATAATTATTTCAATTTAATTTGAAAATATAGATTCCATATTATTAAGAATCGTTATCTATATTATCTAATATGTTAATATTTTTTTTTTACAAAAATGAATATTTAAAACTATAAAAAATAAATAACAGTGGTATGTAAAAACGGGTTTACTGGGGATTATACTAAAAAAATGAATACAATGATCGTTATGTTTTCCTAAAATAATTTTTATTTTCATATTTTGAAAAACTCAATTATATTTCTCAAAAATAGTTTAATTTGGACCCTTTGGTATATAAAAAATATAGGCAAACCTTTTTATCTAAAAAAATACAAGTGTTCCACTCACCTGCTTTATAAAAGGAAACCAGCACTACTCATTTATTCATAATATAAAACAATTTTGGATCTTCCATGATCTAAAAATATTACATCCCAACATCCCAAATTTCTTCCTAGATGAGTTATATTGGGAGTAAATCCCATAAAGGAAGGAATATGGTTGAAACCAAAGGAGTATACCATTGGAAGTGGCAATGATTTTCATTGAGTATATTTTTATTATCTCTCAATTGACCAAATTTAGTTACTGTTAAGAAATGGTATCATAATAAAACTAGTATCTTTTATATATTATTTTATTTTATGGTTATTACCAAAAACCATATCCCCTCCAATCAAATGGTTATAAAATTGTCATTTGTGTGTAAAATAGACAACATCATTGAAAAATAATACCACACATGATTCCATTATAACCACTCACACCTTAAATTATTTTTGATATATTTTTAATATGTTATTTTTTTGTCATTATTATCATTTTATAATCACTAAATCATGAATACCTACTTACTTTCCATTTTTATGAATACAATAATATTTCTTCTGTGTATAGCGGACTACCACCTCATGATGTTATGTGATTCACTTATTCATTACATTGAAGTTAATGAGGAATTTTATAATTATAATAATTTATTTATAAGAAAAGTAAAATTTTTTTAATGATAATATATAATTAAAATTTTGTTCTTTAAATACATTGGGAAAATGGAAATAATGTTCCTGCATACAAACAACCTACCATATCTATGAACAATGTATTTCATTTTATATCTAGATATTTAAAATATTACTAAAACAATTATAAAATAATTATATATTATTTTGATATTTTGGTAAAAATTCTTTATATTTTTGTTCCATGATCAATGAATGAAGAAAAAATATAAAATAATAACATATATGAAAATCAAAGAGACTATTACTAAAAACATTTCGTTGACATGGAATTGATAATAAACAGATTATATAAAGTCATAAATAAGTCAGATATGAAATTATATATATATGGTTCTATTATATTTTTACATTAAAAGTATATTTATTTTGGTGGATATTCTAATTTTTATAAATGATGTCAAGACATGAGGTCACATATTTTTTCAAAATTTTCCTACTTTGAGACATATATTATGTTGTGCACCTATATTCCATTAATAGATGTATATATAACAAATTGGATAAGTAATATCCGAAATTTTACTATTCTCAAGAAATTTTATTCTTCATTTAATGATTTTATTTCATGGTTCTTAAATTTATAAAGTTTTAAATTATTAAATATTTTATGTTACAATCACAACATTTATCAAGATTTTTTATTATCATTTACTTGATGATAAAATATTATGATAAAAATGTCAATAAAAATATTATTTATCCTATAATATAGAAATTCATTATATCAATACTAATTGTTTTTCATTATATAGTACTTCAAATAAGATATAAAATGTTTTTAGGAAAATATGACTTTTTCTCTTATGTATCAGAAAACCATTTTTATCAAAAACCGAGTCTTCAAAAATTGATTTTGATTTTTTTACTCTTACCCCATGAACTTTAAAAAAATTTACACATGTTTCAATTTTTAGAAAAATATTTTTAATGTAATATTAATGTCGTTTTAATAACAATAATGATTTTCATTTTTACATAAATGTGAATAGAATCATTTTTAACAAGTACAACATGAAAATAAATTCTAATCATCATGGCCATAATTTTTATTGAATTATGATTTATAACATTTCAGGGTTATTTTCAAATAAAATGATTTAAATATTTTAATGTTTTAAAAATATTTTTTTCACTTCATAATTGATATATTAATTAAAAAATATTTTAAATAATCATTCAAAATAATTTTCATCTAAGAAGACATATTTTGATGTTATCTAATATTTATTTTAGATATGGGCTTACGATATTATTCTTATTCAATCTCTGAATGGTATATAAGGAAAATATTATAAGAATATTATTTCTCTTAAATTGTTTTTTCCATGATGAAATTATGTTGAAACCATCATCTTTTTGCACTGGTTTTGAAATAATTAAATGATGAAATGATTTTGAAATATATATATTTTTTAAATTGGCTAGGATATACAGAAATATTTTTAAATCTCATTTTCTTTCACTATTTATTATATGATGAATGCTTTATGATCTTGTGAAATAGAGAAATATTGTTCTCATTATGATATTGGGTGGACCTATATCTCCCAATAGTGCATTGTGAAAATATTTAAATACCACTAGATAGACCCAAATGGAATATGGAGTAAACCCAGCTTAGTAAGGATCATTATCAAATATGATGGTTTCAATGTGAACATGAGTACTATTATGGTTTGGGGATTGAACCCATTCCACTATGATAGCCTTCATAGTTATCATGGACTAGTATTGAAATGATTTTTTATGCTAATGTGTATTCCATAAATTCATGTCTTATTCTAATGTCATGCTATCAGTGATCATGTTCTTTAATAATCTTATTTTTTATTTATTATGAGACTATAATATTAATTTATTGTATCAAGATTGTGATCTTTGATATATATGGAAAGTTTGTCAAATGTTATGATCATATTCTCCTACCATTATTTATATTTCTCTCTTATATATCTACATTTCTCACACTTACTGAGAATATCAGCTCACCACATATTATGATAACATTCCCATGGCTATGTGGAATGACTAATGTATATTTTTCTAATAAGGGATATAGATATGATGAACATATTTGGAGTTGATTTAGTTCACTTATGAAGAAGTTTCCTATGTTTACATGTTTCCAAAGTCTCGGTACATTCATGATCCCTATGAATTTGATTGTATATTAAAATAAATATTCATAAAATGATGTAATATCTATTTATAATACTCTTTAGTCCCTATAGTTAGTATTAGAGTATAACTTTAGTAATATATTGTATATTAGGACTATAATATTTTTTTGACATCCCGAATGACTTATCTTAAAGGATAAGTCTAAGGAAGGTTCAATATATATATAATTGTAATAGAATATTAATTATGATATAGAATGCATGGTTTCCATTAAATGGCATCCCTATTGGGATACTATAATTGGAAGTGGATTTGAAACAGAGGTACCATGGTGTATTAAAATTTAAAACATTGTATGAGTTAGAATCGATCATTACCTTTAACATGAAAATGGGCCCTACTACGCATCTGGTTTGTCACTACAGGGTGATATGCTTCATAAATTCATAAAATCAGAATGAACCATCATGAAGTTTTTAAATATATGATTACTATGAATGAACTTGTATACACCTAATTTTATATATATTAAAATTAATCTTGCATGATTTAGACTTCCTATATGTTTTTCCTTATAATTATGTGGTTCCCCAAAATGATTATTAATAATTAAACAATGAATTTTTTGTTCTTTTAAATGGTGGGATCATAATTTTGATAGGTCAATTCTAGGTGAGAAGAAAATTGGAATGAATTTTATCTTGAGGACCAAAATGTTATAGAATTTAGAATAAAAATACCATTTATATGCTAATAAAATTTTCCCAATATATGAATCAAACATGATTTTAAATCAAAAAGGGAGTGAGAAATATTTTTTATGTTCTCCATATTGAAATATCAACCTTTTTAGTGGGATGTTTTATTCATTAGTGTATGTGAAATTGATATATACCACTGAAATGATAATTTCTATTCGATAGTGTTCAAAATATGAAAAATTCATTTTTTTCATTATAATGTTCTGAAGGTGATGTGGATCAATGGTGTACTATTATAATGAATAATAGGATACATCTGGAAATTGATTTTATTTATTAGAATGGGTTTATGAAATTATATTTAAATAACTATGTTCCCCATATTATTTTTATGTAGATAGAGAAGGTGTTACCAGAGATAAATCAAATGGTTGATGAATATGTAGGTATATATGATGAAAATTTTAGAAGAACCTCAAGGTAAACATATGTAATTATCATCCAAATAAAATTATTTTTTATCAAATATTTTGTTTATTAAAACCAAGTTTACATGGGGATTCATTCATTAGATTATTTAATTGATATAGTGATATTTATAGATGTAAGGTAAGTATTTAAATGAAGGTTTGGGTTACCTATCATTATCATGGTTCTAATAAGAATATAAAAGTGGAATTGAAAGAAAAATATAAGATCCATGGAGAGAAAAAGATGAGATTTCAGTTACGCTGAATTTGTTAGAAAATGCATGGATAATTTTTTTAAGTGGACTTGTAAATGTTTTAATTTTAGAAGGGAGTTTAATTTAGGAAATAATTTTTTATGTGTTGGGAAAATATTAGTTAATTATTTTATTTATGATAAATACACAAAAAATCACCACCAATATTATTCTGTTTTAAATGAAAGGAGTATAGACACTATACTAACTAGTTCTCACATCAAAATGTTAATAATGATGATCGATGTTAGAAACCGTTTAAGATGTGAGAATGATGGAAATAATAGGTGATCAATATTTCTATCAATGCACATGATAAAGTCCCAATGAAAGGTACACATAAAATCTATTCTAGAAAATATAATGACTTAATTGACACTAGATATACCAATTCATTCATATAGAAATAATCTACAATGGGTATACTTTTTTTAAAATAAATAATGTTTTTTTAATATTTACGGAAAACCCATAATGGTATGATGATCAAATCTCATGTATTTGACTCATCACTAGTTGACATTGGTGGGATTGTTCATAAAAAAAATCTTTTCATTCACCCTCTGGTTAAATTTTATGTCAACATAAAAATAATTTGGTTTTATCTATTTAAATATCTCATAAATTGTTGAGTATGAAACATCACTTTGGATATTCCAAACAAGCCTACGATTTTGAATTAATGTGATGAAATTTATGAACTTCCAATGGATATCACATCCATTATATTGTTCTTAATCCCAATTCATAATGGGTGATTATACTATATTGTTGGGGAGAAATATGACATCAATTTTACGTCTATTTGTATGAATTATTTGATTTATTTAAATTTAGTTTCGATGTAATCAACTAAAATTTGAAATTGATATTTCAATAGAACTCAAAACTGGTTCAACAAAAATTTCAAAACAATATATAATGCCCTTGATTGTTTATTTATAATTCAAGAATAAATTCCTAGATAAAAATGAAAAGACATTCATTTGTCTATGTTCATAAAATTTGGTTTAACTAGTTCCTTTTGATAAAAATAATGAATGATCAATGTGAATATATATTTATTATTGGGATCTGAAAAATATCAATATGAATAAAATGTTAAATTTTCTCATATTGATGATATGATTTATAAACTATGAGGATATAAACACTTTACCATGATTTACCTACATTATGGATATCCTAATTTGAGTTCTAGAAAGGAGGATATACCTAGGTTAGAATTATGTACATTTTTTGGACACAAATTATATATTCTGATTCTAGTATATCTATTTCACTCCACCTTTATCATTGTTTATTTAAGGAATTGATTCTTTATATATTAGATTGATCCATTAACGGATGTCTTTATAAATAACATTTTTATCTATTAAATGTGAAACTAATATCATGAAGATCTCTTTACAATATTTCTAACAATATAATGGATAAAAAATATATATGATAAATTTTAAAAGGGTTATTTTTTTATGAAAATTGATTCATTTTTTTGTCATATAATTTCAATATAGTTTGTATGATTAGATCAATGAAAATGAATGGTATAGAGTGTTGTCATATACTATCCTTGGTGACTGATATCCATAGTTTTCATATTTTATCATGGTATTATTTAAGGTATCTGATAATTTAACATCACTATCAAATCCATACACCATGTTAAGTAATAAGAGAGAAAATTGTCTCTTGATAAATGATTGTGAGGATAATTTCACGGAAATGAAGAGAATATTAGTTAGTGCACATATTCTCACATTACCATGTAGTGGTGAAGGGTCTATAAATTTTTTGATACATCCATGTAGGTATTGGGAAGTGTTCTGATAAATGAGGACTTAGTTATATCTTATTCCTCTTAAACATTTATGGTTCAAAATAAAAAATAAACAACATATGATTTAGAGTCATATTTTTTAATTTTTCTTTTTATGTTGTGGAAGAATTATATTTATAATGAATAGTGTGATATATATAATAATCATTAATGTCTTAATTATAAATTTACACAAAATGAATTACATAATCACCCGATAAGATGGTTAGTGCTGATAATGGTTGTGACTTCTCAATAAATTACTATATTGGGAAAGAAAACTATGTGGAAAAAGATTTTAGTAGAAATGATCATGATAGATTATCCATATTGAGTATTTAAATGTATCCAAAATTTATAGATTTTAAAGGGGAAAATCAATAATATGGAAAATATGGGATAAATTGTATGTTTATAAATTGAATGTTCAACCATATTTCCATATTGAGATTAATGAGGCATAATTGGAAGAGATAGATATAACAAATAATGTTCGAAATGACCATGATATTAACACAGATCATGATAAAATGATATAGATCTAGAATCATTTATGTGTTCCTTAAATAGAATATTAGTATATTTTTTTCCTAAAGCAAGATCAATGTTCACCATTACCCTTTCATCCTATAAGTATTAAGATATATATAGATTTGAAAGAGTACTTTTGGTGGGATGTAATTAATAGATTTATTTCAGAGTTGGTATCTTAGTGTTGGTTGTTTCATCTAGTTATGGTTTAGAGATGAAAATTATAAAGGGATGTTACATCAATTACTAATACTAGAATGAAAATGGGAAAATAAAACCACGTATTTTGTCATCAAACATCCCAATACGCTAAAATTGAATAATTCTACATGGATTATTGTTTATCACCTTTCTATGTAAGAAATAGTCCTTAATATTTAAGAAGAAATTTATAAATATTATCATTATAAGATATATATTAAAGAAGTGATATGGTTTCATGGTGTACCACATTCCATTATGTCATATCAATATATGAGGATTACCGCAATGTTATGGTGAATTATTTAGCGAGCTGTTGATTTGGAGTTTAGTTTGAGCACTACATATCATCACCAAAAAGATGGTTAGTATGAGAGAGAAATTAAAACCATAGAGGATATGATGAGATATTTTTATTTTTATATCAAGGGTATTTTGGATGGAAAAAACATCCTCTAGTTGAGTTTTCATAAAACTATAGTATTCAATAGAAGCATTTAGAGTGGTCATTTAAAAGATCATTATAAAATGGAATATACTACTGTAATTTTCCACAATGAAGTTGAAGATTTAAAAGAAATTCTAAGATAAAATAGGTGATGAAATGTTAGAGATATTTAGATACATTCAAGAACACATCAAAGAACCTCATAGTCAATATAAATGTTTTATTGACAACATCTAGCATGATTTGGAATTTAAGGTTATAGAAAATGTGATTCTATGAATTAGTCATTGTCATAAGGTTTTGAGATTCAAGAAGAAATTGTATCTAAAACCTAGTTATTTTGGTTCCTTTGAAATGATTGATTCTATTAGGGACATCTCCTACCAGTTATTCCATCCACCAAACCTCTCTCAAGTCCATGATGTGTTCATGTATCTCTTTTGATGATGTACATTCTTGACCCTCCACATGTACTAAAGTTAGAGGACATATTTCTGGAGAATGATAATTCTAATGAAGAACAAATGATAGATATTTTGGATTGTATAGATAATGTCTTACAAAACAATACCACTCACCTTCTCAACATTTTGTGGTGAAGACGCAATTTTGGTTATGCTAATTAGGAACTCAATGATATGATGAGGAAAAAGTTTCATCATTTCTTGGTTTGAGACTGATGAATTTGATGATGAAATTCATTTTAAGGGGGGTAGAATGTAACACATTGAGTTTTTTTAATTATAATTTTTTTCCAAAAAATTCATTGGTAGCTTGCATTACACAGAACACCAAATACAAATTGTGTTACACACATGACTGAGATTTAATAATACCATGATATATTATTAATATAATTATCTAAATGTGAATGTTATTATATATTTGTTATAAATAGTGATATTAATAGTAATAAATTCATTTTAAATATTAGTAATTATTATTCTACATTAAGAAATCCTATTAATAACAAAATATAATAAGATTCATTAAATTATTTACGTTTTTCGAAAAAAAACTCAAAAAAATGAATTTTAGTTTTTTTGTGAAAAATCATAAAACCATTTTTTTATATTATAGAAAATCAATTTTATAAAATAAAAATTATTTTTGAAATCATCCTGTCAATATTATCATAATGTTATTTTTTTGGATTTTTCATAAATGTTTCATATTTTGTTGAATAGTGAAAATGATGAATTTCAAGTGAAAAAAGATTTTTTAAATTAATTATTTATAATGATATATTATATTTTAAATTCTATTTTAATTAATATTGTTTCAATTATATATCAATTAATCAGTTTTTTTGGAAAAATTAATCATTTTTATTATCAATTTTGATATAAAAACTTTGAAAAATTTTAAACATTTTCTCTTTAAAAAAATTCTTCCACATCACATATGTGGGAATAATTTTAAATTTAATTTGGAATAAAATGTGAATTTTATTTGAAAAAAAATGATTCTATATTCAAAATCATAATAATTTATATAATAAAATAATTTCAATATATTTTTCTGACTAAAAAAATTATGAAACCTGTAATATTTTTTACCACGGATTCGGTAAAATTGGTTAGTTGGTAGTTTAATCCAATGTTATAAGGTATAGAATAAAATATAGACATGTATATAATATAGATATTTTAACTAATTAAAACTTATCATGTATAAGGATATATAATGGTCTATTTTGTATCCTTTTATCATGGTGAAAATGTTGTTACACGTTTTTCCATCAAAATATTATTATTATACCACTATGATAACTTATAATACACCACCACTATCATCTCTTTTACAAACCACAAATACCTATTTCATAATATAATACAAACCAGAATAAATTATAAACAAAAATACTCTCTTCCTTGATGTCTTAGTTTTGGAATAAATCTGCACTTATAATGATTTTTGTGCATACCTTAGTAGGTAACCCAAGGAAGAGGTAATGTTATTTATCAAAAGTTTTTATTTTATTTCATTATCCCAAAAATTTATAAATTATTAAAAAATTATTATATAATAACCATAATATATTCCATATAAAGGGATATTTTTATGCTAAGATAATTACTTATAATCATCTTCTCTTCCATCATGTGGGTTATGAAATCATCATTTATGTATACAGTAAAATACCACCTTATAAATAGATGTCAATGGTTTTTCCATTAATAAATATAAATGACAGAAATAATGGTGTATTTATTATTTATATATAATATATAGGATATTATTTTTGATTTTTGATTTATTATACAACATTTTACTTCTTAATTCTCTATTATTAGAATATGTTAATGTTGCTCGCGTTTACGACAAACTACAACCTCATAAAGTAATGTGACTAATTCCTGATTTTTGTTTAAGATAATAAATATGTGTATAATTAAAATATGTAATTTATATGAAGAAATATTTATTAATTAATGATAATAAATCATTTACATTTTTTCATTCAATATGTCTAGAAAATTTAAACAACATTTATGCATACACATAGACTAGTGTCTCCATGAATGTTGTATTTCATTTTCTATATTTATATTTTATTTATTTCAATATATATATATATATAATATTATACTTGTATATTGTATATAATTATATATATTATGGATCCATGATCAATGTAATTAGATAGAATTCAACAAATCAAAACATATATGGATAACAACACGGTTACTTCCCAAAACATGAAATTAACATGGAATTGTTGACAAATATATAATAAATAGTCATGTGTAAATAATATATTGTATTATATATATAATCATGGTTCTTTAATTGCATTATATAAAACCATTATTTATTATTCATGATGTTTGAACTAGTACGAAGGATATTGAGAATTAATGTAAGAAATTGTTGACTCTATTTTCCATCTTGGAGACATATGTAATTTTATGAAACAATCCTCAATTACATGGTGTATATACTACTCAACTAGCATGTTATATCAGTAAATATTTATCCTCATGAAATTTTATGGTTCAATTTTGAATTTTCTTTTGTGTTTCTTTTGTCTCGTGTTTATCAATGTTTAATGGATTTTATATTACCATCTCATCATTAAATTGGATTGTTTATTATTATATTTCAATGATGAAATGCTATCATATTTATTTCCATAAAATAATTACATTAATTATCCTATGGTTATGGATGATATTAATATATCCATTTTATACTATTTTTGATATGAAATAATTGTGAAAATGATTTTAAAAGAACCTGAAACTATTTATCTCTTCGATCATAAATCCATTTTCATCCATAATAATGTCTTCTAAAAATGTCCCAAAAAATTATTTAATATTATCTTTTTTTTTAAATATATTTTTATCTATGATTTACTTTTTAGAATTTTTTTCAAAAACAATATTCATGTATTTATCTAACCAATTATCATTTTTCATTTACCTAAATTTTGATTGTAATAATTCATTTATTGTAAATTTCAAGAAAAAAATATACCAAATTCATGAATATTAAAATCTTTGAAGCTTAATTTATAATTTATAATTTTTATTTGAAAATAAGGTTTTTTTTAAAAAATGTTTTATTTTTTAAAAAGGGTAATTTTTTATTGTGGAAATGATATTTTCCTCATGAAATGTTTTGAATGATCTTTATAAATCATTTTCCATCTATGATAACATTATTGATGTGGAATATTCATTGTTGGGGATATGAGAAAAAATGATAACATTATTAATCATTAACTTAATGGATAATAATGAAAATATATTTGTGAAAAAAAATTATCTTCCACAGGTTATACCATGGTAAAATTATTATGAAAACCACTTCTTTATCACAGTTTATACTATGATTAATTGAATAAATGATTATAAAACATGTATCTTTTACATAGGTTATGTTGTGATTAAATTTTTATGAAACCCATTTCATTTAATGCATTCTGATATGATGAATGTTTTGTGAACTTCTGGAATAGATAAATATGTATTTTATTATGAAATGTGAGGGACCTATATATCCCTCTACATAATTTGGTAATGATTTATATATCATGAGATATACCTGACTTGAAAGGGGAGTGAAACCAGTTTAGTAAGGGAATCTATCCACTATGGTGGTCTTGGTTGTCATCCATGAAAACTCTGATGGTTTGGATAGTGAGCCCATTCCACTATGATTTACATGAAAGGGATACGTGAAAAATATAGAGAAAATATCATATGCTTATGTGTATTAGAAAACTCCAAGTATTATTCCAATTTAATGCTCCCATAACACATGATATTTTATTATATTTTCATTCATGTCATGTGAACAACCAATATTTCTTTCATATCTCAAGCTTAAATACTTGATATGAAGGGCAAGGATCTCTACTGATATTATCATGTTCTCATACACTTAGGTTCAAATTATGAATATGTATCTCCCTTGTTAACCCTTATAGTGAAAACGAGATCCCCCTTTCTTATGTTTCCTTTATTAGGGTTATGAATAAATTCATTATGTATGAACTGTTTATGAATGATGATGGGAATTAAGGGATTAGTGGGAGATGATTTAGTTATCTTTTAAACCAGTTTATTTTTCATTCAATTTTCCAATGGAACAATACCACTACAAAATTATAACCAAGTTATATGGTGTTAAAAACCCCTCTAAACACTTAAGCATTGCTTATGTGGAAGAACAACTAATGTCCCATAATTCTAGTGTAAGAGTTATTTTTGAGGAACCCATGTATATTATTGGCTCATTTTGAGGAGGATAAACTAAAGGGATTAAATATACTCTAATTTAATCACCAAAGCATAGATTATAGGGGGTCTAAACCCAATATAATTTATTAGTCAAATTAGATGTGGTTAGTGACCTTTTTTAATTGTGTTATATGGCACATATTATAGACATTTTTGGAAACTACCTCTATTTAACGATAAATTTAATGGGTTTACATACCCCTATAACTTAGCCACAAATTAAAAGATATTTCAAAACTATCTCAATCTTTTATAATTTTTATGCACCCCCTGTGAGGATACCACTTCCCATTCAAGATTTCTTTGTGAACTACCCCCAATTGTTTTTCTATGAGCACCCACCCCCTTTCCAATGTGATCCACCCACTCCAGTTCTATTATGATCCCCTCACATTCCATTGTTAGCACCCACCCACTAAAATAACCTTTCCTCCCTCTAATTCTGATCGTATTCATGTGACCCCCTCCACCACTGTTAGCATATCAACCCTTTCCGTTGTACAGGCTTGTCTTGTGAAATTTTCTGCAAGTGGGTTTTAAACCAAGCATCTCTACCTTATCTCACCTATGGTTCTACCACTTTCAAAATGGATTTCCATATTTTAATTACACATTATTATATTTAAATATATTAGGATGATTATTCAAATATATAATACTTGAATAAATATTTCAATAAATATAAATTTATTACTTTTATATATTTATGTAAATTAATATATAACCTATATATATTTATATAAATTCATATACATATTTTTATAATATATATTTAAGTATTTATACTATAATACATTTCTATTGTATTCAATTTATACATGTATATATACTATAGATTTTATATGTGTATTTTCATACATTTGAGTAAATATATTTTATACTTCTTTTTATGTTATTTATATACACATATATATTTATTTTTTAACAATGAAACTTCCACGGTATGCTTTTCTTTTAATAATACTATAGCATGTGATGTATGAAACACCGAGTTCAAGCGCACCACGACCTATCAAACTAGCCGTTTAGAAAGCGTTTATGAATAATAATAACCGTTTTTTTAATTTTATATATATCCCGTTTAATTTTCAGATTTATATTTTTTGTTTTTTATACATAATATAATGACAAATTAAATTTTTAAGATAAAATTAGTATTTATCAAAAAATATAGTTTTTCCACCTTTTAATGGAGAACCATTTTAAAATCCAATATTTGAAACTTTTATAAATTCAATTTTATGAAAATAAATTATTCTTTATAATAGGTATATAAAAATTTTGTTTGGATAAATTTTGGTTGTTTTTCTGATATCATTCATATTTTGAGAACAAGTACAAGATAATAAATTTTAATTAAATAAAAAAAATCAAAATAATTTACAGTGCTAAATTAAAAATTTTAATGTTTTTTAAGTATAATTAGATTATATTTTTATCATTTAATCTATTTTTGGTCATTTTTTGAAATTTCATTTTTAAACCGGACATAAACACATATCAATCTTTTTGATAGTTTTTGCTTTTCAAAAACCCACTTTTTGGTTTTGACCATGGGAATTAATTTTAAAATAATTAATCCAACTTCTAGTTTTTGAATTTGGTAAAATACACATCCTTTTGGAATTCCGAATATCAAAATTAGAATAGGTGTATTTTTTGGTATTTTTCTGAAAACATTCCATATTTGATGAATAGTCAAAAAACACTATGTTATTGAATAAAACCCGCCTTTTTATTTAAATAATTAATTTTATTTTTTAATTTATTTTAAGTCAAAATAGATACATCATACCTATATTAATTAAATTTAATTTATTAGATTCATTTTATATTAAAATTAGATGTTTAATATTTTATTGATCTTTTTAACAATTTTTATACACCATCAAGGCACGTTAATAAATTTGAATAAAACCTAATTTTACTAATTATGTAAATTGAATTTCAAAAATTTAATAGACATGATTGACATGAGTATTTAAAATGTTGTTCAATAAGATGAAAATAATTTTTGGTGCATATTAAATTCTGAATTTTATTTACCACGGTTAAAAGTAAATAGGGTAATTAATGGTAAAAATAATATTATAATTACCCTAAAATTTTTCAAAATTCTATTGGATAAGTATATTTAGACCTAAATAAACCATAGGAATAAAATATGATCCTTTTGGGCCACTTGGTTTAGATTAGGGCATTTATTATTATTTAATTTAAAGAAGAGTTAAAAGTGTTAAATTCAAATATTAATAACTAAAGAATTTAAAAATTGGGTTATACATAAGATAATTTACACTATAATTATTAATTAAAAATATAAATATATTTCTGACATCATGGTATTTTATTTATAAATTTTATAAATTAAATAATAAAATTTATTTATGACACAATGATGATGCAGTAATTACCCTATTAATGAAATATTAAAATAATTTATATTATAAATATTAAAATAAATTTAAATTGAGATTTGTGATGAATTCATAAAATTTTTAGGTTAATATTACTTTTTAGGGTTGAATCAATTTTTTATTTGAAGAAAACTTATTTTTAATACTTTCACAAAAACCAAATACTTATTAATGTCAAAATTGACGTAAATATGTTTTTAGAACAAAACATAGATTATTTTATGATATAATAGTCCTAAAAATATAAGGATCAGAAAAAGAAATTATTTAATAATATATATGTCATTAATGAAACACTTCGGTTTCTTTTGGAATTTTATAGTAAATTTATTAACCATATAATATAAAAATTCAAGGAGACAAGCTAATTGTTAAACTATTTAACAAAGAGTTAAATTTAAATGATAAGCTTAATATGGTGACCTAAATCTATCTAATCCCTATTGGTTGATAAGTTTTAGACCCATCCCCAACTTATCCTCAAAATAAATCCTTTTGTAGCCATTATAAATGAAATCAGATTTTATAATAAGATAATATTTCATGGTTTTCCTAAAGTGACCCCCACCTCTCTTATAAAAGGGTACTTCCCATTCCCTCAAAATCACACATACAAAGCTTTTTGCCTCAGCCAAACCCTACTCAATTATCCTCCCAACTACATTCACTTCATCTTAGAGGCCATAAATGGATCATAAATCCACCCTATATATCCCTTTTTATCATATCAAAAGGAAGCACTCGAAGAAGAGATAATTATTTCATCACCTCTTTCAATGTTTTTTTCATCTCTGATTTCCTATTTCTTTGTTGTTTCCATTCCAAAATAAAAAATCATGTACCTTATACATACTGTGATGTTATTATAAATATGTTACAACCATTTTCATTATTCTATTTATCATATGAATGTCAAATTCATCATACATGCGTACGTACGGCGTACCGTCTCCACGTCGTGGTGTAGTTTTTTATTCAACACTTAATTATTTGGATGGGTATAATAATGCGTGTAATTGATGTAAATAATAAATATAAAATGTTAATGAATCTTTATATATGATATAACATCCAATTACATATTATTTGAGCATCAATGGAATGGTATTGTCGCTCGTGTGTACGTACAGATTACCGTCTCTATGAACGCGATGAGACTCATTACCCATCATAACCATTAAAGAATAAATATCATTTTCTGATAAAAAATTAATTTTTTTGTACACAATATCATTTTTATGCGAATAAAATACATCCTATCCAAATATACATGACTCACTAAACAAAACATATAAAGAAAAAAAATCAGTTAACACCCAAAACAATGATACTACTGAAATATTATTAACAATGCAATATTAAAAGATCATATATGATACCATATTTATGTATATGGTTCTTGTATAATTTAGTAAAAATAATTTCACCATTATACTGAAGTTTAACATACCCTCAACCAAAGAAATTTACAAGGTAATGGATTTTAATCTCACATCTTATTCCCGTTAGATTCATGATATATTGACACTATTTCCTTTTGTGTGGTGTATTTACTACCCATGATTGTATTCCTTGCATAATATACTGTAATTTAAGCGTATTTACATCTTTATTGTATGATCCTTCATTAATGGAGTGTATGTTTTGTTTGTTACCAAATCGGTAAGGGAATTTCTAATTTCAACTTCCACCCATTGAGTTTTACGCAAAATTCATTGATTATTTTACTCCATGATTATGTGGAAAATCACTATTTATTTATTTGTTTAGTAATTTCCACTCCCCTTAGTGTGGATATATATTTTATACACATAATAACTCCATTGATAAATACTCAAGTCAATGATATGAACTTGATAAGAGTAATCTTAACTCAATTTCCATTCATTGAGTTAATCATCCATGTCATTAGTGTTGTTGTTACAAGAATATGTGTGAAGGTCCTATAATTGATTTACACTGAATATCCAATCATATTGAGTGTATTTATATTTTTCAAAAATAATTATTCCCTTGAGTTATCTTCATCCTAAGGATACTACCTTTATAATGGATTTCATCTCAATTTATATTCTTTTTTGACTTCTTTGTTGTTATGCACCCATTCACTTTTATATGGTTTGTATACTATACATTGGCATAGTATATCATTAATCCCTCTATTCTCATGATATTAAAATTTTTTGATCACCTCAATTATTTGTATTAAAATGTCCCTCATTTTTTTAGAACCTCTAACTAAAATATCATTTTAAATGTTTTAAATATTTATTCTTATAAATCACTCTCATTAATGTTCATTTTTTAAAAATGGTTTTAAAGATTTATTTATATGGACTTGAATTTTTTAAAATTGAATTTCATTTTAAATGTTTCAATGTGGTATGGGACGCTTTGATTGAAAAATATATTTTTAACATCTTTTTGGTAAATAGTAATACTTTTAAATGTTTTCAAGAAAAAGTGGATATTTCCCTAACATAGTTTTTCTTGTTATTTTCATCTGTGTAAATATCCTTCATTATTCTTGATTGAGGTTGATTTATTATAATAAAATCTTACATATTGTATTTAATGATTTATGTTTGACTATGGATGTGATGTTTTTATACCATTCATGGTTTGTGGTTAAAATATTGACATTTCTTATGCTAGTTCTAATACGAATGTTTAGATTATGTTTTAACATTTTCATATGAGGAATGAATTGTACATAGTATATGATGGGTGGATCTCACTATATCTCCTCAATGCATCAATAGGACTCCTGACACAAACTAGTGTCTTGGCACAAGTTAATGAAAAACTCTCATTTTTAGTCTTGGAAAGAGGCCTTGACTATGTGGTAATGATGTTCGACATTATGCATTCCATAATTATAAAATTATCTATTGTTATTACATGTGATTATTAAACTAGTATAATATCCATGTGAATAATTAAAGGGAATTATTTGATTAATGTTTTCCATATTATGCTAAAGTTTAATTTTAAAAGGATTTCGTTTTTGTCTTATACATTTCCATAAATGTTTATGATTATTTATGAATGTTTCTTCTATATTGTTATACTTATTGAGCATCTGATCTCAACCCTTTCTATTTTTATTTTTTCCTAGGATGTTAATAAGTATATCATGATTAACCTCCAGGATAACGCTAAGGGATATGAGAGTATTCAAAGGGGAAACAATGTTGTTCTTATTTATTTCATGATGTAATGTAAAACATATTTATATATCTACTACTTCTAAAGCTACTAAATTAATTGGTATATCTGGAATTTATCTCTTGGGATCATGACTATGATCTGTAATAATGCACTGGCTCTCGATAACTTGGTTCGGTGTGTTACATATATAACAATATATATTATTTTTATAATTAAATACACATATATATATTATGTAAAAGATTTTTAATGATATATATATAAGTATTTATTTTTTATATTAATGTAAGGAATTCAAAAATATATTTATACAATTTATTTCAAAACATATATTTTTTTATGTTAGTTAAAATATTTTTATTTTTATAAATTTTATAATATTATAAATTATAAATATATATTTTGTATAATATGAAATACATATATATGAAATAAAATTAATAGAAATATTTATATTATATGTAATAAATATTGTATGGAATACAAATATATAAAAATATTATCTATGAAATACAAATCATATGAATATATATATAATTTTATGTGAAATAAAACTTTATATTATATATTATTAATATGTATATTGTATATAATTTGTAAGATCCTATGTTTTTCATGATATATGAATATAACTTTTTAGGTTTATGTTGTTTCTTTCCTTTTTTACATAGACCTTAGATGGGCAGTGGGCTAATTCGGTTGTTTTGGGAATGAAGGGGGAAAACATGCTGAAATATGGCTGCAGGAAAAGTACACATCATGTTGGAATTCTAGCTCACTAATAAATAGAATGGAAGTACACACTGTGTAATTCAAGTACACGCTATGTACTTGTCAAGTGGGTTATTTTATTAAAGATCCAGAAGCTCATATTTTTTACGGATAATATGTTTTCCTATCTTTTTTTATCCCAAAAACCCTCTATCTTAGTTTTTCATGTATAGAAGATTCCCATAATCGGATTAATGCGTTGTCTATCACATTAGAACCATATCGGTATGTACTCGATTCCATTTTAGTTTTTATTGATTCTTCAGAACAATGACTTCACTATTTGGAATTAGGCTCATATGCCCTAATAATTTGTTCCTCATCCATTCTTCATATTTCTTCAAAACCAGGACGAAACAAGAATTGGTACTATACTAGCTGTATACTAGCATGTCGAGGTAGGTGGTATATGTTTTCATTTATCTTTTCTTGTGGTTTTCGGGCATTTGGATGATATGTCGCCAGTCAGTATTTTTGGAGTGGAATGTTTCTTGTCGTATCTATAGTTAGACCTAGCGAGGATGCTCATAGGTTCCGTTTTGGTGTGTTGGCACCCATTACATTTTTTAGGGTCACACAAGGGGTGATCCTGAAATGTAATATCTAGTTTATGATAGTTTAAACAACACAAGGTGTGTGTTCATGAGATTTCCTAGTAACATGAACCAAGTTAAGTCTTAGATTTCTTGAAAATTCAATTTATGAGATGTACATCCTCCTTGCTCAATGAATATCATGATATTCCGTGTCTATTCAAATATTTTGGCATGTTAAATGGATAATATGGGTGGGAATACCTATATTAAATGAATAATAGTTTTTTAAATTTTTTATATGGGATGGTAGGCCTATATTCTTTTGAAATGGATTTTATGAGTAGGTATACCAATGTCTTGTGTAGGTTGACGGGAGTGGGTTTACTCACATGGATTGAATATTTAATTTTAATGTTGGAGTTATTAAATGAATGGTTTGATATATTCCATGGAAGTCTCTCAATGGATATCTAATATGGTAATGGACACCCCAGGGTGACTCTGCCCACTGTGTCTTGATAATTTGGGATGCCTCGGGACATGCTACCATGTGGATGCAACTATCTTGGGCTCATGTAGGACTATCTATTTCCATTCTCATAGGACCGCAACCAGTTCATAATAGAAATTCCATGAGGTATTCCCATGGTACTCAATGGGATGCCTTGGACATGATCCATGTATCAATCCCTCTTTGGTCTAGATATTTCTTACATAGACGCCTTGGTCTTCTGGAACCTTGGATCTAGCACTAGGTGTCTAATTTTCACACTACGACATTTTTGTGGGATATATGTCTTCTCTATACAGTGTGGATATGGATTTCATGGTATGGATGGATGTATTGAATGGACATGTGACTTTCATGTAATTATAATAGCAACCTCGTTTGGGTTTGACTCTGTTTTTCTGGTAGCCTCAAGGTATTTTTGGTTTCCCTTATTACAGTACACTTATTTCATGGGTATACACACTTTGATGCTAGTTGTTTACACTTTTTATCACCTTCTTTGAATTTCTGTTAGAATTGTATAGACTTGTGTGGTTTCCTACGGTGATTTTTATATCACACCCTATTTGAGAATCCATGGGGACCCAAAATGATTATATGGTTCCAAGTGATAATAGGGGAAAGTGCCTTTGTACAGGTTGTTGATTGATGCATATGAGAATGGGAGCACATGACCAAGATGTGGCTTGCGATGCAGGGATTCCATTTTGGTATTTTGTTCTTTTTGGGTTACATGGGTTGTATTGTATTTCCATGAACAGTTCTGGCTGCTTACTAGACACTTGTACCATCTTCAACATTTTTTTATATGAAACACTTCTAGTAATTATTATGTATTCATTTCCACTTGTCTTACTTTTAGTTGATTTCTGTTTATTTCACTTCCTCTATTGTATATATATTTTTCTTCCAATTGATACTCTAGTTATGAGGTCATAGTCTCCTCACAGACTCAGCTAGGACCTCGCTACTAGTCGGCATCCTGTGCTATTTGGGGAGATGCACTTGAGTCCATGTGACCAACCAGGATTGGGGAACTGTTTTGGGGGGCATCCGAGTCCGAGATGTCACAAATTGGTATCAAAGGCTTTTTCTTTTCTTCTAATAATTACTATTGGTGACATTAGATATGGATAGGATTGAAATGGAAATTTGTAATAAACACTGCCATGGATTAGCTTCCCCATGTACAAGTAAAAGTCAAACTCCCATGAATTGAATTCCGGTTTTCAATTTTTTTAATATTCCAGTTGGTTTAATTTCACCGTTGGGTGATTCACATGATTTTTTCTCTTACTATTTATGAAATTCTAGGTTCTTTTTCAGTTGAAAACTGATGAGATAAGGGTTTTCCATCTCATGCATCATATATAATCATGATAAAATCAAATGACATGATGATATTAATGTAATATTCATCACACATTATAGATCTATAGTTTATTGCATTGATGTATCTTTTTAATGTGCTATTGAGGGAGAGGGGCTTCGAGGAATGTTTCAGATATGCTATCAGATCTCAGGTCAATGTGTTCAGTTTGCCTTCTATCACTGAGATAGTGAATCAGGTGATGATTACAAAGCGGAACCTAAGGGAAGATGGGGGTACAAAACATGGGAGTGTAATTTCATTCCCTAGTGGATATACGTCTTCAGGAGGGAAGCATCATTTCGTGGCTTCCTATGACATGAGTTCTAGTCAGGTTGTGGGTGTAGGAATCTTGGTGATTTTCCATAAATTTGGTAGGTGAGTCCACATAAAAAATCAGCATGACCGTGAAGCATTTGAGATCATAGCTTATGCTAGGAATGAGGACATGTAGCATTTTTAAAATACCTTACCTACATCTGTGAGTGGTAGGGGTCAACTTTGTCCTGAAGTTAAAGAGAATATTCTTCAGATTCATGATGTGTTAGGAATTTTAGTAGTATACACAATTAGGACTGGGATGTGGTGGTCTTTTATTTGGTATTCATACATCAGTTTATCAGATATAGTAGTGTGGATCCGTTCTGGGTAGCCAGGCAGGGTCACTGGGCCGTAGTGCGGGCCATAATTCTGAAGTGAAATAGACTAAGCAGGCGAAAAAACCTAGACCATTTATAGTGAGGGGTATGATATTAGTATCATCTTCTATTGTATCTATTCTTTTCGATACAGGTTCCTCTTACAGTTTTATCTATGCACAAGTGTTAAAAAGCCTTAGTCTTACTGTTTTGCTTTATGAGGGAATTTTGACATCATAGAGAGTTAGAATGGGTGATGTACACCAGTGTATACAGTGTACCATTGAGATTGGTGGGTTCCACATCCTCTTGAGTTTATATTCCCTCGAAATGACAGAGTTTAACATTTATTCTCGAAATGTACTGGCTCGTTTCGTTTTGAGCATAAGTTGACTACTATAAGCCAAGGGTGACTTTCACATGAACAGATGGTGTAGTATATATTCACAAGGGTAAATTGGATGTTGAGGTGAGTAGAGCTAGACCCGAGGATCACATGATTGGTGGGATGACAACCCAGCTTTCTAGTTTGTTTCTGGATGGTCAGGGAGTGGGTGAGGCATATTGAAAGTGGGTGTCCTAGACCCAACATGTATTATTCTTTGATTACCACTAACTAAATGGAGCTTTTTATGTATTCACATGTTTATCTTCCTATAATTGTGTATATACATGTCCATATACTTTTCTTATGAAAATTTCCTTATATTACATGTCGTTTCAAAGGGTAATAGCAGATCATAGGCTATAATGAGATCCCCATGACGCCATTAACATAATATTAATGTAATGTCCAATGGTCCAGTTACATCATTTTGAAAGGACACAGATGTTGGATGACCATCAGGTGCTAGGGGATTATAATTATTGATACATCTTCTCATGAAGTTCTCACTTGATGATCCCTAATAGTTGAGATCGCGAGGATAGACTCGTATAGTAGAAATACCGGAAGTTTCAGGTGTCATTGGTCGTTCCTAACAATGGACAAGTCTAATGGTCTCTAGACAAGATATCATTGTCAATGCATTTCATTAAATTGAGTACATTTATAGAAGGTGAAAACCATGGAAATTAAGTCATAGAAAGGTAGTTTTTTTTGGGTACATCATTGGTGACATGACATTGATTGAATGATCATGATAGGATTTTTTTTTCTTCTGAGTTGAGAAATATATATATCGGGCATGGATGATTATGATTGTTGTAATGTCATTAAATCCATGTACATGGTAGTTGAAGGTATGAACATTTGGTCAAATCAACAAATAAAATAAAGAAAATTTAAGGATTATGAAACTGGTGTTCATTCTTCTTTATTGAGATATCAATCACAAGGAGATTATATTACACAGACCATGTTTGTAGGTAGGTAGTCTTTTCTTTGACTCTACCATATCATTATAGGGGCTTCGATGGGTTGCTACACCCCAATCTTGTTCGATGAATATTATTCACACAATATTTCACTTTGAGAATCTTCACTATTTTGGGAAAATTAATAAAGAACTTGGTGGGGCCCTCCATGAGGTCCAAGTATTATCCATCTTCTATGGATCACAAAGTAATAAATAAATTCATTAATTATTCATGTTTTGAATAATTGGTTGAATTTATTTATAACATGTATTTATAGTTCATTAGTAAATACAAAGATAAAATATTATTCAAATGGATTTAAATATCAAGCGTTGATTTAATATTTTCAGGAGAAGTGAGTGGATTTATAGACTCATGTTTATCATGCAATATAAAGATTTAATATATATTGTTGTTAGTGATAAAATAATAAATATTCTTCATGGTATAATTTAGTTGGATATAAATAAATATTTATAAAAATTATAATTCAAATATCTATTACACGGAGGTTGAGAACCAATACTGGGTATTTGAGATATTCTCTATATAAGTAAAAGACAGACTCTCCCCATGGAACTATTCATGTGCAAGAATTGAGAGCCTCTCTCTCCTCATGTAATCTTTAGAGGGGTTCTCTCAAGAAAGAATGAACATCAAGATCAACCTTTTTGGATCAAAGTCTCTTTCCTTGTGGTGACCATCATTGCATCGAAGAGCCCGTTGGTGTACCATTCTAGCACACAAATTCTAACAGATGACGCATAAAAAGATTCTAGAGGCATGTGTTGACAATCTAGAGGACACCGACATCGGAGTCCTCAATCCACGGTTGCTGGAATCCTGGGAAAAACTGTCACACGTTATATCTGAACAAGTAATATGTTCGTTTTATTTGTTTGATATTTCAAATACATCTTTGGTCCTCGGACCATACTAGAATTATTCATTCTATTCGACGTCATAACGTTTCTCCAGTGATGCGGAAAAATTTAAATTCCTGTCCCATCGGCTTCCGTTGTGTGTCTTGACACCTAACAAGGATAAATTTTCTCTAGTGATTCAGTGCATCAGGGGCATCTTTCCAAATTATTTTCTAGTTTACCTCCTAATAGAGATGTGGAGTTCTCCATCGGGCTAGTGTTGGGAGATTTTCTGGTATCCATTCCTCCTTACTAGATGGCTACGACAGAGTTGCTGGAGCTGATGAGGCATCTAGAGGATTTGGATGGGAAGGGGTTTATGAGACCCAATACCTCTCCATGGGGTTCTCTTGTCCTTTTGCATAAAATGTGGATGTAACTATTAATATTTGTGTGGATTATCGGAAACTAAACTAGATGATGGTTAAAAACTGATATCTCGTGCCACATATTTTTTGGCTTGTTTGATCGTCTTCAAGGAGATTGAGTGTTCTTGAAGGTCAACTATAGGTTTGGATATCACCTGGTGCTGGTTCGACCTACGAAAAGACATCATTCTTCCTTTCATAGTATGTATGGGTTATATGAGTATCTGGTAATGCCGTTCAGTCTCACGAAGTCTCAAGAGGTTTTCATGGCTTTGAGGAACTGAGTGTTTCATCCTTACATGGATTCATTTGTGTTGGTTTTCTTGGAAGTTATTGTGTTGTATTATCATAATAGAAAAAACCATTCCAACCATCAAGATATCATTCCGAATACAATGATATAGAATCAGTTATATTCTATGCACACAAAATGCCACTTTGGGGTGGATCAGATTCTTTTATAGGGTCATATTATATCTGAGACAGACATGTCAGTGAACCCAGAGATGTTGTGGGATGTAGTTGCCTAAGAATATTCCACGAAATTTGTTGACATACGGTGTTTCTTGGGGATAGCTTCTTACTATATGTATTTTATATAGGACTTCTCACAATTAACAGTGTTGTTGACAGGCTTGACTAAGAACGGTGTGATGTTTTTGTGATCGTAATCTTGTGAGACAACCTTTCAGGAGATAAAATAAAGATTGATATCAGGACCAATCTTGATATAGGGAGATAAGGGTCAGGGTTACACAGTGTAATTTAAATCATCATGTATTGGTCCGAGGGAAGTAATGATGTAGGGGGATCAAGTCATGGCTTACGGGTCTCTATAGCTAAGGCCCCATGAGAATAACTACCCTACACACAATATCGAGTTATCTACAGTTGTTTATGCATTTCATTGTTAGAGGAACTATTTACTAATAGAGAATTATCTATTGTACATCGACTACAAAATTCTCAAGTATTTATTTACATAGTGGGATTTGAATTTGATGCAGTAAAGGTGGGTGAAGTACATACAACCCTTTGACATTGAGGAAGCCATAATGCTGAGTAAGGGTATTCTAGTAGCCAATGCACTGAGAAGGAGGACTCATATACATGTAGTGCAATAGGCCAATAGTGAGTATAAGCTTATGGAATATTTCTATGAGATTCATAAGCAGGTTCACTACAAATAGGTGAAGACCTTCCTTTCAACCTTAGCATTAACCTCTACCCATCTGTATAGAGTTAGGATGAGGCAGCTATTGGATTCTGAAAGCCTAATTCTACTAGAATTTTTGGTAGGTGAGGACCCACTTTTTGGTTGGATGGTAAGTGATGATGACATTATGTGTACACATGTACGATTCTATTTTCCAATGGATATACATGAAGAGTGAATATGTGAGTTTCATTCTTCAGTATGGGAAGTTCACCCTGGGTCACGAAGATGTACTTTGACTAGAGAAGACAATATCGATGGCTGGGAATAAAGAGAGGGGAGGAGGGTTTTGTTACTAGGTGTACCACATGTCAATAGGTGAAGGCGGAACATTATTGGAGAGCTGGGATTTTATTAGAGTTTCCTATCCCATAGTGGAAATTGGATGATGTCGTTGTGTATTTTGTGATGGGTTTTCCAAGGTTTCCTTCTGTTAATGTTGTTGGGTGGGGTGTCATTGATAAGCTTACGAAGGTCAGACATTTCATGCTAATCAAGGATACCTTCCATGTTTATGATCAGGGAAATTTATTGCATCCATGATGTGGTATGACTTCATGGGATCCCATGCACTATCATTTCATATAGGGATTCCCTATTTACTTCATGTTTCAAGTATATTTTGCATTGGGTTCTTGGTAAACAGGTGCCTCTGAGCACAACATACCCCCCTCATATTGATGGTCAGTCAGAGTGTATGATACATGTGCTGGAGGACATTATGCGAACATGCGTCCTAGATTTTGGGGGCTCTTGGGAGAGAAAAATTCCCCTGGTTGAGTTCGCATACAATAACATTTTTCAAGAAACTATACAGATGGAACCATACGATGCTTTATACGGTAGGACATTCCACTCTCTGATGTGCTTCTTAGAGCTTAGAGGGGTAGCATTATTGGGACTATGTCTTTTGTGGTAGACATATGAGTAGTTCCAATTGATTCAAAAGTGGATGGATACTACACAGACTCATCATAAATCATATGTTGAAATCCACAGATAACCTCTAGAGTTTGAGGCTGGGGATCTGGTTTTCTTACATTTTTCACCATGGTTGGGATATTGGTGGATCAAGAGACAGGGTAGACATTCACTGGGATATGTCGGGCCGTTTGAGGTTATGGAGTGTATCGGGTTGGTTTTCTATCAATTGAGGTTACCTCAGAGGTACCAATCTATGCACAAAATTTTCCACATATCTCAGTTGTGTTTCTATCACTCAGACCCATAAATTGTTCTGCTTAAGGAGGTTGAGATTCTGGCGGACGCCACAACTTAGGAGCATCTAATTTGTAGAGTTGATAAGAGAAAAAAAAATTGAGGCCATTCACTTCCTATAGCACAGGTGATATAGAAGAACGAAATTTTAGAGGATGATACATGGGAGAGGGAGTCCAACATACATTCTCAGTGGCTATAATTGTTTTTAGACGAATCATGACCACCCTTCACATAGCAATTCTGGGATAAATTTCTATAAGAAGGAAGATTTTAAGATCCCTAAATTTAATTGAGGTACAAATTTGTATTTTTGAGTTAATGTTGTTGTTATTCTTTTTGGCATAGATCTGAGGCAAAGTCATTGTCCAATTGGGTTGTTTTTGGGAAATAAAGAGGAAAAAAAGCTTAAATCGGGCTACCGGCTAGGTACACATTGTGTACTTGGTCAACACATTTTGTACAGGGAAGTCACGACATGTAACGAGTCAGGATTAGAAAAAAATAGAAGGGAAGTACATTCCATGTACTTTAGGTAAACCGCATATACTTGTTTAGAGGGGGGTTTATAAAAGTGGTAGTATATCATATTTTTGATTGAAAATATGTTTTCCTCTAGTTTTTTAACCCAAAAACCCTATATTCTAGTTTTTAAGTATAGAAGTTATCCATACTATGATTCGAGTGCATTCTGTCACGTTAAAACCACATAGGTATGTACTAAATTCCATTTTAGTCATTTTTATTGTTTAGAACGACTGTGCTATGTAGATTTAGGATCAACTGCCGTAATATTCCATTCTTCATCCCTTCTTTAGATTTCATCTAAACCAGGATAAGTCAGGATTTGATATTGGACAAGTTGTCTACTACTGAGGGTAGGTATGTGGTCTATGTTGTCTTTACGATTTTCATGTGTTTTTTGGGTGTTCATATGTTATTCCACATATCATTCATTCTGGGGAGGCCTTTTATTAGTGTGTTTCTTTCTATTGTTATAGATGGACCTTGTGAGGATGATTGTTGGTTTCTTTTAGGTGTGTAGACACCTATTTTTATATTTGATGGTCAACCTAGGGGTTCTCCTTAAGGGAAATATCTTTTCTATATTATTTTAAACCACCTGAGGGGTGTTTTTTTGTGTTTACCTTGTTAGAGGAAGCCTGTTATTGCTTTGATTACTTGAATAACATATCTATAAGATTTACTACCTCCTTGATTAATGAATATCATGTTATTACTTGTCTATTTGGATTGTTTGGCATGTAAAATGGATAATATGGGTGGGTATACCTATATGAAATGATGTATAGTTTGTTGAATTGTAAATATGGGATGGTGGGTCCATATGCTTGATAAATGGCTTGCATGAGTTGGTATACTCATGTCTCAGGTAGGTTGATGTTAGTGGGTATACTCACATGGATTTAATGTTTAATTTAAATGCATGAGTTCTTGAATGAATGGTTTGATATATGCCTTGGACCTCTCTCCATGGATATCGAACATGGTAGTGGATGCCTTGGGTAGATTCTGCCCCATCGGTCATGATTCTGTGGGATGCCTCGGGCCTTGTTGCCATGTGGATCTTTCTTTCATTGGCTCGCATAGGACTTCATATTTCCATGCTCCTATGACCCAAACTAGTGTCTCACATAGATTCCATCAGGGATTCCCATGGGAATCAATGGTATGCCTTGGACAAGCTCCTTCGATCCGGCCATCCGTGTTCTAGATATTTATTACATGGATTCCATTGTCTTCTAATTCCTTGGATCTGGCCCTTGGGGTCTACACATCACTCTATAGTGTGTCCATGGGATTCTTTTCTTTTTTATACAATGTGGATATGGATTTCATGGTACATATAGATGTACAGAGTGGTCGTGTGACTTGATTATATTTGTTATAGCTGCCTAGTAAGGATCTTACTCTCTGTTGCAGGTATCCATGAGGGTTGTTTGGTTTCACCTGTTACAACAGACTTATTCCATGAGAATACAAACTTACTTTTTATTTGTTTACACTTTCTAGAACCTTTGTATCAGTTTTTTTTAGAATTGTATATTCCTAGGTGCCTTCCTATAAGTATGTTTATCTCACAACCTTTGTGGGCCTCCATGGAGACCCAAACAGATTATATGGTTGTAGGTGATGATAGGGGAAAGGTCCCTAATACAGGTTATTGATTGTGCATGTGGAGAATGAGAGCATAAGAACAAGCTGAGGCTTGCGAAAATGGGACACCAATTTGTTTTTTTGGATACATGGTTTGTATTGTATAGCCATATACTATACTGGATACTTTCTAGATACTGAAACTGTCTACATCATTTTTGTATATGAGACACTTCTAGTAATTATTATGTATTCACTTTTCCTTGTCTTACATTCAGTTATCTTTTATTTCTTTCACCTCTGCTATTGTATATATATTTTCCTTCCAATGTGATTATCTGGTGGTGAGGGCATTGTCTCCCCAATGACTCCTAGGCCCTCGCTACTTGTCGGTAGTCTCTGGCATTTGGGTAGATGCTCTATAGGCCATGTGACGAACCAGGTTTGGGGCACTGTTTGATGTGTCATTTGGGTCCAAGATGTAAAATAATTAATATTATATGGCACTACATATATAAAAATTTACAATAAATATCATATGAAATAATATGCATACAAATATTTATATAATATATTCCAATACATATATGTATTATTATGCACATTAATATATACATATTTGTATAAATATAATTTTATAATATTTTGCACAATAATATATATGTAATTAAAAAATATATGTGTATAGTATTGTTTAAATTAATATTTATTTATTTTTATAAATTTTACATCATTTAATATTAATTATTTATGATAAAAAATAATAAATTTATTATTTAATATTATCTTTATTTTTATCATATAAATTATAAAAACTAAACGATCGGGGTTTTATATGATATATATTTTAATGAAATTATATTTATATATAAATATATATAACATGTTTTTGATTTTATATTTTATATAATCCGTATTATATAAAATAATTTTTTTGTAAATAAATATATATTAAGGTACATAAAATTATATATTTGTATTTATATATATATATAAACATATTAAAATACAATCATATAAATATGTTTTTAATATGGTTATATAATGTATTTCAATACATTCATATATATTGTTTTAATTATATATATGATGTATTTATGTTTAAATGCAAGGGGGTCTAACCCCTTCTAATTTAATGAAATTTGATGGGGTTTTCAACCCCCTATTATTAACGATATTTTATGATATTTGGAACCACCTATAATTTTGGACAATTGTTGGGATTTTGAAATTTATTAAAATTGGTGGGGGAGGGGGGTTGTGAATTACCACAAATATCACTAATTTGTGGTGGTTATGAAACTTCACAATTCTATTCAATTAGAGGGTGTTAAAAATACTTTTTAAATCCAACCATATATTTAAAAAAAATAATGTCAAAAACATTATAGCTGTTCTTAACCCCCTCTAAATTTAATGATAAGCGAGGATCCAATATAACTCCTCTTATTTATACATATAATGAATTTTAATGTGGTTCATAACCCCCTATAAATTCAATGATTAGAGGGAGTTGTGAAAAACCACCTCTAACTATACATATAATGAATTTACAGATGGTTGTGGATAACCCCTCTCAAAATAAGAACTCTATTCCACTATTTTTTTGTTGTGTACAATAATTATTCTCTGTAATGTTCTTGTGTAATGTAATATATGTTCATAAAAATGATGTAATATCAATATATGAAATATAAGGTCAATCTAGTGATATTTATGGAAAACATGATTATGGGAAATATACTCCCTAGAATGTTCTAATTATTTAGATAATGAAGTTTGAATAAAGATATGACTGTTATAGATAAAGTAAATTAGATTGTATTGATTACCATGTAAATAATTAATTATTTTTTTAAATAGTTTTATTCTATCATTTATTGAGTCTACATAATATTTGGATTTATGGATTATATTAGAAAATCTTGTATTTTATTTAAGTAATATGGAAGCATTTATAATTCAATATGCATTAATGTTAATTCAGGATATTAACATGTTTTAGGAAAATATATTATGACGGTATTAACATGATTGCAATGGTAAAATTATAAGCTACTTTACATTTTTTGGCGATGAATGATATATTTGTTTTTTTGGAAATTAAGTGACCTTCATTACATTTTTTTAAATTTTTATTATTTTTATGGATGATCATTTATGGAATGGTTTATATTGATCATTGTATGATGATCTATAGATTAATGTACTATTTAACCAAATGATGATTTATGTATGACCTATTCTAATTAAAATTATAATGATAACTAAAGATATATCTGGTGACATATCATCCTTTTATTAATATTAGTAACTATTAGAGATTTAGAGATGAAGAATTCATCTCTTATATTAAAATATTAAAAGGAAATTGATCTTAGAATAACCAAAGAATAAATTTTTCTTAATAAATTTAATACAGTAATGCTAATATATATTCTCAGGAAAATTCACATTATTTAGGTAAATGATTTCAATAAAATGGATTCACAGTGTCATTATTTCTGATGATATCAATGAATTCTCTCACAAATTTTTGGATTATGGTTTTTTGGTAATTGATTTTCCAATAATCATTCACTTATATTTGATCAATGATCTCTATGACTCTAAATCGTTATATGAAAATTATACTTCTATTACTTGTACAAAAATTCACATCCAACCATTGTTTTCTTATTCGGAAACCTATAATTTCTTCTTCTAGATGACCACCAGACATCCCTTTCTATCATTTCCAGAGGAAGTATTATAATCCCTTTTTATAATGTGTTGTTTTTAACAAATTGATTTTCAAATGTTAATCCCTTATTTTCTGTTAACAATATGAAACTGGGAGGAGTAAAATACGGGGTTACAATGTAACACACAGTGGAATTATGAAATATTTTTTCTCAAATAAGTTTAAAATAATTGAAATTTATCATTACATGTTTAACTGCGTATATAAAAAAAATTTATACAATTAAAATATAATTATTTGATGTGATAGTTATCACCTTGAAATTAGATTGTAGAGTATAAATATAATTTAAAAAATAATGAAAACATTTGTAATGAAATTATATATAAAATTATATATTCGATTTAAAATTAACTATAAAAAAATAATAACTATTTAAAATTAATGGAAATATTTTTTTGAAAATATATTTTTCAACAAAATAATTTGTTTTTCAAAAATAAACTTAAAAATCACTTTTCTTTAATATTTTAATCAAATTAATATTTCATGTTTGAGATATAGTTTTTAAAAATAATCATATGTGTTCTCTATCCATGACATAAGAATTTATCAATTTTTTCTGTTTAAAATACTATTTTTATAAAAAAGTATTATTCTTTCTATTTTACCATTTATCATAAAATTAAAACTTATATATTCTAAAAATATTATTTGAAAAAATGATATTTAATTTTTGAAGATATCATTTTTATAGTATCTTTCAGTAATTTTTTTGATTTTATTAATTAATAATTTTGGTGATGAATAGTTATTCTTATTATAAATTCTTATTTGTGAAAGAATTAAATAACAAAAAATTAATTATGGTAATATACTAAAAGTGAAATTAGTTCAAATTTATATATATTAAAGAAATTTAGGAAATTTGAATAATTTTTAAATTGAATTTTAATATAAAAACATTTAAATCATTTGAGTATTTTTTTTCTTTGTAAATCCACTTTCACATCATTTTTTAGGGATTAATTTTAAATTAAAATATTCCACATATACGAATGTAGTTCAGAAAATGGGATTAAAATTTTAGAATCTATATAGTATTTATTATCTTATTTTTTTAACATTTTTTGCATAATGAATAGAAAAATAAGTAATTAATAAATATCTAAGTTAAGGTGAACACCCATATATCAGAGGTTGAAACTTGTAGGATTAAGAAAAATGACATGGAAACATGTTCAACCATCATTTTATGGAAATATTTAGAGCATATGTCTTATTATGTACTAAATTGTACAATTTGTTTTATCATTTTCATGTTTAAATGTTGGAAGACCTTTCCTTGTTCCAATATCACATATGCACCACTCACCTGACATATAAAGGCCTCACTCTCTCATATCCACATGACACATCTGAAACTCTTTGGATAGGGATATCATAATAAAAATAAATTCCTTAATTTTATACTATAGAAATAGAATCCTTATTTTTGGATGCAATCCATTCTTTGAATTTGTTTGGTACAACCCAAAAGAAGTTATCTGATGAAGTGGTAACATCCAGAACCGAGTGTTTAATATTATTTCATCATAAACCTCCCTAAATTATTATTAAAACATTATGAAATAATAACCCCATTAAATTGTATATAATGAGACGTTATTTAGTTAATTTTAGTACCCTAATCACTCTCATATTCTATAAAATGGCATAATAAATCATTGTTTGTTTATACGATGGAACTCTAACACAAGAACCAATGTTATTATTTTTCTATTAAAACCTCTTGTAGTTGGATATGTAGATGAAATTATTGTTTCTATATGATAATTAATATATTACTATCCTGTTTTAAAAATTATATCACATATTTCATCTTATATTACATTTTATGGGATGATGATGATGTCGTCTGTGTCTACTGATGACTATCGTCTCATTAAGGGATTTGATTTGTTTTCCACAAAATATTTCTGTGGAAGGTAATAAGGATTGTTTTTAAAAAATTTGAAAAATATGAAACAAAAATTATTTTTTAAGTTTAGTTTTTTACTTTTCTTTCTTTCTTTTTATCCCTCTAGAAAATGGAAACAATGTTCATTCATCGTTTTGACCTATTATATCATTAAAAAGTGTATTTTATCTTCTATATATAATGTTTAATGATTAAAATAAATAAATATATATTGAATATATATGATATATATATAATGGTAAATATTCTAGAGACAAAGGAACAATTATCAATGTACGAGGACAGAAAATACTAATTCAAAAAAACATTAAAAACAAAAAAAAAATAGTTCTTGAAATGTGAATTTAATAGGGAATTTTTTATGAATGTTTAATACAAGGTCATTAAAAAATAATATATGGTATCATAAATAATATTACGATTCTATAATAGATATATAATAGGATTATATTTAGTATAAATTATTTTAAAACATGTATGAATGATGTTGAGACTTATGGAAAGGGATTTTTCATCTCACATTTATATCCTTTTGAAATATTCCATATTCAAATATTATTTCTCATATGTAGTGTCGGTAATATTCATGGATTTATTTTATACTTCATTTATATAATTTAATTGGTATTTATATATCAATTTTATTATCTCTCAATCACAAGGATTATAGTTCCAAATATACCAAAGTGTTATGCGTTTTTTCTCAATTTTCCTTCTTTGATATATATGGCAGGTTGTGCACAGATCTTCTTTTATGAGGATTACATACATCCCATTCGAAAAGTAAAAACATGTGTTTACTTATTCTCATGATATTATAGGTTAAAATTATCATTATTATTTCATGGGCCTCATGATTCAATGTTACCAAAGTGGTGAGGGTTTTATGTTACAATCTCATTATTTTTTGGGATTACTTGGGATTATGCTTCTAAAAATGAAATATTATAATATATCTCTGAAAAAAACTCATGAATTATATTATCCTATGATTATGTCCAGATAATAAATTTTTTCCCTTCATTTTCCTCTTTTTATTTATTCAAGTGTTCTAAATACTGTATTTAATAAAAAAACATAATTTCTCTCCTCAGTCGAAAATGAGTTTTCTTCCAAAACCGTATCATCAAAAAAATGATTTCAATTTTTAAAAATTACACCAAATGATTTATTAAATTCATTTTTACATTATTTACCATTCTAATAAAATTAATATGTATCTTAATGCCTATTTGTAAAAAATTATTAATCTGTTTTAAAAAAATATAAAATGAATCAATATATTAACATATACTGAATGATAAGTATCTTCCCTTTTCATTAAAAAATCATTGTTTTCAAGATTTAATTTTACATTTCCAGGAATATTTTCACAGAAATGTATTTAAAAAATGTTTATTGTTTAGAAATTTTTCTCACTATCGGTGGGATATATTCTCCAAAAATACTGTTCAATGATATATTTAAAAATAATTTTCAATCTAAGATAACATCTATTGATGTTATAGACGATTTAATAGAGATAATGGTGAATGATACATCCCTTAATATCACTCTAGATGGTATATTAGTATGTTTATGAAATTTGGATAAAATCTATTTATTTTTATTGGGTTATTCTAATGTGATATGATGTAATGTTTTTGAAGATATTTTTCTTTATATAGATTATTAGTTATTTATATGCTTAATGTTTCACGATATTTTATCATAAATATTTATGATTTTCACTATGTTATGTGTGGGACCAATATATCCCTCCAATGAAATTGATAGAGCTTTATATGACATATGATAATAGTGGGAACAAGTCGATGTGATTAATCTACTTGGGGAAATAGGCGAGTAGTAATACATTTTGGGAAATACGTATCTTTTGACCCACTATGTGAAATAGGTTTTTCCAGATCAATAATGAGAATTATGTGGTATGTTTTTATCCACTATTGGAACATCTTGACTTGGGTCCCACACACTAGTGCCTCGAGTTGTCCTGTCATGTGACCTTTGGAATGCCTATATGTATACAAGAGGCTTCTGACTAGTACTGTGAGTCTAATATCAATCTCAGGGAGACTTTAACCTCTTTATTAATGTAGCACAAAAACTAATATAATTTAAACAAATAAATTGAATACCAATACTAAACCAAAATCAAAAGATGACCAAAATTGGAATATAATATCAAAACCAAAGTTATAGAAATGTAATTCCAAATACATTTTATGTGTCAAATTAAATTCAATAATAAAGACACACTAACACAACCAAACGAGCCCCCACACAATGTTTGGTCTCATCACCCAAGGACTATCCGAACTTATCCGTATAAAAATGGGATATTTCCCTTATCTTTATATAAAATCATGAGGTCTTTTCAGGATGCAATCGGGCAACCAATGTAGGGTGTGATTAAAAATCATTATGCCCCCAAAAATGGTGCATAAAATGATATTAATTGAATAAAAGTGTGTGTAGTAGTATAAATAATAAGATACATGCAACAAGGTAAAAAATTTACAAATTCATTTATTCTTTAATAAAAAAAATATAAACCTCCAGTTCTGGGGGATACCTGTATCCTTAATACCAATTTTTTCTAGTTCTAGTCTCAGAACCATATCACATTAGGAAATAATAATTATTATCACATGGTCTTTAATTATCTATTTAATTTCAATTCATAGAATGACCACAAAGAACCAAATTCTAATGCCAATATCATGGGTTTAGAACATATTTTTTATCACCCTTTGGGTTTTTGGAGCATCATCCATTGTCCCAATCATCATAGGATGATTCTGTGTCCCAAAAAATATTAATAAAATTTTGGTACTTGGAGCCTCAATCCATGTACCCCACATACTATAACATATGGTTATTTTTATCCTAAATCTCATTCCCACACTATCTATCACATATGGGTATTTGGAACCTCATTATCTATCTGACACATCATATCACATATAGGTATTGGGATCCACTGTCCTAATCCTATAGTTTCTATCACAAATACCATAATTAAATAAGATCATTAATATCATGAATTTGAATAAATCAAGGTTATGAATCATTAACCTTGAGATCAAACATTCTTTGTAAGTGTAAAATTCCATTTTTCAACAACAATCACAACTCATTATCTCAATAAAAAGGATTAATATAATTAATTCTTCAGTAAACCCCATGTCTTCATTTATTCAATTAATACATTTACCCTGACAACTAATCCAAAGATACGTTAATTCCAACTAATCATTGAATTATGTATTATAAAAAATAAAAAATTTCATAATATAATATAATTTACCTATTCTATAATCCACATATCCAATAAATTCCATAGTCACACCTTTATACAAATTAATTAAATATTTAATCTATCTAATTAATTCATGTTAAAAGGTTCTATTCTCCTAGGTGTTTTCCACATTAAAATAATACATGTTTGTATTATCATTATATGGTATGTATGTTATATGAAGATAGAATTTATTAATACAATATACATAATAGATCCTAACACATATAAATAATTCAAAACCAAAAATACATTGACAATCCTATAAAAAGGAAAAAAAATAAAAGAGAATTTACATAGAAAAATAATGAGATCATACAATATCCCCACTATATAATATCTCATCCTTGGGTTTTACTCCTAATAATCCCTAAGATACTGAGGTAAAAATATTTGTCCATGGAACTTGAATATATGATTCCCTATTATATGATTCCTCCTAAATATTCCCATGATTTTACAATACAAGAACAATTGGAATGGTCTTCCCCATAAAAAATATATCACTAAGATCAAAAAAATGTAAAAGATTCTCTTCAATGAACACATATGTCTCAATATCGACATCATTCACATCAGTCACATGATAAGGATTGAGGTGATACAGCCAATGTTGTGAGACATGAAAAAAATAATGTGCAAGACTCTAACTCTATGGTTGATATAATCAGTATTCCACCATCCTAATTCTATCCAAAAAAATAGTCCAAAAAATCTAGGCACCAACATTCCCTACATATGGATCTTCCGGTGACAAAATCTAGGCAGCACCCTAACGAAAAACTGATCACCCACTACAAACTCAAGTGTTCATTGACTCCTATCAACATATGACTTATTTCTAATCTGATATATTTTGATATGTTTTGGAATCTTCTAAATAAACTATGATTCCTCCTATATTATTCATGTTTCAAATATCTATAACTCAACTTCCTTCATCCAATATTGTGTTGATATTCATGGTTTACCATAAAGTTACTCATAAGGTTCCATCTACATTATCACCTCAAAAAAATTGTTATAGGTAAAATCAATGAGAAATTATATATTCTCCTAAGACCTACACAAGTCAAGGGCACATTCCCACATCATATCATCCCACAGCTATATGGAATATTTCAAATCCATATATATCTATATGTGGAAATCCATATGTAGTAAAAAATATATACCATGTTATATATACAAATACTAATAGAAGATCCAAGTAAAACATGAGTCATGATATGAAAATATTCTCTATGAAACCAAATAAAAATATATCCAAAATGTGAAACTCTCCCATTTGTTCCACCAATTAGGACACCCTTATATGCGAGAAATGCGCTACATTCACCATTAAATTCACAAACACCAAAACAATGTAATTCATTTGATTCGTCCTTAGGAGACCCACCATGATATCTATGGTAACTTTTTACAACATCCTCTAAGGAATGGAAAAATACTCTTTTAAACCACCAGTTCATTAATAATCGACCTTAAAATTTTGGTAGATGTATCATAATGTCATGAAATCTAAAATTTCCCATTTTATTCTCAGCCAACAATACTAAAGACGTTGGTCAAAATACATATTGGTCAAACCTGGACATACATCCCACCTCAAGGAATGAAATTCATGCATCAATCATACCACATAAAAGTAGGTACGATTACATGTCCATAGTCCTAGATGATTCCATCCACATCGATGACCCATTCTGAAAGTGACTCCCCACATTCTAGGCTTCCCCTCATATCTAAATAGTCATATCTAGATACTTTCTTTCCCTGACCAGAATCATGTGCGTATACTCCACTAAAACTGATATGATATTCCTTTTCTCCTTGATCTCTAGAACCAAAAAATAGAGCACATCTATAAATTAATCACCTACCACACAGAATGAGAGTCTTGAAATTCCTACGTCTTTTTTCGTACAATATGAATCTAAAACACTATTTCCCTTCTCGGAAGGATATTATATCTCAAATTAAAATAAAATCATATACTTGAACCACTCACACTACTGAAGATTCAAATATTACTGGGAAAAACTATAATTTTTTATCATAGTATCATTATACATAATAAAATTCTCCCCAAATAGATAATTCCACCAATAATTCAGGGAATGAACTACAATTGGTATCTCGAGGCCCTGCCTTGGGTAATTCCTTTAATGTTCTCCGAACTCCTTTGATCCATATGCAAAAAATCAAACACCTTGTATCTACAGTACTCTAAGACTAGTCCTAGAAGTGTCAATGAAGAGAGTATACTCATCTCCTGGATCTATTCAGGTCAATATTTCTATGTTAGTCATCCCCTCTTCATCTCTTGGAATAAATTCTCACATTATCTAGAATATTTATCTTTTACCACTTTCTTGGTCAAGCCCAAATAGGAATACTACCATTGGTTATCGTAATGAAATCAACATAATATATTTCATAGACATACTACCCTTGGATAGCTTGATTAAATCAATAGTTCTCTACTATATCAATGTCTCTGGGAAAAAGTATTCCAGGATGTTTTCCAAAAATTATATCTAAACCATATAATCTTCATACATTGTGAAAGATAGAACATACAACCAATTATTTACTAGTATTGTATCATATAGACATCCAACATGACTATCTTCTCAGCAGGAGTCTCTGAATTATCAAGTATAGTCTAGATAGAGTCAACTCAAAACTCAAATCCCTCAGGTCCTCCAACTCTTGTGAATGCTGGAGGGTATTGTAACTAAAACTCTCATGTCTCTTCAGAAATAAATTTCACATTCCAACCTAGGTCTCTTAAGATAAAATTCCAAAAATTAGAAATATAATTAATGAACTGTTCTCTGGCTTCTTCACCTAGCATTATCGTTTCCTCAGGCTCCATTATTTGTGGATCATCTCCAACCATAACTAGCTATCATCCTCTCAATAAACATCATTATATAGATATATCTATACAATTCCTGACATATGTATCAAGAAATAATGCCAAAAATTATTATCACATTGATGGGGCTTCACTATAATATATAACAAGTCATCCAGAATAACCAGCTACACTATCAAATATGAGGTTCTACCACTACCCTTATCTACCCCTCATCTAGTTATTGGTTAAAAAATGTTAAAAATTTATCATTATTCATGGTTGTTATTATACATGGATTTATCACAATCATAATTCATTTTATAATTTTTAATTCATATTAGGAATCTTTTTTAGATTAATTACACAAGAAAAGAAAAAATATCAATTTTCAACATCATTCCCACATCCTACTCTTCTCGTGCATGCCTAAAATGGTGAATGTTAGATAATAATATTGAATGAATAATCAACTCTCATTCCATACTAGGACATCATTGAAATGATATAAAATATACAAAAAACCCATCATATCACACAACATGTGGATCACTCGATGTGAATTAACATCAAACATTAATAACACACATTAATAAAAACTATACCACCATTTTTACATGGATATTTCCCTTGTACATGTGCAATAAACTCCCATATAAAAACCCATAACCACACTCCTAATAATGATATTCTCAAATCTAACTTTCCCAGATATAAGAAATTATATATGAAAAGAAAACAATCCTTTTATACCACATTGTAACATCCTAACCTAGGTTCCACACACAGGTGCCCCGAGATGTTAGGTGACATAACCTCAAGCATGCCTCCCCATACACCAGTTTCTTCCTAAAAGCACATAGGGTTTAATATCGATCATGTAGGGACAATAAATTCTTTATCAAATCATAAAAATAGTATAAATAAATAAAAAATATATCAAAGTGAATAACAAGACTAAAAAAGTATCAAATAATGAACAAAACTAGAATGCAACATTAAAACAGATGTTTTATATATGTTTGTGAATGTATGTGTTATGTGTCTGATGAAAAACCAATTTGATGTTACACTACACTCCAAAAGGTTACATATTAAATTATTCATTATTAGACCACATAAGCACCCAGTTATAGAAAACACCCAAACCCTCAATACTACATCGACCTATGTTGGTGTCTGAAATATATCACATATGGAATTCATAGTTAATATCACATGGTATATTATTTAACATTCATTTTAAATCATATAATGGAAACACTGAACCATATTCATTTTCTTGTCTCGTAGGCATTGAATATCGGGTCAATCACCTTGTGGTTATTTTGATCGTTAGTGCATATCCCAATCCCCTTGGGAATATAATGTATTATTCCATATACCAAACTAAAAATAAACATATATGGGTATTTGGAGCTATATTACATGCCCCGCTCTAGCTATCACATATGGCCATTTAGAGCCTTAGTTCCTATGCCACACTAGCTATCACATATAGTAATTTAAATCCTCTATCACCATCACACACTTTTAATCTCACATACCACAATTATCATAGGATATCACAAATAAAAGTTTCATTTAAATCTTGTGATTTCCTCACTATCCTTATTACCAAACATTATCATTTAATTTTACATTTATGATTTATCGAAACAATCAATGTTCATTATCTCAATCCCAAAGATAAATTTTAAAAAATATTCATTATACGATATTTCAACATTTAATGAATTAAATAATTTACCCTTAATTAATAATAATAAAATCCCTTAATTCCCATTAATCAATCATTTAAAAATATTAAAAATTAAACAATTATACAATCCAATATAATCTACCAATTAAATAATCCTAAAATAATGTAAATTCCATAATGAAAACATTCCATTAATTATTCAACCCATTAATTAATCCAATTCACCCAATTATAATTTCCTAGATTTCAATACATTCAATATCACATGGAAATTGTGTTAAAAATTTAATAATCAATAAAATTTCTCAATCATGGAATTTTCAATTTCATAATTACATACACATAATTAAATTAAGAATATTGGATTTAGAAATTAGGCAACTGCATCAAAATTGTAAACAAATGATCTTACACCTGATACCCCATGTTGATATATAATGGTCAAATCATCAATAGAAGAAGAGAACTAGACTGAATTCTTGGATCAAGATCAAGACCTTAACCCAACATAATCAATTGGTTCCATTTCTTAATCAAAGGAAGGATGGGAAAAAGTGAACTGAAGTAAATAAGGATTTCCATAAAAGAAACTCAAAGCGGAAGCATTTGGAGATAAATAAATCACACATATCTCATTTATAGTCATCCTAGGGTCAATTGGAGAAAATATACCTGATTTAATGAAACCATAATGAACTACATAAACCCATTTAATTTGATGATTTGGAAATTACATGGCATGTAATTAATTTTAAAGGTTTACACTGAAAAACACATCTCCATGAGTGATTGTGTCCCAATTAAAATATTAAACAACATATAATATAATTAGGTGACATGTAACATTTCTATAGACATATTTTAAGATAAAAAATTATAAATAAAGATACATCCACTTTTAATGTCTTCCTAACCAAAATAAAACACTTTCAAACCCACGAAAAAATAGAAATCTAAAAAGAGACCATACATTGTAAAATGTAGGTATATTGCAACTATGTTGATGGTATATGATTTTAACCAGGACATATGTAGTAGATATTTAAATATCTGTGATGGTTCAACACTTAAATTATACAATATTATGGTAAATGATTGATTTCTGATTATGTATCACTCTATTTGGTCATGTTTCTTGAATCAATAATGTTTTCTACCATAACTAATGTTTTTGATCTATGAAAAGTTGGGTATAAACATCCTTTCTTATGGTCATGATCACACACCATTATGAATATATTTGGATTTCATATTATCATATACTTCTATATCACATTTTTACCGACACTAAGAATCCAATTTGCTCCTTAATTTCTTTCAACACACCGGGTTTTGAATAAAGGATTGGGTGGGGTATGTGTAGTAGGATTACTATATGAGAAGATATTTTTTTAGATGATAATTATTTTTCATGAAATAATAAGTTTATTTCCCTAAACTTGTAAGATTATACACTATTAAGGTCCTCGAGCATGTTTTAGAGTGATGTAATGAATATTCATCTTAAAGTGGTCATTTCCTTGTTTAAGATGTTTAGGGTCATTACATTACCCATCTATAAAATATGGTGATGTAAAATTGGTTATATCTCTATGTAGAGATGGTTTCCCACTTGATTGAATGTGTGGTAATTTGTCTTTATATCTAATGTAGAGAAGGGTTAACAATGGTTTCTTCATAATAAAAATAACATTTAAATAAATTTTGGAAAATGATGCCATAATTTTAGTATAAATAAGAAAATATTTTGTATGTAAAAAACATATAATTTGAATGAATTAGGGAAAGAAGATTACATATCCTTTGGTTATTCTATCATATATCCTTTCTTATTGATCATTAAAATAGTAATTCATAAAGTGTCATGACCTGTCCTCGGGGCCCGTGCCGTGACTACCCCAAGCCCTCCTTCCAAAGGCCAGGGGCTGGCGACTAGCACCAAGGTGTAAATCCCAACAAAAGGGAAGGAATTGCCTATGAAAAGTAAACAAGCACCACAGAGTAAGAAAGCGGAAAAGTAAGCACTAAGTAAAAACTGTAACAAGCTGTGCTGAAAGTTAAAGGGGCCAGAAATACAAGCCCAACTATAAAGTACAACTAAAAGGGAAAAACAGCAACTGAAAAGAAAATCCACAGCGTCGAGCCGTCCTCTGATGGTCCCACCTGAAGGGTGGGTACAGATATCCTCCACAGCTCCTCGGTCCAGCCGTCCGCTCCAAGTACGTCCCGCCCAGTGGTCCACCTCCAGGTACCTTCCTGCTCCACAAGCCTCCACCACGATCAGTGTTGTCCGTCGTCTGCAACCAACACAACGAAGTGCGGGCATAGCCCGTGCAGGGGTGAGTATAAGCTAATCAGTAGGGACCCCGAGACCCCCGAAGGTCTCCCAAAATCCACAAAGGATAACGACAAAGGAAAGATACAATCACGAAGTAAGAACCGACACTGCTTAGGTATATGCCCATACATATACCTAAGTTATCAATTCCCGTTCGGATCCAGCATCCGAGCCCAAGCACAACCCAGTCCACACAGGAAAGCAAAATGTATTCCCACACAGGATAGAACAACACAATCCACAAAGGAGAGTAAACAGTAAATCCACACAGGATAGTTCAACACAATCCACAAAGGAGAGTAACACAAGATTCAGCTCACACAGGTATACTTCTTCGTATGATGATAAAGATGATCACGGATCCATCTATGTTGTCAAACCCACGAAGGATCTAAAGGTACTAACCCCCGTAATGACCCACACAGGATCGGTCCCACACAGGATCAATAGGTAACTAACACCCGCTAAGACCCACACAGGATCGGGCCCACACAGGACCTGTAGGAGCTGGATCACACAGAATCGCTGAGCACTCACCCACACATGATCAGATCCACACAGGATCTGTAGCACTGATCCATGAAGGATCGCTGAGTGCAGTAGTCGTCGCAGTCCACTGAGGATCTCTGCACAGTCGTCGTCGTAGTCCACTGAGGTCCTCTGCACAGTCGTCTCTGTCAAAGTAGCAGTCGCAGCCAGCTCTAGGGTTCCCGCACACAGTAAGCTCGTTCGGGAGGGTCCTCTCCACGAGCCGATAGGCTGATACATCAACTGACACAAAGTCCGAAGTTGATGTATCCAAAAGTTCTGTATCGTCAACAGGAACCTAACGTCACAGATGGTGCGTCAATCGGACGCTCGGTCTGAGAGTTATTGGCTTTTTCGTCCCAGGGGCCCGGTTGGTTTTTAAGGAAAAACCAACCCGACCGTACTCCACCTACATCAAAACCTCGGGCGGAGTGAGCCAAAAGATCCGTCTCACTTAGAGGGATTCAACAAAGTCAACGGCACGTCAATCAGACGTCCGGAGCTCAAGATATGAGCGTTTCCGCTCCGAGGGCCCGGTTGGTTTCGTGTACGAACCAACCTGCCCGAACCCAAAGTATTCCTAAACCTTGAGTACGATATGCCGAAACGTCCATCTCGATCCAAGGATCGCGTTGCCGCTGACGGCGCGTCGTTCGGAGGCCCGTAGCTCTAGTTAAGGGAAAAATACCGAAAACAGTCCGAAGACGGGGGGTCTGGGCCCGGGCCGACCCGGCCCGACCCCCCCCCCCCCCTGGGTCGGCCGAACCGGGTCGACCCGACCCGGTCCAACCTGGCCGGACACAGTCCAGCCCGGCCGGTCGGACCGGCCGGGCTCGGCTCGGCCGAGCGGCCGAGCGCTCGGTTTCCGCGGGGCGTCGCCCCCACGGATTGGATGAAGCCGCGACCCTCGAAGGGCCGCGCTGGAGTCAACGGACGCGGCATAGCCGCGTCCCATGCGTGAGGGCCGGACCCATGCGGCCGCGGGTCTGCTAGCTGCCGCCGTCACAGCGACCTTGTCCGGCGGCGCGCCGGGGCACCGCTGCCTCCGGCCGCGGGCGCCGCAGGCCGCTTCTACGGGCCACCAGAGTTGCTCCGGTGGTCCGTTTTCCTTCATGTCTGCGCCGTTGTTCCTCCCGGGTTCCGTTATTCACTGCGGGATCATCAAATTGCCCTTGTGTCACGTTTTTCCGTCGCCGCCAAATCCGCACAACCACAATGAACAGCGGAGGGTTGTCGGGCCGTGTTCTTTTGGCCCACACCCTCCGTGTTAGATAATAACAACAGGAGAATTATCCAACACATGAAAACAAAAATTTTAATAAATTAAAATTGTTCATAAGAATATGGTTCTTTAATTTTAAAGAAATGTTCACGAGAATATAAAAGGGTATTTCTAAATAAAATCCCTACCTCCTCAAGTCGTCACCCGCGGGTTCTTCGCGGATTTGATCATCGCGGAAGGAGGGGTTCATCGCGGAAAGAGGGGATCATCGCGGTATTCGGCGCTGTGTCGACGAACTTCAAGGACCAAGAAACAACAGATTTAATTATAAATAATTAAATCCGTGTGTTGTTATAAACCACAAAGAAGTTTAAAAAGAAACCCGAGATCTCTTACCTCAAGCAGTTGGTGATCGGAGATCGGGGTGGGGAAGAATGTCTCGGATGAAGCGTCGTCAAACTCCGAGGGTGACGACGTTCTTCGCGTTCTTCGCGTTCTTCGCATTCTTCACGTTCTACACGAAGGAGGATGAAGGCACAAGAATTCTGTCAAAGCCTCTCAACGTGTAATCCTCCAAATGTCGTGTTGGTCTTATTTTATTATTATGCCAACAAACGAAAGAGAGGTAAGTAACGACCCATTAATTCGTAGAATTAATTAAACGAAAGAAACTGCCCATTTAATTCAACGAATAAAACCGCCCAATTAAATGGTGCGTTAAGAATTTAAGAAAACGCGTCAGTTGACTTTCATAATGACGGGTTTTCGCGGGTGCGTTACTTAGCGGAAAAGAAATGGTGGGTCTCGTGCGGGCCCCACCTTACAAATATCCTACCAAGAGGGTAGGATATTTTTGGATAGCATCCTATCCGGATCAACTCAGCTTAATCCGCTTTTAAGTGGATTCAAGTGGCTTCCAAGTGGCTTAAGTGAAATAAAATAAAGTTTTTCGTACAATTATTTTATTTCTTAACTTTAAGCCCGAAAATTAAAAACCACAACCGACCAAACGCAACTCTGGAAGAGGAGTTTCTAAGCAAAAAACTGGCGTTGTGATTCCATCGGTGCCCTCAGAATTCGATTCCGGGAACCGGTTCAAAAGTTAGAAAAACTCACTCGTCCGTTCACTGAACGTACCCAAGACAAACTTCGGAAAATGATTCCGGGCACACCAGGCCTCGGAATCAGGTGCCGTAAGAGACTGCGTTCTTGTAAAATTCCAAAGAAAAGTAAGAAAAAAATTTCCTTGAAATTTACGGGTCTTTACATAAACTCCAAGAAAATTAATTTGATTATATTTATGATGAGAAGATACATGGTTAGTGGATGGTCAATGTAGATGGTTCAATGTGATATAAAGAGGAGAATAAATGGGTGTTGATTTATAAATAGGTTAGAGGACATACTTAAAATTTATTAAATTTATATAATAAAATAAAATTACACTCAAGAAAAATGATTTCAAGTATAAAAACATATTATTTTTTATAGGTTGAGGTTGACATATATGCAAAAAACCAGACTGAGACATGTTTAATTAGGAATAATATCATTATATACTTATTTTAAAACACTTGTAAACATGTTATCATGTTAATAATGGTAACACATTTTTACTATTTTTACAATGTATTTTAAAAAAAATTATGTAAATTTTATCTTTAAAAATTTATTTATTATGACTATAAATATGGAATAAATTTTTTAAATTTTAATTCTGAGAAGTTGTAGAATTTTATTTGAAATTTAACCCACTTAACATGATGAGAAGATGATTTCATGAAAAAATGTGTTTATATAAATAAAATTTTTAAATAATAAAATACTATATAAAATATATTCTATTATTCGAAAAAGTATAATTAATAATATGAATGAACGAGTATTACTTTTAGAAATTTTTTAAAACAAAATTTAACTTTTTAGATTCATTAAATAAAAGGAAATTTATCAATAAAACTCTATATTTTTTACTATACATAAAATAATATATATTTTTATAACACACTCTAAAAATTAACATTGTGATAATTTGGCATGATTATTTCAAAACTAAACTCATTTCTTTAAAACAAAGGTTCAATTATAGTTGAAATTTAGTATAATATATTTTTATAAAAAATATAGAAATAACTTTATATAAAAATGTATTTTAAAATCTTATAATGAATTTAAAAAAAAATTAGGACTTTTTATCATTATATTGTATTTATGTAAAACATATAATCAATTTGTTTTCAAAATGTGGTTATACCTTTTAATATATATTTTTTAACTTATATGTTGTAATTGCATATTATACTACTGTTAATTTAGAATTAGTGTTTCATGTATCAAAATCTATTCAATAAATTAAATTAAACAAAATATGTCATAAAATATGATGGTTCTACAGTTGAGGATAATAATAAGAAAAAATAATGGTAATTGGAGTCAAATTTTAATATTTATGAAGTATAATAATTTCTTAAAATAAAATTTCAACAAAAAGAAAAGGGAAATTTGTTTTAGGAAAAAAATTCTACTAATGAGTACATTTTTTATTGAAAGATTATCAATGGGGTCATTTTAGGAATTTTGGTGGTGGGTGTTTCAGAAGGCTATTTGATACAATTTTTATAGGTGTATTATTATATTATTAATTTTTTTTGTCTAGATGTATTTGGTTTCACATTATTTATCTTTTTTTTAGAAAATAAGTTAATAAATGGTTCCAAATATTAGGAATATTTTCCTAGAATATTACATTTGATTAGTTCTCTATATCGATATATGTAGGAGAAGGCTATGGAACACAAAAAAAGTTTTTTATTTTAGATATTGGAGTTTTATTTTTCTTTTCAATCATTGAACTATTAAATTAGAACCTTATAGGATTTTTTTCCATATTCTTAACCTCCTCTAATATCTTATTATTGTTCAATAAATTTGTTACACTATAATTGCACTTTATTATTTTTACTAGATTTTTAATAAATTTGAAACTTTTTATCTTATTAAACACTTTTATTTATATCTATTGGTACATTAATTGAGATATATTTCTTAACAGAGAGTGTATATCACATCATAATTTTGTGATATTTTGTCATACAATAAATTAAATTTTTTATATCATAGGATACACACAACACCAAGTCCAAATGAATAGAATTATAATATATCGATTTAAAATATATGTTGACTTAGTATTGTGAATTTAAAAACACCAATTTTTAAAAATTTTGGTTAATGGTTTCATATAAATGTAATTTATTGGTGAAGTAATACTCAATTATTTTGTAATATAATTATATGGTTTAAAACTAATTTTTTCTCAAAATTTATTTTTGTTTCATGTTCTGACAAAATAAATAAATTATATTGGTAAAAAATAAAAATTAATTACAAATTAGGATATTTAATTATAAAATTAGCGTGGTAATATTATCGTCAAATGTATTTTTGAGAATTTGAGGAAATGAATTCATTTTCAATATATAGGAAAAATACTATTTTTATTAAAAACCATATTTTCATTTAAATAATTAAAAAACAACAATATTATTTAAAATGGGATTAAATGTATAATTTCTTCATTTAAATTATGAATAATAATATTTAGGTCAATTAAATTAAATTAATTGTATATTTTTGTTTAAAAAATAATTTTATACATAAAATAACATTTTTTTCAGGATGTCTAATTCACATCATGATTTGTTGGTAGAATTATAAATTTAATAATTTTATATTAAATAATTTTATAGGGTAAAATTGAATAAATATTTTGAATAAACATTTCAAGAAAACATTAATGGGTCCAAATTCATTTTATATAGTGTATAATTAAAAAAATATGAAAGGGTTACATTGTTTTTCAGGTTAAAACACTTTTTTGGTGGGGTAAATAAAGACTTTATCCTATGATATCCAATTAGACATATCTAAATCATATAGTATTCCATATTTATACCTTATTCTATCCCAAAATCCAACACATTTCATATGGAATAATTTCAATTCTCTATGAAATTATCATATTTTAACCATTTATGAAATTTGAGTGGTTTCTTCTCTACCAAATATAAAATAAAACTATTAATTTCACTTAATTACACCTTATTGGTACATATATATTTTCGAAACCCTTAAAAATTCACTTTTAAAATTCCCTATCCATGATTTGTATGTTATCATCTTCATAGAAACCCATTTTAGTGGCCCTTTAGACTTTATCTAAAGGAGGATAATCGAATGATGGGTCACAATCCTACCGAACCTCATTCAATTTTATTCTTCCTATATATATTCTAAATATATAGTATTCATCGTGAAATTATTACATAAATACCCAGAATATATTTACATGTTTTTATTATTATTATTATATAAAATTCATTATTCTCTATCATTTCCATCAAATGGTATGTGAATGTATCACTCATGAGTACAAGTGGACCACCACCACCACATAGTGATCAAATTCATTCCCCTTCACCAGGTTTCATAGATGGGTATTATTATGGGTTTAAAATTTAAAAATGAAATTTATGAAATTAAAATGATTCAACAATTATAATATAATATCTACCTTTATAACTTTTAATTGATTGGAAAACTATAACATCTCTCATACGTAGTTTTGGATTGGAAACTCCACAAAGAGATGTGATTTGTTACTCTATATTCAATTACAGGGATAGTAAAAAGGATATGATTAATTATTATATATTATATATATAATTTTATAAATATTATACTGATGTGAAAAATAATTTACCTTTCATTCGGTAATTCCCTGACTCCAGTTACCCAGAGTCGGTGCATTATTACATAACATTGGCATGATCACAAAAGATCAAGTCTCGAAAGACTGTTTGTTTAGTAGCCTTGGAAACACAATATTCATTCATAAGTCTTACATTACATTATAAAGTGAAAAAAACTACAACATCATATTGTCTTAATATCCCCTCATACTATCCCTACAGGTCATTCATAAAATACTTCTTCACATCCTGGGGAAATTTAAAACATTGAAAGGGGTGAGCTCAGATGCTCAGTAAGGATAAAAATAGAGCGGAAACTTACATAAATAAACATTAATATTTAAGGCAATGTATAACTAAAACAAGACCCTTTTAAACTTGAACTTCAGCATAATATGTGAATGATAAAATGAAATAATTCCATTTACTTATTCACATGGATATTCTACTAGTCGAATAATTACATGAAAATCAATAACCACATTCATAATGATGGAATGCATAATGCCATAATATGATAAATACAGTGTCAAGGCCATGTGCCAACACTACAAATAATATTCTGTTAAGGCCTTGTTCCAAGACACTAGTTTGTCTCATGAGACCTACTAATCCATCAAAGAGCTATAGCGGGCTCCACTCGTCACTTATTAAGTCCAATGCATTTCTAATATGAATAGTTTTAAACATTATATAAACAATATTATTAATACTATCATGCGAAATGTCAATAAATTCTCCATAAACCATTAATTTTATAAAAATAACACATCCACAGTCAAACATATCACAAAACCATCAATACAATATAAAAGTTTTGTATCATAATAAATCAACATCAAATAATCATAAAATTCATCAAAGGATATTGACATAGGTGAAATCAAAAGTATTTATGAGAAATATCTCTTTTTTTAAATCATTTAAAAGTCACATAATTAAAACATTTACTTTGAAAATATTTTTATAAGATTGTAAGGGAAGCTTCAAAAATTTTATTACGGTGGAAAATAGCCACACCCACCGTATAAGTTAAAAAAAGACATTCTTACCTTAATTATGTCAAAAAGGTTAAAAAGTACCTTGTTTGGAAAATTATAGAAATATTCCTTTAAAAACTTCTTATAAAAAGTAAAAAAATGGTATAAATGACTTTAACCAATAGTATTTAAAATAGTAAGAAAGGAACTTGAAAGAGGGTGGTGAAATCCTTACCACTTCTTCGGGTTCTTCCTTTTGATTTGATCAAAAGGGCTCTATAGGATAGATATATGACAAAATTAAGGCCTCTAAGATTAAGGGAGGATAATTGATAGGGTATTTGGGCAGAATTTGTCTGAACCAAATGGCTTTAAAGGTATGAAGAATTGGTTATATGTGGTGTCCTTTTATAAGGTGGAGGAGGGGCTCTTTAGGAAAAACATAAAGTATTAATTTATAATAAATTCATATTCAGATTATAATGACTCAAAAGTGGATTATTAAAATTATAAGGTGGGTATGGGTGGAAATAATTTCAACCAATATATTTTAGACAGGTTTGGGTCACTAAATTAACCTTATGATTTTATATTTAACTCTTAGATAAATAGTTTGACATTTACCAAGTCTCTTAGTATTTTTATATTATATAGTCAATAAACTTACTATAAACATCCAATATACCCCCCAAGTGGTCCATTAATAATAAAATTATCATTATATAAGTCCTTTGGAATAACCTTATATTTTTATGAATATAATATCAATTAATTATATAATATTTGTGTTAAAAACTCATTTATTTCAATTTTGACACTATTTAATAATTTATTTTTGTTAAAGTCATAAAAACTGTATTAATTTGAAAAAAATTCATTTAAGTAATCCTAACCTGTAATATTAATCAATAAAATTCGTGGATGGAATCAAAACATTCAAATTATATTTATTTTAATATTTATAATACCAATTATTTGATTCTTTCATTAATAAGGAAATTACTGCATCATTATTATGTCATAAATGAATTTAATTATTCAATTTCTAAAAATTCTAAATAAAATATTATTATGTTGGAAATCATTTTATATTTCTAATGAAAATTTATAGTTGAAAATATAACTTATATAACCCTATGTAAAAATCGTTTTTCTAAAAGATATATGCTTATGTCATTTTTATATTTACATTAACTTAATTAATATAATGTGTAATTATCACTTACAAGTGGATCCATGGGGTCCAAAAATCGACCCAAAGATGTACATGGATGTACATGTATCAACCAATAGGTTTAGTACATGTTTTAGGGTAATTAATTATTATTATAATATTATTTTTTACCCTTATTTACAGGATTTACCCTTTAACCACTATAACTAAAATATTTACCAAAGTACTTATTCAAAATGTCTAAAAATAAAAGTTACCTATTTACACAATTTGGACCTCATGATTCTAAATATGGAATCCATTTTTATGAATTCCAAACACATAAGTGGAAGAAATTAATTTCAAATTAATTCCCGTTGTTAAAACAGAAAGCATGTTTTTTAGAAATAATAACTATCGAAAGATTGAAACTTGTTTATGTTCGGTTTATATGTGAAATTAAATTATGTCCAGTGAGAAACATTATATTAAATGGTAAAAATAAATTCTAAATATACTTTAAAACCACTCAAATTAATAATTTATCACTATTAATTATTTCAATTAAAAATGTTGTTTTTAATTAAAATTTAGTAATTTTCACTATTCATAAAAATATGAAAGTTATCCGAAAAGTAAGAAAAATTCACCCTAAGATAATTTAGATATTCCAAATCCAAAAATTAAGTTCATTTTGAAAGATAAAAAGTATATAATTTCAAAACGTGGGTATTACTATTTATAATAGCTAGTTTGATTGGTTGTGGTGTGTGTTAGAACCTGAAGTTGCGTACAACACACTCTGCTGTATTATTAAAAGATAAGTGTACCGTGGAAGCTTGGGGTGTTACATTCTCCCCTACTTCAAATAATTTCGCCCTCGAAATTTATATAATACTACTTTATGAAAGGACTCACGTGGTTCTTTATCATAAGTTCCTAAGGTTCCCACATTGCCTCTTCCATCTTATGTTTTCTCCATAGAACTTCTACCATACGAGTTGTCTGGTTTCTCATCACTTGTTCTCTTCTATCAAGAATCATTACAGGATCTTTGCAATAATACATATCAGGTTCCTGTTCTAATTTCTCATTGGTGATTACATGTGTTGGGTCAGGCATGTATTTTCTCAATAGTGACATGTGGAACACATCATGAACTTTGGAGAGATTTGGTGATATTTCCAAAAGGTAAGCTACAACCCCAATTCATTCTAGAATTTCAAATGGTCCGATGTACCTGGGACTCAATTTTACATTCTTACCGAAATGTATAACACCCTTCAATGGATATACCTTCATGAAAACATTATCTCTTACCTGAAATTCCAAATCCTTCCTTCGATTGTTAGCATAGCTCTTCTGCCTACTTTGAGCTGCTTTGATGTGGTTTTGAACTACCTTCAACTTTTCCATTGTTTCCTCCACCAGTTCTGGGCCTACAAGTTTTCTTTCACCAACAACATCCCAACAGGTTGGTGTGCGACATCTCTTTCTGTATAATGCTTTATATGGTGCCATCCGAATACTTGAATGGAAGCTATTGTTATAGGAAAATTCTACTAGAGGTAATTATTGATCCCACATAACTTGAAATTCAAGTGAGAATGATCTCAACATGTCCTATAAGGTTTGAATAGTCCATTCTGATTGTCCATCAGATTGGGGGAGGTAGGCAGTTCTCAAACTAAGTTCAGTATCTAGGGCTTTCTGAAGACTTTTCCAGAATCTTGATGTAAAATGGGGATCACGATCAGAAAAAATAGATAAGGGTACTCCATGATGTCTCACAACTTCATTAATATATAGTCTTTCTAGACATTCAAGTGGTAGATCCTCTCTTATATAAAGAAAATGTGTTGACTTTTTAGGATGATCAACAATAACCCATATTGCATCGTTCCATCGAGGAGTCTTTGGTAGCCCCATGACAAAGTCCATAATAATATTATCCCATTTCTACTTCCATATGGGAAGAGGTTGCATGACTCCTCCAGGCCATTGCCTTCCAGCTTTCACTTGTTGACAAACCATACATATTGACACAAAATCAGAAATCTCCCTCTTCATGTTGTCCCACCAAATATTTTCCTTCAAATATCTATACATTTTGGTGCTCCCAGGGTGTATAGAGAATTTGGATCTATGAGCATCATCTAACAATTACCTTTTCAGATCAGGTATATCGGGAACACAAAGTCTCTTCCCAAATTTAAAAATTCCTTCTTCAAAAACAAAGACTCTCAATCTCCCATCATTCACATCTTTAATATTCATTTGAAACTCTTTATCACCGGTTTGAGAACTCTTTATCCTTTCTAGTAATGATGGTTTGGAAACCATTTAAAAAATCATTGATGTTTCACCTTCCATGGTAATTCCCATATTCATCATCTCTAGATCCATCAAAATTGGATCCCTTTAAATTATCATTGTGTTCAAAACTCCATGATCTTTTCCTCTCAAATCACTTGCCACCTTATTTGCCTTCTCCGAGTGATAGAGTATCGTGATATAATAATCCTTGACTAGTTCAAGCCATCTCCTTTCCCTCATGTTTAATTCTTTCTGTGAGAAAATGTACTTCAAACTACTGTGATAAGTATAAATATGACATTTTTCACCATAGAGATAATTTCTCCATAGGTTAAATGCAAAAATTACAGCAACTAACTCAAGATCATGAGTAGGATATTTTTTATCATCAATTTTCACTTGTCGTGATGCATAGGTAATAACCCTATCATTCTGCATAAGGATACAAGAAATTTCTTTCTTTGAAGCATCACTATAAATAAAAAACTCATCATTCCCCGATGGTGGAGTAAATATAAGAGCATTCACTAATATTCTCTTATGTTCTTCAAAATATTCTTCACAATAGTTTTTAAAAACAAATTTAACCCCTTTATGTGTGAGCTTTGTTAATGAGTTAGCCAACTGAGAAAAATTCTGGTCAAAACATCAATAATAACCTTCTAAAACAATAAAACTATGTACCTCAGTTATACTCATCGGTGATGGCCATTCATGGATTGATTTTTTATTAGAAGGATCAACGGAGATTCCATCATTAGAGACAATGTGGCCAAGAAAAGAAATTTCTTGAAGTGAGAATTCACACTTGCTAAACATCCCATATAATTCATGTCTTCTTAGAGTCATCAATATAATTCGCAAGTGATTTTCATGATCTTAGTAGATTTTGGATTATACGAAGATATCATCAATAAATACCACTACAAAGTCATCAAGTTATTCCTTAAAAAATCTGTTCTTTAGATCCATGAAAACATAGGGTGCATTACTCTTCCCAAAAGGAATTACTGTAAACTCGTAATTCCCATACCTAGTTTGAAATGTTGTCTTCAGAATGTCTTCCTTCTTCACACACAACTGATGATATCCAGATCGAAGGTAAAACATTTAAAAGTATTGATCTCCATGCATTTGGTTAAATAAATCATCAATGCGAGGTAGGGGATACTTGTTCTTTATTGTTATAGCATCGATCTCCCTATAGTCGATACATAACCTCATAGATCCATCTTTCTTCTTAAAAAAAGGAAAGGGGCTCCCCATGGAGAAAAACTAGGGTGAATAAATCCCTTATTACTCAATTCCTCTAGTTGTTTCTTTAGTTTCACTAATTCCACAGTGGCCATTCTATAAGGGGTCTTCGATATGGGCTTTGATCCCTGAATTAAATTAATGGAAAACTCAATTTCTCGTTCTGGATGATGTCAAGGTAAATATTCCAGAAACACATCTACATATTCTTTCACAATAGGTACATCCACTATTTGAACATTCCTTTCCTTACCCTCAATTATTTCATTCTCTTGTTCCCCAATAATTGAATTTAGTTGAGCTACTGGGGGTGGATCTTGGTAAGAATTAGGTGGTGACGATTCTACTCTAAAGATATGGTGTTCCTTATCATCATCATCAAAAATCGTAACCTCATTCTTCATAAAATAAATCTTTGCATCATGGTCCTAAAGCCAATCTATATCGAGCATTATAGAAAACACAATCATAGGTGTGACAATGAGATCAGTAGATAAAGAACATTTATATGCTATAATGGTAACTGATTCACAGAGATTTTTAGAAAAGATAATTCCCTTATGAGTTTTAACTGACAACTACCTTGTTAAATAAAATTAGAAATATCTAATTTTCCTAGGAAACTGGGAAGATATGTAAAATTTCTAGGATCCAAAATCAAATAAATCATTTTCTAAACTTGAGGAAACCATTAAATTGCCTGCCACTACATATTCCGGAGCTTCTACCTCCGTAGTAGTGATAGCATAAGCTTGGCCTTGATCCCTTGTACTTTTCTTAGGTAAGTTCCCCTAATGCTTAGGACATTCATTCGCATAATTTCCCATCTCCATGCAATTGTATCATTGAAAATCGGAAGCTTCTTTCTTCCCCTTGCAATCAAGAGCTTGGTGGCCTTTTTCACCACACTTGTAACAGACTCTCATTCCCTTCAAGAAAGTACCAGGGTGTTTCTTCCCACATTTACTGCAGGATGGATATTCAACATTTCCCTTCTTCCCCTTATTTTCATTCCCAGATTGATTAGTAGATCTCTTCTTCTCTTTCTTTTCTTTAAATTCATAGGACATAGAGAATTCCTTTTCTGTCTTGATAGCACATGAGACAATATCTTCATACGACGAGAAGGATTGTGAGAATAATTCTCGACGGAGAAATGGTTTTAACCCATCAATGAAATGATCAATCTTACTACTTGGTTTAATTATATAATCTACAACATGCCTTTCTAACCTTGTAATGTTAGCCTCATACTTTGTAACATTCTCATCTTCCTTTTGCCTCGGACTCAGAAATTGCCTTTCCATATCTGCTCGATGGTCACGAGGAAAGTATTTTTCTAATAAAATTTCATTAAACTCCCTCCATTACATAATTGATACTTATTCATCATCCTTGGTATTTAGAATCACTTTCCACTATTGATCAATATCTCCAGTGAGGCGGTAAACTACCATGACAACTTTTTCCATTTCACTACTTCCCAAAGACTGAAATATTTTCTCTAGGGAATTTATCCATTTCTTATCTACTAGTGGATTTTTACCCCCATTGAATGTTGGTTGTTGTTTCCTCATGAAGCAATCTAACATTGATCCTCCACGCTGCGGATCAGGGTGCTCCATATGGGTAAGGTTATTATTCATAACCTGTGTGAGTTGTCCCAGTATAGTGATAAGTTGATCAGCACTAGTTTTATCACCTACTCCACTATAATTATCTAGATTTGGAGGGAAATTCCTACATGGAGTGCGTGCATGGATACAGTTTCCATTCCTTCCACTAGGTTCCATTTCTAAAAAACGTCATAAACTAGATCCGTTTATGAATCAAAATACATAATTCCATACTTGTAAAACACTTAACATAAATTAAACTATTTATTTATATAATCCATAATAATAAAAATGTTTTCTTTGAAGAATTATATACTCATAAACCCTTAAAAATGGTTTTTAATGAAAATGACAATTATCCTACGAATATCCCCAGGGAGTGTCGTAACGAAGAGTACAGCAAGGCCCATTTTCATGCACCAGTTCCCGTTCGAGTATAGCTCAAAGCGGTGTTTTTGGGTTTTACCCCTAGGTACATCTGTGCCAGAGCTGCCTCTACCTACTCGTATCCAGACATAGATTTATTTCATGGACAACTCACAAAATCTCTACAATACAAAAATTATAGGAAGTTTTTCTATACTAATCATTAAAGTCTATCTTAGGGATATGTGATCTAATCAATGATTATATAAATCTAGCTTCCATGGTTTGTACTAAACTTCTTTTGATACCAACTGTAACGCCCTAACCCCAGTTACCAAGAGTCAGTGCATTATTACATAACATTGGCATGATCACAAAATATCATGTCACAAAAGACCGATTAGTTTATTTTCCTTGGAAACATTAGATACATTTATAAGTCTTACATTACATTAATGGAAATGTATAACTAAAACAAACGCCTTTTAAACATGAACATCAGCATAATATAGAAAAGATAAAATGAAATAATTCAATTTACTTATTCACATGGATATTTTTCTAGTCGAATAATCACACGAAATATCAATAACCACTTTCATAATGGTGGAACACATAATGCCAGACTATCATAACCACATAGTCAAGGCATTGTTCTAAGACTAAAAATAATATTTTTTCAAGGCCTTGTGCCAAGACACTAGTTTGTCTCATGAGACATACCGATGCATCGAGGAGCTATTGCAGGCTCAAACCGTCACATATTAAATCCAATGAATTACTCTTATGAACATGTTTAAACATAACATAAACAATCGTATTAAAATTAGCATACTAAATGTCAATACATTCTCCATGAAGCATGAATGTTATAAAAATAACACATCCACAGTGAAACATAGCACAAAACCATCAATACAATATGGAAGTTTTGTATCATAATAAATCAACTTCAAATAAGATTAAAATCCATAAAAGTATGTTGACATAGATGAAATCAAAACTATTTGAGAGAAATATCTCATTTTTTAAATCACTTAAAAGGCACATAATTAAAACATTTACTTTGAAAATATTCTTATAATCTTGTAAGGGAAGCTTCAAAAATTTTATAATGGTGGAAAATAGCGGCACTCGCTGTATAAGTTAAAAAAATACATTCTTACCTTAATTCTGTCAAAAAGGTTAAAAAGGACCTTATTTGGAAAACAACGGAAAGATTCCTTTATAAAATTCTTATAAAAATTCAAAAAAGGGTATGAATGACATTAACCCGTAGCCTGTAAAATAGTAATAATGATTTTAAATAAATTTTTAAGAAACATGGATGTGGATGATAGAGAGTTCCCAATAGATAATTACATAGAAACAACCTATGATAATGAAGAGATTGTGAAATAAACCCTTCCTTGTACTTTTCCTTGGTTGAGGGTAGGTTAACCTCTTTTATAATGGTGTAATAATTGTTATTAAATTATACAAGAATCATATACATTAATATGATATCATATATGATCTTTTATCATTGATTTGTTAACAATATTTTAGTATTATCATTGTTTCAGGTGTTAACGGATTTGTTTTTCTTTATATTCTTTGTTAGGTGAGCCATATTTGTTATGGATGAGATGTATATTATTCATATCTAGAATTATATCAAGTCCTTAAACATTATTTTTAATCATAAAATGAGAATTATACTTGAATGGATACGATGGGGATGAATCTCATCGTGTTCGTGGGGACGGTAGTCCGTACGTACGTACGAGTGACAATATCATTCTTTTGATATTAAAATAATATATAATTTGATGTTATATCATATATATAGAATCTGTATCATGTTATATTTATTATTTAAATTAATTACACATCATTATTATTCCCATCCAAATAATAATGTATTTAATAACAATTACACCACGACGTGGAGACGGTAGGCCATACGTACGCACGTATGGTGACATGTGAGTCAAAGGATGGATATTATACTTAATATGGTTGTATTGTATTTATAATAAAATCACAGTATAAATAAGATACTGTAGTTATTATTTTAGAATGTAAATAACAAATAAAGAATAAGTTGAAGAAGAATGGAACTTGAAAGAGGGTGGTGAAAACATTACCTCTTCTTCGGGTTCATCCTTTTGATTTGATCTAAAGGGATCCTTAGGATGGGTTTCTGACTAAAGGAAGGACTATAGGATTAAGGGGGGATAGTTGATATGGTATTTGGGTAGAGTTTGGTCGATACAAAAGGCTTTTAGGGTATGAAGAATTGGTTAAAATTGGTGTCCTTTTATAAGGGGGAGGAGGGGCACTTTTAAAAAAATTTAAAGTGTTAATTTATAATAAATTCATATTCAGTTTCTAAAGGATCCAATGTGAATTATTCGAATTATAATATGAGTATGGGTCTAAACCCTTTCAAACAATATATTTTAGACAGGTTTGGGTCACAAAATTAACCTTAACATTTTTGTTTAACTCTTAGTTAAATAGTTTGTCATTTTCCATGTCTCTTTGAATTTTTATATTATATAGTCAATAATCTTACAATAGACATCCAAGTTACCCCAAAGTGGTCCATTAATAATAAAACTATAAATATTTAATTCCTTTGTCTGATCCTTATATTTTTACTAATATAATATCAATTAATAATATAATATTTGTTTTAAAAACTCATTTATGTCAATTTTGACACTATTTTATAATTGATTTTTGTTAAAGTCATAAAATTTTTATTAATTCGAATAAAATTAATTTTAGCAATAATATCATGTCATATTAATCAATAAAACTCTTTTATGGCATCAAAACTTTAAAATTATATTTATTTTAATATGTATAATACCAATTATTTGATTCCTTCATTAATAATGAAAACACTGCATCATTATTGTGTCATAACTAAATTTAATTATTCAATGTCTAAAAATTATAAATAAAATACTAATATATAGGAAATATTTTTATAATTATAATTAATATTAATAGTTGAAAATATAACATATATAACCCTATGTAAAAATTGTTTTTCTAAATGATATATGCTTATGTCATTTTTGTATTTACTTTAACTTAATTAATATAAAGTGTCATTATCACTTACAAGTGGATCCATGGGGTCCCAAATTCGACCAAAATATTTCCATTTTCAGACATGTATCAACCAATAGGGTTAGGACACATTTTGGGGTAATTTATTATTATTATAATAATATTTTTTTACCCTTATTTACCAGAATTACCCTTTAACCATGGTAAATAAAATATTTACCAAAGTAATTATTCAAAATGTCTAAAAATAAAAGTTACCTATTTACACAATTTTCACCTCCTGATTCTATATATGGAATCCATTTTTCTTAATTCAAAACATAGTAGTTGCAGAAATTAATTTAAAATTAATTCCCATTGTCAAAACAAAAAGCGTGTTTTTAAGAAATAATAACTATCAAAAGATTGACACTTGTTTTTTCCCGGTTTAAATATGAAATTACGTCCAATAAAAAAAATTGTATTAAATGGTAAAAATATATTCTAAATATAATTTAAAACCACTCAAATTCGTAATTTATCATTATTAATTATTTTAATTAAAAAAGTTGTTTTTAATTAAAATTTATAAATTTTTACTATTCATAAAAATATGAAAGTTATCTGAAATGTACCAAACATCCACCCTAAGATAATTTAGATATTAAAAATCCAAAAATGAAGTCCATTTTGAAAGATAAAATTTATAAAAATTCAAAAAGTGGGTATTTCTATACATAACGGCTAGTTTGATTGGTTGTGGTGTGTATTAGAACACGAAGTTGCGTACAACACACGCTACTGTATTATTCATAGAGAAGTGTACCATGGAAGCTAGAAGTGTTACACATTCATTCAGTCCTTGGAAAATTGATAACAGCATTCATGTATATGTATGGCCTACCAGCTCAATGAACGGTGTAATTCACTTTCTTTCCAACCATTTATGGATAACTCTAAATATTCTTAAAATTAATATCTATTTATTATCTAATGAATAAGATAATTTAAATTATATAACAGGGATCTATATAATGATGTATAACTACTAAAATGAAATTATCATAAAATCAAAATAGTTAACAATAAAAAAAATTTTGAGAAGGTAATTTTAATAAACAGTTATTAAAATGTTATAAGTTATTCATATATGATATTATTATTCTTTATATGAATATTTTATATAATTATAATTAATTTAAATAAAATTCATAATATGTTATATAATTTTAATAGTAATTCAAAAATGATGTGGGGGATTTATTTCTCATAAATATTTCATTGAGACACATGCTAAGTTCACCACATGGTTCTTTTATACAATGTATATACTAACCATGAATTTTATTAAATAATATTCTCATGGAAATTATAAATAATTATATATAGATATATATTTATCCATATATCGATTTTTTATTCAACATTTACCAATGTGGTAAGTGATTTATTTTGCAATTACACTCTTTATCAAAAATAATTATGATTAAAATCCAATGATGATTTTTTTTCACCCATCAAACAAGATTCCCAAGTATATTATTCTCATTTTTCCACTTAGATGACATGTCTCTATTTAATTATACACTTTTTATTAACTAAACATTCTAAAGTCATGTTATTAAGAAAACATAACTAAGATCTCTTTTGGGTCAAAAATCCAATTTCATCGACACTATGTTTTTATAAGTCTATTTTCAGGATTTCTTAAAATATTTTCCAACGACTTATTAAATTACATTTTACTAATAACTTATCTTATATAAATAAATTGTTTTAAATAAATTTTCCTTTCATTTTCTCAATGAGGTACTTTTTACTGAATATTTGAAAGGAATATTTTTTTGATATTCAGGGCATTGAAGAAAATAATTGTTTTAGTGATAGATGAATTCTTTGAATAATATATTACATGATTCCATAGATATATAATGAGAAAAAAAATTCTTTAAAATTTCATAAATATTAAAAAAAAATTACAGTTAATTATAATGATAATGGTTAATTTTCTTCAAAAAAATTATGATGGTATATAGAAATAAATTTTCTTCAATGATCTTATGATTTGATGTAAATAATGATTTACTTGGGTTATTGTAAAATAAACCATCCACATTACTTATTTGGATGAATAATGATTATTATTTATGGGATATTCAATGAAGAATATTTCTATCCCAGGGGTTAACAAAATAATGATGAATCCATTATGAAACCAAATCCATTTCCATGAGATTTACTATGATTCTATGGAAAAGTATTAATAAATCCTATAACCCTTTTTTGGTTTTTGAATTGATGAATGTTTTATGAACATGTGTAACACATATGTATGGATTTCCTTATGGTATGGGTTTTCTTGGGATTATAAATCCCTCTATTGTATTTGATAATTATGGATCAATTTTGAGGTTAAAATGACTATAATGTGGAGTGAAACAAGATTAATAAGGCAATAAATCCTCAATTATTGTATTTAGAGTGAACATTGACTATATAAATGAAGTATTGGGGAGTGAACCTAATCCACAATGATAGTTTTTAGTGAGATATGACTATGGAAATGATTTCCTATTCTTATGTGTATGCCGGATATTTATGTCTTATGATAATATTATGCTCTTAGTGATCATGTAATTTAATTAATATATGATTCATTTCTTATGAACATCGAAACCTTATTCCTTCACTCTTTATTATGGTAGATGATATTATGGGAATTCCTTTAAAAGGTTATTATCATGTTCTGATACACATATGCTCTTGATATTCGTTATTAGTTATTGATATAGTGCTTGTTTACAATTGTTGGATATTTGAGGTAACCCTTTTTATGTTTCCATTCCCCATGTTATGAAAAAAATATTTTAATTTTTATATGTCTAAAAGGGATTCTTGTTAAGAACAACTTAGTGGGATATGATGTATTTCTATTGTGAAGAATATTTTTTTGTATCCAAATATCTAGGAAACTAATCCTACATGATTAATATGTATACTATATTGTTCAATTTTTTATATTTATATAATAAGACAAAATATTTATCTATTATATTTATGGGTAACTATAGATGGTATTAGATAATTTTAAAGTTATCATTAGGAACAATGATGAGATTCTTTTAGAGACAATCCTTAAGTCCATAAATGTTATAGTAGAACATCATATGTTATTGTAATATTTAGAGTGTCATTTTAATAGATAAACATCCATATCTAGATACTAAAAGTTTATGTAGTTTTAGTGTAGATTAATCTATGGGTAATAAACCATAATAGTGTTGGTTGAGTATATCATTTTCGTAATTTTATTAATGGGTGTATCTTCCCTTACTAGGAACTGACTTTGACACTCTCAGAGGATATATAAATGTTAATTTACAGTTTTCTTATGAACCATTATAATTTATTTTAATAGATAATGATCATTTATGAACATGTTGAAACCTATGGTATCATATATATAATATAATTTTTAATACTTTTTATATCCAACAAATTATTTTTTATGATTATCTAGTTTTCCCAAATGACTATTAATTCTTGAACTATAGTTTTTGGTTTTATTCAATGGTCGGAACCCAATGTAATCCTGTTGATGCTGAATGTTCAAGACAATGCAATGATTTTCATCCTGGGAAAATATATTTTAAAAGAGATTTAATGAGAAATATTATATATATAATTACATAATTTTATCAAACTATAAATATCTTTGATTGTTCAAATGAGAAAATGAGGGAACATCATTATATTGAGTCTTTTATGAGGAAAAATAAACCATCATTAAGTTGGTATTTAAATTTTATGGTTATTGAGAAATGGATTGGTACCATAGAATTGAAATTTTTTTATTATCATGTTTTTAGAACAATAATAAGTTATTTAGGTTGTTAATCATTTTGATAGAGATGAAAAAAAATACTGGATACATATCGAGAAGATGAGGAAATATGATAAATGTGATTCTATGGTGTGGGATGAGTTTAAGAGAGTAATATTCAATAATTAAAATCCTCATATTCTTAATATGAAAATTGAAAATGTTTTATTTTATCCATATAACATGGAATATCAATCAATTTGTTTCTACGATAAAATATTCAAGACATGCTGGTTATTATTCTTTTATTAAAATCTAACCTGGTTTTATGATTGATTTCCTATTGAGTGTCTAAAACTATGTAACAAATGTGTGTCAAAATAAATATTCATTAAGTGATATAAAGAAAAACAATTCAATTTTCAATAAATGTATAGAGGTATATTAGAGTTACTGATAAATATTATGGTTTTACTAAGAAAAGAAAAATATATAACAAGTAAAATTCAAATAATGAAAATGATGGAGTGATGAAGATGATATTTACATTTTGTGTGAATTATGAATGGAATCATGGTTGACATAGTATTCTATGTATTGGTAATTTTTTTATATGATTAATTAATTATTATTTGGGAATATAATACCTATATGATGGGAAAAATCATTTATCTAATAATAGATAAACAACACAAAAAAATACCCCACCCACACTCTAGTATTTCAAATGATTTGGGAATAATATTTTTTATAAGAAGTTCTAAAATACAAAGTTTAATGGAATTGATCACCATCAACAATATATTCATACATGAAATAATGATAAATCTCATGTGATGACTAATGTCGATGTGGAATATGATAATAAAGTGATTAATTGGTCACGTACCAACCACTATAGAGTTAATAATGTCTTGGTTGATTATATAACTACCCACTTATTTATATCTGGAGAATTATCTTTGGGTAACACAATAGTACACCAATGACTAGATATTGAATTAATAGTGAAATGTAATAATTGTGAAATGATGGTATATCATTTCCTTGGTTATTATGTTATTGATTGTTGTAGAAATGTCATTTTATAAAATATCATTATTCTCCCACGTTTTGAATTCAATTATTTTATATAAACATATTAGAATTACTTAATTAAATCCTACATGATTTTCCCGTCAATGGAAGTATCATTTGATATTTCAAACCAGCCTATGTCCATCCATCAATATATTCATAAATATGAACATCCAATGAAAATTAAATCCATTATATGGAAGTTTATACATATAACAAAGGGATGTTTATCATAGATGATTGGGGAAAAACTCAATATCAATGATATACCTTTTATATAATTGTTTGTTTTGTTTCTACATAATTTTTTCTAATCTTCCTCCAAATAAACAATAACAGTTTCGAATAGAACACTTAACTGGTTTAACACATATTTAAAACACTCCATTTATGTTTTCACTTATTGAGATATAATATTTGAAAAAGAAACTCTATGATAATAAAGATAATGGATTTGTTCTCCTAACTCTACTACCACAGGTCACACATGCTCTATTATTTAAAACAGTTATGGATAAATAACACTCTATATTGATTTTTTTGTAATGTAAAAAGATCATACTCACGCGTAAGTAACCTCTTCCCATATTGATAATATTTTAAATCAATTATGAGGAGATAAATATTTTTATAGGATTGATATTCAATTTAGATAATACTATTTTAGAGACCAAATCAATGAAGTAAAAAAGGCATCCTTTAGTATGATGTATGGAAACTATGAATTTGTAGTGAGTCAATTTGTATGTACTAATCTCCGCACTATCTATATGGATTTGAGGACTATATTTTTAGTGAATATCTTGATAATCTTTTTATATTATTTATATATGAAATTATTATATATTCCCAAATAATGTATAACTATAAAAATCACTATATAATTTAATATAAGAACTTATGAAATGATATTTTGTTTGAATGATTTACAATGAGTAATTTTTGATAAAAAAATGTTTCCTTTTTGGGTCATATATTCTCTTTTGAGAGAGTATTGGTGGAACAATTATAGATAGACATTATTAAACATTGGCCAATACTGACCACTATGACTATGATACATTATTATATGAGTTTAGTGTGATATTATCAATTGTTTTTTGCGAATTTCTCAATGTATTATAATAAAAAATTCATGTTAACTCATAAGGGTGAGGGGTTCCATTAGAAATATAAATGTGAATAATATTTTATAGATCTTAAGATAAGTTTAGTTGTGAAACGTTTTCTTACCCGACCTTATTTGGTGGATGATGTTTTGATCATTAGTGATGCATAAAATAAGGGGATGGAATATGTTCTTATGTAAAATGATATGTTTATAGCTGATTAACCATTATAATTGTTGGTTCATGATAAAAATTATCCAAATAATGATATGTAGTCAACTATGGTAATTTTTTCATTAATCAAATAGAGGATTTATCATTACAGAAAAATGTTTTCCATATTTTTTGAGAAAACAATTAATGTATATATTCACTCAAAAAAAAAGTTGAATCTACAGTAGAGAATATGGTTGGATTTTATAAACAATTTTTACTCCTCAATTCATTTCCACCCATGATATGTGAAAAACATGGAATAATATCTATTCATAAATGATCATGCAAGTTAATCTATGATATAATTCAAGAAAGACCAAATATTTCAATATTTTAGAGGATTGATATCTAAATACTTTATAATATGGGGATATCTCATATCTCTAAAATAAATATTCAACCATCTAAATAATAAATTAATAATTATGAATTTAATGAATATATAGAGTTTCAAAAAGAATAGAAATCATTTTCTAGAGTTTAACATTTATTATAATTTAAAGGTAAGGTTTATGAACCATGTATGAGTCCCACACATAACAGATTTTATGAATTTAATATTGTATAAAACCCATAGTTCATCTATAAATATACATCTTAGAATATTAAATATGTATAGAAAATTGAAATAATATTTATTCTTTTTTGAAATGAAGAGATATATTATAGAATACGTATATCGGTGATTGGTTTCCCTACAGGTTGAGGCTAAGAGGTATAATTATAAGGGGATTATTCAACCATTACCCACACGATAATTGCAATGGGAAAACCCCCCATGTATTTTGTTGTTGTACTCCCCAAAAAATATAATGGCCATTTATCAATTTGGGTTCTAGTCAATCCCATTATAATGTTTTTACACTCCATTAATATCAATAAATATTTATCAATTTTTTAACTTCCAATAATAAACATTAAAAAAGTGAAAATGAGACATTTAATACCGAATTATATTATATATGTTATATATTTGATGATTACATTGAAGTTATAGAAAAATCATCAGCAAGTTTAGTATTAAGAGTTTTGTTTTTTACTCGTTTTTGTCCACAGAAATATGGAAATTAAGGGAGTAAAATTTATACATTATAACAAAAGTTAACTACATTCTCTATGAATTCCAATGGTTTTTTCGGATAAACACCTCATAATAGTCATTTTTTAATTGATAAATTTGTTTTAGTAAGGCATTCAAAAGGATCCTTATAAATCAATCTGTGGAAATAATTTTAGATCATAAATTTGTAAGGATAAATTTGTAGAAACAATGTTATTGGGACACATCTTGCTTAGAATGCCACTATGAAACCAAGATCCATTCAACAACACATAAATATAACTCCTATTTGATAACAATATAATTCTTAAAATCGTCAAAGAAATCTAGAATTGAATGTTTGTGAGACGGAATACCAATGAATTTATCCATAGAAAAATGTTATGAGATTTTGAAAAACATTAATTTTAATACCAAGGTATATCATCCTCTTACAAATTCTTGATCAAGATAGTTAGGTTTCTTACAAGTTATACCATCAACTAAATCTCTCTCATGTTCATTATGTGTTCAACATATTTCTCTTGAGGATCTACATAAATAATCTATCATGAGTACATAACTCAAAGGTAACACCATGGGATCATGATCCGTAACATGACAAACATATAATATAAATAATTTATCCTAGGGATATAGTTTTATTGAACAATAATATTCAACTGGTAGAATCCCTATGGAGGAATCATAAATTTGATGAAGTTAAATAGGAGCATGAGGATAATAAAAAAGGAAAGTTATCCTTATTTTTTGTGTGATAGTGAAATAATTTCACTTGATTAATTTATTTTAATGGGGTAGAATGTGGCACCTCCAAATTTTGAGATATATTTTTCTTCCAATAAATTTTATTTCATTTATATCTTGTGATTACTATAACCCCAATTCTAACTAAATTTTCATATCGTATACTGTTATAACCTAACATATTATTTTGTGAATTTTAATTAAAAAAATGAAATAATTATTTTTCAAATTAATATATAATAAAAATATACTGATAAATAAGTACCCATTATTTATTAATGTCAATATATAGTGTAAAAATATATTTTTCCTCCAATGTGGGATTTATTTGATTTATTGAACAAATAATTTAATTAAATTATAAATTTTTTATATTGTTTCTAAAAAAGAACATCATTATTTAAAATATCATGTAAAAATTATATTATACTGAATTTTGGATAATTTTCAACACAATTGTTTGTCAATGAATAGTGAAAATTATAGATTTATATTCTAAACTAACATAACATGTAATGAATTTTGAAAGATAAATTTTTAAAATAAATTTGACTCTAAAATTATTTAATTTTCATAATAAATAATATAATTTCTAAATTTTAATCAATTTTATTTTTGGTTTTGATATAAAATATTTTTATACATATGGAAACAAATTTCAAGAAATCATTTCCTCATCCAATTTTTTGAGATGAATTTTTGATTAAAATTTTCTACTACAATGAATTGAATTTGAAAAAAAGGATTAAATAATTTTAATCACAGTTTAAATTGTTTTTTATTTTCACACTTTTAATTTTTGGTCATAATGAATAGTAAAAATAATAAAACATTCCCACCACAGTTTCAGTTAAAACAGGTTTACATGTGGTTAAACCAAATTACAAGGTTATTTTCTCAATTATTATATAAAAATCTTTTTTAATTATAATATTTATATCTATTTACAATCCACCTTCATACATAAATTTATTAGGTGTTATTTGGATTGATTATAAAAATTTTATATTTCAATATTTTATTAAATTTATGTTGGGTCCTCTACCCCACATATAGAAGGATACTCATATTTCTCTTTTTTACGCCATGTATTGAAATATATATTTACCCAAACCTACCGAATTATCTCCAAAATTACCTTTATATGAATTAAATGTTCTATTCTTCCTAGATGTCCATTCTAAGTCTCTTTAATAGAGGATCTACATGGGGCTTACCGATAGAGAGGTAATTATCATACCCATCCACTATAAATTTATTTATTATTATACCTATTATAAATATAATTTATTAATAAATAAATAATAACAAAAATATCCTAAATATATAGAAAATTTATTATTATTTGGTAACCACTAGTATTCAACCTCTTTTCCTTTAAATGGGAGGTCAATGCATTGCTCATGAATACATGCGGACAGCTCCTCCACGTTGCGATATAATTATTATTAAATAACCATACATAATTGATGGGTATTATTATGGTTTTAAATTATAAAATTCACATTTATGAATTAAGTATGATTCTATAATAATAATAATAATATCATATCTAAAATATTACCTACAATTTAATTTCAAAATGATAACGTCACACATGAAAACACGTGGACTACCACCTACATAATGTGATTTTATGTTTCATTCAATTATTGATTACATGGAAAGCAATAAGGATTTATTTCATTAATATATATTATATATATGAAGAATAATGATTCTGGGTAGGTGAATTGTTATTTATCATTCTTTTATTCTATCCACCAAAATGTAAAAATTGTCTTCATGAGTATCTACAACCTACCATCTCCAAGAATAGTGTAATTAATACTTATATATCTACCTTTATTGAGAATATATATATATATATATATTATTTATTTGAAGATTAAAAATATTAGATGATGTAACCATGATCAAATTATAATGACAAGGACTACCAAATAAAAAATCTAATGAAAAAGTACACATGTTAGCCTTTGAAAAATGATAATAATAAGGAATTGTTTATAAATTAGAATCAATATGATATAAATTAATCATATATTAAATTAAAAAAATTAAAATTAGTATATAATTGAATTCTAACAAATTATAATTTCATATACAAGAGTTCCAACAATAGTCCACATATGTTGGACTTAATGTTTGATATTATAATATCATTTTTATTTCCATGAGACACATTCAATATCCACAAATTTTTTATATTTCATAGTCTATATAATACTCCTAATTATATATTATGATTCTTATCTGGAAAATTATGGTTATTTATGTGACCATATATGGTTCTATCTTCATGATATTTTGACTAGAATTTTACCAAGGTGGTATATGGTTTATGTAACAATAACATTGTTTATAAGAATTCTTTGTGATTACATTTTTGATGATTGAGTTTTATAAAATTTCTCCCATGAATCCCATAAATTTTATTATCTAATAGTAATTGATGGAGTTTACATGTTTTCTATTCACCTTCCCCACTTAAGGGAATCGTGATAATAAAAATTTCATTACAGAAAACATACTTTATTTCTTTCAATGGTCAAATATCCATTTCTAACTATATTAATGTTTTCTAAAAGTTCTTTTAGAAAAATTATTTATAATATAATATGATATTTCAAGTCACTTTCAACCATCAAATATTTTTTCACCATTTGGTTTAATTGAAATAATAATTTGATTTTTTTTCTCTTTATTTTTTACTTCTCCCAAAAATGATAATGTAATGTTTTCCTTAACATGTATGAATTGAAACAAATTTACCAAAATAAGGACACTCAATGAATTGAATATTAAATTACATGTCTATATGGTTATTTTCAAATAAATATTTTTTATCGTTTTTTTTTTGTATTTTTTTATATTAGATAATATATTTCATTGTTAAAGTTATTTTTCTCAAGAAATGATAGAATAATATTTTGATTTATTTAATCTCCTATGCTGAAATGATTTTTTGTTACATGTTATTTACATAAGATATAATTTAATAATACAACCCAATATAAATAATTTGACGATTTATGATGATGATTTAATTATGGTTCTGTGAAACTTATTTCTTTCCCAAGGGCTAATTATGTTATGATGAATCCCATATAGAACCCATTTATTTTCTAGTGAATATTTTATAATTAAATGAGGAAATATTTATAAATCATACTTCCATTAAATATATTATTAAATCCTAAATGATTAATGATCTTATATAAAACTTATGTATGAATTTAATTTTTTGATGGGTGGGCCTAGAATTATATACCACTCCAACATATTGGGTCAAGATTGATATCTTAAGTGATAATAAGGAATTGAATAAGCAGTGAAACTTATTCAGTTTGTGACTTTTCCCACTATTATATTCTTGGGAGTCAACATTAACTATGTATATGGTTTAATTGGTAGTGAACTCAATACATTATGATTTTATGGGATTTTTTACTTGGAGAAGGGAATTATTCTCTATTTTAATTTGTATTAAAAATATATATTTCATATGAAAACGTTATTCTCTAATGGAAAAAATTGTTTTACACCTTTTTTATTGTTTTTGTTTTGAATTACATAATACATTCTGTAACCCTTAATTAAGATTAATGATATTCTTTATATGGATTTCAATTATTATATATATGTTCTCACAATCTTATTCAAATTTTATGAATATGTGATCATAGATATATCTGTTGTATACCCTCACTGAGCACATGTGATCACCATTTCAAATGTTTTCATTCCATACGTTATCGTGAATAGTATTAATTATGATATGTCTAATATAGATTTCACATATGAGTAAATTATTTGTAGATTATGTAGATATGTTATGAACTAGTTGTTTTTTTATATGTCTCCAATGAAAAAAACATATGATTTTATTCTGGAACACTGTTATAATCTATTTAATACTAATCTAATAATATTTAATATATTTGAATGATAATTATAGATCATATAGAGAGTATAAATAATCATCAATAATTAATTTCTTCATGTGAGAAATCATTATTTTCATTCACTATATAGGGAATGGTTTCTCTGTGAAGGAGAGTGAAAAAATTAGTGGGAATGACTAGTAGAATTAAGAAATATATATTGGATCTCAATAAGAATGTGTAAGGAAAAGAAATATATTCATTAATAGTATTAGAGAATATTTTTTTCATCTTTCAAACATGGAGTTACATATATAAGAACTCTTAGAAACACTATACAAAATATCTATCATTATAGATAATTATTAGTTCATTCCAAGTGTTGTGAAAATGAAAGTATTTTTGGGAGACAATACTGAGACACAAACCAATAAAAATGAGATTTATTTTAATTTTTTATATTGAATAGATGAAATTAATTTATTGATGATATTTCTTTGTATGTTTCCAATTTTTTTAGTTTATTTAAAATCATTGATTCAATATAAACTAATATAACTTGGGTAAAATACAAATAAGATTATTTCAATGTTTTTTTACATCTGGTTGTGGGAGAAACTATATATTATATTCAGCTACACTTATAGAGAGTTCTTATGTATGTGATTCTATGATATCTTGTTGAACTGAGTGTTCATCCACATCCTTCTAATTCAATGATATTTTTGACTATGAAAGATACGAGACTAATATATAGAAAAAATTAATTTCCTAATATGAACCATTACATGTTATTCAATTAATGAGACTACTCAACATGTTAGGAACTATGAATTATGTTTTAGGAAAATATATGATGAATATGGAGTTATAAATGGATGCAACTATTGAATGGGGAAATAATAAAAATTAATGAGTGGGAGGAATTCGGAAGGTATAATTTCTACAACACCAGAAAATGATTTTTGGTGAAGGGAATAAAGAAATAGTGTTATGTGAATGATTTTTTTGATACTAAGAAGTTTATAAGAAGGATAAAAATGTTTGATAAATGATTCCAAAATTACTGAATATTTAATGTAATTAGCATTTCAAGGAATAGTTAATGAATTTAACTATATTTTATATTGTCTTTGGTTATGGTTATACACATTAATGTGATACAATTTTGGGAAAAAAATATAGTACACTCTCTTTGGAGGTGTGAGTTTTAAAAATATATTAGATTAATTTAAATAAAAATTAAGTTTAATGGTATTTTTTAGGTTCTATAGGAAACACATAAATAAAACGTCTTCACTATTAGGATGATCATCTTACTCATAATAAAAAATCTAATACAGATGAACAGATTATTTACTCAGTATCAGTGGTGGGGTTAGAGGTGTTTACTTAAATTATTTTGGAGAATTGAGATCCTATTCTAAGAGGAAAGCTATATTTTGTTTTATATACATAAGGAAAATAGTATAGGTACATTCATCCCAATATATTAGGTGAAACAACTTCAAATATGTTACTAGAGGCTTCAACAACTACACCCATGGTAGAAATCATTTAATTTATTCACTCTTCCAAACATAATGATAATTTGGGGTTTAAAGTGAGACTAAGTGACCATAAAATGAATGGAGTATGTTATATTATGATTTCATTAATCTAGGGGTACATATTTCTTTTATATTATAATACTATGTTATGGAATCTAGTAGTTCGTTTCTTCAGTTGTGTTGGGGTTAGCTAGCTAATTAACTAATATGATGTTCTATCTTATATAGGTAGTTATAAATAATTTTCTTGCTATTTGTATCATTAGAATAGTTACTCTAGAAAAAGGCTAGGATGAAAAATGAATCTTGTGGTCTTTCAGAAACAAGATATATATAGGTGGCCATGTTTATCAACCATCAACAGCAGTTTCATCTAAGGGATTCATTATCCATTATCAAATTCGTCACTATTTTTTCATATTATTATATTTTACTTATACAATATTAGTATACTATAAAATTTTTAAAGGTTATCACTTGATCTCTAGTAATTCTCTCTCTCCACCTCTATATTGATTCAAATTAAAATCCATTATCTTATTTGGAGATGAAAATTTTCCATTCAATAATTATATTATTAATTAAATGAAGATGTTATATTTATTAGGTTTATATGGAAACACATATTTTTTAGTAAAATGTTTATTTCTCTCAATACATTAATAGACATGAAATTTGTTAGATAAAATCATATGTGTGGGTAAGAAAACACATAAAATATCTAAAGAGGATGCTAAGTTTCATGATTATTTATTATCATAAAAACATGTTGTAAGTCTGATTACCCTAAATATATCTCCAAAAGAGTTCTAAATTTTTTACAAGGTTAAAGAATACAAAAAACATGAAATAAATCATTATTATGGATTACAAGAAAAAATATATGTTTTTTGAAGTGTCATACAAATAATTTAAAATAAAAAAGACTTGAATCATATGTAGTAGATTCCCATAAAACAAAACAATAAGAAAAAATTACATAATAGATATACCTATGTATTATGCATGTCCTATAAATTTTTTAATATGACGATATTTTAAATTTAAAAACACTTTTTGATATAAAATGTATGATAAAAAGAAGGATTCTAATGATATTCATGTTTTATTGGTGTTTAGGAATAATAAATATTGTTTTTATCAACAATGAGTTAACGGGAATGAGCTTATTTTCATGAGGGGTCAATATATCACTATAACACAAATTATTGAAATAATAATCCCATCTGTTTATTGTATAAAAGACTATTTATTTGTTATTTTAAATGATCAAAATAGTTATTATATTAATATGGAAAAATGGAATATACTTTTATATTTAATAAAATTCCATGTAGTTGAAAAAAATTTGAAAAAACATATCAAGTATCATATTACAAAAAATTTTGAAAATTAATCATAAAATAAAAAATACATATGGGTTTTATAATAATATTTCATCATTGGAAAAGAGTAAATTGTTATTGGAGATCAAAATACTGAAACCACTCGAATTGATACACTCTAATTTATATTGAATAAAATATTTTAGGTCAACCAAAAGAAATTTGTAAATAATTATTTTTTCAATTCATAAAATGATATGACTAATTATAATATCCTTGAACTTGGACACCTATATCCAATTAATGAATTTAATATTTACCTTCCTTGTATTGATACTAATAAACATGTCCCAATATTAAGACCTTTAAAAAGTATACAATCAAAAAAAATAATGGTTCAATTACATACCTAATGAAATTTTTGGATTAATTTTTTTGATAATTAGAAAAGACTCTTACGAAAATATTGTATACATTAACAAGTAGTTAATATAAATCAAAATTGTCTCCCTCTATGTTCATATTTTATTGTAACATTAATTAGAACATAATAATTAAACCCATTTATTCATAGTATGGGAAAATGAAGACATAAAAAGGGTGATCTCAAACACTCATTTTAGGTTGACATAAGAATTGATAATTAAATTTCATCAATGCGAGTCTGATGAGAAGATGTTTATGATGAAATAATATATGTACATGATCATAATTTAAGATAATTCATAACCATAAATTGTGGATATGAAATCATGGGAACTGGAATGTGACATTAACATATTAAAAGAGTAATATTTTTCAAAAATAATGAACCATGTGGAAACAATACATTACTGATGGATCAATTAATACTAAAAATAATCAACAAAAAACATTTCAGGAATCTTATAACATAAATATTTCAAAAAGTTATTATATAACCAAATAATTTCTATATCACATAAATTTAACCTACTACCATTAAAATATTTCTTATGTTATGGTTAAAATAATTTCACAATCTCTTGGAAGTGGCTTCCATTAAATATTTTAAATCTCATTATAGAATTTATAGGTGTGATAAAACATACACACCAATCCATGGATTATAACAAAACCACCCATCATGGTATGTAACTGAACCACCCATCCTTGTTTTATTTCCAAACCACCCTACAATTGTCTATATTCATTTTCATGTACCATATAATGAGAAAAAATTAGACTCTTTCACTTTTCTACATAACTATTACTATTGTAAATTTAAACATGATTTATTAATGGAACTGATAGTGTTTCAATGAAATTATCCCTAAAACAATCATAATCCATGAAAATGAAGAATATGAATAGAATCATCAAAAAACATCAAAAATAGAGCAAATATAACATAAATTTTTATTTTCATTGATAAATATAAATACCACAAACATATCATTAAATTCACTCTGCAAAAAATACGCCTTATACTTTTGAAAAAACATTTGACAATTTATAATTTATAGAATACTATAGAAAATAATTGCTTGAAAATCATGGGATACTATAGTTTATATTCAAATAAATGAGTGGTTATGATGGTGGGATCTTTTTTATATATTCCATAATCATTAAAATAGATATTATATTCACACATTTGGTAAAAATCAACATTTTGTGAAATTTTAAAGATGATTTGTGTTAATAATTTTTGTAAAATTTAAAACATTGTTGAAAATGACATTAAAAATACTTTTAGAATGGATGAAACATTTCTTAAACCATTTTACAAAACACTGCAATGTAATAAAAAATTTATTAATAAAAGAGGATAAATAATATTGATTTTTTTGAAAAATTCTTGAAAATTTATCAATATCAAGTAGATATTGATGGTACTATGTCATAAAATTTAACAAAAAAATTATTCATGACTAAAAAATAATGGATATTAACTTGTAATGTTTAAATAATTTGATAAATTAAAATTATTTCATAAAATATCCATATTAAAATGAGATCAAAACAAAAACCCCTTACAACTTTGGTAAATTTTCAAAAACCCCGTGATTTAGTAACACCAAATAAGGAACCTAATATCATTTACATAAGTTGATTCATTATATATCCCAAAATGAAGTCATATAATCTAAAGAGAGAAGATTGTGATAAGAAACCCTTACATTTCCCTATGTGTTTCCCCCCATTATTTATACATAATTCCATTATAGATGGGGTATATGATCACCCTACTAGATGGGGTAAATGGGAATTTATCTTCTGAGTTTGATTTGGGATGAATTTTGAAAAAAAATTGGGATATTTAAAAAAAGTTCAAATTAGACCCTTTGAAACAGAATAAATTGTTATTTTATATCTTCTCAATCATTATGGATAATAATGATTATTCTAAAAATGGAAAGTGGTATAAATAAGGGAAAATAATAATATAATAATAAAATCAATATATTTAATTTTCAAGATAGAGCTATTATAATTGTCGAATGATATTAAAATAAATTTTAATAATTTAATACTATATTTGTAATTTTTAATCACTATTCCCAATTATTATCTTTCAACATAAAGAATACTAACAATTTATAATCTAATATCATATATCATAACATATCCTTGATAAATATCTATTAAATTCATGGGATATTAAATATAATATTTATATTATCATAGCTAATATATTTATTTTGTTTCATTTATTTATTTAATTTATTTCATTTTTGTTGACTCATCACGATGTTAGTGTTTCATAAATTTAAAATAATTTTTAAAAATTAAAAATAATGTTTTAAAATAAAAAACTAGGGATTTTTTTTCAATATCATTCCATGTTAATGATTTTATATTCTCATTCATATAATTCCCACGTATTTAAAATGATATTTATAATTTTCATATATTATGCAAGCATTTCCAAATAATTTGTAAAAGATTCCTATTATAAAACAATTTTTTAAGAATATTATTTAGAATAATAATTTATAACAAAATATTACAAAAAAATAATATATTATATCCTTTTTCAACATAATTATTATCATTTGAAAAAAATCTCTTTTATTTTGTATGAACAATGTATGTATTTACAAGGATTTTCATATTAATAATAAAATAAATTATAATTTATATGTTTTTAATTATTCATGATAATATTTTTATTGTATTATAACATATTATTTGTTCTATTTTTTTTAAAAAAATTATATCTTATTTTTTTTTTTTTTTGATATTGTTATAAAATAAATGATATCTCATAAAAAATGTGTTTATTTCCCTTTTCACCAATAGATGACTTTAAAAAATAAGAGGATAATTTAATTATAATATAATTTTTTATAACATTAGGTACCTTTTATATAGATCAAAAAAATAATTCCACACCCTAGCATTTAAAAAAATTAAATTTAATACTTTTAATTAAAGTTATGTGTATTTATTTACCACCTTTTATATGTGATGCATTAATGATGTGGATGTATTCTATTGAATTATATAATTTAAATTAAATAGAACTAAATTTTTATCATAAATATAATATATTCATATTTAATGTGCCAATTTTTGTCATTTATAATTTATTTTAATCCTTGTGATAAAATATTAATTTTTCTTAAAACAAAGAGGGTGACCTTTTTTATACATTACATAAATAATATTTATGTACTTATCAATTAATATTTATATTAATTTTCATTATTATTTATAATTATTCCACAATATAGAACTCCCCTAATGAAATTGTATTATTTAATGTGTTTTAGAAATTTTAAGGAATCACCACTCATTTAAAACCAGATTTATCAATTTCTCACAAACAATGTGATACATTTTACAATGGGGACTATTCGTAATTAAAGAAATTAATGTTACCTATTTATAAAATTTATTCCGAATTATTACTATTGTGTAATAATTTTTTCATTATTCATTTTAAAGAAATGGTGGAAATCATTTTTAATATAAATTCATAAAATGAAATGAATTTTGTTTTATAAAATGCATTTTTATGGAAAAAAAGAACATATACCTATAAAAAGTATAATACTAATTTATTCATAATTAATTTAATTAGTATTAATTAAATATTAAAATTAATAATTTGACCTAAATATCAATTCATAATCAGATATTTTAATAATTGTAACAGATAATTTATCTAAAATCCCTATTTTTATTATTCTTTAAAAAATGAATCTCATCAAAAAATCCAAAAAAATCACAGTAAGAAATAATGACATTCGGATTTCAAAAATTATAACCCTTTTTTATTTTTTTCTACAAATACAATTAACTAATTATATTATAAACATATGAATATCTTAACAATCCATTTTAAAAGATATAATACTATTAAAGAATAAAATGAACTTATATAACATGAGTATTTATTAATTATTAAATAACTAATACATATGGATTATTAAAAACAATTAGAAATATTTATCATAATAATTTTATTAGTTTTCATATCTGATATTATAAAAACTTCGTATTTATAGTTATATTTGTATAACAACACAGGATTGTTGTTTAAGCTTAGTGTTTATGTTTTTTTCAATATCAAAGGAAATATTCATTTTAAAATATTGGGATGTTATATTCTACCCATATTAATAAATTATGTCCATGAAATTATAACATGAACATATTAATAAATGTTTTTTTTTATTTAAAAAACCATACATTAAAAACATACATTTTAAAGAGGGTTACTAAAATGCCCTCTAAGCATATAAAAAATGGAAATACGAATTTCATTGGGCATTACACATAATTATGTTTATAAATAGCGTAAAATTATTTTTATGTGAAAACATGAACATGGATGAAAAAGGAATATCCAAATAGTGATGTAGAGTAACAAACAACACAGATCCATAGAATGTGAGTGATCATGATAATTTTATCAAGGACAATACTGTAAATCAGTGGGATTTTAGAAAGGCCATCGATTCATCATAAATAATGATAATATTAATAAAAAATTAGTTCATGATCGTTTTACATGATTTTATGAACTATTTTACATTTAGATTATGAAAATAATTTAATACACTTAGTTTTCAAGATTAATTTCAAGCATTTGTCAATTACGACCAAAATTTCTTCATTTCCTCCAAATGATGTGTATTCATGATGAATTCTTCCTTCCTGATGCACCAAAATAAACATATAAAGGATAATATGACACAAAAAATGATAATACGATAATCTCTATATAAATATAAATTACCCAAAACCATAATGGTTTACATAATATATCATTATATGAATAAACCATCATATTACAAAATATAACATTAGTCACTAAAGCGGAAAAAATAATACCCAATATTACAATTAAATAATTGTATAAATAAATATATTTTAAATTATTTTAAATATCTATGAGGAAGATTGAATCCCAGTTTTTAGAATGATATTACCACATATTATCAGAGGTTAAACATAAAATATATATCCAAATAACATCAATCTCTCATAAAGTCTCATACGAATTTTTTCCCTAAGAATATATTCATCAAAATATACTTATAATTTTCTATAATAAATTTACAATAAAATAATATATTATTCCATAATATAAATCAACCAGTATTCCTCACATAAAATCCCATATCAGCCAAAATAATATCTCTTTATATTGATCATATATTTTCAAAAAAATTAGTTATATTATTTTCCTATAACATTAGTCTCGTAATCACAAAATCCATTTTTATTCACATTTTTATCATTATGATAAATCATATATTCCAAAATTTGATAACCCTTTTATCCAAATTACACATTATTACCTCAATAGTGAATATCATATTATCCCAAAATGTTATCAACATATTTAAATAAATTTCCTTAAAAATTTATTTCTCAAATAATCTTTTCTCTAAAACTCATACTCAGACAAATGTTTCTATTAACAAAAATGTCTCCAAAATATATTTTTAATCATCTTAAACTCCAATAATATAAAACTGTAAAATGGGTATCATATTCATTAAACTTATTATTAGCCGTTTAATACTTATCCTATGATAGTATCCATAAATACTAATGATAATCTATGATAAAAACATTATTATATTTAAGGTTTTCTAAAACATTGCTAAGATTACAATTACAATAGGCCATAACCCAGCTCCCAAATCTAGTACTAAAAAATCATTATATTTCATGAATTGCTAATAATAAACAGAACCCAATTTTAACCAATAAAAAAATATTAAGCAAAAAATAAATATTGGATAACATACGTACCAATGGTACTTTTTGGTAAATATTTTAAGTAAAATAGAAGAAATAAATACATAACATCCTGGATCCAAAATCAATTGGGTTGCAAAAATATACGTCATCTCCAATGGGTTCTTCACATATTGTAGCCTTATTAGGTAAAACATACGTAAAAATTCTCCTAACAACCTATTAAAATGGAATAAATTATAAGGGTGAGTTAAACTAATTGGTAAGGGTAATCATGGTCCTTAAAAAATATTTCATAAATTAGAATATGATTACATTATTATTATTATGACATTATCAATTTGAATTAGAATAACATAAGTGAATTCATACTCATCCAATGTGGATCCAAAATCATGTGAAATGTCATAAAGATTTATCATTAGATAAGATTAATATATATCAATAAAAAGAGCTATGTTAAAATAATCCTTATTCAAAGGATACATTAGAAATCATAAATGCATCAAAAAACTATTTAGGTATCTTGGAACATAAAACTATCAACATGGAGTTAGCTAACTAGATAACTCCCATATCACATATGAGTAACATATAAATTGTAATAACTATTATCTATTAGAAGTAACATAAATATATAATTTATTACGTGTATCATTCATCCAATTATCCTTGTGTCAGGTCCAAATGAATTTGAGGGATGTAATGGACCCACCCATACTTGGTTTATAGCAGAAACACTCATCCTCGATTTAATGTTGATCTACCCATCCTTTGTTTATTATAGAAAAACCCAATAATAATTAATGTATTTTTTATGTATCATTAAATGAAAAAATAAATTATAATCATGAAATTTTAAACATTACCATAACCATTGTTCCTTCATATCCTTACTTACCTTTGGAATAGAAAACGATTCCATGAAAATATCCTTGAAACAATCATAATCTGACCAGAGGATGAATAAAAATGGTATTATTACACAATATGCTCATTTAATCATATATAAAATCATGTGTTGTTTTCATTTATGAATATAAAAATAATATAAATTTCATAAAAACATTCTTGAGGAAAATACACACCCCATGGTGACAATCTATTATTAAAAAAATTATAGAATATTTACAAAAAAAATAAGTTAAAATATTTTTAGGAATTTTTATTTCAATCTTAAATGAATTTAATGTTAATTTTGGTGGGATTATAAATAATCTGATAAAAATAAAATATTTATTTTTCTCCGATCTTCAATAAAAACTACAATCCACAGAAAAAAACAAGGGGATACATTTTAATGAATTTTATAAAAAATTAAATATGTATAAAAATTAAATTAAAACCTAATTTTATATGAGTAAAAATATTAAGTTTTTTTTATAATAAAAATATATAGATGTAAAATATATTTCATCTAATAGAGGCGAAAAAACGTAGATTTTTCATAAAATATTATTCTATTAAATTTTAATTTCCAAATAGGTAAATATTATAATAAATCATAAAATTTCAAGAAATAACTATAGGAGACTAAAAATTAATGGGGGTTGTTATATAAAGATAATATAATTTAATCAATGGAAATTCAATTATAAATAACCCCAATTAAAATGTAATAGATTCAAAACCACTTAACAATTTGAAAGATTATAATTATAAGACCTATGAAAAAATAAGTTGAAATAAATCAATAAATAAAATTAATATAAGTATATTCACTATATAAAATGTAAAGGTGTATGTATATAAATATCATAAATAAATATAGGTTCATCACAAAAATGTACCTTGTAAAAAATTAAATTAGTGACCAACATCAATTATAAATATCATATCCTTGATGTGAGAATTAATGAATTGATATTTTATATGTATAAACATTCTGTCCACACAAATTTGGATAGAAAAATTAAGTCAAAAAAAAATTTTCTCACAAAATCATCGAATTATAGAATCATTGAAAATGTAATATAACCCAATGAAAATAGATTGAGTTAAGAAAACATTCCTTCCCCGTTATGACAGGTCCCTATGATTTATTTTATGGAATCACTATGAGTGGGTTATGTCCACCCTAGAGGATGTGGGATGTATGGATGGATGACTATAGAGGGATTCGGGATGAGGTCTAAGAGATAAGTTGAATTGAGTTGTCTTAAAATTGTTTATGTGAAACCATTTTTATCGGCTAAATGAATTGTTTTTTTGTAATTTTTTCAAAAATTAATGGTCGTAATGTAAGTTATAAAAATTAAAAGAGGCACAAATATTGATATATATTGATATTATATAAAAAATTATTCATTTATGATTCATTTAAGGAATTTATTAATTTATAATAATTTAAAAATTATGTTTAAACATTAATAAAAATTTCTGTCTTTTTTCACATTTTGAATAACTGAATTCCAAAAAATCATGAAAACATCAATTTAATAATCTAATAAATTAGATAATCACTCCAAATTCATAAATATCTATAAAATTCATGACATAATCAAACTCTCAAAATTTTTATGAAATATATTTTAAAAAAAATTATTTTAATTATTTTAAAAAATTAATGTTCTTCACATAATCACAATGTATATATTTTAGATAATAATAGAATTATTAAAACTTAAAACAAATTAGCATAATAATATTATTATACATAATTTGTATCATTTATATTCATTAAAAATAAATATATAATTAAATTAATATAATGACATCTTATTTAACATGATTTTTTGTTTTTACACCTTGGGAAAGAATTGAACAAGTGTTTAGATAACAATATAATTCTGTGACACCAAAGATTGAAAAATTCAATTATAATTATTAATTTAAAATATTATTGAATAACCATTTCATAATAAAATTTATCCTTCTCAATTATGATCGATAGAACACCATATTTTTCATTTCCATTATAGGGAAAGTACTATGTCAAGAATGAAATTGTTTTTCATATTTATCATGAAATAAACTCTAATAGATATATTTTAATTTTTTTATGATATTTGTATTATATTATCAAAAATTAATCAATAAAGTATTTTCAAGAATTTATATTTAATATTTATGTTTTATCAATATCGTAAAATATAATGTACCACATAAAAACTATAAATTTTCAAATATTCAGAAAAATTTGACATTAAACACTCCAATAATAGTAACCCCATTTTTTGGTATGTCATCCTTAAATGATTCTTTTTTATGATAATAAAATTTAATGGTGGGGGATCTAAGTGTTTTGTAAACTTTCAAAACGTTTTTGGTTCCAAAGTTGTGGTGCACGTTTTGTGCATGTTTTTTCCAATATAAGCTGAGGACCTTCGAGAAATTGTGCACACATAAAGTTTAGGGAATGTGGTTAATGGATTGTTTACACATGGGATGCCTAACAGTAATGACTAACCGAGCAAAGCGAAAAAGTAAGATCTTATTTTTTAGGATCTTAAACGTTTTTAATCATACTTTCTCATTTCTTATACTAAATAACCAAATTTCAATATTTCTCTCCATTGAACTTTGGGGAAACTCTCCCATGTGTTTGGAACAGATCTAGAGATCTCCCTTGGCATTTTCAATCATAATTCTCAGGGTAAGTGACATTCTTCATAAATATCATCATATTTCTTTATATCTACATAGATATACATATCCTGCCTTCCTTTATTCATATAAATACACCTGTAATGGGTATATAGATGTTTATGGATGCCAAATTTGTTAATATTAGGGTTCATTATTTATAGGATAAGAGATATAAGGCCATTTTTTAGAAAATAATCCTGCTTTCTAGATCGGACTTCGTCCATTATCAATTTTTTTCCAAACCATTATGGTAGGTGGCTTCACTCCCATCTCATCTTGCTATAATATATTGGATTAATTTCAAATTGATTAAATTTAATGAATTTTATTGTAAAATATTTGTTCAATAGATTAAATAAATCTTCATTAGAGATGATTTTTTTGTGAAATTATGTAATCTCAGTCAATTGTTGTAAAATTTTATTTAGTTTCAAGAATTTAATGTGGAGATTTTAAAAAGTGACAATTCTGGAATATCTAAATGTATTTTTGGGAATGTTTATTTTCTATTAAAATGTTGTTTTATTGAAATGGTTTGGATTATAGATTTTTTTGATGGGAAATGGGTTTCAATAAAAAGGTTGTTTTATTGAAAAAAAATGTTGGCATGATCCTTGGGAATATTGGTGTGTGAGTTCGAATTGCATATATAAGGATTGGTTAGAATATCAAATTGATCATGGTTCCAAAAGGTTAATCAAAGATGGGATACAATTACCTTGTGATGACTTAGTAGATCGACGAGAAAAAACTAATGAATATGGGTCTATCATAACGAAGCATGCATGTGTGATAATATGAATGTGTGGAAGGGTTTGGGTATTCTAAAAGGATATTGTGTGATGTTTTTAATGTATTATAATTATTTCCATAAAATAATAAATTTATAGGAAATTATTTTTAAAATAACTTGTGTACTTTTTGTTTCAAAACATTTACGAACTTGTTTATATTTGGTTATAAATTGTCTGGGAGATTATTTTATATAAAGTGTTTTATATAAATGTTTTTAACTCTTCAATACAAGTCTTTTGAGTTGGGAAGTCACTGGATAAGGCCAAATTCTTTTTAAAATCCCCCATTATTTGTTACTTCGGTTTTTTTGCAGATTCTATCTTATAGGATAGGGGAAATGGGTACCTATGACATGTTTTTAGAAGCACTTCGTGATACATGGGTTGTTTGGTGATATTGGAGCATAGAGATATTGGATCCTAGAGTCTTATAGTATTATTATATTCTTATGTTCTTTTTACTATATTATATTTTATAGTTCTTTTTCTTCCATATCTGCACACATTGAATTTGATTTAATATTAATAATGTCCTTGAATTACCTGTCATTGGTCATGCATCATTTAGTTAGATGTTAAGATGTGATTTGTTGAGTTAATGGTTTAATTATTAATGGGAAGATAATCCACAACATTCATTTAAAACTAGAGAAAATTTATTTTGTGCCCTTTTCATCTTGGATATGTGGATTAAGGCCATGTAATGACTCATTATAATCTCAAGCCCATGAGAATTTTCTTGTCATTACAAATGGTATCAGCTAGTTCGGTTCCTACCAATAAATAAGTCATCAGTGTTCTTAGTCTGGAATTTGAAATTAATTCTTGTATATTCCTTGGTTTGGATTATTAATTGAAGTAGAATCATTATAACTTGAAATGTATAATATAGAAGGACATAGCTAGCCCTTTTATTCTGATGTTTGGGTTACTAGGGAGTTGGGTACGTAAGTATTTGTGAACACTTCTAAGATCTTGAAATATCATTGAAATTGGTTTATCTAATGAGACGAGAATGATATGAATTATAGAGGAATGAATTCCAACTAGGATTTCATATTTCATTTTGTGTTATGATTTCGTACTTAGTGAAAATGTATAAATTTTTTAAAAAATTATAATTTATTTTCAAATAAATATATTAGAAAAATTGAATGATACTTGTATTTTAAAAAAAATGATTTCTAAAAGAAAGAATGATATTATTCCCAAATTATTTAATTTGAAAAGGTAGTTTTTTGGAAAAAACAATTAGTGATAAGTAATGTGATAATATTTTAAATGCTAATCCATTAGTCTATAGGGTCTGATACTTACTGAGTTTAATGTTTTTTTAAAAAATGGAACCCAGTTGGAATTGTAGAAACCGACCAGAATAAGCTGAATAAAACATGGTCACACCTGAGCCATAGGTGATCAAAGATAATGTTGAGTGTATAGTCCATGAATTTGAAGCTATAGATAAATGGAGCTGAAGGTATGAGCCAAGGAATATAGATCATTCCATCCAGTATTTGAAGAATAATCCACCCAATATCTGGGGTGATTATAATTCATAAAAGGTGGAGGTGTGGTTAAATAATATGAACAAAATATATTTTTTCATTAGCACACCATCCGAGATTAAAGTAAATCTAGGAATATACATGCTCAAGGATCCTACATACCTGTTATGGGAAATATTTCTACATGCTAATGCGGATCAAGAACATACCTGGGAAAATTTTGAGGAATTGTTTTATAAAAAATTATATCCTCACATGCTCTAGATCTATAAGAAGATATAATTATTTAGCTTGAAGTAAGAGAACAACTCAATCATATAATATGTAGCTAAATTCAGGAATTTAGTGAAAATTTCACCAGTTGTTGAAGCTCATACATCCTCGAAGGCATGCATATTCTAATTAGGGATAAGGTAAGAAATTTGTTCAGAGATTACGGTGATCTATATTACAATTTATATAGAGATAGTGAATGGAGTGGGGGTGGCTAAAAAAGACATCTCATGGGCTATGGGAGGAAGAATTATGGTGATCACTAATAGAAATAGTGGAAACTCCAATGATTGGTGCAAGGGAATGAGGGACACCTTTTTCCATGGTGTGATTTGGAATTAGAATCCATCATTTGGATTAGTAAATCTTCTTATAAGAACAAAGAGCCAAGAAGGATTCTACCAATATAGTTCTTTTGACCACATGAATCTAGTGTGTACAACACCACCATAAGCATTCCATAACATGACCAATATAGGACACCTTATCCACTTTTTTCGTAGTCTCTGAGGTAGGGTGCTCGAGAAACTTATAAAGTGTCGCAAGCATCCTATGCTTCGACATGGAAAGGAAAGCATAATCAGACTCATCAACATAGAAAATATAGTGGATGTGATCATTATAATACCATTACTTCTCATCATGGTAAATGGAATCAAGGGATTAAAGAGTAGAGTTATGCCATGAAGCAATTGTATGGAGTTGAGAAGATGATTGTTGATGATTAGGATAGACCATATATAGTTAGAGGTACAATTCTTTTGAGTTATATTATTATGAAAGTGATGTTTAATACTAGTTCATTTCATTCCTTCATTGGTTCCCATTATGTTGACCAGCTATTTTTGAAATTGAAAATAATGAATTTTTCATTAAATCGAGAAACTCCTCTCAGTGAAAGAGAATTTCACGAATTTTTGTGTAGAGCTTTTTATATAACTATTGATAGAGCTTAGGTAAATTTGGAATTCTCCATGTGGGGTATGAAGGTTTATGATGTAATCCTTAGTATGGATTGGATGGAAACATTTAGGTCTCTCATCGACTATTATAGAAGGACCATGAGTTTCTCGACTAAGGACAGTGTTGAGAATCTATTCAGTGGAGAAATGGTTGTAAATACAGGTGGAACATTCATGTTGGCACCAGCGGTGGGAATGATCTCTTTTCAGTCGATAGCGATAACTTTTGCATTGATGGAAGAGATCATGGACATTGTTTTTCCATCAGTGGTGAATCAATTTCTAGATTATTTCCCAAGATCATCTCAAGGTTACCACCTATAAGATATTTGGTGTTTAAGATTGATCTTTTCCAAGAGACTATTCCTATTTACCTTCCAACTTATTGGATGGAACCAACATAGTTAAAAAAAATTAAATGTGTAGTTGGTAGATCTAGAAAGAAAGGGGGTCATTCGGCAGAGCACGCCTTTGTGGCAGCACCGATCTTGTTTGTGAAGAAATCATATGGAACTCTTTAATTATAAATTTACTATCGTAATCTTAACCATTTAAAAATAAATAATATGTATCAACACCCATGCATTGGTGAACTATTTAATCAATTGTGAGATCTTATGTATTCTCTAAAATTGACTTGTGATCATGATATCACAAATTACGGGTTCAGAAGGATGATATTTCGAAGGCAAACATTAGAAGAAGATATAGACACTAAAAATATATATAGTCATTCCATTCGGTATAATGAATTCACCAAGGGTAAACATGGAATTGTTGAATCAGGAATTTTAACAATATCTAAATTATTTTTTTGTGGTGTTTTTGGATGAAATCATGTTGTATTCCATGACAAGGGATGATCATGAGAAATAATTGGAAACATGTGTTGGGAAGGTTGAGAGATCACCGTTTATATACCAAATTATCTAAGTGTTATTTTTTGATATAATAGGTATGCTTTCTTTTCCATGTGATTTTTGAAAAAGGTGTTTCTGTAGATCCTAAAAATATAGAAGTTATTATCTCATAAAACCCACAAAATAATGACTTTATGATGTTTTCCGGATATAGATTTCTACAACAGATTCATTTTAAGGGACATCTCACGACTAACCTCACTAATGACAGTTCTAAAAATGAAAAATGTTCCATTACAATGGAATGAGGAATTCCATAAGTCTTTCCATGAGTTTAACATTTGTCTTACATCAGCACCTATCTTGATTTTTTTTCAAAACTAGGATAGGGGTATGTGGTGTATAGTTATTCTTTGGGATTGGGGTTCTGATGTGTTCTCATGAAAGGAGATTGTATTGTGGTATTTCATTCAAGGCATATGAGGGTGCCTTAAAAAATTACCCACCACATGATTTGGAGTTAGCTGTGCTTGTACATGCTTTGAAGTCTTGGAGATATAATCTCCTTGGTAAGAAATTAACTATGTTTATAGATCCTAAAATCATGAAACACATCTTGACATAGCGAGATTCAAATTTTAGGGAAAGGAGATGAATGGAGTATCTCGAGATGTTTGACTATAACGAACTGAAATTTTTAATAATATATGTTTCCTAATTTAGTGTGTTATATTTTTTTATACGCAACAAAAATATATCATTTAATTAATGAAGTGATTATAATTAAAATAATAACTTTGGGTTTCGAATGTTATATGACTGTTGGTCAATATGATTGTTGGAAAGTAAAAGCTTAAAATTACGATTATAGTTTAAAAAATAAAGTGATCGTGGTTAATTAATGTAGAAAGAATAGTTGATGGTCTCATATAGTAGACTCGGGTTGTACGAAGGCCATATGTTGGATCTTGGGAGGGAGGTAACATCACTGGGCTTTACTCTGGACCAAGCCCATGTCTAACTCAAAAATTTGAAACTTGAATGGAATCACCTATGGGACAAGATCAAGGTGATAGAATTCACCGCTCTTAAAATGTTTGTTGAGAAACCCAATATTCTATCACCATATCACACATTATACTTAGGTCCTATGTAGGTGTTATAATGGGCTTTGTAATGAGACCTTAGTTAGTTTGTGTAATCCTATTATATAAATAAAATTTTATCTTATTATTATAAAAAAAATTGATTTTCAAATGTTCAGATAAATAAAGGATGAATATTATTGATGCATTTTGGAAAAAGGGTATTTCAAAATATTTATGAAAACATTAAATAATTAATAATGTGAAATTATTTCCAAAAAATGGTCTTCTACAGTTGTGATCAGTATGAAATTTAGTGTCATATAAGATCAACATGATTTTTAGTGAATAGTAAAGTACGAATAGAAACATACCCTTATGAATATTAATGAATGGTAATGAATTATAAATCTTATAAACAAATATAAACTTCACCCATTAATGTTTAAATACAATTAAGACATCTTAAGAGTGAAAAATAGTCATAGTATAAGTTTTTCTATTTTTCTATATCATAAATATTTTATTTAATATTATATAATTAATTTAATAATTAAAAGGAATATGTATTTTCATAAAATGTAAACATAAATTTTTAGTTTATTTTAATATGGTTATATGATAATTTTATGGTACCTTGATTACATTCTGATGGTGTTACAAAACAAGTTATTGTTTTAGAGTTGTTTTTTTGAAAAAAAAAATAAGCATTTTACATAAAAATTTAATTAAAAATATTTTGAAATTATTTTTCATAAAATGGAGTTAATTTTTGAATTCATTTCTTCGATATTAGGTTAGGGTGAATTTATGAGATTTTTATAAAATGTTTTGTTTTTCGGTGAGTAGTAAAAATATAGTTTTGAGTTTTGGGTGTTTAATGACCATATTAATGGAGTAATTAGGATGTAATAAGTATTTTCAACTTGAGAAATGAAAGATATGTTATTAGGTTTCCCACGTGGAAAATACCTTGTGAGAAGACCATGGGCAAGCCCATAGTGTTGCAAATACCACTGATGTGGTGTCCCTTCAAAATTAATTAAACTTTTTCATTACTTTTTCTATAAATACCAACCCATTACTTAATTGATTTCATTAAAAATTCCTCCTCAATGAATTTATAGTATTTTTACCTACCACGTAGTCATTATAAGGTGCCCTGATGCCCCACAGGTCCTATCCTTCGAGCTTTCTAAGTCACTCTGCATGGTAAGGGAACCTTCCACCCTTCTTTTTTATCCAAGATTTCATTTAAGTTATGTCTTCTCATTTCAATATTTTTATGTGGGTGTATGTTCTTATATATTCGAATTACAGTCCATTTGAGGTCCAAATTATGAGAGACCAATTATTCTCTCATAAATTTATTTTCTGAATTTTTATGTGACGTCGTTAGGCTGCCGAATTTTTATAAAAGAAATCACATTTTCTCTTTTCATTCAAGTTTCCTTTTCATGTGGTATTTCATTCCCCACCATGATATTATTACTATTTTTTTCTATCCATGTACTTTAAAATTGTTTATTTATGGATGTGAGACCAATTCCCCCTATCTTTTTGTTGATATCTAAAACCATGTTATATTACCATTATGCTGCAGAATTTTCGTCTATAAATCTCTCTCTTTTTATTATGAAATTATATATTATTATTTATGTGAATACATAAATCTATTTTAATCTATAGGGGTATTAATCAATACATAAAATTGATCTATTTGATTCTGTAATTGATATACTTATAACCATCACTTCCATTCCATGGGTTATAAATGACATAATGATCATGTTTTTAAGATCTTTTAAAACGTCACGATTTTGAAAAGAAACCCATTTCTTTTATTCTATATGTGTTATTTATGAAATTTTTTATTATATTCTATGTGGATCACATTAAAATAAGTACTTATTATGTGTGTTTTCCCTTGATAGTGATCCAATGCATTTGGTAAATAATTAATCACTAGATATGACATGTATCATGATTCATTGGTTAATAACCATTGTAATTTTTTATGACACCTTGGGGGTGAAGCTTTGCAATATGGTCATGAATGTATAAATGAAATGTTATAGCCACATATTCATGTTATGATTTATGATCTTTTTCTAAGGATATAGCACTTTTTTAATTGCTCATGTCTTATGGTTTTCATCAAATTCATAATGATTTCACAAGTAAACAGATTCCCTTGCTTTCGATATTGGGCCTTCAGCTCACCCTTTCCTTTGATGGTTGTCTCCAGGTTGTGATATTCAGTAATTGTACATAGGATGAACTTTTCAAGAAGCGTTTCAAATGGATATTATAGTGTTTTATGTTTACATGTTTTATAGTTCTAGATTTCCAAGACACTAGACATTGAAGATCCTTTTTTTGTAGAATGTAATAAAAAATTATCTAATAAAAATATCGGATGACATTTTTGGAATCAAAGGATATTTTAATAATTTATGAAAATTGGGATGTGAAAACATTAGGAAGATCCCAATAGAAAATATTAAATATAGGAAAACTTCCTAGTATTTTTGTGAGTATTGAGAAAGTGGTTTATCAAGATAATACATCCCTGTCTGGATACGAGTATGTTGAGGCAGCTCTGAAACAAATGTACATAGGTATAGAAAATCTGATAAAGAGTTTCAGGCTTGACCTGGGTTATTTGGGAACATGACTATGGGCCTTTCGGCACTCTTGGTTATGATACTCTCGGGGGATATTCTTGGTGAATCCTAATCTTTTTATGAATCATTATAAAGGATTTATAGAGAAATGTAATAGTTTAAAGCATAAATTTTTAAGACATAAAATATATTATAGTTAAAAGATTTGTAAATCATATAATGTTCTCACTATGGATTTATTCTTTTAGAAAATGGCATGCAATAGGAGGAACCGTTCAAATGCTGAATGCAATGGACCATGCTCTAACAACCCTCTAATGGAAGCCAGAATAGAAACATTTATGTGAATGATGAACAGAATGACTCATGATTTGGGTAATAACAAGAATCAATATGAGAGACCAATCTCACTACAATGGGAAAAACATTTTGTTTATTCCCTTATGTGTCAAAGACCACCAATCTTTAGTGGATTTACCAACCCATTGATTCTTGAATAGAGGATCAGCTCTATAGAGAAGATCTTTTTTGTGCTCCGCTATTCAGAGCAGGAGAATCTCACCCTAGTTATCTATTACTTATAGGGAGAAATTGATGAGTGGTGGGAACAAATTTAAAACATGAGGCCAAGAGTGGAGGTTGAAGCTATGAAGTGGGAAGAGTTCATAGGGATCTTCATCAGATAGTATTACCCTCATTCCATGATAACAAGAATTGAGAAGGAGTTTCTCGAGATGAAGCCGAAAGAGAATGAATATGTAGGAAGTTACAAGATTGAATTCACAAGGATTTCCCATTATACATAAAGCATTATCATAGTTCCTAGTGGGAAGGTTTATATATTAATTGGTGGAATAATACCTCATCTACAAAAGAATCTATCCAACTGAGTCTATGGATGATATGTAGAGATTGTGTGGAGTGTAATGAATGTTGAACATGAGTTTGGTGAGATGAAATGGTCTTATAAACACAATGACAAGAACAGATCGATGGAGACAAGATTAGGGAGGATCTTTGATTAAGGAAGAGGAGGAAAGCAAGTTCAACATCCAACAATTAATAAATTTAGGAAGAAGCACTTAGAGAACTGCTTTCTTGGGAGTGGGAAGTGATAAAAGTTTGGAAGAGATGGCCATATCAGGTGGAATTGTCTTTGTGAGGTGTAGCCTCAAATTCCCAACACTAATGACAGTGGGAAGATGGTACTAGCCCTAGCTGATGTCAAATCCTATTAGTGTGGACAACTTGGGTACTTTTCCAATCACTGTCCAAATCCAAGGGCAGTGGAGGGGAATCACCATCAGCCTCAGCATAGGCCAATGGGATCACGGTTGAGATTTTTCTATCACTACAGATGAAGATGAAGAACCAAATGATTTTGTGGTATGTACTCTTATTTTTCTCCTAAAGCTAATAATAACATTGTTTGATTTTGGATCTACACATTCCTTTATTTCCTCAAAGATTAAAAAGAATTCAGAATCAACCCCTGATTGTCAAAATGTTGAGTTGTCAGTCAAGACTCCTAGTGGGATAATCCACGCATCGTCAGTGTTTGTAAACACTAGTATTTACATTAGTGATCACAATATTATCTCAAATCATGTATTCATTCACATGATAGAATTCGACATCATACTAGGGATAGACTATCTCTCAATGTATAATACTAAGATCCAATGTAGAGGCAAGAAAATCCCAGTATTCTTGAATGGAAATTCTACGTTTATCTTCTAAGGGGAGGTATCTCACCCTGGTCATTGTCTAGAAGAACCTCTTAAATCATTGTTTATGGAGTCTATTAGTGATGATGAAGAAGGAAATGCGAGTATAAGAATAGAAAATGTCCCCATCACCCAGAAATATTTTGATGTGTTTCCTGAGGAGATGCCTGAACCACCTCAAAAAGATAGGTAGAGTTCTCCATTGAACTCATATATGGATCTCATCTGATATCAAACAACCCGTATTAGATGGAAATTGTGGAGCTAGAGGAATTAAAGAAAAAAATCCAATACCTTTTGAAGAAGGGTTTTATTATATCGAGTGTGTCTTTTATGGAGCATCGTTTATATTTGTGAAGAAGAAGGATGGATCAATGCAGTTATGTTTTGATTTTAGAGAACTGAATGAGTTCACAATGAAGAAAAAATACCCTCTTCTAAGAATTGATGACATATTTGACCAACTTCGTGGGATTCAATTCTTCTCTTAGATTTATCTTCTATCTATTTATCATCAATTGATGGGGAATAAAGAATATACTCATAAAATTTCATACTGATCAAGATATGGGCATTATGAGTTTGTTGTTTTTCCATTCGTTCAGACTAATTCACCTACTATTTTTATTGATTTGATGAATAGTGTATTTAAGGACTTCCATGATAACTTTTTGGTAGTTTTTATGATGATATTCTGATATATTCGCAATTTCATGAGGAGTATGAAGATCATCTAATGGTTATTTTGAAAACTCTACAGAAGGATAGGGTTTTTTAATGTTCAGTAAATGTGAATTCTGGTTACAACAAGTTGAATTCATGGGGAACATGGTTACCCATGAAGGAATCACAGTTGACCCAGCAATGACACATATTATAGAGGAGTGCCTCAACCTACAATAATAACTGAGATTCATATTTTCCATGGATTATCATTATATTATAGGTGGTTGGTGAATAAATTTTCATGACTTTATAATCCATTAACTAAGTTAACTCGAGAAGGGGTCAAGTTCTTCAAGATAAAGGATTGTGAGGAAAGTTTCCAAGAGTTGAAGAAAAGATTGGATACTTCACTCATGTAAACTTTTACATCATGTAGAGAAGGATTAATTATTTTTAGTGATTCATATCTGAAAGGGATTTGGTGCGTCCTCAAGAAAAATAGAAATGACATTACTTATGCATCTTCTCTATTGATGATGCATGAGAAAAACTATCTGACGCATTTTCAGAAGATGGTTGTGGTCATTTTTTCACTGAAGATATAGAGGCACTATCTTTATGGGGAGAAATGTGATATATACACATACCATCAAATTATGAATTATACTTTCACACAAAAGGAATCGATCATGAGACAAATGAGATAGTTGGAACTTCTTAAAGACTATGATTGTTCAATTAATTATCATCCCAGAAGATAAAACAAAGTCATTGATTCATTAAGAAAGAAGGTCCCAATTGTTATTTCATTGATGAGGATTAAAATAGATCCTTTCATAAATGGCCTACTGAATATAGACATCATAATCATAAGGGAAGGTAAATCATCAACCCTATCCAAAATTATTTCTCAATCTTCATTACTAGAGAAGATCAAGAAATCTCAGAGAGAAGACCCTTTATTACAAAAGAAGTCTGAGGCTATGAAGGATGGTATTTTTCCTGAGTTCAATATTGATCATGAAGGTGTACTGAAATTTCATACAAGACTATGTGTTTCATCTATTCCATAAATAAATAAGGAGCCAATGGATAAAGCTCATAGCTCGACTTTCTCTATACATCCTTGAGGCATGAAAATGTATAGGGACCTTCATGGACATTATTGGTGGGATAATATTAAAAGGAAGATTGTTGACTACACTACAAGGTTCCAGATATGTTAGAAATTGAAGTCAGAGTGACAAATATTTAATGGGGTATTGTAACCAATACACATACAAGCATTGAAGTTGGATAATAACACTATGTACTTCGTCACTGGTCTCCCAAGAACATCCAAAGGAAACAATGTTTCATGGGTTATTATGGACTATCTCACTAATTCATCCCATTTTATCTCCCTTTGAGAAGATTTATATCTTGATCAAATAGCCAGGATTTACAAAAAGTGGTAACGCTACATGGTGTTCCAATTTTTATCGTATCTGATCAGGATACAAGGCTCACATCAAAATTCTAAAGAGTTCTTCAACATGATCTTAGCACATAATTGAATTTTAGTATGATGTATCACCCCAAAAATTATATCCAATATGAAGGGACTATTTGAACATTTGAGAACATGTTGAGAACATTCTCAATGTAATTTAATGGAGGATGGGATCAATATATCCAATTAGTCAAGTTCTCTTACAACAACATCTTCTATTAGAGCATTCAAATGGAACCTTATGAATCTCAATATGGGAAGTGATGTAGAACTCCTACTTATTGGGATGAAGATGGTGAGAGAAACCTTTTGGGCCTGATCTTGTGCAACAGATGATGGAAAAATTCCATTCTATCCAGCAACACATTAGGATTGATCAAAGTCGACAAAAGAGCTATGTTGACTACTGTCGAAGGGGCTAGGAGTTTGATGTTGGGGACAAAGTCATTATTTGTATTTCACCTTGGAAGAGATTCATGAGGTTTAATAAGAAATGGAAGATGTTCCCAAGGTACATTGGCCACTATGGAATCTTTGATTACTTGGGAGCAGTGTACTATCAGCTTGCACTTCCAACAGATCTATCAAAACTTCATGAATATTTCCACATATCCCTCTTAAGTAAGAACATTCCTAACCCATCAATTTTACTAAAAATATAGGAGGCAAAACTATAACATGACCTATCTTATGAAGAGAATATAGTAGAGACCTTACATTGTAGAGACAATGTTCTACGTAACAAGACGACCCACCTTGTTAAGGTGTTGTAGAGGAACCACAAATGTGATGAAGCCACGTGGGAACCAGATGATTCAATCAGACAGAAGTACCGACATATTTTCTATTCTAATGCTACGAGTTAAAATTTGGGGAAAAATTTTATAAGGGGGTAATAATTTAACGACCCAATCTTTTGAATAATATTTAATTCCAAATTTTTTGTGTTATTTTATATTATATGCCACACAAATATATCCTTTAATTGATGAAGTGAGTATAATTAAATTGATACAATTGGGTTTCAGCTATTATATGACTGTGGGTCAATATGACTAATGGAAACTAAACTCTTAATGTTAAAATTATTGTTTATAAATACAAGTTAACGTGGATAATTAATTCAAAAAATAAGATTTGATGGCCTCATCCAGTAGACTCGGGTCGTACGAAGCCCATATATTAGAGCATGGGATTGAAGTAGCATCACTAGGATTTTCTTTGGTCCAAGCCCAAGCCGAACTCCAACATGTGAATCTATAATGGAATCTCCTACATGATAAGTTCATGTTAATATAAATTACCACTCGGGCAATGTTGTCAGAGTCGTGACATGATTCTATCACCATAGCACACCATACACTTAAGTTCTATGCATGCGTTATAAGGGGCTATGTAATGAGACCTTAGTTAATTTGTGTAATCATTTTCTATAAAAAAATTATGCTTCTTATTATAACAAATTTTGTGATTTTCAAATATCCCAATAAATAATGGATGAATATTATTGATGTATTTATGAAAAAAGGTATTTAAAATATTAATGTTATCATTAAATAATTAATAATGTGAAACGATTTTCAAAAAATGGTCTTCTACAGTTGTGGTCAGTAAGAAATTTAGAGTCCAATAAGATCGACATTTTTTTTAGTGAATAGTAATATATGAATAGTAACATACCCTTATGAATAGTAATGAATAGTAAATTGGCCAAAAAAAACATTACCCATGAATGTATAAATATAATTTAGACATCTGAAAAGTGAAAAAATGATCATAGTATAAATTTTGGTATTTTTGTAGGTCAAAAATATTTTATTTAAAATTTGATAATTAATTTAATAATAAAAAATGAAAAAAGTATTTTCATAATATGTAATCATAAATTTTTTCATTATCATCTTATGTTTATAAGATAATTTTAGGGTACCTTGATTACTTTTTCTATGTGTCACAAAAAAAGTTATAGTGTTATAATTGTTTTTTTAATAAATAATTAATCTATTTAAATATTAAATTAAACATATTTAGAAAAATATTTTCATAAAATGGATTTCATTTTTTAATTTAGAGCTCTGATATAAGAATAAGGTGAATTTATGGTATTTTTGTAAAATGTTTTGTTTTTCGGTGAATAGTAAAAATACAGTTTTGAGTTTCAGGTGTTTAATTACATAATAAATGATGTAATCATGATGTAATAATTATGGTCGACTTTTGAATAGTACGGTAAGTTATGAGGTGTCCCAAGTGCCCAATACCATGGGAAAATTCCATGGGAAAGTGCATGGTTTTGCAAATACCAACGATGAGATGTCCCTATGAAATTAATTAAATATTCCCTCACTTTTTCTATATAATACCAACCAATTACTTCATTAATTTCATTCCAAATTCCTCCTCAATGAAGTTAAATACATTTTACCATCCAAGGAGTCCTCCCAAGGATCCCTAAATCCACCCAAGTTCCCAACCATCATGCTTTCGAAGTCACTCTTAATAGAAAGGGAACCTTCCACCCTCCTCTTTTAGTCATGATTTTTTTTCAAAGTTTAGACTTCTAGTTTCCATCATATTATGTATGGGTATGTTCTTATATATTTTTATTACAGTACATTTCATGTAAAAATGATGAGATACCCTTTATTCTCTCATCAATTTATTTTCTCTATTTTTGAGGGACGTTGTTAGGCTGACAAGTTTTCATAAAAGAAATCGCATTTTCTCTTTTCTTTCAAGTTTCCTTTTCATGTGGAATGTCATTCCTCACCATGATCATATTTTTATTTTATTATGTCCCTATGATGTAAAAGGATTAATTTATGTATTGTATTCCCCTTTCCTCTCTCTTTTTTTGTTTTCAAAAACCATGTTATATAGCCATTATGCTGCAGAATATTGTCTCAAAATCTCTCTTTCTCTCCAGAAATTCTCTTGTATTATTTTTGTGAATACCCAAATATATTTTCATCTCCAAGTTTATTCATAAATACATAAAATAAATCTATTTTATACTAGAAATTAAATACATATAACCCTCTGTAACGCCCCGACCCCAGTTACCCAGAGTCGGTGCATTAATTACATAACATTGGCATGATCACAAGAAAGATCAAATCTCGAAAGACCGATTGGTTTAGTAGCCTTGGAAACACTAGATATATTCATATGTCTTACATTACATCATAAAAATAAAAAAATAACTACTACAACAACATATTGTCTCCATAGTCCACACTATTAACCCCTCATAATATCCCTGCAAGTCATTCATAATTTACTTCTTCACATCCTGGGAAAATAAAACATAGAAAAGGGGTGAGCTCAAATGCCCAGTAAGGATAACAATATAGCGGAAACTTTCATAAATAAGAATAAACATTTAAGGCAATGTATAACTAAAACAAAAGCCTTTTAAACTTTAACTCCAACATAGTATGGCATAAATAAAATGAAATTATGCCATTTACTTATTCACATGGATATTCTACTAATCGAATAATCACATGCAATATCAATAACCACTTTCATAATGATGGAATGCATAATGCCAGACTATCATAACCACATAGCCAAGGCCTCATGCCAAGACTACAAATAAGATTTTTCCAAGGCCTTGTTCCAAGACACTAGTTTGTCTCATGAGACCTACCGATGAATCGAGGAGCTATAGCGGGCTCCACCCATCACATATTAAGTCCAATTCATTCCCATATGAAAAGGTTTAAACATAACATAAACATTCGTATTAAAACTAGCATACGAAATGTAAATAATTTCACCATAAACCATGAATGGTATATAAAAAAAATAGCACATCCATAGTCAAACATATCACAAAACCTTCAATACAATATAAAAGTTTTGTATCATAATATATCATCCTCAAATAAGCGTAAAATCCATTAAAGGATGTTGACATAGATGAAATCAATACTATTTTTAAAGAAATATCTCTTTCTATTTTGAAATCATTTAAGAGACATATATTTATAAAATAAAACATTTTCTTTGAAAATATTCTTATAAGCTTGTAAGGGAAGCTTTGACGATTTTATAACGGCGGAAAATAACTGCACCCGCCGTATAGGTTAAAAAAAACATTCTTATCTTAATTCTGTCGAAAAGGTTAAAAAGCACCTTGTTTGGAAAACGACAGAAAGATTCCCTTATAAACCTCTTATAAAAAGTCAAACAAGGGTATAAATGACTTTAACCCATATTCTTTTAAATATTAAAAATGTTTTGAAATACATTTTTAAGAAATATGGATGTGGATGATAACGAGATCCCAGTAGATTATTACGTATAAACAACCTCGGATAATGAAGAGATTGTGAAATAACCCTTACCTTGAACTTTCCCTTAGTCGATGGTATGTTAACCTCCTGTATAATAATTAAAACATTGTTATTAAATTATACAATAATCATATACATCAATATGATATCATATATGATCTTTTAACATTGCTTTATTAATAATATCTTAGTATTATCGTCGTTTCGGGTGATAATCGATTCGTTCTTCTTAAATGTTTGGTTACGTAAGACATGTTTGTAATGGATATATTATATCTTATTCATATCCAGAATGATATCAAGTCCTTAAACATCATTTTTAAATCATCAAATGATAATTATACTTGAATGGATACGATGGAGAATGAATCTTATCGCGTTTGTGGAGACGGTAGTCCGTACGTACGCACGAGAGACAATATCATTCTTTTGATATTAAAATAATATATAAATGGATGTTATATCATATATAAAGAATAATTAACATGTTATATTTATTATTTACATGAGTTTCACATCATTATTATACCCATCCAAATAATAATATATTGAATAACAATTACACCACGACGTGGAGACGGTAAGCCGTATGTACGCACGTATGGTGACATGTTATTCAAAGGGTGGATAGAATACTGAATACGGTTGTACCATATTTATAATAACATCATAGTATATGTGGGATACTGGAGTTATTATTTTATAATGGTAAGAACAAAGAAAGAAGAAGTGGAATAAGAAAGGAACTTGAAAAGGGGTGGTGAAAATATTACCTCTTCTTCGGGTTCTTCCTATTGATTTGATCAAAAGGGCTCCTTAGGTTGGCTTTCTGATAAAAATAAGGCCTCTAGGTTGTAGTGAGGGAAGTTGGGAGAGTATTTGGGCAGATTTTGGCCGAGCCAAGTGGCTTGAGAGGTGTGAGGAATGAGTAGAAGTGGTCTCCTTTTATAAGGGAGAGGAGGGGCTCTTTAGGAAAGAGTGAAAGTATTACTTTATAATATAATTATATTCGGTTTATAATGGTCCAAAAATCATTGAGGTCGAAGATAAGATGACTCATTTTCTAAATAACATCAACCAATAAGAATTGGACAGGTTTTAGATAATATTTTAATCATTATAATCTTATTTATTTAAATGATTTATTAATGAGGTAAACATTGCATCATTATTGTGTCATTAATAATTTAAATTATTTGATGTCTAAAAATTATAAATAAAATATCATTATGTATAAAAGATTTTTAGATTTCTAATGAATATTTATAATCGAAAATCAACCATGTATAACCCTATGTAAAAATTGTTCTTCTAAAAGATGTAAGCTTATGCAATTTTTATTTTTATTTTAACTTTATTAATATAATGTGTCCCTACCACATACAAGTGGCTCTAAGGGGTCCCCAAATCGACCCAAGGATGCCCATGGTCGGTTATGTGTCCACAAATAAGGTTAGGACACGTTTTGGGGTAATTTTGTATTATTATAATATTATTTTTTAACCCTTATTTACCGGATTTACCCTTTAACCATGGTAAATAAAATATTTACTGCAGTAATTATTCAAAATGTGTAAAAATAAAAGTTACCTATTTACATAATTTGGACATCCTGATTCCAAATATTTAATCCATTTTTCCAAATTCAAAACACAGAAGTGGCTGAAATTAATTTAAAATTAATTCCCGTTGTTAAAATAAAAAGCGTGTTTTTAAGAGATAATAACTATCAAAAGATTGACACTTGTTTATGTCTGGTTTAATTGTGAAATTATGTCCAATGACAAAAATTAAATTAAGTGGTAAAAATATATTCTAAATATACTTTAAAACCACTCAAATTCATAATTTATCAATATTAATTATTTTGATTAAAAAAGTTGATTTTAATTAAAATTTAGTAATTTTCACTATTCATCAAAATATAAAAGTTATCCGAAAAGTACCAAAATTTCACCCTAGGCTAATTTCAATATTCCAAATCCAAAAATGAAGTCCATTTTGAAATATAAAATATATATGATTTCAAAAAGTAGGTATTACTATTCACAACGGCTAGTTTAATTAGTTGTGGTGTGTGTTAGAACTCGAGGTTGCGTACAACACACGCTACCGCATTATTCGAAGGGAAACGTACCGTGGAAGCTTGGGTGTTACATTCTCCCCTCCTTCAAATAATTGCATCCTCGCAATTTCTAGGGTATTACTGCATAAAAAGACTCGGGTGGTTCTTCATCATAAGTTCCTCGGGTTCCCACGTTGCCTCTTCCATCTTATGATTTCTCCACAAAACTTTTACCAGACGCGTCGTCCGGTTTCTCAGTACTTGTTCTCTTGTATCAAGAATCTTGACAGGCTCTTCAAAATAAGACAGATTGGGTTCCAGTTCTAATTCCTCATAGGTGAGTACATGCGTTGGGTCAGGCATGTATTTTCTCAACAGAGATACGTGGAACACATCGTGAACTTTGGAGAGACTTGGCGGCATTGCCAATCGGTAAGCTACAGCCCCAATTCGTTCTAGAATTTCGAAAGGTCCGATGTACCTGGGACTCAATTTACCTTTCTTACCAAAACGTATGACTCCCTTCCATGGAGATACCTTCAGGAAAAAATGATCACCGACCTGAAATTCCAAATCCTTCCTTCGATTATCGGCATAGCTTTTCTGCCTACTTTGAGCTGCTTTGATGTGATTTTGGATTACCTTCACCTTTTCCACCGTTTCCTCCACCATTTCTGGGCCTACAAGTTTTCTTTCACCATCCTCATCCCAACAGGTTGGTGTACGACATCTCTTTCCATATAACGCTTCATATGGTGCCATCTGAATACTCGAATGGAAGCTATTGTTATAGGAAACTTCTACCAGTGGAAAATATTGATCCCACATACCCTGAAAGTCAAGTGAGAAAGATCTCAACATGTCTTCTAGGGTTTGAATCTTCCGTTCTGATTGTCCATCTATCTAAGGGTGGTAAGCAGTGCTCAAATGAAGTTCAGTATCCAGAGATTTCTGAAGACTTTTCCAAAATCTTGAAGTAAAACGGGGATCACGATCAGAAACAATCGATAGGGGTACTCCATGAAGTCTCACAACTTCATTAATGTATAGTCTCGCTAGACGTTCCAGGGGTAGATCTTCTCTTATAGTAAGAAAATGTGCTGTCTTGGTAAGACGATCAACAATAACCCATATTGCATCGTTCCTTCTAGGAGTCTTTGGTAGCCCCATGACAAAGTCCATCGTAATATTGTCCCATTTCCGCTCCGGTATGGGAAGAGGTTGCATGACTCCTCCAGGATGTTTCCTTCCAGCTTTCACTTGTTGGAAAACCATACATCTTGACACAAAATCAGCAATCTCCCTCTTCATGTTGTCCCACCAAAAATGTTCCCTCAAATCTCTATACATTTTGGTGCTCCCAGGGTGTATAGAGAAATTGGAACTATGAGCATCATCCACCAATTCCCTTTTCAGATCAGGTAAATCGGGAACACAAAGTCTCTTCCCAAATTTCAAAATTTCACCTTCATACACAAAGTCTCTCAATCTCCCATCATTCACAGCTTTAATCTTCTTCTGAAATTCTTCATCCTCGGTCTGAGAACTCTTAATCCTTTCTAGTAAAGATGGTTTGGAAACCATTTGAAAAATCATTGATATTTCACCTTCCCTGGTTATTCCCATGTCCATCTTCACTAGATCCATGAAAATTGGATCCCTTTCAATTCTACTCATGTTCAAAACTCCATGGTCTTTTCTGCTCAAAGCATCTGCCACCTTGTTTGCTTTCCCCGGGTGGTAGTGTATCGTGAAATCATAATCCTTGAGTAATTCAATCCATCTCCTTTGCCTCATGTTGAGTTCTTTTTGTGAGAAAATATACTTCAAACTCTTGTGATCAGTATAAATCTCACATTTTTCACCATAGAGGTTGTGTCTCCATATCTTCAAAGCAAATATCACAGCTTCTAACTCAAGATCATGAGTAGGATAGTTTTGTTCATGAATTTTCAACTGTCGTGATTCATAGGCAATAACTCTATCATTCTGCATAAGGACACAACCAAGTCCTTTCTTTGATGCATCACTATAAATAACGTACCCATCATTCCCCGATGGTAGAGTCAATATAGGAGCATTGACTAATCTTCTCTTCAGTTCTTCGAAACATTCTTCACACTCTTTTGTCCAAACAAATTTAACCCCTTTACGTGTGAGCTTCGTTAATGGGTTAGCCAATCGGGAAAAATTCTGGACGAAATGTCGATAATAACCTGCCAAACCAATAAAACTACGTACCTTAGTTATACTCGTAGGTGATGGCCATTCTTGGATTTCCTTGGTCTTAGAAGGATCAACAGAGATTCCATATTTAGAGACAATATGGCCAAGAAAAGAAATATCCTAAAGCCAGAATTCACACTTGCTAAACTTCCCATATAATTCATGCCTCCTCAGAGTCTTCAAGATAATGCGCAAGTGATTTTCATGATCTTCTTAGGTTTTGGAGTATACCAAGATATCATCAATAAATACCACCACAAATTCATCGAGATACTCCTTGAAAACTCTATTCATCAGATCCATGAATACAGAGGGTGCATTAGTCAATCCAAACGGCATTACGGTAAACTCGTAATGCCCGTACCTGGTTCGAAATGCTGTCTTCGGAATGTCTTCCTTCTTCACACACAACTGATGGTATCCAGATCGAAGGTCAATCTTTGAAAAGTATTTAGCTCCATGCAGTTGGTCAAATAAATCATCAATACGAGGTAGGGGATACTTGTTATTTATCGTTATAGCATTTATCTCCCTGTAGTCGATACATAACCTCATAGATCCATCTTTCTTTTTAACAAAAAGAACAGGGGCTCCCCATGGAGAAACACTAGGGCGAATAAATCCCTTATTACTCAATTCCTCTAGTTGTTTCTTTAGTTCGACTAATTCTACAGTGGCCATTCTATAAGGGGTCTTCGATATAGGCCTTGATCCAGGAATCAAATCAATTGAAAACTCAGCTTCTCGTTCTGGAGGATGTCCAGGTAAATCTTCTGGAAATACATCTACAAATTCTTTCACAACAGGTACATCCTCTATTTGAACATTCCTTTCCTCACCGACAATTATTTCATTCTCCTCCTCCCCAATAATTGAATTAAGTTGAGCTACTGGGGGTAGATCTAAATAAGAATTAGGTGGTGACGATTCTGCTCTAAAAATAAGGTGTTCCTTATCATTATCATCAAGAATCGTAACCTCTTTCTTCTTACAATAAATCTTCGCATCATAGTCCGAAAGCCAGTCCATACCGAGGACTATATCAAACTCAATCATAGGTATGACGATGAGATCAGCAGATAAAGAAAATTTATGTGCTCTAATGGGGGCTGATTCACAAAACTTTGTTGCAATGATACTTCCCTTAGGAGTTTTAACTGACAACTCCCTTATTAAATCAAATTGGAAATATCTAATTTTCTTAGCAAACTGGGAAGATATGAAACAATGTGATGATCCAGAATCAAATAATGCATTTTCTAAACTTGAGGAAACCATTAAATTACCTTCCACCACGTCTTTCGGAGCTTCTACCTCAGCAGTAGTGATAGCATAAGCCTGGCCTTGATCCCTTGGCCTTTTCTGAGGTAAGTTTTCCTGACGATTAGGACATTCATTTGCATAATGCCCCATCTCCCTGCAATTGTAGCACTGAATGTTGGTAGCTTCCTTCTTCCCCTTGCAATCACGAGCTTGGTGACCTTTTTCACCACACTTGTAACAGACTCCCATTCCCTTCAAGCAAGTACCAGGGTGTTTCTTCCCGCATTTACCATAGGATGGATATTCAACCTTTCCCTTCTTCCCCTTATTTCCATTCCCAGATTGATCAGCAGGTCTCTTCTTCTCTTGCTTTTCTTTAAAGTCATAAGACTTAGAGAATTCATTTTCGGTCTTGATAGCACATGAGACAATGTCTTCGTACGATGAAAAGGATTGTGAGACTAATGCTCGACGGAGAAATGGTTTTAACCCATCAAAGAAACGATCAATCTTACTTCTTTGGTTACGTATATAATCACCAGCGTACCTTGCTAACCTTGTAAAGTTAGCCTCATATTTTGCGACATTCTCATCCTCCTTCTGTCTCAGACTTAGAAATTGCCTTTCCATATCTTCTCGATGGTCGCGAGGGAAGTATTTTTCTAAAAACAGATCTTTGAACTCCCTCCATTCCATATTTGATACTTCATCATCTTCCTTCATGTTTTGAATCAATGACCACCATTGATCAGCATCTCCAGTGAGGCGGTAAACTGCCATGATAACTTTTTCCCTTTCACTGCTCCCCAAAGCCTGAAATATTTTCTCTAGGGAATTTATCCATTGCTCAGCTACTAAGGGATTTGTACTCCCATTGAACGTTGGTGGTTGTTGCCTCATGAATCAATCTAACATTGATCCTCCACGCTGCGGATCAGGGTGCTCCATACGGGTAAGGTTATTATTCATAACCTGAGTAAGTTGTCCCAGTATGGTGATTAGCTGATCGGCACCAGTTGCATCACCAGCCCTACTATAATTATCTTGAGCAGGAGGGCAATCCCTACATGGAGTGCGTGCATTGATACGGTTTCCATTTCTTCCACTAGGCGCCATTTCTTAACAATGGCATAAACTAGATCAGTTTATGAATCAAAACACATAATCCCATACTTATAAAACACTCAACATAAATTGAACTATTTATGGATATAATCCATAATCATAAAAATGTTTTCTTTGAAGAATTATATACTCATAAACCCTTCATAATGATTTGTAAAGAAAATGAGAGTTATCCTAAGCATATCCCCCGGGAGTGTCGTAACCAAGAGTGCAGCAAGGCCCGTTGTCGGGCACCAGTTCCCGTTCGAGTCTAGCTCAACGCGGTGTTTTCGGGTTTTACCCCTAGGTAAATCTGTGCCAGAGCCGCCTCTACCTGCTCGTATCCAGACAGGGATGTATTGCTCGGAAAACACACAAAATATCTACAATACCAAAATTCTAGGAAGTTCTTCCATACTAATCCTCAAAGTTCATCTTATGTCTACGTGCTCTAATCAGAGTTTATCTAAATCTAGCTTCCAAGGTTTGTACTAAACTTCCTCTGATACCAACTGTAACGCCCCGACCCCAGTTACCCAGAGTTGGTGCATTAATTACATAACATTGTCATGATCACAAGATAGATCAAATCTCGAAAGACCGATTGGTTTAGTAGCCTTGGAAACACTAGATATATTCATAAGTTTTACATTACATCATCAAAATAAAAAAAGAACTACTACAACAACATATTGTCTCCATAGTCCACACTATTAACCCCTCATAATATCCCTGCAAGTCATTCATAATTTACTTCTTCACATCCTGGGAAAATAAAACATAGAAAAGGGGTGAGCTCAAATGCCCAGTAAGGATAACAATATAGCGAAAACTTTCATAAATAAGAATAAACATTTAAGGCAATGTATAACTAAAACAAAAGCCTTTTAAACTTTAACTCCAACATAGTATGGCATAAATAAAATGAAATTATGCCATTTCCTTATTCACATGGATATTCTACTAATCGAATAATCACATGCAATATCAATAACCACTTTCATAATGATGGAATGCATAATGCCAGACTATCATAACCACAAAGCCAAGGCCTCGTGCCAAGACTACAAATAAGATTTTGCCAAGGCCTTGTGCCAAGACACTAGTTTGTCTCATGAGACCTACCGATGCATCGAGGAGCTATAGCGGGCTCCACCCGTCACATATTAAGTCCAATGCATTCCCATATGAAAAGGTTTAAACATAACATAAACATAAGTATTAAAACTAGCATACGAAATGTAAATACTTTCACCATATACCATGAATGGTATATAAAAAAATAGCACACCCACAGTCAAACATATCACAAAACCTTCAATACAATATAAAAGTTTTTTATCATAATATATCATCCTCAAATAAGCGTAAAATCCATTAAAGGATGTTGACATAGATGAAATCAAAACTCTTTTTAAAGAAATATCCCTTTCTATTTTGAAATCATTTAAGAGACATATATTTATAAAATAAAACATTTTCTTTGAAAATATTCTTATAAGCTTGTAAGGGAAGCTTTGACGATTTTATAACGGCGGAAAATAACCACACCCGCCATATAGGTTAAAAAAACATTCTTATCTTAATTCTGTCGAAAAGGTTAAAAAGAACCTTGTTTGGAAAAAGACGGAAAGATTCCCTTATAAACCTCTTATAAAAATTCAAAAAAGGGTATAAATGACTTTAACCCATATTCTTTTAAATATTAAAAATGTTTTGAAATACATTTTGAAGAAACATGGATGTGGATGATAACGAGATCCCAGTAGATTATTACGTATAAACAACCTCGGATAATGAAGAGATTGTGAAATAACCCTTACCTTGAACTTTCCCTTAGTAGATGGTATGTTAACCTCCTGTATAATAATTAAAAAATTGTTATTAAATTATACAATAATCATATACATCAATATGATATCATATATGATCTTTTAACATTGCTTTATTAATAATATCTTAGTATTATCGTCGTTTCGGGTGATAATCGATTCGTTCTTCTTAAATGTTTGGTTATGTAAGACATGTTTGTAATGGATAGATTATATCTTATTCATATCCAGAATTATATCAAGTCCTTAAACATCATTTTTAAATCATCAAATGATAATTATACTTGAATGGATACGATGGAGAATGAATCTTATCGCGTTTGTGGAGACGGTAGTCCGTACGTACGCACGAGCAACAATATCATTCTTTTGATATTAAAATAATATATAAATGGATTTTATATCATATATACAGAATAATTAACATGTTATATTTATTATTTACATTAGTTTCACATCATTATTATACCCATCCAAATAATAATATATTGAATAACAATTACACCACGACGTGGAGACGGTAAGCCGTACGTACGCACGTATGGTGACATGTTATTCAAAGGGTGGATAGAATACTGAATATGGTTGTACCATATTTATAATAACATCACAGTATATGTGAGATACTGGAGTTATTATTTTAGAATGGTAAGAACAAAGAAAGAAGAAGTGGAAGAAGAAAGGAACTTGAAAAGGGGTGGTGAAAATATTACCTCTTCTTCGGGTTCTTCCTTTTGATTTGATCAAAAGGGCTCCTTAGGTTGGCTTTATGATCAAACTAAGGCCTCTAGGTTGTAGTGAGGGAAGTTGGGAGAGTATTTGGGCAGAGTTTGGCCGAGCCAAGTGGCTTTAGAGGTGTGAGGAATGAGTAGAAGTGGTCTCCTTTTATAAGGGAGAGGAGGGGCTCTTTAGGAAAGAGTGAAAGTATTACTTCATAATATAATTATATTCGGTTTATAATGGTCCAAAAATCATTGAGGTCGAAGATAAGATGACTCATTTTCTAAATAACATCAACCAATAATAATTGGACAGGTTTTAGATAATATTTTAATCATTATAATCTTATTTATTTAAATGATTTATTAATGAGGTAAACATTGCATCATTATTGTGTCATTAATAATTTAAATTATTTGATGTCTAAAAATTATAAATAAAATATCATTATGTAGAAAAGATTTTTAGCTTTCTAATGAATATTTATAATCGAAAATCAAACGTGTATAACCCTATGTAAAAATTGTTCTTCTAAAAGATGTAAGCTTATTCAATTTTTATTTTTATTTTAACTTTATTAATATAATGTGTCCCTACCACATACAAGTGGCTCTAAGGGGTCCCCAAATCGACCCAAGGATGCCCATGGTCGGTTATGTGTCCACAAATAAGGTTAGGACACGTTTTAGGGTAATTTTGTATTATTATAATATTATTTTTTAACCCTTATTTACCGGATTTACCCTTTAACCATGGTAAATAAAATATTTACCGCAGTAATTATTCAAAATGTGTAAAAATAAAAGTTACCTATTTACATAATTTGGACATCCTGATTCCAAATATTTAATCCATTTTTCCAAATTCAAAACACAGAAGTGGCAGAAATTAATTTAAAATTAATTCCCGTTGTTAAAATAAAAAGCGTGTTTTTAAGAGATAATAACTATCAAAAGATTGATACTTGTTTATGTATGGTTTAATTGTGAAATTATGTCCAATGACAAACATTAAATTAAATGGTAAAAATATATTCTAAATATACTTTAAAACCACTCAAATTCATAATTTATCAATATTAATTATTTTGATTAAAAAAGTTGATTTTAATTAAAATTTAGTAATTTTCACTATTCATCAAAATATAAAAGTTATCCGAAAAGTACCAAAATTTCACCCTAGGCTAATTTCAATATTCCGAATCCAAAAATGAAGTCCATTTTGAAATATAAAATATATATGATTTCAAAAAGTAGGTATTACTATTCACAACGGCTAGTTTAATTAGTTGTGGTGTGTGTTAGAACTCGAGGTTGCGTACAACACACGCTACCGCATTATTCGAAGGGAAACGTACCGTGGAAGCTTGGGGTGTTTGTAACATCCTAGGTAAATAAAGAATAAAAAATTTTCATATTTATTAATATTTACGAATTAAATATTAATTTTATTTTAAAGGGGTTGCTATGTTCGATAGCATACCCGATACGCAACGATGAGTTTCTTTGAAACTTACGTAGCACACTAGTAATAAAATAATATTATTTTAAATGTTAGTTAACAAGTAGCTGTTGTACTGGCGGGAATGGATAGAAATAACTAAAATATTATTAGATATGTTTTTAAATGTTTATACATTTACCTAATAAAAGATAAAAGCTTAAAATACGGAAAGAGTTCAATTTTACGGGCATATATACTCTAATTTTCACTAAAGGTTAACTTATCACCTTTTAATGGTGAACCATCATTAAATATAGTTTTGATCACTCTTATACTTTATTTGTTACCAAATATAACTCTTCTTTAGAATCGGGACATCAAAATTTACTTTGTGTAAGTTTTTGGTACCTTTCTGATAAAGTTCTTTTTTTTATGAATAGTGTAAAATGTTGTATATTAATTCAAAACCTCTTTTTAATATAAATTATTTATATGATTATATTATTATTTTAATTTGTTTTAAAGTGAAATTAGAAAATATTTTTACCATTTAATCCAATGGTGGTCATTGGAATCAATTTCACTTTGAAATTGGACTTAAATTGGTGTCAATCTTTTGATACTTATTGTTTCATAAAAACACGCTATTTGCTCTGACAGCGGGAATTAATTATTAAATTAATTAATATGACTTATATGTTTTGAATTTTGTAAAATAGACTTCATTTTTGAATTCGGAATATCAAATATAGCTTAGGGTGAATTTTTGGTAATTTTCTGAAAAACATCAATTTTTTATGAATAGTGAAACCACTAAGTGGTAATCAAGCAAACTGATTTTTCAGTTAAATGAAAGTTTCCCACTAATGTGTATTGAATTTTGAAAATCCTACATACATGGTTGTCATTAAGAAGTAAAATGTGGTTCAATGAGATTAAAATAATTTTTTGGTGAATAGTAATTTTTTTTTTCATTAATCGCGATTAGAGGTAATTAGTGTAGTTTAAGGTAAAAATGGTATTATAAGAATGTGAAAACACCATGACACTTGTCCTAAACCTATTGGGTGAGTCATGGCTGACCAAGACAAGCCATGGGCCAACTTGGGGACCCCATGGAGTCACTTTAGTTGGAAAATGACATTAATATATTTTTATTTAATGTTAAAGTGAAAATGACACTAACATAAATTGTTTTACTAAAATAATTTTTTAGTGGGGTTATACAAGTCAAACTTTTGATTATAAATAGTACATGGAAAGCTAAAAAGATTTCCTACATCATAATATTTGTTTTATAATTTTTAGACATTAAATAAATTAAATTATATATGACATAATAATGATGCAGTGATGACATCATTATTTGACGATTTAAATAAAATGGAAAGATAATGAAAAATATAAAACCTAAACATGGCCAAAACCAATTGGGTGAGTGGATTTCGAACCCTTGTCACCTTATCCAAGACTTATATCAACGTGGGACCTTTTAAAACCGAAACACATTTTCAAATAAAGTAATATTTCTTTACTTTCCAAAAGTGCCTCTCCTCTCCTCTTATAAAAGGCCCCCACCTCTACCTCATTTCACACACTTCTCAAGCCTTTGGCTCGGCCAACCCCTGCCCAATTACTCTCTCCACATCCCTCCCCTCGTCCTAGAGGATTCCCTTTGGGCATAATCCTTTCAAAGGAAGCCTTTAGGCTCAAATCAAAAGGGAGTTACACTTTTAAAGGTAATTCATTCTCTCTTGTTCATTTGTTTTATTTTGCTTCTCCAACCCTCTAAACTCTTTTTATTTACATCTTTTGTAACAACACCAGTATCTTCAATATACTAGGATGTTGTTATAATATTTATTTGAGCTACACTCTCACACAACTACATCAAATGGTTAAAGAACATACGGTTTCCGTGGATGGCGAAATTCTGCCTCCCGAAACGATGATTGTTCAATACTCATTTAACACCTTCAAGGGTGGCCATTATGATGTCACTATTTTTATATATGATATATAATATGTTTATGTTTTCTTTAAGCTTCTGTATTTTTCATTTTTTGCATATCTTTATGGTTTCCATTTTGGGTAAACACGATATCTTCATTTAAGGAAGTGCGGACTACCGCCCCCTAAAAGTGATGTGATTCGTTAATGCCATATCTGGGACGTGTAAAGGATGGATTTAAAGTTATTATATATGATTTTATACTGGAATTATAATATACCTCTATATCATTATTATTTATTTCCGTTAAAGTATGAGATAGAAATGAAAGTAGCGTTCATGCGTACGTACGGCTTACCGTCTCCATGAACGGTGCATTTCATTTCTTATCCCCAAATGTAATGTACTATTAAAATTACATGTATATAATGTATATATATAATTAATGATATATCTAAATGATGAATATAATTCTGGAATTAAAATATACATACCTCTCATTTAGTTTTAATTCCACTAATATGACAAAGAAATGAAAGTATTGTTCATGCGTACGTACGGCTTACCGTCTCCATGAACGGTGCATTTCATTTCTTACCTCTAAATGATTATGTAATATTATAAATACATGTATATGATGGATATATATGATATATATGATATCCAAATCAGGAATTTCATTCTTGATATAAAGAACTTTTGACCACACGAACAACATGTAATTGTAAGAAGTCAACTTTCGACTTAAGAACCAAATATTGACAAAACAAACATTATTAACTTAAATGGTTACATAATGTTTATAACTTGGAAATAAGTGATATAAAAGGAATAATGAAGTTTAAAAAGGTTCTTAATCAAGTATAAATTAACTCAAGTTTATTTTTTAGGACGTTAAAGAACGATCGAGTCAAGTCGGACCCAAGGTAAGGGACTTCGTCTCAATCTCCTTTCATTGAGGCATATTTCGTTTTATACACAACTTTCTTTTATACGGTGTATAAACTCCTTTGACTTTTACTTTTATACAAAATGAATCTTTTTCTACGAAGCGTTTTACTAAACGACAAAAAGGAATGTTTTTTTTAACGTACGCGGTGACAACGACCTTTTCCACCGCCGCGAGTATTATTTGATCTTTGGCTTTCTCAACAAGCCGTAATGTTTTTAGAATAAAATAAATACCATATACTCTTTTATGTATTTTGGTATTGAAAATGGTTTTGAAAAAGGATTCTATTATGTCAATATATTTATGATATATTGTGATTGAAATGTGGAAATGTTATCATTCCTTTATATTGGTTTTATGTTTTATGATTTTATATTGGTACTTGAACATTTTAACGGGTGGTTACGTTATAAACCATATGATGGGTGGTGCCGTGAATACCAGGACGGGTGGTTACGTTATAACCTCCAATGCATTGGGTATGGAAGTCGGCCATAAGGCTATTCCATTAAGTATGTATGGAAATTGGCCGTATGGCTATTCCATTAAGTGATATGTGTGGAAGTCAACCGTATGGTTATTCCACTTAAGTATGTTTATGTCCCAAGTTACCTTTATATATTCTATGTGTTCTTTATATGGGTTTTATGGTAATTCCTTTGGTTACAAAAAGGTAAGTAATGATACTTTATTCAGTGAAGATTTTTTTTTACTACTTCATGAAGGTGAAGGTATTACTTTGATATAGTATACATGGTTTACTTGATGTTTGAAAAACTAACAGTTTTCATTCTTTTTGTATCCCTTACTGAGCTTTTTATGCTCACCCCAAGTTTTTCGAAATGATTTTCATAGGACTTAAAGTGGAATAAGGTCAAGGATGGGATCAAGGGAATTTCATGCTATCTAAAACATGGAATCTAGACATATTTCTTTTTAAGAGTTTTTTTTATGGAGACTTAGTAGAAGTGTATATTTTGTAATCTTTTAAGATGTAATAGTTATGCCTTAATTCTCTAAAACTCTAAACCTGAAAATATCCTCAATCTGAATTATTCATTTAATTCAATATTAAGTAAGGTTTAAGGATGGGGCCTTATAGTTGGTATCAGAGGTCAGTTTAGACAACTTTAGGAGTTAGAAAAGTGTTAAATTATAATATGATTGAAATGATATAGCATTTACGGATTACCATGTTGCTTCGCCTAATATATTTCTGTGTTCAGAATGGTTTTCCGCAGAGGAAACAAAACAGCTATGTTGGGACAACATCAGGAGAAAGATAACCTTCCAAATCAAAAACCTGAGATGGTCGGAATCGGAACTGAACAGTTTGTTGCAGTGATGGCACAGTTGACTCAGGCTATAAATGGTGGTGGTATCCATGCACGAGATCAGCCAGATCAACCGCAGAGGAACATGTCAGTGGTGGAACATTTCATGAGGCAACATCCCCCATCATTCAGAGGATCATCTGACCCTGTGCAAGCTGAAGGGTGGATTAAAGCACTGGAGAATATTTTTGATGTCATGGGGTGTTCATAACATCAAAAGGTTAGTCTTGTTGTTTACCGTTTTGAAGGTGAAGCTGATCAGTGGTGGTCGATGGTGAAAAATATAAGGGATAGTGATGAGATTGAGGATCTTCACTGGGACGAATTCAAAGGTATGTTTCTTGAGAAATATTTTCCTAAGGTGGTTCGTCATAGGATGGAAAAACAGTTCCTAGAATTGAGGCATGAGGATGATTCAGTGGCTATTTATGAAGAAAAGTTCACTCGATTGGCAAGGTATGCTCCAAACTTCATACGAGATATTGATAGTAAAATAAACCGTTTTTACTTAGGGTTAAAGCCAAAGTATCGAGGGGATTTAGCTTCTCGTGAGTTCAAAAGTTATGAAAAACTTGTTCGATGTACGGAGAAGGTGGAAATGGAGTTTGCCGATGATCAGGTGTTCTATGAAAAACAACAGAATAAGAGGTCTAGTTGGCAGGCAAAGGGGAAGAATTCATCAAATAAGAAAGGAGGTAAGAAAACCAAATATCCATCCTGTGAGAAGTGTGGTAAAATGCATCCTGGAGAATGTTTATCCAAGTCTGGTAAGTGCTTTCATTGTGGTAAGTCTGGTCATATTGCTCGTAACTGTAACGAAGATGATCAAGCAGGAAATGAAAAGCCAACGGTAAGATGTTTTAAGTGTAATGAAATGGGTCATTATGAAAACGAGTGTCAAACGAAGAACTCAACTGGGGGAATGCAGCCAGACTACAAGAAGAAAAGGGTGGTGAAATCCTTTGCAACAACTTCAGCAGATGTTGGGCCATCGAATGAAGTGGTATCAGCTCCAGGGAGCTCAGTATTTTTCAAAGATTGACTTGAGGTCGGGGTACCATCAGTTGAAAGTAAAAGAAGCAGACGTTCCGAAGACTGCGTTCCGTACTAGATATGGCCATTATGAATTTGTAGTTATGCCTTTTGGGTTAACCAATGCACCTGCTGTATTCATGGACCTTAGGAATAAAATTTTCCATGAGTTCTTGGATAAGTTTGTGTTTGTGTTTTGAGGTTTGTGAAGAGGTTATGTGTTCCTTGTGATTCACAGTTGAAGAATGAGTTGTTTTTTCATCCTGGCAGTACTAAGATGTACAGAGGTCTGCGGGAGTATTACTGGTGGGATGGAATGAAAAGAGACATTGCTGATTTTACTGTGAAGTGTTTGACATGTCAACAGGTTAAAGCAGAGCGGCAGGGATGCTTCAGCCTTTACCAGTGCCAGAGTGGAAATGGGAAAACATATCCATGGACTTTGTTGTGGGATTACCGAGGACATATCGAGGTAATAATGCAATCTGGGTTATTGTTGATCACTTGACCAAATCTTCTCATTTCCTTTCTATACGAGATACTTTATCTCTTGATCAACTTTCCCGTCTGTATCTTAAAGAGATAGTCAGGTTACATGGAGTTCCTCTCTCCATTGTATCGGATCGTGATCCCAGGTTTACTTTTAAATTTTGTAAAGGCCTTCAGAAGTCGTTGGGTACTGAATTAAATTTTAGTACAGATTTTCATCCTCAATCAGATGGGCAGTCAGAACAAACAATCCAGACATTGGAGGATATGCTACGAGCTTGTTCTATGGATTATCAGGGAAGTTGGGACCAACATCTTTCTTTAGTTGAGTTTTCTTATAATAACAGTTTTCATTCTAGTATACAGATGGCACCATTTGAGGCATTATATGGGAAGCGGTGTCGAACTCAAGCATTTTGGAATGAAGTGGGTGAAAGGAAGCTGATGGGACCAAAATTGGTAGAAGAGATGGCAAAAAAAGATCAGTTGATTCAGAAGCACATGAGAACAGCTCAGAGCAGGCAGAAGAGTTATGCGGATAACCGGAGGAAGGATCTATCTTTCGAGGTAGGTGATCATGTTTTTTCTCAAGGTTTCTCCTTGGAAAAGTGTGATGAGATTTGGTAAGAAAGGAAAGCTGAGTCCAAGGTTTATTGGACCATACGAAATTCTGGAAAGAGTTGGATCAGTTGCATACCGAGTGGCTTTACCTCCGAGTTTATCTCAGGTACACAATGTTTTTCACGTTTCGATGTTGAGAATGTATATGCCAGATCCATCTCATGTTTTGAGTCCAGAGGTAGTTTAGTTGGAAGAGAACCTATCTTATGAGGAACAACCGGTCCAGATTCTTGACCACAGGGAGCAAGTGTTACGGAATAAGGTGATTCATCAGGTAAAGGTTTTGTGGAAAAACCATGTGATTGAAGAGGCAATGTGGGAATCGGAAAATGCTATGAGGGATAAATACCCCCACTTATTTTGATAAGTGAATAAAATTGCGAGGACGCAATTCCCAAAAGGGGGGAAGGATGTAACATCCCAGGTAAATAAAGAATAAAGAATTTTCATATTTATTAATATTTATGAATTAAATATTAATTTTATTTTAAAGGGGTTGCTATGTTCGATAGCGTACCCGATACGCAACGATGAGTTTCTTTGAAACTTACGTAGCACACTAGTAATAAAATAATATTATTTTAAATGTTAGTTAACAAGTAGCCGTTGTACTGGCGGGAATGGATAGAAATAACTAAAATATGATTAGATATGTTTTTAAATGTTTATACATTTACCCAATAAAATATAAAAGCTTAAAATACGGAAAGAGTTCAATTTTACGGGCATATATACTCTAATTTTTACTAAAGGTTCACTTATCACCTTTTAATGGTGAACCGTCATTAAATATAGTTTTGATCACTCTTATACTTTATTTTGAACCAAATATAACTCTTCTTTAGAATCGGGACATCAAAATTTACTTTGGGTAAATTTTTGGTACCTTTCTGATAAAGTTCTTTTTTTATGAATAGTATAAAATGTTGTATTTTAATTCAAAACCTCTTTTTAATATAAATTATTTATATGATTAGATTATTATTTTAATTGGTTTTAAAGTGAAATTAGAAAATATTTTTACCAGTTAATCCAATGGTGGTCATTGGAATCAATTTCACTTTGAAATTGGACTTAAACTGGTGTCAATCTTTTGATACTTATTGTTTCATAAAAACACGCTATTTGCTCTGACAGCGGGAATTAATTATTAAATTAATTAATGTGACTTATATGTTTTGAATTTTTTAAAATAGACTTCCTTTTTGAATTCGGAATATCAAATATAGCTTAGGGTGAATTTTTGGAAATTTCTGAAAAACATCAATTTTTGATGAATAGTGAAACCACTAAGTGGTAATCAAGCAAACTGATTTTTCAGTTAAATGAAAGTTTACCACTAATGTTTATTGAATTTTGAAAATCCGACATACATGGTTGTAATTAAGAAGTAAAATGTGGTTCAATGAGATTAAAATAATTTTTTGGTGAATAGTAATTTTTTTTCATTAATCGCGATTAGAGGTAATTAGTGTAGTTTAAGGTAAAAATGGTATTATAAGAATGTGAAAACACCATGACACTTGTCCTACACCTATTGGGTGAGTCATGGCCGACCAAGACAAGCCATGGGCCAACTTGGGGACCCCATGGAGTCACTTTAGTTGGAAAATGACATTAATATATTTTTATTTAATGTTAAAGTGAAAATGACACTAACATAAATTGTTTTACTAAAATAATTTTTTAGTGGGGTTATACAAGTCAAAATTTTGATTATAAATAGTCCTTGGAAAGATAAAAAGATTTCCTACATCATAGTATTTTTTTTATAATTTTTAGACATTAAATAAATTAAATTATATATGACATAATAATGATGCAGCGATGACATCATTATTTGACGATTTAAATAAAATGGAAAGATATTGAAAAATATAAAACCTACACATGGAAAAAACCAATTAGATGAGTGGATGTCGAACCCTTATCACCTTATCCACGAATTATATCAATGTGGGACCTTTTAAAACCGAAACACATTTTCAAATAAAGTAATATTTCTTTACTTTCCAAAAGTGCCCCTCCTCTCCTCTTATAAAAGGCCCCCACCTCTACCTCATTTCACACACTTCTCAAGCCTTTGGCTCGGCCAACCCCTGCCCAATTACTCTCTCCACATCCCTCGCCTCATCCTAGAGGATTCCCTTTGGGCATAATACTTTCAAAGGAATCCTTTAGGCTCAAATCAAAAGGGAGTTACACTTTTAAAGGTAATTCATTCTCTCTTGTTCATTTGTTTTATTTTGCTTCTCCAACCCTCTAAAATCTTTTTATTTACTTCTTTTGTAACAACACCAGTATCTTCAATATACTAGGATGTTGTTATAATATTTATTTGAGCTACACTCTCACACAACTACATCCAATGGTTAAAGAACATACGGTTTCCGTGGATGGCGAAATTCTGCCTCCCAAAACGATGATTGTTCAATACTCATTTAACACCTTCAAGGGTGGCCATTATGATGTCACTATTTTTATATATGATATATAATATGTTTATGTTTTCTTTAAGCTTCTGTATTTTTCATTTTTTGCATACCTTTATGGTTTCCATTATGGGTAAACACGATATCTTCATTTAAGGAAGTGCGGACTACCGCCCCCTAAAAGTGATGTGATTCGTTAATGCCATATGTGGGACGTGTAAAGGATGGATTTAAAGTTATTATATATGATTTTATACTGTAATTATAATATACCTCTATATCATTATTATTTCTTTCCATTAAAGTATGAGATAGAAATGAAAGTAGCGTTCATGCGTACGTACGGCTTCCCGTCTCCATGAACGGTGCATTTCATTTCTTATCCCCAAATGTAATGTACTATTAAAATTACATGTATATAATGTATATATATAATTAATGATATATCTAAATGATGAATATAATTCTGGAATTAAAATATAAATACCTCTCATTTAGTTTTAATTCCACTAATATGACAAAGAAATGAAAGTAGCGTTCATGCGTACGTACGGCTTACCGTCTCCATGAACGGTGCATTTCATTTCTTACCTCTAAATGATTATGTAATATTATAAATACATGTATATGCTGGATATATATGATATATATGATATCCAAATCAGGAATTTAATTCTTGATATAAAGAACTTTTGACCACACGAACAACATGTAATTGTAAGAAGTCAACTTTCGACTTAAGAACCAAATATTGACAAAACAAACATTATTAACTTAAATGGTTACATAATGTTTATAACATGGAAATAAGTGATATAAAAGGAATAATGAAGTTTAAAAAGGTTCTTAATCAAGTATAAATTAACTCAAGTTTATTATTCAGGAAGTTAAAGAACGATCGAGTCAAGTCGGACCCAAGGTAAGGGACTTCGTCTCAATCTCCTTTCATTGAGGAATATTTCGTTTTATACACAACTTTCTTTTATACGGTGTATAAACTCCTTTGACTTTTACTTTTATACAAAAGGAATATTTTTCTACGAAGCGTTTTACTAAACGACAAAAAGGAATGTTTTTTTTAACGTACGCGGTGAAAACAACCTTTTCTGCCGCCGCGAGTATTATTTGATCTTTGGCTTTCTCAACAAGCCGTAATGTTTTTAGAATAAAATAAATACCATATACTCTTTTATTTATTTTTGTATTGAAAATGGTTTTGAAAAAGGATTCTATTATGTCAATATATTTATGATATATTGTGATTGAAATGTGGAAATGTTATCATTCCTTTATATTGGTTTCATGTTTTATGATTTTATATTGGTACTTGGACATTTTAACCGGTGGTTACGTTATAAACCATATGACGGGTGGTGCCGTGAATACCAGGACGGGTGGTTACGTTATAACCTCCAATGCATTGGGTATGGAAGTCGGCCGTAAGGCTATTCCATTAAGTATGTATGGAAATTGGCCGTATGGCTATTCCATTAAGTGATATGTGTGGAAGTCAACCGTATGGTTATTCCACTTAAGTATGTTTATGTCCCAAGTTACCTTTATATATTCTATGTGTTCTTTATATGGGTTTTATGGTAATTCCTTTGGTTACAAAAAGGTAAGTAATGATACTTTATTCAGTGAAGATTTTTTTTTACTACTTCATGAAGGTGAAGGTATTACTTTGATATAGTATACATGGTTTACTTGATGTTTGAAAAACTAACAGTTTTCATTCTTTTTGTATCCCTTACTGAGCTTTTTATGCTCACCCCAAGTTTTTCGAAATGATTTTCACAGGAATTAAAAGTGGAATAAGGTCAAGGATGGGATCAAGGGAATTTCATGCTATCTAAGACATGGAATCTAGACATCTTTATTTTTAAGTGTTTTTTTTATGGAGACTTAGTAGAAGTGTATACTTTGTAATCTTTTAAGATGTAATAGTTATGCTCTAATTCTCTAAAACTCTAAACCTGAAAAGATCCTCAATGTGAATTATTCATTTAATTCAATATTAAGTAAGGTTTAAGGCTGGGGCCTTATAGTTGGTATCAGAGGTCGGTTTAGACAACTTTAGGAGTTAGAAAAGTGTTAAATTATAATATGATTGAAATGATATAGCATTTACGGATTACCATGTTGCTTCGCCTAAGATATTTCTGTGTTCAGAATGGTTTTCCGCAGAGGAAACAAAGCAGCTATGTTGGGACGACATCAGGAGAAAGATAACCTTCCAAATCAGCAACCTGAGATGGTCGGAATCGGAACTGAACAGTTTGTTGCAGTGATGGCACAGTTGACTCAGACTATAAATGGTGGTGGTATCCATGCACGAGATCAGCCAGATCAACCGCAGAGGAACATGTCAGTGGTGGAACATTTCATGAGGCAACATCCCCCATCATTCAGAGGATCATCTGACCCTGTGCAAGCTGAAGGGTGGATTAAATCACTGGAGAAGATTTTTGATGTCATGGGGTGTTCAGAACATCAAAAGGTTAGTCTTGTTGTTTACCGTTTTGAAGGTGAAGCCGATCAGCGGTGGTCGATGGTGAAAAATATAAGGGATAGTGATGAGATTGAGTATCTTCACTGGGACGAATTCAAAGGAATGTTTCTTGAGAAATATTTTCCTAAGTTGGTTCGTCATAGGATGGAAAAACAGTTCCTAGAATTGAGGCAGGAGGATGATTCAGTGGCTGTTTATGAAGAAAAGTTCACTCGATTGGCAAGGTATGCTCCAAACTTCATACGAGATCTTGATAGTAAAATAAACCGTTTTTACTTAGGGTTAAAGCCAAAGTATCGAAGGAATTTAGCTTCTCGTGAGTTCAAAAGTTATGAAAAACTTGTTCGATGTACGGAGAAGGTGGAAATGGAGTTTGCCGATGATCAGGTGTTCTATGAAAAACAACATAATAAGAGGTCTAGTTGGCAGGCAAAGGGGAAGAATTCATCAAAGAAGCAAGGAGGTAAGAAAACCAAATATCCATCCTGTGAGAAGTGTGGTAAAATGCATCCTGGAGAATGTTTATCCAAGTCTGATAAGTGCTTTCGGTGTGGTAAGTCTGGTCATATTGCTCGTAACTGTAACGAAGATGATCAAGCAGGAAATGAAAATCCAACGGTAAGATGTTTTAAGTGTAATGAAATGGTTCATTATGCAAACGAGTCTTCAACGAAGAACTCAACTGGGGGAATGCAGCCAGACTACAAGCAGAAAGGGGTGGTGAAATCCTTTGCAACAACTTCAGCAGATGTTGGGCCATCGAATGAAGTGGTATCAGCTCCAGGGAGCTCAGTATTTTTCAAATATTGACTTGAGGTCGGGGTACCATCAGTTGAAAGTAAAAGAAGCACACGTTCCGAAGACTGCGTGCCGTACTAGATATGGCCATTATGAATTTGTAGTTATGCCTTTTGGGTTAACCAATGCACCTGCTGTATTCATGGACCTTATGAATAAAATTTTCCATGAGTTCTTCGATAAGTTTGTGTTTGTGTTTTGAGGTTTGTGAAGAGGTTATGTGTGCCTTGTAATTCACAGTTGAAGAATGAGTTGTTTTTTCATCCTGGCAGTACTAAGATGTACAGAGGTCTGCGGGAGTATTACTGGTGGGATGGAATGAAAAGAGACATTGCTGATTTTACTGTGAAGTGTTTGACATGTCAACAGGTTAAAGCAGAGCGGCAGGGATGCTTCAGCCTTTACCAGTGCTAGAGTGGAAATGGGAAAACATATCCATGGACTTTGTTGTGGGATTACCGAGGACATCTCGAGGTAATAATGCAATCTGGGTTATTGTTGATCGCTTGACCAAATCTGCTCATTTCCTTTCTATACGAGATACTTTCTTTCTTGATCAACATTCCCGTCTGTATCTTAAAGAGATAGTCAGGTTACATGGAGTTCCTCTCTCCATTGTATCGGATCGTGATCCCAGGATTACTTTTAAATTTTGGAAAGGCCTTCAGAAGTCGTTGGGTACTGAATTAAATTTTAGTACAGCTTTTCATCCTCAATCAGATGGGCAGTCAGAACAAATAATCCAGACATTGGAGGATATGCTACGAGCTTGTTCTATGGATTATCAGGGAAGTTGGGACCAACATCTTTCTATGGTTGAGTTTTCTTATAATAACAGTTTTCATTCCAGTATACAGATGGCACCATTTGATGCATTATATGGGAAGCGGTGTCGAACTACATCATTTTGGAATGAAGTGGGTGAAAGGAAGCTGATGGGACCAAAATTGGTAGAAGAGATGGCAGAAAAAGATCAGTTGATTCAGAAGCACATGAGAACAGCTCAGAGCAGGCAGAAGAGTTATGCGGATAACCGGAGGAAGGATCTATCTTTCGAGGTAGGTGATCATGTTTTTCTCAAGGTTTCTCCTTGAAAAGTGTGATGAGATTTGGTAAGAAAGGAAAGCTGAGTCCAAGGTTTATTGGACCATAAGAAATTCTGGAAAGAGTTGGATCAGTTGCATACCGAGTGGCTTTACCTCCGAGTTTATCTCAGGTACACAATGTTTTTCACGTTTCGATGTTGAGAAAGTATATGCCAGATCCATCTCATGTTTTGAGTCCAGAGGTAGTTTAGCTGGAAGAGAACCTATCTTATGAGGAACAACCGGTCCAGATTCTTGACCACAGGGAGCAAGTGTTACGGAATAAGGTGATTCATCAGGTAAAGGTTTTGTGGAAAAACCATGTGATTGAAGAGGCAACGTGGGAATCGGAAAATTCTATGAGGGATAAATACCCCCACTTATTTTGATAAGTGAATAAAATTGAGAGGACGCAATTCCCAAAAGGGGGGAAGGATGTAACATCCCAGGTAAATAAAGAATAAAGAATTTTCATATTTATTAATATTTACGAATTAAATATTAATTTTATTTTAAAGGGGTTGCTATGTTCGATAGCGTACCCGATACGCAACGATGAGTTTCTTTGAAACTTACATAGCACACTAGTAATAAAATAATATTATTTTAAATGTTAGTTAACAAGTAGTCGTTGTACTGGCGGGAATGGATAGAAATAACTAAAATATGATTAGATATTTTTTTAAATGTTTATACATTTACCCAATAAAAGATAAAAGCTTAAAATACGGAAAGAGTTCAATTTTACGGGCATATATACTCTAATTTTCACTAAAGGTTCACTTATCACCTTTTAATGGTGAACCATCATTAAATATAGTTTTTAACACTCTTATACTTTATTTTGGACCAAATATAACTCTTCTTTAGAATCGGGACATCAAAATTTACTTTGTGTAAATTTTGGGTACCTTTCTGATAAAGTTCTTTTTTTTATGAATAGTGTAAAATGTTGTATTTTAATTCAAAACCTCTTTTTAATATAAATTATTTATATGATTAGATTATTATTTTAATTGGGTTTAAAGTGAAATTAGAAAATATTTTTACCAGTTAATCCAATGGTGGTCATTGGAATCAATTTCACTTTGAAATTGGACTTAAACTGGTGTCAATCTTTTGATACTTATTGTTTCATAAAAACACGCTATTTGCTCTAACAGCGGGAATTAATTATTAAATTAATTAATGTGACTTATATGTTTTGAATTTTTTAAAATATACTTCATTTTTGAATTCGGAATATCAAATATAGCTTAGGGTGAATTTTTGGTAATTTTCTGAAAAACATCAATTTTTGATGAATAGTGAAACCACTAAGTGGTAATCAAGCAAACTGATTTTTCAGTTAAATTAAAGTTTACCACTAATGTGTATTGAATTTTGAAAATCCGACATACATGGTTGTCATTAAGAAGTAAAATGTGGTTCAATGAGATTAAAATAATTTTTTGGTGAATATTAATTTTTTTTCATTAATCGCGATTAGAGGTAATTAGTGTAGTTTAAGGTAAAAATGGTATTATAAGAATGTGAAAACACCATGAAACTTGTCCTACACCTATTGGGTGAGTCATGGATGACCAAGAAAAGCCATGGTCAAACTAGGGGACCCCATGGAGTCACTTTAGTTGGAAAATGACATTAATATATTTTTATTTAATGTTAAAGTGAAAATGACACTAACATAAATTGTTTTACTAAAATAATTTTTGAGTGGGGTTATACAAGTCACAATTTTGATTATAAATAGTCCTTGGAAATATAAAAAGATTTCCTACATCATAGTATTTGTTTTATAGTTTTTAGACATTAAATAAATTAAATTATATATGACATAAAAATGATGCAGCGATGACATCATTATTTGACGATTTAAATAAAATGGAAAGATAATGAAAAATATAAACCCTACACATGGCCAAAACCAATCGGATGAGTGGATTTCTAACCCTTATCACCTTATCCACGAATTATATCAATTTGGGACCTTTTAAAACCGAAACACATTTTCAAATAAAGTAATATTTCTTTACTTTCCAAAAGTGCCCCTCCTCTCCTCTTATAAAAGGCCCCCACCTCTACCTCATTTCACACACTTCTAAAGCCTTTGGCTCGGCCAACACCTGCCCAATTATTCTCTCCAAATCCCTCTCCTCATCCTAGAGTATTCCCTTTGGGAATAATCCTTTCAAAAGAAGCCTTTAGGCTCAAATAAAAAGGGAGTTACACTTCTAAAGGTAATTCATTCTCTCTTGTTCATTTGTTTTATTTTGCTTCTCCAACCCTCTAAACTCTTTTTATTTACTTCTTTTGTAACAAAACCAGTATCTTCAATATACTAGGATGTTTTTATAATATTTATTTGATCTAAACTCTCACACAACTACATCAAATGGTTAAAGAACATACGGTTTCCGTGGATGGCGAAATTCTGCCTCCCGAAACGATGATTGTTCAATACTCATTTAACACCTTCAAGGGTGGCCATTATGATGTCACTATTTTTATATATGATATATAATATGTTTATGTTTTCTTTAAGCTTCTGTATTTTTCATTTTTTGCATACCTTTATGGTTTCCATTATGGGTAAACACGATATCTTCATTTAAGGAAGTGCGGACTACCGCCCCCTAAAAGTGATGTGATTCGTTAATGCCATATGTGGGACGTGTAAAGGATGGATTTAAAGTTATTATATATGATGTTATACTGGAATTATAATATACCTCTATATAATTATTATTTATTTCCATTAAAGTATGAGATAGAAATGAAAGTAGCGTTCATGCGTACGTACGGCTTACCGTCTCCATGAACGGTGCATTTCATTTCTTATCCCCAAATGTAATGTACTATTAAAATTACATGTATATAATGTATATATATAATTAATGATATATCTAAATGATGAATATAATTCTGGAATTAAAATATACATACCTCTCATTTAGTTTTAATTCCACTAATATGACAAAGAAATGAAAGTAGCGTTCATGCGTACGTACGGCTTACCGTCTCCATGAACGGTGCATTTCATTTCTTACCTCTAAATGATTATGTAATATTATAAATACATGTATATGCTGGATATATATGATATATATGATATCCAAATCAGGAATTTCATTCTGGATATAAAGAACTTTTGACCACACGAACAACATGTAATTGTAAGAAGTCAACTTTCGACTTAAGAACCAAATATTGACAAAACAAACATTATTTACTTAAATGGTTACATAATGTTTATAACATGGAAATAAGTGATATAAAAGGAATAATGAAGTTTAAAAAGGTTCTTAATCAAGTATAAATTAACTCAAGTTTATTATTCAGGATGTTAAAGAACGATCGAGTCAAGTCGGACCCAAGGTAAGGGACTTCGTCTCAATCTCCTTTCATTGAGGCATATTTCGTTTTATACACAACTTTCTTTTATACGGTGTATAAACTCCTTTGACTTTTACTTTTATACAAAAGGAATCTTTTTCTACGAAGCGTTTTACTAAACGACAAAAAGGAATGTTTTTTTTAACGTACGCGGTGACAACGACATTTTCCGCCGCCGCGAGTATTATTTGATCTTTGGCTTTCTCAACAAGCCGTAATGTTTTTAGAATAAAATAAATACCATATAATCTTTTATGTATTTTGGTATTGAAAATGGTTTTGAAAAAGGATTCTATTATGTCAATATATTTATGATATATTGTGATTGAAATGTGGAAATGTTATCATTCCTTTATATTGGTTTTATGTTTTATGATTTTATATTGGTACTTGGACATTTTAACGGGTGGTTACGTTATAAACCATATGACGGGTGGTGCCGTGAATACCAGGATGGGTGGTTACGTTATAACCTCCAATGCATTGGGTATGGAAGTCGGCCGTAAGGCTATTCCATTAAGTATGTATGGAAATTGGCCGTATGGATATTCCATTAAGTGATATGTGTGGAAGTCAACCGTATGGTTATTCCACTTAAGTATGTTTATGTCCCAAGTTACCTTTATATATTCTATGTGTTCTTTATATGGGTTTTATGGTAATTCCTTTGGTTATAAAAAGGTAAGTAATGATACTTTATTCAGTGAAGATTTTCTTTTACTACTTCATGAAGGTGAAGGTATTACTTTGATATAGTATACATGGTTTACTTGATGTTTGAAAAACTAACAGTTTTCATTCTTTTTGTATCCCTTACTGAGCTTTTTATGCTCACCCCAAGTTTTTCGAAATGATTTTCACAGGACTTAAAGTGGAATAAGGTCAAGGATGGGATCAAGGGAATTTCATGCTATCTAAAACATGGAATCTAGACATCTTTCTTTTTAAGAGTTTTTTTATGGAGACTTAGTAGAAGTGTCTACTTTGTAATCTTTTAAGATGTAATAGTTATGCTCTAATTCTATAAAACTCTAAACCTAAAAAGATCCTCAATGTGAATTATTCATTTAATTAAATATTAAGTAAGGTTTAAGGCTGGGGCCTTATAGTGTTACACCCTCACTCCCTTTCCATGGGTTATAAATGACATTACAATCTTGTTTTTAAGAACTTTTAAAATGCAGAGATTTTGAAATGAAACCCAATTCCTTTATTCTCTATGGGTTATTTATGAAATGTTTGATTATGATATATGTAGATTACATTAAAATAAATAAATATTAAGGGGTATTTATGATAGTAATCTAATGCATTGGTTAATGAATTAATCTCTAGATATGACTAGTTTCACAATAAATTAGTTAATAACCTTGGTTATATTATATGACTCTTCCGGGATGAACCTTGTTGATATATTAATGAATGTCTAAATTAAATTTTGTAGCCACATTTTCATGTTATGATTAATGTTATTTTTATTATCATATTCATCTTATTTCATTTCTCATGTCTTATGGTTTTCATCTTGTTTTTATTGATATCACAAGTAAATTGATTCCCTTGATTTCCTTACATGGGCTTCAGCTCACCCTTTCCATTGATGTTTGTCTCCAAGTTTTGAGATAAACTAATTAAACATATGATGATCTTTTCATTAAGTTTTTCAAGGGGATTTAAAGGATTGTTTTATATTTACATGTTTTATTGTTCCTGATTTCCATGACACTACAATTTAAAGATCCTCTGTTTTTAAAATGTAATGAAAAGTTATTAAATAAAAAGGGGGGATGCAGAATTGACAATGACATTATGTGTACACCAGGAAAATGGAATTTGATTGTTTATGCATTGAGATAGAATTAAATTGGTTATTTGAAAAAAGAATATTCAGATTAATAGTGGTGGATGTCTCTCTTAGCCGACATATATGTGGAATTTGGAGACTGAGGTGATGTTGATGTATTCTATTATGTTTTTGTGGTTCCTGATTTCTTAATGATCGTCAAAGAGGCCCAAATGTATAATGAAAAAATGTTGGGCTGTTAGTTCAAAAAACAATTATGAGGATACTATTGAGGGATTGAAACATGATGGGGATGCAATAATGTGGTTTAAAGAGCATATGGTTGTACCTATGGCTTTTCAGAAACAACATTTTCATGCTTACCATGATTCGTGATAGGTTTTACATCCAATAATATAGAAAATGTATAAGATATTGAAGGCACAATTTTTGTTGTGTGACATGAAATGGAATGTGGGTGAATTTTTACTATGGTTCTTATATTTTCAAAAAGTTACAAATGACCATTACTAAAAGGTCGGTATGGTGTAGTCCTTACCTATCCTAGTTTGTAAATGAGATTATATAGAAATGAATTTTGTTACAGGTCTCCCAAAAAAGGTACGGAAACATGATTCCTTATGGGTGATAGTGGATAAACAGACCAAGTTGAAACATTCCATTTCAAATCTTGAAAAACATATGGTGGAGGATATGTCTAAAATCTATATTCAAGTTGTGGTAAAGAGAGATGGAATACTAGTTTCAGTAGTCTCAAAAAGAGATATGTGATTAACATCTCATTTCTGGAAATCCATAACGAAATCCATTGGTGATCAGTTGAATATGTGTATGACGTATCATCCATAGATGGATTGGAAATCTATATGGATGATACAGACATTGGAGTATATGTATTGGGCTTCTATAATGTATTTATGTGGATAATGGGAAGAGCATCTACCATTAATGGTGTTATCTTATAATTATAGCTATTAGGCCTTGATACACATGGCCCCATTTTAAGAGTTATATGGGGTTTCTTGTCGTTTTCCACACTTTTAGGTGGAAATAAGTGATACATCACCAATTGGGCCTAGCCTTTTCCATGAATAAATGGATAAGATTAAGTCAATCAGAAAGAGGAAGGAAACGACTCAGTGTCATTAGAATTCTTATGCAGATCATCGTCAATGGTTGTTGTTATTTTCTCTGAGTGATCATTTATTACTAAAGATCTCTCCAAGGCATGGATATCATTGTTTTGGGAAGCATGGATAGTTATATCTGAGATAAATAATCCCTTTTAATATACTCTAATGGGTTGGAGAGGTGGCATGTCACACTGAATTGAAACCATTGGTAATTTCAGGGCATAATGTGATCAACGTATCTCTGTTGAAAATGTATCTTCTTGATCATGATGATGTGATTAGAATGGATCATGTTGACCTAGAGTCAAATCCTTCATTGATAAATATTCCAGTATGGATTGTGGATAGGCAATAGAATGACTTGCGTGGAAAAAGCATCAGTCTATTTTCGGTTTTATAGAAACATGGTATGATTCTACATGAGACTTCGGAATATATGGAGGAAAGAAAAGAGAAATGGACAAAACACTATTATCTATTTGATGGTTTTTTTCATTCTGAGTATTGAAATGCCAATGGTGGGGAAAATTTAATACCCCCAGTTTCTAGTATGTAACCCTTACTTGATGATTTTTATGGTTATAATGAGTAAGGGTGGAGGATGTGAGTGTTTCGTTAACATTCAATATGTTTTTGGGGAAAAAGTAGGGGATCACAGTTTTTCCATATCGTGTGGAGGTCCTTGGATAAATAGTGCACACATGAACTTTTGGGATAGTGGAAAACACATGGTTTGCACATAGTTTTCTTAACCATGTGGAAAAACTGTGGTAGGGATAGCCTGGGATCCTATTTTTAAGATCTTACATTATTTATCCTAAATTATCATTTTTGATCCTAATCATACCAATTTCTATATTTCTCTCCCTTTATGGTTGGGTAACCTCTTATACATATTAAGGAACTGATCAGATTCCCCCCTTTTTAGATTTAAGTCTGATTGTCACGATAAGTGATGTTCATCATTGTTCACATCACGTTTCATTAGATCTACTAAGATCTACATCTCCTCTCATCCTTATTTCTCAGATATATGCCTGATATGGGTAGATCAATGTTTCTGGATTACAAAATTTATATGATTTTGGTTCTTCGTTGAAAGGAGAAGAGGTCTAAGGCCGTTTTTTTAGAGAATCAACTGGGTTTCTAGAGAATTCTTCATCTGCTATCGAGTTTCATCAAAACCATCAAGGTAGGCTTCACTCTCATATCATATTTCTAAAATTTATTGTATTAGTTCCAAATTTATTTAATTTAATGAAATTGATTGTGAAATCATTGTTCAATTTGCGGAATAAATCTTCTTTTTTAATGATTTATCATTTTTGTGAAATTGTGTAATCTAGTTGATTTCTTGTCAAAATTGTTTTAGTTTATGGAATTTAAAATGGTGATTTTAAATATTTGATTTTCTATAATATCCAAATCCCTTTATTTGAAAGGGGGTTTCAATGAAAGGTCATTTTATTTAAATGGTTTCTCTTGGTAATGGTTTTTTTGGAAAAATGGTTTTTAATTTAGTGGTGGTTTTATTGAAAAAGTGTTTTGGCATTATCATTGGGATAATTTTGCCTGATTTAATATTGATTATATGTATCTTGTTGAATAAGACCTTGTTCTTGGTTACAATGTGTTAACCAGAAAAGGGATATAATTACCTTATGATGATTTGGTAGCTTGATGAGAAACAACTCATGAGTATGTAATTGTCCTTACGAAGCACAAATGTGTGTTAGTATGAATGTACGGAATGGTTTAGGTAATCCAAAAGGATATTGTGATATGTTTTATAGATTTATTTTAAGTTTCATGGATTTCTAAAAAGATATGAATTTATATTTAATAGAACTTGTGTATATTTGGATGCAGAGATTTTTTGGAAAATGTTTATAATTATATATAAACTATTTTGGGAAATTGGATTATATAAATTTTTTTAAATAAAATTTGATAACTCTTATATCCAAGTGAAACAAGTAGTAATGTCATCGGGGAAAGACTACAAATATTTGTACTCACCCCTACTGACTGGGGAAACAGTAACATATCACACATTGTTAGAACCACTTCGTGAAACATGGAAAATTTGGTGATCTAGGATCATAGAGCTAGTGGATCATAGATCTAGTAGAGCCTGGAGTCTTATGGTCATCATGGAGTCTTTAGTTATCCTTTCTCTATTTACACTAATAGTTGTTTTGTCTTCCACTATTGTGAACTCGTATGTTTTTTTAATCTTGATAAAGTGGTTGAATTGTCTTTAATTGTTCACGCACCATTTAGTGAGATATTTTGATATTTTTTTTGAGTTAATTGTTTTATTATTAAAGGGTAAATCTTCTCACACTTTCTTTTGAAACCGTTCAGCATTTATTTCCTACCTTTGGAATCTTGGGATTGTCTCTTAAGCCCAAGTAATGACTCATCATACTATTAAGACAATGAGAATTCGCGGGTCATTACCCCAACAAATAATATAATTTCAATATTGATTTTTAAAACGATAATTATTGTTTATATATATCTGTAATATTATTTAATGACAATATATTATATAGAACGTATCAAATTTAACAAATTAAAATCTATTCATTTTATTTTTTTACCATTATATACTAGTGCTCCTTCAGCAACATGTAAGTGTTCTTGGTAATAATATATTTATAAAAAATTTACTGTAATAATTTAATATTTTCATACTAATTGTATCTAATTTTATCATCAATAACTTATTTTAATTATTGTAATAAAATATTAATGATTATTTAAAAAAAGAGAGACAAAATTTAATTCTTATTCTTTACATAAAAAACTTTTATGTTATTACCAAAATCAAATGGCATCAATTAGACATATTTTTATACTTTAGTGAAGCTGGAAAAAATAAAATCATCAAATCTGAATATGGAATGTATTTCGGTTATTATATGGTCTTAAACCATTGTTTTAACCCACATTTACCATTTTCACCGTTACTATGGTGTTATACTATGATGTCATTACTATTAGTAATGATGAATGATTAGAAGAAATTATTTACATATTTAAACCTCCTAATTATAAATAAGAAATAATATTTAAAATATAAAATTTTTAAAATAGGAAGAAATCATTTATAATATTAATGGTTAATACACAATTATTTTTTTAAATTCCTTTTTATGTGAAAAAATTAACTTATCCAAAAAATAGGTATAATATTGAATAAATGGTATTTATTTACATTATATCATATTATTAAAGGATCATTTTAATTTTATATCAAATGAAAATAATAGAAGGACTTGTTAATGAATGTAAATTATAGCTTAAAATAAATATATTTTGTCAATATTCACTTAATAATTGATATTTAAATTAAACTAAAATTTTTATCCTCAGATATTTTTTATTTGATAAAATCAAAAATAAAATAGTTGTTTTAGATAACATTTCTTAAATTTTAAATGTGAAATATATTATCCAAGAAAAATAATAAATAGAAATAATATTTATAAAAAATGTTTTTTTTTGACACGTAATATGACATTAAAGGAAATTAATTACCTATTTTTTTTAAATTAATCAATATATTTGTAGTATATAAAACCCTTAGACATATTTTTTATTATATTTTCATTCTTATTAAAAACTGACCATTTACCAGTGATGTTATATATACGACATTTAAATAATAATTTCCATGGTACATTTAAGCTTGGTGTTTCATGTTTTATATATTATCGAACAAGGTATTGTTTTTAAAATCCTATGGTGTTACGCCTATATTTATATGATTTCGTGTAAATAAAAAAAATTGAAAATTTTGAAACCATTCAAATATATTCGTAACATAATTAATGATATCTTGTACCACATAATAAGGATGATAATTGACAGTATTTTTAACAACCATATTAATTCATGTAGTTTGAGAAATTGGATAAAGGATAAATATAGTGCATGAAGAAACCAAAAATATTTTGTAGGGTAATGGAAGAACATATTTTTGGTTGAAATAGGTAGTTTCACTTTATCAATCACAACAAATAAATATAATATTCGAGACATCAAACAAAACTGGTCATCACCATTTCTGGTTGTGCATACATAAGTCAAATTCAGTAAAAATAATTTATTGGGTGCGTTTTGAGATGAAACCATATTTAATTTTTATGGGCCATTCTAAATTCCAAATATATAATATAGAGACTTGGATCAAAAATCCAAGGTCATAGTTGCATATGGAGTATGTCGTTTAACATTGGCTAGGTGTATGTTTTGCGGGTTCATGCCTTGTGTGGAAAAGGTTACCGAGGGAATTTTTATAAATAAATAAATTCATTATTCAATTGAAGTCTACTCATATTAATAAGGAATGGAGTTTCAAATCAAAATTCAGACCCCGTCGTTGAGTTCAAAATGATGCATTTACCTATGGGGTGATCTAATCTTTTCCACACTAAGTGTTTTGGTTAGGGGTGTTAAATGTTTATTTAATTAATAAATGAATTCATAGAAATTTTTTTTAAAAAATAAATCCATCTCCCCCTCAATTTGTTGTGCAGATGGAGGAACTATGGCAGCATCCTCCATTTATTTAGAAAAGAATAGACAAATCGTTAAACAAGAAGTCAGTAAGCACTGATCTTGACAGTAGACACTCCCAGATCGAGAAGCAGCCGCTTCAGAGCGTGGATCTAACCATGAAGCATCGACATTTCACCTATTAGTTAGGTTTTTTCATCACTGATCCAATCTCCCCTATCTATGATTTTTTATATTTTTTGTCCTCGAATCAATGTAGATAAGGTCTCGACGGTCTCAAAACGTGTTTCATATCTGTTTTTGGAGAACCAAGGTGATCCCATTGGTCCTCGGAAGATCCAACAACATTTTTCGGCAAGGTAGGCAGCCCAGGAGGTTTCCCAACAGGTGGAGTGGTCATTGTTCTGGCAGTGGTGAGCCATGTGGCTCCATCTGTGGTCTAGTATGTGGTGCAGTAGTCCAGTGAAGCTGTGGCTATGGTTTGTGGTGAGGCAGCGGTGGTCCACCCCAATTCTTCAGAGGGTTCTTTAAACCCTCGTAACTCACAAACCGGCATTCCGATTTGCGAGCCATTTGTGATGAAGTTATCCTTGCATCGAGATAGACCCATTTTGAATTTTTTGGTAATTTTTTATGTTGGGTTTGTGGGGCAGGGGCTAGAAAAATGGAAATAATAATAATATTTTATTATTATTCAACATTGACTACCATAACTTCGTCATGGAGATTTTGATTGATGAACCATCAGTGGTGTTGTGACCTTAATGATAAAATTAATCTTACATGATATATTTCAGGTTCTTAGACTGATATTAGGGTATGGGCCCTATGAGGCCCGATTTCGCAGTTTAATGAGAAACGTGACTTATTCTTCGGGTGGCCATTTTGGAAGAACGAGTAGTCAACCTCGTGCATTTTTCTGAGGGGATTGAAATGGTGTGATCTGGTTGTTGAGTTTTAGATATGAGGCATGAGACCCATAGGGTTCCATTTTTCCATTTTAGGAATTTTTTTTTGATTCCCATTTTAGGAAAATGAATCTCTTATCTTGTGTTTTTTCTACGTAGAACATGGTGGTAGCCTTGTTTCTTTCCAAGAAGGTGCGTAGAGTACCTATGTTGTGGGTCACTTGGGTTAAAGATTTTTGGACCAGAATAGGTTAAATAAACTCCCATGGTTTGTTCTTATGTGGTTCGGGTGACATTACAACCTTAGTATAGGTTTTTGATCCCTTCGAAAAGATGAGTTCTATTAGAATTCTCGCATCGCTCTGGTGAGGCTGCGACATAATCCTATAAATTCATTTTCCCTTGATCTAATGATTCGAATATTTGTGACTAACTCTACAAAGGGTACAATATCCATTCTAGTAGGAAATACCTTTAGGGTTGGTGGAATCATTTTGATTATGATCCCTTATATAGTGGGTCATAATAGTAGGGTTACGATATTATCGGTTATATGATACCCTACATAGCGTGTGGTTTATAGTAGTGTTTCATCTCTTCGGTAATGTTATCTCCCACTCATTATGGGGTTTCCATAGGGTTTTGGTATCGTCAGTTCGATCCTATACTTCTCCAATTATACCAGATTCAGTTTTCGGCATCGTCATGACCACCATTACGTGGGTGACAATCCTTTATCTAAGTGATGTGATCTATGGAACATATGACTAGGTGGTGGTATTTACAAGAATATACTTATAGTGATTCCTTATCTATGAGATCGTTGTTTGACTAGGGTTGGTTATGGTATCCTCTAGTAGACCCTATGACTGTTCCCCTATCCTAGGTGTTTGGGTTTCCGCTCTTTCTATGTGACGTTCCTAGTGATAATGTTCGGCCAGCATGTTCTCTCAGATGGTCCATCTGGGAGGGTGATGTATCCTGATGGATTTCTCCTCTCGGGCGAGTGTCATTTGGAGTGGTAGAGCTCGTGGAGTGTGTTCTGTAGTTATGTGTTTTCCATAGATCCTCGAGTCGAAACCTTCACTAGCAATGAGGAGAAAACATCTGGAGGGTTGGTTCCTAAAAAGGGTATATCTATTGAATTTTTAGGGTTTACCAAGGGGTGTCGTCACATCCTTGATGACATACCCTGTGGTTTGAGTTGACTATTTTATTTTAGCTGAGGATGGCCTTGAGATGGTGTTTATCTCTTGTTCGGGTTCCCTCGGGCTTAGATGAGAGGACTCATTCTTTTTAGATGCTCCCTTTAATTTTGTGGTTTTTTTGGTGCATATAGAGTATCATTATACTCAGACCTACACATGATTATCCTACACATGTTTTGTGCCTTTTGAAGACTACAGGCCTTTCGATGGAGTCCCAAGAGGACCTGGTGTAGGAGGAGTTGTGTGAGCTAGACCGACAGAGGTGTTTACCGAAGCTGATCTGAGGAGCTTTCTAACGGGTGCATTTGAAAGTGATCCCCTCTTTATTATCAGGTTGGGTGTAATTTCTATTTTATTTTTGTGTACCTTGTATTTTCCATTTTGTGATTTTCTTATATTATGGTTGTGGGATAGATGTATGCATGCATTTCATTTCTTTTTTTATATATCCCTAAAATGTTTTGTTAAGGTTATAGTGGGTGCATTTATATAGGTACATTTACCTAAGGCCTCTCATGTGTGTGATAGCCAAATTAGTACTAGTCACCATCCCCTAGCCTATAGGAGGTGGGTTAAGGGATTCACTGCTCGAGCCCTATTGCATCTGGTCATGATAGAGTGGAATTAGAGGAGGTTCCACATTTGGGATTTGAATGTGTATTTGTTCTAGCTATGATCTTAGATTAGGTTGCATAGAGACAATGATAGGATGTTTTTTGTTCATATTTTAGGACAAGGACACTAGTGTTGGTATGGTGGCCGATGTATCCATTCACTAAGACTCTGATAGACATATTTTCAACTCGATACATTTGGTCATTGGTTGTAGAGAAATAATGGTGCATGCATCATATAGGATAGGGTTTTGGGATTTCCCATATCCTTCTAGATTATGATCTACATATATATTCATTAACATTGGTACATCTTTATTTATTTCAGTATTACTAGACAATAAATACTATAAATGGTTCTACAGTGTGATTTTGTTGAATCTCTTCCATGACTAGAGGTTTTGGAGCAGGTCATTGGTTCTAAGGATGGAAATCTAGGTGGTTATCTAGTTGAGCCACAATATGTCTAGTATTTGGTTGTGTCGACAGTGCTATATGAGGATGCGTGTAGGTTTAGTGCACTACATGATGTCCAGAGGAAACAACATCTGAGGTACAAGGGTGAGCCAAACCCCCAGCAGCTGTTGAATGTCATGAGGTAGTCACCCATGTTTTCTATATGGTGAGGACACCTTCAGATCAGATGGTGATCCTAACGATGATCCATCAGCACGGTTCATCCATGAGATTATGTGGTCTGGTGATGTAGTCCCACAACGAGGAGATACTTATGTGGATAGAGTGTGAGAGGCTATTCAATAAAGAGTTTTATCCTTTTATGATGAGGTCAGTTTGGATATCAGAGCTTCTACAACTTCAGCAGGATGGAAACATTGTTTCAGATTACTCAGTGAGGTTTATAAACCATTCAAGCTACTCCCTAAATATGGGTCGGGTCACTTTTTAGGGCCTAGACCCTCGAGAAGGTATTATATAGAGGAAATTGGGAAAGAGTGGATTCCTTGTTACTTCCTACCTTTACTGGAGTGCTTGAGAGGGCCTTGGTGGTGGAGAGATTTTTTGGGGACCATACTTCGACCAGCAGTGTTGGGCACGCTAGAGCTGATACCTTAATAGCTGGATTGGTAGCTGGTAGCCTATGGAATGCTCAAGGGTCCGTAAAATCGATATGATTTAGGTGGCGACCCCAAGATAGAAGGTCTATGTGTCTGGGTTCTCTGGGCTCACAAGCCAGTTTTGCTCAGCCATTGTAGAGGCGGTGTTACGCTTGCAACGGTCATAGACATCTTGCTAGATATTATTTGAGCCTCTCTACTATTGAGAGGGATACTGTCAAAAGGCTGCCTTATCAGAGGTATCATCTCATGTGTGGAGGTCTTGAGGGTGGAAGATGAGGGGACAGTGATGGTGCAGTAGTGGTTGGTGACAGGAGGAATGATTTTCCGCCACCACCACTCCCTAGTTGTCCACACCTACCTTAGGGAGTTGGAGGAAAAGGGCTACAAAATCTATATGCCATAGTGTTTTTTGACCCAGAGGCCCAAAATATGGATAAACAGACATTATATGTCATTAATACTTTCAAAATTATATTTTCTAGACACATTTACGAGGTACTCTTTAATTTATGTTGCTTCCTTGAGGTTTTTTCAGGGAATTATTAAGAACCTATGTTGCTGTTTTTCGACGTTATTCAAATGAACATAGAAGATGCATCCATCCTCCATTAAAAAATGTATTTGTGACTTGATAAATACCATTGTGTGGGTCAGTTCCATCCAAAGATTAGACGTTTGGTGGACAAGTCCCTATGTATTATACATTCAAGCATGTTTGTGTGTTGGGGAGTCTGTGCGAAAGGCCTCTAGTTCCCCATAGTGTGTGCGGGGTGAAATCATTGTAACCCTTAATGTATTTGTTATCATTTATGGTGTACTTTCTGGTTTGGGAAACCTAGTTCAGTCTTAAATTTCATTCCCTTCCCATTATGGATTTTCAGGGTTGAAAAACCCTAAGGTGGGGAGGATGATGCCACATAGGTTTTTCTTTATCCAACTTTGGAAGATACCTACAAAACATTTAGAGCATGGTGAAAAGATGGCATGCTACTAAAATACCCGGTGTTCCCAAAATTAATTTTACAAAAATATTATTTATTTTTATACTATGCTCATGGTGGAGATGAGTTGTCTCTCAAAGGGTTTCTCAGATAAAAAATCCAAGGGCATAGTTGTGTCTGAAGCATGTCATTTACCCTAGGTGGGGTGTATGTTTTGCATGCATGTGCCTGCTAAGGAAAAAGATAACGAGGGAATATTCGTAAATAAATAAATTCAATTATTTATGGATTTTGGCTCAAATAAATCCTTCACGGAGTCACAGATCGCTATTATGAACCCTCTGTTGAGTTGAAAATTCCACGTTTACCCTTTGGGTGACAAAATATTTGCCGCACCAAGAGTTTTGGTCGGGGGTGTTAAATGGTTGTTTAATTAATAAATGAATCAATTAAAATTAAAAAAACAATTCACCCCTCCCCACATGTTGGTGCACATAAGGAGGAACCGCAATATCCTCTTCCACCTCTTCACCGACAATCACCCAAATCAAGTAAACAAGGCATCGTTGAGATCCGATCTTGTTGGTGGACACTCTCGGATCTAGCAGCAACATCTTTAGAGCACTGATATGACCCTGAAACATCAGTGTTTCACTTGTAAGGTAGGAAATTTGATCATTTATCTAGTCTTCCCCTATATATGCTTTGTTTATCTTCATTTTTTCCTTGAGTTTGTGTAGATCATGTCATGAGGGTCTCAGAACAGGTTTTAGATCTCTTTTTGGAGAACAGGGGTGCACTCGGTGGTCCTTGAAATCTCCAACAGCTTTTTCCAGTGAGGTAGGCAGCTCATGCGGTCAGTAGGTAGCATAGAATTCTGGTCAGGCAGTGGAGGTAGTTTCCAGAAAGGCATCGGTGGTCCGACCAAATTTTTTTGGGTGTTCATTAAACCCCCGTAACTCTCAAACCAAAAGTATGATTTTCAATCTGTTTACGGTGACACGATCCATGAATTGAGAAAAACCATTTGAAACATTTTTTGGGAATTTTATGGTTTTTTTGTGTATTGGGGCCACAAAATGTTTTCATAGTAATAATGTTTTATTATTATTTATCATCAACCCGCCATAAATTTTGCATGGAGCGTTCGATTGTCAAGCTGTTAGTGGAGTTATGAACCTGATTATAAAGGGGATGTTTCATGATAAATTTCATGTGCATGGGACAGGATTGGGATGCAGGCCCCATGATACCCAGTTTGGGAATTTATAGAGAAACATGGCTTATTCTTCAGGTGTCCTTTTTGGATGAACAGGTAGTTGATCCCGTGCGTTTTTAGGAGGGGATAGAAATTTTTTGATCCAGAAGGTGTGTTTCATAACTGAGGCATGGCCCCCACAGGGGTCTATTAAACTATTTTAAAGACGTTTTGACCAGTGACGGTTGATTGAACTCACTTGGTTTGTTCCTATGAGGGTTCAGGTGGGATTACAACCTCATTATAGGTTTGTGATCCCCTAGAAAGGATGAGTTCTGTTAGAGTTCAAGCATCGCTCTGGTGAGGCCTATTCATAATCCTCTATATTTTTTTCCCTAGATCAAGTTCATTGTTTCATAATGACCAACTATACATGGGAAACAATATCCTATCTAGTAGGACAACCCTATAGGGTTGGTCGCATCGTTAGTAATATGATCCCCTACACAATGGGCGATAATAGTAGAGTTATAGTATCGTTGGTTATATGATCTCCTACTTAGTGTGTGGTTTATAGTAGGGTTATCATATCACCAGTAATGTGATCCCATACTCAGTGAAAGGTTTGAGTATGGTTTTTTGTATCATCAGTTTGATATTCTACTTCCAATGATATACAATATGGGCTTTTCAGCATCATTGTTACCACCTTTACGTGGGCGACGATCCTCTATCTGAGTGGTGTGATCTATGGAACATCAGACCAGGTGGTGGTATTTCCTTGCAGATCATGGGTGGGATCCCATATATATGAGATCTTTGTTTGATCTGGGTGGGTTCTGATATCACCTGGCGAACTCGAGGAGTGATCCCCTATCCAAGGAGTTTGGTGTTCTGTTGTTTCAGCATAATGTTATCATTGATTATGTTCGACATGCGTGTTATCGTAGATATTCCATTTGAAATAGAGAAATAAACTGATGGATATTATTGCTTGAAATAGTGTCATTTTGGATGATAAATATCATTTAGTGTATTATTTGGGTATGTGTTTTCCTTAGTGCCTCAATTTGAACCTACCGCTGGAGATGAGGTCGGAACCTCTAGAGGCTAGGTGCCTAAAATGATTATATCTTGTGTGTTTTATAGGTTTCCCTTGGGGTGAAGGAAAATATTATATGCCATTAATTTTGGATCGAGATGATTGGTTTAGTTTAGCTGTGGAAGATGTCATGGTGGAGTTTCTCTCTCATTTGGGTTCCCTCAAGATGGGATGAACTGACTGATGCCTTTATTTTTATTCCGTTTCTTTTGGGATCTCTTGGGGATCATGCTCAGTATCTTTATAGTCACACCTGAAAGATATTTTTCCACACATGTTTTGTGTCTTTTCCAGACCACATTCCTTTCAACAGAGTCCTATGAGGACATGGAGTAGGAGGAGCTTTGTGATCTAGACCGACCAAGGTGTTTACCAGATCTGAGCTGAGGAGCATTCATATAGGTGCTTTTGATAGTGTCCATGACCTTCTGAGTAGGTCGGATTCTTATGATGATTTCTTATTTTAGACTTTTTATTTTCCCTTCATTACTTATTCTATATTCTGGTTGTCGGATATATGTATGCACACATTCCATTTCAGTTTGTATATATCTCTACACTTTTGTTTGGAGGTGTATGTGGGTGCATGTGTAGAGGTTCCTTAGGATAAGGCCTCCCTTGTCTGTGATAGCCGACTTAGTGATAATCACCAGCCACTAGCCAATTGGAGGCAGGTTTCGGTAGTTGCGACATGAGCACTGTTTGGTTATGTCATAAAATATATAAATAATATTTGAATAAATTTAGGTATTTTTTTGAAAATTATATCGATTATATATCTCAATGATATTCACCTTATATTAAACCTACAATGAGTATTACATCTGTTTTTATATGAACAACATAATATAGATTCAAATCAAGGATGTAATCGTTTATTGTCTTGGGAAATTTAGGCTCATACATGTAATCAGACAACAAAATTTATTTTAATCACTCTTTTTTATCCTTTTAAAAGTTAAAAATCTCCTGATTACTTGTAAGCACATGAGGATATACATCAATGAAGGTTTTGATGTAAATTCCTACTAAGATGATGAATAAGAGACATGAATTAATATAACATGGTTGAGGATAATCAACATCATCATATCATAAGAATATGATCATAATCAGCATCATGAGGGAATCATGTGATAAATGAATTGAATGTGTAAATGCATAAAAATGAAACATCATATAAAATATGTCAAATACCTCACATATTTGTGAACTAAGATAACATAATGATCACATATAACATATGTGAATAATTATAACAACATAATTGTGAAAAAATATAACATTTTCATTCACATTACACATTATCTCATGAGATACATGATATTACCCAATGAATTGGTGGGATATATAGTTTAGGTACCACCCCTGACATTATAAAATTTACTCAATCATGATTTCCACATAGAATATAAGGAAATTTAAATCGTGAAATAACCCATAGAGAATATTCATTTTTATAATAATTTCTTATAGTATACATTCATTGTTGAAATTTTGGGATCCCAAATTAGAAAAACATATCATTCATTGAAATGAATGATCATTTATATTGGATAAAAAATAAAACATGAGCATCTAATTATTTGTTTTGGAACTAAATGCCTCTTTAGAAAACCATTTTGTTGTCTTCTAAATCAAGGTGGATACATGTTTATTCCCAAAAAACATAAGGATGGTAAAATTATTTTTTGGTTAAAATTGAGTAATATCCATACCAAATGTATCATGAAAGAAGGATATACCAATAAAATGGAGTTGTGTTCAAGAATCCCTTTACCTTTATTCCCTCTTTATTTTTCCACTTTTATGCCCCTTGAATAATAAATATCGAATAATTAAAATATTTATGTAGAAGATAAATATGTTTAATTTTAAAAATATTTACCAATTATAGTCACGTTATTATATTTCCTATTTTTATTGGTTATATGGTAGTCAATTTGATATCTTGTTTTACTTAAAATTTCACATTGTGCATCAGTTTACCTATATTGTTCAGTGTAATTTACAAATTACTATAATTAAATACCACAAACTATAATATATTTAACAACAATTTAAATACTATATATATTTTATAATATTCATCTCTGAGGATGATTATATGTTTTTCCTCGTAATGTCTTTATAGGTTGTGAATTGTACTTTAATAGGTGATTATCGTGAGCGTGGGAAAGGGATGACTGAAATATCTATATATTTATATATAAACACACACATATCATAAATATGACACATAAATTAGTATAAAATTAATAATATAATGTTTAATCACTACATAATTAATCATATATTATCATTTTGTGAATAGGGTGGTGAAAAATGAAATATAAAATAAGAGCAAATAAAAATAAGAAGATTTGATCAAAACATATTTAATCCTTAGTGGAGATTCTCTTGGACACTAGTACAACTCCAATGATTTTTTTAGATGGATTAATATTAAAAATAAATAGGTATTATAACAAAATTAAGGGGGATGTATTTTTAGTGGTAAGGCTTCCGAATGTGGGGAATGAGTGGTTTTATATGGGAAGGTAGAGGGGTAATTGATACTTATGGAGAGGGGTATTTTTAGAATAAAATAATGAATAAAATATTATATCAATGGTAAAAAAATGTAACAGTTCATTTTTTTCAATATAAAACATATATAAAAATAATATAATTGGATTAAGACTTTAAGTCCTCTTTATAATTTGAATTCATTATTTTATTCAAAAGGAATGTTGATAAAATAGAAATTTCAATTTTAGCAAATCACATTTGAATTTATGTCTTGGTGAGTTCCTTTTAAGTTAGGAAACTAAGTTTATTGCATATTATGAATCATTTATGAAAAAATATATCATGTCTGAAACCCTAGATATATAATGTCTTATTACATTATTAAATCTTAAATGATTTAATTTAAGATATACTGATTAAGTGAAAAATTGTATTTTTCTATTCAACTTAAAATTGAATTAGTTTATAAAATTAACAGAAATCACCCTTCCATAATTTTTATGTGTTGACTTCAAAAGAAGTATTCATTCTATAAAAATAAAATTATAAAATATTAATTTTTAATTTTTAATATAAAAATTAAATCACTTAATAAAATACATTGAAATAAATTTTTTTGAAAATATTATTAAAATTTTCTTTGAGTTTCATAATAATTATATTCATATTTTATTGATTAATAATATTTTTATTTAATTAAATTAATAATGGTATATATTATTTATATAAACATTCATTATTTTTAGATGAAATTACTATTCAAACAATCATGTTACATTTTTCAAGGGTTAGGTTACTATATTAAATAGTTAGGTTATCATTCCAATGATCACATTAGTATTCCAGTTGTCACAATACCTACTATAAAATATCTCTTAATTATTTCACTCAATATTCAACTCAATTCTTCTAATGGTTCTATGATTTCAATTTCTATTTTGATAATTTTTTAATAATAAATTTATTTCATTTCAATACTAATGGTAGTGAGGGAGATGATTCAAGTAGATTGAGGTAATCCATATTTTATAATTTTATCTGTTCTATTATATATTTTTTGTTTAGTTTTAATTTTTGGAATTTTAATTGGTTTCATTGAGGGTAAATTTTATATTTTTTATTAATGAAATAATTTTTCTAAATTTAATTATGTGTATAGTAATGTTTTGAATATTTTTTCACACATTTTTTTCAGGAGAAAATAGCTATCATAAACTATGGGTTGCAACATTCTTCCACCTTTAGAAGAGTGTCTCATAAAATTTCAACACATATTCTTATTTTAGATTCTACAAGAGTAGTTTTTTATCATTTTTTATGGTTCCCACATCACATATTGATTAATATAGTTCCCATATACCATTTTTATAAGGTGATTTGGCTTATTTTATAGAAATTTGTCTATATAGTTTAAGACCTTTTCTGTATTCTCATCATATGAAAGGCCATTCGCCAGTTGTTCCACCACTGAATTAAATTCTTATGTGGGAACAGTTATAAAATTCTTCATGATTGAAACATGGAAGAAATGATAAAAATGGGCCATTCATGGTGGATGTTCATACAGATAGGTCAATACTCATATGTGATCAAGGATCTCAAATGGGAAAATGTACATTTGGTTATGCTTCCCTCTATTTCATAATACGATGAATCTCTTCCATTGGGAAATTTGAAAGAAATTGTTTACTTCTTCATTGAATTCGAGGTCCCTTCTATGGTTATCAAAATAACTCTTTTTTCAACTCTATTTAACGTTTTTTTCATGTTTCTGGATTGCTTAAACCATATTTGTCATCTCTTGCATAAGATAGTGTCCAACTAGAATTAGTTCCCCATTATCAACACAACAAGTTGGACCTCTACATTTCACTCCATAAAGTGATTCATATAGATCTATTTTAATAATTGATTTGATTCTATTGTTATATGTTAACTCAATCAGTGAGTGATTTTGATCCCATCCCACATTTAATTCCCTTGATCATGATCTTATCATGTACTCAAGCACTTAGATTTTCCATTCATGTTTTCCATCATTTTTGGGGTGATAGGGCGTGTTAAAATTCAGTTCATTTTAAAATAATGTAGAATAAATCTCCACAATTTATATGTGAACCATAGATCATGGTCAACAATGATCGAATGTGGAACCCCGTGAATCCTCACCACTTCAAGTATATCATTTACTGTTGTTCAATAGATAAATATTCCTAATTAAAAATGAATTTGTATGTCTTTTTTATTCAATCCACCACAACCCATGTGTCATTATTTATTTTGAATTTATTAAGGAGACTAGTGACAAATTCTGTAGTGACATTGTACTATTCCCATGTGGGTATAAGAAATGGTTGCATCATCCATTTGGAATTCAATAAATATGATTTAACCTGATGACATCCCAAATTCTTTGATATATATTCCAAATATCCATCATCATTATTTTCCTCAAGGTGTTTTCTAGAAGATCATGGAACTACATAGTACTTTTGAGTAGGATATATAAATATGTTCTATTTGCATTATCCAATATACCATTCTTTATCTAAAGTGACTATGTCTCATGAATATTCATTCCAAATAGAATAACACAATCATATTGGATATGAACTCCAATATATTCCCTTCATTTTCTTATTTAACATACATTTTTAGCTATAAATAATTTTTTTGCCTCCTTGGTTAGATCGTGGATATATGGATGGGAAATAAATTAAAAACAGTAGGATGTATTCCCTTTATTTATGATTTCTAGATCAATACTTTATGTTTCCATGAATATATAGTCTTTATAAATCAGAATCATGTATAGAGTAGTAGGATTATTTATGATAAGAACATTAGCAACCTTCTTCTCCTTTTTTATATAGTAGGAAGAGAGAAATCATAGTCCTTGATTATATCTAACCATATTCTTTTACACATGTTTATATCCTTATTTTTTAATATATACTATAGACAATTGTGATTAGAATATATATCAACCATCTCACAATAGAGGTACTTCCACCAAATCATCTGACAAAATATCACAATTACTAACTTTAAATCATGTGTCAGGAAGTTATTTTAATAGATATTCAATGGTAGTAAGGAATAGGATATCAATTTATTATTATTCATGATTAAAAAACCATACCATTCTAATAATCATTAATCTATATAAAAAACCTTATCCACTTATTGGTAGGGTGAGAATAAGCATAGTGATTAGCTTTTTTTAATATGGATTTCTATTAAAATAGTGGTTTTGGGTCATTCCACAATTTATTATGTCATTGAAGGGTCTATATAAATCCCTTAACTTTTGATCATGTTCCCAAAGAATGTGACATGTTCAACCTAAATATCACACTTTTTTAACTTAATTGATATTTCCTCCTTAATGTCATAGTTAAAATCCATATATTATCATTATTTTCATCCTTTATTATGGATTAACTGTGAAAATCATCGATAAATAGAAACAATAAATTGTTGAGGTAGCCTCTAAAGAATATATTAATTAATTCAATGATTATGGGAAGGAAATTAGTACGTCTGAAGTGGATCACTATGAACTCATAGTGCTATTACTTTTAATAGAAAGTAACCTTTTTAATATATTTTTTCTTGAAGACACGTTGATGATATCCAAAATGATTATCATCATTGAGAAGTACTGAGATCCTCATAGTTTATTGAACATATAAGGAATCATTTGAAAAGGATAATTTTTTATTTTGGTGATCATATTGAGCACCTGATAAACAATACACACCTACATTATTCCATTCTTCTTCTTGACAAATATCACTAGAGAACCCCATATTGATTAACTATGTACAATATACCCATTTTACAAATGCACTTGTCACTGCTTCTTAACACCTCCAGTTCTATCAGGACTCTTATTGGGGAATTTGGATGTATGTGTGCCACAATGTATAATATCTTTATGAGGAATCTACCTCATCATTTGGAGGATATATGGATTACTCTGTGGGAAGTAGATATGTGTATTACCTATAATTTTTCATTTACTCTAGGTTTGTACCTTACTTTTACAAAACCATTATGTAATAGTACGCTTCCTTAGAGGGTATTAACAACCACACAGTTGATGGATTTTCCAACAGATATTTATGATCTTCCTTGATTTTATTATGGAGCATTGGATGGTTTGGAATATGAAAAGAGAATTTATGTTCCCTAATGATTATGTGTGATCTACTTAATGATAGATAACCATTTCCTAGTATATCATCAAATTCAAAAAAATGAATAATTAAGAAATTAATTAAAATAATATTAGAATTGATGTTTATAGGAGAATAGATCAACACTTGTGTTTCATTGATTGACCCAATAGTTTTTTTAGAGATATCTCCACTTCAAGGTTCTGGGTCATTGGTTGAACTATTCTATCAAACGTGTAGGATATAAAGGAATCGATAAAACTATAATCAAATTAAAAACATTTAATTTTAAAGTGAATTTGATATGTAACATGTATGACATCAATTTTAAATTCCACATCAGCAATAGTGATTTCATTATCATTCCCTTGAACCATAGGCTGTCGTGGTTTCTAACACTCTTTACCCATATGGACCCTCAGTTTTATGCATTGGATTACATATTTTAATTTCTCCCAATAGATTAATTATTGATCCATGGGTGGTTTATTATGAGGTTTCATCCTATCCAACGTTATATTGGAAGATATATTCAATTCCCTTTTACATTCATGATTTTAGTTACCATTTCTCCAACAGTTGATGCATTTTCCAAGTCACTATTAAATAATTAAAAATGATATTTCTTCCAACATTTTTGAATGTTGGTTGTTGGATCCCCTTTCCTCCTTTTTAATTTGACCCTACAAAATCAAACTCAATTATTCTCTTCTTATATCCATAACAATGGGGCCAGTCTTTGAACTCCATATTAAATTTGAGATCATTTAAAAAAAATCAATGCTCCTGATGTCTCAGATATCAAGATAATTTCGATGGATTTGTTTTAAAACAAATGAATAATCAGTACATGTTTTAGTCTATATTGATAAAAAATCCTAAGGCATGTCTCGTATGACTTTGTGAATTTATCTCATAATACGTGACACTTTCACATTCATTTTTCATCTTCTCTTTAAATTGTCTATCTATCATTATTCTATGAGTTATTGGGAAATACTTAATCAAAAATATTTTTCTAATGTCTTTCCACCCAATATAATCTATTTAAACCTTATTCATGTTCTTGTTAATCAATTCCCACCATTTATATTCATATCCATGTAAACACTAGAAGTATAGATTCAACTTCTTATTCATAGAGTAGTGAATCATAAAAAAGATTATCTATAATGAGTTGATCCTCTATTCATTTATAAGCGGATCAGATGATCGACTAAATTTTGGTGGTCATTGTTATATCAACAACCTATCTTATTAATTTTCCATTCCTTTATGTTTTGAAAATCACAAACACATTTCCCATAAAATTACTTTCTTTCTCAAAATAAATTTATTTAATTTAACCTTAATAATAATTTATAAGTTATGCTTGATGTTATTTATTCATTAATAAACATATTTATATAAGTCTGAATTACCTTAAATTTAATTGGATTCTTATCTATAATCGTGGAACTATATAGGTTCATGGAATATGAGTCTCAATTTTTTAATACAACGATTCCATCTTTTTTTAGAATTCAAATTCTCTGAAATTCAAACTCCAAATTCACTGAATTTCAAACTCTGAATTCTATGAAATTTAGTGTCCAAATTCTCAGAAATTAAGACTCATAATTCTATGAAATTTTGACTATGAATTCTAAGAAATTCAGAAATTGAATTATCAAAAATTTAATATCTAAATTTTATGAAATTCTGAACCTAAATTCTCTAAAATTCAGACTCTAAATTCACTAAAATTTAGACACCAAATTTCTTATAATTCAGACTCCAAATTTCTCATAATTCAAACATGGAATTCCTTGGAATTAAAGCACTGATTTTCTTATATATTCAGAATCTAATTATTCAAACATCTTAATATTATTTTTCATTTTTATGATATTGTTACAAATTTATTAGATCCTAATTTACATAAGTTTTTAAAACTTTTGAATGATTTTCATACATGTTATATTTCTTTAAACATGATTATGTTACAATAAAACAATGTAGTTCAATCTATTTTAACTAACCATAGGATGAATGGAACTTGTAAAGTCACTATGAAATTAAAGGAAAAAATATGACTTTTAGAGGAGGGAGTTTATTGTTTTTACTTTCCTGGTAAATAACCTAGCCATTTGAATAATTTTACACACATTTAGAACTTTGGGAAGTGCTGGGTGTGCTTATTTATAGAGAGTGAAACTCTCATGCATTGGGAAATTTTTGAACATCATGTTCAATAGTGATCAAATTGTTTAACTTAGAGATACATTTATTGTTGTTGTGTATAATGTAGGATTAAAGGATAGGAAGGTAGATATTCTGACTACCTTAACGTTCAATAACTTACAGCGATAAGAAGAGAGAGGTGTCAAGTACATTAATTTTTGAGGGCTTACATGGCTAGCGAGACAGACTTTGATATTCTTATTGATATATTAACCTGGTGTGGGTATGAGAGAAATTCATGAATTTATAAATCAAGGGAACATTATCCATGTTTATTTCATACCATAATCTTTCGGATAAATATTTCATATTTGTTCATTTTTTGTTACATGTATTTATTTCCTCTACAATTTTGTTAAATAAAGAAATTATAACTTTCTTAATACTTTCATATACTTGTATAGTCTAATAAAAAAGAATCTATACAAAATAAGGTAGAATATTTCCCTTAGATAAACTTGAATATGTTTCATTATGATAAACTTGATTAAGTTTATGTTCTTTACTTTGGGACTTGGGCACTTCAAATTATACAATTATTTTACAGACAAAAGGGGTTTTTTGAATTCACCTAGTTTATCTTTGTTAAACATAGATTTATTTTGAGACTTAAAAATGAATGTTTTAAAACTATATTTCACCACCTTTTTTAATTTAGAATCTATATCTATGTTTAGATACTAAAATTTTTATTATAGGTCGTAACTACAATACATATACTTACATATAATTTTTCTATCTTAACATTACTTGTCAAGTTTTTATTTAATTTTCATTGTCTATAAACATTTTCTAATTTTATATTTTGTGGAAAATTATTTTTATATATATAATGGAAATAATTATTTTTGATTCTATAGAAATTCTAAATATTTCCATACCACCAATTTTTTAAAGTAATGATTATGTGTAATAGAGAGATAGGATAATGAAATTTGTAAATGAAACTGGAGTGGATACTTTTTTCATCCATACTGATGATCACAAGATTCCTGACATAGAAATCATAACATTAATGAATCAATAAAAACAAGAATATATGATTAATTACAAGGTACACAATACTCTGTTTTGTTCTATGACCATGAATATATAAATTGAAATGTATTCTTGTGAAGCTTCTAATACTGTTTCAAATAAACATGATGTTACACATTTTGGAACATCAAAAGATATAGAAACATGAAGAGATATTATTAGAGATGAATATCCTTGATTTGTGTTTCCTTATGGGGAACCAGTTTGAAAAGTGAAACAAATATCTATGACCTTCTTCAATAGTCTTCAATATATGGGAGAAAAAGGGATTTAGGGTGATGTTCTTGTGGACAAGGTAATTGATATCACGTCCAATGAGTGTGAATCGAAAAAGATAGCCATGGATGAGAACATGAAAGTATTTATCATTACTCTTGATGAGTTATTTGGAATTATTCTTTAGTAAGAAACAAGAATGAAGAGATATGCCGACATTAATAAAAAAATAATAGAAATTGAATCGTCCTTTTTTCTACTACATATAAATACAAGACTTCGGAAAGAGTAACAAAATCTAAAGATAAGAAAGCTATTGTTTTATCTAATTCAAGATAAAGTAAATAGTCTAAGAATTAATTAACCAATATTGTATGAAGATGAACAATATTGTTGGAAATAAATTTTTCAATAAAAATATAAGAAGAAAGATGTAAAGGAAAAAATATTTTACTGTAACTTGTTAAGAATGAAAAAGGACTAGGCATATTATCCCAAATTTTATTATGTTTAAGAGAAATGATAGAAAGGGAAAACATTCTAAAAGTAATATAATGAGAAACTATAATTATATAGCTAAGAAAGTCCTAAAAGCTAATAACGTATAGTGTTCTAGTGACGGTGACTCTTTATATGAATGCCTAGATTATGAAGCATATCATCAGATGAATATTAGTGTTATATCCAAATTAAGCATTGAAAATCAATGTATTATGTCTAAGGTATACATTTTTTAATCCATAAACAATTTATAATTAAATGAAAAATTTTATAATGAATAATATTATGAGTCTTCAAATTATGAATCTTCTTCATCAAAAGATAAAACCTTACCATCATTTGAATAAGTTTCTAGATTTTCTAAATTACTTGAGAATGTATACTATAAAATAAAAAATATGTTATAAAAAAGAAAATTTGAGAATTTATTTTTTAAAAAAAAATTATTATCATATCTTTCTAAATATCTTCATTGAAAAACTCTTCACATTGAAAATGTCTTAAAAAATAAGAAATTAATTTTGAGAAGGATAAACTTTATATGTAACATGAAAATGTAATTTCTAAGAAAAAAGTTATTGAGAATAACTCAAACTCTAAGTCTAATGAATATGAGGATAAGAATTTATTAATTAAAATAAAATCTGAAATACTTTCCAAAAAACCCTTATTAAATTTTTCTTCAGGAAGGAAATAATTTGATAAAATGTATTCACAACTTCTTCCTATTAGGAATAGTTCTATATTTGGTTATACACACTCCAAACCTGTTTTTAGTTACAATTATTTTGTTCCCCAAAGTGCCCTTTTTCACAAAGTGTCAATGTGGTGGAGATTGGGAGAAAAAGTTTACTTTAATCAAAACCCAATCCTGAGGTTTTCGTAAGGTAAATTATTCAAAGAATATTTTGATAACTAAGATTTTACATTCGAAAATTTCTAGAACCAAGAATATTTGGATTCTAAAAGTATAAGTATTTTATTTTCAGGAAACTAACAATAGAACCAACAAAAATACATGGTACGCAGATTGCGTATGTTCCCATCACATAATTGGTATTAAAAAAATCTTTGAAAAAATTTCCAAGGTGAAAGTCTGTAAAGTAACTTTTAGAGTTGATGATCCATGGGAAATTATTGGTATAAGTTAAATTGTTCTTCATAGAAAATCATTAATTTTAAATTAATTATTTGTAAAGGTCTTAAACACAAACATATTAGCATAATCAAATTATGTGATGATGGATACCATGTGTATTTTAGTAATGATAATTACTTAGTACACAATTCAAAAGAAGAGTTTATTATCTATTCCAATTGGTATGATAATGTTTATACACTTAAATTAGAAACCATAGAAGCCAATATTTACATTGCCTTACCAAAATGGAAGATCAATATTGGTTATGGAAATGAATATTAGGACACTATTTACATATGAACCCATGAAAACAATCAAATAAATGACTTTTTAAGGATCTACTAGACCTTATATTCGATGCTTCAAAAGCTTGGAATACATGCCAATATAGAAAGATATATAAGTGAAGCATTTAATAAATTAGTGAAGTCTCAACTTCTAATTAATTACAGCTACTTCATAAGGATATTTTCTATCCAACAGAAACCGGATGTATTAGTGGAAAATACAGTATATTTGTTTTAGTCGATGATTAAACTAGAATTACGTGGGTCTATTTTATAGAAAATAAATCTTAATCATTTTCTTATTTTAAATCATTTTTTGACAAAGTAAAAAAATGAGAAAAACATTCCATCAATAACTATTCATAGTGATCATGGGGTATAATTTGATAATTATGATTTTGAATCTTTTTGTAGTATGAAAGGATTTAACCATAACTTCTCTACTTGAAGAACTCTATAACAAATAGTGTAGTTGAAAGAAGAAATATAATTATAAAAGAGATAACTAGAACCATGTTGAAGGAATATTCTATTTCTAAACAATTCACACCTGACACTATTTGTATAGATTATTATACTATAAATTGAGTTTTAATCAGACCTTTTCTTAATTAAACATGTTTTGAATTGTAGACTGGTTGAAAAACTAAATTTTATTTCTTCAATATATATTGATGTATATTATTCATATTTAATACTATATATAAATTTCATAAATTTACACCCAAATCCAATGAAATAATTTTCATAAGCTACTCCATTACTTATAATTATTATACTATTTTTTACAAAACTACATGTACTGTTGAAGAAACCATACATGTTAAATTTTATGAAACTAAACCCTTTGTTTTCAAACAACCCAAACCAACATTAGTGGAAGTGTTTTAAAAAACTGATTATCAATACTTTATGGAAGATTATTCTAACAAGGAAAATACTCAAGGAAACATTTCTAAAATATTTACTAGAAAATATTTTAAACCTTATGTTGATGAACAGGTCTAAAAAACCCACATTAGTTACTGATAAAACACTATTTTATTGAATATTTTATTGATAATAAATGACATAATTTCCTCACATTGTGTTAAACATGTTCATTTATAAAATATTTGGGCTTTGATCATTCATTTGAAAATTTGGTGAAAATTCCAGTTTTACCCTTAATAGTGCACTGTAGTATTTCGAAGATACATATTTTTATATTTATTATTTGAATTTGAAATTTTGTAACCGTGTTCCTAACTTAATTATCTACAACTTTTATTCAGGACACTACAGCTAAAGAGTTCATTTGTTTGTTGAAATTGGGCCATGAAGTCAAAGTTGGGCTGGGCTCGCCAGAATGGAGAAGGTTCTGTATGTGGGCCATATATTCTACATAAGAGCTTGGATTGAGCCCAAATTTTGATGAACGCTCGGGGACATGATGTGGCACAAATAATCCTTCTGGAAGGCCGGCCAATTCACGCGTTTTGGTGGTCCAATGGGTGGTTCAAGTTGGCATAAAATATTTGTCCGAATTTCCACATTCACACTTGAAACCACTTGTAACCTCTCCTCCCCTCCCCTCTATAAATTGGAGTTTTTCTCATTTGGAGGGGTTGGGAAGTGCATTGGGAGATTGGAGGCAGAGGAGAATTTGTTTCACCCAAATTCTCCAACCATTGTAAGAGGGGTAGCTCTTGAAGCAAGGATCCCCTCATCGAAGCCTCATTCTCTTCTTCATTTTGTAATGTTTTCATTTGTGTAATAAACTTCATTGATCTTCTTATATTTCTTCTCTTTTATTCTGTTTTGTTTAAATTTCTTCTTCTCTTAATCTTCCTAATTGGTCTGGAATTCTTGAGTAGAAGCGTTATTGGGTTATACCCATTTTAAACCTTTGCACATGCAAAACGCTTCTACGATGATTACGCCACCCATGGAAGAGTAGTCTTTTAGTAATCGATCAATCTTCTACCCTCTTCATTTAATTATTTTGAATCAATGAGCTACTGTAATTAACTTAATATGATCCATGAATTATGTTTTTAAATTGTAAGAAACTAAGCAAGCAATTGAACAATTAACACAAAAACACGCGAGGTCGGGATTTTGTGTAAATTGTGAGAGCGCGATCTTAATCGGTAATACAAGACCACACAGGATAAATTTGTAGAGTTCAAATATAATCCCTAAACACAATTCATCCTCATTTCCAGAATGGATATGTGCCTTAATTTACCACTGATCATAAGCTAATCTTAGAACATCAATCAAAGCAGGGTGCTGCGATTGCACGTTCCAAAGTTAGCCTAGGTTTAAATTCACATCATCTTTGTGGTAAAGTTAATTCTCGTAGGGTTCGGGATTTAACAAATTAAGGGATCATAATTAAGTGAATGTTAATTTAAATGATAATGATTAATAATAAAGTGAAGAGGTAGAGTTAGATCGATTACGCTTTTTAAATAGATTTCTAAAAAAAACATCTTCTTGTTGTGTCATTTAAATTGAAATTCATTTCAAAACTAAAAACAAAAAAAAAATTATACAATCTTCTTCCAGCAAACTTCTTCTAGATTCATAAACTACAAAAAACCCCAATCCTTTAAAGTAGTGTTTTTATTCTATTCTATTTTATTTTATTTTTTAGAATACCTCTAATAAGTTGTTAAATTCACTTCCTCCTTTGAGAGACGACCTTGGTCAGCCACTCTGCTGCACTTAAGTACCCCAAATCACACTAATCATTTGAGGGCGCCCACGACAGCGCTCTTTCAAATTGGCGCCGTTGCCGGGGAGGCAAGTAATTATTTCAACCAATTAGAGGTATTTATTTTATTTTAAATTTTATTCTCTTCCTCTCTTCTTTCTTTCTTTCTTCTTTACCCAATCTGAATTTTCTTCTTCTTCTTTTATTTTCTTCTACTTATTTTTGGACCATCAACTCAAACTTCTCATTTTTATTTTACTATGGTCCACTTTCTTTCTTTTCATTTTTATTTGATCTATGACACGAACTAATCCCAAAGATCTCTTAGATCTTGACCCTGAGATTGAACGTAGCCTTAGGGCACGAATCAGACATTCTCAGTCTACGAGAAGTTTCAACATTCAACCAGTTGGAGAATTACTCCAATATCAGAACATTGAAATTGGAAGCAATTCAAATTCAACCATAAAACAAGAACCAATGGCTGGAAACAATGGAAATGAACTTAATAGAACCATTCGAGAATTGGCTGCACCTGATATTAATTATCAACCAAATTGTATTGCATACCCAAATCTCGAATCGGACTTCGAACTGAAATCTGGGTTAATTCACTTACTTCCAAAGTTTCATGGCCTCTCTGGTGAGGATCCCAATAAACATTTGAAAGAATTTAATGTGGTTTGCTCAACCCTAAAACCTAGAAATGTCTCTGAAGATCAAATCAAACTAAGAGCATTCCCATTCTCACTTGATGGAGCTGCGAAAGATTGGATTTATTATTTACAACCCGAAGATGTAACTTGTTGGAACGATTTGAAACGTCTTTTCTTGCAGAGATTTTTTCCAGCATCAAGGACCACATCCATTCGAAAGGAGATATCGGGGATCAAGCAAGCCCAAGGGGAGTCAATGTATGAGTATTGGGAGAGATTCAAGAAGCTGTGTGCAAGCTGCCCACATCACCAAATCAGTGAGCAACTACTCATTCAGTACTTCTATGAAGGACTCACACCTATGGAGAGAAGCATGGTAGATGTTGCGGCTGGAGGAGCATTGGTAGACAAGACACCTGTAGCTGCACGTGCGTTGATCGACAAGATGGCCCAAAACTCCCAACAATTTGGTGATAGAGGTACACCACATGTCAGGGGAGTACATCAGGTAAGTCCTTCTTCTCTTGAAAGTCATTTGATTGATACTAAGTTAGAAGAATTGACAACTATGGTGAGGCAGATTGCATTGGCTCAAAAGACATCACAACCCCCTCCTTCAAGGCCTTGTGGTATTTGCACTGAGACAAGCCACCCAACTGACTGTTGCCCACAACTCCAAGAAACAGAAGATTGTGCAGCAGTGTTCCCTGGGAGACCATTTCAGCAGCAACAACAACAACCATATCCCCAAAAGAAGTTTGATCCAACATACAACCAAGGGTGGAAAGATCTAGCGGACATGAGGTATGGCTCTGGACAACAACAAAGGCCCCCTTTTCAACCAAACTTCCAGCAGCCTCCACCTTACCAACAGGGTTTCCAACAACCCCAAAGGAGATTTGAAGCTCAAACATCAACAAGTCAGAAACAAGGGAATATCCAACACAAGGTAGACTCTAACACTGATGATATTTTGAAACAAATTGTTCTTAATCAACAGAATGAGCTGAAGAGTCAAGGTTCGGAGCTGAGAGAGTTGAAGACTCAAATGAGTCAGATTGCCACCGCCCTCCATGAACATGTGAGTAAGAATTCTGGAAATCTACCTTCCCAACCCACTCCAAATCCAAAGGGGAATGTTAGTGCCATCACATTGAGAAGTGGGAAGCAAATGAACGATACATCTGCACCTACCATTCCACCGGGATTCACCTCAACTTCAGAGAATCCGCATTCCATACCAACTGATGAGCAATCCAAGGAGAAAGATAAAGGTAAGAAAAATATTGATGATGTTCCTCCTAAACCCATTCCTTTTCCAAACAGGGTTGTTCAAACCAAGAAGATGGCTGAAGAAGCAATGCAAAAGGAGGTTTTGGACACATTCAAGCGTGTGGAGATCAACATTCCTCTACTTGAAGCCATTAAGCAAATTCCAAGGTATGTGAAATTCTTAAAAGAACTTTGTACCAATCGAAGATGGATCAAGGGAAATGAGAGGATCAACCTTGGAAGGAATGTCTCTGCACTCATTACACCAACTCTAGCAATGCCAAAAAAGTGCAAGGATCCTGGGACATTCACCATCCCATGTACCATAGGGGAGTTTCACTTCTCTGATGCTCTTTGTGATTTAGGAGCTTCAATAAATGTGATGCCTCAATCTGTATTCTCTTCCTTGCAGGTTGGTGAGTTGAAGCCAACAAGAGTAGTGGTGCAATTGGCGAATAGAGCTACGGCATATCCAGCGGGAGTCCTTGAGGATGTACTTGTTCGGGTAAGAGAAACGATCTTTCCAGCGGATTTCTATGTTCTTAACATGGAGGATGATCAGGTAAGTTCTCATGCCCCCATTATCTTAGGTAGACCCTTCCTAAAAACTGCAAAAACTATCATAAATGTCAATGAGGGTACACTTTCCATGGAGTTTGGAGATGAAGTTGTGATATTTAATGTTATGGATTCCATGAAGTACCCCTCAGAGGACCATTCTGCTTTCGTTATCTCCCATTTTGAACCACCAAGTAAAAACATCATGGAATTGGATTGTCCTATGCTTAGGGAGATTATGAGTATTGGTTCTGGTTTAATGACTAAGAGAACTTCCACACCTGTTTCTAATGAACAAGACTCTCTAAAATTTGATTTTGATGTGGATTCATATTCTGATTTTGATCATGTTCACTCTGATTATGAAATGGCTGTTGAGTATGCTGATGGATTTGATGCTTTATTCTATGATTTTGATGATGTCTATTCTGATACTGATGCTCTTTGTGCACATATTTCAGTTCCTTCAATGTCTCCATCCATACTACACCCTCCTTCATTAGAACTCAAGCCATTGCCACCAAATCTGAAATACTCATACTTGTTGAGTGGTGACAGATTACCTGTTATCATTGCTAACAATCTCCCTTTTGAACATGAAGAAAGGCTTTTGAATATTTTGAGGGAGAACATCAGGGCGATTGGGTGGACCTTGGCTGACATATAAGGTATTAGCCCCTCCATTTGCATGCATAGGATTCTCTTGGAGGATGGGGCTAAACCGGTGAGACAACCACAAAGGAGACTCAATCCCACCCTCCTGGAAGTTGTTAAAAAGGAAGTTGAGAAATTGCTCGAGGAAGGTATAATCTTTCCCATTTCTGATTCACAGTGGGTAAGTCCAATTCAGGTTGTGCCTAAGAAAACTGTTTTTACTGTTGTTAAAAATGAGAAAGATGATTTAGTTCCAATGAGGGTGAAAAACAGTTGGCGTGTGTGTGTTGATTATAGGAAACTAAATCAGACCACTCGCAAGGACCATTTCCCCCTCCCATTTATTGATCAAATGCTCGAGAGACTAGCTGGGAAAACACACTATTGTTTCTTGGATGGATTTTCTGGATATTTTCAGGTTCCTATAGCTCCATAGGATCAGGAGAAGACTACATTCACCAGTCCCTTTGGCACATTTGCCTACCGGAGGATTCCATTTGGACTTTGCAACGCCCCAGGTACCTTCCAGAGATGTATGGTGAGTATTTTTTCTAATTTTATTGAGACCTCCATGGAGGTATTTATGGATGATTTTACAGTGTATGGGTCTTCATTTGAGGAATGTCTAAGTAGTTTGGGAAATGTGTTGAATCGTTGTATTGAGAAGAATCTGGTCCTGAACTTTGAAAAGTGTCATTTTATGGTAGAGCATGGAATTGTCTTAGGGCATGTGGTGTCAAAACATGGGATAGAGGTTGATAGATCTAAGGTAGAAATTATTTCATCCTTACCCAATCCTTCATGTGTGCGTGATGTTAGATCTTTCCTAGGGCATGCAGGATTTTATCGGAGCTTCATCAAAGATTTTAGTAAGATCGCTCTTCCTATGTCACGATTACTTCAAAAAGATTCTGAATTTGTGTTTGATGATTCTTATAGGACTTCCTTTGATGAGATAAAGAAGTTTCTGACCACTCCACCTATCATACAGCCCCCACGGTGGGACCTTCCATTTGAGCTTATGTGTGACGCCTCCAACTTCGCGGTTGGAGCTGTCTTATCTCAGAGGGTGGAGGGGCGTTCACATGTGATCGCCTATGCATCGAGGACACTAGATTCAGCCCAATCAAACTACACTACCACAGAAAAGGAGTTTCTTGCTGTCATATTTGCTTTAGATAAATTCCGTTCATATTTATTGGGCTCTAAAGTAGTTGTTTTTTCTGACCATGCAGCTTTGAGGTACCTCCTAAAGAAGCCAGATGCAAAGCCACGACTTATCCGTTGGATGCTCCTTCTTCAAGAATTTGATATTGAGATAAAGGACAAGAAGGGATCAGAGAATTTGGTGGCAGACCACATGAGTAGGCTTACTCACACACTAGAGGATGACACCTTGGATCAGGTACCACTTCGGGACACTTTCCCTGATGAGCATCTCTATACCATCTCAGGTACGCATCCTTGGTATGCTGATTTAGTTAACTACCTTGCTGCTTCTGAAATCCCTGCAAATTTAAAGAAACATCAAGTCCAAAAATTAAAAAGTGAGTCCAGGTTTTATGTTTGGGATGATCCATACTTATGGCGCATGTGTAGTGACCAAATCATTAGGAGGTGTGTTCCCGATCATGAGTTTGAGTCTGTTTTGCATTTTTGTCATACACTTGCATGTGGTGGACACTTTGGACCCCAACGGACAGCTAGGAAAGTTTTGGACTCTGGATTATATTGGCCTAGATTATTCCATGATGCCCATGTGTTTTGTAAGTCATGCTCTCATTGCCAACACACTGGGAACATTTCTAGGAGACATGAGATGCCCCAACAACCCATACTATTTTGTGAGATTTTTGATGTATGGGGCATAGACTTTATGGGTCCTTTTCCTAGTTCATTTGGATTTTTGTACATTTTGGTTGCTGTTGATTATGTGAGTAAATGGGTGGAGGCCAAGGCCACCAGGACTGACGATTCTCATGTTGTTGTGGACTTTGTCAAAGCACAAATTTTTTGCAGGTTTGGAGTACCAAAGGCCATCATCAGTAACCAAGGGACACTCTTTTGCAATAGGAATTTTTCTTCCCTCCTTCGAAAGTATGGGGTGACACACAAAACATCAACACCATACCACCCCCAAACAAATGGCCAGGCTGAGGTTTCAAATCGTGAGTTGAAACAAATCTTGGAAAAAACCGTGCAGACAAATAGGAAGGATTGGAGCAAGCGCTTGAATGATGCATTGTGGGCTTATAGGACAGCATACAAGACCCCCATTGGTATGTCCCCATTTCGGATTGTTTTTGGGAAAGCGTGTCATCTCCCCGTGGAAGTCGAGCATCGGGCATATTGGGCTATAAAGAAATACAACATGGATTTGGACCAAGCTGGAATTCAAAGGAAGTTGCAAATTCAAGAGCTTGAGGAGATTCTCCTGTCATCATATGAGAACTCAAGGCTCTACAAGGAAAGATCAAAAGCAGCTCATGACAAAATGATCCAAAAAAGGGAGTTTCATGTTGGAGAGAAAGTCCTTCTCTATAGTTCACGACTGAAGTTGATGCCTGGTAAGTTGCGTTCCAGATGGTTAGGTACATATATTGTGTCTAATGTTTTTCCTTATGGTGCAGTGGAGATCACACAAGAGTACACTGGAAGGAGCTTTACAGTCAATGGGCAACGTTTGAAGAGATACATTGAGGGAAATCCTACTGATGCAGTGGATTTTATCACACTGCATGACCCCATCATCACTTGATCACATCAGGCTGTTCCTAACCCTGTCACTTTTATATTATTTGTCCTATTTAAAAATTCCACATTTCATGTGCATATATCATCTCATGGGTTCACATTGAGGACAATGCAATATTTTAAGTGTGGGGGAGGGAACCTTTTAGTTTAGTAATTTCAATTGTTTTCCTGTAAAAAAAACAAAAAAATAATAATTTTGTGTTTCAAAATTTGTGTGTTTATTTTACAATTTTCTTTGTGTTTTTGAAAATTTTGAGCTGAAATGATTCTCATCAACATTTTTAAATCCATATCAATAAGTGAAACAATTTACCCCTTGAAACTAAGCTTAAATGAATGCTGAAATGACTTTGTTTCAAGTTCAAATATTTAGTAATTTCATGGAAAGTACACCGAATTTTGAATCCCATGCCACATCTCACTGTCTTTAAATTTGAAATCACTTTCCTGTGAGGCTTCTAAACCATTATTTTCATATTCTTTACATTCACCTCACTTCTTGAGAGAACCAAACCATACTCGATTTATCCAGAATTTGATCTATTCCTGTCAAAACTTGAGGGTTTGAGGTACTTGTGTTTAAATGATTGAGGCATTTGTTTGGTATTAAAGCCCCCTTTTCAAAGAATCCTTTTTTATAATGGCCTACCTTGAATATTTAATCCTTGTATCCCTTAGAATCCATGCACATCCTATTAGGTTAAGCCACATTACAAGCCAATTTTCCCTATCCAACCAACTCTTGAAGTGAAATTGCATAATCTAGTTGAGCTTAAGTGTGGGGGAAGCTGTCTTGTGTTGTGCCACCACATTATGTGATACTTTGGGTGGAAAATTAAATTCTGAAGAGATGTGTTTGCTGCTAAAGAAAGTCATTATATTGAAAGTTGTGCCTTTTCTGGAGCTTTCATGACAAGTGAAGATGTGCCTTTTCTGGAGCTTCTAATTGAGGTGGAAAGCTGTGCCCATCTGGAGCTTTCAAGAAAATCATGTTTGAGAAGATTGACATTTTTTATGCTGAAATGATGAATGGTGTAAACCTTTCATGACTTTTCATGATGATGGAGCTGAATTGATACTATGGGGATTGAAGAGAAGACCATATTTAAGTGAAAATTAGATTAATGCAATTTTGCTTTAAAAGAGTCAAGCCCTCCTCATTCAGCCTCAGAGTTTTTCACATCTTAATCCTACCAACCGAAAGCCACAGAACAACCCTGAAAAGTCCTCATGATAAACATATGTCCTTGACTCACATCGGGTAGCGATGTAGGAATCTATCAAGCCTATGGTGACCCTTGTATGAGTTTGGATGAGAAAGACATTGCAAAAAAAAATTGATATTTGAGTGATGAGAGAAAATTCAAGCGAGGTAAGTGTTTTGTGCATGGGCGGATAAATGAAGAGGAAATATATTGAATGATATAAATGGAGAACTTGAAATAAGGTTTTTTATGAGGCATGATATCTTTTTTATTCTTGGTGTGAAATTGATTGATCTTAAAGATATGTGTTTTAAAATTGGTTTTGATTTGATATTGATGTTTACTTGATATGAGGTTTTGCCCAGGTGTGCAAAAGGGTAAGTGTGGGGGAGTTGATAAAACACTATTTTATTGAATATTTTATTGATAATAAATGATATAATTTCCTCAAATTGTGTTAAACATGTTTATTTATAAAATATTTGGGCTTTGATCATTCATTTGAAAATTTGGTGAAAATTCCAGTTTTACCCTTAATAGTGCACTGTAGTATTTCGAAGATACATATTTTTATATTTATTATTTGAATTTGAAATTTTGTAACCGTGTTCCTAACTTAATTATCTACAACTTTTATTCAGGACACTACAGCTAAAGAGTTCATTTGTTTGTTGAAATTGGGCCATGAAGTCAAAGTTGGGCTGGGCTCGCCAGAATGGAGAAGGTTCTGTATGTGGGCCATATATTCTACATAAGAGCTTGGATTGAGCCCAAATTTTGATGAAAGCTCGGGGAAATGATGTGGCACAAATAATCCTTCTGGAAGGCCGGCCAATTCACGCGTTTTGGTGGTCCAATGGGCGGTGGAAGTTGGCATAAAATATTTGTCCGAATTTCCACATTCACACTTGAAACCACTTGTAACCTCTCCTCCCCTCCCCTCTATAAATTGGAGTTTTTCTCATTTGGAGGGGTTGGGACGTGCATTGGGAGATTGTAGGCAGAGGAGAATTTGTTTCACCCAAATTCTCCAACCATTGTAAGAGGGGTAGCTCTTGAAGCAAGGATCCCCTCATCGAAGCCTCATTCTCTTCTTCATTTTGTAATGTTTTCATTTGTGTAATAAACTTCATTGCTCTTCTTATATTTCTTCTCTTTTCTTCTATTTTGTTTAAATTTCTTCTTCTCTTAATCTTCCTAATTGGGCTGGAATTCTTGAGTAGAAGTGTTATTGTGTTATACCCATTTTAAACCTTTGCACATGCAAAACGCTTCCACGATGATTACGCCACCCATGGAAGAGTAGTCTTTTAGTAATCGATCTATATTCTACCCTCTTCATTTAATTATTTTGAATCAATGAGCTACTATAATTCACTTAATATGATCCATGAATTATGTTTTTAAATTGTAAGAAACTAAGAAAGAAATTGAACAATTAACACAAAAACACGCGAGGTCGGGATTTTGTGTAAATTGTGAGAGCGTGATCTTAATCGGTAATACAAGACCACACGGGATAAATTTGTAGAGTTCAAATATAATCCCTAAACACAATTCATCCTCATTTCCAGAATGGATATGTGCCTTAATTTACCACTGATCATAAGCTAATCTTAGAACATCAATCAAAGCAGGGTGCTGCGATTGCACGTTCCAAAGTTAGCCTAGGTTTAAATTCACATCATCTTTGTGGTAAAGTTAATTCTCGTAGGGTTCGGGATTTAACAAATTAAGGGATCATAATTAAGTGAATGTTAATTTAAATGATAATGATTAATAATAAAGTGAAGAGGTAGAGTTAGATCGATTACGCTTTTTAAATAGATTTCTAAAAAAACATCTTCTTGTTGTGTCATTTAAATTGAAATTCATTTCAAAACTAAAAACAAAAAAAAATTATACAATCTTCTTCCAGCAAACTTCTTCTAGATTCATAAAGTACAAAAAACCCCAATCCTTTAAAGTAGTGTTTTTATTCTATTCTATTTTATTTTATTTTTTAGAATACCTCTAATAAGTTGTTAAATTCACTTCCTCCTTTGAGAGACGACCTTGGTCAGCCACTCTGCTGCACTTAAGTACCCCAAATCACACTAATCATTTGAGGGCGCCCACGACAGTGCTCTTTCAGTTACTTCTTAAGAATCATCACAGTGATAGAATCATTAGGGATGTAAATAAACTTGTAAGGACAAGATGTTTTTTAAGAATTGATGTAGAAAATAAAGATTTATTTTCCCAATTTTAACCTAAATGAACTAATTAAGGATTAGGTGAGGTTGATTGGATTAATGTTATGAAAGAATAACTAAATGAATTTGAAAGAAACAAACTCTATAAATTGGTTTAATGATATAAGGAAACTTCTTTAATTGGAGTAAAATTTGTATTCATAAATTAATGTGTTGAAAATGGAATCATTGTAAGAAATAATGAAATATTAGTTTATCATGTATATAATCAAAATAAATAAATAAAATATGATCAAACATGTTCTCCAGTATCTAGAGTTTAATCAATTAATATGATACTAGCCTCTACAACATTCATCAGTTTCAAACATTTTCAAATGGACTTGAAGTGTTCTTTGCTTAGTGGATATGATCAATAAAATGTTTATGTTGAAAAAACTCTTATTTTTATAGACACATTACATCCTAAACATGTTTTTAAAGTTACCAAGGCTTTTAGAGACATGAACAAGTCTCTAAATCCTTGTATGATAGACTAACATGATTTTTGTTACAAAATAATTATTGTAAGGGAACTGCTGATCCCAACCATTTTATAAATTTAGTTAATAGAAATGTTTTAATTTTTCAAATTTATGTTGATGACATTAAATCTATATCAAATCAAATCAACAATAATTAAATGATTAATTTGTGAATCTTTTGAAATCAGAGTTTGAAATGAGTTCGATGGGTGAGTACACATTTTTCCTTGGATTACAAATTTCACAATAACTAGAAGGAACGTAAACATAAATATATTAAAGGACTTATAATGAATTATGGATATTGAAAAACATAATATATAATTACTCCAACCATCACCTAAAATTCTATTGATCTTGACAATTCTAGGAAATCAGTAGATTAAACATTGTCTAGAGGAATGATAGGATGTTTATTTTACATAACAACTAGTCATCCAGACATAATGTTTTCATTATGCTTATATAAAATGATATTAATCAAATATGTTTTGAGTTTTACCAAAACACATATATTGTGTGATAATACTAGTGTCATTTCATCATGAAAAAACTCAATCACATATCTTTCATGCAATGCATAAATATATTATACATCACTTTATTAGGGATCACATACTTGAAGGAGATATCATTTTTCAATTTATCAGAACACAAGATCAACTTGCTGACATTTTTACATAATAATTATCCTTAGATAGATATGAATACATTAAAAAAGTTAGGAATGATAAACATAAGGTAATATTCCTTATTTACTTCTTGTTGAAACCAATCACCTTACATTAATAAACTCTTTTTCATAGTGGGAGTACATTTGTTTATTATTATTTTTTAATAAAAAAATTCAGCACATAAATTTTCTCATTCCATAATAATAAATTACGTAATAAAAGTTCTTCAAGAATATCCTTATCAATATTGAAAATTATTTCTATGAAATCAGTAAGGTTTGTTTTCTTACATTAATTATCGTAATTGTAGTTTTACTCATTCATAAAACTACCTTTGTTTAGATAAAATCCATCGAATTCAAATTCCTTAAATCCAATTTTTCTTTAAAACATAAAAATATAAGAATATGTGAATCATTCATAATTCATATCAACAATAAGATTAGATCAAATTAATCTCAACGATTGGATCTATTTGATAATTTGATTTGACGATGACAAGCCTATTTAAAGGGACCCCATCCTCTCATCCCACATCGGTTATTTCAGTTTTTTTCTCTGAGGCTCTCCAAATCATTAAGTCATCCAATTAAAATATTTATCTTTATTAGATTACAAATATCTCTTGATGCTTATCCTCAGGCTCCGATGAAGTCTCAATACACCATGGAACCAGAGGATTAGTTATTGCTCCAAGAAAGGATAGTGGGTTGAAATTTCTTTTTGATTTATAATTATTTAATTTCAATGATTATAATGTTGAATTGGTAAGAATTTGTTTATGTTGCTAAAGAAAATAATCAAGATCTCATGTACCTAGACCTTGTAGTTGAATTCTATAATTCAATCATTTCCTAGGAGCATGGTGGGATTGAGATTTTTATGTTCAGAAGATATGGAAAATCATACTCGCTATATTTCAACAAGGTAAACCCTATCATAGATATTCTTTATGAAGGTAAATCAATTATATGATCACACCAGTTACCTAAAAAATATGGATATTGGGAGAAGAGTAATTATTTTTTGGCCACATACTCAATAATGTCAATAAAACTAAGATTTCTTATCTCTCAACAAACCAAAGTCCTGTAGCACTATGGATGCAATGTATTATTATCCGAAGGAAGGGTGAATAGGATTCACATAAGATATGTGAATTATTTCCCTTATATTTCCTTGTCAATCTAGGAATGATAATCTCGATGATGTATATCATTATTAGAATCTCCAACATCATGAACGGAAACATAAAGTCTCATATTTTTATGTATATAGTAATTAAATAAAAGATCATTGTGTTATGTTTGGAATCTATCTTGATACCCTGCACCTCAAAATCTACGAATTTAACGATTATGTTACTCAGTGATGATACACTAATAATGATTAACATTTATTTCAATGTTTAATTTGAAGTGTTTTATGATCTTCTTGATACGTAAAATCATCCTGATGCAAATAATGATAATTTTTCTAATCCTTCGAAGAAAATAAATGAAAAAGTATCAAAACCATAATCCTCACCAACTAAACCAATGAAGAAAAAAGATTTTTCTGATTAAGTATTTTCTAATTAGAGGGTGCACAATAATAATAGAAAGGAAAGAAATCCTATTTTTGGGATTGACCTTGCATAGGCTACATATTTGAAAACTGATGAAGCTAAAAAACTTGAGAAAAAATCATCAGAGAAAAAGAAAAAATAACTTGCAAGAAGATGATTCTCAATCATTGTTAAAAGAAGTTGAGAAAGAATCATACCGGATTCAATTAATTAATGCATTATTAATGTAAGCTTCACATCCACAACCTATTTTTGACAAGGGTGAAATTCAGCATAAAGAAGAAGAATAGGATGATGAAAGTGAAGAGGTCATTAAAATGTTAGAAGAGTGTCATGAAGGGAAGAGTCCTTCAGTTAAACTCTCAATTAGATCTACCCAAGATTCATCCACCAAAACTACACCAGATAAATAAAAGGAAAATTCTAAAGATAAAGATGTTAAATAAAGTAATTTTATTGATGATATTGATGAAAATGTGGACATCGTTCAGGAATATGAAGAGGAATATAATGTTAAAGATAAAAATCAAGATGCAGCTTGTGTTTTTGAATAGTATACTACTAAAAATGTTTCTTCTTCTAAACACACCATTTAAAGATATAGTTGAATTATATAAGTCAATGTTTTTTAAGGAATTGAATGATACTCCTTCAGAAAAAGGCACATTAGATTCTAAATCTTCATCATCCATGGGGATTGACTTATTTTCCAAATCACTAATAAATCTTGTTCATTCAATTTCATTCCTTCCAAACAATGAATATCAATGTCATATTCTTCAGTAGTTAGTCAACGTGAAAATAGATTCTAAAAATTTGTTGATGGAATATCTAATCAATCAAGAAATATATTTCAAACCCTTTATTATCATTTATGAATCTCATTGAATGTTTTTAAAGAAGATTACATCTTTCTCGAAATAAGTAGTTGATGACCATAAACTCGTAAGAGATATTTTTTTAGACTAATGAAAAGTTCAAGATTCTTTCAGAAATGTTGAATCAAGAACAAGCCACTATTATCCAGGAAGACAAAGATCTCTTTAGAAAACATCATTCTGTTACTATTCCCAAAAAGAGGGAAACAGATACCACAAATTAGTTAGTATAGAAATTCATATTTAAAGAAGAAATTATCATGTTTTGATATGAAATAATTTAGTCTCTTAAGAAATTAAACCAAGATAAATAATACTTACTCAAGAATTACCAAGAAGATCATAAGGAGATAAAGAAGATGATGTTTATCCCCAAGAAGAATCATCCATAGAATAAAAAGGATGATTGATGGACATTAAAACTCTGATTTGTTGTTGCACTATTTTTTCAATTTTAATTAAATCACCTAATTATAATTTGTTTTGTATGATTCCTTTCTAACCATTCATATTCCAAAAATTTTCCCTTCCATTCCTTTTTGAAAATCACAAAGGTGGATAAATGTTTGAAAATAATATCATGTTATGGGGAATTTTAATCAAAATAAAAGATCTATTATGAAAGGGGGATCATAATCTAAAAGTATACATTCTTTATAAAATGAATATTATTTTCAAGATAATTTCTAAGAACAAAGATCATGATTTTTACAATGATAGAACCATAGGGGGAGTTGGTAATATTCATTAAGCCACAATTAAAAGGGAGATAAGTTTTTATTTCAAAATTTACAAAAATAATATTTTTTTAAAAAAACATTTTTTGTACATTCAGAGATTTCAAGGTTAATACTTTATCATATTTGTTTCCCATTCCTTTTTGTTTTGAAAATAACAAACACATTTTTCAACAGAAATTATTTTCTTTCTATAAGGAAATTTATTTTCATTAACCTTAACATGATTTTATATGTTATTCTTGATGTTCCTTATGTATGGATAACCATATTTTTTAAGATTTAATTTCCTTATGTATAATCAGATTATTATCTAAAATTGTGGAACTATACAAGTTATTAGAATCTGAGTCTCACTATTTTTCAACTAAAATTCCATCTATTTTAGACACTGAATTATCTAAAATTTAGACTACAAATTCTCTTAAATTCAGACTCTGAATTCCCTGAAATTTACACTATGAATTTTATGAAATTCAGACTCCTAATTATCTAAAATTCAGACTCCAAATTCACTAAATTTCAAATAGTTAATTATATAGAATTTACACACATAATTATCTAAAATTCATACTCCAAATTCTCTAAAATTCAGACTCTAAATTCAATGAATTTTTACTCCAAATTCTCTGAAATTCAACCTCATAATTCTCTAAAATTCAGATGCAGAATTATCAAAAAATTGGACTTTGAAATCCTCATAATTCATACTTTTAATTTCTACTCTATTTAAAATCCTATTATTAATTATTTTTAATTTTATTTATCTTCTATAATATATTGTACCAACCTTATCATATCCTAATTTACATAATTTTATTAATCTTTTTAATGATTTTTTACATGTTATATTTCCTTACACATGATTATGTATCAATGAAATGATGTTGTAATATCTATTTTATCTAACTATAATAGGAATGAAACATGTATAGGTACCTCAAAAATTCTAATATAATATGATCATTAGAGGAGGGAGCTGATTATTTGAACCATTTTCTATAAATAACCCTTCCATTTTAAGAGTTCGACACACATGTACAATATTCATAAGTGTTGGATGTGTTGATTTCTGTAGAGAGAAACTCTCATGATTTGGGTGATTTATGAACATATTGTTCAACCATGAACAAATTATTTATCTTAGAGAGACTCTAATTTATTATATGTACAATTGAGGGCTTCCAAGAATAATATTAAAAAGTATCCAATTACCTTAATGTTTGAGGACTTCTAGGGATAGAAAGACAGAGGTTCCTACTACCTTAATGTTCGAGGGCATGCGTGGATAGAAAAAAAGACTCTGATATTCTTATCTTTCGATTACCCTAGTGTGGGTAAGACATACCATATTAAATGTACAAATAAAGAGACCTTTATCCATGGATGTTATATAACCTTGTCTTTGGGATAAAAGTTTTCGTACTAACTATGGTTTTGTAATATGTTTTTATATCTTCTTCAATTTTTTTAAAGAAATAAAGTATATATTTCCTATACATTCTTATACATGTATACACTAATATATAATATTTTATATACTTTAACGTTGAATATTTCTCTAAGATAAACTTTCATAATTTTATTTAAGATAAACTCTTTTAAGTTTAGGTTCTTTATTATTGGACATTGGACCGTCCAATGATAGCATTATTTAAGGGCCAAATAGGATTTTTGAATTCACCTAGTTTAACATTGTTAAACATAGACTTCTTTTAGGCTTAAAAATGAATGTTTTAAAACAACCATTCCACCCCACCCGCAACAAGTAATTGAGAATCTATGTCTATATTTTGATCCTACAATCATTTCCTCAAAATGGAATTAATAGCTAATTGATCCTTCTTGGATGGGGATAGTTGTTCCTGGTGGTTCTTGATATTGTTCATATCTTGAAAAACTAAGTAAGTATATATATATTGTTTTCAGCTCCATGTCCAATCATATTGGATATGTGGTTATGATAATCATTGCATTTCCCCTCACATTTATTATTGGCCACGTTTCCCCTAAGTACCACTATTTTTTAAAATTTATAATGTATGAAAAAAGGTATGTCAATAAATATTGAATGAATTATTATTTTATTTAATTATTATTATAGGTATATTTTATGGAATCCCTATGAATATCCTTTTGGAAAAATATTAATCTATTTCATTTTACATATATATATGTTTATATTTATTCTTCTTACTACTATTTTATAATTCCAATTCCCAAATTAACATAACAGCACTTTGATAAAAAATATAATGACCATAAATTGACTATTACATCATTTTTATGATAAAAACATAACAAAGACAAAATTCAAGGATCAAAAGAATTATTGTATTTGGAAAATTAGACTCCTTCATAAATTTTACATAATAAATTATAATCATTAATTTTAATCTAACTTTTTTATCCTTAAAAAAAATCTCACAATCATTTTAGTACTTATAATAACCTATGAATATACATCAATGAAAGGGGTGAGATAAAATCCTAGTAAGTGGATCAATAAGGGACCTAAATAAATATAACATGTGTAAAAATAATAACAATAATTATATCATAATAATAAAACCATATTAAAAATCATTATGGAAACATGTAATAAATTTATAGTATGTCGTAATCAAAAAAAATAAACATCATGTCATAGTGGCCAAAATCCCCCAACACAGTTGTGAAAAAATATAGCTCCATGTTCACACATAAAAAATGTTCACAATTATATACTAATAATTATGAAGAAATATATTATCATGTACATTAATATTACACATTATCTCAAGAGATACATCACATTATACAATGCATTGGAGAAATATTTAATCCCACTCCCACCCATGACATCATAAAATTTACATAATCATGCATAGAAGATATAACCTAAAAAAATTAAATAATTAAATTACACATGAAATCAAAAAACAATTAACAGTGATTACATAAAGAATACATTTATGTATGATATTTTGTGTTACCATATGAAAAATGGAGATCATTATTTTCAATAAAATATTGTTTTTTCTCTACAAATGAAATTGAACAAGGGGATTTTATGATTTGGTTTGAAATGTAATGAATTTTTAGAAAATCATTTTATTGGGTTATAAATTACGGTGGATTCATGAGTATCCTAGTAATAAAGGGGAAGGATAGTTAGTAGATATGTGAGGTAAAGTAGAGTTACTTATATAACAAATATGTTGTGAAAATTTCATGATCCAAAGAAATGTAGTTGGGTCCTAGAACCCCCTTATGTTTTTTCCTTCTTTATTTCTTAACATTCTCACCTCCTAAATAATAAATATAGATAATTAAAACATTTATCCAGAAGATAATTATCTTAAATTTTACCTTTATTTATCAATTATATTCATTTGAATATATTTTATCATTTCCAAGGTTTATATGGTACTCATTTTGATATCATTTTTTACATAAAATTACCCTTTCTCATCGACTATCTATATTGTTAAATGTAATTTATACAATAGTATAATTATATAAAGAAGTATAAAATATATATAATTAATTTTTTGTATGTTATATGTATTTTACAATATCCATCCATGATTTTGGTTATATGTTTTGACAAGGAAAAATATCAGTAGGTTATTAACCATCCTTTGATAGGACCTTATCAATATAGTAGAAAAATGGTATTCTAAATTTCTATATATAAAGTAAATATGTTATATAAATTAGATTAAAATAATTTATATGATATTAAATTAATTTATAATTGATATTATATGGTTTTTTGGTGAAAAATGTGATAAAAACTTTTATTAGAAAAATATGATGAAATAAAAACAAGAATAGTTTATCGAAGTATACTATATCCTCACTGTAGATTATCCTATATGCCAAAAAATAACCCTTAATTTTTTCTAGGGAACGTCGCTAGGTTTTATAAGGGTCTTGAGAGGGAGGATTTTGGAAGAGGATAGGCTTTTTCTAATGGGGAATGAATGATTTGCCATGGGATCAGAGAGGGGATATTTACACATAATAATAGATGTATTAATCGAATAAAATATTATATCTAATGAAAAACATGTAATAATGAATTTTTGAAAATAAAAATCATATATTTTTAAAATATAATGGGTTTAAAACTTTAAATCCCATTTATAATAATAATTAAATAGTTTATTAAAAAAGATATTGGAAAAAAAGAGAATTTGTTATTTTATGAAATCACTTTTGACTTTAGCTTTTTCAAAGTTCATTTATTGAAAATTATGTTTATTATAATTTAATGAAAAAATTATGAAATATATTATATCATGTCCTATCAAAATATTCTAGAGAGTACTATTTCATTATTACATCCTAAATATTTAAATTTATGTTTAATAGGTTTTGTGAAAAATGGTGTTTTTAAAATTCACCTGAAAATTGAAGTATTTTTAAATATTTATAAAAATAAACCATGTACAATTGTTTTGCGCTGATTTTAATAAATATGATAATTTTATCATATCAAATTTCTATAGTAGATAAAATTAATATTTGATTTAAAATTTATGCCATTTAAAACATAATTTAAAAAATAGTTTAATAAAATTATTTTAATATTTTAGGAGTGTTTTATAATCATGTGATTTTATTTCAAATTAAAATAATTACATTTACTCAAATTAACCCTATTAAATATAATTTTTATAACAATTAATTTTTTTCTGGAAAAATTACTATTCCAACGGCCAGGTTACCATTCAAAATAATTAGGTTACTATTTAAAAAAGTGGTGTTACTATTCAAAAAATCACATCACAATTCCTATGGTCACATTATATTCTATAAATACCACATCATTATTTTACTCAATATTCAACTTAATTTTTATCAAGGTTATATATTTCTATTTTCAATGATGTGGATTTTTTTACTTATATTTTGTTTCTTTTCTATAGTTTTGGTTGTGGTAAAGATGAATATAGTAGATTGGGGTTATCCATATATTTAAATTAGAGTTATTCTATTTTATATATTTTTTCTAATTGTGGTGTTTGTAATTTTAATTGGTTTTATTGAGGATTAATGTAATAGTATTTATTTATGTAATAAATTTTTTAATTTTTTTATATATAATATTATATATAATTTATTGAACTAATTAATTTCAAGAGAAAAATATATTTTATAAAATATAGAATGTTCAACATCATGTGAATGGTGTTAAAAAAATTATAATATTATTTACAAAATAATCATTGATAATTTATTGGTGAAACTATTGGTGGAACGTAATATATAAAATATCATTTCCTATTGGAAATTATATTAAGAACATCGTGGAGATTATGATGGATAGTATGGGATATATTTCATAATCAATATCACCTTCAGGATGGCATTATAAATTATTAAATAGTTTAAGGATAATTAAGGTAATTTATAGAAATAATTTATAAAATATCTCTGTCATTGGGAATGACACAACCTCACTCATTAGGATTATTTATATTAATGACATAATATTTTCTATGAATAAACTAACGTACTATAAGTACATTCCAACATAAAATAAAAATTTGAAGAAAATTTAGTTGTTAAATGAAATTATTCATGGTTTTTCATGTTGGTAACTCCACAGTTTTTTTTACTTCAATTATATGAAATGAAAAATTTGGAGTTATTAAAATGGTATATAATTTAATAATAAAGATATTATTCCACTTTTATAATATTTTAGAAATTTTTAATCATTGATAATGAATGAAGTAATGTGTTACAAACTGATTTTTTATAAATAATCTAAATAATAATATATAAAATCAAGACTATATTCATTTTTCTAATAGTATATGAAATTCCAATGATTCTTAAGGAGTCTTATTTTCTTATTTTAATGACAATGTTTTGTTATATTAATGGTAATTCACATTATGGAATGAGTTATAACAATGATAAAACATTATCATTTTTTAGAATTTTATATTCTGATATTGATGATGATATTGGGGATTATAAAATGATATTTGGTGATGAATTGTTTTGTTGAAGGTGATATGTTTCTTATAAATAAAACATTGAAATTGGAGTAACATTCTTCTAAATTAAAGAAAAATGATTTGGGTAACTCAAAACCATAACCCAAACGTTCTTCATGTAGAATCAAATCAAATTCATGAGGGGATACATTTTTATTCTATATATAATTCTGTTTAATAGTAAAAGATCAATATGTTTTAAAATATAAAATATAAAAATGGAGGTTAAGATTTGATAATATTTTGAACCACTTCACCATGGTGAAGGTGTAATATAGATGAAAAGGCATATAATAAATTACAAAAATGGATAAGGTATTTTATATCATGAATAATACCATATCATTAGATTTCATAAATCTACTAATATTTATTTTTTGTTGGTATTTCTACTTGAAATAATATTATCTTCATTTTTTTATATTCTCACTTTCATTCAATTTTTTTTGTAAATAGGGGACATTAATATGGGTTTAATTCTTATAATGGGAGATAGATTTTTATTATTTTGTGGATTTTATGAGTTGTAGGAAGAGAATTAGTTACCATATAGTGGGATAAAGGGGTCTTTGGAATCTAATTTTTCTAGATTATACATGTTTTAATAATAATTTTCTAAATTGTAAATGGGGATATTGAAGTTATCTTGAATATAAAGCTGAAGATCTACATTTATGTGAAGTTTAATAAATATAATTCTGAAGAAAATTACATGATACTATTTAATATATTATTGATCATTAAATTAATAATCATAGAATTCATAAAATAAATATTCACTTTGGTGGTGTGGGGATATATAAATATCATATTTAGTATCTTTTTAAACTACTTCTCATATTATCATTGTATAAATGAAATTTTTTGTTAATAATCATTTAATCAAAAATTATCAAGATTCAAGAATTGATATCATATCGTCGATTTCAACGATACATAATAAATTAAATTAGACAAACAAACAACCTATTAAATGTTTACAGTAATACACATCATGGTGCATGTAATTGAAAATTACATAGAAAAAATGAACATTCAAATGATCATGATTTCCATTACACATTTAATAGCTCTTAACTAAATAAAATTTTTTATCATACATACTAAATCAAAATATTAGTTCATACTATAATTTTATCCAAGATTTTAGTATCTAGTATTGAGAACATTTTAAGGTGTATATGTGTTTCCACCATAATAAAGGAAACCATTATACTTCATATAATGCATACCTTCATAAATATTAATTGGATATTTTGGTTATTATGTTTTGAAGAGGATGTTAATGATGATTAGAAAAAATGAAACCAAAATATTGAAATATATCATCATGTGTCAGTGGTATATAATCATTTAATTTAGGAAGGAATAAATTACCTCTTAGATTTTTACAGTGGCTCATTTTCAATTCCATGATTCAGATCACTCATTGGTCATGAAAACCATACCACATGACATATAAAAAAACTGTGGGTTTTTATTTTATCTAGATAATTGTGAATTATCACATTATGGAATGCTGTTAAATATAGATATTTTTGTTCAATAATGTAATTTATTATTTTTAAAGATTATAACATGGTTTGAGTATAAAAACATGGTAATAGACTTGTTCTAACATTAGATTTACAACATAATGATAACAATATTTTGATCAGTATATAGTGAAACAAATTTTCTATAATTATTATTCATGTGTTAAATATCATATTAATAATGTATTCCTCAATTACATGTTGATAATTAGCTAATAAAAAGAACTATGGGATCAGAAATCCCAATACTCGCTGGATATAGTCTCTCAAAAAAATTTGTTTTTGAATCCAAAGGAAATTAATTTTGTAACATATAATTTTTTCTCAATCTATATTCAATTTTAAATTTCATTATTTATTTCATTTTTTGATTATATGATTTAATGTAAATAGGAATAATTATTTTAATGTCAATTTTTATGTAATAACAATTACCCACAATTTTAGATCATCATCCATTATATGCATTAAATAAAAATATTGAGCCATAATGTAATTTGGGATGTAAAATTTGATTATATTTTCAAGATATATAATATAGGACAAGTATATTGACCACTAGTCAAAGTCCATTATAAAAACATTATACCAAAGGAGGACTAACAAGATTTTATGAATGGATATTAATATAAATTTTTATTAATAATGATTTAAATTCTTGATATATAATAATTAAAGAACTCATAATTCTCTATAAAAAATTGGATTACCTATTTTGAGATGATGATCCAATAATTATAAAGATCATTCATGATAATAAATTTATTTATTAACCTATGTATAATAAAATATTACAATTCATTATTATATAATAGTTTTTTATCTCTAATAATTTTTTGTTCACCAATAATGTGTTGATGGGTTAAAATATTCATTTTTATAATAGATTTTATGGTTTCTAATGTTAATTATCATTTATTACCCTTGTTATAGTCCATTAAATGAAATATTATTTATTACCGATTTATATACATAACTAGATTAATTTCAGTATATTTAATGAAATATTTAATTCTATTATTATATTTAGTTCCCTCCTGAGATCAAATAATAAATAATTATATTGCTGGAACCATTTTGGGTACCATAAACATTTCATAATTCCATTGAAATAATTCAATTGGGTGTTCTTCCAAAAGATTAAAATTTAAAGACAGTAGTTATTCATTGCATATTGATCATTAGTTTTTTAGTAATGAATGAATCCCCATTGTTATTTTTTACCATTAATTCTATAATACAATTAAGACTCTATAATATATTTTTCACTTATAATTGAACAATGATCTAGATATTTTTATATTGTAGTCTCTTAGATTTTTAATTATTTTCATTCAAATTTAGTTTTTAAAAATTATAATCAATTAATTTTTTTCATTTTTTATTTTCAAGTACAGAGTCATTATTTTAAATTAAAATATTTTTTCATTATATTCATTAAATTTTTTTTAATTTTTACTCACATTTCAAGGAAACTAAAACATATTTTATAGTGTTTATTATGAAAAAAACTTTTTAAAAAAATATTTAAATCTATTATACTTACATTAATGAGTGAAAATTAACCCCTTTTATGTTATTCTCTATCACATTGAACAATTAATCATCTTTTCTAATTAATAATGATATATTGGAAATTACATTAAATTTTATATAATATTAAATATTTTAAAATATTTTTTAAAATGTTTATCCCATTCACTATGTTTAATGGATTAAAAGACACCTAAATTATTAGTGGTCTTTATCAAAAAATGAGTAAACAACCATTTGACCCATTCATAGTGATGTTCTAAACTCTATAATATTCATTTTGTTTTGGGAATAAGTCAATTGAAATGAAAAATAAATGGATGCATCATCATTCTATCAATATAGAACTAAATTTAAGATAACAATTATATACCACACAACATATTATATTTTCATGAATCTCTATGTGTACAATAATTTACAATGCCTTTAAATATTCATCAGAAAATAATGAATATAAATAATATAATTTAATGGTATAATTTTAGGAAAAAATTCCCCATGGCATATTATATCTAAAAAACTATAAAATTTAAATTTTTGGGAAATATATGATTTGAAATTGTTTATTTTTCTTCTATTTAAAATTAAAAATACAATAAACATCCCAAAAAATGACTAAAATATTATTTCATACTATAATGACTACAAAATCAGGGTCATAATTATTGAATAAAAAATCATTAAAAATCCATAACTTTTAACAGTACAAAATTTATTGGTGTTGCAGCTAATATATTGATTGATATTGACATATATATTTTAAGAAATGATAACATACTACTCAAAAAAATTAAATTCATAAGAATGATATAATGGAATGTGTAAATGTATAGAATATGACATGATTAAAAAAAATTAATCATGGAAATATCTTAAGTATCAAAACAATAATATCTTAAAAAACAGTGTTTCACTCAATTATTAAGAATTACCAATAACAAATAATGATTCAAAACTAATGAGAAATCTATTGAGTGATGTAAATATTTTAGTCCACCCTCTAAATAAAAAAATCATAATGATATGTGTTACATAAAAGGTTTTTAGAATACACTCTAACTATTCAATAAATTTAATGGTATAATAGGATTTAACATATGGAATTGATGGGATACATTTTATAATTTTTATATATAACTGAATCTTGGGTAATATAAAGGGAAATTGAATTTTAGAAAATAAATTTATGATGTTGTAGAAAAAACTAATGTAGTAATATAAAAAAAAATTGGATGAATTTCTAATTCAAATGGGAATAATGAATATATAGAAAAATATATGATGTGTTTTAGAAGAAAACATTATTTGAAAATCCTAAATAATAAATTATTTATTTATAAATCCTTGGAAAATAATGAAACACAATATAAAAAATGGGTGATTATATTATTTGACAATGTTGAGTTTTATTATTATTTTTTACATGGAATAGTGCATAATATAGAGTTATAATTGAAATTTGGTTAGTTTAGTTATAATATATTGATACAATTACATGGTAATGGTAGTTACATGAATGTATAAAAAGGAGATCTAAATTATGATTAATTCCTCTATGAATTTATATCTTTATATAACACCTTTTCTAAATTATTATATTTATAGAATTAGATTTAGATAATTTATTTAGGGAAAAAATATTTGATGTTTAATGTAGTATTATTTTTTCATTCAATATATTTTTTCTAAATTCAATGATTTTTTTTTGGAATTTAAGGAATTATATATATATAGAATCTATTATGGAGTTATGTAACTACAATGAATATGTGGGTTGTTTTATAATAAATAGGATACTAGGTTTGTGGGATTCATTATGATAAAATAGTGATTTTAATAAATATTGATGGTTTTCTAAAGAACATCTTATACTAACATGGTTTTTTGGTATTCCATTTCACATTTATTAAGGGAATTTTATTCAAATTTTGATGTGATAATAAAATGAAAATATTCCTTATAATTATATGATATTTCATAAAATTATATAATGAAAGGGATTAAATATTTTTTATAATTATCTTGGATGTTTTAATGGACTACAATTAGTTTGTTATAAAAAATAATAATTAAAATGGGTTTTATAGTAGATGAGTTAATTCTATAGAGAGTTTGTAAGGATTTAATAAAATAATTTATTTGTTTAATTTTTTTAAATGATGAATAAATTTTTTTTTATTTCATGAAATTATTAATTATAATGTAATAACATGTATATGAGGCATTAAAAGGGATTGACGAGGTATATTCAACAATATTTAGAAAATTTTCTTATAAAAAATGTATTATTATTTAATATGGTGTCCCCTAAATTTTTCAAGATAGTTTATAAGAACTGGTTTAAAAAAATATAGAGGTGTGAATTAAATTTTCTTCATTATTAGAGAAAAATCAGGAAAAAAGGAATAACATTGGATTTTTCATATTTAATTTTAAAAAATATGATCTGGGGTGAAAGAATTTGATTTTTAAATTGTAAATTATAGTATATAATTTTCCATATATTTATTATTGTTTAAATAAGGATTGAAGAATAATACCCTTTCTCATTATTTATTTCATTCTTAATTTGAGATTTTGAATTTATAAACTGTGGTTAATTGAATAAATTGAGATAAAAATTTGAATTATAAGATTTAGAGAATCATGAAAAAATGGTTTTCTGATATGGATATAGGACAAAGAGATATCTTAAGTACATAGGTGAGAATCCACAATATTGGGTTGATATTTTGAATTAAAAAAAACATTTTCCCTTATAAATGATCATAAAATTGTTTAGTGATAAAATTTATGTACACAATATTAGGAAAATTATCCAAGGGGTATGAATCATGGTTATAACTATGAAATATAATTACAGTGAAAGACATTCAATTTATTTTTAAGGGATATACTTAAGGTTGTAATATGGTTTGGATAACCATGATGTCAAAACATGTGATGTGAATAAGTTAAGAATGGTCTAATCTCATGGTTTGTGATTTTTTTTAAATCATTCCCCTAAAATAATAGTCATACCAACATCTCTTAAATATGAGGATTACATATTTTACACACACAAAAATTATTTAAAATAACCTTCCAATAATTTCGTCTATCGTACATCATTAGACAAAAGGATCCTTTTCCCTATATTCATCTTCCATTAACCATTGATACGTGTTGATTCATGGTGAATTCATTGGTATCTTGGGGAGAATATTTCTATACTCATTCTCAAATGTTTAATTCCATTTTACCATCAGATACTAGTTTCCTCCATATTGGATTCTTTGGCCAACTCTAATAGGTTATGGTGAAATAAACTTTTTAATATGGGTATGTTATTTAGAGTGGCTAAAAGAAATAAAAAGTGGATTAATTATTATAATTTCATGTTTTTTTGCGATGGTATATCCACAGTTGAATTTATATATCAAGTTTCAATAGATAATATAAAGTTATATATTGAAAAAAAAATTATTTGATATTTATTTTAACATTGGCGATGCTGGGAGTATTCTAAAAAAAATGTGTTCTTGGTCGTGGATTCATTGAAATCGGATGACCTGATGACTTATTATAATATTATATCATTTTAATATAATTATAATATGTTAACATTTAATTGGGAAAATTATTTAGGAATTTTATGAAATAATAAATTAAAAAATGTGGCATGGAATAGGATATTGATATTATTATTTTCTTGTAATGTATTAGGTTATATAAACCTAGATTGTGTAATTCCTCCCATGTTTTCACCATGATTTATAGCCATTGAGAAGGAGTTGATAAGTGGTCTAAGCTGTTTTGAGTTCAGTTATAATATATTTTTGAATAATTTTTATAGGATGTGTTTATTCATATACTATTTCACAAAGGAAGTCATGTTGTTTGAGTAGCCTATATGAAGGTGTACCTCTCCCTCTTTATATGGTAACCTATCATGTGACATTATATATCACAATGCCATCAGGGAATTATTATTACACTAAAAAATTATCTAATTTCATCTAGATTTCATTATGGTATCCAAAATTTCACGTAACATTCTTTTGGATTCTATAAAAATTTAACCTACATGAAATTATATTATTTATAGTTCATGTAATTGTTTTTTGGTCACACATGAGAATCTATGCATTATGATCCATATGTAAGGGTAATGTAAATTTGGGGATGAGTTATTTGAAATTCTGACAAAATCCTATCTAAATCATGGTCGACCGTGTATTCCTTAGAGATCTCACTTATGTAATATGAGTTGGATGAAGATGATGCAACACAAGATGATGTGACATTAAATGTGGATCAAATGAACAAGAGTGGTGGAGTTAGAAAACAACCAATGTGGATTCACAATTAGGCAGATCATGTTGTTTTGATAGAGTAAGAATCCAGAATTATGAGGATGATTATAATACTTCATGGTGTTTCCTATAGTGGATGTAAAACTTATTTGAATGGGAGAAAGGATCACTTAGACAATAAGGTAATATTTCCATGTTGTATTCACATATCATTAATTCCGCTTTTCCATTTGACACAATAATCATTTTCTGTATTTCCTTATTTTAGAAGGTTCAGTTGATTTCCATTATAAATTATAATGTATCATAATTTTGTGTTTTGAATTTTTCCCTTTCATCTTTATCATTTTTCATTTCTATCAGACATCTAGAAATTTTCTATCACAATTATTGGCATCATAATCCTTTGATTCATGGTGTTAAATGCTTATTTGATTTGTGGTGTGTCTATAACATCTTTTATTTCTTATTCCAGATCACTCTTCTTGGAATGATGGATATAGTTCTTCTACATGGATATGATTTTTTATAAATAAAAATTAATTATTAATTCAATTATTATATGTTTGTGGAAGCTATTATAGAGTCTTGGGTCTTTTCGGAATTTTATGGGCTTGGAATGGATCATTTTATTTGAGGTAGGGTATTTCATTGACTATATTCACTTTATATAAATCATGTGTCTGATAGGTTTTGGATTCACATTTTTTTACCTTCTAGAACCGAATTCTTTCGTTTTCTATCCCCTTAAATTTATTGACTACATCTATCATCATTCTCTCATGATTGATAACCATGTTCTTGTGATTTCCCAGGGACTCCAAGAATTTACTTTTTAACAGAATCCCTTTTTTCGAATGATCCAAACATTTTCAAATATTTTACCACTCGTAGACCACCTATACTAGAGATTCATTCATGTATTCTATGTATTACTGATCACTTTATCCTGGTGATGTGATTGATATGTGGTTCTGGGAAAGGGGTTCCATGAATCTTATTAATATATTTCAAAAATCAATCTATAACATCCCAATAAATTAAAACAGTACTTTTATTTTAATTGTGTATTAAATTTTTTATAATTTAGTAGAGATATTTTCCATAAAAAATTTTAAGAAACATTTTTATTTTCAATAATCAAAACAAGTTCATATGAAAATTATAAAATATTTTTTTTATTTAATGATATAGTATCTTTATATCATAAATACAAATAAACTAATTTCTTAAATAACTATTTTTTTTTAAAATAACCCAAAATTATTTTTTTTAATTAAAATATTAATATTAATTTTTTTGTATATTTTTATATTTTTTTAATAAAAAAAAATTATATAATATATATTATGTTTATAAATTTACATTTTTAGGTATAAGTAGATAATTTGGTTATTATATTATTTTATTTATAAAATGATAATTTTAGATTGAATATTCACATGAATTATTTTTACTTTATTTAAAAATTATTAATAAAAAATTTAATTTCATAATGTATAAAAGTATTTTCTAATGTACATTTTGTTTAAATAAAAAAATTATTGTAATTTTAATTTAAAGAAATAAATGAGTTATAATAATTAATGTTTAAAATTGGATAAATTAATTTCATCAAATTATATTTAATGATAATATCAATAAAAATAAAAAAGCTTAAGGGTCAAACATATTTTTTAAGAAAATTAATATTATTATTTTTAAGCTAATATATTGTATTGTATTTTGGTTTTATAGCATTTTGAAGTAATAAATATAAATAAATAATTCCTAAAAAATGAATATATATATATATGTGTGTGTGTGTGTGTGTTTTAAAAATATTTTACATGTTAAAAAATTATATGTTTTTTTAAAATAAATACATTGAATAATTTAATAAAAAATAAACACAACTAATGTTGGAGTAAATGTAAAAATAGAAATATAAAATTAAAATGTGAAATGATAAAATTCTCATGTGTTTCAAAAAATTAATATAAGAAAAAAAAGGTAAAAAAAGTGAATGAGAGAGAGACTGTGTGTGTGTGGAAGGAAAAATAACGTCAAAGGAATGAGGAAAAAAATTCCAAAAATAATTGAAATAAAAAAAAGAAAGATGAAAATATGAATGATAAAAACATTAAAGAATAAAAGGGAAAAAATATGGTGACTCATGTTCAATCTGGTAAAGTCAAAGGGATCCCATTTTATAAAAATATTCAAACACATAAAGTTTGAATTATATATATATATATATATTATTCACATTATTTGTTTCATTATTCGTATGATGGAGTTAAATAATCGGTTCTCATAAAATTTTTAGACTAAAAATAACTGTATCATTAAACCTCTCTGTTGATCTATTATTTTAGTTCTATACACCCTACTCATGTTCTACAGGCCTACATTAGCACTCCACTGTCTTCTGCACCCATTCCTGCTTTATTATAGTTGTGTCTGACCTATCGTATTCGGTATTAATTTATGTTATTGGTTATATTTAACATAAAATTTATATATATGTATATATGTGTTTAATTATATTTATATTTTCAAATTATATAATTAAATTTTATTTGTATTTCATTAATTTTATCCGGTCATTGTTTTAGAAAAAAATGTATCAAACTTATTTTCAAAATATGATTTCATTTGTAATCAATTTAAAGAATCCCATTAGCCAATTATTTTAAAATAACTCTCGCTATTTTTTTAAATAGAAATTTAAGGAATTACATTGGAATTTTAGATAAGTTGTTTTATTATTGATATGATAAAATTATTTCATTTATAAATATGATTATAAAATTTATTATAAGCTATATGTTTAGGGGTATAATTCATGTGAAACAAGATTTAAATTATAAAATCCATTATTATGTAAGAATTATTTTTAATTTTTTGACGAATGCCATGCATAACATTGGATATGGCCATAATCAAATTTATTGTTGTCGTTTCATGAATTTTTTTCTCAAATAATCATTTAATTTATAAAGATTTTTTTTATTTCATTGCATAAAAAATCGATTTTTTATAAGAATGAGTTTATCTGGTTTATTATTTTATAAATATTAAACAAATTGATTATTCACAGTTTGAATGTATGTACGATTATTTTATTTTAAGAAAATAATTTTATTATAGTTTTTGAACTATTTTTGGGTTATAATTGAGAATATAATGATCATTAAAATGTTTTAAAAAATTGATGGAACTAGAGTATGGAATGTTTTGTTATGGTATGAAGAGTAAAACAATTACCTAAAGGGGTCACTTTCCCATATGAGATACGACTCATAGTCCTTATGGTTTTTCTTATGGCCTGTTGAGTATCATAATAAATCGATCTAAATTATTATTATCAAATTGAGAAATCCAAAGAATTATTTCCAATTATTATTACTTTGGAATTTAATTGTTTTAAAAATTATATAAACTTATTAAATTTAAATTTTTTGATATCTGATTTTAATAGTATTTATTTATTCAGAACCAATATTTTCAAAATAATTACTAATGATTATTAAATACCTTTATTGGGAAAATTAATGATCACCATATGTTTTAATTTTCTACCCATGTATATTAAAATTTATGTGTGGTGCATATTTCATTTATGTGGTAGTTCACATGAATAATTTTTGTTTAATTTTATTTTTTATTGTTTTTTTAATTAAAATATATGTATATAATTAGCAAAAACATAGGCAAGAAACGTTATTGTTATGTAAAATGATTTGTGTATTTTTTAGTTTTATTTTTAAAAAAAATACACATCATTTATAAGTATGGATCCCAAAATCATGAGTTGGTTGCTTTATAATTGGGGTCAGAGGGACGTTCCTAGTAACTCTAGAAATTATATGTTTTTGGAATATTGTGAAAGTTTAATCGTCCTAATTTTTCTAAATCTGAATATAGAAATTCTTAATTTTCAAGAGTTTGACGAAGGAAGTTTGAGGGAAAAATTATTTTATGGGAGAAGAATGTGACATCCCAATTAATAAAAACATTAATTTTATTTTAATTATATTTTTATTTGGTTTAAAATTTAAAATAATTATATTTAGTGAAAAAAAATTATGAAAGTAAAGTATTTTGTGTCATAAAAATAAGTTTATATACAAATTAAGATATATTACCTTGTATTTTAAGAAATAATATTATTATATTTTAAATCTAAATAAACTAATTATATAAATAAATGTATTTTTTATATAATCCAAAATTATTTATTTAAAATTATGTTTTAAAATTAAATGTTTTATATATTTTAATATTTTTAAGAAAAAAAATTTATATAAAATATATTATTTTTAAAAATTCTATTTATATATTTTTAGGTAGATAATTTGAATATTTTTTAATTTTGTTCCTCAAATAAAAATATTTGGAATAATATTAGCATGAAATATTATTACATGATGTTAAAATTTTTGTACAAAATAATTGATTTTCATAAATTATAAAATTATTTTTAATATAACGTTTGTTTTTAAAAAAATTATAGGAATTTTAATTTAAAGAAATTAATTTTTTATAATTATAAATGTATAAATTTTTATAAATTAATTTTATGAAAATAATAGATGTGAATGTAATAATAATAATAATAACACTTAAAGGTGAAACATAATTTTCACCTATATTATTACTATTATTATTATTAATATACTAAATTATATTATTTATTTTGTTTTATAAATTTTTGAAATTATAAATAATTAAAATTTTATTAATCTAAAAATGTGAATATAAGTAATATGTTAAAAAATGATAAATGTTGAAAAAAAAGTTATCTTTTTAGAATAATGGAAAATTAATATAAAAATAATCAAAACTAATGGTTGAGAAAATTTCAAAATAGAAAAAAAAATTCATCATGAAATTATAATATAGTCATGACATGAAAAACAATTTGATAAGACACAAATAAGAAAGAAATTTATAAATGAAAAAAACAGAGAGAGAAAATGCTTGGAAAGAAAAAAATAAAATGAATAAACAATAAAAAAATACAAATAAAAATGTAACAAACTATGAATAAAATGTGAAAGAGATATATAATAAATCCAAAAAATGATAAAAATAATATTGTGACTCACATTGCTTTGGGTTAAGTCAAAAGAATCCAATATTTCTTAACATTTTTCTATCACATAATGTACGAATCAAAATATATATTAAAAAATATAATATACATATTATGTGTGTCTTCTTCATAATATTGAGTTAAATAATTGGTTCTCATATAATTTTAAGATTATAAATTGTTTATTCAATATTCCTTTCCATTGATCTTTTTTGAGTTCTATATATCTTTCCCATGTTCTTCAGGTCTATTTGAGCACAACACTATATTCTATACTCTTTCTACATTTCATCTAATGTGTCTGAGTTATTATAGTTAGTCTAAATTTAAGGTATGGGCTATATTCGATATTAAATTTATATATTTTTATATATATTTTTATGTATATTTATACTTTCAAATTAAATAATTTTAGTTTATCATTTCTTCATTAATATCATGTAGTCTGTGTTTTATAAAACATAGTATCTAATTTATTTTCAAACAATGATTTAATTTATATCGATTCAATAAATCACATTATCTTGGTCTTTTAAAATTACACAGTCTCTCTCTATACATTTATTTTTAAACATATATTATTTATAAATACATTTTTTAAGAATTAATCAATTATTTAAATTGAGTTGTTTAATTTATGATATCATTAAACTTTTTATTTTATAAAAATAATGAGTCAAGTTGTTATATGTTATCATTTTATATGTATAATTCAGGTGTAGTAAGATATAAATGATTAATTCTATTATTTTATGTGTTAATTGTTTTTATATTTTCATGAATGTCATGAATAAAATTGGATATGACCATCATCTAATTTACTATTGAAATTTACCTCATTTTTTATTCAAGTAATCATTTAATTTTTTAAGAATTTATGTAAATTTATTTTTATAAAAATTAAATTTTATTTAAAAGGGTTTTCACTTAGTAATTGTTTTAGTAATGCTAAAAATTAAAATTTTTCTTTTTTAATAAGAATGTTGTATTATTTTATTTTAAAAAAATAATATATGTTTTAATTTTCTAATGATTAGGGGTTTTGAGTGGGAATAGAAGGAAAATTTATTTTTTACCTAAAATTTATGAAACTATATTATATAATGTTATGATATGATATGGGGAGTAAACCAATGACCTTCAGTTGATTCTTTCCAATATGATATATTGCACAACAAGAATATTTTATTTTTCTTATGTCCTATTGAGTATCATAATTTATTCATCAAAATAATATTTTTCAAACGGAAAAATGAAACGATTTACTTAAAATTGTTATTATTTTTGAAATTAATGGCTTTCAAATTTATATGAACTTTTTAAATTTCAATGCTTTGAAAACCATTATTTATTAATTATTTATTAAAATGAAATATTTTAAAACAGCTTACTAATTAGTTTTAAAACCGATTATCGAGAATATCAATTCTCACCATATATTTTAAATTTATTTTTCATAGGTTTAGTAGAATTACATTATGATTGGTATTTCATTGAGGAGGAAGCACACATGATGTCTTTTGGTTAATTCTAATTCAAAAAAATTATTATATTTTAATGTATGTTTCTAATTCTCCAAAAAAAATGACCAGAATATTTCATGGTACATAAAATTATCAATGCATTATCAGTTGTCATTTATAAAAAACACATTGTTTTTATGTGCTTAACCCATAAGTACGGGTTTGGGGCATTATGCATATCTTGGTAATGATGAATTGTAGATATTCTTCATGGGTGAGGTTGTCTTTATCATATGAATTTTCATTCTTGAACTCTTTTATAAATTCTATTATAGTGGAATATAGAGTCGAGGTTTGGAATAATGTATGTTTCCTCCATGAATTGTTTGTTTGTGATCCCTTCACTGTGTGTTTTACATTGTCTCCATGTTTTCTTCGATAAATGATAATATATATTATTCTATAAAATATGAATAGATGTTCTGATGGAATTGTGTAGAACCCTATGAATAGAAAGGTAATTAGGTTGGGGTTCTCTCTTTATTTCCATATTATACGATTTATAACCACTTCTCATAAACTATAAATATTTTGATTTATATATAGTTTGAAATATATATATATATATATGATTCTAAGAATAGAATTAGAATTTAATCAATAATTTACAAAGTGAAATGGAATGTATCCTGTTAATGAATATTAATAAAAGAAATCATATATTGAATGTGAATGGATTAAGGTCATTGAAAATGCATTTAAGAAAGTTATGATGAACAGTTATTCATATTGAAAAGGATGTTTATATCATTTTCGATCCATGTTACTATATTTTCCTTGTTTCACAAATTTTTTCTTTTCTATTTTGTTATTATATAATTTTATCCCACTATAGAGGTATGAGAGTAATGGGGTTCATGAAATAATGGAATAAAAAATGGCGAAGTTAAGAAATCATTTTAACTCAAAATTGAATATCCTATAATCTAATACATACAATAATTACTCAAATATTAAAAAACATCATCAACCGGGTCAATGATAATTAGTATACTTATCCCACATATATAATCCCCATGAACTCCACCATTTCAATTGTTCACTAAAACCATTCCATTTATAATAAAACATAGACATCAAGAACTAATATATAATATAATGTAATATAATTAATGAATGTGGGATCTAGAAATTAAATCATGATACACTTACTAGTAAACTATAGTTCACCGATCAAACTAAGAGAGTCTCATTAAGAGAACTTTTCACACATTTATCAAGAATACATTCTAGGAAAAAAATAAATTATACATCTACCTCCTTAAATTTCTATCAACAATCCATATTACACCATGTACATCAACTATATTACAAACCTTCACTACAACCCATACAATAACAACAAACACATAATTTTTGGAACCTAGTGAATCTATGAAATCCTTAACATTATCCTTGTAATAACATAAATATCATGATTCCTCAATACCCATTTGTTGGAATCATCATTATATATATTCATGAAATATAAAAAATACTATATAATCTAAATGATATGAAATAACCCCAACAATAATAGACCATAAATTATTATTCATGTCACAAAATTGTTATATAGTTTGAAATCAAAATCGAAACATACATTTTACTACAATGATGATCATAGATTATCCAATGGCTTTATTTTTCTACTACATTCCACTAACAATGATCCAAGACATGTTATAAATTATTAATTATTATCATCTGTCTCGATCGATTAATATTTTAAATAATAAACATTACCAATTAGATAAAAAAAGTGGTCAATCTAATAAAGCTTTCAATTTGTTCTTTAACATATTACTAGAACCAAATATCTAGTGTACTACAACATTTTTTCATTAATTGAATAATTGATTTTACTTAAATTCAATTAATAGTTTTTCCTTTAAAATAAATCATTGAGTCATCTAACATAAATATTTAGTAACAATATATTCCTTATATTATCTATTAATTTGTATAATATTATTATTACGAGAAAAAAATATTTAGCAAAGTTAATTTATTAATTTGATCATAAAACCACATCTCCAGAACAATAACATATACCCCTAAATACATCTCATCATAGATAAATTCATTAAACACATCACATAACTCGCAAAATCATATATTATAAATAACATTTTGAAAATACATATTTTTTTCTTACCTATAATGAATCCCCTTCTTATATCCTATATTATCATATAACCATATTACTAACCAAAAGATCAAAAAACTATCAATAAATCCCCAACTCAAACTTCCTCTATGCTGGGAACCCATACAATTATCTTATACTACAATCAACCTCTAGGAAGTAATGCTAAAACACATTACATAATGGGATTATGGGTTCTCATAACCAAAAATAGAAAAAAAAAACTCATTCCAATATAGTGATGAACTTTTAAGGTAGACACTAGATCAATTGACTATTAACAACACTCCTCATTCAATCACTAAAATTATAATCATATCTCACTACACTATCAAGAAAGTAAGGTATACATTATAATTCCCTCTAAAACATTCTATTATTTTGGAAACATCCTTTGGTTTATAGATGAAATATATTTGTGTAATATAAAATATGCCATGTTTTATCAATGAAAATAAATCAAAACATTTAAGTAAAGGATCAATATTAACCAGATATTATTATGAAATAGTCACAATGGTAATTTAACATTATTTTAATTATTCCAAATATCAATCATAGGTAATCTAATTCTAAACTCATTACAACCATATATATTCATCCCCCAAATCATTGCACATATCATAGTCAATCCTTCCAACAAAAACACCATGTATATACTAGAACCCTTGATAAACTAGTGAAATTATGTCTAAATATCTTAATCATGCAATTTTAATAAAATATTATGTCAACCATCCTAGAAAAATAATACAATTCATATGATGTATACACAATAGGATACACTTGTGGGAAATCTATGGCTATACAACCAGGGAATTCAATAACTTTTAAAAAATTAATGGGCTCCTAGAATTGTAATAAATTTTAGATTGAGATTTTTAATTTCATTATTTTCTGAAATTTATTGATCCATATGAATATATTTAAAAAAAATATGATTCATATAATAAAATATTACCCAGTGGTAAAAAATAATGATAAATTAAAATGAAAATGTTTAATCTACCGTGAAATAAAATTTATGAGGAAATCAATAACTACACATTTTAATATATTGATGTGTATTATAAAACTAGAATAATATGACTACTGAAAACATTTAACATATTCAAATATACTATTAAAGAATAATAACATGTCTTTTTATATAATTCCTAAATATAATTAGCTTATTTATTATATCACTTAATTATATTTGATTAATTTTTGGGAACAATACCATAAACATAGAATAGAAATCGCTCAACATGTCATCAATCAAAGAATACATCTCCTACAATTTAATTATATAATTTATCAACCTTTATTTAATTTTTTACTATCTCACAATAGATATCTATTTTGAAAAATTATTTTTAATTTTATTTATGTATTTAATAATAACATGTCATATAACATGATTATCTCTTTAACAACAAGGGTTCATTCACTCCAACATGATTGTACAAATTTTAGTAAATTTATTCACGGTAAAAATATCATCATATAATAAAGATTATGAATTATGGACTCATAATTGTAGAATGATTTAAAAAAATTACACATTTACCTAAAATGAATTTAATTAAAATATAATATTAAATAATATAATAATATATAACATGTAAAGCTATTTCATATTAAGAATGTTAAATCTAAAAAATGATGAAAAAAATCACTGAAAATATTAACCTTTCAATTCATTAGTGGAATTATTTCTTTTTTATACAAGAAAAATTAATGGCTAACATGCTTCAATCGGTTCACAAATTTACATACATAAAACATTAAATTTCAAATATAAATGCAATACTATGGAAAATAACTACATAATATTATCATAAAAACATAATGTAGTATTCTTAAAATATGTATGGACCAGTCACATAGAATGACAAAGATCGTGACTATATGGAATATACTTCATTGACACAAGATAGCATAAATAAACACACTACATATAATCAAAAGTCAAAAAAAATCATTGTTTGGAATGAAATCTATGAGAATGAAGCATTCACTATTCATAAATTTTGCATCCTAAGAAGTTAATTTCCACTAAAACATACTTAGTATGCTAATATGATCCTTATGTTAGAATACAGGGTTCCCTAAATACCAGGGTCATTCCACGACAGAATTTCTTAAATTAAAAAATTATGTTCTAATGGCATTATTTCCCTAAACGAACCATCACATATGAGTAACATAAAAATAGATCTTATCTCTCAACCATATGTTTTGATACCATTATATTATCCATATCTTCACCTCTGATGTTTGAGGGGTACCTGTGTATGGGGGTCGTGACATTGTTGGTAGTGTCTAGGCTTGTTCCAAGGGAATCAATATGTGTTATATAGGTGGTCCCATGAGAAAAACCTTCTTATAAATTTAATTATTTTATGAATATAACCAATAGTAGTTCTATACACTAGGATTGATTGTAATTTTATTAAAAATAAATTTTTTGTGTTGAATAATATTCCAATGGATGGATGAAAGTTTCATGGTCGAGAATGGAAACATGTGCACTAGATTAGTTCTCTATCAACTAAGGGATAAGGGACTAATTATTGATATGGGTAGTGAACTACACTGATCAAAAATGGTTAGGGTTTATATTAAATGAAACATATATTTTTTACCTCATATTTTATAAATTTGAATCAACTAAATGTTGTAGAGTTTCGGATTGTTAATTTTTCAGTTGAGTCGGCCATGAGATGACTTGGATATTCCTTAAATACTTTGTTCATGTAATGATGTCCTTGGGGAAAGGATTCCACCCCTATAGATATATGGGATCCGATATTGTTATTCCAATGGTATATTATTGATATCATACTATGTGAGGACTTACATATGAGTACATGGGATAAATAATGCACATTATTTCATCTATTTAGAGTAATGCGATCATGGCTTCTCAAATATGGCTAGTGGGTTAAAAATGAAACTATGATGATGTGGGGGGACTAATTTAATTTTATCTGATTGGTTTGATCTATGATATTAGTTTTAGATTTTTGGAATCATTTTAAAATTATATTGATTTTTTATTACCAAGGTGTTCCCCCAGGTTCCCATTATTATATTTACTATATAGAGGGGTAGTTTTGGCAGGTAGGTATTTTCAATATGCGGTATCATAGTAAGACCCCAATTAATGTTGTGAGATATGTATGGATACACTATTAATATTCATCCATGTACATGAAAGTTTTTCTATGGATATGGGAGGTGTGTTGGGAAGGTATCCATCCTATTATATTATTATTTAGCTATTATCAGTTTGACGATGGCCCCAATTTTTTGCTTCATAATTTTGGGTGGATGTTGGCCCCCAAAATATTTTTGAAATTATTTGGTGGATAATAGCACCAATAAATATAGATATATCTACGTATATGTTTCCCACCTAAATTTGTTTGAATCTATAATCTTTATATAACCACCTCACTTACTAATATGTTAGGTTTTATGTGTGGCCACTTTATTAATGTAATTATTTTAGGTGGATATTGTCCAACATGATTTATTTAATACTATTGGGTGGATACCATACCCATTCCAATTGATAGTCTAATATGGATACTATACCTTTTCATTTTTGGGAATATTTTATATGGACGTGATGCACATTAAATTATTATATATTTCCTAGTAGATATATCACCACATTCTTATTCATACATTCAACTATATAATGTCCCAAACTAATTATGTGATATTGTTCAGTAGATAGTGAACCATTATCATATTAATACATTAGACTGGATGTTATCAACAATTTATTATGTTATATGTCTAGGTGGATCATGTCCCCCCTCTTATTGATATTCTTATGTGGACATTATCCCTTCTTATATTTGATATTCTTCCATGTTAAAGTCAACCAATGATTATATTGCTTTAGAAAATTCATGTTAGTTGTCTTTCCAATGTGGGATTAATTAAATTCAGGTGATTATGGTGTTGGAAATGTATAAACCTAATTAAATGTTATATACATATAGACACTGTGACCCTGTCCAAAGTTAGTATGGTTAATCCCCCCATTGTAATTTTAGAACCTAAGCTTTGAAAGTTTTTATTTAATTTTGTATTTCTAGACTGTTATGTCTATATTAATCATTTAATATTTTCTTATGAAATATTTTCCTAATATATCAAGTATCACATTGGATATTTCTTATTGAGTTTTTAAAAAGACATTGTTAATAATCCATGATAATTGGGTACCTGGCTAGTCCTCACTAATCTCATGTCTAGGGAGGGTAGAGTCCTAGTATTGCAAGATAAAGAAATATAGATTAGATAGATTTGGGGACTAAGATGTAATTTTAATCAAGGATTATAGGGGTAACACCAATTAATTTAATTTTTTCTTTATGTATCATATATATGAAATCAACCTGGTGGGAGAGAAGTTAGAATATGTTTTTATTATTTCATTTACCTAACTTTTAGGACCACATTAATTTTTTTATTATATAATTCTTATATATTGCAACCAAATATATAAATATTATTTTGGAATATTTTTTTTATTTTCATCTATTGTTATAATCTGAAAACAGATTATTGAAACACCATGATAGTTTATGAATATATTTTTATTCAATTAAATTTATTTTCATCCATAGATTTAATTACATGCATAACTGTGTTTAAACGAACTATAATATACAAATATTTTTTTTATTTAATGTTATTATTTCCACCAAGAAATTTTATTGGAGGTTATGAATATGAATAACTAAAATATGGAAAAAATTCCTTTACGTATTTATAAAATTAATAAATTGGTTATTAATTAAATTTATTGGAAAATTTATTTGAATATAATAGTGTTTTTTACTTCTGAAAAAACTGTATTTATGCCCACATGGTTTTTTATATTAATTAAATAATCACACTTTTTAGTGATTTTAAATAAATGTGTATATTATATATTAAATCATTTTTAAAAAATTTATCTGAAATTTTTTTACATTAGATTTAAATAAAACCATTTTTAGGTATGAAAGTGTATTTTTTAAATGGTTTTAATCAGGTTTTTCATGACTATTTTAAACTAAATTTATTCACCTTGAATAAATTGAATATTAAAAATTGGATTTCATATTTTCAATCTAGTGTTTAAAATTGGATAAATATACCACTTTTATTTTTAGTCGTTAAGAATAGTAACTGTGGTAAGATTTATCACCATGATAAATGGTAAATCACGAATATATGGATTAAAACTAATATAAAATTCCATAATATTTCAGATAAATTCCTATTTTATGAATTTAAATATATAATTAATTATTTTTTTATTATTATTTTATTTAAGGTATAATTTTCGATGAAAATGATAGAAATAATATTTAAATCAAATAATTTTCCTAAATTTTTCCCTTTTGGATGTAAATATTTAATATGTTTTTATATGAGGGAAAAAAGTTTATAAATTAATATAATTTAATATTTTTACCATAATAAAATTATTTTCATTATGGAAGTTTATATACAATTTTTTAGAAATTTTATAAATACATTAAATTATTTTACAACACCAATGTAGTAATTCGTCAATAAATGTAAAAAAATAAATGATGTGACAAAAATTAAATGTTATATAATTTGATTGATATAATGGGTGGAAACAAATTAATATATTAATATAAAATAACTGTGATGTTTTAAAATAATATATTAGAATTATAAATTTTTTATTAATTCAATGTTTTCAAAATAAATATATATTCTATGAATTTTCAATTGTGATATTTTTTAAAAAAAATACTTCATTATGTTACTTGAAATTTTTAAAAATTAGTAATGATGAAAATCTTGATGAGAAATGTTTTAATATTTAATCTCTTTTCCTTTAATGATTAAATTGATGGCTTATTTGTATAATTATAACCATTTTATATTAAAAAAGTTATTGTTGTGGTTAAGGATAAAATTGGTTAACGATGATGTCAAAACAAAAGATAAGGATTAAAAAACATATAAGACCTATAAAAATTTAATTGGATTTTACAATTTCAACCCCATCATATCATAACTACATAAACCTATATTTGTGTTGGAATATTTTCTAGATAATGACATTATCATTATTTAATCATTTTAGAAATTCCAAAAGTCCCATCACTGTAAATATAATAGGGAATCTCCTTGCTGCCATATTTATACCACACTAGGGCATCTACCTCAACCATACCCTCACAAAATCACTTATATATTTCTTTGGTCACATTATAGGGGTTGTTTTTTTTCAAAAAGAATCGGCATATGTAATTTAATTGAAGATATAAAGGTGTTGTTTTGGATATGAGATAATTATCTAAACCGATTACATTATTTGAAGTTCTTATTTTTTACATCTAATAAATATATTTTATTATACATAAATTAATAAATCCCATATCATAAATATATTAAATTTTTATTGTTATTATTAATCCACCTTTACTCACCCTCTTTCTAATAAGTGGGAAGGGAAATTATAGCTTCTAAGTATATATGGCTTATCATCTCCACGAAGTGATGCAATTTCATTTTCAACACCACGTTTAATGGATACTTATTATACTGGTTTAAAATATTATATATGTTAATTATTACTTTATTATACTTATATAATCATTATATCACATCTACGATCATACATTCCAGTGCATTGAAAATTAATAATGTCTATCATGCATACATTTGGACTACCAGCTCCACAAAGTGGTGTAATTCGTTTTTCATTTCAAATTTACATGGATCGTAATAATGACTTATTTAATCAATAAATTTTAAATATTTTATTCTATAATATTTTCATAATTGTTAATTATGTAACATCCTTATCCTATTACTCTCTAATGTGATCTAGCTAGTTGTCAATGTGACCCCAGGCGTGCCTTCCCATATGCCAACTGATGGTGAATAGCAACAAGGTTCTAAGTAATATATTGGAGAGATTCTACCCTCTATTAGAGATTTTCAAAGAAAAAATAAAATAATATTAGAGTAGAAGAAATAGATGATACAATATAAATAAATATCAACCAACCATAGATGAGAAAATAAAAAATAATGAAATACAAATAATCAAAGAACAGTGTAATGAAATGTTTGATGAAATTAAATGATATGATGAAATTCATATAAATAATACATTAAAAAATTAAGACACCAATACATATGTCATGAAACACTATTTAGTGTTTTCAACAAGATTTACCCCATCACGAAATCCAAAAATCAATAATAGGGTCTCATTACCTTATCCAAACCTATATCAATGATATTGGTCTGGGATCTAAACAATATCCTATCCAGGGTTTGAGTACAATAATGTAGTTTTATACAACTATTTCTAATCTAATACGTATTGAGAAATAGATTTCATTAAATATAGAAATAAAAGGGTATTATTTTAACCAAATTAATACTACATAATAAATAAAACTACTATCCTTCATGTTATGTGTTGATGCATTAGGATATCTACAAATTAATCCCCACCATTTTATATATATCTAATTAAGGGGGAATTCAAATGCATCAGTATAGATCACCAAACCAATGGTCGAGTGTCCCTCCATGTATGAATCAAAAAATCATCATGTTTTAAAATGTCGTATGTCTATAGGTTTTCTAGAATATAACCCTTAAGAATCGATAATCTCTCCCCTGGAATCAATTGACTGTTCATGTAGACCTAAGATGTATGATATAATCATAAAACCTTCCCCCATGAATCAATAAAATATGCTCCTAGCACTCATGTTTTACAAAAAACATGCACCTTTTTCTCAAGAATCAACATCAAAAATGAGTCATATCGTGACAAACTCAACATTCCACAAATCATCCCACCATGAGGCATCAGTCTCCTAATTTTCACATAACCACAAAAGTAATGAAAGAAATCACAATGCCAAAAACAATTATTTGAGATATATAATCAACATAAATAATGAAAGATTTATTAAATTATCATTTTATTAGAAAAATGTATCTCATTAATTCATGTTACTAATTATCATTAGAATTATATAAACCCTATTTATTTTATCACATAACCCTGAGGCCATTAACATAACGATCAACCCAATTAGCAGAGGTGGTACTGTCACAAGCATTAAAATAATATAATTTTTATTCCAATTAAAAAGATGAAGAAAATAGCCAATAAATTTATTCAATTTACTAGATAGCTCCAATGTCTATATTGTCCATGTCTAAACAAGGTATGATAAAACCACATCAATCAGGTGCATAAAGGTCTCAATTTTCATGCCTTTGGATACAACAACCTCCAATTGATGATCTAGAATGAACAATTATAATTTTACATGGATTGTCCAATTAATGTGTCAATTCTTGTAGTTTTATGACATGATCACACATATTGAACATACACATGATAAATAAATCCAATATAATGGAAAAAAATTAGATAACCATAATTAAACAAGTGATCAAATAAATGCTTCTAATGGGTAACTCCCACAAGAAGAATGATTTATAATATCACAATATGTAGCCAACAATATAATGTTCTTGATAAATACCCAAACCAACCACTAAAAAAGAATTCCACTTACATAATGAGGAATAATGAAAGAGAAGGGAAAACCTCAGAAAAAAGTAAATATAGTTCGATTTGTTGAACATGATATCTAGAAAGTAGTATGGCACTAATAAATTTCCTTCAAATTTCCTAGAGAAAGATAGGGGAGGGATGACTATGATGAACTTGAATAAAAAAAAATTATCTTGGGTTTAAAATGGCTCATCTAGAGACATAAATGTCATATAACCCACTTTTAATTTTTTTTAAATACTCAGTGTTATGCTAAAATTTTCATAACATCAGTTGAATTTAATATTTCATGAATGTATCACATCATATAATATAGATTCATGGAATATAACTTTTTCACTACATATATTATTTCATGAGTATTAAACATTTTAACACATCTACCTAAATAAAATTACTCATCTGGAAATATATATATCTTGTGTAAATGTCTTGCATGATATTTTAAGCACATTTAACCTGATCAGACATGCAATCAATTAACACAAAAAAAAAAATTAATCTCGGATACTTAGGTCATTTCCCCCCAACATGCCTCTACATCTATGAACAATTATCATCTAGCAGTGTTTAAATACAGTTAAAACTAAAACAAAATAGGTTTAATAAGAAAATAAAAGGGGAATCATACTAAAATAATATGTGATCTTACGACCTCTCCAACACAAAATAGTTCATCATTGAGCGGATTTAATAATTAATTTTGGGAATCAGTGAACATTTATAAAGAAAATTCATAAAAATCAAACTCCCCTCCTAAGTCTCCTCTTAAACGCATCAATTCTTCCACCACATATGAAATGGTCGTATTTCTCTACCCTGAAGATATTACTCACTATGTTCCATAATAAATATCTGATGCTCCTCAATGTATGCATCTACAAAAAGAATGAAATCCTTGAAATCTACCACATGATATTGTAAAATATGATATCTCATGTTGTTACCTATAAAACATGTCATTCATATAAGTATAGCCTTGTGCAAGGTAAAATTGTTATGAAATAGGACTGATCATATACAGTATATCAAATGGACTGATAAATCTTTTTATCATCCTCCCCTATTTTTTTATATGTAATTTCCCCAACTAAGAACACACTATATGGAAATCATGTTAACTACCCTCAAACACTAGAGGTCATCTATAGTGTTCTCCATAATATTTCAACTTGTTTTTTTAGTTACCAACCGCTTCCTGATCAAGTAAAATAGATCTGACATATCCAGCATGATATTTAGTAAATCATGAACTGATTCACCAGCCTCTATCCAACAAATATATGAATAGAACATCATTCCATACAATTCCTTAAATTTTTATGTATGGATTTTCTTTTTGAATGTATTATTATTTGAAAACTCCATTATTTCTATGTCATTCTCCCTTGAACCAAAAAAGCCAAAATAGTGGCTGGTAACATATACTTCAAAATATAAATAGTCTATTCAGATTGGATGTCAGTATGAGTATTATAAGATGTACTCAAAATAAAAATTGATACCATATGATTTTAAATACTCTAAAAACCATGATGTTAAATAATGTCCTCCATTACAAATGATACTTTTCTAAACATCGTGATGCCAAACAATATCATGTATATAAATACTACCTATATCATCAATAGTAATGGTATCCTTGATGGGAAATATGTTTTCTACCTTCATCATTAAATATATGATCACCTATAATACATCAGTCCTAGGGTGTATCCTTGGTAATACTGTCAAAAAAATACATAGGGACATCATCTTGTTTCTACGATGTAAAGGGTAGAGGCTACAACAACCCAACATGCCTATGATGCCTGACATTCACCAACTAACAGATCGAACATCATAGAAAAAATCCTTCTACCTAGTTATTCATTCCTATCATATTGTACTGTCTATGGATATTATGGTACATATTCATTATACCAGGTTGTACTGACCATCTAGATACATGAAAGTCTCTACTCATCTCATTATACATGCTCGTATAAACCCATACGGTTCCATAAAATATTAATTACTACAACCGATAGTCCTTCCTAATGTTGTCTCCCCACTATATAAGTAATCTTAATGAACTAATACCTCTAAATTAGATGAATACTCTCTCATTATTAGGTCTAATAGTATGATTATAATAGATGATGAAGTAAAAGGTACACCATCCATGGGACTTATGAACATCATGAGGAATTTATGAAAATATTCCCATCATCCACCACCCTACTCTAGATTTCCACACTAGATATATCAGTGTTTTTTGGATTATGATAAAAGCAACTACGTTAACCATTCTTAGATTTTATGAAATATCAATCTTCAATGATTTTATATACTCAACCCACCTTCTTTGACAAAGGATTATGTCCTTATACGAATAGATGTACTTGATTACCTTGTTCTTTTTGAACACCATAAACCACTCACCAAAACAATTCCACATATTATCCTTATGTATACAACCACAGATTACTCAAGATCATGCCTATTACAATTCCTCTCATGTGGTGTGAACTGTATAGATCCATAAATGACAAAAATGTCCTATTGCATTAGAACATGTCTCAGTCCAATATTGTATGTGTCAAAATACATGGAATATTCCTTACTAACCACTAAAAAATTGAGGATAGGACTTAAGATAAGACTTTTATTCATATCTTAATAATATCTCTCTTGAGAATGTGACTAAAAAAACATCACACATTTCATGGAAATCTCTTGAATCGATGTTACTAGTCTGAGTAAACCCAGGATAAAGAACCAATAATAACATGCTATATCAATAAAACTAGGATTATGAAAGGAGTTATTTTTTCAATACAATGATTACAATACAAGAAATTTATCTTGGTCAGTAACATATCTATCTATGAGATAACATTTCCATATATGTGTACTTTAACATTTTATAAACAACCTGTGCTTTGCATGGAATAAACTCGATGTTATGTCAATGTACTCTAGATAATTCCAAGATGTTGGTAATGATTGTCTTTAGGTAATGTGTACAATAGTATGTCAGTGAAAAAAACTACCCAAACCCAATATACAAGTGGATGAATGATCTGATTCATCAAATATTGGATTTATATTAATGTAATCATAAAAAAAGTGCATTACTACAAACTTATGCAAGCCATACATGATCCTAAAAGCATTCAACATCATGTTTGATGGTATCAACCTCACCTGGTGGTATCCTAACCTCAAGAAATATTATATATGATCTTATCACCTCTCAAATGTTGTAAGAGAACATCGATATGTGAAAGTTTATTGACGCACGCCTGTCGCAGGGCATGGAAAAAAGAAATTATATTATTCCTAGTGCATTACAATCACTAATCAGGTTCAGTTCTCTTAAGCAGAATTTCATTTTGGTTCAATTAATTATTTTATATCACATAAAATATCTCTTTAATTTTTTTTATTTAAATGAAATATTTGAATGTATTTTTGTGTTTTTGAATATTTAAAAATATCAACTATCATGAATTTCAAATAGAATGATTTAATGAAGAAAGAATGTTGGTTTAAGGGCTAGTTTATTGTTAAATTATTACCCTCCTTTATATGTTTTATTCTAGTAAGATAATCCAAAAATGAAATATCATGTTTGACCTACTATTATTTAATTAGAAATTTTGGATTGTCATTTAATGTATGATGACTCTCAATTCCACCTCCTCCTTTAATCCACATTGATGACACACCTTTCTCTAAGATGTGTGATCTTCCAGGACCTGGTTCAATTGAATATACTTCATCCATTAGATAGATCAACACCAATGTGTGAAGAAATAACTAATGGAGAGAATAAAAAAGGTTAAATAAAATAATTGATATTTTTTGAGTTACAATTGAAAACAAATCCATAACTAAAATGAAAATAAAAAATAAATAAATGAGGCTGGATGAGAGTAGATGCAGTGGCCTATTCCCTGATGGGATCCATCCTTGGGTGTGGGTGTCGAGCTGATGATTTGAGGAGGTGAGGGACTCCTTTTATAGGAATATTTCTATCCTCAAAAAGATAATTCATTTTTGGAAAATTAAATTGTTGTATAACACACAGAATCCTTCATTATATTTTTTTAATAAATTTATTTACCCTTCACCCTCCAAATTTAAGATAATTTGGCCACCATATATATGAGTTATGATTTTTTCATTGGATGTTTCTTTTTTTAGATGAAGGTTTTAGGAAGCTTCTTCCAAATGGGTATCATTACTTGGCAACTTTAATTACTTAAAAACTATATAAAATTATTTGTATAGGCACTCCAATTTATCCTCGTTCTATCCCTGATGGAATCACATTTATTGAATAGGTATAAGACATGATGTGGTACTTTTACTGTTGTGCGGTCCACATATTCCACCTCGAAAAATCTTTAATTTAAATGATTTATATGGCCTATAGATTGAAGAATCAGACCCTAGTTCAGAAGCAAATGTTTTGGGAAATAAAATAGAGACTCTAAAAAATAATGAACCACTCAATTTAAAATTATATTTTTTAGGAAATAAAAATATTACCATTGATGTAAAAATCAGTTAAAAATACATAATGAAGAACTTTCAATAATTTAGAAAATTTTAATTATTAAATTAAAATTACCCATTATTTTTATAAAACAATTAAATACATGGGTTTTATCATTGAAAAAAAATTAATAGACATCATTATTTGATTAAAAATTTCACATAAATTTTCTATGGTTGAGATATCATTGCATGACCAACATCAAGTTTGGTCTTTGATAATCCAAACATAAGTTCTAATTCACATCAGCCTTCATAGAGAAAAAAACTAGAAAACCTCCAAAAGATTTACTAGACTATATAAAACATATAGCTTTTCAGTCATCCAAATAAACATTAAAATCTCATTTCTATGTTTGTTCCATCCTGTAAGGTGGAATTGAAACATGCTCCTATACAAATACCAACTAAATCATTAGCTCAATCTCTTTCTTGGGTGGTATGCCTACAAATAATCTAGAATGAAATCATGAAAAACCGGTGGAAGATTATCTACTTTTATTTCACTATCATCTTGAAAAAATCTTGATATATGAATCATTAGTAAATTAAATATGCACTGAATTTTTTCTACATGATTTACCTAAAAATACCACTCACCATGGTAAGTATACATACCCCTAATGGATATATAATTCTAACACTCCTCTAATAATAGCACATATGAGCTAGTAATAGAACTAGATAATCAATACCATGAATAAAGTCTAATTTTATCATTTATATAAACCAATCTCATATGAAACAAAAAAAATTAAGACAACCTTCATCAAGATGTTATGTACCCTATAACTACACTCCTAAATTTGTGTCAATGGTCATGATCATATCTATGATGTCCATTGATAACCCCCAATAAATTTCAAAAATAGTAGAATAGAAGGGATTTGATGATATTATATAATGAAAGATAATATAATTTAGAAGATACTATAAAAATACCAACAAATGTAGATGTTCCTAAAATAAAACCAGTCAAAACATATTTCAATCCATGTAGAGAGATCACCCCTCTGTACTAGGATATAGTCTAACTCCCCTATACTATTCCCTCTAAATGTTATTTCACTCTTGCATTGGGATACCATGTCCCTTGCCTCATCCTGAAGGGCTATTGTAAATATATAAACTAGTCCGGTAATGTTTAAGTAATCACCTCTCAGACCCAGGTGTCTATCCTGATCCCCCACCCATACATTTCAATGGATACTTCCCACAAAGAATCTAATAATGTCCAAAAAATCTATTGAAAAAAATACCCTTTAGGATGAAGCCACTACAGGCCCTCATGTCCCATCATTCAACGCATAAATCATTACACTGACAAACATTTTAGTGTTGTATCCCCACTACATTTAATACTCTTCTCTCTAATTCTCTTGAAATAAATATCAAAGCGGAACTTCTTAATGGTAGAAAAAAAAATTTGAATATCCTTGATGAAACTGTATGGATAACACTCAAGTCATGTATTATATTACCATCTACTATGTGATCTTGTTTTATCATATATATAATAATTCTGAAAATAAACGCATTAACATGAAACCTAATTTCTTAGTGAATCCCATCCTTGAAACTTTTCACCCTTAAAATCTCATTATATTTTAAGGATAGAGAAAATAGTTTCATTTCGATGAAGCATACGACAATGTACATCATAGAGAAGCTCTGCTACATTAGGTAAATAAACTCACAATCCTTCTCATGCCTAAACATATTAGGATAGAATTTTCTTAGAATTTTTTACTCACATTCCTTCCACAATAACCCCTCAAGCTACCAATATTTTCCATATTATCCTAGGAATGTTTTGAAGGTCTATGAAGAATTCATGAGGAATGGATCACCATTCTATATTCTAGTTTCTTTATGTTCATGAAATTAAAATGAAATGAAAAAATCCAGAACACAAATTTGGGGGGCCTCCCTACCCATTGATCATTTTTCATGGATGCTCCCAAAAATATTTTTACTAAGTGAAACATAGTGGCTGAACAAGGTTAATCTCTTGGAGAGATTTCATGGCCAATCCCTCACTACTTCTAATTCACTCTGTATATATATATATATGGAATAAAATGGAAACAAATTTTGGTTTGATAAATGAGAATTAAATACTAAAATTAAATAAAAATATGCAATGCAAACAAAATCAATGCAAATAGAATGATGTTAGACAGAAAGGAGATTCTCCCATGAGATTATCTAGAGTGTTCATTCATCATCACTTTGATTTTATCAAATATACTTAATGATCATGCTCCATCATATGCATGAAAAAACTCTTCAGCCTACGGTTATGAAAATACAGTACACACAATGACTGTCGAGATACCGTACATCCACCTCCTCAATCGAGGGAGAATGTGACATAAGTGAAAGCTAAGCCTCAGTTGGAAAGTGGAGACACAAAGGCGCCTTTCCCACTAAGATCCCCCTTAGCCTAAGTCTAATAAATATGAAATAATAAAAATGATAGCTAAAAGTCTTAGGTTCATCACTGGATGACTTCCCTATTAAATTCCTTGGGTTAGCGACTCGTGATCGTGATTATAAGAGATCATAGTGAAAATGAAAATAGAGGGAGAAAACAAAAGAGAGAAAGAAAAGGAGAGAAATAAGAAAACATGAATTAAAATATAAAATGAAATTAAAGAATGAAAAATAAATACAACACGAAACTATAGAAAATTTCCAAAAATGGAAATTACTAAGTTACCAACCCTTTGAAATGAATGAGGGGTACACTTTTATAGGCCAAGGGAGTGAAAATTGGTCTTTAAAAATCCTCTTGGAATGTAGGTGCATAGATGAACTCATTAATGACATAATTTTTGAATGCGTCCTTCTTGAAAGTTATTCCCCTACGTCCCCTCAATCAACCCTCGAAATGGAAGCTTCATTGGCTATGTGGGGATAGATATGTCATCAGTTTACATATAAATTTTCATATGGATGGATGACTATTTGTATTCCAATGCACGAGATCCAATGAATTTATGGTCTTGAAAATGAAAGAATAATTCGTGAAAATATTAAATAAACTTTTTAATAAGGATTTATTCTAGATTCATGTAAAATATCTGCTCCAGTGGTATGGCCATTTATTAGATATGGGCCCAACAATAAATTTCTCCAGTTTTGTGCACAGTTTTCGAGGCCAGAATTATGAGCTAGATTTCAGCTTCCAATGATGGAGTTAGATTTGGTTCTACAAGTATAACATGAAGCCCGTAGAAAATAGAAACCAATAAAAGAACAATTATGCAATTTAGATCAGTGTAGTAAATGTTATGGGTGAAACATTGAAATAAATTAAATCTTTTTAAATCCAAAATAAGTTATTTTTCCAATTAATCTCAAAAATTCTACTAAGACATAAAATGTGACCATTTCCCATTAAATAAAAAATTGGTGAGATTAAAAACATTAAAATTCAGAATAAAATAATTTAAAATATTTTCTCTTTCAATTATCCCACACTTAAACATTGTACTCCTAGGAAATAATCTTCTACCATGGTCAAAACAATATTCTCAAAGAATAATTGACAACACGACTCAATTATCATATCAATGAAAATATCATTACTCATACATGAATAAAAATTTCAGAACTCCTTAAAAATCATATAAATTCATTCAATATGATTTTAATCCCCACATTCATGTCAAACCTACCACCCTATAAATATATTTCTCTCTTTTATCAATGATATATAATGTGGAGTTTCTCTCCTTATCAAAACAATTGTGATCTTGATATGCTTGCTATCATACTAGTATCTCCACATTATATAGTAAAAAAATGTTTCAATCATGATTTCTTTTACATGGGTTTTTCTGAGGCTGATGTTTTTATGTTTTTAAATGAAAAACATCTGAGGCAGAATTGGGAGGGTTAAGCTCTAAAGTGAAGTAAATGCATGGAAAAAAATTTCTAAAGAATGGTGTGCTCTTAAATAAGCTCAAAAATGAATCACCTCTAAACACCGCCTCTTATTAGAAGTTCACACTTTTAATTTAAAAATCAATGAATTTATTCCCTCTTTTCCCCAATTGTAGCATTGTTTCAGTTTGAATTCAGATATGGATTTCTCTTCAGAATATTTTTTTGAGGAAATGGAAGGCATCTTTTGATCTTCAAAAATAGGTGAACACCCAACCCGTTTGTTTAATGATATTTTCTTCCTCCCATCTATCTTTCCATTATAAAATTTCTTCCACCCAAGCAGTAATAAATACGACAACACTTTCAATTCAACTCTAAAATATTTTTTAGGAATTCCAAATACATCTCGTCTTCTCCCTCTCCTAAACTCGAGTTCAGCGATAATCATTCATTTAAATTCAAGAGAAATTTGGAAAGGGATACATGTGTTGTACTGTGTCTTACTTACAAGGTATTTCACAGATACTATGGGTTTAAAGAAGTTAAGATATAATGGTAGTCCAAAATAAGAGTTGAATGCAAAAGGGGGATTTCAAAGTGATGCCACAATAATACTTAACCCATTCCACGAACTCTAACAGCTTTGAAAAAAAACATCAGGTTATAGTTCACAAAACATGTCTCAATACTCTCAAGAAAAAGTTAAATGTATGAATATGTCAAATAGGTTTAGAAACTTCTCAAGATGGGATAAAGTTTTAATTTAGAAAGCACTAATGCACATGATATTTACAATCAATCAAACTTCTTCTAATGAAAAGATCAGAAATATAGAAATAGAATCCCATCAATAATTATTTAAAAGCTCAAATACTAAAACCAAGAAAATTTTCCAAAATATGAAGATGGTTTTAGTTTTCCAAATTGTTCAATTCAGCACAAGTTTCCAAAAAACACACCAAAAAATGAAAAAGGTAAAGAAGAAAATTTCAAAAAAACAAAAAAAATAAAATGAAAGCACACACAAAATTCCTAAAAATAGTTGAAATCCCTCCCCCTCGCTTGTTAAATTTACTACCCTCATTTACCTCAAATCAGATCAAGAAACATTTTCACACAAAATTTAAATTGGGAAGCAAACAAAATAAAGAAAAGGAAAGACATAACCTGATTTATTTTTCGGTGGTAGCCTTGAGTCAAGATACTTGCTAATAACACTTTAAAACTACAAGAAAGAAATGAAAAAGAAATAAGAAAAATAAATAAAAATAAAGAGGAAGAGGTAGAAAAAATGATAATTGTTGGTTTGACTCCCCCCCCCCAGCGTGTGATAGGTTTTTACTGCCCCTAGTCAGGCAACAGCAGTGGATTATCCCCAATCAGAAGGTGGATGTGGTTTCTTTGAGATAAACCACAACATGTAACCTTTTCTACTGTCCATAAGTAAACACCATGAATAGAGAACCCCATAGAAAATAATAACGTTCCCAGCCCCGAATAATTAATAGAGATTGAATTTAAGGTCTAGGTGATCCCTCTTAACTTCAGTGCTGTCCTCCTCCATATAGTATCCAATTTGTTGTAGAGGAGGTAGTTATACCACCACCAGCTTCTCCGACTCTTCTTCCTCGATCACCACCACTTTGGTGGTCTATTACATATCATCCAAGGTCTACTCCATTTTTACTGTTTCAGAAATTTTATGAATGGAGAAGTAAGAAAACAATTCATTTTGAATTATATTAAACCATGATTTATAAATAAAGAAATCATCACTTTCAGATAAGTCAGCTTGGAAATTGATATCTTTAGGAAATACCATTGGAAACTCCATATCAACAGTTTCATATTCTTCTTCATCTTCTAAAGAAAGAGATAGGTCAAAAGGTACTGATTGTTCATTATCAAGCATGGGAAGATAAAGTCTCAAGTTATCTTCAACAAATTGATTCCAAGATTCTTTAAAAAATTGTTGATCACCCTTATGTATATCAGATTGAATTTTTTCCTCATATACCTCCTCGGGCAATGAATGAGTACGAGATGATATGATTAACTCCTTTAGTATTTCTTCTCACCGTCTTCAGGTTTATTAATGTAAAAAATAATTGGTGAAATCTCTTTCACCACTCGTTCAGGTTCAGTTTCTGGTTCTGGTTTGGGTTTGAGTTTGGGTTACTGCACTAGTGAACGAATATATTCATCAAGCCCTTCATCATTTCTCTTTAGTTTTTGAATATCTTCATGAAGTCCTTTCATATAAGATTTTTGAATTCCAAATTCTTGTTTCACCTGAGATTCGTTAGTCCATGTAGAAACATCACCATTGAAATACATCCTGAACAATGATTATTTTATTGTTTTTGAAATTTTTATATATGTTTTTTTGTTTGTCATAAATAAAAGGAATAAAATAAATTTACAAAATGTGATTAGAAATAGTGAGTGATGAAAAATTGGATCCCCGGAAATGATGCCAATTTGATGAAGTGTTGTCGTGGATGCTCTCAAAAATATTTATAATAAGTGCAACACAGTGGTTGACCAAGGTCTATCTATTAAAGAGCTTTTTGGGCCAATCCCTAACTAGTTATAACTCACTATGTATATATATATATATGAAATAAACTGACCAGAAATTTAGGTTTGATAAATGAGAATTAAATAATAAAATTAAATATGAAAATGCAATGCACATAAAATGAATGCAAACAGAATGATGTTAGACAGAAAGGAGATCCTCCCAGGAGATTATCTAGGGTGAACCTTCATCATCTATTTGATAATTTCAAATATAAATAATGAGAATGCTCCATAGAATGCATGAAAATACCATTATTGTTATGGTTATGAATATATGGTACACTCAATGATCACTGAGATATCGTACATCCACGTCCTCGGTCAAGGGAGAATGTGACATAAGTGAAAGATAAGCCTCAGGTGGCAAGTGGAGACACAAAGGCGCCTTTCCCACTAAGATACCCCATAGCCTAACTCAAAGTAAATATGAAACAATAAAAATGATAGCTCAAAGATGTGGGTTCATCCCTGGAATACTCCCCTAAGAAATTCCTAGGGTTAGCTACTCATGGTCATGAGTATAATAGATCAAAGTGAAGATGAAAACGGATGGAGAAAACAAAAGAGAGAAAGAAAAGGGAGAAAGAAGAAAATTTGAATTATAATATGAAATGAAATTACAAAATAAAAATAAAATAAAATAAAACCCTAAAATATAGAAAATGGACAACAATGGCCATTTCTATGTAGCCAACCCTTTGAATTGAAAGAGGGATACACTTTTATAGGCAAAAGGAGTGAAAATTTGGCTCTAAAAATCTTCTCAGAACGTAGGCATGTGTAGGACCAAATTAATGAAATAATGCTTGACCTTTTCCTTCTTTAAAATTGTTACACTACCTCCCCTCTATAGACCCACAAAATGGAAGCTTCATTGTGCATGTGGGGAGAGATATATCATTGATTAACTCGTGAATTTTAATATAGACGGATACCGATTCATATTCTAATGCAACGAGTTACAACCAATTTATGGAATTGAGAATGAAAGAATTGGGAGAGTTCATATTAATAAAACATGTTAATAAATATTTATTTCAGATCCATGTAAAATTTCAGATCGATTGTTTTGGTTATTTATGATGTATGATGCCAATAATAAATTTCCCAAGTTTTGTGTGGTGTTTTTGAGGTCTGAATTGTGAGATGGATTTGAGCTTCCAAATGTTGGATTGTGCTTTGTGTCCAGAAGGTTAAAATTAACCATATATAACATAGAAACCTATAAAATAATAATTTTTCAATTTGGATTAGTGTATAAATAGTTTTGGACAAATCATTAAAATAAATTAAAATTATTTAAATCCAAAATAATCCATTTTCCAATTAAGCTCAAAAATGCTCCTAAAACATAAAATGTGACAATTTCCCTTTAAATAATACATTGCTGGGATTAAAAACATTTAAATTCAGAATATAATAATTTAAAATATTTGATATATCAATCATCGGTAGTTGTTGTAGTTGGAACACTCACTTCTACTCATACATCAATGGAACAATGTGAACTATATACCTTTCTATGTATCACATGACCCTCCAGAAGCTGTAGCGATATTGAACATCCATATGATCCTTAAGATTGACATGAATCTCTGATTCATCTTCTTTAGGAGAATTTACCTTTTTATATCAATATGTGGAATTCATAGATGATGAGGTGGCATTTTCACTACAAAAAAACCACACTCCCTAGGAAACCTGGTATACAAAAATAATTCTCATCATGTTTTAAAAATAAAGAAATAAAAACTCATTAACTCTATAAAAATTGTTTAATAAGCTAATTAGAATGTCATAAATATTCATGTATCACTTTTTCATTATAAATAATAGGTATCTACATTCACATTTAGTAAAGGAAAATAAATAACAATTAAAAATATAACTCTATCCAAAACAATTCATGTCAATATATATATACATATCCATAATTTTCTATCAGGATGCATGAATACTCATCTCACACTATACCAAGACATACATTAAAATATAATGAAATAATAAAGTCACAAAACATCTGAATCACACCTGGTAAAATAAAATTAAATCATAACAAGGACTCATCCTGAAAGACAGTCTTACCCATACGAACTCATATTTTTATCTATACATTGATTAGGAAATCCATAGAACAAGCTCATTACCATGTTATAAAACATTAAAATATCCATTCTACATTATCCAAATAGTAATGAAATAGAAAGTAATCCTGAACACTTATACCACAATGTATGGTCCGTGACCAAGTGCTCCCAAAAGTTACTGAGTAGGTTGGCCATGTGACCTTTTGAGTGCCTCCCCATAACTGAGATGTTGTCCACTAGATGTGATGGTTTAATGAATATGGTGGGGAAAATATACCCTCTCATAATTATTCTCTATGAAAGACTAAAATAATAGTAGATTATAAGAAATAAACAAAAAAATATTAATAAATAATCTGACAATAAAAGATAAGAAAATACCAACTGAATAAATATAAATAATAAAAGAATAATGTTATGATCGGAATAACAAAAATAAATGAAATGTTGACGGTCATGTATATAAAATCCACAAAAGACTCATATAATGTATCCAATACCATATTCCCTAACCCCGTGTTAGTTCCATATCCAATCTCTAACCTAAACATAATGCCAAAACATAACAACATGGTCCCATTACATTATCCAAACATGGATCAATGAAATATTTCAATGTACTGAATGGTGGGACATCCAGTGTGTGAGTATAACTTAGTAGGTCGAAACCACCATGTATAAAAAAAATATCCTAAGAAATATAGTTCATTGAATATAGTGATAAATATGGTTTTAATTTAACAAATTAATATTGCAGAAGAAACAAACCTGTTGAACCTCATGTTACGAGTTAACAACTGAGGTCATACCCTCTCGTGTACTTGTACTTCCATCCATCAAGTAGTGAAAATACATGAACTATTCAATTAGGTATCAACAAAAATCATGATTCTTACTCCAAAAAAACAATATGCCACAATGCATCACAATCTCAGGCATCGGTAAAATATGTGTTACATAACCACAACAACATTAAAAAAAATGGGAAAAAACAAATTTTTTATACATAATCATAAAATATAATTAACAATTTAATAAGATAGAGTTTTTTCTAAGAATTCAAATTTCACAAAATTCATATTCCCAATTATCAACTTAATTATTAAAAACCTATCTCATTTACCATTCAAAAATAATTTAATTAACATATCAGTCAACCCAATTTGTTGAGGTTATTATATCATAAAAATAAAAATATACCTTTTTTTATATCTCCCAATATTATTCCCAAAATCCATCAATTTGTCGAATTTATTATAGAGCTCAAATTCTATGATTGAAGAAGTCTTAACACGGTCAAAGGAAGGCACACCAAATAGGTGTCCACAATTCTCATTTCTCATGTATCTTGACATAATGAAATTCAATGTATGGTCTTAAATGAATAATTATAATTTATTTGGGATTATAGAATTTATTTTGTTGTTCACATGGGGTGTCAACATGATTTATGATATTAACCATACTAGGGATAAAAATATCCTACCCAAGGGATATGTTTTAGACCACAAACTGAAATATAGTGATAAATGAAAAAATTATAATTGGTAACATTACAAAAATCAATTTTTAACAATTTCAAAAGAAGAATATTAAATCATATTGATCAAGATCAATCCAAAACCAACTATGGTAAACATATTAAACCTCCACATAAAATAATGATATAAAAGAAGGGGAAATATAATATAAATATCAGTGTATATTGATTTTTTAAATTTGAAATCCATAAAAGTGGAAGGACCTATAATATCACCTGGAAATTTCTATGTATTAAGAGAGGAGGTATACATGATAAGTGAATGAATAATAGATTCCCCTAGTGGGTTTAAAAATTCTCATCCTATAAAATTCATGGAATGTAACCCACACTCAATTAATGTATATTATACTTAATAGTTTTGTAAAAATTAGATCTACCTCATTTTAATTTAACCATTTCTAAATATTACACACCATGTAAAATAGTTTCATGGCATGTATCCCGTTCTTTCTATGAATTCGTTTAGGACTTGTAACCCTTTCCCGACATCATTATAGTGATAATAAAATGTCATGGAAAACATATAAAAGAAAAAGAAAATTTCATTCTGGAAATTTTAATCCCATTTAACATATTTTGACATAAACTCAATTAATTAATATTAAAATAAATCATTTAAAAATGTTTATTTTCCATAACAAGACACTCCATATACAAAAAATACTCAACCACCAAGGGTTAACGTCAAGGAAATTTCAAGATAATCTGTATTATTGAAACAATAAAATAAGTATGTACAAAAAAATGGAATCATAAAAATTAATATTTAGTTATATTACATTCCACTTTTTGAAAAGTGACTATAATATTCACGCACAGGTACATCATACCATCTTCAGAAAAATTTTAATTATGATTTCAATAATTCAAATTAATGAATGAGTTTGAATATGTTTATAAGGAATATATATAAATATTATACCAATATTTACATTATTAATTTGATGTAATCATGATCAATGTACAAGGACCAGAAGTGCCGAATGAAAATTCTTATAATGGAATAAAATAGATAACACTAAAAAAAGATGATTTTAATAGATGTTTGTTTATAAAATGGTGATCAAATTTATGAATGGAATCATATATTATATTAAAATTATATATATAATTATGATATATAATTTTAAGAAATTATAATTTAATATATTGGAGGTTAGAGTGAATTTGAAGAATGTTGAACCTGAGAAAATGTAATGACCCAAACTCTAGTTACACAGATCCAGTGTTACATATTATTTCACAATATAAATATACAAGGAATATCATCTAGAATAAATGAATAATTTATTAGTACTAGTAATCTATACACACACACAATTACCATATTACATTTCAATACACAAATTATAGTAGAACATTTTTTTAGAATAACGGTATTCCCTCTCGTATATCCTTTCTTTTTAATCATGACACACTTCATGGATTCCTGATAATGGAAACATACTAGGTGTGATAAGAATTATTTGTAATGGTTATATATATTGGAAGTTATAATTAATATGAAATAAAATTTTACCAGGTAATAAAATTAATTGATAAATATCCATTTTAATAATTTATCTATCATAATAATTATTAAATAGAAAATAACAAAAATAACATCCCATTTAATCTATATCACTACATTCATAACTATATAATGCAATGTAAATATGTAAACATAATTATCAAAAAACACAATCCATTTAACCTATAAAATAATAATTAAATAAAGATAGAGGTAATACCATTACATAAATCTCATGTATAATTATAACATAATTCATGATCAAGGATATTCTTAATTATTTGACATCATGTTCTCATGTATATGATAACTTGACTATAATAACCTTTCACAAGATGACATTTAAAGAAACTAATTAAATGCAAGATTAATAATTCATCTCATTAGACTACAAATGCATTGAGTGGATGCATAATTTTGTGCCCCACCAATTAGTTATGTCCAAATCATTCATCATATATGAATAAATGATTTAATTCATTATCAATGTTCCTTATAATACAATTTATGTATCAAGTAAAGAATACATATTTATCAAAATTTAACTAAAAATTTATAAATTTTAAGGTACTACAAATATGTGGAAATTATATACATGTTAATAAATAAATAATTCCATAATAAATAATATGGAGATTTAGCAGATGATTTATTATCCAAAGGCCACAGGTATGTGAATATTTCAAAGGAATCTTAATGACTGAATAAATTAATCAAAAAGGATAATAAATATACTTTCCTTCATCAAAATGATCATAAACCATCCATAAAAGGAATGAAGATGATATGAATACAAATATCCATAATGGATAAAAACAAAAATAAAGGGATGATGTTATTAATGAAAAGAAATACCAAAAAATTGTCATCAAAAACATTATTCATGAATATATACTTTGATACTAATAAATTATTCTTTAAAATTTTTGGAATTTTTGACTTCTAGAAACATTGGCCATTCAAAACACATTAAAAATATGATCCCAATAACCTTTTTTGTAAAACCAAAATAGTAATTATTTTGAAAACAACATTAATATAGTTTTATAATTATTTTTATAAATACAATGTTTGTAAAAATGAATTTCATAAAACATTTTTAAAATAATTAAAAAAATTGACATTTTTTTATAGAACATATTTTAAGAAGAATGTGGATTTTTTACCAATATGAGAAATGAAGTTGGATTTTATTAAAACATTTTATAAAACAATTTATTCCAAAGAGTATAAAAAGTTGAATAAATAGTTAAAAAGCATGACTAAATAGTTTAGAAGAAAATTAATTTATCTTATTATAAAATTATAAACTAATTTACTTCTACTACAGTTAATGAATAAACAATCTAGATTAAAATTATTTTTAGAAACAAACCCATATAATGAAAATAACTCTAATCTTTTAATAAATCAACGAATCTATTATGTTTATTAATTATATATCCACATAAAATATTATTAACTACAACATATGATAATAAAATGTCATTGAACACATAATAATGTTGTATCTAAGACTATAAAGAAGTAATAAATATCAATTAAAAGATGTTGAGGATTGAAATTCATTACCACATGGTAGATTTTAAGTCAAGTACCCTGGTTTTAAATAAATAAAAATGAAATATAAAATACAATGAATTATTAAGGAATCTTGATACTAGATGTAAAATTTATATCATATACAAGACAGAAAATAAATTTGGTGCATCACATTGCAATTTTCCTTAATGAATAGAAGATGGGTTGAAGACGCTTTCCTTGAGTACGACTCATTACGTACGTTCATTATATTATAAAATAATAAAAATATTTTAAATATTTTATTTTTAGATCCTTTTTCAGTTTATTTATTCCATTTAATAATCTTATTACCATGATAAATACAATTACTTAATTAATAATGTTTACATATGTTGTTTTGATGATATTTGACAAATGTGTCAAAATGGAATCAATAGGTTGACTATTTGTCTAAGAAATAATTATTTCAAAAACTATATTATAATTATTATTATTTAATTATAATAATTATAAATAAATTATATTTTTATGTCTTCTCATGAAATGTGGGTTTGATAAATGATGCATATTACGATCATTAAGATGGTAGACCATACATATAGATGTGTAGTGTTTCCATTTTTCAATGATCATAATAGAATAGAGGTAAGTAATATTTTCTCATAAAAAAATGATAATAAAATCATAAATACAGTATTATTTCATTAAATATACTAATATAGCTTATTCATAAGGTGTGGGGATAGAAATATAGTCGAATCACATTGTGAAGGCAGTGGTCCACATGTATAGGAATAATGTAATCATCATTCAATGAGTGACAAGGTAATAAATAAAAATATATAGTATATTTTCATTAAAATGAATTTTATATTAACATAATTATTATTTCATATATTTAATATATATTTATTTACATTATCCCTATTACTTACCATGTAAAGTGTCACGGAAACATGAGTCACATCACACCATGAGGTGGTAGTTCGGTCTTCACATGAGCGATGTTATCATTTCTCATTTGTGGGAAGAGGCTATGAAAATAGGTAATTACATTAAAATACTAATATAAATGTATATGCGAGATTATGGGGATACCATAGATTCAGAAATTAATAATATCTAAAATATGTCGAAGAATAAATAAAGTAAAAATTAAATGTTATAAATTTGTTATTATTCAAAAATAACCACTTAAGGGTTATAACTAACGTTTTAATAGAATTGATTTATAACAAAATAATGAATTGTATGATTTGGTTATGGATGTTTGTAATTTATTTTGGAATGTAGTTTATGATACAAAATGTTTTGATGATGTGAATAAGAGAGGTGACTGGGTTTCCCTTTTCAGTGAGGTTAGTCAAACACTTGTAATTTTTGAAAAGAAAATGGTGCACCATCATTTTTCACATTCTATAATGGTAAAAAATGGATTATTATTTAATATTATATATTTTAGGGAATAAATATGTGAATAAAATAGATTTTAGACAAAGGTTTTTGTCATTTTAACCCTTATCCTTTTATTTTAACCATCAACAAAACCATATTTACCTTAACCATAGAAACTAATTATTACTTTCTTCACAATTCATTACGGTCAAATATTAAATGGATAATTTGTTAAAATAATAATTATTATTATTTTAAATATTTATTCAATTTTACCTAGTTCTATTCATTGTAGTAAAATAATAAAATTTAAATCAAAACCTTTATGTGGAATGATAAAGCATGTTTTAAGAAAAAATAAAATAACTATAAAAGGTTTTAATATCAAAATTAAAAATTAAAATGATTACAATAAATTAAATTATATTTTTTAATATATAATTTTACTAATTTTACTTTAAAATAAATTTAATATTTAATTTAATTAAAAAATAATTTTAATGAAAATGAAATTGTAATAAAATTATTATTTTTCCCAACTCGTTGAAAAATAAAACTTTTTAGACAAATCATAATAATTCAACCTTGGATAATTTTATTTATTATTTAAATAATTATTATAATTCAATCATATTAATTTTATATAATTGGTAAAATTTTATTTTTTAACATACCTATAGTGTGTGACTGAAAATCCATTTACAAAAATAAATAATGTATTTTAAAAAATTATTTAAAATGATGTTTATTTTATTTAAACTAAATAGATAAGAAATTGATTTTTTTATATGTGTAAACATTTTAATTTATATTTTTTACTTAATAATATTCATACCTACTAATTTAAGGGATATGCTATACCGATATACTATATTATGATAAATTATGACTTGGGGTTTCCTATTTTATATGCTTTCAATGAAATTAAAAATAAAGAAATATATTTAAGAGGGTGTTTATGAGTTTTGTTTTTATGAAATATTCTATCTAATGATATTTTTTCTTTTAAAATTTTTTTGTGTTACATTCTCCTCCCCTTAAATAAATTATCTCCCTTTATTTTGATCTTTCACTTAGAAAATAATGGATTGATATTTGTAAAATTAATTTTCTAAAACCCCAAATCATAAATATAGTTAATAAAACATCATATTAATAAGATTTAATTAAACTATAATGTTTATATAAGAAAACAAATAAATTGGTTTCTATATAAGATAACATTATTCTCATGTATAAATATAGACGTAGAAGAAAATCCTATATAATAATATAGAATGATTAATTTCATTGATAAAAACCATTATTAATTTAATGTTAATGGAATAAAAGACATAAGTATATTATGATTTAAAATGTTATAATATTAATCATTTAAGAAGGTAATATTATTTTTTTCGATCCATTTTTCTAATGATATGGAAAAAATTTTATTTCTATGAATATAAATAAATATATTTTGTTAATATGATTCTATTTCATAATCAAAATTGTATCCATTGGATATTCAATGAAAATTTTCCAATTCATCATATACTCCATGAAATGAGTAACAAAAAAACAAAAAATATATTCCAAAATCTCTAAAAACACATTTAACAAATCACATAATCCATAGTTGGGTGATATGTATTTCTATATGTCTATGTATATGTTTCAAAACCAATAAGGTTGTCATGAATTATCCAAAATAATAAATTAATTTATAAACCATGATATTAGAACAATAAATTTATTATTAATATATATTCAATAAATAATTTAACTAACCATAATGACATGTTTACCAAAACATCACATAGGATAGTGGTAGGAGTTAACCCCTTTCCATCATTCAGTTGTGGGTTCAATCCCAATATCCTTTACTAGATGCGATGAGTTTTCACCTGACATACATGTTGTGATTTTTTCTAAAACTATAATAATATGATACCTTTAAAATCCCAAATATTTATGACCACTAAATACTAAAAAATAATTTATAAAATAAAACATAATGATTATCAATACCACAAATATTATATACAAAAAATATAAAGGTATTCTTCCATAAGTAACTCATTCATATACTTAACCAATAGGTTTATTCACCAAAATTTTTTCTATAAATTATATCTAATATTGAAAAAATCCCATTAAAAATCATAAAAAGTTATATTCATGGGATTGAAGTTATGACCAACCATAAACTCATACCTCATGATGGTATCCATAACACATATATTAATGAATATATATACCCGACTATGAAATTTAATATTGTCCTTAGTTGATTCAAAATTATTATAACAAAAATAACATTGGTAAAATATATTTACAAATTTTCTTCTTGAATCAAAATACAAAAATACTTCATCCATTTTTTCAAAAAAATTCATTCATTAGTCAATGATATAATATTTAAAATATGGAATTTCCATGGATAATTCCAATATTTCATATATTTAAGAAAAAAACATAAATAGTTCCATAATACAAATTAGTATCCCTTCATCATACTATAAATTTTTTTATCATCAATCATTAACATTATTCCCTTATTTTCCATATATAAATCATTTTCCCATATCACTAAGTCACATTTCAGGGTATCTCTATTCACATTTCTTACATGATGGATGTAAAACTTTCCCTCCTCCATGGTCTCTACCACATGACATATTTGAAAACTACATCCTTCTCTAAATTGCGGAGTTGAAGATTTTATTGGATGTTAATCATAATTTTTGGATAACTAATTTAGAGTAACAATTATATTATTCACTCATATCATCAACCCATTTAGTTTCTCATTTTCACAACATTTTTATTTATGAAAAAGGATAATATGATTTATTAATTATCAATCTACTATCTAGAAAAAAAATTAATAGTGTCATAAATAATAATTTCAAAAGGAAAACCATATATTCATTTAGAATATGTTTAAATACATCATCCTTTTCATTAATATAAGATAATTTTAGTTTACCAAAGTTCACTCATTTCCATAATACATTAAAATTATTCATAATGGTTTGTAATAAAAATTTTAATTATCTTAAGCATATTCGTTGGGTGTGTCAAATTAGGTGTGCAATAAATATCATTTTCATGCACTAGGAAATGACCGAGTCAAGACAAATGAACCCTTTTTAGAGTTAATAACCATAGTTACAACCGTTCCATAACCATGTCTATATATAGTGTATAAGGAGGGATTTATTTCAAGGAAATAAAACAAAATATATTCCTTACCAAAACATTAGTATGTTTATTTAATAGTATCCTCATAGTCTAGCATAGGGTCATGCTCCCTAATCAATTTTTTCATAAATCTAGTTACCATGGTTTCTACTAGATATCCATTGATGGAAACTTTAATGACATAGATACTAATATCCCAGATCCAGTTTCATCCATTTTTAACATTGGTATAAGATAAAAGTAATCTCATCGCAATATACTTAATAGTTTATTAGTCTTGTAAAACTAGATATAACCATTATTACTATATTACATTTGAAATAAAATTGTTTTTTAAGAAAAATTGTTTTCTTCCATCTCAAATTTCTTTTCATATAAATTATAATACACATAATTAATCAAAAAAACATAAAAATAAAATATTATTGATCAAGTTATCTATATATATTAAGTATAATATAATGAATCGTGAATAATTAAGAACTGTAAACATGGTAAGGTAAATAAATTAACACAAATTACATTTAAATAATTTCGCTATCATAATAAATATGTAAAGCTAAATAACTGAGGACACGATCTATTGAATAAAAATCATGAATATGATAACTACATAAGGATTAATAAAAATGGAAATTTATATATCTGAAAAGACATTTAATTTAATCAATAAACTATAAATGTATGCCATATATAGATAATATGATTTTTCAACTCTCAAAGACAATAATAATTAAATTCACAAAGAAATAATTTATTAATTAATGTAATTATGTTCTTGGGAACATGATACCTCTATCATGAAACGAATTCAAAAGACTGTTTATGTATATATGTAGAAACTTATTTATTTTCAACATAATAATTCACCACATGAGATTACTGAAACATCGTGGGAACATATAATTCCATGGATCACCCATCACTATAATTCCAAATCATTTCTCATATATCAACTAGTAGATTTAATTAATGAACCACTAACTTTATAATAAAATATCAATATAGATTGAAGAATATGGAATTATCGATTACTAACAGATAAATAGATGAAATTAAATATTGAACACTATTATAAGAAATGATATATTTTTTATTTATAAACAAATCCATGATAAATATTATTTCTATTTTTTAGAAATATAATTTCCAATGATCATAGTATTGTGAACATTTAAATGGAAACTTAATGATATCAAAAATGAATCACGAAAGTTATTTTTAATAATTTACTCACACAAAATTCTCTAAAACGTTCCAAATAAATAATAAGGATGATATTAATACAACATATCCCCAGTACATCATAATTACAAACATAATTTAATAATCTTGATGAATAGAAAGAAAATAAAATGTCATTAACAAATATTGGGGAATTTTATCATTATATGTAATGAATGTATTACCAAAGCATTGAGTGGTCTTGATGACTTTAAATTATATAAATGATGTAAAAATTAAAACATATATTTCTTTCAAATTTTTGATAAAATATTGGAATTACTTTGGAAATTACATTATGATTCCTTTGAAAACATTTTGAAAAAAGTCAAAATGATTAAAATTATCTTTAGTAATCAATCTGGATAATTTTAAATTAATTTTGGAAAACATGGTACAATCACATGAAAAAATAATGAAAATATATTAGAGAACAAATTTAAATAAATTTGTATACATTGGTAAAATAATTTCCTTCAATTAAAATACCATAATAAATCATCTTAATTTAATGGAGATTGTGAAATAAACCCTTACAATGATCCTAACTTTGAGGTTAAAATTAATGAATGAATTGATAAAGTGTATCAAAAATAATTCTGAATTAAAAATTGAAAATATTATATAAGATAATAAATGATCATTACAAATTTAATCATATATTATCAAAGACCTCAAAAAGTAAAATAACCCCATTAAAATAAATTGAGTTACAAAATTAATTACCACATGGTAACTTTAACGTCAAATCCTATTATATGAAATAATTAAATTGAAAAATAAAACACCATTAATTTTTAATTAATTATGATAGTAAATTTTATTTTGGAATTTTATTATGGAATCCCCCTATTTTATTACACAACTTTTCATTACAAGGGTCAAACATATGATGTTTTAAAGTCTAATATCATTGATATAAGGTACACAATACCTAAAAACAAAGAAAACATCAAATGAACATGAATTAAAAAATCGTGGGTTCATTCAAATGTACATATAATTAATATCATAACATAGGGACATATATCCAATGAAATGGTTATGCATGGGGCCTAGTAATTTAATAAGAAAGGGAACTATTTAGCATGTGATCAATATAAATATCTATAAGAACTATAGGAATAACAATATATCTCAAAAAAGATATAATAAGGAATATTATAATAAAATTAACCTGAAATATAAAATTGAAAATGTCTAAAACATTTAAAAGATACATCCTTACTCATATCATAATGGTTTTTCACCACTGGTCATAAATTAAAATTACCAAAATAATTCACCAAGGTATCATAAAACATGTCATCTATAGTGATTAAATTAATTACCCAATTCATTAGAGTGTTATCCAAGAAATCGCATCATATGAAATAATTAATTTCATCGACATATATCATTTTAAAAAATTTCATTAATATCATATTGATAATAAAGAACAAGATTCTTATCAAAATCATGGAATTCAAGAGTGCATAAAGACATGGTCCTTACATCATTTTTATCCCATGAAATGGGATGTGGGTTTTGTGTATGTAAATCCCTGAATCAATTAAACAATTTAACTTCTAGTTTAATACCCATTTTAAATAATTTTTTTGTGTATTAAATGAAAATAGAGAAGATGATTTCACTTCTAAAAGATGGAAATTGGAGATATAAGTTATTCCATAGGATAAGTGTGAAAAATAGTTTTAGAAAAGGGGAAATCAGAGGGTAAAAGTGTATACAATTAATAAACTTGTATTATAACAATAATGGGATAATATATTGTGTAAAATACAATGTACTTTTAAAATTAGAAGTCATACCACATGGAAAGGTATCATTAATGGAAAAGAGAAGTGGAAATATCCTTCATCGTGAAAAGTTACACCTGGATCTTGAGGAATAGAACCTTGGGAAATTGGGGAAACCATTTTGGGACACCATATGAAGAAAATTCAGAAGAAATTCCTTGATTATGTATTGGTAGTGAATGGGAATGGGGTAACCGGTTGGTATTTATAGAAAAATAGGAGGAATTTTTTTATATTTTCTAAATATATGTCTTCGAAAAATAGATTATAGAAAATATGAAATTGTTTTCTTAACCATGGGTTTTTCATATGATATATGAAATTTGGGTCAACTGTTATGATATATTAATATAATAGAACTAAACTTATTTATTAATACATATTCTAGCATTTTAAATTAATGTTTTCAAAAATAAATATTTTTAAACTTAATGTTTCCATTTTATACTTTGGAAATGAACTTCTAGGAATTGGAAACTGATTAAAATATTTAAATGTATATAATATTAAAAATATAACATATTTTTAATCATCTATTTTGTTTGAATAAATATTACCTCATTATGACATAAATATGAATTCATTAATCGTACCGAAAACCTAAAACTGTATTTTTACTATTCAAGGAAAAATAAAGTATTTTTTCAAAATAATCATATATTATACCTAAAATTATTTTGACAAGATGATTTAAAAACTGATTTTTATTTTAAATGAATAATTATCATAAAATAAGAAATTTTAATTTTAAATATAAAAATTATATTTAAATAAAATTGTAGTTTTTATAGCACAATATAATTTCTTACACTATTAAAAAATTTCCTCGGAAATTATAAAATTATTTTATCATTTTAATTTAGATAAGTGTATTTAAAAATAAATTTTTATTAAAAAACATATTTATCAAAGATGAGTTTATTTTAAATGTGTATATAATTACTATAAAAAAATTGTTTTGTTTGGAGTCAAAAAATCAAATAATCAAATTCTTATCAATTTAAAATACATTTTATTATGAAATAAAATTCATAAAAGGAATTGATGAAATAAATTTTTTTATTATATAAAATAATTTACAATTTATTTTAAAACAATCCAGACATTTATACCCATATGAAACCCCCACAATCCCTAAGGGAAAGGTGTGTGATGGTGGTATTTTTTTAGGAAGCTCGGATAACATCAACTAAGTGTTATTCTCCACTAAATTGAATGTTTCATGTAAGATATTTTATAGAAACCTTCAAATTTTAAATTTTGTCTTTAGATTGGTCACGGGTGAACCCAAATGATTATGCCTCCCTCCAATGTTCTGAAAAAAGGGCTTTAAAAGACATTAGTGTATTGGTTGAGCCCATCAATTATATTTTCTATATAAATTTTCCATTTTCATTCCTAACTATAAAGACTAATTATGAAGCTAGATTTCTCAAGCAAGGGTATAGTCCCAAATGGTAATATTTAGAAAAGTTAATATTTTACTAATGGTTATATTAATGTTTAATCCCATTGGTCACATTTCTCGTTATACATTATAATTAACACCATATTTTTTCAATCAAAATTCACTAAAATGTATCGTAAGAATATATTTTGATTTTCATCATATGTTGATTGAATTAAATATATTTTTTCTCTTTATATAGAATTTTCTTTAGGATCCTTGATTCTAAAATTTTGGGGTGATCCATACATTCCCATTTTATATTTTAAATTTTATATTTTTCTTCAAGTTGTAATGTTTCAAATTTTAATTGTTCTCAGAGAAGACTAATGTATTTACCATTTTTAATTAGATAAAAAATTGATTTCAATTTTTTCATGTATAATATTATATAATTTTTAAAAAAACATTTATTAAATTAATTAATATCATTTTAAAAAATTTATGGGTTGTAATATTATTTCTCCATTATAAAATTTCAACCCAGAAATAACTACCCCTATTATCTATCATAAAAAGTTGAGGGTACATCTCCCTCTTTGTCCCATTTTGTTGAAAAATCACTTATTCATATTTATGGTCTATCCACAACATTATAATATATTGGGTAGTCCAGTTACATTGTCACGACCCGTCCTCGGGGCCCGTGCCGTGACTACCCCAAGCCCGCCTTCCATAGGCCAGGGGCTGGAGACTAGCACCAAGGCATAAATCTAGATAAAAAGGGAAGATATTGCCTCTGTAAAGTAAACAAGCACCACAGAGTACAAGCGGAAGAAGTAAACACTAAGTAAAAACTGAGTACAACAGTAAGTAAGGAAAGTAAAAGGGGCCGGAAATACAAGCCCAACTGTAAAGTACAACTCGAGAGGGAAAACATCAACTGTAAAGTAAAGTCGCTACACCGAGCTGTCCACTAGAAATCCCACCTAAAGGGTGGGTACAGATAGCTCCACTGCTCCTCGGGTCCCGCCGTCCGCTCCGAGCATGTCCCACCCAGTGGTCCACCCCCAGGTACCGTTCTGCTCTACAAGCCTCAACCACGATCAACGATGTCCGTCGTCTGCAACCAACACAACGTAGTGCGGGCATAGCCCGTGCAGGGGTGGGTATAAGCTACTCAGTAGGGACCCCGAGACCCCCGATGGTCTCCCAAAATCCAAAAAGGATATACCACAAAGGAAAGATGCAATCACGAAGTAACAACTAACACTGCTTAGGTATATGCCCATATATATACCTAAGTCATCAATTCCAATATGCTCCAACCTCCGAGCCCAAGTACAACCCAGTCCACACAAGAAAGTATACATATTCCACACAGGAAAGCAAAACGTAATCCACACAGGATAGCACAACACAATCCACACAAGAAAGCAAACAGGATTCAACTCACACAGGTATACTTCTTCGAAGACGATAGAGATGATCACTGATCCATCTAAGTCGTCGGACCCACAAAGGATCGATAGGTACTAACCCCCGCAAAGACCCACACAGGATCGGACCCACACAAGATCTGTAGGCGCTGGCTCACACAGAACTGCTGAGCGCTGACCCACATAGGATCAGACCCACACAGGATCGGTAGCACTGATCCACATAGGATCGCTGAGTTTTGTAGTCGTCGTCGTCGAATCCACTGAGGATCTCTGCACAGTCGTCGTCGCAGTCACAGTAGCAGTCGCAGCCAGCACTAGGGTTCCAGCACATAGCAAGCTCGTTCGGCAGGGTCCGCTCCACGAGCCGAGAGGCTGATACATCAACTGACACATAGTCCAGAGATGATGTATCCAAAAGTTCTGTATCGTCAACAGGAACTCAATGTCGTAGACGGCGCGTCAATCGGACGCCCGGTCTGAGAGTTATTGGCTTTTTCGTCCCAGGGGCCCTGTTAGTTTTTAAGGAAAAATCAACCTGACATTACTCCACCTATTTCCAAACCTCGGGAGGAGTAAGCCAAAAGATCCGTCTCACTAAGAGGAACTCAACAAAGTTGACGGCACGTCAATCGGACATCCGTAGCTCAAGATATGAGCGTTTCCGCTGCGAGGGCCCGGTTGGTTTCGTGTACGAACCAACCCGGCCGAACTCAAAGTATTCTGAAACCTTGAGTGCGATATTTCGAAACGACCGTCTCGATCCAAGGATCACATTGCTGCTGACGGCGCATCGTTTGTAGGTCCGTAGCCCGAGTTATGGGCATTTGAACCCAAACAGTCCGATAACGGGGGTTTCGGGCACGGACCAACCCGGCCCGAGACCCCCCCCCCCCCGGTCGGCCCGAACCGGGATGACCCGCGGCAGGTCCGGGTCAGCCAGGCCCGGCTGGGCGCAGCCCGGTCCTGCTGGGGACAGCGCGCCCAGCGCACTGTCTGCCTCGGCCTTTGGCCGAGCCGTTTCAGCAAAGGGGGGGCGCCTACCCCCTGTGTAACCGCGGCCCCCCACAATTAAGGGGGGCCGTTTTGGCCAGCCGGACGGGGTTTTGAGCCCCCAGTTGCACACCGGTCCGGCCGGCCCGCCCTGGCCAGCCGGTTCCGGCCTCTACGGGACCGGCGACGGCCGGTCCCCTTCTTCGCCGACACCGGCGGCCCAGTCCGGCCGCCTGTCACCTTGCTCCGTCGCGGCCCGGAACCGGCCGCGGCCCTTGTCGTCCGGCGCGGTACGATGGCACCGCGCCCCTCCGCCGCGGCCCCACTCCGGCCGCGGCATCTTCGGTTTTCTTTGACGCGGCGTGACGGCGTCGCGTCCTTGAATTTCTTTCCACAGCGCGGCGCGACGGCGCCGCGCATATCTTCCGCATGAAACCGCGTGGTGCGACGGCACCACGCTTCCTTGTACCAACCACAAAGAAAAATCATTCATGAAATAAGGAGGAGGATCGGCTGTGTTTGTGCGGACCGACCCCCTCGCATTATTCGATAACAATTAGTCGAAAACCACGAAAATCGACAAACTAGAAATCATGAACGGAATTAATTAAAAATAAATCCCCTACCTCGGTTCAGGAACGGTGTTCGTCAACGACCCGCGGAAGACGAGCATCGCGGAGGTCAGGCGTCGCGGGAAAAGAATATAGACTTCGCGAAGCAAGGATTCGAAGTCGTTGATGGAGATTTCGTCGCGGAAAACCGTCGCGGAAGAGACGACGCGGAAGAAGAACGTCGCATCGCGAATACGGCGTCGTGGAAGAATCGTGTTCTTCAGCAGAGAATTTCTTCGTTGAAGAACGGTGTTCTTCGCGTTCTTCGTCGAGGAAGAAGGTGTTCCTTTGCTTTTTCTCCAAAAATCTCTCAAACAACCCAACACCAACCCCTAATAAAATAAGTTCTAACCTTATTTTATTAACACAACAAAGAATTTGAAATTCAATTGTTTGAATTTCAAAAACTTACATGTAACTCACCATATTAATTACATAAGTTAAGTAAACATATGTTATCAACTTTAAAGTGTCAGTTGAGAGGGGTTAGGGGATATGAAGGGGTGGGGTTCGTGTGGGCCCCACCACCCTCATAACCTCCCAAGGGAGGTTGGGTGGTTACCCAACTTCCATCAAGAACTAAACACTTAGAAAAAGATAAAAATTTGTAGAATAATTATAAAATAACTTCCACAATTTTTATCATCAACACTCATGCAAACGCATCTCCGGAACAGGAGTTCCTAAGCAATTACCGACGCTGCAGTTCCATCGGTGCCCTCGGAATTCGATTCCGGGCATCAGTTCAAAAGTTAGAAATTCCCGCTCGTTCGTTCACTGAACGTACCCGAGCTAAACTTCGGAAATTGATTCCGGGCACACCGGGCCTCGGAATCAGGTGCCGTCAGAAATCGTGCTCTTGTAAAATTCCAAATAAAATTAAGAAAAAATTTTCCTTGAATTTTACTGGTCTTTACATTACTCTCACCTCAGGGATTTACGTCCCCGTAAAGGTACATCAAAACTAAGGAAACAAATGAGGGTACTGAGCACGCATATGAGCCTCCCGCTCCCAAGTTCTTTCCTGGAGGTTCTCGTGCTGCCATCTGATGCGCACTAGAGGAATCGACCGTCCACATAGGACCCGCTCCTGTCGATCCTCGATCTCCACCGGGACCTCCGTAAAATTCGCCCCATCGTCAACGTCAAGCTCCCTAAGGTCAATTATGTGCGTCGGGTCGTGCACGTATCTCCTCAGCTGAGATACGTGGAAGACGTTGTGCACCCGGTGCAACTGAGGTGGTAGAGCCAGATGATAAGCCACCTCGCCAATCCTGCTGAGGACCAGGAATGGTCCGATGAAGCGCGGAGATAACTTGCCGCCTCGGCCAAATCTCCGTAAACCATGTCGAGGTGAGACACGCAAGAAGACGTGGTCTCCATCCTCGAACTCTAGTGGCCTCCGCCTCCTGTCATCGTATGACTTTTGCTGGCTCTGAGCTGTCCTCATCCGCTCCTGGATGACCTGGACCTTCTTTGTCGTGGCCTGGACCATCTCTGGTCCCACAAGTGCTGACTCCCCAGGGTCTGTCCAGCACAAAGGAGATCTGCAAGGTCGGCCGTACAACGCCTCGTACGGTTCCATCCCGATGGTGGAGTGGTAGCTGTTGTTGTACGCAAACTCCACCAAGGGTAGGTGGTCCTCCCAGCAATGACCAAGGTCGAGGACACATGCGCGGAGCATGTCCTCGATAGTCTGAATGGTCCTCTCTGTCTGACCATCTGTCTGAGGGTGAAAGGTTGTGCTCAGACGTAGCTGCGTCCCGAACGCCTCCTAAAACCCCTTCCAAATCCGGGAAGTAAATTGATCATCTCGATCGGAGACGATAGAATATGGAACACCGTGAAGCCGTACAATCTCATGAACGTAAAGTTTTCCTAAGCTCTCCACTGAGCCCTTCTCTCTGATGGGTAAGAAGTGTGCCGACTTGGTGAGTCGGACGAAAATCACCCCAATGGAGTCGTGACCTCTGGAAGTACGTGGAAGTCCAGTCACGAAGTCCATAGATATGTCGTCCCACTTCCACACCGGAATCTCCAATGGCTGTACCAAGCCTGCTGGTACCTGGTGCTCAGCCTTCACCTACTGGCAGGTGAGGCATCGAGAAACGAACTCTGCCACAGCCTTCTTCATGCCCGGCCACCAGTGTTGTTGTCTAAGATCCTGGTACATCTTTGCCACTCTAGGATGTACTGCCAAAGGAGAAGTGTGAAACTCTCTCAGTACCTCCTCCCGTAAAGCGACTGGTACCATAGTACTTCCTCTGAAAATGATGTCGTGCTCTGCTCCAAAGGATAAACCATCAGGTGCTTGACCTGAGGATATCTGTACATGCCGCGTCTCACAGTCAGCGTCCCCACGCTGTGCCTCTCTGAACTGCTGTAGAAGTGGAGGAGTGATTCTGTGAGACTGAAGGAAGGTTGCACCATCTCTATCAATGAAGGATAACTGCAAAGAGGCTAGCTGCTCCGTCGCCTCCTCAAGTAGCTAAATGCCCGTCCTCCTGATGAGGGAATCGGCTACCACGTTCCCCTTCCTAGGAGTATAGAATATCTCAAAGTCATAGTCTTGGAGGAACTCGAGCCATCGCCGTTGTCTCAGGTTCAGGTCCTTCTGCGAGAATATGTACCTGATACACTGAGGATCAGAAAAGACTGTAAAGCGCTCGCCCATCAGGTAATGTCGCCATGTCTTCAGACCGAAGACCACTGCTGCTAACTCCAGGTCATGGATAGCGTAGTTCTTCTCATGCGGCCTCAACTGCCGTGATCCATAGGCGATCACTGCCCGCTCCTGCATCAGGACACATCCGAGTCCGGTCCCTGATGCATCGCAGTAAACTACGTACCCTACTCCCTCCTCAGGAAACCTCAAGATAGGTGCGCTGGTCAATCTCTTTCTCAGCTCCTGGAATCTCTATTGACATCTTTCTGACCATACGAAGGGTTTCCCCTTCTTTGTCAAAGCTGAGAGTGATTCCGTAACTCTGGAGAAGTTTGGCACAAATCTCTAGTAGTATCCAGCTAGTCCCAAGAAACTCCGAACCTCCGTCATGCTCCTGGGTGGCTCCCAAGCTAACACTGCCTCGATCTTCGTAGGATCCACAGCAAATCCTTCCTCAGAGAGGAAGTGTCCCAAGAAGTGGACCTCACGTATCCAGAACTGGCACTTCGAGAGCTTACCATAAAGCTGGTTCTCTCGGAGTGTGTCTAGTACAACCCGTAAGTGGTAGGCGTGCTCCTCCTCAGTCGTCGAGTAAATCAAAATGTCGTCGATGAATACCACGACAAATCGATCGAGGTATGGATGAAAGATCCTGTTCATGAGGTCCATGAACACTGTCGGAGCATTAGTTACACCGAATGGCATAACCAAGAACTCATTGTGTCCATACCGACATCTGAAGGTCGTCTTCTGCACGTCCTCGTCTCGAACTCTGAGCTGGTGATAACCTGACCTGAGGTCTATCTTCGAGAACCACCATGCTCCCTTGATCTAATCAAAGAGGTCATCAATCCTCGGTAGCGGATACTTGTTCCTCACTGTCACCTGGTTCAGGCGACGATAGTCGACACACAGTCGCAAGCTCTCATCCGTCTTCTTGGCGAACAATATCGGGAAAGCCCAGGGTGAAACACTGGGTCGGATAAACCCCTTGCCCTGCAAGTCCTCCAACTGTACCTATAGCTCTCGAAGCTCAGCCAGAGCCATCCGATATGCTGGAGTCGATATCGGGGCTATCACGGGGTATAGGTCAATATAAAATTCTACCTATCTACGAGGAGTTAGCCCTGTAATGTCGTCGTGGAAGACGTCCGCAAACTGATCCACCACTGCAGGGAAACCAGGACTCCGCACGTCAACTGCTCCTAGGATGAGGCAAGCCAACTGATGAGTCATGGGTTGTACTCTCCTCCGCGGAAGTCCATCCTATGCTGCAAAGTCTCCCTTCTCGCCGGTGAAGGTGAACCTGCTCCCGTCGGTGCGTACACATCGCACCTTGTGCCAAAAACAGTCAATCTGTGCATTGACCGTAGATAAACAATCCATGCCCAAGATGACGTCGTAAGGCCTCGACGCTGCTACAAGAAGATCCCAGCCGAAGCTCTCACCTCCTAGAGTAAGCTCACACTGCCAGCACCAGTGTGTAATCGTCGAGTCTGCTTCCGTAGGAGTCTCTAGCCGTAAGGATCGAGCCAACGGCTCTGTCGGAATCTCCGAGCTCCGAACAAAGGCAGCGGCTATGAAAGAGTGACTCACTCCTGTTTCTATAAGTACTGCAGCAAGGGTGGAATAGACACAGATAGTACCTCGAATCATCTCAGGCGCACCGTGGTCGTAGGCCTCTGCTGCCTGGAGTTGTGCCTGTCTCTGCCCGCCACCTCCCTGTGGTCGGGGCGGACCTCCTGGTGGTGGTGGTGGTAGAGCCTCAAAGCGTCACCCACCACCTGCTACTCGACCAGCTCCTATGCCTCGTCTGCCTCCTCCCTGCGGACCGCCACGGTCGACCCTATGCCTCTGCCTCGGTGGTCCCTCAACCGTCTGCTGCTCCTCGGCACGGCGGGTCGGGCAGTCACGAGCCATGTGGCCCTGCCCGCCGCACGAGTAGCACTGCTTGCCTCTCGAAAGACTGGCTCTGCGTTGTGTGCCCCGCACTGCTGAGCCAGTGTCCTGAGGTCGTCTTCTTGAGGGTCTGGTCTTCCTAGACCCATGAGTCATCCGTCGACTGCTTGTTGCAGAAGACTCTGCTACGTGCCACCCCACGGTGGGTCTCGGTGCTGGTGTAGACTCAGCAAGAAAACTCTCGATCAAAAGGGCCCTCTCCAGTACTCCTGTCTGAGTCGGAATGCTGAGAGAGATCAGCGATGCCCTGATCTCGTGTCTCAATCCCTGCTCAAAGGTCCGGGCCCGGAAGAATGCATCCCGTACCGTGTCGGTCGAGTAGCGCGAGAGATCGGTAAATCTCGCCGAGTACTGAGTGACTGTCATGCTGCCCTGCCGCAGTTGAAGAAGCTCCTGAATACGCAGCGCATGGAGGGTGGCTGGGATGAAATCCGAGTGGAAGAGGCTCTAAAATTCCATCCAAAGTAGAGATGCCTCATCGTGCACCTAGAGTATCAAGCTCCACCATCGGCCCGTTGTTGCGTGCAGTAGGCTCGCAGCGAGGTTCACCATGAGGTCTGCTGGTGTCCTCACTAGCCTGAAAACTCGTACGACTGCCTCCAGCCAGTCCTCGGCTACCTGGGGGTCCATCTCCCCGTGGAACCTGGGTGGTCGTTGGTGCTGGAACTCATGTTGTGCACTGAGGCGACGTGAATCGTCAACGGCTGGTGCTGGAAGTATCGGGGGCTCAGCTGGTAGAGCTACCGTCGGTGCCACTGCTGACAAAGGGCCCTACACCGAGGCCTCGTCACTCGGTGGGCTGTCGTCACACTCGACTCTCGGAACCCTAGCTGGCTGCCGTCGTTGGGCCATCCTGAATAGGAAACAGGTGCGCCACAGTCAGAACAGTATACCTGGTGAGCTGATACAAAGTAATCACAAAGAAAACTTGAAACACACACGCAATCAATGTTTTCGTGCATTATGTCGAAAATCAGAAGTCAGGGTCCTGGTGTACGGATACGTCGGCCGCCGCACCAACACTGGACTCCCTGGACTGATAACCACACTCAATACGCTAAACACTATTGCTTCACATAGAAAAGATCAGAGTTCGGGGTAGAACCGAACTCCTTTGATACCAATTTTTCACGACCCATCCTCGGGGCCCGTGTCGTGACTACCCCAAGCCTGTCTTCCATAGGCCAGGGGCTGGCGACTAGCACCAAGGCATAAATCCCGATAAAAAGGGAAAGCATTGCCTTTGTAAATTAAACAAGCACCATAGAGTACAAGCGGAAGAAGTAAACACTAAGTAAAAACTGAGTACAACAGTAAGTACGGAAAGTAAAAGGGTCCAGAAATACAAGCCCAACTGTAAAGTACAACTCGAAAGGGAAAACAGCAACTGTAAAGTAAAGCCGCTACACCGAGCTGTCCACTGGAAATCCCACCTGAAGGGTGGGTACAGATAGCTCCACTGCTCCTCGGGTCCCGCCGTCCGCTCCAAGCACGTTCCGCCCAGTGGTCCACCCCCAGGTACTGTCCTGCTCTGCAAGCCTCAACCACGATCAACGTTGTCCTTCGTCTGCAACCAACACAACGTAGTGCGGGCATAGCCCGTGCAGGGGTGATTATAAACTACTTAGTAGGGACCCCGAGACCCCCGATGGTCTCCCAAAATCCACAAAGGATAAATCACAAAGGAAAGATAAAATCACAAAGTAACAACCGACACTGCTTAGGTATATGCCCATACATATACCTAAGTCATCAATTCCAATACGCTCCAACCTCCGAGCCCAAGTACAACCCATTCCACACAGGTAAGTATACGTATTCCACACAGGAAAGAAAAACGCAATCCACACAGGATAGCACAACACAATCCACACAGGAACGAAAACAGGATTAATATCACACAGGTATACTTCATCGAAGACAATAGAAATGATCACTAATCCATCTAAGTCGTCGGACCCATGAAGGATCGATAGGTACTAACCCCCGCAAAGACCCACACAGGATCAGACCCACACAGGATATGTAGGCGCTGGCTCACACAGAACCGCTGAGCGCTAACCCACACAGGATCGGACCCACACAAGATCGGTAGCACTGATCCACATAGGATCGCTGAGTGTTGTAGTCGTCGTCGTCGAATCCACTGAGGATCTCTGCACAGTCATCGTCGCAGCCACAGTAGCAGTTGCAGCCAGCACTAGGGTTCCCGCACATAGCAAGCTCGTTCGGGAGGGTCCGCTCCATGATCCGAGAGTCTCATACGTCAACTGAAACATAGTCCAGAGTTGATGTATCCAAAAGTTTGGTATCGTCAACAGGAACTCAACGTTGCAGACGGCGCGTCAATCAGACTTTGGTTTGAGAGTTATTGGCTTTTTTGTCCCAGGGGCCCGGTTGGTTTTTAAGGAAAAACCAACCCGACCGTACTCCACCTGTGTCCAAGCCTCAGGCGGAGTAAACCAAAAGATCAGTCTCACTAAGAGGAACTCAACAAAGTTGACGGCACGTCAATCGGACGTCCGTAGCTCAAGATATGAGTGTTTCCGCTCCGAGGGCCCGGTTGGTTTCGTGTACGAACCAACCCGGCCAAACTCAAAGTATTCTGAAACCTTGAGTGAAATATTTCGAAATGACTTTCTCGATCCAAGGATCGCATCTCTGCTGACAGCACGTCGTTTGGAGGTCCGTAGCCCGAGTTATGGGCATTTGAACCCAAACAGTCCGATAATGGGGGTTTCGGGCCTGGACCGACCCGGCCCGAGACCCCCCCGGTCGGCCTGAACTGGGTTGACCCGCCACGGGTCCGGGTCGGCCCGGAACGGCACGGCCCGGCCCGGATGGGCGCGGTCCGGCCGGCTGGGCGCAGCCCGGCCTGGCAAACCGGCCAGGCACCGGTCCGGCTGGGGACAGCGCGCCCAGCGCACTGTCTGGCTCGGCCTTTGGCCGAGCCGTTTTGGCAAAGGGGGGGCGCCTGCCCCCCTGTGTAACCGCGGCCCCCCACAATTTAGGGGGGTCGTTTTGGCCAGCCGGCTGGGGGTTTGAACCCCCGGTTGCACACCGGTCCGGCCGGCCCGCCCTGGCCGGCCAGTTCCGGCCTCTACGAGACCGGTGACGGTCGGTCCCCTTCTTAGCCGACACCAGCGGCCCGGTCCATCCGCCGATCACCTTGCTCCGCCGTGGCCCAGAACCGGCTGCGGCCCAGAACCGGCCGCGGCCCAGAACCGGCCGCGGCCCTTGTCGTCCGGCGCGGTGCAACGGCACCGCACCCCTCCGCCGCGGCCCCGCTCCGGCCGCGGCGTCTTCGGTTTTCTTCGATGCGGCGCGACGGCGTCGCGTCCTTTAATTTCTTTCCACGGCCCGGCGCGACGGCGCCGCTCATATCTTCTTCATGAAACCGCATGGTGCGATGGCACGACGCTTCCTCGTACCAACCACAAAGAAAAATCATTCATGAAATATGGAGGAGGGTCGGCCGTGTTTGTGCGGACCAGCCCCCTCGCATTATTCAATAACAATTAGTCGAAAACCACGAAGATCGGAAAACTAGAAATCATGAATGGAATTAATTAAAAATAAATCCCCTACCTTGGTTTAGGAACGGTGTTCGTCAACGACCCGCAGAAGACGAGCGTCGCAGAGGTCGGGCGTTGCGGGAAAAGAACTTCGACGTCGCGAAGAGAGGATTCGAAGTCGTTGACGGCGATTTCGTCGCGGAAAACCGTCGCGGAAGAGACGACGTGGAAGAACAATGTCGCATCGCGGATACGGTGTTGAGGAAGAACCATGTTCTTCGGCAGAGAAGTTCTTCATTGAAGAACGGTGTTCTTCGCGTTCTTCATCGAGGAAGAATGTGTTCCTTAGCTTTTTCTCCAAAAATCTCTCAAACAACCCAACACCAACCCCTAATAAAATAAGTTCTAAACTTATTTTATTAACACAACAAAGCATTTGAAATTAAATTGTTTGAATTTTAAAAACTTACATGTAACTCACCATATTAATTACATAAGTTAAGTAAACATATGTTATCAACATTAAAGTGGGAGTTGAGAGGGGTTAGAGGATATGAAGGGGTGGGGTTTGTGTGGGCCCCACCACCCTCATAACCTCCCAAGGGAGGTTGCGTGGTTACCTAACTTCCATCAAGAACTAAACACTTAGAAAAAGATAATAATTTGTAGAATAATTATAAAATAACTTCCACAATTTTTATCATCAACACTCATGCAAACGCATCTCCGGAACAGGAGTTCCTAAGCAATTACCGGCACTGCGGATCCATCGGTGCCCTCGGAATTCGATTTCGGGCACCGATTCAAAAGATAGAAATTCCCGCTCGTTCGTTCACTAAACGTACCCGAGCCAAACTTTGGAAATTGATTTCAGGCACACCGGGCCTCGGAATCAGGTGCCGTCAGAAACCGCGCTCTTGTAAAATTCCAAAGAAAATTAAGAAAAAAATTTCCCTTGAATTTTACGGGTCTTTACATATATAGATTCTTATACATAACTTTTATGATCTCAATCGGATGCTCCACATATGAGAGGTCTTCTTCCAGTGGAATAATCTCTACATTTAGTACATATGAAGGATAATTTATGTACTTACTCAAGAGATATAAGTGGAATAAAAAACGAACATGATTTATATTTTCGGAAGTGATTGCCGATAATACACTACTCTATTCTAATGATGTATCTAAAATAATCCAACATACCTAGGGCAATGCTTCCATTTAATTCCAAATAACATGACTCTCTTCTATGGTGATATCAAAAGGAAAACATAGTCCCTAGTAGAAAGTTCAAAGTCAATTAAAACATTTTCATAATATAGAATCTAGTGACACTTAGTGGCCTTTATATATGTTTGGATGTAAAGATAATTTTATATTATCTCATAGCATCCCACCAATTCATTTTCCTTCAAATTAAGTTCTATTATTTTCTTCTCTATTTTATTTTTCATTAAATAGGAAAAATATTTATAGAAGAATATTTTATCTGAACTCTTACAAATCCATATCATCAATGTCAATTCATATCATAATTATTTCAATCAGTGTCTATCACTGATAAAATTCTCCTTCTAAGTAGTAAACTGGTAGGGATACATTCTCTTTTAAAAAAATGGATTATAGAAAGTATCATATCTATAAAGCTCATCTATTTTTATACAATAAATGTATTGGAATATCTAATGAATTAATATGTTTGTTGAAGAATAATGGAATCAATGGAATTTTGTTCCTTATAAAGTGAATCTGGTCACTTGACATGATTAATGTTTTTGAACGTATATTGTTTTAGTTGATTAATCATCCTCTTGATTCTTTCTTTTCCAGGTTACATTAGAATATTCTTTGTGCATAATCCATTGTCTTGTTCATTTACGTGGTTCCTCAAAATTTCCTAATTTTTTTTCTCAAATAATAAAATAATTTTGATAATAAACTTACTTTTATAAATATTATAATTATAACATTATTTTATTTATTATAATATATTTATTTAATACGTTATTAATCTCCTTCAATGAAAATTAAAATTTCTATATATCCTTCAAAAAGGTTCATAAATAGAGTGTGACTAGACAAGAATATCCCCCAGGAGTATCAAAATAGGTGTGTAGTAGGTCCATTTTCATTAACCATGTCCCATTTGATTCTATCTTAATTAGGGGTTTTCATGTGTTTCCCCTTGGTGAATTTATTCATGAGCTACATTCAGTTTAAAAATCTTGGAAGAGATGAATTTTTTTTCTTGATACAACTTACTTAATACTTACAAAAATACCTGGATAATTTACTACATCTTGAATTTTCCCTATGGTTATTCCAAATTTTTTGATTTCAAAATTTAAATAAATAACTAATCTATGATTTGATACCTATTATGACATAACACGTTTCAATTCCATAGCTCTTTAATAAATAGTTCAAATAAAGGATCATTTAAATTTTAGTTTTTTATAAATAAGTTAAACATTACAAGAAAAACTAAAACATTGATAAAAATACACATGAATGAAAAATTCATGGGTTCATCCTAAGTTACATTATCAACATCTCATAAACTAGGGAAATTCTTCAAATGAATGGGGTGTCAAGAGTCCCTATAAAAAAATGTAAGGGAAACATTTAGCTTGCGATCACGTGGGATGTCAATAACAACATATGGAATAATAATGTATCATTAACATGAGATCCCGAGGCATATAATAATAAAATTTACATGAAAAATAACATGTAAATGTGGTAAAAATATTAACTGTTACATTATTAAGCATATCAGCACAGTTTGTCCAAATGGGGCCATAAATGGAAATTACCAAGGTTATTTTCCAAGGTATCCTAAAACATGTCATATCTAGAGATTAAATGATTTACCCCATAAATTGGAGTGTAATATGGGTGAAATAATTATATGTATTAATTAATGTGACAACATATATCTTAGGCAATAATTTTATTAGTATCCCATGGAAAATTATGAATTGGATTCTTATCTAAATCATAGCATAAAGACGTGATCGTCATGTTATTTTTAACCCATGGAAATGTAATATGGGTTTCATGTATGTAAATAACTTATTAAATTTGTAATGTATATATATATATTTTAACAACCATTTACAATTAAAGTGTTTTAGGGACTCAAAGAAAAAGGAAGAGAGATTTTGTCTTGTAAAAGAGACAAATTCGAGAAATAAGTTCTACAACATGAAGTGTATAAAATATAGTTTTTTATAATTGTATAATGAGAGGGGAAATTTGTATTATATTGATACAGTAAAATTATTAATGAAATTTGATAATATAATGTGGAAAATATAACATATTTTGGTAATTAAATTACATACCACAAGAAAAGGGAACTTGAATGGAAAAGATAAGTGGATATTTACCTCACATTGATGAGTTACACCTTGATCATATGGAATGGAACCTTGAGGGATTGGGGATACATTAGGGTAGAATCCATTAGAGGATAAATCACTAGAACATCATGGATTATGTATTAGTAGTAAGAGTGAACAATGAAATTGGTGGGTATTTATATCAAAACTATAGGACCTTTTAAATAATTTACAAATAAATATCATGGAAAACAAGTTGTTGGAAAATGAATATTCATTGGAATTATAAAGGATTTTTTTTCATGGGATTTGATATTTGGGACACATTTTAGGATATTTTAGTTCATTGTAATCGAACACCTATTTTTAATATATCTTTTGGCATGGAAAAATATTGTCACTCCAACGTTATGTTTTTGACTTAATAATATCCATTTTAGACATTGGACTGTGACTTATATGTTTGGGAAATTGACTAAAATATATTTAAATAAATAATATTAATAAAATAAAATCATTTAGGTCATGAATTCTGTGAAAACAATTATTAAACAATTATGACATAATTATGAATCCATTAAACTACTGAGACCACAAAAATTTATTTTCATTATTTGTGGGAAAATAATGTATTTTTGAGAATTAAAATAAATCCACCCTAACATAATTTTTAAATCATTATCTCAAAAATGATGCATATATTCTCGAAATAATTATATAAATATGAGAAGTTAATCTTTTAAATATAATAATACTTATTAATATAAAAAAAAATATTTCAAAGGACAATAAATTTTTTTGACACTTATTTAAATTTTTCTAGGGCATTATAAAATTATTTTATCATTTATATTTTTGATAAGTGATTTATAATGAATATTTTATTTAAATAATATTATTAAAAATATATGGTTTTATAATAAACGTGTAAATATTTTCTAAAAAACTAAAATCATATTTCATTACAATATATACACTCTCTTTATAATAGTAAATTTATCATCCCAGGGTATAGTTTCGAACAATCATATTGATTTATTATCATATTTACCAATGGTCACATTTGACCAACAGTTATATAATAGATGAATCCCAATGGCCACATTACCCTTTTTACCCTATAAATACTACTTTATTTTTTTACTCAAAATTAACTACAATTTCTCTAAATGTTACATTTTCATTTTCTTAAGATGTTTATTAATATACTAATATTTTTTCTCAACTGAATTTTATATGGGAGCGATGATTCTCGTTGATTTGGGTGACCCATAATTTCCTATTTTAGCTATTCTATTTTATATTGTTTTTTGTTTTAATCATTTTCCATTTAATTAGTTTCACATCGGTCTAATGTAATGATTATTGTTAACAGGATAATATTTTTCTGTTTCTATTTGTTTTTGACATGTGTGGTATTATATAATATGTAATATACATTTATTCATGAAAAAAATATCATTTTAAAAAAAGAATGGTTCATTAAAAAAAATTCCCTGAGAGAATAAAATATGTTCATTATATTGATTTTTAAAATGAAAAGAAATAGGGATAATGCACCTTAACTTGGGTCTGACACATCATAGTCGTTTTTTGTCATCTACATAACATTGTTATGTTAATTATTTTAATTCTTAAGAACTGTTAAAAAATAATTTCTTCCTTTTATTTCAATAAAATACCAATGATATAAATCATTACACAATCAGTTGTGTTATGTCAGGATTTTTTATGATGTTTAACTTATGTATCAAAAATGACTTCAGTATATTGATTATTGTTCTAAGAGGTAAATATATCAATATATCTAGAGTAATAATCATCACATAATTTAAATATTTTTATATACTTTATAAATTTATGACCAATTATGAATCATGGTTTTGATAAATGATATATGTTATGATCAAGGAGAGGGTAAATCATATGTATGCATGAGTAACATTTATATTTTTCAATAATCATTATGGAAAGTAAGTAAGTTATATTTTTTCATTTTAGAATGATTATAATAAAATAAATAACATATTAATTCTTTCTATATAATTATATATCTTCAGTTTTTTGTAGTTATGAAAATAAATCCACATAACTTTAGGAAGGTTTTAGTCCACAAATACATGAACGCCGATATCATCATTCACTAAGTGAAAAGGTAAGAAATAAAATGACATATTGCACTTAACAATTGTAAATGTGACATAAATATCATAATTATATGATGTATATTAAATATATTAATTAAAATTATCTGTATTTAATTAACGTATTGAATTGGTGAAAAATAAATACCATCGCTTCTTGAGGGGGTAACCTTCCAAACTCATGAGCAATGTAATCATTTTGCATTTGAAGGAGGAAAATATGGAAATTTTTCATTCTCATAAAATAATAAAATATTATTAAATTGATGATATTAGTGTTATTATAATTGTATAAAAGAATTATATTTAATGGAGGAGGAAGATGCAATAAAACAAAATTGTGTAGTTAGAAATTTTAACTCTCCTTTTACCAGCATAATATGATTATACCAAAAGTATTACCAGAATTTATTAATGACCAAAATAAGTATTTTTGAATGATGAGACTTAATTTGGTTAGTTATTTTGGATTTTAATGGCCACACCAAATTTTTTTTAAGATTGGATGAATAGATGATATGGGGTGTCCTTTTATATGTGAGGAGAGTGGAACAATTGTAATTTTCTGATAAAAAGATATACCCCTTTTTATTATCATTCCAAAATGGTCAAAAATAGATTAATATAAATCTAAAAACATGAAAAGTTAAAAATATGTCAGGAAAATATTTTTTTTAATATTTTTTATGTTATTTCAACCTTATATCTTTTATTTAACCCTCTAGTAACCCAGTTTTTATCCTAACGATGTTAATTAATTTTAAGTGTTTTCACATATCACTGTATGGAAAAAATAATATTAATAAATTATATTATATAAATTATCATGATTCAAAATATTGAAAATATTTTACTAAATTCAATTCAAAAAAGTGGGAAAAAAATTTAAACCAAACCCCGTTTATGCGATGAAAATGTAGGTTTTCAACAAAAAAAGTATCAGAAGTACGGATGAGTTCAATATAGAAATTCAATATAAAATTTATTGAATTGACAAAAACTGTATTAATAATTATATAATTAATCTATTTTCTATTTAAAAAAATATAAAATATAATATACCTATTAAAATAATTAAAATTTTATTTCATTTTTCAAATAAAAAGTTGTATTTTTTTGTATTTATTGAAAATTAAGCATTTTCAAAAAAAAATATCAAACATTAACCCTAAGATAATTTTAAAATAATGATTTAAAAAAACTTATAAATATTTTTTCCAAAAATGGTGTAAATTAATTTTAAATTATATTCGTAGAGCACGACTAAACCGTCTTCTATAATAAAAAAATATTTCTGTAACATATTTTGTTTTCCTTAAAATGATTCCTATTTTAATTCTAATATATAGATAACCATTTATTTTTTTCTATTTTTATTAAATATTATAATAATTGTTAATTTATTAAAATTCATACACAAAAATTTAATGGCTTGTTTATAACAGTGTACTATATTAAAGTTCCTTATGACTCGGGGTTTCATGTTCCACAATAAATTAAGGAGATTAAATTTAAATAAAAAAAATCATGTATTTACTATGTTAACTATTTCTTTTCACAAAAAATATCAACTGATATGTTATTTTTTATAATGTTTTTTGGTTTTATGTTTGGGATTTCAAATCATAGTTAATTTCATGGGAACTTTCCATATTTACCCTTTATGTCTTTTCAGTTGTGTATATACCTCCCATGAATTTCTTCTTTGATTATTCCCATGAATATTATATGATATTAAAATTCATAAATTTTTAATTTTTTCATGGGGCATACAATAAAAGTGTTTCAAATGTGTTATGGGTAATATGTTATAGAAACATTATTTTATGTATTTTAATTGATTTTGTATCACATGAAGAAATATTATGATACAACTCTCAAGAAACACATTAATTATCTTATTCTCTAGATAATTTTTATGAGTACTTTTTTTACTTTCATTTTCTTCACCATATGTACTCAGTAGACCAACTTTTTTTTTCAAAAAATGACATTATTTAACTCATAAGTAAAAAATAATTAGTCATTAATATAAATATTTTTAAGATAGTTTTTACTATTTATTATAATTTTGAAAGTAATTTTTATCCATGATTTTATTTTCACAAAATATATGAATTTTTTTGATAAAGATGTTCTTTTGAATTTTTCTACAAATTTGTGAAAGGAATGTTTTATTTTGAAGTATACAACAAGAATAAAATTTTCTATCATTATAAATGAACATTCCATTGATATTTCCATTACATTTTTCCATGATCATTTTTAAATAAACATTTTCCATCATATCTGGAAAATTATTAATTTTAAAATTTATTATTTCAAAGTTGTAAGGATATTTTCCCCAAAATATTTTCTAGTGATCCATTAATGGAATATTACATATATAAGAACATCCTTCGATGTTAAATCCACATTACTAGGGATATGATCTAATGATTCCATCATTATTCATTCTCAAGATGGTTTTGGATTATAATTATAAGTTGATTATGAAACATGTTCTATTTTCATGGGTTATAAAATTATAAAGTAATGAAATTTTTATGAAACACATTTATTTTCTTTGGGTTAGGCTATAATGAACTGCAACACCCCAAAATTCTAAAGTAATAAAATTGTATTTGATAGCATGTATCACACGCGTCACTAAGCACGTAACGGAATATAATTCCCTAAGTCATTAAAATATATATACTATTTTAAATAAATTTAATATATGTTATATTATGAAATTAATGTCATAATGAGTTAGTAGGAATCGTACGGAACAACGAGTTTCTTCAAAGGAATTCATTACACATAAGACAATGTTTTACCGATACAATAATTTATTATTAAAATATTATAATAAGATATAACCTAGCAATTAAATTTGTTTCTATGAAAATATTTAACTAAATTATTAAAATATATTTTTTACAGAAACATAACACGAATTCATTGGTTAAAATTAAATTATAAATAAATAAGAAAACCTATTGAATTTAAAGGTAATATATTATAACTATTATTATGCTCAAAAAGTTGTTTTATGAAAATAATTTATATTAATTATAGTTTTTGGAATGAAATTAATTAAATATAATTCTAATGTATTTAATAAAATATTTTTTTGTTCTCCCTATTGATTCGATTGTCATAATATAAGAACAATCCAAATACGTTGCGTAAAAATTGGAATTTTTATTAAGGCACTTTTACTACCTTTAATAGAGAGAATATTTTAAATAAAAAATTTGTAACTTTTACAAATATTATATGTAAAAATAAGCATAAACATTTAAAGTGTTAAAAAAATTATTTTGTTTTTTTGGTATTTTTTGGGGAAGTTTCATTTTTTTAATGAATAGTAAAATATAATTAATTTTAATTGAAAATTTCTTTTTTCATCTATTTTTTTGTGATAAATTATATTTTTAATTGGTTATATATTTTATTTAGATAATTTTTTATTAATTAATCTAATATAGGTAAGTTTATTCAATTTTACTTTGAATGTGGACTTAAAAACATAGCATCCTTCTTAATTTTTTTACATTAAACCCCCTCATTATCATCCTGTATGTGGGTTTAAATTTATGTTAATATCTTCCACTTCAGTGACTGTAATTTTTTTAAATGGATTAAATGTTTTTATACACAATAAATTATAATTAATAACATGTTTAAAAATATATTTTTTTCAAAAATACATGTGAATGTGATCAAAATTAATTACATTGATTAAGAGAAAAATTATCTAAATAAGGGACTAAACCATTAATATAAGGTAAAAATTGTTCAATAAACCTATAAAAAATCCATTGTATTACCATATATATAGAAAATCCTCCATTATATAAACATGGGAAAATTATTGGATCCATGTGAATTTGGAAGATCCTGGGTGGAATTCATTTTTCCAAATTTTACAAGAGTTTCAATCCTCCTCCACTATAAAATGGAACTCAAGCCCCCCACTTCCTCACACCTCTCATGTAACATTGGATCAACCAATATCTGCCCAAATAGATCATAAAAGACCCACCCCTAATCCATGAATCCTTTCCTAGGGCTCAAATACATCCAAGGAATACCTTTGGTGCAAACCAACAAGAGTTACCCAATGAAGAGGTAGCATCCTTCCTCATGCTCGTTAATTTTTTACCAATTCACCAACCCCTAAAATATAATTATTCGAGGATGATATATTAAATATAATATAATAAATATACTATGATTTTATTATTTTATTGTTTCTACCTATACTTACACAAACTTCAAAATAATTGGTAACAAACTTACATTTTATGTGTACAGTGAACTACCACCTCACGAAATGAAGATTATTCATTTTTCCTTTACCAACATTCATGGTAGGGAACTATGATGGAAACTATGTTTATATAAAAAAATATATGATATTTATAATATATTTAACCTTCTTTAATTGTTTAATATAACATATATTTATGATTCTCATTTTGTGCGAATACAATAAAATCGTTTGTGGAAGTGTGGACTAATAAAACCTAATAGTGATGTGACTCATTCAAAAGATAACTGAAATGTTAAATTATTTATTTAATTAAAAATATTTGACCTAAATAATATCAATATTATATAAATTTAATAACTAAATTTTGGAAATTATAATATATATCATTTTCATTATTACCCTTTTTACACACACAAAAGTGATAACATTGGTCATAGACATGTGGACTACTCCCTCCTCAACATGTTGTGATTTATATTAAATAAAATATTATATATATATAAGTATATATGATTATATAACAATGTATTTATGATATAATTATAATTATAGAAATTTGTAACCTTTTTTACTATCTTTCCACAGTGACAATTAAAAATTGGGAATGTTACTCCTGCTTACGTACAACCAACTATCTCCATGATTGTAATATTGGCACATTTTTAATAACCATCATTTTTAATTTTTTTTAAAATACAATTTATATATATGCCTGATAATAATTTTATGATAATTATTTTCTATATATAAATATGATGACTTTTTTACCATAGTTGACATACCAATGTCGTGTTTGACACAAACACCAAATTTGGTCCAAACACCCAACATAAATATAATTTTTTATATAATTGTATACCACGTGATAATAAGTGAAATTAATGTAATGATAATCATGAAAATGGTTCTAAAGCAGGTAAATTTTTATCATAAGTTTATTATTTATGAATATAAATATGCAGGAGAAAATGTAGACATAATATATTGGATTTTGACTCCATTTATATTCTATTGAGACTGATTTCTTTTTATGCACCAAAACCAATTTATATAGTGTACATAATTTATTTTTACATGATACAACATAATTCTAATTATTCTCATGATATTTAATGATTCATTTAATTTATAGTGATTTATGATTCACATGTTCTAGGGTGATATGTGACACATTGAAATGTTTAAATATTGTTTTCCTAAAGAATTATTTATTGATATATCAAGGGTTTTTAAATTAATCAACATCAACTTATATTTTTATTACTTATCCTCCACTGATGAATAATTTTTAAATCCATATTACTTATTCAGTGTAGATATTTTATTAAAATATATATTTTTTATTTCTTACTCGATATAAGGAATCATTTGGACATGAATTTATGGGTGGTGCCCCGACTTTATATATCCCATCGATGCATCTAAAGGATCCCATGAGACGTGTAGGTTGGATATGTTAAACATGTTTCAAAATTTTTTTTTAAAATATCTAAAGAATTGATCTTGATTATATAGTTTCTCATGAACTTTATACATAACATCCAATAATTACACATTTCCTTCATGAATAGTTTTTTTATAGTTGTTATTATCCATGATGTTTTCAAATGATAAATTCTGTAAATGTATTTCATTCTTAGTTATGTAATTAAATGTCAGGTGATTTTTTCCTTACCTTTCAATATTGATTATTCCTTTTATAGTTCCATCAATGGATTGTCTTATCCATTATATACCTTTAAATATTGATTTATTCAAATTGATCCATTATTTATTATACATTTCTTAATCTTGTTAGGCATTTCAACACACATTTATTATAATTCAATTCCCCGGTTTTTAAAGATGAATCTATTGAATGAGTTTCATTGATTCCGATCATTTATTTTTTTTAGATTTATTTTATATTTTACTATATTATGGGTATCATGTATGTATTAGAACCTTATAAAACTACAAAACATGTTGGTAATTCATGATTTTATTCCTTTTAATAATGAAAAGGTAATAAAATAATGACTAGATTTGAGGTATAGGGGTCTAGGAATCATATGTGGTATTATAGAAAGTATATCGGAAACCTTGGAGACTATATTAAGAAAATATAGATTAAGGAACATAACCTTAACATTGATATTTAGGATATGTATAAAATAAAATCCTAGAATTCTATCAAGGTAGATATTATTTTTCTATTCCACAAAATATATTCATGTATGGATATTACTAGTGGATGTGATTCTGGAATAGACACACCTAGGAGTAACAACTCTTCCAAGGTGTTTCGGGACCGAGTCATCGTAAACTGATACATGAAAACATGCATCACTATTCACCTAGTTTGACACTACTAGGATATCCACATTATATAGTTATAATTTAATCTACAATCTATAATAAAGGGTTTGAAAGGAAAGATATCCCCCAAAGAAACCAAGTTTATTATTATTAGATTATTTATGGAAAAAATTTCTAATTTATGATTATTTTTTGAGTAGTTTGGGGATTATAAATTATGATACATAATCTTATGATCCAATCCAGTGCATTCTGTTGTTTAGAAAAGTAACATGGAAGGAATAATGGTATCATTTCTCATAGAAACAATATATATTTCATTTCTAAAGAAACCATTATAGTTCATTTTCAAACTGAAAATGTATTTGTAGTATTATAGAATCATAATAAGGTAAGGATAGATAACCTATTAAAGATTGAAAAAAAATTTCCATAGTGAAGTTCTCTAATGTCAGATTTCTTTTTGTGATAAAGGACCCCATTATTTTGTGGGACTATTGACCCAATGGTAGTTGAAGAATAGATTATCTAAATTGGAGAAGATATTCATGGAATTGGGATGTGGTGAAAAGGAAAATTTTAAACATACAGAATATTTTAAGAATGAAAATTTTGATCAATGGTGGTTATTCATCCTATGTAGTAGGTGGGAATAAGAGATAGAACACATGTAATGGATACCATTTAAGGAGAAATTATTAAATAAAAACGTCTCTTGTGAATAACATACTGAGATGAAGATAATATTTCATATTATAAATCTAATGGAGGAATAATGTTTTGTTTTTTATGATTCTCTCTTTCAAGGTAATAATGTTATCCTACATATTTAATAAGCAATAGGGAGTTAATGATGGACCACGTTATTGAAATTCTTAAGCAAAATATCTGAAGGGAACGAGACTCTGAACATTATTCAACATTTGATGATATATTTTTATGGTCCATCAATATGAAGAATTTATTTTCTATAATCAATATATTAAAAGGAATCCAAGAAAAGAAGAGTCTATATGAACACCATGAAAAATGGAATGAGTCAATGATGAATAATGGAAATAATTATTTTCTCCCTTGTGATAATTTTTGAATGAATTACAATAGTAAATTCTTGATTGGAATGGTATTTTGTTATAGTTTTGGATAAATGGGTCACTGGTAAAACAAATGTTAAGGAAACGAGGAAAAAACTACTAATAACAGTTACAATTTCATTTAGATGGGGAACAACACAATTGAATGCCCCAAGAGTCAAGAGAATATACAATAGAAAAGGATAAGGGGTCAAGGTCATGATTATGTTACTAATGCACCTGAAGTAGAATGATTAATATACATCATTATTTGGATAAAATAAATATTTTTTAGACGTTTTTTATTAATAATATTCACATTGATTGATTTATGGTATATGTAAGGATTGTACTACAATAAATTTTCATTAAGAATTAGTGAACAAATGAAGAATGGTACTAAGGATTGTTATACATTAGAAATAAAATATTTTTTTAAATCTAATCTTTGAGGGAAAAATTCCCCTTTATAAGTTCCTTATGATAAGGAAATAATGATTAGATAATGAAATGATTGGTTTGGATAATGTAAAATTAGATAAGTAGTGAAAACCTAGGTACAGCAAAATGATTTATTAAAAAGGTTAATTCTATCATTTATAAAGTTTATAAAAAAATTGGATTTAAGGAGTATATGCAATAATCTATGTCATATTTATGGAATATGGAAGAATGAATGTATTAAATAAGGTTTTATGGTAATTAATATTATTACCACATTTCAAGAGGATATAGGAAGAATGTATTCTCATTTTTAGTATGTGATTATTCTTATTGAATGTAGGATAAGGATAAGTTCAATATGGAAATTTCGTGACCTTCCTTATAATGTGTGGGATCACAATATTTTGGAAAATTTAACATTTTATGAAATGGGTTTTAATGTCCTTGACCTGGGAACCACTAAACGGGTACCCCGATCCGAGTCATCACATGACCTCCAGCGTGCCTCGCCATATGCCCTAGGTTTACAACGAGTAGCGAGGGAATAATGAGTGATGTGGGGATACAATACAAACATTTCCATATTAACCCACATAAAAATACAATAAAAATAGTGTAGGAAATATGAAATAACTAATGAACATGCATAGCCATTAATCCCCAAAACTGGGTACAACCACAAATCAAATATAACCATGTCATTCCATACTTGTAGTGAGACAACTCTAGGGAACCAAAACTAATGAAATCATCAGAAATCCTTATACAGTCCAAACACCATGTCTGGAACCTCATCCATTATTATCCCAACCCCAAATCAACTCTCTAGCTCCAGTCCCTTCCAATATTTTAACTTCCAACAATGAAATTTTCTCGGGTACCCAATGACGGCCCAAGCCGGGTATGAGTACAACTCAGTAGGCCACCACCAATGACGTCTAAAAAATATTTATTCTAGTAGATATTGAAATAAAATATGGAGTAAATGTTATGATAAACAAAAGGAAAACTCTATATACATTAGATAACAGACACATTTAATCAATTTCTATGTTTATTACCACTTCCATCATCCACATCGTCTTTATTACATCCTCCATTTTTATCTGGTGTTCCATGGGTTATGCATATATATCATCTAAACTTGTTTCAAAGGAATTAAAACACTATGAATAAGTGAATAAATCAAGTCCCTATCTCACTAGGGAATAATGTTTCACAATAAGTATCTCACACTTACCGTAGAGAATTATTGAAGTTAGTTTCAACAAATATAGTAGTTATGGCGTTATGCATCAATCATCCATCTTAACTATATTTCACAACGGTCATAGGTCGACACATAAGGAACCTCAAACCAAGTACTACTAGGATATAGTATACTATATTCATTCGTGACATCTAATAGGTCATAATTCATAAAACTTGGAGCATTAGTCCATGATTCCAACCTGGACTCGGAACGCCATGTCTGACCATCCCAACCTGGATATACAATGCCCTATCCAAACCCTTGGGTTTAGGATTTTCAGTCCTTTACCCCAAAACCATGTTCAAATGGGTAGTGGAGTATATGTACAACATCCCAAATTCATTCATCATGTGCTACCATGTCACCACTAATACACATAAAATGCATGATCCATAACAATCATCAGGGGGTTCACACTACGCAATTTACCTCACATTACCATTTCAAGTAATTCCAATTATCATGCCTTAACCAAGAAAAAATGTTAAAAAATTACAATACATCAACCATCATGGAAAAATTACCAGGAATTAGTACATTTACCCCATTACCATTTCACAATCAGTTATTCACATATTTATTTTATGTAAAAATATTATTTTATGTAGCCAGACAACATAATTACATTCAACCCATTAGTTGTGAACCATAATTCCCACGTGCTGGCTCATGAAACATATTTATTAGTTCCCCAATACAACCCCATTAGATGTCCTTCAATGTATATGACATCACTAATTTAACATGTTCACCATTTCACATATACTATCTATCATTGTAATTTCAACATAATTCAAAACGCATTTGACATAATCACAATTACGAAAATTGACCCTTCTCAATTATTAACTAACAAGACCTTATACCATTATAACCCATATGAAAATCATTAAATATTCCATATTACACTAATATACCCAAAATAGCATGTTCATGAAGGGTTCTATGTTATTACTCATAAACTCTACATTTATACTTAATAATGCCTTGGTTTGGGAAAATTGGAGCACCCCATGGGTGGCCATCAATCATTTTAATCATCATAGATGAATCCAATGGGGGTTTTTGTGGGGTATAAATCATTATTTATACATTAATAATATCCAATATTATTGACGGTTATAATTTCACATTAAAAGGGAAACAATATCTCAATACACATGCATAAATATATAACAACACAATGGGATATAACTTTTAGACCACCTACCTCGAATCAAATGATGAATGCACTTATTAAAATCACATTAGATCACAAAACAAACCCCCTTGAGTTTACATCCTATGTTCCACTAGAAACAATAGGGTTTTAGAGATTTGGGAAGATATGATAGAAACTCAAAACCCGAATCCAGAATATAGAAATAAGAGGAATATTAGACATACCTGGGTATTCGATCCACAACTGAAACCACTAAAAACAGTCTAGAGATGATAAAGATTGATCCATGGGAGCTCTTAAGGTTTTTTCAGGAATCACTAGGGATTGACGCAGAATAATATAATGAAAAATTGGGTGGAATATGTAAATTCTCATAATGAAAAAATTGTAAATTTCTCCAATTTTCTAGGTCGCACGGTTTTTCTGCACAATTTTCCAAACTATTACTAAACAGTATCATTTCCACTATCCCATAATCCCCCATTATCATAGTTTACCTACTTGGTTTTTCAAACCATGCTCAAACCATGCGAGATATACCATCCCAAAATCATCCCCAACATGGTTTCTTAGGATACTTGGAATGGTTTTCATGAACCTTGCGCAAACCATGCAACATGCCATGAAACTCATTTCCCCCTGTTTTGTTTCCCAATCCCCCAAAACACCCTTGAGATTTCTCAAGATATCTGGGAACACTTATTTAACGAAAATAAGAAACATAAACATTAGTGTTAACAAATACATACCTTCAAGAAGAATATGGGATCATACAAACTCTGTAACATATAATGGATTTTTCGTGAGCTGCTCTTCCCATGAATCACTGAACTTCATAACAAGAGGTCATGCCACTCCCCCTACCTAACCATTCTTGTTCCCCAAGATTCCCATTGAACACTATAAATCTTCCATGAAAAGTGATACAGGATATGGTTCTAGCCTGTATGATTTACTCACCAAATCACACACCATGAACTGGATACTCATCACGGAAATTTCAACTTCAATCATACCAAACCACTAGAAATTCATAAAGAAAACTTAGGACCCATTTCCAAACTCAAAAAATAGAAATTTTCTCATGACATCAAACCATCATGGGGGAACAAATCAGCACCCCACCAGTCTGATTCGCCTCGCAACTCATGACACAAATCACATTGTGTCATTTTCTTAGGTTTATAAAATTCTAAATCTGACCAAACCCAGAATCACCGGGAGGAAAACAAATGATCATTAAAACCACATTTCCCAATAGTTCCACTCTACTACAGTACATCCAAATGAATCAAATACTCCCATGTACTCGCCCCATTGAACCCATGACAAAGATCATTTATGTGGCCAACTCACCCGAATAGTGACCACTCTAGTCCTTCCAAACCAAATCTCTGATCATTTCATCATCCAACCATTTATCCTCTATGGTTATATTCACTAAATCTTGTTACATAGTTCATCCATTATCTATGAAATAACAACCAAACCTCACCTAGACTATCATATCCCACCTGAAAAACCCCCTTAGATCCTTCACTGACCTCTAGTATAATCCCTTCATCCTAACACCAATACCTTTTAAACTATTATCATGCTCATCCATTCAAACCAACATTCCCATCACCATCACCCTACCATTCGTACAATATCATAAGGAGGATACGTGCTCACTCACATCCATTTTGAACAGTGAAATACACATCTCCTCCTATAACATCCACCAAAGGTGATTTACCACGCTCTATGTTTTTTCCTTTCTTAGAGATGATTCAAGTTTACCCAGTTGACTCATCCCGGAATGTTTAGCTTCACCATTTTGTGACACTACATCCCATGGACAAGGATCCTTTGAAATCCATGGAATTCAAATATTAGTGAAGTACACATACCCAAGGCTACTTTTTATCTCCATTGGAGTTATAGTACACAACATATCCCACCAAAAACAAAATTTACATCTCACCATAATCATTGATGACAAAACATAAGAATCTAAAATTCCATTTAGAATCGCCCTGAGACCAAAGACAATGTTTGGACCAATAAACCACCATAATAAAGGCCATATTGGACCGTCTATGATTCCCTTTGTATAACTCACAGGTTCCACCATGGTATCCTAGTGCCACTACATCAACTCAACATTTTCCTCCCCACATTGAGGACTGACTCATCACCCACCACCATAGGAGTGTCATTACCATTGCTCTGTACATGGGATTCCAACAACTATTGTTCACTAATAGATCATAATATGAATCCCAAAACATAGACATGACCATATAAAGTTTTCCAGAATAAGAAAATACCTAACCTAGTATCTGATCCCATTTTTTGAGAATGAAACTTTCGACATTTTTCAACACCCAATAAATTCCAAGAACCTAAAACAAAAGTTTTGATTGTGTACATATCACCATCATACATCATGTATACCATCTCCATGACCGTTAACTCCATGACGTCCGTTGTCTTAATGAAACACATTCAAGTTACAAGTTGTATTGCTAGAGCTTCTCAACTTACCGGGGACGATGTCAAGATGTTTGGAAGGATCATCACAAGATGAAGTATGTTAAAAAGTTGTTGAAGAGAACCCACAAAATTTTATCTATTTATGATTCCACTTCCCATGATAGAAAACCACGATCTGAAGAGGATTTTGGGATTCCTTTCGGCTCACCTTTAGTCAGCATTTAACCACCACCACATAAGCATGATTACTTACTGAGATGTGCCTCTACTCTACGACCATCTATCAAGTATCCATGAACCAAAATTTCCTAAGTTAGTACTCCCACCATACAATAGAATTTATTTTGGTGTATCCCAAAAAAATAATGAACGAGAACTGTATTCCTCCATACTAGTCAAGAACCAACAGTCTATCACATGACCATGCATTCTTCTTCAACTTCATAGAAAATATCAAATTTTTATCCAGTATGATATCATATCAAAACAGTGTGTGGTCACATCAGGACCACTTATAACCCTGAATGTTTCACACTTTCCTTCAAATATTATCATAAAAAATTTAGTTCCCTCATGCCAACCATCACCTAACATAGCCCAACAACCGCTTACTCACTTTGTTTGTCATCTTCAAACAAGATTTTCTAACCGCGCTCCAATCATCATTATCCATTATTCCTGAAAAAATATTGCAGTCTCCATTAACCAACGTCCAATGTAATGGGTCAGCTATCCACGTTATCCTATTTACCAAATCCTAATGGTACTGGTATACATTGATTTTAACCTTGAAGAATTCCACATGCCTCCTATTCCATAGAACCCACATCACTAGGATAGCCTACCTTGAGGTCACCCATGATCTCTCAAAAACTATCAACGAGTCAACATAACTCAATTCACATCACAAAATCATTAACCTTTCCATATATACTTCTATTATAACCTAATTTAGACAAAATCTTACACATCCTAAATTTTAGGGTCAAATATCCTCTCATATGACATACACCAAAGAGCACTGGGAACCCCATCCGACCACTCTGAAAGGTCACCTTAATAGTCGAGTGAGACAGGTTCCCTGTGCTGGAGTTATGATGTTCAAAATCCATTTATTCAAACACACTTTATGCTAAGAATTAATCAATATTGCTTATTAGCACTGCCACCCCCATTTTGATACACACTACACTGATTTCACCAAGTGGCCATTTTCTCAATGTTATATAGCAAAGGTGAGAGTACACATACATCAGAACCACATACCAAACCCAAATCTATGGTCTGAGATAAAACTCGCATGATCTAAACCCACATGGGTAATCATAACCACAACAAAACTCATCTCAAATGACATTAAAACCACAAAAATCATTTTATGTCCATCGTACAAACCAAAAAGTTCATCTCACAAGGATTACTACTCTCACGTTAACAATAAAATACATAAGACTTCATGGACACTACATAACTAAAGATACAATGAGGATCAACCAATGTTTCATACTTTAAAACATTTTACTTACCCAAATTTCTCAATTCCCCACTAACCCAGATTCATATTTCCCAAAATTTCTCTCAAAACATATCTCAAAGGAAGTCTATTCGGTATTGAATGTAACAATAGAATGAACTACCTCCCATACTTAACCCACTCCACATACCATGTTCCAATATATGTATTCACATATTTACCACTACCCTTAACCCTTATTACCATGGGTCAGGGTAAACAAGGGGAAACCCCAATTAATTAAACAAAAATCATTCATCAAACATAATTTTAAACCATTTTCTCCTCTAAAATATTAAAAATTTATCTTAGGAACATTTATATCTCAAAACATGTTATATCCATCATTTTAGCTCATTTAGATTTCTCATTAGGCAAAATTCGTTGACTATTTCATTTTAACATAAGGAAATATTTCACTTTTAGACCCAATTCAATCTTTAAAATTTACCAGAACACAAAATTTCAATCCCATCATAACATTTACTTATACATAATATTCATTAATGATCAATTTTCATTATTTTAATTTTCCCAATTCATCTAGTATTATTATACTCTATTTTCATTCAAATTTTTTCAGGAAGTAAAATTCATTATATTCTCAATGCCCCGGAAACCCATCCCATGTGTGTGTATCATGATGAATTCCACTTATAACCTTATGTGCCTAAAAATATGTATGAATGCACAACTTCAAGCCATTTTGTCCATGTGAATAATATCCCAACTCATGTGACATTTTCATTTACCGATGTTGAAATATATTTGAACTATAACAACAAAAATCATAAATAATAATCCCTACCCTGGGTAACATGTGATTTCCCCCTACATTGGATAGATACTCCCAGGAATGAGATCATTGCCCAGGCCCGACACTTCATTGCCTCAAATCTACCATCCCCAAAAGACTGATATAATGTAATGTGATATTAAACTCCTCATATAACACATTGTGAAATCTCTTACTTGAGATCCACTAATCTTGTGCCTCAAAACAAGTCATAACATGACCTCCAGCACACCTCCCAATATTAAATAGGTTTCCGACTAGAAGAGATGTTCTACTGACTAGTGTGGGGAGACTATATCCAATTTACCAGAGTAATCCACTACAGAACACAATATAAATATCATAAACAATACGAAAAAACTAATGAACATGCATAACCTACCATCTCCCAAACATGGTACAACTACAAATTGAATACAACCATATGATTCTATACTTGTAGTTCCACAAGTGGAGGAAACTCAAAACAAATAAAACAACGAAAATACCCAAATTGTTGTATAACCATATCCAAAACCACATCCATGAATATTTCAAGTTCAAATAAACCACTACCTCTGGTCTATGCCCATATCATAACCAGAAATAATGAAATTTTCTCTGGTACCGAATGAAATACCGAGTAATGTGTGAGTGCAACTGACGTGGCCACCACTAACAATGTCTACAAAATATATAGTCTAGCAGGCAGTGCATGAAAATATTGAGTAAATTTTATGATAAACAAAAGTACAACTCATGTTATATTATATAAAAGACACACAAAATCAATTTCTATATTTTTTACAATTTCCAACATCTATACCATGTTCATTACTTACTCCCTTTTTATCAGGTGTTCCTTGATTTACATATATACTTCATTAAAACATTGTTATGAGGAAATCCAACACTATAAATGAGGTAATACACCATCTCCTTATCTCAATATGGAATAAAATTAAAGAATCAATAGATCACAATTATCATGGAGCCTCAATATAGGTAGTTTTAACATATATAATTGTTGGGGATTTACGCATCAATTTGAAATTTTAACTATATTTCACAATGGTCATTTGAAAAATCCAAAGGAGTCATACTCCATGTGTCCAAATAGGATTTGGTACACCATGACCGGCCATCGGGTCATCATTCCGTCCTCACAAATCCATTCATCACACTCTATAATGTCACAACCAATACACATAATAATCTTGATCTGTAACATTAATCATGGAAATTAACACTATGCCATTTAACCCACATTACAATTACACCCAATTACCATTATCATTCCTTAACCCAGCAAATATATTAAACAATTCCAATAAATCATCAATCATAATCCAATTACCATACATTGGCCCATTTACCAAATTACCATTTCACAAGAATTTATCAAAATTTTCATTTTAAGTACAATTCTTAATTCATGTAGCATGACTGCTTTATTACATTCAACCAATTAGGAATACACCAAAATTACCACATGGTAACTCATAAAAAATATTCATCAATTCCCTTATAAAACCCTGTTACATTTAATTAAATTCATAATAAATTTCCAATTTATCATGTTCATCATTTCAAATATACTAACCCTTTTAAGAATATCAACATAATTCATAACTCATTTGACACAATCTGAATTATCCAAATAATTCCTTCTCATGTTTTAAAAAAAATCCCTTATGCATACATCAACACTATGAAAAATTATAAATATTCCATATTCTTCTAAACAAATCTTAATAACATATTCAATAAGGTTCATATGTTATTACGCATCAACTCTACCTTTATCCTTTACAATGTATAGTTTTGGGAAATCCGACACAACCCATGGTGGAACTAAATCATTCCAATCATCGTTGATGCATCAAACAAGGATCATGAGGGGTCTAAATCAATGTTTATACATTAATCATACCAAATATTAGTCAAGTTGAAAATTTCACACTAAAAGAGAAGCATGATCTCAACACACATGCACAAATATTTAACAACACTGTGGGATATAACTTATAGACCACCAACATCGAATCCGATGAAGAAGGATATCATAAACACCGCCTTATATCCCGATATGAACCCCCCATGAAGTTCCAACATAGGTTATACTTGAGAAAAGAGGTTTTTAGAGCTTTGGGAAGAGATGATTTAATGTAAAAATCTTAATCCAGAAAAGAGAAACCATATGAATATTAGACTTACCTAGGGCTTTGATCTACAAAATATGACACTCCAAACATCCTAGATATGAGGGAGATTAATCCATGGAATATCTTATGGGTTTTATGGTGTCACATGGGATAAAAGTACAAGAATGGAAAGAAAAATCAGGTGGAATAACTAAAATCCAATAATGTAAAAATAGTAAATTTCTAGACTTTTCTATGAAACACAGTTTACCCGCACTGTTTTACAAACCATGTGCAAACTTTGTGAGAGATACTATCCCAAAATACCCCTTTAGCACGATTTACCAGCTCGGTTATCCAAGCTGCGTAAGATTTACTTTCCCAAAATACACCTATAGCATGTTTTACCAGCTTGGTTATTCAAACTGTGGGAAATCTATTATCCCAAAGTCATACCCCGACATGGTTTCCTACTATGCACTGAATGGTTTTCACTAACTATGTGAAAATCATTCAACATACCTAAAAAAATCCTTTTCTTTTTTTGTCTCCTGAATCCCCTGAACCCCCTGGGTCTCCTCATGAACATGGGAAACACATAATAAACTAAAATAAGAGACATAAACTGAAGCTGAAATAAGAACATACCTTTATTGGGAATCCAAGATCATACATTGTTTATGTTTATATTTGAAGATGTTTTATTGGTCAGTGTAATGTATCACCATATGTTGTGTGATGTTCTGAGAAATATTCTAGAGATAGATCAAGTCACAACCGAAGGGTAATATCATATTTATTAAATTTAAACTTATATTTACATATATTCCTATGGAGTGAAATAATTTTGCAACTCTTGGAAAATTTGTCTTGAAATAAAAATTATGCCTTATTATCATCATTTTTAATGATATCAAGGTAATATTTTCACACATATAGTATATGGTTTTGTGCTCATTAATTTTAAACTGAAATGTTTCTCTATCACACTCCATTATAACGTTATAGTATTTTTTTCATCCAAGTCAATGTTTTCATTAAGGTCCTACTTTTTTTAAATAAAAGTTTTTTAGACCTTTTAATTTCCCATTATTTCTTTTTAAGAAGATGTGAAATTAACCCAATTTACAATTGTGATGCTTCAATAATTTTTTATTTTTAAAATATTAAAACTTAAATTACTGATATCAAGTATAAATTTCAAGGAAGTGATTCAATTATGTTGGAGGGAATGTAACACACTAAAATTATATAGTAAGAACATTGTATTTGATATGTTGTATCAAACGAATCACCAAGAACATAAGGGAATATAATACACCTAAAATTTACAAAATAGTTACTATTTTAAATTAATTAAATATTTTAAATATAGTTAAGAAAACATGATACTAAGTTATCATGTGCTGCATGAAACCATGAGTTTCTTCAACAGATTTCATTACATGCAGGGCTGAGTTTTACCGAACAAAAATATATTATTAAAATATTATAATAACAGATAATATAGCACATAAAAAATTATTTATAAAAAGGGAAAAATATTTTTAGAAAATATGTAGTTCACAAAAAAATTGGTTAAGAATTCATAAGAAATAAATATGAACACAAATTGAATATAATGGAAATTAATATTTTTATTTTTATTTTCATAAAGTTGTTTTATCCTAATAAATTAAATTAATTACAATTTGGTAAATGATGAAATAAATTATATTTTTATAAAATATTTAATCAATTTTTTTGACATTAAACCAATAGATTCGATTGTCATTTGATTAGAACAAACCCAATACATTGCATATAGATCAATATTTTTATTAAGGCACTTTCACCATCGTTAAATGAAGATCCTATTTGAAATCCTATTTTTTAAACATTTATAAATACTATATGTCAAAATGTACTTAATCTTTAATATATTAAGATATAAACAATTTTAGGGTGAATTTTTGTTTCTATGAGGTTTCATTTTTTAATGAATAGTGAAAATAATGAATTTAAAATGAAATCATAATTTTCATCAAATTTTTATAGTGTTAAATTACTTTTTTAATTGGTTTTACATTATAATTAGATATATTTGTTAATATTTCATCCAATTAATTACATTTGGATAAATTTATCTTTGATATTTTTAATAAAAACATATCAATCATTTAAACATTTTAACATTAAAACCCTAGTTTGTTGTCCCGTCTATAGGATTAAATTTAAATTTATTTCTACCAAATATATGATTGGAATTTATTAATTTGAATAAATATTTGAAATAAGAATAATTTATTATTTATAATATTCTTATCATAGTTTTTGAACAAAAAATTTCGTGATTGGGATTAATATTACTTTAATCGATTAAGAGAGAAATCGTCTCTTAAAGAGACTAAACTATAATCTTAATAGTAATAATAACCTAGAAACGTGTTATAAATCCATTGGATGGACCTATATCGACCCTATAATAACTTTAATAGTATTTTGAATATTATTATAGAAAATTTTATAGGGAAAGACAATGGTGGAATACCCTTTTCCAATATTTACAAGTGTACCACTCCTCCTCCACTAAAAAAGGTACACAAGTCTCTTGTATACCCACACCTCTCAAGATACAGTGGGTTGACCAATATATTCCTAGATATATCCTAAAAATTAATCCCCTAATCATGTAATCCAAATCTTGTAAATATATCTATCTAGGGAATCCCTTTGATGTAAACCATAAGGAGTTACCCAAAGAAGGTGTAACATTATTGCCCAAGTTAATTAGTTTTATTTATATTCTCCACACCATAAATTACAATTATTCAATTATTATATAATAAAATAGGTATCATTAATATAATGATATTTTGTAATGTTAGTGGTTTTACCTGCACTAAACACACTTCCATATAATGGGTAACAAACATACAGTTTATATATACAGAAAACTAATGCCTCATTAAACATTAACTGTTCACTTTTTCCATTCCCACTATTGATGGTTTGAAAATATGATGGAGACTATTTATATTTAATATATATTATATTTATAATGTAACTCCCCGACCCTAGTTACCCAGAGTCGGTGCATTATTACATAACATTGGCATGATCACAAGAAAGATCAAATCTCGAAAGACTGATTGGTTTAGTAGCCTTGGAAACACTAGTTTGTCTCATGAGACCTACCGATGCATCGAAGAGCTATAGCGGGCTCCACCCATCACATATTAAGTCCAATGCATTCCCATATGAAAAGGATTAAACATAACATTAACATTCGTATTAAAACTAGCATACGAAATGTCAATACTTTCACCATAAACCATGAATGGTATAAAAATAGCATATCCACAGTCAAACATATCACAAAACCTTCAATACAATATAGAAGTTTTGTATCATAATAAATAAACATTAATTAAGCGTAAAATCCATCAAAGGATGTTGACATAGATGAAATCAAAATTCTTTTTAAAGAAATATCTCTTTCTATTTTGAAATAATTTAAGAATCATATATTTATAAAATAAAACATTTTCTTTGAAAATATTCTTATAAGCTTGTAAGGGAAGCTTCGAATGTTTTATAACGGCGAAAAATAGCCGTACCCGACGTATAAGTTAAAAAAACATTCTTACCTTAATTCTGTCGAAATGGTTAAAAAGCACCTTGTTTGGAAAACGACGGAAAGATTCCTTTATAAACCTCTTATAAAAAGTCAAACAAGGGTATAAATGACTTTAACCCATATTCTAGTAAATAGTAAAAATGTTTTGAAATACATGTTTAAGAAACATGGTTGTGGATGATAAAGAGATCCCAGTAGATTATTACATATAAACAACCTCAGATAATGAAGAGATTGTGAAATAACCCTTACCGTGTACTTTTTGTAACACCCCAAGCTTCCACGGTACGTTTCCCTTCGAATAATGCAATAGCGTGTGTTGTACGCAACCTCGAGCTCTAACACACACCACAACTAATTAAACTAGCCGTTGTGAATAGTAATACCTACTTTTTGAAATTTTATAAATTTTATTTATCAAAATGGACTTCATTTTTGGATTCGGAATATCGAAATTATCCTATGTTGAATTTTTGGTATTTTTCTGAGAACTTCTAATTTTTTATGAATAGTGAAAAATACTTAAAAACAACTTTTTTAATCAAAATAATTTATAGTGATAAATTATACTATTTATTGGATTTAAAGTATAATTAGAATATATTTTTACCATTTTATCCAATGTTGGTCATTAGAATTAATTTAACCTTGAAAATAGACATAAACAATTGCCAATCTTTTGATATAAATTGTTTCTTAAAAACACGCTATTTGTTGTGACAGTGGGAATTAATTATAAAATTAATTAATGCAACTTATATGTTTTGAATTTTGTAAAATAGACATCATTTTTCAATTCAGAATATCAATTATAGCTTAGGGTGAAATTTTGGCATTGTTCTGAAAAACTTCAATTTTTGATGAATAGTGAAACCACTAAGTGGTAGTTAAATAACTGATTTTTCGTTTAAATGAAATATTACCACTTCTGTGATTTGATTTTCAAAAATCCGATATACATGGTTGTAATTAAGAAGTAAAATGTGGTTGAATGAGATTAAAATAATTTTTGGTGAATAGTAACTTTTAAGTTCTTAATCGCGATTACAGGTAATTAGTGTAGTTTAAGGTAAAAATAATGTTTTAATAATATGAGATGAGCTTGACACATGTCCTACCCTCATTGGATGTTCCATGGCCGACCAATAAAATCCATGGGTCAACTTGGGGACCCCATGGAGCCACTTTAGTTGGAAAATGACATAAATACCTTTTATTTAATGTTAAAGTAAAAAATGACACAAACATGAAATGTTTTACTAAAACAATTTTTATTTGGGGTTATACAAGTCATATTTTTGACTATTAATATTCATTCGAAAGCTAAAATGATTTCCTACATAATAGTATTTTTTAGAATTTTTAGAAATTAAATAAATTAAATTATTTATGACATCATGATGATGCAACGATGACCTCATTATTTAATGATTTAAATAAAATGAGAAGATAATGAAAAATCCAAGGCTTACACTTGTCCAAAGCCTATTGGATGAGGATATTTCGAACCCTTATCACCTTAGCCACGAATTGTATAAGTGTGGGACCTTTAAAATCCGAAAAGCATTGTATAATAATGTAACATTTCAATCTTTCCAAAAGAGCCCCTCCTCTCCTCTTATAAAAGGCCCCCACCTCTACCACCTTATTCACACTTTAAAGCCTTTTAGTTCGGCCAACCTCTGCCCAAATACTCTCCCAACTTCTCTCCCTTCATCCTAGAAGCTTCACTTTAGTCATAATTCCATCCTAAGGAGTCCTTTTGATCAAATCAAAAGGAAGAACCCGTAGAAGAGGTAACATTTTCATCACCCTCTTTCAAGTTTCTTTCTTCTTCCACTCCCTCTTTGTTTATTATTTCAATTCTAAAATTATAACTCCAGTATCTTCTATATACTGTGATGTTATTATAAATATGGAACAACCATATTCAGTATTCTACCCATCATTTTAATGACATGTCACCATACGTGCGTACGTACGGCTTACCGTCTCCACGTCGTGGTGTAATTGTTATTCAATATATTATTATTTAGATGGGTATAATAATGATATGTAATTCATGTAAATAATAAATATAACATGATAATGATTCTGTATATATGATATACTATCCAATTATATATTATTTTAATATCAAAATAATGATATTGTCGCTCGTACGTACGTACGGACTACCGTCTCCACGAACGCGATGAGATTCATTCTCCATCGTATCCATTCAAGTATAATTATCATTTTATGATTTAAAAATAATTTTTAAGGACATGATATCATTCTGGATATGAATAAGATACAACCTATCCATGAAAAACACGACTTACATAACAAAACATATAAAAGAAAACGAGTAAGTTAACACCCGAAACAACGATAAATCTAAGATATTGTTAACAAAGCAATGTTAAAAGATCATATATGATATCATATGAATTTATATGATTCTTGTATAATTTAATAACAATTATTTCACCATTATACATGAGGTTAACCTACCCCAACCAAGGAAAAGTACAAGGTAAGGGTTTACTTCACAACCTCTTCATTATGCAAGGTTGTTTATACATAATTATCTACTGGGACCTCGTTATCATCCACATCCATGTTTCTTAAAAATGTCTTTCAAAACATTTTTACTATTAAATGGAAAATGTGTTAATGTCATTTATACCCTTATATGGTTTTTAAAGGAATCTTACCGTCGTTTTCCAAACAATGTACTTTTTGACCTCTTTGACAAATTTAAGGTAAGAATGTTTTTTTTAACTTATACGGCGGGTGCGGCTATTTTCCGCCATTATAACTTCGTCGAAGCTTCCCTAACAAGCTTATAAGAATATCTTCAAAGTAAATGTATTATTTTATAATTATGGGACTATTAAATTATTTCAAAAAGGAGAGATATTACTCTCAAATAGCTTTAATTTCATCCATGTCAACATCCTTTGATGGGTTTTAAGTTTAATTGAAATTGATTTATGATACAAAACTTCCATTGAACATTTTGTGAAATATTTGACTGTGGATGTGTTATTTTTATAACATCCAGAGTTTATGGAGAAATTGTTGACATTTCGTATGCTAGTTTTAATACGAATATTTATGTTATGTTTAAACCTATTCATATGAGGAATGTATTGGACTTAATATGTGACGGGTGGAGCCCGCTATAGCTCCTCGATTCATCGGTAGGTCTCATGAGACAACTAGACGTGGAATTGGCCGAGGCCCTTTCCCAATTTGATTTATGGTTTTGGCCGAGGCCTTAATCATTTTAGACGTCTTGGCCGAGGCCTTGACAAAGTGTTTCAGAATGTCTGGCATTATACATTCCCTCATTATGAAAGTGGTTATTGATATTTCACATGATTATTCGTCTAGTAGAATATCCATGTGAGCAAGTAATGGAATTATTTTATTTTACTTTTGCCATATTATGCTGAAGTTCAAGTTCAATAAGGCTTTTGTTTTAGTTATACATTGCCTTAAATGCTTATGTTTTCTTATGAAAGTTTCCGCTATATTGTTATCCTTACGGAGCATTTGAGCTCACCCCTTTCAATGTTTTATTTTTCCCAGGATGTGAAGAAGTGTATTATGACTGACTTGCAAGAATAGTCAGTGAGGATATGAGTGTGGACTAGGGAGACCATGTTATTGTAGTTTTCATTTTTATGATGTAATGTAATGTTTATGAATTTATCTAGTGTTTCCAAGGCTACTAAACTAATCGGTCTTTCGAGACTTGATCTTTTGTGATCATGCCAATTTTATGAAGTAATGCACCGACTCTGGGTAGCTGGGGTCGGGGCGTTACACTTTTCCTTGGTTGGGGTAGGTTAACCTCTTGTATAATAGTGAAATAATTGTTATTAAATTATACAAGAATCATATTCATTCATATGATATCATATATGATCTTTTAACATTTCTTTGTTAATAATATCTTAGTATTATCGTTGTTTCGGGTGTTAACTTACTTGTTTTATTTTATATGTTTTGTTAAGTAAGCCATGTTTGTAATGGATAGTTTGTATATTATTCATATCCAGAATGATATCAAGTCCTTAAACATCATTTTTAAATCAGAAAATGATAATTATACTTGAATGGATACGATGGAGAATGAATCTCATTGCGTTCGTGGAGACGGTAGTCCGTACGTACGCACGAGCGACAATATCATTATTTTGATATTAAAATAATATATAATTTGATACTATATCATTTATAAAGAATCATTATCATGTTATATTTATTATTTACATGAGTTACACTTCATTATTATACCCATCCAAATAATAATATATTGAATAACAATTACACCACGATGTGGAGACGGTAAGCCGTACGTACGCACGTATGGTGACATATTATTCAAAGGGTGGATAGAATACTGAATATGGTTGTACCATATTTATAATAACATCACACTATATATAAGATACTGGAGTTATTATTTTATAATGGTAATGACAAAGAAAGAATAAGTGGAATAAGAAAGGAACTTGGAAAAGGGTGGTGAAATCATTAACTCTTCTTCGGGTTCTTCCGTTTGATTTGATCAAAAGGGATCCTTAGGTTGGCTTTCAGATAAAACTAAGGCCTCTAGGATGTAGTGAGGGAAGTTGGGAGAGTATTTGGGCAGAGTTTAGCCGAACCAAAAGGCTTTGAAGGTGTGAATAAATGAGAAGGAGGAGTGCCTTTTTATAAGAGGGGTGAGGGGCACCTTTGGAAAAGCTAGAAATATTAATTTATAATAAATTCATATTCGGTTTCTAATGGCTCCAAAGTTGATTATTTAAATTTTAAGGTGGGGGTGGGTCGAAAACAACTAAACCAATATAATTTAGACAGGTTTGGGTACTTATATTAACCTTATCTTTAAGTATTAACTCTTAGTTAATTAGTTTCACTTTTACAATGTCTCTTTGTATTTTTATATAATATGGTTAATAAACATACTATATACATCCAAGAGACCCCCAAGTGGTCCATTAATGATTAAAATATCATGATATAAGTCTCTTGGACGAACCTTAGATTTTTAGGAATTTAATAGCAATTAATAATATAATACTTGTTTTAAAAACTCTCTTATGTCAATTTTGACACTATTCAATAGTTGATTTTTTTGAAACTCATAACAGAATTATTACTTCGAAAAAAGTTAATTAAATCAATCCTAATATGTCATATTATTCTAGAAAAAAATGTTAATTCATTAAAAGTCTCAAATTATATTTATTTGGGTATTTCTAATATCAATTATTTTAAATTTTCACTATTATGGTAATTACTTCATCATCATTGTGTCATAAATAAATTAAATTATTTAATCTCTAAAAATTATAAATATAATATCATAATGTAGGAAATCTTTTTATCTTACTAATGAATATTTATAGTTGAAAATTCAACATATATAACCCTATGTAAAAATTGTTTTGCTAAAAGATATATGCTTGTGTCATTTTTGTATTCATTTTAACTTAATTAAAATTAAGTGTCCCTATCACCTACAAGTGGCTCCATGGGGTCCTAAAATCGACCCAAAGATGCCTATGGTCGAACATGTATCAAAAAATAAGTCTAGGACACGTTTTAGGGTCATTTAGTATTATTATAATATTATTGTTTAACCCTTATTTACCGGATTTACCCTTAACCATGGTAAATAAAATATTTACCGCAGTAATTATTCAAAATGTCTAAAAATAAAGTTACCTATTTACACAATTTGAACATCCTGATTCTAAATATGGAATCCATTTTTTCAAATTCAAAACACAGAAGTGGAAGAAATTAATTTAAAATTAATTCTCGTTGTTAAACAAAAAGCGTGTTTTTAAGAGATAATAACTATCAAAAGATTGACACTTGTTTATGTCCGGTTTAATTGTAAAATTATGTCCAATGAACAACATTGTATTAAATGGTAAAAATATATTATAAATATACTTTAAAACCTCTCAAATTCATAATTTATCACTATTAATTATTTTTATTAAAAAATTTTTTTTTAATTAAAATTTAGTAATTTTCACTATTCATCAAAATATTAAAGTTATCCGAAAAGTACCAAAATTTCACCTTAGGCTAAATTTGATATTCCGAATCCAAAAATGAAGTACATTTAAAAAAATAAAATATATATAATTTCAAAAAGTAGGTATTACTATTCATAACAGCTAGTTTGATTGGTTATGGTGTGTTAGAACTCGGTGTTGCGTACAACACGTGCTATCACATTATTTAAAGAGAAGTGTACCGTAGAAGCTTGGGGTGTTAAATTCTCCCCTCCTTCAAATAATTTCATCCTAAAAATTTCTATAATACTAACGCATGAAAAGACTCGGATGGTTCTTCATCATAAGTTTCTCAGGTTCCCACGTTGCCTCTTCCATCTTATGGTTTCTCCACAAAACTTTTACCAGACGCGTCGTCCGGCTTCTCAGTACTTGTTCTCTCGTATCAAGAATCCTGATGGGATCTTCACAATAAGACAGATTGATTTCTAGTTCTAACTCCTCATAGGTGAGTACATGCATTGGGTCAGGCATGTATTTCTTCAACAGAGATACGTGGAACACATCGTGAACTTTGGAGAGACTTGGCGGCATTTCCAATCGGTAAGCTACAGCCCCAATTCGTTCTAGAATTTCGAAAGGTCCGATGTACCTAGGACTCAACTTACCTTTCTTACCAAAATTTATGACTCCCTTCCATGGAGATACCTTCAGGAAAACATGATCACCGACTTGAAATTCCAAATCCTTCCTTCGATTATCAGTATAGCTCTTCTTCCTACTTTGAGCTGGTTTGATTTGATTTTGGATTACCTTCACCTTTTCCACCGTTTCCTCCACCAGTTCTGGGCCTACAAGTTTTCCTTCACCAACGTCATCCCAAAATGTTGGTGTACGACATCTCTTTCTGTATAACGCTTCATATGGTGCCATCTAAATACTCGAATGGAAGCTATTGTTATAGGAAAATTCTACCAGACGTAAATATTAATCCCACATACCCTGAAAGTCAAGTGAGCAGGATCTCAACATGTCTTCTAAGGTTTGAATAGTCTGTTCTGATTGTCCGTCTGTCTGAGGTTGGTAGGCAGTGCTCAAATGAAGTTTAGTATCTAGGGATTTCTGAATACCTTTCCAGAATCTTGAAGTAAAACGGGGATCACAATCTGAAACAATCGATAGGGGTACTTCATGAAGTCTCACAAATTCATTAATATATAGTCTTGCTAGACGTTCTAGGCGTAGATATTCTCTTATAGAAAGAAAATGTCCTCACTTGGTAAGACGATCAACAATAACCCATATTTCATCGTTCCTTCTAGGAGTCTTTGGTATCCCCATGACAAATTCCATCATAATATTGTCCCATTTCCACTCCGGTATGGGAAGAGGTTGCATGACTCCTCCGGGGTGTTGCCTTCCAGCTTTCACTTGTTGACAAACCATACATCTTGACACAAAATCAGCAATCTCCCTCTTCATATTGTTCCACCAAAAATGTTCCTTCAAATCTCTATACATTTTGGTGCTCTCAGGGTGTATAGAAAAATAGGAACTATGAGCATCATCCAGCAATTCCCTTTTTAGATCAGGTATATCGGGAACACAAAGTCTCTTACCAAATTTCAAAATTTCATCTTCATACACAAAGTTTCTCAATCTCCCATCATTCACAGCTTTAATCTTCTTTTTAAATTCTTCATCATCAGTCTGGGAACTCTTAATCCTTTCTAGTAAAGATGGTTTGGAAACCATTTGAAAAAGAATTGATGTTTCACCATCCCTGGTTATTCCCATGTCCATCTTCACTAGATCCATGAAAATTGGATCCCTTTCAATTCTCATATTGTTCAAAACTCCATGATCTTTTCTGATCAAAGCATCTGACACCTTGTTTGCCTTCCCCAGGTGGTAGTGTATCGTGCAATCATAATCCTTGAGTAATTCAAGCCATCTACTTTGCCTCATGTTGAGTTCTTTTTGTGAGAAAATATACTTCAAACTCTTGTGATCAGTATAAATCTCACATTTTCCATCATAGAGGTAGTGCCTCCATATCTTCAAAGCAAAGATCACAGCTGCTAACTCGAGATCATGAGTAGGATAGTTTTGTTCATGAATTTTCAACTGTCGTGATGCACAGGAAATAACCCTATCATTCTTCATAAGGACACAACCAAGTCCTTTCTTCGATGCATCACTATAAATAATAAACCCACCATTCCCTGATGGTAGAGTCAATATATGAGAATTGACTAATATTATCTTCAGTTCTTCGAAAAATTATTAACACTCTTTTTTCCAAACAAATTTAACCCCTTTACGTGTGAGCTTCGTTAATGGGTTAGCCAATTGGGCAAAATTTTGGACGAAACGTCGATAATAACCTGCTAAACCAATAAAACTACATACCTCAGTTATACTCGTCGGTGCTGGCCATTCTTAGATTGCCTTAGTCTTAGAAGGATAAATAGAGATTCCATCTTTAGAGACAATATGGCCAAGAAAAGAAATCTCTTGAAGCCAGAATTCACACTTGCTAAACTTCCCATATAATTCATGTCTTCTCAGAGTCTTCAGAATAATGCGCAAGTGATTTTCATGATCTCTATATCTTTTGGAGTATACCAAGATATCATCAATAAATACCACCAAAAATTCATCGAGATACTCCTTGAAAACTCTATTCATCAGATCCATGAATACAGAGGGTGCATTAGTCAATCCAAAAGGCATTACAGTAAACTCGTAATGCCCGTACCTAGTTCAAAATGTTGTCTTTGGAATGTCTTCATTATTCACACACAACTGATGGTATCCAGATCGAAGTTAAATCTTTGAAAAGTATTGAGCTCCATGCATTTGGTCAAATAAATCATCAATTCGGGGTAGGGGATACTTGTTATTTATTGTTATAGCATTGATCTCCCTGTAGTCGATACATAACCTCATAGATCCATCTTTCTTTTTAACAAAAAGAACAGGGGATCCCCATGGAGAAACACTAGGGCAAATAAATCCCTTATTACTTAATTCCTCTAGTTGTTTCTTTAGTTCAACTAATTCTACAGTGGCCATTCTCTAAGGGGTCTTCGATATAGGCCTTGATCCAGGAATTAAATCAATGGAAAACTCAACTTCTCGTTTTGGATGATGTCCAGGTAAATCTTCCGGAAACACATCTACATATTCTTTCACAACAGGTACATCCTCTATTTGAACATTCCATTCCTCACCCACAGTCATTTCATTCTCTTCCTCCCCAATAATTGAATTTAGTCGATCTACTGGGGGTGGATCTAGATAAGAATTAGGTGGTGAAGATTCTGCTCTAAAGATAAGGTGTTCCTTATCATCATCATCAAGAATCGTAACCTATTTCTTCTTACAATAAATCTTCGCATCATAGTCCGAGAGCCAGTCCATACCGAGGATTATATCAAACACAATCATAGGTATGACGATGAGATCAGCAGATAATGAACATTTATGTGCTCTAATGGGGACTGATTCACAAAACTTTGTTGCAATGATACTTCCCTTAGGAGTTTTAACTGAAAACTCCCTTGTTAAATCAAATTGGAAATATCTAATTTTCTTAGAAAACTGGGAAGATATGAAACAATGCGATGATCCAGAATCAAATAATGCATTTGCTAAACTTGAGGAAACCATTAAATTACCTGCCACCACATCTTTTAGAGTTTCTACCTCAGCAGTAGTGATAGCATAAGCGTGGCCTTGATCCCTTTGCCTTTTCTAAGGTAAGTTCTCCTGACGCTTAGGACATTTGTTTTCATAATGCCCCATCTCCCTGTAATTGTATCACTGAACATTGGTAGCTTCCTTCTTCCCCTTTCAATTACGAGCTTGGTGGCCTTTTTCACCACACTTGTAACAGACTCATGTTCCCTTAAAGAAAGTATCGGGGTGTTTCTTACCACATTTACCACAGGATGGATATTCAACCTTTCCCTTCTTCCGCTTAATTCCATTCCTAGATTGATCAGCAGGTATCTTCTTATCTTGATTTGCTTTAAAGTCATAAGACATAGAGAATTCCTTTTCGGTCTTGATAGCACATGAGACAATGTCTTCGTACGACGATAAGGATTGTGTTACTAATGCTCGACGGAGAAATGGTTTTAACCCATCAAAGAAACGATCAATCTTACTTCTTGGGTTATGTATATAATCTCCAGCATATCTTTCTAACCTTGTAAAGTTAGCCTCATAGTTTGCGACATTCTCATCCTCCTTTTGTCTCAGACTCAGAAATTGCCTTTCCATATCAGCTCGATGGTCGCGAGGAAAGTATTTTTCTAAAAACAGATCTTTGAACTCCCTCCATTCTATATTTGATACTTCATCATCTTCCTTTGTATTTTGAATCAATTACCACCATTGATCAGCATCTCCAGTGAGGCGGTAAACTGCCATGATAACTTTTTCCCTTTCACTACTCCCCAAAGCCTGAAATATTTTCTCTAGGGAAAATATCCATTGCTTAGCTACTAAGGGATTTTTACTCCCATTGAACATTGGTGGTTGTTGCCTCATGAATTGATCTAACATTGATCCTCCACGCTGCGGATCAGGGTGCTCTATACGGGTAAGGTTATTATTCATAACCTGAGTAAGTTGTCCCAGTATGGTGATTAGCTGATCGGCACCAATTGCATCACCATCTCCACTATAATTGTCTTGAGCAGGAGGGAAATCCCTATATGGAGTGCGTGCATTGATACGGTTTCCATTTCTTCCACTAGGCGCCATTTCTAAACAATGGCATAAACTAGATCAGTTTATGAATCAAAATACATAATCCCATACTTATAAAACACTTAACATAAATTGAACTATTTATGGACATTATCCATAATCATAAAAAATGTTTTCTTTGAGGAAGTATATACTCATAAACCCTTCATAATGATTTGTAATGAAAATGAGAGTTATCCTAAGCATATCCCCCGGGAGTGTCGTAACCAAGAGTGCAGCAAGGCCCATTGTCGTGCACCAGTTCCCTTTCGAGTCTAGCTCAAAGCGGTGTTTTCGGGTTTTACCCCTAGGTACATCTGTGCCAGAGCCGCCTCTACCTGCTTGTATCTAGACAGGGATGTATTGCTCGGAAAACTCAGAAAATCTCTACAATACCAAAACTCTAGGAAGTTCTTCTATACTAATCATCAAAGTTCATCTTAGGTCTATGTTCACTAATCAGAGTTTATCTAAATCTAGTTTCCAAGGTTTATACTAAACTTCCTCTGATACCAACTATAACGCCCCGACCCCAGTTACCCAGAGTCGGTGCATTATTACATAACATTGCCATGATCACAAGAAAGATTAAATCTCGAAAGGCCGATTGGTTTAGTAGCCTTGGAAACACTAGATATATTCATAAAGTTTTACATTACATCATGAAGTTAAAAAAACTACTACAATAACATATTGTCTCCATAATCCACACTATTATCCCATCATAATATCCCTACAGGTCATTCATAATTTACTTCTTCACATCCTGGGAAAAATAAAACATAGAAAAGGGGTGAGCTCAAATGCCCAGTAAGGATAACAATATAGAGAAAACTTTCATAAATAATAATAAACATTTTAGGCGATGTATAACTAAAACAAAAGCCTTTTAAACTTGAACTTCAACATTGTATGGAAAAAATAAAATGAAATAATTCCATTTACTTATTCACATGGATATTCTACTAATATAATAATCACATGCTATATCAATAACCACTTTCATAATGATGGAATGCATAATGCCAGACTATCATAACCACATAGCCAAGGCCTCGTGCCAAGACTACAAATAAGATTTTTCCAAGGCCTTGTGCCAAGACAATAGTTTGTCTCATGAGACCTACCGATGCATCGAGGATCTATAGTAGGCTCCACCCATCACATATTAAGTCCAATTCATTCCCATATGAAAAGGATTAAACATAACATAAACATTCGTATTAAAACTAGCATACGAAATGTCATACCTTCACCATACACCATGAATGGTATAAAAATAGCACATCCATAGTCAAACATATCACAAAACCTTCAGTACAATATATAAGTTTTTTATCATAATAAATCATCTTTAATTAAGCGTAAAATCCATCAAAGGATGTTGACATAGATGAAATCAAAATTCTTTTAAAAGAAATATCTCTTTCTATTTTGAAATCATTTAAGAGTCATATATTTATAAAATAAAAAATTTTCTTTGAAAATATTCTTATAAGATTGTAAGGGAAGCTTAGAAGTTTTTATAACGGCGAAAAATAGCCACACCCACCGTATAAGTTAAAAAACATTCTTACATTATTTCTGTCGAAAAGGTTAAAAAGAACCTTGTTTGGAAAATGACGAAAAGATTCCTTTATAAACCTCTTATAAAAATTCAAACAAGGTTATAAATGACTTTAACCCATATTCTAGTAAATATTAAAAATGTTTTGAAATACATTTTTAAGAAACATGGATGTGGATGATAAAGAGATCCTAGTAGATTATTACGTATAAACAACATCGGATAAGGAAGAGATTGTGAAATAACCCTTAACTTTTACTTTTCCTTGGTTGGGGTAGGTTAACCTTCTGTATAATAGTGAAATAATTGTTATTAAATTATACAAGAATCATATTCATTCATATGATATCATATATGATCTTTTAACATTGCTTTGTTAATAATATCTTAGTATTATCGTTGTTTCGGGTGTTAACTTACTCGTTTTCTTTTATATGTTTTATTACGTAAGCCATGTTTGTAATGGATAGGTTGTATATTATTCATGTCAAGAATTATATCAAGTCCTTAAACATCATTTTTAAATCAGAAAATGATAATTATACTTGAATGGATACGATGGAGAATGAATCTCATCGCGTTCGTGGAGATGGTAGTCCGTATGTACGCACGAGCGAGAATATCATTCTTTTGATATTAAAATAATATATAATTTGATATTATATCATATATAAAGAATAATTATCATGTTATATTTATTATTTACATGAGTTACACATCATTATTATACCCATCCAAATAATAATATATTGAATAACAATTACACCACGACGTGGAGACGGTAAGTCGTACGTACGCACGTTTGGAGACATGTTATTCAAAGGGTGGATAGAATACTGAATATGGTTGTACCATATTTATAATAACATCAAAGTATATATAAGATACTGGAGTTATTATTTTAGAATGGTAATAACAAAGAAAGAAGAAGTTGAAGAAGAAAGGAACTTGGAAAAAGGTGGTGAAATCATTACCTCTTCTTCGGGTTCTTCCTTTTGATTTGATCAAAAGGGCTCCTTAGGTTGGATTTATGATCAAACTAAGGCCTCTATGTTGTATTGATGGAATTTGGGAGAGTATTTGGGCAGATTTTGGACGAACCAAAAGGCTTTTAAGGTGTGAAGAAATGAGAAGGAGGAGTTCCTTTTTATAAGAGGGGTGAGGGGCACCTTTGGAAAAGCTAGAAATATTAATTTATAACAAATTAATATTCGGTTTATAATGGCTCCAAAGTTGATTATTTAGATTTTAAGGTTGGGATGGGTCGAAAACAACTCAACCAATAGAATTTAGATAGGTTTGGGTACTTATATTAACCATATCTTTAAGTATTAACTCTTAGTTAATTAGTTTCACTTTTACAATGTCTCTTTGTATTTTTATATAGTATAGTTAATAAACTTACTATATACATCCAAGAGACCCCCAAGTGGTCCGTTAATGATACAAATATCATGATATAAGTCTCTTGGCCGAACCTTAGATTTTTAGGAATTTAATATCAATTAATAATATAATACTTGTTTTAAAAACTCTTTTATGTCAATTTTGACATTATTCAATAGTTGATTTTTTGGAAACTCATAACAGAATTATTACTTCGAAAAAGGTTATTTAAATCAATCCTAATATGTCATAATATCCTAGAAAATTATTTTAATTCATTAAAAGTCTCAAAATATATTTATTTGGGTATTTATAATATCAATTATTTTAAATTTTCACTATTATGGTAATTACTGCATCATCTTTGTGTCATAAATAAATTAAATTATTTAATATATAAAAATTATAAATAAAATATCTTCATGTATTAAATATTTTTATCTTTCTAATGAATATTTATAGTCGAAAAGACAACATATATAACCCTATGTAAAAATTGTTTTGCAAAAAGATATATGCTTGTGTCATTTTTGTATTCATTTTAACATAATTAAAATTAAGTGTCCCTATCACCTACAAGTGGCTCTATGGGGTCCCAAAATAGACCCAAAGATGCCTATGGTCGAAAATGTATCAACCAATAATTCTAGGACACATTTTAGGAATATTTAGTATTATTATAATATTATTTTTTAACCCTTATTTACCAGATTTACCCTTAACCATGGTAAATAAAATATTTACCGCAGTAATTATTCAAAATGTCTAAAAATAAAAGTTACCTATTTACACAATTTGAACATCCTGATTCCAAATATGGAATCCATTTTTCCAAATTCAAAACACAGAAGTGGCAAAAATTAATTTAAAATTAATTCCCTTTGTTAAACAAAAAGCGTGTTTTTAAGAGATAATAATTATCAAAAGATTGACACTTGTTTATGTCCGGTTTAATTGTAAAATTATGTCCAATGACCAACATTTTATTAAATGGTAAAAATATATTCAAAATATACTTTAAAACCTCTCAAATTCATAATTTATCACTATTAATTATTTTGATTAAAAAAGTTGTTTTTAATTAAAATTTAGTAATTTTCACTATTCATCAAAATATTAAATTTATCCGAAAAGTACCAAAATTTCACCTTAGGATAAATTCGATATTCCGAATCCAAAAATGAAGTCCATTTTAAAAAATAAAATATATATAATTTCAAAAAGTTCGTATTACTATTCATAACGGCTAGTTTGATTGGTTATGGTGTGTTAGAACTCGGTGTTGCGTACAACACACGCTATCACATTATTTAAAGAGAAGCGTACCGTAGAAGCTTGGGGTGTTAAATATAATGTATTTATTTCTCTTTATATATTATATACAATATACCTTTGTTCTTTTCATTTTTTATAAATACGATAACATCATTGGTAGATGTGTGGACTACCACCTCCTAAAAGAGATGAGATTCATTCACAAAATTTAAGGAATGTTTAAAGGATGGATTTAATTAAATATCCGTAACATAAATAATACCTATATTATATTAATTAAATTATTACCTTTACTTAAATATATTATATATCATTTTCTTTATTACCCAGTTCACACACAAAAAATTGATAACATCAGTTGTGATTGTGTGAACTACCGCCTCCTCAACATGATGTGATTCTTTTTACATCACAATAATATAATATATTAGTATAAATGATTATATAAATTGGTATTTATGATATAGTAATCATTATGTAAAGATATAATATTACTTGCAATCATTCCATAATGATCATTGAAAAATTGCAACGTTACTGATTCTTACGTACGATCTACCATCTCTATGGTTGTAACATTGGACAGTTTCTCATAACAATCATTCATAATTAATTTTAAAAGTATAATTTATTTATATTTACATTAATTAATGTATGAATATTTTTTTAGATATCTATATAATGGCTTCTTTTACAATTGATGACCTACCATAGTCATCGGTGAAAATGATACCAAATTTGGTGAAAACACAGAATGTAAATTTTACTGATTAAGTATTTGAATTCATCATTGAAATAAGTGAAAAAAATTAGTTATAATCATGAAAAAGGTTCATAATTATGTATATAATTTACATAAAATCATTAATGATGAATATAAATACACAATGAGAGAATTCATTTTCATGGTAAGGGGTTTCGTCTCAATTATCATGATATATCATGAATCTAATTATTCTCATGATATTATTTGTTTCAATAAATTTTTAGGGAGTTATGATTATAATTTTTTAAAGTGGTAAGGGACACTTTGGAATAAATAAATATTATTTTACTCAAGAATATTTTAATTATCTCTCAAGGTTATTTTCATTCATCATCATAAAAACACTTATTATTACTTGTCCTACACTGAGGAATTATTTATAAATGCCTATTATTTATTCAATAAGGATATTTTATGAAAAGGAATATTTTTTATTTATTACTCTCTATGAGGAATATTTTTTGACATGAAATGATGTTTTGGACCGGGACATTATATATCTTGTTGATGCATTGGTAGGTTCTCCTAAGAAAGTCCTCCAATGGCCCGAAGGCCTTCATTTTTTTATTGATTTTGATAATCCACCTTTAAAGGGGTGAGGTGGAATCCTTACAAGGACCGTAGGCATAAGTATTACATGTCCCATAGGCCTTAAAGAAATCCATTGCCTATAAGATTAAAACATTACATACAACCCAGAAAATCTACTTAGAACTGCTCCTCCCCAGCAGCTTCATCGTGAAATCATCTCTCCACCTTCGAATGGCTATTCGGCTAGGCATTCTTGTGCTTTCACAGGCTTGTCCCAATGGTAGTGGTCATACCCTTTCATTTTTGCAATCCGTTTAGCTTCTACTGTGGTGAAATCTCCTTGCTAATCTAGAATTTCATTTCAAGATATTTTAGTTATCATTGTTATTATGCATGAGGTTTTCTTATAATAAATTCTATAGAGGAATTTCATTCTCAGTTTATAAATTAAATGTCACATTTTTTCAATTTATTACCCTTCTTTATTGATTGTTTTTATCTAGTTATTTGAAAGGAAAGTGTTATTAGGTATTAACCATTGAATTTGGATTTATTCTCATGGATTATTATTGATTCCATTATAATTTACCTTATTGATAATTTGAGCTCACAATTATTATATTTCCATTACCTAGGTTATGAATGAGAATCCTTTGAATGAGTTTCCAAGATTCAAATATTTTAATTATGTTATGGTTTATTTTATATTACAATGTATTATGTGTATCATGTATGAAATATAGATTTTAAAAAACTCTAAACTAATGGGCCCTTTGAGATTTGATTCCTTATAATCGAGGTGATGTAATAAAATAATGAACCATCTCTAATATTCTCAGGTTGGGGTGTGACATGAAATATTCATAAATCCCATTTCATTACATGTGTTCTGATGTGAATAATTTCTTTTGATCTTGTATCAGACATATGTTTTATATTCTTTATGTGATTGGTGTGCCCAGAATTATATATCCCTCCAGAAAATTGGGTAAAAATTGATATATCATGATATAAACCTTATTGGAATGGGGTGTGAGCCTAGTTCAGTTAAGGAATATGTCCACTATGATAGTCTTTTGAGTGAACCTTGAAAACTAAAATGGTTTTTGATGTTGAAAATATCCACCCTGATTTTCTTGGGATGGATCTCTGATTACTATGATTGTTTATGTATTAAACCCAATCCACTATAATATTCTGGGAAGTGATGCCCTAACTACTAAAAAAATAATTTTATATGGTTCTGTGTATGAAATAATTACGTGTCTTATACTAATATAATGATCTCACGTATCTTGTACATTGATTACATTATGATTTATGTCTTATTAAATTCCTTTATTTTCATCATGACTCGTGATTATGATCTATGATATACATAGAATGGTTATAAATTGTGATGTTCATGTAATCATAACATTATAATCATGTTATATCAATATTTCCATACTACACACATTCTGAGGAGTTGATCTCACCACTTATTATGTCTCCTTTCACCAAGGTTGTGAAGAATGATAGTTTGTATGATATTTATAAGAATATATGTAGTTATGAATAACTTATATGGAGATGTGGAATTACATTTAAGAACCTCATGTTTCATTAACCTTGTTTCAAAAGGCACTAGACCTCCATGATTCTGGCAAGGATCGTTAAGTTATATTATGAATATTTCTCTAAAATGAGAAAATATATTTCAATGAAATATATTGGTTACTATAGTTTCTATTAGTTCCAAGTTTAATTAGTCATTGGAAGAATTCTTGAGAAAACTTGTTTTCCAAACATGTGCATTAGTATACATAGATAATTATATCCTAATATTTAAGTAGTGGTTATGGATGACCTATAATACAAATAAAATTTCCTAAATTGAAAATCTCAATCATTTATATCCCCCTTGAACTAGAGAGGGGGGTTATTTCAATGTAGGAATTCATTAATAAAATATGAATTCCTATTCACTCATCCATATATCGAAAAGGATCTATAACGTTTAGACAACATATTAATGGATTTCCATGACTGGTCTGTCTTTTCAAAGATTTCTATCAGTTAAGATATACATTTTGGATAATTAAGGGATTTAATATAGAGTGATTAAATTTAGGTGTTAATAGGTTTTATAAAATACTATAGAACCCTATTTTATATTATTTATACGAATTATGATATATCAATAATTGTGTTAATTAATGTTAATTAATATCCTCAAATTTTAGATGTTTTATTAAATGGAAAATTTCATAATATTACAATTATAATATCAAATGTATATGATTCTCCCCTGAATGAATATTGTGGGAATATTACTTCTAAAAATATTGTTTTTCTCCCTCTTGTTGAATTTTATGTGGTTATAGTCATGGATTTTCTTTTATGACATTAATCACATATCAATTTCCCCGAAAGGGATATCGTGTTGGATATTCTGAGTATCCCTATGATATACTAATATTGTGATGATTAATATGAACATTTGAGTAATGTTTAATTTATATAATGTGTATTTATTCCTATTAAAAGGTGTTTTTTAATTTATATATATAGGTAGAAACTAGAGATCATAGATATTTCAATTTTGATGGTGTTTTTAGTGCCATTATATAATAATTAAAAAGTAACCTACCAAACTGTGAAGTTGATTTTTAGATAGATCTCAAACCAAGTTCAACAACAATTTTAGATAATCTATATAAAAACCCCTGATTATGTTGAGGTAATTTTAGAAGATACTCCAGGATAATATTGACAAGGGATTAATTCTCCCACATCTGTCACATTGGGGTATACTAGTTCTTTTTGTTATGATGGAAAATGGATAAATGCACCTATGAATTTATTTTTGATAAAATAACATGATCAATATAAATAACAAGTATCATGTACCACTTATTTATGACTTTTTTGATAAAATGCATGTATTTAAATACATTTCCCTGGTTGATAATTATTATAGATTACATTAATCATGGGTAAATAATAGTTATATTCCTATGAAAAAAGTCTATAAAATATATGGACACTAAGAATTTATTTTGATTCCATTTTGTCTAACTAATTCTCTAACTCACTTTATGGATTTAATTAAAAGTTCATTTAGAAATTATATTGATTTGTTTATGGGGGTATTTATAGATGGTATTCTTGTATATTAAAAGAGAATGACAAATAATAAAGAGTATTTAAGGGTTATTCTAAAGTCTTTGGAGAAGGAAATTATTTGTATAAAAATCTACAATGTTTGAATTATTTATTTTTAATTTTTCATTCTGGGTACATATAAACTCACGTTAGGGTTTAATATTATATTATTCAATGAAATATGTTATTAATGTTCCCCTTGACCGATGATTTTTTCTAGGATACATATTTTTTTGGTTCGTATAATCATTATCAAAGATTTGTGGATAATTTCTCATCATATTCTACTTGACCCTCCATGATAACATAGAAGATAAAAAGATCAATTATACATATAAATGAAAAGAAAAAATTAAGGAGATGAAGAGAAGGTTAATCACTAAACCAATTGATTGTTTTCCCTAGAATGGAGAATCATGTTTTATCATTAATAATTCATCAAGGAAGGTAATGGGATGAATTCTCATGTAGAACGGTATTGTGAATCCTTATGACTCATTATAATTGATGGTTCATGAGTGAAATTAACCAACATGTGATTTTTTGTTCACATTAGTAATTTTTTTATTATGTATATGGAGGAATGAAATTTATTGGGATCTGTGTGATATATATAATGATCATAATAGTTATATTATTTTAACACATAAATATATGAATATAATTAATAGAAGGTGGCAAGGATAGAGTCCAGATTGTGACTACTTAATACATTTTCAGAATGGGAAAGTTAACAAGGTGGATGATTCACTAAGTCAAAAGGATCATTATTTATTATCTATTATGAGGAAATCAATAAACCCAATACATTGGGATTTATAAATGACAGATCATGATATCATGATAGAAGGTAATAAAATTTTTATTTCTAAAAAGTGTTTTAAACAATCTATCCATATGAAAATTGATAGGGAAATGAGAAATATGATTATCTGTAGAATATGGTGATAAGTGATAAATATTTTATCATTGATTATGAATGAATGATACAGTTTATGAACCATCTATGACTCCAATTGATACCAGATTTTAAGTAGGAGATATTTTATAATGTTCATATTTCAATATTCTCTATTAATACAAGAAGTAAGATGATATATTGAAATATGAATGGGTATTTATGATGGTACATAGTGAAGATAGATATTAAATATCATGTATTTTGGTTCATGGAGTGGTAAAATGTTGTGTTTAAGAGAGATATGTCTATGGTGATGTCATCACTATTACCCAATGTAGAATCAAAATAAGAAAATTCCCTCATTTAATTTTTCTTAAGACACCCCAAATCATCTAAGTTACAAAATTCCATTTAGGTAAAATATGATTATCTTATGAATTCATAACACTTAATTTATATTGGAAATGACTTCACCCTATATCTATATTAAAGTATACACATTATGGAAATTTTGAGTCTTTAAGGAATGCTATATTTTATTGTCTTCGGCTAGGATCAAAATTTTATATCAATGTTCTAGGGATGTCTTTAGTAGGAAATGGATACATATATGAGTTTCACTATGTTTTATCATCATTAAAAATATATTGAGTCTCAGAGAACCATTCAAACCCCATGTGATATTTTAAAATATTGTTCTATGTATTTAAAAATTGGTTTGGATCAACACCTCCCACTTGTTAGGTTTTAGTACAATAATATATTTTAATATGTTATTTATATAGCTTCTTATGAATAACTATATGTAATGAATGGTAAATATCCAGTGTTCTAGGACGTAGATGCTAAAAGAATAAAATTCAGGCATGGGATAGATAAGTAAAAATTACAACCATTCTCTTTGTTTCTCATTAATATTTGAATTATTAAATAATAGTTCACTTAATACAAGATGGATGATCGATATGTATAGTTTATTTTATATTTAGGAACATTATATAAGAGCATAAATGGTGAATACAACAACTTTATTGAATACTTATTTAACACGATCATAACATTCAATAAAAATTAAAACTGCAAGGGATAACCTGGGGACATACATAAGAAATGGGTGATCTATAAATCCCAATAAGGTAATGAAAATGGCATATCGTAATACCTATTATTTAATAGGCATTTTAATAAGGAGTTAAAATTCTAAACATGAACAACGAGACTTGATATTATATGATAATCATAAAAAAATATGGTAAATGCGTAAAAAATATACAACACGGCATCATAATCATAGGTCATGGATAACTACAAATACATCATGATCTAAAATGTACTATAAAAGAATCAGGTTCACACTCTATCCAAAAATTATGTTTCATGATACAAGACATTTCCCGATTCATTGGAGTTCTATATAATTTGGCGTTCACCCATCACATTCATTTCATTTAATTCTTATGTGAGCCACATAGATCATACATCAAGGATTCATTTACCACCATATTTTATTCCTATATCTTGGAGTATGTAATACCTACATGTATGTCCCATTTCAAAGTAGTATAATTTTATAAATGTGAAAACACTTTTAAGGAAATTTTTGGGTTTTTCAATTCTCATTTTTTTGTTGGAATGGAAAATCAAAGTGAAATTTCAAAAGCATAATGTTGTTTCTGAAAAATTATTTAATTGGATTGATGAGAGGGAAAGAGGTATATTATCGTTTTTACATAAAATATAAAGTAATAGATACTTGTAATGACATATCATGACATTATGAAATTTAAATTTAAGGCATAAGGTAATAATGAATCTTGATTAAATAAGATAAGGTGATGATCCCTCACTAAATTTTGGGATGGTAATAGGTGTACTTTAAGGTTTATGAGAGGGATTAATGAGAGTGAAAGGGGTATCGAATCATATGGTAATCAAAATGACTGTAAAAATGTTATAGTAAAATATAGTAAAATAGACACTAAGGGATAATGTCATTCAGAACATAATATGGGTTATTTAATAATGATTGAAGAGATAAATCCATTATAAAATTTCCACATAGTAATGTCTTAGATAAGGATACAAATGAGAGAGTACTATGGTATCTAGTTAAAATAAAATCAATTTTGATGTAGGTAATGTTTATAAATGAATTACATTATAAAAAATTGATTTAAAGAGATTAATTAAATTATTGTTTCAGAATTGAGTGGAGGAGAGTAATGTCCCTTACTTGAGTGTTTGTAAACAAATTCTTGGGATGATGTTCATGAGAGAATGGGGATTCCTTTAGAGAACTCCTAATCGGTGGGGGAATATTAAGGAAATTTGGAATGTATTTTTAGAGATGATAAATGGGATCCAAGGATGGTTTAAATAGTAATTGAGTGAGCATTTCATTATTATTATTTTATCAAACATAGTTTTTGGACTTTATATAATAAAATAACCAAAACCACAATCATTCCCATGTTTTTTCCATTCATTTTTGGAAAATTATAGTGGAATAAAGTTTTTATAAATAAAATAGACTAATATAATAAAATAACTCCTTTTCTAATGTGTAGATGATTCATAATCATAAAGACATTTTTTTAAAACCATAAAATATATTAATAGTTTTGGAGGATTCAAAAATGTATTTCTAAAATAAATAAAATAACCTCAAAATATCATTCTTTTGATGATAAAATATATTTTTTTTCATTGATTCCTTTCACAGATTTTATTACATCACATTCTTAGTCATTAGGATTTCATAATACCCAAAGTATATTTATATGATATTTAACATTCACCAAATAATTCAAATATCACATAAAATAATGAAAAATTCACCATTTTATATTTTAGATTTTAAGATTCCAAAAATAATTATAATTTTATCTAAATAATTTTACTTTCCCTTCTAATGTAAAAATTTTTATTTTATGAGAAATGATTGGTTTTTTACATTAAAACTTTCTGAACCCTTATTAAAATTACATTTGACTTCATAAAAATTATATGATTATTTATATTTAATAAAAATTAATGTATAATATCATTGTATTAAAAAAATTATTTCCAAAATCCATTAATTAACCAAAATAAATTCCTTAATTGAATTTCAATGTTACCCAAAATTACAATTTGTGTTTTATTGAATAAAATTAAAAATAAATTATAGAGTAAAAATAATATGATGAAAATATTTTAAACAATTCATATTGATATTTCCATGATATTGTTCCCTTTCATACATCATAAAATTCCCTAATAAGAAGTTTCATGATGGGGAAACATTCATGAATTGGTTCAGCGTACATGGTTAGGGTTATAATATCAATAAGATTAACTGTATCCAGTAAATGGTTTCGATCAAGCTTATATTGTTGAATCTCATCTTGGGTGTAGTCAGGGGATAATCCTAGAGTTTCCCTCTCCCTCAGAATCTTCAATAAATGGGATTAGTAGGGTATTATCTTATTAGTTGAGGTCATCAATTCCTTTATATGTGTCAAGTGGATTTTCTAAAAACATATATTTATACTAATCATGTGATCACTATTCAATGGTTATATAATCAATGATTAAGATGATTAATATTCATTAAAATCCAATAGGATATAATTAAACAAAATTAGGGCATTTGTTTTCTATAACCATATTACACAATGAGACATGTAATTATATCTATATGGGAATTTTATTTATAATATTTTGTATTGTTAAAATCTTCCCCCATAATAAATTACACCCATGAAATTTAATTTTACAACAATAAAAAATTTAGAGTAAATTTTTTACATTATCTCCTCCCGTTCCCACATTTCATCTTCAAACTTATTGTTTCTCCATAGCACGTTGACAAGATTCATTTTCATTTTTTCATAGAACATTTTCTCTATGATCTAAGATCTTAACAAGAATCTCTTCATAACATTGGTCATTTTCTAATTGCACCACTTCTAGATTGAGTACATGTGAGTGGTATGGTAAGAATATTGTCAAGATGGATACATGGAATTAATTATTTTATTGAGATATGTTGGGTGTGAGTGTTGGTCGGTAGGCCACCACTCCGATGTGATGAAGGATCTCAAAGGGGATGAATTATCATGGACTAAGAATTACATTTTTCAAAAATCTCATCACTTTATTCAAGGGAGATATATAGAGAAATATAAATTCTCCAACCTTAATCTCTTGGTCTCATCAATGATTGTATTTACATCTCTTATGTCAACTTTTAGCATCCTTAATGTGCTACTTAATGTTCTTAACCTCATACACCATTTCCCTCACCATTTTGGGACCTATGGGTTATTATTCCCCAAATTCAACCCAACATGTAGGTGTCAATCTCTTCCCATTTAGGGCTTCGTAGGGATCCATAAAGATTCTTGAGTGGAAACTGTTATTGTATTATAACTAGAAAAAAGGAATATATTGATCATGTTCTTCATTAATTTTAATTAAGTATGCTATTAATAGTTCAGTAAGTATTAGGATTGTTTTCTTAGATTAGAAATTAGATTGAGGGTAATTAGCTATGTTGATGTTCAAATATGTATTTATATCATGTTGGATACTTTTACTAAAATTTTATAGGGATATTCGATCTCAATTGTATCTAATTTATTATGGTAATCTATGTAGCCTCCAAACTAACCAAATGTATATCCATGAATGCTGATCTAGTGAAAATCCCTCTCGATTCATAGTGAATTGTGAAATATTTGTAATATGATCCACCAAAACCCATATATCATTATTTCTTATGGATGTCTTCAAATGTCCGATGAAAAATTCTTTGGTGATTTATTCCCATTTCCATGAAGGTATGGCCAATGGTTTCATCATATCCTTGGTTTTTTTCCGTTATTCCTCCACTTTCTAACATACAAGACATCGTGATATATATTCCTTTATCTTCATGTTCATATTGATCCACTAATAGTGTTCTCCGAGGTCATGATATATAATTGGGATTCTATGATGGATAGACAGGGTTGATCTATGTGCATCATCCAACATCTCCTTCATTGAATCTAGTTTTTATTGTACTCATAGTCTTGAACCATATCATTCCACAACTTCTTAATTAACATTAAACTCCAAGTATTTCCATTTAGCTATAGTTTCCATTTTCTACTGAATTCCCACATCATCTTTTGGATCATTATATATCTTCTCTAGAAGTGATGGTTGAACAATAATTTGTTAAATGATTGATTATTTTCCTTAATTTATGATAACCATGTACATCCTTTCAAAATCAAAGAAGATTATATCCCTCTCAATTTTCATCAATGAAATAATTTCAAGATCCTTTCTAATTAGATCATATACCTCTTTATTCACTTTCCCAAGTTGGTATTGAATTGATAATTTATAGTCCTTGATCATCAAACCATCATTATAGGGATATATTAAAATATTTATGTGTGAATATATACATTATGATTTTTTGGTCCATATATTCTTCAAAATTTTCCCAAATGAGATAATTCCACAATATTTTCAAATAGAAGACCACCGAAGCCAACTCTAGATAATTCATTGGGTAGTTATGTTCATGAACATTCATCTTACTTGAATCATAGACTATGAATTTTTTATTTTTCATTAACACGCGTCTCAATCCCTTCAATGAATAAAATTTGAATATTATGAAAATTTCACCACTTGTGGGTATTGTTAGAATAGGTGCAGTGATAGTCCTCCACTTACACTAATTTATGATCTCTTAACATTCATAATTCAATGAAAACTTTATTCTCTTCCATGTTACATTTGTTAGAGTGTTTTAAAAACATGAGAAATTTCTCACAAATCAATTTTAATACCTATCTATTATATTGAAAATATTGATATCAATCATAGATGTTGGCCTCGTCCATACTTAAATTCATTATACTTTTCGATGGTCTATATATATCACCTTTTATATAATGATATTCCCTATTAATGATATTTCCTTCAACTAGAACTCACATTTTCCATAATTTTCAAAATAATTCTCCTTTCTCATGGTTGTTACTACTGTACTCAGATTCTCCCCATTCTACCCCTTAGTTTTGCAGTATATTAAAATATAATATGTAATTACTACAAATAAAGTATCTAGGTAATATCTAATATCTCAACTGATCAGGTATATGAATATTTTTTGCACACTAGTTTGTCTAAATGGCATTACTATGAACTCATAATTCTCATAGCTTATACAAAAAGTAGTCTTGGGGAAATTTTCATTCTTCACCAATACATGGTAATATCCTTACCCCCAATCCACCTTGGAGATGTATTGTTGTCACAATAGATTATATAAATAGTCATCAACCTGTGTATGATGATACTTATTCTATATTGTGTTTTTTTTATCTCAAGATAATGAGGGAAAAAGCACGCTGACCCATCCTTCTTTTTAAAGAAGACGACTAGTGCACCCCATGGTGAAGCACTTGGTCATATGAACCCCTTATCTATATTCTCTTGTAGTTGTTTCTTCAACACCTCAATTTTCACAACAACCATTCTATGAGGATTCTTGGATAATGGTAATTCCCAAATTATATGAATAATGGAAAAATCAATTTTTTATCTAGGAGGAAGATGAGGAAATTATTCAAGAAGCACAACAGCATATATTCAACCAATAGATATGAAATAGAGGATTATTATTTCCATAAACTCAATTAATTTATCATTACATGCATTATAATGTGGTAATAATATCCATTCATGTGATATTTGTTTTAAATAAGTATCATCCTACACCTCGTAGTTGTATAGAATTAGAGGCTAATTAATGATACTGAGAGTGATTTCCATATCATAGTAGTTTATGTTATATTTAGATAGGTAAAGCCAATAAATTCCAAGAATATCATCAAATTCATATAAATTTAGAATGAAATGGTTTTCTGGGGTGTTTATCCTATCTATTTTTATAGGGGAGGAGTTATATACTATGTATACAACAATTTCCCCATTTTCCATTTTCACTAAAGGATTTAATTCCTTATTTTTTAGTGGTGTTTTAATAGTCCTACTAAACAATAATTATAAGAAGTAATTCATAAAACATGAATCAGTTAGTATGTTTTATATTCATGAAATAATAAATAGTGTAAATATCACCAATTGTTTTTTGGGATCCACCTCAGCTTTTGGATGGAAGAAGCTCTCCCTCGCTACCCTAGAGGTAGTTGGTTTTCTTCTAAAACTTATAGATATATTCATTTGTTTGAAAAGTTCCATAGTTCAATGAAATTGAAGAAATGAACAACCAATTTAGGGTTGACTAGAGCATTAATTTCCTCCCTCACATTGGAGGGTTTCCCATACCATAAATTGCCACATAGGTTTCCTTACTTCCTATACTAAAAGCATTTCATCTCCCCCACTTAGTATATTTATAGGGTTCTTTATTCATCATAATTGAATAGTGGGGTGTTGAAAGTAATTTTCATCCTTAGAATTCTCTATCAAACTGTTATAATTAAACTCCAATTTCTAGTTTTTTTCTCATGACACATTTGAGATTGAATGATTTTGATTTAGACATTGAGTGTACCTCAGACTATTTCCTCATAGTTATTAATGTCAATGATCACCAAGGTTTTCATAAAAAAGTTTTTTTTCCCTCCAACGAAGTATTCAACCTTGTATTTGTGGGTAATGAAAAAGAATGAGTCATATATAGAATGTATTATGAAAATTTTAATGTACTCCTTAATATATAAATTCTTAGTTTATCTTGAGGTAAAGTGAATACATTCCATTTTATGATGAATATTAGGAGGAAAATATTGATTGAAAAACATTTTAGATAATTCCTTCCACCTAATTTCTTTGATATCTTCATCGTGCTTCGTATTATTCATCAATTTCCACCATTGATTATATTATCCCTATAACATCCCAATTAAATGAAGAATAAGACCTATTTTATATTTATTAATATTTTTGAATTAAATATTAATTTTACTTTAAAGGGGTTGTTATGTTCGATAGCGTGCCCGATACGCAATAACGGGTTTCTTTGGAATCTTACGTTGCACACTAATAATATAATATTACTACTTTAAACGGTAGTTAACTCCTAGCAGTTGTATTGGCGAGAATGATAAAAACTAACTAAAATATTATTATACATGTTTGTTAAATATATTTACATTTATCAATTAAAAGTTAGAGTCTTAAACGTGAATGAATCTAATTTTAAGCATAATTTTCATTAAAAGGTCGATTTATCACCTTTTAATGGCAAACCCTTTTTAAATATAGTTTTGGAAACTTTGATACATTCTATATGACCAAATAAAATCCTTCATTAGAATGGGGACATCAAAATTTACTTAGTGCAATTTTTTGGAATTTTTCCGATAAAGTTCATTTTTTAATGAATAGTGAAAATATTGTATTTTAATTCAAAAGTGCCTTTTAATCTAATTTATTTATATGGTTAGATTATCTTTTTAATTGGTTTTAAAGTGAAATTAAATATATTTTTACCATTTAATCCAATGTTGGACGTTAAAATTAATTTTAATTTGAAATTGGACATAAACAAGTATCAATCTTTTTATAGTTATTATTTCATAAAAACACAGTATTTGTTTTAACAACGGGAATTAATTATTAAATTAATTAAGTCCACTTCTATATTTTCAATTTTGAAAAATAGACATCAAATTTGAATTCGGAATATCAAATAATTCTTAGGCTGAATTTTTGATATTTTTCTAAAAAACTTCAATTTTTTAGGAATAGTGAAACCACTTAGTGGTAGTTAAAAAACTATCTTTTTCATTTAAATGAACGTTTACCACTCCTGTGAATTGAATATCGAAAATCTGACATAAATGGTTGTTATCAAGAAGTAAAATAAGGATCAATAAGATGAAAATAATTTTTGGTGAATAGTAACTTTTGACTTTTAGTTACCGTAGTTAAAGGTAAATAGGGTAATTCAATGTTAAAGGAATATTATAATAATTCAAAATTACATTAACACTAGTCCTAACCTTATTGGATGAGTCATTAACGACCATGGTAATCTTTGGGTTGATTTTGGGACCCCATTGATCTACCTGGGAGTGAAAATGACAATTTAGAGAAATTAATTTAATGTAAAGACAAAATTGACATTCATAAAAATATTTTAGTAATTAATTTTTATATGGTGTTATATAAGTCCTATTTTCATCTATAAATATTAATTGGAAATATAAAAAGATTTAATACAATATAGTATTTTTTATAATTTTTTGACATCGAATAAATTAATTCATTTATGACACAATAATGATGCAGTATTTACCTCAATAAAAAATGATTAAAATAAATAAGATTATAATGATTAACATATTATCCAAAACATGTCCAATTCTGATTGGATGATTTTATTTCGATTATGAGTCATCTTATCTTCGACCTTAATGCTTTTTGGACCATAAAAACCGAATATAATTATATAATTAAATAATGTTTTCAAACTTTCCTAAAGAGCCCCTCCTCTCCCTTATAAAAGGAGGCCATTTCTATCCAATTCCTCACACCTCTCAAGCCATTTGGATCATCCAAACTCTACCCAATTAATCTCCCTACATCCCTATACACCTCTTAGAAGCCTTAACTTAGGCATAAGGCATTTCAATAAGTCCTTTGGTTCAAACCAAAGAGAGTTACCCAAATTAAAGGTAACTGTTTCTCTTAAATTGTTTTCTATTATTTTACTTCTCCAACCTCTAAACTATTTTTATTTCCTTTATATTGTAACAAAAACAGTATCCTCAATATTCTAGGATGTTGTTATGAGAAGGATTCTAACTACACTTACACACACCTCCATCTAATGGATGAAGAACATAATGTTTCTGTGGATGGAAAACTAACACCTCAAGAAATGATGATTGTTCAATTACATCTTACCGCCTCTAATGGTGAACATTATGATGGAAATATATTTATATATGATATATATTATGGTTATTATTTCTTTATTCTTCTTTACTTCCCAATTATATCAAACCTTTATGGTTTCCAAAGAGGGTAAATAAGATAATCTCATTTGAGGAAGTGCGGACTACCACCCCCTCAATGTGATGTGACTCATTAATGCCTAATATGGGATGTATAAAGGATAGAGTTAATGATATTATATATTATATTATACTGGAATTATAATATACCTTTGTATCATTATGTTTTAATTAAATTAAAATAATAAATATAAATGAAAGTAGCGTTCATGCATACGTACGGCTTACCGTCTCCATGAACGGTGCATTTCATTTCTTACCTCAAAATGTTATGTAATATTATAAATATAAGTATATAATGGATATATATGATATATATGATATCTAAATCATGATTATAATTCTGTAGATAATAGATATTTGACTACATTTACAACATGTAATTATAAGAAGTCCATTTTTTGACTCAAGTAACAAATATCAACAAAATGAACGTTATTAACTTAAATGATTACATAATGATTATAACATGGTAATAAGTGATATGAAAGGAATAATAAACTTGAAAAAGGTTCTTATGCAATTATAAATTAACTTTAGTTTATTATTCAGGAGATTAAATAATGAACGGGTCAAGTCGGACATGAGGTAAGGGACTTCGTCTCAATCTCCTTTCATTGTGGAATTTTTAGTTTTATAAAAGACATTATTTTATATGATGTATAAACCCCTTTGACTTTCCATTTTATTCAAACTAAATCTTTTTATACGAAGAGTTTTACTAAATGAACAAAAATGAATGTTTTTTTAATGTAAGCGGTGACAACGACCATTCTGCCGCCGTGAGTATTATTTGATATTTGGATTTCTTAACAAGCCGAAATGTTTTTTGATGGGAAAAATAAATACCATATACTCAATTTATGTATTTTGGTATTGAAAATGATTTTGAGAATGGATTTATTTTTTCAATGTCTTGAAATGATATTTTGTTATTTCAATGTGGAAATTTTATCTTTCCTTTATGCTTATGTTATGTGTTATAATCTTGTTGTGGTTCGAGGTCATTAATTATGAATACGGGAGGTTTCGTGATAAACCTAGGGTGGGTGAGCCCGAGATAGATCTCCAATGCATTGGGTAACTTGACGAAGGTAAACGTGAATGTTTCTCCTGAGATATTTAGGGAATATGATGTGATGGGTGTTCCAAAGTTACTCCTTATGTAGCTGTGATAGCTACAATGTAAGTATGGTATGGATGCCGCAAGTTACCTATATGATTTATTATTTCTATGTGTCTTTCATAAATCTTATGATTTCATGAGGTAAGTAAAAGAGTTCATGTTTTGTATGTATTTATGAAAAAATGTTTTCATTCATTGTTTTATAACCCTTACTAAGCCTTTTATGATCATCCCAAGTTTTGAAATGTTTTCACATGACTTAAAGATGAAGAGGGTCAAAGATGGGATCAAGGAAAATTCATGCAGTCTAAAACATGGAACTAGACATGAATTTTTTTTCAAGAGTTATTATTTATTTTTTAAATGGAAACTGAGTAGAAATTTCTACCTTTTAATATTTTGAGAGGTAATAGTTATGTCTTAATTCTCTAAAACTCTAAACCTGAAAAGATCCTCAGTGTGAATTATTCATTTAATTCAATATTATGTAATGTTTAAGGTTGGGTCCTTATAGTTGGTATCAGAGGTCAGTTTAGATAACTTTAGGAGTTAGGGTATTGTTAAAGTAATATCCATAATGTAATTTATGTTAATATTGACATCATATAGCATTTCCATATTACCATGTTGCTTCGCCTAAGATATTTTTTTGTTCAGAATGGTTTTCCACAGAGGAAATAGGGAAGCTATGTTGGGAAAACATCAGGGAGAAGACAACCTTCCAAATCAGCAACCTGGGATGGTCGGAATCGGAAATGAACAGTTTGTTGCAGTGATGGCACAGTTGACTTAGGTGATAAACGGTGGTGGTATCCATGTATGAGATCAGCCTGATCAACCACAGAGGAACATGTCATTAGTGGAGCATTTCATGAGTCAACATCCCCCATCATTCAGAAGATCATATGACCATGTGCTAGCTGAAGTATGGATTAAAGAAATGGAGAAGATTTTTGATGTCATGGGTTGTTCAGAACATCAAAAGGTTAGTCTTGAAGTTTACCATTTTGAGGGTGAAGCTGATCAGTGGTGGTCGATGGTGAAAAATATCAGGGATAGTGAGGAGATTGATGCTCTCGATTGGGATGAATTCAAAGGTATGTTTCTTGAGATATATTTTCCTAATGTGGTTCGTCTTAGGATAGAAAAACAATTCCTGGAATTGAGGCAGGAGGATGACTCAGTGGCTGTTTATGAAGAAAAATTCACTCGACTAGCAAGGTATGCTCCAAATTTCATACGATATCTTTATAGTAAAATAAACCATTTTTACTTAGGATTAAGGCCAAATTATCGAAGGGCCTCAGCTTCTTGTGAGTTAAAAAGTTATGAAAAACTTTTTCATTGTGCAGAGAAGGTGGAAATGGAGTTTCTTGATGATCAGGTATTCTTTGAAAAACAGCAAAATAAAAGGTCGAGGTGGAAGGCGAAAGGGAAGAACTCTTCAAAAAATACTGATGGTAAGAAACTACAGTTTACAGTTTGTGAGAATTGTGGTAGAAATCATGATGAGGAATGTCTTTTGAATTCTGGTAAGTGCTACCGATGTGGTAAAATGGGATATAAGTCTTGTAATTGCACTGAAAAAGATCAAAGTAATTATAGGGCGTAATCTGATTTACAGTCAATAAAATGTTTTAAGTGAAATGTAATGGGTCATTATGCAAATGAGTGTCCAAAAAAGAACTCAAAAGAAGAAAAACATCTAGACTACAAGTATAAAGGGTGGCGAAATCCTTTGCAACTACTTCAGCAGATGTTGGGCCATCAAATGAAGTTGTATCAGGTATATTTTTTGTTTGTTCAGATTATGCCAATGTGTTTTTTGATTCAGGGTCTACACATTATTTCATTTCTGAGAAGTTTTCTAGTAAATTGGGAATTCCATCTCATGATATGAATACTGAAATTATGGTAAAAACACCTGGAAGAAATTTTTATACAAAAAGAAAACATAAGAAAATTCATGTCCTTGTGTGTGGAAAGAATCTACCTGAAAACCTTATTTTTTTCCCTCTTGTAGAGTTTGATGTTATTTTGGTCATGGATTGGCTTTCTGTTTATCATGCTAATATTGATTGCAGAGCTAAAGAGGTTTCTTTTCAGAATGATTTTCAGTTTGTGTACAAGAATGAACCCTTGATTTTGATAACATATCAGGAAGTTGAAAAACTATTAAAAGATGGAAATTAATGTTACCTTGCACATATTTTTGAAAAAAAAGGAACTGTTCAGATTAATGATGTGTCAGTGGTAAATGAGTACCTTGATGTTTTTCTTGATGAGTTTCCTAGTATTATACTCGATCGGGAAGTTGAATTTACTATTTACTTAGTTCATGATGGTAATCCAGTTTCAAAACCCCCTTATAGAATGGTTCAAATTGAACTTTTAGAGTTAAAGAAGCAATTGCAAGAATTATTAGATAAAGGTTTCATTCGACCTAGCACATCACCATGGGGTGATCCGGTCTTTTTTGTTAAAAATAAAGATGGTCCAATGAGACTTTGCATTGATTATAGAGCATTGAATAACATCACTATTAAGAAGAATTATCCTTTGCCTCATATCGATGATTTGTTTGATCAGATCGTGGGAGATCAGTATTTTTCGAAGATTGACTTGAGTTCGGGGTACCATCAGTTGAAATTAAAGGAAGAAGACATTACAAAGACCACGTTTCGTACTAGATATGGCCATTATGAATTTGTAGTTATTCTTTTTGGGTTAACCAATGCACCTTCTGTATTCATGGATCTTATGAATAAAATTTTCCGTGAGTTCTTGGATAAGTTTTTGGTTGTGTTCATTGATGATATTTTGGTTTATTCCAAATGTAAAGAGGAACATGAAAGTCATTTAAGGGTTTTCTTGAAAACCTTAAAGAAAAGAAACTTTATGGGAAATTCAGCAAGTGTGAGTTTTGGTTACAACATATTTCTTTCCTTGATCACATGGTTTAAAAAAATAGAAAAACTATTGATCTTACTAAAATGAAAGTTGTTGAATAATGGACAAGACCCACAAATATAACCGAGATCCATAGTTTTCTTGGTTTGGCAGGTTATTACCGAAGGTTTGTTGAAAATTTTTCAAGGTTATCTAGTATAATGACTAAGTTAACTCGAAAATGTGCAAAGTTCATCTGGACAAAAGAATGTGATGATTTTTTTCAGGAATTGAAAAGAATATTAGTGAGTGCTCCAGTTTTAGCACTACCTTCCAGAAATGGTGAGTTTGTTATCTATAGTGATGCTTCATTGAAGGGACTGGGTTTTGTCCTAATTCATAATGATCAGGTAATTGCTTATGCTTCACGTCAGTTGAAACCACATGAGGTAAATTACCCTACACATGATTTGGAATTAGCTGCTGTTGTGTTTGCTCTAAAAATTTTGAGGCATCATTTGTATGGAGTGATGCTTGAAATATATACTGATCACAAAAGTTTGAATTATATATTCACTCAGAATGAATTGAACATGAGACAGAGGATATGGTTGGAATTAATCAAGGATTATGATTGTGCGATCCTTTACCATCTGGGAAAAGCAAATAAAGTGGCTAATGCTTTGAGTCAAAAAAGTAACGCTTCAGTAACCATGCTACATTTGGAACGAGATCCTTTGGTTTTTGATTTGATGAGTTATGGCATAGAAGTTGTTGGTGTAGGAAATTATTCTATTTTGTTTCAGGTGTCACTGAGACCATCTCTATCAGACAGAATAAAGCAAGCATAGTAGGAAGACAGTGAGTTGCAGAAAAAGATAGAGTTGGTTCAGAAGGGTAAGTTTCCTAAATTTAACATTGATAATGATTGTGTTTTGAGATTTGGGAAGAGATTATGTGTGCCTTGTGATTCACAGTTGAAGAATGAGTTGTTATGTGAAGCTCATAGTTCTCTATTTTCAGTTCATCCTGGTAGTACTAAGATGTATAGAGATATTCGGGAGTATTACTGGTGGGATGGAATGAAAGGAGATATTGGTGATTTTACTTTGAAGTGTTTGAATCGTCAGTAGGTTAAAGAAGAGCGTCAGTTACCGAAAGGAATGCTTCAGCCTTTACTGGTACCAGATTAGAAATGGGAAAATGTATCCATGGACTTCGTTATGAGAATACCAAAGACATCTCAAGGTAATAATGCAATCTGGGTTATAGTTGACTGATTGACTAAATCTGGTAATTTCCTTCCTATTAGAGACACTTTGTCTCTAGATCAACTTTATCGGTTGTATGTTAAATAGATAGTCAGGTTGCATGTAGTTACCCTCTCCATTGTATCTGATCGGGATCCCAGGTTCACTTTCAACTTTTGGAAAGGCCTTCAGAAGTCATTGGGTACTGAATTAAATTTTAGTACATCTTTTCATCCTCAATCATATGGGGAATCAGAACGAACAATTCCTTCATTTGAGGATATGTTACGTGCTTTCTCAATGGATTATTAGGGAAGTTGGGACCAACATCTTTATTTGGTTGATTTTTCTTATAATAACAGTTTTCATTCCAGTATACAGATGGCTCCATTTGAGGCATTATATGGGAAGCGTTGTCGAACTCCAGCTTTTTGGGATGAAGTAGGTGAAAGGAAGCTGATGGGACCAGAATTGGTAGAAGAGATGGCAGAGAAAGTTCAGTTGATTCAGAAGCACATGAGAACAGCTCAGAGCAGACTGAAAAGTTATGCAGATAACTGGAGGAAGGATCTTTCCTTTGAGGTAGGTGATCATGTCTTTCTCAAAGTTTCTCCATGTAAAAGTTTGATGTGTTTTGGTAAGAAGGGAAAGTTGAGTCCGGGGTTCATTAGACCTTATGAAATTCTAGAGAAAGTTGGATCAGTTGCGTATAGAGTGTCTTTACCTACAAGTTTTTTCCAAGGTACACAATGTTTTTCATGTTTTGATGTTGAGAAAGTATATGCCAGATCCATCTCATGTTTTGAGCCCAGAGATAGTTCAGTTCGAATAGAATCTATCTTATAAAGAACAACCAGTCCAGATTCTTGACCGTAGAGAGAAAGTGTTGCGGAATAAGGTAATTCACCAGGAAAAGGTTTTGTGGAAAAACCATATGGTTGAAGAGGCAACGTGGGAATCTGAAAATTCTATAAGGGATAAATACCCCCACTTATTTTGAAAAGTAAATAAAAATTGCTAGGACCAAATTCCCAAAAGTGGGGAAGGATGTAACATCCCATGTAATTGAAGAATAAGACATATTTTATATTTATTAATATTTTTGAATTAAATAGTAATTTCACTTTAAAGGGGATGCTATGTTCGATAGCTTACCCGATACGCAACAGCGGGTTTCTTTAGATTCTTATGTTGCACACTAATAATATAATATTATTATTTTAAATAGTAGTTAAATCCTAGCCGTTGTATTGGTGGGAATGAAAAAAACTAACTACAATATGATTATATATGTTTGTTAAATATATTTTCATTTATAAAATAAAATTTAGAGGCTTAAAAAGTGAATGAATCTAATTTTAATCATAATTTTCATTAAAAGGCTGATTTATCACCTTTTAATGGTGAACCCTTTTTAAATCTAGTTTTGGTCACTTTGATACATTCTATATAACCAAATAAAATCCTTAATTAGAATGGGGACATCAAAATTTACTTAGTGCAATTTTTTGGAATTTTTCCGATAAAGTTCATTTTTTAATGAATAGTGAAAAATATGGTATTTTAATTCAAAAGTGAATTTTAATTTAATTTATTTATATGGTTATATTATATTATTAATTGGTTTTAAAGTGAAATTAAAATATATTTTTACCATTTAATCCAATGTTGGTCATTGGAATTAATTTTACATTGAAATTGGACATAAACAAGTATCAATCTTTTGATAGTTATTGTTTCTTAAAAACATACGATTTGTTTTAACAGTGGGAATTAATTTTTAAATTAATTAATGCCACTTATATGTTTTGAATTTGGAAAAATTGACATCAAATTTGAATTCGAAATATCAAATAATTCTTAGGCTGAATATTTGATATTTTTCTGAAAAACTTCAATTTTTTATGAATAGTGAAACCACATAGTGGTAGTTAAAAAACTGAATTCTTCATTTAAATGAAATTTTACCACTCCTTTGAATTGAATTTTTAAAATCCAACATACTTGGTTGTTATCAAGAAGTAAAATGTGGTTCAATAAGATGAAAATAATTTTTGATGAAAAGTAACTTTTGACTTTTATTTACCGTTGTTAAAGGTAAATAGGGTAATTCAAGGTTAAAAGAATATTATAATAATTCAATATTACATTAAAACATGTCCTAACCTTATTTTTCGACTCATTAACGACCATGGTCATATTTGGGTTGATATTGGGACCCCATTTATCAACCTCAGAGTGAAAATGACAATTTAGATTAAATAATTTAATGTAAAGACAAAATTGACATTAACAAAACTCATTTAGTAATTAATTTTTATATGGTGTTATATAAGTCCTAATTTCGTCTATAAATATTCATTGGAAAGCTAAAAATATTTCATACAATGTAGTATTTTTTTATAATTTTTAGACATCTAATAAGTTAATTAATTTATCACACTATAATGATGCAGTATTTACCCCAATAATAAATGATTAAAATAAATAAGATTATAATGATTAAAATATTATCTAAAACATGTCCAATTATTATTGGATGATTTTATTTCGATTATGAGTCATCTTATCTTCGACCTTAATGAGTTTTGGACCATTATAAACCTAATATCATTATATAATAGAATAATGTTTTCACACTTTCCTAAAGAGACCCTCCTCTCCCTTATAAAAGGAGACCATTTCTATCCAATTCCTCACACCTCTCAAGCCATTTGGCTCATACAAACTCTGCCCAATTAAGCTCCCTACATCCCTATCCTCCTCTTATAATACTTAACTTAGGAAGAAGGCCATTCAAGAAGTCCTTTGGTTCAAAGCAAAGAGAGTTACCCAAATTAAAGGTAACGGTTTCTCTTAAATTGTTTTCTTTTATTTTACTTCTCCAACCTCTAAACTCATTTTGTTTCCTTTATTTTTTAACAACACCAGTATCCTAAATATACTAGGATTTTGTTATGAGAAGGATTATAACTACACTTACACACACCTCCATTTAATGGATGAATAACAGAATGTTTCTGTGGAAGGAAAACCAACACCTCACGAAACGATGATTGTTCAATTACATCTTACCGCCTCTCATGGTGGACATTATGATGCAACTGTATTTATATATGATATATATTATGTTTATTATTTCTTTATGCTTCTGTAATTTCAAATTATATCAAACCTTTATGGTTTCCATAGTGGGTAAATGCGATAATCTCATTTGAGGAAGTGTGAACTACCGCCCCCTCAAAGTGATGTTACTCGTTAATTCCTTATGTGGGATGTATAAAGGATAGAGTTAATGATATTATATATTATATTATACTGGAATTCTAATATACCTTTGTATCATTATGTTTTAATTCCATTAAAAAAGAAATAGAAATGAAAGTAGCGTTCATGCGTACGTATGGCTTACCATCTACATGAACGGTGCATTTCATTTCTTACCTCCAAATGTTATGTAATATTATAAATACATGTATATACTGGATATATATGATATATATGATATCTAAATCATGATTATAATTCTTTATATAATGGATATTTGACTATACTTACAACATGTAATTATAAGTAGTCCATTTTTTGACTCAAGTACCAAATATCGACAAAATGAACGTTATTAACTTAAATGATTACATAATGATTATAACATGGTAATAAGTGATATAAAAGGTATAATAAACTTGAAAAAGGTTCTTAAGCAAGTAGAAATTAACTTTAGTTTATTATTCAGGAGATTAATGAACGAACGGGTCAAGTTGGACACGAGGTAAGGGACTTCATCTAAATATCCTTTCATTGATGCATTTTAGTTTTTTACACGACTTTATTTTATACGATGTATAAACCCCTTTTACATTCCATTTTATTCAAAGGGAATTTTTTTATACGAAGCGTTTTACTAAATGAAAAAAAGGAATGTTTTTTAACGTAAGCGGTGACAACGACCTTTCTGCCGCTGCAAGTATTATTTGATCTTTGGCTTCCTTAACAAGCAGGAATTTTTTTTAAAGGTAAAAATAAATACCATATAATCAATTTACGTATTTTGGTATTGAAAATGATTTTGATAATGGATTTATTTTTTCAATGTCTTGAAATGATATTTTTTTATGGCAATGTGGAAATGTTATCTTTCCTTTATGCTTATGTTATGTGTTATAATCATGTTATGGTTCTTGGGCATTATTTACGAATACGGGTGGTTTCGTCATAAACATAGGGCAGGTGAGCCCGAGCTAGCTCTCAAATGCATTGGGTAACGTGAAGGAGGTAAACGTGAATTTTTATCCTAAGAGATTTAATGAATATGATGTGATGGGTATTCCAAATTAACTCCCTATGTAGCTGTGATAGCTACAATGTAAGTATAGTATGGATGCCACAAGTTACCTTTATAAATTATGATTTCTATGTGTCCTTCATAAATCGTATGATTTCATGAGGTAAGTAAAAGAGTTCTTGTTTTTTATGTATTTATGAACAAATGTTTTCACTACTGGAAATTCCATCTTTCCCAACGCTTTTTTTACAACATTTTTAATAAACTGTTTGAAAAAAGACCCTATGCCAACGGTTCATATAAACCGTTGGGATATAGGTCCTATGGACCGGTTTTTTCCAATGGTTCAAATGAACCGTTGGGATATATCCATCTAAAATCACGTCCTCCATTGGGATACTTCTCCGATTCCCAACTTACACCTCTCCAAACCCTCGGCGCCACTCACATACTCCTCCCGTCCTCACTGGGGCTCCCATACCAACCACCCCTCGTGGCTCGCCGATCGCCGCCCGCCGCTCGCCCCTCGCCACTCACCACTCGCCACTCGCTGCTCGCCGCTCCCCACTCATCGACAATCACGCAACCCCCTTCAAGCCACAGTTATCCAAACCCTACAGGGGCGCTCGTCTCCTCTCGTCATTGCCGCCGCTCTCACCCCCTTGAGTTCCTCTCCTCCCATCCCGACCCCCGCTTGCCGCTCGCAGCTTCCCGCTCATGGTCGCTCGCGAATCCCCCTTCTGCTGTGTAAGAATCAATTATAACTCTCCGTAAGTTTGAATTCAGGTTAATTATGAGTTATTATTAGTATTTATATGATTCATTCAGGCTATATACCAGTCATTTCCAATGTTTTATATGATTTATTTTATCTCTGTTGATGATTCATGCCTTTACAAAATTATCCAAAGGAGGGTGATTCAACAATACATCATTGAGTTCACCTGTACATTGAATCAATGTTTTTTGATTCCACATTTGCATACATGAAACCCAATAACTGCAGGCAATGTGTATTATAATCAGTATCCCAATTTGATTGAGGGGTGATCTTCCTTATTTAGATTTTTTTCTTGTTTCCTTTTTGTTGATACAATGTGTTTGACTTTATACTGTTTTATTAGATTGTTTCTCTTCTTCGATGTGATGCTTTTTAATGGATTTTCCCTTTTTTGAGAGGCATCTCACACGAGAGTGTTTTTTTGGTTATTTAATGATGTTTCATGGATATGAACCTTGTTCATCTAATTTGAAGCTATGTTATTTATATAATGAGATCCTTTGGATTCATCTCATAGGGTGGATGTTCATGCCCCTTTCTCTCCTTTTCATGTTTATTTTAAATTCTAAAGGAAATTAATTGTTTGAGAGATATCTGTTACAGGGTCCCAAATTTATAAAACCATCTGTGTTTTATGAGGTTTGGAGGTTTCAAGAGGGTGATTAGAGCCTTTTACATTTTCAAATTATAATTTTATTCATGGTGTCACTTATTTGATCATGCATTTGATTTCTTGTCCATGTGGTAACTTGTTTGATTATGCAGTTACTAGTTTGTTTTTTCCACCCCTTATTTGACTATGAAATCTCTCTTTTTTTTCTTATAGTCAATTGGTGAGGTTTCTCACTTGTTTGTGTGAGGAAACATTGGAAGCTAGAGTCGCCTTCGGGTCATCCATGAGATGGATTTTTTTTTCTAAAACATTATGTGAGAACATTTCCAAAGTATATTGAAATAACCCCAAATGTCTCCATGAGATAGCATAAATAACCCCAAGTGTCTCCATAGATCGTATCCTCCTCACATGAGTTGGCCACTCACCCAATAATATCAAACATATCATATTCTATCCTCTCAGTCACATTGTATAGACTCATCTCTCGAGGATTAAACCATAATCCTCATCCCACACACTATAGTCTTCTCTCGGCATGTCGACCATTCCTTAATTATATTCTCAAGAATCTGGTCAAGAACCTCATTAAAATCATGTATTATAACCCAGCCCCATTAACACACCAAGCCTCTTGGAATTATAATGCCAGTATGTCCGACAATACCAAATACTCACAGTAGAATCTCATCCTTGATCTCCTTAGTTGAACTTCTGAATCATTGAATGGAGTAAAACCTTTCATAATTCATTTTATAGAATCTGAGGGACCATCCCACTCTATGAACCGACCATGATTCCAATCCATCCTCATAATTATTTCCTCATCAAACACTAGACTTACAATTCCCACATTTATCACCATAAGGCCCAATACTCTTAGGAATATTTTACTTAATATAAACCCTCATCCAGTCCATATACATATCATCCAAATTATAAGACATTTGTTAGACCACTCATATCCCAATCGATATCTTATAAACTTGGAGACCTAGTGACAGGGTGATTTCATTTCCATAAAATCACTAAATAATTTTATCTAAACCTAAGCAGATTGTGAACACCATATCTATAGGTCTACTATGTTAATCTATTTACATTCATTTACCGTCCTTATACTCCATGACTCCCATGAAACATAGTTATAATCAATACCTTGGTAATATATGATCGAATAATCAATTTAGTGTTTAAGGGTCTATCGAGGCTCTTAATACTGTCTTTATATACATAAGAATTCTTATTTGAAGAAACAATTAATATATGTAATAGTTGATCACCCATGGAGGTGATTATACTTCATCTTCTAACAGCTAAATGATGTATTCCCTCCACATGAATGAGATATTAAATAAATCCCCTTCCATGTTCATGTAAAACCTATATTTTCCAATGATATCATACTAACCACAAATATATAGTTGAGAAAAATCAGAAGACTGGTCCATGATAACATCATTAGTCATAGCTTCATCACAAATCTTCTTTCCTTAAGCCATATATTAATCATATGATTTGACATATACTTACCAGATTAGTGAATGTTTATTCATATTCAATCACTAAAATTTTTTCCTACTCAATATCTAAGAGATCTCAAGGTCTATCTTGTTTAAGCTCATATAGGAAGTTTTGGTCATTTAAGATTAGTTGGAATCACTTCTAATAATGTTTTCATCCTTCCATTCCACAATAACTTTACACCACAACCTATCATGACCCTTTAGTAATGGTGTAGCCATGTAATTTCCCAAAAAAACTTGTATTGAACAAAACCAACCTATGCTGAAACTCGAGACAAACTAATTATATACCATTTATAGGAAGATTAATTGTTAATTAATAAGAATGTACTTTTTGATAGTATCATTTTGAAACATAGATTTGTTTCCCCCTTTCTTGCAGGAACATGATTTAACCCATGTGCCATTGTGGTTCTTATATGTTCGGCGGTGACATGTATAGTCACACAAGACAGGTATGTTTTAGTTTAGTTTTTATTTTATTTTCTTTATCGCATTGTCCACTTAGGTCTTTTACTGGTTTCTTTGGACAGGGAGTAGTTATATTCTACGAAGGAGTCCAAAAGGGGTTCAGATTGTTTCAGTCTGTTGGCTTTGATCCGAGGTAAGATTCTATGATTAATACTTGTCTTGCACCTCATATATTTTGGGGATTTCAATGTTTTTGACTCCATATTATGTTTTTGGTAGGTCGTTGGATCGTTTTGTGTTGGTTCGGGTGGATTTGGTTCTCACCAATGGAGGTAAGGCTTTAATGTTGTTGGTTGGATTTTCACTGGTTATGTAGGGTCCTTTAAGTGTTTTAAAGTTCTGAATATCCTTTGTGTAGTGCGTTGATCCCTTCTCGTTGGTTTCGAGTCACCAAGTCAAGGGTGACTCGCTTGTGTGTGCATAGGTAAGTAAGTATATGTATGTAGGTTCCCTCGTTACATGTATAGTCAACCATGGCAATGATTATGCACGTATGGGGCTAGGTGTTCCCATGTATATATATAAAAATGCATACGCAGGTGAGTGGAGACTGGTATATGCATTTAAGCATATGTGTAAGGATCCCCTTGCACATGCTCATGGCCATGTGGGTGTGTGCATAGGGGCTAGGTGTCCTTGCATGTGTGTGAAGGTGTGTATACTCAGTGGGGGAGCATCATCTTTTACTTAGAAAGATCCAAGAGACGAAGTGGACGGCTTGGTTCTACTTTGAGGTAGGGTCCCTCTTCTAGTCTCTTTAATTCAAGAATGCATTAAATTGTATTACCTTCTTTCTTAATTATTCTTAATTATATTGACTTGCATATCTTGAATATGTGTTCTTTTATATAATCATTTCATTTGATAAATAAAGACATGTTTTTATAATAAAACCCTCCAACGGAGGTGCACTGTCTGTGAAAACTCACAGTGATAGTTATGTTGATCTAGTTTCTTAACTTATTGCATTTGATTTGTGCTGAATGAGTTACAGAATAAATGTTAAATATAATTAAATGAATTGTGTGATAAAGCAATGACATGATTTTATAATAAAACCCCTCCATTGGAGGTCCACTATCTTCTAAACCAAAGAGTAGTGATAGTTATTTTCCGTCATTTTTTTCCCTTTAGACATTGCATTATTGTGTCATTCGCTACAACCTTCTTTGGTGATCCTTTGTTATAGCATATTAAATAGTTGATCTGTTCTATCATTTTGCGGTAGGGTGATGGCTGGAAAGTTGCCCTGCCTCCGCCTGCTCCATTCGCTCCTGGCCAGAAGATGCTGCCCTGCGGATGTCGCCAGACCGGGCCAACACATTGCGGTCATGCTGCGGTCACGCCGCTGTCACGCCATGGTCACACCGTGATTTGGCCCTGCTCCAGATACATCCAACCCACACTAGCCCCCTTCCACCTTCATTTCAGCCCGTTACCACTAACATTCTAGCCCGCAACAGCCCCCCGTGCCACCTTCGAATCAGCCCACACCATCCCCCCACACCTTCAACCAGCCCCTTTCCACCAGCATTCCAGCCTCCTCCCGCTCCCTTCGCTCCTAGACGGAAGATGTTGCCCCACGAATGTCGATAGACCGGGCCAACACGTCGCGGTCACACCACGGTCATGCCGCGGCCGCGATCACGCTGCGGTCATGCTGTGGTCATGCCGCGGTCACGCCGTGATTTGGCCCTGCTCCAGCGACATCCAGCCCACACTAGCCCCCTTCCACCTTCATTTCAGCCCGCTGCCACCGGCATTCCAGCCCGAAACATCCCTCCCTGTCACCTTCGAATTAGCCCGCACCCCCCCCCCCCAGCACCTGTAACCAGCCCCATTCCACCAGAATTCTAGCCTCCTCCTGCTCCCTTCCCTCCTGGCTGGAAGATGCTTCCATGAGGATGTCGCTGGACCGAGCTAACACGTCGTGGTCACGCCGTGGTCACACTGCGGTCACGCCGCGTTAATGCCATGATTTGGACCTGCTCCAACAACATCCAACCCACACCATCCCCCTTCCACCTTCTTTTCAGCCCGCTGCCACCAGCATTGCATCCCGCAACATCCCCCCTTCCACCTTCGAATCATCCCACACCATCCCCCCAGCACCTGCAACCATCCCCTTTCCACCAGCATTCCAGCCTCATCTCGCTCCCTTCACTCCTGGCCGGAAGATGATTCCCCACGAATGTCGCTGGACTGGGCCAACACGCCGCGGTCACGTCACAGTCACACCATGATTTTCCCCTGATCTAGCAACATCCAGCCCCCTTCCACCTTCATTTCAGCCCACTACCACCAGCATTCCAGCCTGCAACAGCCCGCCCTGCCACCTTCAAATCATCCCGCACCCCCCCCCCCCCCAGCATATGCAACCAGCCCCCTTCCACCAGCATTCCAGCCTCCTCCTGCTCCCTTCGCTACTAACCGGAAGATGTTGTCCCACAGTTGTCACTGGACCGGGCCAACATGTCACGGTCACGCCGCGGTAATGCCATGATTTGGCCCTACTCCAGCGACATCCAACCCAAACCAGCCCCCTTACACCTTCATTTCATCCCACTTCCACCAGCATTCCAGCCCGCAACATCCCCCCTGCCACCTTCGAATCAACCCGCACCATCCCCCCAGCACCTGCAACCAGCCCCTTTCCACCAGCACTCTAGCCTCCTCCCGCTCCCTTCACTCCTGGCTGGAAGATGCTTCCCCACGGATGTCGCTGGACAAGTCCATCACATCGTGGTCACGCCACGGTCAAGTCGCGGTCACACCGCGGTCATTCCGTGATTTGTCCCTACTCTAGGACGACACCCTCTGGTGGTTCGCAGTCCTGTCAGGATACTTCTCTTATCCTTAATCCGCACTTCTTTAAACCCTCGGCTCCAATCCCATACTCCTCACGTCCTCTCCGTTGCTCCTATACTGACTACCCCTCGCCGTCGCTCCCATCCCAACAACCCCTCTCCGCTCGTTGCTCGCCACTCGCCGCTCGCTGATCGCCTCTCCCCGCTCATCAGCGCTCACACTTTTTTTCCAAAATCTCTATGTGAACCCATAACCCTTCTCGTTTTACCCTAAACCATAGCTCGACGCACCCATATGGAAGATTTTTCCCAATAGCACGACACGAATCCTACTTCCCAACCAACTCTCGACGTGAATCCTACTTCCCATCCTGACAGGTCTGGTTTTCCAACGCTCTATTCTTCTGCATTAAATTGGTACGTGTTATGATCCCCTTACGATTTTAGGTTGTGTTTGGAACCCTTCTTCCCTACCTGCTCTTGAGGGTTCTAACTCTACTTTCCAACCAGTCATCTTATCTTTGATTCAAGTAATTTTTTTTCATTCACTTTATATCAGTATGTATGCGTTCATTTATTTTCTATTTTTTGGTTCCATTTCGCTGAAATGTACTCTCTATTATGATCCCCTTATGAACACAAGAAATATATCATTTTAGGTTTCAGTTTTGTTGTAATTTACCTGTATAGAATCATTTTGATTGATATTGAAGAGGTCAAAATGAGGTGGGGAGGAGGGGGGTATGTGCTAGAGGGGGGGATAGGTAGGGTGAGGTGAGGAGGGGGGGCTGGACATTGGGTTGGAGGTGGTTGTGAAGGTGGGGGAGAGGGGGGGATGTGCTGGGGGTGAGAAAAGATAAGATATGGTGGTGAAAGAACATCCATGTTGATGGAAGCACCAATACATCAACGACTAGAAAAACCTGATCATCTATCAACAATGCATATCCATGTACCTCGCACTAGATATAGCATTATACCCTACATGGTCATCTGCCACTAGCACACCCCGAGTCACCACTACATGGCGTGTTACCCACCCCCTTGTATAAATCTTTTAGTTCCCAAAACCCATCTTTCCCAAGTACAAAGAACACATGATGTGTGTTCTCAAAACTACACATCATGTACATGAGTTCTCCCAATCTAAATCTCCCAAAAATATCTCAAAACACCTATTTTCTCCAAAGTATCCAAAGATTTAATCCTTAATGGGTCACCAAAAACCCAAAAAAATATGATTAAAACCTTAAAAATCAACTACCCTATGAGAATTTTTGGGGGAGGTGGGGGTGCTTGGTGGGGGTGAGGTGGGGAGGAGGGGGCTATGTAGGGGGTTTGGTGGGGAGGGGGTGGGCTGGGAAGGGGGTGGGGATGGGTTGTATGCTGGGCAGGGGGGAGGGGGGTTGTGCAGGTGTGGGGGTGGCTGTGTAGGTGGAGGGGCTGGGGAGATGGGGGAGGGGGCTGGGCAGGGGGGTTGTGCAGGTGGGGGTGGTTGTGCAGGTGGGGGAGGGGGCTGGGTAGGTGGGGGAGGGGGTGGGATGTGCAGGGGGTTATGCTAGGCATGGAGGAGGGGGGATGGGCAGGGGGGCTGTGCAGGTGGGGTGGTGGCTGTGCAAGTGTGGTAGTGGGGGGTTGGGCAGCTGGATGAGTATGGATATGAACTTGAGTTCCTTGAACCCAATTAGGGAACTGCAGAATGATTTCATAGGACCCGAGTATATCGGATAAGGCACATTCGTGGAAGAATCTATAATTATATCCATGTCCCTACTTTGACTATGAATGTTGTAGAAACCGTGGAAGACCCATTTAGTGAGTCTAATAGGAGAAGGAAATTCCCCATGCATAATCCAACCAGGTACAATTACTATGGAATTTAATAATATTATATCCATCATAGATCAAGATTAATATGTCATTATGTTGAGAAACATCAGACCCTTATACTTGTATTTAATGATAAATTTTATCAATATTTGAAAATATTACATTGACTATGATTTTTGATTTAATATCATTCCAATGTTGACACATTCTCATATGTGATATGATGAGGACAATACAGAACCTTCCACATAGATAGTACAGCTCTATGTCCAATGCAAGAAATGTCCCTACTTAGACTATCAATGTTGTAGAAAACGTGGAAGACCCATTTAGTGAGTCTAGTAGGAGAAGGAAAATCCCCATGCATAATTCAACCAGGTACAATTACTATGGAATGTAATAATGTGATATCCATTATAGATCAAGATTAATACGTCATTATGTTGAGAAACATCAGACCCTTGTACTTATATTCAATGATAAATGTTATCAATATTTGAAAATATTACATTGACTATGATTTTTGATTTAATATCATTCCAATGTTGACACATTCTCATATTTGATATGATGAGGACAATATAGAACCTTCCACATAGATACTACAGCTCTGTGTCCAATGTAAGAAATGTCCATAAGTCGAATTCATGCTCGGGGATCAATTTGGAGACCTCATTTTTGAATCATAATTTATAGTAATTCAGTAGGATCAAAACTTCATTGAATTTTTAGGAAGGCCTCTTTAAAATTTTCTGACCACTCAAACATAACTACATTCTCAGTAATCCTAGACATAGGCACTTCTAAAGGGGTAACGGTTTAAATGAACCATATGTAAAACCCGAATAAAAAAAGGAAACTTACAATCTCAAACATGTTTCGTATGCCTTCTCATGACACCGCAACCTATACATTCTTTGGGTCCACATAAATTCCCACATTATAGATTATGTGCCTAAGAAAACATAGTTTATGGAAGCATAAGTGACACTTTGAGATCTTATAAAACATATAATGTGGTCAAAGTGTACAAAAAAAAATCTATAGGTGTCTAATGTGTATATCAATGGTCAGTGAGTATATAAGGATATCATCAATAAGCACCACAATGAATGAGTTGAGATATGTATGGAAGATCTCATTCATGAGATCCATGAACACCATTGGATTAATTTTAAACATGAAAGGAAAGTCAAGATATGTATGGAAGATCCCAACATCTTCTATACTACTAAAAGTAGCGTCTCATACAACTATATATCACATACCAACCTTCTCACTCAACAAACATCCATGTTAATAAATTATGATCAATGTAAATACATTTTCTGAAATAATACCATATTAACCATGGTAGGTCTAATATCAGATTCCAAACGCTCCATTATCACTCATGGTTGGGTTCATCTAGAACATTATCACTCAAGGTGAGGCCATTATATTGACCACTACCTTATCAATCCTGGTAGGGTTAGATATCATGTTATAATATGATAACTTCATTATCACTCAAGTAAGGGTCCTTCTAGCACCTTATCACTCAAGTTGTTGTCATTACTTATTATATATCACTATATTTGTTAGAATTTCTCAGCAAACATGTGTATGAAATAACAACAAGGGAATTTGGTCCATATCATAGCTCACTAGATAGGTACAAGTTTCTAGTCACTCGGGACCTATTCCCCCTACCTTATCAATCATTTTAGTGTTAGATATCATTTAATAATATGATAGCATCATTACCACTCAAGTAAGGGTCCTTCCAATAACTAATCACTCAAGGTGTTGTCATTCCTTAAGATATTTCACTACACTTGTTAGAATTTTTCACACAACATGTATATGAAATAACATGGGAATTTGGTCCATATCATAGCTCACCAGCTAGTGTACCACCATGAGGACCATGATCCCATGTGACAAGTGGTTAATTTTTATTATTCTCCCTGTGGATCATCATTCAAATTTCAATGGATACAAAAATCATCTAGGGAAGGTATATACTAAAATTCATGTAGTAATCTACTGGATTGTCATGGAGTATTATCTGAATGTTTTCATTACAGATTGGGGATAGAATATTACCTTGTAATCTTATCCTCTTAGAATATGATAGAAAATTTCCAAAGTGAGCCCAAAAGATGATGTAAATGATTCATAACCACTGAAAAACACCATGTTGGATGTCATCATAGTAGATCCCCTTGAAAATTAGGCATGCGATATCTCTCATGAATCAAGTAAATATCTATCCACATAGAATCTATGTGTCACAGAAGCCTGAACAATATCCCTCTCTTAAAAACAAACCTATACCTTGATAAATTCAACAATATAACTAAATATCTTGACATTATAGAAGTAATTTCCCCATAGTATATGATTCCCCCATAATTATACTCTAGGAACAAAAGGGTTTTAATGGTCATAGTGTAAAAATCCTTCTAGGTTAGTATATTGAATGATTAAATTCATCGAAAAAATATCAAATTTATCCTGGAGTAATAAAAACCAATAACCCTTATCTGATAGATCAGTATTGAGGTAGGGGATTCTTCATATATGAGTTATAAACTTGAATTTCCAATATCCCCCTCCCTATTTGATCAACAAGACAACATGTTGTTGGTTCTTGGTCTCTCTAGCACATCAACATGTGAACCATTCAAGGGGAAGGGATGTGAGTAAGCCTTCAAAAATGAGATGATTATTTCTATGTGTTTCTTGTGTGTTTTTTGTGTGATTGCAGGTGATTGGAGTGAGTTTTCTATGTGTGCAGTGTGTTTTCTGTGTTTGAAGGTTGCAGTGTTCCTAAACACACAGAATGAGTGTTTTTTTGTGATTGCAGCTTGTAGTGTGTTTTTTGTGATTGTAGGTTGTAGTGTGATTTTTTGTGATTGCAGGCTGCAGTGTGTTTTTTGTTATTGCAGGTCGTAGTATGTTTTTTGTGATTGCAGGTTGCAGTGTGTTTTTTTGTGATTGTAGCATATAGTTAATTGTAGTTTTTTTTCTGTTTTTGCAGGTTGCAGTGTGTTTTTTGTGAGATGGCATGTTTTTTACACAGAGTTTTCATTGCAACCTGTAGTTGATTGCAGGCTGTTTCATTTTAAATTAATGGGGGTCTAAGCCAATGGTTTCAAAACCGTTGGGTTATATGTGTGCTACTGCATTTCCCAACGGTTTCAAAACTGTTGGGTTAAACCCCTGCCTTCATTTCCCAATGGTTCAAAACTATTGGGTTATACCCCCCCCCCCCCCCCCCCCCCCCCCCCCCCCCCCCCCCCCCCCCCCCCCCCCCGATTATATTTCTGCCAAAGGTTCTAAAACTGTTGGCATTCCATGTGTGCTGATGTTCCCAACGGTTCAGCTGAACCGTTGGTATAACATAAATCTAAACATCCTTCCCCAACGGTTCAATGTGAACCGTTGGTATAAGGCTTTCCTGACGCCTCACAGCCCAACGGTTTCTAAAACTATTGGGATAAGATTTCCTAATGGTTTGAGGGCTTTTCCCAATTGTTTAAAACCGTTGGGAAAACATGGATTCCCAATAGTGTTTCATTCATTGTTTTATAACCCTTACTAGGCATTTTATGCTCATCTCAAGTTTTGAAATGTTTTCACAGGACTTAAAGATGAATACAGTCAAGGATGGGATCAAGGAAAAGTCATGCTGTCTAAAACATGGAACTAGACATGACTTTTTTTCAACAGTTTTTTTAAAAAATGGAAATTGAGTAGAAATGTCTACCTTGTAATATTTTGAGATGTAATAGTTATGTCCTAATTCTCTAAAACTCTAAACCTAAAAAGATCCTCAGTGTGAATTATTCATTTAATTCGATATTATGTAATGTTTAAGGCTGGGTCCTTATAATCCCCTTATACGATAAACATCTAGTATACCCGTATCTTCTTCAAAACATTGAATGATGGAGAAGATATTCTCAATGGAGTTCAACCATTGTTACTTGACTAAGGGACCAAATGATCCACTGAAAAGTTGAAGGCCTTTTTCACATAATGGACTCAATTGCAGCTTGTTATTTCTAAGGGGGTTTATGAAGTTCTCCTAATGTATGTTGCTATTCTATAAATAAGACTTATGAAAGAGTATAATCACTATGTATGTGATTCCTTCTCCCAGAAGGTTGGACATATCATTCGGGTAGTCATCACTTTTCTCATCGCATTGATTTTTTTACCTGAGTCCCCATAATTTTGTCCATTATATAGAATAAAAGAAATATTAGGGATGATTATTTTTAAACTATTAATCGCATAAATGGGAATTTAATTAATTTACTTTGATAAGTTGTAACATAGATTTATTTAATTAAATTTTGAAATTATATTATTCAATAGATTTTATACATGACCTATTTCCTAACATATGCCCTTAAGATAATTTTTATAGTTACCCTAATAAAGGTTATTAATGAGATTATGAATATAAACAATAATATCTCCTAGGAGTGTCAAAATATGTGTGATTTAGGGCCCATTATTATGTACCAAGTTATGTTGAGTGAGGTCTCATACACCTTGTCTGAGTTTTTACCCATAAGAAAAAAAAATTCTAGAACTATGTCAACTAGTAGTATCTATATATGGATTTATTTTCATGTTATAAAACATACTATATACTTAACTAAATTATGGAATGATTTATTATTCATACTTTTATACCTAATTATTTTTTTAGTTTTTTATAATCCTAACCCCCAAAATAACTAATCTTTTCCTTAACAATTATTCTCTTTATTTCATATTAATACAAGATGTATTATATAATATTTCTCATAATAAAACCCCAAAAATCAAGAATTATACTATATTATATAATTCCATAAATTATTTAACTTCTTAAAATAGGGAATATGTCAACTTTATTGAAATCTTGTCTAACTTGATCATGATAATCCATCGATATTAAAACTATATGGGATAAAATGGGGACATACTTAAAAAATGGGTGATCTATAAATCCTATTAAAGGAAAAAACATAGAATATGGTAATACACGTTAAAAAATATGCATATTAAGAAGGAGTAAAAATCATACACATGAACAATGATACAAGATATAAAATGATAATTGTAAATGAATCTTGCGAAATATGGCAATAAATAAAATCAGTGGATCATAAAAATATGTATGTGATAACTTCAATGAAATAAGTATAAAAAAAGTCCCATAATTGAATCATCTTTAGTCACTATCCCTACATGACATCTGATGACACTAAACGTTACCCACTTCATTGGAGCACTATATAATTCTAATGGCGCCCATGACATTCATTTCATTCTCATTCTTATGTTTGATACACAAATCGTTCAACATGAAATAATTCTTAAAAATATTTTATTAAAATATCAGGAAGTTTGGGATAAATACATTTATTCAGCAATAAAATTAATTATATGTTAATAAAGGTGAATACAGTATATACTAAATGGTTATTGTATTAAAATCAAATTTTTTTGGCATGTAAAAGCACGACAAAATTTCTACAGCAGAACGACATCACTTATAAATTCATAAAAAGATTTTATGAGAGAGAAAGGGCCATCTCATCATTTTCACATTCACAAGGAATTGTTGGGTACTGTTAAATACATATAAAAAAATTAGTTAATGTAAATTTAATGTATAATATAATAAGAAAATTCGAATAAAGAATAAAATGTGGGGATCCCATTCTAAATTTCATCATGGTAATGGGTGTACATTACAGTTCATGAGAGGGATTTATGAGAGTTAATGGGGTATAAAATTATGTGTTAATAAAAGGGATAGTAAGAATTTTGTAGGAAAATGAAACTAAACAACCAAAAATGGAAACTACGATTCATAACATAAAATAGGTTCTTGAATTAAAAAAAAGAGGGAAATTTCATAATAAATTTCGGCATAGTAACATGTTATTTAAGGTTCAATGTTATAGAGGATAATAATATTTCATTAAAATAATATAAATTTAACAAAATGTATAGTATATAATGGAATTAAAATATAACCAATTGAAATTAAAAATGATAAATTAAAATAACATTTAATAAATGAATGGAGGAGCAGAATTTCCCTTACTTGAGTGGGTGACCTCAAAGGCTTGGGAGGATCTTCTTGAGAGATTAGGGGAGCCTTTGGAGGACTCTAATGGGGGTAGTGAAAAGTACATAATTGGTCAAATAATTTTTATTTATGTAAAATGAGATCTTGTGTGGGATAATATAGTAAATGATTGGGGATTTCATTACAATTTCTCTAACTTATGTTTTGGACTCTATATAATAAAATAACCAAAACCACAGACATGCCCATGGGTTTTCCCTTGTTATTTGAAAAATATGAGTGGATTTCAATATTTTTTAAGGCCAAGGAATTAAATTAATAAAATAATTCCCTACCTTATGCGGAGGAAAGTTACACTCTTAAAGAAATTATTTCAAACCCTTTAAATATAATAATGGTTTGGGAGGGTTCATAATGGAATTATAAAATTTATAAAATAAACACAAAATATCATTATTTAAAATAGAAATCATATTTTTTTTTGATACATTTTCTAGAATTTATTTAATCAATTTGGATTATTCATATGTCATAATACACAAAGATTATTTATAAAGTAATTAATTTTCACCCAAAAATTCGAATGTCACGGACAATTTTGAAAAATTCACCATTGGATAATTTCGACATGTTTATTACAAAAATAATTTTTATTTTATCAAAATAATTTTCTAAATATAACTCTTTTCAATTTTATAATATAAATATACATTTTTTTTAAAATGTATGATATTTTTGCAATAATAATTTTTTAACCCTTATAAAGATTAAATTGCACTTCACAAAAATTATATAATCATTTATATTTAATAAAAATATTTATTATTAATATTTTAAGAAAAATTGTAATTTAAAAAATTAACTAATGAATTAAAAAAATTCTTTAATAGGGTTTTAATATTCCCTGATAATACAATTTTTTTGAATAAAAATTAGAATCATTTATAAAGTAACCATAATAGAATGAAAATAATGTACATAGTATTATTTATTGGGTACTGAAACATATAAATTTAATACACCAACTAAATACCTATGCGTAAGGTAAATGATTGTTTGGATTTCATGTGGTGGTTCAATGTACATGGTATGGGTTGTGATGTTGGGGAGCCTGGACATATTCAGTGAATGAGTTTTTCACAAACTTAAGTTGTTGGATCTCATATTGGGATTGGACATGGTATGTTCCCATATAATCTATCTCCCTCGTATGATCTACTAAATATGATTAATATGGTATAATCCTATTGGTTAAAGCCAACACATCCTTTGACAATGTCAGTTGGATTTGTCTAGACCCTGTAATTTTAGTAATCATGTGATCAATGTTAAATAGATATATTATAGAGACCCATAATTTACATACATAGAAATTGCATTACTTTTGTGTAATACATAATACATAACAAAAAAACACCCAAGGAACGTAATAGTTTTGTGTCTTTGGAAACTCGGAACAAAATCTTCTAATCATGGTGAAAGATCTTCAACATCTCCCATAAAGATCTTCCCATTTTGTTTTCTTACCTAAAACCTTTATATACTGGGGAAAAGAAAACATATAAAGGGAGATCTAAAATGCTTAGTAAGGGTAAACATAGAGAACATGAAACAATCCATAAATATTTGAATTCAAAAACTTGAATATAAAATCTAAACATCAAAATCATGAGAAAAGACATAAATCTTGGTAATATTGAAGGAATATATTATAAAGGAACATCAACAATGAGAAAATATCATGGTAATAAAACATGTAATTGTGGAAAACCATTAAACACGTGATATGATTTCTATAGTAGCCAAGGCATTGCTGCCAAGACTATCTTAGTGGATAATGTCCCATTCTGAATCGAGTTCACTTCTCATTCCAGTCCTGTATCACGGAACCGAATTAACTTACCATTCTAGCCATGTCTATCTCATGGTATATAAATCTTTACCCAATTAATTGGAGGGATATATAGTTCCCACCCATCTCATAATGAAATCATTCTTACTTGTGCCACAAAATAAACATAAATCATTCATCATAACCAAATGAATAAAATGGGTTTCATAAACATCATCCCATCATAACATAATCCATACAAAACAAATGGATATCATTTCATCATAAGAATAATCAAAAATTATAAATAATAGACACATTATACTTGAAACAAAATCATAAAAAATATTTTCATCTTATATTGAAAATAGTTTTCACAAAACTCTTGAAATGAGTTTTTGAGGAAAATATCTTTTCTTTTTAAAAATCATTTACTTTTCACAAAATTCCATTCAATTTTAAAATAAAAGGATTTTTTTGAGAATAATCATGAAATCTTGTAGATTAAGCTTCATGAAGATAAGGCTTTATGAAATCTTAAAAATCCATTCATGTCGTATAAGTTAAAAAAACATTCTCCCCATACTTTTGTCGAAAAAGTCCGAAACTTCCTCATATGGTAAACAAAAGAAATATTCGTTCTATAAAATGAAGTAAAAGTCAAAGAGGGGTAAAAAAGACATGGAATAATATTAAACACTTTATTAAAAAACATTATGGGCATGGATGAATAATATAACCCCAGTAAATACTTACGTATAAGAAATCTCAGATAAAAATGAGATTTGAAAAATTATCCCTTACCTTAGGTCCAATATGATTCGTACGTATCCGAACCTCATGTATAATAATTTAAATAATGTCATTGACATATTACAGAATCATATTCATAGTTAGGATATCATATATGGTTCACTTATGACTTTATATTACCAGTTCTTTTGTAAATTCCATGTTAAAGCGGCATTTTGGGTAAAATCATTTTGTTTATCGTACGTGTTTGGACTTGTTTTTAATGATATTATTATTACTTATATCATTATTTAATTACTTACAGAATGTAAATAATTATTTATATATCATATATATTCAGTATATCTGTATATATAATAGATAGATAAATGAAATTAAATACACCGTTCATGGAAACGGTTGGTCGTATGTACGCATGAACTCTGTTTTCCTTTCCTTATTGACTTGAAAGGAATTAGATGAAATATATATATACATAAATCCAATTGATTTATCATGTCATATATTTCATTATTATTCATTATATATACTTTATAATCATTCTTTAATGGTTAACATATAAAATGAATCTCATCGTGTCGTGGAGACGTTAATCCTTACGTACGCACGAGCGATGATATCGTTCCCATAATTATTGAATTGAATTAGAGTAGATGATATAATATCTCATAATCATTATGATGTTATAATAACTATATATTTTTATTCTTTACACCATTATACCCATCCAAGTAAGGTGGTGGTGGAAAAATAGATTACACCACGGCGTGGAGACGATATTCCCTACGTACGCACGCATGATGATTTCATTTTCTGTAGGATGGATAGAAGGTGAAATGGGGTTGTATAATATTTATAATAACATATCAATATATTAGTGATACTTATTTTATTACATTATAATGAAACAACTAAATAATAAGAAGTTGAAGAAGAAATAAAACATGAAAGAATCGGTAGAAGAGATTACCTCTTCTTTGACGCACCTCTTTTAAGCTTCCTCTTAAGGCACAAGAGTTGGTCTTTTGAGGAGACCAGAACCTATATAATGTTTCTAGGGAAGTTTATAAGGGAAATTTTCAGGGTTTTTCTGAGCTTGAAAGCTCAAAATTGTGTAAAGGGAATAGGGAGGAGGTGCCCTTTTATAAGGGAGGAGAGGGGCACCTTATGAAAATTTTAAAATACTACTTTATAATAAAGTCATATTCGGTTTATAATAGCTCTGATTTGATAACTTTCGAAGATAAAGTGGGTATGGGTCTAAATAATCTCAACCAATAGGTCTTAGACATGTTTAGGTCACTATTTTAACCTTATCATTTAGATTTAACTCTAAGTTAAATAATATAACTTTTACTGTGTCTTCTTGTTTTCTTACACTATATGGTTAATAAAAGTACTATAAAAATCCAAACTAACCCAAAGTGGCTCATTAATAATATATATATCCTTATCTAATTCATTTTTAAAAACCATATATTTTTAGGAATATAATAACAATTAATAATATAATATTAGTTTTAAAAACTATTTTATGTCAATTTTGACACAATTTTTTAATTGATTTTTTTGAAAATCATAATAGAATGATTAGTTCGAAAAAAGTTAATTTAATCAATACTAACATGTCATATTAACCTATGAAATTATTTTAATTCATAAAAAGTCTCAAATTACATTTATTTGGGTATTTATAAGATCAATTATGTTAATATTTAATTAATAAGGTAATTATTGCATCATCATTGTGTCATAAATAAATTAAATTATTTAATGTCTAAAAATTATAAATAAAATACCATTATGTATGAAATCTCTTTATATTTCAAATTCATATTTATAGTCGAATTTATATTATTTATAACCCTATGTTAAAAATGTTTTAGTTATTAAACATTGATTTTAACAATTTTAACACTTCTTTAAATAAAATAATAATAAATGTCCTAATCTAATCCATGTGGACCTAAATGATAATATTATATTCCCAAGGTTTTTTTTGGTCTAATTATACTTATCCAATAGAGTTAGGACATGTGTTAGGGTAATAATAATATCATTTTTACCCTTAATTACCCAATTTACTTTTAACCGTGGTAAATAAAAGTAAAAAGTTACTATTCACCAAAAATTATTTTTATATTATTGAACCACATTTCACACCTTGATATTAACTGTATCTCTCAGATTTTTGAAATTCAACTCACAGAAGCGGTAAAATTAAGTTTTATGTACAATTTCAAATGCTCTTAGGAGGTGGGTAAAAGACGGTGTAATGTTCAATAAACTTTTTATATATCTAAAATTATTATAAAATGACTCCAATGAATTACATTGAACATATATAGGTATTATGTATCTATTTTGACATAAAATAAATTTAAATAAAATAAATTATTATTTAAATAAAAAGTCAGTTTTTAAATAGTAACCCAGTGTTTTCACTATTCATCAAAAATTGAAAGTATTCTGAAAAATACCAAAAATTCATCCTAGGCTAATTTCGATATTCCAAATACAAAAATGAAGTCCATTTTGAAAGATAAAATTTAAAAAAAAATTAAAATTTGGGTATTACTTTTCATAACGGCTAGTTCATAAAAATATTATAATAATATCTCATTTAGTGAAACTTAGTATTGCGTACAACACATGCTATCAAGGAGGGTTGCTCTGGCGTGAAACACAAGCCTAGAATAGTGTTTGCATATACTGTTAGCTGATACGGTGTTGCATATAGTGCAAGCTAATCTTGGTGTAGCGTACAACACAAGACATCAAAGTAATTAAAAATAATATTTCTCATAAAATCTCGGGGTGTTACATATATTATCAATGGTAATAATTCATAATGGCCATTTAAATATGATTGGATATAATAAAACCAATGAAGGGAATGTGTTTTCTGTAAAAATATAAGATAATAATCCATTTAAATAAATAACAAGGGGAATTTTTTTTATAATATTTTGGGTTATTAATGTAAATGACAGAGAATGTTATATCCTTTCAATAACACATCATTGCAACACAAAGTTGATAGAAAAGATATGTTGTTAATTAATTGTGTGAACACCAATTTGATTATTCTATGATTTTCACCAAGTAATAAGGGTATGAGATTTATAAATAAATACATGATTACCACAATATATATTATAAATTTCATTATCCTTGATCGAGTCTTGATGGTAGTTATTTATGAGGACTTCATCCAAACCTCTCTCATTTTTACGATGTGAACTATATATCATTGTTCGATAAGTACATACCTAATCCAACACATGAAGAAAAATATAAGGTTGTTCCAATGGATAATAATCATTATTACGAACAACAACCAGTGTAAATATTTTATCATTTTGATAATGTGCTGAAAAATAAGTCTGTTAGCCCTAGGAATGTTTTTAGGAGGAATCTGACATTTTAAAAATCTACATGGGAACCTAAGGATGACAGGAAATAGAGATATCCTCAATTTTTTTATCAAGGTGATAAATTTATAGGAAAAATTTATTTTTAATTGATTTATAATTTAACACAAAATATTTTTATAATGTATGATTTCAAATAAATTAAATTTCATTGATTGATTACGTCACAAACAAAATCTATGTTTCAATTAACAACATTGTAAAATTAAAATATTATTATTAAATAATAGGTTTATCGCCTATACCTTTAATTATACTATGTTAATATAGAAATATAAATTATGAAACATTTTTTTTCAATATGAATAAAATTAATATATTTGTTATCAATTAAATAGAAAAGATAAAAAAAATCAAGATTAAATATTTGTTATTCTAAAAAAATGTTCTTATGAGAACAATTAATTTCTATCTTATAAATCATATCACTGTTGGGAAATTATTTTTATTAATGGTAAATATTATATATTTTAACAATTTTCTTATTATTCATCTTATATAATTATAGACATGTTATGAGAATAAATCTATTTTTGTGCATAAAAAATCATATTGATAAAAATTGTTTTTCTTCAAATTTTCTATTCTTATTTTAAAGATAATTTATTCCAGTTATAAATATTGAATTTCATAAAATTGATTTCATATTTGGAATCATTATTCTCAAATTTGGAAATAGTTCACATTTATCTTTATTCACTATGAATAATAATTCGGGAAAAATTTATCTCCTGGGTAAAGGGTACATCAGGTTAATCTAAGTAAAACCTAAGTGATAAGCACATAATTGTCCATTAAAATTCGTAATAAATTAATTTAATTACAACCTTATAGAAACATTATTGAACATAAATTTCATTTGTGACACCTATCCAAAAAATTACCTATAAAATATTTAAAACAGTGAAATTTACAAAATGCCACTCTCCTTGTTTTAAATATCCATTATGTTTCCACATAGGGATTGAATAATTTTTTGGGAAATATAAATTTTCCCATTAAGATTAATGAAACTATTTTCATGATATAAATTAATTTATAATTTTTTGTAATTATATAATTTCCATAAGTTCTTACTAAACCATGGTGCATTAATTCCCTTATTAGTGAAAAAAACAAAAAATGATTTTAAAAACATTAAAAGTTTTAAAATTTTACTAATTTATTGGGTTTAGTAAATTTTATAGATTTGTATGAAATTTTAGGGTTTTTTAATTTATTTTATCTTATTTACCACTTTTTATTAATATAAATCATGTCAAAATTTGGGACTAGTTCAAAATTGAAATTAATAATATTTTATCAAAATAATATATTTTTATATTATTTACAAATTATAATAATTTTTGAAGAGGATAATTATGATATTATATGTTCAAAAATATCATATGTATTCCTTTAGTGATTCAATAGTTATCTAATAAGTTAAATTATAACTCTTTCATAGTGTAAAAGTCATTATTGTGGTTAAGGATAAAATTGGTTACTAAAGCCTGTAAACCAAAAGATAATGATTAAAAAAAATCAAAACCTATCCAGATTTTCTTGAATCATATCATTTCAAACCCATACTGTCATATATTCTAATAAATGTACTTTAGGAATAGATTGGTCTTGAAAATGGCTTTATTGTATTTTAATCTTTTAATAAAACCCAAAAGTGCCCCTCACCTCAATTATAAAAAGAAAAACTCCTTTGTCCCTTGTATATACAACATTGGGCCATCATTCTCAACTATAACAATATAAAATCTCTCATCAACATCCTTATCAACATTTATACGTTTTCAAATTACCATAATACAAACCAATGGGTACATACCATTCGTATGTATGTTTTACTGACTCCAAATAGTGATACAATTCAATTTTCATCAACATATTTCATGTATGGTTATTATGATGCACTTAAAGAATATATATTATAATTATGACATAATAATAATTTTTGAGCCATAATATCACATATACCTTCTTACTTTCCAATCTGTTTTAAAAAACACTCCCACTGAGGCATATATTATTGACTCAATATGGTTTCCAAATGAATTTTCCATTTCACTATGTTTTGAAAATCACAAACACTTTATCTTAAAGAAAATTATATTTTTTTTAAGAATTATTTTTCATAAGTAAAATTTACCTTCACTAAGGAAATTTTTGTCCTTATATTTGTTCATTAAATAATCTCTCTAAATCTATTTCATTTTATTCCAAAGACTATAAATTGGTTCCACACCATAAATCTCTGAATACTTTAAATCCATGGATATAGAATATTCTGTTTTTACATTATGAATTATTTGGAATTCATATTCTTAATACACAGAAATTCAGATTCTAAATTATCTGAAATTCAAGTTCCAAATTATTTGAAATTCAAACTCTAAATTATCTGAAATTCAAAATCCGTATTCTATAAAATTCAAACTCTAAATTCTCTGAAATTCAGATTCTAAATTCCTTGAAATTCAAACTCCAAATTCATTGAAATTATAATTCAAAATTCTCTGAATTTCTGATTTGGAATTCGTTATAATTCAGACTCTGAGTTTCTCGGAATTTGGAATCTGAATTCCTCGGATTTTAGACTCCTAATTTCTCAGAATCCAGACTCCGAATTACTTATAATTCAAACTCATAATTCCTTATAATTTAGACTCTGAATTCCTCATAATTCAAACTCTGAATTTCATAGAATTAAGACTCCGAATTCCTTAAAATTCAGACTTTGAATTACTCAGATTCAACACTCTGAATTCCTTAGAATTCAAACTCCGAATTCCTTAAAATTCAGACTCCCAATTCCTCATAATTCTTATTACAAATTAATTGGAATTTAGACTCCAAAATCTATTGAATTTAGATTCTGAATTCATTATTAAACAAAATATGAATTTCCCTATCTTATAGACTCTAAATGTTTATTTGGTTAGACTATAAATTCTATTTTTTCTTAGAATACAAAAAATACATTTGGTTAAGTAATTCATTTTCCATGCACTTGTTATGAAATAATTTTTTACAATATATTTCTAACTAACCATTGTTTGAGTGAAACATGTATTGGTCCCTCAGAGATTCAAGGAAAAATATGACTATTGGAGGAGGGATCTGATCTTTGGAGAAGTGCGTAAAATTGTAGTTTATTTGGACGATATCATAATGTAGAAAATCTATTGATCACTCTAGAGATTCCAGGAAGTGAAGAGATTTCTAGAGAGAGACTCTCATGCCTTGTGAATACTGAACACCTTCTTTAGATTCCTTCTTGAAACTCCAATTTTTGCTGAGTACGATCGAGGACTTCTGAGGATAGGAAGATAGAGATGATGACTACCTTAAAGTTTGAGGACATTAGGGTATAGGAAGACAGAGGTGCCGACTACGTTAATGATCAAGGACTTGTGGGGATATCAAGACATAATCCGATATTCATATCGACAACTTACCCTATAGTTGGTAAGACATATTTTCTTAATAGTATAAATCCAAGGACCTTTATCCAAGGTTTTTGGATACCCTACTCTTTGGGTTAAAAGATTTCATACTTGTAACTTGTTTTATTTCATGTTTATTACTGTTGTATTTTGATAAAGTATGAATTTATAACATTCATATACTTTTATATTATTTTATATACTTTGATAAGTAAGATTCTATATGCTTTAAGGTAGAATCTTTTACTTTTAAACATTCTTTATGATTCATTTTCAGAATAAAATTTCCAGAACCAAGAATGTTTGTTTAGTGGAATAAAAAATGGTATTGTGAATTTACATTGGTTAACATTGTTAAACATAGTTTTTATTAAGGATAAAAACAAATAAAATTTAAAAATAGAATTTACCCCCTGTAACACCCCAAGTTTTCATAGTATTTTATCTCGTTAAATTAATTCAATAGCCTACGCTACACGCAACACCGAGTTCGAGCACACCACAACTTACTAAACTAACCATTCAAAAGGATGATATGAATAGTATTAACAGAATTATAAATATTATATACTCTATATAATTTTTACATTCATATTATGTGTTTATTAGACATAATATAAGAAGAAATTCATTTTTTCAGATAAAAAAAGTTTTTTTCAAATAATGTAGTTTTACTGCCGTTTAATGGAGGACCTATTTTAAAACCAATATTTGAAACATTTATATATTCAATTTAATGAAATTAAATTCTTCTATAGAAGTGGGAGATAAAAATTTAGTTCGGATAATTTTTTTTTACTTTTCGGATAAATTTCATATTTTGACAAATAATGAAAAATACTATGTTTTAATTAAAAACAATATTTTTATTAAAATAATTTATAGTGTTAAATTATGAAATTTAAAGTTTTTGAAGTATAATTAGAGTATATTTTTATCATTTAATGCATTTTATTTCATTATAAGTAATTTCACATTAATATTTTACATAAGCACATATCAATCTTTTGATAGTTTGAACTTTTTTAAAAACTGCTTTTCGGTTTTGACAACGGTATTTAATTATAAATTAATAAATTCATCATATATTTTATTAATTTTTCAAAATAGACTTCATTTTTGAATTTATAATATAAAAATTTTCTTTGGGTGAATTTTTTGTATTTTTTTGAAAACGTTTAATTTTTTATGAATAGTGAAAAAAACTCTGTTGTTGTTTAAAACCGACTTTTTATTTAAGTAATTAGTTATTTTATTTTAGTTTATTTTAGGATAAAATAGATATATAATACCGATATAAGTTAAATTTAATTCATTGGATTCATTTTATAATAAGTTTAGATATATTAAATTTTATCGAACGTTTTACCGTCTTTTACCCACCTCCTATGAGCATTTAAAAATTTGCATAAGACATAATTTTACCACATCTGTGAGTTAATTTAAAAATTTCGAGATACACGGTTAACTTCAATAAGTAAAATTTGGTTCAATAAGATGAAATTAATTTTTGGTGAATCGTATCTTTTGACTTTTATTTACCACAGTTAAAAGAAAAAAAGGGTAATTAATGGTAAAAATGATATTATAATTTCCCTAACAAAATCATAATTCTATTTTATAAGATTAATTCGACCCAAAACAACATTAGTAATAAAATATGTTCCTTTTGGTCTACTTTGATTAGATTAGGACGTTAATTATTATTTAATTTAAAGAAGTGTTAAAAGTGTTAAAATTCATGTTTTCATAACTAAAACATTTTTCATATAGGTTTATTCATAAGATAAATTAGACTATAAATATTAATTAAAAATATAAAAATATTTCCTACATAATGGTATTTTATTTGTAATTTTTAGACATTAAATAATTTAATTTTATTATGACACAGTGATGATGCAGTAACTACCTTATTAATAAAAGATTAATATAATTGATATTATAAATACCCAAATAAATTTACATTTAAACTTTTGATGAATTAAAAAATTGTAATAGGTAAATATGACATTTTATGGTTAATTCACTTAATTTTTTTCGAAGTAAGCATGCTATTCTGAGTTTTAAAAAAACAAATACCAAATAATGTCAAAATTGACAAAAAATAGTTTTTGAAACAAATACTATATTATTGGTTCATATAATATTCCTAAAAATATAAGGTTCGGCCAAAGGGATTAAATAATATAATATATGTCATTAATAAACCACTTTAGGTTCTCTTGAAAGTTTAGAGTATATTTATTGACCATATATTATAAGAATACAAGAAGACATGGTAAAAGTTAAACTATTTAACTAAGAGTTAAATCCAAAAGATATGGTTACAATGGTAACCTAAACTTGTCTAAAACCTATTGGTAGAGTGTTTTTCGACCCATACACACCTTATCCTTTAAATGATTTATTTTGGAGCCATTAGAAACCGAAACTAATTTTACTAAAACATCATTTTAAATTTTTTAAATATTTATTCTCCTAAACCATTCTCCTTAATGTTCATGTTTTCAAAATTATTTTAAGGATAAATTTAAATGGACATGAATTTTTTAAAAATGTTAATTCCTTTCAAAAGTTTCAATGTTTTATGGTACACTTTGATTCAAAAATGTCTTTAAATGTCTTCCATTCTAAATTGTGTGACTTTTAAATGTTGTCATGAAAAAAGGATATTTCTCTTAAAGAGTTTTACAAATAATTTTCATCTTTGTCCAAATCCTTTAATGGATTTTGAACTTGTTTTAAGTTGATTTATTATGATACAAATATTCCATATTGTATTGAAGGTTTTGTGACTTGTTTGACTGTGGATGTATTATTTTTATACCATTCATGGTTTATGGATAAATTATTGACATTTCTTATGCCAGTATTAATACGAATGTTTATTTTATGTTTAAACCATTTCATATGAGGAATGCATTGGACTTAGTATGTGATAGGTGCAGCCTGCTATAGCTCCTCGATGCATTGGTTGGTCTAATGAGACAAACTAGTGTCTTGGAACAAGTCCTTGACAAAATTTTATTTGTAGTCTTGGCACAAGGCCTATGAATTCTGGCATTATGCATTCCATCACTATGAAAGTGGATATTATTATTTCATGTGATTATTATACTAGTAGAATATGCATGTGAATAAGTAAATGGCATTATTTTATTGTATCTTTTCTGTATTCTGCTAAAGTTTATGTTTAAAATGAATTTGTTTTATTCTTATACGTTGCCTTAAATGTTTATGATTATTTATGAAAGTTTCCTCTATATTGTTATCCTTGGTGAGAATCTGAGATCACCCCTTTCTATGTTTTAATTTTCTCAGGATTAGAATAAGTTTATTATGATTGACAATCAGGTTTAAGATAGGGGATTAATGGAATTATCAATGGATCATTTATATCGTGTTTTACTTTCTAATGTGTAATGTAACATTCATTTATATAATCTATTTTAAAAAACTGCTAAACTGATTGGTCTTTCAGGACTTGATTCTTTGTAATCATTCCAATGTATTAAAATAATGCACTGACATTGGTTAATTGGGGTCAAGGCGTTAAATTTGGTATCAGTGAAATTTTAGCAACAACCTTGGAAATAGAATTAGTTAAACTCCGATTAGATGACATTAACCTAAGATAGACTTTTAGGATTAGTATAGAAGAACAACCTAGAATTTTGGTATTGTAGAGATTTTGTTAGTTTTCCAAGAAATACATCCCAGTCTAGATATGAGCAGGTAGAGGTGGCTCTAGCACAGATGTACCTAGGGGTAAAACCCAAAAACACCACTTGGAGCAAGAATCTAATGGGAAATGGTGCACGACAATGAGCCTTGTTGCACTCTTGGTTACGACACTCCCGGGGGATATGCTTAGGATAATTCACATTTTCATTACAAGACATTATGAATGATTTATGAGTAAATACTTTCTCAAAGAATACATTTTATGATTATAGATTATATGAATAATCTTTTCAATTTATTTTAGGTATTTTACAAGTTTGGAATTATGAATTGAGATTCATAAACTAACATAGGTTATGCCATTATTTAGAAGTGGCACCTAGTAGAAGGAATGATACCTCTAGCAATACGCATGTTCCAAAGAGTAAGAAGGATCATATATTTCATTTTATTAAGTGAACATTTCAATGGAAATAGTCTACCACGTATTATCATCATATAAAGAAATAGTATCATGTGTTAATAAGATAATTAAAGAATTATCTGAGTCCTATGGCTTTGAAGGGAAGCCAGAGAAGAAAAGGATGGTAGAAAGAAAGATGGATAAAGTGAATAAGGGAAAGAAGGATTTTACCATATGTGATAATTGTGGAAAGAAACACCTTGGAAAATTCTTGAAGGGAATGAGATTTTGTTATAAGTGTGGAGAAAAAAGACACCAAGTACGTGATTTCAAAGGTAAGAAAAAGGTTTCAAAGGTACAATGATTCATCTACAAGGAGTTGGAATACTACGTGAATCAATGTCCAAATCATCAAGGTATACCCCAAATGCTGCGATGGGATAATAATAATGTTATGATACTGCCTAAGATAAATAGGAATGATTAAGAGTTCTTATGTTGTTATTAAAGTATTGTTTCATTTGATTATTAATGATGTACATGTTATAAGAATTATACAGTATATAAGTATTGTATTGCAGTATTATTTCATTAAGGACATGAGATTGTGTGGAACCAAGAAAAGTGACTCAATGTCAAGTTAATCATTTTGTAAAATACATGGTTGAAGGAAAGACAAAACACTAATATGGTCTTGATATTGAGGTATTGTTTTTGTAATAAGAGATGATTGATTAGGATAAATTATATTGGATATTCTTGACTACCTTGAAACTGATTAATGATTTTTATATTCCATCATTTCTGGTGTTTACTAAATTTTTGGATATAAGGAGTATATCCAGTATTCTATAAGTAATAAGGGAGAATTAATGTTTTCAATAAGTTTTTATGGTATTTCAGGGTGTTACTATGTTTTAAAATAATATATGATGAAGGTTATTTATTATGTTTACCTTCCTTATAAATTTTGGACTTTGAGTTTGGACAGAAGTATTTTGGATTAGTCTAAAGGTTAGAATTGATTAATTTTGGCATTGGATACTATTGTTAAGGTTAAATTATTTTTGGATATTATTTTTGTATTGTCATAAAAAGGACAACCTGAAGGTCGGGTGACAACCCGTCGCGTCTGGAAAGGCTGCGAGACTTGAACCCGCAACCAAAGAACGATAAGGGTGCATCACCTACCACTAGCCTACATGATGTTATAGATTGTATAATGTATTTTTTTTAATTTTCTAATAGATAAATCATAAATTCATTTTCTTTCGAACCATATATGATTAGGATAAATAGAATATTTTTTAATTCAATTATCTTTTGGAGTGAAAGATGAGTTTTTGGATGGAATTAGTTGAAGGATAAAACTCTACTTGTCAAGTATATATATATATATATATATGAATTTATATTTCCTCTTATTCTATGAATAAATTAATTATTAAACATTATGTAAGGGATCTTGAAACCAAAAATGTGTTATCCTAATACCTTATGTTTTGTTGAACTGATCATATTTTGAATCATCATAGATTGATTTATTTGAGGCTCTAAATTGTACACTTTTTTGTGACAGATGACCTAAATCACTCCATATAAATATATACATTTTCCTCCACTTATTTGTCTCTAATTTCCACCAATTTCCTCCTAATCGAGATCATAATTGGGTGGTGATCTTTTCATTTCCCTTTCCTTCTTATTAAGACTAAATTTTATTAACCCAATTTTCGATGTGGGTTTTCCATAGAGATATTTTTCTATTTTTAACCATTTACTTTCAAAGAAAAATTTCAAATCACGAAGAAGAAATTTATTGAACTACGGTAGAATGTAACACCCCAAGATTTCATAGTACATTATCAACTTAAAGTAATTCAATAGCTTGCGCTACACACAACATCGAGTTCGAGCACACGACAACTTACTAAACTAACCATTCAAAAAGAGGTTATGAAAAGTATTAACTGAATTTTGAATATTATATACTCTATATAATTTTGAAATTTGTATTATGTGTTTCTTAGACATAATATAAGAACAAATTATTTTTTTCACATAAAAAAAGTATTTTTCAAAAAAAGAAATTTTACCACCTTTTAATGGGGAACCATTTTTAAAACTAATATTCCAAATTTTATATATTCAATTTAATAAAATTAAATTCTTATATATAAGCGAGACATAAAAATTTAGTTTGGAGAAATTTTTGGTACTTTTTGGATAACTTTCATATTTTGACAAACAGTGAAAAATACTATGTCTTAATAGAAAACAACTGTTTTTATCGAAATAATTTATAGTGTTAAATTATGAATTTGAAATGTTTTCAAGTATAATTAGATTATATTTTTATTATTTAATACTATGTAGGTCATTATAAGTAATTTCACATTTAAATTTGACATAAACACATGTCAATATTTTGATAGTTTTCACTTTTTAAAAACCCGCTTTTTGGTTTTGACAATGGGAATTAATTTTAAATTAATAAATTCATAATATATGTTTTGAATTTGGTAAAATAGAATTCATTTTTTAATTCTGAATCTCAAAATTATCTTTGGGTGAATTTTTGGTATTTTTCTGAAAACTTTCAATTTTTGATGAATAGTAAAAAACAATCTCTTATTATTTAAAACCGAATTTTTATTTAATTAATTAGTTATTTTAATTTATTTTATTTTAGGTTAAAGTAGATATATAATACCTATATAATTTCAATTTAATTCATTGGAGTAATTTTATATAATTTTTAGATATATAAAATTGTATCGAGCTTTTTACTATCTTTTACACACCTCCTAAGAGCAATTGCAAATTTGCATAAAACTTAATTTTACAGCTTCTGTGAGTTGAATTTCAAAAATCCAAGAAACACTATTAACCATTGTAAGTAAAATTTCGTTCAATAACATGAAAATATTTTTTTGAATAGTAACTTTTGACTTTTATTTACCACGGTTAAAAGTAAAAAACGGTAATTATGGGAAAAAATTATATTGTAATTACCCTAAAACATGTCATAATAATATTGGATAGGTGTAATTCGACCAAAAACAACCTTAGGAATAAAATATGATCCTTTATGTCCACTTTTATTAGATTAGGACATTTATTATTATTTAATTTAAAGAAGAGTTAAAAGGGTTTAAAATTCAAGTTTTCAAAACTAAAACATTTTTAATATTGGTATATACATAAGATAAATTAAACAATAAATATCCATTAGAATATAAAAATATTTCCTACATAATGTTATTTTGTTTATAATTTTTAGACATTTAATAATTAAATTTATTTATGACACAATGATGATGCAGTCATTACCTAATTAATAAATGAATAAACAAATTGATATTATAATTGACCAAATAAATGTAATTTTAGACTTTTGATGAATTACACTAATTTTTTAGGTCAATATGACATATTAGGGTTGTCTCAATCAATTTTTTATAATTAATCAAGCTGTTATGATTTTTACAAAAAAACAAATACCAAATAATGTCAAAATTGACATAAAATAGTTTTTAAAACAAATACTATATTATTGGTTGATATAATATTCCTAAAAATCTAAGTTTCAGACAAAGGTCTTAAATAATATTATATATGTCATTAAGGAACCAATTTAGGTTCTCTTTGAAGTTTAGAGTAAGTTTATTAACCATATAGTATAAGAATACAAGAAGACATGGTAAAAGTTAAACTATTTAAATAAGAGTTAAATCTAAATGATATGGTTACAATGGTAACCTAAACTTGTCTAAAACCTATTGGTTGAGATTTTTTAGACCCATACACACCATATACTTTAAATAAATCATTTTTTATCCATTAGAAACCAAAAATTATTTTATTATAAAATAATATTTCAAACTTTTCCTAAAGTGACCCTCACCTCTCTTATAAAAGGGAACTTCCCCTTATATTAATTTCACACCACCAAAGCCATTTGTATTATCCAAACCATACCCAAATATCCTCCTAAAATTCCTCCCTTCATCCTAGAGTCATTATTTTTGTTATAAAGCCATCATATGGAGCCCTTTTGATCAAATCAAAAGGAGGAACCAGAAAAAAAAGGTAAATATTTCATCACATCTTCCAAGTTCTTTTCTTCTTCCACATCCTCATTCGTTGTTGTTTCCATTATAAAATAATAACTCTAGTGTCTTATATATAATTTTATGTTATTATAAAAATGGTACAACCATATTCATTATTCTATCCATCCTATAAATTACAAAGTCACCATACGTGCATACGTACGGATTACCACCTCCACGTCGTGGTGTAGTTTGTTATTCAAACACTTCATTATTTGGATGGGTATAATAATGAGTATAACTGATGTTAATAATAAATATAATATGTTAATTATTCTCTATATATGATATACCATTCAATTATTTATGATTTCTCCATCAATATAATGATATTTTCACTCGTGCATACGTACGGATTACCGTATGCAAGACGTGATGAGATTCATTTCCATGTTCGCCATTCAATGATGATTATAAAATATATATCATTAATAAGTATGTAATATATGACATAATAATGCTACTGAAGATATATATTTTGTTTGTGTGGGTGTTTACTTACATATATCTTATTCACTTAGTTCCATTCAATACGATATGAAAACAGAAACAACGTTTATGTGTACATACGGACTACCGTCTCCATAAACGGTGTTTTCCATTTCATATATATACCTATTATACATATTTTTATTATAAATATATTTGATATATAAATAATTTTTTATATTTTGGATTTATTTAAATCATGATCTAAGTGATACAATCAAGAGTAACAAGTTAAAACACATAAGATAAAGAAAGCGATTATTACCTGAAAAGTTAATTTAACATAGAAATTATTATTTAATGGTTAGTATAAAGTCATAAATGAATCCTGTATGATATAATAAATATTAATATGGTTCTTCTATAATTTAATAACATACTAAGGTCTTCATAAAGGAGGTTAAATGTACCCTCGACTAAAGGAAAGTGCAAGGTAAGGGTTAATTTCATAATCTTTTTATTATCCGAGGTTGATTTTACATAATTATCTACTAGGACGTATTTAATATCCATGTCCATGTTTCATAAAATAGTTTTAAAAGTGATTATTCTTAAGGAAATTTTTACTCAAACATCATTTTAAATGTTTTAATGATTTATTCTTCTAAACCATTCTCCTTAATGACCATGTTTTCAAAATGGTTTTAAGGATAAATTTAAATGGACATAATTGTTTTAAAATATTAATTCCTTTCAAAAGTTTCAAAGTGGCATGGGACACTTTTATTAAAAAATATCTTTAAATTTCTTCCTTTCTAAATCGTGTGACTTTTAAATGTTTTCATGAAAAAGGGATATTTCTTTCAAAGAGTTTTACAATTCATTGTCATCTATGTCCAAATCCTTTAATGGATTTTAAACATGTTTGAAGTTGATTTATTGTGATACAAATATTCCATATTGTATTGAAGGTTTTGTGATATTTTTTTACTATGGATGTGTTATTTTTATACCATTCATAGTTTATAGATAAAGTATTGACATTTCATATGCTAGTTTTAATACGAATGTTTATGTTATGTTTAAACCTTTTCATATTAGGAATGCATTGGACATAGAAAGTAACGGTTGGAGACCACTATAGCTCCTTGATGCATCTGTAGGTCTCATGAGACAAACTAGTGTCTTCGCACAAGGCCTTGACAAAATATTATTTTTAGTCTTGACACAAGGCCTTGACTATGGGGTTATAAAATCTGGCATTATGCATTCCATCATTATGAAAGTGGCTATTGATATTGCATGTGATTATTCAAATATTATAATATCCATTTGAATAATTAAATGGCATTATTTTATTGTATCTCTGAACTATTATTCTGAAGTTTAAGTTTAAAAGGATTTTTTTAGTCTTATAAATTGCCTTAAATGTGTATCTTTATTTATGAAAGTTTCTGCTATTTTGTTATCCTTACTGAGCATATGAGCTCACCCCTTTCTATGTTTTAATTTTCTTAGGATTACAAGAAGTTTATTATTATTGATAAGTAGGGTTAAGCTAGGGGATTAATGGAACTCTCAAAGGATCATTTATGTTGTGTTTTATTTTCTAATGTGTAATGTAACATTCCTGTATGTAATATATTTTCCAAAATTGCTAAACTGATCGGTCTTTTGGAACCTTATTCCTTGTAATCATTCCAATTTATTAAAATAATTCACCGACCCTGGGTAACTGGGTTGGGGCGTTGAACCCCCTCTTTTATTTGAGTATCTACATTTATATTTTAACCCAACAAATACGTGGAATACTGCCTCTTTGAATTGATGAATTTTTATCCATTTTACATGGTTGTAATCATAATGAATTTACTAAATATATATGATATATATGAAATAATAAATATATTTAAATGGTTAATTTTTTATTAAACTTCATTCATTGCATCCGTTAAAAAGTGAAAACAATAATAATATGTATGTATCAAATACTGTTTCAATGAACAATATATTTCAAATATTTTTGTTAAGCATTATGAATGACTAAAAAACTATATTTTGTGAATATATATTATGCTTATACCATTATTTAAATTTGTAATATGATGTATCCATGGTCAAAGTACATGGACTGGAACTACTGAACCGAAATGTTTATGAAAGCATGGAATTTTTAACAACTAGAAATGATGATTTTAATAATGGATTATTGATAACAGGGTGCTAAAATGTTACATGGGGATAATATATGATATTATAAGTTTTTATATGTTATTGGTATATTAAAATTTTATATTTACTTTGTTTGATACTATAACTCTTTTGGTGGAATTTAGATATAATGTCAGGGATTTTAATCTCACTTTCATTTCCATTGGACAAGTGAAGTATTCACCACTTGTTTATTTTTCATGGTTTATATAAATACCATGAATTATTATTATGAATATTATCATTAACATTATGGTATATAAATATACATCAATGTTTCATTCAATATTATGGATTAAAATCTGAATTTTACAAAATCAGTATGGGTTTTACATTTCAATCTCATTTTTTATAATGATTATTTATGGTTATGCATTAAATGATGAAATATTTTTATCTAACTCCAAAAAATACCATTAATTATTTTTTCCTTTTTTATTTATTTTTAATAAATATTTTTCTTCTATTTTCCTGACCTTAAGTAATGAGGAGAAAAAATGTGTTTTTATGAAGAATCAACAATTTTTCTCTATGGAATCAAAAAACATTTTTTAGTAACCATGTTTTCTAAAAATGTTTTAATTATATTTTTTACAACTACCCTATGATTGTTTCAATGTGATTTTTTAACATTTTTTCTTTGTAAAGTATTTTAAAAATGAATATTCTTGGTGTTTTCTAAATGTTGTACACTATGAAAATTTATATGGTAGGGGGAAAATGATTTATTTTAATGTATACGACATGATAAAAATTACCCACTGTCATGATAAATAAATTCTTTGAGTCATACCTTATAACTTTCCATGGTTGTTTTCAAATAAATTGTTTTCCATAAAATTTTGAAAAATATTGCATTCTTAAATGGTTATATCAAACTTAAATAGATATTTTCCCTATTGAAATTTTAAATTTATCTAATAATGTAAATTTTCATCATTGATAACATATATTAATGTTATGTATTTATTACAAAGGATTTGGTCAAATGATACCATATGTATTCCTTCTATATTTGGTTATTTGTTTTCAAAAATGTGTTTATGAAGCATCTTCCATTTTTATGCATTTTTATATGATAATATGATGATAGTTTTATGAGACATGTTTCTTTTACATGGGTTATGCTACGATTAAATGTTCATGAAACCCATTCAATTTTATTAGATCTTATACTTTGAATTTATTATGATATTTTGAAACAAATATGAATTATTTTAATTATTTTATTGGTGGTACTATAATAATACAACCCTAAAATGCCTTAGGTAAAAATTGATATATCTGGAGATAAAGAGGCCCATAATGGGGTGTAATCCCAATTCAGTTAGGGATTTTGACCACTATGATGTTCTTGGGTGTTAACCTTGACCACTGTAATAGTTTAGGGAGTGAACCTGATCCACAATGGTTGACATCAGAGTGAAGAATGAAAAAAATAATGGTTTTTGGATTGAACCCAATCTATTATGATTGTCTTGGAATCCATTCCATAAATTAAAAAAAAAATTATTTTATATTCTTATGTGTATGCCAAAATTTAATGCATTATAAATGTTTTATGCACTTTTGGATATTTTATGATTCCTATAGGATTAATGAATTATGATCTACATATATTTATTCAATGACTATGTAATATCATCAATGATATGAATGGTATGGTTTTCAAATGTTATCAACAAGTTCTCATATACTCACGCTCACATTATATCTATATTTCCAATGATTAGCCTTTCTGAGAATATGATATCACACTCTCTTATGATTCCCTCCCACTAGGTTATGAAGAAATGTATTTGGTATTATAAGTCTATGATTTGTTCTAGATGTGATGAATTTATTTGGATATGACGTAGCTCATTTATGAACCAATTTTTTATGTATCTATGATTCCTATGTTAGTAGACAAATATGATTCTTTCATGGATCATTCTATTAGGAAAATTTCATTCATCTAAAAAGATGAAATATTTATTTATGAAATATATGGGGCACTAATGGTATAGACTCCCCATGGTAACATCCTAGAACCTCACTACTAGTCAACAACCTCGAGTATATGGGGAGGCATACCTGATGTGAAATAGTGATTTGTAGTTAAAAAATAATTGATTGCTCTGGGGTGTTGGGTTGTTAAAATGTGGTATCAGGGAAATTCATTTTTTATTAATATTTTTGGAGAAGATAGAAATGTGATTTATAAATGTTTCAAATAATGTAATCGATGTCATTATAATAACCACATAAACACCCTTCATAAAATAAAGTTAATGTTGTTAGGGGTATACGATTATTTTTATAGGACATTGACGTTACTACATGTTTATTTTTTTAAATGATATTTTTATATGAAATTTTGATTAAGGTTTTAAATACTATCCCATTGGCATGATTCATGGTCACATACATCATCCTCAGAATGTGGGACTCAGAGGACATTCCCCTATCTATGTATGATTGAGATCACATTTGTTTAACATTCATATCGTAAATGTGATATATACAAATTATATAGAACATTACCATATAACTTTTTGTTAATAATCTTTCTAATCTAAAACATGATATATTTTCCATTGATGAATTTTAATATGATTTATATGGATGGACAATAACTGGTCGTTAATATGAAATCCCTCTTATAAGGGGTGAATAGTGACACTTAATATTTCATTACATACATTAGAAACCATCATTATGATTAACCCCCTAAGGGGGATTATAATATGAGTTCTGGAAAGGGGGAATGAGATTCATTTAATTAACATTTCATCTTCAACATATGTGTAATTTACAAACTTATATTTTTTCGAGTTCTATATAATGGAAGTTTATAGATTTTGTATATTTGGAAAAGAACATAATGGTATGATACTATAATATATATATATATATGGATGAGATTTTGTACATAGAGGATGTGGTATGGTATAAAAATTCCTAGTGGGGATCAATTCCCCATAAGGAAGATGACTATGAATGTGATGACAAATATAATATATATATTGGAACCATAGAGTGGGTGTTTGAATTATATTTTCCTTACAAAAATGTTAATGGAAACAATGGATTTGTGATGTGTTTTTAATAGTATGTGATAAATGATCTGTATTCTTATAAGGACATATATTTTCTGATATTGTGGATTAGGATACTTTTTAGTCAATCATTATAAATTAGTAATAAGTAATTTTTTGACATTTAATGTGTTTTGATATATTTGGGTAACTCAAGAGGTTGGATATCCCTATTTTATCAGTTTCATTAGATATTGGAATCATGATTATATTCTCTTAACTATGAAATAGATTCACATGTGTTGATTCCACATATATGTTATAGGCATATATATTCCATAGGATTTGTGTTATAACACACTTAAGGTTTTGTTAATATCAAGGATGAAAAAAAATTTATGTTTCAATTATATTTATAAAATTGTTTATTTCATATTTGGTACCCAATTGGGATGCATATAATTATAATATATGGCAGGATCAATAATGGATATATCATTTTAAGATAGTTCTAATTTTGGAACCATACACCGTTGGTAGGTTACTATTTGATTGGACTTAGCATTTATGAGGTCTAATCCATGTTTCAAATAATTTTGTAATATGATTATTATTAGATAATAATAACTATATTTAATTCATAACATGTGGTTTAGATGATATGGATAAGGGTTGAAGAGTTGGGATATGATATGATTTGAATTATAATATATGGAAGAGTTGAAATTGGGTGTACAACCTATGGGTTATGATTTAATTTTATGACTAGGGAAGTTTTATATTATTATACATATAGACTTATAAATTTCATTAGGTGTTAGTGAATGGTTTTATAATTTTTTTTTATATAAAATTCATTGTAGAAATGGATTATTTTAACAAATATATACATGTTTTTTTGAGTGGTTTTGGTGAGATCGAGATAGTACATGAAGGATATGAACATTTCAATTGGGTTTACTGAATAATGGGGAGATATATATAGGATAATAATAATGGATTGATGGAATAGTTTTTTTCCTTGTTGCTAGAGAGTTTTGATTAAATTTTATATCCCATCATAGGTGATATTTGAAAAAATAGATCGATTGGGGTGTCATTTTACATTGAGCCCAAGTGTGTAAGTGGGCATCAATTGTAATGAAGGTATGTTGTTATAACCTAATTTGTTTATTATTGAAGAGATTTATATGGGAATATATATGGGTGTGAGTTCACCATCAGCCCTAGAAAGACCAAAAATAATTTTTAATGGAATTTTGGGGGTTTTAGGATGAAATATATATTGATTTAGGCATGGTAAGTGATTGAAATTTCATGTTTGTTCTTGAGAATGAGAGAGACAAAGAAATCAAAAAATTATTTTTTCAAATTGATTAAAAAATTTCCATGATGAATACTGATTTTTTTTAGTTTATTAATGATAAAGGAACCATATGATTGTTAATATATAATTAGTTATGGAATAATGATACTTGTATTGAGAGTGTGCAGATAGTTATTAGTCTAATAATGTGATGGAAAATGTTGAACTGGGATGCATATAAGAAGGTTATAGGGGTGTCATTGGACGGTGTCCATGCATTGGAATTTTGATCGGGATGGTTTGATGTGATTCGAGAATGTGTTATATTGACAATGTTCATATGATAAGGGTCATAGAATGGAAGATGGTTTGGATGGTATATGATATAAAAATGGATTTATAAAAATTATTGTTTTAAAACATCAATGTTGGTGATTTTATGATATTGGATGACTTCTATAGTTATGGAACCATGACCATGAAATGTGATGGCATTCCATAATGTGTGGTTGAGTGTTTTCAAAATTGGTCAACCAAATGAGTTTCCCAGGGATATTTCTTATGCCAATTCATGTTTTGATATGAAAACCACACTAAATAGGTTGATTTTCCACAAAAATTATTTTTAGTAATCAATTTCATTGGAGTAGGCTAACAAGGATCATAATTATACAAAAAAGTACAAATTTTTGTTAGAGGGTCTCCTTTAGTGTATTTTATATGAGGATTTTAATATATAACCATATCAATGAGACCGAATTAGATGAGTTGATGGAATAGTTTTTATGGATATCTTGTCTCGTATTTATTTTTATATTAGAGGCTATATTATAATTTCATATCAAAACAAAATGTGTGGATTATGTGTAGATGACTATAATTATAGAGAAATGTTATTAAATAATATCATTATATATTACGAATGAAATGTGATAAGTGTAATGACCCCTCCCCCGGGGCCCATGATGTGACATCCACCAAGACATACTCTCGAAGGCCATGGGTTTTTGACTATCATTGATGGCATCAAACTACATGTGGGGGGAATTTTCATGAGTACATGTACGCACAGACAAAAAACCAAATCCTAATGTTGGAAGGTAAACATGCATGCCACTAAACAACCACTGAGTAAAAGTAAAAACTATAAGTCAAATGGGCCAGAATACAAACCCAATAAAAGATTAACTGAAAATCCAAAAGTACAAGGAAACACTAGAAGTAATCCATTTATAACCCCACATGATGGGTAATTTTAGATTATCCAATAGGATCCATATAATTATTCCCCACATGACAAGTCTCACTTGTAACCACCAAGTATTAGGCCACCATGTCCTCCATTAAGTCGACGGTCATCTACACCAGACACAACACCTGTTGGTGAAGCCCATGCCGGGGTGAGTAACAAAATACCCATTAGGGACCAAAAAAACACAAAGGAATGAACAAAAAGAAATCCAATGATCAAACCAAGAATCATGAACAAGAAGTAAGATAGCTCACACCAGGTTTAATATGGAGTATGGAATGTATCATTCATATCATCGAACACCTAGGGCTGCTGTAGAACTCCTCATCAATGAGTACAGTGGGTGTGGCAGGTCATACAATGCTTATTCTTAATAATGTAGGACTATTGTGGTAATCATCCATGATTAGTACCAAGGGTATGCTGGGTCACACAGAGCCGCTCCCCATCATGGGAATGTTGGGTCACACAGAGAACCCTTGAGAGAGAACCCTTTTGGTTGTAAGTAATTTGGCGGAGAAGATACAGAATATGGATGTCAGTAGTGGGTAGGCAGGTAGCTGGCATCAGTCTAAGATACATGGACATGTGAGACATTCCTAGAAGAGGCCCCAATAAAGGGGATCTACAACTCACGGCTCATGCGGTGAGTCCAGTCATCCAAGGAATATGTAATTATTTTCAAATATGTCAGTGGACATCTCGCTAGAGATTATCCTACCCGTCATGGTGATAGTGAAACATTGTATGGGCCACTGGTGTAGAGGAAGTGATAAAAACTATTAAATCTTCAGGTTAGAATATGTGGTATAGGATCTGGGAGAGTAGAAGGAGGTTGTATACATTTTAGCATGTAATAACCACCACCCCCAAATGGTCGACAATAAGACCAGGGAGATGTAGGACAGGGGAAGGGAGTGGCTGCATGCGATCAAGGATTATTAACCAAGGGTTACATGATTGATTCTATGTAATGTCTATGTCTACTACTAGCTTTTAAATTAATAGACGTGGGTGCTAATAATTCGTTCTTTTCATGAATCTTGTTCAAGACCTAGATTTTCTATTTAAACGGTTAACTTTATCCTTACATCTGGAGATACATATGAGAGGAGACTCGATAATCACATGTATGCCGATAGTGTGATCTTACCCTTGACGTGAGAGTTTTGGTTGTACCTCATGGTGGTAGCATCGAGCCCTTATAATGTTATCTTGGGTATTGACTATTCATCCACAATTCATGCTTTGATTGAATATTTTATGCAAAAGGACATGGTATATCCACAGCATTGGAATGGGTTTTTCCATGTTCTGTAAAAAGGGTTTCTTCGGAATCTTGGGATAATGTCATGCATAGAATGGGGTAGTCGGTCACTCTTGAGATGACCAGCCTTAACCTCGTGGAAGTGGATGTTTTGAGTTTTCAGTTCCCAAAAATAGTGGAGGAGTACGTGAATGTCCATTCAAATGTTGATTCTAGGATTAACTCCCCATAGGGAGATGGACTTATATATCATTATACACCCTAAGATGGAACATATATCAGCATTAGTATATGATATGTCTCTCTTAGTGCTTTGTGAGTAGGGGGCATAGTTAGAGGACTTCCAGAGGAATGTATTTCTATGACACAGTGTTCGAGGTTTTGTGTGGATTACAGGCAATTTTTTTTTTGTGTACACGGAGAATGAGTACCCACTGCCAATGATTCAATGGTCACATCAATTAGAAAAAAAGGTGTTGCCTTTTTCATAGATGGAATGGTTCAATTAGGCATTTCAGTAGTTCAGACAGAGATAATGGCTAGAGTTCTTGCAATGATATGACTTTAAAGTAGTCCATGCTCTTGTCATGGGAAATTTGGTTCTGTTCTTGGTATGCCTCTATGTATAGAAGATAGTGCAGCTTCATGGGGTTCCCTCGATGATCATCTTAGACTGTAATGCTCGCTTCCCATACCGGTTGTTGAAGGGATTTCAGAAGTTGTTCAGGACTCATCTATTCATGATTGCAACATTTCCCCCTCATAAATATTTTCAAATTGATGAGGACTACCTAGAGTAGGAAAAAATCATATTCTGACAAGAGATGAAGACCCTGGGAGTTCGAGAAGGGATACCATGTGTTCATTTGGGTCTCAGCACAACAAGAATTGTAGAAATTTGGCTAGGGAGGAAATTTATACATGAGGTTCATTAGACCTTCTATATTTTTAGTAGAGTTGTCAAGGTGGATTACTTCTTTTATATCCCCGCATAAATTCACTAGGTGCACGATGTTTTCTGCATGTTTCATCTGAGGAGGTACGTGCATGATCCATCACACATCATCAACTAGGGAAAGTTGGAAATTAAATATGGGGTGACATATCAGAGTTCCCAGTAGAGATAGAGTATTGATAGAACAAGGTATTTCATTGACATTTGATTCCTTTGGTGCACATTTAGTGGTATCACAGGAATCTCTAATAGCGCACATAGTAGAGGGAGGCTCAGATTTATGCTCAGTGCCCCCATTTGTTTTTTCTCCTTGTTTTGTCTTATGTGGATGTGAATCCCAAAAATGGGGGAGTAATTTAATGTCACAAAAATTTGATGTATTTTTTAAATTTAGATGGAATTATTTCGAGACGAGGTGGTGAGATGATATGTGATTATAAGGCCCATAGTTCTTGGAATGATCTGCAGAAAAATGTTATGTTTTAAATTGAAAGTGAGAGAAGTTTTCCGAAATACATAAATAACTCATAAATGGATTCCCAATTCATAAATACAAGGGAAACATTGCATTCATGATATCTGGTTTACCCTAGTCATGGCATGTGATTAGTCGACACAAGCCTCTAGTGAAATAACACAAAAATGGGTAAACCGTAAATAAAATAACTAAATAAAGTTATCTTATTTTTCAAATGACTATAACTCTGGAACGATGACCCAAATTAAAAATTTTAGAGCACCATTGAGCTAATGTTGGTATTGTTTCCTTAGGCAGATCCTAACATTGAACGACACGGGTCAACAATGGAAAATAGTTTTGGGATGTAAATAAAATAATTTAGTAAAGTTATTTTATTTTCCAATCCATATAACTCATAAACAGTTACTTAGATTGGAAATCAGAGAGTACTGTTGAGTTCATGAGTGTATGATTCCTTTAGAAAAATCCTTACATCGGTCCTCACATATCAGTTTTGAAAGTTGATATTCAAGATGCGATCATAAATAAAATAATTTAAATAAATGTTATTTTATTTTAGAATCCTCATAACCCATAAACAGTAACCTGGATTACAAATCGGATACCATCATTGAGTTCTTAATAAAATTTTCTCCATATTTTGGAAAAAACCTTTACTGGTGTGGGTCGAGGGAAAAGGAATGCTTTTGATCTTTTTTATGTGAATTAAAATTGTGTGCATGTGCGGTTTGGGCACCTTATAAATGGTTACCTGTAATGAAAATTAAAGGGAACCTTTGAACTCAGAACAGAGTGATTCTCCAAGAATGGAACTAACATTGACTAGGAAGTGTCAATAAAAAAGGATAATTTTCATACTTTTCAATTAAAAAAATAAAATAACATAAAAATTAATTTTATTTGTTTTCCCTAACCGTTGGGTTGTCGCACGGAGGTGTTGTGGTGCGACGATAAAGAGAAGAAAATATCATTAAATTAATCTCATTAATGGATCCTAAAAGTGAAGCGTAACGATGAAATAAATATATCGAAATAGATATGCTATTTCATAAATGAAAAATCATAATGACACGACGACGCAATGTAACAAAAATGACTCGACATTTTTTCTTTAACTAGGATAACCCATTGGAGAAATCAGGATCAAAGGGTGGAATTTCTATTACTAACCTATGATGAGAATTGTCTCTAATGACAAATGATGAATGTCAGAGAGTCACCAGCGACATTGAAACACTTATAAAATAAGACAAAAGAGTGTCAAATTACAATATAACTTGAATCCCTATGGACAGTTCACTTCAACGATGATCTCCCACAAGGTAGGGGTTTATTTTTTTTAGGATTACCCTATCCTTTTTCTGAAATAAAGAATGTGAATCAATCCGTGAACAGGTTGATCCACGGATCACTCGTACTTATGGGACGATATTTTTTATAGGGGTTCTATACTGGGATTAATTATTTTTTGATATAATATCAATCCCAAACCTCTCTCTGAAACCACTTTTTCATGACCTTCCCCCAGGGCCCTTATTGTGAAATCACTAAATCCATAATTGTGAAGGACCGGGGTTGGTGAATAGCACTGAAGGCATTATCCTTCATGTTGAGGCATTTTCCTATGTACCTGTATGCACACACACACAACCACATCCCAAAGCTAGAATGGTAAACATAATGTTCACTAAACAACCACTGAGAAAAAGTAGAACCTGTAGGTAAAATTAGCCAGAATACAAACACCAATAAAGATGAAATGAAAACAGAAACATACAAGGAAACACTAAAATTCTTCCTCTAAAAATACCACATGATGGGTATGTATATTATATCCATTTGAAACCGAATAAGTATTACATTCTTACCTAGTCTCACTGGGAAGAACTAGGTCTTGGGCCACAATGTCCTCTTTCAAGGTAGCAGTCGTCTGCCCCGGACACAATATGTGCGGGTGAAGCCCGTGAAGGGGCCAGTAACAAAATACTCATTAGGGACACCAAAAACACAAAGGAAATACCCCATATCAGTCCATATAAAATACCCCAAAACCTGATCGCAAAGTATGACATCTCACATTAGGTATAATCTAGAGTACGGATTGTTTGACCATCAGTCATATCATCGAACACCATGGGATGCTAGAGAACATCACCTCAATGTATATAGTGGGCCTTCTAGGTCACCCAGTGATTCTTCCCACAAACTATGGACTATTTTAGTACTCATCCATGAAAAGTACCATGGGTATGTTGGGTCACACCGAGACTCTCCCCACCATGCGCATGTCGGGTCACATAGAGTCGCTTCCCACTTTGTCTATACTGCGGTAGTCCACCAGTCAAGTATCGTGGGTCTGTTGGGTCACACAGAGTCGGTCCCCACCATAGTCATGCGGGGTCACATAGAGCCACATCCCACTGGTCCATTGATGCTGATCCAAAAATGGTCTCCTATCAGCAGTCATCAGGTATCAGCTAACAGTAGGGTTTCTACAGGGAGTGCAATTGATTATGGTAGAATCGCCCCTCAAGACATTATTCGTAATTCATCTTCCAAGAATGCCTCCTTATAGTATTCAAAAATAACTAACTTTTCACGAGGTTTACAATGCCAAAATCACCTTGTCAATTGGATGTCCAGTTGGTAATTTATTGGTGTTTTAGATAAAAGGCGTCGATTGCATCTGGACCCGGTCAGACATGGTCAGACTAACCCAACTGAGGGGCCCCACATTACCTGGTTTAGTTCTACTAACCCAACCTGACCTGGTTTGGTTTTATTTTGGCCTAACCCGGTTAGGAATAGGGGGACATACACTACCCGTCACAGTGGGGACCGGCTCTGTGTGACCCGACTGACCCACGATACTGGATAGGAGGAGTTACTCAGTATGGAAAAGGTGGGAAGTGACTCTGTGTGAAACGACATGTCCACAGTGGGGAGAGGCTCTATGTGACCCAGCATAGCCATGGTACTCATCTGTGATGAGTACTACTGTAGTAAAAGGTTAGTGGAAAGTGGCTCGGCGTGACTAAGCATGTCCACCATACTCATAGAGGAGGAGTCCTCTTGCAGCCCAAGTTGTTTGATGATATCAATGATGGTCCTACGTTCCTTCATCTTAATTATTCCTGGTGTGAGATGTCTTAAATCATGATCTAGTTTCATGTTTTTTTCTATGAATTTTTTTGGTCTTTGCTTTGTCTTTTGGGGTCCCTACTAAGAATTTTGTTACTCACCCCTACATAGGTTTTCCCGGCACATCATGTCTCTGGTGCAGACGACCACTACTTTGACAGAGGACTTAGTGGACCAGGACCTAGAGGTTCCCAATGAGACCAGATAGGCAGGGCGTACTTCTCCAGCATCTAGTGTAAACTCCACACTTACCCATCATGTGGGGTTTTCATTATATGGATTTCAGAGTTTATTTTTACTTTTCTATTATTAGTTCATCGGTTGTTGGGTTTGTATTCAGGCTCATTTGACCTATAGTTGTTACTTTTACTCAGGGGTTGTTTATTTTAATGCATTTGTACTCTTCCATCATTAGTATGTGTTTGTGTGTGTGCGTGCATACAGGTACTGAGAAAAATTCCTCCCACTTGTAGGTTGGCGCCTTCAACACTAGTCACCAACCCCAGGCCTTTGGGAGGCGGGCTTGGGGGATGTCATTGTCCGGGCCCTGTGGGAAGGGTTGTGACAGTGTTACATTAGAGAGAGGTTTGGTATTGTTCTTATATAAGAAAATAATTAATCCCTACATAGAAAACCCAATAAAAACACCCTCCCATAAGAAAGAGAGATATTTAGATCAACTTGTTTGTGGGTTGATCCATGTTCCTCATTTCAGAAAAAAAAAGATAGGGAAAACATGAAACAAACAAAACCCCTAACTCATTGGAGTTTGTTGTTCAAGTGATCTATCTGTGAGGATTCATTTCTTATTGGCATTTGATTCTCTCCAGTCTTGTTCTTCAATGTGGGTTGATGTCGCTAGTGATTCGTCGGAGTACATCATTCGTTGTTGGAGAGAATTATAATCATAGGTTCATCTGATAAATTCCCCCATTTGATCCTGATTTCTCTAACATGTTAACGCATTAAATGAAAACACATCGTTGCGTTTCGGTTATCTCGCGCCATCACATCGTTATGATGTTTCATTTATGAAAAATCATATCGGTTACGCTTCATTTAACGCGTCGTTATGCTACACATATACGATCCACTAATGAGCTTCATTTATTGTGACTCTTCATCACTTTTTCACCGCACCACAGTGTTTCGTGCCACCACCCAACTGTTGGTGTAAACAAATATAATAACTTCTTAAGTTAATTTTTTTTCTAAATGTCCAAAATTTAATTTTTCAAGTCAACCATTTACATTTGATGACAGGTCTATTCTAAGAGAATCCCACCATTCTATGTTCAATGTTTCCTTCAGATTTTCAATTTGAGCACCCATTTATAATTTTCAAAAACCCCACATGTGTGCTAGATCATTTCACATAAAAAAGTTAAGGAACTATCTTTCTCCCTCAACCTGCACCAGTAAAGGTTAAGTCATACAAAAGGGGAACATTTCATTACAAACTTGATGATTTTTCTATGATTTTTATTCCAAGATACCATGTGTGAGTTATGAGGATTCAAAAAAAATAAGTTTTATTTAAAATATTTTAATTATAGTCACATCCCAAAAACCAACAATTACATGTGGCCCACGTTGGCCGATGTTAGACTCCTCCTAAGGGAATAATACCCTCATAAACTGAACTGTATACTCATATTTTCAATCTAAGATACTGTTTTTCTATTTTAAGAATTTGAAAATAAAATAAATTTATTCAGTTATTATATTTGAAACCATAAACTACATTCCATTGTTGACCCACATCATTCAATGTTAGCATCTACCTAAGGAAATAATACCATAAAGACCTCAAACCTGATATTAGACTTTTAATCTGAGTCTCCGTTTTTGATTTATAAGAATTTGAAAAAAAAGATATTTTATTTACAGTTACCCCATTTTCATGTTTTTTCATTGGAGGTCGGATCCAACTAATCTTGAGTCTCACCTTTCGTAAAATTGTTCCAGAATGTAATGGTGGCCTCCAATTTTTGATTCAGTCACACGTTTAAGTGTTATTCAACTTATTCAAAAAAAACTACTCATGCATGCTATTTAAAACATAACATTTTTTGATGGACCATTCATGGAACAATGAGCCTCAGAATCACACACCATCTTGGTTCCTTGTCTATAAATAATTCCATATACATTAGAAAATAAACTATAATTTTTGGGACATTACAATAAGGTGGGGTGATTTTGAATCATTTTCCCTCTTTAGGTTATGAATATAATGGGGAATTTCAACATTTGAATTTTTAGTTTCTGTTTCATTTTTACAATAGTGATTCATATTATAATTCCATGATTTGGAGTTTCCCAAAGTGGTTTTTTTATATATTCATCGAGTAATGGTAGGTATCTCAGTAAACGAATCATTATCAAGATCCCTAGTATAAAATTTGGTATTTAGAATTCGTTTTTCACAAACCTTGGACATTTAAGGGTTAGTGTAAATTTTTTGACTAAAACATGTGAGTTTTGTTGGCCAAGGGGTATTGTGTTTGATTGGAACATGGTTTAAAACTAATAGAGAAAGTCTATAATTTTTTAGTGTTGATTTTCAGGGTCGATTCATGGTTTTTATACCTATGAAACTAGACCATGTGAAGTGTATGGCTTAAGACAATATCAACTAAAACAATGGTGGAGAGTTTGTGAAATTGTTCTAGAATATATAATCTCTTAAAATGTTGTAAATGCATATATTGTCTTCTAATATTTAATATAAACCCACCATTTTCATCTTCCTACTCATGGGGATATACTAGGGAGTCCTCCCCCCACATATCATCATTAATCCCTCTTGTGACATTGTAATTTCATGGTGTTTTTATATATGACATGAATTGAATCATTCTATGACCTTTATATAGGACTCCTCCCCTTGTTTTTTATATTATGATTCGCTTCAACAAAGGTACAAAATAAAATTCCATCAGGGAATGGTGGAATTGTGACATTATGGTCAAATTTTTCTCTATTAGGCTATAGGATGTGATGAGAAAATCATTTCATATCTTTTCATCCCACTCTTATGAATGCACATAAAAATGAGAAAATTAAATTTTTTTATTCATAATTAAAATGTAATTTTTAGTTCAATTACTTATGTTCGGTATATCTTTCTCCATAGTTTCTATCAAGAGTATGCCACATTCCATATATGGGTGGTTGGTTATAGTGTTCACATAGAAGTGTAAAAAATGATTAATTTTGAAACTAATACTAATTAGTATAAATTTTAATGTAACTATTATTTAAATTTTTCATTTTCAATTAATTAGATAATGTGTTATAGATATATTTTTGGTAGATGGTTTGTGTCCTATATGATCTTTGGAAGTGGTGGGTGGGATTTATAAGAGGTAATTAAAAAGTATATGAATGGTTTTACCTTCTTAATTTGCCAATAATAAATTAATTTTATTTTTTATAATATCTAATATGTAGTCTCTTAAAAATTAGAGGTTGAACATTTATTAAAAATTAACTATTTATTTGTAATGAATTCATATAAATGGATTGTGCTTTAAAGGATCGTGATGGAACATGAGAAATGGCTTTGTGGCATGCTAATAGATGACGAAGGGATTTAATATAATTTTATTGAACTTTGGGGACCCCTTGTTGATATTAACTATATAAAATTATTGACATGTTAAATAACATAACATATGATCCCTTAAAATCCACCTTTCATATGACATAGTTAGATTAGAAATGGTATGGCCAAGTATGCCATAAGGGAACCTCATAATTTGTAATAACATTTATGTTATTTGAGATGAGTTAGTGGTGATTATTCCGACAACACTAATATGTGAAATCATAGGTGGATAATAACTGTGTAGATTATAGATCTATTGATTATGTCAGTTCTATCCTAGGATAAATTTTTATTTTTGTTGTCGATTCTATCATCCACATAATTAAATGATACTATGGAATATCATATGGGTCCAATGGGGTCATTAAATGATCATGATGATACTTATGGATGTTATTCACTCTGAATTGTGGTTTTCATACGAGAGATTTGTTTGAGATAAAGGGAACCATATAGGGTCCTCTTTTATAATATGTCATAGGGGGGCCTGTGGGTGTCATATATTACATAAAACCTATAAAGTGGTAGGGAATAGTGGTAGGTAGTCTCAATATAAGTAATCATAATAGAAACCAAATCAATCAGGGTGATCTAGGAAGGATAGTCACTGTAGGGATACTCCATGTAGTTGAGTGGTTGACCATGGTTATGTTATATGGGTTGGGAAGTTGGCCAACCTATATTGTTACTATTTAGTATATCGAGATCATATTGTACCCAAATAATTATATGTTAACTATATGTGTATGTTGGATCCACTAATTATGTGATATGATCAGAGAGATAGTTTTCCCTATAATTATTCATATTTTCAAGTGGATGATGGACCCCACTAGTTTTGTACAACTATCAGGTGGATATTTCCCCTAAAACATATTGATGCATTAGGGTGGATACCAATCTCATTCATATTGATACTTTCGGATGTATGTTAGACCTATCTATTTATGTGAATCATTCTAGTGAAATTTATCCACAATTAATTTTGTTATACTACCTGGTATATGATGACTTCCATAATTATTGATTCACTCATCTAGATGATGGCCCAGTCAATTTATATAAAACAATCATTTGGTTGCTAGATCTAACTATTTATGTGATACTATCTTTTGGATTCAATCCCAAACACATAATGAGAAATTAAAATAAATTTTGACCCTTGTAAATTATATAATATTTTAGGGTAAATTCTTTCCCAATGATAATTTGTTTATTCAGGTTGATGTTGACCCCAAAAATGGCTGAGATACATCAGAGTGAATCTTTTAACATAACCATATTCTTTGATATGATTTAGTTGTTCTATCTTTCCCTTGAAAAAATTAATACATTAATTAAATTCTACGCTATTCCATGTATCCCCTAGATGACATGTTTTATTCATAGACAAACTCTAACACTGGTGGAATAATGTATGGTTTCCCCTGGGAATCACATATGAAAATGAAAATCCATTGTGACTATTTTATTTTGATTCCATGGAAAATTATTTGTATTTATATAATATTAAATTTGTGTACAGTGTAATTACTGGGTTTGATAGGGACCCTATTAGTGGATCCCTTATGAATTGTACTCACAACCTTTATGGGAAGCCTTGTGAGATGGGTACCAATGTGAACATCATTGATCCCACATTATGATAGGACATGGTTCAGTGTTTCTTGATTGAGTCAGATACCTCAAATAGATAAGGATAACAAGATTTGATGAGTATTGTGGGTGGTATCTATACCACATTTAATGTTTCCATTCTTGTATCTAGTATATGATAATTTCCTAGTGGATGGTTAATTTTATTATACTATTAAAACCTAAAGTCTTTCTGCCTATAATCCCACATTAAAATTTTAATTTAATAATTATTGTTTATGGAATCCAGGTAATTGAATATTATATTAGATGATTTTTTCTTATATTTATACATTTACTTCATTTTAATATGAGGGTGTACTGTTCCCATGTTAAAACTCTAGAAACACACAACCAATCCATAACCTTTTGTGTATTGGGAGGTATACATGAGGACATGCGCCAATTGTATGACGAAACAATTATGAGTGGTATAGGGTGGGGACATTATATAATGATTAACCAAAAAACCCAAAGTGTTAGTGATAAAATAAGAGTTTAAATCCAAAACATGAGTGCATTTCAAAAAAAACAAAAAATGGTAGACTAAATTATTGATAACTACAGCATGTTATCTGAAGGAGACTCCCAATTATGCCACAACCGGATACTCATACCCAACTAAGGTGAAACATATCCACCTCACTTTAGTGCCTTTGCCTTTATGGAATAGGAAAAAATAAGGTATGTACATACCCATGGTAGTGTTCATGTTGTCATAACTACAAGGCCAATAGGATCTCACCAAAGTGTTCTATATTATGTCTATGAAAAAGAACCCCAATATTCTATTGATAATTAAAACATTGCATGATAATTATGCATTCCAATTTATATCAAAATATTGGTGAAACATTTACCCTTATTAACATTTTCAAATAAATTCCATCTATTATTGGTAAAAATATATTAAATAAACAATTAAAAAATTATCAAAGAATGTTTTTGTTTCCCTATCTAGAAAAATATCAAAAAACATAGTATAATGGACATAACCCCCATGACACCATCAGTCAGGTTATATAGGTTTCTCAAACCTCAAAAATTAATACAGACTTATAGTACACTAATAAACTCTTCAGAACATATGTCATAGTGAAGGGAATAACAATCCCCTAATGAACCTTTATGATATCAGATAATCAAGTCCCCTAGATCAATAGGTCAAAGGGAATAGAGTAAAACTCAATGAGTGAACCCCAACTATAGAAAGTAAAAGTCCCAACAATAAAAACACTAATTCATACCACAAGATATCATGAATTATATATATTAAAATATTTCAAAGGGATCATAAGATTTAAAAAGATTATAAACAAACATATTTCAATTAAATCTATTCACTAAAAAAAATTCCCAATCAATTAAATAATGCTTTGAAAACATATTTGATCAATGAAAACACGGGGAACCCTGTATTTTTTCAAAAACCATTTACCCATGAATATCATGGAAATAAATGATCACGAAAATTATATTTTAGAAAAATATTTTCAAACCAATGATCATGAAATTTTAAAAAAATGAAGTCTTGAGATTAATCCACCCAACTCACGCTTGGTTATGTACTAACAATAATGGGATCCACACACCGGAGGAAATTGAACTGTATAATAATTAATAATAGGTCATAAAAAATGATTCCCACTTCTCATAATAGTGTTCCCATAATCATAATTACGAATGATATAACAAATCATCACATACCACTATGGTCACACATTCCACACCACAACCAATATGAGATCCATCCCTTGAGAAAAAAATGTACAATGGTACTACAGGAGAAAAATAAGGACACAATAAATAATAGATAGTCTTGATAAAGTAAGCATAATATGATTTCAATTCCAAGAATTTTGGAAGAAAGGGATATGATTCATTCAATACTACTGTATTATATGACAAATGATTGACCATAAATTAAGATGACAAGTGAATAAGTACAATTATTAGAAGAATTAAAATTGGGAGCCTCTACAAGAGAAAATGTAAACTTATGTTTGTAATAGTGGGGATAAATGGTTAATTACGGATTTTAGTGGAATAATTGTATGTTTATACCCTTACATAAAGGACCTAACTAGATACTAATGGCTGGTCATTGGAGGATCACTTGGGGGTTGTTGGATATAAGTATAATTCTTGTAATAAGTTGATTATACTCATCTAGACAGTGGGTACATAAATAATGATTGTATCTTGTTTCTCCACATAGACTAGCTGGTGGACCCTGGCCTTTAGTTGGGTCATTCGAAAGCCCCTAGTGAATTGATGGCCTCTTGTAGCCATAAAATAGTCCAAATTGCCAACCAAATCCACCATTCCACCTCATACACCTCCCCACCCTGAAATATAACATTTTCAAAATTAAAAGGTTACTTTCAATAAAAATAATGTTTTAATTGGGATTTGATAGATATATTTAATGATATTCATTGTATTTTATTAGATATTGAATAGTTTGATTGAATACAAAGGAAATGGGTTGTGTGAAATGAAGGGAATTAAGTGAATTATTTTCCTTATTTCCTATTATGGTATAGTATGAATAAAAAGTAATAAAAATAGGTCTTCTATAGTGAATTTCAAGTAAATGTGATTTCCTTATTTATTTTAGATAAATAGGTGTTTCTGATTTTTTTAAAAATAATTGTGGTTATCTATGATTTTTAAAAAAATTGTGATTTGTCAATGTTGTTTTGGAAAAAATGGATCATTGATGAACTTTTAAGGAACATTAATTTTTATGAGGGTTTCTAAAAAATTATTAAATAAAATATATTGAGAAAATATGATTTTTTAGAAAAATATTTCCTGGAGGGTAAATGTTTTGATGAAAATCTGTTTAATTATGATAGATTTTGATGTTATGTATTTAAAATAAAATATATAAATCAATATTTTAGACAAAAGTATTTTATTTTTTCATCATCACCTGAAAATATATTTCTTAAAAATTATCAAGGATTAATATTTATTGGATTCTGATAGAAATATTATTTCTCTTTTAGTTACCTCTTATGGGAACATTATTGCTTGAATTGGAAAAATTGTCAATGACAGAGGTAATTAAAAGAAATATTATATATTTATAAAATATATTAATATCAAAATTGGATTCCTATAATTGTGATCCAGAAGTATGGTAATGAGAATTAATATTACCTTCATGATTCAATATTTTTTCCTTGTGATTTTTAATTGAGTATTAAAAAACTCCAATTTGTTTTGAATGGAAACAATAATTATATTTTTTATATACATTATTTATATTTCATATTCATATTGTAACTTCCTACCCCTCATAAATGGACTTAGTTAAGGATTAATTTATACATGACCATAAGATACAAACCCAAGAAGTCAAAGGCTGGCTATAAATTCAAAGGGTATCAATAAAATTGGGTGATGATTTTACCTTAGAGAGTAAAAAACCACAAAAAAGAATACCTTAACAAATCAACTCTATAAATCTTGGTTAGAATGTAACAAAACTCATGTATTACAATTTTATTTGAAAACAAAACTATACCAGAGGACTAGAGTGTGAGACTAAAATCATCAAAGTACACAGTGGAAGAAAAAACCACAATTCTTAAAGACTCTGATGATCAAAACACCACAACACCCAATATGTTCCAAGATACAACACCACAATACATCCAAAAATACCACAATGCATCAACAGAAAAATTATATAGATTTTCTTTACTTTTATTTCAATAAATAACATCTGTAAAAGCACCAATGAACCAAGGTAGGGGGTGAGTAATGAATCTTAGTAGGATTTTCTTAAATGACATCCATACTCACACCAACACGATAAAAAAAACATAGTACTTTTATATAAAATGATTTTTATAAATAAATTTGAAATGGTTTATATTAGAATATGAATTAATTTCAATAAGAAAATTTTTTTCTCAAACCAAAACCATTTCAATGGAAAACTCCAAAAAAAATTTAAACAATTTCACAAATTTCTTTTGGGCTTAACTAATTACATTCCACATATCTACACATCCAACCGTTCATGCAACCATTACCCTAACTATACTAATGAGTTGTGAGTCACCCTTTCACAATTTTGTGAATCAATGAACTATTTCAATTGGGGAAATATTATACCCTTTCCCATCACAATTTTGATATGGGAAAATTGATAACCATATTCGTCCCTAATTCACATGAATGCACACTATCCATTATAACAAAAAACAAATGTCGAACCAAAAATTTAAATAATATAAAAAACTGGTTATTTTGTTGATATTTTTTCTAGAAACACATTTCCATAAATCCAATATAGAAATATTTTAAAATTGATATTATAAAATCATTAAAATAAGGAACTTTTCGCAACCAGTTTCCAAAATTTCACAAACCATCACTAAATAGGGTTTATACCAAGAATTACACATCAATTTCATAATAAATTTAAATAAATTAATACAATTTGAATGTAATCTTTCATTTTGAAATAATCAGTGTTTAGTGTGAAGCCACCTACCTCAGAAATAATGGCGAAAATGAAGAATGAACCTTATTCTTCATTGAATGTATATTTATTCTCTAATAACCCTCCTTAAATATTTCTCTATAATATAAAAAATTCTATATATCATCATTATATTAATTGACTATTATATAAATATAAAAAAATCGATAGATTTGTGAATCTATTAGATCGAATAAGAGTACATATATGTAAATCCACTAAGATCAGTGACTTACCATGTATTCTTGCCTTTAATGCACCATTATTTTCTAATGGATCACTCCCTGATCAAATGGGAAACTCTCCAAAGCCAATTAGAGGAGATATAAATGAGTTAGTGATGAAATAACTAAAAAACTAGAGGTTTAGGGTCAATATCAAGTGAGATACACTTTTTAGGATATAAATATTAAATATTCATGGTATGTTCACAAGGGTACGCATGCCATGTGTCAGTCACTACCTATAAAAAAACTTTTTCATGGTTGGCCTCCATGGATAGATAAACCATGATACATCAACATTTTCAAATTTCTTCTAATTTTCACTGTTACTCCTAGGTGGAAACACAGTTTTTCTAAAACATGCATTGAGTTGTGCACCTACCAAAGCCCATTTGTTTCCTTTTCATGGTTTTTAATGGTTTTTTAAAGATTTTACATACCATTACCTAACTGTGAACCATTTTAAAATCCACCAAAACATTTTAAATGTCGTCTAAACCCTCCCAAATATCACCCAAAAACATTACATAATTAATATACATAATTAAAATGTTACTTATTTGAGACTATCAGTGATACATTCTCTTTAACATTGGCTTTTCCGACTCTAAACTGTAGAAAACACAATTTCCTAGAAATATGTATTCCATTTCATGTACATTTATTACTCCCTTTCCCAATTATCTTTATAAATATGACCATGTTTCTAGAAAACCATCACTATATAGATTCTTTTCCAATTCATGAATTTCTCTTTCAATATAAAAACTATATTGAATGTTTTATAAATGAAGCATCGACCTCATGGTCAACATGATCCCATTGAATCATATGGTCTAGATGAGGATGTGTTGGTCAGAGTAGAGTAATCAAGAGGCAGTGAATTGAGTATCTGAAAAAATTTCTGGTTAAAAAGTATTCTTAAAAAAATTATAAAATCTTTCCAAGATTAACTATCAAAGTGAATTTAGAGATTTTTGAATTATATAGTAACACAGTAAAACAAAAAAGACTAAATTAAGTAGCACATCAGATATGAAACAAGTGGTTTATTCTCATGTCGAGACCTAATCCACTCCACTTGGTGATCACCTACCACCAACCAGTTTATATAAATAAACTTGATCCACACCCTGGATCGGGGTTTACAACAGTACACTTGACTGTCCAGGTCACACAGGGACCTCTTCCACAGTTCTTCATGGGTACAAACATCCAGGCCACGTAGGGACAGCTTCCACACTTTTTTATGGGTATACACAAGTGTAAAAAGATGTTTCCGGAAGTATATCTTGTATCCTTAAGTTTAATGCAGGGGACAAAGTGTGTGGTTAAGAAGATACCCACACTACTCGAAATCTATTAAAATGATGCACAATAGAGAAGAAATTTTGAGATAGGTTTAGAAATGCTCTGAGTTTTAGTCTTTTCAACTCTGGACTTCTAGGATGAAGCATTTGCAAAAAAACAATTCCTCATATAGAAAAAAAGAGTGTCACAAGTCAGACAGATTCAACATGTGTTCTTCGTGATGTCTGACAGTGTGAATATGTTCTTGATTCTCGGATTCAAGTATTCTTAATGTGTTCTACAGCAGCGTCAAGTTTCATGTGACGATTCTATCTTCAAAATAATCCCCTTAGTGAGTTCTTTGTAATTAGGCTTATGCACATTTTTCCTCACTTTCATCTTTCATTCCACACTCCATGTTGTTTCTGGGCCGCATTACTCTTTTATCTTGGAGTGCATGGGTTTGAGCCGACATGTTGCATGTATTCTATACCTCATACCTCGTACTATCAGATGACATGTCTAAAAAGAAATATTAATTATTCCAGTGCATAAAATCTTCAAATATGACCGTTAGAGATTAAATTGAATGATAACAAAAACAGATTAGGAAACAGAGTCACAATATGTAATGAAATAGTGTCTCCTTCAAACAGTGTCTAGATTGGTCATGGTGTCTTGTGGTCATGGTGTCTTCTTGTTCACGATGTGTCATGGTCATGGTGTCTGAATGTCATGGTGTCTACTTGTTCACGGTGTCTCGATGTCATGGTGTCTTCTTGTTCATGATGTTTGGATGTCATGGTGTCTACTTGTTAAAGGTGTCTCGATGTCATGGTGTCTTCTTGTTCATGGTGTCTCGATGTCACGGTGTCTCAGACATAGGGAAATATATGTATTCAGACTTAAGCCATGATATTTATGGAATGGATTAAAATCAATCATTTTTTAGAGAATTCATTATAAAGTAGGTCAATAGATAGTATATAGTAACCATACTGAGTTTAAAATACTTAAGATCTTTGGATAGCTTTTACTAAACATAATTTCATTTGATGTGAAATAGATTACATAGAGTTATAAATGTTTATAGATTGAATGGGATTTGTGATCATTAAAACATGATTAATAGATGAGGAGTCCAACAATCTCCCCCTTTTTGATGATCACAAATAATGTATATTTAGATTGTATAATTTTTCTAACAACATAGTTCGAATGTGCATATAACATATATAGAGAGAGTGTTCTCCTATAGATATTTCTACCCCTTTTGAGATTATCAAAAAGTAGAAAGACAAAAGAGACATAAAAAGTTCATAATGTATTTGATAAAAAGAGGGGCATTATAAAATGTAAAACAAATGTAACAAGATTTTTATCAAAAGAGATTAAGCATTGTCCTTCTTCACAAGTGGGTCTTATCTTTTCCCTTAGCAGTAGAGGAAGAAGAGGAAGCCATTGGATCAGAGTTTGAGGTAGAAGAATGGAGTGAAGTGGTTAATAGTGAAGGTAAAGGAAGACCTTCAATGGCTGAGGGAGCCAGAGTAGGTGTAGTAGAAGACTGAGGAAGTTGTTGATCAAGGATTATAGGCCTAATCTGACTCAGTTCCTGACTGATAGACATAGAAGTGGAGGCAAGGTTTGAGGTTAATGTAGGCAAACCAAATCTCAGAGGTGCAGCCGTAGGAGAAACAATGGCTATACTCTGTGCATGAAGATAGGGCCTTGAAAGCTTTATCAAATCATCAATTATCTCTCCACCATACTGCATAGATTTCTCAATGTCATCCTTGTTTTCTGTAAACTTATCCAACATATGAGTAAAGTTTGTGAAATTTTGAACTTGAGTCTTGAAAGATTGAGTAACTAGAGGAATCCTCATATTTTCTTCTAGATATTTTAAATGACTGGTCACGTCAGTCTTGGAGAATATTCGGTTGAAGTAGAAATCCACTTTCTTGGCAATTTCTTACTGAGAATCATTAGCAATTTTTGAATGGATTTGGACCAGAACAAGACCTCTGTCACTATTCTTGATAACTTAAGATAGAGAATCTTTATTGAATCCACTACGCACAGTCTGATGTTCTTCTTTGATCACTGTTTTAAGAAGGTCACTATCTAAGGAAGGTTGAGATGACTGTCGTAATGCTTTAGTGACTATTTAGGTGAGGGATTTCAGTTGATTTAGCACTTTTGGATGGCACCCTGTATACTCGTTAGTGAGCTTGTTAAGATTAACAACAAGCTATTGCATCTCTTTCACAATCTGTTCGTTTTTTTTCAGCGACCCTTTCAGCTATGAGAGCTAAATGAGGTTAAATCATAGAGGCAATATTTAGTGTGGTTTGAGGAACAATAGGCTCCAGATGATGAGAATCAAGCTCCAATCTAAAATTCATCAATTTTTGCATGTCTTCAATCATACCTCTAAGAGTCTTCACTTCATCAAAAAGTAGTCTAATTTCAACTCTGACTTTCTGAATCTCATGAAGAATTTTGGGTTGAATCTGCAAAATAACCTTTTCCAAATATAGTGAGTCATATCTCTCACATAGATTTGTTACAAGAGATGGTTGGGTATTCAAGATTTTTTCCACTCTAGACAAAAGGGTAGCTTCAAATTCTTTTAGATCATCTTTACTCACCAAGAATGGTTGTTCTGGTGAAGGTTTAGAGATAAGGACTGAGACAGGCTCATGTTCTTTTTCAGGGGAAAAATTAGAGAAATATTTCAATTGGAACATAGTGGAAAGGTCAATGCCTTTTACTAAGACTTCCTCAAAGTCATTCACATCATAAAAACTAGGGAACTTATACCACGTGTCTACAGGGCTTGGATCAATCGGGTTTGGCACTTTAATAGATTCCAGATTTTGGGGTTACTCCACCTCAACATTTGTATCCTTCTCATGACGGAGAGGCTTAGGGTCTTGATCTATTTCCATGAATTTATCGCTTATTTACTCACCCATTTCATATCTAGAAAACTAAAAAGCTAGCTCCAGCCTTTCCTCAACTGAAGGAATGACTTTAGGAACAGATTGTTCCATTGGGAGTTCTACATGGTTATCTTCTTGCATAATAGGTCATTCTTCTTCTATAAGATATGTATAACATTCCTTTCAGTTTATATGGAAATAGATTTTGTTTCTACTTTGGTTTGATCTTCCAAATTAACAATATCTTTATATTTAGGGACTTATTTATAACTTACTACATGAGAAACATCTGTATTGTCTTCCTTATCAGAAATAGTTTCCCAAGGAGGCACAACAGCCTCTCCTTCATCTTCTTCAGAATACTCAACAACTTCATCTGGTTCCAAACCAAGATCAGAAATATCTTTTGGTATTTAGGGATGTTCCAATGGATTGAACTTTTCATATATCCTATCATTATCTTTCACCCATGCCTTTTTCCAAGGATTCCAATTGATTTTCATCCTCTTTATAATGAATTTTGAATGTCAGAACTCATAATCCTTGACAGATTATTCATTATGTCCAACCATACATTTGGCATGAAGCATGGCTAAGATATGCCGAGAATAAAACAAATAGGTTGACTTGGATGTGGTTTTTATTAGCTCACACATATGGTGTATGACATACTTACAAAGGTTGATCTTATTCCCATTTTTCATAAGATGAATCAAAAACACTTCCTGATATTTTAGTATAGAAAAATCACATTTTCTAGGGATAATTATGTTTTGAATAAACCTAAATAGAAGTCTAGATTATCTATCTAGTTTGGTATTAATGGCTCTCCACATGGTGATATTTTCGATTAAGCTTTTCCAATCATCTTCCAAAACAAAGAATTCACTAGAAGGTAGAGGTCCTCTCGGATAGTCCTCACAGATTCCTTCATGAAGTATCATAAGGAATGTGGCCCATAACCTCAAAGAGAATGTGCATCTCTATCTATTTATCTAGATTCATATATCATATCCATCTTCAGAATCAAAGGATAACTAAACATACTAATAAAATTGAGCAACTGGATTAGGGTAGATAGGTCTATCTTTCTTAAAAAACCATTCTAACCATCCTTTATCTTTTAAAACATTCAAAACCAGAGACTTACTCGATAGAATCCACTTATGTAATATCTCGTTCTCAGGTACTACTACTTGGTTCACTATATTTTGATTTAAAGGACCTTCAGGTTCCATCTTAGGTGTGATCTTCGTCTTAATTGAGCTACGTTTTGCAGGAGTCGATGACAAAGGGTGTTTCATCCTAGGCATTCACCGAAGGATCAAGATAGAGAAGGGTTGAAAGGATGAAGAAGGGTTAAAAGTTGAGTGAATAGAAGAAATATCGAGTGAGAACAAGTGAATGTTTCTTTATTTTATCATTTAGGAATACCAAACATCCAAAAAAAATAAAATCACGAGAAAGTAAAAAAGGTGAAAAGAATAATTATTGTGATACAGTTTTTTAATTTGTAAATAAAACCCATAAAGAATCTTCACGGTGATACCATATCAAGTCTTTATGGTGAGACATTGATTGTAATTTATAGTGGGATAGTGAATGAACATTACTGTGAGACAGTGAATGACCATTACGGTGAGATAGTGACTGAACTTTATGGTGAGATAGTGACTGAACTTTACAGTGAGATAGTGAATGAACATTATGGTGAGACAGTAACTGTCAGATAGTAATCACAAAATACTAACTGTGAGACCGAAAACATGGAATAGTAAGATATACAACTGTAAGATATTTACTTAACATTTATCATCCCTAGTTCATGTATGATGTGTTCTATTCTTTCAGAATTTTGTGGTTTGGTGAATATATCAGCAAGCTGATATTTAGTACCAATGAATTCCAAAGGGATATCACCTTTTTGAAAATGATCTCTCAAAAAGTGATGTCTGACATCAATACACATTTTCCTAGAATGTGAAATAGGATTTTTTGAGATGTTAATAGAACTTGTGTTTTCACAATTTATAGGTACATGCCTGAATTGATATCCATAATCTGGTATTGTGTGTTTCATTCACAAGATTTGTGTACAACAAATGGTATCAGCTATATATTCAGCTTCTGCAATAGATAATGCAATAAAATATTACTTCTTACTACACCATGATACTAGTGACTTTCCTAAAAAGTGGCATGATCCAGAGGTGTTTTTTCTATCTTACAGACAACCACCAAAGTCAGCATCAGAATAACTAACTAATTCAAATGATTGTCCACTAGGATAGAACATTCTTAGATTGGGTGTATGGTTGAGGTATTTTAATATTCTTTTTACAGCATTTAAATGATATTCCTTGGGATTTTCATGAAAATGAGCACACATATAGACACTAAACATAACGTTCGGTCGACTATAAGTTAAGTAGAGTAAACTTCCAATCATTCCTCTATAAGTGGTTTGATCAACAAATTTTCCAGCTTCATCAAGATCCAACTTACCAGTGGTACTAATGGGAGTTTCACAACTTTTAGTGCTATCCAATCCAAAATGTTTTAGAAGATCTCTATTATATTTAATTTGAGTTAAAATAATACCATAATTATTTTGAAAGATTTGAAATCTGAGAATGAATTTGAGTTCACCCATTAAACTCATTTCAAAATCATTTTGCATCATTTTAGAAAAATCAACACATAAAGAATTTCTTGAAGATCCAAATATAATTTCATCTACATAGATTTGAACAACTAAAAAATCATTAGAAATTCATTTTATTCAAAGGGTAGGGTCATCTATTCCTTTTGTAAATCCTTTGAAAATATTAAATGTACTTAACCTATCATACCAAGATCTTGGAGCTTGTTTTAAACCATTTAATGTTTTTGATAATTTAAAAATATGATCTAGAAGATGGTGGTTTTTAAAACCAAAGGGTTGTTCAACAAAGACATCCCCATCAATATACCCATTTATGAATGAACTCTTAACATCTATTTGATATAGTTCGAAACATAGATGTGCAGCATAAGCAAGCATGATTCTGATGTCTTCAAGTCTAGCTACTGGTCCAAAGGTCTCCAAATATTCAATTCATTCGTATTGACAGTAGAATTATGTAACCAATTTAGCCTTATTTCTAACTATGTTACCAGCTTCATCTACCTTATTTATAAACACCCATTTAGAGCCTATGGTGAATGGTTCCATGGGAAATTCAACAAGATTCCATACTTTGTTCCTTTCAAACTGATTAAGTTCTTCTTGCATATCCATCACCCAAAATTCATCATTTATAGCATCATTATTGTTTTTAGGTTCAAGTTGTGACAAGAAGACTTGATTTTCGACATGATTTCTAAGAGAAGATCTAGTTTGAGTTCCTTTGTCTAGGTATCCTACAACAACATCTAAGGGATGGTTCTTAAGACTTCTAATAGCTCTAGAAAAGTAGGGACTAGTGATTTCAGGTTCATCAATAGGTTTAGGGTCATTGTGACTTGAGTCTAAGGAATTTTCATAACTAGAATTTTTCACTGATTCTTTCACAGAATGGTTTGAGGATTTTGAATTAATGTTTATATTTTATACAACATCCTATGAGTTCTCTAGAATGGTTTTAGGCTCATGTGGATCATTTTCATCAAATTTGACATGGATAGATTCTTCGACACATTTACTTCTGTTATTGAACACTCTATAGGCTTTACTGGATGTGGAATATCATTAAAAGATATCTTCATCACTTTTGGATGCAAATTTGTCATGATTTTCCTTACTATTAAGGATATAGGATTTGAAACCAAAAACATTGAAGTAGTTAACCTTAGGTTTTCTATTTTTCCATAACTCATATGGAGTCCTTTTATGAATAGTTCTAATAAACACTCTTTAGATTATGTATCATGTTGTATAAACAACTTAAACCCAAAAATAAATAGGTAGGTCGTATTCACTGAGAATTGTTCTAGAAATATCTTGTAGGGTTCTATTTTTTCTTTCTGAAACTCCTATTTGGTGAGTTACTCTAGGGGTAGAGAAATTGTGACTATAACCATTTTGTGAGAAAACAGATTCAAACTCTTGATTTTCAAACTCACGACCATGATCACTTCATAAGTAATTGATTCTAAGTCCACTATGATTTTCCACAAACTTGGTATATTTAGTAAAATAAGAGTAGTCTTCAATTTTGTGAGCCAAAAAGAAGATCCAAGTATATATAGAAATGTCATTTACAAGAACATAAACATAGTGCTTCCCATTTAAAATTGAAACTCTAGATGGTCTAAACAAATCCATGAGAACCAGTTCATGATGTTAAGAAGTTGAAACTTCTTTCTTTTGTTTGAAGGTAATTTTCTGTTTTTCCCTTTTGATAGGGATTACACACATTGTCATTTGGAAACTCAAGTTTGGGTAAGTCTTTAACTAAAATATTTCTAGTTATCTTTCTAAGGGATTGAATATTACAGTGTCCTAGTTTCCTATGAAAAATACAAGACTCATTATGAAATACACGTAAGGATGAAGAATTTTGAGAAGCTAAGGAATATAAGTTAACAGAGTAAAAAATTTTAGTTCTTAATGAATAAAACACTAATTCTTAATTAGAATTAAAGACATTGCAAGCATAATTTTAAAATCTAAAATGCAATCCATCATCACATAATTGTGATATACTAAGTAGATTATATTTCAAGCCATCAACAAATTGTACTTTAGAAATTAAAACTGAGATAGAGTTACCGATTTGGCCGAGGCCAATAATATTTCCTTTGAAATTGTCACCAAATGTAAATATCCTCTGTCTATTTTTTTTAGTTTCTTGAATTATGAGTAGTCTCTTTTCATGTTTCTTTAACATCCACTGTCTAAGTACCATAAACATTTACAGGAACTCTTTAAGCATCTTTCTTACAAAATGATTAAGAAAAAACAAATTCTTGTACTCATACTTGTTTGGGTCCATTAATATTAGTAATAAGTGCTTTAGGAACCAATATCAGCCTCGTAGGGTTCCTATAAGCATTATGTAATGTATTTGAACATTAAAATCTATTTGGTCCAGAAAAAATTAAAACAATAGAAAGTGTATAATAAATTTAATTAGTTGATTTGTGTCCAAAACTGGGAGTAAAACTATATATCCTAGATTTAGAAACAAAATTTGTTCTACCAAGGATTATTTTTCCAAGTTGATAACAAATTATAGTGCAGTATTTAGTGGAAATTTGTTTACCTAGCATTTGAGTAAGGTTATTTTCCCATTGGTAAAATTTTCTAGTTCATTATTCAATTTCTCATTAGACATTTTAAATTCATTGTTCTCTTTGAGCAGTGGATCATTTTTCACTTTTTTAGTTGTGAGTTCAGATTCAACAATCATAGTAAGAGCATATTGTTTCTTTAATGATTTATATATGTCTTTTATTTCATTGCATGTTTCTTCAAGCATGTTATAATATTCAAATAGTTCTTCAGTAGTTTTATTTTTAGAGTCACTCTCATCTCCAGAATAGTATAAATTATGTACAGGAGAGTCTAGTGTTACCTCAAATGTTTTTGTCACAAAACATATATTGGATTTGTTATCTTGTTCATCATGTGATATTTCAGAATCTCTTGAACTATACTTAGAATCACTCTAGGTTGCCTTCATAGCCTTTTATTATTCCTATAATTATCCTCATATCTCTTTTTTTACTTGATCTTTGTAAAGTCATCCTTGATATATCCTTTTTACTTATATTCATTATAGAAAATATCATCAGTCTTGTCACTTCTTTCCCAATCCTTATTTCAAATTCTTTTTTGGTCATATTTTCCCTTGAATTTAGGCTTTCAGAAAATGTTCTTCTTCTTGTAAAATCTCTTGAATCTTCTTGATAATTGAGAAATCTCCTCATCACTATTAGGTGATGATTGTTCACTATCAGAAAATTATACAAAAGTTTCCAATTTCCCTTTGTCTTTGTGTTTAGAGGTGGTGGTCTTGAATGAAAACAGATTTCCATTTTGGTTCATCCTCCTCTTCCTTGATGACTTTCAACTCTTCTTCATACATCATCAGTTTCCTGATGATTTCTTTTATAGGTAGATTTCTGATGTTATATGATTCTCTAATAGAGACAGAGGTTCCTCACCATCTATCAGGCAGACATCTGAGAAATCACATGATCTTTTCCTTGGCAGTGACTTCTCTTCTAAGAGAAATCATTGTGATGACAATATCATTGAACCTAAGAAACATGTCAGAGATATTCTCATCAGGTTTCATTTTAAAATTATCGTATTTAATAGTATAAGTATTAAGTATCATTTCTTTTACACCAGCTGTTCCTTCATGTGAGAAAGACATGGTATCCCAAATTTCATGGGCAGTTTTACAAGAAGAAATTCTATTGAATTCTTCATCTCCTAATAAGTAGTATAAATCATTCATGTCTTTTCAATTGTTATTGTAGGTAGTTTTGTTAGGTTCATCCCATGTGATTCTATTAGTAGCAGAAATCTTATATTCATCTATAATGGAAGACCAAATTTCAAAAACCCATACATTCTAAATGCATTTTCATTTTAATTTTCCATTGAGGATAGATGGTCCAATTAAAGAATTGTGGTCTCTTGGCTACAACACCTTCCAATCTATTATCCATAATACAAAAATACTTTGAAAGTGGTAGAAATATTGAATTAATATAAATTTACAAATTGTTAAAGTATAACTAAAATAACAGTTGATGTAGGTTAAACAAAGTCCTTAACAAACAACCACTAATAAAAAATGTTCTTCGGAGTAGATTACTCAAGAGGGGGGGTGATTTGAGTATCTAAAAAAATTTCTAGTTAAAAAGTATTCTTAAAAGGTTTCCCCAAATGGTTAAATACAGCCTAATTAATCAAGGATATACTGTTATAAGAGTTCGACTGTTTAAATAACTTCTTAGAAGATTCATTAATTCTCATTAATCTTAATTTCAGTTATTAATATTACTTTTGAAGCTATTTTACTAAGAAAAGACAATTATAACTTCTTTCCAAGATTAACTATCAAAGTGAAATTAGTGATTTCAGAATTATATAGTAAAGCAGTAAAATAGAGAAGACTAAATTAAGCAGCACAACGGATATGAAAAAAGTGGTTCAGTCTCAAGTTGAGACCTAATCAACTCCAATTGGTGATCACCTTCCCCTATGTAGTTTATATAAATAAACTAGATCCACACCCTGGATTGGGGTTAACAACAGTACATAGGACTGTCCAGGTCACACAGTGACCTCTTCCATAGTTCTTTGGGGGTACAAACAACCATGCCACATAGGGACCTCATCTACACTTATCTGTGGGTATACACAAGTGAAAAAATATGTTTGAGTAAGGATAACATGTATCCTTCAGTTTAATGCAGGAGATATAGTGTGTTGTTATATAGATACACACATTTCTCTAATACTAGTAAAATGATACACAACAGCGTCGAAATATTGAGATAGGTTTAGAAATGATCTGAATGTTATTATTTGGAGCTATGGGCTTCTAAGATGAATCATATGCAGAAATAAAGTCCTTATATGGAAAAGAGAGTTTAGAAGTTATGACAGATTCATCTAGTGTTCTTCATGATATTTGATTGTGCGAAAATGTTCTCGATTATGGAATTAATGTATTCTTCTTGTGTTCTTCAGTAGCTTCATGTTTTATGTGACAATTATTTCTTAAAAATAATTCACCAAGTGAGTTCTTAATTATTATGTTTATGCTAGTTTTTCATTGATTTCATCTATCATGCCATGCTCCTTGTTGTTTCTGGGCCACATTACACTTTTATCTTGGAGTGCATGTGTTTGAGCTAACAGTTTGCATATATTCTGCACCTCGTACCTCGTACTGTTAGATAACATATCTAAAATGAAATATTAATTATTTCAGTGCATTTAAAATCTTCAGATATAACCGTTAGAGATTAAAATCAAAGACAAAAAAACAGATTAGGAAATCGTGTCATAGTATGTCTGGAAACGCTGTATCCTTCACACGATGTCGAGATTGGTCAAGGTTTCTTGTGGTCAGAGTGTCTGCTTGTTCGTTGTGTCACGTGGTCACGGTGTCTAGATGTCATGGTGTCTACTTGTTTACAGAGTCTCAATGTCACGGTGTCTGCTTGTTCACGATGTATGGATGTCATAGTGCCTGCTTGTTCATGGTGTCTTGGTGTCTTGGTGTCTGCTAGTTCACGGTGTCTCAGACTTAGGAATGTATCTGTAGTCAGACATAAGGATTGATATTTAGGGAATGGATTAAACTCTATCATTTTTTAGAGAAGTAATTATAAAGTAGATCAATAGATAGTATATAGTAACCAAACTGAGTGTATAGAACTTAAGAACTTTGGATAGCTTTTACTAAACAATTGATCATTTGATGAGAAATAGATTACATAAAGTTAACAAGGTTTATAGACTGAATATGATTTGTGATCATTAAAACTTTATTAATACATGAGGATTCCAACAGGATGATACTTTTTAAACTAAGATTCATGAAACACATTTTTAATGACATTGAATCATTGTAGAAATACAATAGATTTTGCACCACACCAACTAGTTCATGTATCTAAAAAAGGGATATGTTTCAAGTAGCTAACATTCACTGCTCTCAAAATCGTTCATGCCGATGATTTTATGGTATTATCAAGAATAGATGATCTCTTAACTCAATTAAAAACAAATATTAATGATGACTCAAATATGTTTTCTAATGATTCTGTTCTGTCTCCATTATATTCCCAATAAACTAAATCTTATATATTGCCTCTTCAACAAGTATCAGTCCAAATAGTAAATTATCACCTATTTCTACCCAATAAAGTGGATAATGAAATGGTTTCCCATAACAGGATTTATAATGATCTATATGTATCAAGTCATGATAGCAGTTTTTATAATATAACTCCACTAAAATTATGTTCTATTCTCATGAGAAACAAAAATCCATTACAGATGCCTAAAACAAGTATTCTAATGTTTTTATTGTCCTTTCAGATTGTGTATCCATATGGGGATTATATTACATACTCCTGGTAACTATGTACCAAGTAATTTCTGTAATGATTTATAAGAAAATTATGAAAACATTAGATCTTGGTCTGATACAGTTGAAAATGGTACTCCATTTCTCTTTACCACTTCTTGGATGTATATTTTTTACTATTCCTTCACCATATGATATTCACAAAAAGGGATGAAATTAGCCAATATTGTGAGTCAATCCACTATCACCCATATGGAATCATGTTTCTAAATAGTCCTTGAGTGTCCTATGATAAAATCCATGGTTATCTACGTCAATTTCAAAACATGGATAGGTTAAGACTGCAATAGACATATTTTTCACTGCTTCTCTACCACAACCTATAGACAAGTTAAGAATATTGAAATAAAATCATCCTCATTTATTTTCATTCTAACCCATTAAAAATATTATATCAATGCCTTATGCATCTACAATATTACATTATGAATAACCCTTCTAGAATGATGGTATACATGAATAAGTTCTTCCTGAAATGAAAAAGGGATGACCATCCAATCTTGAAACCACATATCATTACTTCCATTTAGTTTTCATCCTTCAATAGTCTCCTAACAATTTATTTTTGAAATAATAGAAACACATTTTGAATAAAATTTATATGCCTTTTTTACCATATCCACAAAATCATAAACAAATTAAGGTAGAAGGAAAACTATTGCACTACCTCAGTCTTCACAATCCAAGTGCATGCCGACTATCATGGACATCAATATCCACTTTTATGAATCATCCTTTTCCATCTGACCACATGAATTTATGCTGAATTCATCTGCCACCAAATTACATTTATTAAGTTTATACATCACGTTAAATAAAAACATTTGAAGACACTTCATCCATATTTTTTGTCTCAGGTTGAAATCCCTTGTGTTGTAAAATATTTTTAAAACTGTTATGATCCATAAACACTATAAATTCATAGAAAAAAAGTACGGATTCCATGTTTCTTAAGAGTGGATGATGTTATATAACTTAAAATCATGTATTTGGTAGTTATTATCATGAAAATATAAATTTTTTATCCATATGATACAACATAATCTCCCGGATTGAGAACAAATCCCAACCCTAATCCATAATCATGAAAATAAACCTCGTACACTTTTCCTTATTCTATAAAAATCATGACTGCATATGTTTTAAGTGTAATTTTATTATTGAAAGTACATATAAAATTTCATGTTACATTATAATAGAACTTTTTTTTATTTATCAAAGCTGATATAGGTGAATATAATTGTGAAAAGTATTAAAAAATTAGTAATAACTAGCTAAACCTAGGAAAAATTGTATCTCAGTGACATTCATTAGCAATCTCCAAGTAATAAAAACCTTTATATTTTATGGATCTACAAAAACACTCCATTAAATGATTACATGGATGATGAAACATTACTATTTCACTTTAATGTCACACATTGGTCATTTTCCATACAAATGATTATATCTTAAGATTCCCAACACGGTCACCATGTATTGCTTACGCTAAGGCCTTTTATGTGAATACAACAATATTTCATCCACAACCCTCCATGAAAGAATACATACACCACTCATATATATAATTCATCAATTATATTAATACTATTGGTGAATTCATAAGATTGAAGGATGTATCTATAAACTCATAATGACCATATCTTTTTCTAAAAGATGCTTTCGAAATATCCTCCTTCTAATCCAAAAACTGGTGATATCCTTATTGTATGTAAATCTTGGAGAACCCCTGAGAAATACTAAATTGATCTAAATATCATCAATGTCTAAAAGTGCATATAAATTCAATATCATATCTTGGTTAGCATTACAATAATTCCCACACGAGGTAGGAGTTCCATCCACCTTTTGATAAACAAGACATGTGCTTCCCACATAGAAATGTTAGGATGAATTTACCATTTTAATTAAATCTCTTCAATGGAATTTAAATTCCCTTAATTATGTTGGATCCATCCTATAAAACAAAAGGTATATATGAATATTCCCCGAAAGTAGATCGATCGTAAAATACCCTTATCTTATAGGTGGAAACCCAACAAAATTTTCTAGTAAAACATATAGAAACTGATCAACAACCACTAGCAAACTATTATTCTTGATATCTTCAATCGATTCCAAATTAAATGATGAAAACTACTATGAGATCATTCCAACTTCAAGTTATAACAAGAAAATTTCTCATACCTTTACATTTCTCAATCCTTTAATAAGATGCTTCATGTTGTCATCAGTCATAAGACTAACCTTTTGTGTATTACAATTGATGTGGTCCATGGACATTATTAACAAATACATACCTATATTACATATCGAGAACATAGAAATACCATACCAACTCAATTCTAACAAATTTTATAGAACATTCTGTATACATAAAGGATCAAAATTCTATTTGACCAAGAGGATTCTTTTGTTTCGAAACAAAACACATCATATCAACTTGAAAACCCAAAAAATAAGCAATATGAGAAGAAATAAAAAAATGGGATTAAACTATATCCAATAATACATTCATTAGGGTATAATTCAAGAGAATCATACCTCTCACTATTGACGGTCCAAATTGATCATCCGCAATCCACTTGTTCTCTCCAAATAATTGCTTACACAAGGAATATTATTATTTATTTCCCTCTTGAGATTTCCCTTTCTAAAGATTAATGGTATTCCGATAATAACCTTGGACAACTCGATTATACCTATTAGTGGTACTCTACATTCCTTGTCTAATAATAATGTATGAATTTTATGACACATGAGAAGTGTTACAAACACCATACCTCTTATAATTACATATGTAACACTAAATATTACCCATCTTGTTGTAATTATGGAATAATCAGTTTTATTCATACACTCTCACATCATGTTATTGGATTAAAGTCACTGTAAATATCATAGATTTCTATTAGGTTTTGTGGTAGGATTCACTAATTCAGTCATCGAATTTTAATTCATTCTACTACCATGGAAATATGTTACCCATATCCACTAATTCCCAGTATTTGATTTCCCATCGTTTCTTAGAGATATCATAATGTCCCCCAAACCGTATCTCTTGATATTTCCCTTTAATCCACCATCACTATAATAACTATCTGTGTATAATCCATTATAATCATTATGAAAACCTCTGAGAGAATATCCCCCCTTATCCTCAATTAAAAAATTTCTTCCTTCAAGAATGTTGTAGAAGAAACATTAGGAGAAAATAATAATAAATTCATGAATTGAGAAACGTACCCAATCACTATGAGATTTTCCTATATCAAGATGAAAAATTCAATCTTTTTTGAAATCAAAAACACTTTGGGATTGAATTTTTTATTGAACGGTTCATAAAAATAGTCCCATGCACTTTCATGGTATATTTTAGCCTGAACGGATAAATCCCACCACTAGCATGTAGCATTTTCCATCATATACACAACCAATATGACATTCAACTCTTCTTGTGTTCTAAGGAAATAAAATAGTTGAATAGTCCTATTCAACCAATCCTCTTCCTTCTCTGGATCTAAATCACCTTTAATAATGGTTGGATTTTATTTTTGAACTGAACAGAATGATCCACTTACCTTTGTTCATCCCTTTGGTTCATTCTATACATATCATGAAAAGACTGGATGATAATATAAACCAATTTTTGGTTAACATGTGGCTCAAGTGAAACCACATTCCCAATAGATTCTTCTGGTTATTTTCATTAACACTTACCATGATCCATTTTTTATATACAAAATTTCACATCATAGGTCATAATCTCTTGATATTTAATAATTAAAAATATCGAATTTACCATATTTAAAATATCACTATATGGATTTCCAAATATTCTAGATTCTCTATTTTGAATTTATTTATGAAAAATCAACCATGATTTTTAAAATCGAACTTTTTTGAAAAAACAACTCTCATAACATTTCTAAAATATCACATTTTAAAACAGTCATAAATTCTTTTCAAAAATATATAATTTTTTAAAAAAAAAATTCATTACTCAAAATGAAATATGAAACCTAGTGTTAATTAATTTATATCAATGCATTTCATGTTCCCCATTGGATAATCCCATGGAAATGAGATTACATCTCTTATAAGGGACTCTAAAAAACATCACTACCCAAATCCTAGGTAACATAATGTTCACCATAAATATTAAATCTACCCCTTTATAAGCTCCACTATTCAAATATCAACAATACTACTCATTTTTACCATCCAAACACTCGAACTAAACTATAATGAATTTTTAACTACAAACACAAAACAACTGATACCCAGGGATCGAAAAACTGAATATCACTTGGACAAAATTATTTGGCCCTACCAAGACTGATTCCACTAGTCCCAAAAGATATGTAACAACCATGAATCATACAAAATGTAACATTCCACCCATAATCATTGGCTCGAGTCATGGAATAATTGATACATGGACTTAAACGACATACCCATGATGCCAAAGGCTATCAATAATTTCAAAGGACTTCAATTAAAATTGGGGGAATATTTTCCCATTCAAAATAAAATATCCAAAATCAAGAATACCATTACGAAAAACCACTATATTATGCATGATATGAATTTAATAAAACATAAGTAATAGAAACTCATATCCAAACAAATCTATACTAGAGTACTGAAGTATAATATTATTAACATCCATGTACAAAGTTGAATTCAAACCACAATGCACAATGAATCTGAGGAAATAAACTCCACATTTACAAATATTATCCTAGATCAAACTCTATAATAGATATGAGAGTATTAATGCATCACTAAATAAATTATATACCTTTCTATTACATGTGTCTCAAAAAAAACTTTGGAAAATTACTAATGTTTCATAGATGTGTGTGAGTAATGAAGCTTAGTAGGTTCTCCCTAAATTAATTCCCTACTCACACCACTAGAATTGATCATTGGATAAAATTTACATAATACAATTTTTATAGAACAATTTGAAACAATTTTATAAGAATATCAATCAATTTACACACCATAATAGTATTCTTAAAACAAATCAATTTACATGGAAAACCACAAAACAATATTTTTAAAAACATTTCAGAAATTCCATTCTTCCAAACCCATACCATTCCACATATCCAAACATCTATCCATGCATGACACCATGTAACTCCATGAACTCATGAGTGGTGATTCATCCTTTCAGTAGGAGGTACCTTAGTAAATGATTTTGATAGGGGAAAGTACATACACATTTTCTTCTAACATTTTATGTAGAAACTTCATACCCTTATCTATCTCGATTTCACATGAAAACATTGCAACCATTATTCCAAAAATATATTTGAAACTAACCATTTAATTAATTTCAATAAAATAATTCATTTATTTATATACATTTTGAAATACCATATTTGAAAATCCCACAAATCCATATTTTAAAACAAAATTTTAAAATCAAGAGAACATTTAACTTTATAAAACCAATCTGCACAATTTCAAGAACCATCACTAAAGAGGGATTCGACCATGCTTTTAAAATAAATATTACAATCAATTTGAATCAATTAAAAAATTTTGAAACTACACCATAATGTTATAATAATAGTAATCTAAAGTGAATCCACATACGTTGGAAACTATGGCTAAAATTGTGAATGACAATTATTCTTCAACAAATGCTGGTTGAATCTCTCCAAACCAAAAAAATATATAACTCTCCCTAACATATAAAAACAAAATATCCTCAGTATTTTCATTCATTATCATAGATCTATCCCTCGAAGAGGAGAACATCAAATTTTATGGAAATATGTACAGTGGATCTAAGGAAGACCTCTAATAATGAAGACTTGCAAACAAATTCGGCCTTTAATGCACCAAGATTTCCAAAACAATCATTCCCAAATTGAAGGGGAAATTTTCCACAACATTTTGTAGAGTATATAATCATGTAAGGGTTGAAATAAATAAAAAATAGATTTTGAGTTCTAAAAATGAGTGAGATCCATTTATTTAGGGTCTAAAAATTAACCGTGGATGGATGAATCACACTGCTTTAGAAATTGTGTTCCAACCATATACCATCCACATTCTCTAAACACCCTTCAAATGGTTGGTCTGCATGATTAGAAACCATGATCTAACCAGGTTTTTCCATGTTCAACATTTCATGGTTACTGCTAGTGGAAATATGGTTTGAAAAAACCGTGTGCCTAACTATGACCCAACCTAGATACCATGGACCTCCTTTGAATAGTTTCTTGAAGACATTTCATAGTTTCTAATAACCATTATCAACCAGTGCACCTCTAGAAAAGAACTAAAATATTATAAAATTCATCTAATACCTCCCAAACAGCCTGAAACAAATGACATACTTAAAACACATAATGAAGTGTTATCATACATGAATCTGCGTGTGCAACACATATCTACTCAATTTGGTTTATTTTTCTCCATGATTCATTAAAAAGTCCTTAATGTTTTTTACCACTTGGATCATGTTTCCAGCCACTATAAATTGACCAGTACCCTTTAAGCATTGTGAAAATATAATTTTTTTGTCTATAATTTAGTATCCATGTAATCCTATTAGAAAATTGTATTTTAGTTAGAGTTGTACATTTTTTCATTGGTTGTATTGTATGTCAAGATTATATGATCAATCAAACTCTAAATTTATACATTAAACATTTTTATAATATTTTTATATAGAAATAGAAATTATAGGGTGGTCTTTAGAAAATTTATTTTTTGGGATAACCATGTATAACTATAATTTTTCTTAAATTTACCCATGATGAGTAAGAATATGGAGATCTATCAACAGGATAGTACTATTATGGATTTACCCAAAATGAACATGTTTTTTAATAAAAAAAATTCATTTTAAATAAATTGATTATGATGGAATCCACAATTTAAAATTTTCTAAAATTACATTTGGAAGTAAATTTATTCCAAACATGTTTTATTTCTTGTAATTATGAGACAAAATGTTGGGGTATTCTTGTAATAATGATAGGATGTAAACAAATACAATATATAAAATTATATCCCTATGGTGGAGATCATTTGGGATATTAGTGGTCCTTATTTTACGTACTTAATATTATTGATTTATTCCCACTATAATTAATCTAAATGGGTATAGGAATAAGGGAGACATTTTATGCCCACATTTATTTTCAATTATAGAAAATGATTCATCATGGAATATTAATTATTATTATTCAAGAAATTAAAAGAATTGGTTAAAAAACATATCAGGATAGGTGAAGGGAATTAAATATAACATCAAAACTTATAAAAAATAACAATCCTTCTTCAATGGGGATGTTTTAAAATGATAATCAACATCATTACCTCTTATCAAATGTTTACACTTCCAAAACTAACAATGATATAATAGATATTATTTTGTTTGAATCCTATGTACAGTTGGCCCTAAATTGGTGACATGCACTTAGGGTATAACAAACACACAAAGGGTAGGGACTACCCTCTATGAAGAACGTAATTAATTAGTGAGAAAAAACCACTATAAACCCCTACTCATATAAGAAAATAAGATCTTTAAACATGAATTTTATTTAATAAAAATGTAAAAGTTGAAAAGAAACTATAACTACATTAAAAACAAAGAATAAACCATTAATTTAAAATATCTTTTGAGCAAATCCATTATCCCAATCACCAAATTTCTCCTATAATCATGGAAAATATATTTTTTATATGAAGGATGAGCATAAAAAATTTCCAATATAGGATCCTCCATATATAAACTTTTTAAATAGACAATAAAAACACTATAAAAATCATTAAATAACATGTGAATCTAACATAAATTGTAAATAGATATGATATGTTCCTATCCTCCACATGGATCTCTCGATAAGTATAATGACATAAGATTCTCATACAAGGATATTAAATATTTTTAGATTAATATTCATTATATTGCATGAACAAATTTGTAAATTCATTATTAATATAATTCCATTGGAATCTGGGATCAGAGTCTTCTAATATGTTGAATGACATTAAATTATTCTGAAAAAAATATTCCAATTTTCCACTCTTTATAGAAATACCCTACATGAATCCTTAATTAATATCATAGGGATTTTAAACATAATAATTTTGAAATTATATTATTTGTAATGGTAAGAATAAGAGATATGAATATATGATCGTATTAAAGAATAAGATAAGAAGTAGGGTATGTGACATTGAGAATTACATTCAAAGTTCATACCAAAACTAAAATTTATAAAAAATATGTGTCACAAACTAATTATTGGTAGCTCATAAGTCATGAATCCTAAGGGAATAAAAGAACATGAGCCATGATGACATAACATTTTCATAAGACATTGATTTATGGCATACATAATTTTTGATAATTTTATGTCAAGGAAACCGACCAAGATATTAAAAACATGATAGACTAGGAAAAACCACTTGTGTCCCTTATATGGGCATTAAATGACCACCCATGTATGCTCCCCTTTAGGAATGAGTTTATCTCACATGAACACTCATCTTTGGGATTAAGGTGATAACCTATGCACCCTACTCATTGGGGTTGGGATGACCACCTGGGTACCCTCATCATCGTGATTGGGAGACCACCCAATTACACTCATAATCGGTCTTAGGATGACCACCAATGTACACACATTTCTAGGAATTAGATAATAACTATTGTAACATCTTATCTAATAAAAAATTTAAAATTAACCCATATATTAGTGTTCTATCACGGTAGACTCATCATATAAGCTGTAACGGGCTATCTTAGTGTTACATTGGCCACTCTATCATATAATCTATAATGGGACAAATTGGTTCTATCTAGTTTTTCCCATTTTATAATATCTGACTATATTACCAGGTATTATCTAGACCAACACATTATATAATATATTTCCAAAAAATAATAAAATAAATAAACTACTTTTTTCTGAAAAATTCATTGGGTTTCACATCGTCTATGAGGATTCTCTAATTGTCTCATTGTATTCCAGATTTCGAATGGTGGGAAACATTAATTACTTATATAGTGATGTATAATCCTTGACTGAAATGGGATGATGGGATGTCAGTCTCTCCTTCCATGGATTCATCCTCATAATTCATATCCTAGTCTGGGTATCCCTTAATGAAAAAGGCATAGTTTGTGAAACACATCACGATGCCATATCATTGTGGACATTGGTTAATTGAACTACTTATGTTAGGAAATTACCAAGGGTTTCAAGAGAGGGTAGAAACCTTAAGTCCAATGAGTAGTCATGTTGAGGCATTAATGGTGTGTCTGGATGCTGAAACACTGAAAAAGCTAGATTTTACTTTATCAGAGGTCTTCTCGAGGGCATGGAAGCATGAGGAATACCATTTTGAATGTGGGAAATTATATATCAGAGGCACATATCTGAGGTTTTCCTCATCTTCTTGTGTTCAACACGGGGTCTTCCATGAGTTTAATTTCCTGCAGAGATTGATCAGACTAATCAAAACACTGATGGGAGTGGATAAGATGGGTACATCCATAGGAGGGAGAACAAAGAAATTTTACTAGATGGATGGGTCATAACACCCACTAAGGATGGACCTAGGATGGAATATCCCATAAAGGGGACTGTTCAACACCATGGAAACTGATTTCACCACCTCAAAGGGTGGATTTGGTATGAGGGTGGTTCCACACAATGGGGACACTTAGGTTTACCATTGGCCTGAACTAAACCATTAGAGGGATTCCTATATTCCTTATTTAGAAGACAGGGTTGAAAACCCACATAGTTCTTATGGGTGAGGCATGAAATTCAGGGTTACATAAAGGAAAACGGCCCAAATATATGTTGGGTCTTACACATGGATAACTACCCATACTGATGTCATGATTTTTCTAGGATGTGGCAGCCCGAGAATGATAAAGAAGAATATGGATGGAATATCAAAGGGTGGAATGAATGGGGATGGAAAAATGAAATAGTGTGAAGGTAACAGTTTTGTGATTGAACCTCAAAAATGTTTTCAATGTATCATTGTTGAAGGGAATGAACATCCATATAGTTATTGAATTGGGGTGATGAGTTACCTGAGGTGGTGGCTCATGAAGATGGAAGCTTTGATGGGGGACCAAATGAAAAAGATTCAAAGGATTAAGGAGTTATCTTCCCAGAATAGAGAGGATCAAGGGAAAGAACATGACAAGACATGGGAGATGGGATTGGGCATCAGGGAGGCCTCCCACACACCTTTCACAAAATGGGAAATTATCAAAGTCAACAAAGTTTAGATATGTTGAATTGTATTGGGCTATACACAATAGAAAACAACCCAATGAAATTTTTTGGATTATGCGTGGTTAGAATCCCATCAAAAAAAGGGACACTATTGGTTGGAGGAGTATGTATTGGGTGTGGGGAATACACATTGTTATCTACCTAATAACTAGTCTGACACCACTAAGGAGTATACCAAGGATGTAGGTCCCAATAAATGTGATGCCAATGTTTAGTAGTGTTTGGGGTTCAACTTTAGGGTGGCTTCCTACATACCATGTCTAGGAGACTAGGATAAAAATCCATGTAGTTTGAATTCAAACTGTTTAAATTCATGCATAAAGGAAGATTCATATAGTTTTACAACATACGAGATGAGGGTGAATCGATGAAAAGTAGTTGGTACCAATCTATGAGGTTCTTGAACCATACTGAGGCTTCTTACATACCTTTATTGAAAGGGTAAAGGATTAATATCCACATAGTTTGGTAGAGAGGGGCTTGGGGTTTATGCATGGTTACTGACCCAAAGGGGATATCATGGTTGATGAACTACTTGAAATTTGACTATTTGCGACGGGCTTTTTACGATGAGATCCCATCGCGAAAACCCTATGGCAACAGGGGCCCATCTCAAATAGTGTGTTACAGAAAACAACGTCGCAACTAATATTTTTGGCGACAGGCCCATCGCAAAAAAATATTACTTGCGATGGGAAGGGGGCTCGTTGCAAATAGATATCTGATTAAACAAATTATATATACAAGAACTTTTGGTTACGGGCCCATCGCAAATGCTTTTTGTGACGAGATACCGGCTCGTCGCAAATAACTTATATGTTATAATCCTTTTGTGATGAGCCCGTTGCAAAATAGTTATTACGATGGTAAAAACCCCATCACAAAAAAAATTTAAGAAAATATATATATTCTATTTTCCATGGGACCCCCATCCCAAATACATAATAAAATAAAAAAAAATATTAATATTATTAAAAAAATAAAATATATAAAAAATATTAAAATTCTCTATATTCAGAAAAAATATACTAAAAATTTATAAATAATAATAATTATTATTATTATTAGTGAAATAAACAAATATTAGAAAATATAATACTAATAATAATTAATAAAATATTAAAATATTAAAAATACTACAAAATTATGTAATATTGGCACCAATATAAAAGAAAAAACTGTAAATAGTTCATATTACAAAAAATGTTCAATTCAAATGTTTTTAACAGAACAAAAAATTTACTGGGGGGATAGTATTTTAGAGGAGCTGGAGGAGCTGGAGAAGATGGTGGAGAAAACCCTATCCCTAAACTACGAGTCAGATGACACATATACTCTATCTGGTCATGCTGCTATTGCTACCATCGATGCATGCACTCCTCGTGCTGTTGACACATCTCTTCCTGTTAATTCTGCAAACTCTATAAAATCTAAGTTGGATCTCGCAAATGCTCCTGATACTGTGAGCCAGAAGTTGATGCCTCTCTAATATTTCCTCTTTATCTTGACCCCGACATCGCAACAGAACCATAATAAGTCCCAAGAGTCGAATGAGAGCTGATACCAACTACTCGGCCCTTCTCGAAGTCATACTGGGTCTCCTACATCCATGCCACCTCATCGAAATAGTGGGCACTAGTCTGGTCAACCTTCTCGGCCTAACTCTTAGCCCATGTCTGAGTGGTCATGGCCTCATATGACTCATTCAGTTTGAATTTGAAATTAAATTTTTTTTAAATATTATACACATCTAGTTTTCAATCTGAAAAAGAAATAATAATGCCCATAATCTAACGCTGGTGATCATCTCTAATATCTCCAATGGATGGATCATTGTACATCCTCTGATAAACATCGTACTCTGTAATATCAGGATGCTCGACTGCCTATATGAATATAAGATAAACTTTTTATATGTAATGGTATATAAAATATTTAAAAAATATACCAGATGCTCTCTATGCATACTGAATGTAGGGCTCCCAGCTCGAAGTGTCGCCTCCTGTATCCCCCAGTTCTATCGGTCCAATGAAGATCTCCTCTGAAATCCACTACTCAAACAGTGGGAACATAATCCATCCCACATGTGGGATGAAATTTACTCTGGTCGGTGGGCTCTACATGACTCATCAAATATCGTCACTCCTTCTTTCTTAATGAATTTCCTTCTCAAATTGTGAAAAAACTAAAAGAAATGCCCATGCATAGACTGCTCCCATGCCTCAGGGATAGCACGACACATGCTATCATCAATGGGATACCATAAAACCTACAAATAATTTATAATATCAAGTTATTAAATAAATAAATTTATAAATAAATATTATTTATTTACGTACCATCTAATGAGTGAACATTCCAAGCCGCACATCAACGGGAATTTGTTCCCATGTGATCCATGGCCGAGAAAAATTATTGTGCCAGATAGTGCTCCCCTGTCCAATATTTATATGTGCATAACTATGAAAAAAGAATAAATAATCAAATAATTAGTATATAAATAAATTAATGAATGCTAACTAAAATAAAAAGGTTATCATACCTCCACATGCATGGATCGAAACCAATATGTGGATGCCACTTGGGGATAGGGTAAGAAATCATAAGTCGCCCAAGACTGCACTGCCTCTATATACCCCCTAAACCTCCAGAATCTTGAAGGTTAGATGATCACAAATCCTCTTCATCCAAAGGTTGCTCAGCCTCTCCCAACTCACAAAGTAGATCAGGGTCGATCTGAAACACAAAATGATTGTTTTTTACCGATAGTTGAAAATAACCATTACATATAGATATATATTAGTTATGATTATAACCATCATTTAAATGTGTCAATGTTAACCTTCATCATCATCTTCATATGTGACGATGTCAATGTCTTCATATTCATCATCGGCATCATCAATATCCATATTATTTTTGGTTTCATCATCTCTTGTCTTTCAAATTCATTTTAAACATCATTAAAATAATCTTCCCCATCGACCCATAGTTGTGGGGTTTCATCATTGATAATCATGTCTCTTTGTGGAAAGGGTGTATTTTGAGTTGTCTCTTGAAAAATTTCAATTCATTGTACTTCATCGGAACTAAATTTAGTTTTATTAAACTGATTTTCCCGAGATTTCATTTTTATTATACTCCACCAATCACTCAGGTCTCCTGAAGTAGCACAGTACTTTTCATAATATATTTTATGTGCATATTGAGCTAGTAAAAATGGTTTATTTACTAAAAGAAGAATTTTATATTTAATATCGACGATTCCATGAATCCGATGAACATGCAAGCCTCTCTCAGTATCTAACCATTGACATGTAAACATTGTTATGTAATTATTTCCTAGATAACACTATTTAATAATTTCATCTAGCATGGAATAAAAGTCAACTTTAGTTTCTCTGTGATGTGATCCTCTCAAGAAAACTCCACTATTCATTTTTCTTTTTGATTCCCCATATGCACATGTATGAAATCGAAAACCATTCACCACAAATGTATTGTAAGATTTAACCATTTTGGATGGTGGGTTACTCAATATACACATTCACTTATCAATTTTATAATCATGTTGAGACACCTTAAAAATTGTAAAAAATTTATCAATATAATAAAAAAAACCAAATTGATATGTTAAACCTTAAATAATTTATGATTCTAGTTTTTGAAATCATTGTGAAATATTTTTCTGTCGGTTTTCTTCAAGAGATGATACTTTAATTTGTGGAAACTGTTTTTTGATATGATTATCATATAACCTAAAAATAAAATATTTTTACTTACTATATCTTAAATTATAGAATATATGATAGAATAAGTCACAGTACAAATGATTTCATTTCTTCACAGTTGAGTAGAACATATGTCTTAGATCTATGATGTTCATTATCTGAAAGCCATCATCCATGAACTCCACTAAAGCCAAGATCATGAAAATTAAAAACTGATACTTGATTATTGATTTCATCATCAGTATTCCCCTTGTTCATTCCCATGAATTTGTTTTATGAGGGATATTTAGATTCAAAATAATGAGAGAAGCAAAAAGAAATTTCCTCTTACAAATAAGCTTCAGTAATTGAGCCTTCAACTAATGCTTTGTTATATACTTTTTCATCAAATATTTAAGGCATCTCTCAAATGGTTACATCCATCTAAACTGTACTAAACCTCCACACTTAGATTCATGTGGAAAATGTAATATCAGATGTTCCATTGAGTCCAAGAATGTATGCAGAATGATTTTTTCCAGTTTAAATATAATGTCAACAATATCTTCTTCCAGTTTACTTATTTCATCATAGTCATTTGTCACCACACAAATGTCTCAAAAAAAATGATATGTCTGTTATTGAATTCCAAATCATATAATTCAACAAACCTCTTAATCCAATCATCATAATTTTTTTCATTATTTCAAGACAATCATGAATTTTTAATCCGATAGTATGACCATTCAAAACACATCTTCTCAAATGGGGAGAATATCCATCTGGAAGTCTCAAATCTACAATCCACTGAAAAAATAATAAGAAAATTTCTTTGGATAGTGTATGAGATTATTTAGGCTTCATTGACCTCTGTGATCTGACATTTTGAAACAGTTCTAGTTCTAGTCGTCTGCAAATTTGAGAAGGATATAATCATGTCTTTACATTATCTTTGATCTTTTTTGTTGTATCCCAAACCATATGAAATAAAATATCAAAACTATTATTCTCAATATGCCTAACATCCAACATGTATCAGACCAATATGGAAGATCCCAAAAAATTCTCCATTTTATCCATTTGTTATCTTTTCCAATGCCATGAATTTTTTGTTGGTTTACTCTTGGCCCAAATGTGATGGGAGGTAATGAAAATACAACTGACTTTAACTCTATACCTGAGATCATTTTTGGAGGTTCATCCCTTTCAATTTTTCCTTTTCTGAAATGAGATTTGTTCCCTCAAAAAGGATGATCGGTTGGATGAAATATTTGATGACAGTGAAAATAGCAAGGTTTTTTCCCATCAATGAGAATAAAAGCTTTCTTGTCTTTCATATAGTAATGACATGATTTTAGACCATGTGTACTCTATCTAGATAAAATTCTACCTTCCTGTAAGTCACTAATCATCCACATCAATTCATTTTTTAGTATGAAATTTTTTTTCACAGCAAATTCATGTGTACTAACACCATTAGTCCACAAAAAATTTAACTCATAAATAAATGGTTTCAAATAAACAAAAATATTCTTTTTCAGATTTATTGGAATTAAAAATGTCAAAAAGATATAGGGATCCTTCATCAACATCCATGGAGGTAAATTGTACGGAGGTATAAAGACTTTCTAACATTAATACTAACTATCTTAAGAACCAAAAAGACAGAAACCATCAGTAGAAAGACCCAATCGCACGTTTTGGGCTTCTAATGAAAATGACAGATGCAGTTGGTCAAAATGATTCCATGAATCACCATCAGATGAATTATTCAAGCTTTTATCAGTTAAAATCTTGGTTTTGTGCCATGACATCATTGACGCTATGTTCTAAGACATAAACAAACGTTGCAGCCTATGTGTAAGCGGAAAATATCTCAACTGTTTATCAAGATATGATCCAGACTACCCCGGTTGAGATTCTTTATACCTCAATTGTCCATATGTGGGACTACTATCCAATGGCTCATTTTCACCAGAATATAAGATGCAGTCATTTTCACATACATGAATCTTATGAAAACTAAGGGCTAGATTACAAACCAGCCTCTTGCTCTCATAGTAATTTTTTGGCAACACATTTCATTCAGGTAATAGTGTTTTAAACAAAGAAAATATCTAAACCAAATAGTTGTTTGACATTTCATTATCTGATTTAATAGCCATAACTTTTTCAACTGCTTCTAATTTTCTTATCATGAAACCAGGATATAATGCATCCTCATCAGACCTCGACAATTCATAAAATTCGGATGGTTCCAACTCAGGAGTTAAATCAATTGCATCCTGAGTTTCAGTTTGTTGAACAGATGTACCTGCAACATCATGTACTAAATTTGGAAATTGTGATGGATCATAAATCAAGTTATTAGTAACTTCTATTGAACTGCATTCATCATGTTGATACCAAAAAACATAATCTGGTTGAAAACCAAACCGCAGAAGATGTCCCCCAACCATGTCAAATGTGTCAAACATTCTCTGAGCACATTTTTTACAAGGACACTTAATTGGTCCTTCTGAAAAAAAATTCTGGTTTTGATGATTCGGATGATAAGAAAGCTTCAACATCCTCAATATATACAAGATTTAAACTAAAAATATTTGCATTTCTGTACTGATTTATCCAAGCGTGGTCATCTAAAAATGAATTTTGTCGACTTCCTTATTCCATATTTTTATGCAATATATAAAATCATTACTGTTTCTGAATTTTTTGAAACTAGAAAAACACAATCCAAAAAAATAAGATAAATAATTACAACTACTTCTTAATAATTACCATTAATTATGGGCGACACAATTTCCAGTGGATTGACGGCTCCTCTTTTGTCTGACGACTCATTTACTTGAAACTTTCTCACACTGAAATTGCAACGAAGAATGTTCTTGGAGGTACGCTTATTCATTCTCGTGCATACAAGAATGTATAAGCGTACATCTGAGAAGATTCTACTTTGTGATTTCAGTGTGAAAAATATGCATGTAAATGAGTCGTCAGACAAAATATCCCCCTTTTCGTCGATGAATCTTTTTCTTGCAATTTTCACTTCCTAAAGATATTATGAAAAATATGGTCCTACGAATGCACATTCAAACTCTTGCATATGAGATTGGATATGCATATGTTGAAGCATACTTTCCACAAATTTTTGAGTTGGTGAGAGTTGAAAGGATAAGAGTCATTGAGCAAAGGGAGGGCCATCAATCCATTGAAAATTGTGCCAAGTTATTATAATTTATTAAATTTATTACAATTTATATTTATTGCTAATTATTTCTAATTATTTCTAATTAAAGCTAATTATTTATAATTATTGAAATTTATTGCTAATTATTCATATTTATTACTAATTATTTCTATTTATTACTAATTATTGCTAATTACTACTAATTAATTCTAATTATTGCTAATTATAGCTAATTATAGCTAATTATTTCTAATTATTGTAATTATAGCTAATTGTAGGTAATTATTGCTAATTATTACAAATTATTACTATTTATTACTATTTTTTAGTATTTATTAATATTTATTACTATTTATTAGTTTTTATTACTATTTATTAGTATTTATTACTATTTATTACTATTTATTTCAATTTATTACTATTTATTTCTATTTGTTAGAATTTATTACTATTTATTAGTATTTATTACTATTTATCAGTATTTATTAGTAATTATTACTATCTATTAATATTTATTACTATTTACTACTATTTATTACTATTTATTACTATTTATTACTATTTATTACTATTTATTACTATTTATTCCTATTTATTCATATTTATTCCAATTTATTCATATTTATTCCTATGTATTCCTATTTATTTATGTTTATTTATGTTTATTAGTATTTATTACTATTTGTTACTATTTATTACTATTTATTACTATTTATTACTAATTATTACTAATTATTACTAATTATTACAAACTATTACAAACTATTAGTTTTTATAACACTTTATTACTATTTAATACTATTTACTACTATTTATTACTATTATAACTAATTATTACTAATTATTAATAATTATTAGTATTTATTACTATTTATTATTATTTGTTACTATTTATTAGTATTTATTTCTATTTATTCCTATATATTTCTATTTATTAGTATTTATTACTAATTATTACTATTTATTCCAATTTATTCCAATTTATTACTATTTATTACTAATTATTACTAATTATTACTAATTATTACTAATTATTACTAATTATTACTAATTATTATTAATTATTACTAATTATTACTAATTATTACTAATTATTAAAAATTATTACTAATTGTTAGAATTTATTACTATTTATCACTATTTATTACTATTTATTACTATTATTACTAATTATTAGTATTTAGTACAATTTATTAGTATTTATTACTTTTTATTAATCTTTATTACTATTTATAACTATTTATTTTTATTTATTACTATTTATTAGTATTTGTTATTATTTATTAGTATTTATTACTATTTATTACTATTTATTAGTATTTATTGGTATTTATTACAATTTATTACTATTTATTAGTAATTATTAATAATTATTTCTATTTTTTACTATTTATTAGTATTTATTACTATTTATTAGTATTTATTACTATTTATTAGTATTCATTACTATTTATCAGTATTAATTTCTAATTATTACTATTTATTACTTTTTATTAGTATTTATTAGTATTTATTACTATTTATTACTATTTATTACTATTTATTTTTATTTATTACTATTTATTTTCATTTTTATCTATTTATTACTATTTATTACTGTTTATTACTAATTATTACTAATTATTACTAATTATTACTAATTATTACTATTTATTAGTATTTATTAGTATTTATTAGTATTTATTAGTATTTTTTTAGAATTTATTACTATTTGTTAGTATTTATTACTATTTATTAGTATTTATTAGTATTTATTACTATTTATTAGTATTTATTACTATTTATTAATATTTATTAATATTTATTTGTATTTATTTGTATTTATTACAATTTATTAGTAATTATTGCTATTTATTAGTATTTATTACTATTTAATAGTATTTATTTCTATTTATTAATATTTATTTCTATTTATTACTATTTATTTCTATTTATTTCTATTTATTACTATTTATTTTTATTTATTACTATTTATTACTATTTATTGCTATTTATTAGAATTTATTATTATTTATTACAATTTTTTGGTATTTATTAAAATTTATTAGAAATTATTACAAATTATTACTATTTATTACTAATTGTTTATATTTATTAATATGTTTTGCTATTAATTAGCATTTTTATTACTAATTATTAGTATTTATTAATAATTATTAGTATTTATTACTATTTATTAGTATTTATTAGTATTTATTACTATTTATTATTATTTCTTAGTATTTCTTACTTATCATTATTATTAATACTATTTATTACTAATTGTTAATATATATTGCTATTTTTTTCTAATTATTACTAATTAATGTTAATTACTATTAATTCCTCCAAAATACAGCTACTAATTACTAATTACCGCTAATTATTTATATACATTATTAATTATCGTTAATAATGATTAATTATTACTAAATAATATGAATTAATACTAATAATTTAATTCTATTATTACAAATAAATACTGATGAAAAAACAATTAAAATCTAACTTAACTACTACTAATCAACAATAATTAAAATTAATATAAGGAAATGAAATAAATACTAAATTAAATAAAACATAAATACCTTTAAACTTGATCTCTTTTAATTGTAGGAGACTTCACAACTTCTTCATTAAATAAACTAAATCTCAAAAAAAAATCACTCTAAAATTAGAGTTTACATAAGCAAATGACCATGAAATTCAAGTATATAAGAAAAAACGGAGGCGGTATATATTGGTTAGATTAGTTGCGACAGGACGTATTGCGACGGTATTCCCATCGCAAAAGGTATCTTTTGCGACGGGGCCCTGTCGCAGGTACCTTCAGCTGCATTAATTAACATCTACGGTTAAAAGGTTCTTTACGATGGGGCCCATCTCAAAAAGTGACTTTCCGACACAATTTTTGTTACGGGACAATATCTCGTCGCAAATATGTTGTTACCGCCATCGGTTCTTTGCGACTGGTCCCGTCACAAACAACCTTTGGGGGTCAAACTAGTTGCGATGGGGGATCCCCCTAACTAGGTCTTATTGCCTCCTGGTTATTGTGATGGGCGGTGCCAACCCGTCGCAAATTCTCTTTCACGCGGTTTGGTGAGTTATGCGTGCTAAACATTGCGTAACATTTTGTGACGGGTGCCTATTTCTGTAGCAAATAATTAACTATTTGCGACAGGATTTATTCCCATTGCAATTAACCCGTCGCAAATATCGGTTTTTCTCATAGTAATGCTTACTCTAAGGCCACATAAGCCATGATTTGTGTGATTAACAGGAGGCAAAAAAATACGTGATGATTTTTTCGTGAATTGTGTTTCCACGATGACTGGAGTGAGGCTTATGCGTTATTAGTGGCCCAAAGAGGAAACAGGGGCCTATGGGTGGTTAGAATCCCATGAGAATAATTTTTGAACATAATTCATAAGGGAGGCCTGAAGAGGATGTCTAGATGTATGAGGTGGATATGGTCGTTGTAAATGGAATACCCTATAAAGTTTGGTAGGGGCTTATGTAGAGACTTCTCGAGGTGCACATGGAGACAAAGTACATAGGGAGAGGTGGAGTGAGAGGGTTCGGGATCCCATCCCCTTCATTGTCCTCTCATGCTTTTCACCCATATAGTGGTCACAATTTAATGTAATTTGTTGAGGGTATGGGTGTTTGAAAGTTTAACTTCATGTAGCTCATACGATGAGGATTTACTCCTCACCCCTAGGACCTACATAGCCGGAAAACTTTAACCTTTAGTAAAGGGAAGGAACCATCAATTCCATCGGTTAATGGTGTTGTGGAGTGATCAATCAGGGTCCACATTGGCATGGATATGCGATGTAGATATAGCTTTTAGCGTGCCTATGTGAAGAATAATGAGGCAGAACAATGCAATATTATTCCCCATTCAGGGGACCATGAAATCACTACATACATTCCTAGAGGGCCCCAGGAATGAGTGGTTTGTGAAGTAGAAGGCCTCACATAGAGGGGCTTCATGAAGGTCTAGTGCTTCTTGATGTTAAGGGGATTCAGAAAGAAGTGTACTTCTCCGAGCATTGTGACACAACCTAGGAATGAAGTCTACCTGAGCTTGGAGGGTGTGTCACGAATATTGAGTGATTTGCGATGTTATGAGTACCCATAGGGCTCTACTTCCTTTGTGATGGTCAAAATTCATTGCGATGTGTATCCCATCTAGATGATTTGGGGAAATGGTTTAAAGGGATAGTGGGTACGCAATACTCAGATACATCAGATGGTTAATTTTCTTGATGGTTTCCAGAGGAAAGGGGTGCTTTGCGAATCGAGAGAAGGAAAAGAGAAATGTGAGAGTGTAGATATTTTGGGGTGTGGTGAAAAGTTTAATTATAGGAACTGGTCATTAAAATGATCTGTGGATTATCTATGAAGAAAATCATTCTTCATAGTCGAAGTATGTTCCTTCATGTCTCTCAGCCTCCGAGAAGCTTCTATCCATGCCTTTTCGGTGGCCATGGAGGCTCTGGTCAAGTTCCTCAGACTAGAGAAGGCTTCTGTCACTGCCTTTTTGGTGTTCATATAGGCTCATGTCAAGTTTATTTTAGTAGAAAAGGATTTTTTGTCACTACGTTTATGGTGGTCGTAGGGAAGTCCTTTGTGGTCGTTGTGGATAAGCCTTTTGGGATGCATTTTGGTGGTTGCGATGTCGATTGCCTTTGTAAAGGAGCTTCGTGATGCATGACCATTTACATTTTGTTCCCTTTCCCGGTTTATTCCAAGCCATATAATTTTGGTGCAAAAAAATATCCTTCCTCAGAATGGGATCTGTGGAGAATGTGAGGGTCCGATTTTGATGGTAATTCACCAAAACTTAGCCAAATGGAGAACATGAATCGCATAGTGAGGAGGCAGAAGAAGGGCTGAGAATGTTGTGATGCTCACTGTGGCCAAGTGCGCCACAACGCCTCAGTGTTCATCACCTAAAAATTTGATGCAAGGACCTTTCTTATTTCCACATATATCCCAGTGATGCAATTCATGAGCTCTCGAATTGTGAAGCTATATACTCCGTGAATGCACGTTTTGAACAAGACTATACAGATCAGTGCTTCATGACTGCTTCTAAGCGAAAAGTTTCACCACGATAACATATTTCTATTCACCACATAGTAATTCCTTATAATCTATGAATGTACATTCCAAAAATGCTCTGTGACTGAGCTCTTCTATCAGGCTATGTGATTGACCTCTGTGAAAAGAAAATAAAAACTGACAATGTCCCAAAACCAAATGGCAATCCAAGAAGATTCTTAGGAATCCCTTAATATTCCACTCTAAAGGAAGAGATTGCAAACAATATGGGGATCATAGAATATGTGAGAAGACACATTGACCATGAGTCCCTTTTGGGGCTACTGATAAAGGGAAAAAGAAATGTCCACTCTACAAAATACTGTTATTGCAAGACTTTGGTCGGAGAGACTAAGTCTTTATCATAGGAGAAATTCGGGATGAACAAGATTTTGTGTTCAAGAGCATGTCATGTCAGCTCTAGTGGTTCAAGGATGTCGACGAACATACATTGGAATACCACACGCCTTCTATTTCCAAAGTTTTTCATAACCACGTCAATACTGTCGATTGAAATTGCTATAGCCAGAGGTATATCATCCTAAATTTCATACCATTTTGAAGGTGGTCATAGGGAACCAAGATAATGGGTTGACCAAAATTTGGTACATACTCAATGTAGGAAACATCACAAATGACTAGGCTTGGGATTATTGGGTCTGTACATCATGTGATGAATTTAGGGTGGAGCTGAAGTGGGTTGGCCTGTATGAAGCCGTGTGGGATTCCAAATTAAATATCTACACGCCAAAACATATAATTCTATAGTTTGTGACAATGTGGTTATCGAGGACCAACACCTTCTATTTCCATTATGAGGAGGTCAGAATCAGCCTCTGGAACCACCATCAGATATCAAGAATCCCTGTTATGGGGGTGATATATGATGATTTCCTTTTTGTGGAAAACATAGGGTAGGATTTGGTGTATATGTCTTGGTTGGAAAAGGTTTTGATAGACATGGTGTATGAAGATGACAAAACGTCCATAAGGGACATCCCTTTTTGGTTTTGGTTTAGAGGTTTCCTAAAAATCCCACTAGTGCATGCCGCTGAAGTGGAGAAGGCACATGAAAATCTTATAATAAGGCCTGCCACTTGTCTAAAGGGTGTCCAACATAGAAAATAAAATTTTCAATTTAGAATCATGGAGGATAGTTAATGTAAGCTATGGGGGTATATTGTAAACACTGGGTTGCAAGCAGTGGTTAGGTTGGCTGGGTTTATCCCTACTGTTATCTACAACTATATGATTCTGGTCAAGGATACAAATATGGGGGTGTCACAAAGCACGTTCATTCTGGAATTTATGAGGGTGATGGGGGAGTGTGTCATCCTTCAGATCCTTGTTCTGGAGAAATTGTACAATGTGTTGTGGAACATCGGTGAGGGGAAGAAACCACAGTGGTTATACGGACCACTCCACTTTTGTATAGTTAAATAGTGTCACAAATGAATGTCTAAAAATATCAGTACCCAATTTCTTCTCCCAAGTAGGACATAAAACCATCCTTCTTGAATGTAGTGTGGAGCCTTCTGACCAAGCTGACATCACTGCTTAAAATGAAGAGGGTCTGGATAGAAGATGAATTCAACTTCCATACCATTCTGCTATCGACATGGGATTCACTGATGAATGAAAGAGAAATGAGGAGAATCGGTCTAATCTCCTACCCTTATGGGGTAGAGTTCTGGTGTCACGGGTTGACCATGGGACCATCTTTGAGCCATATACCATGCACCACTACAAGATAGTTTTGGTGCATGTCCATATTGACCTTGAATGTAAATCTAGGGGTACTCTATGAGGATCATCTATGACTCATGAGACAGATATGGTTTTTTATTTTATGGGGGATGGGAAAATTTGGAATGATGTACCACCACCTACCAATATATTTGGGGTTGGTTAAGGACAATGAAAAATGTTTGGAATAATCCTACATAGGGGAGAGGCTGAAGAAAAGAATTGTATGTGTTGATGATGGTGTGCATCCTCAACCTTGAGGCTGGGGTCAAAAATAGCATGAACACATAATGGTGGTGGGGATATGGCAGTGACAATAAAAATAATTCTATGGATTTCACCGAGTGGGAGACAAGCAGCTGTAGTAGACCCATCGATCCAAGATGAGAAGAGAAAATATGAAGGGAGGCCACCAAGGGGGTTCATTAAGATATCCACTCAAGCTCATGGGAAGAGGCTTTGACACATAGACATTCCTGAGGGTTATTATTATTATTTTGATGAATTGGGAAAACCCCATATGCCAATAGATAATCTCTCAGTCCTTCTCAGTTATGGAATGGCCTCAACCATCATGGGATCGATCAATCAAAGATTGGCCAGGCTAAGACCGGCTTTCTAGTTTCTCAGGAATAAGGGGAGAAATACATCACTGAGATGGAAGACTTCATGCATTCTTGGGGTACTCAGTATCCAATAAATTATTAGTTGAATATAGTGCTTGCTCAAATAGTCCTTCCCCTACCATCTACCACTGATATGAGAGATTTTTTCCCTTTACCTGAAGAGTCTGAGGGGCCCTCCGGGGGGAAAGAGGCTAGAAGGGGTAGCCCATTAGAGGTAAGTGAGATTGTGACATCGGAGTTGGAAGAGTTTTCCAATACTCTTGAGGTAAAATCCAAAAAATTCCATTGTGGAACATTATCAGGTCATCTAGAAATTACTAACTAACATTTTTCCTATACAAGAGAACCCTATACGCAAAACCGGTTTATGCTTGATAATGGATGTAGCTTCATGATCAACACCTAGGATGATGGTGAGCAAAAAATCTTGTAAGTAAGTGATAACTAGGTTGACCCTTCCAGAATCATTGGAGATTTAATCCATATACAGCAGCCTCATTATAGGGCTCTAACCACATTGACTCAAGGGAAATACCAAATATTTGACCTCTATAATCCCACCCCTTATAGAATCCATACTGTTTTCAATCGAACCAGGTGAACAGAAATTTGTGTATTTCAAATTGAACAGTTCATCAAATGGTTTAGGAAATACAAAAGAGGATGTATGGGGATCCTGGAACTCCTCTCTAGAGGAGAACATCGATTTCCATGTAATTGGACTCCTAATCTAAACATATCATTGAAGCTACAACCGCAGGTAGGGTTTCTAGAGGGACAGAACCATATATTATCGAGGTGGAATCCAAAGATGAAGACCAAACACACAATATGGAACCAACCTATCTGATGGGACGCCATAGGTAGAACATTCAAAGAAATTTATGGAGGCATGCCCAGAATATAAACCTGTTGATTCAGAAGAGTTAAACGATACTTCTTCTGATGAGGAGTATAACTAGGCTATCAATAGCGGGTCATGGATAATGATCATGAACTTCATCATAGACACCCCAAAAACATAGTGGGTAGAACAAATGAAGATACATCATTCCTATCTATGTGAACTATACACTGCAGGAGTGGGTGCCTAACACCATCATATGCTCATTCGAGATTACATGGAGAAGAATATATAGGAGAACAATCATGGACTCTATCTCAATTGGCAGCAGAGGAAGTCTGTCAGCAACAAGAAACATCAGGAGGCTGCTCAAGATATCCAACACTTGAAGAAATGGAAAAATGAATATTGTACATTCATCGACACATAATCAGAATTCATATTGTGATTGAAGGAAAAATTGGTAGAGGCTGATGAGGAGATTGAGATAGCATCATATAGCATGTATAACATCTGAGATGATGAGGAACGGGCATGGTTCAGAGCCAATAAACTATGACCCATATATAGTAAAGAACAGAGGGAGCTTATGTGGTCACATAAAATCCTAGAGGCCTCAAGCCATAGAGTGGTTGAGATGAGATGCTCCATTAAAAAGGTAAACCCATCAATTGAAGGGGTCAATCCAAGGGGGCTGTAATTCGTAAAAACTCAAAAACATACTTTCATGATTTCCTACTTATTCTGGTCATGTGGATGTGTCTCTTCATATTCTTTAATTATTGAATCTCAATCATATCTATGAAAAAATCAGTGATCAATCCCTTATCTCATGTGGGTCGTGCCCGGTGTGATAAAAAAGGGATGACCATGTAATTATTCAACATGAATATGAGATCTCCCACAAATAACTGGTCATCCTATGTCTGAAATACCACTACGAATTTCTATGAGGAAATAGGGGGTGGTAAAAGAATATAGTTCTCAAAATAGCTAAACTCATTGTTCCCAACACGCTCTAGTGCACGAGTAGGATAATGCCAGCGACATTGGAATAAACATGAATGAAGGGGAATAGAATGTGTGAATCATAGTACCTAAAATTCGAATCCCAATGTGGGTGTTATGAAGATAGAGGATAACTATTGACCTATTTCAAATCATAGTATTCTCATCACGTTATCATGAAATTGGAAAAGTAAAACAAGGGAAACTGCATATCATCTTAAAAAAATTGTCCAAACATGAATTGTTGTCACATATCATTTAGAATGTTGAATGAGGATGATAGGTGAGACTTAAGGCCAACAATACAAACTCTTAGGGGGTTCCATCAAATATGAATGGAAATGAGGATCTGAAATGGAGTGAATGAAAAGCGTGGTGATGGAGTGATGGGTTGTGTGAATAAATTATATCACTCTTGAAATCACACCACTGTGATGAATGTACATTAGGTGAGCATATTCGGTCTGAACAATGACCAAATCTACTCCAAGTATGACCTCTATAGAAAGGGATGAGAATACCTTTCTATTTTACATCATGAAAATTTGGACGATAGATTTTTAGTTTAGCATCATATAGTGAGGATGATATATTGAATAGTTTAACCCTATATGACTAGAACATTGTGTATTGTTTATGTTTATACTTCCTAAACCGTGGTTAATAGTTTATAGTTATGTTACATAGACTAGGAATTATTCATTTTTTGGAATATAATTTAGACAATAATTTGGGGAGAATACCTAGAAGGGATAATGAAGATGTGGTTGGGCCCGTTGAGAGGTGCTTGAGAATCCCTACATATCCCGCGAGGCTAGGAATCAAGATGAACGTAGTTATTGAATCACAACCTAGTTATAAACCAACACTAGTGGAGTTAATCCACTTTGGTGAGGAAAATTAGGTATCCCATAATTTCTATGTGGAATCCTAAAATTGTATAGGGTGGGATTCTATTTAATGTATTGCATTGAAGGATGTGGGCATCTCAAGGGAGTTATATGTGGTGCAGTACATAAACCTAATGTGAATGAGGAAAAAAGAAGTCCAAACCACACCACATGTTCTTGAAAGGGGGATAGTTTCAAGTGGCCAGAAAGGTGAAAGGGGTTGCTTCTAAACCCTAGATATAGAGTAGAAGTCAATACGTATATCATGATAATGAGAATCCATACGTAGGTAGTTCGTGGGGATGGTATGGCAGATGACCAATATAAAAATGAACTACATCATTTTAGGAGAGGAAAATCGTAGTTATTACGTAGTTTAATTTCATGAGAACTAGGAAACTGCGAGTAATATTTTAATGGTCATAGTTTGCGGATCTCATGGGGTAGAGAGGTGATGTATAGAGTCCTGAGGCAACCCAATGTGAATGAGGACAAAAGAAGCCCATATAAAACTGCACATTTCCACAGAGGCCATCCTAGATGGAAATAGGGATGAGAATTTAATGACTCGATGACTATAACTAGGGATAATGTGATGGGTAATAACCACATACCTCATAGGGGTAAGAATCAAACAACATGTAGATCTCAAATGCCATGCAGTTTAACGTCATGTGGTAAGGATACTAGAGTTCAATGTTTATGGTCATAGATCTGGGACCGTTGGGATGATTGGTTCCTCAATGTCGGAACAAACCATATCCAAATCCCTAAGCCAATGTGAGCCATAATTGGTATGGGAAACAAGGGTGAATAATATATTTACAACACATGGGAGAACATGGTATGGAATAATGGTTTTATGTCAAGGCTGACCTCATGTTACTGGTTCGTCCACTTGACATGAAAAAGTGCATGGTGGAATAACACCAATTGTTTCAATATTCTCTCTGAACATGATGAAATTTAATGGAATGCGAATCATGGTGCCAATATGTAGGGAATAAAGTGGTTTTCCTAATGATGGAGGATACCTATTTACTATATTCAAAACACATCATTCATATAGTGGGACCTAGCATGGGGAAAACATGTGAGGGTTGGACACTGACCTTATACATGATGTGGGACCTATCTCAAATGTAATTTGAGATCTTCCAGGCCATTTCCCCAAAACTAAAAGTGATACATAAGGTTGTGAATCCATATCTCATTGGGTTCCTTTTGTATGTGAGAGATAATTGAGACCCATGAAAAGGGAAGGGTGAAGAGTGGAAATGGAATGAGACCATTTCCATTCAAAATTAAACAACACAGATCTTATACCACAACGCATCTTATAATGTTGATGAGGTGGGTTAGAGGTCAAATGGATAAAATAGGGAAGATGAGTCAAGTATATAGGAAAATAAAATGTGTAACAATGGGTTTTTGAACCCAGTGTTAAACTCAAGGAAAAATTCCCAGATATTCCTACGTATCCCACGGAGATTGAAATCAATCTCTATGTTGTTCAAGAATGTTGTACAGTTTAATTTCTTGTGGTAAGGATTTAGTTGAAAGGATTGTATCAAAAATTTAATTAGTATGTCATGAAAAAAAATAGCTCGATTTTTTTAGGGAAGAAGAATCCCCATACCACATGATGAACTCCCTAGGGGAGACTCAAGCCAGGGGGAAGAATAAGGGGATTTTGGAAACATGCCATGTATTTTAACATCAGGTAGGATGAAGGGGTACCTCACATTTAAGGTTGTGTAGAAAGGACCCTGAATTATTTGCATTTTAATTTCTCCACATCAGGACAGATCAATTTAATGTCACGTAGGATGAGTGAGATCTCAGTTAAAGATCATAGAACTTAGGCTATAGGATAAGGCTAAAAGGGACAAAAAGGTTGAGGAAATGAGGGTTGGACCATAAGATAAAATGTCAGAGCATTCCTACATATCCCATAAGGATGAGAATCATGCAATACGTTCTTCTATAATGTCATTCCGCTTAAATTCATGAGGTAAGGACATGGAGGGAAGGGATATATTTAAAATAGAGAAACATGGTGTGGCTATTGTCAACCCAAAGTGAATGGGGGAAAATCCCACACCACACCACATGTTTACAAAATATATGTCAATATGTAGGGCTGAAAATTGGGAACATGCAGCCAAAACCTAAGAGAAAATGCATTTTTGTTCCTATGTATCCCATAAGGATAGGAATCGAGCAACACATAGTTTTTAAAATGGCATGCACTTTAACATCACACAGTAAACATGAAAGGTAAATGGGGACTTTCTAGAGGGAGGCACATGGTGGAGTTTTAGGAAAATTGATGTGCATGAAGAAAAAAGATTTCCACATCCTACCATATACATCCTTTGATGAAAACTAAACCCATAGAGGGAAACCCAAGATATTGAGAGATTTCGTGGGATGGACCTAAAGAAAAAATGTATGGGAATTCCTACATATCCGGTAAGGGAAGAAATAAATCCACACATATTTCAAAAGTTGATTTCCAGTTTAACATCATGTAGTATGGAAGAAGAGGGGAGATCCCTGAAGTGGGGACACAAGACAAGGTAGTTTTATGCCCGATATGAATAGAGAAAAAGTACACATCACACCACATTTTTCAAAGATAAATAGGCTAAGGGGAACAAGGAAGGAAGAGTATATAGTACCTGGGGTTGGACCAAAAGACATAATGTCTAGGGGTTCCTACATATCCCATAATGAATGGAATCAAGCTACCAATATTATAGAAAAGGTGAAGTTTAACATCATGTGTTAATGAAAATGGAGATCTTAGTTTAAGGTCATAGATCTTGGACCGTAGATTCCCAGTTTAATGTCATGTGCATGGGATTGAAAGGTGGAAAAGGTGAATCTTCATGCCTAATATTTGGTAGATAATGGGGATGGTGATAATGATAGAGGATAAATATTGACCATGTTCACAAGATGGTATTTGTATCTTGTGACCTGGAATTAGAACAAACAATTGAACATCGATCAATGACCATATTTTAAAAGGGGTACTTCTATCAAATTGTTTCCCAAGATCCTTCGAGATGTAGGCCCAGAACGTTAGGTGATCCAATATGGCATGAGACAAGGCCGCATGGGGGTCCTTTAGGATGTGATAGATGATGATGTCCAAAACAAAGTGTCCCTTCAATCAGGGATGTACCCATGTAGTTTAACATCATGTGGTAAGGATGATGGAGTTATTATTTTATTTTCATGGATCTCGGACTACTTACAGTTTATAATCATGCATGATGAATGTGATCATAGTTTAACGTCGTAGATCCAAGATCATTTGTATTTTATCGATATACAGGATGAATGTGATCATAGAATAAGGTTGTAGAGACTATACTGTTTTTATTTTATCATTAGGAAGGAATAAAGGTACCGCTCATGTGAATAACTTCTTGAGGAATTTCTCATTTTTTGGGTGGATTAATATGCTCATTGTCCATGGTGACTTGGGAGTACACATCATTGGGGTAAACCCTATGAATGATATAGGGTACCTCTTATTTTGTTTCCAAATTAGGTGGTTCCCTTATTGGTATCATTGGTTTCCTTAGGGCCAATACCTTGTCACATTGGAGGAATAAATGGATATGAAATTTCTTATTGAAGGATTTGGCTATCTTTTCCTGATGCCTATCCAAATTTTTCAAGTCACGAAGCCTGTTCTCATTGAGGGATTCTAGTTTAGCTAGATGGAATTCCACTACCTTGTCTGATGTTTTCTAATTATAAATAGATACTTGGAGTAATGGAAACTAAATATCAATGGGAAGTACTACCTCTATTCTATACACCAGGGAATATGGGGTCACCTTGGTGGAATTACAATTCATCGTCAGGTAAGCCCAATGAGCATTAGGGAGTTTATCTGGAAAAATCTTCTTATTTTGACTAGAAATATTCTACAATATATTAGATAGGTTTTTTTTCAATTCCTCGATATACCCCTTTGATTGTGGGTGATTTTGAGATGTATGATTATGATAGATATTGTACATGGGATACAATTTCATCAACTCTGCCGCCCGAAAGTTGGTGCTATTGTCCGTGAGGACAACATGAGAGACTCCAAATTAGTGGATGATATTGGAGCTCAATAAATCATTGATAGAATAGGATATTCCATACTAATGTGGAATATCATCTCCCCACATTAAAATTAACTTCATAGAGGTCAGAATGAACTTGCACTGGTGAGCTATTACTGGTGGATACAGTCCCACGGCATCGAGCCACAAAACAAAAAAGGGCCAAGAGTACATTTTGGAATGGAGAGGCTCTAGCAACTGATGCACAAAATTATCATGGAATTGGAATGCATTGAAACTCTTGGTAAACTTGATATATTCATGGACCATGGTTGGCATAAAATTTCCCAACTATCATTTTAGAGGAAATAGTTTCGGCCATTCCTGATGTGTACAATAGGAACTTGTATGAACTTCCTGCATAACCTAAGGAATATCATCTCCTTGAATGAAATGAAGGATGATCCCATAAAAACCACATATATAGAGGATATTCTCAATACTGGGACCTTATTGTAGGGTGAACTGCAATACGCACGGATGATTTCGCTCGCATTCAACTCTATCTTTCAATATGTTGTTGTGTAGAAGGTACATGAAAAAAGAAGTCATCCAATCAGGGGTCTCTTATGGTACTGTGGTAGGGGGAGTCAGGGGGTACCAATGTGGATGCACCGGTGGTGATATGACTTACCTAGTGGCTATAATCATAATAGGACGTTTTGGGAGAAATGAATCTTCAATGCGGAACATGGATAATAAACCCATAATGGTTAGGCTCTGCAAGAGATGATGCAAAGATGAACAAAGAATTGACTTGACCATTATATGATAGGGATATATGAGTAACATCTAGCCAAGAAGGGTACAAGACCATCATCTGGGGAGTGTTATCTAACAGGGGTACAAGCTCTATCCTTTTTACAACATAGTCACCATTGATCTTCATGGTGAACATCTCATAGTTCTCCCTTCACCTGTAGGTGGGGAACATAAATCTCAAGGGCTAGATCTAGAACAATGATGTGGGATTGATTTTTAGACTCATTATTGGTGCATCTTACCAGGAACAAGAATTAATAGGTAAGGATATCTTTTGCATGTATGGTGAAGGTGATACCCACGCCTACTCTGTTGAGTCTGGGATCATTGATTCTCCTACCAGTACGGCCTCATGAAGAGAGTTTAAAGTAAAAATTCCAACATGATGTGTCATGATCCACATAGAGGACTACCTCACCTGATAAATAATTATCTATAGACTTCTCTGATGGGGCTTGATGGGTGGTAAGAAAGTTTACTAGTGCCTAACCATTGATAGATTTTTGTGAAGTAAATCTCATGTCATGTTGTTGAAGAATCACTGCCCATCGAACTAGATGCCCAATAAAATTGGTGAAGTTTAGAATATACCTTAGAGGACCCACACAAGATAGTAGATATATCCCATGGTGCTGTAAGAAATGTCAAATCTTCTACACAACGAATACGAATGCATGGTACCTCTTCTCGATAGAGGAATATCTTATCTCGGTATCTAGGAGCATGTGGTTGAGATAGTATAAACTATTATTTGTCCCATTATTTTTTATATGAGTGATAATGGAACCCATGGACCATTCTAGGGAAGTCACATAAAGGAATTCTGTATTTTTTGTGATAGTTGGAATCAGAACCAGGGGCAACAGTAGGTACTGAATGATATCCTCAAAAGTGGCCTAACAATCATTATCCCACCAGTATTCAGAACCATTATTTATGAACCAGTAAAAGGGATTACACTTTCCATAAATGTTTTCTATAAAACGATGTATGTAGGCTATGTGGCCCTAAATTCCTTAGAGATCCTAAATGTTAATGGGATGACACATTTGAATGATATCCTTGATCATATCTATATCTATCTTGATCCTTATATATCTAACTTCAAATATGAGTAACATTTCCCATGGTAACCATGATACAACACTTCAAGGGGTTCATCCTCAGGTGATAGAAGTATAGGAAGATGAACACATTCTCTAGATATCTGATATGGTCTTGAAGCTAGTAGGATTTTACCACCAAATCACCAAGGTTTCATTAAACCAATGATCAAAGGATCATCTTGAATATGAGGTGCATGGCATGTTGATATGTGTCACAAACATTATTCATACCTAAATGCATTAATTGGTTACCGAAAGTACCTTTTTGTGCTCTGAAGGTGGTATAAACTTATTCCATGGGAGCCAATCATATTTCATTATATCTGAAATACCAATCCATAAAAAATAGATCTTGGATTCTAGTGGTAGCATCGATCAACAGTTATATCATAGGAAGGGGAAAATCACCCATTAGATAGTGCCTTTTGAAATCCTGGAATTTGATGAAGACACTGACATGTCTTTTCTTCTATTAGAAAATAACAAGGATTGATATACATTTTGGGTAATGGAATACTGTGATGAATTTGAATTTAATGATCTTATCAACTACGGCCTTGATCATGGCACCGTGAGAAGGGTTCATCTTTCGGGAAGGTTGTTTGAACCTATGATGGTTCATTGGGAGACCTAGGTAGTGGATAGTGACTTGAGGATCCATCCTTGGCATCTCACCATATCCCTAGGTGAATACATCATGATGCTGCTTTAGGAAACTCACATACTATTGTTGCTCCTCTGCAGACATGGCTATGATGACAAATTATGGATTCAGATCTTGCTTAGTATCGAGGATCACATATACCAACTCAAAAATAGTTGTGGAGAAGCCATCCTCAAATGTGGGAGGGAAATCATCCAAATCCCCATCATCATCCGAAGAGATTGGTTTATCAACATGGGATATTCTTCTTTGTTGGATGACCCTGAATGAGTGCTGGTGCTAGCCTGAGCAGTAGTGTCCTCTTTACTGGAGGGCTCCCGCACTTTAGAAACCATAGAGATGAAATCTATAGATCTAATTATGTCAGTCCTTCGACCTAATGCGTGAAAAATGATAATATCAAAGAAACATTGGTACGTCCACTTGGGATGATTCATCCTAGCACTTCAGAATAAGAAATTATGATGTACTATTGTTTCCATGGGGAAACATCCTGATACCTTATGTTGTAAGGGGATATGGGGTCACTCAAGCCCAATTCATGTATGAGTATGAAGTGATCTTCTTACTTTCCATGCACTAGGGAACAAGCTTTCCCCTTGTCCTATAGATGACAATGCAATTCCCCATGTCTTGGGTTAATGACTCCAATCAGTGAATTGGGAAAATGTAGGAATTATCCAATTCTTCCCATGGTCTATCAATAATATTTGTATTCTCAAGAACATTAGTATCAACCCTATTTTCCTTGCTCCTATAATAGTCAGTATCATGGTAGCGGGATTAACAAATGGATAATGGAGACGCATCACCATTGAGAATGCCCACTCAGCCATTAATAGAATACTTGAGGCATCGGTGATATGAGGAGGGGAATGTCACATATAGATACATCCCGAGTGTACCCACAAACACATTATAGGAATTTTCCTATGAGACAACCCTTAAATTTGTGCTGGTATTCAGGAATTGTAATTGGGTCTTCAAGAGGATTGTGTCAATTGGTGTCTTCTATGTCATATTATATCTTTGGATCTTTACGTCTGAGGGATCCAGATCTATTTCCGATAGACCTACCATTCAGAGCATCTAGGATAGGGTAAGATTGATCCCAGAACCCTTATCAATAACACATCGACACATTTCCACGCTGTTGAATTGGCCAGTAATATACAACAGGCGATTGTTCCCCAACATAGGGAAACCTTCATCTTCTCTAGAGAATGAAATGGTGGCATGAAATTCCGTATTATTAACTTCCTCAGCATTTATGGATTCTATATACGATACCTCTATCCCAAACTAATGGTGGATTATTAAAGGATCTATGAGGGCTTAACGCATGTCTGCATATAGGCAGAGAGCCTTGATTATCGAGAGACATGTGAGAATTTTATAAATGTGCTTACGTACATCATGAATTAATTCAGGGATCACACTTCTGTCGATAGGAGGTTGCTCTAGGGAAGGAGGTATAATGGACTTTAAAGATAGAACCGTAAGATTCTGAATGTTGGTATGGATTTCCCACTACTCATCTATTAAACCAAGAAGAGTGACCATCGGCTGATGACCAGATAAATAAGGCATGTCTATAACATAACATGGCTGACCATAGTGCGGTTGTGGCATCAAATACTTGTCATGTAATTTAAATGATGATGGATGTAAATCTAACGAAACAATTTGATAATGACGAACATGTTGATCTCTACATTGGGCCTACTGTCTAGTATCAGTGGTGTACATGTATTGTCTAGAAACAATTTCCTGAACGTTATGCTGTTTCACATACCAATAGATCCATTGATATTGGTGTCCAAATGGCACACTAGGAGGGTCTTCATGGAACTTCTTGTCTTCGGGAACAATGTAAGTTTCCACGGGTTCGATGGTATTTACTGATGCGTACTCCTGATCATCACTCAAGGACTCCTCAATTTCTGGGTGAATTATGGGGGCAATCACAATCTCTAGGGGAATGAAATCAGTTAGAGTATGAGAAATATTTGTAACATGTAGAGGGATTTGAAATCCCTGGCATCATCAGCACCCAATCCCTTAATATGGTGAATGATGAGGTGTCAACGAAGTGGTAGTAGCTGGGGTAGCACAACATCCTCGGATGGATCAAGTTGCTTAAAATGGTCATGGATAATACCATGATCTTGAGAAACATCATTTCATTCTATACAATCATCATAATTTTGAGACCCATGGTGAGTTTCCTGCTTCCATTCACCCTCACTCTCGCTATCAAGGTTTTTCGACACACATGCCACCTGTTCCGGATCCAGAACCAGTCTAACTATTTTTTTATCAAATTGGTCATGAAGCCTATCTTTGAACTGATATTACTTCATCAGAGTTTGTCCATGAAGCTAGTGATTATGGTATAAATTTGGTATATTACTGAGATTTTCGTTCTCAGCCCTCCTACATTTTGGAAACCGTAGGATTCCATGATCTAAGGCACTCTAAAAATAATTGGGGATGTGATAGTCAATGAATGAGTAGGACTAGTTTATTAAATCAACAAAAGGGGATCTAGGAGCCTAGCTCTAGAGAGGGGCTAGATCTTAGTGAGGTGGTCGAACCTGGTTCCCTTCCCAAGGCAATGGTGGTGAGTTACGCGGTGGCACTTTTATATTCTGAGGTGGGAGATTTCAAGTCGTAGGCTAAGCCTGAGGCGGTGGACCTCGACAAGGATATGGAAGTGTCACTGTAAGAAATAATTATAGTTATTTATAGTCCTCAATCTATTCAACAATAGTGGTCTCAGCCTTGGATACTCTTCTTATGGGAGCTTCTAGAGGCAATAGGCGTGCCTTCTTGGATTTCTGCAAGGCCTCCTCTAAACATTTAACATTGTTAGAGACATCCCAGAATCCACATGGGAAGTTCTAAGAGATGAGATAAGGAACCATTTTGGTCTTCACATTCCCTATGCACATAATTATGAGTTTTTCTAGAGTAATCTACATATCAAGTGATTGTGTGAGGCCCTTCCACCTGGAGAAAAATTCTATGGATTGCTAATCCAGTAAATATATTCACTTGAAATGATAAGAAATACTATTCTTATGTGTTGTGGAAATAAACTGACATAGAAAATGGTTGTGGATATCCTCTCAACCAGTTATGGATCCTATTGTTAATTGGTTGTACTAGATGAATGTGGGCCCTTTAAGCATCTATACGAAACATCAGAGTTTAGTAGTATCATTCTATTATAGAGTTCCCATCATGGGTCTACATCTTGAAATGAAGTTGGCTAGATATTGTAGTGGGTCACTTTCCCCATTGATAGTGGAGAAGGACGATTTTTCATGGCTTGGGGTGCTGGGATATCATCCACCCACGCCAAATATGGTTTTCCATCATGTTAGATTGTCACCAATCCAGCTTCAAGATTGATGAGGTGAGCGATGAGAGTAATCATTGGATAATATTGATGAGGATTTCTATCTTGATTATAATTCAAGACTAATAGAGAATTTCCATGTTCTTCAATGTGGTAGGCTGGCGGAGTGGCTCATGGAGTGGCTTGTTTAATAAACCTAGGGGCCTCTAGAGGAATCGGTGAAGCAGCCAGTGGGACCTAAGACGGGTTATGAGGAAGGATTTCTCGTAGCTTAGATGGATTTGGTGATTCTTATCTGGGTAATTTCTCATAAACATTATCCTATACACTATCTATATGGGTTGGGATATCAAAATCACTTGGTGGAAAATTGATAGGGGAAGTGGTTGCAATCCCTACAACCCTGGAAGAGGACGGTTGGGATCATACTAAGGATCACATTAATCTAGTGACCATTTTGCGGTGTCCTCATCATGGAGCTCATCAATGATCCTTCTATGTTCCATGAGCTATTGACACAGTGCAACCTTTATGGGATCATCATCTGTCATTTTCACTGAACCAGCCAGATCAAAAGGTTTAACAGTCCTAGAGTGTGATTTTCCCTTGTTAGGATATCAACCCAAAAGAAATGACTCTAAAATTTCAGTAAGGTCAAGTGTTTGTCTTTTCTAGAGAGTTTGTACACTCATTAGGACTTCTAGGTGTTGTGCTGCCTCAGTGGACTATTCATATTTTATAGTCCTTGTGCCAATTCCCTCTTCAAGGTAAATCTCTGGAACTGACATTTTTATTATCGTGATTCCCGAAGGCATGTCCTTAATATCATTAGGTGAAGAAGGTTGTCATAGAATATGATGGAAATATGGGGCAGCACACTACCCCCAACCATTGATATGGACATGTTGAAAGCTGTAATAACATTACAGAGCACTCTAAAGCACTGAAAGTAATGTCGCTAGAGGATGTGATTACAACTAAGTGACGTAGTTTTTTGACAAATAGGGAGTGTGGCCAACCCAACTAGGTGGCATTACCGACCAATTTAATTGAAGTTTTCCCATCATTTGGGGTTTTCTCATCATCGATGATGGAGACGAAAATGTGTCATTCAAAAGGTTCAATGGATGGACATAACCTTATCCAAGGTGGAGACTCTATAATAATGAACCTTGTAGCTAAAATTGTTTAGAAAATATCAGGGAGATCTTCCACTGGATGAATTTCACAAAAACTTCTTGGCTCAAACTCAGGATCCAACTGTTGGTTTCCCCATTCATCCACTGGGGGTGGTTGAGGGATTAATAATGGCACTGATGTGGAAAATTCCAAAATTATGATGGTTAGAGAAGTGTACGGTGCACAAGATGACAAACTGTAGCATCATGGGATTTCTTCCAGAGAATTCACTGACTATATCACCACATCCATATAGGATGGGGTGTTGGCCAATTCATCCTACACAGGATGGGCAGTAATTGGCAGTGGATCAGGCCGGTGCTCATTTTTGACCAGTCCCTAGAAATATTATATGTGATATCTTGTTGACATAGATAATGAACCAGGTGGTGACATGGAGGATTTCACCATAAGACCCTGTAAAAGAAAAATTTCCCTCCTTTGTATTTATCTATAAAGGGAATCCAGGATCTGGTGCATCTAACATTCCAAGAGGAAAATGATGGTACGTTGAGTTCCAACCACAGACCCCAATATAGAGGATCAGTGTGAGGGTCCTTCACCAAACCTCACTCAGATTGAGAGTCTGAAATGAAGAAATGATTGATTATGATCTATAATTTCTCAATATCCTTATTTTGGTGGCAATGAACTACCCTCCTATCCTAGGATGGTTCTTCAGGGTAGGTTAGATCTTCGACATGGGGAAGACATTTTTTTGGGTTGGTGTATGATTACGGAGGACCTCCGCTTGGATGAGTCAGGTTAGTGCCTCCATGGGGAGGGACCCTGTGTGAGTTTTTGATGATGCGAGGAAATTCACAATGATGATCTAGGAGATGGGGAAAACGTCCAAACATAGGACCATGAACATGGGAATGACCTCCTATGTGTCTCTTAATAGTTTCATGGGGAGGAGCTCCTTGTTGAATGCAGGAGCAGGGAGGACCTCCACTCTGGATAATGATTGTACATGGAGGACATTCATACAGAATATGATTGTTGAGGGTTGACCCATGATGACTTCTTATTATGTCAATGATCAAAAGATTCAACCCAACCTATTGATGGGGTTACTGATGTCTCAATCATGATCAGGAATAGTGGTTCCCATGTTCGGTTGTAATAGGGATGTGATAGAACATGGAGGTGGTGGCTCGAGACATTGATGTTTTAGAATATGATGTCCCATAAAGGGAACCCTCATGAGCTTATTCCTGACATTTTCATCAGACCAGTTGAGATGGGGCCGACAGTGTCGGGGTATGGATGACCTTCTCAGCTTGCAGGGACTGCTGGCGGCATTGCCATGGCATGGTGGGGGCCCTTAATGGAAGTCACTTGGCCGAAGTCTGATCTAGGAGGACTCATACACCCCTTACATTCTCAGAATAATGGAGTGAGTCATAAGAGTGTTCTGGTGAGAGGATCCTGAAATTATTGATGACCTGAGTGGGGAGAAGTTTCTCACTACATGGAATGTGGGTGCGGTGACGACGGTGGGTCACTGAGGCATCCAAATCATGATAGACCATATCCTTAATTGGGATTACCCCCTCATGTTCATCTTGTTAAACAATATTATTGACCAACCACATTTGAATAAATTTAGAGGGTGAAATGGGGAGTGGGGGATCAATATATGTGGTTGTGGGAGTCATCGTAGAAGAGGTGAAGTTGTGCGGGATTGCCTCATATGGATTTCCCCTAACCCTATGTCTGTGAGAGGGATTATATTATTTTCCTATATCTATAATATGGGTACTAAAAAGAAAGAATATTTATACATCAGTACCAAAAGTAAGATAGTGATTCCCAGTTCCCCAGCGTCGTTCAGTCTTCCAAGGATGAATATAAAGATCCTTGCGGAAAAAATTGCATACCGAGATGCCCAATGATTAACTATCACAAATCCTAGTGAGTTTCACCCCAGACCCACTATTTTAATTCTAGGACCTAGTTCCAGTTATCTAGATCATGTGACATTCTCATCTAGTGATGCCGTGAATGCTAAAAATCCCCATATTAATGAGAATATGTTTGCATCGGGTCCAACATTTCTGTTTCTGATGCTTTTGTTGTGGTGCATAGCATCTGTGATGACCCAGGGATTTTTTCCTCACATTATCACTTTCCATAGGTGGGAAACATTAATCACTTCTTCATCAATGTTTTCTATTTGATCAAAATAGTATGATGGTATTTCTGTCTCTTCTTCCATGGATTCCTCTTAAAAAAATTCACCTAGTCTGGGTCTCCCTTAATGTTTAATACGTTGTTCGTGAATATCATCATGATTCCATATCTTTATGGATTCCAGTTAACTACAAATATTTTGTAAGGACATCCCCAAGGGGGTCAAGTCAGGGTAGTAACCATTGGTCAAGAGAGTATTCATGTTAAAGCATCATTGGTGTGTGTGGATTCTCAAACACAGGTACACCAAGATTTTATCTTATCAGATTGATTCTCGAGGGAGTGGAAGCCAGATGAATCCCATTTTCAATGCAGGGAATTATATGTTGGAGGAAAGTATCGGTGGAATTCCTCATATACCCATGTTTAACATGGGTTATGCCACAATTTTATCATCTGGAGGAAATAGATCAGACTGATCAAAACACTGATGGGGGGGATCAGAAGGGTACATCCCTAGGAGTGAGTACATGGAATGTTTACCCAATTGAGGGGTTATAACACCAAATAATGACAAACCCAAGATGACATGTTCCAAAAAGGGGAAGGTTTCACACCATGAAAAATAATCTAGGCACCAAAAATGGCATATCAGAGAGTAGGATGAGTCTACAAAAAAGGCACGTCGAGGTTTACAATTGGACAAGATTGAACCTCGAAGAGGATTTCTACGTACCCTGTTTATAATTTAAGGATCAAAACCCACACATTTTAGATCGATGAGGCATGAAATCATGGTGTACCTAAAGGAAAATTTCCATGATATATGATGGGGAATACACATGTTTTTTCCCATACTGATGGCATGATTTTACTGGGATGTTGCGGCCCTGGTATGATAAGGGTGAATATGGATGGAGTATCGAATGGCAGAATGAATGGGGTAGGAACCAAGAACCAATGTGAAGGTGAAAATATTGGGATTGAAACTCAATGTGGTTTCCTACATATCCATGTCTAAGGGAATCAATGTACACATAGTTCTAGAATTGGGTTGATGAGTTACTTGAAGAGGTTGCTCGTAAGGATGATCAGATGGATGGGGGACCTAAAGAAATAGAGCCAACATGTTATAATATGATCTTCCTGAGATAGAAAGGGTTGAGTAAATGACCATAATGGGACATGGGGAATGGTATTGAAACTTAGGGTGGCTTCCTATGTACCTTTATCAATAATTTAAAAGTTTAATGTCCACATAATTTAGATATGGGGCATAGTACAGGGTGTATATAAAGGACAAAAACCTGATGACATAAAGGTGATTATGTGTGGTCAGGATCCCATCACAAGAGGGATACTATTGTTTAGAGGTGTATGGATTTGGGTAAGGGGCTTAATAATGGTTATCTTCCTAGGAACCAGTCTAACACCACTATGGGGTGGACCATAGATGTGGGTCCCAAAAACATGGATGCAGAAGTTTAATAGTGTTTGGGGTCGACCCTCGGCGAGGCTTCCAACATACCCTATCTTGGTGACAATGATAAAAACACATGTAGATTGAAAGCATATAGTTTAACTACATGTGTGATGGAAGGGTCATACTATTTAATGTCATGCCGGAAGAGGGTGAACCAATGTGAATTGGTCAGGACTGATGGGTCTTAGGCTTTAACCTCAACGAATCTTCCAATGTAACTTTCTTGAAAGGGGTAAGAAAAAAATTCAACGTAGTTCGGCAGAGAGGGGCATGGGGTTTGCATATAATTAATTACCAAAAGAGGATGTCATGGATGATGCTTAATATAAGTCCATAATAATGTTACTTTGTGTGAGATACAAGTGGCAACAAAAAACATGATGATTGAATCGCGAAATTTTCATCAATGATGAGTGGAGTTGGGCTTACATATGATTAGGATCCAAAGAAGAAACAAGGTCCTACATGTGGTTGGAGTCCCATGAGAGAAATATTGGGACATAATCTAGGAGGGAGGCCCAAGGATGATGTCCATATATATGAGTATGATTCTTCATACAGGGAGAACCATATCATTATAGGTCAGGGATTACGTTGGGGATTCCCAAGTAGCACATGGTGAAAAAACGTAGAGGGGGAGGGGGAGTGAGCAGGTGCTGGTGCCCATTACCTTATTGGTCCTCTCGGGCCTGTCACACATATGGTGGTCATAGTTTAATGTTATGTGTTGAGGAAATGGTTTCTTGGATGTTTAACATCCTGCAGCTCAGATGATTAGGATTCACTCCTCACACCTAGGACATACATAACTGGAATGCTTTAACCCATTACGAATGGAAGGAACCAACAATAGAGTTGGTAAATGGGGTTGTGGAGTGATCCATTGGCGGTTACAAATTAGTGTGTCTATGAGAAGAAGCAATAAATGGTGGCTTTCCTATGCGATGATGAATGGGGCAGGGCAACATTATATGAAGAATCACTCGGGGTACAATGAACTGAATATGTACTTTCTCGGATGGCTTCACGGAATAGGGACAACGAATCAGAATGCATCATAGAGAGGGTCTTTACAAATCTCTCGTTATTTAGGAAGTCAAGGGGCTTCATGAAGAAGTTTAATTTGTGAAGCACGGGGACCTAGCCTCATCATGGTGTCTACATGTGCTTGGATAGCTCTTCGCAAAGACTATGTGATTTGTGAAGTTCTATGTACCAAAAGGGGTCTCCTTCCACCATGATGGCTAAAAGGATTTGTGAAGGGCATCCCCTATTGAAGCGGAGGTAAAATAGTGCAAAGGTAATGTTGCTTCGCAATAATAAAATTCCACAAATTATTCATTTTCTTGATGGTTTATAGAGGAAAAGAGGTTCTTCGGAAATAGAGACAACATAAGGAAAAAAGTTAAGGGTTTAGATCCATTGGAGTTAGGGTGGGATATGTATTTATAGGCACTGGGCATCACAATTCTATGAGGATGTCTAGTAAAGAAAATCATGCTTTACATTTGAAGGAAGATCCATTAAGTTTGTAGGACTCATGGATTCTTCCCTCCACGGATTTATGGTGGTCACATAGGCTCAGGTCAAATTCCTCAGACTCGTGGAGGCTTCTATCAATGCCTTTATAGTGTTTGCAGAGGCTCCGATCAAGTTCCTTATAGTCACGAAGGATTCTATCGCTGCCTTTTTAGCGGTCACTGAGAAGTCCTTTGAGGAGGTGGTGGGGAAGCCTTCCAGGTAGCTTTATGGTGGGCTTGATGCATGGGGACATTGTGAAGGCACTTCGCAATGCACACCCTTTTATATTTTGCGCCATTTCCGGAATTATTCCAAGGTAAGGAATTTTCATTCAAATAACATCATAGAACTTGAATATAATCATTAAAACTCTTATAATCCATCATTATTGTTTCTTAACCTAATTATCCATTAGAAATTGAATGGGCTTCATACAAACATTTTCAAACATGATGAAACAATGGAAAATAAATTGGATTCATTAAAATCACTTTGAAACATAACTAACCCATGTAAAAGAAACTTTTCTATAAATATATTTCTAATGAAAAAATCCATTTATATAAAAATATTAATTTCATACTTGGATCATGTGCCCAATAAATAATTTCTATCACCAATGGATGAAAAATTAGATGTAAAATAATTTGAAAAGGACATTTAGAACATATCTTGAAAATAATATCCATTCCTCTTTGAAAAATTATTTTTTAAAACATAAATCATTCAAAAAATATTTTCCTTTTATAAAATATTTTATAAATTATGACCAAATATTTCAAAATTATTTAAAAATCATTGTATTGAGAAATTATTTCACAAAATACTATTAATTGAATATATTTTTAAATGTTCATTTAAAATAATTTTTAAAACGTTTTTTAGAAAACATTGTTTAGGAATAAAACAGTTTTTTCGACTGGAGAGAGAAATAATGATAGATTTTTTTAAAAACAATTTCTTTGTTTTAATCAGAATAAAAGATTGAAAAATAGATCCATTACATGAATATGTAATTAATTTCTATAGAATATGATAATTTATTATAATTATTTAGATATAGAATGTGAGATTTTATAATCAGAAACGTACTCATAGAGAATACTAAAAAACTGTATGATTGTAACATAAATTAATTAACACTTTGGTAACATTGAATCATAATACACATTAATGGATTAAATAAAATGGATGTTAAAAAATAATTAGGATAAATATATAAAGGATATTACATGTCATAGGTGGTGTATATACAACTCATGAATTAAAATATGTTCATATCATAAAATAAAACTCAATGAATGAAAACTGAGACAAAATACATTACTGGTATGGTAAAAGTTAAACTGTTATCCCAAAGAAATAAATATCTTTAAATTGAAATGTATATAATAGTAAATTTGATTATAAACATTATTAAATACATTAATTTTTAGTATATATACTTGAAAAAAATTATTTGGGGGACATAGATTGTGTCTCATGAAAGTTTTAACACCTTAATATGTTATGGTATTCCTATTTGTAAATAAATTAAATTTCATTGATAGATTACATCACATAAAACACCAAGCATAAAAAAGAAATTAAATAATAATACTTAAATATGATAGTTATCACCAATCCAGTGGAATTAAGAGAATGAATAATATTAACAAAATTATGCTAATATTTTTTACAAATTTTTATAATATGAAATATATGGTTACCAATTAAATAGAAATAAATAATAGAACAGATTGAACATAATTTTGTTTTTATAGAAGAAAACTATTTCATAGCCACAATGACATTATATATTAATAAATTTAATAAATCACTATTATTGAATGATATTAATGAAATTTATATTTTATATATTTAATCAATTCTTTTTAATTTATCCAAAAAATTTATGGGCATATGATAAGAAATTAACCAATTTTAATCATAAAAGGATAAATATTTATTAAGGTAGTTTTTCTACCTTTTGATGTCACACCAATTTTAAATTTAAATTTTGATAATTTTATTTGATTTATATTGAAAACTATTATCTTTTAATGCACAATATAAAAATTTCCTTAGGGCAAAATTTTCATATTTTTAGAGAAATTTCATTTTTTGATGAATATTGAAAATTTATAAATTTTATTTTAAAATTTATTTACTTCCAAATTTATTTACATAGAAAAAACAGATTTTAAATTGACTTTAACATCTAATTAGTTCGATTATACATCAATAAAACAAATTATTGTCATTATAACCAATTTCATATTGGAACTGAATATAAAATCATTTCAAATGTTGAAACATTTCACTACAAAACCCACCTTTTTTATTGTTTTTTTATGATTATTTTTTGAATTTAATTATTAAAATTATTTTAATTTAATAAGGTAAACTTTATTATATATTTATAATCCTATGATATACATTATTTTTTATGGAAAATTTTAATTTTAGGTATAAAAAATTTACCATGGTAAAAAAATTATTTTCCTCAGTATTGATAAAATTTTTATAGGGGTTAATGTTACAAGGTCAAAATTAACATGACTAAAAAGTAAAAAAATTAATTAATGGGTTAAGTAATTATCAAATATAAATATAATCAAAAAATTAATTAAAAATATAATTATTTGAATTTTATTCCACCATATTGGGTTTGGAATTAATAATAACATATTCATTGTTTAATTACTTAAACCAACCTCTCTTGAATTACAAATATCACCAATAACCTCACAATTTCGACTCAAATAATTTTAGCTCAAAAAATTTCTTCAAATGTCTACCCTAATCTGTCACTGCATGACTATTTTATGATTGTATCACTAAAATAGAAATCCCAAGCTCATCAAGTGTCTTTAAATGAGGTGATATTAATGAGTCAATTTTCTCAATATACCTCTCCTAATTTATATTATTTTTCTACTATATCCAATTATTTTTCATTTATAAAGTAATAATAATTATAGAATCATTTTAATATAGGAATTTTATGTTATTAATTTAATATATTTTATCAAACCGTTTTATTTACACTTATAATTTAAAGAAACAAAACTGTTATTCTGGTTATGCCGGTTAATCACCTATGTGAATAATGTTTTGGTTCATTTTCCATTACTGATTTCATGGATGGTCATAAAACAATTATTTCTTTAAAATAATATTTTAATAAGTATATTATGTCATATTTAATAATTTGGTTCTAATATATACTCATAATAGTGAAAAAAATGATATTAGTTGTTGATGTTTGGAAAAATTGCCAAAATAAAATTAATGTCTATCATTATCATTTTATCTAATGAATCGTCTGCATGTTTGAAACAAATTATATGGTAATATTTTTTATATTTAATGTTCATTAATATTATTTCATTTCCCTTCTATGGTAGTATTACCATTTTCAACGATAATACATAATGACACATAAATGAACTGATCATGGAACTATGAAACGAACCCACATGAAACATTAAAAATAATGAAATATTATTAATGAATTGGTTTTAAGACTTTATTAAAGGATATTATAAGGTGTTGTAAATATGAATATTTTCATATAATGATTCAATAAAATTATTTAAACCAATATACATGAGGTTAAATATTTCTAAACTAATGGGCATCGTGAGGTAAGGGTTCTGTCATCTATCTTTTACTTATATGAGATATATTCCTTATCAACCACTTATTTATGTTGTTTTATATACTAATACATTTCCATGTTATATCATTCATATCCTTATTCTCATGATATTATATCTTTCAATAAATTTCATTCCTTCAGGGAGCTTATAATATAATTGTTTCAAAGTGGTATGGGACACATTGTAGTGTTTAAAGATTATTTTCCCCAAGAATATTTCAGTTTTAAAATTTTATGTATTTTACTCTAGGTTATAATCCATTGATAAATCTTCTAATTCATTGAGTTTGATCACTTATGATACAATATAACATATTATATTTATTTTTTGTTCATTAGTTTGACTGATGATGTATAATTTTTATATCATTCACTATATTATTATTATTTTTTGTGATTAAGACTACATAACAGGAAATTTTATTTAATTTTAATATGATTGTTTCAATACAAATGTATATGATGACTATGTTTAGAAAATTTCAAATGATAAATTTATTTGACTTGTTATGTTATAGACAGGGCCCCCTATAGCCAATCGATGCATCGATAGTTCTCATGTGACTAATTATATTTATTTTTGGGAATGGAATTACCCATTAATTATGTTCACAACAAGAAGCATTAATTATGATTGATTATTGGCATGAATAATTGATTTTATAATAATCTGGGAATGAAGCCTCGATTGTATGTTTCATATGTTCTTCATTATTCATTCCACCATTATTATATTAGTTTTCTATTTCCATGTGATTATTGGATTAGTGTAATATCATGGTTTAATTTTTATAGATCCTAATATTATATTTTATTACATCCATATTTAACTCAGATTTTTGATTAATTGGAATTTTTATCAGTCACTCAACCTTCCAAAATTATTATCCATTTTTTATTTATGATATGTTCCAATATACCTAAACCACACTGACCATATTTTCTCAACCATTTCATATTTTATATTTCCCTAGTTTTTCATGAAGTGTATTATTATTTATATGAAGGTCTACGCTAAGGGGGTAAAAGTGCTCTCAATGAAACTACTTTTTCATATTTAAATTTTAATTTTAATTTCTAATGTGTATCTAGTTTACTGATACTACTAAAATATTCAGTACAATGGTATTTTATCTCATGTATCCTATTCCAATGTTATAATTTAATGCAGTGACTCTATGCTATGGTGTTCGAAGTCATTACAATTGGTATCAGATAATATTTAGATGACACATTGGGAACTAGATTATAGAAATCATAGATTTGAGAATATGACCTAATGTCTGGCATTGAGAACATATTTAACTATAGGATATCATTCTATAGATTTTGAAATTAAAATAGATAATATATATTAAACTTAATGATTCATAGATAGAGAAATTTTTACGATTTCGACATCATATAAATTATTCATCATCACTATGAAATTTATTGATATAATTCGTGTTTATCACACTATTATTTTGGTTTTAGTTAATGAATGGAACTAGATGGAACTAGCTTACTTATGAATTTGATATAATATTTGTTTAGATTTTAATAAGAAACACCCATGTTAATGTTTTAAAGGAAAAATATAATGTTTTTGGAGTGGAATTAGGTATAAAATTTAATTAATTTCCATGAAAAAATGGAATGTTTGGAATAATTGTATCCCTGATGTATTACTAATGGGTGCTTGTTTTAAATTTGGAATATGATGGAATTATAAAAATAAATTTCCCACAGGGATCATCAATAGAATCAGCATGATTATATGAGTAATAGTTATAGTACTAATGATGAAGAGATTACAAATGACAAATTAAAGGAAGGAGGAATGTGAAGACGAAGCATAGTTAATGGTTAAGAATGAATTGGAATGATTATAATTTTTATATTTGTATTAAAAAATTATGTTATAAAATTATCAATGATATTATGGTTTTAATAATTAATAGTTATATAGTGATTTGATTATAGTACCTATTCATTAAGGATTTAAATAATGTGTTGAATAATACCAATAACAAAGAGATGTGATTATGTACAAGTAAATCATTTTAAAACACATGTCGAAGGGAAGATAACCCTTAATAAATTCTTGATATAATAATTAAGAAGTTATTTTCATTGGATATTTTTGTCGACCATGAATGTAGTTAGTGATTTGATGGTTTTTTATCTTTTTTCGTTTAGCTATATATTTGTATTTAAGGAATATATTCAACATGTAAGATTTTATTTTTGGAAGAATGCATGTTTTCATTTAAGTTTTTATGATGATAAATATAATGATATATTTTGCATGTAAAAATAATAGAATCATTATATTTTTTGGGGAATCTAATTCTATGAATATTTTGGATATTTATTGATCTTTATTTTAAATTTTAGGTCTTTGAATTTGGAAAGAAATATTTTGGATGATTCATAAAATTAACTTCAATTGTATAGAATTAAATAAAACATTCCATATTATTGTTTGAGAAAAAAATTTGATTTATTATATTGGATATCATGTTATAATGTTTTTTGTGTCAGTAAACATGTAAGTCCCGAAGGAATTACTTTTGGATATTATGATCAATTAATGTGATTCAGGAATTTAAAATAAATTTTTTATTATGAACATTCATTTACTGGGGTAAGGGATGAAGTAAAAGAAGATAAAATCACAAAAAAACGATGATATTATGATTATGAAATGGGAATTAATAAAGTATACTTTTATCAGGTGATTATCTTGATAGTAAGAGAATTCCTCAAATCAAGAATTGGAAGTTTGACCGAATAATGTTATTTTTTTTTAGTACCATGCAATCATTTTCTTTTTTAACCCCTAATATATTTATGGTTTTGTGATGGTATAATTTATCATGACCACATTATCTATCACTCTCTATTAGAACATGATGGTTAGATTTGTCTCCCATGTCCTAGTTTTCACTTCCCACTAATGTTATCCTATCCATGTTATGCAAGTTACTCGTCTTTGTGGAAAAAAAATTCTGTTTTCCATTAGAGATATCTTCAAGGGTCATAAAACTATTAATTTGGATAAATAATATATAATAATTATAATATATCTTATTAATTTTTTATGAAATATATATTCATATTTTTAAATAAAATGAAACTAGTTTTTGGAGTTGAAAAAAAGACCAAAATAATCTAAATTTTTACCATTGACATTTTATCTAAGGAATCAAACTAATCATAGAAATCTGAATGATATATGGGACCATTTATAATATGGTATGTTAATTAATATCATATCAATAAATGGATGGTAATGTATCTCCATTTTACCGGATAATCCATAATTACAAAAAAACAATCAAGAAACCTTGAAATGAACGCACCCAAAACAATGAAAATAATGGCATGTTATTAATGAATGGGTAGTAAGATGTTATAAAAGGTTAATATAAGGTATTATAAATATTAATATGGTTCTTTAGTTAGTAAATAACATTATTTAAACCATTATAAATGAGTTGTAAGAACTCTACATTAAAATAAAGAACAAGGAAGGTGGTTTCTCATCTCTCTTTTCCTTCTATGTGATATTTTCTTTATTCACCAATTATTTTTTTTTATGTAAATAATTCTCCATTGAAATTTTATATAATTAATATACTTATTCTAGTAATATTATATGTTAAAATTAATTTTAATCCTTCATGGGAATTCTAATTCAAATGTTTTTATGTGCTATGGAACTCTTTGTAATATTTATAGATTAATTTCTTCAATAGTTTTTCAATGATCACATTTAAATTTTTTTATATTATGTCAAAATACATTGTTGAATCATATGATTAATTGGGATTTATCTCTTTTTATTCCATATATCATATTCTATTAAATGAATATTTACTAGTTTTTTTGGGGATGTACAGTTCTGGTACCATTCCCCATTTTACTCTGAATTTTTTGTGATTATATTAAGGTAATGGGTAAAGTTACTTAATTTTTATAGACTCATTTCAATAAAAATTTATATGTTGATTATGTTTCAATACTTTCGTATGATGAATTTATTTGAATTATTATGTGATAAAAGGGTCCCTCTATAGCTCCTTGATGCATCGGAAGGTCTAATGAGACAAACTAGGATGATTTTTCACCAATTTCATACCCATTTATTAGTATCTAAACATCAAGCCTTAATGATGATATATTCATGGAATAAATAATTTATAATAATTGATTCATGGAATGACTCCATGATAGTTTATTTAATATTACTATTATTATTCATTCAATCATTATGAGATTATTTTTTGATTTCCATGTGATTATTTGAAGAGTAAAAAAATAATGGTTAGTTTTTAAAGCTCATGTGAGTATCTTTTATCCCTACCATATTGTGGTCGTGTATTTAATTAATTTTCATGTTTATCAATCATTCACCATTCCACGATGTTATACTTTATTTTTTAGGTATGATTCCATTGTACTTAACCCATACTTATCATTTGAGAACACCCATTTCTAATATTTTATTTCCCCCAGGATTCAAAGATGTTTATTATGATTGATATACTAGGTTAAACTAAGGGGGAAAATGGTATTCTCAATGAAAATAATTTTTCAATTTGAAATTTAATTTTAATTTAAAATATGTATCTAGTTCTTCGGGGTTAGAGTCATTACAGAAGTAAAAAAGTAATATTGGAATCCCTTACAAAAAGTATTAAATTATTATGTACATGTCACGACCCATCCTCGGGGCCCGTGCCGTGACTACCCCAAGCTCGCCTTCCATAGGCCAGGGGATGGCGACTAGCACCAAGGCGTAAATCCCAGAAAAAGGGAAGGCATTTCCTTTGTAAAGTAAACCACAAACACCACAGAGCAAGCAGGCAGAAGTAAACACTAAGTAAAAACTGGTACAACAGTAAGTGCGGAAAAGTAAGTGGGCCAGTATACAAACCCAAACTGAAAGTAAAGTACAACTGAAAAAAAAAACAGCAACTGAAAAGTAAAGTCGCAACGTCGAGCTATCCACTGGAAATCCCACCTGAAGGGTGGGTACAGAAAGCCTCCACTACTCCTCGGGTCCAGTAGACCGCTCCGAGTACGTCTCGCTCAGTGGTCCACCTCCAGGTACCGTCCTGCTCCGCAAGCCTAAACCACGATCAGCGTTGTCCGTCGTCTACAACCAACACAATGTAGTGCGGGCATAGCCTGTGCAGGGGTGAGTATAAGCTACTCAGTAGGGACCCCGAGACCCCCGAAGGTCTCCCAGAATCTACAAGGATAATCTAAAAAGGAGAGATACAATCACGAAGTAACATCCGACACTGCTTAGGTATATGCCCATACATATACCTAAGTCACCAATTCTGGTTCGGCTCTAACATCCGAGCCCAAGTACAACCCAGTCCACACAGGAAAGAAAAACGTAAATCCACACAGGATAGTACAACACAATCCAAATAGTAAAGTGGAACAGGATTCAGCTCACACAGGTACACATCATTTGTAAAGTAAGAGAGATGATCAGATGTAGTCACTGATTCATCTTACTGGGACCCACGTAGGATACAAGCACTGTAGTCATCGACGTCAAACCCACAGAGGATTCCGGTACATTTGTCTTCATCGTCGAACCCACATAGGATTCCAGTATAATAGTTTTCATCGTCGAACCCACATAGGATTCTAGTACGATATTCTTCATCATCGAACCCACATAGGATTCAAGTACGATAGTCTTCATCGTCGAACCCACATAGGATTCCAGTACGATAGTCTTCATCGTCGAACCCACATAGGATTCTAGTACGATAGTCTTTATCATCGAACCCACATAGGATTCCAGTACGATAGTATTCATCGTCGAACCCACATAGGATTCCAGTACGATAGTCTTCATCGTCGAACCCACATAGGATTCCAGTACGATAGTCTTCATCGTCGAACCCACATAGGATTCCAGTACGATAGTCTTCATCGTCGAACCCATATAGGATTCCAGTACGATAGTCTTCATCGTCGAACCCACATAGGATTCCAGTACGATAGTCTTCATCTTCGAACCCACATAGGATTCCAGTAAGATAGTCTTCATCGTCGAACCCACATAGGATTCCAGTACGATAGTCTTCATCGTCAGTCGCAGCCAACTCTAGGGTTCTCGCACATAGCAAGCTCGTTCGGGAGGGTCCGCTCCATGATCCGAGAGTCTGATATATCAACTGACACATAGTCCGGAGTTTATGTATCTAAAATTTCCGTATCGCCAACAAGAATTCAACGTCGCAGACGGCGCATCAATCGGACGCCCGGTCTGAGAGTTATTGGCTTTTTCTTCCCAGGGGCCTTGTTGGTTTTTAAGGAAAAACCACCCCAAACATACTCCACATGCGTCCAAACCTCAGGCGGAGTAAGCCAAAAGATCCGTCTCACCTAGTGAAATCCAACAAAGTCGACGGCACGTCAATCAGACGTCCATAGCTCAAGATATGAGTGTTTCCGCTCCGAGGGCCTGGTTGGTTTCGTGTACGAACCAACCCGGATGAACCCAAAGTACTCCGAAACCTTGAGTGAGATATACCAAAACGACCGTCTCGATCCAAGGATCACATCTCTGCTGAAGGTGCATCGATCGGAGTCCCGTAGCTTAAGTTATGAGCAAAAGACCGAAAAGGTCCGAAAACGGGGGGTCTGGGCCCGGACCGACCCGGCCCAACCCCCCTGGGTCGGCCCGAACTGGGTTGGCCCGACCCAGGTCCGGGTCTGAACCGGCTGAACGCGACCCGGCCCGGCCCGGGCGTGACCCGGCTCGGCCGGTTACGGCCGAGCGGCGCGGGGGTGCGCTGCCCCCGCGTGAAGGAGAGCCGCGGCCCCGCGTGGGGGGCCGCTCTGTGTCACCGGACGCAGCGCATGGCTGCGTCCCTTCCACGCGGTCCCGCGCGGCCATTGGACCAGCCCTCGCCGCCGCGGCTGAAGCCGCGGCAGGTCTTCACAGCGGCACGCCGGGCGCCACCGCTTCCTGGCGGCCGGCCGCCGTGCCAACGTGGCACACCAGCGGAAACTTCCGCAGACCACCGGACGTGCTCCGGTGGTCCGTTTTGCCTGCGGTTTGCACCTACGTCCCTCCTGGGATCCGAAATTTGCTGCGAAGGCCACCAATCGCCATTCCGATCCCATTTCGTAAACACTGTTAAACCACGCATCAACGAAAAAAAAACTGCGGAGGGTTGTCTGGCCGTGTTTGTTTGGCCCGCACCCTCCGCGTTAGGTGATAACAATTGGGAATAATATTCAAAATATGAAAACATAACAAGGCACAATTTTAATATTAAAAATTGAACCTAGTTCCCAAAAAGAACTCCCGTAAATAAAAATTCTCGTCCCGCATATAAAAACAAACGCGGATCAACTTGATGATGAGTTGATCCGGGTTCTTTGTTTTAGAAGAAAACAATCATGGGAATAAATAATATTCTCAAATAAAACCCCTACCTTGAGCATTATCGTCGAACGCGAGATCGTCATGGAATTAACCGTCGCGGAAGAAGAGGATCGTCACAGAAGAAACGTCGTGGAAGGAGCGTCGAGGAAGAAGCGTCGTTGACATCGCGGTACACGGCATCGCGTCGTCGATCTCTAAGGGTTTGGCGTTCTTCGTCGGAGGTCGGAGCGTTCTTCACATTCTTCGCGTTCTTCATCGAAGAAGAACGCTTTCCTCCAAATCCTCCCCACGCCACCAGTTCCAACAGAAAAAAAATAAGAGTTATCTTATTTTATTAACGCACAGGTCAAGTTTGAAAATCAAAAGAAAATAAACGAACAATTAATTCATAGAATTAATTTCAACAAATTAACCGCCCAATTAATAGGGGTGTTAAGAATTTGGAAAACGTGTCGGTTGACTTTCATTTAAAAGGGGTTTTCGCGGATGCGTTAGTTAGAGGAAAGGAAACGGTGGGGCTCGTGTGGGCCCCACCTCACAAATATCCTACCAAGAGGGTAGGATATTTTGGGTTCCACCCTATCCGCTTCAACTCAGCTTAAGTGGATTTTAAGTGGCTTTAAGTGGCTTTAGGTGAAATAAAATAAATTTGTCGCACCACTTTATTTTATTTTCTTTACATAACCCCAAAAATTAAAAACTACACCCGAGAAAATGAAACTTCGGAAGAGGTGTTTCTAAGAAAGTACCGGCGCTGCGATTCCATCGGTGCCCTCAGAATTAGATTCCGAGCACCGGTTCAAAAGTTAGAAAAACCCGCTCGTTCGTTCACTGAACGTACCCGAGCCAAACTTCGTAAAATTATTCCGGGCACACCGGGCCTCAGAATCACGTGCCGTCAGAAACTGCGTTCTTGTAAAATTTCAAAGAAAATTAGGAAAAAAAATTCCCTTGAAATTTATGGGTCTTTATAGTACATGTTAAAACCTTATATATAATAAATACAAGGATATTATAAATTAATTCAAATATCATATATATATAATAACATACATTATTTTCTTATAACGCTCTTATTAACTGTTTTATAAAAATTCCATTTCAATGATACGTTTCATGTAATAATAATGTTTTTCATGTAAGTTATAACTAGTTATTTTTTTTCCTCTTAAATAGGTATTGGATTTATAATTTCTAGAATTTACCCAAGGATATTACTATCATAAATATATATAGTATATATTTTTAATATTAATCATTAAATTTATGTGTTTGAAAATGAAATACACCATTCACGGAGACGCAATTCCGTACAAACACATAAACATTGTTTCCATTTTCTTGTCAAGTTGACAGAAAAAAAAACTAAATGACATATATATATATATATAATCATTAAAATATAATTTTTATTATATATATATCACATATTATTATTAAAACAATCCTTAATAAATTACATATATTTTTTGAATGAATCACATCACTTCATCACGCGGTAGTCTATCGTATGTGTCACGAACCAATCTAGGATTCCATTTGACTCGACACTCGAGCTAGTCCATGAATGTCCCAAAAGGCATTCCCAGTCAATATGGGTTGGAAACTAGTGCTGGGAAAAAAGGAAATCTCCATAGAAATGATTTATCCCCAAAACATTGGATTAGATAAATAAACCAAACAAGCATTAAAATCCAACGACTGGTCAAAAATTAATATACAACTGATCCGGGTAAAAAATACAACTGAACGAAAAAAATCTAAATAAAAGACAAACCCACCACTCACACGGTCTCCATGATTCCTCATGGTCACCACCATCCACCAACAACTCATCCATAAGGCCAAATTGATCCAAAAAACGATCACATGAGCAAAGTTTCTAAACATGAAAATTGACTTCGGTCTACCAACACCGAATGGTACATGTAAGTCGTGATCTCAAATGATCAGTAGGAAATAAATGTAGAATCCATAAATTTCTTTCCCAAAAATAATATATTAACATTTTTTTAATTACATATATATAATAGGTTTTTCTTATATTCATTATACTATCTTGTCTTTCCCTCTTTCAAAACAACACCCACCACATTTCCCTTTTCAATGCGGATAACCATTTTAGGACCAAACCCCAAACCCAAGACCAAATCCAAAAAAATAATCACTAAGATATTTTGATTATAAATAAATATAATAAATTGAAAACCAAGAGTATATGATTGTAAAAATATGATATTGATAATAATAAATAAGAATTTTGTAACCCTGGAGTACTCGGTCTGGACTCATCTGCCGACATATGGTGCAGCTCCATTATCAATAACCTACAGGATGCAATAAACTAGCCTCAAAAGTGGAACAACCCATATAGACACTAATGCATCCATGTGGTACCAACCCATATTATTGGGGTTGATAAGAAACCATCACTCGAACCTCAAGAAGACACCTAGAAAACCCATGGTAACAGTGTACTATGTAAGTAGGAGACCCTCGCACGCATGACTCACCAGACCTGTCACCAACACACTTGCACACACCAAACACATAAACCACATATACTATTATATGCACAAGGAAAGACTTAATATGAGTTACCTTAATATGTCAAAATAGTCTCATGCACCAGCCATGTGACAACCTGAAAATATAATGTAATAAAGTTGTATTCGATAGAGTGTATGACACACAAAACCAATCATGTAAGGTATTATAATATATAGAAACATTATAATATATTTACTATTAAAAATATATTCGATGTATTTCAATGCACGAATCATAGAGCTATCTTGCATTACATGAAAGAGAAACATTTATCCATATCATGTGTTACATGTAAGAGGTACCATCTTCGATGTCATGTGTTACATACTAGACCGAGTTTTATCGAACAATAAAATATTATGGAAATATTATTAGATATAAATGAGAAATTAAATTAGTAGTTGTGAATAGTGATAACTAAATTATAAAAATTATGGTTTATAATTATATAGAATTAATTATTTAAAAAAAATTAATTATAAATTAATACTAGAAGAAATTGAATATAATGTGAATATTTTAATAGAAAACTATTATTATGCTAAGAATGAAGTTTCAATAAAATATATTAAATTAATTTCAAATACTGAGTGATATTAATTTCATATATATATTACATTTAGTAAAAACAATTTATAATCAGCCATTATGTTTGATTTGCATAATATAAGAAAAAACCCTCTTTTACACATAAAATCCTATATTTTTGTAGAGGCACTTTTTCAGCCTTTTAATGGAGAACCAATTTTAAATATATATTTTCAAACAATAATTGATTTAATATTACAATATAAAATTCATCATTTAAATAAAATCATATGAATTACTTTAGGGTTAATTTTTTATATTTTTCTTAAACATTACATTTTTTAATGAATCGTTCAAAATAATCAATTTTAGTTCAAAACACGTTTTAATCAAACTTTTAAAGAGATAAATTATAATTATAATTGAATTTAAAGATTAATTTTATAATAAATTTATAAATAAATAAAATTTGTCATTTTAGAAAATTTCAATTTGTAATTGATTAAAAAAATAGAGCAATCATTCAGACATTTTTACTGTAAAAACCTGCATTGTTATCATACCTTCTGGATGCCTTTTAAATTAGTTTATGCCACTTAAATGATTTGAATATGAAAGAAAAATATTAAATATTTTTTATCATAATAATATATAATTTCTAACAATACCAATTTTTTTTTGAAAAATAATATTTGTAAATGTAATTAAAATTAATTACAATTATTAAGAAACAATTAATCATAATAAAAGACTAAACCTTGAACTTAAGTACTCAAATTCCCTAGAAACATTAAAAAACCCCATTTAATATCCATAATTAGTAAATTAACCATATGTTTATATATATTTTTTGGTTTGGTATGACCTTTGATAGGTGAGAACATGTGTACACATAACTTGTTTCCCAAATGATCATGTAAGTCCTTTTTCATCCCTACAAAATGCCACAAACTCTCCCAAATTTTCACAACTAAAATAATTCTTATATATGGACATGATATGCCCAAATAGCTTCCAAAAAATTCCCCCATTTAACTTTAAGCCTCCATTTGGGATGAAACACTCCCAAGGAAGCCTTTTGGTATAAATATAAATATGTTACCTGATTAAGAGGTATCATATTTCCTTATATTTTTTAGTTTAATTTCCATTCTACTTTCCATCATATAATATTATTATATTGTTGAATAAAAAAATATACTAAATATATTTAGTATTTTTTTATACTATGTTTTTGACATACACTTACACACATTTTCACTTAATGGGTAACATATATAATATTTCCATGTATGGTGTATTACTTCCTCATGAAATGATAAATGATTAACTTCCCTTACCACCTCTCATGGTTTCCATTATGATATAAAATATATTTATATAATTTATATTTAATTATTATAATTTATTTGTTTTTTTGTAATTTTTTTATAACATAAATTTATGGTTTCCAACTTTTTAGAATAAGGTAATTTCATTTGAGAAGTGTGGACTACAAACCCCTCTAAGTTAAATGGATCATTCATTCCGTACATTAAACATATAAAGGATGGTTTTAATAAAACTATATAACATATATAAAATTGATATGATACTGTAATTATAATTTAAATAGGTATCATTTATATTACATTCATTCAGTATCACAGAAAAATGAATGTAGCATTAAGGCCTACGTGTGGCCTACCGTCTCCATGAATGGAGCAATTTGTTTCTAATATCCAAATATTATAGACTATAATAAATAAATATATAATATATATATATATATGGGATATTAAAATCATTCTTTAAATTCTGGAAATGAGGAAATAATGAAATATTTAACAATAACAACCAATAATAAGTTATTACATACTCGAAAAACATTGCAATTAACACATGAAATCATTAAAATAATGAAAGGATATTAACTAAAGAGAAATAAGATACTATTAGAGGATAATTTATTATATAATATATATTAATATGTTTATTTTAAAAGACTGGAACTTTTTTAAAACACTTATCCATGAGGTTAAAGGTTGTTCACCCTAAAAGAAATGTAAGGTAAAGGATTATCATCTCACTTTTTACATCTGTGAGATAAATCTCTTATTCACAACATACATCTTTTGTGGGGTGTATCTACTACCTCTTTTTTTATATAATATCATTAATCCTTTCATATTCATGGTATCTTAAACATTCAATTAATATAATTCCTTCAGGATGTTTTTATATAAAATTTTTCAATGTGGTATGGGGAACATTAGAATGTTTAAATATTGTTTTCCTCATTAATAACATTAATGATCCTTGAATGGTATTTAAATTTGAGGAATTTATATGAAAAAATTTTAATAAAAAAATTCATTTTATTCTCCTCTTGTTATTCAAGAATTTTTCAAAAAAAAATTCCATTTTCCCACTCTTCGGTATTCAACATGTTTTAGAAAAAAAAATTTATAAAACCTGATTTTATTCCTCTCTTAGTCGAAGAATGGGTTTTCTTTTCAAAACCAAGTTTTAATAAAAAGTATTAAAAAATTTAATTAAATTGTTTTGGTAACGAAATTTTTATTATTTTTTTAGTTTACAATAGTTATCATGGTAATCTTCTTTTTTGATTTCCCAAAATGTAATTTTTCAAACCATTTTACCATAAGAAAGGAATGTTCTTTTACCTCTTATTGCAAGTACAGATTTAGTTTTCATAATTTCATTGAAACATATGTTACTTGTCTAAAAATATATATTTGAACATAAAATGTTCTCAAAAGTGATTTTCCCTGAATGGTTTTTTCAAATGGTTTTGCAAAACTAAAGGATATTTTTTCCGAGAATTGTTTTAAAAGAAATTATATTAATAAAACACAACACCTTATTTGTACTCCACTTAGGATCGTTGGATTGAAGCCATCCTTATTATTCCTCTTGATGGGTTATTACAGATTTTCCAACGATTTTATTCACATTCACTACCATGAATATGTTTTTATTCCCCTTGAAATATTCAATCTCTTGTGATCATTAAATATTTAATTTCCACCTAAATATCTATTTAATTTATCATGTATATTAAAATTTCCTAAACCATATATAATTTTACATAAGTTGTCTACTTTGATAGTTATTTGTTTATTTGGATAAATATTTATAGTTCTGTATTATTTATAGATGATTGATAAGGATTATTTTTTATTTTGATTATTCAATATGAGGAATGTTTTAGACATAGAGTGATAGGTAGAGCCCAAAAAGTATAATGCACCTCGATGCATTGAATGGTTCTCATGAGACAATTAAGTTTTCCAAATTGGATTCGGCCCATAATTTAAACCATCTCATGAAAGGTCGTGATGATATTGGTTTTTTTGTGCCTTAGACATGACGTGAATTAAGAAAGCATTTCCCTCATTTAGTTTCATTTATTTTTCATCCATGAGATTTTTCATCGACAAATCTATGAATAGTTTTCATTTTCATTTCATTTATTAAATGTTTGGTGTTTCAGTTTATTATATTTCTATATTTATTCCTTATTTACATAATTTAATTACATGTGTTTTCTGTTATTACCTTTCCATGTTATTTAGATACATCTATTCTATTTATTGATTACATGGTATGTGTGTTTGGTTATTTACCTTACCATGTGGACAATTCTCATTGATTCATTATTTCTTCCATTATATTTTCCATCACGGAGCATTATATCTAACCCTTATTAGGTTTCATTCCCTATTAATCGAATAATAATAATATGAATGTTATGTAGATATTTACCAGGGGAATAAAGTTATACTCAAAGTTATTTATTTATTTAAAATGATGAAAAAAAATTGTGGTAATTAATGTATGAATTTATAATAAAATACTAATTTATTTATCTAGTTTACAAAGACTACTAAACTCTTTGGTCCCTCAGGGAATGATTCTTTATAATCATTCCAATGTAATTAGTTGTAGGCACTGGCTCTAAGTTATCAGGTTTCGGCTAATACAAACTCGACCATCACATCATACATGCCTTCAAAAACATTCTCAAATGCATTAATTTTTCAACTCGGTATTCATATTTCCAAGACAGAAATTATTTTCCAAAAAAATTATAAACAAATAATATTGAATTACACCATTCTCAATAAAATATTTTTATCAAACAATTCAAAATAATTTATGAAAGAAATAAGAAACACCACATTCTTATGTAAAATTCCAAACATGAATTTATGATCCAAATAAAATACCATTTTCAACACCACATCAATAGAATATGAAAAAGAACACACAACACCATTAATATTTCAAAAAGTGATTCCATATCATTTAGAAATGAACCATCATTTATAATATACCAAATTTTCCATAAAATTAAACATATCATTTGACAAAACAAATCATAAATTCAGAACCAAAGAGAGTTCAATTAAACACAAAGAGTTTTAAAGATGAAAACTAGTTTTTTGGAAACTAGGTTTTATATAAAATAAATACATCATTAGTTTTGTTCCCATCCATATGTGCTCTCTTGGCAAGTTTGGATGTTCCCACTTCAAATGGAATACCCCAAACATATTTTCCCCATACCATATCCAGTGAAACATCACATTCCACATAAAAATACCAAATCAAAATCCTTTAGATTTAATAAATCATATTTAAGGGAAAACATCACTCTAATAAATCAAATTACATTTAAAATCTCAATTGAAATTTTGTCAATCACATTTGGTACATTTATATATAGGAATATTTTTTGGTTCTCTTTATGAACAATTTTTTAAAAATTCTACGAATGGAAAGCCACCACAACAAACAAAACAATTTCATCACAAGCATGTGAGAAATATTTATAAATTCATTAAAATCACCCTAGAATAAAATGTATTACATCAAAAAGGATACAAATCCAGACACCTACCTCAATGATGTTATAACGCATTTACAATCCAATAGAAAGATGAATATGCACCAATGAACAATCTGCACACCCTAGTATAAGAAAAAATAATGTCACACATAAACCCTAAACCATATGGTTCATCAAATATGTACACCACAAACAGAAACCATTAAAATATGAGAGAGAAGGATACTAGAAGGCGGAAAATTACCATGAACCAAAATAACAAACCATAGAAACCTAAAGTTAATTCAGTGGTGGAAGTAGAGAAAGGGAGAGGTGTCTAGAGAGGTCCTGAGTGCCCCTATTTTTTAGGAAGGAGGGGAAATCTGATTTTGGTTTGAAATAATAGAAGATCCATGTGGTAATTTAATGATTTTTAATGAAGGAGGAAATATACATTTTTCATTGCACGATTTATCAAACCCTACACAAAAAATTTGGAAGCTAGTTTCTAAGAGGAGAACAAACACATGACCAACCTGTATAGTTTGACTTACCATGCTCAAACTGTGAAATAACTTCTATGAAACTACATGATCTAATGAACAGTTACCTGGAATGGGCTCACATTTTCTAATCATCATGTGTTAACCGTGAACATACCAAAATTTACCCAAAACTCATAAACACAAATGTTTAAACTGAGAAATCAACCTAAACATTGACCCATGTATCTAAGATATAAAAAGAATATTCTAATGATGTATCCAATGTCAGGGTGTGAAAATACCCAAGAACACTGTCACATTCTTCCTCCTAGAAATTCACCGAGCCAAAAGATAATCAAAACTCGAATCCATGCCTAATAAAATCCAAAAGAAATCACAATCATTGATGTGACCTTTCAATCCACAAGTCTCACCTGAAAGATAAAAAAGAAACCATAACACTATATTGAGGGGAAAACATGATTAGATTCTCCATACCACAATTGCTAAAGTAAAATATACATGAAAAATGGGAACTCACAATGTGTGATAACCAAAACCAACCCACATCAACCAAGAAAAATCCACACCAAGATCGGGAAATCCCTATACAACAAACCCTAACTTTGTCACATGAGAAAAACAACACCCCCAATGTAGAGAATTTCACACACTAGCCAAAAACCCAAATACAAGTGAGAAAAACCATTAGAAGAAAATGAACTAAAAAATAACCATAACACCCATCTATCGATTCCACAAAACTCAATAATCTCCATAAACACTAATAATACTAAAACCAACCCACAAAAGGTCTAAGAGCACTTAAAGATGAAAAAATGACTGACGGAGAAAAATAATGATAAAAGAAACTACTTGGATTATGATAGACCAATACATTACAATTTTATAACAAAAATATGAACTCACAATATCCACCAATCAAAAAAAGTCTGAACATCTCTAATTCAACACAGAAGTAAAATTGAGCTATTGTTTTTCCCAACACACTCGACAATTCCTGACTATCTGTTAGCTTCACTCTGAGGTTTGGGGAAGGAGACCTATTTATTGAAGTGTTTCATTATTAATAGTCAAAAAATATCATCCTCAAATCAAATCTCTATCCTTAGTAAATTATTCCTACAAATCATCTCCAAATGACCCATAAAACCGAAAAAATGAAACATATTCAATGGATTGTGACAAGATGTATTTAAATTACTAAACTAGCCACATGGGTGGAACATAAGAAATATTCATGATCAACTGAATATTAGATCAAATGAAGGATACACCATAAGTACATGTTCCAATAGTAGGAACTTCATTCCATATGGGGAACCCTCACAAGCAATAACGGACACATGAAATCCAACTTTCTACACTTTGAAAAGAAACTCATCTAAAAAGTATTTTCCCATCAACTTATCCAAAAAATGATCATTGGAGTATATAAATATCTTGATATCTAAATGAAGACCCACAAAATGGGGAAGACTTCATCAGAGCTTCCGACACCACTTCTAGATAATAGGAAACCAGCTTCTGGTAGTGGTAAACATATTCCTTCACCATTTTTTGGCCAAGCTGAATACTCATGACCTCTTACCATTTCATTGACATCACCTATGAAGTTATAAAACATTTGAAAAGGTAGACTTAAAAACTGCTCACATCATCCAGAAATTCATATATATTAGGGAAATCATCTCTCATTCATCCTTGGATAGACCCTCAAATAATCACAGAATTGAATAGACCCTAGCAGTTTCAGGAGTTCCCAAAAATCTAAAGACAGTATCAACATTTTCATGCCACTCCACTGACTCTAACAGATCTTGATCAATATGAAGGATAGGCAAAAAAATAGAATAACTATGAACTGTGCATGGATCATTGGAAATTTTGGGGACCTTTCTAGGTGGAATATTATAAACAACATGAAAAAAGACTTGAAATCATCTTCCAAACAAAATAATTTCAATATATAACATCAGGGAAATGAAAAAAGTTTCTCACATCAAAAGAATAATGGAGAAACCAATTTTTTTAATAAAAAATCTTCATAACCATTTTAATTTTTGATATTCATTCTTCTACGACCACTTTCCAAAAACAATAATCTTTATCCATTGGAAAAATTCAACTTTATAAAATAGAACCAGTTTTTGAAACCATTTTATCATTCAAATCCAGTTTTTTAAAAGCAAAGCCTTTGATTTAAAATACAAGCCCATGAAATCCAATGATCCATCCCACATGTTTTCCTCTATTTCCATCAACATGTTCCAAAACAGACATTCCACACATACCAAGACATATGAAAATTTTGAAAAGGAGTTACAAGGTTCTTTCTTACCATTTCATTATCAACATCCAAGTGTTTACTAACCTTTGAATTGTAAGAACCTGGACATTCTTTCCAGGTATGTTTTCCTTTTTTGGCTGTTTTAGAGAAAAATTGGAGAATATAGAAATTTTTTATGTAAACACCGTGTACTTTTCTTCCGCTTGAGGTAATGTGCTGGTCGTGTCTGGGCCAGTCACACAGGGTGTAGCGATGAGGTGGAGCCCAATTAATATGGTTTACGGAAAAGGGGACTACACGCCGTGTACTCAAGAAGTACATGTCATGTACTTTTTTTATTTCATTAATCAGACTGGGGTCGTGCCTAATCCTCGTTTTCATCTTCTTCTCTGCCTAATTACGTCCAGAGCGACCTAGAGAGCCAATTCTTCTCCGAGCCACCGATTCTTCACTGGTTTCCCGAATCGAATGCTGTCAGGTGCAGTAGAATCACAATGGTGAGTTCTCAGTTATTCTTTGGCCATGTTTCCTCATTCCTCCCTTTGCGAGAGTTATCTGAGGTTGAAAGTTTTAGAAGTTTTTGCATATTTACTCCGTTCTAGGCCGATTCACAGGCTGAGGTTCAAGAATATCAATCTCCTAGGATTGAGGTAGGTGGTTTGTTTCCCTACGTTGAATGTCATTGAGTTTTTAGTGCAAAAGTGCTAGATACCCATGTATCAGGTATCTCGGGTTAGGGTTTTGATCCTGTTTTTTTTATCTTCCATAGATTTCATGTATTCTTGAGGTTATTAGATGATTAATAATTTCTTGTTAGCATGTTTGAGGATCACCCCATGGGTGTTTCCATTGTTTTGGCTGTTGATTTCCATTTGGCACGGTTTTCCTACGAGGAAACCCTTTTGCACATTGCTAGTATGCCTGTTGACTTGATTGCATGTATTGCATGCTGTTTATATGCTTGTGGATGCATTTGTAACTATAATCTAAGTAGTTTCTGAACTTACTTAGGCTTCTAATAGTCGATTATGCACGACTAAACTTCTTAGGGCTGAGTGAACCTCGTGTGGTAGACTAAAGGGGGAATTGACGATTAGGGCTTCCCTAGAGTGTCTGTTATAATTAGTATCAATCCCAGGACCTATGGGAATGGGACTTTGTGCTTCCTCAGAGTGTCCTTAGTTACGTAGCGAGACTATAGGGGGAATTAGTCGTAAGTGCTTCCTCAGAGAATCTATATCTTTGTTGCAAGACCACAGGGGAATTGATGGTGAGAGCTTCCCAGAGTGTCTGTGCCTTTGTACGTTTACTTGACTAGTGGGGTTTGCTAGTAGGAGCCACCCAGAGAGTCAGTGTTTTATTTTTTGGTTGGTTGGTTGTGACAAGTCCACCAAGCCAAATAACAAGCTTGGGTTTGCACTGCTTGCTGTTATTTAGACTGCTGAGTTACCTGTTGTGATTACTTTCTAGCCTTGGGAATATAGAACTGTTGCTAGGTTACTTGGTTGATAGCTAAATGATTGTACTGAACTACTAAAGAAATATGAATGGAGATTTGTAGGTTGTTTAATTTAGTGTATTTCTATTTCCCTATTGCAATTATTTCCTTTACTTTTTCTATATTACTCACTGATAGTAGGGCACGGATCTCGTGGTGATTGGCTACTGGGATTAGTCTGACACCCTGTTTGGGTCCTGCTTTTCGGCCCAAACAGGTTATATAGTTGTAGGTGTAGATAGGGATTGTGGCCCTTCTAATTCGGGTATGTGATTGCTAGTTGGAGCTGGAGAGCATAGGACTGAGCTTAAGCTTGCGATACTGCTAGAATTGCTGTTACTTTCGTACTTTGTTTTCAGTTTTATTTCAGCACGTTGTTGTGTTTGCTATTTTCCTTAGATACTTGTACCTACTGCATAATTATCATTATCATTATGTGTTCATTGTTTACACTTTTTAGTTTCAGTGTTTTTATGTTGTTTACTGCTTCTACTATTGACTGTTGTTTTCTTTCCTTGTATACCTTACCAAATGAGGGCATAGTTTCCCCAATAACTCACCAAGGCCCTCGCTGCAAGTCAAAAGCCTCTGGTGTTTTGGGAAATGCGCTTGAGGTCATGTGGTGAACCAGGTATGGGGCACCAGTGGAAGGACTCCGGATTCGGGTCATTACAAAGTTGTATCAGAGGGGTTCTTTCCTTTTCTATTGACTTAATGTTTAGCGACATTAGACAGGGATAGGACGGAATAGGTAAATGGTAAATAGCAGTGCACGGGCGTTCTAGAACCCTTGTATAGGGAAAAAGCCAGATTACCTCGATTATTGCAGGTTTTGATTTTTGCGAATGTTATAGTTTAATTAATTTCACCATTGGTTGATTCACTTGTTTTGTGTTATTACTGTTTATATGATTGCGGTTCTATTTTTTTGCAACACGATGAGATGAGGGTATTCCATCTCATGCATCATATAGTCACATGTTATAAGATCACATGCCATGCATTTTGCCATGCCATCTAGGTTGCATTAGAGATTTCATGCTGTTGTGATAAGATTGGTGATAGACAATGCATGCTGTTGTGATAGCTATTGTGATAGAATACCTACTATGTTGATAGGGTATCGTTGTTTGGAGCTTTCTTATCACGAATGCCAAACTTTGATCTTAGAGGTGTTATGGGCCCTAGAGGATCGGAATTTGGTGGGTCGTGAGTTCCTATACTGTTTTCTTGTTATATGCACTGTTAAGATGCCAAGCTTTGATTCGCGGGGAGTATGGGCCCCCACGGATCGGAATTTGGAACCTTAACCTCCTTTTTACTGTGTTTTCTAAGCTTCGGTTCAGTTCTGAGGCTACTTTATGGAAAAACCCAGAATACACGGCGTGTACTTTATAAATACATGCTGTGTATTTTTTTTTTCCGTGTCACTGACCGTGTGGAAAAGCACACAGAGCTGTAAATGGTTTTTGGGAACACGTCGTGTACGGTAGGTACATGTCGTGTAAAGGTTAACTAGGATCCTGCCTGTGTAACTAACAACACGGTCCGGTTAATGCATGTTTAGTACAGGCCGTGTTCAGTATGCACATGTCGTGTATCCTTTCCCAGGTACCTGACTGTGTCTTGAAAAACACGATCTGGTGTAATCTTATCCTAAACATGTCGTGTAAGGATCAGCCAGGTACCCGGCCGTGTCACGAACAACACAAGCTGAGGTTTCCCTTCAAGTGAACGTCGTGTCTCTTAGGAACATGTCGTGTAGTTTCGACCGTGTGTCATACCGTGTTGCTAACAACACGGGCCAAGTAAGACGTGTCCAGCACAAGCCATTTCTGCCTCAAAGCACACCGTGTAGTCTTTGACTGGGACAGTCCGTGTGACATAGTCGTGTAGGAGTAATCGGGCAGGGAAAAAGGGGTAAGTACACGCCGTGTAGTTTAAGAACACACTGTGTAGCTGGGTAGTTTACATAGCCATGTATGGCCAATGTACACGCCCTAGGTAAACTTTAAAGAAACACACTGTGTAGTGGTACTACACGCCGTGTAGTCATGTTTTTCCTAGATTTAAAGGGGTTTCCCTCCTATTCCATTTTACTCTCCTATGTTGCAACTGTGTTCATATTTAATGAAGGTGTGTTTTGGTCTTTTATATTTATGGCACCGAGATGTCCTCCTGTTGCACGCCAGGAACCATGCAGCGATCGTACGCCTAATACGACTGATCAGGGACTGCCAGTAGTTCCAACAATCGTTTCGGAAATGGAACCTATAGTTATTCCAGACACTGGCACTGACACTCAGTTCATAGAGGGTTTCATGAGATTCATGTAGACCTTCCAGGGAGTTCAGTATCCTACCCCGACCATGGAAGAGCTGACGCGGGTCTTCCAGCAGCAGCATCCTCCCACTTTCACAGGGGATGGAGGGCCTCAGGCTGTAGAGTCATGGCTGGAAGCCATGCTGTCCATATTCGAGCATCTGGAGATGCCTCCAGAGAGGAGGTTGAAGCTCACGATGTATATTCTATGAGATTCTGCCAAGAGATGGTGGGACGTATTCCCTCACACGGGGCACCAGCAGGCTATGGTTTGGGAGGAGTTTCAGCGTACGTTTTACAACTACATCTACCCAGCGACGCTGAGGGCTAAAAGAGCCAGAGAGTTCATGAGTCTGCCACAGGGTACTCTCTCATTAATGGAGTATTCCTCCCACTTCGCTGAGTTACCGCAATTCACTCCCGTTATGGGGAATGACGAGCTGTTTCTAGAAAAGAAGTTTGAGGAAGGCCTCAGACCGGAGATCAGATCGCAGGTGAATGTCTTTCAGTTGACTTATATTACTCTGATAGTCAACCAGGAACTCATCACAGAGAGGAACCTGAGGGAGACTGAAGCTGTGGACTAGGGTGGTTCAGCATCCAAGGTTGATTCCCTCCAGACAGACAGCAAGAAGCGCCACCGAGAGTCTACCCGAGGCGACCCGAGGAAGCCAGGTATTCCTTCTGGTAAACGAGATCTCTCTTCTGGAACCCAAGTGGTGTGTTATCAGTTTGGTAGGAACGGGCATAATAATCCCCAGTTCCTGAGGGACCCAGTGGAGTGTCGATCATGTGGCAAGATGGGTCATTTTCAGCATTTCTACAAGGTTTCCCTTCCAGCGGCTAGTGAAGGAGGATCAGTTTCGACCCCACGTACAGGAGCAGGATCACTAGCTCCACAGCAGACTGGAGGCTGGAGTTCTGTAGGATGTTCAGGTCAGGGTAGAGGCCATGGACGTAGTGTTCAGGCTCAGGGGGGAGCAGCTCAGGGTTTTCAGGCTGCTACACAGGGCCGCGGTACAGACCAGACATTTGCTGTAGAGCAGATTCATCAGGAGCAGGATCCCGAACCCTCTACAGTTCGAGGTACGATCCTAGTAGCCTTAGTTTTATCTTCATCCCTTTTCGATATTGTTGCTTCACATAGCTTTATCTCTATTTCTATCATGGAAAACCTTGAGCTCTGTGTATTTTCGTCTGCTGACATGCTGACTCTCGACACGCCCTTGAGAACGAGGACATCTAGCGTACGTCAGTGCAAGGGGTGCCCTCTAGAGGTTGCAGGATATCGTTTCTTATGGGACCTCTATATCCTGGAGATGACGGGTTATGACGTCATTCTTGGTATGGACTGGTTGGTTCCCTTCTAGGCAGTCGTCGATTGCTATCCCTGCAGGGTGAGTTTCGTATCACCAGAGGGTGAATCTTTCCTTCATATGGGCGAGTGGGATGTTCAGGTGAGTCAATCCAGACTCGAGCATTATGGGCTAGGAGGAGTTATGGCCCAAATTTCTAGTCTTTATCTAGATGACCAGGGGACTTCTCAGTTATATTTTCCTCCATTGGTTGATCGATTTCCAGATGTCTTTCCAAAAGACTTTTCAGGGTTGCCTCCGGAGCGTGAGGTAGACTTCTCGATTGAGCTCGTTCCAGGAGTAGCATCGGTGTCCATTCCTCCCTATAGGATGGCTACACCTGAGTTGCAGGAGCTCAAGAAGCAGTTGGAGGAGTTGCAAGCAAATGGTTTCATCCAACCCAGTACTTCTCCTTGGGGTTCAACTGTCCTGTTCGCAAAGAAGGTAGACGGTACCCTTAGGCGTTGCGTGGATTATCGGAAGTTGAACTAGTTGACGGTCAAGAAATGATATCCCTTGCTGAGAATTGATGATCTCTTCGATCAGCTTCGAGGAGCTCGGGTGTTCTCGAAGATCGATTTGAGATCCGGTTATCATCAGTTGTGTATTAGACCTTCAGATATACCTATGACAGCCTTCAGGAGCAGGTATAGCCTCTACAATTATACGGTTATGCCATTCGGTCTTACAAAAGCACCAGCAGTTTTCATGGCACTGATGAACCGAGTGTTCCATCCTTACTTAGATTCCTTCGTCGTGGTCTTCGTGGATGATATCTTGGTGTACTATCACACTCGACACGACCATGAAACCCATCTTGAGATCGTTTTGAGTACACTGAGGGAGAATCGGCTTTATACTAAACTCTTGAAGTGACACTTTTGGATGGATGAGATTCACTTCCTAGGTCATGTCATCTCAGATACAGGAGTATCAGTAGACCCAGAGAAGGTGAGATCAGTAGTTACCTGGGATCATCCGAAGAACATCTTTGAGGTACAGAGCTTCTTGGGGATGGCTGGTTACTACAGGTAGTTTATACAGGACTTCTCACTCCTAGCAGCACTGTTGATGGGCTTCACTAAGAAGGGGGTGAAGTTTTTTTGGTCAGAAGCCTATGACTCAGCCTTCCAAGAGCTGAAGGGGAGATTGACTTCAGCACCGATCCTAGTTTTTTCGGATCCATGCAAGAGCTATACAGTTTTCTGTGATGTATCTGGAATCGGAAATGGAGCAGTGCTTATGCAGGAGGATCGAGTGGTTGCATATGGATCTCGGCAGTTGAGGCCTCATGAGAGGAATTATCCTATGCATGACCTGGAGTTGGTTGCAGTTCTTCATGATTTACATTGCTGGATACATTACCCTCTGTGAGAGCATTTTTTGGTATAAACTGACCAAAAAAGTCTCAAATACATCTTCACTTAGCATGATCTGAATCTGAGACAGTGGAGGTGGGTTGAGTATCTTCAATCCTTCGATTTCGAGCTTGCCTATATGCCTGGTAATGGCAACGCAGTAGCTGATGCACTGAGAAAGAGAACTCAGATACAGGAAGTTTAGGAGGCCAGTAGTGAGTGGAAACTGATGGATCTTTGCTCAGAGATGCATTTGGAGGTGCATGACAGGCAAGGTCATAATTTCCTATCTTCTGTGGTTGTTACCTCTATACTTCTGGACCGAGTTCGAATGAGTCAACTGGTAGATTCAGAAGGTCTAGTCCTATGGAAAAGCGTGTCAGGAGAGAACCCCCTTCCCGGGTGGACTGTTGGCGAGGATGAGATCTTGTGTTTCCAGGGACATGTATGGGTACCAACAGATATACGCGAGGAGCTGATGCGAGACTTACATTCCTCAGTTTGGGCAGTTCATCCTGGCGTCACCAAGATGTATCGGGATCTTCATCGCCAGTACTGGTGGCCAAGTATGAAGAAGGATGTTGCTGGTTTCTTCATGAGATGTTCTACTTGTCATTAGGTGAAAGCAGAGCATCAGTGACCAGTGGGGCTTTTTAGTAGTTACTCATTCCAAAGTGGAATTGGAACGACGTCATGATGGACTTCGTGATTGGTTTTTCCGAGATCGTTGAGAGGAAACTATGCGGTGTGGGTCATGGTCGATAGGATTACAAAGGTTTCTCACTTCTTTCCAATCAAGGAGACATTCAGTGTCGATGATCTAGGATGACTTTACATCCGGGATATCGATCGTCTTCATGGAGTTCCACACTCCACTGTTTCAGATAGGGATGTGCGCTTTACCTCTCGGTTCTGGCAGGGACTCCATAAGGCCTTGGATACATAGGTACTTTTGAGTACAGCATACCATCCCCAGACTGATGGCCAGTCTGAGCGCACGATATAGGTGCTTGAGGATATTCTCCAAGCTTTCATCCTAGACTTTTGCGGTTCTTGGGAGAAGCATATTCCTCTGGTGGAGTTCACCTACAATAATAGTTTCCAAGCAACCATTCAAATGGCGCCATACAAGGCTTTGTACGGTAGGCCATGCCAATTACCTTTATGATAGCTATAGGCAGGAGAGACAGCTTTGCTGGGACCTCATCTTGTTCAGGAGAGTTCAGAGCAGATAGAGCTGATTCGGAAGAGGATGGCTACTGCATAGTCTTGTCAGAAATCTTATGCTGATCAGCAGAGGCGACCTCTGCAGTTCGGGGTTGGAGACTAGGTTTTCCTACGTGTTACCCCGAGGTTGGGACATAAGAGGATCAGGATGCAGGGTATTCTTTCTTCGAGATATGTTGGGTCGTTCGAGGTTCTGGAGAGAGTCAGGCTGGTTGCTTATAGGTTGCAGTTACCTCAGAGATATCAGGCTATGCATGACGTCTTCCATGTTTCTCAGCTTCGACGCTATTTCTCAGACCCGACTCATGTTTTTCGACCCGAGGAGGTTGAGCTGGAGCAGGATGCATCGTTCAAGGAGCATCCTATCAGGATTGTTGAACGTAGCGCAAAGGTACTCTGTGGTCGGTCTGTTCCTCTGGTTTGGGTGCTATAGCAGCACATCCGTGTGTAGGACGAGACTTGAGAGAGGGAGGCCGATATGCGATAAAAGTGTCCAGAGTTGTTTGAGGTTTCTTCTTCACCTCCTTTCTAGGAAATTAGGGGACGAATTTCTTTAAGGAGGGAAGTTTGTAAGAACCCGGACCTTCTTTTCAGGTATGTTTTCCTTTTCTGGTCGTTTTTGAGAAAAATAGGAGAATCTGGAAATTTTGTAAGTACATGTCGTGTACTTTACAAGTACATGCTGTGTACTTTTCTTCCACTCGAGGCCGTGTGATGGTCGTGTTCTGGCCAGTCACACGGGGTGTAGCGATGAGGTGGAGCCCGATTAATACGGCGTACGGAAAAGGGGACTACACATCGTGTACTCAAGAAGTACACGCCGTGTACTTTTTTTTATTTCATTAATCGGACCGGGGTCCTTCCTAATCCCTGTTTTCATCTTCTTCTCCACCTAATTACATCCAGAGCGACCTAGAGAGACGATTCTTCTCCGAGCCACCGATTCTTCACCAGTTTTCCGAATCGAACGTCGTCGGGGGTAGTAGAATCACTGCGGTGAGTTCTCAGTTCTACTTTGGTCATGTATCCTGATTCCTCCCCTTGTAATAGTTATCTGAGGTTGAACGTTTTAGACGTTTTTGTAGATTTACTCTGTTCTAGGCCTATTCACTGGCGGAGGTTCAAGAATATCAATCTCCTAGGATTGAGGTAGGTGGTTTGTTGCCCTACATTGAATGTCTTTGAGTTTTTGGGGAAAAAGTGTCGGATACCCATGTATCAGGTATCTCGGGTTAGGGTTTTGATCATGTTTTGTTATCTGCATTAGATTTCTTGTATGCTTGAGGTTATTAGATGATTAATAATTTCTTGTTAGCATGTTTGAGTATCACCCCAAGGGTGTTTCCCCTGTTTTGGTTGTTGATTTCCATTTGGCACGGTTTGCCTACGAGGCAACCCTTTTTTCACATTGCTAGTGTGCCTGTTGACTTGATTGCATGTATTTCATGCTGTTTATATTCTTGTGGATTAATTTGTAGCTATTATCTAAGTAGTTGTTGAACTTACTTAGGATGCTAACATTTGATTACACACGACTAAACTGCTCTGGTCTGAGTGAACCTGGTGTGGTAGACTAAAGGGGGAATTGACGATTAGGGCTTCCCTAGAGAGTCTGTTATAATTAGTATCGATCGCAGGACCTATGGGAATGGGACTTTGTGCTTCCTCAGAGTGTCCATAGTTACGTAGCGATACTATAAGAGGAATTAGATGTAAGTTCTTCCTCAGAGAGTCTATATCTTCTTTGCAAGACCATAGGGGAATTGACAGTGAGAGCTTCCCAGAGTGTATGTGCCCTTGTACGTTTACTTGACTAGAGGGGTTTGCTAGTAGTAGCCACCTAGACAGTCAGTGTTTTATTTGTTGGTTGGTTAGTTTTAAAAATTCCATCAAGCCAAAGAACAATCTTGGGTTTGTACTGCTTTCTATTAGGTAGACTGCTGAGTTACCTATTGTGATTACTTGCTTGCCTTAGGAATATAGAGTTTTTGCTAGGTTCCTTAGTTGATAGCTAAATGATTGTACTAAACTGCTAAATAAATGTGAATGGAGATTTGTTGGTTGTTTACTTTAGTGTATTTCTATTTCTATACTGCATTTATTTCCTTTACTTTTTCTATATTACTCACTGACAGTAGGGCACGAATCTCGTGGTGATTGCCTACTGGGATTAGTCTCACACCCTGTTTGGGTCCTGCTTTTCGGCCCAAACAGGTTATATGGTTGCAGGTGTGGATAGGTATTGTGTCCCTTCTACTTCGAGTACGTGATTGCTGGTTGGATCTGGAGAGCATAGGATAGAGCTTAGCCTTACGATGCTGTTGGAATTGTTGTTACTTTCGTACTTTGTTTTCAGTTTTATTTCAACACGTTGTTGTGTTTGCTGCTTTCCTTAGATACTTGTACCTGCTTAATCATTATCATTATCATTATGTGTTCATTGTTTCCGCTATTTAGTTTCAGTGTTTGTATTCTGTTTACTGCTTCTGTTATTGACTGTTGTTTTCTTTCCTTGTATACCTTACCAAATGAGGGCATAGTTTCCTCAATAACTCACCAAGGCCCTCGCTGCTAGTCGACTGCCTCTGGCATTTGGGGAAATGTGCTTGAGGTCTTGTGGAGAACCGGGTATGGGGCACCACTGGAAGGGCTCCAGATTCGGGTCGTTACATGAATACACAATATTTCCCTTAAAAACCCCATTATACCAAATCAAAAACCACTAAAATAAATAATTTCCATTTTGAAAACTTTTTTCACATTGAATGATCAAATTCAACCACAGTAACCAAAAGTAAACACAACCCACACTGGATGAAACTTTCTCAATTGAACAACTCACATCCAACAGTCAGGATGAAAAACATGTAGTTTTGCTTAATATGGAGATATGGTAGTGGGCTATGCCCCATGTAAGAATAAACATCTTGGATAAGATCAAAAAATGTAATTAGACTCCACATGGGTCACTAACACAAGTGAGATCATCAAATAACACCAAATAACCTTAATTATAATCCATCAATCCAAAAAAATCAAAAAAGGACAATGACTCATTTCTTAAACCAACCCTGGCATCTTAGGTGTCACTATGAGTGATGGTGACTATGAACCAACCCATAACATATGTCATGAGCCACAAAAATCTTAGTCTCCAATCTACCTAACACCCCAAATAATAATGAACCTCCATTTTATAACATTTTTTCAGGAACCATGCTAGAATGTTGTTCGACCCAACACCCAACTGGTCCATGGAATGGCCTGAAGGGACATTCTTGATACCCATGGGTTGCAACCAGTTCCATGAAATAAGGAAATCATCATAGAAAATATATATTCCAATAAATGAGGAAAGAACAATTGATCTAAAATAGTTAAAAATTCTAATTTACTTTCATAAATAAACATAAAACTAATCTACATACAAAATAAAAATGAAAAAACTAAAAAATAAGCACAAACCCATCCCCCACTGATATTATCTCCATGTGACCTCATGGTCACCACCATCCACTAACCAACCAACCATAAGGCCAAACTACTCCAACAACGACCACACAAACCTGGAATCTGAACGTAAAAATCATCTCATTTCTACAGACATCAAATGGTACAATTAAGGTGTGATCCCAATAGATAAGTACAAAATTTCCATATAATATATATATTTATTCTCCCGAAAATATTCCATTAACACTAGTTTTATGTGCATAAAGATATATATAATAGGTTTTTCTCATCTTGAATAAACAAGAACAACATTCCCTATTTCAAAATAATGCACACCACATTTCCCTTTTTGAAATGGATTAACATTTTTAAAACAAAGCCCATGCCCAAGGAAAAATACAAACTAATCATCCCCAAAATATTTTGATTATAAATAAATACTGTAAATAGAAAACCAAGATCGTCATAATGTAAATGATATGATAAAGATAATAAACTATGGGAGTTTCCTAAAAAACCCACGAGTGATACTTAGATGTACTTAGTCTGGAATCACATGTTTGTGTATGGTGTATCACTAGAATGAATAACCGACTAGCTTCTCTAAATTAGCATCACCACTGGAACAACCCACCTAGGTACTAAAACATTTAAGGGGTACCAACCAACAAAGTGTGTTTGATAAGAAACCATAACATAACCATTTAAAATACAACCATGAAACCAATGGTAATAGTGCACTGTGTAAGTATGAGGCCCTCACATGCAAGAATCACCATACCTACCACCCCTTTACTTTCCTACCCCAAACACAAACACCCACTGAATGATAACCCACCAGAGGAAATCATTAAATGGAGTTTCTATAAAGTAAAAAACCAATCAAAAGATATATCTGGGGCATCACAACATATAGGCTTTCATAACAATTCTCAAACACATTATTCTTCCAACCAGGGAATTATATTTTCAAAACGACAAATTAATTTCCCAAACAATAATAAGGTTCAAACCCATCCATAGACAATGCACATTTAAGTTAATTTTAAAAACATTTCCATCCTATTTATGAAACAATATTATACACGAATTCCATATGTACAAATCCAAAAAAACCTTTATGTTCCATATATAATCCCATTTTCTACAACACTTCAATCCAATGTGAAAAATAATACAGGACACACTAAATGATTCCAAATGGGATTCCATGTCTTTTAGAAACCAACCATATTTTATAAAATACCCAAGGGGGCATAATATTAAAAATAATATATGAAAAAAAACAAGTGTCATCTGAAAAAAAGGGAGTTTAGTTAAACACATAGAGTTTAAAAGAGACACACATGGGTTTTGAAAAAAATAATAATTCATGTAAAAGAAGGCCATCATTATTTTTATTCCCATCCATGTGTTCACTCGGGGAACATATGGAGGTTCCCACATCCAATGGAATAAAAAAATAATATTTTCCCCAAACCATTTCCAATGAAACATCACATTACACATATAAATACCAAAATCAAAATCCAACAAATTTAATTGAACATATAAAGTAAAAAACATCACATAAATCAATAAATATCACATTAAAATTTTATTTGACATTCTATAAATTACATTTTGTTTTTATATATATAGGAATATTTAAAGGATCACTTTAAATACTATTTACAATATATTTTACCACTACTAAGATACCACAATAAACTAATAAATTGCATCACAAGAATGTAAAACATATTTATAAATTATTTGAAAGAACCGAAGCATCAAATGGATTGAATTATAAATTAAATTGATAGAAAAAACTACCTCAAGGATTTAAAAATGAAACAAAACTCAAAGAGAAGGAAAAATTGGACATGAGTAATGACCTGAGCAACCTAAGTAGATAGAAAACCAAGTCAGACAAAAACCCTAAGCCTTATAATTTGGAAAAGTGGGATACCACACAAGGAAACCCTAAGAACATGAGAGATAAGGAATAGGGAAGGGACTAATTACCACAAATCGTAGGAACAAACCATAGGATCCTTCATGGGACTTTAGTGGTGGATAAAGATAAGGGATAATATTTTTAGAGACCCCCTATTGAGACAAAATTAGAGGAGGGAGGAAAAACATGAATTTGGTATAAAATATTAGAGGGGAAAATGGGTAATTTCATGATTTTTAATGAACTAGGAAACACACATGGTTTGGCCCCATGGTTTATAAAAATGTCCACAAACCATATGGTTCTACACTCTAAGAGGAATAAAACGCACGAATAACATAAACAGTTTGACATACCATTCTCAAATCATGTAGTAGATTCTGTGCAATTGTAGGACCAACCTCATTTTTACCTAGCTAGAATGCACGATTTCTAATAGTTGTGAACTACCCACACACATGGAAAAATTCACAAAAAAACTCAATAACTCATTATTTTAAGATGAGAACACAACCTAAACCTCATCCCAAGGATCCATGATTATGAAAACAATAAAATAATAATGTATACATGGTTGGGGAGTTATAGTACACATAAATGGAATTATCGTATTCCTAAAAAATGAAAATAATAAAGGTATGTGTGGTATAGTGATTAAAAAATCATAATAATATCATATATATCATAAATATTATATATGTATATATAATATACATTCATCATTAATTACAATATTTAGAGGTGGTAATTGAAATATGAAAGGCATCAGTTCATGAAACAATAGTTTGTCAAACACATGAAAGACTATTTTGTAACCCATTTGATGGTAGTGTGAGTGTTTTTATTTCATACCACTAAAATAATAACATCTCAGTTTATGGAAGAGACTGAGGTTATTTTATAAGGACTTTATAATGTTATTTTGATAAGACGGAGAAAAATAAATAAATGAAGATGATCATTGAAGAACATTGCATTTTAATATAGTGTACAAATTAGGTTTTCACTAAATAGTTCTTAATTTGGATTTAATCCCAAAAAATAATTCATTTAAGATGGTATAGAATAGGGGAACATATTTTTGTAGTTTTCAGTCAAGTAAAATGGCTTGAGGGTGTAAGGAAGTGTGGTGAGTGAGTGCCCTTTTATAATTTAGGGGGACTCAATTTCTGGAAAATATCCCAAAGTATTAATTATTGGGAGGTCTACCATTCTTCATGTGCCTGCAAAATATATCAAAAATAGAGTTTAGGGTTCATTTGGTCAATAATCACCTCTACTAAAAAAAATAAACACATTTCAATCATGTTGTTCCATAGTCTTTATGTTTACTCAATTCTAGACATATAATATTTAAAACAATTACATGTATCTTTTTAAACACCATGGTAACAAAAACCTTATGAATAAATTTTAAATGAAGATTATTAGATAATTTATAACTACTGATTTGAATTAGGAAATAATATTTATTAAATAAATATCCAATTATTTTGTAGAATTAATTCTATTACCAATGCATAAAATGCAGAACACATTGTTTAACCTTAATAGTAATAATTATTTATAATTATGTCACTAATAATTATGGTTAAAATATAGGTTCTCCTTATTAGATAATATAAAATATTCTGATTTCAAATATAAAAACCATTTTTGCAGATTTTACTCACATAAGTTAAAATACTTAATTTATAAATAATTATGTTGATATGATGACAAAGCAGGTTCCTAAAATGAAAGTGTTCCAAAAATTTACAATTATTTTATATCAAATTTATATATTAAATTTATTTTAATTAATTAAATTATACTATTATATTAATAACACAACTAATTACTCCTTAAAACTCAGTTAAAATCTATGAATTTTTTTAATAATTTATGTGAAAATACTATTTAAATTGAAATTTAGTATTTTACCCTATTCATAAAAAAGATTAATCCTTTCATAAAATAAAATAAATTTTCCATAGGAAAATATTAATATTATTCTTTAAAAAATGAGGTTTCATTTATCTAATTATTTAAAAAAAATTAAAAATATTTTTTACGATATGTTCTCCATAACAATGGAAAATATATAATTTTAGAAAAATATTGGTTTACGAATAAAACTTGCTATTTTATTATGTATTGTCTAGAAAACATATAAGATGAATTATAAACATTTTATTGTATAAATTATTTATAAATTTCAATAAAGTAATTAAAAAATAGAGAATGGCTTAATTTATTATTATAAATGACATCTTTTCACATAAATATAGACTTTGAGAGAATGATTACATCATAATTTCCAAAAAAAAATTATTTATAATTAATTGGTCACCAAATAATTAATTATATATATATGTTTATAACATATTTTCATTTCTTAGTAATTCATATTATAAATACCATTTCAAATAGCTATGTTTCATCTAACTTATTAGATATTAATATTTTAATTATATGTCATGTTTCATTTAAGATTGGTGTTATGTGTATCACAAAACAAAAATAGTGTTGGTTGCAACTAAATCTAGATTTAGTTTTTCATGAACTAAAAATATTGAAAATATTAATTTAATTTAAAAGAAATATTTCACAAAATCTAACTATGTAAAACTCTAGCTCCCTTGAAATGAATTTCACTGTAGAAAATCATCAATTTAATCAAAAAATAAACACTTGAAAATTACATCATAGAATCCAACATCCTAGATTGGGTTATTAAAAACTCCGATTGAATAACATAAAGGGATGAAATATTGTAATATGGAATAAATCATATAAGTTTTCCAAATTCTATATCATAGGTCATCTGTGAAAACAAGGGCATATAAGAGAAAACTGACACCCAAATAAAGATGGATGGTGAGAGAAAACATTGTCAGGTTAAATTTAATGATAAAAAATACATAAAACTAAGAGATTTCAAAAAGATGATTGATATCATAAAAATGATGATAAAAGTAAAAAAAAAATTATTTCAATTTTTTTCATAAATTTGAATAATTTTCATGAGAATATTTACTTATGTGATTTCATTCCATTTAATAATCACAATCTTACCCTATTGTTATGGTTTGATCAATTTCCATTTCAATTATAATTCCCTATAATGATGGGGGAATTTTTATTCTTAAGGATCTAATAGATCAAAATATCGATATATGTAATGATATTTCATCCCATAAATATCATGTTTTCATAAAAATATTGTTTTAATAGGTTAACTATGAATGGTTCTGGGGCCCGCAGAAGAAGCTGGTAGGCTAGGGATTTTAAATTTTTCATCGACAGGATGACAGATCTTGTTGTCACTCACGATCTGACATCTGGTAAGGTTTGAGGATCTCTTAGAAATTATAAAGAGAAAAAAAATTAAACTAGAAGACATACCATTCCATATTTGATGGAACGCATGACATAAACTCGTCACATGTGATCGTTGGTTGAAGAATCCATAGCTGTATCCCTCTAGATCGTCCACACACACTTATAATACTCAATGGAACATCGATTATCAAATTCTGGGTGCTACCACATCAATCCAATGATATCTTCAATATCCTGCCAATCACCACATAGATATTCCTTCGATTTTTGAGTAATATATTTATCCATGATCTTGGACAAACAACTTATCTCAATAGGAAGCGGGAGGAGGGAGAGGATCTCATTTTTCATTCCATGAAATGTATGAGTCATTTTTTGGAAAGAGAGCCTCATCACTAATTATAGAGGACTTTAAAAATATGTTTTTGTGTTCCATGGTCGCCATTTATTTCAATGCCCACTAATATAATAATTAAGAACATAACTACATCAATATTATTTATTATTTGATCACATAAATGTAATATATATAAAATATAGTACATGATAAAAACTGATCCATTTAACTCAACTCACTATGTCACTAAATATTAAACGAAACTTGAACATTAAAATAATATTCATTTGATTAATATTTTTGGGTTATTACTTAACTTGTAAATACATTAAATAAATTCAATCCAAACTATTCATAACGTGAATAATAATTAATTTATTTAATTATTAGTGATCGATACTTTGGAAAACACTCAGACCCCATTGTGGGGCCAACCATGTCCAATATACCTATTCAACAAAATTGGGCAGATTATTGAATATGATATTATGTGTGACCCTATAGGCTCTTACCTCGATAACAATGAATAAATCCAAAAACCAAGAGCGGAGTCTAGCAAAAAATCAAGGCCCCTAAAGAGATAAGGGTAGTCCTAGCAATGACAGCCAAACTACGAACACTGATTGTGTACTATATTCTATTTTCCATTAAATATCTCATAAAATAGGATGCAAAATTGTTTCATCATCCTTTTCATTCTTTATTATTTTTTGATCTATTCGGATGGATTTACCTCTCAAATGCTTTGTCCAATGACTTATGAAGGTATCAAGATCCGGATCAACCTGGACTAAGATATACAACTTCCTTAAATTGGAAGTCAAAAATCATTTATTGATCACTCAACCAATGTCATACCCACAAAAAAGCACACAACTAAAGCTATGTATCCATTATTTCAATAACATGGTTTTTTCCTTACATCAAAGTTCACAATCAAATTATACACATTGGTAATGGTATCACGTAAGACACCAATACACATGTTCGCAGAAAGAAATGACCAATGTCACAAAAAACATCTGGTGTTCATACTGGTGGGTTTGTCCTAATTATCTCACTACTAGAGATCACCAATTGCGAACATTATGAAAAGAAGTCTCAATTCTTATAACTCCCCAACACCTGATAGTAAAACATCTACTGTGTTCAGTCATTTCGATGTATCTAGATCATAGAACATTTATTTTTGATTAATTCCATGATATCTCAAGGTTCTAATTATTTCCTAGGATCTGCTGTAACATCTCAACACGACAACTAATATATGGAAATTACAATTATATAGTGGATAACAAAATATATACAGTATAATGGTAATAATACATCATGTATAACTAATTGTATATAGGATATGGTAATCAAAATTTCTGCATAGTTGGGTCAAGGGAACCCATTGTTTCAACACTCCCACTTACACTAGAGCCAACATTATAACTAATCATGTTTGAAACTTACAAGATAATGTTCAGACTTCTATTAAGTAATGGATTTAACTAATAGGTCTGCCATGTTTTCATCACGTGGCATATCTGTTGTATACGACCCCATGTCCTTGAGTAATACTTATCATTAGATGGTATCCCTGAGCATATCCCTTTGACCATTGTCTTAACTTGACTTTATGGTTAGTGATAATATCATAATTTATATTATGATAACACTTTTCTCACTAGGTGTGATTCCATGAACTGGATCAAATCATTGCAATTAATAACTTCTTCTTAGCTACCTTAGAAGCTGTAACATACCCATTATTATTGGGTATGGCTACCACTAGAATTTATGAGCTTGCCTCGCTCATCACCTCTACATGACTGTGATAATGGATCACATTTTTCTAATTATTACTAGTTTTTGATCCACCAAAACTAGTTTACCTTCTTTTCCATATACCTGGTACATATAATTTGTTATTTCTAGAGTACAAGATGATAGTTCTGACTGGTTCACTTTCTATTCTCCTGGATGTAATTGATAACCACCTACTATAAAGTATATCATTGAAATATCAATTACTATACCTAACATGAAATACATGATTTATCCATCGCTAAATCGTATGGTAATAAAATCACAAATTTAATCTCTTCTCATGTTCCGAACATGTCAACCTAGATAGATTGTTCCATGTAACATAAGAAACAATTATTAACATGAATTGTTCTAACATGTATTTTTCAATACATTTTCAATATATGTATGATTGACTAGTTCTAAGAGACATTAAGATCTACCTCGATTGATCCAGTTCCCTTGAACATAGGTAGCTACATCAATTCAATCATTGGAGAATTAATTTTATCCTTGTATTAACAAATTGTAAGACCAATATCTATTTCCCATATGTTATAAATATTTCTCTATGAAAACTTTGGTTCTCCCACTAACCTTTGGTAGAAACAAGGTAATGATTCATTTTAAATGAATTCACTAAGATCATGCTGCTTACTTAAATCCTAAACTGGATTTCAGTAACTTGAAGACTTTATTGGCATTCAATGGCATCATCATCACATTTTAGTTGCAACATATAGACACCTTCAACGAATTATGATTTTGGCATCCAATGACCAATATAATTATCTTAGAATATTATCTATGATATGTAAAATTTTAATCTATTTAGGCATACCAACTTATATAACCAATTGAGCCTTATTTGGATTGGGATTATACCATCCATGTATCATCTCATATGAATACCCACAATATTATTCAATTTATATGTCCCTATGCAATTTGATACATGGAATCCATTATTGAATTTTAAATGATCTATTTAGTCATATATAATTTCCATATACTTTTTACTTGTAGAATTTATTATTCTTAATGAATAATTTATCACCTGTCATAGGGAATATAAAAACCGTAATAATGGTTTTTTTCCTACGTAGTATGTGTCTCTAAAACATTCATATTCCACATACACCAATAGAACCAGTTCCTCTACCAATCATTTGAGCATGTTGAGCATTGACTAAACTCAAGTCAATATTTCCCCCACTATCTCAAGTAGAGATGTTCACCCTTATATAGAAATTTATTCTAATACGTGACTACAACATTTCTATGTTATGTATGTAGGTAATATCCTAAATATCTATTAGTATAATTACTAAGATGCGCCATGTGTTGAACATAATTTATGTTTGTTTTTATCTTAACAAATGATTTTCATGTTTAACACATGTCCTATGACATAGAGTATTTTCATCATACTATGATTCATATGATATAAATTTGTCGTTTTTTAGTTATATTGATTATGGGATTTCACCGTTATTTGTAAAACATGTCTTGAAATATAAATGATGTTTCTGCAAGTTTCATAATTGATAGTCCATACATCATAACTCGGATGTATGAAATGTTCATTTTTGTATTACCCATTGCAACATTTTTTGATCTATTACAACATGTAAGACTTTATCATCGATCCTCCTTATGATCATCAATACTGTGATATAGATAAAGTAATGTGATTTTACGAATTATTCCATGCTACATTATCATTATCGACGAATATATAATCAAGATATTCTTCATTATAATGGCTCGAAGCAACACATATCTTCTGACCATGAACATACTTCACTTTATCTTTCAATAATTTCTTAAATGAATCTTATGAAGTATCTTTACCTCTATCTTTCTTTTGGAATATTTCAATCTCTCTTGTTGAACTAACCCCAGAGGATTTGTGGAACACCATTATTTCTAAAGGTTTATTTGTCTAAACTAAATATGTCAATAATAGAAAAAGGTATTTAGATATACCGAGCCTAAATACCATACATGGTATATTATTGACATCCACTTTTAGTTATACTTGACATAGAATTATATTTCCACAACTGGGTATGTCTTACATTTTATATTTATCATGTATTGCCTTTGATTCATGTATGTATGAACTATTTGGTTAGTATGTTACACCACAAAAAACATTCATTCCAAAACATGGAATAATGTATCATAATGACAAAAAGGTAATGGGAGATAAATGATTTGGTTATACTCATCAACTTGTTCAACTAAAATCATTCACTTGGCAAAAAGAAGTTATGCATTTCTCACTGATGACTTAGGAATAACCCTTTATCAGCTACATGGAGAAGAAACATTACATCTTATAATGTTCCTATATATACTTGTTTACTGTATTTAAATAAACATATGTTATTATATTGTATTCAATAACCAAGAAGTATTTTATTATCATTAATTTATATTTTTGAATCTACCTGAATGAGAAGCGGGTACTGGCTTCTTGAAAATCAGTTCGTTGTGTTTTTAAACTTCTATAAATTTATATCACTATATTGGATGCAAATAACCTCCTATTAATAAACCAACCTCTATTATTTGTTGAAAAGTAAAAGGTTCCTTTGATGTAACTTTACATTGGGTTCTCTTATTGTCCTCTAATTTATTTGTCATAAAAATAAATGATGTTACATTTGTTAATTTTATTATTACTTGGTGAACTGTGCCTAAAAGGTAATTAAGAATCTACTCTGTCTTATTCGTTAGTACTCTTAAATGAAACTAGTGTAGTTGGGTGTAATAATGAGATGTTATGAATGATCATAGTATTCCTTTCAAGATTACACAAATCCAGTTTAATCATCACATTAAAAACATGTTTCACATTCTCCTCGCAACGTTTTTGGAGATTAGACTTCATGCAATATCATCCCTGTCGTGATGTTGTAACCACAACTAACATTAGACGTTGATGAAAAAAATATGATAGAACCATCATATTCTTATTTCATGACTATCTTGTTAGAAATTTACACCCTTACTTCCTGAGGTGGCTTAACAGGTTGAGACACAAGCACCTTGAATTTCTGATATAGTAGTATTATGCGCAAGCGTCTCTACTAAATTTGAAATTCAAGCTTGTTTGGACATTAACTTTATTCATTATTTATCACAGTTTTTACTTATAGTATTACATTCCATTATCTACAAAATAAGATTTAAAATAATTGTACTTTTATGTGATTACCGAATTAGTCATAACTGAGTAAATTAAACATTAAATGTCTCCCACTAAATTATCGTATTATAGAAACCCTCTTTACTAGAATCATAATACTCTATTGCATGATTATTCTAGTGGCAAGGATCTCCGAACCTCCCTCATAGTCTACAAGCCTTGGCTACTCCACTACTCGGAGGGTTCAAGGTAGGATTTTGGCTTTCCATCCGAATTAATTCGTAGTTACTTGATCTGTTGAGTGAAGTCCCTTATTGGATATTCATTTCTTGATTTACTCAATGTTTTTCTCTAAGAACATAGAAAGTTTGCTATGGATAATCATCACTACCACTTTTTTTATGTCGACCTCCCACTTTTATATGTACTCCCTAGTAGTAAGAGTAACCCTAATCTATGGCATTATCGGCACCCCAAACACCTGGCCTTGTACAAACATTAATGATGGAAGGTCATATTGACTTAATATTACTTTGAGAGTTTTTCTTTTTTTCCCTAGACCAATGTAATCCATTTCTATTAATATAGTTTGACTATATTGTCGCGCTCACAAATAAACATCAATTGAAAAACACACGTCACTTCTTTGCACATTCCATTATTGATTATTTTAAGTATTCACCTACTATTTTTTAAAATAAATAAAATAATAAATCAATGCAAAAAGGTAAACCACTACCCGAATAGTCTTGAGCATCTAAAAGACCTAGTGGAATCATACCTAAGTCGAAGCTTGACACTTGATGTTGTTCACCCCCATCCTGAATATCTGCATCGCATTTGGAGTATCACCTTGTCATGGCAGGGTCCATGTTACGTATAGGAGTACTGCCTCATCTTGGAATGATCCACATGTCCTCTTGATCTTTCTTGATCAACCTACACTGCCCCATCATGGTGGGGTCCACATCGTTCACCGTCATTGTTCGAAGTAAATAAATACCCACGCATAGGCGAGGGGGACAAAGGATATAAATTCACATATAGTAAATTATGAGTGCATTCCCTTATACAATTTAACAAAAAAAAGAACGATGATGCACAAAATATCTATTTAATTAATAACAATCATCGCACACAGTTAATTAATTAATTAAATTAATGCAACATACATGGAACGATTTTCAAGACCAGTACACTGCTAAAAACGTGATAAAATTGAATTCCATTAATTAAGTACGACTGATAACTAATTCAATAAAATGAATTTTATAATTAAAACAATTTAATTATAATTAGGTTCACAAATTATATTAATTTTAAAATTAAATTAATTTTTTTCTTCGGATATTGAAATAAAAAACTAAAATTAATTTTAATTAAGTTAATATAAATACTAAAATTAAATTTATTCAATTAATTAATTTTTATTAATTTGAATTGGCCGGTCCCTAAAACACCTCTGCAGGGCATGTGGGAGTCGATCCAAACCCATGCAAGGCCCTACCAGGTCGTGTAGGGCCAAACTAGGCCATACTGATCCGTACAAACCCATTTCTGGTTGGGCAGATCCACCCGGATTGATTCGGGACAAATTTTTCACAACAAAAAAACATCCCAAAAAATGGTGTACCTGGGAGGGCATCTTGGAGGAGGCAGGGGCTCCTGGTGCACCAGGTTTTTGCGAGCCGAATGGAGAGCCCTGAGGCTGGGTGTGTGTCCGCAACCATATGAAATTGGCAGGGAGATGTCAGGTGCGGTCCCCAAGGCTATGTGACCCCAGATGGCGGTGAGGCCGACCACCTTAGCAGGACCGACTGAGAGCAGAAGAGCCACTGGTCCTCCGTAGTGGAGGTTGGGGCCAGACCAGATGGCGGCTGTCTGGCCGATGTAGGGCAGTCCGCTACAAGGTTACGTTGGCTGAGTAGTTGGGTGACGGTGGGGCACCAGGCATCATTCAAGGAGAGGAGGCAGGGGTGAGGCCTCGATGGGATGGCACTGAGGATATAGATGGCCATGTAAGGAGTCTATATGTGCACTGGACTAAGGCGGGTGTGCTGGTGGCGCGGCCTGATGAGGCCAGTGGCTGAGGAAGGTTGGACGACGCCAAGCAGTGGTTGGTGAGCGAGGTTGCCGGCCGCAGGTCGCAGGCTAGGAGCAGGGTGGTGGCGCCATCCATAAGCGGAAGAGGAGATAGCGGTGATAGGGTGTCGATCCGGCGTTGGCCAAGCATTGTGGCACCGTTCTAGGTGAGAGGTATGGGATGACCCGATTGGGTGGACCACGTGGCCCCCAATCCTCTATCTCCTTTTTTAAAATTGCTTTTTGATTTCTCTACTTCTATTTAATTTAAAAATCGAGCCCTGTTCTTTTTTTTATGAGTCAAGGTCTCCCACAAATAATTATTGTGTGATTTCAACACATTAAAATTTGTCTAAAGGCTATCCATTAGGCTTTAAATATAATAATAATAAAATTATTAATATCAAATAATAATTTATTATTATATTATTATTATTATATTAAGAGTATTGTGAAAATCATAAAATGTAAAATTATAATTTGCACATAATTTTATTTTTATTCAATGAACTAATACCAATTAAATTGAATCATGATTAGTTCATTGAGATGAAAATAATTAATACATGAGATCAACCCACAAAAATTGATCCAATAAAAAAATTTAATATGGCTATAAGTCGGTCATTCGACATCAGATTAACGTGCGGTTTGAACCATTTTGAACGATATCAAGACCTTTAATTAATTTAAATGAAATTTAATTTTTTAGGGTCATAAAAGTTATATGATCCCTCTGATACAACTAAAATGTATCAAGGCCCGCAGCGGTAGCGGTAGGCCAGGGTTTTTAAAATATTCATCGATGGGATGAAAAATCTTGTTATCACTGACGATCAGAGCCCTGATAAAGTTTGGGGATCTTGCTTAAATTATAAAGATCAAAATAATTAAAGATAAAAACATAACGTTCCAGATCTGAAGGCACGGTCGAATACAACTCGTCGCAGGTGATCATCGCTTGAAAAATCCATAGGAGGATCCCTCTAGATTGTCCTCACTTGCTTCAAAAATCTACTGGAACGTTGATCGTCGAATTTCTGGTGCTAGCACAGTTATCCAATGATATATTCGTCATCTTGAAGATCACCATATTGAGATCCCTTCGATAATTGAGGTTGGTCTTGATCCATGTAAATGGATAAACTGGTTTACTTTTTAGGAAGCGGAGGGAGAGAGAGGCTCTCAATTTTCATTCCATGAAATGAAAGAATAGTTTTTTGGAAATATAGCCTCACCTATATTTATAGCGGAGTTGAAAAATACTATGTCTGGTTCCTCGGCCCCAGTTTATTTCAATTTCCACAAATATAATAATGAGTAACTAAACTATGTCATTATTATTCATTATTTTATCACATACCATTTTTTTATATAAAATATCTAACCTGATAACAACTGTTCCATTTAACTCCAGTCTTTATCCCGCTGAATTTTAAACGAACCTTGAATATTAAAATATTATTCATTGGATTAATATTTTCTCATATTTACTTAACTTCAAAATACATTAAATAAATTAAATATCATTTATTTATAACTTGAATATTAATTAATTTATTTAAATATCAGTGATCGATGCTTTGGACAACACTCGGACCCCACTGTATGTCCCACCATGTCCAATATCGACATTCAATAGAATAGGGTGGATTCATGAATATACTATTGTGTGTGACCCTCTAGGCCCTTATCTTGATAGAAGTGAATGAATCCACAGACCTAGAGCAGAGTCTAGAAACCCATAAAACCCCTAAATAGATAAGGATGGTCATAACAATGACTACCAACCTATGAACATTGATTTTGTATTATAAAATATTTTTCAATAAACATATCTTAAAGCAGGATGTGAACTTGTGTTATCATAAATTTCTTGATTATTATTTGTTGAGAAATCTAGATGAATTTACCTTTCAATTACATTGGCCAAATACTTAGGAAGGTATCATCATCTTGATCAACTCGACCTGAGATATACAACTTCCTTAACTTGGAAGAGACAAATCATTTCAGGAACATTCAACCAATGTCGTACCACCAACGATGCACCCAACCAAAGCTACCTCTCCATGATTTCAATACCCTGGTTTTTGCCTTGCATTAAAGTATGCAATAAAATGATACAAATTGGTAATGGTATCATGTCAGGAGACCTATACACATATCTGTATATATGAAAGACCAATGATACCCAAAACATGTGACATACTATTAGCGGGTCTATCCTAATGATCTCATTACTAGAGATCATCAAGTGAGAACTTCATGAGAATAAGTCTCAATGATTATGATCCTCCAGCACCTGATAGTCAAAGCATCTATTGTGTGCAGTCACTAAGATGTATCTAGACCATAGAACATTTATTTATGATTCATTTCATGGTACATTGAGGTTCTCATTATAGCTCAGATCCAATATCACCTATCGACACAATAATTAATCTATTGACACTACAATTATATAATGGATGCAGAAATATATACGCAATAATAGTAATAATACATCATGTATAACCAACTATACACATGATATGGTAATCCAATGTACTGAATATTTGGGTCTCGGGAACCCACTATTTCAACAATCTAATACGCATAAGTCATCATATATCAAAATAATATATTTATATCTAAAACCTTTATTGAAATTCTTTATAATCCATTTCATAAATGGTTATCCTTATAAATAATCAAAAATTTAAAATTTAAGTGAAAGGACACAATATTTCCCAAAATTAACTTAACATTAAACCCCCATATATCATAATGTATCTCTTGATTGTCACATAAAAAATATTTTAATACCATCATAATGAATTCTCATGAATCATGATAATAACCAGAATTACCATCAAACCATTCATAACATGATCACTCTTCAACATTACATACATAAAAAATTTATTGTAGGATATATTCCTTAAACCAAAAAATGATGTCAACTCTATCCAAGATTTCATAATGAAAATTTTCAACAAATCATTATTCAATTATAAGGTAATTATTACTATCCAATTTACATTATTCAAATTCAATATCTAATTATCCTAACATAATTATCACAACATATGAAACATATAAATGGTTATATTACCTTATTCACAATATCACCTTTCCAGTCCATCAATACCATTTAACGCATACTTGAAAATCCTTCTTGAAAAACAATGAAAAAAAACCTTTCATATTTCAAAGTTCCTGAATTGCAAAAAAAAAAACATAAATTATTCCACCTCGTCTCTAAAAATTTACTAGGATTCATCATATTATTCAATTATTATTATTTCCATTCATATTTCATTTTTAGTATCCACATTATCAAAAATATTAGCATTACCCATTCATCCTTGATTATTTTCCTCATGATATTTCAAATTGGGGCATAGAAATTCATAATTCCCCTATATTACACAAATAAAAAATTATAATTATTATAAAACTACAGGGAAAAAATATTAACATCCATTATATTTGATAAACTCTTCATTTTTCCTTGGAAATTAATTACTCTTTAGAATTTTTCACTAAACATAAGATGTCTTCATATTCCTTTGATACATTCCCTTGAATGCTTATTCCCAAATTCGAGACATATAAGAAACTGGATCTGCATTTATCCCTGATCTCCATCACATGAGTTCTTTGATATCTATATCCTTATCCTTTATTGTGATTTTGAGATTTCGATAAGTTATATGTTATTAATCATATTTTGTGATGACTGATTAGGCATAATTAGATTATCCTTTACTCTAATCATTATCCCATTAGATTTTTCATCATAAAAATTTATTTCATATTCAGTGATATCCCAAATAATTCTTGTTCCCACCATTTAATAAAAAAAATACATAGTATGAAAAACTGTAATCATAATAGGAAACCAAATAATTAATAAAATCATTTATAGGATGTATACATCCTGGAATGCTCATCATTAATCTAAAAAACAAATAGTTTTTTTCAAAGGAATTAATTTTCATAATCTATTTAAATCCATCATGATGGGTCATAAAGTGTTTATGAATTTAAAAATTATATTCCTTGAGAGCATCAAAACATGTGGTTTGAAAGAACCATTATTGTGCACTAGTTCCTGATCAAGTCTAGAAAAATAAGGTTTCATCAGTGTTGTAACCCATACATACATCAATGGAATATCCATATCAACATTTAGTATCCAGATAAGGATGTGTTGTTATAAACCCTCAACTCTATCCTTTACCCAAATCACATGACAATTTACCATACATTGACTCATTATTATATATAAACTTATATCCAACACTAGACGTATCATTATAAATTCATCTAGGAAAAAAACTAATGTTTTCTATTAATTTTTTAAGATGATAACTACTCCTTTACTTTTATACAAACTATTTATACATGGTATTTTTATACATGTATATTACTTCTTTTTCGATGAATATCAATTTCATTCAACAAACACATAGTTGAGGACCTGTCACGAACTGAATCTGGTCACGAACTAAACTGGCACCAAACTAATCCCACGACAAGGACCAAAGGGCGTTCCCAATCTCCATGAGATGGAACAAGTGCCTGGGTATCATAAACTGAAAATTGGGAACAATTTACCCATGTTTATAACAGAAAACAATAATTGAATCTAATAAAACAAATCTGGATTTTTCAAACAGAATCATATTGTATAAAATTTCATAATTTAATTACCCAACATAAAAAAATTCTCAAAGACCATTACCATGGTATGAAACCAGATATGGAATTCCAAGAACATCCACATGGGAAGAGGCACCTCCCTTAACCCATCTCCACAACATCGTATCACGTTGGACCAATAAAACCCAAATAATTGTTACAAAAGTTGTACCCAAACCTGCAGCAACAAAATCAGAATGTCTACATACACCCAATGGTGTAATTATGGTGTGATCCAATGCCCACTAGGATACCATCACTAATAGATTCCATGTGATAAACATTAAAATACAAAAATAATGTATGTTTTCATAAATGTGAAATGCTAGTTACAATTTCAAAACAATGTAACTTTAAAAATTAAAACAATTTTATAGTGGGATATTTTAATGAATCAACAATTTTAAATAAAATGCCAAAGATAGTGAAATTTATAGCCTAAAGTAATGTATGCCGATGGTATGATTAAAGCATCTAATGACCACAAGCAATAGAAAATAACCTATAGGCACTAGCTCGTTGTGGGTCTCAGGTACTTTGTATTTTGGTGAGAGTAAACATCCCAATATATGTTCTCGTGCATGAGACAATAGTAGGGAACATACCCATAACCTAGTGGTACCCACTCATCATCATCATAATAGTTTATTTAGTGTTTTAATCATCAATCCTACTATGTGAAACGAAGGCCAAAGGCCACGAGATCACTAGAATACTAGTACATGTCCACCCACCTAGATATCTGAGTATCCCTCTTCTGCTCAAACAAGTTCAACAAGAAAAGAAATATAATTTTCACATAAAAATATTATCTCCAAATCAAAAATCAACCAAATATCCCCCATTTACATCACACAAGCACATCATCCCCCATTTCATTCAAATTTATTTCTAAGTCAATCTCTCACCAAAATAGCCCCATACACATTTTTCCTATATTTCACAATTCAAAACATCCTTTAACAATTTTATAAAATCCTTCCCAAGATGATAAAAAACACATAATAGCCCCCAAAAATGTTATATAATAAACTTTTCATAAAAAAAATCCATTTTTCACATCACAGTCACACAAAACTACCCATATCACATTCACATCTTTTTTACATTTCAGTAAATATGTTAAACTTATTTATAAAACATTTCCAAGATGATGCACATAACATGACCACCCCTTTAACATTAAAAATGGACCATTTCAAAATATACAAAATCCAAAACAATTTTTCAATATGGATTCACCTCTTACATAAATCATTAAACCATTTAAATCTTTCACAAAAAAATTCTCAGGAGTATACCCTAACATTGCACATAAAACCCACTTCAAAACCATCATTCAAGGAAAAAATCACACCAATACCAATAAATAATAGAATTGGAAGCCCTAAAAATATTCAATATACCTCTCTCAAGTATTATAAAATCACCTCAAATAGTACCACACAAGATGCACATGAGAACACACATATTTTCATAAAACACTTTCAAGAGGCATAACATGGTTTTACACATAAAACCCATTCAAAAAAACTATTTAAAACCTAAAAGCACACCAATACCCTTAAAAATTAGAATTTGATTCCCAAAAATCATGTTCTAAACCACTTGAAAATTTTAGAGAATAACCCAAATAATACCAAAAGAGTTTCACATGGAAATATATCCAATGTAAATCTAAATGCAACTATAGAATTAAATGACTAACCAAATCCATAAAAAATAGTATCCTCACCACACATAACATATGAGGAACATGAAATATCATTAAAACAAGAAATCGAAATCATCATGAAGTGTTTACACATGGAATCACCTACTTTTTTGAGTCAAAAACCTTGAATCATGGTGTGAAACCTCAACCACACCTCAACCACACCACAAGGAAGTGAAAACGAATCCTAAACCATAAGAATTCACCAACACGACCCCAAATATAACCATAGGCATGATCCCTAACTTATGGACACTCTAGATATTCAATAATGAGGGAAGAAACCCTAAGGAGAAGGATGGAATTGAAGAGAGAAACAATTACTTGAATAAATCTTGAAGAAAACCACCCAAATACAACAATATTTTAATTGAAAAACAACCATAAATGAAAGTGAGTTTCGAATAAGGATAAGGAGGTAATGTAAGAATTTGAACTGGAGAAAACATGTAAAAATTGAATGAGTTATAAATGAATCAATTTACCTCTTTAAATCTGGGAGATTTGTAAAATCCAGAGATGTTTCGCCCAAATTCGCGATGCAAAATAGCTCCAATGAGGGGGAGGAGAGAATAAGGGCGTGCCTTCTGTAAGTGGGATCAGGTGAGAGTTGGAATAACATAAAGAACATAAAAATTTAATGATATATTATAGAATTAAAAAAATATTTTTAAAGTAGGAAATGGGATTTTGGGCTGGCCGAACAACTTAATAAAAAACACAAATCTATCATTATTATGGATGCCTATGGGGTTAAAATTGATATGTTGGTTTTATTATATAGGGGATTATAATATGGAAATGTAATGAGTGTAAAATGTTGAAATATGAAGGAGTTATAAAAGAAACAAAATTTATTTTTAAATCTGAAAATGGGCTCACAATTTGGCCCAAATTTTGAAAACCCACTATTTCCAACAAAATGAATGGGAAACCTCCCAAACAAAGAAAGAAAGGAAATTAAATAAAAAATACCTTTAAAATAAATCATGAGTGTAAAAATTCTCCACAACCTAAAACATTCCACCCTAGAAAGCCACAATAAGGACAAAGGCAAAAACCAATCCCAACCGATGGGTCAAAATGGACTCCTTTTCCATGTTTCACTCACCCACAAAAGGGCCAGACACCTCCAATTAATCAATCACGGATGGAATACTTTCACTAACCAAAACATACACCAATTATTTAAATAATCAAGTATATTCTGATTTTATCCCAAAATAAAACTCATCAAACACTATCTAAACTGGATTCCAACAATTTAACCAAATGAACAACAACAATAAACAAGGTTACACTTACATTTCTTTAACCAGAACATTGGGAATTTTTCACTCCCAACGTTTACCCATGGAAGATATTGGTAGTTATATAACACCGACAAATACTACCTAATACCAAGAAAATACCAATGACTAATCCGAGTTACTAATATGGGGGGACACTAATGGGCTCCCCACCATAAGAGACAAATCAAGTTTTCCCGAGACAGGATCGGGACAAAAACATGGGTGGCCCGAATGGACTCCTGATACAAGAGGTGTAATCCCATTTGAAATTAAAAAAAAATACTTACATGAGGACCATATTGGGTCTCTCCACCATAAAAACCAATAATCTAAAACTACTAGCACGGTCTGACATGAAAATAACCTAGAATTTAAAGAGTTGTCATGACCACACAGTTAGTTCGCACGTTTTGGGAAACCACTCGCTAACCATGCCGAGCACTATAAAAAAAGGGGACACTTTTCATGGTAACATGGGCTAAGTCGCACGGCCATGTGGAGACCATTCAATAGCTACTGTCTCTTATCGCATGATTCCCTAGTTTGGCGCACAATTACTACAAACTGTGCACAAATAGTGAGCATTATTCTGCCTTTCCCAAATTTCAAACTTTTCTCAAAAAATGTGAAGAATACCAAAGTGGGAAAGTATGAATTCAGGATATAACATGAAAATGTGGTCCTCCTACCTCTACCCCAAAATGTGAAAAACTGGAACACGATGATGACACCATATTTTTTAACTTTTCCTATCATTCATAATTAGGAAAGGACTTTGTACAAGGGTTTGAACGACCTTGCAATTTCCCCGAACTACACTCCAGCTTCTCTCAAGGACCTATGGATGGAGATAAAATGATATAAGCATTTTCAGCCTCATATTTAGGCTTTGGAAACCCCCTGAATTGAACTTCTTCTTTTGGTGATACAAACAACTACACAACAATCCGTAATAAGTTTACCAAAACATAACACATTCCCAACTCACCTTACCCTATCCCAACCTCTCACTAAAACAAGTGATTAAAAGATTCACACACATCAAACCTTGTTTCCTTGGTTGAGGACCAACAAAAGTAAATGAAACATATAATCACCTTCCTTTAAAACAAAGGATTTTGATGTTTTTCCAAGGGAGGCATACTCCCAACATAATAAAGACTCTCATAGTATTTCACAACTTTCACCATTATTAACAAATGAGCACATGAAAACATTATGAATCACCAAACTTGACCATTATGACTAATAGAAACAATATATAGAGGAGGGACTCATACTAAGTCCCATAAACAATACACAATTCCAACAAATGGCCATAATAGCCTCCTATGCCCAGATCTTCCACAATGGTGGTTTTACATAGTCCCCTACTTCAAAGAGACTACGAAGGACCCAGAGACCTTCTTAGAAACCATCTAGATACTCATCCACACCAACAACCCAGACCCCTTCCAACTTCAATGAATCAGGTATCTTAAAAAACTAAAGTATATTTCATCCATACAATATTACTCTTCCTCTATAAGAGGATCCACAAAACCAAGAAAGTAAATGATGTAGACACATTCTACAATTCTCGAGAAAAGATTCCTTATATTGATTAACTTGAGTATTTTCCAACGATAAAAAAATTTGGGTTACACTTCAATCATGCACTAATCGATAATGTGGGTGTGCCTTATCTAATGAATGAACCCAGGTACCCAACAATGCTGGTACATTGGTAAAAAAGTGAGACAAAGCAGAACCGAATACGTGAGGGGAACCACCAAAAAGGCTTCATGAACTTTTCTATGAAGAGACCACTAACCAGCCATTCAACCCATCTTACTGACCAATCAAAAACCCATAACATGGTTCAAACATGAAGAGTTATTATACTCAAAAAATCTCATATTGTCTACATTAAATAAAAAAGTAATACAAAACAATCATCAAGACATCATTTATACCATTAAAAATATTTCATTGAAAAAAAAACAATTCAGGTGTTAGCGTATGCACCAATGGTACCCCATGGGCCTCACACATGCATGTTTCTATTCCACATCAAGCAACCACCTCATATCCATCCCAGCACTCAACTGGTCATGCCATTATCCATCCATAATCCCATATAACCCCATGATTGTGGTCTCTCATGGAAATAACAAAGGTTAAAAAAAATTATTTCAACTTTTCAAAACCAAAACAACCAACCAATACTTCCTTTTTATGTAGAAAACTAACTATGAAATCAAAATCCCAATAATTAAAATGAATACTCACTTTCAAGTCATATACATAAATTTCAAAACATCTCATCCCATTAAAACACCTTTCAATAGATTAGAAAATTCTTTTGGAAACAATTTTTCAAAACCATCTTAAATATTGTTCCTGATTTTAAAAGTGATGTAAACACACCATGTTACCTTTCAAAAAAATTCTAAGATTCAATTTCCATCATTTAAAAAATCAAACCCTTCCCTCTATATTAGAAAATATTTTCACATAAACATTACGCTTTTTAAAACCATGGCATTTTTTCATTAAAACCAACCTTCCATGATTTCGATTCTAAAGGACACAAGACAATGCAAGAGGAAGCTAGTTTTGATGGGTGACATCAACATATGGTTGGAGGACATACTCCAATCACTTAACCTTAATGTATAATGTTCTAGGGAAATATCCCCAGCTACACATAGCTTTTAAGGCCCTGCGAGCTCACTAAGATTATTAACCAAATTCTCTTTTCATTTCCCCTAATCATCATCAAACTAAGAAAACTAGTGGGCTTGGATTAGTCCCAACATCCACTGGTGACATGAATCCCATTATGAGGTGTGGTGATCAGGAACACTACAAATAACCAACATTCCAAGTGCTGAAAATCCTAACTCTAGACTGTCCCGAATAATCCCCAAATAACATGACCCAAAGAGTAAACCAGACCCTCCTTTGATACCATTTTTTTTTCACGAAACGAATCTGGTCACCATCTACACCAGCACCAATCCTGGCCCGCAATAAGTAATGAAAGGAATTTCCGATCCCCACGGGCTGACACAAGTACCTGGGTATCATAAAGTGAAAATTGGTAACAATTTACCTGAGTTTATAAACATAAAACAACAAACAAATCCAATAAAAATAATCTGGATTTTTCAAATAAAATCCTCATTTAAAAAATTTCAGAATTTAATTACACAACATAAAACAATGATAAAAACATTAAAAAGGTATGAAACCAGAAAAAAAATCCCATGAACCTTCACATGGAAAGAGGAACTACCCTAAATACATATCCACAACACTGCATCATGTTGGACTGCTAAAACCCGAACCATAGGAACATAAGTTGTACCCAAACCTACGACAACAAAATCAGAATGTCTACTTACACCCAAAGGTGCAAGTAGGGTGTGAGACAAAGCCCAGTAGGATAGAACCATTAAGAGATTCAATGTGATTAACATTCAAAGAGAAAAATCTTGTGTGTTTTCAAAAACATGAAATGCTTGTTACAATTTCTAAAAGATGCAACTTTAAAATTTAAACAGTTTTAAAGTGGGCTATTTTAATGAATAATAACTATTAAATAAAATTCCAAATCTACTGAATTTTCCATCCATACATACAGTATGCCGAAGGTAATTGAAAATAATCTAATGAGAACATGCAATAGGAAATAACCTCTAGGCACTAGGTCGTTGTGGGTCCCAGGTACCTCGTATCTCAGTGAGAGTAACCATCCCAATATCAGTTCTCATGCACGCACCACTACTAGGGAATGTACCCATAACATAGTGGTCCCCAATAAACCCAATAATCATATTTTAGTTAGTATTATAAGCATCAATCATGCTACCTGAAACTGAGGCCAAACCCCACGGGATCACTAGCATAATAGTAAATGTCCATCCACCTAGATACCCAAGTTTCCCTCTTGTTCTCAAACAAGTTCAAAAAGAAAAGAAATATAAATTTCACATTAAATATAACCTTCATATAAAAAATATACCAAAAAAACCACATGTACATCACACAATCACATCATCCCCCTTTTTATTCAAATTGATTTTGAAGTCGAACTCACACCATAATATACCACAACACATTTTTCATATCTTTGACAATTAAACGCATCATTTAAAAATTTAAAAAATCATTCCCAATATGCTCAACATCACATAACATCCCCCTAAAATGTTACATAATACCCTTTTCATAACCAAAATCCATTTTTCACATCACACTCACACAAAACAGCCCACATCACATTCACATCATTTTCACATTTCAGTAAATCCATTGGACACTTTTCTAAAACATTTCCAAGATGATAAAATGGACCATTTCAAAATATACACAATCCAAATAAGTTTTCCAATATGGTTCCACCTCTTACATAAATCATTATACCATTCAAATATTTCATAAAACAATTTTAAGGATTTTACCCATACATTGTACATAAAACCCACTTCAAAACCACATTTCAAGGAAAAAATCACTCCAATACCAATCCAAAATAGAACTTTAATCCCAAGAAAGATTCAATAAACCACTCTCAATTATTATAAAATCACGTCGAATAATACCCCAAAATATTCTAATGTGAACACACACATTTTCATGAAACACTTTCCAGAGGCATAACATGGTTTTACACATAAAACCCATTCAAAAAACCCTCTTTAAAACACAAAAGCATACCAAGACCCTACTAAAGTAGAATTGTACACCCAAAAAACATTTAATAAACCACTTTCATATGGTAGATAATACCCCCAATTATACCACGATATTTTCACATGGAAATAATACTAATTAAATAAAAATGTAACTATTGAATTAAATGCTTAACAAAATCCATCAAAAACAGTTTTACACCACACAAAACATACGAGGAACATGATCAATCAGTAAAATAGGAAAACTAAATCATCAAGAAATGGTTACAAATGGAATCACCTACCATTTGAGTCAAAACCCTTGAATCTTAGTGAAAAACCTCAACCACACCTCCAACACACCACAAGGAAGTGAAAACGAACACTAAACCACATTATTTCTCCAAAAAGACCCCAAATAAAACCCTAGGTATGACCCCTAACTTATGGAAACTATATAAATTCATGAATGACAGAGGAAACCCTAATGAGATGGAATGAAATGAATATAGAAACACTTACCAGAATAAAACCTGATGAAAACAACCCAAATAAACCAATATCCAAATTTAAAAACAACCATAAATGAATGTGAGGTTTGAATAAGGATGAGGAGGTCATGTAGGAACTAGAATGGGAGGAAAAGAGTAAAAATAGGAGTTAAGAAATAATCAATTTACCTCTTTTAAATATGGGCGATTTTTGAAATCTAGATAAGTTTATCCCAAATTCTCAATACAAAAGAGCTTCAAAGAGAGGGAGGAGAGCATAGGGGCACGCCTTGGGTAAGTGGGATCAGGTGAGAGTGTGAGTCAATGAAAAACTAATAAATTGAATGAGATGTTAAGGAATTATAAAAAAAATATATTTAATGCAAGAACTGGTCTTTTGACATGGCCCAAAACCTTAATAAAAAACTGAAATCCATCATTATTATAGATGCCTATGGGGTCAAAATTGATATCGTGGTTTTAAAATACATGGTATTATAATTGGGAAGTGGAATTAGTGTAAAATGATGAAAAATGAAGGATTTATAACAGAAAAAAATTAATTTTATATATGAAAATGGGCTCACAATTTGGCCCAAATTATGATGACCCACCATTTCCACCAAAATGAATAGAAAACCTCCAAAAAAATGAATAATGGAAATTAAATAAAAAATACCCTTAAAATAAGTCGTGAGTGTGACATGAACATAATAGTTTATTTTCATTTGAATTGAGGAACAAAATATTTCAATCCACTAAATGATATTGAATTATTCCATGAAGTATATTCCCATATATTCCTCTTTATATTCATACCCATCATAAGACCATTATTCATAACCTATGGAAAACAGATATAAGAGAGGGTGTTCTCAGATGCTTGGTAAGAGTAAACATAAGATATATGAATTTATTGTCATATAAAATAATAAGATAGGCATAATGGTATATAATAATGAACATATTGTAAGAGATTCAAAAGGAAATGGTCATTAATTATAAACACGATTCATCAAATAATGATAAGAAATTCACAAGAAAATAATCTTAAAGTAATCAAAGAATATGATCCATAAGAAAGTATCATAGGAATAATAGATATAATTTTGGCATACATATGTTTTTGGGATATTATTTTAATAATACCACTGAAGAAATTCATAACATGTCATGCTAGGGGTTACCAAACATGTAAATTATATGGGAATGGGCTCACCACCCTTTTAAGCTCCTTTTTAGGCCTGGGATGACCACTAGTGGACTGTCAACAATAGGCTTAGGATGAAAACTATTGTATCCTCAACTTTGGGATCGAGTTAACCACCCATGAAATGTCATCATTTGGCTTGTCCGAACTACCTATATATCTTCATTTGGGCATTGTATGACTACTAGTGCACCCTCATATTTTAGATCAGGTTTACCCTATTTCACCAAAAATTTTAAGAACAGAATAATCACCATTGTACCCTTTGAAATCATATAATTTTTATCATTTCCTAATTAATTTGAGTGCTATCAGGGATATCCCATTGTATAAAATATAATGGGTTTACTTGATGCGTTATGGTTACCCAATCATATAAATAGTGACGGTCTTATTTAATGATATCTAGGAATCCCCATCATATAAGTTGTAATAGGAATACCTAGTGCTATCTAGGACACCCCATCATATAATCTATATCCAGGAATCCCACCATGAATAACGTAAAGTGAAAATTCATATCCTAAAAAACATATAAAATAAATCATATATAATTCATAACATGATTAAACCATGGAAAAGAAATGAATTTCATTCCAATGTATTTGAATCATTATTATCATATTGAAAAGTAACTAGTTACATTACAATCTCTATTAAACATGATTGACCATCAGAAAATATGGGGGGTCCCATAAACTTAATTAAATCAAAACATAAACCATTTTGAGAAAAAATAAGAATGGTATATGTGGAACATATCCCCAATAAGGAATATCAAACAAAAAAAGATGTTTTGCATGAAGGAAAATTATTTGGAAAAATCATTTTAAACTTCTATTGAGGAGAATATCTTTTAATATTTGAAAAAATATTCTTTAAAAACATTTTATATTCCGAATTTATTGTCCATTAATATAGATTTACAAAATTATAAAATAATTTTTGAAAATTATTTAATTTTTATAAATCATAATGAATTGCAGAACTCAGATTTTAAAGGGCCAGTGAAGATAATTTAAATCAATTTTGATAATAGTTTTTAACGAAACAAGGTTTTGAAAGAAAACATATTTTTAACTGAAGAGATAAATGAATTCATATTTTCATAAAAAAAATTATTAATAATCACAGGTACCAAAGAGTGGAAATAAAACACTATTAAAAGAAGATATCATGAATAAAAAATTAATATGAAAATTTATGATAATGTATAATAGATGTATTGTGATATTTAATCATTAAAAACATAACTGTAAATAATCCTGATAAATGGTTATATTGTAACATAAAGTCATTACCAGTCTGATAACATTCAATCATAATCAAAATGAAGTATTAAAATATAATGGAACATTAAATATAATTATTATAAATATGTTCATGATATTACATGTAAATGGGGCTTTATATACATCTCATGAATGTATATATATGAATATCCTGACATACATCTCAATGAAGGATAATTGAGACAAAAATATTACCACTTTGGTAAATTTTGATCTATCAACCTAATGAATAATAGATACTTACTTGGAAATGTAAATATAAATAAAATTAATGTTACACAATATATAATACATTATTGGTAAGTATATACATAACGTAAATGAAATAGGTTGTTGATATGGTGTGTGTCTCACAGAAGTAGAAAGTGAGACATAAATCCATTATCATAAGTATTGAATTATGTCATGCTCAATAAAACCTCATGTATAATAAATTTATGTTTAATATAAATATTTTATAGAATCATAAATATATATATCATTCCATAGAGATTTTCTTTTTAACCTCTTTTTACCTATTGGTTAAAAATTTGATGTTAAGGTTAGGTTTTATTTAACAACTGTCATGTTTTTATTCCATCTTTTGACTTGTTTTTTCCTACTTCCCTCAATCATGAATTTATCATATATAGAATGTTAATATATATATATATATATATATTATTTATTCAATACATATTTAATTACATTAATCCATAAAATTTGGTGATAAGAAATAAAATACACCGTTCATGCAGATGGTAGGGGGTACATACACATGGACATTATTTCTATTTTATTTTCGTAATCAATGAATGAAATGTAAATGATATATATATATTATAATTTAATAATTATTTTCATATAATATATATCACATATATTCACTAAACCCATCCTTTTTACATTCTTTTTTACTTCTTTAATGAATCACAATATTTCATAAGGATGTAGTCCTTCATACACACAAACGACATTATCATATTCCAAAAAACTACAATTCCTATTTTTATGTGTGATATAATAATTAATGAATTATAATATCATAATAAATACCATAAATAGAATACATAAACCATAAATAAATCATTATTTTCAACCATGAGAGGTGGTAATGAAAAAATGAAAGAAGTTAGTTCACGAGGTGGTAGTCCGCTGTAAACATGAACCCTTAATTCCTCAAAAATTTAATAGAAGATTATTTTTAATTAGTGAATACAATAAAAAAAATTATAAAAAATATGCTATGGTTTTTATATTAACCTTTTATAATAATAATTGAAGGAAATAGAGAAATCAATAAATTTAAGGAGCAGGTTGAATAACATTACCTCTTAATCCAGCGTCCTTGAGAGGTTTGCACTAACTCCTTCTTAGGATGGATTTGTTCACAAATTAAATATTCTAGTATGATGGTATGGATTTTGGGTTCTGATTTATTCTAGGATTGATCAGTGGAAATGGAACGAGAGGTGTGAAGATGGGCCGAGTGTGAGTTCACTATTATAATTAAAGAGGAGTGGAATTATTGTAAATACCCAAATTTATTCATTATTTGGAGGTATCCCTTACCTCAAGTGCCAAAAAATAAAAAATTAAAGGATTTTATGGATTAATTGGTGTATAAAAACCTCAAAATACTAAAATAAACTCATTTGTATCATATTACTCCTCAAACATTTGGTTTACTCAATTTTACCCATTCATTTTTACCACGGTAACTTGTAAGGTTTTATTTTTCTATGTAATATTAACTTTATGAATAAAATTTAATATATATATATATATATTATATAATTTATACATACTGATTCTAAATAATTAATAAAGTTAATTAAATAAAATTCCATTGTGTGTGTTAAAATAATTTTAATACAAACACACGCAATTCACAAAATTCTTATTTTTCCTTAATCGTTGTAATTAAATATATCTATTTTCACTAATAACTAATATATAAAAGAAACATGAAATTATTTTATAATATAAAATTCATCAATACAAATATGACATACATTTCTCCAAATTTAAATCACAGAAGTTGAGGGATTTAATTTAAAATAAATTCTAGAGACATGACGAGAGAACATGATTTTAAAGTGGAAATGTACAAATGTTTATAATGTTTTTATGTCTCATTTAAATAATAAATTAATTTAAATTACATAAAATGGAATAATATGTGTATAAATAATCTTAATGTAATTGAAATAAAATATGAAATATAATTTTACTTTCAAAATAGATTATGTGAAAATAAAATTTACCATAAAAATTTAGTATTTTTCAGCACTCTTCAAAAATTATAACATCTATGAAAAAGATATAAAATAAACCTATAGAAAATTTCAATATTATGAATAATTTTTTTATTATATTTGTTAATTTAGTTTTCAAAATACATGTTTCATTAATTGTGACAAACCTATTTTTTTAGAAAAATACGGGTTTGAAATATAAAATTGGATTTATTCTTATATATTTGTTAGAAAATACATAATATGAATGATAAAATATTTTGGGATATGTAATATATATATATATATCTCGTTATAAAAATTAACCCCTAGTTTTTGGGTTTAATAAACTAATGTTTATGAATAATATTTCATCGTGAAATAAATATGTGTTATAATATAATATACTGTATTATAGATATAATGAAACAAACACTATTTATTTAAATAATTAATACAATTAAATTTATCAGAAAATAAAAAAATTAAATAAGAAAAAATATCATTATAAAAAATATATATAATAGAAAATAAAAAATGAAAAGTATGGTTCACCCTAATATACTTGAATCATCTCCCAACTACCAAAATTATATAAAAGAAAGAAAATATTAGAAAACTAATTAACATATTATAATATGAAAATTTAGAAGTGTGAGAGTAATTTATTTTAATACTTATTGAAATAATTACATTTTATTTATGGGATGTATGGTTACCATTGGAATAGTAATTTGATTATTGGAATAGTAACACGATAGATTGGAATGGTAACCAGACTAATGAGAATAACAACTTATCCTTTGGAATAATAAGTTTACCTGAAAATGATATATTTATATATAAATAAAACATTTCGTTATAATTTTATTTGAATATAAATATTAAAATTCCATAAAAAATAAATATGATGATTATAAGAATTCTATGAAAAAAGAAGATTTTTTTTAATAAATTCTATTTTAAAGTATTTCATAAAAGTCATCATCCTTATATTAAAAATAAAATTTACATATTTTAGAAATTTATTTTTATAAAATTAATATCATTTTTAAAATCATCACATCAATATTTTCCAAAAGTTATTTTTTTGGTAATTTTCTTAAATACTTTTATTTTTGAGAGAATAGAAAAAATATTGTTTTTCACGGAATAAGTGTATCTTAAATTACTTCATTTAAGAGGTAAAAATAACATAATTATTTATTAGACATGATGTTAAAAAATTATATATTTGATTTTTTAAATAAGTCATTAAAAAATGAATATAAAATTCCAAACATAAGAAAGAACTTTTCAAAACATGAAGACAAATGTGAGTCCATAAAATAAAAATTTCTATTTTTCCACTATCCTTTATTTAAAACCACGGTAATGAAATCTTAAAGGGTATTTAAATTATTAAAAACATTATATTATATTTATTTATGACTTATATATTAATATATTCACTCACACATGTTTTTCCTATGATAAAATTTTTTATTCAAAATATTATTCTAAAAATATCCATATCTTCATGTATAAATTACAAATATCACTTTCCTTATAAAGCTGATCATTCTAAAAAATAAAAACAAGAATCTCTTACAAAATCATAAATATAAATCCCCTCATAATTCCTATGTACTTTCTAGAGTAAAAAAACTCCAAACATCAAGGGACATGTAGTTGCATACAAGTGAAGCTTCACCGAGAATTTTGTAAGTTTTGATTAACCAATCATATCTTTATTTCTTCTTATTCATCTATTTTTTAACCCATCCTTTCACTTCCAAACAATATAATATTAATTAGTTATTATGTTAAAATTATATTAATCATTTAAACCTACTTTCTGTAACATATTTACTATATGTATATGTATATCAAACATTGTTTTTCTACTCTCAAGATAATGTCCTCTCAGAGGATGATTAAATATATACATTGTAATTTTAAATTAAAATAATATAATAATAATCATGATGGGATATTATAAAATACATATAATATATAATAATAAAATTTTATATACTATAAGATCCTATAATTAATTATACTATTGTATAAATTACATTTATCAAAGTATAGAAATCGACTTGAAACCAAAAATTTAAAAAATGATATCAAAATGACTAAAAAATAACCCAGAAAATTAATAAATACAATCAAATGACTATAGTTTAATTATAATAGATTTTTTTACAAATTAACTTTAAAATTCATTTTTAATAAATCTATTTTTTGGAGTTGAAAAAGTGATGAAATTAAGATGGATTAAAGTAAAGGGGATTCTTGAACCCAACCTCTCTTTATTGGGACATCTATCATTCATGTCATATTTGGTGCGCATATACATTAAATATAAATACCTTTTTATTTGGGTATATGAATTTTTCTACCATGATTTATTTGAAAATAAAATGATTCTCCAAAAAGGAATTTCATTCCTAAACATATATTTGACTCCAAATGATTTATATTTTTATCAAATGAATAATGATCATTTATTCCAAAATATAATCTCAAATCATCATTTGATAAGGCCAATGTTCCTCCTTGAATGTATTATTTATCAAATCCTAATGAAACCTCTTCTTTTCCATTTGATATTTTATGATTAAATTTTTTATATGTTCTATATGGTAGGTATGATTATCTAAATGATATGATGTGATAGGTATGCGTGAAATTATATACCCCTCCATTGAATTGGGTAATGTGATATATCTCAAAAGATTATTTTTAATATATGTGAAATTGATTCTTGTATTTATCACAATGATGATAATATTATTCTTAACATATATTATGTGTGAACAAGATGTTATCCTTTTTAACCACTATGTGTGGTATTTGGAAAATATGACATTATTTTTCATTTTTATGCATTTAAACCTTCCATTCCTTTATCACATGTTTCCCTCATGATACTGATGATGATCATATTCTTATGTAATGTTTTTTATTATTATTCTCATGCATGATATATTGATTTCTACCCATTATTCATTATATAATTGGGAATTAGCTCGACATATTCATTTATACATGTCCTCTGGTGATTATAAGTTCTAAATAGATTATAGTGTTGTAGAATGATAATGAATATGTATTTAAATGAATTATTATATTTTATTACGTAAATTTTATGTATGATCCTAATTATTCAAATAAAATAATTCTTTTGATCCAATATTTTATTATAAATTATGTCATTTATCTTAAAAAAGATTTAATATTCAATGTAGGGTCTCTATAGTTGGTATCATAGTAAGATTTAGTTAATTTTGGAATTAAGAATATAAAAAATGATTTAATACGATAAATATAATATTATGTATATGTAATGATCTTAGAAAAATATTTTTGGAAAATGATAAACATTGTGATCCTATAATGTAACACTCAAGGTTTTCTTAAAGATAAAACTACATTCTATAGCATTTGCGATGTGCAACAGTGAACTTGAAAAAATAATGATTATTTAAAGATGAACATTTTAACCATTCAGTTAAAATTTATTATATGAGTAGGATTAAATATATTATCAAATATATATTTATATATATCCTAAATATATTGATAAATTCTTATTAAATACGAAAACAATTTTTGGTAATTTCATTTTGGTCTTCAAAACATGTTTTTTTCAAAAATGATACTTATTTACTTTTGTGAAAAAAATATAATTATTTTATAAAATATTCATAAAATTAATTTTATAAAAATATACATTTTCCATCAGGTCAACTGAAAATTATGATGTGGGAAAAAAATTAGTTTTTTTAAAAAATAATTTTTTTTTGTGAATAGTGGAATAAATATATGTAAATTTGTAATTTATGTTGACTAAATAATTAATTTAAAAGTACCATTATTTATTTAGTTTGATTTAAGGGTAAAATAATACTTATTTATTTATATAAAATTAAATTAAAAAACTTTTAATCATCTTTATTCCAGATTTTAGTATAAGTATATTTTTAAGATTAAAAAAAACATTTTTTTTTCTAAAAATGGTTTCAAAATAATAAATTTATATATATTTTAAATAATTAGAATTAAAAAAATTTAAGAAAATAAATAAATTAAAATTATATATTTTTTAATTTATATTCATATAATTAATATTAAAATATATTGAGTTAATGATAAATAATATTTTCACTGAAAAATTAAATTTTTTAAAAACCTCATTCCATCAGGCAAGTGGGTTTTATATTAAATTAAATTCTTCCACCTATGTGAATTTATTTTGATAAATTGGATACAAATTTCGAATCATCATAATTAATATTAGGTAATAAGTTAAACTTAATTTTTTTATACATTTTAAATTTTAAAGGTTGTAAACATTAATTACCAAGATAAATGGAAAATAGTTTAATTAAGGGGGAAAGTAATTTAACAATGTATATAAACAATGGAAACCTAATATTTATATTTATTTTCTATTTAAATTATTATTATAATAATTCCATTTTTTCACATTATATATTATTAAGTAATTAGTTTGATAAAAATTAAATTTGGAATGCATAAAACACAAATTGTTTGGGGAAATATTCAAATTCAAATATAGTTATTATTTTAATGAATTGACGTATTTCAAAAAAATTAATATATTAATAAAATTTTATTATTATATATTTTTTATTAAAAAAATGATTGTATGGTTTTTATGAAGCCCAAAATAGTTTATAGAAGGGTTCATAAACTATTATTCTCAAAAAACACATCTTTTTCCAATAAATGCCGATTCTATTTTTAATATTAAAATTAATTTATTTATAAAATTATTTATATAAAATGAATATTATTTTTGGAATCAACAATTCTAAATTATCGTATGTTGAATTTTTCCAAATTTTATGAGACAACTGAATATCCATGAAAAAATTAAGTACATTACAAATATACATGGTGTATTATGTCTTCATATTGGCCCAAAAGGGATGAAATAAATACTATAAAGGGTATACATGACCAAATATATGTATTAAATTTAAAATAATGAGATTTTTATTTTATTTTATTATTTTTATTAAGCCTTTGTGAATCCTCCAAAACCATTTATATATTTTATGTATTTAAACTCATTTCTTTAAGAGTTTAACTCAATTACACATCAAAAAGCGTATTATTTTATTATGATCAGACCATTTCAATATTATATAATTAAAAATTATACCAATTTATATTGAACATTGGTAAAATTATGGGATGGTTTTTGGTTTATGTTATTTTATTATATAGAGTCCCAAACCTATGTTTTAGAAATGATAAAGAATTCCCCACTCAATTCCCATATAATCCCACCCAAGATCCCATTTAGCTTCACTATAAATACTTGAAGAACATACTTAATATTACCTACCCTCTATAGAGCCCCCCCAAAGATACCCCAAACTCTTATGAAACTCTATTCAATCTTTTTTGAGTCACACTCCCATGGTATTGGTTCCTTTCTTTCACCTAGTTATTCAAGTTTATTAATTTTCTTAAGCCATATATTTCCATTTTATAATGTTGGGATATGGATTTCCATTAATATATTATTGAACAGATTATGTAAAAATGTTGATATACACATTTTTCTCTCATCATAAAATTTTATTGAATTTTTAGGGGATAATGTTATGATGGTGAAGATCCACCATGATTTTCCATGAAAAAAAATTATGTTTGAATACCTGTAACAATTTCGTATCAAGGATGTTAATGATTATTAACTAATAATTATTTATTTGAAAATTATGGGAATTTATTTCACACCACATGATCTTGAAAAAAATGAGAGAAAAAATGATTTCATGTTGTATACTCCATGTGGAACACTTAAGAATGACAATGTAACGAATGTGAAGGGTGAAACAAGAATGATATAGCACTTCAATGCAATCGATAAAATTTATTTTCATGAGATACCTTGTTGAGAGTGGGAGTAAACCTAATCCCATTATGGGAAATGTCATATCATGATGTCTTGGAAGCCATCCCATTCTTAGTTTTATTATTAATGATTCTAATATGAATACAAATTTCCCATGTTTCCTTTATATTATCATGACATATTTTTCCCCATTGTTAATCTTGTGGATTATCTCTCCATTTTTTCCTCATTGATCTAACTATTTTTAAACATCTATTATCTTCTTTATTTTATTCCAAATTTCTTCCTTTATAGGGCTTTATAGATCACCCCTTTCATATGTTTTTTCCAAGGATATCCCAACCAGTTTTATGTATGAGCATGTTAATCATGTTTTCAATTAGGATAATCTATTTTGGGTTTTATATTGATATGTAATGTGTCTAATTAAAAAATAAAATATACTTCATTATCATTTGTGTTATTTTTTTCTAATATTATTTAATAAATGACAAAATAATGTGTAATAAAGATAAGGTTTGTTATAGTTGGTATTAATGGAAATTTTATTTTTTTGGATTAGGATTGGAAAACTCTTGATAAATCCTTAGGGATAAGTCTATCTATAAAAACAAAACCCTATATTATGGTAGGTATAGAGTAAGTTTTTACTAAGAAAATAAATCAGTTTATAGATACTAAAAGTGGATGTGGATATTACACAAATATATATAGGGTTAAAACCTGAAAAGACTACACTGAGGTAGACTTGACCTGGAAATGGTGCATTACAACGAGCATTGCTACAAATTTTGTTTGACCATACTAGTGGATTTTCATTAGTAAATTCTCAATCTCATTACTAGCCATTATTAAGGGAAAAACATTCCCACAACTATAAATGTTATGACATAGATCCTAGATAACATTGTTTTAATCCAAGAAATACATACATTAATGAAGTACAAGGTATAATATTGGGTTTTTGTTGAGGTACATATATTCCCATTGGGGTTAAAGGATGTTTACATTTCTTTTTGGATTGGAATGTAAGTGAATCTATGGGCGGTTGGGTTGTTTTTGGGAATTATAGGGGAAAAAGAAGATGATGGATGGCTTCAGGTCAGGTGAAAGTTGTATAAATGGCCTACACGACATGTACTTGGTCAACATGTCATGTATTGGCCTGTCACGACGTATAGCCATTGGGGATCAGAAAAAAGGGGTAATACATGTCTTACACTAGGCCTACACATTTTGTACTGGCCCACCAGGGTTTTTTTATAAAATAGGTAATAGCCTTATTTTTTTACGACTAGAAGGTTTTCATCCATATTAAGAAACCTAAAGCCCTGTAAAATAGATCATCTGATTTAGAATCCATCCAGAAATCAATTCTACAACATTTAGTCAAGATGGAACCACATTTTTATGTACTCAATTCATTTTTAGTTGTTCTTGATTCTTCAGAAAAATGATGGAAATGTTTGGATTTATGCTCATATGACTAAATATCCAGTTCATTATTCATTCTTATGTTTTATTCTGAACCAAAAATCACTACTTGATACTAGACAAGCCATCCAATATCGAGGCAAGATAGGTGTTCAATACATTATTTTGGATTTTCAAGTGCTTTTCATATGTTCTGCATTTTCACCACCTGATAGACGTTTCACTGATGCCTCATATTTTAACGAGTTTCTTTCTATAGCTATTGTTGGACCTAGTGGGGATGAATTTAGGTTCTGTTTAGGTGTGTTGGAACCCATTTCTCAATTCAAGGTCACATAAGGGGTTATAATTATTAATTTAACCTGTTTATTCCTATTTAAACCACCCATGGGGTGAGTGCTTTTCTCTAATAGTTAGAGTAATCCCTTAGACTCCTTAATGGGCTTGATTATCTTTTTAGTTGATTTACTACCTCCTTTCCTTTTCGTATCTTTATATTCCATGATCATTGTTCACTAGATGGTATTGTTAAATAGACGACATGGGTGTGTATGCCAAAATGAAATGACTAATGGATTGATAAATTGATTTTATGGAAGGGTATGATCATATTTTTGTTAATGGTAATTTTTTTTCATGAGTAGGTATACTCATGGCTTGTGTATGATAATGTGAGTGGGTCTACTCACGTAGAATGAATTGATTTAATTGAATTTTTTAATTGAATGGTTTGATAAAATCCATAAACAGCTCTCAATGGATATAGATCATGGTAGGGGTAACCTTTGGTTGACATTGCCCCATGGGTCTTCATTCCTGTGGATTCATTAGGCCTTACTACCCCATATATGTGGCTTGATTGGTCTCACATAGGACTTTCTATTTTCAAGAACCTAGGATCCAAACTAGTGCCTAATTGAGTTTCCACTGGGACATCCCTGGGAATCGATGAGATGCCTTTGAAAATCTAATAGGATCCAGCACTTCCTGGTCTATATTTTTTACATGGATTCCTTGGTTTGTAACACCTTGTATCTGGCCCTTGGGGTATACTTTTCACTCTATGGTGGGGTCGTGGGATTATAATTTTCACTATATTTCTTGGTTGTGGTATTCTTCTTTTCACTATACTAATTGGTTGTGGTATTATACTTTTAACTATATAGCATGGCCGTTGGATATATTACTTATTTGTACAACATGGTTTTCGTTTTTTTGATATGAATTGATGTACGGTGTGGCCATGTGACTTGTTTACTCTTTTTATAGATTCCTTGATAGAGGATGAATTTTTTGCAGGTATCTTTTAGGGGATGTTCAGTATTCCTTATTGTAGAAGACTTGTTCCATGTGCATTCACTTTACGTTACTACTTCTTCTAAACTTTCTAGAACATTTTTAGAATTGGTGTTAGAATTGTATTAACCTGGGTGGTTTCCTACTTGGATATCTATCTCACACCATGTTTGGGAATCCTCGAAAAAAAAGTATATAGTTTTAGGTGATCATAGGGGCATTCACCCTATTACAGATTATTGGCTATTGTTTTGGAGCAAGGGAACATTGGACCAAGATGAGGCTTGCGATGCTATGCATTGTTTATGGACATTGGTTCATTTGGGATACATGTAATTTATTGTATTTCTATCTAATGTTCTATATTATTTCTATATAATTGAATATTATGCATAGTTTTGTTATATGTGACACTTCTAGTTATTGATATGTATTCTTATCTTCTCTAAATTTCTGTTGAATATTGTTTATTTCACTTTCACTATTTATTGTATGTTTTAATTACACTAGGATACTCTAGTAATGAGGGAATAGTCTCACAACATACTCACCTAGGACCTCCCTGCTAACAGGAAACCTCTTTTGTTTGGGGAGATGCTCTTGATTCCATGTGGACAACTGGTCTCGGGGCAACATAGGGTGGAATCTAGGTCTGGGATGTTATAAAGTGTTATTAGTGGATTATTTTTTTGTTTTCCTTATTATTTGGTGACTATTTATAGGGATATGAAGGAAATTGAATTTGGTAATAAACTGAACATGAGAGTAGCTACCCCACATATAGGGAAAAGAAAAATTTCATTTAATTGATTTCTATTTTTATAGATTTTGATTGTTATAGTTGTTTTTATTTCACTGTTGGGTGGAGAACATGGTTTATGCTGTTACTATTGATGTTTTTGTGGGTTAAATTTCAGTTGAAACCTGATGAGATGATGTTATTCCATATTTTATATTATATAGATAATTGGTATAATCACATTCCATTCATTTTCCCATCCCATTTAGGATTCATTAGTTATTTACTACTATTGTGATAGTTGAATAGATAGTTGTGAATGATGTTGTATTAGTTTTGGTGCAGCTGATAAATGAGTGACATCATCTATCAATTATTAATGTGTATTGGCCCTTAGGAATTATGAAATTATGTACTAATGGAATGTAAATGTTAAATGAACTTATTAAATATATGGTTTGGATGGGAACCATGTTTTGGTTCATGAGGTGTTATGGGCCCTCATGGATTCAGAATTGGTAACCCTTGGTGAAATTTCCTAGCTAACTGAATGTGAAACTGAAATTGAACTGGAACATGAAATGATGGATAGATAATTGAGAATGACCCGGATATTGAGTGGGAAAGAGGCATAATTTCAAGTGGTTTGATGGTTGTTATATATATTGCCTTAGATTTAGGAGCAGATTATGGGTTTGACTTGGTTTCTAGGAGGGGTTTTACCTATCCAGAAGTTTTGAGCTGTGTGAGTTGATGTTTTTATTTCGTGAGTTTTTAGATTGGAATTTTAGAGAAGTTCCACCATGAAGACCTCCAATTGTATGTTGTGAGGCAGTTGATGACCATACATCAGAGACAGTGGGACATGGGCTATATATTATTCCTCCTATAGTGCCAGATGTGGCACCTGAGGCTATTTTGAACCAAAATGTCGAGGAACAGTTCCTAGAGGGGTTCTTTTGTTATATATAGTCATTCCATGGGTCACCACAACCATCCTTGACTTTGGTTGAGCTGACATAAGTGTTCCAGTACTACCATCATCCTAGATTTTTAGGGGATAGCTTTTCACAGGCTATAGAGCTATAACATGAGACAAGATTAGGAATTTTTTAGCATATGGAGATGCCTCCTGAGTATATGGCCATGCTCGTGACTTATATAATATGTTGAGAAGAAAAGTGTTGGTTAGAAATTTTGAACTAGGATTATGGGCTATGAGATATGGTTTGAGTTGAATTCCATACCTTCTTCTTTGAATAATTTTACCCTGTGACTATATGAGTAGATAATGCTTGTGAGTTCTTTCATCTAGAGAAGGGCCTAATGAATGTTTTGGAATACTCGACATGCTTTACATAACTATAGTGTTTTTCACTGATTCATCATATAGATGATCTGTCAAGAGAGAAACACTATGTGGAAGGTCATAGACATGTTATCAAATCATAGGTCAACATGTTATAGTTTCCTTCAGTCACTGATATTTTGATTCAGGTGATGAGAGAGGTGTATAACCTAAGGGAATCTAGTGGTATAAAATTGGGGAGTGTTATTTATTTTCCTAGTGGATCTACATATTTATGTAGGAAGAAAAATTATGATGCTTCCCACGATGTGAGTTCTAGTCAGGCTTTGGGTGCTGGCATCATGATATATTTCCATCTTTGTGGTAGGCAAGGCCATGTGAAAAACTAGTGCAATAATGACCAAGTCGAGTGCCGAGCATGCTGAAGGATGGGGAAAATGTTGCAGTATTGAAGGAAATTCCCTCTAGCTATGAGTGGTAGGGGGTCAGGTCCGACATCATCTTCATGAGTAGGTTCATTAGATTCATGTCAGGCAGTGAGATGAAGTAGTGTGGGAATATCAGGCCAGGGTAGTGGTGGTTGTGGTTGTGGTAACAAGACACTGAGTTCCTAGATATAGAAAGGTGGATCAGCTCAGGGTATCTAGACAAGGTTATAGGGATACAGTACATTCTATAATTATGTTGTGGAAAATACCCAATAATATCAGGATCATGAACCCTCTACGGTGAGTGGTATGATTTTAGTAGCTTCTACTATTTCATATGCTCTTTTTGATACATTTAACTCTAACATTTTTATATCTTCAAGAGTGGATAAAAGCCTGGGCTTGTGGTTCTAATTTCATATAATGTTTTGATGATAGACACACCCATAAGTGTTTTAACGGGTGATGTGTGCTGGTGTATGGAGTCTCGCTATGAGTTTAGAGGGTTTCACTTCATCTAGGATCTTTATGTCCTCGAGATGATATGGTTTGATGTCATTCTTGGAATGTAATGGCTAGTAGGTTATCAAGTGTATGTTGACTGCCATCACCGGTGGGTGACTTTTACATCACTATTGGGTGTAGTGTTTTATTAACAAGGTTGAATGGGATGTCCAGGAATGAAGAGATGGACTAGAGCATTGTCAGCTAGGAAGAATGATAGCCTAGAGCACTCATATGTTTCTAGATGATTAGGAAGTGAGTTGATTTTACTACCCACTAGTGGTAGATCGCTTTAGGGATGTCTTTCCCAATGACTTATCCAGTTTACCTCGTCAGAGATAGGTGGAGTTCTCCATCAAGATAGTACTAGGAGATGCGATGGAATCCTTTCATCCTTATGGGATTGATATGGAGGAGTTTCAAAAGTTCAATAGAAAACTATAGGATTTGATGGAAAAGGGGTTTATTAGGCACAATAATTCACCATAAGGTCCATGAGTCCTTTTTGAAAAAAGGAGGACATAAATATTAGGCTATTCATGGAATATTAGAAACTAAACTTACTGGAGGTTAATAACTGATATCCTTTTCCACAAATAGATGACCTATTTGATTAGCTTCGTGGAGATCCAGTGTTCTCGACGATTGAAATTAGGTTTGAATATCACCAGTTGTGTGTTTGACCTGTAGAAATACCTCTTACAACCATTCTTAGAAGGTATGGGTTATATGAGTATCTAGATATTCCATTCGGTTTGAATAATGCACCAATAATTTTCATGGCACTGATGTATCGAGTGTTCCATCCTTATAGGTAATCTTTTTTGGTGGTTTTTAGGGATGATATCATGGTTAATTCTAGCAATCGAAAAGATCATGCCAACCATATAATGATCTTATTGAATACACTGAGAGAGAATCAATTATATTCTAAGCTCACAAAGTGCCACTTTTGGATAGATCAGATTCACTTAATGGGTGATATCATCTTAGAGACAGGGGTGTCAGTGGACCTACAGTAGGTGAGAGTAGAATTTTCCTAGGAACAACCTACGAAATTATTTGAAATATAGAGTTTCTTGGGGAAATCTAGTTACAATAGGCATTCTATATAGGACATATCACACTTAGAAGAACCATTGAAAGACATGAATAAGAAGGGTGTGAAGTTCATTTGGTCGGATTCTTTTGAGAGATCCTTTTTGAAGCTGAATGGGAGGTTGAAATCATCGTAAATCCTCATACTAGAGGACCAGTGAAAGAGCTACATGGTTTACAGTGACACTTTAGGTATTGGGAGGGGGTAGTGTTAATGTAGGTAGAATGTGTCGTGTTGTACAAGTCTCGGCAACAGAGGAATCATGAGATGAATTAACCTATGCATGATCTCAAGTTAGATATAGTTATTGAAACATTCCAATATTGGAGACACTATTTACTAGTAGAGCATTTTGTGGTTTACATGGACCACCAAAGAATCATTTATATCATTATGATATTTGATCAAAATCCGAGGTAGTGAAGGATTGTAAAGTACCTACATTAAATTTACATCAATCTTTCCCACACACCTAGTAAAGAAAATGCAATGACATATACACTAAGCTGGAGGACTCATATATAGATAGTGCAGATAGCTAGTAGCGAGAGGTATCTTATGGTGTTGTTTTCTGAGATTCATCTAGAGGTGCACGAAATTCATGGGAAGTCTTGTTTATCATTTTTTGATGTGTCATCTACCCTTCTGGATAAATCATGGATGAATAAACTATAAAATTTGGATGTAACAGTTCTACAAGTGTGTGTGGTAGATGAGGACCCTTCCCTTGGTTGGATTGTAGGTAATGAGAAGATCCTATGTATCCATGGATGTGTTTGGGTTCCAGTGGATATTCATGATGATATGATATGGTAGTTTCATGCCTCATCTTGGGAAGTTCATACTGGGGTCTCCAAGATGTTTAGTGACATAAGATGTTAGTAATAGTGGCTGAGAATGAAGCATGAGGTAGATGGTTTTGTTATGAGGTGTTCCACCTTCCAGTAGGTAAATATAGAACATCAGTGACTAGATGTGATCTTGAAGAAAACACCTATCCTGGAGTGGAAATGGGATGATGTTGTGATGGATTTCGTGACTGTTTTACCAAGGCCTCCTTGAGGTAACAGTGTTGTGTGGGGTGTTGTTGATAGTCTTATGAAGGTATCCTAGTTAATTCTGGTAAAGGAGAAATTTAGTTTTGATGATATCGAAAGGTTTTATATCTATGTGGTAGTTAGACTTCATGGGGTGATATGTAAAATCATTTCAGGTAGGGATTAACTCGTTATGTATCATTTCTGGAAGAGTTTTCACAGGGCGCTAGGTACATAGGTTCTCTTGACCAAAACAAACCACCTTCGGGCTGATGGCCATTTAGGGCATACGATACCTATTATAGGGGACATGTTGCGAGCATGTGTCAAATATTTTGGGGTCTATTGGGAGTGTCACATTCCCATGGATGAGTTATCCTATAAAAATCATTATTAGGTGAATATATAGATGGAATATTATGAGGATTTATATGATAGGCTATGCCGTTCAACACTGTTCTAGTCAGATACAAGTGAGATGACTTTAATGGGACCGTGTCTCATGTAGAAGACTTCTGAGTAGGTCTCATTGATTCAGAAACTGATGGATACTATACATTCACTTCAAAAATCATAAATAGAATCCCAAAGACAACCTATAGAGTTTGAGTTTGTGGATCTAGTTTTCTTACGTGTTTCATAGAGGATGGAAAACATGCTGATCAAGAGAAAAATTAATCTTTCACTGAGATAGGTCAGTCTGTTCAAGATTATTTAGAGAGTTTGGTCAGTTTCTTATTAGTTTTAGATACCTCATAGGTACTGATCAATGCACAATATCTTCCATGTATCTCAGATGTGACTCTATCACTCAGACTCGACTCGCATTTTTTCTACATGAAGAGGTTAATATTTAGGTTGATGTATCCTTTTTGGAGTATCCAATTCATATCACTAACTTGAATATGAATGTTCTATGAGTCCAGTCAGTTCCTCTAACTTGGGAGCTTTGTAATAACATCTATTTATAGTCTGAGAATTGGGATCGGTTGGACAACATACATGCTCTGTGGCTAGAGTTCTTTTCAGATGAATTTTGACCACCCTTTTGAGAGAAATTTAGGGATGAATTTCTATAAGGTGGAAGATTATAATATCCTATGTTTTTCATGAGGTATGTATCTTTTCTTTCAGGTTAAATGTTTTTTAATTTTCGTTTTGGGTAAGACTGTAAGCTGTTACAAAGGAAATTTGGGGTTTTTTGGAATGAAATGGGTAAATAGAATGAAGGATGGCTTCCGGCTAGGTACACATCATGTACATGGCCTACACACTGTATAATTGTCCTATACATCATGTACTTCCACATCATGACGTGTATCATTTATGGTTCAGAAAAAAATATGGAAATACATGTCATGTACATGGCCTACACTTCATGTACTACCCTGCATGGTTTTTTATAAAAGAGGCAGTAGCCTCATATTGTGACGGAAAAAAGTTTTTTATCCATTTTTGGAAGCCTAAACCCCTCTAAAATAGTTCTGTATATATTGAATCGATCCAAACTCTGATTCATCCAATGTTGGTGACGATGGAATTTCATCGGTTTGTAATCAATTCTTGTTTTGACATTCTTGATTCTTTGGTACAATGATTGTCATATTTGGATTTAGGCTCATATGACCTAATATCTCATTCTTCATCCATTATTCAATATTCTTCCAAATGAGGATGAATCAGGATAAGAAATTGAGAAATATTTCTACTTATGAGGAGAGGAAGGTGGTATATACTTTTTTTGTCTATATGATTGTTTTTTGGGGCATTTGACCATTTTTCTACCCATTAGACATTCCGACGAGGCCTTGTTCTTGAGCATGTTGTTTTCCGTAGCTATAGTGGGACCAAATATAGATGCTCATAGGTTCCATTTAGTTGTGTTGTCACCCATTTTACATTTAATGGCCAGCAAAGGGGTTCACCCTTAGAATTTAACCATTTCATTCCAGTTTAAACCACCCAAGGGGTGTGTGCTTGTTTGATCCTAGTTATATGAATCCCTAATATGCCACAGTGGGTTGGATTATCTGGCCAAGAGATGTACTAACTCCTTGCCTTTTTATACCTTTATGCACCATGCTTATTGATGACTAGCTGGTATTGATAAATGGATGATATGGGTGGGCCTACCTATATGAAATGATTAATTGATTGATAAATTAATTATATGAGATTATAGGCCCATATGTTTGTAAATGGTAATTTTTTTTCATGAGTAGGTTTACTATCGGTTGGTGCATGTTAATGTGAGTGGGAATACTCATAGAGAATGATTTATTTAAATTTTATGTTTTGATTGAATGGTTGGATAGAAGGCATGGAATCCCCTCAATGGATCTGGAATGCGTTAATGAACGCCTTGTATTGACTCTGCCCCTTGGGTCTTGATTCTGTGGGATGTCACAGGCCATGATACCTCGTGGATCAGGCTTGTATGGGACCGTATAAGACTTTCTTGTCCCACACTCGTATGACATGAACCCGTGCCTAATCGAGTTTCCACTAGGACACCCATGGGACTATGTGGGATGCCATGGACAAGCTCTTCAGATCCATCCCTTCATGGTCCTTATTTATTACATAGATTCCCTGGTATGTGATAGTTTGGATCTGACCCTTGGGGTCTAATTTTCTCTATATGATAGGGCTGTGGGATTCTTCATTTTACTATATTGTGTGGCTTTCAGATTATACATTTCACAATTCTGTGTGGTTATAAGATTTTTTACTTTTTTATACAACATGGGTGTGGTTTTCTTGATATGAATAGATGTACGGAGTTGCCGTGTGACTTGTTTACTATTATTATAGCAACCTTGCTAGGGGTTGACTTTATTGGAGGTAGCCTTAAGGGGATGTTTAGTATTCCTCATTATAATAGAATTATGCCTGGTGTATTCAATTTACATTACTACTTATTTTACACTTTCTAGCACTTTGGTAGAATTGTTGTTAGAACAGTATAGACATGGGTGGTTGCCTACTAGGATGTTAATATCACACCCTATTTGGGCCTCTCGGGGGACCCAAACAAATTATATGATTAAATAATTTATGATATATATATATATACACATAATATATCAATAAATTATTGGAAAATAATCAATCAATTTTGTGTAATTTTCTTTTGTTCTTCAAAATATGATTTCCTCAAGAATGATATTGAATAATTTTTAAGAAAAAAATATTTTAATTATTTTCAAATCATTTTGAATTTTTTTTATAAAAGAACATAGTTTTTTATATCATCATAAACAATTATCCTATGGTGAAAATTTTGTATTTCTTTGGAAAATATATATTTTTGAGTGAATAGTGAAAGTAAAATATTTGCTTAAAGTTGTCAATTTTATTAAAAATATAATTAATTTAAATGTTAAATTATTCAATTAATTTTAATTAAATATAAAATAAGAATTATATAGTCATATATAATTATGTTAAGTACATTTAAATCATAATTATTCCATATTTTAGTATATATTTGTGATTAGTATTAAAAATACAATTTTTAAAACAATTTTAAGATGTATAATGTATATCTATTTTAATATATTAAAATAACACCTAATGAGAAATTATATAAATTTAACATCTTGATTATATATATATATATAATTATGAATTTAAATTCATATAATTTCGAATAATAGTTATTAATTTAAAGTGAAATCATATTTTCCTTAAAAAATGTAATTTTTGAAAAAACATTTTTCATCAAACATGTGTGATTTATATTAAATCAAATTCATCCACCTAATTGAATTTATTATGATTAAATAGATTCTATTTATTAACCAAACTAATTACTATTAGGAAATAAGTCTAAATTATTGTTTTTACTATACAAATAGTAAATGTAATTAATTTTACTTAGCAAAATTAATGAAAAATTTACTATTTAAGGGGAAATTTTTTTAACAAAAAATAGAACCATTTAATTCCTAATATTTATATATAATTTTACTTAATGTTATGATTATATTTTTAAATTATTTTTTAATTTATAAACGATCATAAATTTTTTTTATAGAAATTATATTCTGAGAGAATAAAAGACAAATTATTTGGGGTAAAATTAATATTCAATTTAAAAATTTATTTTTATGAAATAATAGGTTTTTTAAATAAATATAATATTAATAATATATTAATTTTTAATAATTCTTTTTATATATCTATGTTAATATAGTTTTTATGAATCTAAATATAGTTTTTATAAGAGTTCGTAATCTATTATTGTAAAAAAACCCTTATTTTCTCAAACAATTTCAATTTTATTTTTAAAGTAAAAACTAATATATTTAGAAAATTATGTTCATAAAATAAATATTATTGTTTAGTAAGAGTGTAAAAATTATTATATTATGAGTTTTTCTTTATTTTATGCGATATAAAATTTTTTGTGGTAAAAGTTAACTATGGTAAAAATATAAGATCTTCATTATTTCATCATAATAACCAAAAAGTGATGTAATTAATACTATAAAGGGAATAAAAGATAAAATATATTTTTCCTTATAAATGATAGGATTTTTATTTCTTTATTATTTTTATAAATCTTTTGTGAATCCAATAAAAATGTTAACATTTTTAAGGTTTTAAAATCATTTCTTTAAGAGATGGAATTACTTCTACATCAATAAGGTTATTATTTTATTATTTTTGGCCCTCAGCCATATAAAATAATGAAAAAAACATCCTCTAGTATGAATATAAGGAATAAAACACATAGTTTTTTTATTTTATCATATATCCTCCAAAACCTATGTTTGAGAAGTGATAACGAATTCGCCACTTATTTCATATATAACACCCCTCCCAAGAACCCATTTAACATCACTAAAAATCCATGGAGGATTAATTTACTCTTCCCTACCATATCTAGATTTATCCTAAGGATCTAATAAGATCTCAAGAATCTCCTTCCAATAATATGGAGTCACACTCTACTAGTATGAGTTCCTTTCCTTCTCCTCTTTATTCAAGTTTCTTAATTATAATATTCCTTCTATTATCAATTACTAATAGTTTTTTATATATTTAAATGCCCATACTAATTTATATTTCATTAAAAAATGATTATATACCCATATATCTCTCCATAAAAAATTTTTTGAATTTTTTTCTTACATTTTTATGAGGTAGAAATTCCACTACAATTTTCCATACCAAACAGTTGTGTAGTAAATACGCTAACAAATTTCGTATCATATTTGTTCACCATCAGGAAGTTAATAATATTTATTGGAGAATTAATTATATATATTATACATTCCATGATCATGGAATAAAATTTTTTAATAAATGATTCCATGTTGTATTTTCTATGTGAAACACATAAGCATGAGAATGAAATGATAGTGATGGTTGTGCCAAGAATTATATTGTGTTCCAATGCATTGGGTAATGATTAGTGTCATGATATTATATATTAGGTCAGAGATTAAACCCAATTACTTTACAGGATATTTTTCATTATTATTTCAAGGCGTTTATCCTTGACCTACATTTATGATGTAGTGTTTCTAGTTGTTTCACAATTTCCTAGGTTTCCATTATGTTATGATGCTATATCATGCCTCATTTTTCATGTTTATGATTCTCACTTATTTTTTTGAAACATTTATATTCCTATTTTCTAACATATATTATATTCTTGATATTATTCCATTTTATTCCCTTAATTGTTGGTATATCTCACCCTTTTCTTATGTATGTCCCCAAGTTATCCTAAGATATTTTAAGTACGAGATTATTAAGAATGTTTTCAAAAAATATTATTAATTTATTGTTTCAAGTTGTTATGTACTGTACATAATTCCCATCAACAATAGACATCTTGAAATCTAGGTGTTTATTATATGTAATCTTCTGTAATTAATCATGAAACCAAGTTTAATAAAGTGAATGGTTTTTATAGTTTTCTTCGAAGGAAAAGAGTAGTTATTTTTTGGACAGCGATTAGAAAACTACTGTGAAAGCCATTGGGATAACACTATGCATAAGAAAAAATTGGAAAACTATTTTAATTAAATATTAAGTGGGTTTTCAATAAAATAAATCCTTTTATGAATGATATACTTTTTTGTTGCTTCAGAAAATATTTACATATGATTACAACCCAAAAAAAATACATTGAGCTAGACTCGACCAGGAACTAGTGCACAAAAACTAGCCTTCATACACACCTAGTTTTACACACATGGGGGGATATGACTTGGTTAATTATAATTGTCAATAAAAACTATTATTAAGCGATCAAAATTACTATATATTTCTAGGTTAAGAAATATGTGACACCCCAACACCAAAAGCATCGGGCCAGTGAATCCGTTTATTACAATGACATGATTATAAGGAACCAAATCCCAATAGACTAATTAGTTTAGACATATTTGAAATAGCTGTTACATACATTATATACATAAAACATTTAGAAATTGGTAAATATAATCATTATGCATAAAAATAAAATAAAATGCATCCTTGAAAGAATATTCAAATATATATTCTTCATAACTTTGGTAAATGAAACACAATAAGGGAGAGCTAAAATGATAATTAATGGTATGTAAAGTGGAATAAAAAATAAATAAAAAGGAATAAATTAACAAGGAATGATAAATAACTGATATATCAAGCCAATCAAATAACTAGATACGGTGTAATAAATATGGAAAGGTGTGATACTGAAACACATTCCACTTAATCCAAAAAATAATAATAGAATATATGCATAGATACGTAGAATCAATATATCATTGAAAAATAATAACTAAAATATAAAATTTTGGAATTATTAGTTAATAGACATATTTTATAAGGTACATGAAAACATATAACATAAAGACCTTTCACAAGATGGTTAATACCACTGATATAAACCACATTAATTTGGAAAACTTAATCATCTATTGAGTACCCATATATGAACTATTATTACTAGTCCAAATAATTCATCTTACTAATTAATAAAAATAAATTACTCACCTTATCAAATATATTTATTTATTAATGAATGTGGATTTACCAATAATTCTCTATTTAATTAATTCAATTTCAAAGTGAACACTATCTGTAAAAAGGATATATGGTTTAGGAAATAAAAATATCTATTGTAGGAGAAAATGTATATTTAAGTATCCTTCCAATGAAAAATGATTTAAATAATGTGATTTTTTCAAAATAATGTTAAAAATAAAAAACTTTAGTGAAATTGAAATGATGATCAATAATAATATTCTTTAAGGGAACAATCTTTTAACATTCCAATGTGTCCCATACCATATAAAAGATTTCAATCATAATCTAAATGATAGAATAATATTTTTAAAAACATATAATTTCATTACAATAAGGATATTCATGAAATAACATGTCAAAATGTTGTATGTACACCAAAAAAAAGAATTTATGAAGAATAAGAAATAAGAATCAATGGAATGTAAATTGATACAAAATTCAATTACATAAATTGTCTTTATGATGTGTGTTATTTATCTTCTTATATATTTGTTTAAAATATGTTCATTACATATAAGGGAACCATAATCATATTAATTATATCATATATAGAATTATTATTATATATTATTACCCATTTGTTAACAATCTTTCATTATTTAGACTATAAGGGGCATTAATTGCTTTGTTCTCTCAAGTATGTTTTGAAATGTTATTTAATTTTCATATTAAATATATCTTAGGTTCATATTTTCAATAATTTATGAAATGATTTAATTATCATACATATTCATTATATATGTATTTAGAATAATCAATAAACATTAGAGATAGCAAATGAAATTCACTAATCAGGGAGATGGCCGGACGTACATATGCATGAACACTAGAATCATTTATTTATCACATTAAAATAATGAAAAGTAAATGTTAAGTATGTAAATAATATTTCCAGTATCATATATATGTCATATAAGTAACATAGTTTCATTAAATTCATCCTCAATATGTTCAATTATACTATGATTGAATAATATCACTTTGAGAAAGCGGTAGTCCACACTTCCCCAAACAATGTTATCATATTTAAAAAAAATGAAATGTATTGATGTATGTTTTATAATATAATTTTCTTACTATAGAATTATCGGGTGTGACATTATCCCCACCTTAAATAAAATTAATCCACTAAATTTAATATTTATATATGTGATAGAGGGATTGAAAATAAACTATTATTGAAAGAACCACACCATAAAATGGTTAATATAAAATATTATTAATAATAGAGAAATGAAAGTACAATGATCATTTAACTTGGTTCCCTAATAGGAGAGAATATGTGGGAAATTGAAACATGGATAGATAAGAAAAATCATGTAATCATGTTCTATTGAAGAGTTATAGAGAACATGTTCTGCTGAAATTTTGTGAACACAAAACCATATTACATAGTTTTGAAAAATGGTCATTGATATAATAAAAATTATGATAAAAGGAAAAAAATTGTTTCAAAAACTTTTTTAGGAATTAATTCAATCTTTACGCATATAAGTAAATATATTAGGTAATATATATAATCTTTTCCTTTAATTACAACTAGACAGGTTTCAACATCATCTCTTAGTGAATGATGCACAATGTGGTGAACTAATACATTATCCTATAAAATATCATATAATTATCATCATTAACCATTCTATAAATAGTTAAATTGTTTATAATATTATGATCCAACAAATTGGAACAAAAGTTACACAATTTCCAAAATGAAATTATTAATAACCATTAATCAACATAGATTTGCTATAAATGTTCACATTCCTAAAATTTTAATATCCTTATCATAAATCCTCATGAAATATTGTAATAACTCAATTCCCCAATAAACTATATTGGAAAAATGCATTCATACTTATTCCTTAAGTAAGACACAAGTTATTTTATATATTCCATAAATCAAAAAATGTGTTGTAAACACGATCAATGATAGAATAGACCACTTATTGAAAAGACATTGATCAGTTCCATGCTATTCATCACTTATCCAAATAAATCATTTCATCGTCAATATATCAACATAAGGATAATATTATTGGATGTATTTCCTATAATCATGTGTTTTTCGATAGGTTTAACTTTACAATTAATAAATTTTCATAGTAATATTTAATATATTATCTCAAATATTTATTGAAAAAGAATGGAAGTAAAATCCTTATTTATTTTATAATTTATATAATGAGTAAATCATCCATGAAATAATTTTACAACATATTTCATATATCCAAATATTGAATCCCATTAATCATTTCACTATGGTTGTATCTATAAAATATTCTTACAATGAACACTTGACTTATTCTGAGATATATTCTCTTGAAACTTAGGGAATTTGTTTTCATAGTTCCTCTATCCATGCAGTTGTAGCACTGATTATTATTGTTTTACTTCTTCAATTTTCATTCTTATTTTTAGTGACACTTATCTATGTACTTATAAAATTTTCTCAATCCTTTCAAGCATTTAACGGGTTCATTATTTCCTTAGTTATGAAAAATTAGAAAGTCCTTATATCCATTCATCTTATTTGACTCAATGTAATTTTTAATAGTGTTTAAAATATATCTTCTTACCATGGTTTCCCATTAATACTTATGTTATTGATAATTACTTTTTTGTTTTGGTGGAATAATAAACTATCTATTTATGTTATGGGGAATTTTATGACATCGACACCCTTTGATGATTTGTATTTTTACCCTCACAGAAGTGGTAAATCATGAAATCTTTGTTAAATATGCAATCCACTACATACCTTGGTAACTTTTTAAATGTAGATTCATAATCCCCAACACTCTCTTATTCCTTTTAAATTATGCTAAGAAAATTTCTCTTTATCTCAATTTTCTGATCTTGAGGTAAGTATATATCGAAAATTCATCTTCAAATTATCATCATTACATGAGTTATATTTCTTATTACTCACTATTATTAAGTATCAAGGAATAACATTGACCAATGTTATGTTGTATATAACAGAGAAAAACTGTAACCTTTTCCTTTTCACTAAATTCCAAGGCCATATAAAACTTCTCCAGAGTCGTAATCGATTTCTCAGATACAATTGGATTAGTAGTCCAACTAAACTATGGGGTATTCTACCACATAATGATATCCAACATTAGAGATCCTATCCTTGAAATATTTTCATCCATTCAAAAAATGTTATTTTTCATAACCTGACTAATATTATCTAATATTTACCTATCTTGCTCAGTTTTAATACTATCTACATTGAATATCTCAGTAGGGACAACTCTACATTGGCCAAAAGTACTGATACCATTCTTCCATCAAGGATCTATTTCTAGAAAAATGAAATATACATAATCATCTCATACAAATATGAATATTTTATAACTCTAAACATGGTATAACTCATAACATAAATTTATGCATCATAAATCCTAAAATCATAAACTTTGATTACTTTTGTGGACTCTTTACTTTTAAATCCTTCATAATGTTAGGTAAAAAAAATGTGAACAATCCAAATAGTTTCAACCATGACTGTGAATCCATGTGCACAATAAGGCCCATTTTTGTGTACTAGGTTACACCAAGTTAGGGCTGACCCACCTTGTCAACATTGTTACTTTTATCTACATTTTGGGTAGAACCATTTCAACTTATAGTATCCATAGAATGCAGTATTTCTATGAATAACAATGTAATATCTAACTTACCAAAATTATAGCTTGTACATATATGCCTTTCATCAATATATATCTAAGGGGGTCCTCTGTAATCTATGTTTTCTAAAGCTAGTTTACAGGTTTTCTGAAAAACATTCATTGATACCAAATGCAACGCCCCATCCTCAGAAGCCTCAAGCTGGTGCATTAGTTTATTACATTGTAATGATTATAAGGAATCAAATCCCAAATGACCAATCTATTTAGTAGTATTGGAAATCCATATTACATACATGATAACCATAATAAATAGAGAAATAGAAAATATAAACATGATAAATAAAGAGAATGTAAATTGCGTCCTTGAAAGCATATTCAATGATTTCTTCTTTATAACATGGGGAAAAGAAACATAATAAGGGTGATTTCAAAATATCAGTAATGATAAGTAAAGAGGATAAAAAATTGAATAAATAGTAATAAATTAACATGTCAAGGTAAATAACAAATAACACATGCCTTTCAAATAAATATATAAGGCATAATAAATATGGGAAGATAAGAAACGGAAACTCATCCCAAATAATCAATAAATAGAGAATATAATACATCCATAGGTATTTGGATGAAAAATATCATGGATAAATTATAACTAAAATATCTATAAAGGAACTGATTAATTAATAGATATCATATCTATGCTATATGAAAACATATACCACCAACACCTTTCACTAGAAAATTAAAATTACGGATAGATACCCATTTAATTTGGAAAAATTAATCATGTCATAAGAACCTTTCAATTCATTAGGGGATATATAATGTTCGCACACCATCTGAAATAACCAATGATAATCATTCCAAATATAAATTTTTCTATATAAATAATATTCATTTTCAAATATCTATATTGAATAACAAATTTAGAATTATCAATAATTATATAGTTATTCAATTAACTGTCAAAGTGAACACCGTATATAAAAATGATATATACTTCAGGAAATATTAATTTTAATAGTCGGATAATATGTATATCCATGAAAATTTCCAATGAAAAATGACTAAAATAATGTGATTGTTTCAAGATAACTTTTACAGTCACAAAAATATGTGATATTTAAAAGATAATCATTAATAACATTCTTTAGGATAATAATATTTAATCATTCCAAAGCATTCCATAACACTTTGAAATATTTAAATCATAATCCACATGATGGAATAAAATTAAAATAAACCTAAAATATAATTAGTGGAAGAATATTCATGATATAACATATCAAAATTAAGTATATAAAACAAATAAAATTAATTGGTGCATAATAATAAATTATCATTAATGGTATGTCAATTCAGATGAATTTCTATTACATTATCAATAATTTTTTTGTGTGGTATTTATACTCATATTTAGTGTTTTAAAATAATTTACTAAATTATAATAGAACCATAATAATATTATAAATATCATATATTAACATTTTTTATATCTTATTACCTTTTTGATAACAATCTTATATCATTTTAACAATTTCAGGTGTTAATTTCGATGTTTTCTCTAGTAAGTTTTGAATTATTATTTTCATTATTATTAATTATATAATGGTTTCATCATCTCATAAATTTACAAAATGATGTTTTTATAATATATATTCATTAAAAATATATTCATAATGATCTATAATTTTTGTATATAAGAAATGAAATTCATTATTCATGGAGATTGTATATCGTACTTACACATGAATGATACATTCATTTATTTTTATTATTAAAAGAATTAAAAATGAAAAATAAATATGTATATAATATTTCCAGAATCATATATATTTCATATATGTTACATATGTTCATTAAAATCATCTTTAAATTTTTCTATGAATAGCATGAATGAATCACATCGCTTTGAGGAGGTGGTAGTCCACACTTCCCAAACAATGTTATCATATTTACAAAAAATGGAATTTATAGAGGTATGATTTTAAAATAATAATATAACTAAAAATAAATTATAAATATACTAGGAATGCTCAGTCAGAGGAAACCCTCTAACCATTTATTAATAAAAAAATCATTAATTAAGTACAACAAGTCAGAAAAAATATCTACATATCATAATAGTCATACCCATCACCACCACCATTGTATATTGTTTCCTCTATAGTATCTATTTCCCACTCTAATATTTTAGAGTGCTTAAGAACCTTGGTATATTTCATTATATGATTCATCTTCTCCAAGGCTAGAAACTCCTTCGAGGACTACATTTCCCAACTTTCCTTCCCAATAGAAGATCTAGTAGACACTGGCCTTGGAAGATAAAATAGTCTTTATATGATCTTCATCATGGAGGGATAGTCTTAGAATCCTCATCCTCATGTACCTTCATCCTTTCAACCTAAACTACATCACTGTAGGAAGTCCAGAACACACCACTATACATTTCCTTGTCACTATCCAAGATGTCCCCCACATTCCCAATATTTTCACCTCTTGATAACCCTCCTCCAATCCACATTCATGCTGGACCTGACTGTTAACGTTAACTATAGAAAGGCTTGGTGGCTGATCCACCAAGTTTTTCTTGTCTTCCTCGATTGCATCATCATTCAGAGAAACCGCAAGCTGGAATAGGCCACCTTCCTGACTTGCAACATTCTCCTATTCATGAAATTCCTCCTCATTTTCCATTTCTAGAAATCAATTTCTAGTAGGGACCGTGATGACCATTCCTCCAGTATCATCATCCTGTCCTTCTTGATCAAATGAATCCACAACCCCTGATAGATGAACAATCGAGTCCAAATGATGATCAATCACAGTCTCCGAATGCAAGGATTTGCAACCCAAATAATTCCCCACTGTATCCTGCACTGTGATCTCAGGGCCAGAAAGCCCCACTTCCTCAGCCACAACCTGTCCAGTGGAAGGACCTGGTCGACCCAAACCTACATTATCTTCATGAAAATGCTTCTACCCAATACCTAGGTCACTCCTCAACCTTTAAAAATTTTTCTTCACTGTCGGAAGTGAGGGCATCGATATCTCCTTCATCCCAGAATAACATGCTGTATCTGAAGTAGCAACATCTTGATTGACCCCATGGATTAAGCTGGATCTCTATACTCTTCCACCACTTCATAGCTAGTTACAGATTCTCCCACCCAAAATCCCAGCATCTCCTTCATACCAAAAGATCATACAGGAACCACTTCAACACCATCATAGGTTATCCCCTGCAATAGAATTATTGTCATTGGCTCCTCCACCACTCCACAACCAGCTAAAAGTTCTAAGATAACCCCCTTCAAGGGAGGTGATTCCAATAGATCCTCTACAACTGCAACACCATTTATATGTTCTACCACACGACTATCCAGCTATACAACATCTCTATGTCTGACACACTGAATGCCCTCCTCAAAGACTATATTGTCTCCCGCCTCACATCTTATTACTGTCAGAACAACTTCAGTGTGCCCGTTCTCATGACCTTATCCAGACCAGTAGCAGCACAACCTCCACTTTGACTCATCTCCATCACTTGTGAGAATCCACTCACCCTACCTCCTAAATAATTCTACACCAAATGACCACACTAGCTGCATGACACACAATAATGCATTCGTGACTCAAAAATCACATCATGCCTCTAACGAAAATCGTTGTCATCTGTAATCCAGATATATCAGACTAGTGACTTTACAACATCAAATTCCATGCTTAATATCAGGCAGATAGGATAAAAAACAACCCTAGTTTTCTAATCAAAGCAAAGTTACCACTCGATCAAGTTTATAATTGCACACTGGATAGAAGGATTCTGAAATGAGAGAGAAAGACGTAGAATCCTTACCTAGGTCACAAACATTGAAGGGTCACACCACAGATGAAAATATAAGATCTAGTGATATAGTTATAAAGATGACCTGTTTCACCTTTAGGGGTACCTAGACTAGGCATAGATCAAATCCTCCTCTGATTCAAATCAAATCATGAAATTTCATCGTTTATGAAAACCTACGACCACACGCTCCAGTAGCTTCCAATAATCAGAGATGAAGTGATCAAACGATTCAACCGAAGGCTGATGGAGATGGAAACGGACCACCATTGTGAACTTGCATAGATCCTAGTCACTATTGAGCTCCTCTGAATGCAAATAAAGATGAGGAGCCTCTCAGAAGAGATCTGGGACCTTCAGCAAAACAGGGATCCTCGAGAAGGGAAAAATGGAACAGAGATATGAGATACTCTCCCCCTACAGATGAAATCTCAAGACCCCCCCTCCAATAGATAGAGAGAGTGTGTGTAGGTATAAATATTAACATAAAAACATAATATTATATTTAGGATACTGGGTTTTTATATAATTATATAATAATTATATTTTTTCTGTTGGAGAATGGAAGGGAAACCAAAGATATTGAGAGAAGATGTTGCCTCTTAATCATGTGACTCCTTTTTGTTTGTACAAAAGGGCTTCCTTAGATTGATTAATGACCAATAAAAAGATTATAGGATGAGGGTTAGTATTTTAGTTAGATATTTTAGTAGATATTGGTCCATCCTAAGTGACTTGAGAGGTGTGGGGTGTTGGTGGGAGATAAGGCCTTTTTATAGTGGAGGAGGAGTGGCATTCATGTAATATTTTGACAAAAAATACCATAAATGATTTTGACTTTGAAATTATCTCCAATAATGGATTAAATTAGTTATAATGGATGAAAAGGTTGAAAATTTTCCATCCAATGGTTTTTGGACAAGTTTCTATGTCATTTGGGCCCTTATTATTGAGGATTAGTCCCTTATTAAACTTGATTTTACCTTAATAATTGTACTTAATTTTATATAAATTCACTAATATTTGTGGTAAAAAACTAATTTTTCATTATTACACACTATAAATTATTATTATTCTTTATATGGTATATATGTTTATAAGTTAAAAATATATATGTGGAATAAATTAATTTAAATTTAATCCTAAAGATGGGACGATATAGCATTTTTTTATAAATAAGATAGAATGTATACTGGGATTATTATAGTCAATTTAAATGTGAAATTGATTTAAATATTATGAATTGAATTTAATGATATATATAATCCAATTAAAAATTAGAATAAAATGAATACATAATTTAAATTTATAAGTAAATATGATTAAAATGCAGTTTTGAACTACAATTCTATATATTTCACTATTTTTTAAAAAATGAATCTTCAGAAAAAATATAAGAAATTCTAATTTTTATATTTATTTTAAAAATATTAAGTTTATTTTGACATATAAAATTTATAATTGGTTCATAAATTGGATTTGAAATTGTTTCTCCAACAAAAGGAGGAATAACTACCTTTATTAAATTATAGTATTCTATGTGAAATATTGGGTTTGTTCTTATCTTGAATCTATAAAATCCATTGGATGATTATAAAACATATTTTATTGAATATAATATATATATACATATCACATTAATAAAGAAAATAACTGATATAAATTTAATTTATTATGGTAAAATTGCTTTGTGAGCATATAAATAGTGTCCTATAAAATTATTCCCTTCGTATTCAATTATTTATTATATTCATTTGTAATTTCTGTGAAACTAATTCATTAATATTATATTTTATAGACCATATATTATATTATGTTATTTATTTATATTTATAATAACTCATTTTACAACATTGTTATGTCTTATTATATAACATCATAATATTTTAATAATATATTATTGTTTAGTTAAAACATGGTCTTTTGTGTAACAAAAGCTATCAAACAAGGCCATTCATGAATTTAAGGATATATAACATTGTGTTTGAGTGCATTTTAAGATATAAAATATTTATATAATCTATTTAAAATAGTAAATTTACTTTAATGTACCATGATATTATATTCCCTTATGCGCTTTGTGGCACGTTTCATGCATGCTCTCTAATATAAGGTTCTTATTAGGGAATTCCAGGGAGTTAAAAAATATATCATCAATAACATATATTAAATCATATAATTACATAAGTAAAATAAATTCTTTTTATATATAATATATCCTTTTATGATTATTTCCCAAGAATTAATGTTGTTATCACCCATAAAAAATTTATGTTTTTTGCGATATTTACATTCTCCTGACCATTTTCTCCATCACACCCAATTAATTATTTGTTGTTAGATTTATCTTATGTGTCTATGTATTAACCTTACACTAAGGTTTTACTATAGGGAAACATTGTTATCTAATGACTTTCTCACATCCCTTTCTCACTTTTTAGAACGAGGTTTTATTAAACATTTTTCAATGTTCAATATTTATATTTTAAATTGTAAAAATATTACCTACCAGGTTAAAGTTAGAATTACAAGGACCGAATTTATTAATGGGGGGAATAATGTAATGCTTGAGTTTTTTAAGACAAAACACCAGTCGATAGCATATGTGATATGTATCATTGAACCCAAAAAACAAGGATTATTGAAATATGACATTTTAAACCATTCCATTTAATTTTAGGATATTATGAGTATTAACTAAATTATGAAATATATATATCCTAAATATTTTAATAAATTCATAATAAATATTCAATCTATTTTTTGTAATGCCATTTTTTTCTTCAAAATATTTTTTCTTTAAAAATTATAATTATTACATTTTCTGAAAAAAATAATGTAATTGTTTTCAAGAATATTTAGAAAATTTATTTTATAAAAAGAACTCCATTTTTGATATTTTAATTTTAAAATTATTCTATGTTGAAAATTTGTGATTTTTTAGTAAATATAAATTTTGTAGTGAATAGAGAAAAATATAATATTCATGTAAAATTTTCATTTCTTTTGATAAAATAATATATTTTAAAGTACTATTTATATATGAATTTTATTTAAATGTAAATATATTTTTATATAGTTATATTTAATTCAATTAAGTACATTTTAATCATATTTATACCAGATTGTAAAATGGGGTTTTCCCAGGATTGAAAATGCATTTTTTTGAAAACTTTTTAAAATAAATAATATATCCCTTTATTAATTAATTAAAATATCACCTAATTTAAAATTATATAAATGAAAATTATATATATATATATATATATTAATTGAAATTCATATAATTATGATTACTGGTTTTATAATTAATATGAAATCATCTTTTCCTTAATTTTTTTGAAAACACAATTTTCATCATATAGGTTTTATAATAAATTAAATTATTCCACAATTATTAATTTTTTTTGATAAAATAATATTCCATATTTTGAATCATCGTAATAAATATTAGGTAGTACAATTAATTTAATATTTTTTACAATATTAATAGTAAATGAAGTAAATATTAATTATACAGATAAATGGAAAATATGCTATTTAAGGGTTAACATAATTTAAAAGTGAATATAAAAAATGTAATTATTATATTTATATTTCCTTTTCATTAAAATTATGATAATATTTATCCCATATTATTTTATCTTTTTAAATGATTATATAATTGTTTTGATAAAAATTAAATTCTTATTTAATATAACAATCATTGATTTTGGTAATGAAAAAAGTAAATGTAAAAATTTATTTTGATGAAATAACAAATTGTTCAAATAAATTATATTTTAATAAAAAATTAATATTAAATAATTTTAATAAATATAAATTTTTATATAGTTATTATAAATCCAAATATATTTTTATAATAGTTCCAAAACTCTTATTGTAAAAAAACTCATCTTTTCTGAATAAATCTAAATTCAATTATTGATGTGAACATTCAAATATTTTTCAAATTATTTTCTGAAAATAATATTATTTTTTGGAATCAGAATGTCAAAATTGTCCTATGGTGAATTTTCATAAGTTTCTCAGACAATCGAATGTTTGTGTAAAAAAATAAATAGGGTACATATATATGATGTGTATTATGACATCATTATGTATGAAAAGTAATGTAATAAAAACAATAAAGGTCATTAAAAACGGAATATATGTTTTAATTTTAATATATTGTGATTTTATTTTTATTTTATTAATTTTCTAATGACTCTGTGAATCTTTCAAAGACATTCAAATATTTTTCGTTTTTAAAATAATTTATTTAAAAGTATGACTCACATCCACATCCTTAAGGGTAGTATTATATTATGTTTGGGACATGGAATAATTAAATAATTGAAGCCACTCCCTTTGGACAAATCCATGCAAGAAACATGGTGATGATTGTGGATTTTTTTATTTTATTATATATATTCCAAAATCTCTATTTGAGAAATGATAGACAATTATGCACTTGTTTCTAATATAAATCCACAAAATATTTCATTTTTCATCCATCAAAATTATTGGAGCATTTAATTACTCTAAAATATCCTCTATATAGTCATCCCAAGTAACCCCCAAGCCCTCAATAAACTCATTCAAATCATTTAGAGTCACACTCTCAAGGTAATGGTTCTTTTTATTCTCATCATTATTCATATTTCTTCATTATCTAATGAATTATAATTTCAATTACTATTTTTTTGATATGTTTTTACTTATATATATTACATAATATTTTATAACAAAATTATTAGAGACCTCATTCTGTCTCGTCAACCAGTTTTTGGAATTCTCATGTGACGTCGTTATCCTGCCAAAATTCCACAACGATTTTCCATGCCAAAAAATTGTGTTGTTAATACTCGTACCCACTTCCAATCAAGGGGGTTTACCTTTTTTCACTTATAATTATTGATTATGTAGTTATATGTATTTAATCAACAGTGCATGGTCGTTTAATAAAATGTTGTAAAAATGATCCCATATTGTATGTTCTAGGTGGCACACATAAGTATGATAATGAAATGAATGTGATAGGTGAACATAGAATAATATAGTTCTCTAATGAATTAGGGAATTTTTAGTCTCTTGATTTTCCATGTGGGGACTGAGATAAACAATACTCCATTGTTGGACTATTTACACCATGACGTCATGGATGTTAAGAATACCTATGTTTAGGATGTTGCATTTTATGTTTTTCCAAATTTCCTGTGTTTCCAATATGTAATCATGAAATATAATTCCTTATTATTCATTTTTATGATTCAAAATCATTTTATTCAACATATATATTCATATGGTATATTATATATTATATTATTCATGTTATTCCATGCCCATTGCCTAACTAGGATTAATAGATCACCACTTTATTATGTATTTCCCAAGGTTATCCCATTATGTTTTAAATACGATCAGATTACAGATATTTTCAATATTGAAGATGTATTTCTTATTATAAGTTTTTATTTAATGCACCTAATTCCTGAAGACACTATACATATTGATCATTAAGGTTTTATTATATGTAATATTATGTAGTAAATCATGAAATAAAGTGTAGTAAAGAGAAGGATTGGTATACATTAGAGACATCTTTAGTATTAATTGCGTAAAATAATAAAAACTCATTATTTTTTGGCTAACAATATATTCTAACTATTTCATTTTTATATAACTGATGGAACATATAGAAACCAAAACAACAACCCATGTGAGATATAATGCACCAATTATCAAAAAAAACTCCAAAATTCAATGAGAGGTGGAGTTCTAAATATTATAGAGATTCTTGCATAGATGTCTCAAGATATGAACAATAATCTAAATAACATGGAACATCCATCCTCACCCAAGAAGGTTAAACTAGACATTGTTCCCATTATGTGAAAATTACAAAAATGATAATTGGAACTTTTGATCAACATGTCATAGAATAGTTGGTTAACTCAAATGTGATGATATTTTTTGTGAATAATTGTTCTGATAATGAGTATGTGACTATGGCCTTATATTATTTTTATAGAGATTATGATCAATATTGGGATTTGATTAAGGACCCCAAGACGAAGGATGAAGTCACTCTGATGTAATGGGAAGATATTATTAATATATTTCTTAACAAGTGTTCCCCTCGATCTCTACTAAAAAATATGGATAGAGAATTCATATAGTGGAAGAAAATGGAAGGTTATATTGACAGAAATTATGGGGAATATCACATGTATTTCCATATATTCATCGTGTTTTCTTATAAAAATTTGTATAATATTGATAGATTATTTAGTTGATTAAAACTAATCCTTTGAAACCCATTTCCTATCAAAGTCTTTAGGAGTCAGGAATATGTTTATAGACTTTCTCTCATAACTGAAATGGTGTATAGACATTGGTCTCATGGTTATGTAGTTATGAAGAGATGAATTTAGTTTGACGTATCTATATCAATTTAAATGTAGAAAATTTTATCCACAAACCAACGTGTCACTAATATAGGAATAAACATCATGGTATATTTCTAAAAGTAGTTTGGAAAAGATTCATGTGAATCAGAGAAGTACACCAAGATCATGAATGTATTGGAGACATGAATAATCTAGAAAACATGATGGAGGATGTGAAGGTACTTCAAAATACACCACTCAGGGTTCAATGCTTTAGCAGTAGAGATAAATGGAATTTATTCATAAAATGAACTAAACCATAGATCCTTAAGGGTAATTAGTCTTGACAACAACCAAACCCAAAGGAATAATGCAATTTTTATCCTAGTACAACATCTGATGTGGATCATGGAAATGATGTACCCAATTTACACATCCTATTAACTCAATAATGTATGTTGTTTTATATTCTTCCAGTTCCATGTATTCCTTTATATCCTCAAAATTTTATACAATTATTGAATTGAATCCATGATACCTTGATGATAATATATCTATAAAAATAACATTTTTTGTTATAATTGGTTCCTATGTGTTGGAACCATATCATATAAGAGTTTGTGGGAATATTATTCTAGAAAATCACATTGTACTTACCGTGGTGGAATTTAATGCTATATTGGGCATTGATTGGATTTCATTATATATAGTTCACAAATACTGTCAGAAATATGAATTCAATTATTATATTCCAAACCATGCAATTATACTTTTCTAATTTATAGAATATCATGAATCTCTTTTGGAAATTCCCTTAAGGGTGCGGGTGTCTGTAACCTATGAATAATCATACCTTCCCCAAATGGTTGAGTCAAATGAAGTTATCAGTTTAGAGGATGTTCCCATTATTAGATAATACACATATTTCTATCCCTATGTGTTTCATAGACTTCCACCAGATCATTAGTTTGATATATTAATATAAATTATACTTGGTGCCACTCAAATCCCTGAATTCCCCTATATGATCACCCCGATCAAACATGAGAAGAAAAATAATAAGCTAAATGATTATTTGGATATAGGGTGAACACACAATATTACATCACTTTTGGGTATTCTATTTCTCTTTGTTAAGAATTGGGTTGGATTAATGTGGTTGTCTATTGATTATTGGTAGATCAACAAGTCATTATTAGGAACAATTACACACTTCCAAGGATTTATGTTTTGTTCAACCAACTATGAAGATCTTAGTACTTCTCAATGGTGGTTCTTAATTCTAGATATCATTAATTAAAGGTGAATAATGAAGATATTCTAAAGAATACATTTCATAAAATGTTTGGAAACTCTGATTTCAATGTTATTCTAATCATATGTACTAATTTCCCTAAAATATTCATGTATTTTATGAATATAGCCTTTATGTATTTCCTCAATAATTTTACAGTAGTGTTTATCAATTATAATTTCATTTATACATAGGGTAAGGAGGAACATTAAAGTGAATTAAATATTGTGTAGGTGTTAGTGTGGAAAGAGAAAATATACTCTGAGTTCATACTGTGAGGCTTTTGGAAGCAGTAAGTAACATTCTTGGGTCACATGATCACATGTGAGGGGATTTTTATAGACCCCACAAATATAAAGACAATTGAGGAATGGACCAGAACCACTAGTGTCATTAATATTCATAGTTTTGTTGTATTATATGGGTACTAATATATTTAGTGATGAATTTACATGATTATCTATCCAAATAACTATATTAACATAGAATGGTTAATCCATGTATGTATAGAATAACATGAGAAAATAATTAATTATCTCATGAAGATGCTAATCAATGTTGTCTTACTCACACTACCAAAAAAATATATAAGGTTTTTTGATATAAAATTATTCTTAAAAGATAGTATTATATTATTTAATCTTTTAAAATAATAATTTCAAACCCTATGACTCATAATATTTGATGATCCATGAGAAGAACAACCCTATACATGACCTATTATTAGTAACTGTGATCTTTTCCCTTAGGATTTTGCAAAACTAACACTATAGGAAATATGATATATATACTGATAACAAGAGTATAAATTACAAATTCACAAATAATTATCCCATCATGAATCAATTAATACTACTAGATCTAATCAAGGGATAAAATTTCTCTATTCACTACCATCCAAGAAATGAAAACAAGGTTGATGATGCTCTTAGCAGAAATGAACATATAACTCAATCGATGGTGATAATTGAGAAATATCTTATCATTAGGGATATTTAATGGATATATCATTATATAATAATGTAATGGTATAGATTCATCCATATAATTACCTAGGATTGACATACATGGATATTACATCATTTTATATGAATATTCAATATATTAAAAAAAATACTTGCATGAGGACCAAAATAGTTTTGTGTATTTGGAAACATGGATTAATAATTTTCTATCTTTGTGAATGATCTTCAAAAATCACCATTAAATATCCCCATGTTTATTATGTATACCAAAAAAATTTCCTCATAAACTGAGGAATGGAAACACAAGAATGGAGTGACCACAAATACTCACTAAGGATAAACAAAGGATATTTGTAAGAATAATAGTGGGCCTAAGGGTATAAGGAAATGATCATGAAAATAGAAGACCATACATTTCATCTCCAATATCTTTTACATGAATCATGGTATAAATATTTAATGTTCATAAGGAATTAATCATAAAGAAATATGTAAATAATCCATGAATTCATAACAATGAAATAAAACATGGAATTATGTTTAGACACATAATCGTATAATATAGATTTCCTCTGTAGCCATGGAATATCATGCAAGACCATCTTGGTAGTATATTTTCACTCCCCATACCATCTTTTTAATCATGTTTCACTCCCGTTTCCATCTTAGTATCATTAGTTCACTACTTATACTATCATGTTAGTCTTGGTTTACTCCCACGACCATCTTAGTAGTCAGGATAAATTCACAAGACTATATTAGTCACTCTCATGATATATAAATCATAACCCAAAACATTGGAGGGTGATATAAGTCCCACTGCTCACATATTTGAATCGTACAAAAATGTCCCACAAGATAAAAAACATTCATATCATCACCCATGAAATGAAAGGGGTATCCTAAACATGTAATCATATCATAACCCATGCAAACAAAACAAGATTCAAAATCATTTCATCAAAATAATAAATCCTGAAAGATAAATTATTTTCATAAACATATAATAATTGAGTGAGAGATAGATTACATAGATATAATACACATGAAAATGAAATGGTCATCATAAACATATATACCGTGAAAGAGAAATGTGTTTCATAAAGACTATTCAATTAAGAATAACCCATTCATATAAATCATTTGAATGGAACTATTAAAACATTTCCAAGAAGGGAATGAGTATCATTGAAAAATTTCATATTAGTTGGAAAATAATTTTGAAATAACATTCAAAATGGATCCATGAGGAAAATATCATTTCTTCTCTGAAAAACTATATTTACGGCATAAAACCATTTCAAAAATCACTTTTTTACTAAATACCATGAAAAATATAAGATACTAATTCAAATCATTTTGAAAATATATTACATTTAAATCCCATAAAATATGCTTAAAAAATTTTAAAAACCATTTTCTTTGAAAATGCAATGAAAACTTATACAGAATGATTGAATGTTTTTTGAAAACCATTTCTATGAAAATACATTGAAAACCTTTAAATAAGACTTGAAATCATTTTGAAAACCATTTTCTATTAAAACTTATAAAATAATCTTGAAAACACTTTTAAAACCATTTCCCTTGAGAACATATAAAAGGATCTTGAAAAAATATTTAAAATCAATTTCCATGAAAACATATAAAATATTATGGGCTATATTTTGAAAAACTTTTCCCGTGAATAATTATAAATGCAGCTTGAAAATATTTTGAAAATAAATTTTACTTGAAAAAAATATAAAATAAGCTTGAGAAAATATTAAAAACGATATTCATTGAAAAAATATAAAAGGATATTGAAAACATTTTGAAAACCCATTTTTCCTTGCAAACATATTAAATAAGACTAAAAAAATTGTGAAAACCATTTTCCATGAAAATATAATTTCATTTTTTTTTAAAAAAATTAACCATTATATTTGAAAACAAATCTAAAAAGTATTGAAGGAAGATAAATCAATATATATCGTACAAGGATAAAAGAACATTCCATTATCATAGTAATAGATAAAAATTTCATTATTCAGAAAGTAATAATATGATTCATCTGAAAAAATGAGAAAATTCAAAAAGTGTAAAAATCTATTTTAATTATTAAAGTATAATGGTAAAATAATCTTGCAAGCAATTTTTTTTAAAAAATGGTTTTGATGGAACATAGAATTCTGACTGAAGAGAGGAAAATGTCAGGATTTCATAATAATAATTAATTAACTATCCCATGTACCAAAGAGTGGAATAAATGATACCAATATATGAATAAATAATTAATAACTATATGAGAATAAATATCATGAATTTCCTTAAGATATGGGTAATTCTATTTCATTAAAGGAAGCATAATCATAAAAGATGTCAAAAATCAATGAGAAAGTTTCAATAAACTCCTATAACTTGGTAACATGGAATCCTACTCTCCATTTCAGAAAATGAAATGAATTTAAACATAAAATATCATTAAAAGAAATAAATTAATGATATAAAATATACAATGGAATTATATACACATCAAAATAGAATATAGGTGCACAACAAAACATTAGTGTCATATAAGCAAAATTGAGACAAAATTATTTCACCGATTTGGTATCTTTGGAATCATAATCCCCATAAAAGGAAGATAATAACATGGATATGTAAATAAACATAAATTTATGTATAAGAGACATATAATACATTCATGGGAAGTGTAACCTACCTATTCTGGGTGCCATCCAGACGTTCCCCATTCCCGGTTGGTCACAAGGCCTCAAGCGCATTTCCTCAAATTCCTGAGGCTTCCAACTAGAATCGAGGGCCTTGGATGTGATAGTGGGGAAACTATGACCTCATTGTCCAAGAAATGTATTGGATAGAAACATATACCAATAGCAGAATCAGTAATATCATGAAATCAGTAAATAAAGGATGAATTGAAGTAATGAACAATTGGAGCACATATATATAAATGTTGCATGATACATATGCCTAGGAAAGCAACCAAACAAGTCGAAATGCAGGAATAAAGTAAAAAATAAAATTTAAATGAAGAAAAATAAACCCCATCAGTATTGCAAGCCTAATCTTGGTTCCATGATCTCCATCTACACAATAATCATGTACCTAAAGTAGAAGGGATATTTCCCTTGTCTAAACCTTCAACAATATAATATGTTTTGGCCCAAAATCATCACCCAAAAAGGGTGTGAGACGAATCCCAGTTGGAAAACACCCTAATATCTAAGCCTAACAGTCAGTGAATATATATGGCAGGCAATATGAAAAATGAATCAGTAATCATGGAAGTACTCAAAAGTAAACAATCCTACAATTTCAATTGAATTCATTTTCATATATCATGTAAGGATCTAATAAAAAAAGTAACCCTCTGGGAAATACTCACATCCTATCCTCTCTGGTTCAATCAATCAAACACAGGCAACCCTCTGGGAAGTACTCACAGTCTAACCCCTCTTGTGCAGCTTTAGCGAAGACTCTTTGAGGAAGAACATTTCTTCAATTCCCCCTATGGTCTTTTATCAATAACTACAGAAACACTGGGGAAGCACTCAATGTAAAATTATCCATGTGGCCTCATAACGTGGATCTACTGAAACTTTTATGGAGCACTCACGTCCATCCCCCCAATATTCTCAAAAAGTGAAATGTAAACAAACACTCTAGGGAATCCCTCAAGGTCCATTCCCCCTTTAGTCTACAATTCTTGGTTCCAAAAGCCCTGTGTAAATCAAACATGAACAATGATGATTAATAGAAAAATTAAGCCTTAATAACTGCTTTGCTAGAAGATTTAAATAACTAATTGGATAAACACCTACAATCATATAACAACATCAGATAATATCACTCCATCCTAGCAACAATAGTCCTGGAAAACTAGCAGCCTAACCGTCAAAGCTTGACCAAACTGTCAATATCAAAAAAAATATGGGAAACACATCTATAGCCTAATAAATAACCCTATTCAGAATAAAAAAATCTCAACTCAGGAACACAATTCATAGAAGGCAATAACAGGGCCAAAATCCCCAAACATGCAATACCCCGTTCATGGGTATTGGGATCTTTTCTAAATAACATTCAATGACTAACTATAGAAAGGCACAAAACATGTACCTCAATGTGGTAAGATCTATATAATCCAGCGTTGGACCTTGAATCGACCATGAACACGGTAGATCTATAGTAACATAAAAAATAGTCAACTCATGATATCTCATGAAAAAAATAAATCAAGAAATGAGGCTTTATAAGAAAGAAGAGATCACCATGGAGATTCCAACGTAATTGACGATAGTTGAATCGAGGAACAAATAATAGATCGGGGTCTCAGAGAAGATTCATCAACTTCTATTGCTCTTGGATGATATGGGCCGAGAAGAAGAGGTTTCTGTCGATTAGATGCGACCCTGGTCTGGTTAATCAATTAAAAAGTAACGTACATGACATGTTCTTTAAATATAAACGGTCTGTACTTACCTTAACTGGACCTCGCATTAGGTGGTCCTGGAACATCATCACATGGTCGTGTATATGGTCGTGACACAGAAATACATGAAATAGACTCAGAGGTAGGGTACACGGCGTGTACAAGTAAGTACACAACATGTACTCCAAAAATTTTCCTTCTACCCATTTTTCCTAAAAAACAACTTGGAATGAAAAAAATACCTAAAAGGAAGATCCAAATTCTTAAATACATCCCCCTTAAAGATATTTGTCCCCGAATTTCTCTAGAAATGAGATGTAGAATAATAATCCTCAAACATATCTGGACACTACGATCGTACATCGTCCTCCCTCTCCCAAGTCTCATCGTGTACCCACACATGCTTCCATATCAGTCATACTAGAGAAACATACCTACAACAGAGAACCTTTGCACTTAGATCATTGATCAAGATATGATTCTCCTCAAACGAGGTTTCCACCTTCAACTCAATCTCCATGGGTTGAAAAACATGGGACAAGTCTGAGAAGTAATGTCATTGCTGAGAAATTCTAAATACATCATGCAAAGATCAGTTCCTCTAAGGTAACTAAAAATGATAGGAAACTGGCCCGAATCTCTCCAAAACCTCAAACGGTCCATAATATCTCAGCAAAACCTTGTCCCGTCTCATAATACTCCTATGTCCTAACCTCGGCGTGACAAGAAGAAAAACATGATCTCTATCCTCAAACTCCATAGGTCATATCCTTCAACCAGCATAAGAAATACGCCTTTACTGTGCAGTAGCCATCCTCTTATGAATCAAATCTACCTCATCTGTGGTCTCCTAGACAAGACAAGGTCCCAATATAGCTACATATCCTACTTCTAGCCAACATAGGGGTGATCAGAAAGGACTATCATACAATGCCTCATAAGGTTCCATCTGAATAGTTTCTTGAAAATGGTTATAGTTGGAAAACACCTCTAGAGTTATTTTCTTCTCCTAAGAACCTAAAAACTCTAGGATTAATGCTCAAAACATGTCCTCCATCACCTGAATTATACACTCATACTGAACATCCGTCTGGGGTGGTAAGTTGTACTCAAAAGTACTTGTGTACCCAAAGCCCTATGTAATCCCTTCCAGGCCCAATAAGTAAAATGAGCATTCATTTCTGAAACAATGAAGTGTGGAACCCCATGTTGACATATAATCTCACAGACTTACAACCTTCATAGCTCATCTACACTGATGGCATCATTGATTGAAAAGAATTGAGAAACCTTCATGAGTCTGTCAATGAAAAAAAACCGCATCATTCCCTTTAGATGACCTTGGTAAACACATCATGAAGTCCATCGCAACATCATTCCACATCCTCTTAGGAATGGGTATCTACTAAAAATTCCTTGATGGTCGCTGATGCTCCTCTTTCACCTACTGATAGGTGGAACATCTCATGAAAAAACTAGCAAAATCTCTCTTCATACATGGAAACCAATACAGATGGTGAAGATCACAAAACATCATGGTGACACCAGGATGAACTGTCCATACTATCGAATGAATGTCCCGCATCAAATCCTTGCATATATATGATGACAGCCATACGTGCCCTTGAAAGCGCAAGATCTCATCCTCACTTATGGTTCATCCAATAATATGGTCTTCTCCTGAATCACACTCATGTAGGATAAGGCATTCAGAAACTGATAGATGCCTCATTCACACTCGATCAAGTATAGTAGAGGTAACAACTATAGAATAAAGAAACATTTTCCCCTATCTATCATGAACCTCCAAATGTATCTTAGAGAATATATCTATAAGCTACCACTCATTTTTGACCTCCTAAAATGCATGTATTTGAGTCCTCCTACTAAGCGCAACAACCAATGTATTTCCTTTCCCAGGTTTGTAGGTAATCTCAATGTCAAAAGGCTGAAGATACTCAACCCACCTTCGATGTCTCAAATTCACATCATGTATTGTAAATATGTACATGAGAATTTTGGGGTTGGTGAAAACCACAAAATTCCCTTCGAATAGATAATGTCTCCAACAACGCAAAGCATGAACAACTACAACCAACTTGATATTGTGTGTCAAGTAATTCCACTCATGTTTCCTCAACTGCCAAGACCCACAGGAAATGACTCTTTCCCACTATATAAGCACTACTCCCCTCCCGATACCTAATGCATCATAGTATACAGTATTGCTCTTGACTGGCTCTGAAAAAACTAGTATCAGTGGTGAAATCAGCCTCCCTTTAAGCTCTTAAAGTCCAAAATCACAAGAATCTGACCATAAGGACTTTGTAGCTTTCTTGTTCAGGCTTGTCAGTGTCCCTGCTAAGTGTGAAAAGTCTTGTATGAAACATCTGTAGTAACCAGCCAGCCCTAGAAAACTCTATACCTGTAAGACATTTGTTGGCTTCTACCAAAAAATTACTTCTCTCACCTTCTCTGGGACTACTGATACTCATTTCTCTGAGATAACATGACCCAATAAGTGAATATGGTATAAAAAAAGTTCCATTTTGAGAGCTTATCATATAAATGATTCACTATCAGTGTACTGAAAACTATTTTAAGATGTGTGTCTTGGTCGTGTCGAGTGTGAGAGTATACCAAGATATTGTCCATGAAAACTACCACGATGGAATCCACAAATCAATGGAATACTCAGTTAATCTATGCCATAAAAACTATAACCGCATTTTTAGACCGAACAACATAACCACATACTCGTATAGACCATACCTGCTATGAATGGTTGTAAGAGGTATATCAGACAGTCTAATGAGCTACTGATGATAATCGGATCTCATTTCAATCATCAAGAACACCTGGGCTACAAGAAGTTGATCAATGAGATCATCAAACCTTGTAAAGGGATATCAGTTCTTGACAGTCAACATGTTCAACTTCGGATAATCCACACAAAGTATGAGGGTTCCATCCACATTCTTCACAAACATGACATGCGAACCCCAAGGAGAAGTACTAGGTTAGATTTAACTTTTATCTTGTAAATCCTCTAACTATTTTTGGAGATCCTAAAACAATGGTGAAGCCATACTATAAGAAGGAATAGACACTGGTGCTGCTCATAGCACTAGATCAATAGAAAATTATACATCTTGCTCAGGAAGTAAACCTGAAAATTCCTTTGGAAAGACATCCATGAAACGTTCAACCACTAGAGGAAAGTCTAACAGTGAATTCCCTTGTTCATCCAGATAAAAACTAGAAAGTTGGGCTATAATTACTCCTATCTCATGGTGGTTGGGTCCTGATCTTCTCCCCTAAACATATTATTTACCCTTATGTAAAAAGGATCTGCCCTCTAGTGAAGTAAAACTCACCCTATAGTGATAGCAATGAACAACATCTTGGATGGGAGATACCCTGTTCATACCATGAATGACATCATAGCCCATCATCTCTATGAAATAAATGTCCCATAAGATGTGACACCCACCAACCCCAAGAGGGATTCCTTGCACTGACGTACACTAGTCATTCTAGTCCCCAACAGAGTTTCCAGCATCATGACATCTGTAGAAGTAAAGATGCAGACACCAAGGTTCTCCAATATATAAAATGATATGAAACTATGGGAAACACCTATATCAAAAAGTGCTAAATCTAAAACCGAGGATACTAGGATTTTACCTTCAACTGTATAGGGTCCGAGATCATTCTCCTGGTAGGTCTGCACCACTGCAAAATTCTGGCATGTACCGCAGCCCTGGGACCCTACCTAACCACCATGAGATGATCCACCCTGTTCTCAGTAAACTTATATTGTTTTGATACCACGACCATGACCTCCATCTCAGGACGAATGGCCGAATGAACTCCAATTCCTAGACTAATGAGAAACTGGTGGTCTTGCTCCAGAACGTAGAGTCATAGAAGAACACATATCCCCAGTTATTAGTGAGAAGAACTGATAGAAATGCTAAATATGACCCATATTTCAGCAAGATCAGAACTCCCATGGGTCCCTCAGGCAATGTGGCCTCATATGAGCACTCTTCCCATATAGGTAACACACCACCTGACCACCAGAAGAAGTATTCCACCTACTCGGATCTTCGCACGATGACTCCCTGTGACATATCCTACATTCATTCGGAGGGGTACCAACTCATGATGGGGAGCCACCCTAGATCACAGCCCCATAATCCCTCAAATTTCACTCCATGATCAGTTCCTGGTTGACAATAGTGGCCATGGAAGTGAACCTAAAAGTATTCACCTAATATCGTATGTCATGCCTGAGACCATCCTCAAAAAATCTCGCTCGGAATAACTCATCACCTCGTGGGATGGGAATGAAGTACTAAAACTATGTGAAGTTAGAAGAATAATCCATGACTAAGAGAGTACCCATCTCAATACTCATGAACTCTCGGGCTCGATTGGCCCTCAAAGTCTCATGGTAGAATTAATCATAGAAGGCACGCTGGAACTCATCTCAAGCCATAACCTACTGGCATCCTACCTACGAGATCAAATCACACCATCACTTAGAAAAATAATATTGAATATAAGTAGAGAGAATCACCCTCCTCTATGTAGGTGTCTCTAGATGATTGAAGATAGATAGCATGGATTACAAACATGAATGAATATCCTGATGTCCTCCATCCCCTATAAAGGTGAGAGGATGATGCTACTAAAAAACCCATGTCAAATCTGCCATTGAAGGGGAAGGATGCAGTACTCCCTAGAAGGTCAGCATAAACCTCATGATGCCTTCTCAAGACTATAAATCGACACCAGTATCTGGAATAATGGATGGTAGCATGATGGCAATGACTAGAGGATCTGCTGGAAGTTCTTGATCTACCATGTCTGGTATCTAGTCACTGCCCTATAACTGGCGTACAATAGGAATACATCTCGTGGAATGACTCTATAAGGTCAAACACACACCTTAGATCACTATTAACAAGGACTGAAACTTGGAAGTGCTATAAGGGAATAGTAGAAGGAAGTCAGTCATGATTTATAAAAGGTGGATACATGGCGTGTACAACACTTACACGTCGTGTTCCCTTAATCCTCACATGGGCATGTACTCTTTCCAACCCTAGTCATGTAAAAACCTATACACACGGCGTGTTTTCCCAAGACAAAATGTGTACTTGAATCGTTTTCCCCTGCTCGAGTTATTCTACATGACTTAACCCACACGGTTGTCCTAGAACGATACTACACGGCTAGTTCGTGCCATACATGGTGTGTACTAGAAGGATTTCACTGACCCGTGTTTTTATCACATGGTCAGTTACCCGGCTGAATCTACACAGTGTGTTTATACCAGACACAATGTGTACTAACTACCCATAATCCAAAAATGTCATTGTCCACACAGCTGGAGACATGGTCTATACACACGGTGTGTATGTCTAGTACAAAAAATGTTCCACAAAGGATATTATAACCCCGTGTCTCTTCCCACAAAGCCAGTGACATGGTTAGAGACTACACGGCATGTATATACAGTACCTGACATGTACTTAAGAAAACCAGTACCTTCCCGAACAGAAGGTTATAGGGTGTGTATTCAGTAATACACACCATGTATTCTGGGTTTTTCAAGACTGTATGCCTCATAAACTTCATCGAAATCACATAAAAATATGAAAGAACATTTAAGTTCCATATTCTGATCTATGGGGGACCATACTCCCTGTAAATCAATGTTTTTAATATTATACAGGTCATATACAAGCATAACATTGTAATGATCCACCGAATTCTGATCTATGAGGGCCCATTACACCTCAAAGAACCATAGTTCAGTGTTTATTTAGAAGAAAACCTACTAAAACCAATACCCTATCAAATAGAAGGTATTCTATAAATTCATCAATCAAAATAGCATGCATATCTAGCACAACATTAATCACTACAACATGAAATCAGTAATTCAACCTAAATGTCATGGTAATAATGCATGAAATGTGATCTCTAGAAAGTGCCTATATAATGAAAGAGATGGAATACCCTCTTCTCATCAAGTTTAAAAAAAAGATCCGCAATAATATCCACCATAACAACACAAAAATGTGAATCACCCAATGGTAAAATAAAATTATCTATAATAATTGAAAAACCATAAAAATTTCAATATATGAGATAAATTGGATTTTCCCTGTACACGGGTTAGATACTCCTGGGCGCAGCTTATTACCAACTACTTATTTCTTCCTATCCCTAAAAATATGCCCTAAATAGTAATTCAATAAGAAAACAATCTATTCGATACAACTTTGTAACATCCCTGTCCTGGGTGCCACATAGAGGTGCCCTGTACCCGGTTGGTCGCATGGCCTCAAGTGCATTTCCCCAAATTCCAGAGGATGCTGACTAGTAGTGAGGGCCTTGGGTGTGATAGTGGGGAAACTATTCCCACATTGGAAGAGTAATGAAGTGGAAAAATATAGATATCAATAGCAGAAGTATTAATAACATGCAATAAGTAAACAACATAAGACTAGAAGTAATGAACAAGTAGAGAACATATATATAAATGACTCGTGATAAATATTTCTAGGAAAGCATACAAACAAGTCGCAATTATGGAATAAAATACTAAACCAATGTAAAAAGAAAATTAATAAACACCAGCAGCCTTGAAACCCTCATCTTGGTACCATGATCTCCATCTCCATAGAAATCAAGTACCTAAATTAGTAGAGATCTTGCCCTTATCTATACCTACAATAATATAATATGTTGGGGCCCAAAAGAGAGACTCAAATAGGGTTTGAGATGAATCCTAGTGGGAAACCTCCCAAATATCTATGCCTAACAGTTAGTGAATATATATGGAATGAAATATGTAAAATGAAATTGTAAAAAAGGATGTACTCAAAAGTAAACAATCATACTGTTTCAATTTCATTCATTTTCATATATCAAATAAGTAGAAAATAAAAAACAAGTAACCCTCTGGGAAGTACTCAAAGTGTATCCCCTCTGGTTCAATCTATCAAACATAAGAAACCCTCTAGGATGTACTAACAGTCTAACACCTCTGGTTCAGCTTTAGAAAAGACTCTCTAAGGAATCAATCACCGTAAATTCACCCTGTGGAAATTTATCGGTATTTATAGACACCTTGGGAGGCACTCAACGTCCAATTCCCTCTGTGGGCTCACAACGTTGATTTATAGACTCACTGAGGGAGCAATCACATCCACCCAACTATTGTTTCACAATATGAAAAGTAAACAGAAACTCTAGGGAAGCCCTCAACATCCATCCCCCTATGGTCTACTTCACTAGGTCCCCAAAGCCCTGTGTAAGTCAAGCATGCACAATTATGTTCAACAACCAAATTAAACCTTATGAACTACTTGGATAATAAATTTCAAGAACTACTATGCTAAACAGCTAGAAGCATATAATAGCATTAGATAATATCAATCCATCCTAGCAACACTTTTCATGGAAAATAAGCATCCTCACTGGAAAAGCTAGACCAAATGTTTAATATCAAATAAAACTAGGGCAACCCATCCATAACATGAAAAAAACCATTTTCATAATGAAATAACCTCTAATTAGGCACATAGGTAATAACATGCAATAATAGGGATAATATCCCTAAACACGCAATACCCTATTTTTGGTTATTGGGAACTTTTGCTCATAATATTCAAATAGTAACTACAAAAAGGAAAAAAACACCTACCTAGACGTTTTTGGGTCGTTATACTCTGGTTTTAGACCGTGAATCGACCAAGAACATGGTAAATATAAAAAAACATCCAAAAATATCAACCGAGGAAATCTCACAAAAGGAGAGAAATATGGAAACGAGGCACTGGAAGAATGCAGAGATCACCATGGCGATTCCAGTGCAATCTAAGGAAGTTGAATCAGAGAACAGATGATCAATCGGGGGCTCAGAGAAGATTCATTGGCTTTAGACGCTCCTGGACAAGAAGATATGAGAAGAAGAGGTTTCTGTAGATTAAATGATACCCCGACCCGTTTAAACAATTAAAATGAAAAGAAAACTAGGTGTTTATTAAAACTACTTGTCATGTACATTCCATAACTGACCCCCACTACAGGAGGTCCTACCATGTCGTCACATAGTCTTGTATTTAGTCATTACGTAGCCAGACACAACCTGGACTTGGAGGTAGGGTATAGGATGTGTACAAGGAAGTACCCGACCTGTACTCCTAAAATTTTAATTATTCCTATTTTTCCTCAAAAAAAATTTAAATGAAAAATATACCTGAAATGAAGATCTGAGTTCTTATATAAAGTACATACACCACACAAAAGGAAAGATTTGTGAAAATTCATATATCTCAAGAAAAAATATGAGATGAAATCCCCTTACCTTGTGTCCTAATATTAACCGTACTCATTAAAAACACCTATTTAATAAATATATATTTATTTTAAATCATTTAAAGAACCATATTTGTATATTTAATAAAATATTTTTTTATTATGAACACATACAACCTGCTGGTTAAAATCCTAGGTTAGGGTTTCACTTTGTGAAATATTCACTTTATTCTTCACATGTGTTTTAATTTGTTATATATTAGGTAATTATACTTTATATCATGATTCCTATAATTTAAAAATTGATATAAATAACATGAATATACATTATATGTGTATTGTAATTATATATTAATTATATAAGTAAAAAATGTAAGACTCCGTTCATGGAGATGATATGTCGTACGTATACATGAATGTTGTTTCTATTATTATTATCATATTTGAAGAAAGAAAGATATTGAAAGATATGTTTATATATATATATCATTATTATAGTTGATTTATGATTTCATATATATAATATATAATAACTTAACCCATCCTTAATATATTCCATGTAGGGTGTGAATGAATCATATCACATTGACAAGGATGTAGTCCACACTTCCTCAAATGAATTTATCATATTAACAGAAAATGGAAATAAAACAATATGTGTTTTTAAAAAGGATTAAATAAGCTTAAAGGAATAATAAATATAATATATTTCATATATAAATAGATTTTCCATCATAATTTCCACCAAGTGAGGTGAAAAAGAAATGTAAACAATCATTACATAGTGAGGCTATAATTTGTCGTACACGTAAATAGTATGTTTGATACCCATAAATGGTGGTGTGTAAGTGTAGGTAAAATAATTAGTATAAAAATAATATTATATTTATTATACTAGTGTTTTTATATAGTAATGTAATAAATAGTGTGCAGGGTTGGTGAAGGAAAATAAAAGAAAATATATGGGGTAATATGTTACCTCTTAATCTGGTAACTCCATTTGGTCTATGCCAAAAGGCTTCCTTGGAAGAATTTCTACCTAAAGATAGGATTAAATGAGTAATTTAAATTATATGGGAGCTTATTTGAGATGTTTTGGGATCGAAAAGAGTCTTTAGAGTTATGGTTAATTGGGTGGAATGAATCCCTTTTTACAGTGGTGGGGGAGTGGCACTCTTGAAAATATTTTAAGAGAGAATTCCATCAATGTTTTAATTATTGCATGTAGATCCACTGATGATGAAAACTAGATAATAGTTAGTATATGGTCAATATATGGGATTATATTGGATTTTGAACATGTTTATTGGTCTATTTGGATATTAAATATATGGTTTATTCCATAGATATTCTTAATTTTACTTTAGTAATGTAATTATTTTTATTTACAATCACTAATAATTTTGTAAAAAAACTAAATTGACCATATTATAAATTATGATTATGATTATTCCAAATATACAATCATTTTTTCTATGAAAAATTAATATATGTTTTATAAATTAATTTAAAATAAATTTAGTTGACCAGATGACACTGTGAGTTTTTAAAGTAAAAATAATCCAAAGATTGTGAAGTACATATATCCAATTTGAATGTAAAATTGGTTCCAATGACCAAAATTTTATTAATTGATAAAAATATTATAAAATTAAAAAAATTAAAAAAATATAAAATATAATTTAACCATAATAATAAATTAGATGAAAAATCACCTTTGAATTAAAATCCAATATTTTTAAATATTCATTAAAAATGTAAATTATTGAAAAATATAGAAAACATTCCTATTATAATTTTTATGTTTCTAGAAAAAATATATTCATTATATTGACATATTAAATCTATAAAATTACCAAAATTGGGTTTTAAAAGGTGTTAAAAAATAAAAGGAATCAAGACTACTGTTATTAAAAAATATAGGTTATTCTAAAAAAATTATATTTATTATTATCTTATGTCTAATGAATCTATTGGATGAATATAAAAAATATTTTATTGAATATATAAAATATATATTACATTAATATCACTCAATAATTGTAATTAATTTAAATTATTATGTTTAAATAGCTTTGTGAGTCTAAAAATAATATTATTTTCTATTATATTCAGTAGGTTTTAATATTTTTTCTAATTAATTGGTAACCAATGAAAACAAAATATATTTTTTAAAAAATATATTTTAATAAATTAGTTAATACTATTCATAATGTCTAATTTAACTGTTAGGTTGTTGATTAATATATTAAATTGTAATATTTATATAATATATTATAGTTTTGTAAAACATGGTCATGTTTGTTATGCATTCCATCAAGGAAAGTCATTGTTTCATGTAGTTCATGAAAACCATGGTGTTACATGTGGATAATGCTATAATTTATGTTGCGTTTAGTGCATTATTTCCTTGGTTCTGCATATTCCACAATCCAATAATATAGATTAAATATAAAAACCTATTTTTAGTGTTATGTGAAATGAAAAATATAAAAATGGTTAAATTAATTCAAAAGAAAACGTTTCACAAAATCTCGAGCTTTTACATTCTACCCCATATAAAATGAATTTCTCCCTCGAAATTATTCCAGGTTATCAAAGGCTTAATAATCGAATATTTTATTAATATAAACCCACATAATAAAAATGGATAATAAAATTTCAATAAAATGTAAAATATGAAGCAACAATAGCTATCCAAATCAAAATATAACTAGGTTTCTACACCTGATAACATAGGATGGAATTGATAATTTCACATGGAGGAAAACAATAAATATTGAAAGGAGTGATTTATTTCATTAAACATAAACTACTAAATGATCAAAGAAATGGCTAGGGAATCAAAGTCATAAATATATTATGATTTAAAAGGCTATTAATTCAAAAATATTAGGGTATTAGGACAACCCATTTTCTTTGGATCATTACATTATCATTGAGTAATTCTTTTATTGACCACGAATATAATTTACTATACATGATATATATCTATAAAAAAATTTCATTCAATAGTTGTGATTTTATCTATTTTCAATCATCCTTTACATTAAAAAATGGATATCTACAAATTAATAATGATTCATGAAGAACTAAAATACTATTTTAGTAGAAATTAAGTCCCATATAATAATGTAATGTAAAACTATTTATCCATAATTATTCTAAAAAATAAAATTTTATAATACATTATTATCTAAACATAAAAAACATCACTATTATTTCATCATAAATAATTTTTATTAACAATGTAAGACAAAGAATAGGCTTGTCGTAGGCGTGAAACCCTTATCATCCATATTTCAGGGGTTCAAGACCCATGGCCTTTCTAGGAATTATTAGTCATCACTAGACATACATGATGTCCTTTTCTAAATATTCACAAATAAAATTTCTAAAATAAATAATTTGGACATCCAAAAAATATGTGTAATCACTAAATTTACTGTTAACAATGGTTTTCAATAAAAACTCAATGCATAAATACTACCATTGATGTTTAACTTAGACATTTCATGTATGGTTATCCTGATAACCCATATGAATGTTGAAAATCAAAAACATTAGAATTTTTTTTAAAATCAGAATAACAATTATTCCCCCTTATATTAGAAATTATCCCTTGGTTCTCACATTCCAAAAATGTTAATACCCCTTCATATATTCTCTTGAAGCCAGGTAATAAACTGAATTACCATAAATCGTTATTGAAAACATCCATGCATCAATATTAAATGAATTTTGGATTTATTACAAAAATCCAGAATGTTTTATACTTTATCCTTGATAGTATAAACTACATACCAACAAGTCCATAATTTGTTAAAAGGTAATAGGGATTATCCAGTTTACTTTTTCATCACTCATATAATAATCCAAATAACATTATCATAACATGAGAAACATATTAAAAGTTATCTTTAACTTAATCATGTTTCATCCATGGAAATGAGCTTTCAATTATATCAATTTTTTATTCCATTAGAACCATTCAAAATGTTAGTGTAAATAAAACATGAAAAACATAAACTGAACAATAATCATAAATTTCACAGTTCATATAACATTCATCTTAAATCCAAATAAAAATAATATTTTATTATTCCACTTCATCCTTATTCCATTATCAAGGCTACCTCATCCTATTACACTATAACTCATTCCATTCAAAATTCAACTATAGTATCTTCATCTTTATCATTGTAACCAATACTCATACCACCATGCTAATCATGTTCGAGAGATTTCCTCTTTAGACATTGAGTTTCATAATTACTGCTTATTCCATACTTAAACCACCTAACTGAACTCTTCATTTTTCTTATGTAGTCACCTGTTTGGTGTCCATCATTACCACAATTAAAACATCTTCTTATTCCTCTATGACATTATATTTTGCGATTCTTTCTACATTATTGACATCAAGGAAGCAAAGTCTTCTTTCTTTCATAGTGTTCATTACTTGAACTCTTTGCGAATTTAGTGTTTCACTTCCATTGTGTGTTCGAGAGTTGGTTAAGGTACACATTGTTTATCATTATCCATGAAAACTAATTAGTAATGATCCCAAAATCCCTCACTCTAGTGATCATCCCACTTGACTACTCATCAATAAATATTCCATCATATTCAACATTAATCAGGGTCCTTCATTTTCCCTCCTTTGACTAAAACTAGAATCATAGTGTGAGCATTACTTATCATAGTAGAAAACCATAGAGTCATGAAAATAATAACTTATAGGATGTGAAAATCCTAAACCCATCCATATTATATGATACCATAGGTTCAACCTTGTATTTTTATAGCCAAATTTTATTTAAAACTATAAAAATGGTTCATGGAGAGATTGTTAATACCCAAAGATTATCCCCTAGGAGTGTCAAGCAATCTGAGTAATAAGGCCCATCTTTGTTATCCTGATTTCCCTGAGTCAACCCCAAAACATCATATCAAAGATGATAATCCTAGGTAAACCAATTCCAGATCCACATCCACCTTTAGTATCCAGACTTGGATTTATTTATAGGAAACCACACACACAATACTTTACTAAAATTCAAGGAAATTTTCCCAAATTTTAACTCATCATTATACTTATTCATAGAGAAATCCCTAGACATATACATTGTAATAAATATAGTGATCTCACTAATGTTTCCTCATAATTGTTTCCAATGTTTGACTAAACCATTATGTTGATACCAACTATTGAAACCCATGATTTCCATACATGGATATTAGATTATTTTAGATGAATATTTAGTACATTATATAAAATACATGCCAAGGGACCATAATAGTTTAGTGTCTATGGAAACAGGGATAAAAATAATCTATCATTTTGAAAGATCTTAAATATCTCCCATAATGATATCCACCATTATTACTTATACCTAAAACCATTCTTCATAACCTGGGGAAATGAAACATAAGAAAGGGGTGATCACAAATACCCAGTAAGGGTAAACCAAATGGATATATAAGCATAATTATGAGTATAATGGTATGGTGAAATGATCATGAAAACTGTGGATCATACCATAAATTTTAAAGATAATATACATGAATCATGGAATAAATATTAGATGTCCATAAGGAATTAATATTAATAAAATAAAGAAAAAAATCCATGAAAGAAAAACATTGTAACAGAAAATGTAAATGTGGATAACAAATAAGCATATAATATGATTCCCATACTATCCGAGAAATCACTTCCAAGAATATCTTGGCTGTATAGGTTCAATACCCATACAATCATGGTAGTCATGGTTCACTCCCATGGAAATATTAGTTGCATAAATTTACTCTTAATACCATCTTGGTAGTCATGGTTCACTCCCATGGACATCTTAGTAGTCAAGGATCACTCCTGAAACCATATTAGTATATATCATGAGATATAAATTTTTATCCAATGCATTGGAGGAAGATATAGGTCTGACTAAGAATAAAGTTAAATAACATATACATGTGTCACATGATCATAAAAAATCATACAATAACCCATGAAATTAAATGGGTATCATAAACATACAATCATATCATAACATGGGAAAAATTCCAGTTTCATACTCATTTAATCAAAATTATATCCCATTAAAGGGAAAAATATTTCACAAACATATAAATAGTGAAAGAGAGATAACTTTTATAATCTAATAAACTATTAAAGAGATATGGATTTCATAATCATATAACCCATGTATGAGAATCTAGTTTCATGAAGACCATGATATTAAGCATAACACATTCATTGAGATAATATGAATGGAACCTTTAGAGGATTTACTAGAAGAGAATAAGTAACATCAACATATTTCATCATATGCAGAAAATAATTTGGAAATATATTTCAAAATGGTTTAATGAGATAAATATCCTATCTTTTTTGAAATGTTTTTTTAATAAAAAAACCATTTGAAAAATAAATTTATTCAAAAATATCTTGAAAACTTATAAAGAATAATTGAAATATATTTTAAAACATTTTCACTTGAAAACAATAAAAATAACCTTCAAAACATTTTCTAAAAATTTTTTATCTCAAAAACATTGAAAACATATAAGGAATGGTTAAAAATGTTATTGAACCAATTTTATTAAAATTAATTTGAAAACATATAAAAAAGTCTTGAAAACATTTTGAAACCCATTTTCCTTAAAAACATATAAAATAATCTTGAAAACATTTTGAAAACCATTTTTTCAAAAAAAATGTAAAATAATCATGAAAATATAAAGAAATCTATTTTCTTTGAAAACCTATAAATTTATTTTGAAATAATTTATACAATAAATTTTCCTTGAAGACAAATAAAATATTCTTGAAATTGTTTTGACAACTATTTTCCCTTAAAAATGTTAAACAATCATGAAAATATTTTGAATGTCATTTTTCATTAGAAACATAAATTATATGCCTGAATCTTTTTGAAATCCATTTCCATTTAATAATTATAAAATGCACTTGAAAACATCATGGAAATAATTATTTCATGAAAAAGTTTAAAATAATCATGAAATAATTTTTAAAAAACAATTATTGAAAATATATTTTAAAAAGATTCACTAAAAAACTAACATTTCAACATGAAATGATAGATTCAACGTATTAATGATAGAAAAATATGTACATATTTTATGAGGGGAAAATAACATTCATTTTCCATGGTAAAGGATAACAAATACCTAGTTCGAAAAGTGAAAATAATATTCAGTTAAAAAAATGTTAAAATATTATAAGGGTAAAAATTACATTTAAATATTAAAGTATAACAATATAATATTCTTTTAAACACTTTGTCGAAAACCATGTTTTGATGCAACATTTATTTTTGACCAAATTTGATGTAAAGTCAAGCTTTCTTAAAAACACTTTAATCACTATCTTATGTACCAAAGAGTGTAATACATGGTAAAAATATAATAATATATTCTTAATAACTGCAGGACAATAAAAATTATTAATTTCCTTGAGATATTTATCATAATATCTCATCAATGGATGTATAAATATGACAATCTCGAAATGCTATGATATTGTTTCAAAAACAATCTTATAACATGGTAAATTGGGATCACACTCTACATGTAAGAAAATTAAATTAATTAAAACATAAAATATCATGAAAATAATTAATTTCAATATATAATACCTGAAGTGAAAGTATGTGCACCTCAAAAGATAATTTAGGAACATAATAAAATATGAGTCTCGAATAAGGAAAATTGAGATAAAACTATTTCAATGATTTGGTAACATGTGAAACATAATAACTATGATGGAAAAATAATAAAATAGATATGGGAATATCCATAAATTTAAGTATAGAATACACATTATACAATAATAGGTTGTACATACACACCACAAAAAGGAAGACTCTTGAACATAGCATGTGTCTCACATATATTAAAACTGAGATGAATTCCCCTTAACACGTGTCTTGACATTCATTTCACACATTAAAAACAACTATATAATGAATATAACTATATTATAAATCACTTTAAGAACCATATTCATATATATAATACCATATATGGTTTTATTACGACCTTATATTTCCCACTTTTTAATAATATTATGTTAAGGCTTTACTTCGAGTAATATTTGGTTTATTCTTCACATGTGTCTTAATTGTTTGACTATTTGGTACGTAAAATTTATATCATGATTACTCAAATTTAAGAGGTGAAATAAATAAAATTCATATCCATTATATTTTTATTATAATTATTAATTGAATATATAATTACAAAATGGAATACACCGTTTACGTAGATGGTAAGTTATATGTATGCATGAATACTATTTCTGTTTTTGTTGTTGTGTTGAAAGAAATAATGAAAGTAAAATATATTTATATATGTATATAATTATTAAATTACCATTGTGATATCATAAATTTAATCTATAATCATTAATTTATCCTTAATAAATTCCAAGCTGTGTATGAACAAATCACATCTCTTGGAGGGGGCAGTAGTCCACACTTACTCAAACAAAATTATCTTATTAACAGAAAATTTAAAGTTAATATATTTGTTTTAAAAATGAATAAATAATATTAAATAAATTATAAATATAATATATGAAATATATAAATTGAGTTTTTATCATAATGTAACCCATGAGATGTGGTAATGAAAATTGAACAATCATCGTTTAGTGAGGCTGTAGTTCGTCGTACACATAAACAATATGTTCGTTACCCATTATATATAGGTGTGTAAAATTTTAGGTAAAACCATTAGAATAACAATATACAAATATATCTAGTAAAATGGGGTTGTTATATGATAATGGAATAATGATACTGGGGGGTGGGGCGGAGATGGAAAATAAACAAAGACTATAGGGAAGATGTTACATGTTAATCGGAAACTCTTTTTGGTTTCTTCCAAAAGGATTCCTTGGAAGACATTATTCCCAAAGTGAGGATTCATGGAGTAGGGGAGGTATTTTTGGTCATTATTTGATCATAGATTGGGTGATCCATGGGGCTTGATATGTTCAAGTAATTGATAGGAAATGATTACTTTATATAGTGGAGGAGGAGTGGCACTCTTGTAAATATTTAAGGAGGGAATTCAAACCACATTACTCTTTTTGAAAGTGCATCCAATAATGATCCAATTTTTTTAATATGTATAATATGGTATAAATATATCCATCCAATTTATTTTTGGACAATTTTATAGGTTTATTTGTGTTTGAAATTTTTGGTTCAGTCCTTTATTAACCTTAATTTTACCTTAATCAATGTAAATAGTTTTAATTACATTCACAAATAATTTTGGTAAAAAACTAATTTTACAATTTTAGACATTATAAATTAATAATATTATAAATATGGAATCCATTGTTTAAATTTCAAACCATCAATGGGGAATAAATAAATTTTAAATTAATCTCATTGATTGGATGAAACTTTATGTTTTTAATATAAAATTAATCAAAAAGATTGGGGTGTTTTTATATTCAATTATTAAGAGAAATATGTTCCAATTAATTAAATTGTATTAACTTATAAATATATATTCTAATAAAACTATCAAAGAAAAATTAAAATATAATTTATCCTTATAAATAGATTAGGTGAAAAATCCGTTTTAAATTATAATCCGGTATTTCTAAATTATCATTAAAAATGAAACCATTCATAAAAATAAAACAAAATTAGCCTAAATTAATTTTTATGTTTTAATTATAATGATAAAGTTTATATTAAAATGTGTAATCTAAAAAAGTTCGAAAATTTGTATTTTAAATGGGTTCTCCATTAAAAGGGTTTAATACTAACTTTAAAAAATATAGGTTTTTGTGCAAAAAAATATGTTTTTTCTTATCTTATGTATATTTAATATATTGGATTAGTTTCAAAAGTATTTTACTAAATAGATAAAATATTTATTATATTTATATCACTCAATAATTTTAATTAATATAATTTATTTTTATAAAACACTTTTGTGATCCTAAAAATAATAATATTTCCCTTTTTATTCAATCAATTTTCATATTTATTTCAAAATAATTTATAACCTATGAATTCATATTATATTTCTGTAAAAAATTAATTTTAATAAATTATATAATAATATTCATAACTTTTAATTTTACTTATATGTTATTACTTATCATATTTAATAATAATATTTTAATAATATATTCTTTTCAGTAAAACTCGGTCACGTGTGTTATGAAAGAAATCAAGGAAAGTCAATTTTGCAAGTAATAAAAGCTAATAATGGTGTTACATGTGTAGAAAGATAAAATTTTTGGTGTGTGTTTTTAAATATTGAAATGGAGTTGCGTATAACTCAAGCCAAACATTATGATTTAATATAAAACAATCTATTTATAGTGTTAGGTTAAATAAAAAATAATGAAAAGGATAAATTATTTCAAAAATATATAATTCCCTAAATCATGGAGTGTTACATTCCATTCCCAAATGATTTCTCAACAATCTATTCTATAGAAGATAAAGGATTCATAAAGGGATGATCTAGAGGAAATAAATAAGGTGAAAAATTTTACGGAGGGTAATCTAGAGAAGTTCCACTTCGACGATTATAGATTGATTCTGTTTTGAATTTGTCTTTGGGTGCATTTACCAATTGAGATAATGAAGGGTATATTTGATAATGCACATATATCATCTTTTTTCATCCATCTTGAATGTACCAAGATTAACCTTGATCATTTATAGCACTTATTGTGGGAAAAAATGAATAAGAAGATTCAAAAGTATATCTTAATGTGTTTGGTATGTCCTCAAGTTAAGGTAGGGTTATATAATTAAAAAATAGATAATGAAATCATTTTTTATACCCACTTGGATATGGTAGAATGTCATTGTATAAATTTATAATTGTCTCTCAATGAAATACAAATGACGTAATTCAATATGGGTTTTGGTGTATCGACTCACCACAAATACCCAATTTAGTGTTATTCGGAATGATTTATCACATGAATAAAAAATCAAGATAAATGTGAAAATGTGTTGAGGCCACATGGGGTTCCACCATTGATATTATGTGACTATAATCCAATTTTCAAATCAATATTCTAGAGAATTCATAAAAAATCATTTGAGTACTATATTTAATTTGAGTATGGAATATGCCCTCCAAAATAATAGAAAATATTAAAGGACTATTCAAATTCTTGAGGATATGCTAATATCATTTGGAATGGAACTCAAATCTGGATGTGATCACCACATACCATTATATGAGTTCTCACAAAATAACAATTTCCACTAAAGCATTAAAATTTCTACATATGAAGATATATATGGGAAGTGATGTAGAACTTCAACTTGTTGGTATGATGTTAGGGAAGAAATGCTAGTTGAATCAGAAGTCATGAAATAGGTGATAGCGAAGGATCAAGCCATAAAATAACATATAAATACTTTTCAAAGTCAAAAACAATATGTTGACAACTACTTAAGGGACATGGAGTTCAATATGGGAGAAAATTAATTCCTTCAAATATCACCACTAAAGAGATTTATATAGCTTGGAATAAAAGGGAAGCTTATCCCAATGTATATTGTACACTTTTAGATCCTTAATCATGTAGAAGTAGTGGCCTATTAGTATTCAATTCTACTAATTATGGATCAAGTTCATCACATGTTTCTTGTATCTCACTAAATGATGTACATTCCTGATCTCTCATATGTTCTAAATATGGAGGTGGTACAACTAGATAATGATCTCACATAATAATAGAATCCAATGAAGATATTGTACCATAGGGAATTTTTTTATAGAAACAAGAATTATCACATTGTCAAAGTGTTTTAGATGAACCAAAAGTATGAATATGTGACATGGGAAATAGAGGATTTGATTAAGAAGAAGAACCATTATCTATTTTCAACTAGGAATACAAGTTAAAATTTTATAGAAGAAATTACTCAAGGGTAGAAGAATATAACAACCCATAGTTTATAAACGTTATTTTTCTCTGAAAATATATGAGATCGATGAATGTTATTTTTTCTCATGAAATATATGTTTGTTATAATATACTATATAGTATAATACACATAAAGAAACCCAAAAAAATAATTTCATTAATAAATACTATTCCACTAACAAGAAAAGAAAAAAATTAAAATTCCAAAAATTAAAATTTGAAGAAATATATAAAATATAAAATCTAAATTTATAAAATATGGATCAATATAGTCTACTAGAATCATTTCCTCCAATAAAAAGACTATAAAACATAATATTAATACAATTAAAATCATAGAAAATGAAAATATGGATCCTATAGAAAATTTAATTGAATATGGAAAGAAATAATGATGTGATATTTATTATAGGTATGGTGAACATTGGAATAGTAATGTGACCATTGGAATAGTAACTAGAGGCTTGGGAGTAGTAACATTACTGTTGGGAATAATAACCTTACCATTGGAATGGTAATATTAACTAAAAACAATAAATAACGATATAAAAAATATCTATCATGATTACATTACATAAATATAAATATTATCACTCAAAAAATAAATATATATCATCATTAAAAAAATCAACTATAATATAAGAACATTGTTAAAAAAGAGAATTTTAATGTATTTTATAATAGTTAGAAAATTTATACTAGAAAATGAAATTATATATTTTAGATTTTTTTATAAAATTACATAATTTTGAAAATAATCATGGTGAAATTGTCCAAGGATTATTTGTTTGGTAATTTTCTGAAAAACTCCAATTTTCTATTGAATATTTAAAATATAGTTATTTTCCATAACTGGTCTATCTTAAATTACATAATATTTTATTTAATAATTACATTATCATTTCTCGAACATGAGGGTTTTTCAATACCAATTTTATTTAATTTAATTATCATTATGATAAAAAAATGTAAATTTCATACCTTTAAGGAACATTCCAAAACATAAAGACATAAGTGATAACTCAAAAAAATACATTTCCCTGTTTTCCACATTAATATTAAATAAAATAATGAAATGGAATGTGAAGGGGGAATTAAATACAAAAACACATTATATTATCTTTATATATGATTTATATTTTCAAAAATTAAAGTTTATATGTTTTATATTTGATATAATATTTTATCGATTATATTATTCTAAAAATACCCCTCTCCATATGTATAAATAACCCCACTCCAGTCCATTGGAGAAAGACTTATTCCATACATGAAAAATCCTAAATTATTCCATAATAATCCTTCTAAACACCCTTACAATACCAAGGTATGTTCTAGAGTAGACCAACTCAAAATAAAAGGGGATTTCTAGTGGCATACAAGATAATCCACATCGAGTATTAAGTATGTATCAATCAACTCTTCTTATTTTAATTTCATCATTTTCTTCTAATTCATTTTCACTACCCCTTTCACAATAAAACCTTATTATATTAGTTAGGGAGTAACTGAACATTATATTATTGATGTTAATCTACTATAAGTATCATATTTACTATATGTATAAATATATATATAAATTTCAATGTTTCCTTTCCAGCTCTCCTAACAATGTCCCATAAAAGGTATGTTAACCACCAATGAAGTCATTTCCATGTCAACATATATATCCATAATCATGGATAAATAATATTAAATATATTTAATTTATTAAAATTACATAATATGAATTACTAGATTCCAAAATTATTTATACAAAATTTTAATTAATTTTTAAAAAAGTAGAAAAATCAGGTTAAAATGGGAAATTGTAATTAAAGGGTTTTCAACATGACTACCCAATAACTAATTAAACTAAAAAATTTGTGTTTAAATAGAGAAAAAATAACAGTACATATATTATCATTCCCAAATCCCTTTCATTAGGTCATCCCGCTTTCTCGTTATCTTTGGTATGGATATTCTTATAATGTACCTTAAATATCTGTTCACTATACCATACTTTTCATGTGGGGATATTAATTAATCCACCTTGATTTGTAAGATAATAAAAATGATTTTATTAAAAGGTATTACATTAAAAAAAGAAATCATTCAATCCTTATGATTTATTTCATAACCATAAAAAATTGTTCTTTTATTCTAGTGTATGATATCCATTTTTCATTTGGGATCCCCAAATTTGATAAAAAAAATTATCCATTATAAAATAATTAATTATCCTATTACATTATATTATTTATTTTTTGATTTAAACGGACATATGTTCCATGTGGATCACTTTATTATGTAAATATTATCATGTGATGGGTGAGAAAAGAATTATATCCCCCCCAATGAATGGGGTAATGTGATGTATCTCATGAGATAATGTTTAATATGTGTGACCATAATTCAGTATATATTTAAAAAAAATGATGTTATTATTTTGGACTTATGTTATGTGTGAACATGATTCAATCATTTTTCACAACTATGTGTGGTATTTGACAACTATATCACGACGTTTCATTTTTTTCACTACCATATTCAATGACATTATCACATTTTTCCCTCATGATGTGGATGATGATAATATGATTATGACATGATGATGAGGATTATAATTGGACATGTTATATTTATTCATGTCCCTTATTCCTCATTGTACTTGGATTTTAGCTCACTCATTTCATTCATGTATATCCTTAAGTGGTTATTCTTAATAAAGAGATTGTGATTTTTTAAAATTATAAATAAATAGGATTTATGTTAATGTTTCTGTTTTATTATGTACATGTTATATATGATCATAAATTTCCCAAGACACTTACCATTTTGATCATAGAATGAATCTCTATTGTGTCGTTTATCATAAAAATGATGTAACATTCATTATATAGTAATTATATTGGGATAATTATTTGATATCAAATACATTTGTTCACATAAAAATAAATTTGGAAATAATTTTTTCCTTTTAATTTCAAAAACATGTTATTTTCATATTTATTTATTTGGAAACCTACTAATTCAATATATATATATGTGTGTGTGTTTAAAACATATTTTCAAAATTGGGATATTATTTTTCATAACTACCATTCCAATGGATATGTGACAACTGATACATTAAACAAAAATAGTTTCATAATAGTTCATGTTTTATTTTGGATTGGTGATGCATTAAATGAAATCAATAATTAGTGTTCTTTGTAACTCAAGATAAAAATAGTGTAGTTTGAAATGAAAATATAAAAATGTATAAATTAACTTTTAAAGAATACTTCACAAAATTCTAGGGTGTTATAACTAATTTCAAATAGAAATAATAATATAATATCCCAAATGTATAAAAAATATAGTAATACTCTACCATATTCTGATAGGTTTACACATCTTCCCGAACATCATATGTCCTCAACCATCTAACTCAAAAAATTTGATCTTATATGAAACAAAATTGGTAATTTTTACAAAAGATTAACTTCATGTATCACATTATATAATAATTGAATCATATCATTCAACCCATGCATCAAATAATATCATCATCAACATACCATCTACATATATTAAGAGAGTAGTTTCAAGATACACCACATCCCATTAATCATGTATTATATCACAATTGTAAAAACCCGGAAATTTCAAGGAATTTTTTTTCTTAATTTCTTTAGAATTTTGTGAGTGCGCGGTTTCAGACGGCACCTGATTCTGTGGCTCGGTGTGCCCCAAATAATTTTCCGAAGTTTTGTTAAGCTTAAATTAACGTGCTTAAGCAGTTTTACTGAAAAAGTGTAATAACTCACAAACGGTAGCTCGGATTAAAAATCCAAGACAACCGCTGAACTCTTGAGAGTATGATTTATTTAAGCAGATACTAACTTTGGCCGGTGTGGGCCACCAGAAAAAGTTAGTTTTTGGCCGCAAATAAAATAATTAAATGACAATTATTTTATTGTAAAATTCGTATCTTTTAAACGGTAACTCGGATTGAAAATAAGAGAGTACCGTTGGATTTGTTGGGTCGTTTTTCACTTAGGCAGAGCCTAACCTTGACCGGTGTGGGTCGAGGGTGACTGATAATAATTTTCCGAACTTTTTTTCGGGTACGTTCAGTGAACGAACAAGCAGGTTTTTCTATCTTTTAAACCGGTGCTCGGAATTGAAATCTGAGGGCACCGATGAACTCGCGTCGCCGGTATTCGCTTAAGGGGACCTTTACTGCAGTTCCGTTTTGACATATGTGGTAGTTAAAAATTGGGGATTCAATAAGAATTAAATATAATTGTTGTGAAACAATTTTATTTAAGTGGAAGTTTTTCCCTCCAAAAGGAAGTTGGAGGTGGGGATCACACCCCACCTAACTTCCCATGGAAAAATATCTAAGGTTGGTGGAGCCCACATGAGCCCCAAACTTTTTCACATTCCCTCAACACCTTGAAACTCCTCTTTAACTCCCCTTGTAATTAATTGTGGAAACTCTTCCTCTCCCTCTCTCTTCCACTTTAATGTTTCCAACACATGTTAATCAATGAATTCTAACTATTTAATTAATTAATTAAGTTGTTTGAATTTTTAATAAGTTGGGTGAATAAAATAATAGCTTTTCCACTATATTATTTTGGCACTTGTTGTGTTGGGATTTTGGGGGAAGCTCTAGTGAAATTGAGAAGGGTGTTCGTCTCTTAAAACTAAGAACACCGACCATCCAATGAGGAACATCTTCTCAAGGCGAAGAATGCTTCATGCCTTCAACTCTTCTTCTTCCTCCGCGTCAAGGGAGAAGACACCATTAGTGAGGACCATCATCTACAACAACGAATCCTCCTTCGACAATGATGGAATCGACACCATTCTACCGCGACGTTCGACTTCCGCGACTCGACGGCATGCGACGTCAATTTCGAGGTAGGGGTTTTTATATATGATTGAATTCATTTTAATGATTCTTCATATCTTAAATTCACGATGATGATGACCAAATGAACATGGTCATCATCCCGCACATAAACCATTCTCCTTTTTCTTTTTATTCTTGACGTGTTCTTCGTGCGTTCTTCAATGTCTAAATATTTATTGGCGCTGGAAACACGGAGTTTTGTTGAGCGCAATATATAGATGCGAAGCCCTCGACGCAAGGATCAAAAATATGAAATTGTTTAATTTTTCGGGCTTGGAACGAAAACGCAATGGCTCGCGGAAGGAGGCGTCCGAATATTTATTGACGCAGGAAACTCAATGTTTCCCTGAGCGTGACATACATACACGAAGATCTCGACCCGAGGATCAAGGATATGCGTTCGTATCTTTTTTCCGAGTTAAATCGAAGTCGAAATGGAGTGCGGAAGGATCTGGAGGCGCAGTTGGGCGGGCAGCGAAAGGTGGTGGCCATGCGTAAAGAAGGGTGGTGCGTGAAGAAGGGTGGTGCGTGACATGGGGTATTTGAAAGAAATCAATTAAAATTAATAATATAATAATGGTATTATTAATTTTGATGATAAAACAGTTTTTTGTCCTTAACTTCTTCGTGCGATCTTGGTTTCACGAACCGTCAGTGGCAGTGCGACCATGACTTTGAGACGGAATTTATGAGTCCAATATTGGATGTCTTTTTCAGGTTTTTGGATCAGGTACCTGAAGCGCTCGAAAAATAATAGATTTAATATTATTATTAAATCTTCGACCCACCATAACTCATGCGTGTGACGTCCGATTGGCTTGCCGTCAGTGGAGATATAATCCCGTCATTAATACGGTCAATTCAAGTCTAATGTTGGATACTAAATTCTAGTTCGTGGTGCGGGGCCATGAAACACCGAATAATAATAATAATATTATTATTATGAGATCTTGTATCGGACATATCTCTCTCATACGGTGTCAGAATGACGAACCGTCTGCGACGTTGCGACCCTGGAATTACGACGGATGTTTTAAGACTAATTTTGGATATTTAAGTCGACGTTGAGGCGCGGGCCCCACGAGGCCCGGTTCGCGCATGATGCGGTGAAATGCAAATTTTTGACCGACTATCCGTTTGGGACCAATGGGTAGTCCATCTCGTGTGTTTTTCCGTATGGATCACAATGGTTTGACCGGTTTGGTTAACCAGTGTCATTTGAAGTATGATTGGGTTGGATCGAACATGAATCCAACCGGGCCCTCAGAGCGGAAACACTTATAACTTGAGCTACGGACGTCCGATTGACGTTCCATCGACTTTGTTGGATTCCTCTTGATGAGACGGAACTTTCGGTATACTTTGCCAGATGTTTGGACATTGTTGGAATATGGCTGGGTTGGATTGTACTCGAAATCTAACCGGGCCCCTGGAACGGAAAAGCTGATAACATTCAGACTGGACGTCCGTTTGACGAACCGTCGGCGGCGTTAGTGATCTTGTTGAGAAACGGTCCCTTTGATTATACCCTATGAGAGTTCAGGGTACATTTGAGATACGGCCGGGTTGGTTCGCACACGAAACCAACCGGGCCCCTGGGATGAAAAGGCTAATAACTCACAGACCAGGCGTCCGATTGACGCGCCGTCTGTTGCGTTGAGACCCCTATGACGAGGTGGTCTTTTGAGATACTTCTTTGTTGGACTTTGAGATACTTGGAGTATCGACCTGTAGTTCGTGGAGCGGACCCTCTTTGAGACGAGCATTCGAAGTACGGAGACCGTGTAGCCGGTTGAGACCTGACGACTGCTTGACCGACTTGACTTGGAGTGAGTCGACTAGCCCAGTGGACGGAGCACTACATTGTTTGGGTGCAGACCCATGGTGGACAGAGCACTACCTATGTGACAGTGCAGACCCGTGGTACTCATCCGAAGAGTACCTCTGCAGGCTATTAGGGGGTGTGCACTACAGTGTTTGGGTGGCATACCCCAGCGGGAAGCACTACTGTGTTTGGGTGGCTGACCCGCGGTACTCGAAAGGAGGAGTACCTCAGCAGTCTTAGGTTAGTGAGAAGTACCTCGGAGTCGTGATAGGACCACTGTACACTCCATAGACGGGTCTCTTCAGCAGTTACGGTTTTGATAATGAAAATCCTAGTTTGAGCTGAGTCTATGACCTTTGTGTTTACCTCATGATTGAGATGGGTCACTTGATAACTTAGGTATATGTATGGGAATATATCTAGGTAGTGTTTATCCTTTGATTTCATAATCTTTGTGTTTCCTCATGATTGAGATGGGTTACTTGATAACTTAGGTATATGTATGGGCATATACCTAAGTAGAGGTTATCTGTTGAGATCTTCTTTGTGGTTATCCTTGTTGGTTTTAGTGAGACCTTGAGGGCCTTGGGGTCCCTACTGAGTATCGTTATACTCACCCCTACATGGGCTTTGCCCGCACCTCGTTGTGTTGGTTGCAGATGATGGGCAGTGCTGACGGAGGCCGAGTGTTCGAAGACTGGACGATACCCGGAGGTGGACCTCAAGACGAGTCAGTATCAGGAGGTGGACTTCACAGCGAGACGATTCTCGGAGGAGATTGAAGGACAAGAGCGTTTTGGAGGCTATCTGTACCTACCCTTCAGGTAGGATCCGTGGTGGACGATCCAGGAGCTGCGCTATCCGTACCTACCCTTCAGGTAGGATCTGAGGAGGAAGACCCAGGAGTTGCTTCCTTTCTTCTAGATGTTGTCTTTTTCTGTTGTACTTCCATTCAGTTGTAGCTGTACTTTTCAGTTGGGTTTTTATTCTGGCCCCTTTTCCTTTTCAGCACTTCTTTTGTACTTAGTGTTTACTTCCGCTTGTACTTTGTGGTGTTTTGATTACTTTTATAAAGGCAATGCCTTCCTAGTTATCGTGATTTATGCCTTTGGTGCTAGTCTCCAGCCCCTGGCCTATGGAAGGCGGGCTTGGAGTAGTCACGACACGAGCCCCGAGGACGGGTTGTGACAAATTGGTATCTGAGGAGTTAGTTCTACCGTAGAACTTATAACTCTGATATTACCTTTCTGTGAAGCAATAGTGTTAAGGGTACTGAGTGTGGTTTTCAGTTCAGGGAGTCCAGTGTTGGTGCGGCGGCCGACATATCCGTACACCGGGACCCTGACTACTGATTTCCGACTTTGTGGACGAAAACACTGATTGCGTGTGTGTTTCCAAGAGTTTTAAGGTCAGCTCAATCCAGGTCAGATCACCAGGTATAAATCGTTTGACCGTGTCGTATCTGTTCAGGATGTCTCCATGCAGACAGTCAGTTGGTGTTCTGAGATAGTACACGATGACGGCCCACCGAGAGACGAGGCTCCGGTGCAGGTCCCTTTTTACTATGTTGGCACCCTCAGGTGGTGTACTAGCAGCACCACCACCTGTTGGGCAGCAGATGCTACCAGCCTTACTAGTGGAAGGTGCACGCTGGTAGATCGCGTTTCATGAGTTCCAACAGCAGAGGCCTCCGAGGTTACGAGGCGAGATAGATTCCCAGATAGCAGAGCACTGGCTGGAGGCGATTGCTAGAGTTTTCCGCCTAGCTGAGACATCAGTAGAGTGGATGGTGGACATGGCCACTAGTGTTTTCCAGTGAATGACCATGAGGATGGTCCGCATAGTGATGAGGATTCGGTACGTGGACTGATTCCTGAGATAGTGCCTTCGGGTAGTCTGTCAGCTATACATCACTACCTGTTGGTCAGTAGTTACAACCGGTGGTACAGTAGGTGACACATGTAATCTTACTGCCTTACACGTGTTCTAACATCAGATACCCTCAAGTTCCGAGGTAAACCTGACTCATATGCAGCTGAGGACTAGCTTGAGGAGGTGACTGAGAGTTTTCTAGAGCTTATACAGCTTCGGCAGGATGACATGTCAGTAGCTGAGTATTCATCGAGGCGTACTGATCGTTCCTGGTACTTGATGACTACGATAAGATCAGCGCTTTAGATCTCAGACCTCAGAGCTAGAGAAGACCTTTGTGGTTGAATGTTCTTGGCTGAACGGATACAGCTAGAGAATGTTAGCAGTAGAAGAGCATGGAATTGGTGCCAGTCTCAGAGACTTGGGTGTGTAAAATGTTTCAAGAAGAGGAAGTGTTAAGGACAGATGAATCTGTAGAGTAGCATATGTGGAAGCAGATCTAAGAGTGAAATATGATGTGGTGTACATTTCGACATGTTACAACCACCCGCCTTTGTAGTCCCCGCCAGGTTCAGGGAGCTGGAGGGTAGGGGAAGAGAATAGTTTCATGCGGTCACGGAGTGTGACCCAAGGGCTCTAAGAATGATTTGAGGTACGTTCTGTGTCTACTAAGAGCTGCCATATCAATAGACAATGGTACCAATCATTCCTTCCTTCCACTAATCTTGTCCCAGACCTAGAGTTTCCGGTTAAAACCGTTGACTTGACCCTCACGTCTAGAGATACCATTGAGAGGAGACTCGATAAACACAATTACGCCGACAGGTGTGATCTGACCCTTGAGGTGAGAGTTTCGGTTGGAACCTCTTGGTGACAGCATCGAGGCCTTACGATATTAGTTTGGGTATGGACTGGGCAATCATAGTTCATACACAGATTGATGGTATTAGGAAAAAAGGTTGTGGTTTACTTACAAAGATGGGATGAGTTTTCCTTGGTCGGCGAAAAGGAAACGCCAGACAGCACAGGAACCACCAGGAGAGCACATGGGAGCGGAAGGCTCAGATGCGTGCTTAGTACCACTTTTTGTTTCCCTTAGTGTGTGTTGAATATTTACGGGGACGTAAAGCCCTGAGGTGGGCGTAATGTAAAGACCCAAAAATTTCAAAGAAATTTTTTTCTTAATTTCTTTGGAATTTTGTGAGTGCGCGATTTCAAACAGCACATGATTCTGAGGCTCGGTGTGCCCGGAATAATTTTCAGAAGTTTGGTTAAGCTTAAATTAACGCGCGTAAGTAGTTTTACTGAAAAAGTGTAATAACTAAAAAATGGTAGCTCGGATTAAAAATCCAAGACAACCGCTGAACTCGTGAGGGCATGATTTATTTAAGCTGATACTAACTTTGCCCGGCGCGAGCCACCAGAAAAAGATAGTTTTTGGCCGCAAATAAAATAATCAAATGACAATTATTTTATTGTAAAATTCGTATCTTTTAAACGTTAACTCGGATTGAAAATCCGAGAGTACCGTTGGATTATTTGGGGCGTTTTTCACTTAGGAAGAGCCTAACCTTGACCGGTGTGGCTCGAGGGTGACTGATAATAATTTTCCGAACTTTTTTTCGGGTACGTTCAGTGAACAAATGAGCGGGTTTTTTCTATCGTTTAAACCGGTGCTCGGAATTGAAATCCGAGGGCACCGATGAACTCGCGGCGCCGGTATTCACTTAAGGGGACCTTTACCGTAGTTGCGTTTTGACGTATGTGGTAGTTAAAAATTGGGGATTCAATAAGAATTAAATATAATTGTTGTGAAACAATTTTATTTAAGTGGAATTTTTTCCCTCTAAAAGGAAGTTGGAGGTGGGGCTCAGACCCCACCTAACTTCCCATGGAAAAATATATAAGGTTGGTGGAGCCCAGACAAGCCCCCAACTTTTCACATTCCCTCAACACCTTTAAACCCCTCTTTAACTCCCCTTGTAATTAACTGTGGAAACTCTTCCTCTACCTCTCTCTTCCACTTTAATGTTGCCAACACATGTTAATCAATGAATTCTAACTATTTAATTAATTAATTAAGTTGTTTGAATTTTGAATAACTTGGGTGAATAAAATAATAGCTTGGCCATTATATTATTTTGGCACTTGTTGTGTTGGGATTTTGGGGGAAGCTCTAGTGAAATTGAGAAGGGTGTTCGTCTCTTAAAACTAAGAACACCGACCATCCAATGAGGTACATCTTCTCCCAGTGAAGAATGCTTCACGCCTTCAACTCTTCTTCTTTCTTCGCGTCAAGGGAGAAGACACTGTTAGTGAGGAGCATCGTCTACAACAACGACTCCTGCTTCGACAATGACGGAATCGACACCATTCTACCTCGACGTTCGACTTCCGCGACTCGACGACGTGCGACATCAATTTCGAGGTAGGGGTTTTTATATATAATTGAATTCGTTTTATTGATTCTTCATATCTTAAATTCACGATGATGATGACCAAATGAACATGGTCATCGTCCCGCACATAAACCATTCTCCTTTTTCTTTATATTCTTCACGTGTTCTTCGTGCGTTCTTCAATGTCCAAATATTTATTGGCGCTGAAAACACGAAGTTTTTTTGAGCGCAATATATAGATGCGAAGCCCTCGACGCAAGGATCACAAATATGCGATCGTTTAGTTTTTCGGGCTTGGAACAAAAATGAAATGGCTCGCGGAAGGAGGCGTCCAAATATTTATTGACGCAGGAAACTCAATGTTTCCCTGAGCGCGACATACGGACACGAAGATCTCGACCCGAGGATCAAGGATATGCGTTCGTATCTTTTTTCCGAGTTAAATCGAAGTCGAAATGGAGTGCGGAAGGATCTGGAGGCGCAGTTGGGCGGGCATCGAAAGGTGGTGGCCATGCGTAAAGAAGGGTGGTGCGTGAAGAAGGGTGGTGCGTGACATGGGGTATTTGAAAGAAATCAATTAAAATTAATAATATAATAATGGTATTATTAATTTTGATGATAAAACAGTTTTTTTCCTTAACTTCTTCATGCGATCTTGATTTCACGAACCGTCAGTGGCAGTGTGACCATGACTTGGAGACGGAATTTATGAGTCCAATATTGGATGTCTTTTTCAGGTTTTTGGATCAGGTACCTGAAGCGCTCGAAAAATAATAGATTTAATATTATTATTAAATCTTCGACCCACCATAACTCATGCGTGTGATGTCCGATTGGCTTGCCTTCAGTGGCGATATAATCCCGTCATTAATACGGTCAATTCAAGTCTAATGTTGGATACTAAATTCTAGTTCATGGTGCGGGGCCATGAAACACCGAATAATAATAATATTATTATTATTATGGGATCTTGTATCGGACATATCTCTCTCATACGGTGTCAGAATGACGAACCGTCTGTGATGTTGCGACCCTGGAATTACGACGGATGTTTCAAGACTAATTTTGGATATTTAAGTCGACGTTGAGGCGCGGGCCCCACGAGGCCTGGTTCGCACATGATGCGGTGAAATGCAAATTTTTGACTGACTATCCGTTTGGGACCAATGGGTAGTCCATCTCGTGTGTTTTTCCGTATAGATCACAATGGTTTGACCGGTTTGGTTAACCAGTGTCATTTGAAGTATGATTGGGTTGGATCGAACATGAATCCAACCGGGCCCTCAGAGCGGAAACACTTATAACTTGAGCTCCGGACGTCCGATTGACGTGCCATCGACTTTGTTGGATTCCTCTTGATGAGACGAAACTTTCGGTATACTTCGCCAGATGTTTGGACGTTGTTGGAATATGGCCGGGTTGGATTGTACTCGAAATCTAACCGGGCCCCTGGAATGGAAAAGCTGATAACATTCAGACTGGACGTCCGTTTGACGAACCGTCAGCGACGTTAGTGATCTTGTTGAGGAACGGTCCCTTTGATTATACCCTATGAGAGTTCAGGGTACATTTGAGATACGGCCGGGTTGGTTCGCACACGAAACCAACCGGGCCCCTGGGATGAAAAGGCTAATAACTCACAGACCAGGCGTCCGATTGATGCGCCGTCTGTTGCGTTGAGACCCCTATGACGAGGTGGTCCTTTGAGATACTTCTTCGTTGGACTTTGAGATACTTGGAGTATCGACCTGTAGCTCATGGAGCGGACCCTCTTTGAGACGAGCGTTCGGAGTACGGAGACCGTTTAGCCGGCTGAGACCTGACGACTGCTTGACCGACTTGACTTGGAGTGAGTCGACTAGCCTAGTGGACGGAGCACTACATTGTTTGGGTGAAGACCCATGGTGGACAGAGCACTACCTATGTGACAGTGCAGACCCGCGGTACTCATCCGAAGAGTACCTCTGCAGGCTATTAGGGGGTGTGCACTACAGTGTTTGGGTGGCATACCCCAGCGGGAAGCACTACTGTGTTTGGGTGGCTGACCCGCGGTACTCGAAAGGAGGAGTACCTCAGCAGTCTTAGGTTAGTGAGAAGTACCTCAGAGTCGTGATAGGACCATTGTACACTCCAGAGACGGGTCTCTTCAGCAGTTACGGTTTTGATAATGAAAATCCTAGTTTGAGCTGAGTCTATGACCTTTGTGTTTACCTCATGATTGAGATGGGTCACTTGATAACTTAGGTATATGTATGGGCATATACCTAGGTGGTGGTTATCCTTTGATTTCATAATCTTTGTGTTTCCTCATGATTGAGATGGGTTACTTGATAACTTAGGTATATGTATGGGCATATACCTAAGTAGAGGTTATCTATTGAGATCTTCTTTGTGTTTATCCTTGTTGGTTTTAGTGAGACCTTGAGGGTCTTGGGGTCCCTACTGAGTATCGGTATACTCACCCCTGCATGGGCTTTGCCCGCACCTCATTGTGTTGGTTGCAGATGATGGGCAGTGCTGACGGAGGCCGAGTGTTCGAAGACTGGACGATACCCGGAGGTGGACCTCAAGACGAGTCAGTATCAGGAGGTGGACTTCACAGTGAGACGATTCTCGGAGGAGATTGAAGGACAAGAGCGTTTTGGAGGCTATCTGTACCTACCCTTCAGGTAGGATCCGTGGTGGACGATCCAGGAGCTGCGCTATCTGTACCTACCCTTCAGGTAGGATCTGAGGAGGACGACCCAGGAGTTGCTTCCTTTCTTCCAGATGTTGTCTTTTTCTGTTGTAATTCCATTCAGTTGTAGCTGTACTTTTCAGTTGGGTTTGTATTCTGGCCCTTTTTCCTTTTCAGCACTTCTTTTGTACTTAGTGTTTACTTCCTCTTGTACTTTGTGGTGTTTTGATTACTTTTATAAAGGCAATGCCTTCCTAGTTATCGTGATTTATGCCTTTGGTGCTAGTCGCCAGCCCCTGGCCTATGGAAGGCGGGCTTAGAGTAGTCACGACACGAGCCCCGAGGACGGGTTGTGAAAAATTGGTATCTGAGGAGTTAGTTCTACCATAGAACTTATAACTCTGATATTACCTTTCTGTGAAGCAATAGTGTTAAGGGTACTGAGTGTGGTTTCCAGTTCAGGGAGTCCAGTGTTGGTGCGGCGGCCGACGTATCCGTACACCGGGACCCTGACGACTGATTTCAGACTTTTTGGACGAAAAAACTGATTGCGTGTGTGTTTCCAAGAGTTTTAAGGTCAGCTCAATCCAGGTCATCTCACCAGGTATAAATCGTTTGACCGTGTCGTATCTGTTCAGGATGTCTCCATGCATACAGTCAGTTGGTGTTCTGAGATAGTACACGATGACGGCCCACCGAGAGACGAGGCTCCGGTGCAGGTCCCTTTTTACTATGTTGGCACCCTCAGGTGGTGTACCAGCAGCACCACCACCTGTTGGGCAGCAGATGCTACCAGCCGTACTAGTGGAAGGTGCACGCTGGAAGATCGCGTTGCACGAGTTCCAACAGCAGAGGCCTCTGAGGTTACGAGGCGAGATAGATTCCCAGATAGCAGAGCACTGGCTGGAGGCGATTGCTAGAGTTTTCCGCCTAGCTGAGACATCAGTAGAGTGGATGGTGGACATGGCCACTAGTGTTTTCCAGTGAATGACCATGAGGATGGTCCGCATAGTGATGAGGATTCGGTACATGGACTGATGCCTGAGATAGTGCCTTCGGGTATTCTGTCAGCTATACATCACTACCTGTTGGTCAGCAGTTACAACCGGTGGTACAGTAGGTGACACATGTAATCTTACTGCCTTACACGTGTTCTAACATCAGATACCCTCAAGTTCCGAGGCGAACCTGACTCATATGCAGCTGAGGACTAGCTTGAGGAGGTGGCTGAGAGTTTTCTAGAGATTATACAGCTTCGGCAGGATGACATGTCAGTAGCTGAGTATTCATCGAGGCGTACCGATCGTTCCTGGTACTTGATGACTACGATAAGATCAGTGCTTTAGAGCTCAGACCTCAGAGCTAGAGAAGACCTTTGTGGTTGAATGTTCTTGGCTGAACGGATACATCTAGAGAATGTTAGCAGTAGAAGAGCATGAAATTGGTGCCAGTCTCAGAGACTTGGGTGTGTAAAATGTTTCAAGAAGAGGAAGTGTTAAGGACAGATGAATCTGCAGAGTAGTAGATGTGGAAGCAGATCTAAGAGTGCAATATGATGTGGTGTACATTTCGACATGTTACAACCACCCGCCTTTGTAGTCCCTGCTAGGTTCAGGGAGCTGGAGGGTAGGGGAAGAGAATAGTTTCATGCGGTCACGGAGTGTGACCCAAGGGCTCTAAGAATGATTTGAGGTACGTTCTGTGTCTACTACGAGCTGTCATATCAATAGAAAATGGTACCAATCATTCCTTCCTTCCACGAATCTTGTCCCAGACCTAGAGTTTCCGGTTAAAACTGTTGACTTGACCCTCACGTCTAGAGATACCATTGAGAGGAGACTCGATAAACACAATTACGCCGACAGGTGTGATCTGACCCTTGAGGCGAGAGTTTCGGTTGGAACCTCTTGGTGACAGCATCGAGGCCTTACGATATTAGTTTGGGTATGGACTGGGCAATCACTGTTCATACACGGATTGATGGTATTAGGAAAAAAGGTTGTGGTTTACTTACAACGATGTGATGAGTTTTCCTTGGTCGGCGAAAAGGAAACGCCAGACAGCACAGGAACCTCCAGGAGAGCACATGGGAGCGGAAGGCTCAGATGCGTGCTTAGTACCACTTTTTGTTTCCCTAAGTGTGTGTTAAATCTTTACGGGGACGTAAAGCCCTGAGGTGAGCGTAATGTAAAGACCCAGAAATTTCAAAGAATTTTTTTTCTTAATTTCTTTGGAATTTTGTGAGTGCGCGATTTCAAACGGCACCTGATTCTGAGGCTCGGTGTGCCCGGAATAATTTTCCGAAGTTTGGTTAAGCTTAAATTAACGCGCGTAAGTAGTTTTACTGAAAAAGTGTAATAACTCACAAATGGTAGCTCGGATTAAAAATCCAAGACAACCGCTGAACTCGTGAGGGCATGATTTATTTAAGCTGATACTAACTTTGGCCGGCGCGAGCCACCAGAAAAAAGTTAGTTTTTGGCCGCAAATAAAATAATCAAATGACAATTATTTTATTGTAAAATTCGTATCTTTTAAACGTTAACTCGGATTGAAAATCCGAGAGTACCGTTGGATTCTTTGGGGCGTTTTCACTTAGGAAGAGCCTAACCTTGACCGGTGTGGGTCGAGGGTGACTGATAATAATTTTCCGAACTTTTTTTTGGGTACGTTCAGTGAACAAATGAGCGGGTTTTTCTATCGTTTAAACCGGTGCTCGGAATTGAAATCCGAGGGCACCGATGAACTCGCGGCGCCGATATTCACTTAATAATAATAATAATATTATTATTATGGGATCTTGTATCGGACATATCTCTCTCATACAGTGTCAGAATGACGAACCGTCTGTGACGTTGCGACCATGGAATTACGAAGGATGTTTCAAGACTAATTTTGGATATTTATGTCGAGGTTGAGGCGTGGGCCCCATGAGGCCCGGTTCGCGCATGATGCGGTGAAATGCAACTTTTTCACCGGCTATCCGTTTGGGACCAATGGGTAGTCCATCTCATGTGTTTTTCCGTATGGATCGCAATGGTGTGACCGGTTTGGTTAACCGGTGTCATTTGAAGTACAACTGGGTTGGATCGAACATGAATCCAACCGGGCCCTCGGAGCCGAAACACTTATAACTTGAGCTCCGGACGTCCGATTGACATGCCATCGACTTTTTTGGATTCCTCTTGATGAGATAGAACTTTTGGTATACTTCGCCTGAGGTTTGGACGTTGTTGGAATATGGCTGGGTTGGATTGTACCCGAAATCCAACGGGGCCCCTGGAATAGAAAAGCTGATAACTTTCAGACTGGACGTCCGTTTGATGAACCGTCAGCGGCGTTAGTGATCTTGTTGAGAAACAGTCCCTTTGAGTATACCCTATGAGAGTTCGGGGTACAGTTGAGATACGGCCGGGTTGGTTCGCACACGAAACCAACCGGGCCCCTAGGACGAAAAGGCTAACAACTCACAGACCAGGCGTCCAATTGACGCGCCGTATGTTGCGTTGAGACCCCTATGACGAGGCGTTCCTTTGAGATACTTCTTAGTTGGACTTTGAGATACTTGGAGTATCGACCTTTAGCTAGTGGAGCGGACCCTCTTGGAGATGATCATTCGGAGTACGGAGACCGTGTAGCCGGCTGAGACCTGACAACTGCTTGACCGACTCAACTTGGAGTGAGTCAACTAGCCCAGTGGATGGAGCACTAATTTGTTTGGGTGTAGACCCATGGTGGACGGAGCACTACCTGTGTGACAGGGCAGACCCGCGGTACTCGTCCGGAGAGTACCTCTGCCGGCTATTAGGGGGTGTGCACTACTGTGTTTGGGTGGCATACCCCAGCGGGAAGCACTACTGTGTTTGGGTGGCTGACCCACGGTACTCGACATGAGGAGTACCTCAACAGTCTTAGGTTAGTGAGCAGTACCTCAGAGTCGTGACAAGACCACTGTACACTCCAGAGACGAGGCTCTTCTGCAGTCACGGTTTAGATAATGAAAATATTGGTTTGAGCTGAGTCTATGACCATTGTGTTTACCTCATGATTGAGATGGGTCACTTGATAACTTAGGTATATGTATGGGTATATACCTGGGTAGTGGTTATCCGTTGATTTCATAATCTTTGTGTTTCCTCATGATTGAGATGGGTTACTTGATAACTTAGGTATATGTATGGGCATTTACCTAAGTAGAGGTTATCTGTTGAGATCTTCTTTGTGGTTATCCTTGTTGGTTTTAGTGAGACCTTGAGGGTCTCGGGGTACCTACTGAGTATCGTTATACTCACCCCTGCATGGGCTATGCCCGCACCTCGTTGTGTTGGTTGCAGACGACGGGTAGTGCTGACAGAGGCCGAGTGTTCGAAGACTGGACGATACCCGGAGGTGGACCTCACGACGAGTCAGTATCAAGAGGTGGACTTCACAGCGAGACGATTCTCGGAGGATATTGAAGGGAAAGAGCGTTTTGGCGGCTATCTGTACCTACCCTTCAGGTAGGATCCGTGGTGGATGATCCAGGAGCTGCGCTATCTGTACCTACCCTTCAGGTAGGATCCGAGGAGGACAACCCAGGAGCTACTTCCTTTCTTCTAGATGTTGTCTTTTTCTATTGTACTTCCATTCAGTTATAGCTGTACTTTTCAGTTGGTTTTGTATTCTGGCCCTTTTTCCTTTTCAGCACTTCTTTTGTACTTAGTGTTTACTTCCGCTTGTACTCTGTGGTGTTTTGTTTACTTTTATAAAGGTAATTCCTTCCTAGTTATCGGGATTTACGCCTTTGGTGCTAGTCGCCAGCCCCTGGCCTATGGAAGGTGGGATTGGGGTAGTCACGACACGAGCCCTGAGGACGGGTTGTGACAAATTGGTATCTGAGGAGTCGATTCTACCGCAGAACTTATAACTCTGATATTCCCTATCTGTGAAGCAATAGTGTTAAGGGTACCAAGTTTGGTTTTCAGTTCAGGGAATCCAGTGTTGGTGCGACGGCCGACGTATCCATACACTGGGACCCTGACTACTGATTTCCGACTTTGTGCACGAAATCACTGATTGCGTGTGTGTTTCCAAGAGTTTTAAGGTCAGCTCAAACCAGGTCAGCTCACCAGGTATAAATCGTTTGACCGTGTCGTATCTGTTCAGGATGTCTCCATGCAGACAGTCAGTTGGTGTTCTGAGATAGTACATGATGATGGCCCACCGAGCAACGAGGCTCTAGTGTAGGGCCCTTTTTACTATGTTGGCACCCTCGGGTGGTGTACTAGCAACACCACCACCTATTGGGAAGCAGATGCTACCAGTCGTACTAGTGAACGGTGCACGCTGGTAGAGCGCGTTGCACGAGTTCCAGCAGCAGAGGCCTCCGAGGTTACGAGGAGAGACAGATTCCCAGATAGAAGAGCACTGGATGGAGGCGATTGCTAGAGTTTTCCGCCTAGCTGAGACATCAGTAGAGTGGATGGTGGACTTGGCCACTAGTGTTTTCCAGTGAATGACCATGAGGATGGTCCGCATAGTGATGAGGCTTCGGTACGTGGACTGATGCATGAGATAGTTCCTTCGGGTAGTGTGTCAGCTATATATCACTACCTGTTAGTCAGCAGTTACAACCGGTGGTACTGGTAGGTGTCACATGTAAGCTTACTGCCTTACACGTATTCTAACATCAGATACCCTCAAGTTACGAGGAGAATCTGACTTATAGGCGGCTGAGGACTGGCTTGAGGAGGTGGCTGAGAGTTTTCTAGAGCTTATACAGCTTCAGCAGGATGACATGTCGGTAGTTGAGTATTCATCGAGGCGTACTAATCGTTCCTGGTACTTAATGACTACTATAAGATCAGTGCTTTAGATCTCAGACCTCAGAGCTAGAGAAGAACTTTGTGGTTGAATTTTCTTGGATGAACAAATACAGCTAGAGAATGTTAGCAGTAGAAGAGCATGGAATTGGCGCCAGTCTCAGAGACTTGGGTGTGTAAAATGTTTCAAGAAGAGGAAGTGTTAAGGACAGATGAATCTGCAGAGTGACAGATGTGGAAGCAGAGATAAGAGTGCAGCATGAGGTGGTGTACATTTCGATATGTTACAACCACCCGCCTTAATAGTCCCCGCCAGGCTCAGGGAGCTGGAGGGTAGGGGAAGAGAATAGTTGCATGTAGTCACGGAGTGTGACCCAAGGTCTCTAAGAATGTTTTGAGGTACGTTCTGTGTCTACTACGAGCTTCCATATCAATAGACATAAGTACCAATCATTACTTCCTTCCACGAATCTTGTCCCAGACATAGAGTTTCCAGTTAAAACCGTTGACTTGACCCTCACGTCTAGAGATACCATTGAGAGGAGACTCGATAAACACACTTACGCCGACAGGTGTTATCTGACCCTTGAGGCGAGAGTTTCGGTTGGAACCTCTTGGTGACAGCGTCGAGGCCTTACGATGTTAGTTTGGGTATGGACTGGGCAATCACAGTTCATACATGGATTGACGGTATTAGGAAAAAAGTTTGTGGTTTACTTACAACGATGAGATGAGTTTTCCTTGGTCGGCGAAAAGGAAACGCCAGGCAGCACAGGAACCTCCAGGAGAGCACATGGGAGCTGAAGACTCAGATGCGTGCTTAGTACCACTTTTTGTTTCCCCTAGTGTGTGTTGAAGCTTTATGGGGACATAAATCCCTAAGGTGGGAGTAATGTAAAGACCCGGAAATTTCAAGGAAATTTTTTTCTTAATTTCTTCGGAATTTTGTGAGTGCGCGGTTTCAGACTGCACCTGATTCTGAGGCTCGGTGTGCCCAGAATAATTTTCCGAAGTTTTGTTAAGCTTAAATTAATGCGCGTAAGTAGTTTTACTGAAAAAGTGTAATAAATCACAAATGGTACCTCGGATTAAAAAGACAAGACAACCACTGAACTCGTGAGGGCGTGATTTATTTAAGCAGATACTAACTTTGGCCGACGTGGGCCACCAGAAAAAGTTAGTTTTTGGCCGCAAATAAAATAATTAAATGACAATTATTTTATTGTAAAATTCGTATCTTTTAAACGGTAACTCGGATTGAAAATCCAAGAGTACCGTTGGATTCGTTGGGGCGTTTTTCACTTAGGCAGAGCCTAACCTTGACCGGTGTGGGTCGAGGGTGACTGATAATAATTTTCCGAACTTTTTTTTGGGTACGTTCAGTGAACGAACGAGTGGGTTTTTATATCTTTTAAACCGGTGCTCGAAATTGAAATCCGAGGGCACTGATGAACTCGTGGCACCGGTATTCTCTTAAGGGGACCTTTACTGCAGTTGCATTATGACGTATGTGGTAGTTAAAAATTGGGGATTCAATAAGAATTAAATATAATTGTTGAGAAACAATTTTATTTAAGTGGAAGTTTTTCCCTCTAAAAGGAAGTTGGAGGTGGGGCTCACACCCCACCTAACTTCCCATAAAAAAATATCTAAAGTTGGTGGATCCCACACGAGCCCCCAACTTTTCACATTCCCTCAACACCTTGAAACCCCTCTTTAACTCCCCTTGTAATTAATTGTGGAAACTCTTCCTCTCCCTCTCTCTTCCACTTTAATGTTTCCAACACATGTTAATCAATGAATTCTAACTATTTAATTAATTAATTAAGTTTTTTGAATTTTGAATAACTTGGGTGAATAAAATAATAGCTTGGACATTATATTATTTTGGCACTTGTTTTGTTGGGATTTTGGGGGAAGCTCTAGTGAAATTGAGAAGGGTGTTCGTCTCTTAAAACTAAGAACACCGACCATCCAATGAGGAACATCTTCTCCCGGTGAAGAATGCTTCACGCCTTAAAATCTTCTTCTTCCTCCGCTTCAAGGGAGAAGACACTGTTAGTGAGGAGAATCGTCTACAACAACGACTCCTCCTTCGACAATGAGGGAATCGACACCATTCTACCGCGACGTTCGACTTCCACGACTCGACGACGTGCGACGTCAATTTCGAGGTAGGGGTTTTTATATATGATTGAATTCGTTTTATTGATTCTTCATATCTTAAATTCACGATGATGATGACCAAATGAACATGGTAATCGTCCCGCACATAAACCATTATCCTTTTTTTTATTTTTCACGTGTTCTTCGTGCGTTCTTTAATGTCCAAATATTTATTGGCACTGGAAACACGGAGTTTTTTTGAGCGTAATATATAGATGTGAAGCCCTCGACGCAAGGATCACAAATATGTGATCGTTTAATTTTTCGGGCTTGGAACGAAAACACAATGGCTCGCGGAAGGAGGCGTCCAAATATTTATTGACGCTGGAAACTCAATGTTTCCCTGAGCGCGACATACGGACACGAAGATCTCGACCCGAGGATCAAGGATATGCGTTCGTATCTTTTTTCCGAGTTAAATCGAAGTCGAAATGGAGTGCGGAAGGATCTGGAGGCGCAGCTGGGCGGGAAACGAAAGGTGGTGGCCATGCGTAAAGAAGGGTTGTGCGTGAAGAAGGGTGGTGCGTGACATGGGGTATTTGAAAGAAATCAATTAAAATTAATAATATAATAATGGTATTATTAATTTTGATGATAAAACACTTTTTTGTCTGTAACTTCTTCGTGCGATATTGGTTTCATGAACCGTTAGTGGCAGTGCGACCATGACTTCGAGACGGAATTTATGAGTCCAATATTGGATGCCTTTTTCGGGTTTTTGGATCGGGTACCTGAAGCGCTCGAAAAATAATAGATTTCATATTATTATTAAATCTTCGACCCACCATAACTCATTCGTGCGACGTCCGATTGGCTTGCTGTCAGTGGCGATATAATCCCATCATTAATACGGTCAATTCAAGTCTAATGTTGGATACTAAATTCTAGTTCGTGGTGCGGGGCCACGAAACACCGAATAATAATAATAATATTATTATTATGGGATCTTGTATCATACATATCTCTCTCATACGGTGTCGGAATGACGAACCGTCTGCGACGTTGAAACCCTGGAATTACGACGGATGTTTCAAAACTAATTTTGGATATTTAAGTCGAGGTTGAGGCGCGGGACCCACGAGGCCCGGTTCGCGCATGATGCGGTGAAATGCAACTTTTTCACCGGCTATCCGTTTGGGACCAATGGGTAGTCCATCTCGTGTGTTTTTCCGTATGGATTGCAATGGTGTGACCAGTTTGGTTAACCGGTGTCATTTGAAGTATGTCTGGGTTGGATCGAACATGAATCCAACCGGGCCCTCGGAGCGGAAACGCTTATAACTTGAGCTCTGGATGTCCGATTGACGTGCCATAGACTTTGTTGGATTAATTTTGATGAGATGGAACTTTTGGTATACTTCGCCTGAGGTTTGGACGTTGTTGGAATATGGCCGGGTTGGATTGTACCCGAAATCCAACCGGGCCCCTGGAACAGAAAAGCTGATAACTTTCAGACTGAACGTCCGTTTGACGAACCGTCAGCGGTGTTAGTGATATTGTTGAGAAACAGTCCCTTTGAGTATACCCTATGAGAGTTCGGGGTACAGTTGAGATACGGCCGGGTTGGTTCGCACACGAAACCAACCGGGCCCCCTGGGACGAAAAGGCTAATAACTCACAGACCAGACGTCCGATTGACGCGCCGTCTGTTGCATTGAGACCCCTATGACGAGGCAGTCCTTTGAGATACTTCTTAGTTGGACTTTGAGATACTTGGTGTATCAAACTGTAGCTCGTGGAGCGGACCCTCTTGGAGACGAGCGTTCGGAGTACGGAGACCGTGTAGCCGACTGAGACCTGACGACTGCTTGACCGACTTGACTTGGAGTGAGTCGACTAGCCCAGTGGACGGAGCACTACTTTGTTTGGGTGAAGACCCATGGCAGACGGAGCACTACCTGTGTGACAGTGCAGACCTGTGGTACTCATCCGGAGAGTACCTCTGAAGGCTATTAGGGGGTGTGCACTACTGTGTTTGGGTGGCATTCCCCAGCGGGAAGCACTACTGTGTTTGGGTGGCTGACCCGCGGTACACGACAGGAGGAGTACCTCAGCAGTCTTAGGTTAGTGAACAGTACCTCAGAGTCATGACAGGACCACTGTACACTCCAGATACGGGGTTCTTCAGCAGTTAGGGTTTTGATAATGAAAATCCCGGTTTGAGATGAGTCTATGGCCTTTGTGTGTACCTCATGATTGATATGGGTCACTTGATAACTTAGGTATATGTATGGGCATATACCTGGGTAGTGGTTATCCGTTGATTTCATAATCTTTGTGTTTCCTCATGATTGAGATGGGTTACTTGATAACTTAGGTATATGTATGGGCATATACCTAAGTAGAGGTTATCTGTTGAGATCTTCTTTGTGGTTATCCTTGTTGGTTTTAGTGAGACCTTGAGGCTCTCAAGGTCCCTACTAAGTATCGTTATACTCACCCCTGCATGGGCTATGCCCGCACCTCGTTGTGTTGGTTACAGACGACGGGAAATGCTGACGGAGGCCGAGTGTTCGAAGACTGGATGATACCCGGAGGTGGACCTCACGACGAGTCAGTATCAGGAGGTGGACTTCACAGCGAGACGATTCTCAGAGGAGATTGAAGGGAAAGAGAATTTTGGAGGCTATCTGTACCTACCCTTCAGGTAGGATCCGTGGTGGACGATCCAGGAGCTGCGCTATCTGTACCTACCCTTCAGGTAGGATCCGAGGAGGACGACCCCGGAGCTGTTTCCTTTCTTCCAGCTGTTGTCCTTTTCTGTTGTACTTCCATTCAGTTGTAGCTGTACTTTTCAGTTGGGTTTGTATTCTGGCCCTTTTTCCTTTTCATCACTTCTTTTGTACTTAGTGTTTACTTCCGCTTGTACTCTGTGGTGTTTTGTTTACTTTTATAAAGGCAATGCCTTCCCAGTTATTGGGATTTACGCCTTTTGTGCTAGTCTCCAGTCCCTGACCTAAGGAAGGCGGGCTTGGGGTAGTCACGACATGAGCCCCGGGGATGGGTCGTGACAACAATTAATCTAATGACTTACAAAAATTACCTATAATAACCCATAGTATAATATATATTAATATTAGTTTTTTTGAAAATATACAAAAGTCATTAAATTGATCCACACACACATAGACACACACAAATATATATACATAAATAATTCCACTATTCCTAAAAAAATGTAATATAATAAGGAAATGAGTGTGAGGATAGAGTGGGAAGAAATCCTTCTATTCCTCACCATCCTAAAAGTTTATAAAGACACCCTCCTAGAGTCCATTGGGCGTCACATTCCTTATTTATATGTATGTAGTATCATATTAAATGTCATAACAATCAAATATATAGATAGCTCATAACAACTATGTGGCCATTGCTGTTGTAGTAGACTGAAATGAAGATATCGCATATTGAACACCAATATGAATATTCTATTTACATAGTATCATATAACTACAAAACCACAAGAAAAGTAATTCATTGGATTTTTTATGTCATCATTCATAGTAAAGACAATTCATTAAGTATCTATTAATAAAATTTAAGCCATTACTAGTATTCCTTGATTACCGAACAATTACTATAGACACTCTAGGAATAAACCATCATCTTATTGGTTTTAACACGAATTATCATCATTTACTATTCAATTTTAAAACCAAACCCCATGGTTTTAACCATAGAAATTTCTGTTATCATTTTAAAATTCTTGGTACTCTAGAACACATAATCTAATACCATAAATGTTCCATAAAACATGAATTTCTAGTTGTATTATGATATGTGGTGAAAAATTATGTAAGACATACTCGGCCTTCCAGTCTAGTTAAAATTCATTATAATGAGGGAAATATATCTTTTAGAACAAATTGAATGTTGTATCCAATACTCAACCCATTCCATATTTCTAGATTCCATCCATGATATCACCATTATGGTCACCATGCATTAATCCATCATATGTTTCATCTACTACCATAAACCTGGACCTCCCCCCATTATCTTCAAACCTTTAGTCATTCTAGGATATAATTACATCAAATTGTAAGGATTCCATATATAGAAATAAAAAAAATACTTTATGGTAATAAAAAATATTCCACATGTAATATATTCCTTGAAACCATCCCATACACACTATATATTAAAATATAATCACTATTCCCCAATTAACTATTTTTACCCACCAACAAATTCATTATAATCGTGAATTAATAGATTCAGTTATCACAAGTTAAATCATTTGGAAACCAATATAATTATCTATTCGAATATACAATATTGTTAAAAATTACTCGATACATTATAACTAGATTCATCAATCCATAAAGAAGGGAAAATATAAATTTATATTATTATTTTTCATATTTAATCATTAGGAATTTATATATTATATTATAGTTTTTCGATAAGAAATAACAAATTAATATTATTTATCCAATTACAATCTAATAATCATACTAAACAATATAATAAATATACATGATAACCATATCATGTGGGAAAACCTAGATAATACTCAATATAGAAAAAATAAGAGGTAAAATGTTATCAATGAATTGTTACTTGCAATCACTTACAATAGAAAAAAATTATTTCACTAATCTAGTACATTTTTAAATTTTTTTTATTCTACCATTAGAAAAAGGGATAAAAAATAATAACATTGTCAATACACATAAATATTTTATAATAAATAAACTCCATACCACTATTTATATTTTCATCATTTTTGGTTTAAGAAAATATAAAGGATGATCAACCTCTACTAGAAGAAACATGACCAAGATGATTGTAGAAATTATATAACATTGAATCAAAAAGAATCTAAAATCTCATGATCAAATCTCTACTAAAATACAATGAGGATTCAATAATGAACACATTACTTGAACATTAATAATGGGGTAAATAAAAATAGTTCAGAAAGGAGTTCTATGTATAAAAATTGATCCATTCACTATGAATTAAGAGAATGAATCTACATGGAGTAAACCACCAGCTATATAGAAATTATTAATGAACAAAACCCAAAAAAAATTCAATCAATGAAGCCTCAACATGAGAAATAAATTCATCCATTCCCATGATTCCTCCATAACATTTAGAATTAAATGGAACACCAGCAGGATTTGAATGAATGAATAAATAAGGGAAATGACTAGGTTTAAATGAATTTTAAATGGCCATATTTTTTCCTATATTTCCACGCTATGAGACTATCATGATCCATGAATAATGGAGTTAATAATAACCATTCAAAAACAACATTAGCATTTCCAAAATGTCCATCTTGACATGGAAATGGTCATGTTTTTCATCATAATTCCAATTGAAAAAGACTTGAACATGGTGTGTTGGACACATTCAGGGTGTTTCTCCTTCACTACACCCAACAACATGCATGTGGTATGGTACTATTCACCATTTTGGATAAGTGGTCCCTCAAGGAACTTTATGCAGTGTTACACCCCTTTAAGGGTGTTCCACATTGTATGTTTTAATAGTAAATCAACAATAACATGACCTTTAAATGAGCCTAATAGGATGAATTTCTAGTTTTTGTGTACCATGCACTATATAATGAGCAAAAATGGCTTATCTACTGCCTCATAACCAGAACAGACCTCACTTCACAAACCACAATGATATTTTTATCCCTTGAAAGGCCAAGAAACACCACCTATTCACAAGGAAACTCTCAAAATCCTATTTAGAATCATTAACCCTTTGAGATAAAAAAATTCAAGGTTGGGAAGGTATAAAAAATTATATTATATACATCTTAAAAATTATTATTCTCCAAAATTAAAACCACATGTTGAGAGAAGAAAACATAAGATATTTTTTTATAAATACTCCCCATAAGATACCTCTTAATAGTGAAATTGTCAAATGAGTACAAACACCTCACAAATAGAAACATGGCATAAAAATTTAAAACTACTAAAAATCCACACCTAATAATTCTGAAAGGGGAGTACCTATAATATAAGATCATCAAAAAAGGGAAAAACATCTCATAAAATAGATAAATATAAACAGCCCAAATATTAACAATGAATATATATATTAAAGAAACAACATTGGATAATGATCTGGTATGTACATATCACATTGCAATATTCTCAACTTCATAACACTATGTCATTATACAGAAAAAACCGTTGGAATACCATGACCCTAGTATAACTTATCTTGGATGTCTTGTATCTCCATAAACAACTCCATGATGGAATTATTATCACATATTCTCATCTTCCCCCAATTAATGACATGGTATCTTTGAGAAGTTAGATTAAAATATCATAAAAATGAAAAATACCATGAATCTAGATCATCTGTAGGGGACTTGATATTGGATACACAATGCCTCCCACAAGATCCAAAACATCAAATGTCACAAAAAATGGTGATAGAGCCTTTTATTTTAACAAAACATATCTTACCTTGATTATGAGAACACATTAAGGAAAACAAATCTCCAAAATATAGCTTTATGGTTCATATCATATAGGATAAATATGAATTTTTAGGATCCCACTAATCATTAATCCATCCATGAATCACAAAAATTCATTCTGTTTTTTATTTAACATGTTTTATAATGATATTTTCTAACTCTCCAAACCTAATAAAAAATTATAGAAAAATAATATTTCTAAAATTCAATGCTTAAAATAGTGGTATACTAATGATGGATTGTAATTAATTATTGTATGAAAACTAGCCTAAGAAAAATTACCACTCCCATGGTTCTTGAAATCCTAGATAGTTGATGGTGATATGTATTCATGATTTTGAATGTTCCACTTTATCCGATTGTCTATCTATAGATGATAAGTTGTGTTAAGGTGAAACCAAGAGCCAAAATCATACAAGATAAATCACCACATCCATGAGGGAAAATATTAACCCTGATCAGAGAAAGTCATCCTCAAGAATATATAGAATATCGCCACCATCTCTATGTACTTTTGTAAAAAAAAACAACCACTCATTTTGACTTTTAATCTCAATGAAGTGATCAATTTTTTTAAAACTATACATTATACCAATATATCATCCATTAATCATTGATTTTTTTTACATAGGTAGTCAATTACATTGAAATATCTTCACAATTACAATGAGAAAAACATAACAGCAAGAGACACCCACCAGAGACACCATTGTCAACGTTCACATTCTATACGTCTAAAAAACATGGCACAAACATTGTAACATAACAAATAAAACTATAACACTAAAACAGACCTCTCAAAGAATGTTAAATCTTTTACATTCCATGATGTAATTCTAAAGGGATTCAATATAACTCATGGAGAACCACCTTATGCATCACTGTTGGAACAAAAATTTTCATCCATAATAACACCAATTACTCATCTTTCTCAAACCATACTACATGGTCATCATAACAAAATAAATCAACATCTCTTGACCTACACATAATAATCCCATGGTAAGTACTAATCCAAAATAATTAATAAATATGACATCAAAGTCACCTAAATAATAAATCTTCTATATCCATCCTCTCTTATAACATGATTCACCACATCGACCACCATTATGACCCTCCACAAATCTCTAGACTCATGTATTGAAGTACTGCATGGGGTTCACATTATAATATTAAAAATAATTTCACAATTTCCCTGAAAATATAAAATATGAATTCCATAATAATATATGAATTTCATTGATAATCACTATTGTTATTTAATGTTACCCTCTATGATGAAAAATATTAGTCTTCATTAATCGATGAAAACCAAATGTTGATTATAAAGGATTTAATTAAAAAAAGGGGGAAATCCACAACCAATATGAGATCATGGGTAGAATAGTCCACTCTTGGGGTTGTAATAACCATAACCCATTAGAAACTACTATAATATACTATATTAGGACACTTCCAAATCCACGACCCGATGCATTGAAAAAATTGTATTTTGGACACCTACATTTGGAAACGGGATAAATGGAGTGATAACCACCTTCTCTATCTAGAATATGAAATCACCCTGATATTGGTTGTTCTAAAAGAGTTCCTATTCCATTTTGTTTGAGTATTAAATAGGAGACTCAATCTAAATTATTTTGGGAATAAAGGTACAATAATACCATGCATGGCCAAGGAAAATCCCCACATATACATAATTTTTTGGGTTATCCAATGAAATAACAACCTCAAAATTTGAACGGTCAACAATTACTATATAATGAGATATGAAATTTCATATGAAATGAAATTCATTATCCTAATACTTACACTTCGATAACTCACTAAACAATATTTTTGATGGAAAATAAATTCAAAATCTCCAATCAATTTTTTCTACACACTCCTCCTCTAATAATGATTATATAAGGATTTCATTGATTATGATAGTCCCACAAGGGTAAATTCCATAAAAAGAGGGGTGAATTAGGTTATGACATATTAAAACTAGTTCCTCATCAGATATAAATTTTTCATTAAAAAAACTCCTCTATCATTCTACCATATTAATATATGAACATAAATGAAATCATGCACGGGACATAGCGATATTACTTGGTTAAAATTCACTTGGCCACATCGAAGGATCTTAAAATGAAAATATTCCAATATACACAATCCTCTAAGGCTCACTGTAAAAATAAAATGTTTATGCCAGATAACTTATATCATCAGAACATGCCTTTAAATTGTTGAGGGTCTACTCACTGATTTCCCAAGTGTCACTCCCTATGTCTCTTCCTCTAGATCATTGCTGGTGGAAAGGATCACCATCTTCCTCTTCCTCCACTCAATGCTCTTTGAAGGGAACCATTCCTAGTTTACAGACCTCCCATCACTCTCTATAATGAATACAAACCTAATTGTAGAATGCGAGGTTCAACTTTTACCAAATTGATGAAAACCACATTTCCAAATTCCCATTGGGTAATGCATTTTATCACACTTTCACGATTTTCATTTCCTCCCAGAAGATCCTTATTTCCTAATGTTAAAATAGCCTTCACGAAGAACCTTCTTTTCCCAATTCTCACATACCCTTTTCGAAGAACCAACCTTTATTAAATCTTACATGTCCATCCTGAAGCACATAAATTTTGGTCATCTCTTTATAGAATTCTAGAATACCTAAAATTTAATGATTCGAAAAGAAATTGATTTCCTATCATACCGTTTGTGAACTTTTTCGCATGAAACACAATCGCAAAACACCTGTGTGAATCTAGGGAATTAAGATATTCATTAAGTTTCCCTTTTATTTTGATGGGGGTAGAGGCGTATTTATATGAGCTACTAACAATTCCAAAAAAATTCCATCCATATCATCACCATTTTTCTATGCTCCCTCATTTCCATCGCAATGCTCCCTCCCATGTGAGGCTTATGAAAAATTCTCCATCTACGATGCACATCGTTGTCAGAGTGATCACTGTCAGAAACATCACACCTTCATAAAAAACCCTTAGTGAACTCCATTATTAACAAAACTCATTCCATTTCAATATATTTATAAAGAATTCAAGTAAATATCATTTTCTCAATGCATTCCAAACTCAAAATGTTTGACAAAAAAAACATGAAATACACTAAGAAATTAACTCACCTTATGAACCCAATTTTCTATAGCTCTTATATGGAGTCCATTCCATCATCTGTGATATTTTTCAACATACCATGTCAAAAAACTCTTTGGTGTTCACAATATACCTTGGAAACCCTATATGTTAAAAAATAATCAACCCAAAAATATGGCAATGTTAGCTTAAGGGATTTTTTCCAGCAATATCCCCATTACGGTTTAATGATAATTCATTAAAATTTGAAAAAAAATGTAATATCAAACCATCATCATCTAGTCTTCACATAATGTGATTCAGATATCAATCAATGATTTAATCAACACATTCTATAATACCACATGAGCCATTCTCGATATGAGAAATAAGAGTATCATGCAAAGTTCATTAGTGATTCACTACATTCAAAAACCACTCAACTTATTTAATCACAATCCTTCTGTCATTATATATTACTATTAATCAATCACCTTTAGAACCGTAATATTTAAAACTCCCAACTCCACTGCACCTCATATCTATCGACTTCACCCCTATCTTGATTAAGACAGTTTCTATGATTTTTATCAACAATTTATCTCCCTTTTTCAACGTCCCCGAGGATCACTCCATTGTGGTATACAAATGGGTAATGAACATAAAATAGAACAATTGGACAATACACATCATAAATTTGGGATTGGGGTCCCATATTCACACATTTTCAAGTTCGGGGAGCCAAATGAAGTCCCAGAGATAGTTGATGCATTTCAAACACATCTTTGGGAAAGGACTTTGTTAGAATGTCAACAGACTGTAGCTCTGTAGGCACATATTTCAACATCCCAAGCCCTGATCCACCTTCTACTTAATAAAATTTTAATTTATTTCAATGTGTTATATCCTTTAATGATATAGTATATATTTATATAATTTATAGAACTCAAATTTTCGCAATGTATTTTAATCAGAGACTTCACTTCAACTCCTATATCATCAAGCTACTTCTTCATTTACAATTGTAGCATGCATGATTGAGAAGCTATAATATATTCAGCTTCATATGTACTCAATTAAATGACATTATATTTTATTTCATTGAAAATAAATACATTATCCACCAAGGAAGAAAGAACCTCCTAACGATGATTTCATATCATCTTATAATGAATCCCAATCAGCACATATATATCCCAATTAAGCTGGATAAGAATTGTGATTTTATATCATACAGAGGTCCACTGTGTCCATGACATAATGAATTAATATCTTCACACCAAACATGTGTCTTTAATTAGGATTTATTTAATACCATGACATTTATCTTGGGGAAAAAATATCTAGTATTGTCACTATCATGTATAATAGACTACCAATTATTTTCCTATCTTCTATATAATTAAAAAAATTTCCATCATTATCCCATGAAATTTTATCCAAGTAGCTACAAAATTCACAATCTCCTTGGAATTATCCATTCAAAATCTCCTCAGTACATCCTTGGAATATTGATATTTAAAAAATAATGTTCAATTTTTTCCTTTTGTAAACTATAAAACAACGAATAATGTTAGTTCACCAATCATTAACATTTTGAACTCAATTTTCATGAATTGTAAAAACCGTATGCTCTGTGATTCATTTGATCAACTAAATATTACATCATCAACAAACATTCGCACCTGCGTCTTTTTTTTACTATCATTGTTTACATATATATTGTAATCAACTCCACCACAAAGAAAAAAGAGGTTCTTCAAAAAATGATCCAGTATTGATTACCATGTTTCTGATGCCTCCATCAAACCGTAATGATTCATTCTCAAATGAAAAATATTTTCACATATTCATGAATGAGAAAACCATGCGACTGCTCAAAATATACTTATTCTTCCAAAATCCCATTATAAAATGATGACTTGACATCCATCGAGAAAATTTTTAACATTATTTTCACTAATATAGCCATGAATAATTTAATTGTATATTGCCTTGTAATAGTTGATAATGTTTAATAAACATCGAAACCCTCTATTTGGGAGTACCCATTGCACACATGTCATTCCATGTATTTAATAACAATACCGTCTCTGTTCATATTATTGTCAAAGACCACATTTTCCTAGATGAAATTATTATTTTCACTCTTTGAAATAATCTATCAGGTATGATTCTTTTATATTGGGTCAATATCATCAATCATATAATAAACCCATTTCTTATCTCTAGCTGCTTCATCAAAAATTTTTGGATCAAATTGTTGTATGTATGATAATTTCTATAATATTCATCCTACATGTATACACTAGCACTGGCTTATCACCAATTGTGTTTTATCTCTCAATTGTATTACTTCTCTTGAATATTTGTGAAGATACTAAATTCTACTCATCCTTATCATTACTAGAATCATCTTCTTAATCAACCTATGGAATCAGAACATCCCATGATTTTCATATATCATCATCACTATCCTATTAAGAATGAATTTTTATTTTTTGAATATTCTTCTCATTTTCAACTATATTTACATCATGTATCTCAAATACAATTACCAACATCTTATTGAAGATTTTTTATACTGTTATTTTCTTTAACTAAACAATAAATATCCCTTATTCTCCATAGGATTCAAACTTTATATAATTCACCTTATCGATAATTAAAAACATAAATCTAAAGAGTCTAAATTACTTCAATGATGGATTATATTCACACCATAACTCATATGAAGTATTATATTTTTCTAGAAAAAAAATCTCTATTTGATGTATAGACAATTTTTATCACTACTTCTTCCCAACATTTATCTGGAAGGCCTTTCTCAATGTGTGTTATTCTATCATTGTGGTTGATAATCTAATTTATGCAACATACTACTCCATTATTTTTTTGAGTTTGTACTACTTAATCATGGTTACTTATCCCATATTAATAATATAATCACCCATGTTGAAATTTTTTAACTCTATTCCATAATCTTTTCAGATATTTTTCACCATTTGACTCATCATCTTCTCAACTTCCCTTAAAAATGTTATAATGAAATACAACACTTCATATTTGTGAGTGATGATTGAAACCCATTACATTTTGCTAAAATCATCAATAAAGAGGACATAATATATCTTACCATCAATAAAACTTGGTGAAATTTGTTCACCCACATCAATAATAACTATCTCAATAATTTTTTTTGAAAATTTAATATTTTTACATATTTCATTCAAATGTTTTTTTCTTTTTGATAAAAACCACAAATATGGGTATGATCACCTGATAATCTAGGGATCCCTCATGCAGCCTCATATATCACCCGATCTTCTAATAATTTTTGGAAAATGTGACCAAGATGTTTATGCCTTATCATGTAAAATTGTTTCTTGGAAATGAAGCACATGTCATCTTATCCACTCAGAAGGTAGAGATTCCATTTCACATGCTTTCCCTGTAAAATTATTGCATGATCTTTTCCCTTGATGAAAAATAATTTCTTATAAATGCTTATTAAATGTCATGAATCCCATAATTGGCTGGCACATAGAAAATTGTGATTGATTCCTGAACAACCAAGACATCATCACATATCTTGTATTAAAAACCTAATATTTCATTTCTAGATCCAATAATTTTCGAACCATAATCATTGAAAATATTATGATACCTTCATTATTTTATAGGATTCCAATTCGAAAATATTTTTTTCCTATCATATTAATGGTGGATCCACTATCAATGATCCCTATTCCAGTGTAATCTAATGTATTAAAATAAATCTATTCATCCACTACCTATTCATCTATTTTCTTATTGATCCATGTTTTTGACTTCATACCTGATACATCTTCAATGATGTATGATGGACCGACATCATCATGCAATACTAAAAATTGATTTTTCATTTTCAACTTACATGATGGTAATTTTAACTTCTATTTGTGGACAATTTGTTTATTTTGAACACATTTCCTTATATGATTAATATAATGTACCTGTACATGTGTCCAAATACTCTCCACAAAAAAACAATGACCTAGAAAAAATATTCTAGATTATCGGACTGTTTTTGGATTCAATATTTGTTCTTGTTACCTTTGGTATCTCTTATCTATTAACCAAATATTTTATGATTTTCCCATATTTCTACAGAGAAAACATATGATGTGAGATGCATTCTTACATGTCACTTCAACACCACTGTTTGTACTTAAGGATCTCTAAATCTTCTAATTCTTCTTTATACCAAATTCCAGATTCTCCTCTGCAGTGGGTTCATGTTTTTTGAAATTAGTCATAAGTAATTTTGTGTTTGATCAACCCTCATACCAACCATATAATTATGATTTGATAGTTAAATTTTTTATTCTAGACCAATATGCTCTACCAGAATCATTTCTATTGCTTGAATGATCTGGTTTCCTGATGTCATACCCAGAATTAATAGTTATTACTGATCATTAACAAATATTTTTAGGATGAAAAGTTCTTATTCTTGTACTTTAATACACATGATTTGATATTTTCCAATATTAGTCAAACTATCGATTTATTTTTTTTATTCAATATTCAGATTGTTCTCAATAAACTTTTCTGAGCACTCTATCATTGATGAATTACATTTTTCAATTTCATTCACTATAATACACATATCTTTTTTTTACTGCTGTATATAGAGTTTATCATTATGAATCATTTTGTTGGTTTATTTTTTTGGATCCGTAAATATCTATTTCTTCAAGAGTGGCTTCTAATTCGTCATGAAGGCCAAGTATTCCTTTAACATATCCTTCATCATTTTCAATATATTATCTAGTTATATATTTTCTAATAACTTCTACCATATCATCTGCATCATGATTCTTTCTATCCATCAATTCTTTGGCCATAGATTCTTATGAACTATCATCTTCTCTTATAAACTAATTATTCTTTATGATGAAATTTCACATAATTTTTTTTCAATCCTTTCATGTAGGTTGAATAATTAATCATGGGAAGTTCAACACCATCCTCTTTATCATCATGAAACCTATTGGGGAAACATGCTGTAGGATTTCCAACCATTCCACATCAAAATCATTCCACAGGGAGTTTTACTTTGAACATTACTTTTCCTCTTTGATGATTTGAGGAAAGGAATGAAATCACCACATCTATCTCGTAATCTTCCTACTCATCATCAAATGTGAGATTATTTGTGGAATTGAATTCCACTTCTTTAGTAATACCATTTCTTGGATCATCATTATCATAATTTCTAATTTGATATGATACAATTTTACTATGAATTATATCAAATGTCACCACCTTTGTTTATTTATCTTCCTATATAGAGACATTCATATTGAACTAAGGTGGATTTTTTTCACAATATATTCTTAAATTTTCTATATCTTCATTAATTTTTCTGAGAGAATTAATGTATTCCCCAACAAATTTAACCTATCAATGAATGTATCAACAGAATAATTAGTGTACCATCTAAGATCCAAATTCTAATTCCCTAAAACTGACAAATTGTTTTCTGTGACTATTTAGTCCCACTCATAAATACTAAATATTTTTTCCTACATAAAATATGATGATGTAAATGAAATCCCATTTGAATAAATTGATTTTTATAGGGCTCCCCCTCAATAAATTATCCTTTTAGAATTAGAATCCAATTACCTTCTTTCAGCTTCTAATAAAGAACCACTATTGATATTGGCTAATATTCCATGAATAGTTATTTTATAGACATCTATTCCAAATGACCAGAAGTAGTGTTACATCTAATTAATCCATAATTGAAAATTGTTTATATAGATTATTTGTATCCCTTTGTAATTGAAAATTTATATTTATTTTATTGAGAGAGAACCACTATCGTTCATCCTTTCCCATGGAAACCAATTGTTAGACTCACTAGGCCAAATATCCTGAGGGGGGGATCATGGTAAGAATTATTAAAACTACTGAATATTTGGATGTCATTTTTTCATTAAATATCACACACTTTTATCCTTCTCCCATAATAATTTATGAACTTAAATTAAATAATTCATGAGACATAATGGTTTTACTTTGTTCACTCTCACTTTGTTATATCCAATGAGCATTCAATAGTGATGTGCCAAATTACAAAATCCACTATTTCTCAAAGCCAAAATACAATGTTGAGGATATATAAAATCTATGCTCATTCTCACTATCATTAAAAGTATTAGGTCTAGCTCAATGATTTCCCAATCTTCACTCCCTATGTATCTTTCTGTGGCTTTATATTGATGGAAAATATCTCCATCTTTTTCTTTATTTGCTCACTGATCTGGGGAGGGATCCACTCATAGCTTATAGAATTGTAGGTTCCTTAATTATCTATAATGAATATGTCCTTAGATGTAGATGAATTTTCTGTTGATGTTATACATTCATCTAATTGACGAATAACACATTACTACATTTCCATAGTAAATCCTTTTGAACACACTTTCCTGATGCTCAATACCTTCATGAATCTCTTAATTTTGTGATGCTCAAATATCCTTCACCAATAACCTATTTTCTCTATGATCACATAGACTTTGTGAAGAAACTTTAAAAGATCACATATCATTCATAAAGAACACATTATTCAATCAACATTTTATAGACTTTGTTAAATATCTTAGATTCATGATTCTCAAATCAATTGGTTGGCTCATAAAATTTTTCACATCAACCACCATCACGAACCACCATCGCAAATCTAAATACTTAAAATATTTGTTAATTATATCTTCCTTTATGAAGTGGTAGAGGAATATTTATAATAAATTCCACAAATTCAAGAATCTTACATCAACAAAATCACCATTCCACAATGCTCCCTCATTTCATTAATTTTGACCCCACTATCATGTTTCTTTAGAAAAATTCTTCATTCACAATTCTAATCTTTTTCATATAGATAAACATAAGAATAATCACCACATCACAATGATCCCTTAAACAAATCAATTATTCATGGTACTCATACAGTTTTTTATTTTAGTACATTAATGAAGGACATACTATTTCCTCAAATCCATCGAAGCTCCAAATTTAGACAAGAAAAATATGGAAAATACTGGGAAACATCCTCACCTTATGTATGCAATTTTTTGTACCACTTAAAAGGCATCAATTTCTTCATATTGGCTATTTTTCAATATATAATATCAAAAATATGAATCTATCTTTGGCCAAAAAACTTAATCAAACCAAAAATGATGCATCGTTATTTTGTGTGATTGTTTCCCAACTGATGAAAACCAACATATATTGGTGCAAAAACTATCGGAACACTACATTAATTAATCCCATAAACACAAAAATATCATTCATTCAACTATATGATATTATAATAATGAAATAATCCCAATAACAACATCGGATGGTGGTCTATGATATGTAATAAACTTTTAGACAAAAGATATGATATATAAATCCTTGATCGATCTTTAAGAGCATGATACCCCACGTCATCTAATTTAATAAATCATTAATCCATGGAATATGGATATTATTCACTATTATCAACTGATTATAGAAATTATAATTGATAAATAACTAATGACAAAAATTATCTTTCTTTACTGAAAAAAACGTGTGCACCTCAAGGCAACATGATTAGCCAAAATGACCTCCTTACATGAGTTCATTAATTTATATTGGTTTTTGAAACATCAATTTAGGATTCGGATCAAAATCATGTTCTTCATCATGATTGTGGTTATTCCACATCAATTTTGGGATTTTTTTGGAAAACATTTAGCATCGATCATGAGAAAGGTGGTATATAATTCATATACAAGTGAATTGATTTGTATTATGTGTATGTAATTTTATAATTGGTTTTGGTTTTTTGAAATTAATTTTCCTGTATTGAATTAATTTATTTGGTAGATTAAATAACTAAGAGATTTTGAAATTGGGGTCATTGAGATTATTTAAATGGAAGAATTAGTTGTTAAATTAATTATCGTGATATTGGGATTGTGGATTTTTATAATTAAATTAATTAATTAATTTATGGAAATAACTGATTATAAAATTGTGAATTTTTATTAATTATTTTTTTAATTAATATATTTAAGGACGTGAATATGAAATTATGGATTTTGAATAATTAACTATTGATTGGACAAACAAGATTGATCTATTTAATTAATCATTGAATTAATTAATGTGATTTATTTGATTAATTAATTGAGGAATTAATTAATGGGATTGATATGATGAACTAAATATTAAAACAGTGATGTAATTAATATGGATAATTAATTGTTGAATTACTCAATTGATTGATATGATTATTCAATTTTGAAATTTAATTAACTAATTCATGAAGTAATTGATAGTGCTATTTTGATATATTTTCTATTTTAAAATTATTATATATGTGTTATATTAGAATTTTGATAGATGTGAATTTAGAAAATAAATTTTCATAATGTCATTTATATTTGAAATGAGGTAATGAATGGTAACAATGGATATCAAATGTTAAATGTGACAATGAGTGGTAATAATGGAATTCAAATGTGAAATGGGGAAACGAATGGTAACAAAAAAAATTAATATGTGAATTTATAAAATGAATGGTAAAAATTGAATTAATATGAGAATTTAGAAAATGAATGGTAACAATGGAATTCATATGAGAATTGAGAAAATTAATGGTAAAAATTGAATTCATATATGAATTGAGATAATTAATGGTAATAATGGAATTAAGATTTTAATTTAAATTATGAATGGTATCAATGGAATGAAGACATATGAAACCCCCTTTGGTTGTTCAAACTCTGGCGTGGGTCTAAGAAGGTATTGATATTTTGAGTGTCTTTATGAATACGAGGGGCTTATGTGGTTAAATAAATGGTAATTGAATAAGTGTAAACGGTTTACATGATTTCTAGTTTTTATTCATTATAAAAATGGATATAATTTTTTCTTCTAGATGGTGTTTAGATTCTGTTTGTGGTGGAATGTCATGATTTACTCACACCTTACTCAGGATTCCAAATTGTTACTGAATAAATTGCATGGTTTCATGGAAGGTTAATGGAAAAGGTCATCTTTATTTGTATGATTAGGGATTTATATTGGATGAGGGAAGTATACATGGATTCCGGATCATATCAGGATTTTTTAATTTCATTATTTATTTTTTTATTTTGATATTGAAACATGACATATTTTGGCCTAAAATATCATATGTTTTATTTTAAATATTGATTTTTTTTATTTTGGTCATCTTGTGATTCTAGTATTACATTGGTAAAGTTTATATCATTTGGATATTTTATTTTATTTCAACATTTCTATTACTAATATAATGATTGTATAGTCTCCTCATGAATGATTTTTGACTCTCTATGTTTGTTGATATCCAATGGCATAAGGGGATGCACACCTAAGGTCATCTGGTGAACTGACGTGAGGAATCAACATGTGGTACTTGGGTAATTATGTTTCATAACAACAATCTATTCTCTCTTCAGTATATCCAGATATGTTTGAATCATAAAAAGTTTAACTAGGAATTGAATATAATGATTTATAGACTCTTCAAAAATACTCACCATGTCCTCATCTATTAACATGTCTGAATAATATTAGAGAATGCTCTTGAAATTTATCGTTAACTCCCAAAGAATGGATCTCTCCTATTGAAGAGTAATTAGTCCATGATGATGGGGTTTTTAGTGATAAAATAATGAATCCGAGATCAAATAATTTCTTTCAAAATCTCCCAAATTATAGATGTCTCATCCGGATCCCTGAGGAACATGAACCACCAATACAAGGCTTCCCAACACAACATCGTCACTACTAATGAAACCCAATGCACCATAATATAATGCATAGAATATAATTTTATCTCCAACTACTCCAACTATTCTTCTTTAACTATTTATGAAATAGATCCCTCATAATTTTATACCACACGAGACTAAAACTCTTAGGGTTTCCTCTAAAAAGCATCATCATCGAACTCAACCAAAATGTTATCCACTAGAATATATTACATGATATTGACAAATATACAACTTATGGGGATGTTGTCTTTAATCCATACCAAATAAATATATATTTATATACATATAGACCATTAATATGGCATAAATATGATTAATTTATTAATTATGGTTCACCCTAATTTGAATATATAGTCATTAAAAAAATATGATCAAGGATTGATAATGTTTGATATTTTAAAAGATCTATAGCCTTGAAAATGTATCACTTAACATAGTAGTTTGAGTAAACTATTTGGTCCTCACATCAGATCACAAGGGGAGAAATCCCAAAATACATAACCATTCTCCCTTTTTAAATTTCATCCTTCCCTAAAAAAACTCCATTTCCCAATCAAATGTTTATTTCATAGGATGTTCTATCATAATACTATATCTAATCAATAAAAATTAACCTTTTATAAATCATTTTAATGACCCCCTCCCCTGTAGGGTACCCTCAAGTGAAGAAATGAAAGAATTGGGATAACAATTCATGAATCAAACTCTATTATTCCACGTGTTTTAGATAGGAAGTTAGGGTATATCATAGACAAAAATTAGTGTCATTAACATTAATGAATAATATGAGGAATGAAATATAAAGAACACACACATTTTGAAAAAATAATTATAGATTCCAAAACATTAATTTAATGGCATGAAACAAAAAACATAGAAAAAAAACATGTATAGAAAATAATAGGATGACAGAAACCACGAAGACCAAAAAACACTTGAAAAATATATAATATAGTAATGAATAGCTTAATCACCAACCTGCTCATGCAGACCAAAAAAAATATATATATATGTAAGGTGAGAATAATAATTATATATAATAGGAAACTATCCATATAATCATATGGAAATGATAAATATGTAATAAAAAAGACCCATGAAAAATAACTAAAACTAACTCATCACCTAAACATGTTTCATTTTTCTCATCCCTAAAACGACTCTCCCATGTAGTGTTGCATAGAAATAATATAACATAAAACTAGATAAATGTGAAATAACCCCATAACCACTTAACCATTATTTTGTCATACTTCCACTATATCATACATCCTCATCCATATCTCTAAAAATATATCATCATTTCCAAAAACACCTAGGAATCATTGATAGAGCATGTTTTATGTATGTAAAATAGTATCAACATAAACACTTATCATGAACTATATGCATCATATCATCTCATCATCATCTTCTATATCTGTATATTTTCCATGAGTTTTTGGGAGATATCTTTTCCACAACATCATGTATTAAATCCCATTTAATCATATAGGATATGTGGAATACATATAATTAACTTTTTATACTATATTTAGAGATACATGTGTATGAAAATAACGACAATACATTACATTCTTATAAACACAAATTTTTTAAAGACAACCAATATTAAAACCAAGACATAATAATTAAATGAGAAATGATTGGGGAAGAGGATTTGTAATCCATTTGTTCCCAACTAACTTGATTGTTCCAGAAAACACCATCCAAGAGTGCACTGGGTGTCAGTTAGACTAATGAAATGGGTGTGGAATCTTATGAAATCACAATACATAAATATATACAAAAATCTAACATCTACACTATTTGAATTGAACTATTTATTTCCTTAACTTCTTTTATTGTCTCTATTACACATGACTATCAAGGCCAAGAAATATATGTCCTATATATATACATACATTTCCAAAAAATAATTGATTTAATTTCATTAACTATTACAGTAACATTAATTAGTTCATTAAATATTAATTATAATTAAACCATTAAAACATTACATTAATTACCAAATGATTATTCTATGGCCTCCAAGAATAAACTAGTATCTACAATTGTTTCATAAGAGAAATTATCATTTAAAATACCATTTAGAAACTTACAACCATTGATTAAAAATTTAATTATTTTTTTATAATTCTATAATTCCATGTAATCTAGGACTCTTCTAATGCCAAAATAAAAGACTCATAAACCAAATACTTCCAGTTGCACATTGAAATGGGGAAAAGAAAATAGTAATAAGAAACTTATCCAATTGTCCTATAAATAAAATTCATTATAAAAGAATAATCCTACAATTCATCATAAAAAACAATTTGAAATACCATATTCAAACCATTCCATAAATTTAACTTCTATTATCATTACAACCATGATTTTCATGATGCTCTCCACCATAACATGCATAAATATCTTCCACAAAGCCAATAATCCCTTTCTATTGTTGTCAAACCATAAACCATATAATGCTCATATCACATCACAATTCTTGACTCATGAGTAATCAATGATGGGAAAATGTAATAAATAAATAATTTTTTTTGTTTATTCCCTAAAATCTAGGAATTCTTCCTCCATAAATGATGATAATTCTTAGTCACAAACAATTGTTCTTATCAAACAAACAATACATTCTAATCTTGAAATAACTAATTTATATTTCAAGAAATAATTACTTTAAATGCCTATGTCATAATATATAATCATCTATAAGATATTTAAAACTGATTCTAAAAATCCCTTCTCGTATCCACACACAATTTGAATGAAAAATTCAATTATCATTCCACATTGATACATTTAATTATTAAAATATATGAGTTGCTTTTAAATTTAGCTAAAAAAATTAGAAACATAAATATCACTATTTAATTTCCAAAAATATATTATAAACTATATATTAAACAAACACAATGACCATACAATAGTAAAGGTATATAGGGTGCACACTATCTTTAAAAAACAATGAGGAAATTCATTGTTACACTATAAGAACATATGATCACATAAAACAAAAATGAATTAATTATTTAATATAGTTTAATATACAAAAAGGAGAAATATAAACTTACATTATGGGATAAATAAATATTAGTTTATGATTTTACAAAAAAAGTTAGTTAAAAAAATCCCATTCCCTGAGTTTGATGTTCAACATTCTATATTAAATAATTTATTAATCATGATAAATGACCCTATTTTGAAATTCTACTAAACTGAATGAAACCAATAAGAAAACTAGAAATTGAAATCCCAAAAATACCATTCATTCATCAAATCCCAATATATTGTGTATTTACATAATAAATAACTAACAAGAATATAACTATGGATGAAATAAAAATAAAATAGGATGTGGTATTCTACACCATAAGTGTTTGATTCTTCACTAACTAGGTGTTAAAATCCACAATGAGTTGACCATAAGGTTCCAAGGGAAGTTATATAAAACAATACTGAAAAGTGAATTATATAAATGAATCATCAATACATTGAAGAAACTTTTCCACACCATATGATCATCATGGGAGTAACGAATTTAAAATAACACCAAAGGGGGGGGGGGTATCGATTAATAAGGGAATATAATGGATCTATATCCCTATTAAAACCCCTTTAATGTTTTAAATATTTTTTCCATTCAATATATTCAGGATCCAGGAAGAATGAAGTTGATTTTTTGAATTTTAACATAATTCCAATAATATATATGGATTCAACCATAGCCTAGCCCTAGTCATGGAGCTCTCAGGTATGAAATTTGAAATAGAATCTACCTGGGCATGTTTCCTAAACCCCTTGGATTTTTCATCTAACATTCCCATGATCATGGGTGCGGTGTGGTCCTCTTCTATATTTTGGATAGGATTTACCTCAAGGTTCCATTCCTTATTCTATAACCTCACCTATGTATTTTTAATGATAATTTAATGTAAGAGAACACACCAGAAAAAAGACCTCCAAAACAACTTAACAAGATCGGATTCTAATTGTGTTGCACAAAAAATCCAACACTAGACCAAAATGTATTTTCCCCACAATTCGCTCCATCTTGACATTAATTAAACCCACCAAAATTTCTAGGTGTCCCCTAGAAAGGCCAAACCAATATTCCTATAATCTAGAACACAACTAAACCCCTCATCACCATAACTAGTCCCTGTAAAACCATAGTTCTATGGTCATGAATGTCTAAAACATAAAAAAGTTATGGAGTGTTATTATATGAAAAATCATATCATTATTTTCTCTTGATTACTAGTGACATAACAATATATATGTGTACTTTGTACTAGTTGGATGGGATTATAAATTATGAGAGTCTTTCAAGGAGCTAAATATTCAAAATTATATCAACATGAAATGATTCAAGAAGATATTAAATTATTAATAATTCCGAGACAATATAAATTTTTTGTTGATCTATTAATTTTTTAATTTGATTAAGGGAACTTTTTTTTATGAATTATATGTATATGATTAAATATATTTTGAAATATTCTTTAGTTATGGAAAAAATTAAAAATATCAATTATTATATATTAGAGATATGATGGAGAATAGATATGATGCCAATAAATTTACAATTAAAACATCAGAAATATATAGAGATCATTTTTGTGGATGAATTCAGATTAGAATATATTATAGATTAATAAAAAGTGGGAACCGTCCTCATTTGGTTTGAAATATTGAATAATTATTTATGAGGTCACAAAATGAGTAAGAATTAATTTCAATGATTTTTATTAAAGGCATTAAACCATGATTTCATGGATGAAATCACATTGGAGTTTTTAAAATTAAATCAAATGGAACATCCAAAATAGAATCACCTAAATCCACCTTATACTTGTTTACAATATGGTAATATATTTCACCAAAAGATGTTTTATACAAATTCTAATGGATTAGTTTTGGCAGATCCTTGAACCAATAGTAGGTATCAACTATACATGTGGATGGGTCAATGTAGGTTGACTGAAGAACATATAGTAGAATAATAATACCATATTATGAATAAAATTTATGTCATTGAAATTTTAGGGAAACACCATTGTAGAAGGAATCCTTCCAGAGATGTGGATTTAATAAATATCCTTTAATGGTGTATTCTATAATTAAGATTATCTATATGATTATTTATATGTTATTTTATATATATGTTTATATGAATTTACATTGAATGATTTATTGATTATATATATATATATATTGATTTAATGATTTCATAATTAATTGTAAAAAATACTAGAGAAAAATTGAATTCATAAGTTTTATATTTATTCATTGTTATATTGTGTTTAAAAACAAGGAAATACCCATGATAGTGTGGTCCATAGGATAATAATATATTACTTGACTTTTATAGTCAATATAATGAGTGAATTTAGGATATAATATAATGGTTATTATTAAGGTGACATCTTTTTTAACCCATGGAGTCTGATAAAATTAGAAATAAGAGGCATATAAATTTGAGGGGGACAGAAGTAAATTGTAATTAATGATTATATTGTTAAATGGATTTATGTGGAGGTAAAAAAATGATGTTTGGTTTGTTTCTCCATAGTATCACTGTTTCTTAAAACATGACATAACATGTAAAACATTACTATAAGAGGTGGTTATGTTGACAAAGAGGGACATATATTTAATAAAGAAAACTAATTAATGGAAAATATCACTAGAATTAGGACTATATATTTGATATCAAAAAATGTGACCAAACAATGTCAACCATTGTTAAAATTTATTTTTAAGTATAATTTTTTTTTATGGAATCATTAGAAATCATTCAAAAATCTATGAAACCCCTTGACGTTTTATGATGGGATTGTTGGGTTTATTATAGTTCTATAATAGTCACAAAACATAAGATTTTCAATGTGTGGAATGTAACATCTATATTATATATAAATAATGTAGCACATAAAAATTATTTCATATAATCATTATTCATTGATGTGGGATTGGATTATGAAAAAGAATAATTTTTCTTACATGGATTTATTTTTTCAAATTATGTTCATAAGAAAAATTATTTTTTTATATTTAGTGATCTAATAATGGAAGTTTTATTTTAGAAAATAATAACTCAATAGATTATGTGTGGTGGAGATGATTGATCTAGGCATGATTTTTAAAAGATTCAAGATATGGAATCCAGTATTAACATATCAATGATGAAAACACTACAGATTAGGGAATTGTAACATTAGTTTCTTATATCATTTTTCAATGTAGATATTTGAAAATATTAAATCCACTTAAGGGAATTTGATATTGATAAATAATAATAATAATAAATAACTATAATGAATAGCCGATATCATGTGATCCTGGGATTTAAGTAATTTAAAAATTTTAGGAATTTATTTTTATTAGTTAATTCAGAATATTTATATAATTTCATAATCACATTGGATTTTCATGATGTTTGGACAATTAATTATTGATATTTAATTTATTTTTTATTTGAATGAAATTTCTATATTCTGTTTGTTATAATTCATGGAATAATTTTAATAATATAATGATTAATTTTTTGGATTTAGTGAATTTCTTCATCGAAATTTTTAAGGGATCTTTTTTTTGTATCATGGTGAGTGTTTTTTTGTTAATAATGGTTTCACATGAGTTGTTTGATTCATTATGGAAAATTAACAAAATATTTTTTTGGATAAATTAATCTATTTATGTCTTAGCATTGAATTAATTGTTTGTAGTAAAATTGGAACACTATTATGTGATTATACAATTTTTTTTATGAGATAAGAAAAAAAATATTAATTGGAATTTTTTTTATAGAAATTAATTTTATGGAATTATCATATTACTTTATGGTATTTTTTATTTTAATAATAGTTGTGGACTTCTATGGATTTATTATTAGGAATTAAAATATATATTTTATTTTAAATGGATTACCTAATGGAAAAGGGACTTGATATATTTAATTTAATAATTTTTTGGATTAAATATTTGAAATGTTATATAGAATTTTCTAAGGTTAATTAAAGGTTTAATAAGAGAATAAATTAGGTTATGAGAGAAATTTTATTTTCCTTATAGGATATTAGATACTTGTTTCAAGAATTTTAATTAGATAATAACATATTCAGTAAACATATTCTCCGTTAATGAATTAATGGACAACAAAATAGGAGGGGTGTGAAATTTATTTATTTTAATATTGAGTGAACTATTAGGATATTGAGTAAAATAGTGTAATTTATATATATTGGATAATGGTTGTCGATAAAAGGTAAGGTAAATTTATTAAGGAATTATGTTATATATAATTCATTATTTTATATGAACAATTTAGATTATATTAATTGTATACTATTTTATATAAGTCATGAAATTTACATTCTCAATGACCTCTCAAAAGACATGTTGATGACGAGTTTTAATATATTCCAAAATGACCATACCAATTTTGTATAGGGTTTCTTGATTAAATACTAATGTGTTTTTGATCACCCCTCAATACACACTTCAATGAAAATCTATACTATATTGGTCATGGCGTAGGTAAATGAATAGACTCATAATTTTTTAATGTGGTGGTGTGGATCCACTTTACCAGCATGGACAAAAATGTTATTTGAATGTTCATGAGGATTATTATAATATATTTTAAATTCCAAAATTCCCCATTTTTCATTGATATTGAGTATTTTAAATATAATACATGCTTTATTTAATAACAGTTAATTTTTTTATTATAATATTTTTACATTTCATAAACATTATTACAAATTTTTTATTATTTTTCCTTATAGGAAAATAATACACTAATGATTTCAAATATCGAAACAGTAGTGTACTAACCCCATTCCATTAGGGATCACGAATAAAAAATTTCAACAGTTCTATTTAGGTGATATGAATGAGGTATTCTTGTTGGGTCATTAAAAAATTATATCAGTATGTGGGGTTAATTTTCCGTGATTAGTCATTCAGTATCTATATAGAATAGGTTGGTCGAATATTGAAATTCCTAATAATATATATTACTAAATATTTTATATTGAACAATGAGTTAATTAGAAAAAATACGATAAGTATATGTTTATATATTTCATAAATTTTACATTTCATTTTTCCCAAATAGATTATAATCATGAATTTTTATATGTATAGAAATGAATTCATCAAATTAAAAGTGTTCTGAAATAATGTTCATTCATCACATAAAAAGTATTTTTAAACACTCAATGATATTTATTTTTTTCAATATTTATGAACATAATATTGAAAATTTCATATTTAAATTTCATTGATTATGTTTCAAAAATTTAAGGAAAACTGAAGAATGGAAGTAAAATCCAACGTTATGTATTATGAAATAGATTCTTTGTGATTCTCATCAAATATGAGTTTATAGGCCATAATAGTTTAATCTATTTTTTATGTTTATTCCATTTATAATGATTATTAATAGAAAATATCTTATGGTGCATGAAAATTACATAGTTGATTTTAAAATATTGAATACACTAGTTTTTAGTATATTTAATGAAATTTTCAAATATAGACAAGACATCATAACAAAAACAAATCACAGTAATCAAATGGAAGAGAATAAAAAGAATTAATTTCTCAAAAAATATCTACCAACATTAAATGTAGATATTGGATGAAGATAAATTATTGGATTGAATTTTGAAGATATATTTTACCTTTATTATATTCTAAAATACAAATACATCAATGGTAATATTTATATAATAGTTTTTTGGGTGGACTAGATAAGAATTTATGGGAATTGAATTGGGATAGTGTAAGGTAATGTTCTTTACTAGGATGCATTCCATAGGATACTCAATAAATATCTCCATAATGAACTAATGTTATAATTGGATTTGGTTTTATTGAATGTTGAACATGTGATCATTATAATTATAATATATATTTATAGTTTTTAATTTCTATTTAAATATTTACTTGAGCATAGAATTAATGAAATTATAAGGCCTAGATATTGAAGATAATTATTCGATATTATATATAACCAAATATTTTCTTATTGAAGAAACAAATTTATTCATAGTCTATTTTTGATGACACCATATATTTTGATGGAATTGAACAAACATGAAGATTATGAACATTAATTTCCTTAAATTATTTGAAAAAACAGTTTCTATATATTTTTATAAAATAAAATATAATGGAATTATTATAAACTCTATTAACATATTGCACATTTTTTCAATGAAAACAAATAATTATATTTATTATAATATAGAAAAATTGGATTAAAAATTTCAAAATTCCAAAACCATTTTAATAATTTATTGTAACATGGGAATGTGGGTATGTTTGAGAGTATTTGTAACTGGTCATCCTAGATTAGTAGTTGGGGATCACTAAAACATGTTCAAGGAACATTGAAAATAATTTTACGTGTCAATATTGGTTGAGTTAACTCCTCTTCGTAGAGTGGGAAGAACTTTGGAGGAAGAAATTATAGTTAATTAAAAAAATTAATGAAGGATATGTATACCAATGATGGTTACAGATGATGATTATTTATTTTATGAGGCCTTATACTATGTGCTATAAAATTATGATTAGATCTATGGTCATACTATCATTGTTTGATATAAATAATTATATTAATTATTTTTTAATGTCTAATTAAATATTTAAATTTTCAGTTAGAGTTTATTGTTTGAATAATTTTGGATTATAATAAACTATATACAAAATAATATGTTTCTATTTGATGTCCCCTTTATCAATTTATGATTCAAAATATGGGAATCTCTGAGGACTTTGTTATCCATATGATAAAAACATATGAATTTATTATTTGGATTATAAAGATAAATGAATTTAATCAAAAAAGAAGTTATTGTATGAGATTTTATTATTTGTAACACTATATGATCGATTATAAAACCTAGAATAAATATACCTATTTAGTAACAGAAGGTATGAAATATTGCTTGCTGATCTTTTTAAATATATATTTATCATTATTAATATTTTACTGGTCGATAAATTTCATTAAATGAATCATAATGAATAGAAAACCCAAGATATTATATTGAATTATATATAGAATATTTTCTTAAATAAAATTAAAAATAAATCATACATTTATTATCTTTGGGAATGAAAATATGACAAAATATTTAAAATGTATTTTTTATATATTTTTTTATCTAGGAAATGTATATTTATCTTAATAGATTAAATAGATCAGTATTTTCAAACGATTATAATTAAATAACTAGGATATTTATCACTTTAAATGTATTAAAATTCCTTAAATTTTGGTTCTTAGTCCAGGAGAGAGAATTATTTCAATTTTTTCTTAAAAAATGTTTTCTATAAGAAATTCCCTTTAATAGTTTTTGTACATGGATATAATAGTCAAATTATAAAACATTTTCTAAATAATATCTGATAAATTGAAATTATTTTCATAATCCCCGTGTAAAAAATTTCTTAGTCAATTGTTTTCATATTAATCTAAAATGATTGATTTTAGGATAAAGTGAGAAATGTCATTTTTTCATAATTCTAATTTAATAATATTAAAAAAATTAATTAAAATTTCTTATTTTTAATTAGATATGTTTAGAGTTAAAAAAATATATCATTGATAAAATAGGTTATAATTAATTACCTAGGAATGTGAAATTTATTTTATTTTGGTGTAAGGTAACTTTTATATATAAAAATGTTTTATTTATTAAAACAGTTTTTTTTTGAGTTTTTCACACTATTATTAAAATTAATTATTTATAATAGTTTCAATTGATTCATTTCAAATATATTTCATATTTTTAATAACATGGACCGATATTAGTAGTCATTTTAATTATTATTTATATCATTATGAATAATATAAATATTAAAAAATGTTTCCACAACAGCAGAATGGTAAAAATGGTTTATTTTGATCAAAACATTTATTTAAAATAATTTTTTTTAATATTTGTTCTTATTGGATGAGTTTATTTAGAAAATAATCACTATATATTCAAAAAAATTATTCATAAATAATTATTACATCATAATAGATGAAAACTCATTATATAACATAATGATCCATGTTATAATTGTTTAAGACTAGTTACTTTGAAAACATCGACACATAGACAACTAGTTCGTAGCTGAAGTACATATTCTTACACTATGTTCATCATAACTAGAAGAATTATTATTAATAGCATACAAAAAACATTTTCCCATGTCTTGGGGAATGTAAACACAATAATGGTTGACCTAATTTGCTCCATACGTTTAAATAGGTTTGATATCAACATAAAATGACCATAATGTTATAAGAACATGAAAATAAATTTTGAAAAAAAACATTGTATATCATATATCATAACTATGATTCATGGAATAAATCATATAATTTCATAAGACATGACTCTTTATGGAATCGAAGACCATGATCCATAAGATAATAACATTATCATTAGACATATATTTGTGTCACACACGTCAGAAAATAAATTCTTAAATCAAATATATTCATCAATAAATTCATAACATATTAAACTTTTGATATCCACCCATGTACCAAATTTGGGCCGAGGATAACCTCCCATGTAATATATTTTGGGGTTGTAATTTCCTCTACTGTACCCTCCTTAGGGCTTGGGATAACCTTTCTTCTACCCTCTTTTGGGAATGGGATAACATCTTATGTACCCTTTGATCTCATAGAACATTAATTATTACCCAATTCCATGGAGAGAGACATACATCCCACCAGTCACTTAATAATAATCTTACATACATATTCCATAAGATCATAAAACATTATCCATATGATAAGTCATCAAATTGTTACATTTATCATAAATATACCGTCATAACATAATTAATGGGATTGATACATGTAGAAAAAACATTATTTCATCATTTATATAAACCATCAATAGATAGAATAAGTATGAAATAATTTTATTATCTTTCTATTAAATATTATTTAACATCAATAGATCACAACATTACAAGAAAATTAATTTTAAAGATATCATGGGTTATTTCTAATGGAAAATAATAAATCCACATTGAAAAAATCATATTTGAAAAATAGAAATTTTTGAAATATTAGATACTTTTTTTCTTTGAGAATAACATTTGAAAAATTCAATGTATGGCATAAATAATTCAGTGTTCATGATGGTGGGAAAAACCATTAAATTTTTATCTATTAGAACAAATATTACATCCATATTTTCAGTATAATTCAACATTATCTCATTTTTAAAATGATAAGATGATTCCATTAAATCAAATTTTTTAAAATTTAAATCATGGGTAAAAATTAAATTTAAATATATTTGGAGAACAATGAAAATTTCCTTAAGAAATATTTAGAAAACATGGATTTATAAGGGAATTAATTTTCAAGAGAAGAGAAAAATATAGTCCATTTTCTTCTGAAACAATTATTTTAATCTCATGATTAAATTAAGAGAGGAAAATGAAATGAAAACTTTTATATTCATTACATAAAAAATGAAAATAAAATTTATGGGATTCTTAAGAGATATATTGTATGTCATTATCATCAGAAAATTAATCTAAACAATCCTAATAAACAATGATATTGTATCTTAAAACCATTACTACTTTGGTATCATTTGAATCATAGTCCCATGAACTTGAAAGGAACATGTCAATATGTATATTATAAAATTCCCTATGAATAACCATAAAATTCATTCATGGGTTATATATATGCTACAAAAAATTAACAAGTGTGGAATATAGTATATATCCTATAGAAATAACAGTGAGATAAACATCCATTAACTTATGTCTTGACATCATTCATAAATGTTCAAAACTATTTTATAATAAATATATTACTGTTAAACATATATTAAAGTACAATACTCATATATATCACAAAATATTGGTGTGACATCCCAGACCCAGATTCCACTAAAGGTTCCCCATGCCTGTTTGGCCACCTGGACTTAAGCACATCTCCCGGAATGATAGAGGCATCCGAATAGAAGTGATGGACTAGATCTTGTCTATTGGGATAATATGCTCTCCATACCAAAGTGTAAGAACATGGATCAATATATTATAACATTAGATAATTAACAGAAGTAATGTACTAATAACCAAAATGCATAGGAGAGGAGGACATGAATAATAATAAAATAGGTGGAACTAATATAAATAAAACATTTTTACAATGGCATGTCATGTATCGATAAATCTAGAAAACATGTATACATAGAATCATACAACACATGTGAAAAATTATATTCAAATTGAATCCAGAAAAAATACCAAGAATTCTAAGATACATCTCAGTCATCTACTACCGACTCAATCACAAAAAATCATGAAATCATGTTTCTGAAGTGACACACTTCCCTTTATTAACATATTCATACATATAGTTTTCTCATGTTCCAATTGAGCCCTAGATTAGGAGTGAGATAAATCTTAGCATGCCTCCACTAATAGTGTCCATAACATCCAATCCATGTAATCTAACCTGAAATAGTGCTCAAGTAGACATGATGAAAAGTAAATATGTATAGTCCCATAAATAACCATGTACCAGCTTCATCCCTAATCTGGTGTCTGAATATGTAAACAACTCATTTATTAATTATGTTAATGTTAAAATAATTATTCCTGTGAGTCATTGAAAACTCTGTCCTCACCCCATGTGTGTAATAGTAATGGTTCCATAATGTAACAAGGAAACCATGATTATATTAATAATAAAAATAATCCAAGGTAATATCCAAGGGAACCTAGACCTCATGGCTCTCCAATTCAGTAGTAAATGAAAACTTGTATAAGGGGTAAGAGTGTAATACAAGGAACTTCATTCAATGAATTACACAATAATGAATCAAATTTAGTCCACAAAAGTCATCATTATATAATAGGGTAATGTATGGATAAGCCCATTAATGTAACCAAGGAATATCATGTCCGTAGAAGACACACTGGATTTACGGACTGTATTCAAGGAATTATATATAGTATGGGATGGATCTAATAGTGTCATACTAGGCATCCAATAAGAAATGAGGATCAGGTATCAAGGGGGGTATCAGCCTTGGAAACCAGTATCCTTGAATTATAATGGAACCAAATATTTCTCAAGGAATTTCCATATGGAATCCAAAATATAACTTGAGTCTTACCATTAAAATAGTGAGGATATTGTTCAAATGTAATTTGGCACCATAAAATTTAATCATTTAATAATTTAAGAATGGTAATTAAGTATACCATTTTTTAATGTGCACATGGTAACGCATTACCTTTAATTGGTGGGATAAGGCCAAGGGGAATGCTCCAATTTAATTCATATTTGTCATAATAATTTCACATGTTACATTCTTATACCTTCCATCATTAGTGGTTAGGGGTGCCATGACATGAAACCAATAATTCTTTTTCATTAAATTAGGGAAATTCAAATATATACATATATATATATACACCCAACATACTTCCAAATTCCATTTAAAAATGATTAATGAAGTAAAATAACATAACTTTTGCTGGTAAAGTGGAGGAAAAAATAGTATAATCCATTGGTAATTTCAAAATTAATCAAATTAATGGGAATTTCCATTAATAGGGTCAAGTCACACAACTGAACGATGGAGAAACAAGGTCACAACCAACAATTTAGAAATAACTATCCACTAATATCAAAAATATGTAAAATCATCCTATATGGTGTGGTTGTCATTATGAAAGAAGCCACCAATGATGGGTAACATTTCAATAAAGGGTTTTAGATAATAGTTCTAATGACTAAAATTAAGGAACATTCATTAAACAAACATTGTCCAATGAAATCATCCAACACACACGACAATTTCTAAAATGATGAATATTGAAGAGTGAGTTATAGACATTGTACATAATAATCATACAAATATCCTCATTATGTATCATCCACTTTTTGGATAGGATTAGAAGATATATAGAATGATCTACATACTCAGAATAGGGAATATGGACATATATCTAAATAGAATCTTTGATTGAAATAAGAATGATTAATTATTAAAAAGGTAATGATATCTTACAGGTGTAGGTATGAATAGATAAAATGTGATAAAATTGGATTGTGTACTAATTCTCAAGGACAATTCTTATAAAATAGGATAAAAGAAATATTAAAACAAAATAAAAGGGTGATGTTGCTTTCTAGAGAGAAAAATTAGCAGGGGTCTTGATTTATTTATATCATTAAGGTAAAAATAATAAAATCACCCAAATTTGGGAATCACATTGTTTGACCACACAGTTTCCATATAATGTGCCAATTGTTCATGGTTGGCTATAATATGGGGCACCTGCTTTGTTAGGATGCATGATGTGGGAATCCGTGTGAAAACTATGCAAATCAACTTTCCAATTTTTTCTGATGTTTTCTCAATACCATGCAACCCCTGGAACATGGTTAGGAAAAAATGGTTATCCTATAGCACCCCAATTTCTAGTCTCATAGTGTTAAAAATCCATATGATCTTCCACACATGATTTCCTCTAACTAGGAAAAATGCCATTTTCTCTCACCGACCTAGGTTCTGACCTCCAAAAAATCTCTTGACACCCACAAAACGTTCGTTAATTAATGCGTCAAACATTTTAGGTCAATAAAAATAATTAATCCCATATTTAAAGGATTCATACTAAATTAAAACGTTAGGATTTACTATCCTTCTCATCTAAGGAAAAGTGTCCCCAAGTTCTCCTACCATTGGTAGTGATGCATTGTTAGATAACAAATCTAGCCACTGGTTACATACGTCAGTCTCCCACTCCTATGTCTTATCTTGTACATGGTCATGATTCAATAACACCAATAATAGAGGGACATTCTGATCTCAATGAGCCTTTATGCCCAAATTAATGATGTCTATAGGATACTTCTTAAATGAATCATCAACATCTAGCTCAACATCCTCTATAAAAAAGTGTGGGATAGATCAACACGATTGTAGTGATGTTTATGAATTGTGGAAGATGTCATTCATTGAACGATACCTATGAAGTAGTGGATACCGATAAGAAACGAACCAGACTCTCTCTATATTCTAAAATGGTCCTAGATAACACGACGACCAATTACATTATCTATGTATCTGTAAAATCCTTATCCTCGATAATACCCACATTAAAACACGATCTCCGACCTCAATCTCTAGAGGTTATAAATATTTATTTGTATGAAATTTAAATAAATATTGTATAGTATAAATATTAAATATTATCAATAGATCCCTCTCTAATGTCTCTAGAAGGAGATACGTACCTTCTAAGGATTCTTCTCCTACCTATACACACTATTGGAGTGAATGACAAGGCCTACCACACAAGGCATTAAAAGGATCCATATGAATCATCACATAGAAGGTATTATAATAAGAGAAATCTGTGAGAGTTATATGGTTCCCCCAAGAACCAATGAAATTAAGGACTTAGACCAGAGAATTTTCACTAAAATTTGTATCATTCATTCTAGTTTTTCAGTAGTCTAGGGGGGAAAGGCTATACTCAAAAGCACTTATGCACCAATATCTTTCTACAACCACATCTAGAACCATGTTTTCAAATAAGAGTCTCTATCTAAAACGATACTATGAGGAACCCCATGTAGTCAGGTGATCACATGGAAATATAATCATACAGTCTTATCCAATGAAAAAGTCTACTAGATAAGAATGAAGTGGGATTATTTTTTTAGTTAGTCAACAACTACCCATACATCATCACTACCCATTGGAGACCTCTGTAAACCAACCACAAATTTGATGGAAATATATTTATTTTTACATTTTGGGAAAAGAAGGGGTTGTAACAATACTGTTGGTATCTAATAATCTTCTTTCACATACTGAATGGAGAAACACCTAGTAATAAGGCCTACTATATGATGTTTCACCCTAGACCACCAATATTGGCATCATATATCTTGATACATATTAGAGATGCCTTGATGAACTACCCCATGAAAATAATGGTACTATTGAATCAAATAATCTGTCATATATATAGGAACTAGGACACTTCCATGTACATGTAGGATTATATCTATATTTATAGTCTAATCCTATGTCCGATTAGCACCCAAAATACTCTCATGGAGAGCTAATACATTATTATATGAACATTTTCCAAAAATATCCTTCTTAAAGATGGAAGAGGTAATAATCAAGGAAGATAGATAATACTTCTCGTTATCTTCATGAAAATTTATATGGAGTGTTGAAAATTGTGTTATCAATTTCCCTTCATCACTGGATTCCCGTATGGGCTGTGCATGATTTTTATGACTCATTGCCTCATATACTGGATTTTATTTCCCAGGTATATCTGCAAGTTCAAAATCAAAGGGGTAAATATATTATCCCAATATTCACTGTTTTGGGTTCATTTTCTGAAATATAATGATATATTTGAGACTATAATGGTATATATGTAGTAATAAATCTCTCACCCATTAGATACTGTGTCCATCCACATAAGGCTTGGACAACTACTGCTAGCTCAAGGAAGTGCATTGGGTAATTTTTATAATGGGGCCTAAACATCTAAGAACCATATGCAACAACGCTATCCCCGTGTATCAACACTACTCCCTAATAGATTCCTAATGCATCATAGAAATCTGTGTAGCCATTTTTAGGCTCTAGAATAATTACAACAGGTTTTGAGAGAAGCCTCCCATTTAGCTTCAAAAATTATATCTCACACTCTTATTAGTATAGGAACATAATACCCTTATTTATAATAAGAGTTAGAGGTGATACAAGGGCCGAGAAGTCCAATATGAAATGATTTTAAAATCATTCCATCCCTAATGAACTCCATATATCAAAAAAGTCATTTGGATGCACTCATGAAACTATAGCAATAACCTTATCAGGGTCGATATAAACTCTTAATTCCAAGATAATATGACCCAATAAGTGAACATTTTTTATCCAGATGTAGAACATAGAAATACTAACATAGATCTACTACACTCTTATTGTATGCGAAATGATATCAACAGGATTATCAAGGTCGCTACGAGTGTGAGATTACAACAAGAAGATATCTATAAAAACTATGAAAAAGGAATCCATATATGGGTGAAGCACTATATTCCGTAGATAAGAAAAATTGTGGGCACATTTGTAAGACCTAAAAACACAACATGGTACTCATACAGACCATACCGACTTTGGAACACTATACCGGGTATGAATGATACCCAATGTCACACTATATGATTGAATAATCATAGAAAAATATTTGAAAACAACATATCTCCTCGAATATGGTCTATAATATAATCTATTCAAGGAAATTGATACTAGTTATATACAGTAAGATAGTTCAACCATCTGAAATATATACATTGATGAATGTTCCCATCTACATTCTTATAAAAATGCATGGCTGAACCCCAGTTGGATGTTCTGGGCCATATAAATCCATTGGTAACCAAATTCCCTAACTACTGCTTGAATTCATGGAGCCCAGTAGGTTCCATCATGTCTAGAGGAATGGACACAAGAGCTACTCGTAGACTATGCTCAATCATAAACTATTCCACTCTCTTTGGAGGAAATCCAAAAAAATAATTTGAAAAAATTTCCCTAGAATGATATATTAATAGAGGCAATTCATTCCCAACTAAACATTGATCCGCCATGATGTTTTTGGAAATATGGGTGGTCACTCCACCTAGCCAATTATACTTTGGTGCAACTTTTCTATACATGAAATCCCACTCAACCATGGGTAGATAAATTCAACCCTCTTGTGATATAAATGATTACCTATGGTGATAGTAGTCTAAAAATTCATGAAATAGAACCAACCAATCCATCCCATAAATCCTTTATTAACCCTTAATTTTGAGAAAAAATGGTCTTGTAAGACAGGGTAATTGCCAATATTAAGGGGACAATCCCAAAACTAGTTTATTACCTCAGACTTTACTCCAAACAGTGTATCCAGGGTCATTACACAATAGTAAAACTATATTTCAAGACCATATAATTCCACGATAGAATAAAAGATGAAGGTGTGTAAAGAACCTATATTAAATAATAAATATACTATAATGGATGATACTAGAATAGTGCCATGTACTTTAGATGGTCATAGAGCCTGATCCTAGGGTATCTGTTGTAATTCTTGTAACTGACATGATCTGTATCCATATGCTACTACTATAATACCATAATAAAAACTGATATCCTAACATAGGTGGTGATCAGATTTATGGCTACTATGACCATATCCTCTTCCTCGGCTAGTCATGTCATTGCTACTCCAACTCACCACCTGGTGCACCACAAATGAACATTCCCCTATAGATGGAGCTAGTGTGGAACTTATTCCACAGGATGATAATGGAAACTTCTAACAAAATATTTTAACATTACTTGTATGACCTCAATACTAGAAATCCAAAGATTATCTATCACACTGACATTTCATAAGCCCATGTATTCCAAAATAGTGACACTTTATAGAGATACTATCAGAGGAACCCTGGCTAACTCTCTTGTGATGAGAAACCTCATTGGAACATTTTCTACTATGGGAATATCTATCGGATTCCTTTTTTCCATGTTCCTATATTCTTGGTACTATAAACATCTATCATGTTACACTCTAGGATACGAGCCTGATTGGATATTTCAAAAAAAAATGGTAGGTGGGAGACATTCTCCTTATTACATATTGAATACATGATCCCATTCTCGAAGCATCTAGAATGTGAAAACTCATTATAAGAAAGAAGCTGTCAAATTATCTAAAACCTATTTAAACACACTAAATATTCACTAATTAACAAAGAACTCTACTCATGGTGCATGAATTATCTATCTCTATTAGCTCTCAGAATATGAGGAAATTAGTAGTCATAGATGTCTATCTAGAATTCATCACATACCATTCCCTAATGGTGACCGACCTAGTTAATAAAATCCCAATGACGATTGGCCAAATCCCACAATGTACAGGTTGCATGATTGAACCTATGTTATAGAGGGGTCTCCAAATAAACAAATATAGACAAGGTTTTCTCCATCCAGAACTAAGTAGCATGTGGACTGTAATCCCCCAATAAGGAAGGAGGATGATGTTTCTATAATTGATAGGCCAGCTCAGCCATCATAGGTGCAGGACATAGAGCACCGTGCCAGGATGACAAAAGATGTCAAAAACTACGAAGAAGCTAAGAATCAGAGTGTAGATCATGTAAAATAGGTGAATCCAAATGTTGAAATCTTGGCGGTAATACTGGAATATCATGTCCCACCACTTCGAGAGCATGGTTGTAACCACAATCCCAATGCCCGACATGAGTACATCAAGGAAGAATTGGTTTACAAATGATAATAACATGCCTCAAAATAAGCTAGATGTTGGTAGATAGTTACAATATCATAATAATATCATAATAATGGCTCACTTCCCCTATAATAATAACAAATCATCCTTCATAGTAGGATAAGTATTTCTATGTTCTCAATCATATTATTCTAGGGCTCTAGGGGATTATATGTTATATGTACCATTTCTAATAATGTACTTGAAACCATTTCATATTAATATGGTATGTTTCTATTTTACAATTTTCATTATTTTATTTATATATATCATGTTTCATCTAAAATGGATGTAAAATCCCATTGAATCGTGGACTGTACTCTTTATCACTGAATATTGACACCCATTTGGTTTTCATCTAACTATCTGACATAGTAATTAACAAATCTAACCCATGAGGGCCCATAAAACCTCATGAATTGAAACCAACAATAACTCAATATCAATAAAAAAAACATAAGTATATCTATAAAAACAAGGCATAATCAATAAAAATATTCATATGATGAAATAATAATAGTGAAATTCACCAAAATGGAATGGAAATATGCATGAAATGAAAACTCTTGGCACCCATGATGATGCATGTAACGATTATCCATTCAATCGTATCATGAGGGAATAGATGAAATAATATCATCAATCTGAATTGTAATAAAAAACCACACATAGAATGTGTAACCCAATAGTGAATTTATATAAAAAATAATGGGAAAAAGAGTACAACAATTATAATTTAGTATAATTTACATTTTCCCTAAACATGGGTTCTTGATACACAAGGATGGATTATGACTAACAAATAAGAATTTGTAAAATAAAATATATTGTCTCCAAATATTAAGGAAAGAATGAATCCATTGATACAAATTTAGGACTTCCAAAAACCATATTCCAAATATGTTTCCCAAAGCCTAGTTGTCTATGTGGCCTCATGTACATCTCCCCAAATGATAGCGGCTACCGAGTAGTAGAGATGTCCTGGGGTATGTTTGTTGGGAGACTATTCCCTCATTACTATAGTGTAGAAAAAAATAAGTGTATTATAATAGGTTTTAAGAAACATATGAATAATAATAATAAATAGAATGCACAACATATGTATAAATGAAGAATAATACAATATGTGAAATAGATATAAATATAAAAAAGCTGACGATGATATTTTATGTATATATAAATATAGAAAGCATGGATATAGAGTATCTTAAAATACATGATATATGAAATATGAAAAAGGAATCCAAAAACAATCCACCAAATCCTGAGCTCTAATTATAACATCTACTACAAGATCCATCTAAAAAATCAGGAAGTCAGGTGCCCGATGTGACACACTTCCCTTTATTAACCCCTACATACATATAATCTTACCGGGTTCCAATAGCAGCCTAGATAGGGTGTGAGATAAGTATCATTAGGTAACCACAAATGGTTTCAATACCTTTTATTCAAGGTGACATAATCTAAAATAGTGTAAAATATTATGTATAAAAAAATAAGTACCATGGTAATATAGATTCTCAATTAGAAGCATTAACCCTCGATCCAAGTCTGAACATGTAACATGTCACATTATTAGTTATGTTCCAGTTTATATAATTACATCACATGAGTCATATATAAAAATATCTTCACCTTGTTATAGTAACAATCAAGGTTCTAAGATGTTATAAGGAAACCGTGATGATATTTATAAAAAAATTAACCATGGTAATAACTGTGGAAACATATACTTTAAAGGGTAAAAACTCTATATTAATTGATTCTTGAATATAAGGTGTAAGAGTGTGAACAATGGAACATTATCCAATACATTAAACGATAATTAATCTGACCACGTCCAAGGAAAACAACATTAGAAAAATTGGATAAGAAATGAATATGACCAAGGATGTAACCGAGGCACCTCGTCTCTATAGATGTCATAGTGGGTCTAATGAGTGTATCTATTTCATAAAATATAGTAATTTTGTGATCCTATCATGTCATACAAGGAATACATTGATATATGGGGATCATGTTCCATGGTTGAAATCAACCAAGGATACTGACTTCCGTGAATTAGATTGGATTCCATTCATGGTTAGGGAATTTACTCATGAATCCAAAATCTATAGCAAGTGTTTACATTTTTATAATGATGACATGATCTATATGTAATTAGAAACCTAACAAATTTTTTCAGTTAATAATCAATGCCATGTAATTAACCACACCATTTATTAGGTTATGTGAGCAAAAAAATGGTTCAAGCCATTCATCATTTCACGATTCATCTAATTAAAGGGTCATACCATTAGCTGGGTCATTCCACACTCCCAAATGGTGGAGAAATAATGTCATAACAAATTATTTAGACATAACTGGACAATAAAAGAATAAATATGGAAAATCACCCTACATGGGGTGAACATCATTATGGATTTATCAACCAATGATGGTTAATATTTAAAGAATGGGTCATAAATTTTTTTTCTATGGACTACATGAAAGGAATATTAATTAATCAAATAATGCTTGATGAAATATGCATGTTATGAAGAAAATTTATCAAATGATGAATCTAGAATAATGAGTTATAGACAACATACCTAATAATTGCATGAATCTCCTCATCTAGTTTCAATTTATAGTTTGGTATTCATTAGAATAGATCTCAAAAATTGATCAACACCATAAAAATATAGCATAGGATCTTGCATCTAAATATGATGGGTTATAGGTCTAATAATGTTGAAGTAATAAATAGGAATTGAGAACTTATCCATGAGTATAAAAATGAATGAATGGAGGTCAAACCAAAAGTTGGACAGACAGTCAAGGATATTTCCTTGAATATTGGCACAAGGGACATCAAAAGAGTTGAATAGGGGGACACTATCTATTAGAGTGAAAATAATGATGAGGGTGTGGTTTAATTAGAATTTTATTTAAAAAATTATAAAAGAACCAAAAATTTGGACAACATTTCAACACATGGTTTTACAAAAAAATTTCCAACCATTCATTGTCAACTATAGGAAAGGAGTACACATAGGGTTAGGTTGCACAATTAGGGGAACTGTGTCCCTACAATGTGAATATCCTCAGATATTTTTGTTGTATTTTTCACATAGCCAAGCATCTCGTAACACACAGTTAGGAAAAATAATGCACCATATTCTACCCCATTTTCTAGCCTCACATGGTTATAACAAACCATGTGACCTTCTATACATAGTTTTCTCTATCTGTGTAACATTACATTTTCTCCCACCATCCCGAGATATAATCTCTAAACTAGCTCTACACAACCAAGAACCTTTTGCTAACTAATGAGGCCACCATGTATGGTAAATAAAAGTGAATAAGGATAAATTTTAAAGGATCCATTAATGAGTAAAAATTTTGGTTCTTATAATATGATTTAATTATAACCTTTTAATGAATTTTTATTATCAATTTCCTTGTTAAAATCAATTTTTTGGGTAATAACTTATTTTCATACCATGTATGTTTTGGTTTTTTATTTTATTTCATTTTAAATTGAATATGGTTATAAATTCACCACAAAAATAACCATGATAAAATTATAATATATAATCATTTTATGTATATTTATATTAATTCATAAAATATATAGATAGAAAATAAATTACACAATTTATAAAACTGATAGGTCGTACATACATGGGAATGTTGTTTTCAATTCCTCAATGAATCGAAATAAAGGAAGGTAAATAGTATATAAAAATTATTATGTAATTATTTTTTAACATATAAGACTTATATTAATAAAAATTAAACAAATTACCATCCATATAAAATGTCTGTGAAAAAATAATATCCCTTCGTGAGGTGGAAGTCCACAGTACACACGAGTGACACAATCATTTTCACATGTTATGGAATGTTTGAGGTTATATTAGTTATTATAATTCCTGAAGTTTCATTATTCCATAAATATAAAATAACTATGTTAAATCTTCATTATACCAATCCAATAGATTTAGTGATAGAAAATGAATTTTCTTGGTTCGTGATCCTGTACTCCACCATACACATGACCAATTGTTTCATTTCCGATTTCATGGTAAATGAGAAAGATGTAGGTCATTACATTAACATTATAACATCTTATTTTATCGAGGAAACTAATTATCATATTTTGGCATGGTTAAGAATTAGTTGAAGGGGTTTTGGGGAGAAAAAAATTAAAGCACAATATTACTAACTATAACTCCTCTTAGGACCAACCCTTTATGATTAAACTTAAATCCTTCATATTAGGGTTTCCTAAAAAATCCTCTAGGATATGGGGATGGAAATATGGAATGGATATTGGAAATTATTTAATGATACAAAGTAGTTTTCATGTATGAAGAGGAGAGGATAGCGGTGTCACATTTATAAGTTAGTAAAGGGAAACACTAGAAATGTCTGAATTGAAAATGGGTACCCACTATTTAAAATTAAAAAACAAAACAAAATGGATTTTTCTCAATCCATATATGAGATAAGGTTAATAAATTTATAAAAAATGATATTTTCATATGTATATAAGTCATTAAAAACATTATTATTTTTTGTTTTACCCCTAAAACACCCATTTTAACCTTAATCATAGTAGTTTATTATTAACGTTTTGACAATTAATGATGAAAAATGTTAATGTAAAAATGTCATTTAATATTAATTATGATGATTCAAAGCATGGAATCCTATTTTCCAAATTCCATTCTTCAATTTGGAAAATTTTAAATTAAATTTACACCACCAAACGTGATGGATAATGTGGTTTTCAAAATATAAACTTTGCATATATATAGAGAGTTTTAATATCAAGATTCAATATGAAATTTTTTTCTAATAAAATAAATTATATTTATAAATATTTTTTTATATAATTTTACTTTCAGAACCATTTTATAAATAAATTGTTCTTGTAAATTCTTTAAATGTTAATAATTTATTTTAAAACAAGTATTATTTTTTTCAAATATTAAAGAAATAATCTTTGTAGAAAATTACAAAAAATAATTTGAAATATAATTTTAACATTTATATTTTAAAAATTAGTTTATTATTGTCAAATAAATTTAATCAAATATTTTTTTAATTATTTGATCAAAAATATTTATAAATTCATTTTTTTAGAAAATATAAATTTAGAAGCATAAAATTTTTTTTCTAAAAATTAAGAACATATTTATAAACATTATGTCAATATATGAAACCATACTATTTAATTTTAAAAAAGGGGATTTTTTTGAGTACCACATTGGTTAATGGATAGGTTATAATGGATATATTATAATAGTGATATTAATAGTATATTTTGGGTTTTTAAAACATTTTATTACGTGTCACTCAAGTTATCGAAAAAATGTATTATTAAAAAAATATATTATTCATAAAATCCTAGGGTTTACATTATACCTAGTTAAATTTAATTTACCCACATAAATTCATCACTCTAATATAAAAAATGGTGATACTTTAGCCACCTCATATTTATAGGTTCTGAGGTAGCTTCTTCAAATAAGCTATTCTGCCACAATACATTGACTAGGTGGGTGGTTATGTTTTATGGAAAATAATCTCCACAATCCACCCTACATGTTCATCAGTGGAAGCTTCATTCTAAGGATGTATAACATCTATCGTTTTATACTTGATTGATAATGTATTTATTTCCTTAAGAGTGAAAAATAGAACATATGATGGTCATGAGAGCTATCAATGAAAGAAAAAATTGATAAGATACATCTTAATATGTTCAATAACATAAAAGGGGATGATATAACTATGATTTATTTTTACAATATTTCAAAATAATTTTTCTATCTTCCATGGAGAAATTATTTGAAACATTTTTGTCACCATCTTCAAATTATATATCACATTATCTTTTCTACTGACAATGTTCACCCCTAACGTGTTTCAGAATGAATATAACATTACCTACCATTGTATAATATTTCTCAGGCCCCAATATGATTAATTCTACATCATTAGCATAATACAATGGAGTTCTACACCTATATCTATATTGGTATTTATAAGGTGAAATTTTTGTTTTCTAGTGGCATCTATTATTGTATGAAAACTAAAATAATGAATTGTATTGACATTAACAAAAATTGAAATTCATAATTAATTATCATACAATATCCAATAGTATATTAATTCTTCTCTGAGACTATAAATATATTCTAAGATGTTACATATTGTATAAACATAACATTGTATCCAAATTATATTTAATACTTCACTTGAAATATGTGGTAATGAAAAAATCCTGACCAGATACAGTGGAATATACTATTAAATGAAAACCTAACACTTCATTAATGTATATCCTTGTGAGAAATATTATCTGATAGTGATGATTTGTGTTGAACATGTATGGTGATCAACTATATCCCATAAAGACATATTCTTTTTATATGATTTGGGGAATCAAATTATAAAATCCTTCGTGATGTTTTAAAATTCATATCTTCTTTGGGAAATGGTAATAATATCCCCATAAAATTATGTCTCTCAACCATCACTTTAAAAAAATAAAAATCACTACGATACAATCTCAGTAATATGTCCCTTCATCTAATCCCACTAGAAATACTAATTCAAATCACAATATATCTATGTACTTCCAGCATGAATGGATAATGGAGATTTTTGAGACTCCTCTAGAATATCATCCATAAAATCAATAAAGGTCCCTAAACCATAATACACAATAACAATTAATATTAAAACTACTGTTATTTCTCACATTCTTATATAGTTTCAGAACATCCTTCTATGCTAATAAATATATAGTTGTATTGATGAAGAACACTAATTTTAAAATGCTATTATTTCTCCAATTATATTTGGATTTCCAACATCCAACCTTAATAAATATAGAAATTATGGATATTTTTATCTTCATCATGGATAAGATAGAATGATTCTTTTTACTCAACACACTGGCTACCTTGATTGGATTCCAATGGTGGTAATGTATTGAGAGGTGTTAATATTTATTGAGCTCCAACCATATCTTTTTACACATGTTCAACTATATCTATATGAATATATAATTTAAAATATTATGATTAGTATATATATCACACCTATCTCTATAATGATAAAACCTTCATATCTTATGTTAATAAATTACTATAGCTATCTCCAAATCACTGGATAGATAATTTTCCTTATTAATCTTCTATTTTCTGGGGCCACAAGCTATCACAATTTCATTATATAAGATAACTCATCCTGATGCACAATTTTATTCATCAAGATATATAATAAGACATTCTAAAATGTGGGGTAATGTATTTATAGTTTAACTGAGTTTACTTCTCCTTGATTCCTAATATTTTTTCCAAAAACTCATTTATCTAATGAAGTTGGGTTAATTTTTAGTTAAAATGGTTTTTTGAATTGATATTAATGAATAATTATCCAAAAACCATTGAAAATTTCAACACAAACCCTTAATATTTTGAATCATAGTCATAATGGTTAGTATGTCCCGACATTAAGTGGCCTCTGTCATTGATGGATCTGTTGATAGTCCCTACCTTGATATTACATTACCAAAAAATGAATCTATTTTAGATAAAATTCACACATAATTTTTCATACAAAACCTTCTTTTATAGGGTCATTATCACAATCCCAAAATGATCATTATTATCTTCCTTACACACTGAATATCTAATAATATCATCTATAAATACTACAACAAACCGATCAGGGTAATCTATATAGACTATATTCATTAAATCAACGAATATAACGCAAGAATTTCTACGATAATATTTCATCATAATATACACATAGTGTCTATTACTTTTACGAAATATTTTATTTGGAATAAACTACTTTGTAAACCTTAATTAATTATATGAAAAAGTACATAGATTCACATAGTTTATCAAACAAGCATTAAATATGATGGAGAGGATACTTGTTATTAATTTTGATATAGTTCAATTCATGATAAACAATGTAGTGTCACATCAGTCCATCATTATCCTTAAAAAAATATCCAGTCCACAATAGTGAGACACACATTACCGAATGAATCCATTTGAATGATTCTAGAATTTTTTCTTATTTAGTTTTGGAAAATCAATTGGGACCATTATATAGTAAGTCTATAAAATAGTAATAGCTCTAGGTATCTGTTCTTTTTCAAACACAACATTATATTTTAACGGAAGTGTATGAAACTAAAGCCGAATGTAACTGATGAACTACATTATAATAGGAAAAATAATTATTTTTATTTTTCCCATAACTATTAAATATAAACAAAAACTTTTTATTGGAATCAAGGCCAATAAAATGGGTGATATTTATATTGGAAATAATTATTTATCATCACACATGTAGATGATCATAGGTTGGTTCAGAATTTCTAATTTGACTTCTCTTCTTGGGAAATTGATTTTGTATTTATATGGAGAATGACAATCAATGTATAATATAACATAATATTCAACAAGAAGAAGAATAAATAGGATTTTAGGATGCACATTCACCTAAACATCAATTTGAAGAGATTCATAGACTAGATATGTGGTCATCGTACAATGACTTTTTTTCACTTATAACTCAACATGTATTCAATATGGTGTAGCTTCAATACCATTAGAAAATTATTCTTATATAAAAGAGTTTTTATTACTATAGAGATATAAAAAATTACTACCCATAGTGTGGATTGTATGTGTACCTTTTTCTATTTCGTTATCTTTCCCTTCATAAAAAGAGTTCTTTATTATGATTTCCCATTTTATATCACAGTAAGGGGTTTCTGAAGTAAATAATCATCATTAATCATTGTATTTGGAAACTTGTTTGTTTAATGACTATAATACATGTATCTAAAACCCCATAGTGTGTGTTTAGTTTATTCTGTGTATATTTCACTATGTTCAAAAGATTTGTTATTATTTTCCCATAACCGTAGAAATTTATTTATTGATGAACATCATTTCCACACATTATATATATATCAATTCTATTAAGTTAATTTCCTTAATTATTCCTTCCACACATCATGTATAATGAAAAAACATCTTCTTTTCATAATTTAGTTTATTTATTCCCTTATTTTTCATATTTTTTTATTATCAAAACAAATTTTCAGATGGGAAACCCCAATATCCAATTCCTACTTTACAAAACATCGAATGATTTATTCATATCTACCAAAGTCACATATTTTTACCTCTATTTAGATTAATTTTGTAGTTCCATGGAAAAATCATTCAACATTACCTTTATGGTTGATGATAATACTAGAAGAATACCTAAAATTCATATAAACTTTTCCTCATATGTAAAAAAGGAATCATCACCATTCTATTTTAGATTCACGAATTCGTTATAAATTTTCTAATGAAGATTAAATTTAATGTACATATTGAAAAATAATACCTTAAAATCATCCCACACCATATAGAATATAACTTCATGTTACCTCATGTTATTGATAAATATACACAATTGATTCCCTTTTCCTTCTATATGTTTTAAATTGAATTGATTTTTTGATGATCTATATATTAGATAAAGAAAAATAACATTTCAGATGTACCAATACATTTCTCTATAACTAGTGTATTAGTTTAACCTCTAACAGATGTTTTAAATATCATCATGAAGGATAAAAAATAATTTAATTACCTCATTTTAAAATTTTGATGTGGAGTGTGATTCAATGATATAGATATTTTTTGGAGAATAAAAAGGATTCCCTGCATTACATAACCTATATTTTTGAGTTTCTCATGATTAAAATCGTTTCATTATCCATTTAATGAGAATTAATATAGTTACTTCATGTTCCAACCATTTACTAAAATAAAAAAAATAATGTTTATAAAAAAATAATAACAATGGGGAATGACATAATCATGAAGAATCACTTATAGTATGTCTAAACAATTACACCCAGTTTTCAATATACCACTCCTGGGATTTTCTAAGGTCATTCATGGTTATTATTAAAATCCTTCGTGAGTGATTGTAATGAGTTTCTAATTTTTTAAAACATGTCCCTATTGAGTATCAAAACATGTGACTAAATTTTTTTTTCATGCACTATGTGACGATAGATTCGAGTAAATTTTTCTGTTTTCAAAGTTAATAACCCTAAGTATAACTCTTCTAAATGAAAATTGACATTTAATATCCATACAAGTATGTAATTACACAAAAACCAATTTCTATATCCTCCACTAAAATTCTAGGATATTTCCCTATATATAGACTTATCTGTATGGTTCTCAATATTTTTTTCCCATCATATATTCCAATGTATTAACAAAACCATTCTCTAATACCAACTATTGTTAATGAAAAATTTCATACATAAATAATGAATCTTCCTACATTAATATTAAATAGATAACAAAACAATCCTTTCTAGAATAATTTAGGTCTAGTTCATTTTGAATAATGGAAACGTAAACAACTCTTTCATTGTTTAACTAATAAATCTCCCAATAGGTAATTTATATCATCACCCTTCTTATATGTATCATAAATAATTCCATTCTTCACAACCAAGAGAATAAAACAATACGAAATGTTGATCTTAGAGGCTCATTATAGATATAGAAGTCAAATATCAATATAACGTGTGTATAAAGATATTAGAAAATGAATATATCATTTTAAAACCAAACACTATATATCATTTATCATAACATGATCCCTAGAATAAATCATTATAGTTCAAAATATATAAACCTTATACGAATCACATAACATGATCCATGAGATCATAAAATTGTCATATGACATCGATTTGTGTCATTAATAAAGAAATAGAAAATTATATGTCAACAAAACCCAATGAGGCATTCATAACATGATTTTTTTTGATAAACACCCATGTAACTAATTTGATATTTTTATGAACACCCATGTAACCTCTAATAGAAATGAGATAACCACCCACATGTACCTTATTCACGATTCAGATAAACCCATTGTAACATATTTTGGGCACGGGATAACATTATATATGGACTATGATCCAATAGAACATTTAATATTACCCAATAAATTATAATAAATTTATATCCAACCTATCACATAATTAAAATAATATGTATCCTTTATATAATATCCTAAAATAATAATCATTTCAAAACCCACAAATTGGAAGTAGGTTTCATATAAATTTCCTCATAGAATAACCTGTGGGAAATAAATGGGTTTCATAAACATATTTTCATCATAGATATAAACCATATAGTTAAATAATAAGGGTACTATAATTGGATCATATTCCTAAAAAACATTATATAACATCAAATGAGGTCTTCTAAGATTTAAGATTATTTTGAATACATAGTTGGAAAATTAATTTTGAAAAAATAACATTCCAATTGAAAAAAACAAATTTAAAATAAAAAAATATTCACTATTGATTAAAAAAAATAATTTAAAATATCCCTGGAAACCTATAATAGGTGTTTTAATCCATTTATTTTTCATTAATGTGTGAGATTTCCTTTATTAAATACACATTAAAATAAATAAATATTTTAAATTTTTGGTTAAAGTCATAAGTAATATGAATAGAAAATAACAAGAAGTTTAATTTTTTTTGTTTTAAAATTATTATTCAGGTATAATTATGACATTTATAAATGTTTTTATAAAAATAAAACATAATTTATATCGTTTAAAAAAAATAAAGGAATAGGAAGAGCATGATTTTTGACTGAAGGGAGAAATAATGAAAGTTTTTTGTACATAAATTATATTGAAATCATGAGTATTTAAAGTGTAGAAAATGAAAGGGAAAATTTATTTTCACTAAATAACTTTAGGATATGAAAATTAATGAGTTTATTTGAAGATATTTCCTAACATTTCATCATAAAAAACATAATCAAAACCCCTGATTATAAATAATGCGATTAGAACATAAAAACATTACCAATTTTTTATCTTTTGAATAATATAACACATTAATGAAATAAAATTAAATGGATATTTATATACCTTCATCCCATAATTGGAATCATAAAAGACAATCCTGTAATTTATTTACACCACCTAAAAGATATAATTAGTGAATATTTCATGTGTTTTGTGGAAATAAAAGTGAGATGAACATCCCTAACCATAATCTACTACCTAATTCGTATACATTTGAAAATTATATATAAAAAATATATATTTATAATAAATCTATTACATAACATTTATAATATATATAATACCATATATGATTTACCGACATTGTTTTATTATCCTTTTATTAAATGTTTCCTTATAATAACCATGCTTTCAGGTAATAACTACTTCGTTTTCCATGTATGTTTTGGTTTCCAATTTTTGATCATTTGAAATTGATCATGGTTCAATAATGTATTGAATTTTAAAAATTATATAAATATACTATATATTAATTATATATTTATTTATAGTAATACCTAATTGTTAGAGATAAAAAAATGACACATTTCCTGTTGATGGTAGGTCATAATTTTTCTTGAGCAAGGTTTCCATTTCTTTGGATGATTTAATGAAAGGATGATAAATAATATACATAAAATATATGTTAATTATTATTTAATATATATCAAATATATAAATTATATTTATCCCTAATACCATTTATTTAAATCATTATTAAAAAATAGATCACTTCACTTTGCAAGGCGGTAATCCACCATAAAAACGTTCTCTATTATCATATCCTATAAAATTGAAAGTAATATGGTATATATAGTATTTCCAATTAAAAAAATATAATTATTTCATGAATATAAATATAAATATTTCATATAAATTATTATATAATGTTACGATATGTCATGATGTAAAATATATCATATTGGTTCATGGGGTGGTAGTCCACTAAACACATGAACAAGAGTTTGACTTCTAACTTAATAGAAGTTGAGATATATATAGGTAATTACATTAACATAATAAAAATATAATTATATGATATAAAATGATGAAACGATATCAAATTGGATAATTAATATTTATTGGATTTATAATAAGAAATCAAATTAAAATTAATTGTCACGGACTATACCTCTTCATCAGAAAACCCATTTAGTTTTACCCATAAACCAATCATATAAGTGTTTTATTATAAAAATAAGGAATCTAGATTGTGAAAATGTAATTATTTAATGTATTTGGGTAGTTATTTTATAATTTATTTTTTTTGGGATGTGTTAAGATGATATAAAAATAGGTACTCTTTTATATGGGAGAGAGAGGACTAAGTTTGAATTTTTTTAAAGACAAATTTATAGCCATGTTTTATAAATGGAAAATCCAAAAAAATCCTCATTATAGTATCATCAATTAAATATTTTTTATATACGTCCATATAATTATATTGTGACATTTTTCAAGGTCACATAAACCATTATCATTTGGCTTCACCCCCAATAAACTTGTTTTACCCTTAACAGTAGTAATGATTTTTTTTATATTTTTACAATTAATAATGATTGAAAATTATATTTAACTTATAATATATTATTAATTATTCTGATTAAACATATTGAATCCATTTTTAAAAATTCCATTCAGAGAAGTGGGAATTTTTTATCTAAAATTAATACCTCAAACACAATGGGAACCATGTTTTTCTAGGAGAAAAATTCTATATGTATAGATATTGTTAATATAAATATTCAACAAAAAATTGAATAAAATGAAGTAAAAATGATTGTAATTATATAATTTTCATTATATAATTTCAATAACCAATTTAATATAAATTGTATCTTGTAAATTTTATAAATAAAAGATAATTTTTTGTTGAAAAGTTTTTTGTTTTAATATTCCTCAAAAAATTAATCATTATGGAAAATTCCAAAAAATTCATTCGAATATATTTTTTACATATAGATTTTGAATATGAAGATCATTTTTTATTAATAAATTTTATATATATGTAGAAAATGTAATTTTTTATTTATTCACAAAAAAATCCTTTTTTGTGAAAATTGTAATTTCAAAACATATAATGATTTTATGAATAATATAGATAATTTTTATAATTAAGTTATCTATACATAAATCCAATATATATAATTTTTTTATATGTTTACAATCTTAAATATTTCACAATATTTAATGGAAAGGTTATAATGGTCATGTTTAAAAATTAATATTAATAGTGTATTGTTTTTTTAAACGCGATTTTATGTGTAATAAAAGATATGAAGTAAAATAAATTATTTTAGAAGATATATATTTCTTAAAAAATTGTGATTTATTGATAAAACCTACCTAAACTAATTTGAAACATTCATCCCCATGTCCAAGAGGTTCTGTTATCCCATGTGTACAATTGTATAGGGCTTATGGTGTTTGTTTATGGTTGTTTTCCATTGAAGAGGTTTATCTATTAACCAGGTAATTTATGGTTTGTTTAATCTTAAACATCCCCAAACATATCATATCCATCCATGATTAATAAAATATTTATATCCAATATAATAAAATTTTATTTTATTTATGGTTAAACTTCTTTTTTCTATTCCATCCCATAGGACATGAAGACAATGCTTCGATATACATATAGACGACCACATCCATGAAGAGATGTGTTTATTTTTACAAAAATATCTCTCATTTAACATTATATAGATGTATTTAATTGATAGAATAAATTATTATAATATAATTTTTAATATTTAATGCTAAAATATTTTCTTCCTTGAAAAGCACATATCCTTTGAAGGATGATAACATTGTATATGTGTACACGCCGACTACCACCTCCCCGAAGTGATGTGATTCAAATTCTCTATTAAAATTAACAAGGATTGTAATAAGGATATATTTAGTGAATATATTTATATATATAATACTTATTATGTTATTATTGTTGTGAATAAGTTATTAATTATTTATCATTCTTTTTTATATACATTTAAAATTGGAAATATTACTCATGAGTATGTACGAACTAATATCACCACGATGTTTGGTAATAAATTTTTCATCAACCAATTAATTGAATGTTTTTAAAGGATTATATAATGAATAAGTATTATATAGATGAAATTATTATAATAATTCATAATAATAATCCATGACAAATGTTAAGCACCAAAGCTATCGAACCGATACATTCTTGGAAAATAAACACAAATTCACCTAGATAATTTTTTAATGGATAATTTTTAATGATTGGGAACTATTAAATAATAATATAATTATGTACAAAAATTTACATATAGTTATGATCAATTTATATATGTGTATCAAAAATATATTGTTTATTGATGAGGATAATATCATGTAAAAATAATGTTTCTTACTTGATGTAAGGGTTCGTTGTCTAAAAATTTATTTGTTGTCATATGTTTCATGTCATGAAAATATTTGTATTTATATATATTATATAAATAATTTTTGATATAATTTAAAATCAGTATATCTATATTCATTGTTTAGAAATTTAAATTTTATGGTATTTCATTTAATGTGTTTATGAAAAAATGGATACAATAGGGGTCAGGTTTGTGGTACATTATAATTTCATTACGAGATTATCAATTATATATATACAAGAAGGAAAATTATTTGATACTTATAATTTATAACCAATATATTTTTCTCTACACTATTTTTTGTTAAATATATTATTAATAATAATTTCCCCTCATTGGGTCTCAAAATCTGAAAACTGACATTTTTTAGAAAATATGACCATATTAATATTGTTTTGGATAGAAATCACTTTCCACTTTATCTATATTCTTCAAAATTATTTTATTGAAGTTTCTATAGACACTAAAATTAATTGAAAATTATTTTCATATTATATATAAATTACCGTACATATGATTAAAATATATATTTTCAAATGTTTTTCATATTACTAACGTTTTTATTTTCAAATTTTTTATAAATGAATGTTCTCTCTTAACAAATATTATTTGAAAGTATTTTCATGTTTTCAGTTCATTAAATTCAATGAAAATTTCATTAATTATTTTGAAGGGTTTAAAAAAATCATATTCTCATTTTTCAGAATATTTATGTTTTTAAAAGATACACATTGAAAATGGATGTCTTCTAATGATTTTCAAAGTGTATTTAATATTTTTTCATAAAATAATTTTTTCATGGATGAAAACTACTTTTATGAATTATAATGATCCATAAGAAATATGAATCTATGTTACTATCCTCTTTAATTCACTTTATGAATATTGATGATGATGTTTTAAGGATGATTTTGTAAAATATATTACATTCACAAGGGTTAATTATGTTATGATTAAATAATTTGAAACTCATTTAATTTCCATGTAGTATGCTATGATGAATGTTTTTATGATCATATGTAACACATATACATTATTTTCAATATATATGAAGTGTGGGACAATAATTATATATCCCTCTATTACACTGGTTAATGATTTATATCTCATTATATAATTATGTAATGTGTTATCCTAATTTCAGGTTAGAACAATTTATCATAGTCCACTTCCTATGTCCAAAATTTAATGATGGGAAACAGTTTCAGATCCTTTAACAGATAAGTGGACTTTTCAGAATTATATTTTATTAATATTTTTTTATTTTCAATGTAAATTCTAATTCCATAGTACTATAAAACATGTTAATGTTAATCTCCATGGATAATTATTTTGGCTCTCTGATTATATACATATCTCATGTTAGTCTAACACCCATTTTCAGGACTCGTTATTCTTAATCATGACTTATTTTTTATCATTTACAAGTGTTATGATCATATTCTCATATCATTATGCTTATTTAATTCTCACATATGATCATTGACTAATATCTCAATTTTCTACATTTACTGATCCTCTTAGCTCAAATGTTCTTATATATAAATATTCCACCTATTATTAAGAGGGGTATTAAGAATTTAATCCTTTAAGGGTACTATATGTTAAGAATTTTGGGGGAGTTGTTGAGAATATTTCACGAAAATAGATTTTTGTGTATTTACATTCCAAATATAAAAACCTTTTATGATCCTTGGGAATGAAGTTTTATGGGATATATGGAATATTTATATAATTAGTTATCAAAAACCGTCCTAGTGGGTCCCATGCGGAAATCCCCCAAGATGGACACCAATAGGCCACCAACAGGTGTCTAAAACCATGATGGAATATCACTAATTTGGGAGGATTTTCCTATGTACCTATACACAGAACATCATCATTATGCACAAAAAATTTTGAAATTTAAAAACCCCTAATTAAAGAATTCTTGCATAACAAAATATCCCACAACCAGATTATCACTGAATGTAAGTATAGTAATTTGGGGTAGAATACAACCCATGAAAAAAGTCTATAACCACACGTATGACTAGAAATAAAAAGATATTGGGACTACTGTCTAAAATCTACAAGAACACACCTTGGACATTCCGATGTCACAATGCTACGTCTAGTCCTTGTCTTCATAGGACTCTATCAAATGATCAATCATCTTCACAAGACCTGACATGTGTGGGAGAATTTTGTGCATGTGTGAGAATAAAAATACTCAACATGACAACCCGAAACCACAAAAATAAAATAAAAAAGGAATGAACAAGAAGATATATAAAGGTATATGTCCACAATTTAAATAATAATAATATCTATATATACACAACATGGACATGTAGTATAGTGGTAAGTCACATCCACTGCATACCAAACATTGGAATTCAAATTATATATTCCATGTAGCACTCATCCAAGGGAACATAATCCAATGTCTGGTAAAACAAATGATGTCCGTCTGAGAGGTACTACTCTTCATCTCTCACCATGAAATAGATACACTGACAGATCTAATGGGAGATAAGATACACTGATGATTTTCAAAGCTAGGTCTATGGGGTTATACCAACAACTCAATATGGATTCACCTAATTAGTAGAGGATAAAAACTCTCTAATATTGGTCATTTAAATACCAAGGACTCTGCCTAAGGAATAAAGAAGGAATAAATGATCTTACTTCTGGACTCTAAGGGGATTCCAACAACTCTATCTAGGAAGTCCAACTGAATGGATCAAATTCCTATGAGTTGGAATTGATTTTTACAAACCATAATGTAAACAAAGAAGGGTATTAACCCTAATGAATCCAATCTATGATACAGAGGAAAAGATGATAAATCCATGTAGGAAGTGGTACATGGTGTCTACTGGGGTCACATTCCATGTTCCATGACCACGAGTACTACATGTGTACTATGATACATGTATTTAGAACATGTCATAAAAAAGAGGGGTACAATGCATGTATAATGGGTCACATTCCATGTACATGAATTTTTAGTCGGCCTTTGTACTCTATCCATGTTCTAGTACATGATGTCAACACATGTATGAGATCATTTTATAGAAGCATGGTGTTGTCAATGTATCTAGTTAATTCAATGATTTGTGGGGGAGTACACACTATGATGTCAACCTGTCTACCCCACCACCATATACATGTACATCCCACATACATGTTGAGTCATCCAATGATGAACACATGTCGTGTAGTCTGGATTGCACACCATGTGTATCAGGTTTTCTAGAAACCTATCTTCTTACTCCACACACCTCGTTCGACCTTTTTTTATCTTTTTTTTGTGGCCCTTTTATCTCAAAACTCTATATCCATGGTCGGTTAAAAACCCTAACAACATATCGATGGGTTTTAGGACTTTAATCCAATTATAAATTTTATTTCACCCATCCCGACACAACTCACCCAAAGAATGAGTTATTCTAAATCACATCAATACATCTACCAAAACAATCTTCATACTTCTTTTGAGTCTTCTTGATTTTAAATATCTAGTTTCAGATTGTCATTCAAGGAATAGAAGGTGCACCAATTGATTGTTCAATGCCATTGGAAGAATAATGAATGTACACAATGAACATAAGAAAACTAGGGGGAAAATATGCACAAGGAACAATATAGAGGAATGAAACTTGGCTGATGTTCATTCCATCCACGATATATTTTATAAATAATGATATATTAATAAAAACAAATATTCATAAGAATTTTCACCCACCAAACCAAAAAAATAATCACATACTACATAAACCATCGATCCACGGGAAAATACATTTCTATATTAGTCTAGGTTTATCATAAGAATCATCAATGGAAATAGAAAATAAAAATAACACATCAAACCTGGATTCTAATCACCATCTGATAAATATTGGTCACTGCGTCATTTCCATTGGTGAGATATTCCATGATCGGTGTTCGTTGATCTTTGATCTGCCGTTACGTCACCGCCTACACATGAGGATTCTCCATAGGCTTCATCCTAATGTCACTAGATAATTCTAGGGATATGAGAATAGCCCTGAATTTCTGACAATGGGTTTATTTATGGAAAGAACCTATCTCTTAATCGTGGAATCAGCAAAATAAAATAATTTTCATAAATTTATTTTATACATTTTAGCGCATGTGATGAATTTCCACAACCTAGTCGTACCAAGAAATGTTTAGTCATGGAAAGGGTAAATATTCTATTATAAACTCAATGGTGAAATTTCATTTCTGATTTGGGAAACTGTTTATATGTTAATATACTTTTTTTGGAAAACTACACATGCATGATATTTAATATTATAATAATTTTCAATCATTTATTCTAATCACACCTGGCCTTGTAATTTCATGTTGTCTTAGATCCTAGTCTTTAAATTATTCCATTTAACAATAATAAATAATATATGAAAAATAATAGTAATTACAATCTCCCCACCATGGTGCTTTACGTCCATAAAAAAACCAAAATAAAGGATACTAAAAAAGATGCATGTTCTAAGCATGGAACTGAGTCCCCCACCCCAAGTGATCTCTTATAGATTATAATTTTACCATCAAAAATTCACTAAAGGAATCGACTTCCCATATCGGATCCTCTCCTACAGATCCTCAATCACTAGTGGGTACATAGCAAAAGTATCTCCATCCTCAATATCTAACTTGACTCATTCGATGATGAGAGATGGGTCGTGCATGTAACTAATCATCTGCAACACATAGAATATGTAATGTACATAGTCTATTTATGAGGGTAGTTTAAATTGGTATTCCACCTCATCATCTCTACACAATATCATTAAAGTGATGATTAACCTCGTAGATACCATCCCACCCCAGAGAAATCTCGACAATCCATGTCGAGGTGAATCCCATAGGAATAAATGGAATCCTACCTCGAATTCGAAAGGCCTCCACCATTTATCATCATAATACTTTTGTGCTTCTATACATTATTCATCTTCTATTGGTTGATCCATACCCTCATTTTCGTATCTCTCACAAACTGTGTACCCATGTGTGTTGTCCCTCCTATGTCATTCACGCAATTTGGTGACTTTCATGGATTCCTATAAAATACTTGCATTATTCCATTCCAATGGTGAAATCTGAGATGTTATTGTATGAAAACTCCACTAGTTTTAGGTGATCGTACAAACTTTGGATAAATTAAAACAAGAATTATTGCATCATGTTCTGTTGAAGATGAATGGTTCTCTCGGTATGACCATCCATTTGTGGGTTAGATGTTGTGCTCAATCGTAACTTTGTCCCAGATTCCTCTATTATTACCTTCTATAACTGGGATGTAAACTGATCATCATGATCTGAAACAATTGTTGATGTAACTACATGATGTTGAACTATCTATTGTACATAATGGTGTCCCAAAATGTATTCTAAACTATACTCTCAGATATCTAGTAAGTGGTTATACGTGGTGAGTCATTCAACGATCACCTGGATAAAATAGTTTCCCCTGGACAAATGTGTTAAAACCATCACTAAGATTATCTATATCCAATCCGACATCCATTCTAGCACCTCAGGTGGTTGAGCTAAACCCAATGGAAATTAGTGTCTAGACTTCACTTGATAATAATTAAGGCATCAAGAAACAAATTATGCCACTCTCTTTTTCTTCACTGGCCACCAAAACTGACATCAATGGTCCTTGATCATTTTTAAGCACCTAAACTATGCCACCAAATGGTACATATGAAACTCCCTTAGAACCTCCTCCCACTAAGACACTATTACTACTATACATCCTCTGAAAATAACGACGTTCTCCCCACATTTTTAATATCCATTGGGAGATTTACCTTTGAATATCTGAGTATGTAAAGTCTCAAAGTTGGTATCCCCAAGATATGCCTCTCGAACACACTATCTGAGTTGTAGGGTAATAACCATCGACCGAAGGTATGTCGCTCCATATCCATCCACAATGGATAACTGAAAAGAGGCCAACTTATCTGACACCAAATTCAGAAACTATATACTAGATCTTCACATGAGAGAATCTACCAACACATTCTCATTCCCAATATTATACATAATCTCAAAATTATAGTCATGGAGGAACTGTAGAAATCTCTTAAATATCACGTTCAGACCGTTCTGAGAGTAGATATATTTGATACTCTTGTGATCAGATTAGATGATAAACTGCTCGCCTATTAGGTCATTTTGCCACATCTTAGAAGTGAATATTACCACTTCTCTCTAAGGATCATGGGTTACACTATTCAACTCATGTCATCTCAACTAATGAGAACTATAAGAAGTCACTATGTGCCTCTACATCAGGGCACACCCAATACTAGTTACTAATTCATCATAAAAAACTACGTCTCATCATCCTCCTCTAGAAATCTCTAGATCGAAGCACTAATTGGACTCTACCTCACCTTGTGAAAATCCTACTTGAACTTCTCTCTCCTCATGAATGGCTTCTCTAAAAAATTTGTTACAATAATAGGTTATGATGTACTAGAAAATTCAAGTATGGATCACTGATAATATCCAGCTATCCCAGATATGATTTTCACCTCTATGTCATTATTAAGTGGATCCCATACTAACACTACATTGACCCTGGCCGGGTCTACTGCCACTCCATCCATTGAGATAATGTATCCCAAAAAGTATACCATACGAATCCCAAACTAGAGATCCTATAGTTTTCCATAAATATGGCGCTCTCGAAGTATCTCTAGAATCATATTAAAGTCTCCCATAGGCTCCTCCTCAGAGGTTGAGTAGAAAATGATATCGTCAATGAGGTCTACCATGAACTGGTCCATGTAAGGCTGAAATATCCGGTTCATATGTCTCATGAAAACTAATGAGGAATTAGCCCCGCTATAGGGAACCACCAAGTAATCATTGTGAATATAATGACAAATGAAGGCCATCTTCATTTTATCCTCGTAATGTACATGTTGCTGGTGGTGTTCTGATCTAAGGATAAAATTAATGAATAATTTTACCCCATTAAACTAATAAATGACATCATCGATCCTCAATAGTGGTTACATGTTATTCACAGTCATCTGGTTCAGGATCTGGAAGTTCAAATACATTCTCAAGCTCATATTTTCCTTTTTGGAAAACAAAACTGGGGCTGGGATGGGTGAAACACTTGGTCTGACGATGCCCTCCCTATGCAAGTCCTCCAATTACACCCTTATCTCATAAATCCTGGTGGGATCCATCTGATATGCTGCTAGAGATATCGGGACCATCCCCAAGTGTAAATTAATGTAGAAGTATTTCTCCCAGTGGGAATCTAATCTTGTAAAATCTTCAAGAAAGACATCCCCATACTCCCCCATCAAAACTAGTAACTGAAAGCTCATAACATCTTGTATGATGAGGTTAATTCTATCCACCTGACGAGTAATTAGTTTCACCCTAAAAGTCATGATTCCATATTATGTTTCATAGATTTCCACTTCACTTATAAAGAAAAAATCTAGTTTCATCACATTGGACACAAAACACCCTTTACCTAAAATATACAATTCTGAAATGAACTGTAGTAACCAATCTATACCAAGAATAAAATCTTAAGTCCTTGAAACTGCCAAAAATAGGTTCCAAATGAAATTCGCTCCTCCAAGGGTTTGGTCACACTACCGACATAGGTGTGTGATCATTGAGTCTCCTCCAGTAGGTTAATCTAAGAAGAAGGGTTGAGTCTAGTGTTCATCTAGAATCTATAGGTCTCATACAAGATTGATGTAGAGAATAACATGATTTGAACATGTTTCTATTAGTATGTAAACTAAGTTATAAAATACCTACATCATACCTCATATCATTCATGGAGCACCTAGGTCATATTCATTGAATGCATGTAGCTTTACCCACCCCTATCCTCTATCTCTCTGAGCTAGACATGGGCAACCTAGTAGTGGTGGTAGCAAGTGAAAATGTTGACTACCACCTGGTGCTCCCCCACTCCCTATACCACATTAACTGCCTGGAAGATATAACTACTCCAATCACTGTCTATTCCTCCGTGGTCCATCCAAAAAAACTCTATCGGTAGTATAAATGGTTGAAAAATATTGAGGGATATGTCCCCATCCATCACATAACTAACATTACCTCAATCTAGGATGACTGGACCCACACTATGTTCCAAAAACCGAAAACCCTTTATCCTAGGAAATCCTGTTTAAATACATCCCACATCGAGGTCCTTGATACTGGCATCGAATCTCTAATCTCTAAGTATCAACTCCATCATGCCCACAGAATATTGTTAGTAGATGTATATTCTCACCAAAGAAGCATTAAACAACTAAATATTTATCTACCACCCCATTATATGTCAGAATTCATAGTGGGAAAATGCGGATTTGGGTGTCTCTACACAAACCTAACATGGAGGTCGGAGACCTAATGTAAAGAGCTATAACAATTTCCATCGAGTACATGGAAATGATGGAAAACCTTGATGAAAAATCAGCCATTTCTATGATTCCCTAATGGATATGCAGAAGATATTTCATATGAATAGTTCTCCGTATAATGGGTGAGAACTCCTCCTCGAAGAGATGCTCAAACTATGTCCACAAAATAGTTTCCTCATCAAAATTCTGGAAGGCCGAACTCTTCCATTGTCCCACTAAGCTCTATAGAAATCTCGCCACAAGGACCACCATCTAATTAGCTGGTGTCCTGAAATGATGGAAAACTCAGGTCCCCACCTTATTCCAGTCCTCAATCTCCTGTGGAATGTGCTTCCCTAAGAACCTAAGGTGCCTCTTTTAGTGAAAATTTTCATGAACACTCATAAAATTCTCCTCATCCGCTGGTACTACAGGTACCACATGATACTCTATAGGTGCAGGTATGGATGGTGCACCCCAAGAGGTTACATCTAGGAAATTGGTCCATGTATCAAAGCCTCCTCAATGAGGGGTCATCATTATGATCAATATTCTGAATCCTAGATTATATGCATCATAGAGGCATGGTGTAAGAAAACAAGATGTACCAATGAAAATGAGTATATCTATATAGGTCACTAAAGAAGGACGTGAAAAATGAAACCCATTCCTATACGATGCATGTACCATTATATTCCCTACAACCAATGTTTTCTTGTACCGAGTTGAATAGAAGGCTATCAATGTCCTTGTGTAGGGATTCATCGACCACCTCCCCTGTACTAGAGACACTGGGCAGAAAAATGAACTCAAAACACTTAACAATTTCCCCCAAAATGGAAACATACTCCTAGTCCTAATATAGAACTTATATGGCTCTGATTCCACTCTATCCTAACCTATTAGAGTGGTGACCATGCCTTAAATCACCAATCCCCCCCCTTTTAGGCCATGGCCTAGTGATTAGAACCATGTAGGAATAAAACTAACATGGGATAAATTTCTTATGTTCATGTATACACTCACACATCTCCAACCCCACAAAATGAGGAAATATAAAAACCACTAAGTAAATAATGAATGAAAACCACAATATCGCCCATCTAGAGTATGAAAAAATGTATGTAATGTAATAAGAGAGGAAGTATATCCCACAAAAAATAGTTTGTAACCACAAGTCCAACCTGTAGGAAAAATATACTAGGACTGCTATCTGAAATCCATAGGAACACACCTCGGTTCTTTGGGTCACATAAAGAACCATAAAGTCTTAGTCCTCGTAGGAATCATTCAATGATTAAATCATCTTCATTAGACAAAAAGAATGTGGGAAAAATCACGTGTTTTTGTGGGTATAATAATATTTTCATAGAATACCATAAATCCACAATGAAATATAAAAAATTAAAGAAGAGTAAACACTACACAAGTATATGTATATATCAAATATAAGAAGAGTATACTGATATACTCAACCAATTCACACTATATAGAGATAAGTGACAATAATTTCATAAAAGAAGTTGGAATTCATCACAAGGATTCCACAAAGCATTCATTTGTGAGAACACACTCGTGATTGTAATAGCACTGATATCCTCCATACGAGACAGACTTCTCAAAGAGTCTCTCCCTGAGAGAGATACACTGATATACTTTATGGGAGATACAATTATAAAAATTGGGTCAGGGTTAGGGCCATGGGGGGATAACAATAACTCAATCCTGATTAACATGCTACGTTGAGGATCAACACTCGATTATATTGGGAGCATCAGTAGCAAGGACCCCACATAGGGCACTAAAAATTAATAGAGGATCATACTTTATACCTCTTGGGGGATTCCAAAAACTCTATCTAGGAAGTCCTGCTAAAATAAACATAGTCATATGACTAGTAAACAATTAATTCTTAAAATTAGGGACAAAATGAAGGGGACAAAACCTAACAAAACAAATCCAATATATGGAAGAAAATTGGATCACACCGTTTAGGAATATGTACATAGTTTTTAGTAGGCTCACATGCCATTTCCCGTGACCCTAGTTACTTCTTGTATACAATGTCCCAGGTCTTTAGAATATTTCATGACGAATTGGGGTAAAATATTTATATAATGGGTCATGTGTCATGTCCTTGTTTACGTGGTCTTCCCCAATACTCCATCCATGTCTCAGTACACAACGTCAACCAGTGTATCTGTGCCCATGCATTGGTACATTGAGTAGTCTGTGTGAGCAGTCCCAACCTTGTTGTGTGGGGGAGTACACACCATGAAGTCAACCCGTCTACTCCAACCTGTTTCTATGTACATTTCATGTACATTCTGAGTCAACCAACACTAAAAACACACTTTGGAGTTGGGAATACATGTTGTGTGTATCGGGTTTTCAAAAAACCCATGTTATTCCTCAAAACACCTTGCACGACCTTATATATCTTTTTTTGGTGGTCTGTTTGCCTCAAAAACCCATATCAAAGGATGTATCACCACCATATCCCAAAATATATGGGTTTTGGGCCTTCAATCCTCACAAAGATATGATTTCATCCATCCCGAGACAACTCACCTGAAGAACAGGTTCTCCCAATTCACTTTGATCCATCCACACCACCGCCGTCACACCTCATTCGAATCATACTGATGTCAGATAATGTGTTTCAAATCATTTTGACAAAAATAAAAGTTGAAATGATAAATTTCTTAAAGCTGGGGGAAGAATGAAGAATGAACATGATGAACACAATAAAATATAGGGTCCAAACTGCACAAGGAACAATCCTGAGGAACGAACCCTAACCGTTGTTTATTATGGCCTCGATCCATTCATGTATCAATGATAAACAAATAAAAACCAATATTTAGAAGAATTATCACCCGTAAACCCCATCGAATAATCCCATCCCACATATTTTATTGATCCATAGGCTAATATTTTTAGGGAATTTTCCACATTAATCATAAGAATTAAAAATGGAAAAAGAAAATAAAAATAACACATCCTACCTAGATTCAGATCAGTTTTAGATGAAGAATATTCATCATGTCGTTGTTTTTGGAATGATATACCATGATTTTTTTCATAAATCATTGCTCTGAGGTTCGGTTATCACTACCTCGAGAGAATTCTCCAAGGGATTCCTCCAATTATTTCTAGTGAACTATAGGATAATGAGAGTAACCTAGAATTTATAAAGAATTTATTTTTTAAGTAAAAACATATAACTACATCACTTAGTCATTGAAATAAAATATATTTTCTTAAATATATTTGATTCATTTATTCTCCTGTGATGTCTTTCCTCAATAATCCCTTGCTGACGAATGGTAGGTCAAACCATGGGTAAAGATGATGTTCTATTATTAATTTTGTCGTTAGATTTATTATCCAAGAACCATTTTAGATGTTATTATACATTTTAGGAAAACTACACGTGCATGATATTTAATATTTTAATAATATTAAATCACTTATTTCGGGCCCACCGAGCTTCTAAATATCACACCACCTTAGCTACTGGTATCAAAATTTATCAATATAATATTTAAGAAATAATACACCAAAAATCAAAGCCCTTACATTAGATTAAATATGTGTGTGGAAAATCATTTATTCATTATATAGGGAATTATATAAGGCATTTATAATTTGTAATAATTAGGATTAAAAAAATTGGTATGGCCATTGGGGATAAATATTTTTATAAGATAATATCCTAAATTTCTAGTAAAGATTAGATTTTTTAATTTCCAATTAACTATATCTATATCTAGATTTAAAGAGTGAGATATCATCATTAGAATATATTAATCTAGGGATAAGAAACATAACATGGATTGGATGGTATTAAACTGATCTTTACATGACTTATGGAAAATAGGTCTAACAGCACACGTGGTTTGACATAATTGGGATATCTTATGTTTTCTATCCAAATTTAATTTATAGAAAAATATATACAAATATTCAATTGATCATATAATAACCTATGATAAACCCACATTGTATAGGATGAACATATTGTTTTTGGTGAATAAATGATGGTTTCAAAATTTATGACATACTGGAACTGATTTTTTTATCTTATGATAGATTACATTGATTAATATTGAATAATACTAACAAATACCATTTTAGTTTTAGTGAATTTAATGAACTAGTATAAATCATGTGAATAGTTATTATTATTTCCAATGTAACTGCCTTCCAAATAATAAGGAAAATATAAATGGATATAGGTTGTAAAATCTTATGGTTATTACAATTAAAACCTCTAGAATGAATATCAAAAATATTATCCATGTATAAAGTCCATATAATATAGAAACAATGATTCAGAGATATAAACTATGATTGGTAGAATATTTAATTTCATACATTTCAATTATATGGGAAAATTACCAACTAATATTTGTTAAAATAATTATAAAAAACTTTTTTTATAAAAAACAGACATTGATTGATTATTTTTCATTAAAAATGAATAATTTGATGGAGGTAAATAAATATCATCCTAAGGTGTTATTTATAGATCATTGTGTTATTGTTACGAATTAGGAAATTATCTAATTAAATGACCAAAAAAATATCTTAATCCCTAATAAGGGAATAAAGATGCGATTATTCTCTATGAAACACTAAATTTGTAACACATAGAGATTTTGTGAATTATGTTTTTAAAATTAATTTAGCTTTTGTGATATTTATCATTTTACATAACACTAAAAATAAGTTTATTTTATATTAACTCAAAATGTTTGGCTTGTGTTATACACAACAACATGTGAAACATGCACTACACAAAACATAATTTTTAACTTCCTCCACAAGAAACACCAAGGTTATCTTATGTTACACACAATAATGAATTTTCCAATGGATTACGTAACATATATAACCATGTTTTACTATACAATAATATACAAATGAAATATTATTATTTAATATATTAATAAATAACATATTAGATAATGTATTATTTATGAATAATATTAAATAATTTATAAAAATATATGGTTTACCAAGTTATATGATGAATGATAGGATACCAATTAGTTAGAAATAAAAAAACATGATATAATTTAAAGTAAAATATTATTATTTTTTGAGTCCCAAAGTTTCATTAACATAATAAATTAAATTAATTAAAATTTAGTGCATGATATTAATATAATATATATGTAATATATTAAATAAAATATTTTCTATATTCATCTAATAGATTCAATATACATAACGTAAGAACAAACATAATTTTATGCATAAGAACATATATTTTATATAATCATTGTTTTAATGCCTTTTCATGGGAAACCCATTCTAAATTTCAATTTTTGAATGTATTTAGATTTAATATGTATATATAAACTAAATATTTATATATAAAAAATAAAAATTAGGTTAGCATATTTTGTTTCATTTTTATGAAAGGTTTCCTTTTTAATAAATATTTTAAAAAATTGGATTTTAATCCAAATGATTTTTTTCATCTAAATTAATTACCAGGAAAAATTATATTATAAGTTCATTTAAATGTTTATATAGATAGTATTTTTATCATATAATACAATTTAAGTAATTGGGTAAAATTTCTCATCGAAATTGGATATAAAATATTTGTAAACATTTGATCCTTTTTACATTAAAAATATGCAGTGTCGTCCCATTAGTAGGATTAATTTAAAGTAATTTAATCCAGTTATATTATTTTAATTTTGAAAAATAGATTGAATATTTTTAGTAATAAATATATATAATTTATAATAAGGTCAACAACGTTTTTAACTAAAATTATTAGTGAATGTAATTAAAATTAATATCATCTATTAAGATAAAATGAAGCATAACTAAGGACTGAAGCATAATGTTATGACCCAAAAAGAACTATAAAAATTAAAAAAAGCTATTGTATAAAATTATTAATGTAATATCCTCCATTTCTCATAATTTTATCATTATTTAATTCACATTAAACAATAAAACGGGGTTGGAATTCTCTTTTAAAATATTTATAATAGTTCTGCTCCTCCTCAAGTAAAAAAATTGTTCATTTCCTATTAATTCCCCACACCACTCACTCTATTTTACCACTCAAACTATTCCCAAATAATATTCTAACATACCTCTTATAATTCATGAAGAATCAATTTGTTAATTATGTATTTCAATGATTCCTTTTGGAAGAATGAAAAAGAGTTACCTTATTAATATGTAATGTATTCCCCGATTTATTTTACTTTATTTTCCTTATCCACACCACAACTATTGTAATTCCATTATTGAACAAGAACATCATTATCCTATATATTTTATATATTTTTTATCCTACTATTTTTACCTTAAATTATAAACACCTCCATATAATGGGTAATAGACATATTGTTTACGTGTGTGCCGAACTACTACCTCGCTAAACGATGACTATTCAATTTTCCATAACACCTGTAATGGTGGATATTTTGATGGAAAATATATTTATATATTTCGTAAAATATATTTATTATTCAACTCATATTCTTTATTCCTTTTTAAGAAACATAACATTTAATTTCCATTTTGTGATAGTAAGATAAATGCGTTTGAGGAATTGTCGACTATTACCCCCTCAAAGATATATGATTTGTTAATACACTACATGAAATGTATTATGAATGATATTACTAATTATATATGATATATATGATATCATATGGATACTATTATAATTATATATAGATATAGATATATTTTATTTTCATTATTTATTTCAATACGATAATAAAAACAGAAATAACAATCATGCATACGTACGGCTTACTGTCCCCATGAACAATGTATTCAATTTTGTACTTATATATTCAATAGATAATTATAACACATAAATAGAGGATAAAAATGTTATTCATATCATATATTAAAGTCTTGGAATTATTCTATAATTTATATGTTCCATTGATATAACAAATTAAGACACATGTAATGAATAAACAGAATATTACCCAAAGTGAAACCTTAAAATAATATTGTTAACAATAAGGTAATATATGGTCTTAATAAAAAATATATGGTATTAAATCTTAGAATATGATTATCAAAATGATTTATAATAAATTTATTAATTTTACAATGGTGTTTTTAATGAGTATGATGAAAGTCTAGACACAAGGAAATGAGATTTTAACTAACATTTTATTTTCATGATATACATTCTATGTTCTCCACATTTTCCTTTTCTGTGGAGCATGTAGTTACCATGATTTTATTATATTATAATTATACATAAATTTATATGAATTAAAAAATTAATATTTTGATCATTATTTCACATGGATTATGTTTCAAATGTTACCAAATCCGTGAAATAGTATTGTCTCAATTTGACTACATTGAGACTCATGTTTCTTTATGCACATAAATTCCCTTTAGTTGTGAATATACAAACATTTTAAACGCGGTATCATAAATTTGAGTATTTTCATGATATTTAATGTTTTAAATAATTTTCTTTTATTACATAGAGATTATGATCCCAGGTTACAGAGTTATAAGAGATTATTGAAACAATATCATAGGTTTGTGAGATTGTTTATGTTTATACTTCTTTTGAAGAAATACTATAAACCACATCTCAAGAACAATCATGAATTTTATTATCCTCTAGTTATTAAATATTTATTCATATATTATTACCATTTTTTCAACATTTTTTTACATAATATAGTTAAAAAATTAATTTAAAAAAATATTGTATTTAAAATCTATTAGAACATAAATCAATGTTTTTGAGAATGTATTTCCAAGAATATTATACCATTGTTATTTAATATTTAGAAGAAATTTTTTCCATTTTTTAGAACATTATTTTCAATGGAATCTTATTTTCTTCATTAGAAATGATGAATTTTATAAACATTACCATTAAAGAATATTTTTTAAATGATTTTTTATAAGATATTTTTCTTGGAAAATTGTTTTAATATTTTTTTCAAAATAATTGTATTTATTTAAATAGAAAATGTTTTTCAAAATTATTTCAATCAGATGTTATATTTTTTTAAAGGTTGGGTCCGAAGCGTCATTTTATTATTAAACAAATGAAAGACCTATGTTAACTGGGTAGAGGGAGACCCATTACATAGCCTGAAGGTATAGTGGGCTTGTAGACCATTAAATAGCCCATAGGCCTAAAATTTTGGCAGAATAGCCATTTTGTGAATAGTAACCCACCTGATACAGTACCGTATAGTGCCTCTACTTCTACAGTTCCCTTACGCCACTATAGTACCCACCGATCTACAGTACCGCTGCTACTACAGTTCTGCTACAGTACTACTGTAGTAATCTGCGTCTAATGGGTATTGAAAATGTTTTTCCTGGAAAACATATAAAATATGATTCAAAACATTTTAAAAACCTTTTTCATTGAAAAAACATTAACATTTTTTAATTAATTCTTGAATTATTTTTCAAAACCAATTCATTGAAAATTATTTGGAAACATATAAATAAATAGTGAATACATTCGGAAAGCCATACTCAAATGATTTTATGTAATAAAAATATGTTTTAAAATAAGAAAAGATATTTTTTCAAGAAACTATTCTGAAAGATAATTCATAAATATTTTCCATATATTATGACATCCATTTATGATACTCATGACCTTCTAGGAAATGATATAATGATTCCATTATTATTATATATATGAATGGGTTATGAAAAATTCTAAGGTTAATATGAAACTCGTTTCACTTTCAATGGTTATATGTTAATGAAATCTATTTCTCATTCATGGGTTATATTTTTATGAAATATATATAAATTTCACTAAATATATGATTATGAAATCTATTTATATATCAAGGGTTTTTATATTGATGAAATAATTATAGAACCTTTATTTTTTCAATAGGTTAGGATATGATTACATATTTTTGACACCCATTTCATTGCATTCATTTTGATATTATTATTTATGATCTCAGGGAACATGTGTGGATTATTTCTCAAAGAGATTAGTGAGACATATAATTTCTTCAAAAAAATTAGGTAATGATTTATATCTCATTAGATATATTAGGATTGTCTTCCGAATAAACCATGACTACAAACATGGCTATGGGAGTGAACCATGACTTCCATGATGATATGAGGAGCAAACATGTGCTACTAAGAAGGCCATGGGAGTGAACCATGACTACCAAGATGGTATTTGGAGTGAACCAATAATAACAAGATGGTATTGAGAGGGATTACATGTATTCTATGGAAATGATATTAAATATTTATGTGTAATCCACACTTCTATATTTTAATCCTATGTTATGCGTTCATATATTATGTTCTTTATTTTCTTATTATTTATGTCTTATAAACACCAATGTTTATTATGATATCTAATATATAGGGTCTAGTTTTCAATTTTTTATCATCTTCCATACCCTTTTTCATTTTGTATTGACACATTACATTTATTTACCTTACAAAGTATCTCAGCTCACTAATTTCTAATGTTTCCACTCATCATGTTATAAAAAATGGTTTTTTATAGAAGAAAAAATCGTTGAGACATTTATGGGAGATGCTGAAGATATTTTACCTGGATATGAATATTTTTTTCATGTTTCCTAATACACTAATATATTATGTTCGTGGGGTATGTATTTTCATAATGTATTCAGAATTCATCTAAATTGATGTAATATACATGTATCTTAATCCTGTGTCTCTAGAGTTGGTATCAAAAGAATGGATTAATCTTCACTTAGGAGATAGGATAAGAAATATTTTTGTGATATCCCTTGGTATATTTCTATGGATATGTCAGGGAATGTATCTAAGGATATGTAAAAGGATGAGTTAACATTTTAGAAAATGTAATGGAATTTTGGTGAATGATAGAGTGAGTTTTTTCCATGATATAAATCTATTTTTTGATACTATGAGTGAATGTGGATCTTTCATCGATGTACCTAGGGTTAACAACTCCGAAATGATATTCTGGGCCTAATTTTAGGTTATATGGTAAACAACAATGGGCCTTACTCTACAACAGGTTTGAAAATCCCAAGGGATTTTTTTTGGAATTCACCAACTCTTCATGAACCATTATGAAGGATTTAAATATATTTTTTTCATTAAAAACATAAGATGATCCTCGGGTGTCATAAATTAAAGAAGGTTTCATGATTTAGACATCTTATAAGAAATTTGTTTCATGACTATGTGGTTTCTTTATATGATATGTAATGCCCACACTATTCTTTTATTTTTAATCAATGGCTAGAACTAGAAGGAACTAGATTAATGTTGAATTTAATGGAATATTTATTGATAAGTAGTCAAGTGGGATGATCACTAGATTGAAAGATGTGGTTATCATTCATAATCAATTTTCATGAAACATGATTATCAGTGTGTACCATGAGAAACTCTCAGACTCAATAAGGAATAGAACGAATGAGTTTTATAAGAGTTTGGTCAATGGAAACCATAGAGGAAAAAATACTCAGATTGCATTATTTCAGTAAAGTGGAATGAATTATGTTTGTGAATTTATTTTAGGAATAATAACATTTTTTTGACTATGGTAGGTAAGGATATAATGAAAGAGATAATATGGGAAAAATGAAGAGTTCATTTAATTTAATGGATTGGAATATTGTCCTCCCTATGGATTCATATATAGTTATATGTTTTATTTATAGAATAAACAATAATTATCTAACTCAATGCCCCTAGAGGAATACTCCTGATTAGGATCAACATGGTGGTACAAGTAATTGTTATAATGATGATGATTATGAGAATAAAAATTAAATGTGAATATAATGAGGTATATTTTAATGTAATGAGGTATCCATGCTAATGTAATAATGAGGATGTTTAATAATAGAATATTTTATATATTTGTATTCAAGATTTAGGTTTTATAAAGGGTGAAATATATATGTATTTTTTTGTTTATGTTTTTCTCTGTGGATTTACAATAACACATTTAATGGTTTTTATGGAATAGAAAAGATATATAATGACAAACTATTGTCTATGGAAAACATAAGAATAAGGTAATTATAAAAATAAATATATTCCTTATGATATTCTAATTGTTTTGCGTAATGATATGTGGAATGAATAAGTAAATTGAATGGTTCTTATTACCTTGGATGAAATTTACGACATTATCAAAAATATTTTATGCTATAATGGATGAAGATTAAATCCTTTTGGATTATTTGAATAAATATAATATACATTTAATAAGTAATAATGATTTCTTAAATAAGGATTAATGCTAATTAAGGTTATTACTAGGTTTTAAGACAAAATATGATGGGGGTATTCCCATATTTTGAATGTGACGACCAAGAGATACATTATGATATAAATGGAATCAATGTTAAGAAGATTTCATGAATTTAATTCTTCTATTTTGTATATTCTTCTTTTGGAAGGTTATTTGGTTAACCATTAATGAACTTTCTAAGTTTATATTTAGTAGAAGTATTTATGCCATGATTTTATATTATAAATCTTGGTTAAAAGTCTATTTAGAGATTAATCTTATTTAAAGGTTTTACATTTTTTTTTGAAATTATATTTGTGATGTTTTAGAATGGAAATCATATATATTGGGTGAAGACTAATCATATCTTGTATGGTTTCAGGTCTTGAACCCCTGACCAACTGACGATAAGGGTTTCACGCATACCACTGACCTATACGATTCACGATTATTATATAATTATTTTTTTATGAATAAATATTTATGATGACACAATACTGATACTTTTTATGTGAAAATATAAATCTATTAAACGTATTGTTTTTTAATAATAGTTATAGATAATTAGTTATAGTTTCATTCTTTTTTGGTAGTTGGATATTTTATAAAAGATTATTTTAGTTCTTTGGTAATCCAAAATAAATTTTGGACATTAATTTCTTGTAGTAATGGATTAATTAGTGATATTTTGAAGAACCATAATAGAATGTTTTTAAGAAATATATAAATAAAGTATATTTCCTTATAATTTGTGTTGATTAATAAATTACTCAATTTTAGTATAATGATCAATTGAAAATGTGTGTCTCTAATACCTTAATATTTTACTACAGATTGCATTTTAAATCATCACGAATTTTTGAATTTGTGTCCCCTATTGATCATTCAGATGTTTATGATTTATGAAATCAATAACTCCCTATAAAAATTAATCATTTTACATAGTTTCCAATATTTCCCCCCAAACAATGTTCACCTTTGTGCAAACCCATTTATATGTTACATTAAATAATTATAATGGTTTCAAATTTTCCTTATTATGGGATGTTTGAGAATCCATTTTTAGATATGGTTTTATAGGAATGAAACTTTTATGTATTAAAAAATTGATAATGAAAAATTTTTGAGGGGAAAATCATTTTATGGGGGATAAAATGTAACACCCAATGATTTTTTGAATTATTTTTTTCGAGTTGATTTAACCATTACGGTATTTTTCATTTCATATAAATCTGAAAAAAGTATATATTATATTAAATCACTATGGTTTTATTGAGTTATATAAAATATCATGTTAATCTTTCATAACAAGAAATATACATTTTAGCTTTCTCTACATGGAACACCAATGTTAGCATGCATTACACACAACAATGACTTCCCTCGATGGCTTTTGTAACATGAATGACCAAGTTTTATGAAACAATAATATATTATTAAAATATTATTATTAATATAATAATATATAATCTAGAAGATAAATTATAAGTTATGAAAAATATTATCAAATATATTAAAATATATTGTTTACACAGATATAAGATGAATTCATAGGATACTGATTAATTAAAAATAAATATGAATACCGATTGAATATAATGGAAGATATTATTATTTTTAGAGTCCCAATGTTGTTTATACATATTAAATAAAATTTATTTCAATTATTTATTTATATTAATTGAATATATATGATATATATTCAATAAAATATTTTCTATAATAATCCAATTTACTCTATTGAAAAAAGATAATGAAATCATAATTTTATTCCTAACAAATATTTTTTTATAAAAGTAGTTTTAATGAAATTTAATGGACAACCCATTTTAAATGCCAATTTTTGAAAATTTTATAGGTTTAATATTCCAAAATAAGCATTGCATTTGGAAAGTAAAAATTATTTAGGATAATGTTTTGGTATTTTTATGAAAGGTTTCATTTTTAATGAAAATTTAATAATACAGGATGTTAATTCAAAACATCCATTTCATATAATTTTATTATAATGATAAATTATATATTAATTTGTTTTTAAATATTACGTAGATATTATTATTTAAAAATTATTACAATTTAGTTCATTGGAATCAATTTCACAGTGTAATTGGATATAAAAACGTAGTCTCCTTTTTAATATTTTTACATTGAAAACATGACTTGTTGTCCCATCAATAGGATTAACATTAAATTAATTTATTCCACTAATTTTATTAGAATATGGAAAAATGGATTTCATATTGGGAATTAGTATAAATTATAATTTCTAATAAGTTTAAAATGTTTTTGAAAAAAAAATTATTAGTGAGTGTAATTTAAAATAATTACATTGACTAAGGAAAAATTAAGCTTAACTAAGGACTAAACCATAAATTTAAGACCCAAAATGACCTACATACTTGTAAGAAATACATTTTATAGAAAGAAAATAGACACCGTATTAACTTTTATCATCTTTGGATAATTATTTGGTCCACTTCCTACATGAAAAATATGGGTGGAATTCTCTCTTCAAATATTTTCATGAATGCCACTCCACCTCCTCTATAAAAGGGATTCTTTTCTCTCAATTAATAACAAATATGAATCCCATTTAATATATTAAACTCATATAAAGTAGTCTCCTTACATATCTCTATTAATTATTGATGCCTCAATTTAGGATGAAATTCTTCCAAGGAAGCCTTTCCACACATACAAAAAGGATATACCCAAATAAGAAGTAACCGTGTCCCTCACGTCTATTTTTTTATTTTACTTCTACAACCCTAAACTTTATTTATTTAATTATTTTAAAATGAACCCATCTAATAAACATAATAGGAAGTTTTTATTCTAATTTTTTGACAAAAAATTACACACACCTACTTCTAATTGTTAACGAACATATTTTTTATGTGTACAACGGACTACCGCCTCACTAAATTATTATTGATCAATCATCATTACCGAATTTCACAGTGGAAACTGTAATGGAAAATCTATTTATATAATAAATATATTATTTATTTAATATTATTTATTATTTATTAAAACACATACTGTAGATACCCCAAACCTGATGTACTTGGACATTACATTACTTATAATGAATACTTAATACATAAAAAAAACCAACACTCAAGGATTGTAATAGTTTAGTATCTTTGAAAACTCAGAACACAATCTTCGAATCATGGTGATAGACCTTCAACATCTCCCATAAAGATCTTCCACTTTTGTTTTCTTACCTAAAACCTTTCTTTATATCCTGGGGAAAAGAAAACATAAAAAGGGTGAGCCCAAATGCTCAGTAAGGGTAAACATACAGAACATAAAACTATCCATAAACATTTGAATTCAAAAAATTTAACATAAAATCCAAACATCAAAATCCTGAGCAAAGACATAAATCTTGGAAGTACGTAAGGCATATATCATAAAGGAACATCAATAATGATAAAATATAATGGGAATAAAACATGTAATTGTAGAAAACCATTAATCACTTGATATGATTTCCATAGTTTCCAAGGCATTGCTGCCAAGACCATCTTAGTGGACAAAGTCCCTTTCTGAATCGAGTTTACTCCTCGTTCTAGTCCTGTATCACAGAACTAGATTAAATTACCATTTCAGAAATGTCTATCTCATGAGATATAAATCTTTACCCAATGCATTGGAGGGAGATATAGGTCCCACCCATCTCATAATGAAACCATTCTTATGTGTGCCACAAAATCATAAATCATAGCATAACCCATGTAATAAAAATGGGATTCTTAAACATCATTCCATCATAACATAATCCATATAAGATAAAAGGACATCATAAAAATAATTCCAAAATAAAATAATCAAATCAATGTAAAAATAGGGATATAAATAGAACCCTATATTATCTTAGATAGGAAAATAATTTTGATAAAACACTTGAACTCCATTCTTGAGGAAAATATCCTTTCTACATCAAAAACATTTTTTCCTTTCTTAACATGTCATAAAATTTTAAACTAAAAGAAGATAATTAAAAATAAACTTGAAAACTTGTAAATGAATCTTCATGGAAATAATGTTATATGAAATCATAAAAATCCATTCATGTTGTATAAGTTAAACATTCTTCTCATACTTTGGATGAAAAAGTCAAAAAGTACCTCTTACCAAAAACAACAAAAGATTCCTTTCATATCTTTTACTAAAAACTCACCAATGGGTAAGATTGGATTTAAAAAATTGTAGGAGGATAGAAATAATATTACATATTTAGGAGACATGTATATGTATGATAAATATTCCCCAGTAAATTCTGACGAATAAACAATCTCGGATTAAAATGTGATTGCGAGATTTTCCCTTACCTTATGTCTGCTATGCTTCATATGTATCCAAACCTCCTGTATAATGATTTAAATAATGTCATTGACTTATTACAGAATCATATTCATTTTTATGATATCATATATGGTTCACTTATGACATTATATTACCTGTTGTTTTGTAAAGTCCATGTTAAAGCAGCATTTTTGGTAAAATCGTGTCATTTATCATATGGTTTTCGACATGTTTTTGTTGATATTATTACATATATCTTGATTTACTTAATTAAAGAATGTAAACCATGATTTATATATAATATATATTCATCATATAAATATATATGAGAGATCGATAAATGGAATGAAATACACCGTTCATGGAAACAGTAGGCCGTACATACGCATGAACGCTGCTTTCATTTCCTTATTGAATTAAATGGAATTAAGTAAATGAAACATATATGTACATAAATTAATTATCATTGTTATGTAATATATTTCATGATTATTTATTATATATATACTTTATGATCATACTTGATTGGAAAATCATGGAAAATGAATCTCATCACGTTCGTGGAGACGGTAGTCCGTACGCACGCACGAGCGATAATATCATTCCCATGATCGTGGAATTGTTTTGAAGTGTATATATAATATTCCAGAATCAATATAAATTTACAATAATCATATATATTTATTTATTTACACCATTATATCCATCCAAGTAAGGTGGTGGTGGAAAATAGATTACACCATGGGGTGGAGACGGTATTCCCTATGTACGCACGCGCGGTGATTTCGTTTTTCGTAGGATGGATAGAAGATGATATAGGGTTGTTTCATATTTATAATAAAATATCTGTATATTAGTGAAACTGATGCAATTAATTTATGATTAAACAAATAAAGAAGAATAAGTATAAGAAGAAATAAATTGGAAAGAATCGGTAAAGGATATTACCTCTTCTTTGATGCACCTCTTCTTAATGTCCTCTTAAGGCACTAGAGTTGGTCTTTTGAGGATACCAGAACCTCTATAATGTTTCTAGGGAAGTTGATAAGGGAAATGGTCAGGTTTTGGCTGAGATTGAATGCTCAAAATTGTGTAAATAGAAGAGGGAGGAGGTTCCCTTTTATAAGGGAGGAGAGGGGCACCCTTGGAATTATAAGAAATATTAATTTATAATAAATTCCACCCCCACATAAAAACCACCAAAAATGACTAAAATCTGAATATTAGATGAGATACGGTTGTAATATCAGAAACCAATAAAATTTATACAAGTTGAGAATTTATTTTAAACATTATCATCTTGATTTATCCTTATATAATCTATTAAATATTATTTGTGGTAATATTATTCTAAATTTTAAATCATTATAAAGAATTAATTATATGTTGTGAATTGTCCATAATTGTATAATTTATTACATTTTCGACACTATAAATTTTAATTTATAACTTTTAAATATTTTTGTGATTTTTAAACAATTTTATAATATTTAATTTTTATAAAATAACAATAGTGTCAATTTTGACACTATTCATTTATTTGAATTTAAATAAAATATAAAAAAGAAGATATGTTCGAAATAAATGATTTAATATATTAATAACATGTCATATTTATCTATAAAATTAGTGGATCACATTAAACAGTTCATATCTTATTTATTTTAATACTTTTAATATAATTTATTTTTTAATTCAATCAATAAAATAATTTCAGCATCACAATTGTGTCAAAATTAATGATACTTATTTAATCCCTAAAAATTATAAATAAATTTAAATAATTTATATAATTATATTAGATTTCTGAAGACTATTCATGTTCAAAGTTTCATGAAGTTTATCACAAAAGTAAAATTATTATACTTTTATGATTTAAGAGAGTGACATGTTGTCACTTTCTTTGGTTTTAAAAATATTTAAATTATTTTAATGGTAAAACGTCCATAAAATGAATTTATTCCGACCCTTAGGTGATAAGAGTCGACTTTTAGTCATCAAATAGAATTTTTTTAGGGGTTAGGGTAATTTTATAATCTTATTTTTACCCTTAATTACCTGATTTACCTTTAACTACAGTAAATAAATATTACCATAGTTACTATTCATAATATCAAAAAAATAAAAGTAAGCTATTGACATAATTTGTACCCATGGAATCCCAATATAGAATCAATTTTTTAAAATTCAAAACACAGAATTTGCAGTAATTAATTTAAAATTAATCTCATTGTTAACATAATCAGTTTTAAAAGTTAAAACATTGCCAAAGATTGAAATGTTTTTACCTATGAATTCAATGTAAAATTAATTGTAATGAAGTAAATTATATTAAATGGTAAAAATATATTCTATTTATACTTTAAAACCATTTAATTTTATAATTTAACCATATAAATTATTGCGATGAAAAAAGTTGTTTTTAATTAAAATATAGCGTGTTTTTACTATTCATTAAAATATGAAAGATATCAGAATAATATAAAAAATTAATCCAAAGTATATTTTTATATCCTTATTCCAAAGAAGAATTTTATTTTTTCAAATTGAACTTATAAACATGTCAAAAACTAAATTTAATGTGGGTGCGCCATCAAAAGGCGGCAAAACTACATTTTTTTAAAATACTTATTTTACCCAAAAAATTTGTTTTGTTCTCATACCATGTTATATAAAATGTCTAAGATGAATTATAATTTCATAAATTTCAAAATTTAGATACTACTATTAATAATGGCTAGTTCATAATAATATTATAACAATATATCGTTGTTTAGTCAAACCTGATATTGCGTACTACACACGCTATTGAGGAAGGTCGCGATTGCATGTAATGCAAGCCAAGTCAAGGTGGCCTATAGTACAATCTCCCTTTGTTGTTGAATATAACATAATAAAAACTTATTTAATTTATACATTAAGAAAAATATATACATAATGTTGCATAAAATAATTTCTAGAAAACGAACTTGAAATTGTGTGTAACACGAGCCAAGAATAGTGTTGCGTATACTGCAAGCTAATACGGTGTTGCGTATATAACAAGCTAATTTTGGTGTAGCGTACAACACAAGACATCAAAGAAATTAAAAAAATAATTTTTCTCATAAAATCTCAGGGTGTAACATTCTACCCTCCATTAAAAGGAATTTCACCCTCAAAATTCGTCGGGGTTTTAAATGGTTTACTAAATGAAAGTTTCATTCATAAAAACACACATCGTAAAAAGGAATTCTAAAACTTAATTTTAAAAAGTGGAGTATGAAACATAATGGTTACCCAAACTAACTCATCACTGGGTTTCCACATAAGAGAACATAGGTGAAAATATGGATATGGAAGAGAAATCTATCTATCAAGGTCTGATAGAGAGTGGTAGAGAACATGGCTATGAAAAAGCCAACAACCACAAAGCCATAAATTGGTGGTGATCTAATGTACCATCTGATTCATCGTATATGAGGACACTAGGATAAAAGTTTTGGTTTTCAGGATCATTTACCTAAAGTTGAAGAATTTTAATTAGATTAAATACTTACTTTATTTCAATATAATCTCACCGTTGTTCGTGCCTTGAATAATTTCCACTTCATCTCTTAAAGAAATGAAGTTGAATTTTTCATTCTTGAAGAGTTATCAGATCATGTGATTTAATGATGGGTCATTCCATATGTCTCAAACAAGAGGGTAGAAAAAGTTATCAAATATACATAAGTCCATCTATGGTGAGGTTAATCATATATGATTCCAAGGATGGACTTATACATCATCTATCATACTGCTTAATAAAATAAAACTAGTGTCTACTAATCAGGGACTTCTTGTAGGCCAGTGGTAGGCGATAATGGCCTGTCGCACTTCGGTTGTGGGTTTGATTCCCCCAGCCTTGTTCGACGCGATGGGTTGTCGCCCGTCCTGCCAGTTTTCCTTTTTTCTAAAACTACATTATAACATCCCATCAATAATATTGAAAAAAGTTCTAGACTTATACAATACTAACTTATGTCCAACATAATCCATTATAATCTTTAGTCTTTTCCAAAATACTTCTGTCCAAGCTCATAGTATAAAGAAAACAATTACTAGAAATGTAATCTATTGAGCACGTGAATACCATCATTTATCCCAGATATATTTTGTTGATTACATTCCAAACATGCGAATACCTTAATCATGTATTCTCTTGAAACATAAACTACCATAAAACCTTAGTAAAAACATAAATGCTGTAAAAAGGTAACTCTTTCCACATACCCAAATCCCAAAATTTCTATATACTCAAACCATGATATAAAATTGTCCTTATATTAGTAATGAGATCATGAATACTATCATACATATTATTTCTACTTATCCCTTCATTATGCGTATTTCAACTTATTTCCAAAAATATTTCAATAAATTTTAATGGTTACCGGTACCATAAAATTACTAAATACCACAATGATCGATTACATTGATATTCCAATATTCAAGGATAATTTAAATGAGATTCCAAAACATTATCTCAGAATCCCGTTACATAAACACTTATTTATTCCACCACATCATTTTCATACTCAACATCAAAAATAGTGATTGCATGTGACTTCACTTTATCCTTTTCCTTAAGAGGTTTCTCACGTTGATCATCATTAACCCTTGGATTATGGCATTGATTAGCATAATTCCCCATTTACTTGAACTTGAAGCATTGAAGTGTTGGTGGAGAGTTCTCTGTAGTCTTTTCTCTATTCACATAATTAGCTACCTTTTTCCCATTTCTTCGACACTCAACTGATCGATGACCTACTTTTCCGCACTTAAAACATTTTCTAGTACCTTTTAGGAAATCTCTACCATGCTTCTTTCCACACTTTGAGCATAAAGAAACAATCATTATCTTTTCACCATTGTTCTGAGATTTTTCATTAAACTCCATCTTTTGTTTTTTTTTTCAAAACCATGAGATGGATATGTAACACCAACTTCTAGTTCAACCTTGATAGCACAACACATAATTTCTTCATAGCTACTAAAGTATCTTATAGCTAATTCCCTTCAAAAACATGGTTTTAAGCCACTGAATAATCAATCAACTTTGATTTCCGGTTGGATGATAACTCCAGATGCATACCTTACAAGCCGTTTAAAATTCACCTCGTATATTCCAACAGATTCATCATCCTTTTTCTTAAGCTCTAGGAACTCCTTTTCCATTGTTGTTCGAAGAATATTAGGCAATTACTTATTGAAAGACAATTTCTTGAACTCTTCCCCATTCCATGGATTCAATTTCATCTTGGGGATTTGTATTCTTAATAAGAGTCCACCACTGGTCTGATTCACCTTCTAAATGGTAAAAAACTAAAATGAATTTTTCATGCTCTAAACAGCGAAGTATGAAAAATATCTTATCAATGGTACAGATCCATTGTTCAGCAACAAGTGGTTCAGAATACCCACTGAAAGAAGGTGGATGTGGCCTTATGAAGGACTAAATAGAATATTTTTCCCTTCTCTACTCATTTGGAAGTCCAGAATGATTCATAGCTTGTGTAAGTATAGCAATAATATTTTTTTACTCCATCTCCCATAACATTGGTTTGTTCAGGAGGAAAATCATTTCATTTTCCATTAAATTGATCAACACGGTTCTTTCGGGTTCTATCCATCATCTAAAACCCAAAAAGAATAGTGTGAGAGGAAAAATCATGCTAGGAAAACAACATAATAAAGGTGGAGTACCATCAATATCTAACATCTTAGGTTTAATTCTATGATCATTACCATAATCTTAGGACTATAACCTATAGTTATACTTAACCTTAGATACATCCCCAGACATACCTTAGAAATATCTCTAGGGATCTCACTAAAGTTTTCAAATCCTAGTTTTCAAAGGTTGACTAAACCTCCCTCTGATACCAACTGTAGAGACCGCAAACCTAACGTACTTGTACATTATATTACTTTTTCAGAATTCTTAATACATAAAAAAAACCAAAACTCAAGGATCGTAATAGTTTAGTGTCTTTGGAAACTCGGAACACAATCTTCTAATTATGGTGAAAGATGTTCAACATCTCCCAAAAAGATCTTCCCCTTTTTTTCTTTCCTTAAACCTTTATTTATATCCTGGGGAAAAGAAAACATAAAAAGGGTGAGCTCAAATGCTCAGTAAGGGTAAAAATATAGAATATAAAACAATCCATAAACATTTGAATGCAAAAACTTGAACATAAAATCCAAACATCAAAATCATGAGCAAAGACATAAATCTTAGAAGTACGTAAGGAATATATCATAAAGGAACATCAATCATGATAAAAGAGAATGGGAATAAAACATGTAATTGTGGAAAACCATTAAGTAGTTGATATTATTCCCATAGTAGCCAAGGCATTCTTTCCAAGACCATCTTAGTGGACAAAGTCCCTTTCTGAATCGAGTTCACTCCTCGTTCTAGTCATGTATCACTGAACCGAATTAACTTACCGTTCCAGCCATGTCTATCTAATGAGATATAAATCTTTACCCAATGCATTGGAGGGAGATATAGGTCCCACCCATCTCATAATAAAACCATTCTTATGTGTTCCACAAATTCATAAATCCTATCATAACCCGTGTAATAAAAATGGGATTCTTAAACATCATGCCATCATAACATAATCAATATAAGATAAAAGGAAATCATAAAATTAATTCAATCATAACATAATCAAATCAATTTAAAAATAGGGATATAAATAGAACCCTTTATTATCTTAGATGGAAAAATAATTTTGATAAAAAACTTGAATTCCATTCTTGAGAAAATATCTTTCTACTACAAAAACATGTTTCCTTTCTTAACATGTCATAAGATTTTAAACTAAAAGAAGTTAATTAAAAATAAACATGAAAAATTTTGAAGGAATTTTCATGGAAATAATGTTCTATGAAATCATAAAAATCCATTCATGCTGTATAAGATAGACATTCTTCTCTTACTTTGGCTGGAAAAGTCAAAAAATACCTCAAAACAAAAATGCCAAAAGATTCCCTTCATATCTTTTATTAAATATACAAAAATGGGTAAGAATGGATTTAAAATTTTTTATGAGGATTTAAATAATATTAAATTTTGAGGAAACATGGATGTGGATGATAAATATTCCCTAGTAAATTCTGAAGTATAAACAATCTCGGATTAAAATGAGATTGTGAGATTTTCCCTTACCTTATGTCTGATATGCTTCATTTTTATCCGAAACTCCTGTATAATGGATTAAATAATGTCATTGAATTATTAAAGAATCATATTCATTGTTATGATATCATATATGGTTCACTTATGACATTATATTACCCGTTCTTTTGTAAATTCCATGTTAAAGCAACGTTTTGGGTAAAATCGTTTCATTTATCGTACGTTTTTCAACATGTTGTTCTTGATATTATTACTTATATCCTGATTTAAATAATTCCAGAATGTAAAACATGATTTATATATAATATATATTCAGCATATAAATATATATTATAGATTGATAAATGGAATGAAATACACCATTCATGGAGACAGTAGGCCGTACGTACGCATGAACACTGTTTTCATTTCCTTATTGAATTAAATGGAATGAAGTAAATGAAAAATATATATACATAAATACAGTATCATTATTATGTAATATCTTTCATGATTATTTATTATATATATTCATTATAATCATACTTAATGGTTAATCATGGAAAATGAATCTCATCGCGTTTGTGGAGACGGTAGTCCGTATGTATGCCCGAGTGATGATATAATTCCCATGATCGTGGAATTTTATTTAAGTGTATGTATAATATTTAAGAGAAATATAACTTTAAAATAATCATATATAGTTATTTATTTACACCATTATACCCATCCAAGTATGGTGGTGGTGGAAAACAGATTACAGTACGGTGTGGAGACGGTATTCCGTACGTACGCACGCGCGGTGATTCCTTTTCCCGTAGGATGGATAGAAGATGAAATAGGGTTTTTTCATATTTATAATAACTTATCAGTATATGAGTGATACTGATGTTATTAATTTATGATGAAACCAATAAATAATAAGATGTAGAAGAAGAAATTAATTTGAAAGAAACGGTAAAGGATATTACCTCTTCTTTGACGCGCCTCTTCTTAACCTCCTCTTAAGGCAGTAAAGTTGGTCTTTTAAGGAGACCAAAACCTCTATAATGATTCTAGGGAAGTCGATAAGGGAAATGGGTAGGGGTTGGTCGAGATTTAAGGCTCAAAATTGTGTAAAGAGAAGAGGGAGGTGGTGCCCTTTTATAAGGGAGGATAAGGGCACCTTTAAAATTATAAGAAAAATTTATTTATAATAAATTGAAACCCCACTAAAAAACTTTCAAAAATGACTCAAATAAGAATTTTAGCTGAGATAGGGTTTTAATATCATAAACCAATAATATTTAGACAATTTGGGAATTTATTTGAATCATTATCAACTTGATTTATCCTTATATAATCTATTTAGTTTTATTTGTGGTAATAATATTCTAAATTTTAAATCATTATAAATAATTAATTATATGTTATTAATTGTCTATAATTGTATAATTTATTACATTTTAGACCATATAAATTTTAATTTATAATTTTTAAATATTTTTGTGATTTTTAAACAATTTTATAATATTTAATTTTTATAAAATAACAATAGTGTCAATTTTGACACTATTCAATTATTTGACATTAAATAAAATATACACAGAAGATATGTTCGAACTAAAAGATTTAATAGATAAATAACATGTCATATGTATCTAGAAAATTAGTGGATCACATTAAATAGTTCATATAATATTTATTTTAATACTTTTAAAATCATTTTTTTGATAATTCAATCAATAAAATAATTTCAACATCAATATTGTGTCATAATTAATGATAATTATTTAATCCCTAAAAATTATAAATAAATTTACATGATGTATATAATTTTATTATCTTTATGTAGAATATTCATTTTCGAAGTTTCATGAAGTTTATCACTAAATTAAAATTATTTTACTTATAAGATTTAAGAGAGTGACATGTTGTCACTTTTTTGGTTTTAATAATAATTAAATTATTTTATTGGTAAAAAGTGCATAAAATTAATTTATTCCGACCCTTAGGTGATAAGGGTCTATTTTTATTCATCCAATCAAATTTTTTCAGGTGTAAGGGTAATTTTATAATCTTATTTTTACCCTTAATTACCCGATTTTCCTTTAACAGCAGAAAATAAAAATTACCGTAGTTACTATTCATAATATCAAAAAAATAAAAGTAACCTATTAACATAATTTGTAACCACTTAATCCACATATTGAATCAATTTTTAAAAATTCAAAACTCAGAAGTTGCAGTAATTAATTTAAAATTAATCTTGTTGTTAAGAAAACGGGTTTTAAAAGTTAAAACATTGCCAAAGATTGAAATGTTTTTACCTGTGAATTCAATTTATAGGGAATGGTAATGACATACAATATATTAAATGGTAAAAATATATTATATTTATAAATTAAAACCCTTAAATATTATAATTTAACCATATAAATTATTATGATGAAAAAAGTTGTTTTTAATTAAAATATAGCGTATTTTTACTATTCACTTAAATATGAATGTTATTGGAATAATATGAAAATTTTATCCAAAGTATATTTTTATATCTTTATTCCAAAGAAGAATTTTATTTTGTCAAATTGAACTTATAAACATGTAGAAAACTAAATTTAATGTTGTTGTGCCATCAAAAGGCGACAAAACTGCATTTTTTGAAAAATACTTATTTTACCTGAAAAATTTATTTTGTTCTCATACCATGTTATATAAAATGTGTAAGATGAATTATAATGTCATAAAATTAAAAATTTATATACTAATATTAATAAAGGATATTTTATAATAATATTATTACAATATATCTTTGTTTAGTGAAACCCAGTATTGCGTACTACACACACTATCGAGGAAGGTCGCGATTGCGTGTAATGCAAGCCAAGTCAAGGTTGCGTGTAGTGCAAGCTCCATTTGTTATTGCGTATAACATAATCAAAACTTATTTCAATTATACATTAAAAAAAATCTATACATAATGTTTCGTAGAATAATTTCTACAAAACAAACATGAAATTGTGTGTAACACGAGCCAAGAATAGTGTTGCGTATACTGCAAGCTAATACTGTGTTGCGTATAGCACAAGATAATTTTGGTGTAGCATACAACAAAAGACATAAAAGAAATTAAAAAAAAAAATTTTTATAAAATCTCGGGGTGTTACACATACCTTTTACATTCCATATTGTGTTAGTACAGAAATATCATTTGGGGAAGCGTGGACTACCACCCCATCAAAGTGATAAGATTTATTCATACACAACATAGAGTGTAATAAAGATGGATTAAGTGATTATAAATGATATATATGATATCATGAAGCTACTATAAAAATTAAACATATTTATATACATATAATTAATTTTCATTTTTTCTTTCAGTATGTTAATAAAAATTGAAACAACATTTATGCGTACATATAGCTTACCATCTCCATGAATAGAGTATTCCATTCTCTATATATATATATTAAATAGATAATTATAATACACATATAATTGATATAAATTTTATTTAAATCATGGTTTAAATTTTGGGAATAATAATATTCTTTATATGTACCAAATTTATATCAAATTAAGCCACATGAAAAAAACAAAGTGAATATTAACCGAAGTGAACCCTTTACATAGGATTGATAGAAAGAAGTTAATATAATGTCATAATAAAACCATATATGTTATTTGGTATATGAATATGGTTATTTATAAGATTTATAATAAATTTATATTTATTATAAAGGTGTTTTTAATGAGTATGAAGAATTTCATGACACATAATAAGGGGTTTTGTCCTAACTTTTTATTTTTTTGAGATATATACAATTTTCTCCACTATTTCCTTTTGTGTGGTGTATATACTTAACAAGTTTATATTATATTTATATTATACCTAAATTTATGGGTATTCACATTTCTATTTGATGATAATTACTTCTTGGGGTTTATGTTTCTAAATTTACCAAATCAGTAAAAAAATTGTCTCAATTTTCCTTGTTTGAGAATCATGTTTTTTTACGAAAATAAATTCTCTTTTAAGGTGTATATACATCTATTTTAAATTTTATATAATTAATTTAAATGAATTAATGATTTTTTATGTTACATGTAATTTTTTTTTTCTGACATGCAGTGTATGATCCCATGTTACCTACTTAAAAGAGTTTACTGAAACGATCTCATCAATTTTCTATATTTTTTTTTATTTATGCTTTCTTTAATGAAATATTTGGACCCATACCCCATGAAAATTCATGAATTTTATTATCCTATGGTTATTAAGTATTTTCTCATCTATTTTTTCCTTTTCATCAACTCTTTTTTATATAATATATTTATAATTTTGTTTTTATGAATGCCCAGCATTACACTCTCTTTGGTTGGAACGATTTGTTTTCTAAAAAAGGTTTGAAAGAATATTATACCACTGTACTTTAATAATTAAAATAAATTTTTACCCATTTTTAATATTAACATTTTTAAATGGAATCTTCTTTTCTCTTTCTAAACAAAGAGTTTTCTGTCCTATAACATGAAAAGTCGATGCTCATTCCTCCTAGTATGACATGTAGATATTTATCTGTTGTCAATAATTTGATGTTTTTTTTCATGTTATAAAGCTGATTTTTAATGAATGTTTTGAAAAGATAGTTTAAATGAAAATGATTTTCTAAATGTTTTAATTCTGATTTAATAGGTATTCAAGGGATTTTTCTGTCAAAAAAATTTGAAGATTATTTTATATGTTTTCAAGAAAAATGGTTTTCAAACTTTTTTCAAGCAATATTTACATGATTTTAATGTTTTTTAGTGAAATTGTTTTTAAATATTTTTCAAGCATTTTTTATAAATTTCTTATATGTTTAAAAAAAGGGTTTTTAAAATATTTTAATGTTTATTTTATATGTTTTGAAATAAAAAATGTTTTCAAAATGGTTTAAATTACTTTTTTATAATATTTCTAGTTATTTTCTAGGAAATTTATTTTTCAAATTGAATTGTATATTAAAAATTCTTTTTAATTAAGAAATGATATTTTCCTCAAGATTTTTTTTTAAAATATATTTCAAAACTGTTTTCCATATATATTATAATCAGGTAAAGTTACTCATGCCCTTATAAGAAATTATCTTATGGTTTCATTCATATTATTTATATGAATGGGATATGGTTAATGCGAGAGTCTTTAAGAAACTAGTTTCTCATTCATGGGAAATGTATTTATGAAATGCATTCCTTTTTCATGGGTAATAATATTTTGTAGTATGTCTCTCATTCATGTATTATATGCTTATGAAATCTATTTATCTTTCACAGGTTATGATTTTGAGGAATTGATTATGAAACTTGTCCTTTTCCACATGTTATGATATGATTACATGTTTTTGATACCCATTTCATTTCATGTATTATGATATCATTGATTATGATATATTGGAACATGTATGTATGATTTCACTATGATATGGTTAGGACCTATATAACCATATGATTACTTGAATAATGATTTATATCCCATCAGATAGACTAATATGGTCTTGGTAATGAACCTTGACTACTAATATTGCCACACGAGTGAACCCTAACGTCCATGATGGTATAAGGAGTGAAATCATGCTACTAAAATGGCCATGGGAGTGAAATATTACTACAAAGATGGTATGGGGAGTGAACCCATATTAACAATATGGTCTTGGAAGCCATTCATTGGCTACTATGAAAATCATATATTAGGCTTATGTGTCTACCTTGATTCCATGTTTTATTCCGAAGCTTTGATTTCATTGATTATTTACTTTTTTTCCATATGATTCATATCATAGGAACTAAATTTTATTATTATGATATCTAATATATAGGGTATGATATTAAAATTTTACACTAAAGTTCCATACAATTATATTCATGTTAGGTATACACATTTCCGTTATATACCTTACTTAGAATCTGAGCTCACTCATTTCTTATGTTTCCATTCCGCATGACAGTATGATTTTTTATAGGTAGAAGAACTAATGGTAGAGATATTTATTGGAGATGTTGGAGCTATTTCACCATGATAGTTGAGTTTGTTTACATGTTTCCATAGATACTTATCATTTATGGTCCTTAAGAATTTATTTTTATAAAGTACTGAGTATTTATATAAAATGATATCATAACCATGTATGTTAATCCTAGGTTGCTATAAAAGTGGATCATGGTAATTAAAAAATGATAATGATCCACTCAATAGATAAGAATTTAATGTTTACATTGTATGAAAATGGAACCACAAAATTATTTTAATTCTACGATTAGTGGAACTTGATTATATTTTGGGTATTGGTTGAATATATTAATATAGATTCTATATAAATTTTAGAGGAGTGGATGAAACATATGATATTATAAATCAATATATTATTATTAATATGTGTGAATCTGAATATGAAATTGAATTTACTTATATTATATATGTATTAATACCAATTCATCAGTGGTATTTGTAATACCCATATATTTTATAATAATACTATGATCCAATGATTTCTTAACACACAACACCACGAATTCTAGAAATTTATATATATATTAAAAATATTAGATTTTAAATATTTCAGTTATAACTTATCCATTGAATCAGATGTATTATTTTTAATTACAATAGTATAAAATGTATTTAAATTTCTAAAACGTACAAATTAATGCATCAAAAATCAATTTTCATTAATTCCATTTGATGAATCAAAATGTATTATATTCAAAAGTGGTAGATGTTTCTAATATTAGTAAATATTTATTTTCATCCAAGATTAGATATTATATTTGATAATAATGTATATAATCCATTATTTTATCAAATTAAACTCATCAAATGATTATATTTTGAAATTTTTATGAAATGGTTAATTTTTTAAGGAACAGTGAAAAAATAATAGCATCACAAATAAATACCTTTTTAATTTATTTATTTTTAAACTCTCAAATTATTTTTATTTAAATTAAAACATTAATTTGTAAATTTTGATTAAAAATAATTCAATTAATGTAATTTTAATTTAAATTAAACATACTTTTAGTATAAAACCATTCTTATTTTTAAAAATTCATTTTTTAAGAAAATTGTTTTTTCATAGTTATTTTGGGATAGTTTTGAAATTAAATGTACATCTTATAGGGATTGAATAATATAAAATCGATTCTATATTTTGAACCATTATATCCATATTTTTTAAATAGGTAAAATTTAATTTTAGTCATATTGAATAATAACCATGATAAACAATTTAAACATAAGTAAGGAAAAATATGTTAAGTAATGTTTAAAATAACATGATTATGATTTGAAAATTTTATTTAAGACAAACCTAGTATATATATATAAACTATACTTCTAACACAATCATCAAATATTTTATGTTAATTCAAATTTGTTCCATTTTTCATTAATAATTTTATAAATACTACTTCATGTTAACAATAAATATGAATTAACACTTTCTTTGATTTAATATAATTAATATAAACTCATAGGGAAGCAATTTACTTTTTTAATAAATGGTTTTTTTAAGGATGAATAATTTTCTTAATCATGTTAATTTGTTTGAAATATATAGTGATGGAATAAGTAACCTAAATTTTTAAGCAACACTGAAACATTGTTTGGTGAGGAATTATTTACATCAATTTAAATGATTTTAAAAATATAAAAATATATTTCATTAATGAATTATTATGTTGTAAGAATTTAAGGGTTAATAATTATTTATACATTATGGATTATGGGATATTATTAAAATTCAATTCTTTTATTGATGTATTTATTGTCAAAGTATGATAATACATCTTACAGTTATATTGATTTTATTTTATGTAGAATAATATATTCTAAATTTGTTTATAAATCATAAATTTTTTGAAATTGGAATATTAGAATTATATTTGTTCTAAAATATATTCCCTTGGTAATTTAATAAAACAAATTAACTTTGATGTAAATTTAAAACCATTTATAATTTATAATTTTGTTACTGGGGATCAGGTAAGAATTGTTAAATGACGGGGATACAAAATTATGGTAAAAAATTCAATATAGAAAATTCCATGTATTAATTTCACATGTTATTTCATTTTAATCATATCATTAATTATAAATATTATGAAATTGGTTCCACTTACATATGAAAATTAATTTATTATATTTAAGTAAATTTAGAAATTCTAAGTGTGTCCTTTCAATAAGTATAAATGAACACCACCTCTCCCATATACATCAAAAAACCGTTAATAAATTATATAAAACACACAATAAACCATATTCTAAAAATAATTACCCATGTTTTTGGGGGATGGGTATCCTCGTAATACTATCCATGTGGTCATTATAGACAGATAAAATGAAGGTTCTTCATAGAGGTGGTAATCAACTCTATTTAGTGTTTTGGTTTTTATTCTTCAGCACCACCTTACATTATATCCTATTTAATATGTTATAACACTAGAATTACATACCATGTACTATCATTTTATTATGTTAACTGAATAATCCAATTTATCTCCTTTTTTTATCCTATGGGTAATGACATCATCATTTGTTAGTACGTGTGGAACACCACCTCAATGATGTGATGAATTTCATTTTTTCATTACCACCATCTCAAAAAATATTATTATGATGGATATAATAAATATATATTATATTAATGAAATAAATATAATTTATTTAATATCCCCTAAATATTTTACGCATTAAAAAATAATAACATCCACTGTGTGTATATGTGGAACATCACCCCCATGATGTGATGTGATTAATTGTTCATATAATCCACTCATGGAAGATAATAAAATTTTATTTTGTCTAAATTAATAATAATTTTTTAATTACTATTATTCTATAATATATTGAATAATTACAACATTAACCATGGGACTCCTACCATAAGGATTTTATAATTCTGAACTGATTATCCTCAAAAAACCATACATGGGCATAATAGATTAAGAAATTAAATGTTCTATTATAATAAATGTAATAAAGTTAATAAATATATTTTAATAAAAATTTTAATTTTTATAAATAGGTATATAATTAATATGATTTAACTCTAAAATACATAATAGGTATTCATAGCGTGTTTTGAAATAACTGAAATGGTTTATAAACTCAATTTAAGTTCATAGGGTTATTATTATACATATATGACTAATATTTTATTATTATTTGTGAAATTAGGTCATATATTTTATGAATTATTTTCAATTTTAAATTTTTGTTTTCAATTTCTACCCAAAATCTCCAAAATGATTAATTCACAGTTCAATGTTACCATTATTATACGAATTTTTCAACCCAGTACTGTTTTTTATGATATGCCTTGTATTATACACAAATATACATTTAAGAGGTGTAAAATCATCCAATTGAGACAAAATATCATGAATTAATCCTTTATTATTATATTTAATATTCCTTCGAAATTATCTATTTCCTAGTATATTGATTTAAATAATATAAAATATTCATAGATTTTCATAGTATTAATTTCAATTACATGAGAAGTAATTCATGTTTTGTACCATGATTTATTATTTATGTTGTACACACTACGCCATTAAATTTTTTTTTTAAAAATTATTTCACATATATTTTTGTTCTATGGAATTGTGGTATGTTCCATTTTTCAATAGATTTTGGATTTAATCATTACCTGAGTTTCAAGGGTCTCTCATATCATACCTCTATCATTGAGAAATGTTTTGATTGATGGAACTACATTCATTTATATGAAATATATTATTAATCATGTCATATAATATCATGAATATTTTTATTCTCATTGAATTTTATTTTATCTCTATCATAGTTTTTTTGGTTATAAATTGTTGTATGGCGTTGAAATCATTCCATTAATGATTTTAATGAATGTTTTCCAAAATCATTATCCAAGATATTTTTCTTATATCATAAAATTTATTTTCAAAATAAAAATTATTCAATTAATTTATTTTACATGATCATATACATTATTTTAATATTTTTTAGAAGGAAATGTATTAAGGTTTTCTATACCACAAACTTTTGACATCTTTAGAATAATATTATAAAATATATTATCATTAATATTTATTACATTATCATATTTTAAACCTAGAAAAGTTATTCTTTTTTAATATTACATTACACGTCTCTATGAATATTTTCAATGAAAATATATTTCTCAAATTATTGTGAATTAAAGGTTTTTTAATGTTAAAGAAGGAAAATGTAATTTTCTTTATTTTATAGGATATGTTTTAAATGACCATGTAAATGTATTTTATTTTTTTGTCAAAATCAATTAATGATGTTTTTGATTCACTGAGGATGTGATATAATGATACAATTCCCCTAAATTATTTGATTTTTTATTAGAATGTTTTAAATATATTACAAGGAATTTTTTTCATTGGTACATAAATCTAGGTCATTTTTTTTGAAAATCATGCATCCACTTGTTTTATCTAATGAAACAATGCATATAAATTAATATTGAAAATGGGAATGCGGTCTAAAACCAAAATTTGAAGGGAAAAAGACCGATATATGAAATTAATATATATTTGATCCATAAAATTCATTTCAAAATGACATGAAGTAATCCATAGAGAAGTTACTATATAGATTCAACAAATTACTATTCCTCCTAATAAATGATCAAGTTAGATGATTGTGTGTTACTCTTAATGTAAGAAATTGGTTACCAGTTTTATTTTAAAACAATTATATTTTGGAATTATTTGGTTTTTAAATTCCATGATGATTTCTTATATTAAAAAATAACCACACTATTTTTAAATTCTTTATATGAGTTCTAATAGACATTTACTGAAATATTTTCTATAGTTGTGATTTGATACATATATTAATAAGGTATAATATTAAAAAAAATATTCCTTTTATCATGATTTTTTATCTACATTTTATAGGTATTAATTAATTTTTTCTACACACATGCACTCTAATTATATTTTCACTCCCATATTATAAACTAAACATCAACGATGACATTGGATTAATAATTATTATATGCACCCTTATAGAGTTTTTAAGCACACATTTTTTTTACATTTCCATAGCTCATGAAGAATGAATTTGAATTATTAATGTATATAAGGGATTCATGTGGGAGGAATCATAAGGTATACAATGAATAACAAATTAATAAAACAAAATAAATGGTGAAGAGGCATAAACTCTGAAATATACATAATGTTATTGTTAAATAGTTTTTTTCATAATAATATAAAATAAAAAACCTATATTATCATTGGTTATTTATGTGATCGAGTGTTTTTCTTGATTTTTTTTACATTTCAGATAGTAAGAAATCAGTCAAATTTATGATTACCAAATCTAGAATGTAAATATTATATTTTTATTATATGATTCGAAAGAGTGGGTTTAGGGATATTAGTGTTAGTATCTAAATAGGTTATATTAAACTATGGATATTATTAAGTTTTTAAGTGAGGTTAAAATAAAATTTATGGATACCATAATGGGATTTTATAAATAAGGATGATCATAACATCAAAAGTATATACACCATGATTTTTTTTGTAGTGGAATTGTGAGGTGATTAATAATATTTATGGATATTTTTTATTTGGATGTTTCATGTGTAACCCATAAGTATAACAGGATGGATTATTGGGGAAATATTCTGTTATTTATTTTGTGATTTAAGATGAAAGGTATAAGAAATCCTTTGAATCCAACACATTCATTAATGTTGATGTTATTAGGGTTAATTGAGATACAACGATACTTATTTATGGAATGATATATGATTATTTTTTATAATTATAAAAAAATTATATTATAGAAGTATTAAATCATTATATGATTTTTTAGTTTTGTATATCATCTTACCTTTAAAACTTGAAATGGGTTTTATGAAGATATGAAGAAGATCCTTACACACTATTATATAATTCATGGTCAGTTTCTTGATGATAATAGTTATTTAAGAATCAAATATTCATACTAATTCCATAGATTAATGTATTATATAAATATGGAACATGATTGAAAAACAGTACTATGATATGATTTTTAGTTTATGGATTTGAAGAAAATAATGTAATCTTATTTTCATATTACCTTAGTCTATATGGTAATGGAATTACTAAAATCTAAAAAAATTACATCAAAATAAAAGTTCAATACTATTTCCTTCATTTATAATGAAATGATGTCATTTTCCACATCTCATTAGTTTATGGGTTTATTAGCATTGGCTATATCACAATCATTCAATTTCTTGTGTCTAATATCTTCTTTAATTTTCAATCATTATTTGGTCATTAAATTTTCTTCCCTCTCAGTATTTTGAATTCCCAATTATATTCTCCAAATCAAAAACATTAATAAATTTTATTCCATATGAAATTTATATTTATAATTCACTCTTCCAAATTGGTTGTTATATTAATCCTTTTTACATTAATGGTTTTCAAAGAATTAATTATAAACATTTTAAAAAATCATTATCATGATTAAGAAATATTGAGAGGTTTACAATATTTAATGTGCGGAGAATGTAATATCCTATGTTTTAAAATAATATTCAAAATTTAACAATTCCAAACACCCAACATCACGTTTTAATGGAATTGTGGTGTACTATAATAGTATTATTTTAATGTGACCATCATAACATAGTAATTAAAAAAGTGATAATTATTTTAATAATAAAATTTATTAAAAATATTTATATATGAGAATTTACTAATTAAAAAATAAGAACTCAACTATTTTTAATGTAAAATTTTACATCAATTTTTTTTCATCATAGTGGTTTTTATTTCAGTTTTTAAAAAATATTATAATTAATTTTTGGCACTATTAGAAATTATATATTAAAAAAAATTATTTCTAAAATAATAATATCCTAATTATATTGGGTTGATATTTTCAAATTTTTTGAAAGGATTAATTTTTTAATGAATAGTGTATAAATAATAATTCTATTTAAAACAATATTTTTTATTCTAGTATTTAGTATGTAACTTTTTTTAAAAAATTTTCAAAAAATATCATCAATTACATTTTATAAATCATATTTCACATAATAAATTTTAAAATAACATTTTTACAAATTTTCTTATAAAAATATTTTTTCTACTTAAAAGGACAATTATGTGGAAAACCATTTTTATCTTTTTTGTGGGTTTATATAATGTAATTTAAAAATATTTTACGTAACGAATTTGAAAAAATTTATTCCATATCTTTAAGCATCATTTCAAAATTTGGAAAATATATAAAAATGATTTTTGGTCATAATGAATAATAAACGTGTTAAATATTTGTGTCATTGATATGGGAATATCAGATAATTAATGTAATAAATAATGTGATAAGGATTTTTAAATCTATCTAACTCATACCTTAATTCTATTGCATTATTTTTTTGTCATTATTCACAAATTAGTCATTGATAAGTAATATTGGACTCATTTTTCAATAATAGTGACCATAATATTATTTTATATAAAGATTAAATACAAAACTTATTCTTTGATTTATTATCTCAATTATTCTCTATGAGGGATATGTATACGTTATGTTCAATTCCAAAATATAGTTTCAAAATATGATTGAAATTTATTATTATAACAATTAAATTTTTCTTTTTTCTTTTTTTTAACAACCATGAATTTTTACAAAACAATAAACAATATTTCATTCAGTAGATGAAAATAAATATAATGGATTCTTAAAAATAAAAAATCATTCATTTTGGATGATTTTTTTGGGTCATACTGATTTTAATGGTTTATAATAATGTTTTATTGATTTCGAACATGATTATATTATAATTATATACCATTAATAATATATTTAATGTCAAAATATGTGAATTGATTTCAAATTTAATTTAAAAGAATATTAATTTAAATAATAAAACATTTAATGATTAAAAAACCATATCAATAATTATAGTGGGAAAATATAATTAAATGGCCTTAAGTTTGATAAGATGATATTTTTTATGCAAACTATTTCTTTATAATTTAATATATAATCCATTTATACTAATTTTTTTTACATGTTTAAGCATAAAATGGGTTAATGAAGGGGTTAAACAAAATTATAATGTTAAAAATTACAAACAGACTTTTCATAATTTTATTGAAAATAGATTTAAACTATAACTTGTCTTATTTAAAATAAATTCAATTCTTGAAAAATTAATATGAAAAATAATTTATTAAATATAAATAATTTATTTAATTCATTATTTCTGTATTTTATCACTATAAAAGGGTACCAACTCTATTATATTATTCAAAAAACCTTTAGTCAATTAGCTCAACTATACCCTAAAAACACTCCAAACATTAGTATACTTGTTGATGATAACAGTGTAATCTATAATGAATATTATAAGGGTCCTTAAGATGATATCAAATTTATGTTCTTAAAATAGTATGTGATCATATCAAATGTGGTTTTTCGTTATAATTTTTATTATTCCTCATTGAATTATTTCCTACCCATTTTAATATAATAATTAAAATATCTCCCATATATGATTATTTTATTATAGTTTTTCAATAATCATATCCATCTCAATTTCCATTATTTAGGGAATGAAATATTTTTTCCTGAGTGCATTTTGACTATCAGCTCCAATAAGTGATGTGTTTCAATTTTAATCCAAACCTCATAGGGCTTACTATTATGATAAATTTAATAAATATATATTATATTCATGACAAAATTATTACCAAATAAAGAAATTTATTACTTACCTTTTAACCCTTTCACCCATTAATTAAATGATAGTATCTCACATGCATACTTTTAGAATATCACCTCCCCAAAATGAGGTAATTTGTTTTTTCACATCTACATTTTATGGTTTATTATAAAATAGTAAATTCAATTTAAAATTGTAAATTTTTTCCTGATAATGACTATTATTGATATGATGTAACAATAAAACCATTTACTGTGATCACCCTACCTATTTAATTGTTCAACTATAAATTAATGGTTATAAAGCAACTATACATGTTCATAACTAATTTTTTATTAAATAATAGATTGAAATAATTGAAATAAATTATTTAATGATAAGTAAATAAACCTAAAAATGGTTATTAAAATATATTTATTCAATATAAGTTTACATTAAAAGAGTTAGTGGGCATAAAATTCATGTTTGGACTCGAGGTAATGGGATTCTTAATTCATTTTCCATTAATTGGGTTATAAATTTACTTAATTGAATATATCATTCAATGATTATATATGAAACATATTATTATTATATTATATTATATTTACTCTTTTTTTTATATGTGTTTATAATTTTTTCACATAATGACCTCAATTATGAATTCTGACATGAATTATTTGATCATTCTAAGGATTATTCCCCTTGATATTGATTATATGAGAAATGAAATTTATTTTTTAAGTATTTTTAATATGATTATTATGATTTCTATTGAGATATTATATAATGAATTACTATTTTATCATGATATTTAATGTTTCATTTATATTTTATCTTTCATGAAATAATAATTCAAATTTTATAAATGATTCAAGGGGTTTCATAGTATCAATTTATATTCATTGAGACATAATCCCGATTATATTCCATGATTTATTTTATATGGTATACATAAATCCCTATGAATATTTTTTAAAATATTAATTATTAAAATTATTGTTGTTATATTACAATTTAATGTTCCCTAATAAAAAGGATTTTTGATTCTAGCATTACCCACATGGTATGGGATTATCATCTCATACATCCTTCTTTGGGAAATTATTTTATTAATGCACATATATTCATTTATTTGGTGTATATAATATATATTTATATATATTATCATGAAAATATTTATAATAATTTATTTTATATTTATTTTCAAAATGATATTTTTTTAAAAGTTATGTAACTCTTTTCTTTAAAAAAATATATTCTATGGTAGAAAATGATTTTACCAGATCTCTTCCCCTATGGTTTTTATTTTATTTGAAGAATTTAGTTTTATAAGAATAAATTATTTCCTAATGGTATTTTTCCAATATCATTTACCTTCTTTTAAAAAGGATTTAAAATAAATTTCTTAATGTTTTATTCCTTAGTCCCATTTTTACTCTCATTATAAAAGCATTAAAATAATGTTTATTATAACATTTATGACAAGAAATAATTTTAACTACATCATCAAAACTAATTATTATGAGGTTTAAATAAAAATTTTCCAGGAATATTTTCAAATAAATTAAAATTACCAATATTTTAGGAAATTTTAAGTTTTTAAAGTTATATAATTAAAATTTTATTTTCCCCCATTTTCTCTAAAATATTTTAGATATTATATTAAAGGAATTTTCTAAATTTTAAAATTCTATTAAATATTTATTTTCTTCATAAGGAATATGATCAAATGATATGATTAATTTTATTTATTTTAATGGATTATGATGATTCTTGTAAGATTTTATATATAAAAATATTTTATCTTAATGGGTAAACATATATGTGGATGTTAAAAAAATTCAAGAGTCCATTTGATTTGTTTCATGATATGTGACTTTTTAATTCTTTTGTGAATGATTCATTGGGGTGTGATGCCAAAATCATAAGGTAATTAGTCTGATATATGATGGGCGTGTTCATTATAGCACTACACTGAATTTGGAAATGTGATAGAGGTAACTATAAGGACGTTACTCCTAAGAGATGATGGAGTTATGTAACTATTTAAAGTTGGCGATGTTAACATATTTTAATTTTCCTATATGTGAAGGAAATTTTTACCATTTATAGGTTACTCTTATGATATAAGGTAATTATCCAGTAAGTTGATTACATGGTGGATATATGATTTCCAAATATAAAGAAATGATATTTAAATGATTTATAAGAGTTACAATAATTATTTTCCATGGGAATTATTTCATTTGGTTCATGATTGTTTATACATATGATTATAGTCCTACATTAGCGCATTATTCATTATATCTTTATTTGTGATATCAATTGTATGGGTATGGATTATAATATTTTATACTCACATTCATTAATTTTGTGATCATAACCATAATATCATATTATTATCCCATATAAAATTCAATTATTAATAATTATGCTTCCCTTTACTGAGAGTTTGAGATTTTCCATCATATGTTATCCATTTCCATAGGTAATGAATAATGATGTTAAATTCAATATACCCATAAAGGTTAAATTTTTTAATAAATATACTTGAGATTTATAAGACTTAATTTTGAATAAAAAAAATCTTTTAGTAGGAAAAACTCAAATAAAGAAATGGGAATTGATTTGTAATAGTTTTTCCCAATTCTCAAAATCTCTAAACCTAAAAAATTAGTGGGTATGTTAGTGATTTAATGTTGTTTTGATGTTGTATGATTTGGAAGGATAAAACTAGGTTAGAAGTGAATATATAAAATCTATAAAATATAAAAATTATGTTTTTTTTTACTAGGTCTGGTAGAGTTGTTTCAAAGCCGTATTTATCACAATTAGTTGTAGAATATCCTAGTATTTAATACTTTGATATATTATTTATATAGTGAATTATATATATATATATACAATAGTCAAGAAATAAAGAAGTATATATTTACATATAAATTGTTGAATGTGTGCCGAATGTGATGGTTTTATTTTATTCAATATTATGAGAACTCAATTTATTACCATCCTAGGACAAAAAAATGATTGATGCTTTGAGTATGTAATTCCATGCTTATTTTTTTGAGAATGATATAAACGGACCTAATCATTATGCATTTATAGAGTCTGGAACCTGAAATATTAATAAATGGTGGAAACAAGATATAACACTAATATTTTTCCACTATCCATTCAACTAATGATTAAGGAGGTGTTAAAGGAGTATGTGGTTTTATTTATGAATTTATCTATTATTTTGGTTTTCATCCTTAACCATGATAGAATTAGAAAATTTAGGAACTGATTTTCTTCCTGATAATACTGTAATTGACAAAATAGTTGATGGATTATGTATAGATATCATAATTATATATTCATTTTATGAGCATTAAGAGGTATACATAAGTAAAACTGTATTTTTTTAATAAGGAGAAGGGATATTGTGGTGTTCATATCATAACTCCTGGAATATCATCTAATCATTGATTAATTTCAGTAATTTAAAGGGAGATTACAAACATTACCCATAATATAATTAAAATAAAAAAAACAAATATTATTTTCATTAAACTCTCTAACAAATATAAGGTGAATAGTAATATTTTAGTAATTGAAAATACTATTTTTAAGATAAATAAGTTTTTTTACAGATATTATTTCACTCTAAATGATCATTTCACGATATATAATAATGTACTAGAATTTTTTCATGGTTTACAACCTTATATTGCCTTTAATGTTGATATGAGTTTCATCATGATGTTTGGAGAAGTATTAAATATTAATCAAATATAATTTTTGGGAAAATAAATAAATCATATCTTAACATGAATGGTATATCTGATAGGACCCTAGAAACTCTAGAATACATGTTATGATAATTATATATGTATTTCAATGCTGTTTTGAAGATAACACATTCACTAGTTGAATTTTTTGACTATAATTCCTTCCATCATGTATTAATATTGATCCACATTATTCCCTCAATTGTATTATGTGAAAAAGTAAAATGTTATTCGATGAAGATATACAAAAATATCTATTACGACATAACATAGATGGTGAAATGAAAAAGAAATTTTGATCCAATCAAATGAGAATCTTAGTGGAACATATTTGATAGAAAAATTTCAGTAATTTTTTAATGAGATATATATTTGTATGTTTTTGATATTGTATTTCATTGAATATCACTTTGGAAGAACATTTTTAGGTTTCTATTTAATGGAAACTTGATCCTTATATGTATTTTTCCCTTCAATAATATAGATATATTAAGAGAATTATCTTATGTACTAGTGATTCCACAAAACCACATACATTTTAACAATGTATTATATATATAAATTTTTGGGAAGTAATTAACTTATTAATCACTTGTACTGAACTCATTGTTTTTACCACTGGAGCATATTCTTTCATGTAATGTGAAAAATATTCAGATTCATGAAAAATTAATTTAAGTGCAATGAAAAAAGACAACTAACCTGGTTAGAGTTTTGTGGGAAAAATATATCATTGAAGAACATACATTGTAACCTAGAGATACAATGATTCATATCTATCCTTATTTATATTTAACATAGTTATATAATTTCTTGTGAAAATTTAGTGTATTTGAGGTTTATTATAACACTATGATATTTTAATATATATATTTATGTTTATAAAATTTGACAAGTTTTATACAATTGAATACATTAAATCATGGGATTAGATGATTGAAATTTAATTTTCAAATACATAGTTAAATTTTTTCCATAATATAATAAATTATCCACAATATACAGATTAACAAGGGTTTAAAATAAAGATAAAATATTTTTATTTTAAAAGTTATATTTTTCCTAAATAATTTTATGTTAAAATTATATTTTTTTCTTAATTGATAAAATTAATCACTATTGTTAAATTATTATAATTATATAATTTAATAATATTCCCCTTAAATTTTAATATCATTCTTTTAGTTGTGTTTTTAGTGAAGGATTCATAATAATGTATACTTTATCTTCAAAAAATCATTTTTGTAAAATATGGGTACTTGTGAATATTTTTCATTGATATAATATTTATTTATTTTCAAATATAGTAATTATATCATAGAAATTGGGAATTAATTTGGAAATCAACATGTCCTAATTCTCTTACAGTGAAAATTTTGGATTTATTTTGAAATATTTTATTGTTGACCAAATAATGGAAAATTGTTGATTTTTTTAAAAATATCTTTTATATTATTTAAATAAAGTGATATAGATGGACAATTATTTTTTGGAAATTATTATAATTCAAAAGAATAACGATATTAATTAATATAATCTAATTAATTCTGTTATATTTCCAATTCAATTCGATTTCGGTATATATTCAAATTTATGCTTAAATTTTTCTTCAAAAAATTATTTTAAATAAATTTTTTAGAATTATTTTAAAAATAATTTCATCCAAAAATAAAAATATTATATAGAAAAATTTATTACATTTCATGAAAATGGTTTAATAAATATATGTTTTATAAATGTTTTATTTTTTTATTATATATAAAAACCATAGAAAAAATACTGGTACCAAGATAAAGTTGTTAAAATTTATTCTTGGATAGAAATTTAGGACAAGGGTAAAAATATATTCTTTTTAATTATACGATGATTTTGTTAATAATAATAAAAAATTGTCCTTGAATTTTATTTATTTTAGTTCCATTTGACCATGAGTTAGACACACCAAATATATGAAATTAATAAATAATTACACATATTCCACTACTGTCATTTGTAAAAGGGAACCTCTTATTCTCACTTATCCAAACAAAATGAGAACTCTAATTTAGAAATTCAATTCTTAAACCCCGTACCAATCTTCTTTCCAATGTCATAAATATCCCATATTATCTTAAATTATATCATAGAAGTCATAGTGTAAAATCCAAACTTGCTTCTCTGAATAAGATACGTAACTCTTGATAGACTTTTTTCTTGTTTATTTATACTTCTCCCCCCTTAAAACATAATAAAATTCATTGAATAATAATGTCAGTAACTGAATTATAGTTAAATGTGTTTATGTTTACAATTCACCCCCTTTTTAAACTATTTTCCATCCTATGGAAATTGAAAATCTCACCACCTGAGTATATGTGGACTAACACCATCTTTAAGTGATGTTTTTTCTTCATCATTGTATTCCTTGTAAGGTTACAAAAATGTCATAAATTGTAAAAAAATTATTTATAGAATAATTATTAATCCTTAAAGATAAATAATTATCATCTTTATTACCCTTATATCCATTTGAAAATGACAACGTCGCTGGTATATATGTATGGACAACCACCTCTACAAAGCAATGTGATGTTTTTACATTCATCGTAGAATGGATAGTAATAATTAATGATTTTATAGATATATATTATACCTATGATAATATTATAATTATATAAATGTGAATTATTTTTTTACATTATTTCACTCCATCCATTGAAATGTGAAAACATCCATCAAGAGTACATACAGTCTACCATCACTTGGATGTAATGTAATTAATTAATCTTCATAACTCTGCATGAATTGTTATAATATTGAATATAATTAATAAATATAAGAATTTTTAAATGATTGTTTCTATTGATATTATATTCCCATGAAAAAAATGAATGAATTCAAACCTTCAAACTAAATCATATAGGGATAACTGAATGATTTCACCTGAATAATTATAGTATTGAATAATTATTGAGAAAATGAAAATTTAAAATTATAATGGCATGAAATATTTTAAGATAAATTAGAATATTTGTTAATTTATTTATAATATATAAAAATGAAGTACCTGAAACACCCTGATAGGGGAAGGGTGAATCATGGTGTCAAATTTTTCTTCAAAATGGATGTATCTTTTTCCAATTCTAGAAGGAACATGTTAAACTTGTCTAATGAGAATCAAAAGAAAACATAAAATCTCATAAATGGAGTAAACCTATCAATTTTTACTTGGTTAACCACTACATTATAGTATGAGGAGAATACACTGAAAGGGTGTTGGTCATACCTAAATCCACTAAACTTCATAAGTTTTGGAGATCAAAATATTGAACATAGTTAATTTATACCAAGAACACTTCCATTAAATTAGTTTTGGGATTGAAAACTACGTTAATTAGAACACTTCCGTTGAGTCCCTCGAGCTCACTGGCTTTAGAGGAATCCCATAACAGCTTATAGACTTGTAAGTCCCTTCATCTTCATTACAATACACATCCTCAACTATAGATAGATCCTCTTTTGAAATACCACTTCTACCCATAGATGCAATCCAATTTTATGTGAACTGATAATTAGAGAACCTTTCCTTCACAAACTACTTTGATTCCTCTGCGAACTATGCATCTCCCCATAGCGGGTCATCTTCACGTATAACTTCTTCTCCATGTACTAACTTTGTTTCAATGGACTATATCTCTTTTTAAAACCATCCCTAATTTTTAGATGATTGATTCTTCTTTTGTGAACTATCTCAGCGTAATACTTCAGCGTACTACATCTACGTACCACATCATACCACCTCAATGCATCTTCTCCACAAACCAAAACTGCATACCAAATTTATATACCAAAATTGATTCCTAAAACCTTTTCCTTTGTGGGATACAGTGCCTCACAACACCCCTTCCGTGATATATCTCTGTAGACCAATCATCTTTTTATTGAGTCCTCCTAAAAAACCTTTTCTCCTTCATAGGTGTTTCATCCCATGAACAAATTTGGACATCACTTAATTGATCAGGTATTTATAATTTCTATGTCTACTAGTAATGAAGTTATTAAAACTCCATATATATGATAATCGAACAAAAAATCCTATTAATACTTTTTTTATAAACATTTAATGTGTTACACCCTTCACTATGTACTTCCCCTTCCGTGAACTGTTTTCCCTTTACAGTCAGTGTACCACCACTCTTCCTTCATGGAGGCCAATATCTTATATGATTGGATCACTACCTCATATCCATCAATGATGAACCTCCCAAAAACAATTGGACTCTCATTTACCATAAGGCTCCTGTGAATCACAACTCATATGGGTTATGGATATCATGCTTCGCGGTCCATATAGTACCACTATGCGGAATCCCTATTTTTTGTTTTTAACCTCTATTCTGCGCACCTCCCTTAGCAGTCCGTGAAGTATGTTTTTTATTCCATGAACCATAATTTCCAAACTACATTGAATAAAACCTTCCTTTTTCAGAATGATAATCTCTCAATTTTTATTCCCAATAATTTGGAAAATAATGGGAAATTGTGCCACCTTAAACTCTTTCTCCAACCTTTACTGTGATATCAGATTTCTTGAAAACTACTCAATAAACATAATGAGTACTTAAAACAACCAAAAACCATACTACATTTCCATCCAAAAACAACATTGTTTCCAATAATAAAATATCTTTAAAAGACTATATGATTATTTTTGGAGAAAGACAGGACTTGAGGTAAGGTTTATTCATATCCATATTGTTTCATTGATACTTGTTTCTTATTGTGAAATTATTATTTTTTCATATTTTATATATAATTCTCCATTGAAATATTATATAAATATTATCTTTATATTCATGTTATTTGATGTTACATTTTTATATATTTCTTTCATGAAATATATGAATCAATGTTATGATTGTGGTGATAGTTTATGTAACAATATAATATCATTTTTGAATTTTAAATAATAAAATTAAAATGGGGAAAATTATAAAATTTTTATCTTTTAAGACCCATATTTTTATCCTATGTCATTTAACATATTTCCAATTATTAGAAAAATTTTACTCTCTTTGCTACTCGAAAAATATAAAACTGACGCTTTAAAGAAAATATGACCATATTTCACATTGTTTGGTCATGTAATATATCTTCTCCCTACACATGTTATTAATAAGTGTTTTTTGTAAGCTTTTATATTATCTATTCATTTTTAAAGGTATTTTATAAAAAATATGGAATTACCCAAAAATGAATTAATGGAATACTTTTATATGATTTTAATATGGTTCTCTATTTAATTATTTCAAAAGAGTGATGTTAATATTAAATTTTAAAATATAAAACGTGAATATATTTACCCACTATCATTTTCATATTTATTCACAAGTCTTCCATTAGAAGAATATTTGGATTTCTATGATAGTAATATTCTCATTTTCCAATCATTTTTTCTATTTTATAAAATTTTACAACATAAAATGGATGTTTTACATTATTTTTAAATGATTTTTTATAAATTAATTTATAATATTTATTTTCCTAAATGTAAAAATCCTTTAAAAAATTATTATCCATAGGGTATTTTATGATATTATAAAATCCACTATCATTCTCTAGGTAGATTATAATGATGATGTTTTTAGGGATTATTCTTTGATACTCAATACATTACATAAAAAAAGTCCCACATGGGAAGACGAGATGCTCAATGAGTCTCATGTCTCCTATGATGATGGTATAGGGGGCATATCGATGCTGACACTATCCCCCTATTTTTAGGTGGGGAAAAGGGGGTTATTTCTCTATTCATTCATTATAAAACCATCAATCTTCATCTACTTCATTGATCCATGCTATATATATATAGATTTACTGAGATTGCGGCATTACTTACTTCCCTACTATGTGATTAATGTGTTCCCCAAAATTTGATCCCCATGAAGGAGTTTAAAATTTCACCCTCGCTACATTATCTATAATTTGTGTCTCATTTCAGAAAGGGATGTCCCTATGTGGAAATACATGATTGGTACATCTTCGATCGTTTGGGATTACTTGAGTGGGCTGTTGTAGGGGTTCTCAGAAGGTGTGTCTTTATTTTCCATTTTATGAGTGAAGAATATCTGATTTCATCATGGTCTATCACCCATCGTTCCCTCTTTATCATTTTTTTCTTTTTCATTGGAAGTTAGAGTTCCAACCGAAATGAGATCTACCTATGGATCCAATTTAGATTATGATTCTCTAATTACCAATTCATTTAAAAATTATAGGGATTATAAGGTTGATTGGAAACATGGTGGGTCACTTCTTATCATAAGATAATCACACCCATGCGGTCTATTATATCATGTATCAAAAAATTTGTGTTGAAATTGATGTATCCATAGCCCCATTCTACTACATTTTAATCGATATTGATGAAGAACTTTGATAGAAGCAACAATTATACATTCAATCATTGGTTGATTTATGTTTTAAATATAATTGACTAGGTAATTGCATTGCATTCTTCTAGCCGGGAGTCAAGATGGTATAATGAAGGTAATTACTCATTCAGCAGACTAGGTGGTTAATGATTGTCCAACACATGTAAATTCTTTTCTTAAAAAACAAATCCATAGGGTTGAGAATCCAATTATCATCGATGTTTTGAATTGGTTGGCGAATGAATTTACCGAACCCAAGTCTAATGTGAAAGAGCCTCTAGGATCTCAGGAAACCATTGGGTGGGTTCTATTTTCTTTGACCCTATCTCCAATATCACAATCCCCCCTTCATGTGTTCAGGTGGTGAAATATAATAATACAACAAGAATTCATGATAGTAGCCCAATTGGGCATCAATATGCTCCCATGAACCCTGGACAGGTCCATGATCATACATGTACACCTCATGCAACATGGGAGGGAGGTCCGATTTTTTGAAGAAATATTCATTTTACAATGAATATAGCGATTATAGTTACCATTTTCATGTGTAAAAAATTAATTGATACCATTAGGCTTGATAATCATTTTTTAGTATTGGGGGTGGATGTTCTGGTCCTAGAGCAAGAAACAGGGTATCCATTCAGTAGAGGTACAGAGACCACCTTCCTGGCTCGGAACCAGGTGATAATCCATTTTTGGGATTGCTAGGACATTAAAAATGAGTATCCATATGGAAAATATGTTCTTTATGAAGATTATTATGATGTTGATTTATATAGATAATTATCGATTAATAGTAAGGATAGAGTGATAATTAGAGGACTTCAAATACCAAGGAGGAATAATGGAAATAAGGGTAACTTTGATGTAGGGTGAGAAATTTTGACTAAATGAAATGGAAATAATGTTTGAAAAGACTACTCCCATCTTCCATAGCTGATGAAAAATAAATTAGTTACTGTGGAAAAGGGAATGAAATTTGATCCAAGGCCTCAAGATCTGGAACACGAGTCAGGTTATGATCTATAATGAGGAATGATTGATGAAAAATTTAGAGACATTAAAGATCAATCATTTGGTAATGTAGTGGGAATGATATAAGGGTATAAAAATAAGTATCTTGGGAAAATTCTTCATTTTAAGGAAGAATTTCCTGAATGGTCTATTAAACTAAATTCCCAAGGGAGAATGCGCAAAGAATATTAGAAGGATTGGTTTTCATGGATATCAATAGAGACTAAGGGGACTGGATCAACTGATAATATTTAATTTTGTTATAGGGTTACAATGCAAGGAAGATAAACATCAAATAGTACATCCATAATTGCGACAAACAAGCCCCCCACTTTGAAGGCATAATCCAAGAAGACCCATTCAAAAAGATTGTAACACTCTAATATGGACTATATTTGGAATTCAATTATTATAATCGTAGAATTGTTTTCAATGACTTATTGAATTCCATTTGTTTTGGTTGACCTCCGATATAGGACATTGTTGTTTAAACACTCTTTCCTCAAATGTGATTTTGAATAAAAAATTTATTTTCAGTTAGTCATTACATTACCATGTATTAATTATTTTTTGAAGAATTGTTTTACAACATTTTCAATTCCTATAATTTATTATATGATGAATTGATTTTTTCTATTTTGGATAAAATATATTAGGACTATTAAATTTTAATGGTGAACCAAAAATTATACATCCCCCATTTGATTTTTTTGATGCATCATATCTCATTAGATAATTATTTTTTCAAGAAATCAATTTCATGTGCATAAAAATATCTTTTGAAAAATTAATATTATTATGTGTTCGAAATATTATTCATGGACCTATTTTATCACTTTCAATTTTATATATAGTGTTAATTTATTTTCCTTGCATGTTTAGTGGACCGATCATGTTTTGAAAATGTTAATACTTATAGGATTTATAATGTTTTTCTAATAATACATTCCTATGATATATCTTCATGATATAATTTATGTTTTGGGATTTTGGATTAATGATTATACACATGTATTATGTTAGGAAAAAATCCATATTATTTGAATAATTATTATTATATTGACATATTGTGTTTCATTTTAAGATGTTATTGCCAAGTTCTCAAACCCCTTTTCATAACTTATACTCTTTGAAAATGATTTATTGATATGCCCTATATCTACGCTTACATATAATATAAGATCACTCATGGTTTTGTTTCCACATTCCTCAGTTAATTTATTAAGATATCAGGTTTTTTAATCCTATAAGGGATGTAAATGTGATGAATTATGTAGGGAATATATAATATCTTTCATGGTAATGTTTTATTTATATAACTTATCTCCAAAGATAGTAATGATTACTGGTCTAAAATGATGAATTATTGTTAGATATAATTAATCATCACCAATAAAATATTTTTTTTGTGAAATGATAAGGTAATTATTGATAATATTAATGTATATTGAGATTATTTGACATACTTTATATTGATCTAGATTAATTATTACTATTGTGATACGCCATAGTATTAGTTTTAATTGTATTTTTATAGAACATATCAAAGAGAGGTCAATAAAGGTGTAATAATATAAGAGGATAAGGTAATCCTTATATGACAAGAATACAACTAGTGAATGTGTGATCGATCTTGAGTTAGTTCTTCATTTTGGATTTCAAAAGATTTGTCCCATAGAAATAAAAGTCAGGATTAATTAAATTGAAATAATCTTATTCTATAATATGATCATTATAAAACTTATAATAAAATACGATGATGAAAAATAAAATGTTATGTTAGTGATTTTTAGTATTAGAACACTATTAAAATATTTTGACACCTATTATATGTTATTTAATGAAATTTAACGAAGTAGTTTTCAGAAAATTTTGAAATCTTATAATTGAAAAAAGATGAGTTATTTTTTTGAATTAGGATATGAATGAGCAAGAATATGATATCTCTTCTATGGGTAGAGTAATTATAAATTTTTTTTTCCAAATAAAAAATTCATAGAGGTTTTATTGTTTCCATGGTGGGAGTTTAACATAATTATGATCTAATTCAAGATTATATTTTGAAAAAATATTTTAAGATGCCGAAAATTTGATTAGAGACTTTCAATAGAGAATCCATTATTTGTGTTCAATATATGTTAACATCAATTGTTGTGTAAATTATGAATTTTTTTTGTGTTATTTGATAAAGTTGATTAATTCATCATTTTATCTAGCTATGTAGACTTGATATGGATCTATGGTTTTAAATTACATTCACTAATTATGAACTATTATTGATAGTATGTGATTAAGATTGATATTATGTTATGTAATTAAAGGAAAAAATTTATCATGATTAATTTAGTGGATTTATATCTCTTAATAATTGATATTTTTTTTTCAATTTGGTATAATGAGTTAATGAAGGGAAAATAATTTTGGTAATATATTATTGACCATTCATGGATTGGATTTATTTTAATTATATGATATATTATAAATAATTTTTTTAATTTTAAAAAATAAATAAATGTATAATAATGGGAAGTTTTTTTTACATTATATTATTATTTCAAATTTTCATTTGAATATATATTTAAAAAAAGACTCGTTTTTTCCGCTAAAACATACTATGATATATTTTTGTAGAGTGTAAGAGTTATAATATTAAATTACCTTATATATTGACTCTAATATTGAGTAATATATATATATATATATATTAATTATTACAATCTAGGTATTGATTGAATAAATATTTTTCAAATTTATAATTATTTTGTTATTAAATAGTCAAAATTGTTATAAAAACATTATTTTATTCAATAATTAAATAAAATAGATAAATTAATATAATTTCATGTATGATTATATATAAATAATTAATATTGAAATTAAATATTTTTAATTAAAATAAAAATCTCATCATTTATTTCATAATATTAAAATTATCTAATGATGAATTGTTGAGAATTTTTGTAAAATGTTGATTTTTCAATTAATAGTGAAAAATGATGATTTTTATTGAAAATAGATTTTTTTATAATTAAAAAATTTTATTTGGAATATTTTTAAATATAAATTACTTCATTTTTATGTATTTAAATCCAATTACAGTTTTATGGGTTTTATACTTGAATTTGGTATAGAAACATTTTATATTTTAAAACATGCATTTTTTCAGAAACTGTATCCAATGCATTTTTATTATTTCATTTTAATATAAATTATTTGACTTATAAGTTATCAATTTTAAAAAATAGATTCCATATTTTGAATCATAAAATCAAAATTTTTTAAATGTCATTTTTTTATTTCAGGACAACATGAATAGTAAACTATGTAATTTTTCTTACCACTGTTTAGTGTAAATTGGGAAATTAAGCATAAAAATAATATATATTAGGGCAATTAGATTTACCTAAAACACATCCAAGTTTTACTCAATTTTTAATTTTCATGATTTTTCCTCTATTGGTTCAATTTAAGACCTCTTGGTTCCAGTTTGATGGAATTAAAAACCATCTAGTATATTATTTTCAGAAATTTTATATGTTCATATGAATGATTTTAATAAGTATATGATTTTTAATAAATGGTTATTTAAAAGATATTTTTTAAGATATTATTATTTTAAATGATAATATAATTATCTTCTTAATGGATATTTATTTACATTATTTATGGAATAAATAAATACCTTAAATGCTTGCATAATGATGACGTTGTGGGTCTTAAATTAATGGAAAAATAAAATAAGGGACATTAAAGTTATTACAATAAACATAATTTCAGATAATTAAGATGATTAGAAATATTTATAGTGGAATGAAAAATTTATATGATACAATAAAATAATTGGTTATATTTTGATAGGTTTTTAATTTATTGTAGAGTCATTGTAATAAATAGTATCAACTTTTACAATAATGACATGTCATGGATATAATATTATATTAAATTATTTTGAAACCATTAATGTATTAAATAAGGACAACATGGATAGTATGTGGTAAAATATGTCATCCTAACTACATTTAGAGGATATTTGAAAACTATTAGATCTAGAATAGTAATATTATATTTTAATTTTCTGAAACTATTCAATAAGTTCCACTCACCTCAATTATAAAAGGACACCCCTCCCTTAAATTCATTTTACCACATTTATAATTATATCTCGACCATCCTCTATTAAAATATCTTCTCCACTTTCATAGACACATTTTTAGGAATCTGTATCAACAAAATTCCAATTCGATGTTCTATAAGTGATTCTTCAAAGAGGTGATATTCCGGAGTTATCATTAAACAACCACACATAATTTATTTTCTTCTTCTATATTATCCTCACCTAATTCATAAATTAAGGAATAATAAATATTGTATAATTTACATACTATAATTTTATATTTTTAATTTAATATATTCTATCCACCATTTTTATCATCCCTTCTTATAAAAATAATGGAAACCATTTTGGAAACTATGGATATTAACTCTCTATATAGATAATTAGTTTTTATTTTTCATTACGACCTTCAAGGATTTCCATAAAAAATTAATATAGTTAAATAATATTTTAATAGGTATATTATCACTCATTCACTAATTTTAACTAATATATATAAATTATATTACATAAAATGAAATAAATTCTTAATGTTTGGGAAAAATCCAAAAAAGAATAAACAATTATCATTCAATTTTTATCAAATAAATCACCCTCATGTGAAACATAATATATATATATATATGAGTATTTAAAAATATTTAGAGGAATGAATACAATATAACATCACATATACATTTATATTCACATTTAGAAATATTATACTTAAATATATATAAGTTAACCAATGATAAAACATCAAAAAATGCTCCCCAAATGATGATTTTCAACACAATAAATCATATGAAATGACCATAAAAGAAAATAATAAAATTATAATAAATAAAATAGTTGTGGAATGGGTTTTTTAATTTATTAATTAATGACTGTAATTTCATTATCTAAGAAATTAATTTTATTTTAAGAACATATTAAAACATAAGGCATGGGACATTCCTTTAAATATCATATTTTAATGTGTTTTAAGCTTATAATAAAGAGATAATTTTCCAAAATATTTGAGGCCATAATGATTTGATGTTTCTATAACTATATATCATGGTTATCTACAAATAAAGTGACTTCCTTTGTAAGAGAACAATATTCCATTAAAAATTATGTTATTTTCCCCAACCAATTTTTTTATAACAAAATTTATCATTTTTAATGATTATGTTATGCTTCTTGGAAACTATTAACAATGAATGGCTTTATAAACAAAATATAAGTGGGTTAATGGTGTCCCTACATTGCATTTGGTATGTAATAACTTTTTCATGATGATTATTCCATGTGTAACTATGATGGTAACATCCATGAATAATAGTTATGGTTATTATAGGGTATCTAGGAGGGTTACAATAATATAGATGTTTTTAGGGTTATATCATAATAATTTTTGATATGAGAATGATTCCCCAATTTACCTAAATAGTTAATTTTTGATATCCTTGTTTAATAAAAGTATCATGATTTAAAAAAGTATGGTATTGAGAAAAGAATATGTTATTTTTATTGGTGAGAATTATAAGTTTGTGAAAATGATTTCATGTGTTTATAAATATTCATAGAAAATGGATTTATTACTTCTTTTTATGTGCATTACAGAAAATGTTTTGCTCATCCAAATATTTAAATTATTTTATCACATGGATTAAGGGATATTATGGACAACTATGTGATCATTGAATAAATTATGAATATTATACATAAAGTGAACCAATGTTTTATTTTAAATAAGATTGTTATTTGAAAAAATAGATACTATGAATATGTGTAAACATGCAATTATGAGTATACATTTTTTATATTATGTACTAATTTTATAAAAATATAAACCTGAAAAGATCCTCAAATTTAATAGAATGAATTCAAGAATTAAAACTCAATATTATGTAATGTTTAAGGTCAGGTATATAAATATTGTATCATATATTTATTTAGACAAAATTTGGGGTTAGGATAATGATAATAGAGACACTATAAATGTTTTTTGGTGTATGATTATTTTGGAAATATATTTCATTTTATGATTACAATGTTTATTCTCCTAAATTAGGATAGTTTGGATTGGTTTTTGGTATATGAAATATAGAATCTAATGATATAAGGAATCAAGAGTATAATATCCATATTAATGATCAACATAGAATGGTTAGAATTGGAACTAGGAATTTTTTAGTAATAGCTTAGTTGATGTAGTATATATATGATGGAGGAACCCATACAAGAGAACAACCTGATCTACCATAATGGAACATGACAATAATGGATAATTTTATGAGGAAACACCCACGTCCTTTAAGTGGATCTTCTAACCTAGTGGTATATAAAGGGAGGATTAAACCCCTTTAGTATATATTCAATGTTATAGTGTGTTTAGATAATTAAAAGGTCAGATTCAATATTTATATTTTTGTAGGTGATACCGACCTAAGGTGGTCAATGGTCATGAATATTAGGGAAAAATAATTGATTGATTACTTGGGATGTTATGAGTTTAAGAGTCATTTACATGATAAATATTTTCCTATAGACATTTGAATATAGATAGAAAATAAATTCCTATAACTAAAACAATTTGAGGATGATTCAATGGATGTAAATGAAAAAACCTCAATCAATTGGAATAGTATACTCAATATATTATTTTAGATAATGTAGGTAAAATTAATCATTATAACATAGGATTGAAGAAAATATATAAATGGAAATTAGATTCATAAAAATTCAAAAGTAAAAAAATGTTTTTTGATAAACTGAGATGAAAGAAATAGAGATTTCCAAGGATCATGTGTTTCAAGAAAACAAGTATTAGAAAATGTATATATAGAAGGTGATGAGTAAGTTCATTAAAATAAATTAGATTGTAAGAATGTTTTTTCTATTTTAGGTAAGTAATGACAAAAATAAATCTAGGGAAATCCTTGTCAAATCTTGGATGTTATTCCAATGGGGTAAGCCTAGACATATTGTCCATGATTGAAATTAAATATATCTTGATATATTCATGTTCAATTTTGAAAAGAAGATGATAAAGTGTTTTAAATGTGGTGATGTGGGGCATTATGCACATACCATCCCAATGAAAGATCTGGATGTGGGAAAGTAGAAATAATATAATTAGAAAGGTTTGGTTAATTAATTTGAAACTACACCATCAAATCTTTGGCCATCCAACAAAGTGTTATCGAGAATATTGTTTGTTTAATTGGATTATGCTATATTATTATTTAACACCAGTTCTACAAAATTCAGATGTTCTGATACATTTTTTATTAAATTTGAAATTTCCCCTAAATAAATTGAAACACAAAATATAGTAAAAGAACTTATTGGAAATGTTAAAGATAAAATGAATTATAAAAATCATCCTATTATTGTGTGTGGAAAATAATTACCTAAAAAACTTATTGTCTTAACCTTTTTTGAGTTTGATATTATAATGTGAGTGGATAGAATTTCTATTTATTATTCTATGATATATTATAGATCTAATGTTGTTGTTTTCCAAAATTAGATCATATTTTATACAAGAATTAATAGATACCATTGATAAAATATCAGTATGTATAGAAACTATTAAAATATGTAAATGAATGTTATGGTTCAAAAATTGGTTAAAAGAGGATATCTATTTGGAATAATGATTTTATATTGATAAATTAATACTTCAATGTTTTTTGTGATTATTTTCCTAGTGTTATACCTAGTTTATATTCTTAATTTAATATTAAATTTGTCCATGATGATAAGACGATATCAAAACCCCTTTATTGAATGGATCAAGTAGAACATATGGAATTAAAAAGGTAGAGATATGATTTTCATGATATAGGTTTCATTCTTCCCAGTACTTCTCTATGTGGTGCTCATGTCTAGTTTTTTAATGTGAAAGATTGTCCCATGAGGATTTCCATTGAATATAGATAAATGAATAATGTAACTATATTTAATTTGTAGTTGATTCTTTATTTTGATGAATTTTTTGATCATATCTTAGGTTTTATGTATTGTTCAAATATTTACATCTGATTCGGGTAGCAATAGATGAAGGTGCAGGATGATAACATTGAGAAAACAACACTCATTAATATATTTGAGAATTATGAGTTTTTTGTTAATTCGTTTGGCCTAAATTGTTACCCAGTTGTATTTTTGAACCTTATGATAGATTTGTACATGAAAATTTAGATATGTAATTGTTTTTTTAATTGCTGTTTTTTTAAAACATTTATGGGGATCATGAAAACAATTTATGTATTTTTCTAAAAACCCTAAAGGAAAATAAGTTATATGTAAAATTTTTAAAATTTTATTTGGGGTTACCATAAAATTCATTCCATTGGAACATTTTAAATAAAAATGGAATAAAATACGATCCATCAAAAAAACATTTTCCATCAATGGACTGGACCCACAAATAATAATAATATTCAATGTTTTCTTGGATTATCATTTTATTACTTGGTGTTTGATATAAAACTTTCATGGTAGTCAATAAAACTAATTTTTATATCTTTAAAAGGAGATAAATTTATTAATCAAAAGGTTTTTGACTATTTTTTAGTAATTAATGTGAACATTTTAAAATTATATGTATTTTTCTTTGAACATTGTAAATAGTGATTTTTTATCATTATTAATGGTTCATTAAAGGGAATTGGTTGTGTTATGATTCAAAATAATTTAGTAATTTCTTATGCTTTTAATAATCTAAATCATCACGAGTTTAATTATCCCCAAATGATTTGGAATTATCTAACGGTGTTTCTTTAATGAATATTTGAAGGAATAATTTATATGGAGACAATTTTATAATTTATAGTGATAAAAAATATTAAATTATATATTTTATCAAAAGGTATTTAAAATGAGGAATTATAAATGGTTGGAAATGATTAAGGATTTCGATTTCATGATTCATTATCATCATGGAAATGAAAACAATGTTAGAATTTATTTGAATAAAAAACATAACAATATATTAATAATGTTACAATTAAAACTGAACCCATTGTCTATTGACTTAACAAATATTGACTACGAAGTTATGGGTGCCAGAATTTCATCTATTATGTTTATGGTGTTGTGAAATAATCCCTATTAGATAAAATTAATTAAACTAAGAAGGATTATTTAGAGTTACAGAAAAATGTGGAATTTTTGAATAAGGGTATGTTATCTGATTTTAATGTTGATAAATAATGTATTTTAATATTGGGAAGGAGATTATATGTTCCTTGTGATTTCTAGTTGACGGATGACTTTTTATGTAATGCTCATAGTTATTTATTTTTTGTTTATCTTAGAAGCCTAATATCTTTAGAGACCATCAAGAGTATTACTGGTGGGTTGGAATCAAAAGAGTTATTTTTGATTTTTCCATGAAATGATTATCTTGTAGATCGGATAATGATGGATGATAATTACTGATGGGGATGATTCAACCATTTATTATTCCAAAGTGTATATGGGAAAACATTTCAATGGATTTTGTGGTGGGACAGATGAAGACATCCTACGGTAATAATGCTATTTGAGTTATTTTTGACTAATTAATTAATTTTCTACATTTCCTCCCCATTAAGGTTACTCTATATTTATTCTAAAATTCTCAATTAAACCATAAGGAGATATTAAGGTTTCAATGAGTTCATATCTCTGTTGTATCTGACTGTGATCCATGGTTAACTTCTATCTTTCGGAATGCCCTTTATATGACATTGAGAACCTAATTTAATTTTTTATAGCATTTTATCCTTAGTCTAACGAACAACCACAATGATCAATTTAAACCTTTTAAGATATTATATGTTCTTATTCCATAAATAACAATAGAATTCGAGATTACCATAATTAATTATATGATTTTTCTTATAATAAAAGTTTTCATTCCAGTATACAGATGGAACATTAAGAGGTATTATATGGAAAATAGTTTCGATCTCTAACTTTTTTTTAAGACATGTTCCCCGGGGCCCGTTCAGTGACTAACCCAAGCCTTCCTTCCATAGGGTAGGGGCTAGAGACTAGCACCGAAAGTTATATTCCCAATAACTGGGAAGACATTTTCTTTATAACCTATAAACACACGCAACCACTACTAGAAAAACAAGTATTTGCGAGGGGCTATTTGCGACGGGATCCCGACGGGGTCCCGTCGCAAATAGCCCATTGCTGAAAACGCCGTCGCAACTACACTTATTTGCGACGGGCCCGTCGCTAAAGCCTTTTTTTGCGACGGACATTCTCCCTGTCGCAAATAGTATTCCGTATTTTTGTAAAAAACTTTTAAAATAGTTTTTGCGACGGGACCCGTCGCAAATACCTTTTGCGACGGGACCCGTCGCAATCGCATTTGCGACGGTTCCGTCGCAAAAAATATTTTTTAAAAAAATAAAAAAATTAATAATACTAGTATTTGCGACGGGAGTAGTATCCCATCGCAAATACTATAAATAATATTTGCGACGGGTCCCGTCGCAAATACTATTTTTTAAAAAAAATAAAAAACTATTAATAATACTAGTATTTGCGACGTGCATAGTATCCCGTCGCAAATACTATAAAAAAAATAAAAAAAATAAATTATTAATAAATTATTTTAATTAATATAATAATAGAATTATAATTTAGAAATGAAAATAATAAATTATTTTAATTACTATAATAATAGTAGAATTATAATTCAAAAATAAAAAATAATAGAATATTAATAAATGATTTAATTAATATAATAATATTACAATTATAATTTATAAATAAAAAAATATTAATAAGTTATTTTAATTAATATAAAAATAATAGAATTATTTTACATTCAAATATTAAAATAATTCAAGTATTACAAAAAAAATAATTAAATTTTAATATTATAAAATTTTAATATATATATAAAATTTTAATATATATATAAAATTTAATATTATAAAATATAAATAATATTATTATTCATATTAATATTGTTATTTAAAAATATAATATTATTAATATTTTATAATGAGACAGAAACTACGAATAGAAAAAAAAATATTTTGATTTCACAAATTTTATAACAGAAATACAAACTCTAATCTGAAGGAGGGGGGGAGGGGGGGGAGGTGGGGGATCTGCAGATGGTGGTGGAGGAAACTCCATCCCTAAAGCATGAGTGAGTCGGCGCATGTACTCCATCTGATCCTGATGTTGCGGCTGCCACCGACTCGTCTGCTCCTCGTACAGCTGCTGCTGGCGTCGACGCTCCTCCTCATGCTGCTGACGCATCTGCTCCTGCTCCTGTCGGAGACTCTCTATCTGTGCAGTCTTAGATCGCAACTGATCCTCATACTGTGTAGAAGAAGATGCACGAGCTCCTCTCGAGCTGGACGCCGACATCACAGCACTGCCATAATAATCTCCGGGAGTCAGTCGAGAGCCGATACCAACTACCCGGCCCTTCTCGAAGGAATACTGGGTGGCCTGCATCCATGCCGCCTCATCAAACTGACGGGCAGTGGTCTGATCTGATGACTCGGCCTGACTCTCAGGCCGGGCCTGTGCCACTGCGGCCTCATATGACTCCTATAGTTGCAATTTAAAATTAAAATTGTGAATATATTATATGCAGTTAATTTTTAAACTTGAAAACAAATAATACTGACCACGATGTGATGCTGACGATCACCTCTGAGCTCCCCAGTAGCAGGATCACTATACATCCTCCGATATACGTCGTACTCTGTAATATCGGGGTGCTCGACAGCCTATAAGAATAAAAAATAAACTGTTAATATTTATAGTTATATAAAATATTTATAAATAATGTACGTACCGGATGCTGTCTATGAGTACTGAAAGAACGACTCCCAGCTCAATGAGTCACCTCCTGTCTCCCCCGATTCTGCCTCCCCACCGATGATCTCCTCTGAAAGGCACCACTCAACCAGTGCGCACATAATCCATCCCATACATGGGATGAAATATACTCTGGTCGGTGTGCTCTACATGACTCCTCAAAATCTGACACTCCTGCTTTCTTCATCGCAGCTTTTCTTAAATTGTGCAAAAACTGACGAAGACAATCACGCATGGCCACCTCCCATGCCTTGTGGATGGCGTCACGCATGGTATCCTCGATCGGATACCATAAACCCTACAAATAAATCAAAATATCAAGTTAGAAATGAAATAATTTTCAAAATAGAAATTATTTATTTACGTACGTACCAACCAATGGCCGAACATGGCCTGCTGCACATCAATGGGAATCTGCTCCCATGTGGTCCACGGCTGAGAGAAATAGTTGCGCAAAATAGCGCTGCCCTGTCCGACTGCTATATGCGGAAAATTGAAAAAATAATAAACATTTATTATGTGAATAGATTAATGAAATATTAGTCAAATCCACATGTTATCACACAGGTTATCACACCTCCGTGTGCATGGATCAAACCCAATACGTGGACGTCGCTCGGGGACGGGGTCAGGAATCATCAATCGTGCAAGACTGCGCCCCCTCCGCGTACACCCTGGAGCGCCTACAGGCTGAGGGTCATCTGTCAGCAACTCATCTGCATCAAAAGTCAGGTCAGCATCCGCCAACGCACGAAATGTGGCATCGTCCATCTGAAACAGAAAATGTTAATGTTAGCAAATAATTGATAATTACTATTATATATACATATATACATATTATGATTGTATATAAATACCATGAAATGCTATCAGTGTTCATCTTCATCATCATCTTCATATATGTCAATGTCATCTTCATATTCCTCCTCAACATCATCGATATCCATTCGAGTTACAGTTGCTTCATCTCTTACCGTTTCAAATTCATATGTGACATCATTAACATCATCATCATCACCGACTCTTAAATGTGGGGTGTCGTCATCGATACTCATGTCTCTTTGTAAAAAAGATTGATTTTGTGTACTCTCTTGAAAAACTTCAATTCTTTGCACATCAGTGAAAGCACATTCACTTTGACTAAACTGATTGTCTCGAATTTTGATTTTTATTACACTCCACCAATCAGTCAAGTGTCTTGATGTTGCACAGTACTTTGCATAATAAACTTGATATGCCTGTTGAGCCAATAAGAATGGTTCATTTACTGCGAGAACACTTTTACATTTAATATCGATGATTCCATGAGTCGGATGAACACGCACGCCTCTCTCTGTATCCAACCACCGACATTTGAACATGGTTATGTAATGTTGTCCAAGATAACAAAGTTCAATGATTTCATCAAGTATGCCATAAAAGTCAACTTCATTTTCTCGATGATGAGATCCTCTCAAGATAACTCCACTGTTCATTGTTTTTTTCGATTCCCCATATGCATGTGTGTGGAATCGAAATCCATTCACCACATATGCATTATAAGTTTTAACAAGTTTGGAAGGTGGGTTACTCAATACACACAACCGTTTGTCAATTTTATCAGCATGTCGAGACACCTGAAAATTTGTGAAATAATTATCAATATAGTAAACTATACATTGAATGAGTTGCTAGAAGATAAAGAATTTATGTTACCAGTTTTTGAAACCACTGAGAGAAATTTTTCAGTCGACGTTCTTCGAGAGAAGCTGCTGTAATTTGTGGAATTTGTTTCTTGATATGATTAGCATACAACCTATAAAAACCAAAGTTATTTACTGTAACATAAATGATAGAATAAGTGATATAAACACTTACAGTACAACTGATGTCATCTCTTCACAGTTGAGCAGAACATACGCATGAGCTCTATGATGTTCATCATCTGAAAGAAAGCGTTCAGAAACTCCACCAAAACCAAGCTATGACTGGTTGAAAACAGATAATTGATTGTCGATTTCATCAATATTCCTCTCATTCCGTCCCATTCGGTTGTGTTTTGAAGGATACTCAGATTCAAAATAATGGGAGCAGAAAAAAGATATTTCCTCTTGCAAATAAGCTTCTGCAATAGATCCTTCAACAGATGCTTTGTTGCGTACTTTTCTTTTCAATTTTTGCATGCATCTTTCAAATGGGTACATCCATCGAAACTGTACCGGACCTCCATATTTGGCTTCATATGGAAAATGTAACATCAAATGTTCCATTGAGTCGAAGAAAGACGGCGGAAATATTTTTTCCAGTTTACATATAATTACAACAACATCTTTTTCAAGTTTGCCTAGAGCATCATAATCTGCCGTAGCCGCACAAATTTCCCGAAAAAAATGAGACATGTCTATTATGGAATCCCAAATCACAGAATTCAAGAGACATATTAATCCAATGGGTAGAAGTCTCTCCATTATAACATGACAATCATGAATTTTTAATCCAGTAATATGACCATTCTTTACACATCTACCCAAATTGGAAGCACAACCATCTGGAAGTCTCAAATCTTCAATCCACTGACAAAATAATAAACGGTTTTCTTTAGACAGTGTATAAGCTGCTTTTGGTTTCAGTAACCTTTCTGTTCTGACATTCTAAAATAGTTCCAATTCTGGACGCCTGCAAATTTGGGCAAGATCTAAATGTGCATTTACATTGTCTTTGCTCTTTCCTGGCGTATCCAAAACTGTATGAAACAAATTATCAAAACAGTTCTTCTCAATATGCATGACATCTAACATGTGTCGGACCAACAAATCAGACCAATATGGAAAATCCCAAAATATGCTACGTTTAATCCAATTGTGTTCTTTCCCAAAACCAGAAATTTTCTGTTGGTTTATTGTGGGACCAAAAGTGATGGGAGGTAATGAAAATACAACTGATTTTAACTCCGAACCTGATATCATTTTTGGAGGTCCATCCCTTTCAGCTGTTGCTTTTCTGAAATGAGATCTGTTTCTGCGAAAAGGATGATCAGCTGGAAGAAATCTGCGATGACAGTCAAAATAACAAGGTTTCTTTCCATGAATGAGCATAAATGCTTTGTTCTCTCCCATACAGTAAGGACATGATTTCTGACCATGTGTACTCCAGCCAGATAACATCCCATAAGCCGGGAAGTCACTTATTGTCCACATCAATGCTGCTCTCAGTATGAAATTCTGTTTCGTTGCAACATCATATGTACTGACACCAGTACTCCACAATAAATTTAATTCATCAATCAATGGCTTCAAATAAACATCAATATTTTTCTTCGGATGTCCTGGAATTAGTAAAGTCAAAAAGATATATGGCTCCTTCATCAACATCCATGGAGGTAAATTGTACGGAGTTAAAAAAACAGGCCAACATGAATATTGACTACCATAAGACCCAAACGGACAGAAACCATCAGTGGAAAGGCCCAGTCGAACATTTCTAGCTTCTAAAGCAAAGGATGGATGCACTCTATCAAAATGTTTCCATGAATCACCATTGGCTAGATGATTCAAGCTTTTATCAGTTGAACTATTCTCTTTATGCCATGACATCATTGTCGCTGTATTCTTAGACATGAATAAACGCTGAAGTCTGGATGTAAGCGGAAAATATCTCAACTGTTTTACATGAATCAAACCAGAATTCCCGTGTTGTCCTTCTTTATATCTCAGTTGCCCACATGTGGGACAACTATCCAACGACTCATTTTCCCCAGAATATAAAATGCAGTCATTTGAACATGCATGAATCTTCTGACAAGTAAGTCCCAAATTTCGAACCAACAACTTACTTTCATAGTAATTTGCAGGTAAAACATTTCCTTCGGGTAACAGTGTTTTCAGCAAAGAAAATATCTGGTCAAAACAGGTGTTTGACATTCCGTTATCTGATTTGATAGCCATAAATTTTGCAACTGCTTCTAATTTGCTCATCTTGCAGCCAGGATATAATGCATCCTCAGCAGACTTCAACAACTCATAAAATTCAGACGGTCCCAACTCAGGATTTGAAGCTATATCAGCCGGAGTTTCTGTATGTTGAACAGATGAACCTGCAACATCATGTACTAAATCTTGAAACTGGGATGGATCCGGAATCAAGTTGGTATCACCTGCTCTGGAACTGCGTTCACCGTGTTGATACCAAAAAACATAATCTGCTTGAAAACCAAAACGCAAGAGATGTTCCCCCACTTTGTCAAACGTGTCAAACGTTCTCAATGCACATTTTCTACAAGGGCATTTTATCTTTCCTTCTGAAACAAATTCTGGATTTGATGTCGCAAATGATAAAAAAATCTCCACACCCTCTATATATACTGGATTTAAACCAGAACCATTTGGATTTCTACGTTGATTTATCCATATGCGGTCATCTAATAATGACTGTTGATGACCTCGTTGTTCCATATTTTTCTATAAAATATAAAAGCATTACTGGTTTTGAATAATTTGTTAGAAAAAACACAAGCAAGGATTGAATATATTGAGAATAAAGAAAAACCTGTTACAAATATTGATAATTTTAATATTATATTGATTTTTTATTTTTTTTAATAATACTAATATAATTTTTTTCATAAATATTAATTATATAATAATAACATCATTACATTATTAGTATATTTTATTATTAATATTAAAATAATATAATTTTCTATATTATATACAATTCTCCTTTCATCTGTGTGTTTCACATTCTGTCTCCACATGGAATATTGACATTCACTTTCACCTCTCCATTGGCGAGTAGGTTGATAATTTTGAAAAAGAATGCCAATATTACATGTGGAGGCAGAAAAAACACAGAAGAAAAGAGAATTGTATATAATATAGAAAATTATATTATTTTAATATTAATAATAAAATATACAAATAATGTAATAAGGTAATTATTCCTAATTATTGGTAATTATTTCAAATTATTGGTAATTATTCCAAATTATTGGTAATTGTTCCAAATTATTGGTAATTATTCCAAATTATTGGTAGTTATTCATAATTTTTGGTAATTATTCCTAATTATTGGTAAATATTGGTAATTATTGGTAAATATTGGTAATTATTGGAAAATATTGGTAATTATTGGTAATTATTGGAAAATATTGGTAATTATTGGTAATTATTGGAAAATATTGGAAAATATTGGTAATTATTGGTAATTATTGGTGATTATTGGTAATTATTGGTGATTATTGGTAATTATTGGTGATTATTGGTAATTATTGGTGATTATTGGTAATTATTGGTGATTATTGGTAATTATTGGTGATTATTGGTAATTAATACTAATTATTGGTAATTAATACTAATTATTGGTAATTAATACTAATTATTGGTAATTAATACTAATTATTGGTAATTAATACTAATTATTGGTAATTAATACTAATTATTGGTAATTAGTACTAATTATTGGTAATTAATACTAATTATTGGTAATTAATACTAATTATTGGTAATTAATAATAATTATTACTAATTCTTGGTAATTATTACTAATTATTCCTAATTAATACTAATTATTCCTAATTATTACTAATTATTACTAATTATTGTTAATTATTACTAATTATTACTAATTATTCCTAATTATTACTAATTATTACTAATTATTACTAATTATTACTAATTATTACTAATTATTACTAATTATTACTAATTATTAGTAATTACAGCTAATTATTACTAATTATTGCTAATTATTAGTAATTATTACTAATTATTAGTAATTATTGATAATTATTAGTAATTATTGATAATTATTAGTAATTATTGATAATTATTAGTAATTATTACTAATTATTGGTAATTATTACTAATTATTGGTAATTATTACTAATTATTCGTAATTATTACTAATTATTCGTAATTATTACTAATTATTCCTAATTATTACTAATTATTGGTAATTATTACTAATTATTGGTAATTATTGGCAATTATTTGTAATTATTGGCAATTATTGGTAATTATTGGCAATTATTGTTAATTATTGCTAAATATTGGTAATTATTGGTAATTATTAATAATTATTGTTAATTATTACTAATTATTGTTAATTATTGGTAATTATTACTAATTATTGTTAATTATTCCTAATTAATACTAATTATTGGTAATTATTTCAAATTATTGGTAATTATTGGTAATTATTGGTAATTATTGTTAATTATTTTTAATTATTGCTAATTATTGGTAATTATTGGTAATTATTGGTAATTATTGGTAATTATTGGTAATTATTGGTAATTATTGGTAATTATTGGTAATTATTGGTAATTATTGGAAATTATTGGTAATTATTGGTAATTATTGGTAATTATTGGTAATTATTGGTAATTATTGGTAATTATAAATAATTATAAATAATTATAAATAATTATAAATAATTACTAATAATTATTACTAATTATTACTAATTATTACTAATTATTCCTAATTATTCCTAATTATTACTAATTATTACTAATTATTACTAATTATTAATAATTATTAATAATTATTCCTAATTATTACTAATTATTCCTAATTATTCTTAATTATTCTTAATTATTCCTAATTATTCCTAAATATTCCTAATTATTCCTAATTATTCCTAATTATTCCTAATTATTTGTAATTATTGGTAATTATTGACAATTATTACTAATTATTACAAATTATTCTTAATTATTGATAATTATTGATAATTGTTCTTAATTATTACTAATTATTCTTAATTATTGATAATTATTGATAATTGTTTCTAATTATTTCTAATTCTTACTAATTATTACTCATTATTACTAATTATTGATAATTATTGATAATTATTCCTAATTATTCCTAATTATTCTTAATTATTGATAATTATTGATAATTGTTCCTAATTATTCCTAATTATTACTAATTATTACTAAATATTGACAATTATTGACAATTATTGACAATTATTGACAATTATTGATAATTATTCCTAATTATTCCTAATTATTCCTAATTATTCCTAATTATTCCTAATTATTCCTAATTATTCCTAATTATTCCTAATTATTCCTAATTATTCCTAATTATTCCTAATTATTCCTAATTATTCCTAATTATTCCTAATTAGTACTAATTAGTACTAATTATTACTAATTATTACTAATTATTACCTATTGGTAATTATTACTAATTATTGTTAATTATTGGTAATTATTACTAATTATTGGTAATTATTACTAATTATTGGTAATTATTACTAATTATTGGTAATTATTACTACTTATTGGTAATTATTACTATTTATTGGTAATTATTACTAATTATTGGTAATTATTACTAATTATTGATAATTATTACTAATTATTCTTAATTATTGATAATTATTGATAATTGTTCCTAATTATTAGTAATTAAATGAATAATTATCAATAATTAGAAATAATTACCAATAATTACAAATAATAACATTATTAATATATTTTATTATTAATATTAAAATAATATAATTTTCTAATTTATATACAATTCTTCTTTCATCTGTGCGTTTTCTATCTCCACATACAAATAATACATGTGAAGACAGCAAACACATAGATGAAAAAAGAATTGTATATATATAAAAAATTATATTATTTTAATATTAATAATAAAATAAACTAATAATATAATAATGTTATTATTCCTAATTATTGGTATTTATTACTAATTATTAATATTTATTCTTAATTATTAAAAATTATTACTAATTATTCCTAATTACCATTAACTATAAACAATACTAATAATTTAAATTTATTAAGTAATAAAACAATGTAAACATAATTAAATTACAACTAATTAATAATATTTGAAACTAATAAAAAATTAAAAATAAACAAAAAATTAAAATGAACATAAATACCTTGAAAATTGATCTGCTCTGATCGTTCTTCAAAACTTTAATATCAGCTCCGGAGAAAAAAATTAAACTGGAAAAAAACTGAACTCTAGAAATATAATTTTGAGAGAAGGAGAAGATAAGGAATGACAATGAAATGAAAAAAACGGATGGGGGTATTTATAGGTTAGATTATTTGCGACGGGTATCCCGTCGCAAATAGTATTTTTTGCGACGGTGCCCGTCGCAAATACCTTAGCCAACATTTATTACGGTCAACCGGTAAATAGTTATTTGCGACGGGACCCGTCGCAAATAACCACCTGCCGACATACTTTTTGCGACGGGGGAATATTCCCGTCGCAAATACCTTTTACCGCCGCCAGTTATTTGCGACGGGGGGATATTCCCGTCGTAAATAGTTTTCCCGCGATTTGGCGCGCACCGCGGGAAAACTATTTGCGACGGGGAAAGCAATCCCGTCGCAAAAGCCTAATTATTTGCGACAGGTAAATACCCCCGTCGTAAATACCCATTTTTCCCGTAGTGAACCAAACACACAACAATATACGAACACAAGACAGCTATATAGAAAAAAGAGTGCTGAAAGTAAAAAGGAGCCGGAATACATGCCCAATAGTAATAGTACAAGTACAACTGAAATACAATACAAATTAAGAAGATGAACAATAGCTACCAGGTCATCCTCCTAAGTTCCTACCTGAAGGGTAGGTACAAATCACCTCCTTAATAGTCCCAGTCTGCGCATCTCCTCTACATACTGTCACGCCGTATGTTCCACCTTTGGGCCCTGTCTAGCCCTGGTATACTCAGTCTCGATCAGCGTTGTCCGTTGTATGCACTAAACACAACAAGGTGCAGGCATATCCCGTGCAGGGGTGAGTTTAAAGATACTCAGTATGGACCCCGAGACACTCAAGGTCTCACAAAATCCCCCAAGGATAAACCACAAGTCATGAAATAATCTAACAACCCTGCTTAGGTATATGCCCATACATATACCTATGTTATCAATTATACCCATCTCAATCATGAGGAAAACACAATGTCCAACTCAAAGACCAAAGCTCAACTCTTCCACAAAATAATGAATTCCATGAAGGTATGTACCACATAGGTATGCCACACAGAAGAATACCACCAAGGTATTATCTCAAAGGAAAATACCACATAGGTACATACTCAGCTCACACGAGGTATTTATTAGGTACAGTAGTAGTGATGATTAGATGTAACTACTGAATAATCTTACTCTGATAAGAGGCAGACCCAAAAATGATCTATAGATACTGACCCACATAGGATTTCTCGGCGCTTACGCACACATGATCGCTTGGTGCTGACCCACACAAGATCGCTTGGTGCTGACCCACACATGCTCTCTAGGTGCTGACCCACATAGGATCGCTCAGTGCAGACCCACACATGATCTCTAGAGCTGTCCCACAAAGAATCCTAGAGCAGTTCCATGTGGGACCCTCAATCACAGACCCATGAAGGATCTCTTTCTCAAGTCACAACCAGTTATAGGGTTCCCACACTAAGCTTACTCGTTTCTGGGAGAGTCTTCTCCTCAAGACACTAGTCGATACTCCAACTTCCACGAAGTCCCATGAAAAAGTATCCCAATGGGCCACCACAACATAGGGGTCTCAACGCAATAGACGGTTCGTCAATCAGACGCCCAATATGTGAGTTATTATACTTTTAGTCCTGAGGGCCCAGTTAGATTCGTGATTGGTCCAACCCAACCATTCCCTAACTTTATCCAAATCTCCAGCGAGGTATGATAAAAAGACCATCTCTCTCCAAGGTTTACAGTGTCGTTGATGGTTCATCAAATGGAATCACTATGCCATAGTTATGTCCAAAAGAGCGTAAATGAGTCAAAGTGGGTACGGGTCCGGTCTGACATGGTCAGACTGACCCGACCCAACCCGGTGAGGTCCGAACTAGTTTGGGTCAACCTGGACCGATCTGCTGGGTCCCGCGCAGCCCGCTTGGTGGCGCGGCCCATGGGGTTCGGCCTGACCCACAATGGGCGGCCTAGCCCGGGCTGGGCGGCCCTGCTAGGTGGCTCGGCCTGGGCAGCGCAGAGGTCGCGAGAGGGATGAGGCCGTAGGGGCCGCGAGGCCGTGTGGGCCACAAGGCCGTAGGACGGTGAGGCCACGGAGGCTGTGGGATGGAGAGGTTGTGGGGGGCTACTGTGCGATGAGGCTTCAGGGCCGCGGAAGCAGTGAGGGCGGTGAGGCCGTGGGGCCGCGTGGGTGGTGAGGCCGTGGGAGCCTCTTGGTCACGGGACAGTGAGGCTATAGAGTATTGGTGCCGTGAATGACATGAGGTCATGTGGTGGCGGTGCCGTAGACATTACGAGGCTGCAGGGTGGTAGTGCCACGGGTGCCGTGAGGCCGCGGGGTGGTAGAGGTTGGGGATGGCGGTGTATAGATTGGTGGCGGAGGCAGTGCCACCACTGGTGGTTGGCATGATCGGCCACCCTGCATTCATTGCCTTCATCGCGGCCGGCCGTGGTTCCAGACACGGTTCTCAAGTTCCACCAATGCCAACCGCTGTCACCAATCTCCATCACCATCATGATGAACACACAAAAGAAACATAAGATTTTTGGTGGGTTTGGGCCATGTTTGTTTGGCCCGTACTCTCAATGTTAGGGCGGTATCATGTAGCTCAAGGAAGATATTTAAAACATCAAACCCCACAACCAACGTCAATCAATTTTCCCAAACCCATAAAACAAAACATCCGTACATCTACTAATTAGAGAGATAGTTTTTCCACATTCATTGGGTAGAAGGGAATAACATGGGAAATATTAATCACATAAAATTAAAGCCCCACCTTGATGGTTCATTAATGTTGGTGCGAGAAAGAATTAGAAAATTTCAACATTCGTCGCGCCCACCACACGCCTCTGATCCCGGGCTCGTTCATCGTATAAACACTCTTCGATTGAGGTGGTTATTCATTGTTGAATATATCTACCATTAGAGGATGTCCCAAGGAAGAAGTTGAAGTCGTGCGTCGGCGTTCTTCAGTGGAGAATGCTTCTCCAAATTTCTCCCCACTCTCCCCATTGCCATCAATTTTCCCTGAACGATAATGATGAGGAGCCAACATAATTTAAAGTAGGTTTATACATTTTATTTACATTGTCACAAAATTAAATTGCTCAAGGAATTAATTGGTGGGTCGACATAATTAAAAAGGGAGAATAACTTAATGGGAAGTTGAGAGGTTTCCCCTGAATTATGAGGGGTTTGGGTGGTCCCCACCACCATAACCTAGGTTGAGAGGGTTTCCCCCCATTATGTGGGGTTCGGGTGGACCCCACCACCATAACCTATGTTTAGAGGTTTTAGTAGAAATAAAATAAAAGTTTATTTTATCTTATTTATTTTTCCACGAAAAATCCAAATTCAATATTTTACCCTTGACCTACTACGGTTGAGGTGAAGGACTCCTTATGTAAATATTGGAAGAGTGAGTTTAATGGTGCTCTCATATTTCAATTATGAGCACTAGTTCAAAATTTAGAAAAACCTGCTCGCACGTTTAATGAACATTCATGAAGAAAATTTCAAAAAATCATTCTGGGCACTCTGGGACTCGGAATCACGCACTGTCAATTTTTGAAGACTCGTAAAATTCCCATATATTTTAAAAAAAATACATGGATATTTTGGTATTTACATTTTCCACACCTCGTGGATTTGTGTCACTGTAAGCCACAAATCAATATAACAAAACAAGTGGGGGGTATTGAGCACACATCTGAGGATCCCACTCCCATGTGCTCTCCAGGAGGTTCCCATGCTGCCAACGAACGCGCATCAGAGGTATCGACCACCCATGAAGGACCTGATCCTATTGATCCTCAATCTCCACTGTAACCTCTGAAAATGTCACCCCATCATCAATGTCCTACTTTCCATGGCCGATGATGTGAGAGGGGTCATGGACGTATCTCCTTAGCTGGGATATATGGTAGACGTCGTGCACCCGGTTCTACTGAGGTGGAAGTGCTAGGTAGTAAGTCTCCTCGCTAACTCTGATGAGGACCTAAAAAGGTTCTATGAACCTTGGATATAACTTTCCACCTTGACCAAATCTCCGCAAAACTCATTAGGGTTATACCCATAGAATGACGTGGTCACCATCCTCAAACTCCAGAGGTCTCTGTCTCCTATCAGCATACGAATTATGCCTTCTCTATGGAGTCTTCATCTACTCCTGGATGATTTTCACCTTCTCTAAGGTAGTCCATACCATCTTTGGTCCCACTAGTGTTGACTCCCCTGGGTTAGTCCGGAACAAATGTGATATTTCATGGTCATTCATACAACGCCTCAAAAGGTGCCATCCCAATGTTGGAGTGATAGCTGTTGTTTTATGCCAATTCAACCAAAGGCATGTGATCCTCTCAAATATGACCGAAGTCGAAGATGTAAGCACGCAGCATGTCTTCGAGGGTGTGAATGGTCCACTCAGTCTGGCCATCTGTCTGAGGATGGTAGGCGGTGCTCAAACAATGCTACGTCCAGAAAGCCTCCTCCAAACCCTTCCATAGCCATGAAGTAAAATTTGCATCACGATCGGAGATAATCGTCGAGGGTACTCCATGTAATCACACAATCTCTTTCACATAGAGGCGTCCAAATCTTTCTACTAATCCCTTCTCTCTGATTTGTATGAAGTGGGCCAACATGGTGAGTCGGTCGAACATCACCCATATAGAGTCATGACCTCTGAATTTATGTGGATGTCCTGTCATGATGCCCATGGATATCACAAACCAATTCCACGTTGGAACCTCTAATGGCTGAACCAAGCCTACTGGTACGTGATGCTCCGCCTTCACTTTCTGACAAACGAGGCACCAAGAGACAAACTCTACTACTGATTTCTTTATTCCTGGCCACCAGTGCTGTCTTCAGAGATCTTGGTACATATTCGCCACTCGAGGATATACAGCTAGAGGGGATGCATGGAAAACCCTCAACATGTCCTCCAAAAGTGACACTGGTACCATGGTATGTCCTCTTAAGGGGATGACGTTCTCCCCACCTTCAGAAAATCCATCAGGTGCCAGCCCTATAGATATCTGATCATATCGATCCTCGCAGTCAGCATCCCCACATTGTTCATCCCATGTTCGCTGAAGAAGTGGGGGAGTGACCATAAGAGATTGAAGAAAAGATGCTCCATCTCGTTCCACAAATGGTATATGCAAAGCGGCCAGCTTCTCTGTCACCTCACCTAGCAGGTGTATACCAGATCTCCTACTGAGTGCATCTGCTACAACGTTCCCCTTCCCAGGAGTATAGAATATCTCGAAGTCATAGTTATGGAGGAACTCAATCCAACATCACTATCTCAGGTTCAGGTCCTTCTGAGAGAATATATTTCTGAGACTCTTGTGATCAGAGTACACTGTAAAACACTCACCCATCATGTAATGTCGCGACATATTCAAGGTGTAGACCACTGATGATAACTCAAAGTCATGGGTAGAATAGTTCTTGTGTTGTCTCTTCTGTCAAGAACCATAAGCGATCACTGCTCGCTCCTACATCAGGACACATCTGAGCCCGATCACTGATGCGTCGTAGTAGACTACGTACCCTACGACCTCCTTTGGAGGCCTCGAGATAGGGGCACTAGTCATCCTATACCTTAGCTCCTAAAAATTCCAATGGCATCTCTCCAAAAAAAACGAATTGTTTCCCTTTATTCGTCAATGATGATAAAGGTGCTGCAACTCTGGAGAAATATGGCAATAATATCTGGTAGTATTCAGACATACCCAAAAAACTCTTTATCTCTATCATACTCTTGGGTGGCTCCCAAGCAGGTACCACCTCAATCTTCACTAGAACAACTGCAGCTCCAACCTCTGAGATGACGTGTCCCAGAAAGTGATCCTCTCGGATCCAAAACTGGAACTTCAAGAGATTACAATAAAGCTGGTGCTCTCAGAGTGTGTCTAGTACTACCTGTAAATGAGATGCATGTTTCTACTCAGTAGCCGAGTAGATCAGAATTTGATAAAGTCTAATACAAAGATATCAATGTATGGTTGAAAGATCTGGTTCATGAGTCCCATGACCACTACTGGAGATTTGGATACACCGAATGGCATAACCAAGAACTATTAATGGTTGTACCGACATCTGAAAGCTATCTTATGCACATCCTCATCTCGTACTTTTAGATGGTGATATCCTGATCTAAGGTCTATCTTTGAGAACCACTATGCTCCCTTCAGCTGATCAAAATGGCTGTCAATCCTCGGATGTGGGTACTTATTCTTCATGGTCACCTGGTTCAGGTACTGATAGTCGACACAATGTCTCAAACTCTCATCCTCCTTCTGGGTGAACAAAATCATGGCGGCCCAAAGAGAAAAAATGGGCCGAATGAACCCCTTCCCCTGAAAGTCCTCTAGCTATACCCACAACTCACGAAGCTCTATGAGAGCCATCAGATACGCTGGTATAGATGTCAGTGTCGTCCCTAGGTACAAGTCAATGTAAAATTCCACCTCTCTACGAGGAGGTAGACATGGAACATCATTAGGGAAAACATCTGCATACTGGTCCACCACTACAGGATATCTCAGACTCTCCACATCAACTAATCTATGGGTATGGCTGGCCAAATGATAATTGATTGGCTGCACTCCCCAATGGGTAAGTCCATCATGTGTTGTGAAGGCTCCCTTTTCACTGGTGAAGGTAAACCAAGTCCCATCCGTGCGAACACATTGCACTTTGTGCCTAATACAATCAATTTGAGCATGGACTATAGATAACCAGTCCATTCCCAAGATGATGTGGTAAGGCCTCGACACCACTACTAGGAGATCCCAGATGAAGCTCTCACTTCCTAAAATAATCTTTCACTACCAAAACCATAGCGTACTCGTCGAATCCACTCCCATTGGAGTCTCTAGCAGTATGGATTGAGCCAATGGCTCCTTCAGAATCTCCGAGCTCTGAACGAGGGGAGTGACAATTAAAGAATGACTGGCACCTTTATTTATAAGTACAGTAGCTTAGATGGAGTAGACACAGATAATACTTCATATCATATCTGAAGTATCGTGATAGTAAGCCTCAGCTACCTGGAGCTAAGCTCATCCATGTCCTCCTGCTCCATGTTGTCAGGGTGGACCACCAGGTGGTTGTAGTAGTAACATCTCGAATCGTCTCCCAGCACCAGCTACACAGCCAGCTCCTCTGCCATGTCCTCCTACTCCCTACAGACCTTTCTCGGTAAAATCTCTATCTTTTCCTATGTGTTCCTTTGATCATCTTCTAATCATCCATATGGAGGGTCGGACAGTAATGAGCCATGTGACCCTTCCCACTGCATAGGTAACACAACCCAATCCTTGCATGAATGGATCTTCCTCGGGTGCCCTGCACAACCGAACGTGAATCCTACGGTCGTCCACCTGTAGGTATGGTCCTTTTGGACCTCTGTGTCATCTGCCTGATGCATGTTGCAGAAGACTCCACTATGGGATGATTGGTAGCATGTCTCGCTACTGGTGACTTCTCCGCAAGGAAACTGTCCAATAAAAGGTCTCTCTCTAACACCCCCACTTGCGTCGGGATGCTGAGTGAGATCATCGAAGCCCTGATATCTCACCTGATCCCCTCCTCAATGGTCTGGGGCCTAAAGAATGGGTCCTGAACCATATTAGTTGAGTATCGTGAGAGGTTAGTGAACCATGCTAAGTACTGAGCCACAGTCATGCTGCCCTGCTACAGATGAATAGCTCCTGAATGCACACTGCGGGAATAGTCGCTGGGAAAAACTCTACTCGAAATAGCCTCTTGAAGTCTTCCCAGTGAAGCGTCATCTCATCATGAGCCTAGAGCATCAAGCTCCATTGTTTCCCTGCTACTACCTGTAGTAGACTAGCGGCAAGGATCACCATGAGATCAACTAGTGCCTCTACTAGTCAGAAGACTCTCACCACAGCCTCCATCCAATCCTCAGCTGCCTGTGGGTCCATCTCTCCCCTGAACCTAGGTGGCCTCTGGCACTAGAACTCGTGAAACACACTGAAGCGGCATGAACCATCTACTTCTAGGGACGGTGGCATCGGTGGACCAACGGGTAATGGTATCCCTGGCGCCTCCACTAGTAGAGGGATCTACACAGAGGCCTCGTTTCTCGGAATTCTATCAGTTCATAATACATCCGAAACCCTAGATGGCTGTCTGTGTAGAGGCATCCTGAAAAGAAACAGGTGCGCCATGGTAAATAAGATATACCTGGTGAGCTGACTCAAAGAGAACACAAATAAAACTCTTCAAAACACACACGTAATCAGTGTTTTCATACACTAAGTTAGAAATCATAAGTCAGGGTCCTAGTGTATAGATACATCGGCCACCACACCAACAATAGATTCCCTAAATTGATAACCAAACTCACAATACTTAATGCTATTTTCATTAAAAGAATTATTAGAGTCATATTTTTTGCCGTAGAAACGACTCCTCTAATACAAATTTTTCACGACCTTTCCCCCGGGGCCAATTCTGTGACTACCACAAGCCCACCTTCCATAGGCCAGGGGCTGGTGACTAGCACCAAAATTCATATTAGCAATAATTGGGAAGGCATTGACTTAATAACCTGTAAACACATGCAACCATGAAAATAACAAGATATGAACACAAGTCAACTGTATTGAAAAAAGAGTGCTGAAAGTAAAAAGGGGATAGAATACAAGCACAAAAGTAATAGTACAAGTACAATTGAAATACAATATAATTGAATAAGAAGAAAGGAATCTACTGTGTCGTTCTTAGAGGTTCCTACCAGAAGGGTAGGTACATATCACCTCCTCAGCACTCCACGTTCGCCCATCACCTCTGCGTACTATCATGCCGTATGGTCCAACTCCGGGCCCTATCTTGCCCAGGTACCCTCATACTCGATCAATGTTGTTTTTCATCTTCACCAATCACAACAAGGTGCAGGCATAGCCCGTTCAGGGGTGAGGATAACAATACTCAGTAGAGACCCAAAGACTCTCAAGGTCTCACAAAATCCACAAAGGATAAAACACAAGTCATGAAATAACTAAAAACCCTACTTAGGTATATGCCCATACATATACCTAAGTTATCAAGTATACCCATCTCAATCATGAGTAAAAAACAGATTCCAAATCAAATCAAAAAATGAAACTATTCCACAAAGGAAGGAATACCACGAAGGTATGTACCACACAGGTAGGCCACATAGACGAATACCACCAAGGTATGATCACAAAGGAATAAACCACATAGATATGAACTCAGCTCACACCAGTTATTTCTTCGGCACTGTAGTAGGGATGATTGGAAATAACTACTGAATCATCTTACTTTGTTAAGAGGTAGAACCATGAAGGATCTCTAGATGCTGACCCACATAGGATCACTCGGTGATGACCAGCCTAGGATAGCTCAGTGTTGACCCACACAGGATCGTCTGGTGGTGACCCACACAGGATTTCTTAGTGCTAACCCACATAGGATATCTAGAGTAGTCCCGCATGGAATCCCAGAGTAGTTCCTTGCGGGACCCTCAATCACAGACCCATGAAGGATATCTTTATCAAGTCACAGCCACCTATAGGGTTCCCGCACTAAGCTTGATCATCTCTCAGAGAGTCCACTCATCAAGCCAATGGTCGATACTCCATCTTCCATTAAGTCTCATTAAAAATTATCCCAAAGGAATTCCACATCATAGGGGTCTAAACACAATAGATGGTCTGTCAATCGGATGCCCGGTCTGTGAGTTATTAGCCTTTTAGTCCTGACGACCCGATTGGATTTGTAATTGATCCAACTTGAAAATTAACTATAATTATCCAAATCTCTAGTGTAGTATAATAAAAGTAACGTCTCACTCCAAGGTTTACAGTGCCACTGACGGTTCGTCAAACGGACGCCCGGTGCAAATGTTATGGACCAAAGAGCATAAACAGGTCGAAGTGGGTCCGGGTCTGGTCTGACCCGGTCAGACCAACCCCACTCGTCCTGGCCTGAGCCGACTTAGTTTGGGTTGAACTATCCCAACCTGCTGGGTCCGACCCAGCCCGCGTTGGGCGGGTGGGCCTGGTGGCATGGCCTAGGAGGCACGGAGGCCGTGAGGGTGGCAAGGCCATAGGGGCCACGAGCTAGCGGGATGGTGATGTCGCGGAGCCCGCGTGACCGCGAGATGGCGAGGCCACAGAGGGCCATGATGCGGTGAGGCCATGGGGGCCACGAGGGTGAAGAGGTAATGGGGCCGTGTGGGAATTGAGGCCGAGGGAGCCACGAGGGTGGCGAGGCCACGAGACGGTGAGGCTGCGGAGCGGCGGTGCCGCTGACGGCGTGAGGCCGTGGGGTGGTAGAGCTGCAGACGTCACGAGGACATGGGGTGGTGGAGGACGCAGACGGCATTGCACCATGGCGAGGTGGGGTTGTGCCTTCGCCAGCGGCCATCTAGACCATCCGCGCTTCATTCATCGCCTTCGTCGCAGCCGAATGTGGTGCCAGTCGCGGTTCTTGAGTTCCATCGGTGCCAACCACCGACATCGGTTGTCGTCACCATTTCGAAGAACACCCAAAAGAAACATAATATTTGCGGTGGGGTAATTCCATGTTTTTTTTGGCATGTACCCTCTGTGTTAGGGTGGTAGCATACAGCACAAGGAAGAAATTTAAAACATCAAACCCCACAACCACAGAAAATCATTTTTCCCAAAATCGCAAAATAAAACATCCGCGGATAAACTAGTTAGAGAGGGAGTTGATCCAAATTTTTTTGAAGGGATGGACATGGCAAATATTAATCACATAAAATTAAACCCCTACCTCCAATGTTCATTGATGTTGGCGTGATAAATAATTTGAAAATGTCGACGTTCGTCGCGCCCGCCACATGCCTGTGATCCCAGGTTTTATTTTTGGATAAAATCTCTTCAATGGAGGTGGTTCTTCATTTGTTGAAGATTTAAACCATTGGAGGATGTCCTTAGGATGAAGTTGAAGTCGTACTTCGTCGTTCTTCATTGGATAATGCTTCTCCAAATTTCTCCCCACTCTCCCATTTGCCCCCAATTTTCCCCCAACGATAAAAATGAGGAGGCAACATAAATTAATGTAGGTTTAAACATTTAATTTACTTTTGCAAAAAATTAAATGGCTTAAGGAATTAACTGGTGGATTTTTATACTTAAAAAGTAAGAATAACTTTATTGGGAGTTGAGAGGGTTCCCCCCAATTATAAGGGGATCGGGTGGTCCTCACCACCATAACCTAGGTTGATAGGTTCCCCCCCAGTATGTGGGATTCGGGTGGTCCCCACCACCATAACCTATGTTGAGAGGTTTTAGTATAAATAAAATAAAAGTTTATTTTATCTTACTTCTATTTCCACGAAAAATCCAAATTACTTCTTTTTACCTCAACCCATTACAGTTGAGGTGAAGGTCTCTTTAAGCATATACCGACGCTGTGAGTTCAATGGTGCCTTTAGATTTCAATTCCGAGAAATGGTTAAAATGTTAGAAAAAACCATTAGCACATTTAATGAATGTACCTGAAAAATATTTCATAAATTCATTCTGGGAACTCTGGTCCTCGAAATCACGCGACGTTAATTTTCACAGACTCGTAAAATTCCAATATATTTAAAAAAAATTACATGGAAATTCCAGGTCGTTAAATTTTTGTTATGATATGGCTTGAAGGAATTTAATGATAATATAATTAGTAGTGACGGTGGATAATCATGTGAAAATGATTCAAAAATATAACATGGTAGCATTGAGTATGAAGAAAATGTATCATCATACCATAAGAAAAGATCTTTTTTTGAGGTAGGTGAGTTTGTTTTTCTTAAAATAACTCAATGGATATATGTAGTTTATTTTGGTAAGAAGGAAAATTTATTTCCATGGTACATTGGGACACTTGAAATATTTGTAATTTTGTAAATAGTTTCCCACCATATAGAATTACCTCCAAGTATTTCCTAAGTGAAATATTGTTTTCATTACTTCAATGTTAAGAATGAATGTTCCAAATTCATCTCATGTTTTGAGCAGTAAGATAGCTATGATGGAAGATGAAATTTCATATGAGGAAAATATTTTTCATATTCTTGATCTTAGAGATACATTATTTTGAAAAAATTAATTCACCAGGTTATGGTTTATTTTAGAATCTATATGGATAAAAAAGCGGCATGGGAATCATAAAATTCTAGAAGGGAAATATTTCACCATTTTTTAATTGGTAAATAAAATCTTAAGGAATTAAATTTCTAGAAGGGGGAGAATGTCACACCATTTTACTGATATACTAATTGGATTACATATTTTAAGGTATTGTTGAATTAAATAGTTAATATTATTGTAAATTTGTTATGATATTCATATGAAAATACTATTATTATTATAATTAACTCTAATTTTATATTTAAAATATTTATTATAAAATTATAGAATCTTCATTTTACAAAAATAATTTAATTTTTATTATTATCATGGAAAAATTATTGTATGTTGAATTTTTCGTATTTTTTTTTAAAATGTAAAGTTTTAATGAATTGTGAAAAATAGCAGTTTTCATTGGAAAATGTATTTTATCTACAAGTTAAAATCATTAATAGTATTAATTTTATATTTTAATTAGTTTATTTTCATTTATATTAATCCAATTATTCTTTTTTTTGTGTTATATACTTGAAATTAGTATAGAAGCATCATATATTTAAAAAGAGATTTTATTTGGAACACAAATTTTCATTCCATTTTTACGGTTTAATTTCTAATTAAAAGCTACCAATTATATTTCATAAGTTTTAAAAAAGTTATTACATATTTTAAATTTTAATTTCCAAATTTAATAAATATGCCCTTTTTAATTATGGACAATATGAATAATAAACATAGTAATTTTTATGACCACAGTTATGGGTAAATTGGTTAATTAAGGTAATAAATTATATTATTAAGACAATGAAATTACCCTAAACCATGTACCCATTTAATTTTATGTGTAATTATTGAAGAAAAAACACCCATGGGTCTAATTGTTTTTATCTTGGATACATTTGGATGACATTAAGTCCCTTATTGTATTTTTCTAATTGAAAATATTATAGGACTACAAAATTTAATTTTTGAAGCATTTTTAATATAATTTCATACAAAATATGTGTTCTAACATTAATATTATTATGAAATATAAAATATTTATCTTCCACATTTAATTTCTATAAAATTTTATGGAATAAATAAATACCAAAAATTCTTAAACAATAGTGATGATGTAATTATTAAATTACTAGAAAAATAAGATATGTGATTATAAATATATTTAATTTAATTTAATTTTAGATAATTATGTTAACAAAATAATCATAAAGTGGGATATAAAATTTATATTACATATTAATATAATAGGTTTTCATTTTAAACTTTTTTAAGTTTTCTATTGTCATTGTAATGAATATTATCTCATTTGAAAATAATGATATTTCATGAATATAATATTTTATTAAATTATTTAAAAATAAAAAATTACTTAAATAATACTAAATTTAATAATATATTTTGGAATCTTTTATCCGAAATAATTTTATAAGATAATAGGAAAATTTTGGATCTATATTTTCCTTACTATATTTTAATGTTTTGAGAAATTCCAAAATTTCCCCTCAACTCAATTATAAAAGGGATCCCATTTATTCACTTATTTTCACCACCATGATAATAATATCCTGAAAATTCTATATATTATTGTCTTATACACATTCCTATACATATTATATAGGTGTGGTTCTCACCAAAAGAGCAATTATGGGTTCCTTAGGGATCCTTCAATGAGGTGATATTCAAAAGGAAACTTACTTAAACCACCTCTCTTTATTTCATTTCTTTTTATACCTTCTCTTTTACTCATTACTACATCAAGGATTAATAAATCAAAAAATGTATAAAATTAGTTTTCATATTTCTAATGGAATATCTTCAATCCATCTTTTTTTTCATCTCCTCTTATTCAGTGAAAGGAAATCGTTTCCAAAATTTGGGAGATTAACCCTCTGTGAATAATGTGTTTTCATTTTTCATAACCAACATCAAGGACTATAAAAAACTATAATTATGGATTTATAATATTATAATGTTTATTTTATAACATATTTATAGTTCTTTAAATATTATATAAACATGACATTAAATGAAGTGAAGTAAATAAGTGATGTTGGGGAAATGCCAAAATAATGTAAACAATTATCAATAATTTTTTATCTAATGAATCATCCTAATTTTAGAAAGAAAAATAATATATTGGATAATTTAAACATATTTAGGTTCATTAATACCAGATAATTTCACTTCTATATTACTATTACAATTTCAAATGAATAGCTTTAAACAGTCATAAGTAAACAGGCCATGAGACCATTAAACATATGCTCCATGGACAATGATTTTGTTCATTATAACTCATCTAAGTTGTCATAAATTATCATAATAAAATATAATAAATAAAATATATGTGGAATAGGTTCTGAATTATATTAATATTAAATTTATTTATACTATAATTTGAATTAATGGAAACTTCACAACTCATTCATACATAAAGTAACACGCATTCCGTTCAAAACCCCGATTTTAATTTCACATTTTACGAAATTAAAAATGAATTTTTTGTAACCTATATAGAATTAAAGGAGTTTATAGATTTCACAAAACAATATTTTTTGAAATATGTTTTTCATATATTACATGGTTATTTTCATTGAAAATGTTTTCCATTTACCATTCGTAGTATTCATTATAACTAAGCAAGTTTCCTCAAGGAATTATTTTTAGGATTAAAGTATTCATGTTAAATAATTACATTATTGATCATGGGAAATGTTTTTGATGATGGGTGGTTACATGATAATACAATTATTTGTGGCTCTATAATATCTCTATAATTTAATAGGTATTTTGGAAGTTTTTCAAGATGGTTATTCCAAATGTAAGAGGGATGTTTACATTCAATTATAATAATGAGGGTTATGTTACGGTATCCCTGAGTGATACAATAATATGGTTTTCATGGGGCTTAAATCTTAATTATGTAAGATAATAAAATTATTCCCCATGTCACTTAAATGGTTTATTTATTCTTGATTTTCCTTATAGAAATATCTTATTTTCCCACTGTATCTTATTGAGGAATGTATATGTTATTTTTAAGGTTTGTAAGTATAACTTTGTCAAAATGATTTGACATGTTTATAAGGATTCATGTAATAATTTTTTCTCTTATTATTTATAATGTACCTTAATAGCCTTTTTATGCTTATCCCATTATTTAAATTGTATTTTTCATAGGGTTTAAGGGAGAGTATTGACAACAATTTGATAAAGGAATAAAATATTAAGATTTTAATGAATATGAAACATGTTATATTTTAATTTTTTTGTATTATGAAATAATTGGTACTATGTATATGTGTAAGCAAGTAATGTATGGGTTTACTATTCAATAATATCCCCTAATTTTAGAAAACTCTAAATATTAAAATATAATTAAATTTAATTTAATGAATTTTGGAATGAAAACTATAGATTATGTATTGTTCAAGGTTTGGTCCTTATATTACGATATATTTTTATATCATCTAAAAAATAAAACAATCTTTTTTCTATCTAGAATAATATTTATTATGTTTTTTGATTTTAGATGTTTTCAAATATTTTACAGTAACAGTATTATTCGTATGAAACTATGCAATGTTTTACAATAATTTATAATTATCGAGTAAATTGATTTAAAATAATCTTGTTATAAATCAATTACTTTATAAAAAATTACATTTATTCCTTAAATGATACAGATCTAGTTGTATAATGTAATATTTTAAATCCTTAATATTTATACAGTAAACATATTTGAAATTATTTTATAGAATATTTGTTCATGATATGTTAATAAAATACATTCCAAATAAATAAAAATATTTATCCCATATTGGTAAATTATTGGGATTGATAAATATAAATTTTTATATTAATATAATAATTATTGTGATATTTAAAAAATTGTCTAAAAAAGAATAATTTAATAGTTAATAAAAGGGAATTATGGTGAATATATTTTTTTAATGTAATATATTTATAATATATATGATGATAATTAAAACAGTAAATATGGATGATAGAGGACAGATACTAAATAATAATTTATTAAAAAAAATAAATTCATATATATGATTAATAATTAGAATAAAGTAAAAATAATGAATCATTTAAATGATTAAATATAAAGAAGAAAATTAATGAATATAAGACTGAAATTATAAATTCTTCAAAATTGTATCATTGTATTACTTTTTAATGGAATCTAAAAATAGGTTTTAGTAATTACATAAAGAAAATTCCAATTACAAAAGAATACATAAAATAATTTTTATTTACCTTTTTAATGGTAGTATCCTATTACCCAACTCGCATGAATTTAAATTTCATCATTATTTATAGGTATTATAATACTTTATCTAAATATAGTCATCATCAATGAGTAGAGGTAGTTTCTATTCTTACAAAATTGAAGGGTCTATTTTCATATAAATGTAATAATGATAATGGAACAATAGGGTATTTATGTACCTGAGTGTAGTGGTTCATAGGAGGACATATGTGATGTTTTAGAAATTAATTTTAACATATATATGTTCTAGTAAGAATGGTAGGTTTTAGTAAAACATTGGCTCACATAGTACATTATTCTGCTATAATAACAGTTATTTTCACACAATGAAGTTCCAAAATATTTGAAACATCTCTTTGGGTTCTTGTATCATGGTATGTATTCCATACTCCAAACAACACATGTTTTTTTAAAATTAAATACCTTGAACCATTCCTATAAACCACACATGTTTTACAAAATGATCAAGACATTCTTTACACTATCAACTTCTCCTAACACACGTTTCCCTGTTTTATTCAACAGTAAGAAAAATAAATTATTGTTCGATTTTTATAGGGATATTTGAACATGATTATTTGGTGATTATTTTGTATAAAATTATAAAATGTAACTGATAACATAAAATTTAATATTATTCCTCTTATCCCAAATTGTTTCATGTTTATCAATATCTTATATAAATCTACACATTATTACACATGAGAATATGGTTATATGATAATTGATAAAATAAAACATTATGTTAGGTAAAAACATTATGTGATTCATATTTTTGGTCTGAAATATATAATTATTAGAGGAAAATAATTATTCTATGTTGGGAAATTCATGCTTATTTCTCTATAATCAAATAAAAATTAAAAAATACCTTTTGTAAAATATTTTGATTCATATTAGGTGTAATTAGTATAATATTTCACTCATTCCCCTTTGGTATTCATTCAAAAAAAACTATACATTCAAATAAAAAAATTAATTATTACAATAGTACTCAGGAATTGAAAAATTAAATAGTTTTGTAAGGATATTATGTTTTTAGAGACACATTAGAGAGGGTGTTTTGAAATAGGGTGTTTACTAAGTAACAAAATCTTAATGAGAGGTAAGAGAGATATTATTTTAGAACTTATTATATGTTATTGTAATTATTCATTAACATTTAAAACCATTTATTTCCTCATATCATAATAAAAAATATTCTCATAAGGTTGGGTTATTTTTTAATGTTAAATAATAATATATTCAACCTCATTTATAAATATCCCCAAAAAATATGTCTATTTTTGAAAATCATTTCATATTTAGATCCAGTATAAATATTTAATTAAGACACATTTCATAAAAATTTATATTTCATTATTTTATGTTTTAATGTGTGCATTCCTGTAAAATATAATTTTTTGAGTATTAATTTAATAAAAATTTATTAATTTATAAGAATTTAATTTTTAATGAATTAATTTATAACTATATTTACAACGGATTTCAACAGAATGTATTAATGAAATATATTTTGTAATGGAACATATAAAATTTTCTTTTCAAAATTGGGAATCATGGTAATTATAAAGGATGTGAGTAATGGGGTGTGAACCCAAACTCTTAGGGTTTTATCCATTATGTGGCTGGTGGTCACAATATAACACTTCAGGTTCTAGGATTCCAAATTGAAATTTCTATGATTTCTAAATTTTTTTTGAAAATAAATAGAATTAAATAATAAAAATAAACATTGTGATATTTTTTAAAAATAAAATTTAGTTTTTAATTGTAAATTCATGGTATTAAAAGGATTAAAATGATTTATTATAGAAAATTTTGTTAATTATTTCTTGGTTTATTAGTGAGTATTTTGAAATAAAAAATATTCCATCAATTTTTTTTTGAAATCTAATTTTTATTTTTAAAGTGTAATTTTTTTGATTTTTTTTACAATACTTCTGAAATTTAATTTAATAATAAATTATTTTTAGGGGGTTATTGATATTTTAAAAAACAAAATTTGTTATATATTTTTTAATATCCTCTTATAAATATTTTAAACTATCCCCATGTTTTCAAAATTCATTAATTGTTATTATTGATGAGTACCAACTATTATGTAGTCATGTCCCAATTTTGAGGTATATCTAGAGATAATTTCTAATAACATTAAAATTTGTTTTTGTATAAAAAAATAAACATTACATTTAAATGTTATGAGGTTTTATGTGTAATAGAATTCCAAAATACTGATGTCTCAAGAACTACAAAATAACTCCAAAACCATGGGTGGATGTCTGATGAGTCACAATTGGTATCAGAGAATGGTTTCGTTGGCCTTAGAGGTTAGGATTCCATCAGATGAAAATGATTAATAGTTTTAGAAACCATTATGGGGATGGTTTTTTAAAATTTTGTTTAGTAGTATGCATAGAACATAGGAATTGAAATGTTATTTATGGGAAAGGTGATGTAAGCTATTTTTATCATAAATGATGTTTGCAATGGATAATGATAATATGTCTAATTTTAAAAATTCACATTTTTATCAATTATTTACAAAACATGATTGGTTTTAATGATTAGTCATGGATAATATATAGAAATCGAATCTATAATTGGTATGGTTGAAAAATAAATTTTGGTATATGAATAAATAATTATATTTCATAAAAATAGTGGTGAAAAATAAAAATAATAAAATTTAATAAGGTAATGTATTAGTCTTAAAAAATATAGTATGTTATATAACACCATGTGAATTTAGTATAATTTTTTTAAAAAATATTTTTTAAATGAATCATTTATAAATTTTCTAAAAACCCAAATATATTTGATCATACATAATAAATTATACAACCAAATATTTTTCACGATAAACATAATGAATTTGAATAAATTCAAATATATTTATTTATATACTTATATTTTTGAATTATTGTTCATTCAAGAAATAATATTCATACATTTCCATGAAAAATGTAATTATTCTGAATATGAAGTCATTTAAAAAGGTTAATTTATTTTTTAAACCAAATATTATTCTTATGAACATATGAGATATTTTTAATTTATGAACAAATAAAGGGTAATTTAATTTAAATTATATATGTAAAAATTTACTATTATACCTATATTTATATTATTTTTAAAATATCATGTCACTAGATGATTATTTTAAAAATTATTATATTTAATATTTTTAAAATTTATTCATTTACCAGATATGAAATTATTTTATAAAGTTTTTTTTAAAAAGGTAATTCTTTGGTCAAAGACCAAAGCACAAATTATTATTAAAAACAATAAAGTTACAAGAGTCTGAAATAGGGGATTTTTTTTACAATCTCTATAAAAAAGCTCAAATAAATCAGCAGGCAGGGAGTCCAGCCAAGTCATGCGCTGGTGAACTCCTTTTTTTTCAAGAGCATTAGCAACGAAATTCGCTTCACAGTATGTGTGGGTAGCTATAAAATCAATCCCATGAAGTGAGTTAAGACAGTTCATCCAACGAGTAGTATGCTTCCAGGCCAGATGAATGCTGCCATTCCAGATGGCATGAATGATGGTGGTTGAGTCACTCTCAATCCATAACTTCCTCCAACCTCTTTGAAGAGAAAATTCAACAGCATGGATGAAACCCAATAGTTCTGCCTACAGCGATGATGAGTGACCACATCCAACGTAGAAACAACCCTGAAATTGACCAGCAGAATCTATGAAAATAGCACCACAACCGGCAGGGCCTGGTTTTCTTTTGGAAGCACCATCAACATTGACTTTGATCCATCCTGGCATTGGTGCCTGCCATAAAACCTCGAAGGTAAGTTTGGGCTTTGGGAAAATGACAGGAACTCGAAGGCGGCAAAGGATCTCAAAGTCCCCAACTGAGTTGTTGCAACATTCTTTTTGAATAAATGCAGCTTCTTGGATCATGACAAGATTCTGAGATTTTCCTACATTGAGACTAAAAGTGTGATTGTTATGAATAAGGTCATTTCTAACGTACCAAATATCGTGGATGAGTTCAGCCACTGCCGCCAGAAAGATGTTTTTGATCTGTAAAGAAAGTTTAGATCTAGTGCAGTTTTTAAGAAACACAGAAATAGGATCAGTAAAAGACCATCTGAAGTTGAATAAATAAAAAACAAAATTCCATAAGGCAGAGGCTGTCGCACAAGACAGGAAGAGATGATCTGCTTCCTCCTAGTGTTGGTTACAAAGGCGTCATTTAAAACAAAGTTGGATGCCAAAAACATGAAGAACAATATCTGTAGGCAATCTATTATGGGAAATACGCCAAATGAGAGTGAGCCTGGAGGGTTTAATCCAGGGTTTGTTAAACAGGATCACCCATATATAATTTGAATCAATGTGAGAAAAATTTTGCTTATAGAATCATTTAGAGTCAATAATGCCATCTGGGGTAGGTTCCCAAACCAGGAAGTCACCATCAGGGGAAAAGGGATGATTATCAATGATCTGCATAATATTATCAGGGAGATCAGGACGATGAAATTGAAGAATATCTTTTATAGATTGATTAGTTTCCTCAAGAATGTGACTAGTAGGTAACAATGTTATCAAGGGGTTATCATACCATTTTCCACACCAAAAGTTAATTGAATAATTACAACTAACCATCCATCTAGATTTCTCCATTATCTTATGATAAGAGTCCCTGATAGATGGCCAGATGGAAGATTTAGTGAAAGTGAGATTCCCTTTTAAGAGATTAGAAAGAAATATGTAATAAAAAAATTTAGTAGCATTGGAAGAGGGATTAATAATATGCCAAGTGAGACAGGCCTGGAGAGCGTCATTGAAAAGCTTTGAATTTTTTATGCCAATCCCACCTTTATCAAGAGGTCTACAACAAGAATTCCAAGGTATAGTGACAAGATTCCTTTCCAGAATACTTCCTGTCCAAATGAAAATTTTAATATAAGTATTAATTTTCTTGAAAATTCCAACAAGACATTTATAAATCATCAGGGAGTATACCATTTTAGAGACAATGATTGACTTGACCAAGAAAATTCTCCCAGCCATAGAGAGAGATTTCCCTTTCCAACTAGAATGTTGGTTTATAATCTGATCAATAACATTAGAAAAGTAGCTGGCTTTGGGTCTCCCCCAAAAAATTGGGACTCCTAAAAAAGTGAAAGGAAATAGGCCCTCTTTAATTCCCAAATAAGTGGTAATGCTAGTTTTCCTTCCAATAGGAAACTTCTTACCAAACAAAATGAAGGATTTATTCAAAGATATCACTTGACCAGAGACCTCCTCATAATGAGCAATGGATTTCTTAAGAATATGAATATTCATTTGATCCCCTTTTAGAAATAGGATAATGTCATCAGCATAAAGAAGGTGGGTGGGGGCATTAAGATTTCTAGCAACCTGTATAGGTTTAATCTTGATCAACCAAATTTCTGAGGAGTCTACTAAGATAATCCTCAGCAATCAAAAAAATAATAGCAGAAAAAGGGTCACCCTGTCTAACACCTTTAGAACAATTAAAAAACCCTCTCGGAGTGCCATTAATAAGGATAGAGATATAATCTGAATGAAATAAGGTCCTAATTCTTCCAATGAAAAGATCTTGAAATCCAAAGCTTTTTAGAACTTTAAAGTTGAAATTCCAATCAATGGTGTCAAAAGCTTTTTTGATATCCAGTTTGATAGCCACACATCCCCCTCTATTATTTTTCTTTAAACTATTAAAGCATTCAGAGGCAAGACAAATACAATCTTGAATAGATCTTCCTTTAATAAATCCAAACTGATTCCAAGAAACAATTCTATTGCAAATAAGAGCAAGTCTATTTGCAATGATTTTGGTTATGATTTTAAAAATCGTGTTAATAATAAAAATAATTCTGAATTGATGGATCTCAGAAGCATTCTCAACCTTAGGTATTAAGGTTTAGAATTGAGCATTGATTCCATGCGGGAGGAATCCACGAGTGAAAAATCTCTTAACAAGGTTACAAACATCCTTGTGGATTATGTCCCAATGATTTTGAAAGAAACCATTGATAAACCCATCCAGACTAGGAGCACTGTTAGGATTGAGGCCAAAGACAGTGTCTTTAATTTCATGGTCAAGAGGAGTGCTCAGAAGAAATTCATTGTCCCTTTCATCTACCATTAGAGGAATAATATAATATTTAAGATCAGTGTTTAGACCAGGACCATTAAAAATGTTATGACAGTACAAGGTAACATGAGCTGTGATGGACTCTTCAGAGTCAATGATTACTCCATTGTTAGTAAGTTTGGAAAGAGGACGATTAGTCTTTCTAATTATTTAAAGGTAATTGTAGATTTTGGTATTACGATCTCCATCAGTAATCCATTTGGCCCTGAACATATGTTTGCGAATGTTATCTTTGAAAGTAAGCAAGGAATTAAGTTTGACGGAGATATTCACTTCCAATTGAGGATCCAAGTTGAAGTCAGAGTTGGTGTTTTGAGTTTGGAAACAACTAAGATCTTTCTCAAGTAAGGAGATATCAAGATCAATTTGAGAATTTGAAGATTTTCACCAACCTTTGAGGGCCTGTTTGAGAGTTTTAATTTTGTGTATACAGGAAAAAGAGTCGTGTTGATGTTTCATAGAATTCCAGATGTTATGAATGAATGCAACACAATCAGGATTCAGAGACCAAGCATTATTAAATTTAAAAGGAAAGACCAATTTCTTGTCATTTATAAAAAGGCTACATGAATAGGATGATGGTCAGAGTTGAGCCTAGGGAGAGTAACACTAGAAATATTATCCAAGATATCAAGAGACTTCATATTGACGAAGGCCCTATCAAGCTTACTAGAAACATATTTATTAAGGTGGTTTTGGTACCATGTAAATTTACCACCAGAAAGAGTGATTTAAAAAAGATTATAGTCTTCAATAGTAGCTCTGAATTCCCTAGAGGATATAGAAAGGTGAGAGGGTCCAATTTTTTCACAGGGGATGAGGATGGCATTAAAGTCACCCATGACCACCCAAGGAGATTGAATGCATTTATCCAAATCAAGAAGATTATTACATAAGTCTCTTCTATCTTGATATCTGTTCTTGGCATAAACCAAAGTAAAAAAAGTATGGCGATCATTCCACAAAAAATCACAGGTAAGATGCTGATCAGAGATTCTAAAAATGTTGACATTTTTCAAAGAGGTATGGAAAAAAATCCACATAGAATCAGAGTGAGAATCTCTTTTGCAAGAGCCTAGGAAATTGTAATTGAGAGAACCAAATCTCAAGAAGTTCATTTTGAAAGTGACTTTAGGATCAGAAATAGAAAAAAGAAGAGGTTTGTGAGTGTATAAGAACATCTTAAGAGTGATGGAGGTGTCTTGATTAGCCACACCTTGGCAGTTCCAATATAGTAAATTCATTACTAATTGAGTTTTGGGTTAGAACCCTTCTTATTTTTCGAATTCCCAACACCTTTCATCCCTTGAGATCTCATGACCATTGGGGAGGATGAAGGGTTTTGTTTGGTCTCCTGATTTTCAGAGTTTTGCAAGTCATCTGCTTTCAGATTAAAATTAGGATTTAGGATAGAGACCGAAGGATCCATGATATCAGACCTATCCAGTGGGTGATCTCCCATGGTTCCATGAACAGTTAACTGATTATTTAGACACTGTGTCACATCTAGAGCAACATTATCTGGAGTAGCCATATTAGAAGTGGGAGAAGGACTGGCCATGGAGACAGCTACAAGAGCAGAAGATTGTTCAGAAAAGGGATGTTTCATAGTCCCTACCAAGACAGAATCAGAATATGATAAAGGTTTAGTAATTTTTTCAAAAAAAAACAGTAATTAAACCCTTAGGATTCTGAGGATTAGAAGTGGGATTGATAATAGGAGCAAATTTCTATTTTTCAATAGGGAAGTTTGACACCACCCTGATAACCAGAGAGGAAGAAGTATCTTGAGAAGATTTTGGAACAGAAACAGAAACATCAGTAACAGGGAGAGATAAGTTATGTGAAACATGTGTAGAAGTTGAAGAGATAGGTAAATCAGTTTTACCAGTAGCTAAAGGAATTAATTTTTCAGCATGAAAATTCAACTGTGTAACCTTATGGAAGTCAGCTAAAGGCTTGGGAACTTCTATATTAGCAGAAACAGAAACAGGCTGTGTAATAGTGTCAGGAGCACATGAACTATTATGATCAAAAATAGGAGAACTAGCATTAGAAATAGGTAAATTATGCTCTAAAATAGGCTTTTCAGTATTAGGGATGACAGAATTTGCAACAGGAGTCTCTAAAATAGGGGTACCTGAGTCTGGGATTTTCCCCTTTTCACCATGTGCTTTGAAGGAAACATCAGTAGTGCCTTCATGAGCCGAAGGAGGTAATACCTCCAAGTCCTTACTAACATTTTCATGTAAAATTAATCTTCCAGAAGTAGAAGCAGTAAAAGATGTGTTGGGTACAGTGGGGGATTATTATCAATGCTATTTCCAACTTCCCCAGCCACTATGTCCTCTAAGACCATGGAAATATTTTCATTCTTATGCAAGGCTTCTTCTTCATCAACTAAGACACCCCAAGATTTCCTTTCTAGGGAAGAAGTATCATTGAGATTTTTAACCCAAATGTATTGTTTTATTTTAGAGTTCTCAACCTTATCGGTGTTATTTTTTTGTTTTTTACCATAATTAACCTCTTTCTAATCATTGTTAATTGGAGGGTTCATTTGTTTCCTAACAACCTTGCATGTAGAAAAATCATGTCCAATAATTTTTCACACATCACAGAAGGGAGTTTTCTTTTCATACTCAATGGTGAGCTCAAATCTATTAGTGGGTGTGTTGAAACCAATAGTAGTTGGTAAATTACTGGCTAAGTTGACCTCAACCATTAATCTAGCATATAAACCAAGGTCACCATTCAATTTTCTATGGTCTATTTTGATAGGGGAACCTAAGAAGGAAGCTATATCCTTCAATATCTTTGGATGCCAATAAAACCAATTAAGTCCATGAATTCTAACCCAAATATGTGCCATAGAATTTTTGTGAGTAAAAGGGTTAAAATCAGCATCCCAATCCGAAATCCAAAGAAATCCTGGCTTAAGATGCAAATTACCATGTTTCCATACCTAATAAAGCTCAGCTTGTGTGGTGAAAATCATGTGATAATATCCTTTACCTATAAGAACCATCTTCCATTTAGAAAAGCCCCATCAATGTGCAATCCGGTTCTTTAGTTCAAGCAGAGACCAGGGCCGATCTCCTGTATTGTATGAGATTCAGCCAAGAATAGAGAATTTTCACAACTGTTCCCTTTGAATAAGAGCATCTGGGTCTGCATCGACCAAGAAACCTCCATCCTCGATATTTCTGAAGATAGGTTGTTTACATTCCTTTGCATCACTCAGATCAACTCCTTTTAAAGCATTGCGAAAGGAAATAAGTAAAACTCGAGGAGGGATTTCAGAGTTTCCGACTTCAATTTTCTTAGAATAATGATCTGTGGAGACGATGGATGTGGCATAAGCAAGCTCCTAGGTCGGGTCAATGCCAGCCATCAGCAGATCTAAGGAAAATTAAAGGAACGATCTAGGGTTTGTCGACCTTTGAAGTGCACTGTGAGAGCTCCCATTCTCATTATAAAGTGTTTTTTCGGAAAGATATTAAAAAATAAATTATTGAAGAAATAAAATGATATAACAAATGTTCATAAATTATTTTTAATGATAAATAAAAATTTTAAAAGTAATATAATATTTATTAGGGGAAACAAAAAAAATATTTTCTAAATATACTTATAATATATTCATAATTTTATGATAACTATACTTAATATATTTTTTAGTGGAAAATATTTAATGTGAATATTAGAATAATTAAAATAGGGAATATGGATGGTACATGATAAATAATGAATTATATGTTATTAATAACAAATAAGTGGATATTAGAATTATAAAATTATTAAACTCTAAAGAGCACAAATTTTAATTGACCAATTCTGTGGATATATAGTTATATAGTATAAGAATAAAATAAAGAATGATAGGAATTATTTTCTTAAGATTATTTTTGTGTGGAATTCGTATGCTTGGTATTAATCAATGAATAAAGGTACATTCAATTATTTGACATATTATTAAGGTAATGTTAATTACCTCTGTAAATGTTGTTTTTAGTTATCCATATCATGTTATGAAAATATCCATCAACTTGTAAGGGTATTTTTCATACCACACATAAGGGCAGTGTCCATGACATTGTAAAGGTAGTTTCCATCATTGAATATAGTTAGTTAACATCTTTATGTAATGTTAACTTAATGTAAGGACTGGAATATATATTCTGGGCCTATTGGGTTTTTAATAGAACAAAACATGTGATGGGATGTCCAAGGATGACTATAATTCATACATAAGGGTTGACACATAATTCCCTTAGAGGGAACTATCTCTTATAAGACTTAACTAAGATGTAATTCTGAATATTTATATATAAGGGTGTTCCCAACATAACAAATGGTTGATTTTGGATCATATACTATTGTTAATGCACACAACTCATAATATTAGGTGTATTTTTAAAATAAATTGTTATTATATTCTTCTTCATTTTCACAATCGTATGTAGAACAAAACATTGAGTAAAATTTTTAATTTATACATTCAGAAATAATGATATGATATCTTTTCCTATAGATTTAAAAAAATAAAAAATTGGGGGTATCTATTTAATGATGATTTGATTTGATAATATGGCGTATATATGGTAAAATATAAATTTGAACTATAACCAACCCCATAAGATTACATTTTATTCTACCATACATGAAATTATTGTGAATTAATCAAAAAGATATATTTATATATATATAAATGAAATTATTTATAAGAAGATGGAATTATAATTCAGTTTAAAATATATTTCTCTTATATTTCAATCCATTAATGGGACTTCATGATGTATAAGTTTAATAAAAGGATATGGAAAAAATCATTATTGAATAATGTTCACTTCATGCCTAATTCTCAATCAGCATAATAATTATAAAATGTTGTTTGAGAATTATATAACATTCAGAGTGGGATGATGGAATATAAATCATACTCTATCCCCAAACAAGTTCTTTGAAATATATTATACCTTATAAAACAACTCTTAATATATCCAATACATGTTTAAAAAAACTAGGGGTGATAGTTTTTTTTGGGAGTAAAATTGTAGAGAGAGTTCTATAAATGAGGGATAGGTATGTATTTTTAACTATATGAGAGGTAAAAGAATTATTTATTTTAAAAATAAATTCAATTTTATTTACAAGTAATAGATAACATTATAAAAACATTATTCATTAAGATCAAATAATATAAATATCTTTAGGGAGATGAAAACATTTAATATTTAAATTATCAATTTATACTCTCTCTTTAATGATTCGACACTAATAAAACAAGTATATAATGAAAGATATTATTTAAAAAGTCCAATTTGAATAAAATTTCATTTTATTTTTTCAATGAATTTAATGAAGTTAAATATATTTTTAATAATGTTTACTTATTAGAAAACACATTTTTATTTGTTTTCATCCAATAACCTGAAATTAATTTATATAAATTTCCTTATCATTTTTTAAATTTTAAACTCTCATGTAAATAATTTGATATTAATTTTTAATGAAAATTAAAATTTATAAGGAATTTGTAAAAGTGATTTTATAATATATTGATCATGGTAATTATTATGGATTATAATAGATATAGAGTGCCCCAAAAACCATAACCATCCTTATGCACAATATTATGAGTGATCCCTATTTGACCTTTAATGTTCAGTGATTCATTAATTATTTTATCATTGATTGAAACATATTTTTCCTAAAATAATTAGCTTCCATTTTGATTATTAAATATTTAGATATTTCAAAAAAATATATTATATTTATAATGAAATTTTATGTTTTAAATGAATTTAGAGGACATTTTTATTAAATAATGGTCTCTTTATTGTTTTATGTTTTCTCAAATAATTCCTTGGAGAAACACTTTTACTATATAATATTTATTTTTTAAACCATTATTCTTCTTAATAGAAATTTATAACAAATCATTATTATATTAATTAATTTTATTTTATGGAAAATAATTTCATTATTTCTTGAAGAAGTATAAATACAATATTTGTTTCATAATTCTGTAAATCCCCCTTACTATGATATTGGGATTATTGCACACCACAATATTTTATGATATATATTTCATATTAAATATATAACATTTTAATTTTTAATATGATGATTCCTTGGTCAAATAAATAACATTTCATTGAATACCTCGGATATTAATAACCTAGATTCCAAAGGGACCATAATATATCGTACAATTTTAACCCATGTTGTTAAATTTTAGAATGAATAGTTAAAAATTAATTTTATTCCTAATGTATAATGGTTTTAGATAATGGAAATATATTGATTAAAATATGTAAAATAATTGAAATGTGTTTATATTCATTCAAAATAGTTTTTCCTAAAAAGGGATTATTAGTAATTTTGTGGAATAAAGTAATAAAACTACTTTGTGGGACTTTTTTAAAATTTATTTGAAAAAAGAAAAATCATTGTTTAAATAATTATGTAAAAATAATATATCTTTGATATTATGAAAATTCTATAAAAATATTAATTTTTTTATTAATATATAGAAATATTCATTTGAATTTAAAACTATGTTTTGTTCCATGAATTTTCAAAGCTTAATTTTGTTTTAAAATTATTCGAAATATAAAAAAAAGTTGCTTAAATTAGGAATTATCAAATTATGTTGATTAAAATTAAAGATAATGTTTTATTACAGTATATGAAAATTTTATATTTAAGGTAATATTTTTTCTTGAAAACAAATTTTCAACAAATTTTTCATGATTATTTTAAAATAATTATTTATCAATTTTGGAGATTTAGTCTAATAAAATTGATTCCATAACTATTTACATGATTCAAAAACTATATAATTGGGTCACATTCAAATTATTTCAAAATTAATAGTAAAAATTGTAAATAATTGTGAATGTTGTTATGGGAAAAATGAGATTTCCCTGGGTCAAACCAATAGATTATAGTATTTTACCTAGTTAAACATGTCTATATTATATTTCCTAGAAATATATCACCCTCATAATATCAAAACATTCAATTTATATCTACAATAAATCTTTTGGTCTATGAAAAAAATTATAATATTTTTTTCCTTTAAATAATTCAAATTGTGTCCTCTCCCCTAATAATAAATGAACACCGAATGTTTATATTCTTCAATGTACATTGAGACAAATATATCAACCAAACCCTAAAAGTTTCTATAATATAATATAAAAAAAATTCAATTTTAGGGACTATATTTCTTAAAATACAATTCAATGAGTCTTTCTGAATGGATCTAAAAGAGGAATACCAAATAATAGTAAATGTTCTCACCTAACCTTTTTATTTTATTTTAATTTTTACATCATATAAATCATTATTATTCAATAAAAAATATTTTTTTATTATAACCAATATAATAAAATGGTATTGTGAATATGGTACTAGTAATATCCATACACTATTCCATTTAATGGGATGTTAATGTATAGTTTGTTCGTATGTGTTTTCCTCCACTAACACATTGAGAAAAATATTATTTTCCATATTCATATTTCATAATGGGATACAATAATAATAATATTATTAAATTATTATATATAAAGAGTAATTATTAATATTTATTTATAATATCATATATACCATATTACCTTCCAATCCGTTGTAAAATGATAATATCATTCTCTCATACGAACGGACTACAACCTCCATAAAGTAATGAGAATTATTTTTCTTAAATGATTTAAATGGATGTAAAGAAGGATTTATTTAATGAATATATATGAAATATATTATAAAATAATTAGTTTTTATATGATTATTAATTTTCAGCTCATTTTATTTCCATTTGTTGAAATGTGAAAACAATGTTCATTCTTAGGTACGTATTACCCACTCCATGAACAAAAATAATTCATTTTTCTATCTCTATCTTTTATAGATGAAACAAAAAAATAAATCTATATAGATATATAATGAATATAATATATATATAAATTTATTAAAAATGTGGTTATGATTGGTCCATTATCAATGTACACATAACTGAACAACCAATGCAAGATTATGGTAAAAACAATGTAGTTAACACCCACAAGCGATGATTTCAATAAGAAATTATTAATAAATCGGATTAGGATTATTATTGGTCAATGAAATATGATATTTTTAATATGTAATGTTTATATAAAATAATTATGATAAATTTAAATTTATTATAAATCTGGATTACATGATTTCAATGAATTAAAATCTAAAGGAAAGAGATTTATTTTACAATAATGTTATTTATTAGAAAAATAGAGGATCATCTTTTTGATGATGAAATTTTTAGAAACTATATCTTAATAGCAACATGAATTTTTTTCATCATTGGTAATTTTAATTATTTAAATATTTCCCATTAACATTACCATCATTGTGTTTATAATATATGAAATTAATATTGTTAAGTAAATCAAAATCTATTTATGTCTTTGGTCAGATATCATTTTTCATCCATGTAAATTTTTCCTCTAAAATGATTTCATGTATACATTATAATTATTATATGGGGATTTAATAATATTTTTAACCTCATATACGTTTTTATGAATCTTTTATACATATAATCCTCTAATAATTTCCTGAGAGGTACTTTTGAATTTATATTGAAAATTTGAAACAAATATTTGTTTTAACATAATTTTAATGCATGGAAATAACCAACAAGATGATCACTAAATGATTTGAATCATAGTTAAAAATATTAAAAATATATTCTAAATTAAAAATTTTCCCCAAATATTTTAGAAATTTTAATATTTAAACATGTGGTTGAAAAATGAAAAGGGTATTTACCCCTTGAAATATTTTAAAATATCATTTAATGAAATTTTATTTTATGATAACATAATTTGATTTCACTTAAACATTAATGGGGATATGATACTTTATGACCATCCTTATTCTCTCTCTAGATGGTTTTTAATTATGATTATTATTTTTTATTGAAACATATTTACATTCAATGTGTTATGATAAATGATTAATGATTTATGACCATTTCAAAAACATATTAATGGATTATGATTATGTTATTAGTGGGCCAGGAATTATATAGCCTAAAAATCATTGAGTATATATAGATATTTCTTGAGATAATACGGAATAAAATGGATTGAATCAAATTAATTAATGGAATTTTTCTTCTAGGACAATATTGGGGATGAACCATGACTAATGATTCAATAGAATGAAGAGTTTACCCAATACCCTATAATACTCTTGGAAATAAGTTGTGAAAATGAAATTGGTTTTATATACTTATATATAAGAAAAAATATTGGGACTCATGGAATAGTTATTCTCTTATGGAACATGTTTTCTAATTATTTAATGGTCCATATATTATAAAACTAAAATATATATTCCATGTCTCTGAATATAGTTCTATTATATGATTGGTGTAGTTTTTAGATGTTATTTTCTTGTTCTCAATCCCTTTTTCTCATTTGATTCTTATGTGATCAATAATATTACCCTTTTTACAATTATTGATCATTTGAGATCATCATTTCTTATATTTCCTTCTCTAGGATATAAATAATAATTTTAGGTATTATATATATCTTATAACTGTGATATTTATGAATAAAATACCGGGATATGATGTAGGTCTACAATGTATACCTTTTTTATGTATTCATGTCTCCAGAGACACTAATTATTTATAATTTTCTAATAGTAAATAATTTTATATATTGAATATTTCTATAATAAGATATAATATTTATTTATTAAAATTATGGGTAACTATAGTTTTTATCAGAGAAAAAATAGTTACCTTTAGAAAGTCGGATGAGGATACATTATATTAGACCCTAAGGATAATCTAATTTATAGGTGAACGTCTTATGTTATGTTAAATAAATAGTGTTATTTTCATAGAAAAATATATTTTTCTAGTATTAAATGTTTACACGGTTTTAAAATATATTAATCTAGGGGTAATAACATTAAAAATTCATTTAGACAATTTCTTACGCATTAATCTAATATGTATTGAGTGTTCCCTTGATGCACACCTGGTTTGTCACTTATAGAGGATGTTGTTTGGTTAATATGTATATTTATTTCAAAACATTATTATTGATTGGAATAGATTATTACCATGGATTATTTTGACTAAACCTATGGTGTAATAGGGTAAAATAAGGATCCATGACATTAAAATCCTAGAAATAAATTTTTATGATTATGTGGTTTACAAATATGATTATTTTTCCTCACACTAAGCCATTGGGTATTAGTAAATTGATAGAATATGGAGGAACCCAATTATTTTGAATGTTGTGTAAAAGGTAATGATATTCCTCATGATAAATAAAATGTTATCGGTTCTCGAATAAAAAATATCCTTCTTGTACCAACACATAATTCTAAATATATGAATAATCCAGGACAGACAAAGGATTAAATGATGGAACAATGTTCTATTGTTTCCTTAATGAGGTAAAAAATATCTTATTTTTGTGGCTTTTCTATTCCACTATTTGTAGAAAAATATATTAGTACCAATTAATGAATATTTTTGACTCTCATTGTTTTTGAATGATAAAATATTAATTTATATATTAATAATTTGGAAGTATAATCATATCAATTGTGGACTCTTTTAATGTATATAAGGATATAATATTATGTTGAGTCTATTTTGTTGGATGATTTTAGGATATTTTTTTATTATGTAAATTCATTGTATTACTCATATTAAAATGTTGAAGAAATTATATGAAATAAAAGGAAGAAAAATCTATAAGTACTTACAAATAAATTTTCCTAAGACTCAAAAAATATGCTTTTGGTATTATTATCCAAGATTTTATTTAGAATGATTGATTATTTAGTGGATTAAATCTAAAAATCCAATGGGAATTATACATAAGTGACATTTGAATCCTTTATGAAAATATTCACTCTTCTATCATGGTTTAAATAGATATTATTGTTATCCATCAATATCATAGTTCTGATACGAAATAGTAGTTTAGTTCAAAGGAATTTATAAAAACCATTGAATGGAAACTCTGATCATTTACACATGCTTAAAGTGTATAAAAAATATGGATGAAATTGTATTAATGGAATTAGTAATGTTTTATGTTTATAAATTATTATCATAGATTAATCGAATTTTGTTGATATAGGAAGTAGAAGTTATATAATTATATAGAAAAATATTCATAGAATTCACCACCCACACTCTAGTACATAAAATACAAGAATTATGAAAATATTATCTGATGTTCATAAATACAGTGGATAATGATGACGATTGATATCATCATACACTTAAACCAGAAGACAAATTAAATATCATGGGATCACTATTATTGTTCTGGAGTATGATGAATATGTGGTGAATGGTATGCACACATTCCAATATAGAATTGATAATTTCATTTTTGAATATGAATCTATCAATTCATTTATATATGATTAATTTTATTTGAGTACCATAATACCACCACAATAATTTGTTGAAACTTTAACAGAAAAATAACAAATTTTACAATGATCTAATATTAAGTTAATAATTCTTCCCCAAATTATTTTTGTTGGTATTTACTCTGTGAAAACATTTTATTAATCCTATGTTTTATTTTTATCTAATCATTTAAAAGAATTCAATTTCATTACAAAAACCCAACATTTAATTTTGATGAAGGGAAATAGTGTTTGATATTGAAAACCATGATATGATTTTCTATAAGAGTGATGACAAATAAAAAATCTATTAGTGATTACATCTATCATATGCATAATAATTTCTATTCAAAAGGGATTTCTAACTCTAATGGGTTTTGAAAAAATACACATTGAATATATAATAATTATGTGGTATTTTATATATGTATTTCAATTAGAGTTCACATGTCATTCAATGAATCATAATTACCTATTTTCAATAAAAATCCTATTAGTATCTACACACATTTTAAATAATTCATAAAGAATAGTCTGGATTACGTTATAGGAATTGAAGAATAAAATACACCAGTGTCATGAAAAGCTGTTCATTTTTCCCATTCTGCCACCTTGGGTCTAACATATTATTTTTTAAATAATATAAAAGGATAAATGTGTCATTAAATTGATTATAAATCACATAAAAAATCACTATCATGAATAATTATCATATATAATATATTGATGACATGTTTGATCATCTATGTGGAGATAAATTATATTCAAAGATTTTTCTTCATTACGAATTTCATCATTTGATGGTTAATATGATGTTTATATACTAGAAAATATTCAATTCATTGTTTAGAAATTATGAATTCATATTTATGTTATTTTTTCATACTAATTCCCTTACTATCCTTAAGGATTTAATGAAATGAGTTTTTATAGATTACCTTGATTAGATTGTGTTATACATAATTTATTAAATTCATAAATATTCATTAGGAATCAATGTTCATAATGATCAGTTGACTATTGTGATGAATACATACTAGTAGAGAATTTTATTTTCAAAATTTACGATGTCTTAATTTGGAATAAAAAAAGTATCATTTATTGATGTTATAATCACGATCAAGGTTTTTTTATGGATCCATAAAAGTTAAAATTTATTGAATTTTTCCTTATAGCAATTATGGTTATTGAGATAGATTTATTTTTTGTTTCGTTTGATATTATCAATACATTATAGTGAATTTCTAATTGATATCCAATCCAATCACTAAGATATCTCAAAAGGGATCAATGTTCATTTTTATTGTTGAATGTGATGAAAATGTTTTGTCATTGATGTGGGGGGTATTAGGTGAAGTAGATCTTACAATAACCCCACCATGGAGAAGGGTTTCATATGTATAGTGATGCATCCAATAACACGTTGGGGTCTATCCTCATCGAGAAAGATATAGTGAAAAGTTATGCTTCATTAAAATTTATTGTTCAAGAAATAAATTACCCAAAATAGATTTTGGAGTTAATTGTGGTGTTTTTTGTATTAATGATATAGAGGAATTATAATTATGGATAAATTTATGATATATATAATTATATTAATATTTATAAATATATATTATCTCATAAAGAATTGAATTTGTTCCTAAAAAGATGGTTGGATTTGATTATAGATTACGAATTATCAATACATTACCAATACGGGAAATAAAAACATAAATATGATTATTTTTCTTGTAAGGATTATGAAGGAATATCTATTAAGAGGATGACAGAAGGTCCAATAATTTTTGGACTTCAAAAGGATGGTTCTAGAAATATTGATGAAAGGGGGATATATTATCATTCTCATACTAGTGGTCAACTATCTATCCAGGAAAATAAAAAAGATGTTTAAATAGAATATGATGAATTAAAAAAGTAGGTAATAATTTTTCATAATTTAATCCCTAATTAAAATAAAATGATATATTTTGTAAACCACATTTGTGTCCCATTAATAGCAGAAATAAAGGATTTATTGGATGAAGACCATAAATCAAGATTCATTATTTATCTGGAATGTATGAAAATATACCAAGATATGACAAAAAATATTTATAGTTTAAAATAATAATAGATATAAAATATTACGAATCATGGATCTTGGTATATTAAGAATATAATTATGATAAATAAATATATTGGAATATTACATGAAGTAAATTGGAAAAAAATCATCGTTGATTTTTCCAAAGACTCCCCAAAAGGTCAATTTTTCATATTTTTTGTTGTTGTAAACAGTCACTATACAATGTTATCAAAAAAAATTATATCATAGAATATTTGTATCTTGATCATCCTTCTGTAATATATATTAATTAAGTGGAATGGTAGTAGGGAGTAACAAATTCTATATTATCTGATTAGGATTTGAGGTTTACCTTGAATTACTAGAATTTTATTTAGAGGTATCTATATAAATAGTTGAGTTTCGAAACTATTTATAATCCATATATAGATTTCTAGTATAATAGTATGTTTTAATTAATATAGGATATACTAATATATTGTTATATGTGTTTCAATGTTTTTTAGGATAAACACTTTCCTCACGAATAGTTCTCTTAAATTAATTTCATTCACTTGAGAATTATGATGGCTTAATATGATGTCTTATTTGTAAATAAGTGTATAAATCAAAAATTTTGGGATAAATTTGGATAATTAAATCTATTTAAAAATGTACTAACCAGGTAAATGTTTGAGAAAGATGAAAGCATTCAACATTTCATCATGGTGGATCTATGTCGATATAAAATTTATAGTTACATCAATCAGTGAAATATTGAATCTGATTTAACTGAGAAGGTATTAATGTGATTTTACACATGTAATAAAGTTATAATATTAGAATATAAGTAAATGTTAACCACAAATAACATTTTACCCATCATGAATCTTGATCGAGTAGGGATAATTGCATATTTAAATTCTCTTCAAATGAACCACTCTCAAGATCATTATATGCTACATGCATACATCATTATTAAGTACATACATGAAGCTTCAAATATACTAAATTAATAATTTATACCACTATAGAATGATATATAATATGATAAAAAATAAGTATAAATATTGGATCTGTAATTCCCCAACCTCAGTTACCCAGAGTCGGTGATTTATTAAATAACATTGCATTACTGGAAAAGGACATTTTCCCAATGGTTCTGAACCGTTGGGAAAGCCTGTAGAACCATTGGGATATCTTATACCAATGGTTCTATAAACCGTTGGTAAGTAAGCTGTTGGGAAAGCATTTCTCAATAGTTTACATAGAACCGTTGGGATATGTTAGAAAAATGAACATATCCCAATGGTTTGGAACAACCGTTGGAATAGTTTTTCCTAATGATTTGGCTTGAACTGTTGGGAAAAAAAGCACATGAATTATTTCCCAATGGTTTTATAACCTTTAAGAAATGTTTTTCTTACCAATAGTTCATAGAGAACAGTTGGTAAAAAAAATCTGGGAATCCTATGCCAACAGTTTGAAACCATTGGCATAGCCTATGCTGTGCAAATTGCACAGCAGCATGCAATTTGCACAGTAGGCACAGAGCAGGGTGTCCATTCCCTCTACTTTATAATTCCCTCTATTTTCTAATTAATATACCTGAAATAAGAAACTAACACATACATATACAATTATAGTACATCCAATAACCAACTAACACATACATATACAGAAAAAATTCATACATATTTAACATATAATCCATCCTAGAACAATACACATCCAAAATTAAATCAGAATTCATATCTTAATTATAAAAATACAGAAATCATTTATAATTAAATTTAAAATTTATATGACAATTATATGTGGAATCCTGAATTCAATTCATAATTTATCATTTTTTCGTATACCAGATGTTTTTACTAGAAATGTTGTCCATTATAAACAAAATACATACACCTGGAGTGATATCGGCCACACCATGCCTTATATTTAGGTGAGGTTTACTCGTACACGTCAAAAAAGATCCATGGATCATTGTACTAAAGTATCAACATATTCCGAAAGAGTTTGGTCGGTTTTCCGTATATCATTTGTTGTTTTCACTTAAAATAAATTTCTTTTTAAATATAAGAGAGACACATTGAGTGGTTCCAGCCACACCACGCCTCAGATTGAGGAGGGGTTGACTCGTACATGTCACAAATGACCCCGAGATCATTGTGCTAATGTATCAACACAATCAAAATCCTTTTGGTTGGTTTTTCGTATCTACTTAAAATGTTGTCAATTTTAAAAATAAAAGAGACACTTTGGGTAGTGGTATCCAAACCGTGACTCGGATTGAGGTGTGGTTGACTCGTACACATCACATATGACCCATGGATCGTTTTATTAAAGTTTCAATCGATTACGAATGCGTTTGGTCAGTTTTTTGTATGCCAGTTGTTCTTTACAATTATAATCGTGTCATTTTAATCAAAAGGGACACAGTTAGAGTGGTACCAGCTACACCTCACCTCTAATTTAGACGAGGTTGACTCATACGAGTCTCAAATGACCCTTGGATAATTTTCCTAAAGTATCAACACAATCTGAATGCATTTGGTCAGTTTTCCGTATGCCAGTTGATGTTTTCACTTAAAATGATTTCCTTTTGAAACAAAAAAGAGACACTTTGCATGGTGTCGGCAACACCATGCCTTATATTGAGGAGGGGTTGATTTGTACACGTCACATATGACCCATCGATCGTTGTGCTAATGTATCAACACAATCAGAATCTGTTTGGTCAGTCTTCCATATGTACTTAAAATGTTGTCCATTTTAAACAAAAGAGAGACACTTAGAGTGATCTCGAACACACTGTGACTCAGATTGAGACGGGGTTGACTCGTACACATTACATATGACCCATGGATAATTTTCCTAAAGCATCAACACATTTTGAATGTGTTTGGTCAGTTTTTCAAATGGTAGTTGTTGTTTTCACTTAAAATGATGTCCATTTTTAAAAACAAAAAGAGTCACTTTGAATGGTACTGACCACACCGTGCCTCGGATTAAGGTGGGATTGACTCATACACATCAAATATGACCCATGGATCATTTTTCTAAAGTATGAACAAAATTAGAATCTGTTTAGTTTGTTTTCTGTATGCTAGTTGTTGTTTTCACTTAAAATGAAGTCCATTTTAAACAAAAGAGAGACACTTTGAGTGGTGTCGGTCACACCACGCCTCAGATTGAGGCAAGGTTGACTCGTACATGTCACATATGACACATGGATCATTTTCATAAGGTTTCAATGCAAAACGAATGTGTTTGGTCAATTTTCTGTATGTACTTAAAATGTTGTCCATTTTAAACAAAAGAGAGACACTTTGGGAGTGTCAGCCACACCGCGACTCATATTAAGGTGAGGTTGACTCGTACACATCACATATGACCCATGGATCGTTTTCCTAAAGTTTCAACTGATTTTGAATGTGTTTGGTCAGTTTTTAGTCTTCCAGTTGTTCTTTTCACTTATAATCCTGTCCATTTTAAACAAAAGAGACACAATTAGAGTGGTTCCGGAAACACCACGCCACAGATTTATATGGGGTTGAATCGTAAACATCCCAAATGACCCATGGATCGTTTTCCTAATGTATCAACACAATAAGAATGCGTTTGGTCAGTTTTCGATATGCCAGTTGATTATTTCACTAAAAATGATGTCCTTTTGAAACAAAAGTGAGATACTTTGAGTGGTGCCGACCACTCTACACCCCATATTGAGGTGGGGTTGATTCGTACACATCACATATAACCCATGGATCGTTGTGCTAAAGTATCAACACAATCAGAATCCATTTGGTTAGTTTTCTGTATATACTTAAAATGTTTTCGATTTTAAACAAAAGAGAGACACTTAGAGTGATCCCGACCACACCGTGCCTCAGATTGAAGCGGGGTTAACTTGTACACCTCACATATGACCCATGGATCATTGTTCTAAAGAATCAACACATTTCTAATGTGTTTGGTCAGTTTTTCGTATGTCATTTGTTGTCTTCAATTAAAATGATGTCCATTTTAAACAAAAGAGAGACACTATGAATGGTGCCAGCCACACCACACCTTGGATTGAGGTAGGGTTGACTCGTACATGTCACATATGACCCATGGATAATTGTTCTAAAGTAACCACACAATCATATTCTGTTTGGTCGTTTTTTAGTATGCAAGTTGTTGTTTTCACTTAAAATGAAGTCCATTTTAAACAAAAGAGATACACTTTGAGTGGTGTTGGTCACACCATGCCTCCGATTGAGGTGCGGTTGACTCGTACACATCACATATGACCCATGGATTGTTCTCCTAAAGTTTCAATGGAAACCGAATGCGTTTGGTCATTTTTCCATATGTACTTAAAATGTTGTCCATTTTAAACAAAAGAGAGACACATTGGGTGTTGTCAGCCACACCGCGACATGATCGGTTGACTCATACATGTCACATATGACCCACATATCATTTTCCTAGAGTTTCAACAGATTCCGATTGCGTTTGGTCGGTTTTTCGTATGCCAGTTGTTCTTTTCACTTATAATCTTGTCCATTTTAAACAAAAGAGACACAATTTGAGTGGTACCAGACACACCAAGCCTTAGATTTAGACGGGGTTGACTCTTACACGTCTCATATAAACCATGGATCATTGCCCTAAAGTATCAACCCAATCCAAATGCATTTGGTCAGTTTTTCGTATTCCAGTTGATGTTTTCACTTAAAATGATGTCCTTTTGAAAAAAAAGAGAGACACTTTGAGAGGTTCTAGCCACACCATGACTCATATTGAGGTTGGGTTGATTTGTACACGTCACATATGACCCATGGATCGTTTTTATAATGTATCAACACAATTAGAATCTGTTTGGTCGGTTTTCCATATGTACTTAAAATGTTGTCAATTTTAAACAAAAGAGAGACACTTAAAGTGATACCGGACACACGGTGCCTCATATTGAGGAATTAATGACTCATACACATCACATATGACCCATGGATCATTTTCCTAAATAATAAACACAATCTAAATGCGTTTGGTTCGTTTTTCGTATGTCAGTTGTTGTTTTCACTTAAAATGATGTCCATTTTAAACAAAAGAGAGACACTATGAATGGTTCCAGCCACACCGTGCCTCGGATTGAGGCAGGGTTGACTCTTACACATCACATATATCCCATGGATCGTTTTAATAAAGTATAAACACAATAAAAATTCATTTGGTCGGTTTTCCGAATGCTAGTTTTTGTTTTCACTTAAAATGAAGTCCATTTTAAACAAAAGGGAGACACTTTGAGTGGTGTCGGTCACATCGCACCTCGGATTGAGGTGAAATTGAATTTTACACATCAAATATGACCCATGGATCATTATCCTAAAGTTTCAATGGAAACTGAATGCATTTGGTCAGTTTTCCATATGTATTTGAAATGCTGTCCATTTTAAAGAGGAGAGACACTTTGGGTGGGGTCGGCCACACCGTGACTCGGATTGAGGCGAAATTGAATCGTACACGTCACATATGACACATGGATAGTTTTCTTAATGTTTCAATAGATTATGAATGTGTTGGGTTGGTTTTTCGTATGTCAGCTGTTCTTTTCACTTATAATGTTGTCCATTTTAAACAAAATAGACACAATTAGAGTGGTACAGGACACACCGCACCTCGATTTTAGACGGGGTTGACTCATACACGTCTCAAATGACCCATGGATCATTTTACTAAAGTATGAACACAATCCGAATGTGTTTGGTCGGTTTTCCGTATGCCAGTTGATGTTTTCACTTAAAATGATGTCCTTTTTGAAAAAAAGAGAGACACATTGAGTGGTGTCAGCCACACTACAGCTCAGATTGAGGCAGAGCTGATTCATACTTGTCACATATGACCGATCGATCGTTTCTCTAAAGTATCAACACAATCAGAATCTATTTGGTCATTTTTCTGTATGTACATAAAATGTTGTCCATTTTAAACAAAGGAGAGACACTTAGAGTGATCTAGGCCACACCGTGCCTCAAATTGAGGCGGGGTTGACTCGTACACATCACTTAGGGCCCATGGATCGTTTTCCTAAAGCATCAACACAATCTGAATGCGTTTGGTCAGTTTTTCGAATGTCAGTTTTTGATTTCACTTAAAATGATGTCCATTTTAAACAAAAGAGAGACACTATGAATGGTTCCGGCCACACCACGCCTCAGATTGAGGCGGGGTTGACTCTTACAATCACATATGACCCATGGATTGTTTGGATAAAGTATCAACATAATAAAAAAGTGTTTGGTCAGTTTTCTGTATGCTAGTTTTTGTTTTCACTTAAAATGAAGTCCATTTTAAATAAAAGAGAGGCACTTTGAGTGGTGTTGGTCACACCAGGACTCGGATAGAGGCGCGATTGACTTGTACACAACACATATGACCCATGGATCGTTATCCTAAATTTTCAACGGAAACCGAATGCGTTTGGTTGGTTTTCCATATATACTAAAAATGTTATCCATTTTAAACATAAGAGAGACACTTTGGGTGGTGTTTGACACACCACGACTCGGATTGATGCACAGTTGACTCATACACGTCACATATGACCCATGGATCGTTGTCCTTATGTTTCAACAGATTCTGAATGTGTTTGGTTGGTTTTTCGTATGCCAGTTGTTCTTTTCACATATAATCTTGTCCATTTTAAACAAAAGAGACACAGTTAGAGTGGTACCGGCCACACCACACCTCTGATTTAGATGGGGTTGACTCGTACACATCTCAAATGACCCATGGACCATTTTCCTAATGTATCAACACAATCCGAATGCACTTGGGTGGTTTTCTGTATGCCAGTTGATTTTTTCACTTAAACTATATCTTTTGGAAACAAAATAGAGACACATTGAGGGGTTCTAGCCACACCGCAGCTCAGAATGAGGTGGGGTTGATTTGTTCAAATCACATATAACCCATTCATCATTTCTATTAAGTATCAACACAATCAGAATCTGTTTGGTTAGTTTTCCATATGTACTTAAAATGTTATCCATTTTAAACAAAAGAGAGACACTTAGAGTTATCTCTGCCACACCGTGCCTCAAATTGTGTCGGGGTTGGCTCGTACACATCACATATGACCCATGGATCGTTTTCCTAAAGCATTAACACATTCCAAATGCGTTTAGTCAGTTTTTCATCTGTTAGTTGTTGTTTTCACTTAAAATGATGACCATTTTAAACAAAAGAGAGACACTATGAATGGTGTCGGCCAAACCACACCTCAGATTAAGGCAAGGATTACTCGTACATGTCACATAGGACTCATGGATTGTTTTTCTATAGTATCAACATATTATGAAAGCGTTTGGTCAGCTTTACGTATGTCAGTTGTTGTTTTCACTTAAAATGAATTGCTTTTTAAATAAAAGAGAGACACTTTGAGTGTTTCAGGCCACACCGTGCCTTAGATTGATGTAGGGTTGACTCGTACACGTCACAAATGAATTATGTATCATTGTGCTAAAGTATCAACACAATCAGAATCCGTTTGGTTGGTTTTCCATATGTACTTAAAATGTTTTCCATTTTAAACATAAGAGAGACACTATGGGTGGTGCCGGCGACACCGTGACTCAGATTGAGGAACGGTTAACTCGTACACATCACATATGACCCATGGATCATTTTCCTAATGTTTCAAAAGATTCTGAATGCATTTGGTCGGTATTTCGTATGCCATTTGTTCTTTTCACTTATAATCATGTTCATTTAAAACAAAAGAGACATAGTTAGAGTGGTACCGGCCAGACCGCACCTCAGATTTAGATAGGGTTGACTCGTACAGGTCTCAAATGACCGATGGATCGTTGTCCTAAAGTATCAACACAATCCGAATGTGTTTGGTTGGTATTCCGTATGTACTTAAAATGTTTTCCATTTTAAACAAAAGATAGACAGTTAGAGTGATCTCGGTCACATCGTGCCTCGGATTGAGGCGGGGTTGACTCTTACACATCACATATGACCCATGGATCATTTTCCTAAAGCATCAACACATTCCAAATGCATTTGGTCAGTTTTTCGTATGTCAATTTTTGTTTTTACGTAAAATCCCGGCCACACCGCGCCTCAAATTTAGACGGGGTTGAATCGTACACGTCACTTTGAGTGGTGTCGGCCACACTGCGCCTCAGATTTAGGTGGCCTTGCTTACCAAGTATCTCACATAGGGGACCGGGTATCACATGAGGCATGATATAACCATCTTGAAAAACAGACATGTCCTCGGTTTATCTTCAAGGAACCAATATCACTCATGAGTAATAGAAACTATCCTGGTAGCCCTCACCTAGAAACCAAAGCATTCATCCTGGAATTGCAAGTCTAAATTTTCTGAGCATGACGAGTCTGTCAATGTGTCCTTAACATGTAACCCATGTCTTATCCTAACAATTGACAAGTAAACCAAATCAAACAAGGCATAATTCACATAACATGGAGAATGTACAACAAGGCTTTGTCTTCAATTTAAGTATATCATCACATGAATTTGATGAGCATGAGATAATAGGCTTACCAATACATTAATTTAATTCAAGACATACAAAAATGGAATAATCCTAAATAACATTGCATGATCATAGAACTTAAAAAAGGCATGTGAAATCAGGGAGGAGGGTGGGGGGGCTGTCCGGGGGGGGGGGCTGTCTGGGAGGTGTCTGGGTGGCTATCTGGGGACCAAAGAGGAGGGTGGGGGGCTATCTTGGGGGTGTCCGGGGGGCTGTCCGGCATCTAAGGAGGAGGGTGGGGGGCTATCCAGGGGGCTGTCCGGGGAGTTCTTAAACACAAAAAACTCTACAAACATGCTCAAGATACACCACAACCACTAAAAGACATCAAAATCCATGAAAATAGACAATATATAAAAATAACTCAACTCCAATACTATACTATGGGTCTAGATAAAACCAAAAACTAGAATAGATTAAACATCAAATCTCAGTAATATTAGTAAAAAATTTAATGGATCAATTTGTCCCACATCACTAGTACTATCATAACCATCATCATCACCCTCATCCTCATGGTCATCATTGTCCTCATCATCATCCCCACCCTCCTCAACACCCTCCTCCTCGACCTCACCCTCCACCTTGCCCTCCTCCTCCTCCTCGCCCTCCTCTTTTGCATCAAACTCCTCGTGATCATCATCGTCAGGCTGGACATCCTCTTGACCACCACTAGAACTTCCACCTAGTGCATCATATATATAACATATCGATGCCATATATTCATCAAAAGTTGGGCTGGCCTCTAGTGGAAGTGTTGGATGTAGAATTTCAATAAATTTCATAAATGCACTGTTTTCCCTAGCAGACTGTTCTGGCGTCTCTATGGCCATTTTGTCATCCTGTTCTGCTTGTGCCCTAGAATTCTCCAGCTCAGTGGCACTAAAAATCAAACCTAAGGAGGGCCAATACTTAATCGGGGCTATCCTAGGTCATCAGCGTACTCTTCCACAATGCTCCTCTCCCAACACCTGATGTAAGTGATCAGTTGGCCCAAAATTGTCTAGTTATTGGTAATCGAGGGCCTCTAAAGTAGACTGTTAAAAATATACATATATTATTAAGTTAAAAAATAGATATTAAAATATAAAATCAACAGATTAAAACTTACAATCTGCTTCTGAGTTGGTTCGTTGATGGCACTTCCATCCTTTTTCCGTCTACTCAAGCAAAACAATTTTGCTCGAGGCACACATCCTTCAATATTCAGTTCTTTCCTCTACAATGACATTTAAAAAAAAATTTATATGAAAACATTAGAAAACTATTAAATAATTGAGGAAAAAAAGAAACTGTAATTTGTAAAGAAAAATTATAAACAATTTTCATACCGGCTTCCTCTCATGATTTGGCATCGTAGTACATCCTAGTGTGTGGAGTTATTTTTTTGCATTAATGTTTTTTTTATTTTTTCCATATCATTTCTAAAAAAATTTGATAATTAAAAGGATAATATTAATGAAAAACATGAAAGTTATTATTTAAATACCTCAAATGTAATTAATACCTTAAATCAAGTAGTCATCCAATGAGTAATCATCTGCAGATACTGCTCTATATGACAATCATCCACGACTGGTACCACCTCTAACTCAGTTCTAACTCTAGAACACTAGCCAATATACAACTCATGATTGTAGGATCTCAAAATTGCACCTAAATCCTTCAGACGTGCCAGTCGTGCACCCTCACCATCGGGAAAATTAAATCGAAGCTGACACCAAAATATTAATTCATATAAATACAAAAATAATTAATGGAATTAAATAAAACAGATTTTTTTACCCATATCCCTACCCAAGAACTATCCTTGACGTGATGTAGAAACTGTCTCCATGATAGCGTGCTGACAGGAATGATGTCGGATTATTTGGAAAGAGTCTCCAAAAAACTCCAACATTACTACCCTGTTTTCTCAACCATTTAGTTGTCTTCATTGTAATCCACCATTACCTGTATGCGGTGGTTCCACAATACACACATGCGTGTACGCCCACGCCCCTCCTCCTCTATGTAGATGTATCTTTCATGAAAGGAAAATAAATATTTTATCAAAACATGTTATAATGAAAATAAATATTGGTATAGAAATTTGTTAGGGTTCCATAAATATACAAGTTCCAGTCTGATCGCTGAGCGCTGTTGGATCCACAAAAACTGATGGAACACCCTGTGGTGGAAAAGGAGTCGAAGACGATGGAATATAGAATCTTGGAAAGACTTAAGTAGAAAGAAAAGAAGATGGGACATCTGTATGACCAGAGTTAGAAGATGTAAAAGGTGGTGAAAACATGGGAGGCCTAAATATCCTGTGTGTCCCTAATGACACACTGGGATCAGAATGTGGGAAGGATGACATGTCAGTGGGAGGGGCATGGTCTAGTTGGGTACGCGGATCTACTCCTCTACCTCCGGTATGAACCCCCCTCGTACCACCGGCCTGAGTACTAGGACCAGTACTAGGCTCTTCATCGAATAACTGTCAACGTATATGTGGATCATACAAACAAAATTACAACAAAATTAATCACATGACATTATATATTCTTAAAATATATATATTTGAAATAAAGTACTCACTGTAGGCACTAATGGTGGAATGCCCATCTCCACCATTCAAAGATTGTTCTCCATCATTTTTTTCCTTCGTCTCTCTTCAATTGGATACATTTCCTAAATCATTCACTCATGTTCAATAACTCATTATTGGCACCTCTATGGCCATGACTTTCATTACCCAATTACTTCCCCAAGTCAAGTGCACCCCATGGGTGAATAAATTTTAGGCTTCTACACTAATAGGTTTTTCAGGGCTTGTAAAAAGATTTAATTTGATAAAATATAGACAAAAAAATTTATTTTTAAATTTGAGATTAATAATAAAGTATGTCAATGATAAAAACATTACTAAATTAAACTTGTGACTTATATTACATTTTTATGGATGTTTACACATGACAACATGGCTAGTGAAAAGCACCCCACCATCATAAAAGTGAGTATTGGCCAAGAAGGACACCTAATATACAACGTACAATGAGAAAAATATTTAATTGACCCTAAAGATATATTAGTACAGTCATATTGGGGGAAATGGAATATATGATCATAGTTAACTGATGAATTCAAAAGCTCGTATTCTATATGTTGGACACTATATAATGTAAGAAATCATATGAGGATGGGTATACATCATTCAATTTCTTACATGCTAGTGAGAATGAAGGCTTGAATTAATGACTTGATTTCACTGATTAAATGAGGGTAGAGGTTGCATAGGCTGTGTAAAAAGAATGATTAAATAAGGGTAGAGGTTGCATACACAGTGCATGGTGGGGGAGTCTTAGTTGATTTAGAAACTAAAACAAATTCACATCATAGGTATCAATAAGAAACATAAACATCAAAAGGAAATCCAAATAAAAAAGGACTAAAAACATCAAATATTTAAATAATTCACTACTATGCATGGTTCATCCACATTTTTAGCAGTAATTATATGTCTTAATCATGAACCAACTCTACAGTTCCCAGTTTTAACCAATAAACATAAGGTAAATATCTAAAAATTTCTTTAAAACAACTCATTAATAGGCTTAAAACGTAAATATAATCTTGAACCAACCATGGAATATCTTTCACAACACATTATCACACACCAGTTATCTCATGTGTTACTAAATACCAATCATATTCACATAACAAGTGTACTATAACAAATTATATTACACAATCCTTATTAAAAAAATTCTCATTTTAATAAAACACTTTCCTCAAGATTAAATAATTTCTGAAATATATTTTGAAATCCATTTTAAATAATAAAATCCCTTTGATCATTTTTAACAAATATTTGGAGTATTCTCAAGGCACCCCCATTTGGAAAAGTCACATTAAATGCCCAATTTCCACGCCAAACCATTGAAAACAACTAACATGGGACAATCATCAACCACAAATAAATCATATGGAAATTAAAAAAACATAAACCAATTTTGATATATAATTTAATGTTATGTAAGGGAAAATGAGATTAAATAGAGACAAATACATCATAAATGGCTCCAACATCATAACTTTTTATTAAAACCACCCAAAATAGGAAGGGGAATGCCTCATAAACATAATACCTAATAAAACAAACCAAATCCCCAATTAAAAATGATATGTTTTTGACTCCAAATTTAGGGGTTCCATCTTCATAAATTGATAGATATGCAAGATAAGTGGAAAATGAGAAATAATACATGAAGATTTGGACTTCTAACTGGGTTAGGGAGCAACTGATTTGATGGAGTAGGGAGCACGCGGGGCTTCTGCAAATTGGGGGAGAGGGGATTCTGAAATCAGGGAGAACTGCTGAATGCAAGAAGTACTGCCCGATTTGGTCTAAATCTGGGTATCTTATCCAAATGATTTTTAAAAACTGTTGGGAAAACATTTTCTTTACCAATGGTTTGCCTAAACCATTGGTAAAGGGAAACATTTCCCAACCTTTTCCAATGGTTTGTGTAAAACCGTTGGTAAAGGGAATTATTTCACAATGGTTTTCATAAAAACGTTGGGAAATCAACACCTTGTTTTCCTTTACCAAAGGTTTTATGAAATCGTTGGTAAATGCCTCCTATACCAAGGTTTTGATGAACCATTTTTATAGGAGTATTGGGAAAACCCATGTTTCTAGTAGTGTTGGAATGATATAAGGAATCATGCCCCGAAAGGCTAATCAGTTTAGTATTATTTGAAACAAGGTACATACATAAGTTCGATATTACAACATGAAAAGAAATAAAACACTAATATATTCCAGTATAAATATCCAATCCTTCTATATTCTTCCTGAAAGTAACTCAAAACAAACTTTTTCATATCCTGGGAAATCGAAACATAAGAAAGGGGTGATTTCAAACGCTCCGTAAGGGTAAGAAATAGAGTAGAAGATAACATAAACAATAGGCATGGTGAATAATTAACAACACACGACTTTACAAATAATAAACATGAACACTTTATGGAAGGAATATGAGCTGAGTAAATAATTCCATAATAAAACCTATTAATGGGTATTCTACTAGTCAAATAACCAAATGAACCATTATTATTGTCTTCATAATTATGGAATGTATAATGCCAGTCATTCTGAAACATCTTGTCATGGCCTCAGCCAAGATTTCTAAAATTGATTTAGGCCTCATCCAAAATCATATATCAAATTGGGAAAGGCCTCAACTAATTCCACGACTAATTGTCTCCTGAGACCTACTGATGCACCAAGGAGCTATAGTGGGCTCCACCTGTCACATACTAAGTCCAATACATTCCTCATATGAAAATGTTGAAACATCACATAAACATTCATCTTAAAACTAGCATATGAAATCTCAATAAAATTATCCATAAACCATTAATGGTATAAAAATAACACATCCACAGTCAAACATATCACAAAACCTTCAACACAAAATTGAATATTTCTATCATAATAATTCAACTTTAAACAAGTTTAAAATCCTTAAATGGATGTTTACATAGATGAAATGAAAACTATTTGAAAGAAATACCTCTTTCTATTTTTAAACCATTTAAGAGTCACATAATTATAAAAGAAAACATTTATTTTTAATATATTCTTATATTATTGTAAGGGAAGCTTTGATGATGTTATAACGGTGGAAAATAGCCACAGACGCCGTATATGTTAAAAATCATTCTTACCTTAATTTTTTCAAAAAGGTTATAAAGTACCTTGTTTGGAAAACAAAGGAAAGATTCATTTCAAAACATATAAGGTCAAATAATGGTATAAATGAATTTAACCCATATTTTAATAAATTGTAAAAAAATTTGAAATTCATTTTTAAGAAAATGTGGATGTGAATGATAAAGTGGTCCCAGTAGATACTTAAAAAACAACCTCGGATAATACAGATATTGTAAAATTAATCCTTACCTTGTAATTTTCCTTGGTCGAGGTTACGTTATCCTCTTATATAATAGTTAAATTATTTTTATTTAATTATACAAGAACTATATAAATAAATATGATATCATATATGATCCTTTAATATTGTTTTGTTAATAACATTTCAGAAGTATCATCGCTTCATTGTTAACTGATTCATTTTCCATTATATGATTGGTTGCATAAGCCATGTTTGTTATGGATAGGATGTATTTGATTCATATACAGAATGATATTATGTTCATCAAAATTATTTTCATTTATCAAATTATAATTATTCTTTAATGGTTATGATGGGGAAATGAATCTCATCGCGTTCATGGAGACAGTAATCTTTACGTACGCACGAGCGATAATATCATTATAATGATTGTGAAATCATATGTAATATGATAATAAATAATATATAAAAATTCATTAAAATGTTATATTTATTATTTATATTAGTTATACACATTATTATACCAATCCAAATAATGATGTTTTTGAATAACAAACTACACCACGATGTGGAGACGTTAAGACGTACATACGCACGTATGGTGACTTTTTCATTTATATGATGGATAAAACAACAAATATGGTTATACCATCATTATAATAACATTAAAGTATATAGAAGGTACTGATTTTATTGTTTTGGTTTGAAAAAAAAAGAAATAATAAGTGGAAGAAGAAAAGAACCTGAAATAGGAGATGAAATATTTACCTCTTCTTTGGGTTCTTCCTTTTGATTTTATGAAAAGGTCTCTATAGGTTGGCTTTCTGACCAAAGGAATGAATCTAGAATTAAGGTAGGAATGTTTGGAGGATATTTGGAAGAGGTTGGCTAAGACAAATGGCTCTGGGGGTGTGATTTTGGTAGATGTGGAAGTGACATTTTATAAGAGAGGTGATGGTCACTTTAGAAAAAGCTTGAAATATTATTTTATAATAAAGTCATTTTCGGTTTCTAGTGTCTCAAAAATTACTTATTTAGAGTCTAAGGTAGGGATAGGTAGAAATAATATCAACCAATAGGTTTTAGATAGGTTTTGGTCACCATATTAACATTATCTTTTAGATTTAACTCTTAGTTAAACAGTTCAATATTTACAATCTCTCTTTGTATTTTTATATTATATGTTTTATAAAATTAATATAAACTTCCAAGAGAACCCCAAGTGGTTAATTATTAATATATATAACCTTACCTAATTTTTTATCAAACCTTATATTTTTATGAATGTTATATCAATTACCAATATAGTATTTGTTTTAAAAACTCAATTGTGTCTATTTTGACACTATTTAGAATTTAATTTTATTAAAGACATTAATATTTATCACTTAGAATAAAATTTCTTTAACTAACCCTAACATGTAATGTTAACGTAGAAAATTAGTTTAATTTCTCATAAGTCTCAATTTACATTTATTTGGATATTTATGATATCAATTATATTAACATTTCACTAATAATGTAATTACTACATCATCATTGTGTCATAAATAAATTAAATAATTTAATTACTAAAAATTATAAATAAAACACCATTATGTAGTAACTATTTTTATTTTTTTAATGAATATTTATAGTAAAATTTATATTGTGTGTATCCCTATATTAAAAATGGTTTAGTAATTAATCATTGAATTTAACTCTTTTAACTCTTTAAATAAAATAATAATTAATGTCCTAATCTAATACATGTTAAACAAAGTGGGTCATATATTATTCCTATGGTTGTTTTTGGTCAAATTATACTTTACCAATATAATTAGGACATGTGTTAGGGTAATTGTGATATAATCTTAGCCTTAATTACCCTATTTACTTTTAACTATGGTAAATAAAAGTCAAAAGTTACTTTTCACCAAAAATTATTTTCATCTTAATGAATCACAATTTATATAATGATATTAAATGTGTATCTCAGATTTTTGAAATTCAACTCACAGAAGTGGTAAAATTAGGTTTTATTCAAATTTTCAAATCCTCCTTGGAGGTGGGTAAAAGATGGTAAAAAGTTCAATAAATTTTTTATATATCTAAACTTATTATAAAACGACTACAAAAAATTACATTGAACATATATACGTATTGTGTATCTATTATAACCTAAAATAAATTTAAACAAAATAAATAATTGTTTCAATAAAAAGTTGGTTTTAACCAATAAAGCGGTGTTTACACTATTCATAAAAAATTGAACGTTTTTAGAAAAAAACAAAAAATTCACCCTAAGAAAATTTTGATATTCTGAATTCAAAAATGAAGTGTATTTTGAATTTTTTTTATAAAATTTCAAAAAGTGGGTATTACTATTCATAACTGCTAGTTTGATTGGTCTTGGTGTGTTAGAACCTCGATGTTGCGTAAAATGCAAGATATTACATTAATCAAAGGGAAATGTTTTGTGGAAGATTGGGGTGTTACATTCATCCCTCCTAAAAATAATTTCATCCTCAAAATTTCTAGAATACTACAACACAAAAAGATTCGGTTAGTTCTTCATCATAAGTTCATCTAGTTCCCATGTTGCATCTTCAATCATATTTTTTCTCCATTGAACTTTTACCGGATGAGTCATCTAGTTTCTCAGCACTTGTTCCCTGGTATCACTAATTTTGACATGCACTTCACAACAAGACTGATCAGGTTCCAGTTCAATTTCATCATAGTTGAGTGCATTTGTAGGGCCAGGGATGTATTTTCTAAACAGTGATACGTGGAACCCATCATGAACTTTGGAAAGACATAGAGGTATTTCCAAATGATAAGCTACAACTCCAATTCGTTCTAAAATTTCCGAAGGTCAGGTTTACATGGAACTCAATTTACCCTTCATACTGAAATGTATAAAACCCTTCCATGGAGATACCTTCATGAAAACAAGGCCTCCTCCTTGATATTCCAAATCCTCCCTTCAGTTGTCAGCATAGTTTTTTTGCTTACTTTGGGCTTCTTTGATGTGGGTTTGGATAATATTCACTTTTTTCCATTGTTTCCTCAACATGTTCTGGGACTACGAGTTTTCTTTCACTAACATCATCCCAAAAAGTTAGTGTGCGACATCTCTTTCCATATATTGCTTTATATGGTGCCATCTGAATACTTGAATGGATGATATTATTATAGAAAAATTCTACCTGAGGAAAATATTGATCCCACATACCATGAAAGTAAAGTGAGCAAAATATCAACAAGTCTTCAATGATTTGAATAGTCAGTTCTGATTGTCCATCAGTTTGAGGGTGGTTGGCAGCGCTCAAATGATGTTCAGTATCCAGGTATTTCTAAAGACTATTCCAAAATCCTAATGTAAAACGTGGATCCCTATCAGAAAAAAATGATAGGGGTACTCCATAAAGTCTTAAAACTTCATTAATATACAGTCTTGTTAAATATTCAAGTGGTAAATCTTTTCTTATAGCAAGAAAATGTGACGACTTGTTAAGAAGATAAAAAATGAACCATATTGTATAATTCCTTCTACGAGTATTTGGTAGCCCCATGACAAAGTCCATCGTAATATCTTCCCATTTCCACTTAAGTATGAGAAGAGGTTTCATTAATCCTTCAGGTTGTTTCCTTCTAGCCTTAACTTATTGAAAAACCATAAATCTTGACACAATATCAGCAATCTCCCTCGTCATGTTGTCCCAACAAAAATGTTCATTCAAATCTCTATACACCATGGTGCTCCCTGGGTGTATAGATAAATCAGGGCTATGAGAATAATCAAAAAATTCTCTTTTTAGATCAAGTATATTGGGAAAACAAAGTCTCTTCAAAAATTTCCAAATTCTATCATCATATACGAAGTCACTCAATCTCCAATCATTTACATCTTTAATATTCTTTTGAAACTCTTCATCATCAGTCTGAGAACTCGTTATCCTTTCTAGTAAAGATGGTTTCACAACCATTTTAAAAAGTATTGATGTTTCACCTTCCATGGTTATTCCCATATCCATCTTTACTAGATACATGAAAATAAGACCCCTTTCAACTCTCATATTGTTCAAAACTCCATGATACTTTTTGCTCAAAGCATTTACCGCATTATTTTCCTTCCCCGGGTGGTAGTGTATTGTGAAATCATAATCCTTGAGTAATTCAATCCATATCCTATGCCTCGAGTTTTGTTCTATTTGTGAGAAAATATACTTCAAAGTATTTTGATTAGTATATATCTAACTATTTTCACCATAGAGATAGTGTCTCCATATCATCAGAGTGAAGATTACAGTGGATAACTCAATATCATGAGTGGGATAGTTTTTCTCATGTAATTTAACTATTGTGATGCATATTCAATAAGTCTATCATTTTTCAGAAGGACACATCCATGTCCTTTCTTTGAAGCATCACTATAAATAACAAACCCATTGTTCCCTAATTGTAGAGTCAAGATAGGAGAATTGACTAATCTTCTCTTCAGTTATTCAAAACATTATTCACACTCCTTTGTCCAAAAAAATTTAACCCATTACCTATGTGCTTGGTTAATGGGATAGCCAACTAGAAAAAATTCCAGACAAAATGTCGATAATAACCTACTAAACCAATAAAACTGTGTTCCATAGTTATAATCATCAGTGTTATCCATTCATGGTTTGTCTCACGTGCATTAATATGATTTTCATTCCATCCACTAAGCACTATTGCTAAACAATTGCATATAGTAGATTAGTTTATGAATCAAAATACATAATTTTGAACTTGTAAAACACTTAACATAAATTGAAATGTTTAGGGATATAATCTATAATCATAAAAAAGGTTTTCATTGAGGAGGTATATACTCATAAATCCTTCATAATATTTTGTAATGAAAATGATAATTATCCGACACATATCACCCAAGAGTGTCATAACCAAGAGTGCAGTAAGTCCTACTGTCATGCACCAGTTTTCGTTCGATTCTAGCTCAAAGTGGTGTTTTTAGGTTTTACCCCTAGTAACATCTGTGCCAGAGCCGCCTCTACCTACTCATATCAAGACAACAATGTATTTCATGAAAAAATCGTGGTGTGTTAGAACCTCTAAGTTATGTACAATGCAAGATATTTCATTATTCAAAGGGAAATGTACCGTGGAAGCTTGGGGTGTTAAAAAATATTTGAGATATAGTTCTATATAATAACACTACACATCTGGTAAAAGATCTATGGATTACTTAGTATTGAAGGAATCTACATTGGAATATGGGGATGTCATAAAAAATAGGAATTAAATTTTTTATATCTAGGAGTTATAATTTTTAGGTTGAATTTAATTTTAATGGGGTAATGTAATTCCCCATGATTTAAGGATGAATTTATGTTAAATTAAATTGTATTTTTTGACCTATTTTGATGCACACAACCCTGAGTCAATATTAACTATAATATAATATATCATTTTATCTTATTCATTAAATTGGTTGAATGAATATTATTTCCCAAATACTCATTATCCTGAATTATTTTTTATATAATGAATATATATTGAAAAAAATTGTTCAATATTTCGTAACTCCTCAAAATGATTTAAAAAATTCCCTCCTCAAATATGATTTTTAATTTATTCTTTAACACATAATATAATTAATTTTTTAAATTTTTCTATAATTTATTAGAAAAATTTAACTTTCATTTTTAAATGATCTTGTATAAATGTTTCTTATATTTAAAGTTTGTGATTTTCTGAAGATACTATTTTTTTATGATTATTTAAAAATATAGATATTTATTAAAAAATGTATTTTTTTCATGCATATAAAAATATTTATATCATTTTAAAATAATAAAAGAAGTAAAAAAAGTTCATTTATATTATAAAGATTCTAATTAATGTCATTATAATTAATTTTTGGATGGATTATGGTTATAAAAATAGTATATTGGTGAATACATTTTTCATGACAATTTTATGTCATTAGGAGTTTATTTTAATTGTAATACTTACCACATTTATATACTAAAATTGATAAAATTTATTCCATATTTTTAATTATCTTTTAATATTATTTAATTATTCTACATTAATTTTTGTGAATAATTAATATTAAAAATAGTAAAACGTTGTCATCATAGATTAGGTTAACACTAGTTTACCTTAGTGTTAAAAATGTGATAAGGGAATGTACACCCATTAAATGTGCCTAAATCATTTCATATGGTTATATTTCTGTATGATAATATCTCAAAATTTATTATATTTCCACATCAAAGCATTTATCTTGAGTGCGATGTTATTCTATTTTATTTTATCAAGGAACTATAAGTGTGTCCTCTTCAACATTTATGACAGGACACACCTCATTTATATTATTCACACCACATTGAGTAATCAAGCACGACAAAATTCCACCCAAATCATAGTCTAAAATTTATTTTCCCTGAATTATACAATGTAATTATTAAATGACCATTCAAATGGTCCTTATGTAGAGATTGATTGTCTCTTAACAATGACTATGTAATCAGTTTTCCCAATGTCATTCAATTTGTTTCATCATAAAACTCAGAAAAATATTTGGTATTCATATTAGAATAATATTTCATAATTAAAAATATACATAATTTTTTTATTTAACCATTAATATCCACCATATATTCAATCAAATGAGATGTTTATGTATCACTCGTGCGTATGTGTGGACTATTGCCTCCATGTAGCAATAAAATTCAATTTTGACAACCATCATTAATGGATGTTTATTATGATGATTTTAAATTTTATATTCTAAATTTACAGAATAATTATTATCATTGAATTCTAATATTATATCTCCCTTCTTAACTTATAATCTGTTGGAATACCATAACATCTCTCAATCATAAGTGTGGAAAACTGCCTCTATGAAGTGATGTTATTAATATTTCATTTTGATTTAAATGGATGTTAATGAAGAGATATTTAAATAATATATAGTAAATATATTATATAACAATTATTCATTAATGGTTAATTATATTTTACATATCTTTTGATCAATCCATCAAAATTTGAAATCCAAATTCATGAATTTTTAAGGCTTACTGTATCCATTAATATTTTAATTAATCCATCAATATATATCATTTATGGACGTATCTAAATATATATAATAAATTAATATGATATTAATATCATGATTAAAATTATACAGATTATGAAACCATGATCAATCTAAAGAGATCATAACTAGTAATCCTAAATTCTTATAAAAATGAAACAGTAACAACTCGAATACCATGATTTTGAAAAGGAATTTTTAATAAAAGTGTATTGAAATATTATAAGTGGATAATATGTGGTATTTTATGTATTATCATAATATATTTATAGATGTATGATATATTTAAATTTATTATATATCACTTATAAAAAATTTGAATGAATTTAAACATTAGATATGAGATTTATGTTAAAATCCCATTATTTACCTAGATTCATCATAATCAAGTTCCCCTTAATGGAATTTTATAAACTATATCCAATGAATCCAATTAATTTCATTCTTATATGGTTATTTGTTTACAATTCATTTTATCATTTTATTTTCATCTCATTTTGAATTTAAGGGACTAAAATAATATTTTTATTGAAATATGTTAATATTTCTCTCTTTGGTTGAAAGTCATTTTTCATCAAAAAAAAATTTTTCTATAAAAATATCAAAGAATAATCTAAAATAAATTAATATGATTTTAAATTAATTTGTATCCATAAATTAACTTTTGTATAATTTTTTCATTGGAATCTTCATAATATTTTCCGAATAAGGTAATTTTTAATTTTTAATCAAAATGTGATAAAATTTTGTTTATATATAATAGGAATAAATAGAATTTATTTTCAAGATATCCACTAAATGGGTTTTTTTTATTCTCATACATAAATAAAAAAAAATATTCAAATAATTTTGTTTTCTTATTATTTTTAAATAATTTATATTTAAATATATCTTTTAAAATTGAAAATTACTTTTAATGTAGGAAATCTTCAACATTTTCATTTAAAAAAATTGATTTATTATAAGATACTTTCATTTTACATCTAAATTACTGGGGATAGATCCAATGATACCATCCTTATTCATTTAGTATATGGTTCATGAAATTCATTGTAAGATGTTTATGAAATACATTTTCATTCTATGTGTTATAATTCATGATGAATTATTTATGATCTTGTGGAAAACATATGAACAAGCTATTATTATGTGATGGTTGTGGAAAAAATATATAGACATCCAATGCATTAGGTAATTATAAATATCGAATGAGAAAATATTTATAGGAATGGGGAGTGAATATAGTGTAGTAAGGGTATGTATCTAATATTATAAACTTGGAAGGGAACATTTAATAATGATATGTTGGAATGTGGAGGGAACCCAATCTACTATGATTGTCATGAAAATGTTCCATGAATAATGAAATGATATTCAATGCTAATGTGTATTTGGAAAAATTATGTGTTATGCCAATTTTAGGATCTCATTTCACATGTTATTTTATTCCTTAATAATTCATGTCTTATGAACATCCAAGCTATATTTAATGACCCTTGACAAAAATCTATTATATATTGGGTTTGATTATTGAATTTAGATATCATTTTCTCATACCCTTATTCTCTTGTTACTCCTACGTGATAATTTATTTCACACTTAATAACTCTTATTGGGAATCTCATCTCATAATTTTAAATGTTTCTGTTACCCATATTATAATTAATGGGTTTATATATTTTATTTCTATGAATTATTCTAGTCATGAATAATTTATTGGAATATTACGCCAACATCCTAGTATTTTTTTTTGTATCATTGTACTAAAAGATAATAATCCTTTATTATTTGTGAATGAATTATAATATGTTTTATCTAATACTCTTCTAATGTTATTTAATATTTATGTTTTAAATGTATGTGTTTCATTAGTCACCCCATGTGTTGAACTATTTTTTTGGATTATTGATTATTTGGATAAATTATAATGTCTTATCTCTATTATTAGGTTTATACACAGTGAGGTTAGAGTAGTATTTGAATAATTTTTTTGAGTAGTGAAAAATACTCATTAATTGAAAATATTATAATTTATGAGATATAATAAAAATTACAAACCCTTCATTTTATATAGCAATAAAAATATTGGTAATTTTGGTTCATAATATTTGGAAAACAAAATTTAATTTTTCTTAAAAATTTGCATCAATTATTTATTATCAGAGAAGATGTGTAAAATAGTAGTATCCTTAGCACCAGAACTAAGAGAGAAGGAATAGAGAATTATATATGTCCTTATAATGACATATGTTGTTTATATAATAAAAATGCAGATTTATGTGTGACGATATATATTATAATGATTTTGATAAGATAATGAATTGTGATTAGTGGCTAATTAAAATGTATAGAATAAAAATCATTGTTTATTATTTTACAATAATAGTATTATGAGATTTTCAATGATTTATGATGACCAAAAAAACATAGCAATTTCATTATAATAAATATTCATCCTTGAATTTAATTAAATGATTAAAATTCAATATAATTATTAATTTAGTTCATTATAATCATGGTATAACATGGGTTAATCTATAATAATGGAATTTATAATTTTATATACAATATATGAATTAATTGTAATGGAATAGGGGGAGACTTTGATGAATATTCTTTTAGTGTTATTTAGGCTGATGGTTCCTAGAAACAATAATGAATAATTAGGGTATTAATTAGAGATTGTTATATTTCATCATATACAATATAAATGTTTTAAATTGTCTACTCATCAATTTTATTATAATTATTTAATAGATAAATAATATATTTATTAAATTATTTCTCTCACTCTATAATAATTAGAGGTTGTAAAAATTGGTTTAAATGATGGTTATGGGTGAATTATAGTTTCAAAATTATGTAATAAATCTCAATGTCAGATAAAAAATAATTTTATTCATAAATTTAGGTTGAGTGAAGGCAATAATTGGTAATAAATATTTATTATTTAATAATGATAATTTGAATTTGTTGATCAATATAATTAATTTTAATTATCTTATATTCTATCATGACTATACAAATCTTGAATTTATAATTTTTGGTGTCCTCATAGACCTATCATTAGAGAGGGATTATATGAAATTATATTGATGTCATTTCACTCAATGGTACATTTATTTTTTTACCATCCTCATTTCCAATTTCCTAACTAGTGTGTTACACAAGGCCCTTCCAAATTTACCTAGGTACATGAAGCATACCTTCAGTTATTCAATACTTAATATTTAGTTCCACAAGATGATACCAATATGGAATCAGTAATACATCACTTAAATATATGTAGGGTTATGATATAACAATGATCACTTTATAATTATTAATTGATCTCATTATATTAATTATATGTTCAAGAACCTAAAACTCATCTTGGTATATGGATTTTATTCAATCAATGAGTTGGGTTTACATAATTATGATTTTTTGATTTTATTTAGTTTTAACAAAAATTATTTTCAAGTATATGTATAAATTTTGTATTTCTATAATGTGATAAATATATTTTATTATATTGAATTTTAGTAATAGCCATGGAAAAGGATTGTTCATTAAAATTATTTTAAATAATTTTATTTAGAGATTAAATAGTGTGAGTTTATCTACTGGAAATGGTGTTAGTAAAAATATAATTTAATAATTTAATTAGATTTTTACCTTTAATGATATATTATAAATGATATTAATTAAAAAATGGATTCCATAATAAATTTTATGAGAAAAGTCATCCTAATGATTTTTATGAAAATGAGTATTTAGTGAAGAGTTTTTGGATGGAGGATAGATTCACAAGATGTGTATGAAAATGATGATTTCTTTTCAAATTTTATGGATAATTGGGTTATTTTGGTAACCTTACAATGGATAATGACTTCATAGAGGTTTCATAAATGTTTAGGATTGTATTTTCTTTTTATTACAGAATGTTCTAAAAATAAATATTATATAGGTAAATAAAATTTCCAATATTTTTTATGGAGTCAATGATTTAAATATATTTTTTTGAAAAGATTTAAAAAAGAATTAATTTGTAATAAATATTTTATCATTGATAATAATAATTTATTTTGATTTTTATTTTCTAATTATAAGTGATTTGTATAATTCAGATTGGAATCTTATTGAGTTTATACTCACCTCAAAATTAGTCACATCAACCAGAATGTTTACCAGAATGGTGATATTGTCGGTAATGTAATGGGACTATAAATTTCATATAGAGATCGATAAATACTATTAATAAACATAGAGGGAGTATATATGGGAATATAAAGTGGTATTACTATTATATACATTGATTCATTTTATGTCCTTGTTAATTATTGTTTTTGTACAGTATAATGAGATGAATAATAGATAATGATATGGCCTCTTTGATCTAAAAAGGCACATGGAAACTTAACCATCATGTAATGATGTGAAGACCAAAATTCAAATTCAGTCTCAATAATGGGTATCTAAATTTCAGGAATCTATGTCAGATTAAAATAACTCAATCTCAGGTATTGGAAAAAACTCCAAAAAAAGAGTTTCATGCTTGGTCCAATCAATTTGTGAGAGAATATGTAACTAAGGATACCATATTAAGACCCCGGAGAATTCAATTTTGTTATATGGAACTAGGATAGACATATATATATATGAGGAAATTGTACAGATTCCATGTAATGACCTTAAACATGATCCTTGGAATGTATAACTAGTTTCACAATAGGAGCAGGCTATTTCACACAAATTAGACTATAAGAGTCTAAATATAAGATCTTTATAGGATTATAAAAATAATAACATTTATGAAACACCCAAACTATTAAACATTCACATTTGTATTATTTTCTTTTCTTGAATGCTTCCTCTTATTTATAATTGACAACAAAGAAATATGATAAGTTTGGTAAATACACTAAAATGATATTAAATTTATATATCGATTCCATTGGTCATTCATCAAAATATGAAAGCGCAAATTCTATTACAATTATTACCCCTTGGTCTTCTTGAAATACAAGAGAAATGGTTTTCCATTTACCATTAAATCATGATTAATTTAATAAAATTAAAACTATTTTTTATAATTAGCATCATATAGTTCTAGATCATACTATCTCAATAGTTGAATATAAAATATGGGCCCACCTTTTGTCTTTCATTGCTGACATAGAAAACAAAAAATAAGTGAGCCCCTCTTTATCTGTGACATCATGGACCATGAATTTTGAATCACTTTTTGTAGTATCATACTATTAAAAGTACTATAATTTTTTTGGTTCCTCTATAAACATAATTTTATTTTTTAAATATCAATAAAAAATTAATCTATTGTTATCAATATATTTTTTTCTACTATAACCCTATTGGATTTTATTATAAAATATAATTATATTTCACATGAATTGTTACCTAATTTGAATTATTTTTATTTATGTTAAAATAACTTCAAAATGGTTTAATATTTCATTCAACACACATTTCCAACCACGTTAAAATTGTGAATGTTCATAGGGCCACATAGTGTTCCTATTTAGGTATTTAGATTTATATATATGAGGTTTTTTTGGCAATGTGTTGTATAGATGGAATGCTTACCTATATTTTTTTATATATGAATAATACCTATAAATATGATGAAAATCATTATAAATTCCACCTCATATTACAAGTATGTTATTTGAAAATGGATTTTTATGAATGTCCTTTAAATATGTTATCCTTTGTGAAATTTGAACCTGTATTGTATAATAATTGGAAATCTTTCTTGATTAATGTTTTTCCTGGTAATGAGTTCAATTACATGAACATTGTATTCATCCAATGAAATTTTCTATATCCTGATTCCAAATAAGATGGTCATTTTGTAAATTAAAATATACAAAAGTATCACAACAAAATTGAGAATGTGAGTTCCGTCAAAAGGTTGCAAAAAATATTATTTTTGAAAAATAATTCTTTTATAAGAAAAATTGAATTTATTATTATATCATTTATTGAAAACATATAAGATGTATTTTAAACATTATATTTAATATATTAAATATGTATTTAATTAATAAAATCCCTCCAGAGTGAATTTATTATTTTATAAACTCTCTTATATTAATTTAAAAAAATTTCCATAAGAGAGTTAATACTGTTCTTATCTATCATTATAATGACTAGGTTTTAAGGTAACATAATTATTCTTAGTTGTTCACTTATACTCGGTCTTGTGTGAAATTAAATCTTTCAAATGAACATGAAATTTTCTATAACACATTCCATGAATAACATTGTGTATACCAAAAACTATACCAGTGTTTCATAATGCATAAGCTTATATTGGATTACCATACCACACAAGACATCAATGACATTAAAAAAAAATATATCACATAAAAATCATTAGGTGTTATAATCATGAATCCTAAAAAACATATATTATATTTTATAATTTTTTAAGAAATTAATTAATAATGAATCTCTTATATAAAACCAAGGGAAATATATTAATAAGATATATTCATCAAAATATATAATAAAAAACAATAACTTTTCAAAAAAAAATGTAAAAAGACTATAGATGGTTTTTGGTTTTGATTACCTTATCCTATATTTTCCAAAAACATTGTTTAAAGTTAAAAATGAATTCCCCTTTCTTTTCACATATAAACCCACCATGCCTCCAAAACATATTCACTCAAAAAAACATGAAGCATGAGGTTAATCTTCCCATCAATCCCTATAGTCCTATTATGGATTCAACATGATCTTATGATGATCCTCCAATGCTTTATGAAAAACCCTATCACGGTAAGGGATCATATGACACATTTATTTATCTAGTCACATTCATTATATTTTTATCTTTAATTTCCAATTGTTCATGTTCATATATATTCTTACACAACCCTATAACTATTTTTTATTTTTTCAGTGGGGTTATATAACCCTTTAAACCTCATTATTAATTTATAAAAATCTTTATAAACATCTAATATTATTTAAAATTTACACCACAATTTTTCTTGGAAAACAATTTTTTGGTGAAATTTCCATTCACATTTCGACATAGGGGTATTCAACTAGATATACATAAAAATAATTTATTGGGGAAATCCATTTGTCCCACCCTCTTTAGTAGTAGTATTAAATGTGAATAAAAGCATCCATATATTAAACTATATATGTGGAACATGATTACTTGTAGATGATATGAATATATTTACTCTAACCATAATTATTTAGAACATCGATTCAATTTTTTATGTTTGTGACTCATGATACATTATATATGGTGTTATGTAATGAATATAATAAATTACAACACTTTTTCCACAACATGGCATTATATTTTCTATAATCCTTCTCTTATTCTTATTTAATGTGTTGTGTTGTTGCCACATTCCTTTGATTACTTGACAGGTTATTTGATATCTAATTATTAATTATTTTTAATATCACCCATTATATATCTTCTTGATATGACTATAAACTAAAAAGTATTACTTTTTTCTTTTTGTGATTTGATTTTTCTCTTTCTTTCTTTTATAGATCACCCATTTTATATGCACGTCATCATGTTATCCAATCTTGTTTTAGAATATCCAGGGTATCTAAACTCATTCTATGGAGTTTTTTCATTTTTTTTCTTTTTAATGTTGTTATGTTAAGAAAATAATTAATCAATATAGTAGACCTCCTAAAGATATTTTATTTCATTTTTTTATAATTATGTTATAAATTATGAGTTAAAAAGGATTAAAAATTTGTTATCATTGTTTTTATCTGAGAAATGTTTAGTTTTATTTCATAAATAAGATTATATAAACTCTTATAACGGTATTAGTTATAATACTAAAAATTAAAAAACATCCAATAATGATTGAAAAATATAAATTAATATTATTTTATGAAAAAATATCCCACTCCAGATATTACAAGTTGATTTGGATCTATTAAAATAGTACTTAGTTGTAATAAGCTTAAAAAGGGTGCATTTAGCTAGATTTTATCATCACTTAGAGCACAAATACATTTGATAATGCACAATTGGCATGAAAATATTGAGAGATATGAATTCATAATTTCCCAAGATCATTAAAACCCATTATTAAGTTGAAAGAAATTAAATTAAAGGATTATATCACAAAATAATAAATCAATTATTTAGAATGAAACCGATATATTCATATATAAAATAATATAAGAGTTATGACATAAATTTTAATGTTTTCTCAATTAAATATTTAAATGTTTAGAAATTTTGATAACTAATTTCACATTTTTATTCAATGGTTATAAATTGGGGAAACAATGTTTAAATAAATTATGTGAAAAATTTATGACATTACAAATCAGATTTCCATATCAATGGGAGTAGGATTTGAGAAAATCAATACAATTAATTATTAATTAAATCAGGTTTAGAACTCAATCCTGAATCATGAGGAATACCTATATCCCCCCAAGAAAGAGAATTTTGAAAATTTATTTCATAATTTGACAAATTATTTTGCATATCAAGGGATCTATTTTTTAATTATTTATAGAAAAACAGATCATCGCTGTTGAAATAATCTTTTTTATCCATAAATTCTTTAGTCATGATAATGTCATGCTAGTTGTTTATCATATATAAGGGGAATATGATAAATAGTGTAATATGGTCAAAAGATAGTGTATATGGAGGATATTTAATTAATGTACTAGATTAGATTTTAGAAATTATTTTTTTTGTAAAAATTTCCCCCTCACTCTTTTATATAAATCTGATAGGTTTATCATTATCCATAAAAACAATATCGATGAATCCACTGTGACGTATAGAGAAAACATTACAAGGCATTCTCAATACACATCTGGAATTTTCTCCAATCCCAAAGGTAAATATGAATACATATTTGGTGGGATAATAAATATTCAATGAAATTATTTGGTAATTTGTCAAATTAACATCTTGAATAAAAATTTATCTTGTTCCCTCAATGGAAAAATGATGATAAGATAATCAATAAGGTCTCATGGGGCTAGAGATAAGAAGTGGAGAAATTATTTCAATCAACTAAATTTATTTTAGAAATATCATCTAGGTATGAAAGTACAACATCTATCTTATCATATGTATTGGAATAAGTATCCCAAAAATATTATGAAGGGGACATAGAAATTCTTTTTTGGGGAAATAATGGCACCTAGATAGTGATTTATGATTGGGTAAACCAACCAATTTGATGCAAGAACATAATACTCTATTCCACCCTCAACCAATTTTCCAATGTTTCCAATTCATTGTTTAAGGGATCTATGTAAATTAACGAAATAATCAAAGGATTTTCAATTATAACTAATTCCATTGATCTCCATATAATGTGAGAATGTGAATTCATACACCATCATGTATTCTAAGGTGGATCCTAAAAACAATATGGTGATAATTATACTAGTTATTTATTAAAGTATGAATAATGTACTGTTTTATTTCTGTTTTAAAAATTATTTCCTATAAAAAAAGTTTTGTACAAATATTCAAACCTAACCTAAAAACCTGGAAGTCAATTTATTAGTTAATATTGTAAATGGGTATGTTTTTTCATCATTAGAATATAGTTCACCCCTATCCAAATATGTTTAATGAATTTTGAAATAAATCATATGGTACATACTTTTTCATAATTTTATGTCATTTACTGTATATATTGTATTTATATGGATCCTAAATTTTTTTTATAGAGAACTGCAATACCCTTCATTTCAAAAATCACCCTTCAATTCTATAAAGAACATAGGAGAATGGTGAATCATAATTTGTATCTTCACCTCATAAATAGATATTATTTGTATATAATAACGTATATGTAGATCAAAATATTTATAGGATGTAAGATATTATCCTTGATCACATTCACATTGTATGTGAATTAATTGATATGAATATAGAATAATTTCATGGTCTTCCATATATCCGAGAGGTTGAGTTCACGATTCAACATATACTAGGATGTTTTAGAAAATAAAAGACTCTATATTGAAAAAAAAATTAAGGTTGGGAGATGAATAAAATATTAACCATGAATCTGAATAAATTTTTTATATTCCCATGTTTTTCACTCTCAGGTGAAATTGACATTTTCTTAGTTGAATGATGGTAAAATGTAACCTTTATTAATTATAGTGATCTTAATAAGATCATGATAATGAAAAATAATCCTCTTTTACATATTAATGACATGTTCAACCATATATGTGTTCCTAATATATTTATAATGATGTTCTAATGTTGGTATATTATCCTTTGAAATGAATAATGAGGATATCCCAATGAATTATTTCTATATAAGGCATATTCAATATAAGTTCATAACGATTTCATTATGACTCTCTAAATCTCAAAAAATATTCTTGTACATGATTAATATAATATTTATTGATCAAAATGAAAAATAGGTTCCACTATTTGAAGATTATTTCTATAGCTACTCAAAATGAATGGGGGAATACAATATGAATTTTAATGTAGTACAAAATACTTTTAAAAAAGAAATGTTATTTCTGAGTAATATTAAACTTTAGTTTTGGATATAAGAAATAAACATCTTGAGAAATGTCAAAATCATAAAAGATATATCTATTGATACATAAAAAAGACAGTTTTTAAATATACAAGACCAATATATTTAACATATGTATGTAGGTTTTTTATAATATCTTAGATTATAATTGATTTCTGAGAATCTTTTCATAATTGTGAAGCATACTAACCATGATAACTTGGAAGGGTTTCCAGATTTATTAGACTGATTAATGTGGAGATATCACTAATGGAATTAATAAGAGGGTAATCACTACTCCTATTATAACATTAACAAATATAGGTGAAGGATTATGGACATAATGAGTGGTGTTAAAAATAGTTATTTGGTTATACACCCATGCAACATGAAAATTAAATAAGACATGCCTTCAACCAAATAATGATCCATAAAAAGAACTACCCAATACATGAACATGAATTTGATATAATGATCATCACAATTTTTATTTGCTGAAAATATATATATGGTTAGAAGTGGGAAATATATATGAATCATAAAATACTCATGTAAATATTCCAAAAAGGATCTAACTATTCGAAAATAAAGGTGGTTCGAAATGCTGAAGAATTAAGATGTCTCAAACCATTACTGTAGATACCCAATCTTTTTATAAAAATATATTACATCATTTAAATTAATATTAAATACATTTCCTAAATACAGATGTATGAATCATAATTGATTAGTGACTATTGAGACTAGTTAAACAATGTTTTTATTTAGAAAATGATCTTTAAATCCTCTTGTAACTGTTTTACCATTATTTAATATTCATAAACATACCCAATAGAAAACTTTTCATCATAATCTAGGAAAGAAAATATATGGACATGTAATATCATATTCATATTATGGGTCAGCTTGGGAAATATGTAAACATTACATGATAACAACAGTATGTGATCATGATAATATAAGATGAAACTCACACCCGGCATGTCCAAGACCAAAACTATGTGTCAATTAATATATATTAGAATGTTTTTAATACATTAATCATAAAAACAATTAGCAGGTTCCACGAGAACAAAAAAATAAGGTTTTGATTTTATTATACACATAATAATTGAAAATCATTTTCACACTAGTCAATGATAATTTCCAAGGATATCAAAGTGGAATGTTTCCACTCGACAAACAATATTATCAGTTATGATCCACTCCCAAGACTATAAAAATGAAAATGAGTCCCTTATTGAACTGGGTTAACTCCCCTTTCCATTTTTTTATGCCATGAGATACAAATAATTAACCAAATAATTGGAGGGATATATAGTTCCCACCAAACTCATAATGAACATCATTCATAGGTGTTCCACAAGATCATAAAACATTGATCATATTATAACCCCTTAAATGAAATGGTTTTAATAATAATTTCATTATAGAATAACCAAAGTTAAACAAAAAGGGTTCCATATTAATTTACTAAAATAAAAATCCATAAATAATTAAACTAGTTAGAAAAGAATTTTATTTTTATATAACCCAATGAATTCAAACGAGTTTCATAAACAACTATTCATTATTAACCGAAAACAATAATAAAACAAAATGGAATGGTCTCTAGGATTGTTAAATCAAGAAGTATAATTATTTGTTTCATCAATTTAAAATAATTATTAATATATTTCCCTATATGAAAAATTGAATTAATAGTTTATTAAAGTCAATAGAGGTTCATGTTTCTTTTACACACAACATTGGTTTTATCTTGCATTAAACACAACTTTATGTTTTAACAAAATAAAAATATATTATTAATATTATTAAAAAAAAATTCATTACAACATAGATGTTAAAAATGGTCATATTAATAGTGATAAATAATTTTTAAAATATTAGGTATAATGATTTTATGTAAATACGATATATTATTCAATAATGTATATGTATGTTTTAATAATAATATTTTCTCGAAAAATGTTATTTTTATTTATTTTTTGAATATTAAAAAATTTAAATTCTTTGAATGTTAAAAAAATTGTTAGATAAAATATATATTAAAATTTAAATCATAATATCAAACTTTACATAGTGTAAATTTTATATAATTTTATTAATTGGTTATTTTGGATGAATAATGAAATATTCTAAATTTAAATTGCAAAAATAATTTTTTTTACATTATTTAAAAAGTAAAATTATATTTTAAATTGGTTTTAACTAAAATTTAGTTCAAATATAAAAATATATAAATATATTAATCCAATTTATGGAATTTTATTAAATTTCATTTTAAAATTGAATATAAAAATTTGTAAACTATTTAACATTCTCTATTTGAAAACCCTTTTTCTCCTTGCATATGTGAGATTAATTTTAAATTAAATCATTACTATTATTTGAATAAAATTTAGAATAATTGATTAAATTTTTAGATTAATAAAAATTAAAATTAAATTATAGAATCAAATTATTTTTTCACAACAATAATTGGTTTAAATAGTTAAAACATTATTACCGAGATTAAGGTTAAAACATGGTATTTCACATTACATACACTTCCATTAAACAAATATCAAGAAATATGATTTTTATTTTATATATTGAAGGTAATATATATAATAATTAGGATGAAATTATATAATAATATTCATTTCCTTTTATAATTAATGTAAAATATAACTCTTTTAGAAAAAACTAGTTACCATTGTGAAAATTAAAATTGTAAAAATGAATAAAATGAAAATGTTAAGGATTGATTTGTTTAAAAAATATATTTTTTGATGGATTTTTGGAATAAAAAATATTCAACCTATTGACTTATTTATCATTTTTTCCACATGAGGTGAGGGTTACCTTTCATTATTTTATACATTTTTGTATTTAAAAAAACAACAGTCATATTCTATTAAAAATGGGATTGTAATACCCCCACTTTTCTACACAAATCAATCCATTTATATAAACAAAAAACATGGAATATACTCATTAAAATTCACTACAAATATCCAATACTGTTTATTTTTAATATAAATCCATCCACGGATGGATTTTGATGTAATCCTAAGTGGGATACCTGAGGATGAGGTAACATTCATTAACTAGCATATTTTCTTTATTTTGTCCATCACCTATTAAATTATTATTATTATATCCTTATGATATAATATTATATGTATCTAATATATAATTAGATGATGTTATGTTAATTTAATTACCTAAAACTATCTCCACATCCCTCATATGGTTTTTGAAATCATCATTCATGTGTATGGGAAATATTGCCTCATGAATAGTTGGCATTCATTTTTCTATAATCACCTATCAATGATGGTTATAATGTTGAAGATATTTTATATATATGGTATTTATGATAATTTTATTCCATTTGAATAATTATATCACATATAATTTCATGATTTCAGTTTTCTGGAATATGATAATGTCGCTCATGTGTGTGGAAGACTACCACCTCATGAAGCGATGTGATTATTTCATGCATTACACAGAAGGTAATAATGATGGGTATAAAAATTTAATGTTATATATATAACATAAAAATTATTAATTAATGATAATATATCATTTCCATTTGTTATATTCAATTCTGAAATAAAATGGAAACAATTTTAATGTGTATATACATCCAATCGTCTCGATGAATAGTGTATTTCTGTTTCTATCACTAGAATAAATAGATTACTATAAATACATATATAATGAATATGTATGATATTTATAACCTGATAAAAACTACATATATGGTGATAACATGATATAAATAAGTGCACCAAAAACAAATAATCAAAATATAAATAAAAAATTATGTAGTTATTTCCATAAACATAACATTAACATGGAATAGTAATTAAACAGATAATAAAAGGTCAAAATGTATCAAATATGTTATAATAAATATCTATATAGTTATATAATTGTCTAATAAAAAAGTAATTTTTATTATTTATGTGTTTGGAATGTTTACCAAGGAATTCAACAATTAAGGTAATGGATATTTAATGTATATTTCAATTTTAGGAGAGATAGGGAAATTAACCATTATTTTTTGTGTAATCTTTATAAAACCCCATATAAATATAATGTCATGAGTTTTTTTATTCTCATGATATTTTTTCCATTTAATTATATTACTCCATGGTTTTTGTAACATAATTTTACCAAAGCAGTAATTATTTTATTTTACACTCGCATGGTCTATCAGGGTTATTTATGATTATGTTTCTGAATATTTAATATTATGATCTAAATCCCAAGAAACATATTACATTTATCATAATTTCATTTTTCTTTATTTTGATAGTATTATTTTCAAATAATTCTTTATTAAATTATATAAGAAAATTTTCTCATGAAAATCCAATATTATCTCTCAAATTGGTCAAAAATTAGTTTCATAAAAAAACCATGTTTTTTGAAAATATTTTAAAAAATATATTACTATTCTCAAAATATTATTAAAATTAATTTAAGCCACGATGGGATTATTTAAAAAAACATGAATAGAATAATAATAACGTTTCCCAAATATTATTTTTCACTTTATATAGAAAATTTTAAATGAATCATTATTTTAAAATGTATATCCTGAAGGAAACCACCAATAATCATTACCAATATTTTCATTGAGGATTCCTCTATTAATTTTAAATTTTATTTACCAAAAAAATATTTTAAAAAAATTATATATGAAAATATTTTTTTCTTAAATCATAATGTAAATTTTACTCAATTAATGTTTAGAGTAATCATTTAAAATCCTTTCCCATTTATAAGGACATCCATTAATTACACATATGGCTTAATAGTGATATAATCTATGGATAAAATTATTATTCATTCCCTTAATGGGCTATATTATTGATGGAATTATGATTATAAAAAACATTCATCTACCACAGGTTATATCATGATCACATTTTAATGAATAAGCACATAATATTCCATGAGTAATGCTATGAAGAAATGATGAAATGATTCGAAAACTATTATCTTCCCAATAGTTTATGATATGATGAAATTATTGTGAAACCCATTTCATTTCATGGGTATTATATGAAATATTTTTTTTGATCATAGGGAACATGTTTTTATGATTTTCATTATGTGACTAATGGGACCTATATCATCCTCTAATGCAGTGGGTAATGATTACTATTATATGATAATAAAGGGAATATGGATGGTTATCATTAATGTGTAAGAAGGTAAATTGGACATCATCCCAAGAAATATGTGAGTACATGGGGTTGAGGAAAATCCTATCATGTTATGGATGTATTAGTGGGTATCCATGACATAAGATTTTTTTTATCCTTATGTGTATTAAAAAAATAATTGTTTTACCCTAATGATATTCTCCCATGAAGAATTGTCTTTTATTTCCATATGATCTAGTCTTAAGAACATTCAATCACTCTTCCATGTTTCATGATTATCATATTGTAATTTTAGGGTATGGTTTTCAAGTATTATTCATATATTCTCATACCCATATGTTTCTATAATATTAATATATATCCCATTGTAAGCAATACAGATCATTCGATCTCACCCATGGTTTACATTCCTTTCCCCAATATATGGAGAAATGTATTATGTATGACATGTTTTAGAAGGGAGATAGTTATGAATATAAATGTTAAAGATGATGTAACTCACTTATGCCCAATTTTTAGATATTTTCATATTTCCAATGAAAATAAAATACAATTTTACACTATTGATTTTTTATTTAATATATGAATTATATATATAAAAATATGTAATATATATGTATAAATATCATGGGTCATCATCGTTGGAATAATTAGAAATGCTTAGTTAACATTTGAAAACTGGGAAGAGAAAAAATTTGTGAAAAACCTATGGATATATGTAAAGTTATGTGTAGGTATTTTTCTGAGTATAAGTATATAGATGAGTCAAAAAATATTAAAATGTTCATGAATTTTTCAAAAGGACATAGTGAGTGGTTTCCATGAAATTATATCCCTGTCAAGATACAACTTGTTGATTTAACTCAATAAAATATGTGCCTACATGCAAAAAATCTAAAAAGGACACATTGACACGTACTTGATTGTTACAAGGTGCTCAAAAAATTACCCTGCTACAAAACTATTTTGGTTGTCCTAGGGGATCTGCATTGTAAATTTAAAATCTATTTACTAAGAATAATGGAAGATTCAAATATATGATGACTATTTATAACCTAGAATAACCATATTGTGTGATATAATTAAATCAAGGTGACATTGTTTAGATATTTAATAAGTGATATTTCATGACTATGAGGTTTTTTAATATGATTATATTTTGTCAAACTATACATTCTAGTTTTAGTCAATTGTGGAAACAAAAATGAAGTGGAATGATATTGCATGTGACTGAAATTATTTATTTGTGAATTCAAATTGGAAAATCACTTGAGTGAAGGATATTGTGATTATTCTTAATCAGTTATCATAGATCATGGTTAACAACATTCACATTTACCAACACTTTGAATCTATAAAGAATAGTAGGATGGATTTTGATGAGTGTTCGGGTTTTGGAGACCATGGAGAAAATAAAATTTGGTTTCCTATATGATGGGAGTATTGTTTTAAGAAATCAAGGTAATAACTAAATGGGAGATGAATTTTATTTGGGTGTATAAAATACTAACCAAAATACATTTTCTGTAATGGATGAAGAATTGTTTGGATACCAAACTGGATAAAAATAATGGTCTCCCTAAGGATTAATTGATTGAATAATGATTTAAATGTACATTGAATAGGAATTATGAAAATAAATTACATAATAGAAAATATAACGAAGGGAATCAGTAGGGTTTTATGATTAACAATTATATTATTTATTTTGAAGAGAATACAAATGAAAAGATATATAAAAAAGGGAATCAGTAGGGTTTTATGATTAACATTTATATTATTTATTTTGAAGAGAATTAGTAGGGTTTTATGGTTAACAATTATATCATTTCAACTTGTTCTCAGTATATATGGAAAATGAACTCCCATCATTTGGAAAATAATCTGCAAATAAATTTAGGTCTGACTACCCTCATTTTTTATGATATTAGTTTTATTTACAAGAATAATTGGTTTATGTAATTTTTGTTATATTATGAATGTTCTCTATCAAAACCCATAAGTAGTTGGGTGTTAGTTTTCACTTATATGTCATTGTTTTCACTTCCCACCAATGTTATACCATATGGAAACCTATTAATGAATTAAATTAGGTAACCATTAAGGGGGGTAGAATGTAACATCCCAATATTTTATAAAACATTTTTTCATATAAATATAAATTATTTGATATATTAATTTAAAAACAACACCTATTTATTATTTCATTAAACATAACATTGGGGTATGGTTGCCTTACAAATAACATTGCATTTAGATTGTGTTACAAAAAAATTGATTTTTAACAAAATTGTGATATATTATTAATATTATTCATACACAATCACTCTAAACCATACATTAAAAATATATTTATGAATAGTAATAAGTACTTGTAAGTTATTAATTATAAAGACTTTATATTAATGTGACTTATTAATCAATAAAGTCATTATATGCTTTGATAATTTTATTTTATAAAAAAATTTATCATTTTGTTTTTGGGAAAATAAATAAAATTAATTTTTTATAAATTTATGAAATTTTATTTTATAAAATAATATTAATTTCTTCAAACATAATACAAAAATATATCATAGGGTTTGATTTTATTATAATTTTCAAAAAATATTCAAAAAAATTGAATATTGAAAAATATAGAATTATAATTGAAAACATATTTTTTATTTAAATTATTTTTAAATATAAATTATATTTTTACATAGTTTTAAATAAATAATAGTTAACATATATATCTATGAATCAAAATTTTTTCATTTTAAGGATTTTCATCATTAAATTAGATATAAAAAATTTGTAATTTTTTTAACATTGTATCTTAAAATGTTTTTTTCTCAACACTTCTCCATGAATAATATTAAATAAAAATTTTCTACTTATCTGAATTGAATTTTTAAAACTGGATTACATATATTTAATAATAATAACGTATATTTGTTAATATTATTAAATTATGTTTTTACCATAGGGATTATAAAAAACAACTAATTTTTTTTACTAAAGTTAAGGTTAAAATAAATTTTGCACATTAATGTGACTCAGTTTTAATTAATTTTCAACACATTGAAATTTACGCTAAATTTTTTCACTTTTTATTAATAATAATTATAATTCTTTTAATACTCATTTAATTTTTTGTAAAGGATAAACTAAGAAGGCTAGAAAAACATGTTACATTTGATAAAATTAAAATGGTAGGAGTGAGTAAAACATAAGGTCTAAATAATAAAATTGTTCAAAACATTTTTCTGTTGGATATTTGGATCATCAATATAATCCATAAAATACCCTATATATCAATTTTGGATCCACATTACGTGAGGGGGGGCTCCCATTATTGAATACTTATTTGTATTTAAAAAACACCAATACACCTCACTTATAAAAGGGAACTCCCTTATTCAAACCTATAAACCATTTTTCTACCCATACCCTATCTAAATCACTCTCAATCATATAACATGTCATTATAGAAGAAATAGCTTTCCTAAATTCAACATAAGATGGGTTTTGGTGAAATTCTATCCAGAGTAACTGAAAAAGAGGTAACATTCATCAATAAGAATTTTTTTATTTCATCCTCGATCTCCCCCAATTGTTATTATAACATGAAGATACAAAAAATATAATATATTAAAAATATTGATGTATTTTTATCTTATGAGAATAACCAAAAACTATATTTACTTCCATAAAATGGGTTATGAAATTATGATTCATATGTATGGAACACTACCACCATGTGAACATATGTCACTATTTTTTTTAACACCTATAAAGAATGGTTATAAATATATATTTAATTTTAATATATATCATATTTATGATATTTTCATTTATATGTAATTATTTTTCTACAAATACTCTATTTAATCTGATTTATTTTTAATATGATAATATTGTTTCTACTTGTAGAGGTATATGACTATGCAAAGATATATGATTCATTCATGATTTAATTGGAATGTAATAAGTTTGAATTTAATGAACACATGTGATATATATGTTATAAAAATTAATATTTAATGATAATATATCATTGTAATTTTTTTTATTAATCTAGAAAGAAAATAAAGATAATTTTTATGCACACGTATGACATGCCCTCACCATGACTAGTGTATTTCACTTTCTATATCTAAATATTATAGATTTCTATAAATAAAAATTTACTGAATATATATGATATTTATATAATGATTAAAATTATTTATATTATAAAATTTAAATCAATGTTTTAATAAGAAAAATAAAATATCTAATATTACATGAAAAACAATGTAGTTACATCCCAAAGAAGGGAGTCAACATGGAATTGTGAATAATCAAGTAATAAAAGGTCATAAGTAAATAATATATAATATTTTAAATATATTTATGGTTCTATAATTGATTTGTGATCAAAATATATTTTCTATATATGATGTTTGATCATGTATAAAGGTTGTTAATACATCGGGCAAGAGGCTTTCAAAAACCCTTTTATTTAATAATGAAATATGGATATTCAAAACTCATTTCTTTTTTATACTAAATATACTATCCCTTTTACTTGTAATATCATGAATTTATCTATAATAATTTTATTTTATGTTTAATTTAATGTAATTCCTTAATTGATCTTATTATTCAATGTTACAAAATGTGGCAATGTTTTTATATTACAATATCATCATTAATTGGGATTTCTTAAGAGTATGATTTTAATAAAAAAACATAAGATCAATATCTCCAAAATATCATTAATTTTCATATCTTATGATAATTAATTATATTAATTTTACCATTCCACTCATTGGAGAATTAAATTATTTTCCTATTTTTTTATGAATGTATAACATTATCTATCTCTTTAGTCTAACATCGGTTTTCTTCTAAACATATATTCTCAAAAAATATTTCAAAAATGATGGAAAATTTACAATTAATTTTAGAAGGGATATTTTACCATTTTTTCTTTTTTTAAAAAATTTCTTCAATGGAATATTCTTTTCATTTTCCTAAAAATACCTATTTGGATTTTATATAAAATGGTAAAGGAATGTTTTTGTTCACATGTATGGCAAGAAACACACAACCCATCACCATGACCATTATCTTTTATGAATATTACAATATATGTTTTCAATGTTATTTAATAATATACTTCCAAAATATTTTATGTATAAAAAATTATTTTTTAAACCGTAAATGATATTTTCCACAAGTAACATTCCATGCATTCTTTAGAATTTCTTTTTACATATAAGATAACCTATGTTGATGATAGATATTTTTTTCTGGGGATAAAATCCCAGAATACCATTCCTATTCATTTTCAAAATATTTTATCTTCATTATGGAATAATGTTTATGAAATGTATTTTTATTTTTTAGGTTATACTATGATAAAATTATTATGAAAAATGTAAATATTTCCGTGGGTTATTCAGTGATAAATTTTTTAAATTATTATGAAATATATATATTTTTTCTATAATTTATAATATGATTCCATGTTTATGAAAAAACATTCATTTTATTGGATATTATATGATGAAATTTTTATAGTCTTTTGAAGCACATATATATTATTTTCATTATGTTACTATATCTCCATCAAATTCATGCAGAATGATTCATGTTACATTAGTTAAAAGGGTACAAAATAGGTTATCTAACATTCAAAAATGTTCACATGAAAGTTCATCACAAGACAAATGTTGGTACATGGTTGTTCATCACATTCCTAACATTTTATAAATATCTCATTTGGTATACTTGACATAATATTTTCTATGCTTATGTTTATTCCAAAAATATATGTAATATTCTTATATTATTCTCTCATGGATAATTTTAAAGGATTTATTATGATATATGTTTTAGGATCTAAAAATATTTACTTATTCACTTAATATTTTAATCTTTAATATGTAGGTTATGTTTTTCAAATGTTATGCTCAATCTCTCATACCCCTATGATCATGTTATCTGTCTATATCTACTATTTTCTCTTTAATAAATATATGATATCACCTATTATTATGTTTAATTTAGCTATGATATGAATAAATTAATTTCCAATGATTTTTCTTAGATGCATGATTGTTGTGAAAAACATTTAGAGAGATGAAATATCTCACTTGTTGATGTGATTTTATGTTTCCCAGATTACAATGTGACTAAAATATTATGATTATCAAGTGAGAGTTTCTGTAATTTAATGTTTAATCATTTATGATGATTTTAAATTGAGGTATGAAAACCCCATGTTTGTATATGGATTTAATTTATAGGTTTTTATAATTTTTGTATAATTATGTAATAATATATAGAAATTGATTTTAATGGTTACATGGAACATTTATTTAAGAAAAAATAACATCCACCTTGAGAAAAGGTTTATAAAAATTTAAAATTATGAAAAATCATTCACATTTAAAATATAATTTTAAATATAAAATTGAATAATTGAATATTATTTAAATCAATTCTTGAGGAACATATACATTCAATGTTGAATTTTTTTTAAAGCCTAGATTATTTTAAATATATTTTTATTGAAAATAACCACTAAATTGTTATAATGTGATCTGTAAGAATAATGATGGTCAAAATGGTGGAAATATGGTCCACTTTTTACATGTTAAGAAAAATATTCTAATCAAATTTTTGGTAAAAGAAAAATGGCCTCTTATGAAAAATACATAATTATTAAATTTAAAATTACCTTCAAAAGGTTAATCATTGGTGAAAATTTCATTAAAATCATTTGGATAATTTTAAAATATATTTTTATCATTTTGAAAAAACATTGATAAGGATGATAAATGGCTTTCAACAAAATAGATTCATAATGCATATTTTCCAAAAAAAAACATTACTTTAGAGAGTTTAATCTTTTTTGAGAGGGGAATAATGGGTAAACATGTATTATCTTGACACAAGTAGATGATAATAAAATTCATGAGTTTCGTCATAATGTTTTCATATTAATTAATCAGTACTTGAATAAATATAATAAATATCTCTAAATGATATGATTATATCATAATACCCTTACCACATAAGTAAAATTGAATCTTATTCCCTATGAAAGAATTAAATTAAATTAAACATAAAATATATTTTTTTAAAATAATTTCATGATATTACAAATCAATTTGGATTTATGTAAACCATGCAAAATAATATAAGTTCATAACAATCCACATGTCTCATATATGGAAAACTGTGAAAAAAATCCTTACATCATTAGATACATTGAAACCCTAAACTCAAGGGATGTGAGATCCTAAAATGAATATGTAAATAGATATAATTTTTTGGATAATAATCAGAAAATTAATTTATGGTTATTTTATTATACACATATAAGAAATTTTTTGTTAATATGTCATTTGTCTCACTGAAGTAAAAATTTAGATGAATGTACCAAAAAATAACACATAAATTCCTTCATAAAAATTCATAACTCATGAATAATACATTATGACATTATTAAATAAATAAAAGTAACATTAATATATATCTATATCATTCAATATATGATTTAAAAATGGATTTTTATTATAAATTTTCAAAACCTTATATGTCAAAATCACATTTCGGGTAAATGTTGTTGAGGTTTTTTTTGTATGTTTAGATATTTTTTTGATCCTATTAATTTTATCATAGTTACATACTTTCCAAAATTTAAACCATGATTTATATATAAAATATATAATCATTATATATTTATTTATCGTAATCCAAAAATTATTGATACATAAATTGAAATACCCCTTCCACGAGAGGGTTGGTAATATGTGTGCATGAAGGTTGTTTCCATTTTCCAAATTGATTAAATAATAGAATTAGAAAAAATATATTACCCTTATAAATTAATTTTTATTTCATATATATATATCTTATTTTCATTAAATTTACTTTTGGAGGAAAAATGTTACTGAATAATGAATCACATCGCTTCGAGAGTCTATAGTATGATATACACTTGAATGACAATATAGTATCCCCAACTGAATGGAATGTAAGAATTCTTATTTGATATAATTATTATATAAAAATATGTATTTGAAATATATCATATATATTTTTAACGATTCTTTATTAACTATCATGTAAATGGTAATTGAAAAACATATGACAATTGTTTGTGATATGGTAGTTTGTCGAACACATGAGTGACGTTATATTTTTCCAATGTTTTGGGATGGAAAGAGGTGGATGTTGTATTAGAATCAAATATATATAATAATATCATAAATAATATATATATATATATATACATTAAATGAACAATTATATCCAATAGTGAGAGGTGGAGATTGAAAAAAATAACATCGGTTCCTATTGTGGTAGTGCATTATACACATGAATGGTGATATTGTATCCCATTTTATGGAAGATGATATTGATAGATGATATTAAATTATCAAAATAACCAATAAATATATTTTATATACCACATTTTTAATTATAATTTATAATGATTTTATTGATATATAAGAATATGTAAAACAAAAATACATAGTAAAATTCTTTTACTATTATTCAGAAATCCTCTTTAGGTTTAACTAAATACTTTTTATAATGTATCTATAATCACATATGTGACACTAAGATGTGTTGTGGTATTTTAGGAAGATATTTCATAATTTCTTTTCAAACCAAAGGGTGTTGGTTGTGTGTAGAGGAGTAGAGAGAGGTAGAATTTTATATTTGAAGTGTGTGGCACATTTGTAATTTTGGAAAAGAAAAATGTGTACAATATTTTTCAAATGACACTGGGTGCTAAAACAATCCATTCTCAATCCATTATGTTAAATGGTCTAAATATTTATAAAAAATGGTCATGGACAATGATTTGGTTACTTATATCCATTATAATTTTATATTTTCCCTTGGTAAACCCCATATTACCATAATTGGAATAAATTATTCTTTAATTTTTTATTTTCATTATGAAAAATAATATGTTTAACATATTATATAATATAAATTTTTTGGATTAAAAAATATTGAATCTATTTCTACAAATTCTACTCAAAAAATAAGAAATGTGTTATTAATAAATAAACCCATAAATGTTGCAAAAAAATTGTTTTTCCAAAGAGATATTTAAAAAGAATTAAAAATTTATTATATATAAATTGTATATTTAATTTATTTTAATGACCTATGTTAGATAAATCAATATTCAAGGTTTTCAAAAAAAATATTTTCATTATTTTCAAATGGTTCTTATTTTCATATATAATTAATTGGTCCCCGAATGATTATTTTTATATAAATGTTAAAACCATGTATTTTAACAATTTTCATAATCTTATTAATGACATTAATTCCAATCTCTATGTAATAACTACCAATTAAATTATAATATTTTAATAAAGAGTTTTTCTTATTTGTTTTATATTAGTGAAGATAAAATCAGTGTTGTATGTGATGAAAGATATCGAAGAACATAATTTTATTAAAAATATATATCTCAAAAAATCGTGGGGTTTTAAATTGTACCACATAAAATAAATTACATCCTCACGATTTCATCTTGTAATCTATAATAAAAGGTTTAAATTTTTTGAATCCCTTTGTGGGAAATACCGAATGTCGAATTGGTTAATGAAACCAACTATTGAAAAGAGAAAAAGTGTTATGAAATGATAATCTAGAATAAAATATACTTTGTTTCCTCGGAAGTGAAAATATTTTTGAAGTGAATAATTGTATATGGGTGAAAAGATTAACACTTAAATAATTTTGTACTGTGAGAGAGATCATTGATCAAAACAATGTGAATCATCAAGGGAAAATAAAAAACCATAAAACCTTAAAACAATGATTTGTAATAAAAGGGTCAATGATTTAATAATAAATTATAGTAATGGGAAAACATTTATTTCAATATCAATTTAATAAATTTTTTAATTTTATTGAGATGATATACGTACATTATTTAATTTCAGTTCATAAAAATAATCTCATCATGTGGTTGTTCCTTAAAAAATTTCACCAACATTTTTTACAGCAGAATGTTAATTGTTCATTTCAAATGAAAAAATAAATAATAAAGAACAATAAGAGAATGTTAACTTTTTCAATATATATCTACATATTATCAAAATAAAAATTGTTGGAACTAGTTATTCGTAAACCATCATATGGATATATAGTACATTAAAATTTAAAACCCCCCTGGAAATTTCATCATAAACCATTACATTAATGGTTGACAATATGAAATTTATAAAACTCAAAATTTACAAAGGAGATCACTAAATTTCCCAAAATCAAAAAAATAGAAATCCACATAATATTAGTAACTATGTATTAATTGTCACCTCTCAAATATGTAAATACCTTGGTGATATATTGTCCTGAAGCTTGGTAATAACCATAATTACCATAAATTATAAATTAAAAATAACATTCCTAATCAATACTTAAATAAAACTATAAATTATAAAATACATTCCAATTATCAAAAAATAAATAAACTGCAACAATGATAAAATATAACACTTTTTATCAATTCAGTAATCAGTTCTAGATTTATCAATACTATAATGTTTAATTTAACCATATGAATCACCACATTATCCAAACGAAACACCATTTTTTGAAAAAATGACTATCATATGGATTATATTAGCTTAATTTGGTTTTATATATATAATATCATAATTTAATAAAATAAATTTTATAGGTTATCAATACTATTCCACATATTCATTCAAATACTTAATGACATACTTCTACAAAACAATTAATATAAAATTCCTTATCTGTATAACATAATTCTTTAATACCCATACACAAATAGATCATTCATTCCACCTCATTGTTAAACCATTCTCTATAGTTCATCATCATATTTTATAATAAATATTTTTCTATTTTATGACATATGGATCTTTTTATAATATTATTAAACCTATATTTAATCATCCTTATTACATTTAAAATAAGAAAACTATTATAACATCCAATTCGATTGATATGCCATTGGTGGTCTCTTTATCATTAGTGGTATGACTATCACTCATACCAAATTGACGATGCCCTTTTTGTGGCTCCCCCCATGGAAATTTATTTTCATTATTCCCATACATTCCATATTTAAAATATTCAATGATCAATGATACATTAGGTAGACCATTGTTCTCAATAATTTTTATTATCCAATATTTAAATTTTTCCCAAAGAAATTACATAATTTCCACAAATATTTTACTTAATAAAAAATCATCATATTGAATAGATATTTTCACATGGGTGATTCTTCCAACATTCTTAACATATAGGAAAATTTATAGTTTTCGCTCCATTGTCACCACCACCTGAAATCACAATAAACTGTATCCATAAATGCTTTGGTGATTGCGAGAGTTGGTTAAGGAGAATGATTTTAATCATATATCATGATAAATAATTAGGCATAATCCTAATATCATTCACACTAATCATCATCTCATTATGGTTATCATCAATATATTTTCTATAAAATTTAATATTATCCCAATTGTACATTGTTCCTTATATTTACCAAAAGAAAAATATATAGTCTATGAAAAACAATTCATAGAGAAAACCCACATAATCATGTAAAATTATGTATAGGATGAATAAATCATGAAAAGTAAAATAATAAAATTTTTATCCAGGTGTTTATCCTAAATCATTACTAGTAAAAATAAATTTAAATCATTATTTATTGTTTTTTAGGAGTTAATAAATTTACAACGTATATACCCCAGGAGTTTGAAAAAATTCATGAAGAAATAAACAGTGTCATTCATTGGGTGGAAATCATGTGGAACTCAATATGCCATAGTTTGGGTAATAATAACTAGGTGCCTCTATACTAGAGCCACATCCACTTCTAGTATTACTATAGGGATGATTTTATATTGTATTCCACTCTCTCCCTCATATACCAACAATCAAGGATATTTTACTATACATTGAGTCATCTATAGACACATCCTTGGGGATTTTACTAATGTTTTCTCATCCTAGATAAAACAATTATCTATGACTATCCTCTGATACAAACTATACAGATAAAATTATCCCAAACATATATGATACAAATTTTATATGAATATTAATCACATTATAGAAACAAATTCAATTGGATCATAATAGTTTAATACCATTGGAGTCTAGGTAAACAATATTCTTATTTAGTAAAATATCATCAATATCCTACATAACGATCTTCCCCTATTGTAATATTTAAAAATGTACAATAATGTTAAACTTTATTCAATTCTAAGGAAATGAACCATGAGAAATAGTGAGATAAGATGCTCAGTATGGCTAAACAACAGAAATATAGAAAAATATCTTGAAAATAAGAGTATGAAAACATGAGAAGAACATTTGAAAACCATACCAATCATTTCATAGATCATAATATTTTTTTGTGGCATAAATATTGGCAGTTCGAAAGACTTGAATAATAATAGAATAAAAAAATACATGAGAATAAAAAAATACAACAATACATAGATTATTGGCATATAAAAAATAATAGAAAATTATTTCCATAGTAAGAAAGGTTTATTTCTGAAGATATCATATAGGGATGAATTTAACCAAAATAATCATAGTAGTCATGGTTCTACCCCAGAAGTATCAAAATGGATAGAGTACCTAACTGAACTGGGCTTACTCCCCTTTCTGTTCTTATCTACCTCAACTGACATGAATGTTTACCCAACACATTTGATTATGATATAAGTCCCATGAATATAAAAATTAAAATAATATATATATATATACCACAAGATCATAAATCATTAATCATATTGGAACCATTGAAATAAAATGTGTTTCATAAACAATTCTCCATAGAATAAACTATTGAAATGAACTGTGTTTCAGAATTATTTCAACATTGAATAACCTAAGGAAATAGAAATGAATTTTAAAATAATTATATCAGGTATAACCCATGGATGTGAAATGGGTTTCATAAACATCTTTTCAATACAATCTTAAATCATTAAAACAAAAAATATGAATGGTTTTCTTACACCATATACCCAGTAAAGAATATATTATATAAAAGGAAGTAATATAAGATTTGATTGTTTTTGAAAGATTACATGGATGATTTAATTATTAAAATTATCTTCCCAAATTGAATTTTTTTTGAAAACATAAAATATATTCAATGTAATTTTTTTAATGTATCATAGGATACATATAAAAGAAGCTTGAATGGGTATTAAAATCCTTTCTTGAGAAAAATACCATTTCCACAATGAATAAATTTAAAATAAACATGATACATTTTCAAAATCATTTTCATTGATTATAAGCTTTGAAAACATATAAATACAGATTATATGAAAATATTGTTCGGGATAGAGGAAACCATGTTCATTTTGTACATATTAAAACCAACAGTCCTATAAAAGTTTCGATAAAATAAAAACAAGACTTGTTTGAAAAATTAAATGATGATTCATTTTAAAACAGTTATTAATAACTAAAATATTTTGTAAAAAATAAATTAATAAATTTAATAGTTACATTTAAAATATTCTTTATAATCATTCATGAAAACAATTATATGGATGAAAAAGGGTTTTCAACAAAAGAGAGATATAAATATTTTTTTTCATAAAAACATTATTTAGGTCACAATAATACTTTAAGAGAATGAAATGAAGGAAAATTTTTTCTCTTATTACATTAATAATGGTTGATAAAAATAATGATATTCTAGAGAGATTTTTTATAATAGTTCATCCTTAGAAATATAATCTTATACAATCCTGATAAATAAAGAGATTGTATCATAAAACCCCTTACAATTTTGTAACATTGTATTATTATCCCTTTAAAATAATAAAAATAAATGAAATATATAATATAATGAATTAAAATAAATTCATCATATTACATTTCAAATGGTATTTATATATATTTCATAAAATAATAAAGGTGTATAATGTAACATATGTCTCAAAAAATTAAAATCCAGACAAAAATCACTTACCACATTGGTTATATTCGAAACGTAAACCCCAAGAAAGATATATCCAAAATTTTATTTATAAATAAAAAAATTTCTAGAAAATAATAACATAAGAGATAAATGGAAAGCATATACACCACATAAAATAAATTGGGGTTCAATATTTCATATTTCTTATAGAAGTACAGAGTTAAAAGGAAGTACATTAATATAATACTCGAATCACTTCCTAAAATTCAATCCTCTTATATTATAAATTTATTTTTCTTATAAATCGATTATAGAAACATAATTATACATATCAATCTATATATGATTTACATATGATATTTATCATTTTTTTGTTAACAATTCCTTGTTAAAATCACGATTTGGATAAAAACTACATTATTTTTTGTGTATGTATAGATTTTTTATTTATGGACCTATTAACAAGATCAAGGTTATTTCATATACCGAAATTTAAATATAATTTTAATATTAAATATATTCATTAAAAATGAAATTAGTGTAATACAAAAGGGTTTGGTATAGAAAATAAAATACATCATTCATGGAGATGGTAGATAGTATGTACACATGAATGTTGATTCCATTTTCAAGATGGATGAAACAATAGAAATGTAAAGAATATATTAAAATTATATAATAATATATATTTCATATTTATGAAATATATTAATTATATTTACCATCATCTTATTCTAGGAAAATCAATGGTGGAAAACAAATTACATACCTCCAAGAGGCAATAATCCCTTTTACACATTAAGGATGTCATCGTATCCCTAACAAAATGTAAAGTAAAAATGTAAATGCGATATATATATTTATTTGGGATTTTTTGAAAAAACTATTTTTTAAAATCTATCAGTATTACAGTAAACAATCAATGAAAATTAGAAAGCATATCTCATTAGTTTGTGAGGTGGTAATTTTTCATACACATAAGCGACATTATTGTTTTCCAATATGTTGTAAGGTGATAAGGTAAATTTGATATTATAATTATATAGGTATAATAATAAATTAAATATAATATATAAAATTTAAATCAGTAATTATATCATGACATGAGTGGTGGTGATGGAAAACTAATAACATCATCTTGTGAGGTAGTTCTCTACTATATAAATGAATGATGATTTCGTATCCCGTTTGATAGAAGAGGAGACTCATTTTGGTCATGCCTGTAACAACCCAAACATAAATCATTGTGATTTTCCATTCTGATGCAAATTTTATATGGGACACATACATATTATTTAGATATCAATTTTGTTTTATAAATTAATATGAAATAAGTGATACTAATATAAGTTAAGAACACATACTTTTGATATAGTTTATTGAACCTTGGAATAGTAATGTGACCATTAGTGTAACACCCCAATCTTACATGATACACTTCTCTTTTAAAATTAAATAGGCTATTTTTTATGTAACTTTACGTTCTAGCACACCACAACCAATAAACTAGAAAATATGAATATTAATAACCAATTTTTGATTTTTTTTTAATTTTTTTTCAAAATGGACTTCATTTTTGGATTCGAAATATCAAAATTATCTTAGAGTGATTTTTGGTATTTTTCAGAAAAGGGTCAAATTTTGATGAATAGTAAAAAACAGATTTATTGTTTTAAACCGACAATTTATTTAAATAATTATATAATTTATTTAAAATTTTTAAGGTCAAAATAGATACATAAAACTTATATTAGTTGAATGTAATTAATTAGAGTCGTTTTATAATAAGATTATATATATAACACTTCTTGGACCTTTTTAACGTCTTCTACCCACCTTCTAGGAACATTTGAAAATGTGCATAAAATGTAACTTTAAAGATTTTGTAAACTAAATTTCAGAAATCCTATAGATACAGATGAAATAATTAATTAAAATGTAGTTCAATAATATGAAAATAATTTTTAGTGAATAGTAATTTTTGAATTTTATTAACCACGGTTAAAAGTTAATAGTGTAATTAAAGGTAAAAATGATATTATAATTTCACTAACACATTTCCAAATTATATTGGATAAGTGTATTTCAACCAAAGACAACCTTGGGAATAAAATATTATCCTTCTGGACCACATGGATAAGATTAGGACATTTATTATTATAATATTTAAGGATGAGTTAAAATTGTTAAATTCAAATTTTAAAAACTAAAACATCTTTAATATAGGGTTGTACCTAAGATAAATTCAACTCTAAATATTCTTTAGAAATATAATAATATTTCTTGCATAATAGTAATTTATTTAAAAAATTTAGACCTTAAATGTTTAAATTTATTTATGACACTATGATGATGTAGTAATTACATTATTAATGAAAGATTAAATTAATTTACATTATAAATATCCAAATAATTATAAATTGAAATTTTTGATGCATTAACCTAATTTCATAGGTTAATATGATATTTTTGACCTGATTAAATAAATTTTCTTCGATGTCATAAATTTTTTGAATTTCATAAATACCAAATACCAAATACTGTCAAAATTGACCTAAATGAGTTTTTAAAACTAATACTATATTATTAAATGATATCATATTTCTAAAAATATATGGTTCAACCAAAGGACATAGATAAAGTTATATATATCAATAATTTACCACTTGGAGTTTCCTTGGCTTTTTATAGTAATATTATTAAACATTCATTATATTAATTCAAGAATAAATGGTAAAAGTTAAACTATTTAAATAAGATTTAAATATAAAAGATAAGTTTAATATTGTGACCTAAACCTATCCAAATCCTATTTTTTGAGAGTTTTTAGACCCAACCCCACCATATTCTTGAATTAAATCAAAGGCATCATAAACTGTATATGATCATATAATAAATTAATATTTAAAGACTTTCCTAAAGTGACCCTCACCTTTTTTATAAAGGGTACTTTCTCTTCTCTCAAAATCAAACATCCAAAGCCATTTGACTTAGACAACCCCTGCTAAAATATATTCCCAACTTCCCTTATGTCAAACTAGAGGCCTTACTTGTATCTAAAATCCAACCTATGGATCTATTTTGATCAAATAAAAAGGAAGAACCTGAAGAAGAGGTAATTATATCAACACTTCTTTCAATGTTTTTTTCTTCCACTACATCTTTAATTGATTATGTCCTAACTAAAATAATAAATCCAGTACATTCTACATACTTATATGTTATTTTAAAAATTGTACAACAATATTAATTATTATATACATCCTATGAATGACAAAGTCACTATACGTCTGTACGTATGGATTACTGTCTCCACGTCGTGGTGTATTTTGTTTTTCAAAACATCAATATTTGGATATGTGTAATAATGAGTATAATTGACTTAAATAATAAATATAACTTGTTAATGATTATTTATATATAATATACCATCAAATTAAATACTATTTCACCATTAATAGAATGATATTGTCGCTCGTACATACGTATGGATTTCCACCTCCACGATGAGATGAGATTCATTTCCACGTTAACAATTCAAGGATGATTATTAAAATATATATTATTTATAAGAATGTAATATATGACATAATAATGCTACTGGATATATATATATATATATATCTGTGTGTGTGTGTGTGTTTGTATTTACATATATCTCATTCACTTACTTCCGTTCAATATGATATCGAAACTGAAACATCGTTTATGTGTACATAAAATCTACGGTCTCCAAAAACGGTGTTTTCCATTTCATATATATATCTATTATAGATATTCATATTATGAACATATGTGATACATAAATAATGTTTTATATTCTGGAATCAATTAAATCATGATATAAGTGATACAATCAAGAATATCAAGTTAAATGGGTAGTATAAATCGATAAATGAATAATGTATGATATCATAAATATGAATATGGTTATAGTATAATTAAATAACATACTATGGTCATTATATAGGAGGATAAATGTACCCTCGACCCAAGGAAAGTACAATGTAAGGGTTATTTCCTCAATATCATTATAATCCAAGATTGTTTATCGGTCTTTATCTTTTAGGACATATTTGTCATATATGTTCATGTTTCATTAAAATTCTTTAAAAATGAATTTTTTATATTATTATAGAGGTAACACTTTAACTATATCACTATTTTAAATATTTTTTACAATTTTTTTTTCTAAATATTTTAATTAATGTCCATGTTTTCAAAATGATTTTAAGGATTTATTTACATAGGAATGATTGTGTAAAAGTGTTAATTTATTCCAAAAGATTATAATTGGTAGCTAGAAATTCGATTCAAAAATAATTTTAAATGAATTTCTTTATAAATTGTGTGAATTTTAAATGATTTTCTGAAAAGGGATATTTATCTCAAAGAGTTTTATTGATTATTTTCAACTATTTCAACATCCTTTATCATATATTATTCTTGATTGAGTTTAAATTACTATAATATAATCAAACATATTTTATTGAATGAGTTATGATATGTTTGACTGTGGATGTACTATTTTTATAACATTTATGTTTTATAGTTAATGTATTATACATTTCCTATGCTAACATTAATACAAATGATTATTTTATGTTTCAACCTTTTCATATGAGGAAGGAATTGGACTTAGTAAGTGACAGGTGGAGCCTGCTATAGTTCCTCATTGCATCGGTATGTCTCATGAGACAATCTAGTGTCTTGGTACAAGGCCTTGACAAAATAATATTTGTAGGTTTGTCCAGAGGCCTTGACTATGTGGTTATGATGTCCAGTATATTGAATTCCATCCTTATAAAATTAGTTATTGGCATTACATTTGATTATTCGACTATTATAATATCCATGTTAATTCCTAAATGGAATTATTTGATTTATATTTGTTTTATTATGGAGAAGTGTAAGTTTAAAAGGCTTTTTTAGTCTTGTATACTTATTTAAATGATTATTCTTATTTGTGATAGTTTCTTCTATATTTTTATCCTTCTTGAGCATCTCAGATCACCATTTCCTTATATTTTGTCCCAGGATGTGAAGTAGTGTATTATGATTGATATGGTGGTTTAAGATAGTGAAATAATGGGGTAATAAAAGGATAATTTATGATATTTATTATTTTAGAAATTATAATGTAACAATAATATTTTTAATATATTTTCAAAGATTGTTGAGCAAATTAGTACTTTGGGACATGTTTCCTTGTAATCATGCCAATGTAATAAAATAATGCACAGAATCTGGGTAACTGGGGTTGGGGAATTATAGTTGGTAACAGAAGAATATTTGTAACAACCATGGAAATAGATATAGATAAACTCTGATTATGAATCATTACCCTGAGATATACATTGAGAAATAGTACAAGAAAACTTCCAAGAATTTTGGTAATTTCGAGATTTTGTGTATTTTACATTAAATACATCCCTTTTTATCTACGAGAAGGTAGAGGTGGCTCTCTCACATATGTACCTAGGAGTTAAATCTTCTTCAAGGAGTTTCATTCCAGAATTGGGTTATCGTGGTACAAACAATGGGACTTGCTGCACTCTTGGTTACAGCACTCCCAAGGGATATTCTTTGGATAATTCACATTTTCATTACAAATAATTATGAAGGATTGATTAGTAAATACCAACTCAAAGAATTTTTATTATTATTATGAATTTTATGCCTAAACTATTCATTTTATGTTAGGTATTTTAGAAGTTTGAAATCACAATTCCTGATTTCAAATCGAACCTAGTGTATTCCATTTCTTAGAAATGGTGCCTAGTAGAAGGAATGAGAACTCCACCAATACCCATGTTCCATAGATTAGGAAGGATCATATAATTCATGGTCTTAAGCCAAAATTTAGAAGAGAAACACTCTCCCACATATTCTGATCATATGATTAAATATTATCATGTGTTAATAATATAAGTAATGAATTCTCTAAGTCATAGGGAATTCAAGGGATTCCAGAGAAGAAAAGGATGGTTGAGTGAAAAATTTATATAGGGAAGATTGTAATGATAGATTTTCCCATTTGTGATAACATTGGAAAAATCACCTTGATAAATGATTTAAGGGAATTATATTATATTATGATGGAATTTATTATGGACTATTCAATCCTCAGATGACATGTTTATATCTTTCCCACATGACTTTCAAGGTATGTGGGATCAATATTTACCTATGGTAGAATTTTCCTATAACAATAGCTTTCATTAAAGTATTCATATGGAACCAAATGAAGCGTTATACAGAAAGAGATGTCTTACACCAACATGTTAGGATGATGTTGGTGAAAGAAAACTCATAGGCCCAGAACATGTTGTGGAAACATTGGAAAAGGTGAAGGTTATCCAATCCCATATCAAAGGAACTCAAAGTAGGAAGAAGAGTTGTGCCGATAACTGAAGTAATGATTGGTAATTTCAAGTTGGAGATCATGTTTTCTTGAAGCTATATCCATGGAAGGGTGTTTTATGAATCAGTAAGAAGGGGAAATTAAGAAACTGGTATATCACACTGTTTGAAATTCTAGAATGAATTGTAGTTTTTTCTCACTGTTTGACAATGCAGCAAAGTCTCTCTAACGTTCATGATGTGTTCCATGTATCACTATTCAGAAAATACATTCCCAACCCAATACATGTACTCACCTATGAAGAAATTGAAATGGAACCCGATCTATAATATCGTGAAGGTCTTGTCAAGATTATTAATACTATAGAACAAGTGTTGAGGAACTGGATGACTCATATGGTAAAAGTTCTATTGAGAAACCATAAGATAGAAGAGGCAACATGGGAACCCAATGACTTTTGATGAAGAACTAGCTAATTATTTTTATGCAGTAGTATTCAATAAATTTTTAGGATGAAATTATTTTAATGATAGAAGAATGTAACACCCCAAGCTTCAACGGTATTCTTCTCTTTTAACAATGAAATAGCTTGTGTTGTACGCAACCTTAAGATCTCGTACTCCATGACCAATCAAACCAGCCATTATGAATAGTGATACCCAATTTTTGATATTTTGATAATTTTATTTTTCCAAATGGACTTCATTTTTGGATTACAAATAACAAAATTTTCATAAAGTGAATTTTTGGTATTTTTTGGAAAAGATTAAATTTTTGATGAATAGTGAAAAACAATGTGTTATTGTTTGAAACCAAAATATTATTTAAATAATAATTTGTTTTATTTAAATTTGTTTTAGGTAAAAATAGATACATAATACATGTATTATTTCAATGTAATTCATTGGTGTCATTTTATAATAACATCATATGTATAAAATTTTATTTAACTTTTTAACATCTTTTACCCACCTTCTAATCACATTTGAAAAGTTCGATAAAACATAATTTTACAGCTTCTGTGAATTGAATTTCAAAAATACAAGAGACTCAGTTGAAATCAGTAAGTAAAATGTGGATCAATAAGATGAAAATTATTTTTGGTGAATAATAACTTTGGAATTTTATTTAGCAGGGTTAAAAGTAAATAGGGTAATTAAAGGTAAAAATGATATTATAATTACCCAAACACATGTACTAATTATATTGGATTAATCTATTTTGACTAAAATCAACCATAGGAAAAAAATATTTTCATTTTGGTCCACTTAGAATAGATTAAGACATTTATTATTATTTTAGTTAAAGAATAGTTAAAGGAGTTAAATTCAAATTTTAATAAGTAACACATTTTTAATTTAGGGTAATGCCTAAGATAAATTAGACTATAAATATTCATTAGAAATATAAAAAATCTTTCATACATAATTGAATTTTATTTATATTTTTTTAACGTTAAATAATTAAATTTATTTATGACACAATGATGTGTAGTAATTACCTTATTAATGAATGATTAAAATAATTGATATTATAAATATCCAAATAAATATAAATTGAGACTTTAGATGCATTCCAATAAATTTCTATATTAATGTTACATTTTTTGGTTGATTAAATTTTATTTCTATGTGATACAATTTTTATGACTTTTAGAAAAAAAATATCAAATTGTGTCCAAATTGACATCAATGAGTTTTTAGAACAAATACTATAATATTAAATGATATAATATTCATAAAAATTTTATGTTTAAAAAAGTACATAGATAAAGTTAAAAATGTCAATAATGAACCACTGGGGTTTCTCTTTTCATTTTATAGTATGTTTATTAACTATTTATTATAATAATACAAGAATGCATTGTAAAAGCTAAACTATTTAAGTAAGAGTTAAATCAAAATAAAAAGGTTAATATGGTGACCTAAACTTATCTAAAATCTATTGCATTAGATGTTTTTGACCCAACCCCACAATATCCTCAAAATAAATCCTTTTGGATCCATTATAAACTTAATATGATTTTATAATAAATTAACATTTCAATCTTTTCCTGAAGTGACCCACACCTCTTTTATAAATAGGTACATCCCCTTCTCTCAAAATCACACCTCCAAATCCATTTGGCTCAGCCAACCCCAACTCAAATATCTTCCTAAATACCCTAACATCACCCTAGAATCCTTACTTTTATCAGAAACCCATCATATGGAGCCCTTTTGATCAAATCAAATTAAAGAACCCGAAAAAGAGGTTATTACTTCATCACCTCTTTCGATGTTCTTTTCTTCATCCAATACCTCTATCATTACATTTTTCCTTAATCAGATAGTCAAAGAAATACATTATACATAATTATTTGTTATTATAAATATGTTTCAACTATATTCAATATGATATACATCCTATAAATGACAAAGTCATCATACGTGGGTACGTACGGCTGACTGTATCCACGTCGTGGTGTAGTTTGTTATTCAGTATTTGATTATTTGGATGAGCATAATAATGAGTATAATTTAAGTAAATAAAAATTATAACATTTTAATTATTCTGTATATATAATATACCATCAAAATATATAATATTTCACCATCAATAGAATGATATCGCCGCTCTTGCGTATGTACGGCTTACCATCTTCACAACACGAAGAGATTCCTTTTCACATTCACCATTCAATGATGATTATACAAATATATATTATTAATAAGTTTGTAACATATAAAATATTAATTCTACTAGATATATATATATATATATATGTATGTATTTACATATATATCATTCACTTACTTCTGTTAAATATGATATGAAAACAGAAACATCATTTATGTGTACGTAAGGCCCACCGTCTCCGTAAATGGTGTTTTCAATTTCATATGTATATCTCTATTATTTATATTTATATTATGAATTTGTATGAAACATAAATAATTTTTTATATTTTTTAATCAATTAAATCATGAAATAAGTGATGTAATCAAGAATTTCAAGTTAAAACATGTACAAGAGAGAAAGCGATTATTATCTGAAATATTATTTTAACATAGAAATTATTATTAAATAGATAGTATAATGACATAAATGAATAATGTATCATATCATAAATATTAATATGGTTCTTCTATTATTTAAAACATACTATGGTCATTATAAAAGAGGATAAACGTACCCGCGACCAAAGGAAAGTACAGTGTAAGGGTTATTTCCAAAATCTCATTATTATACGAGACTGTTTATCTGTAAGTATCTTCTGGGACATATTTTTCATATATGTTCATGTTTCATTAAAATGTTTTAAAAAGAGATATTTTATGTTTTTATAGAGGGTACTCTTTAACTATATCATCAATTTAAATGTTTTTAAATATTTAATTTTCTAAATCTTTTTATTGATGTCAATGTTTTCAAAATGATTTTAAGGCTTTTTTTACAATGACATGATTGTTTTAACGTGAAAATTTTTATCAAAATATTTGAAGTGGTATGGGGAACTTTGATTCAAAAATCACTCTTAAATTAATTCCTTTATAAATTATGCAACTTTTAAATGATTTCATGAGAAAGGTGTATTTCTATCAAAAATATTTATTCATTATTTTCAACTATGTCAACATCAATTATTTGATATTATTATTTATTGTGGTCTATTTACTATAATAAAATATAAAATATTGTATTGAATGAGTTATGATATAATTGACTATGGATGTGCTATTTTTATACCATTCATGGTTTATGGTTGAAGTATTACAATTTCATATCATTGTTTTAATATGAGTGTTTATGTAATGATTCAACCTTTTCATATGTGGAATGATTTGGACATAGTTAGTGATGGGTGGAGCATGTTATAGATCTTCGATTCATCAGTATGTCTCATTAGGAAAACGAGTGTCTTTGAACAAGGCCTTGACAAAATATTATTTTTATTCTAGGCACTAGGACTTGACAATGTGGATATGATGTCTGACATTATTAATTCCATCATTATGAAATTAACTATTGATATTACATGTGATTATTCGACTAGTAGAATATCCATGTGAATAAGTAAATGAAATTATTTGATTTATCATTACCATATTATGCTGATTTTTATGTTTAGAAGGATTTTATTTTATTATTGTACATTTCCTTAATTGTTTATGCTTATTTATGATAGTTTCCGCTATATTTTATCCTTACTGGGCATCGGATCTCACCCCATTATTTTGTTTTCTTTTTACCAGTATGTGAATGAAGTGCATTATGATTGATAAACATTATTAATATATGGTAATAATGGCATTCTCAAATTATTATTTACATTTTGTTTTATTTTAGAAATTGTAATGTGACGTTCATATATGTAATTTATTTTCCAAGACTACTAAACTGATCAGTCCTTCAGAACTTGATTCCTTTTAATCATGCCAATGTATTAAAATCATACACTGACTCTGGGTAATTGGGATTAGGGTATTACCATTAGGAATTGTAATATAACCAATAAAATAGTAAGCTCATACATAAAATTAAAAATTAAATTTATGCATCTTATAAATGATATTATGATATAATTATTTCACAGTATTAGTATATATAAGTTTTAAAATTGAGAAATATTGTATTGTTATTTTGATAAAACATTAATGTTTAATTAAAATATTATAATTATTATAAGGATTTAAAATAAAATTTCATTTAATAAAAAATATTGATAAATTATTATTATTTTTCGTATGATTTTAAGATTATTTTATGATACCTTAATTATATTTTCTAAATTGTCATAAAATTGGTAATAATTTTAACATCAATATTATTCAAATAAATGAGGAAATTATTTAAATATTAAATTTTTCATATTTAAAATTATATTTTCCTCAAATGGAGTTCATTTTTGAATTCTACACATAAAAAAATTTATGGTGAAATTTTGGGGGTTTTCAAAAATAGCTGAATATTTGGAAAATGATGAAATATGTAAATATATTGTATATAAAATTATAAGTCAAATTAAGTCATTATTGAGAAATTTATGTTTTGACAACCATAATATTGAACCATACATAAGTTTTCAAAATATATATCTATAATATTAAATAATAAAAATATTCTTAATATAGAATTAATAAACTAATGAATTAAATAAATAAAAAACCTCTCTCCTATCCTATTAATACCAACCCTCACAACCTATTCACTTCACTCCTTCAAAATGTGAAGATTATCCAAATTCTGTACAATAAACTTCCCAATACTCTCCCCATATTCCAAGATCCTTTGGTGTTAAAAAAATACAAAAATCAATTTCCAAATAAAAATTCCTAAGGATAAGTATTCGATAGGTATGATAATTTTTAATTTTCTCTTGAATTTCTTTTCAATTTATTTTATTTTCTTAATAACTTCCCATGTCACCTTATCAATGTTTCATGATAAAATCATTGTCAAATATATAATATAATTTTATTTTGGAAATTTAATAATACATCATCACAACCCTTTTTCTCTCCTTTCTATTATAAACCTGAAATCATCATCTGTAAGGTGTGGTTTATCACCACCGATGATGAAACGTTCACATTTTACATTAATTCCATCATAGATGGAAATTAAACCATTATATTTTTCGAAATATATTTTAATTTTTTGGTTATTTAGTTTTTTATGTTCAATACCTTACTTATATGAATAATAATATATAATAAAACTATACCAGATCATGACAATCAAAAACCAATAAAATTAATCTAAAAAATAATTATTAATGTTTAATTTAATGAATCAAAATCATTATTTAATAAATTTCTATATAATACCATTTAAAAAATTAGTTATTCATTAATAATGTATAATTTATATTATAGATAACTAATCTAATTTTAAATGATCTTCCACACATGTATACAAATCAACCAATCATGAAAATCATGAAACCAAACACGCATAAAAAATAAAATTGAATTGTATAACTCATAAAAATGGATATTAAATAGATTAATAAAATTATAATGAGTCATATACATTTTTAAGGGGTTATGGATTTTGGAATTATTGATTCTATGATTATTTTATTGGATATTAATTTGAAGAATAAAATTGGACTAAAGATTAGGTGATTCTAAAAACTATTTTACATTCTTTGGTTTTGTCCACTTTAATGCAAAATTCTAAAGATGTTGTTGTTTTAGTAATCATCAAATATGATCTAATTTTTATTAAATTTTATTTTCTAGGAAATACATGTTTCTAATATAGTTTTATGACAACAAAAATATATTCAAAAAGTACTCTTATTTCAAAAACACATCTTTATCACTCTGAGATTATTACATCTTCACTCAATCGTGATTATTATTATATGAAATATATTTATACCTTTTGTGATTAACAATTTTTAATAATGAATGTATTATTTATGAAATGAATCCCATTCCTTCCCATTGTTTATTTTATGTCCATGATTGATATACGTTCTATCTAGAAAGCATGATCGCCTAAATTTTATGTTGTGATAGGTCTACCTAGAATTATATATCCCTCAAATTCATTAAGTAATGTGATTCATCCTATGATATAATGTTGAATATCCATTAAAATAATTCTATAATTTCTCTCAATGATGATGTGATGAATATGAACATATGTTATGCACGAACATGTTGCTAGATTTTTTCACAACAGTTTGTGGTATTGGACCACTAAGACATGATTTTTTAATTTAATGAATTTTCACATTCTGATTAAATTATAAAATTCAACCCCCATGATTATTAATATGAATATATTATAATTTTATAATGAATAATATTGTCACCCATGTTATATTAACTCGTGTCCTTTTATATTCTCTTACATGGATTTTAACTAATCAATTTATTCTATGTATATACTCTGGTTTTTACTTAAACTAAGGAGTACGTGAAGTAAAATACATAAATTTGGAATAATAAATTATAATATTTTCTTTTTTTATGCTAAAATTCAATATATGGTCCTAATTCTCCAAATACACGAAACCATTGGATCCTTATTGTTTAATGCTATTTTGTTTTTTATAATTAAAATGATGTACTAGTTATATAAGAAAAATTACAGTCTCTATAATTCCATTATAAATATAACATCTTAGTATATGGGAGATACCAGTATTTTATATTATAATATTTTAAGATGATTTTAAATAGTTAGATGAATGTGTGAATCCAAAATTGATCATATAAAGGTTTAATCTTCATTGAAAAACATATTTAGGTTTAACATAATGACTTACCAAAATGGATTTATAATCTCACCATTTCTCCTAGGTTGTGGTGTGGATTCAACAAAGAAATTTCATTATCACAAGGTTGAACTATATGATTATGTATGTTTTTAATTTAGAGGTGAGGGTAGGCCTTTTATTAGTGAGGTGAGTGGTGAAATTGTAATTTTTGATTTTAATTTGTCCACCCATGTTTAAAACAAAATATAATGATCCAAAATGGACTATTATAAAATAATATTAGTGATATGATCCAAATATTTCTATAAAATATTTTATATAAAATTTTACGTCATTTTAACCATTATATTAGTAGTTTAACACCCCTATGTAATACCATTTTTATGTTAACAACAATAAATAGTTTTCTCTCTATTTTTATTATTTATTATAGTAAAAAATTATTTTTACAGTCTTATATAAATTAAATATTGAATAATTAAATTATTTAATCTAATTTTAAAAATTAAAGTCACAGAAGTGGAAAATTTAAATTTTAACTTAAACATAAAAACATGATGAACAAGTCATTTTATAAAGAAAAAATATTAATTTTTTTTAAATTTTTTTATATAAAAAAATAAATTAATTTATATTATCTAAATTAGAGTTATATATATATTTAACTAATATTTATTTTAAAACCTTATAAAAATATTTATTTTCTTTTTAAAATCATTAAAAAATGAAAATTTATTATGAAGAAAAGTATTTCTCTCAATTCATTGAGAACATAGTCTTCTCATAAAATTTTCAAAAATTCCCCATAACTGATATTTAAAAGTTGATATGAATAATTTAATTAATTTTCTCAATGAAATTTTCTAACGTGCCCAAAAATATTTTTTATAATGTTCTCAAAATGTGAAAAATCATATTTTTTTGAAAAATAATATTTTACAGTATAAAATTTTATTTATTGTATCTCATGCATAGAAAAAACATAAGATTAATGTTATATATTCGAATTAAAATATAATATATCTAAATTTAAAAAAAATATCATCCTTGAAAATTGATTTTTTTACATGATTTCAAAAATGTTATTGGGAATAAAAAAATTTCATAAAAAAATTTCATTATTTTTAAACGGTTCAGATTTTTATATATAAATAATTGGTCACCTGTGAATTAATTTTATATAAATGTGAAAGCCAAATATTTTAATAATTTAGTTATTCATATTAAAACCCACTATTTCAAATTCCAGATTATAATAGTCAAATAAAATAATAATATTTTAATAGAACGAGGAGTTTTGTTTATAATCGGTGGTCCCTATAATTGAAGGAAACAATTTTGTTGCATGTAAAAAAAACTATCATGAAAAAAATATTTTTTAAATAAATTATTTCAATAAATTTTAGAGTTTTTCAATTACCATCATTGTAAAGATACCAATGTGGTAAAATCTATGAGTATGAATGACCCTATAACCCTATCCATGATATGGATTCTAAGGGATCCAATAATCCTAGATATGTATAGGATAAACATGTGAATATTAAAAGGATGATAATCATATAAGGATTAACTAATATCTTGACCATCCATTACTAATAGTATCAAGGAGTCATAGAATAAAAATGCGATGATGGAAAAAATGATAGTTATTATTTTAGAGTTCGTATTTTCTATAGATGAACATATAATTTTTTGGAACCTATTTATGAATCCCATCACTATCAGAATACAAGGGGGAAAACCTGGATGATTCATAATGACTATAATATAATATCTATTGTAGAAGAAAAATGTTGTATAAAAAATTAAAACCAAATATTTTGTGGGACACCATGAAGTTATAAATTTTAAAATTTATATCTCAATGCATATTACGACAATATATGAAGGTTGAATGAAAGAAGTAAAATGATATGATAAATCATTAAACCTAAAACTATGTAAATGGGATAAAATATCCATGGATTTCATCATTGGATTCCAAAGGATGCTTAATGAAACTAACTCAATATTGGTATTTTTCAATTGTCGTAACAGGTTAGTGAATTTCATTTAAATCAGGGAATATTTATTTCTTAAATAACTCACCATGATATATATAAGAAAATTTCTAAGTCTTCTTGGACAACCAATGTATATTGTTCATAATAGATATCCAAGGTTCAGCTTTAGTTTTTTGAGAATCCTTAAGTAAATTTTTGATACATAATTGAGCTACAGACTTTCTTATCACCCCTAAATAGATCGCTAGTCTACAAAAAATATTGAAACTCTATATGATATATTGCGATCAATTTCGAGGGATTTTCATATTTTTTGGGATCAACGCCATCCCATGGTTGAGTTATCAAATAAGAACACTTTCCATTCAAGATTTATAATTGCACCTAACAAAGCATTGTAAGGGAATGAGTGTTGGATCAAAGATATTTTTATGATATTAGAGAGTGGAAAATGATTTCACGATATCATGTCCAGTAGAAGAATTATATTGATCTAGAAATTAAATATCACATAAAATTCTCATAAATTCAATAGAATATATATGCATAAAATCACTAGTGTGATCAAGAGATTGAAGAAAAAGATAATTTTTCCAATAAAAATATAATTGGTAGAAATTAATGATGATTTATAATAAGGAAAAAAATATTCTTTGATATATCACCCCCATCAATTCCTTGATCACATCATATATGTTTCTATCCACTATAAATACCACCTAAACTATCTCATGTACTCAATGGGATCCATGAATCCTTATTGTAGATGTACGTTACAAAACCATCATATGTACTGAATCCAATGGTGGTACTACTAGAGAATTATCTTCCAAACTAGGAGAAGTTGGTGAAAATATTATATCCTAGATAAAAAGATCTATAAAATAAAGAAAACCCACCTTATCAAAATTTTATGGTGGAACCAAATGTTTTAGGAAGAATGTAGGAACTTTTTTAATAAATGAAACATAAATTCTCCCAAACTTTTTAATATAATAAATGAATATTTTGAAGGTGAAATTTTTTAATAGGGGATATATAATGACTTTCAGTTTTATTAATGATACTCTTTTCTTGAATGAAAAATTTCCTTATCAATTAATCTACATATAGAAAAAACATTCAAAAACATTGGTTATTTTAAACCATTATATGTTATGTCATACTGGATTTAAAATATCATTATGAAATATGACCATTGTCAGTAAATCTTTTATACAGTAATAATATATTTATTATATATTACGGTTTATTATATATTCAATTGATACAAAAAAATTAATTGATTCCCTCTAATAATATAATTGAACCCTATGAATCACATTTAGTGGTGCTTTTATGGGAGGTATAATCAATAATATTTTCCACTGACCCAGACTAATTCGATATTAAACTGCTAATGCATAAGTGAAACCATTTTTGGGAGAAATATAATCTCATAGATATCATATCCTATTACCTATTCATTTATCCAACCGAACAGAATCTCACAATCGAACACATTTTTAGGAAATTATCTATTTTTATAAAATTATATATATCTAGACCTTTGGAGTATGAATTTTTATATATTTATAATAATAATACTTATCTTTTATGACTTTATAATTATTAAATAGTAAGCTTCAGAAAAATTATTTTTTTATATGATGAAAAAATTATATTATTATTTTATATGTGTAATTATTTTATTAATATCATATATAAATATTAATCACATAATAATACACTTCCATTAAATAGAGTGTTGAATAATGAATTGAATTGCTACATGGAGATGGGAAGCCATGCATATATACAAATGAATCATTCACATCCCATTTAATGAGAAATAGGGTTTATAGTGGTGTTTTAATAATAAATATAATATTTTAATATATTTAGGATATTGAATATATTATCTATTATGAATATATATGATTTTTATGTGGGAAAACAAAAATTTAAATTAATGTGATCAGATCATGTGATTACTTGTTCTTTGTAATGGTTCCTCTAAATCATCAATAATGGGATGTAATTATGGTATTTTGGGAATATAAAAAATCATATATAATTATTTTATATAAGTGGAGATGATAAATTGGTAGATTTTGGTCTATTTATAAGGCTCAATAAGTAGAGAAGAAGATAAATAATGTTGCCTTGTAAGTTTTTGGGGAGGCTTACTCTTGGAGTTTCTAAAAATATTAAATTATTATAAATTGGTTTTTAATTCTAAATGGACCCAAGTTGATAATTTTAGAAGACAAGAAGAGTACATGATGAAATAATTTCATTTAATTACATTGGACTATTTTGGATGACATATGTACTGTAATAGTTTAGTTTTAAGACTCGTTAAAATTTTTGAGAAGTACTATATTATGAATGTTTTCTATCATTTAAGAGATAATTACATTACATAAAATTATAAAAATACTCATATATAGAAGATGATTTATTTTTTAAACCATAATCCATTACTTTGGATAAAAATAATATTTATATAAATCTTATATCATTTAATAAATTATTTGTTATTATATAATATCATTATTCTCATTTTTAATAGTTTTCATTTATTTTATCTTTAAATACATCAAAAAATGGGAAATACAAATATTTTTCTTTAAAACAACCCTTAAATATCATATAGATCTATAAAATTCAAGGGATGAATTAAATCATTCAATTAATATCACTTGTAAATTTGATAAAATAATTTATAAAATACATTCTTTTATGTAACAGTTAAATACTACATTCAAATTCAATTAGAAATTATGGTCATTATAAAAATTTAAAAAAAATAATTTTTATCTTGAAAATAATTTCCTTAATAGATAAATAGAAACATATATTCATTTATAAATTTAATTTTTACCTTTTTGTATAGAGAAGAGATACTAAAAATAAAGAAAGTGACATTTTGCAACTTTTTAGAATTTAAATATTATTTAGGAAATTTTCTAGGAAAACTCTCTAGTAAGACAAATAATTTCAACACAATGATTATAATGGTTAAATTCCATTCATAACATAAGAATTATGATGGAATAATATGGCCTAAAAAATTAGTTATATACAATATTAAGGACATCTACTATTAACCATGTTGATAAAATTTACCATGGTTACTTTTCATAAATGAAAAAAATAATATAGCGATGTATTATTAACAATTATACATATTACATCATTTATGATGAATATTCAAAAAATTACAAAATTACATGACCATATACCATAATAATTTATTTCCATTGGAAACGTGGAAAAGGCCTTCTAACCTAGTGAAAGATCATTAATATATCTATTAAATATCTTCCACTCTAGTCCTTCTTCCTCAAACATTCCTTCATAACATGGGGAAAAGAAAAATAAGAAAGTAGTGAGAAAAAATTATCAGTATGTTTAAATAAGGAAAATGTGTAAGAATAACATGAATGTAATGATTTGAGAATGTGAGAATACAATTTTTTGATCATACCCTACATATCAAAAATCATAATCCCGAGACATGGAATAGAAATTTGTAGTTCATAAGGCCTAAATCATATGGAAATCAAGAGCATAATCCATGAAAGAATAAAAAATGAATAAGACAAGAAAGTTTGCTATAAAAATAAAAATATAACATTGTGGACATGTATATATAGAAATAGGATCACACTTTAAGTTAAGGAAAAGAAATCTTGATCTCTCAAAGACTTAGGGACATGAAATATGGTCAAAACATAATCTTGTGAACATGAAATAATGTTCACTTATAACATGGTGAAAATGTAATTAGGTTCAAACCAAAAATTATGGACAATACCATTGGTCCACGAATAACATTTTGAATATTTTAACATGCTCATTTATACCATTATGCACACAGAATACGTTTTACTCATAACATTGTAAACACGTAAGGAGGTTCAACAATTAACTTATGCACATCAAACCTAGTACTTGAATATGATTTGGAACATGTAATCAGTTTCAAAGATCAAATTTATATTCATCAGTCATCTATCATTAACCAATGCATTATAGATGTATATAGGTCCCACCCATCACATAATGAAACCATATATACATGTTCCATAAAAGATTCATCAAATCATGACCCATGAAATGATATGGGTCATATAAACATCAAATCATAAATCATGAAATGATATTGGTATCATTAAAATTACATCAAATCATAATCCATGAAAATATATAGGTTTAATAATAATTTATTCAATGAATAACCGATTAAAATAATTAGAATTCAGAGAAATATAACTCATTGAATAGAAATGGTTTTTATAAACATCATTCCATCAAAACATGAGCCATTCAATATAGAATATGAATGCATCTTTTGGCTCATTTCCTAGAAGGAAATGAGTGAAATTAATAGATGTCATCTTATATTGGAAATAACATGGAAATATATATTCAATACATTTTTTATGAAAATATCCTTTCATCATTTAAAATAATTTTAAAAACATAACCATTTTAGAAATCGATTTTCTTCAAAATTTCATTGAAAATGTAGACACAACACTTGAAAACATTTTAAAAACACTTTTCCCATGGAAAATTATAATTGAATCTTAAAAAAACATTTAAAATAATTTTCAATCAAAATTAATTTAAAAAATAAAAAAATAAACTTTTAAAAATGTTACCATATCTTCAAGGAAATGATTTTGGCTAAGTCAGCACATATTTTACAAGGTAAATAAGAAAATTCATTTTTTACACGGTAAAAAGTGGTTGAAATATCCTATGTTTAGAAAATGAAAAATATATCCCTTTTAAAAAAGTTTTAATATTTTAAAATTTTAAATATTGATTTTTAGTATTATAGGATAAAATTTTAATATTCATTGAAACCCTTTTCTAAATACATTGATTTGAAAAAACACAGATTTCAGACCAACGGGAGATGTAAAGTCAGACATTCTAAAAAACACCTTCTCTATCATATTATGTAACAAAGAGTAAAAATGGTAAAAATAGATGAATATATCATGAATAAATTGTTTATAAGAAAATTAATGTGTGGTATTGAGAGATGGGTCATAATATTTCATGAAAAGAAGCCAAATCATAAACAAACTCGATAAATGATGAGATAATGTCAATAAACTGTTACCATATTGATAAAAATAATTCATTATGGAAATAATAACATTAATTGAAATTTAAAATAAAATAAAAATTGGTAATTTCATTAAATAATTTTTCAAAAGACAGTATATACTCCTTAATGAAAAATATATTTGCATGACATGTCATGTGTCTATGAGAAGGAAAATTTAGACTATGTTAATTTATCGATCTGGTAGATTATGAAAGATAAAACCCATGAAATAAATATAACTAAATAGATATATATATATATATCCATACAAATAATTATAATAATCATGTAATTCATCCATGGGAAGTATATACATAACACTAAAAAAATTACTGGTGATTAAGGCATGTATCTCAAAAAATAAAACTCGAGTTAAAATTCTCAAACCATGTATCATGACATTCATCATAATCATTCAAACCACCAATTAATAAATATATTTAAATTATAAATATATTAAATAACCATATTATTATATCTAATATAATATATTTTTTGTTTATCAATTTATATTACACTATTATTATCATTTCAATGTTATGGTTTTGCTACGGGTAATATTGGTTTTGTTTTCGTGCATGTGTCTTAATTTATTGTATATTTGTAACTTATACTTATATAAATATTTAAATAATGTAAACCATTATATAAATTTCATCATTATTCATTATATTTAAAATAATAATATATAGAATATATAATTACAAAATGGAATAAACCATTCATAGAGACAGTTGGTCGTACGTACGCATGAATGATGGCTATGTTTTACTAACGGATTGGAATAATAAAATTAAATGAAAAATATGTATATTTATATATGTATAAATTATTATTATAGTATAATTATTATGACATATATATCATACATGTTCACTAATCATATCCTCAATACATTACATGAAGTGTTTGAATGAATGACATCACCTTATGGGGGCGGCAGTCCATACATTCTAAAAAAATTATCATATTTACATAAGATAGAAGCATTAGGGTATGTTTTAAATAAAAATTAATTTATAATAAAATCCCTATAAATATTTTATTTATCATATATAAATATATTTACCATCCTAATGTCCAATATTATTGGAATTAAATGAAAAATGAATAATCACCATTTTGTTAGGTTGTTGTTCGCCATACAAGTAAACAGTTCTTTATTTCCCATTAAATGGATGTGTGTGTAATTTTAGGGAGAAACCATATAATAAATACATATTATTATATTTGGGATACTATTTTTTAATAAAATAATGGAATATAAAGAGTTTCGGGCATGGTGAATTGAAATAAAAGAAATGACCTTGGGGGTGGGTGTTACCTTTTAGAAGATAACTCCTTTTGGTTAGCACCAACAGGATTAATTTGAAATATTTATTATTAAATTTAGTATTCAAGGAATAATGGAGGGTTGTTGGTAAGTTTATTTGGTAGATCACCACTGATCATAAGTGGTTTGATAAGTGTGAGGATGTGGGATATTTAGTGACCATTTATAGGGAATGAAAAAGTCACATTTGAATTTTTGAAAACATGTTAGGTGTACCCCTGATTCTACCAAATGTGGTCATAAAATATAGGGGACATTTTATGGAATTCATATGTCCAAAATATTGGTTTCCAAAAAGTAACTAGGTAATTTTGGCCATAAATTTTCTGTTCAATCATTTGATAGACTTAATTTTACATTATTCCATGTAATTATTTTTAACAGCATTCACTATTATTTTTGGAAAAAATTAATGTTTTACATATTGTAAATTATATTTTATTTTGAATCATAATATTGAATCGATTTTTCAATATTTCAAAAATTGATGTTGAAGAAAATAATTTAAAATTAATCATATAGACCAAAATATAAGGTATCTTTTAAAAGTAAAAACATCCAAATCTTTTTTATGTTTTTATATGAAATTTCAATAATAAATTGATTATGATTTAAAAGATTGTATTAATTAAAAAAATATATATAATTAAACTCTTAAAACATTATAGAACTCCATTTTACATTATAAATATATTATATTAATAATATTTTTTGAATGGAAATTAAATATTATTCACATATTCATTAAAAATGAGACATCAATGAAAAATAAAAATATTAAACCTAACCTATTTATTTTTTTATATTTTAAATATGAAGATTATTTACACATATAATAATTATTAGTGTTAAAAAATTGTTTTTTAAAAAGGTTCTCCATTAAGAGGTCATAAAATAGGTTTTTATATTAATAATGTATTTTGGGCATAAAATTTGGTTTGTCCTTTTCCAATACCTATATAATCTAATGTATGAACATAAAAATTTTTATGTAGAATATTACATAAACATAAATTAATAATTGTAATTAAATTAATTTATTTGGATAAATTAACATTGTGAGCTAAAAAACAATAATATTCTCATTTATATTCAATATGTTTTCAAATTAATTTTTAATTACTTTTTACAAAATGAAATCATGTTACACTTGTGTAAACCATATATTTTCAAAATTTAGATAACTCTATTCATAAAAACTAATTTGAAAACTACGTTATGTCTTATTATATTAAATAATAAATTTTTAAATATTATATTATTGTTCTGTAAAACTCGGTCTCGTGTGTAACATTTTCTATCCTCTGCGTTCAATGTATGGAATACTAACCATTATGTTTCATGTAGTGTATGAATACCTTGTTATTTATTTTAATCTAGGAAAAACAATGTACTTTAATATAAAATTATCTGTTTTAGTATTGTATGAAAATAAAAATCACAAAATCATTATATAAACATGATAATAATATTCCACAGAAAATTTGGGGTTTACATAAAAGGAAACTATATACCAATTATAGACCTACTACTTATAAATGTTTAATTAATTTTATATAATTATATACTTATAAATGTTATAAATAAATTTTATTATACGTCTGCAAAAGCCGATGAAAATATCTTTTTAGGAGAATACTTTTTTAAGCATAAAAATTGATTTATTATTATTCAATTTAGAATATAAAATATAAGATTATTATTTAATATTTTATATAATATATAATATTTATATATAATTAATATAATTAATTAATTGTTATTAACATTATTTTTTGGGATCAAAATACATTACGAACATAAAAATTGTTTTTTTAGAAAAAACGTCTCCTTTAATTTTAAATTATTATTATTATTTCTAATTAATTGATATCCAATGAATTTATTGTATACCTGTGTAAATAATGAATTTTCACAATTTAGTTAGTCCTATTAATTCCAAATAATCCAATGGTTATGAAATAATAATATTTTAATTGTGTATTGTTGTCTGTCTATAGTGGATGTTGCATGTAACTCAAGCTATCAGAGAAATGAAATTTGTTTGAAAAAATTAATTCCATAAAATATTGGGGTGCTAAACTCTATGATATTAAAATTATTTCACCCACATATTTACATTTCTAAGATATAAACACCTTGTGATACTTCTACCTCATCATATCCCCATTTTCTTATATATCTTCCTCAAATTAGTGGGTTTTTCCCTAAATCATGGACCAGGTGAGCGGTCTTATGTCATATAACGTTATCTATATAATATAGAATCTCCACAGGTCTTTCCTAATAAACACATTTTTATCCATTTCTATAATTTATGAGTTCAATACAAGTGAAATATATATCATGTAATTTCTCATAGGAGATTCATGGAATACATCGTGATCTTGAGAGAGAATCGGTGTTATTCTCAATCAATAATCTACCGTCATGATATGTTCATGAATTTAAAAAGGAACGATATACCTAGGGTTTAGAATTCCCTTCATTACAAATACCATCTTCCTTTTCCAAAGAGGTTTTCATAGTAATTACTTGTCTCTATATTCAAACCATAGATCATTCCAATGATTTTCATGAGAAAATTTTTTTGGACTCAAATATTCTCTGATGCGATGACAAGTGGATCTATCCTTACCATCAATTTACAATTATAGATTTGGTCTCATTAGCTTTCATAATCCAAATTCATTCCATCACATTTTACTTTTTCAAAACCTTCCATTGAGGGATTTATGAAGATACATCATAATGTGGAGTGAAAGTTACTATGGTATGAAAATTGAACTAAAAGATGGTGTTAATCCCCAAAAATTTTGATGTCTATGGAGAACACTCTCCAAATGAATTCTAAATTTTGAATAGTCCAATCAGACATACCATCTATCAAAGGATGATAAATAGTGATTATATATAATTATGTATATATATATATCATAATATATTCTCCAAAATATAAAAGTAACCCTCATATCATAATAATATACAATTGATAGTGGAACACCATGGAATCATTCACCTTCCGTAAGGTATAAAAATATAATTTTATAATGATAAATAACATCCACAATGGAATAAAAGTGTTCTAAATTTTTAAGACGATCAGAAAACCCATATATAATTATACCATTTATATTTTTTTGTGATTTTTAATGACAAAATATCTGGGGATGATTTCACATATCTATTTAGCATCTGTAATTGTACCAAAATCCCCTATGAATTTTTTCTATGTACCTAAAATTTGTGACATAATAAAAACCATGAGGTTTACTCAACAATGTCTCTCTTCATTCCATTTAATTATATATAATCTCTCGAATCTATATTCCTCTTCCTACTTTCTAGATAAATTGATAATGAATAACTATGATCTTCAACAAAATAGTCTTTAATTAAAAATGGGACTGAAGGGAAACATACACATTTATTGGATCTTATAACTCCATCATAATGAATTTGAACTGAAGAGAATTTCTAACATTATTTACTAACTATATATCATCCTTCTAGAACTACTTAATCTTAAAATTCCTAAATTTTTGAACAATAATTTGATAATGAAAATAATTTTCTCCACAGAATAGTATTAGAAGACCCGCCCTTTATATTCTCAAAAAATTTGATCTGTTTTGATCATAATAATATATATCATTTTATGGTCCTTATGAGTCAAAGATTTATCCACCTTGTCCCCTTTCCCATTGAGTGATTGTATTAAGTAGTGAAAATGTTGAATTACCTCAAACCATCTCTTTGGTTCATGTGTGGATATTTTAGATTGGAAATGTTGGGTAAACTTTAATAATCATTATTAAGGTCACACATTTCTAAATAGATATATGACCATTATATCATTGATCTGAAATTAACAGAACTAATTCTAAATGATGACATAGGTAATTTTTTCCGTGGACAATAAATTTTCATGAGGCTTAAGATACAACAATATTATTGTGAATGAGGATTCATCCTAGTCCATTCCTTGGGGAATATCGATAGATTATATACCCATATCCAATATAGGGTAGTCTGTGTAATGGTGTGATGAATAGCCTTCTATTTAGTTAAATAAAAAATCCCTCAAATTCAATATTTAATAGGAACATTGATTTCATCCGAGTTAACATTGCGATATGATTGGATACCCATGGAAATTTATCCTCAAATCACTAATAATATCTATCTAAACCATGATTTTTTTTTCATATGGTAGGTTTGGTACCATGTTCAATAACAACTGAAATTGAAGGGTTTGCTGATGTACCCTAAGAGGAAATTTCATAACCAACTAATAAAACCACATGAATCGAAATTTCATAGTAATAAATATTTTCATAAATCATTTCCATACTATTGGTGTTCAGAACAATCCATGAGTAGTCTTCATATTCGTACATGACCTTTGAATATATTAGAATATCAACAATAAATAATACTAAAAACTAATCATGGTATTTAATCTGTTTTTTATTAATCAATATTATGATTATACTTAGGGAATTAGTAAGGATAAATGTAATATCTATAATTTTCTAGTATCCATTCCTTGGTGAAAATCACAATGAAAATGCAAATTGATAGCTTAGGATTTAAAATATAGACTACTTGTGAAGATAAATATAAAATAAATAAAACTACAAGAATTATATTAGATGATTATAATATCTAATATTATAATAACTACTATTAATATATGAATTTTATTTATTATACTTTCGGTGATAATGAATTCAATATAACATATGTGTTCAAATTATATTTCCAAAATTGGGACACTTTATCTCTTTCCCAAAAAAGAACATATAATATCAATGAAATGTGGTTAAATACCTATTATATCAAATATGGTTAATTTATGATGAAACATAATGAACTTATTTATGATATGTATCATTTTTTCAATTTGATTTTAAACAAAATTCACATATTGGGAAACATTGATTTTTATAAATACCATGTGATGCACCTGCTGATGTTCCTACAATAATGAAGGTGAGGACCTCAATATCATCAATGATTTAGGTGATATTACAAGGATAAATATTATGGATATTATTATAATGTTAATGATGTATGATGAGGTTGATACAGTCAATAGATAAGTCAAGGATGAGCTAAAATGAAATTTGTTTCAATTAAATCAACTTACACAAAAATTAGAAATTTCAGGATGAAAGCTTAAGTTAAAAATAATCACCATCTTATAGAGACGAAGATATGGTCTATCTAGATTGAATATATAAAAATATATATGAAAATAAAAATATCTTTTGGAATCCCTGATATAAAGGTAAATATGATAGTTTAGGAAATTTGATAAAGGATTAGAAGAGAGAAAACCCTTAAAATCAATGATATTTGTATGAATGTAAAATTAAATGGCATATAAATGCAGAAAATATTAAGTTTAAATATTAAAAATAAATATTATGATAAGGATAAAAAATAAATGAATGATATTTTGATTGATTTTGTTGACATATGACATTATTCATATAGTACCCAAGTGTATAGTAATGACAAAAATAACTTGTGTTTTATGAAAAACACATTTTAGGTATAAAATATATTTCTTTCTTCTTCCACACATATTTCATAACTTTTTGGTGATGAAAATAATGATGAGAAAATTAATAATAAAGAGATGTTCTAATATTTTAACATTTTAGAGGATACATTCATTGAGATTAATGTTAAATACAAAAATAAAATGAAACAAAATGCATAACTAGTAATTTTATTTATAATATTTCTATAGAAGAAGTGAAAAATGATTAATTATTTAAATTAGATAATGAATTAAAATTTTCAAATGAGAAATTCAAGAATAAAATAGACTTATTTAATACTAGGTTAGATACTCTCAATCATATAAATTTAGAAAATAATGCACTTGAATATGTTACTAGGTTAGATACTCTCAATCATATTTCCAATTATGAAGAATACAAAACAAGTTTTTACAATTTTTGACCTAATTTTTTTCCAATATTTTAGAATCTTCTTATAGAAAACCTATTATGAAAATATAGGTTCCTAAATCTTTAAGTACTAACTTTATTTGACACAAGAAGATTTGGGTATCAAAATCATTTTTCCTATAAAATGTGTCTTATATGGTACTTCCATGAAGTTCACTATTTAGAACCTATGGTACATAGATAGTGGATGTTAGAAAAACATAAATAGAGATTATTCAGTCATCAATAATTTGATAAAAGTGGATTATAGAAATGTCCCTTTTGGTGATAATGCTAAAGATATAATAATTAGGCTAGGCCAAGTGGGTAATTCATACTCCGTGTTAATTTCAAGTGTTTTATATAAATACAGTTTAATGTAAAATATTATTAACAAATCATAGTAAAGTGATGAAGGTTTCCAAGATAAAATTGAATACAATTCTTGTAATTTTTTTCATTCTCTATCTTATTTATTGTTTACTATCTTCTGTAATGACAATATTTATTTAGTTAATTTAGATTCATTATTTTTCCATAACATTTACTAACTATGATTCTTTCACAATTAATCATGGATTTTTCATTAGATACTATTCCATTATAATATTCACTCAGATAAAAGATAACAATAGAATGGTTTAGTCCATGATCTATATAAATTTTAATTCCTTAAAGATAAATTATATGAACAATGTTTTAAAGGGAAAAATAAATCAATATATTTTAAATCAATGAATGATGTTTCAAATTCTCAACCACAAGATGTGGTTCACTTGTATTTTTTAGACAATCAATCATTTCTAGTTTAAATGGGAATCAATATGTTTATGTCATTGTATATTAATTTTCCAGGTATACGTGTGTATTATTTATAGCTCACAAAAGTGAATTATGTTATTATTTTAAATTGTAAGCTAAATATATAGAAAATCATAGTGCACATAATATTCAGACCATAAAATGTTATCATGGTCATGAGGTTGAAATTAAATACATTTAATTTATTTTCTCAAAAAATGTTTATAATCATAAATTTTCCAAACCAAGGTCCCTATAACTGAATGGAGTAGTAGAATGACATAATAATGGAAATCAAGAATGTTCTCAAACTATAAATAATGAGTATAAATATCCAATTTTTTGGGATAGAGGATGTGTATAAAATCTATTATATAATCAATAATGTTTTAATTAGACCACTAATAATGAAACTTCCTAATGAACCAAGTAATAGTATAAACTAGAGTGTAATTAATGTAGAGTATTTTTTCTAAATTTATTTATTCTGAACACTAAGGATAATCTTCAAAATATATCATCAAAGAATGATGAAGGAATTTTCCAGGGATATTCAACTTATTTTAAATCATTAAATGTGCTTAACAAATGAACCAATACTATAGAGGAGTCTTTTCATGTCATGTCTGATGAAACATGTCCACAGGAACTTAAAACCCCATTATAAAACATTGAGGAATATATTTAAACTCTTAACAGTAATTTTAAACCCCCAGACATATGAATAAATAAATATAATAAATCATTTAGTTATGAGGAAAACCCTATACTATAATCAATAGTAGACAATAATATGACTATAACTTCTTTTTAATGAACTATTAGGAATCATAAATACCATCCTCTATATTCTATTGTTTAATATATATATAGAGTAATGAAAAAATTATATTCACATAGAAATAAGGTTGAAAATAATGAATTATTATCAAATATTGATGCTAAGAACATCATTCATTAAATCAATGATGAATTTGGTGTGATTGAGATAAAAGAGTATTGGAATTGGTTTTAAATAAAAAATGCTTGGGTACATATATTCAGACCTAAAAATAGTACCCCTATTTGACCAAAATTGGTATTTAGAGACAAGGTTAGTAAGTTAGGAACTATAGTAAGAAATAAATATAAGTGGTTTTCACAAGGTTAGTTTCTAAAAGAAAGTATTAACTACGATGAAACATTTTCAATAGTGTATAGAGATAAATTGATCACAATTATTCATTCCAATGGAGTGAATTTTTATTTCAGACTATATGAAATGGATTTCAAAATCTCACTCTTAAATAGTTATAAAGTATAGGATGTTTTTTTAAAAACAAACTAGATTTCAAAGTACACATTTTCCATATCAATGTTTTAAACTATCAATTTTTTTTTATGTTTTAAAATAGGATCATACATATTGAAAAAATTGGGTCATCTCTTTTTTAATTTAAATGGGGTATTTAAATGTATATATAATCCTACTCTTTTTATAAAAATAATTAATTATTTTTTGTTTAAATAAAGATTCATGATATTATTATTTATAATTATAAAATAGTTTGTATATTGAATTTTTCCAAAGTGATGAAATATGAATTTGAAATGAGTACAATGGGAGAACCTAAATTATTCATTGGTATGAAAATTTTGAAAATAAAGATTCCATTATATTAAATCAATGTAAGTACACTAATTAAATTCTAAATCATTTTTTATTTTATAGCACTATGTGTGGTGACATTCACATCAGTAACACTTGTATGTTAGATCATGATGAGGATATAAGGCCAATGGATAAAACTAGTTATAATGGTGTAATGGGTTATTTTCTTATCTTAGCTACTAGTTGGCTAGATATTAAAATTAGTGTGTGTATGTGTGTCAATTTTCATGAAAACCAATATTAATCTCATTTACTAGTTGGAAAATTTATTTCCAAATACCAAAAATATGAAACAAATTTTAGAAAATTTAATCTTGGAGGATAAGAATTTAACTTAGTGAGTTATATAGATGATTATTTTGGTGGGTTTTAGTTATATTGAAAAATAACCTGTAAAACATATCATATTTTGAGAATGTCTCTAGTATCATGGTTTACTATTTTTTTTATTTCACTATGTATCGCTGAATCTAAATACATAGATTTATGTAGTTTATATGCTCAAATGTTGTTGATCAAACACACTCATCTAGATGATGGATATTAATTAATATATGTCCCCATAAATTGTTAAAATAAAAGTTCCTAAATTATTTCTAATAATCATGAAACTCATTACATGAAAAATCATATTGATGTGATACATCACATTTTGAGAGACCATTTTCAAAAGGGTGATATAACGACTGAATTCAAGGAGTAAAAATCAGTATGATGACTATTTCACAAAAATACAAAATTATGACATATTAATGTACAACCAAAATTAATTAGGAATAGTAATTTTTATATTCACTGACCATTTTATGAGTTACCATTGGAGATTCACTAATGGTGAGTCACATTAGTAAACATACCAATTGAGAGTCACCGTTGGTGATTCACCAATGGTGTGTAACCATTAGAATTTCACCTTTGGAAAGTCTCCATTGATGAGTCACCATTGGTGAGTCACTGTTGGAGAGTCACTATTGGGTAATCACTATTTTTGATACACCATTGGCGATATATCGTTGGATAAGTCACGGATACATGGTTTTTAACCTATCTCTATTACATAGGTTAATTCTGTTTCTATTTATTTGTTTTAATTTAATTTCTGATATAAATTATTAATTATATATTATTATTTCTTGTATATAATGTATAAATTGGGCTTAAAATTTTAAAATCGAGTAACACACACTCATGCATACTTCATTTGAGCCATTTCACCTTCCTTCACTCCCAAAAAAAACATCCATCATATGCCCTTTATTTTCTGACTGTCTACAAAATTGTTGCAGTAAAAAATTATATTAAGTCATATTTTGAAGTGTTGTGGCCTACAGAGAATTCTTAAGGAGAACTGAGATGATCTTATATCATACCGAGTAATCCACAAGTTTTAAAATATGTTGTGGTTGTGAAAAAAGTTGTTGTCAAAAGTTTTCTTTCTAGTTATCCATTTGTTCATAGGGAGATCTAAGACCAAGTATGGTTTGAATATATATCCATAAATTTTAGACTATTAAATCATAGGATGGTTCATCAATTCTATCAGTATTATGAGATTAATTTAGTCAATAAGAAGGATTTGATGTGAAGAATGATATATTGTAATGAAATTCTCATTTCTTCAAATGAATGTGAAAAATGATTATGTATTACTTATTGAGTAGTTTTTTTATGATAATCATGGTATTATACCATGTGATGCTACATCTACTAGAGGAGAGACCAGAGATCATAATGAGGGGGAGAAATACACCATTTCAGTTATCCATGTTTGTGATCTAATTTTCCTGACTCAAGTGACTCCTCTTAGAATATAACTGGTATCACATGATGTGTAGGATAAATTAATAGGGTATGATCATATTTTTTGGACTATTCCCTGAATTATAGTATGATTTTGGATACTATAATGATTCTCATGAAGGATAAGTGGTATTATATGGGGGGCTTCCACAATATATAAACATCATGGTCTCACAGATGAATTCTCAAATTAATTATGGATAAGTCCACAAATGGATAGTAAAACTATTAACACAGATGTTTTTGTGATAAATCCTAAAAGATAATTGGATGAGATGATTGATCATAATGGTGAGCATCACGTATCCCCTTCAATTTTTCCTCATTTGTGAAAAGATTTTGCAGTGACTATGGTGTCTAGTACTGAGTGTTTTGTTTCACTTCCACCTACTGATTCACTCATTTCCTATGATTTGTTTTCTATAGTATCTATTTAATAATTTAGAGGGAGACGCCATTCATACATTAAATATGATTTTCCTGTATCAAGATCCTCCAGTCACTGTTCTAAGTGTAGCTAATTATAGATACCTCTTTTAGCTTATCGTTCTGATTATCTAGTAGAAGATTAATTTTCACATTCAAGATGTTAAAATTGTTAAGAGATGGTTGGAAAACAAAATGGTTCCCATGAGATCAGTTATCGTAGAGTTAATATCCTTATTTGTAATAATTTAGGATGCTATGATGAAGAGGGTAATATATTTTCTTATAGTGGCATATATATCATCTAATAAACCTCCCTCAATTCAATTGATTATGAGTTAATATATTCTATAGTCATAGAATAGAATCACATGATTTTTTTCTATATTCATTCTACTCATCATGAGGATCTATGGTAGATTCATCATCATTTTGAACTCATATATAAATAGGTAAGGGAATGTTTATTTTATGCTCAAAGTGATTGGGAAACCATAACTAATTCCATTAAATATAACCTTTCCTAGGTTGACAATAAACTTGAGTTTAATTACAACATAAATTTTTTCTAAGAATATATGGATGTAACATTTTACTATAGATTTAAAGGAATAAGTAACTTGGTTGAATGTTTTATCACCCAATATTATGTTACATTGTAACACCCCAAGATTTTATGAAAAATATTCTTTTACTTTCATTGATGTCTTCTATTATACAGCACACCAAGTTTAGCTTGTACTATAAGCAACACCATATTAGCTTGCAGTATACACAATGCTATTCTTGGATTGTGTTACACACAATTTCATGTTCGTTTTATAATAGTCATTCTACGCAACGTTGAGTGTGTGTGTATATATATATACATATTCAATGTATAAATGAAATATGGTTTGATTATGTTATAAGAAACAATGAAAGATTCTTGCACAACACACAACCTTGACATGGCTTGCATTACACGCAATCACGACCTTCCTCGATAGCATGTGTTGTACGCAATACCGGGTTTTACAAAACAACAATATATTATTATAATATTATTATGAACTAGCCGTTATGAATAGTATTTACTAAATTTTTAATTTTATAACATTATAATTCATCTTACACATTTTCTATAAGATAGCATAAGAACAAAATAAATTTTTCGGGTAAAATAAGTATTTTTAAAAAAATATTGTTTTCCGCCTTTTGATGGTGCACCCACTTTAAATCTAGTTTTTGACATGTTTATAAGTTCAATTTAACAAAATAAAATTATTATTTGGAATCAGTATATACAACTTTATCTTGGATAAATTTTTCATATTATTCTGATAACTTTCATATTTTAATGAATAGTAAAAACACGCTATATTTTAATTAAAAATAACTTTTTTCATCGTAATAACTTATGTGGTTAAATAATAATATTGAATGGTTTTAATTTATAAATAGAATAAATTTTTACCATTTAATATAATTTATTTCATTAGCCTTGATTTTACATTGAATTCAATGGTTAAATAAATTCAATCTCTTGCATTGTTTTAAACAAAAACCCATTTTCTTTCGACAACGGGATTAATTTTAATTTAATTTCTGCAACTTCTGTGTATTGAATTTGCAAAAATGGATTCCATATTTGGAATCAGTGGGTCCAAATTATATTAGTATACTACTTTTTATTTTTGGGCTTTATGAATAGTAACAACGGTAAATTTTATTTACCATAGTAAAAGGTAAATTGGGTAATTAAGGGTAAATATAATATTATAAAATTATCCTAATAGTTGTATTAATACAATTGTATGATTATAATTTTTCCTAATTCATATTTGGGTCTAAATGGAATCCATTAGAACCCACTAGGAGGTGATTAAGACCTTTAGTTTATTTTATTTAAAGGAAAGTGAAATATATATCACTCAACTTTAATAATTAAAGTATTTTTAATATAAGTTTATACAGAATATAAATTCGGTTATAAATACTAATTTTAAAGATAATTTTTTTTTGACATGGTAATTTATATGTAATTTTTAAGAGTTATTTAACTACCTTGTTATCTTATACATTAATGATGCAGAAATTATTTATTTAGTGAAAAATCAATAATATAGTTTTTATTGAAATATTAATACATATCAAAAGGCCAAAAAATATGCACAAAAATTATTATTAGTGTATATATAAACCCTAATCATTCAATGGACGAATTTTGGACCATTTGGATCGTTATTAAGGTGATTATGACACTTATATTATTTTATTTTAAATGATGCCAAAGTTGTCACCTTCTTAATTTAATAAATATAACAAGTTAACTATTGTGATTTTAAGATGATAAATTCGAGTAAAAGTATTGATTTAAATTTTAATAGATTTATCTTCATTATAGGATTTTATTTTTAATTTTTATGCAACATATAAGTATATTATATAATTATACACAAATTTTGTAGGAATTATTTTATTAAGAGATAAACCAAATAAATGGTTTTAAAAATAATAAAATAAATAATATATGAACTATTTAATGTTATCCACTAATTTTATAGATACATATTACTTCTTATGAATCTATTAAAGCTTTTATTTTGAACATATCTTCTATATATAATTTATTTAAATTCAAATAAATGAATAGTGTCAAATTTGACGCTATTTTTATTTTATAAAAATAACATATTATTAAATTGTTTAAAAATCACAAAAATATTTAAAAATTATAAATTTAAATTTATATGGTATATAATTATATTAAATATCCAATTATGGAAAATTAACAACAAATAAGTAATTATTTGTGTTAATTTAAAATTTAGAATGTTATTACCACAAATAAAATTAAATTGATTAAATAAGGATAAATCAAGATGATAATATTGAAAATAAATTCCTAACTTGTCTAAATTTTATTGGTTGATGGGATTACAACCCTATATTATCTAATATTCGAATATGAGTCATTTTTTGAGGTTTTTAAGTGGGGTTAGATTTATTATAAATTAATATTTTTAAGATTTTCAAAGATACCCCTCCCCTCCCTTATAAAAGGGAACCTTCTCCCTCTCTTCCTCACACCACTTTGAGCCTTCAATCTCGGCCAGCCCCTGCCAAATTCTCTTCTCCACTTCCTTAGAAACATCCTAGAGGTCTTGGGCCTCTTAAAAGGCCAATTTTAGTGCCCTAAGAAGAGGTCTCAAAGAGGCGCTTCAAAGAAGAGGTAATGTTCGTTACCGATTCTTTCAACTTTATTTCTTCTTCCACTTTTTCTTCTTTAGTTGTTTCATTATGAAGTAATAACATCAGTATCACTAATATATTTATATGTTATGATAAGTATGAAACAAACCTATTTCACAATTTATCCATCCTACGGAAAACGAAATCACCGTGTGTGCGTACGTACGGAATACCGTCTCCACGCCGTGGTGTAATCTAGTTTCCACCACCACCTTACTTGGATGGGTATAATGGTGTAAATAATGACTATATATGATTATTTTAAAGTTATATTTATTCTTAAATATTATACATACACTTGAATACAATTCCATGATCATGGGAATGATATCATCGCTCGTGCGTACGTACGGACTACCGTCTCCACGACGCGATGAGATTCATTCTCAATGATTAACCATTCATGAATGATTATAAAGTATATATAATAAGTAATCATGAAATATATGACATAATAATTATACTGGATTTATGAATATATAAATTTATGTCATCTACTTAATTTCATTCAATTCAAAAAGGAAACGAAAACAGCGTTCATGTGTACGTACGGCCTACCGTCTCCATGAACAGTGTATTTCTTTCCATTTATCGATATATTATAAATATGTATATTCTGAATATATATTATATATAAATCATGTTTTAAATTCTGGATATAAGTAATAATTATCCAAGTGATCACATGAATAATTGCAAGTTAAAACACAAACGACAAATGAGACAATTTTACCCAAAACGCTACTTTAACGTGAATTTACAAAAAAACGGGTAATATAAAGTCAAAAGTGAACCATATATGATATAATAAAAATGAATATGATTCTTTAATAAGTTAATAACATTATTTAAATCATTATACATGGGGTTCAGATACGTACGAATCATATCGGACCTAAGGTAAGGGATAATTTTGCAAATCTCATTTTTATCCGAGATTGCTTAGTTGTAATTATTTACTGGGGTTATTGTTATCATCCATGTCCATGTTTCCTAAAAATGGTTTCATGTATGTTTAAAGTCATTTTTACCCACTTTTGACTTTTACTACATGGTATGTAAGGAATCTTTCTTTTGTTTACGTTACGAGGTACTTTTTGAATTTTCCGACAAAAGTACGATAAGAAGGCTTTTTTTAACGTATATGGAATGAAAGGATTTTTACGGTTTTATAAAGCCTTATTTTCATGAAGCTTCCTCCAAAATATTTCATGACTATTTTCAAAAAAAATCATTTTATTTTAAAATTAAATTGCATTTTGTGAAAAGAAAATGATTTTCAAGATGAAAGGATATTTTCCTCAAGAATTCATTTCAAGTGCTTTATCAAAACCATTTTCCATATAAGATGACATTATTTCATATGTGTATGTTTCAAGTATCATGTCTCTATGATTTAAATGGTTTCAATTTTCTTATTATGAAATGATATCCATTTCTTTTATATGTATTATGTGATGATGGGATGATGTTTATGAAAGCCATTTTATTTATTGGGTTATTATGAATGATGTATGTTTATTTTGTGGCACAAGTAAGAATGATTTCATTATGATATGGGTGGGACCTATATCTCCATACAATGCATTAGGTAAAGATTTTATATCTCATGAGATAGACATGGCTGGAGTGGTAAGTTTATTTGGTTCAGTGTTACAGGACTGAAACGAGGAGTGAACTCGATTCAGAATGGGACTTTGTCCACTAAGATGGTCTTGGAAGAAATGCCTTGGATACTATGGAAATCATTACATGTGCTTAATGGATTCCAAAATCACATGTTTTATTCCCATGCTATTTTATCATGGTTTATGTTCCATTATGATCTATGCCTTATGTACTTCCATGTTTTATGTCGTTGCTCAAGATTTTGATGTTTAAACATTATGTTCATGTTTTTAAGTTCAAATGTATATGGTATGTTTTATTTTATCCATGCTTACCCTTACTGAGAATTTGATCTCACCCTTTTTATGTTTTATTTTCCCCCAGGATCAAAAGAAAGGTTTTAGATAAGGAAACAAAAGTGGAAGATCTTTATGGGAGATGTTGAAGATCTTTCACCACAATTAGAATATTACGTTCGATGTTTCCAAAGACCCTAAACTATTATGGTCCTTGTGTGTCTGTTTTAGTTATGTATTAAGTATTCCACAAAAGTAATGTAATGTCCAAGTACATCAAGCTTCGGGTCTCTACAGTTGGTATCTGAGGAAAGGTTTAGTCAACCATTGGAAACTAGGATGCGAGAATATTAGTGAGGTCCCTAGAGATATTTCTAAGGTATGTCTAGGGATGTCCCTAAGGTTAAGTATAAGTATAGGTTATAGTACTAGAATTACGGTAATCCAAGATGTTAGATATTGAAGGTACTCCCGCTTTTTTATATTGTTTTCTCTAGAGTGATTTCTTCCTCTCACACTCTTCTTTTTGGGTTTTAGAAAATGGATGGAAAGAAGATGATTCATGATAATGGAGGATATGATGGAAAATGGAATGATATTCTTCATGATCAACCAAATGAAATGGGATTTGGAAGTCCAAAAATCATTTTTATGCCGAATCAGAAATCTCATAATATGATCAATAAAATCAAATTTGGTAAGTTTCCTGACTCGGCTAATAAGAGAAAGATGGAGTTTCATGATGATCATAGAGGAAAGAAAGTTCAATTTACCCTATGTAAATCATGTGGGAAGAGGCATCAGGGAGAATGTTTCAAAGGAACTGGATGATGCTTTGGGTGTGGAAAAGGACACAAAGCCAGTAAGTGCAACGGAAAAGGTTCAGTTAACACTAGGGATGAGGATAATGGTATTCCTACGACATCAACAATGGTTAAATGTTTTAAATGTGGAATGTACGAGCATTATGAAAACCAATGCCCTAAGGTAAAGTCTCATGAAGAGAATAAGTATAGTCGAATGGGTAGTATTTATCTTGATTATGATGAAGAGACTACAAATGATTTGTGAGTTGAAATCATTATTGAAGCTCGATCAATGGTTTAAGAAGGTAGTGGAATGATTACATGTTTATCAAGTGTAATTTTGTATAAGTAATCTCATGGTACTATGGAATAAAGAGACATCTAAGGATTGTTACACTGTTGTCTTTCCTTAAGTTTTGAAAGTGTATGATGAATGGTACCAGTAACCATGAAAGGCTATTCAGATATTTTTGGAAAGTAGAAGATATGCGCATAATGAAGGGATAAGAAGAAAATTAAATGTTTGATAGTATTCATGAGCTCATGACTGATATACGGAAATAGTTATATAATGGTTTGAGTGTATAGAATTTTGGGGTTTTGGTATGTGGAAATAGTTAACTTTTTAGAGCACTCATGTTTTCACTAAGGTTAAATGGGTATTCATTTTTCAGGAGAATACATGATTAAACCCTTCAAATGTTTGGAATGTGACCAACAAGAAATATCTTATGATATATGGGGATCAACGATGGTATTAACATGCTTGTTATATGAAATATCTGGTAATTGTTTTCACTATAATTTGATAATGGACTGAAATATTATGGATAATCCTAAAGATTGGAATAGAATATCTTGGAAATAAGTTAGTATTGTTTAAATATAGAACCTTTTTCGATATTATTGATGGGATGATATAGTAATTTAGTTTTAGAAAAAGGAAAACCTGCAGGACGGACAACGACCCATCGCGTCGGACAAGGTTGTGGGAATCGAACCCACAACCGAAGTGCGACTGGCCTTTATCGCCTACCACTGGCCTACCAGAAGTCCCTGTTTAGTAGAAACTAGTTTTATTATGTTAAGCAGTATGATATATGAAGTATAAGTCCATTTTAGGAACCATATATGATTAATCTCACTATAGATAGACTTATGTATTTTTTGATAACTTTTCTAACCTTTTGTTTGAGATAGATGGAATGACCCATCATTATATCACATGATCTTCTAACACATCACGAATGACAAATTCGACTTCATTTCTTTATGAGATGAAGTGGAAATTGTCCAAAGAACAACCAACGGTGAGACTATACCAAAATCACGAAAGTATTTCTTCTAATTCCAATTTCATCATCTTTAGGGAAATGATCTTGAAAACCAAAAATGTTGTCCTTGTGATCTTATATCTGATGAATAAGATGGTACCTTAGATCGTCACAAATTTATGGCTTTGTGATTGCTGGATTTTCCATAGTCATGTTCTCTACCACTCTCCATCAGAACATGATGGTTAGATTTTTCTTCCATATCCATATTTGCACCTATGTTCTCCTATATGGAAACCCAATGATGAATTACTTTGGGTAATCATTGCATTTCATAATTTATTTTTTAAAATTAAGTTTTAGTATTCCTTTTTATGATGTGGGTTTCTATGAATAGTAAATGATTTATAACCCCGACGAATTTCGAGGGTAAAATTCATTTTATGGGGGGTAGAATGTAACACCCCGAGATTTTATGAAAAATATTCTTTTATTTTCATTGATGTCTTATATTATAAATCACACCAAGTTTAGATTGTACTATACGCAACACCATATTAGCTTGCATTATACGCAACGCTATTCTTGGATCGTGTTACACACAATTTCATGTTCGTTTTATAATAGTCATTCTACGCAACGTTGAGTGTCTATATATATATATATATATATTCAATGTATAAATGAAATATGGTTGGATTCTGTTATACGAAACAACGAATGATTCTTTCACAACACGCAAACTTGACTTGGCTTGCATTACACGCAATCGCGACCTTCCTCGATAGCGTGTATTGTACGCAATACCGGGTTTTACTAAATAATGCTATATTGTTATAATATTATTATGAACTAGCCATTATGAATATTATTAACTAAATTTTGAATTTTATAACATTATTATTCATCTTACACATTTTATAGAACATAGTATAAGAACAAAATAAATTTTTCGGGTAATATAAGTATTTTTCAAAAAATGCAATTTTGCCGCCTTTTGATGGTTCACCCACATTAAATCTAGTTTTTGACATGTTTATAAGTTCAATTTTAAAAAATAAAATTATTATTTGGAATCATGATATAAAATTCTATCTTGGATAAAATTTTCATATTATTCTGATAACTTTCATATTTTAATGAATAGTAAAAACACGCTATATTTTAATTAAAAATAATTTTTTTCATCATAATAACTTATGTGGATAAATAATAATATTTAATGGTTATAATGTATAAATAGAATATATATTTACCATTTAATATAATGTATGTCATTAGCCTTGATTTTACATTGAATTCGTAGGTTAAATAAATTCAATCTTTTGCAATGTTTTAAACAAAAACCGGTTTTCTTTCGACAAAGGGATTAATTTTAATTTAATTTCTGCAACTTATGTGTATTGAATTTGGAAAAATGGATTCCGTATTTGGAATTAGTGGGTCCAAATTATATTAGTAGACTAATTTTATTTTTTGGATTTATGAATAGTAACAACTGTAAATTTTATTTACAATAGTAAAAGGTAAATTGGGTAATTAAGGGTAAATATAATATTGTAAAATTATCCTAATACTTGTCTTAATACAATTGGATGATTATAATTTGTCCTAAGTCATATTTGGATCGAAATGGAATCCATTAGAAAACACTTGGAGGTGATTAAGACCTTTAGTTTATTTTATTTAAAGGAAAGTGAAATATATCTCACTCAACTTTAATAATTAAAGTATTATTAATATAAGTTTATACAGAATATAAATTCGGTTATAAATTCTCATTTTAAATATAAAATGTTTTTCTTTGTCAAGGTCATTTATTTGTAATTTTTAAGAGTTATTTAATTACCTTATTATCTTATACATTAATGATGGAAAAATTATTTATCTAGTGAAAAATCAATAATATAGTTTTTATTGAAATATTAATACATATCAAAAGGCCCAAAAATCTGCACCAAACTTATTATTAGTTTATATATAAACCCTAATCATCCAATGGCTTAATTTTTGACCATTTGGATCGTTATTAAGGTGATTATGACACTAATATTATTTTATTTTAAATGATGCCAAAGTTGGCACCTTCATAATATAATAAATATAACAAGTTAACTATTGTAATTTTAAGATGATAAATTCGAGTAAATGTATTATTGTGAAAGTCAATAGATTTATCTTCATCATAGAATTTATTTTTTAATTTTTATGAAACATATATGTATATTAAATAATTATACAAAAATGTTGTAGTAATTATTTTATTAAGAGATAAACCAAATAAATGGTTTTAAAAATAATAAAATAAATATTATATGAACTATTTAATGTGATCCACTATTTTTATAGACACATATGACCTCTTATGAATCTATTAAATCATTTATTTTGAGCATATATTTTGTATATAATTTATGTAAATTCAAATAAATGAATAGTGTCAAATTTGACACTATTGTTATTTTATAAAAATAACAACTTATAAAATTGTTTAAAAATCACAAAGATATTTAAAAATTATAAATTTAAATTTATATGGTATAAAAGTTTATAAAGTATCCAATTATGGACAATTAACTACAAATAAGTAATTATTTGTTTTAATTTAAAATTTAGAATGTTATTACCACAAATAAAATAAAATTTATTAAATATGGAGAAATCAAGATGATAATGTTGAAAATAAATTCCTAACTTGACTAAATTTTTTTGGTTGATGAGATTACAACCCTATCTCATATAATATTCTAATATGAGTCATTTTTGGAGGTTTTTAAGTGTTGTTAGATTTATTATAAATTAATATTTTTAAGATTTCCAAAGACTCCCCTCCCCTCCCTTATAAAAGGGCACCTCCTCCCTCTCTTCCTCACACCACTTTGAGCTTCAAGCTCGGCCAACCCCTGACAAAGTCTCTTCTCAACTTCCCTAGAAACATCCTAGAGGTCCTGGTCTTCATCAAAGATCAATTTTAGTGCCCTAAGAGGAGGTCTCAAAGAGGCGCTTCAAAGAAGAGGTAATGTTCGTTACCGATTCTTTCCACTTTATTTCTTCTTCCACTTCTTCTTATTTATTTGTTTCATTATGAAGTAATAACATCAGTATCACTCATATATTTATATGTTATTATATTTATTAAACAACTCTATTTCACAATTTATCCATCCTACGGAAAATGAAATCACTGCGCGTGCGTACGTACGAAATACCGTCTCCACGCCGTGGTGTAATCTATTTTCCACCACTCCTTACTTGGATGGGTATAATGGTTTAAATAATGACTATATATGATTATTTTAAAGTGATATTTATTCTTAAATATTATACATACACTTTAATACAATTCCACGATCATGGGAATGATATCATCGCTCGTGCGTACGTACGGACTACCGTCTCCACGACGCGATGAGATTCATTCTCAATGATTAACCATTCATGAATGATTATAAAGTATATATAATAAGTAATAATGAAATATATGAAATAATAATGATACTGGATTTATGTATATTTATATTTATGTCATCTACTTAATTTCATTCAACTCAATAAGGAAACGAAAACAGCGTTCATTCGTACGTACGGCCTACCGTCTCCTTGAACGGTGTATTTCTTTCCATTTATCGATATTATATATATATGTATATTCTGAATATATATTATATATAAATAATGTTTTACATTCTGGATATAAGTAATCATGATCCAAGTAATCATATGAATAATTACAAGTTAAAACATGAACGACAAATTAGACGGTTTTACCCAAAACTCTACTTTAACATGAATTTACAAAAAAACGGGTAATATAAAGTCATAAGTGAACCATATATGATATAATAACAATGAATATGATTCTGTAATAAGTCAGTAAAATTATTTAAATAATTATACAGGGGGTTTAGATACGTACGAAGCATATCAGACCTAAGGTAAGGGATAATTTTGCAAATCTTATTTTTATCTGAGATTGTTTATTCGTAATTATTTACTAGGGTTAATGTTATCATCCATGTCCATGTTTACTAAATGGTTTCATGTATGTTTAAAGTTCTTTTTACCCACTTTTGACTTTTACTACATGGTATGTAAGGAATCTTTCTTTTGTTTATGTTACGAGGTACTTTTTGACTTTTTTTGACAAAAGTACAATAAGAATGCTTTTTTTAACGTATACGACATGAAAGGATTTTTAAAGTTTTATAAAGCCTTATTTTCATGAAGCTTCCTCCAAAATATTTCAATAATATTTTCAACAAAACCCTTTTCTTTTAAAATTAAATTGCATTTTGTGAAAAGAAAATTATTTTAAAGATGAAAGGATATTTTCCTCAAGAATTCATTTCAAGTGATTTATCAAAACAATTTTCCATCTAAGATGACATTATTTCATATGTGTATGTTTCAAGTATCATGTATCTATGATTTAAATAGTTTCACTTTTCTTATTATGAAATGATATTCATTTATTTTATATGTATTATGTGATAATGGGATGATGTTTAGGAAACCCATTTTATTTATTGGGTTATTATGAATGATGTATGTTTATTTTATGGCACAAGTAATAATGATTTCATTATGAGATGGGTGGGAACTATATCTCCCTACAATGCATTGGGTAAGGATTTTATATCTCATGAGATAGACATGGCTGGAACGGTAAGTTAATCTGGTTCAGTGTTACAGGACTGAAACGAGGAGTGAACTCGATTCAAAATAGGACTTTGTCCACAAAGATGGTCTTGGCAGCAATGCCTTGGCTACTATGGAAATCATTACATGTGCTTAATGGATGCCACAATTAGATGTTTTATTCCCATGATATTTTATCATGGTTTATGTTCCATTATGATCTATGCCTTATATACTTCCATGTTTTATGTCGTTGCTCAAGATTTTGATGTTTAAACATTATCTTCATGTTTTTAAGTTCAAATGTATATTGTATGTTTTATTTTATCCATTCTTACCCTTACTGAGAATTTGAGCTCACCCTTTTTATGTTTTATTTTCCCCCAGGATCAAAAGAAAGGTTTTAGGTAAGGAAACAAAAGTGGAAGATCATTATGGGAGATATTGAAGATCTTTCCCCACGATTAGAAAATTACGTTCCAAGTTTCCAAAGACACTAAACTGTTATGGTCCTTGTGTGTTTCTTTTCATTATGTAATAAGTATTCCGCAAAAGTAATGTAATGTCCATGTAAGTCAAGCTTTGGGTCTCTACATACATATGGAGAAAAAGAAATAATCCATTACTTCTACAGAGATAGGTGCAAATATTGTTATTGAATCTTTTTATCCTTATGAATACATTCATTTATGTCTCATGCATAATGATATTATCACCTAAATATATTACCATGTATTCCTTTACATCTTCTCCTTCCTCAAACCCATTTCCTCCCCAGTACCTACAGTTCTGTAGGTCACTTATGGAAGTCATTCAACACACCAAATACCTGAACATTAGATAGTATCCTTGGCCTCTTTCACTACCTATAACCAAAGATATATAACCCAAAAATTCTATATTTGTGCCTCCTTCCCCAGATAATGGAATTGGATCTGTTGACCCTACTTGCCAATATGGTAATGACTCTAATGGTATATTAGTCCTTGATAGGGATTTTGTTGTTCTTTTACTTATATAATTTTTTTGGGATTCAATATCATGAATATTTTTTATTAATAACATGCCTCAATATTCTAATATATATATATATATATATATCAAATCCCTTATTTTATCTTTTTTAGATTCTTAAATGGTGTAGAATATAGGATAGTAATTACCATTTATAACGTCCCGGTCTTAAAAAATTATATAATCATGAATTAAATGAAAAATTCACATTAAGGATCTTTTCAGGTATCGAGTTTTAGAGAATTAGTCCATAAATATTGCATTTCGTTACAAAAAATATATAAAGTAGACACTTCTATTCAGTTTCCATTTTTTCACAAAACAAGAACTCTTGAAAAAAAGAGTCATGCCTAGTTCCATGTTTAATATAAAATTAATTTTCCCTGATCCCATCCTTGACCCTATTCCACATTATGTCCTATGAAATACATTTTATAAACTTGGGATGACCATACAAAACTTTGTAAGGGATACACAAAGAAGGAAAACTGTTAATTTTTCAAAACAACAAGTAAACCATGAATACTTTAACATATGTAATAAGTTTCACCTTTATGAATTAGTAAATACAATTCACTGAATAAAAGATCACTACTTACCCTTTTTAACCAAAAGATTACCATAAAACCCATATAAAAACACATAACATATAAAGGTAACTTGGGACATAATCATACTTATATAGAATAACCATACGGTTGACTTCCACACATATCACTAAATGGAATAGCCATAAAGATGACTTCCATATCCAATTCATTGGAGGTTATAACATAACCACCCATCCTAGTTTATCATGGAACCACCCGTCATTTGGATTATCACGTAACCACCCATCAAATGACCAAGTACCATTATAAAATCATAACACATAAAACAAATATAAAGGAATGAAAATATTTCCAAATTTCAATCACAATATATCACATAAATATATTGACTTAACAAATCCATTATCAAAACCATTCTCAATACCAATTTACATAATAGAGTATATGGTATTTATTTTCCATGAAAAAAAACATTACGACTTGTTAAGGAAGCCAAAGAACAAATAATACTTGCGGCAGCGAAAAGGTCGTTGTCACCACTTACATTAAATGAAACATTCCATTTTTTCATTTAGTAAAATTGTTCATAGAAAAATATTTCCTTTTCAAATTCAAGGGTGTTTATACAGCATATAAAAGAATGTCGTGTAATAAAACAAAATATTACTCAATGAAAGGAGATTGAGACGAAGTCCCTTACCTCATGTCCGACATGACCCGTTTGTTCTTTAATCTCCTGAATAACAAACTAAAGTTAATTTATAATTTCTTAAGAACATTTTTCAAGTTTATTAGTACTTTTATATCAATTATTACCATGTTATAAACATTATGTAATCATTTAATTTAATAATGGTTTTTTGTCGATATTTGGTACTTGAGTAAAAAATGAACAGCTTATATTTACAAGTTGACCATGTTGTCAATAGTCCATTATATCTGGAATGATATTTATTATTTAGATATAAGATATATAATATATATCCATTATATATATATATAACATTACATATCATTTGGTGGTAAGAAATGAAATGCACCGTTCATGGAGACGGTAAGCCATACGTACGCATGGACACTACTTTCATTTCTATTTCTTATTTTAATGGAATTAAAACATAATGATACATTGGTATATTATAATTCCCTTATAATATAATTTATAATACCATTAACTCTATCCTTTATACGTCCCATGTATGGCATGAATGAGTCATATCTTTTTGAGGGGGCAGTAGTCCACACATCCTCAAATGAAATTATCGCATTTACCCATAATGAAAACTATAAAGGTATGCTATAAAAGAAAAATAAAGAAGAATAAAGAAAACATAAACATAATATATATCATATATAGATATAGTGTCATCTTAATTAACACCATGATAGGCGGTAGTAGATAATTGAACAATCATCGTCTCGTGAGGCGTTAGTTTTCGATCCACATAAACAGTATGTTATTCACCCATTAGATTGAGGGGTGTGTAAGTTTAGTTCGAATAAATATCATACCAACATCCTAGTATATTGGGGATACTGGTGTTATTATAAAATAAAGTAATTAAAAGAGTTTAGGGGTTGGAGAAGTAAAACAAAAGAAAATAAGTTAAGAGAAACAGTTACCTTTAATTTCGGTAAATCCCTTTGGTATGAACAAAAAGGGTTTCTTGAAGTGCCTTATGCCTAATGGAAGGCTTCTAGGAGGAGGATAGTGATGTAGGGAGATTAATTGGTCAGATTTTGGACTATCCAAAAGTCTTTAGAGGTGTGAGGAATTGTTTATAAATGGTCTCTTTTTATAAGGTAGAGTAGGGCCTCTTTTGGAAAGTGTGAAAATATTATTTTATTATATAATGATAATCAGTTTCTAATGGTCCAAAAATCATTAGAGTAAAATATTAGATGGATCATGGTCGAAATAAAATTATAAAATAATAATTGGACAGGTGTTTGAATGGTATTTTAATATTTATAATCTTATTTATTTAAATCGTTTATTAATGAGGTAAACACTACATCATTATTGTGTCATATATAATTTAATTTATTAGATGTTTAAAAATTATAAAAAAATACCATGATGTAGGAAATATTATTATCTTTCCAATTAATATTTATAGTAAAAAATATAACTTAAATAAAAACCTATAAAAATTAATTTACAATGAGATATTTGTTTTTGTCATTTTTGTCTTTACTTTAAGTTAATTAAAATAAAGTGTCATTTTCATTCATAAGTGGCTCTATGTGGTCCCAAAATCGATCCAAGGATGCCCATGGTCAGCCTTTAAGCATTCAATAAGGTTAGGAAATGTGTGAAGCTAATTTTAAATTATTATAATATTCGTTTTACCTTGAATTACCCTATTTACCATTAACCGCGATAAATAAAAGTCAAAAGTTACTATTTACTAAAAAATATTTTCATCTTATTGTACCAAATTTTACTTACTAATCACACCAATTATTTATGATTTTCAAAATTCATTTCACAGAAGTGGTAAAATTTATTTAAATGAAATAGTCATTTTTTAACTACTACTAAGTGGTTTCACTATTCATAAAAAATTGAAGTTTTTAGGAAAAATTACAAAAATTAATCCTAAGATATATTTGATATTATGAATTCTAAAATGATATCTAGTTTACCAAATTCTAAACATATATTTTTCATTAATTAATTTAAAATTATTTCCCGTTGTTAAAACAAATAGCATGTTTTTAAGAAACAATAACTATCAAAAGATTGACACTTGTTTATGTGCAAATTCAAGGTGAAATTAATTCTAATGACCAGAACTGTATGAAATGGTAAAAATATATTCTATGTAAACTTTAAAACCAATTAAAAAGATAATATATCTATATAAATAAATTATATTAAAACACAGTTTTTGAATTAAAATAATTTTTTTTTCACTAATCATTAAAAATGAACTTTATCAGAAAAATTCAAAAATTTACACAAAGTAAATTTTGATGTCCCCAATCTAAATAAGGATTTTATTTGGTCAAATAGAATGTATTAAAGAGACAAAAACTAGATTTAATTAGGTTTCTCTATTAAATGGGGTTAAATCGACCTTTTAATGTAAATTATGCTTAAAATTAGATTCAGTCACATTTTAAGCCTCTAACTGTTATTGGATAAAAGTAAATACATTTAACAAACATGTATAATCATATTGTAGTTAGTTTTGTTCATTCCCTATAATACAAAAGCTACGATTTAACTTCCATTTAAAATAATAATATTATATTATTTGTGTGCAATATAAGTTTTCAAAGAAACTCGTTGTTTCATTTCAGGTACGCTATCAAAGATAGGAAACATTTTAAAGTAAAATAAATATTTAACTCACCAATATTAATAAATATGAAATCTCTTATTCTTCATTTACCTGGGGTGTTACATCTTTCTCCCCTTTTAGAAATTGTGTCCTTTCAATTTTTATTCACTTATAAAAATAAGTGGGGGTATTTATCCCTCATAGCATTTTCAGATTCCCTCGTTGATTCTTCAATCATATGGATTTTCCAAAAAAACTTTACCTCTTGAATTACTATATTCCGAAAAAAATTCTCTCTATGGTCAAGAATCTGGACTGGTTGTTCTTCATAAGAGAGATTATCTTCCTTAGGTTATCCACAAAACTTTTCTATATTCTCTAAGATGTTCTCATGTGCTTCTGAATCAACTGAACTTTCTCTTCCATCTCTTCTACCGATTCTGGTCCCATCAGCTTCCTTTCACCTACTTTATCCCAAAAATCTGGAGTTTGACAACACCTTCCATATAATGCCCCAAATGAAGCCATACGTTAATTGAATGAAAAATGTTATTATAAGAAAATTCAACCAAACAAAGATGTTGGTCCCAACTTCCCTGGTAATTTAGTGAAAAAGCACGTAGCATATCCTCCAAGGCCTGAATTGTTCGTTCTGACTGCCCATCTGATTGAGGATGAAAAGTTGTACTATAATTTAATTTAGTACCCAACAACTTCTAAATACCATTCCAAATGTTAGAGAAAACCCTGGGATCATGATCAGATTCAATGAAGAGGGGAAAACCATGAAACCAAACTATCTATTTAACATACAACCAAGATAGTTGATCTAGAGACAAAGTATCTAGAATAGGAAATAAATGAGAAGATTTAGTCAATCGATCAACTATAACCCAGATTTCATTATTACCTTAAGATGTATTCGGTAATACCACAATAAAGCCCATGGATATATTTTCCCATTTCCACTCTAGCACCGGTAAAGACTACAGAATCACTTTTGGTAACTGTCACTCTACTTTAACCTACTGTCATGTCAAACACTTCATAGTAAAATCTGTAATATCTCTTTTCATCCCATCCCACCAGTAATACTACCAAAGTTCTGTCTAAATCCTAGTAATACCAGGATGAACTAAAAAAAGAGAACTATAAGCTTCACTTAACAACCCATTCTTCAACTATGAATCACAAGGAACACATTATCTCTCCTTAAAACTCAAAAAAAAATCATTATCAATGGTAAAATCAGGCAACTTACCCTTCTGAACCAACTCTACCTTTTTCTGCAACTCGCTATCTTCCTTCTGTTCTTGCTTAATTCGGTCTGATAGAGATGATTTCACTAACTCTAGAAACAAAATAGAAGACTTTCGTCCACCAACTACTTCTATGACAATATTCATCAAATCAAAAACCAAAGGATCTCATTCCTAACATAGCATGGTTAATGAGACATTACTTTTTTGAATCAAAGCATCAGCCACTTTATTTTGTTTTCCCGTATGGTAATGGATCATGCAATCATAATCCTTGATTAATTCTAGCCATCTCCTCTATCTCATGTTCAATTATTTCTGAGTGAATATACACATTAAACTTTTTTGGTCAGTATATATTTCACATTTTACACCATACAAATTATGCCTCAAAATTTTAAAATCAGAAAAACAGTAGCTAATTCCAAATCATGTGTAGGGTAATTTAACTCATGAGGTTTCAACTGACATGATGCATAAGAAAATACCGGATCATTCTACATAAGGACACATCCAAGTCCTTTAAATGAAGCATCACTGTAAATAACAAACTCACCATTTCTGGAAGGAAGTTCCAAAACTGGAGCATTCACCAATATTCTTTTCAATTCCTGAAAACAATCATCACATTCTTTTTTTGAAATGAACTTAACACCTTTTTGAGTAAACTTAGTCATTGGACTAGATAACTGTGAAAAATTCTCAACAAACCTCTAGAAATAACCTTCCAAATAAAGAAACCTATGGATCTTAGTTATATTTGGGTGTTTTGTCCATTCTTCAACAAATTTGGTTTTAGTAGGATCAGCAGTTATGCAATTTTTTGAAACAATGTGACCAAGGAAAGAAATTTGTTGTAACCCAAACTCACACTTTCTGAATTTCCCATAAAGTTTATTTTCTTTTAAGGTTTTCAATATGACCCTTAAATGAATTTCATACTCCTCTTTAAATTTAGAATAAACTAAAATCTAATCATTGAACACAACCACAATCTTATCCAAGAACTCGCAGAAAATTCTATACATAAGATCCATGAATACAACAGGTTCATTGGTTAACCCAAAAGGCATAACTACAAATTCTTAATGTCCATATCTAGTATGAAACACGGTCTTTGTAATTTATTCTTCCTTTACATTCAACAAATGGTACCCTAATATCTAGTCAATCTTAGAAAAATACTGAGCTCCCTGGAGCTGATCAAACAAATCATTGATATGAGGCAAAGGAGACTTGTTATTAAGAGTTATGTTATTCAATTCTCTATAATAAATGAAAAACCTCATTGAATAATAATTTTTTAACAAAAAATACAAGAGCACCCCATGTTGATGTTCTAGGTTGAATGATTACATTATCTAATAACTCCTGCAATTGCTTCTTTAACAGTAAAATTTCCATTTGAACCCTTCGATAAGAGGGTTTTGAAATTGGATTAGCATTAAGAACTAAGTCAAAAGTAAATTAAACTTCTCAATAAGGTATAATACAAGGAAACTCATCAGGAAAAACATCAAGATAATCATTTACCATTGGCACATCATTAATCTGAATAGTTCCATTATTTTCAACAATATGTGCAAGGTAAAATTCATTTCTATCTTTTACTAGTTTCTCAGCTTCCTGATATGTTATCAAAAGAAAGGGTTCATTGTTGTACACAAACTGTAAATATTTTTGAAATGAAACCTCTTTATCATTGCATTCAATCTTAGCATGATAAAAAGATATCCAATCTGTGCCCAAAATAACATCAAACTCTACTAGACGCAAAACAATGAGGTTTTCAGGTAGATTATTCCCACACAGAAGGACATGAAGGTTTTTATGATTTCTTTTTGTATCAAAACTTTCTTCTAGGTATTTTTACCATAATATTTGTATTCATATCTTGAGATGTAATTCCTAATTAATTAGAAATCTTCTCAAAAATGAAAGACTATGTAGACCCTGAATCAAACAACACATTGGCATAATCTGAACAAATATATAGTGTACCTGATACTACTTCGTTTGATGGACAAACATATACTAATGTAGTTGAAAAGGATTTAACCACCCCTTTCTGCTTGTATTCTGGCTACTTTCCCTCAGTTGAGTTTTTCGCTGGACACTCATTTGCATAATGACCCATTTCATTACACTTAAAACATCTTACTGATGGCTTGCATTGCCTTCTTGATCATCTTCCTTACAATTAAGAGAAATATGACCATACTTACCACACTATAAGAAAATTATAGACTTTGATAAACATTCTTCAGGATTGTTTTTACCACACTTATCATAATTTGGATAGTTAATTTTCTTACCACCGGGATTCTTTGATGAAATATTTCTCTTTGCCTGCCAACTAGACCTCTTATTCTGTTATTTTTCAACGAACACCTGATCGTCGAAAAACTCCAATTTCCACCTTCTCTGCACATCAAACATGTTTTTCATAACTTTTGAACAGATGAGTGGCTAATTTTCCTCGATATTGTGGCTTAAGTCTTGAGTAAAATCGATTTATCTTACTATCAAGATCTCAGATGAAATTTGGATCATACCTTTTGAGTCAAGTGAATTTTTCTTCATAACCATCCACTGAGTCGTCCTCTTAACTTAATTCCAGGAATTGTTTTTCCATTCTATGATGATCCTCCTTAGGAAAATATTTATCAATAAAAATACCTTTGAATTCATCCAAATCGAGAGTATGAATCTCCTCATTATCCCTGATATTTTTCACCATCGACCACCACTGATCAGCTTCAACTTCAAAATGGTAAATAGTGAGACTAAACTTTTGAAGTTCTAAACACCCCATGAAATCAAAAATATTTTCCAGTGCTTTAATCCACCATTCAGATATCACATGGTCAGATGATCCTTTGAATGATGTGGGATTTTTCCTCATGAAATGCTCTACTATTGACATGTTCCTCTGCGGTTGATCTGGCTGATCTCATGCATAGATAACACCATCATTTATAGCCAGAGTCAATTGTGCCATCACTTCAACAAACTGTTCAGTTCCGATTCTGACCATCTCAGGTTGCTGATTTGGAAGGTTGTCATCCTCTTGATGTTGTCCCAACATAGATGCCATGTTTCCTCTTCCAAAAACCATTCTGAATTCAAAAATATCTTTGGTGGAGCAACATGGTAATCTGTAAAAGCTATATCATTTAAATATTACCATAAATTAATTTATGGACATTTATTTAAAAATACCCTAGCTCCTAAAGTTGTTTAAACCGACCTCTGATACCAACTATAAGGACCCGACCTTAAAACATTACATAATCATGAATTAAATGAATAATTCCCATTAAGGATATTTTCAGGATTAGAGTTTTAGAGAATTAGGCCATAACTATTACGTTTCCTTTCAAAAAAAAAATACAAAGTAAACACTTCTATTCAGTTTCCATTTTTTTCACAAAACAATAACTCTTGAAATAAAGAGTCATGTCTAGTTCCATGTTTAAGACAACATGAATTTTCCTAGATCCCATCGCTAACCTTCTTCCACATTATTTCTTATGAAAAAAATTTCAAAAACATGGGATGAGCATAAAAATATTAGTAAGGGATAAACAAAGAATGAAAACTGTTAGTTTTTTAAAACAAGTAAACCACGAATACTTTAACATAAGTAACACTTTTCACCTTTATGAAGTAGTAAATACTCTACAATAAATAAAAGATCACTACTTACCCTTTTGTAACCAAAATATAACCATAAAACCCATATAAAGAACTAATATCATATAAAGGTAACATGGGACATAAACATACTTAAATAGAATAACCATATGGTCGACTTCCACACATATCACTAAATGGAATGGAAATACGGCTGACTTCCATACCCAATACATTGGAGAACATAACATAACCACCCATCTTGGTTTATCATGACACCACCCGTCATTTGGTTTATCACATAAGTACCCATCAAATGTCTAAGTACCATTATAAAATCATAACACATAAAACAAATATAGAGGAATGAAAACATTTCCACATTTCAATAACAATATATCACTTAAATATATTAACATAACAAAACCATTATCAAAACCATTTTCAATACCAAAATACAACAAAGTGTATATGGGATTTATTTTCCTTGAAAAAAAACATTACAACTTATTAAATAATCCAAAGAACAAATAATACTCACTGTAGAAGAAAGGTCATTTTCACCGCTTACGTTAAAAGAAACATTCCTTTTTGTCATTTAGTAAAATTCTTCACAGAAAAATATTCCCTTTGGAAATTCAATGGTGTTTAGAAAACTTATAAAATAATTTCATGTAATAAAACAAAATATTCCTCAATGAAAGGAGATTGATACGAAGTCCCTTACCTCGTGTCTGACTTGACCCGTTCATTCTTTAATCTCCCAAATAATAAACTAAAGTTAATTTCTAATTGCATAAGAACATTTTTCAAGTTTATTAGTCCTTTTACATCAATTTTTACCATGCTATAAACATTATGGAATCATTTAAGTTAATAATTTCCATTTTGTAGACATTTGGTACTTGTGTCAAAAATGAACACCTTATATTTACAAGTAGACCATATTGTGAATAGTCTATTATATACAGAATGATACTAATTATTTTGATATCATATATATAATATATATATCCAGTATATATATATATATAAATATAACAATACATATCATTTGGAGGTAAGAAATAAAATGCACCGTTCATGGATATGGTAAGCCGTTCGTACGCATGAACGCTACATTCATTTCTATTTCTTATTTTAATTGAATTAAAACATAATGATACATTGGAAAATTATAATTCCATTATAATATCATACATAATACCATTAACTCTATCCTTTATATGTCCCACGTATGGCGTGAATGAGTCATATCACTTTGAGGGGGTGGTAGCCCGCACTTCCTCAAATGAAATTATCATGTTTACCAATAATGGAAACCATAAAGGTATTCTATAAAATAAAAATAAAGAGGAATAAAGAAAACATAAACATAATATATATTATATATAAATATAGTGTCATCTTATTAGCCACCATGATAGGTGGTAGGAGATAATCGAACAATCAACGTCACGTGAGGTGTTAGTTTTCCATCCACCAAAATAGTATGTTCTTCACCCATTAGTTGGAGAAGTAAAATAAAATAAAATAAGTTAAGAGAAGATTTTACCTTTAATTTGGGTAACTCCCTTTGGTATGAATCCAAAGGGTTTCTTGAAGTGCTTTCTACCTAAGGTCAGGCTTCTAGGAGGAGGAGAGGGATGTAGGGAGCTTAATTGGGAAGAGGGTGGATGAGCCAAAAGGCCTGAGAGGTGTGAGGAATTGGTTAGAAATGGTCTCCTTTCATAAGGGGGAGGAGGGGTTTTTTAGGAAAGTGTGAAAATATTATTTTATTATATAATAATATTCGGTTTATAAATGTCCAAAAATCATTAGAGTTGAAGATAAAATGACTCATGGTTGAAATAAAATCATCCAATAAGAATTGGACAGGTTTTTAATGTTATTTTGATATTTATAATCTTATATATTTAAATCATTTATTAATGAGGTAAACACTGCATCATTATTGTGTCATAAATAATTTCATTTATTCGATGTCAAAAAATAATAAAAAAATACCATGAGGTAGGAAATCGTTTTATCTTTCCAATTAATATTTATAGTCGAAATGATAACTTATATAACACCCTGTAAAAATTAATTTACAATGAGATATTTTTTTATGTAATTTTTTCCTTTACTTTTAAATAAAATAAAGTGTCATTATCATTCATAAGTGGCTCTATGGGATCCAAAAATAGACCCAAGGATGCCCATGGTCGGCCATTACCCATCCACTAATGTTAGGACAGGTGTTAAGGTAATTTTGATTTATTATAATATTCTTTTTACATTTAATTACCCTATTTATCTTTTACCGTGGTAAATAAATGTCAAAAGTTACTATTACGCAGAGGAATAAGGCTACTTCACAGAGGTCATGTTTGGGAATGAATAGTACGTAGAAAATTAGATTTCTTTATTATGGGAAAATAGGACTTCAGTAGAGAATCTATCTACAGTATATGACACAAGATTTAACGGAAACCCATTAAAGTGAACATCATGTTTATAAACTCAGTTTAGATTCATCCCAATATAGTGAAAATGAGGGAGTCAATGGAAGTTATCCAAGTGCTGTATTGTGTTATCCCTGAATCATTGTAATGGTAGTGAACCTAGCACAGAGTGACTGTGCTAAAATTTTGTAATCCACAACTAGTGAAGATTAGTGGGATTTGGTATGATCGAAAACATTTCCGTGTATGCTCTATGGATGTGTCCCTTAGTGGTGAACCATGTAAAATTATCGTTTCCTCTCTATTAATTTAATTTTTTTACTTTCTGCACATTCTCTTAAGATAGGATTAAAAAGTTCCTTCCGACGTTGGAACAAGATCCTACATTTTAAATGAAAAATATGACACCCTTATTCAGACCTCCCCTCTTATGGTGTTCTGGGTTCCTTCACTTTTTACTAAAATTAATTTCAATTTTAAATAAAAATAATAACATAGAGTCATATCAGTCACAACGTGTGCCAGATTGAGGTGTTTTTATTTCCTACATTTCCCAATGTCTCTAAACAATACTAACTTCCAATGTTACCATACTTCCATTTTCTTTCAATGTCTAACATCCAAAACTACATATTGACTAGATTTTCTTAGCTAAAAAATATTTTTCATTATTGAAAGTTAGAAGAGTAGAGGATTTCAACAATGAGAAAGGTTTATCAGCTAAAATTATTAAATAAATATGCAGCATTGGCTGTTCAACAAAAAAATTAAATGAAAATAGAAATCATTGTAACATTTTTATATAAAATAATTTTATCTATTTTGTGGCTTGTTGTAGATAGTTGAAAAAAAATATGACTTCCCAAATGATTTTTGAAAAAATAAGTATTACAGAAAAATGATAAAGAAATTAACATACAAATAGATGATAAAATTTTGAAAAAATTAATTTAATAAGTAGTGGGAATTACCCATTTTTCTGATGGATTTATGCATTCTTTACACATTTCCTTATTGTTAGTATCTCAGTTGAAGGCTCGAGCAAAAGAATACACATTTAAAATAAAACAATAATTACATGAGTAATACTGAAAAGAAATAAATTAAACATAATTATGAAATAATACATTAATTATATGGGTAATTATATTACAATGTAACCATTATTGGCTATAGCGATATAATGCTGGTAAAGCAATAATGATGATAAAAAGCTCAAATAGATCTCGCGAAACAATCAACCAAATTATGAGGTGGATGAGGAGAATTTCCCAATTATGGTCAATGATATCCTCTAAATTCATTCAATGTAGAATGTTGTAGACATCTTTCATCCTCATCAGATCACCTCCGAAACATTTATCATTATAGTTTTTTGTTTGATACTCATTCTCCATATATTGTGGACATTCGCCTATGTATCTTGCAATAATCTAATAACTAGTCATCCTTGGGATGAATTATACTTAGAGTATTATAATAATTATAAAATAGATGGGGGATGAGTCTCATGGAAAAAAAATTAATAACAGTTACGGAGATGAAGCTAATGAGGATGACAGTTATACTTCATTATGTTCTATAAAAGGGGAAATGCCTTCCATTTGTGAGAATTATACAATTAGAACTAGTTATTAACTCGATGAATCCATTTCCACCAACTCCTTCTAGAGAAAATATCCACACAAATAGAGAAACAATAGAGTAAATGGAGTTCAATAAATGGATAGTGTGGAGGTGGAAGAATCTGAATGTGCAACTGTAGTGCGATGAAAATAAGGGTCTTCGTTTTCTACAATTTAATTTAAACTGATGAGTGTATGTTTCTAAAATTTATTTATTTTTTTTGATTTTGAGGTAGAGTTAATGATGAATTAATTTCTTTTTTATCCTATAATTTATCTATAAGAATCAAAATAAAAAATTAATAAAATAACTGGTTCAGGATTTTTTAATGTTGTTTCTATGAAACAAGGTTTTTTAATATGGTTTTTCTTAAATGATAGGGTTTTATATGATTGTAAAAATAGCTCAATGTAGGATTGTACTTTGTTCACACTTACCTCGATTGGAAATAAACTTGAACGAGATTCATGACTTTCATCATCCAGAACTATAAAATTTTGGCCACTCCTTATTCAATACATAGATAAATAAACGTAATCTATATAAATATTATATATATATATATTATATATATATATATGTGTGTGTGTTAAATATATATATATATATTTGTGTGTGTGTGTATTATATTAGTTTCTTTATTTGAATATAATTATATATATAAGTATACTATTTATCATATTTAAATTTAATTTAATATATAATATATTAATATATATATATATTACTATTTTTTCTAATGAATCAAAAAAGTACTATTAATAATAATTTTTAAAATTATTTAAATTTTAGATAAATATTATGGGTAATTTTTTATTAAATATAATTATTTAAATTTTGGAAAGATTAATTATTTTAAAAAATTATATCTATTACCTAATTTAATTATTTTGAATATAACAAGAGTTAAAAATATTTTACTAGTTATTTAATAATAATTTATTTAACTATTAAGTAAATGTATATATATACATAAAATGTACATATAGACCTAAAATATTGAATACCTAAAACAAATTTCTAATATATAGAATTTGATAACATCGATTATATTTTTTTAACAAATGATGTAGCATCCTATGGATTCTAGTGAGACCCTCAAATATTAATTGACCCATCCCTGAGATTTTAGGGAGGTCCATCAAAAGTTGGAATAAAGAAATAAAATAGAACAATTCTAAGCATTATATGTAACCCTTACAGTAGAATATCACAACATAGTAAAATAAATATAAACCCATACTAATTTTCAAAATAGAGTGCCACTAAAAATAAATAAATATGGCATCACCTTTACTAAGATTTATCTTAAAGTAAAAAAACAAAATTCTCTGAAAATTATTTTTAAAGAAAATACATTTCACCATAATATTAATGAAATAATTTAAATAAATAAAATCCCACACATGAATTGCATAAAATCAGCTTATGTTGCTACTTCGCACCATCATTCGACTGAGAATTGGTTTTACAAATCAATTTTCTCATTCATTTATGAATTTTATATCCAAGACATACAATTTTTATAGAGTGGCCTAAATATTTATTTAATTGGTTTATCTAATTATTATAGGTGATTCAAAAAGATTTCAAAAAATCTAAAAAAATAATCTTGCGGAGAAATATTGGGTATAGATTTAGAAAACAAAGAAAATTGATTCAAATCAATAATTTAAAAATTCCAAAACAATATATTCAATATATCATTAAAGCAATAAATGGAACATAAACAAAATAAAAATAGTATATAACAACTGGTGAACTAATACATATAGAAAATAAAAACATACAAAGGAAAACAAATGCCTACCTCACTAGGTTGATGAAAATATGAGACCCTTTCATCAATATTGTCATGAACAAACCCAGGTTGACCCTGAACCGGTCACCCTAGCTGGTCAGGAACATGGCCCGAGAGGCATTTCTGATCCTCCCGGGTTGGCGACAAGTGCCATGGAATCAATAGAGGCAGTGGGAACGATTTCACCCAATATAAATAAATAAATAAAGCAGCTGAAATAAAACAGTGCAGCCCAAAATAAATAAAATAGTAAAGTTACATAACAGTAACAAAAGAAAAAAAAATAAAACTAACCAAAAGAGACAACCACTATCTCAGTGTGACCATGCAGGTCACTCTCCAACTCACAACCAAACTTCGCACAAAGTGAACACACCCAAGATATAGCCTTCATAAACACTAAAAATAGAAAAGAACTATAGGCGTGAGAAATAAAAATCAGTAGGCTAGCCCGATATCTATTCCCAATGCACTACCTTTAAATAATGAATCTACCAATTCTAGGTATGAAATAAATTGTATAAAATATTAGTTTTCACACACACTTTCATTTCTAAAACAAGTATCATTCCATTTCCCTTTTTAATTTAAAAAAACAAGTTTAATGATTGAAAGGAATAGGTACATTTCATTTTAAAAAAAAAATTGTGAACAATTTAGGAATCCAAAATTCAGTTATTTGCCAAAAAGGAAAACCAAACATATCACACAACACAAGCCAAGGAAAATGGAAAAAATGGCACACATGAGTTGGCAACCAAACTAGACTTTTCAATCGTGCACCACACACAAATAAGCACTAAATGAAACATGGGTCGAACCTATGAGATCCTGAACAATTCAGAATGCACTATACATGTGACTCATCCTAAAATCATTCCCTAATTCAATGACATCATAATGCCCTAACTCTTGGCATAGCCCTACATGGCCTAACTGAGGGGCCCAATCCCCATAGCTGCAATCACTCAGTATTCCCCTATTATGGGGCCACTAGCCAGTGTGTAATCTAAACTAGTGCATTAATCGTTCCTAGAAGATTCACTCACTATGCTCGGTTCCCATGTCAACACGCATAATAAATGGGAAAAGGGGTGAGTCAACAAGGTTAATCATGTAGCACAAACATCCCTCACAACTCACGCAATCAATGCACACAAAGAACCACCCCTGAGTCACTTCCAAAAATGTTTTCCAAAATAATTTATTTTATTAAAGTGCCAAACGGGCCTTCACCAACCTTAGAGAAAAACATTATTTCTCAAGAAAACCCAAAAAACATATTCAGAAGAAATAAGTTATCATTTAAGCCAAAACTACATTTTAAATTTTTTGACTTATTTTTCAATTCCGAATGAGAATTATTTCAATACTAGGTGTTTGTTTGTTAGGAATATATTCCAAGTGTCGTGTATAAAATAAACGGCTCTTTTTACACCAAATAATCATATAAAAATTAATTATCTTATATTTTTCCTATTTATTAAAATTAATAAAACATCATGTAATTAATAAATTCTATATCTAAATGTAAGTGTAGTGGGGGACCTACCTCGAGACTGAGATGAAAAGGAAGACGCACGTCCGAAACCACATTGTAAAGTCCAATGTACTATAAAAAACACTAAGAACTCAAAACACAAAAAAACCCCAATTAAAGTATGTGAAACCAAGCGGCGGGAAGAAACCCTCACCTCAAAACTAATGCACGACGATGACAAAAAACTCAGAAACCAGACATGACGATGGCGCTCACTCAGAAACGCCCCGTGCGGGTCCTAGAAAGTCAAACCGACCCAAATAATATTTAATTAATAAAAATTATAATCAAACCAAGGCATATATATATATATATCAAACATAAATATCAAACGGAGTATAAAAAATGGTATACCTACCGGGGGTTGTGACTGGAAATGGATCGCGGGAAGGCTTCATGCTGGAACAATGGAAGGAACCCACGCGGCTCGATGCGGTTCAACAAAGGGGTGGGGCGAGGGCCACCGGACAGTGGAGATGTGTGGTAGCTGATGGTCAGGGTGCGAGTGCGTCAGGAAGAGGCAGGCATCGGTGGCAGCTAGGGCCGATCCAGGGTATTGCCGCAATTAGAACATGAGGTTGTGGTGACCACTACTTTGAGGAGGCAGAGCGCTGGAGCGGGCTGGGCGTGTGCTGGTTGTGATGTAGGAAGAAGGAAAGAGCAACGGCTGGCCAAGGGGGGGCATGCCAGAATAAGGCAGGACCGGGTAGTAGGAGGGTGGTGAGGGGTCCCAGGTAGGGAGGCATCAAGGTCAGGACATGGGAACACTATTGAGGGTGAGCCAGAGCTGGCGGAGGCAAGCGGGCTGCAGGCGCAGCTAGTATATAGGGAGCAGGGTCAGCCATGGCCTGCAGGGGAGGGGTACGACTGGTGGTGTCGTGTAGGACAAGGGGCCATTTTAGGGTGTTGTGATAGGAGGTGGTGTGGGCTGGGGAAATAAGGCGGGCTTCAAGAGGCCCTATGGGAGGAGGGTGTGGCTAGCAAAGGTCGGACAGGGAGAGGAAGCAGAGGGCGAGAAGGAGCACATGCTCTGGGGCGCAGGTAGGAGGACTGGCAGGCGGTGGGCGAGCAGGCTACCTGATGGTGGCATGGAGATTAGAGTTCGGACAAGGAGGCCGGAGGAGGCCGGGGGGAGGGCTCGGGTGAGACCGACTGGGGCACTGGATTGACCAGGGAGGCGCTGCATGAGGCGCGGAGGCGGAGCATGGCGGCAGGGCGGTAGGGCATCACTACGGATCAGACAGGGAGGAGGTGTCGTGTAGGAAGGTGCAGGTGAACCAAAGGACTGGATAGGGAGCCAAACATGGATCTAAGGGGTGACCTGGGGAAGACCTAGGGGGTCTTGTTGGGGACAATGGGGGAAGCAGCACTGCGTGGAGAAAAAAATAAGAGGAGAAAGAGAGGAAAAGAAGAATGAATAAGAAAAAAGAAAAAAATAAGATAAAATAAAATAAAGTAAATAAATAAAAACAATAATAATACCAATATTATTATTAATACTAACAATAATACTAATAATAATAATAATTATTATTATTATTATTATCATCATCATCATCATCATCATCATCATCGTTCAACTGTGCAGTCACCAGAAACAAACACATGGTCCCTACTAGCGGTGCAGTGACCGCGTACCCACCCAGACTGGATGTGCGGTGACCGCTTATAGTGCGGTGACTGCACACTGGGCCTAGACCCACCAAAAACATCAAAGCATCAAAAATTCAAACCCTGACCCAAACCCGACTCTACCCGGAGTCACGGGACAGAGAAAAGATTCAAAACATGGACGTTTGTGGTCAGGGTGTGACATCTATCCCCACCACAGACACTTTCTGCCCCGAGAAAGTGACCATGCCAATAGTTGACACAAATTCAGTTCATTCCAAGTCAAAATCATAGATAACCGAGAGCTTCGGGGAAACAATTTCCAACAAACTTCACACCCGACCAATTCAAGAAAAACCACTACCCGAGATTGAGGGAGAACATGAGAGGGTTCTCCTCACTACAAGAATTTACTAATACAAAAACCCTAGAAATCCGAACAAGGCACCCCTGGAGGGAATGAATCATGGGAACTCCCAAACAGAACTCATTCATCTTCCCCACATGTACCGAACTACACACCTGAGACTTGATGAAAAACTTGTTACGAAACCTTCCAACAACTTGAGGATTATAAATTAATTCAAAACATCCCATCAACCTCACGAAATGAATATTCCCCTATCAAACACAGCTATGACCAACTCAAAATCATAACAGGTCGGTTTATTCATGGGCCTTGACCATTCATAGAGACCAAAAAACTTAAGAACCACACTGAGAGAAAATAAGACCGCTTGAATTGTTGGGGAACGTGCTCATCACGCCACCACAACAAGGATGAGCTTACGATAGTGATGAGAATAGAATAAGTGATATTTTTGATATTTCCATTCCAGATCCGAAGACATTATCTAGACCGAGGTTCCACACACCCTCAGAAACTTCTGACTGTGCGCGAGCTTCACCCCAAGACCTGTGGTTGGGGCCCTGATAGCTAAAGTGTCTCCTACCTCACAGTCAGGAATTTCCATCTTCTGGTCTCTAACTCATTCTATTAGATGATTCGAACAACCACGATGGTCATAAATTTTCAAAGGGATGCAACATGATGAATTAGAATGTCTGGACAGGCCATACTAGTGGTGCACAAGAGAGCCGTCCGACGAACTAGGAGCTGGTACTGACAAGGATGGTTTCATGGAGATAGGTTCCACTGGCCCGCACTCCTTGCCAGGTGGGGAACATTCACGAAAGTTGGCCACCATTAATCACACCCAACACTGAAATGACGATGATACATATCATCTTTAATATTCCAAAACTGTACTCTTAAATAACTCTAGGGCGGTAGGAACCATAACTATCCTAGGAGTTCACAACAACACGAAGACAGACTATATTTCCGAACAATACAACTACCTCCAAAATACTTCGATTACCTCGAAAAGCAAGAAACACACAAATGGAACTAAGAACCTAGCATAACTCATTGGAAACTTTTGGAGGCTTTTTGGGCGGTATACTCATGACAACACGAGAAACACCATCGAAATCAGCATCAAGAAAAAACTCAATCAAAGCAACAACACAAGCCAAGGACAGTAGGACCATAAGCCAAACATATACAACACAAGTAGAAATCACTTTTCCAAAACCATTATTTAATTATAATTTTTAAAAACTCAATTATGGAACCTTATGAACCATCACATGTGGGTTTATTCAATCCCACTCACCCCATCTATGAACAAGTTCCCCCACACACATTATATACATAACCACGCATATGTGACCCTCCATAATGAGTGCCAAGGTTCAAACACTTCTTTTCCTTACAAAATCTAAACCCACACCATGTTTTTTCAAACCGATACACCTTATCTTTAAAAACCCACTTTATTAATTTTAAAAACAATTTGGAAGAAACACTTTTTCATTAAAAAAAATTCACTTTTATTGCACACTCAAATCAACTGAGACTAAAACAAAACAAAAGCAGTAATAACCCACTGGGATGAGGAACTAGTGCATATTTCTGACCCAACAACATGGTGGTGAGCCATGCCCCAATTAAAGCATAACACTAAGAGGACCTTGAGCCGGAAATGTAAACTTCACCTAGGTCACCACCCCATGTGAGGCTGTAAAGTGAACCGATTCTCCCCAATTTTCATTCCTTAATCCAAAAAAACCAAAGAAAAAAGAATCATATCCAAGACTAACCCCGGTAAATTTGGTCTCGTCATGAGTGGTGGTGATCATGCACTAACCCATAACCTACCTCCTGAGCCCAGATAGTCCTAATATCCATCTACCAGACATCCAAAATAAGAAAGGGTGCTCTGAAAAGTGGGGTCCGCTATGAGTCGACCTTCTCTGATACCAATTTTTCATGAACCAACCTGGGTCGACCCTGAACTGGTCACCCAACCCGCTCTGCGACATGGACCGAGAGGCATTCTCGATCCACCCGGGCTGGAGACAAGTGCCAGGGCATCAACAGAGGCTGTGAGAATGATTTCGCCCAGTATAAATAAATAAATAAAGTAGCTCAAATAAAACAGAGCAGCACAAAATAAATAAACAGAGTAAAGTAACTAAACAAGAATAAAAGAAAAAAAAATAAAACTAACAAAAAGAGACAACCACAATCTTCGTGTGACCCCGCGGGTCACTCTCCAACTCAAGACCAAAAGTTTCCCAAAGCGAACACACCCAAGCTGTAGCATGCACAAAAACTAAAAATAGAAAAGAACTATTGGTGTCAGTATTAAAACTAATTAGGAAAGCCAATATCTATTGCCAATGCACTAACTTTAAATAAAGAATCTACCAATTCTGGGTTTGAACTTAATTATATAAAATATTTGTTTTCACACACACATTCATTTATAAAACAAGTATTAGTCCATTTCCCTTTTTAATTTTAAAAAAACAAGTTTAATGATTGAAAGGAATAAGTACATTTAATTTTGAAACATTATTTGTAAACAATTTAGGAATCCAAACATCAGTTATTAGCTAAAAAGGAAAACCATACATAACAAACAATACATGCCAAGGGAAATGGGAAAATGGCACACATGAGCCAGCAACCGAACCAGAATTCTCAATCGTGCGCGACACAGAAATAAACACTAAATGAAACATGGTTCGAACCTAGGAGATCGTGAACAATCCAGAACGTACTATACTTGTGACTCATCCTGAAGGCATGCCCTAACTCAATGACGTCATAATGCCCTAATTCTTGGTATAACCCTACATTTCCTAACCGAGGGGCCTAATCCCCATATCATCAATAACTCAGTATTCCCCTACTATGGGGCCACTAGCCAGTGCGTAATCTCAAGTAGTGCAGAAATTGTTCACAGAAGATTCACTCACTATGCTAGGTTCCCGTGTCAACATGCATAATAATTGGGAAAATGGGTGAGTCAACAAGGTAAATCATGTAGAAAAACATCACACACAACTCACGTAAACAACACACACAAAGGACCACCCACAAAGTCACTTCAAAGATAGTTTTCCAAAATAATTTATTTTATTAAAGTGTCAAACGGGCCTTCACCAACTTTAAAGAAAAACATCATTTCTAAAGAAAACCCAAAACACTAATTTAGAAGAAATCATTTATCATTTATACCAAAACTACATTTTAAATTCCGTGAATTATGTTTAAAATCCAAACAAGAATTTATTTCACTATTGGGTGTCCGTTCATCAAGAAACTATTCCAGGCGTCATGTATAAAATAAACGGCTCTTTTTAGACAGAATAATCATATGAAAATTAATTATCTTATATTATTTCCTCTTTATTAAAATTAATAAAACATCAAGCAATTAATAAATTCTAAATCTAATGTTAAGTGCAGTGGGGGAACTACCTCGAGACCAAGATGAAAAGGAAAATGCACGTCCGACACCACACATTATGGTCCAAAAAACTGTAAAAAAACACTAAGAACATGAAACACAAACAAAAAACCCCCATTAAAGTATGGGAAACCAAGCGGTGGGAAGAAACCCTCACCTAAAAACTAAAGCACGAAGATGATGCAAACTCAAAAACAAGAAGCGGCGGTGGCGCTCACTCAAAAACGCCCCATGCGGGTCCTAGAAATTCAAACCAACCCAAATAATATTTAATTAATAAAAATTCTAATCATACAAATGCATATATATATATATATATATATCAAACATAAATATCAAATAGGGCATAAACAAAAATGGTATACCAATGGGGGGTCATGACTGGAAACAGATCATGGGAAGGCGTCATGCTGGAACAGTGAAAGGCGTCTGCACGGCTGGACGCGGTCCGGCCAAGGGGTGAGGCGAGGGTCGCCGGACAGCTGCGATGCGAGGCAACCGATGGGTAGGGTACGAGTGCGCTGGGCAGCAGAGGGAAGCGGAGGGAGGTGGGGCCGAGCAATGGTCTTGCAGAAAAGAGAACAAGAGTTCAGGGTGGCCGCTGCCATGAGGAGGCAGAGTGCTGGAGCGGGCTGGGCGTGCGCTGGGTGTGATGCAGACAGAAGGCAGGATCATCGGCTCACTAAAGGGGGGGAGGCCAGGATGAGGCTGGAATGGGGTATCAAGACGGTGGTGTGGAGTCCCAGATAGGGATTCAGTGAGGTCGGGACATGGGCGCACTTTCGAGGGTGAGCCAGAGCTGGTAGAGGTAAGCAGGCTACATGCGTGGCTAGTAGACAGAGAGAAGGGCTAGCCATGACCTTCATGGGAGGTGTGTGACTGGCGGCGTCATGTAGGGAAATGGGTCACTGTAGGGTTCTGTGATATGAGGGGGTGTAGGTCGGGGAAATGAGGAGAGCTTCAGGAGGCCCTATGAGAGGAGGGTGTGGTTGGCGGAGGCCAAACAGTGAGGCAAAGTGGAGGGAGAGAAGGAGCGCATGCTCTGGGGTGCAAGCAAGAGGACTGGCGGGTGGTGGGTGAGCAGGCTTCCTGATGGTGGCGCGGTGGGCAGAGGCCTAACAAGGAGGCTGCAGGAGGCTGGGTGGAGGGCTCAGGCGAGACCGACTGGGGCACTGGATTGAGAAAGGAGGCACTGCATGATGGGCGGAGGTGGAGCCTAGTGGTAGAGAGGTAGGGCATCGATGTGGATCAGACATGGAGGAGGCATCGTGCAGGCAGGCGTAGGTGAACCGGAGGGCTGGACAGGGAGCCGAACTAGGATCCAATGGGTGTCCTAGGTAAGACCTAAGGGGTCGGGCGGGGGATAAGGGGGGAAGTATCACTACGTGGAGGAAAAAAGAATAGGAGAAATAGAGGAAAATAATAATGAATAAGAAGAAAGAAAAAAATAAAATAAAATAAAGTAAAGTAAATAAATAAAAACAATAATAATACCAATATTATTATTAATACTAATAATAATACTAATAATAATAACAACAATAACAACAACAACAACAACAATAATAATAATAATAATAATAATAATAATCATCATCATCATCATCGGTCAACCGCGTAGTCTCCAGGACTGAACGCACAGTCTCTACTAGTGGTGCGGTGACCACGCACCCACTCGGACCGGATGTGCGGTGACCGCTAGTAGTGCGATGATTGCGCACTAGCCCGAGACCCACCGAAAACATTAAATCTTCAAAAATTCAAACCCGGACCCAAACCTGACTCTACCCAGAGTTGTGAGACTGAGAAAAGAATAAAAACATGGGTGTTCGTGGTTGGGGTGTGACAAAGATCATGATGTTTTCTTTGAAAACCATAACATTAACAAAACAACTGATTTCTGATTATGTTCATGAAATTGAAGGTAGTGGGTTTTTTTTGATTCAAGTGAATTTGTGTAATTCTAGTATTGATTCACTAGGGAGGAGCACCAACAATGGGTTGCTTCTGTCGAAAGCTTCTGATATAGAAATTGGTTTGCAATAGGTTTGGTTTTTTTTTAATTTGATCAGGACACTTTATCAGCGATTTTACAAAAGAGCTGATAAAGAGTCCTTTTATTAGCGATTATTATTTATAGGTTGATGAAAGGCATATTTATCAGTGTTTTAAAACTGATAAAGGTTGGTCATTCTTTGTGCTAAAAAAGAGCCAATAAAATCCATATTTACCTGTGCTAGTGTTTTTTTACTTATAAAATGACTTTTATCAGCGGTTTTTTAGCACTAATGAAGATGAGGCTTTATTGGTGCCAAAAAACCGCCGATAAAGATTTCTTTGGTCAGTTCTTATTACTTAAGCGCTCATAATGGATTTATAAATTTAATTATAACAAAAATTTGTACATATATATATACACTTATTCAATATATAGAAATATAAATATATTAAATGTATTTCTTATTTAAATATATATATTATAATTTTATAATTACTTAAATATATAATTTTATATTTATAATTATATAAATATTTTCAAAAATTAATATTAATATAATTATATATAAATATATAATTACAAATATATATTTAATAAATTTATATAAATATAAATATAGTAAATATATTCATTATTTCTGTAAATTTATTATAAATTTATTAATTATTTAAATATGTATAATTATATAAATACATTAAAAGTATTTATTTATTTATAATTATAAATATATAATTTTATAAATATTGTATGTACATTTTTAAATATATTTATTTATAAATATTTTTTTAAAATATTTCATTAACATTATCAATGAATGTATAATTTTAACAGCATGTGTGTTCAAAATGAGTGAAATTGAATTAATTAAAAATAAGTGCACTTTAATAATGTTGAAAAAATGATATGTTTTTTTTTGTGTTCATTGTATTTAAAAAAGTATTAATTACATATATGTGATATCAATATAACATACAATTGATCTATGTTAAATTGCTAAATTAAACAACAATCAATTATATGTTCATTACTCTATGCAACTAGATTGTATTTTTTATTCCTATTAATTTTTAATTATAATCCATTATCCACAAAATATATGACTATTTAATGTGAAGAGAATAAATATTTTTTTGTATACAAATCAGATTTATATAAATTAATATATATATATATATATATATATTAATATATATTATTTATTGACATTATCAATAATCATCTAATTAATAAAATGTTTAATATTTTTCTCAATTTAAGTATTTTTAACTTTCATTTGTTTAATTCTCATTTTTTATATCCATATATTTAATACAAACAATTTATTACTATTTATAACATATATATAGAATAATCAATTTAATCATTTTTATCAATAATTACTTTATAAAAAATTGTTATTTTTTTAATAAACTCATTTTTTATTTAATTATTTCATTTCATTTATTCATACCTTTATCATCACTAAAAATCATTGATAAAGGCTACCCTTTTCCAATTCTAAATATAAAGCGGTCCAAAAGGGTAATATTTATCAGTGCTAAAATGGCCCTAATAAAGGGATAAATTTATCAGCGCTTTCTGGAGCGTTGATATAGATTCCATTTACCATCTCTTTTCTCTAGCGTTTATAAATACATGCTCTATTAAACGCTGATTTTTTTGTATTGTTACTTGATTAACTCCATAAACTCCGCTTATGCTCACTTATGATCTTTTATTTTTATCACCTAGGTTTACTCTTACTGAGTATATGAGGTCACCCCACTTTCATTTTCCATTACCCTATGTTAGAAAGAAAATGTATAAGTGTGGTGTGTCTAGAAGAGTATCTTCAGTAGAGAATTTGTGGGAGATTATGACGACTTGTTATTGATTAAGCAGTTGCTTATATATTAAAAAAATACCCATTAGATAAATAATTGTTGAGTTTTGTTAGTTAATGTTTTTTCATATTTCTATAAAACTATAATCCTAAAATATAGTGGGAATAAATATTTATTTAATAATTTATTTAAGTCTTTTAATTATGATATTTTCACATATTTGGGATAACATATTTGGGATCATAATAAGGATTAGATAAATTAATAGGTTAGGATGATAGTTGAGTATAATTTATGGGTTTATATGTTAAATTTGATCATAATTTAAAAATGTATAGATAAACCTTTAGGTTGGATGAGGTAATATTAAATATTTTAGTGATTGGTATAAGATAAAATTATTAAAAACCCTTGAGATAGGTCTATGTATAATTTTTTATAGGATAACATCCTTGTGTTTTTGTGAATTAGATATTGTATGTTTCTCTATGAAATTAAATCCTTGTCTCAATTCTAGAATGTGGGTGCGGATATAGAACACATACACCAAGGGTGTAATCATTGTGAAAAAGGATATTTCAATATCAAATATATATTCACTCTATTAATTGATTAGTGGGCATAAGAATACAACCCTAGCTATACACTCTTGAGGTATATACTATGGTTGATCATTTTATTTACAAACCATTATGATGAATTTGAATATGATATTAGCTAATTTTCTTTATAGGACATAAAAGGAAAATGTCATGGATAACCCAGGACTAAAAATATATATTCATTGGTTAAAATGAATGAATCAAATGTCCAAACTGAAGGATTCATTTATGAAGACGTATTCAAATTGATTTTTTAATATTCAAATTTTGGGATATTATCATAACCATTCTGGTTTTTGAATCTGGTTCAAACATTATCATGGAAATGAAGTTCATAAAAGTATGCATCTAGAAACAATTATCACTTATAACTAGATAAGGGGAGAAACTTAAATTGTCAGAAATTTTAGTATTTTTTAATTATGTTATAAAGTTTGAGCTTCCTAGTCCAAACTAAGGTAGTAAGGTTGATATCTGAACATACACATACTTATTTTGAATATCGAATGATATTTATGGATGATATTCTTGTATATTATAAAATTTATGAGGATTATGTAACTCTTCTAATGATTTTTAATCATTAGTTTTTATTTAAAGGTATGGGAACATATATAAAAATGTATCAATAACCAATAAAATTGATTTAATGAAAACTTTATACTTTTTTGGAAAACTGTTGAAGAACTTGTGATTGAAGGATGGATACAGGTTGGGTTTAATGTACACATGATGTTGAAGTAATATAGGTTTGATATGTTTTTAAAAATTAAGTTACACAATATATATAACCATGGTATTAATAATTGATTCATAATATTTTGGGTGATGTTAGTCACATTTTTGGTATTTTGGTAAATATTAGAGAGTGTTTGATTTAATGACCTAGATTTTTCTATTGTTTTTGGGTTAAATATGGTATTAATTTCTAAAAGATTTTATGGTTTTGTTGGTGTTATTGTCTTGGATATTCAGATGGTTTTTGGAATGGTTTATTTTTTGAACAATGTATGATTGTCGTATATACATACATTATTATATTTTTTTATGAAAGATTAATTTTATTGGAAGAAAAATAAGTAACTTAATACAACCTAAGATATTAAGGTAGACGTCATATTAAAAGTTATATCATGAATGATAAATATGTTAAGAATACCATCACTTACTTTTATAAGTGAGTAATAATTAAAAATTTTGACGACACAATTTATTTAAGGTGGTGGAATGTTAGAACTCAACATTTTGGATCCATCAAATTAATACCATCATCGATAGCTGGTGTCATACACAACACTAAACTAACCCAACATCCATCAAAATTAATCCTTGACATATTAAAATTATATGAAGAATATAACAATTGGTTAATAATATGACATCATTCTATTAAAATAATTTCATTATATTATTTTTCAAAGATTAATACTTTATAAAAAATATTCATTTTGAATAATGTTTAAAAAAATTGGGCATGGTATTTTAAAATTATTAATTAAAATTTTAAAATAATTTTTTTATTACAATGGTTAATATTTATATTTATAAACAAATATTTCCTAAATAAATTATTTATTAATTTATATGAAATAATATTAAAGACACTTCATGTTTTAAAATGACATTTTTCAATAAAATAATATTTCGATTATATTTTAATATTTTCACTTGAAGTATAAATTTATAAATTTATTCATATTATATTTTTAAAAGTAACTATATTTTTTTATTAAACTATTCAATATTATCTAATGATGATATTTTTATATTTTTAAAAAATAAGTTTTTTGATTAATATTGAAAAATAATAATTTCTTTAATATTGTTTCTTCTATGAATTTATTTTATTTGAAACATTTTTATATAAAAATATATGTTTATAAAATAAAATTAATAATTTTATAAAATATTCTTAAATTTATAAAATATATCCTTAACCATTTGGAATCTTAATGAATATTTTAATCTTAAAAAAATTTATATGATTATATTAAAAAAATTATCACTTAAATAAAATAAATATAAAAAATATATTTTATATTTTGGATAATTATATTTATATTATTTAATAATTTAAATTCCATTTTAGTTGTGAAATTATGATTTCTAAGTTTAATACTAATGACTATGATAATGGTGAAAGTGTTTTTTTAAATAAGTTTTTTATTAATGTTATATAATTTTTATCAAATAAATTGAAATGATATATTTTATATAATGAATATGATATTATTTTCTAACATTTATACAAATATTTTATCCCACTTTTAATTTTTATTTAATTTAATATATGATTAAGAACACTTAATGGGGAGAACAACATTTCTCTACAAAATTAGTTTTTTATATGTTAATTTTTTTCATTATAAAGTTAATTTTTTCTTTTATATACTTTTTTAGAATATATGGATCATAAATTTAGTTTTAAAAAATTTCAATTTTGTTGAGGGTTATATAATATTTTTAATAAAATAAAAATTACTCGGATAAAAACATGTAACCAAGGTAAAAACCTAAATATTAAAATATACCAAAAAAAATATGTTGTTAAAGGCCACAAACACGTTTAAAATAGGTGTTAAATTGAATATAATTGTATTTATAGACCTTATCTCACCAAAAAATCCATTATTTCTCAATTTTGGAACCATTGTGTCTTTAATAATGTCATTCCATTTTTGAAACATAATGGGTGTTAATAAAAGTGAAATTTTCATCACATATGAAAGATATCAATTGAACCCTCTCAAAGTAACATATACCCTTTGAAATATAATTTTATCCTAGCCCAATTTGAATCTCATAAATTTAACTGGGATGGCCTAAATACCCTATTAACTATAAGTTATCGTTTTCCCTTCATTTCCAATGAAACTTTTAAGAGAATGTTCAATGTCCCTAGTTGAGTATTACTCAACACTTATCCTTTTCTTATTATTCCTTATCTCCAAAAATGATTCTATAAATAGTAATATAATGACCTCAGTGTCATTGTTATTTTTACTTATTATTATTTTAAGGAAACATACCTTATTTATTCATTCCCATCCCCTTAAAAGAACAAAATAATGTCGATAGTGTGTTTGTGCGGACTGCCACCTCTACAAAGTGGTGTACTTTGTTTTCCATCACCGCTTAACGTAGATGACATTTTAAAATTATTTAAGGTAAAAAAATTATATTTATTAAACTATTAATATTATATACATATAATATTATACATTATATAAGTGATATTAATTATAAATGGTTATAATAAACATAATTTCCCAAAATGAACATATTAAAGTACCTTTCCTAATCATAATTCATTTCAGAAAAACCTCTATCATTCTATAATATTTTTTGAAAATTTAATAATAAAAGATATAAACCCATATAATTAGGGATATTATTATGTAATACTATTATATCTTTAACCACGATCAATGTACATAAAGATTTATGTTGAAATTGATTAAACCACCTCAAATAACCAATATAATAAAAAATTGTTTAATTAATAATAAAATATGATAAAAATATCCCTTAGTAGATGAAATATATATATGAATGATGTTAAAAATAAGGTATATAAAATAATTAATTTTATTATTCAGGAAGTTAGGTGCATGTGTAGAGTGAATCAGGAACAAGGTAAGGGTTTCTTGTATAAATTTTAACCCTTTGAGACATATTTCGTATTATAAACCATATTTTATTTGGAATTTTATATATTCTAACCGTTTAATTTTTATTATCATGATTATATAATATTTCCGGACCCTATATGATCAATTCCATGTCCATTCTCAAATCCTTTTTTCAATCAAAAATTAAAAATGTTGTAAGGGTTTTTTAACACTAATTTCACCCATTCTGTTAAAAACATTATTATTTAACTCAATGGTTCCATGTTTCTTATATTATTACTAATGAATAGTTTTTATAATATTTCCTCTTTTTTAGGGGTCTAAAAATTATTTCTTATTTCCTTTATATGAAATTACTCTTTCCACAAATATTATGTTACATAAAATGGGTTTCTTCGTCTGAGTCCCTATTTCTTTAGATATGATTCTTTTGGGAATGACTGTTCTTTTATATAGTATATATACTGCCTATTTATTTTTTAATATCTGGGATTATATTTTATTAAAGCTATTTTATGTTCACTTTCAATCACATTATTATTCATGTGGCATCGATTTAAATGTTACTTGAGTTGTAATAGATATCTTGATTCAAATTATTTCTCATTGAGTAATAAATTATCTATGTGGTTATGATTTTATATTCCCGTTTTTCTTCAATTTATTTTCTCAATATAAATTCTCATTTACACATAGTAAGTTACTTTATTACCTCATTATGATCATATTTAATTAATTAAATTCTCAAATAATAGTTTCACATTTATAATAATACCACTCATTCATTCAAACATATTTTCCCCTCCTTGTCTATATTTTTCTTCCTATATATGGTTTCCTCTATATTTGGGAACTATAATAAGGATTAATTCATGCGATCCTCTTATATATCTTTTCCAATTTTAAAATATAAATTTTATTTCTATTTTTAAGTTGAGCATTTTCAATAATGGTGTTTTCATAATATTAAATGGGTTTTCATATCATGGATATATAATTTATAACCCAGTTCATGTTTTCTTTATCAAAACTTATTGTTTTTGAAGGAATGAAATAATTGATATTTATTAAAAACTAATGCTTAATATATATCTAAATAATTCATTCAAACCTTTTTAAAAATGACCTTTCAAAAGAAACTAGTGAGTTTTTTGCTTATAACATCTTTATAATAAAAATAAAATAAAATTATTTTTTATATTTTTTTGAATTTTTTTGATATAACATCATTTTGAAACATATTTCCAATGATTCAATATTTTAAAAGTTTATAAATTTTCCATTATTTTGTGTATTATTTGTAAAAAGTTTTTTTATAGAAAATATTGATTTTTTCATGCTTTTGAGAGTAAAATTATATTATCATTATAAAATAATTCATCATCAACGTCTTGATTCTTTATAAATGTTTTTAAAATTAATCAATGAAAAACTTATATAAGAAAAATGATCTATCACTTCATTTTTCATACCTAATTATCTTCCATATATGACCATAATTTTTTCTCTAATTTATTTTCTTTGTGAATAACCAATTTTTTATTCATTTTATTGAATAGTGTTCAACAAGATTTCATTCATCGATTGATATGGAAAATTATTAAATAAACCATATAACCATTATATATATAGGGTAAATAACATATTCTATATTATCATGATTTAAGGGTATATACATATAATTCTTCTAAATATATTTTGATAGCTATTTTTTTCTGTGGGTATATTATGTTATGATGATTGATGTAATTTTTAATTATATACTTATATGATTCCATTGGAAAGTGATATGTGCTCATATGACATACATGGGTTTTTTTATATGATTTATTTCTTATGGAACAAACATATAAGGATTATGTGTGGTAGTGTCTTATATAACCCTCCAATTCACTATTTTATGTTAATATCTCATTTGATATTCAGGGATGGAAACTACAAGGATATTACACATGCATGGACATAATGGAATTACACATAATTTTATGTGTGTATATAATGAGTTTTTTAACATATAAATAGGTATAATTATTTTTATCATAAGGTTTTCCTATACATAGGTTGTTTCTTATCTGTATATTTTTTTATGTTATTCAACTTTTGTAAATTTCCATTCTTCTTGGGATGTGAAACATTCTATGTTTATTTTTATTTTCTATGATATTATGAAATTTAAATTTATTCTATGCCATGTGACATGATTTAGGATCTATTATTTTTTATGTATAACTTTCTTATGTATCATTATTATACCCATATTCTCATTTTATCATCACTTGTGGTTTTTGATTTTTATCTCTTTTGTTTACACTCACTAAGAATCTAATCTCACCCCTTTAACATGTTTAAGTTTCCCTAGGTATGGAGGAAAATTAATATGTACAATGTTCCTATAAGATTATATTTTGTGGAGAATTTGTGATATCTATTTAAAAATTGTTATCAATTAATAAGTATCTAATATAGTGGGAAAATATCCCCTCAATGAAAATGGAATCAGTTATGTTATTTAAAGTCTTTTACTTATTCTATAAAACTATAAACCTAAAATATCATGGGAATATATTATAATGAAATTTTATTTAATTCATGTAATTATGTGATAGGCACATCATTGGGGATTCATACAAATCTTCAATGGTCATGGTTAACAAGTGAGTATGGCTACAAAGGACACTTTTGGTTAAGAATTCATGCCCCAATATGGATCAAATATACGCACCCTAAATATATCCTAACAAATAGATGAATCGTTTTTTCTTGATAAAAATGGCCCCAAAATGTTTTTATCCCCTAACACTATTGTAGAAGAACCCATAATTTGAATATTTTCATCAGCCATCCCAAGAATATGCATCCTAATAAATCATTTGTGTCTCACACCCTTTGGGATATTATTTACAGAAAAAAATCCCATTATTCCAAGGGTTTTAATACCCTCAGTGTCAGTCATAATTTCAAAATTCTAATAATGAATGAAGGGATAAAAATTCCATCATTAAAATATTGAATTAACATCATTACATAGCTATAAACTGAAAAAAAAAATTGGTTCGATGTTCCTACTGATATATGAAATTCCCTCTTTTTTGGTATAGTTTTTTTTTTACCAATAGGTCCCTCATTCATAAAGGGTTATTCCAATCCCAAAAAAAAATTTCCAAAATTTTCTATTATTTCAAATCTATATGACCTTAAATAGTATCAATATTTAAAAAAATCTGTTAGAACATTAAACATCGGCCACATTGGTCTAAGCACTAAGACCTTAAACAGAATGCACATATCTAGATATGTGATGGACTTGGGCTTTTTTTCTCTTCATGATTTCCTAGATACCATTTCTACCAAACTGGTTCCACCATTGGATCAATGTTGTTCAACATTAAGTGAAATGACTTAAATTTTCAATATGTTATTTTTGGATACTGTATGGATTATTTTGGAGATCAGGTACTTAGATAGCATGGGATTCTGAGGCACGATGTGCTTATAATAAATTTTTATGATATGATAAATATATTAAATAACATGTGCACATAGTTTTCCTAAAATTTGGAAAAACAAATTAATAGATGAACAAATCAAAAATATGAGTCCATTATTGAGTTTAGAACTTGGGTTTTACCTTAGGTGTAACTTAACCTTGATCAGCATGGGTCATTTTGGGAAAATTTGTTCAGAAACATAAATGAATAATATAATTAGATAAATTATTTTCATTAATGTAGATATTCAAGAGTATTTATGAAGATTTTTGTGTTATAATATTATTGTTATCCGCAAAACACTAGAACCGTTGGAGAGCCGTGGGAGAGGGTGTTGGGGGATTTCTCTAAGATGAATGGAAACTAGATCGTTGATCGATGATTGATGAATAACAGATTTAAATGATCTCACGAACTATCATGGTGCAACCCCATTTTTCATTATAAATCGCTCAAAATCGAGTTTAAGTAGTTCTTTGATTTGATTTTCCCCAATCTTAATTTCTACAGTGAACATGAATCAATCGACTAATGGATTGATTCATGAATCCTGAATATTACGGTATGTGTTATTTTCAAGTATTATTTGGTAGAATTTCATTTTGAATTGTTTATTCCCTATTTTTATTCTCATAGTAATGAATTGATGTTGATATGAACATTGATAAAGGTCTATTCCTCATTTTTTCTTGTGATTTTCTCCCCATATTCTTCATTCATCACGGTCAATCATTTTTTTCCATTTCTTCAAAATTTTCTGATGAAATTGATCTTTACACACCCATTTAATGGCATAAAGATATGATATCATAGATCTGGGATCGACACAACATGATAGTGGTTAGAAAATAGAAACCTTAGTGGATCCGAAGATGTAGATACCTGATTTTCATATTCTTCGGCATTCAAAAAGGAAAAATGAACAATATTGTATTTTTAGAAGATTGAAGGACTATATCATGTTTATTTGATGTTAGAATGACTCATTGAGGCTTGAATAAAAATTTTTAGGTGAAACGATCAACAGATTGAAGGTTGAAGGTTTATAAGTACATGAAGACCTAGATCTGGGATTCAGGAGAATCCTAATCTATACAGTGTTTAAATCACATCAACATTTCGTGTGGGACCCCTATTAAAATTCTTGAGTTTTAGATTAACATAATAACCAAAAAGTATGTGACCCTTATCACATAATGTTTGTTCCCTCTCTGTTGACTCGGTGTGTACTTTAGATAGTACACGAATATGGGAACAAGTAAATAAGGGGGAGCACATCATGTACTCCCTATAAGAACACGACATAGACCAAAGTAAATATGATATGTAATGTACTGGTACATAGGTACATGTGCAAATGATCAAGCCATGTATTAAAAGATAGGTAGACTGCACGGGTTTCCTACAAATTGTGTACTTCTACATGGAAACGGGAAAGATACACGACCCATTTACACCAGAATAACCCTTGGACAAGGGACACAATGTTTAACCCTTCTAAGTTCCATTTACATTCATAAACATGGATTTGTGTCCTTTCCCTCTTTATCTTGGATATGTTTCATTATGTTGTGTTCCTATTATCCTTTCCTTAAGGGTTAGTATGGAATTGTCTCCTACTACTAAGAAAATGATCCCTTTAGTATAAATTCATGGATAAAGGCATTGGAATCCATATCTAAGGCTAAGAGTGAGAACCTATATTCATCTATGTCCCCTAGCTAGAGTCCTTGTAATCTTCCTAACCAACACAACACAGATTTAGATCCTCTACTTAGCGGGATAATCCTGATTGAGTTTTTGGTATCACCCCCATGGCCTAGGGTGTGATCCTCATCTTCATATGATATTCTCTTCAGGACATCATCATTTATTTTTAATAGTGAAACCTAATGAGAACAACCTCTTAGACAAACTTCATCAGTGCTATCAGAATTAGGTGTGTGTTCTACCTGAAGAGTGCTTTATGGAATCTTCATGTTGGAATCCTAGACTAGTATACTAGGGTTGGGACTTATTTATTTGACTATGTTTCCTTGTTGAGAATATCCATATATTCTTTTTATATGTGTGGTAGACATATACATATGTAGAGCCGGTTGTATTCCCATTGTTGAATGATTGGTTGTTTTAGGGTGTCCTAATGAGTATTTTTATACTCACTATGACTTGTGATTTACCAACACATCATGTTATTCTACATGGATAAGGTAATCTCTAGAAGTGTTCTCATCCTTCTCACACTATAACCACCCCCTGGTTGTCTGCACCAGTCTTAGGGAGCTGAAGGATAGGGGCGGGGAAAGCTATAGGCGGTCGAAGCTTATGACCAAGAGGCTCTAAGAATGATGTGAGGTATGATCTATGTCCATTATAACTTATTTTAGTACTTATATACATACTTTATAGTCATTCCTTTCTTTACACATACATTTTATGCGTCTTAGAGATTTTGGTAGATCCATTGGCTCGACCATTATGCTTAGAGACTACTACTAAAGATGTATCAGCGGTCACACACTTGTGTTGATAGTGTGAACTAACCCTTGGAGGAAATTGTATCTATTGGTCTTGATTTATAGAATTTATATGGCCTTATGATGTAACCTTAGGTATGGAATGGTTATCCACTATTAATTCCTAGGTTGAATATTTCAAGAGGAGGATGTGGTGTTTCTGTAGTGACGGAACCTGTTTTTAATTTTTAGCTGAAAAGGAAACTATGGATGTGTAATATGGGATCATGAAAAGAAGAGTTCATCTAATTAACCCAATGTGAGATATCTTAACCCTTGGTGTAATGGATGTTATGAATTCCTAGTTTCCTACAGCAGTGGTGGAGTATAAGGACATCTTTCTCTATGAAGTTCTAGGATTACCTCCCAATATCTAGATAGTATTTTTCATTGATCTACACTTTGGTATGACACCAATATCTATGTTAAAATATCAGAAATATATTACAAGGAATTCCTAGCTAAGGTTATAGTTAGAGGACTTATGGAGGAAGGGAGTTTTTAGGCCCAATGTCTCACCCTAGGTACCGTATTTTTTTCCAGGAAGGCATACAAGAGATTGAGGTTTTATGGGGACTACCTGAACTTTAACCAAAAAAACTTCAAGAATAATTATCCACTACTGATGATCGATGACCTCTTTCATTAGTGGAGATGGGAACAAATATTGTTTAAGGGAGAATACAAGTGATGCTATCACCAGCTTCAAGTAGAAGATATGGTTATACCAAATAAAACATTTATATATATCTATTCTCATTATGACAAATAGGTGATTCCCTCTGGCATGAACAATTACCATATTGTGTTCCTAGGACTCAGGAACAAGATCATCAAACCTTTATTAAATCAACTTGTGGTAGTCTTCATCGATGATATCCATGTGTAATCAACATCCCTATAAGAGTATGTGAGTAACTAAAGGATGGTTCTGGATGTACTCTAAGAGATCTATCTTTATGGGAATCTCTCATAGTTATAGTTCTTGATTCTATTGGACCATTTTAAGGATATTTTATCTAATTATATAAAATTTTAGTAGACCTAGACAAGGTCGAGGTAGTGTTATCTTGGGAGCCACCAATGAGGGTGATGGATATACAAAAAATCATCATTTTTGAAGACTATTACTGAATATTCATACCTAATTTACCTAAAAAAAGTACTGATGACAGATTTGACTAAAAAGAGGTATCTTTTGTGTGGGAAAAATGTTCCATCATGATTTTCAAAAGTTGAGATAGATTTTAATGAGCTCTCATTTCTTTAGATTACTGAAGAAAGGTGTCTAGTATTTAGTATTCTCTGATACATTAGGAATTGATCTTGGTTTTGTTTTGATGGAATTTTAGTTGGTGATTGATTATGGTTCACGATAGTAGGGACCACATAAGTTGAAATATACAACCAATGATCTTGTGTTAGTAGTTTTAGTCTTCTCACTAATGATTTGGAAATACTACCTAATGGCCAAGCATTTTATCATCAATTATAATCAAAAGATTATTTAGTATATCTTCTCTTAGGAAGACCTAAACATGATAAATATGTGATGGATATAGTTCCTCCATGATTATGACATTGAACATATCCATACTATTGAGAAGGGGAACATGGTAGCAGATGATCTCAGTAGAATATACTGTTCATAGTTACAGAATGTGACTTCAGAGTAGCTAGCCTCCTTAAACGAATCCTTTGTGGATGGAGATGGAGTAGCTTCCCTCCAACCAATAGTATTCACCCCTCTTCTCTTGTCACGATTCAAGGAGTCACAACCTGGGTATGTAGATTGTGGGACCCCACATACCTAGATATCCACAAGACAAGATATTGATGGATTTTCTGAGGTTGGGGAGCATTTCGTTCTTTTATGAGGAAGTATTATGGTACCCATGATTTTGAAAGAGGAGGTTCAGAATGATTTTCATACATCTCATTTGGGGTTATATCCAGGTGTGTTAAAGATATACCAGGACATATGACATCATTTTTGGTTTCCAGGGATGATGAAAGGAGTTATATTGTTTTTCCCTTATACCAATAATATCAAAAAGTATAAGTTGAGCACCAAGTTCTAGCATGTTCATCTTAACCCTTTGAGGTGCCAAAATGGAAGTGGGATGGGATATACATGGATGTAAAGACCATCTTACCAAGTACATCTAGTGTAAACAATGTCATATGGTTGATCATAGATTGAATAACCATGTCATCCCACATTATAGAAATTCAAGAGTAGAGTTCAGTAGAGATATTGGTAAGCCTCTATGTTCAAGATATTGTTACACTCTTTGGAGTTCCATCGATGATCATTACTGATAGTGATGCTTGATTCACATATTAATTATGGAAGGGATTACAAGAGGAGTCTGGTTCTCAATTACTCTTGAAAATAATGTTTCACCCCAAAATTTATGGCCATACTTAGTAGACCATTCATGTTCCAGAGGACATACTACAAGCTTTTATGATGGAGTTCGGCCATAGCAGGGAGGATCGCCTACCACTAGTTGAGTATTCATTAAATAATATTTATCATTCCAACATCATAATGAACCCATTAGAGGCTTTGTACAGGTGAATATATAGGTCCCCACTTTTCTTGACTGACCTAGGAGTGTCAGCACTCATGGTCCCAAAGTTGGTGAGAGAAACTACATAGAAGGTGAAGACTGTCCTGGAGAAGATAAATACAACACAGTGTTGTTAGATGTCCTATGATGAAAAATGACGGATGCATTGGGAGTTTGAGAAAGGATTCCATTTGTTCTTAGGGGTTTCACCTTGATGTGGATTACATATATTTCACTGGTGTAGCAAGTTATCTCTGAGATTCATCTTCATTTTCCAGATATTTTTAGAGTTGGAGTGGTGGTGTACCACTTATCTCTACCTCTATAGTTATACCGGGTACACGTCAACTTCCACATCTCATAGGTGATGATGTACATGCATAACCCATCACAAGTTATCAACTGTTGTGAGATGGAGATTGAGGGTAGAACTACCTTTGTTGAGTACCCGTTAGAGATCGAGGATTGGAAAGAGAGGATCCTCCATAAGATAATAATTCCTTTAGTGCATTTCTGGTGGCAACATAGGAATATTTAGGAGAACCCATGGGGGTGGGAGGCTTGGATTCATGCTCAGTACCCAAATCCTTTGTGTAGACTTTGTGTTGGTTTTGAGGCTGTAAAGTCATGAGGTGGGTAGAATGTAAACACTCATATATTCCATGTATTATTTTTAGATATTTTATGAATTATTTTGAAGACCATTCATAGAGATGGCATTTGATTCTGATGTCTGGTGTTCCTAGAATAAATGTCTTACATATATTAAATATATTAAATAACATTTGTACACTATTTTTATAAAAAGGTTGAGGAACATCTAAAAGGGTTTTGGATTAGAAATATGAGGGTACCATTGAGATTAAAAAATGGTATTTTCCGTAGGTGTTACACAAGCATATTCGAAGTGGATTATTTAGTGAAAAGTCATCACATGAATAGAAATGAATAAAATAATAAAATAATTTATTTTAATTATATTCATTGATGTAGTGTTTAGAGAGTCTTTAAATAATATTATGTTAAAATACTAGGGTTAGCTTCATAACCATGGGACAATTGGGGATCCATTGGAGAAATCATTAGAGAATATCTATTTGACAAATGGAGATCATATCATGGATCTACAATCGACTCACAATGGGTATAAAGGATCCAACCGATGATCAAAGTAAATCTCTTCTCATCATCAGTGATCAATATGAATCAAGGAAGGGTAGTTTTTATTAGTTTACCCCATTATTAATTTCTATGATGAACATGAATAAATCGATCAATGGATTGATTCAAAAATCATGCCTATTTCGGAATGGGTTATTTATTGGGATTATTCATGATAATTACTTTTTGAATTGTTGGTTATTATTTATATTTTAAGGGATATGAATTGAGGTCAACATGAACTATGATCATGGTCCATTCCTCTTATTTATTCTTTTTCTTATCTCCCAATTTCTTTGTTCGTCATATGAATTAATTTTTGGTCTCTTGGTTTGAAGTTTATTTGTGAAATAATTCATTTTACAATTTTATATTATCTCTAAGATCCAATATAATTGATATTGTATCATCATGACATAATGGTGGTCTGAAATTTGATATGAAAGCAGATTATATTATGTAGAAACATTATTTTCGTGTTCTTCATTGTGAAATGAAGAACGCTGAAAAAATCCCATTTTTTGAGCGGATCAAAGGCATGAATCATGTTTTTTCAGTGATAGAATGACTCAATGAATCTTGGCCTACGTTTTTGAGGTGAAACGATCACTAGATCAAATACCGACGGAACAACCATGTCATGAAGATCCAGATTCTGGATTCTAAAAATTCACGTGCTAAACGCCTTGTAAGTTGGGTCAAAAACTCATGTGGGACCCCTGTGTGGTGGATATGGTTTCAGAAGAACTTAAATAAAACATAGTATGTTACCCCTGTCACATGGTGTGTGGTCCCTCTCTGTAGGATCAGGTGTACATTGGAGGATACATGGATATGGGTTGTAGTACATGGGTGGGAGCACTCCATTTACTCCCCTACATAGACATGTCAGGACCAAAGTATATGGTCTATGTCATGTACTGGTACAATAGCACATGTACATTTTTAAATCCATGTATTGGAACATGGGTAGACTACACAGGAATGCTACATGTTGAGTACTTCAACAGAGAAATGGGTAGGGTACATGGTTAATTTACATGGAAAGAACACGGGGTCAAGGGACACCGTTTGAAACCCTTTAACGCACAATGTACATTCTAAGACATGGCATATAGACCTTTTCCTTTTGTATCTTAGAATTGTTTTTTTAGGGTGCGTTTTACTTATCCTTTCCTTGAGGGTTATTATGGAATCGTATTATACTCCTAGGACTATGATCCCTTCAGTTGGACCTATTGGATAGATTATTTGGAATCCATCAGTGAGGCCCAAAGTGAGATCCTGTATTCATCTCTAAACCCTAGGTGATATTATTTGTTTCTTCATCACCAACACTATGTGGGAATTGATCCTCTACATTGTGGTAATTCATATTGTGTTGTTGGTATCACCTCATGGTCTTGGGTGTGATCCATATTTTTTGTATCATATTATCTTTACATGTTCAACAAGTATTTAAAATGGAGTGACCTGATGAGAAAAACCTCTCAGAAAGATGTCATTTGTGAAATCATACTGAGGAGTGTGTTCTCCTGGATGAGTAATTTTTGGAATTTTCACCCTGCAATACTAGGCTGGTATACTGAGGTTGGGACTTACATTCTAATTGTGTGTCTTTGTTGAGAATATATGGATATTCTAGTTATATGTGTTATAGACATATTGCAGTGTAGAGCTGACTGTAATCCCTTTGTTTTATTCTTTATTGTTTCAAGCTATCCTAATGAGTATTTTTATACTAAACCATGAACAGTATTTTCCTATATGTGTCATGTCTTTTGAAGATGATTGACATTTTAAAAGAGTCTAAAACGGACTAGGACCATACGGTTCATAGAGAGACTAAACAGACCAAGTGGTGTTCATGCAGGTTTTTTACAGTTGTCCGATGTACTTATGTTCATTTTGGACTATTGTTTTAGAATATTTTTGGTGGGCATGTATTTGGCCCTATTTACATTCCTATACATCATTTCATACTCTATATGTTGGATTTACATGTATGCATGTACATTTTTCTATTTGTTTTCACATATCATCCTTATATAGTCTAGAATATGTGTGTGTGTGGGTAAATAGGATAATTCATTGGATGTTAGTGATATTCCTACCCAGTGCTTGTTTCTAGCCCTTGGCCTACTAGAGTTTGGATTGGGGAGTGGTACCATGGGCCCCTCTAGGAAGGGTCTAGAAATTAAGCACCATCTAAGTTAGTCAAACTTGCATACCCTTAGACTACCCCATAAAATGGAAAATACATAATTATTTTTAGCTAAAACCTAATAAAGGGTGGCATAAGAAAAATCCATTTCTAGACTTACTATCTCTCCCCTGAATGAGGCTTAAAAAAATTGATTGAAAAAATAATAAAAGGAAAAAAATGTCGGTCTACCTTTTTATCTAATAAAAAGTCAATATGTTCTCACTTGATTCCTTGGCCTATGAAAAATTTAGATCAATCTATTGATCTAGAAATATTGGTTCAGATATTTCAACAAAAATATTAAAAATATAATTTCAGAGTGCTCAACCCCTCTTGAATGTTGTAATTCCTATTTTATATTCCCATTTCAAGATCCTGAACACTTTGAGCCATCATTCATTCATCTTAATAGAAAAAATATAGTTCTATGATGATTTTATTTATGCCTCCATGATCCATTATCATGTGGAACTCGCTCATTTAAAAGGACTAACCCCAGTTTTACAATGATTAGATTTTTTCCTATACCAGTCCATGAGCCACACCCGTGAAGAAATATTTTGACTCATGTTTTTGAGAGTCATGATCGACTTGATTTTTCCCAAATAAAAGTTTGATTGTATTCATTTTATAATTAATTTTCATATGAAATATTAATATGTAATTGCAAATAAAAAATAGAACAAAATCAAATAAATGATGATAGATGATTGAAGTAAAAAAAATTAACTCCCTTTATGAAAATTGGGAAAATAAAACAATGGATAATCCAAAACATTGGAGTCTCTATCTCAGATCCAAAACCACGATATCTTCAAATAATATTATTTTTCAAATATTGAAGTTCATTAAGTTATGGTAACACTCTTCAAACAATTTGTTGAACTTCATATAACCCGGTGGCTTCATCTTCTTTAGTGACATTAAGATTCTTTTCATCATCAACATCATTCTTTTTTATTCTTGATTTCTTCAAGTACCCTTTGGTGGTATTTGAGTTAATGTTTAACAAAAACCATCTCCTATTTAAGTATCTCCACTTAAATGACCAATTTTTTTATCAAAGGTTTTTGTTTTGTTTCTATATTGGATCACTAAGACTCCTTTTTAATTGTTGCAGCTCATAGATTATCATATTATATAAGTAAGTTTTCCATTAATAGGATTTGATGTGTTTTATGGAAATGTTCCTAGAAATAAACCATATAATTCAGACCATGGTGTTCATAGAGTTAATAAGATCCACTAAATCCTTGTTTAGAAAATAGCTAAAGAGGATTCCCAAGTTGACCACATAGTTCATAAAGGGGAGATTCACAATGGACCGTGAAATATTTCTTTAAACTTGGGGTCGCTACCTTTTTGGGAATTATGTTCCTTCCATATTTGAGTCAGATGAAATCAAAGAGACTGATATATATTTTCGGACTAAATTAACTATAGAAAAATTTTCCCTTATAACTCCCAGTGAGAGTGGAACCAAGATAACTTGAACCCCCATTGATTCCTTTTGTTGGGAAGTTGATGTGACAATATCAATGATATTATAGATTTGTGACTAGATTTCTAACCTTCATAATAGATAATATTTCAGCTAAAGAATAATGTTAAAATAACCTAGTGATGGAAAGGATTGGAAGCCTATGAACATATATTAGAGGAATAGTATGCATGGTGTTCTCTCTTCTATGGTGCCCAATTTTAAGGTTTTCTAGTAATAGAATTTTCATTTGTTTGAGGAGTTCATGCCCTACCTATTCTAGTGTAATAATGAACTACTGCAGATAAGGCCTTTAAAATAAAACAGAAAGAGAATTTATATCCCTAAAAGCATTAATAATAAAATCATTGTTAAAAGGGGGTCCAATTTATTAGTGAAAGGAAAATATCTAACAAATCACCTTTTATCAGTGCTAAAAAATTAAAAAAAAGTAAAAAAATAATTTTAAAAAGATTTTTTCTCCAAATTCAGAGGGAGGTCCAACCTATTCTTAATAGTGCCTCCCCCTTAACACATCTATTCTATCCTCCCACACACCCTTTAATAGTGATAGGACCCCCCCCCCCCCCCAATAGTGTTATGCACTTCCTTAACCTCCCACGCACTCCCCAGCCTTCATTGAGTTTTGATCTAGAGATATCCCTCTCATAATCCTACACCTTTTCCAATCACCTATATTATTTTATATTTATTTTAAGATATATCTATATTTTTATATATTTTTTCTTACATTTTTTATCAACATATTCTTATATATTTAAATACATATATAAAATATATTTTTTGTGTGTATGTGTTTTTATAAATACTTTCATACATATATATATATTTATTTATTTACATGTGTGTATCTATAAGTATAATTATATTTTTTTTAATTTATTTTCATATATTGCATATTAATATTTATTTATATATATTGGAATATATAGATAAATATATAAATATGTATATGTATTTCAATGCACACAAAAATATATTGATATATTTATATATGTAAACATTATATATACATTAATGGTACATGTAAATAAATATTTAGACATTTATATTTCAAATAAAATGGATATTATTTTTTATTTATATATGTTTTATATATGGAGAAATATATTTTATATGTAAACATGGTTAATTATTTATTTATAAAATTAAAATTGTATGTGTGAATACATAAAAAATATGTATATATTGTTATATATTTGATTATAAATAACTGAACATTGTGAAAAATGATAAAATTTCAAAACCATAATATCAACATGAATGTTATCCCATGTAAAATATTTAGTCCCCATTAAAAATGGGCAAATAGACCCCCTAAAATGATGTCGAAATTCCATCAAATGTTAAACAAATTGGTGTACCCTGTCTAAAAATACAGTTTTAGAGGCATTTTAGGCCTTCTCTACCCTTGAGAAATGGAATAGATGGTTCCCTCTATAACAAATTTGTAGAACCTATCACAGTATTCAATTTGACATGTGGTAGAGCCCAAACGGAAACTCAGATCAAATTTTATGGTTTTTTGAAGTAAAAAAGACTGATTTTCGACTTATTTTTTTATGTTTTCTTAATTGTTTGTTTTTTTAATCTTAAAATTTTTATTAAATTACTATTACTCAATAAAAATTAACAAAATTTTAATTAAAATTATTTGTTTATTATTTTATAATACATTTTCACTAAATATCATATATGTTTTCTGTAAATTCATATTTAGCCTTTTCTAAAACAAATTTTAAAAATATATATTATATTTATATCAATAAAAATATATTAATAAATTAATATATTATTTTTAATGAAATGTACATTTTTTTGTATACCCTTTACCATCACTAGTAATAAAGCAATAATAAAGACCCCTCTTATCAGAACTACTAAGAAATTGTTGATAAAGTGGGTCCCTTTAAGATTGCTAAAAAAGACTGATAATGTTGTACCTTTATTAGTCCTAAAAAAGAATAGATAAAGTGGTAATTTTAACAATTATTTTTAAGAATTGTTAATAGAACCTTTTATTAACGCTTTTTTAGTGATGTTAAGGGTACCCACTTCATCAGTTCTTTTTTTAGCATTTTTAAAGTATGACACTGTAAAAAATCATTTCTGTGGTAGTGACTCCCACCTCTCTAAAAGTATATCGGCAATTGGTCCCTTATGCATAATATTTTTGGAGGCTTAAAAGAAGTTCAAAATTTTGAGAAGTATCATATAAAGGTTTTTTTTCTTATTTATTTTAATGTTATTTATTTAGTTAGTTAGTTCACTTTTAGTTTTTTTTTAATTTTTTATTTACATATCGAGTGAACCTTTTCCACCAAGAATTCTCTCGATTTGAAAAAAAAGAGCGTGATGGTCAGAGTAGAGTACTCAAAAGGGGGGTTAATTGAGTATCTATTAAAATTTATGTCAAAAAGTTTTCATAAAAAATTTTCACAGAAAATAAAGAATGCATTCCAGTTAATCAAGGTAATACAGTTATAATAGTTTTACTATTCAAATAACCTCTCAAAATATTGATTAATTCTCATTAATATCAATATGAGTTATTGATACTACTTTTGAAGTAATTCTAATAAGTCCAAATAGTTATAACTTCTATCTAAAACTAACTATCAATGTAAAATCTAGTGTTTTTTAAATATACAATAAAGCATAGAAAAACTAAATTGAATAACACATTGGATAAAACAAGTGGTTCAGTCTCAAGATGAGACATAATCCACTCAACGTGATGATCACATTCCAAAAAAATGTTTATATTAATAAACATGATACCCACCCTAGATCAGGGTAAACAATAATGCACAGGACTGTCCAGGTCACATGACATCTTCCACTATTCTTCATGGGTATAATATACCAGGTCACACAAGGACCACTTCCACAATTATATATGGGAGAAAATAGATGTAAGAAGTGATTAGAGAAAGGATATATTGTATCCTTCAGTTTAATATAGGGGACAACCTATGTTTTTAATATAGACACACACACATTACTCCAAATCTAAAAATAGTACACAACAGAAAATAGATGATGAGAAATGGTTAAAAGTGCTCTGAGTGTTATTCTATGCCGCTATGGACTTCAATGATAAAGCATATGCAGGTAACGAGTATTTTTGTGAAAAACAAATTATCACAAGTTATGTGCTCTGGTTTCCAGTTAGATATAGCTTGTCTTCTTCTTGGAGTTGGTACTGGGAATATGATTTTGATTCTAATCTTCAATAGTCTATCCTTTTGGAATCAATATTTCTTTGTGTGTTCTTCAGTTGTTTCTTTTTTCATGCATTGGTTTCCTTTTTCAAAACACTCGGCCTTCATTAGAATTTTTGTTCTGTTTTGTAGCCTAACAAATCTTCATTTTTAATTACAGGTGAAAAAATGGGATCTGATAGGATTTATGTATTCTATACCTCGTACCTCATACAATCAGGTGACATGTCGACAACGAAACATTAATCATGTTAGTGCATTTGAATGACTCAAATATGACTGTTAGAAATTAAATTGAAAATGAAAAAAGAAATTAAAGAATGGTTTCACAGTCTCTCTTGAAATAGTATCACATGGAAATGGTGTTACAAAAAAATGATGTCTTCTTATTTGCCTTTGAGCGGTGAGATAGTAATGATTCCATAGTTTCATTGAGACTAGGAACTGTTAGCATAGATGCAGTGTTAGAATCACGTTTTCTTGTCATTTTCCAAAATTTTAACGATGTCTTGGTGATGGTTGAAAGGAATCGCTGTCACAGACTTCACGAGATCTGAAATGGGTTATGGTTTTTGGGTCATGGTGTCTGGTTTACAGTTTCTGGGACATTGTGTCTAGGTCACCGTGTCTGGGTCCCGGTGTCTGGGACATGGTGTCTAGGTCACTTTTCCAGAAAACTAGAATCGGTGGTAGACTCATAGTTTCTCAAACATAGAAAAATATCTATAAACTGTCTTAAGTAATAATATTCACAGAATGAATTAGACTTACTCATTCATATAAGAAATCATTATCAAACAAAATTAAATATAGTTTACAATAATCAAACATGAGTTATAGGAATCAGTATCTAGTGAATTTTTATTTAAAGCATAATGAAACCAACCATCTTTACACATGATATGAGATATATTAACATGACTAACAAGATTTGTGATCATTAAAACATGTTTAAATCATGAGGAGTCCAACCATATCCCCCTTATGGTGATCACAAGTCATTTGAGTTAAATTCATGTTCTTGGTGTCCTTTATCCCCTATATTGTGTTTTTCTCCCCTTTTTGGGATTATCAAAATGATTATAATAAATAAATAGAATAATTTAATGTAAATAAGAGAATATTCAACAATATGTCACATTTCATTAGATGGAATGTTATTTTTCATTACAAGAAGAAGGAAAAAATTAAAAAACCATCCCTATAAAGATACATTTTTCACTTTTCTTCAGCACTAGCTATCTTCTCTTCACCCTTGGCCGTAGTATCAGAAGAATCCATAAGAGCATAAGTTGATGTTAAAGAATGTATTGATCCAAATTTAGGGAAATAAGATGGATACCTTCAAAAACAGAAGGTTCCAATTTAGGTTTAGTGGAATATTGAGGTAAGGTTTTCACAAGTATTAGAGGTCTGATTTGGCTCCGAGCCAGAGATCCAAACATTGTGGCAAAGTTAAGCAAGTAGATGATGAGGAGGGAAACCAGGATGAAAAGGTGTAGCTCTAGGATCCATACTGGATGTTCTTTGCACATGAATATAAGGCTTCAACAATTTAATGATGTTAGTAATGATATCACCACCATACAGCATCAATTTACCAAAATCATCTTTGTTCTCCATGAACTTGTCCAATAGATTAGTGAAACCTATCTGCTTTTTAACTTGAGTCTTGAAGGCCTAAGTGACAAGAGGTATTTCCATATTATCTACAAGATATTTGAAATGATTGGTCATATCATTCTTAGAATAGATTCTATTAAAGTTGAAATCTGATTTCATATCAATTTCTTCCTGTGAATCGTTTGAAATCTTTGAATGAACCCTTACTAAGTCAAGGAATGTGTCATTATTCTTAACAACTATAGATAAAATCCCCTTATCAAAACCACTGAGCACTGATTGAATTTCTAACATAACTATAGTTCTGAGAAGACCACTGTAAAAAGTTTGATATGACTGTCCAGATGCATTAGATTTTGTAATAGATAATTTGAACGACTTGAGCTGATTGAGAACTTTTTGTAGATATTCATTGTACTCAAAAATCAGTTTTTTGAGACCAACAACAATCTCACACATCTCATGGACTATCTGGATGTTTCTGTCATCCACTTTGTCAAATATTGAAGTCAGGTTCGGTTGAATCAAAGAGGCACCTTTCTATATAATCTCACCACTAACATCCTCAACAGAATGAGCAATAGGAGCTTGTCCTAACTACTATATTTTTGGCATATCTTCAACCACATCTTGGAGATACTTGACCTCATTACTCAACTTCTTGTTTTCAATTCTATCCCCTTGTATTTAATGAATCATTTATGGTTGTATCATCCATAGGATTTTCTCTAAAAGCATGGAAGCATCTCTTTCACTGATATTTTTTACAGGAGGAGCTTGTGCATTCCTGAGATTTTCAAAACTATATAATAAAGTAGCTCTAAAGGCTTTCAAATCACTATGACTCAAATAAGAATAAGGTTCTTGAGAAGGATTAGAAAGAGGAGCTGAGACTGGATTAGGTTCCTTTGTAGAGATTACCTCTAGAGCAGAAACAGGTTTTAATTGGAACAAAGTAGAAAGGTCTATGCCCTTAATTGAGGCCTCTAGGGAATTATCCATATCAAAGTATCTAGATAACTTATACTAGGTATCCACAGTGATTTGATCATAAGGATTAAAAACATCATTAATTTCGAGACTGGGGTGTTTCTCCCCCTCAACAGGTATCTCTCTCACGTGAATAAGAGATTCAGTTTCTTGATCTATTTCTAAAATTTCATCTCTAATAGCCTCACTCGTTTCTTTTCTAGCCAGCTGGAAGGCTTGTTCCATTCATTCCTCAACTGATAGGATAGTTTCAGAATAATATTTTTACTTTAAATGTTCCTCAACTACAACCAATTTCTCAATAGAATGTTCTTCGTCTAGATGCTCCTTAGAAACAACCTTTTCTTTTTCACTAACAACAGATTAATTTTTTGATGTAGGTTCCTCTTCAAATATAGAATTTTCTTTAGTAACAGGTTCTTCCTTCTCAACAATATCTTGTGGAATAGGTGGACTATTATCTTCCTTATCCCAAAAATTTTTTTATAGGTGCAACAACTGTTTCTTCTTCTTCTTCAACAGGATAGTCAACAATTTAAACCATTTTATTGTAACCTTTGGGATACAAAATTCATAGCCTTTGATGAATTATTCATTCTATCCAATCATTCCTTTATCATATATCATAGAAGATATTAACATTGAATAGAACAAGGAGGTACACTTTGAAGTTGCCTTAATGAACTCCCCTATGTGAAGTTTAATATACTAACCCAAATTTATCATGTGCCCATTTTTCATAATATGTATTAAGAATACATCTAGATACTTGTGGGTAGAAAAATATATTTTCGTTAGACTAATAAGATTATGGATAAACTTAAACAACAAACCTCTATTCACCATCCAAATCTGTAGCAATTGCTCTTTTTTCTTTTTATTGTGAGTCAAACATTATAGATCTTCTTCTAGGACAAAGATATCACTTGGAGAAGGAGGACCTCTCTGGTTATCCTCAAATTTTTTTAATGTGGTATCCCTATGTAGGATTACCATAACATCGAGTAAAAAATTACATCATTGGCTATTAATCCAGCTTCTTACAAAAAAACCATCTTCTGTATAGAATGAAAATTAAACAAACTGATAAAACAGAGCAACAAGATTTTGATAAATGTGCCATTTTCTTATTTGTGAACAAATATATCCATCACTTATCTTCCAAAACATTGAAAACTAAAGGCTTATTTTTCTGCAACCACTTAGTATAAATTTCATTTTTTGGAAATACTATTATATCAACAAGATTCGGGTTTAATGGTCCTTCAGGCACTACCTTCGGTTCCCTTTTTTGCATTCATCTATGATCTATGCTTCATAGGAGTTGATGATGATGGGAAATTAATTCTGGGAATTAATCGAGGGTTCGAGAGAGAGAGATGAAGGGTTTTAGTTTCGAGAGAAGAGACCTTGAGTAATGAAAGAGTTAAATATATTTATATTTTATCATTTAGAGATTTCAAGTGTCGCAAATTCAAAAGAGCGGGATAAAAAATAAAAATATAATCAATAACAGTGATATGAGAAATAGAAAAAAAGAAAAATTGTCATTAAGGAGAGACTAGAAGAGGTTTTCATTGTGAGACCGGAACATGTTGTCACAGTGAGATCGGAATAGATCTTCATGGTGTCAACATTATAGTGTGTCTCCAAATAATGCAACCACATCTTTCGAAATTTTAAGAGCCAAACAGTAACTAAGAGACCGTAAACATAAAACAGTAACTTCAAGAGAGTAATCTATAGAACTTTGAGCGTGAGACAGAAGTTCTAAGACAGTTAACTGGGAAATCGTAAATCAAGAAACAATAATTTGTGAAACATTAAGTTGTGAAACAATATGTTGTGAAACAATAATTTTGGAAACAATACACATTCTACATGAGATTTATCAAACAAATTTCATTTATGATGTAATAAATCCTTTCAAAATTTAATTGTTTGGTGAGTATATTAGCAAGATGATATTTAGTTCCAATAAATTCCAAAGTGATATCACCTTTTTGATAATGGTCTCCCAAAAAGTTATGTATTGAATCAATATGTTTTGTCCTAAAATGTGAAACATGATTTTTTGAAATGCTAATAGCACTTGTATTGTCACAATTTATGGGTACATGCTATAATTGATATCCATAATCTTGTAAGGTGTGTTTCATCTACAAACTTTGTGCACAACAACTACCAGCATCTATGTATTCATCTTTGTAATTAGATAATGCAATAATTTTTTGTTTCATACAACACCATGATACTAGAGACTTTCCTAAAAGGTGAAATGTTCTAGAGGAACTTTTTCTATCTATCTTAAAACCAATGAAATCTGCATCTTAATAGATAAAATCTCAAATGATTTCCCTCTAGGGTAGAACAGTCCTAGATTTGGTGTATGTTGGAGGTATTTGAAAATCCATTCATCATCATTTAAATTATATTCCTTAGGGTTTACTTGAAAATGAGCACGCATACATACAATAAACATAGTATCGGTTTGGATAGAAATTAAGTAGACTTATCTTCCAATAATTCCTCTATAAGTGGTTTGATCAAAAGATTTACCATCTTCATCAAGATCCAACAAACTAGTAGTACACATTGGAGTATCACTACATTTAGTGTTATCTGTGATAAAATGTTTCAGAAGATCTTTAGTATATTTTCTTTGATTTAAAATAATACCATATTTATTTTGAATGATTTGAAATCCATGAAATAATGTTAGTTCACCCATTAAAATCATTTCAAATTTGTTTTTCAAAATATTAGAAAACACTATACATAAGAGGTTTTTTGAAGATCCCAAAATAATATCATCTACATATATTCGAACTACTAAAACATCATTTGAAATCCATTATATAAAAAGTGTAGAATCAGCTATACCTTTGGTAAATCCTTTTGAAATAAGAAAAGTACTTAATCTATAATACCAAGATCATGGAGCTTGTTTTAAACCATACAATGATTTTGATAATTTTAAAACATGATTTGGAAAGTGAGGAGTTGTGAAACAAGGGGTTTTTCAAGAAATTTTTTTTAGCAATATACCCATTTAGGAATGAACTTTTAACATCCATTTGATATTGTTTAAAATTAATATAAAAATCATAAGAAAGTTTGATTCTGATGGCTTCATGTCTAAACACTAGTGACAAGGTCTCCTCATAGTCAATTACTTCCTCTTTACTATAGCCTTGTGAAACCAATCTTTCCATATTTCTAACTATATTAGTAGCTTCATCTACTTTATTTCTAAACACCCCCTTAGTTCCTACGGAAAATATGTCTCTAGGTATGTCAAAAAGATTACAAACATTGTTCCTTTCAAACAAATTTATTTCTTATTTCATATCCATCACCCAAAATTTATCATTGACAGAATCATAAATGTTTTTAGGCTCATGTTGTGATAAGAAATCTTGTTGTTCAACCTGATTTCTATGAGAAGCTCTATTTTGAGTTCCATTAACTAAATCTCCTACAAGAAACATCTAAATGATGGTTCTTATGGGTTCTAATAGATCTACTAAAAGAGGGGATAGTTATTTTAGGTTCTTCAATAGGTTCGGGTTCATTGTGACTTGAATCTAGAGTGTTTCTAGAACTAGACATTTTTACAGATTCCATTACAGGATGGTTGGAGGGTTTAGCATTGATGTCCAGATTTGAAATATCATCGTCAAGATTCTATAGAGAGGTCGTAGGCTCATGTGGATTTGTCTCATAAAACATGGCATGGACATATTCCTTCAGGCATTTAGTTTGTTTGTTAAACAGTATATAAGATTTTCTAGAGATTTATTTTCCCAGAAAAATTCCATCCTCAATCATGGATGCAAATTTGTCTATATTTCATTAGTATTAAGATTATTGACATTGCAACTGAAGACTTTGAAGTAGATTACATTTGGTTTTATATTGTTTCATAACTAATAAGGATTTATTTTATTAATAGGTCTAATCAATACTCTATTAATAATATATCATTTTGTATATATAGCTTCAGCCTAAAAATAAATAGGTAAGGAATTTTCACTAAGCATGGTTGTAGAAATTTCTTGCACGGTCTTATTTATTCTTTCAACAACTCCATTTTGTTGAGGTTTTCTAGGGGATGATAAATTAGGTTTGTATCCATTTTGTGAGAAAAAAGGATTAAAACTCTTTATTTTAAAACTCACGGCCATGATCGCTTCTTAGAGACTTAATACTAAGTCCACTATTTTTTTCTACGGTTTTAGAATATTTGGTTAAATAAGAAAATTTTTCACTTTTGTGAGCCAAAAATAATTTCTAAGTATATCTATAAAAGTCATCTACAATAAAATAAAAATATTTACTCCAATTTAAACTAGAAACTTTCGATGGTCCAAACCAATCCATGTAAACCAACTCGAAGGTTGATAATTTGACACTTATTTCTTTGGATTAAAGTAAATTTTGTATTTCTTCCCATTTTGACAAGGATTACACACTTTATGATTCGGAAACTCAAGTTTGGGTATGAATTTAACAAAAAAAATTAGTTAAATTTCTAAGGGAGGGATTATTGTAGTGTCCTTGTCTTCTATGCCAAATCTAAGGCTCTTTGTGAAATACAATTAAACATGATGCATTTTGAGAAACTAAAGAATCTATGTTAATATAATATACATTCTCATTTTTAATGATGAAAATACTAATTCATTTTTAGAATTAAATAAAATTGAAAGACTGATTTTAAAATTTAACATGAAATCTGTAATCACATAGTTGTATAATACTTGGAAGATTATATTTCAGTCCATCAATAAAATTTTCTTTGGAAATTTAATCTGAGTTAGAGTTACCGATTTGGCCAAGAAAAAGGATTTTTCCAATGGCATTGTCTCCAAAGGTGACATGTCCTCCGTCAATCTTTATTTGGTTCTTGAAACGTTAATTTTCTCATATCATGTGTCTTGAACACCAAATTTCCATGTACCGTATGCTTTTACAGGAGGTCATTACGAAATTTTACTACAAAATAGTCTAATAAAAAACAACTTTGGCACCCGTATTGGTTTGGGTCCAGTAATATTTGTAACTACTTATTTTGGAACCCACATCTACCTCATAGGTTTCTAATAAGAATTATGTAAAGTATTTGGGAAATAAAATATATTTGGTCCAGAAAAAACTAGAAAGAGTAGAGAGTGAATCATAATTTGAACCTGCATAATGTTTTCCTAAACTAGGTGTAAATATGTATGTTCTAGATTTAGAAAAAAAAATTGGTTTCTCCAAAAATTCTTTTACTAGGTTGAAAGCCTATTCCAGTAGTGTATTTAGGGGAAATATTTTTACCTATAGTTTTTACGAAGGAATATTTACAATTTATAATCCTTTCAAGGTACTTTTTTAGTTGCTCATTAGATATCTTTAATTCATTATTTTCTTTGAGTAATTGAAAATTTTTATCCCTTTCTATAGTAAGTGAATATTGAATAGTTGAGGTAAGAGAATAATATTTCTTTATGGAATTGTATTTATAGTTTTGTTCATTACATGTCTCTCTAAGAATATTGAAATACTCTAAACATTTATTCTTTATACATATTTTCAGAATCACCTTCATCTCATGAATATTAGGAATTTTTTATAGGATATTCGAAGGTTACCTCAGATGTTTCTGTCATGAAACACATATTGGATTTGTTAGCATGTTCACCATGTGAAGACTCTGAGTCATTTGAACTATCCTTACAAGCACTACAAGTCTCTTTCTTTTATTTTTTAGACATTCTATATTTTTTCACATATTTAATTTTATATTTTTTCTTGGTATAGTCTTCCTTTACATGTCCCTTTCTCTTACATTAATAGAATACTATATTATCAAACACGTCATTTCTTTTCCAATCATTCTTACATCCTCCATTTTGTTCAAATATTCCTTTAATGTCAGGATTTCTAAATAATTTCCTCATTATGTTATCATTCTTAAACATTCTGGATAACTGATCCATCTTCTCATCAGTTTCAGGTGAAGATATTTCACTGCTGGAACTTTCTACAGAGACATGAAGTTTCTCCTTTTCTTTATGTTTATAGGATGTGGTCTTGAATGCTGCATATTTTCTTATGGGTTCATCCTCCTCTTCCTAGTTGACTTTAAGCTCCTCTTCATACATAATTAGTTTCCCAATGAGTTATTTTATAGGTAATTTTATGATTTTACATGTCTCTCTAATATATAGAGAGTTTCCTCTCTATCAATCAAGTAGGAATCTGAGAATTCTCATGATTTGTTCTTTGGCCATGACATATCTTCCAAGAGAGATCATTGTGTTGCAAATTTCATTGAACTATAGATACATGTTAGAAATAGGCTCATCAGGACTCATATTAAAGTTATCATATTTAATAGTACAAGTATTGAGTTTCATTTCATTCACATTAGAAGTTTCTTCATGTGAAACAGACATGGAATCCCAAATTTCATGGGCAGTTTTATGTGCAGATGTTCTATTAAATTCCTCATCTCATGAATAGAAATATAAAGAATTAATGGTTTTTTAATTTTTATTTTATGAAGTCATAGATGGGTCATCCCAAGTAATTCTATTAGTATTAGAAATCTTAAACTCATCTATAATTGAAGATCAAATTTTAAAGCCCATAATTTCCAAATTCATTTTCATTTTAGTTTTCCATAAGGAATAATTAGTTCCCTTAAATAATGGTGGTCTATTTTTTATAGAAACATCAAGTCTATTATCCATAATAAATAAATACTTTTAAAGATCTAGGAATTTATAATTAACTGGAATTTATTAATCTTTAAAATACAACTAAAATCACAGTTGAACAGATTTTGAAAAAAAACCCTAAGAAGAGTAACTTCCTCTAATACCTAATGTTGGTGGGAGTAGAGTACTAAATTGGGGGTGAATTGGGTATCTATTGAATTTTATTTTAAAAAAATTTCTTAAATATATTCCCCAACAAAAATGAATACATACTAGTTAATCAAGGTAATATGGTTATAATAGTTTGACTGTTCAAATAACCTCTTAAGATATTGATTAATTCTTAGTGATATAAATATGAGTTATTGATACTAATTTTGAAGCTATTCTAATAAGGAAAAACATTTATATCATCTATCTAAGAATAAATATAAATATAAAATCTAGTGTTTTCTAAAATATACAATAAAGAAAAGAAAAACTAAATTAGATAACACAACGAATAAAAAAGTGGTTCAGTCTCAAGCCGAGACCTAATCCACTATACATGGTCATCACCTATAACCGAGAATTTTATATTAATAAAATTTATCCACACTATGGATTGGCGTAATAAATAGGGCACATGACTATCCAAGTCACATAAACTCTTCCACTGTTCTTCGTGGGTATAAAATTCCTGGTCACATAGGGACCTATTCCAGACTTATCCATGGGATTAAACAGATATAAGAAGTGATGAGAGGAAGGATATCTGGTATCCTTTAGTTTAATATAGGAGATAATGTGTGTTTTTAATACACACATACACACTGATCTCACAACATTAAAAAGATGATGATAAATGTTTATAAGTGCTGTTAGTGTTATTATATGAAGCTCTATACTTCTAGGATGAAGCAGATGCATGTATTGAGTCTTCCAATGAAAAAATAGAGTATCATAAGTCAGGGAATCTGGTTTACAGTTATATGATTCTCATGTTATTCTTGGATTTGGTACTGCAAAGATGATTTTTATTATGATCTACATTAGTCCAGCCTTTTGTAATCAAGAGTTCTTCATGTGTTATATAGTTGTTTATTGTTGCATGCATAAATTTTCTTTTTCAAAATTCATTCCCTTCTTCGGTAATTTTGTGTATTTTTTCAGCCTGGATTATCTTCCTTTTTAATTTTTGGTGCACATGTTGGAGCTTATAGGATTCATTTATTATACACCTCCTACCTTTTACTATCAGGTGACATGTCTACAAAGAATCATTTATTGCATTAGTGTATTAAAATGACTCAAATATGGCCGTTAAAAACTAAATTAAAAATGAAAAAATAGATTAAATAAAGGTGTCACATTCTATCTTAAAAATCTATCACTTGGAAACAGTGTCACCAAAAAATGGTGTCTTCTTATTTTCATTTAATCAGTGAGAAAGTCATTATGCCACTGTTTCATTGAGATTAGGAACTAGTAGCATAGATACGCTGTTAGGATCATGGTGTCCGGTCCTTTTCCAAATATTGAACCGAGTCTTGGTGATGGTATTATTGAACTGGTGTCACAGACTTCCTGAAAACTAAAACAAGTTTTCACAACTATAAAATGGACATACTACCATGGATCTATAACCACAGTTTTAAAACTGTGGCTATAGGTGGCTATAGCCACAGTTATGTGGCCTATAGCCATGGTTTTCCTAACTATAAAAATAACCCATGGATATGGACACAATTGTTTTCCCTATGGACACAATTTGTAAAACTGTGGCTATAAGACAATTTTTTCATTTCCCTATAGCCATGGTTCTCTAAAACCATGGTTATAACGTTCTCAAGCTTCCGCGGGAAAACAAATTCCCACCAAAAATTTGGTGGAAAGCCCTATCACCGTGGTTTTGAGTCTATTTAGATGGTTTTTATTAATATATATATCATAATATATATATATATATATATATATGTTCCCAAATGGTGGCGCGGTGTAGTGGTAAGTGTGTTGAACTGCATAGTGGAGGTGCAAGGATCAAATCCCACTAGGGAAATGTACAATTTTGGTTGCTGCCATGGTTTTCCGAGGCTATTGCCACGGTTTAAACAATGATTATAGGATAAGTGCCATAGTTTCAAATTTGGAGGCATATTGCCACAGTTTTCAAAACTGTGGAAATAGGTAGTTATTTCAAGGGTCAAAACTGTGTAAATAGGACGGGGCCTGCTGCCACGGTGATAGCGGCCATAGTTGACCAAAAATGTGGTCGTAGTCTTCGGCCACGATTTTGAACCATGGAAATTGCCCTTTTTCTAGTTGTGATTGGTGTCTGGGTCATGGTGTTTGGGTCACGGTGTTTGGGTCACGGTGTCTGGGTCAGGGTGTTTAGGTCTCGGTGCCATGGTCACTTTTCCAAAAAACCTAAAATGGTGGAAGACGCACAATTTCTCAGACATATCCAGATATCTATAAACATCCTTAATCATTAATATTAACTTAATGAATTATACTTCATCATTTATATAATAAATCATCATAGAACAAAATTAGGTATAGTTAACAATAATCAAACATGAGTTATAGGAATTGAGATCTAGTGAAAGTTCATTTTTTAGAAAAATGAAACCAACCATCTCTAAATATGATATGTGATAGATTAACAGGATTAACGGGATTAACAGGATTTTTGATCATTGAAACATTATTAAAACATGAGGATTCCAACATAGTGTGTGTACTCTTTCAAAGGTATCACCCATTGATTCCTGGTGGTACTATTAGAATCAATCCATTCTAAATGGGAAACTTCCAAGAATTTCTATTTCGATGCACAAACATAATTACAACATGTGCTTCTAAAAATATATAATAGGAATAAAATTTTGATCCAATGTACTGGCTACATTCCATTACTAACTAGTATGTTGCACCATGGATGCATATTTAGGAGTTTTGGCATTTCTTAACGCTCAAAGAGAATTTGATATTAATACCAGACATCAATAGGTTGTGATGGAGAGGTAGATCAAAGTATATTATTATGCGGAATGAAATGGAAAATCCCCATGAAAAAGGGAAAAATTTGATATGTGTTATATGTCATCAGGAAGGACATAACATGAAATGATGAACTAACATTTCTATATCGAGTTCACTCTCTCTGCCATAATTTTTTATTTCCACTGATTTGAACTTTTTTTCTTTATTAATTACTTGATGTTAATATAAACTCTTTCAATTATTTAAATTTTCTAAATTTTTAAAATACATTACTACTAAATAATAAATAGTTTATAAATTATACAGTAATTTACATAAATAAGACACAAGATAACCATTTCTAAATGTTATATAATATTAATAAATATAAAATTATTCTACATAATGTCCTTATATTAATAAATCTTTTTCATATGGTGCAACCATTTTTTAAATCATCCTTTGGTTTTAATAACAACACTTTCATATTCACATTAAAAGGGATATGAAAATTACATGTAAGATTAATGGAATACATAATCAAAATGTCCATGGATACACCATAAATAAAGAATGTGAGAAAATAATAATAAAATATACCACAATGTGAAAAGTCATACATAAATTAAAAATAAACCCATTTGGGATATAACCAATCTAAATATTTGATAGATAATAAATAAATACTAAATCCAAAAAATTTATCCAACTGATATAACATATGTGTCCACAAATCTATTTTTAAAAGTAAAATCTTTTTAAATACATGAAAATATTAAAACAAGAATGGATTTAAATACTATATTCATTGAAAATAGATATCGGAAAAATGAAATTATAAAATGATCAAGAATGGACCAAGTAGGGTTTGTGGTACAAAGCCCATTAAAATACCACCATGAATCTATTTATTCCTTTTATCCATGCCGACAGATTAACTAGTTTGAAAATAATTTCAAACCTAAACCTCTAGAAAACAAACAAATTTCAAGAAAAAAAATTAAATTTCCTTTGGTTTTCTTTTACAAAAAAAATATTATTTTCCCAAACAATTCTTAAACATTGATAAAGTATAAAAATGTTTCTATAAGTCACAACAAGATCAAAACATACTGAAATATAACAAAATGACATAATAAATTGAGCATAACATCAACACAATGTGACTATATAAATGGAAAATTAATAAATTGGCATAATACCTATCATCACATAAAATGGAAAAATTAAAATTCATAAAGAATATAAACCCATATGGAAATATTATTGTTCCCAAAGGGGATATAACCGTTAAACCTATCAAAATTGACTAAAAAAGTGTGTTAGCTGGCTAATAAATGGAATCTCACACTATCTTCTTATGAGTCCAACTCCAAGAGATCACATGATCTCTCAGAAGACAGCACAGAAGCTCACATTGTATTCCTACCCCAATACACTCTCAGTCCATTAGAAAATAATTGAGTTGTTCATTTCCCTCCCTCCTAGGCTCACATGGTCACTCAGACAAACTTCTCTCTCACCACCTGGTTTACTGACATGTTATTCCATGCCGACACATCACAAAAAAAGTTCCCATATCAATAAAGCCATAACAAAAGCTATTTCATAAATCAAGCAGTCCCAATTTAAAAAAAAATCCTTTCCAATGTAAAACCATATCTAAAACCACTTTAGAAATTTTTTTTCAAAAACATCAAGACATTTCCTTTTCTTTCGGCAAGAATTTTTTTATAAAATAGTGGGAATAGGCATGTTATAACATACATTCTACTAATCATAACATTTTGGTGAATATAATTTTATATTTATATTTTATACTTATTGAAGACATATTTCAATTTTATATGTAGATATTGAGGATACTACTCTATGAACTGAGCAGTATGATCATATTTCATGTGATGTGCTAGTTGGCTGCGAGTTTTGAAGGATCAGGATATGTAGATCCTGATATTATCAACACATTAAACGACCTATTACCATTATACAATACCTACACCATGATGGATTTTATGGTGTTTCTTTATCTGATTTTACACTCCTTGATAATCAGCTCCTTGCTACCCTCAGTGAGAGATAGAGATCTGAGACACACACATTCCACATTACTAAAGGAGAGATGACAATCACCCTTAATGACGTTGAACTTTTTCACGGTCTTCCTATATAGGGGATGAAGTTATTAGACACACCCATGGAGAGTAAGCTAATATTTTACAATGATTTCTAAGAATCATAATTTTGGGGGATGATGATGCTTCAGATTACAATTCAATATCTATGAGATGGTTTGAGATGCACATTGAATAGTTTCATGTTAATGCTGACGAGAATATTGTGATGCATTACATTTATTTGTATATGATGAAACTCATTAAAGGAACATTGTGCACTGATCACTCTGATATGCATGTGAACATGATGTATCTAGGGATAATGGATGATTTTAATTAGGCTGGGAGATACAGCTAGGGATCTACATACTTGGAATACACTTACACAGCATTATGCAAGGCATGTTTATTAGATCACACTGATCTCAAGGGATGTTTCAACCTTATTAAAATGTGGGTACGTGATTACATCCCTACCATATCCCCTATTTTTGTTGTTCAGGAACTTCATATAGATGTGATGCAATACACTCCCTATAGAAGCAGGTATGATCACTCATATTTAATGTTTTCGAATGCTACATTGAATTTTAAAATTTAATTTATTACTACAATTAAAGGATAATAATTACATTATTAATATACATTAATTATAACACAAAATATTTAAAATAATTAAAAGAATAAATTATAATAATGATGTTAATAATATAATTATTAATGTAACTAATAAAGTACTTAACAATATATTTTAAAAAATAAGGCTTAATAATATTAGTAATATAAAAAATTAATTCATTATAATAATAATGGTATCATTAAAAAATTATTTTTATAAATATTTATGTAAAAAAATAAAAACAATATATATATATATATATTAAATATATATATATATATATATATTATTTGGAAAAATGTGGTACCAACCTTGAAACATTTGTACTAAAACCCAAAGTCTGTAAGGACGATTCTGCCTTTTTATATTTGTTTTAAAAATAATTTTACCCTATCATTACTATAATAATTATTCTTCTCAAAAAAACATAAATAAAAAATCTACGCAACACCCTTCATCTGCTGGTAGAAATAAACTTGTGTCTATAGTAGTGAGTCCTTTGAATTTCACAGGTATTACGCCATCCAACCGGTAGATAATTCTTTATTCTCTAAACTCGCACCAATGGTAGTAGTATTTTCCCCCAATCAGTGGAAGAAACCTCAATTACTTCCCAGTACAAGGGGAAGCATCTCAATAGTATTGTTGAAACATCACTTGGTTTGGTGGTACCACCACACCATAATGGCCTTTTGTTTAAAATTTACGAAAATCCTAACTCCATCACTAGGCACTGGTAGAGGTTGTAGAAACCTTATTTAACATTAGTGGAAACCCCACACATTCACATGACAACAAACATTTTCTAATTTAAGTTATCCTTTTTTCTACCATCCTTCTCATACTATCAGTTAATGTTTTTTATGAATGTCAACTAAGGATACCACATTCCATGTTCTTTTATTTACAATATGAATTTTAAATTGTTTTTATTAAAAATTTAAAATTTTCATTATTGGTATAAGAATACTTTTCTTGAATATTTTATGTGTCCCTATTTATCTTATGATATTTTAAAGGATTTGTTCATATTATTAAAGTGTAATTATTTTTCATTTTTTATCCTATTAATAAAGATATTATTTTGAATATCTTCAAATTATTTTAGATAACTATTCTTGATGATTATTATGAAAATTAATTTTCTCTCTCCTCAATAATTTTCATGATAATCTTGGAATTGTTATTATTTTAATTTTTCCAAATGATATTACTTAAATTAGTTTGAATTTCTTCGATATTTCCTAAAACTATTATATCTAAGAAAATTACTAGTGACTATTTTTTTTTCTTATTTTGAATGGTTTTAATGGTTTATTTGACTGTACAATACAAATAGTGTTTTATATAAAAGGCTGAATGACCCTTGGATCACATACATGAACCAGTGGAGCTATCTCATAGAAAAAAATGGTTCTTCCATTTTGATCCATTATATGATTAGGAATCACCTAAATTGACAAGTCAACCTCATTCACTACATCTAAAAAATGATCCAACTTTTGGGGATCAACTCTTCCCCCCCCAACCCACAACAACAAAAACATTCTCCTATAGAACACTAATGCCCCAAAAATAGAAAATCAATTGGGTTCTTCACATAATTTACCCCTAGAATGATGAGATGAAATTTGGTTTCACAACCTTTATCAAGTGATGAAATTGGTTCACTCCCGGAATCAAGTCATGAAATATGGTTTTTAAACCATGAAACACACCACAAATTGGGCTTCAACCCATTGTTTGTGTCCCAGATCATGGAAATGGCTAACCATTTCTAGACCAATGGAATGTGATGTGAAGTATCTTGTACAAGACTAATCCTGAACATCACTAACTCACCAGACAATAACACAAAAAGTCATAAGTTACAAAAAAGATAATAGGTTCTCCCAAAAACCACTAAAACATTGAAATATTTCCCTCAATATGCACTATACGATCGAAGCCATCGACGTAGCTTTTCATAGTAACCGAGCCCAATCAATGAACTTGATATTCCTCTCACTACTTATGGTAATTCCAACACTAAATACACACCAACTCCACTACTCAAAAACACATTAGACAACACAAATCTATTTCAACTATTTCAAAAAACTCCCCTATGATGCCCATATGTAATTTTTGAATATCTAGAACACCAACATCACACCTCAAAGGTTGATTTCACTAGTCTATAACCAACAATTTCTCAACTAACCCTCACATAATAACTCATAATATCACCCTTGATACTATTTATAACAAAATTACTCAACTCAACTATAATTTTTTTATTTCATCACTGAGCTATAAGGTTTTATAAAATCGACCTCCATAAAAATAAATTTCTAGTAACAATACCCAGTCAAACAAACAAAATATTATCCTTTATCTAATGGTTCTCTAATAACTATTCAATTAATCCCCATAAATTCCAAATAAAAATATATCCATAATTTGATAATATTTAGTTTCATACATCCAACTCATCATTGTATACACATGTGATGTCACATTTAACTCATGAGACTCAAATATAGTTGGTAAACACCATATCCAAAAAACACACAACTCACCCTTTAAAGTTTAATTATTCATTAATTTATTTAATAGATTAATTTAATAATTTTAAATTTCTAAAAATCACTTCATTTTTGAATTAATAAATTTGAAATATATCCTAGTATGAAATTTTGATCTTTTTCTGAATTTTTTGGTTATAACACCCCAAGATTCCACAATACTTTTTTCTTTGAATAATGCAACAGCTTGCATTGTATGAAAATTCAAGATTCTAACACACTGAGACCTATCAATCTAGCCATTATGAATAGTAATAACCTATTTTTGAAATGATATAAATCCTATATTTCAAAATGGACTTCATTTTTGGATTTTTAATATCAAAATTATTTTAGGGTGAGTTTTTGGTATTTTTCTAAAAACTTTCTATTTTTGATGAATAGTGAGAAACACTGAGTTATTATTTAAAGAAGACTTTTTTTTAATAATTAGTTATTTTATTTTAATTTATTTTAGGTCAAAATAGATACATAATACCTATATATTTTCATCTTAATTCATTGGATTAATTTTATAATAAGTATAAATATATAAAATTTTATCGATCATTTTACCATCATTTACCCAACTCCTAGGAGCATTTGAAAATTTGTATAAAACATAATTTTATTGGTTCTGAGAGTTTAATTTCAAAAATTTGAGAGATACGGTTGATATCAGTAAGAAAAATCTTTTTCAATAAGATGAAAATAATTATTGGTGAATAGTAACTTTTTACTTTTATTTACCACGTCTAAAAGTATATAGGGTAATTAAGGGTAAAAATGATATCATATAACACATGTACTAATTCTATTGGATAAGTATAATGTGACCAAATTACCATAGGAATAAAATTTTACCCCATTTGGTCCTCTTGGATAAGATTAGGAGATTTAATATTATTTTATTTAAAGAAGAGTTAAAAGAGTTAAATTTAAAGATAAATAAATAAAAAATTTTAATATAGTGTTATACATAAGATAAATTCGAATATAAATATTAATTAGAAATATAAAAAAATTTAAAACATAATTGTATTTTATTTAATGTTTTTAGACAATAAATAATTTAATTTATTTGTGTCACAATGATGATGCAGTAATTACCTTATTAATGAAAGATTAAAATAATTGATATTATAAATATCCAAATAAATTTAATTTGATACTTTTAATGAATTAAAATAATTTTCTAGGTTAATATGACATGTTAGGGTTTATTAAGTGTATTTATTTTGAAGTAATAATGTTTTTAGGACTTTAACAAAAATCAATATTTAAATAATGTCATAATTGACATAAATGTGTTTTTAAAACAAATACAATATTATTGGTTGATATAATAATCCTAAAAATATATGGATTGTAAAAATTACTTATATAAGGTTATATATATTAATAATGAACCACTTTGGTTTTTCTTGTCTTTTTATAGTAAGTTTATTAACCATATAATATAAAAATACAAAGAGACATGGTAAATGTCAAACTAATTAACTAAGAGGAAAATCTAAAAGATAAGTTTAATATAATGACCCAAACCTGTCTAAAACCTATTGGTTGAGAATATTCTGACCCATCCCCACCTTAGAATCGAAATAAATCATTTTGGATCCATTATAATCCAAAAATGATTGTATTATGAAATAATATTTCAATATTTTCCTAAGGTTCCACTCACCCATCTTATAAAAGGGCACTTCCCCTTCCCTCAAATTTACACCTTCAAAGCCATTTGGATTGGCCGAACCCTACCCAAATATACTCCCAAATGTCCTCCTTTTATCTTATAGGCCTTCCTTTAGTCACAAATCCAACCTAAGGATCCCTTTTTATCAAATCAAAAGGAAGGACCCAAAGAAAAGGTAAATATTTTTAATCACCTCTTTCAGGTTATTTTCTTCTTCCACATCCTCTTTTTTGTTGTTTAAATTCTAAAATAATAACTCCAGTATCTTCTATATACTGTGATGTTATTATAAAAATTGTACAACCATATTCATTATTTTATCCTTCTTATAAATGACAAAGTGACCATACGTGTGTATATACGGATTACCGTCTCCACGTCATTGTGTAGTTTGTTATTCAAACACTTCATCATTTTGATGTGTATAATAATGAGTATAAATGATGATAATAATAAATATAATATGATAATGATTATGTATATATGATATACCATCCAATTATATATGATTTTAATATCAGAAGAATGATATTTTCGGTCGTGCGTACGTACGAATTAACGTCTCCACGAACGCGATGAGATTCATTCCCCATCATATCCATTCAAGACTAATTTTCATTTGATGATTAAAAATATTTTCTAAAGACGTAATATAATTCTGAATATTTATATGATACATCCTATCAATAACAAATATTACATATGTAATAAAGCATATAAAAGAAAATAAATCAGTTAACAACTGAAATGATGATACTACTGAAATATCATTAACAAAGAAATATTAGAAGATCATATATGATATCATATTTATGTATATATATCTTGTATAATTTAATAACAATGATTTAACTATTATACAGGAGGTTCACATGCCCTCAACCAAGGAAAAGTACAAGGTAATGGTTAATTTCACAATCACTTTATTATCCGAGGTTGTTTTTACGTAAGTATCTACTGGGACATATTTGTTATTAATGTCCATGTTTCATGAAAGAGTTTTCAAAGGTATTATTTTATGGGATTTTGTTTACTAAAACATCATTTTAAAAGTTTTAAATATTTATTCTTCTAAATCATTCTCTTTAATGTGCATATTTTCAAAATTGTTTTTAAGTATTTATTTATATGGACATGAATGTTTTAAAAATGTTAATTCCTTTCAAAAGTTTCAAAGTGCTATGGGATAATTTTATTAAAAAATGTCATTAAATTTATTCCTTTCAAAATTGTGTGACTTTTAAGTTTTTTCATGGAAAAGTGATATTTCTCTCAAAGAGTTTTAAAAATTATTTTCATTAATGTCAACATCCTTTTATGGATTTTAAGCTTAATTGAAGTTGATCTGTTATGATAGAAAACTTTCATATTTTTATTGAACGTTTTGTGATTTGTTTCACTGTGGATGTGTTATTTTCACACTATTCATAGTTTATGGAGAAATTATTGACATTTCGTATGCTAGTTTTAATACAAATGTTTATGTTATGTTTGAACCATTTCATATGAGGAATGCAATGGACATAGTAAGTGATGGGTGGATCCCACTATATCTCCTCGATGCATCGGTAGGTCTCATTAGACAAACTAGTGTCTTGGAACAAGGCATTGACAAAATCTTATTTTTAGTCATTGCACAAGGTCGAGACTATGTGGTTATGATGTCTGGAATTATTTCATTCCATATTTATGAAAGTGGCTATTGATATTGTGTGTGATTATTCAACTAGTATAATATCCATGTGAATAAGTAAATGGAATTATTTGATTTTTTCATTGCCATATTATTTTTTAGATCAAGTTTAAAAGGCTTTTATTCTAGTCTTACATTGCCTTAAATGTTTATGCTTATTTATGTAGGTTTCCGCTATATTGTTTTCCTTACCGAGCATCTAAGCTCACCCATTTCTATGTTTTATTTTTCCCAAGATGCGAAAAAATATATGTTGACAGACCTACTGGGATAGTCTATGCAATATGAGTGTGGCCTATGGAGACTACGTTGTTGTTGTTTTTTATTTTATAATGTAATTTAAAACTTATGAATGTATCTAGTAGTTCTAAGGCTACTAAACTAATCATTCTTTCAAGACATGATATTTTGTGATCATGCCAATGTTATGTAATAATGCACCAACTCTGGGTAACTGGGGTCGGGGTATTACAGTTTCTATTAGAGTAATTTGAGTACAAACCTTAGAAGCTAGATTTAGAAAAAATCTGATTAGAGCACATTATCCTAAGATATACCTTGAGGATTAGTATAGAAGAACTTCCTGGAATTTCGGTATTGTTGAGATTTTGCGAGTTTTCCCTGAAATACATCCCTGTCTTGGTACAACCTGGTAGAGGCGGTTCTGAAATAGATGTACCTAGGGGTAAAACCAGAAAACACCACATTGAGCTAGACTCAAACAGGAACCGGTGCATGACAATGGGCCTTGATGCACTTTTGGTTACGACACTCCTGGGGGATGTGCATAGGATAATTTTCATTTTAATTACAAACCATTAATAAGGGTTTAATGGTATATAATTTCTCAAAGAAAACATTCTTATGATTATGGATTATATCCATAAACTATTCAATTTATGTTAAGTGTTTTACAACTATGGAATTATCTATTTCGATTCATAAAATAATCTAGTTTATGCCATTGTTTAGAAATGGTGCATAGTGGAAGGAATGGAAATCGTAATAATGCACGTAATCTTTGTAGATATTTCCCTCCTACTTAAGATAATTATAGTGGTTATGGTGAAGAAACGGGTGCTGATTAGCTTATCACCATATTAGGACAACTCAATCAGGTTATGAATAATAACTTTACCTGTATGGAGCACCATGATCCACAACATGGAGGATCAATGTTAGACTACTTCATGAAGAAACAACCAACAACACTCAATGGGAGTAGAAATCCATTAGTAGCTGAGAAATGGATAAATTACATAGATAACATATTTCACGCATTGGGGAGTAGTGAAATGGAAAAAGTTGTCCTGGCAGTTTATTGCCTCACGGGAGATGCAGATCAATGGTAGTCATTGATTAAAAATAAAAAGGAAGATGATGAAGTATCAAATATGGAATGGTGGTAGTTTAAAGAATTTTTCATAGAAAATTACTTTCCACATGACCATTGAGATGATATGTAAAGGAAATTTATGAGTCTGAGACAAAAGGAGGATGAGAATGTCGCAAAATACGAGGCTAACGTTACATGGTTAGCAAGGCATGTAGCAGATTATAATCATAACCCAAGGAATAAGATTGATCCATTCTTTAATTGGTTAAAACCATTTAACCAGTGAGAATTAGTCTCACAATCCTTCTCTTCATATGAAGATATTATCTCATGTGCTATAATGATTGAAAAATAATTCTCTAAGTCTTATGACTTTAAAGAAAAGAAAGAGAAGAAGAGATATGTTTAACACTATAGAAATGAGAATAAGGGGAAGAAGGCAAAAGTTGAATATCCATCCTGTAATAAATGTGGGAAGAAACACCTCGACAATTGCCTTAAGGGAATGAGAGTCTGTTATATTTGTGGTGAAAAAGGACACCAAACTTAAGATTGGAAGGGGATGAAAGAGGATGTCAATGTTGAATACTAAAAGTATAGAGAAATGGGTATTATGCAAATGAATTTCCTCTATACCAAGAAATCTTATATAAAAAAAGGATAAGAGATCAAGTCCATGTTTATGATATCACTACTGCTGAGGTTGAAGCTCTCAAAGACGTGGTGGCAGTTAATTTAATGGTTTCCTCAAGTTTAGAAAATGATTTTTTGATTCTGGATCATCACATTATTTCATATCATCCCAGTTTTCTATGAAAATTAGATATTTTCAATTTGAATTAACAATGGAGTTATCAGTAAAAACACCTAAGAAAAGTATCATTGCAATAATGTTTTGTGAATCAGTTCCCATTAGGGAATATAAATTTTCTTTATATTCTTATCTCATCGTCATACTCATGATTGAATTTGATATAATCCTTCGTATAGATTGTCTTTTAGGCCATGATGCGAAAATTTATCATAAGAAGAAGGGGGTTACAATTCTCTATGATGATATGGAGTACCATATCTTTAGAGCAGAAATTTCACCACCTAATTCTTATCTAGATCCACCCCTAGTAGCTCAACTAAATTCAATTATTGTGGAGAAATAGAATGAAATAACTATGAGTGAGGAAAGGAATGTTGAAATAGAGGACATACCTATTGAGAAAGAATATGTTGATGTGTTTCCAAAAGATTTACCTGGACATCCTCCAGGATAAGAAATTCAGTTTTCCATGTATTTAATTATAGGTTCAAGGCCCATATCCAAGACCACTTATAGAATGGACACTACGGAATTAGTGTAACTAAAAAACCAACTAGAGAAATTGAGTAATAAGGGATTTATTCACCCTAGTATTTCTCCATGGGGATCCCCTGTTCTTTATGTTATGAATAAATATGGATCTATGAGGTTTTGCATTGAAAATAGGGAGATCAATGCTATAACAGTAAAGAACAAGTATCCTCTGCCTCACATTGATGATTTATTCAACCAACTTCATGGACCTCAATATTTTTCAAAGATTAAACTTCAATCTGGATATCATCATTTGTGTGTGAAAAAGGAAGATATTCTAAAAACTGAATTTCGAACTAGGTATGGGCATTATGAGTTTACAGTAATACCTTTTAGATTGACTAATTCACCCTCTGTCTTCATATATGTAGTGAATAGATTTTTCATGGAATATCTTGATGAATTTTTAATGGTATTTGTTGGTGATATATTGGTATACTCCAAAATCTCTGAAGATCATGAAAATCACATGCACATTATTCTAAAGACTCTTAGAACTAATGAATTATATGGTATATTTAGCAAGTGTGAATTTTGTGTTTAGGAGATTTCTTTCCTTGGCCATATTATCTCTAAGGATGGAATCTCTGTCGATCCTTCAAAAACCAAGGCAATCCAAAAATGTCCAGAACTGATGATTATAACTAAGGTAGACAGTTTTATTGGTTTAGCAGGTTATTATCGATGGTTCGTCTAGAATATTTCCCAGTTGGCTAACCCATTAACAAAGCTCACACGTAAATGGGTTAATTTTTTTTGGAAAAAGGAGTGTGAAAAATGTTTGGAATACCTGAATAAAAGATTAGTCAATGATCCTATCTTGACTATACCATCGAGGAATGATGGGATTAGAATTTATAGCGATTCTTCAATGAAAGGAATTGGTTGTATCCTTATGCAGAATGATAGAGTTATTTCCTATGCATCACAACAGCAAAAAATTCCTAAACAAAACTATCCTACTCCTGATCCTGAGTTAGTAGCTGTAATCTTTTCTTTGAAGATATGGAGACAATATCTATATGGTGAAAATTTTGACATTTATACTGATCATACGAGTTTGAAGTATATTTTCTCACAAAAAGGACTCAACATGAGGCAAATGTGATGGGTGGAACTACTCAAGGATTTTGATTGCACTATACACTACAACCTAGGGAAGAAAAATAAGGTGGAAAATTCTTTGAGTAGAAATGATCAAGGATTTTTGAACAAGATGAGAGTTGAAAAGGATCCTATATACATGGATCTAGTAAATATTGGTATGGGAATAACAATGGAAGGTGAAACATCAATGCTTTTTCAAACGGTTTCCAAACCATATTTACTTCAAAGGATAAAGAGTTCTTAGACCGATTATAAAGAGTTTCAAAAGATGATTAAAGCTATAAATGATGGTAGATTGAGTGACTTCATATATGAAGATGGGATTTTGAAATTTCGGAAGAGTCATTGTGTTCATGATGTACCTGATCTGAAAAGGGAATTGTTAGATGATGCTCATAACTCCATTTTCATTATACACCATGGTAGAACTAAGATATATAGAGATTTCAAGAACATTTTTGGTGGGACAACATGAAGAGGGAGATTGCTGATTTAGTGTCATGATGTATGGTTTTTCAACAAGTGAAATTTGGAAGGCAACATCCTAGAGGAGTTATGAAACCTCTTCTCATACCTGAGTGGAAATGGGGATAATATTACGATAGAATTTTTCATGGGGCTACCAAAGACACCTAGAAGGAATGAAGCAATATGGGTCATTATTGATCATCTTACCAAGCAGGCACATTTTCTTGCTATAAGAGAAGATTTACCACATGAATGTTTAGCAAGACTATATATTAATAAAGTTGTAAGACTCCATGGTGTACCCGTGTAGATTGTTTCTGATCGTGATCCCCATTTTACATAAATATTCGAGAAAAGTCTTCCAAAATCCCTAGATACTGAACTTTGTTTGAGCACTGCCTACCACCGAAAAACAGATGGACAATCAGAATGGACTCTTCAAACCACATAAGACATGTTTATATCCTTCTCACATGACTTTCAAGGTTTGTGAGATCAATATTTACTTCTGGTAGAATTTTCTTATAACAATAGCTTCCATTCAATTATTTAGATGGCACTATATAAAGAATTATATGGTAATAGATGTTGAAAAACAACTTGTTGGGATGATGTTGGTGAAAAAAACATGTAGGCCTAGAACTTGTTGAGGAAATGATGGAAAAGGTTAATGTTATCCAAACCAAAATCAAAATAGAAAAAAGTAGGTAGAAGAGATATGCCGATAACCGAAGGAAGGATTTGGAATTTTAGGTAGGATATATTGTTTTCTTGAATGTATCTCCATGGAAGGGAGTTATAAGATTCGGTAAGAAGGGTAAACTATGTCCCAGGTACATTGGAGCTTTCAAAATTCTAGAATAAATTGGTGTTGTAGCTTACCGGTTGTCAATGCCGCCAAGTCTCACCAAAGTTCACGATGTGTTCCATGTATAACTATTGAGAAAATACATGCTTGATCCAATTCATGTACTCACCTATGAAGAAATTGAACTGGAACATGATATGTCTTATTGTGAAGAGCCTGTCAAAATTCTTGACACCAGAGAACAAGAGCTAAGAAACCAGATGACTCGTCTGGTAAAAGTTCTAAGGAGAAACCATATGATGGAAGAGGCAATGTGGGAAACCAAGGAACTTATGATGATGAACCACCTGAATCTTTTTATGCTGTAATATTCTTCAAATTTCAAGAATGAAATTATTTAAAGGAGGGAAGAATTTAACACCCCAATCTTTCGTGGTACGTTTTCCTTTGAATAATGCAATAGCTGGCATTGTACGCAACTTCGAGATTCTAACACACCCCGAAAAATCAAACTATCCATTCTGAATATTAATACAAAATTTTTGAAATTTTATAAAGTTTATATTAAAAAATGAACTAAATTTTTGGATTCAGAATATCGAAATTTTCTTAGGGAGATTTTTTGGAATTTTTCTAAAAACATTCAATTTTTGATGAATAGTGAAAACACTAAGTAATTGTTTAAAACAGAATTGTTATTTAAATAAATAGTTATTTTATTTTAATTTATTTTAAATAAAAATTGTTAAATAATACCTATATATTTTTAACGTAATTCATTGGAGTCATTTTATAATAAGTTTAGATATATAAAATTTTATCGAACATTTTACCGTCTTTTACCCTCTTCCAAAGAGCATCTGCAAATTTGTATAAAACATAATTTTACCACTTCTGTGAGTTGAATTTCCAAAATCCGAGAGACACAGTTTTTATCAAAATGTATAATGTGGTTCAATAAGATGAAAATAATTGATGGTTAATAGAAACTTTTTACTTTTATTTACCATTGTTAAAAGTAAATATGGTAATTAAGATTAAAAATGATATCATAATTACCCTAACACATGTCCTCATTCTATTGGATAAGTATAATTTACCCAAAACCATCCTTAGGAATAAAATATGACCCCTTGGGCCCACTTGGATATGATTAGGACATTTATTATTATTTTATTTAAAGAAGTGTTAAAAGAGTTAAATTCACAGTTTAATAAATAAACCATTTTTAATATAGGGTTAGACATAAGATAAATTCGACTATAAATATTCATTAGAAATAAAAGAAATTTAATAAATTATGTTATTTTAGTTATAATTTTTTAGAAATTACATAATTTAATTTATTTATGACAGAATGATGATGCAGTAATTACCTTATTAATGAAAGATTAAAATAATTGATTTAATAAATATCCAAATAAATCTAATTTGAGACTTTTAATTAACTAAACTAATTTTATAGGTTAATTTGACATGTTAGGGATGTCTAAATTTATTTAGTTAGAAGTAATAAATTTTTTTGGACTTTTAAAAAAAATAAATTATTAAATAATGTCAAAATTGAAATAAATGAGTTTTTAAAACAAATACAATATTTTTGATTGATATAATAATCCTGAAAATCTAAGGATCATCCAAATGAATTAGATAACGATATATATATATTAATAATGAACCACTTGGGGTTCTCGTGGCTTGTTATATAATGTTTATTAATAATATAATATAAAAATACAAAGTGACATGGTAAATGTCAAACTAATTAACTAAGTGTTAAATCTAAAAGATAAGGTTAATATAACGACCCAAACCTATCTAAAACCTATTGGATGAGAATATTTCAACTGATAACCACATTATACTCTATATAAATCATTTTTTGAGACTTTATAAACCGAACATGATTTTATTATAAAATAATATTTCAATCTTTTCCTAAGGTGCCCCTCACACCTCTTATAAAAGGGAACTTCCCCTTCTTTCAAATTCACACCTTCAAAGCCATTTGGATCGGCCAATACCAGCCCAAATATCCTCCCAACTGTCCTCCCTTCATCATATAGTCCATAATTTAGTTTTAAACCCAACTTATGGAGATCTTTTGATCAAATCAAAAGGAAGAACCCGAAGAAGAGGTAAATATTTAATCACCTCTTTCATGTTCTTTTCTTCTTCCACTTCCTCTTTATTTGTTGTTTCCATTCTAAAATAATAACTCCATCATATTCTATATACTTTTATGTTAATATAAAATTAGTATAACCGTATTCATTATTCTATCCATTATATAAATTACAAAGTCTCCATACGTGCGTACGTACGGATTGCCGTCTGCACGTCGTGGTGTATTTTGTTATTCAAACACTTCATCACTTGGATGGGTATAAAAATGAGTATAATTGATGTAAATAATAGATATAACATGATAATTATTCTTTATATATGATATAACATCCAATTATATTTTATTTTAATATCAAAAGAATGATATTTTCACTCGTGCGTACGTACGGATTACCGTCACCACAAATGCGATGGGATTCATTTCCCATCATATCCATTAAAGACTAATTTTCATTTGATGATTAAAATTAATTTTTAAAGACTTAATATCATTCTGATTATGAATAAGATACATACTATCCATAAAAAATATTACATAGGTAACAAAGTATATAAAGGAGAACGAATCAGTTTACACCTGAAATGATGATACTACTGGAATATCATTAAAAAATAAATATTAGAAGATAATATATGATATCATATTTATTTATAATGTTATTATATTATTTAATAAAAATTATTTAAATATTATACAAGAGGATAACATACCCTCAACCAAGGAAAAGTACAAGGTAAGGGTTAATTTCACAGTCTCTTTATTATCTGATGTTGTTTTTACGTAAGTATCTACTGGGAGATATTTATTATCCATGTCTATGTTTCATGAAAGTGTTTTAAAAGGGATTATTTTAAGACAATTTTTTCATAAAACCTCATTTTAAATGTTTTAAATATTTATTCTTCTAAATCATTCTCATTAATATCCATGTTTTCTAAATGATTTTTAAATATTATTTTATATGGACATGAATGTTTTAAAAATGTGAATTCCTTTCAAAAGTTTTAAAGTGGTATGGGACACATTGATTCAAAAATGTATTTAAATGTCTTCCTTTCTAAATTGTGTTACTTTCAAATGTTTTCATGAAAATTGGATATTTCCCTCAATGAGTTTTACAAATAATTTTTCATCTATGTCAGCATCCTTTGATGGATTTCAAGCATAATTGAAGTTGTTTTAATATGATACAAAACATACATATAATATTGAAGGCTTTGTGATATATTTGACTGTGGATGTGTTATTTTCACACCATTCATGGTTTATGGAGAATGTATTGAAATTTAGTATGCTAGTTTTAATATGAATGTTTATGTTATGTTTGAACCTTTTCATATGAGGAATGCATAGGACATAGTATGTGATGGGTGGAGCCCACTATAGCTCCTCGATGCATCGGTAGGTCTCATGAGACAAACTGGTGTCTTGTCACAAGGCCTTATCAAAATCTTATTTGTAGTCTTGGCACAAGGCCTTGACTATGTGGTTATGAAGTCTGGCATTATGAATTCCATCATTATGAAAGTGGATATTGATATTACATGTGATTATTCGACTAGTAGAATATCCATGTGAAAATGTAAATGGAATTATTTGATTTTATCTTTTCTGTATTATTTTGAAGTTCATGTTTAAAATGCTTTGGTTCTAGTATTATATTGCCTTAAATGTTTTTTCTTATTTATGAAAGTTTCCGCTATATTTTTATCCTTTCTAAGCATCTGACCACACCCCTTTATAAGTTTTATTTTTCCCAAGATGCGACAAAAAATATTATGACTCACCAGTAGGGATAAACTACGGGATATGAGTGTGGCCTATGGAGACTATGTTGTTGTAGTTTTTCATTTTATAATGCAATGTAAAACTTATGAATGTATCTAGTATTTCTATGGCTACTAAAATAATCATTATTTAGAGACGTGAACTTTTTTGATCAAGCCAATATAATGTAATAATTTACCAACTCTGGGTAACTGGGGTCGGGGCGTTACATTGGTATTTAGTGAAAATATATGATTTTCAAAAAGTATGTAATTTGTATTAATTTACCATTATATTATAATTAAGTGGATGTTTAGAAAACAATTTAAGTAACAAAATAATTATTTAATGAATAATAATTTGAAATTAAAAATATTATATTAATTTATAAATCATATTCCCAACACTTTTGGTACTAATTAAAGTATTTATTTGATAAAAATACTAAATTCAGTTTTTTCATTAAATCATGTATTTTCTAGGGGGAATCAATTTTTTCTTGCATGAAATTATCATAATCCTATTTTTAATTATAAATCAATTTATTTCATTAAATTCAGTATTAAAAAATATATTATATTATATATAAGTTTAAATCATAAAAATGATATTTCTCTAAAAACTGTTTTTACGCGAATAAGGGTATCAATATTAAAATTATCTTTTTTATACATAATAAATTTTATTTGATAAAATGATATTTAAAATTGAGATTATATGTATCAAATTATGTAAAAACCTAAATATTAATATTTTTCAATAAAATTAAATACTAATGATAAAAATTATTTATCACGGTAAAAGGAAAAGGGTAAAACAACTTCTACCTAACGTTAAAATCATAAAACATTTAAAATTCAGGCCATAAATTGAATTTTTTATTTTTTTCTATACCAATACATGTGATCTATAAACTATTTTTTATTTTTTGGCCTTTTAAAATTTAATATTAATTGTAAATGAATGAAAATGAAAGGGTTATTTTAAAAAAAGTCTTCCCTTCACTTATAAAAGAGTAACAAATTCACCTATTGAAGACTCACATATCATTCATATTTATAGATAAAAAACTAAAATTTTACTCTCCATAGAACCTTAACCCATGAACATAATCCCTTGGTAACTCTTAGATATCCTAGTCCCTTTAAATTCATAGACACGTCTAAACAAAATTCAAGTCCTCAACGTTAGTATTATCAACTACTTCGTTTTCATTATAATTATATTCTTTAAAATTTATTCAATCCACACGATTATAATGACATTATTATCATTTATATAATTTATTGTGACTATATTTATGATATTATCATTATTTATTCATATACCTGTTCCATTAAGAAAAACAAAATAGTTGTTCTTATATTGTGTGGACTACCACCTCCACCACGTAGCTTTTTTACTTAATCATTATAAAAAGATTGATATAAGGATGTGATTATAGTATAAATATTATTTTAATGTTCTCATTATGGTAATGGTAAGTAAAATTAGTGATACTATTAATTATATGATCAACAAATGATCATCGTTATTTTAACCATTTAAAATAAACATACTAAGAAGATAATATTTTATTCAAATCTTGTAATAATTTCATTTACATTAATTATTATTCTAATTACTAAAAATTATAATATATATATCACTAATAAACACTAAATAAAATTATTCCTCTTTTTTGTAATGAAATAATAATAAAACCACTTCTTAATCATTAATTAAATCATTGTGTGTTCATGTTTTGGTTTGTTTAACCACCTATATGAAAAATTATATGCACTTATATATTGGATGACTATGAAAACGGAATCACTAGTATAATATGTTATATATTATTAAATAATGAGTTTTTTGGGAAATAATATGTCAAAATCTAATTCATCAAATAAAGAAACACCCAATGTTCATAAAAAATCCCCAAAACATGCTTATTATCCACTTTATCTTTATGGATAAGGCCTAAAAACTCATTAAATAAATTTGAAACAACATTAAATATTAAAAAAAATTATAATAGAAAATTAAAATACCTAGTAAAATTGAAATTTTGAAGAATAATGAATACAAGAACCATTATTATGAAACTAGTAAAAATGATTAAAACAATAAACAATAATATGGAAAATATGAAAAATTAATGTAAAGAATGACTACTTATGATGAGTAAGATAGAAAATTGATAAGATCAAAGTTATTAATTAATTTATTAATATTTATTCATATGATATAGGAGGTTGTAGTACATTCATGGATGTTTAAAAAATATGTAAGGGGTTTTCCTCTAAAATTTCTCTCTTTGAGACATATTACATACCATATATTTAATTTACATTATGTGGTGTATATAATTAATATTTTAGATGTTATATCATGAAATTTATTTATTAATTATTATTTATGTCTCTGATTAATCACCCTCTTTAAATATTTTTTTATTTAATTTTTACCCAAGCCATAAGAGGGGTATTTCCATCTCAATTTCCATTCTTTGAGACTCATGTTAAAATAAAGACATATTTTCATTTGTGTGGTGCATAAATAGCCATTAATGATTTTTTCCATGTTTATTATGAAATTTACACTATTTAATAGAAAATATTTTTCTCTCTATTATATATTCTTTTGATTCAAGATTTACCTTTTCTGTAGTGGAAAAACAACAATAATTTTTTAATGTAAATGTCTCTATACATTTCTTGAAAATACTTAAAAATATGGATTTTGGAATGTGGATATGACTATGGAACAAATTCAAATTTAGTTAATCAGCCAAAAAATGGTTGATTGAGAGTTTAATCAATTATCACGAAGATGCACAATGATTGGGCCTAATGGTATACACCAGAAAGACACTCCCATGGGATATGATTTGGAAAATTAGAATTCTCTAAATGAACCATGATAGAGTATATTTCATACAATTACCTTGGCGTCATACTAATAATAACAATTAGACCAAATTACCTTCATCTCTAGATAAATTAGAACAGATATGGTTCCTTCTTCCATATATTTCATTGATAAGGGTAAAACCTATTACTTAAATTATACCTCATGGATTCCAATTTGAATAATAGATGTCATCTTCAGCATATGTACTATTCTTTTGAATAAGGATGTATTTTATTCAAGTATTTTTTAATATATAGAATACAACGTTTTATTCAGTAAGTGGTTCCTTAGGGAATGGTATGAATGTTCTTGATAACTATTATAGTTAATTCATTATACATTATCTAGTGATGATTTGGCCTCAAAATTTTATATTCCCTCAATGCATCGATAAATCTCATGAAACAAAATAAGTTGGGTTTTGGTGTATACAGATTCACATAATTGGAAAGTGTATTTTCACATGTCCTTAAGAGCATGTTGATTATTGATTCATGTTGTTCATTAATTCTTACCATATCACTTATGGAATTTTTATATTATATACATTTCTTCTATATTTTACTCCTCACTAAGAATCTATGCTCACCCTAATTTTTTCCCATGTCCCTAAGAAACCAAGAGTACTTAGTGTAATTTTAAAGGATTTGATACTAGGGATATTGAAGATATAAAGATATTTTCATGTTTTATCTTATGATTTGAAATTTATTTTCTGTTTTTATCTAGTATTCTAAGACTGAAAAAATGTTCTTCCCTTTATTAACTATTCTAATTTTTAACAATAATTTATTATTACTATAAACTATATGTTTCTAGATACTTAGATGTTACAGTTTGTATCAAATATTTTTTAGTATCATCCTTGGGGATTATATTTATTGGAACTAAGTCAAAAATACAATTTCAATATTAAAACTTCCAGAAATTTGGTGAACACTCTAGAAATCCTTATTGGAATTTTTTTACAGATAAATGTAATGATATAATTATGTGTATTCAATTGTATAAAGATGAAGTATAATGATGAGAATGATAATTGTATCAATACCTATAATCAATTTTGTAATATTCTACCCGATAAAGTTAATTTATCTGGATTCGAGGCTAAATAGTTCATAACCATATTAGGGTAGTTTACCTAGGATATGATAAATAATCTTTCCCATATATAGTGACCTGTCAATCCACAACATGGTGTAACTATGAAGAATATATTAATTCTACAACAACCTCTAAAATTTAGCAGAACTAATACACCATTGGTATATGATCAATGGATAATATCTCTAGAGAATATCATTCATTAATTCTAATGTAGTAAAAGGGATAAATTAATTATGGTGTTCTATCATCTAAAGAGATATGTGGATGATTATTGGTCACTAATTCACAACTCAAAAGAGTATGGTGAGATCAAGTGAATTTAATCGGGAACATTAAAGGAGGAATTCTATGAAAAATACTTCCCTTGTGAGAAAAGAGTGGAAATGTAAATGAGATTCCACACTCTCAGAAAACAGGAGTAGGAAAAAGTTATTTAATATAAGGATAATAATATGTGGTTAGCTATACAGACTTGTTACTTTGTTCATAAAGAAAAATTAAATATTGATTGATTCTATCATGGGATGAAATTAATCTTTTGAATGTAATTTTCCTATCAATCCTATTAATCATATGAGGATATATTCTCAAGTACCATTAATAAAAAAAATTAGTAATCCATGATATAAGTATTGAAAGGAAATCATGAGAAGAATATGTTAGATGAGAATATTGGGAATAAAAATGTGGATAAGGTTAAGAATTGAGGGATGTGATTTCCCACATGTGATAACTATTGGATAAAATAGCTTGTGTCGTGATGGAATGGAACCATAGTATGTTACGAGTGTAGTGAAAAATGTTATCAATCTCGCCAATTCAAGGTAATGATATAATTTTTTGACGTTCTATGATTTAACTTTTTGGATAAGGAACATTGTGGAAACCAATGCCCAAAAAATCATGGAAATTTAACTTAGAATATGATAAGTGAGTAAGTCCACAATTATTTTTTTACCATAGATAAATTTATGTTCTTAATTATTTTTTATAAGTAATTTGATAATTTATTAAAAGATATATAATTTTTATTTTATTCATTGTTGTTAGACATTTTAAATCATCCATGTTCTCCTAAAATATTAGATACTTACCGAAAAGCACTATTATGATATTTATCCATTAATACACCACATTTGAGTATTATGGTATTAAATATATGTAAATTAGTTCAAATTATGATACATGTTTGAGTAATATTAAATAAATTTCTTATCAAACGGATGGTTTACATTGTCATGATCTTTTATATGGATATGATTTCAATGTTTAATGAAAAAAATACGAGAAAATGTGTTTATGATTTAAAAAAGGTGAGGTGGAATATCTTTTATTTTGATTGGAAACATAATATTTTAAATAATGTCCTAACCCACCAACATTTCTCTCTAGTTAATGAAATTATGGGTATAGAGGATGATCAAATTTGATCTATAGATGTAGAAGTTATACTAAAACTGGTGGATGTACCTGTGGTGCCAAAAATTCATTGATGTTTTTCCCAAAGAAATACCTAGTCATCCCAAAGATTGTAATGTTGAGTTCCAAGTAGAATTCATTCCTAATGCAAGGTGTATATCTAAAACTCCATATAGAATTACACCGACGGAGTTGGTGGAGTTGAAGAAATAGTTATAGGAGTTGAGTGTAAATAAATTTATACACCCTAGTGTTTTACCAGGGGATCCATGTTTTTGTTAATGAATAGTAAAGATGGGTACATGATATTTTGAATTTATTTTAGATAGATTAACTCTATTAATATTAATAATAAGTATCCTTTTAATTTTATTGTGGAATTATATGATAAACTTCAAGAATCCCAATACTTTTAATATATTGATATCCATATTATTTATCTTAATATTTGGGTGAAGAAGGATGATATAATGAAGATGACATTCCGAACAAGGTATGAAAATTATGAGTTTATAGTAATTATTTCTAGATTGACAAATTCACCTTCTGTCATTATGGTTCTAATGAATATAATATTCAAGAATTATATTTTATCTTCTGGTGGTATTCATTAATGATATCTCGACATACTCTAAGTGCTATGAGGACCATGTGTGTAATCTTCAAAAAAATTTAGAGACCCTATGAAAAAAGAAATTGTATGGAAAGTATAGTAAGTGTGAACACTACATCAATTTAGTTTGTTAATCTTGGTATACTGTCTCCAAGGATGGAATATTCATTGACAATTCAATTACAATGGTTGTCAAAGAATATCCTACAACAATAAACATAACCGAGATCTAATTTTTCTTATGTTTTGAAGGATATTGTTACTAGTTTGTTCAAGATTTTCATGATTAGACAACCTGTTTTCCAAGTTAACATATAAAGGGTTTAAATATACATGGTTAAGGGAATGTGTGGAATGTTTTGAAGAGATGAAGATGATACTAATTAATGAACCGATGTTAACTTTACCATTATTTAATGAAGGTTTTATAGTTTATAGTGATGCATCAAAGAAAGGGCTTGGTCATGACTGTATGTTGAATAATAGAGTGATTGTCAATATATCAAGGTAATTGAAAATCTAAGATGATACCTATCAAACTCATGAACCTGACCTAGAAGTTGAAATATTTTCATCGAAAACATAATGACACCACCTCTATGGTGAATGATGAGATACATATTCAAAACACAAGATCTAGAAGTCTCTTTTATCTCAGAAGGAGGTTGACAGGAGTCAAAGATGATGGTTGGAACTACTGAAGGACTGTAATTTCTCGATACACTACCCCATTGGGAAAAATAAAAAGGTGGATGAAGAATTTAGAATGAGATACAATGTAGTTTTATCCATCATTATAATTAACAAGATCCCATTTATAGAGATATAGAAAGTATGGATGTGGTGAATTTTTTGGAATGGGGAGCCATCATTCCTTTTCCATTAAATTGTTAAACCATCCTTACTATAAAGGATAGAGAAGTCCCTATAGGATGGTGAAAACATACAAAGGAATTTTAAAGTAGTAAAGGATGGGATAATGATATAATTAATTTATAGAGATGGAGTGTTGCTATTTGGGAAGAGGTTGTGGGTTCCATCCATACAAATGATGAAATGGGAACAACTTAATGAAGGGAATATCTAAAAATTCTATATACACCCTCGGGTCACAAATATGTATAGAGATATAAGAGAAAATTTCTGGTGGGATGGGAGGAATCGTGAAATTGTTGACAATGTGTTAGTATTCTTAGTATTCCCTCATGCAAAAGATAAAAGGAATCATCTTAAAGGATTCATGAATCCTCTGCCTATACCTGTATAGAAGGGTTATAATATAAAAATTGACATTATCACTGAACTCCCAAATGTTACAAGTAATAATGGTGTTATATCAGTCATCATTGATTGTTTTACTATGTTTATTATTATCGTATAAATAAAACAATATCTTTCACTTGAGCACCTTTCTCGAATATATATTAATGAAATACTAAGTCTTCATGGGGAACCTCTTTTGATTGTATATGATCATTACCCTTGAATCACATCAAAATTATAGAAGTTTCTTCTAAGGGAACTCAAAACTGGGATAAATTTATACATCTCTTGTAATTCTGAGGATAATGGATAATCTGAATGGACTATCCATAATTTAAAAAGACATGATGTGATCAGGTTCTCTTATCTTTTGTGTTATGTGGGATCAGTATCTACCTTTGGTAAAATTTTCATACAAATTTACCTTACAACAGAGAATCCAAATTACACATTATGAAGAATTATATGAGAATATATATTGTACCCAACCTATTTGAAAGAATTTGTACAAAGAACATTAGTTGGACCATAGCTTTTAGAGGATATGAATTTTAATTTATGGAGTATTTATAATCTCATTAAATCATTATAAATAATACTGAAAATTTAGGATGATAATTGAAGGGAAAACATGGAATTTCAAGATGTAGATCATGTTTCTTAAATGTATTACCATGTAAGGGAGTTATAAGATTTTGTAAATTGTAGAAGTTAATTCCTAGGTACATTGGTCCATTTAAAGTACATGAAATAATTAGTGTTGTTCATTACGTATTTTCTATGTCGTCTAACCTTTATTAAATACATGGAAGATTATATATTTCATTACTATGTAAATTCATGTTAAATCTTATGTGTGTTCTCACATATATGGGAATGGAGTTGGATCCTATATTTTCTAAAAGTTAGGATTATATCTAGATCCTTAAAAATATAGGGAAGGTTTTGCAGAAACGTAGAATTTCTTTGGTGAAAGTTGTTTGGAGAAATCCAAAAACATGAAGAGTTAACATGGGATCCTGAATAACATTTAAGGAAGAAGTATAAAAAAAATCAATATTTGATATATACAAAAATTTTAAGGATGAAATTAGTTAATGTGGTAGAATGTGACACATGATACTCTTCTATTACAAGTAAATCCTATATCCAAACTATCACGAAATGTGACATCTAAAGAGACATTATTCATTAATTTATTAAATATATTAATTTAATAATTTAAATATAAAAAATAAACCTATTTTTATATTCAAAATATTTAATTTATTTTATTATTTTTCATTAGGATTTTTGAAATTTTTAGTTTTTAGTTGAAGATGTGGTTTTCATGAAACATATATTTTATAGAAATACATCATTATATATGAACGAAGTAGAATTTTAGAAAAAAATAACTTAATAAAATATTAATTTATGAAAAAAATATTTGTTTTAAAATATTCTTTTAATTGATTAATCTTATTCCCAAGGTTTCTAGAACTAATTAAAATGTTCCTTTAATAAAAGAAACTACATTCAATATTTTTTTTAAATCAAGTATTTTATGGGAGATTCAGATTTTGATTTCCTCAAAATCCTCATAAATCCTATTAATTTTATAATAAATAATTATATTTCATTCATATTATTATCCATGATAATTTTATCATATATATAAATTTAATGTTTAAAAACATTATTTATTGTGTTGTGCAAACTACCACATCCATAAAGTAAATTTTTTTCTTTTCCATAACATATTTAAAAAGATAAATGTAGGGATTGGATTAAAAATTAAAATTATTTTTATGAAATTAGTAAGGTTCTTATGAAGAATATTAGGGAACCTTTTAATGATATGATAAAAAATGATTATTATTCATTTATTCCTTTAAAAAGAATGCATGTAAGATAGTCTTTTATTCAAATCATATAAGATTCTCATATCCGTCACTTCTTCTTATAAATTCATCCAATTATAATATATATCACAATTATAAAAACTAAACAATATTATCATGAATTTAGTATGATGAAATTACAATAAAACCACCTCATAATATTTCAGTATATCGTGGAATGTTCATGTTTATGTTAATTGAACAACCTACATGATCAATATTGTGAATTAATTTCAGGGATGACTATAATTTTTTTTTTGTATAATATGATTAAATATTTAATTATTTTTTTTCATTCTAGAGGTATTTTATCAATATATTATTCATCAATTAGGGAAACACCTTTGATTCACCAAAAATCACCAAAACAAGATTATCATCAACTTCATTTTGAAGAATATATTCTCAAATACTAGTGAAATGAATTTTAAACATAATTTATTATTATAAATATTAATTAAATGTAAATTTAATTACCTAGAAAAAATTTAATTTGGAATAAGCATGAATATGAACACTACTATTAGGAAACTTATACAAATGATCAAAACTACAACCACCGATGCCGAAAATCAAAATAATTCATATAGAGAATAATAATTTATAGAGATTATTGATGAAAATAGATATGAGTAAGGTTATGATTTAATTTATTAAAAAAGATAAATTTATGAAATAGGAGGTTCATGTTCTTTTTTCAAAGTTAGAACAATAAGTAATGCTTTTTTGTCAAAAATTCTGCACTTTTAGACATGTTATGCATACAGAACATAATTTCCTTTATGTGGTGTATATACTGCTAATTTGAGAGGTTATATCATGTTATTAAATTATTAATAGTATTTTAAGATCATTTATAAGCTCTCTCTTTCAAGATTTATGGATTTAATTCCTATCCAGGACAAAAGTGAGGTGTTTCTGAATCAATTTTAATTTTTTTGGGACTCATGTTGTAATCACCAACTATTTTATTTTGTGTGGTCCATAACATTCAATGGAATTATTTAATTCTAATTAATCATGAAATTTATATAATTTAAAAGATTATATTTTTATCCATCTCCAATATCATATTGATTCCAGTGTTTCCTTTTTATAGAGGAAAAACATATCCTATGTTTTGGAAAAGTAAAATTGTGTATAATTTCCTAGAAAATACATCCATGCTTAGATAATGGAAAGTGGATATGGCTATAGAATAGATGAACTCAGGGGTAATATACTCACAAATGGTTGGTTGATCACTGAATCAATCATCAACCTAATGAAATATGAGTAGACCTATGACTACACACCTGGATAGACACTCCTAGGGGATATTATTTGGAATATTCAAACAGTCCTAAAAAACCATGATGAATTATTTTCACTATAATTTTCTTTGTATCCTACCAATGAAAAATATTGAACTTACTTACTACATTCCATGGATAACCCATCGCATTTAAGGTACTTAATCCACAATATTTAATTAATAAGGGTATTACATATTAGTTTGTTGATACCCCGATAATCATAGTTAGTTAAGGTATGTTCTCCTAGATATCAACATTATTATATTGAACATGGATGTATTTTACATATATATTTCATAATATATGGATAAAAAAAGATTTATTCAAAAATAGGTTCATTAGAAAATGGTATAAAAATTATTGATGAACCTTATAGTGAATACATTGGACTTAATCAGGTGATGGTTGGGGACCCAAATTATACAGACCCTTGAGGAATCTATAGGTATAAAGAGATAAAATAGATTTGTTTTTTGTCAAGTAGTCTACCTAGGATGGGAAATTTTCTTCTCATAAGTCATTGAAATCTTGTTTTTAATATCTGGTATTATCTATTCCATCAGTATGAGATCAATGATTATTATTATCTATGTATTTATTTATCCTCATTGATATATAATTACCTCAATTTTAGTTGATTATAGATTAATTTTGATTATGAATTCTTTCCATAACACTTATACCATCTTTATATTATATAATCTTCCACTATATGTCACTCCTTACTGAGCATCTGAGCTCCCCCTTTTTTGTTTTTCTTTCCAAAGGAAACCTATAAGAGGATAGTGTGGAATTTTTTAGGATATAATGGAAGGGATGTTAATGATTTTTCTAAATGTTCATGTTCTATTATATGATTTGAAATGTACTATAAAAAATGCATTACCAGAGGTTATTTATTCTATATTTTGTATTTTAAACCACCTCTAAATCATTTAGATGTGGTTACTAAAACACTAAAAACATGTTTATGAGAATATGAGACCAACTATAACTCATAATGACATGTCGTCAATACCTACATTTCCCCAATAAATCATTGATTGTTTTCCTCCTATTTCATGGTGATGTGATGAATTTTACCTGTTTTGACCCCCCACACATTTTAAAGGATTTAGTACCATTAAAAATAGTTTACCAAGTCGCTATGACCAATCCAAAATTTGCAATGATATGTTTTCCACATGTACATGTAAAAATTAACTCAACGGTGGTTTTATAGTGATTTCATGTCAATTTAAAGTTGTTTTATATGGTTTTGATGGATACACACATGTTTTTTAAACACTAAAAAAATATTGTTTAGAATCACTCAAAAACTACCACTCACAATAACATGTTGTTGGTTCAAAAATTTTAATAATTATTCTATGATAATCTTCCTCTAATTTCATAGAAATCAGTCATTTTCCTAGTTTTGACCTCCCACATTTTAGAAGTCTTTTGTACCTTTAAAAATATTTACTGAGTAATTCCAACTATGCCACGAATTAGATTGACATGTTGTCTATGCATACACATAGAAAATAACTTAACAATGGTTTCACCATGATTTCACATCAATTTGAGGTTATTTTATATGCTTTTTACTGTTCCAAAACCATTTTAATGTTTTAAAACACTAAAAAATATTTTACTAGAGTCCTAATAAAACCATAACTTGTAATGATGTTTTGTTTTCATCCGATATTTGAAAAATAAATCTAAGAACATTTTCCTATGATTTCTAGCCATTCATACATTTTTCCTTGTTTTGACCCCCATAAAATATTTTTATAGGATTTTATACCTTTCAAAATTATTCTCTTCGTCATTATAATCGCACTGAAATTCATTTTGATGTGTTGTCTATGTATACACATAAATAAAATAATTAGTATTTTTTCCTATATTTCACATCAATCTGAGGTTGTTTTCTATTTTTTGACCATTACATGCACATTTTAATATGTTGAAACACTAGAAATGCATTTATAGAAAACCTAAGAAAAACTATAATTCAAAATCAAGTGATTTATATTCCTAAATTTCGAAAAAAATAAATTTATGGTCCTTTTCCAATGATTTAATGTAAATATGATGTCATTTTCTTAGTTTTGACCACCTGAAACATGTTTTTAAAATCTTTTCTACCTTTAAAAACAATTAATCGAAACATTATGACTACACTGAATGTCATATTGATGTGTTTTATATGTGTACATGTAAAATTTAACAAAAATTTGTTCAATAATTATTTTATAAAAATATTTGGTCTTTTTATAATGTTTTGACTATTACACACATGTTTTAGTGCTTAAAGTCACTAAAAACATATTTACCGGAATCCTGAGAAAACTGTAACTTAGAATGACATTCCATAAAATCCTAAATTTTAAAAAATAAATCTATAGTAATTACCAATGATTTTTTGGATATCTTATATCGTTTCACTCATTTTGACCCCCATCACATCTTTTTGAAGGATTTGATACCTTTAAAAACTGTTTACCGAGTCATTCTGACCACACTGCATATCAGATTGAAATATATTCATTGTGTACACGTAAAAGAATAACTCAAGGGTAATTTTACCATTATTCCACAACAACCTATGGTTTTTTCTTTGGTTTTGAAAATTACCCACGGATTTTAGTTTTTTTGAACACTAAAAATGCGTTTATGGGCATCATAGGAAAACTGATACTCATAATGACTTTTCATCTGTTCATACATTTCAAAAATAAATATAGGGTCCTTTACCTCTAATTTGATGTAAATATTAAATTTTTTGTTTTGAACCCCTTACACATATTTTTAAAGGATTTGGTACATTTACAAACTATTTACTGAGTCATTCCAACTACATGGCACATCTGATTAACGTGTTGTCTACACATAGACCTGAAAAAAAACTCAATGGTAGTTTTACCATGACTTCATGTCAATATTAAGTTATTTAATATATTTTTTGTCATTACACAATCATTTTAGTGTTTGTAAACAATAAAAACATGTTTATGTGCATCTTGGGAAAATTGTAACTCATAATGTTGTTTTTCTAGATAATATATCTCATAAATTAGAATATGGTTTTCTCCTATGATGTAATTACAATAAAAAAACATTTTATTTGTTTTAACCCTCAACACATGTTTTTAAAGGCATTTATACATTTCAAACAATTTACAGAGTCATTTTTAACACACTACATGTTGGATGGATGTTTTTTTTGTGTGTACATGTCAAATATGTGTAAAATGTGGTTTTCATATGATTTCACATCAATATAATGTTGTTTTATATAGTTTAAACTATTACACATGGGTTTTAGTGTTTTAAAAAACAAAAAAAATGTTTACGGGAATCATATTAAAAGTTTGACTCGTAATTATGACTCTTCAATTCCTACATTTCAAAAAAAATAATCTATGGTCATTTCCTCAGATTTTATGGTAATAATAAGGTATTTTCCTTGTTTTAACACCCCGAAACATGTTTTTAAAGGAATTGGCCCTATTAAAAACTATTTACCAAATCATTCTGACCACACTACACATTGGATTTACTTTTTTTCTATACATATAGATCCAAAATAGCTAAAAAATGGATATCCCATGATTTCACATCAATATAAGGTTTCTTTCATTGTTATTTTACCATTACACACATTTTTTGTGTTTTAAAACACTCAAAACACATTTATGTGAATCCAAGAAAACCCTATCTTTGAATGATATAACATCAGTTGTTGTATTTCAAAAATCTATATTTGTTTGTTTTAGTAGGTATTCATGGTAATCTGACATCATTTTCTTGCTATTGACCCCTCTGTGTATGTTTTTAAAGGCTTTGGTACCATTAAAAACTATTTACTGGGTCAATATGACAACACCACATGTAGGATTGATGTTTTGTCTAGGAGAACATGTCAAAAATAATTCAAATGTGGGTTTCCAATTATTTCACATCAATATGAGGTTTTTTTATGGGTTTGACTATTACACACAAATTTTAGTGTTTTAAAATAAAAAAACATTTCTGGGAATCCCTGGAAAACCATAACTTTAAATTATATGGCATAGGTTCTATAATTTCCAAATGACATTTTTGGTCATTTTCCTTATATTTTATGGAAATCAGAAATCATTTTCCTAGTTTTGACCCCCTGACATATTTTCTTAAATGCTTAGGTACCATTAAAAAAATTTAATGAGTCATTATAACCACACCACATGTAACATTGATGTGTTGTTTATGTGTAAAAATTAACAATAAAATAATGGTGGTTTCCCTATGATTCCACCTCAATCTGAGGTTTTTGTCTTTTGTTTTTATAGTTTCGTTCATGTTTTAGTGTTTTAACAATCTAAAAACATGTTTACAGGAATCCTGATAAAATTGTTACTTAAAATGATATTTTTTCAGTTTTACATTTTAAAAATAAATGTATTGTCATTTTCCTCTTATTCTATGGCCATTCAATGTCATTTTTTTAGTTTTGACCCCATGAAAAACAATTTTAACAGCTTTGGTACATTTAAAAACTGTCCATTGAGTCATGTTGATCACACTACAGGTCAAATTAACATGATGTCTATGACTTCATGTCAAATATAATTAAATTATGGTTTTCCAATGATTTAATTATCATTTAAGGTTATTTTATATGATTTTTACCATTACATGAACCTTTTTGTGTTTCAAAATAGTAAAAATTTCGTTAAATCGTCCTAGGAAACAAGATACTTAGAATTTTTGGCCATTAATAGCTACATTTTGAAAATAAATCTATGGAAATTGGCATATTTTCTATTGGAAATCCTAATCTTTTTCATAGTTTTGACCCCCCCCCCCCCTCCCCCATGTTTTTAATGGCTTCGGTACCTCTGTAAATTGTTCACTGAGTCATTCTGACAACAACACATGTCAGATTGACATTTTGATTACTCATACACATTCAAAATATCTCAGCAGTTTATTCCCCTTAACATTACACAAATATTAGGTATTTTCTAGGGGTTTTACCATTACACATACATTTAAATGTTTAAAAAAACTAAAAATGTGTTTCCTAGAATCATAGAAAACCCATAAGACAAAATGATGTTTCATTAGTTCCTATATTTTAAAAATAAATATATTTTCATTTACCTATGCTTTCATGGAAATAAAACATCTCTTAAGTTTCTTTTACCCCAAAAATGTTTTTTAAAGGCTTTGGTGACATGGAATACTTTTTACCATGTCAAAACTAATAAAGAACACATACATTGTATTCAATCATAAGTATAATGATCCAAAATTTCTTTTTGATGTGTATGATTCAACCGCACATCAATGTGGAATAATATGTGGTCAGTTTTTCTTAATGTATGTTTTTAAATATAAAAGTTTGAATTTCATTTTATTTAGGCATTTTTTTTGTGTTCTTTTAAAATGTGTTAATTATCTATGAAATTTAGAATTTAACTCTGTAGGATGAGCTATAAGGATAGAAATTTCATTGGGGATCATGACGGTCTTCTAATAAAATAAATAAACTAAAGAATTTTAGATTTTTTACCACAACTGATTCTATGTTTTCCTTTAAGAGTCTCATTTATGAACATTTTCTTTCAACTGTACAATTTCTCTTTGGGATTCCCAATTAACAGCACTACTCAAACCCCCACAGGGGTTACAAGTCACTGACGATGATACCATACCGATGATTGTTGATGGAGTATACCCCAAAACCTATCTAATGTACACGTCAGGGATTCTCTTTCCCAAAAATGATTTCAACTGCATCATATTGGGAAAATGATGTGAATTAATAATTGTTCACATCCCATACTAATTTAATTTTATCTAGTCAATAAAAAATATAAACAACTATTTATTAAAATATCTGAACATCATAATATTTTCAAATTAATAAATTTATCATATTAATTTATTATTATTTAATTACAATAAAAATTTAATAATGAAAAATAACTTTTATCCAAAATCAATTCTTAAATTAAATTAATTGGGGCATACAATATTAATTAAATGAAACCAAATTGGCATCGTTTTATCCATGTAGTCAACCACTTTTAATTTTTTAGGTCTTGTTTGTTATTAAAATATATTATTAATTATTAGGATTTTATTGTAAATTAATAACATGAAAGATTAATGAAAAGTAATCACTCTAATGTCATTAATAGGTTCATTTAAAAAACCTCTATAAAGTTCCAATGCAGTTTAAACCATATTTATATATTTCCAACATATTGCCCTAAATAATTAACAGTAATAAAAAATATTAAAATAAATTAGAAAAATCCTTGATAGATAATAAAATGATATAAATAAAAATGGATAAAATTCAAATCAAAATTTTTCATTTTCTCAAATAACACTGAGACCCATTGATATACATAATGACTTGTTTACCATGGTTCATATTATTATTTTATATTATTCAAAAAAATTGGAACATTTATAAATATTAAAATTTTATTATGTTTATGTTATTAAGATACATTAAAATATCTAATTACAATATGAGTTGAGTTTCTATTAATATCAAGAAACAACATTCATTTTTGATGAGAAATTCCTTCAATCACTTTCCCATTAATTTCACATGAACAGAGAGATGTGTTATTAAACTCACACTGTAATCTCTATTTAAAATCTCTCCAATTATTTCCCAAATTATTTAGAGTCCATGTGTATGAAACATAGTTAGGGTGATCAAAATAAAAGAACATCTAGAAATAGAAAATATAAAAATTTATAAGTATATTAAAGAAATTACTCATGTCTTTTAAATTAGTTATCAATTTGTATTAAATTAATATTACCTTTACTTGATTTTCAAATACCTCATTTTTAAAAGATGTGGGAATATTCCCACAATATTTATAATTAATAGGTAATATCTCCATCTCACAAGAAATCATTCCAAGAATATGCCCATAAATTCCAATAGCAACATTAGTAGGCACCCCAGACTCATAAAATTAAATGCTAATCATAAATTCATTAAGGTCTCATACATCTACTACGTTAATTTTTACTTTTCTTCTATTATTATCTTTATCTGTTTGAAAAATTCATTAAAAATTTAATAAAATATATATTTTTGTACAATGACATATATACGATTAATGATAACTTTCCGATATCTCTATAATGGAGGTATGACCAACAAATCCATCATAATTGGTGAATTGGTTGGTGGGATACCAAAAAAATCTAGGGAAATATATGGTTCTCTAGTATTCTCATGTACAATGGAATAACATGGATCCACTGAAGCCAATGGTAATGGTGGTGTTCTCTAAAATGATAATCAGCTATGATCTTGAATTTTTTGTTCTCATCATTCCTTTTATTCCAACGGTTCAAATATGTTAAATGTATAAAAATGAAAAAGGAAAAAATAAAAAAAATAAAAAACATTAAATAATATATATATATATAAGAGACAATTATCAATGAAAAATTCTAATATACATATTAATTACCAATTTATGCATTAAATTGTCTTCATCATTATTATCTACATTTTTAAAACCTCTATTGAGATGAGTTCTTTATTTTCACCCTCTATTTCAATTTATATTATTTCTATATTTTTTGGGAAAAAAAATTCAATGCCTTATTGTTGATGAGGTTAACTATTATAAAGCACCAATTGATCTTCATCTCCCATATCATATATGTCTCTATATATTAATATTACAAAAATACTCCAACCATCATGTATTGTATCATTCGCATGATAAAACTTCTTCGCTTGTGAAGCCAAGATAATTGGATCATGGTCTACATGATCACTAGTATAGGTCAAGCGAGAGAAGTTGAAAGAATTAAAATGTAATTAATCTTTTAGTATAACCAATCAACTTTGACCAACTTTCATTTGAATAATATAACATAAAACTAACCATAATAGTTTATTTCAATTATATCATTCACCTTTCCATAGTTCCTAACCTATTCAAGTGTAAATACACCACTCTTTTGATATTTTAAGTCTTCTTCACAATAAATTTTATAAATCCTAAAGCCATGAATATTTTAGGCATCAAATCTCTTATCTTTCCTTAGAGTACCTCAAGGAAAAACATCAAATCATTTAATATTTCAGCTCAATTATCAACATTAATTATCAATAAAATAATATATAAGGTGTTACCTTTAACATATATAAAATAACTACATTTCAATAATATGAATATGAGTATATACATACATGATGGTTGAACCATTTGAAAATATCCTTTTTTATATCTTTTATTAATTTTATCTCATTTTGAGCTCAAACCCTTAGTCTCATATTTTGTTGAAATTGCAATTCTTCAATAAATGGATCTGCAAGCAGACTATTAAGTAGAAGATACCTATGTTTTTTCTGTAACATAAATTTGATCATTGTAAAATTTTACCTCATTCTAAATGATCATCCAATAGTTGAAAATACTAGTGACTAGTTTTTTGAATTACAATGAGTGCAGATGTCATCAACAAGTCCAACATGATTGAATCAAGTCCTAATCCAATCCAAATACATATAATTGATGTTAAAGAACTCATTTTCTATGTAACAATTAGTAATAGAGCCCTATGGTATAGGTTTATTCCTCATATATGATTTCTAATGACATATGTACCTAATGAAAAAAATAGGAAATATGTTAAAAAATTAAAAAATGATTTGAAAAAATTGAATTTACTAATGAGTATTAAAATAATTTCAATATACCAACAAGTTAGATACATACATTAATAGTGTATAGGTCTTCCATTTTTGGATTCTTAAACCAAATTAATAGTCAAATGAATCATTATTGTATTGAATTATGGGGGAAATAACATCTCAAGATCATAAAAGTGTCAATAAAATTCTTTCTTGATGTTTTTCACGATTAGTGGAATTAATAGTTTTTTCAAAAAAAATCACTAGAAAGTGTAAAAAATCAACTAGATTCATATTTACTTTGTCATGTAACATATTATACAATTCCACCAGCAATAACTACTCCATAAAAATAAGTGATTTATTACTTTTCAATTCATGTAACATTCAACGTTTTAATTTAATGAACCTTTATATGATACTTTAATATCCAGATGAAACTTCTACATTGTTTAATTTTTAAGGAATATGTCTTTATCTTGATTTTTCATTGTTTAAATATTTTAAGGATACTATAACTTGTACCATTTTCCCCTTGTATAAATTTATTACATTTTAAGAATTTTTTAGTGGAATTCATTAATTTTCCCATGATTTATGAACTATATAAACCCTCCTGTGGATTTATCAAATTAATATATCTGTTAAATTGCGTCGTGATAAACATAAATTTTTGAGAAGAATCAAGAAATATAAGATTATACACAAAACTGAATTTTCCACTATGTGGTAATAATTGAGGTTCAAATCAAAATTAAATGTTACACAAGATGAACTAGTATGACTGTTCCAACAGGATAAATTTCCTCATATAAAAAATTAACTAATTTTCCACATTAAATTAGAATTAATTTTTAATATTTTTCTAATTGAAATATTATATTTTTCCACACCACCATCCCATAATTATCACAATTCTTTAACTAGAGGTTGAAGGTATACATCAATGTAATTTTCAACAATTTTATTTCTATAATTAACCTTCAAAATAATAAAATAAATCATCTTTATACACATAAATGGAGGTAGATTATAAGAAATTATAAAAATATGAAAAATTATACAATTAGTTGTTAAAGTAACAAAAGGTTATGAACCATCATAATCCAATCCCAAACATACATCCCCATGATCTAAAGAAAAATATTGATATAATTAATCAAATAGAATCCATGATGTTTATGATTTTGGATGCATTATAAATCCATAAATATTATCCTAATTATTCCACTTCTTGTCATATGTAGTCTTAGACTACATTATTAATCTTACACACATGTTTTTAGAAGAAAATTATGGCAATACCTTTTTAGGAGTATAAATCTTTTTTTTCTTCTAGGTGTTTTACTGATTTATACTCTAATTATTTTTCAATGACATTAATCTTCTTGTATGAAATATATGCATTAATCTTTATCCTAATATTATCCCTAATAAATAATTTAATTATTAGGGAAATCTTTTAACATTGTATAATCAAGTCTATGTTTTTTAGTGACTATATTCATCTTATAAAATGATTTAAGGATCTTAGATTCACTAAATTTACCATGAAGAAACTCTAAAATCATGGATGTTGGGAATTTCTATAATTTCATATGTACACTAGATATTATATAACATAAGTAGAAAAATTTATCTTTGAATACATGGAACACCCTTCTTATAGTTTTTGTTGTCTTTCTTCAAAAAAATTAAAAAATTTGTTTTTTGTCACTAAATATCTGAGAATGATTAAACTACTCATAAAAAAAATAAAGGTTCTATAGATTTATTAAAATCATATAAATCATATCCTGTAAATCCAAATAAATCATTTAGCAAAATTTTAACATAATTCTCTTCTGGAGGGTCACATTTTGTTTCATTGATAGGATTTTCATTTTTTACTTTCTAGAACAATCGATTCACCATGCCCAATCCAAAATAAATATCAAGTAGGAAAATTTATCCATATCAACAGATCATATATTTCTTTTTTATTCAACCATCTCTTTGATTTATAATAAAGACACAAAAATTTTATTTTACCATCCACTAATCATTTTTCAGTTACAAACACTATAAAATCTACAAAAATCATGGAATAATAATTTTTTTGTTGAGGTAAATTAACACAACTATTATCCATAACTATTGGATCATCACTATTATCCATGTACATTCAAATATATTGATATAAATGTTTTATCAGACAATTAAATCAAAATTTAGCATCCCCCAAATTCATCATTGAAAATTTTAGGGTCTTGATTCAACAAAAAACAATTCAATATAAAATTTATTAAATAAAACAATAAAAACATAAAAAATAGTAAAATACACAATTATTTATATAATTTAAATAATACCTTTAGAAAAAATCAACCAATGAAACATTCAATTATGTTGGCGGTCACAGTAACCATAAAAATGGGTAGAGATTCCTTTGTGGGTTCATCGTAGAGGACCAGGGGTCACTCCAAGTTCCTCATCAGGTAGTAGGGGTCGGGGTCAAGGGGATTAGGGGGTGGGATGATCATCATTGATAAAAAGGGGTTTTAGTGTCACGATGGTAACTAACAATGGTTTTAAGGTCATAGAGATAGTTGATAGGGGGTCGGGGTCACTGTAGTCTCTTATAGGGTGTCCAGTGTCATGATTGTCCTCGGAAGGGGGGTAGGGGTAATGGTGATCATCACCCAGGGGGTCAGGCCCACGTGGGTCATTTTGGGGGGAAATAGGGTCAAGGTATTAAAGGTAATTATTGGTAGAATTGGGGGAGGGGTCATAGTCGGGGGTCACTAAGGGATGGGAGTGGGTAGGGGTAGGATACACATGGATGGGGGGGGTTTAAATTATCTTTTTTTTAAAATATTTTGTTGTGGTTTAAATAAAAATTATACTAAATTTTAAAATAAAAAACATTATGTTGGTTATATTAAATCAATTTTATATTTTAGAATTATTAATATTATTTATTTCATGTAGGTTATTATAATAGCCACTAATAAATCATCACTAATACCTTTTTTTTATTTTATATATACATATCTGGCCTTCCAAGATTACTAAACCATATGCTCCTTTGACAACTTTTCCAAGTTGTTACAATAATTTAATATTAATATTGTATATAGATTTAAGTATTATTGGATATTACATCAAAAACATAAACATATAATAGGTTGTTTTTATCCACATGACTCTTCAAACATTTTTTAAAAATTTCTCAAAACAAGCATCACAGACTTACCTACCTAAGGATGTATCCCCACCATAGGATTTCGTATTTACAATCAATGTGAATGATATTTCCAATATCCATCATCCTAAATGTATATTCATTCCCAAGACCCACCCATATTACTTCCAAAAATATCATCTCAATCCTTTCTTGAGAATCAATTAATAAAATGAAATTTTATGAAACCGATTTCCAAAACTATTGAACACTTCCTCCTTAGACTTAGATATAGAAGATTTAACTCAATGTTCATAAATATTATCATAATCATGTGAATAACATGTTTATCTCTCTTTTAGATTTTCCTAGACCATCTAGTAACCAAAATATCTATCAGCACACAACTTTCCATATTTGTGGGACTCTCTGATTCAGAAGTCACTACATTGTGTGACTCCACGTTCCCCAAGGCATAATGTTCCTCACAAAAGAACTCACTTTTCACAAAATCTAACAACTAATAATTCATATAAGTTAACTATATCTATATCAATATAATCCTATTGATACCCTAGTTATTTCCTCATCAATTATAAAGACTTCATCCCAGACATTAGTCTCACCACTATGTATCCACTACTCAAAACAGATACATTTTGTAATACTCTAGATCCACCCTTTCATTGACCAACAAATATAATAACACTAAGGGTTTACACAATCTTACTCTTCAATATCAAACAACAAATATAATACCTTTCTAGTATCATTTAATACTATATTTTTTATAAATCCTATCTAAGACCACAAACTCACCCAATATAATCTGGAAAACTAAGGATTCATATACCCCATGGAAGACATTTTCACCTCATAATTTCTTAAACACAATGGGTATCTATATAGAGATTACATAATCAATAAAAATTTATTTCCATACATAATTAAAATACAATGTAACCACCTTGAGTTTACATCGGTTTTCATGACCCCACATCAGTTTTTAGGTAAATTACCCAACATATACTCCACATCATACAGATTCCTCTAAAAATAAACCATTAACATGACTCACATTCCATTAATGACTAGTCACATCATGTTAAACACAAATAATACCTATAAAAGGATAAGATTAGGGTTCACCAAACCATATTCCATATAGTTAAAATAAAACCCACGTTTTTTGGATATGGCAAAGGAGGTTTTTTAATATCTAAAAACTGTGCTCTATAGCTCATGTTGTTAAGAAGGAACACCCAGTAAGGGTACACCCCTAAGGAAACTCTATTGTATAGTATGAATTTACTATATTGATCTATATCTCGTAAATCCTAGAATTATGCACCTAATAACCTAGCTTACGATTCTCATTACATTTCAACTCATTTATCAAAAAGCTTCCCACTCTGTGCTTTCTTACCAGAGTGCCCAATTAATTTTACACATGAAAAGGGAAACTATGTGATCATAATACACTATAGTAATCACCACAAAAAAGTGGTTTCAAATAATTCTATTCAAGATCAAATCATCTAGAATCACCTCACAAATAGGTCTAGGACTCCATCTTATACTATCCTTTGAAATCCATTTACAACCCACAATATCAATGTCGGGCATCTTCACCCACACACAAAAAGAACCTATATTCACATCCAAGAAATTTTTATCACACTTTTTGAATCAAAATCAATGTAAATAATCCACTATTATTTTCCTCACTAGTGTATCCAAAATCCTATATTATCCCTTTTCATAGGTAAGTCACATAAGTCACCTCATATCTATTTCTAAAAATATGAGGAAATGTTCTACCCCTCAGTCATAGTTATCAAGTCATTAGTATTATGACCCACATCCCAAAATCATAAACAAAATCACAACCAATCCCACCCACTATGGCTTCTCCTATAAATATTCACATCAAGGATTCCATAATAAATCAAACTACCCATTCCATGGTTATCCTTAACTCATTTCCCCTACCAACACAAGAATAAAAACAGAGAAAAACAAATCTAGCTGTCCTACTTAATCACTAAATGTTAAGAGGATCTTATAAAGACTCGAATATATCATGCCTCACTCATTCTTGAGTCTGGTATAAACCCAAAAGTGTCAAATATAGTTATGAAATCTCACAACCCTCCGGGTCATAGTTTAAATTCATTGTTGCAATAGGAATAACATCCTATTATCCAACACACACTCTCAACATAAAGGTCTCATGACCTGGTCTCTATATCCCTTTACCCAATTTATATTCCCAATATTGTGTCATTGACACTATGACCTACACCAGATAACATTTCCATAAAAATTCTAAAAAAAAATCTTTAGGAAAGCAATAATAGGCACACACTTTGTTATTCCCTATATCTTGTATCAAAGGGATATTATAACGTAGTCCCTCTAAATATCCTGATCCACCCATACATAAGTCCTATATCATATACCCATTATATCCACATAACATATATATATGTGGGAGTGTTTGTGTGTGTGTGTCATAATCAATCTTTTTAACTTCTTCATTTAACAAAATATAAATAAACATAGACCAGTTAACTGAAATGTTAGTTACATGTTATAGAGGAAAAAATTTTATAATTTAGAATTTACAATTTTATTTGAATAAATCCACATAATAATAAATATATGCACTCAAATAATAAAATTTAAAATATTTAATTTAACTAGTTCCTTTCCCTATTTATGTTCAGTTAAATGAAATCTAATTTAAAACTTATAGATGAAATAAACTAATAAGTGGTATTTTGAATTTTAATTACCAAGTTCTTCAATATAATATTTCCAAGTGATCACATAACATATATTTTATCCCTAAAGAGGATTGGTTTAGTAAGATGACTCAACTAACATATATGGTAAAAATTCTATAAATGGATGAAAACCCATTAAATAATTAACCCAAGTCAATGTTTAGGTAAAAAATCATAGGAAATAATTCAAATGGAATGTGATTCCCTACATTCCTAATATATTTCATAAACATACTCCCTCATTAAATAGCATCCAACATATAAAATACCAGGAATCAATAACCTCCTAGTCATGTGCATCACTCAAGGATAAATAAATCAATAGAAAATGTTATCAACTTGAACAAAAAACCTATAATTTGAAACATATACTTTATTCATATATGGGGTGTCTATTCCAATGAGAAATACTATAAACTGTTCTAGAAACAACCTATATTCTTTCTACCTTACACAAATGGTTAGAAAAAGAAGAAGGTAATTTGATACCACATTGCAATGTATTTCCACCCCAGACCAGTAATCGGTGCACATAATGATAGGGACCACTATACCTTAAGCACACCTCCCCATACGCCCAAGGACACTAACAAGCTATGAGAGGCTAACATGGTATAGAGTAAAGAATATACCTTAATATCAATGTAAAAAACATAAATAAATAAAATAAATTATAAAATAAAAATAAACTAATAAAACTATATGTAATAAATTTCTAATAAATAATCAATCATAGTCCATTACATATCAAATTAGACTATAAAAAAGGAAAGAAATCATACATTAGAAGTAGTCATATACATCAAAAACCAAAACACCACAATATGATACTGGTAAAATCTATGAAAACGGTCCTTAGTCCAAGCATAGTCACAAACACCCATGATTTGTCCTATTATCTAAAAAATCAATTATTCATGTGAAACTTCTACTTGTCTTATCTTACAAAAAAGATAGTATTCTTGGGTACCAAATAGAGGATCGAGTAGGTAATGTGTATAACTCAACAAGACACCACCAATAGTATCTATAACCAAATCTGGTTTGATAAAATCAAGAAGCCAATGTGCATAATAAATAAAAGAAACAACATAATTAAAAATAAAACAATTTTAGATCAATGGGTTCCACAATGACACTCAGGATCGATCATGACTTGTTCAACCTAAATGGGATGTCATTGTCCATAAAATATCATCAAGAATAAAATATGAACCCTTTGGGTTAATCTCAAGAAGTAAACGTAATTAATAATTACTACCAAACCTAATCAGAATCACCCTAGCCACTCTAAATTAGTAAGCATTATCACCAAAACCAAGGGGTACCACCCATGGAATTATTAGTCATCATGAAGAATTGTTTATTAACAATAGGTTGATATTAGGTAATAAATGTATTCACGCATGAATATAGAACCCAAGGGGTGTCACCCTTAGCATTACAAGGTATCAAGAGTCATCACTGAACATTGGGGTATCCCCTTTATTATTCCATAAAAATTTTATAAACTGAGTATACATGAATCTCATCAATAAATTCACATAATTTATTTAGACAATAGGACTCATCCTCAAACACCCCTAGGGTCACCACTTCCAATTATCATTTAATTTTCCAAACAAGTTCCCAAGAAAAAATCCAATTAACAATTAAATTTAAATTTAATTACTTTTAAAAACTCTAAACCTGGCATAATAGTCAAGAACCCCAGATCTAAGAGAATTTTTTAGGAATCCATGATCACTCACCCATAGTCATATATCAATATTGAGGAACCCTGAGGATAATCACATTACTTTAACACATCATTCTCCATTAAATAACAACTAAAGTGGTTTATAATGTTTTATTCAAACATGAGAAATCACATTTTATGTCTGAGGAACCACTAAGGTCCCCATTTAAATTTTCCGAAATTTTTCCCTGGTTGTTCAAACCCCACATGTGCTAAAGACTAGTTCTATTAAACAATGGGATATTATTGGACCTTTGAGAGGTCCAATTTTATGATTTTCATCCAAATTATATAACATATATATTTTTTTCAATCTCATGGTAATGTAATTATTACGACACAATGAATAAACACACAAATGAACAAAACATGTGGGGTACTAAAATACCACCTGCCACATACTCTTATTCATCCACTCATCTAATATCATCTAGTGATTTAGAATAATAAAGTAGAAATAAAAAAAGAAGAATAATTCCATTAAATAATTAAAAATATATATAAATTATGACACACCACATGATAGAAATATATATGAAAAAAATATGGTTGAAAAATATTATTCTAACTGTTATCTCTGGATTGCAACTGATGGGTTGTGATTTAGTTTAAAAAAAGGAGATCCTTTATGGAATAGAATAATAACATCAAGGGAGAAGATCTCTCATCGAGTACTGGGAATGGGGAATCCATCCATTAATTTTAAAACTCCTTAAAATTATCTAATTAAAACCCTAAAATAAAAGTCACAGTAGATGGTTACATGTCCCAAATGAAATTTAGACCATGAATGAGTGGAGGCAGGGGGTCAAGTCCCCAAACCAGAAAATTCATGTTGTGAAACAAGATTTAACACTATTATAGGAAAAATCTTATAGTTTTTTAACTGAATAACATCGAAATTTGAAGGAAACTCATATTGGTCCTCTCCCAACATCAACAACATTTTTTATGAGGTAAAATAAATATGTTACAATTAAATTCAAATGGATTTGAACCTCATAAATAATCGGTTTTTTAAAATATGGTATCCTAAAAAAATTCCAAAAATATGTAGTAATGTTACCTAAATATTGGTGAGAGTTGATTTTATCCCCCATTTTTTCTTCAATATGAATCTAGATGATAATATTGGTGCTCTCTAAATCATAGTAAATAATGGGAGAGGATTAGAGAAATAGGGAAGGATTTCTAGGCCTCTCCTGTTGTCAACAAAAAGATGAGAAATAAATTTCAAATGATTCCCCAAGTGAAAAAAATGAAATTGACCCACATAAATTAAGAATAAAATTCCATTAAAGAAGAAATTTTCAATCTCATGATCATATTCCACAAGAATATTGATGATATCATGTTAGGAGTGAAAATATATAATTAAATATTTAATTATAAAATTTAAATTCTATTTTATAATTATTTATTTAAATTTTTTTTAAACATATTTATTAAGGAATATGTATTTCAAAAGAAATATATTTCTATAAACATACTAAAATTAAAAGAATCATATGAGTAAAAATATTATCAATCCTAAATATCACCATAATAAATTTATTTATTATGACTGTATATCCAATTTAAATATCAAAAAATTTCCTATATTCATATTGAATAGTCATGGAGATTGTATCCCTTTTTCAATGGGAACATTACTGATACAAGAAATTTCCCATATATTTTATGAGTAGAAACCTAATTTTTACAATAAATCCATATAATTAAAATTAAAAAGAGTAAATTTTTATTTTTTAAGGAGTAATATCAAATTCATGACATAAGAATATTCAAGTGGTACCATATGAGAATATTTTTTATAATTACAAAAATACATTTTTAAAGTATGAAACCCAAAGTAATTAATTACTCTGATGGAACATAGTTAGTGTACACACCAATATCCAACTACCCAATACTATTGAATATATATAAAAGATTAATATATAAGTAATACAAGGTTTGACTCCCAAAATATTTTAATCGAGTGGGTTTTTAATAACTATCCCATAAGGGATTGAAATATAAAATAACATACATACTTCGTATAATTATACCCACAAATACTCTTTAGGTACAAAAAACATTATAACATATTAATGTTATTAATAATAAAATTTCATGATTGGTGCCTCTATCAACTTCTCCTTGAGCATCATAAGGGAATCCAAAAATTTCTCATCAAAATTAACCATCACATATTTCATCATGATTTTTAATTAAATTTATCAATAATAGACACATAATATATGAACCTATAGTATAACTAGATGTATTTGAGGGAATGTTGAAATCCCAGTATAGATGTTAGTATTGATAGTTTATTGATAAATATTGTCTTCATGGAATCAATAGATGCCATAAATTAAAATATATATCAATTTTTCTCAACTTTTATCTACTCAAAATATATCATGATATTTGAAATACTATTTAGTCAAAATTTAGGGCATCACCATGTATGAAAAATTATTTATGAATAATTCAACATTTATTCCTTAATCATATCATAAGAAAACAGTTTAAAATATCAATTAAAATTAGTTATTAACAAAAAACCTAAACTAAATATTTCAATATCAAAATAAAAAATAGAAAATTTTCCCATATATTAATGTTTTAGCGAAACCATTAAATTTTTATATCCATAATATTAAACTAAAATGTAATAATATTAATGGGTGACTAATAAACTCTAAATTTAATAAATAATTTAAATGTGAAATAACAATTTTCCATCATATCTCTGCTTTAAAATGTTAAGAATCTTCATTTTTTAAAATGGATTACAAAAATATTCAATTACAATATAATTAATAAAATCATATGATTTATTCATTTAATTTCATTAATAATATACCAATATTGTTTTCATAATTCCTTCAAAAAATTTACAATTTTTTCATCTTGAGGTGTAAAAAAAGAAAATTTATGGTCATTATGAAAATATATTAATGTACCGTTTAATTATACAGGGGAGTTATATATTATGTTTTAATCTGCAACTATATAATTAATTTAATGGATGATTTATTATATTTATAGAAAATAGATCGATGTATTCCACTCAAAATCTATGCTCAATAGTGTCTTTATATTTGATTTCCAAAAATAATAATAATTTTTTAATTATATCATCAATATTTTTATATTCCACCTCTATAATAATATGCTATATAATTATATTTTACTAGTAAATTAAAACTATAATATTTATTTCAAAAATAATCATGTGTTAACTTGTATACTTCAATAAATTAAAAAAATACCTATATCACCAGTATTAAAAAACAATAAAATATAATTAGCCTTGGTAATTGATCATTTATTTTATATTAACAACCATAAAATTATCAAATAAACCACCACATATAATTTAATATAAGCATTTATAAAATTATATTTAAGATGTATTTATTTTACCAATTATTAATATATATTTTAAATATTCCCTCCAATATTTTACTCAATGATCAACCAATTGATGAATATATAATGTTATATTTTTATTTGATAATGTAAAAACAATAAAATGATTGAATTAATAAATATTAATTATATTGAAACAATAATAGAGAGTTAATAAAAATTTATATGTTCCAACTTTTTAGACAATATTAAAATAACGAAATCATAATTGTTTTAAATATATATTATTAACTATGATATATTCTTCAAAAAAAATTATTTTCTTCCCATTTTTCAGATTCCCATAATTATATATGATTTATTAATTTATTTATCTATTGGTAAATAGTATTCAAATTCATTTTGAATATATGTGTTTTAGTTTTATTTATTTAACACCTCCAAAAATATTTCAACTTAATTATATTTTTAGTTTCTCAAAAAAATAATTAATTATTTAAATAATAAAATTTTATCTTCCCACCTTATCCATATATAATAGTATTTCCTCTAATTTTAAGGATCCTCAATTGGAATATAATTTTCAAATTTGTTTTAATTTTTCTTGAAATAAACCTCCATAAATTTTTTAAAGACTATCATCAAGACATTAAAGGTAAATTTATTATAAAATAATTATTTTTATAGTAAATTAATAGGAAATAAAAATAGAAAAGGAATTGGAATGCAAAAATAAAATCATGTTTGGTGTTTTGGAAAAAATTTATGGAATTGTTATATTATATAAATTTTTAAAAATTAAAATACAATCAAAATTATTAATAAACTCTAATCCTCCTAATAAGTTTTATTCATTTATAGATAGAGGTCATGGGAATTGAACGAACCAATCATTGATATTGAGGTGATAGTCATCAGTGTAGGTGGAGTAGGTGTTGTTATATCTATAAGTGATGGTCACAAACATAGGAGGAGCTATTATCTCTAAATTATGGTTGGAAATAAATGGGTAAGGGGGTGTAGAAATGGATAATGAAGGGTGTGGTGGTGATCACTATAGGTAGTAATGGTCATTAGTGAGAGGTGCCAATAGTCGTCAATGAGGGGTGACAATAGTCATAATTGAGGATAGAGTTTGTTGAAAATAGAGGAGGAGGATGGAGGTATCGATAGAGAAGGGTAGTTCCAAATAAAAAAATAGTATTCCCATGAATATTGAAAAATTAGACTCCCCCATTGGATGGATCCAAATTCCATCATATTATGGAATTTTAAATTCCCGGGAATCACAATTGAAACATACAAAAATTATGAAAAATTAAGTTTCTTTCCCTTTCCCTTTCATTTTCATGGTACTTTATTCCCTTATACAAATTGGGTTCTATGATCTTACAAACTTTTAAAATTTATGGACTTAACCTATTCTATATTAGTTTTCTTGACATTCCCTTGAAGTAAACATTTGTATATTTTTAATAAATTTTCTAACATTTTAGTAAATTTAGAATTAATGTTGTGGAATGATGATTATATTTACTAAAATTGTTTCAATGTATAAAATAATGGTTACTTCGGAGTGATATATTGGAAATAATTTTACATAACAATTTGAATTTTTTATACAAATATAATGACCCATATTACACATATAAAATTATATTTATCTATTAAAATTAATATTAAATTAATTAATATGAAATTCCTTAAATCCTAAAGTTATTGTATGCATTGGTAATAAAAAAATATTATAAATCTTTATAAATAAATATTTAAAAACATATTTAATTCGTAATCAGAGTATACCAACAATTTGACCATTATCTTCTTAAGATTGGTAATATAATGTGGACGTGAATCAAAGAAAAAGATTGAAATGAAATTATAGTAAAATTGTTAATAATAAAAAACATATAGAGAATACCCAAAATTAAAAATAATAACATCATATAGTACATCAATAGAACATGAATATAATAAAAAAATAAATCTTTTCATTGGATTGTGTGATATAAATAAGCATATAAAGTAATAATAATAATTAATGGATCTCTTACAAGACATCGTAACATAGAGAGCCAGGAACATTCCCTATACGTAAAATCTCAATGAAATAAAAATAATTACATAATTAATTAGGACTATATAATTTTAATAAAAATAAAAATATCATTAAATTTACCTAATTATGTGTCTTGTTTAGATATAGATTGATAAAGGTGGTCATAAAACAATCATAAATAAATAGAATTTTTAACTTGTGAAAAATAAATCAGTTACAAAACCGTATTGTAAAGAAATATATGAGTATCAACCAAGAGATAATAACATAAATTATTCAGGTACAGCAAAATAAAAAGTATATAATATTATAATATTTTTTTAAAATTAATGACTAAAGACACAAACACATAGAGAGAGAGAGAGATAATAGAGGACTCAAATAAAATTAATTGAGATCAAAATTTAACCACATTCCCATTTCTATAATTACCTAAGAATATATAAAAATTATTATATATATAAAATCGATTAGTTATCCAATAATTTGGAAACATTATTTATTATTTCTTCACATTAAATTGATATTTTTTCATTTTTAATATATTAATTATATAGGTTTTTTCAATATGCATCATCGAAAGATATTTTCTATAATAATTAAAATGTTTCATTGGTATTGGTAAATTTTTCTTAATTGTTTTTATAAAAGTTAAATCATATAAAAAATTTATATAAAATATCTGTTGAAGGTACCATCAGATATGAGTTTCTTGGTAATTCGATCAACATTATAATTTGATATCCAATGAGGTGTTTTTTAGTTTATTCATTCAATGTTGTCTTATTGGATATAAAAAGTTTTTTATATAGTTATATAAATATGAATTATATAAATACATAGAATAAATTTTTAAGTAATTAAATATTTAATTATCTTCATAACCATTAGTTGAGTTATTATAACTAATGATAATTAATGTGATTGGTGTATAATACCATCATCTGGGTAGGTTGTCATACTAAAAATCGAATGAATATACCTAATCCGTAATGAATTAAAGGAGAATAACTATTTTAGGTTTTAGTTAATATTATTTAATACTTATAATATTTACTATATAGTCATATAATGGATAATTATATTTTTATATGGTAATAAAATAATGTAAAATAAACTAGTTTACATGATATTTTGTTACCTCTTCTTGGAAACCACTCCTTTTAAAGGCTAAAAGTCTCTTAAGGGATTGTGATTTGTTGTCACTACAACCAAAAAAATATGGGTAATATTTATAATAAAACAATATATGGAATATATATATTAAATAATAAATTGTCTAATTTAGTGTGAATGGGTGGTGATGGGGGTATTTATCAACAAATAGAGAGTGGTTGTTTTTGATTAAAATTTTAGAAATATATATATTTGAAAAAAATCATCCATAATGATAAATTGTTTTATTAAATAGTAAGGTTATTTATTTAAAATTGAAATTTTGTTAGTTTAATAACAATATAAATAATCAAAAACACAAAAAAAAAACAATCCAAACTGTTTTTATTACATACTATTTTACTTATATGATATTTCATTATTCAATACTATATTTTTATATTAATTAAAAATGTCACACTTTACCCCTTAGAAAATTATGTTATAATTACTAGAAAAAAGAAGATCCCAATTATTTAAAAAATAATAAACTATATATTTAATTAATATTTAAATATTAGGATTTTACAACAAAATTAATACTCATTGTAAGAAAAATTATACAATTATATTTTCATAGAGATATATGAATAAAAAGACCTATTTTTTTATTTAATATTTTATTCTATAGTACTTTTGTACATTTATATTCTAATTATATCAATGGTATTGATTTAATTATACCACCATTCCGACAACCACCCAACGTTTACCTCTCACATTCACATTACCACTAATGAAAATATTTGCCCAATGATTATCATTCCCCTTTAAAAAATAATATAATAGACAAATTAACTTATTATATTATTATATATACCATAAAATAAATCTATATGAATAACACATATTATGGCCAACAGAAAAATAAGATTATATTGAATATGAATATGATGAATTCCTTCATTCGAAACATTATTCCATATTTTAGATCTAGTCCATATGATTAGTCAGGTAATAGGTTTTATTAATATATATTTTACATGAAAATAAGCAAGTAACATAGGACATAGAAAGTTTATTGATTTTACCTAAATTTAGAGACTATATAAATATAATTATAAAGACTCATTTTTATGTTACCAAAATCCCATATCACTTATAATAATTATTTTGAGATTATTCATTTTCACTAATGTTTCAAGAGAAAAATAATTTTTTTTCAAAATCATTCCTCATTAGAATGGGTTCAATAATGTTAAAATAATACCATAATCTGAAAATAAAAATAGAAATCCTTCAGCATGTTAGTAAAACAATGATCTTCTTAGTAGTATCCAATTCAAAGATGTAATTGTTTTCTCGTGGACAAAACACCTTAATTTATCTTACATTGAAATCTCATGTTCTACTCTTTCTTATATATAATTTTTTTATTTTTGATATAATATTACATATATATATTTTCTATAAATATCAATATCTATCTACATAAACTTCTCAAATTTTCATTATGTTTTACCTCATTTAATGAAGGTAAATTTATATTGTAACCAAGGTTATCATTGGATGAGGTTATTAAATCAACATAGAATGTAAGAAAAAAATAGTTTGAGTTAGTCTTCTCAAAGTGATGCATTTATTAGAAATATAGTTCATTTATATTTCAATATGGTCAATAGAGTCTTGGAAAAGTTTAGAAGTGATTAGAGGTTATATGAAGATGTCTATGTTTAGAGAGATGAAAATAGAGTGTGACCGTACTAATAATATCATGAAGGAAGTATATCTAATAATATATTTTTTAAGGTTGTTTTTAGGTCTCTTCAAATAAGAAATACTCAAGGTGTAAATTTGTTCTTAGGAAATAGTTTTAGGTTTCATATTCCCAAGCTGGTACAAGTGATGATCGATTATATCATAGTGCTTTAGATCACACCGCCAAGAAGAGACACATGTCTTAGTATATAACCCATGAATTTCTAGTGGTTTACTATCTGGGATGGTTGAGGTGATCAAATCAAAAGGGAAAAATACGTTCAACAGCTATATAAGTTATGATAAGTATGGAAACACAATAAAGCTAATCACACCATGATGAATGGGGTTTTTTAATAATTCAATGATTTTTTCATTTGAATATGAGGTACTTTTACCATGAGGGAGATAATCATGTAGAAACAAGTCATGTTTTTTTGAATATTCGATAAGATCACATAATGACAATCATAGAGTTTTAAATGATATTCTACCTTGATTTTATGGAACAAGAATTTACCTGATTGTCATTCCATAATAGAGAATCTCATGGTACAGTGAGTAGTTTTTAATGGATCTCACACTATAATGTTGGAGGTCACACAATGATATAGATAATTATAAAAAGTTTCCATAATAAAAGTATATCTCATATTTAATATAATTATCTTTGATTTCTATTCTTTTAATTAGGGGATTATGTGAGGGTTATGGGCTCAATAAATTGGTCAGAAGTTCATAATTCATAGGAATTAATTTGGTAGATTTAATTGAAAATTTTGGAAGAAGTTAAGGGTTATTGAGATGTGAGTAAAATTTTTAAGGCCATTAACAAGACTAAGAAAAATTAGAGAATATTCTGTACTATTATGGAATTTATTAGAAAAATGGATTTTATAGAGATAGAATATGAAGAATGAAAAACCCAAGTTGGTTTGTTGATAATGTTTAGTAAATAATCATATGACTCACTGTTGAGATGTTTATTTCATCATATACCTTTGTTGAATTAGTGAGTGGATAGGGAGAATGTGGGAGTAACACATGGATTGTAAGTTCAATCTTCCTACAATTGTGATCCACATATATTGAATATTAAAATTCTCCAGTGTTAGGAATATTAATTTTTATCTAATATGTTTTCATGTATTTATTATTCTAAAAAATGCATTCATTGTTTTACTAAAAATGTTAATTTTTGTCAATTTCAGGATTATATTAAACTCAATAATTAATTTATTTTCTTATAATTATTGAATAATATTGCTAACTAATGATTTTGAATATGGATAAAGATTTTGCTATTATATATTATGGAAATTTAAAATGATTCTGGAATTACTGTTGAGAAACTAAAGTTGAAAACAAATGTTGGTGTCCAACCCTATATTTGGAACCACATATTTCGTATAAACATCATTTTTCAGAACATGACATTTATTCAAGTGTCTCGTTTTAAAGTACATAAATTTTTATATGAACCTAACATAATTAACATCATATTCATAATATACCTCGCATTGATAACCAGTCATTAGTAACATTATCCACATTCTGTAACTCTATGTTTCGAATCAACAGCATGCTAAAACATATACGTTTCGAGTAAAACACATGTAGATTAATTCCCACATTGATCTAGTTTTCAATTGGAATTAAAATTATGAATTAAAATTATATTTCTTCTAAAATTTAAATTTAATAAATATTCTACTAAATATATTTAATGATTGTTTCTTATTTTATTCAAAAATTTGTTATTATAATATTTCTCAATGAGTATATGTTTTTTTTGGATAATGAAATTAAAATTTTAAATATATTCTATGATTTGAAATCATTAATTATTATGAGTCCTTTTTGGATCGTTTTTACCTAAATTAATTTATCCCAATTATTTAATCTCTATAGATATATATAGACAGTCTACTAGGATGTTTCTTTGACAATTTAACTCATTAAAACTCTATGATCTAAATCTCTTTCTCTAAAATTATATCGAATCACTTTGATTATAAAAGATACTTTCTATTTGTTGTAACAACTATTCATATTTATGATAGGTCTACCATCATTAGTTTAAAATTTATTAGGAATACACTTTAGACACATACATATTATATTTTGTTGTTTTTTATGTCTTTATAACTTCAAAAAAACATTTATTATGCTTATGTTGTTTAATATATATTTTATACATAATATTTTTGGACATTCTTTTTAAGGAATATGCATTGAAGTTATTCAAATATTAATTTTATGATCTCTTCTTATTTTTTTATAGTACTTACATATCAATTCTTTCATATAGAATTTCTCCAACAAAAGAAAATCTATTTTGTTTCTAAACACTCATGTGTTGAGGGTTTCGAGGACTAATACTAATCTCAGATTATGGAAATGTAATATCTATTGTAATAAGTTATCATTTCTTTCACTCAAAATTCAATATCCATTATTAATTTATATCCTAGTTAAAATCACCAATCTTTTGGGGTGAGTGTTAATGTAGTAGACTACGAGATCTTTGTGATCTACACCACTATAAAATTATTGTTCCTTCTTTATTTATTTTTTATGCATGATATTTTTAGTGAAATGTGAATATTTAATAATTTTGTGTTCATAAATGATTATTTTTTAATTTTTCATGTTATTTTAAAATGACACAATTCACCCCCCCAATGTTTCTTCATCTTGATTTTTTGAAAAAAATTAGTATTATAGAAGTTATCTAATGAAGAATTATTTTTTCCTTTAAAATATACTATTATTTATCTATATTGAGAAAAAAATCGATGGTTTATCCTAATGAAGGAATTTATTATATCAAAGGTATATATATTTATGGTTAAAATCATGGATGATATAAAGATTGAATTGTTATATTTTTTTTAAAAACTCAGATTTAAATTTTATTTAAAGGCTATCAAGTCATATAAAATTCCCTTGGATGATCCAAAAAAGTGTGACTCTACAAAAGATGGTGAATATGATCTAAATTTATAATGAATGAAATTGTCTATATACTTATACTAGTGAGTTTAATCTTTTTTATCAATGAGTTTCTATATATAAAATGGGAAAAATAATATTTTTTCTTATAATGTAACTTATAATGTCATGAAATTGATATAAAACACGGCTAAATTATTGTTTTATTCATTTAAAATGCATGAAGGAAAATGTACTAAATAGATGGATGTAATATTTAAAGAGATATTCAATGGTGTTTATGCTCTAATATCACATATTTTTGGACCTGGTAAAGCTTTAATAGTTCTTAATGTTTTACCAGATATATGGAATGATTTTTCATCAAAAAATAAATAGTAAAATCTTGTTAATTATTTAAATTTGGAGGATTTTAATGGAACATTAGTGATGTATGAAGATGATATTCAATAAGAGTATGAGGATACAAAAATTATCAAGAACTAAAAATATATATTCATTAATAGTGAGTCAAATATTTCAATTTAGGTATGTAAATTTCTTAGTTGAGAAGAATGTTCAAGAAGTTTTATAATAGGAATAAAGGGTTTAAGAAACTGTTTAATGTCTAAAATAAATGTATGCATGGATTAAAATAAGTCATATATAAAGAATGAAAACAACTAGGGAATATCAAACATGATTTCCCATAGCGGATGGAAATAATAGAATTTGAAAATAAGGAAAAGAATATTCAAATGAAAGCTTATTATGAGAGAAAATTTAATATGTCTATGAAGGAAACTAGGGGTATATCTAGAAACTAAAGCAGTTCTTCATGTTCTAAATTTTAATAGTAATGATAAAATTATAATGAAAATATATTCTTTAAAGCTCAATATGATGAGGTGAAATATTACTATTCTTTTATTCTAAATTGTAAAAAATCCTCAAATGATATATTAGTTGACTATTATTCTATTATATAGTATAAATATAAAATCATAAATAAAAATCACAAATCATTCAATAATATACACAAATATTTCATAAGTTATAAAGATACAATGTTAATACAACATATAAAGTTTATACATAAAATTACGTAAATATGTTTCATTCTATAATTCACATGAAAGTAAAATTATAGAATTTCTTAAATAAGTAGAATCCAAAAAAATTATTTCTACTATGTTTACCAAATGAGAAGAGTATTTGAATATGATTCCTGGAATTAATGTATGTTAGAATATAATATATGGAAGATGAAGTAATGGGGAAAATACAAAACTATGAAAACAATATTTTGTTTCCTACACAAGAAATCATTACAAGTTGATGTTTACATTTTTTTTATTATTCTATTAAAGAAAATTATACTAATGATTATTTATTAATGAATCCTCAAATTAGTAATGTTTTTAATGATTATATATCTATAGAATTTTCCAAAGATAAATATGGAGTTTAAATTAAAGTGGAACAGATCTAGTGTCCCATATCCCTACACTCTGACACTGTAGGGCCCAAAATCATTTTGGTACCAACAAAATATTGTTTAATAATTTTCTATGTGAAGATCCACAATAAAATAATTTTTTGGTATATGGATAGCAGATATTCAACACATATGTTTTGATTTGTTTCCAACATTCATTCGCTATCTAAATTTGATGGAGGTTTGGTTACCTCTGGTGATAATGTTAAAGGATAGATCATTGGATTTATGTGAGTTTATGAACCAAAACCTTTCATGATCAACAAATTTCTCTATGTTCAACGGCTAGAGAACAATATAATAAGTATTTATCAGTTCCTTATTGATTATTTTACTATTTATTTCTCTAGTGATACATGTTTTTCATTTTATAAATTTCTACTTAAGTTTAGATCACATTGGATAGAAAATGTTTCTACTTTGGACTATAGTTCCTTGTCTTTACAAAATGTAAACAATTCAAATACTAAGGAAAGTGAATCACATACATGGTATATAAGAATTTTTTATTATAATTTATTTTCCCTATCTAAATTATTAAATATTATGTTTTTTTGGATATGCCTTGTAAAAACATTGATAATAGGGTACTTTGTGGTTAATGTCAAGTAAGAAAGAACCCCAAGTCCAATTTTAAATAAATAAAAAAATTTAGAACACATAAAATAGTAGAACATATACAAAGGGATATTTTTTCACCATTTAGGGTAGAATAATTCGATATAATATTTTTTTGTATTATTCAATGATTTTCCAAGATATACAAATTTTACTTTCTAAAATGTAAACAGAATATTTTTTCAAATTTTATAAGTTATTATAAGTGGGATCAAAACAAAATAGATTTTAAGACTATTTCATTGAGAAGTTATTATGAAGCAGAATTTTAGAATCAATAATTTAATTACATATACTCAAATATGAGTATTACGAATCCCTTTTCTTCTCTATGAACACATGAAAAATGAAATTATTGAATGAATAAATATAATTATTAAAAAAATGGTTAGAAATTTTTTTAATATTTCTAATTTACCAAATAATTTTTGGGAAGAAGCTATAAATAAATTATATAAAATTATTAAAATAGTTTCAATTTTAAATCTTCTTAAAAACACATTTCTTGAATTTTCAAATCATAGAAAATGTAAAGTTGGGCAGTTCAATGTTTTTTGATAAAATGTTTTTATCATGAAAACTAAATAAACCCTTGGTATTCCTGATCCAAAATATGAGTAAGCAATATTTCATGGGTATTCTACTACATTTAAATATTATATAGTGTTTAACAAAAAGTAAATGATTTTTCATGAATCTATTTATGTGATGTTTGATTAATGTGGTCCATTCAACCACAAAAAAATACAAATAGATGAATCTATTAATTCATTAAATAACTAGATTCATGATTCTTAAAATGTTATATATGAAATTATATTAGAACTTGACCATGATCAATATAATTTTAAATAAAATGAAACACGAGGAACCTAAAATTTTCCTACCTATACAATATAGGACTTTTAAGAATCATCCTTGAGAGACTATAATATGTGGGATATATTAAGAAGTTAGGGATTATAAGAATGTCTCAAACCATCTCAAGATTCCAACAAAACCAACAAATGAATTTGGATTCCATGTGATCTAAATGGAATTCCCAATCCCCACAGGCTGGAAATAAGATCAAGTGAATCATAGAACTCCATTTATAATGATTTACCATTTGCCTAAAATAACACCCTTATGAAAACATCAAAAAAAGTGTCCAACTCATAAAAAAAATTCATCCACATATATAAGAGGTTGTATCCATGATCATGTGCTGAAATAATCAAAATAAAAGAATATCATCAAAATGAAGCATTCATCTCTTCATGGCCCATGCAGGAGACTACCTATCATGTCACCACCACCACCCATCCTATATGCCACTTGAAATAATAACCACCACCTCTATCTAAATCATTTAACTTACCTATATCATACAACATAAGATATATATACACCCATTTAGTACATGTAGGGTATGATCAAAATTTACTAGTAGAAATAGAATATAGGTTTTATGTATAACCACTATAATTAACATTCTACTTTAAAAATAAAAGTTAGTTTTGAAAACTTGATTCTAGATTTTAATGTAAACAATAAAAAAATTTAAAAAATATCACCAGTAGAGTGTATAAACTTACAAACTATGGGATACGATAACAAGATGTGGTAGGGTACAAAGGATCCTTATACATTCAGTAATTGATCCAAACATTCTTGTATTTATTCTCATCCATGATCCATAAACCATCACATCATAATTTAGATTAGTTTGTGTTGTATTATGTTCCTATTTGGGAGGTATTTCTGGATCCCCTACTACCTCTTCCTATCTTACATTTCATGGTCTACCAGCCTATGTAACCATGTTTCCTATGTGTTTCTCAACATTTTTTCAAGCCAAAGAAATCCACTTCCATTTCATACCTAGAAAAAACATTCCAACATTTATCATTTAAAACCATTTCAAAAGGTGGAATCAATTTAAATTCAATATAACCATCCATAATTCATGAAAACCCATCTTATATGAAAACCAAAGAAACTTTTGAGGGTAACAAAAATAGAATCAAGAATATATAATTTATCAAAAAAGGTAAAACATGAAACCACCTTTCTTCACCTTATAATTCACCATGAACCGGTGTAAAATCAAAAGAGAAAAAGAGAGGTGAACCTTTAGAATAAATAATTAACCATAAAAATCATGTATAATACCATACAGTTTGGTTTAGACCAACCCTAGGTAACTACAAAAATTGGGTGGGAAGAAACTTATGAATGAGTTGAGAATAGCCAATGGAAAGGGAGGGTAGGTAATTAATTTTGTGTTTCTTGAATAATCAAGGTGAAACACACCCAAAATAGAGCTAATAGGGGAGGAAATCTGAGGAATAGAGAACCTAGATTTTAAGGGTCTAAGATTAGGGAGAAATATGGGATAGGGGTTAAATTAGGCTATGTGTATTTTAGATATTTCAAATGTTTTTAATTCTCTGTAGGTCACATTATTTTGCAAAAAGGATTTCTAAACCATGTTCCCACCACGCATGATCCTTTTTCCTAGCACACAATATCCCATGGGGTTCCTATAAGGTTTAGAAAACCTTTTGGAAACTATAAAAAACACCATTTCTAGCTACTACAACACTTATAGGGTTTCTTTATAGTTTTTTAAAATCTTTTTTCATTCCCTACCTTCCCAAAAAACACACAATTTTAGAGAAAATTAATTTGGATGATTATAAATAAGAAAGACAAAAAATTAATTATAAATAATTGTAAATATCATCGTGAGTGTGAAAGTGTCCCCACTATGACACTTTTCACATTTACAATGTATATCTACCATCTGACCACAGAGCGAGTGAGGCCATTTCCCTTTCACCCAAGACTCTCATTCCAAATTTTCATTATTTTCTTTCTTATTTCCATATATAATTAGAAAAAATGGGATTTATTTCAATTTCAATACCATCACTTACGAATCGATTATCCATAATTTTTTCTTGGTCCCTGACGGTTCATGTCATTTCTTAAGATCGTTTCAATTCAACACATTAGAGTGGTATGAATTATACTTTTACAACTGAGAGATATAGAAAACATCATGTATCAATATAAACTAAGAATAAAATTCTAAATGGTATAAAACCTTCATGATCCTATTGATGAAAAAAATAGGTATGGGATAACTTAGTGTAATATTCCATTTTTCCCAAGACAGTGATGGCCTAAACGGGGTGTCCCCCTTAAAAACCCTTACCCACCCACTAAAACCTCTAAGGGTAGGAGTAAATGGTTAGTGTAACACATGTAATGTCTCTGAGTCATTACTAAACAATACCTAATCATCATAATGGTTCTTTTTATCTCTTGAAAGATAATATATACCACTAAATATGTTTCACCCACCTCATTCCAATATAAAGGGGACTGACAAGGCCAATAATAAAAGGTTTTTACAGAATCCATCCTAATCATAGATTGATAATTATTTTTATATTAAGCCTCCACTAATCCAGAGTGGTTATCCCAAGAACCCTCAAAGTTCAAAATTCAGGTGATAATTATATATTCAAAAATATTATTTTTCCATTTCACATGGAAATGTATTTTGTAATGGTATGTTGTGTTGTGTTGTGTTTGATCATAAACCCTATATCCTCCTCGATGACATCCCAAAAATGTGATGTGAAATGTTTATCTTTATCAGAAATTATAGAATATGGTACCCCTAGAAATCTCACTATCTCTTGACCAAACATATTTCTCATATCCTCCAATTTAGTGATTTCCATGAAAGGGATAATGTGACTGGGGTTTGTTAAACAATCAAATAGAACCCAAATAGTATTTTGTCACTGGGGTGTATGGGATATCACAATGATTAAATCCATGGATATCTCATCCCAATTTGAGGTAGTAATTATAAGGGGCTAGAGGAAACTTAATGGATACTATTGTGTGTCATTGACTTGTTGTAAGTGCATCACTAAGACACAAATTCATTTGTGTATCAAATCATTCCTTGACACTAGAACTAGTGTCACATATCCTAGAATATAATTGTGGTTCTAGGATAGAGAAAACAAGACTATTGGTGAAAATACTATATTACCACCTCATCCGGGATGTTGGAACAAAAAACATCCACTAAGGAAAAGGAGTCCATTTGAAGGAAAATACGACTCACTAATAACCTCTTTACCATTTAAGATCTACATAGATTGATGAAACATATTTTCTATAAATTTATCTATACTAATAGATTATAAAAGGGAGGGAATAAATTATATACTAGTAATGACATTGCCTCTTTATCTACCTTTCTTCAGGATGCATCCAGTAGGAATGCTTCATGAGGTTCCACTCATTGTAGGAATCTTTGATAGATTAGGTTGGAAACTTATTATTTAAGGTATCAGAAACCACATTCCATGTACCTTGGGTATATACATTTTTTAAATAATAAAATTTATGTTATCCAACCCATCATATCTAAAAAAGTTCGGTTTTTCATTTAAAATATATATATCAATATTTATGGACTGAATAGACTATAAACATTTCCACAAAAAGGCCATGGGGACATTATTTGACAGAGTGAATTAGGGCCACAAGATCAAGGTCATGGGTTGGGTAATTACTTTCATATGGAAGAAGTTTCTCGTATCCATATGACACAGCATGATCACCCAACATATATATGCCACCCAGACATGAGTCTAATGCGTCACAGTAGACCGCGTACCTAAAACATGGTTCAAGAATAGTCAATAACTGCTTGAGATCCACAAATGATACTTGACTATCTGAACTGTAATAGAACCTTACCCCAATACTGGTAATATCCATAAAGGATGATTCAATTCATGTTAATTATTTTAAAATTCACATATAATAACTTTTCATTCGAAAGAAACTCCTCATTTTAAAAACATTCCTCGATTATTCCCATTAATTGAATCCACTATCCTTCTCTAGATCAGCTACAACCCAGCACACTGATATCACATTGCCCAAAATCATGACTTCCTAAATCCAAAAACAACATTTTTACAACATTCATAATGATGGTGTTCATAAATTATTCCAATGAAAATATTCAAATGTCTACCATGCTCTTTATCTATATTTTAGTAGAAAAGGATTTCATCCATGAACGCCATGAAAAAAATATTTGAGATACTTATGGAGCACCCATTTCATGATTTCCATGAATTTTTTGAGAGTATTATTAAATATAAATAAAATTACCTAGTACTAAATGTTTCCATGCCTACTTTAAATAGAATCTCTATGAACATTGGCCTCTTATAACCTAACATGGCGGTAACCTGAGTGAAGAGAAAGATTTAGAAACCATATTTCCACAATAATTTGGTTAAATAGATCCTCGATGTGGGGAAATGGGTATCTATTTTGTATTGTAATAGGGTTTAACTTCTATTATTCAATGAATAATCAAATAGTTCCATCATATTTCTTATAAAAGAGTACTAGTGTTTCAAATAGAGGTATGATCATATGGATGAAGCCTTATGAACCTATTTCATGCAAAAGAATATTTAACTCTCTCAATTCAGTGGGGGATATTTGATATAATGTAAGATATATCAGTCCAGTACCCATTATCAGATCAATAGATAATTCTACATCTCTATCTAGAAGAAGGACCAAGAAATACCCTATGAAAACCTTTGGGAACTCACTAAAAATAAGAGGATACCCACTTTTTGATCCTTCCCCCATCAAATTCAACAATAATAGGGGAATCCTAACAATTAAGTCTTCCCAACTCTAGAAGTGGTAGTCTAACCCACAAAGACTATGAGTCACATTCCCCTTGTAAGACCCATGTTCTCACATCATGATCTGTGAAGGTTACCCACTGATGTTATAAATCAATGTGAGTCCCAAATAATTTCAACTATTCCAATCCAATAATTAGATAAAATAGTTCCATTTTCTTGATGAATAACTCCCAGTTCAATTTAACTTCTAACATAGAAACAAATAATGATGGGAAATAGAAAACTTTCCCATTCCTCTTCCAAAGATGTGTAACTACAAAAATGACATACAATATGATCCCAATTATGTGATTTTTTTAGTTAGATAAGGTGAAAACATATAAATGAGGGCGAACCACATATATTGAATAATGAATTTCCCATATATGAAGCAATTAGAATATTTCCTATAACAACCACATGGTCCATATCAAATTTGACTGGTTCCAGATTCACTGTATAGAGGTGCTTTATCTTTGTATAATATTGATATCAATGGATACCATGTAAATATTATATGAGATAGCTCAACCCATAAGAAGATACATCATTATAATTGTGTCTACTAGAGAGAGACCCCATACCCCTGAAAGGATCCAACTGTACTATAGATCCTCTAGAAGCAATAGAATCCACAACACAATGATATGAAGAATCATTCTTGAAGACCAGATGTAAATCGACCAAGAGCCTACGTATATGGAATGCCTTGAGTAGGGACTGATAGGTAGACAACATGTTCCCAATCCCCCCTCAATGATGGAATAAAATATTCCTCCCACCTACAGCTACCAAGGAAGATGATTATGGTAGTTCCCCTATTCTACCACCACCCCTTTTCTCATTCTCTTCAAATTTACTATTATTTTCAAAATATATGGTTATACATTAACATGGAACTTTAGGAATCTCATTAAAACATGACATACCTACCTGGTCAATTTAGTACCATTGAAGAATTATAAACCACCTAAGCATAAGTTTCAACATAAGTAGGAAGTATTAGGACTATATTTTAGGTTGAAAGACCATTTTAAACTGATAAGACATCTACATTACATTGGTAAAAAGATTTTAAGAAAATATGATAAGGTCTAAAAAATGTTTGGTGTATTATATCATAAATTGATCACCATACTAATGAGAAAATAACTCTTGAGACTTGGAAATGGTCAAATTCTCAAGGTAGAATTTTTAGATAAATGGGAATTTGAATTCCTTCAACCCAATGTGCTCTTACTACCCATCCTATGCTACAATCTCCCACTACCTATGATAAGGTCATTCTACATAAAAAAAGCTCTCTTTACCCTAATATCCTTAGGATTTCACAGAAACACAATGATATACTCAATTTTCCCTACCCAATAAACAATGTTTTTGGGGGTAAGTGCTTCCCAAAAATGTGGAAAACTTGTTCTTGAGAAACTCTTTAGCCCAATACTTCATGGGTATCATTTAATATTGTTAATACTAAGTATTAATTGATCCCACTTCTATATATAGGCCTCGAATAGCACAAAACCCTACATCTATAAGTCACCAATTAACTGGAGGGTTGGACTTTTATGAATTTTCTACTGGATCCTCATATGGTTTCACTGGATATCTTTAGGGAGTCATAGTACTACAAAATTCAATTAAAATAATGAGATACACTATAAATATATTAAATTAATAAGAACCCAATTAATAAAATTATAAAATTCATATAAATTATAGGTACATGAAGAAAACTCAAACTACTCCACCCAACATTTGTGCACATTCATGGTATGTATCCTATGCTTTAAACCCTAGGGATGAGATGAACTAATTTCAAAACATCACATCATTACCCAAGATCTGTCATGAAGAGTTTTGGAATACCACCCAAATTTCATCCTACACCTTGAGCCCTGATATTTTTATCTCCGGTCAATTTAAACTATACCAAATAACAACACCCCAAAATGAAAATAAAAAAATTTCTCTAATTATATTTTATCACGAACCATCCTAGTACACTATAAAAACCCACCCCTGTCCTAGACTACTACATGACCTAAAGGGAATTCATTATCCTAATGGACTAGAAACAAGTACATAGGAATCAAGGAATTTCATTGGGGACAATTTAACTATTTAATAAAATAGAACCATTATAGAAACTTCAAACAAAACAACTATACAAAAAACCATAACAAAAGGAATCCATAATTATGGGTTTTTATATATGTGATCATGTTCTATAATAAAAAAAATAAAATTAGATCAACTAATATAAGAACACATATCCTCATGACATAAGGTGCTAGCCACCCATCTTTTCACTACCATCACTCGCCATGTAATCCACTAGAAAAAATACCCTCCACGTTTGTGTGAATAATTTCTCTTACCTTTATCAGAAAAAAAAGATCTACAGACACCCAGTGTGTGTATGCAGGGCGTGATCTCACTTTCCTTATAGGGTCCCACTACATGTTTCATGCATAACCACTAAGATTCCAATATATCATGCTAGTTTTGAAACACAAGTCCTTTTTGAAAACATTATCTGTAATTTTAAAGTAAATTGGGGAAAATGGTATAAAAAAAACAATATAGTGAATTAACATAATCACTTTATGAATCCCAAAAAAGATATGGTAGGGTTCTCTGTATCCTCGTACACTCTATGATTGATCGATACACACATGTATTAATTCCTATTAAAGAAACATCAAATATCACGTAATAATTTAGTTCTGTTAATGCATTATTATGATCTTTTAATGGAGGAAAGTCTTGAACACTAATACATCAACTTAGAATAATGGTCCTAGTCTTCCTTCCTAGGTACCCATGGTCCCAAATTTCTTTTCCCCTTTGTTAAAATACATAAAAAACCACTACCTTTTCATAATAGTCGAAAAACCTGACAATCCATATCATTGTAAATAGTAACAAAAAGGGGAATCAATTCCAAACCAACATGCCCATAAATAATTATTGAAAACGAATTTTACACACTAACCAAACCATTTTTGGAGGGTAAAAAAAATATAATAAGTCATATTGAATTTATGAAAAAATGGAATTACATACAACCACTTACCTTTACCCTTTAAATCACACAGAACCAATCGAAAATCCCTAGAGAAGAAGAGAGGGGACCCCATGAAAGAATGAATAACCCATAAAAATTAAGATAGATACCATACAGTTCATATTTTACCAACCATAGTTCACTATAACCATTAGGGGAAAACTTGGGAAGGAAGGGTGAAGAACCAAAATAAAGGGATAGGGGTTTCTTAGTTTAGTGTTTCTCGAAGGTCTAAGGTAACAATCACCCAAAATGGAGCCAAAAGGGTAGGAAATGAGAGGGATGGTGTTCCTAGAAATGTAGGTTTTAAGAGTATGGAGAAATTATTAATAGATGGGTTGAATCAACCCAGGATTATTTTATGGATTTTAAAAGTATTTAATTTTGGGAAGGCCAAAAAGTTTTACAAACCATGCACCAACCATACAAGAGACTTTTTCCATGAAAGAATAGCCTCATGGGATTCCCATAGGTTTTTTAAAACAATGAAGAAACCTTGAAAATCTATATTTCTTCTGCTATGAAACTATTTTCCTATTGTCAAACAGTTTTCTATAGTCATCTTCCAACTTTTCCTTATGACTCATCTCACAAAGAAGTTCAAATTTTATAGAAAATTAATTGGAAAAATTTTAAATAAAAATGAATACATAAAATTAATTATAAATACCCAATAATTTTATTGTTTTTATGATAATATGGTTAGAAAACAATTTTATTTATCTTCCATTTAATCTTAGTTAGGACTTGAATATTTATAAGGATCCTTATTTGATGAGATTTGGGTACTGGATAATAAATAGGAGCTAAATTTACTTAAGATAAAAAAATGAGGATTAATTTGATATGTATCTAGAAAATCCTATAATATGAAATCAATGGGTCTTTAGAAATATTAAATATAATAATGGTATTATTACTAGGAATAAATCCAAGAAAGTAGCTATAGGTAACAATCATTAGAAAGATATAGATTATGAGGAGATATTTTCAATTATTTCTGGCCTTAAAACACTTAGGATCCTTTAATCATATAAATGTTGTATGAATTTTAAATTATATCATATGGATGTTAAATCTTAGTTTTGAAATGATCATTTAATGGAGGGATTTTATGTGGAACGACACTTAGGTTTTGAAAATATTACATTATCAAATTATATTTATAAACATCTTAAATATATTTAGGACCACAATGAATAACCAAGTGCATAGTATGAAAACTTGAGATCTTTTATTTTAGAAAATGGTTTTTCAGTAGGACTAGTTGTTACTGATCTTTTTATGAAAATATATTCATGTGACATTTCACTAGTAAAAAAATATGCAAATGTTGTTATTTTTTTGACTAATTAGGAAAATTTTAATTACTTATAAAAAATTAAGAAAAAAGTATTTGATATGAGTATGATGGGATAATTAATTTTCATTATTGTTTTTTAAATCTTTTGAAATGATTATGGAAATTATTATAATTAATGAAAGTATATTTTTAATTATATTAAATGTTTTGGAGTTAAAAATTGTAAGTCCCACAAAACTTATAAGTATTCTAAAATAAAACATTATTTGGATGTGGTTCATAGGGTTGTTGAAAACAAGTTATGCAGAGCTATGATTGGAATTTTTTTATATCATACTACTAGTAGGCTGGATAAAATTTTTGTAGTTATATTTTGATCATGATTTTATTGAAATACGAATGAGCCTCATTTGATTGATGTTAAAATAAATTATGATATTTAAATGTTATTATTTCATTATAATTGGTTCATCAAAAAAATGGTGTTTTAAAATAATTTCATATTGATATTCTAATTTTAGAGGTTGTAAGATAAATAGAAAAGTACCTTAGTAACTTGTCACATTTTTTGAATGTCCCTGATTTCATGATCTAGTAAAAATAATATTTATTAGTATTGTCAGTAGTTAAGGTAGAATATATATCTACTTGTAGTTTGTATGCCCATGTGTTGTGAATGAATCATTATCCTCAATATTTTGGACATAATTTTGGTGATGTTCCTATTTTATTTGAAAATATTAGTGCAATAAATACTTCTAAAAGACTAGTGACACATACTAGAACTAAGAATAATAATATTTGACCTCATTTTCTAAGAGATCATGTTTAAAAGGGTGTTATATTTTAATAATTAGTTAATATTGAATATCATATACTAAAATTTTCTATAAAAATATTATCATGGATATTATTGATTTTAATAATGGGGATCTAGGTTTTTTTTAATTTTATGTAAATATTATCTATATTTTGTTAATATTTTTCTAGTTTGTATTTTTTTATTAAATATATAATTAAAATTATTTGTTTAAAATTATTTATTTATTATATTTCTTATTATATATGTCTTTATAAAATAATAGTTTCATATATTAATTTTCATCATCACTTCATTTTACAATCCCAAATCAATACCCAAAAGTTTTTCTAAAGAAACTAAACTATTTCCAAAGAACATCAGAGAAAATCTCATCTCTCTTCCCTTCCTTCAAACCATTAAACTGTCAAATTTTTTATCTCTAAAACCATAAATCATTCAAGACATGATCCTTTTACTTATAAATAGGATTGAAATGTTAAATAGTAATAATGAGGTTGGTCCCATTAGTGGGAAATAAAAATTATTCTAGTTTTGATCGATAGGTAATGAAAGAGAAGGTAGTTGATTTTGACTGAATGTTTGATACAAATATATTTGTGAAGTAAGAATTAATATTTCATGAAATGTAATTTATTTGTAATGTAGGTAATTTTGAGTATGTATTTCAAAGGGATTTAATGGATTATTTAAAACACTAAATTTATTTTCAGTGATAGAAAATATTTCATCTCTTAAAAGGTAAATAATAAAGAGTTTTTGTTAGTGCTTGTGGATAAAATATTTTAGTGCCCTCATGAAAGGAATTTTTATTTTACATTAACTTAGATGGGAGATATATTTCATAATTATGAGCATATAATCTCTATCCTCTTTGGGATTTATCAATTTAGATATATGATAGTGAAGTGTATAGAGGATAAAAGTATGTTCTTTATTAAGTTCATTCAAACTATTGTTATTCTTATGATAATTGAGTTTGAGATAAATACTTTTATTATAAGTATATAATGTTATGTGTCACGATTGACATAATGTTAAATCCGTATGATTATATGTTGAGATATATGAATCAGTGCACCAGCAAGGATGAAAGATATTATTTTTATCCTTATGGAAGGTCAATGTCTCTTGTTCTTTATAAGATAATAATTATTTCTAGTATCATGTGTGATTTGAGGTGTCACTATAGAAACATTATTTCAGTTAGAACCCTTAGAATAGTTAGTTACTTTGCTAGTATAATAAGAGGGGATCCTCGGTGCAGAGGTATATGGACGTTTTAGTGCCCATGATGTTGGAGATAATAGATGGTTAATGTTTTATAGATCTTCTAGTCAATATGATGAGGTAATTTGTGAGTCTAGAATAGTATAATGTCTTGTGGTCCAAGGAGTAGCAAGAGAAGATGTGGGGTTAGAGGACTCTATTATAAGTTGAGTGAATGTCTCTACATGCACAATATGAAAGTAATTTTTGGATGAAAATATTACTTTGATAATTGGGGGAGTAATTTAGCTTCAATGGGTATATGTAGAACATTATTTATAGATTTATGATGGATCTATTTTATTTAAAATGTCTTATAGGAGAGAACAACCCGCACCGGTTGAGTAGGTTATTGAATCTGTAGCTTAAAAATTTGTGAAATTGATCCCATTTGTGGATGTAATAAGTGAATTAGTTATTCATGTTAATGAAAAACATATTTAGAAATCTTATTTTTCTCCTATGTTCCAAATAATGTAAAAATATCACTCTGGTGTAAATTTGAGTATTCCCATTAGATTAAGAATAGAGGTGATTAGGAAATTAACTTCCCCTTCTGGTGAGGAACAAAATTTTCAATATCTTTAGTTTATTTATAATAGTAAACCATCCGTAAGGGTTGATGAAGTTTTCTCATATTCAAAAGAGGAATCATGTTTTTATGTATATTCTCATAACATTTTATTGAGCATGTTCTTCATGTTTGATTTGTTAAAGGATGATGTTTTGAATCTTCGAGAATAAATTTAAAAATAAAATAATTATTTTGAGGAACTAAAATGTGGATATATTTACAAAGTATATTGTGATTCTCTTCATGATTTTTTTAGAGTTTGAATGATAATTATATCTCAGTGAAATATCTTGATACATTAAAAATAGATATCACTACTCAGTTTGGATGTTATAAAGGGGATGTGATGTCAAAATCAGATTTGAGTGACAAGAAATGGTTTTTGTTATTTCATATTTAATTTTTTAAAGTTTCAAGTTAGGTGAGTGAATATAAATCTGCTAGAAATTTATCTATGGATGTCTTGAGAAGAGTGTATGCTTAGCCATCAGGTATTGTTCTTACATTTTTTAAGGTGAATCTAGTTGATGTTTTGAATTCCCATCAGGATTCAATGCATCTTCTAATAAAATATTCTACTTATTTTATCTATAATTTCAAATATTAGATGATGGAGCTTCTAGTGGTGAAAAATACACTTTAGTACTCCAAAACCTCTACCTGTTCTTTTGATGACTATAAACATGTTTCTAGTCATCCTTTAAACCTGAAACATTATCCTTTTTCTTTAGCTAATACTCCAAATTGAGCATCAATTTGGATTATTTTGATGTGATTGGGCCCATAGAGATCTTTGATCTCTGCTTCTAATGCAAGAGGATTGAGTTTCTTACTTATAATTCATGAATTAGTGGGAAAATAAATGGGGATCAATTGATATCTATTAGTTTTGAGGATTACCATTTTTTTATTCAATCAAATATTCCCTATTGGGGTGATAAACCATGGTTAATTAGTGGGATATTTTCTATGTAGGTAGTGATGAATGGAGGAATCTTAGTATAGAGGTTTCTTAATACCTCGATACAGATTATGAATAGTGATGAATATTGGAAGGTATGCTTCAGATGATTTGGTTGATTTTAACAATGAGGAGTCTGGACAAGAAAGTGTGGGAAATAAAGGTCATCCCGATTGATGGAATGGGTGGTAATTCACTGAAGTAGTGATTCTAGGATCCAGGTGGCTTAGAGGAGTGGATTTCGGATTTTAGGGGTGGCAAGGTCTTGGATCTGACACCTCATGGGGACACTGAACCAGATCTAACTATCATCGGTTTTAGGAATACTCACGATTTGGGTGTTAAATGGAGTTTTTGGGAACTCGAGTCATCAAATCTTCGATGTATTCTTGGGGGGTCGTTTTTTTGGTCTATCTATGGATGACATGATGGATCAAAAGGTTACAAAGGGTTTCATCCGACAACAACATCAGCTGGCATTTGCTGGGATGGTCGGTGACTAATAGATTATATGTGGACAAGGATGTCCTTCGACTAGTGTGGGTCGCTGATGGATTTTGGTGTTGGAGATGATTGTATATAGGCTGGAATATAGTCAAACATGATAGGGATGCATAATGACTTAAGATACGATAGTAGTGAAAGTGATGACCATGTGATACCCTTGGGATGTGGTTTTCCCTAGGATGTGCTTCTCGAGTTACATTTCTATTGTTGGTGACAACAAGCGCGCTGATGGAATCTTCCAACATGAAACTCTTTTTACCTAAGAATGGGATCCAACAATTGGATTCGAGAGGTTTTTGGGTGAACCTTTCATTCAGGATGATTGGGTTGTGGAGTCTTTTAACTATTTCTTTTTTGGGATACAATGTTTTCTAATTCTTTGTTTGGTGGTGCCTCATGTGCCGCATGTATTGTGATTCCTTTCTACACTTCATTTTTATTAATAAATTTTTAGGACAATGTAGCCTCTCATATCCTAAAACTTTTAGGTATATCCTTTAGTAAAATTAAAGTTCTTTTCCAACTATATGTTTTATTTTTCTAGTCTATTATGTTTCTAAGCCGATCAATTTTAAGAATACCCTTAATTTTTTAATAAACGTTCACATATAATTTTGAAAAAAAAAATCTATTTTTTTCAATTTTTATACTTTCTTTTCTATCCCACTAATGGGAGAAAATTAGGGATAAAAAAACATTTTTAAAAATTATTAACAATAATAGACAGAAATAACTTATTATTCATGTGTTTACCTTTATTTCTTTGGTACTAAGGGACTTTTGATCATCCAAAATTGAGAGATTATTGGGAATATTAATGATGATACAATTTTTTATTTATTTTTATGTTCACAAATACTATAAATTTTTATACTAATAATGTTAATTTTATTGTATTTCATTTTTATATTTAATTGAATAAATATTTTATTTTCCTAGAATTACGAAAGAATTTTATTTTGTAGTGATCTGTGTATTTGTAGAATTATTTTTTTATTAATTATTTGGGACAATTAAATGTTTTCTGGAATAAGTTCTTAGAAAGTGAATTTGAAACCTAATATTATTATCCTACCCTATGTTTTGAACCCCACGTATGAGTTGAACATTAGGTTCTAGAACCTACCATCTGTTAAGGAACCTAAAATATAATTACTTAATGTTTTATATATACCTAATATAAGGTTGAGAACCAAATATTGTCACTATACTCCACATTTTGGAACTCTATGTCTCTAATCAACTATATGTTTGAAACCAAACATTTGGAGTCAAAATCATTTAGAGTAATTACCACATTGATCCATTAATCTGTTGGATTTAAAATTTTAAATATTATACAATATCTACTATGATTTTTCTATAATAAATCTCCCAATAAAGATATTAAAAGACTTTTTCATAAGATCTATAACAAAATATTATTTTCAGATTTCATAGGGAAGTTATGATTTTCCATGGGTGATTAAATTTAAATTTATAATATGATATGAATTTTTAAATCATTAATTCTTTAGAAATTTTTTGTTCAGTCAGACCTAAATTATTTTGGGATTCTTATTTATTTTCAAAAAATATATCTGGATGGTCTATCAAATATCTTTTCAAAATACAAGAAAATTTTAGGCTCTGTGGCCTTAATCCATTTCCCGAAAATTATGTTGGATCATTTTGATAAAATAATATATTATTATTTATAATGTTACTTATATTCTTATCTGTGATATATCTTTTGTATTTTTTTTAAAAAAATTAGGACTGTGCTTTAGAGGAAAAATTATTATATTATGTTGTTTTATGTTAATCCTAACGATAAAAAAATTTATTTTGATATTACTACATAATCTAAATTTCCCTATAGTAGGATTTTAGACTCATCTTGAGGGTAGTTCTTTAAAGTTATTCATATATTCCATTAATGATCTCTTCAACTCTTAGCTATAATATCTATATATGTATAATTTCATAGATAATTTCTACAAAAAAACAATATCTTTTGTTTCTAAACTCTCAATTATTTTGTGTTTCTGGGATTATTGATATTCATTCATCATGGTATGTAAATGTAAAGAATCAGAAAATTCCAAATAATTTTTTTTATTTGGGATTATTAGGAGTCTTTAAAATTGATGGTGCGGGATTCTGAGGCCCGGTGTGCCCAGAATAAATTTCTGAACATTTTTTTAGGTATGTTCAGTAAACACGTGGGCATAATTTTTATTCTTTTGAACTAGTGAATAGAATTAAAATCCAAGAGTACTGTTGAATCCGCAATGCTAAGATTCTATTAAGGGAAGCTTCAATTCATCCTCAGTTGGTCAAGAGAAAAAGACAGTTTTTGGAATTTTTAAAAAATTATAAAATAACATCCAATTGTTATTTTATTTTCTTTTTCTCCAACATATGATTGGTGGTGGTGGGACCAGTGACTTGTCAATCGATTTAATGGCTTGACACATCAACTGTGTAACTCCACCTTCATGAATTCAAATATATTCATTAATTATTTTAATGAACTTCATTAATTCCTCAAGCAGTTACTCACATTTCCCCATCCTATTTATATAGAGCTCGGGGTGGGTTTTTGGAATATCTTCTTCAGGAAAAGAATATATAGAAGAGTTCTATGGAAACATCCACTGATTGAGGAAGAAAGCTCGTGTGGAAACTATTCGGGCCCGACGAATGCCGACGACTCCATCCAACATGGAATCTCCTCCCTCCACAACCTTAACACCTCCAACGGATCTCAAGGTTGGGGGTTTATTTTTTGTTTTGTTTTAACATTTATGAAATGACATTATTTGATCTTTAATGTTAGATAAATATTCTCCCACATTTTATCATGTTAAAGCAGAGGGAACAGGCCGAACGATCAAGGCCCGAACCCTCTGCCGCTTTGTTCTTGTGGTGTTCTTTGGGGACAGATTTCCACAATTTTGACTCTAACACAATAAAATGGGTCACGCTATGACGGTGGTAGTCAGGGAGGCTCATAGGATTAGATGACACTATGAACGGTCCACCGGAGCACGTCTGGTTGCCCGCAGAAAGAACTGCCAGCGTTCCATGTTGGTGGTGGCTAGTAGTGGCCAGAGGAGGCATGTAGCAACCGGCCACGAGAGGTGGGAAGGTAGCCTTCCATGGGGGCCAGATGCGGATATCCCAAGCTGAACATGTGGGAGAATGGTGATGCCCGTAGGAGCTTCCTGCTACTGCTGTAGGGGGCAGCGTGGCCCCGCACCACGTCGTGTCGGCTGGAGACCGGTTTTCCCCAAGGGCGACCGTTACACGCAATGGGGCAGCACCCCACCAACCGGATGTAACGGAACTACCTCTGTGGGTCCAACTGGAGATAGTGGTCCACCTTTAGGTAGATTTAGGCTAGCCAAATGGGATGGACCCACTCAGTGGGCTGGGCCGGACCCGCAGCCCAGCGGTCCCGCGCGAGTGGGCTGAGCCCCACCCGGCGGGTTGGGCCAACCGATGCCCGAGCCCGCGACCCAGTCGGGCTCGAACCAATGAACCGGTCCGCTCTTATCAGGCTGACCCTTAACAGGACGGACTTAGGCTAGGTTTGGTAGACACGAAGAGATGTTACGTCGGGTCAGCCTAACCGAGTCCGACCGAGCCCAGACCCAACTGGCCCCCCGAATAAAGAAGAACCTATAACCGACAAACCGAGTGTTCGTTTTACATTTTGTTAGTGGCATTGAGACCCCTTTTGGGAATCTTCCCTATGTAATATTCTAACGAGGCCGACCGAGCCAGGATGGACTGAGGTGTGATCTCCCCTGTTTCACGGAAAGAGCTGTAACTAACAGACCGGGCATCAGATTGACATATCATCTGTGGAATAAAGAACCCTTGTTACAAGAATTTATATTGGAGATATTCTATATGAGTTTTCATATAGTGTTATTTGTGACTTGGGTTAGATAAAACATGAATCCAACCGGGGCTTTTACAAATGTGCACATATCTCATAGACTGGGTGTCCGATCGACACACCGTCTATCACGTTGGGACCCATATGACGGGGAAGTCCCTTGCGTATTCTTTTTGTGGGAATTTGTGTAGTTGAAATATGAATGATGTCTTGAGAAGAAAAATATTCCAGATATCATGTAATCTTCGTGCTGGAATCCAGTGGCTGACTGTGACATGAAGAAGAAGAGATTCCAATACGTGTCATCATCAAAAACTCTTGAGTGAGATGATCTAGTTGTATGACTAATCATCCCTAATTCTGTACTAGTGACCAATATATGTCAACACCAGTGACCAATACGGGTCACCACCAGTGACCAAAAATGTTCCGCACCAGTGACCAATACGGGTCAGCACCAGCGTCCAATACGGGTCAGCATCTACCGACAAATACAGGCCAACATACAATGACATATGCGGGTTAGCAGTAGAGTTTCTATGGATAGGATGATCTGGAATTTAAAATATTCACCCATATCCCAAAAACCATTATGTTTTACCATTAGGGTGATCAGTCACTTTTAATTTGTGCTTCATGATTTAGATAATTCTTGTGATATTAAATTTTTGGTATTTCTTGTGATTTATTCCTTTGTGTATTACTAAGAGACCTTCAGGGGTCTCGGGGTCCCTACTTAGTTGTTATACTCACCCCTGCATGGGCTTCGCCTAAACATGTGTGTCTGGTGCAGAATACGGATGCTCTAAGTCAGACTTTGGCGGTTTGGGAGTTGGTGGAGCTTTGTGCAATGGGATCAGTCGAGATCCTATTCCTTGACATCAGGCTTAGAGCAACTACCCTCCAAGTATAGCTCTAGGGAAGATACGAATGTTGTATACATTATTTTCATATTCTAGGTCTTGTATTCTAGACTAATGTTATCTATTTACAGTTGTACTTGTATTTGTACTTTACACTCATTGTTATACCTTACTTTTTTCGGTTGTTTACTTCAGTTAACCTTCTTTAGTGTATACAGATCTCTAAGGTGATGCCTTCCCAGTTCGGGAAAATCCTTCAGGTGTTAGTCACCAACACATGGCCTATAGAAGGAAGGCTTGGGGTATTCACGTTCGGGCCCTATGGGACGGGTCATGAGAATGTGGTATTAGAGGGTGGTCGGTTTTACCTGAATAACTAAGAGTATAATTTTAATTAGGGAATGGTGTAAAGCATCTGGAGATATGTTTTTAATATAGGGAGTCTAGTGTGGTTATGGTGTACAATGTATCCATACACCAAGACCCTGAAATCTATTTTCTGACTCGATACATGAAAACCCTTATTTCCCGAGTTTTGAAAGGTTTTCTCAATCATTTCTGAGTCATCTCACCAGGTATAACTTATTAACCATGGTACACATGTTCTTACAGGATGACTCCATGTATACATACTGCCAGGAATTGGGATAGAGATCATGGTAATGGCCCATCGAGCGAAGAGGCATCATTATAGGGACCACTCATAATGATGGGACCTTCGAGTGGTGTACCGGTAGCACCACCTCCCTTTGAGTATAAGATGCTTTCAGAGGGTCATTCACACAAGCTGAGCACGTTTCATGATTTCTAGAGGCAAAGGCCTCTAAGGATTTGAGGAGAGACGGACCCCCAGGCAGTAGAGGACTAGTTTGAGTTGGTTTTTCAGGCCTTTCGCTTATTAGAGACACCCGCTGAGCAGATGAAAATCATAATTGATATCCTTCTTCTGGGCTTGGTAGGATGATGGTGGAGCTCAATGTTCCAGGTTCATGAGGAGAGGACCCTCACCTGGCTGGACTTTGAGAGCCTTTTCAGGGAAGATTTTGTGCCAGCGACACTACACTCTATGCGTATTCAGATGTTGTTTAATCTGCATCAGGAAATCTAGAATGTGGATCAGTATTCGGTGATATTTACATACCTCTCCTGATACTCCACTGACATGGTATGAGTCCCTTACATTAGGGTCCAGACCTTTGATAAGGGGATCTGATGAGAGAGTAGAGGTTCGATAGTTTCTCTCAGCATACCGTAATAGACTGGGGTACCAGAGTGAGATTTTTGATGGAGAGATTCCTTGCTAAGTAGGCACCGACAGTGAGAGCCCCTTCGGATGATAGGTAGTAGATTCATCTACAGCTGGCAGTAGATAGGCGATGCAAAAGTCCATGCAAGATATACCTTTTGGAGGGCGACCCCAGGACATAGGGTCCGAGGTCCAAGGCTTGACAGGCTGAGGGAGCCACCATCAAGGCATGATCTGCTTTCCTTATGGGGGACAGGGTCAAAAATCTTGTGACTATCTGACTCCCTGTGCGAATGATTATCATATAGTGGAGGGGACACCGAGGCAGTGGTAGTGGTGGGAGCATCAGCATCATCCAGACAGCGTTGAATCCCTACAACATCATTCTAGGCATGGACTGGCTATCTACAGTTCACCCATAGATTAACAGCTTGATATGTACTGTGTGATGGATGCGCCGAGATGGAGGCCATTTTTTATTTTTTGGTGAGAAGGAAAACAAAGCAGCATGAGATGGACTTGCACTCAAGACGGTGCAACATATTAAATATCAGCTGGCTTACATGACTTCCAACACAGTGAATGAGGTGAGTCCATGGTTTCCAGTGGTGGTTGATGGGTATGAGCACGTCTTTTCAGAAGATGTCCCAGGACTACCACCTCATAGATAGATAGACTTCCTCATTGACTTGTACCCAGAAAAATCACCTTTATCTACACCATTATATCAGATGTCCGATGTGGAGCTTTGATATTTGAGGGTATAGTTGGGGGACATATAGATGAAGGTATTTTTATGGCCCAGTGTTTCTCCATGGGCATCGCCGGTGGTCTATTCCAAAAAGGAAGACATAATTTTGAGGTTATGCATGGAATTATGGTGCATAAACCAGGTGATCGTAAAGAACAAGTATCCTCTGCTGAGGATTGATGATCTGTTTGATCGGTTGAAATGATATAATTGGTTCATGAAGATAGACCTTATATCAAGCTATAATCAACTCAGGGTACGGGATGATAACGTACCGAAGAAAGACTTCAAATATCGGTATGGCCATAAGAAGTTCTTGGGGATTCCTTTCAGCGTAACCAACGTTTCAATAGCTTTCATGTGGCTCATGAAGAGGATATTTCATCCATACCTCAATTTTTTTGTGGTGGTCTTCATCGATGATATCTTGGTGTAATCAGCATCTGAGGAAGATCACATTGTACAATTGAGGATAGTTCTTGATGGACTCTGGGAGCACCAGTTATATGGGAAGCTCTCAAAGTGTGAGTTATGGATACGGAAGGCCCACATCATGTGATGTGTCATCCTAGAAGCTAGCGTTGAAGTGGATACATCAATGATCGAAGAATTAATTTCTTGGGAGCCACCCATGAGTGTTACTGAGGTGTAGAGCTTCCTTGGATTAGCAAGATACTATCAGAGGTCCATACCCAATTTCTCCAGAGTAGCAGAACCTATGACCGCCTTGATGAAGAAGGGGAAACCCTTAATGAGGTCATAGATATGCTAGCAGTTCTTTCAACATCGTAGGAAAAGCTTGACCAGCACTCCCATCCCGAGGTTTCCAGAGGAAATCATTGACTACGTAGTTTACTGGGATGCGTCATGGACCAGACTCGGTTGCATCCTGATGTAGGGTGATGTAGTTATTTCTTATGGATCATGATAGATGAGACCTCATAAGAAGAATTATGCGACTCACGACATGGAGTTGGCAGCAGTAGTCTTCGCACTGAATATTTGGTGACACTACATGATGGGTGAGTTATTCATTATTTACTCAGACCACAAGAGTCTCATATATATCTTCACCCAAAAATATCTGAATCTGAGACAGAGATGTTAGCATGTTTTCCAAAAGGACTATGACATTGAGATAGTTTATACTCCAGTGAAGGGGAACATAGTGGCAGATGCAATTAGGTAGAGATAGAGTTCATAGCTACTGTACTAGGAATCATAGCAGTAATCCTCACTTCAGATATCCTACATGGATAAAGATTAGACAATCTACATCCTCTCAATTCTACATTCCCCTCTACTCCTTCAAGGAGTCAGGGAGGCGCAACTCGGAGATAACGTCATTGATACTGCATGTGCTTAGATATCCTCAGGCCATGCACTTGACGGATATTATAATAGTGGAGAGCATGTTATCCTTTTCCGAGGACGTATAGTTGTACTAGTGGCGCAATGAGAGGAGGTGATGAGGGAGTTCCATACACCCCCTTGGCTATAAATTCAAGTATGATTATGATGTATCCGGACCTCTGGCATCAGTACTTGTAGCGATGGGTGAAGATAGTTGTGGCAGAGTTTTTTTCTAGATGCCTCACCTGCCTGAAACTGAATGTCGAGCACCAGGTACCAGTAGGCTTTACCCAACCCCCTGAGATACCAGAGTGGATGTGGTAAGGGATATTGATGGACTCCGTGATGAGTTTACTATGTACGTCAAGAGGGAATGATACCATCTGGGTCATCATTGACCGAATAACCGTGTCGGCCCACTTCATTACTATTCGATAGATGGGTTTGGTAGAGAACTTGGGATGTCTCTACATTCAAGATATCATGTGACTTCACTAGGTGCCTTCAACGATAGTCTCAGACCATGACACATGCTTCACATCTCGATTGTGGAAAGGATTACAGGAGTCTTTCGGGACTCATCTTTTCTTGAGCACAGATTTTCACCTACAAACAGATGGCCAGACCAAATGAACCATCGAAACCATGGAGGACATGCATCGTGAATGTGTCATAGATTTTGGTCGTAGTTGTGAGGACCACGTACCCTTGGTGGAGTTCATGTTCAACAACATTTATCACTCTTCCATTGGTATGGACCCATTTGAGGCATTGTATGGATGACCGTGAAGATCTCCATTGTGCTGGGTGGATCCAGGAGAGCCAGCACTCGTGGGCCTTGAGATGGTACAGGCTACCACTGAGAAGCTGCAGGTCATTCGAGAGCAGATGAACATTGCATAGAGCCGACAGAAGTCCTAGGATGATAGGAGATAGAGACCACTAGATTTCCAAGAAGGGGACCACATATTATTGTGAGTCTCCCCTCTACAGTTGTATGGAGATTTCTCTGAGGGGACAAACTCTTACCAATGTTTACCAAGAAAATTCCTAATACTTCAGAGGTTTGGAAATGTGGAGTAGCACTTTGCACTACCACCGTAGTTAGAGAGCGTGCATGACGTATTCTATGTATCCCAGCTGAGAATATACGTCAATGACCCATCTCACATCATCGACCATGGCGAGCTAGAGATTGATGATGGGGTGACTTTTGTGGAGTACCTGGTGGAGATAGAGGATCGACATGAGTGGATCCTTCATGGGCGGTAAATATCCTTGGTTCACATTTTGTGGAAGCACGGGAATCTCCACGAGAGCACATAGGAGTGAGAGAAGCATATGCCTGCCCAGTACCCCTCTTTGTTTGTGTAGCCTTGTTTGGATTTTGGGGACATAGATCCCTAAGGTGGTGAGTATGTAAAGAACAGGAAAATTCGAGTTATATATTTTTTTATTTGGGATTATTATGAGTCTGAGAAAATTGATGACATGTGATTTCAAGGCCCGGTGTGCCCAAAATGAATTTCTAAAAAAAATTAGGTACATTCAGTAAATGCGGGGGAAGAATTTTCAATATTTTGAACCATTTCCTGAAATTGAATTCCAAGAGCACCATGGATTCTGCAGCACAATGATTCGCATAAGGCAAGCTTCACTTCATCCGCAGTTGGTCGGGAATGAAATATTGTTTTTGGCCTTTTTAAAGAATAAAAAAATAACATGTTATAGTTATTTTATTTTATTTTTCTCGAACATATGAGCAGTGGTGGCGGGACCGGTGACTTTTCAAGGAATTTAATTGTTTGACTCATCAACTGTGTAACTCCACTATTGTAAATTAAAAAAGATACATTAGTTAATTTACTAATCCTCACTAATTCCTCAACGCTTTACTTGAATTTTCCCCTCCTATTTTAATGGAGCTCAGGGTTGGTTTTTGGAAGGACTTCTTCAAGTGAGGAAACTCTATCGGAGTTCGACAGCAACATCCACTGATGGAGGACGAATGCTTGGGCAGAAATGATCAGGGATCGATGAATGTCGATGATTCCATCCAATGTGGATTCTCCTCCCACCACAATCGCGACACCTCCAATGGATCTTGAGGTAGGGGGTTTATGTTTGGTTTTGGTTTAACATTTTTGAATGAGTTTATATAATAATTAATGTAATATAAATATTCTACCACTTGTTATCATGTTAATGTGGATGGAAAAGGCCGAATGAACAATTCTCGGACCCTTTTCCACTTCGTTCATGTTGCGTTATTTGGGAATGACTTTCCTCAATTTTGACGGCAACGAGAGACAAAGGGTCACACTGTGGTGGTGGTAGTCCTAGAGGCTTCTAGGTGTAGACGACGCCAAGAACGGACAACCGAAGGACGTCTGGGGGACCGAAGCATGAATAGATGGAGTTCCATCTGGCGGTGGCTAGAGGAAACTGGCCATGCGAGAGATGGGCGGCGCCCGTAGGCACCGCTAGCGGTAGTAGCTGTGGCCAGCGGGTTGTGGCAGGAGACTTGTCGGCCCCTTGGCTGATTGTTACATGCGGTGGGGCAGTGCCCCACCAGCAAGACAAAATGGACCCACGTCGGTGGGGCCCTCTGGAGACATCAGTCCACCTTGAGGTCGACCAGGCCGAACGTGGGTTGGCCGAATCGGTCTGACCCCCCCAGCAACCCGGGCCGGACCTACGACCTAGTGGGACAGTGCAGATTGGTTTTGCCCCACCCAACAGGATAGAACAACTGTGGTCCGGGCCCACGAACTAGCCGGGCTAACCCCGAAGGTCCGAAACTAGTGAAATTGGCCGACCCTTAATGGGACGACCCTTAATGGTCCAAATCCATGAAGGGTCAGGTAGACCCCAGGACCCATTGGGTTGGGCCGGCATGGCCGAGTCGGACCGGGCCCAGACCCAATCGGCCCCAAAATAATAAATCGCCCATAATTGACGAACGAAGTGTCGCTTTTACTGGTCATTAGTGGCGTTGGGACAACTTCTGGGAAGTGGTCCCTTTGGCATATTTTGGCATGCCCAACCGAGTCGAGCCAGACCGAGGTACGATCATCCCCTGTTTCATATAATGAGGTGTAACTGACAAATCGGGTGTCTGATCGACGCGTTGTTTGTGGCATAAGGACTCATGTGACAAGGCAGTCCTTTGGAGATACTCTAAGTGGGTTTGGAGAGTCCCTTGGGTATACTTTTTGTAGGACATTACACTGGTTGAAATATGACTGATGGCTTGAGGAGCAGAATCTTCTGGAGAATAGGCATGATTCATGTGGGAATCTGCTGGCTAGCTGTGACATGAAGAAGTAGAGTGACCAATACAGGTTATCATAAAAAAATCTAAATTGGGAAGATCAAACTATATGATGAATCATCCTTACCTATTTACTGGCGACCAATACAGGTAAGCACCAGCGACCAATACGGGTCAGCACCAGCGGCCAATATGGGTCAACACTAGGGACCAATACAGGTCAGAACCAGTGAACTATATGGGTCAGCATCTTGCGATCAATCCGGGCCAGCATATGGTGACCTATGCCGGTCATGAGTGGTGTTACTATAGATAGGATGATCTGGATTTATGGCTAGTCATCCCTATCCCAGAAAACATGAAGTTATACTGTTAGAGTGAGCATTCTCTTTTTCTTTCTTCTTCGTGATTTAGATCATGCTTGTGATATTAAATTTTTGGTATTTCTTGTGATGTTTTACATTATAGATTATTGAGAGACCTCATAGGGTCTCAGGGTGCCCTACAAATTTGTTAAACTCACCCCTACATGGACTCCTCCCGCACGCGTGTGTCTGGTGCACACTACTGATGATCTGAGGAAGAATTTGGAGGTTTGGGACTTTTTGGAGCTTAGTGCTATGGAAGCAGTCAATATTCTCTTCTTCGACTTCCAAAATAGAACTACTACCCTCTAGGTTGAGCTCCAGGGCAGATGTGACAGCTATTTTCTTTATTTTTAGTTTCTACGTCTTATATTTCGGCCCACTATTTTCTATTTACAATTGTACTTTTAGTTGTACTTTACTTTTGTGGTTATACATGAATTTTTTTTGTTGTTTACTTCAGTTTCCCTTCTTGAGTGCGTACATATATCTAAATAAATGCCTTCCTTGTTCAAGAAAATCCTTCTTGTTCATGTCGCGAACTCCTAGCCTATGGAAGGTGGGCTTTTGGTACTCACGTCTGGGCCCCATGGGATGGGTATTGAATGTAAAAGAAGTCATAAAAAGTTTCAATTTCTTCTGTTCAAATTTCAATATCCATTGGAAAAAAATATATTCTTTTGTAAATCATTATGCTCATGGAAAGAGTGTTGGTATATGTACTCTGAGATATTTTTTTTGAAGACACTATAATTTATTTTCTCTTCTTTTATTTTCCATTATATAATACGTTTTAATAAATAAGAATATTTTGGATTTTCAGTTCAGGAGGGGTCAATTTTAAATATATCAATTGATTTTAGAAGGATGAAATTCACCCCCCTAGTGTAAAAAAATCATTTCCAAACCAACATCTAGTACATCAGCACATCTCTAGTCTATTCTTCATTGAGTGGACCTTAGTGGTAAAGTCATTAAAATAGTTCATGGCATGATAATATTTTTTTTAATATTTCAGTGTTTTGGTTGTGCCGCTATTCATGATAGGCTAGAACCACTCTTTGAAATATGAGGAAAATATTAATATAGAGTTTCTTGATGAAAACAAATCTCACTATAACTCATCCTCAGCAACCCATATATTGAGGTTTTTTGTATTTTTGTGTTGTAACAAGTTGTGGAAAATATATAAGGTCCAATATTGGTGAATCTAATCATGTTTTATTATCAACCTGGAGAATGATTTGAATGAAAAACATAGTTCTTTTATTTTCTCAGTGTAACAGAGAAATATAGAAGAATCAAATGAGATTACATGTATGATTTCTCATCCATGATATTTACTAAATAATGATATATAGAATATTGGTATTTAATACAATGGGGTTATCAATGACTAAATCATACCCAAATCATTTGAACATAGTTGGAAGTGTGAAAAATGGTTTATCTAATCATTATATAATTATATATTTATTAAGGTGACAATTTATATATTGGTGAAATCTATTTGGAATAAACTCACTAATATTTATGAAATTCATACAATAGATAATGAGGAAAATATATAGTTGTTGAAAAATAAATTTATCAATCAAAATATGATCCCAAATGAATATACTGTCGGTTTCATCAACCAGATCATTATGGTATTTTTAGATATTTTTAGTTGTTGAAATGAAATAAATAATTATTACATTGTAAATAATATTATTGGGAGTATACCAACATTATATAATAAAAATGTTTTTTCTCAGGATGAAGGTGATATTTCAAAATTTTCTCTTGATGGTATTCATATAATGTTGGATTCTTTTAAGATTTTTTTATGATAGAAATAAAAATAATCTATCCATCAAATGAAATTTAGTTCAAATACATATAGAAGATTCATATTCACAAGGATAAATAAGAGGAATAATATGTAAGGGAGGAGTTTTTATCACTTTTAGCATAAAAATTCAAACAAGGAAAAGGATGGTCTGAATGAAAATTACGTTGATTATGTTTCAATTATGGAAAATTCAGTCATATTTATATTGACATTCACCCAAATCATATCGACATAGGACCTCAGGTGCACCTTCTTACCACCATAGGTTCAACACTCGCATTGGGGATCTATTTAACACTAATGAATGTGGTTTAGAGAAATCTGAAAAATATAAAAAGTGAAAAATATTATAAAAAATAATGTGATAAATTTCATTCAATAAAATAATACATCTAAAGTAATATATAAAATAAATAATACTTCACAAACATGCACAACATGATGAAAAATACAATCTCTAGTCTCCAACTCCCACGCAGAGTGAAATTCAATCCGTGCACCCAACTACCATATAGGAAAGAAAAATAATAATTCAAGCATCCTCTAGTGCATGTGGGTACCTATAAAAAAAACTATGAAGCTTCATTGTGTTAATATAAAGAGAAAAAAACATTATTAGGATACCACCATGATTTCATTAAATATGAAATACACATTGGTGTTTACATCTGATTTATTTACTCATTTTTTAAAATATAAAAATTAACTAATTTTTTGTTGGGTTCAATTAGTTTATAGTAACATCGAAAGAAATTTATTTCATTATATTAGAATTAACCATGGATTATAAATCACTATATCATGTGGATATATACATTCTATACATTCCTCGACACTTAAATTGTGATCTAAGATTAGTAAGACAGTGAAATCTTTTATATTTTCATATTAAATAATTATAAATTAGTCTAGGTGAAATACTCATTTGATAAGGAATAGGTAATCATATATACTTGAGTAGGGGATATCTTTCATCTCATCCATTATTTAATATAGAATTATATATAATATAGTCCTAAAATCTTACATTATATCCCATATATCTAATTTGTACACCACAAAGTATCTATCTATGTTCAACTAGATTTTAGGATGGTGAAATTCTTAGATTTATTAAGTCTCTTTTGATGATGGGGTTACATTAGAAGACTTTTTAATGTAACCCTGATGTTTGATATACGAAAATTTTATTCAAGGAATAATTATCCTTTCTTTTGTGGATATAGTTATAAAGAACCATTTGGGATTATATGATCCTTGAATTTGAGGCAATTACTGGCTAATACATTTTGGGTTGCAAAATTGAAGTTATCAGATAACCTTTATGGTTAAAATATGTTATGGTTATTTTTGATGAATTTATATCATCTCGAGGAATGTTATAAAATTATATACTTTTTGAAAAGGGACAACATGCAGACCGTGTGACAACCCATCGCGTCGGACGAAGCTGTGGGAATTGAACCCACAACCAATGTGTAACTAGTATTTATCGCCTACCACTGGACTACGTAAAGTCCCTGGTTATTTTGAATAATACTTTTTAGATAGATGATTTTTTGAATTAAGAGTAAGTTGATTTTTTTTTGTTATCAATGGAAATGATTAACCTATCTTGGAGGATATGTTATTTGGTTAATTACTTTTCAGTATGAGACTGTAAGAGTAACTGATGTTATTTTCAAGAAAAATGTTAAAATTTATCTTAGGAGACTATGTGATTAAATCCTTCAGAGAATTGGGTTTCAATCTTAGTTTGGTTTACTTTGTAGAATTTTATGGATATATGTTTATTTAACGGTCTTTGTTGAACTTTGGGTTTTAGTTTTGGTTAAGGTCTAAAGACATGGGAAGTATATAGTTCTCTTTTTTGGATTAGGTGATTCTCTAGAAGTTGATTATAGCTCTCTTAATGTGAACAAGTCATCCTAAATACTCGTCTTTTGGAGAAAATATGAGTTTGTGTAAGAAATATAGTAAAATTTGAAAGTCAACATGACAATTAAGTATTCTTCCTTTTGTTTTAGTTAATTTCATAAATAAATTCCTTAATAAAAAGTAACTTAAAACAAAAATGTTTTCTATTAATTTTTCCTACTGAGGAATCAAATACCGTTTAACCCATCACAAGTTTGTGATTTTCTTGTTGTTAACTTTCTCCTAGACATGTTTACTATCACTCTCCATCAAAACATGACCCTTTATTTTTTCCTCCATATCCATATATTCATACTTGGAATACTAGGATGGGTTAACTCGGGTGACATTTGTACTTCTCTCCCATTATATTAAAGTGATAGTTTTGTTGACTCTTGTTCTGATGTGGGATTTTCAATGAAGCTTCCTAGCCCAATTTTAAAATTGTGAGGACGCAATTTCCAAAAGGGGGTAAGGATGTAACACCCCAGGTAAATAAAGAATATGACATTTTCAAATTTATCAATATTTTTGAATAAAATATTAATATTACTTTAATGGGAATGATATGCTCGAGGGCGTACCCAATAGGCAATAATGAGTTTCTATGAAATCTTACGTTGCACTCTAATAATAAAATAATATTATTTTAAAAGTTAGTTAATTCCTAGCCGTTGTAATGGTGGGAATGAATGGAACTAACTACAAAATGATTATATATGTTTTTCAAATATTTTTACTTTTATCCAATAAATGTTGGAGGCTTAAAATGCAAATGAATCCAATTTTTAGCATAAATATTCTAATATTATTCAAAAGGTAAATTAACAGCCTTTTGATGGATAACCCTTTTTAAATATACTTTTTAAAATTTTATATGTTGTATTTTACAAAGTAAAATCCTTCTTTAGAATCTATACATCAAAATTTACTCTGTGTAAAATTTTGTTATTTTTCCGTTAAAGATCATTTTTATTGACGATGTTGCATTTTAATTCAAAACCTCCTTTTAATATGATTTATTTATATGGATATATTATATTTTTAATTTATATTAGAGTGTATTTATAATATATTTTTACCATTTAATCTAATGGTGGTCATTGGAATTAATTTCACTTTGAAATTGGACTTAAACTAGTGTTAATCTTTTAATATATATTGTTTCTTAAAAACATGCTATTTGTTTTGACAGCGGGAATTAATTATTAAATTAATTAATGAAACATATATGTTTTGAATTTTGTAAAATAGACATCATTTTTGAATTCGGAATATCAAATATAGCTTAGGGTGAATTTTTGGTATTTTTCTGAAAAACTTCAATTTTTGATGAATAGTGAAACCACTACGTGGTAGTTTAAAAACTGATTTTTCGTTTAAATGAAACTTTACCACTTCTGTGATTTGAATTTCAAAAATCCGATATACATCGTTGTCATTAAGATTTAAAATGTGGTTCGATGGGATTAAAATAATTTTTTGTTGAATAGTAACTTTTAAGTTTTTAATCGCAATTAGAGGGAATTAGTGTAATTTAAGGTAAAAATGATGTTTTAATAATTTAAAATGACCTAGAAACATTTCCTACCATCATTGGATGTGTCATGGCAGACCAAGACAATCCATGGGTCAACTTGGGGACCCCATGGAGCCACTTTGGTTGGAAAATGACATAGATAACTTCTTATTTAAAGTTAAAATAAAAATGTCACAAGCATGAGTTGTTTTACTAAAAAATATTTAAATGGGGTTATAAAAGTAATAGTTTTGACTATAAATATTCATCAGAAGGCTAAAAATATTTTCTACATCATGATATTTTTTTTATAATTTTTAGACATTATATAAATTAATTTATTTATGACATCATGATGATGCAACGATTACCTCATTAAAAATGGATTTAAATAAAATGAAAAGATAATGTTAAAACTATAACTTAAACTTGTCAAAGAACTATTGGATGAGTATATTTCTAACCCTTACCACCGTATCCTCTAAATAAATCAATTTGGTACCTTTAAAATCCGAAACTCATTTGAAAATAAAGTAACATTTTGTAACTTTCCTAGAGTGCCCCTCCTCTCCTCTTATAAAAGGCCCCCACCTCTACCACCATACTCACACCTCTAAAGCCTTTGTCTCGGCCAAAACCTACTCATTTTGTCTCTCCATATACCTCTATTACTCATAGAATCCTCACATTGGTCAGAAGACTTCACAAGGAAGCCTTTGAGCTCAAATCAAAGAGGGATACCCGATTTTAAGGTGATGTCTTCACTTGTGTTCTTTTGTTTTATTTTTCTTCTCCAACACCCTACACTCTTTTTATTCATTTATTTTGTAAAAAATACACTATAATAAATATACTAGGATGTTTTTATAAGAATTATTCGAGCTACACTTACACACACCTACATCTAATGGTTAAAGAACATACTGTTTCTATGGATGGTGAATTTCTGCCTCACGAAACGATGATTGTTAAATATTCTTTTAACACCCTAAAAGGTGGCCATTAATATGTAACTATATTTATATATGATATATAATATTTTTATGTTTTACTTAATCTTCTTTATTTTTAATTTATGGTATACCTTTATGGTTTCCATTATGGTTAAACGTGATATCTTTATTTTAGGAAGTGCGGACTACCGCCCCCTCAAAGTGATTTGATTCGTTAATACCATATGTGGTACGTATAAAGGATAGATTTAATTATATTATATATGATAACATACTAGAATTATAATACTATTATGTATCATTATGTTTTAATTCCATTAAATAAGAAATAGAAATGGAAGTAGCGTTCATGCGTACGTACGGCTTACTGTCTCCATGAACGGTGCATTACATTTCTTACCTCTAAATGTTATGTAATATTATAAATGCATGTATATAATGGATATATATGATATATATGATATCTAAATAATTAATATAATTCTGGATATAATATATATTTTACCAAATTAACAACTTGTAATTATAAAGAGGTTATTTTTGACTCAAGTAACAATGATCTAAAAAACAACCATTATTAACATATATAATAAAATAGTGTTAATAGCATGGTAGTAAGTGATATAAAAATAATAATTAACTTGAAAAATGTTCTTAAGAAAGTATAAATTAACTCAAGTTTATTATTCTGGAGTTTAAAGAATGATCGAGTCAAGTCGGACCCGAGGTAAGGGATCCTACCCCTCTCTTTCTTTCTTTTTAAGTACACTCTTTTATGTCATTCCTTTAAATATAATATTTCTTATGATTGGGATGTTATTTTATATTAATATTACTGTAATTTTCATGTTCATATGATTAGAGACCCTATTTTCTCTCATCAATCCATTTTGGATGTTTTAATTGGCGCTGTTAGGCTGCCGAAATTTCATAAGGGACTTTTTATCTCACTTTGTGTTTTCGTGAGATTCATGCTACATTTTCCAATATTTCATTTTGAGTGGTGTATGTACTGTCCATTATTCTACTCTTTGTGTAACATACTTTAATTTATGAGTGTTTACATCAATTTTTTATATTCCTTCTTTCATAGGTTGTACGTTTCGATTGTTACCCAAATCGGTAAGGGAACCTTTCACCCTCCTCTTTTTAAAAGACTTCTTTTGTTATGTCTTTTAATTTTCATCTTATTATGTTGGGATATGTTCTTATATATCCTTATTTCAGTAAATTTTATGTCCAAGTGATGAGATACCCTTTATCTCTCTCATCAACTCTCTTTCTAAAATTTGATGTGATGCCGTTAGGCTGTCAAGGGAACTTCTTAACCCAATTTCGATTTATTTAGGTTCAACATGTAGTTATTGAATATGTCATCCTTTGTATATGTGTGAATGAAATTTGATTATTTTACATTTAAAATCCACTTATATTGAGTGTATTTATAATTGTCTCACATAATTATGATATTGATTTATCCTTAATTTATGGATACCATCTTTATAATGGATTTCATGTAAATTTACATTTCCATTGAGACTTCATTGTTGTTACGCACCAATTCACTCTTATATGGTGTATATACTCTCATTTGGAATATTATATCATGAATCCCATTATTCTCATTATATTATAATGTTTTGATTAAATGTTATTCCTCAATTATTGTATTCAAGTGTCTCTCATTTTGTTAAAAACCCTTTAATTAAAATATCGTTTTGAATGTTTTAATGATTTAATCTTATAAATATTTATCATTAATATCCATGTTTTCAAAATGGTTTTAAGGATTTATTTATATGGATATTAATGGTTTAAAATGTTAAAATCTTTAATGAGGTATGGGACACTTTGATTTAAAAATCGATTTATTAAATGTTTTAAATGGTTTTGAAAATGGTTTTTAGAATGGATTCATTATTTCAATATCTTAAAATGTTATATTGTTACTGCAATTTGGGAATATTATATTTCCTTTATGCTTATGTTATGTGCTATGATTATGTTATGGTTCTTGGGCATTGTTATGAAGGCGGGTGGTTCCGTGATAAACTAAGGGCGGGTAAGCCCGATATAGCTCTCCAATTCATTGGGTAATGCGAAGGAGTTAAACGTTAAGGTTTAACCAAAGAGATTTAGGGAATATACTGTAATGGGTATTCCAAACGTAACCAAGAGGGTTACTCCCTAAGTAAGAATGTTATGAATTACTCAAGTTACCTTTATGTCTTATGATTTCTATGATTTAATCATGATTTTATGAGGTATGTTAAAGTGCTTATGTTTTATGGGTAAAGTATGATTTCATTCTTATGTATATATTTACTCATGTTTCCTTTCCATACTTTTTATAACTCTTACTGAGCTTTTTATGCTCATCCCATGTTTTGGAAATGTTTTTCATAGGTTAAGGGAATGTTACATGATATGATGATAGTGTCAAGTAAGTGTCAAGAAAGAATCCATGTTTTATTTTAAATATGTTTCCGTTGATAGGAAAAATGAATCCTATCTTTTATGTAACCACTGTTTAAATGTGGAATGTAATGCATGTTTTATGATATAATTCTCTAAAATTCTAAACCTGAAAAGATCCTCAATGTGTAATCTTGTAATAACTCAAGATTAAGTAAGGTTTAAGGCTAGGGCCTTATAGTTGGTATCAGAGGTCGACTTTGATAACTTTAGAGGTTAGAGTGTTGTTTAAGAAAAAGTGACAAGTTGTGTATAACCACAATGGTTAGTATAATAGATGGAGTCATAGTTTTTCTTGAAAGTTAGAATGAGTTTGAGATAACATGGATAAGTATATCTTGGTATTTATCTTCCTTTTTTTATTTGATGATTTTACTGATATACTCACACTGACCTTTTTGGTTTTAGTAAATGGCTCGATCTAGCAGGAACCAAAGTAAAAATGGATTTGAAGAAAACTGTGACGGTTTTATGAAAGAAAAACTGAATGATATGGGAGCTACAATGAGAACACTTATGGTCATCCTCAACCAACTATCTGGAGTCATGATTGACCACCTGAACCTTAGTGATTTTTATAAGGCATCGTGTATGCGAGAAACAAATCCCTACGGAAGTTCTGGTAGTAATCATAAAGGTAAGTATGTTCAAAGACCTATGTATCAAATATGTGGAATGAAGCACATAGGAAAATGTTTCAAAGGGACAGAAAGATGCTATAGATGTGGAAAAGAAGGTCATAAAGCAAGAACCTGCCATGGAAAATGGAAGCATCTAGTTGACTCTAGGAAAGGGAAAGAAGTTCTTTCTGAAAGATCAATTGAATGTTTTAAATGTGGTGTGCATGGTCATTATGAAAACACGTGTCCTATGAAGAAGTTTCAAGAATGGGGTCACCTAGGACATACAAATATTCATTTACCAATACCTAATTCCATTCCGATGGAGGATGAAGAAACTGACAATGAAGAATGAATGGTATGGATTATTTCTTAACAAATGTTTTCCTATTATTGGAATCTTAGGATATGATTCATGATTTTGTTTGTAGGAAAGAATTATTTCAGAATAAGATGAAAAGGAATGGCTAATGGATCATGAAGAATGTTGAATGAGTAAGAAGTCATCATATAAGGGATTCAAGGGTTATGGTAGATTTTAGGATGATGAAATTCTTAGATGTATTAAGTCTCTTTTGATGATGGGGTTACATTAGAAGACTTTTTATAGTAACCCTAGTGTTTGATATGCGAAAATTTTATTCAAGGAATAATTATCCTTTCTTTTGTGGATATATTTATAAAGAACCATTTGGGATTATATGATCCTTGAATTTGAGGAAATTGCTGGTTAATACATTTTGGGTTGCAAAATGGAAGTTATTAGATAACCTTTTTGTTAAAATATGTTATGGTTATTTTTGATGAATTTATATCTTTTTGAGAATTGTTATAAAAATATATAGTTTTTGAAAAGGGACAACACAAAGACCATGTGACAACCCATCACGTCGGACGAAGCTGTGGGAATCGAACCCACAACCAAAGTGCAACTCATATTTATCGCCTACCACTGGACTACGTGAAGTCCCTAGTTAGTTTGAATGATTATTTTTAGTTAGATGATTTTATGAATTAAGAGTAAGTTGATTTTTTTAGGTTATCAATGGAAATGATTAACCTATCATGGAGGATATGTTATTAGGTTAATTAGTTTTCAGTATGAGACTATAAGAGTAAGTCATGTTATTTTGGAGAAAAATGTTAAAATTTATCTTAGGAGACTATGTGATTAAATCCTTCAGAAAATTGGGTTTCAATCTTAGTTTCGTTTACTTTGTAGAATTTTATGGATAGATATTTATTGAATGGTCTTTGTTGAACTTTGGGTTTTAGTTTTGGTTAAGGTCTAAATACATGGGAAGTATATAGTTATCTTTTGTGGATTATGTGATTCTCTAGAAGTTGATTATAGCTCTCTTAATGTGAACAAGTCATCCTAAATACTCGTCTTTTGGAGAAAATATGAGTTAGTGTAAGAAATATAGTAAAAGTTGAAAGTCAATATGACAATTAAGTATGCTTCTTTATGTTTTAGTTATGCTCATAAATAAATTGCTCAATAAAATGTAACTTAAAACAAAAATGTTGTCTGTTAATTTTTCCTACTGGGGAATCAAATACCGTTTAACCCATCACAAGTTTGTGATTTTCTTGTTGTTAACTTTCTCCTAGACATGTTTACTATCACTCTCCATCAGAACATGACCCTTTTTTTTTCCTCCATATCCATATTTTAATACATGGAATCCTAGTATGGTTTAACTCGGATGACATTAGTACTTCTCTCCTATTCTTTTAAAGTGATATTTTTACTGATGTGGGATTTTCAATGAAGCTTCCAAGCCCAATTTTAAAATTGCGAGGATGAAATTCCCAAAAGAGGGGAAGGATGCAACACCCCGGGTAAATAAAGAATATGACATTTTCATATTTATCCATATTTTTGCATAAAATATTAATATTACTTTAAAGGGAATGCTATGCTCGAGGGCGTACCCAATACGCAACAATGAGTTTCTTTGAAATCTTACGTTGCACTCTAATAATAAAATAATATTATTTTAAAAGGTAGTTAACGCCTAGCCATAATAATGGTGGGAATTAATGGAACTAACTAAAAAATGATTATATATGTTTGTCAAATATTTTTACTTCTATCTAATAAATGTTGGAGGCTTAAAATGAAAATGAATCCAATTTTAAGCATAAATCTTCTAATATTCATTAAAAGGTAAACTAACCGCCTTTTGATGGAGAACCCTTTTTAAATATACTTTTGACAATTTTATATGTTGTATTTGACAAAATAAAATCCTTCTTTTGAATCTGTACATCAAAATTTACTTTGTGTAAAATTTTGTTATTTTTCCGATAAAGATCATTTTTATTGAAAATGATGCATTTTAATTCAAAACCTCCTTTTAATCTGATTTATTTATATGGATAGATTATATTTTTAATTTATATTAGAGTGTATTTAGAATATATTTTTACCATTTAATCTAATGGTGGTCATTAGAATTAATTTCACTTTGAAATTGGACTTAAACTAGTGTCAATCTTTTAATATATATTGTTTCTTAAAAACACGCTATTTGATTTGACAGTGGGAATTAATTATTAAATTAATTAATGCAACATATATGTTTTGAATTTTTTAAAATAGACATCATTTTTGAATTCGGAATATCAAATATTTATTAGTGTGAGTTTTTGGTATTTTTCTGAAAAATTTCAATTTTGATGAATAGTGAAACCACTAAGTGGTAGTTTAAAAACTGATTTTTCATTTAAAGGAAACATTACAACTTATGTGATTTGAATTTCAAAAATCCGACATACATGGTTGTCATTAGGATGTAAAATGTGTTTCAATGGGATTAAAATAATTTTTTGGTGAATAGTAACTATTAAGTTTTTAATCGCAATTAGAGGTAATTAGTGTAATTTAAGGTAAAAATAATGTTTTAATAATATGAAATGACCTATACGCATGTCCTACCATCATTGTATGTGTCATGGCCGACCATGAAAATCCATGTGTCATCTTGGGGACCCCATGGAGCCACTTTGGTTGGAAAATGACATAAATAACTTTTTATTTAAAGTTAAAATAAAAATGTCACAAGCATGAGTTGTTTTACTAAAACAATTTTTAAATGGGGTTATAAAATTAATATTTTTGACTATAAATATTCATTATAAATCTAAAATTATTTCCTACATCATGATATTTTTTTTATAATTTTTAGACATTATATAAATTAATTTATTTATGACATCATGATGATGCAGCGATTACCTCATTAATAATGGATTTAAATAAAATTAAAAGATAATGTTAAAACTATAACATAAACTTGTAAAAGACCTATTTTATGAGTATATTTCGAACCCTTACCACCTTATCCTCGAAATAAATCAATTTGGGACCTTTAAAATCCGATACTCATTTGAAAATAAAGTAACATTTTGTAACTTTCCAAGAGTGACCCTCCTCTCCTCTTATAAAAGGCCCCCACCTCTACCACCTTACCCACACCTCTAAAGCCATTGGCTCGGCCCAACCCTGATAATTTTATCTTACACATCCCTATCATACTCCTAGAAGCCTCACTTTGGGTAGAAGTCTTCCCAAAGAAGCCTTTGAGCTCAAATCAAAGAGAGATACCTGATTTTAATGTAATGTCTTCACTTGTGTTCTTTTGTTTTATTTTTCTTCTCCAACCCCCTAAAATCTTTTTATTCATTTATTTTGTAAAAAATACAGTATCATAAATATAATAGGATTTTTTTATAAGAAGGATTCGGGCTGCACTTACACACACCTATATCTAATGGTTAAATAACATACTGTTTCTGTGGATGGTGAATTTCTGCCTCACGAAATGATGATTGTTCAATATTCTTTTAACACCCTAAAATTTGGACATTAAGATGTCAGTATATTTATATATGATATATAATATGTTTATGTTTTACTTAATATTCTGTATTTTTCATTTATGGAATACCTTTATGGTTTCCATTATGGATAAACGTGATATCTTCATTTTAGGAAGTACGGACTACCACCCCCTCAAAGTGATTTGATTCGTTAATACCATATGTCATACGTATAAAGGATAGATTTAATGATATTATATATGATACCATACTTTAATTATAATACTATTATGTATCATTATGTTTTAATTCCATTAAATAAGAAATAGAAATGGAAGTAGTATTCATGCGTACGTACGGCTTACCGCCTCCATGAACGGTGCATTTCATTTCTTACCTTTAAATGTTATGTAATATTATAAATGCATGTATTGAATGGATATATATGATATATATGATATCTAAATAATGAATATAATTCTGGATGTAATACATATTTTACCACATGAAAAACTTGTAATTATAAAGAGTTTATTTTTTACTCAAGTAGCAATGATCTACAAAACGACCATTATAAACATAAATAATTACATAGTGTTCATAGCATGGTAGTAAGTTATATAAAAAGAATAATGAACTTGAAAAAGGTATTTTATGAAAGTATAAATTATCTCAAGTTTATTATTCAGGAGTTTAATGAACGATCGAGTCAAGTCAGACCTGAGGTAAGGGATCCTACCCCTCTCTTTCTTTTTTTTAAGTACACTCTTTTATGTCATTCCTTTCAAGCTCATATTTCTTATGATTGGGATGTTATTTTATATTAATCTTACTATAATTTGTATTTTAATATGATGAGAGAACCTATTTTATCTCATCAATCCATTTTGGATGTTTTAATTGGCGTCGTTAGGCTGCTGAAATTTCGTAAGGGACTTTTTATCTCACTTTGTGTTTTTGTGAGATTCATGCTACATTTTCCAATATTTCCTTTTGAGTGGTGTATGTACTGTCCATTATTCTACTATTTTTGTAAAATAATTTATTTTATGAGTATTTAAATCAATGTTGTATATTCTTTCTTTCACGGGGTGTACGTTTCGAAAGTTACCCAAATCGGTAGGGGAACCTTTCACCATCCTCTTTATAAAAAACTTCTTTGTTATGTCTTTTAATTTTCATCTTATTATGTGGGGATATGTTCTTATATATCTTTATTGCCTTAAATTTTATGTCCAAGTGATGAGATACCCTTTATCTCTCTCATCAACTCTTTTTCTAAAATTTGATGTGACGTCGTTAGGCTGTCCAGGGAACTTCTTAACCCAATTTCAATTTCTTTGGGTTCAACATGTAGTTATTGAATATGTAATCCTTTGTATATGTGTGAATGACATTTAATTATTTTACACTTAATATCCACTTATATTGGGTGTATTTATATTTTTCTCACATAATTATGCGATTGATTTATCCTTAATTTAAGGATACAATCTTTATAATGGATTTCATCTCAATTTACATTTCCATTGAGGCTTCATTGTTGTTATGCACCAATTCACTCATATATTGTGTATATACTTTCATTTGGAATATTATATCATCAATCCCTTTATTCCCATGATATTATAAAGTTTTGATTAAATGTTATTCCTCAATTATTGTATTCAAGTGTCTATCATTTTGTTAAAAACCCTTTAACTAAAATATCGTTTTAAATGTTTTAATGATTTAATGTTATAAATATTTCTAATTAATATCCATGTTTTCAAAAGAGTTTTAAGGATTTATTTATATGGAATTTAATGGTTTACAATGTTAAAAGCTTCAATGAGGTATGGGACAGTTTGATTTAAAAATCTCTTTATTAAATGTTTTAAATGGTTTTGAAAATGGTTTTTAGAATGGATTCATTATTTCAATATCTTAAAATGTTATATTGTTATTGCAATGTGGGAATGTTATCTTTCCTTTATTCTTAAGTTATGTGCTATGATTATGTTATGGTTCTTGGGAATTTTTATGAAGATGGGTGGTTCTGTGATAAACTAAGGGTGGGTGAGCCCGATATAGCTCTCCAATGCATTGGGTAATGTGAAGGAGTTAAACGTTAAGGTTTCTCTGAAGAGATTTAGGGAATATACAGTGATGGGTATTCCAAAAGTAACCAAGAGGGTTACTCCCTACGTAAGTATGTTATGAATGCCTCAAGTTACCTTTATTTATTATGATTTCTATGATTTATTCATGATTTTATGAGGTATGTTAAAGTGATTATGTTTTATGGGTAAAGTATGATTTCATTCTTATGTATATATGTACTCATGTTTCCTTTCCATACTTTTTATAACCCTTAATGAGATTTTTATGCTCATCCCAAGTTTTTGAAATGTTTTTCATAGGTCAAGGGAATGGTACATGATATGATGATAGTGTCAAGGAAGTGTCAAGAAAGAATCCATGTTTTATTTTAAATATGTTTTCGTTGATGAGAAAAATGAATACTATCTTTTATGTAACCACTTTGTTTAAATTTGGAATTTAATGCATGTTTTATGATCTAATTCTCTAAAAATATAAACCTAAAAAGATACTCAATGTGTAATATTGTAATAACTCAAGATTAAGTAAGGTTTAAGGCTGGGGACTTATAGTAACTCCCATTGTAAATGAGGTAATCTATGAAGTAATGTATAAATTTTTAACTCGTACATTCTAATTTAAATTTCTATATGTGTATTTATTCTTCCAAAAAATTCATTACATAATAATAAAATAATAAAATTATTATAATTATTAATTAGTTTTATTATTATAATATGGGTAAAATCATTAACTGCTTTCCCCTATTCTATTAAGAAATAAAACTTACATTCATGTGTTGTGTAAACTACTGTCTCCACTACACAACATGTTTCATTTCCTATCACTTAAATTAAAATATTGATATAATAACCAATTTAATATATATGTATGATATTTATGAATTGTTTTATATTATTAAATTATAAAATATAACACTTGTATTTCCTAATTTTTTGAAAATTAAATCATCATCCATGTATATGTGTAGACGACACCTTCCATGGATTGATCAATTTCTATTTTTATTTTCATATATGACACACATGGATTATTATGATAATGGTAGTAATTAATAAATATTATTTTTTAATTCAATATAGTTATATAAAGTGTTTTTAAAAAAAATATTAACATTGTGTTTAATAGATAACCATGGTAAATTCAACCGTCCCAAATAGAGTTCTAAAAGGAAAAAATTATTTCATCAAATTATATGATAATTTAAAATAAATTTCATTATGGTTATAATTTTTTATTACCTATATATCACACATAAAAACACTAAATTATATCATTATGCTTCTGGTATAATTATATTAAAACTAAATCACTTCTTAATAATCAATTCATTATGATATGTTTTTATTTGGGTTTGTTTAACCACATACTTGAAAAATCATATAAATTTATATTATGGATAATGATGTGAATTTAATTTATGGTAATATATGATTGAAATAAGTAAAATGTGTTTTTATTATTATATAATATTAATATAAATATTTACATCATTAATTAATATAACTCTTTTAGATCAATAAGAAATATCAGAACATGCTCATCAAGAAATTCATATTTAAGTATCATATCAAAAAAATATAATAGAATAAAATTATAAAAATATAAATAATAATAATGAACCAATTTAGTCACATTATTTTCATTAAATGGTTATCTTCATGAGATGAAAGAAAAAACACCCCACTATTACGAAACATGTTCAAAATGATCAATATTACTCTCACATGATATTGAAAATAAATAATAACTAACTAATATATATATATATATATATAATAATTGTAAATAAATTTTATAAAAGGATATAAACAACTATAATTTTCGTAATAGATGATTAATTTTTTCATTTTTTTGTATAAGAGGTTAGACGGTAATCAACTAAGCAGGAATTCAAGGTTACTATTTTTGGACTCAAATCCAATATCTTGAAGCATATTTCTTATTTTCAACCATGAAATATTTGATATAGTGTGATTACTACCTAATTAGTATATTTTACCTTATCTATGTAATTCATGGGTTTTAAATATCCATATTAGGTTCTTTATTTAAATGTGATTGGATTCATAAGATACCAAATTTTTATGGTTTTTTATTAACTCAACACTATTTACTGAGTTATAATGATTCTTCTTGAAATTCCTTTTCCAATATTGGTATCTTCGATCTTAAGACATTATTTCAGGGAACATTTCTTATATCAATATGAAAATTACATATTGATTAAAATATACCTCCTTGATGGATTTATATCATTTTACCTTCATATTTCACTTATAATCTTCTTAAAATTAGTTTTTGGAAACTCTTTTCTAATATGGTTATTCACCAAATGTATTTCCAAAAAATTAATTTTTTTCCATACATTCAAAATAAAATACATTATCTTATAGCCCAAATTCATTTTTGATATCCTATATATATTTTAAATCATATATTATTAAATATTATTTTTAAAATTAAATGTTTTAAATGGGTTTTATGGTTATCTATTTGAAACCATTGTTTTATTTTCAAGGATCCACTATTTGATGTTACTAGATAAAAATTAAATATTTTCAAAAATAATAAATTCACATTTGAAAAAATAAATTTTCAATGTGACTCTAACAACTTCTTCATGATAAAAAAAATTATCTAAAAAATATTGTATGATTCCACCCCAATTTTACACTTTATCTCAAAAGGGATTATTAATTGGAAAATTATTTTCGATGAATCTCCATATAAATTATACAATGAAATAATCTTTTTGGGTGCTTTAATTTTTAGTATCAACTATTTAAATTCTTATGACCAATTTTTGAGATACCATCTCTAAGTGTTACAAAACAAATTTTTCTTTCCATTAATTATTTATGACATGTTTAAGGAATTTTTTTAATGTGGAATCATATGTATACATCATTTATCGGTGGGTTCATGGATATCCCTTCAATGAATTCGTAATTTTTATATCTCTTGAACTAAAAAGGGTACATGGGAGGATATACCCATGATAAAGGGAATGTGGGAGTAATTATAAAAATAAAAAAGGTATGATTTTGGATTAATCCTAATAAAAAAGGTATACGATAGGATTTAACCCATGACAAAGGGCATATGAGAGGATTAATCCAAAGAAAAATGGGTATGAAAGAGATTTTATCCCAATCCCATGGGTATATAGGGGGATTAACCCAATCATAACAAGGTAAATGGGTGATTATCCCAATCCAAATATATAATGAATTTATTATTGGGTTTCCTTGAAATATTATTTCCATGGTTATCTTTATTCCCCACTATTATTTCATAATTTTGTGCCAATGATTACACTCCTCACATCCTATTTAATGTCAAATGATTTCACACACTTTTTTTAATGTATATTTTTATTCTTTTGAGATTTAATTTCTTCATATTATGTATAATGTGAAATGTTTATTATTATATTCTCTTTTAATAACATATTTTGCACATGATCATGCTTCCTCTTATGTTTATGATCTTACCCTTGATGACATGTTTATAAGTTTTTTTACAGTGTTTGACCTCACCAATTTATTATATTCCACTTACATTGGTTATGAAGATGTGTAAAACTAATGATAAGTATATATCAGATTCTAGTTTGGTTCTATTATGGAGAAATGTTCACATGGGTTGCCTATATAAATTTTCATCAATGACATAAAACCTTCGGTTTTCCAGTTTGATTGATAACCTTTCATATATAATTATTATTAAAGTAAACTAATGAAATAAATGTATATGTTTAACCTAAGACAATATATTTGGTATCAAATTGAGGGTTTAGTTATTTGTAAGGGTTTGGGTATTTGTTTTTTTAATTGTATAAGGAAACATTTGAGAAACCCAAGGAATATATATTTTTATAGGATAACACCCTGATCTTTTGGTAATGTAGAGATTATATGATTTCACTAGAAATTATATCCCTTTAAGGATAATAAAAATTTGATGTGATTAGTTCATAGATAAACCTAAGGGAAATCTCCCTAAAAAGGATAGTTTAGTATAAACTCAATCATCACTCTTATGCATGATTAGTCGGCCTAAAACTACATACCTAGCTACAATCTCCTAAAGGATATTTTTTGGTTAAAGAAATTCTATTAACAATACATTATGAAGGATTCATTAAGTTAATGAATCATGTCAATGAATATGATAAAACTATATGAAACCAAGAATGATTTAGGTTGAACTGAAAGCTAATGTATTAATTTGGATGAGTGTGATATTTTGAGGTTGGATATTTTAAAATTTTAATTATCCTATAATAATTATTTCACAGTGTTAATTTTTTATCACTCTAGAATAACTATTTCTTGTTTTAGAAATGTATATATCTAGGATGAACTATGGTAATAATGGATGTTATGGAGAATGAAATAATTTTTCCAATGAGAAACTGAATGGGAAATAATTTGGTGTTGAAAATCGTGTGGTTATTCTTACCAAATTATCTCAATTTATTATTGACATATTGATTCATTAAAAAAATTAAATCACACAAAAGAATATAATGATAGAGTTTTATAGAATATCATGTGATTAAGATGATGAAGGAAATAATGTCTATCTTCTTACATGTCAAAAATATTGGAATAATCACCCAAGGTAATGTATCATAGGATTAAGAAAATGTTTGAATTATGGAATTATTTTCTACTGAACTCATGATTATCACTTTTTAGGGATTATTTTGATAAGAAAAATGGAGGAGAAGAATGTATAATGGCTCAATTTTTTTTGATTTTGGGATATATTCAAATCGATTCCCTAAACCAACAAATATAGAGGATAATAGACATCAGAAACCCCCTAAACCAAGGATATAGGGTAAATCCTATGTTATCCATAATACTAATAGTATATAAATAATAAAAGGTTAAAATTTATACTCACCCTCTACTCTAGATTTGTGTATCTGCAATTAAATTTTTTTTCTAGTCATCCTAATTGGATTAGGAATTATTCTAAGAGAATCAACAAAATACACCAATTATTTTATATTATCCCCTATTATTACTATATCACATGCCTAGGTTTAATTAATATACTTCATGAAAGTCTAATTATCCCTTGTTTAAATTAATTTAATGTTAATTGTGACATATTTTTTCCATATACCTGAAAAATCAACACTAATAAAAAAAGGGAATCACTTTTCATATTTCAAACCAACCTTTGATCATTTATTAGTTAAATTTTGATTATAACCACTCTATTAAAACTAATTCCGTTATTAATGTTATGACACATAATCATTATGGATGGTTGTCATAAATTATTGGAGAAAAAATCAATATATATATTAACATATTCTAATAAAAAACGAAATATTTCCTAACATTGTTGATAAAACTCTAGAAATTATACTATTACTCTTTTAAATATCTTAGACACCTTTTTTGTTACATTATGAAGGGATAAATAACATTATGATGATTTAATTTATTTATGACAAGGAGAATGTAAACCCCCAAGATTTTGGAATATATATTTTTAAATAAATACTTTGTTTAATAACATTCTCAATATAAAAAACTGAACTAATAAGTGTCAAAAAAATATTAATTATTATAAAAATTTAATAATAGTAAATCCTTTAGTAAATAATAAAATATTATTTGATTATAAATGATTAAATTTAGAGTAAATTTAATAATATGATATAATTTATAAAAGCATTTTCTATTATAAAGTAATTATTTAATGTATTAATAAATTATAATATGACAATTTAAAATGATTTTATTGATAATATATAATATTTCAAGCATATAGAGTAAATTACTTCTCCAAAACTATTTACCTAAGTAAAAATCAATAGGGGTGAACAAAAGTTTTAACCATGATGGAAAGACTAAAAAACATTATTAAAAATGTATGGGAATGGGTGTTTGAGGAATTTTTCAACCAAATAAAATTTTTGTATCAATTATTTCCAAATTTTGGATCTAATTTCCAGGAGATTTTCCAATTATTAAAAAAATAGGAAATTTATAAAAATAACATCCCTTTTCCTTTAAAAAGGGGAACTACCCTCATCATTTCGCCTAAAACAATCCCACATATTTCAGCTAAAACATTGAAAAACCATCTCCCCAACATTATTATCTACCTTAAAAAGTTTTTTCTCTTCCAAAAATACCATACCTTAAAGGAAAAACCCTCTATGGAATTGATATAATCTATAAGGTGAGGTACACATTTCTAACCGCTCACTTCTCATTTATATTTCTTTATTTTCATATATTCTTCTAAAAACTAAATTTCAACTTATTAAAACGAAAACATTAGTACCATTTTTATACTAGTATGTTATTTTTATGGTGATAAAATAATGAATCATTTTTCCCATTTCTATTAAGAAAAATGTAACTGTCATTCACAAATTGTGTGGACTACCTCCTCCAAGACCCAACATGTGTCATTTTCCATACCAACCATAAAAGGATGGTATTTAAAGTAATTTAATATATAATTATGATATTTAGGACATATTTATCCTTACTAAATGATTAACTATGTTTCTAATTTTCCCATTTCTATGGAAAATGAAAATATAATCCATGTGTATGTGTGGAAGACCGCCTCCATGGAATGATAAATTTTTATTTTTATTTTCCTCACACCCATACCTGGATGGTAATGATAATGTGTTTAAGGGATGGATAAAATTTTTATGAAATTATGAATGTTTTTTAATTAAAAATTTCACATCCTATTAAAAAAAGAGCAATAAAAACCCATGGTAAATTAAACCATCCAAAAGTGTGTTCTATTTAAAAAATAATGATTTATTCATATTTTGTAATAAATTAATATAGGTTAAAATTTTCTTATAGATTATTCCAATTAAGATATATCACACTAGTATGAAATAAATAATATCATTATACTTCTATTATAAATATATTCTAAAAAAATTATGTCACATTCATCCATTTACTTTGTATATTTTTGTTTTCGATGGTTTGATGTCATACTTGAACAATGATTTAAATATATATCATGGATCAATATAGGAACTTAATTTCATATAATATATGATCTGAATAAGTAAATAATTATTTTTATTGGTTTTGTAACAGTAATATAAAATGTTAACCCATTACAAGAGAAAATAACCCCTAATTACTAAGAATCATTGAAAAATTATCAGCTCCCAATTCAAAATTATGGATCGTACTAAAAATTAATATATAATAAACATATAAATATTTAAATAAATATAAATAATAAAAAATTAGTAACTTCAATTATATGGTAATGATTATTTTTGGAATAATAATGAAAAACAACACTGTTATTCTGGAACTAGTTGAAAAGGATCAATAGTAATCACACTCAGTACCGAAAATAGATGATAATGAACTAATATACTTATATGGAATAATTTTAAATTAATTTTATAAAATTTTATATATAAAAATTAGGTTATTATCTATTTTATTGAGATATTATTTTTTATATTGAAATTTATAGAGTGATCAACTTAGTGTAAATTCAAGGTAAAGGATTCATGTCTCATATTTAATTTCCCGAGCCATGATTCTTATTCTTATCCATGGAATAATTGATATGTAGTTACTAATACCTATGGAATATATTTTACCATATTTATGTAATTAATTTGGTTTTAATATCCAAGTAATTTTCTTTATTTAAATGTCCTTTGAATCAAATGATACTAAAATTATAAGGGTTTTTGTAAACATTACTACATTCATTGAGTAATAATTTATCTTTTTATTATTCCTTTTAACAAGATTGGTTTATTCCACATAAAATTTTATTTCATGTTAATTTATCTTTCACTTAGTTGAAATGAATTGTTTTATTCAACTATTTCTCAATTAATTTATCTCCCAAAAAAATTATATCATTATGTAGAATGATTCACATCCTCTTTAAATATGATTTCCATTACTTGTAAATATTTTAAATTCCATCCAATGTTCTCTGTAAGACTGGAAAATCCAATTATGTGTTATCTAATTTGTAATTCAAATTTATGTTCCCCAGTATTCTGTAGAATCTTTTCATTACACTTTTCTGATATGGTTTTCCAACAAAATTATTTTAAAATTATCAAATTGTTTTCTAACCTTTCAAAATAAAATGGTTTATCTTCCACTATAAATTAATTTTTTGAAAATGATTTTGTTTTCACAATCATATTTTATTGAAAATTCAATTATAAAAGTAAAAAAATTTGAATTATTTTCACTTAACCTTTTTGAAATCGTTTTTTCATTTTTTAGGATTTATTATTGAAGATTATTTTAATATTAAATTTTTTCAATTTTTTTTAATTATCATTTTGTAAAAAAAAATTATTTTCTAAGAAAAAATATTGTATGCTACTTTAACGAAATTAAATATTTTTCAAAATATTTCACTTCACAATTTAAAAAAGGAATTTTCACAGTGACCATAACATTTTATTTTACTCTAATTATAACAATAACATATAAAAAATATTTTATGATTTCACCACCATTTTACTCTTCATCAATAATGGATTTATTTCATTAGAAATTATTTTTGATAAATCAACTTTTAAATTTTCCAATAAAATAATCTTTTTTTATTGATTTTTTAGCAACCTTCATTTATATTCTTGAGGTCAATTTTGGTGATACCATCTTGAAATGTTGTGAAAACAATGTTTTCATTTCAGGGGTTGTTTATGATGTGTTTAATAATTTTTTAAAGTGGAACAATATGTAATAATTATTGATGGGTGGGGTCATATATCACCCTCCAATATGTTTGTAATTATTTTAACTCACGAGCTCCAAATTTTACACATGGGGATTTATCCCATGACAAAGGTGAATGATATGAGTTATATAAGTCCAAATGTTGCTTAAAAAGTTTTGTCTCAAGAAAAGGGGTACACCGGACGATTTACCCTATGCCAATGGATACAGAGGATAATTTTTCCTTAAAAAATGTTATATTGTATGATTCATCCCATGAAAAATTGTAAACTAGTGGATTTTTCCAATGATAATTTGGTACAATGGAGGTTTTATCACAAGAACATGTGTATATTTAGACATTATCCCATTCCCAATAAGGTACATGGGTGATTATCTGAAAGTTAATATGTGATTAAGGACTTGGTTTATTTCTTTGAAATATGATTTCTATGCTTATATTTGCTCCATACCCTTATGTCATAATTATATTCCTACGATTATTCTCCTAAACTTATGTTTAATATCCAATGATTTTACACACATTTCCCATGGTATATGTTTGTTCATTTGATATTTCATTTCCTTCTATAATTAATTATTAAGAATAATTATATTTAAATAATCTTTAATAAGTTTTTACACCATTCTCATGTTTTCCCAAATTATTATGATCTAACCCGTGATGAAATGCTGATAAGTTCCCTATATATAGAATTTGTCCTCACCCCTTTCTTATGTTTCCCTTAACTTGGTTATAAAGAAGAGTTTAACTTATGATAAGTCAATAATGGATTCTAGTGTGGTTCAATTATAGAGAAATTTTAAAATATGTTACTTTTTTAACTATTCCTTGAATAACCTAAACATTTGTTTCTCTGATTTTTCTGACTATTTATGGGATGAAATAATTATTTATGTAAAATAATGAAATAAACATGTATGTTTATCTTAGGTCACTAAAATTAATGTATCAATTTAAATTTTAAATTGGGTTTAATATTATACTAATTAATTTTTAATTCTATTCCAATATTTTAAAGAAATATTTATAGAAAACTAAATTTAAATATATATATATATATATATAGTTTCCATTATAAATCATGAGTATATAACTATAGGTAAAAAATAGAATTTGATTTATTAGATTATTTATAATTATGGAAAGTGAATCTGGGAAAGACCTAAATGATTTAATATGCTTTAAAAACTCTTATAAATGGAATATCCTTGATGAACCAACAATTATAATCCAATGGTGATGTATTAGACTCTAACAATAGTAAATAAACACCCCATAATTATTCATATCATTTATCCAGTATACTAAAATGGATATATTGAAATATAAAACAAATTTTAACCAAACAGTAGGTGCAATACTTCAATAATCATTTTACTCATCAATCAATGAAAATACACAACTTAATTAGACCTATGAGGACCTATATAAATGTCTAAAATCAATAAAACCATTAAAAAAATCAATCAAAAATGGAAACAAAACAAATAGTGATAAATGATTAGAAAATAACCCATCAATTTATTCTTTGACCAAAAAAGGGAAAACTAAATTATTATAAGGAATTTTTCTATGAATCTGGAAAAATTCCTAATCAATGAACCCACTCATAGAACGGGAAAAACAATGGTACTGAGATAAAGATTGGGAAGAAGGAAGGGTATACTTGACGTTATTTAATCATGAATAAATACACATGATTCAGCTAAAATACACAAAATTATTTTAGTATGGATCAAGAGAATATTGGGTGTGGCCCTGGATGGGTATTCGATTAAGAGTAAATGAGTAGAGAGCATGAGATATTCAAGATTTTAAAGAGGGGAAGGGAAATTTCATAATTTTCCTAAAATAAATATACATTTAAAATTCCCTAAGAGGTTTATCATCTACCCACTAGAAGGCCATCAGTTACCTGGTGGTCCTCTTGGGGCACCCCTTAGTGACCATGTCCACTAGTTTACCAATACCCCACATCGAGAACCTAGTTCCACCATTAGTCTTGTGACTACAAGCGGTTCCATCTCTCGACTACCCAAACCCCAAAAATCATCACTAAACCTCAAAACCCGTACCAAAACACCTAAGGAATCTTCCCTAATTAACCAAAATCATTTATCTATCAACTAAATTTCCTAAAAATATAATTATAAAGGATAAGTTACTAGAACCCCACTATCAAAATGTTTTTCATCCTTGAAAAATAAATGGAAGTAGCCCACTTGACCACTCATAATCCTCTAATTATCTAAATTTATTAGAATCATGCCAATACATAACCTTAATATCTCATCACAACTCCAATAATTTTCCTCTAATTGCATAAATACTTCAATATCTTTAAATCAAAATTCCAAAAATGTGTATTGTACAATACCTCAAGAAACTAAAATATACTTTCTAACAACTCTATGATGTTTATCACTAAAATATTAATCACAAAATCTTTAATTTTATAAAGAAAAATATTAATATGTATAATATAATATGGTCTTACCTTAGATAAAATGATACTTTTTCTATAAATTAGTAACCAAGGTAAAAATACATACTCTTACCCATATTCCATCTATTTCAATTTTTCAAAATTGTTTATTTATGAAAAATGTCTTTAAAATAAAATTCCAAAACCCCATTTTAGAATATTTTTAATAATGTATACTTTAACTAGACACCTTTGGATTACTTTTTAAAAACTCACTTCCATTTCCAAAATTCAAATGATGAATTTTTTAAAATCAATATAATTTGAAAAAATATTATTTCATGTGTGAAATATTTTATTTTATCTTATAAAATATATTACTTGTCGAAAAATTAGGATATTATGATTAATATAACGTAACATGTATTCTAAATTTATTTTCAGGGAAACTGAAACTGAATTCTAAACAGCTATCATGATCACAGTGATAATGGTAATAATTGGTTATATATATCTCGATGCATGAATATAAAATGAAAATAAATAGTGAATCATATAAACCAAATAACAAGAATAAAACATGCACAAGGAGTAAAAAAATAAAATGTGTAGAATAATAACGTGTTAATTAAGGATATGATGAAAGTATAACAAAAATGACATAAAATTATAATATATAATTCATTATAAACAATAACATTAGGAAAGGTAGAAATCATTTGGTATTGAATAGAGGTATTCTTATCGAGAATGTAGAGAAGGAATTATTGGTATTAGAACATGTAATAAGTGACAAGTTTCTAACAAAAATAAATAGATTTATCTCAATAAAAATAACCAATAGGAGGTTCATATTAATTTAATCATCACCGATATATATATATATAACACTATATAGTTATCTTTTTGAGTCATTATTTAATAAAAACATCCTATTAATTTTAATGTTAATATGAAAAAAAATAAGAAACGGCATGGAGTAACATGTTATCCTATAATACATACCTAATGATATTTTCTTATAATGCATAAACCGTAAGATAAAGTCAATCCTAATAGATCCTTTTCACACCTATATGTTCATTCATACATATGATAGACGTATTTAACTAGATACCCCCATCAACACTTGTGGTGCCTACCAAACTACTCAGATATCCCTTGTAACATGAGAGTATTCCATAAAGAGATTCGATATACCTTTTGTGGGGTACGTCTCTAGTATTGACTATCCTAGACCCATCATACTCTCTATCAAATAATCATAAAGATATAAATGATTAATGGAATCATTTTCCATGATTTGATACCATATTTTAATAGTGATAGACTGAATCACCCATATGATACTTTGATCAGGACACTATACTACCTCATGTGATGCTTCTAACCAGAAAAGGATAAAAAAAGTATTGGCGGTATAAGGAATATTGGATGATGTTGGGTTTTCCCCATATATAAATTTAAATAAAATTGTCAGAGAAAAATAATATTCAAACTGACTAATTTAATCCCAGACAACAAAGGAACACATCCTAAGTAAGATATATGATATAAAATAGAACTGAGGCACACATGAATATATCAAAAACCCAATATCTGATCTTCAGCTCCCTCACTGAGTAAATCACAACCAGTACACACAATGAACATATAGAAAATAAAAAAATTGTCCAACATCTACAAGTAATTATGGGTACATTCAAAATAGATAAAGATGTTACATGTCCAGAAAGGATCACATATTGGGTGCGATCATAACATACTCAACATAAATAAACCATGATTTCAAAATATATGAAATATAGTTTTTTTTGTTCTTTAGATTCATATAATCATCTTAATAATGTACAATAAAAAAATTGCAAGTGTTTATCAATCAATTCATAGAATTAGAAGATAAAACTACATTCAGAATATCAGAATTCTCGGTTAATAATGACTCCCTTTAACAGGTTGATCCATACTTTTTATACCTAATTCAATCCTTGTCTCATGAACTAAGATGAGTTGGACTATTCAATATTCTAGTAATACCTTATAAAGAGGAATAAATTAGAATACAGGAATGTGTATTCTATAAGGGATTAGCAATTAAATATACTCAAATCTTGGTGATATCTCAACTTATCACTTTGAGAATAGGTAAGGGTTATAATAGAGTCCATGAGGACATATAGAACATCCCATATATATTATTTGGACACCACTGAGTGGGATCCTATGTACAGTTTATATATTAGGAATATGAGGAAAAGAGTGTATCTGGGAACTATTCAACACAAATATATGAAATATACCTATTACAATTGAAAAATATAATTGCCATATATAAATTCATTATCCATGATCAAGGTGAATTATAAGTTATAAAAATAAACAAGAAAGACAAAAAATGTTTTGATCATGGTGAACATATAAAAGTTAGTATTAATCCAGGAACATGTGCTTCTATATTTAGTATATAAAATGAAAATGTATTTTTTTATAAAATACAACTTAAAAATACATAGAGAGTTTTATATTCAAAGAAGTTTTCTGACCTAGGATTGGGTTAATTAGAGAAAAAATTATAATTTAGTAGAGTTTAAAAAATTAAAATAAATAAAACACTTCATTTGTGCAAACTCCACAAACAAAGACACCCATCATAGAACATTTAATTGACCTGTGAAAATAATTTCAAAATTGTCGATTGGCATTAACTTCCCCAATAAGGGGTTTTGAAACCAGTTGATAATAATTTTCATAAAAACTCCTTTAGAACACTTTGAAAATTATTTATATCAAATATAAATATTATATATATATATATAAATCATTCATAAAATATTATTTTTAAAATTCATATAAAAAATATCTATTTGAAAACAATTTAAATTATTTTGAAAATCACATTAAAATATTAATATTTTTATTGGTTAAAATGAAACTCGAAAGATTTTATAAAACCCTTGTGGACGTAATAAATTCTACCAGTATAAAATGTTCTATGAGGCCCTAGTTTCACTCTCCATTCCTCATTCTCCCACCTGATACCCAAGGGGAGAATTAAATTTTTAAGACAATATATTCTAAATATTTACTGTTTTCATAAATTAACCATTAAGAACATTCCAAACTATTACATATATTATTTTCATAGAAGAAAATAATTTCCTAACTTTTAATATTGGATCTGATACTTTTCAAATAAAAATTTATGAGAAATATATGTTTCTAAAAAATAGTTACTTATATTTAAAATGAACATTTAAATTAAATCAATTTCTTGTATTAAAATGCATGAAATTTAATGAGAAATTATAGAATATGGCCCTTTATACTAACATTTATGAAATAAATGAACATAAATTACAATTTTATACATAAAATTATAATTTGAAAAATATATAAATTATAAATAAAAAACATACCTTACCTTCAATCTACATGTCCTTTATCTTTCTCATATTGAGACAATCTCTTTCCATAACAACTTAAGACAGCTCGGGATGGTATCCTGCCCAAAATAGGGCAGCTAAATTGTTTCTAGGGAATTTTGGAAGATAAATATGAAGGATATGGTTGATCTATAAGGCTCACGGTGACGAAATTAAGTGAAATAAAGAGTCTATTTTTATAATTGAGGTGAGGGGAAATTTTGGAATTACTTAAAATATTAAATTATAATAAGACTATTATAGGGGTGAGAACTTCCCAAAAGGACTAAAAATATCATGAAATTATATTTTAGTCCAAATATATTCATATTTGGAATTATTCAATATTTTTTGTGATTTTTAAATAATTAAATAAAATATGGTATTCATGGAAAACAACTTTTGTCAAATGTTACACTATTCATTACTATGACATTAAAAACAACAAAAAAAGATTAAAATTAAAAAAATTATTATATCTTATACATTTTATAGTTGTCTGCATAATTATTGGTTCAACATAATTATATTAAAATAGATTTATTTAAATAATTTTAAAATCATTTATTTTATTTTATCAATTAAATTAGTAATTACTGCATCATCATTGTGCAAGCATTTAAGATAATTATTTGTTGCCTAAATATTTAATAAAAATACATGATTAATATAAATATTTTATATTTTCAAATAAAATTTATGGATAAAAATAGAATTTATAAAACCATATATTAAATTTTGATAATTATAAAAAATTATAGTATTGATAACGTAACTTTCTTTTAAATAAAATATTATAACAGATTAAAGTAATCCTAGTGGATCTAAAAGGTCCCAAATTGGAATAAAATAAGCTTAAGTACGATAATTACTCATCAAAAAATATTTATTCAAATATTTGGGTCATTTATTTGTTAATAAAATTTTAACTAAAATAAATTTATAGATTTCTCTTCTATATGCACAAACATTTCATCATCATTGTATAAGCCTTAAATTAAATTATTTAATATATGAAGACTAAAAATAAATTACTACAGAAAAAATAAATTAAGTAGGTTAAATATAATCATTTTTATTTGTTCATTATATATATTTATTTATAACCATTATAAGAAAGCTTCATTAATTTGTTAATTTTACGTTTCCCGTCCTGTGTAAGCGTTGAACATGCATTCAGAGAAGATTCTTGCTATATAACTATAAAATTTGAAACTATCTAAAAAACATAAATTATACAAAATAATTAATAAATAATTTATGAATATAATTTTTATCAATGAATTATTATCTATAAGGAACCAAATTTGACTTTTTCAACACTATGTAGGCGTTGCGTCGGCACTGATGGTGGTTTTTATGTTTATCATGATTTAAATTATAATTTATATGTTCTGGATTATTTTTGTAAGCTATTTATATAATAATTTATTACTATAGAAATTAAATAAGTTTGATAAATTCTTATATCCTAATTATGTCTTGATGAAACCATAAAAGATACTATATTTTATAAAAAATTTACCTTTTACAATTCACAAAAAATTCCACTTCTTGAGAAAATTGATAAAATTTCACCATTGCATAATTATGATATGGTGATTTCAATAATGATGTAAATTTTATCAATTAAAATTTATAAAAGTTCCAAAAATTAGTTTTATTATCTATACATAAAATGAAATAAAAATCATTTTTGAAGAAAATATATTTCTCAAGATTATAATGACATATTGAAAATTTAGTTATGATTTTATAATAATTTATAAATAAATTTATATTTATTAGGAACTAAATATTTATTTCATAACTAATTTATTCTTATTCAGACCTAAAAAAATTAATGAAAAGGTTAAAATTGTCCCATTAAACTAATAATAATTAGTTGTTCATTTAAGCTTGATGTGACGTATCTTATGCACTCTTGAACATGGTGATTACCTTTAAAATATCATGATGTTGCATTCTCCCCACCTTAAATGTATTTATTAGTTACAATTAATTTTTTAAACATTAAAAAATAATGAATCTTCATATTTAGAATTTAGAAAAACTAGAAATTCTATGGGAACTTACTTATCTAAAAAAAATTCTATCACTTAAAATTTTTTCCCCAAAAGAAAACATCTAATATCAAAAGATTCCTAGACCATTCCCATGATACCAAAATATAAGGACCTAAACCTAAGTATTCTCATTCAATACAAAAAAATCTTGTGTATTTTTTATAAAAGTTAATTAAATTATACACTGAAAATTTTAAAATCCATGACCCTTTCTAGTCTAGGTTTTGGAGAATTATTCGAAAACATAGAATTAAACAGAGTTTTAAAAAAAATTGCTAAAAATAATCATGTGCACCGACTTCATAAGTGAAGTCTCTGATCTTAGAACTTTTAATTGAGCATTAAAATTATTTTAAAAATAAGATATGACAATTAAATTTCCTATTAAATGGGTTTTAAAACAATTGGAAATGTTTTTATAAAACCACATTTATATCCCCTTTCAATTTATTTATATAAAATATTAATATTTGTTTTATATAAAAAAATTTAAAATTACATTTTTTTTGAAAATTCATTTCAAAATTATATAATTGAAAATAATTTGATTTCTCATAATAATCACTTGAAAATATTTATATTTTTGGGGATTAAAATGATAGTGAACATAAATTATAAAACTATTATGGACACAAGAAATATCACCAGTAGGAAAATGTATTATGAGGTTGTGGGTTCACTCCCCATTACTCATTCTCCCTCCATATACCCAATCACTGTATTAAATTTTTAAGAAAACATTTTCTAAAGATCTTTATTTATTATAAATAACCCATCGAAAACATTCCAAAATATTACACATATTATTTTCATTGAAGAAAATAATTTGGTAACTTTTAATCTTGTAAAATTCACTTTTAGAAGAAAAAAAATATGAGAAATAAATTTTTCTAAAAAATTATTACTTACATTTAAAATATTCATTTAAATTAATTTAAATACTTATATTAAAATTTCAAGAAATTTGATAAGTAATTATACAATATGGCCATTTATGCTAACGTATATGAAATTCATGAACATAAACCATCATTTTATAAATAAAATGATAATTTAAATAATAAAAACATTAGAAGTAAACAAAACAACCCTTACCTTTAGTCTACAAGTAATTTATCATCTTCTAATTCAGAAAATCCATCTACTTACATCTTTTGACCACTAAGGATGGTATTATCCCTAAAATAATGATTCTAAAATGTTTCTATGGAATTGTATAAGATAAATTGTTGGGATATGGTCCCGATAGAAGGCTCGAGGTGAGAAATTAATTGAAATATAGAGTCTTTTTTTATAATAGACATGAGAGAAAATTTAATAATTACATAAAATAATAAAATTTAATATGTCTATTATTGAGTAAAAGAATTCCAAAAAGGCCTAAAATATCAAAATATTCCATTATCAACAGAATAAAATAATATTTAGCATTATTCAATAATTATTTAATTTATAAATATTTTTAGCCAATATTTTTTTCATGGAAAATATTTTTTGTCAAATTTTATACTATTCATTAATATATCTTCAAAAAAATTAAAAAAAGTTTAAAATTAAAAAAAAAAATTATTTCTTAAAAATTTCACAGTTAATTCACTTATTAAATTAAATATTTTAGAATATATTTCTCTAAATATTTTTAATCTAAATTTTTCAATTTTCTAATTAAACTAATAATTGTTACATCATTTTTGTTAAAGACATTAAGGTATTTATTTTTTACCTGAAAATAAAAACAATATTATAATTTATATAAATCATTTTGATTTCCAAATTATCTTTATGGTTGAAAATAGATTCTATAAATCCATATAGTAAAATGTAATACTTATTAAAAAGCATAGTGTTAATAAAGTGGCTTTCATTGAAATAGAATATGTTAGGGGATTAAATTAATCCAACTGGATCCAAAAGCTCCCAAATTAGAATTAAATAATATTATTTTGAAAAATTAATTATCCAATTTTTTCAAACTTTTAGGTCATATAATGGTTCTGATAATTTCAATTAAAATAATTTTATTGGTTTTTCTTCTTCTTGCATAAGCACTGAATCATCATTTCATAAACATTAATGTTAACTATTTCATATAGATAACTAAAATTAAAATAATATCATAAAAAACTAATTATGTTAAATATAATCATCTATATTCATTAACTATGTAAATTTACATATATTAATTTCAATAAAACTTATTTAATTTTTTATTTTGACTTTTATTACCTTACTCAGGCATTGCACTTACATTTAAATAAGATTTATGTTATATAACTCTAAAATTAGAATCTATCAGAAGAAAACATCAATTATACATAATAATTAATAAAACATTCATGATAATACTTTTTATCACACAATGTTCATCTATAAGGAAAAAATTTGACTTTTTCAATGCTGCACAGGCGCTGCATCGGCACTGACAATGTTTTTTATATTTATCATGAAGTAATTTATAATTTATATGTTCTGGATAATTTTTGTAAAATATTTATATAATAATATCACTACATAGTAATTCCATAGGTTTAAAGATTTTTTTAAAAATAATTATGTCTTTCTAATACAAAAAATTATATCGTACTTTATAAAAAAATATTTTTTAATATTCACACAAAATTCAACATTTTTAGAAAATTTTCAAAATTTTAATATAGGATAAATATGATATGATGATTTCAAAAATTATGTTTATATTTCCAAATAAATTTTATAAAATTTCTAGAAATTAATTATATTATTTTTACATAAAAATAAATAAAAAACATTGTTGGTGGAAATGTTTTTTTGAAGATTAAAATAAATTTACTAAATATTATGTTATTATTTTATAATCATTTACCTAAAAAATTATATTGATTAGGACCTATATATTTATTTAATATATAATTTATTCTTATTTAAACCCACTAAATTAATGGTAAAGTTATAACTGTCACATTTAAATAATAAAATTTAGTTCAATTTAGTTGGATATGACGTATATTGTGCGATATAAAATATATTGTTTCATTTTAAAATCTCAAGATGAAATAGTTATAATAACTCAAAAGTAGAAATTAAATTATAAAAAAAATAATTAATAATATAAAAATGATGATCTTTCCTTCATAAATGACCCCAATTATCATATCAAGTATACATTGTCTCATGTTAGGAATGATTACAATATATATAAGGGTAACCCATCCATAACACATTATGGAATCCAAAAAAGTATACAACGTTAAGATAACCATGGAACTGGTTATAAGATAACATTATTTTTATGTTAATCAATTTGAAAATTATTTAAACATCAAGGTATAGTGTAAGGATTATTTTATGGTCTGTTAATATCCTATCTAAATGTGTTTACTCATACATGGTTAGTATCTACGGTGTATTAATAGATTTCTAGGTGTTTCATCTCAAAATATAAATTCCAGAAGAACGCTTGTTTGAGAATTATATATTAGTTATGATTTTCATTTTGGGTGCCCATTTTAACGTATGACAACTTTCAATGTATTTTTATATAATTTATTTCTACTTTATTGAAAAAATACATTTGGTTTTAAATGAAATAATAAGTTTTACTTCAAACTTTGTGTTCTTGAAAGATGTACTGTAAGACCCAATTTGAAATAAGAGATGGCATTATGAAACTATTCTTTGTAAAAATATTTTATAAAAGTCATGAATAAGTCTAATACATTATTAAATACACAAATGAAGGTTTCTATGTAAAATCATTTAATTGGGTTGAAACCCAATTTTAATAAAACCAATATATCTTGGTGCTTTCGAACTTATTTCTTTATGAAAAAATCCTTCCATCACCTCACCACCAATGAAACTCTTAACCAATTTTATATTTGAATAAGACATTAAACTCTTTAAGAATAATGTGGAATTTAGTGTTTTCTTGAATAATAAAAACTATTTTACATGAAGGGATGATTTTATTTCAAGAGTGGTCATACTACCTTGGTCCATTAGTTTACCCCACTAAAGATATTTTTCTCAAAATTATTAAAATTTCAAAAAGGGTTCTACAAAGTAGATTGAGTTTTTCAAGAGAAATGTAAACCTCTCATAAATGATTATTTATCAATCTAGAAAATGTTAAATCTCCAAACTACTAGTTTTTTAAGAGATACTACAGATGATTAATTAGGGGTCTGTAAAGGTTATGACATCTTCAAAGTAATTTAGACTCAAGGTTCTATATAACTTCATTACTCAAAATGATTAGGATCCATATAATCTTTAGTTATTTTTATATAGAGTATATTTACGTAACATGTTCCCTACATAAAATTTTCTAAATTAAATATAGGATAGTAATGATAATATGTTGTGAACCTCAAGCTTTCATAATAGAAAAAATCACACTAAGTTTTTTACTAAGTCAACAACATCAAACAATGTTTTAAATCACATAATTCAGTTTATTAATGTATCAATATACACATTAAATTGAATTTTATACTATAATGAGAAACTCAAAAATTTATTCATATATTTAAATGATATACTTATAAAAAATATTCATTTAAAATTTATCTATGGGGACCATTGAAAAATTATTAGGTATAAAATTAATAAGAAAATAAGAGTTTGATTTATTGGATAAATAAAAATTGTGGTAGAAGAATCTCAACAAGGACTAAAGGATTTATAATATTTTTGAACCTAGAAATGATGGAATAGACTCGATGAACCTTCAATAATACTGGACTAGTGATGTGTAATCCTATAAAAAGAACAAATCAACATCACATAATTATTAATATGAATTTTCAGTGAAACTAAAATTGATATAGTTAAAACTCAAAAAAATATCACCCATACCTAGGTCAAAAATCTAAATAACTACTCTAATAAACAGTCTAGGATATTGTTCAAGATATATATACCTATGAATACCAAAATCCTGGTCTGAAATTATTAAGACCATAAAAAACACTTTTAAAAATATGTATAGATATATTAAAAAATATAAAATGTATATAAATCACCCATCTTGGTCTTCTCGCACCCAAAAAAAGAGAAATAAATTATTAAAAAGAATTTCACAATTAAATTGGTGAAATACTTAATCAAAAAATGAACTCATAGCTAAGGTTTAAGAAATGGAGAGAGATAAAGTGAGATAATATGGAATTAGGTTCTTATATATCATTCATTAGTATGAAATCCATATATTACTATAAAAATACTTATAATATGTCAAATAAATCTTATGATAAGAGAGGGAGCCCTAGGTGGGCGTTTAATAAAGAACAAATTCGAATAAGGGAGTTTAGAAATATAAGTTTAAAGAAGTAAATGGAAAATAACCCTGATCAAATAAGACTAAAAATCAAGAAAATATACCCATAAGGGATAATAGGTACCCAATAGAAGGAAATTGAGTAAATTATTCTCTTATAAGGGCTCCCCCTCACTACCCAGGTCGATCAGGAACCTTATACCCAACAATTTATATCTGGTTCCACTTTTTGTCTTAAAACTATATGTGCTTCCAAATCTTAAACACCCAAACCCCTGAAACCATCTTCACTCCTTAAAACTCAACCAAAAATAACAAATAATTTAACTCCAATTACCCAAAATAATTTTAAATCCTATAATTTGGAACTAATTCCTAACATGAATCAAAAATATAATTTTACTCATAAACTTCAAAACTAATTTTCCTTAAAATAGAATGACAATGGATAGGTCCATTAAAACATTGATGTGAAATGTTCAAGAACGAATAATATATGAGATCAAAATAACTACTCACTAAAATAATGGAAAAAGTTTCCTCTAACATTACACTCTAAATCAATAAATACATCCGATGAAAATTTCAAATAGAAACTTTTAGAGATAAAATATAGTAGTCAATATGTGGTATTCTCTGAAGGGGAAGAAACCAAATTTATTTCATAAATGGATAAAAAGTTTTGGACATAGTTGATAAATATAAATATGATACCATACAATAAATTATACAATAATGTATTATTAACATGAAGGTAGAATAGAATGGAGCACTGGAGGAATTGGGCACCCAATGCAAAAAAAAGAATATTGGAGGGTAGATAAAATAGTAGTCAGAGTACATTGATCAAATATAATCTAGTCTTACTAAATAGGAAAAGATTATTAAAATGAAGACAGTTTTTCATGAAAATTTTAAACAAGTTCATTACTTTAAAAATAAAATTAGAAAATAATCCACGAAAACTAATGAATCTTAAAATTTTATTGTAGATAAAAATAAAGGGGTTGAATCATTTTAAGAATATGTTGTGACTTTAAGGAATAATCTTAAAACCTAAGAAAAAAATGGTTTTATTAAAAGGATGTTTCACCTTTTAAAATTCACTAATGAATAGTTAAATTTTTCAAATAATGATGCAATAAATTTCAAAAGAAAAGAATGACTAAAGATTTAATAACTTGGGTAAAGTTGATGTTAGTTTATAAAGAAAAATGTAAAATATAAGAGGACCATATATGAAATAGAATAAGAAGAAAAAGGGAATAGATACTTCGAAATATTCCAAGTATTACTCTTAAATGAAGAGTTATTTATAGTTGGGTACACATGGATAAAAATAAGTAACAAGATATTTCCCAAAATTAATTTTTAATTTTTTGATTATATTATCCACATAATGAAATATAGTGAAGAATCAGAGAGTTATTTGAGAGGATAACCACCCAAAAGAAAATAAGGAGGTTAAACCAATATATTACACAACAGAGAAGAAATAATTTATGTAGTTTTTTTTATTTCTCTAAATTTTGAAACTAATATTTGAATTTAATGTAATTGATTAGTAAAAAATAATCTTATACACAGAAAAGAATGATGGATACAATGAAACCAAACATGATAACATGAGAAAATCTATTTTCCAATTTCATAAAATAAGAATAGTATGAAATTACTAAATATACTAAAATAAATTAAGAGAGGCCATCATAATTCAAAACTCAAATGAGTATATATTTAAAATAAAATTATAATAATGAGGAGGAAATACTTGCTAAAATTACCCTCATGGAATCAAAAAATCTACTACACATGGATCATTTATAGTAGGTGTTTATCCCACAGGATGCGGAAAATTAAACTCATAAATAATGTGAAGGAATGTTTTAATGGAATAGTCTAATTTGTAAATAATGGGGCATTTAAAATAAAGTAATGTTGATAGATAAGGGTGGTCAGAGATGAGTTATAAATATAATGGTACTCTATTTCAATGTTCTATAACATTATATTCCAATTGTTACCCAAATATGTGACTTGTAATTTGAAGTCACATTCAACTGGAAGGGATTAAAAATCAAAATAAATGCTTCAAACTCATTGATGAAGGACACGAAAATAAATGAAAATCTATATCAAGAAGGAAACTAGGAGATGACACGAAACCTTACAAGGGAAGAGGATATAAATCTATGGCATAGATGAAAGGGACATATAAATCAAAAAAACATGGAAATTTTTTGAAAATTATGGTTATAAATTAAAAGAACATATTTCAAAATAAATAAAAAGAAAAATTTTTATACTAATGTTAGAGGGAATATGGTGATAAATTCATATTATACAAAAAGGTCTAATCATTAAATCCCTGAGATCAAATTCACATTGATATGCATGGTCCAACGATGGTTGTCAAAACATTGTGTAAACATACTTCATATTTTTATTGATTATTATAATATAATGAGTTTATTCTTGTTCATTCTAACATTTTTGTAATTGACCTAGAAAATATATTCATGATAAGACCTAAAAATGAAACCAAAATTATATTCAATAAAATAGGTATATTCTATTGAATGATATACCTTGGTTCATAACCCGTGATATCTGTATGATTCATATCACAAAAAAACAATATACTAATATCATAGAGATTATTTCATGCATAAAGTATAATATATGATATGACATATGACATATGAACAAGTTAATGGACTATTAATAGATATTAAAAATGGTTTTCCTTTGGTTTTAAATCATAATGATGACTCTTTTATAGCCTAAAAAATAAATTATAATCCATTGTAAAATTTTAAACAATTATATACCAATGATCATACATTACTGTAATGAATGTTAGTTGCCAACCATTTTTAGTCAATGCTCGGTCACCTAAATTAAATAAGGGGGTGTATATAAGGATAAGATCCTCTGGTTGGGTGTTGTTTTCTATCCCTATTAAGATGAAATTAAATTTCTATCTTCTTTCTATATTATCTTTCTCTATTTGAGGAGAAATTTTTATCGCACCATTTGAGTTTTATAGATCATCACCTAGCATATGATGACTCTAGTGGTCGATGTGCCACATATGGTGAGAGTCCATTGGTTGTTATTTGGTTATCTCTATCAAAAACAACTCCATCAAGATCACCATATATAGAGAAAACATCAAATGAGGAGTGGTTGTTTATATTTATAAAATTCAATCCCATGTTGAATTAATGATTTTATATATAGGTGTTTAATGGGTTTCTTACACTGTGTTGAACATGAGATGGTCTTATAGAGCCCATAAGTGGTACTTGTTCAACTTTAATGATCAATTAAACAGGTTATAATACTAATTACCTGAATAACATTATTATTATAAAATAACTGAGTTTATATCTTAATCTAAAAATATGGTATTGATAATCATGGGTTATTGGATTTTTTTTAATGGTTTGTGTTATAAGATAATGCATTATGAGATTCTTTCTTTTAATCCATTATTGGTAACAACTAGTTGATTCATAGAGTATGTTTTAATGAATCCTGTGATTTTTTATTATGTTATAAGATACTATAAGAGTAATCACAGGCCATGAAAGATAATTTGGATAGTATAAAATATGGGATTGTGTTGTCTTAGTGATAAAGAATATATTTTAAATTATTGATAGAAACTTGCGTAAGATACCAAGGGCCACTCATGTAAGAACTAACATGTTACATGTAATAAATATTATTCCACCCATAGATCATTATACATGATTGGACCTTGACATAGACTATATAGTTGAACTATCTATCATAAAATATTATAGAGGTTAAAATTATCAAAAATATAATTATTTTATGATAAATTGCTTGTAGTTTATAAGTTATTTGTAAAAGATAGTTGTTTGGAATTATACATAGATTTATTTTATGATTAAATTAAATATTAATTTTTTATATTAATATCCCATGTTTAAAAAATATTAAAAAATATTTATTTATTCGTTTAAATGTTCATGTTTACATATTATGAATATATTGTATTCTTAAATTTAGGTGATAAATTTCTTATAAAAAATTAACATTCCTTCTATTATATGAAAGGTATGATGAAATAATATTTAGTTTCCATGTACTATAAATTGGATTTTTCATAAATATATAATATTTAAATATAGAATTATTATAGTTATACATATTAGGTGTTATAGTTATGATGAAATTGAAATATCTCTTGAGTAAATAATGCTTGGGTATAGGGACTTCGAGTTAGACTTCTCACTACTAAAGAGACTTATGCCTTATCTAGAAAACTGGCGGTGGGATATCTTCATCTCCAAGATTAATCAAGTATGGATTTTTTATTCCATATAATTATAAACTATTTTAGGAAACGGTTTCATATACCTAATTCATGGTATTAGTTTGGATATTTTTAAATAAGTATAGATTCTATTTTTGGGTGAGCAATATAAACTATGATTTGTGTAAATAATTACACATTAATAAGGTTTAAACATATTATTTTGGTGGAAATAATATTCTTTTTAAACCTAAATCATAATACTAATTCATGCATAAAGGGATAAAATGAGATAATAAATTTCATATAGGATGTAATTTTTAGGGATTTAATATGATTGTGATTTATATTAAATTGGTAAAACATGAAAATAAAAAACCTTAAATACTATGTGTGATTTTTAATCCAAATAAAACACATGTCAATAACTCGATTAACCAATTATTTAGTATCATAATAAATTTTTGTTCCCATGTATTATCTTATATATGTTAGGGAAGATATAGGAAACTCTAAGAGTTAGGTAACCAACTCCCAATGTCAGATATGGTAATATTAATATAGTTATGTGATGTATATATCATAATGTTGGACAGAAACTCTATTATATGATTTGTTTCAATGGTTGATTCAACATCATTTAAATTGGGGTCATTTAATTTTGAATAATAATGGTGATTTATTTATGGTAATAAAATCCTTTTATAATCTTTTAAAATATTCAAATGATTATATACCAATGGAAATGAATTATGTTAATGCCTTCCAACTTTCATGAATTCAAAGTTGATGCTTGATCCACTTCATTTAATATAGGGGATATATATCATATTATAAACCTTATGTTTAATTTTTTGGTGACACTATCAAGTTAAAAATAAATCTCTCACTTTATTACTTGTTCTCAATTTTCCATTGAGTATAAGTTTCAAGAATACCATTAGAGCTCAATGGATCCTCACATAACATATAAGTATTATAGTTGTTTTAGTGATACCGGTGGAGAAAATATTATTTTGGTATTTACATGCTAATTTATAATAAATATACTCTCACAATATCATTAAATAAGGAGAAAACTACAAAGGATATATATTTATTTATATCTAGGTTGTTAATTTTAATATTAAAAAATTGATTTTTGATTCAGATATTTAATAGGTTTATTCCATTGTGTTTGACATGAGATAATTCTACAAAACCCATCGAAAAGAAAAATTAAAATTACATGATCAACCACTTTCATGCAATAAACCTCTATTAAAGTTGATGGTTACATAGAGAATCATCGAATCAAACAAGTGGTCTCATAGGTGAGGGAACAAAAAACAAAACATTTATCTGGAAAGAAAAATCAGAATGGTAAAAAATAGAAAATATATCTCTCATGAAAAGTGGAATATTAAGGCACAATTGAAAAAAATAATTTTAAGTAGCATTTAATATGAAAAAAATTTCATTGTTAAGATCTAAAGAAAAAACACAACATATAAAATATTATGTGATAGTAAGAAAACACATAAAACTTTTAATGTGTTTTGATGTTTTTATTACATTATTAAAAATAAGGAAACAAAAATCAGTATGTCCTATGAATGTTTCAAAAAAATATTGAAAAAAATTATTGATAAGAAAACATGTTATAATTTTTTGGGATAAGGTAAAAAATAAACCTAAAATCTAGGATTTAATACTTTATTGAAATTAAAAAGATGTTATTGATAAATATAATTAATATTTTCACAATATAACACAAGAATAAGACTCTAATACTGAATTATAATATAAACACGGTATATAATAACATCATTCAATAAATGAAAGAAGGAAAATCAAGTTGGAGATTGATTAATTAAACATTATAAGAGATAAAAATAATCCAATGAAAACATAGAGAATATGAAATATAGTGTAAAATACTCTATTATATCAAATGGATAAAAAATCAATTGAAGAATTAGAAAAAGTTGAATAGTGGGTCAAGACCAGGGTTTAAGAGTTAGATAATATAGATAGCAATTAGACTAGGGATCATGTAAACAAGATAAAAAATCATAATGTCATTGAAACCAAGTGGGTGTTCGAGGAGATATTTTATAAATAGGGAAAAGAGGTCAAGAATTGGGAAATTTTGGTGTAATAAAGTTTATTCACAAGTCAATGTGTTTAGAAGGAATAAAACTTCAAATCAATGGTATGAATCAAATAAATAAATAATTTTATTGGTGTATAAATTTAACAAGGTTTTAAAATATATCAAATAGATATCAAAATTTAATTTTTTTTAGATGAATTTCTTGAGGAGTTAAATACAAATTAACTATTTGTATTTCAAATAAGACATGTTAAATAAAAGGTGTGGTTATTGAATAGGTCGTTGAGTATATTGAAACAAGAACCTTGGTATTTGTATACTTAGTCAGAGACCTTTTTTAATGAGCTAGAATTTTGGATAGGTATTGTCTGAAATAGCCTAATCCAAAACTACCCCACCTAAGATATCATAAAAGTGGGTGGTCCATCCTAAAACTACCACCAATATTCTAGGGTCTTGGGAAAATAACAAATTTTTCTTGTCACACATAAGGGATTTCTTATCCAATAAACCTATAAACAACCAGACATCTCTAGGAAAATTAATATAACACAATAAACCCCAAATATAAAAATTAATCAACTATATTAGAACAATAACATGGTAATAATAAATATCATAATGAGATAAATTACAAAAACATAATAAAAAATGAAAAGTAAAAATCCTGATTTACTTTAACAAAGGCAAACACCAAATGACTAAAAAATATTGACACTACCTCATTCCAACACCGATATGAACAAAACTAATAATTTAAACCACCAACCTACTCTATGCACCATTTCCTATAGCTCTAAACCCTCTGAGACCACCCTAGAAACATGTGTCATCTATAAAATAACAACATGCATGGGAAAAATCAATTACAAGTTTGAGGGTAAATATGCCCCTTATTATACCAAGAAAATACAATAAGAAAAAAATAGAAATATATCTTGATAGAATAATCCAAAATATAATTTAAGAATCTGAACCCAACTAGATAGACATATAGACATAATAAAAGATTCTATTTGGTCATTATTTTAGGTATTATAAATACCATTATAAAAAGAGGCATATTAAAAGGTTAATAGTAAAATTATTCCATTTGACCTGTTCTCCCAATCAAGTGAGAGGTAAAAGGATATAATCTTTTATGGTTTGGATTAGATATAAATTATTTTACCTACTTGTGATTATACCTACTAGGTAACACTAAAGAGTATCTAAATAGGATATACAAACATGTAAACCTAAAAAACAATTATTTAATCACCATTTGTATATTAATAAACCAAAGTAATGAAAACTATGTGCTCAATATAAAAAGAAAATCATGAAATTATAAAGAAAATATAAAAAATAATTTCAATTATCGGATGGGTGAATTATTTCAAGAATGTTACTTTTCAAAAATGGGTAAATATTTCAAATAAAATTTGGTAAATACTAGTGATGTTGAGAATCAAAAATAAAATTAAATAGAAATGATTATAGATAATGAAATTAAGATTAATTTTAAAGGATTGGGAATAAATACATTAGTCTCAATCTCTAGATATGGTTATTTTGAGAAATATTATAAAACATATGTGAACTTATATATATCATAAAGTTAAATTGAAAAAAAAATTAAAATAAAGGTGAGAAGGATATAACATAAGAAATTTTAAATACGTTAAGGATAAATATCTCCAATACAATTATATATATATAATATGTCACAATACTTATCAATTCATTGATATCAAACCAAAATGGTACAAGTATATTATACGAATATTTTTAAAATAATGAGTATAATAAATTTGAAATTTTTAATCCGTTGAAAGAAAAGTATGTATCCCAAGGAATTATTCAAAAAGATTATAGAGATGTTGTGGGTCATTATCCCCAATATATCTTCATTAAAAGACAATGGAGGATGAAATCTAAATTTATAATAATGAGTTCCCCATGAAATTTTCAACTAAATATAAAAAAGGAATGATGGGGCATGAGAGATGAAGATCAAGATAAGAAAGATAATAAAAAATTATTTTGATATTCAAACAATGATGAATAAATGAACATAAGAAGGCTTCATGATCTCAGATCTATTCTAATATCCTTTATGCACCATTTTCTTTTTCTGGATTGTGTAATAAATCTATATAATTAATTATTTTTTCTTTAAAAAATTACTCCTTGATCTTTCATATACATTTAAGATTTAAACCATTATAAAATAAAGTCATTAGATTAAACATCGAATATTTTATAACTATTACACTTTTTCCTATAAGAGATTACATTGATTCTTTTGTGACATTTTTTATTTAATCTATAAGATTTTTTGTAGATATTCTCCATTGGATTATCATTATGTGAAAAGTATATAATTAAAATCACTAAAAGTGAATTCCATCTAAATAAAATATCCTTATTACAGTTTGGATATAGTGTTTCCCAACATCAAATTCAGATAAAGAAAATTTATGAAATAGTATTTTATTCCAATAATTATGATTTATATAGTAAATACGATTTCATAGAGGTTTCCACACCACTTATGCTTCACCTTGTAGTCACTTCAACTATTTCTTTAGTTTATCACAAGTTGATCCTTATTTTAGCAGGCATGGGTATGTTTTACTCAATGTTTTTCCTTTATATAATATTTTATGAATCTTTAATTTTTTTCATTAATTAATTTAATCTTCCAAAAACACATAGGTAAATACATTTGATGAAAATATAGGTTTATTATTTTCATTACAACAAATCATTATGAGGTATGAGAATTTTTATATCTATGGTATAATCCAATATTATCAAGTGTGTAGATATTCGTAAAATCCACTAATAACCTAGTCTTTTCAAAACTCAAAAAACAAATATATGGAGTAGTATAAATAAAAAATAAATAACCATAAATAAAATTATAATTGAATTTAAAACAAAATCATTTATCTCTCCTTGAAAGTAATTTAGTATATCTCGATATATGAAATATTTTCCATAAAAATGGAGCCAAAACATGTGTGTATCGTCAAGTACGACCAAGTTTTAAATTTATAATTTTAAATTAATTTTAAATAAAAGTAATAGAATAATTAAATTTAAAAAATTGAAAAATGATCCACATAGTTGAAATAAGTTTTAGATTTAGGTTATTATATACAGAATTTTTTATTTAATTTAAAAAAAATTAAACCAATATCATAGGATTGTGTTAAATAATTCAAGACTTAATAACTACCAATGAATTGAAACCCAATCAATTTATATTTTACTAAGATTTAGTATAATTATATTTTTTTATGAAGATCCCAAATGTATATAAATAAGGAAATGAAAATTCTAAATTTATGAAAAATTCATGATAAAGGAAACCCATTTTTCTAGTATTATCCATTAATCGGTGTTTTTAATATTAAATATGAAATGTAATTATTGTCTAGAAATTGTTTTTTATTTGTCTAATGTACCCTTACATTCAATATAACCTTTTATTTATCTTATTTAACTTATTTTGTACTATTTTTTAACTAGGTTCTAATCAGTGTCTAATTTTAACTAATACTTTATAAATTAGAAATTTAGTAATATATTTAACCAAAAATGATAGAATTAATATAATAATAATAATTAAAATAATTAATTATCCATAGGAAGAAAAGATTATTTTAATTTTATATGATTCTCAATATCTAAAAAATTAACCATCTATATATGTGAGGATAAAGAAAGGAAATAAAAAAGAAATGATGTCATAGAATATACTTTAATTATATACCATAAACTCTCTTGATATGCTTTGACTTGTTTATACTCATGTTTTAGATATTCCATGGTTTAATTCCATACAATTAATCCATTTTATTCTCTATCCAATCAATAAATTATAAATTAATTTTTAAAACTATCATATTTATAGAATTTCATTTCTACTATACCATATATGGTAAAAAATTGAGCCTTTTATTTAAACATTATTTGGATTTGTTTCTCTCTAAATTATCTCTAAATTACCTGTTATTAATTTTGAAAATGTAACCATGTTAAAATGGAATTATAGTCATTCTCTTATTTAGTCTTCTTATATTTTTCTTATTTTAGTATAAAACATTCTATAATAGAATGGGATTGATGCAACTTATTTTGAAACTATTTTTTCTTCTATTATTTTTTTATTATAATTTAGAATATAATTTAGAGAAAATTATTATAAATATCAATAGAATAGAAAAATTTAGTATAAAAAATATATATATACTATAAAACGAAAATAAAATGGTAAAAATATTACTATATCATAAATAATGTTATGATTCAAATAGAGTAAAAAATATCTAAATCTAAATTTAATCCCCAAGATAAATAAATTTAGTACATCACAATATATAATATTTTAACTCACTCTTTATTAACCACACATAAGTCATATTATCCATTAATATACTCTCTTACACTTACCAAATGGTACGCACTTTATAAATATTTAATACAAATCTAATATATTAATCTAATGAAGAATTATTTGAATAATTAACATATAAAACATTTATCCCTCTGTACCTTTAATGTTTTTCATTATTCTTATTTCATCCAATCATGTTAAATGATTTTTTATACAACTATTAAATCATGGAGAACATTTTGAAATTCAAAAGAAATCTTTTATCAAATTTATCCTCTTAGAGAGTTTCAATAAAAACCCTTTCTCATTGTATGATTGAATAAACTGCCATAATATTTCTTGGTTAAAAAAATACATAATGTTTTTCAATGTAGATGATAACACATCCCAAAAATAATGAAACTATATCTGAATTTATTTAGGTTATGTTTTTTATTCTAAATTACATATCACAAAAATAATCTATAGAAATAATTAATTTCATGTTAATATTTAGAAAACTATATTTCTTGTCTGAACCATGATTTCTTAATATTAAACAACTTATTTAATAAATATTAAGTCATTAAAATTATATCCCTTGATAATAATATGATTTAATGGGATGAATTATATATTTAACCATGCCATGATATAACTTTCTATTTTCTCTTATTTTATTGTAAATTTATAGAATGGAATTTTTCAATTTCACACCATGTATCTCGTAGATGGGTTTGTGAACAATATCTGGAGTATATTTAACTTATGAATTATATAAAATATATTTTTATTTCAATCATATACTATTAAGGTCACCAAAAAAAAAATCAAATCTTAACTTTTATTTATTAATATTATATTTATCATGTAATACCATATATAATATAATTCATGGGTTTTATGGTATATAATAACCCTTATATTTAGATTATCAGGATTTTAATTAGTATGATTATTGGTATGAATCTCAAAAAAATAATTTTGTGAAGTATTTTTTAATATCATTTTTACACTATTAATCTTATAAATAGAAATGGGGGATCGTCATGAAAACTGATATAGGAATATATTATTCTAATGATAAAATTTTCACACCTAATATAAATACTGTAAAATTAATATGTTTCATTCACACTTTAATACACAACCCTTTTATTAATCAAAATATTTTATTGTTTTTCCAGTTTAAATGAATAAACTATCATATTAAACAAAACTAAATTCATTTAATGAAAAATTCTAATAGGAAAATGTTTTTCTGATAAGAATAACTATTAAAATCCATTATTCAACATTATAGAATATATGGTTTATTAGAAAGTCAGCCAAAACATTTATATGAATAAAAAACCTCTAATACTAAAGAATGGTCAAACCCAAAACCTTATTTACCATATTTATAAAAAGAATATATAGAATAATATTTTCATTCTTAAAGAACAAATATTAGTTTCTTGATGACTCTATTACCACTATACTGGATCTTTACACCAGAAAAACAACCCTTTTTAGTGAACCCATTTATATAGTTTCACATTTAAGTTTTTTTTAAATAAGAAATATAAATGACCAAATGAGATAAATATATTAGATCATATAGTATCATAATCAAGTCAAAGGAAAATAATGTTTTATTTCATCTCACATTGAAAACCTTTATAAATCCTTCCATATAATTTTATAACACTAAAGTAAAAAAATAATTCCTGACTAAGTGATCATATTATTGTACTAGAAAATAATAACGGATCAAATTATATAGTGAAAAAAGAGAAAATTATTATGTTGAATGTGTTTATGAATGGTGTAACTTTTTATGTGTTATACCACTTAGCCAATGGATTATATATTTAATGTGATTACGATAAATCATCAAGGAAATCTATTTGACTACCCAAGTGGTACAAATTTATAAATGCTATAAATTATGAAAATAAATAATGTAGAATATTTTAGTATTCAATTTTGGACATATCTATTTCTTATATTATGTTATTTTTACTATTTTTACTGTTTATAGAACACTGTAAATAATATAAAACTAATTAAAATGTGACAGCAGAATTAAAATTTTCATATTTCATTCATTTGATAATAAAGTTAGAAAAACATAAATAATGATGAATTTTATTAATTTAATTTCCTATACTGGCCATTAGACACATGCATCCTCTGGTATTCGCTAACATGAATAATAACTAATGAGAAACTAATGATTCAAATATTTCATTGAAATATAATTAGTGTTAGAAACTCCAAAAATGATAAGTATGGGAAGAGGATATATTTATTAAACAATATAAAATTTTTTAGGATTAGAGTACATTGAATGTAATATTTAGGGTATTGATTTTCACAAACACTTCAATTCAATGAGATTTATCATTTAAAAATTTACTCATTCTACAAAACTATCTTAAGATAGTGTAAGTATTTTATAATTAATTTGTAAACATTTAAAATTCATTTTAATAGATCGGTATATGATAAATAACAATTAATCATTTTTCAACAATGTTTCAGAAACACTTTTCCTGATATTTACATACATTTTTTTTCATGTGAATTTAATACCTCCCAAATATTTTCTTATCGCAATAAATTATTCGGTAATCACATATATGAGTGTTTGTGTGTGTGTGAAGTGAAATTAACCCATGAATAACACATTAGATATATGTTATAATGAACATCACATACCCATAAATTATTCTTCCCTCAGTTTAATTATAAATATATGATAGTCATTTTTAAAATAACATGCTAACATATATTGTTTAAATATCATATACTTAAATCAATATAAATATTTCATTCAACATAAATACAAATATATATTTTTTAAATATAAAATTATCAATCGATTTATATTATTTTAATATTTGATTTTATTACCAAATAATTCATATTTAAACTAATATAAATATGTCTCATTAAATGAATTTCAAAAATATATATTTTTAATTTGTTTCATGTGTTACAATATCATGATTTCATATGTAATTATTTAAATATATAATATTTAAATAATATTCTCATTATCTTTTTAATAATATTTAAATAATTTATATATAAATTATATCGGTATTATATAAAATTTGATAAGTAATTTTAAAAACTCATATCCAATTTATAATGTTACATAAAATAAAATTTATTTCACATTTCGGCTAAAACATTAGTGAAAAAATCATTATTCAACAATTATTGTTTTTAACATTGGGGTCCCTTATATTCCTAATTCCCTTAATCAAATACCCAACCTGATACCCATCTATCGATGGTTTACCCCATAAATCATAAAAATCTATAGTAAATTAGAGAGTGTAAAAAACATTTATAATTGGAGAATTATTTTTTAGGATAAATATCATTCCCATAGTAAAAAATATATTTAATCAATGAATTTTATAAAAAATTAAATAAAATATAAATAAAATAGTAATTTTATTATCTTTTATAATGGTAAAAAAATAAAAAGTACAAATAAAAAAGTGCATATTGTTACTTACATACCCTTTAGTATCCATTATACCATGGCTTTACATGTCATCCAAGAAATTATGAATAGTAATTATAAAAATGTAATGCAAAAAACTCCATGTTCATTGTGGTGCACCTGAAAGTGTGAGTATATCAAAATATTTAGTAGGATTTCTCTAAAAACGACAATGATTTTCAATGCTGGTGTAAACCTTGTGAATCTTCACATGTACAATGATAATGAAAAACCCATCACCATGTAAATTTATAAAATAAATAATGGTATGTATTTAAAATTAAAAATATGAAAATCATTAACTTGAAATAAAATTTTAAAATTTTAAATCCAACCCAGGTCTCCTATCACACCCTTTTCAAAAACATAACCTACAAAAATTTAAATTAAAACAGAACTTATATATTATTTTAAACTATTAAAATTTAAAAAAAACACTCCATGTTATTTATATAACTACTAAACATAATAAATTGGTTTATATCCCCATGTCCATTATCTCATAAATGGAGTTTTTATACATAAGTAGTCAGTTTGAGTTACTTATTCATATAAAATTAGTCATATACCCGATCAAAACCAACTAATAACTTTCACCCAATTCTTATCAAATTCCCTTTAACCATACATCACTAAATTACATTATTTACAAATTAAATAATGAAAATAAATACACAAGAATTCATTAAACCCCAAATTTATTCTTCTAATTCTCTTTGTAATCACAAAGAACTCAAAAACTAATTTTTCAGTTCTATCAAATCCTAATAACCCATTAGTTGTTTTTGAAAACATTATACAATGTATTAAAAATTAAAAAATAATTAGTAATTTTTTAAAAAACCAAAAAAAAAATTCAAATGGGTTTTCCTAAAATAATATAACAAATATTACAAGGTCTTAAAAAATGGAATCAATTAGAACTACCTACATATATACAATGTTAAAAAAAATCATTGATATGTGGGTCAATGTTTTTACAAAAATACATAATTTATATAGTGGTATAGACCTTTTAAAAATCTATTTTCTCCTAAAACTAGCCTTTTATAACACTCTATGAAAATATACCCAATGATTACAAGGGTTTCACCATGCCATAGGGAAACCCTTAAATCTTAAATACCTAATTAAATTAATTCCCTCTTATAGAGTAAAGGAAGAACAAGGATAATAAGAATAATAGAATAAATTAAAAGATTGGATGAAGAGAGGAGATTCGTACAAAACTGATCATGCATAGTATATATAGGGGCATCCAAAAGCAAATAGGTAGGGGTTATCCTCATTTATTTATAAACAATGGTGGAAATAAATGGGTTATTTCATTTTTAATCCCATTTCTCCAATAACTATAATAAAAATAATTATTTTTATTATATTACTGGATCCATTATTAAAATCCATTTAAACTCATAACACCTGATATACTATAAGAAAATTTTTAACATTATATAATACTTCTATAAATTCATTTAATATTTTATATTGAGTATATGAATAATTTAAAATGAAAGAAGATAAATATATAAAATTTCAACAAAAATAATGATATAGTAAAAGATTTTTAAATAAAGGACCTTAACCCTGGAATAGAAAAGTTTTCCAAAACCATATTTTTAATCCTAAATTTACTTAATAGTGAAATGATTATTTAATTTAAAAACCCGATGTGTTATAATTCACCCCACCATAATGTTTTTATCCCAAAAAAAGTCATTTGAAAATACCTTGGAGAAATCCTCACAACCACCCCAATAATGACCATATTGGAATCCTTCATCACCTTCATAATCATTATTATTTTAAGGTAAATATTATTAAAAAATAGTCAATAAGACATCAAAAAAATAATCCATATTTATTATATGAATTATTTAAAATAAAATAATAAAATTCTATAAAATTTCAAAAAAAACGTGGATATTGTACAAATTTTTTAAATCATGGAGCGTAACCATTTCATCCAAAAGTTTTCCAAAAAATTTTATTTTTATTTTAATTATAGTTAATATTAAATTGTTAATTTATTTTATAAAAATAAGGTGTTATAATTCAACCCACCCTGGAGCTTCATTTCCCTAATAATTCATTTGAAAATACCCAAGAGTAATCCTCAGAACCTCCGCAACAATTTCAATATTTTAATCTTTCACCACCTTCATAACCATAATTTTTTTAAGAAACATATGATTAAAAATAATAAATAAGACATTAACCATATAAATTCCATATAAAACCATCCATTGATGATTTATTCCCCTAGGTTCTCCATAGTTAAGTGGTTTTACTTAATTACTCTAAGATTTATTTCTAGATTTCTTCATTACTTATCTCTACTACATATACTTATAAAGTCAAGTATTTTAAGATTATAAACATAAAAAAAAATTATTAAACATATTATTTATTCAATTTTTTACCCTTATCACTATATATATTCAGTTTTAGGTATCATTTAGGGTCCAATTCCCTTTTATAAAACCATGATATTTTAAATTTAGAAATACATTGACTCATAATTATAAATTTTTCTCTTCTTATTATACATTAAAGATACTCCACATGGATAAAATAAATTTCACTTTCCCCCTCAACATAAAAATAAATCAGAACTCTTTCCCATTTTCCCATATTTATATAAATGGAACCATACAATTCTCATCTATTTTGACCACTCTTGCCATACTAATGGTCACCCAATTGACATGATTGATAATAGATCTGATACAAAGGATATTTTTTCCAAACACTAAATTCATTAGGGTTATAAGGGTAATAAATCTATATAGGAACCTTGGTAATCAAAATATTGTACCTATAATCTCTATTTTAGGGAATTGTATTTCTAGTACATTATTTAAAATTAACCTACCCTAATATTAAATTTTCATTTAGAGATATTATTAACCTAAAACAACTATAAAATAACCATTTATCAATTTAACATATATATAGAAGTATATTTTTTCCATTTGATATCCCATTGAGCTCAAATAGGAACCATGATAAAAATTTATAGTCATTTGATGTTGAATTTTTTACATTAAACTTATTTTGAGGATACTGTCATATCTATATAAATTTTTTTAAGGATGTATTATATGATTGAAAGAGGTTTAAAACGACTATTTTAGATAAATCTTGATTTTATAAACTTTTATATGACTTACAAAAACATTGTGAAAATCAATTTAGAAATTTTATAAAAATAAAATATTTTCTAACCACGCATCAAACATTGAAAATATTGTGGTTAAATTTATTAACCTTACCAAATTTGTTCTGTTATTCCATGATTTTATCTTAAAAACAACTTGGATTATGTCAAAAAATTATAATCTTTTTATAATTTTATTAGATTCATTGGTTCATCTAGTTTTTAAATTATGATTTTAGAACATTTAATGTTGTACCATGATATTTTTTAAGAAAAAAGATAGAAAATGAATTTTTCTTGAACCAGACCTCTAAATAGAAAGATGTGAATATTTTTAAAACAAAATATTTCATTGAAATTATATCATTATTTTATTTCCCAAACTACTTTGTTTCACTAAAGGGTGATCTTTTGAAATTTTGTATATTGGACCCCCAATGGGATTCATTTTATTGATTTATTCCCACTGTAAACATTATTTACACTCAATTAAATATGTTTTTATATCATATATATTATGATATCTTATAGAAAAATATTTCATGTACATTAAAATAATGTTTTGGTGATGAAAAAAATATTTTTATATAATATTTTTATCAAAGTGTTTTAAAATAAATATATGAAATATTATGAAAATTATATATACATGGAAAATACTTAATGAAAATTTAAGGCCACAACCCACCCAATCCTCATGAACAATAGGTATTTCATTGATGTAAAAAATGAATTACATTATTTTATAATTTTATAAAGTTAATGTGAAATAAAATATATGCAGAATAGTTTTCAATATCCACACTACACTTACCAAAAAGAAATATTTATCTGAATATTTGTATGAACTAAATTTTATGAATTAAAAAAATAATATCCAATTTGTAATGTATATCCTTTTTTCATACCCAACATCATTTCCAATGATTTTTTTTAGTAGTATAAAATTTAGGGTCATTACATTTCTACTATAGTGAAATTTGAAACAGTCATTGAAATATCCACATCTACTCTAAATGGTATATTTTCTTGTGATTGAATTTATAGCTCTATATAAATCACAATGAGAAATAATTTTATGTTCATACCAATTTTATCAATTGGGAATGTGAAAATAGGTAAACTAAGAGCTAATAATATCTCATGAATCTATATATCTCCCATCATTCATCATGTTTCTCTATGTTTGTGGAGAAAAATAAATTGGAATAGTATTTCCTCTCTTACGCTTCATCTGTTATTCCCTCTCTATATTACATTAAATATATATATTATAATAGTCTAAGGATTATTTACTTTTAAATATATTAATTTATCTCATATTCTCTATGAATGAAGAAATCCCAAGGATACAAACATGTAATTTTTTGATCATTTGATCAAACAAGTAGTATGAATAAGTACTTTTTATCTATTTATATAAAAGTGGGAACTAATTGAATACAGTGTTAACCTGATATGGATTTTATATCCTTATGTTTCTTTAGATTAAAATAAAATAATTTCTAGTGATAGGAAGTTTATATATATATATATATATATATATTAATGGATTATAAATTTCTTATTGTAAACCTGATTAATATTTATTATTCATCGTCCTTTAAATCTTTGACCTAATTTATTTGACTTTGTAATATATCTATGTTTACATAAGTTTATTACAATTTATAAAATATCAATACCTATAAATTACAATCTTTTAAGTTTATTACATTTTATTAAATTTCAATCAAGAAGGGTAAAATAATAATTTTACAATTCTCAGAATGAAATCTTTAGTTCCTCATTGTTTTCAATCAATGAGGTTTACCCATGAGTAGTAATTTTTATATTTGATAATTTGGTTGATTTATCCTATTGATTTTGGTAGAGATGGAATTTATTATTTATTTATTGATTTATATTATTCATATTTTATAAAGAAATTATTTAATAAATAATGTGTCATATGAGAGACATTATGCATTGGTAATGAGATGGAATTCATAGAGGATATTGTAGAGAAAAATATTTTTTTATGTGGTTTTTATGGGAATTTAAATTTGGTTTTAAAGAATTATTTTGGATGATATGGTTTATTGGATGGTAATAGAAGAATTAAATGGGGGTTATATATAGAATTATTGATCTTGATTATCGGGATGGAGTATTTGAATGTTCGTTTTCTATTACTGTAATTTCATATAAAATTTTCTATTCTCGATTCTCTCATGGAAAATATATAGATCTTGATATTAGGTTCTTTATAATATTAGAGAGACAAAATCAATAAATGATATTATATATGAATGATTGTCAGTGATCATTAGAGTATCAAGGAATAGATTTTTTTCATGGAATCAGTGTCAGCGACTTCAAATTCACATCTCTTCTATAATCCTTATGATCCCTCCATGGTTTCATTTCATATGTTGGGAAGATAATTCATCCCAATAAATAATGGTAAAAACCCAGTAAATTTAAATTTTAAATGGTTAATGAAAATGAAATTGATGAAATTATTATTCTAGTTGGATAATTTTTTGGGAATAGTTATCAAATAGTATATTAACATTTAAATTAGTAATGATGGAATAAGAATGTGTATATATACAAAAATATAAATTATATAATAATAAAATTTTAATTTACAGAAATGAAAATGTTTGAATAGAGGAAATATGAAAAATGGTTTATATTATGAAATTTTGTATTGGTGTTGAATAGTGATTATGATCCTTATGAGATTTACATGATAAAATTTTTATGATGAAAATTGTTTTTAATCATTGTTTATGAGTATATTTGAGATAGTTGATAATTTTTTAAAGTTATAATTGTATCCCATAATAATCAAAATCTATAGAAAATACCTATAAGGTGAGATGGGGGGAATTTAAAGATTTTTTTGTGTAGTACATTCCATTTCAGCATGGTGGTTTTCCCACTCAATGAAAAATTATATAAAATTGATATCAAGTGAAGGAGAATCAAGTGATAGTAAGTCATGTGGTTATACTTTGTATAGGATTGAATTCATTCCAGATTTTAGATTTGGGGAACCATTCTAGTTAAAAGTCACATAAGATGGGGTAAATTCTATTAGGGAGATTCACATTAGTAGAAAGAAGAGTCATTTATAAAAGGGGTTATGTAGTTTAATAGTTTTGGGATGAGTTGGTTTTGGAAAATGTCGATAGTGATGGTGGAAAATGAATAAATTATGAACCCCTATATAACATCTTTATTTTATATGGATAATGGCATGAATATAAAGAAATATGGTGGGTGATATGCCTTTATTGATGGTGTTTTTTGACATTTTTTTTTGGTCAATGGTCATTTTGAACTTTTTTATTCTCAAGATATGAGTAATTTTAATTATAAAGGGAATTACTCCATAAAAAATAGTTTTTATACCCTATTAGTTAGTGTAATATATGTATGAGGTGTGTATAAATTCTCCTAGAACATTGCATGTGTGGTTTGCAAGGTGACAGAATAAATGGGTGGGGTGTTGAAATTCATTTATGATATATTATATTGATATAGAAGGTGTGAGTGTATTTTTTGATTTTTTTTTATTTTTTATTATGATGACGAGAATGAAGGGAATGATAGTGGCAACGATATGGCTAACCATAATAGATGTATGGTGTGTTTCCAAGATACCCTATTTTAAAGAGGAAAGAGTTCCTGAGGGTGTAAACATGGTAATATAATAATATTCATCAAGGGTGGAATGTTTCCAATCCAATAAAGGTTATGGTATGGAGATTCCATAAGGGCATACGCTTGGAAAACTATTGAAATTCCTTACAGGTGGACAGCATTCCAACAAAATTAAGTGGGTGTAAAGTAAGCTCCCCATGAGTGGATATATAATTAGTGGTCCATATGTTATAGTGAGTTATCTTCAGGTGGATAAAAAAAATTCATACTGAAAAGTATAGTGATTTATTTACGGTTTTAGAGATACCACCTAGAGGTGTTTTATAGTGATCCCCTGTGAGTGGAAAAGAATATGAGAATATTTTAGTGAGGTCCATGTGAGTGGATAGCTTCATAGATGTGGTTTTTTGTTAGATTTAGTTATAGAATTTTTGATATGATGATAGGTGAAGAGGATTTGATATAGTTTTTCATGTGAGATAATTATGTGTTATAGGTTCAAAATTATAATATGGTTAATCATTACGATATTCTTGTTGGAGGTTTAATTTTTTTAATTTATTCCATAATAGATGAATTATCATTATTAATTAATATGGGAACATGAGATTTATGGGAAGTTAACTATTAAATATATTTATGTTCATAGACCCTATTTAAATAAACTATTTTTTATATTATCTAGATAATGATAGTGGTGGTGTATGCAAACCATAGATCCGGACATAAGATACTTATTGATGACTAAAACTTCATTATACCTTGTTAGAGGTGTATAGGAGATAATATAATTGTTTTTGTTTCTCATTTATAGATTTTTTGTGTTTGACATGTCATGAAATTATGAACCTTATTCATGTTTTTTGGAAGGGAAATGAATAGTATTGTTCACGGTGATGAAAAGTTCTTTTATATAAGTTAATGTATTCCATATATGTGTGTGTGATTTTATACTCATAGTTGTAGTTACCAATAAACAACCTATTGAAGGTGGTAATTATGGGTTTCACTTAAAGTCATTTCTAGATCAGGTAGAGTCTTAGTGATGGTAGGTTATAAAATATGGAATCAGAGTGACTATTTATCGGATGGATTTTGAATTAGAAATTGAAGTGTATTTCAAGGGAGTAAAAGAAATATTTTTATGTGAATAGTGTATATAAAGTACACTATAGTAAAAATCATGACATAGAATGGTCCATTTTTATCTAATAATTTATGATATAGCTATTAGATTAATACTTACGGGAATAGAATGTTAAAAATCAAGTATCTTGACAGGTATAGATTCATGAATCGTATTGTTTCTAGTCATAATGATTATGTATGTGTTCTTCCCGAGGATACAATCTAGGTGGGGGTGAATGATGAGGATGTGTATTTAGAAATTTTAATGATGTTGTTGGGCAGTTGGAAATTCCATTTATAAAAATCATTGGTGTGAAACCAGCTATGAGATTAATGGGATATCACTAAGAGATGATATGAATCTGTGGTATTAATTATTTTTATGTATCTTTAAAAACAATCTTTGTCACCTGGTTAAGATGAGTAATGTTTTTTACACACATGCACTATTAAAAACATGTCAAAAAATGGAGAACAATTATCTACAAGGTTCACATTAAAATGTGATACGGATAGTCCATAGTGTGATTTGGATTCCTCTAAGATCACACTACCAACAAGAAGAAAACTCTAGGTACAAGTGATCAAGTTTTAACATTGAACTTGCATTACATGTCTCCTGAAGAAGTTTTATCTCATCCCATACACATGTCTATCCTGAAATTTTAATTCATAGTATATGTTGGTAACAACTAACATGAATTCCATCAGTATACTAATATCAATCCATCGAGTATATGAGTTCTTATTCATATTCTATTATTTCATGGTAGAAATACACCACTTCAATTTCCATTCATAAGAATGTATGAAACCACTTTTCTCTGAATATTCATTATGAATGAGATCCTTAAAAATATATATAAGGCCCCAGCCCTAAACCTTACTTAATCTTCAATTATTACAAGATTACACATTAAGGATCTTCTCAGGTTTAGAGTTTTAGAGAATTAGATCATAAAACATGCCCTACATTCCACATTTAAACAAAGTGGTTACATAAAATATATTATTCATTTATCCCATCAACGGAAACATATTTAAAATAAAACATGGATTCTTTATTAACACTTCCTTGACACTATCATCATATCATGTACCATTCCCTTGACCTGTGAAAAAAATTTCAAAAACTTGGGATGAGCATAAAAAGCTCAGTAAGGGTCATAAAAAGTATAGAAAGGAACCATGAGTACATATATACATAAGAATGAAATCATTCTTTACACATAAAACATAAGAACTTTAATATACCTCATAAAATCATGAATAAATCATAGAAGTCATAAGACATAAAGGTAACTTGAGGAATTGATAACATTCTTACGTAGGGAGTAACCCTCTTAGTTACATTTGGAATACCCATCACTGTATATTACCTAAATCACGTCGAAGAAACCTTAACGCTTAACTCCTTCATGTTACCCAATGCATTGGAGAGCTATATCGGGCTCACCCGCCCTTAGTTTATCATGGAACCACCCGTCTTCAAAACAATGCCCAAGAACCATAACATAATCATAGCACATAACTTAAGCATAAAGTAAATATAACATTCTCACATTGCAATAAGAATATAACATTTTAAAATTTTGAAATAATGAATCCATACTAAAAACCATTTAAAACATTTAATAAATAGATTTTTAAATCAAAGTTTCCCATACCACATTGAAGATTTTAACATTTTAAACCATTAATATACATATAAATAATTCCTTAAAACCATTTTGAAAACATGGATATTAATGAGAAATATTTATAAGATTAAATCATTAAAACATTTAAAACGATATTTTAGTTAAAGGGTTTTTAACAAAATGAGAGACACATGAATACAATAATTAAGGAATAACATTTAATCAAAACTTTATAATATCATGAGAATAAAGGGATTCATGATATAATATTCCAAATGATATTATATACACCATATAAGAGTGAATTGGTGCATAACAACAATGAAGTCTAAATTGAAATGTAAATTGGATGAAATCCATTATAAAGATGGTATCCTTAAATTAAGGATAAATCAATCTCATAATTATGTGCGAAAAATATAAATACACCCAATATAAGTGGATATTAAGTGTAAAATAATAAAATTTCATTCACACATATTCAACGTATGACATATTCAATAACTACATTTTGAACCCAAACAAATCGAAATTGGGTTAAGAAGTTCCCTTGACAGCCTAACGGCGTCACATCAAATTTTAGAAAAAGAGTTGATAAGATAGATAAAGGTTATCTCATCACTTGGACATAAAATTTACGGCAATAAGGATATATAAGAACATATCCACACCTTATAAGATGAAAATTAAAAGACATAACAAAAGAAGTCTTTTAAAAAGAGGAGGGTGAAAGGTTCCCTTACTGATTTGGGTAACATTCGAAACGTACACCCCATGAAAGAAAGACAATAAAAAATTGATGTAAATACTAATAAAAGAAATTATGTTACACAAATAGTAGAATAATGGACAATACATACACCACTCAAAATGAAATATTGGCAAATGTAGCATGAATCTCACGAAAACACAAAGTGAGATAAAAAGCCCCTTACGAAATTTCGGCAGCCTAACAGCGCCAATTAAAACTTCCAAAATGGTTTGATGAGAGAAAATAGGATATCTAGTCATATGAACATAAAAATTACAATAATTTTAATATAAAATAACATAACAATCATAATAAATATGATCTTAAAAGGAATGACATAAAAGAGTGTACTTAAAAAGAAAGAGAGGGGTCAGATCCCTTACCTCGGGTCTGACTTGACGTGATCGTTCTTTAACCTCCTGAATAATAAACTTGATTTAAGTTCTACTTTATTAAGAACCTTTTTCAAGTTCATTATTCCTTTTATATCACTTACTACCATGTTATGAACACTATGTAATTATTTAAGTTAATAATGGTCATTTTGTAGATCATTGCTACTTGAGTCAAAAATAAACTCTTTATAACTACAAGTTGTTCATGTGGTAAAATATATATTATATCCAGAAATATATTCATTATGTAGATATCATATATATCATTTATATCCATTATATACATGCATTTATAATATTACATAACATTTAGAGGTAAGAAATGCAATGCACCGTTCATGGAGACGATAAGTCGTACGTACGCATGAACGCTACTTCCATTTCTATTTATTATTTAATGGAATTAAAACATAATGATACATAATAGTATTATAATTATAGTATGGTATCATATATAATATCATTAAATCTATCCTTTATACGTACCACATGTGGTATTAACGAATCAAATCACTTTGAGGGGGCGGTAGTTTGCACTTCCTAAAATGAAGATATCTCGTTTAACCATAATGGAAACCATAAAGGTATTCCATAAATGAAAAATACAGAAGCTTAAGTAAAACATAAACATATTATATATCATATATAAATATAGTTAAATTTTAATGTCCACCTTTGAGGGTGTTAAAATAATATTGAACAATCATCATTTCATGAGGCAGAAATCCACCATCCACAGAAACAGTATGTTCTTTAACCATTAGATGTAGGTGTGTGTAATTGTATCTCAAATCCTTCATATAACAACATCCTAGTATATTTAATGTACTGTATTTTTTACAAAATAAATGAATAAAAAGAGTTTAGGGGGTTGGAGAAGTAAAATAAAACAAAAGAACACAGGTGAAGACATTACCTTAAAATCGGGTATCTCTCTTTTATTTGAGCTCAAAGGCTTCCTTGGGAAGACTTCTGCCCAAAGTGAGGCTTCTAGGAGTAAGAGCAGGATGTGGAGAAACAAAATGATCAGGGTTTGGCCGAGGCAAAGGCTTGAGAGGTGTGCGTAAGGTGGTAGAGGTGGGGGCCTTTTATAAGAGGAGAGGAGGGGCACTCTTGGAATGTTACAAAATGTTACTTTATTTTTCAAATGAGTTTCAGATTTTAAATGTCCCACATTGATTTATTTTGAGGATAATGTGGTAAGGGTTCCAAATATACTAATCCAATAGGTCTTTGAAAAGTGTAAGTTATAGTTTTAGCATTATCTTTTCATTTTATTTAAATCCTTTATTAATGAGGTAATCGCTGCATCATCATGATGTCATAAATAATTTAATTTATTTAATGTCTGAAAATTACAAAAAAAAAATATCTTGATTTAGGAAATTTTTTTATCATTCTAATTAATTTTTATAGTCAAAAATATAACTTTTATAACCCCATTCAAAAAAAATTTTAGTAAAACAACTCATGCTTGTGACATTTTTATTTTAACTTTAAATAAAAAGTTATTTATGTCATTTTCCAACCAAAGTTGATCCATGGGTTCCCCAAGTTGACCCATGGATTGTTTTGGTCCGCCATGACACATCCAATGATGGTAGGACATGTGTCTAGGTCATTTCGTATTATTAAAACATTATTTTTACCTTAAATGACACTAATTACCTCTAATCGCGATTAAAAACTTTAAAAGTTACTATTCACCAAAAAAATTATTTTAATCCCATTGAACCACATTTTACATCCAAATGACAACCATTTATGTCGTATTTTTGAAATTCAAATCACAGAAGTGGAAAAGTTTCATTTAAACGAAAAATCAGTTTTTAAACTACCACTTAGTGGTTTCACTATTCATCAAAAATTGAAGTGTTTCAGAAAAATACCAAAAATTCACCCTACGCTATATTTGATAATAAAAATTAAAAAATGATTTCCATTTTAAAAAATTCAAAACATATATGTTGCATTAATTAATTTAATAATTAATTCTCGCTGTCAAAACAAATAGAGTGTTTTTAAGAAACAATATCTATTAAAAGATTGGCACTAGTTTATGTCCAATTTCAAAGTGAAATTAATTCCAATGACCACCATTAGATTAAATGGTAAAAATATATTATAAATAAACTTTAATATAAATTAAAAATATAATCTATCCATATAAATAAATCAGATTAAAAAGAGGTTTTAAATTAAAATGCAACATTTTCAATAAAAATGATCTTTATCGGAAAAATAACAAAATTTTACACAAAGTAAATTTTGATTTCTAGATTATAAAGAAGGATTTAATTTTGTCAAATAAAACATATAAAATTGTCAAAAGTATATTTAAAAAGGGTTCTCCATCAAAATGTGGTTAATCAGCCTTTTAATGAATATTAGAAGATTTACGCTTAAAATTGGATTCATTTGCATTTTAAGCATCCAACATTTATTGGATAAAAGTAAAAATATTTGACAAACATATATAATCATTTTTTAGTTAGTTTCTTTCATTACCGCCATTACAACAGCTAGGCGTTAACTACATTTTAAAATAATATTATTTTATTATTAGAATGCAAAGTAAGATTTCAATGAAACTCGTTGTTGCGTATTGGGTACGCCCTCGAGCATAGAATTCATTTTAATGTAATATTAATATTTTATTCAAAAATGTGGATAAATATGAAAATGTCATATTCTTTATTTACCTGGGGTGTTACAATATACTTTGGTAGTTTCTTATTTTATTTATCTCTCTCTCCTATATTAAATTCATAAAAAATGCACTTCATATTCCTCAAAATATTCCAGATAAGATTTTTTTAGGATTCTCTCATCAGTTCATATACACACACCAATTTTTATTCTTAATTAAATATATATTCACAAAATCGTGTGAATATTTATTCCTCCTTTTATCCATCTTTTCCAATATTCTACCTACAATAAAACAGTTTTATATATTAAAATTTATATTTCTAAAAATACTTTGCCTAAAATTCATCATCGAAATTTGAATTATCATAGACACTTTGACTCTTTTATTTAAAATGCATCATAAAAATACATTGTAATGATTTCAAAGAAAAAAACATAGCTTCCATCTTCTTATTCAATATTAAAATAATACTTTTTTTATATCCTGAATACATAACTTTTATCATAAATTATTACCATATTGAATCATGGATTAACCAAAGTACATGATATTTAATCTTTGAGAAGATAAGCTCACCCTACATAACATACTTGATATTAAAAAACCATTAAATGATTTTAAATTAAATATAAATAATTATGATCGTTCTATGATGGTTTTCTCCTTTTCATTTTAATTTTTTGAGAATCCAATTAACATCATACGCTTTAAAAAAATATCTTATGTAATTTTATAAAATTCATGTGGGATAATATTTTTCACCAAAAAAATGTATTCTATAATCTAAAAATAGTGTACGAGGGTCAGAAATACCATATGTGGTCTAAAAAATATTGTTCATGACTCAAAATTATTTACATGTACATCAAATTCAGACATAGACTCAAAATATAATACGGTATCAAAAAAATGTCATAAAACACCAAATATATTATTCCTAAGTAAAAAAAATCTTATTCATCTTTAAATATTTGATAAATGCCTGTATTATTTACTAAAAATTAAACCCAAAAAATCCCTAAAAACTCTACCAGTGCTACTCCAAAACAGCAACAACCATCTCCAAACATTTAAAAATCATCACCTCACATTTTATAATTCATTTTATGTGAGTTTTTATGTGTTTTATATATTTAAAAAACAATAAAAAACATATTCACCTTTAATTCATTCAATAAACATTCAGTAAAATTAAAAAATATCCACAACATCTCTAGGGATTAATAGTCTCCCTCTTTTTATTTTTTTTCAATGAAGGAATAAATATATATATATATATAAATCTATATGGATCAATCGTCACATAATAATTCTAATCCTACTTCTGTGAACTCAGTATAGAAAATAATAATATTAAATAATAATATCTTGATTTCTATAAAAATTGTGGTTTACATTCATACCTATTCAAACATATTTCTATTAATTCTAATTGATTAAAATATACCACTTTAAAAGAAATTCAAAAATTAATATCTATTAAGTCAATACATCATCACCATATCAAATCGATCCTTAATTTTCTTAAACTTAAAAAGGTACCTATTAAAGAAAAAATTCATAAATATAATTCAAGAAAATTGTTAAAAATTTTAACACATGAACAATATTTAATTCATATCTTACCTCTTTAAATAACTCTATATAAATATATTCTCTCCTTTTATAGAAAAACATATCAAAAGATAATCCCATTAAAAATATTCTTCCCAGTTTTTAACAAAACATAGGAAGATAAATACAAAAGAAATTTTTTTTCCAATACCCCCCCTCACCACCATGAAAAAATATATCAAAAAACTATATAAGAGAGGGAAATGTAACATCATACCTTATCCATGAGAGGAGTGAGGTTGAACGTCCAAAATAAAACACAAATTATAAAAAGAATACATTGTAAATGTATTGATGAACACATATGCAATTTTCTCATCTGTTGGAAAAAATTACAACATTAATTAATTTCTCACCACATGTTCCTTGAAGATGTGATTCTTTAATTTATTGTTTGTTCATCTTCAATGATAAACTATATTCCTTATATAATTTATAGAACATTTATTATAACAAACAATATGTAGTAAAGACTCCACTTCAACATTAAGATCCTTCAACTATGTTCTCATTCATATTCATTGAGTTGTAACTTGAGTGGAATCCACGTACATAAATCCATTAGTTCTTAGAGACAAATAATTATTCATCATAGTGTGTTAAAAAACACACCTCACTCAATGGAAGAAAACCCCACCATATATGGACCTCCAATCATCAACACAATCATTCAAATATACATCTATGTATCTATACATATTAAGATAAACTTGTATATCATATCTTATATCCAAATATTTAATACCTTTAATATACCTAAAAATTATCTTAGAATAAATAAAAGGACCTTAATTTGTTGCAATTCTTTATTTTTCATAGTGGGTAACAATGAACACCAAATTTGATCTTCAAGATGTCATGTATAGTAGACTTCCAATCAACTTTCATAACATCCTGGGATAAACTTATTTTCTCTATTCATCTTTAAAAAGCTTTGTTCTCATATAAATTGGTGTGGAAACCCGATTTGAATCATCTATGATAAACCATTTTAGAAGTTCTATAGAATACTTCTCCTGTGAAATAATAATTTTATCCTTCTATTGAAAAATTGTAAGGTAAGAAAGTACATCATCCCACCAAGAATGGAGATTCAAAATAAAATATCATGCTATTTGGAAAACATATCACATGATTCTTAATTATTCCATAAAATATGATATCATCTACATAGAAAAATAGAAATGATAGATACCTAATTTACATCTTTAATATAGAGGTTGTTGACCACTCATCCCATTCTAAACTTCTCCAAGAATGTGTCCATCATTGAAAACAATGCTCTTGGGGATTTTTTCAACACATATAAAGACTTATTAAACATGAAAACAAATACTCATATTATCTAATAAATAAACAACAAGTTTTCTTAATGTATACCTCCTCTTAAAATTTACAATTGGGGAAAGAAGACTTGACATCCATTTTAAAAATATTCTATTTCTCTAGGTTGATAATAGTATGAAATATTTGTATGGTATCCATCCTTTAAACTAGGAAAAGAGACCCGTAAAATACCACTCATTCATTCAATTAGTATCTTTTACAAAAAAATTGTTATTTATTTCTCACTAATTGACATTTTTCATTAAACATTTTTCAAAATACCCATTTTTTCATGATAACATCATTCCCGTTGGGATTGTGAACCAACTCCACATTTTCATTTTTATTAATCTGTTCTGAATGTTCATTCATATTATCAACCCAAACGTGATTATTTAAATCTTATTCAACATATTTTGGTTGAACATAAGAGAAAAAAAGTGTGATAAGATGTCTTCAGAGTTATTTTATTTTTTACGTATTGATGACTACCAAATAAAAATCATAAAATTCGATTAAAAACAGAAATCATGAGGATTATTTTACTATAAAAATAAAAGAAGAAAGTGAGACTATATGAGAGGTAATGTGTCTAGGTCACATGACCACATAACCCTCTCAAATATTTTTTTTTTGCATAAAAGCATCATGTGATGATCCATGTTAAACCAAAGAGGTATGTTCGTGACAAGGGATTCACACTAGTGAATGATCTATGACTGAACATGTAATTTCACTCTTGAATTTATGATATCAACACCATGACAATTGGGTCATGAAAAGGGATTACATGGTTCACATGATTAGTTAATTTATAAGGTGATATCCCCCATACATGTCATTTTGATAATTTGAAATACATTATACATGTCAACTTGATCACATGGCACATATGTGTAAAAACACTTCAAAATACATAAAGAGATCATGTGATAAAAATATTTAAAGGATGATATCCCTACATGATGTAAGATTCTCTATTTTTCAAATGATAGAATTTTGTGTTGTGTGTGTTTAGTTCATTAATTACATGAAGTATCTTAGAAATTCCAAATTTGACATGTGAAGTCCATTTGACCTATCTATAGTGATCAAGGGAATTCCCTAAGACATTCTCGCTTCATTACATTAGGGCCCTTAGACCCATATTAATTGATCATGTGAATTCTATAAGACATTTTGGACTAATAAAATGAATATGTTTAGATGTATCCATCTTTAAAATCAGGATACACCTACTATATGTATTGTAATAAATTCTATAAAATCCGAGTCATATGAAAGGATTTTGTGTTTAAGGAGGTTGCTAATGACAGACTGATCATGCAGTCACCATTAATCATGCGATGAAGGGAGGAGATCACATATGAAATGAATTTGGATAAGATGTGCGTAAGGTGTTTCCAACTTATACAGATTCCCCCTTACTTTTAGGTAATCCAAGATATTTGACTTGATCACTATTTAACTTGCATATATATTGTGTTGGTGATGCCAATAACCCCCCCCCCCCCCCCCAACAAACACACACTTGAAAATGATATATATGGGATCATACTTCATGGATTGAATTAATAATGATACTGCATGATCCTTCCACTAAGAAATGTTCTTTCAGAAACATATTATTAATAAAAGAAAATATTTTATGAAATGGTTTTCATGATCAGATCATTCATCAAGTGAATATAGATGTACATATTCTCTTGATCATGCGATGCCACCTAGGGAAAATTTCATTGGATTCATTTAATGAAAAGTTATAATTGATGATATCTTCACATGATGGATGTTTCATTGTTTTTCATGTAAACAGATAATGAGGTTTTCATGTTCAATTACATGATCGCATTAAGGACTCTTGACATGTCATATAGATCACACGAAGGACTCTAAATATATAACATGGATCATGTGAAGGATTCCATACATGTCATATATATCACAAGATGGTGTCACAAAATTGTTTTGATCAGTTCCTTGGTCACATGAAGCACCCTTTTACATGTCAACCTTTATTGGAAGACACCCCTAGACAGGTTAGCTAGATCACCCAATTCGTGTGATCAATTCATTGATCATGAAAAGGCCTCACAAAAACTCTTGGACATGTCGTCCTTTATAAACATGCACACATATACATGTTCCATCGAACTATGTGAACCCCCAGAAATGATCTTTTTGTCGAGTTCCATCTTTATTTGGAAATATTCAATAATGAATCAAGTTCTATGAACTCAAGAAGCCTTATTTGTTCAATGCCATTGAAAGAGGTCCTCATTCCACCCAAGCACACTTAATAGACATCTCATAGTCCTCTGTATTTTTCCATCATAGGACAAGGGATAGATATGTGACATAGGAATCCACATCAGTGTAATTCCATCAAAATTACATTTACTCTAGATCATATCACCCACCTCCTATGGTTCTAATGTCTTTCCCCATCCATCTATGGGTTGAGGAAAATGTGAACTACAAGGAATATGATTCTTTTTATAAACAAGATACATAAGATTCCTTTCTAAGGCCTGAGATCCATATCAAATATTAATACCATACCTTTACACATGTGATTAGATCATTAAAAAGGTTTATAATCAATTTCTCTCAAGGAATATTCAATTCACATGTCCGGTAATTATAGGCAGTGCATCCAATCACTTATTATCACTTATTTCTTACTCCATGCATGAATCACATGAATTTAGGGATGTTCAATGATTATGAAATTAGTATAATAAAAATTCTATAATAAAGGAAGCCATAGTGTATAAAACTACTCTAAATATATATGAATCCTTAGTGTGTAAGCCTCACATAAATTAAATTTTTGATCTATTGTCATATTTTAGATTTTTTATCTGTTTTTTTCACACATATAATGACTCATGTGAGCATAGGGATTTGTGAATATCATAATAAAAATGATATAAATTAAACCCAAAATGGGTATCCAACTAGTTATAAGTCCCTAATATATTCCAATATTTCCAAACTCTAGGGAAATAATTTCCATTAGTATCAAATATATTTCCTATCAGTGGGTTAGGAAAAAACTAGACTATAAGGAATCTAATTCCTGTTATAAATAAGATACGTATGAACCCTTTATAATGCATTATCCCCATATATAATTCTCAAATTCCCAAATATATATACTTTCCATGTGAAATTAAATTGTATTACATGGTCCAATACTAACTACATGGGTTTTGATTCGGATTCTCACAGGATGTATAGGATGCCTCTCATAGGATCAATCCCAATCCCAAAACACCAATTTCATTCTTAGATAATAGTACACTCCAAATCACATTGTTATATGGATCAAGAATGCACTAATTCCCCCATTGTTAATAAATAATCTGAATCATATGGAGAGCCTCTAATATATATATATATGGACGGTTTCATTAATAGTATTCCCTCTCACACGTAAAGGAATTGAGCATGCGATTATTTTATTAGGGTAACAAGTCCCATATTGGGATTTGGGATAGATTCATGAACATATATTAAATCCATAAAAGAGTCTCATAGTAGGAAATAATTCTCACAAAAAAGGGTGTGATGAGACTGACCACAAATCCTCTTAAACAATGAGACTTTCTAGGTGTTATCAGTTTTAAAAACCCAATGAGTATCTACCATTGGAACATAGGTTGGTAAATAATTTAAAATGTGTGATCTTTTCGGTGTTTAGAAGGATAAAAAATCCCTACATGAATTAGTGCGAAAATATAGTGAGCCCCTCACAATTAATCATCAATCCTTAAAAATCTATTATACTCAAGAAAGTTAAATCTTGCATAAATCTCACTAGAACGTTGACCATCAGATGCTTTTACAAAACAAATCGGGAACATTATGTGAATATTTGAATAATAAAATTTAATCAGATTTCCTAGGGATGGGACATTCTATATATTCCAAGAGAAAATATGGCCAAATCGATAATAAAAATAAATAAAAAGATTCACAATACATATATGATTAAGAGAGTGACTTACTTGCAATGTTATACTAATTAGTGACTGCTTTTTTTATTTTCCTTGTAATTATAGGTACCATACTCACAAAATTACCTTTAAATAAAATGTTCTAGAACCTAAATTTTGGAAATGACCTCTGTTGATCATGAAACAACATCACCCACCAAATTCCTTCAACATCGGGTGGAAACACGATGGTCAGGGAATACCATTGACATAGTATTATTTTGACTATGAATTCCACTTGTAGGTTCCTCCAAGAAATGATTCCCAAAATTTCACATTATGGAAGGCTATGATGAAACAGGTTGTGCCTATCACCATTGTTAACCAATTTGGGATTCTATCCCTAGTCTATGAAGATCAAAATCATTCTTCCCTCAAGAATCAAGATCAAAGAGTCAAATACAACACATTCATAGGTTAGGACCTTCCTGAGAGGGATCCTATCTACCTTAGACACCATTTCTATCCCCCAAATTACCAGTAATATCCTAGTGAGGGAACTGACTAACAGGTATCCACCGAAGATACTCATACTGGGTTACCAATGAGATCTCAATGGATGCAGCAAGCTATAGATCAAGGGGAAATGGCTCCCATCCCAGTTTCCACTAATGAAACCTGATAGAATATTCTAGTAGTATCCAGTGAGTGGGCTCACATACCTACTCATCCATACCTTGTATGATCATACATCTCAGTAGTATGTTTGGGGGAGGTACATATCTATGCCCCAACGCATGAATCCCACCAGTATATTCTAATGGCATTAAAAGGATAAAAATGGGTATATATTCCCACTTCAATCAAATAAAACTATGAATATGTTTGGGAGACTCAATACATGAATGAATATGTAGCTATATATAACCTTCTAAAATTCCAATAAATTATCGACATGACAGATTAACTTCACAGAAATATTTCACTACTGATACAGAGATAAGAACATATTCATATCCCAATTGTTGGAGTATCATTTTACATAGATAAATATAAAATGGTGGATACTCAAGAGTAATCAATAATTATTGGTCCAGTATAGGAATATTACTAGACTATTATGATAAAGGATATGGATCAAGGCTGGGTTCATATTCCCATCTTGACTGGGGTTCATCAACCCAATTAGGAAACCACCTTTGGACTAGCTCGCAATCTGATGAAATAAAACTTGTGAAATATTCCAAATTCTAACCATTATCAGGTTCCTATCCCCACCCCAATTGAGATATGTCAACATGGGTTGTAAATAACCTCATGGAAGGATCATATCAATATCAATGAAGCTACCCACCATATTCTAGTCACTTACATGATATGGTTTTACATTTATGCTACCACTAATGAAAGGCTACACAAGAATCCTTAATATTCAATACATGAGAAGGCCCACATCCCTTCTCTAATTTTGGATGTCTTTCATCATATTATGATATGGAATTCATATTTGAATTGGGATCATACCCTCTCTTCAATAACCATTTAATAGAATATTCTAGTAACTGCCAAAATGTAGGATTATTCCCCAATCATGAGGATATAAAATCCCATTGGAATACTCTATTAGCTTCTTGGTATTATGAAGATATACCCATAGAAAGGAATGTTCATCAAAATATTCTATAAACTATCTTGCAGAAGGCTCATATTAATGTTCAAACCTAGATGGTAGGTCATTATCATTTTTCCATGAGATAGGGTGAGGATCATATTCCTACATAGCTCAATGAAAATTCCCTCAACGTTTTATGACACATTTTTGTAAAACCTCAATGGAAGAATGAATCTTTGTATAAATAAAATGCTGATAAGTACCATGATTGTTTCCCTCACTATAGTATAAAGAAGGATTAGAGGGACTCAACCCATAACATTCATTGTAGGAAACCTCCTCACGGTGACATCTCACTCAAAAAGGGAAATACTAACCTTTTCAAGACACCATCTTATATAATGGTTCTTGAAACACTGGGCTTAACCATATATAGTACCCCATTGACTACCAAAAACTCCTTATCTCCGTCATTAGGTGTCCTAGATAAGAGAGCTCTATGGTATAACATGGTGGAGGAGTATTCTTAGGATAAAAAGATACTTACATTGATATATGGTGGGAGAAAGCTGGATACAACATCCCAACTATGTTTTCTCCCATCACTTCTTCTGATTATTAGTTCAGGGATGAGCTAAAAGAGGACTGTGTGAATAATTTATTCCAAAGCATGTGGGAAAAAAATCATCAATTAAAGACTATAAACCTCCCATATGAGGGATATGAGGGTCACCTTCTGGCCATAAGAACACTCTTTAATTAGATAGGATTGTCCTCCTTCTCTATAGACTAGGACTCAAGATCAAAAAGGCATAGTAAAATCCTAAAAATCACTTGACTCTATTGCATGGAATCCCTCTTTTAATTAATTTATAAAGCCCCGTATGATGTCTGTATCCAAGGATGTGGTGATTTTGGGGCATTTCACATCACTCAATACCAATGAAAAAAGTGTTCATTGGATTAGCCATCCTATAATTTCGTAGACACAGGAGAGACCATAGGATTAAAAATGACACAGTCCATTTGGTCAATCCAATGAAGTTCCTCCACATTGAAAATTAAAAGACACCCAAAATTGAGAAAGGGCGCCACCAATAGGCTCATATTCTTAGCCTCTTCAAAAAATGTGAACACATATCACAAATGGAATATGAATTCGTGAACTAACTGAAATATCCCCACAATAAGTGACTCCAATAAAAATAATTCACTTTTCCTAGCCTATCTGTGAATGAAATTTCACCAAATCAGATATATTACAAAGGGAATCACAATAAAAGTTTTCTAGGAGAGAAGCCATCCCATATGAACATGGTAATTTTTAATTTCACCTCCACCCCCAGGGCATCAAATCCTAATAAGGACCCTAAGAAATTGGAAGGAACTCAAAATAAACAACATACCATAGGGATGAGGTTTTTTTATTTAAATCACCACATTAGGAGTAATTGGATCCATAGAAACTGGTTCAAAAAGTGTCAAAAATGGCCGCAAATCAACCCCATCCCAAAGGGATGAAGAAATTTTAATCATTGCATCAAAGGAAATACATATTTTCTAGTATTTGTGGTCAATAACAATAGTTATAATTCCAATAATTTCATACACCATGAGACACACCCATTAAATTTAGGGCCTAAGGAGAAACGATGATAAGAAACCCCCTCAATGTCACAATTCACTGTCCATGATTGGGTGATTGTTTGAAGAAAGACAATCAAACCCTACAAAGGTCATAAGAAAAGGTTCACCAACAAGACTAAAGGCTAAAGGCTGGAACCCATGTAACTATTGAAGAGGAAATAGATAATACGAAGCTTCCCTGTTATTTAGTCAATGGTAGGTTGAATACTATTATATGGTATGCCTCAATGAATGTTGTCACCACTAATGCATAAAATGACGCAGACCAAGACAGAAACACATTGCAGTGCAATGATGAAATGGTTCCTCAATAGGTAGGTGATATTAATGCATAAATTGAGGCTTCACGTACACAGAATCAGATAAAAAACCAAAAGTTGGCACATCAAAATGATGAATTTACACATCCTCGGTGGAATTCAGCAAAATATAAATGGAATACCCAATAAAAATTTCACTCACCACCAAGAAATGATGAAATCGAATTTTCATTGGAATGACTAACACATCATAGGAATGAGATATGAAACCGCAAATAGATCAATGAGGAATTACTCAGGGGGAATATTTCCTATGGGTATCACCATCAAAAGAAAACATATATCCATCCTACTACCCATCAGGGGAGAGATAATCCTTTTTCAATGGTGGAATTTGAGCATTACGTTGGGTCTGGTTCTAGAAAACAAGTATACACAGATACAGAAATTGAATAAAACCATGATTTTCCTCCACTATAGTGATATCATACTCTATGTCTAGGTAATCATCTAGGCCTGACACAAATTGAAAATATAGTATATGTGAAAGTAGGAGAATAGGGTTAAACATTTCCCATTCTCTCTGCATAGGAGGACGTCTAGATAGTGGTACCACTAAAACTCTTTAAGACCATTGAGTCCCTAGCTACTTTTATGGAATCCCTTGAGGGGTGGTGCACCCTGGTGCATCTTGAATGGAATCAATACACCAAATGGGTGAATGAAATTTCCCACCCACCAATTTTTGGTAACCCTATCATCTCAACCGTAAATCACCTTGGACATCCAAAATAGAATATCCTCCACTTCGTCTCCCGATGGGGCCTTGTGATATGTTTGTGAGGCCATAATAAGGAGAAAACTAAAATTCTTTTTTACATAGCCTAGTGGGGCCAGCCTTTGTTTGATATAATAGTATTCTAGTATGGTAAGTCATGCGATGGAAAGAACTTCATCAACAATTCATTTATCAATTCATCTATACACTAATGAATATGATTATCGTTGACCTCAAAAATTAATAATAGTGTGAAAAATTACAGGTTTAATTAATTTATTTTCATATGGAAGGGTCTCTCATTCTCACTCAGTATCCCACTCTTTCCAGAGTAATTGTAGGATAATTATACTAAGAACCCTTAGGATGAGTTTCCAACACCTGTGATCTTGATGAAATACCTTGGTGGATTTCATAGTGTATAGAAACAGAAAAACACCTTGAATATGTTGTTAATTAAAGTCAGGGAAAATCTCAACCCAAAACCACAACTCAATAAAAAAGTCCTAGGAAATTAGATAATAATGTTGTTACCCTAAAACAAGTATCACTGACCTACAGAGCACCCAGTAAAGGAATGAATCCCATAAAGCCTACCACCAAGTGGAAAAAGGGGTAAAACCACCATTTAGAAGAGTTGAATAGAGATCATGGTTTCCCATAAGATGAGGAATGGAAGAAAAAAGTTACATCTTACAAAATTTATAGTTTCTGGGTTATTTCATCACATCTATGTAGAATAAACTACCCATTAAACTATATGCATGGAAACTTAATGAGGTTAGACTCAGTGACCACCCTGACTATTTACTTTTTCTTAGGAGAATAAGTCACAACATTTAGGATAAATTGTTTTCATATAAAACAGCAAGGTAATGGTTGATTTTGTAATTGATACTAGGAAAATCCCCCCCCCACACATGACCTAAGTTACCACCACCCTATCTGAACAACAAGGTGAATGGAAAGAAATTTTGACTATGATTTAATATAAGTTCAATAACCGAATGACTCTGAATATAGTTGAAAAATCCCATGAAACCCTAAGAGAAAAACTTCATAAACCAATAATGATTCTATCATCAAGGGATACATCATTGAATCTGCCTCCTAATAGAAGAAATAATCATCACATACAAAACAAATGTGCATGTTAAAGAGTCTCAATCAATAGCCACAATTACTCTAACCCTTACAGATTTCATTCCTACTACATAAAGAGAATGTGAATCACCCCACCAATTAGAATCCTAATTGGATGAATTTATCAAAAAAAAATTATATTTACATTTTTCACATAGAAAAATATTTTTATATTGATAAATTATTCCCTAAATATGAGTTCCTTTTACATGAATAGGGATCCAGAATCTAAGGCCGCGGAATATGAGGGTATAATGGACAGCACCATCGTGGATGAACCAAATATTATAGTCAGATCCCTATAAAAACCTTATATTATGTATATACCTATGGTAAATCACTTTATATATCCCATAATGATAAAATAGACACCTCATTGGCATTCAAACATCATTTGAACCATATCTTTTTAAATGACTAGCTAGTAGGGACATAACTTCCTGATCATCCAAATGGAGGGGTATGATAGCGTGACCTATTCCATTAGAAAAAATCATCTCCCATGAATTCCACAAAAACATATGGAATGTGTAAAAAAAACTCATCTTCTAAGCCACATTATAATTTGAGACCCAAAATTGGGAAGTTCAATCCAATTGAAAAAAATATGAACTTCTAAAATAGTTAGTGGTTATCCCAGCCAAACTCTCAATCCTAGATGCACTCCATCTGTCAAAAGAATGTAGATATGCATTTATTAAGTCCCTTTAGAGTCCTCTCACATTCTAGAAATGAGTTTTCATATCCAAGGTTAACTCAATGGAAAATACTCTAACATTATGTCATTCCACCATCACATTCAAGGAGCATGATCAGGAAGAAACTATCCGGGCACATATCTGAACCATGTACATTTCAGAGAAGGTCAATAACATAAATATATGAATGTTTCATGTTGAAAATGGTTCTAGGATCAACCACATCCTAATATAGTCCCTCTGATGTTTTGGATATGTTGAGGTGCAGTTTTCTTCAATGAAGTTATCTTTTCAAGGGTACGAAAAAAAGTGAGAAAAGGCCCAACAGAATGATCAATCTCAATGATCAATTAATAAACCAAAAATCTAATTTTGACTACATTTTGATCTAGAAACACATATCATACAACATATTTTAGTGAATAACTAGGCTCCATGGCCATATGGATTTGTCATCAACATTATAACATTGTTTGAAATACCCCATTAATGAAAGAGTCGACATCCTATTTGGAGACAACACCCCTATTGTATCATTAGAATTCATTTTTTTGTAGACTTTTTCTACAATATTGAAGGCAAAAAACCAATTATGGAGGGTGATGATCATGTTTATACTCCTAATGGCATGGGAACCACCCATAAAAATCCAAGGAGCATACATTTTAGTGATTGTGTGATTCCCATAAACCTAATAACGACCGTAGACTCTATCTAAATGATATTTTATGAACTAAAAACATTATTGGATCATGTATATATGATAAAAAATCAGGATATATTAAGTAGGTTCATAAATTAATAGTTTGACTAATGCCCTATTGGGATCAAAAAATTCCCCTGCACCATTAGAAAAAATTAAAAAATCAACAATAAATTATAGGAATCTCATGATGTCCACACCTCTTCTTCACTAGAAGGTAGCTGGAAGGAAGGAAAGCATCTCCAAGATTCCCCATGACCTACTTGGTGGTTCTGTATGCCAAATATTTTTCTCATGGCACCTAAAACTTCATCATAGATAGAGGTACCCATGAGTTTTCTACCATGTCTGAAGATTCCCCCATAGACATAGAGATATAAGAGGAATATGATGACCTTTGGAACACCCCACTTACATTTAATGAAGTAACATCAGCCACCATCAATGAGAATAGGCAGGTGAATCTTGGAATGGAAAAAGTTTTATAGACTTCATTGATTAGTTATTCCATGCCTCTTGAGGATTATAGGATGTATGTTTCATTTATAATGATGAATTGATGTGTTTTCATATAGAATTATATGGATATTCTTGGGATGAAACCTAATTTAGATATTGAACATATAGGATTGTCCGATGACCACCAAGGTTTCTAGTATGTGGCCAATAAAATGAACCCCTATCCGGATACCAAGGATTAATACGATGTTGAAATTTTGATCGAATATATCTTTTTCAGAGAGGTTCAATACCCAAAATGGATTTCCAACATCACCCCCATCATGAAAAATAATGGATTGAACATGGTCTTAATAGATTTAAAGGTCAATAATATAAACTTCCTAAGATGATGATTTCTCAATATTGATCCCAAAGATCATGATTGACTCAATTTTTGGATTCTATTAACATTCATTTATGGATTGGTATTAAGGATATAAATCTATCAAGATGGACCACAAAGATGAGGAATCCATTACCATTTGAATTCCTTAAGTAATGATTTTATACATAGTCATACCCTTAAAATTAAAGAACTTTGACACAACTTATTAACAAGACAAGCATCATATCATTAAACCCTTCTTCAGAAGAATTTCTAAGTGATGTGTTGACAAACTAGTGGTTAAATTTCAGCAATGTTGTGATCACCCCACTGTTCTTCAAATAATCTTCGACAAATTATAGAAACACATTTTAAGGATGAACCCTCTAAAGTTTACTTTTTGTGTAACAACAAAAAATTACATGGTTTTATGGTATGCCACTATAACTTCAAGTATGAAAAAAGGGCTAGTGAAATCCTAGAAATTCCACCTCCTTAGAATCATAAATAATTGGGAAGTATCTTGGGGTAACTCACTTCTATTAGGAATTTAAAATCATACCTGGTAAGAAGATGTAACCCCTTTAATAAATAAATGATGAATGGTGTTTCATACCAATGGGATGAGGACTTCCAAGAAGATTTTGAGAACCATAAATAGTATGTGTTGCATCCACAAGTTTTTATGTCACTAGTATAATTACATCCACTTATGATCTATTTATCTATATGGAATGATCTATCCACACCCTCCTGGCATAGAAATATTATATGGTGAATGAAAATAGTCTCTAATATATTAGATAAATAGTGATAGATGATGAGACTAAATATTCAAATTTTGAGAATAAATTCCTCATTCTCATATTCATAGTGAAAGAGATGAGGAATTACTTAAAATTTCATGAATTTGACTTGGTATCTCACATCTACCTACACAATTATATTCTTTTCTTCCCTATGTTGAATGAGTGTTTGGACTGATGTGGGGTTATTATAAAATAGTATGCCATTCAATTCGTGACACAGAAAAAATAAAATGGTATGAACTAGATAATTTTATCACAGAACATTCTAACTCAAAAATCAAAACAATGGACACAAAACTTCTAGATGAAGAATATTTTTATGGCCATAACAATCCCCAATCCTAGGATAATTATTTTGATGGTGCCTCTCGAAATATTAGAGAAATAATGTTAGAAACCCCAAAGATCATTAAATTTTTTCTAGGAATTGTATATGCTTTCCTAGACAAGGTAATGTTTCCATATTACCTCTCATGGTATAAATTTTACACGAATAATGAGGTGTAATACCAATCCCATATCACAGTATTAGATCTAGCCCTGCACTTGAAGATTTCCAGCCTGAATGTCAAATGGGACTCATATTTATTGATCAAATAGATCAACGGAAAATATGCCATAAATAATGGAGAATTGGCATCACTCATTGGTTTAATGAGAGTATTTATTGAATAATTATATTTTGAACCAACTATCTATCATGTTCCTTGATCATAGAATTGTCATACTGATGCATTGGGTAATATAGTCATAGTTCTCGATAATCCCAATAAAGACATTATTGTGTTCCTAATCACACACCAATGTGTAGTATCACCAATTATTTTCTATTCCATGGAGTAAATTAATTATATAAATTCTATTATGAAACTTTTTATGATGGAATCCACCATTGGATGGATGGACCTAACAATAGATTACCCCTGAAAAGGGACCATCTAGTCAGATTGAGCCAAAAGGGTATAGATTTGATATCTGGAAGTTAACATCACCCTTAGGTAGGTTTTGAATAATCAGAAAGACCTACATAAGTGAGTTTTCAGGAGAATCCTCCTTATATGCATTGTAGAATGAGATACATCCATTAGTATAAAGGATGTACATATTGGCTCATGTAGAGCTTACCGGTATGAAACTTGGTTCTCCCACCAAATTAGGAGGCTTGGGTACTTTTGGAGATGATTATTGAGGGATTCATATAATTCACCATAATGTTTCATACATGTCAATTCATGTAATATTCATCCATCAGCCCCCGTAATTTCTCCTTACAATTAAGTATTTTAGACTATTTTCTATATAGATAATATACATTGTGGGGCTATTTCCCCAACTATAGATAAGGATTTTATATATATCCTTACTACTACTGACCTTTTTTCTAAATTAGTTAAGGAAATACCCATCAATGAATTAGTGACAAAGAGTATCATCTAGTTCCGGAAGTTCAATATTATCACTAGATTTGGTTTACCTAATGCAATATTGATAGAAAATGACACCAAATTATGTTCTTCTAAGTTAAAAAGGTTTTATCATGAGTATGACATTGATTCCATCAATTTGTATCACTACTAAACTGTGTAAAATGGTTTGATAGAGGATTGCACTAAGTATATGATGAATATACTCAAGAAAATGGTGGAAAGGGACAAAACTTCTTGGCTGGATAAAATATTTCACACCTCATATGCCCCATACCACCACACACACTACAATGAAATAAACCTCAAAATCATTAGTATATCTAATAAATGCATTGTTACAAATCTAAGTCCATTTTCCCTCGCTCTAAATAGCTATCTGTGGGGAAATCTAAGATGAAAAACAATCACAAAATAAGATGGATGAGTTAGAAAGAATCGATGAGAAAAGGTTGAGTAAGGTACACAACCTCTAAGTACATCAGAATACGATTGTATGTTCCTTTAACAAAATTTTTCACCTCCACTCATTCTTTATAGGATAATTGGTACTAGTTCTTATAACCCCGATGATACTAGGGAAGAAACCCCAAAATATAGAACCCAAGTGGGAAGGTTCATGCATTATTCATAAATTCAATTCCAATGGGGTAAACTCATTGGCCAGGATGGATGGGGAATGAATTAATCCCCCACCAATGTAAGGTTTTATAATAAATAATTTGTGTAACTTCTATTGTGGAAATAATTCCTGGTGGAAATAACTTAATCTTCACTACAATCCACTTCCTTAACACATGAAAATTAAACTATATGGAAGATTCCCTTACCACATAACGTTAAACTACATGTATGGAATCCAATATTCATGATGTTAAACAACAATGAATGTTCTAGGGACATATAACATTAAACAATGTAACCCATAACATCTCGATGGAAAGACTATAAACTTCACTACATCATGTATCCTAGTTTCAATACCTTAAACTTCCCAACATGTGTTTACCTTATAGATCCATTTACCCTCTTATTCATGATATAGATATGCATAAAAGGGTCTCAGTGTAAGGTTTTACTATCTCATTCTATGTTTATTCCCATAAACACACTTGAGAATAAGGTAGTCTCTCCTGATCTAGAAACTAGAACCTCACCCACCATGTTTCTTTTTTTTCAATCTAGGGCATCATTTCCCCAATCCCCATATAAGAGTTACACCTTCATAAGAGATTATAAATGATAAATATTTGTGTATTGATTCCTATTTCCATAGGAAATGTAGTGATGCTTGGGTCTCCAATCTTAGGCCCAACTACAATGAAAAAATATACCTTCCCTTGTGTGTGGTTTAGTCTTATGCATGGGGTTCTCATGTAAGAATTTAATTTGGCTTGATTACTGTACTATGGGATATCTAGTAATCCATGGGTCTTTGATTTGAGGACCAACCGTGATTTCTCATCAATCCCAACCATGTCTATACATGATATTCATACCCAATTATAGGATCTAGTCTATATTAATATGGGAAGATCCCCATGTATTCCATGTCATACACTTTCACATAAAAAATTAACTACCCTGTGGTCTTTTTTATTTCATAATGAGTATGACTCTTGTGAACATATGGAATATTGAAGGGAACTCCGGCCAGCATAATCAAGGTATATTCTATTCAATGATATGAAGCCACATCTTTGTGGATTAATGTCAATATGAACGGAAATATACTTATCATGTGACATTAAATTTCATGGTATTAGGTCTTCTGGGTAAAAAGATTATTCCCCTGATTAATGTGTACTTGATAATCACATTTTTATCCATTTCCTTGAAAATGTGTCCTATACATGTTGATGTAACCTTTATGGTACTAAAACCCCTCTTAAATACTTTTTTTCTCCATGAAACAGCATCATACCTTCCATATTTGAGTTAATACTAACTGATTACTTGAGTTGATGAACTAGTATCGAAATCCCATGTGCCTTGATCCCACATACTCTAGGTACCCCTATAGAAATTTGGTAACAGGGATGGCTAATCCAAAGTGACCATGCTAGGATTCACTGGCGAATAACACAATTCCTAAGAGATTATTCCTAGGGGATGTTCTAGTTCAAGAGGAGAGGCCCCCCTTAAATCTAGTAGCTATTTTCCAAACATTGTGTGATATATACTCCATCCATGATTAGTGTTTGACCTATACCCATCAGTATTTATCTCCTTTTGACTCGTATATTCTTGGGTTGTGATTACCACATCCCATAACCCAACTATTCAAGTGGATTGGAATTCCCCGGATGTTACCCATCAGTGAATCGTTCTCATTATCAATATAGGATTATAACATCTCATTCTTGTAGAAATTAATTTATATTTATGTATCTCCTATAAAGACACAACTTCCTTGAGTTTATCAATCCCTTTGGAAATCCCCATGTCCACCAAATAAATATTATTCCCCGATCATATCCAAATTTCTAAATACCTTGAGCACATGTTCTCTTTGAATTTAGTGGACTTAGACCCCGTATCCTCCTAGTTACCCCTTGTGTAATATTCTTAATAGGGACTGATTAATATGCATATACCCCATTAGGATTATTTAGTAAATTAAACAATGCTTATTATCTTGTTCAAAGGGGGTGTTTTGGTTTCTGAAGGGTCCCCCTCTAGGATTATCTATTGAATAAAAAATTCCTCAGATCATGTACCTAGTTTATGTTTTGTTCCCTGAGGAAAGGTACCCATTAACTCCAAGAGATATTTCTCAAATGGTGTGATGTGTTTCCCACAAATCATTAAAAACTAATCCTTGATATATGAATTTGGAGACATTATTTATTTAACCCATTTTCCAATCTACAAGAGGGATAAATAATGAATCTGTATTTTATGCCTTCATACCTAATTCCTGGATTTAAGACTTTAAATTTCACATCATTTTACACCCTTACCATATGATGTTAAAATACAATAAAGTCACCATTACTGAAAGACATTAAACTCCATTGAGTATATCCTTACTACATGTTATTAATAAATATATAACATGATCATATTATGCTAAGATTTCAATGTTTGAGTTCAAAATCTTATTTTGGGTTTTCTCCAAGAACCCTTCATGATGAAGAAGTGATCCCACAAATATACTATCCCTAAAACCTCACATATATTAGGTTTCTTTCTTTCTCAAGCTGGGATAATTCTTTACCAGAAACATACTATGCGTGATCTAAATTTACATAGAAAATAAGTTTCTCCATTGTTATGGGAGAGTCAAATCAATATAAGAGATCATTTATAAGAACTATGTATGGATTCATTCCTATTACCACATGATACATATTCATTCCAGAATCACAAATCCTAGGTTAGACCATATTATAGAAATAAAAAATCACCCCTCCCTGTATATAGGTCTGAGGTGCGTGGGGAATTTTCCATACAAGAACTATGTTTTTCATGATTTCTATTACCAAATGATATGTAGTGATGTAAGGATATTGAATCTTGGGTTTGACTATAATATAAAAAATCCCCCCCCCCTTTACATAAGGTCCAAAATTTTGCAACATATTTTCTTATTTGAGAAATATTTCTTGATTCATTCCTACCATCATAAGATACACAGGTACACTTTGATGCTCTATTCCATGGCCATCCATGAGTTATTAACACTCTTAACTATGTTCCCCAATGAGAACCAAAATTTTTGGTGGGATTTATGCTCATACCAAAATGTTAATATCCCAACATATTCCTTATCCTAAACTCTCACATGAATCAATAAAATTCCCAATTGTCTATTGTTTTTCAAAACCAAGCAGGACTCATGTGAGTCTATGGAACCTAGAAATTTACTCTGACCAACATGATCAAGGTATGTTATATTCAAAGACAAGGAACTGAATCCTTGTCACATGACATTAAACTAAATAAAATTAGGTCTTCATTCTAAAAATATCACCCCCTGATTCTAATTTACTCATGAATCAATTTTTTAACCCTTTTCCACAAAAATTAATTCAACACAGTTTTATTTAGCCTTTATGGTTATTAAACCCTTATATAATCTTATGATATACATAAAAAAATAATATACATGAACTTAATTTAATACCAACAAATCCCTAATGTTGATATACTTCTAATGGAACCTCATGGACCTTGATACAACATAATCTTATTTTCCCCTATATCAAATTGGTGAAAATGACTAGCTAATCTTAAGGGACCCTGATAGGATTCGACGGTGAATAATAAAATTCCAATGTAATTGTCCCTAGGGTATTTTCTAGTCTTATAGGAGAGGCCCCCCTTAAAATATATATTATCCTAACTACATGGGATATGGACTTCCCTCATTTTTAATAGTTAGCATATTCCCACTATTATTTATCTCTTGTTGACTTAGATACTCTTGGGTTATGATTTACTATTCCCACAACACAACTATTCAAATAGATTCAGATACCCTCTATGTTACATATCCATATATATTATGCAATATCATGTCAATATTATAACATTTATTTCATCCACCCTGTCATTTTGGGGTATGTGCCACTTGCGAAGACCCAAATACCATGATATTCGAAAACCTCTCGAAAATTTTATTTGTTCAAAGAAACATGACCATAAAGTTCCATCCCTCATATACCTTAGTTTTTCAACCTTAAACCATATGACATGTTGTCCATCCTGTAAAACCTAAAACTACTTATTGTGGGTTTTTTCTATCCATCAATCTATTCTATAGATGAATCTTTCATCTCCACACCATGATAGTGTATGAAAAATCCATTTCCTTTTATACAAGCACGATCTACGTGAAGGACCCTTTAGCAAACTATAATGTTAAGGCTCTTCATGAGAAGATAGAAAAAATCCTTCTCTCTACATATGAATTAGATCTATTTAGGGAGTCTATATAATAAATATGTGTTTCTTGATTCTTAATTATAGTAAGATACGTATTGAATTATAGGTCCCCTAATTCTGGTATAAATCACATTATTCAAAATAATAATTTCCTCCTTCCTTGCACATGAGAATGATCTGTGCAAGGAACCTTATCTTATAATAACTATATGTGGGTTCATTGATGAACTATCAGGTGTGATAGATAGAACCCAAATTCCACTCAGAGGATCCCCAATCCCGTTTGGCCACATAGTCTCAAATGTATCTCCCAGAAATCAAGAGGCTACCAACTAGCAGTGATAGCCTAGGGTGTATCCATGGGGATACTATTCCCATATTACCAAAGTGGAAAAAGATGGATAAAAATAAAAACATATAATTATGGAAAGTGATATTGAAAAAATAAGTGGTACAATATAAGAATATGGGTATAATAAACAACTAAAAAAACTAATACTCATACACAAAAGAAGATGATACATGTCATGTCTCTAAAAAGCTATAAAACAAGGATATAATACAACAAGAATAACATGCTATAAAAAAGAATGAAAAAGAAACCAAAAAAATACCCAAGCACCTAGAGCTCCAGCTTGGCCATATGCTACCAAGCTCTATCCTAATGAAAGAATATAATCCCAAGTGTCCAAAGTAAGATGTATCCCTTTTTCAATGCCTGCATTCATATAATCTTCCTGGGGCCAATGGAGGCCTAGATAGGGTGTGAGATAAATCTTCGAAGTCAAGCACCAATGACATATATAACTACAAATATATGTAATATAAATTGAATAGTGTGAAAACATGCATTTATAAATGTAAATAAGTATAGTGAAATAAATACACAAGTACCTTCTTCATCCTCAACTGGTATTTGAACACATAACCATTTCATTTATTAATTATGTTAAAGTTTATATATGTAATTCACGTGAGGTATAAACAACATCGACATCCTGATATGATAGTAAGAAGAAAAGGATCCAAGATATAATAATACATCCAAGATGGTGATAATAATTTTTGTGATCCAAGGTAATCAATAATGAGTCTTGTAACGAGCATAAAAATGTAAGGTACCCAAGGTAATAACCAAGGAAACCATGACCACAGTGGTCGATCCAACATAGTAGTAACCTTTATCCTAGATAAGGGGTAAGAGTGGAGTCTAAGAGGGATATCCCAATTCATTATATGATAATAAATCTATCAGTGTCCAAGGATCTCATCTAAGGTAAAATATGTAGGTAATGAGGGGGCATGATGTGTGTAACAATGGAACCTCTTATTCGTATATTTCATGCTATATCCAAGGATTGTATCCAAGGAATTCAATAATAATAAAGGAGGGATCCTACATTTTCATATTGGGAATCCACTAATACACAAGGATCGGGTTTCAAGGTGGGTATAAACCATGGAAACCAACATACCTGAATCAGAATAGAGTCCACAAGTTCTCAAGATATTCCCTTGGGAATCTAAGAAAAGGTTGTGTCTGAAGTGACTTGAAATCTAGGCGATCACATCGCCTATACAAAGATTATCTTGCCCAGATCTAATATATTGGACATACCACTCACTCTTGTGAAGTTAACTACTTCCAACTAGTGATATAAAGGATACCCTGTGGTGATATCAGTCTACAGAGGTGTGATACGAAACAAAACAATCCATCACAATGATGTCATTTCTGCCCTTATTCTTGAGAACAAAGATGTAACACAGGAAAATGTAACTACCTACCTCAAGGGGAAAATACCTACATTGGTTTATTCCCTCTGAATATGCTCCCAATGATGTATCTAGTGTCATTACTGTATAGAAATAATTCATTTCCAACCCAAGACATTCTATGATAGGAAAAGAGATGAAGGAGTGTGAAGTAGCAATATAAAATAATGAAAGATACAATAGTGGAGGATACTAGAATAATACCTCATACTGTAGATGTTCATGCACTCTAATCCTCAAGTATTGTATATAATTCATGCAATTCGATTGATCCATTTCCATGTGCTATAGTCAAACTACCCCAATCAGAATCGAAATGTTGGAAATGCTGAAAATATGACGTCTAGTTACGGTGGCCACAATCTTCTCCTCAGCTAGCCTTAATGGTGATTCTAAAACATCCCACCTGAAGTTGTATAAAATAACCTTCCCATGAAGGTAGAGATAGAATAGAACTTTTTCCACTAGAATCTGATCGAAAGGCCTCAAAATATCTATAAAGATTCCCCATATTGACATAACCCCGACACTTCAGAGGATCTCTATCGCACTGAGGATTTATATTACATTTTATTCAACAATGATTGAAAATAAATGAGCTACCAGTATGGTTACTCTGACCATTACTACTCTCACATGAATCCCTGATGAAACGTTTCTCTCTTCTAAAAGAACAGCTGGCCTGGAACAGCATTTATCCTCCATTCTCGGTATTATCGCATTCCCTCAGGTTTCATTTAGTGAAAAGAGCCTGATTGACAATCTCAAAAATGGTAGGTAGGAGAAATATGTTCCCCAGATTTTCAATGGCACACTAGAACCCATCCTCAATGATTCATTCATGGTAAATCTCATCATTAACTAGAAGTAGTTAAAATCACTACAACTAAGTAAAACATTTTGAATACTCTATAACAAACCTAGAAGCCTTCTTTAGATGCATGAAAACTATTGATCTATTAAATTTCAATTTATAATGAATGAATTTATCAAACAAGGATGTTTTTAAATCCAACAATACCATGACCTGATGGAGACCCTCATGTGTGATTACATCCCGCCAGCGCTTGGTCAAATCACATATCATATACACACCAAGCTTGAACTTCTACTCTGGAGGCAGCTCTTAAAGCCCAAGGATATAAAAATTGGACTCCAAATATGACTCAACAGCCTATAAAAGAAAATAATTTGAGAATGTGGGAGGATACTACTACTAGAACTCACTTGTAAGAACCTCCATCATAGGTTCTGGTCATGGATCTCCTTGCAAAGACTGTATCAAATATAGGAAACTATTATGAATCCCAGCATCAGTGCCCAGATTTATTATAGTTGGTGATTACTCAAGTTAAAATCCTAGTGGTAAGGCTAGTGGAATAGGTCCCACAACATCTGGAACATGGTCATCACCACCCTCATAGTGTAGGACATGAGGATTTCATGGCGGATTGGTCTACAAATTCCAAGAACATGTCTCAAAACCAGATGTTATGTATATAGATGTTAATATATTAAGATTAAGAAAAAGAGATGGATCACATCCAAGAGTATTACTACATTAACTACCCCCTTATAAGGCCAGGTATTGGAAAGTGATGAAGATTAAATTAAAGGGGTTCCAGTTGATGAAGGGTCAATTGAACTTGGCCTCAACATTTGTTGAAAACCACTTATTTCATAAGTAATATTTTACATTTTTAAGTTTGATTTATTTTTATAGATATATCAACATTAGATTTAAAATTGATCACCATTCCCAGTGAATTAGGACCCATAAAACTTATCAAAAAAATCGACACCCATTTAATTTTATTCTAATGGATTGACTTGGTAAATTACCCCTTCCAACCAACGAGGGACCATACATCTCAGGAATTGATACCATAAATCACCAAATCGTAGCCAAATAGTAACACAAGTATATATAATTAAGGCTCACCCAACAATCACGATCACTACAGGAAAATGAATGAAATTAAATTCACCTATATGGAGTGGAAATATGCATGGAATGTAAATACTAGGTGCCTAAGATGATGCATTTGATAATTATCATTGCCCTTATATCATCGTGTCAAAGATGAAATGAAATACTCAATCAGAATAATAATAATAATAATAATAATCACATAGAATTTTCACCACACAATAGTGAAATTATAACAATTGTAAAAAGAAAAACAGAATGACAATTATAATTTATATAACTCATCATTTACCCCAAACATGGGTTAACTACGTCCAAGCCTGGTTTATAACCAAGTTCTGTGAATTCTTAATCCCATGTCTATTGTATCCATATATTAAATAATAAAATAATATCTATGATACAACTTTGTGATGTCACAAACCCAGATTCCACTCAATGGTCCTCTAAGCCTAATTTTCTACATGGCCTCATGTGCATCTCCCTGAATGCTAGAGGCTTCCGGCTTATAGTGAGGTCCTGGGGTGTGTCTCTGGGGAGACTATTTCCTCCTTAAGAGAGTGGAAAAAAATGGATAAACATGATAAATGATAAATATAAGAACTAATATATAATAAATATATGGTACAATAGAAGTGGACATGAATAGGAAACAACACATTACCATACACAAAAGCTGATGATACATTTCATGTATCCAAAAAGATAGAAAAGATGGATACAAAACACCAAGAATAAAAAGTTTTACATATGTAGAAAAAATAAAAAAACTATCCAATAATACTAAGCTCAATATATGTGATCTTCTACCAACATCTATACTAATTCAAGCTAGTATTATCAAGTATCCAGAGTGAAACACTTCCCTTTTTCAACACTTGAATACATGTAATCTACCCATGTGATAATGGTGGCCAAAATAGGGTCTGAGATAAATATCAGGTGGACACCACCAATTTAATCTATAGTATCCATTTTTTAATATAAAAAATATAGTAATCTTTCATGAATATATAAAAGTAATGTAGTATAATAACATAAATACCCATGTACCTCCTACAGCCTTAGCTGGTATGTGAAAATGTAACAATTTTCTTTATGAATTATTTTCTAGTTTATATATTTATTTCATATAAGGTATAACCATCACTTACATAATTAAATTATATTAATAAAAAATGATCCATGATATAATGAGGCATCCATGATGATGATAAAAATAGAATGGATCTAAGTAAATCACCAAGGAATCATGTAATGATAATAATAATTTAAGAGATTCAAGGTAATAACCAAGGAATCAATGACCACAAGGGTTAACCTAAATCAATAAAAACATATTCCATGGATAAGGGGTAGAAGCATAATCCCAGGTACATCATCCAAGGAATTCCACATTAATAATTATTTTCAAGTCCAATGATCTCATCTATGTTAAAATGGGTAAGCAGTGATTGGGCCCAATGGGTGTAACCATGGGGCCTCATGACTATAGACAAAACTCTGTATATAACGAGTGTATCCAAGTCATCCTATAATAATAATGGAGGGATACTATGACTTCATAATAGAAATCAAATAAAATACAAGTATTGGGTTTCAAGGTGAGTATCAACCATGGAAATTGACATCCCTAAATTGGTATGGAATCCATGATTGCTCAAGGAATTACATTTTGAATCAAAGGTGATCTCAAGTATAACCACTAAAATAAAGATACTAACATCCATATATAGTAGAAACCTTATATTCAATTTGGTTATTTAATTAGGTCACATAAAACTCATGCCTCTTATTAATCCATTTGGTTCATTTCATACCTTTCTTTAGTGTGGCAAGGCTAAGGGGTATGAAACCATTTATTAATTCATTACACTTATAATCAATTCATTTCATTGACTCCACTACCTTCCATAAATATAAAAAGATGTTCTACATACATACAACCAAGTAATTATGTTACAATTAATTAGGCTGATTCAAATATATATAATATGATTTCCATTTATTTATAGGATCGATTTATCATGTTGAAGCAGTTACCTATGGTGGTAAAGTGATAATAAAAAAAGTTCTAAAAATTAAATACACCTTGATTTAATTTAAAACCCACATTTATCAATGTCAAGTCAAGGAACAGCAGAATGGTGGCGCAGACACACACAACAAATATCAAAATTCATAATTAAGGGAAACACCCTACATGGGGTGGTTTATGTTGAGGATGTAACCTCCAAAAATGAATAACATATAGGAAAAGATTCTTAGAATATCATTCTAATTTCTATAAACAAGGCATGTAGGTCACAAATACCTCAATGTGTCCTATAATTAGGTTTTGGGTTTGATTGAGCTTTTTGACAATGATAGAAGACCACGAATGTGTATGGTTTGTGTTTGCCGAAGTTAGGTTTTTAGGGGGCGCAGTTTCCCAGTGTTTTAATAAATTTTGGGCCTCAAAATCAAAAGTTTCTTGTTGGTAAAGGAATATTTTCCTAGTAGGGGAGAATGGTAGAAAGAATAGTGAATAAAATCATCAATGTATGTGAATCACAAACCATAAGACATGGACCACGTATACGGTTCGGGAATGGTTTGTGGTTGGGTACTGGGTAGTGGGAATGGTATGCTGAAACAATCTGACGAACCGAAAATGGTTTGCAGTGGAAGGTGGTCCAGTACACGGCATGGATTATCAATTTTGGAGGAGATTGGTCATAGAAAAAAAATTTAGTATGCAGACCATGTATGAAAATGGTACATGGAAGGATTGCGGTTCACGATAGAAGAAGTGGGATGTGGTGAAGTCGGTGTTGCATTGAAGATTTGGTAAATAAAAAAGTTAATGGATTTTATGGATATATTTTCAAATATAAGGATCTCTAATACCACCTATTATATGGATATCAGATATCATTATAGGACATATGTTTTCATGGGTAATTATGTGAAGACTGGTGGTGGTTCACACTGAAGAAAATTCGGAGAAGTTTCTTGGGAGGCACTGAAGCCCGCAAAGGGAGAAGTGGTTCGGGGAGGAAATTTTTGTGAAGGGAAGTTGTTCACAAAAAATGATTTCTAACAAAGGTTTTTTCATGAAACAATATATCGGAAAGGACATGGTACATAAAGGAATATTTCCCAATACATGGAGGAGGAATATCCAGTACACGAGAGAAGGAAATATTCAGGTGGTTTTCAAAATATGAAGCATTATGGTCATGCTCTTAGCAGAGGAGGTGTGCAGAGTCGGTACGTAGAGGAAATATGTGAAATTAAAAGGGGAGGTAGTCCATGGGAGAGACAGTCCACAAAGGAGAATAGGTACAAGGAATTGAAGGCAACTTTTCATGTAGGTGGTCCTCATACTATACCTGATACACAGTATGCAGAAGATCTAGGTAGTTTGAAGAATAAGAAAGGTGGTTCAAAAAACACTAAATTAAGCTTGAAAAACTTAAAATTATTTTTTAAAATTCATTTATGTTACCTAATAGTATATGGAAAGGTGGATTTCATCTATGGGTGAAAAGAGACTTCAACAGAGTATATAAATACATTTTCGGATGCGGGTTTTCATGGAATTGAATGGACCTATAAGTCTATAAAATATGAGTGGATCCCTTCCAAGAGTAGTGATAAAAGAAAGAGAAAGACGAAGACCCTTTATATTAACAGTGATCTAGATAAAGAGACATAGGGAGTGGCCATTGATAATGTAGTGTGCAGACCCTAATCCTTGTAAAGGAAGTTATCATGGGCATAGAAGATCTGGCTTGAACCTTGTAATCCTTACTGGAAGTTATCCTTTGTGAATTTGGTACAATGGAACATCTCTAGTAGTATATTCCTTGGACGTATCCCAATGAGGGTAAACCATGTAAAAATCATCATATAATGTGAATTATTTATCTTCTATTCATATATTTTTATGGGATAATGAGATAAGTGTGTTTTGTTCTACAATGAAAAAAGATCAGAAGGGGCAGAATTCTTAAATTGTCATACCCTGATTCATCCCCCCCTTATGGTATTACACCAAGTGGACCTAAAAATTGGTATCATAGGTTGGTTAAAAGTTAATGAATATCTATCAGTAGAAGAAACAAAGGTGGTAAGACACAAAGGGGTTCTGATCTTTGACAGAAATAATTTTCAACATTGGGAGAATGAGATGCAGAACTACTTCTGATCATTAGGAATGGATGTCTTTATATCATCTATGAATGGAATCATAACTAATAGAAACAGTGGTCCTCTATAATAAGCTGGAATAAGGGAATTGGATGCTAATGATAAAGGGAAAAATTCATTAGGGGGAACCCTATAAAATTAAATTCTTACAAAGATGATGACATGTAGAACATCACATAATATGTTGGAAAAAATGTTGAATATTTATGAGGGTGGCTCAAAAGTGAGAGAATCAAATCTACAGGTCATATGAAACAAATATATAGATCTTAGAATAAACCCTAGTGTGTCTGTTGGTACATTATTTGATCTAGTGAATGTTTTTATGGAAGACATGCGTGGTATTGGATAAATTATTGAAGATATAAAAATTTTCAAGCGCGTATTAAGAAAACTTCAACCTCAGTTTAATATGAGAGTTTCTATATTAGAAGAAAAATATCTGAAGGAGTTGACACTGCATAACATGCATAGTAATCTCATTTCATATGAAATGAGAAATGATGAAAATAGTGTAGTATAAAAGGGTATTTCCAAATAATTGGAATTAAAGGCCATGAAGAATATCTCTATTGGAGATAGTCTTGATGAGGACAATTTGGATGATCTCGTTTCATTTATATCCTCAAATGTATAAACTGGAAAAGGAAAGTTCAAAGTAAAACATCAATTTTCATGATTTCTATGCATAATGTTTGTGAATTTTATAGTAAAGTGTACTAATAAGTTTGATGATGAAAATGAAGAAAATGTTGAAATTCCCCAAAATAAGTATTCATTAAATGTGAATGGTTGGAGAATTACTAAGAGAGTGTTCTTCAAAAAGAAGAACCGGCATTTAAAAGAAGATGAATGTTCAGAAGAACCTGAGGTAGAATAGTTGGAGGACTTCAAGGATTATAAATTAAACTCTATTGTAGCAGTTGTCAAAAATTCTTTAACAATAGAAGAAAGTGATAATAAAGAAGGATAAATTGAAGGAAGAGTTGATCTCCATGATGAATTAGAAGCTACCCTTGAAGAGATAGATATTTTGAGAGTAATAATATTGTTATTTATGATTCCAAATATTATATATAGCAGTATGAAGAAGATAATTATGAGATTAATTTCGAAATTAAATATTTGAGGTCCTAAATGATAGAAATCTCGGAAAATGTGGTTGAGGATAAATAAAATTTTTTGATTCATAGAATAACATAATAGAAAAAGATAACATAGTAAATAGAAAAGATGAAAGTGGAAAATAGGTTATTAGAATAACAGAAGAAACTATCAAATCCAAATGATAAGATTGGTGTAGGGCTTGATAGAAAACAGAAAGCAGTAACAGTTGAAGTTAGACCAAAAGCTCCCACTCTGATATTGAAGATTCTTTTGGGTACGAAGCAGAATCAGAAGATTCAGAGAACCAAAGGGGTAACCAGTGGTGTAGTATTTCCAAGTAATAATGTACCTCATAGTAGATCCTATTGTTTTGGAAATATAGGTCCTGAAAAAAAATTGTTCCATAGAAAACTGATAAAAAGGGAAAAGAAAAAATAGTGGCAGTCTTATAGAGCTCAATTTTCCAGGTCGTCATTTTATGATCACTATTTTAGGTGTGGAGGATTTGGAAACATGGAAATATATTTCTCAACAATAATATAGATAAATGTGGCGAAGCAGAATGAAGTTGGTTATAAGAAACATAAACATGTTTCATCAAATGAGCTGAAAATGATAAATAAATTTGCATCTCCACAATATTAAAAAGGTCTGTCGTATTTTAAGGCATATTAAGAGCTAAATCCATACCATGTATCAAATCAGAAACATGGATAAAAAAGAAATTACCTGAGTAGGAAGTGATTTCATAAATTACTTTCAAGGCATCAGATCACACTGGGATATGGATCATTGATAGTAGATGCACCTCCCATATGGTAGGAAACAAGGACTATAGTGACTAGAATTAGGTATGATAAAGAAGGTATTGTAAGATTTTATATTGATGAAGGGTTGAAAATTATTGGCTCTTAGAAATAATTTTATGGTAAAAGACAAGATATGTTAATATATGTTATTTTTTGAAGGTCTTAGTCACAACATATTATGTATAAGTCAATTGTGTGACTCGGGACATGCTATATGCTTTTCCATGAAATTTGTTGTCATCAAGAAAAAATATGGTGGTGTTGTGTTGCAGGGAAAGAATACAAAAAGGAATATCTACCATGTGAGTGGAGAAGAATATATGTAGTATCTATATACAGAAGAAGAAAATAAGTTATGGCATCAGAATCTTGGCCAAACGATCCAAACATCCCAGGAATATCTAGTGAAATATGATGCTGCTTCAGATATCCATAGATTATTATGTGATCATACACATATTTGAGATGCCTTGTAATAAGGGATGATTATTAAAAAGACATGTAAGGTTAAAGATAAAAGTTAAAAAATATTTCTTGAGTTGGTTCATATTGATGTGTGTAGACCAATATCACCAAGATATCTCGATGGGAGGAGATATTATGTTCTCTCCATTTATTATTTTATCTAAATGGCCGGGGTTTAAATCATCACCCACAAATCTGAAGTGTTAAGTTCCATTATAAGATATCGATGGGAATGTGAGAAGATACTTTGTCATAAAATCCAATTGATTCGAATAGATAATGGAACATAGTTCACAAATAGCCAAGTGGAGGATTATCTCAAGATACATGGGATAAAGCATCAAGTTTCACTGGTAAGAACTCCATAAAATAATAGAGTAGTTGATAGAATAAATCAGATTGTCAACAACATGGTCATAAAAATTCTCATTGAGAAATACATTTCAAATAAATTTTGGAATGAAGTAATAATGATAGTAGTTTACACATAAAATAGATATTTACTTTTTCGGAAATATGAGAGGACTCCATACATGTTTTGGTATAGAATGGATCATTCAATGAAGTACCTTCAAGTATTAAAAAGTAAATGTTTCATTCTCAATAGGGAGAAAGATAGGTTGTTTGAATACTATGGGGATGAAGGGTTGTTTTTTGGCTACTCAAAGAAAATAATAGAATATAAATGCTTCAAGAAGAATCTAGGATAGGTATTGAATTTTCATGATGTGACTATAGTGGAGAATGAAAAGAATATTTAGAAAATACATGATTAGACATATTAGTATATTTATGAAGAGATAAGAAGGTCAGGAGATGCTCAAGCTCTGTAAATTGATTCATAAGATGAATAATATGATGATAATAAATTATTTTCTTCCTAGAGACTAGTGAGAAGAGATGAAATTGATAGGAAAAACATAATTGGGGATCAGGTAAAACTAGTGCAGACAAGGAAAATAAAGACTCTACAAAAAGAATCATACTTATCATAGGTGGTACCTAAATGTTTTGATGAAGTATCTGGAGATGAGAACTGGGTCCAATATATTAATGAAGAACTTTACAAATTTGAAAATAATCAAACATGGGAGATTGTTTTGAGACTCTCAAACAAAAATTTCATTGGGAAGAAATGGGTCTTTTGCAAAAAAATGAATAAATATGATTTTGTAATTCAAAACAAAGAAAGATTTGTGTGAAAAGGGTACTCCCAGTTAGAGGGTATTGATGTTGATGATACATTTTAACCTATTGCAAGGCTGGAGACAACCAGATTACTCATGTCCATAATAATGCAACGAAAGTTCATGTTTTTCCATAAGGATGTCAATTTGGAATTTCTAAATGGATTTATGGAAGAAGAAGTATATATTTAGAAACCAGATGGTTTTCTAATTCAAAAATATGAGAATAGATTTTTTCAATTGAATAAGGAACTATATGGGTTGAAGAAATCACCGAGATCAGGGTATTCGAGACTTGATCAGCATTTGAAGAAGCTTTACTTTCATCATAGTGGAGTTGATTACAATATCTATTTCCATAATGAAAGTAATAAAAGGATATTGGTGCTGGTTTTTTATGAAATAATATTTGGCATATCTGATGAAGCATAATGCAGAGTGTTTTATGAATTCAGGAAAAATAAGTCCAAAATGTAAATGATTGGTGAGCTGATGTTTTTCCTTAGTTTATAGGTGACACAAGGAAGGAATGGAATTTTCATTTCTCATTATAAATATTCCAAGGAGGTTCTAAGAATATTTTGGAATGGAAATTTCAAAGGAGAGGAAGACCCATATTGTTACCTGAATGAAATCATCAAAGGATGATGATGGAAAGGCAGTTAACATCATAGAATACTAGAAAATTATTTGCAGTTTAATGTATCTCACAGTGACAATAGATGATATTGCTTTTCCAAAATTCTAAGCTTCATGATATCAAAGAAATACCAAATAATGCCATATGATTTCAGTGAAAATAATACATCGGTATATCAAAGACACTATTGATATCAGTTTGATGTACAATGATCAATCTTAGTAGGAGTTATTGGGATATTAAGATGTAGAATGGACCAGTGCAGTAGTTCATAAAAAATCAACATCTCGAGGTGAATTATATATTAGTGGATTGTGTATTTCTTGGTTGATCAAGAAACAAGACTATGATTCATTAAGCACTTCATAGGCTGAGTATATTTGGGAAACTCAAGCATGCACACAATTAGTGGGGATGGAGAAGTAGCTTGAGGTTATGAGAGTTGTAATGAAAACATTGATTGGAATTAATTGTGATAATTCAAGTGCTATAAATCATATAAAAAATACATTCCATCACTCTAGGACCATGAGAATTGAAATCAAATATCATTTTATTAAGGAGAAGGTTGAGAAAAGTTTTGGTAATATGGATTATGTTCCAATAGAACAACAAGTTACAGATATTCTTATGAATTCCTTACCCAAAGAAATTTTTTAAAGGATTCGACTTGCTCTAGGAGTATAGTCGACTTCCCACACATGAAAAAATGTGGATTTGGAACCCACTATCTCTGAGGTATGATGTGTATTTACCTAATGTACTCATATTTGCCTTAATCCTATTGTAGAAAACCTTGAAATTCCCTTCGGATCAATGACCAAGGGGGAGAAAAAGTGAAACCATTATAGGGGAGAAAATTCATGTTGAAAATATGTTAAGTGGAGAAGTGATATAGGGGGATTTGATGCTGAGCTGTATATTTTTGGATAATCCGTAAGACTAGGGGAGAATAAAATATGACGATTCTAGACATGATCTTCCAAAGGATATATATCATGATAGTTGAGGTTCATGATGAAAGTATTGGAGTGGTGTTGCAAGAAAATGAAGGGATTCATTAATGAACACATCATTATACTCTTGTTTCTCAGGTAGAGCATGCCTCATGTGGTCTTAGAGTATGTGTGGATTGAATCCTTGGTCGATATCCTAATCACAAGAAGAGAATGATGGAATAAGTTGGAATTAGCTTTAACAAGATATAAAATCATGAAAGTGTTTTCAACAAACCCAAAAGGGGTGATCGCTGGGAAAAAATCCCTCAATGTTTCCTCTTAGTATGTGATTGGGTGTTATTGTTTTTTTACAAAGCCAGATAGTCATGAATTAATTTGGTCAGTGTTTTCTGAAGACAAGTTTTTTAGGTGGTGCAATTTCCCAGTTTTTTTGAAATATTTGGGCTCAAAATAATGTGTTTGATATGGGAAAATGAAGGTTTCCCTCATATGATAGAATGGTATTAATAATGGTGACGAAAATTGGAGAAGTATGTGAATTTCACCCCATGGGGAACGGACCACATACCATGTCTGGGAATGGTTCACAATTGTCTACCAGACAGTAGGAATATAACACGGAAGTAGTCCACGGAACCGAAAATGGTTTATGGAGGTAGGTAGTGCAGTGCACGGGATTTATTTTCAATTGAAAAGGATATCATCTACAGTGGATAAAAGGAAGTACTTAAACCTCATATGGAAATGGTACATGGAAGGTTTTCAGTTCGTGATGGCAAAAGCGTTATGCGGTGAAGGCAGTGCTGCATTGATGATTTGGTAAATCTCAAATTAGCATATTTTGTAGATATCATTACCTATATAAGGAGTGTTGATACCACTGATTATAGAGTAATCATATATCATTATAGAACATATCCTTTCTCCAATAATTTGATGAAGAATAAATTTGGTTCACATAGAAGAAATTCTGGCAGAGGTTTTTGAGAAGTGTTGAAGCCTGCAAAGGGAGAAGTTGTTCATGGTGGACAATTTGTTGAATGGTTTTTTAGGGAAACTATATCCCATAAATGAAATGATATGTAGAGGAATAAGATGTGTTATGTGGATGAGGAGTCTCTAGTATGTGAAAGAATGATATCTTTATGTGGTTTGAATAAGTAGAGGCGGTACGGGGAAGAAGTTTGTGGAGGTGGTGAATAGAGTCAGTTTGCAGAGTTAGTATGCAGTAGCACAAGCTGAGGCAGTCCTTAGGAGAGAAATTCTATGGTGGAGAAGTGTTATGTAGAATTGGAGGTAGTTCACGGAGTAGGTGGTCCACTTACCATACCCGGTAAATAGAATGAAAATTTGTTAGGTGGTTCACGGAATAGGCAATGTGGTTCGAAAAATATTCAAGGTAGCATGAAAAAGATTTAAATCAGTTTCTGAATGTCATTTCCATTACCTATTAGCATACAGAATGGTGTTTTTCATCTATAGGTGCAAAAGGGGAATTAGTTGAGCACCTACATATAGTTGAGGATGCATGTTTTCATGAAAATTAAGGGACCTAAAAGACCATAAAATGTGATTGGATCCCTTCCAAGAGTAAGTAGAGAAGGAAGAGGAAGACAATGACCCTTTCCACTAGTAGTGAGCTATAGAAAGAGGCATAGGGAGTGACCCTTGGGAATATAGTGAGAAAACCCTAAAGCTTGTAAAGGCATTGATACTTGGCATAGAAGATCTAGCTCTAACCATTTAATCCTTATTAGCAGTGAGCCTTATTTAATTTTGTACAAATGAACATCATTAGTTTTATTCTCCTTGGATGTAGTTGAGTGAGGGTGAACCAATTAAAAATAATTGTTTTTTTCATGATTTCATATTTGTTCATATATTTCTATAGTAAAATGAGAGATGTTTGTTTTTTTAGAACAAAACAAGATTTGAAGAGGCATAAGATTTAATCTATCATACCATGATTCACCCCCCCCCCCTTCTCAGGGTATTCGACCTAGTGGACCTAACATGGAACATGAATTTAATAAATAAGAAATCCAGGTTCACACATGATAATTTATAAAATTAAGAAAACATAAGGGGTGAGTTATAGACTAACTATCTCGTACTTGTACGAATATCCTCATATAGTATCATCTTCTAGATTGGGATGGATTGGAAGACATATGAAGAACAGACTAACTCTTGGAAAATAGGGAATATGATCCTACATCTAAATAGAATTGTTGATAGAAAGAAGAAACATGAATGGATAAAAAGAAATTGATGTCTACTGATGTGCATCCAAAGTGATTAATGAGGATCAAATTTGAGTTTTGATGATGATCCAAGAACAAAAAATATGATATAACTTAAAATTGGAGAAAAAGGTAAATAAGAGAGGGTGTTTTCCACTAGACGGAAAAATAGAGAAAGTAGGGGTGATGACACTTTTCATTTAAGGGAGTTTTCATATGTTTACCCAAAAATGTAGGTCACATTGTTTGGCCTCTTGGTTGGCCAAAATGTGCTCTAATTGTATTCCCTTTTCTTCTTTAAGGGAAAATTTTCACTATTATGATGAACGGTTAGGGAAACCATGTGCCAACTATGCTAAACTACTGTACAACAATGTTTAAAGTTTTTACATGGTCATTCATCCCCTGAATCATTGTTAGGAAAAATTATGTCCCCTACTCCACTCCACTATCCAGCCTCTCATGGTTATGAGAGACTGGGTGTGATGGGTCACACAGTTTATACTAACCATGAATCCTAATTTTTTTTCCAGAAGTCATGTTTCTAAGTTCTAAACATACCCCAAACACCCTCAAAACATTTATTTCCCTATAAGAAATCTGTATTAGTTCATAATAAAGAATTATAGAAAAATTCCATGGATACATACCTAAGATAAAAATTTGGTTCTTACATTATTATATGTACTAATGCCTAGGTATATCATCTTGGGCCCAACCAATAAGTTCCCCACTATCACATCCTTCCTTGGTACTTGATATGTGTTGAATGCTTTTAACCTTGTTTGGTAGAAATACAATAAATATTTCCCCACCAATGAAAACCTCTCCCAATGTGAATAAAGATACCTACATGTTCATTCATATTTAAAATTATTCATGAGATACATCACATTACCCTATTCATTGGAGTGCTATATAATTTTAGGTGCACACATCATAACATAACATTTACATTGTGCTATATAATTCTGTGTTCACTAGTCACATGATAAAATTTACATTATCATGCATGACACAAAGAAAATATATAAATATTAAACATAAAACAACTCCTGGAAAGTGATTGTTTTCATTTAATAATCATACATTCATAAACCATGTGTTCCCAAATGAAATAGGGAATAACGTACTTGAATCATCAAAATTGAGTGAAGACGCAATAATCGGGAGAAGTAAAAGGTATGTTTTTTTAAAGAAGTGTCCTTTTTGACAAAGAATTTGTTATAAGATCACGTATAAAAAACTTTATTTCCCATAAAAGGTAATATAATGATGAATAATTGATATTTAAGTAATATCCATACTGAAAATGGGGTGAAAGAGGGAAAACCCAAAGAAAGAGAGTTGGGTTTGAGAATCCCCCTTAACATGAGTCTGAATGCTTCCTTCACTTCAATATCCTACATAATCACGTTATATTCATTAATTAAAAAATAAATAACCTTTTATAAAAGAATTTATTTAATTTTTTTTTATGTTCATTTATGGGCTTTCAGATGAGTTTTGGAGTTTAATTTTATCGTTTGGGAGCATTCATTTTCATGGTTTTCATGATCAGTTCACTAGTATACATGAATGGAAGTTCGTGTAAAATGAGAATAAATATCCAGAATTTTTCTTATATGTTATTAATGCAATTATATATGTTTAAATGATCTGATAAAAAAATTATATTCTATGAGGATTAATCATTAGATAAAAGTTAATGGTGATCATTTTAGGTTAATTTTTCTGGTTTTTCGATCACAACAAACTTGTTTTGTTTCATCATTTAGTATTATGTGTAAATTTTTGTTATATAACAAAAAGAGAATTGTATAATACAATATATAATCCTTTTCAATCCATATAATGGTTTTTTTAATAGTCATGAAGTTATTTAAGGATAATGAATGTTCATTTCCCATGATGTCGGTAAATAGACACGTTACAGGTGACGATTTCATTTTTATAATGAAAAATAGGGAGGGGGATTTTAATAATGAATCTTACATTAACGTGATCTAATTTCATTATTTATAAGTTTCTAGATTTTTAATGTCATTTGGATGAAAGGAGGTGAGTATATAATAAGAAAAAAAATTAAAAGAAAAAGAAAGAGGATTTACCTCTTGTATTATCCTCTTTAGAACCTCCTCAAGGCACCTAGGGCGGGTATTTTGATCAGAACAAGAGATACTGTGTAGATACCCAAAGCATGAAGTACATAGACATTAAATTATTTTTTCATAATACTTAATACCAAACAAAAAATGACATCCAAAAACCGTAATAGTTTAGTGTCTATGGAAACTTAGAACATAGACTTCCAATCATGTTGAAAGATCTTCAACATATCCCATAAAGACATTCCCCTTTTTTTCTTAACTAAACCCTTTATTTATATCTTGGGGAATAGAAAACATAAAAAGAGGTGATCTCAAATGCTCAGTAAGGTTAAACATGTAGAACATAAAACAATCCATAATCATTTGAACGTAATAACATGAACATAAAACATCAAAATCAGGAGTAATGCCATAATTATTTGTGGTACATAAATAATTGATCATAAAGGAACATTAATCATGATAAAATAGCATGGGAATAAAACATGTAATAGTGTAAAACCATTAATAACATGATGTGATTTCCATAGTAGCCAAGGAATTGCTGCCAAGACCATCCTAGTGGACAAAGACCCTTACTGAATCGAGTTCACTCCTCGTTCCAGTCTTGTATCACTGAACCGGATTAACTATAAATTCCAGCCATGTTTATCTCATGAGATATAAATCTTTACCCAATGTATTAGAGAAAGATATAGGTCCCACCCATCTCATAATGAAATCATTCTTACGTGTGCCACAACATAAACATAAATCATTCATCATAACCCAAAAAATAAAATGGGTTTCATAAACATCATCCCATCATAACATATTCCATATAAAACAAATGCATATCATTTCATCATAAGAAATGTGAAACCATTTAAATCATGGAGACATTATACTTGAAGCATACACATATGAAATAATTTCATCTTATATGGAAAATGGTTTTGATAAAACACTTGAAATGAATTCTTGAGGAAAATATCCTTTCTTCTTCAAAATCATTTTCTTTTCAAAAAATGCCATGAAATTTTAAAAGAAAAAGATTTTGTTGAAAATAGTCATGAAATATTATAGAATAAGATTCATGAAAATTAGGCGTTATGAAACTGTAAAAATCTGTTCATTCCATATAAGTTGAAAAAACATTATCCTCGTACTTTTAACGGAAAAGTCAAAAATTACCACGTAGGGTAAACAAAAAAAATATTCCTTCCATAACACAATGTAAAAGTCAAATAGGGGTAAACATGACTTTAAACATACATGGATGAATATTGAACTATTTATGAAAAACATTTTTATGGAAATGGATGAAAAATAAAACCCCGGTAAACACTTACGTATAAGCAATCGCGAATAAAAATGAGATTGAAAATTTATCCCTTACCTTAGGTCTGATATGCTTCGTACATTTCTGAACCTCCCGTATAATGATTTAAATAATGTCATTGACTTTTTACAGAATCATATTCATTGTTATGATATCATATATGGTTCACTTATGACTTTATATTACCCTTTCTTAGGGAAAATTCCATGTTAAAGCATTGTTTTGGGTAAAATCAATTCATTTATCATACGTGTTTCGACTTGTTGTTCTTGATATTATTACTTATATCCATATTTAAAAAATTCTAAAATGGAAAACCTGATTTATATATAATATATATTCAGCATATAGATATATATGATAGATCGATAAATGGAATGAAATACACCGTTCATAGAGACGATAGGTCGTACGTACGCATGAACGATGTTTTTGTTTCCTTATTGAATTGAATTGAATTAAGTAAATGAAACATATATGTACATAAATCCAGTATCATTATTATGTAATATCTTCCATGGTTATTTATTATATATACTTTATAATAATACTTGAATGGTTAATCATGGAAAATGAATCTCATCGCGTTCGTGGAGACGGTAGTCCGTACGTACGCATGTGCGATGATATCATTCTTTTGATATTAAAATCATATATAATTGGATGGTATATAATATATAAATAATAATAATGATGTTATATTTATTATGTATATCATTTATACCGATTATTATATCCATCCAAATGAATAAATGTTTGAATAACAAACTGCACCCCGACGTGGAGACAGTAAGCTGTACGTACGCACGTGTGGTGACTTTTTCATTCATAGGATGGATAAAATAACTAATATGATTATTCAATTTTTATAATAACATCACAATATATATAATATTCTGTATTTATTATTTTATAATGGAAACAACAAATATGGAGGAAGTGGAAGAATAAATGAACTTGAAAGAATCGGTAGAAGAGATTACCTCTTCTTTATCCCTTCATTATGCACATATCATCTGCTTTCCAAAAATATTTCAATCACTTTTCATGGTTACCGGTACCATACAATTTTTTAAAACCAATACATTGATATTCAAAAATTCCATGATACAATAAATGAGATTCCATGATACTATTTTGAAATTCCATTACATAAACACTTAGTCATTCCACAACATCATTTTCATACTCAACATCACAAATAGTGATCACATGTGACTCTCCTTTGTCCTTTTCCTTAAGAGGTTGCTCACATCCATCATCATTAACCCTTATATTAGGGCCTTGATTAGAATAATGACCCATTTTCTTGCACTTCAAACATTGATGTGTTGGTGGAGCGTTCTATGTACTCTTTTCTCTATTCACATTATTAGAAACCTTTTTCCCATTACTTCGACACTCAGCTGCTCGATGACCTTCCTTTCTACACTTGAAACATTTTCTAGTACCTTTTAGACAATCTCCACCATACTTCCTTCCATACTTTGAGAATAAAGAAACATTCAAATTCTTTTCACCATTACTCTGAGATTGTTCCTTGAACTCTATCTTTTTTTTGTCAAAACCATGAGATGGATATGTAACACCAAATTTCAGTTCTACCTTGATAGCACAACGAACAATTTCTTCATAGCTACTGAAGTCTTTTATAGGTAATTCCCTTTGAAGACTTGGTTTTAAGACACTAAAGAATTGATCAACTTTACTTTCAGGTTAGATGATAAAGCCAGATGCATACCTTACAAGCCTTGTAAAATTTGCCTCGTATAAACCAATAGATTCATCATCCTTTTGCTTAAGCTCAAGGAACTCCATTTCCATCATTGTTCGAAGAATACGAGGGATGTACTTATTAAAAAATAAGTTCTTGAACTCATCCCATTCCATGGATTCAATTTTACCTTGGGGACTTGTATACTTAATTAGAGTCCACCACTAGTCTACTTTACCTTCTAAACTGTAAACAACCAGAATGACTTTTTCATGTTCTGAACATCGATGTATGGAAAATATCTTTTCAATGGTACTGATCCATTGTTCAGAAACAACTGGATCAGATGACCCACTTAAAGAAGGTGGACGTTGCCTCATGAAGGACTCAATAGAATATTGGTCCCTTATCTACTCATTCGGATGTCTAGAATGATTCATATCTTGTGTTAGTATAGCAATAAGATTTTCCACTCCATGTCCCATAAAATTGGTTTGTTCAGGAGGAAAATCATTTCATTTCCCATTACATTTATGAACACAGTTCCTTCGGGTTCCTTCCATCATCTAAAACCCAGAAAGAATAGTGTATGTAACGTCCTGACCTGGAAGCCACTAAACTGGTGCTCCGAGCCAGTTCACCACAAGGCCTCATGTGCACCTCCCCATACACCAGAGGCTGTCGACTAGTAGAGAGGATCAAGGGTGTGATAGTGGGGAGACTATTCCCTCATACCAGAGTAACAAAACAGCGGAAATAACTAAGTATCGTACACAACGGAATGTAAACAGAGTGTGGAAGCAATAAACAACTGAAATATAACAAGATGTAATAGTAAAATGCTGTAAAATCCCAAACAACAATGCAATTCAATACAACACTGGTCACCCACCAGGCCGACCATACAGATACAAGTAAAAAAGAAACTAAAAGTAAAAGTACATGTCTCTAGTACTAACTCTGAGCCCATCCACGTACCCGAACACCAAACACTGTCGAACTACAACAGTCCGATCTGTAGAACCACTTGAGCAGCTCTTCTCGATCATGAAACACTAGGCCTTAGCCCTATCCACCATGAAACACATGCTAAACCTGAAAAGCAGACATACGGTCTACAAGTACACCGAGGTGCATGTGCAGGTGTGAGAAATAACCTCATTAGGGAACCCCGACAAGCAACCTATAACGGTGCTGCTAAAAGTGTATGCAACAACAATGTGATAAGCCTATCTAGAACACAACAAAAGGAAGTAAACCAAATGTGCATCCACAGTCAAACTCAGGGTCCGTAATCCCCGTCAACTGGGCATGTTCCACCATGGATGTCCATATCTATATACGCACACATGTATAGTCCCATACCTATAAACATATAAATAAATATGAATATTCATGATTAGGTGTAACAAATAACAAGAACATCATCAGTAGTTGATCCTTGGGACAATAATCCCGATCTCCTGGACATCCTGTGCAAGGGAATTGAGTTGGACGTCGTGCCACTCAAGCCGTGTATCATTATGTCAATATCTGGGATCATAATCCCATCGACATGTACCTGCTTCAGCCAACACCTAAAATAATCCTCTGAACAAGTTAATCAGAACCATTCCCTCAGGATAAAAAGATCCCTACCCTTAGTCAAACTGTAACCACGCCCTCAGGCTAATATAGTCATGCCCTCAGGCTAAATATCAACCTTCCCTTGGGCTAAATGTTACCATGCCCTTAGGCTAATATAACAATTCTCTCAAGCTAATATAGTAAAATTCTGCCCTCAAGCTTTCCCTTAGGCTATCAAATATTGCCCTCAGGCGTATTAGATATTTCCCTCAGGCACAGAAGTCACTTCCCTCGGTCATAATAAGTGCTGCCCTCTGGAGAAATAGAACATTGCCCTCAGGCTAATCAGTATCATTCCCTCAGGCTAAACAAACAATTCCCCTTAGCTGAAAGAAAACACTGCCCTCGGGCTAAATAATATAATTCCCCCAGATATTACAAAGTAAATCAAGTAACTGGGTCGATCCCAACATACAAACAGGAATTTATATATGTTTCCTCTCAAAAAAACTCAATGCAAAATGTAATCATGGCATACCCTCAGGTATCCTGGCCAAATGGCTAAACAGAGGAACCCACCCCCAGGGTGGTCCTGGATTCGAGAAGTGATCCCAAACAGCAGTTTAAACTTATCATTAGATTATATACAAAATTTTAGATATCTTTTCAGCAAAGCGCTAAGCCATAAGACACCTCAATCATGGTTTCGTAGCACAACGGTACACAAAAACACACAACAGTTGGAATTTAAAAACTAGACCACCTACTAATCAGGCACACAAGGAAAAGTAGGAATCCCAACAAACTAGAAGGTTCCTCACATCAGGCTCAACAGCCGCCAACTAGAAAGCACCTCTGGTAACCACTACAACATCAACAACCCAAGTCATATATAAACAAACAAGTGAGGGTGGATGAATGCCCATACCAAAACATAACCCCATAGGATTACTAGTTTTTCATGGGTTCTAGATGACACCCGAACACCTTCTTTACCTAAACCTGACGTAACAACTCGGGTCGGTCAAACAACGGGCACCCACCGGGTCCCACAAGTCAAACACCAAGGAGTCATCCTACTCGGGATCCTCCAGATAACTAGAGAGAAGGAATCCTACATGGGATCCTTAGCAAAGAGGAATCATACATGGGATCCTCAAATGAAGAACAAAAGAGGAAACCCAAAATATGGTTCCTCTCAAAGAAAACAAGAGAAATTTTTTACAAAGGCTCCCTAGTTCAGCACACAAGTAATGCATCCCTTAGGGGATCCTTAGAAGTATCTGGTCTCACAGAATCATAGGCCAGAAGGGAACGTCTCACCAGGGAAATGTCCTCTAAAGAATAGGTTACAGAAGATATCTCATAGCTCATCTCCTATAAAAGGTCACAACTACGTTGGTCTGAACAACCAACTTATCATACACGCCAAGTCTCACTCTCAGGTGACAACTGAACTCGATAACTGGAGTAAGAACCCCTAAATTTAGATAAAACCACAAAACCCCATGTGGATGACCTCTAAATGTCAAAACTATTCCACCATAGCGATCTACATGAAAAAATGCTCAGAATAGACTACTCACACGCCCAATTATGACTTCCAGAGCATAAGATATCGCAATATTAACAAACTGAAGCAGTACATGGCCAGAGTACATGGCCAGAGCAACTTGGGCCTGCCTATGTAAAAGTACACGGTGTGTAATTTATCGTACATGGCATGTACTATTCACAAAAATTCAAACCATGTTCTTTTTCATTAAAACACACACCCAAGTACCACTACAAGGTGTGTACTTTACTGTACACAACGTGTACTTCAAAATAACAATTATTCTGTGTTCTATTACACACGGCTAGCCACACGGTCACCCACTAAACGGCGTGTACTCAAAGTACACGGCATGTACTTAAGAATACTTTTCCTTCCCCAAATGGGAAGAACACATGGCATGTTCCTCTAGAAAACACGCCATGTATACTAGGTTTTCCGACGGTAAATCCCTAAAAATGCCTGATTCGCCCGTTTTCACCCACGAAACAATAGATCAAGCCCCATGGGAATACAAGAAAGCAATATAAAGCTTTAAAAACATAAAACAAATTTTTTATTGGGGATATATGGAGAAAATGTAAACGGTCCTACCTTTGGGCGGAAACCACCGAAGCTCCGCTTGATTTTACGGCTCATGGTTGCCCTTTGCGGAATCAGCGCGTCGAGAGCTTCGAATCGGTACGACTCTCTCCTTAGATATCTCCTAATTTATCGATCTACCAATTCTCCCATGGGACACAGATAAGTAGGAGCACAGGAGATGTGCACAAGGAGGAGGGGGGGAGAGAAAAGAAGAAAAGAAATAAAGGAAATGAAGAAAAAAGGGGCTCAGGCCGACCCCGGTGCCCGACATGAGTTTATGCCTACCCTAGGCTATACTCGCTATTCCGGACTCAACAACGCAGACAGAATCGCAATCCGATGATCCGTTTAAATTTTATTTCCAAATGAACCAGCATGAATAATTTAATATTGAATTTAATAATATTAAATATTAAATATTCTACCAAAATTCGAATATCTCAGATTTCCACCAAACTCCTATCCTAGAGTAAACACCTTATTATAGGACCAACGGAGTGGTCAGAAAAATTATCCGAGATCAGATGATAGGGTAAAATGACTATTTTACCCCTCAAGAGCATCACACAATAAAAATTGAAATTTCTGCACAAAACTGCAGTCTGGAAAAAAACGGGTTCTTACAAACTCCCCACCATAAACCTTCTCGTCCCCAAGAAGCCCAGTGAAAGAACCAGTATCCAAGCTTCCATCCCGTGCATCTGCACAACCAAGCTATCTGGTCCATCCAATGACTATCCTTATAGCGTTAACCACCACCTTCTACATAGAAGATATTCTACTACGACCAAACTGGTACTCCCCACCATAAGAATACCCTTCTCGTCGTCTTAAAGGAAACGCTGAGCTCAAAAGCTCCTGGAAATCACCGAATTTTAACCTAAACAAGGAGAACCACCCTCAAAAGGCAACTGGTGCACTCCCCACCATATGGATTTCCTTAAACCTCTCTGAGACCACAACCAGAACACGTTCCATCCTCAATAGGGATGAACATTGAAAAAGAAAAAGGAGGTCGATGTAGGGTAGATGCTCTCTCAGCATACTCAAGACGAATCAAGATAGTGCATGATCATCTCTAACAGGAGTGCACTAAGATTTCACTAAAGGTGTGTCCAACTACCTCTGAGCCATGCTAACATCCTGCCAAAACCTGACCAGGATTCAAAAATGGGTCAACCATCCTCACACAGGTTTCTCTAGAACAAAACATACATCAACCTACATGGGTTCGACTCAAAACCAATACACAACCTACAAGGGCCCTGATCCTCTCTGAGTACTCCCTGAATTTCACAACCCAAGAAGAAGAGAAACTGAACTGACGCTCATCGGGTATCTGTATACAACAATACCAAAAGGAGGTCCAGTTCACAAGGAAAGCCTTTGTATCTATCGACATCGTTCTCAATGATCCGACTAGATAACCATAGACCTGAGAAACAACACCCAATAAGGGTTGAACAAAAAGGAATCACATGCTAGATAGAACAACTAGGGTCACTGCACCACCAGTGCACAAGGAATGAGCCATCATCCTCAACAAATATTCCTCGATGTAGATCCATGTAACCTGCCATCAGAGTGAAAAGAATGTGTAATCAGACCAAAATGTCTCAGTATTCCGCAAAAACACACACTATCAGGCCTATATGATGTGAATCCTACATGCCTAGTATGATGCATGAGACGCCTCTTGCCTTTCCCAACCAAGAGTCAAAATTCATCCCTGGCCTTTTACCAATGGACAAGAGCCAGGGATCCATAGTAAATCAAAACACCAAACAACATGTGCGTCGCTCAAGGAGAAAATCATATACAAATGTAACATCACAAAATCAAAATAGCAATTGCAAACCCTAGAAACTAGGACTTCTTACTGGAACAAGTGTTCTCGATGCACCAGCCCGATATCCATCACAGGTTCCAACACATTCCTAATACTCTGGTCTACCATATCCAAAATAGTAAAGACCAGGAAAGAAAACTCCTCTAATACCACATTGTAATGTCCTGACTCGGAAGCCACTAAACTGGTGCTCCGAGTCGGCTCGCCACAAGGCCTCAAGCGCGCCTCCCCGTATTCCATAGGATGTCGACTCGAAGTGAAGGCCAAGGGTATGATAGTGAGGATACTATTCCCTCATATTAGAGTAGGAAAACAACAGAAATAACTAAGTAACATAAACAATGGAATGTAAAGAGACAGCGGAAGAAATAAACAACTGAAATAGAACAAGATGTAATAATAAAATGTTGTAAAAGCCCGAACAACTATGCAACACAATACAACACTGGTCTCCCATCGGGACGACCATAGAGATACAAGTTCAAAAGAAAATGAAAGTAAAAGTATAGGGCTCTGCTACTAACTCCGAGCCAATCCACGTACCCGATCTCCAAACACTGTTGAACTACAGCAGTCCGATCTGTAGAACTACTCGAGCAGCTCCGCTCGATCATGCAACACTGGGCCTCAGCCCTATCCACGATGCAACACATGATCAACCTGAAAAGTATACATAAGGTCTACATGTACACCGAGGTGAATGTGCTAGGGTGAGAAATAATCTTAGTAGGGAACCATGACAAGATACCTATAACTGTGCTTCTAAAAGTGTATGCAACAACAATGTGCTCAACCTTGCTGGAACACAACAAAAGGAAGTAAACCAAACGTGCATCCATAGTCAAACTCAGGGTCCGTAATCCCCGTAAAATGGGAAAGTGCCACTATGGATGTCCATATCTATATATGTACACATGTATAGTCCCATCCTATACACATATACACAAATATGAATATTCATGATTAGGTTAAACAAATAACAAGAACAACATTAGCAGTAGATCCTTGGGACCATAATCCTAATCTCTTGGACATCTTGTGCAAGGGCATTGATTTGGACGTCATTCCACTCAAGCTGTGTATCATTAATTCGATCATTAGGTCTGTAATCCCCTAGACATGTACCTGCTTCAGCCAACTCCATAAATAAGGCTCTGAACAAGTTAACCAGAACCATGCCCTTAGGATAAATAGAACCCTGCTCTCATGCTAACTGTAACCATGCCCTCAGGCTAATATAGTCATTCCCACTTGCTAAATATTAACATGCCCTCAGGATAAATATCACCATTCCCTTAGGCTAATATTACCATGCCCTCGGGCTAATATAGTAAAACCACTCCCATAGGATTTCCCTCCAGATATCAAATATTTCCCTCAAGCGTACGAGATATTGCCCTCAGGCACAGAAGTCACTGCCCTTAAGCATAAGAAGTGTTTCCCTTAGGCTTAGAAGTATCTTGCCCTTAGGATAAACAAAAAATATCCCTTCTGCGAAACAAAACACTGCCCTCAGGCTAAATAAAATACTGCCCTCAGGCATTCCAAAGGAAATCAAGTAATCAGGTCGTTCCCAACATACAAACAAGCATGTGTATATGTTTTCTCTCAAGAAAACTCAATTCACAATGTAATCATGGAATACCCTTGGGTATCTTGTCCAAACGGCTAAAAAGAGGAACCCACCCCCGGGGTGGTCCTGGATCCAAGTAGTGATCCCAAACAACATTTTAAACTTATCATTAGATTATCTACACAATTTTAGATAACTTTTCAGCAAAGGCCTCAGCCATACGAGGCCCCAATCATGGGTTCGTACAAAAAAAGTACACAAAAACACATATTAGTTGGAATTTAAAAACCAAACCACCTACTACTCAGGCACACAAGGAAAATTATGCATCCCAAAAAACTGGAAGGTGCCACGCATCAGCTTCAGTAGCCACCAACCAGGAAGCACCTCTGGTAACCAATACAACATCAACAACCAAAGTCATATATAAACAAACAAGTGAGGGTGGACTAACGCCCATACCAAAACTTAAAACATAACCCCACAGGATTACTAGTTTTTCACAGGTTCTAGATGACACCCGAACACCTTCTGTACCCAAACCCGATGTAACAACTCAGGTCCGTCAAACAGCGGGCACCCGCCGGGTCCCACAAGTCCAACACAAAAGAGTCATCCTACTCGGCATCCTCTAGATAACTAGAGAGAAAGAATCCTACAGGGGATACTTATTAAAGAGGAATCCTACATGGGATCCTCAAATGAGGAACAAAAGTGGAAACCAATAACATGGGTCCTCTCAAAGAAAACAGGAGAGAGTTCCTACAAGGACTCCCTAGTTTAGTACACAAGCAAGGCATCCCTCAGGGGATCATTAGAAGTATTTGGTCTCACAGAATCATAGGCCAGAAGGGAATGTCTCACAAGGGAAACTTCATCTAAATAATAGATTATGGAAGATAGATCATAGCTCATCTCCTATTAAAGGTCTCAACTAAGTTGGTCCGGACACCCAACTTATCATACACACCAACTCTCACTCCCAGGTGACAACTGAACTCGATAACTGGAGGAAGAACCCCTCCATTTAGATAAAAACCACCAAAAATACACATATATGACCTATAATTGTCAAAATGATTCCACCGTCGTGATCATCATGGAAAAATGCTCAGAATCAACTACTCACATGCCTGGTTCTGACTTCCAGAGTATAAGATATCCCAAAATTACCAAACTGAAGTAGTACATGGCCAGAGTACATGACCGGAGCACCTTGGGCCTGCCTGTGTAATGGTACACAGATTTTAAATTACTGTACATGGTTTGTAATTTTCACAAAAATTAACACCATGTGCATTTTCACTAAAACACACACCCAAGTACCACTACACGGCATGTAATTTAATGTACACGGTGTGTACTTCAAAAAAAACCACTATTCCGCGTTCTATTACACCTGACCAGCCACACGGTCACCCACTAAATAGTGTGTACTAAAAGTAAATGGCATGTACTTAAGAAAAAATTGTCTTCCCTGAACAAGAAGAACAAACGGATTGTTCTTCTGGAACACACACCGTGTATACTGGGTTTTCCGACGAGAAATCCTTCAAAACGCCTGATTCACCCGTTTTCGCCCCCAAAATAACAGATCGAGCCCCATGGGCATACAAGAAAGAAATATAAGGCATTAAAAACATAAAACAAGTTGTTTAAAGGGGATATATATTTAAAACGTAAATGTCCCTACCTTTGCGTAGAAACCGCCGAAGCTCCGCTTGATTTTACGGCTCATGGTTGCCCTTTGCGGAATCAGCGCGTTGAGATCTTCGAATCGGTACACCTATCACCTTACATATCTCCATATTTCTAAATCTACAAATTCTTCCTTGGTACATGGACAAGGAGGAGTGTAGGAGACGTTTTCAAGGAGGATGGAGGGAGAGAAAAGAAGAAAAGAAAAGAAAAGAAGAAAAAAGGGTCCTCAGCCGGCCCCGACGCCCGATATGAGTTTATGCCTCGCCTTGGCTAAACTCCCCATTCCGGACTCAACGACACGGACAGAATCACAATTTGAAGCTACATTTAAAATTTATTTCCAAACAAACATGTGTGATTAATTTAATATTTTATTTAATAATATTAAATATTAAATATTCCGCCAAAATTCGAACACCTCAGATTTCCACCAAACTCCTGTCCTAGGGTAAACACCATATTCCAGGACCAACGGAGTTGTCAGAAAAATTATCCGAGATAGTATGATAGGTTAAAATGACCATTTTACCCCTCACGAGCAACCCACAGCCAAAATTCAAATTTCTTCTCAAAACTACAGTCCGGAAAAACACGGGTTCTTACAGTGTAAGAGGAAAAAATCATGCTTGGAAAACAACATAATAAATGGGGAGTACTTTCAATATTTAACATCTTAGGATTAATTCTAATATCATTATCGTAATTCTAGGACTATAACCTATACTTATACTTAACCTTAGAGACATCCCTAGACATACCATAGAAATATCTCTAGGGATTTCACTAAGGTTTTTGCATCTTAGTTTCCAAAGGTTAACTAAACCTTTCCTCTGATACCAATTGTAGATACCCAAAGATTGAAGTACATTGAAATTACATTACTTTTGCAGAATACTTAATACCTAACAAAAAATGACATCCAAGTTCCATAATAGTTTAGTGTCTTTGGAAACATGGAACATAGACTTCAAATCATGTTGAAAGATCTTCAACATCTCCCATAAATATCTTCCCCTTTTTTCTTAATAAAACCTTTATTTATATCCTGGGGAAAATAAAACATAAAAAGGGGTGAGATCTAATGCTCAGTAAGGGTAAACATGGAGAACATAAAACAATCCATAAACATTTTAACGTAAAAACATGAACATAAGACATCAAAACCATGAGTAATGACATAATTCTTTGTGTTACATGAAGCATTGATCATAAAGGAACATTAATCATGATAAAATAGCCTGGGAATAAAACATGTAATTGTTGAAGACCATTAATCACATGATATGATTTCCATATTATCCAAGGCATTGCTTCCAACACCATCCTAGTGGAAAAAGTCCCTTACTGAATCGAGTTCACTACTCGTTCCAGTCCTGTATCATTGAACCGGATTAACTTGTCATTCCCGACATGTCTATCTCATAACGAAATTATTCTTATGTGTGCCACAACATAAACATAAATCATTCATCACAATCCAAAGAATAAAATGGGTTTCATAAACATCATCCCATCATAACATAAACATATAAAACAAATGGATATCATTTCATCATAAGAAAAGTGAAACCATGTAAATCATGGATACATTATACTTGAAACATACACATATGAATTAATTTCATCTTATATGGAAAATAGTTTTGATAAAACACTTGAAATGAATTCTTGAGGAAAATATCCTTTCTTCTTCAAAATCATTTTCAATTCACAAAATGCCATGAAATTTTAAAAGAAAAATATGTTGTTGAAAATATTCATGAAATATTGTAGAGGATTCTTCATGAACATTAGGTGTTATAAAACCGTAAAAAACCCGTTCATGCCGTATAACTTAAAAAAACATTCTCCTTGTACTTTTAACAGAAAAGTCAAAAAGTACCACCTATGGCAAACAAAAGATAGATTCCTTCCATAACACAATGTAAAAGTCAAAGAGGGGTAAAAATGACTTTAAACATACATGGAAGAATATTAAAAAGTTTATTAAATACATTTTTTTGTACATGGATGAAAAATATAACCCCAGTAAAAATTAACGTATAAGAAATCTCAGATAAAAATGAGATTAAAAAATTATCCCTTACCAAAGTTCTGATATGCTTCGTACGTATTTGAACCTCTTGTATAATGATTTAAATAATGTCATTGACTTATTACATAATCATATTCATTATTATTATATCATATATGGATCACTTATGACTTTATATTACCCGTTCTTATTGTAAATTCCATGTTAAAGCACCGTTTTGGGTAAAATCATTTCATTTATCGTACGTGTTTCAACTTTTTGTTCTTGATATTATTACTTATATCCTGATTTACTTAATTCCAGAATGTAAAAAATAATTTATATATAACATATATGCAGCATATAAATATATATGATAGATTGATAAACTGAATTAAATACACCGTTCATGGAGACGATAGGTCGTACGTACGCATGAATGCTGTTTTCGTTTCCTTATTGAATTGAATGGAATTAAGTAAATGAAACATATATGTACATAAATACAGTATCATTATTATTTAATATATTTAATTATTATTTATTATATATACTTTATAATCACACGTGAATGGTTATTCATGGAAAATGAATCTCATCGTGTTCGTGGAGACGGTAGTCCATACGTACACACGTGCGATGATATCATTATTTTGATATTAAAATCATATATAATTGGATGGTATATCATATATAAATAATCATAATGATGTTATATTTATTATTTATATCATTTATACTCATTATTATACACATCCAAATGATTAAATTTTTGAATAACAAACTGCACCATGATGTGGAGACGGTAAGCCGTATGTACGCACGTGTGGTGACTTTTTCATTCATTAGATGGATAAAATAACTAATATTATTATAAAATTTTTATAATAACATAAAATTATATTGAATATTCTGTAGTTATAGTTTTATAATGGAAACAACAAATATGGAGGAAGTGGAAGAAGAAAGGAACTTGAAACAATCGGTAGAAGAGATTACCTCTTCTTCGACGTGCCTCTTTTAATCATCCTCTTATGGAACTAGGGTTGGTATTTTGAGAAGAACAGAACCTCTATGATATAACTATAGAGGTTGAGAATATAAATTTCTAGGGTTTGTGAGCTTAATGGCTCGAAATTGTGTAAATATGAGAGGGAGGAGGTTCCCTTTTATAAGGGGGGAGAGGGGCACCTTAGAAAAAACTTAAAATATTATTTTATAATAAATTCATATTCAGTTTATAATGGCTAAAAAGTGACTTATATTGAGTCTGGGGTTGGTATGTGTCGAAATCATCTCAGAAAATAGGTTTTAGACAAGTTTAGGTTATCATTTTAACCTTATCGTTTAGATTTAACTCAAAGTTAAATGATTTAACTTTTACCTTGTCTTCTTGTATTCTTATAATATATGGTTAATAAACTTAATATAAATTACCAATAGAACCCAAATTGTTTCATTAATTTCATATATATTATTATATAATTCTTTTGTACGAATATTATATTTTTAGGACCATTATATCAATTAATAATATAATATTTGTTTTAAAAACTCTTTTATGTCAATTTTGACACTATTTGGTATTTTGTATTCTATAAATTTATAACAGCATTATTACTTCAAAAAAAATTCTTCTAACCAACCCTAATATGTTATATTAACCCATAAAATTAGTTTATTTCATAAAAAGTCTCAATTTACATTTATTTGGTTATTTATAATATCAATTATGTTAATATTATTAATAAGGTAATTATTTCTTCCTCCTTGTGTCATAAATAAATTAAATTATTTAATGTCTAAAAAATATAAATAAAATACCATTATGGAGGAAATTTTTTTATCTTTCTGATGAATATTTATAGTCTAATTTATCTAATTTATAACACTATATTAAAAATGTTTTAGTTATTAAACTTTGATTTTAACTATTTTAACTCTTCTTTAAATAAAATAAAAATAAGTGTCCTAATATAATCCAAGTGGACCAGATAGGTTAATATTTTATTCCTAAGGTTGTTTTTTGTATAATTACACTTATCTAATAGAATTAGGACATGTTTTAGGGTAATAATAATATCATTTTAACCCTTAATTACCCTATTTACTTTTAACCGTGGTAAATAAAAGTAAAAAAAATTACTATTCACCCAAAATAATTTTTATCTTGTTGAACCAAATTTTACTCCTTGATATTAACAGTGTCTCTCATATTTTTTAAATTCCACTCACAGAAGTGGTAAAATTATTTTTTATATAAATTTAAAAATTCTCCTAGGAGGTGGGTAAAAGATGGGGAAAAGTTCTATAAAATTTTTATATATATAAAATTATTATAAATTGACTCCAATGAATTAAATTGAACTTATATAGGTATTATGTGTGTATTTTGACCTAAAATAAATTTAAATAAAATAAATAAAAACTTAAATAAAATTTGGTTTTAAACTATAACTCAATGTTTTTCACTATTCATCAAAAATTGAATGTTTTTAGAAAAATACCAAAAATTCACCCTAGGCTAATTTCGATATTCCGAATCCAAAAATAAAGTTTATTTGGAAAGATAAAATTTATAAAATTTCAAAAAGTGGTTATTACTATTCATAACTACTATTTTATATAATATTTTAATAACATATCGTTGTTTAGTGAAACTCGGTATTGCGTACAACACAAGCTATCGAGGAAGGTTGCTCTTGTGTGTAATGCAAGCCAAGAATATTGTTGCGTATACTACAAGCTAATACAGTGTTGTGTATAGCGCAAGATAATCTTTTTGTAACATACAACAAAACACATCAAAGAAATTAAAAAGAATAATTCTCATAAAATCTCGGGATGTTACAAACTGGATGTGGAGGAGGGTATATTAAGGTGTAATTGAATGAATTTTGGAAAGGCTCAAATATTGAGAGGTGTGAGGAGAATATGGTGTGAGGAGTGGTATTTATAGTGGAGGAGAGGGGTGTTTTCTCATTATTTAATTCATTAATTTATTATATTTCTCATGAAAAGAAATATTGTTGACTCTTGAGGATAAATATAGTAATTATATTATGTTAGTTCTAATGAAAGTCCCTATCATCTTCCTTACATCAATAATGACTAAAAAATTCTTGTATTTAGCATTTATAAAAAATTATTGTATTTTAATATTCATAAAAAATACATGTATTTCAAAAAAATATCATAAATTCACCCTAAGAATTTTTCAACAAATATAATTGATAAATGAACTCCACTTTATGGAAATATTTTTCCAAATATGTTTAATTTAATTTTCAATTAAAACATTATTTACATGGAAAAAACAAATTTTAAAATTATAATTGATTTTATAATACATTGAAAAAATAAATAAGACCTCAAAGTATAATCTTAAAATAATAAGATACAAAAGTATTAATTTATGAATACAATTTATGAAAATAAATTTTATTTTGAATTATTAAATTACTAATAAAATGGTAATTAAGTATTTATGACTTAAAAAATGCCAATGCTTAATTAAAAAATTTCAAAACATGTATTTACTTAAACTATGATATAATTAAAACATAATTTTATTTATAAGATGACTACATTTTATTTATATTTTGATGGTTGATGTTACTATTCATTTTTTCATCTTACTATGCATAAGGGTCATGTTGCTATTCCTAAGGTCAAGTTACTATTTCATCGGTATTGGTTCCTTATGTTTAGGAAATATATTTTATTTCATTAATTATTTGAATGTAATGTTTTTAATTTTCTATATTTTTGATTATGTGTTATTATGATGTTACTATAAGAGGGGAGAAATTCTATTCAAAAATTTTTTGGTCGTTACATTCTTCCGTCCTTTTTAAATTTCTCCCCCAAAAATCTTTTTTTCAAAAATAGGTGAGGGAACTTGTCTTTCATCACCTCCTCTAGTTCCCAAGTTACTTATTCATACTTATGGTTCTTCCAAAATACTTTTAAAAGGTGGGTTTTCTTGTTTCATAGAACCTTATCTCTATAGTAAATAATCATTACTGGTTTCTCCTCATAAGAAAGATCATCTTCCAACTATACCACCTATGAGTTCAGTACAAGTGAGTAATCTGGTATGTATTTCCTTAAGAGTGATATATGGAACACATCATTAACTTGATCCATATTTGGTGGAAGTGAAAGTCGATAGGCCATGTCTCTGATGCAATCAAGGATTTCAAAGGGGTCAATGTACCTTGGTCTTAGCTTTCCCTACATTACAACCCATATTACTCTCTTCCACGGTGATATTTGAAGGATGAATCTATCTCCAATGTCAAACCCAAAGTCCCTTAAATGGTTTTCAACATACATATTTTTCTGACTCTGGTTATCTTTGATATGATGTTGGATGGATTGAACCTTCTCTATCATCTCTTGCACAAGATTGGATCCCAGTAGCTTTCTTTTTCCAACATCATCCAAGAAGGTTAGAGTTCTACATTGCCTTCTATATAGAGCTTCATATGGAGCCATCTGAATAGTCAAGTGGAAGATATTATTGTATCTGAACTCAACTAAGGGGATATTATGATCCCATACACCTTTTAATTCTATAGAGTTGGATTTGATCATATCTTCATGCATCTGAATAGTTATTTTAGATTGACCATAAGTTTTGGGATGATAGGTCATGCTAAATTTTAATTCAGTGCTCAAATCACATTGAAGGCTGCTCCAGAGTTTAGATGTGAACCTGGGATCACAATCAGAGACAATTGACAGTGGAACTCTATGTTGTCTCACCACATCCATCACATATATCATAGAATTTTTTTCAAGTGAGATATCTTCCCAAATATATATAAAGTGGGTTCCCTTGGTGAGGCATTCCACTAAAACCCATATCACATTATTTCATTTGGATTTCATCAGGAGACTTGTGACAAAGTCCACAGTTACATTCTCCAATTTCAATATAGTTATAGGAAATGGTTACATCATTCCATTGGAATTATGTCACTCACCTATAACTTTCTGACACATCAAGAACCTTTATATATATTCTGAAATCTCTTTCTTTGTGTTTTCTAACCAGAAGTGTTCTTGGAGAGTACAGTACAACTTGGTACTACAGCGATGAATATAAAAAGTTGAGAAGTGTGTATTATCCAATACATCCTTATTTATCCCAGGTGACGAAGGAATATAGAGCCTCGTTCCCAACCGAATCACACCATCATCATCCATATGGAACTCTTGTTCTTTCCCTTACTTTACTGCATTTACATTATTTTGTAATTCTATATCATCCTATTATGCCTCCTTAATCTTCACTTGGAAATATGGTTGTTATATAAATTGGGAAAGGTAACATTTATTCCTCACTATTAGAATTTTCAAATCCATCCATTTCTAATGAATAAAGATATTGTCTTTCTCAATAACCATTATAGATAGAGTATCATGTTCTTCTCTACTAAGATCACTAGCTACATTGATTGACATGCTAGGATGATAATGAATAGAGCAGTAATAGTCTTTGATAAGATCTAACCATAACATTTGATGCTTGTTGATATCCTTTTGTGTGAATATAGAATTTAAGATCATGTAATCAGTATATATTACATACTTCTCACCATAGAGGTAGTTTTTTCATATATTGAACGAAAAAATCACAACTGCTTGCTCTAGATCATGTCTTGGGTAGTTCTACTCATGGATCTTCAACTTTTATAAGGAGTATGCTTTAAAATTATCATTTTCCAATAGTACACAACAGAATCATCTCTTTGAAGCATCAATATATATCCTAAAACATTCTCCAATTCTCATTAATGTGACTATAGGTGCGGTGATTATCCTTCTCTTTAGCTCCTTGAATCTTTCCTCACATTATTCTATCCAAACATACATTACCCCTTTTCTAATTAACTCTATTAGAGGGCTTGCAAATCATGATAAATTTCTCATAAAATGTTTTCAATACCAAGATAATCCAGGAAAACAATGTATTTTTGTGAAACTAGATGGTTTGGACCATTCCCCGATCCCCACTTTTTTAGAATGGTCCCCATAAATTCCCTCACTTGTGATCAAATTTCCTAAGAATTTGAGTTGCTACATCCAAAAGTCACACTTTCTGAACATGGAATACAACTTCTCCTTAATGTCTCCAACATAATACTTAGATGATCTTCAAGTTCCTCTTTTCTCTTGTAGTATATGATAATATCATCGATAAATACTACCAAGAATTTTTAAAGGTAATGTCAAAATACTATATTCATTAAATCCATGAATATGTCATGGGAATTAGTAAGTCCAAAGAGAATCAAAAATACTTTTAGTTCCCATACCATTTACAAAAGTAAGTATACTAAATATATTCTTTCTTCACCTTTAGCTGATGATATCCAGAACAAAGATCCACCTTTGATAAGTACTAAGCTTCCCACAACTGATTTAACATATCATCAATCCTATGAAGAGAATACTTGTTCTTTATGGTCATCTTGTTGATTTCTTGATAATCGATACACAACCACGTTGATCCATCCTTATTCGTTACAAATATCTTGGGTGAACCCCATGGTGATACACTAGGATGTATAAACCCTTTTTCCAAATGATCTTACAGCTTCTTTAAATCCTCTAGTTTGATAGGAGCCATCCTATAGGGACACAATGAGATAGGAGTAGATCTGGGTATGAGTTCTATTGATAACTCTACCTCATGATCTAGGGGAAGTCTAGTTAACTCTTACAGAAATACATTATTATATTCCCTCACAATGGGAGTTTCCCCTAGGTTTATACCTTCCTTTAACTCGGTCATTTGAGTGAGGTATGCTTCTTTAAAGGGAATCAGTGGCCACAAAATTGATGTATTTTAAAAAGGAGATTCATGGTCTTATATTCATTTGTAGAGGAGCATGGTACGGTTCGGAATATATAAAGATACTTCCTTTTCCTGAGGGTTGATATGTTCTCTATATAACATAATATAGTCCATCACCAGTATAGTATCGAATTCCACAAAGGTGAGTATTTTGATATTCACTAGAATAATCATCCCAAAAACTTCCATACGAGAAGATTCCAATACCTGGATAGCAATTTTTGAACCACTGGGTGTTTTTATGGATATCCCTACTTCAAGGATTAGTGGATTCTACTCAATAGTTATAGAAGAGTTTAATGATATAAAGGAATGTTTTGAACCCGGATCAAATAAAAAATTCTTCCATTCTTGAGTGAATAAAAAGTGTACCTTTTATGACTTCAAAATCTGGCTCCACTTCCACAGTAGTGATGGAATAAGCCTTTCCTTTATCCTTAGGATTTGGTGGCTGATAATATTGATTACCCTCATGAACTCAAGGTTTAGTGAATTAGCTTTCACATTTCCCTTGCTCATTATAGTTGTAGCATTGAACCTGGGGTGGTACTCTCTTTTCCTCCAGCACATTATCCTACATCCTCAAGTCTTCTTGACATTAATTAGCATAGTGACCTTCTCTCCCACACTTTAATCATTTCCCTATCACTTTTAGGATGTTCCCAAGATGAATCTCCCCACATTTTTAACATGTATGTGGTTGAGTTTTCTTTCCAAATTTCTCATTAGATCCTCTAGTTTGAAAGTCCATCTTTTTGTTTCTTATCACCATAGTCATGGGACCATTCTCCAAACTTCATATCCACATTGAGATAATATCAAAAAAATTCTTCATAACTCTCAAAGTCTCTAATAAAAAGAGATTTTTGGATGTTTGGTTTTAAACCACTAAAGAATCTATTATTTTTTCTATTATTTTTTATAACAAAACCAGATGCATTCCTTTCCATACTTGTAAAATTTACTTCATATGTCATGATAGATTCTCCTTCCACATTATTCATCACTATGAATTATATATCTGTTATTTTATGATTAGTTTTTTGCAAATACTTGTTAAGAAACATTATCTTAATGTATTCCCACTCTATCTCTTCAATTTCATCCTTCGTCTTGGTGTTCTTAATCAAATCTCACCATTGATCGACCTCTCCATCTTGATGATAAATTGAAATATCTACCTTCTCAATCTCAGAAAAGTGAAGAAGAGAAAATATCTTCTCCATCGAATTCAACCACTATTCCAAAACTAGTTGATTGGAAGATCCACTAAACATCGGTGGTCACTACTTCATAAAACACTCCATGGCTAGTTTATCCCTCTTAGGGGAAGGTGGATGTTCCACATTATTTAGGTTATTGATCCTAACTTGAGAAAACTATGTAAGGAATGCCATGAAATTTTGAACTCCACCTCCAAAACCATTGGGGATGTTGTTTGGGAAATCATTGTATTGTCCCTTAAACATGTTTTTGTCCTAGTTCCTAAAACTTTCTAAAATATAAATGGATAGAACAAAACATAAGTCAACAAGTCATCAATAATTTATCCCATTGTAAAAATTAAATATAAAGGAATATATTTTTGGATCTCTATGTATATAACTTTCTAAAATAAAGATTATTTGGTGCTCACTTATACTTAGTCTCATACTAAAGGTTTTCACTAAGGTTGTCTAATACTAACTCCAAAATTAACTAAAACCATCCTTTTATACCAAATATAGTGACCCAATTTTTTCGTACATATCTTATTACATAATTTTAAAGACAAAAAAGATAAAATAATTACAGAATGAGTATAAAAAGGTTTAGTTACTTGGTAAAATTAAGACTAAACATAACATTTACAAGAAAACATAATAATTTATTTAATTCCTTCTCCTCTACATTCTTATTGTCCCTTGAATTCTTCTTAGTACATATAAACGCCTAATGATATACATTAAAAAGGGTTGACCTAAAACCCTATTAAGAGGAAATATAAGTACATAAAACAACAAAACATGGGTTAAGCATAATCAATATCATCATTACATAGAAATAGGTTCACAATCATGAGAAGAATCATTAGATAAAGGCATGGAATGTGGAAATGCAAAAAAATGAAACATCATGTCTTTATAGTCAACTAGAACATATAGTTGTAAACAAAGAAAGAATCATGTTCACACATATTTCACTTTACTCATGAGATAAATCACATTAACCAATTCATTGTATTGATATATAATTCTGTGCAAAACTACCACACCAAAACACTTACATTGTGCTATATAATTTCAATTTCACCCATCACATCATAACATTAACATTATCATGCATGCCACAAAAGAAAATATATCAATATTGAATATAAAAACCGCATAGAGAGAAATGGGTTTCATTTTATAATCATAAATTCATAAAATTTTGGTTCCTAAATGAAAGAAGGAATAACATAATTGAATCACTAACCTTGAGTGAAAAAGAAACAATCTCGAGATGCAAAGACTGTGTTTTTTAAAAGAAGTGTAATTTTGGAAAACATTTTGTTTCTCATAAACTCAATTAAAAAAAATTATATCCCAAAAAAGTTAATATCATTTTTGAAAAATTATAATTATTGAATATCCATAGTGAAAATGGGGTGAAAGAGGGAGACGCCAAAAAAAGAGAGTTGGGTTTGGGAAATCCCCTTACCTTGAGTCTGAATGTTTCAATTACATTAATAAACTATATAATGACATTATATTCGTTAATTAACAAATATATAACCATTTATACATGAATTTGATTTATTATGGTTATATTAAGATCATTTATGGTCTTTTTGATGAGTTATAGAGTTTAATTTCATCGTTCAGGGGCATTCGTTTTCATGGTTTTCATGATCAGTTCCCTTGTATAAAGGAATGGGAGATTGTGTAAAATGTAGAAAAATATATAGAATTTTTATTATATGTTATTTATTATATTAAATAATTTTAAATTATCTTATAAATAATTTTTTATATTAAATTATGATTAATCATTAGATAAATGTTATTGATGATTTTTTAGGTTAATTTTGGCAATTTTTTTATCACAATGAATTCATTTTTTATCATTTAGTATTATGTATAAATTTTAGTGATAGAACATAAAGAGGGTTTTATGATAGACTTTATAATATATTTTAATCCATTTAATGTTTTTATTAGCATCCATGAATGCATTTAAGGAAAATGAAAGTGTATCGCCCATGATGTCGGTAGATTGACCCACTAGAGATGACTATATCATTTTTATAATAAAAGCGAGGTAGGGAGGATTTTTATGAAGGATCATCCATTAGAATGATATAATTATAGTATATATAAGTTATTGTATTTATCATTTCATTTGGATTATGTTATGATAGAAGAGAATAATAAAATAATTGAAATTGAAAGGAAATAAAAAGAAATGGAGAGATGATTTACCTCTTGAATTGTTCTCTTGAGATTGTCCTCAAGGAACCTAGGCTTGATCTATTGATGAGACCAAGAGATCATGGATTTTTGTGAGGGGATATAGGAGATTATTGGTCAGAATTTGGAAAAGGATCAAATCTTTATAGGTGTGAGGAGAAGATGTTGTGAGGGGTGTTATTTATAGTGGAGGAGAGGAGTGTTTTCTCATTATTTAATTCAATAGTTTTTTTTTGGATCAAGACAAGAAATAGTGTTAATTCATGAGACTAAATACAGTAATTATATCTTGTGAGTTCGAACCAAGGTTCTTAAATTATACTTACATCAACAATGACTCAAAAATTCATGTATTTAGCTTTCATTGAAAATTTTTGTAATCTACTATTTATCAAAAAATCAAATCTTTTAGAAAAATCCAAAAAATTCACCCTAAAAAATTTTCGACATTTAGAATTAAAATATCAAATCCATTTTGTAAAAATATTTTTCTAAATATGAGTAATATAATTTTTAATTAAAATCATCAATTACTTGTAAAATACATATTTTAAAATTATAATTGATTTTATAACACTTTGAAAAAATAATCAATGTCTCATATTATTATCTTAAAATCATAACACATAAAAATATTAAGTATGAATACTTTTTAGGAAAATAAAGATTCTTTAAATTATTAAATTAATCATAAATTTGTAATTTTATATTTATGACTTATAAAAATACCTACATTTAATTAATTATTTTTAAAACAGTTATTAACTTAGACTATGATATAATTATACCATACTTCTATTTATAAGATTCCAAAATTTTATTTATATTTTTATGTTTGAGGTTACTATTCATTTAATTGTTTTACTATTTATAAGGTTCATTTTACTATTCTAAACATCAAGTTATTATTTCCTCAGTATTGGTACCTTAACTTATAGAAATACTTCTTATTTCATTAATTATTTGAATATAAAGTTTTTATTATTCTCCATAAGTGATTATATGTGATTATGACAGTACTATAAGAAGGGATAAATTCTATTGATAAAGGTTGGGTCATTACAGGGAACATGGTCAGCTCATCCCCATTACCTGACATTAAATTGTAAAGACCATTGTCGATCATCCCTCCTTGTCAAATGACCACAAGAGCTTGACTCTAGTCAACCAATGTTCAATGTGATTCCCTTAACGTTCCATGCACCTAAATCCATAAATCACACTTCATCTCTTGAGAATCTTGGGATGTTGAATACTTACCGTGACCCTCGTAAAGGAGAAAAGTTCCTTATATTTGAAAATGCATGAGTTGGATCTACATAAGGTCCTTAAACTATTCAACTAGAGGTAAGGGCATTCAAATCCGTGTGAACTAGAAATCATCATAGTTGAACTAGCCTCCATTGTACCCTTTGAGACCAACCTCAACATTACTATCTCAAAAAATTACTCAAGATTCAGGGACCTCCTGTCATGATTTACCTCTGGTTCATCCTCTGATTAGAAGGGTTTGGCATTCTCATGACCTTGGGAATCCTAATTAGGCTATTTTAAAAAAACCTCGTGATACAAGTTCTATGTAGCATGACCATAAAATATGTTTTACTTGGTCAAATGTTTATGACCTTAGACATTATCCACTAATAGTCCAAATTACAAGACCCTAAAATACTAATCAAAGTGACATAAAACATGTCAGGATAAAAACCTGTAAAGGTAGGTTTGAGTGAAATTTAATTATCTTCTTACAAAACACATTATGTTTACGATTTTGTAAAAATATAGAGAATAAAAAGGCACAAAACTAATACAGACCATCTTATGTCCCTAGAAAAATTAAATCCATGCTCATTGGACCCTTCTAGTCCACAAAAAAGTTATAATAATGATTTTTTGCATACCCTCGTCATAATAATGTGTTCAATATGTGGGGACACAACTTTTAGAGTTCCTGAACCCCTCATTAATATTACTTTTTCAATTAATCACCTTTATGTATTTCAAGACTGAGTTGATATCCACTAATTCCTTGATTTTATGTAATTCTCATAGAATCATATAGCCTTGAGAAATTTCTCTAAGTTATTATTTTTAGTTTATTGGTAATAAGGACTACCTAATCTATAGGGAGCTATTAATATTTTCTGGTGAATAGAATAATACCTAACACCTTGTCCCTTGGGGATGTTTTAGTCCCAGAGAAAAAGCACCCCATAAATATAAGATCTATCATTAGGATGTGTGTGAAAAAAGCTTCCACCATTGCTAATGGTTGGCCTATTCCCACCAGTATCCACTTCTAGATGACCCATATATTCTTAGGCCCTGATTTATAAATACCATGGACAAAATATTAATATGGATTAGATATCATAAACTTTATGTTACTATGTACTTTACACATTCTCAAAAAAAATGTGGTACCTCATTCTAGAAACTTTTGGTGTCCCTTGTTATGTGACCCAAAATAATGTGATATAGGGCCCAACCTTCAAAACCATAAACAGAACTACCCCTGGGGTTCTAGAACCCTTCAGAGGGATCATTTTCTCCAAATACAACTTCATCATCCAAATGGTTGAATATTTTAAAAATATTCTACAAAAAATGGAATGGAGTGGGGACCCCTCAGATTTACCATTCATGTAAAGTCATATATGTTCTAGGAAAATAGACCAGGTCATTCCAACTAGTGGTGTCTCTTATTTTTTGAAAATGAAATGCAATCCTTGTGATCCTCAGTAATATCATAGAGGAACATGGCACCAAAGAGTGATTTATTATCATCCTTAATGTTTCCTCCACATCTGATCATCATAAGTTAAAAATATTTGGGACATGATTTATGAAACTCATATTCCAACTATCCAAGCGGATTTGACTTCTCTAACATTATATCCCTGTCTACTAAAAACCTTTGAAGAAATGATGAGGGGTTTCAAAACCTTTTATAAATATTCATCCTTTATAACTTCTACATGAATTTCTGGTGTCAAAACTCCCCATGCATACTCATTATTCAAAATATAAATTGGGATGTATGGTTTCAAAACCCTTCATGAATATAAATCCTACATGTCTTCAGCTTCTGAATAATTTGATGGAATGATCTATAATACCGAAAACTATATAAAAAACAAAAGAAATACCAAGATATAAGACCTTAAACTACAACAAAATATGGTTCTTGAAAAGAGAAATTAAACAATATTAAAATAATTTCTAAGCTGTAATACCCTAAACTACAGCAACATAAGGTTCAAAATAGAGGACCATTAACTACAGAAAAAATGATATGAGATAGAAGGCTTAAAACTATATCAATTGAATGTTTGAGATAGGATATCCAAAGCTATTATGACATAATATCTGAGATAGAAGAACCTAAACTACAAAAAAATAATTTATGAGCTATAATATCATTGATGTATGCCTATCATGGGGTGTTGAAAAATAAAATTAGTTTTATAGTACATCACAATGGCTGACCTGGGTCATCTCACTTGAGAAGCATATCAATTTAGTCATATAATTAATCTAATCCACCTATACTGTATTTTTTATTTTTTTATTTTAATTAAATAAATGATGATTATTTTTGGGTTTTTAATTATGACATGAAATATAGAAATTTATACTATCATGCAATGATAAAAAAATAATTAATAAAGGAATAAATAACTTGGCTTTCGTTTCAGTTTTTGGTTCAATTATTATTCTCCTTTAATCTTTTGATTTATGTTTCATACTCAAAATATGATATATCATGTTTGAACTACTACTCTTCATTTATAATTTTTGAAAATCATTGGATTCCTAATAAATATCAATTCCACATCCTCCATTAATCCCGTTTGATGACGCACCTTGGTCTGGAGGTGTCATCTTCCATGTCTCAGCTCTATCGATATTCTTTCATCCATTTATTAGAACAATTCCTTCATGTGAAGAAGTAATCAATGGAGATAGGGAAAAATATTAAATAAAATAATAGTAATAGATTAATTTTCATACCATTGGTAGGAAATTACAACATAAGGGACATTCTCCTTACCATGAATACACCTAAAATATATTAACATAACAATCTAATGTTTATGAAAAAATAAATTACACCTTGACCTCCCCCTAGAGCCAAACCTTGGGGACAACCTCTCATTTCTTAGAGTATGAGATCACTTGGTGGATATATGGAAGAATAGAAGGATAAATAGAATAAAATAAAAGAAATAATAAATTAAAAAAATGTGCATGACAAAATAAAAGAATAAAATAAAATGGAATTGGGATAAGAGAGAGATAGTAATAAAAATATAAAAATAAAATAGAATAAGGAAGAATAAAATAAGAAATAATGTTTATAAAATTTATTAAATTTCTAAAATATTTATAATAATAATAATTATTATTATTATTATTATTATTATTATTAATAGAAGAATTTAAAAGAAGAATAATAAAAAACAATAGAATTAGGAGTGTAATGGATTGGTGGAAATGATTTTTTAAAACATGCATGTAATTAAATTTTATTAAAAAAAGGGAATTGAATTTAAATTTTTTAGATAAAACTAAAATAAAATAAATGAAACGTAAAAGTGAAAAATAAAATAAAAAATAATGAAGAAGAAATGATGGGGAGTGTAGTGATGTGACAATCCTTGGATGGGATCCCTCCCTCAGTGTGCTGATGTTTTACAAGAGGCATCAATGCTTTATTATATAGGGAATGAGGTGGATAGGGGGTCTACCTCCTTGGCCTTCAAATCTCTCTAAAAACTAGGGGACAAGATATTTTCGTATCACATGTGAACCATTAGGGATTGTAAAATACCACGTGGAATGATTCTACATGGTGCATTGTGTGTAGCTAAGGGTTCGCTCAAGACGTGGCCTGGTGGTGGCAGTGGTAGTCTCTAGGTGCAACGGGTGTTGGCTTGTGGTGGCAAGAAAGGGATGGTGAGTAGAGATTTGGCCAGTGTTTTAGGTGCATGAATGGAAGATTAGGGGATCGACATGGAAGTTCCATGTGGAAACGATGATGGAATCATCTCTAGAGTAGTGGTAGATAGAAACGACATCAACGACCGAAGCAGTGGGATCAACAGTGGAGAATACCTCCTCCTCCATCCGTTGAAGTGGTTTGAGGATCCTCAAACTGCCTCAGGTTATTGAAGTGGGTGGAATGATGGAGCACAATCTCGGGCCCAATATAGAGTTCCCATGGATGTTTTCAGTGAATTACAGTGGGTGGCGACGCCAAGTGAAGAAACCATGTCTGTGTGAGGGTGATATGAAGGTACTTTGGAGAGGAAATTATAGTCTTGTGGGTAGAAAGGGAATGGGAGTATAGGTGGAATATTTGAGTCGAGCATCAATGACAGATTTTAGTAGGTTGTGGTAGATCACAACAGAGTGGTGATGGTGGTTCTCAGAGGAGATTGTAACATTTGGTGATGGGAGAGGAGATCATAGGTGGCACTGATGTAATCTTCTAGTGGTATCAGTGGTAGTGGAGGAAGGTGGGGTAGTGTAGGAGTGGTGTTTTGGCAATTTTAGGGGGTGGGAGTGGAGGTTTAGTGTACGAGTGTGTTGGAGAGAGTGGAACATGGCAGCAGGTATCGGAGAGCGGCAGAGCTGTAGAGGAAAGTAGTGGAAACCATATCCCATTTTAAAATAGTGAGATGGGAAGTGAGCCTTTAAAATTCTCAATGTGGAATCTTCTCATCAATAAAGTTGACAAGGTTCTGGAGGATTCCCCCTACAATTGCAGTCTGCACTAACCCAATGAAGCTCTCCTCCTATCTCTATATGGGCTTGACCACTTCATTCAAGCGGGCTCGCTTGAGCTTCAACCATACTATTATACCTATCAATTTGTTCACCATGGGCCCCAAGCATGGGATTGCTTCCCTATGTGAAGGCCTCTACTAGGATATCTCTCATGAGTGCATGTATGGCCAAGAGACCCTTGTTGTTCTCTTAAGTGGAATGTGGTCCTCTTAGTTGAAGGATGGCACCATGTAGCTAATGTTTATGGATAAATACCAATAAAAGAGTTATAAATTTTAAATTCTCAAAAAAAAATCATAAAAAATTATTAAATAATATTTAAATAAAAAATTCAACCTTATTTCATTTACTTACACCAGTTTTTTTAATTCAGTTGGAAAATACTATATTTAATTAAAACATTGAAAATAATGGGTTTTATCATTGAAAACATATTATAAATAATTTAAATTTGAATAAAATATGCACATAATTTATTTATGTATAATACTAGTACACCTAAACCATTCCTATCCTCAAGCATAAAATCTAATCAAGAAATTAAAGAGGGCACTGATTTTATCAAATTTCAAATTTCAAATAATAAAATAAAAAAATCTATTTAAAATCAAAATTGGAGTATTCCACATTAATTGTTAATTTAATTTCCCAATTTCCAATGATATAATCAATTCATACATTTTACTTTTCACCATTTGAAAATTATAGAACTTTACTTTTCATTCATTCATGGTCATTAATTTATAATATTTAAGCACTTCAAATCATGATTTACCTCACATTTTACTCTTTTCACTCATATCTCATTATACAATTCAAGTAGATTTATTTTCATATCATTAGAACATTCTCCCATTACATAGTATTGTAAATGAATTTATTTTTCAACATTTTATGGAGAAGAAGAACATAAAATCATGAGGTCTTGAAATTAAGGTTCAAATTTATCTAAGGCTAATATTTTTAGTAATTAATGTTAATGATTAAGGCTCAAGGAGGTGATTTATCACTTAAAGCATAAATCATGATATAAAATGTAAAAGTTTCATTAAATTTTCCCCTTTAAATTGTAGTAACTCCCAACTCCCCCAAAACTGAAAGTGCTGATAATGTTCAATTAATGCTTAAGGAATGATTTCTGCACCCTCGTGACATTTTATATACTTATATAATTTTTTATTTTTAAAATAACCTTTCCAATTTCTTTAAAAAAATTCGTTAAAATAACCATCGCATCCACCATCTTACTAGGTAAGATAGAATTCATTTCATTAATAATAGTTATTTTTGGTTTTCCCAAATCACAACCCATATTTCACATTTTCTTGAACTTTTAGCCATTTTAATTTTCTTTTAATGGTAGGAAACAATGAAGTATAATTAATGAGTCAACAACCTTTATTATCACCCACAATTAACATGCCCATATTTTTTCCTTACAATGTAAATCCTCAATTTTACCATGATTCTATTTACCCCCACACATAAACTTTAAAATATCCTACAATTACTAAGTGGAGTGTAGGAATGGAAAATAATTTCTTGAAACATGGATCATTCCAATAATGTTCATTAATTATCTCTATGGTTGAATTAATTATTTTTTGTAATGGTTGTGTTTTATGGATAAGGTATTTTAAAAAGATTCCATCATCATTTTAAATATTTTTTTATAGAGTAATTGCTTTGAAAAGTTCAAATGATAGTTATAGTAGGTGACATATCCCAAATTCACTCATGAAATATGCTCAAGAATAAATAGGATTTTTTGGTCTTAAAATCCTCTCATTAAGGTTTGGGATAATCACTCAAGGTAGGATTAATAATAAAAAATCAATTCACATAAATTTCATAAATTGAATTTATAATAAAATTGTTGGGAAATTTCATTTTAATGAGACAATCAATTCCATTAAATAATAGTTCTTCATTTTAATATCCATGATTTACTTTTATCATCCATTTACCCATTTTTCTCATTCAATATCATTACATTGAAATACAAAACATGGCATAACAGGATTCCTAATAAACTCTAGTATCCTAGATAAGTCAAGTTAAACCTGTATTCTAGTGTGGGAAAGAAATTTAATCTTGAAAGCTCAAAACATGTATTGGAAAAAATGGGTATTTTTAAAGATTAACATGCAAAAGTGAAATCTTTTTCCTGAGAAGCATCAGTCCTCTTTCCACCACTATTTTAGGATTAATTCTTGCATTTATGAAATGATAAAATAGAATTACTAAATTGAGTTCAAGGATCATGTCATTACATTAAAATAATATAAGATTAAGTGGGATAAATGTTTTACTACATCCTAGAACTGAATTTGAAATCAAGATTCCTAGGAAAAAATAAAAAGGGATAGGTCTTGTTAAATCCCTAAGTGGGCCCTAAATTTTTAGTGAATCTAGTAGGTGATACCATGTTTTATTTAAAGTCTGATATTGGATTATGATTCTTTTACTTGAACCTCCACATGTGGCTTTTACTAGCTTGTGCTTCATCCTTGTTCTTGTAGAAATATACATTAATAGAGTGAACCAAATCCCCCCCCCCTTCATAATTAGGTATAGATTTCATGGTGGGGTAGGATGAAGTATGAATCATCCTCTTCTTTGGGTTCTACTTGTGAAGCCTTTTCTCATAGAATTAAGGAATTGACAAATAAATGGGGAAGTAAATATATATTTCTACATGAATATAATATATATTTTTTATAATAAATCACTCCCCCTTAATGTGAGAATAATTATTTCTAATTTCCTTAGGATTTTCTACCTGTATCACCTGATGGGACACCTCAAATGTGTGTTCATCAAAATTAGAGATCTCTATGTGTTCCCCAGTGGGTGCATTTCATATTTATTTATCCTCCTCTAGGAAATAGGAAATATTTTATAAATTTGTATAATAAAAAATAGTAGGGAGTGATGCACAATTATGTTTTAATAAAATCTAAACAGATAGAGTCAATGAAAGGTTTAACTCCCTGACTTAGTTTAGTTTCAATATTTTCCTCAATGGTGAGTGCCTCTAAGAGTAGATTATTATAATATTGATGTTGGTAGATGGGATCATCCATATTTACTTCAAATTCAACCACTTGGGTGGTGTATTCCTTCAATGGTGTTGGATATTTTTCATTGAAAGGTATGCGGGTATCATGATGTTCTTGAAATTTGTCCTAGAAGTAATCATGTTCTTGATTATATACCACATGTAGATTTGTAGGACAGTCTTCCGCATTGAATCCTTAGAAAAGACAAGTGTCTCATATTCTGGTTCATGTTTATATTTCTATGATGGTGCTCATACATATGCTGTTAACAAATCTAATTGTCCTTGAATATCTTTCACCATCTCTCTAAACTCTTGAATATCATATTTATGTTTGTGTTTTTACACATTCTTATAAAAATCATTCGGGGGAACTTCTTCAAAAGTTGTTGGAGGGAGTAAATATGGATCTTCTTTGTCTTGGCCACTTCTTGATAAAATTCTGGGATGTAATCCCAGAATTCAGTAAGTACTCTGGAAAAATTTTCAACTACTGGTTCCTAGAGGGTCTCCTTGAGCTCCTGCATGAGGTCCCAGAATTCCAGATCTTTAAAAATTTGGATCTCAGATTCCATGATATGTCTAGTATATATGTACACACTATCCTATAGAGACTAGGGTGATTCAACCATTGGTTCTTACGCCTATGAGTAATTTTCATTCCATGGAGAATAATAATCATTTGAGTTCATCATGGATTTTTTTAGTTCTTTATTTTTATAAAAGAAATAAAATATAACTAAAATTTGAAAACAAAAAACTGAATGAACTAATGATTGGATCCCCATAAATTAGACTAGTTTCAATTCATGTCTCTCATAAGTTGTGGCAAAAGAAAAGTTTTTTCTTAGGGCAGCATAATGAATGAATATTGTTGTCTCACTTGAGGAGTGTCTTAGTTTTTTCACATACTAAATCTAATTGACCTGAACTGTGTTTTTTTGTTTTTCACTATTTTAATGAAATTAATGATGTATGTTTTTTGGTTTTTAAATATGAAATGAAATATATAAATTTATAAAAGCATGAAATGCTAAATATAACGAATTAAGGAATAAAGAACATGGTTTTGGGTTCAATCATTATTCTCCTTAAATTTTTTGATTAATTTGGAAAATCCAACCATGTTATCTCATGATTGAACTAAAATTATTCTGTTATAAATTTTGGAAATATTTTAATTCTTAATCAATATAAATTCCACCTCCCCCTTTAATCAAGATTGATGACACACCTCTGTCTAGGATATCTCATCTTCCAGGACTCGACTCTATGTATGTCATTTCATACATTGATTATCTCAACACCTTCTGTAAAGAGGTTACCAATGGAGAGAGGGAAAATAAATTAAGTAAAAGAATATGTTTATATTGAGTTTCATGTCCTTGGTGGGTATTCACCACATCCGGGACATTCTCTACACCATGAAAGAAACTCAAATCTTTTAAAAACTAAAACAAAACTTTAATAAAAATTCAAGAACACCATGAGCTCCCCTTGGGCCAAGCCTTTAGGTCATCTTCACATTACCAAGAGTAAGAGATAACATGGTGGATAGATGGAATAAGAGAATGATTAATAAAATAAAATAAAGTAAATAACAATATAAAAAGAATGGGGATGAGAAAATAAATGAATAAAATAAAATAGAATTGGGATGAGAGAGAGTGTGAGTGAAATAAAAATATAAAATAAAATAGAATAAGGAAGAAGAAAATAAGAAATAAATTATAGAAATTTATATAATTTATAAATCATGATAACCTAATTATTATTAATATTATTTAGAGAAGTATTTAAAAGAATAATGGAAGAAGGTGTGGAATGTATGGGTGGAAAAAAATTCTAAAACATACATGTAATTTTATTTTTGTTAAAATAAATGGGAATTTTGATTTGAATATACAACTAAAACTAAAAATAGTAATTTAAATTAAATAATGAAAATAATATAAAATGAATAAGAAGAAATGGGGGAGTGCATTATAGTAGCATCCCTCAGATTGGATGCCTCCTTCAGTGTATTGATGTTTTACAAGTGGCATGGCTTGCTCTTTATATAGGTAACTTGGTCGATAGGGGTTCAGACTCCTTATCCTTCAAATATCTTAGATAAATGGGGGATAAATTATTTTCAAATCACACTCAAACCATTTGAGGGTGTAAAATACCACATATAAGGAGTCCATGTCGTGCATGATGTGTGGTGGGGGTGCACTCGGGATGTGGCCAGGTGGTGGAAGTGGTGGTCTTTATGTGAAGTGAGTGGTGGCCAATGGGGGAAAGAAGGGGATGACATTGGGAGCTTTTGTAGTGGCTCAAGTGCATTCATGGTGTAAAAGAGGTTAGACATGGAGGTCTTATGTGGAATCAGTGATGGCACTAGCTCGGGAGTGGTGGTGGCTGGACAGGGTAAAAGTGGAAACAATGATCATTATAGTGGATAAAACCTCCTCATTGTGCCATTGAAGTGGATGGGGGAGTCTCGAATGGCCTCAAGTGGTGGAAGTTTGTGGAATGGGGGAGATCGAGAGGGAGCTACCATGGATGTGTTCAGTGAGTTGAAGCGAATGGCGATGTGAGGAGGTGAAACCGCAGTGGCGTAAGGGAGAGATGAAGGTGGATGGGAAAGGTATTGGTGTTCCAAAGGGTATCAGGGTTATGAGATTTGTGGTGGAGTAGTAGATTTGAGTGGAAGTTATAGACCATGGTGTGGCACAGCGGTTCATGGCAGTGTAGTGATGGTGGTTCTCGGTAGTGACGACCCAGTAAATTCTATATCCCAAAACCCCATAAGAATTTTTTTCCTAGAATTATTTAAGAGCTAAAATGAAATTGTAACAATTTTTCCATTTCCGTTATATTTTTTACTATTGTTTGGATGTTTTCCTAGCCCGGGGCTCATAGGTCTTTCCCCAAGGTCGGCCCTGGTTCTTGGGGGAGCTTCTAACCATCGGTGATGGGATAGGTGTTTGAAGCTGGATCTGATGGTAGATTTTGGTGGTAACAGCAGCAGTGGAGGATAGAGGGTCAGAAAAGAAATGGATTTTGATGATGTTGGGGTTGTGGGAGTATAAGAGTGGTCGACTGCGGTGGAGAGAGAAGAGTGAGACTGAGTGCAACGATGACCCGATCCCACATCAAAACGGTGGGATCTGGTGTAATCCATTATATGGATCGATGTGACATCTATTCATCAATGAATCTGATCTAGTTCTAGAGGAAGCCCCACATCATCACAATCCACACTGTCTTGGTGAATCTCACCTCCCGTATTTTTGTGGGCTTAGCAACTCTACACAGACTCTCTTTGGCTTTGGCTAAACTATTGTACCCATGGATTTGAATCCCACATGCCCCCCTACATGGTAGTAGTGCCCCATGTGTAGGCCTCAAATGATTGTGGTGGGCCCTCATGGCTAGGTAACCCTTATTGGTTTCTATTGTGGCATTCATGCCTTTTAGTTTAAGGATGAAACCTTGTGGCTATTTTCTCAAAAAAGACCTATACAAGAGTTCTAAAATTTGAAAGTCTCAAAAAAATCACCAGTTAATATAAAATAATATTCAAATAAAAAATTCAGCCTTATTTAATTATTTCACCCCACTTTCATTAATTCAACTAAAAATTACCTTATTTAATTAAAACATCAAAAATCAGGGGTTTTAACATTGAAAACATCAAAAAAATCATTGAAATTTGAATAAAAATATGCACATATTTTGTTTCTATAAATCATAGACTACCAAAATGGTCCAGATTGAAAAAAAATGAACTGCCAATTGAAATAGACACAATTCTCACCTGGTTTAAACCTCGTAAAACGAACGCTATGGAAAATCCTAGTCTCTACTCACTAGACACACTAACTATGTCATCTAAGAAACATTAAACACCCATTAAATGGAAATGGTGTAAAACTTGGGAGGATGAAAAACTATAAAGGGATAACTATGAAAAAATTGATTTCACACCAACAAAGCCTCTAACTTAGTGGAATAGCTAATAGTTATGGATAAAAACAAGAGATGTAAAGTGAATGGGGTGATTTTCTAGCCCTACAAAAAAATTATCTATGCTCGATAGGTCCATTGACCTAGGAAAATATTAGGGAACCATCTCTATGGGATGTATTTACCCAAATTATACTTTTTTGAACCAAATGTTCCCTTAATTACTAGAATAACTAAATTAATGAGGATTTTTATGTCATTAATCATTCTTGGAAAATTCTCAAGAGAGATCTATTTGGATTTGTGCACTTGATTTCATGTTTGGTTTCTCTTCTTATTACAAAATTATCGATATATTTGACAATCTATATGACACCATGTCAAAGAAATGTCATGCACAAGATTAATGAATGAAATATTGAAATAAATATATGGAGTTTGAAATATCCCTTCATCAATAAAGAAAAAAATGAAAGAATAAATCTCCAAAACATGGATTCTCCCTCATGAACCCCCAAAAAATGATGCAATTAAAAGAATAGTCCCATTAAAATATTTTCTGATAAGATTGATTGAGCTCTATTGCCTTCTGTTCCATGGCGTCTATTGGTTGGAACTATTGATTGACCAGCTCAATATCTGTATCTACAACCCCTTATAGTGCCAACGCCCTAGAAATATCATCATATCTGGCCTTTTGTTCCATGTCAAGGAGCCTTTGTTTTCATGAAACTGTTCTCTCTATGGTTTTAAGAATATATTGAAACCAATATAGCTCTTTTTGATGTTTTTCCATCTTATACTAGAGGTTACCAATCATGTCCTTCCTAGAACTAACCAAATTTTAGTGTGTCGATTCATTTAAATCATTCTAGGAATCCTTTCCCATAACATAATCCCAATAATGTATATATAAAAAATAGTCCACCACTATCGACATCCTCATCTTGATGGATCATTTTTGTTCTCTTATAGAAACCATTTCCTTAATCCTAGTGAAAAAAGGCCCATAGTCAAACCCCATATAGTGAAAAGGTGGTAAACTTAAATTTGAGATGACCCAACTGACCCTTCAGCTCCTTGAAGGGGTCCCCTAAAATCAAACTCTATATATCTCACTATACTTTTCATTTTAGATGGTGATATAAGGATATATGTTCTAAGCCTAGACTCAGGCCTAGTATAGGAATAGGGGTATATTCCGAAACCAAATCAATAATAAAGAAACATTTACTTGCATCCTTTTACATGATTGGTCTAGAACTAGTCTTTGCTTGAGTCATTCTATTTGGGAGGGATCCCGATGTAGGAGGATCCAGGGCCCCAATTATTTGACGAAATAATATTACAAAAATTTGAATAAGAGGTTGTTAACTAGTAGATATATAAGAAAATATTTCTAGACAATCCATATTCATGATAAGAATTGTAAACATACACATAATTTTCATTCCACAAGATGCATAATTCATCCTAGTTCCATCTTCAATAGAAGAGGTGACACCTTCTTGCATCAAATAGCTTAGTAGAATATCTGATGTTTTATTTATCAGTATAACCTTTATTCCCCATCTAATAGATATGGGCTTGAAGAAATGTTAGATGAAATGATATGGATTGGGAGATGAATGCGTCTTCATAAAAAGATAACGCTTACCCTCACCCAGAGGTGCCTCTATTATATCCAAGTCAATAGAGGATTACCTTCTAACATCAGCTTCCTATAAACGTTCCTTTTTGGGTTGAATATATTTATCTATAATACATCATTAGTTGGCACTGGGTCTAATCTTTCCCGGACCCCAACTATCTCTACCTCTCCAAGAATCACTCCCAATGAAAGGGGTTCCACTAAAGGGATAAAATGTGTTTATTTTTTCCCAAATAGTGGGTTCCTCCACTTAAAAAATACATGATGAATGCCTATATAATCTGGTAAGTTATAATAATATATTAAATATACCAATTGGGAAAGGAAGGAAAAGGACCCTGTAATGTGATTCTCTTACTTTATTCCTTTTGAGAGTGATCTAGTTATTTGTGACACTTTTTATTTCTTGTCCACTCAGTGGAAGGATCCATAGAATGGGGGACACAGAAGAAGCTAAGGACAAAGTTAACAGTGGTGTTGATAATTCTTCTTTAGATCTCATAGTAATTTCTTTCATTAGCTCTATTTTACCAGTCAAGCCCTTATTTTCCACATCCTAAGCATCACCTAAGTCTAATTTCGCCACTGTACCTCTAGAACAGTACACTTGAGATGCAAGGGGTGGATGGATCAATTTGCATTCCTACAATACTCAAGTGGAAAAAGATATCTTGACATAATTTTAAGAACAATTAAATACTTTCTAAGTGAAAGTAAACATAGCCTTACCTATTCACTAGAATCAGACATGTATTGTTTTCCCTTGGGAAAAACCTCTATGCAATAAACAATCATTTCCCATGCCAGAAGTGAGTAGTAAATTTGGTCTATCATACTATGGATTGTTGCATCCAGTTCATGAAGGAATTATTTTTCCTTGGTGGGATGGTTCTTGAAGGAGATCCCCCAGAGTGTTGTGAAATGGTCAAAATCATCTAGTTCGAGCTACATATGGAACAATACCCGCCATACCTCAACAATCAAGTTTTCCTTCCTCATGTAAACACATTGATAACATGTAATGGTAAATTCCAACATGGATAGGGCTTAACCTATAAGGACCTCACTCATTGTAGTTGCATCGATTTGAACCATACCCAATATTTAAGATAATTGTAGATGCCTCAACTATTTTCGAGGAACCTGTGGATCCATATTTCTGATAGAAAAAGGCTAATTGATAGGCCTTGGGTTGTTTTCACAACCCATAGTTGATGGAACCATATAGAGATTTATCAATGATACAAATATTTAATCTTTCACGTGTGAATGAATCCTAGAATTGGAATATGATTTGGAAAGACAAAGCTCAGTATAGTTCAGTGGAAAGGTTACTCGAGTCCAAGTCACCTCCCTAGTAAACATTAACCAGAATTAATGATCCACCATTGGATGTTTTCAGACTAGATATAGTATGGAGTGGGGAATATTATCTCAATGCACACGAAATTGTCACCAAAACCAACAAGGTGCATAATAATCACAGAGGACCTTTTTATGAATATTTATGTGTATAAAAACATCATGAATCATGATAAAATAGACTATACCCTTGGGATTTCTCTATCCATTCACAATTATGCTACTAGCCGCAACCTCAAATAAAATCAAGGTGAAATGATCATAAAAGAATTGGTGGATCTTCATTTCCTAGTAATTCAATGAAATGGAAATAACATGACTAATATATTAAAAAAGGGTTTAAACTATATTCCAAGAATATTTTGGGAACTGAAATATTTTTACCCACTTAGGTGGTCCCCCATACAACCCCATAGTACATGGAAGGGGTTAAAGACACTATATGGTGGTTTCCCCTATAGATATGATGAAGAATGTGATAAAACATAGATTTTATAGGAACAGATATACCATTATATCTACCCCCTTCAGTGGTTATTTAAATATTAAAGGTGCAAACCCTAGCTCCAACCTTCTATGAGATCAGTAATAGGTACCCACATAGGTAAATTGTGAGAAATATATCCTACTATATGGGTCTACTAACTTCAAAAATGACCATCCACCTCCAATTATGAAAAAAAACCCTTCTTTAAATATCGGCCAATAGGCACCTTCATCCTCATACGAATATTACAATGGGTAATCTTTCAGCTTATTGACCCATGGTTCAGGATGATATTTCATGATTAGAAATCCATCCATCACTTGAATAAGATATACACCCTCATAAATGGGGCCTTCTAGAGGGAATATTTGGCTAGCCCGATCAAATCCCTAACAATTTGGGGTCTACTCTACATCATCCTAGGAAGATAAATAAGGGTTTAAATCACTACACATATCTCAAAAAAATTTGTGTAATGGACATTTTCTTGAAATCCAAGAGAATAATTAGGACCTCACAGGGCATCAGATGAATCATATTTGTATCCTGACTCCACCAGCTTACCACATCTCTTATCAATACCCTATCACAATAAGGGACATTCTACAAAATCAAAGTGTCCTCATACATTCCAATTCACATTATCTAAATAGTGAATTTTTTGACAATAAATTGTACCTAGAAAGGCCATCCTCAGTCCATCCCAAAGTTTCCCCACCCAATTGTAGATCCCAAATTGGTATCCATACAAATTTCATACTATAGGAATATTTACATATTATTGATTTGTACATATGGATGTTATGATTAGATTTATGATGGACCCCACCAATGTCTGTCAAAGTGAATTTTAACAAATACGTGTTTGAGCATTTATCCTTAAAGATGAAGTGGCCTATATGAAAAATATTTTATCTTACATTCTTTTGGGTATCCATGGTCCAACAAGGTGGAATGATCTCTAATTTTGGTTCTATAATGGGAGTGTTATTCCAGAGGCCGAATCAGTACAAAGGTATCCAGTCTGGAAAAGGATATTCCAAAAGATTAGTCCTCATCTCTATTTTAACCATTTCAAAAATAACTATAAAACTATGTGTTGATTAAAATACACACTAGAGACCCTATAGATTTGTTGAGCCACTTCTTCTACAAAATCCTTTATTGAATCCATCTCGACTAAGACATAGAAAATAATGCATTAGAACAATGTTAGATTCCTAAAAGTGGAGTGGAGTGTATAAAAGGATGCATGAATTAGATGGTATCATGTGAAGCGTGTGATCCATTATGGGTATCGTGATCACATGACCCAGGTAATGTCTCATTATATCATGAACTATTCAATATATCGTGATTTTGAGACCAATGGAAGGTCATGTGAATCACATAAATCATTATGTCACTATGTGAAACCCAAGTATATCACAAGAATAAACCCTACATACAAGGATTTAAAAAAAAGTATATATAAATTACCAACGATTAATTAGTATATTGGTGGCATGAATTCTCTAGATGAGTTCATTATAGAATGAATTCACATGATTGGATCGTGCAAACAATTATCGCAATTAGGTCATGTGCCAAATTCTCGTGAAGAAATCACATGAAAACAAAGAATTTGAGATCTCTCCAGAATTATAATTCATAAGTGAAATGGATATCCCTATTCCCTTATATATAGGTAATCTTAGAGAATAATAAAGTTTTCTTAGAATACAAACAGATACTCAAAAAACCAACTGGTGGAAGCTGAAGGGGAACAGATAGTCCTTTAAATTCCCAAAATAGAGTTCTTGTTCCCTCCTCCAAATTTCTCTACTAAGGGGTAATTTGTTGAAACCCAAAAAATAAGCACTAAAAAATTTTATTTGAAAAACATAACCAAAGAACCATAATTATTTTCCCACAAAAATAAAATAAGAAATCATTATTATATGAGATGTCATGCGTCAAGGTCATGTATTTGTATGACTATCTCAAAAACATGCAATTGCATTAAATCATCTTGTGATGAACCAAGGAAAACTAAGTAGATCTAATATTGAAAAGGGTTTCATTATAGTTCATGATCAATGAATGATCATGTGAATCCAACTTTTGAGTCATGAGATCAACACTATGACAATCAGTTCATGCGAAGGGCTTACCTGATTTTCATGATCTGTACAATGATCACACAAAAGCTAAGAGACATGTCTAATTGATTATGAAAAAGATCGCAGACATGTAAACTCAATTATGAGACACCCTCATGAAAAAATATATTTATAATATCCAAAGGGACCATGCAATAAAAAGCTAAAAATGATATAATTATTATGTCATGGATGTTATAATATTTTTCACACGATCAGCTTATACACTTCACTTCATTAGTTCATCAAATAGAAAAAAAATTTATTCATGTCATCTATATCATGTGAAGAACCTTGGACCTATCTGCCTTGATCATAATAAGGCCTTAGACATGACAACTTCATCATGTGAGGAAACTTGTAGCTATCCTCATTGATCATTTGAATGTCCTATGACATTTCATCCTAATCACATGAAGTCCATTTGACATTTCCATCTTGAAAATTAGATGACACCCCATCGAAGTCATGTGTTGAATTTCATGGAATTCAGGTCACACGAATGTCTTAGATTATTGAAGAGGATAATAAATATGGAACAATATTGTGGTTATTTTTTATCATGAAATGAAGTGAGGGAATTATATATGTCATATGGTTGGATCATAAAAACCACATAAGATGTTTTTAAATTTGTGCAATCCCATTCTGCCAAACTAAGTCGAAATGTTTAGCACGATCACCACAAAAAGTGTCATAGAAATAGGGGTAGTTATTTCTATAAAACCACCACTTTGACAAATAAAAAATACATATATGCAAGAGAAGAAATTATAGTGTTAAGGGATAATGCATTCATAAGATCCTTCCACCTAAAAAATTATAGCGATTAAATTATGAGAAATAAATGAAATTAATTTACATAATATTTCACATGATCATCTCATTTATCATGCAGAAGTTGTTGGGCCTGTTCGCAAGATCACATGATGCCTCATTGGGAGACATCATGGGCTTTGTCTGAGGAAATTTTAAAAATGATGAGATCATTATGTGATGAAATTTACAATGTTATTCATGTGAAGGGTTCACATAGTTCATCATATTGGTTCCTTTATCACACAAAAGACACCGTACATGTCAGATAGATCAAAAAAAGGACTCCATATATGTTAGATAGATCACAAAAAGGTCCCAGAACTTGTGAGATGGATCATGTGAAGGGGTCAGGTAGTTCCCATGATCATTTACTTTATCATGTGAATGACCCTCATACATGTCATCCTTGATTGGGAGACGCCCACAGAAATGTTTTCTATATCACACTTATCACACGATCATTTCCTAAATCACAAAAAGGACATCAGACATTTTGAATAGACTATGAAATAACCCTTTGACATATTACCCTTTCCAAGAAGGAACACTCAAACAAGTTCCATCAAACCATGTTAACCCTTAGCTAAAATCCTTTTTTTGAGTACTCCCTTTATGTGGAAGATGTTCATAATGGACCATGGTCTATGAACTCATGCAACCTTATTCATGTAATTCCCTCAAAAGGGGTCCTCATTTCACCCATGAACACATAATAGACCTATCATGGTCCCTTATATTTGTCTATTAGAGGATAAGATATGGATATGTGACAATGGAATCCACCTTACGATTAGTAACATGAAGTTACACCCACTCTATCTCATAGGACACTTCTATGGCTCTGTTATCTTTCCTCACCCATCAGTAAGTTGGGGATAATGTGAACATTGAGGAATCTGATTCCTATTATAAGAAGGATACGTATCATACCATCCTAAGGCTTGATCTCCCTGTTAAACATGAACACCATTCATTTCATTGAGGGTTAGTATCCTTCACATGGTTTCTAATAAAACATCATCAGGGGGATTAAATTCATAAGTCTCATACCTATAGGCAATGCGTCAAATCCAATAATATCTCTTGTTTCTCATACAGAGCATGAATCACTTGAGATTTGGGACTTGAAATGATTATAATATTAGAATAATAAAAATACCCTAATAATGGAAACCCTATTGTGTATAAACAAAATTAATATTAGGTAATCCTCTATGTGTATCCCCAAATAAATCCAAACTTGTATCTATTGAGACATATTTCATATTCTTTTATCTCTTGTTTCTCGCACCAAACATGACTCGCTTGAGATTAGAAATTTTTTGGTTATCATGAAAACAATATGATAAAAATTACCCCAAACATGGGAATTCACCTTGATATATGTACGTAAAACATTACCATATTTCCAAAATATGAGACATCTCAAGAGTGTCAATTACCTTTCCAATTTCCAGGTTAGAAAAAAATGAACTATAAGGACTCTAATTCCTATTATACACAAGATACAAAAGATTCTATCCTAATTCCTAATCCCCACATATAATGATTAAATTATATTATATATTTCCTTCCAGTATGACATTAAATAGTACAATATGGTACTACAGTAACTGCATTGGTTTTGATTCATGTTCTCACATGATATATAGGATGCCTCTCAGAGGATCAATCCTAGTCCAAAAACACTAATTGTAACAACCCGAGATTTTATTAGAATTATTCTTTATAATTTCATTGATGTCTTGTGTTGTATTCTACACCAAATTTAGCTTGTTCTATATGCAACACTGTAATAGCTTGCAGTATACGCAACACTATTCTTGGCTCGTGTTACACACAATTTCAAGTTCATTTTGTAGAAATTATTCTATGCAACATTAAGTATAGATTTTGTTTAATGTATAAATGAAATATGTTTTAATTATGTTATACGCAAAAACAAAGGAAGATTTCACTACACACAATCTTTACATGGCTTGCGTTACATGTAATCGCGACCTTCCTCGATAGCGTGTGTAGTACTCAATATCAGGCTTCACTAAACAACTATATATTATTATAATATTATAATGGACTAGCCATTATGAATAGTATTAAATATATTTTAAATTTTATAACATTTTTATTCATAATACACATTTTCTAGAACATCATATGAGATCAAAATAAATTTTTCGAGTAAAATAAGTATTTTTCAAAAAATGCAGTTTTGCTGCCTTTTGATGGCGCACCCACATTAAAATTAATTTTTGACATGTTAATAAGTTCAATTTGAAAAAATAAAATTCTCCTTTTAAATCAGGATATAAAAATTTACTTTGGATAAATTTTTGATATTTTTCTGATAAGTTTCTTATTTTGATGAATAGTAAAAATATGCTAAATTTTAATCAAAAACAACTGTTTTCATTGAGATAATTTATATGGTTAAATTATAATATTGAATGGTTTTAAAGTATAAAGAGAATATATTTTTACCATTTAATATAATGTAAGTCATTAGAATTAATTTTGCAATGAATTCATGAGTAAAATCGTTTCAATCTTTTGCACCGTTTTAACTTTTAAAACCCATTTTCTCAACTGCGGGACTAATTTTAAATTAAATACTGAAACTTTTATGTTTTGATTTTAGAAAAATGGATTCCATATTTTTAATAATTAGTTCCAAATTATGTTAGTAAGATACTTTTTATTTTTATGCATTATGAATAGTAACTATGATAATTTTGATTTGCTGCAGTTAAAGGTAAATCGGGTAATTAAGGGTAACAATAAGACTATAAAATTACCCTAACACCTACCAAAATCTTATTGGATGAATAAAAGTCGACCCATATCACCTAATGGTCTAAATAGATTCATTTCATTGACTTTTTACCATGAAAATGATGTAATTATTATTAAAACCAAAGAAAGTGACAACATGTCACTCTCTTAAATATTATATGTATAATAATTTTAATTTAGTGATAAAATTCATGAAAATTGGAACATGAATAGTATCCAGAAAGATAATAAAATTATCTACCTCATTTTAATTTATTTAAAATTTTTTAGGGATTAAATAATTATCATTAATGGTGACACAATAGTGATGCAGAAATAGTTTATTTAGTGAAAATCAATAATATAGTTTTTATTAAACTAATAGTGACCATAAAAGGCACAAAAAACCTGACGAAAACTTATTTTCCATGTACATGTAAACAATAATCATCCAATGGTCGAATATTTGACCATTTTTAGCCTTATAAAAGTTATTATGACACTTATATTATTTTATTTTAAATGATGTCAAAGTTGTCACCTTCGTACTTTAATAAAGATAAAATTTTAAAAGGGGGGTGTTTTAGAAGATAAATTTGACTAAAAGTATTATTATGAAATTTATTATATTTATCTTCATAATAGTATTTTATTTTTAATTTTTATGAAACAAATAAGTATATTAAATAATTATACAAAAATATTTTACTAATTATTTTATTAAGAGATATACGAAATAAACGGTTTTAAAAATATTAAAATAAATAATATATGAATGAATTAATGTGCCCCCTGAATTTTTTTGATGGATATGACATTTTAAAACATATATTCTATGTTTATTTTATTTAAATTCAAATAAATGAATAGTTTCAAAATTGACACTATATTTATTTTATAAAAATAACATAATATAAAATTGTTTAAGAATAAAAAGAATATTTAAAAATTATAAATTAAAATTTATGTGGTCTAAAATGTCATAAATTATCTAATTATGGATAATTAAAAAAACATAATAGTTATTTATAACAATTTAAAATTTAGAATCTTATTACCACAAATAAAATTAAATAGAAAAAATAAGGATAAATCAAGTTGATAAGGTTTAAAATAAATTTCCAACATGTATAAATTTTATTTTTTGATGATATTACAACCCTATATCATCTTATATTATAATATAAGTCATTTTTGGAGGTTTTTAAGTGGGTTTTGATTTATTATAAATTAATATTTCTGAGGTTTCCAAAGGCGCCCCTCTCCTCTTCTATATAAGGGAACTTCCTCCCTCTTCTCGTTACACAATTGTGAGCCTTAAATCTCAGCAAAAACCTGAATATTTCCCTTCTCAACATCCCTATAAACATTATTGAGGTTATGGTCTCCTCAAAAGACCATCTCTAGTGCCTTAAGAGGAAGCTTAAAAGAGGTGCGTCGAAGAAGAGGTAATCACTTCTACCGATTCTTTCAAGTTTATTTCTTCTTCAAATTCTTATTCTTTAGTTATTTAATTATAAATTAATAACATCAGTATCAATAATATACATATATGTTATTATAAATATGAAACAACCACATTTCACCTTATATCCATCCAACTGAAAATGAAACCACCGCACGTGCGTACGTACGGAATACCGTCTCCACGCCATGGTGTAATTAGTTTTTCCACCACCACCTTACTTGGATGGGTATAATGGCATAAAGAATAACTATATATAGTTATTATAATATAATACTTATTCTAAGATATTATATCATCCACTCCAATTCAATTCAATAATTATGGGAACGATATCATCGCTAGTGTGTACGTACGGATTACTGTCTCCATGACGCGATGAGATTCATTCTCCATGTTAACCACTCAAGAATGATTATAAAGTATATATAATGAATAATAATGAAATATATGAAATAATTAAGATACTGTATTTATTTATATATAAATATATATAAATATTTCATCTACTTACTTCCATTCAAGCCAATAAGGAAAGAAAAACAGCATTCATGCGTACGTACGGCTTACTGTCTCCATGAACGGTGTATTTCATTTCATTTATCTATCTATTATATATATATAATGAATATATATGATATATAAATCATTATTTACATTATTAAAGTAATAAAATCTTGATATAATTAATAATAATATCAATAACAACAAGTCCAAACACGTACGATAAATAAAATGATTTAACCCAAAACGCTGCTTTAACATTGAATTTACAAAAGAACGGGTAATATAAAGTCATAAGTGAACCATATATGATATCATAACAATGAATATGATTCTGTAATAAGTAAATGAAATTATTTAAATTATTATATAGGTGTTTTGGATACATACGAAGCATATCAGATCTATGGTAAGGGTTAACTTTTCTAGTCTCTTTTTTATCCGAGATTGTTTATTCGTAAGTATTTGCTGAGGTTATATTTATCATCCATGTCCCTATTTTATAAAAATTGGTTCATGTATGTTTAAAGTCATTTTTACCCATTTTTTACTTTTACTACATGGTATGTAAGGAATCTTTCTTTTTTTTACCAGATGAGGTACTTTTTTACTGTTTCGACAGAAGTAAGAGAAGAATGATTTTTTTAACTTATATGACATGAATGGTTTTTTACGGTTTCATAAAGCCTTATTTTCATGAAGCTTACTGTAAAATATTTCATGATTATTTTCAAAAAAAATCCTTTTCTTTTAAAATTGAATGGAATTTTGTGAAAAGAAAATTATTTTGAAAAAGATAGGATATTTTCCTCAAAAATTCATTTCAAGTGTTTTGTCAAAACTATATTCCATCTAAGATGAAAATATTTAATATGATTTTGTTTCAAGTATAGTGTCTATATTATTTATAAGGTTTTATTCTTCTTATGATGAAATGATATCCATTTGTTTTGTATGGTTTACTTTTTTATGGGATGATGTTTATCAAACCCATTTTATTCTTTGGTTTATGATAAATTATTTATGTTTATTTTATGGCACAAGTAAGAATGATTTCATTATGTGATGGGTGGGACCTATATCTCCCTCCAATGCATTGGGTATAGATTTATATCTCTTGATATTGACATGGCTGGAATGGAAATTCAAACCGGTTCAGTGATAGGGGACTGTAACGAGGAGTGAACTTGATTCCGAAAGGGACTTTGTCCACTAAGATGGTCTTGGAAGCAATTACATGGCTACTATGGAAGTCATATCATGTTATTAATGGTTTTACACAATTACATGTTTTATTCCCATGATATTTTATCATGATTTATGTTCCTTTATGATCTATCCTTTACGTACTGCCACAATTTATTTCACAACTCAAGATTTTGATGTTTAAACTTTATGTTCATGTTTTGAAGTTCAAATGTATATGGTTTGTTTTATTTTCTCCATGCTTACACTTACTAAGAATTTGATATCAACCTTTATATGTTTTATTTTCCCCAGAATATAAAGAAATTTTTTAGGTAAGAAAAAAAGGGAAGATCTTTATAGGATATTTTGAAGATCTTTCACCAATATTAGAAGATTATGTTACGAGTTTCCAAAGTCACTAAACTATTACGATCCTTGAGTGTTGGTTTTTGTTATGTATTAAGTATTCAGAAAAGCTAACGTAATGTCCATGTATTTCAAGCTTTGGGTCTCTACTATTGGTGTTAGAGGAAAGGATTAGTCAACCGTTGGAAACTAGGATGCGAGAACTTTAGTGATATCCCCAGAGATATTTCTAAGGTATGTCTAGGGATGTCCATAAGGTTAAGTATAAATATAGGTTATAGTCCTAGAATTATGGTAACGATCTTAGAATAAATCCTAAGATGTTATATATTGAAGGTAATCCCCAATTATTATGTTATTTTCCCTTGCATGATTTTTTCCTCTCACACTATTCTTTTTCGGTTTTAGACGATGGATGAAACCCGAAGGAACCGTGTTTATCAATATAATGTAAAATGAAATGATTGTCCTTCTGAACAAACCAATTTTATGGGAGATGGAGTGAAAAATCTTATTTCTATACTTACACAATCTATGAATCATTCTGGACTTCCAAATAGGTAGAGAAAGGAACAATATTCTATTGAGTCCTTCATGAGGAAACATCCACCTTCTTTCAGTGGGTCTTCTGATCCACTTGTTTCTGAACAATGGATTAGTACCATTGAAAAGATATTTTCAATAATTCTCTATTCAGAGAATGAAAAAGTCATTTTGGCTGTTTACCGGTTAGAAGGTGAAGTAGACCAGTGGTGGACTCTAGTTAAAAATACATGGCCCCAAGAAGAAACTGAATCCATTGAATGGGACGAGTTCAAGAACTTTTTTTTTAAATAAGTACTTCACTCGTATTCTTCGAAAAAAGATAGAAAAGGAGTTCCTCAAGCTTAAGAAAAAGGATGATGAATCTGTTGGAATATAAGAGGAAAATTTTACAAGGCTTAAAAGGTATGCATCTGGATTTATCATCCAACCTAAAAGTAAAATTGATCGATTCTTCAGTGGCATAAAACCAAGTCTTAAAAGGGAATTAGCTATAAGAGACATCAGTAGCTATGAAGAAATTGAGTGTTGTGCTATCAAGGTAGAAATTGAAGTTGGTGTTACATATCCATCTCATGGTTTTGAAAAGAAATGAAAGGTGGAGTTTAAGGATAAATCTCGGAATAATGGTGAAATGAAGATGATTGTTTATTTATGCCCAAAGTGTGGAAAGAAGCATGGTGTAGATTGTCTTGAATGCATTAGAAAATGTTTTAAGTGTGGAAAAGAAGGTCATCGAGCAGCTGAGTGTCGAAGTAATGGAAAAAGGGTTTCTAATGATGTGAATAAAGAAATGACAACAGAGAATTCACCACCAACACATCAATGCTTCAAATGCAAGGAAATGGGGCATTATGCTAATCAATGCCCAAATCCAAGGGTTAATGATGATCAACTTGAGCAACCTCTTAAGGCAAAGAAGAAAGGGAAGTCACATGCGATCACTATTTGTGATGTTGAGTATTACAATGATGTTGTGTAATGATTAAGTGTTTATGTAATGGTATTTCAAAATAGTATCATGGAATCTCATTTATGGTATCGTGGAATTTTTGAATATCTATGTATTGGTTTTCAATAATTATATGGTACCGGTAACCATGAAATATGATTGAAATATTTTTGGAAAGCAGTTGAAATATGCATAATGAAGGGATAAGGAGAAAATAATATGTATGATAGTATTCATGTGCTCATGAATGATATAAGCACAAAGTTATATCATGGTTTGAGTGTATAGAAATTTTGGGATTTTGGTATGTGGAAAGAGTTACCTTTTGATAACATTTATGAATTCAATAAGGTTCTATGGTAGTTTATGTATCAAGAGAATACATGATTAAGTTACTCACATGTTTGGAATGTGATCAACAAAATATATCTGGGATAAATAATGGTATTCACATGCTGGGTAGATGACATTTCTAGTAATTGTTTTCTTTATACTATGAGCTTGGACAGAAGTTTTTTGGATAAGCCTAAAGATTGGAATGGATTATGTTAGGACATAAGTTAGTATTGTATAAGGCTATAATTTTTTTTGATATTATTGATGGGATGTTATAATAGTGTAGTTTTAGAAAAAAGGACAACCTGCAGGACGGGCGACAACCCATCCCATCGGAAAAGGCTGTGGGAATCAAACCCACAACCGAAGTACGACATGCCTTTATCCCCTACCACTGACCTACAGGAAGTCCCTGGTTAGTAGAAACTAGTTTTATTTTATTAAGCAGTATGATAGATGAAGTATAAGTCCATTTTTGGAATCATATACGATTAACCTCACCATAGATGGACTTTTGTATATTTGATAACTTTTTCTACCCTTTTGTTTGAGACAGATGGAATGAACCATCATTCTATCACATGATCTGCTAACTCTTCAATAATGAAAAATTACACTTCATTTCTTTAAGATATGAAGTGTAAATTGTTCAGGTAATGAACAATGATGAGATTGTACTGAAATAAAGTATTTCTTCTAATTCAAAATTTTCAACTTTAGGGAAATTATCTTGAAAACCAAATTTGTTTTCCTAGTGTCCTCATATACGATGAATAAAATGGTACGTTAAATCATCACAAATTTATGGCTTTGTGATTGTTATAATTTTTATAGCCATGTTCTCTACCACTCTCCATCCGAACTTGATGGTTAGATTTTTCTTCCATATCTATATTTCCACCTATCTTATCCTATTTGGAAACCTAATGATGAGTTAAATTTGGTAACCATTATGTTTCATACATCACTTTTTAAAATTAAGTTTTGGTATTCCTTTTTACGATGTGGGTTTTATGAAAGAAACTTTCATGTGGTAAGTCATTTATAACCCCGACGAATTTTGATGGTGAAATTCATTTTAAGGGGGGTAGAATATAACAACCCAAGATTTTATGATAATTATTATTTTTAATTTCATTGATTTCTTCTGTTGTACGCTACACCAAATTTATCTTGTGCTATATGAAACACTATATTAGCTTGTAGTATACGCAACACTATTCTTGGCTCGTGTTACACACAATTTCATGTTCATTTTGTAGAAATTATTCTACACAACATTAAGTATAGATTTTTTTAATGTATAAATTAAATAAGTTTTAATTATATTATACGTAACAACAAATGGAGCTTTCACTACACGCAACCTTGACTTGGCTTACGTTACACGCAATCGCGACCTTCCACGGTAGCGTGTGTAGTACGCAATATCAGGTTTCACTAAACAACGATATGTTGTTATAATATTATTATGGACTAGACGTTATGAATAGTATTAACTAAATTTTTAATTTTATAACACTATTATTCATCTTACACATTTTTTATAACATCGTATGAGAACAAAATAAATTTTTCGAGTAGAATAAGTATTTTTCAAAAAATGCAGTATTGCCGCCTTTGATGGCGCACCCACATTAAATTTAATTTTTGAAATGTTTATAAGTTCAATTTTACAAAATAAAATTCTTATTTTGAATCAGGATATAAAAATTTACTTTGGATAAATTTTTTATATTTTTTTGATAAGTTTCTTATTTTGATGAATAGTAAAAATACGCTAAATTTTAATTAAAAACTAATTTTTTCATCAAGATAATGTATATGGTTAAATTATAATATTGAATGGTTTTAAATTATAAATAAAATATATTTTTACCATTTAATATAATTTAAGTCAATATAAATAATTTTACACTGAATTCAAAAGTAAAAACATTTCAATCTTTTGCACCGTTTTAACTTTTAAAACTCGTTTTCTCAACAGTAGGATTAATTTTAAATTAAATACTACAAATTTTTTGTTTTGAATTTGGAGAAATGGATTCGATATTTGGAAAAATTAGGTCCAAATTATGTTAGTAAGCTACTTTTTATTTTTAGGCATTATGAATAGTAACTACGGTAATTTTTATTTACTATAGTTAAAGGTAAATCAGGTAATTAAGAGTAAAAATAAGATTATAAAATTACCCTAACACATGAAAAGATTTTATTGGATGGATAAAAGTAGACCCATATCACCTAAGGGTCAAAATATATTCATTTCATGGACTTTTGACCATGAAAATGATATAATTATTATTAAAACCAAAGAAAGTGACAACGTGTCTCTCTCTTAAATCTTATAAGAATAATAATTTTAATTTAGTGATAAACTTAATGAAAATTATAACCTGAATAGTCCCCAGAAAGCTAATAAAATTATCTACATCATGTTAATTTATTTATAATTTTTTAGTGATTAAATTTTTATCATTATTGGTTACACAATAGTGATTCAGAAATTGTTTATTTAGTGAAAAATCAATAATATAGTTTTTATTATACTAATAGTGACCATAAAAGTCACATAAAACCTGAAAAAAAATTATTTTTCGTGTACATGTAAACAATAAGCATCAAATTTTAGAATATTTGACCATTTGGAGACTTATAAAAGCAATTATGACACTTATATTATTTTATTTTAAATGATTTCATAGTTGTCACCTTCATAATTTAATAAATATAAAATTTTAAAAGTGTGTTGTTTTAGAAGATAAATTTGACTAAAAGAATTATTTTGAAATATACTATATTTATATTCATCATAGTATTTTAGTTTTAATTTTTATGCAACAAATAAGTATATTAAATAATTATACAAAAATGTTGTCCTAATTATTTTATTAAGATATATACCAAATAAATGGTTTTAAAAATATTAAAATAAATAATATATGAATTAATTAATGTTCCCCATGATTTTTTTGATGGATATGACATGTTTTAACATATATTATGTGTGTATTTTATTTAAATTTAAATAAATGAATAGTGTCAAAATTGAAACTATTGTTTATTTATAAAAATAACATAATATAAAATTGTTTAAAAATCACAAAAATATTTAAATTTTATAAATTAAAATTTATGTGGTCTACAAGGTCATAAATTATCCAATTATGGACAATTCACAACACATAAGTCATTATTTATAACAATTTAAAATTTAGAATCTTATTACCACAAATAAAATTAAATAGATTAAATAAGGATAAATAAAGTTGATAAGGTTTAAAATAAATTTCCAACATGTCTAAATTTTATTGGTTGATGATATCACAACCCTATATCATCTAATATTTGAATATGAGTCATTTGTGGAGGTTTTTAAGTGGGTTATGATTTATTATAAATTAATATTTTTTGGTTTCCAAAGGTGACCCTCTCCTCTCCTATATAAGGGAACCTCCTCCTTATTCTCTTTACACAGTTTTGAGCCTTCAAGATCGGCCAAACCCTACCCATTTCCCTTCTCAACTTCCCTATAAACATTATAGAGGTTATGGTCTCCTCAAACGACCAACTCTAGTGCCTTAAGAGGAAACTTAAATGAGGTGCGTCAAATAAGAGGTAATCTCTTCTACCTATTCTTTCATGTTTCATTATTCTTAAACTTCTTCGTATTTTATTGTTTCATTATAAAGTAACAAAATAAGTATCAATAATATACATATATATTATTATAAATATGAAACAACCCCATTTCACCTTTTATCCATCCTACAGAAAATGAAATCACCGCGCGTGCTTCCGTACGAAATACCATCTCCACATCATGGTGCAATTAGTTTTTCCACCACCACCTTACTTGGATTGGTATAATGGTGTAAAGAATAACTATATATAGTTAATATAAAATCATACTGATTCTGAGATATTATATCATCTACTCCAATTCAATTCAATAATTATGGTAACGATATCATCGCTTGTGCGTACGTAGGGATTACCATCTCCACGACGCGATGAGATTCATTCTCCATGTTAACCACTCAAGAATGATTATAAAGTATATATAATGAATAATAATGAAATATATGACATAATTAAGCTACTGGATTTATTTTTATATATATATATATCTTTGTGTGTGTGTGTGTCTTCTACTTACTTCCATTCAAGTGAATAAGGAAAGCAAAACAACATTCATGCATACGTACGGCTTACCGTCTCTATGAACGGTGTATTTCATTTCATTAATCTATCTATTATATATATATACTGAATATATATGATATATAAATCATGATTTACATTCTGGAAGTATGTAAATCTTTATATAAGTAATAATAATATCAATAACAAGAAATCCAAACACGTACGATAAATAAAACGATTTTACCCAAAACGCTACTTTAACATGGAATTTACAAAAGAATGGGTAATATAAAGTCATAAGTGAACCATATATGATATAATAACAATTAATATGATTCTTTAATAATAAAATGAGATTATTTAAATAATTATACAGTAGTTTTGGGTACGCACTAAGCATATTGGATCTAAGGTAAGGGATAACTTTTCCAATCTCGTTTTTATTCGTGATTGTTTATTAGTAAGTATTTTATAGGGTTATATTTATCATCCATGTACCTATTTTCATAAAAACGTTTCATGTATGTTTAAAGTCCTTTTTACAAATTTTTTAATTTTAAAACCATGTATGTAAAGAATCATTCTTTTCTTTACCATACGAGGTACTTTTTGACTGTTCCGGCAAAAGTACGAGAAGAATTCTTTTTTAACATATATGGCATGAAAGGATTTTTACGATTTCATAAATCCTTATTTTCATGAAGATTAATCTAAAAAATTTCATGATTATTTTCAAAAAAATCATTTTCTTTTAAAATTGAATGGAATTTTGTGAAAAGAAAATGATTTTGTAAAAGAAAGGATTTTTTCCTTAAGAATTCATTTCAAGTGTTTTTTTTAAACTATTTTCCACCAAAGATTAAAATATTTAGTATGATTTTGTTTCATGTATAATTTATCTATTATTTAAAAGGTCTTATTATTCTTATAATGAAATGATATCCATTTGGTTTATATGGATTACGATATAATGGGATGATGTTTATGAAATCCATTTTATTCTTTGGGTTATGATGAATGATGAATGTTTATTTTCTGGAACAAGTAAGAATGATTTAATTATGAGTTGTGTGGGACCTATGTCTCCCTACATTGAATTGGGTAAAGATTTATATCTCATGAGATAGACATGGCTGGAGTGGAAATTTAATCTGGTTCAGTGATACAAGACTGGAACGAAGAGTGAACTCGATTCAGAAAGGGACTTTGTCCACTAGGATGGTCTTGGAAGCAATGCCTTGGCTACTATGGAAATAATATCATGTGGTTAATGGTTTTCCATAATTACATGTTTTATTCCCAAGCTATTTTATCATGATATATGTTCCTTTATGATCTATGCTTTACGTATTGCCATGATTTATTTCACAACTCAAGATTTTGATTTTAAACTTTATGTTAATGTTTTGAAGCTCAAATGTATATGGTTTGTTTTATTTTCTCCATTCATACCCTTACTGAGAAATTGAGCTCACCTTTTATTTGTTTTCTTTTCCCCAGGGTATAAAGAAAGGAATTAGGTAAGAAAAAAAAGGAATATCTTAATGGGAGATTTTTAATAACTTTCAACAAGAGTAGAAGATTATGTTCTGAGTTTACAAAGACACTAAACTATTACAGTCCTTGAGTGTTACTTTTTGTTATGTATTAAGTATTCTGCAATAGTAATGTAATTTCCATGTACGTCAAGATTTAGGTCTCTACTCTAATCACCTTCCTACATAGTAGTAAAATTCATATCTCTTAGTCATACAACATCAAACTACATGTAGGCCAACATTGTCAAGAAATAATTGGAAATAGATATACAACATCTAATACATACAGATAATGAACCAATACTATACTATAATTTGAGAATGATTCATGAACATATCTTAAATATACAAGATAGCCCCAGAGTAGGAAATAATATTCCCACAGAAAGGTGCAATGAGCCCGACCTCCTATCTTTTCAACCAATATGAGTTCCTAAGAATCATTGTTTTTGAAACCCCAATGAACACCTTCCTTTAGAGAGCATTCCCATAACATGTGGATAATATGGGATTTATTGTCTGTTTCCATGTACAAAAAATTACAACATTAGTGATTGTGAAGCTATTCTGAGCCCATTATAATAAACCATTAGTCTATTCATATAAGAAATAAACAAATGGTTAACCTCAGTTAAATATCATTAGAATATCGGTCAATATATGTTTTTGTCAAAAATAGTACCAACAATCTTTGACATCCAATAATATTTTTGACCTACAATTTTTTTATCAACCTTGGATGAGGTGAATGATATTCTTCCTCATCATTTGAAATGGTTGAATTTTATTTTACAACTTTTACATTTTTTAATTTTCATCTCTAACTAAAATTTATTCTTTTCATCTAACCAAAACAAAATTATCATCACTTATAGAACATAATTAATAAATTTATTCATCATTTATTGAATGTTCAAAAACCTTGAAATCAGTATATTAAAAAATATTTCTAGTCTCATTATTTTTGCAGTTTTATTTGGAGGATATTCTAGGAAAATTCCATCAACACATCTCTTCACAAACATCCAAATATTTTCACCTTTTACCTTGAATACACAAGGGATTAAAAATACACCAATATACATAAAAACTAGTGTTTTTTAAATACATATTACAATGGGACATTTCTAAATTCATATTATGTAAAAAATGGTTTTGAATGTGAACCACTGCACCAATATATTTCCTTTAAAATGTGATAAAGTATCATGCTCAGATATTATTCTTGGATCCATCTATATAAAATAAAAAACCATTATACTAAACAATTTATATATTTTTTGTATGGTGAAACGAGTTTATGTAAAACTTCATGCTTCTCTAGATAAACGTTAAAATTATTATATGCAAGCTAGGTTCTCTTGTTTGTACAGACCTTCTTAAGATCAAAACCACACTCTTTTTCTTCACTTCTACCAGAAATATTGGAAATTATTAATGTCTTGGTCTTTTGTTTCATACATGTGACAAAAAAAATGTGATTTGAGTTATCAATGAATCTAATAATCTATTTATCTACATCGGTCAATTTTTTCCTCATGATCTCACAAACATCTGAATGAATGAACTCCAAAGGTTGAGTAGATTGGATCTCTACCTTCTTATTCAGGTAGCTAACTATATTTACATTTTTTCATATTGATAATATATAATAAATATCCCTTTCCATTAATGGAACCTTAGGAAAATTATATATTTGGATGATTACATTCATATTATATTGACCAATATAGTGAATCCTTTTTATTACCCTAATCATTATCCTCTTTCATGGTTATATAACATGAATATATAATATCACCCACATAAAATAAATTTACATTAATTCAATGTACTCTTGTCAAAACTCTTACATCATTACGGTTATTTGTTATGAACACATCCTTACCAAAAAAAATAAGGTTCCTTCTTTACAAATCTATGAAACACTCAACAAATTGTGTATAAATACATCAACATTTATTGTATTTTCGGATTTCATCTTTTCATTCAAGATCTCTTTTGAGCTTACCAATTCAATATTAACGAAATAATCATTTTAAAAATTATGTAGTCCTTATTTTCACTCTTTAACATATTTTATGTGTTTTAATTCATGTATCATGTGATATGAGCATCTATTAGGATCCATGCAAACTATCCATTGGATTATTTATGTGTTACCTCTACAACCAAATATTTCACCTTAAATTTACTTTATTCTTATCCAAATACTTTTGAGTATTTAAAATAATTTTTTTATGATGGTATAACAATGACACATTTATTTTCATGATGAAATTACTGGTTACACCTTTTAGAGACATCATAAATCACTTGAAACATGTCCTCTAATTTAAATTCAGAATTCATAAACCATTTCCAAAATTTCTTCCTTTGAGGGGACATAATACATGAAAATATTGTTTAAAATCCTCTTAGGAATGTTACGATTTTGGTAATTAAACAAAAACATATTTTTTCGTCCAAAAATCCTCTATAGTACCATAAAAATCCAAAGAAAGAATTATTTTCATTATATAAATATAATTTCCAAAATATGTAACTTGTATTCCTAATAACATAAAGTCAATAATATTTAATACTTTTTGGAAATAAAAATTATTGTGATCCCATGACACATTATTACTAATATTAAACTGCTTCACATCCTTTTTGGAGTCTCCATTTATGGTTTTTTTATTTCAAGTTATTGTTCCCAAAATTATTAGATTTTTAAGTTTCATTAGATTTACCTAAAAGACAGTCTTCTTGGCTTGTATATTCCTCGAAAAAATTTCAAAAACTATATTATAATTAATATCACCCTTGAAAGATTATTTTTTTCATTAAAATTTTTACCCATATTTGAACATTCACTAACTTTTAAAATATTATTCTAAATGTTATATCTTAATTTCTTCATGTCCTATTCTACTTTGACAATTTTAATTACATATGATCAAAAAAATATCATTATTTTTCACATAATATTTTATCTTGATTTTAAGATTCATATACAAATCAAGAATCTTTTTTAAATAGTAAATAACGTAAAATTTATATTTTCCTTCTACAAATATTGATTCTTTGATATCTAGGGATTTATTATCCACTTTAAGCCTTGTAATCTCTCTTTCTGATCTAGATATCTATGATAGAAACTATTTTAATAATCTCTTCAGTTTGAACTCTATATGAGTCTCTTATAATTCAATTTCATAGCTTCTTTCATGACTTGAATCTTTTTTATCCTTAACTTTTTTAATAAGTTTTTCTCTAACTTCATCATCTGAAGACCCAACATCAACTTCATCAACAGATCCATTTCATTATTTTTAAAATAAATTTATACTTTTAAATTTAAATAATTTATAAACCATCTATTTGGAAGAATCCTTTTACTTTTTATATTTTGTCTTAGTGTAACTTCTAGGATTTTTTTATTTCACATCATCATCTTCTTGAACATTTGATTTTGGGAAGTTTGTTGAAAATTTACAAATATCACCACACCAAAAAAAAATTAAAGGGAAAATTATAATATAATTTCATTTAACTCTTATCATTCTTCTAGATATAAGATACATAGTGTTATACAATTTATCCTCTACTTCTTCATCAGAATATAAATAGTTATATTTTTATTCAATAATAACCATATTCTTCATCTTCTCAAGTTATGAGGCCTTAAATGAAATATAATTTTTATTCTTCTTAACAACATTATCTTTTATTATATCATAAGATATCATAACACTATACAAGTTATCAATTGGGATTTCACCTGAATATTTATCTTCCAATGTATATACTTTCACATCAAAATTTTCTGTTATTATATGAAAGATATTATATATAACAGTAGAGTCATCCAACTTCTCACTATATCCTCTCATCATGATAAAAACGTCATTTACTCTTTTATAAAATATTTTAATAATCTATTCATCATTCATATGAATGTATTTATACTTAATTTGAAAATTTTAATATTTGTTCTCTTTCACTTTTGGTAATTCCTTTATAGATTTTCTCTGGTTTATCCCAAATTGATTTTTCTATTTCAATTCATTTAACTATAAAAAAATAACTCCCTCAAAAGAAGATAAAATAAAAATTATTGTATTACCATCAACCAATATATTTTGTATTTCTACCATTTTTATGAAAGCACCTTCATCACATGGGAAAAACCCACAAATTACAACATACATTACATCATAAACAATATATAAAATGTATGGAAACATTCTATTGTCCAATATGTGATAAACATTCCCTTCAAATATTGGAAACCATTTATTATTCACTAATCATAAATTATACATAGTAGATAATTAAAATTAGTGACTACTTCTATAACCAAATATACATCCAATATCAACTCCTGATAATGCAATTTCAAATAAAGGGATAGGGTGCTCAAATTCCAATTTTAGAATCACAAGTGGGATCTTTGAGATATCACTGGCATAGTTGATTCGAGGATATTAATTCCTTTTATGTTTATTTCTAAAAAACTATTTACACCTGGTTAAGATGGGTGACATTTTCTATCTACACAAACATTCAAGAACAATCCAACACAATAAGGACAATAATTTATAAAGTTCGCCCCTAACTGTGAGAAGGCTAGTCCTTAGTGTGATAATTTTTTTAGATCATACTATTGACTATAATCAAAATATAGGTTCAAAAATTAATGTTTTATCCTTCGAATCACATTATATGTCTCCCAATAATTTTTTTTGATTTATTCACAAAATTTTATCCCACACTTTACTATGATAGTATATGATATTAAAAACTAATATTTCTTCCAACAATGGACTGTTATCATGTCATTAAGTGTACTAAGTTACCCTCCCTTTTTTAATAAATAATAGAAATTAAACACATAAATTTTTATACACATCACTTTATACAACATTAATTGTATATATATATTTACCATGAATCATATCCTTCAAAAGATATGATAGAAACAACTAATTCTATATACCTATATTTTGTGATCACCATAACCAAATTGATTAATATTATTCAAAATATTTTTGATAATATTATGTTTTCTTTGTTTAGTAGTGTATAAAAACACGCCACTTCTTCTTTTTAAAATAAATATTTATAGAACCCTTGGAATATTTTGCCCAGTATTTCTCATTTTTTTGGCCTTTCACATATAATATGATGGGTATAAATATTTGAATTTATATTTCTATAATTACATGACATGTTCTCCTTCACACTATTTTAATTATCATGGGAACTCTCTCATGTTTAAATTTTAAAATAAAAAACCACTGTAATGATTGTACAAGGAAAAATAGGGCTACTAATTGATTCTATAATTGCTTCTTCAATCATGGAAAACCCTTTTTTTATGCCTTGAAGACTTTCACTTTCATCAAAAATTATTAAAATCTCAAATCATATATTATATTAAGTACATTATATATATTATTTGAGAATAGTAGCACACATGCATCAAAATATTAAATTTTTTATAGTTTTAATGACTTTAAATGAAATATAATTCATCGTGATCATTATATAAATGTTTCCACACATTCATTTAATTTTTCTATGAATTTAGAAAACATCATATAGTTTGTAAAAATATCTTAAATTCAATATAAAGTTCAAACAATGAAATATTTTACATATTATAAATGTCATAAATACTTCAAAAATATCATATGAGGCTTTGAAATATCATATGTGGTCCAAAAAATAACATTTGTGGCTCATAAATACATACGCTTACATTGAAATTCATACAAAGACTCAAAATATCATATGGTATTAGAAAAATATTCTTATGAAACCAAATATCTTACACACAAAGAAAAAATATGATATGGATCTCCTCATATATGATATATGGATTTTTTATTTCCTAATAACGGCTCTAGAAAATTGAATCCCAAAAAACACTTCTAGAAATTCCTCAATTACGAAACATCAATCTACAAACTTCAAAAAAAACATTTCCTTTCATATTATACTCTTTTTATGTGAGTTTGAATTTGATTTATATATTGAAAACAAAATCCAAAAAATAAACATTTAAAATTTTAATTCTTCAAAAATACTCTTTAAAAACTTCAATAATAACAAAAATATATATTGGGATCAATACATAGGATGAGGATAGTATATCTATTGGTTGTGTAGTCGTTTATGTGATTTTTTTTAAGTTTATAAAGAGGAGGAAAAAATTCACCAAAATCTATGCATCATAGGGTGCCTCCAAAGGGTGAAAAGGAAAAAAAATCATTATGTAAATTATATAAGTATAAGTTTCAAAAGTATAAGAGTTCTATATCTAGTGATGTGAATGATAATTAGTTGAAGAATGGTGACATATATTTTTAGTTTATCAAGATGGGAGATGAGAACCATGTTTCTTTACTGGCGATTTTTGTGAGGTTTAGAATGTCAATGGAGGATTATATGCTTGAGATATTATGATGTTTCTATGATTGGATGGAAAACATTTTAGGATTTGGTCTAGAAAGAGTCATTATTAGATACTCTTAGTCTTAATAGGGAATAATAATTTTTAGTGATATAATAGGGAAGTTCCTCTATATGGTATCTTATGGTAATTTTATGGATTTGATTTATCATTATCTTAATTTTATAACTACTGAGAAGCTGAGGGATCATCATTTAAAAAGATAATTTAGGCCAGATATCCCATGGTAATTAACAGTATTTTATTTAATTCCTTTTATTGTGATAATTGAAAGGATGAGATAGTTAAGATATTTTTGATGTGGATATCATCTTTTACGAATAGTACCCAATAGGGTGTTAATCAAAGTGGAGTTGTGGTTGGATATTATTGGCGTTCATAAAAATCTAGATTCAGGAAAGGTAATGGGAGTAGGTTTCCAACATGATCTCATTTTTAGGATGTGAGTAGTATGCGTCCATCTTGTAGGATCCAAGGTTTTTTACTTTTCTCTTATGGAGGTATTGATCATCAACGGGTTTTGTTCCAATCTACTTATTGTATTCATAGGTGTAAGAATAGTGTTATTTTTGGAAAACCACCCCTTGTAGTTATTTAACCTCCCTAGATGAAATTTTCATATAAAAAATTATAGAGACTACCATTAGGACCACAAAAAAGGGGGTTCTAGAAATGGAAATCATAAAGGATCTAAATATAGAGCTATAAAATGAGGAAGAAATGGTTGGTAGTAGAAATAGTAAGGATAAAAAATTTGAATTGGGAAACATTAGGCCATGGAAGTTAAATAAGTGAGGGACCTTGGGTGGTTTGAAGTATAATTTCAATTTTCTCCACTCTTTATTATTTTATATTGATAATGGATATTCGTATACATTTATAACCCCTTTCATAGTTTATGGGTTATAAACTCCTACAGACATACTTTAGTGGCCACAAAATAATATTATTCAAATTATAGGTCAGAAAAGGTAGGATGAGGTGTGTAGTTGTGAGATGGTTACATGGTGAGATAAGTTCTTTTATTATTTAGAATTGTTACAAATTCAATCTAATTATGTTATCCTTAGGATGAATTTATTGTACTCTATAAATGATCATGTTTATTTTTATAAATATAGGATGAATTTCAATAGATTATATGGAGAATGTATGGTATTTTTTTAGAAATGGATTTCAATTTAGGTTATATATGGATTGATCTATATAAAATTTAATCTTATCTATGAGATTAATTTTTTGTGGATCCAAGATGAAGATAAATTAGTTTCCCAAATTTTGGGGGTATTATACTGATTTGTCTCTTATGGAGGTCATTTTTTTATCTATAAGGTGAAATGGTGTGTTTTTTATTGAGTTATATCATGGTATTTCCCATATTTCTATATATGTTGATCATGTAGCTGTAGTGGGTATTTAAGAGATTATGATTAAAATTGATTCTTTCTTATGTCATAGATTTATTTAACATAGTTTATCTCTATGGGATACTTTAGTTTAGTTTTTCAGGAAGGTGGATGTGAGGTGGTGTGGCGGACCACGGTGCGGCGGCCCACCACGAAAGGCCGGACAGCCATCCCACTCCTCCGCACGGCGCGGTTGCGTGTCGCGCCTTCGCTAGCTGCTGGCAACGAGTCGGCCTCCCTCCTCTCACCACCGCGACACAAGACTGCGGCTCCTGCACGTCGGGTGGTGCAGACGCAGACCGTCGTCCCCTTCGCACGGCTGGCCGAAGTGTCGGTCGGAGTGTCGGCCGCCACCGTCTTTGCGGCTGGCCGTGGTGCCAGCTTCCGCTCTCGAGTCCCAGCGGTGCCAATCTCCATCACCTGTCTCCATCCTCCTCTTCCACGAAGAACACTTCAAAAACCACAAAGGTTTCGGATAGGTTGGTCCATTTTCGTTTGGCATGCACCCTCCATGTTAGGGTGGTAGCAAGCAGCTCAAAAATTCTTGAATCATGAAGAATGTCAAGAACGGGTAAGGGGGTACTCCAATCAACAAACCCTACCTCAAAAACGATGGTGAGCATGCATTTGTTGAATCGGGTTGGTGTTCATCGTCCCCTGAAACTAGCCTCCAACAACAACACTCATTCATAAATTTCTGATTCGGGGTTTCAGTGTCGCTCGTCACCTCTCACTTGTATCAGCTCCATCCTCCAAGGGTTTGGTGACACTTCACCTTGTCAGCACTTCGTTACTTGGTGAAGCAGTGTTGACACCTCTCCCCAAACTCCATATATATAGGAGATGGGAAGGGTGTTCAACATTCGTGGGATTAATGGAGTCCCATTAATTATGAACCTTCATAATTCCCTAATGGGGAGATTATTTAAAATTGAAAGATCAATCCATTTATGGGCTTGACATTTTGCTAGTCCCACCTTACCCATCTTCCATTAGAGGAGTATAGTAAAAATAAAATAATAATGTTATTTTATTTATTCTATTAAAAGTTCCAAAAACTAAAGGTTTCTCCGGACCTACTGTGGTCGAAGTAAAGGTCTACTTAAGGGAATATTGGTGTTGTGAGTTCAACGGTATCCTCAAATTTCAATTCTGAGCACCAGTTCAAAAGTTACGAAACGCCGCTTGCGCTTTTACTGAACGTACCCGAAAAAAAAGTTCGAAAAATTATTTACAGTCACCCTCGACCCATGCCGGTCAAGGTTAGGCTTTTCCTAAGTGAAACATGCCCCAATAAACCCAACGGTACTCTAGGATTTCTAATCCGAGTTACCGTTTAAAAGTTATATATTTTCCAATAAAATACTTTTCAAATAATTATTTTATTTACGGACAAAAACTTACATTCACTGGTGGCCCACACCGACCAATGTTAGTATCTTCTTAAAGAGGGTATACCCTCAATAGTTTAGTGGTGGTATCAGATTTTCAATCCGATTCACTGATGGTGAGTTATAAGAATTTGAAAAATAAAATAATTTATTTAATTATTTTATTTATGATTATCCCATTTTTTGGGTTTTCTCACAGGAGGCTCACGCTGACTAAAATTAAGTTGCGGCCAGGTTAAAACCACCATCCTAAACGCAACAGTGCCCTCACATTTCTGATTTGAGTTAAAGTTTAAGAGTTATTCTACTTTTTTAGGAAAACTACTTAGGCGTGCTAATTAAAACTTAACCAGAATTCGAGGGATCATTTCGAGCACTCCCGGCCTTGGAATCTCACACCGTCAGATTTTGTGGTCTCGGAATAATTCCATATAATTAAAAAACATTATACAGAATTTTTGGGACATTAAATTCTCCCCTCTTTAGGGATTTTCTTCCCCATAAGCCACAACTCAAAATAAGGGAACAAGTGGTGGTACTGAGCACGTATCTAAGCATCCTGCTCCCATGTGCTCTTCTAGAGGTTCTCGTGCTGCCAACGTACACACACAAAAGGTATCGATCTCCCACAAAATACTCCCTCCTGTCAATCCTCAATCTCCTCTAGAACCTCTGTAAATTTTTCCCCATCATCGATGTCTAGCTCGATGTGGTCGATGATGTGAGAAGGGTCATGGACGTATCTCCTCAGCTGGGATACGTGGAAGATTTCGTGCACCTAGTGCAATTGAGGGGGAAGTGTTAGGTGTAATCCACCTCACCAACTCTGTTGAGGACCCAAAAGGGTACAATAAACCTCAGAGATAACTTGTCACCCCGGGAAAATCTCCGCAACCCCCGTCGGGGTGAGACTCATAGAAAGAAGTGGTCACCATCCTCAAACTCCAAAGGTCTTTGTCTCCTGTTGGCATAATACTTCTGCAAAATCTATGCAGTCGTCACTTGCTGAAAAGTGAGACATCATGATACAAACTCTACAACTACTTCCTTCATCTCGAGCCGTCAGTACTAATGTCAAAGATCCTAATAGATCTTCACCACACCAGGATGTTCCATCTGAGGGGGCATATAGGACTCAGTAAACACCTCCTCCTGTAGCTCCACCTGTACCATGGTACATCCTCAGAAGAGGATGACGTGCTCCCCACCTTCATAAAATTTATCAGGTGGCTACCATGAGGATATCTAAACACGTCAAACCTCAAAATCAGTGTCCCCATGTTGTGCCTCGCTGACTCAATGTAGAAGTTTGGGAGTGACTATCAAAGACTAAAGATAAGCTGCTCCATCTCGATCCCCGTAGGATATCTACAAAGCGGGTAGTAGCTCAGTCGCCTCACTCAGTAGTTACAGGCCAGACCTACTGCTGAGTGAATCTTCTACCATGTTCCCCTTCCCAGGAGTATATATTATCTCAAAATCATAGTTCTAGAGATAAATCAAGTCACTCTGTTGGGAACTGAAAACAAAAAACTATTACTGCCACGGGGTTATGGTTGGTCGACTCAAGAGTGATCGGTTGAACCCTCCTAGTCAAGATTTTATCCTATGCTCCTTGGGTATCCATTTTCACCGACTAAGGAAAACCTCATCCCAATGTTGTAGATAAACCATAAGCTTTTTGCCTAATAAAATCAAGCTATGAATGAATTTTGGATGTTCAGTCATACCCAAACTAATGTTGTATGGCCTCGATGTTACCACCAAGAGGTTCCAACCGAAACTCTCATTTCAATGGTCAAATCACACCATCATTATAAGTTTGATTATCGAGTCTCCTCCCAAATGTATCTCTAGATGTGAGGGTCAATTCAATTGTTTAAATAGAAACTCAAGGTCTTGGGCAAGATTCGTGGAAGGAAGGAATGATTGGTACATATGTCTATTGATACGGCAGCAAGTAGTAGACATAGACCATATCTCAAATCATTCCTAGAGCCCTTGGGTCGCACTCCTTGACCGCATGTAGCTACTCTCTTCCCCTGTCCTCTATCTCCCTGAGACTAGCATGGACCACAATGGGGAGTGGTTGTAACATGTCAAAATGTACACCACCTCATGCTGCTCCCCTAGCTCTACTTTCACTTCTGCAGCCGTGCAAATTCATCTGTCCATAACACTTCTTCGTCCTGAAACATTTTTACACGTCTAAGTCTCTAAGAATGGTGTCAGTTTCCTGTTTTCCAACTACTAACATTCACCGGTTGTATCCTCTCATCCAAAGAATATTAAACCACAAACGTACTCTCTAGTACCCCAACATAAGTAGGAATGCATAGAGGAATCGTGCTGGTTCAAGCATCCTTAAACACACTGTGCTCGAATGTTCGAGCCCTAAAGCACTGATCATATCATATTCATCGTGTACCTGGAATTATTAGTACGTCTCGATGAATACTCTACTACCGACATGTCATCCTTCTGAAGCTGTAGAAGCTCTAGAGAACTCTCAGCCACCTCCTCAAGCCAGTACTCAGCCGCCTGTGAGTAGGGCTCGCCTCGGAACATGAGGGATATCTGGTGTTGAAACTCGCATAAGGAACTAAGCCTATATGTGTCTTCTATTGGTACCGCCGGTTGTAACTGCCGACCAACGGGAAGTGATATACCTGACACACTACCCGAAGGTACCATCCCGAGTAATGGTCCAAGTAGCAAAGCCTCATCACTATGCAGACCATCCTCATGGTCACTCACTAGAAAAGACTAGCAGCTTAGAATACCATCTGCTCTACTGGTGTCTCAACAAGGAGGAAAACTCTAGCGACCATGTCCATCCATCCCTCAGCTATGTGGGAATATGTCTTTCCTTGAAACCTCGGAGGCCTCAGCTGCTGAAACTCATACAACATGCTCAGTCGGTGTGCCCCGTCCGCCGGTGCGGCTGGTGGTAACTGATTCCCAACAGGTGGTGGTGCTACAGGTACACCACCCAAAGGTGCCAACATAGTAAGAGGGTCATGCACCAGAGCCTCATCGCTTGGTGGCACATCATCATGTAGTCTCTCTCAGGAATCCTAAAAGGTAGTCTACCTGGTGGAATCCTAATAAGGAATAGGTTCTCCATGATCAATAAGTTATACCTGGTGAGCAGACTCAAGGAAATAATAAGAAACACTTCAAAAACACACTCAATCAGTGTTTTCGCGTACTGAGTCAGAAATCATATCTCAGGGTCTTGGTGTATGGATACGTCAGCCGCCGCACCAATACTGGACTCCCGAAACTAAAACTACACTCATTACAATTTAAAACTATTTCCTTATAGAGAAGATTAGAGTCCTAGTTCTTCAGTTGAACCAAAATCATCTGATACCAATTTGTCATGACCTATTCCCCAGGGCCCGTGCCATGGCTACACAATGCCTTCCTTCCATAGGCTCGGGGCTAGCGACTAGCACCGAAAGGCATATTCCATAAAAATAGGGAAGGCATTGCATTGATAACATATAAACACACGCAACGAATCACAAATCAAGATACAAACACTAGTTAACTGTATAGTAAAAAGAGTGCGTACAGTAAGAAAAATGAGCCAGAATACAAGCCCAACAAAAAATTACAAGAAAACTGAAAAGTACAAGTAAACTAAAATTTCTCATGTGAACTCCTACCAAGGACCCTACCTGAGTGGTAGGTACAGATCTCAAACGGTCTTCACTGTGGTACCGCTCATATAATGTACACCTCCGAGCGACCTCCAGTTCTGGTACTCTCATCCTCAGACAGCACTGTCCGTCGTCTGCACCTAACACAACAAGGTGTGAGCATAACCCGTGCAGGGGTGAGTATAATGATATTATGTAGGGACCCTGAATCCCTCAAAGGTCTCACAAAATCCACAAAGTATAAAACACAAATCAGTAAAACAACATACAACCCTACTTAGGTATATGCCCATACATATACCTAAGTTATCCAATATACCCATCTCATTCATGAGGAAACACAAGGCCCAAATCATTAGCTCAAAGCTCAAATATTCCATGAATAAAATAATACCACGAAGGTAACACCACAAATGTAAGTACCACATATGTAATTCCATGCAGAAGAATACCACAAAGGTATCACCATAAAGGATAGTACCACATAGGTTCGACACACAGAAGAATACCACCATGGTATTACCATGATGGAAAGTACCAAACATGTACGGCACACAGAAGAATACAAAAAAGGTATCACCATGAAGGAAAGTACCACACAGGTAAGACACACAGAAAAATACCACAAAGGTATCACCATGAAGGAATGTACCACACATGTACGCCACACAGAAAAATACCACAAAGTTATCACCACAATGGAACGTACCACACAGGTATGGAACAGAGAATAATACCACAAATGTATCACCATTAAGGTAAGTACCACACAGGTATGTCACATAGAAGAATAACACAAAGGTATCACCACGAAAGAAAGTACCACACAGGTACGGCACACAGAAGAACACCACCAAGGTATTACCACGAAGGAATGTACCCCACAGGTACACCACAAAGAATAATACCAAAAAGGTATCACCGCAAAGTAAAGTACCACGTAGGTACGCCACACAGAAGAATACCAAAAAGGTATCACCACGAAGGAAAGCACTACACAAGTACGCCACATAGAAGAATACCACAAAGGTATCACCAAGAAGGAAAGGACTCGGCTCACACTAGGTATAACTTAGCTACTATAGTAAAGATGATTAGATATAACTAATGAATCATCTTACTCTTTTAAGAGGCAGACCGATGTAGGATCCTAAATCATCATACCCACGTAGGGTCCTAAATCATCAGACCCACATAGGATCCTAGTACATCATCAGACCCACACAGGATCATATTATAGCAGACCCACGTAGGATCCTCAAGTAGTCCCATGTCGATTCCTAGAGCAGAACCTAGTGAGACTCTCAAACACAGACCCACAAAGGATCTGAAAGAACAGTCCCACATAAGATCTATTTCTTATGTTACAGTCTGCTACAGGGTTCCCACACTAAGCTCTCTTGATTTTGAGAGGGTCTTCTCCTCAAGCCACATGTCAGTACTCCAATTGCCACAATGTCCCATGAAGAAGTACCCTAGTGGACCGCCATGAAAAAGGGGTCTCAACCCAATAAATGGTGCGTCAATCAGACGCCTGGTATGTAAGTTATTAGCCTTTTAGTCCCGAGGGCCTAGTTGGATTAGGGTTCGATCCAACCCAGCCGTACCCCAAATTTATCAAAAACCCATGTGGGGTATACCAAAAGGAACTTCTCAATACAAGGTTTCTGGCACCACAGATGGTTCATAAAATGGATGCATGTAGCTCAAGATATGGAAGAAAGAATGAAAAGGGTCGTACTGGGTCCAGGTCTCATCCGACACGGTCGGACCGACCCAGCCTAACTCGGGTCCCACCCTAGGTCCCCCCAGCCTTCTTGGTAGCCCACGGTGCAGCGGCCTGCAGTGAGGCGTCCTGGGGTGAGGCGGTCCAAGGTGCGGCGGCCCGCGGTGTAGTGTCTCGCAATGTGGTGGCCCGCTGTGGCTGGCTGGACGGCCAACCTCCTTCTCCATGTGGCGTGGTCATGCACAGCGCCTTCGCCAGTGGCCAGAAGCAAGTCGGCCACACTCCTCTCGCTGTCACAGCACAAGGCCATGGCTCCTGCATGTCGGGTGGCACAGATGTGTGCCACCATCCCCTTCGTGTGGCCAGCCTAAGTGTTGGTCGTCACCCTTACTTCGTTGTGGCCGACGGGCGGCGGCTCTTCTCCAGCAGCACGTTTGTGATTCTTCCATCTTCGCGTTCAGCCATGTTTTTGGCCACCACACTCGAGTCCCATTGGTTCCAATCGATAGCACTGGTCTCCATCCTCCTCCACCGCGAATAACACGTCAAAAACAATAAAGGTTTCAGAGAGGTTGGGCCATGTTCGTTTTTCCCGCACACTCCACGTTAGGGAAGTAGCAAGCGGCTCAAAAATTATTGAATCATGAATAAAATAAAGAACATGTAAAGGGGTATCTAAAAAAATAAACCCTACCTCAAAAAAATGGTTAGAACACGTTTGTGGAAGCGGTTCAGAGTTCATAATCCCCCGCAACTGGCCTCCAAAGACGTAACTCGTTCTTCAATCTCCAGTTCGGGGTTTCGGTGTCACTCATCACCTCCCACTAATATTGGCTCCATCCTCCAAGGGTTTTGCATCACTGCACTTTTTCATCCCTTCATTGCTTTGAAAATAAGTTCCAAAACCTCTACCCAAGCTCCATATAAATAGGAGAGGGGAAGGGTGTTCAACGTTCGTGGGATTAATGGAGGCCCATTAATTACACTAGTTGAAAAAATGTTTAAAACATCAGCATTTTTCATGTCAGTTCTATATAACCAATGTGAAAAGTAGAAAAAATAAATTTATCACATCTGTTAAAAAATATCCGATGTGATATATCAATCATGATCCATTTTTTAAGTCGGTTATTTTATGACCGATGTGATAAATACTGAGATAAGAATTTTGAAGCTGGTTATTTTATAACCAACGTGAAAATCGATTCCGGTGCACTTTATCATGTCAGTTTTTTATGAAAGATGTAATAAAGAAAAGCATGGTGCTTTATCATGTCGTTTTAAGAAAACAAACGTGATAAATCTCCATTTATAACGTCGGTTAAAAAATAACTGAAGTTATAAATTATTTTGTACATCGGTTATTAAATAACGGACGTTATAAACATAGAAAAAACCATTTTATCATGTCAGTTATTAAATAACCCACATAATAAATCTTTTAAATGATTTATCATGCCTCATATTCATTCATTCTATTTTCTTCGATCGGGCGACCTGCGACTCGACTATCCCGTGCGGAAAACCTAGAAAGAATTCTTTAAAGTTTTTCCCTCCAGCCTCATTTTTACAACATCATTCATCATCTTTATTGTCACCAAATCTATCAGGTTGACTCACAACACTCAAGTAAGCCTCACACAGCTCAGTTTCAATTATTATTTTTCGCGATTCCCAAATATATTTTTTGAGATGTTATTTTTCTATCTTTGTTCTTGTTGTCATGGTAAGTTTCATAGTGTTCATTTATGTGATGCTAAATTCTTTTTTGGTAAAATAAACCATGGAAGTGATATCATGCATGTTCACAATTTTTGTTTGCTTGTGTGTGTGTGCATACAAGGGGTGTCCAAGGGGGTGGGGGCTATCCAAGTGGGTTGGGGGTGTCCAGGGGGTGGAGTGACTGTCCAGGGTGGTGGGGTGTCTAGGGGGTGTCAAAGGGGGTGGGGATGGTGTCTAGGGGGTGCGGGGGTTGTCCAGGGGGTTTGGAGTGTCCAAGGGGGTGGGGGTGGTGTCCAGGGGTGCGGGGGATGTCCAAGGGGGTTGGGGGTGTCCAAGGGGGTGGGGGTGGTGGTTTCCAGGGGGTGAGGGGGTTTTCCAAGGTGCTAGGGGTGTCCAGGGGGTGGGGGTGTTGTCCAAGGGGTGAGTGGGCTATCCAAGGGGGTGGGGGTGTCCAGGGGGAGGGGGCTGTCCAGAGGGGTGGGGGATGTCCAGGGGTGGGGGCTGTTCAGAGGGGTGGGGGCTGTCCAGAGGGTTTGAGGGGCTGTCCAGGGGGTGGGGGCTATCCATAGGGGGTGGTTGTTGTCTAAGGGGGTGGTGGTGTCCAGGGGGTGTCCAAGGGGGTGGGGGTGGTTTCCAAGGGTGAGGGGGATTTCCAATGGGTTAGGGGTGTCCAAAGGGTGGTGGTGGTATCGATGGGGGGTTAGGGGGCAGTCCAGGGGTGGGGGTGTCGAGGGGGTGGGGGTGTCCTGGGGGTAGGGGTGTCCTTGGGGTTTGGGGATGTCTAGAGGGTTGGGGGTTGTCCAGGGGCGGGGGGGGGGGGCTGTCCAGAGGAGTGGGTTGTCCAGGGGTGGTGTCTGTATAGAGGTTTGGGGGACTGTATAGGGGGTGGGGCTATCCAAGGAGGTGGGGGGGTTGCCCAGAGGGTGGGGGTTGTCCAGGGGGTGGGGGATGTCCAGAGGGTTGGGGGTGTCCAGGGTGTCCATGGGGGTGGGGGTGTCCTGGGGGGTTGGGGATGTCTAGACTGTTGGGGGTTGTCCAGGGGTGGGGGTTGTCCAGAGGGGTGGGGGGGGCTGTCTAGGGGGTGGGGGCTATATAGAGGGTTTGGGGCCATACAAGGTGTGGGGGTTGTCCAAGGGGGTGGGGGATCTGTCCAGGGGTTGGGGGATTTCTAAAGGGTTTGGGGTGTCCATGGGGGCAGGGTGGGGGTAGTCCAGTGGTGTGTATGGGGGGGTCCAAGGGGGTGGGGGTGTTGAAGAGGGTGGGGGCTATCCAAGGGGGTGGGGGCTATCCAGGGGGTGGGGGTTGTCTAGTGGGTGGGGATTGTATAGAGGGTTGGGGGGCTATCACGGGGGTGGGGGGATATCCAGAGGGGTGGGTCCTGTCCAGAGGGTTTTGGGGGTTGTCCAGGGGGTTGGGTTGGGGGATGTCCAGAGGGTTGGGGGTGTCCAGGGGGTTTCCAAGGGGGTAGGGGTGGGGTGCTGTCTAGGAGGGGTGGGTGTGTCCAAGGGTGGGGGACTGTCTATAGGGGTTGGGGGTTGTCCAGGGGGTTGGGGGATGTCCATAGGGGTGGGGGTTGTCCAGAGGGTTCGGGGGGTTGTCTAGGGGGTGGGCGGCTATCCATAGGGGTGGAGGCTGTCCAAGGGGGTGGTGGTGTCCATGGGGAGTCCAATAGGGTGGGGGTTGGTGCACAGGTATGTATTCATTGCGTACCTTAAGAAGAAAGTGTCCAAGATGAATTTAAAACTATTATATCTAACGATATTTTCCTTTTAAAATCATTTTCAAGCATATTTTATTAAATACGCATAGATTTGTTTTATATTTCAAAAATAAATTTACATTCAAATTATGATATTTTTCATATAAAAATATATTTTCATTATCTTAAAAAGATGTATAATGTTGATATTTGTTATAAGAAATAATGAGTCGGAGATGGATTACAGTACATCGAATGAGTAATGAATATGAGGAAGGTGTTGATGCCTTTTTGGAATTTTCTAAACAAAATGTTCCAAGCAGTGACATTTTTTCAGTCCATGCCTGAAATGTTTGAATATGAAGAAGCTGAAAAGTAGAGAGATCCAAGATCATCTTATATGGAATGGTTTTAATCTGAGTTACAACCCTTGGATTTGGCATGGTGAAACTGGACATAATGTCATATCTACTGATGATGATGATTTGCAAGATGGTAATTCTGATTGAATTGAAGAAATGATTCGCGATATTGCAGCAGAACAAATTGAGATAGAACCGACAGTTGTGCATCTATATGGTGATGCTGAAAAACCACTATATCCAAGTTTTATGGATTTTACAGTTTTTTTGATAGTGTTAAGATTGATTAACCTTAATGAAAAACATGGATAGAGTGACAGAGGTTTTACAGAGCTTCTGCAATTGATGAAAGACATTCTTCCAAAAGATAACGATCTTCCAGATTCACAATATAAGGCCAAGAAAATATTATGCCCAATGGGATTAGGATACAAGAAAATACAAGCCTATCCGAATGAATATATGATATATAGGAAAGAATATAAATTTCTGTCAGAGTGTCCTAAATGTGGGACATCACCGTATAAGGTGAAAGAAAAATCATAGGCTGATGTAGATATTACAAAGATCCCTTCCAAGGTATTTTGTTATCTTCCTATAATTCATCATTTGAAACGTTTATTTTCTAATTCAAATGATGAAAAAAAGGTTAAGGTGGCATGCTGATGAGAGGATATGTGATGAAAAAATACATCATCCGGATGATTGTCTACAATGTAAGAAAATTGATGAGCAGTATCCTAAATTTGGAAATGAAAGTAGAAATCTCATACTAGGGTTGTGAATAGATAGAATGAATCCATACCGAACCCTAAATATCACACATAGTTCATGGATTATTTTATTGGTAATTTACAACCTCTCTCATGAAGTTTGTATGAAGTGAAAATATGTCATGTTGAGTATAATAATCCTTGGTCCGAAGTAACCCCGAAATGTTATTGTTGTTTTCTTGTCACCATTGATTGATGATTTGAAACTTTTAAGGGAGGATGGTATTAGGGTGTATGATTCTTATAAAATGGAATATTTTCAACTGCATGCAGTGCTTATGTTCACTAATGACTTCCCAACATACAGAAATTTTTCTAGATATAGTGTTAAAGGGCATAAAGCATGTCCAATTTTCAAACAACAGACTTGATATTGTCAATTGCATCATGGGAGAAAAATAGTGTAAATGGTTCATTGAAATTTTTTCCTATAGAGCAATCTTATGGAAGACTAAAAAATGAATTTAATGGCTCACAATAATTTGATATTGTTCCAAAACCTTTATCCCATGATCTGTATTTTGAGAGAGTGGAAAACCTTGATGTGACATTGGGAAAGACACAGAAATCCAGTAATGATAGACATATTTGGAAGACAAGGTCCATATTTTTTGTGCTACCATATTAGAGATATCATAAAGTTAAACATAATATTGGTGTCATGCATGTGGAGAAGGATATTTGTGATAATTTGATTGGAACATTTTTAGATATTAAAGGATAGAAAAAAGATTGTTTGAATGCAATATTAGACATACTATCAATGGGAATACATTTGGAGTTATCTCCCACTCCTAATGGAAGATGAACATTTCTTCCCTCGGCTTGTCATACATTATCCAATAGTTAAAAAATCATCTTTTTCAGCGTCTTCATGATATAAAAGTGCCTCAAAGTTATTCTAAAAATGTAAAAAATTGTGTCTCATTGAAGGATTTTAAGTTGATAGGTTTGAAATCTCATGATTGTCACATAATGAGGAAACAACTTCTACCAGTTGCATTGCATGGAATATTTCCCATCTGTGTCAGAAAGACTATAATAAAGTTTTGTTCTTTTTTCAATTCAATTTTTAATAAGGTTATTGATGTGGATGCTTTCAAAATTTTAGAAAACGATTAAATTTGTATACTTTTTCAATTGGAAATTTATTTTCCTCCATATTTTTTTGATATAATGGTGCATTTAATGATTCATCTTGTTCGAGAAATAAAGATTTGTGGACCTAGATATCTTTGTTGGATTTATCCTTTTGAAAGGTATATGAAAATATTGAAAGGGAATGTTAATAATCCATATCTTCATGAATCCTCCATTTTTGAAAAGTATATTTCTGAGGAGGTTGTCGAGTTTTGTACGAGCTACTTGGCTTTGGCGCAGCACATAGGTTTGCCTCCATATCTTCACAAACGAGTTAATAATGAGGGAAAGAGGATTTGTGGCTTGAATGTCAAATTTTTTTAGCTAAATAGATGAAGAAGTAATAATTATACATCTTGAATAACATAGCTGATGCTCAACTGTATATCACATTGCATATTATTATTTCTTGTCTATATTTATTATTTTCATAATATGTTAGATATTGTAAGTTTTTACATTACTAAAACGTGTATTAAAATAAATAAGTATAAGTTTTTTTTTATTTTAATTTTGTTTCTTTACATTATCATGTTTACCATTACATAAATTATATATCTATAATTTTTTTGAATGAAAATTAATTTACCATGTTTACCATGTATACTGTAACACCCCGCCCCTACCTCATTGGCTTGAAGAGGCGGTGAGGGTTACTTGGCCTTAAGCGACGGTCCCAAGTCGTCAATGGCTGACAGTAAATGTCGAGGGCTTCAAGGAACAGTGGGGAATTATTTTCACTTAAGAAGATAACCCAAATCAACCAACCAAAAACTAAAGAGGAATTCACTTTCAAACCTAACCATGTGATACTAAAAATTCCAGCACAAACACCAAAACCATTCAACTAGACATTTCCACAAAACATCAGAGTACAAACTGGAAACTAAACAACGAACACCATGAGCCATGACACCACCACAACTCCACACCAAGCTCCAAGCTCCAAACTCCACCAAAACTTCACAGTACACCACTAAAGGTGGGTGATGCCTTACATTTTCCCACATCATGGTACACAACATTTACAAAGACACTAAATTTCCAAAGCAGAGTGTGAGTATAAATACTCAGTAGGATTTCCCCAACTGACTTCCCTATACACGCCACTAGGCTAAAACTGTTAGCACATTTATATAAAACATTTTATATAATGAAAAACCAAGCTACCAATTGTTTATAATCCAAACATGCCATAATCCGAATATGCCACACAAAAATCCAATTAAACCATGCCATAAAATGATTACCATATTTACATATTAGTCACAAGACCCATCTATAAACATCACCAAAAAAGCACACATCAAATCATGGTAGGACTTCCCATCCAAGCCATTCATTACCAATTCACTCAAGTGGTACTTCTCGCCCACTTTCTATTGATGGTGGCCCTTTCGTCCTCTATTTATCCCCTTTTTATAGTGGAACATTCTCGTCCACTCAACCACGTCCCATCATCATCCACCCAATGATATCACCCAGTTCCACACATGCAACAACAATAATCATGCATTATTGTTAATACTTAAAAATACCATTTCCATGCCAAACACATTTCAATATCACCCATTTATTGAAATCAATACTCATGCTCACAGTCATTACCATTTTAAAATCACCAATTTAAAATTATCCAATTTATCCCATTTCAACAATATCCCAATTTCATTCCAAACCCCCCAAATCATCACCCATTTGATTTTCCAAAAATATTCACACGACATGCTTACAATTAAATTAAAAAAACCAATTTAATTGGAAAATAACTTCACATTTCAACATATAGGAGTTGATATAGAATCCACCTACCTCTTAGGATTTGGAAAAATCGACCCTTCGCTCATACACACTCCAAACCGGGTGTACACATCCTCAAAACCATCTCAAAAACCCTTCCCCTATGAGAAACGCCCTCGATCCACAATGAAACCCCTTTGATTTGCCTCCAAAACGAGCTAAGGACATCCTAAAACCTCTGAAAACTGGAACTCCTATGTGATCCATGAGTGGGAGGAAGAATGTGGAAAAAATGGGAAATCCCGAGTGGTCCGAGACATGAAAACCCAAACTTTATGTGACCGCACAGTTTGGAAAACTCTGCGCCAACTGTGTTGTTGCTACTTTCTCACCCAGGGACTTCACACAGCTTGCCCGCACGGTCTGAAAAACCATGCGCCACCTGTGCAGAGCCCACTATCAAGGGTGCATGGTTTCCAGGGTTTGCCGCACAGTTTGATCAGACCGTGCACAAACCATGCGACCCTGCACAACTTCCACAACATTAAAATTTTTTCCTAGAATTGTCCAAACTTCAACCAACCACTTCAAAAAGCACAAACAAACCGAAACAAGAGTCACATACCACAATCATGGGTACTAAATTTACAATTTTTACCATGTTTACCATATATACCATCTTTACCATCTTTACCATCTTTACCATCTCTACTATCTTTACCATTTTTTAACGTGATTACCATATTAACCATCTTTACTATTATGTAACTTAGTACAATTTTCTATTTTCTTTTTAAATTTTTATTTTAATACATGAATTTTTATATTTGTGAACTATTTTTTTTGATTGGAAGGATAATGATAGATCAATCAGTTGATCAACCACATGATTCTGAAGATGAGAATATTGGTCATACCTTTGGAGAAGAACATTCAAATTCTCATCTTGATATTCCCCAATCATCCTCATGTGCTCTGATAATGAAAAAGAGTTCAAGAGTTGGTAAATGTGGGGGAACACATTTACCAAAATTATCACTTGCCCATACGCAACACCAGAGGATACTCATTGAGTTTGATGAGAATTACATTCTTAGTGGTCCAAATGAAAAATATTTTAAGAGTTTTGTATCAAATCAGGGTAAGGGAAAAGTAAGAATTTTGTATAATGACTGGAGAAGTGTGGAAAAGAGATAATATCTCAGCTGTGGGAGATGATTTTGGAAATATCTTTTTCTATTGTTTTCATATTCTTTATTTTTTTCTAGTATATATATAATATGTTTAACCTCTTCTTTATCAGATGACATTTGATATTTCTAACACTGGAGGAGTTAGGAATAAATTTCTATTGATGGCTGCTAGGAGATGGAGGGATTTCAAATAAACCCTCTCATCTAATTTCATTTTTGGTCATATGATTCATGATAATCCAAGTCATATATATCCTTTAATAGATGAAGAAACATGGAGACAGTTTGTTTAAATTAGAAAAAAGATTCATTTTTTGTAAGGTCAATGTAAACTTTTATAAGCATTCTTATATAAATGATCTTATTAATGTTTTGTTAATGATTTCTTATTCCTAATTTATAACAAACAAGGAAATCTCATTAGTAGATATAATCTAAAAATATATAACCTCATTGTTTATCTAGAGGAGGGTATACATTATTGGAAGAACAAATGATGGTGGAAAATTTACAAAAACTGAGAGCTAAGTCTTCAAGCTCTGGAGAGGTGGCCCCTCCATCCCATCTATCTAGACATGAAAAATGGAAGAGAGCTCATATGGAAAAAAAAGGGAAATATCTTTCGGATAATTCGATAATCGTAGCTGAGTGGATTGTAAGATATATATTTTATTTATTTTAAGTTAACTATATTCTTTATATAGTTTCAATCATTACAAAACTATTCAATTAATTATCACAATATCCTCTTGTGGAGCAGATCTCACAGGGGGTATTCACAGCTATTTGGAGGCAAGATATTTTATCAGAAGCATTGGGAAAGCCCAAACATCCTAGTAGTGTATGAGGATATCTAACATGTGTATTGGTAAGAAAAGTGTTTTCACGTTCTTCAACTTCTTTCGTTGAGGGGGTTTATAAAAAAAATTAATTCTTAGAGGCTGAAGTTCATAATATTGATGCAATGATGGAGGAAAATATTATAGCATCGGTACAGACTATGTTTGAAGACATACAAAGACAATTTCAGACTATATCTCTCATTATTCCACCTCCACCTGCAGACCCCATTATTTATCCTCCACCTCCACCAGTAGCTCCAACTCCCCCACCCTATCCTTCAGAGCCCATTTTTAACCTTCTCCTCCACCATAACTTCCTACTTATTGTGAGTTGTATGTTGATGATCCTTGACATCATACAGTCGCATATGGGCTGGTATATTTTATAGTAGATATAGTTCATCATCAAAAGTTAGAGGTATAGAATCATAGGGTCCCTGTACATGATATTATAGATAGGTCATCTCAAGTACCATTGCCTACAGATGAGGTGATGACAGTTAGACATATTTTCACCCATTTTTTATTTTGGCCATCCAGACTTCTACAACTCATTACCATAGAGGTAAGTATGTTATATCTTCTATTTTATTTTTTTTACTAAAGTTGTTTTATCATTTGAAAACTAATTTATTTTTCTATTTATTTTTAAAGTAATACTTCAATGGAAAACAAATATTGTATAGAACAAAAAAATGAAAAATGGCTATGAAATCAAATACAGATTCAATAGTCATGATAGATTGTCAAGATATTCAAATTTTTTGGCGGATCATTATGAGTTTCCAATAGAAGCTCATGTTTTTGGACGTGCAATAACTATGGGTATTGTGAAAACTGATATCATAGAGATTGTTTCTAGAGATAAGTTGGGAATCATCGTCGTGAAAATTTCTTCTATGTAAGTCTAAACACCTTTTCCCTACATTATATTTTTTTAAAAAATTTACTTATGTCTATTTTGTATTAGGTGTCTTTATAAAATATTTGAGAATAATGAGCGGATATATGTATATGAATTCATAGACTCGCATTTGATTTCCCCTAAATATCATGCATTGGATGAGGAACAAAGAATGATTTATATTGTTGAAATATTTGAACATAATGTAGTCACACAATGTTGGATGATGCCTTTTTGTGAGAGGTATGAAACACATCTCTGTAATAAAGTTCATTATCTTTTAACATAAAAACCCACTAACCTTAATTTTTCATTTATCAGTGATCATTGGATGTTAGGTGTTTTTTTCCCATGGTAGAAAACACTTTATTGAAGGTAAATATCCATTTATAATTTGTACCTTTTGATTTATTACATAAAAATAATATATTGAATTAACACTCATTCAAACAGAAATGTCATGAACAACAAGGCGTCATCGAATTCAGATATTATATGATAAGATTTATGTATGAAATAACAACAACTGGAACAGTTGTGAACTTTTACCTGGTAAGATTTCCTTTTAAAAATTACTATAATATTTCATTTGATTTATTCATTATACATGTTAACTTCTATCCTTTTAATTTTTATCTATTTGATGACCCTCAACCCAATAGTGATCAAGAGGTCAAACACTTGCAAGTGGAATGGTCAAATTATTTTATAGGTTTGATTGGATTTTAGTTTGTTTGTAGTGTAAAATGTAATTTTGAATATTGTCATTGTAATTGTGTATTTGGTAGTTGTTTATGATGGATTTAGTTTTTTTAGGTTGACATTATATGTTTTGAATGTTATATACGTGAATGTTTAATTTTTCTCTACTTCTTGTTTTGGCCTACTTATGAAGATTTTTCTGGTATGGATTCCTGTCTGGGGGGTTCCAAGGGTTTGGGGGTGTCTAGTGGGGTAGGGGGGTTCCAAGGGTGTGGTAGAATTTCCAGGAGTGTGGAAGGGCTATCCATGGGATTCAGGGGATATCCAGGGGGTGTTCATGGGTGTGGGGGTGTCATGTGGGGTGAGGGGGGTTTTAGAGCTGAGGGAGGGTTGTCCAGTAGGGTGGGGGTGTCCAGGGTGTCCATGGGGATTGGGGGGAAGTCCATGGGGGGTGGGAGAGTTTATAGGAGGGTGGGAGGTATTTCCATGGGAGTGGGGGGCTGTCCAGGGGGTGTTTAGGGGTGTGGTGGTTGTCCTGTGGGGTGAGGGAGGTTTCCAGGGGTGTGAGAGGGTTGTCCAGTGGGGTGGGGGTGTCAATGGGGGGGGCAGTCTGGGGGGTGGGAGGGTGTCCAAGAGGGTGTGAGGGCTGTCCAGGAGAGTAGGGGGACGTCTAGGGGGTTTCCAGGGATGTGGGGGGGGGGGGTGTCCAGGGTGGTGGGAGGGTTGTCCATGGATGTGGGCGGGCTGTCCAGGGGCGTGGGGGGGTGATCATGGTGTCCATGAGGGTGGGGTTGTCCTGGGGGTGAGGGGGTTTCTAGTAGGGTGTGGGAGGTCTACCCAGTGGGGTGGGAGTGTCCTAGGTGTTGATGGGGGGCAGTCCAGGGGGGCGGTCAAGTGTCTAAGAGGGTGGGAGGGCTGTCCAGGCGAGTGGGGGGATGTCCATGGGTGTGTGTGTGTGGGTGGGGGGGGTTCTAGGGGTGTGGGAGGGCTATCCATGGGTGCGGGATGCTTTCCAGGGGGTGGGAGTATCTAGGATGGTTGGGGGAAATCCAGGGGTGTGGGGGGGATGTCTGGTGGAGTGGGGGGGGGTAGGGGTGTGGGGGGTTCATGGGGGTGGGGGTCCAGAATGGTGGGAGGGCTGTCTAGGGGGTGGGGCGGTCCAGGGGGTGTGCAGGGGTGTGGGGGGTGTCCAGTGGGGTGGGGGTTTCCAGGGGTGTGGGAAGTCTGTCTAGTAGGGGGTTCTAGTGGTGTGGGAGGGCTATCCAGGGGTGTGGGATTGATTTCCAAGGGGTAGGGGTGTCCAAGAGGGGGGGGGGAATCTTGGGGGTTGTCCAGTGGAGTGGGGGGGGGGGGGTTAAAGGGTGGGAGTCCATGGGGGTGGGGGTGTCCATAATGTTGGGAGGGTTGTCCAGGGGGGTGGGGGCTCTCTAGGGGTGTCTAGGGGTGTGGGGGTGTCCAGTGGGGTGGTGGGTTTCCAGGTGTGTGAGAGGGTTTTCCAGTGGTGTGGGGGGTTTAGCGGTGTGAGAGGGCTATCTTGGGGTGTGGGATGGCTTTCTAGGGGGTGGGGGTGTCTAGGAGGGGGGTTATCTAGGGGTGTGGGGGTCCATGGGGGTTGGGGGTGTCCAGAAGGGTGGGAGGACTGTCTAGTGGGGTGGGGGTTATCCCGTAGGGTGGGGGGCTATCCAGGGGTGTCTAGGGGTGGGGGAGTGTCCAGTGGGGTGGGTGTTTCCAAGGGTGTGGGAGGGATATCCAGGGGGAGGGAGTGTTGTCCAGGGGTTGGGGGCTATCCAGGGGGGTGGGGTAAGGCTAGGGGTGTGGGGTTGTCAAGTGGGGTGGGGGTGTTCAGGGTTGTGGTGGGGGCTGTTCAGTAGGGTGGGGGGTTCTGGTCTAGTTTTGTTCGGTTTTTGGTCTTTTTTGGGTCTGGGGGTGTCCAATGGGGTGGGGGTTGTCTATGGGCGTGGTGGGGGCCGTCTAGTGGGGGGTTCTAGTCTGGTTTTGGTTGATTTTTGGTCTGTTTTTGGTTTGTTTTAGGTATTCCTTTGGCCGGGCATAGTATTGGTTGTTCAGTTTTACTCAAAAAAAATTATGTTGATTATTTTATAACCAACGTAAAAAATGCATGGGGATTGGTTTAGACATCGGTTATTTTAAAACCAACATAATAAATTCATGGGAAATGGTTTTTATGTCGGTTATGAAATAACCGATGTAATAAATGGAAAAGAATATTCTTTTATGTCAGTTATTTTACTACTGACTTAGTAGATATTTTTTCACATAGGTTATTATTTAACTGACATGGGACACCACTAGGCACACAGGTTTATCATGTCGGTTATTTTCATCACCAACCTGATAAATGCTTTGGAGGACTGATTTATGACGTCGGTTATATAGTAACTGTTGTGAAAGAGTATATACCATCTCAGTTATTAAATAAACGACATAACCAAATATGACTCTGAAGCATTTTAGACATCGGGTTTTTATCAATAGACATGAGAAACGCTTTGGATTTGTGTTGTTTATGTCTATTTTAAAATAACCGATGTAAAAAAACAATGTTTATAACATCTCCTGTAATAACTTCTACCAAAATCCGATGTAAAAAATAAAAAATAACCATCGTAAAAAATGTTTTTGGCATTAGTGTTAGGAACCTTCATAATTCGTCAATGGTGAAGTTACTAAGAATTGAAAGGTCAAGACATTTATTTTCTTGACACGTTGCCAGTCCCAACTGACCGCTCGTCCGTTGGAAGAATAGAATAAAAATAAAATATTAATTTTTTTATTCTATTAAAAGTTCCAACAACTAACTTTTTCTTCAGACCTATTGTGGTCGAAGTGCAAGTCTCCTTAAGTGAATATCATCTCTATGACGTCAATAGTGTCTTCATTTTTCAATTCCGTGAAACGGTTCAAGAGTTAAAAAAACGCCACTTGCGCTCTTACTAAACGTACCCAAAAAAAAGTTTGGAAATTTTTTAAAACTCACCCTCGACCTGCACCGATCGAGGTTAGGCTCTGTCTAAGTGAAACATTCCCCAAAGAACCCAAAGGTACTCTCGGATTTACAATCCAAGTTACTGTTTAAAAGTTATGGATTTTACAATAAAAATTTTATCACTTTATTTTATTTACGGCCAAAAACTAACATTCACTGGTGGCCCATCCTAACCAACGTTAGTATCTACCTAAAGAGAGTATAACCTCACTAGTTCAGCGATGGTCTTAGATATTCATTCCATGTTACCATTTGTGATTTATAATCATTTGAAAAATAAAATAATTTATTTAATTATTTTATTTATGATTATGCCATTTTTGGGTTTTCTCACAGGAGTCCCGTGCTGACTAAATTTAAGTTGCGCCTAGGATAAACCCGCCATCCTAAATGCAACGGTGCCCTCATATTTTTGATCCGAGTAACCATTTAAGATTTATTCCACTTTTTCAAGAAAACATCTTATGCACGCTAATTAAAACATAACCAACCTTCGACGGATCATTCCAGGCACTTCAGGCCTCGGAATCACACGCCATCAGATTACGCGGTCTCGAAATAATTCCAGATAATAAAAAAAATTATACATAATTTCCAGGACATTACATACCTAACCCTATTTCCACTCCATTCATCACACCCAGATCCCATATTCAAATCTACATAGCTTGAGAAATAAAAAACACCCATAATATATCAAAAAACACTTTACTTATTAAGATGATTTAATAACCATATCCTACATAGAGAAATGTTCATAATGAAAATTTTAATAATCTTATTCTGATAGCTTAGAGAAACCAAAAAAGGGTTGTACTAGGAAATATGGTATCCCTAGGTTCATGGTACGTTTGGGTTTAGATAATTAATGACTCGACAAAAATTTATATGGTGTTTTACCATATAACTTCTTTGAGAAATTATACATAACCAAACAAAGTGGTTGAGGAATGGAAAGGGAAATTCCTTGGACTTTGGAATGTGAAGCACTTATATGTATTCTGGTATTGAATTTGGGTTTCAGAGGGTGGGGTCATTTAGAACCTTTCCCATGTAGTTCCTGGATAAATTTTGGTAGCATAGTCGGAGTGTTTGTAATTGCTCAGGGTTTTGGAATGATGCATATGTGGTGGATGAGCATGTGGTTAACCATGGTAGAAGTGTGATTCATTAGGTGGTTGAGATAGGCTAACATGCAGTGAAGTAAGATTAGTTGGTAAGTAGCATGAGTCTGGGTTTTGTTATGAATGAATCAAGGTTGCATGAGTCATGGTATGTTACTTGGTTTTACAACAACATACAATCATTTGAATTAGTTGAGATTTGGTAGGATATCAAGAATGAAACTATTTGAATGTTATTGATGAATTAATATACCTTTAAGATAAAAGTTAAAATTAAAAAGGTTTTTTGAGGAAAGATATCATTGTGTAAGGGAAAGGGTGCACTAGGTATGCATGGTTCCTAATTGAGTTTTGGATTGGTGATTGAGTCGTGTTTGGATACCTTGAAATTTTTTCAGGCTATGTATAAAACCAAATTCGGCAGCATTGGTAGTAAAATGGTGAGACACTCATAGGAATATTTTTATGGGGTTTTAGTCCTTCATATACATGTTGTTAGGGAGGCATGCCAATAATTCGTAGTTGGGTTGGTTCTCAAGGATCATTTTAATTGAAGACACATGGTGAGGAGTATACCATTGTCTATTAGAGGATGTTATCCCCAGTATTGTAGAGATGGAATTCATTTAGATTTTTTGTTGGAGAAAAATTATGAGAAGGATGGTCATGTCTAGAAATTATGTGTAGTGAAGGATGGATTATGGGCTATGGAGAATGGGTTTTAGGTTTTTTGGGAAAACAATAATGATACTGAAATTTTGGATAGCATTGAATTGGTCACTGCTGAATGATCCTTGAGTTGGATGTGTCATGGGTTCAATGAGACCAATTGGAGTAAAATTAAATGTGATGTTAAGATACTAGTGTGGGGAAGGATCTCATTATTTCTATTCCTTATATAATTCCCAATTTTTGTTTTGGATGTGATGTCAGGTGGAGTATGTGTGTTGGAATTGGGCTTAAGGGGTTTTAGTATGATCCTATGGTGAGTCAAAGAAGAAATATTGTTATTCTTGGTGTAAGGTCATGATGATTATTTCAATTTGTAACACCCCGACCCCAGTTACCCAGAGTCAGTGCATTATTACATAACATTGGCATGATCAAAAGAAAGATCAAATCTCGAATGATCGATTAGTTTAGTAGCCTTGGAAACACTAGATATATTCCTAAGTCTTACATTACATAATAAAAATGAAAACTACAACAACTTTGTCTCCATAGTCCACTCTCATATCCCCACATACTATCACTGCAGGTCATTCATAAATTACTTCTTCGCATCCTGGGAAAAATAAAACATTGAAAGGGGTGAGCTCAGATTCTCATTAAGGATAATAATATAGAAGAAACTTTCATAAATAAACATAAACATTTAAGGAAATGTATAACTAAAACAAAATCCTTTTAAACATGATCTTTAGAATAAAATAACAAAGATAAAAATCAAATAATTCCATTTAATTACTCTAATGGATATTCTACTAGTCGAATAATCACATGCAATATCAATAACCACTTTCATAATTACGGAATGCATAATGCCATACTATCATCACCACATAGCCAAGGCCTCGTGCCAAGACTACAAATAATTTTTTTTCAAGGCCTCGTGCCAGGACACTAGTTTGTCTCGTGAGACCTACCGATGCATCGAGGAGCTATAGCGGGCTCCACCCGTCACATATTAAGTCCAATGCATTCCTCATATGAACAAGTTTAAACATAACATAAACATTCGTATTAAAACTAGCATACGAAATGTCAATACATTCTCCATAAACCATGAATGGTATAAAAATAACACATACATTGTCAAACATATCACAAAACCTTCAATACAATATGGAAGTTTTGTATTATAATAATTCAACTTCAAATAATCTTAAAATCCATCAAAGGATGTTGACATAGATGAAATCAAAACTATTTGAGAGAAATATCTCTTTTTTTGAAATGATTTAAAAGTCACATTATTATAAAATAAAACATTTACTTTGAAAATATTCTTATAAGATTGTAAGGGAATATTTGACGATTTTATAATGGCGTAAAATAGCCACACCCGCCGTAAAAGTTAAAACAACATTCTTACCTTAATTCTGTCGAAAAGGTTAAAAGGGACCTTGTTTGGAAAACGATAGAAAGATTCCTGTATAAACTTCTTATAAAAATTCAAACAAGGTTATAAATGACTTAAACCCATATTCTATAAAATAGTAATAATTATTTGAAATAAAGTTTTAAGAAACATGGATGTCGATGATGAATAGGTCCTAGTAGAAAATTACGTATAAATAACCTCAGATAATGAAGAGGTTGTGAAATAACCCTTACCTTGTACTTTTCCTTATTCTATGGTATGTTAACCTTCTGTATAATAGTTAAAACATTGTTATTAATTTATACTAGAACCATATACATAATTATGATATATGATCTTCTATTAATTCTTTGTTAATAATATTTTAGTAATATCATCGTTTTGGGTGTTAACTTAATCATTTTCTTATATATGTTTTGTTACATAAGGCTTGTTTGTTATGGATAGGTTGTAAATTATTCATATCCAGAATGATATTAAGTCTTTAAGCATTATTTTTAACCATAAAATGAAAATTATTCTTTAATGGATATGATGGGGGATGAATCTCATCGCGTTCGTGGAGACGGTAGTCCGTACGTACGCACGAGCGACAATATCATTCTTTTGATATTAAAATAATATATAATTGGATGGTATATCATATATAAAGAATAATTATAATGTTTTATTTATCATTTAAATTAATTATACATCATTATTATACCCATATAAATAATAATATATTGAATAACAATTACACCATAATGTGGAGACGGTAGGTCGTACGTACGCACGTATTGTGACATGTCATTAAAAGGATGGATAGAGTAATGAATTTGTTTGTTCAATAATTATAATAACATCACAGTATATAGAAGATTCTGGATTTATTATTTTAGGATGTAAATAACAAGGAAAGAAGAAGTTGAAGAAGAAAGGAACTTTAAAGAGGGTGGTGAAGACGTTACCTCTTCTTCGGGTTCTTCCTTTTGATTTGATCAAAAGGGCTCCTTAGGTTGGATTTATGGTCAAACTAAGGCCTCTATGTTGAATTGAGGGAAGTTGAGAGAGTATTTGGGAATGGTTTGGGCGAACCAAAGGGAATTGATGGTGTGAATAATTGGTTAGAAGTGGTTCCCTTTTATAAGGTGGAGGAGGGGCACCTTAGGAAAATCTAGAAATATTATTTTATAATAAATTCAAATTCGGTTTATAATGGATCCAAAGTGGATTATTTAATGGTTAAGGTGGGTATGGGTATAAAACCACTCAAACAATATAATTTAGATAGGTTTGGGTCATTATATTAACCTTATCTTCTAGTTTTAACTCTTAGTTAATTAGTTTGACACATACCATGTCACTTTGTATTTTTATATTATATAGTTAATAAACTTACTATATATCTCCAGGAGACCAAAAAGTGGTCCATTAATGATACACATATCATGATATAAGTATCTTGGCCGAACCATATATTTTTAGGAATTGAATATCAATTAATAATATAATATTTGTTTTAAAAACTCTTTTATGTCAATTTTGATACTATTGGGTATTTTGTTTTTTATAAATTCATAACAGCATTTTTTACTTCGAAAAAATTTATATAAATAATTATAATATGTCATATTAACCTATAAAATTATTGGAATTTATAAAAAGTCTCAAATTACATTTATTTGTATGTTTATAATATCAATTATCTTAATCTTTCATTAATATGGTAATTACTACATCATCATTGTGTCTTAAATAAACTTCATTATTTAATGTCTAAAAATTATAAATAAAATACCATTATGTAGGAAATCTTATAGTATTTCTAATGAATATTTATAGTCTAAATTTCAACATATATAACCCTATGTAAAAATTGTTTTTCTAAAAGATATATGCTTATGTCTTTTTGTATTTATTTTAACTTAATTAATATAAAATTTCCTTATCACCAAAAAGTGGCTTCATGGGGTCCCAAAATCGACCCAAATATGACCATGGTCGGACATGTATCAACCAATAAGGTTTGGAAACGTTTTAGAGTAATTTATTATTATTATAATATTATTTTTTAACCCTTATTTAGCGGATTTACCCTTTATCCATGGTAAATAAAATATTTAACGAACTAATTATTCAAAATGTATAAAAATAAATTTTAAATATTTAAAAAAATTTGACATCCTGATTCCAAATATGGAATCCATTTTTCCAAATTCAAAACACAGAAGTGGAAAAAATTAATTTAAAATTAATTTCCACTGTCAAAACAAAAACTGTGTTTTTTTTGTGATAATAACTATCAAAAGATTGACACTTGTTTATGTTTGGTTTAAATGTGAAATTATGTCCAATGACCAACACTATATTAAATGGTAAAAATATATTCTAAATATTCTTTAAAACCACTCAAATTCATAATTTATCACTATTAATTATTTTGATTAAGAAAATTGTTTTTAATTAAAATTTAGTAATTTTCACTTTTCATCAAAATATAAATGTTATCCAAAAAGTACCAATATTTCATCCTAGGATAATTTCAATATTCAAAATCCAAAAATGAAGTCAATTTTGAATGATAGAATGTATAAAATTTCAAAAAGTATGTATTACTATTCATAACTGCTACTTTGATTGGTTGTTGTGTGTGTTAGAACTCGAAGTTGCGTATAACACATGCTATTGTATTATTCAAAGAGAAGCGTACTATGGAATATTGGGGTGTTAAACAAGTGGTTGGTAATCAACCTATGTAATTATACTAGGATAATGTTTTAAAATAATAATGCAGCAATTTAGATGATCATATGATTCCATTGAAGGTAAATTAATCATGAATGGGTGATGGTGGTGATGTATCAGTTAGAAAAACTAAGAATTTTTTGTTAATGTAAATAAGATTAGAATATAGTAGAATATTTTAGTGGAATTGGATGATATTAGGATAAAAATATATTGGTATTTTGGTTCAGAATGTGATATATGGGTCCGTAGACTGCTAAAAGTGCATTTTTGGTTGGCAATTCCTATAGTGGAAAATACCATTCTTCATAACTTTCCATTATAAGTAAAGACTTATAGAGGAGTTAAGAATAATACTGGAGATGAATAGCATGATAAAACTTTTGTGTGTTAGGAGATATGACTGTGTTTAGTGTCATCTCAGTGTTGGAATTTTTGGATAGAAGGTGTTTTGACTATTGGTTAATTGTGTGCTTGGTGTTTGGATTTTTGTTTCAGAACCAAAATTATAATTTAAAATAATAAAATAGAAATTTAAGGATTAATTATAGACCATGATATATTCGGAGAGTTGGTTTTTTGAATACCATGACATCATGAGGATGAGAAACATTATGGAGGGAAATTTTTAGAGAGTCGCTAATTTTCAGGATATTATTTTGAGATGGATTATTTTTGGTTTAGTGAGCTTTTGGTTTTTTGAAATTGTACTGTGAATGGTATTCCAATTATTTTGATATAAATAATGGTGTTTTTAGTCCTGGTTGATGCCTCTAGTCTTTAGGAATATGTCATAGTATTGTTTGGGTGGTTGGGAAACTGAAAACTATAGAATCATGCCGTTAATAGTGTTACATGGTGTTCACATAGAAAATAACTTTATTGTGGGGACTTTCAGACCATGAATGGGTTAATTGAGAGAGGACTTATACCTAGGTCCATTCACTAAAAGTAAATAGTGCTTATACCATGAAATTATCATTGGAAAAGGTAATTCCCCTCAATCTAGGTCTAGTCATTGTGTAAACCCCTATTCACACCAGAAACCAATGATAGGGACCCTCCTTTTTAGGATACTTTTGGAAAATTCACTAGGGGTACTTTTTAATATCCCCTCTAGATCACCTCACTTTTTGTCATTGTAATTAATGGAGAGATTCCTCATTAGATCTCCTCCTTCCCCTCTCATTCCTTATTGATTTGGGTCAATCCTCGGTGTTTCACTGCAAAAAATCATGGTTTGATCATCCATTTTTTCCAATTTGGGTCTCCTTTTTCTAGCCAATTTTAGGCGATTAATATAGTCTAGGGTTTGGAATGAATTTCATCATATCATGGTGAAAATGTACGAGCATGATGGGTCTTTCATTCATGGTGTATAAAGGATGTATCAATAGGTTGATAACATGTTATCATAAGCAGTTTCAGTGAAGCAGTGATGGGTGGTGGGTTTTTAGGAAAAAATACAATTTTATTTAGTTGAATAATTAATTATAATTTTTTATATTTAATTATTTATTTCACTTGGTGTTAGAAAGATGACCGGTATCATGGATGGACATGAATGAGACACAATGGATCTTTGTGAGGGATTAACTATGAGTTCAAGGTAGGTGGCCCCTATGATATAATTTCATATGCATTTCTATTTATGAGTGTGTATTTTTGTATAATTTCATGGGTTTATGTATGGGAGATAAGGAATTATAAAATCCTTAGGTGAGATAATGGGGTTTCATTGAGCCCCTGCATCCAGAGGAAGTTCTCTAACAATCCTGTGTAAATTGAAATCACGGGATGAATACATCTCCTATTAGTGTGGGTGTTCAATAAGTTTATGAGGGGACTAAGGTAGGTGTGAAGGGTCAATTAGTGATATGTGATAGTCTAGGATGGAATCCTAGTGCTACTAGATATGCATTAAGGGCTTGGGATTAAATGATGATGTGTGAGATGACTTAACATCTTGTTGTAGACTAGGAACTCTCTCATAGGAAATGAAGATAGTATTGGTTTGTGAAGATATATGGATAATTCCTATAAGATGTCGTGTGTGTGATGAGGATTGGTTTCCACGAGGTGTTGGGATGATTGATCATCCTTATAAGATGTGTGATGAGACCCAAGTGAGGGATATGGGAGGTGATTGGGACTTTGTATTTTAATTCCAAGGGGTTTTTGGATGGGAATTAGACTGTAGAAACTAAAGAAATGATCCAGTAGAATGTGATAAATTAGGACGGTTCATTGGAAGTGGGAATTTGAGTGATGAAGGTTTTAGTTTGGTTGGAATATTCCTTGATGTCCCAGTTTTGATGATCCTTCAGGTTGTGTTCTCATTGATGTGTGATAGGTGTGGGATAATATCGCTGGGAAAATATTATGATGGGTATGGGGGGACAAAAGGACTCTCGTATGGGTGATGAAAGACATCGTTTGAGGTGTGGTACTAGATCTTTATTTGACTATTTACATGGGATAATCTTTTAAGCTATCTGATGGGTTGTGTGACCTGCATGTGCTACTTGTTTCTGTGTGTTCATGTGATAAGAAACATACCCATTGGGGGAGATGATCTAAAGGCCTATAAATAATATGAGTTAAATGTAACTTGGTTTAGTGTCCCTAGAGATTGAAATTACACATGTTCAATAAATAGGATCTTGCGATGAATGAGCATTAGTTGTTGTAGTACACATTTTCTTTAGCAGTATTGTGTTGTTACAGTGGACCACCCAAAAGAGGATGCATCATTATGTGATGTATGACATGGCCAATAGACCCCACTAGGAGTAATATGGTAGTGACTCAAGATATGGACATTAGATTATACCATGTTGCTTTGGGTAGTGGGTCATGGTTTAGATGATGCACCACACTAGGTCATTATGTATGGGCAATGAATTGGATTTGACCAATACAGGGTGAGGTGACAACAGTATTCAAACATGGCACTAGAGTTGGTGTGGTCAAGCACCATGGTAGCCAAATGAGAACATGATTCCCTGAAAGTTATGTGTAACTAGTTAGTTTTCATGGTTCCTTGGTTAGCCCAGGACAATCGGGAAAGCATGTTTATATACTATATTTACATTTCCTTAGACGTACACATGAATATGATGTCTTATATTATGCATTCATTCTAAGACCCTACTATGTTATATGGTCAAACCCATCATGAGCACATTTATGAATTTGAAGACCCTATATATTCTTTTTGGTTAGGCTATAGTTCATGAATTGGATCAATCTGGGGAATCTTTATGGGTAGTGGGGATTGGGAAGAGGCCCAAGGATAGTTGTGGGGTTATAGTGTGTATTTGGCCTTTTTTATTTTTAATTTGGGAATATCCCAATGGGTTATCAATATAATTTTTTTAGGATTTCATCATTTATGATATTAGATGTTTTTATTCAATTTTTGTAATCTGAATTGATCTCTTCTTGGTTATTTTACATTACTAATCAGTATTATATTGAGGGAATTTTCAAGACTCAAATTGGGGGCAGTGCATGTGAATCAATGGTTGTTGATAAAACAAAGGTGGCTTAATATTTTGAGTCATGTAGAAAAATTAATGGTGATATGTGATTATCATAAGCTCTATATGTGAGCGCTATATCAAGATTTAAGATAAACACCCTTGATTGCATCATTTTTAAAAAAGGGGGATATAGTGAAAAAATAGTGGTAGAAAAAATTCAAAAGAGATCTGTTCCTAGTTTCATGTAAGGTTGAAACAATGGAATTACTTGTATGACATAATACTATAATAATTTATTTTTAAAAGTTTATTAAGTGTTATCCATACTTATGATGTCCATGATGATAATATTTTATTTATAATAGTTCCCCATAATAGGAGTTTCATGAAGGAGAGTTCAGGAGAGATATTCTAGAATCATTTTCCTAAAGTAAGTCTATGAATTAAATTTGAGAAGACCATTAAAAGATTTAAATTTTCATGAAGTTAGTAGCTAGAATGATATTTTCTTGAATTAGATGTAATTTATTATGTTCACATGAAGATAGTTCTATGAACTAGGGTATTAATACCCCATGGAGAATTGTTAATTCCTATAGTGACAATGAAATTTGTATATTTATAAAAATACTCAAACAAAAAATTACTAATGAAATGAATATACTAAAAATTATATATAAGTATCAAACCCTTGAAATAGGTCCAGAATATTTTCATAATCATGTGGGAAAAGAGTGTGATTAAGAAAGAAAATTGTACTTTGATTCAGTAAGATAGAATGTCTAGATCTAATTAATTTTGGATCAGTGTATTAGTGGAGTGAATTGATAATTTAGTTAGCCATGTTATTGTAAAATTAGGGAATGGGTATGTCCTTATTCTTCATAATTTCCCTCAAAACAAGAAAATTTCTCCTGTCTTATTTTTAAATACTTGGATTCTTTATTGGTATATGTGTCCTGATTACTTGTTTAAATATAGAAAATATTTACACAAACAAAATTCCCCATCAATATTTTTCTCAAAACTATAAAGTCATACCCCCTTATTAAAGTCATTAGGAGGTGTGAAAATAAAACCATTACATAGTATCACAACATTTGTATCTTTGTATAAAAACTCTACCTTTAGTGTAGGCGCATGACCAATATTATGATCCCAAGTGTGATTGTAAAACCCTTGAATTTATAGTAAAATATTCTACAAAATATTTGTTCAAGAATTCAAAACAAAAACATTAAATTCATATTGATCATGCATGCAGAACCCTAGCCAAACAATCTCAAATATCCCCAGAAATAGTAGAAGATCATTTTATTAAAATCATTTTTTTTGACTCGGGCTCTTGGTTTGACATGATGTGTCATAGAATGACCATGTAGACTATTATCCATTATTTCTTTTCTAAATCTTCTCATGGAATGATATCTATTTTCTAAAAATGATGTTTCAACTTTAAATGTATGCATAAAATCCACCCACACATACAATTTTTCTTATCTTAAAGAATTAAATCTCAACATTATCAATATGGAAATTCATTATTTTAAAATAAAAATTTAATGAAACAAAGTCAAATAATTTTCAATTGAAGATGGTCATTAAAACACCCCACATGATAAATTATCCAATACCTCATTTTTTAAGCAAACATTGTAATCAATAATTTTACTCTTCCTCTTTTCAAATAAAAATTCCCCTCCTTTATTATATTAATATTTCTTAATTCGTCATTAATGTGAATTAACCACATGATCCACCTAATTTTAATCATTTTATATCATTACTCTATATGAATATATTTATCCTCATACCTTAATTACATGTCCTTTACCATAGTTTTTGAAGGTATCTAAAATATCCACCCCATAAAGAAAAAGAATAAAAATAGTAATTAGGACATCAAAATAAGATTATAATAATTATAAGTCTTTGTGTTTGTTGTTAATGCTGTAAAATGAAAATAAATATAAAAAGGTGGAAAACCACTAAATCATTTTCCATGATATTATATAGAATATTTCAATGAAAATCCACCTTAAAAAGTGACATCTTCCCACTTATCTCAAATTAAAACAAGTTCATGATGTAATGAAAATTGTGAACAATGAATCCTATGGATTTTTTTTCTTGTTGTTTTTTTATTTGATGTTTTTTCTTAGTACAAGCCTCACATCCATCATTTAACCAAAAATAAATTGTATTATCATTCATGAAATGGTGATTGTTTACCATCCTTAGACACAACCCATTTTTTTAAAAAAAAAGAATATGGGGAAATTATAAAGTACAAAGAATGATAATTGCATTAATAAAATCCCATGAAATACACCTGCGCGCTTATTTGTTATAAAAAATCCACTTATATATTAAGAAAATATCCCCTACACTTGAACATTGAATATCACGCAAAAATAAATAAAGGGTTTGAAGGGAATTATTGGTTAGTAATGTTTTTCTTACAAAAAATTGTAATCCATGGATTAAAGGGGGAAAATTAAGATAAATATAATTGTGGGTATAATGTTAAAAGTACTAATCAATAAAAATACCTAAATAATTTTAAAATTAACTTTTTTACATTCATAGTTTCAACAAGACACCATGAAAATTATATAATAAAACAAATCATGAGTATTAATCAAGAAATATTATCAAAATATTATTTGAAATATTAATTTAGAATACCATTGAGGATAGAAACATGTGATAAAGTAACAATCATTCAGGGGTATCTTCACTAAAAACAAACCAATCAACATAAATTTTAAAAATACCAACATGTAAAATCTTGGAAATATTTCATTTTCATTGGCCAAATAATTCCAGTACATTATAATTTGTCAAATTAATTCCCATATGCTTAAATATACTCATTAATTTCCCATTTTACTCATCTGATAATATAAATAATGAACATAAAAAATATGGAATAATGTTTATCTGGATAAACCTTTGTTTCCTCAACTAAAAAATAAAGGCAAAATTCAACTTTGGGAATGAAATTTCCAATTTTAAAACTCCAAAACGGAAATTTAAGGGAGTATTAGAAATTATAAAATTAAAATTATACTCCCATTTCAAAATGGTGTCTTAGGATTATGGTTGTTATCTCTTATGATCTATTTAACTATTTCTACCTAGTAGTTATTCATGGTGTCAACCAGCGTCTCATGGAATGAATTTTTTTCTATAGTGTTTTATGTTTGCTCTATAAAAACATTCATATAAATTATTAATAAGAATAAAATAATAATAATAATAATTACAAATTCATTCCCATTTCAATTTAACTAAAAACTTATAGGTAATATAACCATTCACATAAACAAAATATCTTAAAAACTATGGTTACTTCATGGAAGAGCTTTTTTTATGGTCGTTTCGCTCGACCATACCTCTTTTCATCTCAGGTGATGGTAGGTTAGAAAGAGGATACCCTAACAAGATGAAAAAATGGTTGTAGTTTGGTATTATCTATATAGTTAGAGAATTTTTATTTTTCTAAAATTAGATTAACTCTACCTGCAAACATTACATTTTCATCCCCCATTATAATAATCCACCAGTGATTACTTATCCTTAAAAATTATGAAGTCAAATAATGAAATAACAAAAATGGTTGGCCCTATTCTTTTTTTGGGATATCTTTCTTTCCATCATATTTAATTTTGTCTTATAGCTTCCTTTATTTATTTTCGGCATATTTATATTCTTCAACCTCAACAAAATATACCTCGTTTCTTTATTAAATGTAATAAGTTTCTTTATATTATAACTTTTTATACCCTCTAGATCATCCATTTTTACATCATATTTCTTCACCTCTTAGTGAATATTGATACTAACCATATCACTACCAACTGTCAAACTTTTATCACCACATTTTAAATAAATCATAGATATTCTAGTTTCTAAGAATGGCCTTTCTATGATCAGGGGTTTCCTCTCTTCATCTAGGTTCAGTACCAAAAAATACATTTGGAAGTAAAAAAAATTCTACTTTGACAATAATTAACTCAATCATCCCTTGAGGGTATTACAATGTTGAATCCACTAACTGGAGTGAAAACTAGGTAGTCTTTATGTCATTAAGTCCTAGATTCGTCAATATGGTGTATGATATTAGGTTCACACCGACACTTAAATCACACAAATATCTACCAAACTAAGTAGATATGATATTAATTAGAATTGAAAAACTGCATGTATCTTATTTATTTTTTATTAACTCCATTTACATCATGGATGAACACTCCCATGTGAGTTGGATCATGAATATTTCATCTAGCTTCTTCTTATTAGTCACTAAATCCTTCAGGAATATATCATATAACAGAATGTTGACCAAGGATTCTCTAAAAGTAATTTTAATGGGTAGTGTTTTAATATTTTCAAATGAATTATTTCATTAACTTCCATATTTCCTTACTTTATACTTTTTTAAAAAATAAATTTTTGGCATGAATTATGGTATCAGATGATCCCTTATTCTTTATTAATCTATTTTCTATTTCTATGTCCATTATTATTACATTCTCTTTCTTTATTATTTTGTTAATATTGTTGTTTTCTAATCAATTCAGGGTTTTCATTCACTGTTTTTCTATTTCTTAGTGTCATAGACTTCACTTATCCTCATTGGTTGATATCTAGAATACCCAAGAACAATACTCTTGGCCCCTCTTTGATTTGAATGGATGTGTGTCCAACATAGAGTTCCAAGATATTGAGTGCAGCTATTTGGTCATTAAATTCATCCTTTATCTATTTGATAGACACTCCTTGATCATTTGAATAGGCCATTAATTACTTGTATCTCTAGTGGTTGACGTGAATGTTTCCAATGTCTCTTCTAGTGTGTTATTTTGGGTTTCAAGTGATGGACCTTATTGTGTTTAGTATCTCGGGGCTCTTTAGTGATACCCTTGACCTTTTTGTTTTTGTGGCTTCCAACCTTGAAAATTATTTTGAGGATTATAATTATAATAATGAACTACTTAAGTATACATACATTTTGGTTGGTGTTGAGTCATCATGGTGTTCATATTCTTAGTTAAGGATTCTATTTTAGCGGCCACCCACCCATTTTTATTGATAATTTGACCTCCTATTATTTTTGTTTACATATTTTTATAATGAAATCCATCTATCAGTATTTCAATTATTATATTGTATTTCTATTTTGGAATATTGTTCACAAGTGATCCTCCTGGTGTATCACCAATGATGGACCAATTTCCCAATGAATTCCTTTTTAAAATTCTTTAATAAAAATAAAAATTTCAATTCCATGGTGGGGAAATTTTTTTATTAGGTACATAAAACTCTTTCATGAATTGTAAATTTATTTTTCATCAAATTTATTAAAATATAAAATGTTGATGTGAATATTTGTGGACATCAATTGAGGGAAGAAGTGGTTTAATAATGTTCTTTTGGTCCAAATAGGGGGTTCCCTAGACCCAACAATGTAGTACTATTGATTACCATATCATGTGTATAGTTAGTTATACATGATGTCATCTTACCATTATAGTGTAGAATTTTCTGCATCCACTATTATAATGGTAATTTCCAAAGAGTAATAGTCATGTCGAGAGGTTATAGAAGATCCCAGGTTATAATGAGAACCTCATGATACAATGAAATTAATATAAAATATATGTTCTACAGTCTAGATACATCTTATTGACTAGACAAAATAGATGTTTGACTATCAGGTGTTAGAGGCTTATAAGCATTGATACATATTCTCATTAAGTTTAAACATGGTGATCTCTAATAGTGATATCATGAGGATAGACCCACCAATAGGAACACCGCATGTTTTGGGTGTCATTGGTCGTTCCTATCTATGGACATGTGTATTGGTCTCCTGACTTGAGATCATTACCAGTGTGTACAATTTTATTATGTACTCTGATGCGAGTAAAAAACCATGGTATTGAAATCGTGGTGAGGTATCTTGTATTGGGTTCTCGTTGGTGGTATGATATTGGTTGAATGATCAAGAAAGGATTTGTCATTTCCATGTTCTGGAAGTTGAATATCTAAGGCCAGGATGATCATGATGGTTCTACCTTCTTAAGTCTTTGTCCAAAGCTGTACAAAGGAGAATCCATCATGTAAGATTAAAAAATAATAAAGCAAGAAAAGGATGATAACACAAGTGTGTGTACTGCATTATGAGATATCAAATGACAAAGATATTATAGTACATAGTTAGTGTTCGTAGGTCGGCTGTTTTTGCTATGACAATCTTTAAATCATTAGGGGCCCTGACGGGTTTCTAGAATCTACTCTTAGTCTATTGGTTTATTCACTCCTATCGAGATAAGGTCCTAGAGGGTCACACATAATAGCGTATTCAAGAATCCACCCTATTTAGTTGAATAGGTATATGGACATAGTGGGCCCCGCCATGGGGTCCTTGTATTTTCCAAGTTGTCGATCACCAATAGAATTAAATAAATTCATTAATATTCAAGTTATGAATATTTGAGGTTGAATTTATTTAATGTATTTACAAGATTAGTAAATACGAGAAAATATTAATTGAATAGATGTTATTTTAATATTCAAGTTTCATTTAATATTATGCGGGACAGCAAGTCAAGTTAAATGGATTTTTTTATCATGTAATATATTTTATATTTATTATGAGTATGTGATAAAATAATTAATAATATTGATGCAGTTTAGTTCGTCGAAATTATTTATTTAGTGTATTTTGAAATAAACTATGGTCAGGGAACCCACCGGTTATTTTACCAATTCCACTATAAATAAGAGAGGATTCTCTCTCTCTGGGTGTGCTAATCACTATTCATTCACTAGCATGGAATGAAATTTGAGATCCTCTCTCTCCTCCCGCTCTCTAAAGAGATAATCTCTCGATCCCGGATGCTCAGACCAATATCTCTCTTCAGCATCGAAGACATCTCGATGCGGTGATCGTCTGGACATCGAAAGCATCATCGGATCTCCGTGATAGCACATGAAATTAGACGATCAATGCTCTGGTGGGTTTTTGAAGCACGTGTGGATGATCTAGAGAGATCCTACTATAGATCCTTCAAGCGATGATCCCCATAGACAAGTTGTAGTCGATCGCAGTTTCAAATTTGTAATGGGTAAGTTTTAATTATTATTTTGTTCTCTTTATAATTTACGTGATATCTTAGGACCAATATGGGGATCAGATCGTCATCATCGACAAGTCTAGTCGATCCGTCGATGAAAATTTTAAAATCCTCAACCCACTGGGTTTCGCTACAGGCCCTAGAACCTATCAGTGGTATCAGAGGGATAATTGTGATTTTCTTATCCAAATAAATTAATTTTAAAAAAGTTAATTATAGGGTTCCAAGATGGCCCAAACGGTTTAAACCGCTAGGTGATCTGATGTCGAATGACCAAGTTATAGTCAATTTAATTTTTCGGATTGGATTGAATATGCGGTTTGATCTCGAGTTCTAAATTTTATTTCATTCTGCGGAATCGATTATGTTTCTATAGTTACAAAAGAAATAGTATTAATTGTGAAAATTTTAATTTTATAATTAATAAATTGAATAACAATATTATTATTATTATAATATTTATTTTATTATTATAATAATATAATGATAATAAATTATTATTTTATTATAATAATTTTATTATTATTAAAATCAAAAGGCTATGTATCCTTTGGAATTTAATTTGTGGAATTTGTTTGGCAGACATGACTTTAAAACAATTAAATGGGTGGAAGAAGACTTCAAAAAAATACCTTAATAAAAAAAGAGGAGAAATGGGTGGGGTGGGTCATCACATGGAGAATTAAAAAGAGAAAAAAAAAATTGAAAAAGGGGGTCACGGTGGACCCCCTGTCGGCCTGGCTTCCCGGGCACGTCGTGCACCTGATGCGGAGGTCCTCCTCTGTAGCATCTCGATGTCCTCCGTCGGCTCCCGTTGGAGCTAGCCTCCTCCTCCCAGCCCGCGTCTAAGCTCTCTCTCCCGCTCAGTGCTACCCTCGGAGCCGCAACCCACAACACCGACAGTACCCTCCCCAACCGCTTCCTCAGCACGCTGCTATGCATGGGCTCCCTACCATCCTGGTCTCCTCCACCCAGCCAGCCAAGTCAGCCTCCTCCAAATTTGACGCAACCTCATCGTCTATCCGAACAAGCTACGCGCAAGGTCTCCACCACCCTCGGTCTCGAGAAATGCTTCAGATGGCCTCCACGTTGGCTATATCTGGAGTGCCCCACCCTAATGTATTCCTTGGTGCAATGGGATCCAGAGTTGGGGTCTCCTTCCTCCACTAGTTGGACGCATCTCACGCCACCAGGCACCTACTGCGGGACACCCCGCACTGCCTGGAACCTAAGCAGAACCACTTCTCAGACACATTCCACTGAAGTGGATCCATCCTACTGGTAGTACCCAAGTCACCACTGGCCTCTCAGCATCGTCACCTCCCTACTACTACAGAACTAGACCTCCCTCCCTGCAATTTCCAAAACCTAGCCACCACCTCATCCAGGTGTCGAAACCCCAAATCACCGGCCTCCGGACTCCCTTCCGCCGGATGAAGCGACACAGTCTCTCCTCTGTCATTTATATTTTTTTTACAGTGCTGCCACTCAACTAGCGCTAGATTCCATTTTCATCTGAGAGGTACTCCTTTAATTTTACCGTAAGATTTGTTATACAGAGAAAAATTATCCCCGAAACAGATTAGGTGGACCTGCCCAACCCGAAACGGGTTTGGGTGGATCGGTGCGGCCCAATTTGGCCTTACACGGCATGGCATGGCCATATGCTGGTTTGGCCCAAACCGTATAGACCATGAAATGTAGTTTCGGGGGAAAAACCAATTAAATTAATCAAAAATAATTAATCTATTTAATTTAAATTTTAGTATTTAAATTAAATTAATTAAAATTAATTTTGGTTAATTGTTTTTAATACTTGAAGATATAAATTAATTTAATTTTATAACGAAATTAGATTAACAAATTAATTTAATTTTAACATTAAAATTAAATTAATTAGAGGGACGATAAAAAAATAAATTATATGAATTATTTATTTAATTTAATTTAATTAAATAAACCTCGTACTTATTTAGTGCCTTTTAATTTTATTACGCTTTTATTTTACCCGAGTACTGGTCTTGGGCATCAACCCACGTATGTTCCTTTTATTTAATTAATTATTTTAATTGCATAGGATGATTGTAATTAATTAAATAGATGATCTGTGCATCATCTTTAATTATCAGTTATGATGTATAAGGGCTTGTGCACCCAATTTTTACCCGATGTACATTTGTCCCACTAGTCCCCATCACCCGCGTGCAAGTATTATTGTACTTCAGATAAAGACGATGAACGATGTGGACCCCTCCAAGATGAGGCAGTGCACGTTGATGAAGATGGTGCAAGATGAAACATGGATTCCGCAGAGACGAGGCAGTACTCCAAGACATGGTGTGGACCCCGCTAAAACAAGGCAATGTTTCAGAAGAGAAGCGAACATACAAGATTTGGCCAATCTGTATTTTGAGTCAAGCATCGAATCAGGAACGACAATCGTAGGTCGTTTTGATGATCAACACCAGTCGGGTAGTAGTTTTCCTTTATGCATTTATTTATTATTTTATGCATTTTAGAGTAGTGGGAAAATACATAAAATAATAGATAATAAAATTCATAAAGAAGTGGAGTATGTTTTTCTATTAAAGTTCAGTTGTGAGAATGAAAACATAGATGAACAAGTTTAATAGAAATGAATTTTATTCGAAGAGAGGAACCCATAAAAACCTCAAAGAAATATTAAGTCATTACAGCCTTTTGTCATTCAAGTTTGAACAAAACCGGGTGTTTGGGGTGCTGGTCATGCCATAGCTAAGGGTGCCTCTTACTACCAAGGAATTATTATTAGGGTAGGGGGTTGTCCTAACAAAAATTTCTACCAAAAATAGCCATATCTAGATTGTTTTAATTTTAGAGGCAGGTGTTGAGTAAATTAGATTATGAATTTAGAGGTTGGGACTTCACTCAACAGATCACGTAACATTGAGTTAATGCGATTGGAAATCCAAAATCCTACCTTGAACCCTCTGAGTAGTGGCGTATCAATATCTTGTAGACTATGAGTAGTTTTATTAGGATCCTTGCCACTAGAATACTCAAGATTATTATGATTCCAGTACAGAGGGTTCCTTGAATTCGAAAAAATAGTGGGAGACATTTAAATGATTAAATAATCAGTTATGTCTAAACTGGTAATCACAAAAAAGTACTATCTGCTGAAGTTTATTTGTAGACAATGGAAAGTAATACCAAAAAAAACTGCAATAAATATTGGACAAAGTTAATGTCCAAAAATGAACGAAATTCCAAGTGTAGTATAGGCACTCGCGCACATTACTACTATATCAAAAATTCAAGGTGCTTGTGTCCCAACCTATTAAGCCATCTCAAGAAGAGAGACTGTAAAAATTCTTAAAGGAAACTCTTGAATCCAGAATATGATGGTTCTTTCATAATTCTATCATCAATGCCTGATGTTATTTGTGGTTGCCACGTCAAGGAATGGATGATGTAACATGTAGTCTTATCTCTAAGAAGTTTCCAAGGAGAAAGCTAATATACATTTCAATGTGATGGTTGCACTCAATTTGTGTAAAGTGAAAGATAGTTCACAGTCTTTCATTTCATCCCATTCTTATACATTTTACACCAAATTACTCTAGTTTTTTTTAAGGATACAAATTAATGGTATATATAAAGTGCTTCATTACCATTAAAGTAACATTTTCCAAGTATTAAGAATATTAAAGATATCACCATACTTTTTTTATGGTGAATAAATAAAAATATAGGTGAAAAGGACAATAGAAAGTTATGAAAAAGGAACCTTCGTCATTTCCTTCAAATAAAAAAGGTTGGTTATTTAATAGAAGGTTATTTGTATCACACGTTGAAATAAATTTATGGAAGTTAAAAATGAAATGAACTGAAATACAAGAATCAAGTACCCGCTTCACATTCAAGTATATTCATCAATATAAATTAATGTTTATAACATAATTCTTGGGTATTGAGTACAATATGTCAATAACATATATGTATTAAAATATAGTAACCAAGTAAGTATAGGAACATTTTAAGAAGTAAAGTGTCTTATCCATGCAGCTGAGAAACAGTGATTTATAAGTCAGCGGTGAGAAACACATTACTTCTAATTGCCAAGTGATTGATTCAATTTGAAAAAAAAATTGAGTATAACCAAAACATTTATCTCATGTTTCCATTTAGTTATAATGAGAAATTATTCCAATTTCTTTGGAATTAATGTTTTTTTATGGTAACATATTCAACAGATAGTTCAATGATACTTGAATCAGAGATAATACATAATGAATATAAAATGTAAGACCTACCCATTTGTGGAAATATGATTCTTTTTCAATTAAAACTAAAAGTGGATGTTAACAAAATACCCATTTTGGTATTCAGGCTTGGCACTACAGAAAATCTTTGGTATTATTGAAATCCTTAGTTTATAAAAATAATCCTTTAGAAATAACGGTATTCCACAAAGCTTCTGAGGTTTGTTCAACAAGAGAGTGTGAACTATTCCAAAGAAAGATAGAGGTAAAGATACTTCATAAGATTATTTTAAGTTATTAAGGAATGTAAGATTGATGTATATTCATGTTCAGAAGATATGAGTTTCTTCGAATCTACATGCCAAAGAATATCTTGACCAAAGCATTCACCGATCATGATAATGTACCATGGAGTAATTTATAAACGCATGTTACCTTATCAACATCACTGTATTGATATTCATAAGAAGGATCAATGATAAAGTCTTAAATGTTTACATTGATAAACAAGTATAGCGTGGAGAAATTCCTAAATACGCATTTTATACATCAAAGTTAGGATGTAAGTTGCATCCATGTTGCAACTTGCAGAAACTTCCATCTAAGATGTGCTTTGCAAATAAAGGCGTAAACCCATAACCAATATGCCAACTAAAATGAAAAATGGATATCATACAATTAATATAATGATGAAAATCTATTATGTCATTGAACATGTTTTATGATGAAAAGATTTTATTAAGATATAATAAAACATGCCTCAAGATTAATGCATGGTGCATAATAGTAAATATCCTAAAAGTTGCGTAGGATATTTCAAAAATCCATATAATAGAAAACATGTTGTCAAGTATTAGACTACATTTTTATATAAAGGAACACATCTCTATTAGTGATAGTGGGAGCAAGATTGACTTGGGATTAGTCTATGCTTGAGATGCATAAATGGTTTACATAGGAACAAGTTCCACATGTAAATGTGGAATATGAATGTTCCAGTGACACATACTATGTAGGAAGGATGAACCCATGGTGATGGTTTCATATTCACCATGACCAGTGATATATTATTCATTAAGAATAATAAATCCTAAAAGTAAGCAGTATATCGAAATAAGCTAATATTGAAAATTTTAAAATTCAATAATGGATTCCATGTATCAAATTGGAAATGGACTTATAAATTGAATACTGTGGTGGGTATTCAAATGAGATGATACATGGATGGTACATTCCTGGTACTAATAAGGCTCGACTGCTTATACCAAGTCGATATTCCTAAATCCATTATAAATTTACTTGTCTTATCTAACTTCTAAGATCATTCTATAGGTCATTGGATGTCATGATCATATTTCATGGAAGGTGTCTCTTTGATGAAACTAAAAAGTGATGATGACTCCATTAGATGCCAATAAGGGTTACATGTTACTCAAATATAGTTCTGGATTAATGTATGCAACAACATCTTAGAGCATTCACTTTAAATGAACGTTTTCTTTGTTTATACCAAAGGATAGTGGGACCATCAATATTATCCAAGCGAAATATTTTCGAAGACCATAATAAAAGTAATTCTATAATGATTAAATTAAAGTAGAAACCTATGTTCTAGGGAACATGATCAAATGAAGTTGGTCTAACAGTTGGTTGGACCTAGTCAATCATACATAAAGTGACATTGAATTGAAAAATAAAAGATGGAATAATTCAAGTTCAGAATTTTCATCAATGTCACGTGACTTAATCTCTTCAGGATGAAAAGTTTGGAACATACGAAGAGATTAAAATTGTAATTTGAGTGTTGTAAGCTTAAATAATGGATCTATAACATATACCATGATATGTAAAATAATTGATACTTCCAGAATATAATTTATTGTAGGAAGATATCAATTATATCGAGGAGAACTGCTAGTGATGTAGTTAGAACTATCATCTTGTACTCTAGAAACTACAAATGATATATACCTGGTATATGGAGAAAAAGGTATACTAGTTATTGTGGGACACAATCTAGTAATCCTTATATCAATTTGATCCAGTATCGTAGTTAGGAAAATGTGATAAGAGAGTCAAGATCATAAAATCTAGTGGTAGCCATACCTATAAATACTGAGTACGTTGTCGCTTCTAAGGAAGCTAAGAAGCAGTTATCAATCGAAATGATTTGTTCCAGTTCTGGGATTTGAACCTAGTGAGAAAAGTAATATCATAATGTAAAATATGATATTCTTTGTTCCCATGTTGTCAAGTTATGACAATGGAAAAAAGTGATATACTTGGGAATAACTTATCCAAAGAAGTTTTACTCAAGGGGATGAGGTCACGTACAATAGATATGTCATGCAGCGAAAATGTTGTATACCCATCATTTAAAGCCATTACTTAGAATAAGCACGATTTTATCATGTGAGTAGCTAACAAGTTTTGTTACCAAGATGGATCTAGTGCAAGTAGCAGTATTCAAATAGCTGGTTCCCTAAACCCAACTATGCAGTACTTTTGATTACCATATCGTGTGTATAGTTAGTTATACATGATGTCATCTTACCATTATAGTGTATAATTTTTTTATGGGGGCTCATAATCATTGATACTTATTCTCATTAAGTTCACACTTTGTGATCTCTATTAGTGAGATCACGGTGACACATAAGCCAATAGGAACACCACATGTTATGGGTGTCATTGGTCATTCCAATCTACAGACATGTGTATTGATATCCTGACTTGGGATAATTACCAGTGTCTACCATTTGATTGCATATGTTGATGCAAAGTGAAAACTAGGGTATTGAAATCATTGAGAGGTATCTAGTGTTGGGTGTGTCGTTGGTGCTATGACATTGGTTGAATGGTCAAGAAAGGAATTGTCGCTTCCAAGTTTATGAAGTTTTATATCTAAGAAATGGTTGATCAAGATGGCTTTTCCTTCATAAGTATTTGGACAAAGCAATACAAAGGTAAATCCATCTGGTGAGATCAATGAATAATAAATCAAGAAAAGTACGATGACACAAGTGTGCATCCTACTTTATGAGATATCAAATGACAAAAATATTATAGTACACAGTCAATGTTCGTAGGTTGGTTGTCATTGCTATGACAATCCTTATCTCTTTAGGGGTCGTGATGGGTTTCTAGACTCTGCTCTTGGTCTGTGGATTTATTCCCTTCTATCAAGACAAGGGCCAAGAGGTTCACACACAATAGCATATTCATGAATCCTCTCTATTTAGTTGAATGGGTATATGGACATAGTGGGCACCACCACAAGGTCTGAGTATTTTCCAAGTTGTTGATCAACAAAATAATGAAATAAATTCGTTAATATTCAAGTTATGAATATTTGAGATTGAATTTATTTAATGTATTTACAAGTTTAGTAAATATGAGTTAATATTAATCAAACAGATATTATTTTAATATTCAAGGTTTGTTTAATATTAAGTCGGAAAGTGAGTCAAGATAAATGGTTTGGGTTTTATCACGTAATATATTTTATATATATTACACGTATGAGATAAAATAATAAATAATATTGACATAGTTTAGTTCATCAAAATTATTTATTTAGTAGATGTTGAAATAAATGGGGGTTGGGGAACCCACTGGGTATTTTATCAATTCCACTTCAAATAAGGGAGGCATCTCTCTCTCTTGGTGTTCTAATTAATATTCATTCACTTTCATGGATTGAAAGTTGAGAGAAACTCTCTCCTTCCACTCTCTAGAGAGAGAAGCTATCGATCCAAGAAAAATGGATCAAGATCTATCTTCAACGTCGAAGGCATCTCAATTCGGTGATCATCAATATGTCTAAAAAACCATCAGATCTCCATTCTAGCACTAGGAATTCGATCTTCGATGCTCTCATAGGTTTTTGAAGCATGTGTGGATGATCTAGAGGGATCCTACTATGTATCATAAAGTGACGATCTCCATTGAATAGTTTCAGTTGACTGCATCTTCAGATTTGTAACAGGTATTTTTTCATTTTTATTTTGTTCTCCTTATAATTTAAATGAGATCCTCGGAGCTCTCTGGGTCTCAGATCGTTAGTGTTGACAAGTCCCATTGATCTTATGGAAAAAAAATTAAAATCCCCGGCCCACCGGCTTCCACTGCAGACCTTGGAACCTACCACTTTCTAGCTCAACCCATGTGGTGAAAGAATGTGGTGGTAATCCTTGTATCCATTCCCTCACTATATCTTGTCATGAAAATAGAAATAATTTTATCCTTAACAAATATCATGAAACATTTTGGAATTGAATGGTGTCACATCATTCAAAAAAATCCCTAAATGTGTGTCCAGATACTCATGTGTCGGCCTAGATAATTGGATGGAATTGGAAATCATTTGGATGATATATGGCTTGATTTCAAACAATTTTCTGTATATTTAAGGTATTAGTATTATAGTTTTCAACCCATGATTTTATGGTTTCCCATTATCCATGAGTGTTCATAGCCTTGTATCTCTTTGTGAGAAACCTCCAACTACTTCTTACGCTTGTCAATTTTCTTTATCCATGACTCCTTCCTTTTCATATCATTTAAATCTATCTCCAAATCAGCATCATAAGAAATTATCTCTTTACCTTAGGTCATGTTTGATTATAAATTCATAAAAAATATAGGCCTGAAATGATGGCATGAAACCTCAGCTTAATCTAGAAAATAAATAGTAAAACTTAAAATAAAATCCTAACTCTAATTGGTCATTGTCCCCAAAAATTGTTCAGAAAATTTGATCACATGTAGGGAGTCAGTAATTCATATACGGATAATCAAATTTCAAAATTTATAAAAATGGAAAATTCTAAAAATAACCAATTAAATGACTATAGTAAAAAAAATTAGGTCATACAGCTGAACCCATGAGGAATATCATGTATATTTTTGAAAATTTTAGTAAAAAGAGTTGGATTGAGAATGAAAATGGAATTTTTAATTAAATAAGAGGGAATGTTATAATATATATAATTATGCGATTATATATTAGTGGAGTAGAGTTTTGATTTATTAATCCATTTTTTTCAAAGTTAAGAATACGTATGTCCATGGCCTTGGTACTTTCCCTCTAACCCAAAAATATTTCAGTTTCTTATGTTCAAATTTATAGGTTCATTAGTGGGATAGGTATCTAAATACCTTATTTAAAAAAATAACTTTGAGAAACTATTTATTGGTGGTGAATTATTCATGTTAATTAGACATTCAATAAAAAGTTATTTCCATATTAATTTTTCAATGATCATCATATAGGAAGAGGAAATATATTGAAGTTGAAATATGATTTCACAACCCAATATTAACTAGAAGAATGAAAATAATTCAAATACCACAATTCCTCATCATTAAATTTCCTAGAATGAGAAATACTTAAACCCTCATGAAATTCATGAGTGCATGTAACAATTAAAGAACAAACTAGTAGTGAAAAAGTGGAAACTTTATAGAAGAACTCCACCATTAGTGAATGTGTGGGATCTAGTTTATGATCCCCAAGGGAAGTTTCCAATCCCAATATTTAGTGGAAAATAATCCCTTAATGGGTTATCCTTAATTTAAAATAAGTCCCATTAAATTTTTCTTAGACATCCATAGATATCATACTATCAAAATATCACCATATTTGAGAGAAGATCTTGTCATTCAATTCATGTATTAACTTAGGGTCATGAAGTGACTTGATGTGTCATGTCATCAACTTGTGGCCTCTTATCAAGAATTTCATTGCTCAATATTCTCATGGAGTGATATATAATTGCATGAACCGATGGCTTGAAATTTTTTATGTGTATTTCTAGAACCCGTTCATGGTGTGACATGGTAGTCATTGCGTAAAACATTATTTTCCAATTTATTCTTCTCAACTCATCTTAATTATTCTGAATTCATGCCATGAAACATTATGTCCTGGTGTGAAGTGAGTATATCTCCCAAAATTCCAATTTTATTTCTTCTAAAACATTTTGATCAACTAATTCTATATCATTAAATGAATAAAATAATGAGTATCATGGAAAAAATGTTCAAACTATTACAGACGTTATAACTTGAAATTATCACAAATGAATGCATGAAAATTAATAATCAGTTTTTAATGAAGTAGTTTCAAAATACTATACTGAAAAGATATAAGAATAAAATTTTATATTTATATTCATGAGAAAAGTATGAATAATGTGTTATATCACAATACATAAATGTAGATAATTTAGAGTGAAATAAGATAATTCTTGTTCAATGTTATCCTTATAGTGTGAATAAATATTTTTGTAGTGATGTCATGGATAACTATGACTCAACTATCACATTGTAAAGTTTATTTCATTAAAAATTAAATAATAACCATGAAGAAACCATGATTTTCAATGGAGAATTTACATGGTTTTGAAGATGAAATGGAAAAATAAATAAATAATTAATGTCGAGAGACCCCATGTTTTAAACTATTGAAAGTCATCCCCAATGAAGTGCACAAAGTAAAAGATGTGGGAGTTTCCACTGGGTGAGTAGTGATCGAACCTTATATCTATAATAGTCAGTGAACCTAGCATAGAATACACCTGGATGAAACTTTTTATCTAGAGAACTAGTGATGTTTAGTATATTTTCTCACATCAACACATCATCAGTGTGTACTCCTTGGGTGTAACCTTTTTTTGTCAACCAATTAAAATATTTATGTTCAAGGTATGCTTTAATTTATTTTATATTTTTTTTCTAGAGACATAACACACAATTGTTATAGGTCAAAAATGATTCCTACTAACATGGGATCAATATCCTAATAAAAAAACTAACTTTTATAAGAAAAATTTTAATTTTGGAAACACCTTGATTCATCCCCCATCCCTATATTATAGAGTCTTGGCTTAAAACACTATTATACACATGAATCTTATAGTGAACTTAAGGCATGTATACCACATAAATTGGGATTTTAAGATATATATGTAGGTATGAGGAATGGATAATGTTGGTATTCAAAATGCTTTTTTTAATTCATTGATTAGTCCCTAATCACTTGTTATGCTAGTTGTTCATATCATTTACTTTTCATTATATCTATTTTTTGTGAAATAATGAAAATATAAACATAATTTTCTCATGATTTTTACATCGATTGAATAAATTTTAATTTTTTATATATGAAATGTATTATCACTCAATTTCCTTCTTAATATTGTCATATAATTTTTTTATTGCAAATATTTTTAAGGATCTCACATTGATCCCTTTCCATATCTCTCATACAAGCATAGTATGACACTAAAATTATAATTTATGATAATATCATGAGGAAAAATAGGATTAATAAATGAATTCCTTGTATGAGATTAATCAAGAAACTAGAATAATTTTTATTCTGTATAATCATGGCCTCAACAATCATCACTCAAGATTAAAATATTTATCTGATATTCATAATTGATTTAGTGATATATAAATAGGTCTCGTATGTCAAAAAAAATTTGGTTTTTAACATTGGTAAATTAGAAAAATCATTGAAAAAAACATTTTAAATGAGTTTTTTACATTATATATTTTAACTAATGTAAACAATATTTATTCACATTACTTATTATAAAAAATGACTTTGAAACCACTAAAAATGAAAAATAGATGTGTTTAAACATAGGTTATTTAATTTCAGACATAAAAATTCGTTTTTATAAAATTAATTAAAAAATTGAAATAACAGTATTTAATAAGAATTCCAAATATTTTTATAATATAAATCAAATGGAATGTTATAATAAAATCTAACCTTGATCAATATTGTAATTTTCCCAGTTGTAATTATTTCATACATAAATCATAGAGCCTAATATTCACATTCGATTATTCCTTCTTAACAATTTCATTTATGTTTAAAAATATGTTTTTTTTAAATAACTTTTTTACGTATATATCAAATATTAGGGATTATAAATGAAATCACCTTTGTGCACACATATTTAACCTATTTTGTATTTTACAATTTAAACTGGTTATAGTAATCACGTGCCTTGTTTAAAAATGATATATATATAATAAATTAAGAAGTAATTAAAATATCTGTGTGTGTTAAAATAATAAAACATAAATATATAATAATTATTTAATGTTTTCTCATATTTCACCATGTATGTACCACAACTATAAATCAGTATTTGTTTTTGTAGAGGAAACACACAACATCAAATGGACACTAATATAACAAAATATAATTTTAGGGATTTTGTGCCTCTCATTATCTTAAGAGTTTTAATGATCATAAAAACCAATTATGTTTCCAATAATTTCATTTGAATTTATTTCATTTATGATGTTGAGATGGTAATTTATGGAGTCTATCAACCAAAGGATGCATGAAGAGAATTGAAGGTCGTTCTTGAAGGGAACACTAGTAGTTTCTAAAGGATAGATGGGGGAATAACACATTACTATAGGAGGGGACTCATCAGCTAGCTAGTGGGATCAAGATAGACCTAGAGAATATTGTAAAGAACTTTGGCTATCCATTGGACCATAACAGTTGGCCAGTAGAGCCTACCGACCAGTCAGTAGAGCTTTTCAAAAGTCAACATAGCAATTAAAGAAAATCCCCTATGGCCTCTCTGACCTCCCAACATCTCTTTTGAAGACCCAAGGCCTCTAAAACCATTTTAGGTCCTCTTGGGGCTATAAATTCACCCTAAATAAGTCTTGGATAATACCAGTTACTTTGGAGACTTACCTTCCACTATATTATGCTTTATTTTTGTGATTAGTTATCTTTATTAAATTTTTCTCTCTTTATCCCATTATTTCTTGTCCAATTCATGGTGAAAGATTCGATAGTGGAACATAAAGGGTTCCTTAATAGAAAACCACCTCTAAATTATTCGTATTTGCTGCTTTCTACCACTAAATGTGAGGGATCTTGGGTTCCCACTTCTACTAGAGTAAGGGAGTGTTAGTTTCTTACATTATCAACTTTAAATCAATTTTTGTAATGGGTTGCTTTATTAAACTATTGAATGTAATTGATCCATAATTATTTCCTTATTTTTTTCACTTATATCCTAAAATTTAGCTTCCAAATCACTAATATTTTCTTTATATACATCCTCCCTTGAGGAAGATCTATAATAAACCAACATTTTTCAATTGATTCACTCAACTAATTTCCTAATACATGGTCTAGGTGGTTGAGAATTCATAATGAAGTAACTAAACTATCTTCCCAACCCTCAATTATAATTTTCCCTCATTTTCAATTCTCCTCAATATATTCCTAAAAATAATATTTAGAACATTTACAAGTGATTAAAAAAATATAGATTCTAAAAATAACTTAAATTGAGCTTTATAATCATCTTAGCTAAAGAATTTTACTCATTTGTAAGATATATTCCGTTTTTTAATATAATTATTTTTCCAATTATCATTTATATCATTGGAGAAGGTGTGTCATTAATTTCTAATCATGATGATTCATATCTCAATTTTTTAAATTTTTCTACCATTACTTGTTCTTTCAATAAAGGATACCCTCTATGAGATAAAGTATGAGGGTATATGTTTTTTAATTGAGTCTTCTAATGATATCTCCTTAAATCCTATTAATTAAGTACAAAAAATAATTAATATGATATGTTTTATTATTTAAATAACAAATATAAAAAATATTAAAAAAATTATTCTTATCGCATACTTTCAATAAAAATATTCTATGTGTCTACATTTAGGAAATTATAACTATCATATGGGTTTTCATTTTATCTTGAACCAAAAATGAAATATGAAGTGGCAGTTTATTTAAAATCCCCCCATCTCCTAGTAGAAAAAGATAAACATTTCTTCCTAACTTCTTTAAGGTTTTACATATCATATGTCATCTCTTGAGGAGAAAAAAATAATATACATTAGTAAAAATATATCATGATAAGTAGTATAATAATATATGATCTTACCAAAATTTCAACCCAAATCAAAATTATTATCTCCTTGTATACACTTCTTCAATAAAAAATCTTAATTTTTCTCAGGATTTCATTGCCACAAAACTCCTATATTGTTTCAAATTTGGACACATAGGATTTCTATTATCATCAAAATCAACAAGCATTTTCTAGTCCAGGATATGAGAAAGTGATAATAGAGGTAAATGTGTATTAGCAAGTCTATTTACCCTAGAATCCTTCTTTATCCATGTGGATGTAATTTTAACTTATGTAGAAGGATGATGAGGATCCTCAAAATAATTATGTGTGGTGTCTTCCCTAAAAGATCATCGTCAATCAGTTTCTACCCTAAAATTATCATAAAAATGAATCTAGAAAACAATTTGTACAAGAAAAACATATCCAACTATTACATATAAAATATAAAAAATTGATAAATGATCCAATAAAATTAAACAAAACTAAACTATTTTTTATTCATTTTATTTAAATTTGTAAAATAAAATGATAAATTAATACTAACAATATTTATGAGACATAAAATTATATAGAAAAAATAAAATAAATCATAACCAAAATTTTATAAAAATCCAATGGTTACTTATAAATTTAAATTAGAATTTAAAAATGATACAAACAAATCTAAACTAAACTAAAATAACTCTTTTTGATATTTATTAGAGTAGTTTACAACAATGATAAAAATTATAATAAATAATTTTAAACATGAAATGATATAGAAATAATGAAATAAAACTGTAAAATATTACACAAATACAACTATTATATTTAAATTTGAACACTAATTGGAAAATGATACAAATAAAAAAAATAAAACAAACTCATTACTAAAATAATTTGAGAATTTAACAATAATACTAAAAATATAATGACAACATTTTTGAAGAAGAAGATGATATTGGTATAAGAAAATAGATCTTAATTAAAAACTCTATAGAAACCAATAGTTACATAAACAATTATATAACTAGATTATAATCCAAAATTAATTAAACTAAATTCAATAATCAATTTAACATATTATTTAAAATATGTGACTTAAGTGAAAAAATAGAACTGATAAATATATCTCTTTTAACAATTATAAAAGTTAACTAAAAAATAAATATATGTTACCTGTAATATTAGGATTTTATTAAGTTATTTTTTCCCATATTTCTTCCTTTTGAACGTTACCTATGGTATAAAGCAATTTTATGATATGGATATCAATATCCTCTAATAAAATTTCACATTAAGTGGGTATATAATATAATACATTATCATAATAAATTTTTTAATCACCATGATATTGTTTTCATCATTGTAAAATGATATTCTATAACATATTTTATTGATCACAAGAATTGAAATTTTTTTCTTGTGTTTCCATGATTAAAGGGGTATATAAGCATTCCAATATATTCATATCTAGTAGTTTCATACCAAATTCTTCATGTTTTAGATTATTTTAACAGAAAACCCATTAACATTTGATCATATGAACTTTAAATTTAATGTAACAATTTCAAATATTTCTTTAATATCTCTATAATATTAACTTGGCATAGAGATTAGGTTTGGTGACTTTCAATCAAAAATATGAATTACATCATAAAACACTAATACGTAGCTTATTTTAATTACATATTCATTGTCTTAATATTTAGAATAAAATATAAATCCACTGATATCATACCAGAACCATGTTATCACATTTAAACATAGGGTTCCTCCTATCCATCTCAATGTTTATGACAATATAATATACCATGCATGATTTATTTATACCATTGGAAAAAAAATTATTATGATCATTAAATATTTATATATATTTATTCTTTGGAAAGAAAATTATCATGTTAATATGTTTTGTTATATATGGTTGAGATTCATCCATGTTATTCAAGATCTACAAATGTATCTACATCATTTTTTCACCTGTCAGTGATTTTATTTTCAATAATTATATTCTATTCCCCCAAAACTAGTCCTTACATGGATAGATATATAAAAATTGATGTGATATCCTATAAGAAATTAGTTTATACAAATAATATAGCATCCTCATAAATATACTTCTCAACAAAGAAGGTTTCAGGTCTATATGGAATCATAACATAACCTTTAAATATATGCATTCATATTTTAAAAATATACATCAAATTTATATATATTGATCCAAAAGGATTTATTTATAACAAAAAATTAAATATTAAATGCCACATGATATCAAGAAAATACAGTGGAAAAAAAATTTACAATTGAAATATTTTATAAACTACATATCACTCCAAATTGTTCAACAAGTTATGATTTATTACTTTGTTACAAATAGAATTGATAAAATAATACACCTTTATTATAGTCACATTGAAATATATGGGTAGTATTCTACTCAATGCAACTAGAAGGAGTTGTCACATCATAGTAGGATAATCAAGTGATTTTATTCCTGTTAACATCAAATATTTTAGTAACCCAAATTTTTTTACAATTGAAGAATAACCTTGAGGCACTTTGAAACCATGTTGGTGCTAAAAAAATATTATTTTCTCTATATTGGATAACATAGGAAAATAATGAGGTATTTATATTAATTTTCCATTAGGATATAGATCTAACTCTAAACTTATTCCCATTAATAGTAAATCTAATCTTGCATTCATGCCATCCTTCAACTTTCCTTTAATTTCCGAGAATTATCTGATCCAAATTTCTCTAATATTCTTCTCGACATGTATAATAATAATTTAATGTTTAATCTCTTGATATCTCTAATATAGAATCTTAAAAAACTAACATTTATTCTATATATTTTTATCATTACTAGATCACTTTTTCATTTCCAATATGATATGATGTTTTTCTACCCTCTTAAAATATTGATCAATTAACAATGGATTTAGAGAAATATCAAATTCATTGAATCCATTGAACTATTGTTTAATTATTTTATAATATTATCCATTAAAAATATTTAATTACATACATACACAATTTTCCTCCCATGTTGTAATTTACATATTTAAGTCCTCGCTTTATAAATTGGACATGATTTATGCCACTTAACATTATATCTTAAAATGATTCCATTTCCTAGGAAATTATTTATATTTAATAAAATCAATTATTATAATTTAGAATATTAAATTTTATAATAATCATAAAATATGACAAATTTCTCCCATAGGTGTTCTAAATATTCAATTTACGGTTCTAAGTAAAAAATCAATATCGTTTCTAGGCTGTTTTGGTCCAAAAATCATCCAAATCAACCATATATATATCTAGTTCATGTAAAAGTCATGAGATAAGTTATAAATTAAAAATTAAACTACCCATGAATAATGTCCTCTATTAAGGTACTGATATGGATTCATTCCATTTTTCTATAGGACAAGTCTCAAATTTATAGCTTTATTTCTAAATTTGGGAAATTGTGGATCAATTTTCCTCCATTATGGATAATTATATGGATTATGTCATTTATATTAGATATTAACTCATATGCATTCCTTATTAACCATTTTTCATCATTTGGATTTAAAAATAAACATTTCATATGAGGAATTATAAGGATACACTAAATTTCATTAGTGGGAGCCTTGATACTTCACTTAATAAGTAAATTATGAAAGACATATCTAGAAAATATTGTGATATACCATATTCATGACACTATGAAAGACCTTTCTATTCCTTATAATATAACACATAATCATTTGGAAAGTATGTTTCATCTTTTACCCCAATCTCATCGAGTTTAATATTTGTTTTCACTACAATTTTAATCTAGAAGATCATTTTCTTCATGATGTATGTATTTAAATCGTTGTATCATTTCTATAAAACACATAAAACACCATCCATACTTATATTTCAATTTTACCAATCTAAAAATTTTAGATAAGACAATATATTTCACAAAACCTAGATGCAGTAGTTTTTTAGTATCCCCATATAAGTGCTCAATAGACAGTGTTTTCTCAATTTCCACCACTTTAGTATCATGAATCATTTCATTAATTTTATCAAAATTATCATTTAAAAATACCTATCACCATTATATATGAAATTATATCCAATTTCATCTTGTAAAATACATATAATGTAAATAAGATTAAAACTATTTAAAATTTAGTGATATTTTATTTCACTTATTTTTGGATTTCTAATATATAATAATTTCAACCCTAGATGGATGAATAATTCATTATTTGTAACATTTTATTTAGAAAATTCCCAAAGAAACATCAATACCTTACACATATACATTACTTATTATTAATGTGGTATTCCAAATATGATTCATTACCACATATAACAAATTTTAAGTATTATATATAAGTTACTAAATTTTGAAATTTAAATTCCAATTTAATTTTATAAATAAAAATATGAATTTAAAAATTCAAATCATTTACTTTTATTATAATTCCACTTTAAGTAATGAAATATTATTGAGACAAAAAATTATTAAAAAACAAAGGTGAAATAAAATATTGTATTTATCAAAATGATTAATTGAAAATGTTTTGTATATTTTACATACTGAATTTAATAATTCAACTATTAGTTAACAAATAAAAAACAATAAATATTAAATATATAATTGAATAATAAACAATGATAATTTTTATCTTATAAAATAAACAATAATAGATTATTTATAAAAAATAATAAATATAATAAAAAACCAAGACATTTATAAATTTTATTTTTTTTCATATAATTTATTTAATAATTTGAGAGTTATAATTTAAATATTAAAGTAACTAATATAATTACATAAAAATTATTTTGAATAATTACCCTTGATTACCCATAAATCATTGTTTATAAGAAGTATAATTTTAAATAAATATAGTCTTATAAAAAATGAGAAATATTTTATATAATTGTAACTCATATTAATATTGATAGTAAAAATCTACTATGATATATTAAAGAAATATAAAATATTATTGAATGTTTCTACTAAATAATAATTAGCATTAACCATCAACTTTTTAATGTTCATGATTGGAATGTTAATAATGAAACCTATAATAATCATAATGTTAAATAAAATAAGAAAAAATAAATATGATTTTTATGTTGTCATTATGAAATGAAGCTAATGAGAATGAATACCCACTTAATTATTTTCATTTACTTATAAACAATTTTAAATAAAAATTTAACCTATAAAAACATTCACCACTAATAAATAAATAGTGAATAATAATCCAAAAAATAATATGGATTGTTAAATTGTATCTCTTTTAAGGATTGTATTAGATCTCATAATTATAATTTTACAAAGTAATTTGAATAGTTAAATTATACCAATTTATGTAAATTAATTGAATCTTCTAATAATATTTTCAAAAAATCTATTACTATATTTAAATATAAAATAAATTTAAATAAATGAATGGTATTTTAAACAAATTTAAATAATCAAGAATCAAAGCTTGAGTACCCACCAATTTTTATAATTTAAAAAAGAGGCATCACCAGTGCATCAAATTTGTTTTAAATAATACAAAATACAACATGAAAATGAAATTTTTCAATGAAAAGTAAAATGAATATAAAATAAAAATAATTTATTATATCATAAGATATCTAAATTTATTTAATATTAAAAATTATTTTTAAAAATACTAATTTTTTTTTTAATAAATATCAAAAAAATCTTAATGTTAAAAATTAATAAATAATATTATAAATATACTAATTATAACCATTCATGAGAAAAAAATAACCAAAGAGGTAGAGAATGACTGGAATAAGCATCATAAGAAGTCACAAAGAGCATGATGGAAACAACTGGTATTGGTTGAGGGAAAATAATGATTATTAATACTAGATGAGGGTAGTTAAAATAGATTTGTGGCTGATAAATGAAATAAATAATTCTTAGGCTTTGCTTCGTGAGAAAAAATAGACGGTTTTCATGTGATTAAAAGAAAACAAAATAGCGGGTCTATAAATTTCAAAAAAAATGTTTTTCATTTAACTATTTATAATAACCAACATTGCAAACATCATCGCTTTCATTTTAAAATATATTATTTTATAACCATTGAATAAAACTACTTATAACATCGATTATAAATAAATGACATTATAAATGAATTTTTTTAAATGATTGTTTTTTAAAATGGGCCTTCTCATCTTCATGTGTGTATTTTTATACATTGTTGTGATTAGTATTAGACTAAATAAAATGATTAACACTTAATAACAATAGAAAAACTCTTTTTTATTTCATTATGTATATATTTAAATAAAAGGTCGATACATGTGAAAATATATTTAATACACCAAGAATTTCTTTTATGGGATGAATCGTGACATGTGTGATCCTAAAATATAATAAATCTATTACTCCCATTCAAATTGAACTTCTTATTTTATGAATGGGGTACTAGTTATTTGAGTAACATGAAACCATTTAACTATTCTTTTATTGAAATAATTGATCATTTTTCGAAGCTAAATCAATTTTTCTTCAACATCAAAAATTTCCTATTATTTTATATGGAATGGTTGATATTTAACTTATTAACATATTAAAATAATCTTTTAACTATTTTTAAATCATCTTATTCCTATATTGAAATTATCCTACCGTATTTTAAAAACTTTTCCCATTCCAAGAAATATATTATATTATACAATTTTATTATCCATTATTTATTATTTTATTATTTGTTCTTCAAAATAAATTTTTTTTATTCTAAAAAATTTATACATTTCCTCTTTATTTATTATTTTTATATAAAACAACAAACTATTCATTGAAAAAAACACATTATTAGGAAAACAATTTCCAGTTATTCGAGAAAAATATTCCATAATATTCTATAAATTATTCACCATTAGCGAAAAAATATTTCCTCACTCATTATAAAAAATTTTGTCATTGATTCTATAAAAATATACCTACTAGTCTATGAATAATAACTTAAAGTTGTTTATATTTTATAATAATTATCAAGATACTTTGGAAATTTATTCTTGCATGTTGATAATAGACTCTAGTAATCACCATGATTTGTAACTACTCATAAAAATATTCATATATCAAACATAAAACATTATAGCATGTGAGAAGATACAATTTTTATAAAAATTTATAACAAAAGAATTATTTAATATTATAAGGGTTCTTTATATTTTTTTATGTTTCCTATGATTTTTTCAAATGTTTTTTGTTACCACAAGTGTATAATAGAAAATATCATATTTTAATCAATTTATATGAAATAAGTTTTCTAATGACTGAAAATGAATTTCAAATATTATCATGTAATATCTAAAAAACCTCTCAAATACCAACAATATTGTTTTGATGGAATGATAATGTATCATGAATCATCACATTTAATTATAATGATTGAAATATCATTTTATTAGTCCAAAAGTAGGTAATTACATGTACCTCAGTAAGATAGATAATGAGTGGGGTGAAATAAAAAACTAATGAAAGACACTTTTTTCAAACATCATGCTTCAAATAATAAATCATAATAAAAAATAAGTATGATGTAGAAAGATTAAATCATGATAACATAAATGGATAGATAAATAAAGCTTGTAGATTTGAATGACAATGTGTATTAAAAAATAATTTTATAGATAATTTAATTTGTTCCTTTGGATTCTATATGATATATTTATGGATATATCTGAAATGGGATTAATTATTGAAGTAAAAAAATATTAAAGGAAACTCTTAAGAATGACGAGTGAAATATTTATGATTTATCTCTATACTTTTTCCTGCACATGAAATGATATTTTACCTAAGGAAAATAGGGATACATTCCAAAGAAAAAAATTAATATTAAAAAACAAATATCGAAATAATATAACATAGAAAATAATGAATATGTCCAAGAAAAAAGTCACAACACCCTATATTTTATATTAAGAACAAGTTAATACCCCAAAAAAACTTTTATAATTTTAACCAAAAGTGGTATAGAGATCTTATTCCAAGATCCCTACAAAACATAGTATAATAAATTCCTTATTTCGGTGAAATATACAAGTCATTTTCATAGTATCTTCTTTGATCAAGGATCAGTATTTGCCATGTCTTTATCCCCAAAATATCATTTATCAAATTATTAAAAAAATGAAATTTATATCCCCATAACTTTTATGATCTAAATATTAGAAGATTTAATGATAGATTAAATACAAAATATGGGTTCCTTGATCCATTTTAAATGAATACAAAACATCCTTGAAATAAAGTAATAAGGATTGAAGAGTAATGAAAAAACTAGATAAAAATGATCTCTATTTAAAATATATTTATAAGGAAGATAAAAGTGAGGTTTAATGACTTATATTCACTATTTTTTCTAAATATGTTCCCCTAAATATCTATTATATCTCTATTTTATTTATATGATTATTTTTTATAGTGATCACTATTATAGACTTTGTATAGAATCAATACCTAATCATTGGGAAATTTATCCATTGGATCTTGACTTAGTGTCTCATTGGACCATTACTAATTTGGTAATCTCAGTCATTATGGATTATCATTTATCTATTCATCTTTATGACCATTTAGTTAATCATAGATCATCTTAGGAGTGTTTTCCTATTTCATTTACTCAATACTTTCACTAACATTCTTCTCTCAACTTATTAGAATTTGGAATATTACCATTGGAATGTAGTCGTGAGTTGGAATAAATATAGTAATTATTCTTCTTTATCTGGTTTTCAGAGTCTATTTTTCAAAGTATCAATCAATATATTCATTGATTAACTTTCAAACTGTCAATTCCTGGTAGAATTGTAATACTTTGTAGAGCTATTTTTTCATCTTTATTATTTTCTTAGATACTCTATGATTATTAAATTTATCCTTTGGCTTGGTATTCTATATCTGGAATACAATATTTTTGTGATAAGTTTGATACCACAATGGTACCTACCTAACATTTTTTATTCCTTGATTATCTAATCCAATTTTACTTGATTTTTTATCGATAAATTTAGTCTGGATGACTTGGTTAACCCTATAGTGCCCTTTTCAATTACATTTATACTTTATTTGTTCAGTTTGAATCCATTTTATGTGTGTATGGATGTACAGCGTGATGTCATAAATATTTTTCAATCTTCTTCATCATACAATCTAGTGTGTCATTTTCTGGTACTATTTTGTTAGTACTAGTTTGGAAGTTTGTGTTGATCCCAAAAAATTGAACACCCATCTAGTCTCCTTGATCTTTCTTTTAGTCATTATATCAAATGATTTCCTTAAACCACTAGAATTATTCATAATTTTGGTATATTTTAATCTTCATTATTGTTCCATCATACATATATTTCCTTTTTCCTATTTTATGGGGTTTATATTTCATTTATAATTTATATAACTAAAAAATATTTGGTTCATTTTTTTGAAAAAAACATGGATGTGTTAGGATAACAGAGAAATACCATTATGGCGTATGGGAATTTTAGTTATTATGACCCAAAAATCAACCCATTTTAATGATTATAAGTAATGATATATTAAAGAATTAAAATATATCTTATAATATAAAGATAGTTTCTTATGACCATCAAAACACATGAATCTATATGTTAGATAAAAGTGGTATCAAAAGGAAGACCAAAACATAACCCTTTTTTATGATAAAAATTCATGGTAAAATGAAGTCTAAAATTGACAAATTGTCTATTATGTTTTTATTAGTAATTTTTTGTATCTGTTAAAACCAATAATATAATGTAAATTATATCCTCTGATTATGAATAGAGTGTTGTTTTAACTAAAATATCCCCAATTTTGGTATTAAAAAATATTGTAAAGGTACACATTTCCCCCTTAAACATGCATACTCTCTTTGAGATGGATGATGGTTTCAAATATTACTCTCTCATGATGAATTGGAAAATAATCCTAGAAAATAAAATCAATTATAATATTAAAAAATATAAATAAAGAGTTAAAACCATTTAAAAAATATATTTTTCCACTAAAATAGTTTAATATTAACTCATATTTTAAATATAATCTATGAATCCAAGAATTCATATTTTTATAGAATTACATTTAAGAAAAATATATTGATAAATATTTGAAAATTTAGATAGTCATACCATGAAATCTAAATCACTATAAAAAATATGTGAATTTAATTTAGTGAGAGACACTTCTAAAAGAATAATATTGAAAATAGTTTACCTTATTTCATAGTTTCATGATTTAAACATATGGAATTGTAAAATTTTATAGTAGATGTTATCTGTATAGTTTTTTTGGATGATCTTTACCTATATAGAATTTGACTCTGGGTGTATTTTACCATTATTTGGTTAGATGTTGAATATTTTTATAAAAAGAATTAATATCAATTTAAAATGTATTTTTTAACATTTTATTAATGAATCTATCATTTGATAATTATTTCTACAACATTTATTTTTGATTTATCAAACTTGTAGATCTATTATGACTAGAATAAAATTTAATAAATATAAAGTTGTGAATTCTCAAAGAAATGAAAATAAATTTCAATTAATGTGTACCAATATAGGAGAATAGAGAATATCGGTATATTATTTACATAATAAAATTCAAGATGAATAATGGAAACCCCAAGATGTATCATCTATCAGTCTTTTTTTATCTTCTTAGAACCTTATCAACTTCCTTTCCTTCTGTGTTTTCTACCAATTATTCTACATTATTTTAAATATTTATGGAATATTTGGATCATTGAGGACCACACTATAAATAACCAAAGGAAATTTTTAATAGAAATAGTCTTCCATAAACTAGTCTCCTTTCATTTCACACAATAATATTTAATTGCCTTCCATGAAGTTTTTTTGATGGGAAACAACTTGTGACATCCTATAAGAAATCGGTATGCCTTAGTTTTAGCTTTGTCTATCCCTTAGGTCATTCATGAGTTTTCCTGGAGTTAGTGGTTGAATTAATATATTTTTTATGAAATAGTATATGCACATGAATATGGTGAATATTTGGTTCTAATTGTGTCATAACTATGTGATGTGGTTCTGTGAGACTCTAGAGTTATTTTTTATGGTTTGGGCATAATTTTTCAAACTGTGTGAATCTCTAAGAAACCATGTGGGTGTCTGAGTGTTTTGAAATAGTTCCCTTGTGTCCTGATCATGGTTTTCCTTTTACAAGTGACTTAGTTTAGGTTGTTGTGTGGCTTTTTTTCAATGTGATAGAAGCCAAACATGGCTAGTGCACTATTTGACTAATCAAGAAGCATAAGTATGTGACAAAATCTAAACCTTTAATTTTTTTGAATTTAACCCTTTTACTAATATCATTTATATTCCTAGTCACCTCTAAAACCTCCTTAGTATAGAATTAATCTTCCCTTGTCTCTCCAAAGGCTTCTCCCCCTGTCTCAATGGAGGGTTTCATTTATTCTTGAAGGATATCTTCGAGGTTTGTTTTCTGTTTTATCATATTTCCTCTCCACTACATAGATCCTCACTTGATTTTTCTCCCCTTTTCTCATTTAAAACTAATTGGGATTTCGTTTCCATATATAATGGGTTTTATAAGGGTTTAGTGATGTTTCTTATAGATCTAGGTTTATAATGACATTATTTACTCCTTTCCAATATTTGATCTTGAAGACGGTTAGTTTTCCTCCATTATTGTGGTAGGTATCATAATCAAAATTCTATAATACATGAATTACTTGGTGTTATTTTATAATTACAATGGTTTATTTTATTAAAATTATGTATTTGATTTCATGGTATATTTTCTTCTTGAAAATTTCTTTTTAAGGGGGTTTTCTTTAAAAGTAGATTTTTTTACACCAAGTGTTTGATGAAATTACTTAAAGGTTGGTTAGAATATAAAATGGATTTTCATTCATAGGAGTGTTAATGTTTCACTATTAAATTTATCTTAAAATTTTGAGAATTATTTTAAAATGATTTTTTCAGAACATATCACATTCATAACCTTGGGTGCATTGGTAAATGATTCATTTCACTTTAGTGTGTGTAACTCCATTAGATGTCTGATATTCATAGACTACAACAGGAATAAATATCGATTAGACTCACATTATAACTGGATTAGTGTTCCTTTTTATATCCAAGTACATATTTCCATAGTCTAGGATTCAATCTTGTTCTTTTTTGCTTGTTTTTTTCTTTACTCAAGAAGGTATATTACATGGTTGGTTTCTCACTTACTTATATAATAGTATATACAGGATCAATTTTTCTAATCCCATGTTATTTTATTATATGTACTTTTCATATTCTATATTGTGTGAATATGAAAGGATATTATGAAATCCAAATGATGGTTTAAAAATGTTTAATCTTTTAAAATTGATTTATAATTAGGTTTGGTCATAAATCTAGAGCTACCATTTTCCTTCATTTAGAATTTTTATAGATTAGTTGGTTAAATTTTACTAGGCCTTTTGATCAAACACTAATTTATCATTTAGAAATTTGTTGATGTGGGTTTTTAGGAAATTGGTTAACAGAATGGTTCCTTGTATTTCTCAATCTTCTATTGGGGGTTGTCACCTTCCTAGTGAGGTTGTTTGGTGGCAACCTATCACTACATGGAGACTCAGTTTTATTTAGTCTTAATTTACTTTCATCTTTAGCCTTTTTGGCTTGAATTTTTTTCTCTTAGAGATGTGTAATATTGATTTCACAATAAAATATGAAATTTCATCTTCTTCAAGTTATTCATGAGAATTTTTAAGGTTTTTTTTATTCCCTCCCATATGGTGGGAGAAATTGTGTGGTATGTTATGATAACCTTTGTTGGTTTCACTATAAAATATTATGTGATGAATTACACATCTGAAATATTTGTTACACTACTAGGGTTTGGTTAACCATCTTATGTAAATAATAGCTAGTGCCTTCATAATTGTGGTAGTATGTATGGGAGGGTTCCTAGCCTACTCAATTTTGTGTTGGAACTCGAGTTTCTCTGGGTTATTAGGGATTTTTCTACATGCTTGATACTTTCTATTTGAGATTATTTAGATTTAATGGATTTATGGTTTATTTAAGTGAACTGATTCCTTGAATGTTTTTCTATTTCATTCATAATATTACATGATTTCTTTAAAATCAACTTTGTTTAGAAGCATTTATTTGGATTATCAATGTAGGTTTTTGATTCTAGAATTACTCTCAAAATGATTGGTTATAGTCTCTGTGTTTTTTAGACAATTTATCCTAGAGGGTATATTCTGAATCAAAGTGAGGAAGGTACGAAACATGTTGATAAGTAAAATTCTCCTATGGACCCTTCATTGGTGAATGTGGTAATCTATACAATTCAGACTCTAGGTTAGGTGGGAGTTTTAATATAGGGATAAATGGTGGATCATAACATAGTATTTAATAAGAATAATACACCCATATTATTTGGTGGAAAAGTAGCCCAGTAAAACTACTGGAAAAGAAGGTTATACCAACGGTTTAAAACCATTGGTATAGGCTGGAGAACCATTGGTATAGCCTATACCAACGGTTTTCCAAACCGTTGGTTAGTAATTCGTGAGGAAATCCTTATACCAACGGTTTGATCTAAACCATTGGTATATTGTTCTATTAAATTTCTCCCAATGTATACCAACGGTTTAAACTGTTGGTAATGAATTTGAGAATTTTTATACCAATGGTTGAAAACCCTTGGTAATGTCATTTTCCAGACACATATACCAATGAATCTAAACCGTTGGTATTGTGTTTTTCCAGAACACATATACCAACGGTTCTAAACCATTGGTATTGTGTTTTTCCAGAATTCCAGAAAACATATACCAACAGTTCTAAACTGTTGGTATTGGTGTTTTTCCAGAATCCCAGAACACCTATACCAACAGTTCTAAACCATTGGTATAGTGTTTTCCTAGAATACCACCACCCTAATACCAACGGTTTAGAACCGTTGGTATTGAGTTTTTCCAGAACTGCTGCACAGTAGACACCTCCAGTAGCCCTTCCACTATACAACTACACCTGCATAAAAATATAACAAACACCACATACAAACTTAAAGCAGTATAAAAAACACCTAAAATAGCACAAAAAACACATAAAACCATCAAATTCTTCTAACCATGTCATGTACTACAATTCCCTATTTCAATCTTCATATGAAAACAATCATCTGATAGTATTTCACCTCACCCCTGCACAATCCCCAAACCAGCACAGCCCCCCACATCCCCATAAAATTCTAATAGGCAGAATAGTATGATAAATACCTATTAGAGTTGAATAAGAGTTTGAAATTGGCTCATATCCCCTTTTTTCTGATCCTAGATTTGGGTAAATAATGATTTGTGATGAATTTTTCATTGAACTTGTATTGTTTATAATATCTGGTGAAAAGGTATTTTCATAGGAGTCTCTTCACTTATGACCCCTAATGAGTGTAATTTCAGTTGTATTCACTTAAAATGATGTCATTTTCAAACAAAAGAGAGAAATTGAGCAGTGAAGTCCACACCACGCCTCAGATTTATGTGGGGTTGACTCGTACATGTCACATATGACCCATGGATTGTTTTCCTAAAGTTTCAAAAGAATCCAAATGTGTTTGGTCGGTTTTCCGTATGCCGGTTGTTGTTTTCACTTAAAATCATGTCCATTTCAAATAAAATTGAGACACTTCGAGTGGTACCGGCCACACCGTGCCTCAGATTGAGGCGGGTTTGACTCATACATGTCACAAATTACCCATGGATACTTGACCTAATGTATCAACAGAATCTAAATGTGTTTGGTCGGTTTTCCGTATGTTAGTTGTTGTTTTTACTTAAACTGTTTTCCATTTCAAAGAAAAGTGAGACACTTTGAGTGGTGCTGGCCACACCATGCCTTGTATTGAGGTAGGGTTGACTCGTACATGTCAAAAATGACCCATGGATCCTTTTACTAATGTATCAACACAATCTGAATTCATTTAGTCTGTTTTCTGTATGTCGTTTATTTTACTTAAAAGCGCAACCATTTTAAGCAAAACAAAGACACCTTGAGCAGTTCCGTCCACACCACGCCTCATATTGAGGCAGGGTTGACTCAAACACGTAACATATGACCCATGGATCGTTTTCCTAAAGTTTCAATAGAATCAAAATGTGTTTGGTCTGTTTTCCGTATGCTGGTTGTTGTTTTCACTTCAAATCATGTCCATTTCAAATAAAATTGAGACACTTTGAGTGGTACCGGCCACACCGTGCCTCAGATTGAGGAGGGGTTGACTCGTACACGTCAAAAATGACCCATGGATACTTTTCCTAAAGTATCAACAGGATCTGAATGTGTTTGGTCCATTTTCCGTATGTTAGTTGTTGTTTTTACTTAAACTGTTGTCCATTTCAAAGAAAAGTGAGACACTTTGAGTGGTGCCGGCCACACCGCGCCTCAGATTGAGGCGGGGTTGACTCTTACACATCAAAAATGACCCATGGATCGTTTTTTCTAAAGTATCAACATAATACGAATGCGTTTGTTCTGTTTTCCATATGTCGTTTATTTTACTTAAAAGCGCATCCATTTTAAACAAAAGAAATACGCTTTGAGAAGTTCCATCCACACCACGCCTCAGATTAAGGCGAGGTTGACTCTTACACGTCACATATGACCCATGGATTGTTTTCCTAAAGTTTAAATAGAATCCGAATGCGTTTGGTTGGTTTTCCGTATGCCGGTTGTTGTTTTCACTTAAAATCTGGTCCATTTCAAATAAAAGTGAGACACTTCGAGTGGGAACGGCCACACCATGCCTCAGATTGGGGCGGGGTTGACTCTTACACGTCAAAAATGATCCATGGATACTTTTCCTAAAGTATAAACAGAATCTGAATGCGTTTGGTCCATTTTCCGTATGTCAGTTGTTGTTTTTACTTAAACTATTGTCCATTTCAATGAAAAGTGAGACATGTTGAGTGGTGCCAGCAACACCGCGCCTCGGATTGAGGCGGGTTTTACTCGTACACATCACAATTGACCCATGGATCGTTTTCCTAAAGTATCAACACAATCCGAATGCATTTGGTCTATTTTCCGTATGTTGTTTATTTTACTTAAAAGCGCATCCATTTTAAATGAAACAAAGACACTTTGAGTAGTTCCATCCAAAACGCTCCTTGAATTGAGGTGGGGTTGACTTTTACACATCACATATGACCCATGGATCGTTTTCCTAAAGTTTCAACAGAATACGAAGGTGTTTGGTCAATTTTCCGTATGTCGGTTGTTGCTTTCACTTAAAATCTTGTCCATTTAAAATAAAAGTGAGACACTTCGAGTGGTACCGGCCACACCATGCCTATGATTGAGGCAGGGTTGACTCATACACTTCACAAATGACCCATGGATACTTTTCCTAAAGTATCAATAGAATCTGAATGTGTTTGGTCCATTTTTCGTATGTCAGTTGTTGTTTTTACTTAAACTGTTGTTCATTTCAAAGAAAAGTGAGACACTTTGAGTGGTGTCGGCCACACCGCACCTCAGATTGAGGCAGGTTTGACTCGTACACGTCACAAATTATCCATGGATTGTTTTCCTAAAGTATCAACACAATCCGAATGTGTTTGGTTTCTTTTACGTGTGTCATTTATTTTACTTAAAAGCGCATCAATTTTAAACAAAAGAAAGACACTTTGAGCAGTTCTGTCCACAACGCACCTCGGATTGATGTGGGGTTTACTCGTACACATCACATATGACCCATGGATCGTTTTTATAAAGTTTCAACAGAATCCGAATGCGTTTGGTCAGTTTTTCGTATTCCGGTTGTTTTTGTCACTTAAAATCCTGTCCATTTCAAATAAAAGTGTGACACTTCAAGTGGTACCGGCCACACCGTGCCTCAGATTGAGGAAGGTTTGACTCATAACATCACAAATGACCCATGGATACTTGTCCTAAAGTATCAATATAATTAGAATGTGTTTGTTCCGTTTTCCGTATGTCAGTTGTTGTTTTTACTTAAACTGTTGTCCATTTCAATGAAAAGTGAGACACTTTGAGTGGTGTCGGCCACACGGTGTTGCAGATTGAGGCGGGGTTGACTCGTACACGTCACAAATGACCCATGGATCATTTTCGTAAATTATCAACACAATCCGAATGTGTTTGGTCTATTTTCTGTATGTCGTTTATTTTACTTAAAAGCGCATCCATTTTAAACAAAACCAAGAAACTTTGAGCAGTTCCGCCCACACCGTGCCTTGGATTGAGGCAGGGTTGACCCGTACATGTCACATATGACCCATGGATCATTTTACTAAATTTTCAATAGAATCCTAATGCGTTTGGTCAGTTTTCCGTATGTCGGTTGTTGTTTTCACTTAAAATCATGTCCATTTCAAATAAAAGTGAAACACTTTGAGGGGTACCAGCCACACTGTGCCTCCTATTGAGGCAGGATTGACTCATACATGTCACAAATGACCCATGGATACTTTTTCTAAAGTACCAACAGAATCCGAATGCGTTTGGTCCATTTTCCTATGTCAGTTGTTTTTTTACTTAAACTATTGTCCATTTCAAAGAAAAGTGAGACACTTTGAGTGGTGTCAGTCACACCGCACATTGGATTGAGGTGGGGTTGACTTGTACATGTCAAAAATGACCAATGGATAGTTTTTCTAAAGTATCAACACAATCCGAATGTGTTTGGTCTGTTTTCTGTATGTCGTTTATTTTACTTAAAAGCACATCCATTTTAAACAAAAGAAAGACACTTTGAGCAGTTTCATCCACACCGAACCTTGTTTTGAGATGGGGTTGACTAGTACCTGTCAAATATGACCCATGGATTGTTTTACCAATATTTTAATAGAATCCGAATGAGTTTGGTCGGTTTTCCATATGTCGGTTGTTGTTTTCACTTAAAATCATGTCCATTTCAAATAAAAGTGAGACACTTCAAGTGGTACCGGCCACACTGTGCCTCATATTGAGGCGGGGTTGACTCTTACAAGTCACAAATGACCCATGGATACTTTTCCTAAAGTATCTACATAATTCGAATGCATTTGGTCCATTTTCCGTATGTCAGTTGTTGTTTTTACTTAAATTGTTGTCCATTTCAAAGAAAAGTGAGACACTTTGAGTGGTGCCAGCCACACCCCTCCTCGGATTGAGGCGGGGTTGACTCGTACACATCACAAATGACCATGGATTGTTTTCCTAAAGTATCAACACAATCCAAATGTGTTTGTTCTAGTTTCCGTATGTCATTTATTTTACTTAAAAGCAAATCCATTTTAAACAAAACAAAGACACTTTGAGTAGTTCTGTCTACACCGTGCCTCGGATTGAGGTGGGGTTGACTCATACACGTCACATATGACCCATGGATAGTTTTACTAAAGTTTCAACAGAATTATAATGCGTTTGGTTGTTTTTTCGTATGCAGGTTGTTGTTTTCACTTAAAATCATGTCCATTTCAAATAAAAGTGAGACACTTCGAGTGGTACCGACCACACCGTGCCTCCGATTGAGGCGGAGTTGACTCGTACATGTCACAAATGACCCATGGATACTTTTAATAAAGTATCAATAGAATTAGAATGTGTTTGGTCCATTTTCCGTATGTCAATTGTTGTTTTTACTTAAACTGTTGTCCATTTCAAAGAAAAGTGAGACACTTTGAGTGGTGCCGGCCACACCGCGTCTCGGATTGAGGCGAGGTTGACTCTTACACGTCACAAATGACCCATGGATCATTTTCCTAAAGTATCAAAACAATAAAAATGTGTTTGGTCTGTTTTCCATATGTCATTTATTTTACATAAAGGCACATCCATTTTAAACAAATGAAAGACACTTTGAGCAGTTCCATCCACACCGCACCTCGTATTGAGATGAGTTTGACTCGTACACATCATATATGACCCATGGATCGTTTTTCTAAAGTTTCAACAGAATAAAAATGTGTTTGGTTGGTTTTCTGTATTTCGGTAGTTGTTTTCACTTAAAATACTATCCATTTCAAATAAAAGTGAGACAGTTTGAGTGGTACCGGCCACACCGTGCCTCAGATTGAGGTGGGGTGGACTCGTACATGTCACAAATGATCCATGGATACTTGTCCTAAAGTATCAACAGAATCCGAATGTGTTTCATCCATTTTCCGTATGTCAGTTGTTGTTTTGACTTAAACTGTTGTCCATTTCAAAGAAAAGTGAGACACTTTGAGTGGTGTCGGCCACACCGTGCCTCGGATTGAGGCTGGGTCGACTCGTACACATCAAAAATGACCCATGGATCATTTTCCTAAAGGATCAACACAATCCTAATGCGTTTGGCCGGTTTTCCGTATGTCGTTTATTTTACTTAAAAGCGCATCCTTTTTAAACAAAAGAAAGACACTTTGAGTACCAAATGCATCTCCAATAAAGACACCCTCCCTAATGGTCTGTTTGAAGAGGACATCATGAATGATCAATATTATTCACCTTATAAAAATATTACTTTCCAACCAAGGATAATTTTTTATAAAGTGTTTAAAACTCATAAGTTGGCCCAAATGAGATTCTACTTCAGCAATAACCATTTTATGCTGACTTCATATCATAAATCCCAGCAAGAGAGACCTATCCTTTTCATTAAGAGAAGACCCATCACAAAAGACACATTAAAATTCATAATAACCAAACTATTGATTTCCCTGAATAATTTTCCACCACGCATCTGCACAACTAAGCAACAGTAGAAAGCATAAATTATATTGGAACAGGATTGAAAAATTTATTCTCAACAAATTGAAAGAGTAATCCTAAATTAACATACATTTAAACTAATAAAAGGAAAAAAATCAATGAAACATGAAGCACCTCCCCCTCCCACCTCAGAACCCCCCCCCCTACGCAGCCCCTTCCCCCAGCATCCCATCCTCTTCCCCTCTCCTCCCCTCCCCCCTGCCCAACCGTTTCCCCCAGCAGCCCCCTCCCTCCTGCCATCACCCAGCCCCTCCCTGACCCTCCCCTCCCCTCCCCTCCCCTTCCCTACCCTCCCCTCCAACCTTCCCAGCCCCAGCCCCTCCCCTCCCCTCCCCCCTTCCCCTCCCTTCCTGCCCACCCTTTTCACCCAGCAGCCCCCTCCCCTCCCCTCCCTCCTCCCCTTCCCCCTCCTGCCCACCCTTTTCATCCAGGAGCCCCCTCCCCTCCCCTCCCCCTCACCTTCCCTCCCCTCCCCTCCCCCTTTCCCACCCTTTTCCTCTAGCAACCCCCTTCCCCTCCCCTCTCCTCCCCTCCCCTTCCCTACCCACCCCTCCAACCAGCCCAGGCCCTGCCCCTCCCCTCCCCTCCCCCCTGCCCCTCCCCTCCTGCCCACCCTTTTCACCTAGCAGCCCCCTCCCCTCCCCTCCCCCCTCCCCTTCCCCCTCCTTCCCACCCTTTTCATCCAGGATCCCCCTCCCCTCCCTTCCCCCCTCCCCTTCTCTCACCTCCCCTCCCCCCTTGCCCACCCTTTTCCTCTAGCAGCCCCCTGCCCCTCCCCTCCCCCCTGCCCACCCTTTTACACCAGCAGCCCCCTCCCCCTTCCCACCCTTTGCAAAAGCACATTTATTTTCATGTGATTATTCCACACATGTTACTATCAGGCATAAAACTATCAGCCATAAATGACATAAAATGATGTTCTATGGGAAAATGACATAAACATGAAATACATGTCTAACTAAGAAAGCTAAGTAATACAAAATAGAGAAATGGGTATCACAGTACCAAGGAATAATAATGGTCTAGATAGTAGACTAATCATACAATAAGAATCAAGTGAAAAAAAAGAGATCCGATAACAACATCCCTATGAATCAGAGGTAAACCCCAGAGTGGAAAACCAGGTTTAGAAATATAGAGTTATAAAGAATTCAAAAATGTAATGGATCAATCTACCTCGGATCACCATCACCATCACCACTTTCATCATCAGTCTCATCCTCGCCGCCATCTCTGTCCTCGTCATCATCCTCGTCATCGTCCCCATGCTCATCATCGGCCCCATCCTCGTCCTTGGCCCCATCCTCACCCTCGTCCCCATCCTCGCCCTTGGCCCCATCCTCGCCCTCGTCCTCATCCTCATCCTCGCCCTCGTCCTCTTCAACATCCTCGTCATCACCAGGAATGTCATCATCTCGACCACCACTAGATCTTCCACATGGTGCATTGGATAATTCACCCATAAACGACATAAATGTCTGGAAAGCCATGCTATCCTCTGGTGGAAGTGATGAAGATAAAGCTTTCATCAGTTTCATAAATTCTTTGTCCCTCATTTGAACTTGTACTTCCAACTCTGTGAATCTTTTATCCGACTACCTTGCATGCTCCTTGACCTCTTCCAACTCGGTGGTTCTATAATGGATACCTGGAGAGGACCAATACCTCGTCGAGACTATATTCTTACCAGGTCGGCAGCGTACTCGACCAGAGTGCTCCTCTCCTAAAACCTGATATAAATGATCATGTGGCCCAAAATTGTCAGGCTCCTGGGCATCAAGAGCCTCTAAATCATCCTGTTAAAAATATTAATAGATTAATAAATATCAAAATAGATATTAAACTTTGAAATAAACAAATAAAAACTTACAATCTTTTCTTGGGTTGATTCATTTATCGCAGTTCCATATTTTTTTCTTCTACTCGAGTAAAAAAATTTTGCTCGAGGGATACGTCCTTCAATATTCAAATTGTGCTTCTATAATGAAATTGAATCAATATAAAGTGCAAGTATAATCATAATTCAATATTCAATAAATCACATAATTTTAGTAGGAAACAATAAAAAGGGAATGTCCTAAAAAAATTATAAACGACTATATCGTACCAGCTGCCTCTCATGATCTGACATAGTTGTGTTCCCCAAAGTGTGGAGGTATTTCTTTCAATCAATGTTTTTTTGTTTTTATTAGAATATTACTGAATAATGTTTAATAATAAATAATATTATATTAATGCAAAATATGAAAACTCTCATTTAAATACCTCATATGAGATTAATACCTTAAATTTGGAAGTCTCCCAATGGGTAATCATTTGGTGATATTTCTCTCTCGAGAATTCATCCACGATAGGTAATGTCTCTAACTCTGTGCCCACTCTATCACACCAGCCAACATATGGGTCATGATTATAAGCTCTCCAAATCTCTCCTAACTCTTTTAAATGCACTGTTCATGCACCTTCACCATCAGGGAAGTTAAACCGAAGCTGAAACCCAATAGATTAGTTCATATAAATACAAAAAAATACTACATTAAATCCAATAGATTTTTTACCCATATTTGTGCCCACACATTATCTTTGAATTCGTGTGGCAGATGCCTCCAAGAGAGAGGGCTGACCGGAATGATATCAAATTATTTTGCTAACGTCACCAAAAAATCCCGATATTCCTGCCCATATTTCTAAATCATTTTCCATCAACATTATATTCAACCATAAACTGTGTCTGGCAGTTCCATACCACACGCAAGAGAGTACGCCCCCTCCCCTGCTCCTATCTGTAGATGAATCTATTATTAATGAAAAATAATACCAGTACAAGTTATAATAAAATAAATTTTGGTATAAAAATTTGATAGAGTCATATAAATATACATGTGGTAGTCGGATCAATGGGTGTCACGTGATGTGCAGAAGCTGACAGAATATCCTGTACAGGTGGAGTGTCACTCAGTGTACACTCCTCAGCCACATACTATGTTGCAGCAGGAGTCGAAGAAGGTGGAATATAATAGCTTGGAGATAATGAACTAGAAGCAAAAGATGATGGCATAGAGGTCTAACCAACTGGTAGTGTAAACATCGGAGGTATAAATATCCCATGTGTCCCTAAAGACACGCCAGGATCAAAATGAGGCGAAGAACATATGTTTGTGGCAGTGGATCATGTAACTCTCGCCCCACGAGCCCTCGCACCACCAGCCTCAGAACTGGGACCACTAGATGATCATCCATCTCTGACACCACCACCCCACCTACCACCAGCCTCTCTACTGGGACAAATATCAGGCTCCTTGTCAGATATCTCTCGTTTAGGGGTTCGATCCTGAAAAAATGTTTAACAAAAAAGTAAACACATGATATTATAAGTTATTTAAATATTTATATTTGAAATAAAATACTCACAATAGGGATGAGTGGAGGAACTCCCATCTGTATCATGCGACGATTATAATCTGTCATCTTTTCTCGTCGCCTCTCTTCAATGGGTGTCATTTCCTGCAATGAAAACAAATATGGAACTAATTAGAAAGAGATAACTAATGTGTAACCCAAAAAAATATATAGAAAAACCATTTTGATAAAAACACATAAAGTAAAAGAACATTTATGGTGGTTTGAAGGTAAGTACTATGATACACACTCTGAATGATGTAAATGAAACATGTATGTGAGAACACGACTGTATGATTCTATATATTTCCCACCACAACTTTGGGTTCACAATCAACTCTGAAAATTGATCTATTGGTGTCATCATAAGTAATAAATGGATTGCTTCCAATTGCAGTAGGGATAGTGTCAACTTCATCATCACCATCATCAAAAACATTTATGGGATTTACTTCAATAATTACACCGAATTTAGGATGACGATGATCTTTAACATAAAAAACATGTTTCACTGTTGATGCCAATACATATGGTTCATTGGTGGAAAATGTGCAAGTTATGTCAATAACTACAAATCCACAATCATCAATAAAGGTGCCTTTCCTCGTCATTGAATCAAACCATTCACATTTCATCATTGTGACTCAACCATGCAAGTAATAATCCAAAATTATTATTTTCTCCACGACTCCATAATAAGAAACATTTTCAGAATGAGGTATAGTATCTGATGAACTGACATAATAGTTTGTTGTGGTAGTTAGCATAACACCATTATGATGTGTTCTCATATTTCTTTCTCGTTCAGTGATAACAAATTTTTATCCATTGATCACAGGTGATTTACAAGCACGAACCATGGTATTATGAGCAAAAGCCAAAGCTCTTATTTCCTCAGAAACAGAGTCTGCAGGAAAACTCAAAACCTGAAATATAAACAAATAGTAAAGTCAATTAAATATTTTTTTTATTTAGTTATTACAGAAATATTTTTACCTTCAATTTCAACCAAGCAGAAAACCATTTGCTATGCAAAGTCTCTTTCCTTCTCAATGATAAAGAACGATGATTTATATATATCAATTCTTTGGGTTCCCTGTAGATAAAAATAATAATAGTTTAACAAATATTTAAAATTACAAGAGATAAGATAAGAGATACATGTAAAATTTACTTACTTGATATACTCATCGAACAAATCACAATTGAACAACACTGTGCGATATGCCATCTCTCGCACTTTAAGGATTAATGTCGTGAATGTATATGATCCCGGAATTCCTCCTATCTAAGGAAGTGATGGAAAACTGGGTTCAATTTTCCCATATTGTTCTTCTTCATTTCTCATTGGACTGTTTATTCTCGTAGTGAGATCAGACAAATACATTGTGCAGAAATCCATACATTCTTGAGCCAAGTAATCGTTCACAATAGAACCTTCAGAATAATTCATGTTCCGAACATCTGATTTCAATGTGCACATGTTTCTTTCAGTTGGATACATCCAACGGAAAGCAACGGGTCCTCCAAGAAGTATTTCGGTCAGATGATGGACAGTCTGATGCAACATGCATGTAAAAAATGATGGAGGGAATATTCTCTCTAACTCACACAAAATTAATGGTGTCTCTGCCAACAGTTTTTGCAAGAAGGATTTGGAAAACCTCTTAGCACAAATATCTCTAAACAAATAGCACAACTTAATAACTGAGACTCTATCATTATTGGATAAGAGATGACAGATTGCTATTGGAATCAACCCATGCAAAAGGACGTGATAATCATGTGTCTTCAAAGATTTCAGCTTCAACTCTTTTCTGTTGACCCGTTTTGATATATTTCATGAATAGCCATCAGGAACCTTAAAAGTCTCTAGCACTTCCAGAAATTGATTTTTTTCAGCAGGTGTCGTCATATAAGAAGAACATGGAAGTTTCCATTTATTTTCACTGATACAGACATGATGCAATTCTGATCTCATCCCCCAATCTACCAAGTCATGCTGAGATCATAAATCATCTTTTGTCTTCCCCTTGACATTTAGAAGAGTCGAAAGCAACATTTCACATATATTCTTTTCAATGTGCATTACGTCTAAGCAATGACTTAACAAGTTGGTTGACCAATACGACAACTCAAAGAATATACTCTTCTTCTTCCAATTGTAACAGGTATCATTCGAAAAAAAATTCCTCTTTCTAGATTTCATTACACCCTTCCCAAATGAATAACTGAAATCTTTCAAATCATTAAGCAAATCAGTTTCAGACATACGCTGAGGTGGATCTTCATTCTCCATGATATTGCCAAATCTTCGACGATTGTTTCTATATGGATGGTTCATGGGAAAGAATCGTTGATGTCCCATAAAACTAAAACTACAACGATATTTTAGTCTTCTCGATAGAGTATTCTTCATACAAACAGGACATGACAATTTTCCTTTTGTGCTCCATCCAGACATCATTGCATAAGCAGGAAAATCATTGATCGTCCACATAAGCGCAGCACGCATCTGAAATATGCCTTTTGAACATGCATCGTATATGGGAACACCCACATCCCAAAGAAGTTTCAACACTTTTATTAAAGGTTTCATGTATACATCTATATCATTTCCGGGATCAAAAGGGCCAGATATCAGTATACTCAAGAAAGTGTAAGGCTTTTTCATACACAACCAAGGGGGGGGGGTTATAAATGTATATGAAAACCGTCCATGTGATGTGTGAAGTAAGCATCTACCCAAATGGATTAAAACTATCACATGAAAGACGCAGTGTCACATTATGCACGTCATCTGCAAATTCATGATATCGAGCATCAAATATCTTCCATGAAAATCCATCTGCAGGGTGAACCAACTCTTCATTATTCTTTTTTCTCTCGGTGTCATGCCATCGCATTTTTACGAATATTTCATCAGACATGAAAAGTTTCTGTAATTTGGGGATCAATGGAAAGTGCAACATTACTTTTTGTGGCACACGAGATGGTGTTCCATCATCTTTTCGCTTCCATCAGGAGGTTCCACATTTGATACAATCATTTCTGTCAATAGTTTCCTCCAAAAATAAGCTGCAATCATTCGGGAAAGCATGAATTTTTTTGAGAATCCAAGTTCATCAACTAAATTCCATGCCATATAGTGGTTTGAGGGAATATCTGCATCATCGGGAAGTAATTCCTTAAATAAGGTAAGAATGTAATCAATTGCATTATTTGAAAACCCATACATTGTTTTCACATGAAAAAATCGGATTAAAAATTCCAACTTTTTCATTTTACCACATTGCCGATATACTGGAGTTGTCACAGCATCATTCCTTTTTTCACCCTATCAACATCATCATTTTCATTGGATGCATCATGTTTGCTTGTATCGAAATATTGTTGGCTGGACATCCTTTCCTTCTCATGATGCCGAATAAATGGAAACTGATCATATATCAAACTCTCCAATTCAGTCCTATCATTTGGATCATCAACATTTTGATATTCCATTTTCTCTCCATTTTGATACCACACAAAATAGTTTGTTTGGAAACCATATTTGGTTATATGATAGCTAACTACATCACGACTCAACCAAGGTCTTCCAACACAACTAAAACATGGGCAGTGTATGCGAACACTATCTGAATCCTTTTCAAATGCAAAATCTAGAAATCTTTTCAAATTATTTTGAAAATCAGTTGAAATATGATCAGTTTCGTACATCCACATTCTATCCATTCTGTAAAAAAATTGCAATAAGTCATTTCAAATCAATTCAATAATATTGAAGTTTAATCAAAAAAATATTTAGGTAAACGAAAATTTTTTACTTTATATAAAATCATAACTGACACATTACTCTAAATGAGAATCATATTAAGAAATACAACAAAATACAGTGTATATAAGAAAATAAGATACAGAATTTCTAATGCCTATATTCAAGGATTTCCCTGTAAGATATTGGAAGTGGATCAAGGAATACATAATACTTATGGATCTTATTGGGAGTACATGAGTTTTATACTTTAACTTCTTCGGGGAGATCAGGATGAGGAGTAGGATGAGGATCAGGGGAGTGGCAGGACAGTCCAAGGGGGGTACGGGGTTTCCAAGGGGGTGCGGGGTGTCTAGGGGGTGGTGGGGCCGTCAGGGGGTGGGGGCTGTCTAGGGGGCTCAGGGTGTCCAGGTGGGCGGGCTGTCCGCGGGGGTGGTCAGGCTGTCCAAGGGGGTAGGGGGAGTCCAGGGGGGTGGGCGGGTTGTCCAAGGAACTGGTTGGGGTGTCTAGGGGGTGGGTGGGGCTTTCTAGGGGGTACGGGGTGTCTAGGGGGTGGGAGGGCTACCCATGGGGGTGGAGGGGCTGTCTAGGGGGTCTTGGGTGTCCAGGGGGGGTGGGCGGGCTGTCTAGGGGGTGGGCAGGCTATCGACGGGGGGTGGTCGGGCTGTCCACGGGGGTGGTGGCGCTGTGCAGTGGGGTCAGGGGTGTCAAGGGGGTGGGGGGGGGATTTCCAAGGGGTGGGCATCCGGGGGGGATGGGCGTGTCTGGGGGGTGGTTGGCAGGTGTCCGGGGGTGTGGTGGGCGGGCTGTCAACAAGGGTGGGGGCTGTCCAGGGGGGTACGGGCTGTCCAAGGGGAATTGTCAAACCTTTAATAGATGAGTTCTTTTGAAATAGCATAGATTCTTCTACTGGAATGTCAGTATTAACCAAACATAATTTCCTACTACCACAGAACACTATGATAAATCTAGATAAATCAGGGAATTCAATCTTAATTATTGAATTCTTTTTAATTTTTTTAATTATCAAGATATTTAAAAATTATACTTAATTTATAGTATTGAAATGCCTCAGAAGTATTAATAACTATGAGTCTATCACACACTAAAATCCTTAGAATATTTTTGGGGATCAATGACAACCTATAAATAGGTTTTATCATCATCATTTTCTGAATGAATAGGATTCCTAACTGATATCATCAAGAGCTATAATAAAATGTTTTAACCATATTCTATTGATTTTTTTGGTTATGATCCCTCAAATGAAAGGATTCATTAGTAAACATTCTATAGAACATTCCCTATATTATAAGTGACTTTTTCTTCATTTACTAGGGAGGATAACTCATCCCAAGGCGCAAACTCAACCCACTATTGAAGATGAGTTGCAGATGTAGCCAAAAAATACATTTAACATGCACCAAAATTAATATAGAAGAGAATGAAACAACTTGAAATTATGTTAAAATAGATTTACACTAGATGTATGTGTGATGATCTCTCTAGTCATAGTCACACACTTCATTGGAAATAGTAATATTATCTAAAAAATAAATTAATTATTGGTGTTAAATGACATGGTCCTTTTGTAATGTAATCCCCCCTATACTAGAAAAACTATGTATTATCTATACATTTAGGCCGTTATAAATTATAAATAACCCATGAATGTCATTTTACATCTTACATATAAAACAAATTCTACCAAAAAAATATAATTAATTTCAATAGTTTAACAACATGATAGGTGCCACATGAACAAATGTGATCTAGCTCTATATTTCACTATCATAGTTTCACACCAATTAGTACATTCTATTGGATCATCATCCCTATGAAGCCATGTATATAATATCCCATAAAAGTAATTTTCTCTAGAGTTTGATTAACTCTTATGACTATTAATCTAGATAATGACTTCTTGATTCATCAATCAATGATTAATAATAAGGTTCATGTAACCTTCTATGTTTTCAACCATTCTCTAGGAATGTATAACTCACAAAATCAATGAATTCCCTAAAGATATAACCCTTATGTAGTTTAAATTTATAAAATGAGGACCCATAAATCATTAGTTTCATTTTAGAAAAAAGAACTCCCACAAGGTATGAATGGTATCATAATGACACCTATATGTTGAAAATATTCATATAGAATTAGAAATAATTTAATGTTATTAGGTTGATAAATCTACCTATAGAAGAATTTAATCATACCTTAAATTAAGGTCAAAACAATGAATGACGCGTTATGGTTTTCTTTAATACATTACTCAAGATCAACATTTACTTATACAAAACTCAAAGAAATTTGTTAAAAACATAAATTTCCAAATATTAGTCATTGATTCACTATCAAATATTGTGAATCTTAAAATTTTTTAAAACCCTAAAATAGAAAAAATTGACGTGATCTTTCGAGATATTGAAATAAATGTTGAAATCGGAAGAAGAGAGCTTGTATTTGGGAAGAGGTTTAAATAATCTAACCTGGACGATGGAGTTTCAACCGATCGGATTAAAGAAATCAGGTTGCGGTTCCCTGGGCGCCGCGGCTTCTACAAATTGGGGAATGTTGTGTCGTGCGTGGGGCCTCTGTAATTGGATGTATTTGAGTAGAACTTTCCCAACGGTTTGTAAAAACCATTGGGAAACATGAATTGTCCCAACAGTTTGTAAAAACTGTGGGTAAAAGATAAAAAAACTTAGGCTTTTCCAACGGTTTCTTCAAACCATTGGGAAAGCCTTCACAAAACCATTGTTTACCAACGGTTTGTTAAAACTGTTGGTAAAAAACACTTATACCAACGTTTCTGGAGAACTGTTGGTATATAAGTGTTGGGAAAAACCTTCTTTCCAGTAGTGTAATAGGAAGAGAGTATTGAGAATATTGAATACATCATCCATTTCCTAAAATATTTTAAGGACTCTAAGATGGATTTTACCACCATACAAGCTTGCTGGACTAAGAAGAATATTTTGGGACTCTATTTTCAAAGAGAGGTTTATTGATGATCTTACATGGTAATCTTTAAACTAGATCTTAAAATAATTATTTTAACCTGAAATATTGTGTGTGGTTATAACCTAGGAATTCTTTCCCTTATAGTAAGGGTGATTTTTGGTAATGGAATAGGCCACCCTTTTGGCAGAGTTAATTCACCTTGCAGCTGATATCATTACAACTCACTAACTAGATACTTGGAGGTTTGAGATGGGAGTGAGGGATAATATTAGGTTGATTTTTGTTCTCTTATTATTGCCAAATTATTTCAGGGTGGGGAAAGATCCTCTCTAGATTAGGATGACAAAGCTTGTAGGATAAGTTTAGTAGGATCCCTAGTTGTTTCAGTTTTTATCCTAGGTATGTTTTTTGGAATGAAGAAGTAATTAAAAGGTGATTATTTTAATTTCCGACAAGTTTCAAGGGCTTCATCAAAATAGTAGCATGTTATTTTTTTAGTGTGGTAGGTATAGTCTTACCAAACCTAATTATATAAAATCTCCTCAAACTTTTCACTATTGTAGAGAAAATATTCATCTCATGCTTTTATTTGGAAGGATTTCCTAAGGTAGAAGAGCGAGATCCACTCTCTATAAGGGTTTATAGGTTTATTTTAATACTTCCATTGGTGTTTGGTCTCTGAATATTAACAATGGGTGTGTTTAAAAGGAAAAAAAGGTTTAATGAGGAGTTAAGCCTTGATTTATTTATATAGTGGAGCATGATACAATGGAATCTGAAGTAGACCCTACTACTATTAGTGGTATGGTTCTCATTTTATTCTCTATGGTAGTAACTTTGTTTAATATATGTGTTACTCATTATTTAAAATCTTTGAAGTTAATTTATGTGTTTGGATTGCATTATGAACTTATATTATTCATGTTTTATCTTTCCACGCCTTTGGTAAAGTGATTCGAGATAGGTTTTAAATGTCACATGTGTTAGGTGTCGATGGTCGACATTTAGGTGGTGTCGTAATTCTTAGTCATCAACCTTGATATATTTATCAGGATTATTAGCAATGATTGGATGTTTATTATTAAGGCCTAGATTTATTTTTTTACCATCATTGAGTTGGGGTTTTATCTTTTTATGGATTCTCTTAGGTATTTAAAGTATAGTGGGATTCATGACCAAGGAGAGTTGAGTCAATTATTCCTTATAATGGAGTGATCCCAAGTTAGTTTTTCGATATATTCCGTGATGTCTTAATCTCTCACTTGATCAACCAAAATATTATAGTGTTGAGTGTGTATCCTAATTTATTTCTTGATAATTTGTTGGGTTACCATAATAGAGAGAGATCAAGTTCACTATTGACCTGCTTCCTGGTATGATGCCCATTTCAATTCCTTTTTATCAAATAGAACCGGAATAGTTAAAATAGTTTAGTGATCAATTTGTCGATATTTAGGAAAATATATGTATTCACCTTATCTTATCACATTGGTATTTTCATATCTTCTTTTATAAAAATCCAAATGAGAACCTTAAAATTATCATTGATTCGATAAATCTAATTTAGGTGAATTTTAAAAACAATTATCCCTTACTTTGAATTGATGATATTTTTGTTAACTCAAAGGGGCTTATTGGTTTTCTAAAATTTGACTGAAGTTAGAGTACCAAAAATTGATAGTTCTAGAGGAGGATATACCTAATACAGTGTTTTCACCCGATATAGGAATTTTGAGTTTCAAGTTACGCTTTTTGGTATTAATAAAACTCATGGGGTTTTTAAGGACCTGATGAACTAGATCTTTCATCCATTCTTTGAATCATTAAATGTAGTGTTTATAGATGATATTTTTGTGTACCCCAAATCATAAGAGAAACACATGTATCATTTGGACATCATACGTATAACATTGAAAGAACATCTTCTGTATTTTAATCTTTCAAAGTGTTAATTTTGGATCTAATAAGTGAATTTTGTCATGCACGGTACATCAAAGAGGGGAATCTCAGCAAATCTTGAAAAGACTCAAACAATGATGTCTTGGGAGTATCCTATTTTTTTATTTGAATATGTTTTTGTTTTGGTCCATTATTACATGTTATTTTTTCAATATTTCTCCAAGATTTAATCTCTAATGGAATCTATGAATCATAATGGTTTTATGTTTGAGTGGATTGATAAATTTAAAATATATTTTATGTAACTGAATAAGAGGTTAACTTATGCTCCAGTTCTTATTCTTCAATAAACTTATTTTAAGTTACAATGTTTATTACGATGCCTCAAGTATGTGGTTGGTGTGTGAATTTCTTCAGGTAAGGAAACAAAGTGGTTTCCTTTGGCTTCCACCAACTATTCCCTCATAAAAAGATCTTACCTACCCAATATCTTGTGTCGGAATATATTACACATGCTATCAAAACATCACACCACAAACTCTTTAGGGAATGGTTTATGGTTTATTCTGATCATAAGATCTTGAAATATATTTTAACTCAATGATATCTAAAATTGTGATAAAGGTGAAGAGTTTATTATCCTAATATTTTTTTGTTTCAATTTCTCTTATACCCCTATAAAAGGGAATATGGTGGTCAATGAATGGATTTGGAAATTACTTACTCAAGACTTGATTGAATTAGTAGATTAGTGGTCTCACTACAAAAAAATGACTTGTACCAATAGAAAATTACTAACAGATAATATGTCTATTCTTAAAAATGATTAATTACAACTATTATTAGTTTTTTTTATATTGATTATAGGTACCAACAATTGTTTTTACCAAAAGATATATCTATTTATATTAATACCCTATTACCAACAAATCTTTTACTAACTTTTTAATTTGTTTCTTTATCATATTAATACCAACAATTTCTTTAACAACAAATGTATATGTTATTATTAAATGTTTTTTTAATATTTTAAAATTATAAAAAACCTTTTCAATATATTATACAGTAATATCAAATATTTTATTATAAACATATCATTTGACATTAAAACATACCATTATACAACTAACTTATTTATTGAAATGAATATACAAACACACACACATATGATATAAAATTATTGTTAAATGCTTTAAAATTGTTTTATTATTGTTTTTTTAATTTATAAATACATAAAAGAGAAATAAACTTTTATATATATTATTTATATATATATAATAACATTTTATTAAAAAACTTATATCAATTTAAAACATTTTATATATTATTTTTCATACATCATATAATTTCTATGTTTAATTAATAATCTATAACTAAGAGAAAAATCCCCAATTCCCAAATTAAATGCATTTTCTACGCACTTCAGTTATCCCCATCCAATTAATTTCCACGCCATTTGTGGTACCCTAAAAACCCTAAAATCCACCCCTTTTCATCTACATCAGTTCTTCTACACTCTTTCATCACACCAATTTCATTATTTTTGGTTCTATAATTTCCATTTCTGTTCATCTTCATTGCCCCATGTTCACATTTTGTTCGTCCTTTTCTGCATCTTGTGTGCCCCTCACTCGCCCCTTCCTCGTTTCTACCCATCGCCCTCCCCCTCACCGGTGATTCTCTGCCTTCCCCCACACATGTCATTTTCGTCATCATCTCCTGCGCCAAATTCCTCATAGTTGCTCGATCTGGATTTCCATTGAGGTTGAAATCCATAGATCGACGGTGCTCGAAGGTTTTCCTATTCATGATGCATGATTTCAACTGGTGATGATAGATGGCATTTGAATATTTCCTATCCAAATCTAATGAATTCGATTCAGCATTGTGCGATAGATGGTTCTTGAAGAAAGAAGTTTTTCAAAGGACAATTTTTTTCTAATATTCAATGAAGGACTCATGTCTAATATGTCATAGTGGTTTGTTTTTTTATAGTGATCATTAAATAAGTCTGGATAAAGGGAGTTTGGTTGATCTTCTGGTGAGTAATATTCTATAGATAATTATGTCATCCATGTAAATAAACAAGAGTTGAGTAGTAGGCATGTGGTTCGTTCGTCGCACTACAGTCATTTCGTGGTTGGGTAGCATAGTTTTCATTTGAGAGAAAGTAGTAGTATGTCTTCTTCTCACATCCTTTTCTCTATTTGAGTAGGTATTTTGTAGCATCCGGGTTGCAGTAGTGGCTATCTCGATAGTGAAGTTCCAATAGTCAATAGAAGTACTTCATAGAGATTTTCTTGCTCTTATTTATTTCTCAGTCCTTGCAGTATTATGTTTTCACTAGTATGTTAGGAATTGTTGTCATTTTTAGCATTAGTTCGAGTAATATTTGGCCGTAGCTAATAGATTTGTTTTCATCATTGTATTTGTTTCTCTCTCTTTCTCTTAGTAGCATAAAATTATATTTAGTACAGTTTTTTAGGTACTCTTTCTCTGTTCCAGTGGACAAAGAAATCATTCATATCCCCCATACACTAACTATAATATGTTATCTTTAGGAATTCATATTCTCCATCCAATGTAAGTTTAACCTATTATCTTATTTTAATTCATACATTTTTGTGTTGTCATATTAAATTCCATCAGTTTTTAGTATATATTTAATTTCGTAGTTCACCTTTGAGTTATTATCAGTCATCTTATTTCAATAAGTTACATGTTTTTTTATCTTAATCCAGGAAGATTTACTTTAATTATTGGATTTTTGAAATCTATTAAAAATTCTACTCTTGTATTAAGGATATATTATTGAATTTAGTTGAAAATAGTGTGTTGAAGCTATCTAACTCTGTATTATAGGTGTAATAGATGAAAATTTTGGTCTTTTAGATTTGATGATTTTGATTTTGATTGATTTATATATCCTTGGAACTTGATAAAAATCATATTTTCAAATCATTGAAGGTGAATCAATGTTTTTTCTTTCCAGTTTAGTTTATTTTCATTTGTTCTTTTAAATGTCTCATTTTTATATGATTTACATTGTTAGAACCATCAATCCACATAGAAAATTTAGTAAAAGTCAATAAATTATCATTCTTGGGATAAGTTATCCCATTAAACACTAATATTACATTATTAAGGCTGGGAAAACAATTTTTGTGTCGTGTTGCATTTTCAGGCAAGACTAGACATGCTTGTGACTACACTCACCACATTCAACAAGTTTTTTAATGAAAAATCGAAGATAAACCCTCTTCTCTGAGTTCCCATAGATATTTTATCAAGTTATATACCCACATTTAACATTTAAAATTAAAGAATAATGCATATAATAATGTATCTTGAAATCACTTATAGTTAAATATTTTTATAATTGATAAAGTTATTTTTTTACAAGGTTTTGCATGCTTTCAATATTCTTATATTGAATGACGGAATCCCCCAATGCATTTTCCTGATTGGGAATTCCCACACCACACACATATGGTTCTGTAAATAATGAGAAACAGATAGAAAATTATTAGGGTAATTTCATTTATCTTTAATTAATTTTTTTGGTACCTTTGTCTCTTTTTATAATTGGAAACAATTCAAGGTTCTTTAATGGTTGTATAATTTATGTGATGTCAAGTAAGGGTTTTCACAATGAATTAATGTTGCAAACTATATGGAATCTTGTATCTTTACACATTCCATATATAGTTATAAACCCAAAAAATCTAATTATAATTTATTGATTTTATCCTCAAATGTTTCCTTTCTATCATTCATGTCTATTTTTTTGTTTTATCCTCTGTTAAAGTTTTTGATGAAGATTTGTTTTCTAATTTTTTTAGTTGGATTTTGTTTTATCTCTCTTTTTCATTAGCTCTCACTAAGTTCAAAGGGTGTAAGGGTTTTATTGGAATGTTTCTAAGCTTATGTGGGTAACTGACGGGCCTTTCATTTAAGGTATAAAATTGATATTTTTTTCTAAATTCTTTGGGAATGCATTTTATTATTCTTTGGAGCATACATTTTTTTTATTTCTCTCTGATTCATAGTATTAATTATACTAAAATATTATTATTTATGTAAAAATATAGTGAAAGTTATGATGCCTAAAATTACATAACAAGGTAATTGTTTTGAATTTATTGTCTAAAAACTAATTATTTCAATTAACATAAAAAAAATAAATGTATGTGCTGTGAAACAGCACACACATTTCTATGATTCTGTATTCCTTGAGAAGTCATGCCATGTTTGTGATGATCTTTACTGACAATGAAATATTTGGAATCATTAAATTTTTTAAATGTAAAGATATTCATGATCACTAAAAGATAATGAAAATAAAGGAACACAATAAATAATTGTTTTTTTAGTGCTCAAGGTCAAAATGATGAAAATTATGCATTCAATGATTTAATTCTGGGATGATGGAAAACTGAACTAAGATCTGCTGGTTATTGATTGTGACTGTGAAGAAAAATGGTTAAGCCAAGCCATTACAACATTGTCTGTTCAACATGTAAGGGGTTTATGGTTTTGGCTGCGTATTCATTTATACATTTCTCTTGGGAAACATATTGAATGTTTGAAGAGTAAAAAATGACTATTTTTTATGGTTTATAGTAAATGAATCCAGAGAATAGTTTGTATTTTTGATGGTTGGTATTTTTTTTGAAGCATATTCAGTTTGAATATTTCAAGAGTAAATAACTAGTGACATTTGGGCAGTATATTGACAGATTTAGGGATTCATTTTCTTTAATGGTTGGTTGATATTTGTCTTGGCTGCAAATTCAGTTCATTTGTTTTAATGGACTTTTTGTTTCATTGGACATCTTTTTTTGGTTTGCAGGTGTTTTCAAGGGTGTGTTTTTCTAGTTACATGATGCATAGGTGACAAGAGAGTTCCTTATTCTTTTGGTTGTTTTCATGATAGGGGTGTGTTGTATTAACTCCATATTTTTCTATTCTGATGACTTTACTCTGTTACATAATGTATTTATTTTCTTACATTTATTGTATTATTCACGTAATTTTATTATGGGGGTGTTCCATTTGGAAGGAAATTTATTATTTTACCCATGTTTGAATTCTTTTCTCTATGTCCAGTTTTTTATGCACCTGTACAGCAGTTTCATAACTCGTTTGTCCCAATCTGTTACAGGTCGGGTTAGGTCCTTTGGGCATACATCATGTAACCTGACCCGCCCATCTTTTTATTGGTCTTATGTCCAAAATTCCCACAAACCCGACCCAATGTGACCCATGGACACCACTAATCAAAAGTGTTCAATTTATATGGCATATTCGATCTTAAATGTAAGAGTTCTTATGACAAAGCAGATGACATCTTATTTTTTTATAAGATGGTAATTTTCTTAGATCTATTCACATTGGTATGCCATAATGCTTTCAAATTAGGAAAATTCCCTTATAATAGAGTATTTTTGTGGTGGAAATTAAGGTATGTTATTGGTTATTTAACACCACATACACATTAATTCATGATTTTTTTTATTGGGTTTGTTCATGTGTGTCAGCTTGTTTATTGTCCCTTTGAACTTGTAATCAAAAAATGTTATTTTAGATATGGTATGGTTGTTTTGAGTATTATTCACATCTGATAGGTATAGGAGAGCATGAATTTTATTATATGAAGTTTTCTAAATTTCTATATTTTTTTAATTATAAGTATACTTTTTAATCGATTCTATCACTGCTCAATAAAAGATGGAAATGATATTTCAAGAAAATATAGCATTTGAGATCGAGTTGTCAACTTTTTAGAGAAACAGTTTTTAGATTTGAGTCATTTATACCAGTGATCCTTGATATGTCAATAGGGAAGACAAAAAATGATCATTCTATGTTGTTTTTTTTAATTATTTCATTTATTTATATTTTTGTTTCAATTCATGTAGATATTTCACACTAATTTGTGGGTATTCACTTTGGTTGTGTGGGGTAGATTTTGGAGCTAAAAGGTGTGGCATAGTAGAAATTGGAGGTTCCTCACTGATACTAGAGCAGACTTGATTTGTTTATTCAAGTGGCCTACTTGGGATGGTGGTGAAAGATATCTTTCACATCGAGTAATCTGGAGTAACATTCTTTTACCATGGTGAAAAATGTTTGGGTGCCTGGAGGATTTCTGTTAATAGTTATATTGGAGGATTGCGACATACCCTTTTTTCATGTGGGGTTGGGGGAATGGATAAATACTAGGCTTTTGTGTTTTTATGATTTTTTTGGGTATCAACCAACTCCAACTATGTATTTATTCATATTGTATTAAATTTTATTATTAATATAATTAATCATTTTCCTGAGTTTTACCTTGTGTGAAAATCATCTTCGGTTTAATAATTTCAAGAGGTGTATTATATATGATAGATAAATAAATATAATGTAAAATTTTATTAGCAATAAATATTTATATTTTTTATTTAAATGTAATTTATAAATAGATATTATATATTGGTAATATCATTAACAACTGAAATTTTTTTCACAAGAATATGTTGTTAAACACTTTATCAAACATATATATTATATGTTGGTATTATTATAATTGTAATAGAACTATTTTATCTGTCACAATAACATTTAGCGACAGAGTTTTTACCAACAGTTTAGTGACAGGGATATATGTGTTGGTAAAACGTTTTACCAACAAAAAATGCACTTTTACCCACAGATGTGTCCCTATTGGAAAAAATGAATTATTTATTAGTGTCTCTAGTGAGTTTTTTATTAAATGAGATTAGAAGTGGAAGACGTTTGTGGGAAGGTGTTCTTAGATTCTATGATAATTTGCACATCATTTGATGATCAGGCCAGTCACAAATAAGTGAAAAACATAAAATATAATCTATTTAATATAATCCTTAATGGTTGGGAAAACATTTTCATTTCTCATTGGTCCCTCACTTCCACTTTTTTTCTTCTAATAATGGTTAGTTGTTCTTATATAAATGAGGCAGGAGTTATTGGATAGTGGATGTTGACCCATTTAGTTTGTACAAACTAGTACTACCAAGATGTATCATATTCTAAAGCATTAGTATTTGGGGGAATGAATGAAGGTATTAATTTTAGACTTTATGTATAGTCTCCTTACATATCAAAGAATTAAGTTGAAGCACTAAAGACATACTATTTTATTGTAGACGTTTCCCATTATGGTATGTTAGTGGAAAATAATTTCAATAGAATTCATTATTGGTATTTTATGGACATTTAGTGGGAAGGAAATTATTTTAGATATCATTAGTAGACTCTTGAAATAAACTCATTTCTCCCTCTTAGATAGATGATGAAGGTGTATTAGCTCAAGTACTTGTATGCCCAGGAGGTTGTAAATCATCTTGGGTTTCCCTCTACAATTACTTTAGATATATACCTATAGTTTATGTAAAGGTTTTGGAAATTATTTCAAGAGTAAATTGGTTTCCAATTGAAATTAATTATGGAATATCATCTTTATACTAATGGTTAGGGTGAGAAATATATGAAAATCCTTGAGGATATGCTTTGGGTGTGCATTTGGGATTTTAGATGTTCATGGGAACATAATATTTTTCTAATCATGTTTTCCTATAACAAAATTTATTATTCAAATATCCAGATGGATCAATATGAGGCCTTATAAGGGTGGTCATGTAGGTAACCCTTGTGCTGAGAATAGTTGGGAGAGCGGTCGATTCTTAGAAAAATCTTTGTTTAGGAGATGATGGAAAAAGTGCAGATGATCCATAGGAAATAAATGACTACTTTTAATCATTAGAGATACTATGTGGATTTTCATCATCGAGCTCTATATTTTGAGGTTGGTTATTTGGTTTCACTCATAGTTCCGGATCAGTTAGGAACCATCGGTTGGGAAAGAAAGGTATGTTATCACTGAGGCTTGTTATACCATTTTATATCAATAAAAAAATTTAAGGGTGTTGTATCTATTGGAATTTACGTCTCTTTTGACCTTGATACATGTCATTTTTAATCTTTCCTAGTTTATGAGGTATAAAATGTACCCTTACCATGTGATTTAATGGGAATAATATGATCTTGAACCAAACTCCAGTGTGGTAGATTAAACCATTTAGAATATAGATTTATAAAGAAAATATATTTCAAGGAAAAATAATTAACCTCGTCTATGTATTGTGGAAGTGAGAAAGGGATACCACTGAGATGTGGGAGTATGAATTATTGATTTGGATATAGTGGAATTATATTTTTGAGAGTCCAGTATCTTGAACAATTTCTAGGGAAAAAATATTTTATGGTGATGATAATTCTGATTCCCTTTAGGTTATAGGTGAACATTATTTTCAGTTGGTTCTATTTGAAGGCATGTATTTTAGAATTTCAGGAGTCGGGGGTAGAAAACGTGTACTTTTGAAGGAAACATGTCAGGTTCATGGTTAAGGATCATAGTTAGTACTAACTTTGTGGTAATAATGTGGTATGGCTCTATAAGGATCTAGAGGTGTTTAACTTGGTTTATGAAACTGTGAGACTTAACAAGAAAATATTTTGATTTCTTTGTGTTTTTTAGAGGTTTTTTATGGGTTGAGAATAGTATTCTCAAATCATGTGACTCTTCTAGGGTAGTTTTTCACCTTTCCTTTATGAAGGACAAATACCAAAAATGGTTGGCTCATATTTTGACTAACCATGAAACATAACCATTCACCTCATTCTGAACCTTTTAAAACCTAGAATTCATCTGTTTTACCTTGATCATTTTTATTCCTAATCACCTCCTAAACCTCATTATAAGCTAGATAAACTTCCTCCAGTTCTCCATATGATTCTCCCCTTTAATCCTTGTTGTTTTTACTTCATTCTTTATGCATCTCATCAAGTTATGTTCAATTTTTATCTAGTTTCCACTCCTCCTTAGATCCTCACATGATCCATTCTCCACTTATATCATTGGAAACTAATTGGGATATGGTTTTTTGATATAAAGGTATTAAAATGGTTTTGTTGATTTTTCTTATAGATCTATGATCATGATGACCTTATCTGCTTGTTTCCAATATCCATTCTAGAAGGTGGTCTATTTTACTTCATTCTTGATATAGGTTTCTCTAAAGAAATGCTCTAATTCTGGAATTGTGTGATGTTATGGTCTAATATCTTTTAATTTTTTATGAAAATTATGGATTTTACATCAAGGTGTATTTTATTCATTAAATCATTTTTGTTAAATTTACTCTTCTTTAAAATAGATTTCTACACACCATGTGTGTGATGAAATTATGAAAATGTTATTTTGATTAAAAAATGGTGTTTCAATCATGGGAGTGGTGATTCTTCACAGTGAAGTAGTTTTAAAAATATTTATCAAGGTCTTTAAATGGTTTTTGGTGAACATAGAATATTGGGAATTTTGAGAGCATTGGTAAATGAATGTATATAACATTAGTGTGTGTAAAACCACAATAGGATTGATATTGATAGATTATAAAAGGACTCAATATCGATTGGATTCATATTATGCTTAGATTAGTGTTCCTTTTTATGTGTGAGAAATAATTATCATAGGAAAGGCCCCAATCTTGTGCATTGTTATTTTTTATTGGTTTTTCACATGATTGTATATTTCATTGTTGAGTTATCACGTGCTTATCTTATGGTATATACATGAATTTTTTTATTATATAATCAAGCTTTCTTATATGCCCTTTTCCTATTATTTATTGTGTGAATATGAAATACTTTTATTAAAACTAAAGGATGATTTATAAAATGTTTCATCATTTGAAAATTACTTATAAGTTCTATTTTTCAAACAGTTGGAGCTAAAATTTTAAAGGTATTGGACATTATGTATACTATTTGGTGAAATACTTCAGGTATTTTTACTCACACTATAATTTTTACTTTTGTAAAATCTAAATTTGGTTTTATAAGACACTGATAATGGGATGAGTGCATTATAGTTCGTTGTCTTTTTTTGGGTGTCATTGCCTACATAGTGATATAGTTTGGTGCTGATAGATGGTCACATTGAGACTTGGTTCTATCTCATCTTGCTTTAATTTTTAGTTTAGCATTTTTTCATGATGTTGTTTTTATCAAGGATGCGTACTCATTATTTTGTACTATACTCTTAATTTTTATCTACTTCCAGTTATTCCTGCAATTATTTGTGGTTCTTCAATGTTTCTTATCTTATGGAGGGTCAAAATGGGTGACGTTTTGGGTTGTCCTGGGATGGTTGATTACATAACTACTCATTAGGATGATAAAATGAAAATACGGAAGGATATGAATAGGTGTATGTTTTTTCATTCTTCCAACAACCTCATGTTTTTTATTGAGTCATCTACCCAAAGCAGAAATAGAGATTTACCAATTATACCCATTCTATATGAATTATAAATAATAATTATTAATATAAATAGAATGATAAAAAAAATATTGTAAATATTTAATAAGAGTAAATATCATTTCAGTGTGGTAATAATAGTGAGAAAAGTAGATAAAATTTTGAAATACTTCTACTAAGAATTTCACTGATTATGGAAATCAGAATCTTTCAAGGAATGAGTATAAATGAAATAGGGATTGGTCTATTTATATTAATGGAATGAATATATGGTTGTCAAAAAATAATGAATATAAAAATTGAAAAATGAATTTACATATATGATATAACTATTAAATTTAATCAAGTAACATCTAACTGTGAATATGAATAATCTCCTTAGGATGCATTATTTTAGAAAAAAAAAAGAAATATATTTTTAGAAACATAATTATATTAAATAAAATAATATTTAAATAACTTTTTGATTAGATACTAATGAAAAAATTAAATATAATTTAATCGGTGGGGATTTTAATGTTGATGAGGTTTCGGGATGGTAATCCTCTTTTTTCTCAATAAATTTTCAGAATGATTGTTGGACAGGATAAATTTTATAACACATATATTTATAGGTTTTAGTTTTTTAGTTTATAATTCCTTCAAAATCATGATTTTTTCACTATCAATATGGAACTCTATTCATATTCGTTTGAATTGTTTCTCATGTAATAGTAATTTTGGAATATTTTTCTCTCATTATCATCAGATAATTTGATTCCATTATGGAATTTTATATAATTTTGGAATAAAATATATTTCATGGAATTTTTTTCTCTTTGTTAATAGAATATAGAGTATCCTAATTTTTAATTTATAACTTTAAGATATTTTTTTCATTTGATTTTATGAGGAGGATTTTCTAAAGTATACCTAATTGATTTAAACCTTTCTAAAATATGATGAATGATTGGAAAAGATACAACTATGTTGAAAATATAATACCTTAATTTGAACATATTTCAATTCTAATCCTTCCAAAAAATTAATATTCATTTAAATTAATATTTCAAGCAGTGAATCCATGTTAAGTATATATCTATTTATCTCTAAAACCTCCTAGAATGGGCCTTCATCAACTATATCTAAGGATGTTTCTTTGATAGATTTCTCTAATATATCTTTCCTCTTATATAACTAAATCATCAAAATAAACATATTTTGTGAGGCTTTCAATATCTTTCTTTTGAATTTAACTCTTAAGATCATTTTTCAAAGTATGTCATTTGAACTAAGTATGTTGAAAGTATTAGTAGATCTAAAATTTTTTAATTAGATACATTTTACTCTTTTTAAGGATATTTTAAGAAAATATATTGAAGTAAGATCATTTGGTTCCCATATACCCTCCATTGATAAGCTAGTAGGATATTTTTTAAATATTATTTTGTTTTCATCATATTTTTTATAAATTATTCTAAATATACAAAAATTTTAGTCTGAGTATCTAATTATTAAATAGACCGTGATAAACAATATTCAGTTTGGTAATTAGTGTTGCTCCCTAACTGATTCTTGTAAAAGGTAATCATAATAAATTTCATGATTTTATAAGGAGAATAAAGTGATAAAACAATGTTCCATACATCAGTATACAAATTATCTATTAGAATATAATATATAAATATATTTTAAACAAAAATTTGAAATTTTAATTGGTTTAACATATTTTTGACACCTTCATAGGAATGCAATAAGTTCTAAGAATAATTATCCAATAGGGAAAAATTTTAGATATGAAAAAAAATTTAATTGTTTCATTCAAGTAAGAAAAATTAGTACTGTAAAAACAAGAAGGGAAAAAAATTATAAAAATATTTTGAGTATAAATATTTAAAAATGAATAGAAAATAAGATACGAATTAAGATTAGGTTATTTATAACAATTAATATTTATATCCTCTTTTATACTCCCATTAATGTGCATGAAATTGGGTAGTCCCCACCCTTCTCTTATGCTTAATTCCACGCAATATTGTAGTGGTTTTGTTGTGATTCATTTGGAGTTGTGTGGTATAATCCTCATTGAATCCATATTTTCTTAGTCCCTATTATTCACCAAATATTTTCAGATTATCTAGCTTAGTTTTTCATTGATTATTATACTAGGTAAAGGTGTAATTTCCATGATAAGGTTGGCATTTTATATGTCCTAGTAGAGGATGTCCTGATATGATGTCTTCCTATTATAGAAAATATTTTAGTATGAGGTTTGTTATTTTATAGATTTTAATAGGGTTTTTGAATTAAATTAAATGAATTTTGTGATTTAATTAATGTTGTTTTTTAGGTGCTCTGGTCTAGGATTTACCCATATCATTCCATAGGGAATTTTTATGTTCTTGGTTGTGGTTTTAGTGTGGCAGGAGCACCAGGTGAGTTGTTATGAAATTTTTCCTAATTGAATTAATTTTTAAAATAATTATAAATTGTAAAAATGAATAGAATAATTAATTAATTTTTTTTACATTTAATTATTTAATTATTTTATATTAATTAAATATAGTATGTGGTCCCTTGAACATTTTCATTTAGTAAATTCATTTTATTTATGTCTGAATGTGATATATACTAATTCCATAGAGGTATATCGATCTTATACTTCAAATGAATTGTTCCTATAAAATGGTATTCATAATAAAAAAATCCGCCAAAGTCTATGATGGAACCTTATAAGCTATATTGATTAAATTGGCCCCCAATGGTTGATAGCATGATTATAAATGTATTCATTTACACACACAAGTCATAGATGGTTGTGAATGGATTAAGTGAACATAGTGTTCTATGTGTAGGAACCTTAGATACCTCCATGTAGAGGAGAGTGTTATGTTGGGATGATTGGCCTGTGTAGGCCAGGTGAGAACTTTGTGATACCTTAGATATTTTAGGATAATCATTATAAGGATAAAGTGAGGGTTCCTCCATCACTGAGACTGTGATCACATGTGTGGGTAAACCCTTTAAAAATTTATGTATAGTTTTGGTAATAATACTATCCTAGGATGAGTTGGGAATTGATATGGTCTTTACACCACATCTCTAGAGAAGTGAATGTATGGATAGCCTAGGAGTCTAATGTGGCCTAGATATGATCCTAACTATGTCAATGGCTGTGATTCCCTCTGAATTATAAGTAATGACCTATGATATAATCTTACGATCAAGAAACCCATGTGGGGTTTCTATCCATGATGAGACATCGGGGACCTCAGAGGGTGTCGCGGTGATTTGATTACCCTAAAGAGGGTTAGTGTGGGAATTGGTAGTTATGATTACATTTGTTATCTTAAAAAAAAGATTTAAAATATGATATAACGGGTCTATGGTTACTTTGGATTGGGATGATTTAGGTGGGATACACTACCCATCGAGATGTATTGGAATATATGGGATACCTTCGATATTCTCCCCATATCTATCCTTCATGCCTAAAATCAATTTGGAATTTCTTGGACATAGTCATTAGATTGGGATGTGTTATTTGTTTATAATTCCTTGGACATGCTACTTGGATTCATTATGATGTCAATTTGAAATTCCCAGGATATAGTCCTTGGTTTTAGATGTGAAATGGTTTATAATACCTTGGACATGGTCCTTTTATTTGGATGTGTTATCAACTTGTAATTACTTGCATATACTAATTGGATTTGGATTTGATACTATTTATATTTCCTATGACATGTTACTTGGAATCACATATTGATCCTAATACCCCTAGATTTCCTATTACTTCCTCCTAGGAATCCTACATAGGACTGATATTGGTTTTAATGGCTGTGTGATTTCCATAGAGATACTCTGGTACTGGACAAAGAATGTTCCAGTGGATCTTGGGTGTTGTGTTAAAACCCAATAATTGAAAGTTTTTATTTTATGCTTCCATTCCATATTAATTTATTTAGTTGATATTAACAAATGTGTATACACATCATTGTTGGTTATGTATGAGACCACATTGGTGGTTCCCTACTAAGTTGTACTCACACCCTACTTGGGTGCCTATATCACTCAGGAACACAATAAGACTACACTAATCATAGGTTAAGGTTGCACAACGTCCTATAGTATCATAATTGAGTGGTATAGCCTAGATGGGATCTTATATTGGGATCAATGTAGGGTTACTGATAATAATATATCCACTAAATATTTTATTATTTTAATTATTTTTTATATTTCATTGTCCTAGTGGGAAATTGAGGTTGTTTTTTGCTGGAATGACAGTGATTTTTTATGATTATATTCATTTATTATTGATGGATTATATTTATTTATTATTATGTACTCTAAATTTTCATTTATATGTATGATTCTTGGTAATTTTATATTATTTCACACTTGGATATGGGGGTATAGCCACCCCATGGTAGAACCCAAGACCCCCACTACTAGTTAGAATCCTTTGGCATATGGGGAGGAACAGCTGAGGTAACATGGTGACCTGATCCAGTTAGTGATTAGAGTGAACAAGGACGGGGATGTTATATCCAAGAATATCCTTATTGAATATATTTTTAGTGAGGAAAGGATAAATTTTTTTGGGGTTGATCTAATGGAAATTGTGGTGTCTCATGGGTAAATCATATGATTTCATGTGGATTTTTGGTCTTGACTTTATACAGTGGATGATAGAATAGAGACTCTCTTCTGATGCTAAGTGTTTGAAAATGAGGGATTAGGAAATATATATTACTTTAGATACTTTCAATAATACCAACAGTTAGTATCTATAAAGAAAATGAGATATACTTGTATGGTAAACTTCTATAAGGGTGAATTGAAAAACTAATAAAAACACACTTTTCAACTATCACACTAAAAACAAAAAAAATAGTGGAAAAAATTTAGTATGAACTATGAAATGTAAATTATAAAAAAATTAATGGATTGATAAATAATTATCAAGAATTTATATAATTATCTATGTTCAGATAATGAATTTTTAGATAATTAAAAATGTTTCTTATGATTATAAATCATCTATTTAATGAAATGTATGAAATAAGATAAATAAAATAAAATGAATGGAAATTTTTGAAATCTATGAATAATGATGACTGAAATATTTCTTTTTACACTCAGGTATTGGTCATGATCATGTAAAGATATTAAACATAAGTTAAAATGGAATTTATGAAAAAAATTAAATAGAAAATTAAAGCAAAAAAATATAAGTATGGGACATAAAAAATTCTATAGAATACAGATAAAAAATAACTAACCCCCCCCCCCCCCCCCACCACAACCACACACACACACATTTTTTTAAACATGTGTTCATATCCCTAGACACTATTTCTATTTTAACACAATGAGGATGGTGGATCTTATTCCAATATCTAGAAAACATTGAGTACAAGAAACCCCAAATTTTTTATGACACATAATATTTCTTATCACTATGACTTATTCAATCATGGATCAATAGTGGTAAAATTCATATTCTTGTAACATATTTGGTAAAATGATTTCCATAATCAAAGTCCATATATATAGTTCTCTGATCAAAATATTAGAGGAATTGATAAAAAAATAAATATAATGGATGTCATATTTATTCCATTTTTAAATTCATATTAAAGAATATAGTGATGAGGAAATAATAATTAAAGTGTAATATTGAAAAATATAAGAAATTCTCTCTCACTTTGAATAATATTTAAAAAAGGAAATGGAGGTGTCATGATGCCCTATCTATCCTTTTCATCGAGATGATACATTCACATATATTAGATCTATATTTAATTAAACTGATTCATTAATAAATATCATCTCTTATCGGTCCTTTATATGGTTTCAAACTATGTACTCTAAGAAAAATAGTCTTTAGAGAATGACTTGTCTTCTCATTTGATTGTCACTATTTTGACCATTGCATGCATCATGGATCTTTTTTAAACATTCATCATTTTATCTGAGACCATTGTCCTATATAACTTATTTGGTGTTTCCGTAGAGAATGTTTTATTGAATTTTCAAAATCTAGAATATAAACATTGAAAGGATGTGTTGAGTTGGACTAAGTATATTCATTGAACTTCCTTGTGCATTTTTCATAACCTAATTGTAAAATCCTTTATTGTTGTGGCCATTGATTAATATTATATTTTTAAAAGACAATTAGGATAAGATTATAGTATATTAGTAATGGTTAGTATTCAATATTTTCATAGATTTTTTGACCTTATCAAATCCATGTTTGGTATTGGTATTTCGTATCAAATAAATAATGTCCAGTGTATAAGGTTGATTCTATAGAGATCATCACCAGAATTCTCTTCGCATGTTAATAGTGAAATCTATTCTTTATTTATGTTTTTCCTCAAATTATAGTCTAGATGCCATCAGTGAATCTATAAAAATATTTTAACTTCCACATTTCTTTCACATATTCATTTTTTACATTTAATGATTCACTAAATATTAAGACTGATTCCCTATTTTTTATTCATAAGTTTACTCATATTTTAAATTAGCATGTAATTCATTATATTCTCATATTAAAAATAGTAAATATATTTTTATTGATCCTATATGATTTAGAAACTAATTATTCACAAATCTTCTTCTTTTGTTCATTATTTCAATTTATTTAATTGAGATCCACATGAAATATAGTAAATTTTCATATGATATATTATTTATTAATATTATATCATATATCTACAACCTGTGTCCTTTTTATATTATGATATATATATGTTGTTTACAATTTAATTTATTGATAACACTTATTAATATTTACTAGATAATACTATCAGTGTCATATGATTACTAAAACAAATAATTCTAGATGATGAGAATTGATGTTTTTGAAGGATGACCCAATATTCTATGGATTTTGATGATCTTAAGTCCAAACATATTGAATCATAAAAATGAGGATTATATTAAAAGGGTAGAGTATTGTAAACCCATAAATATGAATTATAGAGAAATTTATTATGTAGATGATGACCTCCAATATTTTAAGATCTAAAATTCATTTTTTACTATGAAACATGTTACAACCATTAAAAAAAGAAAATAAGTTCAATTTCTTATATTTTTTAAATGATCCTAAATATTATTTTGAATTATATAAATAACATGGGCATGAATACACTTCATAATAATTTTGAAATTATTAGAAGTGATATTTATGAATCAAATTCATTTCTATGTGTGAAATGTCACTACTACAAAAACAGTTTTACGCAGCGCCCCCCTTTATCAACGCTAACGAAAAAGCGCTGATAAAGGGGGGTCCCTTTATCAGCCCTCAAAAAAGCGCTGATCAAGGGTGCCTTTATCATCGCTAAAAAAAGCGCTGATAAAGGGGGGCCTTTATCACAGCTTTTTTTAGCGCTAATAAAGGGTCGGATTCAAAAAAAAATTATAAGTATATTAATATATTAATATATAAATATAGTTATATTGTTATATAAATATAATATAAAATTTTTAAATATATTTTAGATAAGTATAAATGTACATTTACACTTATTATACTTAATATATAAGATATTTAGTGAAAATGACTTCTTAAAAAATTTAAAAAATATTTTTAATTAATATTTTGATAATAATTATGGAGTAATAGTCATTTAATAACAATTTGAGGACTAAAAAAATTAAAAAAATTAAAAAAAGATCCAAAATATGTTGAAAACGCAACTCAAACTTCAAACGGCCATAACTTTTGATCCGGGTGTCTGTTTGAGCTCTACCACATATCAAATCAAAGCCTGCGACAAGATCTACGTCACTGTGACCTGGGGGTAAGCCGGTCAAGCGTTTTTCGAGGCCAAAATAGGCCCAGAAGGCCTCCAAAACTGAGTTTTTTTTGTCGGGGTACCCATATTTTTTAACATTTTGTGGATTTTCAAACTCGTTTAAGGGGGTATTATTGGATTTTCATGGCAGGGACAGAAATTATTCCAAGGTATTACATTCATATTGATATTATGTCTTTGAAATTTCATCCTTTTTTATAATGAACTGCTATTTATAATAAAATATATAACTATATGTACATATTTTTTATATATTCGCACCTAAAAACACTACTGGAAAACTAACATATACCAATGGTTTGGAACTGTTGTTATATGCCTCCAAACTGTTGGTATAGCCTATACTAACGGTTTGGAGAATCGTGGCCAAGTAATCTGTTGGGATAGGTCTATACCAACGGTTTTCCCAAAACCGTTGGTATAGACCTATCCCAACAGTTTTGGAAACCGTTGGTATAATTAATATGAAAATCTTTACCAACGGTTGTGGAACCGTTGGTTTATGTATTTCAAAAACAACATTTGATGGGATTTGATCCCAGCACCCCTAGTTTATTATTGAACGACTTAACCACTAACCTAACATGAATTTTTTGTATATAATTACATAAATATATATATGTATTCTCATAATTATATTAAATTTTGATTTATATATTGTTCTGGGTAAGAAGAAATGATAAAAAATCAAAAGATCTATACCAACAGTTGTCAAAACCGTTGGTATAGACCTATACCAACGGTTTTGGAAAACCGTTGGGAACGATTTTGAGCCTTGATTTGTTTCTGGGTGAAGGTTGATTGATGGGGGACCTTTCCCAACGGTTTTGGAAAACCCTTGGGAAAGCTATACCCTTTCCCAACGGTTTTGGCCAAACCATTGGGAAAGATGTCCACAAAGTGGACCTTTCCCAACGGTTTGGCCAAAACCGTTGGGAAAGGGTATACCTTTCCCAAGGGTTTTCCAAAACCGTTGGGAAAGGTCCCCACAATGCATCTTTCCCAACGGTTTGGCCAAAACCGTTGGGAAAGGGTATACCTTTCCTAACGGTTTGCCAAAACCGTTGGGAAAGGTCCCCACAATGTTAGCTTTCCCAACGGTTTGCCCAAACCATTGGGAAAGGTGGCCTCAAAGTGGGATTTCCCAACGGTTTGGCCAAACCATTGGGAAAGGGAACTTATACCAACGGTTTTTATGAACCGTTGGTATAGAAGCGTTGGGAAAGGTCAGATTTCCAATAGTGAAATTAAGTTTTTAAAATAAATAATTAAACATATTTACATATAAAATATATTAGCTTTATCTAAATAATAACTAATATCCATTTTATTTAGAATACCAATATATGAATATTTATATACCTTTATATTAATCTAACTATATATATATATTAATCTAACTATATAAATATATTAATCTAAATATATATATATTAATCTAAAAACTATATATATATTAATATAACTACATATATATATATTAGTATTACTATAAATATATATATTAATATCACTATAAATATATATATTAATATCACTACATATATTAATATAACTATATATATATATTAATATAACTATATATATATATATATAACTATATATATGTTAATATAACTATATATATGTTAATATAACTATATATATGTTAATATAATTATATATATGTTAATATAACTATATATATATATATTAATATAAATATATATTACTATACGAATAAATATAACTAAATATATATATATATATATATAGATATATATTAATACCACTATATATATATATTAATATTACTATATATATTATAATATAACTATATATATATATATTATAATATAACTATATATATATATATATTAATATAAATATATATTACTATACGAATAAATATAACTAAATATATAAATATATATATAGAGATATCATGAATTGGAAAGCAAATCAAAATAGAGTAGTGGTAAGGGCTTAGGCGCACAGGGGGGAGGTCTCGAGTTCAAATCCTGGTGGAGGCAGGGGTGCGCGCGCATGGGGAATATTGGAGAAAGCGCTGTTAAAGGGTGGAGGGGGTGCGTGGGGTGCATGGGGTGTTGTATAGGGGCCGAAAAACACTGTAAAAGGGGGGGGGGTTCAAGTGCTATAAAAGCCCCCCCGATTGGCAGTATTTTTTAATTTTTTTTAATTTTTTTAATTTTTTTTCAACTTTTATCCGTGCTTTTTTAAAAGCGCTGATAAAAGGGTCCTTTATCAGTGCTAAAACGAAAGCGCTGATAAAGGAAGCGATGATATAGGACCCCTTTATCAGCGCTAAAAAAAGCGCTGATAAAGGGGTACATTTATCAGCGCTTTTTTTTAGCGCTGATAAAGGGGACCCCCCCCCTTTATCTTTGCTGGCTTTATCAGCGTTTTTCTAGCATTGATAAAGGCTATTTTTAGCACTGATAAAGGTCGTGTTTGTAGTAGTGTGTTCATAAAATGGTTATAAAATGATCTAAAAATATATATTTTTTATATAAATTTCAAATAATGATCATAGAGTTATATATCACTTTTATTATCAAACTAGTATATAATTAAACTTTTATAGGTATTAAAATATGTAATAAGAATTAAAATACATTCTAACTATGAAATGTGTGTCAAATAGTCAGAAAATAGAAAATAAGATATAGTTTTTATGAAAATTTAATGCAAATTTACCTGATTCATTTTTTTATATAGGAAAAATTAATTTTAAATATGATATAATCTATTCTAAGAATTATAAATAATATATTTTAAGTATTCATATTATTTTCTAAGTATAAAACATGAATTAAAGGATTAAAAATGATCAAAACAACCCTCTTAGATGTGAAAAAATATTGGATAATGTTTCTTGATTCATTTTCTGACATGTAAAAATAACTTCTATATAATTTTCACTTTTATGCTTCTCGAAATGATTTTAATTTATTTTATAATATTTTAAATATGTTTGTAACTATATAAATCCTCCAAAATTTCCAATATGATAAAATGGAATCATTTTCTTAAAAATACACTAAAATGGTCCTTGATTCATTATCAATAAATAATAATAAATTATATATTAAAATAACATGTAAAATTAATGAGATTATTGAATTTAATAATTATAAATTCAAATCCATTTTTATGTGTGATATACACATCAAAGAAAATGAGCTTAGATTGTCGGTAAATTGTGTAAAATGATTACAGAGTCATTTTTTACCATTTGAAATAAATGGCACACAAATATAATATATTAGGTATTAAAAAATATTAATTATATGATTTATGAATTACAATTCATTTTAAAATTAAAAAAAATTAAAATATTCAATAAACATAAAATGGCGACATTTATTTTAGAAACTTTTAGACTTATTAATTTGTGATCTATAGGAATAATCTTATGTTAATTTGATGTATTATGTGATTATAATAGTTAAAGATATTTTTTTATGAATTAAAATTAATTTTTAGAATGAAATGTGCATTAAATGGCCAAAATTAAAAAAAATAGATTTTCTAAAAAAATGGAATATAATTATTAAGTTATATGTGACCTATATAATATAATCACATATCAATTTTATATGTTATACTAATGGGGGAATGTGTGTTTGTATTTTGTTTACAACAACCAAATATATATATATATTAATGAAAATGTTAAATATTTTTTGAAATTCTAAAAGTTTTTGTATATTTTGATATTATTAAATTCTAGATAATATTATAATATTTTTTATTTTTGTTAAATATATATATATAATATTTAGTAAATTTTAAAAAAAACTATAGAAATTGAAATCTCTAATAATTTTTCATTTTTATAAAAACAAAAAAATAGAGACTACCGATGGGGATCACTATTTCCCTTTTTATTATGAAACTCTACCCCCAATTCTCTACTGGTACCCCTCCTAGGTTAACAGTGAATAGAGAAGTAACCCCAAACCCACCTCCTATAGGCCACAAGTTGAATACTTGTACTAATGAGATAAAAATGCATAAAAGTGTGAAATTACCATCAATATATCTTAAAAAATGATAAAAATACACAAATAAATTGCATTATAGAAATAAATAACCAACCCCAATACTCGTAATGTTATGCTAATATAAAATTAGATTTTTTATTTATAAAATGATTCTTTATGGTTTATAAGTAACCCAAAAAAACATATGGGATACACATCATAACATTCCAAATTCAAAATTCAAAAATCAAAATACATCATATGCAAAAAACCTGATGAGACATTAAATCTTGAAGAACCCATGTCATATGGTAGAATTACAACCATCATCCTTAGGAGTCAGACCAATCATATTTTGTCATCTTATCACCAGTATCGTCATCACAATCCATCACCACACCAGTATGCTAGATATTACCCTCCACCGGAGCCCATCCTCTCCACTGCAAAAACCCATAACAGTCCACCATAGACCATATGAACCATAAAGAAGAAACATCTCCACATCCACAATGAAGAAACCAAAAAATCCAAAAATCAACATCTGCACTAAACAAGATTTGAATATTTCAACCACTTGCAGAGAAATGAACAATCCTACTTGATGGATTTGAGGTAGAAACACTGGAAAATAAACTTCTCTATTTACATTGTAGTTTCTAACTCAGAATGTCACCATCTTTGAAGGAAACATGCCTAGAACACTAAAGACCGTCACACCAAACATCCTAAAACCTTATTGTTACCACGACTCCAGATTTTAATTAGAAAGGAGCAACAAAATGTGATGTAAGATCCTGGGATTTTAGTTATTGAGGGATTTGAACAAAGACATCATCAATGAGGGAAAAAACCAGAAACCAAAAAAACATGAGTTATCCAACTTATAAACCAACTTGAAACCCATAATCCACTAATCCAAAAATTCCAAAAACACTTTGTTACAATCACACTATAATTTACTTAGAGTGGAGTAGCGGAACATGAGTTCATAGTAGGGGATTGAGTTCCAAGGGATTCAACCAAAAAAAACCTTCATTAGGACCCCAACTCCTCCATGAAATAACTCATCATATTCATGATTGGAAACCAGAGCGCCTTCACCTTAGTATAAATAGGATCAGGAAAAATGTGGGTAAAATAAGTGTGGACATTCCATGAAGGAAACACATCGACAGAAACCATAGATAATTTGTTCTTATAGAGTAGGAAGAAGGCTGGATGAGGATAAAATAGTGAAATAAAGAAATGAAAAAAAAGAGAGAAATGGAACTCAGATACCCCCACAAACCACATAGAAGAGGGTTTCGAGAGGAAACCCTAGGTGGAGCTGAGAGAGAAAGGGGTATATCTAGGAGATAAAGGAGACATCGAAGGGGTCTTTATAAAAGTATAATCATAAGGATCTTATCAGAAACGTCTTGTAAAAATTTGAATGAAACATGATAAATACCAGTTAATAAATAGAAGAAACCAATTTAGTGCCAAAATTAGATAAATCTCATCCTGACCATGAAAATATTCTCTCAACGATTAATGCACTAAAATACATAGAATAATTATCAAAATTATGTAAATATATATTAATGGTAGCTAGAAACATCTTTGCTACTAAGCTATTCTTCCTCACCCCAGCATATTATGTCTCGGTGGTCTCATGCCCTTTATATTCCATCCTTCCCATATAGGAAATCATATCAAATACACTTAATCATCTCATACTACACCATTTGTAACTCATCATAGGAACATCATCATCACATACACTTAATCAAATAGTAAAACTGAGATCCTTAATAGCCCAATGTAAATATATATTATACCTTAAGTAATTGCATTCAATGAAAATTAAACATGTAATACAAATACATGTTATAACTCTAATCTTGTATAGGGTTTATATTGACATATTTCATTAACAGATTGTTATTATTTCCTAAATGAGAATATGCCTTATTCCTTAATCCATCACAGACAAGATATGGCTATATACTATGTTATGTACATAAGAGAGGGTGGCGTATGTTAGTAGTCATCCATATGTATCCTGAACATAATAGATGTTGGGGAAAACACCTGGATACCAAGGTCACTATAGGAATTGGTTATCAAGATGAATTTCATGGTATATCATAATAAATAATAAAACATAATGAAAATACATCAGACATCATACCTAAGGGAGAATATCATATTTTACACTCAAACAATAACAAATATCTTAGATGACCAACTGACTCTAAACATTTGGACTAGAAATATTTTTTCAATATAATAATACAAGAACCAAGTATAGAAATCATTAATACTTTAGTAATTTAATAATAATTATTCAATTAATTAAACCTCAATATAAATTTTGGTTTAACCATTTACATTGACTCTTCATGCCAAGGGTATTTTATAATCATCTATTAAATTCCAAGGATAGAAGGTGTCTATTTTATGCTTCCATTCCATATTAATTTATTTATCTAAGCATATTATAGATGTATAAACTAATTTTCATGTTATGTATGAGACCATGTTGGTGGTGCCCTACTAATTTATAGTCACACCCTACTAGAGTGTCCATAGGACTTGGGTACTCAAAAAAAACTACAATAATCATAGGTTCAAGTTGAGTAGCAGCCTGGACTATCTTGATCAAGTGGAATAACATGTATGAGATTAATCATTGGGATTAAGAGAGCCTTATGGATATAAATATTGCATCTAATTTTGTTATTTTTGTTATTTTATTTTTTATGTGTGATTTTCCTCGTGGGAAATCGAGGTTGTCATATGCTGGAATAAATGTGATTTTTTATGATTGTATTCATTTATTATCACTACTTTATATTTATCTATTATTCTGTGTTCTAATTTTTCATTTCAATTTATGATTATTAGTAATTTTCATTTATTTCACACTCAGATATGGGGTTATAGCCACCCCATGGTGACACCCTAGACCCCCACTGCTAGTCAAAAACCTCTGTCTTATTAGGAGGTATGGATGAGGTAACAAAGTGACCAAATCTTGATAGTGTTTAGAGAGAACTATGTTGGGAATTTGTTACCCAATAATATCCTTATTCTATAGATTTTTGGTAAATAAAGGGTAAAAAATATGTGTTGATCTAATGTAAATTATTGTGTATCATTGGAAAATCATAGGTTTTCGAGTGGATGATTGGTCTTGACTTACTGGATTCGGTGTTCTCTTAGAGACTCCCTTTTGATTCCAAGTGGTTGAAAATGATGGATTAAGAAATATATATTTATTTAGATAATTTCAAATATACGAATAATCAGTCTGTATATTGTAAATGAGATATACCTGGATGAGAAAATTGTATAGGGGTGAATTGAAAAACTAAGAAAAAACATACTTTTCATCCTATACACTAAAAAAATGAAATTATAAAAATTTAGTATGATATATAAAATATAAATTATGAAAAAATAAATTGATTGATAAATAGATATAAAAAATTTATAATATTATCTATGTTCAAATAATGAAGTTTTAGATTATTTAACAAGTATCATATGAATCTAAATGACCCAATTGTCTAAATGACTCTTATTCGCTTTTAATCCAAAGTAGATGGAGGCCCTTATTCCTAGATTTAGAAAACATTGAGTACAAGCAGCACCCACATTTGGATGACATGAATTATTTCTTATTACTATGACTTATTCAATCAGGGATCAATAGTGGTAAAAATAAATTTCTTATAAAATCATTGTTCAAATGATAGGTTGAATAAAAGTACCTATATATCATTCTTTGATAAAAATCTCACCGGATTGAATAATAAAATAAATATAATGGATGTGGTTTTATGCCATTTTAAAATTAATATTAAAGAATATAATGATTATTAATGAAGAATTTAAGATAAACATAATAAATCTTATAATAAATTGTCTCTCATTAAAGAGACTCAAAAGGAATAGAAAAGGGAGGTGTCATGATGCATGGTATATCCTTTTTCTTTAATACGATTCATTCATTGTGTCTTAGATATCTATTGAATTAAAGTTATTAATTATTATATATCATCTCATCTAGGCCCTTTATATGGAGTCAAACTATGAACATTGAGAAATATAGTGTTTAGAGCTTGACTTTCCTTCTCATTTAATTGTAACTCTTTTGATAATTGCATCCATCATGGATTTTTTCTAAATATTAATCATTATATTTGAGACCATTGGTCTATATAATTTATTTGGTGTTGTCCTGGAGAATATTTCATTAAATTTTGAACATCAAGAATATAAGCATTGAAAGGATATTTTGAGGCAGACTAATTATATTCACTGTACTTCCTTGTGCAGTTTTCATAGTATAATAATAAAATCCGCTATTTTTATGGTCATTTCTTAATCTTCTATTTGTAAAATACATTTAGGATAGAAGTACTGTATAGTAGTCTTGGTTTGGCTTCATGACATTCATATATTTTTTTACCTTATTACATCTATATTTCATATTTTTATTTAGTATAAAATGGATATTATCTATATTATAAGGTTGATTATACACATATCATCATGAGACTTCTCTTCACCTGTTGACTATAAAATCTATTCATTATTTACATTTCTCCCATAATTATAGTCTATATGCTTTGAGTGAATCTATTAAAATATTTTATCTTCCACATTGCTTTCACAAATTAACTATTTTTTACATTTAATGTGTTAGTGAATATTGAGACTGATTCCCCATGAGTATTTATAAGCCTTCTCATCTTTTGAATTTCTGTTTTATTCATTATCTTATTATATTACCAACAACTCATATATTGGTATTGATCCAAATAGATTCAGAACCTAATTATTCACTTATCTTCTTTTTTTTCGTTTTTTCAATTTATTTCATTAAGATCTACATGAATTCCAAACAATTTTGATAAGATATATTATTTATTATATCACATATCTTCATCCTTTTTCTTTTTTACTCGAATGGCCTGAAGGCCTTATTTTTTATTTTTTTTGATAACCCCCCTTTCAAGGGATAAGGGGGAACCCTTACAAGGCTCGTTGGCAGAGATTACATGACCCATAGGTCTAAGGAAATATATATACTATACATGGATCTCCCCCTCCTTGCTTATTCATCGTGATATCAGCTCCCCACCTTCACATTGATGTTTGACTAGGCTTGTCGTGCAAGCACAACATGGTCCTGATGGATATGATATAACCTCTATTTCTAACAAATCCTCTTAGTTTCTACTCTGGTGAATGCACCTTCTTGGAATCCCCATCTCTATTCTACTCCTTATATATTTTTTCTGATCATTTAAGAACATTTTCATGCGGCATGAAGGCCTTGAGGTGGCCTGAAGGCCATAATGGCCCAAAGGGCTTGGGTGGCCCGAAGGCCTTAAAGGACCTGAGGCCGAAACTGGTGGCCCAAAAGCCAAACAGGTGCATAGTTCTGACTACTACCGTAAAAAACAGTGTTTTCTACAGTAGTGCTACAGTACCTGGAAATATATCTCCTCCCAGTTTTGAACTCGGGTCTCTTGGATGCACTTGTGGGATCCCCACCAACTAGGTTGGGGATCTTGTGCTTTTTCCTATTTATGTTATGATATGTATCTATTATTTAAAAATTCATTCATTTATAACACCTAAAAATATTTATCAGATAAAGATATGATTGTAATGTGATCAATAAAACACATCATTCTAGAAGTTGAGAATTGATATATTTGAAGGATGACACAAAATTCTCTGCCTTTTTTGATCATAAGGAAAAAATATTGAAGAAAAAAAATAATGCTTATAAAAAATGGATAGATAATTACATTATTTAAAACCCATCAATATAAAGGATATTGAAATGTATTATCTGTAGAATAACCTAAAATTATTTTAAGAACTTAAATTTATTTTTAACAATGAAATTTTTTTTGACCATTCAAAAAAATAAGAAAAATAAGTTCAATTTCTTATATTATTAAAATGATCCTTAATATTACTTTTACTTAGATAAAAAAAATGTGCATGAATGCACTATATAATATTATTTTAATGATTAAAATTGATATTTATGAATAAAATTTGTTTATAAGTGTGAAATGTTTATAAAATAATTATGAAATGATCAAACAATCTAAATTTTTTATATAAATTTCAGATAATGATCCAAGAGTCATATCTAACTTTTATAATCAAACTACATCAGAATTTAACTTTTGTAGTTACTAAAAGGTTTTATATGAATTTAAATTCATTTTAGCTATTAAATGTGCATAAAAAAATTAAAAAATTCAAGATAAGTACTGATTTTTATGAAATTTTAGTGAAAATATACTTGATTCTTTTTTGTATATAGGAATAAATCATTTGTAAATATAATACATGTTGTTCTCATAATTATCAATAGTATTTTTTTATGTTTTCATATTATTTTCTAAGTATAGAACGTGCATAAAATGATTCAAAATGATCAAAACAACTCTATTATATGTGAAAATGTTTTATAATGATTCTAGATTCATTTTATATCATTCTGAAGTAAATTATATATGAATTTTAGTTTTAAGATTCTCAAAACAATTGAATGTATTTTATAAGATTTAAAATCTGCTTATAACTATATAAAATTCTATAAACATTCAAATATGAGAAAATGGGATCAATTTTTTTTTAAAATATAAAAACATGATCCTTTAGTCATTATAAATCTATAATAATAAATTATATATTAATATGACATTTAATTTGAATGAGATGATTGAATTTTCTATTTAAAAATTAAAATTCCTTTTAAGTATGATATACACATCAATGAAAATGAGGTTATCTTGTCATGTAATTAAGTAAAATGATTATTGAGTCATTTTTTACCATTGGAAATAAATGGTACATCAATAAAATATTTTCGGTACTCAAAATTTTTAATAGTATGATTTATAAATGAAAATACATTTTAACTTTAATTTTTTTTTAAAACATTCAAAAATCAGAAAATGGCCACATTTTTTTTGAAAATTTGGGACTTATTAATATGTAATCAATAAGAAAAATCTTAGGTGAATTGGATGTATGATGTGATTATAATAATTGAAGATATTTTTTATAAATTAAAATTCATTTTTTAGTATGAAATGTTCATTAAATAATTGAAATTAATAAAACAAGTTGATTATTTAAAGGAAAATTGGAATTCAATGATTAATTCAAATCTGCCTATATTATATAATCACATATAAATTTTACATGTTATACCAATGGGTTCATGTGTGTTTTTATTTTCTTTGTAACCCCACCAACTAATATATATATATTAGGGAAAATTTTATATTTATTGAAATTCATAGAATATATGTATATTTTGGTATTATTACATTCTTGCTAATTTTCATGTATTTTTTTATTTTTTTCTAAATCAGTGGATATAATATTTTGTAAACATTAAAAAACCTATACCAATAAAAATCTCTGATAATTTTTTATTTTTATTAAAACATAAATTTTAGATAATTCCAATGGTGATCATTAATGTTCATCTTATTATGAAGCCCCACCCCCACCCTTCCACTGGAAGCCCTCCTCGGTTAACAGTGAAGAGAAATGTATCCTTCAAAGACCACCTCATATAGGCCATAGGTTGAATAGTTGTAATAAGAAGATAAAAATTACAAAAATAGTGGATTCCCATCAATATATCCTAAGAAATGATAAAAATCCACTAATAAATTTCGAATCGAAAATAAATAACCAACCCAACTACTTGTAATGTTATACTCACAAAAAAATGATTTTTTTATTTTTAAAATGATTCTTTATGGTTGAGTGGTATCCAAAACAACATGCAGGACACACATAATAACATTCCATATTCAAAATTCAAAAATCAAAACACATCCCAGGCACAAAACCCTATGATATATAAAACTATGATAAACCCACGTGAGGTGGTAGAATGCCAACCATCATCCTCATGAGTCAAACTAATAATTTTTTTCCTCTTATCACCACCATTATTATCACAGACATTCATCATACTAGTGTGATAGATATTTCCATCCACTATAACCCATCACCACCATTACAAAACACCATATCAGACCATCATAACCATGTAGAATAAACTACTCCACTACCACCATGATAAATCAAAAACCAAACAAAAATCAACATATACACTAACAAATAATCAAAAAACTCAAGTGCTTGCAGAAAAACCTAAAAGGCATCCTGATGGCATTGACCGTATAACAAAGAATAGGAAACTTATCCATTCAAAATTTTGTTTCCAAATCAAAATGTACCCATCATCAGGAATGTATTTTCTCAACAGTGATATTTGGAATACATCATGTTCTTTGAAGAGACTTGGAGTCATTTGAAAATGGTAAGCTACAACTCTAATTCGTTTTAGAATTTCAAAAGGTCTGATGTACCTAGGACTTAATTTACCCTTCTTATTGAATCGTATAACACCCTTCCAAGGATATACCATCAAGAAAACATGATCTCATACATGAAATTCCAAATTTTTCCTTCGGTTATTGACAAAGATATTTTGCCTACTTTGATCTACTTTTATGTGGGTTTGGAAAATCATCACCTTCTTCAATATTTCCTCAACAATTTCTAGGCCTATGAGTTTTCTTTCACCAATATCATCCCAGAAAGATGGGGTGTGACATCACTTTCCATATAATGCTTTATATGGTGTCATCTGAATACTTGAACGGAAGCTACTGTTATAGGAAAATTCTAGCCAAGTTAAATATTGATCCCACATAACATAAAAGTCAAGTGATAAAGATCTCAACATGTCTTATAAGGTTTGAATATTCTGTTCTGATTGTCCATCAGGTTGAGGGAGGTAGGCTGTGTTCAAACGAAGTTCAGTATCCATGGCCTTCTAAATAATTTTCCAAAATCTTGATGTAAAATTGGGATCACGATCGTAGACAATAGATAGGGGTACTCCATGAAGTCTTAAAAATTCATTAATATATAGTCTTGCTAAATGTTCAAGTGGTAAATATTCTATTATAACATGAAAATGTGCTGACTTGGGAAGATGATCAATATTGACCCATATTGCATCATTCATTCTTGGAGTCATTTTTAGTCACATTAAAATTTCCATCGTAATATTATCCCATTTACACTCATGTATGGGAAAGGTTTCTTGACTCATCTAGGATGGTGTCTTCCAGCCTTAACATATTTACAAACCATACATCTTGACACATAATCAGTAATATCCTTCTTCGTGTAGTCCTGCAAAAAAGGTTCCTCCAAATATCAATACATCTTAATTCTACCAGGGTGTATAGAGAAATTTGAGCTATGAGCACCATCCAACAATTCCCTTTTTACATTAGATATATCTGGAACACAAATCCTCTTCCCAAATTTCAAAATACCATCTTCACATAAGAATTCAATCAATATCCATTCATTCACAACTTTAATTTTCTTTTAAAACTCATCATCATTAGTCTAAGAACTATTTATCCTTTATTGTAAATACAGTTTGGAAACCATTGGAAAAAGTACTGATGTTTCACCATCCATGATTATTCTCATATCCATCTTTATTAGATCTATGATCATAGGATCCCTTTCAACTCTCTTCTTGTTTAAAACTCAATGATCCTTTCTACTTAAAGCATATTCTACCTTATTTTCCTTCCCCAGGTGGTAGTGTATAGTGGAATCATATTCTTTTAGTAGTTCAAGACATTTTATTTTCCTCATGTTGAGTTATTTCTGTGAGAAAGTATACTTTAAACTCTTGTGATTGGTATTTATCTCCCATTTTTTACCACATAGATAGTGTCTCCATATCATCAAAGAAAATATTACAGCTTCTAACTCATGATGACGAGTGGGATAGTTTTTTTCATGAATTTTTTTCTATTGTGATGTATAGTCAATAACCCTATAATTATTCATAAGGACAGAACCCAATCATTTCATTGGAGCATCACTATAAATAACAAACCCATCATTCTCTGATGGTGGAGTTAATATAGGATAATTGACTAATATTTTCTTCAATTATTAAAAAAATAAATCACACCCTTTTTCCCAACAAATTTAACCTATTTATGTGTGATCTTGGTTAATGGGTAATCCAATTGGGAAATATTTCAGACAAAAATCCAATAATAACATTCTAAACCAAAAAACTGCATACCATGGTTATACTTATCAGAGAATGCCATTCTTGGATTGAATTTTTATTTGAAGGATCAACATATATTCCACTCATACAGACAATATTTCAAAGAAAATAAATCTCCTGACTCTAGAATTCACAATTGCTAAAATTCCCATATAATTAATTTCTTTTACGAGTCTTTTGGATTGTGCACAGCTTATTTTCATTATCTTAATTTATTTTGGAGTATACCAATATATCATTAATAAATACCATAAAAAATTCATCACTATATTATTTAAAAACTCTATTAATTAGATCCATGAAGACAAAGGGTGCATTAGTTAGTCCAAAATGCATTACTGTAAACTCGTAATGCCCATTCCCGGTATGAAATGTTGTATTTGGAATGTCTTCCTTCATCACACAAAACTGATGATATCCTGATCGAAGGTCAATCTTTGAAAAATATGGAGCTCTAGGAAGTTGATTGAAAAAATCATTAATGCGAGGTAGGGGATACTTTTTCTTTATTTTTATTGCATTGATATCCCTGTAGTCAATACACAACCTCATAGATCCATCGTTCTTCTTTACAAAATGAATAGAGGCTCCCCATGGAGAGACACTAGGGAGAATAAATCCTTTAGTTCTCAATTCATCCAGTTGTTTCCTTAGTTACACAAATTCCAAAGTGGCCATTATATAAGGGGTATTCGATATCAGGCATGAACAAGGAATTAAATCAATTGAAAACTCAATTTCTCATTTTGGGATATGTCTAGGTAAATCCTCTAGAAACACATCAACATATTCTTGCACAATAGGTACATCCTCTATTTGAACATTCTGTTCCTCACCCATAGTTATTTAATTCTCTTCCTCCCCAATAATTGAATTTAGTAGAGATAATGGGGGTGTATCTAGATAAGAATCAAATGGTGATGTTTCTTCTCTAAAGATAAGGAACCCCTTATCATCATTGAAAACTGTAACCTCCTTATTATTACAATAAAGTTTCACATCATTGTCTGAAATCCAATCCATACTGATGATTATATCAAATTCAATCATGGGTATGATTATGAGATCAGTAGATAAGGCACGTTTATATGCCCTAATGGGAACTGATTCACAAAACATTGTTGCAATGATACATCCCTTAGGACATTTGATTGACAACTCCCTTGTCAAATATAATTGGAAATATCTAATTTTCTTATAAAATTGGGAAGATATGAAACAATGTGATGATACAAAATCAAATAATTCATTGGCTAATTTTGAGGAAACCATTAAATTACCTGCCACCATGTCATTCGAAGTTTCAAACTCAGCAGTAGTGATTGCATAAGCATGGCCTTGCACCCATAGACTTGTCTGAGGTATGTTTTCTTGGAACATAGGATATTCATTATCATTATGCCCCATTTCTCTACAATTGTATCATTCAACATTGACAACCTCCTTCTTTTCATTGAAATCACGAGCTTGGTGGACATTTTCACCACACTTGTAATAGACTCTCATTCCCTCCAGAATTGTTTCGAGGTGTTTCTTCATTAATTTACTACAGGATAGAAATTTAACTTTTCCCTTTTTCCCCTTATTTCAATTTCCAGAGTTTTCTGAAGATCTCTTCTTCTCTTTCTTTTCTTTAATGTTGTAAGACATAGAGAATTCTTTTTCTGTCTTGATAACATATGAAGCAATATCTTTGTATGATGAGAAGTATTGTGAGACTAATTCTCAACAGTGAAATGGTTTTAACCCATAAAAGAATAGATCAATATTACTCATTGAGTTATGTATATAATCGGATACATGTGTTTCTACCCTAGTAAATTTAGGCTCATATTTTGCAAAATTCTCATCGTCCTTTTTTCTCAGACACAGAAATTATCATTCTATATCTTCTTGATGGTCATGAGGAAATTAGTTTTCATAGAAAAGATCTTTAAACTCCCTCCATTATGTATTTGATACTTCTTCAACCTCCATTGTGTTTTGAATTAATGACCACCATTGATTTTCATCTCTTGTGAGGCGATAATCTTGCACGAAAACTTTTTCCCTTTTGGTACTTCACAAAGCAAGAAATAATTTATATAAGGAACTTATCCATTGCTCAACTGCAATTGGATTTGTATTCCAATTGAATGTTGGTGGTTTTTACCTCATGAAGTGGTCTAACATTTATCGTCCATGTTGTGGATCATGGTGCTTCATATGGGTAAGGTTATTATTAATAACCTGAGTGATTTTTCCCAGTATGGTTATAAGTTGTTCAGCACCACTTGCATTGCCAGCTACACAATAATTATCTTGAGTATGAGGGAAATCCATACCTAGATTATGTGCGTCGATATGGTTTCCATTCCTTTCACTAGAGGCCATTTCTTAATAATGGAATACACTAGATTAATTTATGAATCACAATATAAAATTCCAAACTAGTAAAATACCTAACATAAATTGAATTGTTTATGCATATAATCCACAATCATAATAAATTTTTTCTTTGAGGAGGTATTTACTCATAAATCCTTTATATTGGTTTGTATAGAAAATATGAATTATCATAAACATATCCCCCATGAGTGTTGTAACCAAGAGTGCTGCAAGGCCCATTGTCGTGTACTAGGATAACCTAGGTCAAGACTGAAACTCCTTGTCAGATTTTTCAATCCTAGGTACAACAGTTCCAGAGATGCCTCTACCTACTCGTATCCATACAAGCATGTATGTCTTGGAAAACTCACAAAATCTCAACATTCCCGAAATTCTAGGAATTTCTTTTATATTGATCCTCAAAGTTAATATTCAGGTAATGTTCTCTAATCAGAGTTTTTCTAAATCTAGTTTCCAAGGTTTATACTAAACTTCCTATGATACCAATTATAATGCCCCAACCCCTGTTACCCCGAGTCGGTTCATTATTACATATCCTTGGCATGATCACAATATATCATGTCTCGAAAGACCAATTAGTTTAGTAGCCTTCGAAGTACTAGATACATACATAAGTTTTACATTACATTATGAAATGGAAAAAACACATTGTGTTCCCTTTGAACACACTCATATCCATTATCCTATTTTTGTATGTTAATCATAATATACATCTTTGCATCCTGGGAAAAATAAAACATAGAAAGGCGTTAGCTCAGATGATCAGTAAGGATAACAATGTAGCAAAAACAATCATAAATAAGAATAAACATTTGAGGAAATTTATAAGAATAAAACACAAGACTTTTAAACATAAACTTCATCATAATATGGAAAATATAAATCAAATAATTCCATTTACTTATTCACAAGGATATTTTTCTAGTTGAATAATCACATGTAATATCAATAGCTAATTTCATTTAGATGGAATGCATAATGTCAGACATAATAACCACATAGTCAAGGCCTCGTGCCAAGACTACAAACAAGATTTTTCATGGCCTTGTTCCAAGACACTAGTTTGTCTCATGAGACCAACTTATTCATCAAGGAGCTATTGCAGGCTCCACCTATCACTTACTATGTCCAATGCATTCCTCATATGAAAAGGTTGAAACATAACATAAGCATTCGTTTTAAAACTAGCATACAAAATGTTAATACTTTAACTATAAACCATGAATGGGATAAAAATAACACATCCACATTAAAACATGTCACAAACTATTCAATATAATATGGAATATTGTATCATAATAAATAAACATCAAACAAGTGTAAAATCCATAAAAGGATGTTGACATAGATGAAATCAAAACCATTTGAGAGAATTTTATCTTTCTATTTTAAAAGCATTTAAAATAAATATAATTATAAAAGAAAACATTTAATTTTAAAATATTCTTATAATCATGTAAGATAAAAATTGAATATTTTATAACGGAGGAAAATAGTTTCACCCTCTATATAAGTAAAAAAACATTCATACCTTAATTCATCGAAAAGGTCATAAAGTACCTTGTTTGGAAAGTGATGGAAAGATTCATTTCAAAAAAAATTTATTAAAAGTAAAATGAGGGTATAAATGACTTTAACCCATATTCTAGTAAATATTAAAAATGTTTTGAAATTCATTTTTAAGAAACAACTATTTGGTTTATAAAGCATTCCCAGTAAATACTTATGTATAAACAACTTTGGATAATGAAGAGATTGTAGAATTAACACTTACAATTAACTTTTCCTTAGTAGAGGGTACTTTAACATCATGTATTATTTTTAAATAATTTTTATCAAATTATACAAAAACCACATACATAAATATGATATCATATATGATCTTATAATATTTAATTGTTAATGATATTTCCGTAGTATCATTGTTTCGGGTGTTAACAGATTTGTTTTCCTTTATATGTTTTGTTATGTAAGTCACGTTTGTTATGTATAAGATATATTTTATTCATATACATAATTATACTAAGTTATTTAACATTATTTTAATCATAAAATGAAACTTATCCTGGAATGGTTACGATGTGGAATGAATCTCATCGCGTTCATGGACACGGTAATTCGTACATACGCACAAGCGACGATATCATTATATTGATGACAAAATATTTTGTAATTGGATGGTATATCCTTTATAAAAAATCATTAAAATGTTATATTTATTATTTAAGTCAATTATACTAATTATTATACCCATCTAAATAATGAAGTGTTGAATAACCAACCACACCACGACGTGGAGACGGTAAGTCGTAGGTACACACGTATGGTGAATTTGTCATTCATAGGATAGATAGAACAATGACTATGGTTGTATAATATTTTTAATAACATCACAGTATGTATAGGGTACTAGATTTATTATTTTGGTATAGAAACAACAAAGAATGAGTAAGTGGAGGAAGAAAATAACATCGAAAGAGGTGATGAAATTATTACCTCTTCTTCGGGTGTTTCCTTTGGATTTGATCAAAAGGGATACTTAAGTGGGATTATGATAAAGGTTTAGCCTCTAGGTTGAATTGAGGGTAGTTGGGAGGATATTTGAGTAGGTTATGGCTGATCAAAATGGATTTGGAGGTGTGATATTAAGATAAGGGTGAGTACTCTTTTATAAGATAGGTGAGGGTCACTTTATGAAAATCCGAAAATATTAATTTATTATACAATTATATTCGGTTTATAATGGCTCCAAAAGAATTTATTTGAATGATAAGGTTGTTATTGATAAAAAAGATCTCAACCAATAGGTTTTAGATAAGTTTAGGTCACCATATTAACATTATATTTTTTATTTAACTCTTAGTTAAATAGTTCAAATTTTACCATATATTCTTGTATTATTATAATAAATGGTTAATAAAATTACTATAAATATTCCAAGAGAACTAAAAGTGGTTCATTATGGACGTATATAAACTTATATACGACCTTTGGAAAAACCTTATATTTTTAGAAATTTTATATCAATTAATAATATAGTAATTTTTTTACAAACTCATTTATGTCAATTTCGACACTATTTAGTATTTGGTTTTTGTGAAAGTAAAATAAAATTGATTAATTAGAAAAAATAAGTTAAATCAATTATAACATTTCATATTAACCTAGATAATTATTTGAATTCATCAAAAGTCACAATTTACATTTATTTGGATATTTATAATATCAATTATTTTTATCATTCATTAATAAGGTAATTACTTCATCATCATTGTGCCATAAATAAAATTAATTATTTAATGTAAAAAAATAATAGATAAAATACCATTTTATAGGAAATATTTTTAGATTTATAATGAATATTTATAGTCTAATTTATCTTATGTATAACCCTATATTAAAAATGGATTATTTATTAAATTTGAATTTAAAAATATTAACTCTTCTTTAAATAAAATAAAAAAATGTCTTAATCTAATCCATGCGGAACAAAGAGGATAATATTTTATTCATAAGGTTTATTTTGGTCAAAAAACACTTATCCAATAGAATTAGGACATGTGTTAGGATAATTAAGATATCACTTTTACCTTTTACTACCCTATTTACTTTTAACCATGGTAAATAAATTTCAAAAGTTACTATTTACCAAAAATTATTTTCTTCCTATTGAACCTAATTTTAATTACTAATGTCAATCGTGTCTCTTATATTTTTGATATTCAATTCCTTGAAGTGGTAAAATTATGTTTTATGTATATTTTCAAATGTGCCTAGAGGGTGGGTAAAAGACGATAAAATGTTCAATAAAATTTTATACATCTAGTTTTTTTATAAAATGACTCCAAGGAATTACATTAAACTTATATAAGTATTATGTATCAATTTTGAACTATAATAAATTTAAATAAAATAAATAATTATTTAGATAAAAAGTAGGTTTTAAATAAATGTTTTTCACTATTCATAAAAAATTGGAAGTTTTCATAAAAATACCAAAAATTCACCCTAATATAATTTTGATATTCTGAATCCAAAAATGAAGTCCATTTTGATAAATAAAATTTATAAAATTTCAAAAAAGTTTGTATTACTATTCATAATGGTAATTTTTATTGGACATAGTGTGCTAGAACTCGAAGTTGCGTACATCGAGAGCTATTGCATTATTCAAAGAGAAATGTATCGTTGAAGCTTAGGGTGTTACATTCTTCCCTACTTCCAATAATTTCATCCGAAAAATTTCTAGAATACTAATGCACAAAAAGATTCGGGAGGTTCTTCAACATAAGTTCCTCGTGATCCCACAGTGCCTCTTCCATCTTATGGTTTCTCCGTAGAACATTTACCAGATAAGTCATCCAGTTTCTCAAAACTTGCTCCCTGGTATCAAGAATCTTGATAGGCTCTTCACAATAAGACAGATCGGGTTCCAGTTCTATTTCTTCATAGGTAAGTATATTCCTTGGGTTGCGCAAGAATTTTCTCATTAGTGATACATGGAATACATCATGAACTTTGAAGAGAGACTTGTATAAAATGCCAAATGGTAAGCTACAACTCCAATTCATTCTAGAATTTTGAATGGTTTGATATACATGGGACTTAATTTACCTTTCTAACGGAATCATATAACACCCTTCCAAGGAGATACCATCAAGAAAACTGGAACTCCTACTTGAAATTCCAAATCCTTAATTCGTTTATTGGCAAATCTATTTTTCCTACTTTCAGATACTTTGATGTGGGTTTGGATAATCTTCACCTTTTCCATTATTTCCTCAACAAGTTTTGGGCCTACGAGTTTTCTTTCAGCAACATCATCCCAATATGTTTTTGTGCGACATCTCTTTCCATATAATTCTTTATATGGTGCCATTTGAATACATGAATTGATTCTATTGTTATAGGAAAATTATACCAGAGGTATATATTGATCCCACATACTTGGAAAGTCACATGAGCAGGATCTCAACATGTCTTCTATAGTTTGAATAGTCTATTCTGATTGCCTATTGAGGGTAATAGGCAGTGATCAAATGAAGTTTAGTATCCAGGGACTTCTGAATACTTTTCCAGAATCTTTATGTAAAATGGGAATCACAATCATAAAAAATTGATAGGGGTACTCCATGAAGTCTTAAAAAATCATTAATATATATTATTGCTAAACTCTCAAGTGGTAAATCTTCTTGTATAGAAAAAAATGTGTGGTCTTGGAAAGACGATCAACAATGGCCCTTATTGCATCATTCATTCTAGGAGTCTTTTCTATTTAAATTATAAAGTCCATCATAATATCATCTCATTTCCCCTCAGTTATGGGAAGAGGTTGCTTGACTCCTCCAGGATGTTGTCTTCTAGCCTTAACCAATTGACAAACCATACATCTTGACACATAATCAGCAATCTCCCTCTTCATGTTATCCCCCCAAAAATGTTCTTCAAATATATATACAACTTAGTGATACCAAAGATTATATATAAATTGGAGCTATGAGATTCATCCAACAATTCCCTTTTTAGATCAGGTGTATCAGGAACACGATGCCTCCTCTCAAATTTCAAAATTCCATCTATATATATTAAGTCAATCAATCTCACATCATTCACAGCTTTATTTTTCTTTTGAATCTCATCATCATCAATCTGGGAAATTTTTATCCTTTTTAGTAAATATGTTTTGGAAATCATTTGAAAAAGTATTGATTTTTCACCTTCCATGATTATTCCCATATCCATATTTACAAGATCTGTGAACATAGGATCCCTTTCGACTCTGATCTGGTTCAAAACTCCAAGATCCATTCTGCCCAAATCATCTTCCACCTTATTTGCCTTCCCCATGTGGTAGTGTATATGGGAATCATAATCTTTGAGTAGTTCAATCCATCATATTTTCCTTATGTTGATTTCTTTCTTTGAGAAAATATACTTCAAACTCTTATGGTTGGTATATATCTCACATTTTTTACCATATATATTGTGTCTCTGTTTATTCAAAGAAAATATTAAAGCTGCTAACTCAAGTTCATAAGTGGGATAGTTTTGTTCTTGAAATCTTAGTTGTTGTGTTTCATAGGAAATAACCCTATCATTACGCATAAATACACAACTCAGTCCTTTATTTGATGCATCACTATAAATGAAAAACCCATAATTCCCTAATAGTGGAGTTAAGATATGATAATTGATTAATATTTTCATCAATTATTCAAAAACATCTTCACAATCTTTTATCCAAAAAAATTTAACCACTTTACGTGTGATAACGGTTAAGGAGTTAGCCAATCTCGCCAAATTCAAGACGAAGCACAGATAATAACCTACCAAACCAATAAAACTACATACCTCAGTTATACTCACCGATGATGGACATTATTGGAATGCATATTTCTTTAAAGGATCAATAGAGATTCTATCCTTAGAGACAATATGGCCAAGAAAAGAAATCTCATAAAGCTAGAATTCACACTTTCTAAACTTCCCATATAATTCTTTCCTTTTCAGAGTATTTAAAATAGTGCACAAGTGATTTTCATGATCTTTATAGATTTTAGAGTATACTAATATATCATGAATAAATACCACTACAAAATCATCCAGATATTCCTTGAAAACTCTATTCATTAGATTCATGAAGAAATAGGGTGCATTAGTCACTCAAAAAGTCATTACTGTAAACTTGTAACGCCCATACCTAGAATGAAATTCTATCTTTAGAATGTCTTCCATCTTCACAAACAACTGATGATATCTAGATCGAAGGTCAATCTTTGAAAAATATTGATCTCTATGAAGTTGATCAAATAAATCATCAATGCAAGGTATGAGATAATTTTTCTTTATTATTATAGCATTGATCTCCTTATAGTCAATACACATACACATAGATCCATCTTTATTATTTACAAAAAAATCGAGGATCCCCATGGAGAAATACTAGGGTGAATAAATCCATTATTACTCAATTCCTCTAGTTGTTTATTTAGTTCCACTAATTCCACATTGTCCATTATTTAAGGGGTCTTTGGTATGGCCCTTGAACCAGGAATTAAATCAATGGAAAACTCAATTTCTCATTCTGGAGGATGTCTAGGTAAATCCTATGGAAACACATCAACATATTCTTTCACAATAGGTACATTCTCTATTTAAAAATTCATTTACTCACACCTAGTTATTTCATTCTCTTCCTCCCTAATAATTGAATTTAGTAGAGCTACTGGGAGTGGATCTAGATTAGAATCAGATGGTGACATTTCTTCTCTAATGATAAGGTGCTCTTTATCATCATCAAAAATTTTAACCAACTTATTCTTATAATAAATTTTTGCATCATGGTCTGAAATCCAATCCATACTGATGATTATTTCTAATTCAATCATGTTTATGATGATGGTATCTGTAGATAAAGCACGTTTATATACCCTAATGGGAATATATTCAAAAAACATTACTACAATGATACTTCCCTAAGGAGTTTTGATTGGAAACTCCCTTGTTTAATCAAATTAGAAATTTCAAATTTTCTTAGCAAACTGGGATGATATGAAACAATGTGATGATTCAGAATCAAATAATGCATTGGATAATTTTGGGGAAACCATTAAATTAAATTCCACCATGTTATTCGAAGTTTCAACCTCAGTGGTAGTGATTTCATAAACATGGCCTTGCTCCCTAGTCCTTTTCTGAGGTAATATTCCATGGTGCTTAGGAAATTCATTGGAAAAATACCCCATTTCTCTAAAATTGTATCATTCAACATTGAAAGCCTCTTTATTTCCCATGAAATCACAAGCTTGGTGGCCTTTTTCACCACACATGTAACAGAATCCCATTCCTTTTAGGAATGTACAATGGTGTTTCATCCCACATTTACTATAGGATAGAAATTCAAATTTTCCCTTATTCACCTTATTTCCATTTCTAGAGTGTTCAATAGATCTCTTCTTCTCTTTCTTTGCATTATATTCGTAAGACTTGGAGATTTCCATTTCAATCTTGATAGTACATGAGACAGTATCTTCATACGATGAGAAGGATTGTTAGACTAATGCTCGATGGAGAAATGGTTTTAACCCATCAAATAATCGATCAATCCTACTCCTTGTGTTATGTAAATAATATATTGCATGCCTTATTATCCTTGTAATGTTAGCCTCATATGTTGAGATATTCTCATAGTCCTTTTTCCTCAGCCTCAAAAATTGTCTTTCCATATTTTCTTGATGGTCACGAGGAATTTATTTTTCAAATAATTTTTTTAAACTCTCTGCATTCCATAATTGATACATCTTCATCCTCCTTTTTGTTTTGAATTAATGACCACCATTGATCTGTATCTCATGTGAGGTGATAAATTTCCAAGACAACTTTTTCCCATTTGCAACTCCCCAAAGCATGATATATTTCCTCTACGGAACTAATCCATTGCTCAACTACAAATGGATTTGTAGTCCCATTCCATGTTGGTGGTTGTTGCATCCGGAAGTGGTCTAACATAGATCCTCCGCATTGTGAACCAGGGTGCTCCATAAGTGAATGATTATTATTCATAACCTGAGTGAGTTGTCCCAGTATGGTAATAAGTTGTTCTACACCAGTTTTATCACCATCTCTACTATAATTATCTTGATTAGTAGGTCAATACCATCATTGATTATGTGTGTTAATACGGTTTCCATTCCATCCACTACGCGCCATTTCTAAATGATGGCATACACAAGATTAGTTTATGAATCACAATACATAATTCAAAACTAGTAAAATACATAACATAAATTGAACAGTTTATCCATATAATCCACAGTCATAAAAAAATGTCATCTTTGAGGAGGTATTTACTCATAAATCTTTCATGATGGTTTGTAAAGAAAATGTTAATTATCCTAATAATATCCCCTGAGAGTGTCGTAACCAAGAGTGAAGCAAGGCCTGTTGTCATGTACCAGGATACCCTAGGTTAATCCCAAAACTCATTTTGGTGTTTTCACTCCTAGGTATAAATGTGCTAGAGCCACATCTTCCTGCTTGTATCCAGATAGGGTTGTATTTCTTGGAAAATTCAGAAAATCTATACATTACCAAAATTCTAGGAAGTTCTTATATACTAATCCTAAGGGTAATGTTCTCTTATCAGAGATTTTCTAAATCTAGTTTCCATAGTTTGTACAAAACATTCTATAAAAATAAGTGCAATGCTCTGACCCTAGTTACCCAAAGTCAGTAAATTATTACATAACATTGGCATGATCACAAGAGATAAAGTCTCTAAAGACCGATTAGTTTAGTAGCCTTGGAAGTACTAGATACATATATAAGTTTTACATTACAGTATGAAATGTAAAAACAACAAAATTTTGTACCCATTTAACACACTCATATCCCTTAACCTGTTCCTATAGATTAATCATTATATTCTTCTTCACATCCTAGAAAAAATAAAACATAGAAAGGGGTGAGCCCAGATGCTCAGTAAGGATAACAATATATCTGAAACTATCATAAATAAGAATAAACATTTAAGGAAATGTATAAGACTAATACAAAATAATTTTCAACATAAAATTCAAAATAATAAGGAAAAGATAAATCAATTAATTCCATTTACTTATTCACATGTATATTCTACTAGTTGAATAATCACCTGTAATATCAATAGCCAATTTCATTATAATGAAATTCAAAATACCGGACATCATTAAAACATAGTCAAATCCTTGTTCCAAGACTAAAAATAATATTTTTTCAAGGCCTCGTGCCAAGACACTAGTTTTTCTAATTATACCTACCAATGCCTCGAGGAGCTATAGCAGGCTCCACCCGAATTTTACTAAGTCCAATGCATTCCCCATATGAAAAGGTTGAAACATAACATAAACATTTATATTAAAAATAGCATATTAAAAGTTACTACTTTAACCATAAACCATGAATGGTATAAAAATAGCACATACATAGTCAAACATGTCACAAAACCATCAACATAATATAGAATATTGTATCATAATAAATCACCTTCAAACAAGTGTAAAATCCATCAAAGGATGTTCACATAGATTAAATAAGAACCATTTGAGATAAATTTATCTTTATATTTTGAAATTATTTAAAATTAAAATAATTATAAAAGAAAACATTTATTTTGGGAATATTCTTACAAACATGTAAGGGAAAATTCAAAGGTGTTATAATGGAGGAAAATAGTCTCACCCGCCATATAAGTTAAAAAACATTCTTACATTAATTCATCGAAAATGTCATAAAGTACCTTGTTTGGAAAGGGATAGAAAGATTCCATTAAAACCATTTTATAAAAATTCAAAAAGGGTATAAATGAATTTAAACCATAATCTAGTAAATAGTAAAATTGTTTTCAAATAGATTTTTATGAAACATGGATGTGGATGATAAAGAGGTTTGAGTAGATACTTACGTATAAAAAACCTCAGATAATGAAGAGATTGTAGAATTAAAACTTTCCTTGAACATTTACTTAGTCGAGGGTACTTTAACCACATGTATAATAGTTAAATCATTGTTATTAAATTATACAAGAATAGTATACATAAATACGATATCATATATGATCTTACAATATTTCATTGTTTATGATATTTCAATAGTATCATTGTTTCAGGTGTTAACAGATTTGTTTTCCTTTAAATGATTTTTTACATAAGTCAAGTTTGTTATTGATAGGATGTTTTTTGATTCATATAAATAATTATATAATGTTTATAAAGATTATTTTTAATCAGAAAATGAAAAATATTCCTTAATTTTTGCGATGGGGAATGAATCTCATCGCGTTCATGGAGATGATAATCCGTATGTACGCACGAGCGATAATATCTTCTGTTGATGGTGAAATAACATGTAATTGGATGGTATATCATATATAAATAATCATTAAAATTTTATATTTTCTATTTACATCAATTATATTAATTATTATACCCATAAAAATAATAAAGTGTTGAATAACAAACTTCACGACGATGTGGAGACGGTAATCCATATGTACACACATATAGTGACTTTTTCATTCATAGGATAGATAGAATAATGAATATAGTTGTAGCATATTTATAATAACATCATAGTATGTATAAGGTACTGTATTTATTATTTTGTTATGGAAACAACAAAGAAATAGGAAGTTGAATAACAAAAGAACTTTGAAATGGGTGATAAATCATTTCCTCTTCTTTGGGTGCTTCCTTTTGATTTTATGATAAGGGTTCCTTAGGTTGGATTTTGATACAATCGAGGCCTCTGGGTTGACATGATGGTAGTTGGGAGGATATTTTAGTAGGTTTTTTTCTGAGAAAAATGGATTTGGAGGTATGAAATTAAGATAAGGTAGGGTTCACTTTTATAAAATAGTCGGGGGTCACTTAAGAAAATCTTGAAATATTAATTTATTATACAATCATATTCAGTTTACAATAGCTCGAAAAGGATTAACTTAGAGGATAAGGTGGGGATGGGTCGAAAAACCTTCAAAAATAGGTTTTATATAGGTTTAGGTCACCATATTAACCTTATCTTTTATATTTAAATCTTAGTTAAATAGTTTATCTTTTACTATGTATTCTTGTATTATTATAATAAATGGTTAATAAACTTAGTATAAAAAGCCTAGAAAACCCCAAGTGGATAATTAATGACATATCTAACCTTTTCTAAGTCCTTTTTTCAAACCTTATATTATTATAAATCTTATATCAATTAATAATATAGTATTTTTTTTAAAAACTCATTAAAGTCAATTTTCACACTATTTAGTATTTGCTTTTTGTGAATGTCAAATCAAAACATGATTACTTTGATAAAAATAAATTAAATCAGTACTAAAATGTCATATTAACATATAAAATTAGTTTAATGCATCAAAATCCTCAATTTACATTTTTTTGGTTATTTATAATATCCATTATTTTATGCTTTCATTAATAAGGTAATTAATGTACCATCACTATGTCTAAAATAAATTTTATTATTGAATGTCTAAAAATTATAAATAAAATACCATTAATTAGGAAATATCTTTATATTTATAATGAATATTTATAGTCTAATTTATATTATGTATGACCATATATTAAAAATGTTTTAGTTATTAAACATTGAATTTAACACTTTTAACTCTTCTTTAAATAAAATAATAATAAATTTCCTAATCTAATACTAGTGGATAAAAGAGGATCATATATTATTCCTAATTTATATTTTGGTCTAAGTACACTTATCCAATATAATTAGGATAGGTGTTAGGGTAATATATTATCCTTTTTACATTTAATTTCCATATTTACTTTTAACCGTGGTAAATAAAATTTAAATTTTACTTTTCACCAAAAATTATTTCCATCCAATTGAACGACAATTTACTAAATTAGGTCAACTGTGTCTCTTGGATTTTTTTGAAATTCAATTCACAGAAGCGATAAAATTATGTTCTATGCAAATTTGCTCATGTGCCTAGAATGTGGGTAAAAGATGTTAAAATGTTCAATAAAAATTTATATTTATAATTTTATTATAAAATGACTCCAATGAATTAGATTGAACTTATATAGGTATTATTTATCTATTTTGACCTAAAAAAAATTTAAATTTAATAAATAAATAATTAAATAAAAACTTGGTTTTAAGCAATAACACAGTGTTTTTTACTATTAATTAAAAATTGAGAGTTTTTAGAAAAATAAAAAAAATTCACTCTAAGATAATTTTTATATTCTGAATCCAAAAATGAAGTCCATTTTGAAAATAAAATTCATAAAATTTAAAAAAGTGGGTATTACTATTCATAATGGCTAGTTTAATTGGTCATGGTGTGCTAGAACTTGAAGTTTCATACAATGCATGCTATTTCATTATTCATAGAGAAACATACCGTGGGAGCAAGGGGTGTTACATTCTTCCCTCCTTCAAATAATTTCATCCTCGAAATTTCTAAAATACTAATGCATAAAAATATTTTTGTGGTTATTCATCATTAGTTCCTCGGGTTCTCATGTTGCCTCTTCCATATTATGGTTTTTCAATAAAAATTTTAAAAAACAAGTCATCAGGTATCCCAACACTTATTCTATGGTAATAAGAATAATGACAGGATATTAACAATAAGATAGATTGTTTTCAAGTTATATTTCTTCATTGTTAAGTACATGCGTTGGGTCAAGCATGTATTTTCTCAATAGTGATACGTGGAATACATCCTGAACTTTGGAGATACTTGGATGCATTTCCAAATTGTAAGCTACATCTCCAAAAAAAAATTAGAATTTCCAAAGGTCTGATGTACCTGGGACTTAATTTACCCTTCTTACTGAATCGTATAACACCCTTCCATGGAGATTCCTTCAAGAAAACATGATCTCTTACATGAAATTCCAAACCCTTCCTTCGGTTGTCGGAAAATCTCTTTTGCCTACTTTGAGATGATTTGATGTGGGTATGGATAATCCTCTCATTTTCCATTGTTTCCTCAACAAGTTTTGGGCCAATGAGTTTTCCTTCACCAATATCATCCAAACTACTTTGTGTGTGACATGTCTTTTCATATAACACATCATATGGTGCCATCTGAATACATGATTAGAAGCTAATAATTTAGGAAAATTATAACAGAGGTAAATATTGATCACACAAACCTTGAATGTCAAGTGAGAAAGATCTCAATATGTCTTCTAAGGTTTGAATAGTCCATTCTAATGGTCCATCAGTTTGAGGGTGGTAGGTAGTGCTCAATCAAAGTTCGGTATCTAGGTTCTTCCCAAGAATTTTCCAAAATCTTATTCTAAAATGGGGATCACGATCATAAACAATTGATAGGGGTACTCCATGACGTCTTACAACTTCATTAATATATATACTTGATAAAAATTCAATTGGTAATCCTTCTCTTATAGAAAGAAAATGTGTTGACTTGGTAAGACGATCAACAATGACCCATATTGCATCATTCCTTCTAGGATTTTTTGGTTGTCCCATGAAAAACTTCATCATAACATCATCCCATTTCCACTAAGGTATGGGAATAGATTTCATGACTCCTCCAGGATGTTGTCTTCCTACCTTAACCTATTGAAAACCCATATATCTTAACACATAATCAGCAATCTCCCTCTTAATGTTCTCCCACAAAAAATGTTCCTTCAAATCTCTATACATTTTAATGCTTCAAGGGTGTATAGAAAAATTGGATCTATGAGAATCATCCAACAATTCCCTTTTTAGATAAGTTATATCAAGAACAGAAATTCTCCTCCCAAATTTCAAAATTCCATCTTCATATACGAAGTCAATCCATCTCCCATCATTCACAGCTTCAATTTTCCTTTAAAACTCCTCATCATTAGTCTGAGAACTTTTTATCCTTTCTAGTAAAGATGGTTTTTCAACCATTTGAAAAATTATAGATGTTTAACCTTCTATGATTTTTCTCATATCAATCTATACTATATCCATGAACATATGATCTCTTTCAACACTCATCCTACAAAAAACTTCATGATCTTTTCTGCTCAAAGCATCCGCCACCTTATTTTCCTTCCCAAGGTGGTAGTGTATAGTGAAATAATAATCTTCGAGCAATAAAAGTCATCGTCTTTTCCTCACGTTGAGTTACTTCTATGAGAAAATATACTTCAAACTCTTATTATCAGTATATATCTCATATTTTTCAACATAGAGATAGTGTCTCTATATCTCAAATGAAAAGATTACAACTTCTAACTCAAGATCATGAGTGGGATAGTTTATTCATGTATTTTTAGATTTCGTGATGCATAGGAAATTACCCAATCATTCTGCATAAGGAAACAACCTAGTCCTTTCTTGGGAGCATCAATATAAATAAAAAACCCATAATTCTCCGATGGTAGAGTCAATATAGCATCATTGACTAATATTTTCTTCAATTATTCAAAAAAATCACACTCTTTTGTCCAAAAAAATTTAACCCCTTTACGAGTGACATTGGTTAATGGGTTAGCCAATTGGGAGAAATCCTAGATAAAACGCCGATAATAACCTACTAAACCAAGAAAACTATGTACCTAGGTTATACTCGTCGGTGCTGGCCATTCTTGGATTTCCTTTGTCATTGAATGATCAATTGAAATTTTATCATTAGAGAAAATATGGCCAAGAAAATAAATCTCTTGAAGCCATAATTCACACTTGTTAATCATCCTATATAATTCATTTCCTCTAAGAGTCTTTAGAATATTGCGCAAGTGATTTTCATGATCTTTGTAGCTTTTGGAGTATACCAAGATATCATCAATAAATACCACTACAAAGTCATCAAGATATTCCTTGAAAACTCTATTCATTAGATCTATAATGAAAGAGAGTGAATTTCTCAGTCCAAAAGGGATTACTATAAACTCGTAATTACCATACCTAGTACGAAATGTTATATTCGAAATATCTTCCTTCTTCATATAAAATTGATGATATCCATATTGAAGGTCAATCTTTGAAAAATATTGATCTCCATGAAGTTAAATGAATATATAACCAAAGAAAAGTACGGGATACATGTTCTTTATTGTTATATCATTGATCTCCCTACAATCAATGTACAACCTCATAGATCCATCTTTCTTCTTCAGAAAAAGAACAGGGGCTCCCCATAGAGAAACACTAGGGTGAATAAATCCTTTACTACTCCATTCCTATAGTTGTTTCTTTAATTACACTAATTAAAAAGTGGCCATTCTATAAGGGGTCTTCAATATAGGGATTGACCCAGGAATTAAATCAATATAAAACTCAGTTTCATGTTCTGGTGGATGTCCATGTAAATCCTCTAGAAACAAATCAGCATATTCTTGCACAATTGGTAGATAATATATTTGAACATTCCTTTCCTCGAAGATAGTTATTTCATTCTCTTCCTCCCCAATAATTGAATTTAGTAGAGATATTGAGGGTGGATCTAGATAAGAATCAGATGGGGATGTTTCTGCTCTATAGATAAGGTACTCCCTATCATCATCAGAAATTGTAACATCATTCTTCTTACAATAAATTTTTTGCATCATGGTCAGAAATCCAATCCATACTAACAATTAAATCAAATTCAATCGTGGGTATGACAATGATATCGGAAGTTAAAGAATGTTTATATTCCCTAATAGGAACTGATTCACAAAACATTGTTACAATGATACTTCCCTTCGGATTTTTGATTAAAAATCTCTTGTTAAATAGAATTATAAGTATCTAATTTTCATAGCAAACTAGGAAACCATTAAATTACCTACCACCATTTCATTTAGAGCTTCAATCCTTGTAGTAGTGATTTCATGAGCATGGCCTTTCTCCCTTGGAATTTTTAATGGTAAGTTTATTTTTCTCTTAGGAATTTCATTTTAAAAATGCCCTATTTTTCTACAATTGTAGCATTCAATAATGAAAACCTCTTTATTTCCCTTGCAATCACGATCATGGTGGACTTTTTCACCACATTTGTAATAGACTCTCATTCCCTTCAACAAAGTACTGGGAAGTTTCTTCCCACATTTATTGTAGTTTGGAAATTCAACTTTTCTTTCTTCCCCTTATTTCTATTTCTAGAGTGTTCAAGAGATATATTCTTCTCTTTCTTTGTTTTAAAGTTATATGATTTAGAGAATTCATTTTCTATCTTGATAGCACATGAGACAATATCTTCGTATGATGAAAACGATTGTGAGACTAATGCTCGACGGAGAAATTGTTTTAACCCCTAAAATAATAGATCAATATTACTCCTTGGGTTACATATATAATCTGTTGTATTTCTTTCAAACCTTGTAAAGTTAGCCTCATACTTTGCGACATTCTCATCCTCAAATTGCCTCAGACTCAGAAATTGTCTTTCAATATCAACTCTATGGTCACAAGGAAAGTATTTTTCTAAAAAAATATCATTAAACTCCCTAAATTATATATTTTATACTTATTCATCCTCCTTTGTAATTTTAATTAATGACCACCATTGATCTGCATCTTCTATGAGGCGATAAACTGCCAAGAAAACTTTTTCCCTTTCACAGCTACACAATGCATGAAATATTTCCTATAAGGAACTTATCCATTACTCAGCTATAAATTTATATTTTGTCCCATTGAATGTTGGTGTTTCTTGCCTCATGAAGCAGTTTTACATTTAACCTCCATGTTGTGGATCAGGGTGCTCCATACGGGTAAGGTTATTATTCACAACCCGAGTTAGTTTTCCCAGAATGGTTATAAGTTGTTAAAAACCAATTTCATCACCAAACGCACTATAATTATCTTGAGTAGGAGGTAAATACCTATATAGATTACATGTGTTTATACGGTTATCATTCCTTCCACTAGGTGTCATTTCTAAAAAATGGCATACACTAGATTAGTTTATGATTCACAATACATAATTCCAAAAATAATAAAATACCTAACATAAATTCAATAGTTTACGCATATAATTCATAATCATACAAAAATGTTTTCTTTGAGGGGGTATTTACTCATAAATCATTCATAATTGTTTGTAAATAAAATGTGAATTATCCTAAGTGTATCCAACAGGAGTGTCATAACCAATAGTGAAGCAAGGCCCGTTGTTGTGTAACAGGATACCCCAGGTCAACCATGAAACTCCTTTTCGGAGTTTCCACTCCTAGGTACATCTTTTCCAAAGACACCTCAACCTACTAGTATCTATGCAAGGATGCATTTCTTGGAAAATTCACAATATCTCCACATTACCAAAATTATAGGATGTTCTTCAATACTAATCGTCAAAATCTATCTTAGAGTACTGTTCTCTAATCAGAGTTTTTCTAAATCTAGTTTCAAATATTTGTACTAAACTTCCACAAATACCAACTATAATGCCCAGAAACTATTTACCTAGATTCTGTTCATTATTACATAACATTTTCATGATCAAAAGAGATCAAGTCTCAAAAGATCAATTAGATTACTAGCCTTGGAAGTACTAGATAAATACACAAGTTTAACATTACATTATGATAAGGAAAAAAAACAAGATTGTGTCCCCTTTTAACACACTCATATCCCTTAGCCTATTCTTGTAGGTTCATCAGAATATACTTCTTCTAATCCTGGGAAAAATAAAACATATAAATTGGTGAGCTCAGATGCTCAATAAGGATAACAATATAGCGTAAACTATCATAAATAATCATAATCATTTAAGGCAATGTATAAGACTAAAACAAAAGCCTTTTAAACATAAAATTCATCATAATATTGAAAAGATAAATCAAATAAGCTCATTTAATAATTCACATGGATATTCTACAAGTCGAATAATCACATGTAATATAAAAATCCAATATCATAATGATGGAATGCATAATGTCGGACAATATAACCACATAGTCAAGGTCTCATGCCAATACTAAAAATAAGATTTTTTCAAGGCCATGTGCCAAGACACTAGTTTGTCTCAGGACACCTATCGATGCATCAAGGAGATATACCAGGCTCCACCCGTCACTTACTAAGTCCAATGCATTCCTCATATGAAAAGTTGGAAACCTAACATAAACATTCGTATTAAAACTAGCATATGAAAGGTTAATAATTTAACCATAAACCATTAATGGTATAAAAATAACACATCCACAGTCAAGCATGTCACAAAACTTTCAGTATAATATGGAAAATTGTATCATAATAAATAAACTTCAAATTAGTGTAAAATCCATCAAATGGTGTTGACATAGATGGAATGAAAACCAATTGAGAGAAATTTCACTTTTTATTTTGAAATCATTTAAATGTCACATAATTATATAAGAAAAAATTTATTCTAAAGATATTCATATAATCATGTAAGGGAAACTTTGAAGGTGTTATAATGGAGTAAAATAGCCACAACCTCTATATAAGTTAATAAAACATTCTAACCTTAATTCATCAAAAAGGTTATAAAGTACCTTGTTTAGGAAATGAGGGTAACATTCCTTTCAAAACATTTTATAAAAATTAAAAATAGGGTGTAAATGACTTTAACCCATAGTTCAATAAATAGTAAAAAATTTTGGAAATACATTTGTAAGAAACACAGATGTGGATTAAAAATAAGTCCTAGTAGATATATACGTATAAACAACCTCAGTTAATGAAGAGATTGTAGAATAAACACTTACCTTCAACTTTTCCTTAGTCTAGGGTAATTTAACATATTTTATAATAGTTAAATATTTTTTATTAAATTATAAAAAAAATCACATATATAAATATGATATCATATATGATTTTCTAATAATTCTTTTTTAATGATATTTAAATAGTATCATTGTTTCGGGTGCTAACTGATTCATTTTCCATTATATGTTTTGTTAAATAAGTCATGTTTGTTATGGATAGGAAGTATTTTATTAATCTACGGAATGATATTAAGTTCTTAAACATTATTTTTGATCATAAAATAAAAATTATTCTTGAATGGTTATGATAGGGAATGAATCTCATCGCGTTCGTGGAGACGATAATCTGAACGTACGCGCGAGCGACAATATAATTCTATTGATTGTGAAATATTATGTAATTTCATGGTATATCATATTTACAGAATAAATAAAATTTTATATTTATTATTTACATCAATTATACTCATTATTATACCCATCTAAATAATGAAGTGTTGAATGACAAACTACACCATGACGTGGAGACGGTAATCCGTACATACGCACGTTTGGTGACTCTGCAATTTATAAAATGGATATAATGATGAATATGGTTTTATCATATTCATAATAACATCACAGTATGTATAAGGTACTATAGTAACTATTTTTTATGGAAAAAACAATAAAAGATGAAGTGGAAGAAGAAAAGAACTTTGAAAGTGGTGATGAAAATATTACCTCTTCTTCAGGTGCTTCTTTTTGATTTGATCAAAAGGGATAATTAGGTTGGATTATGATCAATTTAGGGCCTCTTGGTTGAATTTGGGTAGTTTGAGGATATTTGAGCAGGTTTTGGAAAGACAAATTCCTTTGTAGGTGTGATATTAAGAGAAGGGGTACCCTTTTATAAGAGAGGTGAGGGTCACTTTAGGAAAAGCTTAAAATATTAATTTATTATAAAATCATATTCAGTTTATAATGGCCCAAAAAGGATTTATTTATAGTATAAGGTGGGGGTGGGCCGAAAAACTCTCAACCAATAGGTTTTAGATAGGTTTAGGTCACCATATTAAGCTTATATTTTAGATTTAACTCTTAGTGAAATAGTTTAACTTTTTCCATGTATTCCAGTATTATTATAATAAATGGTTAATAAACTTACTATAAAAAATAAGAGACCTCCTAGTGGTTCATTATTGACATATATAACCTTATATAAGTCCTTTTATCGAACCATAGATTTTTATAAATATTATATCAATTAATAATACAGTATTTGTTTTAAAAACTCATTTATGTCAATTTTGAAACTATTTAGTATTTGGTTTTTGTGAATGTCAAAAAAAATTATTACTTCTAAAAAAATAAATTTAATCAATACTAACATGTCATATTAACCTATAAAATTAGTTTAATGAATCAAAAGTCTCAATTTACACTTATTTGAATATTTATAATATCAACTAATTTAATCATTAATTAATAAGGTAATTACTCCATCATCATTGTGTCATAAATAAATTTAATTATTTAATGTATACAAATTATAAATAAAATACCATTATGTAAGAAATATTTTTATATTTCTAATGAATATTTATAGTCGAATTTATCTTATGTGTAACCCTATATTAAAATGGTTTATTTATTTATCTTTGAATTTAACACTTTTAACTCTTCTTTAAATAAAATAATAATAAATGTTCTAATCTAATCTAAGTGGATCATAGAGGATCATATGTTATTACTAAGGTTGATTTTGGTCGAAAAAAACTTATTCAGTATAATTAGAAATTTTGTTAGGGTAATTATAATATCATTTGTATCTTTAATTACCTAATTTATCATTAATCGTGGTAAATAAAATTCAAATGCTACTCTTCACCAAATATTATTTTTATCCTATTGAACCAAATTTTACTTACTTATGTCAACCGTGTTACTTAGATTTTTGAAACTCAATTCACAGAAGTGGTAAAATTATATTTTATGAAAATTTGTAAATGTTCCAAGAAGGTGGGTAAAAGAGGTTAAAATGTTCAATAAAATTTTATACAACTAATTTTATTATAAAATTACTCCAATGAATTACATTGAACATATATAATTATAATGTATCTACTTTTTCCTAAAATAAATTTAAATCAAATAACTAATTATTTATATAAAAATTTGGCTTTAAACAATAGAGCAATGTTTTTCCCTATTCATCAAAAATTGAAAGTTTTCATAAAAATAAAAAATTGCATTCTAAGCTAATTTTGATTTTATGAATCCAAAAATATAGTCCATTTTGATAAATAAAATATATAAACTTTCAAAAAGTTGGTATTACTATTCATAATAGCAAGTTTGATTGGTCGTGGTGTGCTAGAACTCCATGTTGTGTACAGTGCAAGCTATTGCATTATTCAAAGAGAAACGTACCGTGGAAGCTTGCGGTGTTACATTATTCACTCATTCAAATAATTTCATCCCCAAATTTTCTAAAATACTACTACATAAGAAGACTCGAGTGGTTCTTCATCATAAGTTCCTAGGGTTCCCATGTTGCCTCTACCATCTTATGGTTTCTCCATAGAACTTTTACCAGATGAGTCATCCATTTTCTCAACACTTGTTCTCTAGTATCAAGAATCTTGACAGGCTCTTCACAATAAGATAGATTGGGTTCCAGTTCTATTTCTTCATAGGTGACTACATTCATTGGGAGAGGCATATATTTTCTCGACAGTGAAACATGGAATACATCATGAACTTTGGAGAGACCTGGAGGCATTTCCAAACCGTAAGCTACAACTCCAATTCATTCTAGAATTTTGAAAGGTCTGATGTACCTGGGATTTAATTTACCCTTTTTATCGAATCGTATAACCCCCTTCCATGGAGATACCATGAAGAAAACATGATCTCTTACTTGAAATTAAAAATCCTTCCTTTATTTGTCGGCATAGATCTTTTGCCTCCTTTTAGATTCTTTGATGTTTGTTTGGATAATATTCACCTTTTCCATTGTTTCCTCAACACGTTATTGGCCTATGAGTTTCCTTTCACCAACATCATCACTACAACTTGGTTTGTGACATCTCTTCCCATATAACTCTTCATATGGTGCCATCTAAATACTTGAATAGAAGTTATTGTTTTTGGAAAATTCTACTAGAGTTAAATATTGATCCCACATACCTTGAAAGTCCAGTGGGAAATATCTCAACATGTCTTCTAAGGTTTTAATAATCTGTTCTCATTTTCCATTAGTTTGAGGGCAGTAGGCCGTGGTCAAATGAAGTTCTGCATCCAGGGAATTCTAAGGAAATTTCCAAAATCTTAAGGTAAAATGGGTATCACAATCATAAACAATCGATAGGGGTACTCCAAGAAGTCTTAAAAATTCATTAATATATAGTATTGATAAATTTTCAAGTGGTAAATATTCTCTTATAGCCAGAAAATGTGCTGACTTGGTAAGATGGTCAACAGTGACCCATATTGAATCATTCCTTCTAGGAGTCTTTGGTAGTCCTATGACCAAGTCCATCATTTTTTCATCCCATTTACACTCATGTATTGGAATAGGTTGCATGAATCCTCTAGTATTTTGTCTTCTGGTAATAACCTATTGAAAAATCAAACATCTTGACACATAATTAGCAATATCTCTCTTCATGTTGTCCCACCAAAAATGTTTCTTCAAATATCATTACATCATAGTGCTACCAGGGTGTATTGAGAAATTAGATCTATGAGCATCATCCAATAATTCCGTTTTTAGATCAGGTATATTAAGAACACAAAGCCTCCTCCCAAATTTCAAAATTCCATATTCATATACAAAGTCAATCAATCTCCCATCATTCAGAGTTTTAATTTTCTTCTGAAATTCCCCATCATCAGTCTGAAAACTTTTTATCCTTTCTAGTAAATATGGTTTGGAAACCATTAGAAAATGTATTAATGTTTCACCTTCCATGATTATTCCCATATCCATCTTTACTAGATCCATTAACATTGGATCCCTCTCAACTCTCATACTGGTCAAAACTATGTAATCCTTTCTACTCAAAGCATCTTCCACATTATTTTTCTTCCCTGAGTGGTAGTGTATAGTGAAATCATAATATTTGATTAGTTCAAGCCATCATCTTTTCCTCAAGTTGAGTTCTTTCTGTGAGAAAATATATTTCAAACTCTTGTGATCGGTATATATCTCATATTTTTCACCATAGAGATAGTGTATCCATATCTTCAAAGAAATGATTACAGCTGCTAACATAATATCGTGAGTGGGATAGTTTTGTTCATTAATTTTCAGATTCCATGATGAATAAGCAATAACCTTATCATTATGAATAAGGAGACAACCTATTCCTTTCTTGAAAGCATCAATATTAATAACAAACCCATCATTCCCTGATAGTAGAGTCAATATAGGAGCTTTGACTAATATTTTACTCAATTCTTGAAAACATTCTTCACACACTTTTGTCCAAACAAATTTAACCTCTTTACATGTGATCTTGGTTAATGGGTTAACCAATTAGGAAACAATCAAGAAGAAACTCTGATAATAACCTTCTAGACAAATAAAACTATGTACCTTGGTTACACTCGTCGGTGTTGGACATTCTTGGATTTCCTTTTTCTTTGAAGGATAAATATATATTCTATCCTTAGAGAAAATATGTTCATGAAATGAAATCTCCTAAATCCAAACTTCACAATTGATAAACTTCATATATAATTAATTTCTTATAAGAGTCTTTAGAATTTTTCACAAGTGATTTTTATGACCTCTATAACGTTTTTAGTATACCAAGATATCATAAATAAATACCACTACAAAGTCATCCAGATATTCCTTGAAAACTCTATTCATTAGGTAGATGAAGGTAGAGGGTGCATTAATTAGTCCAAAAGGCATTACTATAAACTCTTAATGCCAATACCTGGTAGGAAATGTTGTCTTCCAAATGTCTTCCTTCTTCACACACAACTGATGATATCCATATCAAAGGTCAATCTTTGAAAAATATCGAGAACCACGAATTTGATTGAATAAATCATCAATCCGAGGTAGGGGATACTTGTTCTTTATTGTTATAGCATTTATCTCCCTATGGTCAATGCACAACCTTATAGATCCATCTTTCTTCTTTACAAAAAGAACATGGGCTCCCCAGGGAGAAATAGTAGGGGCGAATAACTCCTTTATTTCTCAATTCCTCTAGTCGTATATTTAGTTCAACTAATTCCACAGTGGCCATTCTATAAGGGGTCTTTGATATGGTCCTTGAACTAGGAATTAAATCACTGGAAAACTCAATTTCCCGATCTGGAGGATGTCCAGGTTAATCCTCTAGAAACACATCAACATATTCTTGCAAAACAGATTCATCCTCTATTTGAACATTGCTTTCCTCACCCATAGTTATTTCATTCTCTTCCTTCCTAATAATTGAATTTAGTAGAGAAAATGGGGGTGGATCTAGAGAAGAATCATATGGTGACATTTATGCTCTAATGATAAGGTACTTCTTATCATCATAGAAAATTATAACCTCCTTCTTCTTAAAATAAATTTTCACATCATGGTCTGAAAGCCAATCCATACCGAGGATTATGTAAAATTTAGTCATGGGTACGATGATGAGATTAGCAAATAAAGCACATTTATATACCCTAATGGGAACTAATTCACAAAAAAATTATTGTAATGATTTTTCACTTAGCTGCTTTTACTCACAAATCCCTTGTTAAATCAAATTGGAAATATCTTATTTTATTAAAAAACTAGGAAGATATGAAACAATGTTATGATCAATAATCAAATAAATCATTGGTTAATTTTGAGGAAACTATTAAATTACCTACCACCATGTCATTAGGAGTTTCCACCTCAACAGTAGTGATCAAATAAGTAAGAAATTTCTACCATGGCCTTTTCTGAGATAAATTTCCTTGGTGATTCGAACATTCATTTTCATAATACCTCATTTCTCTAAAATTTTAGAATCCAACAATGACAGCCTCTTTCTTTCCCTTTCAATCACGAGCTTGGTGGCCTTTTCCACCACACTTGTAACAGACTGTCATTCCCTTCAGGTAAGTAACAGGGTGTTTCTTCCCACATTTACTGTAGGATAGAAATTTAACTTTTCCCTTCTTCCCCTTATTTCCATTTCTACGGTGTTCAGTATATCTCTTATTCCCTTGCTTTTCTTTAAGTCTTAAGACTTAGAAATTTTTTTTCTCATCTTGATAGCACATGAGATAATATCTTCGTATGATGAGAAGGATTGTGAGACTAATGCTCGAAGGAGAAATGGTTTTAACCTATAAAATAATCAATCAATATTACTCCTTGGGTTATGTATATAATATATTGTATGACATGTTAACCTTGTAAAGTTATCCTCACACTTTGAAACATTCTTATCCTAATTTTCCCACATACTTATAAATTGCCTTTCGTTATCAACTCGATGGTCATGAGGAATGTTTTTTTCTTATAAAATATCATTAAAATCCCTATATTCCATATTTAAAACTTATTCATCCTCCTTTTTGTTTTTAATTAATGAACACCATTGATCTGCATCCCATGTGAGATGATAAACAGCCACAACCACTTTTTCCCTTTTGCTACTCCCCAAAGCATGAAATATTTTCTCTAAGGAACTTATCCATTACTCAACTACAAATGAATTTGTAGCCCCATTGAATGTTGGTGGTCATTTCATCATGAAGTGGTCTAACATTGATCCTCAGCATTGTGGATCATGATTCTCTATAGAGGTAAGGTTACTATTCATAACCTGAGTGAGTTGTCCTAGAATGGTTATAACTTTTTCAGCAATGGTTACATCACCCACTCCACTATAATTATAATGGGTAGGAGAGAAATCCCTAAATGGATTTATTGTATTGATACGGTTTCCATTCCTTCCACTTGGCGCCATTTCTAAAAAATGGAATACACTAGATTAATTTGTGAGTCACAATACATAATTCCAAACTAGTAAAATACCTTACATAAATTAAACAGTTTATGCATATAATCCATAATCATATAAAAATGTTTTCTTTGAGGAGGTATTTACTCATAAATCATTCTTAATGGTTTGTAAAGATAATATGAATTGTCCTAAGCATATCCCCCGGGAGTGTTGTAACCAAGAGTGCAACATGGCCCATTTTAGTGTACCAAGATACCTCATGTCAATCCCAAAACTCCTTGTTGGAGTTTTCACTCCTAGGTACATATGTGCTAGAGCTTCCTCTACCTACTCGTATCTAGACAGGGTTTTATTTCTTGGAAAATTTACAAAATCACTACAATACCAAAATTCTAGGAATTTCTTCTATACTAATCATCAAAGTATATCTTAGGTTAATGTTATCTAATCAGAGTTTTTCTAAATCTAGTTTCCAAGGTTTGTACTAAACGTACTCTAATATCAACTGTGATGCCCTGACCATAGTTACCCAGAGTTGGTGCATTATTACATAAAATTGGAATGATCACAAGAGATCAATTCTCGAATGACCGGTTAGTTTAGTAGCCTGGGAAGTACTAGATACATACATAAGTTTTACATTACACTATGATATGGGGAAAAACAACAATGTGTCCCCTTTGAAAACACTCATATCCCTTGGCATATTCCTACAGGTCAATCATAATATACTTCTTCGCATCCTAGGAAAAATAAAACATAGAAATGTGTGAGCATAGATGCTCGGTAAGGATAACAATATAGTATAAACTATCAAAAATAAGCATAAACATTTAGTGAAATGTATAGTACTAAAACACAAGACTTTTAATCATAAATGTCATCATAATTTGGAAAATATTAATCAAATAATTCCATTTACTTATTTACATAGACATTATACTAGTCAAATAATCACATGTAATATCAATATCCATTTCCATAGTGATTGAATTCATAATGCCGGACATCATAACCACAAAGTCAAAGCCTCGTGCCTAGAATACAAATAATATTTTTCCAATGCCTTCTTCCAAGACACTATTTTGTCTCATGAGACCTATCGATGCATCGAGGAGCAATAGCGGGCTCCACCCATCACTTACTTTGTCCAATACGTTCCACATATGAAAAGGTTGAAACATAACATAAACATTCGTATTAAAACTAGCTTAAGAAATTTTAATACTTAAACCAAAAACCATGAATGGTATAAAAATAATACATCCATAGTATAACATATCATAAAACTTTCAATATAATATAGAAGATTTTATCATAATAAATCAACTTCAAACAAGTGTAAAATCCATCAAAGAATGTTGGCATAGATGATATCAAAACCATTTGAGAGAAAAATATCTTTATATTTTGAAATCATTTAAAAGTCACATAATTATAAAAGAAAAAATTTATTTTGAAAATATTCTTATAATCTTGTATGGGAAACTTTGAAGGTGTTATAACGGCGAAAAATTGACGCACCCACCTTATAAGTTAAAGAAACATTCATACCTTAATTAGTTGAAAAGGTTATAAAGTACCTTGTTTAGAAAGTGATGGAAAGATTCCTTTCAAACCATTTTATAAAACGTCAAACAAGGGTATAAATAAATTTAACCCGTAGTATATTAAATAGTAAAAAAGTTTGGAAATACATTTTTAAGAAACACTGATGTGGATGATAAAGAGGTTTCAGTAGATACAATCGTATAAACAACCTCGGATAATGAAGAGATTGTAGAATTAACCCTTGATTTCAACTTTTACTTAGTAAAGGGTACTTTAACCTCCTATATAATTGTTAAATAATTGTTATTAAATTATAAAATAACCACATACATACATATGATATCATAAATGATCTTATAATATTTATTTTTTAATGATATTTCCGTAGTATCATTGTTTTGGGTGTTAACTGATTCGTTTTCCTTTATATGTTTTGTTACGTAAGTCATGTGTGTTATTTATAGGACGTATTTTATTCATATCTATAATTATATTAAGTTCTTAAACATTATTTTTAATTATAAATTTAAAATTATTATTGAATGGTTACTACGGGGAATGAGTCTCATTGCGTTCGTGGAGACGGTAATCTGTAAGTACGCACGAGCGACAATATCATTATATTGATGGTTAAATCATATATAACTGGATTTTATATCATATATATAGAATCATTAACATGTTATATTATCATTTACATCAATTATAATCATTATTATACCCATCCAAATAATTAAGTGTTGAATAACAAACTACACCAGGACGTGGAGACGGAAAGTCGTACGTACGCACGTTTGGTTACTTTTTCATTCATATGATGGATAGAATAAATAATATGGTTGTAAAATATTTATAATAACAACACATTGTTTATAAGGTACTGGATTTATTATTTTTGTATTGAAACAACAATGAAATATGAAGTGGAAGAAGAAAAGAACTTTGAAAGAGGTGATTAAATTATTACCTCTTCTTCGGGTGCTTCCTTTTGATTTGATTAAAAAGTCTTATTAGGCTGGCTTCGGATCAAAGTAAGGCCTCTAGGTTGAATTGAGGTTAATTGGGAGTATATTTGAGTAGGTTTTTTTCTAGAAAAATGGCTTTGGATGTGTGATATTAAGATAATGGGGAGAACCATTTTATAGGAGAGGTGAGGGTCACTTTAGGAAAATCTTGAAATTTTAATTTATTATACAATCATATTCGGTTAATAATGGCTCAAAAAGGATTTATTTAGAGTATAAGGTGGGTCTGGGACAAAAACCCTCAAAAAATAGGTTTTATACTGGTTTAGGTCACCATATTAACCTTACCTTTCAGATTTAACACTTAGTTAAATAGTTTAAATTTTACCATGCATTCTTGTATTATTATATTAAATGGTTAATAAACTTACTATAAAAACACAAGAGAACCACAAGTGGTTCATTATTGACATATATAAACTTATCTGAGTTCTTTGGATGAACTTTAGATTTTTGAAATATTATATCAATTTATAATATGGTATTTGTTTTAAAAACTCATTTATGTCAATTTTGACACTATTTAGTATTTGATTTTTGTGAAAGTAAACAAAACTTGATAACTTAAAAAAATTAAATCAATCCAAACAAGTCATATTAACCTATAAAATTATTTTAATTCATAAAATGTCTCAATTTATATTTATCTGGATATTTATAATATCAATAATTTTAATCTTTCATAAATAAGGTAAATACAGTATCATCATTGTGACATGTATAAATTTAATTATTTAATGTCAAAAAATTATAAATATAATACCATTATTTTGGAAAAAAAATTAAATTTCTAATGAATATTTTTAGTAAAATTTATCTTATGTATGACCCTATATTAATAATGGTTTACTTATTAAACTTGGAATTTTGCAATTTTAACCCTTCATTAAATAAAATAATGATAAATGTCCTAATTTAATCCATGTGGATCAAAGAGGATCATATTTTATTCCTAACATTTATTTTTTTCTAAAAAAACTTATCCAATATACTTAGGAAATGTTTTATGGTAATCATAATATCATTTTCCTTTAATTACTATATTTACTTTTAACTGTGGTAAATAAAATTCAAAATATACTATTCACCAAAAATTATTTTCATCATATTGAACTACATTTTACTTTCTAATGTCAACAATTTTTATCAGATTTTTTAAATTCAATTATAGAAGTGGTAAAATTACATTTTATGCAAATTTAAAAATGTGCCTAGAAGTTTGGTAAAATAAGTAAAAATATTCAATAAAATTTTATACATCTAATTTTATTATAAAATGAATTCAATGAATGAAATTGAACTTATATAGGTAGTATGTATATATTTTTAACTAAAATAAATTTAAATAAAATAAATAAATATTTAAATAAAAAGTTGGTTTTAAATAATATCGCAGTGTTTTTCACTATTCATCAAAAATTGAAAGTTTTTAAAAAAATACCAAAAATTCACCCTATGATAATTTTGATTTTTCGAACACAAAAATGAAGACCATTTTGATAAATAAAATTTAAAAAATTTAAAAAAGTTTGTTTACTATTCATAACAGCTAGTTAGATTGGTCGTGGTGTGCTAGAACTCGAAGTTTCATACAGTGTAAGCTATTTTATTATTTAAAGAGAAACGTGCCTTGGAAGCTTGGGGTGTTACAGAATTAGTGGTCTCATCCAATTAATATGTCATCTTTCCCATCTAGGAAACTATATTACATCCACATAATCATCTCATACTACACCTTTTGTAAATCATCATAGTAACATCATCGTCACATACTCATAATCGTATAAGAAAATTGAGATCCATTACAGCCCTATGTAAATATAAATTATAACTTAAGTCCTTACATCCAATGAACATTACACATTTAATAAAAATATATGTTATAACCTTAATCTTCCATATCCTACATGTATATATATATCATTAACTAAAAGTTATCATACCCCGATTAAGAAGATACATTATTCCCTAATCCATCACAGACTGGATATGGCTACATACTATGTTATGTACAAAAGAGGGAGTGGGGAATGAGAGTAGTAATGCATTTGTATCCTAAACATCCTAGATGTTGGGGAAAAAACTTGGATAGAATATTCACTATAGGAATTGGTTATACAATTTAATTTGGTGGTAGAGTAGAAGAAATAATATAACATAATGACAATATATCACACATCTATCCAAATGGAAAATATCATACTGTAGACTCAAACAATAACTATAAACTTAGATGAAAAACATTCTTCCCACACTAGGAATAGAAATATTTTTTAAATATAATCATACTAAAATAATTTTTTGCCCTCATTAATATTTTATTAATTTAATAATTATTATTCAATTAATTAAACCTAAAAATAGATTCTAGTGTAACCATTTACATTGATTCTTTAAGACAAGGTTCTCTTATAATCATCATTTAAATTATAGTTTTTATCCCATGGTCTTAAAGAATTTATCCCAAAAGATTCTCTATTTTCATTCAATATATCATTTCCCTCATTATAAATTATCCCCATAAATTCATTAATGTTTGTAAAAATTCAATAATCCCAAGTATTCTATAACTCAACATTATCTAATATCAAGGAATATATATAACCAAAGGTAATAGAAATTCTACAGTAAGATAAAACTAATAACAATAAAAAAATATACATACAATAGGAAACAAGCAGCAAGAAACCCCCATAAAACAAACTCATAACCAATCCAACCAATCCACCAATAACCCAAGTACAATATTCTATAAAAAAAGTAATTCCACCTATCAACCTCTCCCATCTACCTCAGCATCATATACATTTAACCAATTCTATAACCTAGTCAAACTATCATACTCGTCCCCTAATATCCCAACCATAACATGATTTATAAAAATTCATAAAAAAATATGAACCTACCTAAGGTATATATAGAAAATAAAATCATATTTTTAGTAAAAAACTCAATAAAAAACCTAGACCATAACATTAGGGAATACAACATAAAACAATCATGGGTAGTATTTAAACTATCCTCAAGAATTTCATTCTAGCAAACAACATTTTTCATTACCCTTTAGAATTAATTAATTCATTTTGATTATGATGTAGAAAGAAGAAACCTATTAATGAACCACTAACAGTAGCTATAATCAACGAGTGAGCATTATCAAAGAAATGATTTTCATGTAAAGTAGTTTTAATAAAGAGTGATAACTCAAATCATGTTCCTCATTCCTTATTCACTTGTCTTATTATCTTTATGTTATTATCTAGATCTCATTCATATCAAATATATAGAAGAACAATAATCATCACCACATGATAAATTACACTATCTATAAAATCACAAGAGGAAAGCAATCAAAAGTTAATCATAATTGCATGTGATCTCAACACCCTTCTAATAAAAATTAATTCATCAATCTAGAATTATTATCTTCATTATGGTCCATTCCAAAAATATACCCATTTAATATAAATATTGATTATCTAATAATAATCCATAAAATAAGGATTAGTCATCATTATCATACCTCTATATAAAGCTCTAACATTCCCTGAATAAGAAAAAAATAGATTTATATCTCAAAATCATATCTCATGTGGTGAAACTATGATCCATAATGCAACTTCCTCCCCTATTCCATATCCCCAGTGCATTTCTTGGATTGTATAAGTTTCTACTAGTACCTTAGGCACACCTCTCCAATCACTAGAGGATTTCGGAAAGTAGTGAGGGTATAAGGTAGTATTGTTTTGACACTATACCCACATATTAGAGTTAAAAAATTGATAAATAAACCAATAATCATAAAAAAAATAATCACTAGAGTACATGGAATCAATAAAACATAACATGTTATATCAAATTAACATGTGCAAGCAAGAATCCATATAGACTCATAGGTCTCCCACAGGGCTAACCACAAATAAAATGTAAATAAAGGAATGAAAGACACTAATACTCTATAGATATCCTTGGGCCTCACCTTATCCTATTCTCAAATCATTTCCAAGATATCAAGTTAAATTATCCATTCCCAAGACTCTTATAAACTAGAAGCTATATTCAGTAATGGATTCTTGAGTACCAAAGTTTCATGGTTGTCTAAGTAGGGTGTGATTACAAATCAGTAGGGAATCTCCAATGTGGTCCCATATATAACTTGAATATCTAGTGTATGTCCACGTGACATGGTCCGCTAAAAAATAAATATACTGCATATGTATAAATAAATAACCAATTTTGACTCTGATTTCTACCACAATACCCAAGATCGAATCAAACCTCTTTTAGCCAACACTGGAGTACCTCCAAACAAGTCATATAATCTTACCAATCAAATGATATGTTATAACACAAACCCCCATGAAGTTATCCTCATAGGTCTATATTATTTTCTATTATGTCGATCCCTAGGGGGGATGACACTAGGTAATTCAATAGTAGCATTAGGCTTATAGTTTATTCCCATGAGGATGACCCTAGGAAATATAGTAATAGCATCTCGCTCTATAGTTGATTCTTAGGGATATGGGCCTAGGAAATAATGTTTTATAATCAGCCTCCACTACTAATTCCTAGAGGAATGAAACTAGGCAATCTAATAATATTATGTTTCATCATCGATTCCTAGGGGGATAACCCACTACAATCATGTTTACCTAAAGATCATATCCCAGTGTCATGGGTGTTCTATGTAGACCTAAAGGAAAAAAATACAAGGGAATTTCCCAAGGCATTCAGTCATTATTGTAATTAAAATTTTGATCCCATGAAAGTGTATTGGGTGTCCAATGGTATCAAAATCAAATTTGAATTATGAGGGGATATCTATTTGTGATCTAGTAAGAGTATAATCATAATTGTCAACTCCTAGTGGGTGAAACTAGGTAGTCATATTCATTAGGCATAATCAAATTCCTAGGGGTATGGAACTAGGAAATCTATAGTATTCATATATAAAAATTAAATATAAGGATCATATCCAAGGAAAAAATAAGTATCAGGTATAAATTTTATTTGATTTCTAAGGTGACCCCTATAATCATCACTACTAAATATAGCACGAATCCTCTATAGGGTCAACATCTCATTGGGGTCCTCTTTGTGGTACCCTAGGTCCCATCATAGTAAGGACACCCTTCTTGGTTCCTCTTATCACAAACACATATATTAGGTAAACACCCAAAACACAAAATCATATCATCTATCAACATTGAAAAAGTCTCATCAAGGTCTCACAGACTTCCTAAGTAAGTCTCATAAGGGAAATTTCCTAAAAACCATTCCCTTATGAAGTCAACATATATCATTCCTCAATCCCAAATAGTCCATCAATCTCAATATGGTCTACAAAACAAGGTTATCAAATTTCAGCAGGGAAAGAAAACTTATGTCACAATCATCTCAGGATCCAAATGGCTCTAAGACTTCTAAAGGCTCCACTAAGGCCTACTAGGTCCACTCATTCCCATCCTATCACATCCCTCTACTCTAATATCACCGAGGAACCTATAATAAGAACCATTATGACTACTTAAACAAATTACATCCCTGATGGGTGTACATGTATCTCATGGAATGAATTTGTAATCAAAGTTACACTCATGGAAGATGTGGAAGTCAAGTCAATGAATAAGTGTCTATAGTGCCCCTGGAACATAGATAAATTTATCTAGGAATTTCAATTTAAGTGAAAAAATTTCTTAAATTAAAATGGCCAATCACCCTCATTTGTGAGATCACACATCACATGTAACGATTAAATAAATAAATTAAAACATCATAAGGCATGTATAAGGGACCACCTACCTCAGTTGAATCAATTTGACTTTTTAATTCACTACACTAAAACTCTCGCTTGAGCCTGTCCATGTCTAATTACATCACCAAAGGTCATAGATCAACAAGAAATATCATATAATTAATTAAAAAATTATAATTAATTATCCAACTCATATTAAATTATAAATTATTTTAAAAATAAATTTAATTTGGTATAAATCCTAAAATTGGACCAGTCATCACATGCCCACCAAAACCTCAAGAAATGGGGAAAATATAATTACTGACACACCCATAAACCAAACATTTTACATACCCTTAATTAACCATTTCAAAGATAAAAAATTATAATTAATCTAAATATGAATAATGTAGAAAAGCACATTGAGTTATTTTGCTACACCCGAACTATAAAAAAACACCTTTAGTAGGTCCATAATGCTCTACCAACACCATTCTAAGAAAAAACAGAATAACTAGTAATGGTTTAATCATTACTTTCATTTAAATTTGGGTAGAATACTTTAAAACTAAAAACAATGAAATATATTTTCCAAAATAGCACCCACCAACATGTAAATATCATATTGAGTCCTCCTATATGCAAGCCAAGAAAAGTCCCCATCGATCAGGATGATTTACACCATTCACATTTAGAAATATCCAAGAAGCCCTGTCTAAATAAAATAAAAATCAATTTGAATAATGTGAATGGGATAAAAGAGAAATTCTATGAAACATATAACCTATAATTTTCAAATAATTTCTAAAAAAAACTCCATGTATTAAAGGGAAACAAAAAGGGATAGGAAATATGGACATTTGGCCCTATCGGGCATGATCCTACATAAAGAAAAAATGGGTTTAACCCGTTAAAATATATTTCAAAACCCTTTCACATTAGTAAACCACCTATGCAGAAAGGGTCTCCCCCTGCCCGTGATGTTATCATATGGTGGCCACCATGACATTCTATGAATGGGATATTACTATTTTCTATATCATGAACACTCATGGCATCCACCAAACGTCACACCTCATCAAAAAACATTGTTTAAAAAAATTAAAACTATCACAATTTCATTTTGAGACTCAGTTACCAAAATGAAACACTCACCAAAATGAAGAAAAATTAAATTTCCTCTATATTTCACTCCCTAAAATGGTATTATATTTTACAAACTCACCACCATTTTACATCTCATCCCCAATAAGACTTTATAGGATTTCAACCATTAGTCTTTACCTAAATAAATCATCAATCATTTATAAAATCATTGTGATCTATCTAGTAATTCTAATAAAACATTTATTGTGAAACTCCAACCATTAGGTTCAATGTTTATCAAAACTTGAGATACCACTTATTACCCATCATTAAATAACTAAGACAACACATACATACACCCTTGTAACCCGATACACTATGGGGTCATCAATCAATTAATCCCTAATTTTATAGTGAGCCCCACCATAAGACTCAAGTCATAGAGGACCATTCTCAAGGCATGGTTCTCCCCATCATCATAATTTCCTATTGAAACACAATTTCAATGGTAAAACAACCCACTTGGTTTGTTTTCTATCTCAGTACAAAAAATCATAGATAAAAAACTAGTCAAAATTTAGTAATCCTTCTTATTTCTAATTCTAAACCAAATTGGATGAGTCTCTACCACCGATGCACAGGGCTTGGATATAATGTATTTTCATCCAAAAGTCTCATAAAATTATTGAATACATATTTTTTACACAATATAAGGTTTCTAATGTTTTTTAAAACCCAACACATAAAATTAAATGAAAAAACACCGATTAAACCCCCTCAAGCTGACCATTTACAGGAATACTCAATCACACCTGATGACTAACTATCACCATTACCTGATCATAGTTACTTAATTGTCAGAGGAATCATGTGATCATTAAAATTTCCACACCAAATTTCAAACCTAATTATTGGTGTTATTCTATGGTTGGATCCTCGACCAACAACAACCATTGCCTTACTCGACCACTAAGCAGCATAGCATCATCAATTCAACTCATGATCGAATCACATAAAATCCACCTTATGACCAAAAACAATACACACGCTCCATCCAACACTAAATATGAATCCTAGATATAGGATTTATTAAGAGAAAAGATAAAATTAAATACACCATATCACCAGAATACTCAAGTCATATCAACCGTCTAATGACCAATTGCATAACACGGATGATCCCATATATAAGTGCTCAAACCTCCATGGATCACATTTCATTTCTCTCCACACGTAATAATTATATGCAGTCATTATTCTCATCCCTGAGTGCCAATATAAAACATCAAAGGATACCCATTCTCAGCTTATTAAAATGTCATCCTCTACATCAACAGAAATTTATCTATTACTAGGTTCACACTATTCATCTTCCTATGGACTTTTACCCACCATATGGCTTCCCTTATATCTCTCCTACAGAACAACCTTAGTTTGTTCTATCGTTACATGTGATTCACCCCTCCTAATCCATGTTCATCCACTATCAACCCCTATCACCACTTTATCCATGGGATCATCATCATCATAGAGGAGACACTCCTTAATTTCATCCAATTCCCTAGGTCGCCTATCCCATAATCATCTCATTAAATCATCGTTCCTTATCCCATACACAGCCTCTAACTGATTATCAAATCAATGGAATCACATGTAACCAACATGTACTAATGAAATATCATCCAAATATAAAAGGAATATACTCTTATACGACTATGTCACATAACCTCGATCACAATCCATGGTCCATATTCCATATATTCTATACTCATGCTCCCACGCCACTAATAATAACCCATTATGCCACTAAATATGTATCCAAGAAAAAGTCAAGGAATCACATTAACCTTACCATAAAAACCAATAATTGATACCAAAATCACAATAGTTCTTTTAATCATTAAGAAATAAGGAATTTCTACTCCAATATCCCATCTTTTGATAGAACATCCCAAGCATCAATCTCAACCCCAAATCATCTACCCATTCTACCTACCTCAATGGAACTCACAAGATAGAGATCACCCCTCTCTTTAGTTACACTCACTTATAGAACAAATTTTCACATCCATAACACCCAAATCACATATGTTGATCCATATTTAAAAAGCACTAGGTTCTCCTGACTGACCCATATGTCACATCACATGTAAATCACAACTCAAGGGGAAATATCTCTATCATATTATCAAATATCAACAGGAACACATGATCCCTCTCATGGGTTTCACACACCCATTATTGGAATCAAATTCCAATTCACTGCCTATTAGAGCATTGATTCTCACTAGGCATTAGTATACGGTGCTACACCTTGAGAATTATGTTCTCATCCTAGTCGTCACTAGGCCTCCATATATGGGAGTCACCCACATAAGGAAAAAATATCATCTGGGAACACAAAAACATAATAATATATCCCTACCATGATCTTTTTCATGTATCCCATATGCAGTCAGTTTGTTTAAGTATAATTCCTCTAATAATATTTATAGGAAAAATCATAGAGGTTTTTTACACTTTGAATAACAAAACCTATTTTCCCTCGAAACCATAACTAGATCCATGATCACCTTCAAGGGGTCAATGATCACTTATATCCATTATCATCAATAAGAATCTCATCATAGATCAATAAAACCTATCATTATAATAAAAATATACTATAGTTCAATTGAGTATAATTACATTACCAATTCATATGGTAAAACACCATACAAGTTGGCATTGACACTTTAAACTGATAAACCCTATCATTGATGATATCAATCACGCATATCAATTTGAATGTCCTGTGAATCCTATGATCAGAACATGTTGCATGTACACAACCACTTTCCAACATGCCAAGATAAAAAAACACAAAAATAATAAACGAAAAAACTAAAGTGTCTCATGCTATGTTAAAATCATTCAATAATAACATATAAAAGAGAAATAGTAATCAAAAATCCTTGGTAACCAATACATCCTATAAGAAAAGTTATTCTCAACACACCAGTCTGATATCCATCATAATAACTGACACATACTGGTGTCTGGTGTCTACCATATCCCCAAATACAAAGACAAAAAACTCTGATAAATTCTATGATATTAGTCACATAAGATCTAAAATCACTTATTAATTTACCCAATTCGTCAATGACCACTGACCGGTTCCTAGATCGAAGAATTCACTACTTGTACATCAAGTGTTCCTACCTGTATCTTAGAGGTAGTCAACTGTTAGTGGGGATTTAATATACTATAGTGGGGGGACTATACCCCAATATTAATTTTTGTAATAACAGTTAAAATAAACCAAACATCATCCAAAAATAATCACCAAATATCTTGGAATCAACAAAACATAGAATGATATATAAAATAAACATGAAAATTTGACAAATAATACAGACTCACAAGAATCCCACTAGGTTAAAATCTTATAAAAAGTAAATAAAATAATCAAATACAATTATTATCTATTGTTATCACCTATAGTCAACTCATCTTGATATCCAATCAAATTCATGATATCCAATTAAATGATCCAATATCAGGCCTCTGACCAACAAGAAATTGTGATCAGTGAAGGATGCTCATGTACCTAAGTTCAATGGTCACCAAATAAAAGTGTGAGTATAGCTTAGTAAGGAACCACCAACATGGTTCTATAAATAACCATAAAATATAGAGCACATTCATGTGAAATTCTCAACTAAATAATAAATACAGTATGGAAGTTTAACTAAATAACAACTATCAATCATCATGTTCTTCCATAATACCTTCGATTGGCCCAAGCTAACTCTGACTAGTGTTAGAGTTTCTTTAAAAATATCATGTAATCACACCAACCAAATAATTGTAAAAAAATGAAATCCTATAATCTTGGACATCCCATGGTATTATGAATAAATTTTATCCCTATAGGATGTCCCTTAGAGATAAAACAGTTTCATTGGGCTTATATATAATTATTTGGTGGATAGCCCTAAAAAATCAAGTAATAAATTCAGGTTGTATATTTGATTCATAAAGGGATAACTCTTGGAAATCCAATATTATAATCAGTATAAGAAATTTATTATTATGGGGTGACCCTAGGTAATATTATAATATCAATTTTTATTTTTTTGTCTAAGGTTTATGACCCTAGGAAATCATGTATACACAAAATGATGTACCCAAGTGTCTTGGTAATTTCATAAAGAATTGAAGGTAGAATCGAATGGTATTTCCCAAGTAATTAATTTGGTATCGGGATAAATATATGAATGTCAGGGGCACTTCATTGTAATTTTTTAGAATCAATCTCTAATATGACTCCTATTGGGATGATCCTAGATAATGTAGTAATATAAACCTGAATAACTTCTAAATATTAAGGGTGACCATATACAGTCAAGATCATATTGAATAAGTTAATTCCTCAAGAGATAATCCAAATAAACCCATATAAATATGGAATAACTGCTAGATCAATGGATTAGGTCAAATTAGTCCACAATTATCATTCATAACATTGATTTAGGTTTCAAGGTTACACTCAGAATCAATACTACCCAATCTCGTCCAATCCTATTCTAGGTTCAATATCTCATTGGAGAACCCTATGTGGTATCCTATATCCAATCGTATATGAGACATCCATTATTATTATTCTTATCTTAAACATGTCTATCACGTCAACGCACATCAATAAAATGACATAGGATCCCTCAGCATCATCAAAATCTCATTGAGGCCTCTCTGGAGTCATAGGAAATCCCCAAAGGGAGATGGACCCAATCTCATTCCCTTCCAAAGAAACCATAGGATGATTCCAATTCATCACCTATCCATAAATCACCACATGATCTACCCACCCAGGTAATAACATCTCTGTAAGGGAGGAACACTCACCCCAAAATTATCTCACAATCTAAATGGATTTTGGTAATTCAATCTGTCCATTAAGGCCTATTTGGTACATTCATTCATATCAAGTCACATCCCTCTACTCATAGGTCACCACAAAACTTATATTCTTATCCACAATTCTTATATAAACCAATTATATATTTAAATGGGTTTAATTCATCTAAATTTATGCATTTATAATCTATTTCTTAGTTATCAATGGTCAAGGAAATCAATTCAGTGTATAAGGTTTAATTATGGCCCTTAATGCTTTGATAAATTTGTCCAAGATTTTCATTTTAAATGAAAATTTTACAAAAAATTAAAAGGCACAATTTCCATTAGTGGTGAGTCCACACATTAAATTCCAATAAAAAAGTAATAAATGATAATACCATTGGGAATATAATAGGAGCCACCTACCGTAATCGAATCCATTTCTCTTTTAAATTCACCACTTTGTAGCAATCACCCAAGAACATCCAAGTCCAATTCCATAACCAGAGGCCCAAGAGTATCCACAATATCGCATAATTTAATATAAACATTTAAAAAGTAATCATCCAACTCATATTAACATTTATAGATTATTTTTCAAATTTACTTAATTGGACATAAATCCCAAAATATAAATAAACCTCAACCACTTAACGAAATCTTGAGAAATAAGGTGTGTAACTATCCAAGAACACCTATTAACCTAATAAATGAGATCACATTAATTAACCATGTTTTTACTAATTAATTTTATAATTAATCCAAATAGGCATAATGCCAAAAAACTCATCAATCCCTCCAGTGGAACTGGAACTGCAAAAAACAATACCTGCAGGAGGTCTATAACATAATTCTAGAACCCTTATATTAAAAATCCATAACAGTTTTAAATGATGACATTTTCACTATAATTTAATTAACGCTAAAATGGATGAAAATTCTTAACAATTGTATACCTTCATTGAAATGGAACAAAATAGCATATACATCTTCTCATGGCATCCTCTATGAATGTTGAGAAAACTTTCCATCGATCAAGAAAACTTACACCATTCTCTAGTAAAAACCATCAATAAACCTTAAACAAAAAAAATAAAAAATAGTTTTAGGAAGATGAAATGGTGAATTAAAGAATGGTAGGAAGAATGTAACATTGAATATCTATAGAATATCAAAAAAAATTGTTTGTATAAAATGGAAACCAAAATGCAAGGGAGGGTAGGCCCTTTAGCCCTCCCACATTATCTATTTCCCCATGAACAAAGAGATCTGACCCAATTTATAAAATTTGTCAGACACCTATCATGGTATGAATGGATGTTCATACCATGAATTACCAAGAAAATTGGACCTCTACATTCCCCCAAAACATTCACAGCATGAACAATTGGTCACATAGTGAATGGGTTGTTACAACTTTTTTATAGCATCTCATCCACACAAACCATATTAAACCTCCAACCATACACATAAGGAATATAACTAACCTAAATCCTTGTCCAAAAAACCATTTAAAGTCATAGAAACTCTTGGTATTTCATTATGAGTATGGGTTTTCAAAGCAAACACATCACCAAAATGAAAAACAATTCCAATAAAATTTCATGCCCTAAAATTGAATTTAGTTTTATATCTAATAATGTCATTCCACAAATAATCCACCCTAAAAATCATTAAAAATTATGTGAATCAAAGGTAATAGATCTGGCATACCAAGTCACGAGTTAATGAGAGGGAGAGCATGGGGGAACCTAAGGGGTAGAATGAAACTCAACATAGATCACCCATGAGTGCATATCTAGAGATCAAGGGATAAATCCAACCAAAGAGACTCAAGAGTCTCAAAAATAAATCCTCTAGTCAACAAGGGTTCAAATGAATAATTATGAGATAATAATAATAAGGGTGGTCACACCAAAATGGTTTAAATTTTTATAGGAACTGTGATGTAGTAGGGGAGGCCTCATCATAAAAGATCCAAGTCAAACCTCTATCTAGAAATCATGGAATGAATACCCCACCCCTAAACCCCAATCACCCCCATTTAATACTCAATCATCCCCTGATATGGTATAATATTGAAAATGTTACAACACATCCTAGACACCACACTACAATGGTCCCTAAAATGAAAGAGCCAAGGAATTAAATCATCAAGACTCTATGGGGTAGTTGAGACACTGCATTTTAGTGGCCATAAAAGTGAAAAAACCACAAACTCCATTCAACTTCTAATCTATGACGCATCTAATTAGCCGTGTTGTAATGTTCATTTGATTAAATTATTCAAAACTCCCTGAAACTACACCTCATTTAAAATGATTAATCACACCACAAATAATCCAACCATGTTGTAATTTCCCCCCTCCAGGTGAAATTACAACTCCAATAGCACCTACCCCCTCCATATTTTCCTAAATACCTCTAATCAAACCAAAACACAATGTAATGGCTTGATAAGAACTAGAACCTTAGACATTGAGTTACCATTAATTGAAATAATTATGGGATGATTTTAATTTTTTTTATTTTAGTGAGATTCATAAACAATACTTGGAAACATAAGATTATTGATATCCCAAAGTAGATACTATTGTAAAGGATTTTATTTATGGATTTTATTAACAACTAAAATAATTTTTCCTCATAGTGAAACCATTCATCAAAAAAATTATCTTAAATCAAACACCTTCAAAAATGATGTTCGTATAAAAGTATTAAAAAAAAATCAATTTTATTAACATAAATGGTAATATTATGTGCTAAATCACACTAAAAACATTCATTTGGTTTGTACAAATAAAATGAGGAAAAAAAATTCAGAAATTAAACCATCAATTAGTATAAGGATAAATTTTTAAGAGATTGAAAATGAAAATAAAATATAAAAAAACTGATTATTATACATAATAATTGATATGTAAATGGGAAAACGAATTAAAAAAATAATATTATTTTTTTGTGATTAAAATAGATACATAATTAATATAAATTAATATAAAAATTTAAAAAAAATCCTTATGATTTGAATTTATAAAAAAAAAAAATATAAAAATATTTTTTACCCTAAATATTGTAATAAATAATGAACATTTAATCAACTCAAATAGAATTTTTTTCCATAACCCATTACTCACTCTTTTTACTCATATTAAATAACTAATATTTTTACTATATATGTCACGGTGAGTTTGTATGGGCACTAACTTCCTTTAAGTGGGCTTAGGGGTTTATAAAGTTTCTCATGCATGAAATAAAAAATAATAACTTAAGGAAAAACATTACCCCTAAAATATCTCATTCAATCGGAACCAAATTAATCTATACCATATATTTATTCTTAAAAATATTTTAGGAATGTATACATTACTAGTTTTAGTGATACTACAAAAAATCAATGAAAATAAATAAATTAATTTTATTTCCAAAAACCATTTTTTATTCATGAGATTTAAGTTTATTACAATGAAAATAAATATATGATTTTTTACCCTACCATTTGAAATATGAAAATTTAAAACATTATATATCAAGAACTTGGGTATAAATTTTTTTTTAATTATTGAATGGATGTTTTTATTCTTATGTTCTCAAACCATCTAGTACATCATAGAATTTACATTCATATTATTAGTAATAGTACACTTTTTTCTTTTATTACTTTTATTGGGATGGAGTTTTGTACTCTCCAAATATGGTTTTTCTTCTAGTTTATCATTAAGACAGTCCAAAATGGTTTCCCTTATAACATATTGGAGTATCAAAAGGTTATGATGTGGATAAAATGTGGTGGTGGTTGTCTCGATTTTTCTTTATTCCCCTGGTGGTTCATTGATTTTTTTTTCTATTACCCTAATATTAAATTATAAACACTATAGGAAAAATAATATTAGTGATGTATTTTTTTTTGTTTTTTGGAATTTCAAAATATCTCTAAATTGTTTCACATCGGATTTTCAATACCTCTATAAAAATTAGTGGCATGAAGCATTTTGGGGTAGTCTTTAATAAGTATTGTGATATGATTACTAGATGTTTTTTAGTTTTTTAATGATTTTCAGTATTTTTATTTATATATAGATTGAGGTAAATGGGTTCTGCATGAGAGCATTTATATGTTGTAAAAAATATAGAGTTTGAGAACAATAATGTTGGAACATGAATGGTTCTTTAGTACATGTGATGTTTTCATTGGTCCTTTCAAGAATTCTAGGAATCCTGTGAAATCAGGTTCTGGTGATTTAATTAAAAGGTTAAAGTAAAGTCAAATGATGTCTCATTTTATTCCTTTACAATCAAAAATTCACATCGAATTTTCAAATAAAAATTAAGCCTAGAAAATGTCCTGGAAAATGATGTGGATATCACTGAAAGACTAGATCTGTGTAAGTTTTAAATGATCGCATGTATTTCTTTTGGGAGGGGATTTATCGTATGGGAAAATCAGATAAGATTAATATCATATCATCGATAGAGGGACTTTTGGAATGGAAATGTATCTCCGTTGGTAGTGTTTTTATTATATTATTTTTAATCATGTGGAATTTAATAGTAGATCATGGTATTTTGATTCCATAAATTTGAAATCATGAGGGATGAGAATTCAATAATGAAGTCTCAATTCTAATCTTAATGATTTCAAGGAAAGTTTTGTGATGTTATGGGTTAATAACATTGATTTTAATTGGTTTTTATGGAAAAAAATATTTTTTGATATAGCTTCCTTAGTCGTCCAACCAATTAAGATGTATAGCCCCATAAGGTCGGTTGGTTCTGGGAATTATGTGAGGGTATTGGTTGACATAGACTAGATATCTACCTAAATGAAAATTTTGATCCAATATAATCCCTAGGATAAAGTCTCACTAAGAATATAATATGGTAAGCTACACCTTTTCTTCCTAGTTTGTGGACTCATAGGACATTCGAAATCTAATTGTTGGTTGGATGATTTTTGTTATAATTTCTTAATGAAGGGTCATGATTTGGACCACTTTATAAGATGAAAGGAAGTCTGGGAAATTTATACTACCCCTTCCGGTATTTAGAATCTAGTAACTATTTATAAGGTAAAGTAGGATGCTCCTGATAAACATTCAGATAGGGAGTTAGTGCAATAACCACAACATCCATCCATCCATTCAAAATAAATTTTTATTCAGAAAAAAGGAGTAAGGAACCAAATGGCCCCAATGCTTAGGGAGGTCTGAAGTAGTGAAGGTTGAGGGAATCCCCTCTAATTAAATTTACTTTCTTTTTTTTTCAAGCAATTATAAGAAAGAAGACTAGTGTGAATGGAGCCTAGTTCTGATAAAGAATCCATATAGTCTGCTTACTTATTCCCCTCGCGCCATGTTTGGGAAACTTGGATGTTATAACCTCAACACACTTCTGAGTAGTTCTCTAGAATGGTGCATTGAGGTGGGGATTGGAAGGATCTGACTACATCTATATATCATGATTCTTGGGGTTATTTGTCGTTGAGTAGTGATTTAGTTGACACTCAAAAAATATCTTGGGTTGATTTGGATGGCGATAGGAACCCTCACTCATTGAGAGATGGCCATTCTCATGTAATGGAGTAGCATAATGAATCTAATTTTGAGTAGAATCAAACTAAATCTGAGTTGGAGGCACAAGAAATTGATGAAGAACTTGTTTAGAAGGAACAGAAGTTGGTTTATTCCAGAAGTAAAGGTAAAGATAAGTTTTTTCATCCTAGGATCCCTTAGCATTGGGAAAGGGCATAGAAAGTCCCAAATGTATTCTTATTGATAGGAAAGAGAGTGTTATGGGGTAGGGTATGTCTGGCCCTATCTCTATGGTTGTGGATCCAATTAGAGATGAGGATGGACCATAATTAGATGTGATGGTTGGTGATGCAGCCAAAGGACAACGTGAGAGTAATAAAAAAAAGTTCCAACTTCCAATTCATTTTCTTTAATTAATCCATCTATAGGTTACCATGAGTATGGTAATTTTCACTAGGATAGTGATTTTGATAAGGTCTCAGTTCAAGCCTATATGGGGGTAAAAATGAAACTTCCAATGAAGGGAAAAGGAAACCGCATAGTCATAAAATATGATGGATTTCAATTGGTTGTTCATTGGAAATGTGGCCCATAGACTGGTGAAGCTAAATCTGGTGGAATTCCTATGTTTGAAATCGATAAAAATACTACAATCTAAACAACCAAAACATGGAGATGATGATGAACACCACAAGTAGTAGGGGCTGGAGAGATTATCACAATGTGAGTATATTCCCATGTCCAAATATTAAGTACCTGAAAATCATTTCTATTAAAATGGAAATATATTGGAAACCTCTTTAATCGTTTTCGTAATATTTCACTACTAGTTTTCTTGGTGTGTTTCTGGTCATTCTGGATTGAGGGATGTTCTCTTATTTATCCCCATCCTATTCTAATCTTACTTTTTTATTTAATAAATGGGGCATAACCCCAACCTATTATTATATTATTATTTTATTTATTTATTTATATATTTATTTATTTCCAAATATGCATGTCATGCATAAATTCAACATATAACTATGCAAAGTGAGATTTGAAACACTGATAAAGATAATACATATAAACACTTATAAATAAATTACAATATTTAAGAAAAATAATGAATAATGAATAATGAATAATGCATAACAAATAAATATAAAATTAATAATTAATAAACAATTGTTTATTAAATAATAAATTATAAATTGTATATCAAAAATATTAAATAGTAGGTAATAATCAATAATCAATATATAAAAATAAGAAAAATTATTCCTAAATAAATAAATAATAAATAATGGATAGGTAATAAATAATACCCTAATAATGAAATAATAATAAATAATAGATGGATAATAAATGATTAATCAATATATAATACATAATAAATAAATTAATAATGAATGAATAATAAATAATACATGAATATATAATATATAATATATACTAAATAACAAATGCAAAATAGTTAATAAATATATATATTCTCAAATAAATTTATTTAAATACAGTCAAATATATCTTTTAAAAATATATAGATATAAATAAATTTAAATAAATATATATAAATACAAGTATGAAGACTCACACAAACCAATCAATGTATATAAATATACATAAATAAATATACAAATAAATGTATATACCAACATCATATATATAAATATTAATTAATGTATATAAATATATGTAAATAGATATAAATATCTACAAATATATTCAAATATAATGAAATTTATGTAAATATATATAAACAAATATTTATATTAAATAAATATATATAAATTCACATGTATATAGTTTTATATTTGCATAAAAATATATATATATAAATGAAAGTAAATATAAATATCTACATATATATATCCACAAAATATATAAAAATATATAATCAAAAATACGTATAATTTTTTATAAATGTATAAAAATATAAACTAAATTGCATACATATATATAAATATCTATGAATAGGTACAATTCTATATTGTTTTTATATAAAAATTAATAAATATGTATAAATTATTAATAAAAATACATAAATATTTAGAAATACATACAAAAATATATATGTGTGTGTAATAGATAATAAATCCCCAAATAAAGGAAAACTATGATAATGGTAAAAGGAAAAATCAATAAGAATGAAAATACATGAAATAAAACCACAAAATACCCAACCAGCATATGTAGACACTCAAAAAAGAAGACGAAATCACATCGAATATTTGAAAATCAAGGTATTTGGAACAAAAACTCACTTTTGGAGGTCTTCTGATACCTTATTAGCTCAAAAAAATAGTCAGTTCTCTAGGTCAAGATGGCATAGATCTCATAGAAGGCTTCGATTGAATAATTGGTAGAGATCAAACAGGAACCCAGATCAAAATTTATGGTAGTTCGAAGTTAAATTTTTATTTTCAACTTCAAATAAAAGATAAATAAAAATTAATCTAAGAATTATTATGAAATTATAATATAATTTCATTTGAGTTCATTTTATAATCATTGATTTTACTTGTTGTAAAACTAAAATAGACACTCGGATCAATAGATATGGTCATTTGATGTTGAAATCTGATTTTTAACTTATCCTAGAATTAATTTTTTTCTTAAATATTTATAAACTAATATTTTTAAAAAATAAATTGTTAACCATTAATAATTTATTAAAATTGTAAATAATAAATTTAAAATGAGTATAAGTAATAAATAGTAATTATTATTATTAATAAATATTAAATTATTAACTATTTCATACATTGTCCAATATTTTAGCAGTTATTTTTTTAAAAAATGTATATAATTCGCAGTATTTTTTAAAAACCACCAATAATAGTAATTAAAAAACTAAACTAAATTTTAAAAAAAAATTGAATTTAGTAGCAGTTTTTCAAAACCACCACTAAACATAAATTAAAATGAATTAAAAAATTAAACAAAAACAATTTCTCATTATTATTTTAAAAACTGCCACTAAACAATTTTTGGTGAAATATTTAATGATGGTTTTGAAAATTGCTGCAAAAAAAACCATTGTGAATTTCAATTTACCTGGTAGTGTAATACTGAACATAGTTTAGTGGTGAACCATATCTGCTGCTATTTTTTAGCATTTTTGGCCAAAAAATTTACTAGGATTCTCTATTAGATGGAATAACTACTTGTATATTGGTTTTTTTGGTTATCAATAATATTATTTTAATACCTTTAATTATAACCATTGGTGGTTGTTTATCTTTTATCCTTTGGTTATTAATTATATTGTGATTTTTTATAGTTTAGAATGTTAGTCAGGTGATGATTATTCTCTTCTACCATTTTATTTTTATTTATAGAAATACACCCTAGGACTATATTTTAGGTACAATGATTTATTGATTCATATATTCATGGATTATGATTCTATGATTTAAGAGATGTTAATAGCTTGTAGTGTTTGTCTGGTTAATTATTTTTGTTTCCAATGTTACGATATCAATATTTTTTAATTTAAAAAGATATTTTATTCACAATTTTTTTTTCATTTTTTATTATTTTTTATTGATCTCATGGTGTCTTTATTTTATTTTAATTCTAGACTCTTTATAGATCAAATAGTTATATAATTCACATATCATTTGTGTTTCTCTTCTTTGGAAAGTTTATTTTTATTACTTTGAGATATTTAGTTGTTTAAAATTATAGTAATGAGAGGGACTTCATATTTTAAGTGGATTTTTTCTTTTTTTATCGACATTGTGGTCACTAGAATTTCATTTAAGATTGTTTTATTTTGTGTATTGGTTGAAAAGTAATTTATTTGGAGAAATGATTGTATTTTCAAATCTTATTTCCAGGTTTGTTTTGAGTGATCAATTTTGGTCTTCTCACTTCAAATTATCTCAACTAATATCTTGAAGTACATTATTTATGAATGGATATATTATTTTCATGTAAAGATAAATCATGACTTTTTTATGTATTGAACATGAAGACCGGTTAATAAGTTTTTAACATTGTTCTGGTTGGCATGCATGTGTTCTTATTTCTCTTTTTTGTGCCAGTTACATACTAGAATGGTGAAATATAATATTGAAAAAGTAATATCTCATACTTTTAACTAATACTTTTTCTATAATTCACTTCCTATGAATATATAGTCATTAAGTTTATCATTAGAGATTTATTGAGATCATTAGATAGGGTTTTAGATAACTAATTTATAAACAATTTTCATTAAAGTATTTTTTTTGGATTTTTCATCTTTCATTCTTGGGTCCATGTTTTCACTCTGATATAGGATGAATTTTCTTTGAGTAGTGATTTATTTGCTACTCAACAAACATATTGGGTTGATTTGAAATACGATGGGAACTCTCAATCATTAAAGGATTCTCATTCTCATGTAATGGAGCAGGATAATGAAAATGATTTTGAGGATAATAAAACTAACTGTGAGGTGGAGGCACAAGAAATTGATGAACAACTTGTTTAGAAGCAACATAAGTTGGTTTATTCAAAGGGTAAAGGTAAAGAGAAGGTGGTTTCATCCTAGGGTACCTTAGCATTATGAGAGGGCATAAAAAGTCCCACATGTCTTATTATTGGTAGGAAAGATAGATTAAAGGGGTAGGGGATGTCTGACCTTATCCCTATGGTTGTAGATCCAACTAGAGATGAGGTTGGACCTTAATCAGATGTAATGGTTGGTTTTTCAGCCAAAGGGAAACAAGAGAAAAATAAACAAAAATTTCCAAATTCAAATTCATTTTACTTAATTAATCCATCATTAGGTTACAACGAGGATGGTAATTTTCACTAGGATGGTGATTTAGAGAAGGTATTAGTTCATGCCTCTATTGGGGTGAAAACGAACCTTCCAACAAAGGGAAAAGGTAACCACGTAGTAATAAAAGATGATGGATTTCAAATGGATATTACTTGGAAACGTGGCCCATAGACTGGTGAATCTGAGTCTGGTGAAATTCCTATATTTGAATTTGATAAAAATACTACAAGATAAACAACCAAAACATGGAGATGAGGATAACCTCCATACTGAGTAGGGGCTTGAGAGATTATCACATTGTGAGTATACACCCACATCCTAATATTGAGTACCTGAAAATTGTTTCTATTCAAATGGATGAATATTAGAAACCTCTTTAATTATTTTGATAATATTTCACTATTATTTTTGTTGGTGTATTTCTTGTCATTCTGGATTGACGGATGTTCTCTTATTTAACCCCATCTAATTATAATATTATTTTTTTATTTAATAAATGGGGCTTCACCCCAACCTATTATTTATTTATTTGTTGGATTATTTGTTTTTTTGTTTTTTTGTTTCCAACCATGCATGTCATGTAGAAATTCAACATATAATTGTGCAAAGTGATATTTGAACCTTTGATAAAGATAACACATATAAACACTTATACATAAATAATAATATTTACGAATAATAATGAATAATGAATAATGAATAATACATAACAAAGAAATAGAAATTTAATAATTAATAAACCAATGTTTATTAAATATTAAATTATAAATTATAAATTATAAAATATAAATTATATATCAAAAATATTAAATAATAGATAATAATTAATAAATAATAAATAATAAATAAAATTAATTAAAAGTATTAATAAATATGTAAATAATTACTAATGAATAAATAATAAATAATACGCGAGTAATAAAATAATAATAAATAATGAATGAATAATTAACAATTAATTAATATATAATACATTATTAATAAATTAATAATTAATTAATAATAAATAATTCATGAATATATAATATATAATATATACAAAATAATAAATACTAAATAGTTAGTAAATATATACATTCACAAATAAATTTATATAAATACAATCATATATATCTTTTAAAAATATATAGATATAAATAAATTTAAATAAATATAAATAAATACAGGTATGAAGACTCACACACACCAATCAATGTATATAAATATACATAAATTAATATTCAAATAAATAAATATACCAACCTCATATATATAAATATTAATTAACGTTTATAAATATATGTAAATAGATAAAAATATCTATAAATATATTCAGATATAATGAAATTTACATAAATATATATAAACAAATATTTATATTAAATAAATATATATAAACGCACAAGTATATAATTTTATATTCATATAAATATATATATATAAATGAAATTAAATATAAATATCTACATGTGTATATCCACATAATATATAAAAATATATAAACAAAAATACATATAAATATATATAAATATATAAAAATAAAAACTAAATTGCATACATATATATAAATATTTATTAATAGGTACAATTCAAAATGGTTTTTATATAGAAATTAATATATATATATATATATATATATATTATAAATAATAAGTAATAAATATATATAAATACATACATATATATATATAATAGATAATAAAACCCCAATAAAAAGAAAATCCTGACAATAGTAACAACATAACATCAATAAGAATGTAAATACATGAAACAAAACCAAAAAATAGCCAACCATCTTATGAAGACAGTCTAAAAAGAAGTGGAAATCGCATTGAATATTCAAAAATCTAGGTATCTAGAAAAAAACTCAGTTTTGGAGGTCTTCTGATAACTTCTTAGCTCAAAATGAAACCTATCGGTTCTCTAGATAAATATGGAATAGATCTCATAGAACGCTTTGATTAAATAAGTGGTAGAGCTCAAACGGACACCCAGATAAAATGTTATGGTAGTTTGAAGTTAAATTTTTATTTTCGACGTCACATTAAAGAAAAATAAAAATTATTCTAAGAATTATTATATAATTATTATATAATTTAATTTTAGTTTATTTCATAATCATTGATTTGACAAGTAGTAGAGCTAAAATGGATACATGGATCAATAGATATGGCCATTTGATGTTGAAATTTGATTTTTAACTTATCCTAGAATTAATTTATTTCTCAAATATTTACTTACTAATATTTGTAAATAATTAATTATTAACCCTTAATAATTTATTAAAAGTATAAATAATTAATTAAAAATGATTATAAATAATAATTAATTATTATTATTATTAATAAATTATTAATTATCAATTATTTGATATATTTTTCAATATTTTAGTAGTAATTTTTTAAAAAATGCATCTAATTCGGAGTAGTTTTTAAAAACCACTAGTCATAATAATTAAAAAAAAAATTAAACCAAATTAAAAAAATTATATTTAGTAGCAGTTTTTCAAAAACCACCACTAAACATGTCACGACCCGACCTCGGGGCCCGTGCCGTGACTACCCCAAGCCCGCCTTCCATAGGCCAGGGGCTGGCGACTAGCACCAAGGCGTAAAATCCCGGTAAACAGGGAAGGCATTGCCTTTATAATTAACAACCACCACAGAGTCAGCAAGCGGAAAGTAACTACAAAGTGCAGAAAAGTAAAGGGGGCCGGAATATAAGCCCAACTGAAAAGGAAAAGAACAGCAACTGAAGAAAAGACGGCGGCCTCGTGTCGTCCACTGGCAATCCCACCTGAAGGGTGGGTACAGATAGCCTCCAGGCTCCTCGGGTCTCACGTCCGCTCCGAGCACGTCCCGCCCAGTGGTCCGCCTCCAGGTACCGTCCTGCTCCACGCCCCAACCGAGATCAGCGCTGTCCGTCGTCTGCATCCAACACAACAAGGTGCGGGCATAGCCCGTGCAGGGGTGAGTATAAACTACTCAGTAAGGACCCCGAGACCCCCGAAGGTCTCCCGAAATCCACAAAGGATATAGCACAAAAGAAAGGGGCAACCACGAAGAAACAACTGACTCGACTTAGGTATATGCCCATACATATACCTAAGTCCCCATTTCTAGCTCTGCTCTCGAGCTCAAGGTCAACTAGATCCACACAGGAAAGCAAGACTCAAATCCACCAGGGAGAGTAAATAGTAAATAGTAAATCCACATAGGATAGTTCAACACAATCCACAAAGGAGAGTAACATAAGATTCAGCTCAACCAGGTATACTTTTTCAGATGACGTCAAAGATGATCACTGATCCATCTAAGTCGTCGGACCCACGAAGGATCGATAGGTACTAACCTCGGCAATGACCCACACAGGATCGGGCCCACACAGGACCTGTAGCAATGGCTCACATAGAACCGTAAGAGATGACCCACACAGGATCGGGCCCACATAGGACCTGTAGCACTGATCCACGTAGGATCGCTGAGTGCAGTAGTCGACGCAGTCCACTGAGGATCTCTGCACAGTCGTCGCCGCAGTCCACGAAGGATCTCTGCTCTGTCGTCGTCGCAGTCCACGGAGGATCTCTGCTCTGTCGTCGAAGTCACAGCCAGCGCTAGGGTTCCCGCACACAGCGAGCTCGTTTAGGAGGGTCCGATCCACGAGCCGAGAGGCTGATACATCAACTGACACGTAGTCCGAAGTTGATGTATCCAAAAGTTCCGTATCGACAACAGGATCTCAACGCAACAGACGGCGCGTCAATCGGACGCCCGGTCTGAGAGTTATTGGCATTTTCGTCCCAGGGGCCCGGTTGGTTTTTAGGGCAAAACCAACCCGACCGTACTCCGCCTGTGTCTGATCCTCGGGCGGAGTATGCCAAAAGTTCTGTCTCACTTAGAGGAAACTACCACAGCTGACGGTACGTCGATCGGACGTCCGTAGCTCAAGTTATGAGCGTTTCCGCTCCGAGGGCCCGGTTGGTTTCGTGTACGAACCAACCCGGACGAACCCAAAGTCTTCCGAAACCTTGAGTGTAATATACCGAAACGACCGTATCGATCCAAGGATCGCGTAGCCACTGACGGTTCGTCAATCGGAGGTCCTAGGCTCAAGATATGGGCAAAAGACCGGAGAGGGCCCGAAAACGGGGGTTCTGGGCCCGGGGCAACCCGGCCCGAACCCCCCTCTGGGGGTCGGCCGAACCGGGTCGACCCGACCCGGCCCGGCCCGGTTGGGCCGGGTCCGGTCCGGCCTGGGCGCGGCCCGGCCGACCGGACCGGCCGGCTCGACCTCGGCCGAGCGGCCAAGGGGCGCCGCGGGTTTGACCCGCGGCTTAGGTGGAACGCGGCCCGCGCGGGCCGCGTGTTGGGTGGCCGGACCGCGGACGCGGTCCGGCGGTTCGCCGCCGCCGCGGCGGATCCTCCGGCGGCGCGCCGGGCGCCGCCGCCCCCGGTCGCCGGCGCCGCCGCGTCGGCGACCCGCGCCGCCGCCGCCTTCCGCGGGCCCCCGGAGTTGCTCCGGTGGCCCGATTCCTCTCCTGTCTGCGCCGTTGCTCCTCCCGGGGGCCGATCTTCACTGCGGGATCAACGGATCGCCCTTGCCGCACGGTTCGTCGTCGCTTGCCAAAACCGCACACGAAAAGGATCGGCGGAGGGTTGTCGGGTCTTGTTCGTTAGACCCGCACCCTCCGCGTTAGTCATAAACAACGGGAGAAAGGGGCTACAACAATTTTTAATCAAGATAAAAATTGTTCACTTCTTTTTCTTTTAAACGGAAATTCAATTTTAATTAATTGAAAATATTCATGCTGGTTCTTTATTCAAAAAGAAATAAAAACACGGGAATGAATCATCAAGAATTAAATCCCTACCTTGTCGTCGTCGTCGGACAAGAGGTCGTCGCGGATTTGGTGATCGTCGCGGAAGAGACGCTCGTCGCACCGCGGGAAGGAGTCGCGCCGACGATCTCCGGATCAAGATCAAACGGATTTAATTAATTTAAATCCGTTGATATCGAATTATAAAAAGGGAGAATTTAGAAGATTCGATTCTCACCTTTAACCGCCGATCGTAGGTTTGCCGCGGAAGAAGAAGCGCCGAAGAAGAAGAAGAAGGTCGCGGAAAAAGTTTGTCGACGTTGCGGATCACGGTGTGCGTCGTCGAATTTTGGTTCCGGCATTCTTCGCGTTCTTCGCGTTCTTCGCGTTCTTCGCGTTCTTCGCGTTCTTCGTGTTCTTCGCGGGGAGGGTGGAGGCCCAGAGAATAAAGAGTAATCCTCCAAAATAGACACGTTGGTCTATTTTATTAAATCGCCAACGAACGCAAACGCGTAAGTAACGACCCATTAAATTCGTTGAATTAATTCAACGAATGAAACAGCCCATTTAATTCACGAAATAAACCGCCCAATTAAATGGTCTGTTAAGAAATTAAAGAAAACGCGCCGGTTGACTTTTCAGTTACTTTGACGGGTTTTCGCAGATGCGTTACTTAGCGAAAGAAACGGCGGGGCTCGTGCGGGCCCCACCTCACAAATATCCTACCAAGGGGTAGGGTATTTCCGGATAGCACCCTATCCGCTTTAACTCAGTTCATGTGGCTTCCAAGTGACTTCCAAGCGGCTTAAGTGAAATAAAATAAAGTTGTCGCACAACCTTTATTTTATTTCCGACTTAAAGCTCAAAATTTTAAAAACCACGGTTGAGAAAACGCAACTCCGGAAGAGGCGTTTCTAAGCAAATACCGGCGCTGCGATTTCATCGGTGCCCTCAGAATTCGATTCTGGGCACTGGTTCAAAAGATAGAAAAACCCGCTCGTCCGTTCACTGAACGTACCCGAGCCAAACTTCGGAAATTGATTCCGGGCACACCGGGCCTCGGAATCAGGTGCCGTCTGAAGCTGCGCTCTTGCAAAATTCCAAAGAAAATTAAGAAAAAAATTTCCTTGAAATTTGCGGGTCTTTACATTACTCCCACTTCAGGGCTTTACGTCCCCGTAAAGATACATCAAAAACTAGGGGAACAAATGGGGGTACTGAGCACGCATCTGAGCCTCCCGCTCCCAAGTGCTCTCCTGGAGGTTCCCGTGCTGCCATCTGACGCGCACAAGAGGAATCGACCACCCACGTAGGACCCGCTCCTGTCGATCCTCGATCTCCACTGGGACCTCCGCAAAAGTCGCCCCATCGTCCACGTCCAGCTCCCCAAAGTCAATGATGTGCGTCGGGTCGTGCACGTATCTCCTCAGCTGAGACACGTGGAAGACGTCGTGCACCCGGTGCAACTGAGGTGGTAGAACCAGGCGATAAGCCACCTCTCCTATCCTGCTGAGGACCTGGAAAGGCCCGATGAAGCGTGGAGACAACTTTCCGCCTCGGCCAAATCTCCGTAAACCACGCCGAGGTGAGACACGCAAAAAGACGTGGTCGCCATCCTCGAACTCTAGTGGCCTCTGCCTCCTGTCAGCATATGACTTCTGTCGGCTCTGAGCTGTCCTCATCCTCTCCTGGATGATCTGGACCTTCTCTGTCGTGGCTCGGACCATCTCTGGTCCCACGAGTGCTAACTCCCCAGGGTCTGTCCAGCACAACGGTGATCTGCAGGGTCTGCCGTACAACGCCTCGTATGGTGCCATCCCGATGGTGGAGTGGTAGTTGTTGTTGTACGCGAACTCCACCAAGGGTAGGTGGTCCTCCCAGCTGCGACCAAAGTCGAGAACACATGCACGGAGCATGTCCTCGAGTGTCTGTATGGTCCTCTCAGTCTGACCATCCGTCTGAGGGTGGAAGGCTGTGCTCAAATGGAGCCGCGTCCCGAACGCCTCCTGCAACCCCTTCCAAAGCCGGGAAGTGAAACGAGCATCTCGATCGGAGACGATAGACGATGGCACACCGTGAAGCCATACGATCTCCTGGACGTAAAGACGTCCCAAGCTCTCCACTGAGCCCTGCTCTCTGATGGGTAAGAAGTGTGCCAACTTGGTGAGTCAGTCGACAATCACCCAAATGGAGTCGTGACCTCTGGAAGTGCGTGGAAGTCCAGTCACGAAGTCCATAGATATGTCGTCCCACTTCCACTCCGGGACCTCCAAGGGCTGTACCAAGCCTGCTGGTACCTGATGCTCTGCCTTCACCTGCTGGCAGGTGAGGCATCGTGAAACGAACTCTGCCACAGCTTTCTTCATGCCCGGCCACCAGTGCTGTCGTCTGAGATCCTGGTACATCTTCGCCACTCCGGGATGCACCGCCAAGGGAGAAGTGTGAAACTCTCTCAGCACCTCCTCTCGTAAAGCGACTGGTACGAAGGTACATCCTCTGAAAAGGATGTCGTGCTCTGCTCCAAGGGAGAAGCCATCAGGCGCCTGACCTGAGGATATCAGTGCACGCCGGGTCTCACAGTCAGCGTCCCCATGCTGAGCCTCTCTGACCCGCTGTAGAAGTGGAGGAGAGACTGTGAGAGACTGAAGAAAGTCTGCTCCGTCTCTATCCACGAAGGATATCTGTAAGGAGGCTAGCTGCTTCGTCGCCTCCTCAAGTAGCTGAATGCCCGTCCTCCTGTTGAGGGCATCGCCTACCACGTTCCCCTTCCCAGGAGTATAGACTATCTCAAAGTCATAGTCCTGGAGGAACTCAAGCCATCTCCGCTGTCTCAGGTTCAGGTCCTTCTGAGAGAAGATATACCTGAGACTCTGGTGGTCAGAAAAGACTGTGAAGCGCTCGCCCATCAGATAGTGCCGCCAAGTCTTCAGAGCGAAGACCACTGCTGCTAACTCCAGGTCATGAGTGGCGTAGTTCTGCTCATGCGGCCTCAACTGACGTGATCCGTAGGCGATCAAGGCCCGCTCCTGCATCAGGACGCACCCAAGTCCAGTCCCTGATGCATCGCAGTAAACTACGTATCCAACTCCCTCCTCAGGCAACCTCAAGATAGGTGCGCTGGTCAATCTCAGTCTCAGCTCCTGGAAGCTCTGCTGACATTTGTCTGACCACACAAAGGGTTTCCCCTGCTTTGTCAAGGCTGAGAGTGGTGCCGCAACTCTGGAGAAGTCTGGCACAAATCTCCGATAGTATCCGGCTAGGCCCAAGAAGCTCCGCACCTCCATCACGCTTCTGGGTGGCTCCCAAGCTAGCACTGCCTCGATCTTCGCGGGATCCACTGCAACTCCCGCCTCAGAGATGACGTGCCCCAAGAAATGGACCTCACGTAACCAGAACTGGCACTTTGAGAGCTTGCCATAAAGCTGGTGCTCTCGGAGTGTGTCTAGCACAACTCGCAGGTGGTAGGCATGCTCCTCCTCGGTCGTCGAGTATACCAAAATGTCGTCAATGAAGACCACGACAAATCGGTCGAGGTATGGCTGGAAGATCCTGTTCATGAGGATCATGAACACTGCTGGAGCATTTTTTACGCCGAACGGCATAACCAAGAACTCATAATGGCCATACCGACACCTGAAGGCCGTCTTCTGCACGTCCTCGTCTCGAACTCTGAGCTGATGATAGCCTGACCGGAGGTCTATCTTCGAGAACCACCGCGCTCCCTTGAGCTGATCGAAGAGGTCATCAATCCGTGGCAGCGGATACTTGTTCCTCACTGTCACCTGGTTCAGGCGACGATAGTCGACACACAGTCGCAAGCTCCCGTCCGCCTTCTTGCCGAACAATATCGGGGAAGCCCAGGGTGAAACACTGGGTCGGATAAACCCCTTGCTCTTCAAGTCCTCCAACTGTACCCGCAGCTCTCGAAGCTCGGCGGGGGACATTCGATATGCTGGAGTAGATATCGGGGCTGTCCCGGGGTACAAGTCGATGTAAAAGTCTACCTCTCTACGAGGAGGTAGCCCTGGAACGTCGTCGGGAAAGACGTCCACGTACTGGTCCACCACTGCAGGAAAAACTGGACTCCGCACGTCCACTGCTCCTAGGATGAGGCTAGCCAACTGATGAGAGATGGGCTGCACTCTCCTCCGCGGAAGTCCATCCTGTGCTGCAAAGGTTCCCTTCTCGCCGGTGAAGGTAAACCTGCTCCCGTCAGTGCGAACACATCGCACCTTGCGCCTAAAACAGTCGATCTGGGCATGAACCGTGGATAGCCAATCCATGCCCAAGATGACGTCGTAAGGCCTCGACGCCGCTACAAGGAGATCCCAGCCGAAGCTCTCGCCTCCTAGAGTAATCTCACACTGCCGGCACCAGTGCGTAATCGTCGAGTCTGCTCCCGTAGGAGTCTCTAGCCGTAAGGATCGAGCCAACGGCTCAGTCGGAATCTCCGAGCTCCGAACAAGGGCAGAGGCTATGAAAGAGTGACTCGCTCCTGTGTCTATAAGTACTGCAGCAAGGATGGAATAGACACAGATCGTACCTCGAATCATCTCTGGCATGTCGGGGTCGTAGGCCTCCACTGCCTGGAGCTGGGCCTGTCCCTGCCCGCCAGCTCCATGTGGTCGAGGTGGCCCTCCTGGTGGTGGTGGGGGTAGAGCCCGGAAGCGTCGCCCACCACCCGCTGCTCAGCCAGCTCCTCTGCCTCGTCCGCCTCCTCCCTGCGGACCGCCACGGTCGACCCTCTGCCTCTGCCTGGGTGGCACCTCCACCGTCTGCTGCTCCTCTGGTCGGCGAGTCGGGCAGTCACGAGCCATGTGACCCTGCCCGCCGCAGGAGTAGCACAGCCTGCCTCTCGGAAGGCTGGCACTCTGCTGTGTGCCCCGCACTGCTGAGCCGGTGTCCTGAGGCCGTCTGCGTGGGGGTCTGGTCTGCCTGGACCCGAGAGTCATCCGTCGGCTACCTGCTGCTGAAGACTCAGCTACCTGCCGCCCTGCGCTAGGTCTCGCCGCTGAAGAAGGCTCTGCCAGGAAGCTCTCGATCAAGAGGGCTCGCTCCAGCACTCCCTCCTGGGTCGGAATGCTGAGGGAGATCAGCGACGCCCGAATCTCCTGCCGCAAGCCCTGCTCGAAGGTCCGGGCCCGGAAGAAGGGGTCCCGTACCATGTCGGTCGAGTAGCGAGATAGGTCAGTGAACCTCGCCGTGTACTGAGCGACCGTCATGCTGCCCTGGCGCAGCTGGAGAAGCTCCTGGATGCGCACCGCTCGGAGGGTGGCCGGGACGAACTCAGAGCGGAAGAGGCTCTCGAAGTCCGTCCAGAGCAAGGATGCCTCATCGTGAACCTGGAGCATCAAGCTCCACCATCGTCCTGCCGCCGCCTGCAGGAGGCTCGCCGCGAGAATCACCATGAGATCCGCTGGTGTCCTCACTAGCCTAAAGATCCGTACCACCGCCTCTAGCCAGTCCTCGGCGGCCTGGGGGTCCGCCTCACCGCGAAACCTGGGCGGTCGCTGGCTCTTAAACTCATGCAGTGCCCTGAGGCGACGTGCATCGTCAGCGTCTGGTACTGGTAGCATCGGTGGCTCGGCGGGTAAAGCTACCGCCGGTGCCACTGCTGGAAAAGGGCCCTGCACCGAGGCCTCGTCGCTCGGTGGGCTGCCGTCGCGCCCTACACTCGGAACCCTAGATGGTTGTCATCGCGGGGCCATCCTGAAAAGGAGAACAAGAGCACCACAGTCAGAACAGTATACCTGGTGAGCTGGCACAAGTAATCACAAGGAAAACTTGAGACTTTCATGAAGCAGATTAGTATACCCGGTGAGCTGACACAAGTAATCACAAGGAAAACTTGAAACACACATGCAATCAATGTTTTCATGCATTAAGTCAGAAATCAGGAGTCAGGGTCCTGGTGTACGGATACGTCGGCCGCCGCACCAACACTGGGCTCCCTGAACTGATAACCACACTCAATACACTAAACACTATTGATTCATATAGGAAGAAAAGACGACCAGAGTCTACGGTAGAACCGACCGCTCTGATACCAATTTGTCACGACCCGAACTCGGGGCCCGTGCCGTGACTACCCCAAGCCCGCCTTCCATAGGCCAGGGTCTGGCGACTAGCACCAAGGCGTAAAATCCCGGTAAACAGGGAAGGCATTGGCTTTATAAGTAACAACCACCACAGAGTCAGCAAGCGGAAAGTAACTACAAAGTGCAGAAAAGTAAAGGGGGCCGGAATACAAGCCCAACTGAAAGTACAACTGAAAAGGAAAAGAACAGCAACTGAAGAAAAGACAGTGGCCTCGTGTCGTCCACTGGCAATCCCACCTGAAGGGTGGGTACAGATAGCCTCCAGGCTCCTCGGGTCCCACGTCCGCTCCGAGCACGTCCCGCCCAGTGGTCCGCCTCCAGGTACCGTCCTGCTCCACGCCCCAACCGAGATCAGCGCTGTCCGTCGTCTGCATCCAACACAACAAGGTGCGGGCATAGCCCGTGCAGGGGTGAGTATAAACTACTCAGTAAGGACCCCGAGACCCCCGAAGGTCTCCCGAAATCCACAAAGGATATAGCACAAAAGAAAGGGGCAACCACGAAGAAACAACTGACTCGAATTAGGTATATGACCATACATATACCTAAGTCCCCATTTCTAGCTCTGCTCTCGAGCTCAAGGTCAACTCGATCCACACAGGAAAGCAAGACTCAAATCCACCAGGGAGAGTAAATAGTAAATAGTAAATCCACATAGGATAGTTCAACACAATCCACAAAGGAGAGTAACATAAGATTCAGCTCAACCAGGTATACTTTTTCAGATGACTTCAAAGATGATCACTGATCCATCTAAGTCGTCGGACCCACGAAGGATCGATAGGTACTAACCTCGGCAATGACCCACACAAGATCGGGCCCACACAGGACCTGTAGCAATGGCTCACATAGAACCGTAAGAGATGACCCACACAGGATCGGGCCCACATAGGACCTGTAGCACTGATCCACGTAGGATCGCTGAGTGCAGTAGTCGACGCAGTCCACTGAGGATCTCTGCACAGTCGTCGCCGCAGTCCACGAAGGATCTCTGCTCTGTCGTCATCGCAGTCCACGGAGGATCTCTGCTCTGTCGTCGAAGTCACAGCCAGCGCTAGGGTTCCCGCACACAGCGAGCTCGTTTAGGAGGGTCCGCTCCACGAGCCGAGAGGCTGATACATCAACTGACACGTAGTCCGAATTTGATGTATCCAAAAGTTCCGTATCGACAACAGGATCTCAACGCAACAGACGGCGCGTCAATCGGACGCCCGGTCTGAGAGTTATTAGCATTTTCGTCCCAGGGGCCCGGTTGGTTTTTAGGGCAAAACCAACCCGACCGTACTCCGCCTGTGTCCGATCCTCGGGCGGAGTATGCCAAAAGTTCCGTCTCACTTAGAGGAAACTACCACAGCTGACGGTACGTCGATCAGACGTCCGTAGCTCAAGTTATGAGCGTTTCCGCTCCGAGGGCCCGGTTGGTTTCGTGTACGAACCAACCCGGCCGAACCCAAAGTCTTCCGAAACCTTGAGTGTAATATACCGAAACGACCGTATTGATCCAAGGATCGCGTAGCCGCTGACGGTTCGTCAATCGGAGGTCCTAGGCCCAAGATATGGGCAAAAGACCGGAGAGGGCCCGAAAACGGGGGTTCTGGGCCCGGGGCGACCCGGCCCGAACCCCCCCCTGGGGGTCGGCCGAACCGGGTCGACCCGAACCGGGTCCGGTCCGGCCTGGGCGCGGCCCGCGTGTTGGGTGGCCGGACCGCGGACGCGGTCCGGCGGTTCGCCGCCGCCGCCCCCGGTCGCCGGCGCTGCCGCGCCGGCGACCCGCGCCGCCGCCGCCTTCCGCGGGCCGCCGGAGTTGCTCCGGTGGCCCGATTCCTCTCCCGTCTACGCCGTTGCTCCTCCCGGGGGCCGATCTTCACTGCGGGATCAACGGATCGCCCTTGCCGCACGGTTCGTCGTCGCTTGCCAAAACCGCACACGAAAAGGATCGGCGGAGGGTTGTCGGGTCTTGTTCGTTAGACCCGCACCCTCCGCGTTAGTCATAAACAACGGGAGAAAGGGGCTACAACATTTTTTAATCAAGATAAAAATTGTTCACTTCTTTTTCTTTTAAACGGAAATTCAATTTTAATTAATTGAAAATATTCATGCCGGTTCTTTATTCAAAAAGAAATAAAAACACCGGAATGAATCATCAAGAATTAAATCCCTACCTTGTCGTCGTCGTCGGACGAGAGGTCGTCGCGGATTTGGTGATCGTCGCGGAAGAGACGCTCGTCGCACCGCGGGAAGGAGTCGCGCCGACGATCTCCGGATCAAGATCAAACGGATTTAATTAATTTAAATCCGTTGATATCGAATTATAAAAAGGGAGAATTTAGAAGATTCGATTCTCACCTTTAACTACCGATCGTTGGTTTGCCGCGGAAGAAGAAGCGCCGAAGAAGAAGAAGAAGGTCGCGGAAAAAGTTTGTCGACGTCGCGGATCACGGTGTGCGTCGTCGAATTTTGGTTCCGGCGTTCTTCGCGTTCTTCGCATTCTTCGCGTTCTTCGCGTTCTTCGCGTTCTTCGCGGGGAGGGTGGAGGCCCAGAGAATAAAGAGTAATCCTCCAAAATAGACACGTTGGTCTATTTTATTAAATCGCCAACGAACGCAAACGCGTAAGTAACGACCCATTAAATTCGTTGAATTAATTCAATGAATGAAACATCCCATTTAATTCACGAAATAAACCGCCCAATTAAATGGTCTGTTAAGAAATTAAAGAAAACGCGCCGGTTGACTTTTCAGTTACTTTGACGGGTTTTCGCGGGTGCGTTACTTAGCGAAAGAAACGGCGGGGCTCGTGCGGGCCCCACCTCACAAATATCCTACCAAGGGGTAGGGTATTTCCGGATAGCACCCTATCCGCTTTAACTCAGTTCAAGTGGCTTCCAAGTGACTTCCAAGCGGCTTAAGTGAAATAAAATAAAGTTGTCGCACAACCTTTATTTTATTTCCGACTTAAAGCCCAAAATTTTAAAAACCACGGTTGACCAAACGCAACTCCGGAAGAGGCGTTTCTAAGCAAATACCGGCACTGCAATTTCATCGGTGCCCTCAGAATTCGATTCCGGGCACCGGTTCAAAAGATAGAAAAACCCGCTCGTCCGTTCACTGAACGTACCCGAGCCAAACTTCGGAAATTGATTTCGGGCACACCGGGACTCGGAATCAGGTGCTGTCTGAAGCTGCGCTCTTGCAAAATTCCAAAGAAAATTAAGAAAAAAATTTCCTTGAAATTTGAGGGTCTTTACAAAACATAAATTAAAAGTAATTCAAAAAATAAACTAAAAAAATTTATCATTGTTCTTTTAAAAACATCCACTAAATATTGATTGGTGAAATATTTAAAGGTGGTTTTGAAAATTCCAGTAAAAAACCCACTTTGAATTTCTATTTTTCCCGTAGTGTAATTAAGAACATAGTTTAGTAATGAACCATCTCTCCATCTATTTTTTAGCATTTTTTTCCAAACAAAATTACTTGGGATTCTCTATTATATGGAATAGTTACTTTCATATTGATTGGTTTGTTTATCAATAATATTATATTATGACCTTTAATTATAACATTGTGTGGTTTTTTATCTTCAATCCTTTGGTTATTAATGATGTTGTGGTTTTTTATAGTTTAGAATGTCAGTGAGGTGATGATTATTCTCTTCTACCATTTTCTTTGAATTTAAATAAATTTTCCCTATGATTATATTTTTGGTACAAATATTGATTGATTTATATATTCATTGATTATGATTCCATGATTTGAGAGATGTTAATGGCTTGCAGTGTGTGTTTGGTGAATTATTCATGTTTCCCATGTATCCATCTCCAGAATTTTTTTAAAAAAGGATATCTTATTCACATATTTTGTTTCATTTTTAATTATTTTTTATTGATCTTATGGTTTATTTTATTTTAATTCTAAATTCGTTGATGATCAAATAGTTTTCTAATTCACATATCATTTTGTTTCCCTTCCTTGGAAGGTTTATTTTTTTTATTCTGAGATATTTTATTATTATAAATGATAGTAATGAGATAGAATTCATATTTTAAGTGGAGTTATTCTTTTTTTATTGACATTGTGGTCACTATAAATTCATTTAATAAGGTGATATTTTGTGTATTGGTTGTAAAGTTTTTTATTTGGAGAAATGATTATATTTTCAACTCTTATTTCCAATTTTATTATGAGAGATCAATATTGGACTTGACACTTCAAATTACCTCGAATAATATCTTGATGTACATTATTTATGAATGGATATATTATTTTCATGAAAAGTTTAACCTTTCCTTTTTTACGTATTGAACAAGAGGACTGATTTATAAGTTTTTAACATTGTTCTGGGCGACATGTATGTGTTCTTATTTCTCTTGTTTGTGGCGGTAACATACATAAATGGTGTAATATAGTTTTGAAAAAAGTAATCTCTCATAATTTTGATTGATTCTTTTTGTGGTATTCATTTCCGAGGAATATATATACATTCAGTTGATCATTGGAGATTTATTGTGATAATTAGATGAGGTTTTAGTTAACAAATTTATAGAAAAATCATAGAATTATTTTTTATGATTTTTCATCTTTAGTTCTTGAGTCAATGTTGTCACTCATATATAGGTTGATTTTTTTTAGATTTTTTATGGTATACTAATTTTACCCACCTTTTCTATGATACTTATTGTAAAATATCTCTAAATTATAATAAATTGACAATGTCTTTTCAATAATTTAAAATATTATTCTATATATTTGTGTACTTAATTTTTATGGTATACATTATATTTAAATATTCAACCTCATTATTAAAATTAAATTTTATCTCTTAATTAAAACTGGATTCATTAAACCTTGGAGAAACATCTTATCAAGTATTAATATTATGATCACCTCTTGGTAAATCTTAAATTTCTAGAACAAGTTTTAAAACTAATTATTAAATTTGTTATTTTACTATATCTCATAATCACTTTAATAATTCTCATAAAAAAATTCCATGAGATTATCCATTAACAAAATTATTTCAATTGATAATTTTAAATTTAAAAATTTATTATGAACTGTAGTTATTTTAAGTTCCACCAGTAATCATTTGTTTGGTAAAATAGAATTTCTTTTAAATATAATAAAATGGGATTTAAAAAATTAAAAAAAAATGTTTGATATGTATAGTATTGAAAAAATGTTAGGTGAACAAAAATTAAAATTGAAATAAATTTTAAATATAAAAACAAAACATATAAAACATTTGTTGATAAAAAAACCCCATCTTTAATTTTCTTCTTTTCTTATGAACAATGTGAATTTCATTACATCAATTATTAAATTAATTTCATAATTAATTAATTTTCCAAACACCCTTACTGATTTGAAACCTACAATAAAAGATTATATTGATTACTAGGAGCTCCATGAAATAAAAAAGGAAAGAAAAAAACAATAATTTTTATAATGTAAAGGACTGGTAAATTTATACATTCAAGGATAAATAAAATGAGTATATCATTTCTCTTATTCATACCCAAATAAGGGTTTGAAATACCAATATATGTTTTTTTATAATTTTTTACCCATTTGACATCAAAATTTATTCATTAAATTGGATAAAAAAAATCAATTTTTGTTGTATATACAAACAAAATTAAACCAATATGTGAAGAAACCATATTTAAAAATACTTAATATTTGATTTTTTGTATTAAATCCTCAAAGAAAATGTTGGAAATAATTTTTTTACTTTAATGAGAAAAATATATTAAACAGTATTATATTTAAAATATAATTATCCTAATAATTGTATCGCTCAATGTTTATAATTATCCACTTACAGTATAATTTTTAGAACTTTCAAGTTTAATTAATCATATTTAGATAATTATTTTAGTTTACTTTCTCCATTATGTGGGAAATTAATTTTTTATCCCTCTTCTGTATATTATTTTCTAGTTAATCTTCAGGTAATATTTATTTTTTAATATCACAACACACTAAATTTTTATTATAAACCAAGGGTATAATTATGTAAATTGTATAACCTGTTCATTCCTAGACATGTTAACCAAATAGGAGTTCATTTCCTTTAAAATGTTGGTTGTTTATTAGCATAAAGTATGACCCAAACCATATCCATTTTTATTTTCCCTACATTAAAAAAATTTATTCCCCCCAAGTATATCACATCGATTGGTATAATATTCTCCAAAAACAAAATAGGTAAATATCTCTCTTATTTATTAATATTTTATCTTTTATCCTTTTTATATTCCTTTTTATATCTAATAATTAAAAAAATAGAAACACCATTATATTATTTTTTAAAACCATAAAAATTTAACATTTTTCTAATAATTTTAAAATATTTTATTAAGTCAATTATTCATTTTTTGAAATTTCATTCACTACAAGTGATTTCCATTAGAAAAAAATATATATAAACAAAATTAAATATAAAATAAACTCATAGGATATATTCTCCCCTTAAATATTTATATTTTCATAATTAAATCATTTAATTTATATTTGATTGAATAAATGTTGGGGATGCGTCTTCTACATGAATTTTTTTCATTATAGGTTATTAACACATGTTATTTATGTTTTCTATTTATTATTCTTTCTTATCTCCACATTTAATGTAATATTTCTATTATTTAAACTAAATCTATATATTTCATAACTCAAGTCGGTAAAGTATGCATGTCGTACTCATCAACTTTTTTCAACCATTAACCCTTCATGTAAATCATTTACACCAAAATTTGTGCTGTTAATTTCTTCTCTAGGGTCATATTCATGGAGAAAGATAGGTGAAAATGATTCTTAAACAATATTTTATACTCTATATGATCAAGTTATTTGATTTTCATATTTTGAGTGGATAGGTATAGCTTTTTTATATTTATATATATGTATATGAGCATGAGTTCACCACATGTCATCAAAGAAGATAAATTTATAAGATTAATTCTTGGGAGTGATGGATAATTTATAAAGTGTATCACATATATAAAGAAGTACAAATCATAAAATTCATGTCGAGGTGAGTGTTTTCAAAAATTTACTTGAAAGGATATTTGAGGAACATCAGTTATGGGTTAATCATATAAAGAACCAACCAACCAAAAACATCCATGAAAACCCAAACATTCTCTTATAGAATTCCTTCCTAACCCCATAGAGAAAATAATAAAATAAAACCAACCGGTTTTAAAGGAAGTTCCACAAATTTAAGAGTATCATTTTAACATCATAGTTGATAAAAATATATTCCCCAAGATGATTATATCATTGTCCTTGTATGTATAAAAAATAATGATCATTAAACATATTGGAAGTCAGATATGTCAATTTAATAAGTGATCTTCTATCAACAAGAATGGGAATATTTAATTTTTTAAAAATCATTTATCATTTTTATTTAATAATAGAGATATACCCAAAATTCATAATCACATATGATGTGATTCATACTATATCATATAGTACAATATGGGTATGTCATAGGGTATGAAATACTTGTTGAAAAGGGAATGTTTTATGTATTCCATATTGCTACTATTTAGATAGACATGTTATATAACATAGGTATATAATAATCTATTTAACCACAACATATTATTTCCATAGATTATTGATTAATGAGGTAATAAAATGTAAAGTGTTAACATTCGGGTGATATTATCAAAAATATAAATTTTTGATAATTGGAAACATATAGGAGTATATGATTAGAAAATGATTACAAAATAGTACTGTTGAACTCTCTGTGGAATGGTTATTTTAATAATCACAAATATTAGTTTTATTTATTTCCTTTTAGTCTCTTGTTCAACATGTTCTAAATGTGTTTAAATAATATCTACAATTGTTTATCTATGATCAATGTATGGTTATGGTTGACTAGGAAGTATGCTGGATTGAAAAGACACATTGTAAGAAATCCATGTCTTAACTCACCGATAGTCATTTTCCTAAGTCACCGATGATGAATGGTCGCACCGATGATGAACGGTCGCACCGATGATGAACGGTCACACCAATGATGAATGGTCTCACCGATAACTATCAAAGGTCCAAAAAGATACCGATGCTAAGACACCGATGCTAAGACACCGATGCTAAGACACCGATGCTAAGACACCGATGCTAAGACACTGATGTTAAGACACTGATGCTAAGACATTGATGCTAAGACACCGATGCTAAGAAATCGATGCTAAGATAACGATGTTGAGATACTGATGCTAAGACATTGGTGCTAAGACACCGATGTTAAGACACTGATGATTTTGAGAAACCGATGCTGATGCAACCAAAACTGATGCAGATTCAAAATGTCTCACCGATCTCATGACTAACCGATAGTCATGAAAACTGTTTGAACCTCAATAAATTCATATTTAATACTAATAGTCATAATTGATGTTTTTAATGAAATTAATGATATTTATTGTTAGTTGTTGGCATGTCAAGAGACTGGACCTCGTATCTATGAAAAGGTAATCATTCCCGTTACCGGAGCTCATGGAATAAAAAAGGAAGATCGATCTGTAGAAAAAGCATGGATGCGTGAAAAGTCATAGAGAAATAATTCATCCTTGAAAATACCTGCGAGACTGAAGAACACACGGCGAAGTGGAAAAACGGGCATTTTGAAAGATCTAAAGAAAGCTCTTATGAATGCAATCCAGCACTACTGAAGAACATACGAAGAACACTGGAAATCAGAGAACACACATGCTTGTGAAGAATATCGAGCTGAATCATGATACTCTGTTTTTTTTATAGAAAAACCACAGAAGGACTCAGAAGCATCTCTACTAAATCCAACGAGTCCAGAGCCGCACTACCAATCATTAGAGCTTTCTAAACTCTGATAAATTCTCTCTTAGTGATTATTTTACTTACATTTTTGAGCAGTGTGTGTACTATATTCATCATACTCACACACTGAATCCTCTGCTGAACTAGAGGATATCAAAATCCTCAAACCAAAATGGTTTAATCTTGTTTTCCCATGACAACTGTGGAAGAGGTCCTTGTGTGTCCTGGTCATTGTTTTTGTTTCCCACAAAGAACTGTGGTAGAGGTCCCTATGTGGCCTGGATAGTCGTTCGCTATAGTAAACCCCGATCGAGGGTGTGGATCAATTTATATAAATAGTTGAGAGGACTAAGTCTTGTCTTGAGACTGAACCTCTTTGTTAAATCTACTGTGCATTTTAATTTAAGTCTATAAGTAAACTATATATTTATTCTTCTGTTATTACTTTCAAATACAAAACTATTTTAAAGCTACTTTGATAGTTAAATTAGCAAGTGTTTATACTTATTTTGTAAATCAGTAAGTCAGTTTCAAAAGTTAATTTAATCTTCAGATTAAGTTAACTGAGACCTAATCAATCTTTGAGAAACTGATTGAACCTTTACACTCTATATAGATTCACTATAGTTTAACTTTGATTTTAAATTGGGGTATTTTAAGAGAAATATTTTTAACAGAAATTTTAATTGGAACTCAATTCACCCCCTCTCTTGAGTATCCACTCCGACCAAAATTTGGTATCAGAGGAATTTTTTTTGTTAAAGGATTTTTGAAATACTCTGTTTCTCAACTATGATTTTATATTCATATTTAAAGATCTTAAATTTCTATTAGTTCTAAATTTTATCTCTTTAAATTTTATTTTCTAAAATCTAGTTATGGATAATAGACTAGAGGGTGCTGCTAATAACAGGCCACCTTTATTTAATGGTATAAACTATGCTCAATGGAAAAGTAAAATTAAAATACATTTAGAGAGTATGGGTTTTGATATCTAGAATTATATAGAGTCTCAATATAAAATTCCAGAAACCGAAAGAACAACTTGGGATGAACCTACAAAGACTGCTTACAATAATAACAATAAATCTATGAATGCCTTGTACTGTGCTTTAGGAGATGAGGAATTTAATAGAATATCTTCTTGAAAAACTGCTTATGAAATTTGGGATACTTTAGGTGTTTCTCATGAAGGAACAACTAATGTTAAAGAAATGTGATTGAATACTTCTACTATTGAATATGATAATTTTAAAATGAAAACTGATTAAACCATTTTTGATATGTATCTTAGGTTCAATGAGATCGTCAATACAATGAATTCACTTGGTAAAGTTGTTCCAGCAAAAGAACAAATCATGAGAATCTTGAGATGTCTACCAGAACGATGGAGAGGCACATCTGTTTCAATCAGAGAATCGTGTGACATTGGAGCTCTGCCTGTCAAAGAACTTATTGGAAAACTAATGATTTATGAGGAATAACTCAAGGTAAATAAAGAGGAAGATGATGAACCAAAAAAGAAATCAGTGGCTTTCAAGACTACTGCTTCAATGAGTAAGGACAAAGAAAAAGCTCAAATACAAATTGATAGTCCAACAAGTGAAAGTTCATACTCTGATAGTGATGCTAAAATGGCTCAGATAGCAAGAAGTTTTAAGAAATTTTATAGGAAGAAGAAATTTTTTAGAAAATAAAATTAAAAAGGAAAGTATGACAATAAGAGACATTGGAAGAAGGACTGGAAAAATCTAGAAAGAAGTGATGAAGTTGTTTGCTACGAGTGCAAAAGAAAAGGACACATTAAAGCAGAATGCCCAATGTTAAAATTCAAGAAGAAATATGATTACAAAGACAGTAAGTACAAGAAATCTATGAAGGCTACCTGGAGTCCATCTAAAGACAATACAAGTGAATTTGAAATGTCTGGTTCTGAGAACAATCATTCCAACATGTGTTTCATGACCAACACATCTGAGGTAACCTTAGATACTCCTGTTTTAAATTCTTTTTATTCTGGAGATGATGCAGAATCTGAATCTGATTATGAAAACATGACAAGTGAGTAATTATTTGAATATTGTAATATGATGGAAGATACATGAAATGAACTTAAGGACAAATACAAATCATTGAAGAAATATCATGCTCTCACTACTATTGTTAAAACTGAACTTACTATTGAAAAAGAGAAGAATTCTCAACTGTTAAAGGAAAATAAAGAACTGAAAATGTCTAATGAGCAACTTAGAAAAGACTTAGAGAAGTTTACAAATAGAAAGGATGCACTAAATCAAATGCTTGTAAAGTAAGTGGCACCTAAATACACTACTGGAATAGGCTACAAACCTGGACAAAGACAGATTACTAAGAATATATTTATTCCTAAATCTAGAAAAAATACTGGTAGTTCTAGTTCTGGACATTCATATGCTTCAACTAGTGATTCACATAGTTATAGATCGAATAAAGTTTATCTTTCAAAATCTTTGGATTCTGTAATTTGTATGAAACCCATAAGACAAATGTGGGTACCAAAATAATTGATTTCTAACCTTTCTGGACTCAAGAAGATCTGGGTACCAAAATCATTTCCTATCTAAATCTGTTTTGTAGGAAACATGCTTAAAGAGTTCTCACAATAAGGTATGGTACATGTACAGTGGATGTTCAAGACACTTTTCTAGAGATTACTCATGCTTTAAAAGCCTAATCAAGATTTTTGGATGCCATGTCACCTTTGGTGATAATTCTAAAGTAAAAATCATCGGCCTGGGCCAAATCGGTAACACTGATTCAGTTTTAATTTCCAAAGTTTTATTTGTTGATGGACTGAAATATAATCTGTTAAGTATTTCTCAATTGTGTGATGAGGGTTTTAAATTCAAATTTGAAAATGATTTTTGTAATGTTTTTAATTCTAAAAATGCTTTAGTCTTTTCTACCTTAATAAATCAAAATGTTTATGCAGTTGATTTAAATTCATTAGCTAAGAAAAATGTTACTTGACTAAATGATTTTCATAAAGAGTCTTCGCTTTGGAACAGAAGATTAGGATATTGCAACATCCATTCACTTAGAAAACTAATTAGAAAGAACTTGGTTAGAGACCTACCTAAACTTGAATTCCCAATTGACAAAGTTTGTAATCCCTGTCAAAAGGGAAAGCAACATAAATTTTCTTTTAAATCAAAGAATGAAGTCTCAAATTCGCAACCTCTCGAGTTGGTTCACATGGAATTGTTTGGGCCATCAAGAGTTTCTAGTTTAAATGGGAAGCACTATGTCTATGTTCTAGTAGATGACTTTTCTAGATATACTTGGGTATACTTCTTAGCTCACAAAATTGAAGCTTTTTCTTACTTTATTAAATATTCCAAATCTATAGAAAACCTTAGTGGACTTAAGATTAAAACATTAAGAAGTGATCATGGCCGTGAGTTTGAAAATCAAGACTTTGAATATTATTGCTCACACAATGGCTATAGTCACTAATTTTCTGATCCCAAAACACCTCAGCAGAATGGTGTTGTAGAAAAAAGAAATAGAACCCTTCAAGAAATAGCTAGAACCATTCTTAATGAGTATGAACTGCCTATTTACTTTTGTTATGAAGCTGTAAATATAGCTTTTTGTATCATTAAGAGAGTCTTAATTAGACCAGTTCTTAAGAAGACCCCATATGAGTTGTGGAAAAATAGAAAACCCCATGTTAGTTACTTTAGAGTCTTTGGTTACAAAGTTTTTATTCTTAATACAAAGTATAATCTGGACAAGTTTGCTTCAAAAAGTGGTGAGGGATTCTTTCTTGGTTATTCTTTAACTAGAAAAGCCTATAGAGTCTTTAATAAGATATCCAAATGTGTGGAAGAATCTGTTCACATCATATTTGATGAAACTTATCGACATGAGCTTAAAACCTCTCTTACCAATCTTGAAGAAGATTTATCTGTTCTGGACCTTAATGACAAATCTAAAGAACTTGCTATAAAAACATCCATTTCTGGACATATTCCAGAATCTGCTTCTGTTGAACCCAAACCGATAGATGAACCTGAAATTTATAGTCCTACCATTACTAGATCAACAAGGATTCTAAAGAATCATCCTTTGGATGCTGTTGTTGTTAATCTTGATAGAGGGACACAGACTAGAGCTTCTATAAGAAACCAGGTTGAAAATCAAGAATCTCTTTCACAGCTAGAACCTAAAAATGTCAATGATGCTATCAATGATGAATTTTGGGTAATGGCTATGCAAGAATAGTTATATCAATTTGAAAGAAACAAAGTCTAGGAATTAGTTGCCAGACCTAAGGACACTTTAACAATAGGCACAAAATGGGTTTTTAGAAACAAAGATGATGAGTCTGGAAACATAGTTAGAAACAAAGCTGGGCTACTTGCTCAAGGATATAGTCACGAAGAAGGTATAGACTATGAGGAAACCTTTTCACCAATAGGGAGAATAAGATCCATTAGGATCTTACTTGCATATGCTGCTCATCTCAATTTCAAGTTATATCAAATGGATGTCAAAAGTGTTTTTCTAAATGGTTTTATTGTTGAAGATGTGTTTGTTGAACAACCACCTGGATTTATTAATCCTCATTTTCCAAATCAAGTTTTTAAAGTTTCTAAAGAATTATATGGCTTATAATAGGCTCCAAGAGCTTGGTATGATAGACTTAGTAATTTTCTTATTTCAAAATGTTTTACTAAAGGGATTGCTGATCTAACTCTTTTTATTAAAAGAATTTCTAAAGATTATTTAGTAGTACAAATCTATGTTGATGATATTATTTTTGGATCTTCTAAACATTCTTTATATACTGAATTTTCAAAGAGTATGAAAAATGAATTTGAAATGAGTTTAAAGTGGGAACATAAATATTTTCTTGGATTTCAAGTTTTTCAAAATGAAAACGGTATTATTTTGAATCAAAGTAAATACACGAAGGATCTTCTAAAATGTTTTGGTTTGGATAGTATTAAGGAAAGTGATACTCCTATGAGTACAGTCTGTAAATTGGATGCAGATGAAACTGGGAAACCAGTTGATCAAACCAATTACAGATGTATGATTGGAAGCTTACTTTACCCTAATGCTAGTCAACCAGATATTATAGTTAGTGTGTTTATGTGTGTAATATTTCAAGATAACCTAAAATAATCTCATTTACTTGCTGTTAAAAGAATTTTTAAGTATCTTAAACACACTGTAAACTTCGTCTTATTTTATCCAAAAAGAAAATATTTTGAGCTAATCAGTTATTCAAATGCGGACTTTGCTGGTTGCAAGTTAGATAGGAAGAGAACATCTAGAACATTTCATTTATTGGGAAAATACTTAGCATCTTTGTGTAGTAAGAAACAGAACTATGTTGCATTATCTATTGCTGAAGCAGAATAAATTGCTGCTGGTAGTTGTTGTGCAAAAATTCTGTGGATGAAACACACTCTTTTGGACTATGGATATGATTTTAAATATATTTCAATTAACTGTGATAACACTAGTGCAATAAACATTTCAAAGAACCTTGTGTCTCACTATAGAACCAAACACATTGATGTCAAATATCACTTTTTGAGAGATCACTACCAAAAAGGTGATATTATTATTGAGTTTATAGGAACTGAACATCAATTAGCCGATATTTTCACCAAGCCCTTAAATTGTGAAAGTTTAAACTCGATTAAACAGGAGTTAGGTATGACAGATCTGTGAAACCGATCTGTCAAACCGATCTGTCAAACCGATCTGTGAAAACGATCTGTCAAACCGATCTGTGAAACCGATCGGTCACACCGATCTGCCAAACTGATCTGTGAAATTGATCTGTCAAACCGATATATCAAACTGATCTGTCTTGTTGATTAGTGGTAACGATTGGTTCGTACTATTTTTACAAATAATTTTTGTCTATTTAAAATGATGTTGTTTTACTTAATCGATATTTTATTATTTATAACCCTAAATGATACAAATAATGACACGCGGCTATTCCATTCTCTAAAGACTGTTAACCTTCTATTTCCCGCTAAACTCTTTCCTCTCTTCTATATAACCCGAGACTTTTGAATCTTTCCAAGCCTCTCGATTGTCTCAAAACCTCAAAATGGCCAAGAAAAACAGACAGAGCAAGGAATCTGAAGGAACTTCACCTGCCAAGCATGCTCGAGGTGAGTCGAGTATTACGACGTAGAGGTTTGTGAACTCGGAGCTAGAAAAACGAGATGTTATAGCTGAAAAGGAAAGTTGTTCGGAATGGGTTTTATCTAGCAAGTTCGTTCTCTTGAAAGTGTTGGAAACTCAAGGCTGGAATGAGTGGTTCTGTAATAATGATAGAGTCTTTTACCCGAATATGGTGCACGATTTCTATTTGAACCTGGATATAGATTTGGACGGAGTAGAGGTTGCGAGATTGTCTTCTATAGTAAAAGGGAAAAAGATTACGTTTTCATCAAAACAATGGTTTGAATGTCTAGGAGTGCCTCACAATGGAAGATACGAGGAATATTCTGGTAATATTCCTCCCACAACTAATTACTTTTCTTATGAGCTATCCCTAGAGTTTTTGACTGGGAAGTCTGAATCGTGAATAATAATTGATGCTGAGTTGGATGGCGAGAACTAAATCCTGTTCAAATTTATTCAACATCAGGTATGTCCGAGAAAATGTGATTTTGCTACAGTAAAGTATCAAGATGTTTTTCTGCTATTTGTTTTTCTGAATGGTGAAAACATCAATCTATGTACATATTTTTTCAAAAATATTATTGAGATGATAAAACCTTCAAAGAAAGCTACAACTCTGTTTTATTCTAAACAGATTTCTGCCATGCTGAAATTCTTAGTCTGTGTGGATGATGGAGATGAGTGTATCTCATCGGTTAGCTTTTGTTTCAACAATGTTATTTGTAAGAGAATGAAAATCAATTGGAAACCATGGTATAAATCTTGGGTTGCTGATGAAGAAAAGTTATATGAGTCCTTCAATCCTACTGATCATCCAAGGAGACCAAGGGAAGTAAGAGATCCTATCTTAAAACCTGGTGAGGAAGTGATCTATTCGGATGAAGAAGAGGAAGTGGTTGTTCCTAAAGAAACTGGTGAATCCAGTAAGAAAGGAAAAAAAGAAGAAGAAGAAGTTGATGAGAATCTAAATGCTGAAGAAGAGACTGAATCATATCTTGATGAAAGGAGTGATCCTGATAATGTTATCCCAAATAGAAGAAGGATGGAATTTGGTTTAGTAAGTCCTCCTCTCAATTTACCGGAAATTCAACCACTTTTAGATGATGAAAAAGAAGTCGAGACTACTAAATCAACTTCTGAGGAGTATGAATCCAGAATTAAAGATAGTTCAAGTGAGAGATCAGTTAATGATGATGATGATGATGATGATGATGAAGGTGGTGATGGTGATAAGGGTGATGCTTATGGTGATGGTGGTAGCGATGACAGTGAAATTAATGGTGATGATGTTGATTACGATGATGATGATGCTCAACCTATTGAAGGTAAGAATGTGATTCTTGATGATCCTCAACCCCAACCTTTTGAGCAAGAAAATGTCCTTGAGGCTAAGAGGACAGAATAGTTGGAGAGTGATGAGTTTGGAGAAGTCCTTCCTGAAAATTATGGATGAGCTCATTTTGTGAAACCTATATACCCATCATACAAAGAGGCATTGGAAGAGCATATAGGCCTTGATGTTATAGGATTAGACTACCTAGAGGAAGAGGAAGGTGTAAAAGTGGATCTTGCAGGCATAAGTGATTCTGTTAAGGCTCAATTCATTGACAAGTTTTTGCAAATAACAGATGTCAGACCTGATCCTTCAGTATCTCAAGGTAGACCTGATCCGGCAGTTCCTCAGTCAGATTTTGATAATTTCAAGGATGAATTGATTCAAGTTTTTAGGGAGACTGTGAAAAGTGAGTTATCTCATATTCTTTCTACTACTCCTTTGACTTTATCTGATGCTGCTATGAATGATTTGGCTCAAAGAGTGGAAATCCTTATCAAACCAGACCTGCGCAATTACAGTGAATCGATTGGAAAGCATATTACCTCTTTGAATCAAACACTTACGGAGTTTGGAAGAAATCTTGTTTCTCTGTCAGGTGAGTTCAGAACAACCATCTATGGTATGATGGAAGTTTTATGAAATTTGATAGAACATTTGAAGAAAGCAGATTTGAGGAAGTTAAAAGCTGAGATTACTCAGGTTATTGATCAGGATGGCAATGCCAAGGTGACCAAGATCACTGGTTGTGAATTAAAAACCTTAAGAGATGTTGTTAGAGAAGATCTGGCAGCTCTTGGGAAGATTTTAGATTTAGATTCTTTGAAGAAAATGAAAGAGCATAGTGATCATGTGCATAAAATGGTACAGTTGTATTCAGCTGATGCTACAAAAGCTCAAAAGGAGATTAAGGAGAAAGTATATCATTATTTCTCTAAGATATACACAAATCATGAGTTAAATAATCATTTTAAAGTACTTGCTGATAATTTAAGACGCCCTCCAGTGACTCAAGCTTTTAAAGCTCAAGATCAGCAGTTAAAATATTTTACCCCAACTTTATAAAATTTCATGAAAAATAAGGATGATTTTGAAAAATCCATGAAGTACGGTGGAGAATTCATTCAAGACTTCATCAACTTGCTAAAACCCTAAATTCGTGTGCAAGAAAAAGCCATTGTTTTTCGTACACCTGAGACTCTGCAATCATCAGATGTTGCTCTCGGCCAGATGTCTTTTTCTCAAACTCTTTCCAGTATTAGACCAGTCTTTCAACAGCAACCTTTAGAATGACCTTCTTCGCAGTAAGTGACCTTGGAACCCACAGTTCGTCCATCTCGGGTCATCCTACCTACTTTCTATATAAGGACAGTTCCAACTTCTACCCAAAAACCTTCTGTACCTTCAATTACTCTTACTGCTAAAGGGAAAGCTCCCTTTCACCCTGAGAAATAGTCGTTACAGTCAATTTTTGATAGGGTGTTTGTTTTTCTAAACTATTCCCTCTTGTCTGTAATATGTGTACTCATTGTTGGTATGAAATATTCTTTCTTATCTTCTTTATCTCTTCTTTTTGATAATCCCAAAGGGGGAGAGAAATCACGGAGAGAAATCATGGAGAGAAAACTGGGGAATCATGCATGCATATGCGAACTTAGGGAGATCATGTATATGGATGAATAATTTATCTGGATGGGTGAACTGAATGTCCATACGAGCCCATGCTTCCTATTTATCACATGCATTTATACACAGGGTGAGAAATGTTGAAAGAGGGGAATGCCTTAGTTATACATATGTTCTGGTTGCTATTCTAACCATGTTTTATCTTTTGGCTTATATCCTTTTTTATAGGGAGATCATAATGAATGACATACTATATTCTCTCTTCATTTATGCCATTGATTTGTGATTATCAAAAAGGGGGAGATTGTTGAAATCTCTATGGAATGGTTATTTTAATAATCACAAATCTTAGTTTTATTTATTACCTTTTAGTCTCTTGTTCAACTTGTTCTAAATGTGTTTAAATCGTATCTACAATTGTTTATCTATGATCAATGTATGGTTATGGTTGACCTGGAAGTATTCTATATTGAACAGACACTTTGTAAGAATTCCATGTCTTGACTCACCGATAGTCATTTTCCTAAGTCACCAGCAATGAACGGTCGCACTGATGATGAACGGTCGCACCGATGATGAACGGTCGCACCGATGATGAATGATCGCACCGATAACTATCAAAGGTCAAAAAAGATACCAATGCTAAGACACTGATGCTAAGACACTGATGCTAAGACACCGATGCTAAGACACCAATGCTAAGACACCGATGCGAAGCTATCAATGCTATGATACCGATGCTGAGATACCGATGCTAAGACACCGATTCTAAGTCACCGATGTTAAGACACCGATGATGTTGAGACACCGATGCTGATGCAACCGAAACTGATGCAGATTCAAAATGTCTCACCGATCTCATGACTCCCCGATAGTCATGAAAAAAGTTTGAACCTCTATAAATTTTTATTTAATTCTAATGGTCATAATTGATGTTTTTAATGCAATTAATGATATTTAATGTCAGTTGTTGGCATGTCAGGAGATTGTACCTCATATATATGAAAATTTAATCATTCCCATTGCCGGAGCTCATGGAATAAAAAAAGGAAGATCGAGCTGCAGAAAAAGCATGGATGCGTGAAAAGGTATAGAGAAAGAATTCTTCCTTGAACATACTTGTGAGACTGAAGAACACATTGCGATGTGGAAAAAGGGGAATTTTGCAAGATCAAAAGACAACTCTTATACACGCAATCCAGCACTACTGAAGAACATACGAAGAACACTAGAAATCAAAGAACACACTTGCTTGTGAAGAACATCAATATGAATCACGATACTCTGTTTTTTTACAGCAAAACCACAGAAGCACTCAGAAGCATCTTTGCTAAATCCAACGAGTCCAGAGCTACACTACCAATCACTAGTGATTTCTAAACTCTAATACATTCTCTCTTAGTTAGTATTTTACTGATATTTTTGAGTAGTGTGTGTACTTTGTTCCTCATACTCACACACTGACTCCTGTGCTGAACTGGAGGATATCAAAATCCTCAAAGCAAAATTGTTTACTCTTTTTTACCCACGAAAACTGTGTAAGAGGTCCTTGTGTGTCCTGGTAATTGTTTTTGTTTCCTACAAAGAACTGTGGTAGAGGTCCCTATGTGGCCTAGACAGTCTTTCACTATTGTTAACCTCGATCCAGGGTGTGGATCAATTTATATAAATTGTTGAGAGGACTAGGTCTCAGCTTGAGACTGAACCTCTTGGTTAACTCTGCTGTCCATTTTAATTTAAGTCTATAATTAAACTATATATTTATTCCACTGCTATTACTTTTAAATACAAAACTATTTTAAAGATACTTTGATAGTTAAATTAGCAAGTGCTTATACATATTGTAAATCAGTAAGTCAATTTCAAAAGTTAATTTAATATTCAGATTAAGTTAACTAAGACCTAATCAATCTTTGACGAACTGATTGAACCTTTACACTCTGTATATATTCACAATAGTTTAACTTTGTTTTTAAATTGGGGTATTTTAAGAGAAATATTTTTAGAAGAAATTTTAATTGGAACTCAATTCACCCCACCTCTTGAGTATCCACTCCGACCAAAAAGTACTAACTAAAATAATTTACATATAAGTTTATTAATGGATAAGTAAATGATTAGGTTACATGAGGATAATCCCAAGACTAATATAATAAGGACAATGAATTGAGATAGGTGTGTTCATTCATGTGATCCTTGACTAATATTATATTTATTCTCCTAGAAATATTCTGCTCCTCTAAAATTTTCCACCCAAGGTACTTGAATATTATGGTTGTGAGGATAGTCCTTCAAATATTATTGGATGATTCATATCAGTACACAATAGAGGGGAGAACCTATTGGTTATTCATTGGGTAGCTTCATTAACAACTAAGATTAATGAATTTGAGTAATGGATATCAACAGTAAAAGATACGTTTTATTTATTTATATTATATGTTTCTTTACTTTATATTACATCATGATCTTAGTATTGAGTCTTATGATACATTTACAAAGTATTATTCAGTCCTTAGAAAACCTTTTAAAATTACCAAGCAATTAGTTATGTAACATTGAGATGGGGGTTGAACTGATATTACTTTTTTTTGAATTTCCTTACTTTGATAAATCAAACTATTTGAATGATTAATATTAGGATCCATTAAAACCAAAACTGACTCTCCCATATACTGGAAAAAATATTGAAAAACATATCACATTGTATTTTTATAATCTTTCCCCAACGGTGGGTGAATATATATTTTTTTTGTTAGGGTTTATTCTAAGACACATATTTATAACTAATTTCATAAAGTGATTACATGTGATGGAAGGTATCATCCTTAACCTTTGAATATATATCATAAAAGAGGTTATTTTTTATATTTAATTTATATGTCCTACCACCAGTATATATCAACATTATGAACCAGAAATATGATGATAATCAACAAGATTTAGGATTCTTTAATATCAACAAAATATAACATTCATGCTTTTAAAACATTTAAAAGAATTCATAGTTCCTCTTCCTCAAGTAAAAAATCCAAAATATATAGACACTATATAATATCATTAATCTTGAATTATCAGACTCAGTTTCTTCTCACTCTGATAATTCTCAAAAAAAATTACACATATAGAATTTCTATCTGATCTCATCACCATATGATTTTTAAAATCCTACAAATTTCCTTTTGATAATTACATAAGTTAAAATTATATAAATTCTATAAAATCCTCGAGACAAAATATTTTGTAATATATTTTTCTTTTTTAAAAAAACCTTTAACTGATTTGATCAATTTTTTCCCCAAAATCTTCTTACGTTAATTGATCACATGAGCTAGTTTCTATGATCCTCAACTAACTTTAATTCCCAAATAAACATTTATTTTTTCATTACATGATCCTGAAAAATCATTTAAGTGGTCCCATGGTTTTGTTACCCATGATCTTATATTCTTCCATTTCTATTAGGATTCTCAAACTCATTTTCCATAAATTCTCCAAGCTTATATTCCACGTGTACATGATCACCTATTGGATATTCTCACTAAAAACTAATCAATGAAATCATTTTCATAAATTATGATTAGTAGAACTAATTGTAATATTTTTAACACATTTATTAATAAATTCATGATCAAATTATTTTAATTCTCCTTCCACAAAATCCTAGAAATGTCAAATTTCTTATTCTCAAAAAAATTAAATTTTCTAAATAGATAAATATTAAGTGAGAACAACTATATCTTTCATATCACTTGAAAATATCTTTAATATGCTTCAAAAATATTTTTTATTATCAAAAGAATATTACACATGATTTATTTATCCTTTCATATCAATCATAATATCTTACATACCATAGTAAGATGTTACAGATTTTATTTAAGATGTAACACTTCCCCTGGAAACATAGAAATTATATTATATTTGACCATATTGATCTTATGTATCTCGGATTATTCTTAAATATCACTAGGAAAATATAACATATCATCATTTAAAATTTTTGTATCATAGAATAGATCTTATTTATCCATCACTTATCCAAATTATTCTACACCAATAATCTGTAATTCTAAGACCTAGAATAAAAAATCCATTGAACTCTCCTCTAACCAACAAAAATCACCATAAAACACCTTCAGTCATCCCAAATAAACAAAAAAACATTCTCAACACTTTTTCAAGGCTTCTATAATACTATGGAGAATAAATTAAACAATATTTCAAAAAAAATTGCAAGTTCTCCTATACCCCCTTTATATTTTTTAAAACTCCAACAAATCCTGACAATATTTCTTCAAATCACATCTTTTTTCCAAGATAAATGTTCTAACACTAAACTAGTTAATAAAATAACGTTTTTCAGAGAATTTCATCCCTTAGTGACAAAGAAATTTTTGGACTGTGAATTTGGATCTTTCTTTCATCAAAAAATCACTTGTATTATCATTATTTTGAAATAAAACCATCTTTGGATTCAAAGTAAGGAACAAGATGGGGGTACATTTCTCCCCCTTTAATAATGAAATCCAATGAATTATGGTGCATTTAAAAATTACTCAAGTAAGAGGGAAAGTTTAAACATGTATATTTAGTCCCAAGATATCAAAATTATCCCTTGGTATGGACTTTGGGAAAATATAAAAAAATTTATCCCTTATAAGAATATATTCCATCATGAAATATCTGTTTTAAACCTTATATTTAATAAAATTATAAAGGATTTCATTGTGTTTTTATACAATTTATTTCAATAGATTCTTATATAGATCAATTTTCTATTTATTATATTATGAAATTCTCAATTATCACATTTATGTATTCCAATTTCTTGTTCATAAAAATTATTTTTATATATTAATGTGTAATAGCCAAAAATATATGATCTATAGGGATAAAACACAATGTATTTTTCTGATTTAAAGACTCCCTAGAAAATATAAACAAAAAATAATATTCCATGTGATTTTAATTTTCATTCATCACAGCCTATGCCCTAATCTGTATCAGTGTAGCAAAAAATATTCATTTTCTCACCACTTCTATACATCATCAAATAATTAAAAGACCCTTTGATGTATTTGAAAACTCTTTGGGTAGAAATAAAGTGTGATTATTTTTTATCACATTGATTCCAAGAACAAAATATTATCGTATAAAAAATTTTAGGTCTAGATACAATGAAATAAAATATGCTTCCAATCAAAATCTTGAGTAATTTTTTATTAATACATTTTCCTTCACCATCCTTTCTCATTTTCACATCAACTATCATGCATGTGGACTCCACTTTAGAGTCTTCCATGATAAAATTATTCAATAATTATTAAGAACATTTTATTTGGTATAGAAAAATAGACTCTTCATTTTACATATCTTTCAATCCCAAAAAAGAAAATAATTTCCCCAAGAATATATATTTCAAAAATACATTTCATTTTCTTTTAAAATCCTTCATAAAAATAAACCTCATCCCTGGGAAGGATGATGTTATCAATATAAATATTGATAATAAGAGAACTTATGAATATATCCTTAACAAAAATACTATTATCAATTATCAATTTAGTTAAGTTCATATCTCTAAAAAAGTAATCCATTTTAGAATATCGGGCTCTATAGGCGATTTTTATCCCATATAGAGCTTTCTTTTACCTATATTTCAGGGTTACATCACTATCAAGAAAAGAAATCAATTCTCCCAGCATAAATTTCTCCTTAAAGATGATTAATATAAAATTCTTGGGGAAAAAACATTATCAAGACTTGTTCTATCAATGTTCAAGGAATCAAACCAATTCACAATGTCTAATGTGGCCTTTAAACCTTGTAAATTAAAATAAAATTCATTTTATGTTATAAAATTTATATAATGAGAAAAAAAAATTGAACAGGTCGTCTCCCTTACTGGCTTGACCGAACACCCACAAGCATATAACAAAATTCGTTTAGCCACAGGTCTAGTATGAGGACCACCTACCTCTTAGAATCAACTTAAGTATTAAAAAAATGTATCAAAAGCTCCACCTAATCACATCCATGTTCCAAAAAATCTCTCCTTAACCCATCTAGTTGCCTACAACCCATTGGGATCCCTAACCCAAGCCACAATAATCACCAATTCATTATAAACCAATTATAATTTATTTTTAACTATAATAATAACAATTAAAAATTAATTTCAAGTTAAAAAATTTATCCCTGAATGTTGATAATCTCACAGGCCATTCACCCATATCAGAACCATGAACAAATGCACATGGTATGTCCATGATGCACTCTTGGTGCCATCTCAGGCCAAATCCCTAACATGAAACCCAAAAAAAATATTATTAATTTAAATTTAATTTAATGAAAAATATTAAATAAATGAATGATTTGATATATATTTCAAAACAAAAAAAATGACACGCTGTTTTTTCACATGAAATCCACTTGATAGGTTGTAAAAAATACATATCCAAAATAGATGATTTCACAATGTTCTAGTGAAATTTCCATAAAACCCTAAACAATAAAAGTGTAAATTAAAATTAAATTGGGATAAGATCATCATATGATAGTTAGGTAAAATAAAAACCTTGTGTTAGTGAAAACATCCATTTAAAATACATACCACCCCCCTCCTGAAGAATCCCAAAGTAGAGAATAAGGGGGAATATCCACTTGGTCACATGAGTGAAAAAATAGGGAGAAGAGGGTTTCCCTCTTTAAAATTAAAGTTTGGGGTAATAGTAATTATTCCTCCTTTTAACCACACTTATAAAATAATACTAGGAAATCAGCTTGCATGTGGCACCTGTTTTGGAACAAAGACACTACCTTCCCTATTAGTTATCTGATGGGCTAATATCGTCTATCTAGTGGCTACAAACTATTGCTTGAAATTCTTATAAACCCATCCCATTTCTCCCAACCACTGTTTTCCCTATATTACACGTCTGAAACACCTCTTTTCAGACTTACTACCTTTAGAAATAAATTTCTAATCCTTCTTCAAAATTCATCCTCTCCACTAATTCAAAAGTTTAAATTCCTTTAGGAATTTTCCACCCATATAGAAATGATATCTTACAATCTCCTCACCATGTCACTTATATGGAAACCCAACCATTAAACATATAAATACTACACCATATTAGAAAAAATATTCATTGTATATCAATACAGTTTACACCATTACAAAAAAGGTTTTACCATCTTTGGAAATAAAAATACATAAAAACTAGTACATAAACTATCCACATCATTTCCATTTAATTTCTTCATAACTGGAACCCTTATTATACATAACATACTTAAAACCTTTCTCTATAACCTATGGAAGGAAAACAGAATAAAGGGTGAGCTCAAATGCTCATTATGAGTAGACATAAGATAAATCAATAAATAATCATAAGTGAACATAATATAAGCATAAGGGAATGAGAACATGATCTTAACAATAGAAAATATTATCCATAAATTCAAATATCATAATCATGAAACATGATATAAAGTTTGATTAATCAAAATACATAAGACATAATGGTGTGGAAATATCAATAATCAATCATGATCGATGAGAACATAACATAATCACAATACATAAGTTGGTGAAATTCACATAAGCATTGAAAATAGTTTCATTAGTAAAGGATCACTACTATAACTATCTTGGTGGATTGGGTTCACTTCCCATTACATAATTTCCTTAGTTGATGATCACTTATAAGACTATATTTTTTGTCCAACTCCCATAATGAATTCAGTTCGGTCCCCATTCTAGTTCTTATTATCAAATGAGATGTCCATATTTAACCAATGCTTTATAGGGGTATAATGACCCCACTTGACCTTTATTTATAACATAAGCACCCATAAATAGGTTATAATGGAACCACCTATCACATAATGAAAATAATAGATATGTGTTCCACAAGATCAGAAAATTTTCATCACATAATCATATCATAACTCGTGGAATGGATATTGGGTTCATAAAAATTTCATAATAATAATAATAAGCAATTAAAATAAATAATATATATGGTAACATTGGATCTTGTCCCCCTAAAATCATAATAAACATCAAAGTATGTTGTTATAGATTATAATTCATTTGATATATCACTAGAACATTTCCTAGGGAAGCTAACCCTTTAATTTTGAAATCACAAACTTAAAATAAAAAAATCTGAAATATTAAGGGAAACATTTTTTGTGAAAACAATCAATGTGATTTCTGAATTAATCATTATAGAAAAGATTATTCATGATGTATGGGAAATCTTTTCTTATATTGTACATTAAAACAAAAAATTCATTTCAAATTTTTTCTAAAAAGGAAAATGTACCAATTTTGGAAAACTATGACAAAAGCATTTTAAAACCTTGGTAAAGAAAGAATAATATTTTTAAAATGACATTAAATAATAATTATAGAATTGTAAAAACATTCTTGAAAATATTTAAATAAAATATGGACAAGGAAGAAAATATTCCCGACCAAAGATAGAAATAAAGTGGGGTTTCCTTAAAAAATCATTTTTATATTTTGAGTACTTAAAGAGGGTAAATTGAAAGTAAAATATGTAATATCCTGAAATAACCATATTAGAAGAAAAAAATAATATTTTTGAGAGATATATCATATATTTTCCTCATTGAAAATTTAATCATCATCAGTCCTTAAAAGTGATATTCTAACATAAAACCTTTACCGCAAGTTTTTCTTGCTTCATAATAACTCTAACATCATGTATAATTAATTTAAATTTATTAAATTTATGTACTAAAAAAATTCATAACTATAATACTATATACTTTTTTACTTATAACATCTTCTTACTCATTCATTAATATTATTTCATCATCGTCGTCATTTCGGGTGTCAAAAACATCATTTACCGTTTAAATTTTTGTTCTTCGGTTATGGTCTATGAAATTTTTCCAGGGTTCCTTCACATCTATAATGCTAATAATGATATAAATATCATATATATTAATTATATATATATATATATATATATATCTATTACTAAAAATTAGTGATGAAAAATTAATTACATCCCTATGTGGAGATGGGGCCCCATACATACGCATGACAGATGGTCATATATATTAATTAAATCTATCATTATTATCATCCATGTAATATATAAAGTAGAAATGTATCATATAAATCTATAGAGGTGGTAGTCCACACATACACAAGAGGGGAAGTGGGTTTTTCTAATGGTTCGGAAGGTAGGAAGTTAGAAAAGATATTATAATTATAGAATAGTAATTAAACCAAAAATATCATATATAAATATTAAATCCATTTTACTAACTATCTAGGAAATATGGTGATGTAAAATTAATTTTACCGCAATGTGGAGGTGGTAGTATAAACATAAGCACGGGTAATACTTTTATTTACCATTTGATTGAGAATTGGTGGTAAATGGTTGTTACATCACCATAATAACATCTCAATATATTTATGATACTTTATTAATCATCTTATTATGTATTTAACAAGGTTAGATAATGTAAAATAAGAAATAAAATTTAATGATTTTGGTTAAGATTTATACCTCTTCTTTTAGAGACCTCCTTTGTCTTACACCTTATGCTTTGAATTATTAGTATTAATAGAAGACCAGAAGTTCTAGGATGAAGGGAAAGACTATATGAGGGAATTTTATTAGTGTTTTTCCAAGATATAAGTCCCAAATAGCGTTAATATGTTTGTTGGAGGGCTTCACTTCTATAAGTGAGGAGAGGGACACACAGAGAATTTCTTAAAAGTTTTCAATTATTTAAGGTTACATTCAAGGGAAAATGTATCCAAATGGATGGAAATTTAATTTTATGATAAAATAAGGTTCAAATATGTTGAAAACAAAATAATTTTACTTGTGAGTATAGAAATTCTACAATTATCTCTTGGTTCCCCCCCCTCAGTATATTTGTTTTAACTTATACCATGGTATATTCTTTACTATTTTTTTTAATAAAGATGAAAAAGAATTATTTTGACCTATTAAATTATATTAATTATTATTATTATAAATATGTAATCTAATTTACCATATAAAATTTAAATAATATATAGGATTTAATTTTAAATAAGTGTGCAAAACGCAATGAAAACTTGTTTTATAAAAATGATTTTTCAACCACAAAACTAAATTTACTTACATAATTTTCCCTAAAATAACAATATTATATTTTATTGATTATATAATATATAAATTCAATTAAAAACAATAAATAATTGAGATTAAATTAATTTTTTAAAATAATAATATGTTATATTCCTAAAAAAAGTTTTTAGAGAAAATTAATTATTCCCAAAAATTATCTTATTCAAAAATAAAGTATAATGATGTTTCCAATGTAATTAATTATATTATTTGTAATTAAATGATTCAAAAGTCCGTTTAATACCAAATTCATAACATAATGGTACTTTTAAATGAAAATAACTGATAGTTTTTATAAAAATATTTATTTTGACTATTTACTACGAAATAAATATTTTTAAAAAAATTATAAAAATCCATCCTATGATAATATAGACATGATAATTTAAAAAATTATATTAATTTTCTCAAAAAATTCAAAAATTATTAGAAATTAATTATAATCATTACTTGAAAAAATGAAATGAATACCATTTTTAATGAAAACATATTTTTGAAGCATAAAAATACATTACTAAAAATTTAGTGCCTATTTATTATGAATTAATAAATAAATTTAAAAAATTTAAAACATTTAAAAATATTTTTCATAATGTGGTCATTACTATTCATACTTACCAATTTAATGTCTAGGTTATAAAAATTTACTATATTGTGGTTCATATAGACTTGGGGATGAGTGTAAGGAAAATTATCGAATACTTCAAGTTTTATTTCAAAGGAAATACATATAAACTATTGGGGTATTACATTATACCCTCCCCCCCCCCCCCCCCGAAATGAATTTATATCTAAAAATTATTTTAATATTGTATAAAAAATTAGTATATATCTGCTTTATCACATCCTTAGGTTCGCATGTAGTTTCCTCAAAATTTGTATTCATCTAAAGAAGATTAAACAGTTGTGTAGTCTTATTCCTTATTAATTTATATATATGATACAAGATTTCAACTAGCTATTATTCATAGGTAAAATCATTATCTAGTGTTATATCCTCATAGTTCAGTACATATGAAGGATTAGGTATGTACATATTTAAGATAGGAACATGGAACACATTGTGAACTTGAGAGGGGTTTGGTGGGGGTACCAAGCGATAAGCTACAGTCCTTACTCGATCAAGAATCGCATATGGACTGATATACCTAGGGAAAAAATTTCTATTATCTTCAAATTTCATAACATTCTATCATAGATAAATTCATAGGAAAACTTTATCACTAACATCAATTTTTATATCTCTATATGATTGTCACCATAAATATTTTTTCAATTCTGAGTTTCCTTGATGAGTTGGGGAATTTATCTAATTTTTTCCATTTAATAAATTATCCTAGGTACCAATATTATTTCCTCAAATTTCATCCAAGTATATTATATTTATAAACTTTTTTTCCATGGATGGCATCCTGAGGAGCCATCTGAATTCTCAGGTGAAAGCTATTGATTTAGGAAAACTTGAATATATGATGGTTTTAATCCAAAACAATTTTGAAATATAAAGGAAATATACAGAACATATCCTTTGGGGCCTTAATGTCTCAATAATAGTATCCATTTATCTAAGGGTGATAAATACAATTTAAACAAAAGTTTTTATCTAGATCTTGATGAATAATTCTATAGAACTTCAAGGTAAATGTAGGATCCTGATCAGATAGAATAAAATATGGAATCCCATGTAACCATACCACATCCTTAATTTATATTTTGGAAAACTAATAAATATTTAAATCTTCTATAATAGTAATTAAGTGAACTAAATTCATAAGTTGGTCGACTACAAAAAAATATCATTTTCGACAATATTTGTTTAAGGGAGCCTGTCAATGAAATCAAGGGGGATTTTTTCCCATTTCAATTTTGGAATGGGTAATGGTTGTAAAAAACCCATAGAATTTAGTCACTCAGTCTTAACTTGTTAACATTACAAGAACCAAGATACATACTATACAATATCTCTCTTTATGTTATCCCATTTCAAATATTCTTTCTCATATTTAATCTTCCAAGATGAATAAATAATGATGAGATATTATACTATTCCAATATTTACTTATTCAAGTGTGGTATTGATGAGAGATATAATCAGTTACTAAACCTTATCATCTAGTTCTATTCAAGTTTGAACTCAGGAAATTTTATCACTTTATTTTGAAGATCCCCATCTTCCTTCAACACCTCTTAAATCTTCATATAGATAGATGTTTGAAAAATCATTTGAGAAAGACAATATTTATCTTATTCCTTCAATATTTAAACTTATATCCTTTTAAAATCCCTAAATATTGGATCTTTTCTGATCCTAATCAATGATAATATAGAATAATTCTTTCTAATAAATTCATCAACCACCTTCTTCACTTTCCTAAAGTGGTAATGTATTTAACAATCCTAATATTTAATCAACTCCAACCATCTTTGATGGCTCATATTATACACTTTTTTGTTGAATGTATACTTTTAACATTTTTTATCAAAATATATGTCACACCTTTCTCTATAAATATAATTTCTCTATATCTTTAATTCAATTACTACCACTACAAAATCAAAATCATGATTTAGGTAATTTTGTTCACGAATCTTCAATTGGAATATCGAATAACCTATCACTATATCATTATACATGATAACATATCCCATCCCTTTATTTAATGCATAATTGTGAATCATAAACACTTTTTCTCTATAGGTTAGTATGATAATGGTTTCAGAGACCAACATTATCTTTAGTTCAATTAAATTTTCTTCACATTCACCCATCCAATTAAACATAACTTTCTTTTGAGTTAAATTTGTGGGTGTATTTGAAATCCATTTGAAATCACCATAAATAACTGATAATATCAAACTAATATAAGAAAACTATAGATCTCAGTCAAATTGGTTGACATGGGCCAATGTTAAATAACTTTTGTCTATTATGGATCCATCGATACACCCTCACTTGTTATTATATTACCCAAAAATGAAACTTTTTATATCCAAATGTCACACTTGGTAAATTTCACATACTGATTGTCTATCCTAAGGGTATTCAATACAATACTAAAGTGATATTAATTCATTTACCTTCTCTTAGAAAATATTTTAATTTCATCATTAAAGACAACCAAAAACAAATCGAGGTAATCTATAAAGACTATATTAAGTAAATACATAAAGATAGGGGTAATTGGTAAAAAACAATGGAAACAATATAAATTCATAGTTTATATACCTCAAATTTAAAAATCACTTGGGTGTGAATTCACTTTTTACCCTCAACTATAGTATCCAAGTCAAAGACCAATCTTGAAAAATTATAGATATCCTTGTAATTAATCAAAAAAACATCAACACAGGGAAAAATATACTTATTATTGATCATGATTTTGTTAAGACCCCAATAATAAATGCATTGTTTCATTGATCTTTGTTACTTCTTAAAAAAAGTACAGGTTCACCCCAAGGTGATAGAATTGCTACAATAAATCCCATAGAAAGATTCTATTGGAATTTCTTCTTTAATTATTGCAACTAAATGGGTCAAATTTTATATTAATTATTTTAAATAGGTGAATCACTAGGTTTTATTTCTATTTAAAACTTTAAATCATGATTCAAATGAAGACTAGGTAGCACTTTCAAAAAAAATCAAGAAACCCAAACAATGTATGTATGTATTTGATGTTGATTTTATCCACGACCATAAGAGATAAATAACCACTTTTAGTAGAAATTAAGTCCCATATAATGGATATAATTTCAATTTAATGTTAACATTTATCCTTTCATGGATAGAAAATCATAGGTTGTAATAGAATATTAATTGATAATTCCCTTCCTTAAAAATTAATATTGTTTTTATATAAAGAAATATAATTCATGCCCAAAATATCACTACATTCAAATATAGGAAGAATAATAAGATTTATGGGGATCACATTCCCACAAACGTCAATTAAGGAAGATTCATAAACTTGAGATGCGATCATGATACCTGAGTATTAATTTATATTTCAACATATAATGATGGAGGTGGTAATGTGGTACCCATAGAAAATTATTCAGATATAAAAGAGTGGGTAGAACCAAAATAAAATAATGCATTATTAGTTCTAGACTGGATGGTAATTGTACATTTAACCAATTCAGTATAAAATCCCGCATCGGTAGTTGTGATCACATGAGATTTCATTTTTTTCTCTGGGCTTAAGAGGTTATTGACATAGATCATTTCCATTAACACTCATATGTTAACACTGGTTCTAATAATTTCAATACTCTTTGTAATTTTACAATTTGAGTGTGGGAGGTACATTTTAGAGTGATTTCTTTATATTTATATTATTATCTAACTTCTTCTAATTACTTCATCATTCAATTTATCAATGGCCTTATTATCCACACATAAAACATTTACAAATCCCCTTAATACTATTCTCATCATATTTCCTTCCGGAAATATTTCATAAAGTAAAAATCAACTACTTACCTCCATTGATTTTGTTATTAAGATTTTATATGATTTAACTCTTTATTTTCTTATCAAAACTATGATATTGATTGGTGAATCAAATCTCAATTTCCACCCTGATAGCACATTGAATGATTTCTTCATAGCTACTAAATTATAATATGCATAACACAATTCATAGGCTTGGTTTTAATTTATTTATATGTTAATAAATATTACATTTTTATTTTAATAATAATACCAAAAAAATACCTCTTAATTCATGTAAAATTGTTCTCATAGGTACCAACAAATTCAACATCATTATCCTTAAGTTTAATGAATTCAACCCCTATCATAATATAAAGAATATCAAGAATGTTCTTATTAAAATATAATCTCCTAAAATAGTCCCACTCCATGGATTCCATTTATTATTACTTCCTCATATTCTTGATCAGTTTCTAGTATTGATTCAATTAATCTTCCAAATAAGAAATAGTTAATATAACCTTTTCTTGTTCTAGGCACTCGATATTGGAAAATATATTTTTATTGGTATTGATCCATTTCTCCATAATTAGTAGAATGGAAGACCCACTAAAAGAAAGAAAAAATCACCTTAGGAAATGCTTAATAGTACATTTCCCTTCCTTTTATCATTTAGAATATCAGCTTAATTCAAGTATTTGGAATGTTTTGGAATCATATAAATAATGTTTTTTATTTTAACTCTTATAACATTTGGTTTCATATGTGAAAAATCATTTCAATTTCCATAACATTTAGAAATAATGTATTTTATTCTGGTTTCATTCATTGAATGAAACCAAAAACATAGTATGAGAAACAAAAAACATCATAGGAAATAATTTATCGTTAAAATCATTTATAGGATGTTAAATCATGACAACTTCTTTTGAATCTATGTAACTTTATGATTAACCAAGTCTACCCATGGTTATTTTCAATTCTAATCTTTCCTATTGAATCTTATAGATAACAAGGTATATAGTATGAGATTATTTATCATGAACCAGATTAGTGGCCACGATATAATCAAACAACTCCTTTTAGGGTTATCAACCCAAGATGAAATTGTGTTAAAACCTCTTTCACTTAAAGTATCTAGACAAGGATATCTTTTCATAGGGAAACCACACTCCTTTATTTAACATAACATAGGATGTTATCTTAGACATAGGATTATCCTAAGGTTCTCACAAAATTTTCTTCATCCTAGTTTCCAAAATTTTGTAAATATTACTCTAAAACCATCTATTGTGAACCAAAATATAAAAACATGAATAAAACATCTTATTAGTGTAAATATTAACCACATATCAATGAAATCCACACTAAAACTATAAAGGTTATATTTTTTTTGGAAACATTGATACATAAAATCCTGTATATAAATAATCTACATAATTTTCCATTAAGTTAATCACAACAAGAACTATTCTTTGATATATTATACTTAAAACCTTTCTTTATAACCTATAGAATGGAATCATAATAAAGTGTGAGATTATATTCTATGTAAGGGTAGACATATGAGATATAAATCATTTATAATAAGATAATAATAAGGATATTATAACATAATATCCATCAATTCATAGATCATAATAATGAAACATGACATTTTTTTCAATCAAAAGAAAAAATATATAAGAGTCCAAAATCGTCAATAATCAATCATGTGCCATGAAAACAAAACATAATCCTAATACATAAGTTTATAACATAAAAATAATCATAGAAAATAATTTCCTTACTCAAGGATCATTACCATAACTGTCATAGTGGATTGAGTTCACTCCTAATTACATCATTTATTTAGTCTTGGTTTAGTCCCAATGCTAACTTATTAGACAAAATCTTTTACTTAACTAGGTTCACTCTCCATTCGATTCCTAATTATCTAATGAGATATCCATCTTTGCCTAATGTTTTGGAGAGATATAATTTACCCACCCAACCTTTGTTTATAATCTAACCACTATCGTTGGCTTGTAATAGAACCACCCATAACATAATTAAAACCATACATATTTGTGTAAAAATATCATAAAACATCCATCATATCATAATTTTGGGAGAGTATTTTGGATTTATATACATTTCATAATCATAATTATAAACTATCTAGAAATGGATATGTTAACATTGGATCATATCCCTATTAAATAATAATAAACATAAAAGTATGTTTCTATGGATAAAAATACTTTTAAAAGACCATTACATTATTTCTTGAAGAAATTAACATTTTGATTTTCAAATCACCTACTTAAAATATAAAAAGTTCCAAAATATTAAATAAATTGAAGATTAAAACTAAAAATTATAAATTAATCTTCAAAATAAAATACTATTCATGATTTTATTAAAATTCATTCATGGAGTGTGTGTTGAGATAAAAAATTCATTTCATATTTTCTTTAAAAAATAAAAATGGAAATGTTTGGGAAATGATCAGAAAATTACTTTAAAACCATGATAAATAAAGAAAAATATAGTTAAAATTTACTTTAAATAATCATTGGGAAAAACTAAAAACATTCGTGAAAACATTTTAAATGACATATAGACATGGAATAAAACATTCTTTAATGAAGATAAAAGTGGAGTCGATTTTCTTTAAAAACATCCTTTTAGTATTTTGAGTACTTAAAGAGATAAAATTTCAAAAAAAAATTAATATATATAAATAACCTGATGAAAATAAATTAAAAATATTTGGGATATATAGATCATATAATTTCATCCATATATGTTTAATCATAATAAATGAAAAAATAGGGATTTTAATATAAAACCCTTACCTCAAGTCTGTCTTCCTTCATAAACAGTTTAACCGCCTGTATAATAAATTTAAAGTTTTAATAATTCTACACAATAAACATATTCATACCTATAATACCATATATTTTTTACTTATAAAATCTTATCACATGTTCATTAACAGTCTTTCATTATGAATATCATTTTGGGTGTTAACTTTTTGGTTTTTCAAGTATGTTTTGGTATGGTGGTTATTATCCTTAAACATTGATCGTGGTAACCTAATATAAAAAAAATTAATAGGTAAAGTAATATATTTTATATTCATTCTATTTATTTATTAATTTATTTATTCATATAAAGTGGTGATGAAAATTTAATTGTATTGCTATGTGGATACGGTAGTTCGTACATACACACGAGTGTTGTTTTCCAAATTTTGATAGAAGTGAAAAAATAAAGGTAATTGATATTTCACCTTTATATAAAAATTATTATTTAATTAATATCATATATATTCAATAAATCTATCCTTATTACCGACCTTGTAAAACGTAAATGAAAATTGAATATCATTTCTTTTGGGGGTGATAGTCTACATGTACTCATGAGCGACGTTGTCATTTTCTAATGGATCAGAAGATAATAAGGTAGTTAATATATTATAATTATAGAAGAATAATTATTATATAAATATCACATATAAATATTAAATCTATCATAATAACTACCCATAAAATAATGTGTTGTAAAATTAATTATACAGTTATGTGGAGGTGGTAGTCAAAACATACATACGAGGGATACTTTAATCACTCATTTCATTAAGAAGACGTGGTAAATGGTTTTTCATTCATCTAAATAATATATTATCATATTTAGGACACTGAATTAATCAATTTTTTTATACACTAATTTTTGATATAGTGTGGTATGAAATAAAATCTAAAGTTCTTTGTTATAATAGTTTATTCAAAAATGTTTATAAATTAAATATCATAGTTATAAAATTTCTAAAATGGTTATAAATTAATTATAATTTTAATGAAAAAAAATTAATTAAAAATTTTTGGATGAAAAAATGATTTTATATCATAAAATGAAATTTATAATAATTAATTACTTATTTATTATAAATTAATCGATAATTTTAAACTATTTAAAACCATTATAAATATCATTCCTAATGTGGTTATTATTATTCCTACCTACCAATTTAATGGATATGTAATAATGGTTTATTTTATCTAAGTTCATATAGCCTTGGGTTTGTGTGTAATGAAATATATCAAATACTTTATGTTTTATTTTGAAGGAAATAAAAAATTGTGGTATTACAAGTTATCATTCTAAAGAAGAAATTTTTTATCCAACCAAATCATCTAACATATATCAATCATCAATTATCATTTAGATGGTCACATTCCATCCTTAAACTTCAAACATACTTTCAAAGCGCCAATCCAAAATCATGGACCTCAAATCACCAAAGAAGATATAATGCTCATATTCATTATAAAATCCCCAAGAATATACTTACATGATCTCTTATATACTATGAAAATCCCATGTCACCATCCAATTGATCATTAATCTTATGGTTCTCCCCAGTATTTGACTTAGATCATGAGCCCAACTCTGAACCACAATGCTAACCACCGTCAGAATCACCTATTGAAATACCTATCACACAGTCTAATGATGTACCTATAGTCATTTCCATCATATCACATGAAACAAATATGAAACCACCATCCTAACATTTGTACCTCTCTTCATTCCCAAATTTAAAAGGAAAAGGTTTAGCCTATATCGTCTATATATAACATAAGCACACCAACTTTTCCTTGAAAAGACCTGAAAAATACCTAAAACATACATTTCATATCTAAAATTTCATTATTTATTCATTTTTCGGATCAACACATCCAATTATGTTCTAAATTACAGAACAAAAATCTTATAGATGACCCGTATAAATGATTCTCAAAATTATCCTAAACATCAAAAACAAACCATCATGTTCATCTATATTATGATCACTGAAGGGCCTTCAACCTGAACACACTTGGATTTCCCCAAAAGATCTAGAGCCTGAATCCAATGACTGGACCCCATTAAACATAATATATAAATTTATTTAGACAATTACCCAAGAAATATAGAGGTTTACAAATCCATTTATTAGGTGTAATAAAAATACCAACGTGAGATTCTAACAATTGGTCCCACACATCCATGACACTGCAACATAACAGTCATATCACTCATGACCAACATATTTCTCCCCACCATGATAAAAATCCTTTCATCAAACTACTATATCAAATTTCCAATCCTTATGAATCACACCCCATAAACCACCAAACATAATGAATAGTGTATCCAAGATCACTCATAACTGATTGTTATCAAGAAACACCATATTACTACCGATTCACAACTCATGACAACATCATCCATGATAACTACTAAAATCAAATTCATGTAGAATCTCATGTACTCTAATGGAAAACTATGTTCTCCCCACCATAAAACATTCCTCATATTTATCCTCATGAAAAATTATTGATAGATCCCCTATCAAACATTTGTCACTCCACTAGATCTATGCTCATTGTCTTCTCAATACATAACTATGGTCAATTTCCTACATTAACCCTATCAATACACAAAGATCCAGTTCCAAAATATCATATACCATAGAATTAAATTTCAAATTCAATTTAAAAATCCATGATCCACCATTATTATGATAATTCCATCAATTCCATTAGTTATCATCTCACACACAATTGTTCCCCAGTACAAAATTCAATGGTTTCATTTGTAACCACCACATGCCACCTTAATCTCACATAAACATAGTGGGAATACACTATTATACCATCTAATCACGTGGCTCAAATAATGATCCAGTGATCTAATTTATATCAAGACTATCTTTCAGAACTAAACCATTAGTTGACCACACCTCTTGTAGGTTAGTTTCATCAAGTAGAAATCACACTTGGAACTCATCCCAAAAATAATTCACTTCACTTGTTCCATTATTCATTGAACAAACACCCCCATACAACATCATATCCATGTTTAGGATAATTTACTTATAATCTCACCATTTATAGAAACACATCTTTTACTACATGATCAGGCACTCAAAAGATCCTACCCTTCAAAGAAAGTATCAAGACCAAGGCACTCTAAGTATCTCACATCTCAAGGCACTAGAACTCAAGATTTTTTTCTCGATAAAACCCAATTAATCTAATGTGACTACTCCTTATTCTTGATAGCACCTTTTTCATCAATATCAAGGAATTAACATTCCCAAGATATTATTTTTTAAGGACTTACTAACCTTGGGGAACTGGCCTAACGGGTTACCCCCACACACCACATAAGGTGCCAACTCACTAAGACATCGATTCATGTCACAAGGGTTACTGGGTCCTCCCACCTAGCCCAAATACCATATCTCATAAGGCCATAAAGCATAGAAAACATATTTTTACCCTCTAAAAGTCTAAATAAACTAATAAGATAAGGTATACTCAAGGGTCTCATATACACATAATAGTATGAAATTCTAACCCAAAAGCCTAAAATAGAACTGATCTTCACCAAGAATATGCATGTAGGACTTCCCCCTTGAGAATCATCATCACATCAGTCAAGGTATGTATAACTATTCTACCCTAGATGGCCTATGTCAGAGAACCATAACAAAAATCTATAGTTAGATGGAATGATATTCCTTGCTATATAAAAAATGATATATAGGTTGTTACTAACACTTTAAATAATCAAGACCTAGAAAACAACCACCCAACATGGGTTCCCCACTAATTATCTGCATTCCTTACTAATGAAATAGGGTCACTAAATGTCCCATAGACAAAGGGAATGTTTTTTAATCATTAATAACCATTTCACATAGATCCACAAGACTTTAAATCAGAATAAAATATATATACATGGAGGTCTACCTAAGTAGAATGACACCAAGAACTTATACTGGAATATGTTGTATGAATTTTTGTTTACACTTTAAACAGTTGTGGGTATCTTCCGATTCAATCACCCAAAGAAAGGAATATATGTAGGTGAATCATACAGCCCTAATCATAATTCCTAATACTCCTCTTGCCACCATAGAATAAGACCCAAAAAAACTAATATAAATTATCATATCATCAAACAACCATGTGAATCGCACAATGTAAAAATTATAAAACAATATACTCGTACATCCAGAATATCATCCTTGGCCCCTAGTATCATGGACTTCATGCAATAACTAGTGTTCATGAAACACCATCATGGAATTAATCATGGGATCCAACACATTCTTATCACTTGGTAACCATATCCAAAGTAGTAAGAAAAAATATTTTATACCATTTTTTGATGACCTGGGACATCCCACTATTAATAGTAATTGGATAGCCTCTTCATGTGACCTTAGGTTCTCTTCCCAAATTCCAGAGGATTCCTACTAGTAGAGGGGTCTAAGGTTAAACATTGGAGAGAATAAACCAAATATATTATAATGTGTATACTTAAAATAAATAAATTATTATCACAAAAAATTCATAGCCATTATATTATGAAAATAATAAAATAGAAAAAATTTGGGATAGTCAATAAAATTCTAACACATCAGCATATAAGATAGATCTACCACTCAGTCGATCATATATAACACACATAATTATAAAAATAATAAATATGTGAGTCCATGATACTACTATAAGGTATTATTAACATCAATTTCCATAGTTTGATCAATATTTCTTGATCATAAAGACCCAAGACATTGCCCAACCTATACCTAAAACCATGTGAGACTATACTCAATACCTAAGTATGGTGGCAGATTGAGTAGGGTGTTTGTATACAACTTAGTGGGGTACTACCAACATGGTCCTGTACAAAACCTGAAATGCAGTGATATGTGTAAGTGAGATGATCAATAGAAATTAATAAATAAAATATAGGAAAAAATAAATAAAAACCCACCATTTATCCTTAGGTATGTGACCTCGATTGATTAAACCTGCTTCATCCCTGCTAAAATGTCTCTGATCATAAAAATCACCTTAGGGAACACAATTCACACAAAATGTGGATCCCATGTTCACACCTGGACCATGATGAGTAGTGGACCATGGGGTGTCACTAGGAATACCTCATCCTAAATCCCTTAGGATGAACCCCACAGTAGTACATGGGTTTTCCCAATGTCAAGACTACATTGTATTCAATGGATGAGTAATCACTAAGAAATCATATAATTCCAATTGTGATTGATTCTTAGCTGACCTAGTAAATTAAATTGAGTACACACCTATATACCATTGTCAATTTCCCAATAATCTAAAGACATGTGGCTCCTAAACCGAACCATATCTTGTAATTCCACTTAATTCAATAGGCTATCCTATGCATCAATTAATGGACTCAGAAAATCACCCTCAGAATGTCAAGCATCTATGCTCAGAGATATACACCCACCCAGCACATCGAACCACCATCTGAATCCTAGAGGTCCCAAATATTCATAGTTGTCTAATGGTATCACCATTTGAATCCTAGTCACCCTGGGTATTCAGAATGGTATCACTATATAAAATGAATCTTAATAATTATTATATGAATTCCACCTCTAGATCCAATGTTGGATCATAGGAACCACCACTAGGAATCCCTCACTACCTCAACTATACACACAAGGGAGGATATTTAGACTATGAATCCACCAATAGTATAAAGTGAGATAGGATCCTAGAAATATCAAATATCCTAGAGTCTCATCCTCATTAACAGGTGATTCCTGGGCATCCTAGGAAATCAAAATAGTGTTAGGTTTTATGTAAGATTCCTGAGCAGACCGGATAATCAAAATATCATACTCTTTAAATAATTAAGATATCCATAATGGTGGTTAGATGAATTCCGATTCCCATCACCATCATATCATCCTTATCAGGTTCACATGTTCGTTCAGGTTCTATAGTGACTCCTAAAACCATAACTACCCAACACCAAACTCACCCTCTCAAGGTTAATACATCACTTTTACACTCACCAAGTCCCATCAGTCACATCAAGTGTGCACACTGATTGTGGGTTATGTTTTCCCATTCCAGTATCTTGAGTCAACACCCATAACCCCTAGGGAATCACACCCCTCAACATCATCATAATTATATCACAACCCCCAAGGGACACAAAGTTCTAGCCCCATGGGATCCAGTCTCATGAGATGAAACATTATTAACCTCACTTCCTAATTATCTCAAGTAATTACTCACACCCAACCCATCCCTCTTATCTCTCTAGTTCATCCACTTATGAAACATGTTTCTATGGGGGAGGAACACTCACCTCCGGATTATCTAAACTATCCCAAAGGATATAAGGAACATAAAGGATCTCATATGGAAAATACCTTAGGTCGAAAATCTCATTAGAACCCCAAATCTTCTCAAATGTATCTTAAATGCTCATACACTAGGAAATCCAACTAAATTCATTTAGTTTTTTTAATCAAAACCCTCAAGTGGCTTTCTATATCTCCGGTTAGACATCATTATCAGGGCATCGACCGTCGATGTCTAAGGTTTCAAACTAATTCACAAAGACAAATGTGGGATTCTCAAATTGTTCATTCCAAGGAATTTTAATTTATGTTAAATAATTTATTTAATTATCAAAACAAAATAAATTGAATAGGACATCACCTTCAATCGTGTAATCACACACCCACAATGCATATAAAAAAATGAATAATACCACAAAGAAAGTTAGAGCACCACTAACACCTTGGAAGATTATACCATTTTAAATAAATAGCTTGAACACTCTACTTAAGACCATTAAAGGTCTAACCAAGATAATCCAAACTCATCTAGCCACTACCAACCCAATCAAGCCCTTAACATGTGCCACAATGACCAAAAAATCATTATAAACCAATTATAATTTATTATCCACCTTAACTGTAACAATTTATTATTAATTTATAGTTATAAAAATTTGGAATAAACATTGAATATATCACCATTCACCTCATAACACTAGAACAATTATCAAACACACATGGTAGGACCATGATTCCCTCTTGGTATCATCCTATGAATAATCTATAACATACGATGACAAAAAAATTATTGACTAAAATTAAAATCAATAACACCCTTAAATAAATCAATAGCACGATGTACCTTTGAAGAAATGTTTAACATAGATAATTGGATGACATCATGAGATGTAATCTTTATCGATTTCATGAAAGTCGTATGGAAAATATGTGATTTCACAAATCCCCAGTGAAATATCCATAAAACACTAAACCAGATCAGTGGAAATTAGATAGAAAGGGATATATGATCATAATATTCCATGCTACTCTAATACATAATTTGAACCCTTAATAAATTACCTTTAAGACACCCCTACCCCTAAAGAAGCCTAAATAGGAGAGTAATATTAAAGATCCCTATGGCCCTATATCTGAAAAAAAGGGGGAAGAGGGCTAACCATTTTAATAATTAGAGGGAGTCAAATAGTAATTTTCCAATTTTAACAACTTCATCTAGATGGTATCGGGACACTATATATTTTTTGTAACCCACAATGACACCAAGACTATATCCAACACACCATCTATCTTGTTTCCTAGTACCGACAAGCTAGTGGCTACATACGACAACCCAACAATCCTATCTTCCTTCTGAATCCCTCTTGGTACACCCAGTCCCCATCTGACCTTAATTTCATGTCAAAAATACATCATTTGATTAGTTCCAACCTTCATAATTAAATTTTGAATCCTATTTCAAAATTTTTCCTCTCAAATAATTCAAAATTTCAAATTCCATGAGGAATTTTAAACCTCTACATGAATATGATCATACATAGAGTGAATTTTAAGCCTTCTCTCATCTCTAAAACTTCTCATATACAACAACTTAAAAAAAATTAAAAGTAGAATTTCCATGAATTATTTATCACAATGACCTTGTTGGTCATATCTTTTAAAAATTTCTTCTTGATAATAAAATCTGTTTTGGGTGGATATACTTAATGAACTTTTATTCATAGGTTTCTTCTTCCCAACATTTTGTCTTATCTTCTAATATTTTCTTTATCTCAATTAATTAATTATTTTAATCTAATTAAATGAAATTATTCTTAATAAAACATAATATTTATACCCATAGACTCCCCAATAATAATAATAACCTTTAAAACTATATCTTCTATGAAACTGATATGACTATTTCTGAGAATCTACTTGTTTTAAAGGTAAATTATAAGATTGATATTTCCTTTTTTATTGAGATAATATATCTTATCAAAATACCCCAAAAATAAATTGATGTAGAAGTTGAGTTTTATTGAATTTTTTCAACCCATAAATTCCTTGTTTTGTATTTAGTCCAGATACTAAAAATTGAGATAGATTTATTATACTTTGAAAAAATAGAAGTAGTATGTACCTTATTCTTTGGGGTTATTTCATAAACTATTTGAGATGATTTATCCTGAACATACACATATTTGTTGTAATATTATCTTATCTTATTCAATGTATTTTTATCCTTAAGAAAACTATATTGTGACTTCCTCAACTCTTCTTACTTTGCAGTATATTTCACATCAATATCATTCAATAAATTGTCTTGTTCTATAATTTTACCTTGATATTTTTAATGATTTTAATATTTTTAGTCTCCTTGAGAAATTAATATTCACCGTTTTTTTCTTCTCACCCTCCTTCTCAAGTGTCCTAATCCTTTTTTTATATTTTTGTTCTGATTAAGATAATTTTGAATCTCAAAATTAAATACATGTTTGGTAAAACTCTTTTCCCCCTTCTCATCACTACTTAAAGTGACTTCATGTTCATTAATATAATCCACTAGGTTTTAATTTTTTAATTATTAGTTTAATACTTTGAGTCATTTATTTTTGACGAGTCTTTATCTTCTTCTTATTTTCTTATTATATTCTTTCTCAACATTCTTGGAAACTTATTAATTGAAATATCATCCTTCTTATTTTTTTTGTGTTTATTTTTCATAACAACTTCATCTTTCTCATTATTATTAATCCCAAAATTATATTTTTTGGATAATAAACTAAAAAAATTACCAATTACACCATAATGAAATAATTTTAAAAAAAATTACCTTTATATTTATATCATCCCTATTTAATTTTCTTTGACGAAATAGACATGATTCAGGGATTCTATTCATCTCCTTCTTCATCTTGTTATAATTTTAATAAGGATTAATTCTACTTTCATTTTAGATTTATATATTTCATATATTTAAAATAAATTTCCTTCTCCTATTTAACATTCTCCTTAAAAATAGAACCTCTTGTCATTTTTTAAGAAATAATAATATTTTTTCCTTATCCAGAGATAAATCATCTCCAACTTCCAGAGTAAAAACCCTTACATAGAATCTATTAAATAATTTTTAAATTATTCTATATATAATACAATTAAACTAAAATATGTGTGGAATTTATAGAATAATAACAAAAATACCAAATTAAAATCAACACAAGTATTCACTTTGCGGATTTTCTGGAATAACCAATAAAATCACAAATCTTTTTAAGAAAATGAAGTCTAAATTAATCAATTATGATAATAGATGTAAATATAGTTGAAATATATATTGAATAAAACATTTCAGAAAACAATATTATAAAAAAATGAAGTACCAGTTTACAAAATAAATACTCTATTAAATTGTACTTTTAAAAGGATAATACTAACCAATTTGGTGAGTTTTTCCCTTTAGACTAAAGTGGAAATAGAGTATTTTAATTGGATCTATGTATTACCAAACTAGCATAAAATTTCAAAACAAAACTCTGGAAAACACAATAATTAAACCATTAGAAGCTTCCTCGACATAATTTTGGGTAATATATTACAATCCCCAGATTATCGACATCAACCTAATAGAAATAAAAATATTTTTATCCTCAAAATCCACTAAATATAATAGTAAAATAATACCACTTCCCAATACTATAAGATCCTCAACATAAATATTTTAAATACATTTACTACAATTTGAAAACACAGATCAATTAAAATAAATACCATAGAGGCACATGCTCTAAGAAGAATCTATTAGAAATAAAAACTACTATAATCTAAAGTACACTCAATAATATGATGTTTCATACATCAAAACCAAGAGTATATTTCTCATAATGATTCTCTGTAATATTTTACTTATTCCCCTCAAAGTATTGGGTCTATTTATTAACTCACCTTCAAAAGTCAAATTTTAAAAACCTCAAATTCAATTAAAATGGAATCTAAAGAAGGGACCTCCATATTTGGATTTATTCAACACTTTATAATATCTTCCAATATCATCAATCATTAATATTATAGTTCTCTATAATTTGGTAATTGAAACCTAGGAAGAAAATAATTCTCCCAAAATAATTTCATTGGATTTTCATCCCACACATAAGAAAGTTTAAACAAAACTTAAGTGAAATCAAATTAAAATTTAAGTGTATGATGATTTTTAAATATAAGGAATAAAATTAGTCATTGAATCATCAATCAAACAAATTTGAAAATAAAAAATCATTAAAATAAAATAGATAACATGACTAACTTTAAAAATAAATAATTCATATATATATCAATGAAATTAATTTATCTCAATTTTGATGAGAGCATTCAATAAAATCATCATATTCAAAGAAAAAACATATTATTACAAAATAAATTAATCTTCAATATCTCCCTTTCATAAATGGGAAAATATTAGTAAAACATGAGACCTTTCATTCTCCCCTAATATCTCTACCCCATAAAAAATATCAACACTAACTATTTTAGCACAAAACAATTTTATTGATAAAATATATACCCCATTGGTATTTTCAAAAAAAACAAAGGAAATACAATAAAAACAAAAAAGATAATATCACCAATCGACACAATATTATCCAACTTTAAAACAGACATAAATGCATGTTTGAAAATTTTAAATAAAAAACATAATATTTTAACGTAAAAGAGAGTCAAAAACTAAATCTACAGATGATAAGGTTAAGTAAATTGAACCATATGAAAGTTATATCTAGATATGTAAGAGTAATATTCTTTTTATGAAGATGTTTCCACGTTAATATCAATGAAAATTTCCTTATTCTGTTGGGGAATGAATATATAATCATGTCGAAAATGAAATAAAATATCCTCTCTTATTTAGAGGATAAAGATATATAAATATAGCTTAATTGAGTTGAAATAAATTAGATAATTGGAAAAAACATCATATTTTTTAAGCAAGAAAAATTTCCCATATAATATTTATGATTTTTTAGAGAATAATCTATATAAATATCATATCAAAGAATATGTACAAATTTCATATTATAAAATCCAAAGATATTTTGGAGACATTTTTACAAAATATTTTATAATAAAGTAAATAAAACCTAAAAGAATTTAAATATATATATTTTATGTTTAAGAATAAAATTATATTTAATAGAATTATAATCGTTATACTTCTGTAAATTTGAATGTTACCTAAAAAATGCGTTGGAAAAATACTAAAATAAAGAATTTACTCTCTATTTTTTAGGGGTTTTTAGATGTTAGAAGATAAAAAAAGTATTGGAGGGTTTATGATTACTTAAAAATAATTATACTGAACATCAATTCAATATAATCAAATATAAAAAAATTAGGTCTTGTTAAAAATATGAACAAACTTCGATTAAATTATAATGATATTGAGAACTATATATCCATTTTTGTGTGATACCATAAGAAATGATATCTTATAGCTATGTTCTTTATATGTGATTGATGTGATAGGTTTCCATAAAAAGAAATAAAAAATTTAAAAAATAAAAAAATTAAGATCGATAGTAAATAAAACAATAATCTATGCATTTATATTTCAACTACATCACTTGCATGCAACAACTTCTAGATACCACATATTCAGGTTTAGTGGTGGAAAGTGCATCTGAGTGTTTCCTATTACAAAACAGAGAAACTAAACTTATCTAAGAAAAGTAAATTTTTTAAAAGTACTCTTTTTATCTGACTTAAAACCTATAAAGTCATCCTCTCTGTAAATTTTAATTATAAAATAAGTTTTGTAAGAATAAAATAACACATGTTCCAAAGTACACTTTATATAATGGAAAATACATTGTACCATATTTAAATTTTATTACTTTGGATTTACCAAGAATATCAAAAATAAACATTTAGAAAACATAATGTTTTCATGACTTGATACTAGTAATAGAAAATATATCATGATACCTTTATAAATTTTTTGACTAATAGGTTTCCTGGATTCTTCAAGTTTAAGATTGAGAGAAGTTTCTATCAAAGTAATTATACTTGAAGGTTTTTCAAAACTAAGATGTTTTAATAAATATATAATATATTTATATATTTAACTAAAATATTTCCCTATTAATTTAACTAAATTAAAAAACCATGTAAAAGTTTTGGCTCACCCATCATTCTTATTTCAAACCCACTTTGCTTATGTTTCTAAAATACCTCAAAAATAGATTTTTTTAATTGATCAAAAAATGATATGATCAATATAATTTTGAAAAAAGAGGGTTACTTTAAAAAAATCTCTGACAAAGTGTCTAGAATATTCTTACCCTTAACAAAATCATTTTGAATTAAAAATATAGTTAATATATCATACCAAGATCTTGGAGCTTGTTTAATTTCATAAAGATATTTGGTATGTTTATATACATGTTTTCAGAAATTAAAATCGTCAAACCGAAATGATATTTTGATATTGAATTCCTATATATGATATTAAATAAGAAAATCAATTTAAACATCAATTTTGAATAATTTTTATATGGGATATTAATTGTAATAAGATACATATTGACTCGAGCCTAGATTGCACTGAAAACGACTACGTAATATATTTGTTCTACCTGAAAATAGCTAAAAACAATAATCCTTGATTTATATTTGAAAATTATTACACGTTCATTACTCTTGTTTTTTAAAACCCCATTTGACTCATATCACATGAAAACCCCATTTCACTCATATCACATGAATTCCATTTGTAATTTCAACTAAATTCCAAACTCTATTTTGTTCAAATTGATTAATCTATTCTTATATAAATTTATCTAACTTTCATCTCCAAATGAATCTTCTGTTATTATAGTTTCGAATTGATATAGGAATGTGTTATTATGACACTAATTTCTTAAATAATAATGAGTAATTACTGGTTTAACTAAAAGTCCAATAATATTTTTAATGGGATGCTTCCTTAAAAAAAATCATTTCTATGAAGAAAGGAATTTTGTTCCTAAAAAATTAGCTTTATTTTTTCCATTATATTAATTTAAATAATATAAAATTAAATTTTTCTGAAATAAAGAGGATTTAATTTCAGTTATTTTATTTTAGATTATATTAAATTAATAGTGGTAATTTAAAAATTACCATTTGGAGGACTAACTTCTGGACATTTTACAAAAAAATGATTTTTTTCATCAAATTATACATGAATTATTTCTTCAAAAATAATGTTTTTATTATTATAAACATGATAGGACTTCCTAGTTATTGAATAAAAAATAAATATCTCATTTTTAGTCTTGGGATAAAATTGTTGAAGATGGTGTATAGTACTTAATATAAAAACATTACACTTAAAGACTCTAAATTTTGAATGTTTTGGTTTTCTTCCGGTCCACAACTCATAAGAAGTTTTATTAAGAAAATGATAAAGTAAAATTGTATTTATAGTATAAAAACAAATAATCCCAGCATCATTCTAGAAATTTTTAAAAATTAAATATTAACTAAACCATGATTTGGTAATCTTTTGAAGAATTATATTTATTCCTTCAACAAAAGGATTTTTTAAGATTTTCTAATTATTGGGAAGTAATGAGTAATTAATTTCTTACAAAAAAAATAATTTCATAATTAAAACAATCACTAATATGATAACTTCATATATTAATCGATTGTATAATTTTCTCTTTATTAATAGTTGTGTGAAAATATTTAAAAAAATAAATCTTCATATTTTCATGTGATAAAATAGACCCAGGTGAGTTAAATATAATCATTAACAAATAAAAACCAAAAAATTTTCCATAGATACTTATAGTTTTTATAAGAAATAATAAATCAATGTGCACTAACAATAAATATTTTTAAGTTATCACATTTCCAACATGTTTAAATCTGGAATTATATTGCTTATTAAATTAGCAAGGGTCAAAAATTCTATAAGAGTTAAACATAAGTTCTAGTATATCCATTGCATGACCTTTATTAGAAAGGTTAGATAAATACTTAACAATTTAGTGTCCTAGTCTCACATTCCAAAGTCAGAATAAATCTTTAGTTTCACTTAAAAATGGTATGTTCTAGTGACTATGTCCTTTTAGATAGGATGTGTAAATGTTCTTATATAATTTGTTAGATAGAAAAAATTTCACTTGCAGACATTGAACAGTACATTTATCATTACTAAATTTCACAATGTTACCCTCATCACATAATTTACTAATTATAATCAGGTTTTCCTAAAGTCCTATGATAAAATAAAACAATATAAATTAAATTTTTACAAACATGTGATACATCACAAATTTTGATGATTCAACATATACATTATCTCTAAATGTAACATGGCCACCATTAAAAAATTTCAAGTACTATAATTTGGAATTTCCTCTTCTCACATGTTGAGGAAAACCACTATCCATGTACCATGTTTTCTAGATTATAGTAGTCATTGTTTTTTCTTGAAAATAGCTGAATATAGTTCTTGTACCCAAACTATCTTGGGACTAGTTATGTTAGAAAATAAAACCATAGGAACCCACATCTATATAATTATTTAATTTTTAGCAACTAAAAGATATTATATAATAAACTATTTATGAAAATCCAAAATATAGCCTATTTAGAGCACATTGTTTTTTTAGTGACCTCCCCTTTGACATTTACAACAAAAAAATGTTCACTTTTATGATAAAATAAATTGGAGAAAAAATGTTATTTTATTGAAGGATAATATATTCCTACAGATTCTATATATTATTTAAACAATTGGTAGAGATAATCAAAATTATCCCTTCTAGATGTAAAATTGGGAAACAAAATTTAATCCCCTGACTATAGATTTTAGTTTTAGTACCAAATTAGGATCATTAGATGTTAAACTAAAAATATATTAAGAACATAATTTTTATGAATGTTTAGAAATATTTCAAGTATGTTTTGAAATTATATTATTTAATTTTTTGAGATCTTTTTTATAATAATCATAGTATTTCAAAAAATTAGTATTTTTTATTTCAATGCGAGTTATATATCTATTCAATTCCATATATGTATGTATATCTTCCTTATATTCTGATGGGGTAAATTTTTTATTTTCCAAATAATATAAATTTGATTCATTATCCAAAGAAAAACAAAAAATAAAATTCATAGATAAATTTTTAAGGGATTCAATGTTTACCATATCCATAATTCATTTCCCATTAATATGTATTTTCACATAGAATAAAACAATCTTCAAACTATTATTTCTATCTTTTGAAGAAGAATCAGATATAGTGTCTCCACTAATTTCTCTCCAAGTGTCTAAAATATTCAATCTCTTCTTTCCTCTACTTTTAGATTGTCTATTAAATTTAATTTTGTTTCTCTTAAATATTATAGAGTCCAACATAATATTATCAGGATTATTGTATTCATAACAAATCATTTCTAAAGTGTCATTATTTTCATGATTTTCCTCCCAATCCTTTCTATAATCATAATGAAAATTATTCTTCCCAACAATATTTTTCATCCTTATTGAATTTTAATCTAGTACATTCACACTTTTATAATAAATAATACAATATGAATGATTCTTATATTTATTCTATAAAGTTATATTATTTTAAATATTATCTAAGAAATTAATTCCACTATAATTAACATTTCTATAAGTATATTTGAATGACACTCAATTATTTATTTTCTCTTTTTCTATATATCACTTCAACTTATTCTCATATTGAATTAAAATACCAACAATATCATTAAGACATAACTTCCTAAGGTGTTTAGTAGCTTCTATAGTTTTTTACTTAGATTCACCCTCTCTATGATTAATATCAATAACTTTCTCCATCAACTTATCATTTTATAATTCCTTCTTAACAAATGATTAAATCCAATTCACAACTTTAATGAATTTTTTATACATCTATAAAGCTGATTCACCTAGAAAAATATAAAAATATAGATAGTTTCCCTTTAACATCACTATATGAGTTTCAAGAACATGAATAGTTATAAATATATTATTTACAACTTTCATATTCTATTAGTTGTTTTAATAGATGAAATTTGACTACATATACTTTTATCTATAGAATATAAAAAATATTATGAACATTAAAGTTATCTTTATATTCCATCATTTTTTATGAGTAAGAGTGGGAAGTTCTTTCTCCAAAATATGATAATTTCTAGTTATCATAATAAAATTATCCACATCAATGTTAATAAAAAAAATATTCCTAAAATCATGCCAATACTCATAGTACACACCATCAAATATTGGTATCCTTCTAGAATATAAATTATCCAATGTTCCAACTTGATGTATTTCAATATTAAAAAAATTATCTACTATGTAATTAGTGTATCAAAAAATAGATATTAAAATTAATAATATACTAATAGAAAAAAATAAGGAGAGTTTGTTTAACTATTACGGGCTTACTGAGATTCCAAATTTTTTCCCTCATATACATGGTAGTTAAACTCTAAATGGGGTTTAATTATAGTCAAATGAAAAACTAAAAAATTAAGGCAAGGTCAAGTATTTAGTGTTTTTGTTTTTAAAAACATCTGATAAACTCCAAAATCAGGGTAAATGAATATAGTAGTAATAAATCAATTGTAAAAACTAAATTAATTGGAATGAAAATATAGAGGAATTATAAATTTAATGAGAAATATAAAAAAGGAAAATATGGAGTACTAGTTAACAAACTAATAAATTCAATAATGTTTATTATTAAAGTGTAACATTGTCTAATAAAAGAGGTCTCCACTTTAACACAAGGAGAAAAGAGAGACTTAGATATAACTCTATGTATTACCTTCCAAGTATATAATTAATTAACAAAACCTATTAGAAATATCAAACTTCAACTCTTAGAATTTCCCTCGATAAAATAGTCAGTAGTAGATTCCAAGCCCAAGAATCTCATTATCAACTTGATAGAAAAAAACTATTTCTTATACCCCTAATCCCCACAATACAATTATCAAAGAAATACCGCTTCCACACACTATAATATCATTGACACAACAGTAAAAAACCTAGGTATTATAATAAGAAAACATATATGAATAATAATGAAAACCTTGCATGTATATTCTCTAAGAAGAAACATTCAAAAAGAAAAACTACTATAACAAAAAATAATAAAGATGACTACAATGTTTCTAATCAAGGTTCTATGTACTATTCTTATTCTATCCCCTGAAGTAGTGTGTCTATTTATAGAAACACCTCTAATAATTGAATTCCAAAAACCACAAGTTTAGATATAATGGAATCAAAGTCAGTAACCTCTATCTTATAATGAATTCATCATTACATGTCATTTTCTGATAGTGGGAACCTATATCCCTATAGTGATTTATCATCTATAAAAATATATCCTAGTAGAACTTAATTATCCCAAAATAAGTTCACCATATTCTCATTCTATGTATAAGAAAACTTAAACCAAAAAAATAAGTTAAATTAGATTCAAATTTATGTGTACTGTGATTTTCAATAAAAAAGGATACAGAGAAGTTATTGGCTCAACACATTTCTCATTGTATTATTGAAAATGGAGGAATCATCTAAATATTCTCCAAAACTTATGATGATTCTAGAAATTTCATTTACCCTTATGAAATTTTCTTCAATAGTCTCACTACCATCAATTAAAATATCTTAAATTTTTTCCCTCCAAACATATATCTTGGGTTATTTCACTTTAACATTCCCTTTAAAAATATTTTCAAGTTTATCACCTGTCTCTTTTAAATTTTTTCATCTCATCACTATTGTAGAAACTTTTTTAGAAAAGAAAATAATATTTTTCTTCTTTTTTTCCATCAACCTCCAAATTTATTATATCATAAAATTTCAAACAATAATCTCCATAAAATGTTGTGAACCCAACTATAATATCATCAAAAACTTCTAGTCCAAGTGAAATATGATAATTAATCATCAAAGTCATCTGACCATGATAATAATTTCAATCAAATATAGATATATCAATATTGTTGAAGGAATTCATATTATCTATATTAAACATGAAACACAAGTGGATAAATTAGAGGGAACCATTATTATCTCTAATACCACCTAAACTATCCATTTAATCAATTGTGTAACATTTATAAGGGGGTTTAATCAGTATTACATAATTTTCACAATTTTTCTCCTTATCAAAATCAGCCTCTATGATTGATTATGGTTAGTTTCTACTAAAAAACTCACTATCCCATATAAATAACTTAAAATATAAAAAAAATATCACATAAAATTTTTAACATTTTCAAGACTAAGGTGGATAAAAACATGATTTATATGTTTGGGTAGTGTCTGAAAAAAAATTTATCACAAATATAAGAATTTTATTACATCTGAATGGAAAGAATCAATATTTTAAAATAAAAGAAATCTCCCAAAAAAATTTATCTACATATAGTTTTTTTATATTGGATCCCAGTAGTTTATGTTAAGAATTAAAACTAGAAACAATAATATCTCTATGTATGTTCTAGGATGTTTAAACATCTATAGAATATCTCCTTCATGACTATAGAATAGAAAATATCATTTAGGTTTCCTCTTATTCAGGATTTTGAACCAAAATATTTAGAAAGTGTAGTGGATTATCAATATACAATTCTTATATTTTGTCTCTTATCAATTTGATAATTCTCAAAGTTTTTTCACTTAGACAAAATAATTATCTGATCTCACATAACTCTATTTTTTAAAAACTAGTCTATATCTTTTTTATAATTGAAGAAATAATTTTTTTTTGAAATTATTGAAGAAATGAGAGCTAAAATATTCTAGAATGTATTTTAATTTTTTTAAAACCTTCAACTAATTTTCTCAAGTTCACGTCTTCCTAAAATTGTACACATGGGTTAGTTTCCATGATCCTTGACAAATTATAATTCTCAATTGACATCATTGGTTTACTCTCTAAGATCTATAAATATCATTCATGAAATCAAAATGATTTACTCACCACAAACTCAAATTCTTCCATTTCTATTAGGATTGTACAAATTATTTTCCATAAGTTCCTTTTAATTCTATTCTAAATACATATGATTAGTTGTGGAATAATATCCTTCAAAACTCATATATAAAATAATTGGATTTAATTATTGTTATCATACCAAATCATAATATTTGAATCACTTGAAGAACCACTTAAACATCATTTAATTTTAATTATCCATTTATAGAACTCCAAAAATATCAACTTTGTATTTATAAAAAATATTGTGTTGTTCCACCAGGATTTTTTAAAACACACTGAGAGATGGGTTGATTAGTGTGGTTCACTTTTCACTAATTAAAACCTTTATTTTACCTTTTCACATAGTCAATGAATTGATATCACTCTCTCTCATTATCTATGATATTCATGCAAGTAATATAAGAAGTAAAGTAAATAAACAAGTGACATAAGAATTTGTAAACAACGTTTTCCTAAAATATTGATGACTACACCCCTAAATTTAATAAATTAAATTGTACAATTTGGTAAAATTAGTGTAAATTTTATTTTTTTAATCTTATAGTAGGGGAAGTTTTATAGAATCCAGATTCCAACTATTGGAAAATATCAAGAATAGTTTTTTAGATGTGATCGGATCCTATAATATATTTTGTTGGAATTAAAGTGGAAACAAGGTGGAATTGATATAATTTTTCACTATATACAAATATTTACACCATTATGGTTAAGGGTCATGTTTTGGTGATTTCTTGGTGGAGGCATGAAGGTTGAGAAGTGGTTAGTCATGCGATGACCTATATGTGTCATGGTGTGGATGGTTTTATGTTGTAATTTTTTATAAGTAAAGGACCTATGTGTATTATCACACCGTGGTTGGTAGTTACATGTTCTAATTGTAAATCGTATATATAGTACTGGGAAACTTTTTTACATTGTTCTTTCACATGGAAAATGCTGGTCCAACTATAATGAGGGTCACATGGGAGTTACTTTGTGTCATGAGGTTGGGGGATGTCATGAAGGGAAAAGGCCATTCTATATAGGCCCGGAACTTTGGATTTTAATTTTGGTATGTGGGAGGTGTATCACACTATGTTCCAATGGGCCATGACATGATCATGTATGACTAGAGGATTAGTCCCTCTATCCGTATATGGTCACATCGTGACCTAGAGGGGTAATTTTGTGACGATGACTAGAGAAGTAGCATCTTCTTCCTGGGGGTGTGAAGTAATTCCAAAACCTGAGATTCTATGATGTGATGAGGACATGATTGCGTTTTTTAAATAGCATTAATCCAATCATTTTAGGGTAGTGACCTTCTTAATTTTAAGTCTATCAGGCATAGGGAGAGTTATTTCATACATACCTTCATCCTCTCATTCCTCCCATTGATACACCATGGAAAGGGGTGATTTTTGTTTATTTATACATAAGATTAAGATACGATATTTCTTTCATACATATTTTCTTCTTACCATTCATTGTAACTTTTATTTTTGATGATTTGGGCTATGTTTATGATGTTGATTCCATTGCAGCATGGGGAAATCAATCCCAGATGAAGGGGATTTTTTATGGCATAGATATATGACATATAAGAAGGGTGAATGCATAGGGTTTTGTTTTTTTTTATTGATGAGATTCTACTAGATTACTTTTGAATATTCTAAATATTTAAATAAATTAATTAATGAATTATAAGTTGTTATAATGGAATATTTTGGATGTTGTAGATTGATATAGGAAAACAAGTGTTAGTATAATCTTGTAGGAGGCATAGAGGGGATTAAATGAGGATGATAAAATCATATCTAGAATGGTAATACTGAATGATGTAGGTGGTCCCTAAAGAATTATACATGGTTTATGATTTTTTTATGTGCATGTGATATGTGGTCTCACAACCTGAGTGTGTTTTTCCTTTAATCTAATAATGAATTATTACTTTTAAATTATCCTGAGTAGGAAGAACATGTATTTGGATATAACATGCCTTTGAATATTGGATTGATGTCACTCTCATGTCTAGTCTTTGAATTAACCATAAATTTTTTCTATTTGATATATGGACCCTATGGGGGTGTGAATTGAATGAATAAATCATAGTAGAACTTGATATAGGTTCCCTTAGTTCTCTATTGTTAAGGGATAGTGATGTACTTAGAATATTTGTCCTAGGGGTTGTCCATAAAGAACCTTGTAATTCCTTGGAGCCTCTTGGTTAGAGGGTTTGTGTGAGGGGTGAGTGATACTTCTCCATTATAACATGTGTGTTCCCGAGAGATGGTACCATAGTATTGATTTTTATGTAGGTTCGGTGATAGGAACGACCTAGTTTAATATTTTAAATGAGATGGGATTTGTGAAATCTCTCTAGTGTGATTAGAGTGTTAGATCACTAGTGTTATCAATTATGAAATTATGAAAGCATGGTTCTGTTGATTTGAATTTTCCTTGATCTGTGGGTTTGACCCTAGAGTTTTGGAATGAGATAGCGGAACACATGTTGGGTTTTTGGACTATGATGTATCCTCGGAGACCAGAGAGGGTTCCCCGGTATATTAGATATTGTGACCATAATAATAGGTTGTGAACTACAGATGTAACACCTTAGGTTTTAGGAAATATTTTCTTTCATTAAACTTTGTGTTTTTATTCTTAAAAAAACATATTATTTCAAAATAATTAAACTACATTTTTAAATAATTTATAAAATATTTTATTTATACTAACACCACTTTATTAAATCATAATAGAAAATTATAAAATATTACATAAAAATAAGTATATCATTCCTTGGATGGTTACATACCATGGATGGTTAAAAACCGTGGATTTTTACATCCATTAATAGTGTATAAATTATAATTGGATGATAAATTCAAAAGAATAATACCATTAAAACTAGAAAATCCCCTAGATCATCTTCACCCTTAATGATTTACATTAATAGAACAAAAACTAAAAGGAGAAAGAATAACATCAATGGTGAAAGAATTTTATAAAATCTACAATGAGAATGATAGGGATGAGGAGTGTGATTTAATATTTCATAATGGAAGTAATTGATAGGGAGTAATGGTGGTAATATAGCCAAAATTAAAGGAAATATAATCATTTGAAATATGTTTATTGGATAAACATGTACCAAATAGGTATATTTTTTTTTATTTTAGTAAAAAATTTAAAATAATATAACAATTAAAGTTGAAATAAAAAATTAACATTTAATTATAATATTTATTTATTAAAATATTTTTATGTGTTAAATATTATAATTATTAAGTATGATATTATTTATTTATTAAATTCAAGTAAATATTTTAATATCAATGGATTGATAAAATTAATTGGTTAATATATAAATAATTAATTTTAATGGTATTTGGTAATTATTATTTAAAAGTGACATTTTTAAAGGAACTTTTTTTTAGTGTTGAGTATCTCTAACTTAACAAAATTAGTTACTAATAATTAATGGAATGTATTGATAATATATACAAAAATATAAATTAAAATTCATCAAAGAGTTATTATGAGGAATGTAATAAAAAAAATCATTTTATGTATAAAAATACATTTTCTTAAAACTTATTTTTATTCATTATGGACGTCTATATTAAAATTAATTTATCACCTCTAGAAATTGATTGTAATAAAATTATTTTTCACCATAATTTCCTAATTTTTAATAAGATCATTTTTCAACCTACAAATTTGTTTCCAAGATAAATATTAGTTACCATGGTAATATAGGTATTATTCAAAGAATCATATTTTTCAAAGTTTTATATATTATTATATTGATGAATTATGAGGATCAATTTTAAATAATGAATCTATTGTGATTTTTAAATTAAAAAGACACTCATTTAATTAGTAATTTATAAGAAATAATAATAAAAATATATTATATTTAAAAATCTTTTTTCTATAAAAACATTTTTTCAGCATACATAATGTATTAATTTAAATGATAATATTTTCATATTTAGAAATTTAGCTATATTAAATGGAGAAAAAATTAAGAATAAAAACATAAAAAATTGATAAAAATGGTTATATTTTATTTTTTATAATAAGATAATTTCCATAGAAAATATTTAATCAAGGTTAAAGGGTAAAAAGGAGGTAATCAACCATGGATTAAATTTTTCTACAGAAAATTTATCTAAGAAATTTTAGAAGAAAATTTTTAGGTAATAAATTCAATATTACACAATTCACCAATATTTCATTGCCTAACTTAAATAATACCCATTTGATTATATCTTTACCTTTCTATTAAATTTTTTTTATAAGGAATTGTCCCTCTTTTTCACCTATAAAAAGTGATCACTTCCACGCAATTGAAGCCACACATATCCTTCAAATTTAAATAAAACCTTTAAAAATGTTACCTCACCTAGATATCTCTTCCATTTTTTGTATCCCCTGGTTATAGAAAACTATCCATAGTACTGCATTTTCAAGTGGTCTTTCAGGAGAGGATTCAAGTCCTTAACGTGCGTATTATAACTCCCAAACCTTTTCTTATCTATCTTTATAATATACCCCTCATAATAACATATTATACCCATACTAAAATAACAAAATCATAGATATTATTATACATAAATTTTATTATATTTATGGAAAAACCATTTTCTATCTCTCTCTCATCCATTGGGAAATGAAAATGTCACTCGCATTATATGAGGCCTGCAACCATCATGAATGAAATATTTAATTTGTCACCACCACATTAAATTATAAAATTATAAGATTCTATTTAATGAATAAAAATTATATCTATGACAAGATTAAGTTTCAATAAAAATAAATTAGACATTTTATTAATATTTATCCCATTATTAATGTACCGCCATTTATTCATTAACTATTTTCACAGAAATCTTGTTACTAATTTCATATTCATGAATAATAACTAAAATTATTGTGGAATTAAATTATAACTATATAAATCGTTATGAAAATATATCCATATAAATTAAATAATCTTAGAATTATGGACTCGGTATCAATGTATGGGGATCGACATTAGCTTTTCAAATCATGTGTTAAAAATTAAAATCACTAACATTTGATGATGAAAATAAGTAATAACTAACTAATAAATGTGTAATTAATGATTAAAATTAAAGAGTAAAAGGGATAATAGATTCAAATAAGAATATAAAATAATTAATTATGATGGTTGTGTTTGTCACGTAATTTTTTCGAGTCCTTACAACCAGGTAGGAATCGAAAGTAAGGGTTTTCTCATCTCAATTTCCATTCATTGAGAAATATGTGATTTTCACCACTTGTTTTATTTTATTTGTGGTATATTCTGAAATATGGATTTATTTTTTCATAATTTTCTTTATAATTAATTCATATAAAAATAAATTTCAAGTTATATCTTTCTATGTATTTTTGTTCCAAATTTTTCAAATAAATATGGGTTCTATGAACTCAATTTATATTCATTCACTTATGATCATTCTTTTTGAAAATTATTCTAATAAGTTAGGTACACTATACCTTATAATTGAATTATATTTCAATTCAAACAATTTCTTGTGTATTTTATTTTATTTTTCATAATCCCATTTTTCATTGATTCAAATTTCAAAAAATGTGACATTGTAATGGTTCTAACGACTCCACCTCTTTTCATTTTTTCATTGTTTTCATCCCTTGAGTATATTCTTAAAATATTAATATATATTCTAAAATTTCATTATTTATAGTGTTAATCTATTTTTTATATAGGTAAAACAAAATTCTTAATTTAATTATTCTTCTTTAATGGGTTTCTTACCTCATAAAAATGAAATGTTATTAAGAATAACTCACTTTCAATCCCATATGCTCTTTCTCTTCCATGTCTATATGCATTCTTTCCAAAAAAAATACCTTCATATTTTTGAAATTCAATTATTTATTATCTCATGTTATATTAATTTTTATCCCTTACCCTTTTCAAAAGAATTTTTTCTTATCCTTTTTATGATATGGGTTTCAATAAAGGTATTTTAAAATATTTAAATGGTTTTTCCCTTCATGATCGTATATTTTATTATCAAGTCCAAATTTACTCAGGATAATATTTATGAATTTTTCAAGGCTCCAATATTTCAATTTCTTTGTAAATAATTCTTGAAAATTTAATCATGTCAACTACTCAAATATTATACATTTGAAAGTGACTCGTAACTTTTTCTCTTTACTGAAATTTTATAAAATATTTTCCAAGACTCTCTTTTTATGAAAATGATATAAAATATCTTATAAAAATCTCATTTTATGTTTCCACTCATAATTTCCTCATTATATCAAAAATATATCTCTCCTAACAAGATATGTTTCTAGAATAAAACTCTAAATTCCCTTTTGAATTACTCTTTTAGAGTGATTGAATTGATTCACCGTCTGATAAAATTATTTGTATCATCTTATATGAAACCATTTTAAATGATACAAAATACATTTTATTTCCATGGGTTCTTCATTATAGGATATATGATCGATTTTAAATGATACACATATGTATGGATATAATGGGTGGGTTTCTACGTAACCCTATAATGCATTGGTTAATGTTTTATGTCTCATGAGTTAATGATGTTATGTGTGAGAATTATTGTTATTTTCACAAAATGATGTGTGGAAGTTATTATTATATTCAAAACATTATGCATTGAATTTTTTAAAGATAAATCTTCAAATAACATTGTGATTGCATATTATTATGTATGTCCCACACTCTTAAGAAACATTCCATTGTAATGTCGCATTCCTAAGATGTGTTCCATTACTCAAATTTATATTTAGAAGTAATTACTATGTATAGATTTATTATTATTATTATTGACTAAGTAATGTGAAATACGATTTTTAAGTAGCTAGTCTATAAAGACATTAAATAATTAGGTTCTATGGTTTTGTGCATATTTTTGAGATTTAATGTCGAAATTATAGAATTATTATAAAATAGATGCATGTACAGATTGATCCATATAAGTTTATATTAAATTGGGAATGAAAGTATGAGTTTTTATCACCAAACCCTTGAGTGGGAGTTTTTTTCATCTCATGAGAGGCCAACCTTGGAATTTATAAGGGGTTCTAGAAAGTATCCATTTCCCTTAACAATGACATATGTGTATGTGATATTTTATAGGTTGGGTTGATCAATACCCTCCCGGAGTATTTTTACATGAGATATTTCTAGGTGGGCCACTCCTCTCCCTTGTTTTTTCAACATGATATGTTTATGGGTCATCAACTCATCCCCTTGATATGATATTTAATATTTCATATGGGTATATCCACCCTGATATTATATGATCTTATGGGTGGTATGATATTTCTAATGTTGTGATATATGGTATTACAGGACACCCCATGATATGATATGGTATTACATTAAGGACACTCTTCCCCAAGATATAATTTATAGTATTATAGGTGGGTTTCTCATCCCCTTTATGGTATTATAGGTGGGACTATTTCCCCCATTAATATGATATGAAGTATTATAGGTCGTCCACCTCTTCTAAATATAGTATTTGGTATTATAGTTTGTTCATTTATACACATGATGTGTGTCTGGGCATTTTTTTCTGATAGTATTATGGTTGTATGTTTATCAAAACCATGATATTGTTATGTGACTCTGTCAGATACATCAAACACTTTCCAAAGAAATTATGGTTGATCTTGAGTGTCACATTATTACATTGGGATCTTCGGTGTCATTTTATTTTATTTCACACTTTATTTATTACTCTAAATATATGACATTATGCATAAATTTTACTTAATGGTTATTTTAGAGATACCATTGGTGGTTTCCTTCTCAGTATCACTCACACACTACTTGGGAAGCCCTGTTACATTGGTACCCAGGAAGACCTCATGATAACATGTACATGTAGATCATATTATTGTTATGGGATGGATGAATTGGATATTATGGAAAGAGTTAGGATATAGGACCAGGTGTGAAGATTAAGACTATGTGGTGATTATTTTTATTTATTTTTACTTTTTATTTGGGGTTATTTGAGTCTTAGTAGACCAGTGTATAAATCTAAGAAGGGGGTGAATAGGGTGTGGATAAATATTATTCCAAATTTCAATTTCTCTTTAATATTTTACCCCACCTTATATTCTAACCAATTTTACCTATTAGGATATCATTGTATATACTTATATTCAACCCAACCCAAAATACCACATGAAATGAAAGATAGAAATTAAAGTGTATCACACATTATTTTTACAAGGTTTATACATTCCTAGTAAACCTTCTCTTTATTGTGACCAGGACTTCTGAGTGACAGATTTGCCACTATATTCTTATTATAAAATAAAATTGGTTTGGGAAAAGATCATATTTTACCCTCTAACCATATTACATAGGTGATCCTTCACCATATTACACATGTTAAGAGATATTTATACTTCATCCAATATTATTAAGTCTCCCAGCTAGTATAAAAAATTTCCTCCCTTCCTAAAGTAAATCACCAATCTATTTTGGGACGTAGCTAGTTTTAATAATTTCATCACTTCCTATCAATATATTGTCTTTTAATGTCTTTTATCTTTAAAAACTATACCATTTCAATTAGTCTTTACTTCCATCCAAACTCTTTGTTCTTGTTTAGAATCTAATCACTGGCTCTACTCACCTAAAATATTAAGGAACATGAAATCTAAGGAATATTCTATAGACACTCCTACACATTGGCCTTTGTCTTTTCTATTATTATTCCTATATTTCTAAAACTTCCTCAATACTATATATTATAGGAATATAAATGTGATCCAGCTTATTGTTCTTCTTCTTATTCTTATTAATCTTATTCTCCCATATAATACCCAAATGGTTTTATACATTATCATGGGATTATATCTTATTCTACCACAAGAGGTCTCTATTTTTTCTCTCATTAATCACAGTCTTGGTTATAAAACTACCTTATATTTATTATATATATTTTTGTATATATGTTACAAAAATATATTTCTTATAAATTTAATATAGAAAATATTCCATCAAATATGGTAACATGACGATCATTTTATTTCCTTTTCTCTTTTTCTAAACCTCAGGTAAATTGTTTGTCATGTGATCTTGACTATATTTTTTTCTCAATGGTTGTATCCTATAAAATTACATTATTTACCATATAATTCTTATAATTTTTTCCTTAGTAGAATAAAAATTCATTTTTATTCTTCTAAAAATATTCAATACTCTTATTTTCTCTCTCATATTCCCATGTAAATCCAAAATCAAACCTTCCCCATGGTTTTATGAATATACAAAAATAATATCTATGGTGTGGCTCTATATTTAAAATGTGGGTTTCTCTAAACATTAAGTGTAACCTCCAACATTCATATTGACCATTAGATAAATCTATGACCAGATCTTCTTTTTGTTTTTCAATAATCACAATGGGGTTTGAGATATGTACAACACTTTGGAACCACTCCAATATCTTCACATTAAATTTCAAATTTTTTTATATAAATTTTCCAAAAAAATCCCCTTGACTTTGATCTCTATTTTATATATTTTAAGATAAACTTACTTATTCAATATTATTGAATCACAAGTCACTTTGTAATATTTAAAACATTGAATCACAGTGTCAGCATCAATACATTTAACGTTCTATATATTCTATAATTACTTTAATATAAACTGTATTTAAATTTTAAATAAAATTATCAGCTTCTATATTCCTTTACACAACATAAATATTTAAATCTATTAATTATTAATCTTGGATAAAACACCATTTAATGTTATTTTGATATTTAGATCAATGAATAACAATTTAATAATTATCACATATTTAATTTAATTTTCAAAAAATAATTTCAATAACTCAATTTTCATTCTATAAAACTATAAAAGAATTATCTGAGACCAAAGTCTTACATATATAGAATAAGTATTATATAGATCAGTAAAGTATTATGTTCCTATTAGAATTCTTAAAAGGTGGGTCAAATTCATATGCTACTTCAAAGTCTGACAGCCATAATGTCTAATTCCCTTCAATAAAATCTTACACTCGATCATAAAAAATTCATACAAACTGATATAATGGTATTAAATGATTATAAAATTATGAAAATACCAAATCATTACATACATTTAAAGTATTATGAGAAAATTCGTATGCGAACACCAATGTCTTACATGGAGAAGGTGATTTCTGGTATTTTTCAAATTTTATGAAACTTCAAATTCTACATCCTCCATATAATTCTTAAACATTATTTTATAGTCATAAAAAATTTCACTCTAATCCATAAACTAGTTATAAAATGTCTTAGAATGTTATATAATGGATTAAAATGGACTCAAAATTCATATGAAAACAATTATTCATAAAATAATTTCAGTACTTATCCATTTTCCAGCATGAACTCATGAACTACATATTAATTTAAATAAATATAGAACTACTTCAAATAAAATTTTTACCTTCTGAAACTCTTGAAATCACCTCAAAAGGATTCAATTAATTATTGAAATTATTGAAATAACTACATACCAATTTAGCATTTTTTTTCTAAAGTATTTTTAAGTATATTAGGTGGTCAATTAGTGTATTTCAAGTTCCTAACTTATTTCTCATTTTATCCTCAACATTAGCCATCAAAAAATTTCTTTTAATTGATTTCTCCACTAAATTATATATCCTTAAACCTCAATAAACCTCAGATGGTTTCCACTTATGTTTATAACATCAATATCTTTATTTATTCTTACTTTTAACACTGCTAATAGAATCTTCTCTAAGTGGTTCAACTAGATAGCACCTTAAATATACAAGAACTATTGTAGAAAAAAATTCCCCAATCTTCTATACATGAATTTTCTATGAGGAACATTTCATCAGTCATATAATTTTAAAATCTACAAGTTTAATCTGTCCATCCAAGTAATTCAAGCAGAAATATCACAAAATCCTATTCCATTTATTATGATGGACAAATATTCAATCTATTTACCCATATAATTTATGTCCAACCTCTTAACGGTATTTATTGGGAGGATACTTAATTCACCACCCGATTTACATATTTAAATCTCATTGACCTATTGACATGTGTTGGGAAAAATATTGTTGCAAATTCTGGTTGAAACAATGTTTTATTTAGGTGTTGTTTTTTTATAGCTACATTATTTACTTAAATTTGTTATGTAAATGAATCACATAAATAATTTTTATGATTTTTTAAATATTCTTAACTTTAAAAACTTGTGTTAATGAGGACACATGGTTTACTTCATTCGAAAGAAAAGGAGAAGTTAATGAAGACCATGAAAAAAAAATTTTATATCATGTTTGGAGAAGGAGATGATTTGAAATAAGACCATGTAAAATGTATTTAAATTTTACACAGATACTATTTGATGAAGGATTTTAATTATATTATATACTTAGAATATAATCAAATTATTTTTTAGAGGATATAAAAAATGTTTCCAACCACTTAGACCTAAGGGACCAGATCATTCCGACACATATGGGAGGAGGCCTTTACCATGTGGGAGAGACATCCCATAAGGGCTTGAATTGTGGTTTAAGTAAGTATGGGATGTATAGGCACCACAAAGACTGAATTCAGGAGATAGGTTATATGAGTGGTTTGACAGGCTAGCACGTGTAAGTGTGGAATGTGAATCCCAAGGTGTGTGCTGAGTGTTTTAGGTTTTGAATCCCATCATGGGATCAAGAGGAAGTTAAAAAGGGATTTATCATTGATCATGCCTTGAACATTTAATCAATTAATGTGGTATAGTTCAATATCACATATTTTTCAACCATTTAAAATGTTATAAATTTAATCATCATCATTTGATAAAGATGATTTGATTATTCCAATCACCATGGGAGGTCATATCCTACATCCAGCCTCAATAATGGTCTTCTATTCAATGGATATATAACATATCACAAGATTAATCATAGAGATAATATTTAATGGATGATATTCTAGGTATTTATTCAAATGTATCTTCATGAAAATTTGAAAAGAAGTGCATTCAAGGATTTTTTTTGAAGGACATGCCTCTTCCAATGCAATGGTGGTTGTTGGAACCTCTTCATGCATCTAAGAAATAGAAACATGTTCTAATATCCAAAAATAAGGTTGTATCATGTGATCATCATCACATTAACATTTTGAGTTCATCTTGAAGTAGTAGACACCATCATTTTTTGGTTTTTTTTAAGAAAATCCACAAGCATCAAATATGTTAAAAAATGATATGAAATGATCTTTATAACCTCAACCCAGCCTAAGAATGTATGAAAGGTTATGGAATAGGCCTATAGATATTATGGTATAAGGATGAAGAAAATTTATCACAGATAGTGAATACCTTGGTCGTTCATTTTGAAGAATAAAACAGATAATCTCAAAACCACTATTTCACAGGGAGATGATCCATGAAGAATTCTTCTTGTGTGAGGAATAAGAACCATCCATGTGCAACCTTGATTATAGAGAAGGAAAGTATAAATCTTTGTTATACACTTTTAAACGTATCTTATCATAATTATCATGAAGCTCATTTAATAATAAAATATGAGACACTCTTTTCATATGATTTTAGTATTATTGAAGCATGCTATTTAACATAATAAAAAAAGAGATTAAGCATACACGATGTGCGAAGAATAAATTTTGCATAACATTGAGTGCCTATTTTGGTTTATGAGAAGGAGAGTGAAATAAGTTGATAATATTGTTCGCATGAATACATTCATACTTAAATTCATATTCATTTGAGGAAAATAAAAAAAATTATATAAATATCATATAAAATAATAATCAAAGAAAACAGATATATTCTAGGGTTTATAAATACCTAGTATAGAAGGATGTTTTTTTCAACTGCTTGTCAAGAAAGTGAAGAAGAAATTAGTAATTAAATGAAGATAAAGTGTAAATAAATACAATAAATGCAGTGAAAACTTACTGGATTTTTCTGGTTAAAGTGAAATAGTTATGGCAGAAAATATTTTTTTGCATCATTACTAGTTCATAGAGAACATGCACTTGATTAAAATGAAATGAAAGTGGATGTTTATTCCTTATTTTTATAACCATATTTATATTATTTTTTTATAATGTTTGTGTCATATTGGATTATTGAAAAAACATTCCAAGTAAGAGACATAATTATAGAGTAATGAACCTTGTAAATAACTACGTTCTTGTGGTTGTTATTGTGTTTTTATTTCTCAGTGAAGTTATATCTCATTAACAAAAATAAAATGTTGTTTCATAAGGAATAAAATATAAAAATAAATCATCAATAATTCACCCCCTCTCTCTCTCTTAGAGATCACACAGATTGATTGGTCCTTTCAAGTGGTATAAGATTGAATATTCCCTTAGTTGATTATTTTATGAAATTTGTAGAAATGATAATCTATTATGGATGTTCATATCTATAATAATAATAAGGGGACACATGTCTTTTATGGGAATAACTATCAAATTTTTAAAGATAAAATATTTTCAAATCTTATTTCCCTTAGTTATGAAGTTCTTGAAGTTAGTATATATAGCTTCTCTATTCATTGTGAAGGTGTTATGTTAATAGCTATTGATGCAAAAAAATGTATAATTGTGGTTGAGTAAAATCTATATACTTTAATCAAACTCAAAAGGTGATTTTATTATATTTAAAGTAATTTTTATGGATAAAATATTATAGTGTAAATTTAAGAACATATATGAAATAAATATAAATGTAGACAAAGAAAATTAAAAAATCTAAATACTGAAGAATGAATATCTAAATATGGTTGATAATGAATCTATTGGTGACATATTTACAAGGTGGAATGAAATTATAAGCACCAAAAGATATCTTGGTGAGAAGTTTTAATACTCAATAATTGTTGAAAATATCTTACGAATTGTTCCGAATAAATTTGATGACATGGTTTCATCTATAGAAAATAGAGATCATGATACTCTATATATAAATTATATTCATAGTATCTCACTTATTATAATATGATAAGAGAAAAAGGTGACAAAGAACAAAGAAAATGTTGATTAAGAAATTTTCTTCAAAGATTCTTAGAAAGGAATTTCTAATAAATTTCTTAGGGAAGAAGCCAGTGACTCTGACACTGAATATAAGGTTAGTTAAAATTTTGATTCAATTATGTATTTAAATTTTAAAAATGTACCAATTGTAATAGTAAAATACAACCTAAAGTTATTTTTGAATTTTTTTGATTGTGGATATGTTAGAGATTTTATAGAAAATTTTCCTAGGTGAAAGCAAGATAAAAAAAGTGATGAATAAAATATAAATTCCAGAAGCTCTATTAAGTAGAAGGGAAAAAAATACTGGTCCTATTATAATGGAATGGATAAGAATTTCTCAATATATAAAAGGAAAAACTATTTTTCTATGTATGATGAAGATGATAATAGTGAAGAAGAGGATGATAACTTCAGTGATTTTTCTACTAACAAAATTCTTATTATAATATTTAATGATGAAAAACTAAATAGTGAGGAATTTTTTGGTTTAGAAGAAGAATAAAATTATATGGAGTTTATACAAATGAGATATTTGAAATAATTTATTGAAAATATTGTGAAAAAACAATAGGTTGAGGAAAGAATTTTAAAAATAAATAAATAATATATTATTAATGAAAAATACAAGTTTTTGAATGATATTGATGATCTAAAAGAGTTGGTTTATGATAAGAATAACTTCAATATCACGGTTTAAGAACATTTGAAGGTTAAGGAGGAAGAGTTAGTCCTTTCTGAACATAAACATACTAAATCTATGAAAGGTGTTAAAAACATCCAAAACATAGTTATAGAATTTAGTTAATTTCATGAAAACTATAATCCAAAGAAAGATATAAATTTTATGAATAAAAAATAAAGATAAAAACACCATGTAGGTAACCAATACAATAAATAATGAAAAAATAAAAGTTTATATGGATTCATAGTTTTGATGAAAATTTACTACAACTAGAAATATTTTTGTGGTTGAGAAGAAATATAAACTGAAGAAGAACATTTATGGTGATAACCAAAAATTTGGTTTTCCTCAATGTTCCATAGTGGAAGGTAATAAAATTGATAGAAATCAAGTACACATCTCTAGTTAGCTTGTTAATTATAAAGGGGAATACACATTCTATGGTTGCTACTTTAATTTTAAAGGATTTTTTCATATATAAGATATTTTTTGGTTTAATCATCAATGTTATAGTGAATTCATGAGAAATTGGAGAAAAAGTTAAAGGGGGAGTCAACCCACTCAAAGGATAAAACCTAATAAATTCAGTATGAAGATTTAAAATAGATTCCAACCATTGGTAAATAATTTTTAATGATTTTTTCCTCCTAGATTCCTTACAAAAGGATGTCTTACCATGATACTAGAACAAAAAAATTAGAAAAATAAATATCAAAATATGAATGGGAAGAAATAAAAAAAGGAAAAGAAAAGGCCTTAGTTAATGAAACTAGTCTCAAAGAAAAAAATGTAGAATCATCCTGGAATTTGGATAGTGGGTTTTATTAAAAAATGATATGATATATAAAGTAATTAAATAATTTTAATTATTATAAACATGGTATTGTAACTTTTGGAAATGAATAATCCCTAACAATCAAAGGAGTTTTTTATGCTATGATTGGGATGGAAAAGTTAAAATCCAAAAAGGTCTTGTTTGTTAATGGATTGAGACACTAGTTATTGAGTGTTTCACAAATTTTTTATGATAGTAATGAAGTTTTATTTTGAAGATATAGTTTCAATGATATAAGACATAATTATGGGAAATTTTTTGTGAAAGGAAAGTGAATTAATAGAAACATGTTTCATGTTTGTGATGTACAGAGTTCTTGTTATTTGACCATGACATAAGAAAATAAGATATGGAATAAAAAGGATAGGACTTAGTTGTCAAATCAATAGGTGAAATCATGAAAATATTAAAACTAATCATGGTATTTCTAATTTAAAAATAGGAATATATCATAATTGTTCCATATTCCCAAAAGGGAAGATCACAAGATCCACACATAAGAAGGATGGGGTACATTCCAATCATCTCTTAAAGCTAGTTCAATCTAACATTTGTGGGTCCCAAAGTAAGGAGATAAAAAATAAAGATAAGTAATTTATTTAATTTATTTATGAATTTTCATTCATTATATTTATTATGAATTTTTAAACATAAATATAAATCTCTAAAAAATGTTAAATAGTTTCTAGATAAGTGCAGAGAAGGAATGTAGACATTATGTGAATAAGACTCAAAATTATAAAGGTAGATAATATACTTGTGGATAATTTAGAGACCCTCTGGAAGATCATGGAATTTATCATGACTGTAGTGATCCCTATACACCACATCAGATTGATGTTTTTGAATGAAGAAACATAAGTTTTACTGGCACGAAATGAACAATGTTGATAAAACAATATACTTATTGATTTTCTAGGAGGAATTCTGTTGGAGATATAGTTTATTTTCAAAATTAGTGTTTTTATATTCCAGACTCTCATTTGACTCCTTAGGATATTTATTGCAAATAACCTTATGTTTTAAAGACATATGGGTGTACGATAATCCTTTCATTATAAAAATAAAAGGTGTGAATTTTGGTAAGTTTGATCAGAGAGGTTTTAATGGAATATTTCTTAGATACCCTCACAATTTTAGATTATACAGGTTCTATAATAAATAAATAGGAAATATTTTTTACTCAGTACATGCGAAATTTCTTAAAAAGTTCAAAAATAATGTTTTACAGAAATTTGTAGAAGTAGAATAAAATGAAGATGTGGTGATTGTAGCGGAAAAACATGAAAAATATCTTAAAGGTAAAAATAATGTTAAAGGTTCTTGAGATGAATATCTGTAATCAGCTATATCAAGTAATGAGGAATAAGTATTTTCATCTCATCCTTGGTGTAGAATCAAGTAGAACTCCAAACCATCATTTGATATCAATGATAAAAGGTTCAAACCAGAAGAACATTAAGGTTAATTTCACATCCTTCCATATATTCATAGGTTGGTCCAAAGGATGATGATAAAGATTTGGAGAATCAAGAGTATACTAATACTATGAATGAATAACTAGATCAAATTGAGAAGAATGATTATTGGGAACTATTAACCAAACTATAACATAATAATTTGATTAGTACAAAGTGGGATGTTTAAAATAAGTTGAATGAAAAAGGTTAACTGATAAGAAACAAGGAAAAATATTATTTTAAAGGTTATATAAAAATTAAAGGCATTCATTTGAAGAGACCTTTACACTAATGGTAAGATTTGAATCTATCATAATCTTTCTAGTTATTACTGCAAAGTGGAGATATAAGTTTTTCCAGATGTATGTTAGGTCCTATTTTCTTAATGGAGAGCTCAATGAATATGTTTGTATTGAAAAAATGTGTGTCCTTATGCTTGGGAAAGATGAATGTGACGTACCAGCCCAGATCAACTAATAAAATTTTCTGAATCGGTGGCCACATGGCCTCAATAACATATCCCCATACGCCAAAGGCTTCCAACTAGTAGTGAGGGTTTGTAAAAGTATGGGGGAGACAATACTGTCATGGTCATAGTGTGGAATAGTAGTAAGATCATAACAATGAATAGTGAAAGAATGATAAATAAATAGTTCCATAAGATTATATCTGTTGGATAAAATAATCTATAAGAAACTATATCCATATACAAAATGATGATTATTCCTTGAATGTAGTATAAAATGGGAATACCAAAGTTATAGATAACGGGGTATATAAATCATTCTATAAAAAAATGAAAAATGACCAAAAGATATCACCTATTGAATCACGGTCATAATCATGTTATGGTACTCCCATACTCTATCCCAGAATAGATAAATCAGGCATCCATATCAGGCTATTTTCCATTATCCCTACCAGTATCTATGATGTCTATTCAGGTTACAATTGGAGGAACAAATAGAGTTTGAGATATGCTTAGTAGGCCACCACCTACAATGTATAATTCCATCCAATCTTTAAGTATATAATAAATTAGTGTGTTGTAAATATTGAAACTATAAATGAAATATGTAATACCCAAGTTGATCCAAGTTCCCAATGGGACACTCGACTAATACAAACAATTTCATTCTAAGTCAGTATGTCTCTGAATAAATACCCACTTATTATTTTCTTTATAATAGAGTCATCACACCCGAATCATATCCAAGGTATCCCCTATGGATCATATTGGTAATAGGGATGAACACATATATTAGTATTACACTTGACGAAAGAATTATAACAAGTTTATCATGTATATAATGTTTTGACCAAATCATAGCATGTTATTTGACATGGAATATGCATTACATGGATTAATAAAACTATTAATTTATCATAAACCTGAGATCTTATAATCCATTCCATGTGAGGAATAGTGATATCAATACTTATATACTATGAACCCATAACCTTACAAGCCCATCCATGGAATCCCTCATTGAAACCCATGTATCCCTCTAGGAATGATATAAATTCATTTACATCTGAGTCCTTCCTTATCATTCCATGTGAGGAACACAAGTATCACTCATGGAATAATATAAATCACTTCCCTTAGAATCATTGGAATTCCATGTAAGGAACCCAAGTTTCACTTATGGAACATTATAATTCACTACCCACTGAATCCTTCCATTAAATTTCAAGTAAATTACCCATGTGTCACTCATGGGGAAATAAAATTAGACATATATATATATATATATATATATATATATATATATCACTTTACTCTAATATTACTGATGATTCCATCTATAGAATTCCATGTTTGAACCCCCATTTCACCCACAGTGTTGCTTAATGAATGACCATGGGATCTCAATTTGACCATACCATTTAACATAACATTTAATTCCATGGAAATTTTAATTTATAAATAAAAATCCTAAATCACCTCATAAGGTAGTTTAATTTCATATCCTAGGATTATGAGTCCTAACGGGGCTTAGCTCATTCCATTCAATTTAATAAGCCACTTAATTTAACTAATTTTAACCTCCCAATTACTTAGGTTAATCACACACCTACAGGTTGTCTTAATAAACAATTAAACATAATAAATTAAAATGATTTACTATCACACATATAAGGGAGTATCTAATCGAGGTTCCCAACCTCCTTCAACGATTATGGTTCATACAATATAGGATCATTAATTTAATATAATAAAGAATTTTTTTTATAGGATATGATGAGAAGTTTTGTTGTTCAGCATAATGGAGAAATATATATATCACTATATTTTTTGGGAAAATCTTGAGAAAACCTACCATAGCTTGGTAGTATAGTACATATCCCATATCATCATCTGATTCAGTATAAAACAAGAGAAATAAAATAAATAGGAGAACAAAAAAATAGGGCATATTTTCTTCAATGGATTTGTTATTCCATATGGAAATGTAATAAAATTAAATAATTCTGAGTATTAAAGAGATTACCGACACAGATCCAACATGATTAATGGTGATTGAATTAGACATTGTGTGAATGAGTAGTCTTGAGGCCTTGAAGAGAGAGGATGAAGGATCTCTCTCTGATTCACCGATGTTATGCATGAAATAAAGGAAATAAAGGGTTTTAGGTTATAAGTAATTATGGGTGCAAAGGTAATTACCCCCTTTTATTAATCTGATTGACATACTTACAGTGTAAATAAGGGATTTACAACATAAATAACCTATATTCCTAGGTTCTTCCTGATCCATTTACGTTATAAGTGGGGTTTATATATTAATTTAACAATTTATGGAGGAAATCGCCAATTTATGTCAAAAATTATTTTGTAGTCAGGCTTCTGATATAGATCCTTCTTCCTCTTAGAAACTGTCCCATGTCCCTGAAGGATTTTTAATAGGTCCAAAATAACCCAACAGAACCCAAATAGTGATTAAAATAGAAATAAAAGGGCATGTACTTCCTAAAAAAATTGGGATCCTACGATATACTCTCCTTAAAATAACTCATCCCTACATTACCCTTCTGATGGTGGTAAATCATCTTCCATGAATAACTATGGCCACTGAGCACGTATGATGTTCTGACGCTCCAAGGTCTTATCCCATACTCGACCTTCGTGAAATAACACACATTCTAGAGGAACCGACCTACCTCGAAGAGCATTTATTCTTTCAACAATGATACATATAGGATGATCCTCAAAGGATACATCTACCTCCAACTCAACCTAATAAGCCTCAATAATATGATATGGTTATGAATAATAACAATGTAACTGAGATACATAGATGAATTCATGTATTTCTTGGTACCTCTAAGGTAACTGGAACTGCTTTGAGCTCGACTCTCTCTAAAATATCAAAAGTCATGACAAAATGAGGTGAAATATTACCCAATCTTTGAATACTCCTATTCCCTAGTCAAATATTTTTCTACCAATAACCTCTAAAATTTAATTAATATACCCAGAGCATGTCCTAAAAAACATGTATCATATGCTCAGATTGACCATCAGTCTATGGATGATAAGATGTACTCAAGAGTACATGTGAACTTAGTTCTCTCTATAAGCCCTTCTATAACTACAACATAAAATGAGTTTCTCTATCTGATGTGATATTATATGGAACTACTTGAAGTCATATTACCTCTTTAACATATAGCCTTCCTAGATCGTCGACATAAAAGGTCTCTCTGCTAGGTAAAAAGTGAGAATCCTTATTAAATATATCTACAATTACCCATATTGTATTACAACCTCATGGTGACCTTGGTAATACCATCAAAAAATCTGTTGTTGAAACTTCCAATTTCCACTCAGGAATGGGAAATGACGGTAAAATTCACACTGGTTACTAATTTTCTACCTTCACCAGCTAAAAAGTTGATCATTAAGTGATGACACTAGTTATTTCCCTTTTCATTCAAGGGCACAAATACTAGGAGTGAAAATTATGGTACATATACAATAGGATTGGAAATACCACCCAAGAATAGGCTTGATAATCTTTCATAAATCCCTCTAATATGTCTGAAGGAACACATATATTCTCTTGAAATTTTAAGATATCATCCCCATCAATAATCCAACCAATCGGTGGGTCCTTACTTGAAACAATCTCTTATAGGACTAATCCCTTAAGATTATAATGTTTCATCATCTTCATGTTTTCAATAAGTGAAGAGGTCACTACTAAAACTACAAAGATAGACTACTCGTGATTCTACAGGACCTCTAAGTGCATCTCAAAAAATAGGGCAATCAACTTCCACTCACTACTGGTCTCCTGAAGAATATGTTTCTGAGTATTCTATATTAGAGCATCCGAAACAGTATTTTCCTTCCTAGAAATATATAAAAGATAAAAATCAAATGATTGTAGGTATTAAACCCATCATCATTACTTGACATTCTAGTCACATTTTTTAAATATATACTTGATTATTTTTGGGTCTTTTTACACCAAAAAACACTCTCCAAGAAAGTATTTCCTCCAACAATACAAACCATAAATCAAAACTTCTACCTCAAGATCATGCATAGAGTATTTAGACACATGAGACCTAGACTAATGAGACTCATAAGATAGGACATGGCCTCTCTATATAAAAAGTGCTCCCATACTGATGCATGACGCATCACAATAAACCATGTAGCCTTTACTAAGCTTAGGTATAATTTTAATTGATGTTTGAGTCAATACCCCTTTCAGTTCCTGAAAGGATTTCCTGCACTCTATAGACCATGTAAACATGACACCTTTCTTTTAAAGCTTGTGAGTGGTGATGTAAGGCATAAGGAATCTTATATAAAACACATGTAATATCAAAAAATCCCCAAGAAACTTTTTGTGTTAAAGATGTTATTGGGATGATCCTAGGAAACTATGGATCTCACCTTCTCTGGGTCAACTCATACTCTTATCTCTATGATAATATGACCCATGAAGTGGACCTTATTGATATAAAAGTGGAATTTGGTGAGATTACCATAAAACATATCCTCTATCAATGTGCTCAAAATGATATCAATATATTGGTGAAGTTCATGTAAAGTATATGAGTACACAAATATTTCATCTACAAAGACTACCACAATTGAATCCATGTACGGGTGAAAAACTTGATTCATCAAATCTATTAATACTTTTGGAGTGTTCATAAGACTTAATGGAATGACAAAATACTCATAAAAGTCAAATATATTATGAAATGTCATGCTTTGTTTATCTGGTAGTCTAATAGGCACCTGGTGGTAGCTCGACATCAAACCAATCTTTGAGAAAACCCGCACTCCTTAGATCTTGTCAAATAGGTCATCAATATGAGGTGGTGGATACAAGTTCTTAACCATATGCTAGTTTAACTAATAGTAATTCAAAAATTCTTGAGGGTTCAATATTACTTCTTAGAAATAAGTATAGTTGAACCCCAAGGTGATGTTTTGGGCCATATAAAACCATTTAATTCAAAGTACTCTAGAAACCTATTAAGATCTTTCAACTTTATAGTAGCAATCCTGTAATAAAGAATGGATACCGGTGATGCTCCTGGAACTAGATTGATAGTAAAATATACCTCTCTCCATCATGTTATCACAAATAATTATTTAGGAAAAACATCAGTAAAATGATCTAGTACAAGAGGGAAATCATCCCAACGTATTCTATGAACATCAATATAAAGGCTAGTTGTCAATATGCTCAGCCCATAATGTTCGGGTCCAGGTCAACTTTTCTAGAAATCCCATTCACCCCTTTAAATATAAATATCACCCCCTAGTGATGTAAATGATACCCTTAGATGATAAAAATACACATATTCATGATTAATAACTAATTAATCTATCCTGAAAATCATATCAAATACCTTCAACATGGGGAGGAATTGGCCCCATAAGAAATGATAACTTTTTATCTCAAGGGGAATTCCTTTTAATGACATACAACTTCTAGTTGAATTCCCAACAGAGTATCATGTGTCATTATGGAACAAGAATACTGAATATCGAGACCAAGGCTCTCCATAATAGAAATAGATATAAAGGAGTTGGAAGTACATGTATTAAATAAGTAAGAAACTATAGTAGAGGCTACTAATATCGTACCTCTAACAATAGATAGACCAGAACACTTCTCCTCAAGGATTTCCATCACTACATATATCATTCCCTATCGATGGCCCTGATATATATCTTCACTGCCTTGGTAAGGCCCACTCTACTAGTGTCACAAATCCTATGTTTGGATCCTTTAGTCAGGACCACCTCCTCGACCTGATTAACTTGTAGTACTACAGATCCCTGTCTGATAAGGGGTTGCTAACCCCCCCCCCCCCCCTCCGGAACATGGAGTTAGTGTTGATCCCCTCTCAATAAACAAGATATGAAACATTATACAAAATTAATTAAGATGGCCCATATTTTTTAAATCCATTCACTTGACTGGATCCTTGATACATTGGATATTCATACGTTATATCCTACTATATTTTCCTAACCCGGGAGCCACTAAAATGGTTCCCTAAGTCAGTGGGTCACATGGACTCAAATGAGCCTCCTCATTTTCTAGAGGCTACCAACTTGTAGTGAGGTTCCATGGTCATATGGTGGGTAGACTATATCCTCATATCAGAGTGGCACAACTAATATAAACAGAGATAAGAATAGACTATAGTTGTGTGAAATAAAATTAAAAATGAAGGAAGGAAGAATATAATATAACACGCAATATAGCGGAAACTGATACCATAAATAATAATAGTGGAATATGAAACATCCAAGAAGTAATAATAATCAAAATGCATAGGTTGAGTCATATATAAAATAATTTCACAACATGTTGATATAAAAAATGGGGGACACATGGGATAAAGGGTTCAATCATGTACAACATCTCGTAAAAAGGTATAAAAGACCAAAATACAACTCCATTGTAACCATGAGAATATTCTCGGTCCTCTCATCCCATGCTCCATGCCATAAGAAAACTATATCCAGAGACCATGATAAAGTGATTGCCCTTATCCACAACTGCAGTCATGAAGTCTACTGGGGTACCAAAGGAATTCGGAGTAGTGTGTGAGATAAACTCTATAGGATACCACCAACAGTGTCTATAATAGTCCAGTTAGTTTGTATACTATACTAGTGTGAAGGAATATTAGATAAGTAAATATTTTGAAATAAATACTAGTTGAATCAGGTTCCTCTAGGCTGCCTAGTAGACTCTACCAGCTTTAGTGTAGTCCAGAATGATTTTGATCAGTTATCCATAATATATAAGAAATCATATGTAATATTTAATATGTATATATGTATATACACTCTATATATCACATATAGATGAATATACATGGATGTTGGTGCTAGCTAGACCTGGGGAATAACTCAGGTGTGCTTAACTCATCGAAATATCCAAGGAATTTATTAAGGGTATTGTCCCTAAATTTCATAAGAATGATAGATGTCATGATCAGCAATATAGATATTTGGGTGAGTCTTCACACCTAACACCCAATGTCAGAAAACCAGGAGATTCATTCCCATCATCCAAGTAAGAGTACACAGTGTGAGATTAAATTCCCATCACCCAACATATGGGTGTGTTAAATTCAATTCCCAAAAAAACCCTTAACCATTTTTCATTGAAAAATATTTTTGGTCAAATAATAATAGTAATCTCAAAGAATTTCTTTTTAAATCATTTAAATTCACATCAGTCAATATATCCAAGGGTACCGCATTTTAAAAAATCCAATTATCTAAATACAAAAAGTGGTGTGGCCATACCACCCACATAAATTTAATTCAATTTAACCATTTATTTAATAAGTCACAAAAAATAAATTAAAAGTCTAAATCAGACCACTTATATGGTGGTGGGGTTAATTAAAATTTTACCATAATGTGGTAAAATAATCCAACACACCCAAAAGAGTGGAATAAAATAGGTAAGAAATCTCTAATAATTTAATATGGGTGTATGGGAGTGTTATAAAATGGTTAAATTAAGTAAATATGTTAAACACATTTTAAGGAAACATGTACAAAATTAATGTGTGGTTCACATCACCCAATTCTATAAAAACTCCTAAGATTTTAAGGAACATTTCTAGACCACCTACCATGGACCCGTATCACTCTCCTAATCTAGTGTTGGCCTTTGAATCAATATAGAGTGGTAAAAATTATAATAATGGACCAATTAACTAGTAATAGGGAATGTTATCTTGCACTAATATAGCATATAATTTGGAATGATATACTAAGAAAAGAAAAAAAATAGATCAAAGAACTAATCTAGAGGGATCCAATGTGACATCAGGCAGCTCAATCAAATTCCATAAAGAGGAGAAATAAAGGAACCTAGGATAACGCAGAGAGGATCCCCTATGTGAAAATATTTCTATGAAAGGGGGTAGAAAAGGTTCTTTCAAAAAAATTAAGAGGCCTTGCCACCAAATAAAAAAACTAACCTGGGAATTTACAAGGCCTGAAAGGTTTACATGCCTTATAAAGATGAGGTTTCTCCCATCCTGGTAAAAATCGATTTCCTGGCATCCAAGGATCTAGTCCACTGAATTCACATCATGTTTTTAATATATGTCGTGTATTTGGCATGTAGCCAGGCTCCAACCCCTCTACAACCTCTCTTACAAAAACAAAACTGACCCACCATAAATAATGGTCTCTTGGTTTAATCCAAAAAAGAAAACTCAATGAATATTTCACAAAATATAATAAAATATGCACCTCTCTGAAAATCGTGGTTATAATTACCTACCCTCCTTAAAGAAACATTCCCATGATTTAGACTTCTAAGGGTAAAAAGGGGTCATCTGATAAAATATCTAACCACTAGGTAGATATGTAAGACTTCCTCTCTTAGGTCTCGTCTTGTACTTAGTCATGCTTCTATAGCACCCATACTAGATGAACTGACCTACCTCAGAGAGGCTTCATTCTATGATTGATGATACACACTGGGTACTACTCAAAAGAAGAATCCAAATCTTACTCAACCTCCTCAGGATGTAGAACATGCATCAGGTATGGATAATACCGAAAAAGCCAAGACATGTTAAATAAGTTGTTCATTGACCAGAATCTCTAAGGATGTTGTATTTGGTAAACCACTTGTCTGATTATCTCGAAAAAATAAAAGTCTTAAATGAATCAATGTGAAAGATTAACCTACCTTTGAATCCATTAATGGACTAATCTGGGTGAAACACACATGAAAACCCAGTCATCGTACACAAAATAAAGATGTTGGCAGCATCGATTGGCATATGAATGTTGTCTCGAATGAGCTATCAACATGAACTTCTAGATTACTTGAACCAACTGAGAAGTCTCTTAAATCAGACATGGTCCAAGTAGTACTTCCTCCCCTTCCTCTAGAAAATATAGAGGTGATCAGCATGGCCTACTAGGTCTCATAAGGAGACATATGGATGGAAACCTAAAAACTATTATTATAAGAAAAAATAACTAGGGGTATTTGTTTCTCCCAAGAACCCCTGAAGTCAATGAAACATGCATAAATATTTTCCTCTAACTCCTGAATCATGTGCTATATCGAACTGTAAGTCTAAGGGTGATAGGTCATGATCAAAAGTAATTTTTTAACTAAGGTCATATACAACTCTTTCCATAATTGTGACATGAAATGGGAATCTCTATCAGATATGATAGAATGTGCAGATACCAGAAGGTTTATCATCTCCCTATCTTATATCCTTCATATCTATTCCAAAAAAAAAGATCTCTTGAATAGGTAAAAAATGAGTGACCTTCATCAAATGGTCAATTACTACCCAAACCGTGTCATTCCCATAAGGAAATTGAGGAAACCCTATCATGAAATTACATGGTAACTTCTTCCCATTTTCACTTGGGAATGGACAATGATTGTAAGATTCTCATTGGTAACTGATTCTCCACCTTCACCTACTACCAGTTGGGACACAAAGTGATAAAGTTGGATATCTTCTATTTAATACTAGGACACCAATACTGGAATCTTAAGTCTTAGTACATCTTTGTGACCCTGGTATGTACTTTTCAATATAAGGCATGACATTACTACATCAGTTCCTCCTAGTTTTTTATTGTTACCCATACACACCCATGTATACATAATGTCTCATCCTTATCCAATGTCCAAAAGGGTGATGAGTCCCTATTTGATAGGATTTCCCTTAGGAAAGAGCCCTCAGGATCTGAAGGTTATATCATTATTACCCATTCTAAAAGAGTATATTTCACTGCTTAAGCTATGAATATTTCCTAATCATGATCCTCATAATCATCAACTTGCATCTTTGAAAACAATTCCAAAAGATTTCACTCACCACTGGCCTCTGAAATCACTTGTGTCTGAGTCTTTTAGCTCAAATCATCAGCTGGACCCTTGAATTTTCTAGGAATAAAGGAAAACTCAAATTCAAATGACTACATGTATTCAACCCATCTTCACTACCTAAGATTTAGATGACACTGTGTAAATATGTACTTGAATATTTTGTAATTAGTGAACACCACAAAATTATCCCCAAGTAAATAATTCCTTCAAAATCATAAATCATGAAAAAAAAGCTATCTTGAGATTATGCATCGGGTAATTCAACTCATGAGTCCTTAACTGATGAGACTTGTATGTAATGACTCGCCTGTACTGCATCTGAACTACTCCTGAATTGATTCCTGATGAATCACATTAAATAATATATCCTCTTCCCAGATCAAGAATAATTATGATCTACACTAAATTCAACCTACCATTCAACACCTAACAGGATCTTTCACAAGCTTCTAACCATAAAACATTCACACCCTTCTTAGTCAAGATCATATGAGGTTCTTCTTGGCATAATAAATCATGGAGGAAGCATCTGTAACATCCATATTTCCCCCAATAAACATTTTATATCAAATTAATTCTTTGGATGATACTAGGAAGCTATAGTTATCACCTTTCCTAGGTATACCAATACTCTTGACTTTGAGTTGATTTGACCTAAGAAGTGGACTTTGTAGATCCAAAACTATGATTTCGTGATATTTTCATAGATATGGTGCTCATTCAATGAATTTATCATGATCTCAAGATGTTTGGAATGGTAATTTCAAGAGAGAAAAGTGTATTAATATATAATGAAAAAATACAACCACAAATGAATTTAGGTATCGGTGGAAAACATGATTTGTTATATCCATGAAAACATCTGGCGTACTTGTGTGACTTAACTGCATTACCAGGTACTCGTAGTGGCCATACATGCTCCAAAAAGTTGAATGATGTATTTCAGAAGTCCATACATGAACCAGATGGTATCCTAGCCTTAATTCAATATATAATAATATCCTCACTCCATGTAACTAACAAAATAGGTCATCTATTCGAGGTAGTGGATACTAGTTTTTTCGTGAGTTGGTTCAACCATCAATAATCTATGAAAAGTCTGATGGTATAGTAAGCCTTCTTTGAAAAAAAGGGCCAAGGAACCCCATGGAGAATTTTTGGGTCATATAAACCCCTTAGAATCCAAATTTTATAACTAATTATTGAGATCTAGAACCTCAATAGTTTCCATCCTTTAAGAACTAATGGATATTGGTGCCTCTCATGGAATGAGTTCAATGGTGAATTATACCTCTCTCTCTCTTTGGAGGTAGCCTAGAAAATCCGTCTTGAAATATTTCCCTGAAATGGCCCACTAAATTAGTGAAAATAGTTGGTCATAATCATTGATCATCCAAGAATAGACTAGTAATTGGGGCTATCAGTCTGCTCAACCCCAGGTTCCTGGGTCCAGCTCGAGATGCATGGACATCCCATTCTCCCTTGAGGACTTTTCTACCCCTATTTGGTGATGTAAGTATCACCTCCAGTGAAAAATTCAATATGATCTTGATAGGGAACTAACCAATCCATCCCAAGAGTTACATCAAACCCATACAATTCAAGGATGATATTTTTCAACATGAATATATAACATTTATCCAAAGGGGATATTCCTTGCACTGCAAAACATTCTCTGATTGGATACCCAATAGGGTATCGAGTTTCATGAAACCAAAAAAGTACTCTATATCGATGCACAAGATCTCCAGAATTTCCTTAGATATAAAATAGTGTGATGAAACTATGTAAAATAATGTATACACTAGAGTATAGGCTACTATAATTGTACCTCAAATTGTAGAAAGCCTGAAGCTCTACTCATCTAGCATAACTTTCATTACATGAAGCTGGCCTTTGTCACAACACTAAGTCACAAACTAACTTCCCTAAAAAATCCCTCCCTACCGACACTATGATCCTAAGTTTTATTCCCTATCACTTGGTCACCTCATCTCTTTAAGTGATCAGTGTTATTCCAGCTACCTTCTTGGAGAGGTGTTATTGGTCCTACTGTAAAAATTGGAGTCAGTGTAGACCCTCTATCACTAGGTACTGGTGGGAAATTCCTAGAGAAGGTATGAATATTCCCCATACTTCCATAGCCTCTACACTCAAATAGATCTCACATACATTGGGGTTTCAAGTGTCATGATTTACCACACTTATGATATATAAGGAAGCTGACAGTATGAGTTTTTTGACCAATACTACAACGAAAAGAAACCTCAAAACTCTACTTCCTACCTCTAGAAGAACCACTAGAGGGTCTGGATGCTAAACCACCATGGATCACAGGGTCATATTCCATAAAAATATGATCAGTAATGATGGTCTAGTTAACTATCTCAAAAATAGTAATAAAAAACAATACATTGAACAATGGTTGGATGGAATATACTGGACCATCCTCAAATCACCTCATATTCATGGTCTCATAACCCACTAGTGTTGGTGTGAATTTCTAAAGATCATTAAAATGATCAGAATAATCTATTATACACTTGGCTCCCGGATAAAAGTTTATAAAATCTCTATCTAGTCAACCCTCAATATCTATCAATTATAGAATAGAATCTGTAAATCCCTCTATATCATGTCTCGAAGTCAGTATACCTAGGTAATAAAATACCACCACCTCTGGGTAAAAATTCATAACATATTAGAGGCGACCCTAACCCTCCTCTCTAAAATCATCTCAAGATGATCGAATATAAAATTCATGGTGTTCGGACATGACTCAGCACCCTGAGGTATTCCATCCCATAAAAAGGTGGGAGGATTCTAATGCTTGAATTCACAAGTCAACTCTTCCATAGTCAGGTCCATTTGATCAACTTCATGCATAGACTACATCATACGAAGTAAACCCTCTCAAAATTGGGTGTTAGTGCCCAAGTATAGAGTATAATTTTGTTCCATAGGGGGAAGTTCTATAAGTAATACCGGTATCTCTAGGCCCACCACCTCTGGTGTGTGTTCATCACCACCCTATTGGTGTATGATTCAAGGCTCTCATGGTGTTAATATTCTAAAATGACAAAGTCACACCTCATAAAATAATTTATCATTGAAAGGATCACATATTTATAATAGGATTGGTGCCCCACCTTCTAATGGAAATGGTTATACCTCTCTTCCTTCCCCAAAATCTAGGTCTAAGTGGTAAATGGAGACCATAACAAGCCATATGTACATAAGATACACCCCCCAACTACCCACTACTAAGGCTTATTTTGGTACTAGGTGCCATACCACATAATAGAGGTTCTGGTATATGGAGTTTCAATTACATAGTATAGAGAAAAAATAATTTAATTTGAAATTGGCATCCCATTTAGCAAAAACCATTTCATTTAAAGGTTTCATTTCATTTAAGCTGTTACTCTTTGTGTGTGTGTGTGTCACATAATCCAGTTAGATGCATCTCCATTCCTAATTTTTAAATTCCATACCTTATATAAAGTATAATCAGAACATCATGTAACTATGACATGAACTTTACATCTAGTATCATGATGTAACTATTTATATGAAATGATTTGATTACATGAATAACTTTAAGGATTTGTTGAAATAATTTCTTCATCAATTACCATTGGCATTTAAGTAATCCAAGAAACTAACACTGTTTTTTTTCATAGAAACAATTAATCCAGAACCCAAAACCCTGTATAATTGGACAATTGAGGTTTTATCATCAATCTATATAAAAGAAAAACATTTATATTTTTGTACGAATTAAATTAGTCTAATTATGTTTTCCCTTAAAGCTGTGTTAGCACATTTCCAGATATAATAATCCAGGAACTAACTATATGTAGTAGGAAATGCATGTAAAAGTAAACATGGCATGGAAAAATGTATAGAATATTGGTCCTAATGTTACTATGATGATTCATGAGATGATAACCCCTTTCCTTATCATCCTAAGGGAAAAAAATAAATCCATAATAGTAACAATTTCAATATTAATAATATCACAAAATATGTGTGTCAACCAACTATGAAATTAGTGCAACTGTAACAGGCACAAAAAAACATCAATAACCCATCCCAAGTAATTTTGGTATCCCGTGTATGTTGGTTAGATATATTTAGGAATAGGCCCACTACCAAAATTTTATTACATACTAGTCTCCATCTTAATACCTAAAAAGTAAGACAAAAGTAAAAGAATGATCTAATGCCACATTGTATTGTCCTGACCCGACAACCACTAAAATGGTTCCCCGAGCTGGTTGGTAACATGGGCTCAAGCAGGCCACCACATCATGAGAGGCTACCAACTATAAGAAAGGGTCCATGGTTTCATGGTGGTGAGATTATACCCTCATATCAAAGTGGAATAGTAGATATAAACAAATATTGTGAATTGAAAGTAATAGTGGAAATAAAATGAATAATAAATGGAGGAGGCATACAAGATAACTTGTAGATAGTGGAAACAAACACCATAAACGAGAAAAAAATAATAGAAAACATCAAAGAAGTAATAATAATAATAATACATGGAATGATTCATATAAAAAATTATGTCATAGCATGATGATATAAAAAATGGGGCACAAAAGGGATACATCGTACAGTCACATACAACATGGTATACAAAAATTATAAAAGGCCAAAGTACCGATCCATTATCATCATGAGTACATGCTCAGTCCTCTACTCCAATGTTCTATGACATGAGAAAGAATATCAATAATCCTTGATATGGAGCTTTCCCTTATCCACACATGTTGTTATAAAGTCTACTAGAGTACAAAAGGTGGTCCGAGTAGGGTGTGAGATAAACTCAAAAGGATACCACCAATGGTGACATAAATAATCAAATTAGTTTGTATTACATAGTGGTGTTTAGGTATATCAGATAAGTAAAGATGAGGAAATAAATATTAGTCATCTTAAGATCTTGTAGGATACCTGAAATACTATACCTTCTTAAGCATAGGCCATACTGAGTTTGTTAAGTTTTCTATAATATATAATTAATCATATATCATATATAATATGTAAAAATATATATATAACCTATATGTAAAGACATATAGAGGAATATACATGGATACCAGGTGCTAACTAGACCTGGGGAATAATGAAGGCATCCATAACTAGTCAAATGAGACAAGGGTTCCAGTAATGGTACTAACATTGAATCTCATAAGAGTGAAAGATGTTATGCTCAACACTCAAGATAGTGGGTTAAGTCATGATTCTCAACACCTAAGGTAAGGGAATGTGGAGTGTTAATACCATCATCCAAGTAAGAGTAAATAGTGTGATATGACATGTGAATCACCCAATGTAAGGAGGAAAGAAAAACCATGCTCAATAGAACCCTTAACTATTGTTCACCAACCAATATACATGGTCTAATAACAATAATCACAAATAATTTCTATTTAAATCATTTACAGTCAGTTCAACCAATATATCCATAGGCATCACATTTTGCATAATTCAATTATATAAATACATTAATATTTTCACTTCCATTCCACCAACTTCCATTTAATTCAATTTAACCATTTAATTTATAAGGAAAGAAAAATTTATTAAATGGTCCAGCTACACCACTTATATGGTGGTCAAGTTAATTGAAATTTTAACTTAGAGGTAAAATAATCCAAAACACCCAAAGGGGTGGTATAAAAGAGGTAAGATACCCCTAATTATTTAAAAGGGTTCTATGGGAGTTTCATAATATGGGGTAGTTAATTAAAGAGGTAAAACACATTTTAAGGAAATGTTCAGAATATTGCAGCATGGGGTACATTGGAAAATTATATAAAAACACTTAAAGTTTCAGGTAAAATTGTATACCACCTATATTAGGCATGTAGCACTCCCCTTGTCCAATTTTTTCCATTGAGTTGAGCTTGACTAGTAGAAATCAGAGGACCAGGTCAATTCCCTAGAAATAGGTAAAATGAGCTCGCACAAAAATAGCACAAAATAATGAGAGATAAACAAAAAAGCCAATGAATTGAATTGATTACTAAGAGGGATCCAACGTGATAGTTGGAAGATCGATCAAATTCTAGATGGAGGATAAAGAGAGGAACCTAGATTGAGTCATATGGGGATCTCTTATTCAGGTATCATGTTGTGCGAGGGAGGAAAAAATATTCTATCAAACAAATAAGAGGCCCTGCCTCCTTTTAAAATAACTAACCTGGGAATTTACATGGTGTGAAAAGTTTACAAGCCATTTATATCTTGGATTTTTCCCTCATAGTAAAAAACTGATCCCACAACATGCAAGGGGTCTGGACCACCAAATTCAATTCATTAATTTAATACATGCTATTAACTTAAATACACACCATAAATTTGGCATGCAGTTAGGATCCAGCCATTCCTCAACCACTCTTCCAAAAAACTGACAAGACTTAAAGAATGGTATTTAGGTTTAATCCAAAAATAAAACTCAATGAATATTTTAACTAATTTAAAATAATCCATACTTATATGAAGATTCATGTTAGTACACCTAAAACATTGATGTCATACCACCAGGCTTCCTGAATTCACACTCTGGATGTTTCTAATCCCATAAGAAGACTCAAAACGGCTCTTACTGTTTCTAGTCAAAGTAGTTTTAGGTCTAAGAGTAGGAACACCAAATCTATCACCTTATACCTATCTTTTCTTACACTCAGTAATGAGTTCTTGATTCACTATCCCAAATATGGTAGTCAATCGAAATACATTCACTTATGATCTTAATTCATACCTGAGACCATCCTTGAATTTCATATCCAAGGATAAATCTTCAACTATTAGAATATATGTAAACAAATGGAGCATCATGAAATGTGTGAAGAAGTCTATAAATAATAAATCACTATGGTCTAGTTGTATAAACACTCTGAATCTTTCATCCCTCAATGTCTCAGGATATAAATAATCATTAATAGAAGTTTATAAATCCCTACAAATCATATCCTAATGAAGATATTCATGGGTAATAACCTCCCACAATCACTTGGGATAATATACTATCATATGCATAGAAATATTCACTCTCCTCTTAGGAGGTTCCTCATGATGCTTGAAAATAGATAGCACAGCATTCATTCATGACTTCACAACCTATTGACCACAATCCTTGGGAAACATGGGTAGATGCTTCTATTGAAACTCACATGTCATATCTACCTTAGTAAAGGTAAATCATGGGGATCCTTTCATATTCTATATGATCCATATAAAAACCTCTCAAAACTAGGCATCAAGGCCCAGATCAAGTATAGTAGGGTGTGCTGCCAGTGGAACTACTGAAGGTTGTAATGGTGGATGTAGTCCCACCACCTTTGGAGCATGATCTTTTCCACCCTCCCAGAAAATTAAATGAGGACTTCATAGTGTAATAGCTCTATAAATTCAAATAAAAAGCCTCATATAAGTATTTTATATTGACATATATCAAAAACATAAGAATGTGACAGTTATAATCCTTCCTATATAAAATTCACACCCCTAATCCAACTCCTAAAGAGATGTCTGGGTAGCATATATGACCTAGATAAATCACAATAGATAATTCCTTCTCCCAGTACTTAGGTCAACTCTAGGTCAAGTTCTTTGTTTCATATCATAGGTTCTAGTTTACTTTTTTTTAATTGAAAGTTAGAGAGAAAAACACCCTTAGTTGCAATTAGTGTCCCCATTAAGTGGAAAACATTTCTTTTTTTCTTAGAATCAACTGTTCAAACTCATTTATGTATTTAATGGTCCAATTACACGATTCATCATTCCCAAGTTATAAATTATTATTATTTATAAGTTTCAATTTCCATTTCATATAACTATAATAAGTTTATTTTTTTATTAACATTATAATATGAAAAATTAATATATGATGGTTTGATTATATGTCTTACCATTCCCAATTTATAAAGTCCCATACACTTGATAAATTTTTATTAGAAACCATTTTATCCTAACCCAAAAAAATTTCCACCCATGGAACCAAGGTTCCATAGATTAAAAATGTCATAATTCATTAATTAAGGTTCCACCATCAAGATATATGGGAAAACATCACTTGGGTTGATTCATACAATTTGATAACCCATCTTGTATCATAACAACAATTTTCCATACCATTAAAAATAAATAATACCAATAAACATGTGAATAAAAAAAATTATGGTATATAAGAAAATATGGAACATAATTTGGTAGTCAAGCAATGTAATCTATATGAAATGTGAATTTATATGTACTTAAAATGATGAATGAGTCGAATACCTACTTTTTATACTACTCTAAGGGTAAACATTAATCCATATCAATGATAATAAATTCCACATATCAAGTGTGTCACCCAATGATGAAATAAAAGAAACTGTAATAGGTACAATCCAAAGTAGAAATTTTTTACCAGGGTAATTTGGCATTTCCTTGTATGTGGCTTTGACACTCCTAGGCACAAGATCATTACCAAATTCAAAAAATTCCTAGTATCTTGTCTAATAATCCAAATAGTAATTCAAAATTAAAATAAGGATATGATTCCACTTTTGACATCCCATCATGTGATAACAGTAGCCGAACTAGTGGCCACATGGCCTATAGTGAATCTTCTCAAATGAGAGAGGCTACCAACTAGCCATGAGGGTTTGTAAGAGTATGGTGGGGAGACTACACCCTCATGATTATAGGGTGGAAAAGTGGTAATATTATATCAATGAACACTGGCAGCACAATAAATAAATAGTAGTGAAAGAGTAAATCAACCATATAAAATAAATTAGAAGAAACCTTATCTCTATAAAAAATGACGATCATTCCATGTATGCTATAATAAATAGAAACACATAAGATACACAGGATAATTCACATGCAATATTATATAAAAATGAAAAAAATACCAAATGATATATCCCATAGCATCATGAAAATAATCTTGTTCCAGTGCTCCCACAATTCATCCTAGAACAGATAAATCAAGAATCCATAGTAGGTCACTTTCCCTTACCCCTACCTGTATCCATAAAGTATATCCAAGTACCAATAAGTTTCATGAATATGTTATGAGATATACTTAGTATTAAACCCCCCAATGGTTTCAAATTCCATATAGTCCTTGAATATATAATGAATTAGTGTGAAGGTAATAATGAAAGCTATAAATGAAATATATAATAACCATGTTGTTTTGAGTTCCCAATGGGACACTCCATCGATACTAACTGCTTTAGCCTAAGCTCTAATGTCTCTTAAATATTACCCCTTTATCATTTTCTTAATAAAAGAGACTTGGGACTGGATTCAAATCTTAGGTTCCCACAGGGATCATATGAGTAATAGGGATGTATATTTCTCTTATTATTACACTCGATAAACGAAATATAATAAGTTCATCATGTATATAAATTTTTGACCAAATGAAAGTATTTTATTTTACTTGAAAGATGTTTTAAATTAATTAATTGATCCATTAATTTATCGAAAACCAGAACCCATTCAAGTAATTCTATTTGAAAAACTTAAGTATCACTCTAGGTGTTCTATGAGCCCATCACCCTAAATGTACCTCCATGGAATCCCTCATAAGAACCCAATATTCCATCAAGGTATGGAATAATGTCATTTCCCTCCAATTCCATCCTTTTAATTCCACGTGAGAAACCCATGAATCACTCATGGAATAATATAAATCACTTCCATTAGAGTCTATCCTTGGAATTCCATGTAAGTAACCCTAGTGTCACTCATGGCACATTATAATTCATTTCCCTCTAAATCCATCTTTGGAATTCCATGTAAGGAACCCAAGTGTAACTCATGTAATAGTAAAATTAAATATATATATATATATATATATATATATATATATCACTTTAATTCAATAAGATCAATGAGATTGTCTATGTCATTCTATGTTTGAACCCATGTTTCATGCACGATATGGAATAATGAATGGTTATGGTCTCTAAGTTTAATTATACCATTTAATATCACTTTTAATTCAATTGGCCTTTAAATTTATAAATAAAAATTATAAATCACCTTAGAAGGTAGTTAAATTTCATAACCTACTCTTAGGAGCCTTATCATGGCTTAACGCATTCCATTAAATTTAATAATCCACTTCATTTAATCAATTTCAACTTCCCAATTATCTAAGGTAATGAACACACCTCAATGGTGGCTTAATAAACAATTAAACATGGTAATTTAATATGATTTAGTAGAGTGCCTCTAGGGGTGACTCTAATTAGGGTTCCCAACCTCCTTCGATGATTATGGGTCAAAAAACATATTCTCATGAATCTAATTTAATAAATACTTTATTTAAACAGGTGTTGTTCAAAAGGATCAGTGTGCGGACCAACAATGCAATATATAATCACTATAATTTTAAGGAAAATAATGAGACCACATGTAATAGATTGTTAGTAGACTCCCTATCCAATATTAGCTTTTAATTTGGTATAGAATGGTAGAAATAAAAGAAATGAGTGAACACCCTGAAAAATAAGACATCTTAGATCACATGGATTCAGCATTGTATACAGTAAGGTAAATTATGAAAAGAAGAAATAGAATTTAAGATATTATAATCACATATATAACATGACCATATATGTTCAAATTTAACTCTATATTAAGGAGTAATAGCAAGTCCAAAGTGGTGGAGGATGGTATCTCTCCCTCCTTGGCACTATTGTGGTGAGGGAAATGAAGAGGAAGAAGGGTTTTAGGTAATAATGAATTAAGGGTGAAAAGGTTATGCCCATTTTCTTAAGTTGATAAACATACTTATGGAATAAATAAGGTATATATTCCACAAATACCCCCTCTTCCTGGTGTCTAAAAGATCGATTTACGATATAATATGGGTTTATGTCATAAGTTAAATATTTATGGCATAAATAACCTATTCATTCCATAAATTGTTCAACATTTACACTTCTAATATATCTCATGATTCATCCTAGAAACACTCTGAGTTAAGTAAATGTTCCTTTAGTAGTTTCCAACTAACCCAAATGAACCCAAATAGATGTTTAAACTGAAAATTAAAGGACCTGAACCTCCTTAGAAAAACTGGTATCTTACAATGAATTATATTTTTGAAAATTGAACAAGGGTTTTTATGGGTTGAATAAAGGTCCAGGATCCTGGTATAATAAATTATATACTTTATTAATGTAGATAAACTTCAAGAAATTAAGATTTGATATTAAAATTTACAAAAATTAACATCAAGAGTTTTCTATCATTGTGATTTTTTATGTGGAAGATATCATATTAACATGGAATGATAAAGAAACTTGTACAAAGTTTTATAAGAGATGAAGATGGTTTTTTTGATATTTCAATCCAAGTTGAACTAAAATACTTTATTGGATTAAAATTTATCAAAATAAAAAATAGATTTTCCCATATCAAGAAAATTATAATATGGAAATATTGAATAATTTTAGAAAAGAATAATAAAATATGGTTTCCACACTTATTTTCGTGGGAAAAAAGTTTTCCAAATATGGTAAAGTAAAGTAGGTTGATCCTAATAAGTTTATAAATATTATTTGATGTTTATTATATCTGATGTCTTCAGGACCCGATATAGTGTAGCCTATTAAATTTTTTTCCAGATATCAAGGTGCACCAAAGGAATATCATATCATGTTAGTAAAGTATATTCTTTGATATATTAAAGCCACAATCAATTTTTTATTGAAATATGGTTGTGTAGGAAAGATTGGCCTATTTTGATATATAGATGAAAATTGGGAAGGAAGAGTCAATGAAAGAAAATCCAAATCTTCTTGGATTTTCTTTTTGGTACAACGATGTTTGAACTGGCATACGAAGAATAAAAAAAAATTAACTCTCAGAACTAAATAATTTGATTATGTGGCTACCAAAAAATCTATAACAACACTTACCTAGGTGTAGACACAGTTGGAAGGATTTTGTTGATGCGAAGTTACCCTTTCTCTTGAGGTGTGATAATCAAAGTTATATAAATATAACTAATAATACAGTGCAACATTTTCATTTTAAGAATATTGATATCAAATATCACTTCATAAAATAGCATGTAAATAAGACTGAACAGAAGCAGATGATTATTCCTACAACAGGTCAAGTTGCTGATATTTTAAAAAAAATCATCTCTAATGGAAACATTTCATTAGATAAGGATGATAATTATTTTCAAACCTCCAACTATTCAAGGTTAGGATATGTGAATATTTCCCCTCTAACATCTTGTCTTTGGATAGTATTTTCAAGTGGGAGAAAAAAAATTAACATAAATATGTCCATTGTTATGTTTTTTACCTTTCTAGGGAAAGTTTTTATTTATGGGTGGTTCTTAAAAGGGTTAAATTGTGATTTCAATGAATAAACTATTATAATAGTATATTTAAGTTGATATAATAAAATTATTTTTGCTACATAAAGAAGTTGTGAGAGATCAAAGTGTAAGGAAATAGTTTTTTAAGAATCTGTAAGAAATATTTCTTAAATCAATACTAATGGAAAGCATGGTATTTTTTCCATTGATACTTATTTAATAAATTTATTTCTCTCATGTAGGTTTATAATTGTTTTATAAATAATTCATTTCTTATGTTATTAATTTCTAGTGATTTATGTTCCTTGGTGGACAATAAAATATAAAGGGGAGATAGTAGGAACCAAGATTGTTGATGATACTAGTTGTAAGAATGTTTGTTTGAGGTTTTTTCTTTTGTTGATAAATATTATTTATTTAATATTTTTAATTTCAAAAATATATTTATTAATTGTGATGATTTTTTAACTATTAGTAAATTCCAAGACTTATGTCAACGAGGACCCATTATTTTCATCATAGTAAAGAATATGAGGAATTAAAAAGGTCCATGAAAAATATTATTTTTCATGATGTTTGGGGAGGAAAATGATTTCAAATAAAGACATGTAAAATGTATTTATATTTTATATAAATAATATTTAAGAGAGACTTGGGATTATATTATATACATATAATATAATTCATGAATTTTTTAGTTGGTATAAAAAATGTGTCCATGCACTTGGACCCAAGGGACTAGCTCAATCCTAAAAATGTGGGTGCGGGCCTTTACCATGTGGGAGAGCCATCCCAAATGGGGATTAAAGGTAGAATATTAATGTATAAAACATATAGGGTCTCCAAGGGATACACTCAAGTGAGATAACATTGAAGTGGGATGGTAGGGAAACACATGTTGGTTCCACCCACAAATCCCAAGGTGTGTGATGAGTGTTATATTTTATGGACCCCACTACTAACTCAAAAGAATAACATCAAGGGATTCGTTATAAAGAGTGACTCAATCATTTACTTGATCTATGTGGGAAAGTTTAATTTCATGCACTTTTCATCTGTACAAAATTATAACAATATAAGTATCTTCATTTGATGAAGATTGTTTGAGCTGTTTGATTTCCATGAGATAGCATGCCCTACCTATCACCTAAACTAAGGTCTGATGTTCTCCAAATATATTACATAATATAACTCTCATCATCAAGTTAAGAATGAATGTATGATATTATAGGGATTTATACCCAATAAGCTTTATGAATAAAACAAATGATGTGAATGCAAAAATTAATTTCAAGGCCTTTTCACTGTCAAATGAAAACATAGTTATAGAAGTTTGTTCATGAATCCAAGATATAGTAATGAGTTTTTGTTTCCAAAAAATGATGAATCTTGTGACCTTCATCACGTGAACGTTTTGAGTTCATCATGAATGAGGATACACTATCATTTTTAGTATAATTTTTTTTAGAAGATACACAGGATTATGAGATAATAAATCAATGAAATGGAATGATTTTTGAGCACCTCATAGTATCTCAAATCATGGATCATCAATGGTGTAACTCAAATATAAATACTAAGGTATGTGGTAAAATAAAATTTACTACCGGGAGATATTATCATGGTCTCTCATTTTCTATAATAAAACATATCATCTCAAAGTTATCATTTCACAGGGAGAAGTTTCACAAAGCCTTTTTATTGTGCAAGGAAAAATAACCTTCCGTAATCTACCTTGTTCATAAAGAAGTAAATGATCAAGATTTGGTATACACTTTTACATGAATCTTATCCAAAGCTTAATGAAACTTCTTTTCTAAGAAAATATTAAACACTCTCTTTATATTTATTGATTACTCTCAAAGAACACTGTTTCATACAATAAGAAAGATCTTAATCACACACTATGTGTGAAGAATAACATGTATAGAATATCAAGAACATATTTTGGTTTGTGTGAGGGAGGGTGAAAGAAGTGGAGAAGATAGTGTATGTTCATACATGCATACATGAATTAATTTTCATTTGAGGGAACCTAAAATAGTATATTAAGATCAGATAAGATAATAATCATAAATTTCATATATGTACTAGGGTTTTTGATGAAAACATATATCCAGAAGTTTTTTTATGCTTGATAAGAAAGTTAATAAGAAATAAGGAATTGCTAGAACCACAAGTGTGAATAAATACAAGCATCACATTGAAAAAAATAATAATCTTGTTGGTGAAGGTTCTACAATTTTTTAAAAAATATTTGTTACATAATTACTAGTGAGAAGATAACACAAACTTGATTAATGTGAAATGTAAGTGAAAAGTTATTATCTGGTTGTTATAATAACATTTAATGGATTTTTGTCCTCACTATTGTTTAGTTTTGTTTTATTTCAAAAATATGCAAAGGACTAGTTATTCTTATTGAGTATTGAACATTGTAAATACTTGTGATCCTACTGTTATGATTGTGTGGTTGTTTTTAATTGAATTATTGTCTCTTTAAAATGAGGTGAAAGTTTTTCTATAAGGGAATAAAATATATAAATATAACATCATTGATTCACACTCTTCCCCTCTTAGTGATCACACAGATCGTGATTAGTCCTTTAAATATTCTTATTGAAAACAAATAAAATAAAAATCCAAGGGTGAATTCAGGTTCATATATTCTTCCCAATGGGGATCTTATTTATGTTTACCTAACTTGTGTGACAGTTAAATAGCTCATCTATTATCGCATGTGGGATATTTATTATTTTTGGCAGTATTGGTTATGATTCTTCTTTAGTCAATGGGTGTTTTTATGAGTGGTTCTATGTTATTTATGTTGTTTTTATTTACTTTGATATGAGGGTATAATATCCCCATGGTGTTATCTTAGACCCTCAATACATGTGGGAAGACTCTAGTATATGGTGAGGTATTCCTGAGGTCATATAACTACCTAGTCGGATAACTATAGAGTGATTCGGGATGGGGATGTTACAATATTTTATTTGAAATTTTTTTATTTTTATTATTATTTTTTTGATATGGAATATAAAAGATATGAAAGGTCGAAAATTAGGATAGATACAATTTAGTGTGCCTAACTAGAACCTATATGAGTTAAAGTGTATGTTTCTAAGTAGTTATGGTTATTTTTATTGTCTTTTATTGTTAAATTGATTGGATTATTAATAAATATGATTTTTTATATTATTGATTTATTTGTATATTGGGTTTTATCTGGCCTGAGGCAGCAATATATTGTGACTTCATGCATCATATTAGAAATGTTGTTTTACCTAACATGTTCACACTTATGTGTTATTGGGATACTGGTTATTGAAAAAGAAAATATAATGATATGGGTTTAGTTACCTAAAATTTCCAAATAACCTACATATTGTTTTCCAATATAACTTTTTTTTAGAATTCTACCATATTGTGCCACAGGGGTATAACTATATTTAGAAATATAATAGGTTAAGATTTTTTATGTTTTCAACAGTATATTTTTTTCCAAAAAATATTATGGGTGACATTCTTCTTAACAAAATCATTTGACAATAATTCAACTCGAGATGAATCACTATTGGATTATTAAATTTTTATACACATGGAAATGGATTTAATACAAAAGGGGGTATTCTTTTGTACAGATTCCACATGAGAATTTATAACCTATAGTGGATCGTTTTATTGAGCCTTTGTTTCATAGTATATGTATATGTGTGAGAACCCTAGAGTGGGTGAGTAAGCATGTCATCTACCTTATGACATTAGATATTGGAGTGAGGATGATGCTCTATGGTCTATAACATATATGGGATGTGAATCATGTACTATGAGAGAGATCCTAGTGATATTGAGACGTAACTCAAGATATTGGTGAGTTGAGTGGCATGAATGAATATCATATGGGTGTATACCTACATAGGTGTTCTTTTTTTTAATAGGGGATGTTTATTTTTTTTATTGGTTTGATAGATACACTCTTATCATTATTTATGAGAGTGAGATTTTGGTTTAACCTATTAGGTAGGAGGATTTATGTGACCTATTCTTGACTTGAGAAAGGTGATCTTATCATCTGGATAAACACGATTGTACTTGGGTAAAATGTGTGGCATGTCATTGGTTGTATTTTGAGAAGTCTCTTGGATAGGAAGATTATGTGTTGTGAGTTATCACTAGGTTCTCACACATGTTAATTATTCTACTTGGGATGAATCATTATAGGATCATTACATTTTTATACACATGTATATGACTTTAATCCTAAAGGGGGTAGTCCGGTGAATGGATTCCATGTGAGTATTTCTAACCTAGAGTGGTCAGTTGTATTGAGTCTTTGTTTCTTGGTATATGTATATTTTTAATAACCCTATAGTGGTAAAGTTATCATGTGAGATTAATTATGACATTAGATATTGGAGCACAGATGATGTTATGTGGTCTATGACCTATATGAGATGTGAACTATGAACTATGTCAGAGAGCCCAGTGATATTGATATTTGACTTGTGGTATTTGTGAGTTGAGTGGTATGGAAGAGTGTCATTGGTGTGTGCATCAACAAAGGTGTTCTTTTTTTGTAACAGGGGGTGTTGAGTAATTTTATTAGAATGGTTTGATAGATACAATCTTATCATGTTTCAAGAGATTGAGATTTTGTTTTAACCTATTTGATAGGTGGATTTACGTGACATATTCTTGACCTAAGGAATGTGATCATAGCATCTGGACAGACACAGTTGACCTTGGGTAACATGTGTGTCTTTTCAATGGTTGGATTTTGATAATTATCTCAGATAGGGATATTAGGCGATGTGAGTTACATGGATCCAAGAGTGAGATAATGATAATGGATAAATGTGAATCATTTTTTCATGTTATGCCTTCCTTGAGTGTATATATTCTACAATGAGATGTATGTGTTTGGTCACTTGAGACCAATTTGGGATTAGGACCTTTAGGGGTACGTATGGGTTGTGATGGAGTCTAGGACTCCTTGATTGCTCAACCATATGGAGTTAGGACATGTATCTTTTAGGGAATTATTGGATGATCAAATGGGGATAGTGAACAGATATAATATGATAATGTAAATGTGTGAAATTCCTTATTTTCATTAAATAATTGAAAACGAGTATATAGATACCATCAAGTCAGGTGAGGGAGAAGTTGTGACCCATTATGAAATGTGATATGTTAACCATTAAGTCTCATGAAACATTGAGGTTTTGAGTGGATTGACATTATTTTTACAAAAATATGAGCTCTCTAGCTATAATTAGTTTGGTATTGGATGGATTTTGAGATGCTAGAGGGACGGGGTAAGTGCCATATTAGGATGGAACATGATATTTTATTGATGGTGAGATGAGTATAATGAAATTTATATAGAATCATCTGGACTAGACGTAAGGTGGAATATTGTTGCTAGAGTGTTAAAGATGTTGTTTGAGGTGGAACGGAATCATTATATTTTGTATTTGGGCTTAAGATATTGACATATTTGAGGAAATGTATGTAGGCCCCATGAGTTTCATTTTTCAGATGGTGGTGAATATAGGCTAGGATTTGTCTCACAGATTAGTGATAAAGGAAATTGGATAGAGTTCTATTTTGGTTAGATTATTTTATATAAAACACAATTTTTTACACTTTAATATATTATACATTACAGTATTTAATTATTCTAGCGATTTATGGTAGGATACAAAAAAATTGGAAAATGGACAAAAATAAACAATTAAGTAGGCTGAAGACACTTCACACCATGAAGAAAAGAATGATGATATGACAGTGGAATATTTAAGATGGAATTTTGAATTAAGTTGACTAAAAATAATCTAAAAGATAATTATTTAATGATATAAATGATGGATGGTGATGATGTACAAGTGAAGTACCAATTACAAAGCTTGAAACAAAATAACCAAGATGAAAATGGATGAATTTTTATATAAAACAACATTATACATCGCGAAAGTAATTACTATCATGAAACATGATGGAGTGGAGATGTGAAACCAAAGCACAAAAAAAATTCATGACACCACACATTACACATCATGAACACTATTTATGATGTGAAAAGGTCTAATAATACCCAAAAATGAATATTTTAAATGGGTGACCCTTTTTAATTCATTTTGAAATATTAGGTCTACAAAGATCCATTAATGAATCCAATTATGATTGTCTGAGCACTTAGAAGTCTTAAAAATACAAGTCCATTTTAGAGGAGAGGACATAAACTCATAGGATTTTCTTTTATGTTTCATTATTAGGATACTGCTTATTGTGTTTTATTTTCTATTTTTATTTTAAATTTCATTTCCCATGTAACACATTCATATTTTAATTCATGTTTTCCATTTTCTTCCAATCCCATTTTCTTTCATCTCTTACTCTCTTTTTCTCAATGAAACTCACTTCCCTTTTTCCACCATGACATATTTTCACTAATCACTGACAAGTGAATAACTCGACACATGGCCTTATGGGAGGTTTCGTGGTGTTCTTAATTATTGATACTTAATTTAAAATTGTTTCAATTTAATTTTTAGTTGATGTGAGAGAATTTCATGGGTGTGGCAGTAGTCCACCATGGCTGGGATCTCAATTTAATTTCAATTTTCTAGTAAATGAAGGTATATTTCATTTACCTATGTGGTTAATGTTCATGATAAAAATCCCAATGAAGGTTTATAATAGCAATAAATGAATACAAATAATGGATTTTTAAATTTAATTAAATAAATAAGTAACCCACGTAACCAAACCCCAGGACCAAGTACTTTCTTTCAAACCTTTATTCTATTAGCATATGTATTTAGGTTTTATTTTTGAGTTGAATTATTCTTTCGAAAATCCAAAAACAACAATTTCATAAATAATAAAAACAACTAAAAAATTAGATTATGTAGAATATAATTTGTGGTTGGAAAAACGTTGATGATCCCCAAGTGTGACAAACCTTGTCATTCTCAATGCTGCATTAAGAAAAGAAATTAGCTTTTGTACAACCCTACGATATGCGTGTCAAAACTAGAACTGTTAATGGGGAGATATTAGTTCTCTCATTCACCTTTTTCTCTATTTTAACATTTTTATAAATAGTGGATTTTTTTATAAAATAATAAATCTAAAAAAAGTCATTTTTTATTATAAATATAAAATATTATTATTCCACATGGAATGATAACTCACCGGTTCAAGAACCAATAATTGACTCATCTTAGTCTATAGAATCTGGAATTTTATTACTTTCACAAACATATCAGGGGAGCCCAAAGTTGAATTATCAACTAATATATATTCAATAACCTCATACATGACCTTAAAGAAACCCTCAAACAAATATTGGTTTATGGATTTACTAGATAATTAATTGAATTTTGGGAATTTTTTCTAGAATTTTTTCAAGAAATGGTCAAGAACTAAGTAGATGATTCATTCCCCCACCCCCCCCCCCCACCCACCCAATTTTTCTGAAGAAATTTCATCAATGTAATATCAAGAACAAGTGGTTGACTAAGACCTAGAAATTTCATCAATGCAGTGCTTGACTTGGAGATAAAAATTGAATTGATTACTATATATATTCATGCATCCCAAAAGAAACCTATACCTAAACTGGATTAATAAACATAGAAAGTGATGAAAAATATTTCTCCACTCATCTTTGAAGTCAAATAACCCAAGGAGGTATAGGAGGACGTGCCTAATGATTCATTCCACCTCATTCAACAACTTTTTGAGGAGATAAGTAAAGGGGACATTACTGTTGATTTAAAAAAGGGAGATCAAATGAATATAAATAAATTTTAGAGATAATGGGAATCAATTGAACTATAATATGATCTCCTCATCCATTAATAATAAAAATAATCAGCACCAATACACCTCTCTCTATCCTTAGAAGAATAAGAGACCACCCAAGTGGTGGAATTCAATGAAATAATGGAGGATGGCAACTACCTACCTACATATTCAGCTACTCAACTTCATGAGGCACTTTACATCAAAGAAGAAATCAAATATGAACCAAATAAGTGATTTGAAACCTTATTGAGATCTTTACCTTCAAATTTCATTAAAAATTAATTGAGTATCACCCCCTTCTATTTTAATTTTTCATATTCGGTGGACTCAAATTATTCCTTTGAGAAAGATGAAGAAATTAAAAATTCACATGTTGAGGAACATTTAGAGCTCCCTAAAGACATAGAACAATAATTTGAGGATGACTATGAAGAAATAAAAGTGGATCTGAATGAAAAAACAAAGACACAATATAGCTATATAGAAAAGGTATATTTTGATATTAAATATTCACATTTAAATATAATTGAAATTAAATTAAACTCTAACATACACTTTGACAATTATTTTAAGGAAGCACATCTCGACCATCCAATTGATAGAGAAGAAGATGTTACACAAGTAGAAACCATCAATGAGTATGACACATACTTCATTCAACCCTCGCTACACAATTTATACCTCATTGTGAAGGGGTGGATCTGGTGTTCTCTATCCATGAAGTCCTCCTCAACAAATAAGAAGAAGTGTAGGATGGAAATAACAACATGTGGTGGTTATTGACCAAGAAATTTTACCCACTGAAAGACTATGGATAACAGTCGATACTTACCATCTATAGGTATTCAAACCCCAAGTCCCACTTAGGGGGATCAAACGAAGATTTATCAATCCTTATTTTAATTTATTTCTTGGATTTAAATTTATATTTATTTTTCAATTTATTTTATGAATATATTAGGATGCATTGTAATTGATTTATCTTTTTTATCTTACTTTGAAATGGAGCTTTTTCTTAAAAGATTGGTTTTATTTTGTAGGACCATATGGAACAAGGAAGTGAAAATGAAATTAGAGAAACTATACTGAATTCACGTTGTGAATTAAATTCACATCAAGGTAAAAATTCACACCATGAAAAATGTACATAATAGATCTGGTGCAACCAAAACCTGTACAATTTGAACTAAACCACCAATATGAGGGGATTGTGAGCTTAAATTCTTAATTTAATTTTTAATCTCATTAATTTAATTTTATTAAAATCTAAATTGAAAATTTCATATCCCACTTTAAACTATTGTACTCTAGTATCAATCTTGGAGACATAAGTTTCTTAGGATAATCATTATGCCATGATTTATTTTTCACTATTAATATGATTAGATGAGTGAAATGGTAAAATTAATGAGTATTTTTAAGAATGGGGGAACAAATTTAAAAAATCATGATTTTTTGGAATGAGTTGATAATTCTAAATGAAATTATTATTTGATAGGGAATTTTTTGAATTTTAGAAATTGATATGGATTGGTTTATTGTTTTTTTTCATTTTCATGCATATTTGTCCCAAATTATATGTTATCATCCCTGGGAAAAATTTTGAACCAAATATTTCACATTTATTTGTATAGTATATTTCTTGAGTGACCAAGGCATGTTCTCTTCTATAAATTTTAGGAATATTATCAAATAAATGACTTAAGAGAATCATTTTTATTATGATTGATGAATTTTCGTTGTTGATCCATTTATCCTTGGACCCACCTCGACATCAATCCTATTTACTCCCCTATAATCCATGAATAAACTTGTTAGTAAATGATCCATGTTAGAATCCTATTATATCCAATCCTACACTACTCATAGTATATTTCATGATATTGAAAAGAATAAGTGTGGGGGATAGGTAATCTATGGTATTTGGGGATGTACATCATTTTTTGGGCTTTCTCATTATATTTTGGGAGAGTATATTCTTTCCTTGTACTTTATTATATAACTCACTTTCTAAAATAATATTGAAAAAAATTAAGATAAAAACTAAAAAATGTTTTTTTCTTGGGAAGATAAAAAATCACCTTTACCAAACCAAATATTTTTTGATCATATTTGGTTAGGTGGTAGATGTTTTATTTTTATTAAACCAAAATTTAAAAAAAAATAAAAATAAAAATAAAAATAAAAAGGGATAAACAAGTAAGATGTGATGCTTTATTCATTATAGTTACCTATATCATGTGCCTAATTAGATATTGGGGGAATGGATATGTTATTTGCAAAATTATTTCATTAGGCTTCATTTCTTATATCATAAAACATGTTAAAGAGTAAAGAATCATTTTTGAGCATTATTTTTAATCATTTATCCTACCAACCTCATGCATCAAATACATTTTAATCATAATGAAAATCCCTTAAGATTAATTTTTATTTTGTTCTTCATGTGGTATAGATGCTAGATGTCTTTCAAGACTATGGTAAGTGACCTATACATGAGGAATGGTAATAATTATAATTACATTTATTATTTTGATAGTTGTGTAAAAATAATTCACTATGAGGTATATTATTGTTGGTATACTCATTTATGGTAAATTAAGAAATATAAATCGAAGGAATTAGGAACATTTTTATTTCAAAAGAGGAGAAGTAAAATGTATGATTGAATTTATTTTATTTTAACAATGAGGAACTGAAGGAATTGATTTATGTAAAAATTAAAAGTTTATTTTCCATTTTCTACCATTTTGTTTTCTTTCTTTTGAAATTTAAATATTGGTATATTGAAATTACTTAGCAATGTTGTTGAGATTACATGTTTTAGGACAAGAAAGTTATAAGTGTGGGGAAAATTATAGATTCATATTTTGATTATATTTGTATACATAAAACACAATGTTTTTACACTTTAATATATTATTCTTACAGGTATTTAATTTTATTTCTTTCATTTATGGAAGTTTAACACAATTTTTAGTAAAATGAACACAGATAAAATATTAAACATGATGAAGATACTTCACCCTGTGAAGAAAATCATTACGGCATGAAAATTAAATATTTAAGTTGGAATCTAGAATTAATTTGACTAAGAGAATCTAAAATGTGATGCTTTTATTATGAAAATGATGTCTTGTGATTAAGGAAAAGTTAAGGAGTAATTCATATGGTTAAAACTGAAGAACCAAGATGAAACTAGGAAAATTATACTGGAAAGACACAATATACTTCGTGAAAGACATTCACACCATGAAACATGAAGAAATATAAGACATGAAGCTGAAGTGTGAAAAATATTCACAGACACGCATTACACATCATAAACACTATTCATGATGTGAAAAGTCATGAAAGGACCTCGAAAAAAATATTTTGATGGATTTATGGAGGGTGACACTTTTTAATTCCTTTTGAAAACTCAGGCCCATAAAGACCATTTATGACTCCATTTATGATTCCCCAATAACCTATAAGCCCAATAAATATACGTAGAGGTCATAGGTGAGGACATCAGTTCCCAAGGATCTACCATTTCACTGTATTCTTGGGATAATATTTATTTGTATTTATTTTCTATTTTTATTCTCATTTTCCTTTCTCATGTAACACATTCATAATTTAATGCAAGTGTTCTATTTTATTCCAATCCAAATTACAATAATTTCTCTCTCTTTCTTCCTCAATCACTCTCTATAACATGATTCCACTGTGATCTCTTTTCACTTAAAAATGGATATTTACTAACCTGATGATTATCCTTGGGGTAGGTTTTACAACATTATTAATTATTATTCCTTCATTTAAAATTATTTTAATTTAAATTTTCATGTATTAAGGAGAATTAAATGATTGTGGAAGTATTCCACCATGGATTAGTTCATAATTTCATTTCTATTTTCAATCAATCATATGATGATTTGGTTTGTAGAAGAGGTTTGGTAGCGAATAGAAATTCATGGACATAAAGTAAAGGATTGTCAAATCGAATTCAAAAATTAAGGAAACCACATAACCAAACCCTATGAAAAAGACATGTGTTTTCAACCTACATTGTATCTTCATCTGAAGTTAGGTTTTATTTTTCCATTGAATTACTCTTTCAAAAAAAATATTATTTTCATAAATAATAAAAATGATTAAAATAATTATATTAGGTTAAATAGAATTAGTGATTGAACCAACTGTGATGCTCCTCAAGTGAGACAATCCTGGTCACCCTATGTGATTCATTGGGAAAATAAATTATCTCTCATACTACCATATGATAGGTTTCATCAAAATCCGATGACGGAGAGCACACCATAGGTGATCTAAGTGTGTAGTGTTTTTAAGCAGTTTCAGTGAACATTGAGAGTGATGTGTTGATGCAACCAACTAAAAGGTGGTTCTAATTTTGTGACGGTATTCAACTGTAAGTGGGTCGATTATGAGTAATAAATATCCAATACCCATATGTGGGTATGATTCAATGATCTTCCATATGAATTATTATGTTTGGTGATTCACAGTCATAGGATATGGGATGTTTTTCGAGTTGTGCGACTGAGGATATGATTTTTGAAATAGATCAGCAAGGAAACAAGGTCTATGGGATAATAGGTTTTATTGATAATTATGATTGATAACAAACCAAAGCATGGATTTATGATATGAACAATGTATCAAGAGTGAGATAGCAGATTCTGATGACAAGGGATCGGTGACACTCAAGTGTGGTGTCATTCATGAGATGATCAGATATAGGTCATTAGGGTCAACTAATGGAATGTGAAATTTATGGGTTGTGGAATCACAAATGTCTTTATGAGTGGGAAATTGTCATAGAGTTAGTAGAAATTGATTAGCGTCATGATGTGTGGACTAGAATAGTTTTGAGTAGTGGATCTGGCTTCATTGTGGTGTCAGCATGACCATACCTTGTGGGAGACAAAGGATTGGGTCATGTATCTTGGATCAGGGACCATGATAGTTCATCTAAGATAAACTATGATATTTATCAGGGATGATAAGTTTTATGGTAGGCAGTTTGTAACGACCAACACTATATGGGTTGTTAAAATTAAGGGACATTTAAATTTTTGATCCTGAAGTTGGGGAACTTTTCAAAATTAATATTTGATTTGGGATTAAGAGAGTTTGAACAAGTTGAAAATAAATTTTTGGATGTGATTAAAGGATTGAAATGTATTTTTGTTTCTTGAGTGAAAATTTGAGTATGGTCCAGTGGCCTTATTGTAATTTTGGTCTATAAAAATCCCATATCACAATGAATGTTGACGGTTACCCCATGAAAAGTTTATGGTGGTGGCATGAAGGTTGAGAAAAATCAAGTTACATCATGACATGTGTTTGTCACAATGTGATCGGATTTTTTGTGGGTTATTTTACTAAATGGCCCTTATTTATGGTCAAATTGTAGTTAATGTTGTCACATCCTGATAATGACTCTTAAATATAGTATTAGGAAAACATATATATATCGTTTTTCATTTATTAGGGAAAAAAGTATGGTCACGTTGTGACTAATGGTTCATTCCATGAAGAGGGATATAGGGGATTCATGTTATTCTATGAGGGTGAGGGTCATTCCATGAAGAAAAAAAGGCCATATCCTAAAGGCCAATGCCTCAAGGTTTTTGGTTCTATCAGAGGGAGGTATACCACATCATGACCAAATGGTTCATATCAGGATAGTTCCTAGACATAGGATAAAACCCTCCATCTAGGGATGATCATGTCATCACCCAAAAGGGCTATTCCATGACGATGAACTGTGAGGCATGTGGCTCTTCTTGTGGGAGAAAATTCATTCCATGACCAAAGGGGGCCACATAGTGATGGGGAACAATCTCAATTTTTAATATTGGGGTAGACATATCATTTCATGTCAACCCATTCATGATTTTAGGTTGTCAGTGAAGTGGAGCGCCATTTCAGCTATCTCTTCCCCTCATATTATTAATTTTGATTCCCATTAACAAGGGTGTTATTTTTTATTATTCCATGGAAGAATAATTTATGATATTTCTCTATTACCTTCATATTTATTAAAATTAAATATCCTTTTTATTTGTAATGATTTGGTAATGGGTGTTCATGCTGATTCCACCAGAGCATAGTGGAATAGATCCAAGATGATTATACTCTTGCATGACTTGGCCAGAGGACATCCTGGAATGGAGAATACATAAGTTTTTTTGTGATTTATATGGAATATAAAATATAGGTGGTTTTTTCCATTTTCCTCTTTGGTAAAATTAAATAATTAATTAATTAATATTTAATTAATTATTTTGGATATTGTGCCTTGGGATAGGAGCTCAGGTGTTGGTATGATCTTCAATGAGACACAAAAGAGAAAAGTTTATAATTCACAGAGCATCTCAAGGATAAAATCTCTAAATTTGATTGGTTGTCCTTGAACATTTCTCTAAGTTTTATTATTTTTTATGTGATTTTAAATCAATGAATAATAGTAAAATAATCATATGAATTTTTTTCTTTTTAATTCTCCATAAGTAAATTAAAACTTTTAACTCCTTTACTTTTGGATAAACTCTTACGTATGTACAATAAAATCATGTTAACACCTACATATAATCCTTTGAAAAATTCTCAATATGTAACAAAGAATATATATTTCATATAAGAATATGAATCTTACATATTCTCTAATATGCTCTTACATATTCCTAAAAGAGATCCTTATGTATCAAAATATAGCTCCATACATTGTAAATTTTATTATTATAAGGACTATATGATCAACCTTTATGTATAGGTTGTTTAATATCCCATCAACCTATATGTATCTTCTTTACTATAGAATTCACTCTTATATATTTCCTATAATCATCCTTTATGTACCATAGTGCAGCCTAGTGATTTTCCAAATTCTCAACTAGAAAATATGATCAACACTTATGTTCCAGAGGGTGGCTTAATAATTTTTTAAATTTTCAATAGAAAATTTAGATCAACCCTTACATACTACAGTGCATGTAACATCATGAGCCCTCATAGCTCATTAATTTGTGTTTCCAAGTCTTTGGAGGCATTGTTATGGAGTTTAGAGGTTTTTTAGAGGGTAAAGTGGATTTTATAGATTTTTTAGTTCTCCATGTTGTAGTTTATAGTGTATAGGAGGGTAGAGTGTGTAAGTGGTTGTGGAGATGATCATCTAAGTTGAGAATTTTAGAAGAGAGAACATGGGGCATAGTCATTTGGTGCTTAGTGAAGTACAGGTAAATAAATGACTGGGCTGGGCATTTCAGAGAGTATTTTGAGATTATATACCCTACAATGAGAAATAAAAAGGGGTAAAACACTATAGTATTAGGTTTGGTGTTGTATGGGGGATTTATGTGGTTCTATTTGGAAATAGGGACATCATACCTATGTCTCCAGGTTTTTTTATGAGTGTTTCACAAGGTTTTACACTCCTATGTAAAATGGGGATGTTGAAACACCTAGGATGAAAGATATGGTGGTGTGTAGATTTGTGGAGAAATGAGAACATGAGGTAGGATAAAATGGGGAGTCAAGAGTTACCATTCCATAGGCTTGGGAATGGAATCTAGGGTTCTTCAGTGGATTTGACTAATAGAAACAATGCTATAGTGGTTTTTGTTTTATCATGTGTTGTGTTTTTTAGTTTCAACAATGTGAAATGGGAAATATTTAGTGGTTAAAAAGTATTTTTGGCACTATAGGGAGGTGATAAGGTTGATTTGTTATAAATGGAGAGATAAATCCCTCTATACTATGGTCTTGGGCATGGTGCAACACGTGTATATGGACATACCCTACTATAAGTGATGAAATAACCATGGAATATGAATATACATGTTGGTGGGAATGGGAAAATTAAAGCATATTCATGTGTGTGAGGGGATGGAAAATGGAAATCATGGATTCATTACACCATATCTCATGGCACAGTGGTCTTCTTTTAATCCAAAATGGATAGGGTAATTTTTATACACTATCAAATAGCATATGGTAGTGGTTAAGCCTATATTAAACAAGTGAAAAAGACTTTTTAAAAAAGGGGAACTAGTCATTTTTAATAAAAGTATCTTGGATCACTTTTGACTGAGACCACAATAGTTGTAGTGGACAGCTCTATATTTTGGTGAAGTCTTTTTCGGTTTTCTTTATAAATGGGTTTAGTTATTCTTCTTAGATTGACATTATTTTTTTCTCTTGATCCTTGTTCTATTTCAAGGTCTATTCTTGGGTTTTTTGGAATTCTTATAAGGATCTAGACCATTTTAATTGTGTTATCAATCATCATTTGATATAAGGTGTCTTTTCTCATATCCTCACATTGTTTTCTTGTTCAATCATATAAAATACTAGAAACACCATTGGTTCCTGGATTCTCAGGGTTATGGATAAAGCTCTAATACTATACAGGTTGGCCAAAACTATTGATAACCTGATTTAGTTAGTCTATTTATCTTGTCATATAATTCTATTGGATTCTTGTGGTTGGTAATTTTTAGACTCGTCTTCAAAATTTTGGAATAATATACTTTATTTTTCCTACTCTTTTCAACAACCCCGGTTCTAGTAACTAATATTCATTAGTTAATTTATCATATTGGTAAAACATACAAGATATCTCATCACAAATTATTTAATAGTTTAATAGTCTTGGAAGACTAGATACATAAATTTTTTTCATATTTTAATGGAAACATTAAAACACAGCATTATAAAATTCTTGAAATTTTTATTATTCTTTTTATTATATCTATAAGATCATTAAAACATCCCTTCATGGTACCCTAAAGAAACAAAAAAAAAGGAATATATCAAGCACTTGGTAAGGGGAAGCATACAATAGAATCTATCAAGAAACAGGAATGGAATAAATATTATGGTAGGTATAAATGATCAGATCAATTTCATAACCAAATAAAACTTGAGATAATAATATATCCATAGATAACACAAAAATATAAATAAATAGATCAAATGTAAAAAAATAATTGTCTTTATATTGATAGAAATCATAATTTAGGATATCATAATCTTACCGTCAAGGCCTTATTAAAAGAAATCAAACATAAATAGGTAAGGAACATGCAAAACACGCAATCTATTTTGTCTAATGTGACCAAATAACACATTTTGGGGATATTTTGGTCCCTAACCATCACATAATAATTCAAATTCATTCACCATATAATATAAATGAATAAAAATACCATGCTTAATCAAAATTATTTATAAATTAATAAAAAACGATATTATAATGAAATATTGGATGTCAATACTTTACCTCATAAATAAATAAAATAAAAAGACCATAATCCATCTATAGAAAGATTTTGTACAGCATCATTAGATAAAATATCTGGTGAAAAATTATAAACCTTAATGAATATTGACATTGCTAATAAACTCCTTTAGAAGAAAAATAAAATTTACTTATATTAAGAATAATAAATACCCTTTAGATTTTTTATAACTTTTTTATAAAATATTTCTAAAAAAATCCATAGAAATTTCATTAAAACACCATGAAAAGTCAAAGATTAAGATACTTAAATAAAACTGATGAAAACAATAGCAAAATCATTTGTGAAAAAAATATTTAATAGACTATTCCATTTATAATTTCTAATCAAATGAAAGGTAATAAAAAATAAATTCAAAATTCACTTTTAATTTCTAGTTTAAAAAATATGATATGAAGATATTTTAAAAATTACTTTAAAATAAAAAATTTGAAAATTTTAATTTTGAAAATAAATAATGTAAAAGTCTTTTAATATATAGTGTAAGATAAAATATACTAATACAAATAAATTTATAAAATATCATTATTAAAACCCACAAATCTAAAAGTGTAATAAAAATTTATTTTAAAAATATTTTAGTGGAATTATTAAGGTTGTAAGAAATAATAAATATTTGGATTTAAAAAAAATAAATTATATCATTTATGTGAATAATAATATGGATATGGATGATAAATTTTACCAAATAAAAAAGAAGAGAAATTATAAAAGAAACACTTATGGTGTTGGGGACTTTTGAATAAAAATAACTTATAAGAGAAAAACATGAATTCAAACTCTAAATACCATGAATAAGGATATTAGTCGTAAAACATTTAAAAGGAGTGGAATATACACCATTTAAATGAAGATAGGTTCATAACACATAACCTGTCTCAAAGAAGATAATTTGAGACAAAGAACTCTTACCTTTTACTCCCAAATTTTGAAAAATATATTAAAATTAATTTATAATAAACATAAGAATATTAATACCTTATTTAATAAAGATATTAATATATATTTAATTTTATAATCATCAATTATACTCGTTAAATTCACATATATTAGTTATCAATAGTCTATTTTCATCATTGCATGTTACAAATTTTGATTGTTTCAAATGTGCTTTGTAACGGTAGTGTAGGGAACTATTATTTGATAAAACATAAATCATTAATATATTATTAAATATATAATAATATTTTTTTCATTGATTTATGAATTCCCATTTTCCTTACACGTAATTCATGTTTACGGTTTGGGAAAATGGAATCTATGATGAGCATGTTTCAGGAAATTTAAGCATATCAACTGGTTACTTTATAATAATAATTAATAATTTTAATTAAATTTTACAATCCTATTAATGAAATATATTAATCCTTAATATAAAATATATTAATAAAATAATTTTTTATAACTATCCATGTTATGTAGTAATAAAAAATGAAATGTGTCACTTTTTGGAGGGGTAGTCTGTACATACACATGAATGGTGTTTTCATTTTTTAAAGAACAGGTGGAAGGAAGAAAATGGTTTATATTTTAATAATATTAAAAATGTATAAAGATCATATTTATTCATAAAATAAAATTTTAATAACATCCATGTAAGTCAGTTATATAAAACAAGATATATCGCTTTGTGGAGGCGGTAGTCAACATGTACACACGAACAATGTTATAATTTTTCTAAAGAAGTAGAAGGGTAGATATTTGTTAAAATATTATAATAATAACATTACTAATAATGTTTATTACATTATATTATAATGTTAAAATATATTTGTCTGAGAAATATAAAGGAGAAAAATGTTATGAAATGATTTGTACTAACATTGAGAATTTGAACCTTCTCTTGGAAGACCACTTAAAAATGGAGGATTTAAAAAATTTCCTTGGTTCAAGGTTTGAAAAAAGTAGTATAGGGATCTATGGGAAGTAAAATTTGTATACTTTCAAGTAGAGTTTTATTTTTTTTATAATTTATGTAAAGGGTTTGTGGAAGTCTCCTTTTATATGTTAAAGGGTTGACATTTTGGTAAATACCCATAACTTTATTGCAACATCATGTCACTTTCAAAGGAAAGTAGCCCTAAAAAATTAAAATAATATATATGGGGTAATTATTGGTTTAGGAATGCCTCAAAAATTAATTTGGAGATAATTTTTGGAGAATTATAGTATTTTTCTCCTTTTTTCTAAATTTCATCCTAATTTACTTTTACTATGGTAGCAATTTTTTTGACCCTGATAAATTATTTTAATTAAAAAATATTAAACATGAAATTATTGCATAATTTGAAAATAATTATTTCAAAATTGACTATAATTTTAAAAAATAAAATTTTCAAGTTTCATATTAGTGTAGATAATGTATAAAAACCATTTTTTAGACAGAGTTTATTTTTATGCATAAAATTTTATAATTAGGATAAAATAATTAATGTAGTATATTTTAAAAATAATAATATGTTTATAAATAAAAAATTGTGAGTTATGTGTCTTTTAAAACAAGACAAAACAAAAATGGACCAGGTTAATATTTTAGTAAAATAAAAGACCGAAAATAATTTTTTATTTGAATAAAACATTACTTGAGTTCAAAAATGTTTAATAATGGTTTATTTATTAAACATACTATTTTAAATGTATAATTTTATATATTAAATACATATTTGATATGGGAAAAGTTTTAATAAAATTTTAATTTATTATTATATCCTAATTATGGAAATATTTTTGAAAAATGAATTTTTCACTATCCACCTAAATGATCACCCTTTCGAGGAAAAATGTATTAATTAACCATAAGCTAATATTATTGCCTTGAATTCAAAAATAAATTTAATTTTTTAATATTAAAATTCTAAAAAAATTTGATTCAATATTTAATTTTGAACATAAAATATAATGAAAAGCTATTTTTATATGAAAATAAATATTTAGAAAATATAAATTGTTTTTGAACTTATTTCCTATAATTTAAAACTTAAATTAATATTAAACTATTTTTAACTTAAATAATATATATTATCCTAATTTAACAATGATGTATTAATTTTATTATAACAAAAATTAATATCACCTAAAAAGGAATTTTTTTGGAAAATACATTTTTAAGAAAAAAAATGGTGTTATTAGTTATTTTGAAAAAACTAATAGAATCTTGTCAATTCATTAATATTAAAATAGAACTTTATTTTCATTTATACATAGATTCAAAAATAATATTACTTATATTATTAATTTTTAACTGAATGGGTATATTATAATGATCACATTAAATACTTAAAATATTATCTTAATAAAATTTATCACCGTTTCTTTTTCGTTCTATGTCATGTGTGAAACAATATATTCAACATAGTATTTATTTAAAGTATAATCACATATTAAAATATCAGTGTGTTACCTTATCCTCCTTAAATAAATTTAATCCTTTCAATTTTTCCTTTTTCATACTAAAATGATTACAACCTAACATAGGTATAAACTCAAATGTACATTTATCATGATAATTAATTTCTAAGTTACTATTAGGAAACTTATTTTCTCTTAATAAAATATTTATAATGTCATTTATAAACCATTATAATACTCTTAATTAGTTTTTAAAACAATAACATGATAGTTACATGACATTTTATATATACGAAAAGATAGATTTCATATTTCCTGAGGTTGAGGAATATTTTTACCATCAAGAAATAGTATATTAGAAAATATACTTACAAACTTTATTTCCATTCTATAAGAAAAATTTCATCTTTTAATTATATTTCAATCTATTTTCCACCTTCTTATCTTATATTCTAAATAATGAATAATTATGATGAATGTTTCATTCCTAAAGCATGAAACTAAATTTTTAATGGATCATAAGATCTAAAAAAGAATAGACTGTTAATTCTCTAATCTCTATAAATTTACAAAAAACAAAATGGGTAGTATAAGTTATGATAGTATTCAATATTAATAGAAACTCAAGTGAAGAAGAATTAAATAAATCTATAAAAACTTAAAAATAAATACCAAATTTTAACTTGAATCATTCCATAAATAAATAAAACCCAAAACTCCTAAAAATATACTTGACCAAATTTGAAACCCAAAAATCATGAATCAAGTCAAATTCTACCATAGTTATAAAAAAATGTAAGTATGTAATATGTGAGTATCTTAATAAATAATTCTTGATATATTCTCTTTTCAATGAGATCCCCAATTAGATTCTTGATTGAAAAATCCTTCCTCAGAGTGTTAGGGGATGATTTAATATTCTCAGCAGATATAAAAGAGTGTGTATATCCCGAGTCAAAAAAATAAATATCTACTTTTTATTTTAAAAATAATATACAGGTTATCACATCTTTAGGAACACCAAATTTAGTTTTATAAGATTTTACTTCACCCTAATCCTCTTTTGAGGTGTATTTTTTTACTCTTGAGGCATTGGTTTGAATAATACATCGTCTATTTACAATTTAAGAACTATATAGTAGTAGCTTATTTCTTTCCCTAGCATCATGATCCAGAAGGCCCTACTCTCTAAACATGAAACAAACTCTCGATCCATTCAAGCATGTACTAGGTCATTTATTTCTACAATTATCATAAGTTAAAAATTACACCCTTCCCATATTCTTTTTCATATTTCCCTTTCCTTGGTGCTCAAACATATTCTTATCCTCTTGATTTCTTTTGAAAGTATATTACTTGGATAATTGTAACACCACAACCCCAGAAACCACGAGATGGTGAATTAATTTAATCTATTAGAATTATTATATGAAATAAATCATGAAGGAACTACTATTTTAGCAGTTTTGGAAGTACATATTACATACATGATCCCCAAAGTACATTTGGAAAGATAGAAAATACATCATGATACATAATAAACTAAAATAAACTCCCTCCTTGAAAGCTTATTCAAGGTTCCCTTCTTCATAACATGGGGAAAGGAAATATAATAAGGGTGAACTCAAATTCTCAATAAGGGTTACATATGGTGGAATCATGAATAAATAATAAGTGAATCATAATCAATTAGACATGACTAATATGGCATGATGAATTAATGAAAACACTTGTCATTAATAAGTTGAGAATAAAAAATGCATCCACATATTTTATCATAGTGAAAGCCTCATGGATAGAAATAACTAAATAAAGAATAAATATAATGATTATTATTTTGAAATCTTGTATCTAGAACATGAACCACTATACCATCGAGATGGTTTAAGTCTGTAGATAGAGACCCATCTGATTTTTGGAAATAAACTCGAAGGGTTTTCCACCAACTGATTTGTATCATGAGACTTGTCGATGCACCGAGGGGCTATAGCGGGCTCTTCCCATCACTACTAGTCTAAATAATTCTTTATACATATATTTCACACAAGTAAAATATTACTTTTTGATATCCATATTTAATAGAGGATATATATTCATTAATATTTCCCCAGTTAAAATAACATTCAAAATAAACAATGTTTGTGAAATGGTATATGGCTTAAGGTAATAATCATATCCATTTTACAAAAATAATTAATATTTAATAGAATTATGATTTCGAATGAAAAATTATCTAAAAGGGTAATTATATAAACCACATAAGAAATATTTGTTCAAAATACCATGAAAGTCCCAATGAAATGGAAATTGAAACAAAGCCCCTTACCACATTGTAATCAATCGAATCATATGAAAAAACTAAATAATTACCAATTGAATCACAGATTACCATTAGTATAAATGGAATAATGGAATTATAAATCCAATTTTATTAAACATACACCATATACAAGAAATAAGTGGCGAACAATGGAAATCTCACAGAATAAAAAGTAAGATGAGAAACCCCTTCCTGTATACCCAAATCTGTTGTTCGATTTATCTTAATGACCTGAATAATACAATTTAGATTCATTAATTAACATTTACATAACCTAATATACATGTAATAGATTTATTTTAACCATATTAGGTTTATTCATATCCTTTTTTATGGGTTTAAGAGGTCCACTTTTATTGTTTTGGAAGCATTTTCTTCCTTGGTTTTCATGAAGGCTTTAATTGTATTCATTAAAGGGAGATCATTTGAAATGTGGATAAATATCCAGAATTTTTAATATATATTATTATTGATATTATAAATTATATTATAACTATTTTTTTATATACCATGAGGATGACTCATTAGATAAAAGTTAATGATAAATGCTTGGATTAACTTGGCAGTTTTTCTGTATAATGAACTTGTTTGTATTATTATTTTATATTATGAGTGTGTAAGGTTTCTAGAACATTAAATAAGATTAAACACATATATTATAATCTATTTCAACTATAAAAATGGTTTCATTACCATAATTTAATATGGTAATATAAATTGAAAACTCATTATCCATGAATGTGATAAATTATCACATCTCGGACGGTGTATTAATTTTCATTATAAGAGGAGGGGAAAAGATAAGTGATGATGAAATATTCCATTATCATAATAAAATTCCATTTCATGTAATTTAATTTAGTTATCATATAATTTGTATTAGGGGATGTTGGGATAGAGCAACAAAATAATGGAACTTGTAAAAGAAGTCAAAAGAAAAAGGAAGAGAGGTTCACCTCTTAAGTACTCCTCCTTGAGAATCTTCTTAAGGCCTTTGTTTTTGGCCTTTTGGTGAGAAAACAAAGTTATCGTGCATGGGGGGATTGGTATGTGTATTTTAAAGAATTTATACGAGGCTCAAAGCTGGATTGGTGTGAGAGGAAGAGGGGTGAGGGGTGGTTTAAATAGTGGAGGGAGGATAGTTTTCTTGATATTTTAATCATTAGTTTATTATTTTTTCCTAAGATAAGAAATATTGATGATCCAAAGACCAAAAATAGTAATAACTGTATGTGAGTTCTAACTAATGGTTACTTACATCAACCAGGATGTAGGGAATAGTGTATTTATCTCATAATGTATTTATACCGTAATTACCAGATTTTATTATTCACCAAAAATTCAAGTATTTTAGAAAAATAAAAAAATTCACCCTAACCATTTTCCAATGTGTAGAATCCAAAAATAAACTCCATTTTTCAAAAATAATATTCTAAATGTTATAAATTTAATTGTTTATTAAAATCATTATTTAATCGAAAAATACCAACACATAAAATTTTCATCTTCATTTTTAAGGTTCCTAAGTAATATTTATACATGCATGGGTATGGTTACCATTCATAATTTTCATATTACTATTAATAAGGGTGAGTTAATATTCATAAGGGTAAGTTACTATTCATAAGGCTAAGTTACTATTCACTGAAAATTAAGTTCATTCTATGAGACTCCAAATATCACGCCGGTCGCAACCATGTATGATCGTGTTTCCAAATTCAAAACACATAAGTTGAAAATTTAAGTTTAATGGATAGTTTATGATTACATCATATAAATAACCAAGTTTTGTTTCATAGAGACTCGATGATTAATTCAATATATTCAATCTAATGTATATAATGTATTTAAGAGAAAGATGCCATTAAATTTTTGGGGTGTTATAACAATCCATCCCTTGAATTCGTGGAACTTGATTCTATATCATTTTATGATGAAAACATTTAAGAGAATAGTTCTTATTGGTGACTCAACCTAAACCCATCAAATAAACAGTCGATCTTAATTTCCAGTTTATGTATGTAGTTCACAAAATGCCTTTCTAATCTTGTAAAATTTGCCTCATACATAGAAACATTTTCCTCTTAACTTTTTCCTAAATATAAAAAGTTCATTACCAAATCAACTAATTTTTAATGAGGAAATAATTTTTCAAAGAATAAAGCATTAAAATTATCAAATTTTATATCATATTTCAACACTATCTTGTTATTTTTTTGAATCAATGATCACCATTAATCAATATACACCCTTAAAAAATAGACTTACACAATAAACTTCTCCCTCTCATTACTCTGCAAATATAGAAATATCTTTTCAAAGGACTCGATCCATTTTTCAACTAAAAATAGATTAGTAGTTCCAATAAAGGATAGAGGTTTGCACTACATGTAGTGGTCTAAAATTGTTTCATGATACTTTTAAGTAATAGGTAGCTCCATATAATCAAAAGTATTAGTCATAACTTTCACCAATATATTTATAATTTTTTCAACTCTAACTCCAATTTTATGTACTTTATTAGGATTTAAATCCCTGTATAGATTATGAGTGTTGATTCATTTCCCTTCCTTCCTCTAGTCACCATATCTAAAAAATTAAATATATTTAATTTTTTCAAGAATAAAATCATGAAATTTAAATCATAATATCTAGTTCTTGTAAATACCCTTATCCGTATGGTTTAGAATTTTCAAAATGAATTTTAATTTTGAGTTTTTAGGGTTACATATTTTAACCAAATTTGAGGTATGAGATTATGAAGGTTGTAACCCCTTACCAGAGGTCTATTGGTCTTGAAATGTGGCTTGTTTGAATCTAAGGAGCATGTATAATCATTACAGGAGGGGTCGAATGGCTAGGCTGCCGGTTGGGGGTATCCTGTAGCCACCAGCTATAATATGGTAGTATGAAATGTTTTTTAATGGTTCTAGGTTTGTAATTTACCAACACACCCCTCCACAAAGTATTTATCTCAAACCATGGGTTGGGGGAGGCCATGTTGGTCAACACCACTCCCCTCTTCCCTTCCCATGATTCCCCTTGAAAGGGTTGAATCTAGGTGAATTTTTACAATGATTCAATATATGATTACATCTCTAGTTCCCTCTATTCATCATTTCCTTCCTTATTGTCTACTTTTTTTGTCTCCTATAGGGTTATTAATTTAGATTCCATGGTATAATGGTGGAATTGATTGATTATCATGTCTATTTTATGAAACCTAGCTATAGGATTTCCCAAGATTACATTTATATGATTTTATGGATCATTTTGATATGGTATGTCACTATGATGATTTCTATAGGCTTTTTTCATTAATAAAATTTATTTGTAAATTTAATTGGTTCTAATTAATAGGTATTTTTCCTGGTTATTTCCAAAATCATGGAATGGACCTTCTATTGATGGTAGGTCTTGGTTAAGGTGCAGTGAGAGTGAATTGATAATATTTCTGAATTTATGAAAACTTGAATAAAATTTATAATTTAATTTTAAATTGTTTAAGATAACTATTAATTGATTTTAATTAAAGTTTGGGTTTCTTAATATGAGTTAGAGCCTCTGTGAGTTGGACAATAACTGATTAGATGTGGAAGGGATTGTATGAGTCATAGTTAGAGAAATCATTTTACATTAAAAGAGTAAATATATATGTTTAAGGTAGGTGGTATTATATACCTACCATAAAGTATTCCTTCAGTTGTTATGTTACATGTGGTATTAGGTCACTCACATTTGGAATTTGAGCTATTAATTTAAAATAACTGCATGAGTAAATTAATAGAAATGTTAAATTAAAATTAATTCCTCTTTTAACAAAAAAATACCTTAAAAATGATGCAGTAAGTGATAAGTCCCCAATAAAACATGGGAACTGACTATTTTTACTCAATAAACAATGGTCGAGTTCATGATTATCATGATATGACTTGGGATGTATAGATCGTAATGGGAATACATATGATGTTATTTAATTACTAAAACATGATATCCCTAGTACTTAGATCTCTTAGAGACTTCCAAAAAGCGGTTAGTGATGAGTTGGGATAAGTATCCAATACAGTATCCATGTGATACATAATAGATACCCATGATTCCTAGAGTAAGTGAGAACACCATGGGGAGTTCGTTCCCCACTAAGTCATGGTAACCTAGGTGCATAGACCTGAGCAAGACAGATGGATATGTTGGGTGTTCAAGCCAACCTAGGGTGGTTTATAAGGGGTATGGGATTCAATCCATAACCCTTGTGACACTTTACTAGGAGTACAGTGAGGCCATGATAATTTTGATGATACTAAGAAACATAATTATCTCTTTATATGGGTTTTCATCCAAGATTAAAGACTAATAAAGAGGAACCCATGTTTGGTTCCTCTGATCTATTTTGGCATAGAGGACCCAAGTAGATGATTGGAATACACGATGACCTAGGTATGGGTAGTGATGATCAAGACATTCACCTTAGAACACAAGTTGATGTTCAGGGATGTTCAGCTATGTTTATTTCATTCTTACTCTTAGCAGTTCATCCATGGTTATGAGATGGGCTCTTCATATGGCCACATGTGTTTTTGATATGTATTTTTACACATTGATACTTGACATGGTATATTCCACAAAGAAGTTGTGATCTTATTAATATATAATACACCCTTAGAGAGTAATTTTATTATAAATGGAACACTCTTATATTATGGAGGTCTATGACACTAAAGAAAACTCCCCCAATAGGGAGTAATGTGATACTACTTGTGGAATTTAAATGGATTTTGTGATAACATTACTTTTTTTCTAGGAAGAGGATAGGTCATATCATGTGTGATGTTATGGTACTTTTTCCATTATTTGAAGGAAATTTCAATTCTCTCGCACTTTTGGGGCTTAGATTTCAAGATCATTTCATATAGGGATGGAGTAATCCCTAGGTTTTGTTATCTAGATGGAGATTACCCAAATTGCTATCAGGTATAATGAGGTGAATTTATCCATCAATCCTATGTCATTGTATAATGGGGTGAAATACCCCTTGGTCAATATTATTTTTGTCATGGCCATCATGACGTTCTTAGAGATAATTCTGCACAAGATGAAGAAGGTATGGTTGATTGGGGTCATGAACATGAGGATCGATGGTGATATATTTATCTTTTATAAATAATTTATTTATTATTCAAATCATGTCACGTGAACATATCACTACTTGTAATGGATATGAATTGGACCTTGTTGGTGGTTCCATATTGATTTATGCACTCACACACTACTTGGGTGGCCATTTCACTGTGGTACTCAAGAAAACCGTGCATGTTATAGGTACATATTGTACACAGTCCTAGTGATGTTGATTTTCAATATGGATAGCTCATATTGGACTAAAGATCAGGATGAGTTATGGTTGAAAGTTCCAGTGGAGAAATTTTATTTTATTTATTTATTTATTCTATACATGTGATTATCCCAATGGGTGACCAATTATATATTACTGTATGTATACTTCCACATCAATTATTTTTTATTGGTCTATTTATTAACCTTGTGTAATTTGATCAATATTCTACTATGTATGTTTCTTTTTTATTTCTATTTTTTATTTAGTACACTTATATGGGGGTATAGTCTTCTCACCATGACACCATAGACCCTCATTGCTAGTCAGTAGCCTATAGTGTGTGAGGAGGTACTCTTGAGTTCACATGTCACCACTGGTCCAGGTACTGTTCATTTTTAGTTGGGTTATAAAATCAAAAATTGGTATCATATGTTTTTTTATTTGTCTTACTATTTGTTATATGGTAGATAGGTTGTTAGGAATATTTCAGAGATTGTGGTGTAAATTAGACCGGTGTGTCACTAACACCTATTCCATTAGGAAGTCAAGGTTACAAATGCATTTAGATTGATGTTCTTGGTCCTTTATGTTATAGTTGTATTATTTTCAACTCATTTTACACACACAATGTTTGAGATTGATTATTTCTTGTTGGATTTATGGATCTTGGCCCATTTGATAGAGTTCATCTATGAATTTTACTATTTTCCCATAAAGGAGAAAGGTGTTTCATGCATCAAGATTAGGAATAGATGATTCACATGACCTAAAGGCCTAATTGTGTGATTTTTATCACTTAAGAAATGGTTTCTAGTATTTATTGTTTCAACAACAACGTATATAGTGTTTTATTGTATAAGTTATTTGTAGAATTCTACTCAGCTGGACAGACAAGTGAAAATATCTTCTTTTAATGGAAGGTTAGGTGGATCTACAATGAGAAAATAATGAATGAAGATGAATTATTCCCTTATAAACATGAGTGGATATGAACCTTTAAGATAAATTTGGGATTTAGGTTCCTTAGTGATTGACCCCTTAGGGGAGATTCCTCTATAGGTTCTTTTATTTAATGTGTGAGTAACCACCAATATTGTATTTTATAGTATATCATGGAATTAAATTCTACTTAACTAATAAAGTAAAAGTGTTTCAATTTATTTTTCTCATATTTAGGATATTTCTTCATATTAGGGTTATATTTTGTGATAATTTTATCCTCGAGGGGGTAACTCCCATCTATAGAGGCCTAGTGAGGACTCGCCTAATGTTTTGATTCTTGAGGGGTAGTCCCATGTGAGGATGCTCATGAGAATTGGTACCTCTGTGGGAATTTGGGAACTTTGGATTTTGTGGTTTATTTAAGATAATATCATTGATGATATCTCATGATATGTGAACTTATTTTGTACATGACTTATTGGACTATGTGGGAGACATAGAGACCCCAATATTTCAACTCAAACCTTATTGAGTTAGTGATCCATGATGTCTGAGGGAAACCCTTTGGAATGGTTAGCCTAGACCTACCAATTCCATAGAGATAGAAGGTCTAAAAAGACTCATTGGGTTAAGATCAATGCATGAAAGTGGATATCGAGAATAATTATTAGGCATCTTATAAGCCTGGTATTTTACGAGAAACCCACATTGGGTTCAAGTGCTTTGGAATGTGGGGCACATGGGGTGCCTTAGTGAAAAGGTTAGATTTTGAGGTCAGGACCAATCAATTCCCAACCCCATTGACTCTAGATGTAATTTTTTCATGTGGAGTAGGATTGGGAGGATTCTTGTGACTTTGGAATGATTCTAGTTAGAGAAAATTTTATTAATTAACTTTTTCATTGGTGAAGTGCCCGGTTTTGAAGAGAAGTTTCTAGGGTGCTTCTAGTCAGTCGAAACTAAAATGTGGATGGAACATTATTAAAGGTTTATAGGGGTGATTCTATACATATGTGTTTTCAAGGCCTTCATAAATGAATCATTGAGTATGACTTGATCTTAAAGAGTTTAGAATGTCGTGGAGAATGGTCGGCCTAATTTTCATAACATGTGACTCATAGAGTCATGATTCAAGGTTTTTTAATTGTTTATAGAAGAGTGTGAAACCCTTGAGTATGGATTAGAACATGGTTACACTTTTTGTCATATATGGGTCTTATTGAGCTTTAGATTAAAAATAATTCATGAGTGGACCAATGGCTGACAGGGTTTAGTGAGTTGGCTGGAGGCCTAGAAGCCTGGTAATTTTGGTGAGCATAGATCGGGAGGAGATTCTTTCATTTTTTGATGTTGTAACATATTGTGATTACACTCAAGGAGTATTATAAGGAATTTCGGGTAGTGGGAGTGCATTGTCATCCATTAAGAATGACTAATATTTGCATGTCCAGTCATTATGTTTGGTTATAGGTGGAATGTGTGCCATTTGGATCTAAATTTTTATTCATCGGAGTGACAATGGATGTACACCTATGGAATGGAGAATCATATAGACCATTAGAATGTGTCCCTCATGCTATAAAGGTTCTAGATGAGATATAATCCAGCAAAAATTCATGGAGACATCTAATGTTAATGTGTGCGAATGTTTCAATTTAATCTACATTACTCGGTGGATACTATATATAGAAATTAAAATGTGATGTTATATAGAGTCTAATCATTGGAGTTATCTTTATGAACCCTTTGGAATAATTTGACTGCGTTTGGATTAGTGGTATGTTAGTGTTAGTGAAAGGGAACAACAAGGGTTTTGGTAAGTTGAGGATTTAACTATCAAAATTTATCAGGAGTTGGGTGTGGGATTTAGTAAGAATGTTATGTAATATCATGGGTTTTATTCAAGAGTAGGAAATTGGAATCAGGATTTCTAGTAATGCATCAGTAATGGAAGTCAATCTCTTTTGATTCATGTCAAATAGAGGGGGGTTACCTTATGTTATCATGAATAATTGGATATGGTGAGCCAAAACCACATTAGGAACTTCGCTTTGGGTAAAATCGGTATGTCTTAGGAATTGGTCAAGGATTTCCAAGGAAAAGTCTATGTTACAAGGCCTTATACATGGGAAATTGAAACTCAAAAAAAATTGGAAATCAAGAAAGATGATTGGTACTAGTGTAGGACCAATATTTTTACATGTGTTTAGGTGTAGATGTTTAAGACTACAATAGGGAATAATTTGAATAGTGGGGTCATTTTTAAATATAAAATTACAATGATAGAATTTACCATAACTCAGAATTGGCCTTATGAGGTATCCTCTATGGTGTAGTGCACCATACACTTAATGGTAAATTAGACTAGGAAAACTTTCACACCTCAGTATATATGGGCTTGGGTAAGTGTTGTATCATTTTTTTTGAAATGAATCTAAGTGAGGGTTCATGTTTCATAAATTTAAGATTCTTATGTCGGGTTTCATTATGAAAGAATTCTTAGTGTCAAAGGAGGGATCAAGGACATTTGGGTTTGATTTGATGATAAAAATGAGTTTGATGATGTGGTTAAACAACCACTGGGACTTCTCAAGGAAAAGAATTTTTATGGTTGGGAGTTTGTAAATACCATCATCTATATGAGACATAAATTTCAAAAATTAGTTTGAGTTTTGATCCATTTAGGGGTCCTAATTTTAACTGTAGTTCATCATGATATTCTAAATGTTGTAAACCCTTATGAAAGGTGGATTAGTTAGAAATTGAGCCATGTTTGAATCCAAGGAGCCTAAGTGAGCATAAAAGGAGGGGTTGAGGGGCTAGGTTGTCAATTGGTTGCTATATCAGTGTTGTTATATGATATTAGAGGCCACCATCTAGCTGGTGTAACCCTAAGATGTTTTTTAGTGGGTATAGGTTGGTAATTTACCAATCTATCCCCTCTTAGGATTTAGCTCGAACCAGTGGGTGAGGTAAGCTATTTTTTCTATCACTCCCTCACATGTTCCCAACAATTTTAATGGAAATTAGAGTCATGATACAAAATAATTTCTTGAATGTAAAAGAGGAGAGAGAAATTCCTTTCGGAATTTTGGCATAGTAACGGGTGTACATGGGAGGCATTTAATGAGATAGAAAGAGGTCTACCATAATTCAAACATAAAGAGGGAATTATGGGGGAGGTGAAAAACCATACCCCAACTTTTATAATTGAAATTAAAATGACATAAAAATTTAAATAAAATTGGACAAAAATGAGAAAGGAAGAAAAACCCTTACTTGGAAGGGTGCTTCCAAAGGCTTGAGAGAGGCTTGAAAGAGGCTTATTGGGAGCTAGGGGAACCTTGGTAGGATTCTAGAGAGAGTAGGGAAAAGTTTTGAAGAACTCCAAAGGATTTTATTGAGGAGAAAGTGGGAGCTTGGGTGGGTTTATATTGGAAAGGTGAGGGAATTCTTTATTATTTAGGTTTGGGATACCTCACATTAAATTAATCCAAACCACAAACCCACCCAAGTTTTTTGCCAATGGTTTTTGGAAAAGGGAAGTGTAAAACAATATTTTGTAAGGCCAAAGTCTGAACTTCTTAAAATAGTGGGGTTTCTTATGTTGAGGTGAGTCACACTCCTAAGGAAATCAATTTAAAAAGACTAGATGTTTAATAAGCCTTGAAGGGTCCATTAATGCTTTGTAAAATAAGTCAAAAAACCCAAAATAACATTATTTTTATGGTAAAACAAATAGTTTCCAAACATAAGGCTTATAGTATTTTATTACATCACTATTTGTTCATTATGATGTTAGAAAATACATTATATATTTAAACGGTATTTAATTTTTTCCTAACAATTTGACTATCTTAGAAAATTATGAAAAATTCACCGTTGGATAATTTAGACATCCTGATTATAGAAATAATATTTATTTTATATGAATAATTTTCTAAATATTTTACTTTTCACTATTAAAATAAAAATCGACATTCATCGAAAATTCACGGGTTTTGATAAAAATAGATTTTAAACCTTAATAAAAATTACAATTTCATTCATAAAATTATACGATCATTTATATTTAATAAGAAATAATTTAATAATAATAATAATATTTTATTAAAATATTATTTAATTCAAAAATCCATTAATTCGTCAAAATAAATTTCTTAGTTGAATATTAACTAAAAATACTATTTTTTCTTTAAAACCCATCTACAAGGTAACAATAATAAAATGAAAGTATATTCATTATTATATACAAAAATAATGTAAATGAACATAGAGAAAATGTCTTGTTACATAACCCCTTATAACATCCACGTAAGACTGAAGGGTAAGGTGTGTGATGGTGACCGACTCTTGGGGTGGCTTGGATAACATTGATCAGGTGGTAATGTCTATCAACTTCCACTTCTATCATAGGCGGTTTTTCTTGAGCTTAACATATTCAAACCCAGCATGGGCTTGGTCAAGAGCGATGCCCAAAGACGCAAACTCCTTTCTGAGATCTGAAAAATGGGCTTCGTTTGGGGCACGTCTACTAGATAAGGTCGTCGCTTCCTTTTTCTAAGTAAATTGAATTTGTTAAAGCCCTATATATTTACTAATCATGTGATCACTATTAAAACTTTTTGTTTCGCCACAGCACCTTGACGAGGGGAATTGTCTTATTTCATATAAAGTTTTCTCTACGATCTAATATCTTCACTGGTTACTCCTCATAAGAAAGATCATCCTCTAATTGTACCTCATCTGAAGAGAGTGCTTGTGAAGGGTCTGGTATATACTTCTTTAAGAGGGATACATGAAAGACATCATGTACTTTGGCCATGGTAGGTGGAAGTGCTAGTTGATAGGCCACAGCCCCGACACGATCAAGAATATCGAAGGGGACGATGTACCTTGGACTTAACTTCCCGTTCTTTCCAAACCCCATGACATTTTTCAACGGAGATATGCGTAGAAATACCATATCTCTAACTTTAAACTCAAGGTCTCATCGATGGTTATCTGCATAACACTTTTTTCGACTCTGGGCTTCCTTGATGTGCTGCCGAATGGTTTTCACCTTCTCCACCATTTCTTCAAACATTTCTAGTCCAAGCAACTTACGCTCACCGACCTCATCCCAACACGCCGGTGTTTTTCACCTTTTCCCATAAAGGGCTTCATATGGTTCCATTTGGATGCTTGAGTGGAAATTGTTATCATAAGAGAACTCAACCAGAGTAAGATGTTAATTCCATCCTCCTTTAAAGTCTATTGATCATGATCTCTACATGTCCTCAAGTTTTTGGATAGTCCGCTCGGATTGGCCATCAGTTTGAGGATGATAGGCCATACTGAAGATCAGTTCAGTATTCAGAGCATGTTGAAGACTCTTCCAAAACATAGAGGTTAATATTGGATCTTGATTTGACACAATAGATAGTGGTACTCCATGCAGCCTTACCACTTCCCTGATATATATTTGTGCCATTTGATCTGATTAGAAATCCTCCCGAATAGCAATGAAGTGTGCAGCCTTTAAAAGACGATCCACAACAGCCCAGATTGCATTATTTCCTTTGGATGTATTTGAATGTATGGTGGAAAATTCCATGGTGATGTTCTCCCATTTCCATTATGGTATGGGCAATGGTTGCATCATCCACTTAGACTTATACCTTTTTTTCATCACTTGCTGACACACCAGGCACTTTGATATATATTCAGCGACCTCCCTCTTCATATTATCCCACCAATAATGCTCTCATAGATCTCGATACATCTTTGTGTTTCCTAGGTGAATAGAGAAATTTGAGCTATGTGCATCATCCAAAAGTTCCTTCTTCATCTCCGAACATGATTGAACACATAGTCTTTTTCCAAATCTCACAATTCCTTATTCATTAACATTAAACACCAAGGATTTCTCATTTTTGATAGATTCCACTTTTTCCTAAATTCCCACATCATCCTTTTGAGCATCTTTTACCCTTTCCAAAAGTGACGGTTGAGAAATAATTTGTGAATGGATTTATGATGATAACTTATTTATGATTCCCATTTCCATCTTCATAAAATCTAAGAAGATTGGATCCTTTTCAATTCTCATCAATGATAGAATCGTTGGGTCCTTTATACTTAGGGAATCATCCACCTTGTTCTCTTTCCCAGGGTGGTATTGGATTGAACAGTCATATTCTTTGATCATCTCTCACCATCTTTGTTGGAACATGTTCAACTCTTTTTTTTCAATATATACTTGAGTATTTTGTGGTCTGTATATATTTCACACTTCTCCCCAAAGAGATAATGCTGCCAAATTTTCAATGCGAAGATCACTAGAGCCAACTCAAGGTCATGAGTTTGATAGTTTTGTTCATGAACTTTCAATTTCCATGAATCATAGGCAATGACTTTGTCATTTTTCATCAACACATATCCCAGGCCCTTCTTCAAATCATCACTAAATACCACAAAAAGTTCTCCACCTGTGGGTAAAGTGAGAACGGGCGCAGTGATAACCCCCATTTCAACTCCTTGAAGATTTCTTCACATTCATCACTCCAAGAAAAAATTACTCCCTTTAGAGTTAGCTTAGTAAGAGGGTTGGAAAATCGTGAGAAATTTCTCTCAAATTGTTGACAATATCCAGCTAACCCCAAGAAGCTATGGATATCTATTACCGATGTTGGCCTCGACCATCCCTCAATTGCATCTGTTTTGGAGGGATCCACAGATATCCCATTTTTTGTGATGATATGGCCCAAGAATGAGACCTATTTCAAATAGAACTCTTACTTTTTGTACTTTGAATAGAGCCTCTCCTTCCGTAAGGTCTTTAGTAAAGTTCTCAGATTCTCCTCATGATCCTCCTTGGTTTTGGAGTATATCAGAATATCATTTATAAATACTACCAAAAATTTTTCAAGGAAATCTCTATAGAATCTATTCATCAATTACATGAAGATTTATAGAGCATTAGTAAGTACGAAAGGCATTACTATGAATTCATTGTGCCCGTATCTTGTACGAAAAGAAATCTTGGGGATATCTTCCATCTTTACCCTTACTTGATAATATCCCAACCGCAAATCCACCTTGGATAAGTACTGTGCTCCATGTAGCTGATTGAACAAGTCATCAATTCGTGGGAGAGGATACTTGTTCTTTATCGTGATTTTTTTGAACTCGCGATAATCGATGCAAAGGCACATTGACCCATCCTTCTTCTTGACGAAGAGGATTGGTGCACCCTATGGTGAAGCACTTGGGCGTATAAACCCATTATCTAAATTCTCTTGTAGTTTCTTCTTCAGCTCCTCAAGCTCCACAACAGCCATTCTATATGGAGCCTTGGATATTGGCAATGCCCCAGGTATAAGTCCAATTGAGAGTTCAACATCTCTTCTAAGAGGAAGACCAAGCAATTCCTCAGGAAACAATTCAGCGAATTACCTCACAATAGACATGACCTCTAGGATGGTTTCCTCCTTAGACTCAATCATCTGATCCAGATACATGTTCTTATATGGCAGTAATATCCATTCTTGAGAGGATGGAGCTAAAGAAGATTCATCTTCCTCCTTGCAGTTGTAAAGAATCGAGGGTCAATTCTCCACCTGGAGAGTGATTTCCCTCTTAGGGAAATTTATGTTGACTCTATATAAATAAAGTCAATCCATGCAAATAATTGCATCGAATTCCACTAGAGGGGGTATTATGAGGTTCTCTAAGAAGTTTAATCCACATATTATGACAGGGGAGGAGTTATATTCATGGGATGTAATGATTTCCCCATTTTTCATACTCACCGACATCTTCACTTCCATGATTTGTGGTGGTGATGGGATTGTTCAACTAAAATTTAGAGATATAAAAGAATTCGTAGAACCTAAATAAAAAATTATGTCCGCTATTCATGAATGAATAACTAGTGTACCTATCACCACTTCGTTTTTGAGGTTCAATTTGGATGTTGTGATGGAAAATGCTCGCCCTTTCTGCCTTGGAGGTTGTTGTTTGTCTCCGAAAACTGCTTTCTTAGGGAAATGATTTGCAAGATGCGCTGGTTCTTTTCAATTGTAGCAAGTAACAACGCGTTGAGGTTCAAACTGAGTGTTCCTCTCCTCTGTTACAGCCGAAGGTTTTTCTTTTCATAAGTTAACAGCTAGGTTCCCTTCTCTTCTACACCTAAAGCATTTCCTCATCCCCTTCAGGCAATTTTCGGGGTGCTTCTTTCCACACCTTTTACAAGTGGGGTGCTGGATCTTTTTAGCACTGTTGGATTTATCCATCGGACCACCAGCATTGAAGTCCACCTTACGATTCTTATCCCCATGATACCACTAAGATTCTAAGAACTCTATTTCGACCTTGAGGGCACATCATACAATTTCCTCATAGTTGTCAAAGTCACGGATCACCAGTGCTTTCAACAAGCTAGGTTTCATCCCACCAAAGAAGAAGTCAACCATACATTCGAGGGTAACAACAAAGTCGAAAGTGTATTGTGCAAGCCTTGTGAAGTTTTCCTCATACACTCCAATAGGTTCGTTGTCTTTTTTCTTGACGTCATGGAAGTCCCTTTCCATCTTAATCCGGAGGGTGCGTGGAAAATATTTATCGAAAAACATATTCTGGAAATCCTTAAATTCCAACGCCTTGATCTCCTCCTCAGGCTTCGTATTTTTGATCAATGTCCATCATTGTTCAGCTAAACCCTCCATACGATAAGCATCCAGGAGAAACTTCTCTTGTTCAGAACATTGATGGATGGAAAAGATCTTTTCAATGGTTTTGATACATTGTTCAGCGATTGAGCGATCAGATGATCCAATAAAAGTAGGTGTCCTTTGTCTCATAAAGCTCTCGATGGCGACTTTTTATTTCTTAGGGGGGGGGGGGGGGGGTTGAACAATCCTCTTGACCTAGGTTTCTATTCAAATCTTGAGTTATCTGAGAGAGAATCATGATAAAGTTCGTGATTACTGCTCCCATCGGATTGGGCATCTAATTAGTACAATCGTCACATTGATCATCACATCGGTTGTTTTCCTGAGTCCTCTTATTACCGGCCATTGGCTGGAATAAAAGGAGAGTTAGGGGTAACACATAAAGGGTAATCAATAGATAGAAGCTGATGTATTATAAATAACTTTTATTTCTTTAACTTATGAATCTATAGGCTTCAATCTATGTTATACATGATCTACTTTCTAACATATATTCTTAGGGGTATTTTTTTGGTCCCTTAATAATTGTTCATACTAACCTTGTGAATTTACCAAAGCATATCCCTTGGGAGTGTTGTAACAAAGAGTGCAGCAATGCCCATTTTCATGCACCAGTTCTCGCTCGAGCTCAGCACAAAGTGGTGTTTTCAGGTTTTACCCCTAGGATACATCTGTGGCAGAGCCGCCTCTACCTGCTCATATCCAGACAGGGATGTATTTTCTTGATAAACCACTTACTCAATACTCACCAAAACATAGTCATGTTTTTATTATACTTATTCTTATTTGTAAGGATTTACTATGTTTTTCTAATCATAATTCTAAAAATAACTAGACCTATCATCCGATACCAACTATGACAACCCTGATCTTTTATTACACAATTAAACATAATTTATTACATAAACATCACTTGATACAATATAGAATATCGATAGGACTAGTGTCTTTCGGGTTTAGGATCATTACATAACAACTTAAAACATAAAATACAACATATTTATTGAAAACTTCCTTTACTTGACCACTACATTCCCTCGTACTTAGCATTGCATTGGATAACCTGAGGACATGCATAAGAAAAGGGTGATATATAAAGCCCAATAAGGGAATAATCATGGAATAACATGAGGAATACAATACATGTTAGACAATAGGCATATCAATAGAGCACAAGAAAATTATAAACATAAAGGCATGAAAAAGCATGATAATCATAACATGGAAATGTGGCAACAACACATAACATGGAATTCTCATGAGCCCAGACTCATTGCACATGGTGCATGAGTAAATCCTCATTGCACATGAAGCATGAGTAAAACCCCATTGCACTTAAATTAGCATGATTAAACACCCATTTCACATGATTTATCAGGATACTATACTTCACCCAATGCATTGGAGCGCTATAAGGGCGCACCCTTCTTAAACATTTCATTTCATGCATAAGTGTGCCACATGGATCATATAACATGGATTCATAAAACATCATCATTTATTCCATGATAAAGGAATTTGGAATTAATAAATTAAACTTTATAATAAATATGCAAAGGTGCATAAAGGTTAATACCCTTGATAGAGAAATTGGCATGGTATTCACTACACAATGACATTGGCTTGGAAAATCGGTGCAATTTCGGCAGCGTAATGGTGTGACGTAAGAATTCATAAAAATGGTTGATGAGAGATAAAGGGGTGTCTCATCATATGTACATAAAATTTACAGTAAGGGGCCATATATATACTTTTCACTACAATTTTAATGGAATTTATATTCATGATACAAAATAATTTCTTGAATGTAAAAGAGGAAAGAGAAATTCCTTTCAGAATTTTGGCATAAAAACGGGTGTACATGGGAGTCATTTAATGAGAGATAAAGGGGTATCCCATCATTCAAACATAAATAGGGAAGTATGGGGGAGGTTTTAAACTATACCCCAACATTTATAATTGAAATTAAAAGGGCATAATAATTTAAATAAAATTGGACTAAAATTAGAAAGGAAGAAAAACCCTTACTTGGAAGTGTGATTCCAATGGATTGAGAGAGGCTTCTTTGGAGCTTGGGTCACCTTGGGAGGATTCTAGAGAGAGTAGGGGAGATTTTGGATGAACTTCGACGGCTTTTAGTGAGGATAAACTGGGATCTTGGGTGGGTTTATATTGGAAAGGTGATGGAATTCTTTATTATTTAGCTTTGGGACACCTCACATTAAACTAATCCAAAACACAAACCATACCATGGTTTTTGCCCATGGTTTTTGGAAAAGGGAAGTGGAAAACAATATTTTATAAGGAAAAAGTCCAAAATTCGTAAAATAATGGGGTTACTTATGTGGAGGTGAGTCACACTCCCAAGGAAATCAATTTAAAAAGACAATATGTTTAATAAGAATTGAAGTGTCCATTAATGCTTTGGAAAATAAGTCAAACAAACGCAAAATCACATTATTTTAATGGTAAAACATATATTGGCCCAACATAAGGCTTATATTATTTTATTACATCACTATTGGTTCATTATGATGTCATAAAACACATTATATATTTAAACGGTATTTAATTTTTACCCAAAAATTTGGCTCTCTCAAAAAATTATGAAAAATTCACCATTGGATAACTTTGACGTCCTGATTCCAGAAATAATATTTATTTTACCTAAATAATTTTCTAAATATGTTAATTTTCACTTTTAAAATAAAAACCGACATTCATCGAAAATTCACGGGGTTTGAAAAAAATGGCTTTCAAACCTTAATAAAAATTACAATTGAATTCATAAAATTATACGATCATTTATATTTAATAAAAAATAATTTAATAATAATAATACTATTTTATTAAAATATTATTTCATTAAAAAATCCATTAATTCATCAAAATATATTTCTTATTTGAATATTAACTAAAAATACTATTTTTGATTTAAAAACCATCGACAAGGTAACAATAATAAAATGAAAGTATATTCATGATTGTATACAAAAATAATGTACATGACCATAGAGCTAATGTCTTGTTACATAACCCATTATAACACCCACGTAAGACTGAAGGGTAAGGTGTGTGATGGTGACCGACTCTTGGGGTGGCTCAGATAACATTTCTCGGGTGGTAATCACTATCAACTTTCACTTCTCTCATAGGTGGTTTCGCTCGAGCTTAACATATTCAATCCCGACTTCGGCTTGGTCAAGAGAAAAGTCCAAAGACGCAACCTCCTTTCAGAGATCTGACAAATGGGAATAGTATGGGGAACGTCTATTGGATGAGTTCATCACTTCCTTTGTCTGAGTAAATTCGATTTGTTAAAGCCCTATATTTTTACTAATCAAGTGATCACTGTTCAACGGCTATATTAGCAACGGTCACAATTATTAACATAAAACAAAAGAATTTTACATTTTATATAAACATTTTACATGAAGAGAAATTTAATTAGATCAATAGTGATCTCTATTAATGAAAATTTGGGTTGTGATAAGTCTAGTTATTGTTCATAGTGAATCAGGCTGGGATGTTAAAATTCTGAATTGAGTGCATCTATTAGCATAAATTGAAAATTTATTCAATATCTAGTTATTGAATCATGAGCATAGTGTATTTTTGAATCTCTTAAAATCATAAAAATATTTCCAAATTGCCTTATAATGGTTTATAAATATCATGTGAATCAACCAAATCATATCCCCTAGGAGTGTCAAACTTGGTGTGCAATTAGGCATCTTTGTCTTGCAATAGGTGAAGACTGAGTTATTACTCAATCATCCTTTTGGGTCTATTAGAACTAGTTTCATTTATACCAGATTCTATATCCACTTATATATATATATAGGGATTTAATTACTAGGAAACCACACAATATACACTTTACAAAGATTTTAGGATGTATTCCTATGCATAGACTTATCCCTAGTTTCAATCGTAGATTTATATTCTCTGACCTATGTTTTTTTAAATCTAGTTCCTTGGATTTTTGTTAAACATGATTTGATACCAACTGAAATAAGCTTAACTCCCATAACCCATTGTCGGTGGTTACTTTATTATATTGGTACAAGATGCAGGGATTCCATCATAAAGGATCAAATATTTTAGTAGTCTTGGGGGACTAGATACATACACGTTTGTAATATTAAATTGAATACTTTAAAACAAAAAATTGTAAACTTATTGAAAACAGTATAATTCCTTTTATTATGTATTGAATTATTTCAAAAATTATTTCTTGGTTCCCTAGGTAAAGGAATAAAAAATTGGGTGAGCTAAAAATACCAGTTAGAGGTAGCATATAACGGATGAAATCATAAACAATGTACGGTATATATAGTATGGTACGAATAAATGATTATATTAATTTTATAACTAAATAAAACTTGAGAGAATAATATATCCAAAGATAACATAACAATGGAAATAAATAAATCACAGGGATAATAACAACTAAATTCATAGTGTCATAAAATATAACATCTTGGATCATAATCTTATTTTGATGGACTCATTCAAAGATATCATACATAAATAGGTAATGCATATTCAATATACCCAAGATAGTTTTTCTCATGATACTTACTAATGTTTTGCATGTATATTATTGGATCCACTGGTCACATAATATTTTAATGCATTCAATATATGAAATAAATGAATAAAAATTCAATTCTTAATCAACTTTCCATAATAATCAATAAACATATGTATTTGAATAATATTCATATGGGATGTAAATACATTATTCAGTCAAAAATGAAATAATATGATCACAATACATATATATAAATAAGGTGGATAATATAATTAGATAAATTACCTAGTGAAACATGAGAAACTTTATAGGATGTTTACATAGATAAAAAACACCTCTACAAGAGAATTAGAAATTTACATGGATAAAGAATAAGAAGTACAATTTTCATTTTTTATACACTTTTTTGAAAATATTTTATTAATAAAATGGAATATATATTTCTTTAAAAAACCATGAAAACATAGAAAATAAGTTTCTTAAAGAAATTTAATGCAGGTGGTGGGGAAATGTGTCAGTATAGAAAATATTTAAAAGAATATTCCTTTAAAATTTGGTAAATAAAGTCAAAATAAATCAAAAATGAAGTCACAAGTAACATTTAAATACTATTTACAATAATATAAAAATAAGTAATTTTAAAATATTAATTCAAAATATAAATCTATAAAGATGTAATTTTTAAAATAAATAAGGGCTAAGTCTAAAAAAGTAGAGTGGAAGATAAAATATAAGAACTTGAATAATGTTTCATAATATCTTTATTTAAACCCACATCATTAAAAGGGTAATACAAATTCTTTATAAAAATATGTATGGAGATGTATGAGGGTCAAAAAAATAATAAATATTTTTATTTAAACTATAATAAATTAGAAAATTTATACTAACACAAATACGGATATAGAAAACAAATGTTCTCAGGCAAAAAGAGGTTGGGTTAGAAAATAAACTCTTGCGACAATGGTAAATTTTGAATCAAAATAACTTATAGGATAAAACATGAAATGTAACTTTAAATATTATGAATAAATATATTTATAGAAAAATATTTCAAATGGGTGGTATATACACCCTGTAAGTGAAAATAGGTGCATAACATAAAACATGTCTTAAAGAATATAATTTGAGATTAAGAACCCTTACCTTTTTCTCCTAACATTCAAAAAAACTCTTTAGAATACTATATAATAAACCTAATCATCTTAATAACATATTTTAGTAACTTATTCATATCTATTACCCTTTATATTCATCAATTATACCTATTTTATAAACATATATTAGTTAGCTAATATTTTTTTCATCATCATGTGTTCATAATTTCAATTTTGTGTTTGTTTTATAACGGTGATGTTGGACCCCAATATTTGATAAAAATTTTATCATTGCTATTTTATTAAAATTATGAGAATATTTTTTCATTTATTTATTAATTATAATTTAAATTCCATGTATTTCATGGATATAGTTTGCGAAAATGGAGTCCCTGACGAGCCTAGTTTGGGTAATTTGAAGATACCAACATGTTACTATATAATGTTTTTTATTTGTTTTTTTAAAATTAAATAATCTTATTCATGAAATATATTACCCCTTTATATCATTTATATTCATTAAATACACTTTTATTACAATCCATGTAAGTTAGTGATGAAAAATGAAACACGTCACTTTGTGGAGGTGGTAGTCCAAACATATAGGTGGATGATGTTTTCATTAAAAATAGAATGGAAGGAATGTACAAAATGGTTTATATATTATTAATTTTAAAAAATTTATAAATATAATATTTTTTAATTAAATACCCTTGAAACCATCCATGTGTGGTGGTTACTAATAATGAAATATGTTACTTTGTGGAGGTGGTACTCTGAACGTATGCACAAATATCGTTCTCATTTTTGTAAGTGTGAATGGTTAGATAACAGTTATAGAATTAACATAGTAACATTTAAGTATAATTATAATAATAATTTCATTATATTTAAATTATTAAAATATATTTTTAGTAGAAATACAAATGAGAGAAAAGATAATAAGTGATTAGTACTCACATTGAGAATTTTAAGCTTCTCTTGGAGAAATTCTCAAAAATGGAGGGTTTGGGGATTTTATTTGGGTAAAAAGAAGAAAAGATGGGATAGGGTTCAGGTGGAATTAAAATAATAATATTTTCAAGGGAAATTTTTATTTATAGAGTTTAGGTAAAGAGGAGGTGGAAGTCTTCTTTTATAAGTGAGAGGGGTGGTACTTTTTTAAAGACCCAAAACTTTATTTCAATATTATGCCTCTTCGAAATGAAAGTGGATACAAAAGTGGAGAATAATTGACAGGGGATAACCCTTGTAGAAAAATCCCTCAAACATTCGTTTGGATATAATATTTCAGTAATTTCAGGCTATTTCTATGTAGTTTTAGCTTTTACACCAACATAATTTTATAATGAAAACTAATTTTTAAACCTCAATAACATATTCTAATGACCAAAATTAAACTTCATCAAATTACCTAATTTTAAGAAAATGATTTCAAATATGAAAATTATTTTGTCAAAGTCAAATTTTCATGGGTGAGAAAAACTAATTTTAATATTACTGAAAGAAACTGATAAATTTCATTTTTTATAACAAATGTATTTTTAAACAAAAAATAATATTTGGGATAAAATTTTCAATATTTTTTATTTAATAACATTAATAGATTTATTAATAAATAATTAAGTGTTATTTTATTTTCACATAAATCCAAAATTTAAATCCACAAAATGAATATTTAATTAAAATAGAATACTAAAAACATTTTTTTTATTGGAATACAACATTACATGACTTCCAATATGTTTCCCAAGTGTAAAAATTAAACGTAGTATTTTAAACTTATAATATTACTTATTAAACAATTATTTTTTAGGAAAAGGTTTAATAAATTTTCAATTCATTCGTATATCCTAATGATTATAGTACTTGTAAAAATGGTATTTTTCACTATTCACCCAAAAGATCAACTATTTTAGAAAAATACTATAAATTCTCCAGAAAATAATATTGTTATTCTGAATTAAAAATTGAAGTTAATTTTACAAAATTAAAATAAGAAAATTTAATAATTCAAATTTTATGTATAATCATAAAATATAATGAAAACTACTCTTATTGAAAAATTATTTTTTAATATTAAATGTTTTTTCTCTTATTTCCTATAATTTGAAATTTTAATTAATTTTAATCTATTAATCATATAAAAATATATATTTTATAACAATTTAATTATAAAAAATATTTTTTATTATAATAAAATACATAGCACCTAAAAAGGAATATTTTAGTAAAATATATTTGAAGCATAAAATCGTCTAATTAGTTATTCAGTTATAATAATTTAATTTTATCAACGCATTTATATTAAAAAAAATTCATTTCTAAAAAAAATAAAATGATTTAGTTTCTATATATACCCTCCAATTTAATGGCTACATTGTAACGATCACTTTTAATACATATAATATTACCTTAATAAAATGTGTCATCATTTAATTTTTTTGTTGTTGCATTTGAAAAAACTATTCAACATAGTATTTATTTAAAGAATAATTACATATACAAAGATCATGGTGTTAAATTATGATTCCTTCTGAGAAAAGGGTTATTATTCCAAATTAATTTATATTTCTTAATAAGTGTTCTTGGTTTATGGGGAAAGGGGAAGAATATATGAATTACACATTAAAATAGAATAGAATTAATAATGGAATGATAAAATGGTTGAGTGGAACATGGGATTTGAAAATGAAATTACATGTTCTTTACGATTTCCATATTATTGGACATGTTTTGGGGATTATTAGTTTTTTTGTTTTTGTAGTTAACATGTTGTTTTTATATGGGACCTTGAAACCCTCTTAATTGATTAATCCTCTGATTAAGGTAATGGAAAAATGTTTTCATTCATATGTTAATAGTTGTGTGTTGGACCTATTTAGTTTTTCTCATCAATTTGTTCTTCATGATTGTGGAGATCTTGGATGAACCTTGTGGACTTTATAATTGAATAATCATTTAAATATAGTAACAATATTGTGAAATTATGAAATCGATAATGACAATTGTATTGCTAAAAATTATTGATGCTTGATGCTGTTTTTGTTTTTTGTTTTCCATGCCATGAAAGGGTTTGTAGTGATGATGGTAATTAGTATGTCTTTATTTAATTTTTCTTAAACTATTTTATGAAATATAAATGTACATAGTTAATGAGAATATATAATGGGAGGTGGGAGCAATGATAAATATGACAAGATAAATTAGTTATGAAAATGGGAGGGGAGCGGGTGATCATTATTGTATTCAATTGAACTTCATATTGTAAATTGGCCAACTTTTTTCATTTTTAATGTGGAAATTAATGTTAATATTATAGTAGAATTTTTTAGGTAAATGATAATGGGAAACATGGGAATTGTATAATTTTATTCATATACACCAATGTTTAATGACACGTCAAACTAAGTGTAAAAAAGAAGTGGTTAATGAGTAATAAACAAGGATAAAGTGATTAATATGTGGTTGTCTTGATTAATATGTGAAGATTTAGTGGACTATGATTTACCACTATTAATTTAAATTTGAATTCATCTTAGTGGTAAAATTCTGTTTAATATTGAATAAATGACCCATAAATGGGGTGGATAGATGGATGGGTTTCCCATGGCAATAAGAATAAATATGGTTAAAACATGAATGTTGTGTGTGTTTTTATTATAAAAACTAAAGTCTAGAATGAAAATTAATCATGGTTTATAATGGTTGTTAAATGTGGTTGGATGGAATTAATGAAATAATTAAATCCATTTAAGATAGTGAATTTGTAAATGATAGGGTTATAAGTAAAATTGAAATGAGACTATTGTTTGTGTGTTTTCCCCTCCGAAAACATTTATCGTTTTATAGTATTTACTACCTTATTATGAAGAATTATTCTTAATATATGATTGTTATATTGTGGTTGTAATTATGGAAGAGTTTTTATAGAGATGAGGATGTTCCATGGTGATTTTTTCTCATGTTATAGGATGGGAATTAGGTTGATTCTATAAATGTTTGTAATAACCTATTGTGATGGTTATAATTTGATGATTATGGCACAGTTGTTAGATATTACTAGTGGAGATGGAACATTAAGAGGGAATTCCTAATGGTGATATATATTTTTCAGAAGTATCTGGAAATAATAGTGCATACATGGGGGATGTACATGAAAGGAGGAGGCCACGTGGTTGATGTTCTTCACGTATACATTTCCCTACCAACTTATTATTTGGAAGTAGATATGTGATAATGATATTTGATGATGTGATTGTAATTTTGGTTTGTAAATGGTTTTAATTCATGGTATGATATTCTTGATTAATTTTGAAATAGTTTTATTTTAACTATATGTTTCAAGTTTTTTATATTAATTACATCCTAGGTTAATAGGTGAGGGGATCCTAGTGGCTCTATACTAGTTTGAGTTAGAGAAGACTATGAACAAATCAGTAGGAGTTAAGAACCATTTCATGGACCCAATGAAGGAAATGTTGTGTTAATGGTTAAAGGATTGTTTTTTGGTTAGATGCTCATGATGTGGGGAGCTTAGATGAGGTTGTTATGGAAGTGGAATGAGAGTTTTGGATTTTTTTATTATTATAATTATTTATTCTCCTTTTTTCATTATGATTTTAATGATTCTATTTATGGTTTCACTCATTCATATTATTTTATATTTATTTAACATAGTTGTATATTTGTCTTAGAAGTATAATCCTACTGACTACTCCCAAGTGCTCAGCCCACCATAGTTTTCTAAGTGTTTGTAGGATAATCCGATGGAGATTGGAGTTGTTGTTAAGGTATCTTGGATGTAGTTGGTAAAAAAATAGAGTTTAGATTTTCCACTTACATATATCATATTGATGTAAATTATTTGACATATAATTAAAATAGAGGTTGTTGGAATTTATTTTTTGAACATAAATTTTCTAGTTTTGATTGGTGGATTTCATCTTATCTTTTGTCCTTTAATTATTAATTAAGTGTAATACCTCTCACTGTGTGTTTTATACCCTCAATTCTAGTCTCCAACTCATGTCCTATTAAAGGAAGGCTTTGGTGGGTCACACTTTATTTTCATTTTCATCCTATGAGGGGTACTAGTGGATAGATTCATGATATTGTGGTATCAATGATAATGATTTAGATATATGGTGGATATTGGAGTTAGGAATATGAGAGTATTGCATTGTATTGGTTGGATGTTACCAAAACTCATGTCTCACATGTGATGTAGATTAAAGATACCATCTAGGAAATGGATATTTTCGACCCCTCTTATTTGATTAAAGTACTTTTATAACAACTGAGCATTTATATGTGAAATTGTAATAATTATAGGGGAAAAATCCCGGTGAGGTATTTGCATCGTGAAATTAGTTATACTAGAATTCACATCTTGTATATTATAAGTGTTTCTATGATTGATGTTCTATGATTTTATTTTTAAAAAGTTTCCTTCATTATTTTATAGACCTCAATACATTAAATGAAGGAGTAAAAAGTAATTAAATGGTGTAAACTATTTAAATTGGAACATTATATGAACACAAATGTTTTTTTACATACTTATAACAATATGATTTCACTTAAAATGACCCTTCATTCAATTCTAAAGTTTAATAAATATTGAACTATTTATCATTATGCATATATTTTTAAGTAATGTATTATTTAATTATTTTTGTGGTGTTCATTATTAGTTTTTTAAAAAAATCAAGTATACTTTAAATTTAGTATTGTTAGACTAAAACAGACTTCTTTAGAGCCATTATTGGAAGTAATTTTATTCTTTACAAGTTTTTTTAACATGTTTCCCCTTCCCACTTATGATATGAATCATCTATATGTGAGGAAATGATCTTAATACTAGGTTTTTATTAATTTTTTTGTTATTATTGGAATTTGACAACAATTCTTAGTGATAACCACTTTAAAAAATTCTTAAATTTCAAATAAATCAAACACATATCATTTTTTAAGAATAGATAATGTTTTTTATGCTAAATTATTTATGTATGATACACCAAAATTGTGTTCCCCATCTAAGTATAATTGTTGAAATATAAATAAGTATGTCTAATCGTATAATAATGATTGTTTAATTATATAAATAATGTCTAAGATTAAAGGATGTTTGTGGGATTTGAAACCTTGGTAAGTATTCAATTAATAATGGTGTATTTTGATAATATTGTACTAAAATATTGAACCAAAATCATTTCATACCTTATGTACCCTAAATGTGTGTTTCATTAATAGTAAAATGATAAAAGAATATTTAATTTTAGAATAACCGATATGATGCATGGAATTAATTCATGTATACTTCCATTTTTTAATCTGAAATCATGTTAAGTATAGGGTAAAATTTTTAAAGAACTATTTCTTAAGAGTTTCTATCACATAGAATATATTCCCACCATGTGCAGATTTTTAATTCTCATATAAAGGATGATGAATTTCCTAAAATGTAACTTAAAGAAATATAGATTCATTTTTGAAACATTTCTTGATGATTTATTTCATTGAAATGTTGTTATTTTTTTTAGAAAATATATTTTCCCTTAATTATAAAATTTTTATGCTAAATATTGGCTAACACAAATTATTTCTTTAGTTCACTTTTTCCCTAGAATATTAAATTGATTTTCAAAGGCTAGTGTAAAGTGATTATTTTCTATGATGTTTCTTTTTATTATGTTTATGATGTTATTTTGATTATATTAAAAAATTACTCCCCATAAAAGGTTAAACAGATAAATCTGTAAATAAAAATGGTTGATTGAAAACATATAATTTGGTAATTATTTCCTTGTTATAACACTATGATATTGTGGAATATGTTTTTTCTAAATTAATATTATGTTTGATAGATTTATTTACAAGTATAAACACACAAAAATGATCCAAAACATATTATATGGATATTATTAATGAATTATAGAATTAATAAATTCACTAGTAAATAAAAACATGTTATTTAACTAAATTTTATAACAGTTAGAGGATAAATAATTAACATGATTTAATACTAAAATCTATTGTTTTTTTCACAAATAACTAGGGTTTTTATGCTTTTTATTTTGTAAAAATAAATTAAATTGATCAATTGTAAAATATTATAATATATTAAAAAATAAATTAATTTTATTTAAATGATAAATCAATAATATTAGGAACTCTTAATGTTTCAAAATGATATTTTTCAATAAAAGCAGTTTTTCTTTGAATTTTTCATTTTCATTTAAAAGATAAATGTATAAATTTTACAATTTTAATTTTAAAATAATAAATTCATTTTTGAATCCAGTATTCAAAAATTAGATTTGGGTGAACATTTTATATTTTTTAAAAATGATTGATTTTTATGTGAATAGTGAAAAATATTGTTTTTACTAAAACCATCAAATTTATAAATATATCAAGAATAAACAATAAATTAAAAACTTATTAAAAATTTTCCATCATCAAAAAATTATCTATGAAGTAAAATTATTCATTTAAAAATACTAAGATAAATTTATTAATCATATGAATAACATTTTAATGACTTACGTGATATTTTCCAAAGGCAATTGTTTCTTGTTTTTACTTCAATTAAATATTATTTTGGTAAATGTCACATTAGATTACATTTAAAACGAAATAAATATTATCTATTTTTTAAATATCCAATTTATGTCCTGAAAATAACTAAATTGATAATTTTATCTAATACATAAATTTTAAGCTTAAAATAGACTTTTCTTAAATACAATTTTTACACCCTATATAAATTTATATTGAAATTAAATTTTCTCAACCATTGAAATTTTATTTGAGAAAATTTATTTCATATTATATATATGAATTTTGAAACTAGGTAATAAATATAAACTTAATTTTTCCATTAAAATTTATTTCTATGTTTTAAAATTAGTTACCATATAAAATTTAATTATAGTAAAAGTAAAAAAACTATAGGGAAAAGACAAAAATCGCTAAAAACATTCTCCAAATTTTATGGCCTAGAAGTTTATAAACCTTAAATTTTCATAAATCACATTTTTCCAACCCTTATATCCTATTAACTTGGAATAATGGCATGCCATTATTGAAATCTAAGGAGTGTTTATTAAAATATTATTTTTATTAACTAATGAAATGGGGTCACTTACACCACCTCATGATACACATATACCTTAAAAATTAATCCTAAAACTTTAAAATTTTATTCCTCCTAGATTCTGATATCATGTTCATAAGACTATTTTCTCTATTAGATATCCTAAGGCCTCCATTTCAAAGGATATTTCTATGAAAAATCCCTAGTTCTCATTATGAGCAAATCTTAGTCCATAGTATTTTCTTCTTAATATTCCTCTTCCAACCTTTTTATAGTCACTGTAATATAATGAAATGATTATTATTATAATTATATAATTTTATTATATTAATATATAAACCATTATTGAATCATATCCATCTATTAAGAAAAATAAAACACCATCAATTGTGTGTATGTACAGACTACCGTATCCACGAATCGATGTGGTTCGTTTTTCAATACCAAATTTTGTGTCTGGTAAAAAAGATGGATTTTATGAGTTAATATGTTTAATATTTCACAGTTAAAATTTTTAAATGATAATTTATCATATACCATCATTATATCCCATTCATGGAGAAATATAATCATTAAACATTCCTACGTGCGGACTTCCACCTCCATGAACTAAAATTTCAATTTTCATCACCACCCTACATAGATAAGTCTAAGAATGAATTTCACATATATAAATGATATTTAAAATAAATTTTTCCTTCATTAAAATTTATATTAAAATGATATAAAAAAATTATTTACTTGTTAAATTTTTATAACATGCTCTCGTTTGGGTATATCATGAAAAATAATGTATTTCATTAAAACTATATGATTGATGTGATGATGTTATTATCATGAAAATTTAAGTAATGTTACATAATGTTAATATAATGTAATAATAATGTATTTAATATATTTTAAATATTCTAGAATTTTTTTAATATAATTTAATATATTTTTTAATATATAACCTTTCAATCATTAAATATACCAAAACTAGTTCATTGCAATTTAATTTTGCAAAAACCATATTCATATCTATCATATAATGAAATGGGTTATAAGGAATCACTTAAAAACAATTATTTTTATATAATAAATAATATTTTAATAATGAAATTTGAATCAATAAGTGAGAATTGACCCTCTCACCACAAAACATGTATGCAACAAACAATCAAAAAATACAAACATCCAATTATGAAAATAAAATATAACTAGGTAACAAATTTGTGATAGATGGTTATAAATGATTTTTTATAAAAGGTAATATATTTGAATAATGCTTTAAAATTAGAGATAATGATAGTTATGTTCATTATACATGAGTTTAGAGAACATTTAACTAAGAAAGATTTTAGGTTAGGGGTTATTTGTCTCAAATTGAATTTATGGAGTAATATTTCATATAGAACCTCCAAATCATTTTTTTGGTATTTTTATTAAATCCGGTTTTAGGGTAGAGTGGAAACTGATCAAATTATACCATACGTGGGGATTTCAAAATTTAAAATTCAGGAAGAAACAAAATACAATGGCGGAGCATTGAATGTGGGAACAAAATCCCACAAATCCCGCAATATTCTTGACAAACCACTGCACTATCGCATCACTATTATCCTCATCACATCACCATCATCATCCCCATCACCCCGGGAGATTATGACCTAAGAAAACAAACATCACCCATCAATTGTTAAATTTTTGTCGACCTTCACCATAGTTGTCACAGGTCACCACCATAAAACTCCATTGACGTCTTAGAAAACCATGACAGAACATCACAGAAACTGAACATCATCTAGAGAGAAATCACATCAAGAACCATCAAAGACACTGGATCACCAGCAAGAACCCACCGAAAAACGACCCACTGCATCATCAATTTCCATCACAGAATAATCATCCTCTACATAACATAACAAACCTCAAAGTGTCACCATCGTAGATCAACTTTGGCTGCCGCCACAACCAAAAGAAAACATACCCCAATCCTGAAATAAATCGATCATGATAAATAACTAACAAAGAGTTGTTTCCACCGTGAAACAGCACCAGTGTCGAAGAGAATGCTTCTGGAATATTCACGGCCACAGAACCGTACAACCCAGAACCTCATAGTTACTGCCGCTGCAGATCCAACCTAGAGAGGTGCCACAAAATGTCAGGTCAGAGCAAGGATGAGCGGCAGAGTACTCCAAGTGACAACATCGAGGATGAGGCAGAAGACTCAAGCGGTGCCTTGAAAATCGTTGATCACCAACCACAGATCCCAAAACCCCTTTATTACCCCCGTTTAATTTCCGACTTAGAGAGGCATTGAGGAGTAAGGGGTCAGATCAGGGGAAAGTATGACCAAGGTATTCAACATCACAAGACCATCACCAGAACCCTAAAACCGCCAATAAAGAAGTCTTCGTTTCCAAAATCATGAATGGAGCAGCTACGAAATAAACATCAGGGAAGAACCCATGGAGATGATGTGAAAATAGATCAAGAAAAATAAGAGAGGAGATGAAAATAAGGGAGGAGAGGAAGGAAAACAAGGAGAACTGAGCTCTGGTGCATTGTTGACCCCGCAGTAGAGGGTTTCATGAGGAAACCTGAGGTGGAGCCGAGAGCGAGAGTAGAGATCCATGAAAGAAAGGAGCCATGATTTTTAGCACAATCATTGAACTCATATTTCATATTTTGAACCATAATATATTTGATATAATTTCATTACATCATAATGGATTTATTTTACCAATTTCATGAAATTAATGGGGATTGAAAACCCATATCATGTCCTTTATTTAAATGGATTTTTATTTAAAGTATTGCAAGGTTGTAAGGGTTATTTGTCTTTATTTCTAATTCCATGAGACATGTTTGATATTGTGCACCATAATTTAATTTATAAGGTGTTTTCACTTACCTATTTCCTACAAGTCTAGTGAATATAATTCATTTCATGATATTTTAATGTCCATCAAATTCTAAACCTATAATGTTCTTTTTATTCATATGTTATTATTACCATATGGGTTTTTAGAAACTCAATTCTAGTGCATTGTGTTATGATTTTACTTATTAAATTTATATCATATTAGTTGGGAACATTATACTCTTTTATTTTTTTTATATGGAATTATATCTTTATTTTCTAGAGATTAACGTTTCTTCCGCATAAATAAATTTATAAATGTAGCTTTATTAATGAATCATGATTACCAAAATCGGTTTGGTTAACCTAAATTTTATTTATATTAGTTAAAATATTATTCCTTGATCTTTTATGTGGCCTCTAATTCTCTTGTTTTTTCATATCATTTTTTGTATTTTATTTATTTTTTAATCTTAAATTAGGATTCAAAATGGTTTATTATAATTAAGTGTTTATTTTTTAGTGAAATCAGTAATGTTTGGTTTTTGTTTATTTTTTTATTTTAAATTATACTTTGTATATTAATTGAAGTATTAATTTATTTAATTTTTATATTTTCTTTTTATATCTTAATTTAAATAATTAATGGTAAATTTTTTAGTTTTTTGAATTAAAAAATTAATCATTTTGTTTTTATTTGGATCTATTTATTAACTTTTCTTCAAAAAATTAATGTATCTAATAGGTTATTGTTTCACGAATGGTCGATATATGTGTAGTATTTACAAAAAAGGTTCAGGAACCCCACATTGGTGAAGATGTACGCCATATAGGAATCAAAAATTAGGTATGGGAATGTAACATTTTTCAACCAACCTTAGGTTGGTGAACCCTACATTGGAAGGTTTATCCCCATGTTGGTGAGGATATACCACACATTGGAATCAAAGATTATATCTGGGAACCAAAATTTCATTGGTGAACCCCACATTGGAAAAGTTGATCCCTTTGTTTCAATATAAACCTCATGCAACATAAGATTTTCATTTCTACTTAGATGTACTCAAATCCTTTAAACTGACGAATAGGGTCATGATTAATAGGGATTTCTATCACTATTTTCTCTTGGAGTCGATGCGGAAATTTATCAAGACCTTTATGTTGACGAAATTTTGTAATCAGAAACCATTTCATTTGGAGATTGATAGTGCACTGGTATACAGTAAGGCTTGAAATTGAGAGATGGGGAGAGGCAGCTATAACAGAGTAAGTGAGATAAATTATTCCTCGTGAAGCTTCTATAATCTGATTTGGAGACTTAACAGATTTCACGTGTGTGTGTTTCGGTTGTTGGAGGATTTTTTCTTAATTCACATGCTAGTGACCAAACACCTTGATCAGTACCAGAGAGTTATTAAAAAGTTTCGCTGACTAGCATAAAAAGAATTAAGATAAATTTCAAGAAATGGAGTATGGAGATAAACTGAATTTTTTTGGGGAGAGAATCTGGGTGAGGGGAAATAGGTAGTGCAGAAGATTATTGAGTAGTATAAGTTCAAGGAAAAAATCATCATCCTTTTCTAAATTACTCATTTCTGAGGTTCTTTCTATGTAATTTTTCTTTGATAAATTCTAAAATGTTTTTTGGAAAAATTAAAACATGGGGAAATAATTTTTTCCCATATTTTTACTTATTTGTGACACTTATTTATGAAAATTTTATATACAACTAGTAATTAATTTAATTGCATCATAATCCTAAAATGAGATTGATTTTGATTGTAACCTCTTTAAAAAAATTGTTCAAATGAATCTTGTAAGAAGTGAGCTACTAGAATCGTTCCTCTATACATTAATATTTTTTTGAAAGATATTAGATAAATAAATTTTGTCTATGTGAATGAAATTAAAATTATAAAAAGAAGAAATATATTTTTAAACAAAGAAGTTGAAATTACCCTTTATTTTTATCCTTAACCATTCTCTTCTTCTCTTCCTACTGGCCAGTAGTTTTTAGGTATAAAATTTGGGATAATAAATTAATTTTCCATCAATTTATTAATGCCATTATCAATGAAGAATTTACATGACCAAAAGAGAAAAAAAATATTTAAAAAATTAAAAAATTATACCTAAAAAACATCAAAAAATAAAATAATCAATCAAAATTTGTTTTAAAAAATTATTAATTTGTTTTTTGATTTCAAAAATATCTAGAGAGTATATACCTAAGATATTATTCTCAAAATATAGATCCCATAGAACCTGAAACTGAAATATAATTAAGAGATATAATAAAATAAAATTTTAAAAGGAAAAATTTTAGAGATAGAGATGTCAAAAACATTAGAAAAAATATTCAACAAAAAATAATTCATGGAAATATTGAATGACTTAGGAAGATTGAGTATAAAATCCCTCAAGAATCAAGTAATCCATATTCCATTAGACTTATACATTGGGCCCGAAACTATAAGCTAAAACAATTAAACCTTTAACTATTACTTATATTTAACAGAATGCCTAATGTGCACTCCTTAGCCTTTAATAAGGATTTTTACAATATAGTACAACAACCAACACTGCACGAGATGAGTGAGAATAATCTTAAAATGATATTTTTTTCCTTCATTTTTAAATGGAAAGGAAAGGAATTGGTTTTTTTTCTATTGATTAAATTTTTTTGATAAATGGGAATAAATTTAAAACTCCATTGTTATTAAATTTTATCTTAGGAGACTTGAGGGAGAATTTATAAAATACATTACTATCTTATTTCAAGTGTATGGAGAGTCATTTCATGAGTCCTATTAAAGTTTCAAGGATCATATAAGGTTTTTTCCTCAACTCTAAATCCTTTCCCACATACTTTTGGATTCCATTTATGATGGTTTAGTAACTTCTAATTAGAAATTATTTAACCAATATGCTGGTGAGAACCACACTGATAAGACTAATGAAGATCATTTTCATATTTTCAAAAATTGTCACTTAATTCATAATAAAAATATCCAAGCATAAGAATATTAAATATAATAGGAAAAAATAGTTCAGAGCTAGAAATTATTACTTAATTTGATTAAATAAAACACTAACTCCATTCCATTATCAATAAAAAATTCAAACATTATATTGATTAAGTTTATTTTCAAAACTAGAACCAAAGTATTAGAGATCAATTTCAATTGTTTGGTAAGTTACGACACCCAATTACATGTTTTCCAAAATTCTATATTCCATCCCAACCAATAGAATATTTCAATTTGGGGGGATATGGTCTTACTATTAAATCTAGACATGATTATTTTTTAAAAAATTTAAATCTAGCTATTAGAATAATCCCATTTTTTCAAGGATAGAATAATTAATTCCTAGAAATAGATATTCTTCTATTGGTTTTTAAAATCATCAAAGAACATAATTTTAGAATCAAAATAAGGATAAAACATTTTTATACTTGGGATGATGTAAAAGGTATATATGAACAGTTTATGGGGAAATTTAATTCACAAAATACTAAACATGATTGTTAATAGGAAGAAAAATATTTCAGAATGCATTACTTAGAGTTGTAAATGGGAAAATCTTCAATAAACTTTACTTTAAGAGAAAAAGGTAAATTAATAATAAAAATAGAAATAAACCATAGGTAAAATGTTTTTTTTTGTGGTCAAAAGAAGTGTTTTTGATACATAAATAATATCTAAAAATCCCCTTGGAAAACTCAAACTGGAAAACATGGTGAATTTGGTAGTCAAAATTTATATAAAATTGAACCTAGAACTAATAAAAATAAACATTAAAAATTAATGAATTCTCACTGTTATTCATGAAGAGATTGAAGAATAAAATTATGAAAATAAAAATAACAAATGTAAGGAGAAAATTGTTTACAAATTTGGGGATATTTCTTCAAGTATTAAGAAATATTCCCCAGCCATACATTTCCATGAAAAATTGTAACAAAAAAACTGAAGTTCTCAAGTTCCTTAGGTATTAATGAAATATGTAAGTGAATATTTATTTTATCCAAGTTTTGATTCATATTCCATTATATTTGAAATAAATAAAGAAAATTATTTCAAATAAAAAACACTGGAATAATTTTCATTATACAGCCTCACTAGAGAGTGCATTTTTTCCTTCTAAAGAAAATCCTTCGAAAACATAAGGATCTTGGTATTTTTATCATTACCAAAACCTTATTGAATAGTTTCTAAACCAATGTTATAAATAATCTAGTTTCTAGTATCAAAATTCTCCCCTTCTCATTATTTTAAATATTAATTTTAGGTGTATTACATCCCACAACTATATTTTTATAATTGGTTGACCATTCATTCACACATCCAAAAGGAAGAGTTGTATAATTTCTATTTGGTTTTGGAATGTTGTTTATATTTGTTATCCTTCTTGTATTATATATGGAATGTGACCAAGAGGTTCCCATAATTTTAGGTATATCGTTTATGAAGTGCCCAGATCAGTGTGAATCACTGAGAGGGGGAGGGGTGAATCAGTGATCCCTTAAAACTTTTTACTAATTGATTCTTATCAATTAAACCTCTATGGCTGGTTAAAGCCTCGATCCACTCTTCTTGTATCTCTCAACCTTTCCCGGATAATGCAGTAATGAAAAGGCACAGGACACAAGGATTTACAAGGTTCGGCACCAAAGGCCTACATCCTTGCCATGCTCTCTAAGCATGGATTCTCCCATTATAACTTGTTAGAATTACAATGGTCGATACAGCTTCCCACCGTATCTCTCCTGAGTCCCACAGGAGGGTCTTTATACTGCGTCCCACAGTGTTACCAGAGTCCCACTGGCCTGCTCCAGAATCCTACTGAAGACTTCTTCTCCCTGAGTCCCACAGGGTCTTCTCCTGGCTCCTCGAGTCACACGAGTAGCTCTTCTTCACTTTAAGTTCTTCAAGTATCCTCAGCAGCCTGGGATAAAGGCTGCTGGCCTTGCTCTTCTTCTGATCACTTGTGGTGAACAGGTCTTCTCATCTTGCTCGGGCTTTATCACCTTCTTCTAAGGATGCCCCGGCTTCTCTCCAATTACTGAATGCTCAGACAAATAATATCTTTATCTTTGGTCTGGTCCAGTCTCAGTCCTGGTCTTGGACAACTCAAATGCACACCACTGATTTGGCTCTGTTCACGTGTGCACGTGCATGCATGCATGCATGCACTTCTCCTGTCCTCTTCTTGGTGCAGTAGACCCACAGAGGGTGTAATCAATTATAGCACACACCTTCTCCGAACTTCACACACTTTATCCAATTTGTTTACACACTTAGAGTGTGTTCTACTTTAGTGTGGATGTCCTCCTTTCAACTTCTTCTAAGTGTGTTCACTTTTAGTGCACACCTAGGTTCGGCCACTTCTTTAGTTTGCACACACAAATTCTTCACTTAGCATACACTTGTAGTGACCTTCCTCTTCTTGTTGGACACACACACTTTAGTGTTCTTTTAGTTGTTCTTCAATAGTGTGCACACACAAGGATACGACCTCTTCCACTTGCACACACTTCCTCTCGGCCTTTTTCACTTCACACACAATGTGTGGTATTCCACTTCACTTGGCACACAAGGCACTAAGGCTCGGCCTTCTCTTCCCTTCTTGCACACACACCCGAACACCTACTGCCCTTCTTTGCACTTAGCACACACACAAGGGAAAATGTGGCTACGGCCTTCCACTTCTCTTGGCACACAAGGTTTACTCTTTTATTCTTCTTTGCACACACCCAAGGTATCCTCGGCCGTCTTCCTCCTTCACTTGGCACACAAGCACAAGTCTCGGGTCTTCTTCAACACACCCACTGCTCAAATATAAAATGAAGGCGCGCAAGGGGTGCGGCCAACTTCTTTTCTTTTATCGTGCAAGGACTTGGGTGCACAAGCACTCGGGTGTGCAGTATGCAACACCATGAGGCGCGCAAGCCACAAGGGTGCAAAGACACCTTGGGCGCGCAAGCTTCTCCTGCCGCGCAAGTATGCGGGCAGGGAGAGCTCTTCCTGTCGCGCAAATAATGCGCACAGGGGACTCCTCCTCCTCCTTCTTCTTGTCGCGCAAAGATGTTGCGCGCAAGGAACTCAGCCACGCAAGTTTACTTGCGCGGGGCTTCAACATCGCGAGGCAGAGGCTTCGCGGGACACAAATCTTCAACAAGAACTTCAGCAAGCAGCACAGAGGGCTCGGCCTCATTTTTATAGGCAGAGGATCCTCAAATTATCCGCGTGTAATAACTTCAAACACCCGAGATCTTCGGATCTTCAAGATTTCCAAAATCTTGATTTTTATACTCTGTTTCAACGCGGGTTTCCTTTTCTTTTCCTTCGGTTTCCTCCACGTGCATGCGACTTAGAACGCATGCACGGCCTTCGTTTAGGCTTACCTCATGCAAAACATCAACCCGGTGCCTCGGCAACTTCGTTTTCCTCGGCCAACATCGAATTCCCTCATTTGTTGCATGCACGTGTATTCTTGGGCATGATCCTGTTCGTTATGGCCAGACGAGCGCGAGGGTGGCATCACTTCGATCAGCGGTGGCCGGGAGCTCGAGAACGGGTGGTCGGATGGCCTCTGGTTCAGCGGCGTCGCGGGTGGCTTCGGCTCGAGCTCGAGGAAGGAGACGAGCTCTCGGCCGTCGGATCAGGCGTTTGAGATACATCGGGCGGCCTGGATTAGATCGCGGCGCCGCGGATCAGATGTGCGGCGCAGATCAAGCGCGCGATGGCTCGGACGGCCAGGATCTCTTCCGCGGGAAAATCCCGCGTCCCACATCGAAACGCCGACCAGTTTTCTCACGGCTTATTACCCTGGCTCTCACCGCTACTCGCCAGTTGAATCCTCTCCCTCCACGGTGCCTCCCCGCACCGTGTTCTCCCTGCGGGCGCGCTCTGCGCCCACTATGCCTCCTGCGGGCGCGCCACTGGCGCCCACTATGCACACTGCGCTCCTCCGGGCGTGCCCCAGCGCCTCTGTGGTGTCTGCGGGTGTGCCCTTGCCGCCCTGAGCTCGCCCCACGGGTTCCCCCTTGGGCGTGGCGCCTTAGGCCCACATGAGCCTTGGGGTTGAACCCACAAGGTGCTCACGGGCTGGCCATATTTTTTGGCAAAGTAACAAATAGGACTTTGTCAAAAACAAAGTCCTCCATCAAAAATACCAATTCTAAATGCCAAATGCCTCCTCCTCTTCTTCTAAGCCATTCTTTCCATTTCTTCTTCATCCTTCTTCCACAAACATCCTCATCTCCTTTCAATCATGTATTCTAGACTTATGAGACATTTGTAGAAGGTTCTTCATCAGCCGAATCACTTGATCAATTATTTCTTCTTCATTAGAATTCCTTCATTCTTCTTCAACATTTATTCATCACTTTGTAATGGAATTCACGAAGGGTCTTCATCTTCAACTGAGCTCCTGAATCACTTAAATTCTTCAATGTGCCTCATTGATCTAATCAGAGATCAATTGGATCAACTTCAAATTCACATGCACTAAGTGATAGTGCATGGACTTCATTAATGCACATCATCCACTTAGTAGTTGAGGATGGAACTCCTTTCAACTCCTCATGCATTGTCACTACAATGCATGGTCTTCTAATCATGTTGTGACTTTGTATCATCAGGATACAAGTTCTATGAACTTATAGAGCAGCTCAACAATCGTCAGATTTTCTTAGAGAATGTTTCAACCATCATCTCCTATGTCACTTAGTGAATCTCCTAAGTGACATGCATCTGTGTACCATGGCCATTCTCCTTCATCACCATCACCATCACATCCTTTGACATTCACATCTTGACTCCTTGACATCCATTCATTCCAAGACAACTTCATGCCTCATTGACAACAAATGCAACACAATGCACTTCAGTTTATAGACATTGGATGAGATAAAATATTTGTTTCTAAGTTTTAATTGATCATTAAGTTTGGTCAGCAACCTAAGGATTTTAATGTTGTTAAAAAAATTAAGGAACCAACATTTGGTGAAAATTTTTCTAGGGTGAATTTTTTCAAATTTGAAAATAGTCATCATTTATAATAATCTAATAAAAATCCTTTGGCTGAAAAATTTCCATTATAAGTTGAACATTATGTTTCATGCACAGATGAGTCTAATCAAATTTAAATTTTGGATAACTTTCCATATTTAGACAGCAATTATTTTCCTAGTTTTAAGTTTAAAGTTGAAGATGAATTTTATGTGTCTAACATAAATAATTTTTAATAGAACATGAGGATGATTTCCCCTCAAAAAATAATTTTTAAACATTTTTATATAGTTTAGGGAGAGTTTTGAAAATAATTATATTATTTTTCATTGATAATTATTCATAAATATGATCTGGTATCTCATGAGAGTGGGTTGTCCGCTTTCGATTGTAGAGAAGTAAAATATAGAAACGGTTATTAAATTCAAAACTAGACTAGTTTCCTATATCATTTATGAAACATATTAAAGATCATGGAACTCACAGGCCTTAGAGCCTTCCATCTAGTGAAAAAACTCCAATTTTGGATCTTAAACCACTCCAAACACACCTCAAATACTCATTTTTAAGTGATAATTCAATGATACTTGTTATTATTATTTTTTAACTGAAATAAAATTAAGAAGTAAATTTTTTGAGTGTTCTGAAAAATTAAAAATTTGTATTTATTTGGTCTGTAGTGGATATTAAAGGGATTATCCCTTCATTATTCATGCATAAGATTACTATTTAACTAAACCAAAAATTGAGAGTTTAGGGTAAAAAGATATTGAATACAAATATTAAATAGGTTGTGAGATAAGATGTTATCAATCTTCATGATACTAGCATCATTTTACATATTTCAAATAGAACTTCAGACAGTCCTATCAAAGTAGTCTCAGAGAAAGAAGTATTCCGTATTGTGAACAATGAAAATAATGAAACAATTCATGTTAATAAATAAACCAGATGGAGATTCTATTTATATTACAAAAAGTTAAATTATGAAACTAGGAAACACCTTTTTCCAATGTCATTATTTGATCAAATGCTTCAGAATATTTTTGTGAATGCATTATTTTTTTGGATCATTATTCTATTTATAACTATATTCATGTTTCCCCTAAAAAATATATAACCACTTTCACATACCCATTTGTAACATTTTCTCGTCAGTGAATTCCCATTGAAATGTGTGGTTCCCCAACCACATTTAAAATGATAATGATGGAAATATTTTAAGAAATTATTTAGAGGATCATTGAGGATTTATGGATGACTTTTCCATTGGTGGAAGAAATTTTGAGAGTTATTTGTAGAATTTGGAGTTGATTTTAGAGTGGTTTTAAGAGAATAAATTAGTTCAAAACGGGGAGAAATCCCGGTTTATGTACACTGAAAAAAAAAATTGATAGTACATAAAGTGTCTTGGAGAGGAATAGAGGTTGAAAACTAAAAAATATAAGTGATTAAAAAATTTATTCCACTTAAAAATGTCAAAGATGTTAGGATTTTTATAGGGAATGATTTTTTTAATGGAGGTCTATCAAATAATTTTAAAAAATTAAAAATACCTTGTATTAATTATTTGTTAAGGATACACCATTTTTCTTTGGAAATAATTGTTTAAAATATTTTAATTTTTTTAAGGACAAACTCACTTCATCACTCATCATCACTACACTTGATTGGAAATTTCATTTTAAAATTAGGTGTTATGCTTCTGATATAGTTGTATGAGTTATTTTATAAATAATAAAAGATAAAATATTTCATGTGGTTTTTTATCCTAGTAGAGATCTTGTTGAATATCAAAGGAACTACACCACTATTGAGATCTGTTTTTTGTTGTTATTTTATCTATAGAAAATTTTTGGTAGTAACTTTTAGGTTTTAAAATAATAGTCATTATATACCACACAACCATTAAGTATCTAGTGTTAAATAAAGAGGTTAAACATAGACTCATTTTTTTTGTTACTTTTATTACATGAGTTTTATTTAGAGATTATAGAAAAATAAAGTGTTTTTTCATATGTTTCATATCATTTATCTAAGTTTTCTATAATAGAGTGTGAAGATACTAAGGAGATTGATTCTACCATTCCTGATGAAAATTTACTCACCATTTCAATTAAGAAATTTGTTTGATTGAAGATGTCTCCATTTTCTTGGAAGTAGGATTTATACAGAAATATTTTTCACCTGATCAAGGGAAAAAATTTATATTGAAACTTAAATACTATATGTGAGATAATCCATTGATTTTAAGAGGTTTAAAAATAGAATATTGAATATTTGTGTATTTGAATAAGTGATTTTAGGTATTTTGGATAGTTTTCACTCCTAACCTTAAGGAGAAAATCATGGAGGAGATAGAATATCTCAAATATACCTTCAAGAAAGATTTTGTTGACCTTATTAGTTAAATTATTCTATGAACTTTTTTTTATCTATGGTAAATAAAAAATTATAGAAAATGTGACATGAAAGTAGGAGCTTCCCAAGAAAGCTATTTTGGAAGTTGATGTTTTTTGTCTTTGGGGATTAGACTTTATGAGACCATTCAAATTTTATCATAGTAATGAGTATATATAAATTATTTTTTATTATGTTTCTAAGTAGGTTTAGATAGTGTGATTTCACAACAATATACCTAAAAATGTTATCGAATTCATCAAAAATAATATTTTCATAGGATTTGGGGTGCCCAAGGTTTTATCACAGATAATGGAACTAATTTAAATAATTTAAAGTTAAAAAAATAGATGGATAAGTATGGGTGTTCCCATAGAATAGGAATGGATTACCATTCAAAATAGAGTGGATAGGATGAAAACTTAAAATAGAGAGCTTTAATAGATTTTAGAGAAAATTTGACTTAACTCTATTGTGGATTGGTCCTTGAAATTATATGAAGAATTATGGGCCAATATAATTGAATTAAAAACCCCAATTGGTATAAATACATAGAGTTTAATGTTTGGGAAATCATTCCATTTATATATGGAGTTGAAATATTAGTCATACTGGGATGTTAAGGATTTAATCATTGATTTTATGTCTACTAGAGAGTGAGTATTTCTTTATATTAGTGAGTTGGATGAAATTAATAGCGAGTAATATTAAAAATCTGGGATTTATAAAGATTGGGATAAGGTTTTTCATGATTCTATTATTCAAAATAAAGAATTCAAGACTTTTTATAAGGTCTTATTATTCAGTAGATTAATTAATATCTCTCTAGTAAAGTTTAAATTTAAGTGGTTTATACCTTTCACTATTCTGAAAGTTAAAAAAAATGAAGTTGTTGATATTATTATTGGAGAGAATAAATTAATTGTGGTAAATGTTTAGAGGATAAAAAAATATTTTAAAGGGTTTCCAAATATATTGGCCACCATATTGGTGATTTAAAATATAGTTTTCACTGAATAATAACTAAAGACTTTAAATTCAGTGCTTCATGGGATTCAACCATTGTCATTTCCTGTGTTTTTTATCTTTTGTTTTTTTAAAGAATAATGTGATGGTTTGATATGTCTGTTACTCTCTGTTTTTAATTGGATTTAATTCTTGGTATTTATCTATTTTTCATAAAGAAGGTTGTAGGTGTGGTTAAAATAGAATAGAAGTAGATAATTTTTTCCCAAGTAAAAGAGAAGCAATGTGTTTTATCTTTTCTAGATAAAAGTTCCCACAAACGCTTCCTATGGTGTCATAACATGGGAGATTAATCATTTAAAGTCTGATATTATTATATTTTAATTTTTAGGAACTAAGAGTATATTAAATTAGAGGGGATTTTATTAAATTCTTATAGGGAATAGATATTTTGGATTAACTCAATACAAAAATCCTTTTAAATTATGGGAGTGTTTGTTTAAAGTGTTGTATTTTTACTCTATTTATTTGATTTTTATTTATTTCATTGCAAGATATCTGATAATTAAGCTATATTTTTTTTACTATTATCACATTGTGAATTTAAGTTTAGGAAAGTCAATTCAATATCTATTTTATTAAACTGATTATACATCTTTTTTTGGGTGTTAATCGTGTTCTTTTCTTGGTTCATGAAAATCAAAGTTGAAACAAACATTAAAACATCCTAAAACCCAAAAACAATGAATTAGTTCCAATTTTTTTATTATTTCATAGTCAATATTATCATACTAATATGTTGTACTCCTTTCAAAATATATGTTTTATGAATTAAATATTATAAATATACCTTTTAAGTATATTTTTAAAATATTTTTTTTTCAAAACATCTTGTTTCTACTATCTTCTGACCCTTAAAAATATTTTGAAATTTTCTAATTTTAAAATACTTTTGAATTAAAATTCTTAAAGTGTTTATCCCACTATAAATGTAAACAATGGGGACATTATTGGATTTTATGTGTAGGTAATGGGTATTATTTATTGATCATAAATATACTTCAGAGTTCACCCCATCAAAATCCCCCAAAAAATATCAATATTGTGAGTTTTTTATAATTAATTGATTATTTTCAATGGTCGATAATTTTTATTAATTTGAATAACATGATTCCACTTTGAAGATATTACTCTTTCTAACATTATAGATTTAATTGGGTAAATCATATCTCTTTAATTATTAATAAAAATGGATTTTGTTAAAAAAATTGGGAAAATATTATATAATCTTCAATGGATTTTAATATTTTTAATTTGAATTTAACATATAAGATATGTATCTAAATGGATTATGAAATGAAAATCCTAATTAAGATTGAGCCTGTTTTTTTTCATCTATTTATTCGTTAATCGTTTACTGTTGCATGGGTAATTTACTCCATCATTAAATTATCACTCCACCATATTCAAAAATGTGTCTAATTGTTATGGAATCTTACATTATTTGACTCTATTCTCCTAGAGGTAAAGAGAACATTGGAATTCTAGTTGTTTTCGAAATAAACTTTTTTAAATTCATTTTAAAATTTAAATTTATAATCATTATTTGTAAAAATGTTACAAAATTTTCATATAAGATATCTAATTTGAGAGGGAATTCACATTTTTCAACTTTAGAGAATCCATAAGGGGAAATATTTTAAAAAATTAATTCACTGTGAAATAAAAATTTTGGAACTTAATATTCATTTTCAACCAATATAATATGTACTAACTATTTTCTCAATTACAAGAAATATATTTAGAGTTAGAGAATTTTATGTGGCCTTTTATTATCTTATTTTTTTACATAATTATTTTTTTATTATTTATATATTTATATTAATTTATTCTTTTAATGGTTAATTATAATTAAGTGTTTATTTTTTAGTAAAATTTTGGAATTTTTGGTAATTATATTTCTTTTGTTTTTTTCTATTTTTAGATTGTCTTGTGTTTATCATTTTAATTATTAATTTATTTCATTTCTGTATTTCCAATTTCAATTTCAATTTAAATCATTATTATAAAATTTATTAGTTTATTGAATTAAATATTAATTCCTTTTTTTGTTTTTAAATTGTTCTCAAACCTTTCTATGTAAATTTAATGTAATTAATATGTGACTTTTTTTGGTGTGGTCCGCCTATGAGTATTTTTTACAAAAATATATTCTATAACCCCATTTCGGTAAATATATACCCTAGGTTTGAATAAAACATTAGGTTTTGGAACCTAATGATTGTTAATGAAACCTTTTTTGGAAGTATTAACCCAAAAATAGTGAGTATATACCCTATGTTTGAATCAAACATTCTTTTTGGGTACCTAATGTTCATTGGAGAACCCCACATTAGAGAATTTTATCCCCAGGATTCATGATGAACCTCTCATATCATAAGCTTAACATGGTTACAGATACATACCCAACTCCGTTAAAGCTTTGAATAGGGACTTAATAAAGTGGTAATTTCTGCTGATGTTTTCTCTTAGACTTAATGTTAGAAATTTTTTGGAACTTGAATCTAATTAATTTTTATGATCAGAAACCCTTTAATATGTAGATTAATGGCACATTAGAATATGTTCAGGCACAGGATCAATATATAGGTAGAGGCATCTAGAATAGAGGTGGTGATCTAGAGGATTCCTCTTGAAGCTTCTAGAATTTTTTCAATAGACCTAACAGATCGCATGAAGGTGTGTTGCAGTTGTTAGAAGATTTTTTCTTAAGTAACATTATTGGGGTTGAACACATTTATTAGTTCCACATGGTTGATTCAAAGTGTTAGTGACCAACCTTAAAAATAAAGATAAATTTAGAGAATGGGAGTAACATTAGAGATGCACTAATTTTTTTTCATAGAGCAGAGTGGGGTGAGGGGTAGATGGTAGTGCAGGATCTTATTGAGGAGCATAAATTCTAGGTAAAACTCATAATCTTATTCTTCTTCCTTTATTTATGATTTTCTTTCTCTTTTATTTTTATTTGATAAATCAAAAAAACTAGCCAAACTTCTTCTTTGGGAATTAAATTGATTGGTTTAATCATTTTACTTTTTCATGGAAATTTTTCATATAATTTGTATTTTCCTCTAGAAATTCATTTTCCAAACAATATAATCCTTTGGTGAGATCAATTTTGATTTAATTTTTTAAAACATTTTAGTGGTTGGATGAATCTTGGAAGTCGCGAGCTACAAAAATAATTGCATTATAGATTAATCTGTTGGAAAAGGAGATTGACCAAATTAATTTTTTGTATGCACATAAAATTAACCTTCCACAAAGAATAAATGTATTTTTAAATCATGTAGTTAAAGTACCCCTGCTTTTCATCCTTTCTCTTCCTCTTTTTATGTGTTATCATTCATCTATTTTCACTTAATCTCTTTCAAATCATCACCTTCTTCTTATCTATATTCATAAAGATTATTTTCAATGTAGCTATTTACACATGTGTGTTTTTGTTTTTTTTTTTGGATTTATTATTTGTATTTCACTCATAATGTCCTTCTGTTTGGATTTTATTCCTATATTTCTACTATATAGTAGATTTTAGAATTAAAATTTGGGGTAATCAATGACTTATTCACTAATAATCATTCTTCTAAGTTTAATATGTTCAGATATTTATTATTTATTAAAATATTATATCTTTTCTCTATGGGTAAAATTATTTTTCCAGCTCAAATATTCTTTAATAATGAATTTCTTTCTCAAAAAATTGAATTTTTCTTTGAAAAATCTCATCTCCTTTTAAGATATTGTTTCTTTCACTTCCATGTTCATTATTCCTAAATAAATTTTATTTTATTATTTTGAAATTAAAATATGTGTTTAATCATGTGATCTTCCTATTTTCCATTATAACTTTTCAAGGAAAATTTTTACAAAGTATGTTTATGATGTGGGTTTTCAAAAAAGTTAATTCAACGTATTAAAAAGGACTTCCATCAAATGTTTTATCTTCCATTCCACATTTCCTCTATATAATACTTATTTCATTTTCAAAAATCCATTATAGAATATTCTTTTTTAAAATTGAAAGTCATAAAAAATCACTTCATCTTTTTGAAAAAAAACTTTTGAATGTGACCCATAACATCATCTTTTATGAGTATGGTTAAAATGTTTTCAAAAAAATAATTTACTGTTTATCTCACAATATGATATTTATTATTAATTAATATTACTTTCTAAGTTTTAAAATGGCATTCAAAATGATTTTAAAACTTTTTTATTTCTAAAAAAAAGAAATTAATACTATATTATTTGAAATTAAAAGATTTATTTTTCAAAGGAATTTGTGATTTTAGAAGGGATTTTAGAAGATTGTGTTTTCAAGAAATAATTTTTCAAAGTTATCATTTCATCTCAAATAATGTTTTTGAAAGCATATTCCCTTTATAAAATTTTCTTTCTAGAAACTCTATTTTGTTTTTAAAGTTTAATTTTAAAGAAAACTCAAACTCAAAGTATTTCATTTTAAAGAAAAAATTTAAACAATTTTCCAAGAATTTTAAAATGGGTGGTTTCTTATTGTTTTTAAATGTGATGTATCCAATATTTTAAAAATGTTGTTTTCATATATGTGGAAATCATTATACCTTCATTATGTTACATTGGGAATTTTTTTCACCATTCATCTTTTTTATCTAGGTTTCTAATGGAATATTCAAGTAAAGTTTACATGAAACTTGTATCTCTTCTATCGGATAATTAAGTGATGTTTGAAGTATGAATTTTTTTCATATTTAAATTGAATATATATGTATAGATGATTATTATTTGATGGTTTGGGTCACATATCTCCATATAATACATTAGTTAAAGATTTATATCACATAATATGATTGTGGGAATTGAGTATTGATGATCACTACACTATAAGAATCAGGAGGTGATACATGTTATACTATTTTACGGGAATCGGGTAGTGATGTTTCTCCACTATGTTATGGTAATTAGGTAGTGATTTATTATTTATTATTTTTATGGGAATAAAATAGTGATCCCAACAATACTATGGGATTTAGTTAGTGATTCATGATCCACCATGTTATGACAAATGGTTAGTCATTCCCTCTCAACTATATTATGATTTATAAGCCTATGTTAGTGTCATAACATTCTTTTATACTTCATTTCTATGGAATTCCATATCATTATGACTATAATTATGCTATATGGATCATGCTTATCGCATCATGATTCCTCACTCATATTCCATGTTATATGTTTTCTCTTTTGTGATTATATGTATTGATATCATGAATTATGGAAAACTCTTGTTGTTTTCTGTTATTTTTAATAAGATATTTCTTCCCTAATCATGTTTTCTCATATTCTTATGATCTAACCCCTGAGGAAATATTGATGATTTTTTTCCTTCTTGATAATTTTATCTCACTTACTTCTTATATTTCCATTCCCTAGGTTATGAGGATGAGTATAACCAATAAAAAGTCTAGAAGGAAGTCTATTGTGGTTTGATTATAGAAAAATGTTAAAAAGTATCATAAAATAAGTTTCTTATATAGATTATCCATAAAGATGATAAAACTTCTATTATTGGGATTATATGATTTACTTTTAGATGAAATGATTAATTTTTTTAGATATATTTATGTTTAGTGTGGGTCATCTCACATTGTATAAATGTTGGTGTATAAAGAATTTTTCTTTAACACCAAACTAGGGATTTTGGGTATGGGTTTTTAATATTTATTATTAGAGTAGGGTTTATATATTTTTTATTATTATTTTAGATCTTTTATATACTAGGATAAAATAATTTTTCATAAAATCCTAAATATAAGCCTAAGTATAGGATAAAATCCTATGTTTTTTTTGTAAAGTATAAATTGTGTGAATTGGAATAAATGTATATGGATACAAAAATATGCAATGTGTCGGCCATATTTAAGTGTAGCGATTGAATCATATTAAATGAATTTTTTGATAAATATTTAAGTTTTCATTTAATAATATTCATCTAACACATGTATTGTCATGTATATATTAAATACATATAATAATAAATATATGTATATGATATATATAAATTTATTTCTCCCAAATGGTTTCTATTATCAATCCTTTATGAATGGATTAAATAGATTGAATATTCATTGAATATGATTAAATGAATTAATGTTAATAAGAATAAATGTATATTGATACGTAAATATAGATGATTAATTTCATTTAATGAAAAACATCATGGATGGAAAAATAAAGGGATTTGATCCTTACTAATGATGATAGGAAATTGTTAGAAAGCCTCTCAATTATCTCTTCCTCGTATACTTTTGTTCATTATATGAGATGAAGGAGCTATAACCCTTTCAGTATTTGGGTACCGTTAGGATATGATTATAGATCCATTGGTTGGTGTTCCCCCCTCGGAGGCATGGTGCTTTTGTTCACTACTTCGTGATCTTCATCAATCATTATCCATTACCAAGGAAGAAGAAGATTTTTGTCGTTGAGGTTTTCGATGTACTCTATTTTATAGATTTATTTACAAGTTGATTCTCAAAGATTGATTGACCTATGTTTGGGTTATCTTCCACTACATATGATTATAAGGGGATTATGAAAAAAACCCATCGGTGGTATAAAAGTTGACGATTCTTTGATGAATCAATATGTTTATTATTTTAGGAAAAATATGTTTTAACTATAAAATAATATTTTTCAAGATTGGAAATATATATGAAAAGTTTATATATATTACTCTTTTTTATGAAAATAAATAAATAATTTATTTTAACCAATAGAATTCAGTTTTGAATTGAATTATATTATTTATAAATTGTTTATAAATAATGAAAAATGTATTTTTAAATATTAATATAAATTTATAAATGTGTTTTAAAAATTAATTAATTATAAAATTTTGGTAATTAGTTGACAAATATTTTTAAAAAAATATATAACTTTTGTCAAATTAAATCTCATTCTCAATGATATAGAAATTAATGGATTATTTATAAATCCTAAAAGTAGAGTTATGAAGTGTTTATGAATTATAACATATATCATATTTAGATTATATAAAAATATTTATATAATATATATTGAATTATAAAATGTTTATAACTCAATAAATATTATATAAATTCCATTTAGTATAAAATTTGAAAAGGTTTGATATAAAATTTTTATAATATTTATAATTTATAAAAATGATTTTAATTGGAATTTATTTATGAATAGTTCATAAATGTCTCATATTCTAAAGAATAAATATTTATTTATTTATTAAATTTCCTTAATATTCATATACAGTTCCTAATTAATTAATTTGAAATTATTCAAATTATAGGGGATTTATTTGGATATTATTTAAGCTGCATCAAAATGTGTTTTAATAATTGTTATCATAAATCTTTGAATAATAGTAAAGTAAATAATATTTAGATTTTTCAAAAGGTTTAAAAAATATAAATCAAATTATAAATAGTTTATAATTCACGTAACATTATATATTTAATAGGAAATTCCATATTATGATAAATATGAAATAGTTAATATTGGAAATAATATAAAGAGTTTATATTCAAAATTAGGCAATGGTCGTACTGTTAAAGATGAAATTTTAAAATGGTTTATAATTATATTTTATTTATGAAATTTTTCATAAATTTTTAATCCATATTTAAATAATTAAATTGTTAATTTACTTAAATATTATTTATAGTTTTATTTATAGTTATAAATTTTTTATATTATGAATGAATATGTGATAAAATTTATATAATGAATTTCTTCTATAATAGATCTTTCCATATCATGCTTGGTTTGATATCATAAAAAAAATCATCCACCTTGACCTTGGTTTTTAATTATAGTTATGATATTGAGACTAGTTATTGGGAATAGTTTTTTTCATATTAGGTTTTAGAGCATTCGTGAATTGAATTCTATCTTGAGAAAATTCTCCCTGGGTAGAGGGGCTTAGGGTTGGACCACCAACATTCTTGGAGGCTTTCCTTGGCTAGGAAAGTGAATGTGGTTGTCTATTTTTCACTCCAAGATTACTCATGTGTAGTTTTTCAATCTCATATAACCCTATTCCTTTATATGAAATTTTCATGTGCCTTACACAATGATGCATTTGGATATGTATTAAAATAATTTAATTTTTTTTGGGTGATTAACATAAACTTTTGGGTAGTATAAAGTGTTACACATTAATGTGGTGTGAACACATTAATTTTGTGATTGTGAATGGGATTCCAAAACTTAATTATTATAAGCATGGAAACACCGATAGGGAATAAGTCATGGAAAGATAATGATTATATATGATGTATGATTTATTAATTTAATATTAATGTGATGTATATAAAATTTATGAGGCCATAAAAGAAAACTATTCAAATACTAAGTCTGAGATTTATTCTAATGAAACATGTGTCAGGTACTCAATCATCCAACATGGTACTTTCATTACATATCAGGGTTCCCCTATATTATCTTATGTTAGGTAAGAAAGTAATGAGTAACTCATAATTATTCAATGATTAGTTTCACACTATAGAGGGGTGACACTATGTTTTCTTGTGTTAGATTGTTTTTAATGTTTTCTTTAGGTTATACTTGCCTAGAAAACCCCAAGGGTTGGGATACTAGAGAAATAAAATTGATTAAATCTATATGATGTATTTGGATAAAATTATATCCACTAAAATATCCAAGAAACACAACAATTGTGATTGGGATGATTCTATACCTAAATAACTAAGCGGTGAGTCTCGTGACATAGTGGGGTCATTTTCATAGTGAAATATTGATATTGGATAAATAAAAGGATATAATGAATGGTTTCATAAATTTTAGTAGTATGAATTTCATTAAAATTACTTTATGGAAAGATATAAGACATTATATTAATTTTATAAAAAGTTATGTTATAGATAAATGGATCTTCAACATCAAACTAAAAATTATATTAATTCTTAGAAGGAGGAGAATAAATTAATAAATTCCTAAGACATGTATCTTAGGAAAAGCACTTGAGCAAGAGATATATTATATGTGTTAGAATAGTTCCTTCTTTAGTAACCAAGTGTTGAAGTTGTCCAATAAGTGAATCTAGTTTATTATGGGAACATAATGTGATTCATGTATGGTTTCAGAGGAATTATATACTAAATGACCCAAGGAATTTTAGTCTCCACAAATGTAATGAATATTATTGATTACATCAATGATTGTAGTCTCATTTACTCAATATTATTGGGTATATCAAGTAAAATTCAATATGATTGAATAATTTTATAACTTGTAAAGAATAAAAGTTTTCTTTAAACATCATTGTTTATAGAAATAAATTCTATTTTTCTAATAGATAATGATATCATATGTATGTTTTACAAAGTTTTGTAAATACATAAAAAGTAAAAAAGATGAAAAGAATTAAATCTTGAATATTTTTTTCAAGTAATGGAGCAAAGAATTTGTTTCATTGATAACTAGAATGATTAGACCTTGGATAAACTCATAATAATATGTGTCAAATATCTTATTTTTCTCTTGATAAGATTTTATAAAAAATGTTTTTTTCAATGAAATAAGATGGGTGTTTTTACACATGGTTTATGATTACTTTAATTCTATAACATTATTTGAAGGGGAGACTAAAATGGTTTATTCTAGTTAGGGAATTTATCCTATTATAATTTATATAAATGTTACGAAAATATTATTGAATTCAATGAAAAATTTACCTGATATTATTAAAGTGTTGAGACTTAAAGAGCTAGGCATATGATGTCTAGATTCAGGTACTATATAGATAGTACAAGTGCGTAAAATTTCAAACCACAAGAAGAAACTGTTAGTTGTAAGGTTCAAAAAAATTATTCCAAAAAATAATCAAGGTCACTGAAACCTATGGATATAAAAAAATAATGTTAATAATTCAATATTATTGGATTATTAAAGATATACATAATGTATTTTATGAAAATTATAGGAATTACCATATCATCTAAGGATGTTAGAGATATTATTCTCCGATTTTTGAATGGTATATGATACTGAATGTATATTTTAAAAAGTGTTATAAATATACATGAGTCAAAAATAAAAGGATTAATTGATTGAGATTGTATCTTATATTCATAAAATGAAGTGAATAGTTATTATATCTATAATATGAATATAAAGTATTTCATCAAGCTCAAATGAAACCAAGTAAAGAAAATGTATCTTCATCTTGCTTCTCTTATAAATTAATAGGATGTTAGATAAAAAATAGTTGTTATGATGATTGAATGTATACACATGATTTATGAATCATCGTATTCTATAACATGTTTTAAGAAGATGATTTGTATAATGTGCTTGTCCAAGATAAAAATATTTACCCTTTTTTTAATATGTGGCAAGGTGTACCAACCAACCATTTATGGTATATTTTAACAAAGTCTTCCTTTCAATTAAGAATGTTCCAAACAAATACAACACCATATATGAAATGGAAAGATGGTTTATTTTTTAATATTCCTAATAAAAGAAAATAAATGTTATTTTCTAAAACACAAAGTATGTTGTTTTAAATCCTAGAAAAAAATTACAAATAGAATATGAAGTCCAAGATTCTAGTGGCAGTTTATATAGACTTATATAAGTTCAAAGTTAAAAAATATAAAAGTGTTACCATGTGAGTTTAAGTTACTTTTTGCATAATATCTTGAATATTTAGGGTATATGATAGTAATGAAAATTTTTAACATTTAAAATTAGTTAATGTGAGAATGTGAATATTATTGTTAACTAAAGGATTATACAAATCTAATATTATGGTGATTATTTGATGAATAACCTAAAAATTTTAGTATATTTGATTATAAATAAATATAAATAGTTATAGTTAGTAATCACTAGAAATTAAATTACATTTTATATTTTAAAAGAAGTTCTATGAAATTATAGTAATTAAAAAGGTAAATAGTTACATTATTTACTATGATAATGTTAAATTCACTTGATATACTAAAATAGTTTAAGATATAATGTAAATAAAAATGTAAAGAGTTATATTTAGTTATGATAAAAAATGAAAGACACACATCCTAAATGATTATACCAGTCAAAATGAAAATTGAATTTCACTTTATACAAATATATAATAAAAGAGTTTAAGGATATGATGGTAAAGATAAATGTAAATATTTACATTTATTTACCATAAAAAAGTTTTGTCAATTTCTCATAAAAGATTTTAGGGTATGGTGGTGTTGAAAAATATAAACAGTAACATTAGTTACTCTAAAAACAATTGATATCATTATATCCTAAAAGAGTTTAGGATGTGATGGTAAAGTGAGAGTGTAAATAGTTAAAATATTTATAAAATGTTTCAAGAAAAAAATTTCAAAAATGATTACTAGGATGATGGTAGTGTACATTGAAATATATCTAAGTAGATAATATGGAAACATTATAACATTTGATGTTATGAATTAAAGTAGTTTGGGTATACGTTTAAAGAGTTAAACCTAAGGCATATTATTCCTAGGTCTCACCGTTATTCAAACTAGGTTTTTTTATAAAATATACTCACTAGCAGGTTCATGTGTTTGTTTTATCATATGGTCACATTTGGATGTTATGGGAATTTGATTTGGATGTAATGTTCAAATTACATTACTATAGCAACCACATGAAGTTTATGTTATATGTATATATGTGTGTGTGTTTAATAATTAAGATATCGGTTTCAATGGTTGTAAAAATATCATTGTATTATAATAAACGTAATCTATCTTTATCATTCATTAATGTGTGATATAATTTATTTTACATGAATGGTCAAATTTTAAATATCCCCTCAAATTAAAAACATAGATATGTCCCTAACTAGTGGTCGTCAGGGAGTTTAATGGGTTGTGATGATATGTAAAGGTTATCATAAATATATTCTTATATTAATTACATATGGTTGTATATGATATATTGTAGAATAGATTAATGGGTAAATATGTAGAGACTTTTTACTTGGACTAATCTACTAAATTATATCTCATGGAATGTCACACATTCATGGAAATACTTAAGGTTGTATTCTTATTATAAGTCATTACGTGAGGTTGGAAAGATACCTAGAATGAGAACCTTTATACTTTGATACCCTTATTACAAAATTCAACATGTGAAGTTAGATATTATAGGGGTGGTTGTGTTTGTTTCCAATCATTTCATTAATTCCAACCAAGATGGGATTTTTCCAATTATATGATGAGAAAATACCTATATATATTGATTGAATTAGACTAAGGGAATTCATGGCCATACTTAGTTGTTTTATATACGATTATTTCAAATGATTGGATAAGTTACATATGATGTGATTATTAGATTGATGAAAAACATGTGATGTATTCATATACTTAGTCAATCTTTTTTGAAGAATCAAGAAATTCATGGGAGGCCTATACTAGATTGACATGTTCTATGTCTAGTGGTTTTTCAATTTCATTGAAAAATGGATTATATATGACACATATGATATATATGATACATCATGTAGTGGAAATTTTCACATCAAGATATGAGTATATTTTCAGAAGATCACACCATACCCCTAAGTATCTTGAGTTGAACTAATGCTTTTCTTTAGGCTGCTCTTTTATTACAACTATAAAATAGATATTTCATAGTTTATATTAATGTTGATATGACCCACAGGGTCACATATCTAGGACCTTGGAAAATGTAATATCCAAAATTTATAAAGATAATAAAGACCCTCTTTTCTAATAATTTATAAGTATTTTTATGTGAAAATATAATTTTTTTCAACAAAAATCACATAGCAAATGTTTTAAAGGATTTACGTATTGGTTAAAGCTCTGTTAGGATCTTGGAATATTCTACGGAATATTTTTGGAGTTAGGTGATGAGTTAGGGTGAGATTTTAAGTCAGTTAGTTCCTCGATGTAGATGAAATAAAAATATTAAATATATTATATTATGTGCATGATTTATCTAAAATAATTGAAAATCTCCAAAACAATGAACTATATGAGAAATATGAAACAACCTTTGGGTTTGGAAATAGGGTTTTACCCTAGTTTTGGCATAACATTTCTACATGTTTAGAATTTTGTAAGATTTTTTGTTAGGATAACTTATTTAATATTTTTATAATTTTATTTTTTTCAAAAATAATTGAATATCGCCCAAATGGTGCGTTGTATGAGAAATCTGATACCACTTTTAGGTCTCGAATGTGGGGTTTACCCTAGGTGGGGTATAACTTTTTTGTGAATCATATATTTAGTCAAATAATGGTTAATGTTCTATTAATTAATATTTTTTATAATATTAATAATCTAAAATGATTTTTCCAATTACTATTCATCCCTTCCATAAATAGGATGACTCCTCCATTCCTACCAATGAGGTAACATAAAAACTCGGTTTTGAATGCATTTTTTACCTGATTAAATTATAAAATCAATAAGGGGGTTAATTTAAACACTCTAGAAAAAAACATTTTGTTGAATCAAGGGTTTAAATGGGATTTTAATTTGGTTATTTTGGAAATGGTGACCGGTACGTGTTTTGGGTCTTAATATATCCAAAACATTTCTCATTGGTTCTCATTAAATTGTGTTGTGTTTGATAAACCTATAAATATTCTTGGGTGTGATCGATCAAGTATCTGGTAGTCCTCTCTTGTGGTTCTAGGCACCTGAATCATCTTCTTCTTCCCTATTAGGCACTATATGTGAGAATTTTATTACTTAGTTTGGTTTCTTTTTATAATTATTCATTCATCTATTTCATTTTTCGATTATTTTAAAATTATTGAAAAAAAGGAATAAAAATTCAAATCTATCAAAAAATTCTATTAAAATATTAAAAAAAGAATAATTATGTGAAATTTTCAAACAATTATTATGAAGAACTATCAAACGATACTTTTTTAAAATTATTTATAGATAATTATAAGAGTTTTTAAATGATAATTGCATGGAATTATGATAAATTACCAAATGATAATTTAAAAAAAAATATTGAAGCATAAAACATCTATTTTTCATTGGTAATCAAAAAATAATAATTATAAAATGATTTTTTTGTGAAATTACAAAAGGATAATTATAAATAATTATCAAGTGATATGAAAGGATAGTTATAAATAATTATCAAGTGATAATTTCAATGAACTGTCAAGATAATTGTGTGAAATTATCAAATATAATTTTAAATAATTATAAAATGATAATTTCACTAAATTTCCAAGGATAATTATATATGCATGTGTTGACATAAAATGATAATTTGAAAATTATCCATGATAAATTAAATATCATCCATTATAAAAAAATATCATCACAGGTGATATTTTAGATGATAATTTTATAATTATTTAGGAGATATAAAATATCATCACATGTAATTTATTTAAAGAATAATTTGAAAATTATCTATGAGAGATAATATATCATTGTATGTGATATTTCAAATGATAATTTGAAAATTGTCAAGGAGAGATAATATATCATCACATGCGATATTTAATTTCTTTTTTAAATAAAATAATTGGTTTCATTCTAGGAACCCTTGATGAACATCAAGATTTAATGTGTTAGTGTTTATTAAAATAAGGTCGTGAAGATGTGTTCATGGCTATTGAGGTTTCCCCTCCAGATATTGGACCACATAGGATGGTTTATCCTTTCATTTGACATTGATGAATTTTGATGTAGGATGTTCCTTACCTTCTTTGGAATGTGTTTACACTTGTTTCCTTGATTGTTATATTTTTTATCATTTTGATTAACCATGCTTGAGTATGATCACCTATGGGTGACTGTATGTGTGTCCCATAAGATCCATTGAGATTCCATGAGTTACATTAGTTTATCCTATATCCATGTTGTGTTATGATCACATGTTGTTGTGTATGCTACTATATACTCACGTTGATATGTTATCACTACTTGAATGCTCACCTTGTATATGTGTTACCATGCCTTGGTTGTTGTTAATAGTATTTGAGATGGGTGGACTATCATTACATATTCATCCTTACTGGGGGATTTCTCTTGATTATGATGATAGTGATGAGGGACTAGAGCACAGGGTGAAGTTTTGTGGTACCTATAGAGTCATGTATAGGGTTTTCTTGAGGTAGACTTGATTTTCCAATTTCCATTCAACGCACGATATCTTGGTCAATGTGAGTGCTAGATATGCTCATCCGAAGGATCTTGGTGAAACCATTTTCTGGAGGGGTTGATGACGTCGAGTATAAACTCCACAACACCATGAGGACGCTGTATATGGGATGATTTTCATCTTCTGACTCATTCAATTATCTTCCAGTATAGAGATGAAGTAGGCATAGTCAAGGAATGTAGAAGCTTGGATGGTGAACTACTAGTCAATTTTAGATTGTATTTTTATGCTTTTAGACATTTATTATTATAATGGAATACTCTGGTATACTTGAGAACATCAAGTTAAGGATGCATTGGTGGCATCCTGCTAAGTCAAGTACTCACACCGTACTCAAGCATTTCGATGCACTTATAGATTTCGTAAGAGACCTAGTGAAGGTCAAGGGACCTATAGTGGATGGATGAGTAGGTGGATTGTGGATCTAGATAAGACCTAGATTGATACTAGAGGACCCCTAAAGTTCTTTTACTAAACATATTTTTAGTTATTCTGGATAGTCCTTCCACATTGGGAGTTTCTTTTATTTGTATGACATGTATTCCATTTACTATCCCTTATGATTACTTTGATTATTTATATATTTTCATTATTTATTATTGAACCTATAACGTGATACTGAGGGTATAGTCTCCCCATTGATTGATGTAGACCCTCACTTATAGTTGGTAGCCTCTTGCATATGGTAAGGCATGCAAGAGGTCATGTAGAGTTCTAACTCAGACCCGATGGATCAGGTTGGGATCTTACAAAATGATATCAGAACATCAGGATTCATAAATTTATTCTTCAATTTTATTTAGGATGGGACCGGATAAACGTGAGATAGGATTATTGGGACTCGGACAAGATAACTTTTCTAGTACATGGCTAGTACTATATAGTGGACCTATGAGTTTCTATAAAGTAGTAAATTTATGTTGTGTTGTAACTTTTGAATAACTCTCCTTGGTTGATGCAAGTGATTTTGACATGTGACTTCAGGAATATCAGTTGTGTTCAAGAATCATGACTAAGAACATAGGTTCACAATCCATGTATATACTTGTTGTTTTGATGAATATTAGTTATTTATTAAATTATTTTATTTTTTCTATCTATCAAGGGTATTTTCTCTAATTGTGTGATATATCTATGTTTCCATGATATTATGATATATATTTATTGTAATATATTAGTTGAACTGAGCATGTTGTTGTGTCAGTATATATATGATGATTGTGACTAATGTGCAGTGACGGATACTAGGATTGATGTTAGGAGGGGTATACCTTGGGTTATGGGTAGATTCCTAGGAAAATCTTATGTGATCCCATATACTATTTATGACTTTCCATGTTCCTAATGTTCCTTATAATATAGAAGATACTACCACGTAGATGTTTGGTGAGACCATCGTCTAACTAGGCTACTCCAAAGAACATACTCACACCAGATACAGTGGTGTAGGTAGTGGTTCCTTATCATCCACCATAGAGATCAATGGTTATCTATGATTTGGATTTCCATATCTAGAACCCTCCAACCTTCTAGGGGATAGGGGGACCATAGTATGATGACAATTTGGTGGATATCATAGAGGGTATCTTTGAATTTGTAGAGACGCCATCATATGAGATGGTGAAGTTGGAAGCCTTTATTCTACAGGGACCTTTTAGGAGTTAGTGGGGAGTTATGGGATAGGTAGGATAATGTGAGGGTCTCACTTGGGATGCCTTAAAGACCCTATGTTTTGAGATTTTTTTACCCACACAGTGATGATTGATCCATCACAGTAGTTCACGAAGCTGCATTAGGGCTTCATGATAGTATAGCCACACTTCGATTGATTTACTGATATCCTCTATTTCACACCACTTCTGGCTAGTAATGAATCCTACAAGGCCTGAATGTTTTAAATTAGACTTAAACCCAACCTTATATAGTAGTTTTAGATCCTACACCTATCCTAAAACTCAATGTATAAGAGGAAATCCCTATCCATTCAGAGGATTCTGTAGGATGGATGATCGGATATTATTTTCCTTACTTTTACTACTCAGACTGGTAAACCTCCCACTAAAATTGTGAACACCTCTTCTGATGGTAGGAATGGGAAGGAGAGAAATATGCAGTGCAGTATTGGCAAGTAAGTGTAGCAGATTTTGGTCTCTTTGGGTTCTTTTGGAAGTGACCCGTAGTGTTTTAACTGTGGGAAATTTGGAAACTACAATCGGGTGTGCATAGTGCTCTAGATCTAGTTCCAAAAGTGTGTAAGGATGGGACACATCCAGTAGATTTGTTCTAGATATTCATCTGGGAGATAGTGACCAACATAGCTAGGGGGAAGAAGGTCCTATAAAAGACCTCAACAGAGGATAAAGACTTCTCATATGACATCAGCATAGGGATAGGATCATAGAGCTGATGCAGGATGGGTTTATGTAGTGGATTAGATTCTAAAAGACAACTTGGAGGTTCCATCCACCGTTCAATATATAAATTTTATCACTTACACTCTATCTACTATTTTATTAAACACTAGTTCATTGCATTCTTTTATATACTCACAATTAGTTGTTGGAATTGACATTCTAGTCAAGTTATCATCTAAGTTAGTATCCCTTAACACACTATTGGTTGTAAAAGTGTATCATCTTCTCTAATGCCTTGAGTTCCCCAATTCATTGTTGGATATGGACATATGTATAAATTCATGATTTTGGATATGATTACTTTAGACGCGATTCCCAATATGGACTAGTTGACCATATTCCGAAATTATATTGAATTCTATCATAGATAGGTATATTTTAACTTGCTAATGGGAGATAAGTTCATGATGACAGTAGAGTGGGAACTGGGATTAGGTCTAGTTGGTTCAAAGCTGAGTCAGTTCAGGATGACTAAAATGCATATGGAAGGCTTGTATCTTTCAGTTGGACCAATGGAAGCACCCTCATTTTTTCCCTATTGTGGATCTCTATCAGGATGTATTTCTAGATTACTTCATAGGACTCACTATTAATAGAGGAGTTGACTTTAAGTTGAAACTAGTACCAGGTGTGCAACACATTTCAATACCCCATATCATATGGATCCAACTAAGTTGAAGGAGCTCAAGGGTAAACTATACAACTTAGAGAGAAGAGGATTTATCATACCTAGTACTTCACCATGGGTGCACATGTTTTTTCAACAAGAAGGCAGACAAATGTATTTGGATATATGTTGATTACCAAAATCTAAACTCGGTGATGGTGAAGAACCGATATCGGTTACCCATGATTTATGATATTTACGGTCATCAATAGGTATCTCGATGGTTCTCAAAGATAGATCGTTGATCAGGCTATCACCAGTTGTCAGTTATAGGGGAGGACATTTCAAGGATGGTATTTCGAAGTAGGAATGTACTGTATGAGAACTTGGTGATGTTTTCCAGGATAAAGAACATGTTGGCAATGTTCTTGGACCTCGTGAACAAGAAATTACATCCATAATTAGACCCATTCATCATAGTAATCATTTATGATATACTTACCTACTCATCGACACTAGAGAAACATGTTAGGCACCTAGAGATAGTCCTGAGTACACTTTGAGCACATATGATTTACGCCAAGTATTCAATGTGTGAATTCTCAATTGAAGACGTGAATTTCATAGGAAATTTAGTGTATGAGACTGGTATATTTGTTTACATAAATAAATTTTAGGTATTTGTGTTCTACATATGTCCTCAAAACATGTTTGATATTAGAATATTTTTTGGTTTAGTAGGATATTACCAATGGTTTAGCCAGGAATTCTCCCAATTATCAGCACCAATGAAAGAACTAATAGTCAAGGGAGTTAATTTTGAATGGTAAGACCATTATAAATTGTCCTACCTTGAGTAACAGCTCGATTACTGACACTCCAGGAGCCTAGGATTGGTTATGTAGTGTACTATGATGCATCAATCATTGGACTGAGAGGGGTGTTGATGCAAATAGAGAAGGTAGTAGCATATGGGCCTCATCAGATATGACCACATGATATGAACTGCCCTACACATGAGTTAGATTTGTATGTTGTGGTCCACACTCCAAAATTACGGAGACACTATCTCTTTGGTGAGATATTCATTATTTACACATACTACAAGATCCTTTGATGTATCTTCATATACGAGGTTATGAACTTGAGATAGAGGATTTGGGATGAGTATATACAGACATTCTACTTTGGGATGGAGTTTGCACCGGGGAAGGGTAATGTCATTGAGGATACTCTTAGTCATAATACATAGGTTGAGAAGGACATAAGTGATAGGTCTTCAGAGGAGTAGTGTTGATTGATAATCTTATTGGATGAGTGGTAGTTCGATGCTTCAAAGGATCATAGATACATGAATTTTTCCCCATTATTGATTATGTCTTCTTCTGTGGACTGGGTGAAGACTGGTCAAGATTTTAACCCAAAGTGTGTTGTGATGAGGCAGCAGCTGGATGGGGTTGACTCGATACCCAGATTGACTTTGGGTGACAATGATGTGATAATGGTACATGGGAGAGTGGTATTTATAGATTCTATCAAAGAGGATATTATAATAAATTACCATACCTCTATATAGGAAATACATTTTGGTGTGACCAAGATATATCATGACTTCAAGTTGTAGTTTTGGTGTGTGGGGATGAAGAGACACATTGCTGGTTTCATCTTTCAATACCTTACCTATTAGAGGGTAAAGGATGAGCACAATCATCCTAGTGTGTTGTTGCAACCACTTTTTATACTTATGTGGAAGTGGGAGGACACCACAATGGACTTTGTGACGGTTTTACCCATGACCCTGGGGATTTTTGATGCATTCTGGTTGATTTTAAATCGACTAAGTAATTTTTATAACTTCTTACTAGTTAGATAGACTCACTTAGTGTAGGAGTTGGTACAGCTCTATGTTCAAGAGATCGTACACATATATATGGATGCATGTTTTACATTGCTCTTTTTGAAGAAATTCCATAAATCCCTAGGGACTCAAGTGAAATTGAGAATGGTGTACTATCCATAGATTGACGGACTGTCCGAGTAGACTATATTCATATTAAATTATATGACTTAATCTCAGATGTTATACATCAATGGAGAATAGGATGATCGTATATCCCTGATTGAGTTTTCATACAACAACAGTTACTAGTTCTGAAGTCACTTTATAAATCTCTTTATGGGAGTTCATGTCTCTCATCAATCTCTTGGCATGTGGTGGGGGATTCTATGGTTTTTGGCCTCAAAATAGTTTAGGATACCTCTAAAAAAGTTAAGCTGATGAAAAATAGGTTGATCACTACATAGATCAAACAAAGATATTGTGTTGACCATAGGAGGACACTATTGTAGTTTTCTATGGGAGATTAGGTTTTCTTGAGAGTGACACCTTGGTTAAGGAATAGACATCTGGGAAATGAGTACAAGATAGCACCATGTTTTGTTGGACCCTTTAGGATCAATGAGTAGATAGGGGCAGTGGAATATCATCTACTCTCTCTTCTCCCTATCGAGGTATGCACGATGTGTTCCATGTGTCATATCTTGATAGGTACATAATATACCCTACATATATTTTTTACTATGATGAAATTTATCTAGGTACTAATGAATCTTATGAAGAGCATTCAGTGTGAATCATAAATCGAAGTGAGAAGGTGTTGTGATGAAAGATGGTACCACTAGTTTGATTTTGATGATAAGAATGATGGATCTAGGAGGAGATGTGGGAATTTGAATATGATATTAAAGCTCAGTGGATTAATTTGTTCGAGAAATACCAATATAGATACTTATCATGGATGAGATGTTGGTAGAGAGGGATAACTGTAATATGTTGAATTTTTAAAGATAATAAAAACATTATTTTCTAATAATTTATAAGTATTTTTTTGTGAAAATGTAATTTTTTTCAATAAAAAGACTTAACAAAAGTTCTAAAGTCTATTCATATAGGTAAAATCCCAGTTATCATCTTGAAATCTTATATTAAATATTTTTAGAGTTATGAACTAATTTAGTGTGAGGTTCTAAGACCCGTAGAGCCTTAGCACATAAGAAATTAAAATATTAAATTTATTATATTATGAGTGTCTGATTTATAAAATAAAATTTAATATCTCCCAAATAGTGTATCGAATGAGAAATTGGATACCACCATTTGGTTTGGGATGAGGGTCTTACCATAGTTTGACATAAAATTTGTGTGTTTCAGGAATTTGGTAAGATCTCATGTGCGGATAACTTATTTAATATTTTTTTATATTGTTTTCTCAATAATAATTTAATATCTCCCAAATGGTGTGTCTTATGAGAAATTTGATACCACTGTTACATCCTAAATGTGGGGTTTACCCTAGGCGGGGTATAACTTTTTCATGTGTCAGGAATTTGGTAAGATCTCAATTATTGTAAATTAAATTAATATTTTTATTATTACTTTAGTTATTTAAAATTATTATTCCCCATTACAATTCATCATTTTGGGCATGCATTGTCTCAAAAATATACTATATTATATTATGACTTTGATGCACACAAATACCATTATTTGTTTTCTTATAAAGTTTCATTTAGTATGTTTCATTAATATATATCATGTTTTTATTTATATATTTGATTAAATAAAAAGATATGGGATGTGTTGTGAAAACACAATCCATAAATTATGTTCGGTGAATGAAGAAATGGATCATCATCCCTACACTATTGGAAAATAGGTCTATACCCATGGTTTTGAAAAAACTATTGGTATAGGGTACCCTTATACCCACAGTTTTCCAAAACCGTGGGTATAGGGATAGTATGTGAACCTGTACCCACGGTTTTCCAAAACCGTGGGTATAGGCCACCTATACCCACGGCTGTGCCAAAAACAGTGGGTATAGGCCACCTATACCCATAGTTGTGCCAAAAACCGTGGGTATAGTTCTCTTTTAAGACCTATACCCACGGTTTTGGAGAAAACCATGGGTATAGGGTATTTTCTGAAGACTTATACTGACGGTTCATCAAAACCGTGGGTATTGGGCTTTTGTTTTGAAGCCCTATACCCACGGTTCTCCAGAACCGTGGGTATAGCTTTCCTGCATTATGGTGGGACATGAAAAAAATTTGGTGGGAAGACATTTATTCATGTTTTAGATTAATATATTTACTTTAATATAAATATTTATTTTAAAAAATTCTTTAGCTCGGTTGGTGATCCCTTCTCCGCGGGTGCTGTAGGTCGCGGGTTCAATTTCCAATGTTAGAATTTTTCGGAACACGGATCATATTAATATAAATTTATATATATATATATATATATATATATATATATCCAATGAAATGGTTAGCTCGTTTGGTCCCTTGGGGAGGCGCCGTCGTGAGGCCCTTGCTAGACGCGGGTTCGAATCACTCTGTCTGCGCGATTTTAGAATTTAAATACCCCACGTTGATAATATTAATATATATATGTAGATATATGTATATATAAAAATTAAAAAATATGGCTTGGTTTGTCCATTAGTGAGGCGCTCCTCTGAGGCTCAGTGTGAGGTTGGGGTTTGAATCCACCCCTGTGCTTTATTTTGGAATTTAAATGCCCCACTGTTTGAAAACTGTGGGGTCTGTTGTGTGCCATGCTGGAATAGTGGTGTGGCACACTTTGACTCCCCTATACCAGCAGTTCCCCAAAACCTTGGTTATAGGCTAAGACCCCTATACTGATGCCATTCCAGCCCATGGTTCCCAAAACCGTGGGTATAGGCTATACCCACGGTTTTGGGGGTTATACCCATGGTTTTGAACCGTAGGTATAGGTAGTTTTTCCAGTAGTGTTATGCTATGTTAAATAGTTTGTGTATGGATAGGAAACCCTATACTATATATTAAGTGTATGGATTGAAAACCCTACATTCGGGAATCAACGAACATCTAGAATATCAACCCTAAATTGGAATCTACAAACATTGTTCAAACCCTACATTAATGAAATTGAACGTATGGTTAATAAATTATATATGTGGAATATTATCCCTATGTTACATTGATCCTTGTGTTGTGAATAGATGAAAGTATGGTTAAGGAACCATATCTTTGTTGGAACCCTACATTACGTAAGGAAACCCTACACTACACAGTTAAAACCAACATTTGTCTACTCAATAGTGGAGTTTTAAATTCATTATTTTATCTAAGTTTCATGTAACGATCAGGATATAATTACAGGATGATTGAAAGATTCTCAATGACTGATTCAAATCTCATTATGATCGAATCAAAGACCGTATTCATCATAGAAAATCAATCTTATTGTTAAGGGAAGTTATGAATCCCCTGGTAAATTCAGATTTGAATTTTCATGTTCTATCAAGAAATTTTCTAGAATCTATTAAAATGAAAGAAATATATTTTTATTATTGAAGTATTTTCAAATTAGAGTGGTGGTGTGTGTGATATATGTGATACGGGTGATACAAGTTTCATTCGTTCACACGTATGACGATATTCTTGTTTATATATTTTAAATTGCTACTTCTACAAATGATCGACTCTGAGGCTACACTTTGGGGACATACATATTTCAACCTAATACTATTGTAAGATTACTACCTCTATGTGTTTCTATTATTAATGAATATAATTTGAAACTTGGATCGCATCATAACTATTCTTTCTTGAATAATTTCATTTCTAAAAAAGAAGATTCATCTAATATCAGTTGTTTCTACTGCAATGGTGAAGTTTAACCATAACTATAAACAAATCAAAATCTTTTGATTTATTTGAGTACAACTAATCATACTCAATTGTAGTTAAGTGTCAGCTTCTTGTACTAATATGTGTATAATTGGTTCCCTGTTAAATAACCCAAAGGATGTGTTTATCCTTGTTGTAAAGGTTTCAATTTCTTGAACTTAGTTTTGGATTTGTGGTCTGTGATAAGAGTACCTAGCTAGTGAAATTCACCAAGCTCACAGAGAGAGTGTTAGTGGATTGGACTAGTGGATCTTTGTGCCCTGAACCCATATAAAATTGTAGTGTTCATTCTTTATTTTTATCCACTACTCATAATTATTATAGAAGATAACACTTCAGATCTACATAAATTACTTAAAGATTTAAAAACTAGAATTTATAGAGAGTTTAGAAAAGACATAATTCACCCCTCCCCCACCCCTTATCTTACTTTGTATTATTCTGACCTAAAAATTGGTATCAGATGAGAGATTTTGGTAAAAAGCTATAGCAAGATGAAAAGTATAAGGTCTATTAAAATCAAATTTCAATGACATATCTGAAAGAAAGAACGTATATGGTTTTTTCTCCATAATTTAATAGAGAAAATTGGGGATTTTGAAAATCTTCAATGACTATCTATCCAAAGAATTTTGGATTCAAATTTATTCAAATATCATCACTATTAATGTGATTCCTAAAAAGTAAAGACTTGGGCTGTTGAAATAGAAGCTGAATGTGACATAAATTCAAAAGAAATGAATGATATTATCTATGGAAATGGTTCTGATGAATTTATTCATTTATCACAATTTCCTACTTCCTATCAAATGTCGAAAACAATTGTATTTTATTTTGAAGTAACAGAAAATATAATACAGATGGGATATGCTACTGCTAAGCTAATGTTTGAAACATTTATGTTGTTTGATGGTGAAAGCATCACACAGATGAATAAAAGGTTAACATACATTTTCAACATTATTAACGCATAGGTAGATCCCATAATTTAATCTGATCAAGTGATAAAAGTAATCAAAGTATATCCCTCTAAGTGGAATGGCATATCTACAGCAATTTTTCAATCATCACCTATTATGAATTTGACATTGAAAGAACTAATTATTACTCTAATGATTTACAAAGCATAAATGAAAGATCAAGTTGAATATCATAAGATTTTTGTGAAAAGGGAAAATATATCCTTGAAAGTAACATCTCAGAATCATAGTAGAAAAACCAAACAAGAATACAAAATAGGGAAAAATTCAGATTCCTCGGGTTATGAAATGGAACTGGATCAGCTAGCCCAAAATTTTAGAAAATTATAAAAGAATAAATGAGTATTTATAAGAACCTTTAATAAGGATGAAAGAGCCTAGGGAACTATGATTCTATGAATAAAAAATCATTCAGATTAGACCTGATTACCCACAATTAAAAGATAAAAGAAAACGTCCAAAAAAGAAATATTAGAAGAATACTGATTATGATAATAAAGTAAAAAAAGAGAAATGAAAGCTAATTAAAGTGTATTTTAAGACTCTAGTAGTTCTTAAAAATCTAATTTATATAAGGTGAAATAAAATTTCAAAGCCAACATGTGTTTTATGGATGAAGAAGAAGAGGTAAAATCCTATTATTCCACTGATTCTGAAACTAATAGTTTCTAAAAAGATAAATTAGATACCTATTGTTCAATGTTAGAATTGAAATATTATTCTTTATTAAATAGGTATAAATAATTAAAAATTAATCACAATTATATTTTAGGAGAAAGAGATATTATGATAAAACAACATTCAAATTTAGTTAAAAAAATTCAATTATTCTATATCAAATTGTATTGATCATGAAAAAATGATTAAAGAATTAAAGGATGAAGTATAATCTTATAAAAGAAATTCTCTTGTTTTTACAAAAGGAGAAAATGTTTTAAATGATATTCTTAGAAATAGTTTTCTTAGAAGATAAATATTTGGAATAGGAAGCAAGGGGGAAAATCAAAAATCGTATAAGAATTACTTTGTTCCCAATTCAAAAAATGCCACTTGTTATTATTGTGGAACAAAAGATAATTTCACTAACAAATATTATTTGATAAATCCTAAAATTAGTGGTATTAAAAAAGATTTTTTTTTAAATTATGTTTGAAACAAGTGATGTAAATTATGGTAAAATTAGTCGAATTTGGATTCCCAGATCATTACTCACTAATAGTACAAGACCTAAGAAAACATGGGTACAAAAACAAATATTTTTTTAAATTCTTATGCATAAAAAAGGCTAAAAGAAAAAGAATTTTATATAGTATAAGGAAAGTGTTTGTTCTAATCACATGACTGGAGACTCATTAAATTTTCATAAACTAACTCAAATGAATAGAGGAATAGTCACTTTGGGGGACAATCAAAAAGGAAATATTTTTGGAGTTGGAACTGTTGGAGATATAAAGACTATTTCAATCAATAAAGTAGTGTATTTACAGGAGTTAAATAAACCTGATAAGTATTTCTAAAATTTGTGATAATGGTTTTTATGTTGATTTTTCTTACAATTCTTCCTCATTTTCCAAATATAAAATTCTTAAATTTAGATCATCAAGAACTGACAATGTTTATACTTTGTATTTAAATTACTTCTTTAAACATAAAGTTAATTTCTTAACTACTAAGACAAATGATTCATAGATTTGGAATATAAGACTTGACACTACAAAATATATACTTTACATTAATTTTCTGAGAAATAGTTAGTTTCTAATTTTCCTAATATTAATTTTGAAAACGATAGATTTTATGATGCTTGATAAATTGGAAGACAGTACAAATATTCTTATAAATCTATTAAAAAAATTTTTACATCTAAACATTTAGAACTTATCCAAAAGGATTTTTTTAGACCATCTAGAGTATAAAGTTTGGATGGTAAATTATATTTCTATGTTTTAGTTGATAATTATTCTCGATTAACTTGGGTATATTTTCTAAAATTTAAATGTGAAGTGTTCACTAATTTTAACAATTTTTGTAAGATTGTTCATAATGAAAAAAAATTTAAAATAATTCCATTGAGAAGTAATAATCATGGAGAATTTGATAATCAATAATTTAATTCATTTTTCTCAAACCTAGGTATTAAACACACCTTCTCTGCACCAAGAACACCTCAACAAAATGGAATTATTGAAAGAAGAAATATCATTATTCAGTAAATGGGAAGAACTATGATAAATGAATATTGTCTTCATACTTATTTCTAGGTAGAAGCTGTAAGCATAGACTACTATATCATGAATAGAGTTTTAATAGGGCTTGTTTTTAAAAGGATTATATATGAACTTCAGAATAATAGAAAACTTTAATTAAATTACTTTAAATTTTTTGGATGCAAGGTAGATATATTGAATATTAAGGAAAACCTTTTTTAATTTGACCCAAAAGATCGTGAATGAATATTTTTGGGATATTATACTATCTCTAAATCCTAAAAAGTGTTTAATAAAAAATTCAAGGATTTTTTGAAGAATCATTTCAGGTGAAGTTTAATGAAACTTTCCCTTTTATTAAATAAAATTACCAAACATATGAAATTACTGATTCATTTGATAAAATGAGACTTGACACCCCTAATACTGATTTTGAAAATGAAATAATAAAAAACAGTTCATTTCATAAGAATATGAAACTGAAGAACCTAAATGTGTTTTTCTAAGAGATTCTAGAACCTTAAAGAATCATCCTTTAGAAACTATTATATGAGACATCAAAAAATAATTATAAATAGAATAAATGTAGGAAAAATAACTGAATTTTCTACCTTTTTATCTCAATTAGAACCTAATTATATTGAGAAAGACTTAAAATATGAGAGTTATATGTTAGAAATTCAAGAAGCTCTAAACTAGTTTAGAAGAAATTTAGTTCGGCAATTAGTAAAAAGAAAAATCAATTATCTAGTAATAAAAACTCAATGGGTCTTTAGAATTAAACCAGATGATCGAGGGATTATAACAAGAAATAAATCTTGATTAGTATGGAAAGGATATAATCAAGAAGAAGGAATAGATTATAATGAAACATTTTCCCCAATATCTATATTATAATCTATTAGAATCCTTTTAACTTATGCATCTCATATGAATTTTAAATTATATCATATGGATGTTAAATCTTCCTTTTAAAATGAATATTTAATGGAAGAAGTTTATATTTGGTTTTGAAAACCCTCATAAACTAAATTCAATTTTTAAACTTATTAAGGCTCTCTATGGCATTAAACAAGCACCGAAAGCTTTGTTCGAAATATTATGTTCTTTTCATTTTAAAAAAGTATTTAATTTTGGTTTAGCAGATTCAACACTTTTTAAGAAAAAAATTTGTTCTAATATATTATTAATGCCAATTTATGTTGATGATGTTATTTTTTGTTCCAAAAATAAAAAACATTATAATGATTTTTCAAAACTAATGGAAAAGGAAATTGAAATGAGTATTATGGGAGAACTGAATTTATTTTTAGGATTTCATATTTATCAAATAGATTGTGGGAATTTTTTAAATCCAATTAAATATATTATTGACTTATTGAATAGGTTTGGACTTGAAAATATTAATAATTACACAAATCGTATATGTACCAATATAAATCTTGATTTGGATGAAGCTGGGAAATTGGGTGAAAAAAAGTTATATAAAGGTATGATTAGTAATCTATTACATCATTCTATTAGTAGGATAGACATTATGTTTTGTGAATGTTTATGCGCTAGATTTTAGTAAAATCCATAATAATCCCATCTTATTGTTGTTAAAAGAATTTTTAGAAATTTAAAAAGAACTATGTTTTAATATCTTATTTACCAAAAAACTTTTGGTTTTAATTTAATTTCATATTCAGATACTGGATTTAAAGGTAGTAGATCAAATAGAAAAATAACCTTTGGAAACTTTCACTTTTTATGAAAAATATTTAGTGTCATGGTAAAGTAAGAAACAAAAATAAAATTCCCTATCAATAGTGGAGGTATAATATGTTTCTACTAGAAGTTGTTATTCACAAGCATTGTGGATGAAAAAAACAATACTAGACTTTAGACTAAATTTTAATAATATTCATATTTTATGTGATAGTACTAGGGATATAATTATTTCAAAAAATCCTATAATTCAATCTAGGACTTATAATATTGATATAAGGAAAAATATTTTAAGAGATCATATTCTTAAAAAGGATAAATCTTTAGAATTTGTTAATACTGAAAATCAATGAGCATATATTTTCACTAAACTACTTATCATTGTAAGTTTTTATTTTATTAATGTGGGTTAGGATTATTTAATTTTAAATTAATGTTTAGTAATTTATTTTATTCTTAATCTATCTTTTTTTATTTTAAGTAATCTTTATATGTTGTATTTAATTATTTATTGATCTTTATTTTGATTGGTTACGTATTGATTACATTTTACAATAATTTCATTTCAACTTATTTTTATTCATCTTTGAAAATTAAAAATTAATGAGTACATTCTCAATTAGTGTGATAAAACCTTCTGACCTCTCCCACTCTTATCCTTTACATCCATTTAGTTTTTAGATCATTTCTCATTCTAGTTTACCAAAACCCTAAACCGTTGATCCTTCAATCACAAAACCCACAAAAATGAAAACATTAAGAAGACCTAAATATAATGATTTGGGGGTATTTATTTATGCTCTATTGAGGTAATGAAAATTTCTTCAAGGTAAAGTGATAGATTTTGAGTATTTAAACGAAAAAAATCTTTTGTTAAAGGTAGTTTTTAGATTTCAAGGAAAATATTTTTTATTCGAAGATGGTAACACTCCTATGATATTTGACATATATGTAAAAGATTTATGTAGAAATTATGAGTTCAGTTTTTGAATCAATGAAGATTCTACAGTCTCTATGATTCACAATAATTAATTTTATCTTTATTCTATGGATATATCTATGATTTTTCATCATCCACATGAGGGGGATTTTCATTTCGACATGAGAAATATTTGTGATGAAAAATATAAGTCATAGGAAATTATGTTTTATTTATTTGGGATAATAAACATCAAAAAATTTATGATTAAGGACCTTACTCTTGATTGAAATTCATTATGAAGTTTATTCAAACTGTAATTTTTCTAGGAATAACTAAGCTAGAAAAAGTTATGTACCCAAAAATATATGTTTATTTTCTATTTTTGAACCAATTAATTTAAAATTCTCTCATTTTATGAGAATTTATAAAAGTCATTATTGTCAAAAAGAATAGAATATGGGCTAATATCCTTATAGAATAACCATTTAATTTTATTTCTTAGAAAAAGAAGAATCCTAAATATGAATTTCGAATATAGATGTCATCAGGATAACATTATAAATACTAGGACTGTCAAGAAATTTATATATTATTGGAGAAACTCTTGAAACACTATTTTACCTATTGGATATAAACAATAATAGAACATGATAAAGATACTCAGAAATAGAAGATGATAATTCCATCAGTAGGTTCTATCAGACCAAGGACTGATGAAGAGGCTGAATCTAGACCTAAATAGGGTCATCTTGTTAAAGAATAATAATTACAATCAAAATTCATAAAGTTGTGGATGAAGCTGAAAATGTAGTTGGTAATGAGGCTAAATTAAATGAGAAATTTCAGAAAGAGACTCACAGAGAAGATCATCACATGGAAGATGTCCCTAGTCGTGAAAACCTTTCACTCATTACTACTGATTCGGTTGATGCAGAAGTATCTATATTTAGAGACAGATTAGAAGATCATGGAGAGCCAAGTTTGGTTATAGTATAGAGTGTACATCCTTTAATAAATATCACTCCAGAGTATTTTTACTCTTATGATGAAGGTTTCGTTCGAAATTTCATGTGTTTAGAGAGTTTGAACTTTTCTTTGAGAGAATATTTAGAGGATGAGAAGAAAAAAACTGAGGAGCTCAGAACTTCAACTGTTCCAATAACTGAGTTTGAAGCCCTTAAAACTCAACTCAATTATGTTCAAGAAAACTTGATTTTAGTGGAAGATCATGAATAGTTTATCACTTATTTTGGTAGAGAGTTCCGATATTTGAAAGATAATGTAAGAACCCGGATCTTCTTTTTCATGTATGTTTTCCTTTTCTGGTCATTTTTTAGAAAGAGGACTTTGGAGAAATTTTCGATGAATACGCCGTGTACTTACTAAGTACACACCTTGTACATCGTTACCGTGGGTATCCGTGTGTTTTCCATGTAGCGGCCATGCACATGGTCATGTGGGGGTGACCTGTAGGCTTCCTAAAGCAGACTACATAAATAAAAAGTACATGTCGTTTACTTCCAAAGTACACACCATGTATTTTACTTTTTTTCATTAAACGTAATGGGGTCACTTTTAACCGCTAGAAACACCTTATTCTAGGTTTTATTTGGCCAAGATCTATCATACAGCCGTGATATTCCTCTGAGCCCCCGACTGAGCATCTAATCTCCAATTCGACTACAGTCGATTGCGTTGGGATCACCTCAGTAGGCTCTCTCTTCTGCTTGAGCTTTGTTTCCTAATTCCTCCACCTTCTCAATTTATCCTCTATTGATCATTTTAGATGTTTTTGTAGATCATCAGTGTTATAATATGATTCAAGCCATGAGACTCAAGTATATTGATCTCCCAACACCGAGGTAGGTGGTTTGTGCCTTTCCATTAAAACTCTTTGAGTTATATGTGAAACATTTTCCAATACCCATGAACGGGGTATTGTGCATTTACTGTTTTAGCCTTATTGTTTGCCTTCTATGCATGTATGCTTTAGTAGAGTTTAATTGAATGTGAATAGGGTCAATTGTTATGCTTTGGAAGTTTTTCCCCATGAATGATTGCCTATTTTGACTATTGGGTCTAGTTTTCCTGTTAGGTTATTGTTTACTTTCCCATGCCTAGTTGTGGGATGGTGGGATTGTTCTGATATGCTGATATGTTGTAGACTATTATCCAAGTTGTTCTTTGGGGTTACTTTGACCGATACACATTTCTATACCAACTTGACTTACACAGGGCCATGACAACCTCGTGTAGTAGACCATAGGGAGAATGGACATAAGGGCTTATCCAGAGTGTTTGTTTTACTTAATATGCAAGACCATAGGAGGAATTGATGTAAGTGCTTCCTCGGAGTGTCTGTAATTCCTCAACACAGGGCACAGAGGGAATGTGACATAAGTGCTTCCCTAGAGATCCTTTAGTTACCGATCATAGATTGAGTGTACTTCCCAGAGGTTTTCTTGTACTTTTTAGGTAAGACCAGAGGGGATAGTCTCTGAGTACTTCTTAGAGGTTTACCTATTGTGTTATCCATTTGCTTATGTTTCAAGGTAGGACCAGAGAGGATAGGTTTTGGGTACTTCCCAGAGGGTTACCTTTTTTGATTATCTACTTTGATTAGTTGTTCCTTGATATTTGAAAATGTGGACTATTACTGCTCAGTACTTCCTTGTTTACTGCTTCCTGTACTTTACATGCCATATATTCACTGACTTTTAGGCATAGATCTTATGGTGGTTTCCTACTGGTATTTTGTCTCACACATTGTTTGAGCCAAGATTTTGGACCGAAACATATTATATTGTTGTAGGTATAGATAAGGAAAAGTGACATTCTACTTCATGTACTTGATTTGTTGTGAAGCTGGAGAGCATGGGACCAAGCTATGGATAGTGATGCTGAGGAGTTGTTTATCTGTTTTCTTTTGTACTTTGGCTTAGTACTATTTTTTATTCCAACATTTTGATTTGTTTGGATGCTTTCCTAGATGTATTTATCATGCATCATTCATATATATGTGTGCTCTATTGTATTATTTACAGTCTTCCGCTGTTTAATTTTGAATGGATTATTCCTTCTTCCGCTATTGCTATTTTTTTAAAATTCCGCTGTGTTACTCTAAAAATGAGGGAATAGTTTCCCCACTATCACACCCAATTCCCTTGATACTAGTCGGCATCCTCTGGTGTTTGGGGAAATGTGCTTGAGGCCATGTGATGAACCGGGTACAGGGCGCCTCTTGGTGTCTTCTGGAACCAGGATATTAAAAAGTGGTATCAAAGGTATTATTTTTATTATTGACTTACTATTTAGAGCCTATAGTCAAAGATAGAGTGGAATAGGTACTTGGTAATAATATGTGCACAGGAGTAGCTAACCTCTATATAGGGAAAAGCCAATCTACCTCGTTTATTGAAATTTTTCTGGCTTTTAAAGTTTACAGTTGATCTGATTTTCACTGTTGTTTGACTCACATGTATTGTGATATTATTGTTGACATTATTCAGGTTCTATTTATATTGAAACATGATGATATGAGGGTATTACATCTCATGCATCATTTTGGAACTTGATAGAAATCACATGTCATGCATTCTTTCCATGTCAAATAGGGTGCATTAGCGATTTCATGTTTTTGGGATAGATGTTGTGCTATAGATTCATGTTGTTGTGATAGTTTCCTTGATAAAATACCTACTATTTGACAGGTTATCGTTTGGGTAAGGTTTTTTTTAATGAACACCAAACTTTGGTTCTTGAGGTGTTATGGGCCCTCATTGACTGGAATTTGGTGGATCATTGACTTGTTTACCTTGTTTATGACATGTATAAGATGTCATGCTTTGATTCATAGGCAGTATGGGCCCTCATAGATTGTAATTTGGCACTTGAGGATTTTTCTATTGTTTTATGGGTTCAGGAGTAGTTTCTAAGGCTTACTGTCTGTAAAAACCTAGAATACACGGTGTGTAATGTTAAATACATTCCATGTCTTCTTCTGTTTAGGAGGAAACTATTTTTCTTAAGTACACATTGTGTACTGTATTTAAATGCAGTGTAGTCTCTAACTGTGTCTCAGACTATGTGGGTAGGGACACGGGGTTTGGAATCCTTAGTAAGAGACACCGTTCAGAGGATGTACATGTCGTGTCATAGAACCGTGTAAACTGTCATGTCACTAACAACACGGCTCGACAAAATCTTCATAGTACATGTCTTGTTTGTCTGGAACATGTCGTGTGGTGTAACCCAGGTACCCTTCCATGTAACTAACAACACGGGTCAGTGTTTTCTTTCTTGTACACGTCATGCCCACCTAGAACATGTCGTGTAGTGTGAGCCATGTAACTAGCTGCGTATCTAAGAAAACGGGTCGGTGAGGTTCATCTAGTACACACCATGTTTTGATCTAACACGCCATGTAGTCTCTTTTCTAAGGAGAATCGTGTGGCTTAGCTGTGTAGAAGGACTCAGGCAGGGGAAGAGGATTCAAGTACACACTGTGTGTTAGGTGAACACGCCATGTGTATGGGGTGTTACATGACTTGTTCTGGCTAGAGTACATGCCCATGTGAAAGGATGAAGGGAACACATCGTGTAAGGGTTATACATGTTGTGTAGTCATGTTTGGGAAAAACTTGAATGCTTTCCTTCTATTATTCCCTTGTTATGCCTTCATTTTTTAGTCCTTGATAAAATTGATCTAAGGTGTGCGCTCGACCTTGCTGAGTCATGCCACCGAGACATCCTCCGGTTGTACGCTAGTTGCAGGGTAGTGATCGGACACCGTATATGGCTGATCAGGGACTACCTATATATCCTCTCGTTATGCCAGTCTTAGTAACAGCCATTATACCAGACGCAGGTGTTGATGCATAGTACAGGGAAGGATTTATGAGGATAATGCAGAACTTTCAGGGAGCACCGCCTCCTACCCTTTCGATGGCATATTTGACACGGGTCTTTCAATTGCAGCATCCTCCCACTTTCTCAGGGGATGGAGGATCCCAGTCTACAGAGTCATGGTTGGAATCCATGCTGACGATCTTCAAGCATCTATAGATACCTCTAAAGATGAGGGTGAAGCTCGCTGCGTATATTCTTTGGGATTCCACCAAGAGATGGTGGGATGTGATCTCACAGGTGGTACACCAGTAGGTTATGACTTGGGAGGAGTTCTAGGATATCTTTTATGACTAATTCTATCTAGATGCCTTGAGGGATGATCGAGCCAGAGATCTTATGAGTCTGGAGTATTGTACTCTTTTGGTTATGGATTATTTCTCTTGCTTTACTGAGATGCAGCGTTTCACGCATATTCCAGGAGGTAATCAGTTATTCCTGGCAAGGAAGTTCGAGGATGGCCTGATCCACGACATCCGATCGTAGGTGAACATCTTTTAATTGAAATCTATCAATTCTATCTTTAACCAGGCACTGATTATGGAGCACAATCTGAGAGATTCTGGAGTTGTGAGCTAGGGAAGTTCAGTATCTGGAGTTAGTATTCCTCCTGCTGATAGTAGGAAGCGCCATAGGGAGTCTACGCACGGAGATCCAAGGAGGCGTGATACTTCTTCTTGTATTAAGGTGGTGTGATAACAGTGAAGAAAGAGTGGGCGTACGAGGCCACACTGCCCGAGAGACCCATTGGAGTGATGATCTTGTGGAAAGATGGGTTATCTTCAGCGCTTCTGTTAGATCTTACCACCACTAGCTGGTGACCGGGGTTCTTCTATGACTCCTCGTTCAAGAGAAGCACCACCATTTTCTCACTATTCTAGGAACTATAGTTCTTCTAGATGTTTAGGTCGAGGTGGAGGTCATGGTCGTTGTATCCAGTTGCCCGGTTTTCAGTGACAACAGGGTGGATCAACTCAGGGTGGCCAGATAGGGTCACAGGGCCGCGGTGTAGGTCATACTTTTTCAGTGGAGCAGACCCAATAGGAGTAGGATCCCGGACCCTCTATAGTGAGAGGTACGTTCTTAGTACCCTCAGTTTTACCTTCTTCTATTTTCTATATAGGAGCTTCCTATAGCTTTATATCTGTTGATTTTGTGGATAGCCTTGGGCTCTGAATATTTTCTTTTGCTGATATCTTGACGCTAGACACTCCGTTGGGGACTAGAACGGCTAGTGTATGTCAGTGCAAGGAGTGCCCTCTTGAGGGTGGGGGTGTCACTTCTTATGGGACCTCTATGTCCTAGAGATGACAGGCTTTGACATTATTCTCAAAATGGATTGTCTAGTTCCCTTCCAGGTATTCATCAAATGTTATCACCGCAATGTGGGTTTTATATCACCAGAGAGTGGATCTTTTCTTCATAAGAGTGAGTGGGATGTCTAGGCGAGAAGAGCGGGACCCAAGCATCATGGGTTAGCAGGAGTTACAGCTCAGATTTCTAGTCTATATCTCGATGACCAGGGGTTTTCACAGATGGACTTTCCTCTAATGGTTGATCATTTCAGGGATATCTTTCCAGAGGAATTTTCTAGTTTTCCTCTAGAGCATGAGGTAGACTTTTCTATTGAGATTTTTCCAGGAGCGGCACTAGTCTCCATTCCTCCTTAAAGGATGGCTACACCTGAGTTGCAGGAGCTCAATAAGAAGTTGGAGGTGTTTTAGGAAAAGGGGTTCATCTAACCCAGTACTTCTCCTTGGGGTTCGCCTGTCCTTTTTGCGAAGAAGGTGGATGGTACCCTCAGGCTTTATGTGGATTATCAGAAGTTGAACTAGTTGACGGTCAAGAACTGATATACATTACCAAGTATTGATGATCTCTTTGATTAGCTTTGAGGGGAATAGGTGTTCTAGAAGATTGACCTGAGGTCTGGTTACCATCATTTGTCTGTTAGACCATCATACATACCTCTTATAGCCTTTCGGAGCAGGTATGGTCTATACGAGTACATTGTTATTTTGTTCGGTCTCATGAACATGCCTACAGTTTTCCTGGCACTGATGAACTGAGTGTTCCATCCATACTTGGATTCCTTCATGGTGGTTTTTGTGGATGATATCTTGGTGTATTCTCACACTCAACACGGACATTCCACACATATTGAGATCATTTTGAGTACACTAAGAGATAATCATTTATACGTTAAGCCCTCAAAATGCCACTTTTGGATGGATCAGATTCACTTCTTGGGTCATGTTATCTCTGAGACACGAGTGTCAGTAGACCCAGAAAAAGTGAGAGCAATAGTTTCATGGGAGTAGTCGAAGAATGTATTTTAAGTAAAAATATTTCTATGGCTGGTTGGGTACTATAGATGTTTCATACAGGACTTTTCACACTTAGTAGCACCACTGACGAGTCTAACTAGGAAGGTTGAAATGTTCTTGTGGTCAGATTCTTTTGAGTCATCCTTTCAGGAGATAAAAGGGAGACTGACTTCAACACCGATACTAGTGTTCCCAGGGCTGGGTAAGAGCTATACTGTGTACTGTGATGATTCAAGTATCGGGATGGGAGCTGTGCTTATGCAGGGAGAAATAGTCATTGCGTACGAGTCTCGGCATTTCAGGCCACATGAGAGTAACTACTCGACAAAAGATCTCGAGTAGGCTGCTATTGTTCATGCGTTACGCTATTAGAGACATTATCTTCTGGGAAAGGCAACACAGTGGCTGATGCGTTGATCAGGAGGACCCAGATACAGGCAGTTCAGGAGGCCAGTAGTGAGTGGCATCTTATGGCTCTATTCTCTGAGATTCATTTGGAGGTGCATGACTAACAGGGGCATAAATTTCTTTCTTCTATATTTGTTACCTCTACTCTTCTTGATCTATTTCAAATGAAGCAGCTATCTGATTCAGAAGTCCTAGTCATACGGGAGAGTGTGTCAGGATAGGACCCTATTTTGGGATGGTCCATAGGCGAGGATGAGATCTTGCATTTTCAGGGGTGTGTATGGGTGCCAGAAGACATACACAGGGAGCCGATGCGGGACTTTCATTCCTCATTTTGGGAAGTTCATCCCGGTGTCACCAAGATGTATCGTGATCTACACCGTAAGTATTGGTGGCCAGGTATGAAGATAGAAGTTGCTAGTTTCGTCATGAGGTGTTCCACCTGTCAGCAGGTGAAGGCAGAGCATCAGCGACCAGTAGAGATTTTACAATAGTTACCCATCCCCAAGTGGAAGTGGAATGATGTCTCGATGTATTTTGTGATAGGTTTACTGAGGTATCCTAGAGGGAATAATGTAGTTTGGGTTGTCATTGACAGACTCACAAAGGTTGCTCACTTCTTTTCGATCAAGGAGACCTTCAGTGTCGATGAACTGGGATGGTTGTACATCCATGTGATGGTGTGCTTAAATGGAGTTCCACACTCCATTATTTCAGACATATATGCATGTTTTACTTCTCGGGTCTGGTAGGGGATTCAGAAGGCTTTGTGTACCCAGGTAATTTTAAGTACAGTTTACCACCCTCAGACAGATGGCCAGTCTGATCATATAATAAAGGTGCTTGAGGACATGCTTTGTGCTTGTATTCTAGATTTTGGAGGTCTATGGGAGAAGCACACACCTCTAGTGGATTTTCCCAATAATAATAGTTTTCAAGAAACTATTCTGATTTCACCTTATGAGGCTTTGTATGGTAGGCCATACCGATCACCCTTATATTGGCTGGAGGCAGGAGAGGCGGCTATGTTGGGACCTCGTCTTGTCCAAGAGACCACGGAGTAGAAAGAGTTGATTCGGAAGAGGATGGCTATTGTAAAGTCTCAGTAGAAGTCTAAATGCTGATCAATGGAGATGACCTCTAGAGTTCAGGGTCGGGGATCAGGTTTTCTTACGAGTCACACTGAGGTTGGGACACAAGAGGATTAGGAGACAAGGTAAGATTTCACCGAGATACGTTGTGTCGTTTGAGGTTTTGGAGAGATTATGGTCAGTTGCCTATCGGTTGCAGTTACCTTATAGGTAAAGAGCTATAAATGACATCTTCCACGTTTCACAGATTTGACATTACTTCTCAGAACCGTTTCATGTTTTCCAACATGAGGAGGTTGAGTTGGAAGTGGATGCATTGTTCAAGGAACATCCTATCTAGATTTTTTATCGAAGTATGAAGGTTCTCCATGGTTGGTATGTTCCTCTGGTATGGTTGATTTAGCAGCACGGGTGAGTACAGGACGAGACTTGGGAGAGGGAGGTCGATGTACGATTATAGTGTCCAGAGATGTTCGGGGTTTCTTCTTCCACACCACCTTACTATGGAAATTCAAGGACGAATTTATTTAAGGGGGGAATTTTCTAACAACCTGAATCTTATTTTTCAGGTATGTTCTCCTTTTTTGTTCATTTTTTAGAAAAATATTAATTTCTGGAAATTTTCAAAGTACAGGTTGTAACACCCGAGACTTTTATGTTATATAAATCATCAAAGGAATCTTTTTCTACACACAACACTTTCTTGGCTTGCTTTACACGAAATCGCAACCTTCCCCGATAGCTTGCGTCGTACGCAATATCGAGTTTCACTAAACAACGATATACTATTAAAATATTATTAAAACTAGCCATTATGAATAGTAATAACCACTTTTTGAAATTTTATAAATTTTATTTTTCAAAATGGACTTCATTTTTGGATTCGTAATATCGAAATTAACCTAGGGTGAAATTTTGGTATTTTTCTGAAAACTTTCAATTTTTGATGAATAGTGAAACCACTAAGTGGTAGTTAAAAAAACTGAATTTTTCATAAAACTTAATTTTACTGCTTCTGTGAGTGGAATTTCGAAAATCCGAGAGACACGATTGATGTCAGTAAGTAAAATGTGGTTCAATGTGATGAAAATAATTTTTTGGTGAATAGTAACTTTTTACTTTTTTTTAACACGGTTAAAACTAAATAGGGTAATTAAGGGTAAAATGATATTATTATTACCCTAACACATGTCCTAATTCTATTGGACAAGTGTAATTCGACCAAAAAAAAACTTAGGAATAAAATATGACCATTTAGGCCCACTTGGATTAGATTAGGACATTTATTATTAATTTATTTAAAGAAGGGTTAAAATAGTTAAAATCAAAGTTTAATAACTAAATCATTTTTAATATGGGGTTATACATAAGATAAATTCTACTATAAATATTAATTAGAAAGATAAAACTATTTCCTACATAATGGTATTTTATTTGTAATTTTTAGACATTAAATAATTTAATTTATTTATGACACAAAGATGATGCAGTAATTAACTTATTAATGAAATATTGACATAATTGATGTTATAAACACCAAAATAAATGTAATTTGACACTTTTTATGAATTACACAAATTTTCTAGATTAATATGACATGTTATTATTGATTTAATTAACCTTTTTAGAACTAATCATTCTTTTATGATTTTCACAAAAATTAATTACTAAATAGTGTCAAAATTGACATAAAATAGTTTTTAAAACAAATATTATATTAGTAATTGTTATTTTATTCCTAAAAATATAAGGTTCGGCCAAATGACTTGTATAAGTTTATATATATTAATAATAAACAACTTGGGGTTCGTTTGGCTACTTATAATAAGTTTAATAACCTTATAGCATAAGAACAGAAGAAGACACGGTAAAAGTAAAATTATTTAACTTAATGTTAAATATAAATGATAAGGTTAAAATAGGAACCTAAACTTGTCTAAATTATATTGGATGAGAGTATTTAGACCCATCACCACCTTAGATTCGAAATAAATCAATTTGGAGCTATTTAAAACCGAACTTGACTTTATAATAAAATAATATTTTTTGTTATTCCAAAGGTGCCCCTCTCCTCCCTTATAAAAGGGCACCTCCTCCCTCTCTTCCTCACACCACTTTGAGCCTTCAAGCTCGGCCAACCCCTGACACTTTCTCCTCTACACTTCCCTAGAGAAATCCTAGAGGTTCTGGTCTTCTTCATAGACCTATTTTAGTTCCCTAAAAGGAGGTCTCAAAGAAGTACTTCAAAGAAGAGGTAATGTCCGTTACCGATTCTTTCATCTTTATTTCTTCTTCCACTTCTTCTTCTTTAGTTTTTTCATTATGAAGTAATAACATCAGTATCACTCATATACTGATATGTTATTATAAGTATGAAGAAACCCTATTTCGCCATCTATCCATCCTACGGAAAAAGAAATCACCGCGCGTGCGTACGTACGGAATACCGTCTCCACGCCGTGGTGTAATCTATTTTCCACCACCACCTTACTTGGATGGGTATAATGGTGTAAATAATGACTATATATGAATATTATAAATTGATACTGATTCTGAAATAGTATACATACACTCCAATACAATTCCACGATCATAGGAACGATATCATCACTCGTGCGTACGTACGGAATACCGTCACCACAATGTGATGCGACTCGTTCTACATGATCTTCATTTCATAATGATTATATAAATGAAATGAATTTAATGAATTAATATTATATATATTACACTAATACCATTCTGGAAATGAGGTATCTATAACCTAAAGAGAAGAATAAGAATTTATTCGACAAAACACGCATAAGAACAAAAAGTTATAAACACCCGAATAACAAGTAGCAATGAAATATTACTACTAAGTAGATAAGAATATGACCAAATATGATATCATAACAATAATTATGATTCTGTAATAAGTCAATAACATTATTTAAATCATTATACAGGAGGTTCGGACACTTATGAGTCAAATCGGACCTAAGGTAAGGGAAATATCACAATCTCATTTTTATCCGAGATTGTTTATACTTTAGAATTTACTGGGGTGTATTTTATCATCCACGTCCATGTTTCCTCAATATGTAATATTTATATCCTTATAAAATAGTTTATATCAAATTTTACCCTTCTTTGAGTTTTTAGTAAAAGATATGAATGGAATCTTTTGTCGTTTTTCATACGAGGTACTTTTTGACTTTTCTGACAAAAGTACAAGAAGAATGTTTTTTTAACTTATACGGCATGAATGGATTTTTAAAGAATTATTTCCAAGAAGCTTCCTTTGAAATTTTTCAAGTTTATTTTTAATCAACTTATTTTATTTTAGAATTATATGACATGTTAAGAAAGGAAAAGTGTTTTTTAAGTAGAAAGGATATTTTCCTCAAGAATGGAGTTCAAGTGTTTTATCAAAATTATTTTCCATCTAAGATAATAAAGGGTTCTGTTTCTATCCCTATTATTACATTGATTTTCTTATGTTGTGATGGAATTATGTTTATGAATTCCTTTATCTTATATGAATATTTTTATGATGTTACGATGTTTAAGATTCCCATTTTTATTACATGGGTTATGCTATGATGTATGGTTTCTGATTTTGTGGCACACATAAGAATGGTATCATTATGAGATGGGTGGGACCTATATCTCCCTCCAATGCATTGGGTAAAGATTTTATATCTCATGAGATAGACATGGCTGGAACGTTAGGTTATACCGGTTCAGGGAAACAGGACTGAAACGAGGGTGACTCGGTTCAGAAATGGACTTTGTCCACTAAGATAGTCTTGGAAAGGAGTCTTGACAAATAAGATATGATTCTCTATGATTATGTGTGTATGACACAAAGTTTCATGTTTTAAGTTATGATTATTGGGATTTCATTTCCCTACTATGATTTATCCCATGTTATGAAATTATGCTCTCTTTTGCAGGTTAAGATCTCTAAAATGTTATGTTCTTATAAATATGATGTGATTGATATTTATTTTGTTTACCCTTACTGAGCATTTGAGCTCAGCCTTTTTTATGTTTTGTTTCCCCAGGTCAGGAAGAAGGTTATTAAGTAGAATATGCCAAATAGGGACTCTAGATATGATGAAATAAATGGGAGGAAAAGTAGATGTTTTATGAACCAGTTGTTTATGTTTCCCAGTTTCTAATGACGCTATACCTATACGGTCCTTTCTTAGTTTTGTTATATGTTGTAATAAGTTTGCTTCAATTCTGAAGTAAAAACAATGTATGTAAAGTATGGGTCGTTATAGTTGGTATCAGAGGAAAGGTATATTCAACCTTTGGAAACTAGGATGTGAAAGCCTTAGTAAGAACCCTAAGGATATGTCTAAGAATAGAACACAATCTTAGTGTTTTAGAAATGGTCATGAATAACATAGGATAAGACCTTAAGTGTGAAATTTTATTCTTGATTATGTGGTTTTCCTATTATAATTACTGTTGCTCACACTATTCTTCTTGGTTTTAGTAAATGGATGGAACCCAAAGGAACCGTGTTAATGCGGAATGTGACGGTAAATGCAATGATTGTCCCCCTGAGCAACCAAACGTTATGGGATCTAGAATGGAAAATCTTCTAGCCATTCTCACACAACTTTCTCAAGATATGAATCATGCAGGACTTCCAAACGAGCAAAGGAAGGAGCAACATTTTGTTGAATCCTTCATGAGACAGCGTCCACCTTCATTCAGCGGGTCTACTGATCCATTAGTTGCTGAACAATGGATTAGTACTATTGAAAAGATATTTTCAGTTATTCAATGTTCTGAGCATGATAAAGTCATCTTAGCAGTGTATCGTTTGGAAGGTGATGCTGATCAATGATGGAATCTTATTAAGAATAAGAGGCAAAGGGATGAAATTGAGTCCATGGAATGGGACGAGTTCAAAAACTTATTTTTCAATAAGTACTTCCCTCGTATTCTCCGAACAAAAATGGAGAAAGAGTTTCTTGAACTGAAGAAAAAGGATGATGAATCTGTTGGTAACTATGAAGAAAATTTTACAAGACTTGCAAGGTACGCTTCTGGTATTATTATCCAACCTGAGAGTATGATCGATCGATTCTTTAGTGGCTTAAAACCAAGTCTTCGAAAGGAGTTAGCCATAAGGGACTTCAATAGCTATGAGGAAATCGTTCTATGTGCTCTCAAAGTCGAGATGGAGATTGGAGTACCCCATCAGTCATATGGGTTTGATAAGAAGAGGAAAATGGAATTCAAAGGAAAATCTAAAGAGCACACTGAAAAGAATATGAGCTTTCCCTTGTGCTCAAAGTTTGGAAAGAAACATGGAGGGAGTTCTCTTAAAGGGACAAGTAAATGTTTAAAATGTGGAAAAGAAGGTCATCGGTCATTTGAATGCCGCAATGATGGGAAGAAGATGTCTAATGATGCAAACAAAGGAAGGGATACACAGAATTACCCTACTACACTTCAATGTTTCAAGTGCAAGGAGATGGGACATTATGCCAATAAATTACCTAATCCAAGGGTTGATGATGATGGTCGACGTCAACAAACTTTTAAGGCTAAAGACAAAGGAAAGTCACATGCAATTTCTATCAGCAATGTGGAGTACGATAACGATGTGGTGAAAGGTACACTTACCATCCACTCTAAAGTAGCGAATGTTTTATTTGATTCTGGATCCACCCACTCCTTTATTTCTGAAGAATTTTCTAAGGGTATCACCATATTACCTCAACAATTAGATGTTGAGTTAGTTGTGACAACACCTAATGGCACAACAGTCGCATCAAAGGTTTATAATTCTTCTCCGATTGAAGTTTGTGGGAAAGTGCTTCCTGCAAATCTTGTGATCCTTCCTATAGTGGAATTTGATGTGATTCTTGTCATGGATTGTCTTTCTCTACATGGATCTCATATCAATTGACAAAGAAGGGAAGTCACATTTCATATTCCATATCAATCTATGATCGTCTATCGATGCAAGGATGAACATATCCTTCCATTGGAAATTTCTTCCATTTTGTGGGTATTGATTCCACTAAATGAAGGTTATTTATATCAAATGGTTGGTGAGAAACTCACGATTAAGAATATGCCCATTCTACGGGAGTTTGATGATGTCTTTCCGGAGGAATTACCGGGTCTTCCACCGAATCGTGAAGTTGAGTTTTCAATAGAACTCATACCGGGTGCTTTGCCTATTTCAAAGACACCTTATAGAATGGCCCCAATTGAGTTGCAGGAATTGAAGAAGAAACTCCAAGAGAATCTTGATAAGGGGTTCATACTCCCTAGTGTGTCACCTTGGGGAGCACCTGTTCTCTTTGTTAAGAAGAAAGATGGATCAATGAGACTCTGCATTGATTATCGAGAACTTAACAAGATCACTATCAAGAAAAAATATCCTCTCCCGCGCATTGATGACCTACTTGACCAACTACGTGGAGCTCAATACTTTTCCATGATTGATCTTCGTTCAGGGTATCATCAATTAAGGGTCAAAAGGGAGGATATACCAAAGACGGCTTTCCGTACAAGGTATGGACACTGTGAATTTATAGTGATGCCATTTGGTCTTACTAATTCCCCTGTTATCTTCATGGATCTGATGAATAGAGTCTTTAGAGACTATCTTGATCAGTTTGTGGTAGTCTTTATAGATGATATTCTTGTCTATTCAAAGAGAAAGGAAGAACATGAAGATCACTTGAGAATTATATTGAAGACCCTGAGAAAGGAGAAGCTTTATGCCAAATTTACCAAGTGTGAATTTTGGCTTCAAAAAGTTTCATTTTTGGGTCACATAATCTCAAAAGAGGGGATATCTGTGGATCCAGCAAAAACAGAGGTTATCGAAAGATGGTCGAGACCAACAACAGTAACTGAGATCTGAAGTTTTCTTGGTTTGGATGGATATTATCGACCTTTTGTGAAAGATTTTTCACGATTATCTAATCCACTCACCAAGTTGACTCGGAAAGGAGTTAAGTTTGTTTGGATGGAGGAATGTGAAGAGAATTTCAAGGAGTTGAAAAGAAGGTTATCCAGTGCACCTGTGCTCACACTGCCTTGTAGTGGAGAAAGGTTTGTGATCTACAGTGATGCATCCAAGAAGGGATTGGGGTGTGTTCTTATGAAAAATGATATGGTGATAGCTTATGCCTCACGACAGTTGAAAATACATGAGCAAAATTACCCAACTCATGATTTGGAGTTAGCTGCGGTAATCTTTGCATTAACGATTTGGAGACATTACCTTTATGGAGAAAGGGGTGATATTTATACTAATCATAAAAGTTTAAAGTATATTTTCACACAAAAGGAGCTTAATATGCGCCAAAGAAGATGGTTGGAGCTGATTATGGATTACGACTCCTCAATCCATTACCACCCTAGGAAAGCAAATAAGGTGGTCGATGCATTAAGTCAACAAGACCACGCTAGTTTATCCATGATGAGGATCACAAAAGATCCAATATTTATGGATTTACAAAGGATGGATCTTGGAATTATAATGAATGGGGAAAATCTTATCTTTCTCAAATAAATGTTCAACCATCTATACATGTGAAGATTAAGGAGGCACAGAAAGAAGATGTCTAGTTACAAAAGAAGGTGAGAAATGTTCCTGAATTGAACCTTGATTGTGATGGGATAATAAAGTTCAGGAATCGGGTTTGTGTTCCTCCCATCCCCAAATTAAAGAAGGAGCTGCTGGATGAGGCTCATAGTTCTTCATTCTCTATTCATCTTGGAAGCACGAAGATGTATAGGGACATGAAAGAGTACTTCTGGTGGGATGGCATGAAAAGAGATGTTGCTGAACATGTCTCTCGATGCTTGGTTTGTCAACAAGTTAAAGCTCAGAGACAGAAGTCTAAGGGGATGTTACAACCATTACCCATACCCGAATGGAAATGGGAAAACATCACTATGGACTTTGTCACAGGACTTCCTAAAACATCCAAAGGCAATAATTCTCTCTGGGTCATATTTGATCGTCTTACAAAGTCTGCACACTTCATTGCTATTAGAGAGGATTTCTCTCTGGATCAGCTTGCCAGGATATATGTAAAGGAAGTGGTAATATTGCATGGAGTACCACTTTCTATTATATCTAATCAGGATCCGAGATTTACCTTGAAGTTCTGGTGAAGTCTTCAGCATACTCTGGATACAGAGTTAAGTTTTAGCATTACTTATCATCCTCAGACAGACAGTCAGTCTGAGAGAACAATTCAAACTCTAGAAGATATGTTGAGAGCTTGCTCTATGGATTTCAAAGGTGGTTGGGATCAACACCTACCTTTGGTGGAATTTTCTTATAATAATATCTTTCACTCCAGTATTCAGATGGCTCCTTATGAAGCTCTCTATGGAAAGAAATGCAGGACTCCAACTTGCTGGGATGAAGTTGAGGAAAGAAAGCTATTAGGACCTAATCTCGTTGATGAAATGGCAGAAAAGGTCAGATCTATTCAACAACACATAAGAGCAGCTCAGAGTCGACAGAAAAGTTATGCTGACAACCGAAGAAAAGACCTAGAGTTTGAATTGGGTGATAAAGTGTTCTTACGAATATCTCCCTGGAAGAGGGTCATGAGATTTGGAAAGAAGGGGAAGTTGAGCCCTAGATATATCGGTCCTTTCGAAATACTGTATTGTGTTGGGAAGGTAGCTTACCGATTGGCGCTTCCACCGAATCTCTCTCAAGTTCACGATGTGTTCTATGTATCTCTCCTGAGAAAGTACATACCTGATCCTTCACATGTACTCAGCTCAGAAGTTGTACCGCTGGAGCAAGATCTTTCTTATGAAGAACAACCGATAGAGATTCTGGATTCTAGAAAAAAAGTCCTACGAAACAAGACCACTCGATTGGTGAAAGTTTTATGGAGGAACCACCAATTATAAGAAGCTACATGGGAGCTTGAGGATGTGATGATGGAGAGGTATCCTTATCTGTTTGTCACAAAGTGACAAATTTCGAGGGAAAAATTCATTTTAAGGGGGGTAGAATGTAACACCCGAGACTTTTATGTTATATAAATCATCAAAGGAATATTTTTCTACACACAACACTTGATTGGCTTTCTTTACACGAAATCGCAACCTTCCCCGATCGCTTGCGTCGTACGCAATACTGAGTTTCACTAAACAACGATATACTATTAAAATATTATTAAAACTAGCCGTTATGAATAGTAATAACCACTTTTTGAAATTTTATAAATTTTTTTTTTTCAAAATGGATTTCATTTTTGGATTCGTAATATCGAAATTAGCATAGGGTGAAATTTTGGTATTTTTCTGAAAACTTTCAATTTTTGATGAATAGTGAAACTAGTAAGTGGTAGTTAAAAAAACTGAATTTTTCATAAAACTTAATTTTACCGCTTCTGTGAGTGGAATTTCGAAAATCCGAGAGACACGGTTGATGTCAGTAAGTAAATTTTGGTTCAATGTGATGAAAATAATTTTTTGGTGAATAGTAACTTTTTACTTTTTTTACCACAGTTAAAAGTAAATAGGGTAATTAAGGGTAAAAATGATATTCTTATTACCCTAACACATGTCTTAATTCTATTGGAAAAGTGTAATTCGACCAAAAACAAACTTAGGAATAAAATATGACCATTTAGGCCCACTTGGATTAGATTAGGACATTTATTATTAATTTATTTAAAGAAGGGTTAAAATAGTTAAAATCAAAGTTTAATAACTAAATCATTTTTAATATGGGGTTATACATAAGATAAATTCTACTATAAATATTCATTATAAAGCTAAAACTATTTCCTACATAATTATATTTTATTTGTAATTTTTAGACATTAAATAATTTAATTTATTTATGACACAATGATGATGCAGTAATTAACTTATTAATGAAATATTGATATAATTGATGTTATAAACACCAAAATAAATGTAATTTGACACTTTTTATGAATTACACTAATTTTCTAGATTAATATGACATGTTATTATTGATTTAATTAACGGTTTTCAAACTAATCGTTCTGTTATGATTTTCAAAAAAATTAATTACTAAATAGTGTCAAAATTGACATAAAATAGTTTTTAAAGCAAATATTATATTAGTAATTGTTATTTTATTCCTAAAAATATAAGGTTAGGACAAATGACTTGTATAAGGTTATATATATTAATAATAAACAACTTGGGGTTCGTTTGGCAGCTTATAGTAAGTTTAATAACCTTATAGTATAAGAACACAAGAAGACACGGTAAAAGTAAAATTATTTAACTTAATGTTAAATCTAAATGATAAGGTTAAAATAGGAACCTAAACTTGTCTAAATTCTATTGTATGAGAGGATTTAGACCCATACCCACCTTATATTCTAAATAAATCAATTTGGAGCTATTTAAAACTGAACTTGACTTTATAATAAAATAATATTTTTAGTTATTCCAAAGGTGCCCCTCTCCTCCCTTATAAAAGGGCACCTCCTCCCTCTCTTCCTCACACCACTTTGAGCCTTCATGCTCGGCCAACACCTGACACTTTCTCCTCTACACTTCCCTAGAGAAATCCTAGAGGTTCTGTTCTTCTTCATAGACCTATTTTAGTGCCCTAAAAGAAGGTCTCAAAGAAGTACTTCAAAGAAGAGGTAATGTCCGTTACCAATTCTTTCATCTTTATTTCTTCTTCCACTTCTTCTTCTTTAGTTGTTTCATTATGAAGTAATAACATCAGTATCACTCATATACTGATATGTTATTATAAGTATGAATCAACCCTATTTCACCATCTATCCATCCTACGGAAAAAGAAATCACCGCGCGTGCGTACGGACGGAATACCGTCTCCACGTCGTGGTGTAATCTATTTTCCACCACCACCTTAATTGGATGGGTATAATGGTGTAAATAATGACTATATATGACTATTATAAATTGATAATGATTCTGAAATAGTATATATACACTCCAATACAATTCCACAATCATAGGAACGAAATCATCACTCGTGCGTACGTACGGAATACCGTCTCCACGATGTGATGCGACTCGTTCTACATGATCTTCATTTCATAATTATTATATAAATGAAATGAATTAAATGAATGAATATAATATATATTACACTAATACCATTCTGGAAATGAGGTATCTATAACCTAAAGAGAAGAATAAGAATTTATTCGACAAAACACGCATAAGAATAAAAAGTTATAAACACCCGAATGACAAGTAGCAATGAAATATTACTACTAAGAAGCTAAGAATATGACCAAATATGATATCATAACAATAATTATGATTCTTTAATAAGTCAATAACATTATTTAAATCATTATACAGGTGGTTCGGAAACTTACGAGGAAAATCGGACCTAAGGTAAGGGAAATATCACAATCTCATTTTTATCTGAGATTCATTATACTTTGGAATTTACTGGGGTGTATTTTATCATCCACATCCATGTTTCCTCAATATGTAATATTTATATCCTTATACAATATTTCATATCCAATTTTACCCTTCGTTGAGTTTTTAGTAAAAGATATGAAAGGAATCTTTTGTCGTTTTTCATACGAGGTACTTTTTGACTTTTCCAACAAAAGTACGAGAAGAATGTTTTTTTAACTTATACGGCATGAATGGATTTTTTAAACATTATTTCCAAGAATCTTCCTTTGAAAGTTTTCAAGTTTATTTTTAATCAACTTATTTTAGTTTAGAATTATATGACATGTTAAGAAAGGAAAAGTGTTTTTGAAGTAGAAAGGATATTTTCCTCAAGAATGGAGTTCAAGTGTTTGATCAAAATTATTTTCCATCTAAGATAATAAAGGGTTATGTTTCTATACCTATTATTACATTGATTTTATTATGTTGTGATGGAATTATGTTTATGAATTCCTTTATCTTATATGAATTGTTTTATGATGTTACGATGTTTAAGATTCCCATTTTTATTACATGGGTTATGCTATGATGTATGGTTTCTGATTTTGTGGCACACATAAGAATGGTATCATTAAAAGATGGGTGGGACCTATATCTCCCTCCAATGCATTGGGTAAAGATTTTATATATCATGAGATAGACATGGCTGGAACGGTAGGTTATACCGGTTCAGTGAAACAGGACTGAAACGAGGGTGACTCGGTTCAGAAATGGACTTTGTCCACTAAGATAGTCTTGGCAATGAGTCTTGACTAATAAGATATGATTCTCTATGATTATGTGTGTATGCCACAAAGTTTCATGTTTTAAGTTATGATTATTGGGATTTCACTTCACTACTATGATTTATCCCATGTTATGAAATTATTCTCTCTTTTGCAGGTTAAGATCTCTAAAATGTTATGTTCTTATGAATATGATGTGATTGATATTTATTTTGTTTACCCTTACTGAGCATTTGATATCACCCTTTTTTATGTTTTGTTTCCCTAGGTCAAGAAGAAGGTTATTAAGTAGAATATTCCAAAAAGGGACTCTAGATATGATGAAATAAATGGGAGGAAATGTAGATGCTTTATGAACCAGTTGTTTATGTTTCCCATTTTCTAAAGACACTATAACTATATGGTCCTTTATTGGTTTTGTTATATGTTGTAATAAGTGTGCTTCAATTCTGAAGTAAAAACAATGTATGTAAATTATGGGTCGTTATAGTTGGTATCAGAGGAAAGTTATAGTCAACCTTTGGAAACTAGGATGTGAAAGCCTTAGTAAGAACCCTATGGATAAGTCTAAGCATAGAACACAATCTTAGTGTTTTAGAAATGTCCATGAATACCCTAGGATAAGACCTTAAGTGTGAAATTTTATTCTTGATTATGTGGTTTTCCTATTATAATTAGTGTTGCTCACACTATTCTTCTTGGTTTTAGTAAATGGCTGGAACCCGAAGGAACCATGTTAATGCGGAATGCGACGGGCAATGCAATGATTGTCCCTCTGAGCAACCAAACGTTATCGGAGCTGGAATGCAAAATCTTCTAGCCATTCTCACACAACTTTCTCAAGCTATGAATCATGCAGGACTTCCAAACGAGCAAAGGAAGGAGCAACATTCTATTGAATCCTTCATGAGACAGCGTCCACCTTCATTCAGCGGGTCTACTGATGCATTAGTTTCTGAACAATGGATTAGTACTACTGAAAAGATATTTCCAGTTCTGAAATGTACTGAGCATGATAAAGTCATCTTAGCAGTGTATCGTTTGGATGGTGATGTTTATCAATGGTGGAATCTTATTAAGAATACGAGGCAAAGGGATGAAATTGAGTCCATGGAATGGGACGAGTTCAAAAACTTATTTTTCAATAAGTACTTCCCTCGTATTCTCCGAACAAAGATGGAGAAAGAGTTTCTTGAACTGAAGCAAAAGGATGATGAATTTGTTGGTACCTATGAAGCAAATTTTACAAGACTTGCAAGGTACGCTTATGGTATTATTATCCAACCTGAGAGTATGATAGATCGATTCTTTAGTGGCTTAAAACCAAGTCTTCCAAGGGCGTTATCCATAAGGGACTTCAATAGCTATGATGAAATCGTTCTATGTGCTCTCAAAGTTGAGATGGAGATTGGAGTAACCCATCATTCATATGGGTTTGATGAGAAGAGGAAAATGGAATTCAAAGGAAAATCTAAAGAGCACACTGAAAAGAAGATGAGCTTTCCCTTATGCTCAAAGTGTGGAAAGAAACATGGAGGGAGTTGTCTTAAAGGGATAAGTAAATGTTTCAAATGTGGAAAAGAAGGTCATCGGGTATTTGAATTCTGCAATGATGGGAAGAAGATGTATAATGATGCAAACAAAGGAAGGGATACACAGAATGACCCTACTACACTTCAATGTTTCAAGTGCAAGGAGATGGGACATTATGCCAATAAATTCCCCAATCCAAGGGTTGATGATGATGGTCAACGTCAAAAGAATCTTAAGGCTAAAGACAAAGGAAAGTCACATGCAATTTCTATCAGAAATGTAGAGTACGATAACGATGTGGTGAAAGGTACACTTACCATCCACTCTAAAGTAGAAAATGTTTTATTTGATTCTGGATCCACCCACTCCTTTATTTATGAAGAATTTTCTAAGGGTATCACCTTATTACCTCAACAATTAGATGTTGAGTTATCTGTGACAACACCTAATGGCACAACAGTAACATCAAAAGTTTATAATTCTTCTCCGATTGAAGTTTGTGGGAAAGTTCTTCCTGCAAATCTTGTGATCCTTCCTATAGTGGAATTTGATGTGATTCTTGGCATGGATTGGCTTTCTCTATATGGAGCTCATATCAATAGCCAAAGAAGGGAAGTCACATTTCATATTCCATATCAATCTATGATCGTCTATCGATGCAAGGATGAACATAACCTTCCAGTGGAAATTTCTTCCATTTTATGGGTATTGATTCCACTAAATGAAGGTTATTTATATCAAATGGTTGGTGAGAAACTCACGATTAAGAATATGCCCATTGTACGGGAGTTTGATGTTGTCTTTCCGGAGGAATTACCGGGTCTTCCACCGAATCATGAAGTTGAGTTTTCAATAGAACTCGTACTGGGTGCTTTGCCTATTTCAAAGACACCTTATATAATGGACCCAATTGAGTTGCAGGAATTGAAGAAGCAACTCCAAGAGAATCTTGATAAGGGCTTCATACACCCTAGTGCGTCACCTTGGGGAGCACCTGTTCTATTTGTTAAGAATAAAGATGGATCAATGAGACTCTGCATTGATTATCGAGAACTTAACAAGATCACTATCAAGAACAAATATCCTCTCACGCGCATTGATGACCTATTTGACCAACTACGTGGAGCTCAATACTTTTCCAAGATTGATCTTCATTCAGGGTATCATCAATTAAGGTTAAAAAGGGAGGATATAACAAAGACAGCTTTCCGTACAAGGTTTGGACACTATGAATTTATATTGATGCCATTTGGTCTTACTAATACCCCTGTTATCTTCATGGATCTGATGAATAGAGTCTTTAGAGACTATCTTGATCAGTTTATGGTAGTCTTTATAGATGATATTCTTTTCTATTCAAAGATCAAGGAAGAACATGAAGATCACTTGAGAATTATATTGAAGACCCTGAGAAAATAGAAGATTTATGCCAAATTTACCAAGTTTGAATTTTGGCTTCAAAAAGTTTCATTTTTGGGTCACATAATCTCAAAATAGGGGATATCTATGGATCCAGCAAAAACAGAGGTTATCGAAAGATGGTCGAGACCAACAACAGTAACTGAGATCCGAAGTTTTCTTGGTTTGGCTGGATATTATCGACGTTTTGTGAAAGATTTTTCACGATTATCTAATCCACTCACCAAGTTGACTCGGAAAGGAGTTAAGTTTGTTTGGACGGAGGAATGTGAAGAGAATTTCAAGGAGTTGAAAAGAAGGTTATCCAGTGCACCTGTGCTCACACTACCTTGTAGTGGAGAAAGTTTTGTGATCTACAGAGATGCATCCAAGAAGGGATTGGGGTGTGTTCTTATGCAAAATGATATGGTGATAGCTTATGCCTCACGACAGTTGAAAATACATGAGCAAAATTACCCAACTCATTATTTGGAGTTAGATGCGGTAATCTTTGCATTAAATATTTGGAGGCATTAACTTTATAGAGAAAGGTGTGATATTTATACTGATCATAAAAGTTTAAAGTATATTTTCACACAAAAGGAGCTGAATATGCGCCAAAGAAGATGGTTGGAGCTGATTAAGGATTACGACTGCTCAATCCATTACCACCCTGGGAAAGCAAATAAGGTGGAAGATGCATTAAGTCGACAAGACCACGCTAGTTTATCCATGATGAGGATCACAAAATATCCAATATTTATGGATTTACAAAGGATGGATCTTGTAATTATAATGAATGGGAAAAATAGTATCTTTTTCAAATGAATTTTCAACCATCTATACATGTGAAGATTAAAGAGGAACAGAAAGAAGATGTCTAGTTACAAAAGAAGGTGAGAAATTTTCTTGAATTAAACCTTGATTGTGATGGGATAATAAAGTTCAGGAATCAGGTTTGTGTTCCTCCCATCCTCGAATTAAAGAAGGAGCTGCTGGATGAGGCTCATAGTTCTTCATTCTCTATTCATCCTGGAAGCACGAAGATGTATAGGGACCTGAAAGAGTACTTCTGGTGGGATGGCCTGAAAAGAGATGTTGCTGAATATGTCTCTCGATGCTTGGTTTGTCAACAAGTTAAAGGTGAGAAACAGAAGTCTAAGGGGATGTTACAACCATTACCCATACCCGAATGGAAATGGGAAAACATCACTATGGACTTTGTCACAGGACTTCCTAAAACATTCAAAGGCAATAATGTTGTATGGGTCATAGTTGATGGTCTTACAAAGTCTGCACACTTCATTACTATTAGAGAGGATTTCTCTCTGGATCAGCTTGCCAGGATATATGTAAAGGAAGTGGTAAGATTTCATGGAGTACCACTTTCTATTATATCTGATCGGGATCCGAGATTTACCTTGAAGTTCTGGCAAAGTCTTCAGCATACTCTGGATACAGAGTTGAGTTTTAGCACTGCTTATCATCCTCAGACAGACGGTCAGTCTGATAGAACAATTCAAACTCTAGAAGATATGTTGAGAGCTTGATCTATGGATTTCAAAGGTGGTTTGGATCAACACCTACCTTTGGTGTAATTTTCTTATAATAATAGATTTCACTCCAGTATTCAGATGGATCCTTATGAAGATCTCTATGGAAAGAAATGCAGGACTCCAACTTGCTGGGATGAAGTTGGGGAAAGAAAGCTATTAAGACCTGATCTTGTTGATGAAATGGCATAAAAGGTCAGATCTATTCAACAACACATAAGAGAAGCTCAGATTCGACAGAAAAGTTATGCCGACAACCGAAGAAAAGACCTAGAGTTTGAATTGGGTGATAAAGTGTTCTTACGAATATCTCCCTGGAAGAGGGTCATGAGATTTGGAAAGAAGGGGAAGTTGAGCCCAAGATATATCGGTCCTTTTGAAATACTGGATCGTGTTGGGAAGGTAGCTTACCGATTGGTGCTTCCACCGAATCTCTCTCAAGTTCACGATGTGTTCCATGTATCTCTCCTGAGAAAGTACATACCTGATCCTTCACATGTACTCAGCTCGGAAGTTGTACCACTGGAGCAAGATCTTTCTTATGAATAACAACCGATAGAGATTCTGGATCGTAGAGAAAAATTCCTACGAAACAAGACCACTCGATTGGTGAAAGTTTTATGGAGGAACCACCAATTAGAATAAGCTACATGGGAGCTTGAGGATGTGATGAGGGAGAGGTATCCACATATGTTTGTTACAAAGTGACGAATTTCGAGGGCGGAATTCATTTTAAGGGGGGTAAAATGTAACACCCGAGATTTTTATGTTATATAAATCATCAAAGGAATATTTTTCTACACACAAAACTTGCTTGGCTTGCTTTACACGAAATCGCAACCTTCCCTGATAGCTTGCGTCGTACACAATACCGAGTTTCACTAAACAACGATATACTATTAAAATATTATTAAAACTAGCTGTTATGAATAGTAATAACCACTTTTTGAAACATTATAAATTTTATTTTTTAAAATGGACTTCATTTTTGGATTCTTAATATCGAAATTATCCTAGGATGAAATTTTGGTATTTTTCTGAAAACTTTCAATTTTTGATGAATAGTGAAACCACTTAGTGGTAGTTAAAAAAACTGATTTTTTTCATAAAACTTAATTTTACCGCTTCTGTGAGTGGAATTTCGAAAATCTGAGAGACACGGTTGATGTCAGTAAGTAAAATGTGGTTCAATGAGATGAAAATAATTTTTTGGTGAATAGTAACTTTTTACTTTTTTTACCACGGTTAAAAGTAAATAGGGTAATTAAGGGTAAAAATGATATTGTTATTACCCTAACACATGTCCTAATTCTATTGTAAAAGTTTAATTCGACCAAAAACAAACTTAGGAATAAAATATGACCATTTAGGCCCACTTGGATTAGATTAGGACATTTATTATTAATTTATTTAAAGAAGGGTTAAAATAGTTAAAATCAACGTTTAATAACTAAATAATTTTTAATATGGGGTTAATCATAAGATAAATTAGACTATAAATATTCATTAGAAATCTAAAACGATTTCCTACATAATTATAATTTATTTGTAATTTTTAGACATTAAATAATTTAATTTATTTATGACACAAAGATGATGCAGTAATTAACTTATTAATGAAATATTGACATAATTGATGTTATAAAAACCAAAATAAATGTAATTTGACACTTTTTATGAATTCCACTAATTTTATTGATTAATATGACATGTTAGTATTGATTTAATTAACTTTTTTCGAAATAATCATTCTGTTATGATTTTCACAAAAATTAATTACTAAATAGTGTCAAAATTGACATAAAATAGTTTTTAAAACAAATATTATATTAGTAATTGTTATTTTATTCCTAAAAATCTAAGGTTCTGCCAAATGACTTGGATAATGGTATATATATTAATAATAAACAACTTGGAGTTCGTTTGGCTGCTTATATTAAGTTTATTAACTTTTTAGTATAAGAACACAAGAAGACACGGTAAAGGTAAAATTATTTAACTTAATGTTAAATCTAAATGATAAGGTTAAAATAGGAACCTAAACTTGTATAAATTCTATTTTATGATAGTATTTAGACCCATCCCCACCTTATCTTCGAAATAAATCAATTTGGAGCTATTTAAAACCGAACATGACTTTATAATAAAATAATATTTTTAGTTATTCCAAAGGTGCCCCTCTCCTCCCTTATAAAAGAGCACCTCCTCCCTCTCTTCCTCACACCACTTTGAGCCTTCAAGCTCGGACAAACCCTGCCACTTTCTCCTATACACTTCCCTAGAGACATCCTAGAGGTTCTGATCTTCTTCAAAGACCTATTTTAGTGCCCTAAAAGGAGGTCTCAAAGAAGTACTTCAAAGAAGAGGTAATGTCTGTTACCGATTCTTTCATCTTTATTTCTTCTTCCACTTCTTCTTCTTTAGTTTTTTTATTATGAAGTAATAAAATCATTATTACTCATATACTGATATGTTATTATAAGTATGAAACAACCCTATTTCACCATCTATCCATCCTACGGAAAAATAAATCACCGCGCGTGCGTACGTACAGAATACCGTCTCCACGCCGTGGTGTAATCTATTTTCCACCACCACCTTAATTGGATGGGTATAATGGTGTAAATAATGACTATATATGACTATTATAAAGTGATACTGATTCTGAAATATTATACATACACTTCAATACAATTCCACGATCATAGGAACGATATCATCACTCGTGCGTACGTACGGAATACCGTCTCCACGATATGATGCGACTCGTTCTACATGATCTTCATTTCATAATGATTATATAAATGAAGTGAATTGAATGAATGAATATGATATATATTACACTAATACCATTCTGGAAATGAGTTATTTATAACCTAAAGAGAAGAATAAGAATTTATTCGACAAAACACGCATAAGAACAAAAAGTTATAAACACCCGAATAACAAGTAGCAATGAAATATTTATACTAAGAAGCTAATAATATGACCAAATATGATATCATAACAATAATTATGATTCTTTAATAAGTCAATAACATTATTTAAATCATTATACAGGAGGTTCGGACACTTACGAGGAAAATCGGACCTAAGGTAAGGGAAATATCACAATCTCATTTTTATCCGAGATTGTTTATACTTTGGAATTTACTGGGGTGTATTTTATCATCCACATCCATGTTTCCTCAATATGTAATATTTATATCCTTATACAATATTTTATATCCAATTTTACCCTTCTTTGAGTTTTTAGTAAAAGATATCAAAGGAATCTTTTGTCGTTTTTCATACGAGGTACTTTTTGACTTTTCCGACAAAAGTACAAGAAGAATGTTTTTTTAACTTATACGGCATGAATGGATTTTTAAACCATTATTTCCAAGAAGCATCCTTTGCAAGTTTTAAAGTTTATTTTTAATCAACTTCTTTTAGTTTAGAATTATATGACATGTTAAGAAAGGAAAAGTTTTTTTGAAGTAGAAAGGATATTTTCCTCAAGAATGGAGTTCAAGTGTTTGATAAAAATTATTTTCCATATAAGATAATAAAGGGTTCTATTTCTATCCCTATTATTACATTGATTTTATTATGTTGTGATGGAATTATGTTTATGAATTCCTTTATATTATATGAATTGTTTTATGATGTCACGATGTTTAAGATTCCCATTTTTATTACATGGGTTATGCTATGATGTATGGTTTCTGATTTTGTGGAACACATAAGAATGGTATCATTATGAGATGGGTGGGACCTATATCTCCCTCCAATTCATTGGGTAAAGATTTTATATCTCATGAGATATACATGGATGGAACGGTAGGTTATACCGGTTCAGTGAAACAGGACTGAAATGAGGGTGACTCGGTTTAGAAATGGACTTTGTCCACTAAGATAGTCTTGGAAATGAGTCTTGACTAATAATAAATGATTCTCTATGATTATGTGTGTATTCCACAAAGATTCATGTTTTAAGTTATGATTATTGGTATTTCATTTCACTACTATGATTTATCCCATGTTATGAAATTATGCTCTCTTTTGCAGGTTAAGATCTATAAAATGTTATGTTCTTATGAATATGTTGTGATTGATATTTATTTTGTTTACCCTTACTGAGCATTTGAGCTCACCCTTTTGTATTTTTTGTTTCCCCATGTCAGGAAGAAGGTTATTCAGTAGAATATGCCAAAAAGGGACTCTAGATATGATGAAATAAATGGGAGGAAAAGTAGATGTTTATGAACCAGTTGTTTATGTTTCCCAGTTTCTAAAGACACTATACCAATACGGTCCTTTCTTGGTTTTGTTATATGTTGTAATAAGTGTGCTTCAATTCTTAAGTAAAAATAATGTATGTAAAGTATGGGTCGTTATAGTTGGTATCAGAGGAAAGGTATAGTCAACCTTTGGAAACTAGGATGTGAAAGCCTTAGTAAGAACCCTAAGGATAAGTCTAAGCATAGAACACAATCTTAGTGTTTTATAAATGGCCATGAATAACCTAGGATAAGACCTTAAGTGTGAAATTTTATTCTTGATTATTTGTTTTTCCTATTATAATTAGTGTTGCTCACACTATTCTTCTTGGTTTTAGTAAATGGCTGGAACCCGAAGGAACCGTGTTAATGCGGAATTCGACGGGCAATGAAATGATTGTCCCCCTGAGCAACCAATAGTTATCGGAACTGGAATGCAAAATCTTCTAGCCATTCTCACACAACTTTCTCAAGCTATTAATCATGCAGGACTTCCAAATGAGCAAAGGAAGGAGCAACATTTTGTTGAATCCTTCATGAGACAGCGTCCACCTTCATTCAGCGGGTCTACTGATCCATTAGCTACTGAACAATGGATTAGTACTACTAAAAAGATATTTTCAGTTCTTCAATGTTCTGAGCATGATAAAGTCATCTTAGCAGTGTATCGTTTGGAAGGTGATGCTGATCAATGGTGGAATCTTATTAAGAATACGAGGAAAAGGGATGAAATTGAGTCCATGGAATGGGACGAGTTCAAAAACTTATTTTTCAATAAGTACTTCCCTCGTATTCTCCGAACAAAGATGGAGAAAGAGTTTATTGAACTGAAGCAAAAGGATGATGAATCTGTTGGTACCTATGAAGCAAATTTTACAAGACTTGCAAGGTACGCTTCTGGTATTATTGTCCAACCTGAGAGTATGATCGATCGATTCTTTAGTGGCTTAAAACCAAGTCTTCGAAGGGCGTTAGCCATAAGGGACTTCAATAGCTACGAGTAAATCGTTCGATGTGCTCTCAAAGTCGAGATGGATATTGGAGTAACCCATCATTCATATGGGTTTGATGAGAAGAGGAAAATGGAATTCAAAGGAAAATATAAAGAGCACACTGAAAAGAAGATGATATTTCCCTTATGCTCAAAGTGTGGAAAGAAACATGGAGGGATTTGTCTTAAAGGGACAAGTAAATGTTTCAAATGTGGAAAAGAAGGTCATCGGGCATTTGAATTCCACAATGATGGGATGAAGATGTCTAATGATGCAAACAAAGGAAGGGATACACAGAATGACCCTACTACACTTCAATGTTTCAAGTGCAAGGAGATGGGACATTATGCCAATAAATTCCCTAATCCAAGGGTTTATGATGATGGTCGACGTCAACAAACTCTTAAGGCTAAAGACAAAGGAAAGTCACATGCAATTTCTATCAGCAATGTGGAGTACGATAACGATGTGGTGAAAGGTACACTTACCATCCACTCTAAAGTAGAAAATGTTTTATTTGATTCTGGATCCACCCACTCCTTTATTTCTGAATAATTTTCTAAGGGTATCACCGTATTACCTCAACAATTAGATGTTGAGTTATCTGTGACAACACCTAATGGCACAACATTCACATCAAAAGTTTATAATTCTTCTCCGATTGAAGTTTGTGGGAATGTGCTTCCTGCAAATCTTGTGATCCTTCCTATAGTGGAATTTGATGTGATTCTTGGCATGGATTGGCTTTCTCTACATGGAGCTCATATCAATTGTCAAAGAAGGGAAGTCACATTTCATATTCCATATCAATCTATGATCGTCTATCGATGCAAGGATGAACATAACCTTCCAGTGGAAATTTCTTCCATTTTATGGGTATTGATTCCACTAAATTAAGGTTATTTATGTCAAATGGTTAGTGAGAAACTCACGATTAATAATATGCCCATTGTACGGGAGTTTGATGATGTCTTTCTGGAGGAATTACCGGGTCTTCCACCGAATTGTGAAGTTGAGTTTTCAATAGAACTCGTACTGGGTGCTTTGCCTATTTCAAAGACACCTTATAGAATGGCCCCAATTGAGTTTCAGGAATTGAAGAAGAAAATCCAAGAGAATCTTGATAAGGGGTTCATACACCCTAGTGTGTCACCTTGGGGAGCACCTGTTCTGTTTGTTAAGAAGAAAGATGGATCAATGAGACTCTGCATTGATTATCGAGAACTTAACAAGATCACTATCAAGAACAAATATCCTCTCCCGCACATTGATGACCTATTTGACCAACTACGTGGAGCTCAATACTTTTCCAAGATTGATCTTCGTTCAGGGTATCATCAATTAAGGGTCAAAATGGAGGATATACCAAAGACGGCTTTCCGTACAAGGTATGGACACTATGAATTTATAGTGATGCCATTTGGTCTTACTAATGCCCCTGTTATCTTCATGGATATGATGAATAGAGTCTTTAGAGACTATCTTGATCAGTTTGTGGTAGTCTTTATAGATGATATTCTTGTCTATTCAAAGAGCAAGGAAGAACATGAAGATCACTTGAGAATTATATTGAAGACCTTGAGAAAGGAGAAGCTTTATGCCAAATTTACAAAGTGTGAATTTTGGCTTCAAAAAGTTTCATTTTTGGGTCACATAATCTCAAAATAGGGGATATCTGTGGATCCAGCAAAAACAGAGGTTATCGAAAGATGGTCGAGACCAACAACAATAACTGAGATCCAAAGTTTTCTTGGTTTGGCTGGATATTATCGACGTTTTTTGAAAGATTTTTCACGATTATCTAATACACTCACCAAGTTGACTCGGAAAGGAGTTAAGTTTGTTTGGACGGAGGAATGTGAAGAGAATTTCAAGGAGTTGAAAAGAAGGTTATCCAGTGCACCTATGCTCACACTGCCTTGTAGTGGAGAAATTTTCGTGATCTACAGTGATGCATCCAAGAATGGATTGGGGTGTGTTCTTATACAAAATGATATGGTGATAGCTTATGCCTCACGACAGTTGAAAATACATGAGCAAAATTACCCAACTCATGATTTGGAGTTAGCTGCAGTAATATTTGCATTAAAGATTTGGAGGCATTACCTTTATGGAGAAAGGTGTGATATTTATACTGATCATAAAAGTTTAAAGTATATTTTCACACAAAAAGAGCTGAATATGCGCCAAAGAAGATGGTTGGAGATGATTAAGGATTACGACTGCTCAATCCATTACCACCCTGGGAAAGCAAATAAGGTGGAAGATGCATTAAGTCGACAAGACCACGCTAGTTTATCCATGATGAGGATCACAAAAGATCCAATATTTATGGATTTACAAAGGATGGATCTTGTAATTATAATGAATGGGGAAAAATAGTATCTTTCTCAAATGAATGTTCAACCATCTATACATGTGAAGATTAAAGAGGCATAGAAAGAAGATGTCTAGTTACAAAAGAAGGTGAGAAATGTTCCTGAATTCAACCTTGATTGTGATGGGATAATAAAGTTCAGGAATCGGGTTTGTGTTCCTCCCATCCCTGAATTAAAGAAGGAGCTGCTGGATGAGGCTCATAGTTCTTCATTCTCTATTCATCCTGGAAGCACGAAGATGTATAGGAACCTGAAAGAGTACTTCTGGTGGGATGGCATGAAAGGAGATGTTGCTGAATATGTCTCTCGATGCTTGGTTTGTCAACAAGTTAAAGCTGAGAGACATAAGTCTAAGGGGATGTTACAACCATTACCCATACCCGAATGGAAATGGGAAAACCTCATTATGGACTTTGTCACAGGACTTCCTAAAACATCCAAAGGCAATAATTCTATCTGGGTCATAGTTGATCGTCTTACAAAGTCTGCACACTTCATTGCTATTAGAGAGGATTTCTCTCTGGATCAGCTTGCCAGGATATATGTAAAGGAAGTGGTAAGATTTCATGGAGTACCACTTTCAATTATATCTGATCGGGATCTGAGATTTACCTTGAAGTTCTGGTGAAGTCTTCAGCATACTCTGGATACAGAGTTGAGTTTTAGCACTGCTTATAATCCTCAGACAGATGGTCAGTCTGATAGAAAAATTCAAACTCTAGAAGATATGTTGAGATCTTGCTCTATGGATTTCAAAGGTGGTTGGGATCAACACCTACCTTTGGTGGAATTTTCTTATAATAATAGCTTTCACTCCAGTATTCAGATGGCTCCTTATGAAGCTCTCTATGGAAAGAAATGCAGGACTCCAACTTGCTGGGATGAAGTTGGGGAAAGAAATCTATTAAGACCTGATCTTGTTGATGAAATGGCAGAAAAGGTCAGATCTATTCAACAACACATAAGAGCAGCTCAGAGTCGACAGAAAAGTTATGCCGACAACCGAAGAAAAGACCTAGAGTTTGAAGTGGGTGATAAAGTGTTCTTACGAATATCTCCCTGGAAGAGGGTCATGAGATTTGGAAAGAAGGGGAAGTTGAGCCCTAGATATATCGGTCCTTTCGAAATACTGGATTGTGTTGGCAAGGTAGCTTACCGATTGGCGCTTCCACCGAATCTCTCTCAAGTTCACGATGTGTTCCATGTATCTCTCCTGAGAAAGTACATACCTGATCCTTCACATGTACTCAGCTCATAAGTTGTACCACTGGAGAAAGATCTTTCTTATGAAGAACAACCGATAGAGATTCTGGATCGTAGAGAAAAAGTCCTATGAAACAAGACCACTCGATTGGTGAAATTTTTATGGAGGAACCACCAATTAGAAGAAGCTACATGGGATCTTGAGGATGTGATGAGGGAGAGGTATCCTCATCTGTTTGTTACAAAGTGACGAATTTCGAGGTCGAAATTCATTTTAAGGGGGGTAGAATGTAACACCCGAGACTTTTATGTTATATAAATCATCAAAGGAATATTTTTCTACACACAACACTTTCTTGGATTGCTTTACACGAAATCGCAACCTTCCCCGATAGCTTGCGTCGTACGCAATACCGAGTTTCACTAAACAACGATATACTATTAAAATATTATTAAAACTAGCCGTTATGAATAGTAATAACCACTTTTTGAAAATTTATAAATTTTATTTTTCAAAATGGACTTCATTTTTGGATTCGTAATATCGAAATTAGCCTAGGGTGAAATTTTGGTATTTTTTTGAAAACTTTCAATTTTTGATGAATAGTGAAACCACTAAGTGGTAGTTAAAAAAACTGAATTTTTCATAAAACTTAATTTTACCGCTTCTGTGAGTGGAATTTCGAAAATCCGAGAGACACGGTTGATGTCAGTATATAAAATGTGGTTCAATGAGATGAAAATAATTTTTTGGTGAATAGTAACTTTTTACTTTTTTTACCACGGTTAAAAGTAAATAGGGTAATTAAGGGTAAAAATGATATTATTATTACCCTAAAACATGTCCTAATTCTATTGGACAAGTGTAATTCGACCAAAAACAAACTTAGGAATAACATATGACCATTTAGTCCCACTTGGATTAGATTAGGACATTTATTATTAATTTATTTAAAGAAGGGTTAAAATAGTTAAAATGAAAGTTTAATAAATAAATCATTTTTAATATGGGGTTATACATAAGATAAATTCGACTATAAATATTAATTAGAAAGATAAAAAGATTTCCTACATAATGGTAATTTATTTGTAATTTTTAGACATTATATAATTTAATTTATTTATGACACAAAGATGATGTAGTAATTAACTTATTAATCAAATATTGACATAATTGATGTTATAAAAACCAAAATAAATGTAATTTGACACTTTTTATGAATTCCACTAATTTTCTAGATTAATATGACATGGTATTATTGATTTAATTAACTTTTTTCGAAATAATCATTCTGTTATGATTTTCACAAAAATTAATTACTAAATAGTGTCAAAATTGACATAAAATAGTTTTTAAAACAAATATTATATTAGTAATTGTTATTTTATTCTTAAAAATCTAAGGTTCGGTCAAATTACTTGGATAAGGGTATATATATTATTAATAAACAACTTGGGGTTATTTTGGCTGCTTATAGTAAGTTTATTAACCTTATAGTATAAGAACACAAGAAGCACGGTAAAAGTAAAATTATTTAACTTAATGATAAATCTAAATGATAAGGTTAAAATAGGAACCTAAACTTGTCTAAATTCTATTGGATGATAGGATTTAGACCCATCCCCACCTTAGCTTCGAAATAAATCAATTTGGAGCTATGTAAAACCGAACTTGACTTTATAATAAAATAATATTTTTAGTTATTCCAAAGGTGCCCCTTTCCTCCCTTATAAAAGGGCACCTCCTCCCTCTCTTCCTCACACCACTTTGAGCCTTAAATCTTGGCCAAACCCTACCACATTCTCCTATAAACTTCCCTAGAGACATCCTAGAGGTTCTGGTCTTCTTCAAAGACCTATTTTAGTTCCCTAAAAGGAGGTCTCAAAGAAGTACTTCAAAGAAGAGGTAATGTCCGTTACCGATTCTTTCATCTTTATTTCTTCTTCCACTTCTTCTTCTTTAGTTTTTTCATTATGAAGTAATAACATCAGTATCACTAATATACTGATATGTTATTATAAGTATTAAACAACCCTATTTCACCATCTATCCATCCTACGGAAAAAGAAATCACCGCGCGTGCGTACGTACGGAATACCGTCTCCACACCGTGGTGTAATCTATTTTCCACCACCACCTTACTTGGATGGGTATAATGGTGTAAATAATGACTATATATGACTATTATAAAGTGATACTGATTTTGAAATAGTATACATACACTCCAATACAATTCTAGGATCATAGGAACAATATCATCACTTGTGCGTACGTATGGAATACCGTCTCCACGATGTGATGCGACTCATTCTACATGATCTTCATTTCATAATGATTATATAAATGAAATGAATTGAATGAACGAATATGATATATATTACACTAATACTATTCTGGAAATTATGTATCTATAACCTAAAGAGAAGAATAAGAATTTATTCGACAAAACATGCATAAGAACAAAAAAGTTATAAACACCCGAATAACAAGTAGCAATGAAATATTACTACTAAGAAGCTAAGAATATTACCAAATATGATATCATAACAATAATTATGATTCTGTAATAAGTAAATAACATTATTTAAATCATTATACAGGAGGTTCGGACACTTACGAGGAAAATCGGACCTAAGGTAAGGGAAATATCACAATCTCATTTTTATCCGAGATTGTTTATACTTTGGAATTTACAGGGGTGTATTTTATCATCCACATCCATGTATCCTCAATATGTAATATTTATATCCTTATAAAATAGTTTATATCCAATTTTAACCTTCGTTGATTTTTTAGTAAAATATATGAAAGGAATCTTTTGTCGTTTTTCATACGAGGTACTTTTTGACTTTTCCGACAAAAGTACGAGAAGAATGTTTTTTTTAACTTATAATGCATGAATGGATTTTTAAAACATTATTTCCAAGAAGCTTGCTTTTCAAGTTTTCAAGTTTATTTTTAATCAACTTCTTTTAGTTTAGAATTATATGACATGTTAAGAAAGGAAAAGTGTTTTTGAAGTAGAAAGGATATTTTCCTCAAGAATGGAGTTCAAGTGTTTGATCAAAATTATTTTCAATCTAAGATAATAAAGGGTTCTGTTTATATCCCTATTATTACATTGATTTTATTATGTTGTGATTGAATTATGTTTATTAATTCCTTTATCTTATATGAATTGTTTTATGATGTCACGATGTTTAAGATTCCCATTTTTATTACATGGGTTATGCTATGATGTATGGTTTCTGATTTTGTGGCACACATAAGAATGGTATCATTATGAGATGGGTGGGACCAATATCTCCCTCCAATGCATTGGGTAAAGATTTTATACCTCATGAGATAGACATGGCTGGAATGGTAGGTTATACCGGTTCAGTGAAACAGGACTGAAACGAGGGTGACTTGGTTCAGAAATGGACTTTGTCCACTAAGATAGTCTTAGCAATGAGTCTTGACTAATAAGATATGATTCTCTATGATTATGTGTGTATTCCACAAAGTTTCATGTTTTAAGTTATGATTATTGGGATTTCATTTCACTACTATGATTTATCCCATGTTATGAAATTATGCTCTCTTTTGTAGGTTAAGATCTCTAAAATGTTATGTTCTTATGAATATGATGTGATTGATATTTATTTTGTTTACCCTTACTGAGCATTTGAGCTCACCCTTTTGTATGTTTTGTTTCCCCAGGTCAGGAAGAAGGTTATTAAGTAGAATATGCCAAAAAGGGACTCTAGATATGATGAAATAAATGGGAGGCAATGTAGATGCTTTATGAACCAATTGTTTATGTTTCCCACTTTCTGAAGACACTATACCTATACGGTCCTTTCATGGTTTTTTTATATGTTGTAATAAGTGTGCTTAAATTCTGAAGTAAAAAACAATGTATGTAAAGTATGGGTCGTTATACATGTCGTATACTTTCTGATTACACGTCATGTACTCGGTTACCGCGGGTAGTCGTGTGTTGTCCATTTAGCGGCCACGCACATGGCCATGTAGGGGTGACCTGGAGGCCGCATAAAGTGAAGTTCGTAAATAGAAATTACACATCGTGTACTTACAAAGTACATGCCGTGTATTTTGTTTTTTTCATTAAATGTACTGGGGTCACATCTAATTGCCAGAAACACCTTCTTCAAGTTTTGGTTTGGCTGAGAGCTCATGTATGACCACGATCTTTCTCTGATCCCCAAAACGACCATCTGATCTCTGATTTGACCATCGTCAATTGTGTTGGGATCACCTCGGTAATCACTCTCTTCTACTTGAGCTTCTTTTCCTGATTCCTCCTCCTTCTCAAGTTATCCATTGTTGAAATTTTTAGAAGTTTTTATAGATATTCGGTGTACTAGGTGATTCAATCCCTGAGACTCAAGTATATTGATCTCCTAATGCCGAGGTTGGTGGTTTGTGCCTTTCTGTTAAAAGTCTTTGAGTTATATGTGAAAAATCGCCAATACCCATGAACGAGGTATTGTGTGTTTACTGTTTCAGCCCTATTGTTTGCCTTTTATGATTTTATGCTTGAGTATAGGTTAATTGAATTTGAATAGGGTCAATTGTTATGCTTTGGAAGTTTTTTCCCATGCATGATTTCTTGTTTGACCATTGGGTCTAGTTTTCCTGTTAGGATTCTTTTTACTTTCCCATGCCTAGTTGTTGGATGGTGTGATTGTTCTTATATGATGATATGTTGTAGATAGCTAGTAAAGTAGTTCTTGAGGGTCACTTTGACCAATACGCATTGTTATACCAACTTGACTTACACAGGGTTGTGAGAACCTGGTGTAGTAGACCATAGGGATAATGGACGTAAGGGCTTCTCCAGAGTGTCTGTTTTACTTACAATGTGAGACCATAGGGTGAATTGATGTAAGTGCTTCCTCAGAGTGTCTTTAGTTCCTTGATGCAGGCCACTGAAGGAATGTGACGTAAGTTCTTCCCTAGAGTGCCTTTAGTTTCTGATACAAGACTATAGGATTAATTGACAGTGAGTGCTTCCTCAGAGAGTCTATGCTTAAGCTGAACCAAAGGGTTTAGACTAGGTGTACTGCCCTGAGGGTTGCTTGTACTTTTTAGGTTGGACTAGAGGGGATAGGCTATGAGTACTTCCCATAGGGTTACCTGTTGAGTTATCTTTCTACTTATGTTGCTAGGTAGGACCAGAAGGGATAGGTTGTGGGAACTTCCTAGAGGGTTACCTTTTGTGATTATCTATTTTGATTAGTTTTTTCTTGATATTTGAAACTGTGAACTGTTACTGCTAAGTACTTCCTTGTTTATAGCTTTTTGTACTTTACCTGCTATATATTCACTGACTGTTAGGCATAGATCTTGTGGTGGTTGCCTACTGAGATATCTTCTCACACCCTATTTGGGCCATGCTTTTGGGCCTAAACGTATTATATTGTTGCAGGTATAGATAATGGAAAGCACCCTTATACTTCAGGTACTTGATTTGTTGTGGAGTCAGGGAGCATGGGACCAAGCTATGGCTTGCGATGCTGGGGACCTGTTTATCTGTTTTCTTTTGTAATTTGGCTTAGTACTATTTTTTATTATAGCATTGTGATTGTTTGGATACTTTCCTAGACATATGTATCACGCATCATTCATATATATGTGTGATCCAATTTATTATTTCCACTCTTCCACTGTTAACTTTTGTATGTATTATTCCTACTTCCGCTATTGCTATTTGTTTTAATTCTATTGTGCTACTCTTCCAATGAGGGCATAGTTTCCCCACTATCACACCAAAGGCCCTCACTGCTAGTCATCAGCCTTTGGAATTTGGGGAAATGCGCTTGATGCCATGTGACCAACCGGGTACGGGGCGCCTCTGGGTGGCTTTTGGAAATGGGACGTTACAGATGAGTCTGTGAAAAAGTCTAGTTTTGATGAACTAAAGATTATGTTGGTAAGATAATTTCAATATATCAAGTATATGCATCAATATTCGACCTCAACACATCAAACCACTTATCCTGACATGATAAGGAGATTTTAAGAATTAACTAATATGTTGGCGGAATTCAAAAATAGGCTTCACACTCTATAGTGTGGTAGTGTACCTGTGAATTTCCTTCTTGAAAATCAAAAATATTTGATCAGTCGATTGACCTCTAATGAATCCTAGTTGGGACCATTTATTCATCAAGTCAGAGATAGATTTATAGACTTTGTTTAATATAAAGAATCTATAAATGAGTTCATTGAGTTAAACTTGGTGGAAATATTAAAGACAGTAAAAGATTCAAGGAAACTACTACATCAATGGATGAGTGTCTTCAACAACCATTTTTAGAGTCTATTGGTGAAGCTGCTTGAAATTCATAGTATTGTTAAGAACATTCCTCATCCAGTTGCAAAAACTAATACCCAGAGAGATTCTTACCAAGGAAACTAATCCGATTGTAGACCCACATTTTGAATACCTATTTAATTTATTATGGGTTGTACTCATTATTTTTGAAATCCTTTTATCTGATTTTAACTTTAATTTATTTCTATATTTTGGGTCTTTTTTATTGTTTCCTATTTTCCTTATTATGCTATTTTTTTAAAGTTAAATTACTATATCATATATCCTATTTTTTTTAACAGTAGACTATAACATTAATTTATAGTTTAGTGTTATATTAACTATGGTTTATATCATATTCTATTTAAAATTCTATTTTTATATTACAAAATAGGGGAGAATATTTTAGAAACACATATTTCTTTGAGAAACCATTTCAATCAAAATAGTTCAATGAAATTGAAATAATTTTGAAACCATGCTATTTTCTTTAAATTTGTTTACAAATACTATATTTTATATTAGTTATTTTATGGGTTTTGTGATGATGGAGATTTCTAGGCATGTATTGTCTCAACAATACTCTATATTATATGATGATTTTGATGCTCACAAATACCATTTTTTTCTAATAAAGTTGGGTTGAGTATGTTTCAAAAATATATATCATGTTTTAATTTATATCATTGCTGAAATACAGTGTTAGGGTATGTGTTATGAAAACACTATCTATACATTAAATTCATTGAATGAACGTATGGATCATCATCCCTATGAAATGTTGAATAGTTTTTGTATGGAGTAGTAACCCTAAAGTAGATATTTAGCATATGGATTGGAAACAGTGAATTTTATAATCATTAAACATGTATAATATCAACCCTACATTGGAATCTAAAAAAACTATTCATACCCTACATTCGGGAAATCAAACATATGATTAATTAATTCTACGTATGGAATATTATGCTGAAAAGGATAAATATGTGGACCATCATACCAATGTTACTTTGATCCCTCCATTACACACAGATGAAATTATGGTTAAGGAACTATACGTTGGTAGTAACATTACGCTATGAAAAGGAACCCTCCACTACACAGTTCAACCTTGTGTTTTTCTACTCAATAGCAGAGATTTAAATTCATGATTTTATCCAAGTTTCATGCAATGACATTAATAAAATTACAGGATAATTGAAATCTTCTCTACAACTGATTCAAATATCGTTATTATCGATTCAAATAACTGTATTCATTAGAGAAAATAACTCTTATTCTTAAGGGAAGTTACCACTCCCCTGGTCAATTCATATTTCAATTTCCACATTCTATCAAGCATTTTTCTTGGATCTATTCAGCCAAAAGAAATCTATTTATAAGATCAAAAGTATTTTTCGAATCAGATTGGTGGAGTTTGTGATATATGTGATATGGGTGATATAAGTATCATTCATTCCCACATACGACCATATTATTGTGAATAACCTTTACAGTAATGCTACTAAAAATTATTAACTCTGAGGCTAAAGTTTGGTGACAGACATATTTCAACCTCATGCTACTGTAATTTTATTACTACTATGTGTTGTTATTATTATTAAATATTATTTTCAACCAAGATCACTTTAGAACTATTATTTATTGAAGACTTTCATTTTTGAAAAAGAAGATATGTATACTATTTGTTTTTGTTTGTACAATTATGAATTTCAACCCAAACTGCCATCAAATCAAACTCATTTGATTTGTTGAAGTATCAAGTACTCGTACTCAGTTGGGGTAAAGTTTTAGCTTCTTGTACTATTATTTGGATAATTGGATCTCTATTAAAGAACCAGAAATCTATTTTTATCCTTGTTATAAAGGTTACAACCATATTTACTCATTTGTGGATTTGTGGTCTTGTGATAAGAGTATATTTCTAGTAAAATTCACCATGCTCGTAGAGAGAGAGCATTGGTAGAGTGGAATAGGGGATCTTTTTTCCCCTAACTACTTTAAAATTGTTGGGTTCATTATTTCTATTTATCAACTTCTCATATTAATTATTGAATAGAAGGCTACATATCTGCATAAATCACTAAGATATTTACAAACTAGAATCCATTTAGAGTTTTAAAAAGACACAATTCATCCCCCTTGTGTGTTGCTTTGTATTATTAGGACCTAACTCATCTCCTCCCCAAATTAGACACCTCCTCCATTATTACCCATAGGGTAACTGAAAAAGCTTAGTTTTGAATGCATTTTGACCTGATTAAATTAGAAAATCAGTAGTGGGATGGATTTAAACACTCTATCATAAATTTTTTTAAGTTGAACTGAGGGTCTAAATGGGATTTTTATTTAGTAATTTTTGTCATAGAGGTTGGTATGTATTTTGGGCATTCATATAGACAACCCATTTCTCCTTAGTTCTCGGTTGATCCTATTGTGTCCGAGCAACCTAGCAATTTACTTGGGTGAAATTGATCAAGTATCCCACATTCCCTTATTGTTGTTCTAGGAACCTGCATCTTCTTCTTTTTCCCTATTAGGCAATACAGATGATAATTTTTTTACCTAGTTTATTTTATTTTAATTTTTATTTATTTATTAATTTCCTTTCCCATTATTTTAAATTTTTGTAAAAAATGATTATAAATTAAAATTTATCAAAATAAATTATATTAAAATATTAAAAAAGAATAATTAGGTGAAATTATTGAACAATAATTATAAATAAATATCAAAAGATAATTTCATCAAATTATTTGAAGATGATTTTTAAGTGTTATGAAATGATAAAAACATGGAATTATGAAATATTATCAAATGAAAATTTTAAAAAAAGATTATTAATGGATAAAACAATGATTTATCATGGGTAATCTACAAAATAATTATCAAAGGATAATTTTTTAAAAAATTTAAAAAGGAAAATTATAAATAATTATCAAGTGATATGGAAGCATAATTATAAATAATTATCATGTGATAATTTCAAATAACTATCAAGGTAATCGTGTATAATTATCAAATTTAATTTTAAGGAATTATAAAATGATAATTTCACTGAATTAACAAGGATAATTACAAACACATGTGTTGACATAAAATAATAATTTAAAAATTATCCAAAAGAGATAAAATATCATAACGTGTGATATTATATATGGTAATTTGAGAATTATCCATGAGAGATAAAATATCAACACATTTAATTTTTTGAAAGTGATAATTTAAAAATTATCTAGATAGATAAAATATCATACCATGTGATATTTTAAATTATAATTTGAAAATTATAATGGTGATACAAAGTATCATCACATGTGATATTTTATTTCTTTTTGAAATAAAATAACCATTTTTGGTTCTAGGAACCCTTGAAAACCCATAATCTTTTATGTTTCAACATTTATTAAAATAAGGTTGCGAAGAGGTGTTCTTAGTAGTTGAGGTTTCCTATCCATATATTATACCATATAGGGTGGTCTATCCATTCCTTTAGCATCGATGGCTTTGGAATTAGGAAGTTCCTTACCTTCTTTGGCTCACAATTACACTTGTTTCCTTGATGATTATATTTTTTGTAATTTTGATTAACCATGCTTTATTTTTATCAAATTTCGGTGGGTGTGTTGCCCATAAGACCCATTGTGAATCCATGAGTGACATTATTTTATCTTTTAACCATGTTTGGTTATGATCACTTATTTTTGTGTATGCTACTATATACTCATATTGATATGTTATGCCTACTTATCTGTTCACCCTCTATATGTGTTACCATGGCTTAGTGGTGGTTAGTGGTCTATGAGAAAGGTGGAATATCCTAATATATTCCTCTATTAGTGGGGTAGTATGCTTTATTGTGATAATAGTAATAAGGGAATTGATCATAGGTTAGAGGTATGAGGTAGACATGGCATTTTTTCAAGGGTGTTCTCAAAGTAGGCTTGATTTTCCAAGTTCTATTCACCACATGATAGCCTAGTCGATGTGAATACTATATATTCTATTATGGAGGATCTGGGTGGCATGGTTATCATGAGGTATAGATAATTTTGAGTATCATCTCCACAATATCATGAGTACACCATATATGGGTTGTTTTTTATCTTCTGACTCATTCAGTTATCTTCCAGCATGGTGTCGAAGTCGGTTTTTTTGAGGTTTGTGGAATCTTGGTTAGTGCACCATCTCCCAGTTTTGGATCATATGTTTATGCATTCATGAATTTATTATTATTATGGAGTATACTTGTATACTTGATCACGTCAAGTTACGAATACAATGGGGTGTCCTATTGAGTCTTTTACTCACACCCTGCAAAGGAATTTAAATGCACCTATAGATTTCAAGAGTGACTCGATGAAGGGAAAGTTCCATGTGGTGGATGGAAAAGTAGTTGGAGTACAGATTTAGAGTGGACCGGGAAAAACACCAGAGGACTCTTTAGTTATTTTTTATTTTTTATTTTATTTATTCAAGATAGGCTTTCCACATTGGGATTTTCTTTTATTTTCTTAACATGTATTCCATTTAATTTTTCACATAATTACTCTAATTATTTGCATATTTTCATTATTTATTATTGATCATATGACGTGATACTAAGGGTATATTCTCCCCATTGATGATATTAGACCCTCACTACTAGGCTTTCTGCCTCTTGCATATGGGTAGGTGTGTATGAGGTAATGTGGATTTCCATATTGGACTCGGTGGTTCAGGTCTGGATGTTATAGATAAGGATAAATTTTTGGATAAATATTTTATTAAAAATTAAGACATTTTGATAAAATATATATCCAAAAAAAATTTGATGGATTCAAAAAGTGTTGTGAAATTATGCATAAAGTCCTTATAGGGTTTTAGTAAAAGTGGGAGATCTTTAAATATGCACTAAAATATATATATTTATCATACATTATATTGTATATTTATATATATAAGTATATTTTTAATAATATGAATCAAATTTATGTAGTATTCAGTATTTATTAAATAAGGTCAATAATAAATATATGAATATGAAATTTATTTATTTATTTCTCCCAAATGGTTTTTATTATAAATAAATTAGGAACGGATTAAATGGATTGAATATTCATTGAATTGGATTAAATGAATTAATTTAATAGGAATAAATGTATATGGATGCATAAATATGGATGTTGCATTTCATTTAGTAAAACAGGTCATCGATGGTTATATAATGGGATGTGATCCTCCCTATCGATGACAAGTGATTGTTAGCAAGCCTCCCAATTCTCTCTTCCTCCCAAAAAATTATTCATCATCTGATACAAAGGATCTAACACCACTTTAGCATTACGGTATCCTCATGATATGATCACGGATCCATTTTTCAGTGTTCCCCACATGGAGGCAGGCTTCTTTTGGTCACATCTTCATGATATTAATTAATCATTATCCATCACTAGGGAATAAAAAGATTGTTTTGTAGACATTTTTCAAGTACTATATTTTATGGATTTATTTATGAGTTAATTATCAAAGAAAGATCTATCTATGTCTGGGTTTTATTCAACTACATATGATCATATGATAGTTATATGAAACCAATAATTATATATGTTTATCTTCTGTAAACACACTTTTTATCAAAGTTAGTGTATAAAGAATTTTTTTTAGCACTGGGCCTATAAGTGTGGGTATGGGGTTGTTATAGTTTTTATCAGAGTAGGGTTTATTTATTTTTTAGGATTATTTTTTTTCTTTTATGTATCAGGATAAGATACCATTAGTGAAAACCCTAAATATTATCCTAGGAATAGGATAACATCATGAGGCTTTGGTAAAGTAGTGATTGTGTGGTTCTCCTAGAAATTGCATTCCTATCTGGATACTAGAAAGTGGTTGTGTTTATGGAATAGATTCAACTAAAGGTAATCAATCAAAAAAATATTGTTTGAGTATCAACTCAATCTTCACTCACTGCATGATGACTGGGCCTAGGATCGAAAGCCTTTCCAGACACTCCCATGGGATATGATTTGATTGATCATATGATTTTTACATACCATTATGAATGATTTGATCACATATTTTTGGTATGGGTAGATAACCTAATAGGAATATATTCGTGGGAAACTTATGTTAAACTAAAGAAATTATAGTTTGATCCATTTATATCATAATTGAACATAAAGTATCATAGATTTAAATGAATTCATTACTAGAGAAGATAAGTTAGTTTTTAGTTTTCATATTTATATGATAATTTAATTTAATTTTATTTAATGTTATTATAACCATTATAGTTTTAGTATTTATTTTCAAATAGGCTCATAAAAATGATATGGTGGAAAGGTATTCCCCTAGAAACTCCAATGTCCAACTAAGGAAGCATATTTGGTTCAAATTATTGAGATAAAGGAAAAAATATCAGTACATGCCTATTATATGAGAAATGATTAGTCTATTAGTATCTAAGATTGTGAGGTTGGTATCTTAGTTGAAAATTTATTTTAAGTTTCTTATATATATTTTTTCTTCTTTCATTAGTGGGAGATAATTAAAATTCTGAGAATATAATTTATTTAAGGGGGAATAAGTAACACCCTAAGATTTTTGAATATATATTTTTTTTCAAAATTAAAACTATGTTCAATAACTTTCTCCACCTAAATCAAAAAAATAAAATGAGTTATAGAATATTTGATGAATATTATCAAAAAATTATATGATCAAAAAGATCACTAGTAAATAAAATTATGTCACTATACTAAAATTACTAACATTAGGGGATAAAAAATTAATATGATATAATATTAAAAAGGATTGTTCTTTCTCAAATAAATGGGTTCCTAGGTTATATATTTTAGCCAAATAAATGAAATTTAACAATTTTAAAATATTATTATTTATAAAATAACATATTAATATTATTTAAAATATAAATTGATAATATTACGAACTCTTAATGCTTAAAAACATCATTTTTCAATAAAAGTGATAATTGTTTATATTTTTATTTTAATTTAATAAGTAAATTTAAAAAATTTTAATTTTAATTTTAAAAAAATAACTTCATTTTTTACCCATTATTTCAAAATTATCTTAGGGGAAATTTTGGGGATCTTTTAAAAACAATTTATTTTTATGCAAATATTGATTAATATAGATTTTAATAAAACCAAAACGTTTATGACTATATTAAGAAGAAATTATAAATTAAAAAATTATTAAAAAAATTCATGATCAAAAATTTATTTAAGGAGAAAAATTATTCATTTAAATATACTAAGTTAAGTTTAAAAAACCTATTATTAACATTTTTAAGACTTAAATGATATTTTACAATAATAAATTCCTTTAGTCATTTCATTCAAAAAAATATTATTTATGTAAATTTAAGTTTGGACTGATTTAGAAGAAAAATTAATTTTATTAGAGTTATAAAAAATAAATTTATGTCATGAAAATAAATAACACAGTTAATTTTGTCCACTTCATAAATTTTGACCTTAAAAACTCACTTTTCCTAAAAACGGTTTTTAGGCACTACGTGCATTTATTTTGAAATGTAATTTTCTAAACCATGGAAATTTTATTTGATAAAATGATATCAATATTAGATATATGAATTTTCAAATTATGTAATAAATCCAATATTAATTTTTTTCATTAAAATTAATTATCGAGGTTAAAAATTACCTACCGTAGTAAAAGTTAATTATGATAAAATTTAAAAGCTAAAGTAAAATCCTAAAATCATGAAAAAATTTCACCAAAATGTATGTTTTACAGGATTATATACCTTTAATTTTCACATATTCCATTATTTCCAACCTTTTGAGCCTTTCATCTTGGAATAGGGTCTTTCCATTATTGAAAACTAAGGATTATTTATAAAATTTCCATTTTTCTTTAATTATAAAAAGGAATCACTTCAACAAATCCATGCTAATACTATCCCTTAGAATTTATTATATAAAATATTTAATTTTTATCCTACAAGTATCCTTTTTCAAATTTTAAGGACTATGGTCTCAATTAGTTATCATAAGGCTTCCATTTTCAAGGATATTTCTACGAGAAATATCAAGTTCTCAACGTAAGTATTTCTTACTCCTTTTCTTTTATTTTTAATATTCCTCTTAAAAAAATTTAAAACCACCCTAATATAATAAAATAATTATTATTAATATAATATAATGTTATTATATTAATTTATCAACCATTATTCAATCCTATCTATCTAATTATAAAAAAACAACATTGATCATATGTGTGTGTGGGCTACCGCCTCTACTAAGTGATGTGGTTTGTTTTTCATCACTCCTATTAGTGGATGGTAATATTGATCGATTTTATGAAATGATAAGTTTATTATTTCACAAAAATAATTTTTAAATTACAATTTATTATACACCATTATTATATCCCATTCGTTGAGAAATGAAATCGTTAAACATGTGTACGTGCGGACTACCACCTCCACAAAAGATGAATTTCACTTTTTATCACCACCATACATGTATGGTTATAATAATGAATTTAATAAAGTTAAATTATATTTTTTATATTTTTTATGCTTTTATAAAAAAAATTAACATTATATAAAAACATGACCTTACTCGTTAAATCCTTATAACACACTCCTGTTTGGGTTGATTTTATCACTTGCATGAAGGATGTTATAATGTTTATATCATTATTGATTAAGGAATGTTATATAAAGGTAATTTAACATAAGAATAATTTATTAAATATTTTTAAATAATTCTATAAAGGTGTTATTAATATCTAATATATTTATTAATATGCAACTTTTTGATCCTGAAACACACTGAAAATAGTACACCGTAATTTTCTTTTTCAAAAAACATATTCTAAAATTTCACCTAATGAAATGGGACATAAGGAATAATTGAAATAAAATTATTACTCTATCATTAATAATCTATCAGTGATTAAATTTTAACAAATAATTGAGAATCTACATCAGCATTGTGAAACTTGTATGTAACACTCAAAAAAACATGACATCTAACGGTGAAAACAAATTATAATCGAGTAAAATATTTGTAATTAATAGTGAAAAAAAATTATAAAAAAATTAATATATTTTAATAAGTATATTAATTTAGGGATTAATATGTTATATGCATTTTACAGAGGTTAGATCACATTATTCTACGTGAGATTTAAGGTAAGGGCTTATTTGTCTCAAATTTAATTTTATGATACATACTTAATATTGTGAACCCTAATATATTTGAATGGTGTGATTTATATATAATGGATTTATTTACCATATTCAGTAAATTTATGTGGTTTAGAGATCCATATCATGTTCTTTCATTAAATGTATTTAAACTCAATGGATACCAAGTTTGTAAGGGTTATTTTCTTTTATTACCAATTCCATGAGACAAAAATGATGTTTTGTACCATCATATCTTTTATATGGTGTATTCAATACCCTATTTCCAAAAATTATAATGGATTTATTGAATTTCATGATATTTAAAAAAAAATCATGGTAACTATATTATGTTCTTTTTATTCCTACGTTACTATTATCGTAAGGGTTTTTGAAAACTCAATTATTGTTTATTGAGTTATGATTATACTTATTGAACTTATTTCATACAATTTTACCATATTATACTCTTTTATTTTGTTACAGTTTATTTTATCTTTTTTTCCAAGGGATTTACATTTCTACCACACAAACGCCTTTCTAAATATCTCTTCATGAATTACGGTATCCATAAGCGATTTGGTTAGCCTAAATTTTCCTTATTTGAGTTAAAATATTTTTATTTGAGCATCATTATTTTATGTTTAATAAATTATTATATTTAATATTTAATAAAATATTTCCACTATTATCTCTAGGTAAAATTATTTTTTCAACTAAAATATTTTATCTCAATGAATTTATTTCTCATAAAAGTGAATTTGTTTAAGAAAAATACCATCTCCTTTAAAAATAGTTTTTCATCCATTTCTATATTCATTATACCAAAGAATGTTTTCCTTTGTTATTTTGAAACCCAAATATGTGTTTACTCATGTGAACATTCTATTTCCCATTTCCATTTTTCAAGGGGAAGTTTTTATACCTCTTTCTATGATGTGGGTTTTTAGAAAAAGTATTTAAAAATATTAAAAAGGTTGTTCATTAAATGTTTTATCTTCCACTACACAATTCCATTATAAAAACATTGTGTCTTTTTGATGACTCTGATATTGAAGGTTCTTTTAAAAAGATAATTTATTCAAAAAAAATTACATAAAATTTTTGAAATGGACTTTGAATATGACCCATAATTTCAACTTTCATGAGTATGGTAAAAACTTTTTATAAAAACTCTTTTATCATTTCTCTAATCATATGAGAATTCATATTTATGAATATTTCTATAATATCCTTGGAACCGCACTCTCATACTCATTGTTTAAAACATAATCATTTAACTTCTACATTTATACTAATAAATGTGACCTAATTTTTTCCATCCAAAGATTATAACAAAAAATTGAAAAAGTGGATTAATTACATATCCAATGAAATATTAGGTTTAGAGTTTCAGATAATTGGTAAAAACTCATAAATATCATATTTTTTCTTAAATATAGTTATATATATCATCCTTGAGAATCAGTGATAAAAAATGAATCACATCGGTTCATGAGGTGGTAGTTCTTCGTACACACGAATAATGGTTTTGTTTCCCATTTCATGGAAAATGAGATAGATTTATTTTATTTAATTAATATTATAGAAAATAATTATCTATTATATATGATTATTTTATTATATAATCATTGTTTAAGAATATTTTTAGGATGTAGAAGAATAAATAAAAAATGTGTGGATAAGAATGATGTCTCTTCTTCGGATGACCTCTTTAAGATTATATATAATCCATTAATGGATTTTATTTATGATAAAAAATGAATATATGAAGTGTTTAGGGAACTAACTAAGGGATTTTGGAAGATATTGGATTATCCCAAAGTCTTCTAATGTGTGAATGGGAGAGGAGATGGGGTGGACTTTTATAAATGGAGGAGAGGACAAACATGGAATTTTAGAAAATAAAAACTTATTACCACGTTTTAAACATTCCAAAAGGATCAAAAATAGGCCATTATAAATAATTATATGATATAAGGTCTAAATATTTCCATAAAATAAAATTAAGATAAGTTTTCAGGTCATTTTAAACAATATCATTTCAGTTTAACCTCCAGGTAAACTTGTTTTCACCTTAATCGTGGTAAAATATTTTTATTATTTTCACTATTAATTGTGAATAAAAAAACTAATTTAACATTATTATATAAAATAAATTATTATTATTCCTAATATAGAATCCATTTTATCAAATTAAATTAATATTATTTCTAGAATTTAATTTAAAATAAAACCCGCTAATGTGAGGAAAATGAGGCTTTTCAATAAATGTATTTTTCAAGCATAAGATTATCTAATATTAACTTTATGACTAGTAATAATAATTATATGAATTTAAATTAATATTTACGGATATAAAATATATATATTTTATCTATATAATTCCACAATAAGTATTAGTTTAATTAATTAAAAATGAAAATTTTATTCACTTTAAAACAGTTTTCAGAAAAATTCATTTTTAGGCCCAAAAATAAACTTTTAATAAAAAAATTATAAATAATAATAAAATTTAATTAATATGATTAAATATAAATAAATAATACTTATATTACTTTAAATTAAATTAAATGGATAATTAGACTTTTAAATTACTTAATTTATTGAAGATAAATGGCATTTTTGCAAAACTCGGTATTTTCCACAATCCACTAAAATATATATATTTTTTGAAAAATACAAAAACTTTAAACCTAAGTTAATGTTTATATGATGATTTAAAAATTTAATTTAATTTCCTTAAATAAATTTTCTAAATTTTCTATAATTTATCTATAATATTTTCTCACAAAAATCAATAAAAATAATTTTTAAAGAAAATGTATTTTTGAAGAATAAAAAGTCTTTTATAAAAATTGAGTGATTATTTACTAAGAATTTATCATAAAATTTATATTGATTAATAATTTAATATATTTTTTAAAAAAAATTATTTAATCCTATTCATACGCATTAATTTAATGTCTAGTTTATGACAGTTAAATATTTCACGGGAAGTTTAAGTTCGATGTTATGTGTCATATATGCTACCAAACATAATGTTATTAGTTTAAAATAGTGAGGTGTTACATTATCCCCCCATTTAATAAATTTTAACATTTAAATTTTAACTTTATCTATATATTTAATGGTTTGACATTTGAAAATACCTTTCTTGAAATCTCATATCGCAAAAGGGTTAATAAAACTTCTTTTTTGTAAAAAGGGAAAAAATGTGAAGATCATCAGAAATGATAGTAATAGGAAATATTATTTTCATGTTCCTTTTCCTAGAGTTGATGAATTTTTTAACATCTATAATAATAACATAAGTATAATATAATTACTTGGAAAGTAAGATTTCATCCTTTAATAAATTTCCACCATAATCTCATTTTTTTCCCAAACGATGAGTATTAAAGATGAATTTTTTTATGCCTGAAGCACTAAAATAAACTTTTAAAAGATAACATAAACATAAAATGGAAAAAAGTTATTCCTACTATCTTTATACAATAAAAAACCAAAAAATTAGTACATGTTAATATAATTCCCCAAAATTATTAAACCATAATATGATGAAATACAACATTAATCTCCAGAATTATTCATTCCATAAATCACAATATATCCAAATAACCACAACAACATCAACATTAAAGAGTGTTTTAACCCAAAATTTTATCCCAAAGATTTTTTATTACATTCCCAAAAATATAGTTATCTTCTTCTTAAATAACATTAATCACTTAATCACCAAACCAATTTTAAATTCCAATAGTTATTTATAGGATAGAACATGTGTTCCTATAATTACTAAAATATCCAAGATCATATAAACCCTAAATTATATCAATATATTAAAATTTATGTCCAAAATATTAATGGTATTACAACTCAAATAATACTTCAAATTAAACCTAAGGGTTACATAAATTTCAACCCAATAAAACATGTCCCAAAATTTTATTAATCACCTCAAAACTACATTACTTAAAACACCAAAAAAGGGTCTCTAAGGATTTGAACTTATAATTAACCTTAAATGTGAAAACCTATGAATGAATACATAACTATTAATATAACCTCACATAAAAATATTATAATCTCAAAATTTATATAAACCCTCCTTTGATACCAATTATAACATCCTTGGATCCGTACTACCAGATGTGGTGCTGAAAAAATAATATTTACATTTGTTGCTTTGATACTGAAAAACATGAATCTATTTTTTTCAACCAAAATATATAAAAAAATGAAATATTATATAAATTACATACCCAAATACATTTTAGGTCTATAGTTTCAAATAATCAGGAAAAACTATTACATAAACAATACCCATGTCTTTAAGTGAATATTTCTCCCATTAAACCTATCTTTTCTTATTTCATATTAAGTCATCATCATAATCCATATGAAACCCTTAAATACATAATTCACTTAAAATGATTCTTTATAACCTAGGTAAAATGAAACATAATAATGGTTATCTGAAATTATCAGTAAGGGTAAACATAATCAGTAGAAATTGAAGTTCAATAGTGAGCATAAGAAGATCATAAGGGTATGACAACATAAATAAATTGTATGGGTGTAATATAATAGATCCCATGCCAATATAACCTATATTAATAAAAATATGGAATTGAATAAAACTTTAACAAAGTGAAGAGTCATAATTATCAATAATCATGATCCGTGAGATGTAAATCTTGATAAAAGGAAACATTTAAAACTCCTATAAACAAAAAAAACATGGTGGTATCTTGAAACATTATCTTCATAACCAATTTGAAACATGTTTTAGAAATAAATAGATCCTTGATAAATTTATAGGAGAAACAATATGATAGCTCCCTCCTTATTTTCTCTAAAGACAAGTAACATTACCCAATGCATTGGGGTATTATAATAGGGATCACCCATCATATCAGCAGCTATAATAGAACTCAACATGTCATATATTTAGCTATAATGGGGCTCAAACAGTCATATATTTATCAATAATGGGTTTTAACCAATAATAAAAGTATTATTTGTCTCACCCTATCCTATTTGGGTGCACCCATATTCATTAATAAGATTCATGTACCATTCATGAATGAAACATTTAGAATATTTCACTCTTCAACATAACAATAATCATTTTTTTTCTTGATTCACTTCTGGGAAAGAAACATCTTCCATACCAATCTCATAATACATCCTAATAAAGCATAAGTATTTTATCATTACCACATATCCTGAGTGGGGTAAAAGTAACAAAAAAGTGTTTTGAAATTGATGAATAGAAATTCTATTAAAAGATCATTAAAAACATTCTTGAGGAAAATAACCTTTTTATTTTGAAAATCAGTTTTAAAAACTAAAAAAATTGAAAATAATTTTCATGGAAAATAACCTTTTAAAATTAAAAATGAATATTTAAGACATTGAGTGGTCAAGATGGCATAATATTTTGTCCATTCTAAGTATGTTAAAATAAAGATTCCTTTCACTTTATTTTAAGAAAAATGAAAACATACATTGTTTGGAAAATGATGGGAAGATTTATATTAAAAAATTATAAAAATGAAATCATGGGAAAAATGAATTCAAAAATAATATGATAATATTAAAAAACATTCTTGAAAATATTTTTAGAAAAAATGGATTTGCAAGAAAAATGATTTTAGACAAAGGAGAGAAAGAAAGTTATATTTCCTTAAAAAAATTTCCTTAATAATTTTAAGTACCAAAGAGATATATATGGTACTATTACTTGAAAAAAAATAATTAATATCTATAGGATAATAAAATTAAATTTGTTTATTATACAATAATAAAATAATTTCCCTCAATGGAAATTCAAGAATAAATAATCCCAATTAAAATGAGATTGGGAATTAAACCCTTACCGCTTTGGTAAATTTTGAAACATAACCCCCATGAAATAAATAAATTAAAATAAAACATTAAATACCATGAATATAAATATATTTATTATTTAACATATCAAATGGGTAGTAGATATTCCTTATAAAATAAAAAAATGTGTATAACATAACATATTTCCCAAAGAAGACAATTTGAGATAAGAAGCCCTTACAATGATCATAACATTGATTTTGGAATTAATAAATTAATAGATTATGTGTATAAAATTAAAATACATATAAAATAAGTTGAAATCAAACATTCATAATAAAAATTAATTACATACAAAATTTTATAATATCAAAGACAATGACGAAGTAATATAACGCAATGAAATTTAATTGAGTTATGAAATTATTTACTACATTAAAACATTCGTATAAAATTCCCTTTGAAGAAATAATTAAAATATAAATTTAAAATATCAATAATTATTAAATATTCATTATATTACATGTAAAATGTTATTATAAACACTATATAAAATAAATTAGCAACATAATATCAAAAATATGCCTCAATGAATGGAAATTGATAAGGAATCCCTTACTGTTGTAGTAATATCTAGATCAAAACCTCTTGAATAAAATAAACTCATATGGATTTTTAAATACCAATAATTTTCATGAAAATAATCATATAATACATTCATGGGCAGTCTATCACTACACAGTAAAAAAAGTATTCAATATAGCATATGTCTCACAGAAATAAAAGTGAGATGAGAAACTCATGCTTTGAGTCCATACTTTCCATGTATGACCATTAACTCCTATATAATAAGATTATATTAATTATTTTATTTCTTAATAAACTTTTACATTTTTAAAACCTTATACTTATAACCTTTATTTTATTTATTTTAAATATATATTTAAATATTTAATTAATTAAGTCCATATCGGGTGTTTTGAGGACGCTCGGTCTATATTTTCAAAACGGATTCAGTTTGTTAACACTCATCAAGGGGGTAATTGTTCCATCATATCCAGAATAATAATCATGAAATAATTATAATTTTAATAAATCAATTATAATTTTAAAACCAACCATGAATAATGTTTCTAAAAAATTAAATACACTATAATCATGGAAACGGTTAGTCATACGTACGCATAATCAACATTTCCATTTTTCAATGTTTATTATGGAAATAATTTAAGTATTATTTCTTAAATAAATTTATATATATCATCCATTTTATTTCATGATAAAAATTAATCACATCGCTTTGTGGATGTGGTAGTCCCAATGCACGCATGAACGATGTTATTGTCTTTCAATGGATAAAAATGTAAGAAAATATATGATATATTATCTTTTAAAAATAATAAATATGTCATAAAAATAATATATAAACAAAAAATACAACATCATGAATATCTGTGATATCTGATGATGGAAAACAAATTACATCGATTCGCAAGGAGGCAGTCTGCTATACACGCAAATGATGGTTTCATTTCCCATTTGATGGAAGACGATATTTATTTCAGTTATGAAATTAAAAAAATAATATCTTAATATATATTATATTAAGATTTTATTATATCATAATGTTTGTATAATTTTATAAGTAGGTGGAAGAATAAAAAAATTCTCATTTAAGAATGATACCTCTTCTTCAGATAACCTCTTTAGGATTATATATTAAGCCTTCTTAGATTGATTTTATGATCAAAAAAAGGACCCTAGGACGTGGGTATGGTAGTAAGTAAGATATTTTTTAAGATATTGTACAATAAATAATTCTTTTAATGTGTGAATAGGATAGGATAGTGGGTATCTATTTATAAGTGGGGAAGATGACACCCTTTGAATTTTTGAAAATAAAATGTTATAACCACATTTTACACATGACAAAAGGATCAAAAATAGAACATTATAGATCCTTATATGATATATCATATATATAAATATATATATATATTCATATAAAATATAATTTGTACAAGTTTATTTTCTTTAAAAACTTTATTGTTTTATTATAACCCCTCGTAAACCCATTTTCACCTAAACCACGGTAAAATATTTTTATTGTCTTCAATATTTATCATGGCCAAAAATTAAGTTGATCATATTATATAATATATTATATTATGATTCCAAATACGAAATTAATTCTATCAAATTAAGTTCACAAAAGTGGCATGATTTAATTTAATATAAAACCTATAGATGCAATGAAAAAGTCATTTTTAAAGAAATATATTTTTCAAGCATAAGATGATATTATATTATATTTATGACTAGTATTAATAATTCTATGAATTTAAATTATTATTTATATATATAATCTATAAATTTTACATAAATCATTAATCATTATGATTTATTTTAATTAATTAAAAAGGTTAAATATTATTCACTTTAAAACGGTTCTCAAAATAAATCATTTTTATGGCCAAAATGAAATTTATATTAAAATACAGTATAAAGGTGATTAAAATGTAATTTATTAGTTTAAATATAAATAAATAATACTAATTTTAAATGAAATAAAATTTAAATCATAATGATTATTTTAAATTAATTAATTTATTGAGAAGAAATGGCAGTTTTATAAAAATTGGTATTTTCCAATATTCACTGAAAAGTCAATATTTTCCAAAAAATACCAAAATTTCATCCTAAGTTAATATTAATATTATTATTTAAAAAATTAATTTAACTTTATAAAATACATTTTCTAAAATTTCTAGAAATTAATTATCATATTTTCTCATAAAAATCAAAGAAACATTTTTTAAGTAAACATATTTTTGAGGAATAAAATGTATTTACTAAATATTGAGTGATTATTTTATAAGAATTTAAAATAAATTTATATTTAGTATGAAATTTATAAATATATTTCATAAATTAGTTAATCTAATTTTTAATAACCAATTCAACAGCTATGTAATAACGTTCATATACTTTGTGGGTCATTTAACTTGGGTATTGTATGTTGTATACACTATCAAACATAATGTTATTCTTTTAAAATCTCATGGTTTTACAAATTCATTTCATGTTTTAAAATGGTTTTCCAAAATATTTTAAATCATGATGATTTCAAAAATAAAATTAAATACTCTTGTATTTTTTTAAAGTAAATTTTTTAATTTTAAAAGGAATTTTTTATTTTAGAAAGGATTTTAAAGGTTTTTGTTTTTAGGAAAGAATTATTCAATTTTATTATGACCTCTCAAAGAAATTATTTTAAAGAATATTTTCTTTATTATTTTTTTATAATGACCCTATTTGTTTTTTTAAGGGTTATTTTCAAAATGTTTTATCAATCTCAAATTATTGTATTTTAAACAAAACAAATTAAAGGAGTTTTAAAGCATTTCAAAAAGGGATGTTTCGTCTTTTTTAAAAGTGAATTATTAAATAATTTAAAAAGGGTGTGTTTTATTTATTTTAATATCTATTGGAATTTATTATTTTATATTAGGGATTTTTTACACCATCCATATTCTCTCTCTATATTGGATAATTGAATGTTCTAGTAAAGGTATTCATGAAACTCATCTCTTTTCCGAGGGATAGTTAAGTCATGTTAGAAGTATGGATGTTTCCATGTTTTAGGGGTACATATATTTATGGATGATTAATATTTTACAATTTGGGTCCTATATATCCCTCTAATACAATGGTTAATAATTTATATGACATTATATAATAATGGGAATCGAGTATTAATGCTCACTCCACATTTGGAATCAAGAAGTAATACATGTTTCACTATGTTAAAGGAATCAAGTAGTGATTTTCAATCCCCTATTTCATTGGAATAAGGTATTTATTAATCATCCATGATATTTATAGGAATCAAGTACTAATATCTAATCCATTTTTGGAATCCAGTAGTGATGTTAGCTTCACCATGTTATGGGAAACGAGTAGTGATTTCCACTCCTCTATGTTATTATTTCTTCACATATGTTATCTCCATAGTTTATTATTATGATTAATTTATATGAAATGTCCTATCTTTATGTTTATTATTATCCTGCATGGATCAAATTTATTATCTATCATTTTCGTACTCATATTCCACGGTATATGTTTTCTATTTTGAGAATACATGTCTTGTTATCAGGGATTATAAACAACTCTTATTTTTCCATGTTCTATTTAATAATATACTTCTTATATTTTTACATTTTATCATATGATTATGATCTAAACCTTGATGAAATGTTAATTATTTTTCCCCTTTATAAAAATTTGAGCACACCCATTTCTTATGCTTCCATTCCACTATTTATTAAGATGAGTATAACCTGTGAGGAGCCTATAAGGGAGTATAGTGTGGTTTGATTATAGATAAATGTTTAAAAGTATCATAAAATAGGTTTCTTATATAGCTGACCCTTAAAGATGATAAACCTTATGCTATTAAGATTATTTAATTATTGTGAAATTAAATGTTTATACTTTTGAGATATATATATGTGTGTGTGTGTGTGTGTGTTTATCTTAGGTAAATATAATTTATATAAAAGATAGTATATAAAGAATGTGTTTTTAGCATCGATCCTGGAATTATAGGAATAGAGTTTTTATATATTGAGACCCCGGATTTTCATAAATAAATATTACATCATTATATATGAATATTCAATACATTTTCCAAATATATTATCAACAATCGAAAATCTTTAGTGTCTTTGGAAACTTGATACACGATCCTTTTATTTCATGAAAGATCTTCAACATCTCTACATGATCATTCCATAAAGTACCCTTTATAGACATACCTGAGTTAAACCTTTCTTTATAACTTGGGAAAAGGAAACATAATAAAGGTTGAGATAAATTTCTTAGTAATGGTAAACATGGAAAAGATCAATCGATGAACATATAAAATAATAATATAAGAATAAGTGTATGATATCATGAACATAAATTGAAAATTATATTCTCAATCTATCATGGATCATAAAAATGAGTCATGGAATAAAACTTCATCATTTAAAGAGACGTGAATCATAAGAGTTATAAATAATCATTAATCTTGAAACATAAGTTCATTTAAAAAAAGTGTGGCACCATCATAAGTATAGAACCATTTCATATGTCAAGTTTAACTATTGAGACCTGTAAAATATATATTGTAAGAAATTTCATGAATTATTAAAGAATTATTTCTTCTCCCAATTATAGATGTGTGATATTATGAGAGATACATGGTAGTTTTAGTAAGATATAACAAATTTTGTAGCTTGGGAAATAATTTTTTGGTTTTTCTTAGCTAGATTCTGCATTTTCTTTCTAATGAGAGAGAATGGGGAAAACTTTTGAGTCTACCTTGAGACTATAAATTAAGTAATCTATCGTACCTCTCTAGTTTACATCTTGGTAAGTGGTGAGATATTGAGTAGATATTTTTGGTTGATAATTAAAAATGATAGAGGTCTATAGTGATATCCCCTCTTGAGTGATTGGGAATATTGAGATGAATTCTCTGAGTTTTGGGGGTTGGAGTACATAAAATTCTAGAGTGAAGCAATATTCTAAATATAGAGTGTGTCTTAGTGCTCTAGGTTTGACTATCTCAAGGTTTCGTTTTCCAATAGAGCTAATTTTCTTTTGGTTTAATGTTTTGGGGAATCGTCAATATGATTTCCCCAAGTATCAACATGTTTCTCTATCATTAGTATAGAGTTAGCTATGGTAATATTATGAGTGAACCTACTCATTTCACTAAAACCTTGGGCTATAATTTAAACGCATTTTAATATGTGTGTTTTTTTTTATTTGAAAGTGGAAGTGACTACATTTTCTTACAATCCTTTGAAAATATTTTATGAAAAAGGTTTTAAATTGGTAGAGAAATTATTTTCAAAATGGGTGACTATTTTGAATCATGGTTTAGGTTAAAGTAGTGGTTGATGGGAAGTAAATTTTGAACCGTGGGGGTTAGTTATATTCATGGTTTCTTTCAGTGGATTTGTTCTTTTTTTTGAGTTATCTCCTCATGGTGTATGGTTTTGGGTATTTATGTCGCATGTTTTAAGAACTCATTTCTCTTATGTGGTGGACATGTTTTGGTTATAATGTGATCTCTATGAGATATCTCATAGAGTATTTGTTCGGACCTTCCCTTTTCTTTCCTTTTTCATTTGATTTTATACTCTAAGATGAGAACTGTTTGAAAGGTATCTAATTTAACAGCCCAATCCCTCCTTATAGAGACCCATACTTTTTATAAATAGATATTACATCTTAGAAAATGAAAATTAATTTCATTTAAAAAAACACACATGAGGACGTGAAGGTTTTGTGTCTTTAGAAACATGGATGCATAAACAACTGGTTCATAAGTGCACAAAATCATCCCCCATTATATTCTTCATAACTATCCCAATTTTATACATATCATCCATAATACATTTCTTTATAACTTGGGGAAAGAAAACATAATAAAGGGTGAGATAAGATTCTCAGTAAGGGTACACATGGGACATATAAATTTATGATCATATGAATACATAAAGTAAGCATAAGGGTTTGATGTAAAGAATATAACAAAAAAAAATTTGTACCCAATCTATCATGGACTGCAAGTTTGATTGCTGGAATGAAACATTATCATTTAAAAATTCATGAATCATAAGAGAGATAAATAATCATAAATCAATCATGAACTATAAGTTCATGTCATATAATTGTGGAACCCTAATAAGTATAGAAAATATTTCATATGTTAATGTTAATAACTGAGACCACAAAATCATAACATGTGAGGAATAATCACCTATTTTACATAGTGTATTAAGAACATTGACTTGTTTCCCATAATGGATCAATTACACCAGCTTGTTTCACAAAGCAGATCAAGCACATCAACTTGTTTTATTTTGCGGATCAAGCATATCGACTTGTTACACATATTTATCTCAAGAGATATAAAACTTTTCCCAGTCAATTTGAGGGCTATATAATTCTAGGTCCACCCATCACATAATGAAAATCATACAAATTTACATAATAATATCATTAAAAATTCATCATATCATCCTATCTTAACCCAAAAAAAAAGAAATGGGTTTTGGAAACATTTCATCAATTCATTATAACATAACCAATGGAAAATAAATTGGTTTTCTAAACATATCATCATTATAATCATAAAACATCTATATAAAGAGTAAGGTGGTACCATGGGATCATATATCTAGAAAAATTTAATCAATAATAAGGATTTTGTTATTGATTAATACCATAAAAAGATCATTAAAAACATTCCAAAGAAAAATAGACTTTCAACTTTGAAAATTTCATTTTAAAATATAAAAAAATTAAAGTGTTAAATAAAAAATTTCCTATGGAAAAATATTTTAAAAATTATATCAATCTTTAAATCATTGAGTTCTCATGATGGTGGAAAATATTTTTCATTTCTTACATGTTAAAACAGATATTTTATTCACATTTTCAGTAAAAAGTCAAAAGAACCTTATTTGAAAAATGACAAGAAGATTCCTTTTAAACTATATTGTAAAAATTCAAAGATGGGTGAAAATGACTTTAAAATAACAAAGTATTATTAAAACATTCATTTAAATATTTTTATAAAACATGGATATGGAATAAAAAATATTTTTGATCGAAGAGATAAATAAAGCTGATTGTCTATGAAAAAAAACGTTATTTTGGATTCTAAAGTACATAAAGAGAGGAAAATAGAAGGAAAAAATAATAATTTCTAGAAATAACCATAGGAGGAAAAAATTAATTATTTTATTGAGAGATATAAAATAATATTCCATCATCGTAAACTTATTCATGAACAGTCCTGATAAATAAGGAGATTGTAAATTAAAACACTTACTGATTTGGTAAATTTTGAATTTTAAGCCCCATAAAAGAAAAAAAACTTATAAGGATATTTATATACCATAGTTTTCATGAAAATAATAATAATATTAATTCATGGGTAGTGTATAAACCTTACAAAAGAAACAAGTTGTGAATATGGCATGTGTCCCACAAAAATAAAAGTGAGATGAAAATCTCATACCTCATGTCTCAAATTTCCTCCTAAACCATCGAACCTCTTGTATAAAAAATATTGGTTTATTTTAAACTTATTAAAGTACCATAATAATATATATAATACCATATATTATTTAATTACACCCATTTATCATCCATTCATTAATAATTATTTTTCAAAATCTATATTTTGGGTAATAACATCTTTTCTTTTCATTGTGTTTTAGTTCGGTAGTTGTAGTCCTTGAACTTTTATTATGGTTACATAATATCTATAATTTTAATCATGATATAAATAACATATATATTCAAATTTATTCAAATTTATTTTCATCTAAAAAATTAGATATAGAAAAATGAAGTACACTATTCATGAAGACATAGGTCATACGTATGCATGAATGTTGTTTCCATTTTTTAATAGATGAGATGAAAGAACAATAAATAATATTTCACATAGTAAGAATAATTTTAACACCATATTAATCATTTATATTAGTTAAATATATACTTATTACCATATATTTCAAGATTAAATGAAAAATTAATCGCATCGCTTTGTGGAGGCGGTAGTCCACACTTTTGAAAGAGCGACATGATCGTTTCCAATAGAGTGGAAGGTAAGAATATGGATGTTATATTATCATTATAGGAGTATAATTATGTCACAATTATCATATATAAATATTAAATCCACCATTATCTCTATCTATGAGAGGCGGTGATGGAAAATGAATTACATCAGTTCACAAGTTGGTAGTCCACCGTACACACGATCGATAATTTAGTTTCCCATTTGATTGAGGAGGAGATGGATATGGGTTATGTAATTAAAAAAATAAAATATAATTATATTTAATATAAATTTTTTATAATTTAATTAAATTTTTATAATATTTTAATGATCTATAAGAATAAATAAAATGAGAACTTATGGTCAATAATTATACTTCTTCTTTGGACAAACTCTTTAGGTTTACAACAAAATACTTCTTAGGGTGATTTTATGATCAAAAAAAGGGATATAGGTAATGGATTTGGAATTATGGAAAGTTTTTGGTAAGTTCATGGTTGAACCAAAAGTCTTTTTAAGTGTAAATAGAAGAGGATAGGGGGTTCCCTTTTATAAGTGGGGGAGAGCACACACATGGAAGTTTAGAAAAGAATAAATATACCCATGTTTTACACACACAAAATGGTTAAAAAATGAAACATTAAGAAACCTCATATGAGATAAGGTCTAAATATGAATATTTAATAGAAATTATATAATTTTTAAGACTATTTTAACACTTGTCATTTTAGATTTTCACCTCGGTGAACCTGTTTTAACCTTAACCATAGAAATTAATTTTTATTATTTTTATTATTCATTATAATCAAAACATAAGTTATAATTATAAAATAATGTTAATTATTATCATTCCAAATATGGAATCAATTTTACCAAATTAAATTTATATAAGTGGACAATTTTAATTTAAGATTAATCTCACAAATGTCATGAAAAAGCTATTTTACAAAGAAAATCTTTTCATCTGTATAAAAAAATTATTTAAAAATTCAATATGACATTGATTAAAAAGACATAAATTGGATTAATAATAATATAATTTCATTTAATTTACTTTTAAACAATTTTAAAACAATACTTAACTTTCTAAATTCTTTAAATAAGAAGGTAGTTTTTAATAAAAAACTGTATTTTTCAATATTTATTAAAAAATTAATCTTTTCAGAAAATTATCTAAAATTGAATATAAGGTAATTTTGAAATGTTTATTTAAAAATTTAATTTAATTTTGTAAAATATATATTCTAAAAGTGTAAAAAATTAATTTTAAAATAATATTTCAAAACACGACGAACTGATTTTTTTAGAAAAAATATAGTTTTAAGCATAAAACTGGATTAATTGTTACATAATAACTAAAAAAATATTATATGAATTATAAAATATTTTATTGAATGTATTATATATATATTTAATTAATATAATCCACAAATAGTGATTAATTTAATTTATTATGATAAAAACACATTGTGTGCATAAAAATAGTTTTTCATAAAAACATTTCTTTTTATTTCAAATTATTTTTATTTTTATTTTTTACAAATTGATAAAAAAAAATTTATTTTATTCATATGTAAACCAAATAATTTTCATTATTTATTTATTCCCATTAATATTCATCAATTTAATGGAAATTTTTTAATGGTATATTATTTTACAGTTCGTTAAAACTAGGTGTTTCATGTAGCACAAGCTGATGAAGAAATTGAATTTTTTTAAAAAATAAATATTTTATAAAATATAGGGGTGTAAAATTATACCCCATAAAAATTAATTTACAACAAAAAATTAAATTACATTGATACAAACAACTTAGGATACTTCTTCTTTATCATATCCTCAATTTCTCACATGTCTTCATTAAATTGGTGGTAATGCCCTAAAATTTTGTCCGAGTGAGTGGTCATATTTTGTAGCACTGTATCGATACAATCTAGAATCTCCACTAATTGTTCAGTATAATAAATATAATTCTCTAGTTGTATAACCTCTGAGTTCATTACATGTGAGGGTTCAGGTATGTACTTCCTCAGGAGAGATCCATGGAACACATCATGGGCATGAGAGAGGTTCAGTGGAAGTGCCAAGTAATAAGAAATTGTTCCTATTTGTTCAAGAATATCAAATAGTCAAATATAACTATGGATTGAATTTCCTTTATTTTTTTAATCTCATAAAATTCTTCTATAAAGACATTTATACAAAACACTTCCAAGTGACTTCAAATACTATATCACACAGATGATTGTGAGCATAACTTTTCTATGAACTCTGAGTATATTTGATGTGTTGTTGAATGGGTCTTAATTTCTTTACTATTTACACAATTATATCAAGTAAAAATATCTTTATTTATCCAACTTCATCCCAACATGTTAGAATTCCACACTTATTTTCATAGAGGGATTCATAAGGATTCATCTCATTTCCCATGTGAGAGTTAGTGGTGAAAGAATACTCAAATATATGAAGTTATCGATCAGAATCACCTTCAAAACCCATAGAATAAGATATAAACATATAATCTAGGGTTTTAATTGTTCTCACAAACTAAACATCTATGTGATGAAACCCAATTCTTTATCAGAATCTTCCTGAAGACTTCTCTAGAACTTAGAGGTAAACAATGGATCCTGATCAGATACAAAAAAATGTGGTACTTTCTCCAACCTTTTTACTTACTTAATGTATATCCTATCAAGATTATTAAATTATAAATATTGTGCAATTTTAATGAAGTTTTTTGAAATTTTAATTAGATCAACTACAACCTAAATAGCATTTTTTTCTTTAGAGTTTTGGGGAGTCCAATGAAAATATCCATGGTGATGTTTTCCCATTTCCATTTTGGTATGGGTAATAATTGCAACATCCCCTTAGAATTTTTTCTCCCATCCCTAAATTTATGAAATACCAAGTACAGATATACAAACTCAGTAATATCAATTTTCATTCGATCCCACCAGAAATACTCTTTCAAATCTCTATACAAATTTTTAATTCTAGGATGAATAAATAATGAAGAGCAATGAACCTCATACAATGGATCATTATTTAAATCAAATATGGGTGAAACATATACAAGGTTCCTAAAAATTATCATCCCTTCAAAATAATGTAAAAACTCAAGATAATTTTTGAATTTATTCTAGAGTACTATATCTTCCTTTTGTGCCTCTTTAATATTCACTTTGATAAATGGTTGAACACTCATTTGAGAAAGATAATATATATCCCCTAACTTTATGATTTACTGGTCCATAATTTGAACTTCTATAAATATTTCATCTTTTTTAATCATCATCATAGATAATCTTCCTGATCCTTTTGACTTAAAGCATCAGCCACCTTGTTCACATTCCCCAAGTGGCAATGTATTTTGGAGGCATAATCTTTAATCAGCTCCAACTATATTCTCTCATGAAAATTAAACTCTTTATATGTGAATATATACATTAAAATTTTATGATGAGTAAATATATAAAACCATTATCTATAAATAAAATTACTTCATATATTTAATTCAAAAATTACCACAGTTAACATCAAAACATGAGTTGGGTAATTTTTCTCATGAACTTTAAATTTTCAATCCTTTACTCTTGAAATATTTTTATTTTATTTTTTTATAAGCCTTTGAATATGATTGTTGAGGTTTGGGTCGAGTCACGATTGTAATTTTTTGTTTTTACTGATAAATTAATGATTTGGGATTGACAGCATCTGACGCACAGGTAGAGCATGGTCAAAGTCGTACGGCTTCACCCAGGTCATCGAACGGATTTCCCAGTATTCAAAAAAATAAAAATTAATTAATTAATATGATGATTAATAAAATTAAAACATAATAAAATAATAAAAATTAAATTACATTAGGAATTGTATTGATAATAATGATAATGTTGTTTAGGAATATTATTATTATTATTATTGTCAATATTACTATTATTAAATTATTATTGTTATTATTATTATTAAAATTTTAATACAATTAATATTATTATTATTATTATTATCAAAAAATTAATTATTATTTTGGAGTTGGTATAGATCTTTTTTAGGGTTTTATTTCTTTTTTCCTCTTCTTTTATTTTTTCTTTTTTTTATTTTTTTTGTCTCCTATTTCTTACTCCTATCTTCTTTCATAACTCTTCCCTAACCCCTTGACACCTATTGCATGTTTCCCCTATTTCCCCTAGTCGATGCCACATCTCTCATTCGGTGACCTTCGAGTCAGTACCCTATCCCTCTGCTGACCTCACACTGGTGCCTTTCTCCCCCTTCGGTGATCTTGTATCCCACTACTCTCTTTATGCTTCCCTTACGATGACCCCCCCTAGTGCATGGATCCCCTCCAGTAATCCTCTCCTCATGTGGCCAGCCACCTGGACCCCTCACCGCTCCCCCTCTCCCTTCACTGCAGGTGTGAACTACCCGGGTAATGTTCTTCCCTCTTCCTTACGGTTTTGGTTTAAGGTTTAATTTTTATTAAGGTATGATCTTAATAATATTGGTTTCGTATCTTAATTTAGGGTTCAATTGGGTTTTTTGTAGTGCATATTAGGTGTGGTTGAAAGTTCACATCGATTTTTGGGGATTCTGACACCAAAGGTAGGCAGTTTCATCTATAAACATTATGTGATGAATTTATTTCGCTTGCAAGATTTTTTTAGCATGTTCCTTGTTTATTCTGGGTGGTACTAAAGTGATTTTTGTTAGGATTTAATATTATTTTGATTTTGAAGTGGTATGTTTATATGAAATGTGGTTTGTTTTTAGTATAAACCATCATTATATCACTTTGGAGTGTTTTATACGTTGTGAAATTTGTTTATTAAATTTTAAAAGGGTTTTGTATCATGTTTTTCTATGGTGTTGGTGTGAGCTTAATAATAAAAAGGTATTTGAGTGGGTTTTGTGTGTAAAACCATGTGACACTTCATGAACTGTTTTACAAACTTTTCTTAATGGTTTATTAAATTAAATGGAATGGGAAAACATGTTTTTAAATAGTTTTTTGTAAGTATGATTTTTAAATGGGGACTTTGGGATGTGTAGTGTTTTTTTTTGGACCACTTGTGTGAATGTGGCATACTATTTGATCATGAAACTTGTTTGATCATAAAGGGAAGCCCGGGTAGCCAGGAGGGTGGACTAGGACAAGTGTGCTAGTGATACGGAAGTGGTTCTGGCCCGGTTTCACTAAAAGTGATTGATGATGAAAACACTAACTAAATATTTATGATGATCAGAGACCACTAGAATATTGTATGATTCTCCTCTATAGTGTCTTATGCATGGGAATGTAGATGGTTGTTGTTCCTATACAACTTTTCACTGAGACACAAGGTTTTATTGCCCCATCACTGGCTAGTACACATAGGGTCTCCCCCATATTTAGTGCTCTTTGAGTACTTTGCACTCACTGTCGGCATACAGAGTGTCATTTGGGTTACTAAAAAAGAAAACCTGTTTTTATTTAAAAATTGCATTCCGTTAAAGTTTTTTTTCACTAAATATGCTTTCCTTTATGTTGTTTAAGAATTTAGTTTTATTTATTAAATTTTCATGTTTATTTTTCATTTAATTTTTATAGCATGGAATATTTTCTTCAGTGTAATCTTGCGGGGAATTAACTCACACCCTAATTACACCTTTCGGTGTAAGTAGACATGGTTATTTTTGATTCAGGTAAGGGTAAAGCTTATGAAGATGGTGGATCGGGTTGTTAGCAATCTTTCATGGTGGTGTTGTGAAGCCGGATTGAGGGTGGTGTCATATTTCCATGTGGTGGTTTTTTAGCTGGTTTTCGGTCACCTTACTTTGTAATAGTTTTTAGGATTTGTACAAACCTTGTGACTAAATTGTGGAAATGTTTTAAAGTCTTGTTTTGTTTGGTTTTCTATATTTGGTTTATTTTATATTATCTATTATTTTATATTTTCATATTCAAGTAAACTATTCCAACTTTCTTTTGTTGATACCTGGGTACTTATGCCAGCCTGGGGGGTCAGGAAAGCCCTTTGGGCCTTACCACAGACCAGGTTGGGCATCATTTTGGATGAAGACCTGTCTTGGTTTGTGACATAAATTGTCTTTAGGTATAATCTATAACCATATCATTTTTCATGATGAAATAATCCCATTCCATTCTTCATTTAATCACTAAAGATTACAAACCCTTCTCCACTACAGGTTAATGTAAGCACTGGTGAACTGAGTAACATTCTATTTAGTTTCTTGAAATTTTATTTATATTCAAACGTCCAAAGGAACTTGGATCCATTACAAGTTAAATTGGTGAGTGGATTAGATAGTTATGATAAATTATCCATAAAACATTAATAATATCCATCCAAACCAGAAAAACTATGGATATCAGTCACATCAGTTGGTCTAGGCCAACATTTAATAACTTTGGTCCTTAATAGATCCACTAATATACCCTATATTAAGATTATATGGCCCAAAAATGAAACCTTTTGTATCTAAAAATAACACTTTATAAATTTTACAAATAGTTTCTCCCTCCTCAGTGTTGTTATCACAATAATCATATGATCTTCATGCTCTTCTTTATTCTTTAAATATATAACAATATATTCTATAAATACTACCAAAAAAGAATCAAGGACATATATAATGACTCCATTCATTAAATATATGAAGATAATAGGGGAATTAGTAAGACCAAATGGAATCACTATATATTTATAGTTTCCAAACCTTGCAGAGAATGTTTTCTTGTGTATATTCTACTTATTTACCCTCAATTGATGATATCCAAAATAGAGATAAATTTTGGAAAAGTGTATAGTTATGCACATTTGATCGAACAATTCAACTATTTGGGGTAAGGGATACATGTTATTAATTGTAATCTTATTCAGTTATCAATAAAAAATGATGAGCCACATCAATCCATATTTGTTCTTAATAAAAATAATAGGTTCACCCCAAGGAGATACACATGGATGAATGAATCCATTTTCAATATTCTCTTGGATTTTCTTCTTCAAGTCCTAAAAATAAATCAGGGCCATTCTATATAGATATTTTGAAATATTCATAGCACCACCTATGACTTCTATTGAGAACTCGAATTCATGATTTGGTGGAATACTAGGAAAATCATCCATAGATACATCAAAAAACTCCCACATGATAAGAATATCATCAATTTTGAGTTTCTCTCGAACAATATAAGATGAACAACCCTTTTCAATAGAAATAAATACTTATATAATGGATGTGACTTCCATCAGAAGTACATATTTATTGTCTCACTAATAGATGATCAATGTTTGGATTGGAATATCAAAGGTGACTTTCATTACATGGAAATTTATGTGGAATTTATGCATAGAAACCAAATCCGAGCATAATATAACATAGAAATCAACTAGAAAGAGAATAACAAGATTTATAGGAAGTACATTACTGCAAACTTCAATCAGAAAAGAATCATATATTTGAGATGCGACCAACGTACCATTGGGGGTTTTCATTATTAATTCAATATCTAATTACTGAGGTTAGGAATCGGTATTCCTTAATACATTTTTGAATCCCAGATAGGGTACTTCAATATTTGAGCATACCTTTTACCACCTAAACTTTATCATTCTATATTCTATCCCTTAATAAAACCAAACGAGTTAGCATGACCATTAGGAGTCTTTTATTAGAGTGGTCAATCAGGAAAAATAATTCATAGGATGTCTAAATAATGAAGCCTTATTTTAAATCAATAAAACCTTAGATGTAAGCTAGTTCATTCATTTTCATCCTCAATTCAAATACTTCATAATGGTTGATAAATATATATTTGAATTAACCTAAGAATATCCCCTAGGAATGTCAAACTAGGTGTGCAATAAGGCCTATTTTTGTGCACCAGGTAACGATCGAGTCAAAACCCAATGTACTTTTTTCAAATTTATTAACCCTAGGTATAACTATTCTGGAGACATATCAACTTATAGTATCTATATAGGGATGAAATTTCTTGGAAACCACTTTCTCTATTCTTCAAAAAAAATCTAGGAAATTTTCCTATACTTTGAATTATTGTTAGGTCCACTCGGTCAAATACCCTAAGAGGGGGTGAATCAGGGTATGAAAAATTAAAACAATTGATCCTTTTTATCTTGTTTCATTATTAAAAAAATTATATCCTCTCTCTTTTCTATAGAAAAGTATGAGCATAAATTAAAACACGCATGAGTCATAATAATTTTTACTCGGTTCACCATCATTGGGCTACATCCAAGGAGCATACAACAAAAATGTGCTGATATACCAAATCCACTAAGAGTACACTATTGTTTAAAAAGTTTGGAGTGGACTCACTATCCCTCCTTATTTACAACCAATCTCAATTTGAAATCTTACTCTTCTCTCAACTGAACTATGCTCACTACTTCTTCAGAAGATCTGCTCACAGTTTACAAACTTGTAGGTCCTTTCATTATCTCTAATGAATGCATCCTCCACTATATTTAAATTCTCTATTGATGCCCCACTTTCATCCACTGATTAATACTACTTTTCCTTGGATTTATTGGTCAAATTCAAATATTTTGTGCAAATATTAATGTGACTTTCATGCAAATTTAATTCCTTGCACATAATATTCTTCTTTTTTTGTGAAACACCTCTTGCGTGCAACTTTAATCTTATGCGCAACTAAAATCTTACACGAAACATTATTAGATTATATGAATCTCCAATTATTTCACACAACTCCCTTTTCACACAATTCGAATGAGATTTAAATCTCCAATTTCATCTAAGTGTTGATATTCTCAAATGAGGGGGGTCACCTCTTATTTATAGTCATCACCGAACCCTATGCATAAGATCTTAATGTGTTACACAAGATCCCCTCCGAGCTTGAATACCCCAATTTTCCATTTCATTGGGATTGAAAGCCTCTTTCATGCAACCTCGTCTTTAGAGTACATTTCCTATATTTTGTGGACTTCAATCATTTTCCATATTTTGATGTTTTGATCCTAATACATGCCTTGCGCGCAACATTCTAAACCATCTTAAATCTTTTGTGCACTTCATGCCCTTTCCATATTTCAACATTTGGATCCTAAAACATTCTGTGTGCACAACATTCAAAACCATCTTTAATCTTCTGTTCAACTAACTTTTCTAAGAAAAATTCTCCATTTTCTTTATTTTAGACCCCAAAAATTTGGCAAACACTAGGAAACGACACCAATATGTATCCAATCTTTTTTTACTACCTCTAGTTGGTTTATTCCTTTTTCACAGTTTTTTTTCAACATAGGTTGTCAAAAAGATCCCTAGAAAATCACAACTAAAAAAGGAACCCCTCTTTGTCAACAAACATAATCAATATAAAAATGATTCAATGTTACATTAAGTGATTTTTCCCAACAGTCTCCCCCTTTGGGTTATTTGAAAACTCTTTCATAAATTGATACAGCGTGAATGATTCTTCCACCTTCTACCAATATTTTCTAATCCTGATTCAGATAGTGATAAAATATTTAATCAACACATACTCTAATCCAACAAGAACAATGCTCGACATGAGAAAAAATAGTATAATGAAAAGTTCAACAATGAATCACTTTATTCTTGACACCAATTATTAAAACCAATAAACTACTTTCATCGCATACCTCAGCTATCATGATATATCTTCTTTGATCCGTCACAACTAGAATTTTCATATTTTAAACTCCTCCCCCAATTTCACCTATCTCACTGCTCCCCCAATCTCACTACTCTACCTATCAACTTCTCTATGTGTCTTAACTTAATACATTTTCTCCCTTCTTGAGCCAAAAATTCTCCCCTTTTGTCAACAAACCCAAAGGTCACTTCTTTGTAGTCTACAACATAGTATAGAATTAATATAAGTACATTAGAGAAAAACACACCATACCATAGGGAGAGGGGGACGTCCCATATCCACACTTTTTCAAGTGTGGGGAGTCAACTGAACTCCCAGAGCCAATCGATGCCCCTCAAATGATTCTTTGGGTAAATCCTTTTACAAAATGTCTACAACCCGTTGTTCGGTAGGCTCATGCTCTAACTTCACAAGACCTTGCTCCACCTCCACCTTAATAAAATGATTTTTGATTTCAATGTGAATTGTCCTTAAGTGATAGAATGGATTTTTTATAAGATTTATATCACTTGAATTATCAATATGGTTTTCAATCGGAGACTTCCCTTCCACTCCCATATCATCAAGTTGTTGATTCATACACAATAAATACATGAACCCTTGAGTAGCTTCAATATATTCATCTTATGCAGTACTAAATGAAATGAAATATTGTTTCTTTCTTAACAAACAAATACACCATCCACCAAGATTGAATTCACTACCTGACATTGATTTTATATCATCTGTTGATCCATCCCAGTATGCATATGTATATCCAAATAACTCTTGATGATATTCTTTGTTGTATAAAAAATTGAAATCCATAATTCCCTTAGTATACTAAAGTATTATTTTAACTTCCAGCATGTGGTTTTCTACGGGATTTATTTGATATATCACTACTTCGCATATGGTAAAAAATATAAGGTCTTATTGCTTTTAAGTGTAGTGAACTTCCAATGATTTTCCTATATTCTGTGATATTAACTGTCTTTTCATCATTATCTTTTGATTTATTTGTCTGGGTAGCAACCGGAGTTTTCATCTTCTTGGAATTTTCTATTCCAAATCTCCTCAAAACCACCTTGTCATATTTAGATTGATAAATAAAAGTTTCATTCCTTCCCTATGTCACCTGTAAACTATGGAAAAATATTTTATCACCAATCATTGACATTTTAAACTCACTTTTAATGAATTCAGAAAATTTTATACATTATGCATCATCTAATCCACTAAATATTATGCCATCAACATAAACCAGCACCATCATCCTTTTATTACTATCATTATTGATGTATATATTGTAATCAACTCCACCACATTGAAATATAAGACTCTTTAAATACTTCTCTAGTCTTGAATACCAAGATCTTGGTTCTTACTTCAACCCTTATAGAGCTGTCTTTAGCCTACAATCTTTTTTCTCATCTTCATGAATGAGAAACCCATCTAGATACTCAATATGCACTTCTCCTTCTAGAACCACATTAAAAAATACTAACTTGACATCTATATGGAAAACATTGAACTTCCTTTTCACTGTTATGGCCAAGAATAATATGATTGTCTCTAGCCTTGAAATAGGTGTAAATGCCTCATCGACATCGATACCCTCTATCTGGGAGTATCCTCTGCACACTAGTCATTTTTTATTTCAAATCATTGTGCCATCTTCATTCATATTATTGTGAAATACCCATTTATTACCAATTAAATTATTATTGTTTTGCCTCTAAACAATATCCCATGTCTAATTCTACTGAATTTGGTCTAGATATTCATTAATTTTCGGAACCTAGTTTTTATCTACAGCTTAATGAGTAAAACATTTAGGCTCTTCCTGTATATGAAAGATGTCTACTGTAATGACTTCATTATTCATGTTTAAACTAGCATTGTATGATCAAAAATGATATTTTTTCTATAAATTTTAGCTCAACTCTTTGGTTTCTTCATAGATATAGACTTGAATTATTCTTGAACATCATCAGTATCTTCTTCTAAATAATCATCTGCCACTTCTGCTCCCCCAGTGTTGCTCACCTCCTTGTCACTTTTATCAGGAAACTGTTCATTGTGTTGTTGAATAGTCTTTTCATTTTACACTACATTTACATCATTTCTCTCAACTACTTTCTCTAACGTCTTTTTGAATCATTTATGTAACATCCCAAGTAAGCAAAGAATAAAATATTTTCATATCTATGTCTATTTATGAATTAGATAGTGTTTTAGAGGCTTAAAATGAGAATAAATCCAATCTTAAGCATAGAATACTCTAATATTTTTAAAAGATTGTTCTACCACGTTTTGATGGAAAACCATTTTTAAATATAACTTTTGACAATATTATAATCTCTACTTGTCAAAATAAACCTATTCTTTAGAATTGGGACAATGAAATTTACTTTGGATAAATTTTTGGTATTTTTCTGACAATGTTCATTTTTTTAATGAATAGTGACAAATACTGCATTTTACTTCAACACTGATTTTTCATCTAATTTAATTATATGGTTAGATTATCTTTTTAATTGTTTTTAAAGTGTAATTATAATATATTTTTACCATTTAATCCAATTTTGGTCATTATAATTAATTTCACTTTGAAATTGGACATAAACAATTGTCAATCTTTTGATAGATATTGTTTTTTTAAAAACATGCTATTTGTTTTGACAACGGGAATTATTTTTAAATTAATTACTTCAATTTCTGTGTTTGTAATTTGGTAAAATGGATTCCATATTTTGAATCATAAGGTCCAAAATATATAATTAAGACCTTTTTATTTTTGGACATTATGAATAGTAATGACGGTAATTATCTTTAATTAACGTGATTAATTAGTAACCCGGTAGTTAAGGGTAATAAAATAATATCATAAGAATATAAAATGACCCCAACATGTGTCCAAATCATCTTGTTTGAGTCATTTCCGACCATGGGAAGCTTTTTACCAAAGTTTAGGGCCCATGGAGTCACATGGGTGTAATAGTGACATTTATGACATTGTTTTTAAAAAGAAGAGAAATATAACAAGGGTTTGTATATCCTAAGTAAAACAATTTTAATTTTGTTTACATAAATGATATCTTAGACTATAAATTATCATTTTAAATATAAAAATATTTCCTACATCATGGTATCTTTTTTATAATTTTTAGACATTAAATAAATAAATTTATTTATGACACCATGATGATGCATTGATTACCTCATTAATTAACAAATTAAATAAAATGAAAAGATAAGGTAAAATATAAGACTTAAACTTATCTAAAACCTATTGTATGGGTGGATTTATAACCCTTATCACCTTATCCTCAAAATATATCATTGTGGGACCTTTAAAATTCGAAAATAATTTTATAATAAAGTAACACTTCAAGACTTTCCAAAAGTGACCCTCCTCTCTCTTATAAAAGGCCCCCACCTCTACCCCCCTTACCCACACCTCTCAAGACCTTGGCTCATCCAAACTCAGCTCATATTATCTCTCCACAACCCTCTATTACTCCTAGAAGCCTCACTTTAGGCAAAATTCTTTCCATGGAAGCCTTTGGCTCAAATCAAAAAGAGTTACCTGATTTAGAGGTAATGTCTTCTCTCGAGTTTCTTCCTTTTTTTTCCTTCTTCACTCACCACTATCTTATTATTATTCAATCCCATAATAACACCCATATCCTCAATATACTAGGATTTTTTTATGATAATGATTCTACCTAAACTCACACACACCTCTGTCTAATGGTTAAAGAACATATTGTTTCTATGGGTGGCAAATTACTTCCTCACGAAACGATGATTGTTCAATCTTATTTAAACAACTTTCACGGTGGCCATTATGATGTAACTATATTTATATATGATATATATGGTATTTATTTTTTCTATATGCTTCTGAATTTTATTTTTAAATCACATCGTTATGATTTTCATGTTGTGGAACTGTGATAATTTCATCTGAGGAAGTGTGGACTACCGCCCCCTCAAGTGATGTGACTCGTTCATTAAAAAAATAGAATTTATGAAGAATTTAATTAATGAACATATGGTACCAATATAAAATATATATTATACTAGAATTATAATATATATATGTCTCATTTAGTTTTAATTCCTTTAATATGACAAAGAAATGAAAGTAGCGTTCATGCGTACGTACGGTCTACTATGTCCATGAATGGTGCATTTCATTTTTTATCTCAAAATGTTATAGAATAGTATAAAATGAATATATAATGGATATATATGATATTTAAATCATTAATACCATTCTGGAGATGATGTACTTATAACTACATGGACAATTCTTTTCAAACAAGTTCATTTTTGACTCATGTACCGAACATCGACAAAATGTATGATATGAACTCAAATAATTAACTAATTATTATAACATAATAATTTGTTATATGAATTTAATAATAAACTTTAAATGAATTCCTTAAGGAATTATAAATTGACCTAAGTTTATTATTCAGGAATATAAAGAATGAACGAGAATAAGTCGGACTTGAGGTAAGGGACTTCGTCTCAATATCCTCTCATTGAGGCATACTTCAATTTATATACGACCTTATTTTTTAGTTTTATAATAAACCCTTTTGACTTTTAATTTCATTAAAAATGAATCTTTTTACACGAATCATTTTACTAAATGAAAAAAGGAATGTTTTTGTCTTATGTATTTGGTGACAACGACTTCTCCACCGCCATGACCATTATTTGAGTTTCATCTTCCTCTAAAAGCCGTAAATTTTTTTAAATGAAAAATAAATACCATGTTTTAATTTTCTTTTATTTTGATATTGAAAATGGTTTTAATAATGTTTTGATTATATAAATTTGTTGTATTTATTTCTTGTGATTGAAATGTGGAAATGTTATGTTTCCTTTATGCATGTTTTATGTGATAAAATTATGTTATGGTTCTTGGGCATTGTTTATGAACTCGGGTGGTTCCATGATAAAATAATGGCGGGTGAGCCCGAGATAGCTCTCCAATTCATTGGGTAATGAAAAAGAGTTAAACGCTAATGTTTCTCTGAAGAGATTTTGGGAATATGGTGTGATGGGTATTCCAAATTTAACCATGAGGGTTACTCCCTACGTAAGAATGTTATGAATTCCTCAAGTTACCTTTATGTCTTATGATTTCTATGAGTTATTCATAAATATTATGATTTCATGAGGTATATTAAAGTGCATATGTTTTATGAGTAAAGTATGATTTCATTAATTCTTATGTATACATGGACTAATGTTTTCTTTCCATATTTTTAAATCCCTTACTAATATTTTTATGCTCATCCCAAGTTTTTGGAATGTTTTTCACAGGTCAAGGGAAAAGTACATGATGTGATGATAGTTTCAAGGAAGTGTTAAGAAAGAAACCATGTTTTATTTTAAATGTGTTTCCTTTGGTGGAAAAAAATGAATATTTTCTTTGATGTAACCACCTTGTTTAAATGTGGAATGTAATGCATTATTTATGATCTATTTTTGTAAAACTCTAAACCTGAAAAGATCCTCAATGTGAATTCTTGAAATAACACAAGATTAAGTAATGTTTAAGGTTAGGGCCTTATAGTTGGTATCAGAGGTCAGTTTAGATAACTTTAGGAGTTATAATTCTATTAAATGATTATCCAAAAATATATTTTTTACATTATGGTCAAATTGAAATGATATATCATTTTAAGATTACCATGTTGCTTTATCTAAGACATGTTTGTTCATAATGGTTTTTCGTAGAGGAAATAGGGAAGCAGTGCTATGAAGTCATACAGAAGGAAATGACCTTCCAAATCAGCATCTTGAGATGGTCGGAATTGGAAATGAATATTGTGTTGTAGTAATGGTGCAGTTGACTCAAGTGATAAATGGTGGTGGTACCCATGCACGAGATCATCCAGATCAATCGCAGAGGAACATGTTAGTGGTGGAACATTTCATGAGGCAACATCCCCCATCATTCAAAGGATCATCTGACCCTGTGTTAGCTGAAGGGTGGATTAATGAACTGGAGAATATTTTCGATGTCATGGGGTGTTTAGACAATCAAAAGTTTAGTCTTGTTATTTTCCGTTTGGAGGGTGAATCAGATCAATGGTGGTCGATGGTTAAATATATCAGTGACACTGATGAGATTGATGCTCTTGACTGGGATGAATTCAAAGGTATTTTTCTTGAGAAATATTTTCCTAAGGTTGTTCGACATAGTATTGAAAAACAATTCTTGGAATTGAGGCAAGAGGATGACTCAGTGGCTTCTTATGAGGAAAATTTCACTCGATTGGAAAGGTATGCTCCAAATTTTATCTGAGACCTTGATAGTAAAATCAATCATTTTTACTCAGGATTAAAGCCAAAATATCGAAGGTAATTAGCTTCTCGTGAGTTCAAAAGTTATGAAAATCCTATTCGATGTGTTGATAAGGTGGAAATGGAGTTTTTCGATGATCAAGTGTTCTATGAAAACCAACAGAAGAAGAGACCGAGGTGGCATGAGAAAGGGAAGAATCCTTCAAAAAGGTTTAATGGTAAGAAAACTAAGTTTACAGTTTGTGATAAATGTGGTAAAAAACATGCTAGGGAATGTCTTTTGAATTCTGGAAAGTGCTTCTGATGTGGTAAAATGGGACATAAGGCTCGAGATTTCACTGGAAAAGATCAGGGAAATGGTAAGACCAAATTTGATTTATATTTAGTGAAATTTTTCAAGTGAAATGAGATGGGTCATTATGCAAACGAGTGTTCGACAAAGAGCTTGAATGATGGGAATCAGTCAGAATACAAGCAGAATGGTGTGGTGAAATACTTTGCAACTAATTTAGAATATGTTGGGCCATCAAATGAATTGGTAGCAGGTACTTTGTTTGTTTTTTCAGATTATGCCAATGTGTTGTTTGATTCAGGGTCTACACAATCTTTCATCTCTGAAAGTTTTTCTAGTAAATTAGGAATTCGATCTCAAGAAATGACTCCTGAACTTTTGGTAAAAACACCTGGGGTAAATATTGAGGAAAAAAGAATTTATAAGAATCTTCATATCCTTATCCATGGAAAGAACCTACTTGCAAACCTTATTATTTTACCTCTAGTAGACTTTGACGCTATCCTGGGTATGGATTGACTCACTGTTTACCATGCTAAGATTGAATTTAGAGCTAAAGAAGTTTCTTTCCAGAAAGACTTTCAGTTTGTGTACAAGAATGAACCCTTATTGTGGATAACATATCAAGAGGCTGAGAAACTTGTAAAAGATGGAAATGAATTTTACCTTGCACATATTGTTGGAAAAAAAAGGAACCGTTCAGATTAATGATGTGCCTGTGGTAAATGAGTATCTTGATGTTTTTCCTGATGAGTTTTCTGGAATAATACTAGATCAGGAAGTTGAATTTACTGTTGACTTAGTTCATGATGCTAAGCCAATTTCAAAACCCCTTTATCAAATGTCTCAAATTGAACTTTTAGTGTTGAAGGAGAAATTTCAAGATTTAATAGATAAAGGTTTCATTCGACCTAGCACATCACCATGGGAAGCTCCTTTCTTATTTGTTAAAAAGAAATATGGTTCAATGAGACTTTGCATTGATTATAGAGCCTTGAATAACATCACTGTTAATAACAAATATCATTTGCCTCATATCGATTATTTTTTTGATCAGCTCTAGGGAGCTCATTATTTTTTAAAGATTTACTTGAGATCGGGGTACCATCAGTTGAAGGTAAAGGAAGCAGATATTCCTAAGACCGCGTTTCATACAAGATATGGCCATTATGAATTTTTATTTATGACTTTTGGGTTAACCAATGCACTAGCTATATTCATGGACCTTATGAATAGAATTTTCCATGAGTTCTTGGATAAGTTTGGGGTTGTTTTCATTGATGATATTTTGGTGTTTTCTAAAGTTAAAGAGGATCATGAAAGTCATTTAAGGGTTATTTTTCAAACCTTAAAAGAAAATAAATTGTATGGGAAATTCATCAAGTGTGAGTTTTGGTTGCAAAAAATTTCTTTCCTTGGTCACAATGTTTCTAAAGATGGAATAACTATTGATCCTGCAAAAACAAAGGTTGTTGAAGAATGGACAAGACCCAAAAATGTAACCGAGATTCTTAGTTTTCTTGGTTTGTCAGGATATTACTGAAGGTTTGTTAAAAATTTTGCACGTTTGTCCATCCCATTGACTAAGCTAACTCAAAATGGTGTTAAGTTTATCTAGACAAAAGAATGTGATGATTGTTTTCAGGAATTGAAAAGAATATTGGTGGATGCTCTAGTATTGGCACTACCTTTCAGGAATGGTGAGTTTGTTATCTATAGTGATGCTTCATTGAAAGGACTTAGTTGCATCCTAATGCAGAATGATCAGGTAATTTCTTATGATTCACATTAATTGAAAACTTATGAGATAAATTACCCTACATGTGATTTGGAATTAGTTGTTGTTGTTTTCACTTTAAAAATTTGGAGGCATCATTTGTATGGTGTAAAGTGTGAAATATATACTAATCACAAAATTTTAAAGTATATATTCACTCATATATAATTGAACATGAGACAGAGGAGATGGCTAGAATTAATCAAGGATTATGATTGCACAATTTACTACCACCTTGGAAAAGAAAATAAAGTGGAATATGATTTGAGTTGAAAAAGTAAGGCTTCATTAACCATGTTACATTTTGAACGTGATACTTTGGTTAAGGATTTGATGAATTTTGGTTTGGAATTTTTTGGTTCAGGATATTATTCTTTTTTGTTTCTGGTATCAGTGAAATCTTCTCTATCAGATAGAATTAAGCAAGCACAGAAGCAAGACAGTGAGTTGTAGAAAAAGGTAGAGCTGGTTCAGAAGGGTATGTTACCTGAATTAAACATTGATAATGATTGTGTTTTCAGATTTGGGAAGATATTGTGTGTGCCTTGTGATTCAAAATTAAAGAGAGAGTTGTTATGTGAAGCTCATATTTCTTCATTTTCAGTTCATCCAGGCAGTACTAAGATGTATAGAGATATTCGGGAGTATTACTGGTGTGATGGAATGAAAAGAGATATTTTTGATTTTACTATGAAGTGTTTGACTGGTCAACAGGTTAAAGTAAAGCATCAGTTACTGAAAGGGATGCTTCAGCCTTTACCAGTGCCAGAGTGTAAATCGGAGAATATATCCATGGACTTCGGTGTGGGATTACTGAAGACACCTCGAGGTAATAATTCAATCTAGGTTATTGTTGATCGCTTGACTAAATCTGCTCATTTCTTTTCTATATGAGATACTTTTTACCTGGATCAACTTTCCCATTTGTATCTTAAACAGATAGTTAGGTTACACGGAGTTCCCCTATCTATTGTATCTAATCGTGATCTGAGGTTCACTTCTTAATTTTGGGAAGGCCTTTATAAGTTGTTGGGTATTGAATTAAATTTTATCACAGCTTTTCATCCTCAATCATATGGGAAGTAAGAATGAACAATTAAGACTTTTGAGGATATGTTGTGTGCTTGTTCGATGTATTATCAGGGAAGTTGGGACCAACATATTTCATTGGTTGAGTTTTCTTATAATAAAAGTTTTCATTCCAGTATACATATGGCACCATTTGAGGAATTATATGGGAAGCAGTGTCGAATACCATCTTTTTGGGATGTAGTAGGTGAATGGAAGTTTATGGGACAATAATTAGAAGAAGAGTTGGTAGAAAAAGTTTATCTGAAATAGAAAAACATGAGAATAGCTCAGAGCAGGCAGAAAAGTTATGCGGACAATAGGAGGAAGGATCTCTCTTTTGAGGTAGGTGATCATGTCTTCCTAAAAGTTTCACCATGGAAAAGTGTGATGCGATTTGGTAAGAAAGGAAAGATGAGTCCAAGGTTCATTGGACTATATAAAATTTTGGAGAGAGTTGGATCAGTTGCATACCGAGTGGCTTTACCTTCGAGTTTATCTCAGTTATATAATGTCCTTCATGTTTTAATGTTAAGGAAGTACATGCCAGATCCATCTCATGTTTTGAGTCCAGAGGTAATTTAGCTGGAAGAGAATTTATCTTATGAGGAACAACCGGTCCAAATTCTTGACCACAAGAAGAAAGTGTTGTGGAATAAGGTGATTCATCAAGTAAAGGTTTTGTGGAAAACCCACAAGATTAAAGATACAGCATGGGAATTTGAAAATGCAATGAGGGATAAATACCCCCACTTATCCGATAAGTAAATAAATTGCGGAGAAACAATTTCCTAAAGGACAGAATGATGTAACATCCCAAGTAAGTAAAGAATATTATATTTTAATATCTATGTATTTTTATGAATTATACAGTGTTTTAGAGAATTAAAATGAGAATACATCTAATCTTAAGCATAGAATACTCTAATATTTTTAAAAGATTTTTTTACCGCCTTTTGATGGAAAACCATTTTTAAATATAAATTTTGAAAATTTTATAAGATCTATTTTTCAAAATAAACCTATTCTTTATAATTGAGACATTGAAATTTTCTTCGGATAAATTTTTGGTATTTTTCTGACAATGTTCATTTTTTAATGAATAGTGAAAAATACTGCATTTTACATCAAAACTTCTTTTTCATCTAATTTAATTATATGGTTAGATTATCTTTTTAATTGGTTTTAAAGTGTAATTAGAATATATTTTTACCATTTAATCCAATGGTGGTCTTTATAATTAATTTCACCTTTAAATTAGACATAAACAATTGTCAATCTTTTGATAGATATTGTTTTTTTAACACGCTATTTATTTTGACAACGAGAACTATTTTTAAATTAATTACTGCAATTTCTGTGTTTGTAATTTGGTAAAATGGATTCCATATTTTGAATCATACGGTCCAAATTATGTAATTAGGACCGTTTTTTTTTTGGACATTATGAATAGTAACAAAGGTAATTATCTTTAATTATCGTGATTAATTAGTAATTGGGTAGTTAATGGTAATAAAATAATATCATAATAATATAAAATGACCCCAAAATGTTTCCAAATCCTATTTTTTGAGTCATGTACGACCATGGGAATTTTTTACCGAACTTGAGGGCCAATGGAGTCACATGGGTTTAATAGTGACATTTATGACATTATTTTTAAAAAGAACAGAAATATAACAAAGGTTTGTATATCCTAAGTAAAACAATTTTAATTTTGTTTAAATAAATGATCTTTTAGACTATAAATAGTCATTTGAAAGTTAAAAATATTTCCTACATCATGGTATTTTTTTATATTTTTTAGACATTAAATAAATAAATTTATTTATGTCACCATGATGATGTAGTGATTACCTCATTAATGAACGATTTAAATAAAATGAAAAGATAAGGTAAAATATAAGACATACACTTGTCTAAAACCTATTGGATGTGTTTATTTATAACACTTATCACCTTATCCTCAAACTATATAATTTTGTGACCTCAAAAATCTGAAAATCATTTTATAATAAAGTAACATTTCAAGACTTCCCAAAAGTGACCCTCCTCCCTCTTATAAAAGGACCTCACCTCTACTCCCCTTACCCACACCTATCAAGCCCTTGGATCCTCAAAACTCTACTCATAGTATCTATACACATCCCTCACTTACTCCTATAATCCTCACTTTGGGAATAAGTCTTTCCAAGGAAGCCTTTGGCTCAAATCAAAAAGAGTTACCCGATTTAGAGGTAATGTCTTCTCTTGAGTTTCTTCCTTTTTTTCCTTCTTCACTCACCACTATCTTCTTATTATTTGATCCTATAATAACACCAGTATCCTCAATATAATATTATGTTGTTATGATATGTATTCTAACTACACTCACACACACCTCCGTCAAATGGTTAAAGAACATACTGTTTCTGTGGGTGCCAAATTACTGCCTCACGAAATGATGATTGTTAAATCTTCTTTTAACATCTTTAATGGTGGAAATTATGATGTCACTGTATTTATATATGATATATATGGTATTTAGTTTTTCTATATGATTCTGAATTTTATTTTTAAATCACATCGTTATGCTTTTCATGTTGTGGAACTGTGATAATTTCATCTGAGGAAGTGTGGACTACCTCCCCCTCAAGTGATGTGACTCGTTCATGCCAAAAATAGAATTTATAAAGAATGTTATTAATGAACTTATGTTACCTATATAACATATATATTATACTTGAATTATAATATATATATCTCAATTTTTTTTATTTCCTTTAATATGACAAAGAAATGAAAGTAGCGTTCATGCGTACGTACAGCCTACTGTCTCCATGAACGGTGAATTTCATTTTTTATCTCAAAATGTTATGGAATAGTATAAAATGAATATATACTGGATATATATGATATTTAAATCATTAATACCATTCTGGATATGATGTACTTATAACTACATGGGCAATCCTTTTCAAACAAGTTCATTTTTGACTCATGTACCGAACATCGACAAAACGTATGATATGAACTCAAATAATTAACTAATTATTATAACAAGATAATATGTGATATGAATTGAATAATAAAATTTAAAGGAAGTCCTTAAGAAATTATAAATTGACCTAAGTTTATTATTCAGGAATATAAATAAAGAATGAGAACAAGTCGGACTTAAGGTAAGGGACTTCATCTCAATCTCCTTTCATTGAGGCATACTTAAATTTATATACGACCTTCTTTTATTAGTTGTATAATAAACCATTTTGACTTTTAATTTCATTAAAATTAAATCTTTTTACACGAATTGTTTTACTAAACGACAAAATGAATGTTTTTGTCTTACATATGCAGCGACAACGAATTCTCTGTCGCCGTGACCATTATTTGAGTTTCGGCTTCCTCTACAAGACATAACCTTTTTTTAAATGAAAAATAAATACCATGTTTTACTTTTATTTTATTTTGGTATTGAAAATGGTTTTGATAATGTTTTGATTATATCAATGTGTTTTATTAATATCTAGGTATTGAGATTTGGATATGTTATGTTTCCTTTATGCCTGTTTTATGTGATACGATTCTATTATAGATCCTGGGAAATGTTTATGATGTTGGGTAGTTCCATGATAAACTAAGGGCGGGTCAGCCCGAGATAGATCTCCAATTCATTAGGGAACGTGAAGGAGTTAAACGCTAAGGTTTCTCCGAAGATATTTAGGGAATATATTGTGATGGGTATTCCAAACGTAACCATGAGGGTTACTCCCTACGTACGAATGTTATGAATGCCTCAAGTTACCTTTATGTCCTATGATTTATATGAGTTATTCATAAATCTTATGATTTCATGAGGTATATTAAAGTTATTATGTTTTATGAGTAATGTATGATTTCATTGATTCTTATGTATACATGGACTAATGTTTTCTTTCAATATTTTTATATCCCTTACTAAGCATTTTATGCTCATCCCAAGTTTTTCAAATGTTTTTCACAGGTCAAGGGAAAAGTACATGTTGTGATGATAGTGTCGAGGAAGTGTCAAGAAAGAAACCATGTTTTATTTTAAAAATATTTCCTTTTGTGGAAAAAATGAATATTGTATCTAATGTAACCACCAAATTTAAATGTGGAATGTAATGCATGATTTATGATCTAATTCTATAAAACTCTAAACCTGAAAATATCCTCAATGTGAATTCTTAAAATAACCCAAGATTAAGTAATGTTTAAGGCTGGGGCCTTATAATTTATATGCTTTTATTTTTCCTGAGTATCCAAGGAATATCCCCTCATCTCCACATGACTCAAATTTCTTGTGTTTTTATTTGTTGAGAATAAATCACTTACTTCCAAGGATTAAAAAGTATTTTAATGTTGTATTATTTCCATAACACATCCCATATGAAGTCTTTCCCTCCTTCAGACACAACATATCCCTATTAGAAATATATACTGATGTCAAGACTGCTTCCTTCCAAAATTTATTTTCCAGGTCCTTCTCAATAAGCATAGTTATGGTCATATTGTTGATAATTAGATTTTCCTCTCAACCACTTCATTCTATTTAGGATTTTTCACTGAAAAAACTTGATGCCTTATATATGTTTCTTGATATAGTTTACACTTGACTATTTGTGAATTCTAAACCATTATCAATATGAAACCACATAATTTTCTGCCCAATCATCCTTTCATATTCCATCCATTGCATTTTTATATATCTTAACACATTAGACTTATGGGAAATTTCAAATACCCATACCATTATACTATAATAATCAATGAAAATCATGTAATATCTATTTTTGTCGATGGATCTTTGTGAGATATGTCCACATACATCAACATGCACTAATTTGAGCACTCTTATTGACCTATTTTACTTTGCCTTGTATGTATTTTTGATGATTTTCCCTTGTTAACATGCATCTCACATATGAGTATGATCACATGATAGCTTAGGGAGGTATCTTGCTGCATCATAATTTACTATATCTTACAGTTATGGTCGTCTTAGATGACCAAGTCAATTACGCCACAACCTGTTTTCTTTCTCTCTGGACAAAAAGCACATATCTTCTTCCCACTTACAAGGTATAGATTTCTATTTGTCCTTTTTCCCAATATAATAAATACATCATATCTTCCTTTGATGATACATATATTCTTAGTAAATCATATATAATTAAATGAGTCACATAGTTGACAGTTGCAAAGAAATTCGTCACTGATACCTTCTACTAATAAGACATCAACACGTCTAATTTATTTACCCCAAAACCTGGCCTTCCTTGAACCAATTATATTTATTCCTTCATTATTTCCAAATTTTACAACTCCTTCTTTGTCATAATTTTTTCCTGTAATAAAATCCATGTTCCCTCTCATATGGTATGTGAAACTGATGTCTAGGATTCATACACTATAATGATTTGATGCTTTAAGGGAAATTTCATCAACCACTTCCTTCTCATATCTATTCTTCTAGATCCATTTTATTGACTTCACAATCAGTATAGATTGGGAATCATGATCATCCTTGAAGTATGATGGACCAGATTCATCCTGTGGAGCTTTAAATCAATTTTTTCATTTTTATCTCTCCCATTGGTTCTTTGATTTTTTTTCTTGAGACCACTTTGGTTCTACTTTGGTACATTCCTTTGAATTGATGATGTAAAATATATATCCATGTGTCCAAATGATACTCAAAAAAATCAATGACCCTTGAAATATATTCTAGAGTATTGAGTTGTGTTTGGATACCATTGTTGTTCTTGTGCACTTAGAAATCTTCTGTCTATGGAACAAACATTTTTTGAATGTCCCATATTTCCATAATAATAACACCTACTATAAGGTGCATTATTATGTGCCAATTTAGCACTTCTGGTTGTCCATTTGGTTCTCTACATCTTCTGATTCTACTCCATACCCAAATCAATCTTTAGTCTTAGAGCATAAGCTTATAGTCTAACTTTAACCATGACTGCTTTCTGTTTATGATCAATCCATATACCAGCCTTATCATTTAAATGTGTTTGTTGCTTCTATTTGTTTGGACCTCTATGATCCATCTCCAAATTTTCCATATTTTGAGTGATCTGATTTGCTGATGTCATATTGGGAGTTAATAGTTTTTCTTGATCCTTAACTCTTCGTCACAGACCGACAACTTCTTCTTCAACTTCATTAATATGTTTGATTTGATCTTTTACTATGATATTCAAACCATCAATCTTACTTATCTATTTTTCAACATTAAGTTTGTGCTCACTAACTATTTCTGAGTCCCTTGGAAATGAAGACTTGAGATTCAAAATTTATTCTATTAACTCATAATTTTCTTCATCCTACTGCTACATGTAGAGTTTTGGCGTCATGAACCACTTTGTTGTATTTATTATTTTTGGCTCCCCAAAAATCTATTTCCTAAAGAGCTACCTCTAATTTAGCCTCCATATAGATTATTACTTCAATTTATTCCTCATTAATGTTAGTTTATTCCTTTTTATGAGAACTACCAACAACTATCACCTTATCATTTTTTCCACAATATTTGCAGTTCTCTATCTCTTCGACCTTTTCAACCTCTGATTCATCTGAACTATCATCTTCTTGTGAAAAAAGATTATCTTTCTTGAAGAAAATTCTATTAAAATTTATATTTCCTTTCACATAGTCTGAATACTTCTTCATAGGGATTTCAACTTCATCCTCATCATCTTCTTGAAAATTCTTGGGTCACCTTGCTACAATATGGACAACCTTTCCACGTATAAAGCAAGAAAGTGGAAGTTTCCCCTTGAAATTTACTTTTCCTCTTTGTATATTTGAAGAAAAGGATGACATCACTTTGTGTGTCTATTATTATTCTTGAGAACCATCAATAGTGAGGAACTCTATGGCCTTGAATTCCACCTCTTTAGATTTCCCTTTTTCCATAGAATCGTTATCATCATTTCTCATTTCATATGCTATAAGGGTAGTATATAAGTTATGTAGTGTTAGATATTTTTCATCTTTATCTTCCAGTACTGAAACTTTTAGATTGAACCGAGGTGGAATTTTCCTCAAGATACTCTTCACAATATTTGTATCTACAGTTAATTCTCCAAGACCTTGCATGTCTTCCACTACACAATTTAACCTATCAAAGAATGCATCAATAGACTCAATTGGGTTCATTCTCATATCTTCTTACTTATTCCACAAAACCTATAGCTTTGCCTCTCAAACCTCCGAATCACCTTAATATATACTCAACAGATTTTCCCACATGTCATGTGATGTTATACATTCTATAACCTTGATATATATTGAATTGGATAGGGCTCCCCCTAAAGCATTGTTTCCTTTGGTGTTCACATCCAATTCCCTTATTTCAGATTACGATAAAGAACCACTATTGCTATAGGATGAAATAACTTGCATCGCTATTGTGAAGAAATACATTCCTAAGGATCAGAAGTGGTATTCCATCCAATTATACCATAACATACAATTATTCTTATCGAAGATTTGAATCCCTTTGTGATTTTTTACCTCTATTGAGAGAGAAATAATGATATTAAACTTCACTATGATACCAATTGTTAGGTCCACTGGGTAAAATACCCTGATAGGAGGGGTGAATCATAGTGTGAAATATTAAAATAATTTCCCCTTTTTATCTTTTTTCTTTGTTAAAAAAACTATCTTCTATCTATTTCCCATAGAAAATTATGATCAAAAATTAAAGCACGTACGAGATACAAAACTTTTTACTTGGTTCACCCTCACTAGGATACGTCCAAGGAGCATAAAATGGAAATTTAAAGATGTACCAAATCCTATAAAAGAGAAATATAATTTAAAAAGTTTGGAGTGGAATCATTATCTCTCCTGTTTTACAACAAATCACAATTTGAAAGCTTACTGCTCTCTCAACTGAATTGTGCCCACTACTTCTTTAGAATATCCCCTGATAGTTAATAAACTTGTAGTTCCTTTCATTATCTATAATGAATGAATCCTATACTATACATATATGCTCTGTTGATTTTCTACTTTCATCCACCAATGAATACTAAATTACATCAGATGTACTAAGAATCTTCAAATCTTTCCTACTACTCTAAATATGTATTGTGTGAAAATTTAATGACTTGAATGCAAGATTCCACTTTTTTCATGAATCACCACTTGTGCACAACTTAAATATTATATGAAACACAAATCTTAAACGCAACATTCTTAGCTTTCACACAACACCCATTCTTTCATAAAACTCCCTTTTCATCAAATTATTACGTGATTTAGAGCTATGATTTCCTCTAAGGTTGAGCTTCTCAAATTTGAGGGGGTTCACCTCTTATTTATAGGAATATTTGGCCCATGCATGCAATATCATGATGCATCATGAAAGATACCCTTCGAGCATGCAAAACCTAATTTGACGTTGTATTGGGAAAGCAAGCCTCTTTTGTGCAACATCGCCTTTCGTGGACATTTCCAATCTTTCACCCACTGCATGCATTTTCCATATTTAAAAATTATGATCCTAAGACATGCCTTGCATGAAAAATTCTAACCATAATCAATCTTGTGCACAACATCCTTTTCTAGAAATACCTTTCTCCATTTTATTAATTTTGGATCCCAAAAATTTAGCAAACATTAGGAAATAGTGCCACTATGAATACAATATTTTTGTACAGACTCCAGATATTCTATTCCTTTTTCATGATTCCTTATTAACAAAGGTTGTTGTTGGTTAGAGTGGATACTCAAGAGGGGGGTAAATTGGGTTCCAATTAAAATTTCTGTTAAAAATATTTGTATAAAAATCCCCCAATTCATAAAATAAGTTGAATTGTAGCAAATTTATAAAGATTGTAAATGTTAAATCAGTTTCTCAAAGATGGATTACTTCTCAGTTAACTTAATCCAAAGATTAATATAGATTTTCAAACTAAATTACTGGTTCAAAATAAGTACAAACACTTTCTAGTTCAACTATCAAAGTTACTTTAAAACAGATTTATATTTAAAGTACTTAGCAGCGGAATATAAGATTTAGTTTAAAACCAAATAAATAAGCACAGTAGTTTTAAAACAAGAGGTTCAGTCTCAAGATGAGACTTATTCCTCTCAAACAATTTGTATAAACTTTGATCCACACCCAGTATCGGGGTCAAAAATAGTACAAAGACTGTCCAGGTCATATGACCTCTACCACAGTTCATTATGGGAAAACGAAACAATAGCAAACAGGCTATCCAGGTCACACTTGACCTCTACCACTATCCATAGTGGGATACAGAGAGTTATAGAAGTTTTGTGTGAGGATATAGAAATCCTCCAGTATAGCACAGAAGTTAGTGTGTGTGTGGAATATACAGAGTACACACACTGCTCAGAAAGTAAGTAAAATAATCACTAAGAGAGAGTAGATATGATTTTATAATGCTCTGTATAATTACTGATGAGTTCTGGACTCGTTTTGATGTTTCAGATGTAGTTTAAGGCCTTTCTGGTGAGGATGACACAAAACAGAGTATCGTTGTTATTCTCAACTACAGTTATTTAGATTTATGCATATGATCTTCAGTAAGGAATAGAAAGTTGTCTTTTGTGATTTTTCCAGGTTAAAAGATCATCTTGAAGCTCTCTAACTTTTACAGGTGTTCTTCAAGTTCTTTATCATTTTTCATGAGTCTTCACACTCATGCTCTTTTCTTTTCTTGCATTTTTCTCTTTTCTTATTTATTTCAGCCTTTGTTTTCTTCACTATTGATCTTCCTTTTTATTCCTCGAGATTTGGAAAAAATAATTATTACCATTTTACAGATACAAGGTACAGTTTCCTGACATCCAATAACCGACATTAATTAATAGCAGGTGCATTAAACTAAGAAAATATAACCGTTGGAATTAAATAAGAGTTAATAGAAATTCAAAAAGTTTCCATGACTGTCGGTGAGTCATGATATCGTTAATTCATGAGATTGGTAAGTCATTTGGATTTTCATTGGTACTGGTAGGTCATGTGATCCGCATCGGCTTCAGTAGTTCACATGATCAGCATCAGCTTTGGTAGGACATGTGATCAACATCGGGGTGACCGTTCTAATCGGTGCGATTTTTCTCATTGGTGCAACCATTATCATCAGTGTGATGGTTGTCATCGGTGCGACCGTTGTCATCGGTGTGACAGTTGTCATGGGTGTGACGATTCTCATCGGTGATACCGTTCTCATCGGTGCGACCGTTCTCATCGGTGCGACTGTTGTCATCGATTAACTAAAGGTGACTCAAGAAAATATCTAACAGTGAGTCAAAAACATGAAATTCTCACAAAGTTTTTGTTCAATCCAGAACACTTCCAGGTCAATATTATACCATAAATAATCATATATAAACATCTATATACATGATTAAACATATATAAACACATTTAGAACAATATAAATAATTGACTAAATTGAATTATAAACCAAGATAACAATGATTTGTGATTATTAAAATAACCATCTTACAGAGGGCTCAACAGTTTTCAATAATATCCATAGAACACAAAAAACCACCAGGGAAACCCACTTTTCCAACAAACACAATCAACCAAAAAATTCTTCAATGTTACCTTGAGTGATTTTTTCCCAACAGTTATCCATAGACGTATCCTTGGTGTTATCACTAAATATTTCTCATCCTAATTTCCAAAGGTTAACTAAGACTTTATCTGACACCAACTATAGTGAACCATACTTTTCATATATAGATATTACATCTTAATAAATTAATATTCATTTCATTTAACAAAACAAATAATGAGGACTATAAACGTTTAGTGTTTTTGGAAACTTGGATACATAATCAATTGGTTCATAAGTGAACTACATCATATCCCACTATATTCTTCATAATTATCACACTTATTATCCATATCATATAAAATACCTTTCTTTATAACCAAGGTAAAGAAGACATAATAAATGGTGATCTGAGATGCTCAGTTAGGGTAAATATAGGAGATATCAATCTATGATCTTACCAAATCATAAGGTGATAATGAGTGTATGAGATCAATAATATAACTTAAAAATTCCATACCCAATTTACCATAGAACATAAGCATGATTATTGTCATCAAAAATTATCATTTTAAAATATATGAATCATAATAGTGAGAAATCATTATAAATCAATCATGATCCATAAGTTCATGTCATATGAGTATGGAGTCTTCATAAGTATAGAAAAAAAAATCATATTTTAAGGTTAACTAAAAATTCCATAAAATCATAAAGGATTGGGCATATACAATTATTTCCCATATTGGGTCAATCACATTGAATTTTTCCCATATCAGATATAGAACATTAGTTTGTTTCCCAAAACGGGCACATCGACTTGTTTCTCATAGCTGATCAGAACATCGACTTGTTTCTCATAATTATCTCATGAAATATAAAACTTTACCCAATGTAATTGAAGGATATATTATTCTGGTACCACCCATAACAAAATGGAAATCATGCTTATGCGTTCCATAAGATCATTAAACATTCACAAAATCATCATATCATAACCCATGAAAAAGAAAATATGATTCATAAATTTTTCATCAATTCATTATAGCATAACCTTTGGAAGATAAATGGGTTTTATAAACATCTCCTCAACAGAATAAAAAACAATATAAAAAATAATGGTGTTTCTATTAGATCATATCTCCATTAAAACAAAAGAAATGACAAAAGTTGATTTCATTTATGAATACCATAAAAATATCATATAAACATTCCTAACAAAAATACCAAATCCAATTTGAAAATAACTTTTTCAAATAAAAAAATTTCCTAAATATTAAAGAAAAAATTTCCTCTTAAAATATCCTTGAAAAAATTTAATGGAATCATTAAATCATTGAGCAGTCATGAAGGAGGGAAATTTTGTTCATTTTGTACACATTAAAACAAAGATTCCTTTTACATTTTTAGTAAAAAGTAAAATGGAACCGTGTTTAAAAAATGAAAAGAACATTCCTTTTAAATAAAATTAAAAATTGAAAAAATGGGTAAAAATTACTTCAAACTATCATATAGGAATATTAAAAATATTTTTTAATACATTTTTATAAAACATTCATATGTAAGAAAATGGGATTTTGACCAAAGATAGAAATAAATTCAGTTTACCTTAAAGAACATTATTTTGGATTCTTGAGTTCATAAAGGGAGGAAAATGAATTGAAATAATTTAATTTCCAAAAATAACTATATTAGAATAAAATTCATGAGTTTCTTGAGAGATATAACATAATATTTTATCATCATAAAAAATCTAGATAAATAATGAGATTGTAATGTAAAACCATTTCCACTTTGGTAACAATTGATTAATAATCCCCATGAAATAAAGAACCTAATATGGAAATGTATATCCAATAATTTTTAAGATAATAATAATAAAATAAATTCATTTTATGTGCATACACCACACAAAAGAAACAAGTGATTAATATGTCAAGTGTCCCATGGAAATAAAAGGGAGGTGAAAATCTTATACCTCACATCTCGCCTTTATTTGTACACGTTCAAACCTCCTGTATAAAAAATATAGTTTTATTAAAAATTTATTATAGAATCATAATTATATATATCATACCATATATGATTTACTTATAATGTTTTATCACTTATTCATTAACAATTCTTTGTTAAAATTGTTTTTTCGTGTAATAACTACTTTGTTTTTCATGTATGTTTTGGTTAAATTACTTTCATCCTTGTACATTGATTATGGTTAAATAATCTAAATAATTTTATTAATGATATAAATATCATATATAGTCATTATATACATATTTATAGTCACCCATAAAAAATTATATATAGAAAAATGAATTACTTTGTTCATAGAGATGGTAGGTCAAACGTACGCATGAATTTTGTTTCCATTTTTTGATGGATAGAACAAAATAAAGGTAAGTAATATATCACCATTAAAGATTAATTTTTATTCCATTTACATAATATATATTTAATAAATCTATCCTTATTACCATTCAAGTCAAAATTAAATGAAAAATGAATCGCATCCCTTCACGAAGGTGGCAGTCCACTTCTATGCACGAGCGACGTTATCGTTTTCCAATAGATTAGATGGTAAGAAGGTGAATGTGAAATTATTATTATGGGAGTATAATTATTTCATAATTATAATATATAAACACTAAACACATCATTATATCCATCCATGAGAGGTGGTGATGGAAAATAAATTACATCGATTCGTGAGACGGTAGTCCTCCGTAAACACAATTGATAGTTTTGTTTCCCATTTGATGGAGGAGAAGATAGATATAGGTTATTACATTAAAATAATAAAAACATATTATATTTAATATATTAGTTTTATTATTTCATCATATGTATATAATATTTTAATGAGGTATAAAAATAACTAAAAAGAAAACGCATGGTTAAGAACTTTGCCTCTACTTCAGGAAAACTCTTTAGGTTTACAACTAAAGCCTTACTAGGATGATTTTATGATCAAAACAAGAGATATAGGTAATTTTTAGTAATTTGAGGAAAGTTTTTGGGTAGGTATTTTCTTAAAAAAAATATTTTTATGTGTTAATAAGATATTGGAGGAGATTCCCTTTTATAAGTAGGGGAGAGGACACACTTGGAGTTTTTTAAAATCATAAAATATAACCAAATTTTACACACACTAAATGGGTAAAAAATGAACCATTTTAAAATATTATAATTTATAAGTTATAAATAAGACAATAAAATATAAATTAGATAAGTTTTTAGGTTATTTTAACCCTTATCTTTTTAGTTTAACCCCCTATAAACCCATTTTAATCTTAACCGTCATAATTTCTTTTTACTATTTTTACTATTAATTTTGAAAAAAAATTAAGTTTGACTTATTAAATAATATTAATTATTATTATTAAAAATATAAAATCAATTTTATAAAATTAAATTCATATAAATATAAATGTTTAATTTAAAATTAAACCCACTAACATAGCAAAAATAGCAGTTATACAAAGAAACATTTTTCATAAGTATAAAAAAACTTTATATCAAAATTAAACATGAAATTGAATCAAGTAACCTAAATTTGATTAATGATAATATAATTTAACATATTTTACTTTTAAAAAATTTTAAATAATATATAACATTGTAAATGATTTAAATTAAAAGTCAGTTTTTAATACAAATTAGTATTTTTTCTATTCAAAGAAAAATTATTCTTTTCATAAAATTCTCAAAAATAACTCAAAGATAATTTTAATATTTTTATTTAAAAAATTAATTCCATTTTTTCATATACATTTTCAAAAAAATTCACAAATTAATTTCACAACAAGTGCGCAAAATGCAACAAAATCTTTTTTTAGAAAAAATAATGTTTTTAAGCATAAAACTGGATGTATTCTTATATCGTGATTAGAAAAAAAAATATTATACGAGTGATAAAAAAATTAATTGAATTTATAATATATAAGTTTAAATAAAATCATCAATAAATGTTGATTGATTTAATTTATTAAGATAAAAACACATTGCGTGCATAAAAAATAGTTTTTTAGAAAAATATTGTTTTTTTTCAAATGATTTCTATTTTCATTTATAATAAATTGATAACAAATGAATTTAATTTATTCATGTATAAACCATATAATTCTCATAATTTATTTTTTCTTATTGATACCAACCAATTTAACTACTATGTTATAATGGTATACTATATTACAGTTCGTTAAAACTCGGTGTTGCAATTAGCACAAGTTATCAAAGAAATTAAATTTATTTTAAAAAAGAAAATTTTATAAAATATCAGGGTGATAGACTATTAACCTATTAATTTATGTTTCTAGGTGTTTGGAAGCATTTTGAGGTAGTTTATAATTTTTCTAGAGGCTAAATTAGGGATTATCCCTTCTGTGGTCCGCCATGCCGTAGTGTTGGGAATAGTGGAGGTCGTAGTGTGGTAGTGGTCACAGATCTGGTGGTTTTGGTTGGGTGATTTGGAAGAGAGGCCATGGGGATCTTAAATTTTTTTTTTGTTTCCCCATAAGAAATGAAACATATAAATTGGATTCTTTTTGCAATTTTTTGAGAGGAGTTACCCTCTTATGATAAAAATGGAAAGGAACCATGTCATAGTCTTCGGTGTGGTGTTGCATAGGGGCTTGTTGCGGTTCCTTTTGGAATAAGGTAAAATACACCCAGTCTTGTTTTAATTTGGATGAAATTATTCCATTAGTTTATCCACCTTTGTAAAATTAGGATTCATAAATTCCAAGGATTCAAGTCTTGGTGATGTGCGGATCCATGGTAAGATAAGCTCCTAGGGGAAGAAACAATGAGTCAGGTGTAACCACATCGTAGGATTAGGTGGGGTGTTTGGAGTTATTTGGTGTATATATATGGAATATACCACACCATAGTGATTGGAATATTATCAAGTGTGTTGTTTTTTATTTAAACTATTGGAAACATGTTGGCTAAAATGACCAAGATGTATTCATGGAAGTGTTGTGAGGTGAGGAGGATGAGTTGTTAGAAATAGTGAGGGTGGTCTTTCTATGTCATCGATGATGGTGTGGTACATCATGGGTTTTTAGACCTACCATGTTTCTAGATATGAAATCACCATGGATAACTATAAGAATTATTGTCAGTTTTGGTGATGTTAAGTGGATTTGAGCGCACGAGGTAGGGTAAAAATGGAGATCACAGCTTCACCACACCATAGCTCAGGCCATGGTGGTTGTATATTAAGACAAAAAATCTGGGAAAAATTTCCTATGTCATGGGAGATCCCATTTTGTGGTCCAAATTTCATTAAATATAAAAAATATCCCCCCAAAATGGGAAAATATGGTTTTTTTGAATGTTGAGATTGTAGATCTCTTTTGTCTGTGGTCATCATAGTCATAGTGGATGCCTATAATTCATAGTCAATGTTTTTTCTGTTTTCTCAATATATAGGGTCATCCATTATTCTTACCTTATACTTATATTCTCTCTTGATCCATAGTCGGTTCAAGGGTCTCTTCTAGGGTGATTCAAAATCCTTATAATGATTTTTAACATTTTAATTGTGTCATCAATACTCCTTTAATCTAAGGTGTATTTTCACATATCTGATATTTATTTTCTCATTTCATCTTATAGAATGGTAGAAAAAACATTGTTTCATGGTTACTAGGGTTTTTATTTGATAATCCAATCCAGTAAAAGTTGTATGAAACTATCATGAACCTTAGTGCTTAGGTCTAGTTCTCTTTTTATAGAATGTTAGTGTATTCTTGAGGTGGGGGGTTTCTAAACTAATCCTATATATTATGGAATAATATGTTTAATTTTCCTTATTGTGATTCATTCTTAAAAAAGTGTTATTATTCTAAATTAATTAATGTTGATTAAAAAGTGTTCTTGATTTATAGATAAATGGTAAGAAAATATTAAACACACATGAAAAGATAATATAACTAATAACGGAATGATAAACAAGATGGTGGAACTTGGGATTTGAAAAGTAAATTGAACGTGCTTTCTGATTTCAATACTTTTGGTTGGGTTTTAGTGATTATTAATTTTTTTGGTTATTCTGGTTACCATGTTAATATTATAAAGAACCTTGGGAACCTCTTAATTTATTAATAACTTGAATATGGTAAAGGAAAAAGTATTTGATTCCCATGCTAATTGTTGTGTGCTGACCCAATTTACTTTTTTCTTATTTCCCTTGAAATTGAATATTCATTAAATATGGTAAAAATAATGGGAAATTGTGTTATTGATAATTATAATTATATTGTTGACAATTTTTTATGATTTATGTTGTTATTGTTGATGGTTTTCCTTACCATGATAGTTTTTGTGGTGATGTTGATGCTAATTATGTCTTCTTTGATTTTGGATTAAACTAGTTTAGAAAATAGAGATATAAAAAGTGAATGGGAAATTGGAATGTTATTTGGGATTAACAATAAATAAGATAAGATAAATAAGTGATTAAAATGATAGGGGAATGTGTGATGATTATTTTATTTAGTTTATATTTCTTCTTGAATATTGATAAAATGGTTGCATGTTTAGTGGGGAAATTAATGTGAATATTGTGATGGACAACATTATGTAAATGATAATTGGAAATCTATGAACTATATTGTTTTATTTATATAAACAAATATTTAATTGATAATAAAACTAAGTTTAAGAAACAATAAATGGTTGACGAGTAATTAATAGGGGTGAAAACACTAATACATTTTTATCATCATTAATTTGTAAAGGGTTTGTAGACTGTGATTTACCGCTAATAATTTAAATTTTAATTGATTATAGTGGTCAAATTATATCTAAAAATGAATTAATGGCCCATAAATGGGTATGGATGGATGGATGGATGGGTTGATCATAGTTTTGAGTATAAATACAGGCTAAATATGAACATTGTGTATAGATATAATGTAAAGACTGAAGGATATAATTAAAATTAGTCATGGGTTGTAATGATTTTTGAAGTTGGATTAAATAAAATAAATACTTAAATTCAATGAGTTTGGGAATTGGTAAATGATGTTGGAAGAAATGATGTGGAACATATTTTTTTTGTGTTTAACCATCCTTAAATATTTAGTGTACTATCATTGTTGTTGTATTATTATGAAACTTACTTCTTGATATAAGGTTATTATATTGTGGATAGAATTGTGGAATTAGTTGTGGGGGTGATAATGATTCATAGTGGACTCGTGCAAGGTAAAGGAATAGCATGAGGTTGATGCTCTACAAGTATACAATACCCTATTTTGATGGTTATGATATAGTGACGATGGAGAGGATGGTGGAAATTTCTAGTGAATATGGAATAGTAGGTAAAATTATTGATAGTGAAATATAGTTATTGGAAATATCTAGTAGTGATAGTGCATAGTTAGGGGATGTACATGAAATAAGGTAACAAGCTTTATGTCTTTCGTGTTTACATTACCCTACCGAGTTATGGTTGTGAAGTGGATATGTGATAATAATATATGGTGATACAATTGTTGTTATGTATGGGAAATAGAGGCATGTGGAAATATTTTGTGGTGTTTAGTAATGTGATTCTTTATTAATTGTTGAATAGTTTTATATTCATGATATGTTTCTTGTTTTTTTCCCATCTTGCAAACTTGGTCGGTTTTTGAGGGGAGATCCTACCAAATCACAACCAATTTGAGTTAGATAAGGCTCTAAACTGATTGGTACGATGAAAAAATAATTTTTGGGTCCCATAGAAGAAAATTTTGTCGTAATGGTTGAATGATTGTGGTTTAGTTTGATACTAATGACGTTGGTGCCTTGGTTGAGGATCTTGTTGAAGTCTAAGAGAGTTTTGTATTTTATTTTATTATTGTAATTATTTATTTGCATGCTTATATTATGATTTGGTTTTTTTCTTGATGGTTTCACTAGTTCTTAATCTTGTAGATTTATTATACACGGATATTTATTTATCTTATAAAGATGATCATACAAAGTCCCTCTAAGTCCTCCCCCTAATAATGTATTTAAAGTTTTGTTAGGATAATCCAATGAATATTGGAGTTATTATTCGGGTAGCTTGGATAGAGTTAGAAAACTTGGAGGTTAGATCTTTCCCCTTGTATATATCTTATTTATGTAATGTATTGGAAATATATGTAACATTATAGTTGTTGGAATTTATTTTTGGAATAGAAATTATTTGGTATTCATTGGTGGATCTCCTATTATCTCTTATACTTAAATTATTTATTAACAATAATTCCTATCTTTGTGTATTTTATACTCTAATTTATAGTCACTAACATGTGGGTTATTGGAGTCGGGCTTCAGGGGTCACTCTCTTTTTTCATTGTTAGCCCGATATGGGTACCAGTGTTAGGGGGATCGTGATAGTGTACTTCAACCCTTTTAAAAAATTTCAAACTACGGGGTCTATAAAACCCTTAAGTATTGAATGTTGAGTACTTTTATGCATGTAATAGAGAACCCTTTCATACCATAGTATAGATTAAATACTTTTCTATATTCTAGATTGAAATTTCAGAATGAAAAATATGTATCTTCATATCAACTCTTACGAATAAAGAACTTTTGTCGGATTTACAACAACTTGCACCTCTGAGCGACTCTTATGTATCAATTAAAGTAAAACTTATGTATTCTCTATAGAATCATATCAACCAATATATTTTGGATCTTCTGTCATTTTTTCAGTAATCTGCAACTCCATAATTTCCAGAACTCATCTCTAGATAAACCAACTAACCACAAAAAATCCACAAACCTTCTCAAGGAAAATCAATATACTTAAACTAATTCCAAATAACCTTAGTATATCTTCAAATATTCTTCAACTATATCATAATCATCCAAATTATATTGAAAATATAAGCACCCCTAAGAGTAATTTAATTTTATTCCACTTCCTTATCCACCTTTAACCCCCTCTTCAAACACCATTCAAGTATGTTCTTCATGTAACATCAGTCTTCACTATATAATAATACTTGGGATGGATCTACAGAGCTATAATTCTAAACTTATTTATATAGATATAATATCCCACAAATCACAATACTCCATGGAAATCAACTTTCTCAAATTCCTCAAATCTACTTAAACTTATTATGTACATGATCCTTTAAGTAATAGATTCCTCATCCACTCAAATAGATTTTACAATAATTAGTAGAAAAATAGTCATTATGTAATAAATTTTGCAACTCAATCACTTCTTCAAACATTTTCATATGTGAATGTGTCTTCAAGAATAGTATCATAAACTCAGACATCTTTTGTTTTCATAAAAATAATGAAAAAAACTCACTTCTAAGATCTATGGTGTTTCTTAAATCCTCATCAAAATTTCTCAACTAGATACATAATCACACCATTCTTAGATACTTCATTTTCTCTTATCATCAATATACTTGGGTACTCCCAACACATTTCAAGATTATATTTTAAACATGAATTGAAATTATGGTTTATAGACATTATGGTTATTGAAAACAAATACCACTCAATGCCAAGTGGGTTTAACAATATTCCCATTTGTATTGATTGTCAACACTAATATAGAAAATGAATGTCAATAAGTTATCATTTAAATTTATTCTCTCCCCTATTAATAGAAAATAAAAATAACCTTGTGAGAGGGTGGTATCATTTAACATAAATGTATGTGTCATAAACTATTCAAATTTAAGTCTATGTGAGAAATTCTCTATGTAGAAAACAAGAGGGACTAATTTAGAAAACAAAGTTATACGTAATCAAACCAAAATATGATACCAACTCAAAACTCTTTTATCATGGCCTATTCAAATATATTTTAAAGATAATAAAAATAGTGGAACATATTCTCATGATATTTTCAACCCATGATCCTACCTCATCTCGATAATATATTAAAAACATTCAAATCAACTAAAAGGTTTAGTTTTAGAAAAAACACCTTGAATTTTTCAAATTATTATTATACCTTATTTAATTAATCAATTCAACTTATCCCGATTAACTTTATAATTGATTCTTACAAAAAAGGATGATATAATGTGAAAACATACCTCTTCAATGACACTTTCTAAGAATGTTTCTCTAAAATTACATATTTTCTCAAGATAAATGGTTCTGGAATCTTTCTCAGATAATCCCTCTCAAGGGATGACGTAAAACATCAAGTTATCAAGTATGTTCTCTTCATTAAAAAGCCTTAAAGTTACAAATTTTAGATCACTAACAATATGGTTTCCTCTAATCTACTATTCAAATTTAACAACATACGAATATCCTTGGTTATCCCCCTAAAAACATTCACCACCTTCAATTCACTACATAGACAGAACAACCACAATGTATATCATAATAAGGTTGGGCTCATTTTCTCACCAGTGAGAGTAACAAGGTTACAAGTTTCTTGTAAACCAAGATAATCATTCCTTTTTATATCCATGTTTAATATAACTCTTAATTAATTAATTATTAATTCTTTAGGTAGTTTTCTCTATGGTAAACATGGTTTACTTTCCTTTTTTAACAACTTAGTTTTGTGAAATATCATTCTTTATAATATCTATTAGAGAACATGATTCTTTTAGTGGTATATTAATTTCCTTTTGAATTTCTTATTGATTAAGTAGGGTGATCAAAAAATATTTTGAGTTGTTTCCATCTTTCTTTCATCTCCCACACAAACCCTTTGAAATTCTTGGGTCATTATTTCTTAACAAACTCTAATAAAATTAAATTTATTATTATGGGGTTGTTTTTTTATCTTTAACACTTTTTTTCTTTTGATTAATTTATTTTATTTTCTATTTACAATTTGGATGAATAAATATTCATATATTCTTTTGAAATATTCTCATCTTTCTTGGTTTTTCAAAATGATTTCTGAGGAATGTCATCCACCAAACCAATCCTCATATTTCTTTCTTGGATTTATTATATTCTTTATTTCTTTGGTTTATCTCCCTTAATAATGAATTCAATGGAAAATTTTCAATGGTCCATGGTATGTATCCTTCTTCTATAATAGAATTAGTTTCTTTTTTTTAGTGTTCCGTCCTTCTTTATCTTCTTGGGATTATTTTGAATAGTATTTTTCTTTTACATATTACCCAAGGGTAACTAACCTTTCTTCTATTATTGATTCTTCATATGTTTTTCTAGTCTTCTCTTCTCAATTCCTTTAATCTTAATTTTTGGTAGCTTTGACCAGAATTCTTCTCTATTATGAACACTTCGATTATAAATTCCACATAGATTCCCTAGAAATTCAAATATTCTTGAGATATGTGGATTCATCCCTTTATTCTTTGGGAATTTCTTTAACTCAGCCTAAATCCCACGTGATTTAGGATTTCCTTCCTAGAATAGACATATTATACCATAAATCTAAATACTTATGCTTGAATTTATCACAGTACTAGCAGTATCCAACAAACTTTGATCTTTTTCTCTAATAGCATTCTGAATAGATTTTTTTCCTTGCTATTTTTGTAATATTTTATCCATAATTTGGGATTATTTTTTGGAATAACATATATTACACTTAATTTAAACCACACATATTTAGTGATGGATTTCTCACAATTTTTTATAACCCATGTTTTTCAAGATTTTAATTTATAACTAGAACTATCCATGAGAACTAAATTAGTAAAAATAAATTTCTCTATAACAAAGGCTACCTTCTTCTTTAATATTGAAATAAGTTTATCATGAGATGTTCTCAAGCTCTTCTTGTCACAAAATAGAGGTATTTTAGTACAAAGATCCTACTTGGAAGTATATACAAAATAAAATCATATTTAATCTTGTTGTGAAGACTCAATTTGTGTCAATTCCATATTTTAAAGTTCAACCTTCAATTCAATACACTTTATATTGATTATATTTCTATCATTTTTAGTTGTCTTTAATATATCTCTCAACTCTTTTCTTATTTTATATATGTTATCTTCATGCATTTTTTTCTTTCATGCAATGAATTTTCATGTTAATTTATCTTTTTTATATTTATTTCAAGTAAATAATTTTTAAAATCAATGTAATGTTTTTTTTTCCTTCAACGCATGGAAATTTTCTTCCATCCTTTTCAAGGATTCTTATTTTTATTGGTTTTCATTTTACAAAACATTCTTGGTTTTTGAGTAAAAATATTCAAGCATTTAGTTTATAGAACATTTGGTATCAAATTTTCTAATGAGTTTGATACATTCCAATATCCTTTGATCTAGTGTGTCCTATATTATCTTTATAACATCATCCTATTAAGTGATATCCTGCTAAAATTTACAAAATAGAAACAAATAAAACTGACTTCCGCTTTGGGAAATTTCAACATAGTATTCTTCAAACAAGAAAATGAATCATCATATGATTTATCTCATGATCCTTTAGATATGTGATCTTCACCAATTGTACTTAGTTCATAAAAGGGACAATGTTGATAAGAAATACTAGTTACCGCTTCATCATGTAAACTTTCTCAAATACCCATGGTATAATTTTTTTCATCTCCTTAGTAGAAGTTTTAATGACCATTTCTTCTTTATCAATTCCAGATCAATCTTCATAAGGATTATAATAACGGGAAACTAAGTCCTCTTACAATTTTTATAAGAGATATTCCTTATACATTTTTTGTCTCTCTTTTATTCATATTTTTTAGAGTCTTGGAAGATATCTCTTCTAAGGTTACTTTGATGGGGACCTCTAGGGTTTATTCAAATATATACTTCATAAATATTTCAGGAAAGAAACTCACAAACTTTAGATATTAAAATCTTTTATGATGTTGAGAATCCAATTTTAGTTGGAACCATAGCTTTGATTCAAATTTCTGTACCACTAGGATTGGTGTAACCACACTAAGAGGGGGAGAATTTGTGAGGGTAAATTTTCACTAATTAAAATATTTATTTTTTAACTCTATGAATATTCTGTGAATGGATATCACTCTATATCCTCACCTTCAGTTTGCAAGAAATTAATATAATCAATAAAAAAATAAGTTATATATGGATATAACAATGTGGATCACCTCTATTGTGGATGGATACATCCCTGGTGTATGGTATTTATTATATCACATGCACACTGCCTCTCTTATATTATTAAGAGGAAGAATAGATAATTTTATATCCTTGAACTTTTATTCCAATCACCAATTGGGTAACATAAAAGCATCAACTTTCTTTTATTAAGACTTTGGCACTGACCAGGTATTTATATTCAAATACAGGATTCGTCCTAATCTTGAAGTATGACCAGTAATTTAGGCCTATTTCACTCATGTATATTATGAATCTAATATTATTTATTAGTATATAGAAATAAATTAGCATTTTTATCTAATTAAAAATAATCATCAGTCTATCTCACAACTCTTCATTCCTTACAATATAGATTAATCATTGCCTAAAATTCCCTCTAATCTTCAAGGCTTGAGATATTCAATAGGAATAACAATAAATTCTTTCTCCCTTCTCTTATTATTGTTATTAAACACATAATGATAATCTTATTACAACAACATTACACCTCACTTTATTTTTTGCCTCAAAAAATATTTAGGATGTAAATAGATTTGATTATATTTTCCTTTCTCTTCTATTCTCATTTAAAATCACGGGATAATCACATGATATGGTTTCCAAAAACTCGTCAATGTGGTATCCTCCTTCAATTATCCCATTAATTTTCTCAATAGAATAATATGGTATTTTTCCCCACTATCACCTCATTGATATTAAATCGTTAAATATTCAACCAAGAAAAAAGAATAATAAGCAATTATATTTAAATATTCTATCTTTAACCTCCTATAAATTTCATTATCTACTTACTTTGGATATCCCTCAATTATCATGACCTCTTCATTAATCCACATGTGTTTGAAAAACATGTGAACATAATTATTATTAAAACCTCAAAATCAATTTTCATGATTCTATTCATAAATATTTCTTTATCCCATACTATTATGTAGTATCCTCACTACTATGAGGAAATACTTATTTTCATAAACCCATCACAATTCCATCACACCATTATGGTGTGGTCTTATTCTCTATAGAATAACCTTCACTTCCTCAATTATGAAATTTTAGCACAATCTCCTTAAATTATCATGATGTTTAATCAATGAAAAATAACATAAGAATCATAAAAATTATTTTTTATTTCAAATTCTCCAGAAAATTAATCTTATAGAACTTCTAATTAACTTCTAGATCAGCTTTTATTTTAGTACTATAAAATTTAGTTAACACCTCTGTATCACTCCAGTGACTCTTGAATATCAACCTTTGAAAAATTATCAATATATATAACTCAAAAATACTTTTATGTGTGGGTAGATGAATCATACATATGATTTTATAAAATCTAACATATTCCTTGAAGGGTCCCTTATGTATCTCAGTAAAGCTTCATACTTTTACAATTTTCTAATTCTAAGGAATATATAATCAACTTAATGTATCGGTTGTTTAATCTCCCATAAACTATTATGTATCTCCTCTATTTTAGAATTCACTAATCTCTATTTCCTCAAATAAACCTTTACATACCATAGTTCATCTCAGTAATTTTCTAAATTCACAATTGGAAACTCAGATCAACCCATATGTTTCATAGTAAAACTCGGTACTTTTCCAAATTCTCAAATGGAAACCAAAATCAACGATTACATACCATAGTAAAATTCAATACTTTACAAAAATTACAAACTATAGGGTCTGTAAAACCCATATGAATTGGATAATTAGTACTTTTCACATTTATTGGAGAACCCTTATGTGACACAGTGTAGATTAAATAATTTTATAGATTCTAGAGTGAATATTTAGAATGAACCTTATGTATCCTTCAGAGTAACTATTATGTATGAAGTTCGTTGTCATATTTCCAAAAAAATAAAAATCTAAGTGAGAACTACATATTGAATAAATGGTCCCTTGTATATTCTATGGAGGATTAGATCAACCTTTTCATATTGGGGCATTTTCCATTTTTCCAACAATCAGTAACTCCAAAAATTCAGGAACTATTGGACCCCAAATGTAAAGACTTTGTTTTTTCTTGTAAGACTTTGAAATATATCTACATATATTTCAAGATCCATGATATGATATGGCATGTTATTCTGAGACCCAGTGTGCTCGGAAAAAATTTTATAAAAACTTTAGGGATATTGTATATTGCGTGCACATAGTTTCTTAAATAAAATGGGATAAATCATAAATGAAAGTTAATATCAGAAATTTTAGACCACTTTTTAGTCTATAATGTGATTTTTATCCTAGGAGTGACCTAAAATTTCTCGATGTGGGGCGTTCTGATATCTAACCCATTAGATGTACATTCAGTTAATTAATTAAATATTTAATTTAATTAATTTAATTAAATAACCTAATTCTGATTTCCTTTAAATATATAATTATCTAGATTTTCCAAGGGTTATCATCATAACCACGTGACCCTTAATAGCTTCTTCCTCTTCTATTTCTATTGGTGAATCAACTCCCAAAGTTAAAAATATATATAGATTGGAGCAGATATGAGTGTAATAAATTCCAAAAATTCTTTCAATCATTTGAGATTATGTTTTTCAATGAAGAACAATACAACCTCCAGGTATGACTTTTCAAACTATGGATTACACCCTTTTTTATTAAATTGATTAAGTAGAATCATCCTTTTTATGGTCTATGTCAATTTTCCAAACTTTTTATGCACCCGTGTACCAATTCAACTAATTATTCTATGGTTTTCTGACACTAGATAGCCCCTTCATTGATCATTGGCCAAGAATGCTTGGAAACGATTAATAAACATTTTTTTTACTTCTCCCCCTCAATTTCTTTTTGTTCATCACCGGTTTGACCCTATGGTCCCTGTTTAATATTTTTGGTCGGTACCGAGCCTGATCGGACCCCTGTATTCATGGTGGAATCACATAAAAAGGAAAAATCGATGAATTAGTGATAAATTTGGGTTTTTTAGGGGTTTAAGTGATTAATACGTTGATTAAGAGTCTTAATAAAAGGTGGTGGGTAGAATACTTGCATGTGGTGTATATAGAGAACCCCCCCGAAATGAAAAAATATGATTTCTAAGGAACGATGTCCAAAAATATTTTCCCTGGTGATATCCACCATTTTCAGAAAGGAATGAGGCCAGAATCAAATTATAAAATTAATATTGGAATCATAGTGTTCGGATCTATGAAACTATGAAAAAAAACTATGCTCCATGTATCATGATAAACACATGGAAGGTATCCCTTATGTTGTGATAGTAAGGATTTTTAGAATTTATAAGGGTGTCATATCTTATATCCATCCTAAACACCATGTTTTTCTTCCCCAAGTGGATTATCCTCATGGTGGAGAACATGGGAAGGACCTCATGTAGGAGTACATGGTCATGCACATAGTCGTGTACCAAAGTACATGGACATGGGATGGATACACAGACATGGACAAGAATATGGTTAGGACCCCGAGGGGCATGGTCAGGCCATGTAGATCACATAAATTCCATATATCCCTATACGGTTGGTGATCCCTATAACTCTAAAGACATAGCCAAGAGATGGGTCAGGACCAAACATCATGTCGGTCCCCTCACATGTCGTGTACACCTTGGTTCCATTTGAGGAAACTTTAAACCTTTGTATCCCATTCATTTGGACTTGTATTTTGGGCCACGAGTATCCTATTCTAAGTTTTCTTCCATGAAGAACATTATGGTTCTCTCAGTTTTGGATTTTCAAATATGATATGATATGTTCTAAGCATGGAACTTGTTTAGGCGATGCTCAATGATTGCAGTGATCATATAGGATCACCATATTAATCCTAAGTGGAACCCTCCATATATGATACTCATGGTTCCTCAATGACTTTTAGAGTGAAACACTCCATCTGGGATGAGCATGGGTCCCCTAAAGTCTTCTAGACTGGAACCCTCTAGCAGGGCTGGGCATGGGTCCTTTACAGACTCCCAGAGTGGTACCATCCTATGGAGTTAGGTCATGGGTACTCTATCATCATATAGTCGAACCCTTCTTCTAGGTAGGTTATAGTTCCTCTTCCAACTATTAGAGTGGAATCCTCTAATTAGAATAGGGTATGGGTCCTTTATCTATCTATATAGTGGAAACCTCTTCCTATGTAAGGTATGGGTCCTCTACCAACTATTATAGTGGAACCCTCCAATTTGAATATTTTATGGGTCCTCTATCTATCCACAGAGTGGATCCCTCCTACTGGGAAGGGTATGGGTCCTTTATCAACTATTATACTAGAAGCCTCTTATTGAAATAGGGTATGGGTCCTCAATCTATCCACAGATTGGAACCCTCCTTTTGGGAAGGGTATGGGTCATCTACCGACTATTAGAGTGGATCCCTTCTATTGGAACAGCGTATAGGTACTCTATCTATCCACGGAGTGGAACCCTCCTACTAGGAAGATCGTGGTTCCTCTATAGACTATTAGAGCGTAAACCTCCTGTTGGAATAAGGTATGGTTCCCTTATCTATCCGCTGATTGGAACCCCATGTTGTACATGGGAATGGGTCCTCTACCTAGAGATTGTCGGCCCTCAACTATGTGGCACAGTGATGAGGCATGGCTTGACTTGGACAGTTTCTTCTTTGTAGATGTGCAAGGTGATGGGCATTGTTGTTTGACTTATAGAACTATTAGAGACTCTTTTCTTGGGCTAGGCTGTAAGATGGAAATCCCATTTATCTCTTGTTTGGGATTCTTTTGTTGTGCATATATATATATATATATATATATATGTGTGTGTATGTATATATTTATATGTGTGTGTGTATGTATCCATACATTTGGATTTGTTTATTCTCATATCACGTTTTTTGAATACGCAAATGGTGTTCTGTGTGCTTTCTGTGTTTATCATCTTGTGGTTAGAGGAGGTCACTCTCCTACTATGGGTGGAAAATAATCAACATTTAGCTCATCTAAACATCATGTTGATCCCCTTATTCTTGGTTGAGGTTTATATTTATCTTTATTTGGATTGAGATACATCCTGTTTACTATCTATTTTCTTTCTATTCTTATTGTATCTCTTAATTCCCCCCTTAAACTTTTGGGGTGTCTGACTGGTTGTTTATATACTCACACATGAATGGTATTTGGTCACATGTGTCTTTTCTTATGCATGTTATGGATAGGATGGTGGTGACTTCAGAGGAGCTTAGGGATAGTGTGTACTTAGGACCATATATGGTGGTTGTAGCCTAGAGATCAGGAGATGGGCTCTCTCAGCAGGTTTCTTTACATTTTTTTTATGTTGGAACATATTTCTAGTTGGGTTTTTATTTTTTCCATTTTCTTTTCAGTTTTCACTGTCATAATCTAATACACTCAAGAGATTTTTCATTCTTAGTTTACTTTCTAGTTGTTTTATATCTTTATTATTATTCCTCCTCATGTATGCATTGATATAGTCAGGTGTGTGTGTGCAGGTACATTAGGAAAAGGTCTCCCATTTAGGATATTCCTTTTTTGGCTTGTCGCCACCCCCTGGCCTATGGAGGTGGGCTTGGGGTAGTTACGGCTTGATCCCTAGTTAGGGTTGGGTCATGATAGATTGGTATCAGAGTAGTTCATTCCTTAGGACTTTGTTTGGAGTATTCCCCTTATGATTATTTGGTTAGGACTTAGGGAAATAGTGTCAAAGTGTCTCAAGAGAATCTCTTATACCAAGGAATCCAGTGATGGTATGGGTGGCTAACGTATCCATTCACCCAGACCTTCAAAACCTCTTGTTGACTCGGCATAATGAGACATTGGTTGTAGGGATCAATGGTAAATTCATCATATAGAATTGAGTTTTTTATTGTATTTATCTAGTCATCTCCCTGTTGATATGTATATATATTCCCATTTGATTTTGGTACATCTCGATCAATTTTTAGATGCCTCCATGAATACTACTAGCTAGGTTATCAATTTCTAGATAATGAAAATGATCTAATGAGTGATGATGCCTCAGTTCAGGGTCCATCCCACAAGATCTTTTCCTCTAGTTAGAAAGATAGTAGCACCCCCACCTGTTGAGTAGCACTTGGTACCGGTAAATTAGCTTAATGATTTTTGTAGGCTTAACACACCCTAGTAATTCCAACACTAGAGGCCTTTGAGGTTCTATGATGAGCTAGTTCTCCAAGAACTGTATTTTTGGATTAATTCAGTGATTCGAGTTTTTAGACTTGTGTAGATCTTCATCGATCAGATGGTTTCACTCACAACAAGGGATCTTTGTATAGTATTAGTTGGTTCTAATGGTACCTACAGTTGACCCACCTATGTTGATGGTTCAGAAAATTGATGGTTCAGGAAACAGATACCAACCAGGTATCATGTTGTGCCAGACTCCCTTCTCATGTGGTTAAGGTCAGTCAGGATCCTATGTCTTGGATATCCAGCTAATATAGGACCCCTTTCGAAGGTGATCTTCATGGTGAGACCTCTACAAGACAAAAATGTGTGTCGATAGAGTCATGTGATAGATATGTTTAGCATGGGTCCAAACATGCAAGGAAGAGGGACACTTTCCCAACTAAAAACCATTCTTGTGATGCGATCTCAAACCATGAGGGTGAGTCAGTGCCGCCTAAAGAATATAGTTTCAAAGTGTTGTGGAAGATTCACTTTGACATGCATGTTTAGGATGTATGGATGTGATAAGGTGTCTGAGCAGGACCTTATTGATTAGATAAGGAAGGGAAGGGAAAATAAGAGTTCTCAATAGATGAGACTTCTTTTCCTTAGGCTCAAGTGTGGTTCGGGGTACGACCTATGTCACTACTACTCCAGATACAATTGTTATCATGGAGTTAGATGTAACATTTCCCAATGTGTATCCCCTATTTGAGACCTAGTGATACTATAGGACACCCTTTTGCTTTACCTTTGGGTTGGATGCCCCATGGAGAGGATCAGTGGTCGTACATTCCTTCCATTAGGACAACCTTACTCAATGAGGAGAGTGAGCCTCCACCAAATATTTAGGTGGTATTGGTGAGACCCTATGATGTTTTCCTTAGTATATATTGGTATTCAACCATCCATGTTCATATGATTTCTACTATTAATTTTTTTAGTGCTTTCGGGTTATGGGAAGGAGTTTTCCTCCTTGAGGGGGAGAGATACCCAGATTGAGTAGGATGATCTCATTAATAGGAGGTTACAACCAATTTATTAGTAGGAGAGTATTGTCCTGGGAACAATGGATGTTATGAGGTATCATATCTATCCAGTGATGGTGGGGTGTGATGAATTATCAGGATTACCTCCCCACTATGAGATGTACCTCTATATAGACTTTCACCAGGGATGGCCTGAGGTTTGCATTAGAACATAGGATGACCCAATAGGGATTCAAGAGCCATTGGTATGGTTGGAGGGTCTATAGAGATGGGGATTCATCAGACCCAATGAGTTCACCAAGTAATCCCTATGTTTTTTATGAAAAATGAAAATGGGAGCATGGGGATTTTAATGGATTATTGGAACCTAAACGAGGACATGATAAAGAACAAGTACCCCTTATTGAGGATTGTAGACCTCTTTGAACAGTTTTGAGATGTGAGATGGTTCTCAAAGATCAATATTAAGTCTATCTACCACCATTTGAGGGTTTGTGAGACTGATATTCCAATTTTGACATTAATATGTCCCTATAGAAACTATGAGTTCTTAGTTATTCTTATGTTTGAAAAATTCCCCTACCGGGTTTATGGATTTAATGAACCAAATCTTCTCATTGTACTTGGACCAGTTTGTGGTTTTCTTCATCGATGGCCTAATCATCAACTCTACATCATAGGAGGATCATAAAGAGCACTTAGGGATGGTTATATATTTTCTTTTAGAGAAATAGATTTATGGAAATCTCTTGAAGTTTTAGTTCTGGATTCATTAGGTTCACTCTTTGGGAATTTTATTAATGATCATGGTTTACCCATGGACCCAACAAAGATAGATGAACTTCTTGATTGAGAGACACCCAAGATATTTTATAAGGTGAGGATATTTCTTGGTTTCTTAGGGTACTATGAGATGTTTGTTAAAGAATAACACTAGATCACAACCCCTTTGATCACCATTACACGGAAATGGAAGCTATTTACCTAGACTGAGTAGTTCCATAATGCCTTCATGGAGTTTAGGTTGAGGATGATGAGTTCTCCAATGATGATACTACTAAAGTAAGTCATGGAGTTCATAGTTTGTTTTTATTTCTTAGGAGATGAGCTTGGCTGCATGTTGATGTAGTGGTAGATAGTTATCGTATGTAGGTCAAGGTAGTCGAAACCCCATGCGAAAAACTATAATACTCATGACCTAGATATGGAAGTGATATTATTCACCCTGAAGATGTAGAGGCACTACCTTCTGGTAGAGTTCTTTTTGGTTTACTCATACCATCATAGTCTCAGGTACCTCTTCATGTAGATAGACTTGAACCTAAGACAGCAGCACTGGCTGAAGTTCCAATAAGAGTATGACTTTGAGATAGTCTATACTCCAGGTAAGGGAAATCTAGTAATATATTCTCTTGGAATTAAGTCTCAGGATCACTTGGTGTAGGATAATTCTACTATGTTTTCTTCCTTATATCTAACCCTAGTGGAGTAGGAGGTTACAACCTTTCTTCAGTCGATGGTGTTGAATCCTCTATTTCTCGAGCATGTGAGGTACTCCCAGCTAGGAGAAATCAACTATGGGGTCTTTTGTGACTAGATATACATAGGGTATTCACCAGATGAATATCCTAATAGAGGTAATCAAGTCAACCTTTTCTAGGGATGAATAGTGGTCCTATTCTCGATGAGGTAGGAGGGGATGTGAGAGTTCCACACTTCCCCCTGGTTGTACATCCTGATGTGGGGAAGATCTACAGAGACCTTCAGTGTTATTTTTGGTTATCTTGAATGATATGAAGTGTTTTTGAGGTCATCTCTCAATGCCTCACATGTCAGTATCTAAATTCTTAGCATGAGGTTCCAGAAGGTCTGTTTCAGCCCCTTGATATCTTAAATGGAATTTGGATGGCATATCCATTTACTTTGTGACATTAATTTCATAGATATTGAAGGAACATGACATCATCTTGGTGATAGTTTACTGACTCATGAATTCATCACACTTCCATACTATCAAGGAGCATAGTTTTGTAGAGATTTTGGGGCAGTTGTTTATACAGGATATGGTTCACCTCCATGGGGTTCCCTCGATGACTATCTTCGATCATGATTCATGGTTTATGTCATGGTTGTGGAGAGTCATGTAGGAGGATTCAGGACCTAGATGGGTAGAGTATAGCCTTTCACCCCTAGATGAATGGGAATGCCAAGCATACTATCCACACTACAAGAAAACCATAGCATAGCCATGTTTTTTTTAATATAGCGATGGTTTTTACAACCGCCATATGATTCTGCAACGGTTTCATAATACCACCTATAAATTAGGTTTCATCATCCAACATGCATTGGTTTCTTTAATTTATTATTAGTTTCTAGAGAGTTTTGTGGGAAACATATTTAGTGGTGGTTTTGGTGGTTTTAGCAGTGGTTTAATGTGAAAAAAAAAACTAATGTATTTAGCAGCAGTTAAAACCGCCGCTAAAACCACCATAACCGCCACTAAACAATAACACGCATTTATTTAGTTGTGGATTTTACCACCACTGATAAGGAAATATCAACTGATAGTGGTGGTTTAAACTTTCTCTAAATGTCTAATTATAAATAAAAATTTGTTGTAGATTCTATATCCCCAGTACTAGTACCCTGAAAAAAACCATGTGCAGATAACACATAACAAAATAATCTAAACCATCTAAAAAATTTCAGTACTCAACAATCTAACAATGTTTCATAAAAATCCATGTACATATAATATATAATAGAATAATATAAACCATAGCATCTCAACCATCTGAAAATGTTTCATAGATATAAATCTAATACTTTAAACTGTATAGAACCAAAATTTGTGTTGTAAGCCCTAAAACTACATAGAACAAACTTATGATCTATAAGACGTTAAACTACCTAGACTAACATTGACCATCTTAGAACTTTATGTAATGAGAATGATATTCTATCCCTTTCCTAACATGAATTTATATTCTAATGATGGCCATATACTACACTGATTTTCAAAACTACATATGGATGGATTCTAAGTTTTATGGGATACAAGCCAAAATCTCATATCTTAGTCTCATCCCAAAAAATAACCAACCTCGGGGCCTCCCCATTTATAATGGGGTTGAATATCTCTTATATATAGGCTCACTCAATGTGATCAAGAACATAGTTTCATAGCTCCCAAAGCATTGAAATATGCCCAAAAATCACATAATGTTCACCTCCACACTTTAGGTCTCCCTAAATTTGGATTCCCATCATCTTCCATGTATTATTCTCCCCTATAGTGATGGTGCATGGCCAAAATAGGACTTCCTACCATCTAAGACACACACCTCAAAGGATATCTTGTGAGAAGTGTTCATTCCCATGTTTCAAATGTGGTCAATGATCGACCCAACATTTGTGGGGGCCATCCTCGAATGACACGGCTATGGAGCTTATGTCTCTAACATGAATAAAATGAATCCAATAAACAACATAATAGTTAGTCAATAATACTATTATACACATCCTAACATAACTCAAATGAAACTATTAAATATCTCTATCTTCCATATGGAACATTGATTACTTCATACTCCACCAACTTCATACTCCCCCAATTATAGACTCACTACATTACTAAATCATCAAGCTATATCAAATTCTAATTCCTTTATCAAACATGGGAAATCATGAAAATGTTAGGTCATGAAAATGTTAGGTGACTACTCTGTGACACACATGATACATGATACATGGTCAAACCCTCAGTTTCCATATTTTTCCAACATATCAACAAGACCACTAATCATTGTTTGATGATGAACACTTCTTGTCACCCTCTCCGCCTCCATATCTACTTCCTGCTACTAGCACCTGTAAGACAATTATATTGAAAATTAAATAATGTTGTCTATTTATATTTAAAATTAAAACCAATAAATGTTTTCAAACTAAATGATTTTGATGTCGTGTGATTTACCTGATCACCACCCATCATCGATGCAATATCACCTGGGACAGATCCGGTCATCTTCTGATATAAATCAACCAACACTTTCTACAAAGCGGATATCCAAGCCCCATGTTCCGGAATTGTGTTTTGCATAGAAACATAATCTCTCTGATCATATCAACTAAAACCAGGAGTATATGCAGCTTCAATCCCTGATGGCCTACTAAAGAACTTAAATAGTAAGGATCTCAAACTCATCCTGCGCACTCGACCAGGATGATCCTTCCCAAGCACTTAACCAATTGGGTCATCCTAGGAGATTGATTAGGACTACACGGGAGTGACATCTCATAGTTCCTTAATTTTTACCTATAAATTGAATATATTTCATATTATAATCAATATATATTAACATAGTAACAAATGATAATAATTTATTATAATTAAAATTGAATTCATACCCCAAATTCTTTGGTAGGCTTGTTAACAAAACACCCATCAGAATTTTTATAAACATCCAACCACACTTATGTTCGGGATGCTTGGTGCCCTAAAATTTGTGACTACATTAAAAAAAGATAAATAATTAATTTAACAGATTAAACATATAATATTGTCATATAAATATTAAAGATAATTAAATGATTACCAGAGTCGATCAGCTTCTAGAAAAAACTCTTTGACCCCGCAGTGTGAGGGTTGATTTGCTTAGCCCAGCTCAATGCATTCTTCCTTGAATGATCCTAAAATAAATAAAATTTAATTTAATAGTAATTTATGTAATGTCATATCAATTTCATATACATTTATAAATGTAAAATTATATTAATTTAACAATATATATTTAAATACCATGTGCTTCTCATCATGAATTTTGTCAATAAAAACTTTCCATTGCTCTCTAGGTACCCCATTGGGTACCTAGTCATAAATATGTTGGGATCTCAATGAAGTATCATTGAAATCACCCCATAATATCCATTTAAAGTCTTTCCATTTCTTGCTCAGATTTTTCAATGTCCACTTTTTTTCTAGCACATCAGCAACTATAAAGTGGAAAAACATCTGTACACGGAAATTAATTTTGAAAATATTAGAATTTAATAAAATAATGACATTAAATTAAATCATAATTTATTAAAATTACCTTTATTTTTTAATCAAAAACTTCATTTTTTCAAGATGAAGTCATATTCCTCCAATCATTATACGTAATCAAAAGGGAAACCAGCTTTGTGGCCAGCTGGCCTAGAATCTGGCCAAGTAATCCTACGGCGTCATCCGTAGGGACCCTATAGAAATCAAATGGGATAAGTATCTTTAGTCCGGTCAGATTAATTATATCTAAAATTTTCATATTTTCTCTATAGTTTCATTATTCCCATCTTTTATGAACAAATATTTAGTATAAAAAAGTGCAATAAATTTATTCATATTAAAATTTATGTCTATAATAGTAACCCTCTAATATCACCACGAAGAACTAGGAGTGGAACCCTGCTCCCTCACTAATGAGGCTGCTAAATTGGAAGGAATCAATTGAGCTGCTGATGGGATGATCATGGAGGGTGTGAGAAATGGTTCAAGGGGAAAGAATATGGTGTCTCAGATGCTGTAGGGAGGGACACCGATGGATCGTCATCTATCAGTGTGGTCGATGGAATAGTATAATGCTTCCTCCTTATCATTCATGTCATTTGATCAAATTATATTAAATCCAGAACATATATTTCAAAAAAATTATGAAGAATAAAAATTACAAACGATAACAGATGCATAGTACTAACAAATAAAACATACATAACAGTGATAAATAATGAATCATTTTAAATAAGGTTTTCTATTGCCTTATTACTATAACTGGTTGTATAGACTTCTCTTGAGGATGACATCCAAATATTTTTTTGTATTTATAAAATATCCAAAAATGAGATAAAAGGTTTTCTAGGTATAAAATGAAGCATCAAAGAAGGTTGTGTTCAACATGTTGATATATAGTTGAAAAATACTAAAAAAAGACACGACACTCATGGTAAATGATGAAATGGTTGATAGGTGGAGTATCATATAAAAATGGTCAAATCCAAAAGGACTATGACCATGGTGTTAGGAAATTTGAAGGCCTGATAGTTATCTAGGCTATACAGAGTATACATAGTGATAGGTGGTGTTGTAGGTAACATTGAAATAGAACTATGTTTCACCAAGAGACAAAAATGAATACAATATTTCATACTCTATATTTTTATGTGGTTGGAGTAAGATGTAAAATAGATAAATGAATTTCATTTATAAGGGGATGTATTGAAACCATATTTTCAACATTTCATTATAGATGTAAACCTATATAGGATAGTCCTATAATCTTTAGTGGAAATATAATTTCAGGTATCTTTATGTCATAATTAAAGTGTTGTTTTTTATGAGGATGGACCAAGTTTTAGTGGTTTCAGAAAACTATATATGTCGATTCCAAAGTAGTAGAGTAATATTTTTTATGAGTAAATGTTTATTAGTTATACAAGTCATAATTCCCAAGTAATAGAGTAAGATTTTTTATGAGTAAGTGTTTCCCCCTTTTTAGTCCACCATCATTATCACATTAATTCATCGTTCATAAATTCCTAATTTCAATTTATTTATGCCATAACCCTATATTATTTTGGTTGGTGTAGGTTCTCCTAGGAATACCATTTCTGATGTTTTTAAAACCTAAATTTTCAAAAAATCCACTCTTGGGGGGATGAACTTAGGTCCAGGTATTATGAACATAGACTATTTGCAGCACCATAGTCCATGGTCTATGACATTACACTAGGACTCATATTTTGAGCATTATGACCTTAGACTATATTCAAACCTGTGGTCCAAGTATTGTGACCCTAAACTATTTTCAACTTCTTAGTTCGACTAGTATGACCATAAACTATGAAAGGAATTAACTAATGAAGGAGACTATGTTTTCAATAGAATATACAAACATGAAATTTAGAAGTTATATCATGAATAAATTTATCAAATAAAAATATAAAAAGACAAAATTATTATGGTTAAGAAGAGACTCTCATATTTTATTATCCCAATAAGGAGAAAAATATGTTCCAAATTATATGTATGTTATTATTATTTTATTTTTATGACTTTATTATAGGGAAACAAAGGTGAATCTATTTCTTAGAGGGAGAACTTTAGAATATGTGTAAGCATTCAAAACAAATACTAGATAGTATATCGGAAGAAGAACCATCTTGAGGGATATCAAAATAATTTCTATTCTATTGTAAATATGAAGGAAAAATTAACATTAATGAATTAAATATATATTTCATCCCTTAAGGTAGATAAATATGAGAATTTTCTAGAGAAATACCCCAAAAAAATATTAATTTCTAGAAAGTGATTTAAATCTTCCATTGAAAAGGTGTGTATTCCCACTATCTCATCCTTTGTTTTTTATTTTAATAAAAAAGTATATTATTATAGAGGATATATTTATTTTGAAAATAATAATAGAAATAAATAAGTTTGAGCAAGTTACAAGATATATTTTTCAAGTTATAGTAAACAATAATTATTATTTAAATGATTTAATTTGTGTGCTGAAGTGAGTGAAAGAATTTATTTTAAAATAATTCATGTGAATTCTGATAAAAAATTATAATAATCAATGATCTTAGCCTGAAAATGTTTTATCATCCATTAAAGACAATAGTAACTTGTTTTATAAGATTTTGTATCATATTATTTGTGTTTTGTTTTTTGTTTAAATCAAACACTCTTATTTTCTACATTGATCATGGGACACATAGACTTAGAGTGAGATAATTTGTGGAACATTTATTAAGCATGAATTGGTACAATCCCCTCTAATATAATTTTTATTTTCTGTCAAAAATGGAAGAGATAATGAAATGGAAAGTGGAAGAAATGAAGAATTTTATTGACATACCATTTTCTAATAGGTATTAACAAAAATATAATGTGGGAGACTATTAATCCCAATTTTTGTTGTATTTATTTTTAATAAGAATAAATGAGTATTATTGAAAGTTCCATCATGTCAATATAAGTTTATAGAGAATACCATAGAAGAAACATGAAGTTTCCAATACTATTAATGAATAAAATAAGTTCCCAATAAAGTTACCATTATGTGTGATTTAATGTTCTTAATTGAATATTGAAAGTTAGTTTCAGCCATTATTCATATGAAAAAGAAATAGAGGATGTTTTTATTTCATTTCTAGAATCTGTTAGAGAAATTTTATATATCAATTTAGGTTCTTCCATTGGATATTCTTTGAGTTTCATTCTTATCATGGAAAATTAGTTTGAAGAATAATTCCAATACTTATTGTGACAGATTGTTTGTAAATATGGAAAGTGCCAATGGAATAGTTCCAATTAAGTCCATGGAATGTTATTAGGTAATTTTGGAAGAATTCGGCTAGTGGATAGGTTGAAAAATCAAATAGAAATGATAGTTGAAGCTATCAAAGACAACCCGAAGGCTGTTTGAAGTTTAAGTACCCTAAGTTTGGAGAAAATGAAGTATTTCATTCATTTTAAATGGATTATTAAAACATTAATGAGTAAGTTGAAAGTGAATATGCCTATAGTCGTTTTGGAAGTAATTTCATTGAAAGTTCATCCTTTGGAAGGTGTAAACATTAGAAACTTGAACATTATAGATGCATATTCTACTAATAGACGTTGACACAAAGGAAGTACCATTTGGTTGATCTAAATAATGGAAGGATTATCTCTCTAGAAATGAGGAAATATAGGAGTAAGTTCTTCTGATGGATAAAGTATAAATTCATAGAGACTATTCTATCTAGAATCAACCTACATAACTAATGATTACTAATATAAAAACCATTTATATTTCATGAAAAATTCTAAATATCGAATAAGAAATGTATAGAATAGTTTCTATGTCGTAAATGAAAGCATACTAATGGGTATAGAGGTGAGGGATGGTGAGGAGAGGCGCAGTGAGGGATGGAGAGGTGAGACATGGTGAGGGCTGGAGAGGAATGGTGAGGTGAGTTGATGTGAGGCGTGGAGAGAGCCGGTGAGTGATGGTGATGGGCGGTGACGAGAAACAACAAGGCTAAGGCTTCAGGGAGTCGGTGGGGTGGGGGTCTGGGGTGTCGTGGGGGTCAAGGGTGTCGGGGGAGGGGGAAAGTGTTGAGTTTGTGAAAATGTTTAACTGTTTAGTGGAGTTTTATAAAAAAACCACCATTAAATTATTTTTAAATAAAATTAGTGTCTTTTTACTAAACTACTGCTAAAAACTCGTCGTTAAATGCTTAGTTTGGTGTAGTGCCAAGTATTGGAGGATATGTTTAGGGGATTATGTGAAAGAATTCAGTTATAGGTATGAGGATCAATTACTCATTTTAGAGTTTCTATACAACAACATCTATCACTCTACCATCAGCATGGAACCTTTTGAGGAACTGTATAAGAGACCCTTCAGGTTAACCTTTTTCAAGAAAGATATTAGTAAAAAATATCATGTGGGTCCAAAGTTAGTGTAAGTGATGGTAGAAAAGGATCAGGCCATCCATGAACGGATGAGGATGTATCAAGGCTTGCATAAATCTTACAGAGATTTTCATCGAAGACATTTGGATTTTGAGAAGGCAGAATATGTTTTCCTAAGAGTCTCTCCAAGATGAGGCTTGAAATGGTTTGGACGAGGAGGAAAGCTATCCCGGAGGTTCATCGGGTTGTTCGAGATTATGAAAAGAGTTAGTGAGGTTTCTTACCTCCACTACCTACCCCCAAAGTTAAATTGGGTGCATGACATCTTCCATGTGTCATAGCTAATAAGATACATACATGACCCTACACACTTCATTGATAGAGAATAGGTTTACATTGAGAACGGATCCACCTTTGTGATGCATCTTATGGTGATTGGAGATTGATAGTAGATGACCCTGTGTGGACTAACAATCCCCTTGGTTCTCATGTTTTCGCAGCATGATAGTGTGTAGGTGAGATCCTAAGATCATGATATCTAGATGAAGGCTCAATATCCCATGTTGTTAGTTTAGTTTTTTCTTTTCAGTGATGAAAATATTGAAGTAGGGAATGATATAGAGATGTGTTTTTTTCCTTGTAATACTTTTAAATATTACTAAATATATTTCCAGGGGTAGGCACTGAGACAAAAAGTGATTCCAAGGCCCGATGTTCCTAGAATTAATTCTATAAAAATATTAAAGATATTTTATATAGTCTACACACAGTTTCTTAAATAAAATGGGATAAATCTTAAATAGAAGATGGGATCAGAAATCTAAGACCATAGATAATTCTATAACATGATGTTTAGCCTAGGTGAAACCTAAAATAGGTCATTATAGGGTGCTCAGATATCTCACCCATTGGAAGTATGTTTATTGAATTAAAGAAATGTTTAATTTATTTAATTTAATTAAATAACTTAATTTCAATTTCCTATAAATACATCATTATAGAAATTATCCTAGAGTTAACCTCATAACCCGAGAACCATAAAGAGATTTTTCCTCATCTCCTTCTATTGCCAAATCGACTCCCAATGATGATGAATCTCTGGATCAGAACAGATCAGAGTGAATCGAATACAATGACATCCTTCAATCATTATTGAGTAAATTATTCAATGATTAACAATCCAATATCCAGAAAGGACTAGTAAAACTGGAGATTATTCCCATTTTTATTAATTTGATGGATCATAATCATCCTTTCTATGGTCCGCTCCAATTTTCTAAATGTTGCATGCACCCATGTATTGGTTAAATTGGTTATTATTTCATTTTCTAACCTTGTATATCACCGTTCTTTATCATTTGTCAATAACTATTGGAAACGATCAATAAAAAAATTTTGTGTTCCTTTCCCACTCAATTTCTTCACATTCATTACCGGTTGGACCCTATATTATTGGTTTGACATTTTTGGGTGGTACCGAGACCGATCGGACCAAAGGATTCATGGTGGAATAAACTAAAATGGATAGATCGATGAAAAGGGATAGATCTAGTTTTTTTTGAGTTTTGGGGGATCTATTCTTTTATTCTAAGTTATAATCAAAGATTCTAGGTGGTTCATTTGTGTGTGATGTGTACAGTGAACCCCCATGGAATGACAGAATCTAATTTTTGTGAAACAACAGCTGAAAATGAAAATCCATAGCTATATACACCATTTTTTAGAAGGAACGGGGCCATAATTGAAGCGGAAAAGTATGATATGAAGCATAGATTTTGGATCTAAGAAAATTTGAAAAAAAGATATTATACACCATGTACCATAATGAAAACAAGATGTGTAGCCCCTATGCTACGGTGGCTGGGGTTTTGGGAATTTATAAGGATGGAATGGAATTTATCCCTCCTACATGCCATGTATCACTTACCTAGGTGGATGACCCATGTGGTGGTGCACACAAGAATGACCCCATGTGTGATTATATAGTCATGTACTAAATTACATAGACACGGAATTGATACAAAGACAAGGCCAATCACATGGGCGGGACCCCAAGTGGCATGGTCATGCCATGTAGATCACATACACTCCTTGTATCTCGACATGGTTGGATATTTTCGTAAATCTAGGTACACGTCCAACTAATGGAGTAGGACCACACACCATGTGGGTCCCCTCGCATACTGTGTACTCCTTGGTTCCTTTTGATGAAACCACAAACTCTCATATCTCCTTTTTTTAAACTTGAATTTTTGGGTCCTGAGTAGACTATACTAATAATTTTTTCATGTAGAATGTGATGGTTACCTCTATTTTGGATTTTGAGATGTGATATGATATGTTATGAGAGAATTGTTCTTTTTTAGGTAACTCTCGATGATAGTGGTGATCATGCAAGATCACCAGATCCATCCTAAGTGGAACCCTTCAGTTGTTCAAGGAAAGGGTCCTCAATGTATTTTAGAGTGGAACCATCCAACTGGGCAAGGCATTGGTCCCTTATGTACTTTTAGAGTGGAACCCTCCAATTATTCTGGTCATGGGTCCTCTACGGACTCCTACAGTGGAACCCTCTTGCGGAGTCAAGGCATAGGTCATCTAGCATCAGAGTGTGGAACCCTCCTATGAGAATAGGTATGGGTCCTCTACTGAAAATTATATTATAACCCTCATATTGGAATAGGGTATGGATCCTATATCTATCCACAAAGTGGAACCCTAATGATAGGCAGGGAATGGGTCCTTTACCGACTATTAGAGTGGAACCCTTCTATTGGAACAGGTTATGGGTCCTTTATCTATCCACATAGTATAACCCTTCTTTTAGGAAGGGTATAGGTCCTCGCTTGACTATTAGAGTGGAATTCTCTTGTTAGAATAGGGTATGGGTCCTCTATATATCCACATAGTGGAACCCTCCAACTAGGCATTGTATAGGTCCTCCACTAACTATTATATTGGAACCCTTCTGTTGGAATAGAGTATGCGTCCCCTATCTATATATAGATTGGAAGCCTCATGTTGGGTAGGGAATGGGTCCTATATCAACTATTAGATTGGAACTCTCATGTTGTAATAGGGTATGGGTCTTCTGTCTATCCACATATTGGAACCCCCCCCCCCCTTGTTATAGCAAGGTATGGGTCCTCTACCTATAGATTATATTCCCTTGATTGTGTGGCATAGTGACGAGGCATGGTTGGACTCAGATGGTTTATTCCATGTAAACACACAGGATGTTGGGCATTGTTTTTGTACATTTGGAACTATTGAAAACTCTTTTCATGGGATAGGATGTGAGATGGAGATCCTCTTTCTCTCTCGTTTGGGATTATTTTTGTAAATATATATATATACATCTTTATCCATGCCTTGGGATTTGGTTACTCTCCATCCATGGGTTTCGAAGATGCATTTGGTATGCCACATGTTTTCCATGTTTAGCTTCACATGGCTGGATGATTTTATTCTCCTTCTATGGGTGGAAAGTATTCAACATACAATTCATCTACACACTATATTGATCTACTTGGACATAGATGTGATTAATTTTTCTCATTCCTTGGTTTGAGCTACATCCTAGTTACTATATACTATATTTATATTCCCATTGTACCTATTACCAATCCCCCTTTATCTTTTTGGGAATCATATTAGGTATGTGTATACTCACCCCTATATGGGCTTTACTCATACATGATGTGTCTATATAGATGATGGATAGGTTGGTTATTACTTCAGAGAAGCTTAGGGATACTGGGTGATTTAGACCGTGTATAGTGATCATAGATTAGATATCAATATTTGGGTTATCTCAATAGTTTACTTTCCAATTTTATTCGGTTGGGACATATTTCTGGTTGGGCGTTTATTTAACCCTTTTCTTTTCAGTTTTAATTATCGTACTCTCACTTGTAATAAGAAGAAAATTTGGAGAGGGAATCATAGATAGCATTCCATGATGCATTCTTAGAGGTTTCTCTAGATATGATCTAGAAAGTTTAGGCTAAAATGTGGTGCTCTAGGAGTAAAATTATATCTAAAATTCTATATTATTTTTTCTAAAGAGAAAAACTATACTTGGTGTATGCCTACATCATATTCATTTGAAGAAGGGAGGATTTAACTGACAAAGTAGTGAGTTCCAAATTTGAAGATTGTAGTTCATTTTTTAATTGTTCAATGTAATGAAATAGGATGGTTATTGCGACCGATTCAAATGTGTACACATAAAATCGTTGATCATTAGTTAATTTGGTGAATAGGTGCATTATTATTCATGCACCTCGGACTAGCCTAGTGAAGGTGAACCAAGTAAAATCCTTCATGTTATTTACTACCTTTATCACTCATTGAGAATAATGATAGATAGAAATTGAAGTCTTACTCTAGGTGATAGAACAAGGTCCTCATAAAAATAAGGATTGGTTTTAAATTTTATACCATGATTACCCCCCCCCCCCGAGAGTTTAATACTCATTAAGAGTCTAAAAAGTGGTATCAAAGTGGTGTTTGTTATTTTTCTCTCTTGGAGAATGGTACTAGTTGTCAACTATAAAGGTATCTCTATATTTGAATGCATTAATTTCTAGTTTTGTAAAATTTTCATGAAAAATTATTTAATATCCTTAGGAATGAATATTTTTATAGTGGCCATCTATGGAATAATTGTTAATATTTAAAGTAGTGCCTTGACGGAGAGAGATCACCAAGAATTGGATGTAGATTCCAAATCCATAAATTCCATGGGTAGTGATCCTTCCAATCCCATTTTTAAAAAGTTAATATCCTGTAAAACCTCTCATGTTATGCAGAAAAATCTTCAAAATATTAATGAAGGAGATTAAATTATTTGGGAGGAAAAGTTTTAGTTTATGTGGAACAAATATGAATATTTGATAATGAACTCAAATAAGATGGTTGATGCTTTTTTGATCATCAATATTTCCATGTTAAAGATATGTGAGGCCTTGATGAAGATATCAATGATGAGAAGATCTAGAAGAGGATCATGGGAAGACACCCTCATCGTTTCAATGAAAAAATTTTGGTTCTAGAAGAAAAAAATCCAAAGTATGTTTATCTCAATATTTTTCATAGTAATATTGTCTCCCATGATATGATAAATAAAGATAATGAGTTAATAATTAAGGAAAGTACTCATGAGGTGTCCTTTAATTCCATGAACAAATTTTCAATCAAGTAGAATCCATATTTTGATGAAATTGATTGGGTTATAAAATTTCTATAATTTAATATCAAGTGAGAAAGAAAAATATTTAAGGGCAAGATTCTTTTTTCTTTCTTAAAATGTGGTAAGGTGGGACATCTTTAGGATAAATGTCCCAAAAACATTCAAGAAAGTGATAATGAAGACAAACAGTTAAAGAAGACAAAAAATTAAGGGGAAAAGATTAATCTGTGTTGATGGATATTTAAAATAAGATAATAGATAATGATAATGATGATGAAAATGAGGGAATTTTAAGAAGGGTTGAATTACCGAAAAAACTTTAGTCATACCGTGAAGAAATTTATGTTTGGAGAGAAAATACTAAGAGGAACAATGCAATGGTGCATGATTCTAAGAATTACATGAAACATGAAGAATAATAAAAATGAAAAATTTAAGTCTAAGACTAAAAAGGTAAAATATATAATTTTACAAAATTCAGATAAGGAAGTTGAATTAAAATCTTGGTTTGTTGATGGATTGGATAAAACATTTTATGATAGAGTTAAGAGAATTTAGGATTTTTTTTAAAATATGTTATGAATCAGCGGTAGAGGTTTGAAGATCAAGAATGACTATTGACACCTGATATAATGATAGAAAACTCAAAGGAATCATCATCAAGTCAATCCAAAGGGTATTTTGAGGAATAAAACTAACATATTCACCAATCTTAGTGGTTTAAAGATAATGTAAAATTTTTGGTGAAGCATTTTGAATAAAGGAAGAGATAAATGGTTGTCTTGAAACCATAAGAACTAACTCCCCAGAATAAGGTGTATCTTTACAACACTACAAAGGCAATTAACCATGTGTCTAAGGAAAATTCTAATGCTTCAGGCATTATATATTTTTTCCGTGGAAAGTTGGGACACACTTACTATGTTTGCTCTATCACTAGGTGGTTCTTTAAGTAGAAACATCGATCCAAAAAGGTAATTAGAATCGCTAATCATTCTTTTAGTTTTAATTTATACTATTTTTTTGTGAAGTATTTTGGCATAATACAACAAATTGTACATCAAGAATGAAAAAAAATCATCAAGAATGTCATGAAGTGAAAGAAAGAAAAAGTTGTAAACTTTATCCAAAAGTAAAGAGACTTAGAACAGATTTTCTATTCTATAAGAAAAAAAAGAGTTCATAGATTCAACTATTGAAAAGAAACATTAATCACCAAAATTTTAAATTAAAGGTGGTTCGGATAAGGTTAATTTTGTTGGTATTTCCTTTAGGTAAATGAACATGTCAATATCATGGATATTGGACAACATATTCACATCACATATAACCAAAAATAAAGTCCTAATTATGAATATCAGGCATAATAATGATTGTTTCATTCATTTTAGGAAATAAGAGGGTCTTAATATTGTCGTTTATGATAAATAAAAGATTATAGGTAAATATCTCAGGTAGAATGATGTTCACTTACTTGATGTGATAAGTCACAATATTCTCAGTGTCAACCAATTTTTTGACCAAAAACATGTATTGGAGTTCAATAAAAGTATTTTACTCTCAAATCTAAATATGGTTCACTTATCCTATAATTAAAAATTACCAAGGGAAATTAATATCTTATTATAAAGAAAAATTTCTTTATGTTTTCTAAAGAGGAGGAGAATAGGATATGGAACAGGTGGCTAGGATATTTGATCCAAAAACATATAGATAGGTTGGTAAAGAGCATTGGAATATATGATATTCCTCATCTCTCATAATCACACACACATATGTGATTCATGTCAAAAGGGGAAGATTATATGGATGTATTAAAAGCCAAAGAAGATAAAGGAATCGAGGTTTCTTAAGCTTGTGCATGTAAACATTTGTGAGTTGATATCACCCAATGTAATTGATGGAGTAAGGTATTATATGGTATTTGTTGATAAATTTAGAAAAATGTAATGGATTATACCTATCATGCATAAAACTGAGTTGTACATATTTATCACTCTATATAATAGGAGAAATGAAAAAATTCTTGGTGTGAAGATTCAGAAATTCCAAACTAATAATGGGACTGAATTTAAAAATAATCAAGTTAACTAATATTTGGAGAATCCTAGAATTTAACAATAGGTTTCATCCATTAGAATGCCCCAAAAAAATAGGGTAGTGGAAATGATAAATTGAAAATCAAAAACATGGCCCAAAAAAATTCGATTAAAAAGTATCTTTTGGAAAGATACTGGAAAGAAGTTGTCCTTATGGTGGTGTACACCTCTAATAGATCTTTTCTATGTGACAAATGAATATAGAAATCCATATGAAATTTGGTATGGAAAGAAACCAGCACTCAAGTAAATCCATTAATTTTGAAGTAAATTTTTTATCCTTAATAAGGAGAAGAGAATAAAATTTGAAGACCACAGAGATAAAGGCATATTTCTTAGATATTCATTAAATAGTAAAAATTATAGGTGTTATAATAAGAATGTTTAAAATACTATTGAGAGAAATGATGTTATAGTGGTTGAAAGTGGGAAAATGATAGTAGCACATGAAAAAAAATCATAAGACAACCAACCAATTTTTAAATTTGAAGGTGATGAAGAAGTATAATATTCATGGGTGTCACAAGGAATGAATAAAATTTGGATGAAGACTCATACTATGAAGAAAGTATATAAATTCCAATAATATCAAGAAGAAAAATTAGAAAATCTAAAATCAATGAAAGATACATTGTTGGAGACCAGAAAACTTCGGTCCAAACTAGAAGAATGAAGGCGCAACAACATGTATCTTTACTATCATTAGTGGAACAAAAATATTTTAATGAAGCTATAAATGATGAGATATGGTTCAAGGATGGGGATCAAGATCTTTAATAGATAGAGAAAAAACATGGGAATTGTTTCCAAGACCAAGTGAAAATAATGTCATATGAACCAAATAGGTGTTTCAAAATAAACATAAGGAAGAAAGAAAGGTGATTCAAAACAAAGAATGGATTTTTTATAAGGTTTATTCCAAAATTAAAGGAATTGACATTGATGATATGTATACGACTATATAATGACTTGAAAATATCATTTTATTCTTTGACATAGTGATTCAAAATGCTTTCAAAGTATATTAAATGGATTTAAAATATTCTTTTTTAAATGATTTACTTTAATAGGAAGTATACATTGAGAAAATATATGGGTTTCACATTGATGAAAATGAATGAAAATTATATCATTTGAATAAGACATTGTATGGACTCAAACAAGAACTGAGATCATGGATTTATAGGATAGATAAATGCCTAAATAATATTTGTTTCTATATAGAAGTAGTTTATCAAAAACTATACATAAATAAGGATAATAAATAGAAATTTATGGTGTTTATGTATGTTGAAGACATAATTTTTGGAGGCTCGAATGATAACTAATGCACGTAGTTTTTAGAACTCATCAGATGAAAATTTGAGATGTCTACAATTGGTGAAATTTCATTTTTTCTTGGATTTTGGGTTATTAAAAGAGTGTATAGAATATTTATCTCACAAAATAAATATGATAAGGATATTTTAAAAAGATGTCATATGAAGTATTCAAGGCTCATTTAAACTTTGGTGGATACAAGACAAAAATTATCAAAATATGAGCAGGGAAACTAGGTCGATGTGACCATATATCGACTAATCATTGGAATTTTACTCTATTTTACTAGCACTCAACCCGATATTCTATTTACCAATTTTCAATTTTCTCAGTTTTAGAGTAATCCCAAGGAAAGTCACATAAAATATATGAAGTTAATACTTTGATATATCCATTTCATAATGGACTATGGGTTATTCTATTACAATAATTCACAGCTAAATTTTTTTTTATTTTATTATACAAATTGTTCTAGTTTAGTGGATAACTAAAAATAAAATTCAAGTGGTACTTTATACCTTGGAAGTCCCTATATATCATGGAAAATTAAGAAGTAAGAGTGCATATTATTGAGAATTGTAGAGGACAAGTACATTTCTGCCACCTAAGTATGCACCCAATTATTAGGGATAAAATAATAACTTGATGGTGTTGTCAGTGGTGTGATTTCTCATATTAAAATTATGTTTGATAACTCAAGTGTGGTCAATTTTAACAAAAATATTATATAAAATTTATAGAAAAATCACATTGAGATAAAATATCGCATCATAAAGGAGAATGTGGAGGAAGGTATCATGGTTCTGGAGTATGTGTAAAATAAAGATCAAATTATTGATATATTGATAAAGGAACTACCTAATGTGGTATTTGAGAAGCATCAGTTGTCTCATAGAGTCCAACTATTTCCATCCACTTAACTATTTCTAGGATGGACCACAATCCCTATAGTTTATTTTGTGAGAAAGGTATATTTTCTCTCCTCACCTAGTTGGTTTTATAACCTTATTTTATAAAATCTTCATAGAATTAATATTTGGTGGTTTAGTTCCAAAGGGGTAGAAAAATAAAAGTGTAGTTAACAGGGGGAAAAGTGTTTGAAATATTGAGAGTTTCAATGGAAAATTAGGGTGAGTTGTGTGTTACATAGACAGTATTATAGGTGTTAGATAAAGATATTGTTTTCTATATCAATCCAAGGCTTAGTAGGCTTAGATAATTAGTTAACATATCATGTGATAATTAGTGATTTTTCTCACTCTCTAACTCGTTGTATTTTATTAACAATTAGGTGGGATGTGAAAATAGAGGAGGTTTGAAGGTGATATTTTCAAGTGGATGGATGTATATTGAAAATTTTAATCAAAATCCAAGTGGGAGATTGTTAGACCCAAATAAAATTCAAATTGGACCCCAAATGAAGTTTAGAGTAGATTTATTGACATGTTTATTTCTAAACAATGTGATTTTTTTTTATGAAATTATGGAATTTCATAAAAAATTATTATGCTAGATGAAATTGGATATGTGATCCAATTGAGTAATTGAGAACATTTGGTTACATGGTTAGAACAACTATATGAATTTTCTACATGGATAAAATGGCTAAGTGAGAAAATTGGTTATGTGGCCAAAACGACTATGTGAATCTAGTGTCTGGAAAAAACAACTAAATAAATTTGGAACATGGATAGAAAGATTAGGTGAATCATCAATGTAGAAACATGGATATGTGAATTTTTCTATGTAGACATTGTCTGATTGTAGTTTGAGATTACGATATCCCTAACTAACAACAGATGCATAAAAATGTGTGGTTATCCATAAATGGAGGGTAAACCACATTAAATGGTGGTTTTTATGATTTTGGACCAAAAATACTTTAAAATATGAATTCTATAATTATGGTTCATTATAGATTTATTTTTCCATATTTTATGAAAATTAATGCTGGCAGATAGAGATATTCTACAGGAGTTATTCAGTATGAAAAACCATGCAATTCTAACTCGAGATGTGAGGAGGGATTTAAGAGTATTTTTGTCTCCTAAAATGATAGTTTCATAAAATGTGATAATCATGAGAAAAATATCCATATTACATAACATGTTTTCACACACAAGAATTAAAAAAAAAGTTATAGAGAAATAGAGGGAGCATTTCAGGAGGCATTCTAGGAGGTTTTTCTATATCTGGTCTAGAAATTTGAAGGTTTAATAAGGTTTTGTTCTAGGAGTCCAACTATCTCTAGAAGTTGAAATTATTTTTTATAAGAGAAAAACTATCCTTAATGTATGTCTAAATAATATTCATGTGAAGTATGAAAAATTTAATAGATAGTTTAATGAGTTCCTTGTTGAAAGAGATAGGTGGGTTCTCCAATTGTTCATGGTAGTGAACTAGGAGGGTCGGTGAGACCTCTCTATATTTATACACATAAAATCATAGATATTTAGTGAATTTGGTGAATAGGTTTATTTCCATGCATGATCTTTAGACTAGCTTGGTGTAGGTGAACCAAAAAAATCACTCATGTTATTTACTTCTTTCATCTCTCATTGAGTGGAAAGATAGATAAAAATTAAAGTGTTCCTTAGGAGGAGAGAATAAGGTCTTCATAAAAAGTATAAGTGGATTTAATTTCTATAACCAAATTCAACCCCCCACCCCTCTCAGTGTTTATCATATTTAATTGTATAATAAGAACTATTCTCCAAATTCTTCAACTCAACTCAAAACATCCTAAAACCTGATCAGGTAATCACAATCCACTTCAACTCATTCCAAATAACCTTAGGATATCTCTAAATATTATTTTGAAATATTTTAATTATCCCAAATCTCTTTTAGCATATAAGTACCCCTTAGAGTACTTCAACGGTATTCCACAGTGTTATCCCAACTAGGTTAAATACACTAAGAGGTGGTGAATTAGGGTATGAAATATTAAAACAACTACCCTTTTCAATATTATTTTAATGTTAAATAAAACACTCGTATCCCCCTTTCCAGTAGAAATGTTTAAGGAGAAAGAAAACATGAACAAGGAAAAAATTAACATTTTTCATGTAACACCGTGAGTTTTTATGAATTATTATTTTTTGAATAAATTAAATTTATTTGATATCTTGTGTTACACGTGACACTAAGTTAGGCTTTCATTACACACAACACTGATTTTAGTTTGTGTTACACATGATACTAATTTTTAACAAAATAGTGATATATTATTAATATTATTTGTAACACCCTAATATTTTATGTTATGCCTCTTTTAAAATTTAATATCATTGATCGTTTATGATTCACATAAAACCAGGTTTAAAACCATAATATACTATTAAATATGACTGTTGGCATATTAATGTGACCATTAGGAATAGTAATATGAAATCTAGAATAATAAATTTACCTATGAAATTATACATAAAATTCAGGTATCTTATGAATAAAAATATAATATATTTATATCATGCAATAAGTAAATAAATGTTTTAAAAATGATAAATTAAGTATTGGTATTTTTTGTAACATAAATGTTAATTCACAATTTTATAATCAAAATAATTTTTTAAAGAAATTTTATTATCATTAAATGGATTCATAAATTAATATTTTGTTGTCTGATGATTATAATATAATTTTATGAGACCTTGATTAATTTATAAAAGTGTCATAAAATCGGTAAAAATATTAAAATCTATATTTCTTGAGTCAATGATGACTTAAATTTAAATTTAAATTTCTTATAATTAGAAAATAAAATCATAAAATAGAGTCCATTTTTTAGTTCTACTAATTAAAAAATTATTTGGGTTTCTTATGGGGATTTTTCTAAAATAGTTGAATTTTTTTCGAATAGTGAAATACCGTAATTTATGGTATTAGCCAAATACAAGAATTATTGAGTCATGGATGATGTATGTATAATTTAGGAACCATTTATTCCAACTCACATTCACTAGTTACTTTATTTAGTCACAATAATCAATACTATTTCTTTTCCAGAGCAAAAATAATAAATAAATGAATAAAATAATAAAAAAAACCTCTCCTCCACTATAAATACCACCCCTCACCACCTCTTCTCCTCACACATACAAAGCCTTTAAGATTTTCAAATTTATTCCCAATACCTTGCTCAAAATTGTCACCCATGTTCTGGTCCTTCTTTTCTCACTCAAAAGACTATTTCAAAGTTCCTTAAGGAGGCTCTCAAGAAGAGGAATTCAAGAGGTAAAACCCCCTTTCATTATTTTAATTTTCGTTCAATTTATTTTCTTTTCCTATACTTTACATAAATACTTTTTCCAAACATGAATGATAACTCAAGTATATTATATATACTATAATTTTATTTTGATAATGGGATATACACCATCAATTCTTTTCTCATCACTTTTTTATTCTAAAAATAAAAACATCATTCATGAGGTACCGATTTAAAGCCTTCGTGGATGATTTTTTTTTGTTTTAAAAATAATTCTTCAAGGATCGTAATAAAACCATTTTTAACGTTAAACCAGATTATAATATATATATTACAACTTATTTAGTAATCTAGAACTAGTATATATACAATATATGAAAACGAGTGCATGGTGATAGGAAAAAGAACCAAAATAATCAAAACGGTTATCATTAATGTTTTATATTATGAATCATCCTAATATTTGAAAAAAATGATATATAAGACAATTAAATATTCTATAGGTTCATTAATAATAAATAATTTTAATTATGGATAAAAATTCCCATTTAACATGAACTTTCGTACATGTATACACGGGAACTGATCATGAAAACCAAGGAAACGAATACTTCTGAACGATGAAATTGAATCTTATAACTCATCAAAAAGATCACAAATGAACTTATTAAAAATATAATAAATAAAATACTTATTGAATATGTTATTAATTAAATTATTAATTAATCTAATTTCATTATGAAGTATGTTATGCACAAGTGAGGAATGCTTTTAGACATAAGGCAAGGGACTCTCCCTGAACATCCATTTTTCATTCAGGTTACGCTTTCTCTCTCTTTACACCAATTTAATTATTATTTATATATATATATATATTCTAAATTCATTTTCTATATTCCAAAATCATGAATCCAAATCATTTAATATTTATTTTTTAGGTAAGTATATGTATTATAAGATTCCATGTTCAATTCTTCCTGATAAGAAAGCCCAATTAAAGGGAACTTCCCAATTTCTTACCCATTTTCAAGTACACTCCATAATCTGTTTTAATCCACCAATATTTTTTAAAAATATATATTTTTATAATGAAAAAATATATTAGTTCATTTAGGTTTTTATGCACACAATTATGCCTCAAGGACTTATTTATATTTTCTCTTAAACCGTACTAAAGTTGCTTATTTCTAAAGTTTCGTAAATACTATTTTTACATGATTTCACTTATGTTTCCAAATTTTAGTATGAATATTATTTTAATATTCCTCAAAGACAATTTCATTCAAATTTATTTTCTAGAATAAACATGTTTACAATCATATTTTTATGAGAAATAAAAATGATTTTCCAAGAGAACTCTTCTTTCCAAAGTAAAAGGGTATTTCTCTCAAGAATTTATCAATGATTTTATTAGAGTAATTACATCAATTTCAACACTTTATATTAAATATTATGATTTATTTAAATTGATCTCTTATGTTTCCATCTTCCATATTTTATTGAATGGTTTATAATTATTTTTAGGGATATACTATCTTGATACCATTAACTATATTACTTTGGATAGTTTATGATAATGGTTATTGTTTGGGGAAAGTTATTAAAATTTCATATATTAGTTTCTATATGAATGTATATGTTGATTATGTTTCACCCCTTTAATATGAGTAATGAATTGGACTTATTAAGTGATGGGTGGGGACCTTTATAGCCCATCTATGCATCGATAGGTCGCATGCGGAATACTAGATCGGGTTTTTTACAAATTTATATATAGTAACTTGGCCAAATACTTTAAAATATATTTATTATGTCTAGAATTATGTATTTTCTAATTATGATACTATTAATTTATAGTCCATGTGATTATTCAACTAGTATAATTTCTATGGTTAAGTTTCTTTCTCATGTTATTATTTATGGAATTATTTAATCAGTTTTTTTCTTCCATATTATACTAAAGATTATGTTTAAATGGAATGAATTTTTAGTTATTCATCATGCCTTATTGTTTATATTTATTAATTATATATTATGTTATATTTATTACCCCTACTGATCATCTAATCTCACCCCATTATTATATTTTATTTTTTCCCCAATATGTGAAGTTGCATATTATAAATTACTTGGGGGGATAATATAAGAGTTTATAGATGTTTCCAATAGAGTTTATATTTTTTTTTTCTTTCAAGTATTAATTTCACATTTATGTTTGTATCTGATTTTAGAAATCTATAAAACTACTTAGTCCTTGAGGATTCAACTTCCTTGTTTATTATACCAATGAAATAAAGTATGGATCTAGATTCGGGTTACTGGGTTTGGGGTCTCTATAGTTGGTATCAGAGGAATTTTAGTAGAAACTTTAGAAATGGTATATAGAAAAAATAGATTAGACAACTTAACTCTAAGATACTTTTTGAGGATAAGCATAGAATAATATCCTATATTTTTGTAAAGGTATATATTATTTGGGTATTACTTTTAATACATCCATGTTTAGATACTACAAGTAGATGTGGTTCTAGAACAAATGTACCTAGGGGTAAAAACTCCAAAAAGGTGTGTTGGGTTGGACTCGGGCTAACCCGGTACACAACAACAGGCCTTACTGCACACCTATTTTGACACTCCTAGGGGATATAATTTGGATAATTTACACTTCCATTACAACCCATTATGAAGGATTTAAAATTAAACATGTCCTCAAAGAAACCATGTTTATGATTATGATATTATCTTTGCATAAATTTCTAATTTATGTTAAGTATTTTTCTAATTAGAAATTATGCATTATGATTATATCCTAATTTAGTGTATGAAATGTTTTAGAAATGGTGCCTAGTGGAATGAATGGAAACTGTATCAACGAATGTATTCCATGTAGGGATTTCCCTTCTATTCAAGATAATGATGGTGGATCAGGATCTGCAACTGGAGTTGAGAAACTTATAACTATACTAGGACAGCTGAATCAGGTTATGAATAATAACCTTACCCATATGGAGCAACCCAATCCACAATGCAGTGTAACATTGTTAGACTGCTTCCTAAGGAAAAGGTCTTCATTATTCAATTGGACTATAAACTCATTTGTAGATAAGCAGTGGATAAGTTACTTAGAGAAAATATTTCTCTCTTTGGGTAGTAATAAAAGGTATAAGGTTATCATGGAATTTTATCATCTATTGGGAGATACATATCAATGTTGGTCATTAATTAAAAACAAAAAAGATGAATAAATTGAAAATATGTAATATAAGTATTTTAAAGAAATTTTATTAGAAAAATATTTCCCTCGTGAATAACGAGCAGATATAGAGAGACAATTCTTAAATATATAGAAAAGGGAAGATGAGAATTTTTCTAAGTATGAAGAAAACTTTATAACATAAGAAAGGAAGGTTATAGATTATTTATGAAATCCAAATAAAAATATTGATCATTTATTTTATGGGTTAAAACCATTCTTATGAATATAACTGGTCTCCCAAACATTATCATCATATGAAGATATAGTCTCATGTTCTATCAAGATAGAGAAAGTATTATCTTATTCTTATGACTATAAAGGAAAGCGAGAGAAGAAGAGGGATGCTAAACACTCTAGAAAATGTAATAAGGAAAAAGGGAAGAAGGGAAAAGTTGACTTTACATATTTTAATAAATGTGGAAATAAACATCATAGAAAATTCCTATTAGGGATGGGAGTTTGTTCCAAGTGTAGAGAAAAGGGCCACTGATCCCATGATAGTAAGGGAAATAAAGAAGATACAAATGTTCAATGATACAATTATAAAGATATGAGACATTATGAAAATTATTCTCCTAAGCGTCAAGGAAACTGACTTAAGAAAAGTCCAAGGGAACAAGGCTGCGGTTATACAGTCACAACAGCCAAGGTTGAAGTTACTAATTATGTGGTGGAAGGTACTTTAATCATCTCCTAAAATTTAGCTAAATCTTTATTTGATTTTGAATCATCACATTCCTTTATATCATCCCATTTTTCTTCAAAATTAGATATTTCCAATTTACCTTAACAATGGAGTTGTTAGTAAAGACTCCTAGTGGAACCCTTATTGCAGCAAAGATGTGTTGATCAGTTTATATTATGACAAAAATACATGCTCTAGTTATGGATTTTATCATCATACCTATGGTTTATTTTGATATAATATTTGGTATGGATTTTCATTCTAAATATAAACCAAAACATTTATTTCAAATAAAATGAAATTATGATTCATGATGAAGGTATGGAATTTCTCATCTTTATAGGGTTGACTTCATTATCTGAGTCATATTTGGATCCACCTCCAGTAGCTCCTCTAAATGGAATTTTTGGGGAGGAAGGGAAAACATATTCTATTTATGAGGAAAGAAATCTTAAAATTGAGAATGTACCTATTCTACAAAAATACATTGATGTATTTTATGAGGATTTACCTAGAAATACTCCAGAGCGGGAAGTTTATTTTCTACTGATTTAATCCCTAATGAAAGACTTATATCCAATACTCCTTATAGACTAGAAACAAATGAATTAGAGTAGTTGAAGAAAAAAATAGATGAATTAAGTGATAAGGTATTTATACACCCAAGTGATTCACCTTGGGGAGCTCCTGTTCTTTTTTATTAAGAGAAATATGGATCTATGAGGTTGTTTATTGACTACATGGAGATCAATGCTATTACAATAAAAAAAGTATCCTTTTCCTCACATTTATGAATTATTTGATCAACTTCAAAGAGTTAAATATTTTTCAAATATTGATCTTTTATCTAGATATCATCAATTTCATGTGAAGAAAGAAGATATTCCAAAGATATCATTTTGAACTAGGTATGGATATTACGAGTTTACAGAAATTCTATTTGGATTGAATAATTCATTTTATGTTTTTATAGATCTAATGAATAGAGTGTTTAAGGAATAGCTTGGAAATTTTTTATGATATTATTGATATATTACAAAATCTATGAGGTCCATGAGAACCACTTGAGGAATGTTCTAGATAGTCTTTGAAGAAAAAAGTTATATAGAAAGTTTAGAAAGTGTGAATTTTTTCTTCAAAAAGTTTCTTTTCTTGGCCATATTATCTCTAAGGGTGGAATCTCAGTTGATCCTGTGAATAAAAAGGCATTTCAAGAATTTCCTACACCAATAAACATAACGGTGGTACATAGTTTCATTAGTTTAGCATGTTACTATTGGAATTTTCGTTAGTAATTTTTCCCGATTAGCTAACCCATTAACAAATATTACTCATAAATGGGTTAAGTTCATATGGGAAAAAGAATGTGAAAAATGTTTTGAATAATTAAAGTGGAGATTAGTGAATAATATGATCTTGAATCTACCATCAAGAAATGGTGGATTTTTTGATTTGTAGTGATGCATCAAAGAAAGGACTTTGTGGTATATTTATATAGAATGATATAGTTATTTCCTATTCATCAGGGTAGTTAAAAAATCTTTAAAAAAACTATCCTACTCATGATCTTGAGTTAGCAACCATAATATTTTCTCTGAATATATGGAGACACTATATATTTATGGAGAAATATGTGAGATATATATAGATCACGAGAGCTTGAAATATATCTTCTCATATAAAGAACTCAACATGAGAAAAATGCACAGGATTGAGATACTCAATGATTATTATTGTTCAAAACACTACCACTCTGGGAAGGTGAATAAGGTAGAATATGTATTAAGAAAGAAGGATCCTGGAGTTTTGAACAAAATGAGAATTGAAAAGGATCTGGTGTACATTGATCTAAAAAAGATCGAAATGAAAATTATAAAGTAAGGTGAAACATCATTACTTTTTCAATTTCTTGCTCAACCATATTTATTGGAATGGATTAAAAGTTCTTAGTATGTTGATGAGAATTTTCAAATTGAAAATTAAAGCTGTGAATTGTGGGAAGTTGAAAGAATTCATGTATGAAGATGGAATTCTAAAATTTGGGAAGAGGATTTGTGTTCCCTCTATACCAGAGCTAAAAAGGGAGTTATTGGATGATTTCAATAGCTATAATTTCTCTATACACCCCGGTAGCACTAATATGTATAGAGATTTGAAATAAAATTTCTGGTGGGATAATATGAAGTAGGAAATTGTGTATTATGTATCAAGATGTTTAGTCTGTCAACAGGTGAAGGCTGAAAGACAACATCCTAGAGGATTCATGCAAACTATGCCTATTTTTACATAGGAATGGGATGGAATTTCTGTTGATTTATTCACTATATTACCAAACACTCCAATAAAAAATGATTAAACATGGGTAATTATTGATCAACTTACCACATCTGTACATTTCCTCAATATAAAGGAGGATTTTCCACTAGATCATCTTACATGAAACCATATTAATGAAGTTTTAAGACATAATGGTGCACTAATTTCAATTGTGTCTGATCATGATCCATGATTTATATTAAAATTCTAGAAAAGTATTCATAAATCTTTGGATAATAAGCTTCATTTGAGCATTACATATCACCCTCAAACTAAATGGCAGCCTGAAAGGACCATTAAAACATTAGAATTCATGTTGAGATCATTCTCACTGGACTTTCAAGGTATGTGGGATTAGTATTTACCTTTGGTAGAGTTTACATACAATAATAGTTTTAATTAATGTATTGAAATTGAACCATATTAAGAATTGTATGGAAAGAGATGTCGTACACCAACTTGTTGGGATGAAGTTAGTAAAAGGATACTTGTAGGCCCATAACTTTTAGAGGAAACAATAGAAAAGGTAAAGACTATTCAAACCCATATCAAAGAAAATAAAAGTAGAAAAAAGATCTATGATAATAATCAAATAAATGATTTGAAATTTCAAGTGAGAGATCATGTTTTCTTGAAGGTATTTCCATGGAAGGGTGTTCTAAGATTTGGAAAGAAAGGTAAACTAATACCCAGGTACATTGGACCTTTTGAAATTATAGAGAGAATTGGAGTTTTGGATTATCATTTGGAAATTCTACCTAGCCTTTCTAGAGTACACAATTTTTTACACATCTCTTTTTTATGGAAGTACAAGCCAGACCAAACGCAGGTCCTCACTTCTGAAGGAATAGAATTAGAAACTGATTTATCTTACTATAAAGAGACTATCTAGATTTTTTACACTAGAGAACAGGTGTTGAGGAACTGGATGACTTGGATGGTAAAGGTACTTTGAAAAAATAATAAAATTGAAGAGGAGTTATAGGAACTAGAGGAATTTATGATGAAGAACTACCCAAGTATTTTTATGAGGTGAAATTATGAAAATATAGAGGAAAAAATTATGAAAGGAGAGGATAATGTAACACCCTAAGAATTTTTGGTATATCTCTTTTAAAATTTAACATCTTTGATCACTTATTAATCACACAACACTAAGTTTAAAACCATAATATACTATTAAATATAATTATTGGAATAGTAATGAGACAATTAGGAATATTAATATGACCAATAGAATAGTAACTTCACCTATGAAATTATACTTAAAATTTAGGTATCTTTTGAATGAAAACATTATATATTCATATCATAGAATAAGTAAATGAATGTTTTAAAAATGATAAATTAAGTATTGGTATTTTTCTGAAACATAAATTCTAATTCACAATTTTATAATTAAAGTATTATTTAAACAAAATTTATTTTCATAAAATATGTTCATAAATTAATATTTTTTTTCTTTTGATTGTAATATAATTTTATGAGACCTTAATTAAATTCTGAAAGTGTCATAAAATCGGTTATAATATTAAAATCGGTATTTTTCGAGTAAATGATGATTTTTATTCAAAATTAGATTTCTTGTAATTAGATAATTATTTTAATAAAATAGAGTCTATTTTCGAATTATAAATTTTAAAAAACGGTTAGGGTGAATTTTTGGGATTTTTCTAAAATAGTCGAATTTCTGTGAATAGTGAAATACGGTAATTTGTGGTATTAACTAAATACATGAATTATTGATTCATGGATGATATATGGATGATGTAGGCACCATTATTTCGAACTCAAATGACTTATTTACTTTATTTAGTCACAATAATCAATACTATTTCTGTTCTTTATCCAAAATAATAAAAAAATGAATAAAATAATCAAAAAACACCGCTCTCTTCCACTACAAATACCACCCCTCACCACCTCTTCTCCTCACACCTCCAAATCCTTGAATATTGTAACAATTATTACTAATACCTCTACTAAAACTCTCCCCCACTTTCTGGTCTTTCTAGTCTCACCCAAAAAAACCATTTTAAAGTTCTTTAAGGAGGTTCTCAAGGAGAGGAATTCAAGAGGTAAAATCCTCTTTCGTCCTTTTAATTTTCTTTAAATTTCTTTTCTTTTCTTATCCTTTCCTTTATTTCTTTGTCTAAATATTAATTATAACTCCATAATATTATATATACTATTTTATTGTGATAATTTTATCTACACTATAAATTATTTTCTCTTCACCTTTTTATTCTAAAAATAGAAACATTGTCCGTGAGGTGCTGATTTACTACCTTCATGGATAATGAGTATTATTTTTTCAATTATGTATTCAAGGGTGGTAATAAAATAATTTTATGGTTAAAAAATATTAAAATATATATATTTCAACTCATTTAGTGTTCTATAACCATTATATATACATAATATTAAAACTAGTGTGTGGTGAAAGAAAAAAACACCAAAATAATCCAAACTGTTATCATTAACATTTTATCTAATGAATCATCCTCATATCTAGAAAAAAATGATATATAAGACCATTAAATATTCTATAAGTTCATTGATAATAAATAATTCCATTTATTTATAACTATTCCCATTTCAAATGACCTTTCATACATGTATACAAGTGAACCAATTATGAAAGCCAAGGAACCGAACACTTCAAAATAACAAAATTATATCTTATAACTTGTAAAAAAGGACATAAATGAACTTAATAAAATTATAATAAATAAAAAAAATGTTGACTATTTTATTAATTAAATTATTAATGAATCTAATTTCATTTTCAAGGATTTCAAGTACAAGTGTAGAACGCTTTTAGGCATAAGCTAAGGGATTCTCCCTAAACATCCATTTTTTATTTGGGTTATGTTTTCTCTCTCTTTACCCAAATGTAATTATTATTTTTATATATATAATTATTATAAATTATTTGTATATGTTCCAAAATAATGTATCCATATCATTTAATATTTTTTTTATGGGTAATTATTCATATTATAAGGTTCCCTTTTCAATTCATCTCGATAAGAAAGCTCGATTAAAGGGAACTTCCCAATTTCTTACACATTTTCAAGTACACCCCATAATTTGTCTTAAGCCACCAATATTTTTCTAAAAACTATATTTTTAATGAAAACTATCTTATTTAATTTCTGGTTTTATTCACACAATTTTTCCTTTTTATGCTTCAAATACTCATTTATGTTTTTCCTTAAACCATCCTGAAGTGTCTCATTTCCAAAGTTTCTTAAACACTCTTTTTACAAGATTTCACATCAATTTCAAAATTTCAGTATTAATATTTCTTTAATATTCCTAAAATATAATTTCATTCACTTTTATTTTCTATAATATACATTTTTACAATCTGATTTTTATGGTAAATACAAAATAGTTTCCAAAAGAACTCTTCTTTCCAAAGTAAAAGGGTATTTATCTCAAGAATTTCTCAATGATTTTGTTAGAGTATTTACATATATTTCAAACACATTTGTTGAATATTATGATTTATTTAAATTAATCTCTTATTTTACCATTTACCATATTTTATTTAATGGTTTATGATTATTTATGTGGATGTATTATCTTGGTACCATTTTTCATATTACTCTTCATGGTTTATGATTATGCTTATTATTTGGATAAAGTTATTAACATTTCATATGATTGTTTCAATATTAATGTATATATTGATTATGTTTTACCATTTAATATGAGGAATGCGTTTGACTTATTAAGTGATGGTTGGATCCCTCTATAGCCCTACGATGCATCAGTAGGTCTCATGAGACAAACTAGATCAGGTTTTTTACCCATTTATGTATGGTGTCTTGGCCGAAGCCTAGATGATATGTTTATGATGTACATCATTATGAATTCCCTCATTATGATACTATTAATTTATAGTCCATATGATTATTTAACTATTATAATATATATGATTAAGTTTATTTATCATATGATTACTTATGGAATCATTTAATCAGCTTTTTTTCATTCCATATTATGCTCAAAATTATGTTTAAATGTCATATGTTGTTATTTATTCATCATGCATTATTGTTTATGTTTATTTTTGATAGATTCCTCAATATTTATTTCCCTTACTGAGCATCTAATATCACCACTTTTATATGTTTTATTTTTTCCTCAGGATGCAAAGATGTATATTATGAATGACTTGCACAAGAGCCTCAACCCAGTTGGTGAGGACTCGCTAGGTGCATCCAAGAGACCCGAGATCAAATCCAGGTGGAGGACTATTTCAGGGTACTCTAGAAGTACTCTAGTAGGCACTGTTCGATACTGTAGCAGCCAGAACTATTCATCCATCTAGGCCTTCAGGCCACTAGTTTTTTCCTCGTGTCCTGCAAGGCTTTCGGGCCACCCAAGGCCTTCGGGCCAATTGATTCTCGAGGCCTTTGGGACACCTTAAGGACTTAGGGCCACCCTAAGTCCTTCGGTCCACATGAATGCAGGCCCCAGAAACACTAGAAAAAAAAAGCCCTAGAAGAGGATTCAGAGAAGGTGCACTCACCAGAGCAAAGTCAAATGGATTGTTAGAATGAGAGGTATGGATATTCCATTGGTACCCGCCTATGTTTGCACAGGAATCCTAGCCAGACGGTCATGAAAAGGTGGAGAGCTACTATCAGGATGCAGATTCTGGGGAGGGGCAGTTCCTTCTAGATAGTCTGGTTGAATTCCCTAATACCTTCGGGTCATGTAATCTTCTAAGCCTACGGTCCATGTAATCTCTGAGCCTACGGGCCTTGTAAGGGTTCCCCCTCATCCCTTGAAAGGGGTGATATCAAAAATCAATAAAAATGAAGGCCTTCGGGCCATTCAGGCAGGTATATTATGAATGAATTGCAGGCATAATCTATGAGTTTATGGATGTTTCCAATGGAGTTTATATGTTTTTTTATTTTAAGTTATAATGTAACATTTATTTTTTTATTTGGTTTTACAAAGCTAATAAACTACTTAGTCCTTCGGGATGTGAATTCCTTGTTTATTATACCAATGTAATAAAGTAAGGCACCATCTTTGGGTTACTTAGGTCGGGGTATATACATTATTCAAACACAGCTGTTATAATCTAGTCATTAAACAATTAAATATGAATAATATTAAATAATTTTCAAATATTAAGTATAATGGTTTTATATAAAGAAAACATATTAATAAAAAAATTACTTATTTTTTCAAAAAAACATCTTTATCTTTTTCCAAAATACTATTTTCTAAAAATAATGTTTTTTTATGAACAACAACAAAATTAATTTTTGACAATTTTATAAAATTTATTTTATTAACTAAATTTCATTTTTAAATCATCATATCAAAATTATATTAGATTGAATTTTTTATAATTTTTTGATAAGATTCATTTTTTGATGAATAGTGAAAAATAATGAATTTTAATTGAAAACTGCCTTTTCGTTTAAATTATTTATAAAGTTAGAATTGTATTTAATTTGGTTTTAAAGTAAAATTAGTTAAATTATATATATTTTAATCCAATTCAGTTCATTTGAATTATTTTCATATTGAATTTTGATGTAAAAATCATGTAAACTTTTGAACTTTTTCTCTTTGAAAACCTACCTTCTTATCACGTCTATAGGATTAATTTTAAATTAAATTTTTTCACTTATATGGATTGGATTTAGAAAAATGGATTCTATATTTTTAATAAGAATAATTTATATTATCTAGTAAGGTCAAATTAATTTTTGACCAAAATTAATATCGAAAATAATAAAATTAATTACTTCGGTTAAGGTAAAAATGGGTTTAATCGGGGTTAAACTAAATATATAAGGGTTAAAATGACCTAAAAATTGTCTAAAATATATTTTTTAGACATATCGGGACCCTATAATATCTAAGTCTCTTGAATACTCTATTTTTCTGGGGGTTAAACTAAAAACATAAGGGTTAAAATGACCAAAAAACTTGTCTAAAATTTATTGGTGGGACATATTTAGACCCTATATTGTCTAAGTCTCTCAAATAGTCTATTTTTTGAGCCTTCTAAAGAGAAAAACATGGGTAGAACTTTTTATTTTCAAAAAATTACAAGTGTTCTACTCACCTCACTTATAAAATGTTGCCCCTTATCCTCTCTTCTCCACACCTTCAAACACTTTTGGTTCACCCAATACCTTCCCAAATCACTTTAAAACTTACATAATCTCATATTATATGCCTTATTTTCATAATAAATACAACCTTTGAATTCTTTTTGTGTAAACCAAAGGAGGTTACCTAAGGAAGAGGTAATGTTCTTCACAGATCATTTTTATTTTATTTCTTTTTACACCTCATTAAATTATTATTAAAACATTATGATATAATAACTTTAGTATATTACATATAATTATATGTTTTTAAGTTACGTTCATAACCTATACCTATCTCCACTTCCATCAAATGTGTTATGAAATCATCGTTCATGTGTATAGTGAACTACCGCCTCGTGAAAAGATGTCATTCATTTTTTCGTTACCAACTCTCAAGACTGGTTATAAGAATGGGTTAAATGTTAATAAATGATATTTATGATATTATTATAATTATAGAATTATGATATCATACATACTATCATACTTTCTATTCTTTGGGAATACGATAATGTCATCTGTGTGTATGGAAGACTATCATCTCGTAAAGCGATGTGATACTTTAACACTTTACATAGAAGGTAATAAGGATAGGTTTAATGATATTATGTGATATATATGACATAAAAATGATTATATAATAGTAATATATTATTTACATTTCTTTCTTGAAATATTTCTAGAAAATGGAAACAACATTCATGCGTACGTACGGCTTGCCTTCTCCATGAATGGTGTATTTCATTTTCTATCTTTAACTATTATGGATCACTATAAAAAAATTATACTAAATATATATATAATTTGTATATAATGGTTATCATTATTTAAATAATTTAACCATGATACAATTAATAGGACCAAAAATAAAAAATCAAAACATACATGAAAAACAAAACACTTATTGCCTAAAACATGACTTTAACATGGAATGATTAATAAATGGGTAATAAAATATCATAAGTAAATCATATATGGTATGATATATGTGAGTATGGTTCTGTAATATATTTATAAAAACTTATAATTATTATAAATTAGTTTTTAATGCATACGAAGTAAGTTGAGACTTAAGGAAAGGGATTTTTTTCTCGGTTTTCTTTCCTTGAGACATATGTTACCAAAGTGGTGAAGATTTTATGTTACAATATCATTGTTTCCTGAGATGTTTTATGATTATATTTATGATGATTAAATATTATGATCCATTTCCCAATAATCTCATGAAATTTATTCTCAATTTTTTATTTCATGAGAAAGTATGTTTTCCCTTAATTTTTCTCTATTTATATACTCAAGAGTTCTAAATAACTTTTTTAGGGAAAAAATTGTCTTTATTTATCTCTTTAGTCGAAAACCTATTTTTAATTCAAAACCATTTTTCCTAAAAATGTATTCTAAAATATTTTTAAAATTATTCAACTTATTTATTAAATAAATTTTTACACATGTTTTAATTTAAAAATAAATTGAAACGAATCTTCATGTTGTTTTTCAAACAATGCATGTTTGGATTTTACCGAAAATGTGAAAGGAATATTTTTTTTTAACATGTATGGCATCAAAAAAATTTCCACCATCATGAAAATTATTTTCTTTGAAGCTTCATTTATAATTTTTCAAGTTTATTTTCGAATAAAATTATTTCCAAAGAATTTTAGGAATTTTTAGTTTTAAAAAGTGATTTTCAGAAAAAAAAAATATCTTCCTCAAGAAAATTTCCAAGTGATTTATATTTAAAAATAATTATCCATAAAAGATGACATCCCTTGATGTAATTTATGCTTTACTATGGATATAAACCAAGGATACCATTCTGATTATTTATTTGAATGTTTTATGATGATAGGATGTTTATGAAACCTGTTTCTCTTCCACATATTATACCAGAATAAAATTCCTATGTAACAATATTATTTATCCATGGGTTATGCAATGATTAAATGATAAAATGATTATGAAACTAGTATCCTTTCCATAGGTTGTGATATGATTAAATTTTTATGAATCTCATTTCATTTCATGGGATATGATATGATGAATGTTTTATTAAGTTATGGCATACATGTGTATGATTTTTATTATGTGACGGTTGGGAACAATATCCCCCTCCAATGAATTGGGTAAATATTTATATATCATGAGATAAATATCACTAGAATGGGGATTGAACCTAGTTCAATAGGATAATTTTTCCATTATGATAGTCTTGGGATTGAACCTTCACTACCATGGTGGTTTGGGGAGTGAACTCATTCCACTATTATAGCCTTGGTAGTGAGCCTTAACTACTATGGAAATTATTTTCAATGCTTATATGTATGCCAAAAATCTATGTCATATGCTAATGTTATGCACTCATGGATCATGTTCTTTACTTATCATATGATTCATATCTTATGAACTTATAACCATTCTACCATGACTCAATATTATGATATTTGATATGCATGGTATTGTTTTTAAATGTTATGATCATGTTCACATATTCTTATGTTCATGTTATTCTTATATATCTCCCTTTTTTACCCTTACTAATCATGTAATATCACCCTTTATTATGTCTCCTATCCCTAGGTTATGAAGATATTTATTATGTATGATTTTTCTTTCAAGGGTTCTAGTTATGAAGATCACAGTGGTAGATGATTTAGTTTACATATGAACCAATTTGTTGTGTTTCTATGCTTCCAAAGGCACTATACCTTTACGATCCTTGGTTGTGTGTTTGTGTAATGCAATAAATATACCTCAAAAATGATGTAATATCCACGTATGATAAGTAGGAGTTGCTACAGTTAGTATCATAGGATTGGTTTAGTTAAATTTGGAAACTAGGATGATAAAACTATTGTGAGATCCCTAAGAACATGTATAAGGATAAGTTAAGGATGATTCAATATATAGGAAAATGTCCTAGAATTTTGGTAAAGGATAAATTGAGTAGTTTCCAAGAAATTACATCAATGTCTAGATACTAGGAGTGGATGTGGATTTTTCATAGAGGTAGCTAGGGGTAATTACTCTGAAATTGGTGCATTAAGATGGACTTGAACATCACCTGGTGTATGACAATGAGTCTTTATAAACACCTGGTTTGACACTCCGGGGGATATGATTTGGAAATTCACAAAATATTTACAAGCCATTATGAGGTATTTTAATAATTACTATGAATTAACTATGTTAATCCTAGGGTGGCATAGAGGTGTCATGATTTAGACATTGTATAAATAATTTTTCAAGATATTATGGTTCCCTACTATGATTATTGCTTATTATACTATGATTTTTGGTTTTATTCAATGGATATAACTTTAAGTAATCGTATTAATGATAAGTGTGATGGATAATGTAATAATTTTCCTCCTGGGATCAAGATTGCGAAATCTTGTTTCTATGATCACACAACTTTATTAAACTATGAATCATAATGTAATTACAAATGAACAAAGAAGGTAACAACATTCTATTAAGTCCTTCACGAGGAAATGTACACCTTGTTTTAGGTGTTCTTTTGATCCACTAGTTTTTGAATATTGGATCATCACCAATGAAAAGATATTTTCCATTCTCCAGTGTTCAGAACATGAAAAAGTCATTTTGGCTATCTACCATTTGAAAGGTTAAGCGAATAAATGGTGGAATATTATAAATAATATGAGTCAAAAGGATGAGATTGAATCCATGTATTGGGATACATTCTAAGAACATATTTTTCAATAATTACTTTCCTTGTATTCTTTGTAAAAATATGGAGAACGAGTTTCTTGAGCTAAATAAAAAGGATGATGAGTATGTTGGTACCTATAAGGAAAATTGTACAAGACTTTCATAGTATACATTTGGTATTATCATCCAAACTGAAAGTATGGTTTATTGACTCTTTAGTGTCTTATAACCAAGTCTTCTAAGGGTGTTATCTATAAGAGACATCCATACCTATGAATCGATTATTAAGTGTGCTATCAAGGTGGAAATAGAGGTTAAAGTTACATATATATCTTATGGTTTTGATAAGAATAGAAAATTTAATTCAAAGGAAAATATAAAAACCATGGATAAAAGAATATGAGCTTTCCTTTATTCTCAAATTTTTGGAAGAAACATAGAGGAAATTATCTTAAGGGGACTAGTAAATGTTTTAATTTTTTAAGGGAAGGTTATTGATCATTTTATTACCAAAGGGGTGGGAGAAGTTCACTAATGATCTAAATAGAGATAAATCTCCACAGAATGCACCACATGCACTCTGGTGTTTCAAATGCAAGTAGTTTTGGAACTAAACTAACTAAATGACAAATATGAAGGTTAATAATGATGATCTATGTTAGAAACCTATTAATCTGAAAGAAAAAGGTAAATATAATGCAATCATTGTTTCTAAAGAGGGGTATGAAAATGACATGGTGAATTGTACACTTACCATCCACTCTATAATGTTTAATATCTTATTTGAATTTAGATCTACCCATTCTTTAATATATGATGAGTTTCATAAGGGTACCAAGATTCCACCCAAAATATTAGATGTAAACTTAGTATGGAAACCCCCTAATTGTCAAATGATCACATCACAAACCTATGGTTCCTATCTAATTAATGTTAGTGGGAATTCGCTTCCTAAAAATGTTTTCATTCTTACTCTGGTTAAACATTATGTTATCTTAGGAATGGATTGGATTTATCTACCTAAATCCTAAATCAATTACTAAGGAGGGGAATTCACATTTTATATTCCAAACTAAACTATAATCATCTATTATTGTAATGATAAAAATGAACTTCCAATGGAAATCATATCAATTGTATAGATTTTGATTCCTATTCAAGATCTGAATTTATCTCATATGGTTGGTGAGAAATTAAACATCAATGATATGCCTATTGTATGGGATTTTTTAGATGTCTTTCAATATGAGTTTCCTAGATTTCACCAAGATGTGATGTTGAGTTCTCAATAGAACTTATAACCAGTGCCACATCAATTTCAAATACTCCTTATAGAATAGACCTCATTGAGTTCCATAATTGAGAATGTAACTCCATGAGAACCCTGAAAAGGGATTCATTTGATCAAGTTTGTCACTTTGGGGTGTAGCTATTATTTTTTTAATAATAAAAATGTATTTATGAAACTCTACAATGATTATCGAGATCTGAACAATATCAAGATCAATAATAGATATCTTATACCCTATATTTATGACTTTTTGATCAATTTTGTAGAGATCAATACTTTTCCCAGATTAAAATTCATTTTAGATATCATCAATTGATGTTAAAGAAGGAGGATATACCCAAGAAATAATTTAATAAACAGTAAGGACACTATGAAAACATAGTGATTCCATTCAGTCTTACTAATCCCCTTCTATCTTCATGGATTTAATGAATATAGTCTTTCTATATTACCTTGATCGGTTTGTGGAAATATTTATATATGATATTCTTATTAATTCAAATAGAAAATAATATCATGAATGTCACTTGAGAATTATACTAAATACCATAAGGAAGGATAAACTATATGAAAATTTTACAAAATGTGAATTTTGGCTGCTAAAGTTTTCATTTTTGGGTCAAATAATCTCAATAGAGGGTATATCATTAGATCTAGAAAAGAAGGATGCTATTTAATATTGGCCCAGACCAACCATGGTAACTGAGATCCATAGTTTTCTTGGTTTATCTAGATATTATTTATGGTTTTTGGATAATTTCTCATGAATATCTAATCCACTCAACAAGTTAACATGTAAGGGAGCCAATTTCTTCTAGATAGATGAATGTGAAGAAAATTTCAAGGAACTAAATAGAATATTAGTCAACACACATATTATTACATTACCATATAGTTAATAAGGGTTTATAATCAATATTGATGAATCCAATAATGAATTGGGATGTGTTATCATATATAATTACATGGTTATAGATTATGACTCACAATAATTTAAGGTTCATGAGAAAAATTATCCAACTTATGATTTAGAGTTAGCTAAGATAATCATTCCATTAATGATATGGTGGAGTTATCTATATAGAGAAAAGAGTGATATATATACCAATAAAAAATTTAATGTATATATTAACACATAAAGAGTTAATATGCACCAGAGAAGATGCTTTGATCAGATTAAAGATTATGACTGCTCAATACATTACCATCCTGGGAAAGCAAACAACGTGGATGTTTCCTTGAGTTCAAAAGATATTTTTATCTTATCCATGATGAGGATCAAAAAAACACAATATTTATGAATGTTCAAAGGATGAATCTATAAATCCTAAATTAAGGGGAGGATTGTTATATTTCTCAATTAAATTATTAACCATCTATCTAAGTGAAGATTAAATTGTCATAAATGGAAGGTGTTGAGTAGAAAAAGAATATTAATAACATTCTTGAGTTTAACACTGATCAGGATAGAATTATAAGGATAAGGAACTATGTATTAATTACATTTATACCATATTTGAAGAATTATTTGTTATATGAAGCTCATATTTCTTCATTATCTATTCATCCAGTAAGTATAAAGATGTATAGATATTTTGAAGAATACTTCTGGTGGGATGGATTGAAGAGAGATATCACATAGTTTCTAACACGGTGATTGGTATTTCAATAAGTTAATTCTAAGAGAAAAAATTCTAATAGTATGTTACATCCATTACCCATACTATAATGGAAATGGGAAAACATCGCCAAGGATTTTGTCCATGGACTCCCTAAAACATCTATAGGGAATAATGCTATATGAGTTTTAGTCGATCACCTTATAAAGTTAGAAAACTTAATCACTATCATGGAATATTTCTCTATGGATTATCTTTCCAAGATATAAATTAAGGAATTGATAAGGTTTCATGGAGTATAAAATTATATTGTTTATTATCTGGATCTGAGGTTTACCTCAAAATTTTGGTGAAGTATTCAGAAATACCTTGATATGAAGTTGATTTTTGAAACTACGTATCATCCTAAGATAGATGTTCAATCTGAGAAAACAATTAAAATGCTAGAGAATATATTGAGATCTTATTCTTTAGACTTAAAGGGTGGTTGGGATCAACACCTTCATCTAGTTTAGTTTTCTTATAACAATGTCTTTCACTCAAGCATTTAGATGGATCCTAATGTATCCCTCTATATAAAGAAATATAGAGCTCCAACATGCTAGAATGAAGTTAGAGAAAGAAATATATTGGTACCTGAGATAGCTGCTAAAATTTTAGAGAATGTTAGATCCATTTTGCAACACATCAAGGCAGCTCAGATTCAGAAGAAACGTTATGCCAATAATCACCGGTGTGATCTAGAATTTTAAGTTGCTGACAAGGTGTTTCTAAGAATTTATCCATGGAATAAGGTTATTAGATCTAGGAAGAAAGTTAAAATAATCCCTAGGTATATCGATACCATTGAAATTATTGATCATATTGGGACATTATCCTATCGGTTGGTTCTTCCACCAAAACTCTCTCAAGTCTATGATGTGTTCAATGTATCTCTCTGGAGGAATTATATACCTAACCACTCACATGTACTAAACATAGAGTTCATACCACTGGGGCATGATATTTCTTTTGAGGAACCACTAGTAGAGATTTTGGATCATACATAGAAATTTATATAAAATAATACAACTCTCATGGTTAATTTTTAATGTCAAACCCATTAGTTTGAGGAAGCTATATGGTAACTGGAGGAAAATATGAGGCATAAGTACCCTAATTAGTTTATATCATAGTGATTAATTTTGAGGGAAAAATCATTTTAATGGGGGTATAATGTAACACCGTGAGTTTTTATAATTCTTTTGAATAAATTAAATTTCTTTGATTGCTTTCATTATAATCAATTTTGAGTTAAGCTTTCATTATATGCAACACTAAGTTTATCTTTTGTTACACACGAGACCGAGTTTTAACAAAACTATGATATATTATTAAAATTATTCAAACATTGATGTTATAAAATATCTTTTAAACATAGAGATATAAATAATAATAACTAATTTTAAAATATTAATTATAATGGTTATATAAAGAAAACATATTTATAAAAAAAAAGTACTTAATTTTTCAATAAAGTTTTTATATGTTTCGAAAATACTATTTTCTCAAAACAATTGTGAAGAGTAATAAGAAAATAAAATTTTAGAAAATTTATTTTATAGAATAAAATTATATTTTTAAATCATTGTATTAAAACTAAATTAGGTTAAATTTTTGATAATTTTTATAAATGATTATTTTTCTTGAGTAGTGAAAAATACTAAATTTTAATTGAAATCTATCTTTTTATTTAAATTAATTATAAAGATAAAATATATTATAATTTGGTTTTAAAGTAAAATTATTTAAATTATATATCTATTAATCCAATTTAGTAAATTATAATCATTTTCATATTTAAATTTGATATAAACAATTTATAAAATTTTAAAAAAAAATCTCTTTGAAAACCCACTTTCTCATCATGTCTATGGGATTAATTTTAAATTAATTTTTTCCACTTATGTGAATTGAATTTAGAAAAATGGATTACATATATTTAATCATAATAATTTATATTATATAATACTTCAAACTTAATTTTTGACCAAAATAAATAGTGAAAAAAAAAAGTAAAAACTAATTACCACACTTAAGGTAAAAAAGGGTTTATAGTGGGTTAAACTAAATAGATAATGCTTAAAATGACTAAAACACTTGTATGAAATTTATTTTATGTCCATATTTTGACCCTATAATCTCTAAGTCTCAATAATACTCAATTTTAGGGCCTTTTTCATGAGAAAATGTTGGTATACCTTTTTCTTTTCAAAAAATTATAAGTGCAACACTCACCTCACTTAGAAAAGGTCACCCCCTCTCATATCTTATTCACACCTTAAACCAATTTTTTAGACCAATAAATTCCAAAATAACTTAAAACCTTCCATAATATCATTCTATAATCTTTATTTTTTTCATTAATTTAACCTTGGAAGGACTTTTGTGCAAATCTATAGAGGTTACCCGAGGAAAAGGTAATGTTCTTCATCAAGCATTTGTATTTTATTTTTTCCTACACCTCCTTCAATTATTTTTAAAACATACTGATATAATAACCTTGTTATCTTCCATATACTTATATTTTTATATTTTAATGTCATGACCTATAACCATCTCTATTTACATCAAATGGATTACAAAATAATCATTCATGTTTATGGCGAACTACCACCTCACGAACCGATGTCATTCATTTTTCTATTACAAACCATCATAGATTTTTATAAGAATATATTAAATTTTTAAATATTTTATTTATGATATTTTTATACTTATATAATTATTATACCACACATACCTTCTTACTTTCCATTTTGTGGGAATACGATAATGTTGCTTGTGCGTACGGCGAACTATCATCTCATGAAGTGATGTGATTTGTTAACTCTTTACATGGAAGGTAATAAAGATAGTTTTAATTAAAATATGTGATATATATGATATAAAAATGATTCTATAATTTTAATATATTATTTATATTTATTTCTTTCAATATATATATAAAATGGAAATAGTGTTCATGCGTACGTATGACCTACTGTCTCCATGAATAGTGTATTTTATTTTCTATCACTCACTATTATGGATTACTCTAAAAACATATATACTAAACATATATTATGTTTATATAATGGATATAATTTTTAATATGATGTAACTATGATCAAATTAGTATTACTAGATTTAAAAAATCAAAACATATATAAAAAACAAAGCAGTCATTTCTGGAAATAAGACTTTAAAATGGAGTTTTTAATAAACGGGTAATAAAAGGTCATAGGTAAATAATATATAGTATGATATATATGATTAAATTTCTTTAGTAGATGTATAATAAACTTATATTTATTATATGTTATTTTTTAACATGTATTAATTAATTTGAGACTTAAGGTAATGGATTTTTGTCTCAATTTTATTTCATATGTACATATGTTATGTTATGCACCTATCTTTTTTAACGAGGTATATATAAATCCATTTTGAAACTTAATACCATGAATTTATTTATTCTCATGATATTTTAATTTTCATTTACTTTTAATCATTAATGGGTCTTACAATTCAAAGTTACCAAAGTGGTAAAGATTTTATGTTATAATCCCATCGTTTATCAGTATTGTTTATGATTATTTTTATGATGATGAAATATTATGATCCATTTCTTAATAAACTTATAAATATTATTATACTTTTCTTATTTAATTTTAATATATTTTTTCCCTCAATTTTTCTCTATTTATGCACTTAATAGTTCCAAATAATTTTTTTAAGAAAAAATCATCTTAATTTATCTCTTTGGTCCAAACCTACTTTTCTTCCAAAACCATGTCTTCTAAAAATGTTTTCAGATTTTATGTAACATCATTAAAAAATTAGTAAATAAATTTTTATCCATTTTTTAATTTTTTAAATATGTTTTTAATGGAATCTTCATGTTGTTTTCCAAACAATTTTCATTTGGTTTTTACCGAAAACGTGAAAGAAATATTTGTTTTTAACATGTGATCCCTAAAAAAAATTCTACTATCATGAACATTATTTTATTTGGAGCCTAATTTATAATTTTTTTTATTTTATTTTCAATGAAATGGATTTCCAAATTATTTTTATGAATTTTTAGTTTTAAAAAGTAATTTTCAAATAAAACTTATCTTCATTAAGAAATGTTCAATGTGATTTATCTTTCAAAATCATTCTCTATATAATATGAAATCCCCTGATTTAATTTTTACTTTTCTAGGGATATAAACCAAGGATTCCATAATTATTTTTTATTTCAATGGTTTATAATGAAAATATACTTATGAAACCCATTTTTATTCCATGGGTTATACCCTGATAAAATTATTATCAAACCCACTTCTTTCTATATAGGTTATTCAATGATGGAAATAATGAAATGATTATGAAACCTGTCTCTTTTACAAAGGTTATGATATGATGAAAGGTTTATCAATCCCATTTCACTTCATGGGTTATGATATGATGAATTTTTGATGAACTTGTGGAATATATATGTATGATTTTAATTATGAGATGGGTGGGACCTATATCTCCCTCTAATGCATTGGGTAAAGATTTATATCTCATGATATAGAAAGGACTAGAATGGGGATTAAAACTGGTTATATAAGGTACTTATTATGTTATGATGTTTTTGGGAGTGAGCCTTGATTACTATGATGGTTTAGGGAGTGAAACTATTCCAATATGATATCCTTAGTAGTGGGATTTGAATACAAGGGAAATGATTTTATATGCTTATGTGTTTGAAAAAAATTTATGTCTTATGCTAATGTTATATTATCATGGCTCATATTATTTAATTATATTATTATTCATGTCTTATGAACATCAAACATTTATTCAATGACATAATATTATAATCTTTGATATGCAAGGTGTAGTTTTCAAATGTTGTGCCCGTGTTCTCATACCCTTATTTTCATGTTATACTTTTGTATATCCCAATTTTACCCTTAAAATCATCTAAGTTAGTCATTTATTATGTTTCATTTCTCCAGGTTATTAAAAAATGATTTACAAATGATATTTCTAATAATGGTACTAGTTTTTAAGAACATATTGGAAGAAGATGTAGTTTACCTATGAACCAGTTGTTTGTGTTTCCAAGATTCCAAAGTCACTATACCTTTGTAATCCTTGGGCATGTGTTTGTGTAATGTAACAAATGTTCATAAAAAATAATATAATAACCAAGTATGATAATCCTAGGTCACTATAGTTCACCTGTACTGGGATACATCCAAGGATTATACACAATCAACGTGACTATGTACCAAATCTACTAAAGCAAACTACTATTACAAATTTATAGAGGACCCATTTTCCCTCATAGTTCACTAACTATCACAATTTGAAATCCCACTACTCTTTCGACTGAAGTGTACTCATTGGTACTTCAGAATATTCTTCCATTGATCACTTGAATAAATATATTTTACACATCATTTTTTATAACATGAATCTCATCATTCATCCACTCGATGAATACCACTTTAACACAAAATATCATGGAAATCCCTTTTAACTTGTGTAAGATTAAATTTCAGGAAAACCTTTCTCAAATTTCATGAAAATTTACAATCTTTCATGAAAATTCATAATTTCCTGAAACCCAAAACCTTTTCTTGAAACCAAAAATTTTCTTGAAGTTCTATAAACTTTTTGTGAAACAATATTTTTCATATTTATACATGTTATTTCATCATGGAAATAATGTTCTTATAAAACCTTCATGCAAGAAAATTCTTCATCAAACTCCTTCGTGAATTTAGAGAACTTAAATATTTATTAAGTATTAATCTCTCCAAAGGATAGTATTATTCAACTATTTATAAAATTTTCCACCCTTTAAAAAAAACTTTATTGCTCACCACTATATTTTTTTGAAACTCATTAATATGTTTGAAAAATTCACTACCTTCGTAAAACTTTATCCGGAATTATTGTAGTCATGAAACTTACCATATTTTATAAAACATTCTTCCACAAATCACCAATATTTTTTGAATCACCAATATTTTGTGAAACACCAAAAAATTATGAATTTCATTCCATTACCATATTTTCATAAGGTAGCACGGGAAATCCATATTTCTTGAAACTTTTTACTTCCTCTAAATTTTTTATCCCAAAAACATGGAATACACTGGAAAACTCCATCACCCTGTATTTGAAACTTGAGGATCCACTTATAGAGATAACATACCTCTATATTAAATCTTTTTCATAATACCTAATAAAATTTCATGCTATAAATCCACAAATGAAATTTTCAACCTACTTTTTCAATAAACACGGCCTACCCAAAAACACTACAAAGTCACCTTGAGGGATTTTTTCCCAACACACTACCACATCTATCTCTAACTCTTCTTCAAGAATCATCAAAGTATCTTTTTCATGAAAAAATAGTCTTAAGCATATGATAATAATTTGGATAGATGTTGATTACTAGATTTATCAACATCTTTGTAGAGATATAACATCTAGTAAATCGCCAATCTCCATGGAACTCAACTTCCTCAAATTCCTCAAGTCTGGATAAACTAATTATGAACATGATCCTTTAATTAGTAGATTCATCATCCTCTCAGCCAAATTTTCCAATCATTAGTAGAAAAATGGTCTCCATGAAATATTAGAAGTAATTCATGTTGGAGTTGGTGTCCTAGAACAAATTGTGTGTACACTAAATTTCATGTATATTCAATAAGTGAATATTAATTAAAATATATTATTAAATATCACTCATAGTTCTATGTGGCTTTAATGTAAAAATATCTCAAAGTATTTGTCACATTGAAAATGGAATAGTAGTTCCCTACTATGATAAGAACCTTAAAATTATACGATAATATTATAAAACCTAATTCTATAGTTAGATAAAATTATATGATGGGGAACATATTATGTTTACTATCAAGTGTGAGTAATCATAAGCATATGAGACTTCATCTCATGAATTCCACACTTTGTAATCTCTGAGATGGGAGATTATGAAAGAATACCCACCTGTATGAAATCTGTATATTTATGTGTCATTGGATTTTACTATCTATGAGTGTGTGTAATGATCCTTATAAATTAGTATTATTATTAATTCATATCATGACTCACACACATTGATGTATTTTCAAAAACCATGATGATACATTTCATGGAGGATTTGTGTGTGTTGGACGAGTCCCAAATGATAAGTTATTAATGAATAAGTTGCGGAAGGATTTATCTCTTCGATATTTATGAAATTTTATATCTTATTCCTATGAAAGAAATGGAAGCATTGAAATAAATTTCATGTCCATGGTGATGTAGAAATTTTCATTCAGGATAATCAAAGAACGATATGCCAATAATTAAGGCTGATGACAAAAGTATGCAACCTACTTAATGATATATCATGATAAAGGAATTATAATACACAGTAAAAGTTCATACGTGGTTTTTTTGTAACATATCTTATTACTATATGGGTTCCTTAACTAGTTGCAAAAAAATAATCTTGGACTTTAGGCAAACCCACCTAATTCCACAAAGGAAGAGGCCTATAGGTTCACACGTAAAGTGTTTCCTTTGATCCTAGTTGATTATTATTTATATTTAACAATAGGAATGAATATTATTCTCCATATTGAGAGTTAATATTTATTCAATATTTATTAAATGATCTGAAATATTAAATAAATATTTAATCACAAGTTAATAGTTTAATTACACAGATATATAATATTTATTTTTCACTTGTTATTCACACTATAATAAATATTTATTTATTTATTAAATAAATGATTTATTTATTTATGAAAATATTAAAAAAATTATTCACTAGTCTATGAATATAATATTTATTTATTTATTGAATGAATAAATATTTAATAACAATATTAATTTAGAAATTTGATAAATTTAGTGGAGAACAAGTCGAATGAGATTGGGTGTGGAAATAAATATTAATTTGTAAGATCGTAAAATAATATTTATTGTTACCCTAGTTAGTGTATGTCATGAGATAAAATAATAATATTTTTTTATTACATGTAATTAGATACCATATGGATTTAATAAATTATTAAGGGTCTTTATACAATTAAAAAAATATTAAACACTAACCTTGGGTCTATAAATATAATTTTATTTCATTCTAGTGAAGGTGAATTGTTGTAAACAATAGATTCCTCTCAAGATCCTATTCCTCATCTCATCATATTAGAAAAAAAAATAAAAAGAGAGATTCCTTCAATCCTAAAGGAACATAAAGTGATCAAAGGTGAATAACAAAAGATGATCAATTGGTCACATTGGCACCCAGAGATTCGTTGTAGTTTTTCAAAGATTGAAGGAGAGGGTGTGTATCACCACTAGAGGGGATCTACTATGGGTCCTCAAAACACAATTATGTTACACTAAATGGGTTAGAATCATCAACATACTCAATAAAGAAATATATCAAGATTGATGTAATATTTATTTTTGTTCTCAAATTAATTATAAATTTAACATGAAAAGATCTTATTTTGGTTTCGGTGACCTTCATTTCCAAAAAACTCTTTGAAATTTTTTGTTGTACATGATGTTTACATATTATAAAATATGTGAATGATCCAAAAAATCTAAAAAAATACAAGTGTTTAATTTTACTAACATGTTCTTCCACTGCACCTGAAACTATCAAGTTATATTAAAGCAGTTGCATTCAAATTTATAGATATTTATTTGATTGTTGATCATTACACATTTCAAAGTTAAATTTCATTTAAAATTCTAAACATTATTTATTTGATCATTGAGATCTCTTATTACTCATCTTAATTGCTTTCTTACATAATCAAGAACAATTAATAATTAATGAAGATCACAAATGATGAACTCATCTAGAGGTTCCAAGAACTCTGGATGGATAACATAAAGTTACAGAGTGTGAACTCTTTTGTCACATGTCATGTATCCTTGTTCATTACACAAGGACACCCATGTGGACTCCAAGTCATAATGTAATGAATAAACATCATGTGAAATAAATTCACTATATTTTTACCATCTAGGGTAGTACACAGATTTTTTGGACTACATGTTGTATAATCCATGTGTTTTCATGGAAAAAAACATGGGTTCAATATGTGTCAAGTAATTAATACACTATGTGTATTTTATACACGATGTTCATAGGATGGAATCCATTAAATTTTAAGTACACATCGTGTATCCTTCCTACACATCATGTACCTCATTAATGTCTATGATAAGTACACGTCAAGTCCCTAGGATTGTATAAAAGACATCCAATGGAGTAAAATACATGTTGTGTGGTCATCTTGCACACACCGTGTACTTTAACTGTTTATGCATAAATATTAAATTTAATTAATTAAAACATTAAAACTCACAGATATTTCTTCCATGAGTCATTAAATTTAAAGTACACATCAATATTTAGGTTTTATATTATATTAAATTAATTATTAATTCTGAGTATTTTTTGAAACTACAAGTCATGTATGGTAATTTTATAGTAAAGACTTGGCATACATTGACTAAAAATTAATTTTTTATTGAAATAGACCCTTTTTAAGCGCTGATGTTGAATCCATCATGACATCAAGACTTAAACAGAAAAATAAAACCCCAATGGACCAAAACTCAAGATCTAAAACAACTCTCACTACAAGAGAGAAGCTCCTCCCTACAACAGAAAACATTAAGTTCATCTTCCATTATCTCATCGCAACATGGAAAACTATATGATGCTAAAGATCATGGGTCTGGTACTAATGGCCAAATCCATACCCTATCAAACATCTGATTCTGAAAAGACATGAAACAATGAAACCTCTTTTCCTTGAACCACATTTGGAGTAGCTTCTTGTAGGAGAACGGTTGGAGAATCCCTTAAGATGTGGACCACCAAGGATAAAACAAAAATCACTTCCATAAATAAATCATAGTCCTCCTTATATCAAAATCATATAAAAACTAGAATGAAAAATCAAACATAAACCAAACAACAAGTTTTCTACCATCTGAGAATCAAATGGTGATTTCAGCTCTTATTTATGGATTTTTCAGTAGGAGGAAGGTGAGTAAACCTACATAGGGAAACAAAAAGGCTCACAGATAGTCTAAGATCCATAAATTCAACATCAAAACATGGATTTAGCACAAGGAGAAACCAACATTGTCACATGGACTCAACAACACGAAACAACTAATCCAAAACCATATACGACTGCGAAGGAAGAAGAACATCACCAGTATTCCCAAAGGTATTCTCACCGCCCAGATCCCATCACCACCAACTAGTTCACATGTGAAGACTACAGATAATCACCCATTACACACACTAGATAAAAGGCGGGAGTCCTAAAGCAGTTGGATCTAGAAACTTAGTCACGGGCCAACACCACGCCGCCATGGGAGACCCTATCCAACGTGGAATGAATCAGGCGAGGAGGGGATTTCAATGGTGAAAAGGGAGAGACGACCGAGTCCATGAATCGCCTCCTCAAAAAAAGGATATGCTTCTAGATCTTGTAAAGAAAAAGGAGGGGAGACACGTCAACCCGAGGAAAAGGAGCCGATGACGAGGGGAAAACCCTAACATGCAATGCCCCTTACGGCATCATCCTCAACCTATCCATTCCTCAGCATGCATTAAATCTTACAGGAAATGTAATTTTCTTGTATTCGATGTGTCATTTACTTAAAAGTACATACTATGAAATTACAACACATGTTGTGTATGAAATGTGTTTTTTGAGCGCATTATATACAATAAGGATCATCCTGAGTAGTTCAGATGGGTACTCGCCAAGTTTCTTCAATGTAAAAAGTGGTGTATTATTTTTATTAAATTTAAAATAAAGTAAAATTATTTATTTTATTTAAAATCATAAAATATAGGAATCTCTAGGAAAATTATATGGAATAATATAAAATGAATTAATTGTTTAATAAGATAACTAATAGGATTAATTTGTGTGAATTTTATCTTATTAAAGAATTAATTGAAATAAATGCTAACTAGATGTTTTAAATGTGTAGTCATTGCATATGTATGACCAAACATAAGCTTTTACTAGACCAATGTATTTGTTGGTTTTATTTAATTAAATTTTATTTCATGGTTTTACAATTATTTATAATAAAATTAAATATGATGGTCTATGTGTCATCCCTCCCTCCTTTATTATATATGATATGTGTGTCCAAGGTTGTTTTATGTAATTACCCTTAACCAATCCTTTGGTTACCCTAAAATACATGTGATTTGTAAAACATATATAATAAAAGGAATATCTAAAGGTGTATTGAATTATTTCAAGGTGAAGTTGAGGTAGAGGTTGTTCAAGTTAGAACTAATACAAAACCAACATGGGTGATACATAGGTGGAGAAGTGGGATGATGCAACTCATTCCAAGACCAGTGCAACGAGTTTTCCCCTAGTTTTATAGGATGATTTATTATCCACTCAACAAATAAACCATTAGATAATCTCATGATCATGTAGTTTATTTATTTATTATATTTCAATCTAAGAATTATTTATTTTATGGTTTCAACTCTGCTATAACATAAATAAAAGATTTAACATTAAAAGATGGAATTAAAATAAAAGGATTATGTGTAAAAAAAATCAATACATGGTTAATCACTTATGTAAAATCCAATTAATATTAACAAGACATGTAAAAGATGAAGTAATAAAACTTAGGAATAATAAAAAACTCAAGTTAATATTAAGTCATTATACCTTACATTATCTGAATAAATACAAATCATAGGTAAAGTGTCAGTTTATTCCATAGGTGTGGAAAATTTTAATTACTGGGGAGTCTTAAATAAGATGATGGGTTGACTTAACTAAAATTTTATTGAATTTAATATCCATATTCTTTTCAATAAATATTTAGACACCAGTGTTGAAGAAATCTGAGTTGGGATTTCAAGATTAGGTAATCCTCCAAATAGAATAAGGAGCTATAAACCCACAATTGGAAATACTACCTATCTAAACATCTTCTTGTGGTTTTCAAAGATATATTCTGGATCATAAGGAGAGAAATATGGATCCTTTAAACTAAAATGTCTAAGGTGATGGTACATTCCGAGTTTAATGGTGAGGTTCATTCATACTTGATAAAATATTGGGAGACATGATAAAATTAAAATTATTATTTTTGTAAAGACTCTGACCCCAGTTTCCCAGATTTGGTGCCTTAATTTATTAAATTTTTATAATAAACATGGAATTATCATCTCAAAATACCGAATAGTTTAGTAGTTTTGGAATATATATTATGTATATGATCTTTCCATTGCAACCTAAAATGAAATATAGCATAGAAACTCCTTTGGAAACACCCATAAACTCCTATATTATCCCTCCAAGTCATTCATAATATTCATCTTCACATTCTGGGGAAAATAATACATAATAAATGGGTGATCCCTGATGCTCATTAAGGGTAAGTAATATATTAGAAGATAATATAAACAATAAGGCATGGTTAATGATTGAAAACACATATCTTTAAAACATAAACTTTAACATATTATGAAAATCATAAAAGGTGGACAAATAATTCCATAAAAATAATCACATGAGAAAGAAGTTTAATAATGGATATTATACTGGTAAAATATTCACATGGATTATCAATTAATAAAATAATAATGATGGAATTCATAATGCCATAAATATGAAATATACCATTGAGGACTTGTCTAAGACCTCTAAAAATAGATGGTCAAGGCCTTCACCAAAACCATATCTAAAAATGGGAAGGGCCTCATCCAAGTCCATATCTGTTTTGTCTCATGAGACCTACTGATGCATTGGGGGCCTATAGGGGTATCCAAAAATCACTTACTAAGTCTATTGAATTATAAATATGAATTAGGTTTAATATAAAAAACATAAATATATATATATATGAAATGTAAATAACTTTCCCCATTTTTTAAACATAATCAATAACCATTCTGAGTAGTATGGTGAATTATATCAAGATAAAACATCCATATTCTAACTGATCATAATAAATTTAATATAATATGATATATATTAATAATAAGATATAAATCTCAATAAAGTATAAAATTCAATAGAGGTGTTAAAATATCTAAAAATACTCTAATAAAATCATTAAGTAATTCTTGAGTGAAATACCCTTTTACTTTGTAAGGAAGAGTTCTTTTGGAAAATAGTTTTTATTTGTCATAATTTTTTGTATAAAACTAGTAATGAATGAATATAGTTTTTCATGATAAAATTATATATTTCATAAAAATAATGATTTATTGAAAGAGATTGTGTGTGGTATATGAAAATGGGTAAGAAATCGAGAAGTTCCCTTTAATCGATCTTGAATTTCTGGTAGAATTGAGAAGGGAACCTTGTAAAACATGTATTTCCCTATAAAATAAATATGAAATGATCTAGATAAATGGTTTTGGAACATATAAAAAAATTAAAATAATTATATAAAAATAATTAAGAATTAAATTGGTCTAAAGAGGTATAAAACATAACCCAAATGAAACTGGAGGTTTGGGAAGAAACCCTTACCACTTTGTAATGAATCAAATCATATGAAAAAAAATTATAATCATCGAATGAAACATTAAATATCATGGAGAAAAATTGTTTCATGATATGATACATAAAATTTTATTATACGTACACCACATATAATAAATAAGTGGAAAATAATAGAAATATCACGGAAGTAAAAGTGAGATGAGAAACCCCTTACCTTATGTCTGAATGTGTTCTGCACTTGAACATAATGTTTTGGATAATAAAATTAAATCCATTAATTAATTAATTAATAACTTTATATATATATATTTTATTAATTATATTTTTATTAAGTTCATTTAGGGTCTTATTTATGAGTTATATAGTTTAATTTCATTATTCGAGATCATTCGTTTTCTTAGTTTTCATGATCGGTTTGCTTATTTATAAGTAATGATGTTCATGTAAAATTGGTATAATTATCAAGAATTGGAATTATATGTTATTAATTAACATAAAGAAGTGTAATTGGTATTATATATTTTTTTCTATATATGATACTCAATCATTAGATATCATGTTAATGATAATCGTTTAGATTAATTTTAGTGGTTTTAGATTATAATGAACTCATTTTGTTTTATCATTTAGTATTATGTAGATATTTTACTTCCAGAACATAAATATGGTTGTGATATAAATTATAAAATATATCTCAACCATTAAAATATTTTTAGGAACATCCCTGAAGATAGGAAAGGAAAATGAAAACTTGTTGTCCCTTAAGGTGATAAAACAACACCTCACCAATGACGTTTCCATTTTTAGAATAAAAGGGAAAGGAGAACGGGCTTGATGATGGATTAATCCATTAGAATAATATCATTAAAATATATAAATCATAATAGAGTTATCATTCCACATAGATAATAGTATGTTATGATAGAATAAGAAAATAAAAGAACATGAAAAGAAATTAAAAGAAAAATAAAGAGGTTTTTACCTTTTGATTTTCTCCATCTTGAGAAACTCCTTAAGGAAAAGGTTTTGGTATTTTGATGTGACCAAGAGATATTGGGTGTGTAGTAGGGTATTAGGAAGAGTATTGGGTAGAAAATTGATAGGGCTCAAATCTTGGAATGCGTGAGGAGAAGGGGTGGTATTTATAGTGGCAGAGAGGGATGTTTTTTGAATATTATATTCCTTTAATATTTTGGCCCAATACAATGAATAGTTTGAGAATTATTTCCAAATATATTAAAATAATTAAGTATATTTCGATATTATGGGCTTACATTAGACATACATCACCTATGACTTCATAATTTATGCATTTAACATTTATCATAAATTTTCGTATTTTACTATTCACCAAAAAATCAAGTATTTTATAAAAATTACAAAAAATCACCATAACCATTTTTCGAAATGTAGAATTAAAATATAAAATCCATTTTATGAAAATAATTTTCTAAATATGAGAAATTTAATTTTTTATTCGAAAAATACATATTTTAAAATTATAACAAATTTTATAACACTTTGAAAAATTAACTGAGGTCTCATAAAATTATCTTAAAATAATAAGACAAAAAAATAATAATTTATGAATACATTTTACGAAAATAAATTTTATTTTAAATAATTTTATTAATTATAAAATTTAATACAAACATTTATGATTATAAAAATATGAACACTTAATCAATAATTTCTAAAACATTTATTTACTTGTACTATGATATAATTTTATAATAATACCACTTATAAGATGTATAAATTTTATTTATACTTTTATAGGTGAGGTTATTATTATAATGGCCACATTACTTTTCCTGAACCAGGCTGGGATTTCATCTGACCTTACAACCAACCCATTTCGTGGCATGGCCCAAAAGGTGTTCCTGATCCCCACTGGCTAGAAACTAGTGTCAGGCAATAAGGAAAACACTCTGTGAATGATTTTTTCCCAATAAACAAGGATCAAATGAATAAATATAACAAGTATAAGAACCAAAAATAACTAAACCTCAAATAAATATACAAAATGGATTCAATTATAATAGTTCGATAAAACAAAAACTAAATACAAAACTAAAACCAAACATGCTATATGATCTCCACGTGACCTCTTAGTCACCACCAAACATAACACAGACATGCTCCAACTACAAGCACATGAACCTGAAACCTACACCTACAAAAAAATAGGGTCTACCAACACTGAATGGTAGAAATAGGGTGTGAGATTAACAGTTCAGTAGGAAGCCACAATAGCATCCATACCTTTCCTTTCCCAAAAACAATCCATAAACACTAGTTTGAAATAGATATATAAAAATAGGTTTTCCTCATTTTAGTAAACCTACATATATTAACTTTTTAAAACAAACACACATGACACATCTCCATTTTCAAAATGTTATAACATTTTAAAACCCAAACCCAAACCAAAATCCAAAGAAAACTATACCAAGAAATGTTGAGAAATAAATAGTAAGAGTAAACAAGAAACCAAATTCAGTAAAAAGTAAACAAGAAATATAGGTAGTAACCATGTGAATTTCCTAAACATCCCTGGAGTGATCCTTGGACGTACTCAAGCCAGATCAAACAACTGGAATGTGGTGAAACTCCATAGTCTATAACCAACTAGACGCTCTAAACTAGCCAATCCAGTGGCACTACCCACCTTGCCACTAATCCATCCAATGGGTACCAACCTTTCTAATTGATATTGATAAGAAACCATCACTCAACCCTCTAAAGATTCCCAGTAAACCCTTGGTAATAGTTCACTATGTAAGTAGGAGTCCCTCACATGTGTGACCCACCTTACCATCCTTCACTGCACTTTCCTACCCCAAACACTAACACCACCTATATGATAATCCTCAAGGGGAAATGATAAAGAGGGATGCCTATTATATAAAAAATCAATCATAAGTTCCAACCAGTCCATCATATTACATGATCTTTTAAATCATTTCTCAAAATATTCAAAGATTCCAATCAAGAATTTATGCATCCAAAACCACACTTCATTTCCCAGACATTATAAAGTTCCAACCAGGCCTCACATTGAGTCAATTTCAAATAAACTTATAAATAATTTCCAAACCATTTCCAAAATTATATGAAACACCATTTTCAAATACACAATGATAAATGGACCTTCACCTTTCAATATCAATTCCTTTCAAATCCATGATGAGAACACACAATATATTTAATGATTCCAAATGGGCTTTCAAACCATTTAGAGACCAATCATGTCCCAAAATACCAAATAGTACTATTTTTAAATGCAACATTTGAAACCAATTTCAAAACCACATTGAGACCATGAACCATTTAGAAAAACATGTAGGCTTGAAGATAATTGGGAGGAGGAGGAGTTATAAAGGTTAAGTTTTTTAGAAACTGGGTTTTATTGTTAAAGGTACTTGTCCAATAACATTATCATTTTTTTCCCATACATGTGTTCACATCAATCACACATGTATGTGACCACATCCAATGGAACAAATCAAGTGTTTCATTTAATCACACAAAATACCTTTAAAGGAACTCCACAAGCTTCCAAACTAACACAACAAAGCACATGTAAGTATTACACATACAGGTCACCAATTTCCACAAGCAACATAAAATTTTTAATTTACCAATAATATCATAACATAACCAAAGCTGAACACTTCTCAAAACAAATAATTTGATTTTAAAAGAACACTTTTCATTTCAACAAACACCTTGAGTGAATATATACATGGTCATATTTAAAGAACCACTTTGAAAACCATTTTTGAAAAATTCTACCAAAAACTGAGAATCACAATAAACTAAGTACATCACAAGCATGAAAAACATAATTATAAATTTATTAAAATCACCCAAGAATCAATGGAATTCATCATAAAGTAAAATCATGGATACACCTACCTCAACGATGTGTGAATGAAAAGAGACTTCGGTATAAGAGAGATCCAAGCCCGAGACACAAACCACACTCCCTAACATTCAATAAATCGAACCAAACATCAACCCTATCCATTACGATTCGTCCAAGAGAGTAACCCGCCAAGATAAAAAAAATGAGATATGAGAAAAGGAATAGGGGGAAAAGAGGTCAAAACCCTAAAAACCCACCTTATATATTTAGAAGAGCACCCAAGAGGGTAGGAGAGCCAATGGGAGGGGGGTTTTGGGACCCCTTCCTGCACAAAAAAAGAACAAGTGGGAGGGGCCTTAATTGGGGATAAAAAGAGGGGAGTGTATATTAGGAATTTTAAGGTTTTAAAAATATGGGTAGATTGCACAATTTGGCCGCACAGTTTACCAAATCATGTGCTAACCATGTGGTAGCTACTATCCAGGAGAAGATCGACCATACTTCCAAACCATATAGTTTGACATACCATGTAAAAATTGTGTGGTAGCTTCTTCCCCAAATTCTATACCAACTGCATGATTACCTGGGTTGGTCCACACAGTTTCCTAAACCCTACGCCCAAACCATGCGAGGTCAAGACACCACCCAAAACTTTCAAAAACCTAAAAATTTAAACCTAGACTAGACCTGCCTGAATGGATCTAAGGCCTTTATTTTTATTGATTTTTTGATAACCCCACTTTCAAGGGATGAGGGGGAACCCTTACAAGGCCCGTAGGCTCAGAGATTACATGGCCCGTAAGCTTAGGAGATTACATGACCCGAAGGTCTTAGGGAATTCAACCAGACTATCTACAAGTAACTGCCCCTCCCCAGCATTTTCATCCTGATAGTAGCTCTCCACCTTTGCATGACCGTCTGGCTAGGCTTCCCATGCAAGCATAGGCCGGTACCGATGGCATAGTAATACCCTCTCATTCTGGCAATCCATTTGGCTCTGCTCTGGTGAGTGCACTTGCTCTGAATCCTCTTCTCGGGCTGCTTCATTTTTTGTAGTGTGTATGGGGCCTGCGTTCATGTGGCCTGAAGGCCTTGGGGTGTCCCTAAGGCATTAAGGTGGCCCTAAGGCCTTGAGAATCAAATGGCCTGAAGGCCTTGGGTGGCCCGAAATCCTTGCAGGACCCGAGGACCAAACCGGTGGCCCGAAGGCCCAAATGGATGGATAGTTCCAGCTGCTACAGTAATGAATAGTGCCTGCTACAGTACTGCTACAGTAACCCAGAAATAAGCCTCCACCTGGATTTGATCTCGGGTCTCTTGGATGCACCTAGCAAGTCCTCACCAACTGGGTTGAGGATCTTGTGAAAACCTAGACTAGACCTAAAACTCAATCCAAGGACCAAGATCAAGAAAAGAATAAAATAAAAGGATTTTAAAGGTCATATTATGACAATTCTCCCCAACATAAACAATTTTTCCACCATAAATTCACCTAGCCAAATGATAGAAAAAACTTGATCTCATGTCCGATCAAAACCAAAAGAAACCATGAACCTCAGGGTAACCTTTCACTTTACAAGATACACCTGATCAGTCAAGAAGAAACCATAGCACAATAATGATGGGATAACACAATAGGGTTCTCCCCACTACAAGAACTCAACCAACACGATTAACATTTAAACTCCCAACATAATAGAACCTAAACAGAAACACCAACCACCCTTCCCAAGGATGTCTAACGCGATAACTCCCAACATGAACTTATCCAACTTCTCCGCATGAGTTAAACCACACCATCACTAGAACTAAAATTTCTCCACATAACCTAGACCTCCAACATAAGGGGAAACCCATGAAAGGAATTAAAACCATACAGAAAACACAATAAAAATTTACAAACATCAATTTCGACAAGTAAGGATATTACCAATTGAGAGGAAAAAAACTATGACCAAAACTTACCTGCATAAGGGTTATGCACACCCAAGGAACAAAAACCAATTAATGACCCATATTCAGATAAACATAACCACCTGAATTAAAAAGAACCAATCAATCATACTATTACAACAAAAATATGGACTTATAATAGTGGAAAAATGAAAACAAGGAAACATCAAATGTCTAAGGTTCCCCATGGGCACAGCAATTTCAAACTATGTGTGAGCTTCACTCTGAGGTATTTGGCTGGAGACCTAATGATTGAACCAATCCCTACCTCAAATTTAGGCACTGCCATCCTTTGATTAAAAATTATTCTATATAAGAATCTTCCAACATAACTTCTCTAGATGATCCAGACGGCCGCAATGATGGAAATTTTTTAGAGTATTACGATAGGACAGCTTCCCATGACAAAACCAACCACACTAGTGGTATAAAACCAAATGGTCTAATGAATTTTAGATCATACCCAATGAAATAGAATTTTAAGAAATAGGTTCACCTATCACACACCTCTTGCTAGATGGGGAACCTTCATGGTAAACAAGAGATATCGAATTTCCAACTATCTCTGTTTTGGAAACCATCTCGGCTAAAACACTCCATCCACTAACTTCTCAAAATGAAGATACTTGGAGGAGAGTACTCGTACCTTGATATATGGATGAAGACCCCAAATTAAAAGAGAATCCTTCAACAGATTCTATGACACTACCACCAAAGAAAAGGAAACCAGATCCTTGAAATGTTCAATATAGGCCTTCACTATCTGTTGTCCTTGTTGAATACTCATGAGCTCTTCCCTTTTCTTCATATTCACCTCCTCAGGTATAAACCATTAGAAAAAGGTAGACTTAAACACTTCCCACATCATCCAAATATGCATCGATGGAGGGAAAAACAACTTCCATTCATCCAAAGATTCTCCCTTAAATAAATCTAGAAAATAATGAACTCTAATAGCTTCAGGAGTTCCCAAATATTAGAAGACATTTTCAACTTCATCAATCCACCTTGCTTCCTCTAACAGACCCCGATCACCATGATAGACAGACAACACTTGAGAGGAACCAGAAACTGGGAAAGACTTACTCAAAACTTTGGGGAACTTTCTAGTCATAATATTCTAAATAACACAAATAACACGAATTCAAAATCCACATAAATGTAAAACAAAATTGGAAATAACATCCCAAGCCAAAATAATTTTCTCACAAACCAAACACAAAAAAACAAAACAAAAACCCCACTTTCCAAAAATCACCACTTCCATTTTAAATTTCAAAAATACCTTCTTATAAGGCCACTTTCTAAAAGCAAAAATACATTTTCATAGGAAAAGAACCCATTTTTTCAAGGAAAACTAAACCCAGATCATTTTTCACTCAAAACTATTTTAGAAAACATAAGTCAAACCACTAACTTCAAATACCCACCCATGGAATCCCATGAACCATCGTATCTGTGTCCATCCATTCCCACTTGAATCTTCTATAAAAATGTGCCAATATGAACTTTCCATATAAACCCGAACATAAGTGGATGTTCATAAGGAATACTAGGGATCTCACATTCTATCCCATTATAAAACTCAAGAACTTATCAAATTCTAACTCAAATCGTTTTCTCTTTTAGAAATCCATTTTTCAAATTCCAAATCCATTGAAAGGAATAATTTTCATTTTAAAAACCATTTTCATTTTAAAATATTACTCACATAAATCAAGACCAAAACAAAACATAACTCACAACAAGATACTGGAATGAAGAACTAGTGTATACACTTAACTCGCCAACACAGTAGTGGTCCATGTCCCAGGTATGCATCAACACAAAGAGGATCATGAACCATGCACTTGGACTCCACATGGGTCACTACTCTATGTGACATAAAAACATGACACCAGCTCTCCTCCATTATCATTTATCAATCTAAAACAATCCAAAAACTGGGACAAATACTCAAAACCCAGACTACCCCTAGAAACTCAAGGATCAGAATGAGTAAGAGTCTGTAACACTCTTCCCATACCTACCTCCTGAGTTCTGACAGTCCTAATCTCCTAAAACATGACACCCCAATTAATAATAACCTCCTTTGATACCATTTTTTCATGAACTAGGTTGGGATTCCATCTAACCTAACACTTGTCCCATTCTATGACATGGCTTGAAGGGTGTTCTTGATCCCCATGAGATAGAAACTAGTAGTGGGTATCAAGGAAAACACTATAGGAATGATTTTTTTCCAATAAAAAATGATCAAATGAATAAACAGAACAATCAGAAAATATGACCATAATTAAATTACGAATAAATATACAAAATTAATTCAATTACTGTAAAAACCTGGTTCTTATTTTTGAGGTATGGGTTTCTCCTTTTCTCCTTCCCTTAAGTGTTTTTGAGAAAATAAGGAAATGGGGAAATCCCAAATTTTTGAAGTACACGCCGTGTACTTTTCCACACCCCGTGTACTTTTGGCCGTGTGGGATGACTACATAGGGTGTGTAGCTGTGTCGGCGACGAAGGGTGTAAAAGCTGACTACACACCGTGTAGTGGTCCTTTACATGTCGTGTAGTCAGTCGGCAGGCGAAATAGTAAGGTTCTAGAAGCAGCTATCAGCTGGGCGACAGTACACGCCATGTAGTCGCGAATACATGTCGTGTACTCATATCGATGGGGGAACAGTGCCACGCTGGTGGGAAACCTCCAGAGGAACAGTTAAAAAATGGTAAGTACACGCTGTGTACTTTTTTTTCACTTAAAATTGGCAGTAGCCACCCCTGTTCACAGGGAAGGATTAGAACCGGAGGAAGGAGTGGGAGATGAGTCCGGAGCTTTGGAGATCCGCCGAGCACACTTCGGGAATCCGTTTTCTGCACCATCGATCTCCCTGGAACTGCACGGGAAAGACCTCCCATCTCCCTATGTAGTTCTTGCCAATTATTCTTCTAAGGGAAGTTATTTACATTTAAGTGAGTTTTATTTTACCTCAGATCTACCTCATTCTAGGACGATTCGTGGAACGTCGTTCGGGTATACTGATCAGGGGTGTTTAAGGTAGGTGGCTTGGTGTTTTAATTTCCAACTGTTGTGCGTTTGTGTGTATTTTTTGGATACGAACCCATGTTGGGGTGTCGCGTGGCTGAGGAAGTGGCTATTTTAAATACCTAGAATTGAATAAGTAATTAATTGTGATAACAAACTGCTATTTGGGATCACTTCTTGGATCCAGGACCACCCCGGGGGTGCGTTCCTCTGTTTAGCCATTTGGCCAGGATACCCGCGGGTAAACCTTTAAAGTAATGACTGTATAATTTCCTTGAGAGAAATTTCTTGTGTACTACTTGTTTACATGTTGGGAATGGCCCGGTTACCTGTTTAGCCTAAGGGCAGTGTTGTGATTAGCCTGTGGGCACTGTACTATTTATCTTGTGGGCGACTTCTTCCGTGTCTGTGGGCAGTTGATTCTGTGCCTGTGGGTGACACTACTTACTCCCGTGGGAAATATCTGCATGCCTGTGGGCAGATTCTTGTGTTTGGATTCTCTTTACCTGAGGGTAGGGGTTTATGTGTCTGAGGATATTGGCATATTACTTAGAATATTCATTGTGGTTATATTTTAAATTAAATGATTAAATGGATATTAAAATGGTAATATAAATGGTTAAGTTAGTTACTTTTCAGTACTGCTTACTATATTGCATTTTACTACTGCACACTGTTGTTTCATGATTTCACATAGTTGGGCACGGGCCTTTGGTGAGTGCCTACTAGGATTTATTTCTCCCACCCTGTTTGGTTCATGCTTTTCAGCCCAAAAAGATTATGTTTCTAAAGGTGTAGATAAGGGCAAGGGCCCTTATACAGGTACTTTATTGCTGCTGAGGAGTAGGGGATCATGGGACCAGGCTTAGGCTCGCGATGATACCGGCTGTTTGGTTTTGCTTTTTTGTACTCTGCATTGTATTGTACTGGTATGTAACATGTTCTGGCTGTTTTCTTAGAACTTGAGACATGTTGCATCATATCTATATAACTGGTTGGTTATCTTTCACTGCAGTTGTTATATTAAATATGTATGGTTTATTCCTTCCGCTTTTGTTGTATTCTTTTTATTTTTTTTCTCTGCACTAAAATTTGACAAATGAGGGCATAGTTTCCCCATTATCATACCTGGGCCCTCACTACTAGTCGGCAGCCTCTGGAATTTGGGGAAATGGGCTTGAGGTTATGTGGCGAACTGGGTTCGGGGAACCCAATGAGTGGCACCCGGAACCGGGATGTTACAAAGTAGTATCAGAGGAATTCTTTTCTTTGACTTACTATTTGGAGCCGTAGTCAGGGATAGGAGAGGAATGGTAGTTGGTAATAAGTTGTGCCCGGGCGTAGCTAACCCGTGTATAAGGAAAATCCAGTCTACCTCATATTTTTGCAATTTTTCTAAGTTTTCAAATTTTATAGTTGATTGATTTCACCATTGGGTGACACACTTGTGATTGTGTTTCTTATATTTTATCCATGGGTTTATTTAGTTGCAACCCGATGAGATGATGGTATTCCATCTCATGCATCATTTAGGAACATGCTAGAAATCACATGTCATGCATAGTTCCATGCCACGTAGGTGCATTAGAAATTGCATGTTGTTGTGATAGTTTTTGTGCTAGAAAATCATGCTGTTGTGATAGCTGCTTGCTAAATACCTTCTATCTGATAGGGTATTTTTGTGTGAGCCTATCATTAGAATGAACGCCAAACTTTGGTTTTTGGGGAGTATGGTCCCCCATTTACCAGAATTTGGTGGATCATTGACTGATTATTTTATTATAACACAGATAAGATGCCAAACTTTGATTCGCAGGGAGTATGGTCCCTCACGGATCGGGATTTGGAACATAGGTGTTGTTTTCAGAATTTTCTGGGTTCCGGAGAAGTTTCTGAGGCATACTATCCGGAAAACCCAGTATACACACCGTGTGGTTCTTTGAACATGTTGTATATATTCTTCTGTTCGGGAAGAAAGTGAAACTTTTTGAGTACACGCCGTGTACCCTAAGTACACGCCGTGTAGTCTCTTCCTGTGTCACAAACCGTGTGGGCAGCGACACGGGGAAGGGAAGATCCTGGGGTGAACATGCCATGTAGCTTCTATACACGTTTTGTAGTGTTGACCCGGATACCCGGCTGTGTAACTAACAAACACGGGCCGGTGTAATCATTTCTTAAACACGCCGTGTCAATGAAGAACACGTCGTGTAGTCTGACCTGAGGACCCGGTCGTGTAACTAACAACACGGGTCAGGGTAATCCTTTTGTGTACACGCTGGGTGTATATAGAACACTCCCTGTAGTTTGAACCATGTATCCGGCCGTGTAACTAACAACACGGGTCGGCGGAGCTCGTCTAGTACATGTCGTGTACCTATGGGACACGCCATGTAGTCTTTCCGGAGGACAGACCGTGTGGAGTTAGCCATGTGGCAGGGGAAATGGGGTGGTGTACATGCCGTGTGTGGGTGTAACACGCCATGTAGTGTCAAGCTGAGTAGTCGGCTGTGTCACGAATGACACGGGCAATTGGAAATTACACCATACACACCATGTAGATATTATACACGCCGTGTAGTTTTGTCCAATGGGAGTCGTGTGGCTTGGCCGTGTAGATGGACCAGGGCAGGGGAAGAGAAGTCAAGTACACATCGTGTAGTCAGTATACACGCCGTGTAGTCTTGTTTTGAAAATCTTGAAATTCCTTCTTCCTCTTATTCCCCTTGTGGTTCCTTCACTTTCAGTATTTGATAATGTGGATCTAAGGTGTTCTTTTGACCTTGTAGAGTCATGACTCTGAGACGACCACGCATTGTTTGCCAGGAGAGAGGTGACGGTTATACTCCAGAGATGGTGGGCAATGGGCTACCAGTGGATCCACCAGCAGAGCTAGATGCGGTGCCAGCCGTTATACCGAACACAGGCACGGATGCACAGTTTTGAGAAGGCTTTATCTGGTTCATGCAGACCTTTCAGAGAGCACCACAAGCTGCCACATCTATAACTGAGCTGACATGTACCTTCCAGCAGCAGCATCCACCTATGTTTTCAGGGGATGGCAGACCACTGGCTGCGGAGTCTTGGCTAGGATCGATGCAGACTATTTTCAAGAATCTTGAGACGCCTCCATGGTGGAGGGTTAAGTTCGCGACGTATATGCTGTGTGATTCCACCAAGAGGTGGTGGTATGTTACCACCCAGACAGAGCATCACAGAGACATGGTGCATAAATATTTTTAGGAATTATTCTATGAATTCTTCTTTCTAGAGATGCTGAGGGAAGATAGAGCTTGAGAGTTCATGAATCTACAGCAGGGCACTATGTCGGTGATGGATTATTCTACTCGTTTCACCGAGCTTCAGTGATTTGCACCCGTTTTGGTGGGTGATGAGACGTTGAGAGCCAGACTCTTTGAGGATGGTCTTCGTTATGACATCTGAGCACTGGTAAATGTTTTTAGGTTGCCTTTAGTATATTCTATTGTGAACCAGGAACTGATTACAGAGAGGAACCTTCGGGGATCTAGTGGTGTGGTCCAGGGCAGTTTAGCACTAGTTTCTGGTACTATTTCTACTGGTAAGAGGAAGAGACAGATGGACTTCTCTCAGGGTGGCAGTACCAGCCAGAAAATGCTTCAAGTGGCCAATTCATGTGCTACCAGTGTGGTAGAGAGGGGCACAAGAGTCCATAGTGTCCATGAGACCCAGTGGAGTGCGGAGCTTGCGGCAGGATGGGTCATCTATAATGCTTCTATAGGGAATTTCTACCAATGGCTAGTGAGAGGGGTTCTGTGCATACTCCACGTGTGGGAGAAGGACCAGTGTCTTCTTACCAGTTAGGGAACTAGAATACATCAGGGCGAGCCGGCAGAGATGGTGGTCATGGCCATGGTAGCCAGACACCAGGATCTTAGAGGTAGCAGGGCGGGACAGCTCAGGGTAGCCAGGCTGTGTCGCAGGGTTGCGGCACTGGGCAGGCATATGTAGTGTAACAGACCCAGCAGGAGCAGGATCTCGGACCTTCTACAATCAGAGGTAATATTCTAGTAGCTTTTTTCTTATCTTCAGTACTTTTTGATATGGGTGCTACACATAGTTTTATATCTGTACCCGTTGTGGAGAGCCTAGGGCTCTGTGTTTCTTCTTCTGCTGTTGTTATGATGCTAGAAACTCCGTTGGGAACTAGAACAGCATGTGTTCGTCAGTGTAAGGAGTGACCCCTTGAGGTTGGTGGGTGTCACTTTATATGGGACCTCTATGTCTTATAGATGACGAGCTATGACGTCATTCTCGGGATGGACTGGTTGGTTCCCTTTCGATCCTTTGTAGACTGCTATCATCGCAGGGTGAGTTTCACGTCACCAGAGGGTAGAGAGTTTCTATACAAGGGCGAATGGGATGTTCAGGCGATTCGAGATGGACCAGAGCATCATGGGTGAGGTGGAGTCACAACCCAGATTGCGAGCTTATATCTAGATGATCAAGGGACTTTTCAGACGAATTTCCTCCAGTGGTTGATCATTTCGGTGATGTATTCCCAGACGACTTTTTAGGTCTACCTCCGGAGCGAGAGGTGGATTTATCTATTGAGCTCATTCCAGGGGTAGCATCGGTGTCCATTCCTCCTTATAGGATGGCTACACCAGAGTTTTAGGAGCTCAAGAGGCAGTTATAGGAGTTACAGGAAAAGGGTTTCATCCGACCTAGTACTTCTCATTGGGGTTCGCCTGTCCTATTTTCTAAGAAGGAGGACGGTACCCTCAGACTCTGTGTGGATTATCGGAAGCTGAACCATTTGATGGTTAAGAACTGATATCCATTGCCAAGGATTGATGATCTTTTGATCAACATCGGGGAGCATGAGTGTTCTAGAAGATTGACTTGAGATCAGGGTATCATCAGCTAATCTTGAGACCATCGGATATACCGCTCACATCTTTTCAGAGAAAATATAGTCTGTATGAGTACTTGGTTATGCATTTCGGACTCACGAACGTGCCAGAACTTTTATGGATCTGATGAATCGCGTGCTCCATCCTTATCTGGATTCTTTTGTGGTAGTATTCATGGACGATATCTTAGAGTACTCTCACACTCGACACGACCATGCCACCCATCTTGAGATCGTATTGAGTACACTGATAGAGCATCAAATATATGCTAAGCTCTCAAAATGACACTTTTGGATGGACCAGATTCACTTCCTGGGTCATATCATCTCAGAGGAAGGATTTGCAGTGGACCCAGAGAAGGTGAGAATAGTAGTTTCCTGGGAGCATTCCAAGAACGTGTTTGAGATGCAGAGTTTCTTAGGGCTGGCTGGTTACTAAATATGATTCATCCAGAACTTAACCCACTTAGAAGCACCATTAACATGTTTTACTAAGAAGGGTGTGAAGTTTGTTTGGTCGAAAGCTTGCGAGACAGCCTTTCAGGACCTGAAAGGAAGGTTGACATCAGCACCAGTCCTGATACTTCCAGAGCAAGGGAAGATCTATACAGTTTACTGTGATGCAACAGGTATTGGGCTGGGAGAAGTGTTGATGTATGGCGATCGATTTGTTGCGTATGGGTCTCGGAAGTTGAGGCCACATGAGAAGAATTACCAGACGCATTACCTCGAGTTGGCTGTAGTTGTTCATGCGTTGCGCTATTGGAGACACTATCTCTTGGGAGAGCATTTTGTGGTTTTCACTGACCATAAGAGCCTCAAATACATCTTTACCCAGCGTGACTTGAACCTGAGACAGCGGAGGTGGGTCGAATACCTTCATTCCTTAGATTTTGAGCTTGCATATACACCTGGTAAAGGTAATGTCGTAGCTGATGCACTGAGTAGGAGGACTCAGATACAGGCAGTGCGGGAGGCTAGTGGTGAGTGGCATCTTATGGATTTGTTCTTTGAGATGCATTTGGAGGTTCACAACAGTCAGGGGAAAACTTATCTTTATTATTTAGTTGTGACTTCTACCCTCCTGGACAGAGTGAGGATGAGGCAGCTATCTAATTCAGAAAGCCTATTTCTATAGGATTCGGTGGAAAGTTAGGACCCTCCTCCTGGTTGGACGATAGGAGATGATAAAATTATGTGTTTCCATGGACGAGTATGGGTTACAGGGGATATATGCGAGGAGATGATGCGGGATTTTCATGCTTCAGCTTGGGCATTTCATTCTGGAGTTACCAAGATGTACCAAGACTTGAGACGTCAGTACTGGTGGTTGGGTATGAAGAGATATGTATCTCGTTTTGTTACGAGGTGTTCCACCTGTATGCAGGTGAAGGTGGGGCATCAGAGGCTATCCAGACAGTTACAGCAGTTACCCATCCCAGAGTGGAAATGGGATGATATCGCGATGGATTTTGTGATAGGATTGTCGAGGTCACCTTGAGGCAATGATGTTGTGTGGGTTTTTGTGGACAGACTCACGAAGGTAGATCACTTTTTTCCAATCAAGGAGACCTTCAGTGTTGATGAGATCGGAAAGTTGTATATCTGAGATATCGTACGTCTTCATGGGGTTCCTTGTTCTATATTTTCAGATAGGGATGCTCGTTTTACATCTAGTTTCGGGCAGAGTTTTCAGAGGGCACTGGGTACACAGGTGCTTCTGAGAACATCTTACCACCCTCAGACCGATGGTCAGTCAGAGCGTACGATACAGGTTCTTAAGGACATGTTGCGTGAATGTATCCTAGACTTTGGGGAATCTTGGTAGAAACATATACCCCTAGTCGAGTTTTCCTACAATAATAGTTTTTAGGAAACTATCGATATGGCACCTTACAAGGCTTTATATGGTAGGCCATGCCGATCACCTTTCTGCTAGTTAGAGACAGGTGAGGCAGCTTTACTAGGACCATGTCTCGTTCAGGAGACTTCTGAGTAGGTCCAGTTGATTCGAAAGCGGATGGCTACCGCAAAATCTCATCAGAAATCTTATGTTGATCGCCGCATATGACCTTTGGAGTTCGTGGTTGGGGATCAGGTTTTCTTGCATGTTTCGCCGAGGCTGGGACACGGACAGATCAGGAGACGGGGTAAACTTTCACTGAGGTATGTGGGGCCATTTGAGATTCTGGAGAGAGTCGGGCCGGTTGCCTACCGGTTACAGTTACCACAGAGGTATCGGGCCATGCACGACATTTTCCATGTATCTCAGTTTCGCCGCTATCATTCAGACTCGTCTCACGTCTTTCAGCCCGAGGTGGTTGAGCTTCAGGTTGATGAGTCCTTTAAGGATTATCTGATTTGTATCATTGATAGGAGCATGAAGGTTCTTCAAGGCCGGTCATTTCCTCTCATACGGGTGCTATGGCAGCATGGCCGAGTGCATGACAAAACCTAGGAGCGGGAGACTGACGCACGTGCTCAGTGGCCAGAGCTATTTTTAGCTTTATCTTCGCCACCCTTGGAAGGGGCAATTCAGGGACGAATTGCTTTAAGGGGGGAGTTTGTAAGAACCTGGTTCTTATTTTTGAGGTTTGTTTTCTCCTTTTCCCTTTCCTTTAAGTGTTTTTGAGAAAAAAAGGAAATGGGAAAAAATCCCAAATTTTTTAAGTACATGCCGTGTACTTTTCCACACTCCGTGTACTTTTGGTCGTGTGGGATGTATACATAGGGTGTGTAGCTGTGTCAGCGAAGAAGGGTGTAAAAGCCGACTACACACTGTGTAGTGGTCCTTTACATGTCGTGTAGTCAGTCGGCAGGCAAAACAGTAAGGCGGTGAAAGAAGCTGCCAGCTGGGTGATAGTATAGGCCGTGTAGTCGGAAATACATGTCGTGTACTCATATCGATGAGTGAACAGTTCCATTCTGGTGGGAAACCTCTAGAGGAACAGTTAAAAAATGTTAATTACAGATTGTGTACTTTGTTTTTTTCACTTAAAATGGGCAGTAGCCACCCCTTTTCACAGTAAAGGCTTAGAACCGGAGGAAGGAGTGGGAGAGGAGGCCGAAGCTTTGGAGATCTACTGAGCACACTTCGGGAATCCATTTTCTGCACTGTTGATCTCCCTGGAACCGTACAGGAAATCCCTCCCATCTCCTTGTGTAGTTCTTACCAATTATTCTTATAAGGGAAGTTATTTACATATAAGTGAGTTTTCTTTTACCTCAGATCTACCTCATTCTAGGACGATTCGTGGAACGTCGTTCGGGTATACTGATCAGGGGTGTTTAAGGTAGGTGGCTTCGTGTTTTAATTTCCAACTGTTGTGTGTTTGTGTGTATTTTTTGGCTACGAACCCATGTTGGGGTGTCGTGTGGCTGAGGCCGTGGATATTTTAAATACCTAGAATTGAATAGGTAAATAATTGTGATAAAAAACTGCTGTTTGGGATCATTTCTTGGATCCAGGACCACCCCGGGGGTGCGTTCCTCTGTTTAGCCATTTCGCCAGGATACCCACGGGTAAACCTTTAAAGTAATGATTGTATAATTTCCTTGAGAGAAATTGCTTGTGTACTGCTTGTTTACCTGTTGGTAATGGCCCGGTTACCTGTTTATCCTGAGGGCAGTGTTGTGATTAGCCTATGGGAACTGTACTATTTAGCCTATGGGCGACTTCTTCCGTGTCTGTGGGCAGTTGATTTTGTGCCTATGGGCAACACTACTTACGCCCGTGGGCAATGTCTACACACCTGTGGGTAGATTCTTGTGTTTGGATTCTATTTACCTGAGGGTAGGGGTTTATGTGTCTGAGGATATTGGCAGATTACTTATAATATTCACTGTGGTGATATTTTAAATTAAATGATTAAATGGATATTAAAATTGTAATATAACTGGTTTAATTTAGTTACTTTTCAGTACTGCTTACTATATTTCATTTTACTACTGCACACTATTGTTTCATGATTTCACACAGTTGGGAATGGGCCTTTGGTGGGTGCCTACTAGGATTTATTTCTCACACCCTGTTTGGGTCATGCTTTTTGGCCCAAAAAGATTATGTTTCTAAAGGTGTAGATAAGGTCAAGGGCCCTTATACAGGTACTTGATTGCTGCTGAGGAGTAGGGGAGCATGGGACCAGGCTTAGGCTCACGATGCTACCGGCTGTTTGGTTTTTCTTTTTTGTACTCTGTATTGTATTGTACTGCTATGTAACATGTTCTGGCTATTTTCTTAGAACTTGAGACATGTTGCATCATATCTATATAATTGGTTGGTTATCTTTCACTGGAGTTGTTATATTAAATATGTATGGTTTATTTCTTCTGATGTTATTGTATGCTTTTTATTTTATTCCGCCGTGCTACACTTTGACAAATGAGGGCATAGTTTCCCCACTATCAGACATGGGCCCTCGCTACTAGTTCGCAGCCTCTGGCGTTTGGGAAAATTCACTTGAGGTCATGTGGCGAACCGGGTTTAGGGCACCCATTGAGTGGCACCCGGAACCGGGACGTTACAATTACTACAACTGAAAAAAAACAAAAACTAAATACAAAACTGAAATCAAACACACTACACAATCTCCACGTGACCTATTGGTCACTACCCACCACAAGACTGACATGCTCCAACTACGAACACACAAACCTAAAACTTGCATCTGAAAAATAGCTCAGGACTTCCGACACTAAATGGTATATGTAGGGTGTGTTCTTAATAGCTCAGTAGGTAATAATCGTAGAATCCATACCTTTCTCAAAAACATTCCATAAACACTATTATAAAATACAGATATAAAAATAGGTTTTCCTCATTTTAGTAAACCAACACATCTTCCCTTTTCTGAAAAAACATGCATGCCACATCTTCATTATCAAAACATTTTAGCATTTTAAAACCCAAACCCAAACCAAAATCCAAATAAAACATTACTGAGAAATGATGATAAATAAATAGGAAGAGTAAACAAGAAACCAAATATAGTAAAAATTAACCAATCAATACATGTAGTAACCATAGGGATTTCCTAAACATCCCTAGAGTGATCCCTATACATACTAGATTTGGATCCACCTATTGGTATATGGTGTAACTCCATAGTCTATAACCAACTGGACACTCTAAACTATCCAATCCAATGGAACTAACCACCAGGCCTCTAATCAATCCAAGCAGTAACAACTTGTCTAATTGGGGTTGATAATAACCATCACTCAACCCTCTAAAGATTCCCAGGAAACCCATGGTAAAAGTACACTGTGTAAGTAGGATTCCCTTGCATGCGTGACTCACCTTACCTGTCATCACTTCACTTGCCTACCCCAAACACTGACACCACATATACAATAACCCACAATAGGAAATCCTCAATAGGGTTTCCCACTATATAAAAAACCAATCAAAAGTTCCAAATAGGCCTTCATATTACATGATCTTTTAAATCATTTCTCAAAACATTCAAAGATTCCAATTAGACATTTATTCTTCCAAAACCACAACTCATTTCCAAGACATTATAAAGTTCCAACTGGGCCTCATATCAATTCTATTTCAAATAAACTTATAAACAATTTCCAAACCCTTTCCAAAAATGTATAAACCACTATTTTCAAATACACAATTCCAAATGTGCCTTTACCTTTCAATATTAATTCCTTTCAAATCCATGATGAAAACATGAAATATATTTAAAGATTTCAAATAGGATTTCAAACTATTTAGAGACCAATCATGTCCTAAAATACCAAAAGGTATATGTTTTAAAGTATATATTAGAAACCAATTTCAAAACCACATTGATAACATTAACCATTTAGTAAAACATGTAGGCTTGAAGAGAATTGGGATAAGGAGGAGGAAGAAAGGTTAAGTGTTTTGGAAACAGGATTTCATTATTAAATGGAATTTTCCAATAGAATTATCATTTGTGTTCCCATCCATGTGTGTACATTGGGAACACATGGATGTTCCTACATCTAATGGAAAAAATCAAGTGTTTGTTCACTCTCATTTAACCCTTCCATGAATCTTCATATACCCCTGTTATGCTGCCGAAATTATCCTATGATTTTTTATCCTAAAAATTTGTGTCGTGAATACCCATCCTTGTTTACACTAAAAGGTATTCACTTATATTTTTCTATCCTTTATTAATTTGGGACTTCCATATATTTATCCCACACTCCTTAATCATTGGATTAAATGTGATGAAAGATATCCTTATGTTGTATGATCTATGTGGCACACTTATGTATGTACATGATATGAATGTGATGGGTGGGACTGAAATTATATAGTCCTCCATTGCATTGGGTAATGTTTTGATCACATGATATGTCATTTTTGGTGCATGGGAGGTTATCCTAAGTATACTATGTTATGATGTATTGTCTATTATCTTTGACTTATGTTAATGATGTTATGTTTTATGTTGTTTCCACATTCCCAAGTTACCTTTATATTATCATCTTTTTTCTTGATTTTATGTTCAAGTTTATAATTATCACCCCTCCTATGTTACCATGATATGTATATTAACTCGCATGTATGAATTTAATCATGTTATGCTTTGATTATTCCCTTACTGGGCTTTATAGATCACCCCTTTCTTATGTACGTCCCTAGGTTATCCCGTGTAGTTTTAGAAGATGAAGGAAAATTAAGAGCATGCTATGGATTTTTAGTTTATGTTATTTTACTTTAATTAGAAGTTATTATTATATTTACCTAATTATCCAAAAACACTATGCCTTATGATCTTCTAGGGATGTATTAAATTTATCTTCGAGTAATAAATCATGAATTAATGTGTATGAAAGACATGGGTTTCTATAGTTTTTATCATAAGAAAGTCTAGTTGTTTTGGGGTATTAGGATTGGAAAAATCTTGGGAAAGCATTAAGTAAAGACTAAACAAAATAAAACATCCCTAAATTTTGTTAATGTTTAGGGTAAGTGGGTTCCAAGTAAATACATCACTGTCTGGATACTACAAGTGGATGTGGCTCTGGCATAGTTTTACCTAGGTGTAACAACCCCAAAAGGGATAATTGGGTTGGAATTGATCATAACTGGTGTATGAAAAAGAGTCCTTGTTTCACACCTAGTTTTAAACTCATGGGGAATATACTTTGGTAAATTCACAAGATCGTTATAAACCATTATTAAGGGATGAAAATTTCTCCTAGGACTTTATGTTTGGAAATAGAACATGGATAAATTGGATTGAAACCTAGAAATTCATAGGTAAATGAATATATTTCATTTATGAGTTATCCCTTTAATGTTCATGGTTTCCCATTTATTTTTTTAATAGTTCAAAAATTAACATCCCTAAGTATATTTTGGATGAAGTAAATGAATATAATAAAAATATAATAATGGAAGTTAATATTATCACCCATTCAGGAACTTAAAATATCCTATGTGATATTGGTTATACTCATTCCTTCATATCACATAAGTTAAGTAGAACTATTCAAGTACCACTTCAAAACATAGAAGTAGAGCTATCAGTGAAAATGTAAAATGGGGAAATTATTACATCCCAAGTATATAAATCCTCCCCTATCAAAATTTTTGGTCTGGATTTCCCATAAAACCTTGTGAAACTCTATTTAGAATAATTTTATACAATTTTGAGAATAGATTTTATTTCCATATATAAATCCAACATAAATTGTCGAGAGAAGGAAATCACCCTCTATATCATAATCACCCTCTGATTATATATAAGTGTAAAGAGTAGGAGTATCCTTTGGTATCATCATCTCAAACATGGTTATTATTACCTTATGAGTATGTGTATCTATATCAAATGATTGAGATTAAGTAAAAGATCATCCTTAATGACATGCCCATTATAAGGGAATTCTCTGATGTGTTTCCCAAATACTTTTTTGGTTTTCCACCTAGCCAAGAGGTTGTGATCTCAATAAAACATATACCCAAAGACTTTACAATATCCAAGACTCTATATAGAATGGACATTTTTGAAATTGATGAGCTAAATAAGAAACTATAGGATAATCTTGATAAAAAGTTTATATGCCCAAGTGCTTCACTGTGGAGTTCACAAGTCCTCTTCATCAAGAATAAGGATGGGTCAATGCATCTCTACATTGATTATCATGAGCTCAAAAAAATGATAAAGAAAAAGTATCCCATTCCATGGATTTATGACTTGTTGAATTAGCTATATGGATCCCAATACTTATCTATGTTGGATATTTGGTTGGGATATTATCAGGTAAAGGTAAAGAAGTATATACCGAAGACTATTTTTCATATAAGGTATGTGCACTATGAGTTCATAGTGATGCCATTTGGACTCATTAATTCTCCATAAATATTCATGGAATTAATGAAAATAGTATATTGGGATTATCTTGACAAATTTTTGGTATTATTTATAGATGATATTCTTATCTACTTTAAAAGAAATAAAAAATATGAGGATCATTTTGATGTTACACTAGAGACCTTGGAAAAATAAAAGATGTATAAAAAGTATAGTAAATGTGAGTTTTAGATGGATCAAGTAAAATTCCTAAGTCATTTTATCACCAGAAAAGGGTTATCTATGGATCCTTCAGAAAAGAGGCAACTGAAGGATAGCCCAGACCAACCTATGTGATGGAAATCCATAGTTTCCTTGGATTAGCTGGGTAATATCATCGATTTTTGAGAAAATTATCATGATTTTTGATCCCACTAACCAAGATGACTTAGAAAGAGGCTGTTTTTTTCTATAATGATGAATGTGAGGAAATATTTAAAGAGTTTAATAATAGGTTAATCACTACATATGTGCCCACATTACCCACTAGTGGGGAAGGATTTGTGATCTATAGTGATGCATCCAAAAAAATCTTGGGTTGTGTACTCAAGAAAGGTGAAAATTGATAGCTTATTCCTCTTTCTAATTAAAGATCCATGAGTAGAACTACCCAACACATGATCTAGAATTGGCTGCAGTTATTTTTTCACTGAATATTTGGGGACATTATCTCTATGGGGAGAGGTGTGAAAAATATACGGATCACAAAAACCTAAAGTATATATTCATACAAAAGGATATAAATATTAAACAATGAAGGTGGTTAGATGTGATCAAGGATTATGATTATTCAATCCATTACCATCCTAGGATGGTGAATAAAGTGGAAAATGCTCTAATTGGAAAAGATCCTACAACCCTATCCATGATAAGGATGTACATGGAAATAATAAAAGGATATTCATTATAACTTTCCCAAATGACTTCTCAACCAACTATTATTGATATAATCAAGTAGTATTAGAAGAATGATAAGGTACTATAGAAAATATTAGTGAAATTCTAGAGTTTAACTTTTCGAAAAATGGAGTTAAAAGGTTTAGAACCGGGATATGTGTCCTATCAAAACCAGAACTAAAGAGGGTACTTCTGGATGATGTACATAGATCATCCTTCTCTATAAATCCAGGAAGTACTAAGATGTATATAGATTTGAAAAAAAAACTTTTCATGAGATAACATGAAGAGGGAGATTACAAAATTCGTGTCACGATTCTTGGTATGACAACAAGTCAAGGTTGGAAGATAGAAGTCTAAGGTTATGATGAAACCATTTCCCATACCAGTATGAAAATGGTAAAACATAAGCATGGATTTATTAATAGTCCTCCTCAGAACCCCTAAAGTAAATAATTCTATTTAGGTGGTAGTCTATCACCTTAAAAAACCAGTTCATTTCATTTCTATCAAGGAAGATTTTACTCTTGACCAACTCACCAAGATATATATAATGGAAATGGTAATAATGTATGGAGTTACACTCTCTATTGTATATGATAGAGATTCTAGGATTACTTAAAGGTTTTGGAGAATCCTTCAGTAAGATTTCGATACAAAATAGAGCTCCAGCACTACTTATCACACCCAGATGGATGGTTAGTCTGAAAGAACCATTCAAACTCTAGAGGATGTGTTGAGATCAATTTAAATGGACTTCCAAGTATATTGGGATTATAAAATTCTCATATTGGATTTATTTTATAATAATAGTTTTTATTCTAGCATTCAAATGGTGCCTTGTGAGGCTCTTTATGGGAAGCAATGTCGAAATCTGACAAACTATGATGAATTTGGAGAGCAGAAGCTGATGGGACCAGATTTTATCTGTGAGATGAAAAAGAAGGTCCAATTCATTAAGTGTCATATGAAATTTAGTAAAATTAAACAAAAATATGTGTATATATTCATCAATAGGACATGGAGTTTGAGGTCAGATAAAAATTCTTCCTTCTTATATCATTTTGAAAGAAAGTCATGAGGTTTCGGAATAAGGGAAATCTTTGTCCTAGATACATCATACCCTTTGAGATCCTTGATCACATCGGAGTGGTGACCTATCAACTAGAACTCAAACCTAACCTATATGATTTATATTATGTAACATCCCAATATTTTAATAAGGAAACACTATGTTTGATAGTGTATATGATACGCCAAATCAAGCTTAGAAGAATAACTAAATATTATTATTTAAATGTTACCATTATAACCTAGCTGTTAAAATGGAGGGTATAAATAGGATTAACTGAATTATGAAAATATGGTTTACAAATTTATATATAATTAATTATTTAGTGACCAATTAATTATAAATTAAAAAAACATTTTTGAAGATAAAAAGAATTATTTTTCTGCAAAACTATTTAAATGATCACAAGTGTGTTTTATACTAATAAAATAAAAAAATAACTCTTGTTGGATCATATTAATGAAATATATATATATATATATATTGGATCTAATTTTTAACATTCATCTTATCTTTTTTCTATAAATGATATAAATATAAATCAAATTTTATGCATAAAAAGATGTATTTTTTCTAAAGGCGGTTTTGTCACCTTTTGATGGTGCACTTGTTTTAAAACTAAATTTTGAAAATTTTATAAATTTTATTTTAAAAAATAAACTTAATTTTTGAAATAATAATTTCAAATTTTTCTTAGGGTGGAATTTTGGTAATTTTATGATAAGTTTCATTATTTGATGAATAGTGAAAATTCTATATTTTAATTGAAAACTAACTTTTTATATAAATAATTTATATTGTAAAATTATATTTTAAATTTTTTAAAAGTAAAATTATATAATTATACATATATTTATCAAATTTAGTTCATTTTAATATTTTCCATATTGAATTTGGATATAAAAAATCAAATTTTTGAACATTTTCACTTTAAAAACCCTCTTTCTCACCCCATCTACAGAATTAATTTTAAATTAGTTTTATCTGTTTATTTATTTTTAATTTAAAAAATTGATTATATGTTTGTAATCATAAGGTAAAAAATTATTATATAGGTCCCTTTTATTTATTTAAAATATGAATAGTAAACTTAGTAATTTTTATTACTATGGTTAAGGGTAAATCGGTTAATTACAGGTAAAAATAATTATGATAAGGATTAGAAAATTACCCTAACATTTATCCTAATTTTATTGGATGAGTTATTTTCAATAAAAATCATAATTTGACCAAAATTATGACCCCCTTGGAGCAATATGGATTACTTTAATTTCCTTATAGTATTTTATTTTAAGAAAGATCAAACTTGTCACAATAATGTTTTAATAATTATAACATTTTTAATAATTTTTCATCCCAAAAATATCTTAGACCATAAATAGTATTTTTAAATATAAAATATTTATCTTCATCATGGTAATTTATTTTTAATTTTAAAAAAATAAATAATTACCTTAAAGCCCTTCAGAACGATGATACAATAATTATTAAATTAATGGAAAAATCAAATAAATGATATTAAAACTATTAAAATAAATATAATTGGATATAATTAATGTTATAAAATAATTTTACAGATTAATTTGATATTTTATTAATCTTTTATAATATTTTACTCTAAGATACCTTTTAAAACTCCAAAAATTTATAGTATGTCTCTTTTTAAATATATATTCTTTGATGGTGTACATTACAGAGAACACTGAGCTTAAACAAATGATTAAATATTATTATTGTGATATTTATCTCCAATAATTTGTAATGGTGTAAATTGAAGATATTATTAAAATATATTTTACATAATTTTATAAAATGAATTCTCTAGTTACCAATTAATTAGAAATGAAAATAAAAAATCAATTGAACATAAATTATGTGTTTTTATAAAAAAACTATTTTTATAGCCACAATGGAATTTTATTGTAATAAATTAAATTAATCACTATTATATAAATATATTAATTAAATTTATATGTTACATATTCAATCAATTTTTTTAAAATTCAAATAATAAGTTTGATTGAATTAACATAAGAATAAATCTAATTTTACGCATAAATGACTATTTTTTTCTAAACACAGTTTTACTGCATTTTAATGGTGCACTTGTTTTAAAGCTAAATTTGGACACTTATAAATTATATTGAAAAAAAATTAACTTATTTTTTAAAATCATAATGTCACAATTAGCTTAGGGTGAAATTTTTGTATTTTCTGAAAATATTTATATTCTAGTGAATAGTGAAAATCCTAATTTTTATAAAACTATCTCGTCATTATATTAATAGTATATTTATAATTTGAATAGTAACCTCACCTATTAAAGTTCAAATAAAAAATTTATATCTTATAAATGAAAATATTAAATATTTATACCATGGAATAAGTTAATAAATGTTTTAAAAATGATAAATTAAGTCTTGGTATTTTTGTAAAGCATAAATGTTTATTTACAATTTTATAATTTATATAATGATTTAAAAGAAAATTTATTTTCATAAAATATATTCATAAGTTAATATTTTTTTATATTGTGATTATAATATAATTTTATATGACCATAATTAATACTTCAAAGTGTCGTAATATCGGTTATAATATTAAAATTGATATTCTATGAGTAAATGATAAAGTTATTTAAAAATTAAATTTCTCATATTTAAAAAATTGTTTTCATACAATGGAGTTTTTTTTTTAATTCTTCACCTTGAAAAAAATAGTTATGGTGAATTTTTCAGATTTTTATAAAATAGTTGAATTTTTGTGAATAGTGAAATACGATAATTTGCGGTATTTAAAAAAAACATGAATTATTGAATCATAGATGATGTATGGTTGTTTTAGGCCCATAATATTGAACTCTCCTTTTTATTTTAATATATTTAGTAATAATATTTAAACTATTTATTATCTTGATCCAAAATAATAAACTTGTGAATAAAATAATCAAAAATACACCTCTCCTCCACAATAAATTCCACCCCTCACCTCCTCTTATCCTCACACCTCCAAACCCTTATAGGTAGTACAATTTATACCCAAAACCTCTACCAAAACTCTCCCCCAAATTTTTTTCTTTATTTTCTTACCCAAAATATCATTTCAAATTTCCTTAATGAGGTTCTCAAGGAGAGGAATTCAAGAGGTAAAATCATCTTTTGTTCTTTTAATTTTCTTTCAATTTTTTTTATTTTATTATCATTTCCTTACCTCCTCTTCCCAAAAAATCATGATAAATCAATTATATTATATATATATATATATATATTGTAATTTTATTATGATAATGGGATATCCACCATTAATTATTTTATCTTCCCCTTTTTTCTCTAAAAATGAAAACGTCGTCCGTGAGGTGTTGATTCACCATCTTCATGGATGATGATTTTTTCATTTTCTAATACTACCTTAAAGGATGGTAATAATACCATTTTTATAGTTAAAATAGATTATAATATATATATATTACAACTTATTTAGTGTTCTGAAACTAGTATATTTACATAATATTAATTAATAAAACAAAATTAGTGCGTGATGATCGGAAAAAACCCAAAATAATCTAAATGGTTATCAGTAATGTTTTATCTAATGAATCATCCTAATATGTATAAAAATGATATATAAGAACATTAAATATTATATAATTTCATTAATAATATATAATTTCAATTCTAGATAACTATTCTTATTTCACATGATATTTCGTACATGTATAAAAGTGAACCAATCATGAAAATCAAGAAAACAAATGCTTGTGAAGGATAAAATTGAAACTTATAACTCATAAAAAAGGACATAAATGAAAATAATAAAATTATACTAATCAGGTATATTTTATAATAGCTTATTGATTAAATTATTAATGAATCTAATTTCATTTCCCAGGACATTAAGTATAAGTGAAGAGTGATTTCAGACATAAGGTAAGGGTTTCTTCCTGAACCACCATTTTTCCTTCGGGATGCGACTTCCTTGTTTATTGTACCAATGTAATAACATTAGGAACTAGATATATAGGAGATGAGCCTCATCCTACTTGGTGAGGACTCGCTAGGTGCATCCAAGAGACCCGAGATCAAATCTGGGTGGAGGCATATTTTCGGGTACTGTAGCAGTACTGTAGCAGCCATGTAGTAGGCATTGTTCGGTACTATAGAAATAGGAACTATTTATCCATCTGGGCCTTTGGGCCACCGGTTTGGTCCTCAGGTCCTGCAAGGATTTCGGGCCACCCAAGGCCTTCGGTCCAGTTTATTCTCAAGGCCTTTGGGCCACCTTAAGGCCTTAGGGCCACCCCAAGGCCTTCGGGCCACATGAATGCAGGCCCCAGACACACTATAAAAAATGAGCATCCCCAGAAGAGGATTCAGAGCAGGTGCACTCACCAGAGCAGAGCCAAATGGATTGTCAGAATGAGAGGGTATGGCTATGCCATCGGTACCAGCCTGTGCTAGCAAGGGAAGCCTAGCCAGACGGTCATGCAAAGGTGGAGAGCTACTATCAGGATGCAGATGCTAGGGAGGGGAAGTTCCTTGTAGATAGTATGGTTGAATTCCCTAAGACCTTCGGGTCATGTAATCTCCTAAGCCTATGGGCCATGTAATCTCTGAGCCCATGGGCCTTGTAAGGGTTCCCCCTCATCCCGTGAAAGGGGGTTATCATAAATCAATAAAAAATTAAGTCCTTCAGGCCATTCAGAAAGGAACTAGATATAGGCTACTAGGTCTAGGGTATTTATAGTTGGTATCAAAGTAATTTTAGTAGAAACTTTGGAAACTAGATTTATAAAACAAATATTAGGGAACATAACCATAAAATAGAATTTTAGTATAAGCATAGAAGAATATCCTAGAATTTTGGTAAGGTAGATATTATGTGGGGATTCCAAGAAATACATCCTTTTCTGGATACTACAAGTGGGTGTGGTTTTAGCACATATATGCATAGGGATAACAACTCTAATAAGGTGTTTCGGGCCTGACTCAATGTAACCCGATAAATGATAATGAGACTTACTGTGCACCTAGTTTGACACTCCCAAGGGATATGCCTAGGATAATTCACATTTTATTTACAACCCATTATAAAGGATTTAAAAGTAAATATGTCCCCAAATAATCCTTGTTTATGATTATGAGATTATCTATGCCTAAATTTTTTAATTTATGTTAAGTGTTACTAATTCGAAATTATGTATTATGATCTAATATAGTGTATGAACTTGTTTAGAAATGTATCCTGGTGGAAGAAATGGAAACGGTATCAATGCATGTATTCCATGATGGGATTTCCATCCTATGAAAGATAATTATGTTGGATAAAAACTACAACTGGAGCTAAGAAACTTATAATAATACTAGGATAGTTGACTCTTGTTATGAACAATAACTTAACCCATATTAAGAATCCTAATCCACAATGTGGAGGAACAATGTTAGAACTCTTCATGAGACAACAACCTTCATCATTCAATGGGACTACAAACCCATTTGTATCAGAGTAGTGGATGTGTTTTTTATAGAATATATTTATCGCATTGGGTTGTAATGAAAGGGAGAAGGTTATCATGGAAGGTTATCATCTATTGGGAGATGTGGATCAATGGTGGTCATTGATTCAAAACACTAACGATGATGAAAAAATTGAAAACATGGAATGGAAGGGTTTTAATGAACTTTTCTTGAAAAAATATCTTCCTATAGAACAATGAGTGGATATAGAGAGAAAATTCTTGAGTCTGAGACAAAAAGAGGTTGAAAAAATTACAAAGTGTGAATCCAACTTTACAAGGTAAGCAAGGAATGATACTAATTGTGTACTTAATCCAAAGGTAAAGATTGATAAATTGTTTGATGGGTTAAAACCATTCCTATGAATGGAACTAGTCTCCCAACCATTCTCATAATACGAAGATATAGTATCATGTGTTATCAAGGAAAAAAAAGAATTCCCTAAGTCTTATCCATTTAATACAGTGTAAGTGTAATAATTAATGTATTTGTGTTTTTGGATTTAAGAATTATGTTGTGATATTTGTGTTATAATAATAAAGAGGTATATAAGGATTGAATTATAGTACTTCTTCTTTACAAATTTGGAAGCATGCATGTTTCATTATGGTTTTAAGGTACCAATGTCACGAACTGGCCTAGGTACCCTAGTAACCCGACACCTGACCCGATCCTGAAATATCTCAAAGGTCATTCCCGATCTCCATGGGTCGGTGACTAAAACTTGACACCATATAGACTGAAAGTGGGAATGGTTTTTTCACAAACACTATGGAAGTAAAAGAAATAAGACAGCATGCGTATCCAAAGAAACTCCACTGGGAGTAATGTACCAAAATTCAAACAGGAATTAATTCCCAAAGTACTATAATAAAAGTGCAAAAATAGGGGAAAAATCCCAAGTCCCAACTCAGATGCAACTCACCAAGTCTAAGATTCAAAAGTTAGATCCACCTCCAAGAGATCCTTTACCCTTGATCGAACTTGGAAGGCGATAATCTACAAACATGCGAAGGAACAAGTAGGGTGTGAGAAAAATCCAAGTAGTATTTCACCAAAATATTCCATAACAAGATGCCAATATCGAGTTAATCAGTAATGTGCTTTCAATTTTAAAACAAAGAGGATTCGCATAACAAGATCATATTTTAAAAAATCATTCTTTACGATTTAAAATATGGAAATATTTTAGCAATTCATGATTCACATTTCAAATAATGGAAACACATTTCAAAAGATATAATTTTCCTTTAACCGAAGGGTTATTTATACAAATGGAACTTTTCATAAAAAATGTCTTAAATAAACACATTTATATAAAAATGCTTATATAAATTCTCAAGGAACATAAAATAGTTTACAACAATGGAATATATACATTTGAAATACAAACAAGTGATCAACATGTTCAGGCAATTAATAAAGTATGAAAGTTATAGGCTATAAGGATCCCACACTTATAGTGAACACCAAATATGTACATACTCCTCTTTGAAATCGATCCAAAGAGGACTCATCACCATTGCCTAAGGTATTTGATTTTCTAATATAATGTTTTAAAACTTTCTACCTCATAAGGTTCCATCCAGATAACTCACTAACTACTATGGTTTTCATGTTCTCGAGTAAAAAATAATTATAGGAAATTTATTTCAAGAATACTTAAAATACAATTAATCCTATTCTCCATTTCAAATATGTCAATTTTCCCTTTAAAAACCATAGTGGGTTTTTAATCAAAAAAAATCCTTTTCACCAAGATAAAACCCTAAGGTTTCTATCAAAATATTTTTAATCCATTTTTCATAAATAATAATTTTAAACCTATTCATGAAATTCCACAATCCAATTATGCAATTAAATTTATCATTTTAATTTTCAAATAAATTCCATAAATTTCATAACAAACCCCCAAATCATTGTAATTGTGGTTTTTCATAATTTTCTATCAAATTCATTTCAAAATTTAAATTAAAAACTTTAAACTTCTCCAATTTCCATAACCACACCACAATTCACTAGAATTGAATATTTTTCCAATTTCATCCCAAAAACCCATTTCAAAACCCCCAATCCAAAGGAATTGGTTTTTCTCCGAAAAACCAATTGAAATATATTATAAAAAAAATAAACAATTTCATTTAACTCAAACAATTGAAATTAAAGAAGCAATTTTAAGTTAAGATAAATTGGACATCAATATGGAACCACCTACATTTCTCATGGAACATAATACCCACAGAAAAACCCACCAACAAGAATAAAGATGTAGAGGATCTAGAAACTCAACCTAAAAATGAGATTCAAAAATAATGAGCTTAGATCCATCAAACTCCAAGGAAAGAATAGAGAAATAGACATAGAGGTATTGAAAATGATTACCCGTAATGAAACATCATGATTGCAGCAATAGTCAATCATTGGATGAAAAGGTCCATAGGGGTTGGAGGATCCCAAAATCTCCTAGGGAAGGCTCTAGGTGGAGATCAAGGAATTCTAGAGGAAAAAAATTAATATTTCAACCAGTATGCCTATTTAAAAAACACCATTGGGAATTTAAACGATGTGTTACCCAATTACATGTCATGAAATTATTAGGTCTCATAATCACTAAAAACCCCATTTCCTTTTGATAAAAATGTATTTATTTTCATTCATGGTTTACACGTCATGTAATTATATTAAACAGAATATAAATATACTGCGGGCTCCAGAACTAGCAGATTTCGTGCCTAAAATTCCAAAAAATCTCTGACTTCACCATTATAGGTATCCTCCCATTTCCTTCTCAGCCCTACCCAAATGATGAAAAAGATAAACCATGATAAGGATAGAAACATATCTATTAAAATAGTAATATGATGTTACAACCTCCCTACTATAAAAACTTTCTATCCCTAGAAATCCTAAAAAGAATCTTCCATGCCAAAAATATGAGGTCACTTCTCTCTAATTAGTGCCTCCCTCTCCTAAATATCATGATAATCAGAACCATAATACCATAGAACACGAACTAAAGGTATCATCCTCCCATGAAGTATATTAGTTTTAGAATCAACTATTCTAACTGGTTGTTCAGTCATGGATAAATTATGTTCAACTTCAAGATCATTACAGCTGAGAATATAAGATGGATCATATAGATACTTGTGGAGATAAGATACATAAAATATGTTATGTATCGACATAATCTATGGTGGTAGTTACAAAAAATAAGAAACCTTCCCCACCTTCTCAAAAACCTCAAAAGGTCCATCAAAATGAGGTGCAAGCTTACCTTGCCTCCCAAGTTGTCGATGACCTAACTAGGGTGAAACTTTCAAGAATACCTGGTCACCAATGTCCTATGATGATGATAAACATAAGAATTATATTGTATTTGTTCCATCAAAATACTCTAATGAATCAAGTGAATCTTTAATGTCATCTCTTGGACCAAGCTTGGTCCAACCAAGGAACTTTCACCAATCTCCAAAAAATAAAATAGAGATTTACAAGGATGACCATATAAGGCCTAAAAAGAAGTCATTTTGATCATGGACTGGTAACTACTATTATAAGAAAACTCAACCAGCCCTAAGTGATCATCCCAAGATCCACCAAAGTTGAGAACATAAGTTCGGATCATGTACTCAATATTTTTTATAGCTCTTTCTGTCTGGCCATCCGAATGCGGATGGTATGGTGTAATAAAATATAAGTGAGAGACCAGTTCCTCGTGAAGGACTCTCCAAAAATGAGAATTGAACTAAGGATCCCAATCAGAGACTATAGAATATAGAACTTCATGTAAATGAATAATGTCTTTCACATAGATATCACTCAAATCCTCAACTTTAGTTGTGTCACGAATGGTATAAAGTGAGCTTATTTCATCAGTTAATTGATCACAAACCATATCACATTCTTCTTTCTATGGGTTTGTGGAAACCCAACCACAAAGTCCATTAAGATCTTATATCATTTCTAAGTAGGTACTAGAAATGTTTGAGGCAAACCTAAAGGTTTTTGGCACTCAACCTTCACCTGTCGTCATGTATAACAATGTGAAACTAACTCAATAGTGACCCATCTCATACCTGGACACAAGAATTGTTGTTTTATGTCATAGAACATCTTCTTGGTCCCTGGGTGAACTTACTAATGAGAGTTATGGAATCCTCCCATCACATCCTTCCTTACCAAAGAAGGTACCACAAAGTTATTCTGATGGTACAGAATTCCCTATTTGGAGAACGACTACTAGGAAAATGTCTTCCTACCGTTAAGAGAGTCTCTAATTCTACAAAACTCATCATCAAGATGTTGATCTTAAAGAATCATTTTGAGAAGAGGGTATTTCAAATTAAAACTAGATAAATAAACTCCAACCCCTTTCTCCTAAACTCCAATTTGCAACTGTGAAAAAAAATCCATCAAGTTCCATTCTTCTGAATATTCTTTCACGTCCTAGGTTAGAAGCTTTCTATTTAAATAATCTACAATGAAATTCCTTTTGTAAAGACCCCAACCTCAGTTTCCCAAAGTTGGTGTATTATTTTATTACATTGGAATATAAACAATGAATTTATATCCTTAAGGAATGAATATTTTATTAGTTTTGGAAAACCAGGTACAAACATAATATTTACATTATAACTTTAAAGAAAAAATAACATTGCAACTCCATTGGAAACACTAATAAACTCTTAAATTATTCCTACAATTCATTCATAATAATATTCATCTTTGTATTCTATGGAAAAATAAAAAATAATAAAGGGGTGATCTCATATGCTCATAAAGAGTAAGTAATACAATATAATTTATCATAAACATAAACATTAGGAATGGTGAATAACTAAAAACACATTCCACTAAAAATAAATTTGAGCATAATATGGTAGGAATGAAATTTGGTTACATAAAGCATATAAATGATCATAAGATAATTAAAGATAACCATGGATATTCTAATAGTAGAATAATCACATAGTTTATCAATTACTATTATCATAATGAGTGAATTCATAATTTCATACATCCGAAACATATTGTCAAGGCATCGGCCAAGATGTCTCAAAGTATTAGGTTAAGGCCTCAGCTAAAACCCAATTTTGTTTTGTCTCATTAGACCTTCCAATGGATTGATGTGCTATATTGGGACCAACCCAACACTTTTTAAGTCCAATTACTTCCTCATATGAATGGGGTTGAACATAAAAAACATGAATATATGAAATGTAAATAACTTTCCCCAATCTATAATCATAATCACCAACCACTCTGAGCAACATGGTGAATGGTATCAAGATAGAACATACATATTAAATAACATATGGTTGATGTTAATAATAATATATCAACCTCAATGAAGCATAAAATTAAAAATAGGTGTTTAAATAGATGAAAATACACTAATAAAATCATTGAGGAATTCTTGAGAGAAATACTTCTTTTACTTTGCAAATAAAAGTTCTTTTGGGAAAATCATTGTTTGTATAAAACCAGTAATGAAAAAAATATTTTTTCATGAAAAAAATAGTGATTTTAGAATAATAATGGTGTCTTAAAATATATAATTAATGGTACTTAAAAATGGGTAAAAATCAAGATGTTCAATTTAATCGGGCTTGCACATCGTAAAGAATTGATAAGGGAACCTTGAAAAAACATGTATTTCTGGTAAAAAAAGTTGGAATGATCTGGAAATATGAGTTTGTAATGTATACATAGAATTTATAAGAATTATAAAAATAATGAATAATTTCATTGGTGTATATAGGAAGAAAGCATGACCTGAATGAAAATGGAGGTTCGGGAAGAAAACCCTTACCTTATGTCTCAATGTGTTCTGCACTTGACCTTAATGTCTGGGATAATAAAATTGAATCCATTAGATAATTAATTTAGAATCTCCTATAGATTTATTTTATTTATTATAGTTTTATTAAGTACATTTATGTAAATTTTCAAGAGTTTATATGATACAATTTTATTTCTCAAGATCATTCGTTTCCTTGGTTTTCACGATTGGTATACTTGTATATGAGTAATGAAGTTCATGTAAAATGGGTATAATTCTCTAGAATTGGAATTACATGTTATTAATGAACAATAATAATATTAATTGGTGTTATTTATTATTATTTTTCCAAATATTAGTATGAATCATTAGATAACATGTTAATGATAATCGTTTAGCTTAATTTTAGTGGTTTTTCGATCATAATGAACTAGTTTTGTTCTATTATTTAATATAATGTATATAAAATGGTTATGAAACATTAAATAAGATATAATAAATATTTTATAATCTGGTTCAACCATAAAAATGGTTTCATGACCATTATTTAAGGAGAAATTAAATAACTAAATTTGGTATTCCATGAAGGTTGTAAATTGACACCACTGGTACGATGATTTCATTTTAAAAATAAAATAGAGAGAATAAGAAGATTGATCATGAATATTCCATTAACATGATATCAGTATATTATATAGATGATACTAGAATTATCATGATCATTTGGACAAATTATCTGATGAGAGGATAAGAAAAGAAAATAAATTTAAATGAAATTAAAAGAAAAAGGAAGAGGGTTTACCTCTTAAATTATCCTCCTTGAGAAACTCCTTTGGGAAAGAGGTTTTAGTCTTTTCATAATTCCAAGAGATCCTGGACATGGGGAGAGACTAGGGAAGAGAATTTGGGTAGAATTTTTACAAGATTCATGGCTTAGAGGTGTGAGGAGAAGAGGCGATGATTGTGGTATTTATAGTGGAGGAGAGGAATGATTTCTCATTATTTTATTGACTATTTTACTATTTCTCACAAAATAATAAATAGTGTTGATTCTTATGACTAAATATAGTAATAAGTTCATTTGATTTTGAACCAAGTTTTATTACATCACCCATGACTCAAGGAATAGTGTATTTAGATTGTAATTTATTTATACAGTAAATTAACGTATTTTACTATTAACTAAAAATTCATGTATTTCAAAAAACTCCCAAAAATTCACCCCAACCATTTTTTGAAGTTTAGAATTAAAAAATGACCTCCATTTTATGAAAATAATTTTATAAATATGAGAAATTTAATTTTTAATTGAAATCATTATTTACTCGAAAATACAGTTTTAAATTTATAGCTTATTTATAACACTTTCAAAAATTAACTAAGGTCTTATAAAATTATCCTAAAATAATAAGAAAACAAAATATTGATTTATGAATAATTTTTATGAAAATTAATTTTCTTTTAAACCATTTTATTAATTACCATATTGTAATTAAATATTTATGACTTACAAAAATACCAACACTTAAATATTAATTTATAAAATATTCATTTACTTACACCATGATATAATTATATCATAATTTCATTTATAAGATTTAAAATTTTTATTTATACTTTCATTGATGAGGTTACTATTCTTTTGGCTGGTTTACTAATGATAAGTTTCATATTACAATTCCTAAGGGCATGTTACTATTTCATTGGTATAGGTTCCTTAACTTATATAAATACCTCTTATTTAATTCATTATTCATTCATAGTGTTTGTTTTGTATTCTATAAGAGATTTTATATGATCTATACTATATGAAATAAACATACGAAGGGAAATTTCATTGATAGAGTTCTAGGTCATCGCATTCTTCCCTCCTACAAAAATCTCATCCTTGAAATTATCAGATTGTCACCCTATAAAAATATTTTGGTAATTATTAATCATAAGCTCATTAGGATCCTACATTACCTATTAAATTTTATGATTTTCCCAAAGTAAATTTACTAACTAAGTCGTCTGATTCCTCAACACATGTTCTTTAGTGCCTAGAATCTGGATAGGCTCTTCATAGTAAGCTAAGTCAGGTTCCAATTATATTCCTTTAGAAGTGAGTACATGTGTTGGGTCTAGCATTTACTTCTTTAAAAAGAAGATGTGGAACGCATTGTGTACCTTAGAAAGGCTAGGTATCATTTCCAAATAATAACCCACAGATCTGATTCTCTCCATAATTTCAAAAGGACCAATGTACCTAGGGCTTAGTTTCCCTTTACTCCTAAATCTTATAACACCCTTCCATGCAGATACTTTCAAGAAAACATGATCTCTACTTAAAATTACAAGCCTTGCATTTAATTATCAGCGTATATCTTTTTCCTTCTTTGAGATACTTTCATATAGACTTGAATAGTCTTTACCTTTGTTGTTGTTTCCTCTACAAGCACTGGCCCCATAAGCTTCCTTTCACCAACTTAATCCCAACAAGTTGGTGTATGAAATATCTTTCCATACAATGCTTCATATGGTTCCATTTGAATACTTTAATGGAAACTATTATTTTATTTAAACTCTACCAAAGGTAAATATTGATCCCACGTACCTTGAAAATCATGTGATCATGATCTCAACATGTCTTCTAAAGTTTGGATCGTCCTTTCTAACTTCATGTTAGCTTGAGGGTGATAAGCAGTACTCAAATGAAGCTTAGTATCCAAATATTTATGAATAATTTTCCATGATGTTGATGTAAATCATGGATCATGATTAGAAACAATTGAGAGAGGTGCTCTATGAACTCTTACAACTTCATTAATATATATCTTTTCAAGGTTCTCTAGTGGAAAATCCTCCCTTATAGTGAGTAAATATACAGATTTGGTAAGTCGAACAACAATTAACCATATTGAATCATTATTTCTTGGAGTTTTGGGTAAAACAATGACAAAATACATAGTAATTTCATCCAATTTTTATATAGTAATAGGAAGAGGTTACATGAATAACCTAGGATGTTTTCTTTCATCATTCACCTCTTGACAGACTAAACATCTTAATACATAATCAGTACTTTCACAGTTTATATTATCCCGCCATAAATGTTCCTTCAAATACCTATACATGTTAGTGATACCAAGAATTATAGAGAAATTCGATCTATGGGCATCATCCAATAACTCTCTTTTTAGCTTAGGTATATATGGAACACATAGCCTCCTCAAAATTTTGAAAATTCCATCTTCACACACAAATTCTAGAAACTTCCCATCATTCACAGAATTAATTTTCTTTTAAATATTCTCATCATCACAACAAGAACTTTTAATTATTTTCAATAAAGATGGTTGGTAAACCAGTTGAAAAAGTAATGATTTTTCACCTTCCTTGATAATTTTTGTATCTATCCTTACTAGATCTGTCTACATTGGATCCTTGTCAATCCTCATTTTGTTCAGAACCCCATGATCCTTCCTGCTCAATGAATATTCTACCCTATTCTCCTTCCCTGGGTGGTAGTGTATTGAACAATAATAATCCTTGAGTATCTTGAGCCATTTCCTTTACCTCATGTTTAGTTCTTTCTATGAGAATATATATTTAAAACTCTTTTGATCCGTATATACCTCACATATTTCACTATAGAGATAGTTTCTTCATATCTTTAGAGAAAATATTACATATTCTAACTCAATATCATGAGTTAGATAGTTCTATTCATGAGTTTTTAACTTCATTGATGCATAGTAAATAACTCTATCATTCTTTATAAGGACACAACCAAGTCCTTTCTTTGATGCATCACTATAAATCAAAAATACATTATTTCTTGATGGTAGAGGCAGGATCATATAATTCACTAATATACTCTTAAATTCTTCAAAAAAATCTTCAAATTCTTTAGTCAATACAAACCTAACACATTTACGAGTAATCTTGGTCAATGGGTTAGCTAATTGGGAAACGTTCTGAACAAAACGCACATAATAACCTATAAATCCAATAAAACTATGTACCTCAGTTATGTTCATTGGAGTAGTCTATTCCTAAAATGAATTTTTCTTTGCAGGATCAATTAAGATTACATCCTTGGAGATAATATGGCCAAGAAAAGAAAAAATTAAAAGCTATAATTCAAACTTGATAAACTTCCCATATAACTCATTTCTTCTAAGAGTATTTATAATAATGAAAAATTGAACTCATGATCTTCATAGATTCTGTAGTATAACAATATATCATTAATAAATACCACAAAAAATTCATCATGATATTCCTTGAAAACTCTATTCATTAGATCCATGAAAACAGAGGGTTTATTAGTCAGTCTAAAAGGAATTAGTGTAAAATCATAATTCCCATACCTAGTTCAAAATGATTTCTTTGGAATATTTTTCCTTCTTCACATGCAACTAATGACATCTAGATCGAAGGTAAATCTTAGAAAAATATTGGGCTTTGTGAATTTAGTCAAATAAAGCAGCAATATGAGGTAGGGGATACTTTTTCTTTGTTATAATAGCATTGATCTCTCTATAGTCAATATACATCCTCATAGATCCATATTTCTTCTTGACAAAGAGAATATGTGCTCCCCATGGAGAAACACTAGGGACGATAAATCATTTATCACTCAATTCCTCTAGTTTTTCTTCAGTTCTACTAATTCCATAGTGGCCATTCTATAAGGAGTCTTTGATATAGTCCTTTCATCATGAATTAAATCAACAAAAAACTCAATTTCTTTATCTAGAGGATGTCTAGGTAAATCATCTTAAAATGCATCAATTTATTATTTCACAATATCTAAATACTTAATTTTAATATTTATTTCTTGAACCATAGATATTGTGTTCTCTTCCTCCCCAAGAATTGAATTTAGTAGAGATACCAAGGGTGGATCTAGATAAGAATCAGATGGTGATGTTTCTTCTCTAAAGATAATGGATTCTACACCATCCTCATAAATCATAATTTTCTTCTTCTTGAAATATATTTTCAAATTATATTTGGAAATTAAATACATACCAAGTATTATGTAAAACTAAACCATAGTTATGATGATAAAATCACCAGATAAAGCCTGTTTATATTCCATAATGGGAACTATCTGACACATTGTTTTTTCAATGAGACTTCCCTTAAGGGTTTTGACTGAAAAATCCCTTGTTAAAGAGAATTGAAAATAACTAATTTTTTATGAAAAATGGGAACACATAAAGGAATGTGATGATGAAAAATCAAATAAATCTTTAGCTAAATTTGAGGAGATGACTAATGTACCTGGAACTACATCATTCAGAACTTCAACCTCAAATATCACAGATGAATTTCCCTGATCTTGTGTCCTTTCCTGAGGAAAGTTTCCTTGAAGACTTGGGAGATTATTTTTATAGTGTCCCATCTCACTACATTTGTATCATTGAACATTTTTATCTTCTTTATTTACCTTTCAATCACAATCTTGGTGTCCTTTTTATCCACACTTGTAATAGACTCCTTTTACTTTTAAATAGGATTCGTGGTGTTTCCTTCCATAGGTATTACATGTTGGAAAACTACATTTTTTATTCTTCCCTTTATCCATTTGTCCTCCACCAACCTCTTCTTCTCTTTATTTCTTTTAAATTCATAAGACTTAGATAATTTTTTCTCTGTCTTGATTGAACATGACATTATGTCTTTGTATGATGAGAAAGTCTGGGAAACTAGTGCCCATCTGAGAAATTCTTTTAAAACATAAAATAATTGATCAATATTAAAAAATTTATTACATATATAGTATATTTAATTCCTTTATAGATTTTTAAATTTATATTCATACTTAGAAATATTCTCATCCTCCGTTTTCCTTATATTCAAGAATTATTATTCTATATTTGATCGTTGTTTGTGAGGAAAATATTTTTCTGGGAAAATATTTTTCTAGGAAAATTTCCTTAAAAACCCTCTGTTACATATTTTCAATCTCTTCATCCTCCTTTTTGTTTTGAATCAAAGACCACCATTGATCATAATATCCTGATATATGATAAACTGCAATGAAAACATTCTCCCTTTCATTACTTCCCAAAGCGAGAAATATCTTCTCTAAGGAACATATCCACCGCTCTACTACAAATGGGTTTGTAGTACCATTAAATTATGGAAGCTTATGTCATATAAATAGGTATAACTTTTCTCCTCTACATTGTGGATCAGGACACTTCATATGGGTAAGGTTATTGTTAATAACCTCGGTTAGTTGTCCCAGTATAGATATAAATTTCTCAGCACCAGTCGTAGTTCTATAACCAACATCGTTATCTTACATAGGAGGGAAATCCATATATGGGATACATTAATTCATTTGGGTTCCATTACTTCCACTAGGATCCATTTATAAATAATTGAATACAGTAAATTAGGCTATGAATTATAACATATAATGTCTAAATAGAAAAACACAAAACATAAATTATAATTTTATGCATGTCTAATCTCGTAATCATAAGAATGGTTTCATTGGGTACATATTTACAATTAAATCATTTATAGTGGTTTCAAAAGAAATTTTGAATTTTCCTAAGAATATCCCCTGGGAGTGTCAAACCAGGTGTGCAGTAAGGCTCATTGTCGTGTAACGGGTTATCTTGGGTCAAGCCCAGAACACCTTGTTGGAGTTGTTACTCCTAGGTACATCTATGCCAGAACCACATCCACTTTTAGTATATATATAGGGATTTTTTATATAAATATACACATAATATATACCTTATCAAAATTCTAGTATTTTCTTGTATGATTATCCCCAAAGTATATCTTTTGGTTTTGTTCCCTAATTTACGTTTTCTAAATCTGGTTTCCAAGGTTTCTACAGAACTTCCTCTAATACCAACTATAAAGACCCTGATCCCAGTTAACCAAATATAATGAATTATTTTATTATATTGTAATATAAAAAAGTAATTCTTATCTCGAAATAATGAATAGTTTATTATTTTTGGAATACCAAAAACAAACATAAGATTTAAATTCTAACTTGAAAGCAAAAACAACATTTAAACTCCATTAGAAACACCCACTCTTAGATTATTCTGGTAAGTCATTCATAATAATATTTATCTTTTCATCCTGGGTAAAAATAAAACATAATAAAGGGGTGATATCAGATTCTTATTAAGGGTAAGTAATATAGTGTAAGTTATTATAAACATAAACATTAGGCATGGTGAATAACTAAAAACAAATTCCATTAAAAATAAAGTAGAGCGTAATATGGAAGGAATGAAATATGATTAAATAAATCCATATAAATGATAATAAGAGAATTAAACTTATCCATGGTTATTCTACTAGTCGAATAATCACATGGTTTATTAATTACAACTATCATAATGAGGGAATTTATAATGTCAGACATTTGAAACATATTATCAAGGCCTCACCCAAGACGTCTAAAAATACTAGGGTAAATCCTAGGAAATAACCAAAATCTATTTTTTCTCATGAGACCTACTGATGTATAAAGGAGATATATTGGGCCCCACCCATAACATTCTAATTCCAATTCATTCCTTGCATGAATGGGGTTAAACATAAACAACATGAACATATGAAATGTAAATAACTTTCCCTAATCTGTAATTATAATCACCAACCAATATGAGTAGCATGGTGAATGGTATAAAGATAGAACATCCAGATTAAATAACATATAGTAGATGAAAATAATAAGATATCAACCTCATTAAAGCATAAAATTCAATAAAGTTATTGAAATAGATGAAAACACTCTAATAAAATCCTCAAGGAATTCTTGAGAAAAATACATCTTTTACTTTGCAAAGAAGAATTATTTTGGGAAAATCATTGTTTTTATAAAACCATTAATGAAAAAATATAGTTTTTCATGAAAAAATTATTGATTTAATAAAAATAGTGGTCTCTTAAATCAGATTATTCATTGTACTTAAAAATGTGTAAGAAATTGAGACGTCCCCTTTAATCGGGTTTGTGCATCATGAAGAATTGACAAGGGAACCATGAAAAACATATATTTATTATAAAAAAAAGTTGTACTGATCCAGAAACATGAGTTTGAAATTTATACACATAATTTTGAAGTATTGAAAAAATAATTAAGAATTACATTGGGGTATAGAGGAATAAATTGTGACCTGAAATAAAATGGAGGTTTGGGAAGAAAACCCTCATCTTATGTCTCAATGTGTTCTGCACTTGACCTTGATGTCCTGGATAATCAAATTAAATACATTAATTAATTAATTTATAACCTCATATAAATTTATTTTATTTAATATAATTTTATTAAGTTAATTTATAGACTTTTTTATGAGTTTATAAGATAAAATTTTATTGCTCGGGAGCATTCGTTTCATTGGTGTTCACGATTGGAATACTTGTATATGAGTAATGAAGTTCATGTAAAATGGATAAAATTATCCAGAATTGGAATTAAATGTCATTAATGAAAACACATAAGTTTAATTGGTATTATTTATTATTTTTTCCCATATATGAGGATGAATTATTAGATAACGTATTAATGATAATCGTTTAGCTTAATTTTAGGGGTTTTTTTATCACAATGAACTAGTTTTGTTCTATTATTTAATATTATGTATATAAAATAGTTAAAAAACCTTAAATAAGATATAATACATATTTTATAATATTTTTTAAACATAAAAATGGTTTCATCACCATCTTTGAAGGAGAAATTAAAGAAAAAAAAAATTTCGTCCACGAAGGTTGTAAATTGGAACATCTGAGACGACGATTTCATTTTAAAAATAAAATAGAGAGAGTAAGAAGATTGATAATGAATAATATATTATAATGATATAATTATAGTATATATATTATATTGGAGTTATAATTTTCATTTGGATAGAGGAGGTGAGGATAGGATAAGAAAATAAAATAAATTGAAATGAAATTAAAAGAAAAAGGAAGAGGGTTTACCTCTTGAATTATCCTCCTTGAGAATCTCCTTAGGGAAAGGGATTTTGCTATTTTGGAAAGACCAAGTGCTCTAGTAAATGGGGAGATACTAGGGAATATTATTTTGTTTGAATTTTTACAATATTCAAGGCTTAGAGGTGTAAGTATAAGAGGTTGTAAGAAGTGGTATTTATAGTGGACGAGAGGAAGGATTTCTCATTATTTTATTATTTTTCTCAAGACAAGAAATAGTGTCGATTCTAGTGAATAAATAAACTAATAAGTGCATGTGAGTTATAAAAAAGGTTTCTTAAATCATCCATAACTCAAGGAATAGTTTATTTAGCTTATAATGTATTTATACTATAAATTTTGTATTTTACTATTCACTAAAAATTCAAGTGTTTTAGAAAAATCCCAAAAATTCAACCTAACCATTTTTTGACATGTATAATTAAAAAATGAACTCCATTTTATGAAAATAATTTTCTAAATATGATAAATATAATTTTAATTAAAATAATTATTTACTTGAAAAATACCCCTTTAAATTTATAACTAATTTTATAACACTTTAAAAAATTAATTAAGGTCTCTTAAAATTATACTAAAATCATAAGAAAACAAAATATTGATTTTTGAATAATTTTTATGAAAAATTAATTTTCTATTAAATTGTTTTATTAATTATAATATTTTAATTAAATATTTATGACTTACAAAAATACCAACACTTAAATATTAATTTTTAAAATATTCATTTACTTACATAGTGATATGATTATATGCTAATTTTATTTATAATATGTCCAAATTTAATTTATACTTTAATTGTTGAGGTTACTATTCTATTGGCTGGTTTACTATTCATAAGGGTTGTATTACTATTCCGAAGGGTATATTACTATTTCATCAGTATAAGTTCCTTAACTTCTAGAAATACCTATTATTTCATTCATTCTTTATTTATGATTTTTTTTTTTGTGTTCCATAAGTGAGTTTATATGATCTATACTATATAAAATAAACATATGAAGGGAAATTTCATTGATAGAGTTTTGTGTCATTACACTCTTTCCCTGGGGTATAGGCGATGTCGAAATCGAAAGACTGCGAGTATTCTACACAATCCCCTTGGGGGAGATTTAAATATTTTTGAGAGAAGATATAACTCAATAAATTGTGGATAGAATATATAGTAAACCTTTCTTTGTATAAGTAATTCCGCCAACTCTTAAACACATGCATCACACTTACAAGTTCAAGGTCATGGGTTTGATAATTATTATCATGTGGCCTTAGTTGATGAGAACTATAAGCAATGACATGATCACCCTGCATAAGAATGTAGCCCAAACCTAAACATAATACATCACAAAAGACCAAGTATCCCTAATCAGCCTCTGGAAGAGTCAGCATCAGTGCAGTAGTCAAAAGACGTCTCAGCTAAACAAAATAATTCTAACATTTTTCATCGTAAGAAAACTTTACTCCCTTCCAAGTTAGAGTAGTCATCGAAGAATCCAACTTCAAGAATTCCTTAAAAACTGGATATAATATCCTTCTAATCCCAAGAATCTCTGAATCTCAAAGACATTTCATGGTTGCTCCCATGCCATAACACCCTTCACCTTCTCAGTATCAACTAATATACCCTATTCAGACACCACATGTCTTAATAATTTCAATTCTCGGATCCATAAATCACATTTTGAAATCTTGGAATAAGACTAGTGATTTCTTAGAAAACTCAGAACTATTCTCATATGATGCACATGATCCTACTCAAACTTAGAGTAAACAAGGATGTCATCTACAAAGACTACCAAGAAAGTATTTAGATACTCATGTAAAATAATATTCATTAATGCCATAAATATTGTAGGAACATTGGTTAGACCAAATGGAATAAAAAGGTACTCATAATGATTGTACCTACTCTAAAAGGGAGTTTTCTAAATGTCATATTATTTTATCCTCAATTGATGGTAACCAGAGCGAAGATCAATCTTCAAGAACCACTTCACCCACTTCAACTAATCAAATAGATCATCAATCCATGGAAACGGATACTTGTTCTTTATTGTCACTTGTTTGGGCTTTTGGTAATCAATGCATAGGCTAAGTGAACCATCAGATTTCTTATCAAAGAGAACCAGTACCACCCAAGGTGGCACACTCAGGTGTATAAAGCATTTCTCTAAAAGATCATCCAACTAGGACTTCAGATCTTTCAGATCATCTAGTTCCATATGGTTAGAGTGAATAGAAACTAGTTGAGTGCCAGGAATTAATTCCAAGGAAAATTCAACATCCCTTACCGGTGTAGAACCAAATAAGTCAAAATTAAACACATCGAGAAACTTGATAGAAACTGGAGGGAGGTCACCACTCAAAGATTCCCACTCTTGGTCAAAGGAAACCACTAATATTACTTTTCCCAGCTCTGGATAAGAAGGTCTGGATTTGCTCGACTTTGGGTCCTATTCTCTTTGAAAGATATGACACACACCAATGGTTATAATAAAATATACCTATAAAATATAACAATAAATATGGGATTTTTTAGAAATAAGTGAATCCACCATGAATATGACTTCAATAGATTTCATGTCAAGAACTAGAAAACTACAAGCAAGCTCAACATCTGATATAGAGAATACACAAATGGAACTACAGAGACCCTACTCTCTCTTCATATTAAGGGGTGTAGTAATATCTATTACACAAGATAAAATCTCCATATGAATATTAATAAGATTAACAATACAGGTTGAAATAAACAAATGGGATGCACCGCTATAAAATAGATCAATCGCTAAAGATGGAGCTATAGTAATGGTACCTCTCACAGTCATTGGACCTGTATCCACTTACTCTAGAGAATCTTCCACAATTGGAAGAAACTTTATTTAGGATTCATATGGATGGAACCCTTTTACATGTGAAGCATCTGATTTCCCAAAATTTTTAGGAGGATATGATGATCCCATTACACTATGAAAAGTGGAATAAATATGGAAGAATTATTGTAAGTGCCTCAAAAGTCCGCAGTAGCCACAGTTCTTGGGTCCCTCAGTGAAAACCCTCTTTGAATGTCTTACCTTTCCACGCTAGTAGAAAACAAAGGGACCTTTTTCAGGTACCTTAGGAGGTATAAAACTACCTTTCTATTGAGAAATGCCTTAAGAATCAGCATGCCACTGCTTTCCCTTAAAGGAACTCATGCTGCCACTAGGAGAGAAAGAAACTCCTGATAACCCTGAATTTGTATCTAGGTCCATTTCATTCATAATTTATTTATCCATTAAATTATCATAAGAAGGAACATTTAGAAAGAAAACCTAAGAATTAATATCCTAACAAAGTCCCAACTCAAACCTTTGAGCCTTCATCCTCTCATTCGATACTATCTCAGTTGTGAAATGCATAAACTCAGTAAAATAGTTTGCATACTCTATCTTGGTCTTGTCAGCCTACTCGAGTTTGAAGAACTAAGTAGACTTGGACAAAAACATTGATTATAGATAGAACTATTTTGTGAAAATAAATTTTAAGTATTTCCACTCTAAGACCTCATGCTTCTTCGATGTTACTATCATGTCCCACCATCTCCTACTAGGTCCTTCCAGAATAAAGGTGGCATATTTTACCTTGATTTCTTCAGGGGTGTCCAAGAACCAAAACAAGTGTTGCATTATGCTCAACCAATCCTTATCCTCTTGAGGATCATTTGAGCCTTTGAATGGTTTTGGATTCTGCAAAAGTAACTCTTGAGAACAAACCATGAGTACATCCCCCTGAGATTCCACAGATTGAGCCTGAATGGGGACTTGATGTGGTGCATGTCCCATAGATTGGATAGTATGCATGATCACCTCTATTAGATTCGAATCTATGATAGGGTTCACTCATTTAGGTTCAGAAAAATCTTCCTCCTGGACTTGATTCACGCGTCTTTTCTAAGGCATGATGCTACGCAACATTAGCAAACAACAAGGAAGACAACAGATTTAAACTCAAATAGAACAACAAGGAAATTAATCCCAATAGATAGAATAAACAAGAATTATCTTTCAATATATACAAAGAAAAATAAGGAAAATACTAAAATTAGTCCAAAAGATGACTTTCCCTAACCACCCCTGGTGACTTAAGGTTCATTGCGGTGAGATATGGATAGGAACTCAATCGCAAATACCTACTAAACCCTGAAAAGATTTCATAAATGCATACTGACTTCAAGATAAGAAGCTCAACCTAGAGCTCTAATACTACTTTTTCATGAACCAGCCTAGGTATCCAAGTAACTCGACACCCGACTTGATCCTGGCATATTATTAAGGGTGTTTCTAATCCCCACGAGTTGGAGACTAGCACCTAACATCATACAAACTAAAAGTGGGAACGGTTTTTTTCACAAACATTGTGGGAGTAAAAGAAACAATAAAGTATGAATATCCAAAAAAACTCCACTTGGAGTAATGTAAAAAATTAAAATAGTAATTAAATAAAAAATTAATAAAACCAAATTACCAAAACAAAGAAAACACCCCAAGTCCCAACTCAGACACAACTCACCATGTCCAAGTTTCAACAGCTATATCCACCTCTAATAGATCCCTTTCCCTTACTTGAACCTGTAATGAGATAATCTATAAAAATCTGAAGGCACAAGTAAGATGTGATCTAAATCCCAGTAGTATTTCACCAAAATATTCCACAACAAGATTCTAATATCTAATTAACCAAGAATGTTATTTAGGTTTTAAAACAAATAGGTTTGGAATATCAAGAACATGTTTCAAAAAATCATTCTTTATGATTTAAAATATGAAAATACTTTATTAATTCATGCTTAAAATTTCAAATTATGGAAATACATTTCAAAATATAGAATTTTCCTTTAACAAAAGGGCACTTTACACAAAAGGAACTTTTCAAAAAAAATGGCTTTTATAAACATTTTTATATAAAACAGTTTATATAAATTCTCAAGGCACATAAAACGGTTTATAACTTTGGAATATATACATTTGAAATGAAAACAAGAGAGAAACATGGTCATATGAATAATAAGGTATGGAATTTATAGGCTATAAGGATCCCACACTCATAGTGAATGGAAAATATATACATACACCCCTTTGAACTCGGGCCAAATAGGACTCATCACCATCGCCTAAGGGATGTGATGTGCTGATATAATGGTTTAGAACATTTTAAGTCATAATATTCCATACAAATAACTTACTAACTACCTAGTTCATGCTTGTTCCCAAGTATAAAACAATTATGGTCAATTTATTTCAAGACTACTTAAAATAAAATTAATCTCATTTTCTATTTCAAATGTGTCAATTTTCACTCTAAAACCCATAGTGTGTTTTTAATAAAAAACATGCATTTTCACTAAGATAAAACCTTAAGATTTCTATCAAAACATTTTTAATCCATTTTCCATAAATAAGGATTTGAAACCAATTCATGAAATTCCATAATCCAATCTCACAATTAAATTCATCAATTTAATTTTAAAATAAATTCCATCAATTTCAAAACAAACCTCCAAATCACTAGAATTGGGGATATCACAATTTTCCATAAAATTAATTTCATAAATAAATTAAACAATTTAAACTTTTCCAATTTCCATAACCTCACCCCAATTCTTTGGAATTGGAGGTTTTTCCAATTTCATGCCAAAAACCCATTTCAAAACCCCAATCTAAAGGAATTGGTTTTTCTCCAAAAAAATTGAAAACCATTTTAAAAAAAATAAAAAAATTTAATTTAAGTTAAATAATTGAAATTAAACATGAAATTTTAGGTTAATATAAATTTTGCATCAAGATGGAACCACCTAACTTTCTCACAGAACACAATGCCTACAACAAAACCTGCCAACAAGAATTAATATGCAGAGCATCTAGGAACTCAAACTAGAAATTAGATTCAATAATATGGAGCTTAGATCCATTAAACTCCAAGGAATAGAGAAATATATGGAGAGGCATGGAAAATACTTACCCATAACGACACATCATGATTGCAACAATGATCAATCACTGAATAAAAATGTCTAGAGGGGTTGGAGGCTCTCAAAATCACTTGGGGAAGGCTCTAGGTGGAGATCGTGGAATCCTGGAGGAAGAAAAATGAAGATTTCATTTGGGATTATTGTTTAAAAAAACACCATTGGGTATTTACATGACATATAACCCAATTACATGTTTTGTAATTGATAAGTCTCATAATTTCCAAAAAAACCCATCACCTTATGATAAAAATGTATTTATTTTAATTTATAGTTTACACATCATGTAACCATATTACAGGATGTGTAAATATTCAGTAGGCTCTAGAACCAAAAGATTTCATTCCAGAAATTCCAAAAACTCTTTGGCTTCACCATTACAACTATCCTCCCATTTCCTTCTCGGCCCTACCAAGACAACGAAAAAGGAAAACCACGATAAGGTTAGAAACATACCTGTCAGAAGAGTAACAGGATTTGACAGTCAAGGTATTAATATATTTACTATGTGGGATTAAGAGATACATTATTTTTATAATCTTATGTTAAGTTGATTTTGGAAATTTAGTGACCATCCTTCAAAATTTTTGGTCACTGAATTTGGACAGACATGTTTTAGATGAGTCTTAAGATTAATTACTTGTGGAATGGATCAAGTTAAACTTTGGAATTTGTTTTTTATTGATAAAATTTTCTAACCTTCTTGGTTTTAGTAAACATTTAAAGGTTAAAGTAATTACTTAAGGACCATATGATTCATTAAAATTGCTTCAAGAATGAAAAAATAATCCTGAACATTCAGTTATAGGTGTAAGGGATGAAGTGAAAATAGATCAAAGCATAACCAAAGGATAAGATTATGATTATGAAATGAAAGAGAATCAGGTAAGATTATTTTCTAAAGTGCTTCTTTGGAAATTAAAATAATCCCTTAACTCTAGGAAAGGTATTTTGGAACAAAAACTTCAACCATTTACTTTATTTTCTAAGAAATAAATGGTCTTTTAATCTATCACATATTTATGATTTTGTGATGGTTAACTTTATAATAACCATTTTCTCTATCAATCCCCATTAGAGAATGATGGTAAGATTTTTTTCAATGTCTATATTTTCACTTTACACTAATGTTGCCCTATTCATATGCCTAGTTTTTTGGTAACCTTCAAATTTCTTTTTTCCCTATTTTTAAGAGGATGTATTATTAAACCCTTTTCACGGTGTTGGATTTCCAAAAATAAATTTTCAAGTATCAAACATTATTTTTCTGAAGTAAAATTTTAAATTGTGAGGATTACATTTATTAAAGGAGGAGAGAATGTAACACCCCAAGATTTTATGGTTTGTCTCTTTTTAAATTTATCTTCTTCGATGGTGTACATCACATAGAACACCAAGCTTAGAAAAATGATTAAATATTATTATTGTGATTGTTATCACCTAGCCATTAGAATGGAGGGAATTAAAGTGATTATGAAAATATAGTTTAAAAAAATTTATAATATGAATTATTTTGTTACCAATTAATTATACATGAAAATAAAAAAAATCAATTAAACATAAAACATGTGTTTTTATAAAAAACTATTTTTATGACCACAATAGAATTTTATATTAATAAAGTAAATTAATCACTATTAGTGAAATATATTAATTAAATTTATATATTACATATTTAATAAAAAAATTCAATTAAACTAATAAGTTTTATAGGGTTAATATAAGAATAAATCCAATTTTATACGTAAAAGACTATATTTTTTCTAAAGACAGTTTTATCACATTTTAATGGTGCACATATTTTAAAAATAAATTTTGGAACTTTTATAAATTTTATTTAACAAAATAAACTTCACTTTTAAAATCATAATTTCACAATTAGTTTAGGGTGAAATTTTGGAATTTTTTTGAAAATATTTATTTTCCAGTGAATAGTGAAAGATCCTGATTTTTATAAAACTGTTATTTTGGTTATATTAATATTCTATTTATGATTTGAATATTAACCTCACCTATAAAAGTGTAAATAAAATTTTTATATCTTACAAATGAAAATACGATATACTTATATCATGGAATAAATAAATAAATGTTTTAAAAGGATAAATTAAGTGTTGATATTTTTGTAAAGCGTAAATGTTTATTTATAATTTTATAATTAATATAATGATTTAAAATAAAATTTATTTTCATAAAATAGATTCATAAATTAATATTTTTATTCTTATTATTTTAAGATAATTTTATGAGACCTTAATTAACATTTCAAAGTTTCATAAAATCGGTTATAATATTAAAATCGGTATTTTTTTAATAAATGATGACTTTATTTAAAAATTAAATTTATAATATTTAGAAATTTATTTTCATAAAATGAATTTAATTTTTTAATTCTTCACATAAAAAACTAGTTAGGGTAAATTTTTGGGATTTTTCTAAAATAGTTGATTTTTTGTCAATAATGAAATATGATGATTTACGGTATTTAACAAAAACATGAATTATTGACTCATAGACAATGTATGGTTGATGTAAGCCCATAATATAAAAATATAATTCATTATTTTGATATATTTAGTGATAAGTTTCAAACTATTGATAGACTTGAGACAAAATAATAAAGTAATGAATAAAATAATAATAAAAACACTCCTCTTTTCCACTATAAATACCACCCCTTATCCTCACACCACCAAAGCCTTGAATCTTGTCCAATTTATGCCCAATACCTCTACAAAACCTCTCCCACACTTTATGGTTTTTATTTTCTCACCCAGAATACCATTTCAAAGTTACTTAAGGAGATTCTCAAGGAGAGGAATTCAAGAGGTAGAATCCCCTTTCATTCTTTTAATTTTCATTCAATTTATTTTCTTTTCTTATCATTTATTTAACTCCTCTGCACAAAAATAAATGATAACTCTAGTATCTTATATATATAATGTAAATTTATTATGATAATGGTATATCTGTCATCAATTCTTTTCTCTTCCCCTTTTTTCTAAAAATGAAAAAGTCGTCTGTGAGGTGTTGATTCACCACCTTTGTGAATGATAATTCTTTAATTTTATAATACCACATTCAATGCTGGTCATAAAACCATTTTTATGGTTAAAAAAGATTATAATATGTATATTAAAACTTATTTAGTGTTCTGGAACTAGTATATATGCATAATATTAATTAATAAAACAAAATTAGTGTGTGATGATCAAAAAAACGCCAAAATAATCTAAACGGTTATCATTAATGTTTTATCTAATGAATGATCATAATATCTAGAAAAAAATAATATATAAGGCCATTAATTATTTTTTAAGTTCATTAATAACATATAATTTCAATTCTAGATAATTATTCCCATTTCACATGATCTTTCATTCGTGTATACAAGTGAACCAGTCATGAAAACCAAGGAAACGAACACTCCCAAATGAAGAAATTGAATCATATAAATCATCATAAATCTATAAATGAAAATAATAAAATTATAATAAATCAAATATATTTTTAATAGGTTCTGAATTAAATTATTAAAAAATCTATTTTCATTATTTAGGATGTTAAGTACAAGTGAAAAACCTTTTCGGACATACTTCCAGATGAAACTTTCTGGTTTATTATAAGAATGTAATAAATTCAGGAACCATATTTTTGCTACTAGGGTTGGGTTATTTATATATCTTATTGTATTGATATTTTTAAAATTCAAAGTAATGAATAGGGTCAATATGACATTAATGATATTTTAAAATAAATAATATTTTATTAAATGATATAAAATTCCTAAAAATATTATATTTGTCAAAATTATTAGGATTATGTTTAAAATTTCATCAATTATTCATTTATGTGTTGTTTTTCATTTTATAGTATATATTTTAACCCTGAAAGAGTAAAAAAACATGTTGTCATAGTAAGAGTTAAAGGGGACAAAAGGGTTAAAGCCAACATATACGAATTAAAAAATAATCAAAACATGTATAATTTTCATTGGATGAGATTATTTTCACCCAAAATAATATTATATTTTAAATAAATATGTTTGGATCCAATTGGAATAGAAAATTAATTTATATTAATTTAATATTTTGAGAAATTTCAAGAGTGTATCATCCCTCTCTTATAAAAGGGATCCTCTTCTAATATTTTAAATACACTTCAAAACCATTTTTTGGGAAAATATATTCCAAAATAACTTCCTAGAATCCATATACCACATTATAGAGGCATTATTTTAGGCATAACACTCACCTTGGTGGTGATAAGGTGTTAATCAAAGGAGATTGTCCAAAGAAGAGGTTTTGTTTTTAATCGAGCGTTTCTATTTTGTTTATTATTCCAAATCCCTCAAATATTATTAAAAAAAGATAAAATAATAAATATATTATCCTAAATATACTAATATGTTATTATATTAGTGTAATGATGTATATCCATCTCTAATTCTATCAAATGGGAAAATAATTAATCATTTGTTTGTACGGAAGACTATCGCCACGCGAACCGATGTAATTCTTTTTCCATCACAGTCTCTCAAGACAAGTTATAATTATGGAATTAAAGTTTATATATGATCTTCATGGAATATTTTTAATTATTAAAATATAATATATCATTTACATTCTTACCTTTACATGAACAGAAAAATGATAATGTCATTCATGTGAACGTGTGAATTATCACATCTACGAAGCAATGTGATTCATTTTTCATCACCACATCACATGAATGATATAAATAAGTATATTTAGAGAATTAATATTATATTTATTATATTATGATAATTATTTAAATTTAAAATTATACTTACCTTATTTCTATAATGATCATTGAAAAATGAAAATGTTACTCATGCGTTCGTACGGTGTACCATCTCCATGATTGTAACATGGTTCATTTTTAATATCCATATGTATTGGATGTAAGTAAAATTGATATATAAAAATGATAATTATTTCATGATTATTATTATGGAGATTGTGGAATAATTACCACCTTGAATATAGATATCATACCAATGTCATTTTGGACTTAGGTTACCAAATATCATCAAAACATCTAGCATGAACATAAATGATTAAGTAATTTTATATAAAAAATAAATGAGTGATATAAAAGGAATAATAAGAATGAAAAATTTCCTAAATAAAATATAAATTAACCTAATTTTATTATTCATTAATATAAAAAATTTATGTGACGATTTGGACTCAATGTAAGGGACTCTTTAACTAAAATATCATTTTAAATGTTTTAAAGATTTATTATTCTAAATATTTATCCTTCATGTTTATATTTTAAAATGATATTTATGGATGTATTTATATGTAAATTGATTATATAAAATTTTGATTTTATAATTTTACTCAAAAAAATTCAAAAAGGGATCTTTTTCAGGTTTTATGTAAGGGGATTTATTTTAAAAAACCCTTTTAAAGTTACTCTTTCAATTATTTTTACAAAAGTAAAAAAGGAATGTTTTTTTAACTTATACGACATAAACATATTTTCCCAATTTATTAAAGCCTTAATTTTTTGAATGTTCCTTTACAAGTTTATAATTTTATTTTCAAATAAAATTATTTTATTTATGAGTGCGTATCTTTGTAAAAATGAAAATTGATTTCAAAATGGAAAAGTTATTTTCCTCGAGAATGTTTCTTTTATGAAATATTTATGTGATTTTGTTATGTTAGGGCTATTGGGAATTATTTATGAGGATGGATGTTTTTTTGATAAACCTAGGTTGGGTGAGACTATTATATCACTCCAAGGCATTGGGTAAAGGGATAAATTTAATCGATTAGGTTTCTCCTAAGAGAGTATAAGAATATACTATAGTTGTTACTCCAAATGTAACTATGATGGTTACTCCCTATGTAGACAATATAGCTATAGTATTTGTAAGAGTTATATGTAAAATAATGTCCAAAGTTACCTAATTATATTTTATATTCTTTCTTGTGAGTTTTCATGAAAGTAATTTGACTTTCAAAATGTAAGATAATGATCCTTTTGAAATGTTGATTCCATTTTCAAGGTAAAAAAGGTATGTTTTTAGAAAATGTTTTATGGTTTTTTCACTAGATTATTGGTTTACTTTATATTATGTCTCTTACTGATCATGTTTTTATCATCCATAGTTTTAAAAAAATATAGGGTATAAGGATGGTTAAGAGAAAGTATGAATTCAAGTTGAAAGTTGTGAATATTTTTTCATGAGAACAAAATCATGTTTTATTTAAAAAGTTTTATATTAAGGAAAAAATGGATATTATTTTAGTATTATCATGATTTTATGCATTTGGGTTGTTATGTATTAATTATGACCTAATTTTATAAAACTATAAAATGAAAATATCCTCTAAATTGTAAGAAAGTGAATTCTAGATCAAATTTACTAGAATATGTAATGTTTAAGGTCGGGTCCTTACAGTTGGTATCAGATGATGGTTTACACAAAATTAAAGATTAGGATGTCTTATTAAGAGTTATTTATATCATCATAGGTTTATAATATTTTGTTTTATCATAAATTAAATGTCATATAAATACCTTTTGAGGCTTCAAGTTATGAAATTTTAAGGTGATTAATGATATTTTTGGAAACATTTATTTTTGAGGCAATTATGGGTTCTTATATTTTGGGATGAAAAAATAAAGGTATGAGATAAAATTTAAGGTTAAAACAAATTAAGGTTATTTTTATGATTTTATAATATTTGTTGGAATTTTATAATAATTATATAGTTTTATAAAAAAAAGAATAACATGTAGACCGTGTGACAACCCATCGCATCTGGCAAGGCTGTGGGAATTGAACCCACAACTGAAGGGCAATAAGGGTGAATCGCCTACCACTGGACTATGTGAATTCCGTATTAGTATTAATTTTTCTTTATAGTTAAATGATTTTATGAATGAAGAATAATTTGATTTTGGTAACATATGTTTTATCAAATAGATAACCATGGGATTGAAAAATAATTTAGGGATTAATGGATTAATGTTATTTCAGAAGACGTTCACTATTTTGGAAACCCTTTATTATTAAGCTAAATATAATAATATGGGGTTTTATTATATTTTGTAATAATGCATTATTTTATTATGGATTTATGGTGATTTTGTTTCTTTATGTAAATGGTTAGCGTATCTTGAAGAATATTTGGGGAATTAATTTTTGGTAAGAAACTTTAAGATTAATTGGTTTTATTTAGAGATTATTCTTAAAATTTATCTTGGAAGAATATGTGATCAAATACTTATAATTATTGGGTTTCAATCTTAGTGTATAATTTTTTTGAGGAATATTAAGGATAGTTATTTTTCTATCATTGTTGAATTTTGGGGATTTAAGAAGTTTTTTTCCATATAAAGGTTTATTAATTTTGGGTAATTATCTTATATTATCTTAAACATTTTGGTTTTGGTTAATTTATAAATATAGGAGGAATAAATATTTATACTTTTGTGGATTTTTTGATTCGTATAAGTTGATTCTAGTGCTTCAAACATGAAAACTTCATACTCATCATATGGAGAAAAATATGAGTTTGTTGTGGAAATTGATTAAAGGATGAAACTCTAATTTTCAAGTAAGTACATATCCTAATGTTATTATTATATATTTTAATGTAATTCATCAACTCTAAAAAAAATTCTTGTAATAAAAACATTATCCAATTACTTTTATTATCATGAAATCAATGACCTTTTAAACCATCCCAGATTTATGGTTTTGTGATGGTCAACTTCCTCATGGTCATATTCTATATCACTCTCCATCAGAACTTGATATTTATTTTTATCTTCCTTTTCCATGTTTTCCTACATGTAATACTAGCTATTTGTTATTCCATGTGACCTTTTTACTTCCCCTTATTTATTTTAAAGTGAAAGTTTTATTAATCCTTTTTCTGATGTGGGATTTCAGAAAAGTATTTTGAAAAGTAAAAACCCTATTTTTTTAACCCAATTTCAAATTGAGAGGATAAAATTTATTAAATGGGTGAAGAATTAAACATACATAGATTTTAATAATTAAGAACCATGTTCGATATCATACATGATATGACAAATAGAGCTTAAATGAACAACTAAATATTATTATTTAAATGTTACTGTTATTACCTAGCTGTTAAGATGTTGGGTATGAAGAAGATTAATTGAATTATTAAAATATGGTTTACACATGTATATATAATGAATTATTTGGTGATTAATTAATTATAAATGAAAATAAAACACTTTTTGAAAATAAAAGGAAATCTTTTTCTGGAAAACTACTTAAATGAGTAGAAGTCTATTTTATACCAATAAAATAAACAAATCACTCTTATTGGATTATATTAATGAAATATATATATATATATATATATATATATATATATTCCATATAATGTTTAAAATTCATATTATGTGTTTTCTATATATGATATAAAAATAAATCTATTTTTACGCATAAAAAGTTGTATTTTTTTTCTAAAGACACATTTTCTGCCTTTGAATAGCGCACTTATTCTAAAAATAAATTTTGAAATTTTTATAAATTTATTTTAAAAAATAAATTTTATTTTTGAAATATTAATTTAAAAATTAAATTAGGGTGAATTTATTGTTATTTTTTTATAGGTTTCATTTTTTGATGAATAGTGAAAAATACTGTATTTTAATTGAAAACTGACTTTTCATCTAAATAATTTGTAATGTAAAAATATATTTTAAATTGATTTTAAAATAAAATTAGATGAATTTTACATATATTAATCCAATTTAATACATTTTAATATTTTTTATATTGAATTTGGATATAAAAACATTTCAAACTTTTGAACATTTTCACTTTAAAAACTCTCTTTCTCGCCCTATCTATGGGATTAATTTTAATTTAAGTTTAGACATTTATTTGTTTTTAGTTTTTTAAAATGAATTCCAAATTTAGATTCATAAGTTCAAAATTTATTAAATAGGTCCCTTTTATTTTTTTAAAATATGAAGAGTAAACTTAGTAATTTTTATTACCGTAGTTAAGGATAAATCGGATAATTAAGGGTGAAAATAATTATGATAAGGATTATAATACTACCCTAAAAATTGTTATAATTTTATTTTATGAGTTATTGTCGACCAAAATCATCCTTGGGTTGAATTTATGAACCCTTTGATCCACTTGGATGACTTTAAGACCCTTATAATATTTTATTTTAAGAAAAGTTAAACTCGTCACATTAATGTTTCTAATAAGTATAACATTTTTAATATGTGGTCATCCAAAAGATATCTTAGACAATAAATAGTATTTGGAAATATAAAATATTTTTCTTAATCGTTGTAATCTTTTTTAATTTTAATCAAATAAATAATTAACTTAAAGCCTTGCACAATAATGATACAATAATTATTAAATTAATGGGAAAATCAAATAAATGATATTAAATATATTAAAATAAATATAATTTGATATAATTAATGTAAAAAACGAATTTTATAGATTACTTGTACATGTTAGTTATGTGTAAGAATATTTTTTTTAAGTTTTCTTGTTGAATTGATATTTGTAAACGTCAAAGTAATGAATAGTGTCAAAATTGACATTAATGATATTTAAAAATAAATAATATTTTATTAAATGATATAAAAATCATAAAAAACTTATATTAGTCAAAATAATTTTTATGAGGTTTAAAATTTCATAAATGATTCATTTATGGGTATTTTTTCATTTTATAGTAACTATATTAACCCTCAAAGAGTAAAAAACCATGTTGTTGCGGTAAGAGTTAAAGGGGTTAAATAATGGTTAAAGCCGAAAGATAAGGATTAAAAAATAATAAAATATATATATAATTTTTATTGTATGGGATTATTTAGGAAAAAATTCATATTATATTATAAATAAATTAGTTTTTATCCATTTCGAATATAAAATTAATTTATATTAATTTAATATTTTTGAGAAATTCTAAGAGTGTCCCTTCCCCCTCTTATAAAAGGTCACCTCTTATTCTCTTTTAAAAATAATTAAAAACCATTTTTTGGAAATTATCTACCAAAATACCTTACTATAATTCATAACCACATTATAGAGGTCTTATTTTAGAGAGAATACTCACCTTAGTGGTGCTAAGGTGTTAATCAAAGGATATTGTCCAACGAAGAGGTATCATTTCTATTTGAGCGTTTCTTTTTTTTATTCTTTCACATCCCTAAAATATTCTTAAACCATAATAGAATAAAAAATAAAGTATCCTTAATATAATTAGATTTTATTAACTTATTTTAATTAACTTTATCTATTTCCACTTCCATCAAATGGGAAATTAATTAATCGTTCATGTCTACGAGAGACTACCGGCTCGTGAATCGATGTAATTCGTTTTCCATAACCGTCTATCAATACTGATTATAATGATGGAATTAAAGTTTATATATTATATTAATGAAATATTTATCATTATTAAAAGATAATATATCATTTAAATTCTTACCTTTCCATGCATATAAATATGATAATGTTGTTCGTGTGTAAGTGTGAATTATCACCTCCACAAAGCAACGTGATTTGTTTTTCATCACCACGACATATGAATGATATATATAAGTATATTTATAGAATAAATATGATATTTATGATATTATTATCATTCATTAAAGATAAAATTATACTTACCTTCTCTCTATAATGATCATTGACAATGAAATGGTTATTAATGCATGTGTATAGGCGACTGTCTCCATGATTGTAACATAGTTCATTTTTTATATCTATATGTAATGTATGGATTTAAAATTATAATTTTTATATATAAATGATATTTATTTAATTATTATTATTATTATATATAATATGTAATAATGACCACCTTGACTATAGATATCATACCAAATTCATTTTGGACTTAGGTACTGAATATCGTTAAAACATCCAATATGGACTTAAATGATTAAGTAATTGTATACAACATAGAAATGAGTTATATAAACGGAATAATAAATAACTTATGTGATGAGGCAGACTCAATTTAGGGGTCTCTTTAACTAAAACATTATTTTAAATGTTTTAAAGATTGATTCTTCTAAAAAAATTCCTTTATGTCCATGTTTTCAAAATGGTATTTATGAATGTATATATATAAAAATTAATTCTTTAAAATGTGAATTTTATAATTTATCTCATTTTTTTCAAAAAGGGATCTTATTCAGGTTTTATGTAAGGCACTTTCTTTTAAAAACCCTTTTTTAAAGTAACTCTTTAAACAATTTTTATAAAATTTTAAAGGAATGATTTTTTAAATTATACGGAATGAATGGATTTTCCCGCTTTCATAACACATTAATGTTTAGAAGCTTCCTTTAAAAGTTTAAAATTTTATTTTAATATAAAAAAAATCCATTTATGAGTGTGCGGTTTTGTAAAAATGAAAAGTGATTTCAAAATGGAAAAGTTAATTTCCTCAAGAATTATTCTTTTATGTAATATTTATATGGTATGATTATGTTATGGTTCTTGGGAATTTTTTATGAGTATAGATAGTTCTATGATAAATCTAGTTTTGTTGAGCCTGTTATAGCTCTTCAATTCAATTGGTAATGGGACAGAGTTAATCGATAAGGTTTCTCCTAATAGATTATAGGAATAGACTGCATTGGTTTTTTCAAATGTAAATATTATGGTTACTCTATGTGTAGACGATGGAGCTACAATATTTTTAAGAGTGATAAGAAAAATGATGTCCCAAGTTGCCTACTTAACGTTTTTATTCTTTCTTATGAGTTTTCATGAAAATCGTTTGATTTTCTAATGGTAAGATAATGATCTTTTTTAAATGATGATTCCTTTTTCACGGTAAAAAATATGTGTTTCTAAGAAAATGTTTTATGGGTTTTCAATGGACTGATGGTTTCATTTATTTGATGTCCCTTACTGAGAATTTTTTCCTCATCCCGTATTTTAAAACAAATTCACATGTTATAAGGATGGGTAAGAGAAAGAAGGAAGTCAAGTTAAAAATTGTGAAGCTTTTTTCATGAAAAAGAAATCATGTTATATTTTAAAAGTTTTATATTATAAAAAAATGGATACTATATTAGTATTATTCACTTTTTATGCATTTGGGTTGTTATGTATGAATTATAACCTAATTTTTGAAGTATAAACTGAAAATATCCTCATAATTTTAATAAAGTGAGTTCTAGTTTAAATTTAATAAAATATATAATGTTTATGGTCATGTCCTTACATATGATGTGTTATATATGTCCATCTTGATAAATTACATACCTATCCCCTCACATGTATTGAATTTAGTGGTGGTAACATTAAAGAATGATCTGTCATATGTGGAGAAACCAGTTAAGATCTTAGATCATAGAGACAAAGTTATATTAAATAAGAAAACTCACCTGGTCAAAGTGTTGTGGAATAACCACAAGTTTGAGGAATAGACATAGGAACTATAAGAGGTGATGAAACAGAAGTACCATCATCTTTTTTTGGTGTATGAAATAAAAATTTTGAGAAGAAATTTTGGGGCATAATTAAATGACATTAACTTTTATAAATAAAATCCCCTTTTTAAATGAATAAATTCATTATTAAGTAATGTAGTTATAGAAAACACATGCACTACTTTGGTTATTTTATACCATTATATATTTTTTAAAATTTTAAAAACCATTAAGAATCATAATACAGTGACCATTAATATTAGTATATATATAGGGTTATGATATATCTAGTTGACACATATGAAGGAAGTGATGGCCTTGACCAGAAGGATCATACCCTATCAATCCCATTTATCAGAGATTCTAAGGGGGATAGAATCGTTGGGATTTTCCAATGACCAAGATTAATCTAAGATTCAATAACTAAAGAACAATAAAAACAATTTATGGGAGAATTTTAAGATCATAGAGATCATGCCCCAATCCATGCTTTTCGTACCTCCCTAAGAAAATATCACCATCGCGCACTGATAAGTATATTTCATGCATATTTTTTATGTTATTGTAATGTATTGATTTTTTTTATTTAAAAGATTATTCTTGTGAATTTGTGAGTTATTTAACTTGTTTTATGTTTTTTGGTAGGATACAATGAATTTTTGGAAAAGGGATGAAAAGGGGAAAATTTTGGATCAAAAAGACACTTCGCGCAATGAGCGAAGTGAAGCAGCGCAATACCAGAATTTTGAGAATGAAACGCAGCTGGAAAACTAGAGAAGGATTGTTTCATGACGAGTAACAAAATTACAAGATGTGAATTCATTAGAAATCTGTCACCACCATTACACATCGAGAAAATATTTCACGTTATGAAAGTCAATTACACATCATGTAAACACATTACATGACGTGAGTTTTTGGGGATATTTTTTTGAAGAGATACATCAAGATTTATAATTCTTGGAAATTAAAGGATTACATGATTTTTAAACTCTTTAAATGTCATGAAAATTGTCAGGATGAGATTAAAGTCACCATATTCTGCATATCTTTGGTTTTTGATCAAATCTATTATATGGGACCTGCCCTGGACCTGTGACGACCCGACCCATGCTGGGCTCGAGCCACAACTGCCCCAAGCCCACCTCTATAGGCCAGGGTTGGCGATAACTGTTGAAGGAATAACTAAAATTAGGTAGGATTTTTCCTAAAGTACTTGTACGCACACACCCACAAACACCTCAATGCAACAATACAGAGATATAAAAATCTTAAACTAAAAATGCATGCATAAATATATCCCAAACTAGAGTACAATAAAATTACTAAATTAAAAAAGGAAAAAACAAGCACCCCCCAAAATAAAATGGAAAAATAATTTGACCTACTTAGAAGGAGGGGATCACTGTCAAAACTAACTACAAGAAATCTTCTTAACCCACCTCTAGTAAACACCTCGGTTGGTCTAGCTCGCTAAACTCCACCTACCTAGGGTCCTCTAGGGACTCCGTTGAATAGATTTTGGTCCGCACAAGGCACAAAACATGTGTGGGAAAGGACCATGCAGGGATTAGTGTGAAAATACTCACTATACACCCCAAAAATCCAACAGAGAATGGAGCGACTGAAAGGAGATATTCCACTCGACCTAGCCAAAGGGAACCCCATCGAGAGAGAAACTCCATCTCAAATCATCCTTGGTTATACATGACTAGTCAACTAATTCAAAAGAAACCAAAAAGAAAGAGTAAATAAAACCACATCCCACAGCACAACCCATTAAGAAGTAAAATCATCCAAGAATAGGGGGCTCAATGCGATGAATAGATGAACTAAATGTTGAGAATTCGACACCCTTAGTAAGAGACTGACCTCATCCAACCATGAGAAGCCAAATATGGAAATCACTTGGCATACCTCGAACATCTTCACCTCCCATGGAAGGAGAGTAACCAAAAGTAAGGTGTGGGTGAATAAGTGGTAAGTATACTCAGTCCTCAAGGGGTGTCAACCCAGAACGTGGAAACACCATAAGGTCTCTTATACATCACCTAGATATACTCATCTCAGACTCCAAGTATCATGAGGTTTCGACCTCATAGCCAGCAGTAGGATTATACTCTAGGATCTAAAGGTAACATAAAACAATAGAACACACTCCAAGAGCTTATCCATCCCATATTTCACCCATCCAAGAGATACACTCCCTCAGGAATAGATCTATAATTCCTAATGGTATGTTTGAGAGAATGTGCTCCATCGGGAACAACCTATACGGTCTAGCTCTAGTTCCCAGCACCAGAGGTTCTTCCATCGCTAACCTGCACCTTGCGTAAAGCTAAAGAAACCAAGTAGAGAGGCCCACTCCTCACCACTACCCTGCACTTGAGGGAGCACTTCTCTAAAGCATGCACCGCATGCATATTCTCTAAGAGAGGGAATGAAGGGAATCGTACCTCACCACTTCCCTACAATCGAGTGAGTAATAGCTTCTATCTAACCCACAAAACCTTTGTTGCTCCTGTTTGGATGGTCTCGTGCCTCTATCCATCGAGGGATCACTAAATCCTAACCAGGTATCGCACATATCAAGTGGAGGGGGCCACTCCTCAGAACTATCCTCAAAATATGAGGGATCTCCAACTCCAATGGATGACTCTCTCACCACTAAAACTTAGAGATAGGGGAGTACCACTCAGTAGGTGAGGACCCATGCCTTAGGATGATAGGGGAGTACCAATTAGAGAATGGAGGACTTGAACCATGATAGGACAGGGGAGTATCAACTCTATAAATTGAGGACCCACACCTTAACCTGGTAGGGGAGTACCACTCTGTGGCTAGAGGACCTATACCCTAGTACTATAGGGGAGTACTAACTCTTCCAGCTCATTTTCTACGGGGGGACCCGAACCCAGATAAAATAGGGGAGTACCAACCCCAAGCTAGAGGACTCATTCCCTGGTAAGATAGGGGAGTACCAACTCTTCTATAACAACACGTATAGAGGACCCAAACCCTAGAATGATAGGGGAGTTCTGACTCTAATGATAGAGGACCTTCACCCTAACACAGTAGGGGAGTACCACTCTGTGGCTAGAGGAATCGCACCTTAGTACGATAGGGGAGTACCAACTCTTCTAACTCGTTTACTATGGGGGACCTTCACCCAGATACAAAAGGGGAGTACCAACCCCAGTCTAGAGGACCCTCTCCTTGGTATGATAGTGGAGTTCCTACTATATATTGTTAACAAGTATGGATGGACCGCACCCTAGCATGATAGGGGTGCACTATCCAACTTTATGAATGATACGGGGAACCCTCTCCCTAAAGCATTATAGGAGTAATAATAGTTTTGGAATTACATCGATGATGACTAGCATCCCACATGTCTACCATGAACACACAAGTCTAAGTAACTTAATCACCACACCTTGATACTATCTTTTTTTATTGGAACTGACTCCCCCACACGGTTTTAGGTTGCGTCGTAAGGACGTGTATTGGTGAGGAAAGTGTTCCTCTTCCTCATGATTCCATGTATATACCAAACCACATATCAGACCAAATAACTACCCAAAGGTAATTGAAACTGTGCCCACAATGTGGAGAGTCCCTTATCTTATAAAACAAATAGGTAAGGGAAACTCGCTCCTTGATGCCATAGGGGAGTACCAGTTCCAACCTCTCTCTTTAAGAACTGTACTGATCTCCTGAATTGGTCAAGTGGCACTAAGAGGAGAGTCCCTCTTATCATACTTTGTGTAGTAACACTGCCACTGGTAGGGGAATCACGCCTGATTCCAATAGGGAAGCACCACCTTACCGGTCTAAAGAGTCCAAATAACCCACATACTAAAACCAAATGGAAGTGTACCGACCCCGATGTTAACCCAATGATTCACCCTGATCACTACCCAAGATTTTCATTGTTACACAAGCATCTTGATCGAAACACACCACTTAATATCTTGTAAGCTGAAATAGAGGCCACCATTGTGTTCTATGTGGAAAAACACTCAATATAGGAAACTCAAAATCTAGAATCCAAGTTCCAGATAAAGAGATACAAAAGGCATAAGATCTCAAGGAGATCCCCTATGAGTACACGGTGTGCACTAGGGCACACACGACATGTGATCCCACCCATGAACCTAGTCATGTATCCAGTCTACATGATTTTCCAACCCATGTAGGTGTACACAGTGTGTATAGGTAGTACATAGAATATCCCACTTCAACCCTCCCCTGGTCGTGTATTTTTACCTATTTTCGTGTACCATACCCCATGTTCATGTACTTGGGCTATATGTTAGTACGCGACCATGTTTTTTCACATGGATTCCCAATCCATGTCCCATATCCACACGGATTGGGTCACTACACAGATTGTAACCCTGATACATGGTGTGTAGTCCCCAGAGATCATCTTCCCTAAACAGGAAGGGATACACAGCGTGTGTCACTGGACTACACATCGTGTAGTTGGTAATTCCAATTGGGAATCACCTAAAAAAATGCCTGATTCTCCCCAGTTTAACCCAAAACCCACAGATCTACCTAGTAGGGATAAACAACAATTGAAATTGGGCTCTAGAACCTTAAAACAAAGGGAAAAAATGGGATCAAGACTAAAAATAAAAAACCACCTACTTAGAGGGAGAAACGCTGAAGCTTCGGTTAAAGAACAATACCCATATCATGCTACTTCTTGATCTGATGACAATCTGTGTCAGAAACGAGGATTGGAATCACCTTGATTCATTGATTTGGATTCATTTTCATTCATTTCCAATGGGAGATGGTGGAGGAGGATTGGCGTGGATCTCTTTGGTTTTGGGCGCACCAATGTGAGGGTAGGGGTGATTATTATGTTAGGTTTTAATTAATTAATTAAATTATAATTTAATTAATTAAACCACCATTTAATTCCCTTTAAACTCACCTCTATACAAAACTCCTGGCATGGATAACATTATGTCATACCTAGGGTAAAAACGACATTACGTACTTAACCGCTGTCTCAAAAATTCGACCAGAGACCCCATTTTTGATTTATTCCTCTTTTTAAGAGAAACTACGTGCATGTGTGACAAAATATATTTACTATTTTTAAAATCACTACATTGATGCTCTTCGGACCCTAGATTCCCATGTCGACTCGACGCCTAGATTCAGAAATATTCTTATAAATATTCAAAAGTCTTATAGGTTAAAACTCGGGTCTCTACATCACTACCACCTTTAAAGATTTTTGTCCCCAAAAATCAAAAATGTTAGGCACAAGGGGAAAAGAAACTAAGCTCTACTACTAGGAATACCAATCCAGTGAGCTCACCAAGGGTTATCGTGCTTCTTCCAAGCATTCGCTCAGGGTAACCCCAAGGAAAAACTACTCTTAAGAACAGCTTCTACCAGGACAACATTGTGAAAAAAAATGGCCACATGTCTCCTCAGTTTCAATGGTTGGGAAAGAACCAAGAACCATGGCCCATCTATAGTCATGGGGTCTAGTGGTACACCACTTCACTAACCTGATATAGATACTGAAGAAACCTCGTAGTTCACATCCACCCTTGGATGGATTGTTCAGTATACTCCTCAAGCATTTTGTGTTCAAGGTGATATCGAAAACACGAGGGTACCAACAAACAAGACAGGAGTGTAGACTCATCCAACCTTGAGAAGATATACATGAAAAGAACATGGCAAACCCCATGTTCCTTTTCCCCTCTTAGAAGGAGAGTAACCCCAACCAAAAATATCTTCAGGCCCACTAGTGGCATCCCTGTTGAGTACGGCCTGTAGGCAGCCAATCCATACTACGAAAACATCATAAGAGCTAACTCTACTGCTACAGAATGATTCTAAGAAAGTATATATACTATTTAACCTCTCCCTAAACACAGAAGTCTGAGAGATTCATCCAATTATCCTCAATACTATCCACTTTTTGTGGCACTAACTCACCCGCACGGTTTTAATTGTGTCACAAAAACACGTCTTAGTGGGATAAGGACCTCTCCTTCTCATGAATTTGAAGCTACGTCGAAAAAAACCAACACAGGGTTATACCGAATCCCCATGTCACCCTGGTTTAAACTTCGATCAAGAAGCAGAAAGAAAAGAGTACCCACCTCAGTTTCTAACAATTGCTATTACAGAAAGTAGAAAGGACATAAGGTGTACCTTTATTCATCCTCATAGCTTCTAGGTTAAAGGAATCTATGTCATGTAGTTGTCCTCTCTCACATCCTCTAACTCCCTAAGTCTAGCATGGACCACCTGGGGTGGTGGTGGTAACACCTCGAACTGCCTTCCACCTCTTGCTATTATCCCAGCTCCTCCACCTCATTTTCCCCCTTGCGTAACTCCCCGCTCCAAGCGAAACCTCTTCCAAGGTGTTCCATCAACTGGATCCCTCTCAGAAACATGGTGGGTCGGACAATCTCTAGAAATATTTCCCTAACTATAAACATTGCATCTCCTATGGTTGACCTGATACTCGGTGATTCTCCTGCACTACAGGCCCACATGCCTGAGTCTGGGCATGGGTATGCCTCCTATGCCACGATCGCATTACTACCATCTACCAGCTGTTGAAGATTCCTCAGCCTCGAAACTACCACCTTAGGCCACATCTTCCTCTCCATCAGCCAGGAATCTCTCTATGACCAAAGCTTTCTCCAGTACCTATGCATATGAGGGGAGGTGTAAGGAGACTATACCAGATCTGAAATTTCTATAGAGGCCCTGCTCAAAGGTATGAGCTCTGAATAACTAGTCTCTTACCATATTCAGGGAGTAACGTGATAGGTTTGTGAACCTTGTTGAGTACTCTGCCATAGTCATATCACCCTACCGAAGCTGCAAAAGCTTTTGGATATGCACTAATCTCAATATTGATGGGTAGAACTCTTCCCTAAAGTGTCGTTAAAACTCTACCCAAGTGAGTGTCACCTTGTCATGGGACTGTGTCACTAAACTCTATCATCGGTCGGCCGAACCCTGCAGATGGATCACTACTAGGACCACCATCTGATCGGGAGGTGTCTTTACTAAGAGAAAAACCCACGTGACTACCTCGAGCTAGTCATTAGTTGCCTCGGGGTTTGGATCACCCTAGTACCTCAAAGTTTTCTACCTCTGGAACTCATGCAATGCACTTATCCTACATGCATCCTCGACCTAAACTGCCAGTACAACCAGCTACTCAATGGATGGTGGCACAACCGAAGCACCACCCAGAGGTAACACTTCAGAATCAGTGCCCTGCACTAAAGCCTCTTCATGGGGCATATTTTCATCACAATCATGCTATAGAATCATGTTTGGTTATCATCACAAAGGCATTCTGAAATAGAATCAAGACACACCACGGTCAAAGAGTATATCTAGGGAGATGAATCAAGAAGGATAGGAAATACACAAAACCCAATCATATATGATGCATGTACCATTACTTCCAATGTTAGAAGTTATCTAATGTACCAAGTCAAAAATCATGCTTTCATAGTCCTATTGAATGGATACGTCAGTCACTGCACCAATACTGGAACCTCTGGCCTGAGATCCAAACTCAAAACATCCTAACACTATTGTTATGCAACCCAATAAAATCTGCTTAAGGGGAAAAGTACAAAAAACTTCCCTAGGATTGAACCACCTTTGATACCACTCTTTCATGACCCAACCCATATTAAGCTCGAGCTTCAACTACCCCAAGACCACCTCCATAGGATAAGGGTTTTCAACAAGCGCTGAAGGCATAACTAAACTATGGGAGGCCTTTTCCTAAAGTACCTCTACACACACACCCACAAACACCTCAATGCAAGAGTGTAGAGATATAAAAATCTGAAACTAAAAATGCATGCATACATCTATCGCAAACCAAAGTCCAACAAAAGTACTAAAGTAAAAAATGGAAAAACAAGTTCCCATTGAAAGAAAACTACAAAATCATCTGACCTTCTCAGAAATAGGGAATCACTATCAAATGTAAATGCCATAAAGCTCCTCAGCCCACCTCTGATAAACACATTGGTCAGTCTAGCTCACTAAGATCCACCTGCCTATGTCCTCCACAGAATCTATTGAAAGGATTATGGTACGTACAATACACAAAACATGTGCGGGAAAGTCCCATGCAGTGGTGAGTATGAAAATACTCAGTGGGCACCCCAAAAACCCAAAATATAAGGGAGACACTAAAAGGTGATATTCCACTTGACCTAGCCAAAAAGAACCCCATTTAGAGATAAAATACATCTCGAATCATCCTCGGTTTTACATGACTAGTCCGTTAAGTCAAAATAAACTCAAAAAAATTAGTAAGGAAAACCCCATCCCATAGCGCAACCTAGTAAGAAGTAAACTCATCTAAGCACAGAGGGCTCAACATGGTGAGTAGATGAACTACACATCGAACCTTTACCACCCTTAGTAGGAGAGTGACCTAATCCAACCATAATAATCTAAACACAAAAACCACATTTCATACCCTATGCGTCTTCACCTCCCATTAAACGAGAGTAACTAATAGTAAGGTGTGGGAATAGAAGTGGTAAGTATACTCATTCCTCAAGGGGTGTCAACCCAGAATTTGAAAACATCACAATGGCTCCCAGAAATCACTCAGATATACTCATCTTAGACTCCAAGTATCATGAGGTTCTGACCTCATAGTAAGAGATAGGATTATAATCGACTCTCTAAAGGTAACATAAAATAGGAAAACACACTTCACAAGCTCATCCATCCTAGATGGCCCCCATCTGATAGATACACTCCATCAGGAATATCTATAACATTACTAATGGTAAGTTCGAGAGAATGTGATCCATTGGAAATGTAAGAACTCGGAACTTCATTTCAGGTATGAATATTGATTTCAGGTTGTTTTTAGGAAAAAGGAATAAATGGGGTTTTTATAAGTACATGTTGTGTACTAATGAGTACACATCGTGTACCTACGTACCACGTACTGATCGTGTAACAGCCGAGTACATGGCCATGTAGGTGACCTAGCAAACCACATAAATTGGGGGTTGGTTGAGGCTAGTACACGGAGTGTACATTAAATGAACACATTGTGTAATTTTCTTTTTATTTGATAAATTTGTGTGGGGTCATGTCTAACATTTGAAAACACCATATTCTCCCCTCGGTTCACACAAGAGAGCAATAGAATTCCTAAGAACTTCGAGATCCTCCCATTTCTCTATCCGACCACTGATTGAGACATTGTTAGGTGCATTGGAATCCCACCAGTGAGTTTTCAATTCCTCTATAGCCTATCTTCCTAATTCCTCCTCTCTCATGGGTATTTTAAGGATGATTATTTTTACCCTTTTGTAGATCTACATCATTCTAGGTTGATTCAAAGGTATACGTTCAAGAGTGTTGATTGTACGACATCAATGTAGGTGGTTTGTACCTTTCATTGTTCATATTTGGATTATATATGATTAAGGTGCCAAATACCCATGTTTGGGGTATTGCGTGTTTTGGAATTTAATCCTATTTAATACCTGTTATGCTTTGTCTGATTGATAAAGGGTTGTTGATTATACCTTATTATAGGACACCCCATGGGTGCATTCCCTTGATTGTTTATTTATGGTTGTTTGGTCTAGGATGCCTGTAGGCTTGCCTTGTTCCCATTCCTTGCTTTGATAGGATGAAGTTGTTGTTTATATGAAATTATTTTATTATGCATTGTGGAAGTTTGACCGAGGGTAATTGACTGTGAGAGATTCCTGAGATATGGTTATTAATGTATGAATTGTTATAATGTTGACCCAGATGTATTGATTGTGAGAGTTGGCTGGTGGTCATAGACCAAAGAGGCTAGATCATGAGAGCTACCAAGAGGGTTGTTATTAAATGAATTTTGGACTCTAGGTAATTGACTATGAGAGCTTCCAGGTGGCCATTATAATTTATTATTACTATGCAGACCAAGGGGGTATTTTTTATGAGAGCTTCCCAGGTGGTCGTCTATAAATGATTAGTGCTATATGGGATCAAAGGGTTTAGACTATGTGAGATTTCCCAGAGGTTTGTTATTTATTGAATTGATGATATGTTAAACCAGAGGGGTTAGACTGTGATAATTTTACCAGAGGGTTTGTTTTGAATGATTAAATGAATTGATGAGTCTTCCAAGCCAAAGCACAATCTTGGAATTGGTCTTACTTTTTCACTTAGATGGTCTTTTGAGATGTTTATTGATACTATTATAGAGGGGGATACAGAGCTTAGGATAGATCCTGATTTTATATTATTCAAAAAATTGAATAATTAATAAATGTAAATGAATTTAATTGGAAACTATAGGATTGTTTACTTTTGAGTATTTTCTAGTTTATTGCTTCATTTATTCATATTACCTACTATATATATTCACTGAAAGTTAGGCATAGATATTTTGGTGGTTTCCAAATGGGATTCATCTCACACCCTGTTTGGGTCATGCTTTTGGACCCAAACAGATTATATGGTTGCAAGTACAGATAAGGGAAAGTTCCCTTCTTCATCAGGTACTTGATTGCTATTGGAGCTGGATATCATGGGACCAAGTTGAGGATTGTGATGATATTGGAGTTTACTGCTTTTCTGTAATTTGGTTTCAGTATTGTATTTCTAGTATTGTGAATTTTTTGGATGCTTTCCTATACACATGTGACATGAATCATTTATATATTCTCTAATTTTTATATTATTATTAGTCCTCTGCTGTTTAATTCTATTGTATGGTATTATTTCTCCCACTTTTGTTTACTATATGTGATTCCACTGTGTACACTCTTCCAATGAGGGTATAGTTTCCCCATTATAAAACCTTGGCCCTCACTACTAGTTGTAAGCCTCTGTAATTTGGGAAATGTGCTTGAGTTCATGTGACCAACCGGGTATGGGGCACCTTTGGGAGGCACTCGGAATCGGGACGTTACAAAGTGGTATCAAAGGGAGGTTTTGATCCTCCTACCTATGGGTTACGGGCCCACTTGGATCAAAATTTAGTGGGTAATGTTTGAACTTTAATTGAATTATGTTATTATATGACTTAAATGATGATGTCAAACTTTGATTCATGGGGAGTATGGGCTCTCACGGGTCATAATTTGTCATTCCTTGGACAAAATTTTAAGTTTTTAAGGTTTCTGAAGAAGTTTCAGAGTCATAATGTCTAGAAACCCAGACAACACGGCATGTGGTGTTATAAACACATGCCATGTGTTCTTATATTCTAAAGGAAACAAATTTTATTAAGTACACATCGTGTACCATATGTACATGCCATGTAGTCTTTGACCGTGTGACTAACTGTGTGAGCAGAGACGTGGGGTTGATAAATTTTTGGTAGAAAATTTTTTGTACTATAATTACACATCATTCTATAAAGGTCGTGTGCCTGGTCATGTGACTAATGAAATGGGTGGATAAAACGGAGGTTTTACACATTGTGTCCAACTTGTACACTCCGTGTAGTTATCAATCATGTCTTCGGCTGTGTGACCAACGACACGGGTGGATGGGACTTAACTGGTACACACCGTGTCTAGGGTTAACATGCCATGTAGTGTTACACCAAGAGAGAACCGTGTAGTTCTAGTCATGTAGAAGAACCTGGGTAGGAGGGAAAAATTCAAGTACATGTTGTTTCAAAGAAGGAACATGCCAAGTGTAGGGGTGTTACATGACCAGGATTGGAAGAGGTACACGCCATGTTAAAAGATTAAGGGAACATGTCATTTAGAGTTTATACGTGTCGTGTAACCCTATTTTGTAAAACTTGAATGCTCTAATTCTCATGTTCCATTCTTACACTTCTAAATTGATGTCCTTGATAATCTTGAATTGAGGTGTGTGCTTGACCTTGCAGATTCATGCCTCCAGGATGTCCTTTGGTTATGTGATAGGTACAAGGCAATGATCAAACACCAAAAAGGGTATACTAGGGACTACTAGAAAATCCTATCATCGTGACCGTCTTGGCACCATCTGTTATATGGAACATAAGTGCTGATGTATAGTTCCGTAAAGGCTTTATGAGGATGATGCAGAATTTCTAGGAAGCACCACATCTTGCCCTGAATATGGAGGAGTTGAAGAGGGTTTTCCATTAGCAGTATCCTCCCAATTTTTTAGAGGATGAAGGACCATAGGTTGTTGCGACATGGTTGGAGGCCATTTTTGATATCTTTGAGAATCTGGAGACACATTTAGAGAGGGTGAATCTTGCAACGTACATGCTACGTGATTCCACCAAGAGATGGTATGATGCTATCTCATAAGAGGAACGTCATCGAGATATGGTTTGGGAATAGTTTTAGAGGACCTTCTATGATTACTTCTACCCCGAGACACTAAGTGTCAATCGATCCTGAGAGTTTATGTACTTAGAGTAGGGCGATCTTTTAATGATGGGTTATTCTTCTCGCTTTACAGAGATTCAATGCTTCACACCTGTTTTGGGAGGTGATAAGTTATATTTGGCTAGGAGATTTGAGGATGGTCTGAGGTATGACATATGATCGCAGTTGAATGTTTTCAGGCTGACTTCGGTGACGTCTATAGTAAACTAGGTTTTGATTACCAAGTGAAATTTGAGGGAGTTGGGAGCTATGATCCAGGGTGGTTCAGCATCCAGGGCTGTTAATCCTTAGACAGATATCAGGAAGCACTGTAGGGATCTTTCACAACATTTTTATTCAGGTAGTAAGGTGGTATGCTACCAGTGCATGAATAATGGGAATACGAGACCACATTTCCCAAAGGACCCATTCGAGTGCTGATCATGTGGAAAGATGGGCCATATTCAACATTTTTTCTGATTTTTATCACCAAAATATAGTGGGAGGGGTTCTTTTATGAATCCATGTTTAGGAGAAGGACCACAAGTTTCTCATCAGTTAGGGAACTAGAGTTCTTCAGGCCATTTAGGTCAAGGATGTGGTTGTGTCTGTTGTAGTCTGGCTACAAGTTTTCAGCGATAGTAGGGTGGATCAACTCAGGGTAGTCAGGCAAGGTCGTAGGGCTGCGGTACAGGTCAGACTTTTGCAGTGGAGCAGACCCAGCAGGAGTAGGATCCTAGACCCTCTACGATTAGAGGTACGATTATAGTTGCCTCATATTTAGCTACTTCTCTTTTTGATAAAGAGGCTTCCCATAGTTTCATATCTATCATTGTTGTAAAGATACTTGGGCTCGGTATCTTTACATGTCATGATGTTATGACATTATACACTCCGTTGTGGATTAGGACGGCTAGTGTACGTTAGTACAATGAGTGACCTCTTGAGGTTTGTGGGTGTCACTTCTTATGGGACCTCTATGTCATAGAGATGATAGGCTTCGACATCATTCTTAGAATGGACTGGTTGGTCTCCTTTCATGCCTTTTTTGACTATTATCTCTATAGAGTGAGTTTCACGTCACCAGAGGGGGGTATTTTCTACACAAGGGTGAATGGGATGTCCAAGTGAGTAGAATTGGACCCAAGCATCATGGGTTTGGAATAATTACTTCCCATATTTCCAGTTTATATCTAAATGACCAGGGAACTTCACAGATAGACTTTACTCCAATGTTGGATCATTTTAGATATATCTTTCCATATTACTTTTTAGGTTTACATCTTAATAGAGAGGTATATTTCTCTATTTATCTTGTTCCAGGAGCAGAACTGGTGTCCATTACTCCTTATAGGATAGCTAAACTAGATTTACATAAGCTTAAGAAGCAGTTATAGGAGTTACAGGAAAAGGGTTTCATCTGAACCAAAACTTCTCCTTGGGGTTTGCCTATCCTTTTTGTGAAGAAGGAGGATGGTACCCTTAGAATTTTTCTGGATTATCGAAATCTAAACCAGTTGAAGTTCAAGAACTGATATCATTTACTGAGGATTGATGATCTCTTTGATCAGCTTCGAGGATCCTAGGTGTTCTCTAAGATTGACTTGAGATCTGTTTATAATCAGTTTCACATTATACCATTAGATATACCTCTTACATCCTTTCAGAGTAGGTATGGTCTATATGAGTATTTGGTTATGCCGTTCAGTCTCACAAACACACCGGCAGTTTTTATGGCACTGATGAACCGAGTGTTCCATCCTTACTTGGATTATTTTTTGGTAGTCTTCATGGATGATATCTTGGTGTACTCTCACACTCGACATAACCCTGACACCCATCTTGAGATCGTATTGAGTACATAGAGAGAGCATCAGTTATATACTAAGATCTCAAAATTCCACTTTTGGATGGACCATATTCACTTCTTGGGTCATTTTATCACAGATATAGTAGTATCAGTAGACCCAGAGAAAGTGAGAGCAGTAGTTTCCTAGGAGTAGCTGAAGAATGTCTTTGAGGTATGAATTTTTCTAGGGCTGGGTGGTTACTAAAGGTTCTTTATACAGAACTTTTCACACTAAGCAGCACCACTGATAGGCCTGACTAAGAAGGTTGAAAAGTAATTATGGATAGATTCATGTGATTCATCCTTTCAGAAGCTGAAAGGGAGATTGAATTAGGCACCGATATTGGTTTTTCTGGAGCTGGGCAAGAGTTACACTGTATACTGCGATGCATCTGGTATCGGGATAGGAGTAGTGCTTATGTAGGGGGAAGGAGTCATTTCATATGGGTCTCGGCAGTTGAGGCCACATGAGAGGAATTACCCAATGCACAATCTTGAGTTGGCTATAGTTGTACATTCTTTACACTCTTGGAGACATTATCTTTTGGGAGAGCATTTTGTGGTATATACTAACCACAAAATCCTAAAGTATATCTTTACTCAGTGTGATATTAATTTGATACAATGAAGGTGGTTTGAGTACCTTCGATATTTTGAATTTGAAATTGCCTATAAACCTGGGAAAGTTAATGTAATGGCTAATACGTGTGCAGGAGGACTCAGATATAGGCAGTTCAGGAGGCCAGTGCTGAGTGGTAGATTATGGATCTATTCTCTGAGATGCATTTGGAGGTACACGATAAATAGGGGTAGATGTTTCTCTCTTCTATAGTTATTACCTATACTCTACTGGACTGAGTGTGAATGATGAAGTTATCAGATTCTGAAGGCTTGGTCCTACGGGAGAGTGTGTCAGGCGAGGACCATAATCTTAAGTGGACCATAGGCGACAATGAGGTCTTGAGTTCTCATGGATGTGTATGGGTGTCAGCAGACATACGTGAGGAGTTGATGCAAGTTTTTCATTCCTAAATTTGTGTAATTCATCCTAGTGTCACCAAGATTTATCAAGATCTACATAATCAGTATTGGTGACCAGGTATGAAGAGGGATGTAGCTGATTTTCTTATGATATTTTCCACCAGTCAGTAGGTGAAGGTAGAGCATCAGTGACCAGAAGGTCTTTTACAGTAGTTACCCATTCCAAAGTGGAAGTGGAATGATGTCGCGATGGATTCCATTATGGGTTTACCGAGGTCGCCTTGAAGGAATGATGTGGTTTGGGTTGTTGTTGAAAATTCACTAAGGTTTCACTCTTCTTAATTTTTAAGGAAACCTTTAGTTTTTATGATCTTGGAAGGATATACATCTAAGAGATTGTGTGTTTTCATTGGGTTCCTCAATCTATCATTTCAGATATGGATTCCTGGTTTACTTTTTGTATCTGGCAGGGACTATAGAGAGCTTTGGGTACACAGGTACTTCTGAGTACAACTTACCATCCCTAGATAGATAGCCAGTTCAAGCGCATGATTCAGGTTTTGGAGGACATGATATGAGCATGCGTCTTGGATTTCGGGGTCTATTGGGAGAAACACATACTCATATTGGATTTTTCCAACAATAACAATTTTCAGGTGATGATTCAGATTGAACCTTATGAGGCTTTGTATGGTAGGCCATGTCGATCACCCCTATGTTGGCTGGAGGAAGGAGAGGCAGCTATGATGGGACCTCGTCTTGTTCAGGAGACCACTGAGTAGGTGGAGTTGATTTAGAAGAGGATGGTCACTACACAGTCTCAGAAAAAATCTTATAATGGTTGACGGAGATGGCCTCTAGAGTTCAAGGTTAGAGATCAAGTTTTATTATGTGTCACACTGAGGTTGGGACACAAGAGAATTAGTAGATAAGGGAAGCTTTCACTGAGATATTTCGGGTCGTTTGAGGTTTGGGAGAGAGTCAGGCCGGTTTCCTATCTGTTGTAGTTACCTTAGAGGTACCAAGATTTTCACGACGTTTTTCATGTTTCTTAACTATGACGTTACTTTTCAGAACTGTCGCATGTTTTTCAACCTGAGTAGGTTGAGTTGGATGTGGATGCATCCTTTGAGGAGCACCCTATTTGGATTTTGTATCACAGTATGAAGGTTCATCATGGTCAGTCTGTTCCTCTGGTACGGGTGTTATGGCAGCACGAACGAGTATAGGATCAGACTTGGGAGAGGGAGACCGACGTATGATCCCAGTGGTCAGAGTTGTTTTAATTTTCTTCTTGACCACCCTAGGAAGGTAAATTTGGGGATGAATTTTTTTAAGGGGGGAAGTTTGTAAGAACTTGGATCTTCATTTCAGGTATGGATTCTGATTTCATGTTGTTTTGAGGAAAAAGGAATAAATGTGGTTTTTCTAAGTACATGCTATGTCCTATTGAGTACACACCATATACCCGAGTACTGTGTATAGTTCCGTACTGGCCATGTAATGGCTGAGTACATGGAAATGTAGGTGACCTGGTAGACTGCCTAAAGTGGGGGTCAGTTGAGGCTTGTACACATCGTTTACATGAAATGAAAATGTTGTGTACTTTTCTTTTTATTTAATAAATCAGTGTGACGTCGCGTCTCATGTCCAAAAACACCTTCTTCTCCCCTTAGTTCATATAGGAGAGTGACAGAATGCCAAAGAACTTAGAGCTCCTCCCTTTTCTCCATCTGACCTCTGATTAAGACATCGTTGGGTGCATTGGAATCCCACCGATGAGTTCTCAATTCCCCTATAGCCTCTCTTCCTAATTCCTCCTATCTTGATGGTATTTCAAGGATGGTCATTTTTACCCTTTTATAGATCTACATCATTCTAGGCTAATTCAAGGGCCAACGTTCAAGAGTTTTTATCGTAAGACATCAAGGTAGGTGTTTTGTCCCTTTTTTTGTTCGTCTTTGGATTATATATGCTTAAAGTTTTGAATACCCATGTTCGGGGTATTTCGTGTTTTTGAATTTAACCCTGTTTAATACCTGTTATGGTTTTTTATTGAGAAAGGGTTATTTCTTATGTGTAAGGTTAAATACCTTGTTATGGGACACCCCATGGTTGTGTTCCCTTGATTTTTTTTTATGGACGTTTGGTCTAGGATGCATGTAGGCTTTCCTTGTTCCCATGCCTTGATTTGATAGGATGGAGTTATTGTTTATATGAAATTCTTGTGTTATTCATTATGTAAGTTTGAACAAACAGAATTGACTGTGAGAGCTTCCTGAGGTAGGGTAATTTATATATGAATTGTTGTTATGTTTCCCTAGAGGTATTGACTGTGATATCTTCTGGGTGGTCATAGACCAGAGGGGTTAGACCGTGAGAGCTACCTAGAGGGTCATTATTAAATGAATGTTGGACCCTAGGTCATTGAATGTGAGAGCTGTCAGGTGGTCATTATAATTTATTGTTTCTATGCAGACCAAGGGGTTATTGACCATGAGAGCTTCCCAGGTGGTCATTTGTAAATGATTAGTGCTATTTGGTACAAAAGGGGTTAGTCTATGTGAGATTTCCCAGAGGGTCATTTTATATTGAATTGATGATATGTTAAACCATAGGGGTTATACTGTGAGATTTCTTCACTAGTATGATAGGCACCTTATTCAATTTAGCGTCCATCTCTGTTCTATTAAACGGTGCTCCTAAGGGTTACTTTAAATGCAACAAGGGATTTAGGAAAGGAGACCCTCTCATGGCCATTATTTTAGTCATTGTAGAGGATTACTTAAGCTGATTACTCACCTGTCTTGTGGATAAAATCAAGATTAAACCCTTGCATGCTTCTATAAACTTAAGTGTTCCCACCCATCTCTTATACACTGATGACATTATTCTGTTCCTATGAGGTGATAAAAGGAACATCCAAAATCTTAAAAATGCGTTGTCTCATTATGAAGAGGTTTTTGGTCAATCTATAAGCTGGAGAAAATATTTTGTGTTATTTGGAAAAAAAATTGCTTCTAATAGAAAAAGTATTATCGTCAACTACTTAGGCATCAAGGAAGGTTCATTCCCATTCACTTATCTTGGTGTTCTTATCTTCTAGGGAATACCTAAATCTAGTTACTTTTCCAGCATTATTGATCAAATAATCAATCAACTCTTTTTATGGAAGGGTAAAACTCTATCTATGGATGGTAAAATATGTCTTGTAAAATCTACTATTGTTTCTAAAATGGTATATCCGATTATGGTTTACCACTGGCCTGCTAGTCTTCTAAAAAAGTGAACGTCTACATCAAAAAAAATTCTGGACTAGAAGTACAATTGAGAGAAAACTTGTGACCATACCTATGACCACTTGTTGTAAACCTTTAGATAAGGGTGGTCTTGGAATCAAAAATCTAAAGTTCTTTAATGAGTCTCTTCAAGATAGGATGACTTGGAATCTAATTCATAATAACATGGATTCCACTACCTTTCTCTAAAACATATTTCTTACCAAGATTAAGAATGGAAATCTAAACTATATCACTTCTTCCATTTTCACATCCATTCGTCATTCATTTTCCAACATTATGAACAATTCTAGATGGATGGTTAGTGTTAACTCCACCATTAAATTTTGGCTTGATAACTGGGTTGGTGTTCCTTTAATCTCCATGCTGACTACAAATTCTCTTCCTGTTAATATCAATTCCTCCATTGGGGATGTTGTTAATTCTCCTGACATCAATCTTCCTAATGATATCACTCATGTTAATGACAATTATCACTTCTCCAACTCTGGGGACTTCCTCATCTGGTATCCTGCTCCTAATGGTGTTCTGGACTCCAAAAGCTTCTACAATTACAATTTCATAAACTCTATTTCTAACTTATGTTGGCTGAAAGCTTTCAGAAAACCTTGGATCTGGCCCTCGATATTTACTCTTTTTTGGCATATTTATCATCATACAATACCTACTGAAGTTTTTCTGCAATCTTTTGGGATTCATCTTTGTTCTCGATGCCACATGTGTAACCAGCATAGATAGGATGTCAATCATCTTTTTATGTCTTGTGATACAGCTAAAGATCTCTGGGATTATATTCTTGATATTTTTTGTTGAAGATGGTTAATTTTTGATTCTATCAGCTCTCAGTTGCAGCATTTAATTGACTTTTATTCATCTCAAAAAATAGAGAATCTCTTTTTGGTTGTTGTAGCTGAGCTTCTTCATGTGATCTAGTATGATAGGAATAATTTCATTTTTAATAACTGCTCATTTAAGCTTAATGCAGGTAAGTCTCAGCTTCTCATTGCCATTCAGGAAGCTGCCTCGATTCATAAAGTGTATAGTGACAACTCTGTTGGGGACTTTGAGATCCTGCATCATTTTCGGATCACTGGAATTTACAGACAGCCTTGGCGCACCTTTGAGGTCTTCTGGCAGGATTTGTTTCCAGGATGGATCAAAGTTAATGTCTATGGTGTATCTAAAGGCAACCCGGGTCCGGTAGGTTGCAGTGCTATCTTTAGGTATTACCTTGGAAGATTTCAGGGATTATTATTTGGTAGTTGTGGTATAGCCTCGTCTCTGGAAGCTGAAATGATGGGATCTATCCATGCAGTTGATTTTGTCAAGCATAAAGGATGGAACAATATCTGGATTGAAAGTGACTCAACCACTATCGTTCAAGCTATTTGGAAGGTGGTGGTGCATCTCGCCTATCCACTCACCTCCCTTTGGATAAATTGTCTTGATTTGCTCAAGGATATTAACTACATTGCCACTCATACGTTTTATGAAGCGAACATGGTTGCAGATGGTCTTGCCAACAAGGGATTCAATCAGTACATTACATGGCAGGATGATTTTCCTGGTGATTTGATCCCCTTTTTTGATAAAGATTGTAATAAGATTCCTTCCTTTAGAGTCATGTAATATTTTTTTTATTTTTCAATAAATTGTGCCTCAGTCTTTGACTGAGGCACTACCCTCTTTTAAAAAAAATTGGAAATTGTGGGATTATTTACTTTTGAGTACTTCCTATTTTATTGATTTATTTCTTTATATTACCTGATATATATATTTACTGATAGTTAGGCATAGATCTTTTTGTGTTTTCCTACTAGGATTCATCTCACAACCTTTTTGGGGCATGATTTTGGACCTAAACATATTATATGGTTGCAGGTATAGATAAGGTAAAGTTCCCTTCTTCATTAGGTACTTGATTGTTGTTGGAGTTAGAGAGCATGGGACCAAGATGAGGCTTGCGATGCTGTTTGAGTTTACTATTTTTCTATAATTTGGTTTCAGTATTGTATTTACATCATTGTGACTTGTTTGGTTTCTTTCCTAGACACATGTGACATGCATCATTTATATATGCTCTAGTTGTTATATTACTATCAGTCTTCCACTGTTTACTTATATTGTATGGTATTAATGCTTCCGATTTTGTTTACTATTTATGATTCTGTTGTGTATAATATTCCAATGAGGTCATATTTTTCCCATTATCAAACCTTGGCCCTCGCTGCTAGTCATAAGCCTCTGGTGTTTTGGAAATGCGCTTGACATCATGTGACCAACTGGGTACAGGGCACCTTTGGGCGGCACCCGAAACTGGGATGTTATAGGGAACAGCCTATACGATCCATCTCTAGGGCCCAACACTAGAGGTTCTACCACTGCTAACTTGCACCATGTGCAAGGCTAAAGAAATCAAGTGGATAGTCCCGCTCCTCACTATTACCCTATAGTTGAGTGAGCACATCTCTAAACCATGAACCACATGAATCTTATCTATATGAGAGAATGGAGGGACTCACACCTCACCACTTATAGCGACCTAACCTTTTCTTAAATTACTATTACTTAATTATAAAAGATAAACAACATAAAATTATTACACCATGAGGATCCATAGGTTTAGTGTCTTGGGAAAATTGGGACCAAACATAACATTTACAACATCAAGCATAAATATTTATTTAATTCCTTATTCTCTAGATTCTTATTGGAACTTGACCTCTCCTTAGTACATGTAGCCACCTAAGGATATACATCAAAAAGGGGTGATCTAAAATCCTAGTAAGAGGATAGATAAGAACAATATAGAATGGGGTGATCATAATTATAACATCATCATTAAAATTCTGAGAGGAAACTTTAATAAAAGACTTGAAATGTGGAAATGCATAAAAATGAAACATCATGTCTTAGTGGTCCTCTACCACACATAGTTGTGAAAAAATCTAGAATCATGTTCACAAATAATTTAACTTTAACTCATGAGGTTCATCACTTTACCCAATTCATTGGAGCACTGTATAATTATGGGTGCACCCTTCACATTCAAACATTCATATTACGCTATATAATTCTGGGTGCACCCGTCACATCATAACATTTTCATTATCATGAATGCCACATAGAACATATATCAATCATAAACATGAAAAGTAATGGGTTTCAACACATAAGAACACATTCATAAACTTTGGGTTCCCAAAAGAAATATGGAATAACATACTTGATACAAGAACCATCAACCTTGAGTGAGAAGTAAAAGGTGTGTTCTTGAAAGAAGAGTTCTTTTGGAAAACATTGTGTTTGACATACAATCCAGTGGAGAATATTTATATCCTAGAATAGGTAATATAATGATGAAAAAATGATTTTTAAGGAGTAACCATACCAGAAATGGAGTGAAAGAGGGAGAACCTAATGAAAGAAAGTTGGGTTCAAGAATTTCCCCTTACCTTATAGTTGAACGCTTTATTCACATTAATGTCATATATAACCACATTAGATTAATTAATTAACAATTAAAGAACCTTTTATACATTAATAATATTCATTAAGGTTTTATTAAGTTCATTTATGGGATTTTTTATGAGTTATATAGTTTAAATCCATTGTTTGGGAATGTTTATGTTTTATGGATTTCTTGAATAGTTCACTTGTATTTATGAATGGAAGTTTGTGTAGAACATGGATAAACATCTAGAAGTGATATTAAATGTTATTAATGATATTACAAGAGTTTAAATTATTTATAATGAATTATTTTACAAAACATGTGGTTGAATTATTAGTTAATATTTAATGATGATCGTTCTAGGTTAATTTGGGTGGTTTTTGGATCACAACGAACATGTTTCGATTTATCATTTATTAATATGTACATAAGTTAGTTCAAGAACATTAAATAAGATATAATACATATAACATAATATATTTAAACAATAAAAATGGTTTAATTACTAGATCTGAAGGTGTTAAAGGAAATTGAAAACATGTCTTTCTTGAAGGTGATAAATTTACATCTCCCAAACAACGTTTTCCATTCTAAAATAAAAAGAAGAGGATAAGGGGGTTAGATGATATAATATCCCATTAGTATCATAAAATTCCATTATATGTATAATACTAGAGTTACCCTACCATGTGAATGAAGATGGGTGGGGATATAATAATAAAAGAACATGAAATTGAAAAGAAATTAAAGGAAAAGAGGGGGGGATTACCTCTTGAGTTATCCTCTTCAGATCCTTTTCAAGGTACCTTGGATTGGTCTTTTGATGAGACCAGAAGATCTCAGACATGAGGAAGGGGATAGGTAAGATGTTTGGTCAGATTTTAGACAAGGATTGAATCTTGATAGGTGTGAGGAAATGAGGGTGTGAAAGGTGGTATTTATAGTGGAGGGGAGAGGGGTTTTCTCAATATTATATTCATTAATTTATTATTTCTCCACAAGAAAAGGAATAGTGAGTATTTCATAACTAAATAACGTTATTTTATCATGTGAATCCAAACCATTTGTGCTTACATCATCATAACATCACCTATGACTCTATAATTCATGAATTTAACTTATTTTTTAATTTATCATATTTCACTATTCATCAAAAATTCAAGTATTTCAGAAAAATCCCAAAAATTCTCCCCAACCATTTTTCAATGTGTAGAACCCAAAAATGAAGTCCATTTTTTCAAAAATAATTTTCTAAATATAAGTAATTTAATTCTTAAATAAAATAATATTTTATTCAAAAAATAACAATTTTAAAACATTTATTTTCTTATTCCAAGATATAGGTACATCATACTTTCACTAAAATCTTATATATATACTATCAAAGGTAAGGTTACTATTCATTAGGGTATGTCACTATTCATAAGTATTACTATTTATAAGGGTATGTTATTATTCATAAGGGTATGTTACTATTCATCAAAAATTAAGTTTGTTCTATTAGACTCCAAAAATCACCCTGAACACAACCGTGTATGTCAGATTTTTGAAATTCAAAGCACAGAAGTGGGGAAAATTATGTTTACTGGTTACATAGTATTTAGTATCATGATATATCATTGTGATTCCCAAAGTTATTATACTATAAGTCATAATTATAAGAAGGTAATTCCATTGATAAAACTTTGGGTTGTTACATTCTTTCCCCCTTGTGAAATTTCTCCCTCGAAATTCCATTTTACATAAACATGTAAGGGTACTTATCCTTCATCAACTCTTCCAGTTCCCAAGTAGGTTATTCAAACTTATGGTTCCTCCACAACACTTTGACAAGGTGGGTTGTCTTATTTCATAGAACCTTATCTCTCTGGTCCAAAAAATATTTACTGGCTACTCCTCATAAGAGAGATCATCTTCCAGTTATACCACCTCTGAGTTTAATACATGTGAGGGATCTGGTATGTACTTCTTCAAGAGTGATACGTGAAACACATCATGAATTTGATCCATATTCAGTGGAAGTGCAAGCCAATAGGCCACGGCTCCTATGCGGTCAAGGATCTCAAATAAGCCAATGTACCTTGGGCTTAGCTTCCCTTTCTTTCCAAACTGCATGACTCTCTTACATGGTGATATTCAAAGGAAGAATTTATCTCCAATGTCGAACTCTAGGTCCCTTCGATGGTTGTCAGTGTAGCTCTTTTTCCGACTCTGAGTAGCTTTGATATGTATCTGGATGACTTGAACCTTCTTTATCATCTCTTGCGCAAGATCTGGTCCAAGTAGCTTTGTTTCTCCAACTTCATCCCAACAGTTTGGATTTCTATATCATTTTCCATACAAAGCTTCATATGGATCCATATGAATACTTGAGTGGAAGTTATTGTTGTATGAGAACTCAACCAATGGGAGATGTTGATCTCATCCACCTTTCAATTCTAGAGAGTAGGATCTCAGCATATCTTCAAGTGTCTAAATATTCCATCTATATTGGCCATTAGTTTGGGGGTGATAGGTCATGATAAAATTTAATTCACTACTCAAATCATGTTGAAGACTCCGCTTGAATTTATATGTGAACCTTGGATCATGATTAGAGACAATTAAGAGTGGAACACCATGCAGTCTCACCACTTCCTTCATGTATATATTTGAAATTTGTTCAAGTGAGATATCTTTCCGAATAGCGATAAAATGGGTAGTATTTTTGAGTCAGTCAACCACAACCCATATTGCATTATTTCCCTTCGACGTCTTTGGGAGACCAATGAAAAATTACATCGTAAAATTCTCCCATTTCCACCTGTTTATAGGCAATGGTTGCATCATCCCTTTGGAATTTTGTTGCTCGGCTTTAACTTGCTAACATACCAATCACCTTCATATATATTTTTCAATCTCTTTCTTCATGTTATCCCACCAGAAGTGTTCTCAGAGATCATAGTACATCTTGGTACTCCTAGTATGGATAGATAATGTTGAGTTATGTGTGTTGTCTAATAGATCCTTCTTTATCCTAGGTGATTAATGAAAACAATGTCGCATTCCAAACCGAATTACACCATCATAGTCGATATGGAACTCATGAAGCTTCTCTTAATTTACCGCATTCACCTTCTTTTACAACTCTAGATCATCCCTTTGTGCCTCCTTAATCTTATCTTGGATATATGGTTGTGCAATCATTGTGGTAAGGTAATATGTAACCCCTACCATTATGATTTCCAAATCCATCCTTTGCATGTCCAAGAAGATAGGGTCTTTCTCAATTTGTAACATGGATAGAGTATCATGTTATTTTCTACTAAGAGCATCAGCTACCTTATTCGCCTTTCCAGGATGATAGAGAATAGAGAAATCGTAGTCCTTGATTAGCTCTAACCATCTCCTTTGATTCATGTTGAGCTCATTTTGTGTGAATATGTATTTTAAGATCTGGGGTCAGTGTATATGTCACACTTCTCACCATAAAGGTAGTATCGCCATATTTTTCAAGGAAAAAATCACGGCTGCCAACTCTAGATCATGTGTCGGGTAGTTTTTCTCATGGATCTTCAACTCCCATGAGGCGTAGGCTATCACATTATCATTTTTCATGAGTACTCAACCCAAGCCTTTCTTTGAAGCATCACTGTATATCACAAAACTTTCTCCACTTTTCAGTAATGTGAGTATAGGTGTAGTGATCATCCTTCTCTTTAGCTCTTTGAATCTTCCCTTACATTATTCTGTCCAGACATACTTTACCCCTTTCCTTGTTAACTTAGTTAGTGGTCTTGACAATCATGATAAATTTATCACAAAATGTCGGTAGTACCCATCTAATCCAAAAAAAATTATGGATTTCTATGAAACTAGAGGGCCTAGTCCATTCCTCAATTGCCTTTGTTTTTGAAGGGTCCATGGAAATTTCCTCACTTGTGATCACATGTCCCAAGAATGTGAATTGCTTTGTCCAAAAGTCACACTTTCTGAACTTGGCGTACAAATTCTCCTTTCTCAATGTCACCAACATAAGTATTATATGTTCTTCATTTTTCTCCTTTATATTGAAGTATATGAGAATATCATCAATAAACACTACCAAAAATTTGTTGAGTTAATGTCTAAAGACTCTATTCATCAAATCTATGAAGATTTCAGGGGAATTATAAAGTCTAAAGGGCATCACCAGAAACTCATAGTGCCAATACCTTGTATGGAAGGCAGTCTTCTGAATATCTTCCCTCTTCACCTTAAGTTGATGATATCCAAAATGAATATCCACCTTTGAGAAGTATTGAGATCCTATTAATAGATATAACAATTCATCAATCCTTGGAAGAGGATACTTGTTCTTTATAGTGATCTTATTGAGTTCTCAATAGTCGATACACAACCGCATTGTTCCATCCTTCTTCTTCATAAAGAGCACTAGTGCACCCCTTGGTGATGTACTAGGGCGTATGAACCCTTTGTCCATATGCCCTTGTATCTACTTATTTAAATCCTCCATCTCAATAGGAGACATCATATAGGGACACTTTGAGATAGGAGTAGATCTGAGTATGAGTTCTATTGAGAACTCTACCTCACGATCCGAGTTAAGTCCGGGTAACTCTTTGAGAAATACATCATTATATTTCCTCATGATGGGAATTTCTGCAAGTTTGGAACTTTACTTTGACTCATCCATTTGGGAGAGGTATGATTCTTTATAGGGAATCAACACCCACATAGTTGAAGGATTTTTCAAAGGATATTCATGATATTCCTTGCATTTGTAGAGGATCATGGGATGGTTCAGAATATGAAAAGATATTTCCTTTTCCTGACAGTTGATATGTGCTCTATATAACGAGAGCCAATACATTCCCATTATAGCGTTGAATTCCACCAAGGGAAGTATTAAGATATTCGTTGGAATAATATTCCCACATACACTAATAGGAGAAGAGTTAAAAACTTGGGTTGCAATTATTGCACCACTTTGTGTTTTTAAATATATCTCTACTTCAAGGTTTCAGGGCTTCGATTCTATAGTTCTAGAAAACTTTCAAGATATAAAAGAATGTGTAGAACCATAATCAAATAAAAATTTTTCCATTCTTGAGTTAATAGGAATTGTACCTTGTATAACTTCATTATATTTCTCTACTTACATAGTTGTGATGGCATAATACTTCCCTTTTTCCTTTGGAATCAGTGACTACTAATGCTAATTACCCTCGAGAACTCGAGGTTTAGTGCACCAGATTTCATAGTACCATTTCTCCCTATAGTTGTATCATTGAAAAATGGGTGGTTCTCTCCTTTCATCCACTACATTATCTTTAATTTTCATATCGTTTCAACACTCTTGATCATGGTGGCCTTCTTTCCCACACTTGAAGCATTTCCTCATCCCTTTGAGGTAGTTCCCATGATGCAACTTCCCATATTTTTTTCATGTGGGTTGTTGAGTTTTCTTCCCACCTTTATCATTAGATCATATGACATGAAACTCCATCATTAATTTCTTATCACCATATCCATGTGACCATTATATAAACTCCATATCCACTTTGAGAGCACATCAAACAACTTCTTCATAACTCCCAAAGTATCGAATTATAATATCCTTTCGAAGGTGTGGTTTTAATCCACTAAAGAATCTATTAATTTTTCTATCATTGTTTATAACAAAGCCCGAAGCATACATTACAAGCCTTGTGAAATTAGATTCATAGGTTTTGAAAAAATCTACTTCTTTTTTCTTTAGCTTAATGAATTCTCTCTCCATATTCTTACAAATATTTTGTGGGAAATACTTGTTAAGAAACATGATCTTAAATTCTTCCCATTCCATCAATTTAATTTCGTCACTTAGCTTGGTGTTCTTAATAAAATACCACCATTGGTCATCCTCTCCATCTAGTTGATAAATGGATAAAGTCACCTTATCTATCTCAAAACAGTGAAGAACATAAAATATTTTCTCCATGGAGTTGACCCACTGTTCTGCAACTAGTGGATCGGAAGATCCACTAAACTTCGGTGGTCGTTTCTGCATAAAACACTCAACAGCTAGTTTCTCCCTCTTTGGTGAAGGAGGTTGTTCCCCATTATTCTGGTTATTGTTCATAACCTAAGATAGTTGGGTAAGAATCACCATGAAGTTTTTAACTACACCTCCCAAATCATTGGGTATGTCGTTCGGGAAATCGTTCCATTGGCCCTCGCATGAGTTATTGGTCTGGTTTCTCCTGGTTCCCACCATTTTCTAAAATAGAAAAGGTTAGAAAAAAAATAAGTCAACAAGTCATGAATAACTTATTCATTTGTATGATTTACACTAAAATCATAACTTATGGTATCACTTTATAAAGCTTCTTATGTGAATATTTTTACTTAGTCTCATACTAGAGGTTTTCTCTCGGGTTCACTAATCTTAATTCCCAAATTAACTAAACCTTGCCTCTAATACTAACTATAGTGACCCAGCCTTTTCTTACATTAATATTAAATCATTATAAAGATAAAAAAACATAATAGTATTACACCATGAGGATTCATAGGTTTAGTGTCTTGGGAAAACTAGGACTAAACATAACATTTACAACATCAAGCATAAACATCTATTTAATTTATTCTTCTCTAGCTTCTTATTAGAAATTGACCTCTCCTTAGTATATGTAGTCACTTGAGGATATACATAAAAAAGGGTTGATATAAAATCCCAGTAAGAGGATAGATAAGAACAATATATCATGGTTTGAGCATAATCATAACATCATCATCAAAATCATGAGATGAAACTTTAATAAAATACTTGAAATGTGGCAATGCATAAAATTGAAACATCTTGTCTTAGTGGTCATCTACCAAACAAAGTTGTGAACAAATATAGAATCATGTTCACACATTATTTCACAATAACTCATGAGTTTCATCACTTTACCAAATGCATTGGAGTGCTGTATAATTTCAGGCACACTCGTCACATTCAAACATTCACATTGCGCTATATAATTTCGGGTGCACCTGTCACATCATAACATTTTCATTATCATACATGAAAAATAAAACATATATAAATAATAAACATGGAAATTAATGGGTTTCAACTCATAATAAAACATTCATAAACTTTCAGTTCCCAAAAGAAATATGGAATAACATACTTGATACAATAACCATCAACCTTGAGTGAGAAGTAAAAGGTGTGTTCTTGAAAGAAGTGTTCTTTTGGAAAAAAAAAATTTTGACATAAAATCTAGTGGAGAAAATTTATATCCTAGAATAGGTAATATAATGATGAAAAAATTTATTTTTAAGGAGTAACCATACCAAAAATTGAGTGAAATAGGGAGAACCCGAAGAAAGAAAGTTTGGTTCGAGAATTTCCTCTTACCTTGTATCCGAACGCTTTCTTTGCTTGAAAGACCCATATAACCACATTAGATTAATTAATTAACAATTAAAAAACCTTTTATACATTAATAATATTCATTAAGGTTTTATTAAGTTCATTTATGGTCTTTTGGATGAGTTATATGGTTTAAATCCATTGTTTGGGAATGTTTGTTTTTTATGGTTTTCTTGAACGGTTCACTTGTATTTATGAATGGAAGTTCGTGTAGAACATGGATAAAAATATAGAACTTATATTACATGTTATTAATGATATTAAATAATTTTAAATGATCTTATAATTAATTATGATATATACCATGTGGATGAATCATTAGTTAAGATTTAATGATGGTCATTTTAGGTTAATTTGGGCGGTTTTTGGATCACAACAAACATGTTTTGATTTATCATTTAGTAATATGTACATAGGTTATTTCCAGAAAATTAAATATGATATAATAAATATAAAATAATCTGTTTAAACCATAAAAATGGTTTCATGAACAAATCTGAAGGCGGTAAAGGAAATTGAAAACATGCCGTTCTTGAAGGTGATAAATTAACACCTCACGAACAACGTTTTCCTTTATAAAATAAAAAAGAAGAGGAGAAGGGGGTTGGATAATATAATATCCCATCAGTATCATAACATTCCAGTACATATATGATACTGGAGTTATCATACCATGTGGATGAATATATGTGGGGAGACAATAAGAAAATAACTTGAAATTGAAAGGAAATTAAAGGGAAAGAGAGGGGGAATTACCTCTTGAGTTATCCTCTTGAGATCCTCCTCAAGGCACATTGGATTGGTCTTTTTATGTGACAAAAAATCTATTGTACATGAGGGAGGGTATAGGGAAGATTTTTTGGCAGATTTTATACAAGGATTGTAGCTTGAGAGGTGTGAGAAAATGAGGGTGTGAAGGGTGGTATTTATAGTGGAGGGGAGAGGGGTTTTCTCAATATTATATTCATTAATTTATTATTTCTCCACAAGACAAGGAATAGTGAGTATTCCATGAATAAATAAAGTAATTTTATCATGTGAATCTGAAACATATGTTCTTACATCATCATAACATCACCTATGACTCTATAATTCATGAATTTAACTTATTTTGTAATTTACCGTATTCCATTATTCATCAAAAATTCAAGTATTTTAGAAAAATCCCAAAAATTTACCCCAACCATTTTTTGACATGTAGAATACAAAAATGAAGTCCATTTTTTCAAAATTAATTTTATAAATATGGTAAAATTAATTCTTAAATAAAATAATATTTTATTCGAAAAATAACAATTTTAAAACATTTATTTTCTTATTCCAAGATATAGGTACATCATACTTTCACTAAAATATTATATATATATACTATCAAAGGTAATGTTACTATTCATTAGGTTATGTCACTATTCATAAGGGTAGCATTACTATTCATAAGGGTATGTTAATATTCACCAAAAATTAAGTTTGTTTTGTTAGACTCCAAAAATCACCCTGAACACAATCGTGTACGTCAGATTCTTAAAATTCAAAACACATAAGTGAGTAAAATTATGTTTAATGGTCACATAGTATTTAATATCATGATATATCATTGTGATTCCCAAATTTATTATACTATAAGGCATAATTATAAGAAGTGAATTCCATTGATAAAACTTTGGGTCATTACACCACTGCCCTACAGTCAAGGGAGTACTAACTCTTAACTAACCCGTGAAACCTTTGTCACTCCTATTTGGAGGATTCCACACCTTAGTCCATTGAGGGAGTGATAACTCTTAACCAAGTATCACGCATATCAAGTAGAGGGGCCTGCTCTTCTGAAACATCCTCAAAAGCTGAGGGATCTCCAACTCCAATGGAGGACCCACTCCCCACTGCAAGTCGAATATGGGGGAGTAACACTCAGTATGTGAGGAGCCACGCCTTGGGATGATAGGGGAGTACCACTCAGAGAATAGGGGACCAACACCCTAATACAACAGGAGAGTACCAACTCTGTAGATTGAGGACCTACACCCTAACCTGGTGAGGGAGCAGCACTCTGTGGCTATAGGACTCGCACCCTGGTATGACAGGGGAGTACCAACTCTGTCAGCTCATTTACTATGGGGGACCCTCACCCTGATACAGCAGGGGAGTACCAACCCCGGGCTAGAGGACCCACTCCCTGGTACGACAGGGGAATACTGACTCTACTGGAATAACACGTATTGAGGATCTACACCCTAGAATGATAGGGGAGTTCCAACTCCAATGATATAGGGCCCACACCCTTGCATGGTAGGGGAGTACCACTCTGTGGCTAGAGGACTTGTATTTTGGTATGATGGGGGAGTACCGACTCTGCTATCTCATTTACTATGGGGGTCCCACACCCTAATACAATAGTGGAGTAACGACATTGTTCTAGAGGACCTAGTCCCTAGTATGATAGGGGAGTTCCTACTATATCTAGCCAATAAGTATGGAGGGCCCATACCCTAGCACAATAGGGGAGCACTATCCAAATTTACGAACAATACAGGGAACCCATGCCCTAAAAAATTAGGTGAGTTCCAATAGTTCTTAAAGTACATCGATGATGCCCAGCATCCCATGTGTCTACCCTAAACACATAATTCTAAAGAATTCAATCACCGCACCCTGATACTATCCACTTTGGGTGTCACCGACTCACCCGCATGGTTTTAGTTCTCATCACAAGTACGTTTCTCTGTGGGGAAAGTGTTCCTATTCCTCATGAGTCTAAGGCTGTTCTAAACCATGTCTCATCCCAAAGAAGGTAATTGAACCCATGCCCATGATCTGGGGAGTCCTGTGTCTACCAAAGAAAAGAGGTAAGGGAAACCTGCGCTATGATGACACAGGGAGCTCAACACGGTGAGTAGATGAACTACATGTAGAGAATTCGCCACCCTTAGTAGGAAAGGGACCTCATCCAACCATGAGAATCTGAACATAGAAAGCATGTGGCATTCCTTGTGTGTCCTTTCCTCCCATGGAAGGAGAGTAACCATAAGTAAGGTGTGCGTACAGAAGTGGTAAGTATACTCAATACTCAAGGGGTGCCAACCCAGAATGTAAAAACACAAAAAGGGATCCCAAACATCACCCAGATATACTCATCTCAGACTCTAAGTCTCATGAGGTTCTAAACTCATAGGCGGTGATAGTAATATACTCGAGGCTCTAAATGTAACATAAAATATGAGAACACACTCCATGAGCTGATCCATCCTAGATGGAACATGTCCAAGAGATAAACTTCATTAGTAATAGCTCTACCATTCCTAATGGTACGTTCAAGAGAACATGTTCCATCAGGAACAGCCTCTATGGTCTAGCTCTAGTTCCCAACACCAGAGTTTCTTCCATTACTAACCCGCACCCTGCGCAAGGCTAAAAAAACCAAGTGGAGAGGCCCGCTCCTCACCACTACCCTGAGGTTGAGGGAGCACAACTATAAATCATGAATTTCATGAATCTTCTATAATATAGGGAACAGAGGGACCCACACCTCACCATTTTCCTACAGTCGAGGGATTACTAGCTCCTAATTAACCCATGAAACCTCTATTGATCTTGTTTAGAGGGGTATGTGCCTCGGTGCATCGAGAGGGAACTAAATCATAACCAGGTATCACGGATACCAAGTGGAGGGGCTAGATCCTCAGAACTATTCTCAAAAGATTAGGGATATCCTACTCCAATGGAGGACCTGCTCCTCTCTACACCTCATAGATGGGGGAGTACCACTTAGTAGGTGAGGACCCACACACTGGGACAACAGGGGAGTACCACTCAGTGAATGGAGGACTTTCACCCTGATACGATAGGGGAGTATAGACTCCATATATTGAGGACCCATGCCCTAACCTGGTAGGGTAGTACCACTCTATGGCTAGAGGACTTTCACCCTAGTATGACAAGGGAGTGCTGACTCTAGCAGCTCATTTACTATAAGGGACTCGCACCCTGATACAATAGGGGAGTACCAAACCCAGGCTAGAGGACCTTCTCCCTGGTATGATAGGAGAATACTGGATCTTCCAAAACAATATGTATGGAGGAACCACACCCTGTAATGATAGGGGAGTTCCAAATCCAATGATAGAGTACCTACACCCTAGCACATTAGGGGAGTTCCACTTTGTGGATAGAGGACCCGCACCATGGTACGATAAGGGAGCACCGACTTTGTCAGCTCTTTTACTATAGGGAAACTCCACCCTGATACAATAGGAGAGCACTGACCTCAGGCTAGAGGACCTTCTCCCTGGTATGACATAGGAGTTCCTCCTCTATCTGGCCAAAAAAGTATGGAGGGCCCGCGCCCTGGCACAGTAGGGGGTCACTATAAAACTTTACGAATGATATGGGGAACCCGCACCCTAAATCATTAGTGGGGTACTAGCAGTTTTGGAAGTCCATCGATGATGCCTATTACACCACGTGTCTACCCTAAACACACAAGTCTAAGGAACTCGATCACCACACCTTGATACTATCTACTTTGGACAGCATTGACTCGCCCGTGCGGTTTTAGGTCACGTCACAAGGATGTTTCTTGGTGAGGAAAGTGTTCCTCTTCCTCAAGATTCCAAGGATATTCCAAACCACATCTCATCCTAACGAACTACGCAAAGGTAATTGAACCTGCACCCATGATGTAGGGAGTCCCATATCTACCAAAGCAAAGAGGTAAGGGAAACTCATGACTTGATGCCACAGGGGAGTATCAGTCCCAGTATCTCTCTTCAAGAACCATACTGATCTCCTACATCAGTCAAGCTCTACTAAGAGGAGAGTCATGATTATCATAATTTATATAGTAACACCATCGTGGGTAGGGGACCCATGCCTTATTCCAATAGGGGCGCACCACCTTACCTATATAAAGAGTTTGGGGGACCCACATCCTAAAACTGAAGGGAAAGGTACCAACCCCAATGTCAATCCAGTGATTCACCCTGATCACTGCCCAAGATTTGCACTATTACATAATATTATTGATCTAAATGTGCCACCTCATATCTAGTAGGACAAAACAGAGGCCACTGTCGCATTTTACATGGAAAAACACTCAGGATAGGCTACTCATAAGCCTGAATCTGAGTCTCGTAGAAGGAGATATAAAAAGAGGAAGATTTCAAGGAGATCCTATAGGAGTACATTGCGTGCACTAAGGAACACATGGCATGTGATCCAACTCAACTACCTGGACATGTATCCATTATCCAAGGTTTTTCAACCCATGTAGGGGTACACCGTGTGTACAGGTAGTACATGGTGTGTCCCACTTCAATTGGCCCCTGGCCATGTAGTTTGACCTGTGTTCATGCATCAGACCCCGTGTTTGTGTACTTGGGTCATGTGTTAGTACACAGCGTTGTGTTTTCACATGGATTGTCTATTCATGTCCCATATCCACATGGATTTGCGTACTACACAATGTGTAACCCCAGTACACGGCATGTAGTCCCCAAAGATCATCTTCCCTGAACAGGAAGGGATACACGACATGTGTCACTGGACCACACATCGTGTAGTTGGTAATTCTAGTCATTAATAACATACAAAAACACCTGATTCAACCTGATTCGACCCAAAACCCATAGATCTACTTATTAGGGATCAACAACAATTGTAATTAGGCTCTAGAACCTTAAAAAACAAAACAAATGGGGTTGGGACTAAAAATCAAAACCTCCTACCTAAAGGGTGAAACACCAAAGCTTCAGTTGAATAACGATGCTCGGATTGTGTACTTCTTGATATGATGATGATTTGTGTCATAAATGAGGATTAATTGCACCTTGCTTCATCGATTTGGATTCATTTTCATTCATCACCAAAGGGAGAGGAGGAGAGGAGCGACTCTATTTGGGTTTGGACACACCAACATGAGGGGATGGGGTGAGTATTAGCTTAGGTTTTAATTAATTAATTAAATTCTCATTTAATTAATTAAACCACCATTTAATGCCCCTTCAACTAACCTCCTTCCAAAACTCCCAGCAAGAGACAACTTAATGTCGCGCTTAGGGTAAACACAATGTTCCGAAGTCAAACATTATCTTAGAAATCCAATCTGAGACTCCATTTTCTAGTTATTACTCTTTTTAAGAGAAACTACATGCGCACATGAAAAAATCTACTTAATATTTTTAAAATCACTGTGTTGAGGAACTCCAGGCCCCATATTCTTATGATGACTCAGCGTCTGGCTTCAGAAATATTCTTAGAAATATTCAAAAGTCTTACAGGTTAAAACTCGGGTCTCTATAGGACCACCTATAGACCAAATATTTATGATATTCATTAATATAGGATCTCATATAGAGTCTATAAAAGGAGGGATAGGTTTCTGTTGTTAAGGGAATTGAGATCCAGATCCGTAGGAGGCCAAATCTTGGAGCGAGACCCTACGCCCTCCTCGAGTTCTTATCTCTTTTTCATTATGCATTCTTTTTCTTTTCTCCTTCCCTCTTATTCTCTCATCACTAGGATGATGGGGTAAACTCACCTTATGATAGGGTAATGTAATCGAAGGGTGAAGGTGTGTTGGATTGATTTTTTTTATTATTCATGTGTTTGTTTTTCCACAATTTATTCTTCAACTTCCAATCCCTTTATTTTACTTTTATCCTCATCATTGATAATTGAATAAAAAGGAACTTTAAAATTGTGAAACTGAAAACCCTAAAGAGGGCATAACCATTGTCAACTTTGGGGGAAATCAAGTTTAAAACAGTATCATGACAAACTTGATTCGATGAAATCCTAAATTACTGGACCAAGGGAAATAGGGTATTTCCACATCAAGGAGCGGATACCATGACCATTGGGTCTTCCTCTTCTCAACTTTGACACAAATCAGGAATTAATCAACCTATTTTATTAAATATAATTGCACCTGAACCCAAAAATTACAAAACTTAGGCATTTTTTTCAAAAAAATTTACAAAACAATCAATCGATCTGCTTCTTTTTCACTGCACTTTCATCAAATAAACCAAAACCCGTCTTTTTTCACCATTTTCTTAAAATTAATACAATTAAATATTTTAAAAACCTAATAAAACTAATAGGTCATCTTTGTGGATTGACCTTGAACTTTTATAATACTACATTTTAATTAATCAAGTAGTATAGTTTGATTTTTATAAATTTTATTTTTTTCATATACCCATAAGGAATTACCGATGCCCTCTGGGCTTATCACGGACCTTACCCTTAAGGGATTTGCTGGTATAATAAAGAGTTATGTATCTAGACTCTAATAGTATGAATTTTTATATTTTTTTATTTTTAATAAAATAATTATTATATTTATATTTTATTATTACTTTATAATTATTAAATAATAAGTTTGCTAAAAAATATATTTTGATACGATGAAACACAAATTGAATTTTTTGTGAAATATATAGTTTCAATCAAGGCACTCTTTTTTGATGAATTCAATAATTTTTGAAATAAATGATATTTTAATAAAATATTATTATGAAATGATATTTATTAAATATAAATGATAATATAATTTTATGACGTCAAATTTAATTTTTATAAGGGTAAAAAAATTGTTATTGTCAAAAAAACGAGTATTTTTTAATAAATGGGGTTTTTTTATTTAAGTGTAAATTATCATATTTATATAACTATTTTTATAAAATAAATATTGTTTTTTAAATTAACGCATTGAAATTATCCATCGATAAATTATTCTTAATTTTTTGAGATAGTTGAATTTTTAGGTAAAAATTAAATATGGTATAATAATACAGTATGTATTATGACATCATAAAAGCCCAAAAGTGATGTAATAGATACTATAAATAGTATCCATGACCAAAATTATGTATCCCCTTTAAAATAATTTATTTTTAAAGTTATTTTATTACTTTTATAAACCCTTAATGAACCCTCCAAAACCTATAATATATTTTAAGGTTTTAAAATCAATTCTTTATAAATATAAATCACTTCCGCATCACCAAGAGTATTATTTTAAGTATTTTGATTATTTTCCTTATAAAATAATTAAATACACCCCTCTTTGGAAGAAAACATTGGAGAAACCCATGATATTTTTTGTGGTTTGGATTAATTTATTATATAGATTCCAAAACCTATGTTTAGAAATTAATAAAGAATTATCCTCTCTTTTGCTATAAAAACTTACCCAACCTCTCATTCCTCTTCGCTAAAAACCCTTGAATTACAAGGTTACTCTTCTCTTTCCTATATAGAGACCTCCCAAGGTATCCCCAAGATCTTAAGAGGCTCCTCCCAAGATTTTAGAAGCACCCTCTCAAGGTAAGGGGTCCTCTCCTTCTCCTCTTTATTCAAGTGCCTTCTTTATATTATGATTTTTGATTTACAATTTTTCATGTTGGTATATATTTAAAACATCCATATTACTATATTTATGACTTCAAAGTGATGAGGGTGACCTTTAACTCTCATTTAACCCTTTCATAAATCATCATATACCCCCATTATGCTACCAAAATTATCATGTGATTGTTCATGCCAAACATTTGTGTCGTGAATACACATCCTAATTTCCACTCAAATATATTCACCATTATATACCTATTATCATTTATTGGAAAATTTCATTAATATAACACGCACTCCTTAATCATGGTATTAAAAGTGATGAAATACATCCTTATGTTGTATGATCTATGTAGCACACTTATGCATGTACATGATATGTATGACAACCCTAGTCTTTATTACACATTAATTCATGATTTATTAAATAATAATACACTTAATACATACTATAATATCAAAAAGTCTGGTTTATTTTTGTAATTAGGTACATTAAATAACAACTTAAAAGAGGGGTTACATCGACATTATTGAAAACTTCCTTAAGATGCTCATAATTTTCCATCATTGTTAAAATTGAAAAGGATAAACTGGGGACATACATAAGAAGAGGTGAGATATAAATCCCAGTAAGGGAATAAACAAAGAATAACATGAAGAAATTATTACATTTTATACAATATAAATTTTAATATAACATAAAATGTCATGAACCAGATCTAGTCACCATCAAAACTGGCACCCGGCCCAACCTATGGCAAGGCCCGAATGGCATTACCAATCCCCATGGGATAGCACAAGTGCCCGGGTATCACAAACTGAAAATTGATAATGATTTAACCGAGTTTATAAACATAAAAAAACAAACAAATCTAGTAAAATGAATCTAGATTTTTCAAAAAAATCATCTTTTACAAAATTCTATAATTGAATTACATGGTTTAAAAAAACACTCAAAGACTATAACAAATGAATAAAACCAAAAAGGGTAGTCCAAGAATCTTCACATGGATAGAGTAACCTCCCTAAAGCCATCTCTACAACACCGCATCACAATGGATCGCTAAAAACCCGAACCATTAGCACAAAAGTTGTACCTAAACCTGCGACAACAAAATAAGAAAGTCTACTTACAACCAAAGTTGTAAGTAGGGTGTGATCCAAAGCCTAGTAGGATACCACCACTAAGAGATTCCATGTGATAAAAATTCAAAGATGAAAATCTTGTGAGTTTTGTAAACATGAAATGCCAGTTACAATTTCTAAAAGATGCAAATTTAAATAAAAACAAACAGTTTTCAAGTGGTCTATTTTAAAGAATCAGCACTTTTAAAAAAATCCAACACTATTGAATTTTCCAGACAACCATACTATATGCCTATGGTAAGCACAAAGTAACTAATGAGAATAAGCAACGGGAAAATAACCCATAGGCACTAGCTCAATGTGGGTCTCAGGTACCTCATATCTTGGTGAGAGTAACCATCACAATATATGTTCTCATGCATGATCCACTAATAGAGAACATACCCATCACCTAGTGGTCCCCAATAATCATCATCATCATAGTTTATTTAGTGTTGTAAGCATCAAACTTTCAATGTGAAACTAAGGCCAAACCCTATGGCATCACTAGCATACTAGTACACATCCACCCACCTAGATACAGGGGTTTCCCTCTTGTGCTCAAACAATTTCAACAAGGAAAGAAATATAACTTGCACATGTAAATACCACTTCCACATCACACATTCACAAAATATTACACATATATCACACAAAAGTCACATCATCCCCCTTTTTATTCAAATTGATCTTGAAATCAAACTCACACCAAAATATCCCACAACACATTTTTCATATCTTTCACAATTCAATAAATCCTTTAAAAATTTTATAAAACCTTTCCCAAGATGCTAAAAATCACATAACAGCCCACTCACATGTTTCATACTACCCTTTTCATAAAAAAAACCATTTTTTACATTACACTCACACAAAACAGCACACAAACATGTTTCTCACCCACATCACAATTTCATAAATCACCTTGAAAAATTAAAAAACATTATAAAAACATTTTACATCACAAATGACCACTTTATCTTTCAAAAACTCGTTTTAGGTGAACACACTCACCAAAAAAGTACATATGCATCTTTTTACCACTTTCTTTAACCCAATAAAACATTTACAATTTTCATAAAACAAACCCAAGGGGTATAGCTATTTTTTACACACAAAACCCATTTCAATGCCCTCTTTAAAAGAAAAAATCACACCAATACCAATCCAAAAAATAATTGGAATCCCAAGAAATATTTATTAAACCACTCTCAGTTATTTTAAAATCACCTCAAATAATACCACAAAAGATGTACATGAAAAACACATATTTTCATAAAACACTTTCAAGAGGCATAACATAGTTTTACACATAAAACTCATTAAAACCCCTATTTTAAACCCAAATTCATACCAATACCCTACCAAATCAGAATTTACATCCCAACAAGATTTAGTAAATCAATTTCATATGTTATAAAACACACCCAAATAATACCCCAAGAGTTACACATGAAAAACACCCAATCTCAAGCTAAAATGAAACTCTAAAATTAAACAATTTAATCAAATCCATAATAAATGGCTTTCACACCCAAAAAAAATATTAGAAACGTGAAAAATAAGTAAATCAGTCATTTTAACTCGTCAAGGAGTGTCAACACATGGAATCACCTACCTTTTGTGTCGAAACCCTCAAAACTTGGTACGAAACATCAATTGCACCACCACTACACCATAAGGAAGATAAATACAACCTAAAACCCAAACATTTGACCAAAAAGAAACCAAATCAAACCCTAGGTATTAACCCTAGATTTTGGAAAAAAAATGGAACTTCAAGAAAAGTAAAGAAAACCAAAATAAGATGGAAGATACCAAGAAGGAATACACTTACTTGAAAGATCTTGAAGAAATCACCCCAAATCCACAAAAGGTTGAATATTAAACCAACCAAAACCAATAGGTAAGATCTAATGAGGCTGAGTAGGTTAATTGGAGACTTAAATGGGGGATAAAGTGTGAAAATTTAAAGGTTTATGAAAGAATCAAATTACCTTCTCTAATATGGACGATTTGAGAAACCCTGAGAAGTTTCACCCTAATCTGTAATCCAAATGAGCTCCAAAGCAGCGAAATAGATAATGAGGGTGAGACTAGGGTTTTTGGATTTGGGTGGGAGGTGGAATCACTAAAAAATAGTAAAAATGAATGATATATTGAAATTTTAGAAAAATATTTTAAAGAAGGAACTGGGCTTATGGGTTGGCCCAAAACCTTAATAAAAACCCAAATCCATCATTATTATGGATTCCTATGGGGTCCAAATTGATATGGTTGTTTTAATATACTAGGGGATACCAATTGGGAAGTGGAATGGGAGTAAAATGTTGAAAAATGGAGTTATAAAAGAAACAAAATTTATTTTTAAATATGGAAATGGGCTCACGGTTTGGCCCAAATTTTGAAATCCCACCATATCCACCAAAATGCATGGGAAACCCCAAAATCAAAACAATAATGGAAATTAAATGAAAAATATCTTTAAAATAATTCGTGGATGTGACAATTATCCCCACCATAAATCATTATGCCCTCAGAAAGCCACAGCAATGCCTAAAGCAAAAAAAACCAAACCCAACTGAAAAGCCGAAATGGACTCCTTTGCCAAGTTTCGCTGCCATTGAAAAGAATAAGATATCTCCAGCTGATCAATAAAGGAAGGAATAATCTCCCAATACAAAACTTACACCAATTTCCTATAATGATCAAGCACATTCTGAATTCATCCCAAACGAAACACCTTAAACGCCATTTGAACAAGAGTCAAACAATTTACCCAAATGAATAACAACATCAAACAAGGTTACACTAACCTTACTTTAAATAAACCATTGGGTGCTCTCCAATCCCAACATTTACCCAATGAGGATGTTAGTAGTTAGATATCTCCGAACAAGACTACCTACCTCCAATCCAAGACCAAGGAAAAAACAGAGTTACTGATATGGGGAGACCCAAATGGGCTCTCCACCATAAGAGACAACTTAAATTTTCCCGAGACGGAATCGAGACACTAACAGGGGGAGGCCTGAACAGACTCCCTGACATAAGGGGTATAATCTCATTATATTTTTCCAAAATAACTTATATGAGACCCATAGTGGGTATCCCCACCATAAGAACCAACCATCTAAACTGACTAGCATGGTCTGACATGAAAAGGCCCCAAAACTTAAAGAGTCGGTGCGGCCACACGGTTAGTCCGCATGGTTTAGGAAACCGTGTGCTAACCATGCAGAGCATTCTGTCCAAATGGGAACTTTTAATGGATACATGGTCCACAGCATACGGTCGTGCAGAGACCGTGCGGTAGCTACTATCTCTTATCGCATGGTTCCCTAGGTTGGAGCACGGTTATTACTAACCATGCAAAAACTGTGCGCTTTAATCTTCCTAGCCCAAATTTCCAACATTTCTAAAAACTTGAAGGAAACCAAAGGTGGAAAGTATGAACTCAAGATACAACATGGAAACGAGGTCCTCCCACCTCTACCGCCGAATGGGAACAAATGGAACAAGATGATGACACCAGAGGTTTAAACTATTCCCATCATTCATATTAAGGACAAAACATTGTACAAGGGTTAGAATGACCCTAGTATTTCTCCTGACTACGTGCCATATTCACTCTAGGTCCTATGGCTGGAGATCAAATTATTGAAGCATCTTTGGCCTCACAGTTAGGGTTTGGAAACCCCTCGAATGGAACATCTTTTTTCGGTTCTATGAAAACGATACCCTGGTCCAATATGGGTTCACCAAGTCATAACACATTCCAAACTCACTTTACCCCAACCCAACATTTCACTGAAACAATTACTTAGAAGACGCACACACATCACAACTTGTTTCTTTGGATGAGAAACAACAGAATAAAAGGGAACATATAACCACCTTCCTCTAAAACAGTGTATTTTGAAGTTTTTTCAAGGGAGACATACTCCAAACACAACAGAGACTCTTAGAGGATTTCATAACCTTCGCCTTTATAGTCAAATGAGCACGAGGCTTCACAACGCATCACCAAACATGACCAATGCTACTGATGGAAACAATACATGGAGGGGGCCTTATACAATGTCCCCAAACAACACAAAATTCCAAAAAGTGTCCATAATAGCCTCTCATGACCAGATTTCCCACACTGGTGGTTTAACATGAACTCCTGCTTAAAAGAGACTATAAAGGAACTAGAGGCCCTCTTAGAAACTATCCACACTAACAACCCCAAACTACTTCCATCTTTGACAAATTAGGTAGCTTAAGAAACTAAGGTCTCTTTCAACCTTCCTTGAGCACTCTCCCACTTCAAGAGGATCTAGAAAAAAACAAGAAAGAAAATTTTGTAAAATCAATCTCCAAATATCGAGGAAAAGATTCCTTATATTGATCAACTAGAGGATTTTCCAATGGTGAAACAATCTGGGTTGTACTTCAGTCGTTCACTAACCCTTATTGGGTGCATACCTTATCTAATGAGTGAACCCAAGAACCCAACAAAGTTGGTCCATTGGTCAAAACGTGCCACAAACCAGAATTGTATATATGAGGGGAACCGCCATAAGGGCTTCCTGAAATTTTCTTATAAGAGACCACTAACCAGTCCTTCAAACCAGCTTACCGAACAAACACAAACCCAAAACATGGTTCAAACAGGAGGGGTTCTTAGACTCAAAACATCCCACAATATCAACATTTTCAAAAATATATAAAACACACCCTCCTAAACCAGTCATCAATACATCATGTTTTCCTTTAAAAAAATTTCTTTTAAAACAAATAGTTCAGTGGTTAGCGTATCCACTAATGGTACCCCAAGGGCCTCACACATGCATGTTTCCGTGCCACACTGGGTACCCTCCTCATATCCATCCTGGAGCTCATCCAGCCATGCCATCAACCATCCATCATCCCATATAACCCCATGAATGTGGTCGCTCATAGAAATACCAAATGTTATAACAAAAATTCTTTCCACTTTTCAAAACCAAAACAGTTAACCAATACTTCCTTTTTCTCAAGACTACTAACCACGAAATTAAAATCTCAATTTACATCTTACAAAACTTTTCAGAAAGAAACAAACATTCAGATAATAACTCACTTTAAATTAATTTACCTCAATTTTAAAACATCTCATCCCATTAAAACACCTTTCAATAGTTTAGAAACTCTATTGGAAACACTTTTTCAAAACCAACTTTAACATAATTTCCTACTTTCAAAAGAGGTGTGATCACACCATTTTCCATTTCAAAACAATTCTGAAAATCCAGTTCCACCATTTCTCAAATCAAACCATTCCATATTTATTAGAAAATCATTTCAAAAAAAATTTACACTTCTTAAAACAATGTCATTTTTTCTTTAAAATCGAACTTCTAAGATTTAAAAACTAAAGAACACAAGACAATGAGAGAGGAAACTAGTTTCAGTGGGTGACTTGGACATATGGTTGGCGACCATACGCCAATCACTTCACCATAATAGATAGTGTTCTAGGTCAATACCCCTTTCTCCACATGGATTTTTAGGCCCTGCGATCTCACTGAGACCATTAACCCAACTCTCTTTTTATTTCCCCTAATCATCAGCAAACTAAGAAAACCAAAGGACTTAGATAAATCCTGACTTCCCCTGGCGACTCGAATCTCTTCATGAGATGTTCTGGCCAGGTACACTACCCATAAATGGAACATCAAGTCCCAACAATCCTAGCTCCAGACTATCCTAACTCTTCCCCAAATAACACATCCCAACGAGTGAACCTAAACCTCCTTTGATACCATTTTATCACAAACTGGATCTGGTTGCCATCAAAACTGGCACACGACCCAGACCGTGGCAAGGCCCAAAGGGTGTTCTCGATCCCCATAGGCTGAAACAATTTCCCAGGTATCATAAAATGAAAATTGGGAAAGATTTACCCGGGTTTATAAACATAAAACAACAAACGAATCCAATAAAACGAATCTGGATTTTTTAAACAAAATCATCTTTTACAAAATTTCATAATTAAATTAAATGGTTTAAAACAACTCTCAAAGACTATAAAAAATTAATAAAACCAAAAACGATAGCCCAAGAATCTCCACATGGTGAGAGGCACCTCCCTCAATCCATCTCCACAACACTGCATCACAATGGACCGCTAAAAACCCAAACCATTGGCACAACAGTTGTACCCAAACCTACGACAAAAAAAATAAGCAAGTCTACTTACACCCAAAGGTGTAATTATGGTGTGATCCAAAACCCATTAGGATACCACCACTAAGATATTTCATGTGATAAATATTCAAATATTAAAATCTTACAAGTTTTTTAAACAAGAAATGCTAGTTACAATTTCTAAAAGATGCAACTTTAAATAAAAACACAGTTTTCAAGTGGGCTATTTTAAAGAATCAACACTTTTAAAAAAAATGCCAACACTACTGAATTTTCCATAAAACCATACCATATTCTGACTTTAATCACAAAGTAAATAATGAGCACAAGCAACGGGAAAATAACCCCTAGTCACTAGCTCACTGTGGGTCTCAGGTACCTCGTATCTTGGTGAGAGTAACCATCACATTATCTGTTCTCATGAAAAAACCACTAGTAGGGAACATACCCAAAACCTAGTGGTCCCTAATCATTATCATCATTATAGTTTAGTTAGTGTTGTAATCATAAAACTTGCTATGTGAAACTGAGGCCAAACCCCACGGGATCACTAGCATACTAGTACACGTCCACCCACCTAGATACACGGGTTTCCCTCTTGTTCTCAAACAAGTTCAGAAAGAAAATAAATATAACTTGTACATGAAAATAACACTTTCACATCACACATTCACCAAACACCCCACATGTATCTCACACAAGTCACATCATCCCCCTTTTTATTCAAATTGATTTTGAAATTAAACTCACACCAAAATAGCCCACAACACATTTTTTATATCTTTCACAATTCAAAAAATCCTTTAACAATTTTATAAAATATTTACCAAGATTTTAAACATCACATAACATCCCACTCACATGTTACATACTACCATTTTCATAAACAAAATCCATTTTTCACATCACACTCACACAAAACAGTCCACAAACATGTTTCGCACCCACATCACAATTTCATAAATCACCTCGACAAATTAAAAAACATTATCAAAATGTTTGACATCAAAAATGACCACTTTATCTTTCAAAAAATCATTTTAGGTGAACACACTCACCAAAATAGTATATATGCATCTTTTTCCCACTTTCTTTAACCCAATAAAACATTTACAATTTTCATAAAACAAACCCAAGGGGTATAACTATGTTTTGCACATAAAAATTATTTCAACACCCTATTTCAAAGCTAAAATCACACCAATACCAATCCAAAACAGAATTTTCTTCCCTATAAATATTTATTAAACCACTCTCAAGTATTATAAAATCACCTTGAATAATACCGCAAAAGATGCACATGAAAAACACACATTTTCATAAAACACTTTCAAGAGGAATAACATGGTTTTACACATAAAACCCATTCAAACCCCCTATTTTAAAACCAAGGTCACACCAAAACCCTACCAAATCATAATTGGCAGCTCAAAAAGATTTATTAAACCAATTTCATATGTTATAAAATACACCCAAATAATACCCCAAGAGTTACACATGAAAACACTCAATTTCAAGCTAAAATGCAACTGTAAAATTAAATGCTTAACCAAATACATCATAAACGGTTTTCACACCACACACAAAATATGAGGAACATGAAAAATAATTAAATCAATCATTATAGCTCATCAAGTAGTGTCTACACATGGAATCACCTACCTTTTATGTCGAAACCCTCAAAACTTGGTACGAATCATCAACCACACCATTGTCGCACCACAAAGAAGATAAATCCAACATAAAACCCCAATATTTGACCAAAAATAAACCAAATAATACCCTATTTATGAACCCTATCTTCTTAATAAAAGGAACTTCAATAAAAGGAAATAAAACTAAAAGAAGATGGAAGATACAGAGAAGGAATTCACTTACTTGAAAGATCTTGAAGAAATCACCCCAAATCCCCCAAAGGTTGAATCTATAAGAAACCAAAACTGATATTTAAGATATAATGAGGCTGATTAGGTTTACTGGGGACTTAAATGGGGGATAAATAGTGAAAAATAAAAGTTTTGTGAAAGAATCAAATTACCTTCTCAAATCTGGACGATTTGAGAAATCCTGAGAAGTTTCGCCCTAATACACGCTCCAAATGAGATCCAAAGCATCTAAATAGATAATTATGGTGATACTTGGGTTTTTTTATTTTTTTTTGGGAGTTTTAATAACAAAAAAAAGTAAAAAATGAATGAGATATTGAAAAATTAAAAAAATAATTTAAAGCAGAAAATGGGCTTACGAGCTGGCCCAAAACCTTAATAAAAAAACTCAAATCCATCATTATTATGGATTCCTATGGGGTCAAAATTGATATTGTGGTTTTAATATAATATTATATTCCTATTGGAAAGTGGAATGGATGTAAAATGTTGAAAAATGAAGGATTTTTAAAAGAAACAAAATTTATTTTTAAATCTGGAAATGGGATCACGGTTTGGCCCAAATTTTGGAAACCCACTATATCCACCAAAATTCCTGTAAAACCCCCAAATAAAAGAAAGAATGGAAATTAAATGAAAAATAACTTTAAAATAAGTCGTTTATTTGTCATAAAATGGGTGAAAATTATAAACATGAACAATAAGGAATCATATAGTATGGTAACATAAAGTCAACATGGAGAATGTGGAAATAACTTTAAACATGACAATATAAACATGGGTCAAGGATAACTACCAAGACATCATAACATGGAGGAAAAATTCCCATCATGGATTGGGTTCACTAGCTAATCCCATAAGTTATGTCTCATTATACTAAAACATTACCCAATGTATTGAAGTGCTATATAATTCTAGGCACACCCGTCACTTTCATATCATGTACATTCATAACTATGCCACATAGATCATTAAATATAGAATAATTTTTCATCACATTTAATCCCAAGGTCAAGTAATGTGGGATACATACATTGAATTACTAAATAAATTAAGTATAGGTACAACTAGGTGAATACCCTTCAGTGAAAATGGGTATGGGTATACACTTCACAAATGTTTAGCATAGAAAATCATGGTGACATTTCGATAGCATAATGGTAGTACTTAAAGATTCATAAAATGGTTTAATGAGAGAGAAAGTGGTATCTCATATATTGTAAGTAAAAAAGAAAAATATTAGGGATATTTAATTACATAATCTATCATGTAAATTTTGGAATTAATAGGAATAATATAAAGAGGTAGCTTGAATAAAAACATGGCATGGAAAATCATAGGATAATTTCATCAGCATAATGAGGGTACATAATGAATCATGGGTAGACCTAATGAGAGTGAAATGGGTCACTCGCCACTATAAAATCATTAATTCAGTAAGTTATGTGTAAAATAATATCCCATAAATAATAATTAGAAGAAAACATGCAATACTTAAATAAGGTGCTTGAATGAAGAGGAGAAAGAGAGGATCCCTTACTTAATTATGGCATACTAACGACTTAGGTAAATTATATAATGAGAGGGGATAAATGATCTCTAATTATTAGGAAATAAATTTTATAGTATAGGGATATTTATAAAGTCATGAAAACATAACCAATTGAGATTCAAAAGGCTAAATACAAATAAGGTGCTTGAATTGAAATGAAGAGAGGGAAATCCCCTACCTTGAGAGGGTGATTCTAAAAGCTTGGGAGGAGCTTCTTGAGATCTTAGGGGAACCTTGGGAGGACTCTAGAGAGGTTATGGTAGAGTTAGGATGTGATAAAAGGTTTTTTAGTGAAGATTAATGGGTGTTTTTTTGGTTTTATAAAGAAAAAGAGAATGGAGTTCTTTATTATTTCTCAAACTTAGGTTTTGGACTCTAAATAATAAAATAATCAAAATCGTAAACTTACCCATGGTTTTTTCACATGGTTTTTACCAAATAGGAGTGTTATTAATTATTTTATATGTCCAAGGGCCTAAATACTTAAAATATTACTCTTGGTGATGTGGAAGTGAGTTATGTTTATAAATAATTGATTTTAAAAACTTAAAATATAATATAGGTTTTGGAGGATTCATAAAGCCAATATAAAATTAATAAAATAACCTAAAAACACATTATTTTAAATTTAAATCATATATTGAGTCATGGATATATTTATATCATTTAATACATCACTCTCAGGTCATTATGATGTCATAATATACACTGTATATTTATACTGTATTTAATTTTTACCCCAAAATTAGACTATCTCAAAAAAATTAATAAAATATAACTATTGGATAATTTTGATGTTATGATTCCAAAAAAATGTTTATTTTATCAAAATAATTCTCTAAAATATGTTAATTTTTAATTTTAAATCAAAAACTACATTTATTTAGAAATATTGGTTTTTGACAATAACAGTTTTCGAACCCTTATAAAAATTACATTTGAATTTATAAAAATTATATTATCATTAATAATTAATAAAAATTAATAAGTAGTATTATTTTATTAAAATATAATTTATTTTTAAAATTCATAAATTCATCAAAAGTAATTTCTTAATTGAAATTACAAATTACACAAAAAAATATAATTTGAGTTTTGTCGCATTAAAACCTAATTTTTATCAAACTCATTACTTAATAATATATAATGTAAAATGTAATGTCCCAGAATTTCTATATAATTTATGTATAATTTTTTTTAATTAATGGAAGTATTTAGAGACCGTGAAATCTGACGGCGCGTGATTCTGAGGCCCGAAGTGCCCGGAATGATCCGTCGAAGTTTGGTTGAGTTTTAATTAGCACGTGTAAGCAGTTTTTCTGAAAAGGTGGAATAACTCTTAAACGGTAATTTGGATCAGAAATCTGAGGGCATCATTACGTTCAGGATGGTGGGTTTACCTGAGGCGTGACTTAAGTTTAGTCGGCGCGGGCCTCCTGTGAGAAAACCCAAAAATGGTATAACCGTAAATAAAATAATTAAATAAATTATTTTATTTTTCAAATGCTTATAACTCACAAACAGTAGCTCGGATTGAAAATCCAAGACCACTGCTAAACACGTGAGGGCATGCTTTATTTAAAAAGATTCTAACTTTGGTTGTCATGGGCCACCAGTGAATGTTAGTTTTTGGCCTTAAATAAAATAATTAAGTGACAATTATTTTTATTGTAAAATCCATAACTTTTAAACGGTAAATCAGATTGGAAATCCGAGAGTACATTTGGGTTCGTTGGGGCGTTTTTCACCTAGGAAGATCCTAACCTCGACTGGCGCGGGTCTATGATGACTGATAATAATTTTCCAAACTTTTCTCAGGTACGTTCAGTAAACACGTGAGCGGCGTTTTCTAACTTTTGAACCGGTGCTCAGAATTGAAATCTGAGGGCACCGTTGAACTCGCAGCGCCGATATTTTCTTAAGGAGACTTTTACCTCAACCACAGTGGGTCCAGGGTGGAAGTTATATTTTCACATATTCGTGAAAGAATAAAATAAAATAAAATTTGTGTAACATTTTATTTTATTTGTTAAAACCTCCCACATGTGGATGTTGAGAAGTAGGGACAACCAGACCTAAACCTCCCATGAGAGGTTATGATGGTGGGGACCACCCAAACTAACCTCCCATGATAAGTTATGATGGTGGGGACCACTCGAGGCTTGAAACCTCTTGAACTCCCCTCATAAGTGTGAGAAACCTCTTGGACTCCCTCCAACCTTAATTGTGCCAACCCATCAAATAATTAATTATGCCAACCTATGTAACTAATTATCCCAATTTGAAATTATGAAAACATATTATATAATGTTGGCTAATTAATTTTTGGTCTAATTGGGGGGAAACTCTTGGCAAAAGGGAGAAACTTGGAGCCTTGGGAGAAAGCTCTCCAACGAAGAATGCCATCGAAGAATGCCATCGAAGAACGTTCTTCGAAAATCAAGGAAGAGGACGACGTACGAGCCTGTCATCGAAGCATGGTTTAAGAAGCAATGATCGTTGGCACCCCCCTCCGTCTTCTTCGACTTCTTTCTCACGACCTCCATCGAAGAATCAAACGAGGTAGGGGTATATTTCTATATGTTTAACACTTCTCATGTTCTTCCCTTCTAATTCATTTGCGGGATTGGGAATAGAGATTGACGAGGGTTGTGGGGATTGATGTTTTTAAATATCTTCCATTCACGTTCATGATTATGTTGAGTTGCTTGCTACCACTCTAATGCGGAGAGTGCGGGCCAAACAAGCATGGTCCATCCTCTTCGCAATTCTTGTGATGATTTGTGGTGTTCTTTGCGACGGAGAAAGATGGCAACCGGAGCGGGTTTTTGGCACCGATGAGGAACACGAGAACGACGGCCGACAACACCATCAGCCACGACGAAGGCGACGGCGCAATGGCACCGCTCCGCGGCCACCGCCGCCCCACGGCCTCACCGTGCTGTTGTCCGAGTCGCCGCTACCGTCTGAGCCGCCGTCGCCATCCGGGCCGAATCGCTGCCGCCGTCCGGGCCGAGCCGCCGCCCGAGACACCGCCGTCAGGTCGAGCCGCTGTCATAGCCCCTGCCACCGTCTGAGCCGAGTCGCCGCCCGAGCCACCGCCGCCCTTCCGGCCGAACCGCCCCAGCCGAGGCGACTCACGGCCTCGCGCCCACGCGGCAACCCCCGACCGAGCCGCCCCGCGGCCTCACACCCACGCGGCAACCCCCGGCCGAGCCACTCCGCGTTCTAGTGCCCTGGTGGAACCCTCTGCGGCCTCGTGGCCACCCGTGGGCACCCGCGGCCCTCTACGACCCCTCACGGCCTACCGGACCGGACCCAGCGGGCTGGGTCGAACCCACCGGGCCGGGCCGCCTAGCGGGTCGGGCCGAACCCAATGGGTTGGGCCGCCCAGCGGGCCAAGCCGGACCCAACGGGTCAAGATGGGGCGACCCGAACCGGGTCAGCCCAGGCTACGTCAGGTCGGGTCGGACCGGACCCAGGCCCACTACGATCCATTTACATTCTTTTGGTCATAACTTTGGCACCGAACGTCCGTTTGACAAACCGTCACCGGTGCTGGGTCCCTTGGAGCGAGACGGCCCCTATAAGTATACCAAATTGGAGTTTTGGATTGAGTTGGGGTATGGGCAGGTTGGATCGAGCACTAATCCAACCGGGCCCCTAAGACTAAAAGGCTAATAACTCACAGACCAGATGTCTGATTGACGCACCGTCTGTTGCGTTGAGACCCCTATGACATGGTGGTCCTTTGAGATACTTCTTTGTGGGACATCGTGGCAGTTGGATAATCGACCAGTGGCTTGGGGAGCGGACTCTCCCAGAGACGAACAAGCCTAGTAAGGAAACCCAGTAGCTGGTTGTGATGAGAAGTATGCTCCTAGCTATCCTGTGCGGGTGAGCTCCTAGCGATCCTGTGCGGGTCAGCTCCTAGTGATCTGGTGCGGGTCAGATCGGCTATGAGCGATCCTATGTGGGTCAGCTCCAGCAATCCTGTGTGGGTCAGCTCCAGCGATCCCATGTGGGTCAGCTCCAGCAATCCCATGTGGGTCAGCTCCAGCGATCACGTGTGGGTCAGCTCCTAGCGATCCTATATGGGTCAGCTCCTAGTAGACCTGTCAAAAAATCTGCAAATACGCGGGCCGATCCGTTAGCCCATGGATTTATGTGGGTTAGGGTCTTGAAAATTTAGGCACGCAAACATTCAGACCGCATTTAATCCAACCAGCAAAACCCGCAGCCCACGCGGACTAGCCCGCCGGGTGTCTACGGGTCCCGTTTGACCCGCAATTATAAGTATTGCAAAAAAATATTCTTGAAAAAAAAATAATATAATATAATAAATTAACATGAGTGAGTGAAAAAAATAGTTCAAGTTTTATAAAACCATACATAAATCATGAAAAAATTTGACTCATGTTAGATTTTAAACCTGACGGTAAGTTTGTTCGTGGGATAGATGATGCTCATGTGGTTATTTGGAACATAATAGAATTAATGTATTAAAAATTGATACAATAATTATGAAAACGGATATACAATACTACCATTTTGTTTATAATACAACGCTCTACTAATATTTTGATATATGTATTTTAATTTTATTATTATAATTATATATATATATATATTACTATGAGTTTTTAAAAGTAACTTAGAAAAAATTAATAAATAAGAAACAATAATAATAAATGTATAATAATATTATGTATTAATATATTTGAATTGAAAATCCAAACATGTATTTATTTTAAAATTTTGATAATCAAGTCTCCAATGAAAATTTTTAGTGTAAAATTTCATTGCAAATTTTGAGTGCACATTTCCACTCATAAGAGTAAAATTTCAATGCATAGAAAATATAATTTGATGATTTAAATTAGACATTTAAATGGAAATTTTAACTATGATTTTCTAATGTAAATTTCCATTCATAGTTTCCTATGTAAATTTTCAGTGTAAATTTATGATGAAATTTTATAGTTTTTATTTATGTATCATTATATTTTTATTGTAGTTTTAAGTCGACATTTCTAGTGGAATTTTACTGTAAAAGTTTCTAATGAAAAATTTAAATGTAATTTTCCAATGAAAATTTACATTTTTCATTTATGTTTTAATGTGTCTACATTGTAATTTGAATGGAAAAATCAAACTACAGAAAACCTGTGAAAATTTTCACTAAGAATTTTCAGTGGCAGTTTGCACTGGAAAATTCAATAATAAAATTTGAGCATGCATTTATTTTAGAACCTTGTTAATCAAATTTTCAGTATAATTATAATAAAATTCAAATGGAAATTTTTATGAGAAATTTAAGTGGAAATTTGAACTAAACTTTTCTATTGAAAATCTTTACTAAAAGTTTTTCTTGCAATTTTCCAATGAAAATTTTCAGTTAAAATTTACATTTTTAATATATGTATTAATATATTTTTATTTTAGTTTTAATTTGTTGAAAAATTAAATTTTTTATTTATATTTTAATATATCTACATTGTAATTTTATGTGAAAAATTAAAATGCCAATTTCCAGTGAAAATTCGCATCACAAATTTCCAATAGAAGTTTGCACTGAAAATTTCCATAGAAAATTTGCGGTTCAAATTTTTAGTGTGAAATTAAATTATTAATTTATGATTTAAAATACTTAAATTAAAAATTTAATCAAGAATTTATCTTAGAATTTTGTTAATCAAATTTTCAGTATAATTCTAATAAAGAATAAGTTGAATTTAACACTAGAAATTTAAGTGGAGATTCCAATTAAATTTTCAATGGAAGTTTGAAGTAAACATTTTTTGTCAAAAAATGGAAATGAAAATTTACAGTGAAAATTTAAATTTTTTATTTATGTATTAATATATTTTCATTATAATTTTAAGTAAAGATTTAAAGTGTAGATTTTCAGTGGAAATTTACACATGAAATTTCCAATATAAATTTGCACAAAAAAATTCAATAGAAATTTTCCTATGTACATATAATAAATAATATATATTACATGTATATGTAATAAATATATTATATGTATTAAATAAATTTATATAATAAATAATAAATATTATTATATATATGTGTAGTAAATATTATATACATGAGTTGTAGTGTTAACGAGAGGCGTAAGAGTATTGTTGTCCATAAACTGGTTTGGACGGTCAAGTTAAATGACCAAACGAAGATGATATTAATCCCATAAATAATCAAAGATATAATCTTTTAATGGTTGTTTTTGTTGTTAGGGATATTGTTAATTAAAAACTAAATATTTTCACCAAATCTCAAACATTTCTATTTTTCCGTTCCACTTTATCATGGTTCATGAAGCAAAAAAATATTTCTATATATTATTTTTTTAATCCCGTGGGCCGGACCGTTAGTCTGCGGGTCCCGCATGGTAGGTTCGGGATTTTATTTTTTAATCCCGCATTATTTGTGGACCGGGCCGGACGGCACAATAAAATCTGCAACCCGCATGATCCTCCCCTCGGGCTGACCCGCCCCGCCCCGTTAACACCTCTAGGTCCTAGTGATGTTGTGTGGGTCAGCTCCGACCGATCCTCGGTGGGTTAGCTCCAGTGGTCCTATTTGGGTCAGCTCCTAGCGATCCTGTGGGGGTCAGCTCCAACAATCTTGTGGGGGTCAGCTCCTAGAGATCCTGTGCGGGTTAGCTCCTAGCGATCTTGTGCGGGTCAGCTCCTAGCGATCCTGTGTAGGTCAGCTCCAGCGATCCTGTGTGGGTCAACTCCAGCGATCCTGTGGGGGTCATCTCCTAGCGATCCTGTGCGGGTCAGCTCCTAGCGATCCTGTGCGGGTCAGCTCCTAGCGATCCTGTGCGGGTCAGCTCCTAGCGATCCTGTGCGAGTCAGCTTCTAGTGATCCTGTGTGGGTCAGCTCCTAGCGATTATGTTTGGTTTATCTCCAGCGATCCTGTGTGGGTCAGCTCCAGCGATCCTGTGTGGGTCAGCTTCTAGCGATTCTATACAGGTTATCAGCAGAGCCTCATAATGGAGTAAGATGATTTACTAGTTTTATCTAATAATCTCTACTATTGTACCTAAAGATACACCTGGTGTGAGCTGAGTTAGTACCTCTGTGTTTTCCTCATGATTGAGATGGATTACTTAAAAACTCAGGTATATGTATGGGCATTTACCTAAGTAGGTTTATCTATTGATTTCATACTTTGTGGTTTATCCTTAGTGGATTTTTGTGATACCTTGAGGGTCTCGGGGTCCCTACTGATTATCGTTATGCTCACCCCTGTATGGGCTATACCCGCACCTTGTTGTGTTGGATGTAGACGACGGACAGTGCTGACTGAGGCTGAGAGTACCAGGACTAGACGGTGCCCGTAGGTGAACCATACGGCGTGTCGGTACGTAGAGGATATAGGTGTACGTGGAGTACTGAGAAGTTGATATGTACCTACCCTTCATGTAGGAACCTGTAGGACGACCCAATAGCTGCCTTTATTTTTCTTCAGTTGTATTGTATTTTAGTTGTACTTGTATTATTACTGTTGGGCTTGTATTCCAGCCCCTTTTTACTTTCAACACTCTTTTTACTATACAGTTGACTTTCGTTTGTATCTTGTTGTGTTCTTGGTTTCATGTGTTTACAAGTTATAAAGGCAATGCCTTCCCAGTTTTAGGGAATACGCCTTTGGTGCTAGTCGTCAGCCCCTAGCCTATAGAAGGCGGGCTTGGGGTAGTCACGGCACGGACCCCGGGGGACGGGTCATGACAAATTGGTATCAGAGGAGTTGGTTCTACCATATAACATTGGACTCTGATCCTTTTAATAGAAATAGTTCTAAGTGTAGTGAGTGTGGTTATCAATTTAGGGGATCCAGTGTTTGTGTGGCGGCCGATGTATCCATACACCAGGACCCTGACTTCTGATTTCTGACTCAGTGCACAAAAACACTGATTGCGTGTGTGTTTTGAAAATTTTTCTTGTGTTTTCTTGAGTCATCTCACGAGGTATAACTAAATGACCATGGCACACCTGTTTCTTATCAGAATACCGCTGCGTAAATAGCCAGCTAGGATTCCCGAGAGAGTGCACGATGACGGCCCACCAAGCGACAAAGCTCCAATGCAGGGTCCTCTTTTTTATGTTGGCACCTTCGGGTGGTGTAACAGCAGCACCACCACCAGTTGGGCAGCAGATACCACTAGCCGCACTGGTGGACAGTGCACACCGACTGATCACGTTGCACGAGTTCCAGCAGTAGAGGCCTCCAAGGTTTCGAGGCGAGACAGTTTCCCACATAGCTGAGGGCTAGCTGGAGGCGGTTTCTAGAGTTTTCTGCCTAGTTGAGACACCAGTAGAGAAGATGGTGATCTTAGATACTAGTCTTTTTCAGTGAGTGACCATGAGGATGGTCCGCATAGTGATGAGCCTTTGGTACATGGGACATTACCCGAGATAGTACCTTCGGGTAGTGTGTCATCTATATCACTACCTGTTGGTCAACAGTTACAACCGGCTATACCGGTAAAGGACGCATATAGGCTTAGTGCCTTACGTGTGATTCAGCATCTGATACCCCTCAGGTTTCAAGGTGAGCCCGACTCACAGGCAGCTGAGGACTGGCTTGAGGAGGTGGCTGAGAGTTCTCTAGAGCTTATATAGCTTCGGCAGGACGACATGTCAGTAGCTGAGTATTCATCGAGGCGTACTGATCATTCCTGGTACTCGATGAATACGATACGATCAGTGCTTCAGAGCTCAGACCTCTGAGCGAGGTGTCTTTAGAGACATCCAAGCTAGCACTATTCCTCTATGCATTTCTACTTATGTTAGGGTGCTAGAGAGAACCTTTGTGGTTGAATATTCATTGGCTGAGTGGATGCAACCAGTGAATGTTAATAGTGGGAAAGCAGAAAACTGGCATCAGTCTTAGAGACTTGGGCATGTAAAAATGTTTCGAGAAGAAGAAGTGTTATGGACAGATGAATCTGCAGAGCTGTAGACATGGAAGCAGAGCTAGTGGGGCAGCATGAGGTGGTGTACATGTTGACATGTTACAACCACCCCCATTGTGTTCCTCGCCAGGCTCAGGGAGCTGGAGGACAGGGGAAGAGAGTAGATGCATGCGGTCAAGGAGTGCGACCCAAGGGCTCTAGGAATGATTTGAGGTACGGTCTGTGTCTACTAATAGCTGTCATATTAATAAACATAGGTACCAATCATTCCTTCCTTCCAAGAATCTTGTTCAAGACCTAGAGTTTTCGGTTAAAATGTTGACTTGAACCTCACGTCTGGAGATACCTTTGGGAGGAAACTCGATAATCACACTTATGGTGTGATCTGAACCTTGAGGCAAGAGTTTTGGTTGGAACCTATTGGTGGCAGCGTCGAGGCCTTACGACGTTAGTTTGGGTATGACTGTACATCCACAATTCATACTCAGATTGACTATATTAGGCAAAAAGGGTGTGATTTATCTACAATTTTGGGATGAGGTTTTCCTTAGTCGGTGAAAAAGAAAACCCATGCACTATAGGAGGGTGTGGATGATCACTCGTGAGTCGGCCAGCCTCACCCTCGTGGCAGCAGAAGTTTTGAGTTTTCAGTTCCCAACAGGAGACGGAGGCTAGAGTTGCAGTGGATCCAGCGAAGATTGAGGCGGTACTTGCTTGGGATCCACCCAAGAGTGTGACGGAGGTACGGAGTTTCCTAGGTTTGGCCGGTTACTACCGAAGGTTTGTTCCAGATTTCTCCAGAGTTGCAGTACCACTTTCAGCATTGACGAAGAAGGGGAAACCCTTCGTGTGGTGGGAGAGATGCCAGCATAGTTTTCAAAAGCTGAGGCAGAGGCTGACTAGTGCCCCCATCTTGAGGCTTCTAGAGGAGGGCGTAGGGTACGTAGTCTACTGCGACGCATCAGGGACCGGACTCGGATGTGTCCTGATGCAGGAGCGGGCAGTTATCGCATATGGTTCTCGAAAGCTGAGACAGCACGAGAAGAACTATGCTACCCATGACGTGGAGTTAGTAGCAGTGGTCTTCGCCTTGAAGATGTGGTGACACTATCTGATGGGAGAACACTTTACAGTCTACTCGGATCACAAGAGTCCCAGGTATATCTTCTCACATAAGGACTTGAACCTAAGATGGCGATGTTGGCTTGAGTTCCTCCAGGACTATGACTTCGAGATAGTCTATACTCCTGGGAAGGAAAACATTTTAGCAGATGCACTTAGCAGGAGATCTGTTATACAGCTGCTAGGCGAGGCGACGGAGAAGCCGACCACTTTGTCGATATCCTTTGTGGATAGAGATGGAGCAACTTTTCTTCAGTCTCTTATAGTCACTCCCCCACTTCTTTAGCGAGCCAGGGTGGCGCAGTGTGGGGACGCTGACTACGAGGCTCAACGTGATTATATATCCACAAGACAGACACCTGATGGATTTTCTGAAGGTGGGGAGCACTTCATCCTCTTCAGAGGACGTACCATGGTACCAGTGTCGCTTCGGGAGGAAGTGATGAGGGATTTCCACACACCCCCTCTAGCGGTACATCTAGGAGTGGCGAAGATGTATCAGGACCTCCGACGACAGCACTGGTGGCCAGGGATGAAGAAATCAGTGGCAGATTTTTTATCATGATACCTCACTTGTTCTCAAGTGAAACTACTCAGAGCCGGAAGAATACTTATGCTGATAGGAGGATGGAGATCATGTCTTCCTACGGGTCTCACCTCGATGAGGTTTGTGGAGATTTGGCCGAGGGGGAAAGTTATCACCGAGGTATATCGATCCTTTTCCGATCCTTTGGAGGGTAGGCGAGGTGGCATACCACTTGGCTCTTCCACCATAGTTAGAGAGCATGCACGACGTCTTCCACGTATCCCAACTGAGGGGATACGTGCACGACCCATCTCACATCATCGAGATGGACTTAGATGATGGGGCATCGTTTATGGAGGTTAAAGTGGAGATTGAGGATCGACAGGAGAGTACATGGGATTGGGAGGCTCATATTCATGCTCAGTACCCTATTTTGGTTGTTTTGCCTTTGTTGTGGCTTTTGGGAATGTAAAGCCCTAAGTTGGGGAGAATGTAATGTCCCATAATTTCCATATAATTTTTATTTTAATTAATGGAATTATTTCGAGACCGTGAAATCTAACGGCGTGCGATTCTGAGGCTCAGAGTTCTCGGAATGATCCGTCGAAATTTGGTTGAGTTTTAATTAGCGCATGTAAGCAGTTTTCCTGAAAAAAGTGGAATAACTCTTAAACAGTAACTCGGATTAGAAATATGAGGGCACCGTTGCATTCAGGATGGTGGGTTTACCCTAGGCGCGACTTAATTTTAGTCGGCACGGGCCTCCTGTGAGAAAACCCAAAATGGCATAACCGTAAATAAAATAATTAAATAAATTATTTTAGTTTTCAAATGCTTATAACTCACAAATAGTAGCTCAGATTGAAAATCTAAGACCACTTATGAACTTGTAAGGGAATGCTTTATTTAAGTAGATACTAACTTTGGCTGGCATGGGACACCAGTGAAAGTTAGTTTTTGGCCTTAAATAAAATAATTAAGTGGCAATTATTTTTATTGTAAAATCCATAACTTTTAAAAGGTAACTCAGATTGGAAATCTGAGAGTACCGTTGGGTTCTTTGGGGCGTTTTTCACTTAGTAAGATCCTAACCTCGACCGGCACGGGTCGAGGGTGACTGATAATAATTTTCCAAACTTTTTTTCAGGTACGTTCAGTAAACACGTGAGAGGCATTTTCTAACTTTTGAACTGGTGCTCGGAATTGAAATCTGAGGACACTGTTGAACTCAAAATTCCGATATTCGCTTAAGGATATACCTTTAACTTGACCATAGTGGGTTGAGGGTGGAAGTTATCTTTTCACATATTCGTGAAAGAATAAAATAAAATAAAATTTTTGTAACATTTTATTTTATTTGTTAAAACCACTCACATGTGGATGTTGAGAAGTGGGGACCACCAGACCTAAACCTCCCATGAGAGGTTATGATGGGGGGGACCACCCGAACTAACCTCCCATGAGAATTTATGATGGTGGGGACCACCCATGGCTTGAAACCTCTTGAACTCCCCTCATAAGTGTGAGAAACATCATGGTCTCCCACCAACCTTAATTGTGCCAACCCATCAAATAATTAATTATGCCAACCTATGTAATTAATTATCCCAATTTTAAATTATGCCAACATATTCTATAATGTTTACTAATTCATTTTTGGTGGAATTAGGGGGAAACTCTTGGCGAAAGGGAGAAACTTAGAGCCTTGGGAGAAATCTCTCCAACAAAGAATGTCACGACCTGTCCCCCGGGGCCCGTGTTGTGACTACCCCAAGACTGCCTTCCATAGGCCAAGGGCTGGCGACTAGAACCAAAGGCATGATTCAATAAAACTGGGAATGCATTGCCTTTATAACCTATAAACACACACACAAGCAAGCACACAGCTGGATACGAAACACCAAGTAAACTGTATAACAAAAGAGTGCTGAAAGTAAAATGCGCTGGAATACAAGCCCAACAGTAAAGGTAAAAGTACAACTGAAATACAATACTACTAAATAAAGAGAAAAGATAGCTACTAGATCATCCTCCGGGATTCCTACCTGAAGGGTAGGTACATATCGCCTCCTCGGTACTCCACATCCGTTCGTCTCCTCCACATATCGACACGCCATATAGTACACCTCCGGGTATCGTCCAGTCTTGGTACTCTCAGCCTCAGTCATCATTGTCTGTCATCTGCATCCAACACAATAAGGTGCATGCATAACCCGTGTAGGGGTGAGTATAACGATACACAGTAGGGACCCCGAGACCCTCAAGGTCTCACAAAAATCTACCAAGGATAAACCACAAAGTAAGAAATCAACAGATAACCCTACTTAGTTATATGCCCATACATATACCTAATTTATCAAGTAATACATCTAAATCATGAGGAAAATATAGAGATACTGACTCATCTCATACCAGGATTTATTCTAGGGGTAGTAACAAGTAACATTCTAAACCCTAGGCTGCTGGAGAACTTCTCCTCTATCGAGTACAGTGGGTCTGCCGTGTCACACAGAGGTGTTTCCCACTAACCTTGGACTACTGAGGTCCTCCTCTTGTCGAGTATCGTGGGTATGCCGCGTCAAACAGAGGCTCTCCCCACTGTGGGTCTGCCGCGTCACACAGAGGCGCTCGCCCTCATAGCCTGCTGAGATACTCCTCCTGTCGAGTACCGTGGGTCTGTCGTGTCACCAAGACGCTCCCCACTGTGGGTCTTCCGTGTCACCAAGGCACTCCCCATTGGGCCAGTTGAGTCACTCCGAGTCAAACAGTCAGCAGTCGTCAAGTCTTATCCAGCTACTAGGTTCCTGCACAAATGTTTGCTCGTCTCCTAGAGGATACGCTCCACAAGCTACTGTTTGATGCTCCAAATTCCACAAAGTCCCATGAAAAAGTATCACAAAGCTCCGCCACGTCATAGGGGTCTCAATGCAACAGACGGCGCGTCAATCGGATGTCTGGTCTTTGAGTTATTAGTCTTTTTGTCCCGGGGGCCTGGTTGGATTCGTGCTCGATCCAACCTGACCGTATCCCATCTCAATCCAAAACTCAGTGGAGTATCACTCAAAGGGACTGTCTCGTTCCAAGGTTTCCAACACCACTGACGGTTCGTCAAACGGACATCCAGTACCAAAGTTATGGCCAAAATAAGGTAAAGTATGTCTTAGTGGGCCCAGGTCTGGTCGGACCGACCCGGGTCGACCCAGCCTGACCTGCTGGGTCTAGACTGGCCCACAGTGTAGCCCGGACCATTGGGTCGGCCCGATCCATTGGGTCCGGCTCGACAGGCCACGAGGGGCCGCGGGTGGCCGCGAGGGCGCGAGACCGCGGGGCGACTTGGCTGGGGCGGCTCGGAGGGCCGACGGGCGGCGTGAGTTGGGGCAGCTCTGAGGGCCGCGGGCGGTGCAGAGGGCCGGAGGGCGGCACAAGCTGGGGTAGCGTGATCCGGGGTGGCTCGGAGGGACGCGGGCGGTGCGACCCGGATCGGCTCGAAGGGCCGCGACAAGGGCGGTTCGACCGGGGCGCGGGGCCGGTTCTGTCGGGAGGCCGGAGGGCCGCGGGGGCATAGGGCCGGTTCAGCTGGGAGGTCGGAGCGCCGCGGGGGTGCGGGACCGGTTCGGCTGGGAGGCCCGACCACCACGGGGGTGCGGCACCGTTTCATCCGGGAGGCCGGAGCACCGCGGGGCGGCTCGGCCGGGGCGCGGAGCTAGTTCGGCCAGGAGGCCGGAGTGCCACGGGGGCGTGGGGTGGGTTCGGTCGGGAGGCCGGAGCGCCACGGGGGCGCAGGGCCAGTTCGTCCGGGAGGCCGGAGCGCTGCGAGGCGGCTCGTCCAGGGCACGGAGCTGGGGCGCGTGACCGGTTTGGCCGGGAGGCCAGAGCGCCGCGGGGGCGGCGCGGTTCGCGGAGGCCGCGGGTGGAGGCGCCGTTGCCTTCGTCACCTTCATCACCTTCGTCGCCTTCCTCCATTTCAAAGAGTAACGACGGAGGGGTCAGGTCATGTTTTTTTGGCCCGCACCCTCCGCGTTTAGAGCGATAGCAATAGATTCACAAAGAACAAAGCATTAACGTGTATGGAAGATATTTTAACACCTCATTTCTCACCACCCTGGTCAATCTTTATTCTCAATCCCGCAAAAGAATTAGAAGGGGAGAACATGGGAAGCGGTAATCAAATAGAAATAAACCCCTACCTTGATCGTTTGATGATGTCAACGAAGAGGGAAGAAGGTGAAGTTGTTGTCACTCATCTCATCTGCCACGCACCTCCAATTCTGGGCTCGTGCATCGGTTCGTCGTAGTCGAAGACGTTCCTCCTTGAAGGGTGTCTCGAGGAAGAATTCGGAGTCGGCGTTCTTCGTTGGTGGAGCATTCTTCATTGGAGAGCGTAATCCTCCAACTGTTGAGCGTCGCGGCACTTTACCAGCGCTTCATGGCTTGGTGAATCCATCCCAAATCCTCCTCCCAAACTCTATATATATAGGAGAGGGGAAGAGGTATGTAACGATCGTGGAATTTATGATGGTTCATTTATTATGAACCTTCCAAAATTCCAACGACGTTGTTACTTAAAATTTAAAAAGGGTCAAGCCAATTAATTTATGTTGGCATAATAAAGTGTTGCGTTGGCACAATTTAATATGGAGGAAGCTCAAGAGGCTCCTCCACATTAATGAGGGAGTTGAGAAGTTTCTCCCTCATTAAGAGGTTTAGGTGGTCCCCACCTCTTAAATCAAACTTGGGAGGTTTTTCTCGGGTGGTCCCCACCACCATAACATCTCATGGGAAGTTAAGGTTTGGTGGTCCCCACTACCAACTTCCACATGGATTGGTTACAATAAAATAAAATGAAGTGTGCTTTATTTTATTTTATTATTTCCACGAAAAATCCAAAAACTAACTTTCACTCTCGACCAATTGTCGTCGAGGTGAAAGTCTCTTTAAGCGAATACCGGCGTTGCGAGTTCAACGGTGTCCTCGGATTTCAATTCCGAGCACCGGTTCAAAAGTTAGAAAAACCCGCTCGCACGTTTTCTGAACGTACCCGAAAAAAAGTTCAGAAATTCATTCCAGGCACTCCGGGCCTCGGAATCAGGCACTGTCAATTTTTGCGGACTTGTAAAATTCCCATATATTTAAAAAAATACATGGAAATTTTGGGTCTTTACAAAGAACGCCAATGAAGAATGCCATCGAAGAACATTCTTCAGAAATCAAGGAAGAGGACGACATACGAGCCTGTCATCGAAGTGTGGTTTCAGAAGCAACGATCATTGGCACCCCCCTCCATCTTCTTCAACTTATTTCTCGTGACCTCCATCGATGAATCAAACGAGGTAGGGGTATATTTCTATATGTTTAACACTTCCCATGTTCTTCCCTTATAATTCATTTACGGGATTGGGAATATAGATTGATGAGGTTTGTGGGGATTGATGTTTTTAAATATCTTCTATTCACGTTCATGATTACGTTGAGCCGCTTGCTACCGCTTTAATGCAGAGTGTGCGGGCCAAACAAACATGACCCATCCTCTCTGCAATTCTTGTGATGATTTGTGGTGTTCTTTGCGACAAAGAAAGATGGCAACCAGAGCAGGGTTTTTTCACCAATGAGGAACATGAGAATGGCGGTTGGCACCACTGTCAGCCACGATGAAGGCAACGGCGCAACGACGTCGCTCCGTGGCCACCGCCGCCCCACGGCCTCTGCCGACCGCGGCCACCACCATCTGTAGCCCTCACCACCCGCGGCCATCGTTGTGCCGCCCCGCGGCCTTGTCGCGCCGTCATCCGAGTCGCCACCGTCGTCCGATCCGCCATCACCATCCGGGATGAGCTGCCTCCCGAGCCGTTGTCGCGGGGCCGAGCCGCCGTCCGAGCCACCGCTGTCGTCTGGGTTGAGCCGCCGCCCGAGCCGTCATCGCCCTTCCGGCTGAACCGCCCCAGCCGAGCTGCCTCACGGCCTCGCGCCCACGTGGCAACCCCCAGTCGAGCCACCCCGCGGCCTCGCGCCCATGCGGAAACCCCCGGTCGAGCCGCCCCGTGGCCTCGCGCCCTCGCGGCACCCTCTGCGGCCTCGCAGCCACCCGCGGCCCTCCGCGCCCCCTCGTGGCCTGCCAGGATAGACCCAACGTGTCGGGCCGAACCTAGCGGGTCAGGCCGGGTCGACCCGAACCGGGTCAGGCCGGTTCGACCCGAACCGGGTCAGGCCGGGTCGACCCGAACCGGGTCGGACCAGACCGGGTCGGACCAGACTCGGGCCCACTACGACCCATTTACATTCTTTTGGCCATAACTTTGGCACTAGACGTCTGTTTGACGAACTGTCAGCGGCGCTGGGTCTTTTGGAACGAGACAGTGCCTTTAAATATACCCCCCCTGGAGTTTTAGATTGAGTTAGGGTATGCTCAGGTTGGATCGAGCACGAATCCAACTGGGCCCCCAGGACTAAAAGGCTAATAACTCACAGATCGGGCATCCGATTGATGCGTCGTCTATTGCGTTGAGATGCCTATGATGTGGCAGTCCCTTGAAATACTTCTTTGTGGGACATCGTGGTAGTTGGAGAATCGACCAGTGGCTTGGGGAACGGACTCTCCCAGAGACGAGCAAGCCTAGTGCGAAAACCCAGTAGCTGGCTGTGACGAGAAGAGTGCTCCTAGCTATCATGTGCGGGTCATCTCCTAGCGATCCTATGTCGGTCAGCTCCTAGCGATCCTCTGTGGGTCAGCTCCTAGCGATCTTGTGTGGGTCAGCTCCAGCGATCATGTGTGGGTCAGCTCCTAGCGATCCTGTGGGGGTCAGCTCCTAGCGATCCTGTGGGGGTCAGCTCTTAGTGATCCTGTGGGGGTGAGCTCCAGTGATCCTGTGGGGGTCAGCTCCTAGCGATCCTGTGCGGGTCAGCTCCTAGGGATCCTGTGTGGGTCACCTCCTAGCGATCCTGTGTGGGTCAGCTCCAGCGATCATGTGTGGGTCATCTCCTAGCGATGGTCAGCTCCTAGTGATCCTATGTGGGTCAGCTCCTAGTGATCATGTGTGGGTCATCTCCAGCGATCCTCTGTGGGTCAGCTCCTAGCGATCCTGTGGGGGTCAGCTCCATCGATCCTGTGGGGGTCAGCTCCTAGAAATCCTGTGCGGGTCAGCTCCTAGCGATCCTGTGCGGGTCAGCTCCGAGCGATCCTGTGTGGGTCAGCTCCTAGTGATCCTGTGTGGGTCAGCTCCAACGATCCTGTGTGGGTCAGCTCCTAGCGATTCTGTATAGGTTAGAAGCAGAGCCTCATAATGGAGTAAGATGATTTAATAGTTACATCTAATCATCTCTACTATTTTACCTAAAGATATACCTGTTGTGATCTGAGTCAGTACCTCTGTGTTTTCCTCATGATTGAGATAGATTACTTGAAAACTCGGGTATATGTATGGGCATATACCTAAGTAGGGTTATCTGTTTATTTCATACTTTCTGGTTTATCCTTGGTAGATTTTTGTGAGACCTTGAGGGTATCAGGGTCCCTACTGTGTATCGTTATACTCACCCCTGCACGGGCTATGCCCGCACCTTGTTGTGTTGGATGTAGACGACGGACAGTGCTGACTAAGGCTGAGAGTACCAGGACTAGACGGTGCCCAGAGGTGGACCATATGGTGTGTCGGTATGCAGAGGAGACGGGTGGACGTGGAGTGCTGAGAAGGTCATCTATACCTACCCTTCAGGTAGGAACCCAGAGGACAGCCCAGTAGCAGCCTTTCTTTTTCTTCAGTTGTACTTGTACTATTACTGTTGGGCTTGTATTCCGGCCCATTTTTACTTTCAACACTCTTTTTACTATATAGTTGACTTGCATTCGTATCTTGTTGTGTGCTTGGTTGCGTGTGTTTACAGATTATAAAGGCAATGCCTTCCCAGTTTTAGGGAATACGCCTTTGGTGCTAGTCGCCAGCCCCTAGCCTATGGAAAGTGGGCTTGGGGTAGTCAAGGCACGACCCCCGGGGGACGGGTCGTGTCATAAAAAATAATAATAAATAAGTATAATCATCATTTCATTTTAAAGGAAATATAAATATTCATTCTTTTAGGGTTAACCCTTTTTTCCCCTTGTTAAATTATTATTATTATTATTACCCTTAATTAACACATTTTATTTTTACTGTAGTAATAAATATTTACTACGGTTACTATTCATGTTTTCCAAAAAATAAGTTGAAATTATTACCAAATATTAATTATTATGATTCTAAATATGGAATAAATTTTATAAAATTCAATTCATAAAATTAGACTAATTTAATAAAACATGCAAGCGTGATGAAAAGCGATTTTCCAAAAAATGAATTTTTTCAAGGAGATGATAATTTTACTTTAACTCTATAACTTGTAATATTTACTATATTAATTAATAAATATAAGTATATAATCTATACATTTAATTTGAATCATTCCCTGGTAGTGGTTATTTTTAATTAATTAAAATGAAGAGACATTATGGATTTTAAAATAGTTTTCATAGAAATGTGTTTTCAAGTATAAAAATAAAATCATTCTAAAATCCGGTATAAAGATGATATAAATGTAATTAATTGGATTAAATATAACTCATGAATGATTATGTTACTTTTAAATCAAATTAAAATAATAATGGTACTTTTAATTTACTTAATTTATCAAAAGAAATGACTGTTAAAAATGTGTATTTTTTACTATTCACTGAAAAATCAATATTTCCTAAAAATATCAAAATTTCACCAAAGTTAATTTTGATTTTATGATATCAAAAATTAATTTAATTTCATCAAATAAATTTTCTAATTTTTTTATAAAATACTTATAATATTTTTTTCACAAAAATAAATAAAATTCATTTTTGAAGAAAACGTATTTTGAAGACATTACCAAAAATTGAGTGATTATTTACTAAGAATTTATCAATACATTTATGTTTAGTAAGACATATATATATATCATAAATTAGTTAATCCTATTTATACCCGCAAATTCAACATCTAGGTTATAACATTTGTATTTAAATAATCATCATTTGTTTGGGTTCAGTGTTGTGTATCGCATATGCTATCAAAAATAATTTTTTCTTTTAAAAACTCAGGGTCTTACATTCTTCCTCCTTTAATAAATTGTATCCTCTCAATTTTAACTTTATCTTGGTCAACAATTTTTTGACACTTGGAAATATCTTTATTAAAAAATCACATTGTAAAAAGGGTTAATAAAACATCCACATGAAAAGAGAGAAAGGGAAGTATGAAGTTCATCACATAACTAGGTTTTCAAGTAGGAGAACATTAGTGGGAAGTGAAAATATAGACATGAAAGAAAAAAAACTAATGCCAAATAACTAATAGAGAGTGATAGAGAACATGGTTATTAGAAAGTCAACATCACAAAAACATAAATCTGTGATGGGTGAAAAGACCATCAATTCATAATATGACAACATTTTTGTTTCACTATTCTTTTCATAGAGTTAAGGAATTATTTTATCATCTATAATAGGAACATAATGAAATATACTTTCTTGACAATTATAACTTCATCCTTTAATAAATTTCCACTATAATATCATTATTTTTTCCAAACAATGAGTACTCAAGATGAATTTCTTTATACCTAAAGCACTAGAATAAACTTATAATGGATCACATAATCCACCAAATAATAACAAGCTATTCCTCATATCTTTTCTAAATCTAAAATGGTTAGAATAAAATAATATAATACTAAAAATGAATAAACCTTAATACATTAATCTCCAAAATTCAATAAAAAACCCCAAATGTTTAACATAAACCATTCTTTAAATAAATACCCTTATATCTCAAATAACCCTAATAACCTCAACAATAAGGAATGTTTTAACCTCAAAGGTTACCTCATACCCTTTTTCTTACACCTCCAAAAACATAATAGAATTATTATGAAACAATCATTTATATTAAACCTTATGAGTATATATACCTCAACCTAATAAAACATCTACTGAAATATCATTAGTCTCCACAAAATAAAAAAATTTGATCCTGTAATATATTTCCCAAAATATCCTTAATCATGCTTAACTTCCATGACATAAATCTCCAAAAGTAGTATCAATGATTTTAAACATATTATTATACTTAGACATACCATCCCAAGACTATTTAGATTTATCCCAACATCCAACACATATTAAGGGTTATCAATCCCTTAATCACTTGTTTTCCAAAATATCACCTTATCAATAAATCACTTTCCTAGGTTATTGGTACCATTGAACATATGTTTCAAATCCTTAAATAAAAACTAATATGGAACAATCCTTAGATGTTTCATGATTATTATATCCATAATGATGTTGATATACTACTTCTACAACATAATTCTCAAATACTAACACATAAACACTTCAATCCTTACACTTAAACGATTTTCATAGCATAGTTCTTTCCTTAGTCTAGTGTTTAACCCTTGGATTAGTGAATTGACTCGGATAATGTTCATATTCTCTACACATAATACATTGAACAATAAAGGGTTTCATAGGATGTAATTTATCCCCTTCCATAATACACTTCATTTTCTTGGTAACTAGCTACTTTATGCCCTATTTTTTCCCAATTAAAACACATTTGAGTTCCTTTGTGGCATTTCCCTTGGTTCCACTTTCTTGATTTTTTACATGAAGGAAATTGAATCTTATTTCCTTTATCACCTTTATCGGATAAACTTCCTTGAGACTTCTCCCTCCTCTTCTTTGATATCTTTGGACATTCAACTATGTGCTGGTTGTTAATTGTGATTTTTTATAGCTGATTTGGCATAATCACAAGATGTCTTACTTGAGATCCCATCATGTTAGTTATCTCATTTTGGAATTCATCACATTATCGATCACATTGGTTCTTGACTCGATTCCTACTATTTCCTTCCATTGATTAGAAAAAGGTAAAATTAGGGATGAGTGCTTTTAAACTATTAAACACAAAAACGGAAAGTCAATAACATTAAATGGATAACTTATAAATGACATGTATTTCCTTAACTTGTGAATTTATAGGATTTAATATAATATATGCATGATCTATTTCCTAACATAGACTCTTTTGAGAATTTTATTCCCTTAATAATAGTCTGTAATGAGCCTGTGAATTTTCCAAAGCTTATCCCCTGGGAGTGTCAAACTAAGTGTGTAGAAAGGCCCATTATCGTGCACCAATTCTCGATCAAGTCTATCTCAATACGGTGTTTTGTGGGTTGTCACCCCTAGGTATATCTATGTTAGAACCACATTCAATTGTAGTATGCATAAAGGGATGTATTTTCTTGGAAACCACTTACTCTATACTTTACCAAAACTTAGGGATGTTTTCCTATACTTAGTTTTATACCTAAGTCTGTATCTATATTTTTCTAATCTTAATCACAAAAATAACCAAACCTCCCTTTGATACCAACTATGAAAACCCTAGTCTTTATTACACATTAATTCATGATTTATAACATGATAATACACATAATACAACCTAGAAGATCGAGAATTCTAGTGTCTTTGTGTAATTAGGTACATTACATAACAACTTAAAAAAGGGGATACATCAGTATTATTGAAAACTTCTTTAACATGCCCATAATTTTCCATCATTCTTAAAACTGCATGGGATAGCCTGGGGACATACATAAGAAATGGGTGAGTTATAAATCCTAGTAAGGGAATAAACAAAGCATGACATAAAGAAATTATTACATGTTAGACAATAGGAATTTAAATATAACATAAAAGGGGTGAGAATCATAAACATGAGAAATAAGGCATGATATAGTATGGTAACATAAAGGAAACATGGGGAATGTGGCAACAACTTTAAACATGGAAACATAAACATGAGTTAAGGCTAACCGCCAAGACATCATAACATGGTGGAAAAAGTTACATCATGGATTAGGTTCACTCCCTAGTATAATATGTGACATCTCATTAGACTAAAACATTACCTAATTCATTGGAGTGCTATATAATTCTAGGTGCATCTGTCACTTTCATATCATGTACATGCATAAGTGTGTCACATAGATCATTCAATATAGAATCATTTTTCATCACATTTAATCTCATGATTAAGGGATGTGGGATGAATACATGGAAGTCCCAAATCAATGAATTATAAGTACAATTAGGTGAATATCCTTTAGTGAAAATGGGTACGAGTATACACTTCACAACTCTTTGGCATGGAAAATCACAGTGATATTTCGGCAACATAACGACAATACTTAAAGATTTATAAAATGGTTTAATGAGAGAGAAAGGGGTATCTCTTCACTTAGAAGTAAAAATAAAGGTATGATAGATAGGTAAGAACATAATCCATCATGAAAATTTGGTAATTAATAGGCATAAAACAAGGAGGGATCTTGAATAAAAACTTGGTATGGAAAATTGCAGGATAATTTTAGCAGCATAACGGGGGTATATAATGAATCATGGGAGGGATTAATGAGAGTGAAGGGGGTAACTCATCACTGGGACATAATTATTGAAGTAATATGGATATGGAAAAACATATCCCATCAATGGGAATTGGAAGACAAAGTGAATTACATAAATAAAGTGCTTGAATAAAGATGGAAAAGAGAGGATCCCTTACTAAATTTCGTCATAGTAACGGCTTAAGTAAATTCTATAATTAGAGGGGATAAAAAATCTCTAATTATTATGACATCAATTGGATAGTGGAGTAATCTTTATAAATTCTTGACAACATAACCAATTGAGATTCAAAATGCTAAATACAAAGAAGGTGCTTGAATTGAAAAGAAGAGGGGGAAATCTCTTACCTTGAGAAAGTGATTCCAAAAGCTTGGGAGGAACTTCTTGAGAGCTTGGGGGTACCTTGAGCTGACTCTAGAGGGGATAGGGAAGAGTGAGGATGTGTTCCATGGTTTTTTAGTGAATAGTAATGGGAGATTGGGTGGGTTTCAATAGGAAAAGAGAGGGGTGTTCTTTATTATTTCCTAAACATAGGTTTTTGACTCTAGATAATAAAATAATCAAAACCACAAACCTTATCATGGTTTTTGCCCATAGTTTCTACCAAAAATGAGTGGTTTTCATTATTTTATAATTCCAATGGCCAAACTCATTAAAATATTACCTTTAGTGATGTAGAAGTGAGTCGTGTTTATAAAGAATTGATTTTAAAACCTTAAAATATAATATAAGTTTTGGAGGATTCATAAAGGCTTTATAAAATTAATCAAATAACCTCAAAAACACATTATTTTAAATGGGAAACATATATTTGATCATGGATACCCTTTATATCATTTATTAAATCACTTTGGGTCATTATGACATCATCATACACACCGTATATTTATACCATATTTAATTTTTACCTGAAAATTTGACTGTCTAGGAAAATTATGAAAAATCATTGTTGGATAATTTCGATGTGTTGATTCAAAAAAATATATATTTATTTATTTTATCAAAATAATTCTCTAAATATGTGAATTTTCAATTTTAAAACAAAAATTTTTATTTATTGAGAAATGATGTATTTTGACAATAACGGTTTTTGAACCCTTATAACAATTACATTTGACGCCATAAAAATTATATTATCATTTATAATTAATTAAAAACACTTAGTAGTATTATTTTATTAAAATGTCATTTATTTTTACAATTCATTAATTCATCAAAAGGAATGTCTTAATTGAAATTGCATATTACATAAAAATTACAATTTGAGTGTTGTCACATTAAAAACTAATTTTTATCAAACTCATTACTTAATCATTTATAAAATAAAAACAATGAGAAATAAATATAATCATTATATTCATACTTTTAGGTTTATCCCTTTTTTCCCCTGTTAAATTATTATTATTATTATTATCACCCTTAATTAACCCATTTTACTTTTACTCAGGTAATAAATATTTACTACTGTTACCATTCATATTGTCCAAAAAATAAGTTGATCTTATTACCTAATAATAATTATGATTATTCTAAATATTAAATCAATTTTATAAAATTCAATTCACATAAGTGGTGAAATTTAATAAAACACGTAAGCGCGATGAAAAGCAGTTTTCTGAAAAATGCATTTTTTCAAGGAAATGATGGTTTTACTTTAACTATTAACTAGTAATATTCATTATATGAATTAATAATTATAATTATATATTGTATACATTAAATTTAAATCATTCCCCATTAGGGGTTATTTTTAATTATTTAAAATGGAGAAACAATATGCATTTTAAAACATTTTTCAGAGAAATGTGTTTTCAAGCCTAAAAACAAACTTATTCTAAAATCCAGTATAAAGTTAATTTAAATATAATTAATTGAATTAAATATAACTCAAGAATGGTTATGTTTCTTTGAAATCCAATTAAAATAATAATGATACTTTTAAATTACTTAATTTATCAAAAGAAATGACAGTTAAAAAAATGGGTATTTTTCACTAATCACTAAAAAATCAATATTTTCCAAAAAATCTCTAAATTTCACCCTAAGTTAATTTTGATATGTTGATATGAAAAATTTAGTTCATTTTATCAAATATATATTCTAAATGTTCTAGAAAATAATTATAATATTTTTTCATAAAAAGAAATAAAAATCATTTTTGAAGAAAACGTATTTTGAAGACATTGCCACAAATTGAGTGGTTATTTACTAAAACTTTATCAATACATTTATGTTGAGTATGACATGTGTGTGTGTGTGTGTGTATATATTTCATAAAGTAGTTAATTCTATTCATACCCGCAAATTTAACAGTTAGGTTATAACATTTGTATTTAAATAACCATCGTTTTGTTTAGGTTTGGTGTTGCATATCGCATACGCTATCGAACATGATTTTCTATTTTAAAAACTCGGGGCATTACAATATGAATGTGACGGGTGGGTCTGGAATTATATAGCTCTCAAATGCATTGGATAATGTTTTTATCTCATAAGATGTCATGTATGGTGAACTGAAGGTTATCCTAAGCACACTATGTTATGATGTCTGGACGATTAGCATGGGTTGATGTTATTATATAGCTCTCAAATGCATTGGATATCTTTCATTGTTGGTTGTATTGGGTCTTGTATGACTTGTATGTCATTCGTTATAGCATGGGTTGATGTTATTATTACTTCTGCTTTTATTTATGCTCTTTACTATGATTACTATTTCTGTTGTTGTGTGCTCTGATTTGGTAGTCTATTATTGAGGGCATAGTCCCCCCACATTCTCGCTTAGGCCCTCATCACTAGTTGACAGCCTCTTGCATACAGAGATGCACGCATGAGGTCATGTGAGGCTCCTCCGACTCAAACTGGGTGATCATATTGGTGTGCATTACAGTGTCCCCAATTGGTAATAGTTAGTGGTGTGTTGGGAAAGCAAGGTAATATAAGATACTCATGGGGTTAGATGACCAAGTTTATGGCCTGAGGAGGTCGGGTCAAGACAAATGGCATCAAAGTCAATGTCCACCCTGATGTGTAGAGGCACTACCTGGATTTGAGGTGTGGGGTCTACAACGAGGGTGTTGTGCTTTAAAGAGGGGGAGTGTTACACCCCTGGAAAAATTGACTTGATAGATTAAATATTATTACTCGTGTCAACAATGTGCATCTTTCTTTTTGAGAGGTGACCTGATTGAAACTTCACAGTTAAACGTGTTTGGTTTGGAGTAGTGTCGGGATGGGTAACCTCCTAAGGAAGTTTCAGAAGGTGTGTATGAGTGAGGACAAAACACACAAAAAGAGCATGTGGTCAGATGACCAGGTTCATGACCTGTGGAGGTTGGGTCGTGACATAGCAACAAATCAATCTCATACTATGATCATACAATATTTCATTGCCATGTGAATATGTTATTGATGTCATTTTTAATGTTTTCACTCATTCCTGATGTTGAGGAGACGAAACATTTTCAAGATGCAACAAGTTGTGCTAAAGTAACCATGACAGGGGATTTGGACTAACATAACCTAATGATGCAAAGAATAATAAAAATTTTACTACATGAATTAAAGGTTCCATACTTTTCCTCCTGCATGAATGAGTCAAAAAAGTGTACCAATATCCTTATATAAACTCAAATATTAGTTAAAAAGTCAAACCAGCCAGTTTATATAAACTCAAATACACACAGGCCTGAAAGACATATCATAGCCCCCCAGGAGATAACTCACCCAACTAGCCGCTTTATTACATTATATATATTTGGCCCGAAGACCCAGTGGGCTGCTACAATACCTGGGTTGCTACAATACCCTCTTACTTACGGGGGTGCTTACCACTAAATCAAACTCCAACTACAGTTAAAAAGTCAAATATTAGTGAGACGATGAATCAAAAATCCATTTGGCATCAAAAAATCAAAATTCAAAGGTGTCAAAGTTAAATTTGTTGAAGCTAGACTAACAATGTCATGACCTATATGTGAAAATCATGCGTTATGCCTCCTTAAAATCCAAATTTGTGTGCTAGAATTCTCAAAGTCGCATTAGACTTTGGTTTTTTTTTAAATTTAGGAAATCATTGTGGTCAAGCCTTTTGACTTTAAAAGACTATACAAATTGATAGCACTCATCGACTATAAAGATTCACTCACATTGTAATGGACCTAACATTCAAGATTCTATAATCAATTTGAGAGAGTTCTCTACCTATTTTGCTTTTGTATTTTTATCTTATCAATTTACAAGTTAAATTAATGATCAAAGATCATAAAGTCTCTAATTCTCATCTTGATCAATTGCATGAATTGAATAACATGTTTGTTGTTGGTTGTCTCGTATAAACATCCACCAAGACGCAAACCATGTCATTTATTCTATGTCATACATTATAAAGATGGGGTGGCTTCTTGCATCTCACATCAATTACTTCAAATTTTCATTCCATCAATTATTTTTTATCCACATGAAAAAGATCCCTTGCAATAAATTTGAAAGACAAAAAAAAAATGCAACTCAAAAAGTTTAAGTTGTTTCACATGTGTCTTGATTTAAACACATTTGCAATGAGATATTTAAACACCACCCAACTCCCTTAATAGATAAGGTCGCACTCAACTCTATTTTTTTTTAATAACCAATAACAAAAACGCATAAACAGACACAACAATCCCTCAGTTATACTCACATGAACTGCCCAAAAAGGCAATTACAGGTTCCTTTGTCCCCTTCCGCGCCCACAATTCACAGCCTGCTTTTGTGTTTGGTTATTTTATTAGATTTTATAATGGGTTTTCTTGATTTTCCCTCCCTTCAGTTAAAACACTGACAAGGTGGGGGCTCTAGGCCGGCAGCCTAGGCATGGGGGTGGGCGCCCAGGCAGCCAATTTTCTCTCGGAAATCTAACTGTGGGTTGCATAAAAACATACATAACCCTCGCATGAGTCATCCACAGTGGATGTTTTGCGAAGAATTGGACTTAATTTTCATGTTTGGGTGAAACCACATTTATGTTCAGCCTTCAGAAATAAGAAAAGGGAAAGTGACAGAAGGCAGGACTGGCAATTTCTCTGAATCGAGGGACCAGACAAAATTGAATATCGTCTCTGCAGCAGCTTCGCAAACCAAGATAACAATGGAAAAGAAAGAAGACAGGGTGTCATCGAAGGCTTTACCCATCCCTTCCACAGTGGTGGGGGCTCACCACCTTCTCCATCCTTCCTTTGACAGAACACAGAACAAGAAGAAGAAGGGAGATGGTCTGCTGCATTCATGAGTGCTTACGATATAAGATACATTCTCTGTGAACATTGGATGAAGGTAAAGAAGAATTGAAACAAATCTAAAGAAAGAAAGAAAAATAAAATTACAGATTGAGCCGTCCAGCCAATATCACAGCCGCCCCGCCGTGGCGCCGCCGCAGAGGGAATGCAAGAGCGGCCCCGCGATCGAGCCCCCCCTCCCCAACCCTCACGGAAGCGGCTTCCGACGACGCTTCTCATTGCCGCCGTCGAACCTCTCGCCTCCGCCGCCGCCCTAAAATCATCCACCAAACGCATCGTTAACAGAGAGCGAGCCCGGCGGAACAAGGAAGGGGGAAATGGGGTTACGCTTCAGGGCAGAACCCTCCGCGAGCTCGGTTCCGCTAGTCATGGGAGGAGAAGGAGAAAAACGAGGGTAGAAGAAAGGATAAAGGAAAAAAGCAGGGCGGATTTTGTGAGTTTTGAGCTTGGATTTTAGAAACCCTAGCCCGCCGCGGCGGCGGAGGGAGGAGCCGCCGATGACCTCGCCGTTCTGTATATGGGATGGGAAGCTTTTGTAGCGTAACATTCCTTTGTTCCCCAACTCCCCCCCTACGCCAACGCCCTCCTCCCTCCTGGCCGTTGTTTACTTAATGTGACAATTTTGCCCGTCTTTCAGACATAGGAGGGAGTAGCATGGTAGGGTAGTTTGGACATTTCATACAGTGTGCAAATTAAGAATACATTTATATAAGGATGACATTAAATGACAGATTCTAGTTATAACGGACCACACTATGATGTGGTAGCAAAACCTCCCAAGATTGAAGGGTACTATGGTCAACAAACTAAATTGCTTGCCTTTTTTTCTTTCCCTAGCTGCTTCAATACGATAGCTTCATTTATATTGAATCGATGATTAATCCTATATTGAAATAAACTATTACCGACCGAATACCAGCCTGCTTTGATTTTGTAAATCGTCAGCTCACATTTAATGGCTGCAGAGTTGCTTTACTGTTCGGCCACTGACAAATATCTTCAGACCTTTTCTTTCTATTATTTTTAAATGTATTAAAAATAGGGATGTTAATTGGTCCGCTAGAGTTCAATTACCAGAACCTCAATTCATTTAACAATCGAATCTGATCCTTTTTGGTTGTAATCTGAACCCAAATTTCAGTATCTATTTAAAATCGGAATCCCTTTTAATAATCATTTATATTTATTATTTTAATTTTCATAATATTTTATAGGATAAAACTCATTTAAAACCCAATCAGAACTTGAATATAACATTTTTTAAAATTATTTAAAAATAATAATTTATATTACATTTTGGGTTCAGATTTTTTGAATGGGGCAAGGTATCTTATCTCGTTACCAGGTACCATTAAGAACCCTAATTAAGAAACCGATTTAATTGGGTTAATTGGGTTAATGACTAAAAAACAATGAAAACGATAGTTTAAAAAGATATTTTCCCCCTTTTGCTGAAAAAAAAATGGTTACAATGAAATTTACATTTTTTTCTTCATCTTTTACATATGTTTAATATTTAACACACGAATAAATCCACCATTGTTGTGAATTATTAAATTATGTAGATGTCATCAATCATAATAAATCGGGTCTTTTCATTTCTCAACAAGCCTCTTCATATGGCCTACCCTTTGGTATTCCCACCGTTAGATTTGGTTTGTTGTAATTGATATTGACCGTTGGATCAACCTTTTGTAATCTATAAATATGGTGGTATGATAATGGAAATTGTGTGATTTCGTGTGGCCATATACTTGTGTTCTATCTTTCTTGTTCTATTGTGATTGAGACGTTTTACTTCGCCATCATTGTCCCGAGCAATCGACATCGTTATACGCTTTCGCTTCGCTTCACCTTCAAACGACGAATTTCACTACACGTTATCAGCACGACTGCTCTGCGAAGTAAAAGGGTTAGTCATCTCGGTAAGATAAATTTTCCTATGGCAAATATTACAAAGCAAGAATTTCTCCCTCTTGACATTTCTGGGAAGAATTACTTGTCGTGGATTCTGGATGCGGAGATGAACCTTGATGCAAACGGCCTCGGTGAAGTAATTAAAGTAGGCAATCACCCTTCCGCTCAAGACCATGCCCGAGCCCTAATATTCCTCCGTCATCACCTCCATGAGGATCTGAAAAATGAGTACCTCACGATGAAAAATCCTTTGGTGCTGTGGCAGAATCTCAAGGAGAGGTATGATCACTTTCGACTTGTAATACTACCAAGAGCAAGGTTTGAATTGAGCCATTTGCGATTCCAAGATTATAAATCGGTAAGTGAGTACAACTCCGCAATGTTTAAAATAACATCGCAACTCAAATTATGCGGAGATACTATCACTGATACCGATATGTTGGAAAGAACATATTCTACTTTCCATGCCTCAAATGTCATTCTGCAACAACAATATCGTGAGAAAGGTTTTACAAAATACTCTGAATTACTTTCTTGCCTTCTTGTTGCTGAACAAAATAATGAACTCCTGATGAGAAATCATGAATCCCGGCCTATTGGTGCGACTCCATTCCCTGAAGCAAATGCGACTGCTTTTAATCAAGGTCGTGGGAAGAACCGACGCAATCGAGGCCGATGAAAGTCATTTGCTCGAGGTGGTCATACACCAAATGAGAAGAGGAAGGGGCACCACCAGAAGTGGTCCAATGACGAACAACCACAAATGAAGAAAGCTAAAAGTAACTACTTTCGATGTGGCATGAAAGGGCATTGGTTGCGTACCTGTTGTACGCCAAAACATTTTGTTGATCTCTATCAACAATCTATCAAAGGAAAGGAAAAGAATGCTGAAGCGAATTTTGCTGACCAGGCTTTGAAATATGATGATGATATTACAAACTTTGATATTTCCGACTATTTTGCACACCCTGAAGGTGATGAGCATATTGATCAAGCAGGAATGCTCATGCCGGAATCAAAGTTTGATTTTTGGTTTTTGTATGTTTGTGGTTGAAATGAACAATGGTTTTATGGTTTTGTAATATTTTTAAATATTGCATGTTTGATTTTGGTTTCTTTTATTTTATTACTTATATGCATGTTTATTTTCTTTACTAGAAATGGATGATACAAATCGGTCCGTTGGGAATAATTTCCATGATGAAGATATTTGTCTCGTCGACAGCGCAACAACGCACAAAATTCTTAAACATAAGAAATATTTTATCACCATTAAAATGGGTAGTGCTCATGTGTGTACTTTAACCGGTAGTGCGCAATTAATTGAAGGCTCCGAAAGAGCAAAAATATGTCTACCTGGTGGTACCCAGATTATGATAAACAATGCTTTGTTTTCTCCCAAGTCTCGAAGCAATTTGCTAAGTTTTAAACATATTCATAATAATGGATATCACATCGAGACAATGGATGAAGGAGGTGCTGAATACCTCTACATAACAAGCATTAAAAATGAGCACAAATTGATTCAAGAAAAGCTTTTGAGACTTCCGTCCGGATTGAACTTTGTCAATATTTGTACAATTGAATCAAACATGGTAAACCAAAAGTTTACCAACCATGGTACATTTCTTGTATGGCATGACCGTTTGTGTCATCCTGGATCAATAATGATGAGGAAAACAATTAAATGTACTCATGGTCATCCATTGGTTGATAAAAGGGTTATTACGCCCCATGATTTCTCGTGTGCTGCTTGTTCTCAAGGCAAATTAATCATAAGACCATCACCATCAAAGATCGGGATTGAATCCCCGATGTTCATGGACCAAATTCATGGTGATATATGTGGACCAATTCATCCACCATGCGGACCATTCAGATATTTTATGATCATGATTGATGCGTCAACTCGATGGTCCCATGCGTGTTTATTGTCCACTCGCAACCAGGCGTTTGCAAAATTACTTGCCCAAATAATAAGGTTAAGGGCGCAATTCTCTGATTATTCAATCAAGCATATTGGGGTTGACAATGCTGGTGAATATTCATCACATGCTTTTAATAATTATTGCATGTCATTGGGAATAAGTGTTGAACATCCTGTAGCTCATGTTCATACACAAAATGGTCTAGCTGAATCATTTATAAAGCGATTACAACTTATCGCTAGACCATTACTTATGAAAACTAAATTGCCCATTTCAGCATGGGGACATGCAATTTTGCATGCAACAGCACTGCTTCAAATAAGGCCATCAAGCTATCATGATTATTCCCCTTTGCAATTAGCTTGTGGTCATGAACCAAATATTTCACACTTAAGGATATTTGGTTGTGCTGTATATGTGCCTGTAGCACCCCCGCAACGAACAAAAATGGGACCCCAAAGGAGATTGGGGATATATGTTGGTTTTGAATCTCCCTCGATCATTAAATATCTTGAGATTATGACAAGAGATGTATTCACAGCAAGATTCGCTGATTGTCATTTTGATGAAAAATTATTTCCAACACTCAAAGGGGGAAATCAACCGACTTCAAAAGAAATATCATGGAAATCAACTTCATTATTACACCTTGATCCTCGTACAAATACGAGTGAACTTGAAGTTCAAAAGATCATTAATTTGCAAAATTTAGCAAATCAATTGCCCGATGCGTTCAATGATTCAAAACGGGTTACAAAATCATATATACCTGCTGTGAATGCACCGGTAAGAATTGATGTCCCAGAAGGACAATCTGATGGTATTGCCAACAATGCTTCCAATCCACGCCTGAAGCATGGAAGACCACTTGGTTCAAAAGATAAAAATCCCCATCAAAGAAAGGGGAAACAACCTATGTTGGTTGAAGATATGAATGAATTTGAAGATAATGTAAATGTACCAGAAGTACATGAACATGATCAAGAGGAAATTTCAATAAATTTCACAAACACTAGAAGATGTTGGAACCGAGTGGAGACCATTGTTGATAACACATTTTCATACAATGTAGCCCTTGAAATTATGGATGAGGATCAAGAACCTAAAACTGTTAATGGATGTCGTGAAAGGCCAGATTGGGATCAATGGAAAGTTGCAATCCAATCTGAGCTAGACTCACTTGCTAAACGTGAGGTTTTTGGGTCGATCATGAAAACCCCTGAAGGGATTAAGCCAGTTGGATACAAATGGGTATTTGTGAGAAAAAGAAATGAAAATAATGAAGTCGTGAGATATAAATCAAGACTGGTTGCTCAAGGCTTCTCACAAAAACCTGGGATTGATTATGATGAAACATACTCTCCTGTAATGGATGCAATAACCTTTCGGTACCTCATGACGTTTGTTGTACATGAGCAACTTGAATTACACCTGATGGACGTAGTGACTGCATATCTTTATGGTGATATTGATAATGATGTTTACATGAAAATACCTGAAGGATTCAATTTGCCGGCAAAATATCCTGGATCTCGAGATCTTTATTTAGTTAAGCTGAATAAATCATTATATGGATTAAAGCAGTCAGGGCGTATGTGGTATAACCGTCTGAGTAAATATTTGATGAAGGAAGGTTATAAAAATGATCCAATTTGTCCATGTGTCTTCATTAAGAAGATTGGATCTAAATTTGTGATCATTGCAGTATACGTTGATGATTTAAATATGATTGGGACTAATGATGAACTTTCCAAAGTAGTGGAATATCTGAAGAAAGAATTTGAAATGAAAGACTTTGGAAAGACAAAGTTCTGCCTTGGATTACAAATTGAGCATCTTAAGGATGGCATTTTTGTTCATCAATCACGTTATACTGCTAAAGTCCTACAAAGATTTAACAGGAATGAATCGCATCCATTAAGTACACCAATGGTTGTACGATCTCTTGATCGTGATAATGATCCTTTTAAACCACGAGTGGATGATGAAGAACTAATTGGTCTCGAAGTACCATATCTGAGTGCTATAGGAGCACTGATGTACCTTGAAAATAATACAAGACCTGATATATCATTTTCTGTGAATTTATTGGCAAGATATAGTTCTTCTCCTACTCGTCGGCATTGGAATGGTATCAAACATGTATTAAGATACCTTCAAGGGTCAAAGGATCGAGGGATAATTTATTCCAAATCCTCAGAACCAAAGTTGGTCGGTTATGCTGATGCTGGATACTTGTCTGATCCACATAAAGCAAGATCTAAAACTGGATATGTGTTTACATATGGTGGAACTGCTATTTCTTGGCGTTCTACAAAACAAACAATTACTGCGACTTCTTCCAACCATGCTGAGTTGATTGCTATTCATGAAGCAAGTCGAGAATGTGTTTGGTTGAGATCAGTGATTAATCATATTTGAAATTACTGTGGATTAGATATGAATAATAATATTCCCACCATATTATATGAAGATAATACTGCTTGCATAGCACAGTTGCAAGGTGAGTTTATTAAATGTGACAGAACAAAACATATCTCACCAAAATTCTTTTTCACCCATGACCTTCAAAAGAATGGTGAGATTGATGTCCAACAAATAAGGACTTGTGAAAATCTCGCAGATTTGTTCACAAAGGCATTGCCAACTTCAACATTTGAGAAATTTATTTATAAAATTGGAATGCGAAGACTGAAAAGTCTATCATGATTTTGTGAGGGGGAGTTGGGAACGCTGTACTCTTTTTCCCTTAATCAGTTTTTCCCACTGAGTTTTCTGATAAGGTTTTTAATGAGGCAGCATAGCATGGAATCATTTTAATTTGGCTTCACTTGTTTTTCCCACAAGGTTTTTTTTAAGTGAAGATTTATATTAGATTCCATGGGATTATGACATCCAAGGGGGAGTGTTGTGAATTATTAAATTATGTGGATGTCATCAATCATAACAAATGGGGCCTTTTTCATTTCCCAACAAGCCTCTTCATTTGGCCAACCCTTTGGTATTCCCACCGTTAGATTTGGTTTGTTGTAATTTATATTGACCGTTGGATCAACCTTTTGCAATCTATAAATATGGTGGTATGATAATGGAAATTGGGTGATTTTGTGTGGCCATATACTTGTGTTCTATCTTTCTTGTTCTATTGTGATTGAGACGTTTTACTTCGCCATCATTGTCCCGAGCAATCGACATCGTCATACGCTTTCGCTTCGCTTCACCTTCAAACAACGAATTTCACAACACATGTTTGATTTTGGTTTCTTTTATTTTATTCCTTATATCCATGTTTATTTTATTTACTAGAAATGGATGATATAAATCGGTCCGTTGGGAATAATTTCCATGATGAAGATATTTGTCTCGTTGACAGCGCAACGACGCACACAATTCTTAAACATGAGAAATATTTTATCACCATTAAAATGGGTAGTGCTCATGTGTGTACTTTAACCAGTAGTGCGCAATTAATTGAAGGCTCCGGAAGAGCAAAAATATGTCTACCTAGTGGTACCCAGATTATGATAAACAATGCTTTGTTTTCTCCCAAGTCTCGATGCAATTTTCTAAGTTTTAAAGATATTCGTAATAATGGATATCACATTGAGACAATGGATGAAGGAGGTGCTGAATACCTCTATATAACAAGCATTAAAAATGAGTACAAATTGATTCAAGAAAAGCTCTTGAGACTTCCTTCTGGATTGTACTTTGTCAAAATTTGTACAATTGAATCAAACATGGTAAACCAGAAGTTTACCAACCATGGTACATTTATTGTATGGCATGACCGTTTGGGTCATCCTGGATCAATAATGATGAGGAAAATAATTAAATGTACTCATGGTCATCCATTGGTTGATAAAAGGGTTCTTACGCCCCATGATTTCTTGTGTGCTGCTTGTTCTCAAGGCAAATTAATCATAAGACCATCACCATCAAAGATCGGGATTGAATCCATGATGTTCATGGACCGAATTCATGGTGATATATGTGGACCAATTCATCCACCATGTGAACCATTCAGATATTTTATGATCATGATTGATGCGTCAACTCGATGGTCCCATGTGTGTTTATTGTCCACTCACAACCAGGAGTTTGCAAAATTACTTTCCCAAATAATAAGGTTAAGGGCGCAATTCCCTGATTATTCAATCAAGCATATTAGGGTTGACAATGCTGGTGAATATTCATCACATGCTTTTAATAATTATTGCATGTCATTGGGAATAAGTGTTGAACATCCTGTAGCTCATGTTCATACACAAAATGGTCTAGCTGAATCATTTATAAAGCGATTACAACTTATCGCTAGACCATTACTTATGAAAACTAAATTTCCCATTTCAGCATGGGGACATGCAATTTTTCATGCAACAACACTGCTTCAAATAAGGCCATCAAGCTATCATGATTATTCCCCTTTGCAATTATCTTGTGGTCATGAACCAAATATTTCACACTTAAGGATATTTGGTTGTGCTATATATGTGCCTGTAGCACCCCTGCAACGAACAAAAATGGGACCCCAAAGGAGATTGGGGATATATGTTGGTTTTGAATCTCCCTCGATCATTAAATATCTTGAGATTATGACAGGAGATGTATTCACAGCAAGATTCGCTGATTTTCATTTTGATGAAAAATTATTTCCAACACTCAAAGGGGGAAATCAATTGACTTCAAAAGAAATATCATGGAAATCAACTTAATTATTACACCTTGATCCTCGTACAAATACGAGTGAACTTGAAGTTCAAAAGATCATTAATTTTCAAAATTTAGAAAATCAATTTCCTGATGCGTTCAATGATTCAAAACAGGTTACAAAATCATATATACTTGCTGTGAATGCACCGGAAAGAATTGATGTCCCAGAAGGACAATTTGATGGTATTACCAACAATGCTTCCAACCCACGCCTGAAGCATGGAAGACCACTTGGTTCAAAAGATAAAAATCCCCGTCAAAGAAAGGGGAAACAACCTATGTTGGTTGAAGATATGAATGAATTTGAAGATAATGTAAATGTACCAGAAGTACATGAACATGATCAAGAGGAAATTTCAATAAATTTCACAAACACTGGAAGATGTTGGAACCGAGTGGAGACCATTGTTGATAACACATTTTCATACAATGTAGCCCTTGAAATTATGGATGAGGATCAAGAACCTAAAACTGTTAATGAATGTCGTGAAAGGCCAAATTGGGATCAATGGAAAGTTTCAATCCAATCTGAGCTATACTCACTTGCTAAACGTGAGGTTTTTGGGTCGATCATGAAAACCCCTGAAGGGATTAAGCCAGTTGGATAGAAATGGGTATTTGTGAGAAAAAGAAATGAAAATAATGAAGTCATGAGATATAAAGCACGACTGGTTGCTCAAGGCTTCTCACAAAAACCTGGGATTGATTATGATGAAACATACTCTCCTGTAATGGATGTAATAACCTTTCGGTACCTCATGACGTTTGTTGTACATGAGCAACTTGAATTACGCCTGATGGATGTAGTGACTGCATATCTTTATGGTGATATTGATAATGATGTTTACATGAAAATCCCTGAAGGATTCAATTTGTCGGCAAAATATCATGGATCTCAAGATCTTTATTCAGTTAAGCTGAATAAATCATTATATGGATTAAAGCAGTCATGGCGTATGTGGTATAACCGTCTAAGTAAATATTTGATGAAGGAAGGTTATAAAAATGATCCAATTTGTCTATGTGTCTTCATTAAGAAGATTGGATCTGAATTTGTGATCATTACAGTATACGTTGATGATTTAAATATGATTGGGACTAATGATGAACTTTCCAAATCAGTGGAATATCTGAAGAAAGAATTTGAAATGAAAGACTTTGGAAAGACAAAGTTCTGCCTTGGATTACAAATTGAGCATCTTAAGGATGACATTTTTTTTCATCAATCACGTTATACTGCTAAAGTCCTACAAAGATTTAACATGAATGAATCGCATCCATTAAGTACACCAATGGTTGTACGATCTCTTGATCGTGATAATGATCCTTTTAAACCACGAGTGGATGATGAAGAACTAATTGGTCCTGAAGTACCATATCTGAGTGCTATAGGATCACTGATGTACCTTGCAAATAATACAAGACCTGATATATCATTTTCTATGAATTTATTGGCAAGATATAGTTCTTCTCCTACTCGTCGGCATTGGAATGGTATCAAACATGTATTAAGATACCTTCAAGGGTCAAAGGATCGAGGGATAATTTATTCCAAATCCTCAGAACCAAAGTTGGTTGGTTATGCTGATGCTGGATACTTGTTTGATCCACATAAAGAAAGATCTCAAACTGGATATGTGTTTACATATGGTGGAACTGCTATTTCTTGGCGTTCTACAAAACAAACAATTAATGCGACTTCTTCCAACCATGCTGAGTTGATTGCTATTCATGAAGCAAGTCGAGAATGTGTTTGGTTGAGATCATTGATTAATCATATTCGAAATTACTGTGGATTAGATATGAATAATAATATTCCCACCATATTATATGAAGATAATACTGCTTGCATAGCACAGTTGCAAGGTGGGTTTATTAAAGGTGACAAAACAAAACATATCTCACCAAAATTCTTTTTCACCCATGACCCTCAAAAGAATGGTGAGATTGATGTCCATCAAATAAGGTCTTATGACAATCTCGCAGATTTGTTCACAAAGGCATTTCCAACTTCAACATTTGATAAATTGTTTTATAAAATTGGAATGCGAAGACTGAAAAGTCTATCATGATTTTGCGAGGGGGAGTTGGGAATGCTGTACTCTTTTTCCCTTAATCAGTTTTTCCCACTGGGTTTTCTGATAAGGTTTTTAATGAGGCAGCATTGCATGGAATCATTTTAATTTGGCTTCACTTGTTTTTCCCACAGGGTTTTTTTTAAGTGAAGATTTATATTAGATTCCATGGGATTATGACATCCAAGGGGGAGTGTTGTGAATTATTAAATTATGTGGATGTCATCAATCATAATAAATGGGGCCTTTTCATTTCCCAACAAGCCTCTTCATTTGGCCAACCCTTTGGTATTCCCACCGTTAGATTTGGTTTGTTGTAATTGATATTGACCGTTGGATCAACCTTTTGTAATCTATAAATATGGTGGTATGATAATGGAAATTGTGCGATTTCGTGTGGCCATATAATTTTGTTCTATATTTCTTGTTCTATTGTGATTGAGATGTTTTACTTCTCCATCATTGTCCCGAGCAATCGACATCATCATACGCTTTCGCTTCGCTTCACCTTCAAACGATGAATTTCACAACAACCGTTAATTTATTGTTTAATAAATATATCATTTAAATGGATAAATTAACAAAGAAAAATATATTATTTTAACGCTTTTCTTTGAGAATATAAAAACTATTTTTTAAAAAACTGTGCTTAAGTTTCATACAAATTAAATACATTAAAAAAGTAATAAATACTAGAATTTAAATACTCAAAAAAATTATAAAAATTCAATTATAAAATAAATTTAAAACAAAAAACTATTAATAAATAATAGATCACGCAACAAATTTGTAAAACACACATTTTTTTTTGGAAAACCTCAGTGATATATTAAAATTCTAAATCCTATACAAAAGACATACTAACACCGGGTAGACAATGTACCAAACAGAATACCAAACGCACTTCTGAACCTTGCAACATGATGAACAACCAAGTTAGCTCTATCTTAACAAAGAAGCAACACCATTTATCAAACAAAGAGGATTGACACCAAATCATAACCAAAGGAAACTCAAGGGATGCATAAAATGTAGACATGATTAATCAAATTTATCATGGAAAGACAACGTGACTCTAAAATAATATCACACCACCCTTGATCTTGTTGTGGGATTGGGTTTCCTAGACCCAACTTGAACAATATTTTTCGATTGTCATATCATGTATACAAGGAGTCATGCATGATTTTTTCTTACCACAAGAGTAATTACTTCTGCGTACACTATTTACATGGCCACGTCTTTGGATTATTTGACGCATTAAAAGGTTAACATTTCTCAACTCTAATGAGAACCATAGAATGTTGTGATGATAGTCTTAAACATATGTCTTATGATCTAAATACATTATACTGACTGGATAAGAATGATGTCTGACTATCAGATGTTGGAGGCTCATAAGTATTGAAGTTTCTTCTCATGAAGTTCACACTCGGTGATTTCGAGTAAAGGATGTCATTATTGGGTTCAGAACCTCCGGATCGAAAGTTATCATTCAAAACTTACATAGGCTAGCTCAAAGTCCAAAATAATCGAATTAGAATGAACATATGATTATGATGTGTCTTGAATTGGGAAGACAACACACCTCAGTCATGCACTACAATGCGCACGTACAAACCAAGAAAGAACTTAAGGAAGGCGATGATAGAAATAAACAAATTCAAAGAAAAACACAAGTATTTGTGTAGTTCAAAAGAATTCCTACTTCATAGGGGGAACACCACAAATTGTTTATCAATAAAGTGGAAGATGATTACAACATTGAAAAGTCATCAAACAAATGATCACACCCTATTACTTATGGTAGGACCCAACATGAGCAACTAGTTCCACCACCTTCTGATCTTTGTAGAGATACCGCCCTTTGGATCTGATCTTCATGGGAATCCCTACACGTGGTTAGTGGCATTCACTGGTTTTAACTCCTCATTCCAATGAACAGTGCACACTTTCAAAAACTCCAAAAAGTTATCTTTATATAGCCGTATGAAGAACCCTTAAACCATCCTCATGAAAGTTGAGAACATCTTATGTAACTTCAGAATTGAATCCTACACAAGTCTTATGTGTCTCTGCACTTACTCCTTCCAGACTCATGTTATGGCATCTCGCCTTTTATTACATAACTTTTCATTACATTTTACAAACAAAGGATCTTTAAAGTCTAGTGTCTTGGAAATCAGGAACAAAATACATGAAAACATTAAACATTCTTCTAATACACTTTTAAGGCTTTATAAAAGGTTCATCCCAAATACAATTACTACATACAATAACCTATATACATAAATCAAAGGAAAGGGTGAGCAGAAGGCTTAGTACGTAAAACAAGGGAATCAGTTTACTTGTGATGTCAATAAAAACTTGTTCAAAAACATAAAGACATGAGCAATGGAAGAAGAGACATATCATAATAAAAAGAGCTTGAATCATAACTTGAATATGTGGCTATAAAATTTAATTTAGACATTCATGAACATATCACCAAGGTTCATCCCCAAGACGTCTTAAAAATTATCAGGGTTATTCACCAAGGTATCGCGAAACTTGCCATCTCTAGAGATTAAATTCTTTACCCAATGCATTGGATAACTATTAGGGCTCACCCTTAATATGTTTTTATTTTCATGTGATCCACATAGATCATAATCATACATTTGATAAATAACCCAAAGAGAGTAAAAGAAATGGATTTCACTTTAAATTAAAAGTGTTTAAAAAATAAGATCATTATGTCATTTATAACCCATGGAAAGGGAGTGAGGGTTATATGTATGTCAATTCCAGAATAAAAAAGGTCAATTTTATGCCTTGATGAATACCTCTATAAATTAAAATATATTTGGGTATTCACATAAATAAAACAAGAGAATTTCTTGAAAAAAAAGAGATTTTGAGAAGAAAATTCTATAGCATAACGACTATACAACATGGTTTTAGAAAATATTGAAAAGAGAGGGGTCAAGGGTCACCCACTCATAAATAACTCATAATATAGTATGGGTACATAATAAAAATAAATAAGAACATGGTATGGATATTTGAATGATATACCACATGAAAAGGGAACTTGAAAGAAAAGAGAAGATGTGATTCTTTTACGAAAAATTCGACAGCCTAACGACGTCGCTTAAAATTCATAAAAATAAGTTGATGAGAGTGGAAATGGTCTATCATCATTTGGACATAAAATGGAAAACAATAAGAACATATAAGAACATACCTCATCATAATAAGATGGAAACTAGAAGACATAACATAAAGGAAGTCATGACTTAAAAGAGAAGGGTGAAAGGTTCCCTTACCTTGAAGAGTAACTTCGAAAGCTTGAAGGTTGAGAACTTGGGGGGATTGAGGGCACATTGGGAGGAATCCTTGGGAGGTAAAAATACCATATCTTTTTTGATGATGAATTTTGAATGAATGGGATGAAGGAATGGCTTGGTATTTATAGAAAAAGTGAGGGAATATTTTATTAATTTCTAAGGGACACCTCATCGGTGGTATTTGCAAAACCATGGGCTTGCCCGTGGTATTTTCCCATGGTATTGGCCACTTGGGACACCTCATAGCATATCTTACTATAAAAAAAATCAACCAGAATGATTACATCATTATTACATCATTAATGATGTCATTAATCACACTAACACTCAAAACTGTTTTTTACTATTCACCGAAAAATAAAACATTTTATAAAAATCTCATAAATTCACCATAACCTAATATCGATGCTCTGAATTCAAAAATGAACTCCATTTTATGAAAATAATTTTTTAATTATGATATATTTAATTTTTAAGTAAAAACACTATTTACCTGAAAAAATACTAATACTTAACTAATAATTTCTTAAACAGTTATTTACTTATACTATTATATCACTTCACCACTTAAGAGGACTAAATTATAATTATACTTTCTTAAGTGAGGTTACTATTCCATTGGTCACATTACTATTCATAAGGGTAATATTACTATTCATACTTTACTATTCACTAAAAATTAAGTTGATCTTATTAGACTCTAAATTTCTTACTGGTCACAACTGTAGAAGACCATTTTTTGAAAATCATTTTACATTATTAATTATTTAAAGTATACAAAAAATATTTTAAAATACCCTTTTTCCAAAATTCATCAATAATATGGAACTTCTATAAATTCATCTTACATTCATCCAGACATTTGAAATTCACAAATTTAACATAATAAGAAATAACAATTTTATTTATACAAAAGGAATACACAATGTAACTAAGGTCTCGTTACATATCCCCTTATAACACCTGCACAAGACCTAAGTGTAAGATGTGCTATGGTGATAGAATCTTGGGGTGGCTCGGACAACATTGCATGAGTGGTGATTTCTATCAGCTTGAACTTCTCCTGTAGGTGATTCCGTTCAAGCTTCACATGTTGGAGTTCATCTTAGGCTTGGTCCAGAGCAAAGCCTAGTGATGAAAACTCCTTCCCAAGCATTGACAGATGAGCTTTGTATAGCCCGAGTCTACTAGATGAGGCCATCAACCCCTCTTTCTGTATTAATTAACCATGATCACTTATATTTATAAACAATAATCATAACATTAAGAATTTAGTTTCCAACGGTCATATTGACCAACGGTCATATAACAGTCAAAACCCAGTGGTATTATTTTAATTATACTCACTTCATTAATTAAAGGATATAGTTTTTTTGAGTATAAAATAAAATAATACACAAATTCAATAAACAAATATTATTCAAAAGTTTGGGTCAATACATTCTTTCCCCCTTAAGAAATTTCATCCCCAAAATTTTAACTCGTACCCTTAGAAGAGAAAAGGTGTGGGTGCTTCTACCTCATAGACTCCTTTGGTTCCCACGTGGCTTCTTCACATTTTTGGTTTCTCCATAATACCTTAACAAGGTGGGTAGTATTTTTGCATAGAACCTTGTCCCTACGATCCAAGATCTCCATCGGGTGCTCTTCATAAGAGAGGTCATGTTCCAGTTGTACCACCTCTAGATTTAGTACATGTGAAGGGTCAGGTATGTACTTCCTCAAGAGGTATACATGGAAGACATTATGAACTTGTGCTAGATTTGAAGAAAGTGCAAGTCGATAGGTCACTGCTCCTACGTGATCAAGGATTTCATAGGGTCCAATGTACCTAGGGCTGAGCTTCCCTTTCTTCCCAAACCTCATGACTCTCTTCCAAGGTGAAATTCAAAAAAATACCTTTTCACCAACATCAAAATCCAAGTCCCTTCGACAGTTTTCGGCATAGATCTTTTGTCAACACTGAGTAACCTTAATATGTTGTTGGATGACATGGACCTTTTCTGACATCTCTTGCACAAGATCAGTCCCAAGAAGCTTTCTCTCACCAGCTTCATCCCAACAAGTAGGAGCTCTACATCACTTCCCATATAGAGCTTCATAGGGTGCCATTTGAATGCTCGATTGGAAACTGTTGTTGGAAGAGAACTCAACTAATGGGAGATATTGATCCCATCCACCTTTAAATTCCATTGATCATGTTCTCAGCATATCATCGAGTGTCTGAATAGTCCGTTCAGATTGGACATTAGTTTGGGGGTGATAGGCTATACTGAAATTCAATTCGTTACTCAGAGCATGTTGAAGACTTCTCCAGAATTTTGATGTGAACCTTGGATCACGATCAGATACGATAGAAAGTGGAACTCCATGCAGCCTTACTACTTCCTTTACGTAAATCCTGGAAAGTTGATCGAGAGAGAAATCTTCCCGAATAAAGATAACATGGGTAGTCTTGGTGTGACAGTCCACAATAACCCATATCACATTGTTTCATTCAAATAGGGCAAGGTATCTTATCTCGTTACCAAGGTACCCATCAAGAAACCTAATCAAGAAACGAATTAAATTGGGTTAATGACTAAAAAACAATGAAAATGATAGTTTAAAAAGACATTCCCCCCTTTTTTGCTGAAAAAATGGTTACAATGAAATTCACATTTTTGTCTTCATATTTTACATATGTTTAATATTTAATAAACAAATAAATCCACCGTTCATTTATTGTTTAATAAATATATCATTTAAATGGATAAATTAACAAAGAAATATATATTATTTAAACATTTTTCTTTGAGAATATAAAAACCATTTTTTAAAAAACTATGTTTAAGTTTCATACAAATTAAATACATTAAAAAATTAATAAATACTCGCATTTAAATACTCAAAAAAATTATAAAAATTCAATTATAAAATAAATTTAAAACAAAAAACTATTAATAAATAATAGATCATGCAAAAAATTTATATAAAATATATTTTTTGGAAAACATCGGTGATATATTAAAATTATAAATCTTGTACAAAAAACATACTAACACCTGGTATACAATCGTACCAAACAAAAACCCCAGAATCACTTCTAAACCATGCAACATGATGAACAACCAGGTTAGCCCCTATCTTAACAAATAAGCAACACCATTTATCAAACAAAGAGGATGGACACAAAATCATAACCAAAGGAAAATCAATGGATGCATAAAACGTTGACATGGTTAATCAAATTTATCAAGGAAAGACAATGTGACTCTAAAATAATATCACGCCACCCTTGATCTTGTTGTGGGATTGGGTGTCCTAGACCCAACTTGAACAATATTTTTTGATTGTCATACCATGTATACAAGGAGTCATGCATGATATTTTCTTACCACAAGAGTAATTACTTATGTGTACATTATTTACATGGTCATATCTTTGGATTATTTGACGCATTAAAAGGTTAACATTTCTCAACTCTAACGAGAACGATAGAATTTTGTGATGATAGTATTAAACATATGTCTTATGATCTGAATACATTATACTAATTGGATAAAAATGATGTCTGAATATTAGATGTTGGAGGCTCATAAGCATTAGAGTTTCTTCTCATGAAGTTCGTACTCAGTGATTCCAAGTAAAGGAGCTCATTATTGGGTTTAGAACCTCCTAATTGAAAGTTATCCTTCAAAACTTACATAGGTTGACACAAAGTCCAAAATAATTGAATTAGAACGAACCTAGGATTATGATGTGTCTTGAATTGGGAAGACAACACATTTTAGTCATGCACTACAATGCACACATACAAACCAAGCAAGAACTTATGGAAGATGATGATAGAAATAAACAAAATCAAAGAAAAACACAAGTATTTGTGTAGTTCAAAAGAAGTCCCACTCTATGGGGGGAACACCACAAATTATTTATCAAGGAAGTGGAAGATGATTACAATAATGAAAATTCATCAAGCAAATGATCACACATTATTACTTATGGTAGGATCCAACATGAGCAACCAGTTTCACCAAATTCTGATCTTTGTGGAGAGATCACCCTTTGGATCTAATCTTCATGGGAATCCCTAAACTTGGTTAGAGGCATTCACTGATTTAACTCCTCATTCCAATGAACAATTCACAATTTCAAAAACTCCAAAAATTTATCTTTATATAGCTATCTGAATAACCCTTAAGCAATCCTCATGAAAGTTTAGAACATCTTACGTAACTTTAGAATTGAATCCTACACAAGTCTTCTGTGTCTCTACACCTACCCCTTCTAGACTCATGTTTTGAATGCTACTTTTGTAACATCTTGTTACCTTCTTTCAGGTTTTTCTTGACTCTTGTTTTGATTGGATTTTTGTTTAGGTACATTTGAATATTTTCAATGATGAATAGATTTTATCAAAAAAAATAACCTAAAGTTTGGGGATGTGTGTTTACTCTAATTAATAGATTTCAGATATAAATGGATCAAAGGTTTCAAAAGGGGCATGTCCTAGAGTCTTTTTGGGGTTTTGGAAAAGATACTGGTTTTTAATAGGGAGATGCGCCACAGTGTAGGGGTTGCTCCATGGAGAGTCTCAGCTGCATCGTAGACCATCAAGCTACAATGTAGGGGAGCTTGAGGTTAGACAGGGCTGCATCATGGGTGGTCGGTTGCACCATGGAGCCTTAGACGCCAGTTTGCAGAGCTACTACCATTTTTATCATAGCTACGTCATGGAGCCTAGGTTGGTTCATTTCGATGCTACTACCTATTTGGGAATAACTATGACGTGGTGATTATGCTGAATCATAAATTTACCCCAGGTCAAGAGGATCTGGGTGAAGTCTGTGGTGTTTTTTCAGGAGGCTAGTCAACTGAGGGTGGATGTGGTGTGGATTGAGGAGGTTGCGCTGTGGTCTGGCTATTTTCAATCCTTCTACATCATAGCCATGGGGGGTTGCTGTGTGATCTATGTTTTTACAGACTTAAAATCCCCGATCCCAGTTTTATTTTATTTCCCACGCTCAACTTCTCATTAAAATTCTTAGCTCTTGAAAGCTCTGAAGAGGCATTTTGACTCCTTTGAACTCTATTCTTCTCAGATCAAAGATTCAGTAGAAGCGTTTGATTCCTCTCTAGTAAGTGATATCTTCTTGTTTTTGGAGTACTCTATTTTACTTCTCTCCCCCTTTAAGAGTGTTGAATCATTATGATAATGATGGATTGGATCCATGTCTTGATGGATTTTGTTTCTAGGAATTCCTTCTTTGATCTCCTCCACCTTAGTTCTCATTGGTGTTCTCGTTGCGGGTGCTATTTTGACCCTATGATTTAAAGGTGAATGATTCCATGTGATTTTCCCTATGATTGAAAAATTATATTTTCTTGATTGATTTGAAATGAGTTTTCAAATGATTTAAAAATCTAGATTTTGATGATTTATGATGATCTTGGAAAAAATCATGAAGATTGTGAAAAACCACCAATTTCAATGGAATTGGAATTATTGTGCGGATTTAAGAAAATTGATGGCTTGACTTAGAAATTTATTTTTGAGACAAATGGATTAAATTGAAAGATGATTTTAAAACACATGAATTGATGAAAACTTATGACCTGGTTTTGAAATGAGAAAGGTATGTTGAAAACTAAAAGTGGGCAATTGAATTTTTGAACTAATTTAAAATGATTGATTTTACCATGATTGATTGATTGTTTAACTGAATAACATGTGAGCATCAGAAGTTAGTAGGAAATTAGGACAAGCATGCTAGTATTGGATCCCCTAACCCTAGCTTTATGATGAAAACATTGATATAAACATATCGTGACATGATTTCTGCCTTGATGGGGAGCTGAGACCCAATAGCCTAAGTTGTGGGACATGTGAACACTTTGAGCCAAGATCAATGATGACTAGTGTGAGGATTATATTTCCAGAAACTAATGTACCATAAGGATTGATACATGTTACTATAATATACCTGATTTTATTATTACATGTCATTGATTTATGGAACTATTTTATTCATTCCAATTGATTTATATAAATGGTTTATATAAAATTTTCATTTAAGCCTGTTTTGATATATGTGCCATCTATTTTAATTATGAAAACATGTTTTCTTGAAATTATGTAGATTTCATGTCATGACTTGTTTTATTTAAATTGAAAGCATAATTGGTTTAATTATTATGGAATTAATTATGGAATACTTGATGAGACCCTACTATCCTTTATAACTCACACTCTACATTTGCCTTTGAGTGCTTTCATATTACCTTATGCTAGGTCTGAGCAAAATAAAAGTGCCACTTGGAGGTAGTGGATGTTCTTGATCCTTGGGACCTAGAGCGATGGAGGCAACTGGTAGAGAATTGATCTACTTGTTACATGGTTTTATCTTTGAGTTTTATCTTGGAAGACTTTGAATCTCTTGATGATGTACTGTTTGAGTACTGTTTTACATGTTTGTTTATGATACTTTCTCCTTTTGGAGTGCTGACCATACTCACTTGTATCTTTTACCTTCCACAATTTTTGGCACAAATCGTTCCCTCTTTATTATTTCATGATGCCAAGTTCTAGTCACCAACCTGTGGGGATCAGAAATGCCCTTTAGGCCATGCCAGTGCTGACTCAGGTAGGTATTCGGGCTAGTTCATGACAAAGTGATATAAAAGGTGTAGGTTGTGCATCTTTTCTTGATGTCAGTATGTAGTTGGGTTGTCCTGGTGGGCATGAGGTAGGATTCGTGGGACTTAGGGGGTAGTTATGAGTGAGTGTCTTAGCAGCTCTCATCATAAATATCTTTAAGACACCATGGGTGTTTGGAAAAAATGTCTCAAGGAATGTTTTGGTCAGTTTTCTAGACTTATCCTTGCTTTTGATCTAAGTATGTTGAAATTCAAATCTCGATTTCTTCTTTATGGAATTCATATTCCTATGACTCTTGTTTGAATGGTTAATCTGTGTATCCTTGCCAATGATTTTAGTGTCATTTATTGATGTTGTGTGGAACCATGCCTCCAATAAGATATTTGAATAGGACATATGAGGAAGTTGTTGGTGAACCATAGTAGATGAATCCTTTGGTTGACTCGAATTTTGTTGAGATATTGGTGTGTTTTGTCTAAAATTTGGGACAAGTGCCTGCACCTATTCTCATTCAAGCTTTGGTAATGGAACTAAAGGAATAGGGGCACTCAGTGGAAGCCGGTGGGTTAGAGATTAAAAAAAAATTCATCAGAATGAAAAGAATTGTCATCTCTGATAATCTGAGCCTCAGTACAGTCTGAGGATCTCACATAAATTAAACAGAGCACAAAAATATAAACTGAAAACATACCTTTTTGATCTGAATCTATGCTCGACATTTTCTTGTCTTCGGTAATCACTGCTTGAAGGATCCAAAATATAACCCCTCTATATCATCTACACATGCATCAAAAATCAGTAGGAGCATCGATAGTATGATTTTGGGTGTTAGCACGATGATCTGACGATGGATTAGACATCCCAATGATCACTGCATCAACACACCTTCAATGCATAGAGATGAACTAGATCTATTCACCTGGATTGAGAATCTCTCTCTCTATAAATTAGGATAGGAGAGAGGCTCTAATGAACTCTCCATGAATAGTCCCTAGTGAGAGCCTCTCTCCACATATTTATAGTGGATTCTCAAAATACCCGGAAGGGTTCCTCGTCCCCAGTTAATTTAATATCCACTAAATAAATAATTATGAAGAACTAAACTACGACATAAATATTATTTATTTTATCACATACCTATAATATATATTATATATATTACGTGATAAAACCAAGTCATAAACTCAACTCGAAATTCCCACTTAATATTAAATGAACCTAGAATATTAAAATAATATTTGTTCGTTTAATATTATTCCTCGTATTTACTTAAATTATAAATACTTTTAATAAATAAATTCAACCCAGTTATTCTTTACTTGAATAATAATGAATTTTTTTTCGGGGATCAATGACTTGGAGAACACTCAGACCCCATGGTGGGTACCACCATTATAACGACCCAAAGTTTCATTAATGGAAATCCCTCTTGATCTAATTAAATGTCTCTTTATGTTTATATAAAATGTAAACTTCTTTGGTTTTATGTTAAGAATTTTTGACCGTTGCTAATATAGCCGTTGAACAGTGATCACGTGATTAGTATAAATATAGGGTTTTAACAAATCCAATTTACTCAGACAAAAGAAGCGATGACCTAATTTAGTAGAATTTATCCATACGAAGTCTATTTGTAGGAGCTCGGAAAAGAGGTGGCATCCTTGGGCTTCGCTCTTGACCAAGACCAAGCTAAGCTTCATCATGTCAAGCTTGAACGGTACCGTTTACGGGAGAAGTGGAAGTTGATAGAAATTACCACTCGAGTGATGTTATCCGAGCCACCCCAAGAGTACGTCACCATCGCACACCTTACCCTTAGGTCTTATGCGGCTGTTTTAAGGGGTTATGTAACAAATCTCTAGTACTATGTTCATGTATATTATTTTTGTATATAATAATAAATATACCTCCTTGTCATTTTTGATACATTGTAAATAGTTTTTAAAGTACAAATAGTGTTTTTAGTTATTATTTAATTAAAAATTCTATTTTATTAAATTAAGGGATTTTTGAATTAAATAATATTTTAATAAAATATTATCATTATTATTAAATTAATTTTTATTAAATATAAATGATCTTATAATTTTATTAATGCAATTATAATTTTTATTAAGGTTTGAAAGCCATTTCTGTCAAAAGCCGTGAATTTTCGATAAATGTCAGTTTTAATTTTAAAAGTGAAAATTAACATATTTAGAAAATTATTTAGATAAAATAAATTCTATTTCTGTAATCAGGATGTCGAAATTATCCAACGGTGAATTTTTCATAATTTTCTGAGACAGTCAAATTTTTGGGTAAAAATTAAATACCGTTTAAATATATAATGTGTTTTATGACATCATAATGACCCAATAGTGATGTAATAAAATAATATAATCTTTATTTTCGGCCAATATATGTTTTAAAATTAAAATAATGTGATTTTGGGTTTGTTTGACTTACTTTTCAAAGCATTAATGGACCCCTCAAGACTTATTAAACATATTGTCTTTTTAAATTATTTTCCATGGGAGTGTGACTCACCTCCACATAAGCAACCTCATTATTTTAAGAAGTTCAGACTATGGCCTTATAAAATATTTTTTTCCTCTTCCCTTTTCCAAAAACCATGGGCAAAAACCATGGGATCGTTTGTGGTTTGGATTAATTTAATGTAAGGGGACCCAAACCTAAATAATAAAGAATTCACTCACCTTTCCTATATAAACCCACCCAAGCTCCCACTTCCTCCTCACTAAAAGCCTTTAGAGTTCTTCCAAACTCTGCCCTACTCTCTCTAGAATCCTCCCAAGGTTCCCCAATCTCCCAAGAAGCCTCTCTCAACCCTCTCTCTAGCCTTTGGAAGCACACTTCCAAGTAAGGGTTTTTCTTCCTTTCTCATTTTGTCCAATTTTTCTTTAAGTTGTTTTTCCCATTTAATTTCAATTATGAATGTTGTGGTATGGTTTCAAACCTCCCTAATACTTCCCTATTTATGTTTGAATGATGGGAGACCCTTTCTCTCTCATTAAATGCCTCCCATGTACACCCGTTACTATGCTGAAATTCCGAAAGGAACTTCTCTCTCCTCATTTACATTCAAGAAATACTTTTGTATCATGAATCTAAATTCCATTAAAATTGTTGGTACATGTATCTATATGACCTCCTTACTGTCCATTACATGTAAATATTATGATAAACCCCTTTCTCTCTCATAAACCATTTTTATGAATTCTTATGTCACACCGTTACGCTACTGAAATCGCAATGATTTTCTAAGCCAATGCCATTGTGTAGTGAATACCATGCCCATTTCTCCATCAAGGGTATTTAAATTTATGCAAATTTAATTATTTATTATAAAGTTTCATGTATTAATTCCACATTCCTTTATCATGGAATAAATGATTATGTTTTATGAATCCATGTTTTATGATCCATGTGGCACACTTATGCATGAAATGAAATGTTTAAGAAGGGTGCAACCTTATAGCACTCCAATGCATTGGGTAAAGTATAGTATCATGATACATCATGTGCAATGAGTGTTGACTCATGCTAATTCAAGTGCAATGAGGGTTTACTCGTGCTTTATGTGCAATGAGAATTTACTCATGCTCCATGTGCAATGAGCCTTGGCTCATGCTAATTCCATGTTAAGTGTTGTTGCCACATTTCCATGTTATGATTATCATGCTTTATAATGCCTTTATGTTCATGTTTCTCTTGTGATCTATTGATATGCCTAATGTCTAACATGTATTATACTCCTCATGTTATTCCATGTGCATGTCCTCAGGTTATCCCATGCAATGCTAAGTACGAAGGAATATAGTGGTCATATAAAGGAAGTTTTCAATAAAGATGTTGTATTTAATGTTTTAAGTTGTTATGTAATGATCCTAAGCCCCAAAGACACTAAACCTATCGATATTATTTGTTGTATCAAGTGAAGTTTTATGTAATAAATCATGTTTAAGTTTGTAATAAAAGCAGGGTTGTCATAGTTGGTATCAGAGGATAGGTTTAGTTATTTTTGGGATTAGGATTAGAAAACCCTAGTAAAGCCTTAGAGACAAGACTAAGTATTATAAAAACATCCCTAAGTCTTTGTAAGTACTGAGTAAGTGGTTTATCAAGAAAATACATACCTGTCTGGATACGATTAGGAAGAGGCGGCTCTGGCACATATGTATCCTAAGGGTAAAACCCGAAAACACCGCTTTGAGCTAGACTCGAACGGGAACTGGTGCACGACAACGGGCCTTGCTGCACTCTTGGTTAAGACACTCCCGGGGGATATGTTTTAAAAAATTCACAAGCTTAGTATGAACCCTTATTAAGGGAATTAAAAAAAATGCCCCTAATAATATATGTTAGAAAGTAGATCATGAAAAGCCTAGATTGAAGCCTATAGACTCATGAGTTAAGGAAATAAAAGTTTATTTATAAGTCATCAAATTTTGTCTTTGGATTACCCTTTATGTGTTACCCCTAACATTCCTTTTATTCCAGGCAATGACCGGTAATAGGAGGACTCGGGCTAACAACCGATGTGAAGATCAGTGTGATGACTATACTAATGAGATTCCCAATCCAATGGGAGCGGGAATCGCGAACTTTGTCACGATTCTCTCTCAGATAACTCAAGTTTTGAATAGAAACACGGGTCAAGAGGAATGTTCAACCCCCCCTAAGAAATAACAAGTCGCTATTGAGAGCTTTATGAGACAAATTCCTCCTACTTTTAGTGGATCATCTGATCCCATGATCGTTTAACAATGGATCAACTCCATTGAAAATATCTTCTCTATCCTTCAATGTTCTGAACAAGAGAAGGTTCTCCTAGAGGATTATCATATGGAGGGTGAAGCTGATCAATGGTGGATGTTGATCAAAAATACGAAGCCTGAGGAAGAGATCGAGGCGTTGGAATGGAAGGATTTCCAGAAGATGTTTTTCGATAAATATTTTCCACGCACCCTCCGGCTTAAAATGGAAAGAGACTTCCTTTCCCTAAATAAAAAATATGAAGAATCTGTTGGAGAATACGAGACAAACTTCACAAGGCTTGCACAATACGCTTCAGGCTTTGTCGTTACCCCAGAATGCAAAGTTGACCGCTTCTTTGGTGGGTCGAAGCCAACCTACGGAAAGCATTAGAAATCCGTGACTTCGAAAGCTATGAGGAAATTGTCTAATGTGCCCTCAAGGTCGAAATAGAGATCTGAGAATCACATGGGTATCATGGGGATAAGAAGCGTAAGGTGGAATTCAATGCTGGTGGTCCGATGGATAAATCCAACAGTGCTAAGAAGATCCAGCACCCCACTTGCCAAAAGTGCGGAAAGAAGCACCCTGGAAATTGCCTTAAGGGAATGAGGAAATGCTTCAGGTGTGGAAGAGAAGGGAACCTAGCTATTAAATGTCGGCAATAAAGACCCAAGACTGTGACAGAGGAGAGGAACATTCCATTCGAACCTCAACGCGTTGTTCAATGCTACAAATGCAAAGAACTGGGGCATTTTTCAAATCAGTGCCCTCATCCAAGGGTTTTCAGAGGAAACCAATAACCTCCAAGGCAGTAAGGAAGAGTTTTTTCCATCACTTATGCCGAAGTGAACCCCAACAAAAAAGTGGTGACAGGTATGGTAGTTATTCATTCAAGAATAGCGAATGTACTTTTTGATTCAGGTTCTACACATTATTTTATATCTCGAAAGTTTAGTAGAACAATCCCAGCACCACCACAAATCATGGAAGTGAAGATGTCGGTAAGTACGAAAAATGGGGCAATCATTGCATCCCATGAATATAAGTCCTCCCCTGTTATAATCTGTGGATTGAATTTCCCAGCGAACCTTGTTATACTCCCTCTGGTGGAATTTGATGCAATTCTTGGAATGGATTTACTTTCCTTATATAGAGCCAACATAAATTGTCGGGAGAGGGAAATCACACTTTATATGGAGAATCGACCCCAGATTCTTTACAGGTGTAAGGAGGAAGATGAATATCCTTTAGCTCCATCATCTCAAGCATGGATATTACTGCCCTATGAGCACGCGTATCTGGCTCAGATTATTGAGTCCAAGGAAGAAACCATCCTTGAAGAAATGCCTATTGTGAGGGAATTCATGGAAGTGTTTCCCGAGGAACTTCCTGGTCTTCCTCCTAGAAGAGATGTTGAATTCTTAATTGAACTTATACCCGGGGATTTACCAATATCTAAGAATCCATATAGAATGGATGTTGTAGAGCTTGAAGAGATGAAGAAACAACTATAGGAGAATCTGGATAAATGGTTTATACGCCCAAGTGCTTCACCATGGGGTGCACCAGTCCTCTTTGTCAAGAAGAAGGATGGGTCAATGTGGCTTTGCATCAATTATCATGAACTTAACAAAATCACGATAAAGAACAAGTATCCTCTCCCACGAATTGATGACTTGTTCGATCAGCTGTGTGGAGCACAATACTTCTCCAAGGTGGACTTGCTGTTGGGATATTATCAAGTAAGGGTGAAGAAGGAAGATATCCACAAGACTGCTTTTCACACAAGATACGGGCACTATGAATTCATAGTAATGCCTTTCAGACTCACTAATGCTCCATTAATATTCATGGACTTAATGAATAGAGTCTTTAGAGATTACCTCGACAAATTTGTGGTAGTCTTTATAGATGATATTATAATATACTCCAAAACCAAGGAGGATCACGAGGAGCATTTAAGAACTGTACTAGAGACTTTGCGCAAGGAGAAGCTCTATGCAAAGTACAAAAAGTGTGAGTTCCGATTAAAGGAGGTATCATTCTTGGGCCATATCTTCACAAGCAATGGGATATCTGTGGATCCCTCCAAAACAGATGCAATTGAGGGATGACCGAGGCCAACATCGGTAATGGATATCTGTAGCTTCTTGGGGTTAGCTAGATTTTATCGATGATTTGTGAGAAATTTTTCACGATTGTATAACCCTCTTACCAAGCTAACTTTAAAGGGAGTAAATTTTTCTTAGAGTGATGAATGCGAAGAAATCTTCAAGGAGTTGAAAAGGAGGCTTATCACTACACCCGTGCTCACTTTACCGACAAGTGGGGAACTTTTTGTGGTATTCAGTGATGCTTTGAAGAAGGGATTAGGATGTGTGATGATGCAGAATGATAAAGTGATATCCTATGCCTCAAGGCAATTGAAAATCCATGAGTGAAACTATACAACGCATGATCTAGAGTTGGCAGCAGTGATCTTTTCCTTGAAAATCTGGCGGCATTATCTCTATGGAGAGAAATGTGAGATATATACTGACCACAAGAGTCTTAAATATATATTCACATAGAAAGAGCTTAATATGCACTAGAGAATATGGATAGAGCTCATCAAGGATTATGACTGTTCAACACAGTACCACCCTGGGAAAGCAAACAAGGTGGCAGATGCCCTAAGTAGAAAGGACCCAGCGATTCTATCAATGATGATAATTGAGAAGGATCCAATATTCTTAGACTTGATGAAGATGGAAATGGGAATCATAAATAAGGGAAAATCATCAATACTTTCACAAATGATTGCTCAACCGTCTCTTTTGAAAAGGTTAAAGGATACTCAAAAGGATAATGTGGGAATTCAGGAAAAAGTGGAAGCTATCAAAAAGGGGAAATCCTCAGAGTTTAATGTTAATGAAGAAGGAATTGTGTGATTTTGGAAAAGACTATGTGTTCCATTGAGTCCGAAGCTGAAGAAGGAACTTTTGGATGATGCACATAGTTCAAATTTCTCTATTCACCCAGGGAACACAAAGATGTATCGAGATCTCCGAGAAAACTTTTGGTGGGATAATATGAAGAAGGAGATCGCTGAATATACATCAAAGTTCCTGGTGTTCCAACAAGTGAAGGTAGAGAGGCAGAAGTCTATGGGGATGATGCAACCATTGACCATACCGGAATGGAAATGGGAGAACATCACCATGGACTTTGTCACTGGACTTCCGAGGACATCTAAAGGCAACAATGTGATCTGGGTTGTGGTAGATCGTCTTACAAAGACTGCACACTTCATTGCTATTCGGTAGGATTTTTCTTTGGATCAACTGGCACAGATATATATCAGGGAAGTGGTAAGGTTGCATGGAGTACCACTATCTATTGTGTCTGACCGAGATCCAAGATTCACCTCTAAGTTTTGGAAGAGTCTTCAACATGCTCTGAATACTAAAATGAACTTCAGTATGGCCTATCATCCTCAAACTGATGGCCAATCTGAGCGGACTATCCAAACACTTGAGGACATGTTGAGAGAATGCTCAATGGACTTTAAAGGAGGATGGGATCAATATCTTCCTCTAGTTGAGTTCTCTTATAATAACAGTTTCCACTCAAGCATCCAAATGACACCATATAAAGCCCTTTATGGGAAAAGGTGCATAACACCAGAGTGTTGGTATAAGGTCGATGAACATAAACCGCTTGGACCAGAAATGGTCGAAGAAATGGTGGAGAAGGTGAAAACCATTCAACAGCATATCAAGGAAGCCCAGAGTCGATATAAGAGTTATACAGATAACCGTCGACGAGACCTTGAGTTTAAAGTTGGAGACATGGTGTTTCTACGCATATCTCTGTGGAAGAAGGTTATGAGGTTTGGAAAGAAAGGGATGTTAAGTCCAAGGTACATCGGCCCCTTGGAGATTCTTGATCATGTCGGGGCTGTGGCCTATCGACTAGAACTTCCACCTACCATGGACAAAGTACATGATGTCGTTCATGTATCCCTGTTAAGGAAGTACATACTAGACCCTTCACATGTACTCTCTTCTGAGGTGGTACAATTGGAAGATGATCTTTCTTATGAGGAGCAACCAGTGAAGATCTTAGATCGTAGAGAAAAAGTTCTATGAAATAAGACAATGCCCCTCATCAAGGTGTTATGGAGAAACCACAAGTTTGAAGAAGCGACTTGGAAATCGGAGGGTGTGATGAAGCTGAGTTACCCACATCTGTTTTAGTGTGGGAAAAGGAAAATTTCGAGGGTGAAATTTCTTAAGGGGGGAATATTATAACGACCCAAAGTTTCATTAATGGAAATCCATCTTGATCTAATTAAATGTCTCTTTATGTTTATATAAAATGTCAACTTCTTTGGTTTTATGTTAAGAATTTTTGACCATTCCTAATATAGCTGTTGAACAGTGATCACGTGATTAGTATAAATATAGGGATTTAACAAATCCCATTTACTCAGACAAAAGAAGCGATGACCTCATCTAGTAGAATTGCTCCATACAAAGCCCATTTTTCGGAGCTCGGAAAAGAGGTGGCATCCTTGGGCTTTGCTCTTGACCAAGCCCAATCTGAGCTTCATCATGTCAAGCTCGAACGAGACCATCTATGGGAGAAGTGGAAGTTGATAGAAATTACCACTCGAGCGAAGTTATCCGAGCCACCCCAAGAGTCTGTCACCATCGCACACCTTACCCTTAGGTCTTATGCGGCTGTTTTAAGGGGTTATGTAACAAATTTCTAGTACCATGTTCATGTATATTATTTTTGTATATAATAATGAATATACCTTCTTATCATTTTTGATACATTGTAAATAGTTTTTAAAGTACAAATAGTGTTTTTAGTTATTATTTAATTAAGAATTATATTTTATTAAATTAAGGGATTTTTGAATTAAATAATATTTTAATAAAATATTATTATTATTATTAAATTAATTTTTATTAAATATAAATGATCTTATAATTTTATGAATGCAATTATAATTTTTATTAAGGTTTGAAAGCCATTTCTGTCAAAACCCGTGAATTTTCGATAAATGTCGGTTTTAATTTTAAAAGTGAAAATTAACATATTTAGAAAATTATTTAGATAAAATAAATGTTATTTCTGGAATCAGGATGTTGAAATTATCCAATGGTGAATTTTTTATAATTTTCTGAGACAGTCAAATTTTTGGGTAAAAATTAAATACCGTTTAAATATATAATGTGTTTTATGACATTATAATGACCCAATAGTGATGTAATAAAATACTATAATCTTTATGTTCGGACAATATATGTTTTACCATTAAAATAATGTGATTTTGGGTTTGTTTGACTTACTTTTCAAAGCATTAATGGACCCCTCAATACTTATTAAACATCTTGTCTTTTTAAATTATTTTCCATTGGAGTGTGACTCACCTCCACATAAGCAACCTCATTATTTTAAGAATTTCGGACTATGGCCTTATAAAATATTGTTTTCCTCTTCTCTTTGCCAAAAACCATGGGCAAAAACCATGTGATGGTTTGTGGTTTGGATTAATTTAATGTAAGGGGACCCAAACCTAAATAATAAAGAATTCACTCACCTTTCCTATATAAACCCACCCAAGCTCCCACTTCCTCCTCACTCAAAGCATTTTTAGTTCATCCAAAATCTGCCCTACTCTCTCTAGAATCCTCCCAATGTGCCCCAAGCTCCTAATAATCCTCTCTCAATCCTCTCTATAGACTTTGGAAGCACACTTCCAAGTAAGGGTTTTTCTTCCTTTCTCATTTTGTCCAATTTTTCTTTAAGTTGTTTTGACCTTTTAATTTCAATTATGAATGTTTTGGCATGGTTTCAAACCTCCCTCATACTTCCCTCTTTATGTTTTAATGATGGGAGACCCTTTATCTCTCATTAAATGCCTCCCATGTACACCCGTTACTATGCCGAAATTCCAAAAGGAACTTCTCTCTCCTCATTTACATTCAAGCAATACTTTTGTATCATGAATCTAAATTCCATTAAAATTGTCAGGACATGTATCTATATGACCTTCTTACTATCCATTACATGTAAATATGACGAGAAACCCCTTTCTATCTCATCAACCGTTTTTATGAATTCTTATGTCACGCCGTTACGCTGCTGAAATCGCACCGATTTTCTAAGCCAATGCCATTGTGTAGTGAATACCAAGCCCATTTCTCCTTCAAGGGTATTCACCTTTATGAACATTTACTTATTGATTATAAATTTTCATATATGAATTCTACATTCCTTTATTTTGGAATAAATGATTATGTTTTATGAATCTATTTTTTATGATCCATGTGGCACACTTATGCGTGAATTGAAATGTTTAAGAAGGGTGTGCCCTTATAGCGCTCCAATGCATTGGGTAAAGTATAGTATCATGATACGTCATGTGCAATGAGTGTTGACTCATTCTAATTTAAGTAAAAAGAGGGTTTACTCGTGCTTCATGTGTAATGATAATCTACTCATGCTCCATGTGCAATGAGCCTTGGATCATGCTAATTCCATGTTAAGTGTTGTTGCCATATTTCTATGTTATGATTATCATGATTTATAATGCCTTTATGTTCATGTTTCTCTTGTTCTCTATTGATATTCCTAATGTCTAACATGTATTTTACTCACTACCACAAAACAGGGAAAGGGAAGCGCTGCCCTTTATCAGCGCTAAACAGAAAGCGCTGATAACGGGGTATGCCTTTATCAGCGCTATATAAAAGCGTTGATAAAGGGTACCCCTTTATCAGCGCTTTTTTTAGTGCTGATAAAAGGTAACATTTATCAGCGCGTTTTTTAGCGCTGATAAAGGTAAATCTTTATCAGTGCTAAAAAAGCGCTGATAAATGAATGTTTTATCAGCGCTTTTATTTTAGCGATGATAAAACATACCTTTATCAGCGCTTTTAACGAGCACTGATAAAGGTTCTGTCGGTTTTTATTTAATAACCCTAACAGGCCATCCCCGCTTGCACGCGGTCAAGCTCTCGTGGAAGCTGAACTAGTCCCCTCGCCGCGTGACCTCATCCTTCTCGTCCTCCTCCTTCCTCCTCCTCGTCCTCCTCATCCTCCTCGTCCTCCTCCTTCTCTGCCGCCGCCGCCGCCTCTGCCGTCGCCGCCGCCTCCGCCTCCGCCACCGCCACTGCCTCCACCCTCACTACCATGACCACCGCTGCCTCGTCCTCCTCCTCCTCATGCTCTCAATGTGGGAGGTGAGTTCCATGGATGGTATTCCCTTGGTATATTATTTATATATTGTGTGTGTGAGGACCAAATAGTGAATATAGATGCGAGATAGGAATGATACCATATCTTGAGCCTAATTCCAGTAAGTATTTACATAATAGATAGTGTGGTATTAATGTGATTATGATTATGTCTAGGGATGTGATTCATAATTAGTGATGAGTGTCGAAATAAGAGATGTTATTGATATTTAGCAACACAAGTGGGTTGTTTGTGAATGATGTGGAATTGGATACCCTATAGGTTCCATAGGGATATCTTGACTCCAAGATGAAGTATATGGTAATTGGTTAGTTATGATGGTTCACACGTGTGAGAGGTCTACCAAGGTTATGTGTGATGACTTCTGTGGATAACCAACCCTTGTTTTCATTTTTTTTATTTTGAGTTACCATGGGCGGTAAGTTCTACCCCTTCGATTTGAATATTTATGTATGAGATACAAAGGAAATAGTTTTTAATCTTATGGTTATATGGATTCCCAAAGATTATCCCAATGGAAATGATGATGGATCCATATTAATTTTCATCACATAGCATAATCTCATAGTTATATGATTAGACAAAGATGAACCCATAATACAAAACATATCACCTAGTATGTCTGTCACATATACGAATAAATAAATTAGAAAAAAACATGCTACAAAGCATAAAGGTACCATTAAATACTTACATTGGTTAACTTGTTTTAGAAATTGTTTATCTTCATCCGTGCCTTGTACTTGCACCCATGAATTTGAAGGTGAGTATGCGTACACGATAGTTGACCTTCTTAGAGAAGAGTTTCTAGAAGAGTATAAGAGACATGAAGCAATGAAGATCATTAGAGTGTTGGAGCAAATGTGGTTGCTACAAACAATATGGAAATCATCTTGTGCAACGCGGTCTAAGTTACAACTTGCAGGTATTGTAACTTAGGCCACGTTGCACAAGCCGATTGCCACAATGAATAACAAGAACTTCATTGCTTCATGTCTCTTATACTCTTCCAGAAACTCTTCTCTAAGAAGTTCAAATATCGTGTACGCATACTCACCTTCAAATTCATGGGTGCAAGTACAAGGCACAGATGAAGATAAACCATTTCTAAAACAAGTTGACCAATATAAGTATTTAATGGTACCTTTATGATTTGTAGCATGTTTTTTTCTAATTTATTTATTTGTATATGTGGCAGACATACTAGGTGATATGTTTTGTATTATGGGTTTATTAGGAGTCTGTATGATTTCCTGTTTCCACATTTCATTTTAAATAGCATGTTATAATTATATATTTACTGTACCCTAATGGCTCAAATAGTCAGGCATATTGTAGATGTTTCTAGAATGCTGTAGGATTCTTTTTCCCCAATGGTAGTACATTTTTAGGATGTTTTCACTGATGATGTATAAAATTTACTTCTTAATAAAGAGATAAACTTTATAATCTAGTTAGTTTTGGGAGAAAATTCAGTTTCTATCACAATTTCTAAAATAACACCAAAAGAGCATCAGTTGTTTGAATTACAATTTGATGATATAGAATATAATGGTTTCATATGGCATAGTACTTTACCATGGGGTTTTATAGTTCTCTAAAATAGATAGTTGATTGGTATTTATTATTTTGTTGGACTATTGGAGATTGAACCTGATGAGAGTCATGAATATGTATCCTCATCTATGCATTGATAGTCGCATTGATCATCTATGAGGTTCTATGATCTTCTCCAAGATAGATTTGACATTAGGATACCATTATATGAGTTGGACATCGATGGACCTACCATGGACTTCTTTTAGGAGTAGTTATGGACTGTATGATTTTTTAGCGATGATTTTTGGTTTAACTAATGCATTGGTTGTATTAAGGGACTTGATGAATAGGATATTTCATCCTTTTCTAGATCAGTTTTTAGTAGTTTTTTTCAATTAAATATTAGTGTACTCCCAACCCATAGTTGATCTTGACCAAAATCTTATCATCACCTTGAGTACATTGAGATAGTATCATATTTATTACTGTTTTCTCTTGTTACTCATTGGTTTCCTCTTGTTCGCATGTCATGTATTTTCTAAGGCATCATTCAGTCTTTGTAAGAATAACTTGGAATAAATTTGATATATGTCAGATTAAATCAGGCATCTTATACATACACGATGTTCACCCTATTGGACACACCATGTATATGGATTTCACATGTGTTTAAAGGCATTTGTACCATGATTTGTTTTTATAAAACCCAAACAATGCTACCTGATTAATTAAAACATAATATTAGGCAAGTTCTCGAGATCAAACCCATAAAGACGATGAATATGAATAAATAATGGATGAATGCCAATCGGTTGACAAAAGAGTATGAATATGGCGTGAAAGAGTTTATCAAGTTTGCAGAAGATCATGCATGTGACCCTTCTCAAATCCTTTGTCCGTGTTTACGCTGTTGTTATTCAAGACAAATTAGTCTAGAGGATTTGGAAGAACACCTGATCTGTCATGGAATAGATCGAAGCTATACATGTTGGAATAAACACGGGGAAAAAACCAATGTAGGTAGTGACTCAGAGAACACGACATTTTATAGATCATCTGATATGATTAGAAGCGTGAACAGTGAATACGATCGTATGGAGGGTGTGATTACAGATGTGAACAATGATGAAGATCGTATTGAGGAAATGACAAGTACAGTTGAAGTTGAACTTTGTGATTTCCCAAAATTGTTTGAGAAGTTAAAGAGTTGTGCAAAAACGTCATTGTATGCTGGTTTCACTAAATATACAACATTTTCAGCCGTATTGAAGCTGTATAATTTGAAAGCAGGCAACGGGTGGAGTGTCTTCAGTTTTATGGAACTACTTTCTCTCCTGAATGACATGCTCCTAGAAGATAATGAACTCCCAAGCCGAACATATGATGCCAAACGAATGCTACGATCGATGGGTATGATCTCTGAAATAATACATGCTTTCCCGAATGACTGTATATTGTTTCACAAGGACCACAAATCATTTAAAGAATGCCCAAAGTGTGGTGCTTCCCGATACAAGAAAGATGATTCTAGTCCTACGAAAGTTGTATGGTACTTTCCAATCATTCCTAGGTTTAGACGCCTATATGGAAGTGAGGAGACTGCAAGACAATTGACATGGCATACAGATACAAGAATTAAAGATGGGAAACTACGTCACCCTGTAGACTCTCCTCAGTGGAAGAGAATTGATCACGAGTATCCTGAATTTGGGAACGAGCCGAGAAACCTTCGTCTGGCATTATCTACAGATGGGGTGAATCCTTTTGGTTTTCAAATCAGCAGTCACAGTACATGGCCGGTTATGTTGGTAAATTATAATTTACCACCGTGGTTATGCATGAAACGAAAATACATCATGTTATCTATGCTTATATCAGGACCAAAACAACTGGGTAATGATATTGATGTTTATTTGGCCCCATTGATCAAGGATTTGAAAATATTGTGGGATTCAGGTGTTACGATGTATGATGCTTACAAAAATGAACAGTTCACTTTGAAAGCCATGTTATACAGGACGATAAATGACTTTCCTGCTTATGGAAATTTGTTAGGATATAGCATTAAAGGAACTCAAGGGTGTCCCATTTGCGAACAAGGTACACAATCAATTAGGTTGAAACATTCATTGAAAACCATGTTTCTAGGACATCACAGATTTCTACCCCGATGACATAAGTACCGATCTTGGACAACATCATTCGTCAGAAGTTTAGAGGAACGTACAACACCGTCTCCACTAATAGGTGATCAATTGTTTTAGAAAGTGAAAGATTTGGACACAATTTTGGTAAACCGTTTTCGAAAAACCTTACGAAAACTGTTTGGAAAAAGAGATCAGTTTTTTTTGAATTACCATACTGGAATTGTCTGTATGTCAGACATTTTCTTGATGTTATGCATGTTGAAAAAAATGTATGTGATAGTTTCATCGGCACGTTTCTAAATGCACCCGGCAAAACAAAGGATGTAATTAAGGCTAGATTGGACATGGTTGAGATGGGAATACGAGAAGAGCTGGCACCAGTAAAGGGTGAAAAATGAACATTTCTTCCTCCTTCTACTTACACTCTTTCCAGGTAGGAGAGATATCAGTTTTTCAACTTCTTGAATGATGTAAAGGTTCCAGAGGGGTATTCATCAAATATAAAGAACATCGTGTCAATGGGAGATTTAAAATTAAAGGGTCTGAAATCACACGACTGCCATGTTTTGATGCAAGATATAATTCCTATAGCTTTACATTGAATTTTTCCGAAGAATGTCTGCCATACATTAACGAAGCTCTGTTTCTTCTTCAAAGCTATATGCAGCAAAGTTATAGACCCAGCGAAATTGCCAACTATAGAAAGGGAAATTGCCGTCATATTATGTGAATTGGAAATGTTATTCCCACCGACATTTTTCGATATGATGGTTCATTTGATGGTTCATTTGGTGAGAGAGATTCAACTATGTGGTTGTGTACATTATAGATGGATGTACCCCATTGAACGGTATATGAAGATTTTGAAAGGGTATGTCAAAAACCGAAGTCAGCCAGAGGGTTGTATTGCGGAGAAATATATTGTTGAGGAAGCTATTCAATTTTGTACCAAATACCTGTCTGGTGTGGAAATCGTTGGCCTACCGAAATCTCGTCACACTAAGTGGCTTGAGGGTGAAGGAATTTCTGGAAGAGAGGTTGTGACAATCAATATTACAGATCGGGAGCAGGCCCACCTTTACGTTTTGCATAACAGTTTCGACGTTGACCCATATGTTCAAACCCACAAAGAAATTCTTAGGCGTTTGAATCCTTCTAGGGCTGAAAAATGGATATCAGATACACATAATCGACAATTTATAGGATGGTTTCGAGACCATATTTTTAAGCAGTTAGATGAAAATCCAGACTCAATTTCAGAACGACTTCGATGGCTGGCCGGAGGAGTAAGTGTGTACGTATTATCTTACAATGCTTATGCAGTTAATAGTTATACATTCTATACTAATGAACTTGATGAAGACAATACCATGCAAAATAGTGGGGTTACACTTGTGGCTGAGGTGATGCATGTTTCCGGTTCTAAGGACAAAAATCCAATATATGCGAATATATCATACTTTGGCAACATCAAACGAATATGGGAGTTGGATTATACGAAATTCAAAGTGACGATTTTTCAATGCAAGTGGGTTGATAACATGACTGCAATTAAAATAGATGAATTAGGATTCATGAAAGTTGATTTTAGTAAGGATGGGGAGAAAGACGAACCATTTATAATGGAATCACAGGCAGTTCAAGTATTTTATGTTCTAGACCCCGCAAACCGAAATTGGTCAATTATTCTATTATCGACCAAAACAACTGAAGGGTCAGATGAAAGTTCAACGGAGGTTGACCCTTTTATAGGGACTTCAAAATCATTTCACAGCGGTCCAAATGTAGATGGAGTTTTGTATGTCAGAGGAGACCACAATGATGGAATTTACATAGTCGATAGAGGAGTCAAATCACTTCAGCCTTTAAAGAAAAAAGAGAGAGTACAATAATCAGGTTATTTGTTTATTGTAACATACATTGTGTTACGTTATGTTATTATCTGTTCGCTACTATTTTTATGTAATCTAAATTAAATATTAAACCACTTCTATAGATAATGACTTCTGCACCTGCTGATGCGCCCAATCCCGAGGCACAAAAGGTCTCTCAACCAGCAGCTGGTGGTCCCACTGCAGAGCAACAATAGGTTTCTCAACCAAATGCTGGTGGTCCCAGTGTAGACCAACAACAGGTTTCTCAACCTGTTGTTGTTGGTCCCAGTGATGAGGTATAACAGGTTTCTCAACCTATTGCTGCTGGTCCCATTGCCGATGCTAGAGCTCCGGGGGAAGATATTGATGCTACTTCTGAGGAAATGGTAGGAAATGAAACCCTAAAAGCGCAAAAAAAACAAGAGCGTCGTAGTTTGACAGTGTTGGCCAAAATCCTTAAGGCAAAATCAAAAGTCATCAAATTTGAGGTGGGATGAAATAAGCGAGGCCAACATGTTAACCCCAACAAAGCCATCTTTAGTAGCTACATTGGAATCATCACTCGGCAACGCGTGCCGATTGATGTACAGTCGTGGCACCATGTTGTCACCGGGCTGAAGACACTAATATGGGAAGATATTACGGTAACATTATGATATCATTTTTTTAATTTATTAAAATAAAATAAAATACCAAAACATTGACTTACTCTTCATCATCCATTGTAGAGTGTATTTATAGTAGATGTCTCTCACAAGGAATATGTATTAAGAGTTGCAGGAAGGATTCATAGAGGTTTCCGCACAATTTTAACAAAATATCATCTTAAAGATGCAGAAGGGAAAATCAAGCCGCACCCACCTCCTCTTTACGCACACTTGATATCCCAAGGAGCATGGGATGCGTTTAGCAACCGTCATGGGGAGCATAATTTTCAGGTACATTTTGTGGGGTAATACGTTGTTTGACGTTTTCTTGTATTCATCACTCTGATTGATAGTTTTTTATTTATGAAACAGCTATTGAGTGCTGAAAATAAAAAACGCGCAACAGAACCAGCGTACCTTTACCGTAAAGCAAGGATGGGGTACACTAAACTTGAGAAAAAATTGGTACGTCTTTTAAATCTACCCTACTACTAGTATGTGACATAAAACAACACCATAACCATGTTTCTCTGTTTATATGCAGATTGATGAATTGAAATCAAAATCCATATCCATCCCATGCCATGTGCTATGGAAGGAGGCTCGTGTAAATAAAGAGGGGACATTGATAGATGAAAACACACAAAAAGTGTGGGAAACATGTGTAAGTATGACATAATATAAATATGAGTTTCTTTAAATCACTATTACATTACAATAACTACTTATTTTTCTATATTTTCTATCTGAAATAGTCACAAGAATAAACAACAACCGCACCAGATGCAGACATACTTTCAGCAGCCTTGAAGCAGCCAGAAAAGTATGGCCATGTCAGAGGTGCGAGTTTTAGGGTGACACCCCAAACATATTTTCAAAAACAAAAACAAGCAGAGGATCAAAATGAAAAAATGGAAAAGCTGCAAGAAAAATTATCTATTTTTCAAGAATAATTAGAATACCAGAGAGAGATGATAACAAAATTGATGGGGGAGAGGAAAAGAGAAGAAACAACTCAACAACAACCCGTGCGTGACGATCTCGCCCCACCCCCACCAGCTTTGAGGCGAGCCATTCCCCTAAAAAACCTGACTTAGATGAGGTAATAAATGTTTTAATAATTGTTTCTGTGAAATGTGATTTACATAGACATTGATACCTTTCCTGTACTAATATTCCATAGGGTAAAAATGACTGTGATTTATATTTATCAACTCCCACCTATCGCCTTATAGCGAGGGCTACGGTGTTCAATACGCAAAACGACATGCTACACAACAGAAAACTTCCAAAAGATCATCTTAGAGTGTCAATTAACATAGCTAATGAGATGAGTGCCGAGATACATATTCCAAATGACGATGAAGACATTCATACGGTTGAACAAGCTGTTGGAACATTCATCGCATGGCCGATAGTTATTGTAAAAAAACATGTTGACAAAAATGTATTCATTTCTTATTTATTTTTCAAGCTGGACCTTTAACATTTAATTAAAAAAGGTCTGAACCAATGACTGTTATTACAGAATGACAATGAATGTGGGGTGAAATGAAATATCAGCTCAAAACTATCTCAAGGATCAACCAACCGATTGAAATGGTCTACTGAGAGCACCTTCACCCCGCCCGTTCTATATCCACAGTTAATATCATTGCAGGCTCATGTGGATACAAAGTTGAAAGATGGTAGTACTCACATAGTTGCTTTCGAAAAAGATATGTATGGAGAGGAGATATCAGATTTCATTAGTGCTTAAAATGTAAATGAACTCCTCAAGTATGAATGGATAGGCGCCTCAGTTGTAAATATATACATGAGGTAAGTTTTCATGATTTGATTTTACAAAAGCTGATATACTCTGATAATTTTGACTAAATACATTTTATATTTGTCGTAGACGTATATATGAAAAACAATTGAAGGGATTTCCCCATGAACAAAAATTTGGACTCGTTAGTCCTCACACCACATCTTCAAAAGACGAAATAGATTCTGTTAAAGAGGCTGCAATAATGTCATCCCTGCTCAAATTGTTTGAAAACAAAATTATGGATGACAGACTCTTTTTAATACCAACGATACAGGGGTAAAACTCTACAATTTAATCATATCAACTATATTTTCATTTATTTCTTTACTTATTCCTTTTTGTATTTTTAGGGAGCATTGGATGTTGATTTCAGTCAATTTGGATACTCCAAATATTTTGTTTTATGGATTCAACGCATGGATATCCAACAAACCAACCACGCATGATGGCATTTATTAATTTGTAATACACTAGATCCAACATTTTAAAACTAAACAACTAGTTATATAATTTATGTTATCTTTTAATGAGGATTCTGTTATGATAGGGAGGTGCATCAATATCGTCTAATGCATGGAATGAATCTAGGGAATAAGGATGAGCACGCCTATAAGATCTACAACTGGAAAAGTATCCAGGTATATATAATAACATTTCACTATCCAAACACATATAAAAACAAATTACTTATTGTTGTTTATGTTTCTGTAGTGTCCAAAACAAACAAACGGAAAGGACTGTGGTTATTATGTTTGTAAATTTATGAAAGAGATCATATTTCATCAACAAACTAGCATCCCTGATGAGGTTTTTTTCTAAAATAATTACGAGTTCATTTAAAATATTTATTAATCCTTTGTGTATTTATATTTTTTCAGTACTACCATGACTATCGCAAAAACTCATATTCAGAAGATGATATACATGTGTTTAGAAATGAATGGGCAACATACCTGATGGAAGATTGTACACAAATAGTATGAAGGTGAATTCCTACCACTTATGTTATCTATATATTATCATTGATTATCCTCCAACCTTCTTTGGTGAATTGAGAATGCTCCGATGTATTGAAATCTTAATTTATTACTCAATGTTTTCTATCCCTGGATTCATATTATTGATCTTTGAACAAATCAATATTGAAGTAAGGCATGATGGTGTGTAGTGCGTATGGCGTGAATGAAGAAACCACCGAGGATCAAAAAAATCCATTTTTTTTATCTCGTTTGTTTGAACTTGTATTTGAGCACATGTGTTGTTGTTTGACTTGCACAATTATTTCTAGGTAGATGCATGAGATAATCAGTATCGTTGAGGGATTTTTTGGAACCAAAATATGTGTCCCAGGATAATTCAAGTAAGGGAAAGGCTGGTTGAGATGAAATCCAAGCTCAAACGACCAGTGCATCATCAAAAGAATCAACCCTGTGATGCACCATCATGTAGAATCTGGTCCTCGTGATGTTTTGAGGTGTTTATGGAAGGTATGGGGAGTCTGATAAGCCCCATGGCCACCATAAATAATGTTTACAGACAGCTCCACATGTTTTTTGTGCCTCGTGCCTCTTTACAAGGATCACGCCATTCACATGGTCCATCTTAGCACGTATGTCCCATTCATCCCATTGCTACTCTTGGAAGAACCTGAGAATCTGACAATGCATAAGCCCCACAAGACCCATACTCATCCAACCAAGAGTATTTCTAGTGTGAAGGGAAGCTAACCATGGGTAATACCCACAACATACCTCTTTTAAATATATGGGTTTTGATCCTTGTATTCTAAATAGGGTACGTAGGAAGCCTCCATGAGGTTAAATCCCAACCAATGGTAAACCATGGTGACCCCCTCAATGGGGTACACCTTCGATTATTTTCCCTCTTGTATTTCCCTTAGTGGCATCCGAATAATTCTTCAAAATGATAAACCTTACCTTTATGGGATTCACCACACTTGGGTTAGGCCTCATTGGGCATTTTGATCCATCTATCAGGTAAACATTCCAGGTGCTCCCTCCTAGAGATGTACCTACTTGATCCACCTTTATAAGTGTTTTGATCCACCCAGGTCTTATATCTCTGTAAGACATTAAATCATGACCCTCTATCCTTGTGGGATGTTAAACTCATGGAATACCACAAGTTAAACATGGGTTTCCATTAATATATTCAATATTAATGTTTAATCAGTCCTTATTAAGGTATTGTGGAGGTGTGGTTTTATGTTTTCCAGCATATTTAGGAAGATTCCACGCTTTATGTAGGTTATTCCATGCTTTTACATTATATGATGATTTTATTATCCTGTATTTTCTTGCTAAGTGTACTATATGAAATGTTTGTGTGGTTAAAAATGTGTTATCAAAGGAATTTGGGGTGTGTATAGACTTGAAAGTTATTTTTAAAATGAATGCAGTTGTATTTCTTGTGGATTTTCATGCTTAAGTCCTTTAAATGTGTTTGAAAAATGAGAAAGTTGTGTGATGGGTGTTTTCAAATGGATTTAATGTGTTTGTGAATTTTAAAGAGGGTTTTCTTATGAGATGTAGAGATTCTATATATGTGTATTTACATTGAATGAAAGTAAATGAGAATGTGTTGATATATATGATGTGTATAATGTAAATTGAGCATAATTTCCATACAAGGTATTTTCTTTATGATGTGCAGGGGATAGGATGAGAGGGAAGGGGTGGTTTTCTGGGGGAGGGGGAAGGGGGAAAAGTGGTAGGGGGAAGGGGTAGGGGGTGTGCTGGGTTCTTTTGAAATATGTAGGGGGTGGGCAGGGGGGGTGTGCAATGGGCAGGGGGGAAGTGCAGTGGGCAGGGGTGTGCTGGGAAAGGGGGCAGGGGGTGTTCAGGGGGCAGGGAGTGTGCAGGGGTAGGGGGTGTGCTCGGGGGGTGGGCAGTGTGTAGGGGGTGTGCTGGGGAAGGGGGCAGGGGTGCTTCTTTTTTTATGGAATGGTGGGACATAATATTTGTTTAATGTTTTGTGCCTCACTAGTATAATTCCATTTAGCAAACACATTCTTTATTTCATTATTGTATTACTAACATAATATTTATTTTATTATGTATGTGAAATCTTTTTCCTCAGTTCGAATTCTTTGTTCGGAAACTGCCGCCATGGACGACAATTTTTTAGAGCGGATGGATGCAAAAAGGATGGAACATCATTGTTTTTTAACTGTTTGTTGGATAAATGTAATTGTAACCAAATTAAACATTGTTTGAAATGTATATAGAAGTGTGTTGTTTTGTATTCATGATTTCAAGTAAATGTATGTATCATTTTTTGTTCTTCTGTGCTTTGTGTGTGGGTGTTGTGTGTGCTGTGTGCAGGTTTTTTTTGGACTATGTGCAGGTGCTGTAATGTGTGCAGGTGCTGGGCAGGTTCTGTGCAGGTTCTGGTTTTGGATAGGATATTTGGCCTTTATCAGTGCTAGTTAAGCGCTGATAAATGGATAATATATCAGCGCTATTTTGAGCGCTGATAAAGGTAGTTTTTATTAGTGCTCACAATAGTGCTGATATATTATACATTTATCAGCGCTGAAAATAGCGCTGATAAATATTAACTTTATCAGCGCTTACTTAGCGCTGATAAAGGGGACCCCCTTTATCTTCGCCGAGATTAACAACACCTTTTTAGCACTGTTAAAGGCCGTTTTTAGCGCTATTATAAGCCATATTTGTAGTAGTGACTCCTCATGTTATTCCATGTGTATTACCTTAATGGGATTTATGGCTTACCCTTTTCTTATGCATGTCCTCAGGTTATCCCATGAAATGCTAAGTACAAAGGAATATAGTGGTCATGTAAAGGAATTTTTCAATAAAGATGTTGTATTTCATGTTTTAATTTGTTATGTAATTATCCTAAGCCCCAAAGACACTAAACCTATCAATCTTCTTTGTTGTATCAAGTTAAGTTTTATGTAATAAATCATGTTTAAGTTTGTAATAAAAGCAGGGTTGTAATAACCATGTCCAATTTACCTATTCAACTAAATATAGCAGATTATTGAATACACTATTGTGTGTGACCCTCTAGACCCTTATCTCTATAGCAGTGAATAATACTCACGGAGCAAGAGTAGATTCTAACAATCTATCAAGACCCCTAAAGAGATAAGGATAGTCATATCAATGACAACCAACCCATGAACATGCACTGTGTAATATAATCTCTTTGTATTTAGATATCTCATAAAGAAGGACACATACTTATGACATATTGTTAGGTCCACTAGGATGGATACCCTGAGAGGGGGGGTGAATCAGGGTATGGCTAATTAAAAATTAATGCCCGTTCTGATCTTGTTTCACTGTTAAGAAAAACACTCTTCTCTCTTTTTCCTGCTGCACGATATAAACAGAAAGTAAAGAAAGCACAGGACACAGCAATTTTACTTGGTTCACCGCTAAGGGCTACGTCCAAGGAACATACGCCGACAGGTTGCCGGTCGTACCAAATTCCACTAATCTTCACTAGATGTGGATTACAAGGTTCATGATAGATCACTTCTATGCCCAGGCTCACTGCCTTTACAATGTTTAGGGTCAACTCACTGCTTTCCCAAGGGTCACTCCCTGTTTCTCTCTCTCTGGCTCACTGCTGGTGGAGAGGATCACCTTCTTCCTCTTCCAAAGCTCACTGCTCTTGGAAGGAATCCAATCATAGTTTATAGACCTGTAGGTCTCTTCATTTGCATGAATGAATGCATCTTCCTCTATGTGTAGATGCTCTGTTGAAGTACAAATTTCACCCGTAGATGAATATCTCTTTGCACCGAAGGTATCGGGCAAACTTCCAGCTTCCACGCAGCCCGAAAACACTGCTGGAACAAACCTTACTTGGCGCGCAAGTCAACCTCAACGCGTAAGTATCGGCGCGCAAGTCACAACGGGTGCGCAAGTCCTCCTCTGACACTTGCGCGATACAAGCTTCCTCAACTCCAAACTTGCTCGACTCTCTTCCTTTTACGCCCAAACCACTATTGGCACGCAACTGCAAACCGGCGCGTAACTTCTAACACCGGCGCACAACTTCAACCACTGGCGCACAAGTCCCACCTATGCGACCACACACACCACTTGCGCGACCACCACACCTGCGCGATGGGAGCTCTGAGTTGAACTCCGGTGAAGAATGAGGAGGGGTGGTCCAGTATTTATAGGCAATCTGACCACCCTGCGCGACGGCGCGCAAGTCACCTACGCGACCCAGTCTCGGCGCGCAAGTCTTCTCTCCTTTTAGACACTTGCGCGACCAACTCCCAAACTTGCGCAAACCTACTTCCTTTTCCATATTTTGATCTTATGATCTTGAAAAACATATGGAGCGCAAGTTTCCTATTCTCCAAGTCCTCGGCGCGCAAGTCCCTTTGCCAAAAACGCTTTTCTTCATTTGCCGATTTTCAGGCCCACAAATTTGGCAAACACTGGAAAATGGCGCCACCTTATATCTGTTCTTTTTTACCGCCTCCAGATCATCCATTCCTTTTATCGACGTTCTTGAAACAAACATGGATCGTTGACCTCAGCTCTTGAACTTGACATTCCACCATGAAATCCTCTTTGTCAACAAATTTGTATGTCATAGTTATGATTTGTCAACAATCACCACGCAGATGTCCACTTTGTCAACAAACACAATCACCTCAAAAATGCTTCAATGATACCTTGAGGGATTTTTTCCCAACAATATCCCCCTTTGGGTTTATTGACAACTCTTCCAAAACAAAGATTCGTCGTTGATTCTTCAGCCTCCATTTGCCTCATTGTGATTCTGATAGCGATCAAGGATTTACTCAACACATACTCTAAGCCCACATGATCACTGCTCGGCGTGAGAAACAAGAGTAAATGAAAAGTTCATCAATGAATCACTTCATCTCTGATGTCCACTATTGACACCAAACTGATACCAACACCACTCTTCTGCTTTTATCACGATCCTCAACTGTCGTGACATCTATTCTTTGATCGATCACTTATAGCATCGTCAGATTTAATACACTCCCCCTTTCTCATTTCTACCCCTTTCTGGCTGCTCCACCTATCAGCTTCTCCCTGTATCAATTAACAAAAACTTTTCTCCCCCTTTGTCAACGAACCCAAAGGAAACTCCTTTGTAGTCTGTAATATAGTAGAGAACACATATCAGCATATTAGGGAAAAAGACATCATACCTCGGGGAGAGGGGGGGGGGGGTCCCACATCCACACTATTTCAAGTGCGGGGAATCGATTGAACTCCCAGAGCTAGTCGATGCCTCTCAAAAGCTTCCTTGGGTAAGGCCTTTGTCAGAATGTCTGCAACCTGTAGCTCTGTAGGCACATACTCCAACTTCACGATGCCCTGCTCAACCTTCTTCTTGATGAAATGATACTTGATCTCAATGTGCTTTTTCCTGGAATGATGGACAAGATTTTTGCTAAGATTTATAGCACTTGAGTTGTCACACTGGATTCCGATCGGAGACTTCACTTCAACTCCCATATCTTCAAGCTGCTGCTTCATCCACAATAACTGTGTTCATGCTTGAGTGGCCGCAATATACTCAGCTTCTGCGGTGCTTAATGAAATGCAATCCTGCTTCTTGCTCAACCAAGAAATACATAGTCCGCCAAGATAAAATGCACCTCCAGATGTTGATTTCCTGTCATCTGCTGAACCGGCCCAGTCTGCATCAGTATATCCCAATAATTCTATCGGAGACTTGTCGTTATATGTCAGCCCGAAGTCCACTGTGCCCTTGATATACCGAAGTATTATTTTTACTGCAAGCATGTGACTTTCCTTGGGATTAATTTGATATCTCGCTGCTTGGCATGTGGCGAAAACAATATCAGGCCTTGTCGTGGTCAAGTACAACAGACTTCCGATAATTTGCCTATATTCTGTGATATTAACTGCCTTGCCATCCTCATCTTTTGATAATCTCATCCGGGTAGCAACTGGAGTCTTCATCTCCTTGGAATTATCCATTCCAAACCTTCTTAGAACCTCCTTGGCATATTTGGATTGAGAAATAAAAGAGCCATTACTTCCTTGTGTCACCTGTAAACCAAGGAAAAATGTTAGCTCTCCAATCATTGACATTTCAAACTCATTTTTCATGAATTCGTAGAACTTTCTGCATTGAGATTCATCTGATCCGCCGAATATTATGTCATCGACATAAACCAAAAACATCATCCTTTGATTACATTCATTTCTGAAATAGACGTTGTAATCAACTCCTCCACGCTGGAAACCAAGCTTCTTCAAGTATTGATCAAGCCTTGAGTACCATGCCCTTGGTGCTTGTTTCAGCCCATACAATGCCTTCTTCAGCCTGCAAACTTTTTTCTCATCCTCATGAATGAGAAAACCATATGGCTTCTCAATGTACACCTCTTCTTCCAGAACCCCATTCAAGAATGCGGATTTGACATCCATCTGGAACACTTTAAACTTTCTTTGCACTACTATGGACAATAATAATCTGATTGTCTCCAGCCTTGCAACTGGTGCAAATGTCTCATCAACATCTATTCCTTCGATCTGGGAGTACCCCTTTCACACTAGTTGTGCTTTGTTTCGAATCACAGTTCCATATTCATTCATTTTGTTGCGATAGACCCATTTAGTCCCAATGACATTCTTGTCTGCTGGTCTCGAAACAATCTCCCACGTCTGGTTCTTCTCAATCTGATCAAGCTCTTCATTCATAGCTTGAACCCATTTTTCATCTTCAGCTGCATCGGAAAAACATTTCAGCTCCACCTGAGATAAAAACGATGTCTGCTGTAATGACTTCATTCTTCGAGTCTGAACTGGTGCTGTTTGGTCACCAATGATATTTTGCCTATCAATTTCAGCTCGACTCTTTGGCTTCCTTGCAGATATAGACTTGACAATTTCTTATTCATCATCAGTATCTTCTTCTGAGTCAGCCTCTGCAACTTCTGCTCCCCCTGTGTTGCTTACCTCGTCATCAATTTCATCCAGAAACTGTTCACTGGGTCGTTGAGCAGTCTGTTCATTTTCGACTATAGTGACATCATTTCTCTCAATAATTTTTCCCAGCCTCTTGTTGAAGCATTTATATGCTTTTCTTTTCCCTGAATAGCCAAGGAATATCCCTTCATCTCCTCGTGCCTCAAACTTCCTATGATGTTCTTTGTTGAGAATGAAACACTTACTTCCAAAGATTCGAAAGTATTTCAACGTTGGATTCTTTTCGTACCACAGTTCATACGGAGTCTTCCCTTGCTTCGGACATAACAGGGACCTATTTGAAACATAGACCGATGTCAAAACTGCTTCCTTCCAAAATTTCTCTGGTAGGTCCTTATCAATAAGCATTGTTCTGTCCATGTTGTTGATGATCCGATTTCTCATTTCAACCACTCCATTTTGTTGGGGATTTCTTACTGATGAAACTTGATGCCTTATCCCATGTTTCTCGAGATAGATTTCAACTTGACTGTTTGTAAATTCCGTACCGTTATCAGTACGAAACTTCAGAATTTTCTGCCCAAGCATCTTTTCTGATTCCCTCCTGTACTGCTTTATGCAACTGAACACCTCTTTCTTATGGGTAATGATGAATACCCAGTCCATTCTGCTATAGTCATCAATGAAAAGAACATAGTACCTTTTCCCATCTATAGCTCGTGGTGATATTGGTCCACATAAATCAGCATGCACCAATTCGAGCACTCCAGTTGCTTTTTGTTCCTTTGGACTGTATTTCTTCCTGATGATCTTCCCTTGTTGACAAGCATCACACGTATGAGTGCGATCACGTGATAGTTTGGGAAGGTCTCTAGCAGCATCACACTTTACCAGATCTTCCATAGATGGTTGACATAGATGACCAAGTCGCTTATGCCACAACTGATTTTCGTCTTCTTTGGATAAAAATCATGAATCTTCTTCCCTACCTACCAGGTAAAGATTCTCATTTGTTCGTTTTCCCTATAGAATGACTATTCCATCTTTTCCTTTAACAATACCCATCTTCTTGGTAAATAGGATAGAGTGCCCAGAGTCGCATAGTTGACTAACGCTAAGAAAATTATGACTGAGACCCTCTACCACCAAGACATCAGCATGTATCATTTCTTTGCCCCCAAACTTGGCTTTCCCTTAGCCAACAATCTTCAGGCCTTCATCATTTCCAAATTTGACAACTCCTTCTTTGTCATATTTGATGCCTCTAACAAGATCCTTATTACCCGTCATGTGGGATGTGCAACCACTATCAAGGATCCAAACACCAGATCGATCTGATTCTTTAAGGGCAATCTCCGCCACCACAGCCTTCTCATTTTTCTTCTTCTTGATCCATACTTTTTCTTTCATACTCGGAATAGATTGAGACTTCTGTTCTTTCTCAGAGTATGATGGACCAACTTCATCTTGTAGAGCAGCAAATCTGTTCTGAATTTTTAACTCACTTGTTGGTTAATTGATTGACTGCTTGCGAACATCCTGATTCTGCTTTGGCACATTTCTCTGAATGGTCGAAGTGCAATACCTATCCATGTGTCCAAATCCTCCACACACAAAACAGTGTCCTTCAAAATATGTTCGAGAAAATCGTCCTCTGTTTGGCTGCCATCTCTGTTGTTGTTCCCTTCTATATCTCTTGGCTATGGAACACACATACTGTGAATGCCCCATCTTTCCACAACAATAAAACCTGATATAAGGTGCATTCCTCCGTGTTACTTCAGCACTACAAGTTTCCCCTTGGGATCTCTAAGTATTCTGATTCTACTTTGTGCTCAAATCCACTTTCAATCTCGGGACCGGTGCTTGCGGTCTAACTTCAGCTGCCACAGATTTTTGTTTCTGATTAAGCCATGACTCAGCCTTAACATCTGAGTTCAATTTCTACTTCTTTTCTGCTGAACTACTAGGATCTTCTTTCTTCTTTTCAGTCTTCGTAACGACCTGATTTCCGAAGAATGTGTTGGGATTCAATGGTTTTTCCTGGTCTTTAACTTTTCTCCGCAGACCGACAACTTCCTCTTCAAGATCTTCAATACGCTTGACGTGATCTTTCACTTTTCGACTCAAGTAATCTATCTCCCTTTTCTGCTCTTGAATCTTGAGCTTATGCTCATCACCCTTTTCTGTGCGCTCTGGCCTGGAAGACTTAAGATTTTAAATTTCTTTCTCAAGCTCAGACTTCTCTTCTTCTTGTTGTTGCATGTAGAGTTTGGCATCTCGTACTATCTTGTTGGCTTTCTTTGTTTTTTCTCGCCAAACATCTATCTCTTCAAGAGATGCTTCTAATTCAGCTTCCATGTCAACTCTCCCTTCAATTTCTTCTTCTTCTTCATCAGTTTCGGTTTCTTTCTTTTCTAGAGCACTACTGGCAACAACCACCATCGCATTTTGTCCACGATCTTTGTAGTTTTCTATCTCTTCAACTTCTTCACTCTCAGACTCAGCTGAACTGTCTATTTCTTGTGAAAGTAGATTCTTCTTCTTAAAGAAATTTCTCTTGAACGGCTTCTTCCCTTTCACATAGGCTGAAGATATTTTCATGGGAATCTCAACTTTATCTTCATCGCTTTCTTCTTGCAACTTTTTGGGGCATCTTACAGCAAGATGACCAACCTTTCCGCATCGGAAGCATGCTAGTGGAAGTTTCCCTTTAAACTTTCCTTTTCCTCTTTGCAGATTTGAAGAAAGGAATGACATCACCTCATCTGACTCTTCTTCCTCCTGAGAATCTTCAATAGTGAGCCTCTTCATGGCCTTAAATTCCACCTCTTTGGATTTCCCCTTTTCCACAGCATCGTTGTCATCATTTCTCATTTCATATGCAACAAGAGTGCTGTGTAGGTTATCCAATGTCAGCTCTTTCGGATCTTTATCTTCCAAAACACAAACTTTCGGATTGAACCGAGGTGGAAGCTTTCTCAAGATGCGCTTTACGATTTTAATGTCTTCGATAATCTCACCAAGACCCTGCATGTCTTCTACCACAACATTTACCCTGTCAAAGAATGCATCAACAGACTCATTCGGGTTCATTCTGAGATCTTCATACTTGTTCCACAACACTTGTAGCTTTGCCTCTCTGACTTTTGTATCCCCTTCATAAATATTCAAGAGCTTTTCCCACATGGCATGTGACGTTTTGAATGACATCACCTTTGTATATATGGGATTGGAAAGGGCTCCCCCTAAGGCATTGATTGCTTTAGAATCAGCATCCAACTCTTTATGCTCTGCTTCTGATAATGCACCACTAGTAATATCTGCTGTGATACCATGCATAGCTGCTGAAAACACATCCATTCCCAACGATCGGAAATAGTGTTGCATTCGATTCTTCCATATCTGAAAATTACATCCGTCGAAGATCGGAATCCCTCTATGATTAGTGACCTCTATTTGAGAGAAGAAAAACTGTAAACCTTTCCTCTAATACCACTTGTTAGGTCCACTAGGCTGGATACCCTGATAGGGGGGGTGAATCAGGGTATGGATAATTAAAAATTAATGCCCGTTCTGATCTTGTTTTGCTGTTAAGAAAAACACTCTTCTCTCTTTTTCCTGCTGCACGATATAAACAGAAAGTAAAGAAAGCAAAGGACACAACAATTTTACTTAGTTCACCGCTAAGGGCTACGTCCAAGGAGCATACACCGACATGTTGCCGGTCGTACCAAATTCCACTAATCTTCACTAGCTGTGGATTACAAGGTTCGGGCTAGATCACTTCTATGCCCAGGATCACTACCTTTACAATGTTTAGGGTCAACTCACTGCTTTCCCAAGGGTCACTCCCTGTTTCTCTCTCTATGGATCACTGCCAGTGGAGAGGATCACCTTCTTCCTCTTCCTAAGATCACTGCTCTTGGAAGGAATCCACTCACAGTTTATAGACCTGTAGGTCTCTTCATTTGCATGAATGAATGCATCTTCCTCTATGTGTAGATGCTCTGTTGAAGTACAACTTTCACCCGTAGATGAATATCTCTTTGCACCGAAGGTATCGGGAAAACTTCAAGCTTCCACGCAGCCCGAAAACACTGCTGGAACAAACCTTACTTGGCGCGCAAGTCAACCTCGACGCGCAAGTATCGGCGCGCAAGTCACAACGAGCGCGCAAGTCCTCCTCTGACACTTGCGCGACACAAGCTTCCTCAACACCAAACTTGCGCCACTCTCTTCCTTTTACGCCCAAACCACTATTGGCACGCAACTGCAAACTGACGCGCAACTTCTAACACCGGCGCACAACTTCAACCACTGGCGCGCAAGTCCCACCTGCGCGACCACACACACCACTTGCGCGACCACCACACCTGCGCGACGGGAGATCTGAGTTGAACTCCGGTGAAGAATGAGGAGGGGTGGTCCAGTATTTATAGGCAATCTGACCACCCTGCGCGACGGCACGCAAGTCACCTGCGCGACCCAATCTCGGCGCGCAAGTCTTCTCTCCTTTTAGACACTTACGCGACCAACTCCCAAACTTGCGCGAACCTACTTCCTTTGCCATATTTTGATCTTATGATCTTGAAAAACATATGGCGCGCAAGTTTCCTATTCTCCAAGTCCTCGACGCACAAGTCCCTTTGCCAAAAACACTTTTCTTCATTTGCCGATTTTCAGGCCCAAAAATTTGGCAAACACTGGAAAACAGCGCCACCTTATATCTGTTCTTTTGTACCGCCTCCAGATCATCCATTACTTTTATCGACGTTCTTGAAACAAACATTGATCGTTGACCTCAGCTCTTGAACTTGACATTCCACCATGAAATCCTCTTTGTCAAAAAATTTGTATGTCATAGTTATGCTTTGTCAACAATCACCACGCAGATGTCCACTTTGTCAACAAACACAATCACCTCAAAAATGCTTCAATGATACCTTGAGGGATTTTTTCCCAACACATATTCCTTCCTTGATTTATTGTTTGTTGATATAATTGGATGGATTTACCCTCGACTACCTTTTATAAGGACTTATGAAGGCACTACCATCCTAATCAACCAGTCCTGATATATATTACTTCCTCAACTTAGAAGCGATAGACTCTATCTTGATCATTCAACCAATGCCATACCACCAATGATGCATCCAATACAAGATACCTCACCACAATTTCATTATCATGTTTTTTCCTTGAATCAAAGTACGCGATCAAATGGAACACATTGATAATGATATCAATTCAGGAGACCAATACACATTTTTGTAGATAGGAACAACCAATGACACCCAAAACATGCGGTGTTCCTATTGGTGGGTCTTTCCTCACGATCTCACTACTAGAGATCACCAAGTATAGATTTCATGCGAAGAAGTATCAGTGCTTATGAGACCCCATCACTTGATAGTCATACATCAACTGTGTCCAATCAGTATGATGTATCTATACCATAATACCTTTATTTAAGATTAATGTCATAGTATCTTAAGGTTCTCATTATAGCCTGGGATATTCTATAACCTTTTGATACAATAATTAATCTATATAAATTACCATTTAATAGTGGATGTAGAAATGTCTACACTAAAATGGTAAGTAATACATCATGCATAGATCACTGTATACATGATATGGTAATCAGAAGTGTTGTTTAAGTTGGGTCTAGGGCACCCACTATTACAACACTCACACTTGTACTAGAGACAACTTGCTAACCAACCTTGTTAGCACTCACATGGTAAAGACCATGTTTCTACTGAGTCACAGATTTAGCTATTGGGTCTACCACGTTTCCTCCGCATGGCTATTCTACTATATGAAACCTCATCTCCTTGAGTAAAACTTTACAAGAGATGGAAAACATGAGTATATCTCTTTTTATCCACTGTTAAAACTTGAAATCTTGGCTAGTACTGGTAACATAATTATCATTATGATAAAACTTTACTTGGTAGGTGTGATTATAAGAACTGGAACAAATTGTTTCATTTAATAATTTCTTCTTAGCTACCTCATAAGCTTCAACGTACTTGGTATTTTTAGGTATGTTTACCACTATCTTTTATGAGCTTGTCTTGCTCATCACCTTAGCCTAATTGCGATATCAGATCACATTGATATAAGGAATAAAATTTTGTGTCCCCTAAAAAACTATCATCCTTTCAACTCCACTTACCAGGTACACATCTTTTGCACTTTCCAAAGTACAATTAGATAGTTTTGACTACTTCAATTGCAGTCCTCCTGGATATAACTGATATTTTCTGGGTATAAAGAATATATACTAGAAATATCATAAATTATACATATCATGGAATATGTGATTGATCTATTGCTGAAGCGTATGGAATCCAACTTACCACATTAATATCCTCCAATTCTCATGCATGTCTACTTGAAGAGATTTATGTCACGTGACACTGAAAACAATTCTCTCTCGAATTGTTCCAACTTGTATTTTTCAATACTATGTCAATATATGTACGATTGACTAGGTCCAAGCAACCATTAGATCAACCACAGTAGATCCTATTACCTATAACTTAGGTTTATAATTTAAGTTAATCACTGGAGTATTTCTTTTATTATAGTCTTAACTAATTGTAAGACCAATATCTATTTTCATATGTTATTGAACATATTATACTTGGAAAGAAATGACGCTCCCACTAGCCTCTGGTAGACACATGGAAAATATTCATTCAAAATGAATATTTATGATCTTATTGCTTATTTAAATCTTAAAATGGATTTCAGTAACTTTCAACCCTATTAAAATTGTATGATGTCACCATTCCTTTTTGGTTGCGTCGAATAGACACCGTCCATGATTGGTGGTTGTGACATAAAATGCATAATAAAATGACCATAGAACGTAGCTATGAGAAGTGAAATTTTAATGGATTTAGGAACAATAACTTGGTAGAACCAATTGAGCCTTATTGGTACCATGCTTTTACCATATATGTATTATCTCACTTGTATACCCATTTTAGTATTCAAAATAATAATCCCCTTGAAACTTTGATACATGGAATCCATTATTGAATTTTAATTGACCCTATCAATCTTTGTTTTTTACTTATAATACCTACTTGTAATAATTATTATTCTCAATGAATAATGTATCACCGAACATGGTGAATACAAAAACCATAACTATGGTTTTAACCTTCCTACACAGTATGTGAATTTGGAACATTCTTGTTCCACATGCACTTGTGGAGCTAGTTCCTATGCCAACTATTTTTGAATCTCTAGCCATGACTCAACCCAATTCAATCTTGCTCCCACCATCTCAAGAAAAGATGTGATGTAACACCCCAATATTTTTCAAATAAATTTAATATTAAATGCATGAAACACTGATCCTCTACAAAACATCACTTTTTTATAACCTAGCCAGTGAACATAATTTTTCCACATATGCGATTTGAATTTCAAAAAACTGACATACATGGTTGCGTTCAGAAAGATATTTAGAGTTTGATAAAATAAACTTAATTTTTGATGAATAATAACATACCATTATGAATAGTAACATACCCTTATGAATATAAATGAATAGTAAATTGTCCAAAAAAATATAAACTTCACCCTTGAATGTATAAATACAATTTAGACATCTTAAAAGTGCAAAAACAATCATAGTATAAGTGTTGGTATTTTTGTATGTCATAAATATTTTATTTACAATTTTATGATTAATTTAGTAATTTAAAATGGAAATGTATTTTCATAAAATTTAATCATAAATTGTTACTTTATTTTCTTATGGTTATAAGATAATTTTATGGGACCTTGATTAATTTCTCAAGGTGTTATAAATCGAGTTATAGTTTTAAAGTTGTTTTTTGGAATAAATTATGATTTTATTTAAAAATTAAATTAAAAATAAATAGAAAATTATTTTCAAAAAATGGATTTCATTTTTTAATTCTACACATGAAAAAATGGTTGGGGTGAATTTTTGGGATTTTTCTAAAATACTTGTATTTTTCATGAATAGTAAAAATACAGTTTTGAGTTTTTGGTATGTTTAATGACATCATAATGATTTATAATTAATATAAAATTATGGTTGACTTGTGTACATTAAAATATGATATGAGGTGTCCCAGGTGACCAATACCATGGGAAAGCCCATGGTTTTGCAAAAACCGCTAATAAGGTGTCCTTTGAAATTAATAAAAAACTCCACCACTTTTACTATAAATACCCACCTATTACTTCATTTTCATTTATTCAAAACTCATAATCATCTAAGATATGGTAGTTTTACCTCCTTAGGAGTCCTCCCAATGTATCCTCAGGCTCCCAAGGTCCCAACCTTCAAGTTTTAGGAGTTACTCTACAAGGTAAGGGAATCTACCACCATTCTCTTTTTCAAGCTTTCATTTTATGTTATTCTTTATAATTTCAATTGGATTATGTTGGGATATGTCATTACATACCCCCATTAATTTCCATATTATGTAATAATTATTATATACCCCTTTTTCTCTCATAAAAATATTTTATTAATTTTTAAGCGATGCAGTTAGGCTGTAGAATTTTCGTAAGAGATTTCTCAACTTTTATTTTATTTCGAGTTCCTTTCTTTTCTTTTCTTTTTATTTCCACACATAATTTCATCAAAATGTTTTGATAAATCCAGTAACTTACATATACTGTAATTTTTTTTGTGATAATGGAATAATTCATCATCATCTCTTCTTTCCCATTCTTTTATAATAAAAATGAAAAATACTATCTGAGATGTGTTAATTTATCACATTAAAGGATGACGAGTTTTCAATTTCTATTAACGTCATAAATTCTGGTCATGAAACCTTTTTTATGGTTGAACCAGACTATAATATATATAATATAACTTATGTAATGTTATGGAATCTTTTTTTACACATTATATTAATTTATAAATCAAAATGAGTTCGTTGTGATCAAAAACCACCAATTAACCCAAACAATTATCATTAATATTTTATATAATGATTCATCTTAACTCACAATAATCAAATGAATTTTATAACCACATAATTTTATGGTTGTTAAATAATAACATACAACTTCTATTATAGACAACCATTCTCATTCTACATGTTTATCCATACATAAATATAAGTAAACCAATCATGAAAACCAAGGAAGAAAACACTCTTGAACAATGAAATTGAACCTCTTAAACGCATCAAGAGGATATGAATGAGCTTAATAAGGCTATAATAAATCAATTAAATAAATAAGAGGTTATGGAAATATTAATTCATTAATTTAATTTGGTTATCTAGGAAACTAAGATCAAGCGAGGAACGCCATCGGACTTAAGGTAAGGGTTTCTTCATCTCACTCCCATTTTTGTGAGATATTTTATATTCACTACTACTACTTGTGTATGGTGTATATATAATTACCATTGATGTTTTATATCATGAATAAATTTATTTTAATGATAATAAATTTATCATTTTATGATTATTAATTTTGCGTCATATGATTTAATTGATTACAAATTTTATGTATTTTCTATATGAACCTCCATTTTCATTCGGGTTGCTCTTATTCTCTACTCACCTAAATGAAATTATTAATTATTTCTATGTACTCCTCATAAATTATATTTTAATTTTATATATATTTTTACTAATTATTTTCCTTTATTTTATGGGGGGTTACATGTTTTTAAATAATCTTTCAAAAAAAAATTGTTCCGAAATGCAAGCTGATTCAAGGAACTTCTCAAAATTCTTACCTATTTTGAAGTTCACTCTATAATCTTTTTAATACCATATTTTCTATTATAAAATAAAAAATTTTAACATGAAAAATAGATTTTGGTTCATTTATAGTTTTATGAAAGCAAACATTCCTTTACACTTTAAAATCCTTTAATATTTTCCTTAAACCACACTAAAATGTTTTATTTCTATAAGCTTATTTAAAAACCCTATTTAAATGATTTCACCACAAAAGGAATTTATTTAAGCCTCAAATTTAATTTAAATGAACTTACCTTTTATTTTATGGGATTTAAATTTTTACAATCTGATTTAATGGCAAATAAAAATGATTTTCCAAAAGAACTCTTCTTTCCAAAGTAAAAATTATTTTCTCATATCACTTTAACTTTTATGAGATATATGCCTTGTTCACCACTTATTTATTTCTTGTGGTGTATGTACTTACCTTTTTTATATCATATCAATAGTCTTATTATTCTCATGATATTCTAATGGATTATTATTTGAATGTTTCAAGGTAGTATGAGACACTTTGGAATGTTTAAGGATTATTTCCTCAAGGATTTTTCAATGGTCTCATTTAAAAGTATCTTAATCTATATCAAAATACTTTGTTAAATCTTTTACTTTACTGAGGTTTATCTTCTATGATATCATACACAATTTTTTATTGAACGGTTAATAATTATTTTGACTGTGGATGTGCTATATTTAAACCATTCACCAATTTACTCCGAAGGGTTAGTGTTTATGATTAATGTTTGGGGAAAGTTATTTACATTTCATATATTAGTTTCAATATGAATGTATATGTTGTTTATGTTTAACCCATTTCATATGAGGAATGCATTGGACTTATTAAGTGTCGGGTGGGGCCCACTATAGCCCCTTGGTACATCGGTAGGTCTCATGAGACAAAATATGGTATTGACACGAGGCCTTGACAAAATGGATCGCTACTGGAAATATGATCTATACCAAAAGTTTTGTAAAAACCGTCAGTATAGGTCACTTATTTGGACCTACACCAACAGTTTGTCCAAAACCGTTGGTATATGTCCATTATAGAGACCCTATACCAACGGTTTGTACAAAACTGTTACTATAGGTCCCACAATCAAAGAACCTATACCAACAGTTCTCAAAACCGTTGGTATAGGTCTATACCAACGGTTTTGAGAACCGTTGGTATAGGTACATGTATTTTTAATGGAATCTTATTACAGAGTACATTAAATAAATCAAAATTTAAAATAATTATGATAATACATATATATTTTTATGAAATTATGTTCACAAAAGTAAGTTAGGTTAGTGGTTAGGTCGTTCATTCATAAACGGGAGGTGCTGGGATCAAAACCAAATGGATGATTATTTTTTGAATTACATATACCAAAAGTTTTATGGAACTGTTAGTATAGATTTTCATATTACTTATACCAATGGTTTTCCCAAAACCGTTGGTATAGACCTATCCTCACAGCTTACTTGTCAACGGTTCTCCAAACCGTTGGTATAGCCTATACCAACGGTTTTGAGGCCTATACCAACGGTTCCAAACCATTGGTATAGGGTATTTTTCCAGTAGTGGATATTTATGGTCCTAGAATGAGGCCTTGAAAATATGGTTATGATGTCCCAAAATATTAATTTACTCATTATGAAACTAGTAATTGAAAGTTCATGTGGTTTTTTGACTAGTAGAATACCCATGATTATGTTTTACTATGAAAATATTTACTCAGTTCATATTCCTACCATATTATGTTCAAGTTTATTTTTTAATGGCATGTGTTTTTAGTTATTCACCATGCCTAATGTTTATGTTTATGATATCTTCCACTGTATTTCTCACCCTTATTGAGCATCTAAGCTCACACCTTTGTTATGTTTCATTTTTTTAGGACATGAAGAGGTTTATTATGAATGACCTATAGGGATAAACTTAGAGTAGTGGATGTTCCTAATAAAACTTATATGTTGTATTTATTTTAAAGTTGTAATATTGAAACTATGTATGTATTTGGTTTTCCAAAACTACTAAACTACTCGGTCCTTTGGGATTTTATTCCTTTTAATCATGCCAATGTATTAAAATAATGCACTAACTCCGGGCTTCTAGGGTCGGGGAATTACAATTGGTATCAAAAGAAGTTTAGTAGAAAACATGGAAACTAGATTTAGAAAACGTAGATTATGGAACAAATTCCTAAGATTGTCTTTACGGATAAACATACAAGAAAATCTTGGTATTTTGGTAAGGAATAAATTATGTGGATCTTTATAGAAAATATATCCTTGTATGGATACGACAAGTGGACATGGTTCTAGCATAGATGTACCTAGGAGTGAAAACTCTAACAAGGAGTTTCAGGCTTGACCCGGGGTATCCTGGTATACAAAAACGGGCCTTACTGCACACCTGGTTTGACACTCCTAGGAGATATGCTTAGGATAATTCACATTTTTTTCTTACATACCATTATGAAGGATTTATTCTTCTAAAGTAACCAAAGTATATGGTTCTAGGATTTACGATGCATAAATTTATGATATGTACTATACCATGTTCAGAGTTTTAGAAAGTTCATAATTTTATGAGATAATATTGTATATAGAGTGGATTAGAAATAACGCTTAACAGAAGGAATGAGAACATCACCAATACACATGATGAAAATAGTAAGAATGATCACATCTCTCATGGTCTTAATCCATTGTTTCAGAGGAAGATAGTCTCCCATATGTCCTCATCATATGAGGAAATAATATCATGTGTTAACAAGGTATGTAAATAATTTTCTGAGTCCTATGGTTTTGAAGGGAAGCAAAATAATAAGAGGATGGTAGAAAAAATATAGATAAAGGGAAGAAGGGAAGTAAGGGTTTTCCCACATGTGATAACTGTGGAAAGAATCACCCTGGTAAATGATTGAAGGAAATGAGTGCTTGTTATAAGTTTGGAGAAAAAGGAAACAAAGTTCATGATTTCAAGGGCAAGAAAAATGTTTCCAATGTACAATGCTTCAACTGTAAGGAGATGAGATACTATGTGAATCAATGTCTCATGTGTCAAAGATATATACCCCAAATGATGATTTTGGATAATGATAAAGTTATGATGCTTCCACAAATAAAGTAGAATGATTAATATTCCTAGTCAAGAATCATGTCATTTGAATATTTTTTCAATAATGTACTTGTTATAAGAACTATGGAATATATGAGGATTGTACTGCAATAATTTTTTCATTAAGGATTTGAAACCATAAGTTGAATGGTACCAAGAAAAGATATTCAGTGGAAAGTTATTTTTTTGGAAAATGCATGATTAAAGGAAGGAAAACCCTTAATATATTTCTAATGATGAAGATAATGATGAAGAAATGATTCATTTAGATAAGTACTGACTACCTCAAAACTGATTTTTGACTTGTCAATAAGTGTTCTATGCTATCATTAATGGAGTTTACAACATTTTTGGATATAAGGAATATATCCAATAGCATGTGTAAGGATGAATACATGCTTCCAATAAGGTTTTATGGTAATTTGAGCTACTACCATATTTTAAGAGGACACATGATGAAGATATTCACATGTTTGGAATGTGAAAATTTAGGGATTCTTCATGTTGATTAAAGGAAAATAAGGTAGCAGATGCATTGAGCAGGATAAATCATGGAGTTTTAAACAAAATGAGGATTTCCAAGAACCCCATGTACATGGATCTAGAAAGGATGAATATGAGAATTATTCTAAAGTATTGGATCATGATCTTTTGGAAAGTTAAACCATTTGTGAAATGGTTTAAGTTGATCATTGTAAGAGGTTTTAGAGTTTAATGTCACTACATGATGATTTGATTATTCTTCAATGACCATGTTGTCCAATTAGAATGCGTTGTCTTGTAGTAACCGATGCATTTCCCTTTCCTATTATTAAGAGGATGTTTTAACCATATTCCTGATGTGGGTTTCCTATAAGGGAATTTTCAAGTACCAACCATTAACTTTCGAAGTTCAATTTCAAATTTTGAGGATGAATTTTTTGTAATAAGGGGATAATGTAACACCTTAAGATTTTAAAAATAAATTTAATATTGAATGCATGAAACACTCAGTCTCTACAAAACACCACTTTGTTATAACCTAGCCAGTGAATATAATTTTTTCACATCTGTTATTTAAATTTTGAAAAATAGACATACAAAATTGCATTCATTAAGATATTTAGAGTATGGTAAGGCAAACTTAATTTTTGATGAATAGTAACATACCCTTATGAATAGTAACATAACCTTATGAATAGTAATGAATAGTAAATTGACCAAAAAAATATAAACTTCACCAATGAATGTATAAATACAATTTAGATATCTTAAAAGTGAAAAATCGATCATAGTATAAGTATTGGTATTTTTGTATGTCATAAATATTTTATTTACAATTTTATGATTAATTTAATAATTTAAAATGGAAATTTATTTTCATAAAATGTAATCATAATTTTTTACTTTATTGTTTTATGGTTGTAAGATAATTTTATGGGACCTTGATTAATTTCTCAAGGTGTTATAAAACAAGTTAGAGTTTTAAAGTTGTTTTTTTGAATAAATTATGATTTTATTTAAAAATTAAATTAAAAATATTTATAAAATTATTTTCAAAAAAATTCATTTCATTTTTTAATTATACATGTTGAAAAATGGTTTGAGTGAATTTTTTGGATTTTTTTTAAAATACTTGTATTTTTCAGGAATAGTAAAAATACAGTTTTGAGTTTTCAGTATGTTTAATGACATCATAATGATGTAATAATTAATATAAAATTATGGTTGACTTGTGTACATTAAAATATGATATTAGGTGTCCCAAGTGGCTAATACCATGGTCAAATACCATGGGCAAGCTGATGGTTTTTCAAAAACCACTAATGAGGTGTCCTTTGAAATTAATAAAAAACTCTATCTCTTTTACTATAAATACCCACCCATTCCTTCATTTTATTTCATTAAAAACTCATTATACTAGAATATTTGGTAGTTTTATCTCTCTAAGATTCCTCCCAAGGTTTCCTCAAGCTCCCATGGTCCCAACCTTTAAGTTTTAGGAGTTACTCTACAAGGTAAGGGAATCTACCACTGTTCTCTTTTTCAAGCTTTCATTTTATGTTATTCTTTATAATTTCAATTGGATTATGTTGGGATATGTCATTACATACCCCCTTAATGTCCATATTATGTAATAATTATGAGATAACCATTTTTCTCTCATCAAAATATTTTATGAATTTTTAAGCGACGCCGTTAGGCTGTCAAATTTTCGTAAGGCACTATGGGAAAAACAGTCTTTTGCGATGAGGTATTTGCGACGAGATTAGTTCCCGTCACAAATAGTCCATCTCAGGGGTTATTTGCGATAGGGGGTTCGTCCCGTCGCAAATAACAACTTATTTACGACGGGATTTGGGGTCCCGTCGCAAAAGGTAATGCGCGCTTTGGTGCGGGGTGCGCGCCAAAGCGCGTGAAGGTTATTTGCGACGGGGGGATCCCCCTGTCGCAAATAGTGTGTTGGTCGGAGGGTATTTGTGACGGGACCCGTCGCAAATACCGGCGGTGGTAAATGAGTTTTTGCGACGAGATGTTGTCCCGTTGCAAAAGGTGTGGCGACATGTCACCTTTTGTGATGGGCCCCGTCGCAAATACCTTTTTAACCACCGATAACAATTAATGCGGGTAAAGTTATTTGCGACGACCCCCATCGCAAAATGTACCTTTTGCGATGGGCTTACCTTTGCAACAAGTCCTGTCGCAACTAATCTAACCTATATATACCCCATCCATTTTTCTTTCTCTTCCTCTCATTTCTCACTTCCTTTCTCTCTCTAAACTCGAATTTTAGAGTGAAAATTTCTCTCAGTTAATTTTTTACGGAGAAGTTGTGAAGGCGCTTACATCAATCAGAGATCAAGTTTAAAGGTATTTATATTTTATTTAGTATAGTATTTATTTAATTTTTTTATGTTAATTTTAATTATTGCTAATTAGTTGTAATTAAATTAGATTTAAATTGTTTTGTTATCTGTATTTTAGTAATAATTTGTAATAATTAGAAATAATTTGTAGTAAATAGTAATAATTAGAAATAACTAGTAATAATTAGGAATAAATAGTAATAATTAGGAATAAATAGTAATAAATAGTAATAAATAGTAATAAATAGGAATAAATAGGAATAATTAGTAATAAATAGGAATAATTAGTAGTAATTAGTAATAAATAGTAGTAATTAGTAATAAATAGTAGTAATTAGTATTAAATTGTAGTAATTAGTAATAAATAGTAGTAATTAGTAATAAATAGTAGTAATTAGTAATAAATAGTAGTAATTAGTAATAAATAGTAGAAATTAGTAATAAATAGTACTAAATAGAAATAATGATTAATAAATAAGAATAAATAGGAATAAATAGTAATAATTAGCAATAAATAGGAATAAATTGCAATAAATAGGAATAAATAACAATAAATATGAATTAATAGGAATAATTAGTAATAAATAGGAATAAATAGAAATAAATAGGAATAAATAGTAATAAATATGAATAAATAGTAATAAATAGGAATAAATAGTAATAATTAGTAATAATTAGTAATAATTAGTAATAATTAGTAATAATTAGTAATAATTACAAATAAATAGTAATAAATAGTAATAATTTGTAACAAATAGTAATAAATAGGAACAAATAGTAATAAATAGGAACAAACAGTAAGAAATAGGAACAAATATGAACAAATAGTAACAAATAGGAACAAATAGTAACAAATAGGAAGAAATAGTAACAAATAGTAACAAATAGGAAGAAATAGTGACAAATAGTAATAAATAGGAATAATTAGCAATAAATAGTAATAAATAGTAATAATTAGTAATAATTAGTAATAATTAGTAATAATTAATAATAATTAGTAATAAATAGGAATAAATAGGAATAAATAGGAATAAATATGAATAAATAGGAATAAATAGGAATAATTAGGTCTAATTAGGAATCAATAGGAATAAATAAAAATAATTAGGAATAATTAGGAATAAATAGAAATAATTAGGAATAAATAGGAATAAATAGAAATAAAGAAATAAATAGGAATAAATAAGAATAAATAGGAATAAATAGGAATAAATAGGAATAATTAGGAATAATTAGCAATAATTAGGAATAAATAGGAATAAATACGAATAAATAGGAATAAATATGAATAAATAGGAATAAATAGGAATAAATAGGAATAAATAGGAATAAATAGGAATAAATAGGAATAAATAAGAATAAATAGGAATAAATAGGAATAACTAGGAATAAATAGGAATAAATAGGAATAAATAGTAATAAATAGGAATAAATAGTAATAAATAGGAATAATTAGCAATAATTAGTAATAATTAGTAATAATTAGTAATAATTAGTAATAAATAGTAGTAAATAGTAATAAATAGTAATAAATAATAATAAATAGTACTAAAGAGTAATAAAATAGTTATAAATAGTAATAAATAGTAATAAATAGTAATAATTAGTAATAAATAGTAATAAATAGTAATAAATAGTAATAATTAGTAATAATTAGTAATAATTAGTAATAATTAGTAATAAATAGTAATAAATAGTAATAAATAGTAATAAATAGTAATAAATAGTAATAAATAGTAATAAATAGTAATAAATAGTAATAAATAGTAAAAAATAGTAATAATTATTAATAATTAATAATAATTAGTAATAATTAGTAATAATTAGTTATAATTAGTAAAAATTAGTAAAAATTAGTAATAATTATGAATAATTAGGAATAAATAGGAATAAATAGGAATAAATATGAATAAATAGGAATAATTAGGAATAATTAGGAATAAATAGGAATAAATAGGAATAAATAGGAATAAATAGTAATAATTAATAATAAATAGTAATAAATAGTAATAAATAGTAATAAATAGTAATAAATAGTAATAAATAGTAATAAGTAGTAATAAATAGTAATATCTAGTAATAAATAGTAATAAATAGTAATAACTTGTAATAATTTGTAATAATTTCTAATAATTAATAAGAATTAGTAGTAATTAGTAATAATTAGTAATAATTAGTAATAATTAGTAATAAATAGTAATAAATAGTAATAAATAGTAATAAATAGTATTAAATAGTAATAAATTATAATAAATAGTAATAAATAGTAATAAATAGTAATAAATAGTAATAAATAGTAATAAATAGTAATAAATAGTAAAAAATTGTTATTTTTTTAAAAAAGTAGTAATAAATAGTAACAATTAGCAATAATTAGCAATAATTTGTAATAATTAGTAATAATTAATAATAATTTGTTATAATTAGTAATAATTAGTAATAATTAGTAAAAATTAGGAATAATTAGGAATAAATAAAAATAAATAGGAATAAATATGAATAAATAGGAATAACTGGAAATAATTAGGAATAATTAGGAATAATTAAGAATAATTAGGAATAATTAGGAATAATTAGGAATAATTAGGAATAATTAGGAATAAATAGGAATAATTAGCAATAATTTGTAATAAATAGCAATAAATAGCAAAAAATAGAAACAAATAGTAACAAATAACAACAAATAGCAACAAATATGAACAAATAGCAACAAATAGGAACAAATAGCAACAAATAACAAATAAAAAATTTGTAACAATTAGTAACAATTAGGATGAAAATAAATTGTAATAAATTGTAATAACTTGTAATAACTTGGCATAATTTCCAATGGATTGACATCACTCCTTTTGCTCGACGACTCTTCTCCTTTCAACTTTCACCGATTCAAAACATTATAAAAAGTATGCTTCTACGTATGCATATCCAATCTCATATGCATGATTTTGAATATGCATTCATAGGACCACATTTTTCATAATGTGTTCAGGCAGTGACAATTGCAAGAAGATGATTCATCGATGAAAAGGGGGCTCTTTTGTCCAATGACTCATTTACTTTTAACTTTCTCCCACAGAAATCACAATGAAAAATCTGCTCAGAGGTACGCATATTCATTCTCGTGCATACGAGAATGAATATATGTACCTCCAATCAGATTCTTCATTTTGATTTCTCTGCAAGAAAGTTGCAAGTAAATGAGATGTCAGATAAAAGAGTAGCCGTCAATCCACTGGAAATTGTGTCGCCCGTAAGTAATGGTAATTATTAAGAAGTTTTTGTAATTATTTATCTTTTTTTTTCAGATAGTGTTTTTATAATTTCAAATTATTCAAAAATAGTAATGATTTTATATTTTTTTGAAAAATATGGAACAAGGAAGTTGACAAAAATCATTATTAGATGATCTCACTTAGATAAATCAGAGTAGAAATCCAAACGGTTCTGGTTTAAATCCTGTATATATTGAGGGTGTTGAAGCTTTATTATCATTTGCATCATCAAAACCAAAATATGTTTCAGAAGACACAATAAAGAATCCTTGTAAAAAATGTGCTCTGAGAACGTTTGACACATTTGACATGGTTGGGGGACATCTTTTGCTGTTTGGTTTTCAACCAGATTATGTTTTTTGGTATCAACATGGAGAACACAGTTCCAAAAAAGATACTAATAACTTGATTCTAGATACATCACGGTTTAAAAATTTAGTTCATGATGTTGCAGGTCTATCTGTTTAGCAAACTAAAACTCAATATGATATTGATTTAACTCTTGAGTTGGCACCATCCAAATTTTATGAGTTGTTGAGGTCTTCTGAGGATGCATTATATCCTAGTTGCAAGATAAGAAAATTAGAAGTGGTTACAAAATTTATGGCTATTAAATCAGATAATGCAATGTCAAATAACTATTTTGATTAGATATTTTCTTTGGTTAAAACATTGTTACCTGAAGGAAATGTGTTGCCTGAAAATTACTATAAGAGTAAGAGGCTGGTTCGTAATCTGGGCCTTAGTTATCAGAAGATTCATGTGTCACGACCCGCCTTCACCAAAAGGAGGGAAGGGTCAGTAGATTGCCAGGCCCTTCCTTCTTTAAGTTGAAGGAGAGATAATGACCCCCGAAACTCGCCTTCAATAGGTCCCGGAGTGGCGACTAGAACCAAGGGTATGGAAATTTCACACAAATGGAAGGCATTACCCTTTTTATTTTATAGGATCGAGAGATAAGAAGAAGAAAACCCAATAACACCAGGGTAGAAAGAAAAGTAAAGCCAAAAGTAAACCATTCCCACATGCATGTTTCAAAAGTAAAAGCCACAAAGTGAAAAAAGTGTCTACAAAGGTAAGTACCAAAGAAAGAAAAACGACAACTGCAACTGCTCCAAAGATCCGAGCTAGTAAGGTCCTGCACGATCCCCGAAGTCCTCCTGGAAACCTGAAAGAAGGTTTATATATGTAGGGTGAGCATACAAGTACACTCAGTAGGGAAAACCAAGGAATCTCATGCATAAGTGGGGGAACGTGCTAAAGTCCCGTGAGAAAAGGAGTAAACCAAACACCTAACAAGGTAAACTATCCACCCAAGTCTCACCAAGGCACACTCCCCAAATAATGCAAGTCAAGTAAAATATATAATAAGATCACATCGATGTTTGGGTACCCCGTGCCACTTTCCCACTGGTTATTGAGACATCTTACGCATCGGACCAATCCCGCCATTCTCACCGCAGTCCCACTGCCACACCCGCCCGCACACACCTGGGCCACAACCGCATGCAGTCCCACTGCCGAATCCTGCCCGCACACACCTGGGCCACAACTGTCACACGTAACCACGCCTGCAAACACCTAGACCAGAACAACCACCACCACGCCCGAAGACACCTGGGCTAAAGGATCCACTGCCACGCCCGAAGACACCTGGGCCTCATCCCGAAGACACTTGGGAAACCACCTACCGCACACACCTGGCCAACCACCGTACTGCCCTGCCTGAAGGTTCTTGGGCTAATAATGGACCTCAAGCCATCATAGCCTACCCGATGATACTTGGGCTATTCGGGAAAGGGATCAGAAAAGGAGCTAATAACCAGCCACTAAGAATAGTGTTGGGAAAACACCCTCCCCCATGAAATGGGGGTGTTCGACACTAAGTGCTCAACTTGGGTGGGGCGCGAATAAGAAACACAAAACTACAAATATATAAGTATAGGTAACAATAACTCACCCAAAGTTCAGGTTTTTCTTTAACTAGCCTAAGAACACAACATCACTCAAGTCCGAGTCACAACTCACGTCAACCAAAACCCATTTGTCTCATTCTTTTTTCATGTTCTGCAACATTGTTCAAATAAGTTTATGCACTACTGGGAAACTAAACCATAAGAATAACCAAGGAAAGTAACCATTCAAGTATCAACCATAACATCCACACCTGGTTATGTCAATAGAGGATCCCACCCCAATTCGTGTTATAAACAAGGTAACCACCCGGTCTTAAAACTCCCAACCACTAAAACCATAACAACAGGGGATCCCATCCCCAATTCCACAACCATCGAGAGTATAAAAACAGGGGATCTCATCCCATCCCACATCTCCAACAACTGACCCACTGGGTATTTTCAGATTTAAAAGATTTAACACGCTCCATGATTTCAAATTCCGTGTGTTCTAACCGGGAGTTATCACAGAAGGTTTAATCCTGGTGCTTCTATTTTATTCAGACGGGTATACGTGATTAACCAATTTCACAGCAAGAGTTCATAATTACAAACAATCCATTTAAAAACATCACGAGGGTTTATAAGTGCACAGAGAAAGACCACCAACGACCATGATTTTCAGGAGGCGTAAGCCAACACAACTTCAACAAGAAGATCATAGTATAAAACGACATCAATGAGCACAGCCCCCCCTTCTTTCTTTATAGGATTCATTCATTATATTTAATTAGGTCTGGTTTATCCAATTCCACAGAATCAAAAGCACGCCCACCCCGTATGATACACAAAATAGAGAGGCGAAGGAGAAATTCCCTACTTGTTGATCGACGATCGACGCTTAGGCCGGGGGCGTAACTTCACGGATAACGATGCGGCACGTCCGATGCACCAGAAGCTATTCGTGAAAAGCCGTGATCAAGGAAAGGAGAAACCACGGCTAACCCTTAGTTTATAAGATCCACGGACGGTTGAGATGAGAACGTGAAACCGTGTAAGGCGTGGGGGTCGTGGGTTGACCACGCAGCCCCACTCGTCATTAAAGGGGGTTGAGTGGTTTAAACTGACTCATTAATTCATTAAATATCTAATTAAAACTTCTATGCGCGTTACGGGTCTTTAAAACACGCTCAAACAGTTCAAAATAGGGTTTAAAACCCTATTTGCGCAAAAAGGAGAGCTACTGGAAACAACTCGACAAGGCCGGGTGACGTTGATCGGTCGTGCCGATCGGTCTCACCGATCAGCCACGTTGATCGGTCTCACCGATCAGTCTCCCCGATCGGTGTCATCGATCGATCGCGCTGATCGGTCTCACTGAGACGCCACCCCTTTGGAACTTGATTTTGGAAAAGGGAAGGACCAACAGAGTCTGGGTCATCACATCATACATGTCCAAATGATTTCATCTTATATTCAGGTGAAAATGATTCATTGGATAGTTGTACCACATGTGGACAATCGAGGTATAAAGAAGCTCAACCAAGGAAGTCTGGATTGATTCCAGTAAAACAGTTGAGATATTTCCCCCTTACACCCAGGTTGCAGTGTTTATTTATGTCTCAGAACACAACGTCAATGACATCATGGAAAAAAAAACAAGATTTCAACTGATAAAATCTTGAATTATCCATCTGATGGTGATTCATGGAAACATTTTGACCATCTACATCCGTCTTTTGATTTAGAAGTCCGAAACATGTGATTGGGTATTTCTACTGATGGTTTCTGTCCGTTTGGTTCTTATTGTAGTCAGTATTCATGTTGGTCTGTCTTTATAACTCCGTACAATTTACCTCCATGGATGTTGATGAAGGATCCCTATCTGAGATGTGTTAATTTATCTCATTTAAGGACGAAGAGTTTTTAATTTCTATTACCGTCTTCAATTCTAGTCATGAAACCATTTTGATGGTTGAACCAGACTATAATATATATAATATAACTTATTTAATTTTATGGAATCTTTTTTTCCACATGATATTAATATATAAATCAAAATGAGTTCATTATGATCAAAAACCACCAATTAACCCAAACAATTATCATTAATGTTTTATATAATGATTCATCTTCACTCCCAATAACCAATCGAATTTTATAACTATGTAATATTATGTTTTTTAACTAATAACATACAACTTCTATTCTGTAAAACCATTCTCATTCTACATGTTTATCTGTATATAAATATAAGTAAACCAATCATGAAACCAAGGAAGAAAACACTCCCAAACAATGAAATCGAACCTCTTAAACCCATAAAGAAGGTTATGAATGAACTTAATAAGGATATAATAAATAAATTACATAAATAAGAGGTTCTATAAATATTAATTAATGAATTTAATTTGGTTATCAAAGAAACTAAGATCAAGTTAAGAACATCATCGGACTTAAGGTAAGAGTTTCTTCATCTCACTCCCATTTTTGTGAGATATTCCGTATTCACTAGTCTTACATGTGTATGGTGTATGTATAATTCCCATTGATGTTTAATATCATGAATAAATTTATTTTCATGATAATAAATGTATCATTTTATGATTATTAATTTTGGGGCATACTATTCAATTGATTACAAAGTTTTAATTATTTTATACCCAAACCTCCATTTTCATTCGGGTTGCTCTTATTCTCTACTCACCTCAATGAAATTTTTATTTATTACTATTTAATAATCATAAATTATATTTTAATGTTCTAAATATGTTAACTAATCATATTCCGTCTTTATTTTATGGGGTGTTACATGTTTTTAAATAATCTTTCAAAAACATTATTCCGAAATGCAAGCTGATTCAAGGAACTTCTCAAAATTATTACCTATTTTGAAGTTCACTCTAGAATATATTTTATGCAAGATTTATCTCTCTAAAATTGTACATTTTAACATGAAAAATATATTTTGTTTCATTTCAAGTTTTATGAAATCAAACATGCCTTTGTGCTTTAAATGCCTTTAATATTCTCCTTAAACCACACTAAAATATTTTATTTCTAAAAGATTCTTTAAAAACATTGTTTAAATGATTTCAAATCAATAATAATTTATTTAAGCCTAAAATATAATTTAAATGACCTTACATTTTATTTTCTGGGATGTACATGTTTACAATCTGATTTCATGACAAATAAAAATGATTTTCAAAAAGAACTCTTCTTTCTAAAGTAAAAATGATTTTTCTCATCTCACTTTAACTTTTATGAGATATATGCCTTGTTCACCACTTATTTATTGCTCGTGGTGTATTTACTACCCTTTGGTATATCATATCAAGAGTCTCCTTATTATCATGATTTTATAAGGCGTTATGATTTGAATGTTTCAAGGTGGTATGGTATACTTTGGAATGTTTAAGGATTATTTCGTCACGGATTTTCAATGGTATCATTTAAAAGCATCTTCATCTATGTAAAAATCCTTTGTTTAATCATTTAATTCACTGGGGTTTATCTCTTATTATATCATCCATCATGTTTTATTGAATGGTTTATGATTAGTTTGACTATGGATGTGCTATCTTGAAACCATTCACCAATTTATTCTGAATGGTTAGTGTTTATGCTTAATGTTTGGGGAAAGTTATTTACATTTCATATATTAGTTTCAATATGAATGTATATGTTGTTTATGTTTAAACCCATTCATATAAGGAATGTGTTAGACTTAGTAAGTGTCAAGTGAGGCCCACTATAGCCCCTTAGTGCATCAGTAGGTCTCCTGAGACAAACTATGGTCTTGGCATAAGGCCTTGACAAAATGGATATTTATGGTCTTAGAACAAGGCCTTGAAGGTATGGTTATGATGTCTAGCATTATGCATTCCCTCATTATGAAACTAGTAATTTAAAGTTCATGTGGTTTTTCAACTAGTATAATACCCATTATTATGTTTTATTATGGAAATATTTACTCAGTTCATATTCTTGCCATATTATGTTCAAGTTTATTTTTTAAAGGCATGTATTTTTAGTTATTCCCCATGAATAATGTTTATGTTTATGATATATTATACTTTATTTCTTACCCTTACTAAGAATCTAATCTCACCCGTTTCTTAGGTTTCATTTTCTCAGGACATGAAGAGGTTTATTATGAATGACCTGCAGGGATAAACTTAGAGTTGTGGATTTTCCCAATAAAACTTATATGTTTTATTTATTTTCAAGTTTTAATGTTGAACCTATGTATATATATAGTTTTCCAAAACTACTAAACTACTCGGTACATCAGGATTTGATTCCTTGTAATCATTCCAATGTATTAAAATAATTCACTGGATCCAGGATTCTGGGGTTGGGGAGTTACATGTGCACCCTTATATAGAAATATTAACTTGGACTATCTATTTTACATCTCATGGTTTTTTTAATTTCCTAAGAAACTTTTAGGATTATTACTTTAGATGCATATTGTGATTTTTTTGATGCAATTTTGTTTATATCCTAACAAACTCTTTACATCTAGGTATATTTCCTTATGACATAATGGATTCCCATCATAATACAAATGTTATGATATCCATTTTTCATGATAGTTGGAATATGGTTATGAGATATTTCCATTATTTTTGTAAAAAATCTTGAAATATAATGGAATTTTCTACAAGTTTCAACAATTACATTACTTACATCATGAATCTATTGTATAAAATGTGTGTTTAGGAATTGTTACATGCTACATTATTATGATCGATGAATGCTTGGTCAAGATATTCTTTGAAACGCTGGCCTAAAATATCTTATATCTTCTAACCATGAATATATTATACCTCACTCTCATTACTTAATCACTTAAAGTAATTTTATGAAGTATATATATATATATATACACATACCTCTAGCATACCCTTGGAATTGTTCACGTTCTCTTGATGAACTAATTTTGAAAGATTTGCGACTTAATCGTTATTTCTAAAGGTTTATTTGTCCAAAAATAAATAAGTATATACATCGATAATACCTATGGTTTTTAGTTATAATGAGTATAAATACCATAATTGGTATATCTTTGACATCTTGTTTTAGTTTTACTTGACAAAGAATTATCTTTCCACAAATATTTAAATAAGTCTTACATTTTATATTCATCACATATTGCTTATGATTCAAGTATCACTAAACTATTAATTGATTATTAGACACCACAAACAACATTCATTTCTGAACTTGTAATAATGCTTCTTTCTGTCCAATAGACACATGAGATAAATGTTTTGGTTATACTCAATAAAAGATCGAATTAAATCATTAACTTATAAATTAGAAGTTATGTGTTTTTCACCGTTGAATTAGGAATCACCCTTTCTCATCATCTTAGAGAATACACCTTACTTATTTTAATGTTTTTATTACTTGGTTACTATATTTATATACACATATGTAATAATCTTATTGTATTTAATACCTAAGTAGTATGTTAAAAAAAATTAGTTGCAATTGATGAATATAAACTGAAAAAGAAGCTACTACTTGATTATTTGATTTAGTTTATTTTGATTAAAATCCGATAGATTTATTTTGTGATATGTGAAGAAAATAACCTATTGTTTATTACCTCTTTATTTAAATGATGTTGAAAAGGTGCCTTTGGCTTTGGTCTTTACATTAGTCCTATTGCCTTGTCTTTCAACTTGTTCTCAACAATAACTAAAGATTAATCTTTCTTTAGTGTTTTTATTTACCTGGAGAACTTTACCTAAAATGAAATAAAGCGTTTACTCCATACTGTTTGTTTTGTAACAAAAAAAGAGACTGTATTAATGAGTGAAAATGATATAAGAATGGGAAACCTTTAAAGATCATTATTTGTCTTTCATATTTACACATAACCAGTGTAATTATCACCTTATTCATATCATGGTTCAATTTCTCCTAAAAAACATCTAGGAAATGAGACAACATGTAATTTCATCCTTTCCATGAGGAAATATCTACAACTGACATCAAACGTTTATGATAGCATTATGACATAAACATAATATACTTCATATATGAGTCACCTGTAAGCATATTGTACATTCTCTCTTCCTGAGGCGCCTTAACAGGTATTGGGGACACTAACACCTTGAATTTCCCATATTGTAGTATTGTGCACAAGCTCCTATACTACACATGAAAATTTGTGCTATTTTGAACATTAATTTTATCCAAATATTATCATAGTGTATCTTATGGCATTTCTTTCCATTTTTATAAAAAAATAAAATCTATAAAATCTTACTTTTATCTTGATTACTGATTTAGAAATTATTGAATAATTATATAATTAAATGTCTCCTATTATTTTATCAAATTATAGGAACCCTATGTACTAGAATCATAATACTCCGTCGCTTGAGTATTCTAGTAGCAAGGATCCTTGAACCTCCCCTCATAGTCAATAATCTATGACTATCCCACTACTCAAGGAGTTCATGGTAGAATTTTGATTGACCAACCACATTAACTCGTGGATCCTTGATTAGTTGAGTGAAGTTCCAAATTATAAAATCATAAACTTTATTTTCTCAATGATTTCCTCTAAAGTGATAACAAGTTATCTATGACTAATCCTTAATATCACTTTAGTTAATTTAACCCATCATTCTCATAATAACTCCCTTGTATTAAGTGGCACCCTAACCTATGGATGACCGAGAACCCTGAACACCTAGTTGTGTTCAAATTCAAATAATGAATGGCATTTTTGACTTAATATTTATTTGAGGGTTTTTTGTGTTTTTCTCAATGAGGGTAATCCATTTCTATTAATATGGTTCAATCTATGTTGTTGTTTCACAACTGAACATTAATAGAAAAAAAATTCATTGATTCTTTATGCATTTTACTATTTATTATTTTATGTATTTTCCCGCTGTTATAAAATGCATATAATATAAACAAATTCATAAAGTAAATAAACCACCCGACTAGTCTTGAGCATCTAAAACTGGTTGATCCATTTAAACTCAATGGACTAAAAATGACCTAGGGATAACATACCTAATTCATAACTTGACCCTCGATGCAGATCATCCCCATCCAGCATATCCACTTCTCATCTAGAGTACCATCTCATCTTGGTAGGGTCGACATCTCATCTAGAGTACCACCTCATCTTGGAAGGGTCCACATCTTATCTAGAGTACTGCCTTGCCTTGGAGGAGTATATGTTGTTAGAGTTGGTGCCCTAGAAACCAACATCTTTTTACTTTATGATAAACCTTTATTCATTGGATGAATATTAAATAAACTACTTATCAAATCATGATTTTTCTTCTGCTTGAAAAAATATGTGATAATGTCCTATGAATAGATGTGCACTAAAAGTCATAGTGGATCCCTGCTATGATGAGAACCCAGAAGTACCATGACACTATTCTTGAATATATATTCTATGGATGAATGATATAATTTCAAGGGACACAAATTATATATGCTATTAGGGGTGGGGACTCATGAAACTTTGAGGCACCTTCTCGTGGTGTGTGCCTTTTTTAATATATAAGAGGATATTATGAGAACAAGACCCTACAGTAAGAAATCCACATTTATAAGTGTTATTTGATGTTCCAATTTGTGGATGTGTATATTGGTCTGTATAATTTAAGATTATTATTAATGTGTATTATGACTCACACACTTAGATGTATTGATGAAAATTGTGATGACAGATGTTCGCGGTGAGGTAGGATATGTTGAATGCGTCATGAGTAATACTACATTAATGAATAATGAGAGAAATGATTTTTCACTTATACAAAAGTAGATATCTTAGGACCTTTGATGGAAATGATATAGACTACTAAATCCATGTTCGTAGTGTTATCTAGGAAAGTTCAATTCCAGGAAGTCAAAGAATGAGAAATCAAGCACAAGAGTTGATGGAACTTGCATGCAACCCACTTGATTGGAGATATCGGGACAAAGAGATTATATTATATAATAATTGTTCATATGAGGTGACATGTCATTGTGACATCAACTTCTTTATCTTGGGTGCCTCAACCCATTACTAGATAGTAATCTTGGATTTTAGGAAAGCCTGCCTAATGCCAATGAGAAAGAGGCCTAGAGGGTCACACACTAAGTGTAGCCAGTATCTCAGTTAAATAATTTATTTATTTAACAAGTTTAATAAATATTATTCCTAGTTGTGGTTTAATAAATATTCAAGTATGCCTGATCACATTTATTTCATCTCTAGTTATTTGAGAGAATATATTGAAGATGGAATATTTATTTATCAGTGAATAATGAAGTTATATTTATTCAATAAATAAATAGTCAATATCCAAGGCTTGATAAATATTGAAGAGGATTGGCGGACCAAGTTATGGGTCTGGTGAGAAATAATATTGAATATTTTTTGGTTATATAATATTTAAATATAACGTGAAAGTTAAGCACATGTCATGGAAATAATAGCATTGCTATTATTATTTGACATGAAGTTTTCACATGGAATAATAAATTAAGTAATGACACTTGTGCTAATTATTTTTTATTACCTAGTGAATTAAATTCTTTAATCACATGTCATGGAAATAATAAAATTACTATTATTATTTGACATGGGGTTTTTATATGGAATAATAAATTAAGTAATGAAACCTGTTCTAATTATTTATTATTACCTAGTGAATTAAATTCCTCGTTATGTTATTATTTTCTATATAAGACAAGGGGTCATTCCACCAGCTAACCAATCATTGTGTGCACAACATCATTGGAGAAAATCTATTGAGCCTAGATAACTCTTCCCTCTCCAAGAATGATCTCAATAATGAGAGATATCCTCCTCCACTAGATCAAGGAGAACTCTTTAGAAGTGATTCTCTTGGAGATCGAATGTGGACATTGCAAGCGCAAGGATCTTCCGTGCTAGCACCCGGAGACTCCTTTAGTGATGTCCAAAGATACACGGAGCATGTGTGGATCACCACTAGAGGATTTTTATCCTTGGATTCTATATTTCAACGAAGCCTCACCTCATACCCATGGTCAGATGCATCAATGAAAAAGAATCACCTTGAAGGTAACTCTATAATTTATTTAAATTAATTATAAACAAAATATGTTGATCCTCTCTTCTCAGTTTTGGGTTCTCTCCTATGTCTTTTATCTTTGATTCAATTATATGGATATTGGCATTCATAGTCGTATTAATCTCAGATTAATCATCAATTATGAAAATTTGAAAAGTTGGGTTCACACCCATACTACACTTCCACTATGCCCGGAACCTACAAGTGGTATAAGAGCCAGTCATATTTTCATTTATAATTATTTAAATAGTTTTTTGATGATTTATGATTTAATAATTTAGTTTCTAAATTCATGTTTAATCATTATTTTAATCTGAATTTCAAGATATATTCATACCTTATCATTTCTCATAGATCTAACAAAAATAAATAATTTTATGATTAAAGTTAGATTGAGGATTTCACCAGGAAGCACCGATGGTTCTGTATAGATAATAAAAGAATACACGCTGTATAGTTGGATCTTCACGCCGTGTATTTTTGTTCAATGCATCAGGAGTAATTCAGAATTTACTTAAGCTGTGTGCATTAATGAAACGTGATATAGTTAATTATTACACAGCGTGTTGACTAGGATAGACTGGTGCACAATTAGCTGGACTACACATCAGGTGGCCCACTGGACACAACATGTAGTCCCTTCAGGCTAGGGTTAAGTCGTGTATCCCATACATGGCTTGCCCGGCTGGTGACTATGTATCACGGAGTCTACATGGAATGTGGCCCAATGGAAACACCGTGTACTCTAAATATTTCTTATGTACACCTCACACGCCGTTTTCCCAAGCATGTACTTCAGATTGATGGTGAGGAGGGTACACCCCGTGTAGTCAGATCTACACACCATGTACTGTTTCCAAATTATGAAAATTTAAAAATTTATTATTATATTATGAAACCATTGAGACATGTAACTTCATGTGGGCATAAATCTAAGACACAACATTTGATAGGTGTTTGATATATATATATATACATAAATGTTTAATTAATATCTACATAATGTTCCAAGATCTGCACATCATGTATGAGCTATATAACAATTATAATTCTAAGTGCATGCTACATGTCACAAAGAATAAAGTGTATACAAGTATAAATACATGATGGGTAGTTTTGGATGGGTATTCACTAGGTTTCTTCCAAGGTACAAGTTATGTACAAGGTTATGGATGAGAATCTCAAGGAAATTCAGAAAAGGATTAAGATAAAATGGATTGATTAATTAAAGATAATTATTAATCGATTCGAGCATAATTTATCTTAATAAGAATGATTAAATAATTTAATTCTAGTTTTATTAAATGCATAATTCATTGTATGTATGTGGATTATAATGAGCTAGACCAGACCTTTGTATGTGATTGGTTCCCTTTTAATGTATTTATCAAATTAAAATTGTTGGCCTGCATGCCTTCTCCTCATTAATATGTAGGGACTGTGTGCCCATATTTTCTTTTATGTAAACCCCCTTTTACCCCTCACCTGCATGTGAGTTAAAAGAATATGTAATGGATGGAGCTCCCAAGCTAGTGGATGCGGTTCAAGTTAGGAGCCAAGATAAAACCAATCCAAGGAAATACAAAGGTGGATAGGTGGAAAGCTGTAAACACAAACCTTAAACAGTTCAAGGTGTTTCCTCCCTAGGTCAGGGTTAGTTTATCAATCGCTATATAAAGTAACCAATAGTAAAGCTGATGATCATACCCTTTATTTTATTTCTGTCAGTTTTATGGTTATTCATTATGGATGTTTAACGTGATCACATAATTAATGAACTAACAAATATACAAGATGGAACTAAAATAAAAAATGGCTTATGCATAAATATTATCTATACATGGATAATCACTTAAGTATATCCCACTTAATAATAAAAATCATGTGAAAAGATAATAAGTGGCAATTTACGCACAAAGGATAAAATCCATCAATTAAATATTAAGTTAGTATATCCTTCCATTACTTCGGTTAGAATCAAACCATAGTTCAAGGTGCTTGACCAACCCTAGTTAGGGTGTTTTTTATTTTTTGGGGAATTCTAATTTGAAGTTATGGGTTGACTTAACTTATTTTACATTAAGGGTTGACTGCCCTAGTAGGACTTGGTGTAATTGAAAGATGAAAGTTGAGGAAATCCAAAATTAAGAATTTCTATATTGGGGATTCCACTCAACATATCAAGGAGCTGCGAGTTAATAAAATTGGCATTTGGAATGCCTACCTAAAAACTTTCAAGTTACTTGAACAACCCTATTTGGGGTAATGCAAAGGAAAATATGGATCCTTGATGCTAGAATTTATAGGAAATAATATATTCTAAAGCCAATGGTGAGGGATATTGGGTTTCCAAAAAATATTAGAATACTAATAGATATTAATTTATTTATTTGTCTATGTTTATCAAGATAATGTACTAAAACTCTTCTCATATTAATTTTTAGAAATAAAAATCAAAATGAAATAAAACATATCATTGTGATCCATACCCAAGAAAAAAAACCTTATCACCGACACTAATTTCCAAGAGTGTTAAAGCCACCTTCGAGTTATCCTTCGCTATGAGAGGAAAATTTATGTGCAGCAAGAGACTTTACTAGTTAAGCATGTAAATGTGGTGAGTGGTGAGGAAATCTCTGTGTATGAGAAACATCTGAATGACACTAAAAATGTTCAGTTGCTCATTCTATCATCCATGACCAATGATATCTTGAAGAAAAATGAGGAAATTGATTCTTATATCATGATGTATCACCTTCAGGGTCTCTATCAAGAGAAGGTGAGATAGGCGAGGTATGAGATCTCCAACAATTGTTTCACTACTAATCTTAAAGAGTCTACGCTAGCTGGACCACATGTAGTCAAGATTATTGGCTACATTGAGTGTCTGGACATCTTAGGGATTAAATTCCCAGATGATTTGTGTATAAATATTATACTATCATCGATGCCTAAGATCTTATCTAGTTTTATTATGAATTATAATATGATAAATAATGAGAAGATTCTATCAGAGCTTCTTACCTTGATTTTCCAAGTTGATAAGGATATGGGGTGTGAAAAACCCAGAGTCCTTATGGTTAATAAAAAGAGGAAGTAAAAGGAAAAGAGGCCTAAGATTTATAAACAATCTAAAGCCTCCAAGAACTGTCCGAACAAGAGGAAGAATATCTATAGGTAGGGAAAAGAAAAGGATGCAGTATGCTTTTCATGTGGAATGTTAGGTTACTGGAAGAGGAACTAAACCCAACGGCCAGATGAATCCAAAGGATAATTCATTATCGAGTGAAATATTTTCATTTCTACACATTGGGTATTAGATATAGCTTGCCAGGCTCACATCTTTATTCAAATGTAGGAACCATGTAGATTCTAAAAAATTTCCAGAGGCGAGGTGGATCTGCGAGCTACCAATGGTGTGAGGCTGACTACTATTTACATTGGTGAATACCACCTCATATTGTCGATAGAAATGATTTTGGTTTTACATGGATGTTATTATGTACCTAGTGTTACCAAGAACATAATTTATGTATCAGTTTTATATACAGATGGATTTATTTTCAAGTTCGTAAATATTTTTTTTTTACTTTTATAAGGAAAACATATGTTATGGTATGGAAAATTTAAATAATCGTATGTATGTATTAAATTATGAGAACCAAGTGTTGACAATTGATAACGAACCAAGTTCACATGACCCATACAACACCCAGTTGTGGAATCACCCCCTTGGTCATGTAAATGAGAAGCGCCTGACAAAGCTTCATCAACATGGTTATTTAGACTCTTTCAAGCTAAAAAAACTTGATAGATGTCATGGTTGTTTATTAGGGAAAATGACCAAACCACCATTTGGTGGACAAGGTGAAAGGGCCACAAAGCTTCTAGTATTGTTACACACTAATGTGTTGGGACCATTTCCAGTAGAGTCTAGAGGTGGATATTCTTACTTCATTAATTTTACTGATGAATTGAGAGTAGATATGAATATGTATACTTAATGAAGTACAAGTATCAATCCTTTGATAAATTCAAGGAGTTCAATAATGAAGTAGAGAATCAACTTGGTAAGAAGATAAAGAATCTTTGATTGGATCAAGGTGGAGAATATCTTAACTAAGAGTTCATTGAACTTTTACGGGAGTCTAGGATTATATCTCAACTCAATCCACCTTATACACCACAATGGAATGTTGTTATTTAAAGGAGGAACTGTACCTTATTGGAAATGGAAAAGTCGACGATGAGTCATGTAGATCATCCATTATCTTTTTGGGGATATTCATTGTGAACTGAGACATACATATTAAACCAAGTACCAACTAAGGAAGAAAATGGGTTTCCCTTCGAGCTATGGAGTGGAATGAAACCCAATTTGTCACATACATGTGTATGGAGATGAAAGGCATTTGTTAAGGCTTTCTCAGGAAACAAACTAGCACCCCAGGGAATGAAGTGTGTCTTTATAGGGTATCACAAGGAAACAATGGGATACTACCTATACAACCCCTTAGACAAGAAAGTGATTGTTTCCAGATAGGATGTCTTTATTTTGAGGGATAACATCCTCAAAAAGTATAGTGGGAGAAATATTGAATTCGATGAAGTTGATGCCCAAGATACACAAGAGTTGGTACAGGAAAAAGTTCCACAGATCCCTGTAGAAGATGTAGTTCCTGAAACAAAAGTACTGTGTAGGAGTACAAGAGAGGTAAGAGAACCAGAGAGATATGGTTTCCTTGTCACCGAGGATGGAGACTCATTATTTTTGGACAATGATGAACCTCTCTCCTACAAAGAAGTAGTATAAAGATCATAAGTTGCAAGATTTCTATAAGTAAATTTTTTTTAAATGGATTCCATGTATCAGAACCATGCCTGGGTTTTGGTTGATGCACCAGTTGATTTAAATCTTGTTGGGCATAAATGGGTATTCAAGAAGAAACTAGACATGAAAGTTCATTTTAGTACCTATAAAGCAAGGCTAGTGGCCAAGGTTTTTAAATAGAATCAAGGAATTGAATATGATGAAACCTTTTCACCAGTTTCCATGTTTAAATCTATAAGAATCATACTTGCCATAAAATATTTCCATGACTATGATATTTGAAAGATGGATGTCAAAACTGAATTCATTAATGGGAACCTTTAGAAAGATGTCTATATGACAGAACCAGAACGGTTTGTGACACCAGGTGATTCTAAAAGGGTTTGAAGGTTACAAATATCCATTGATGGATCAATAAAAGCATCATGGTTATGGAAAATTTGACTCGATGAAACCATAAGAGAATTGGGTTTCATTAGTAATGAATGTGATCCATGTGTTTACAAGTAGTTTAATGGGAATTTGGTAATTATCCTAGTATTCTATGTTGATGACATATTGCTTATTGGAAACAACATACTAGTCTTGCAGTCAATCAAGGACCAGTTGAGCATGTGATTCTCAATGAAGGACTTAGGTGAAGCAACCTAAATTATTGGGATCAAGATCATTCGTGATATTTCCAAGATGCTTCTTGGACTAAGTCAAAGTAAATACATTAACTAGATACTAAATATATTTAGTATTGAACAATCTAAAATGGGATTGGTTCTAGTGTCACATGGTATACATCTTTCCAAGAAAATGTGTCCCCAGAAACAATATGTGAAAGATAGGATGGGTAAGATTACATACACTTTAGTGATATGATCTATCATGTATGCCATGTTGTGTACCAGACTTGATGTTTTCTATGCACTGAGTATGGTAGGAAAATATCAAGAAGATCTAGGAGAACATCACTAACTACTGTCAAGAATATCCTTAAGTATTTGAGAAAATTTAATGATATGTTCCTGGTGTATACAGGCGATGAGGATCTTGTCATCAGAGGGTATGTTGATGATGGTTTTCAGATAGATCAGTGTGATCTGAAGTCACAATTAGGATATCTTTTCTGTCTCAACGGAGGAGCTATGAGCTAGAAGAGTTCAAAGCAGCCAGTTGTTGCTGATTCTACAAGCAAAGTCTTAATATATAATGACTTCTGATGCATCCAAGGAAGCCATATGGATTCAATCCTTTTTCCAGGAGATTTATTTGGTTCCTAATAGTAAATATCTCATTACATTGTATTGTGATAATATTTCAATGGTGGATCTTGAAAAATAGACAAGGTCACATCAATAGAAAAAATCACATACTCTAAAAGTATCACCTCTTAAGGGATTTATATCAAAGGGGTGAAGTTTTAGTGAGTAGAGTGTCCATGGAATAGAACATAGAGGACCCTTTACTAAAGGGCTATCTCAATAGAAGTATGAGAATCATGTGAGAGCTAGTGGATTGAAGGTTGTTAGTAGTTGGATCTAGTGAAAGTGGGAGTCTCTTGGAGTTGGTTCCCTAGAAACCAACTTATTTTTACTTTATCATAAAACTTTGTTCATTGGATGAATATTAAATAAAATAATTATCACATCATGATTGTTCTTCTGTGTGACATAATATGTGATAATTTCCTAAGAATAGACATTACACTAAAAGGTCACAACAGATCCCTACAATGATGAGAACCCGGAAGTTCCATGACATTATTCTTGAATATATGTTCTATGTCAAAATGATATCATTTGAAAGGAAAGAAATGATAAATTCTATTAGGGGTGGGGACTCATTAAACTTTTTGGCACCTTCTCATGGTTTTTTCCCTTTGTAATATTCAGGAGGATATTATGAGAACAAGACCCGCCAATAAGAAATATACATTCATAAGTGTCATTGGATGTTTCTATCTGCGGATGTGTGTATTGGTACTTAGACTTTAAGATTATTATTAATGGGTATTATGAATCATGCAATTAGATGTATTGACAATAACCATGATGATAGATGTTCACGGTGAGGTAGGATATGTTGGGTGTGTCACGAGTAATACTGCATTAATGAATAATGCGATAAAGGATTTGTCACTTCTATGAAAGTAGATATCTCAGGCCCTTTGATGAAAATGATATAGCCTAACTAAATCCATGGACATGGTGTTCTCTTGGAAATTTCAATTCTGAGAAGTCAAATAATGAGAAATTGATCACATGGGTTGATGGTACTTGCATACAACTCGCTTGATTGGTGATATTGAGACAAAGGGATTATATTACACGATAAACCTTCATATGAGGTGAAATTTCATTGTGACATCAACTTATTTCTCTTGGGTTCCTTGAACCATTGCTAGATAGTAATCATGTACTTTAGGAAAGCCTGCCTAATTCTAATGAGAAAGAGTCCTAGAGGTCCCCACACTCAGTGTAGCCAGTATCTTAGTTAAATAATTTTTTTATTTAACAAGTTGAATAAATATTATTCTCGTTTGTGGTTTAATAATTATTCAAGTATTCCTGATTTCATTTATTTCATCAATTATTATTCGAGAGAATATATTACAGATGGAATATTTATTTATCAGTGAATAATTCAAATATATTTATTTAATAAATAAATAGTCAATATTCAAGGCCCGATAAATATTGAGGAGGATTGGTGGACCAAGTTATAGGTTTGGTGAGAAATAATATTAAGTATTATTTGGTTAAATAATATTTAAATATAAAATGAAAGTTAAGAACATTCCATGGAAATAATAACATTACTATTATTATTTGACATGGGGATTTCACATGGAATAATAAATTAAGTAATGACACCTGTGCTAATTATTTATTATTACCTGGTGAATTAAATTCGTTAAGCACATGTCATGAAAATAATAACATATCTATTATTATTTGACATGGAGTTTTCACATGGAATAATAAATTAAGTAATGGGACCTATGCTAATTATTTATTATTACATAGTGAATTAAATTCCATGTTATTTTATTATTCTCTATATAAGCCAATGGGTCATTCCACCGGCTAACTAATCGTTGTGTACACAACATCCTTAGAGAAAAGCTATCAAGCCTAGAGAACTCTTACCTCTCTAAGAACACTCTCAAGAAAAAGAGAGATCCTAATCCACCAGTTCAAGGAGAACACTTTGGAAGAGATTCTCTAGGTGATCGAAGGCATACATCATAAGTGCAAAGATCTTCCACACTAGCACCCGGAGACTCCTTCAGTGATGTCCGGAGATACATGGAGCACGTGTGGATCACTACTAGAGGATTCATATCCTTAGATTATACACCAAAATGAAGCTGCACCTTAGACCCATGGTCGGACACATCAATGAAGAATAAATCACCTTGGAGGTAATTCTATAATTAAATTAAATTAATTATAAACAAAATATGTCGATCCTGTCTTCTCAGTTCTGGGTTCACCCCTTTGTATTTTATCAATTGTTCAATTCTGTGGATACTGGAATTCATCCTTGTATTGATCCCAGATTAATCATTAATTATATAAATTTATAAAGTTGGGTACATGCCCATACTACACTTATGCTACGCCCAAAACCTACACATGTCTTACTTTGTCTTCATCAAAATACAAAAATACTTGCACGTAGGTGAGAGGAACTCGAGAGTGAAATGTACATTAGATAAATTGGACACATAGACCCTTATACATTTTGACCAAAAAGAAATGATGATGCCCAAACTGTCTTAATTCTTTACAATCACCGTACACAATTATAAATAATTAAATAAATAAAACAAACATGAAAAGGTCGGTGGTCAAGTCAAATCAGCGGGTAAAAGTAAAGTGCGATAAAAAATTAAATTGTAATAAATTAAATATGAGGGTATTAAATAAAATTAAATTAATTAAATAAATTCAAATAATTTAATTATATTTAGTCCCTTAATTAATTTAATTTTAATTTCAAAAAATTAATTAATTAATTAAATTTAATTTCAAAAATAAATAAATTCCCCCCAAGTATTAAATTATATTTTAAACCCCAAATTAATATTTTAATTAATTAAATTTGATTCTGAAATTAAATTAATTAATCATATTAATTTTGTTTAACTTGGGCCCTACTAACCCACACAATCCCAATGCAGGTCGCACCGAACCCACACAGACTTGTTTTAGGTCATGCAAAGCCCGTTCATGGTTTTTTTGGGCCAAGCAGGTCCAACCAGACATATTCTGGGTTGGGTAGACTCACCTAGGCTAGTTTTGGGACAAATCAGATCCAACTGGAACCCAAAAATAGGCGGGAAGGGGATATCTCATGGTGGAATCCTGAAGCCTGTGCCGACCGTGGTCAATCCTCTGAGTAGGATGATAGCGGTGATTGAGCAGCGGGAACACTCAGTCTCAGTGAAATAGCACCATGGTCTATCCATGGAAGGAGGGTTGGATTTCTAGGTTGGTGACTATATCTGGTCACCGGCATCCTGGACGACAAAGGAGGCAGGGTGACACACCTGGTTGGAATGGTTGGATGGGATCTGGTCGGATCCATCCAAATTAGGATATTAACAATGAAGATTCTATATGGGACCATCGATGAGGAGGGAGGCTGGGAGCCATGGGAGAGGGTTATGCGGATAGTGGTTAATCCATGGGGTGAGGCTATAGACCATTGTCTTGACCAGACAGTATGGTGGGGCAAAGGCACATCACAGTGGTCCAGCGAGGGGGTGTCCTGGTTCCGACTGGGCAACAGTTATCTGGTCCTCACGAGGCAGTGAGGAGGTGTGGTCAAGATCTTGGCTATGGCATGAAGGGAAGGAGGATGCACCATTTGGGAGAGAAAATGGGGTTTTTCGATAGTGGTGGTGCATAGGTGGTCCAACCATAGAGGTGGGATGGCGGAGCACCATTGAGGGAGGAGGGAGACACCAATGGAGGTTGTGCGGGCGGTTCCAACTATGGTAAAAGGAGGCCACGTCCATGGGAGGAAGATAGAGTGAAGAGGAATCCCATAGGGGGCTGGTGGTGCCGATGATGAATAGGGGTTGAAGAGGGAGGCTAGATCCGCATGGCGACACTCAGGCTCGAGCGGGTGGCTGATAAGGGGGACCCCCATTAGAAACCCCCTTTTTTGTTGTTGTTTTGTTGACTAATATAGTTTCCCACTAGTTTTTCCAAGTCTCTTTACCAACCCCCATAAATGATTCATTTTTTTCTAAATCATATTGGTTAGAATTAAATTTTAAATGAAAAAAATATTTTATAAATTAAAATAAACTATTTTAATTTGACAATTCCACAAAACTGTTGGAATAAAAATTGGCTGGAAAACACTATTCTGACCATGTTGTCCAGCCTGAATAGTTTGGATTAATAAAAATCCCCACTAAAAAATTAAACAGATAAAAAAAAATAAATAAAAATATGTTTAAAATTTATTACTCGAAATCAATGAAATCAATTTTTATTAAAAACTTTAGATGATTGTAACCTGGCCATCCGATATCAGATTGACTCACTACCAGCAGAATTGAGACTGAATTAATACTCTCTAATTAATTTTAATGAAACTTAATTTTTCTTGGATCATATAATATATGTGATTGATCTGATACCAATTTAAGGTACCAAAGTTCTCAACAGAAGTAGGTGGGTTGGAGATTTTAGATTCTTTCATTATCGGGATGACGATACTTATTGTCTCTGATGATCTGAGCCTTAGTACGGTCAGCAGATCTTTTTTAAATTAAAGAGAGCATAAAAACATAAATTAAAAACACACCTTTTTGATTTGAATCTATGCTCGAAATCTTCTTGTTTCCAGTGATCGCTGCTTGAAGGATCCAAAGTAGAATCCCTCAAAATTCCCGCTTATTATTAAAAAAACCTAGAATATTAAAATAATAATCGTTCGATTAATATTATTAGTCATATTTACTTAAATTATAAATAATTTTAATAAATAAATTCAACTCAATTATTCTTTACTTGAATAATAATGAATTTATTTTTTTTTTGGTGATCAGTGACTTGGAAAACACTCTAACCCCATGACAGGGCCCACCATGTCCAATTTTCCTATTTGACTGAATATAGAGTATTCTTAAATATACTATTGTGTGTGACCCTCTAGACCCTTTTCTTGATAGTATTGAATAATATTTACAGACCAAGTTTAGAGTGTAATAATTCATCAAGGACCCTAAAGAGACAAGGATAGTCATAACAACGATAATCAACCTATGAACACATACTATGTAATATAATATATTTGTATTTAGATATCTCATAAAGTATGACACACACTTGTGTCATTGTCCTTCCTTGATTTATTGATTTTTTATCTAATTGGATGGATTTACCCTCAACCACCTTGGTCAAGGACTTATGAAGGCACTACCATCCTAATTAACTAGGCTTGAGATATATTACTTCCTCAACTTAGAAGCGAATTTTTTTATCTTTATCATTTAGTTAATGCCGTACCACCAATGACACACCCAACACAAGATACCTCACCATGATTTCATTATCATGGATTTTTCCTTGCATCAAAGTACACGATCAAATGGAACACATTGATAATGATCTCATGTCAGGAGACCAATACACATGTATGTAGACAGGAACAACCAATGACACCCAAAACATGTGATGTTTCTATTGGTAGGTCTATCCTCATGATATCACTACTAGATATCACCAAGTTCAAACTTCATGAGAAGAAGTCTCAATGCTTATGATCCTGCAACACCTGATAGTAAGAAATTAACTGTTTCCAGTCAGTATGATGTATATAGACCACATGGCCTTTGTTTAATATTAATGTCATAGTTTCTCAAGGTTCTCATTATATCCTAATACCTTATATAACCTTTTGATATGAAAATTAATCTATGGAAATTATCATTTAATAGTGGAAACATAAATATCTACACTAAAATGGTAAGTAATACATCATGCATACCTCACTGTATACATGATATGGTAATCAAAATTAATTTTCAAGTTGGGTACAGAGAACCCACTATTACAACTAGAACCTTAAAGGGATGAATCTAGAGATCATTCTCAAGTGTTTCTTTATCAGAAACCACCATCTTTTCAAGGATCAAATGATCTTCAAGAGGTTGAGGATTGGTTGAAAAATATTGAACTTATTTTTGATTTCTTGGAAACACTATTATTTATAAAGGTAAAATGTTCAACCTTTAAGATTAAAGGGCCTAGAAAGAGATTGTGGGAATCAATGGTAATTATGAATAATCATGATGTCTTGGAGTGGAAATAATTTATATTTATTTCCATTGATCAGATCTATCTAGAGTCTATGGTCTTAGTGAAGTCCATGAAGTTTCTCAACCTTCAGTAGGGTGATAGGACCATGACACATTATATAAACCATTTTACTGATCTTGTTTGGTTTTCACCTAAGGTTGTGTCCAATGAGAAACTGAAGGCACAAATATTTGAGATGGGTCTTTGTTTTGATATCTGGTCATAGTTTCTATTTTTGAATCTCACTTCTTATATTAACATGTTAGATAGATCATTGATGGTTGAGCTTGATCTGGATGGTAATTCATGGTTGATGAGAGTTCCTTTTACTCACAGTGGTAGTTTTGTGAGTTCCTTTAAAGTAAATAAAAGGTGTGATGAGTCTCATTGTGGTTCTTGATAGTAGGTTCCATTCATACCTCCTACAGTTCCTAATAGAGGGCCTTTGACTTGCTTCCAATGTGACAATGTTGGGCATTCGAGATAGGTTTTTTACTGAGGCACCCAAGATCTATAGTTCGTGTGGTCACTCAGGACACCTACAAAAATTATTCGATTTCTTTTCTTCTCATCATAGTTTCATGGGATCATAAAAATCAAAAAGTAATATGGTTTAACCAAATGATTTAAGAACTAAGTGGTTTCATCCATCGACATCCGGAATGAAGCCTCTTTACATAATGTAATAGTCTCCATAGGAAGCTGATATGGGTCCAGTGACTATGAGAGACACCATCACTACAGATTCATCTTTAGTGACCTCTTTATTTGATATTGGCGTGTCTCACTCATTTATATTGACTCAAGTTATGAATTTTATGAATCTTCCTATAGAGATTTTGTCTTATATGATGGATATTACTATAACCCTTGGAAAAAAGAGAGAGCAGGGTGTTTAGTTTCATGATTGTGTTTTCAATCTATCAGATATTGAACTTACCTATAGATTTCTGGTTCTCTAAATAAAACCTCTTGATGTCATTTTTGGGATGGATTGACTAATTACTCATAAGCCCAATATTAACTGTTACTTTGGCAGGTCTCCTTTACTGCACCTAATGAAGTGTGTCATATCTTTTAGGGATAATGAGACCTGACACCAAGTAGAGATAATTATTATTTTCTAAAGTTGGTTAGGGTAATATAAATGTTTTATTTTGACTTGGAGTGACAATCATTGAGTTATGATCTCCCTCCAGTTTTCATCGAGTTTTATAATGTTTTTCCTTCTAATTTCTCTAGATTTCCACTGACAAGAGAGGTTTAGTTTAATATTGATTTAGTATATGATACTCATCCAGTGTATATTCCTTCTCACTATATGGAATCTGTGGATCTGAAAGAGTTGAAATCACAATTTTATGATTTTTTAGAGAAAGGTTTTGTACGTACAAGTGTTTCAACTTGGGTGGTTCTTGTTTTATTTGCAAAGAAAGCTAATGGGTCACTTCACCTATGTGTTGATTACTAGAAACTCAATCATGTTACAGTGAAGAAAAAGCATCTGTTACCACAAATTGATGACCTGTTACCATATATTGATGATCCATTTAACCAGTTAAAAGGGGAAAAGTGGGTTTTAAAGATTGATCTTCAATCAAATTATCATTAGTTGAGAATAAAATAATCCAAAATTCAAAAGATAGCCTTCAAGAGTAAGTATTTATATTATGAATATCCTTTTATGTTATTTGGTCTAACCAAATATCCTGCAGTTTTTTATGGATTTGATGAACAAGATATTTCATGAGTACCTTGACTCATTCGCAGTGGTATTTGTGGATGACATCCGATCTTACTCTTAGTTCGAGGAGGAACATGTGAATCATTTGAGAGAAGTCATAGAAACCTTGAGAAATCATCGACTTTATGTAAATATTTAAAAATGTAATTTATGGATTCAAGAAGTGAAGTTATTGGGACACATGGTCTCAAAACATGGTGCTTCAGTTGATCCTAAGAAGGTGAAAGTTGTTATGATATGGGAGAAACTACATAGTGTTTTTGAGATTCAAAGCTTCTTGGGTTTGACAAGATACTACTACTGATTCGTCAAATATTTCATGAAGTTGGATTCTTTGATGAAAAATATCACTCAGAAATAAGTGAAGTTCATTTGTGATGAGAGATATCCGATTTATTTTGTTGAGTTGAAACACCTTTTGACTTCTGCAAGGTCCAGAGGCCAGGCAAGACTATGTGGTCTTCTGTGATGTATTAGGTTTGGGTTTGGGTTGTTTCTTTATTCAAGGTGATCACATGGTAGCCTATGGTTCTAGACAGATTAATCCACTTGAGAAGAATCATCCAACCCATGATATTGAACTCTTATTCATGATTCATGCTCTAAAGAGTTTGTGAGATTACCTTTTCAGGGGAAGGTTTACCATTTATTCTAACCATAATAGTTTGAGTTATACCTTCTCCTAAAAAGATCTGAATCTAGACAGATGCGTTGGGTGGAGTATGATTCATCCAAATGATATCATTAAATCCTCTAACTAAATCAAATTAGATATTAATATGAAACCTGAACCACACTAACTAAAAAGGCATAACATAATGATAGTACGAGGTTGAATCCACAGAGATCAAGGAATGTAGTGATGAAAAATCTTGATCAAAGGTCAAGTCATCCAAATTTCAATTGATTTTATTTTATTAAACTAATTAAATGACACAAATAAAATAAATATAATCAGATATAAAAATTATACCATAGAGGAACCAGTTTCCTGAGTAGATTTTACCGAATAAATTAATTAAACTTTGCTTGCAAAATAATCATTTTAAATAGGCACACCACCATTCAATTTTATTTATATAAGAAATGATCAATCCTAATAAGTCATTCCTAATATATTAATTCATCATGGTTTGAAAAACCAAAATAACTAAAGCACATTAGGATTAGATTTCCAAAATAGAAGAATAATCTAACTCAATGGTCATGAAAAAATTATCTCAATCATGTTGGTGTTTGTTCATTATTAAAGGAATATGTTTAATGGATCAATGATGAATAAAATAAGACCCCATGCACAATATGATATAATTTAATAAAATCATATTACATGGAAAGGTAAATCATACTTTTATGTTATTCTCCCCTTTTATCGATTCCACTCTCCCCTATAAGTTTAGCTAGTCATCGTCATGTGGTCTCCAATGATGAATAAACTAAATCCCACAAAGAAGAGAATATATCAAAAAGAATGACAAAGATAATGAATAGGAATATGGATTTGAATTAAAATAAAAACCATTCAACATCAAAATGAATTGAATAAAATAGTAAAGCTAAAGAAAAACCTATCTAAGAAGAAATCTAGGTTGGAACCCTAGAGGCAACCTCTAGGTGGTCGAACCACTACGTCTGGAATCCATATCTAGCGTCACCGGATGTGAATTATCTATAGGAATTAGTATAATAAGGTTGTCATTAATTTTCCATTAAAATGTTTCAATAATTATTCCTGGGTCATCCCCTATGTTCCATAGTAGTTTTGGGTCAAATATATATCTCCCGTTGAAAGATATGTTGAAAATCATCATTTTTTGGTCCCTTTTGAGGTTATCACATCATGTAATGATTACATGATGTGTAATGAATGAGGATGAATTTCTCATGAATTTCATTGGACTCATGAATTATATACATTACACTCCATGAACTTGATTCATGATGTGAATCATGTACTTCCAGTACTAAAAGCCTTGTTTTGCTTTGATTCTTCAGTTTTGAGCCTCCCAAAAATCTTGTGATCATCCAGTTGTAAGAGTTGGTGTCCTAGAACTAACTGGTTGTACATTGATTACATGGAAATTTAATATATTTAAATATTAAACATATTATTACATATTTTTCATTGTTCTTCATGACTATGATGTAATAATTTCCTAGAGTATTTGTTGCATTGATAAGGTCATGAATGTTCCTTGCTATGATGAGAACCTTGAAATGCTATAAAAATATTCTTAAATATAGTTATATGGTTGGATGACATACTATGATGGGACACATATCATGTAGACCATCATGTGTGAGTACTCATAAGTAGATGATACTTCCTCTCATGAATTTTGTAGTTGGTAATCTCCAAGATAGGAGATTATGAGAACAGACCCGCCAGTAGGAATTCCGCATGTTTTGGTTTCATTAGATATTTCTATCTGCAAGCATGTGTAATGATACTTATACTTTAAGATTATCATTAATACGTGTCATGACTCACACACTTTTATTTACTAATGAAAACCGTCACACCGATAATTGGTGGGAAGTAGGGTACGTTGGGTGCATCACAAGTGGAATTTTATTAATGGATAAGTCGAGGAAGAATTTTTCCCCTCCATTTATGGAAGTTGATATCTCAGCCCTTTGATTAAAATAGAACCATCATGCGAAATTCCATGTCCATGGTGTAACGATGAGTTTATTTCAGGTAGTCAAAGAATTACATATCATGTATAAAAGTTGATGACACTATCATGAAACCTGCTTGATGAGATATTGCGACAAAGGGATTATATTACATAATGAGCGTTTGTATGTAGATGTCGTTTTTGTGACTTTAAATTCTTTCTCTTGGGTGACTTGATCCATTTCTAGATAGTACTCTTGGAATTTAGTCAAGACCGCCTAATTTCAATGAGAAAGAATCTTAGAGGGTCACACACTAAGTGTTTTTGGTGGTCTTTGTTAAATTTTATTTGAATTTAATTAATGAAATAAATATTATTCTCAAGATTGTGGAATAATTTTATTCAAGTTAAAATGATCGCATAAATTAAATAAAAAAAATATATTTTTTATTCTATTGAACATTTAATAAATATTTATTTACTAGTTTGTAAATAAAATAATTATTTAAGAGAATAAATTATTTATTTATTTATTCGAGTGTTTAATAAATGGAAGTGGAGTTTGAGCGGACCATGGCCGGTCTGATAGTAAAATAATTATTTTCAATATGGTAAATAATTATTTAACTAGCTGGCACAAGTTAAAATAATAATAACGCTGCTATTATTTTTATGACATGGAATTTTATTTATAATTTCATTTTTCACAAGTTGGCGCGCCATAAATAATGTTGCGGTATTATTATTATGAGCATGGGTTTTCTCTAAGTTAATGAATGTATTTAATTGCAGTTATGCAATTAAATATTGTAATTGAATTTCCATGCATATAAATAGACAAGTACACCTATTGTGTCAAACAACAAACGACACTAAAACCTTAGTTAATTGAGAATTGTTGAGCAAAAAAATTTCTCTCTTGAATCATATTATTCCTCCTCTCAAGAACGAGAGATGTTTTTCAAGGCTGAAGAACAAGAAATCAAGAACAACCAACACAAGACACTCACTTCGCCATGCTAGCACCCAGAGAATGAGCAGTGTTGATCAAAGGCCATCAAAACACATGTGGATCACCGCTAGAGGGATTCTAGTTTGGATCCTAACAAGGGAAATGAGATAATATGAAAGGGTCATTCCAGACAATCAACATCATAAAAAACTAAAATATCGAATATCTAGATATTATTTTCTTTATTAAATTAATTAAATTAATTATAAACATGATGTGTATGATCCTCTCTAAAGGTTTCAGGCCTATTCCTTCTTTATCTAAATATTTGATTATATTCTGCAGAGACTGTTGTTTATCATCGTATTGATCCTAGAATAATTATTGATCATGGTAAAAATAAAATTTGGGTTCCGTCCCAACCACCATTTTCCCGTGCCCGAAACCTACAAGTGGTATCATAGCGGTTACATCATAGTTTACGATTATTTAAATATTTCATTGATGATTTACGCATTTAATAATTTAGTTGTTTCAATTCAAGTTAATTTTTATGAAAATCTGAATCTCAAGATCTATTCCTCATCTTTCATTTCTCATTCACCTTACAAAAATGATATTTTCTTTTAATGTTGATTAAAATAAAATAGAGGATCTCATATGGAGGTGCCAAAGGTTCCTAGATGTACAACACAAGAACATGTGTTGTGTATTCGGTAGTACACGCCGTGTAGCCAAGGTTCAATGCCCCGGGTCTGGTCCTCCAAACCAATCTGTGTCATTAGAGTTTGTCTAAGTTTTAATGAATCCTTTTGTTGACCAAGAACAAGTTTCATGTGGTTTTCAGATTACACACAGTGTGGCCCACTAGACACGACATGTAGTCCCTTTGGGTTAGGATTGGACCATGTACCCCGTACATGGATTGCCCAGATGGAAGCCGTGTAACGTGGATACTACATAGCATGTGGCCCACTGAACACTCCATGTACTCCGAAGATTTCCAAAGCACACTCACATGCCATTTCCCTGGTCATGTACTTCGGATGGACGGTGAAAAATAGTACATGCCGTGTAGTTGTAACTACACGCCATGTACTCATCCAAATTATGTTGATTTATTAAAATTTATTATTATATTATAAAAAACCTTGAGACGTGTACCATTATGTGGGCGTAAATCTGAGGCACAACACGTGATATGTGTTTAATTTAACATTCGCGTAATGCTAATTTCTACTCATTGGGTAGTTATGAATAATAATTCACCAGGTTGCCTCCAAGGTATAGGTTATGCACAAAGATAATTTTAAATGAATTTATTTGTTTAAAATTATGATGAATGAGAATCTCAAGGAAATTTAGAAAAGGTTTTAAGATAAAAGGATTGATTAATTAAAGATGATAATTAATTGATTAAAGCACGAATTATCCTAAAAAAGAATGATTAAATAATTTAATGCTAGTTTTATTTATGATTAAATATTGTTGCATGTATGGATGATCATGAGCTAGACCAAGACCTTTGTATGTGGATAATTTCTTTTAATTTATTTATTTGAATTAATTTTTTTGGCATGTGATCCTTCTCTTCATTAATATGTAGGGCCTGCGTGCCCAATGTTTCTTTTATGTAAAACCCCCTACCCGTCACCTACATGTGAGTTCATAAAAGTCATATATAATGGATGGAACTCCCAAGATAGTAGAGGTGGTTCAATCTGGAGCCGATACAAAACCAATCGCAAGAGATATAGAGGTGGATAGGTGGAAACTATAAACACAAACCCAAAAGGTTCAAGGTGTTTCTTCCCTAGGTCAGGGTTAGTATATCAACCACTAGATAAACTAACCATTAGAAAATCTCATGATCATTCCATTTAATTTATTATATTTCTGTCAGTTTCATGGTTTATCATTATGGATGTGTTTTCATGATCACATAATTAATAAATTAAACAAGCATACAAGATATAACTAAAATAAACCAGATTTATGCATAAATATTATCAAGACATGGTTAATCACTAAAGTATGTTCCACTTAATATTAACAAGCATGTGATAATGATAATAATAAATTCACGCATAAGTGATAAAAATCCCTTAAATAAAATATTAAGTCAGACCAAGCCTTCCGTTACTTGATTAAGGGAAAAACTCAATAAAACTATGTGTTTGACCAACCCGTGTTGGGACACATACTTTTATATAGGAATCCCTTATGAAAGGTTTCAGGTTGACTTAACCATATTACATCAAGAGGATTATCCTTTTCTAGACTTGGTGTAATATTGGAGGAAAGAGTTGAGGAATTCAAAAGTCATGATTTCAAGATTGGGGAGTTCACTCAACAGATCAAGGAGCTGAAAGCCCACAGTTGGCAAAGACCTTCCTACCTAAATACCTTCCAATAGCTTGACCAACCCTTGTTGGGGTTATGTGAAGGGTAATATGGATCCTTGTCATTAGAATGTCATGGAAACTGGACATTCTGAGTTCAATGGTGTGGGCCATTGGGACTTGATAAAATAGCAAGAGACTTAATAAAATTTAATATTTCTTATAAAATGTAATCAAGAAAGTACTAATGATATTATCTTTTAATTGTAGAATAAAAATTACATGCTCATCAAAAAAATTATCCCTGCGATCAATTTTGGATAAAGACAACATCCTCACTGGTAGTAACTTCTAGGAATGTTTTAGACTCCTTTGAGTTATCCTACGCCATGAACAAAAGTCTTACGTGCTGGAGTCAGCATTACCTAATCCGCCTTCCAAATAGGTGAGTGATGAGGATTACCCAATCTATGAGAAACAAATTAATGATGCGGTCGATGTTCATTGTTTGACGTTATCATCAATATCTAGTGAGCTCATGAAGTCTCATGAAAACATGGATGCTTATATCATGCTCGAGAACCTCTGTGGTCTTTACTAGGAGAGAGCAAGACAGGAAATTTTTGAGATCTCTAAGGCACTCTTTCAGAGTAAGCTTGGAGAAGGTGCCCCAGCTGGGCCTCATGTAGTCAAGATAATTGGATACATTGATCACCTAGAGGTTCTAGGGTTTAAATTTCCCAAAGAACTAGGCATTGATCTCATTATTTCATCACTCCCTCAGAGATTCTCTAACTTTGTTTTCAATTTCAATATAAACAACATTGAGAAGTCTCTATCTGATCTTCTTATCATCATTCACCAAGTGGAAAAGATATGAAGCATGAAAATCCTTCTGTCCTTATGGTGAACAAGAGGAAAGGTAAGGTTAAGAGCTTTAAGCCCAAGCTTCTTCATGACCTTCCAAGAAAAAAGAAGATCAAAGGGGAGGCAAGGCAACATGAGGCTGTTTGTTTCACATGTGGCAAGAAGGGCCACTAGAAGAAGAACTGCACCTAGCCTAAGAAGCAAGGAGAAGATTCAGGTGCATTTGTTATCGAATGAAATCTATCTATTTCTACAAATTTGGTATTAAATATAGCTTTTGGTGCTCTCATATGTATCAAAATCTAGGAATCAAGTAGATTCAGGACGATTTATCGAGGGGAGGTAGATCTACGAGAAGCCAATGGAGCTAGACTTGTTGCTGTAGCTTTTAGGGACTACCACCTCACATTGACAACTGGGATGATCTTAGTGTTAAAGGGTTGTTTTTATGTTCCTTATGTAACCAAAAACATAATTTTTGTATCCAGACTAGATATAGATGGATTTTTTTTTAAATTTTGGAAATGAATATTGCTTCTTTTATAAAGATAGAATTTGTTTTGTTAGGGCACATTTATACAACGATCTTTATGTTTTGGATTAAACAAACCAAGTAATGGAAATAGATGGAAAAAATACTTCACATGACTCATTACACACCCAAATATGGAATCACTGGTTAGGTTATGTAAACGATAAATGCTTGACAAAGTTACATCAAGAAGGATATTTAGATTCTTTTGAACTAAAACTACTTGGAATATGTCATGCATGTTTACAAGGAAAAATTTCCAAAGCCCCATTTGGTGGGAAAGGTGAAAGGGATAAAGAGCTTCTTGAATTGGTTCATACCGGTGTGTGTGGAACATTTCCAATTGAATTAAGGAGTGGGTACTCATACTTTATAAATTTTACTGATGATTTTAGTAGATATGGATATATCTACTTAATGAGGTATAAGTCAGATTCCTTTGATAAGTTCAAGGAATAAAAGAATGAATTTGAGAACCATCTTGGTAAGAAGATTAAGAAAGTCCACTCAGACTGAGGTGGGGAATATATTAATTAGGACTTCATTGATTACTTACAGAAGTTTGGGATCCTATACCAACTCACTCCTCATTACACACCTTAATGTAATGGTGTAAGTGAAAGGAGGAACCACACCTTGTTAGACATGGTGAGATCAATTATGAGTCATGAAAGTCTTCCATTATCCTTTTGGGGGTATATTTTACAAACAACGGAACACATACTAAAACAACTACCAACTAAATTGACAAATGGTATTCCATATGAGTTCTGGAGTGGAAGAAAATCCATGTTATCAAATTTACATGTGTGAGTTAGTGAAGTGTTTGTTAAGGCCTCTTCAGGTAACAAACTCACACCCCGAGGTACAAAGTGTACCTTTATAGGATACCCCAAGGAAAAAATGGGATATTACCTATAAAAACCCTTAGAAAAAAAGGTTATAGCGTAAATACATTCCATATTCCTTGAGATGGAGCACATCTCCAAAAGAGATAGTGGGAGCGAGATAGACTTTAATGAAGTCGAGGATCAAGGTACACAAGAGTTGGTACATGAACAGATTCCACAAAGACATATGGAAGAAGAATCTGTTACAAAGACACAAGTACTGCGTAGGAGTACAAGAGATTTTATAGAACTATAATGGTATGGTTTTCTAGTTACTGAGGATGGTGAATCATTATTAGTTGATAATAATGATCCTCTAACCTACCAGGAAGCAGTAAGTGGAACATATGTTGCCAAGTGGTAAGAAGCCATGAATTTTTAAATGGATTCCATGTACCAAAACCAAGTTTGGATCTTGGTAGATCCTCCAGTTGATGTAAAACCTATTGGTTTCAAATGGGTATTAAATAAGAAACTAGACATTGAAGGATAAGTCAATACCTATAAGGCATGAATGGTTGCAAAAGGGTTTAAACAATGTCAAAGAATTGACTATGATGAAACCTTTTCACCAATTGCAATGCTGAAATCCATCATAATTATACTTTCCATTGTGGCTTACCATGACTATGAGATTTGGAAAATGGATTTCAAAAAAACATTCCTCAATGGGAACCTTCAGTAAGATATCTACATGATACAACCTGAAGGGTTTGTGACTCCAAAGGATTCCAATAAGGTATGCAAGTTGCAAAAATCCATTTATGGATTAAATAAACCATCCAGGCCATGGAACATTCGTTTTGATAAAGCCATACCATAATTTGGTTTTATTAAGAATGAATGTGAGCCTTGTGTCTTCAAAAAGTTTAGTGGGAGTGCAGTCATTGTCCTAATATTATATGTTGATGACATATTACTCATTGGAAATAAGATACCAGTCTTATAGTCTGTTAAGGAATGTTTGAATCAATGCTTATCCATGACGGACTTGGGTGAGTTAGTAGATATTCTTGGGATAAAGATCCATCATGATAGATCCAAGAGATTGTTTGGCCTAAATCAAAGTACATACATTGATAAGATACTAAAGAGATTCAATATGGAACAATCCAAGTGGGGATTATTTCCAACATCACATGGCATTCATCTTTCCAAGAAAATGTGTCCTCAAACACATGAGGAAAGAAAGATAATGGAAAGGAATCCATATGCATCAGTGATTGGGTCAGTCATGTATGCCATGATATGTACTAGGCTGGATGTCGCCTATGCATTGAGTGTGGTAGTAAGATATCAAGCTAACCTAGGTGACTGCCATTTGATGACAGTCAAGACTATCCTAAAGTATCTGAGGCATATTAAGGATATTTTCTTGGTTTATAGAGGACATGAAGAACTAGTCATTATAGGATATGCAGATTCTAGTTTCCAGACTGATCAAGATGACATGAAGTCACAAACAGGATACATCTTCATTTTTAATGGAGCTACAATGAGCCGGAAGAGCTCAAATCAGAGTGTGGTCACAGATTCTACAATAGAGTCTGAGTATATTTCAGGTTCTGAGGCAGCTAAAGAAGTAGTTTGGATGTGAAGCTTCATCCAAGAGCTAGATTTGATACCTAGCAGAAAAGATCCCATCACACTATACTATGATAATACTACAGTGGTGGATCTCTTAAAAGAGCCAAGGTCACATCAGCAGATGAAGCACATACTTTAGAAGTATCATCTCTTGAGGGATTTTTCTTAGAGAGGTGAAGTTGCAGTGAGAAATATTTCCATGGAAGACAACATGGAAGACCCCTTGACTAAAACCTTGACTCAGCAGAAACATGATCACCATGTAAGTTCTAGCGGACTAAAAGTCATAGGCAGTTGGATCTAGTCCAAGTGGGAGTTTGTAAGAGTTAGTATCCTAGAACCAACTGGTTTTACTTTGATTACATGTATATTTAATGTATTTAAATATTAACTATCTTATTACATATTGTTCATTGTTATGCATCACTATGATGTAATAATGTCCTAGAGTATTTGTTGGATTTATAAGGTCATGATAGTTCCCCGCTATGATGATAACCTTGAAATTCTATAATAATATTCTTAAATATAGTTCTATGGTTAGATGACATTCTATAATGGGACACATAGCATGCAGAATGTCAGGTGTGAGTACTTCTAATAAGATGAGACTTCCTCTCATGAAGTTCGCACTTGGTAATCTCCAAGATAGGAGATTACGAGAAAAGACCCACCAATAGGAATTCCTCATGTTTTGATGTCATCAGATATTTCTATATGTGAGTATGTGTAATGATCCTTAGAATTTAATATTATCATTAATACGTGTCATGACTCGCGAACTTTGAATTACTGATGAAAACCGTCATGCAGACAGTTGGTGGGAAGTAGGGTACATTGGGTGCATCACGAGTAATGGATAATTTGTCCCTTCCATTTATGGAAGTTGATATCTCGACCCTTTGATTGAAATAGAACCGTTGTGTGAAATTCCATGGCCATGGTGTAATGACAAGTTTATTTCAGGTATTCAAAGAATGATGTATCAAGTATACAATTTGATGAAACTATCATGAAACCTGTTTGATGAGATATTATGACAAAGGGATTATATTACACAGTGAGCGTTCATATGTGGATGTCATTTTTGCAACTTTACATTCTTTTTATTGTGTGACTTGACCCATATCTAGACAATACTCTTGGACTTTAGGCAAGACCGCCTAATTCCAATGAGAAAGAATCCTAGAGGGTCACACACTAAGTGTTTTTGGTGATCTTGGTTAAATTATATTTTAATTTAATTAATGAAATAAATATTATTCTCAAGATCGTGGAATAATTTTATTCAAGTTAAAATGATCACATAAATTAAATAAAATATATATTTTTTATTTTATTGAACATTTAACAAATATTTATTTACTATTTTGTAAATAAAATATTTATTTAAGAGAATAAATTATTTATTTATTTATTTGGGTGATCAATAAATGGAAGTGAATTTTGAGAGGACGAAGGCTAGTCCTATAGTAAAATAATTATTTTCAAAAAGGCAAATAATTATTTAACTAGTTGGCACAAGTTAAAATAATAATGAAATTACTATTATTTTGTGACGTGGAATTTTATTTATAATTCCGTTTTGCGCAAGTCGGCGCACCATAAATAATGACGTGGTATTATTATTATGATCATGGGTTTTCTATAAGTTTTTGAATGTATTTAATTGATGTTATGCAATTAAATATTGTAACTGAAGTTCCATGCCTATAAATAGACAAGTACGCCTATTGTTCCAGATAAAACACAACACCAAAACCTTGGTGAATTGAGAATTATTGAGCCAAAAAATTTCTCTCTTGAATCATATTATTCCCCCTATCAAGAACGAGAGATGTTCTTCAATGTTGAAGAACAAGCGATCAAGAATGATCAATGTAATACAATCACTTCGCCATGCTAGCACCCAGAGAATGAGCAGTTTCGATCAGAGGCCATCAGAACACGTGTGGATCACAACTAGAGGGATTCTAGTTTGGATCCTTACAAGCACAATGAGATAATCCATAAGTGTTATTCTGGATGATCAAAATCATCAACAAAGGTAATACCAAAGATCCATGTATTATTTTCTTTATGAAATTAATTAAATTAATTATAAACATGATGTGCAAGATCCTCTCTAAAGGTTTCATGCCTCTTTCTTCTTTATCTAAATATTTGATTATATTTTGTAGAGACAGACATTCATTGTCATATTGATCTTGGAATAATAAATGATCACGATAAAAATAAAAGTTGGGTACCATACCAACCATGCTTCTACTGTGCCCAAAACCTACACCAATATCATGGGAAACCTTCATTGAATAGATGTATTGTTTTTTTTGGATTCAAAAATCAGTCCTAGATTCCTCATCATTTTCTAGTTTTATGATGAGCTACGAACTGTCTTAGTGACATGTTCTATTTTCCTTTATATTGTTCCAAATGTCATTCCTTACACAAGAATACCTAAAATATTAATAACAAGTATGAATCTCACATTCAATAAATCAGTATTCAAATAAAATTAATATAAAAACACATGAATATATAGATACAAAATAGAGATATCATAGTACCTTCAGTCTTTTGATTTTGACATTTCCTACACCCCTAACAAGGGGAATGTCATTACTGATGCTTTTAGAAGAAAACATGTAACCCATGTTATGAAAGAATCATCATAAGAGTATAATATAATGGATATATTTTCTATGTTTTATTTTGGAGTTTGGGGGAATTAGTATGAAGTTTTTTTGGTGTGTGTTAAGTTGTATTCCTCTCTTCTTAAGATTATTATTTTGGAGAAATAGTTTGATGATGAATTTCAAGGAATAAGAGCGGGGAGACCATTGGTGAGTATTCTTTCACTTCAAAGGGAATCCTATGTTTCTGAAACTGGTTTTTGGGCCGTTGCCTATGAGAAAGGATATGATGGGTTACTTTCAAAATTCCTAGTGGGTTGTACACCCTAAAACCAAAAAGATGTTCTATGAAATGCAGAGACAATTTTGGTGAACAGGTATGAGATGAGATATTTTTGACTTTTTATCTCGTGTTTATACCTTACAATAGGTAAAATCTGAGAACTAAAGACCTTCATGTTTTCTTTATCCACTTCTAGTTCCAAATTGGAAGTGAGATAAGATTTCTACAAACTTTATGGTTGGGTTTACACATAACCCTCAAGGGAATAATATGATCTGGCTTGTGATGAAGAGGCTGAAAAAATCATCTCACTTTATACCCATTGAATATATAACAAAATTTGAGGACATGGAACATTTCTACGTGATTGTTAGATTTCATGGAGTTCTATATACTATAGTCTCAGATAGGGATCCCCGTTTCACTTATTGATTCTAAAGAGGAATTTAGGATGCCATATGACCCCAGGTATATTTTAACACATCATATCATCCATATATATATATTTATATAGATCAAGATATATAGATTCTTAAGGAAATGATATATGCTTGAGTTATTGACTTTGGCGGACCTTGGGATAACCATTTAAGACTGGTTGAATTTTCTTATAACAATAGTTACTAGTCTGCTATCAGAATGGATAATTTTGAGACCTTTTATGGTTGGCCTTGAAAATATATGTTGTGTTGGTTGGATATTACTAAAATTTACTTGGTTGGAATGAGTTTGGTCTAATAGATTATGATAAGGATATAATTAATTTATTAGAGTATTTTGATGGCATAAAGTTGGTATAAATCCTATACTGATTTTCATTGATGACCATTGGATTTTTCTATTGGTGACTCGGTGTTTTTTAGATTTTTAATTTAGTTGGGTCACCAATGTCTTGGGAAATAGGGAAATCTTGCATCAAGGTTTGTGGGTCCTTTTGAGATTTTTGAGTGAGTGGGGAAAGTGGCCTACTATTTATATCTTCTACTGAAGTTGACTTCGATCCATTTTTTTTCATGTATAAAAACTTAAAAAGTATCTTTATAGCCCTTATAATTTTCTAAGATGGAAGGATGTTGATGTTAAGCTAGATTTATCCATGAATTATTATTCGGTATTTTTTTTGATTTCGAGAAAAAGGATCTTCATGGAAGGATGATACCATTGGTCTATGTTCTATAGAAGCATACTTCTGATTCGAATGAGACTTGGGAGCATGAGGAACTTATGAGAGAGTAGTGGCCTCATCTCTTCAATATGGAATCTTCTTGATAATATTTATGTGTATTAAAAGTGTTTATGGTGAGAATTTTTTAACTTATTTTTACTTTCTTTCAGGTATTTATTGACTCTAGTTTTTAATCACTTTTTGTTTGGGTGTGTTTTTGGATTTTCAAGGATGGAGATATTTTTTTTGGGGGAAATTAACTAAATTTTAAGGATGTATTTTTTCTTTAATTAATGGATCCTGATTATAAATGGGTCAAAGGTTTCAAAATGGATGTGTTCTAGAGTCTTTTTGGGGGTTTTGTAAAAGATACTAGTTTTCAATAGAGTGTTATGCCATAGTGTAGGGGATGCATCATGGAGAGTCCCAGATGCATAATGAACTTTCAAGATTTAGCTTATGGGATATTGAGGTTGGATAGGGCTATGGTGTGGGTAGTTGGCTATTCCATAGAGCCTTGGATGCTAGTTACCAAAGCTATTTCTATTTTTGGAATAACTATGTTGCAGAGCCCAAGTTGGTGTATTTTGGTGCTATTACCAATTTGAGAATAGTAACAGTGTGGTGTTTATGTTGTGACATAGATTTTCCCCAGGTGAATCATATCTGGGTGAGTTCTGTGGATTTTTTTCAAGAGTCCAGTTGACCAGGGGTGGCTGTTGCATGGTGTGAGGAGGATGTGCCATGTTCTTGCTGTTTTCAGTGCTTTTTATTGTAGCCATGGGGGGATACGACATGTTATATGTTTTAAAAAACTTAAAATACCTAATCCAATTTTATTTTCTATCTCCCCCACTCAAATTTCATTCAAATTCTTATCTCTTTAAGGATTTAAAGATGTGTTTTAACTCCTATAAACTCCATTCTTCTCGGATCAAAGCTCTGGTGAAAGTGTTTAATTCCTATCTGGTAAGTGATATATCCTTGTTTTTAGAGTCCTCTATTTTTACTTCTCCACATATTAAATATTTTTTAATCCTTAAAATAATTATAGATTAGATACATTTATTGATGTATTCCTTCCTTGATCTCCTTTTCCTTAGTTCATGTTAGTGTTCCTATTGCAGGTGGTGTTTTGACCCTATAATTTAAAAGTAGGTGGTTCCATATGATATAACCTAAAATTGAAACCTTATATTTTATTGATTGATTTTAAATGAGTTTTAAAATGATTTAGAAACCTATATTTTATTAATTTATGATGATCTTGGAAAAAATGCATGGAGATTGTGAAAACCCCCAATTTCATTAGAATTTTAATTGTTTGGTGGATTTGAGAAAATTGATGGTTTGATTTGGAAATTAATTTACTGATACAAATAGATTAAATTAAAATATGATTTGAAAAATAATTAATTTATAAAAACCTATGATTTGGTTTTGAAATGAGAAAGGCATGTTGAAAACTAAAAGTGGGCAATTATATTTTTGAATTTATTTGAAATGATTTATTTTCCCATGATTTATTGATTATTTGAATGAATCACATGTGAGGCTAGGTAGTTAGTGGGTAATTAGGAGAATAATTCTAGTATCTAACCCCCTAGAACTAGATTTACAATGAAAACAATGACTTAATCATAATACACCATTATGTTTTCCCTGATGGGGAGTTGAGTCCTGACGACCTGAGTCATGGGATGTGTGCATACTTTAAGCTGAGATCACTGATGATTAGTGAGAGGATCCTATTTCTAGAAACTAATGTATCTCATGTAATAATACATGTTGATATTATATACTTGATTTTATTATTACACTCCACTGATTTATGGAACTATTTTAATCACACAACCTATTTTATACAAATATTTTTATATAAAATGTTCCTTTAAGCCTATGTTGATATATATTCCACTTCTTTTGATTATGAAATAATGTTTTGTTGAAAATTTTAATATGTAATTCCATGAATTTTTTTATTTAAATTGAAATAATATTTGGTTTAATTGTTATGGAACTGATTATGGAACACTTGGTAAGACCTTACTGATATTTATAGCCCACAAACCACCTTTTCTTTTGGAAGTTTGTAGATTACCTTATTCTAGGTTCGAGTAAAGGTAATGCACCACTTGGAGGTGGTGGATATTCTTGATCCTTGGTACCTGAAGTAATAGAGGTCACTGGTGGAGATGTAATCCACTTGTTACATGGATTTATCTTTTAGTTTTATCTTGGCAGACATTGTGACTCTTAATGATGTACTATTTGAGTACTGTTTTACCCATTTGTTGCTGGTACTTTCTCCTTTTGGAGTGTTGATCATATTGACTTTTATCTTTTACTTTCCACTGTTATGTGGAAAAAATCATTTCCTTATTATTATTTTATGATTCCACATACTAGTCACTAACCCATAGGGATTGAGAATTCCCTTCGGGCCATGTGAGTGTCAACTTGAGTATCAGAATAATAGGGTATTCAGGATGGTTTGTGATAACTTTTATTCTACCTTCCTCTAGACATTTGGACCTTGTTCGTGCCACTGCATCAACTTTATCTAGTTTTGGAAATTGGAGTTTCATAACCACTCCTTCTGGAACTTCCAATAATTAGCCAAAAAATGATTTCCACATAGATGAATCTAACAGTCTCCCACTTAAGAATCATTTTTAGGCTTCAATTCAAAGTCCTCTATAAGCATCCACAAATATCTTATTCTCTTTAATCTTTATTTATAGTCGTCTCCTGGTCATCCTAGACCGAATGAGGCAAAACACCACCCCAACATATCCTTGACAAAAACCTTTTTCTGTATATCTATCAAATTCTGAACTCTATCCATATTTTGTATATCCAACACTCTTTTCTCCAAAAACTTCCAAATAATGTTATACTTTATATAAATATAATTTTTATTAAAATTAATCATCGGATTTTTGGCTAAGTGTACCATACATTGTGAATCAAAAAACAATGTCCCAAAATCATACCTTATTTTGAGATCATCTAATATCCCCATCATCCAAATCAACTCCTTCCCAACTTTCATAAGTGTAATATAATTTACCTTTTTTGTTGAATGTGAAACTACTGGTTGAAGATTCTATATCCAACTAACTATTATACCTTCATAAGTGAACACATATCCCGTGGTTCTCCTATGAGTGTCTTTATTTTTTCAAAATTCCAAATTGGAAAACCACTGTAGTGGTATGCCCATTCCAAAATATAGAGATAATCTCCTGGAACCTTTGAGACACTAGAGGATCCACTTAACCACTTCCAATTGTTATCTTCCTAGATTTTCCATGAACATGATAATAAATCCCACTATATATGTAATGTCCACTTGTGTACAAACCATGGCCTACATCAAGATTTTGACCACTGATGAAAATAATACCTTTTCCATGTACTCATCCTATGATTTTGTTCTAGATACATCCTCAATGCTTAGATTAAAGTTTCTGAATAGGGGAGTGGTAACTGATTTCTACTTGCTCATTCTGAAATATTCCACCACCTAGTCAGACTGAGTCATGAACCAAGTTACAAAAATTAAAACCCTTATAATCCATATACCCAAAATCTATTTATCTAGATAGAGTTCCTTCATCATGAAACTTCTAAACAATTCAACCTTTATCTCATTGATAATTTCCTTTACTAGTTTGAAAATAAGTATGGAATCAATATATAAAAGTAAAATGATGAATATCACATCATTATATATGTAACATACTTTCTAATTTTTATGTATGAGATATTTAAAGTTTATAGAATTACATGTTTCTATTTTGGTTCTTCATTATTAAAGGTGTCTAATAGGTTGGTTTTTAGTGAAAAGGGTCTAAGAATTGAATTCCAGAGAGTTAGTTTGAGGTTATTTTGTGTGATGGCTATAAAGAGACCACTGGCTAGCTGGTGGGGATATAGTAGGTCTAAAAAAACTGTAAACCCCACTATTCAGTTGGGGGCCAAACACCACCCAGTCGGTGCATCCTAGCTGAGGGTGCATTAAATTCACCCCATGGATTTTAATTTCACTGATTTTTGACCTTAATTAATATCCAATTCTAACTCTAAACACCCTATTTTGAATTGGATACTACCTCCCTTAACTCTAGAGATGTTCCATTCATATCCCCTTGGATTTTCAAAGTTGGATCAATCTGATGATGCTAGAATGGTGAGTTTCCTTTAGATATACACCAAATTCTTCTTCCTCTTTGAGATATTTGCATGGATCCATGATCGTTCTATGGTTTCTATAATGATTTAATGATAAATTATTCCCTAATTCATATAATATAAGATGATTTAGTGAATTAATGATATCTCTTTATTAGATATAGATCTACCCTGGATTATAGACATATTAAGGGCATGATTTTATGGATTATCTTACTAGACCTCTTTTTGAAGATGTATTGATGATATAACTCTAATACATTAATGATCTTATGGAATATTTGTGGTGGATTGGATGTTTCAACAACATCCCTTTGACTAGATCTAGATCTCTTGTGAATAGTGGATGATTTCAGGTAAGTTATCACATATCAATCATCTTGAGACTACATTCTTCTTAAATATCATCTTTAATATCTATTATAATGATTGGTTCATGGTGGAATTATGTTTTTTGGAAATAACCAAGTTTCTACTCTATAATTGATGAGGAATTCATGATCTATTCTTTGATGAAAAACAAATCTAGTGAATTAACATCCTCTTCTTTGACATATCTCATAACTTGTTTTGTTGATGAACTCTGTGTGGTAAGTGATTCTAGAACCACCATTATTAACATGGAATATCCTTGGGTTTAATTTCTAAACCCCTTCTTGATTAAATTAAACCTAATATAGGAATACTTGACATGTGAGCTAGTTCTCTATGGCTGTATAATGTGATTCGGGCTTTGATCCTTTGATGAATATTGGAGTACTTCATCAATAAGCTTTGGGTAATAAGTTCCTTACTATTTGGGTCGCTTGTATACTCTTGATATCTTGATTTCCTATTGTGATTTCATAGTGAATACCCCCATGGATTTGTGGGTTTTTTAGTATGGATGAATATCCCATGGTTGTTGGTGAGTTTGGGTTGTTGTATTTGTTGGAAACCTTATTTTGAGGTGACCATTAATTGTGACAGTTCTTGATCTAGTTTGTATAGATATATATCAACCAAGATAGTTTTATAATTCTATAAGGTGTTTTTGAATCTGGATTAAAGTGGTATGAAGAGGTTCTGAGTGAGTTTGTGTGAAATATGGAATTTTCTAGATTCATATAATAATTTTTAGTATGTTAGTGTTTCATGTAGCCAAAAATTTATCATTTAGCCGAATCAAATAGCCAAATATGCTATATAGGTGTTTTAAATAGCATCATGAATCAGATTCACATAGTATATCCAACGATATAAGTGATTGTGGTAATATATCCAAAAGGATTCATGTAGTCATTCTAGTGACATAATATAAACCATGTGGGAAGATTTTTCCACATAGAAAAATATGGACTTTCAAGTATCAGAATTCTTCATGTAGACTAATTGATCCACTTAGAAATTTTTTGTAATGTATCCATTTTAGCAATTTAGCTGAAACCATGTAGCCAAAATTTTCTACATAGGAAAAAATGGGCTTTCACGTATTTGAGTGCTTCATGTAGTCGAATTGAGTCATGTATCCATTTGTTGCAACTTAGCCAATGTAATCTATGTAGCCACATATGGGAATCACATAGTCATTTAAGAATCACATAAGGGATTTTATCCTTATATATTAGGTGAGAGTTTTAGAATATGAAATTATGAGAATGAAAGTTCCATGTGGTAGAGTTGCATGAGGCCACACACATGGAAATCTTGGATGTTTTTTCAAGAATGGGGTTTTGAGGAACTTCCATCTGAGTTTTAAATATAGTGGATTTTATGGATACTAAAGATTTTTGTATTTTAATATCATATTAAGAATAAATACCCAAGTTTATTGATAATTTAAATGAGGTGGTGAGATATATATATCACATTAAAATAAAAATTCTGGTCTTAAAAGTTTTGAATAATGGATATTTGATCAAGTGTTAATAATTTCAATATAGGAGGAAGACATGTACAAGACTAAAAAAATATACTTTGAGTAGTTTTACTACTATGAGAAAAAGGAATAAGAAGAAGAAGATTCTGGAGTTGAGCATAATTCAAGTTTTCACTATGGGGGATTCTATCTTTCTTATTCTGGAGGCTTGTGGGATCAGATATTTATCTTTTATTTCAAGAGAAATCTGGTTTATTTGGTGATATTTTTCATCTTATATTCATATTATTTTTACTATAGCATGAAAATAATTTTTTTGGGTGTATGTCCCACTTTGTGTGGTGTGATTTTTCATGAATTTTTGTAATTGGAACTCGCTAGTGATTACAGTGAAGAGAACCTATGGTTGGGGAGGGTAACCAGCCACGATAAGGAGTAGGATTCCACATTGGATCTAAAGCTTATAAAAATTATGCGTTCCTTGTCTTTTAATTTCCCGCATGATTGTGTGAGGTTGAGATATTTCTATTTTGAGTGTATTAGACTCTAACAAGTCGTAGAGGTTTATTTTTGTGGAAAATAAATTGTAAATTCTACCCTCTACTAATTCAACCCCCTTATTGGTGGAAGAAACCGATCCTTCCAGACACTTCAATTGGTATCAGAGGGAGGTTACCTATATATAATCCATAGAGTTAAAATTTGAGAATATATAGTATTAATTAAGTCAACATCAAGGGTGTACTAATATTCTATGGAAAAAAAGTTAATAGTTAGAAGAATCTAATTTTTCAATTTCTTTTATCTATTGGACTGGAAGTTTGTGATGTGACCACAATAGGCTTTCCACCATTTTTAAATAATGGGTAGATGAAGTTTGATGATAATAGGAATATGGAATTGGATAGAAAATTGAAAAATTATATTCTCATGTTGTTATTGGAGAAAGTATACAATAAAGTTATGGGAATATAAACCGTTAAAGAAATATTGGAGAAATAGTAGAGTAGTTATGAAGGAAATGTGAAAGTAAAAGAGGCAAAGCTACAGATCATGAAAAGAAAATTTTAAGATATCAAAATGGAATAGGATGAATTAGTTGGTGATTTATTTACTCATGTAAATGAAATTATAAGTAATATTCAAGGCTTTGGTGAGAAACTTAAATATTCCTAAATTTTGAAGAAGTTGATGAGAAATTTTGTAGATATATTTGATCCTAAAGTTTCATGTCTTGAAGATAGATAAGATCCTATAATTTATAAGGAAATAATATTAAATTGATCTTATCTCATGAAATGATTCTAATAATTAAAAACATGTGAAATTTAAAAATTTTATGGCTCATGTTTAGAAAGTCATTAACTCATTGAGTGATGATGAAGATAATTCAAAACCAATGGATTTTGAATATATACTGAAAGATGAGCTAGAGGCTTGTATTTATTGTAATAGTGTGTTCCCTAGACCAAAATATTCAGTAATTTTGATTACCATATGGTGCATGTAGTTCAATATACATAATTTATACTTCCCATTATAGTGTATACTTTTCTACATCCAATATTTAAATGATAATGTCTATAGATTAATTATCATATCAAAAGGTTATAACAGATCCCAAACTATAATTAGAACCTATAGATACCATGAAATTAATCTTAAACAAAGGTATTATAGTCAAGATACATCATAATAACTAGACACAATAGATGTTTCACTATAAGGTTCTGGGGGCTCATAAGTATTAAGACTTCTTTTCATGAAGTTCTCACTTAGCGATCTCTAATAGTGAGATTATGAGGACAAACCCGACAATAGAAACACCACACATTTTGGGTGTCATTATATGTTACTATATACAGAAATGTGTAATGGTCTCCTGTATTGAGATCATTACCAATGTGTTCTATTTTATTGCATCTTTGATTCAGGGCAAAAACAAGGATAATGAAATCATGGAAAATTAGCTTGTGTTGGGTGCATCATTGGTGGTATGAAATTGGTTGAATATTTAAGAAATTATTTTTTTCTTCTATGTTAGGGAAGTTATATATATTAGGCCTAGTTGATCAAGATGGCAGTACCTTCATAAGTCCATGTCCATGGCAGTCGAGGGTAAATCCATCAAGTTAGATCAAAAAATAATATAACAAGAAAGGATGATGACACGAGTGTAAATCATTCTTTAAGATATATTAATGAAAAAGGGATTATACTATATAGTGTGTGTTCATAGGTTGTTTTTCACTACTGTGACTATCCTTATCTTTTTAGGGGCCATGAGGCGTTTCTAGATCCTAATCTTGGTCTATGAATAGTATTCACTACTATCGAGATAAGGGCTTAGAGGGTCACACACAATAGAGTATTCAAGAATCTTCCCTATTTAGTTGAATATATATGTTGTACATGGTGGGTCCCACCACCGGGGTCTGGGAATTGTCCAAGGAGATACGATCACAAAAAGAAAGAAATAGATTCATATTATTTAAGTTAAGAATAATTGGCATTGAATTTATTTGTTAAATGCATTTACAAGTTTAAAAGTAAATACATGGAAACTATTAATTGAATTAATATTAGTTTAAAATATTAAAGGTTTATTTAATATTTATGAGAACATCGAGATGAGATAATGGATCAGGTATTTTCATGTAATATATTTATTATATTATAGGAAAGTGATAATAATATGTCTAAGTATAGTAGTCATAATATGTTGATTATAGAGTGTTAATTATTTTAGGTTGTTGGAGAGGAAATAATAGATAATTTCATAACATGATATAAATAGAAGTAGAGAACCTCCCACCAGGGACTATTCATTTCCACACTCTCTCCTCTTACCTCTCCCACATTCTAGAGAGAGTGGATCTGGATCTAAGAGATCAGATTGATCTCTCTATGATGCATCGCAAGTAAGGTGATATAATGATCATAGGAGCATCGAAGGAATCATATTATATCCACATTAGCACCCATAATTCAATGATCATACCTTCTATAGATTTCTGAATCACGTGTGGATGATCTAGAAGAATTCAGCTTCATATTATTCAAGCAGCAGTCACTAATGAAAAACAGACATCGAAAACAGTTTCATATCTAAACTTGGTATTTTATGGTTTTGATTTTCTGATTAATCTTCTTCACAGGAGATCTTAGGATCATTCTGGGTAGCATTTTTCCTCCACTGACAAGTTTATGTTAATTGTTGATGAAAAAATTTTAAAATCCCATTTAGGGGCTTCTATTGCGTGCTTGATACCTTCTTTCTTGAGAAAAAAATGCTCAAGAAATATAATAAGAATTTATTAAAGGAGAAAAAAGAATCTAATTGATGAAAAAAGTTATCATGTTAAAAAAGAGATAGATCTTGCATAAGTAAATAAAAAACTCAATTTGAAAGCTGTCAAATATGATAATATGATAAAATATTTTGACGAAATAATTTATTTTAAGGATGGAGAATTATTAATTACACAAAAAAGTGTCTTGAATTTGAGAAAGAACTAAAAAAGACCAATAAGGACTTAAAAATATGTATTGAATCCAAGGGATAGTCCTCTAAAAATGTTGAGAAAATTCAAGAAAAATCCTCATGTGAAGAATATGTTACCAAAATTGTTGGCACTAACAATTCATGCTAAATCTTAATTCTAGTAAAATTTAGACCAAGAAAAATGGATAAAAATTTCTTGAAAGAGTACCTGATGAAACTATAAACTTGAATGGAACTTATATTTCAAATCATAGATGAAATCCAGACTCAAATAGTTCAAAAAATGTCAAATTATAAATATAAAGGTTCTGGATACAACTCTAGTTTTTCCAAAACAAAAATCAGATTGTAAGGATATTGCTGATGTTTTAGTATGTTAAAGTATAAAGTTTAAATGCATTGGGACAATATGTATTTAACTAGGATAAATAAAGAATCAAGAGGGATCAGTTTCAATGAAAAGGAAGTAGTTTCTGTAAAAAATCATATAGATATGGAAACTAGCAACAAGTTGAAAACAAAAAATTGATTTAATTATCTTAAAGAGCGATGTGAAAGGTGTAATCAAAAGGGGCATAGAGAATAGAAATGCATGATAATATTACCTGATCAGTTCTATCTCAAAGATAAAGGGAAATAATTTTAATTTCATAATGAAGAAAATGCATGCTTAGTGTAATTTTATTTTAAATAAATAAAAAAGGGAAAGACATGGAAAATTGATAGTGGGTTTTGCTGTTACATGATTAGTGATGCTAAAATTTTGAAGAACATTAAGAAACATGAAGGTGGTGTAGTAACATTTGGAAAATTAATATTCCTTTAAATTCAAAGGTATTGTAAAATATCAAATTGAGAATGATAATTTTAAATTAGATGATGTTATTTTTGTTGAAGGGATAAAACAAAACTTGTTGAGTGTTATCCAACTTTATTATGATGGGAATTAGGTAACATTAAATAGAAATACATGCATCATTAAAAGAAAATGTGATGGCAGAACTATCTCTCAAGGAAGAAGAACAAATGTAAATTTATACTTGATTGGCGATCCTTCCAATACATGTTACTTGATCATGAATAATTAGAAAATTTTATGGCATAAATGACTTGGGCATCTTGGAAAAAGAATCCAAAGTAATATTTTAAAACATAAACTCGTAAGATATTTACCCAAGTAGAAAAGAGATAAATATTTAATATTGGGAATATGTAAAAATGGAAATATAACATCGAAAACTCACAATAAGGTGGATATTACTTCCATAAGACCATTGGAATTTTTACACATAGGTCTTTTGGGGCCCATGAGAAAAAATTATAACCAAGGTGATCTTTATTCAATTAATTTAATAGATTAATTCACTCAAGTGAACAATGTTTTTTTCATCAAGAACAAGTATAAGCCTATTCGTATTTTTAAAATGTTTAGAATGTGGGTCAAAAAATATCTTGTTTTCTGTATAAAAATCGAGATCTGATAATAGGAAATAATATACAAATGATGCATTTAAAATTTATCTAGGCATACATGGAATCAGGCATCAGCATAACTCACCTTATATAACACAAAAAAATGGTGTTTCATAGAGGAAGAATAAGAGTATCATGGAAATGGGAAGAAAAATTATGGCAAAGAATAATGTTTTAAAATTATTTCATATAGAAGCATTGTTGTTGGATGCAAAAATACCCAGAGGGGGGGGGGGTGATTAAGGGTGATAGATAAATTTAAAATTTTCTCAATAATCTAGTTAAATTTCTTTTAGGATGTTATTACCATGATGAAAGGAACTATATTCAATCTATCACTTGATTAATTCTCCCTATCAACCTTCTAGAGTGATAAACAAATATGTTGGAAAGTAAAATATCTATGAGAAACATGGACTTTTAATTGGTTCACCACAAAGGGATAGTCCAAGGAGCATACATCGACATTGTGTCAGTAATACCATAATATATTGAGATTCACTATTTTTTTGGATATAAATGATTTGAAAATGATCAAATTGTTCCAGGTGCACTACTTTTATAGGATTCAGGGTTTTTACACTCCTCACCCAAGGCGCACTTCCTCTTCATCACCTCTGTTCACTATATTGATGAAGTTAATTTGATCATTTATAAAAATGTTGGAATTTTTTAATAGATTAGAAACATAAGGATTTTTTCCAGATTAGCATGAGATAATGGTTGTATTATAGTCATGATTTTATGCTCACTGAATACACTGCACACTTAAAATGGATGTTCAATACGCAATGTTTGTATAACTCCCACTTTCATGAAACTATTAGCATTAACAAAACTCATAATTTCACAAAAATACATATTTTGAAAAACTATAATCTTGTAAGTTATAACACATGAAATTTTTTCAATACTTTTCTTTCACACAAGATTAAACTTCACTCTAAAAAAGGTTTTACAAAAACAATATGTTCAAGAAACATAGTGATTCATAGAATATTGCTCACAAAACACAATGTTTCACGTAACTATTCATGTAACTTCAGACCTTGGAGAATTCAATGTGTTTTGATCTCAATAATCTCCCTCATTTAAGTCTCTATTCCTTCTCCTGCTTCTTTCTTGGGGTTAAATATTTATAATCGAATACCGACCATTTGTGTAAATTTGAAACATCGCCTTCACATAACTTCATTTCATGAATCCATCATTCTTCGTTCACTAAAATTTTCCTCAAAAAACTTCCTTATTTCATGAATCCTTATATTATCAAATGTATACCATTTTTAAGAACTCCATATTTCATGAAACTCCACCATGCCATAAAAACAAATTTCCTTTAATTCTCTAATGTCACCTAGTTCACAAAACTCAATCTTTCCTGATTTTCTAAAATTTTCAAAAATTTCTTCCATCGCCTTCATGCAACATTCATTCATGAAAAAAATATATCTTTTTTGAAACTCAATAATTTTCTCTAAAATAAATATATATCTTTTAGACCATAAATTTCATGAAAATTTTATCTCCCTCCATAATTTTTCACCTAAAAATTTGGTAAAAAATGTGAAATGACACAACTTGAAGTTCCTATTTTAAGATTCTTATTTCGTGATCTATGTTTCACTATTTGGTTATTATATTATTTCTTCCAAAAAAATAGATGAGAAAACTCTTCAAGATAAAGTTTAAATCTATGTATTCCATAAATCATAATAGTATGTGAAACATCATTCAGTTTAGAATAATTCCACACTAGAATCATTTTGTTTTATTCATCCTACTTCAATATCCAAATATCACATTAGTGCTCTGCCTATATCAACATGATCCAAAAATGATCACTCATTGTGGATTAAGTGATGAACTTCACAACCTAATTCCCTAAACTTAGTCTATTTAAAAACTTTACAGATATTCAACTATCTCCTTCATGTTCAAGAATAACTCCGGATCATAACTTCTGGATATCTAATTGATATCTTACAAGGTTTTCTCTTTACTTCATTATATTGGATTTAGTAGTATCTACATGTTTTAAATATATTTCATGTTCTAATAATGATCATCACCATTCTAATACTATAGTCATAATGTATGAAAATGTTATTGACAATAAATAAAACATCAAACATAGGTTTTAGTCTAACATTATTCTACTTTGTATTTTGTTTTCAATAATATCATAAATACATACTCTATTAGATACTCCAAACATTTCATGGATATAGATTTATAAATTTTTAGTCTCCTCCTAATGAATTTTATTTCCCCCATCAAAATTAAAAGGACTATATGAGAAAAGATTTAATCTTCAAGTTCTCTTTCTCTTAAGGTCTCATCAGATCTTCCTCTTATGTCGTATCCTCCCTTAGAAACCATGAATTCTAGGAAGGATTTGAATTTATATTTACTTTACAAGTCTCCCCCTATCAATTTAAACTCTATATGAGATTCATTAATAAAAAACAACACCCCCCCTTAATCAATAATCTCCATTCAATATATCTCCATTGTGATTCAAAAACCAATTGGGTCACATGGTTCTCCTCCAATTTCTAACATCCAGATAATACCACCATTCAAACATGGAGTCAATTTCTTTATATTTCTACACACTACTAACATATTTTCAGTGAGTGAAATTACCACTTGACATTGAGTCATCAAAAAATCCTCTAAGTTTACCGAGTCAGAACTCATTGTAGGAAACAAGAGTTTAATCCAAAAAAAAACCAATGTTTTCCATGTCAGTCACTTCCTTCCATGGATTCTAGTAGAATAAATTTATTAATTTTTAAGAACATTATGTGATCTTAATCACACTAGCACTAAAAAGTCAACGAATAAGAAATTGAGCACAAGTTTGTGAGAAATAACACATGTTAAACTAACTGACACCACTTGTTAAAGATAACCACAAGGTACCACATGGTATTATTGATCTTCAATTCATCACATTAATCTTTTTTTGGATAAGTACAAACAACCTAGAGTGATTTTCACCAACTCTTCCCAAATATATCTATCTTTGGATTGATACCACTTATTGATACCAGTCATTGAGATATTTCCAAATGTTAAATTCCTATTAAGAATGACGATACCAATTAATGGGAATTATGTTGATTTTCTAATAGATTTTTAGTATCCTGAAAATAGTCAGATGATACCATATTATTATATCAAAAATTATAAACATGAAATAAATTTAAATGTGACTTGAAACCACTAGACCATTCAAATATAGTTTTGACAGCTCTTCAGTTTCACATCTGAATATTCATTATATTATCTTCCATTTCCATAGCATGCTACTTTAAGATATTGATTTGAAATTTTTTTTTGTTATTCAACAAAAATCATTGAATCTGATACTATATGTGAATTTTAGGTATTTTTATTCTTATTGTCACATGCATCTCTATTTAGCTTACGCACTTGTTCCCTTTTAGCACATACACACCCCATGGATTGTAGCACCCCTTAATCCTATAATAGTTGAAATATATATTATAAGTAGTTAAATTTATAAGGAGAGGAGTTACCTCAGACATCCTCAAGAAGAAGATTATGGCTAGTCTTGATATACTAACCCTTTTATCATTAGTTTCAAATCATTATACTATTTTTTTACTTGTTCCAAATTCCTATAAAATTACAATTGATTTGGAAATATATTTAGTCATTACCTATGCACATGCTCAATATTATTTATATATTTTGGTTCTATAGTATTCATATTATTTATAGTTTTAGGTTTAAACCAACTAGTACAAGGTTCTTTCTTCGATGAACCACATGTATACCTATTTCCATGATTCTTTTGTGAAGCATTAATCTCTTCACTGGTTATATTCTCTTGATTATTCTTCCATTAGAGGGATCTCTCTCTTATCTTTACCTATTGACTTGTGGTAATACTTGTGAATACACCAAGTTAATCTTCATGATTCTTCTCTTTATCCACCATATGAGTCACCTATCACATTTTCTTGTGAGGTGAATCTTTTATTGAGTGTGCATTATTTTTACTCAAAACTGAATTATATTATCCCTTATTTTTACAAATTTGATTCCTTTTCCTCTAAGTGGGATATTTTGAGTTCATCATGATAAGTTATTTGTACATTGGGCATTGAAATTAATGTTTTTACTCCAGTATAGTGTACCTATTTTCCAGCTTAATAGATCCTTTTCCATTATAGGCTCTTTCCTTTTAAACCACTAGAGTAGAGTACCTAATTGTAGTTTATGTTTCCTTACATTCATTATTATAACTTTAATATCATTAAAAATTACCATAATTATCACATATGAAACATATCCCATTGAAAACATACCTCATGTCATTATTTCTCAGTTGAAATGTAGGTGCATCCGGTGTTCTTCACCTGACATTCATCCCTTGAGCTTCTGGACACACACCCATGGTGTATCCCATTCTACCATAGTTATATCATCTCATGGATACCTTATTATATAATTTATCAATATTATTCCTTTTATTTATATATTTCAGATTCATAGCCTTGCATACTCCACTCGTATATTATTCTTTGAAGGGAAATTCCAACTTCTCATTTCCCTTATAAAAATTGAGATTTTCTTCAAGATCCCTAATATTTTGGTCTTTATGCTTTAGTTTATATTTTATTTCCATTAATCTAGAAGTATTTTCATTTCTAAATTTTCTCCTATCTTCAAGAAGTATCTTGAGAGGAGTGATTCTTACTTTCAACTATTTTTCCATGATTATTTGTTATTTGATATCATTTAACATTTCTTCAAGTATATCACTTTGTTCTTATATCTTTGGACCCATCTTATGTATGTAAATATTTTGGGCCATCTATGTGCTTTTCATGATCTTGTTTTCTATAAAAGAATATTTTATAATCGTATAGTCCATTTTCTATATGATCTCCCATTGATACAACTTCTATTATAATGATTAGATCTCTTCTTGATCATGGGACAATCTCATTATGAATTGACAACTATACATCATAGCCCTTTCTTCCTTGTCAAAGTTCAAATCATATGTGAGTGGTTCATATTCACCACTGAATCCCTAAAATAATTTATTCTCAAAATAAACATCTTTAAATGGATCCTTAAAGTTTCTCCTTTCAAGAACATCATCCTTAAGTGACTCAATCTTTTTACCTTACTCTTTAACAAAATATTTCAAGTTTTAAATCACATTTTCTTGAACTTAAATCTTCTTCTTAATGTTAAATACTTATTTAGAGTTTAAATAACTAAAAAATTGATCTATTAATTATTTCTGAAGTCAGCTAATATCTAATTCAATCTCATACACATATTTTGTTTATTCTTTTAACACCCCCATCAACCATTTTATTTTTCACTCTTTGAATATATAATTCTTCAAGATCACCTTCAATCTCTACCCAAAGGTCAAAAGTACCCTCTAGATCATTCTCCTCATAGAAGAGACCTATATTCTCATATTTATAAGAAACTTACACATCATGGTTTAAATAATAGGAAATAACCAAATTAGAATCATTCACCTATATTTCCATATCTGATCTACAAATATTCTTCTTCTTGTTCTTATTGTTCTTCTTCTTTCCTTTTTTCATAAGTTACTCTGCTTTATTATTCTTTAATGGTTTCTACTTTATATATATTTCCCTATACATCTTCTAAAGTATTAAAAATCTCATAATCCATAGCACAAAGAGTAATTTCCTTATTTAATTAATTATATAAGGATATATTCATTATCTTTTCTATTTTTCATTTCTAATTTACAAGATGTTATTTCTCAAGTTAGTATCTATTTGGATATACTCTAGAACCTCTTCACCAGAAGCATAAAGAAACATGAGCATTTATTTCTACCAAACATCAAATTCAGTTCTATAAAAATAGAGGCTTCATCATAGAATCCATGTTCACAAATCCAATCACAGCTTCTGTGGTTGAACACTGAGTCAAAACCTTTACCCTATGATAGCACTTTTTGGAACTAGATACACCCTAAGAAGGGGGTTGTATCAGGATGGCAGATAAATTTAAACATTTTTTCATATCCTAGATAACTTTATTTTAGGATCTTGTTCCCATGTTGGTAGGAAATATGTTTAACCATTCACTTGATTACTCCTTATCAACCTCACAGAGTGATAAACAAATATTCAATAAAGTAAAACATCCATGGCACACATGGAGTTTTAGTTGGTTCACCACAAAGGGATAGTCCAAGGAGAATACACCAATGTTATATCAGTCATACCAGAATCTAATAAGATTAAATATTTTTATGTACATACATGATTCATCAATGGTCACTTTGTGCTAGGTGCACTAACTTTATAATATTTAGGTTTTGAAAAATCCTCACCCAAGGCACACTGCCTATTCCTTACCTCTACGTACTTCATTGATGATGGTACTTCCCAAGTCTATATAATTCTAGGTATTCATAAATATATTTGACTAATAAGGATTTTAAACTATTTATAATGAGACTATACTTTCATAATATTCTTGATTTTGTTCTCTCTAAATGCACTGCTCACTTAAAATGGATGTTTAGCACCTGTTTCTCATGTTACTCCCTCTTTTGTGAAACTCTTAACTTTTATAAAACTAATTATTTTGAAAAAATCTTGATTTCTTTAAAATATGATCTTTTACTTTATAATTCATGAAACTTTATCAAGAAAATTATTTCACGCAAGATTATCCTTCATTCTAAACAAGGGTTAGTGCAAGCTGTGTGTTAATGGAACATAGTGATTAATAGAATATTTCTTGCAGAACATGGTGGTTCGCGTAACTCTTCATTTAAATTTTTACCTTAGTGAATTAAAAGTGTTTTTATCTCAATAATATCCATCCACAAAGTCTCTCTACCTTCTATTTATTATTTCCCAAGGGTCATGTATTTGTAAAAAAATATTGACTATCTGTGTAACTAGGAAACATCACTTTCATGTAACTTCAATTGATGAAAGTTTCTCCATCATTCTTCATTTGTGAAAATATGCCTCTACAAACTTACTTGTTTTGTATTGATTTTTATTCAATAATTTATACCTATTTTCATAACTCCATGTTTCATGAAAATATACCATACCCACAAAACATGTCAACTTCAATTTTACAATGCGAACCTATTCGTGAAACTCGTTCTTTTGAAAGTGTTTGAAATTTTCCAAAATTTCTTCCATCACATCCACACGCAATTATTTTATGAAAAACATATATATTTCATGAGAAACATCTATCTTTTTATAATTTTTTTACTGAAATACTTCTATATCTTCCATACCATGACTTTTTTCAAAAATTTGATCTCCCAACATAAATTTCCACCAAAAAAGTTGGAAAATGCTGGGAAACAAAAAAACTTGAAGTTCCTATTCATGGATTTTGAATTCATTATTTGTGATAAATGTCTTTTATGGACTATTATTTCTTTCAAAAAACTAGATGAGATCAAATCCTCAAGGATATGGTTAAGTCAATGGCTTCCATAAATCATAACAACATGTGAAATTTCATTAAAGTGAGAATAATTCCACACTAGAATCATTCTGTGATACTCATCCTCCTTTAACATCCAAATATCACATTGGTGATCTACCTATATTCATATGATCTAGAAATTATTAGTCACTATAGAGTGAGTGATGAACTACACAACTTAATTCCCTCAACTCAGTCTATTCCTAAAATTTTTAGATATTAAACCAACTCATTCTTCTTTATTGAGCATAACTTCTAATAATAACTTCTAGATATATAATTGATATATTATAGGAATTTATCTTCACTTAATTCTCTTATAATAGATACTTTTTTCATGTATTCAATATATTCCCTATATTAGAAATTCTCATTACCATTCCAATACTCTAGTCATACTATATGGCACTATGATGGACAATAAATCCAATACTAAACATATTTTTGGGTCCAAAAAAGTTTGTAATGTGATGAATATTTAAAATATATGGTTTTTGAGACCCAAGTCATATTTTACTCCCTATTATATGTGGTACCAAAATAATCCTTTAGTAAAATACTTAAAGGTAATTAGAATACTTTGTTATATTAAAATCAAAGGAAGCGGGTTGAGAAAGTTTGAAGAAAAGGCTAATGATAGAGTCTTTATAGAATATTTATATAATGATAATGTATATGGATTCTGGAATAAGATATTTTATAATTTTATGAGTGTTTATATATAAAAAATGATGAAAATATGGGTAAATAAATTTATCAGATTCTAGCACATTTTGAGTCTCCTATACAAAACAACGAGTAGATTTCTAAAAAAATGGTTGAAAAAGTTGCAAAAATCATACAAAAAATATTTATTACAATTAAAAATGTTTAAATGATGATGAATAAGGTTATGGTGATGATATAAATTAGTTTTATAGGTTAAAGAAACATATACAAATCAAAAATATCATTTGGAATCAGAATGCACCAATTCAGACCATAAGAAGGATAAGAGTGGAGAACCAAATAGCACTTGTACCATAAGTTGATCCTAGAATGATGGATGAGGATATTAAACATGATGTATGACAACCCTGCTTTTTAATACAACTTAAACATGCTTTATTACATAAAACTTCACTTGATACAACAAAGAAGATCGAGAGGTTTAGTGTCTTTGGGGCTTAGGATCATTACATAAAAACTTTAAACTTGAAATACAACATCCTTATTGAAAACTTCCTTTACATGACCACTACATTCCTTCGTACTTAGCATTGCATGGGATAACCTGAGGACATGCATAAGAAAAGGGTGAGCTATAAAGCCCAGTAAGGGAGTACACAATGAATAACATGAGGAGTACAATACATGTTAGGCAATAGTCATATCAATAGAGCATAAGAGAGACATGAACATAAAGGCATGATAAAGCATGATAATCATAACATGGAAATGTGGCAACAACACTTAACATGGAATTAGCATGAGCCAAGGCTCATTGCACATGGAGCATGAGTAAACCCTCATTGCACTTGAAGCACGAGTAAACCCTCGTCGCACTTGAATTATCATGAGTCAACACTCATTGCACATGACGTATCATGATACTATACTTTACCCAATGCATTGGAGCGCTATCAGGGCGCACCCTTCTTAAACATTTCATTTCATGCATAAGTGTGCCACATGGATCATAAAACATGGATTCATAAAACATAATCATTTATTCCACGATAAAGGAATGTGGAATTCATACATGAAACTTTACAATCAATAAGTAAATGTGCATAAAGGTGAATACCCTTGATGGAGAAATGGGCATGGTATTCACTACACAATGATATTGGCTTAGAAAATCGGTGTGATTTCGGCAGCGTAACGGCGTGACATAAGAATTCATAAAAGAGGCTGATGAGAGAGAAAGGGGTTCCTCATCATATTTACATGTAATGGACAGTAAGAAGTTCATATAGATACATGTCCCAACAATTGAAAAGGAATTTAGATTCATGATACAAAAGTATTGCTTGAATATAAAAGTGGAGAAAAAGGTTCCTTTCGGAATTTCGGCATAGTAACGGGTGTACATGGGAGGCATTTAATGAGAGAGAAAGGGGTCTCCCATCATTCAAACAATAAGAGGGCAGTATGGGAGAGGTGCGAAACCATACCCCAACATTCATAAATGAAATTAAAAGGGCAATACGACTTAAAGAAAATTGACAAAAATGAGAAAGGAAGAAAAACCCTTACTTGGAAGTGTGCTTCCAAAGGCTAGAGAGAGGCTTGTGAGAGGCTTCTTGGGAGCTTGGGGCACCTTGAGAGGATTCTAGAGAGAGTAGGGCAGAGGTTGGACGAACTTCAGGGCTTTGAGTGAGGAGGAAGTGGGAGCTTGGGTGGGTTTATATAGGAAAGGTGAGAGAATTCTTTATTATTTAGGTTTGGGACCCCTTATATTAAAATAATCCAAACCACAAACCATCCCATGGTATTTGCCCATGGTTTCTGGAAAAGGAGAGAGGAAAATAATATTTTATAAGGCCAAGGTCCGAACTTATTAAAAAATTAGAGTTGCTTATGTGGAGGTGAGTAACACTCCCATGGAAATTAATTTAAAAAGGCAAAGTGTTGAATAAGTCTTGAGGGCTCCATTAATGCTTTGAAAAGTGAGCCAAACAAACCCAAAACCTCATTATTTTAATGATAAAACACATATTGGCCGAACATAAGGATTATGGTATTTTATTACATCACCATTGGGTCATTATGATGTCATAAAACACATTATATATTTAAATGATATTTAATTTTTACCCAAAAATTTGACTGTCTCAGAAAATTATGAAAAATTCACCGTTGGATAATTTCGACGTCCTGATTCCAAAAATAATATTTATTTTAACTAAATAATTTTCTAAATATGTGAATTTTCACTTTTAAAATAAAAACCGACATTTATAAAAAAAATTCACGGGTTTTGAGAGAAATGGCTTTCAAACCTTAATAAAAATTTTAATTGCATTCATAAAATTATAAGATCATTTATATTTAATAAAAATTAATTTAATATTAATAATAATATTTTATTAAAATATTATTTAATTCAAAAATCCTTTAATTTAATAAAATATAATTCTTAATTAAATAATAACTAAAAACATCATTTGTACTTTAAAAACTAATTACAATGCATCAAAAATGACTAGAAATTATATTCATTATTATATACAAAAATAATGTACATGAACATGGTTCTACTTATTTGTTACATAACCCCTTAAAATAGCCGCATAAGACCTAAGGGTAAGGTGTGCGACGGTGACAGACTCTTGGGGTTGCTCGGATAACATCGCTCGAGTGGTAATCTCTATCAACTTCCATTTTTCCCGTAGACGATCACGTTCGAGCTTGACTTGATGAAGCTCAGCTTGGGCTTGGTCAAGGGAAAAGCCCAAAGACGCCACCTCCTTTCCGAGCTCCGACAAATGGGCTTCGTAAGGGGCAATTCTACTGGATGAGGCCATCGCTTCCTTTGTCTGAGTAGAAATGGTTTCGTTAAAGCCTTATATTTATACTACTCAGATGATCACTGTTCAACGGCTATAAAAGTAACAGTCACAAATCTTAACATAAAACTAAAGAAGTTGACATCTTATATAAAAAAAACATTTTTCATAAAGAAACATTTAACTGGATCAAGAGGGATTTTCCATTAATGAAACTTTGGGTCGTTACAACATTCCCCCCTTAAGAAATTTCGCCCTCGAAATTTTCCTTTTCCCACACTAAAACAAATGTGGGTAACTTAGCTTCATCATATCCTCCGACTCCCAAGTTGCTTCTTCAAACTTGTGGTTTCTCCACAACACCTTGACGAGGGGCATTGTCTTATTTCGTAGAACTTTTTCTCTACGATCTAAGATCTTCACTGGTTGCTCCTCATAAGAAAGATCGTCTTCTAATTGTACCACCTCAGAAGAGAGTACATGTGAAGGGTCTGGTATGTACTTCCTTAAGAGGGATACATGGAAGACATCATGCACCTTGGCCATAGTAGGTGGAAGTGCTAGTCGATAGGCCACAACCCCAACACGATCAAGAATCTCGAATGGGCCTATGTACCTTGGACTTAACTTCCCTTTCTTTCCAAACCTCATGACCTTCTTCCACGGAGATATGCGTAAAAACATCATGTCTCCGACTTTAAACTCAAGGTCTCGTCGACGATTATCTGCATAACTCTTCTGTCGACTTTGGGCTGCCTTGATATGCTGTTGAATGGTTTTCACCTTCTCCACCATTTCTTCAACCATTTCTGGTCCAAGCAGCTTACGTTCACCGACCTCATCCCAACATGCCGGTGTTCTGCACCTTTTCCCATATAGGGCTTCATATGGTGCCATTTGGATGCTCGAGTGGAAACTATTATTATAAGAGAACTCAACTAGAGGAAGATGTTGATCCCATCCTCCTTTAAAGTCCATTGAGCACGCTCTCAACATATCCTCAAGTGTTTGGATAGTCCGCTCGGATTGGCCATCAGTTTGAGGATGATAGGCCGTACTGAAGTTCAGTTCAGTATTCAGAGCATGTTGAAGACTCTTCCAAAACTTAGAGGTAAATCTTGGATCTCGGTCCGACACAATAGATAGTGGTACTCCATGCAACCGTACCACTTCCCTGATATATATCCGTGCCAGTTGATCCAAAGAGAAATCCTCTCGAATAGCAATGAAGTGTGCAGTCTTTGTAAGACGATCCACAATAACCCAGATTTCATTGTTGCTTTTGGATGTCCTTGGAAGTCCAGTGACGAAGTCCATGGTGATGTTCTCCCATTTCCATTCTGGTATGGGCAATGGTTGCATCATCCCCTTAGACTTCTGCCTCTCTGCCTTCACTTGCTGACACACCAGGCACTTTGATGTATATTCAGCGATCTCCTTCTTCATATTATCCCACCAAAAGTTTTCTCGGAGATCTCGATACATCTTTGTGCTCCCTGGGTGAATAGAGAAATTTGAACTATGTGCATCATCCAAAAGTTCCTTCTTCAGCTCCGAACTTGATGGGACACATAGTCTTTTCCCAAACCGCACAATTCCTTCTTCATTAACATTAAACTCTGAGGATTTTCCCTTTTTGATAGCTTCCACTTTTTCTTGGATTCTCGCATCATCCTTTTGAGCATCCTTTAACCTTTCCAAAAGAGATGGTTGAGCAATCATTTGTGAAAGGATTGATGATGTTCCCTTCTTTATGATTCTCACGTCCATCTTCATCAAGTCTAAGAAGATTGGATCCTTCTCAATTCTCATCATTGATAGAATTGCTGGATCCTTTCTACTTAGGGCATCCTCCACCTTGTTCGCCTTCCCAGGGTGGTAATGTATTGAACAGTCATAATCCTTGATGAGCTCTATCCATCTTCTCTGGCGCATATTAAGCTCTTTCTGTGTGAATATATATTTAAGACTTTTGTGGTCAGTATATATCTCACATTTCTCTCCATAGAGATAATGCCGCCAGATTTTCAAGGCAAAGATCACCGCCGCCTACTCCAGATCATGCGTTGGATAGTTTCGCTCATGGATTTTCAACTGCCTTGAGGCATAGGATATCACTTTATCATTCTGCATCAGCACACATCCTAAGCCCTTCTTCGAAGCATCACTGAATACCACAAAAAGCTCCCCACTTGTGGGTAAAGTGAGCACAGGTGCAGTGATAAGCCTCCTTTTCAACTCCTTGAAGCTTTCTTCGCATTCATCACTCCAAGCAAACTTTACTCCCTTTCGAGTTAGCTTGGTAAGAGGGTTGGACAATCGTGAGAAGTTTCTCACAAATCGTCGATAATATCCAGCTAACCCCAAGAAGCTACGGATATCAGTTACCGATGTTGGCCTCGGCCATCCCTCAATTGCATCTGTTTTGGAGGGGTCCACAGATATCCCATTGCTTGTGATGATATGGCCCAAGAATGAGACCTCCTTCAACCAGAACTCACACTTGCTGTACTTGGCATAGAGCTTCTCCTTGCGTAAAGTCTCCAGTACAGTTCTTAAATGCTCCTCATGGTCCTCCTTGGTTTTGGAGTATATTAGAATATCATCTATAAAGACTACCACAAATTTATCTAGGTAATCTCTAAAGACTCTATTCATCAAGTCCATGAATATTGCTGGAGCATTGGTGAGTCCAAAAGGCATTACTATGAATTCATAGTGCCCGTACCTTGTACGAAAAGCAGTCTTGGGGATATCTTCCTTCTTCACCCTTACTTGATAATATCCCGACCGCAAGTCGACCTTGGAGAAGTATTGTGCTCCACGCAGCTGATCAAACAAGTCATCGATTCTTGGGAGAGGATACTTGTTCTTTATCGTTATTTTGTTAAGTTCACGATAATCGATGCAAAGCCGCATTGACCCATCCTTCTTCTTGACGAAGAGGACTGGTGCACCCCATGGTGATGCACTTGGGCGTATAAACCCTTTATCCAGATTCTCCTGTAGTTGTTTCTTCAGTTCTTCAAGCTCAACCACAGCCATTCTATATGGAGTCTTGGATATTGGTAGTGCCCCAGGTATAAGTTCAATTGAGAACTCAACATCTCTTCTTGGAGGAAGACCAGGAAGTTCCTCGGGAAATACTTCAGCGAATTCCCTCACAATAGGCATTTCTTCAAGGGTGGTTTCTTCCTTGGACTCAATCATCTGAGCCAGATATGCGTGCTCATAAGGCAGTAATATCCATGCTTGAGATGATGGAGTTAAAGGAGATTCATCTTCCTCCTGACACTTGTAAAGAATCGGGGGTCGATTCTCCATATGGAGTGTGATTTCCCTCTCCCGACAATTTATGTTGGCTCTATATAAGGAAAGCCAATCCATGCCAAGAATTGCATCAAATTCCACCAAAGGGAGTATGACGAGGTTCTCCGGGAAATTCAATCCACAGATTATAACAGGGGAGGACTTATACTCATGGGATGCAATGATTTCCCCATTTGCCGTACTCACCGACATCTTTACTTCCATGATTTGTGGTGGTGCAGGGATTATTCTACTAAACTTTTGAGATATAAAAGAATGCGTAGAACCTGAATCAAAAAGTACGTTCGCTATTCTTGAATGAATAACTAGCGTACCTGTCACCACTTCGTTGTCGGGGTTCACTTCGGCAGAAGTGATGGAAAAAGCTCTTCCTTGCTGTCTTGGAGGTTGTTGATTGCCTCCGATAACCCTTGGATTAGGGCACTGATTCGCAAAATGACCCGGTTCTTTGCATTTGAAGCATTGAACAACGCGTTGAGGTTCGAACGGAGCGTTCCTCCCCTCCGTCGCAGCCGCGGGTCCTTCTTGCTGACAGTTAATAGCTAGGTGCCCTTCTCTTCCACACTTGAAGCATTTTCTTGTCCCCCTAAGGCAATTCCCAGGGTGCTTCTTTCCACACTTTTGGCAAGTGGGGTGCTGGAATTTCTTAGCGCTGTTGGATTTATCCATCGGACCACCAGCATTGAAGTCCACCTTTCGCTTCTTGTCCCCATGATACCCGTGTGATTCTCCGATCTCCATTTCAACCTTAAGGGCACATCGGACAATCTCCTCATAGCTGTCAAAGTCACGGATCGCTAATGCTTTCCGCAAGCTAGGCTTCAGCCCACCAAAGAAGCGGTCAACTTTGCATTCGGGGGTAACGACAAAGCCGGAAGCATATCGTGCAAGCCTTGTGAAGTTTGCCTCGTACGCTCCCACAGATTTTTCATCTTTCTGCTTGAGGGAAAGGAAGTCCCTTTCCATCTTAAGACGGAGGGTGCGTGGAAAATATTTATCGAAAAACATCTTCCGGAATACCTTCCATTCCAAATCCTCGATCTCCTCCTCAGGCTTCGTATTTTTGATCAATGTCCACCATTGATCAGTTTCACCCTCCATACGATATGCCGCCAGGAGAACCTTCTCTTTTTCAGAGCATTGGAGGATGGAGAATATCTTCTCAATGGAGTTGATCCATTGTTCAGCGATCGTGGGATCAGATGATCCACTAAAAGTAGGAGGCCTTTGTCTCATAAAGCTTTCAATAGCGACTTGTTCTTTCTTAGGGGGGGTTGAACGTTCCTCTTGACCAGTGTTTCTATTCAAAACTTGAGTTAGCTGAGAGAGAAGCGTGACAAAGTTCGCGATTCCCACTCCCATCGGATTGGGCATCTCATTAGTACAATCATCACACTGATCTTCACAACGGTTGTTAGCCCGAGTTCTCCTATTACCGGCCATTGGCTGGAATAAAAGGAAAGTTAGGGGTAACACATAAAGGGTAATCCAAAGACAAAAGTTGATGACTTATAAATAAACTTTAATCTCTTTAACTCATGAGTCTATAGGATTCAATCCAGGCTTTTCATGATCTTCCTTCTAACATATATTCTTAGGGGCATTTTTCCCTTAATAAGGGTTCATACTAAGATTGTGAATTTATCAAAACATATCCCCCGGGAGTGTCGTAACCAAGAGTGAAGCAAGGCCCATTGTCGTGCACCAGTTCCCGTTCGAGTCTAGCTCAAAGCGGTGTTTTCGGGTTTTACCCCTAGGATACATCTGTGCCAGAGCCGCCTCTACCTGCTCGTATCCAGACAGGGATGTATTTGTTTGATAAACCACTTACTTAGTATTTACCAAAACTTAGGGATGTTTTTATTATGCTTAGTCTTGTATCTAAGGCTTTACTAGGGTTTCCTAATCCCAAAAATAACTAAACCTATCCTTTGATACCAACTATGACAACCCTGCTTTTTATTACAACTTAAACATGCTTTATTACATAAAACTTCACTTGATACAACAAAGAAGATCGAGAGGTTTAGTGTATTTGGGGCTTAGGATCATTACATAAAAACTTTAAACTTGAAATACAACATCCTTATTGAAAACTTCCTTTACATGACCACTACATTCCTTCGTACTTAGCATTGCATGGGATAACCTGAGGACATGCATAAGAAAAGGGTGAGCTATAAAGCCCAGTAAGGGAGTACACAATGAATAACATGAGGAGTACAATACATGTTAGGCAATAGTCATATCAATAGAGCATAAGAGAGACATGAACATAAAGGCATGATAAAGCATGATAATCATAACATGGAAATGTGGCAACAACACTTAACATGGAATTAGCATGAGCCAAGGCTCATTGCACATGGAGCATGAGTAAACCCTCATTGCACTTGAAGCACGAGTAAACCCTCGTCTCACTTGAATTAGCATGAGTCAACACTCATTGCACATGATGTATCATGATACTATACTTTACCCAATGCATTGGAGCGCTATCAGGGCGCACCCTTCTTAAACATTTCATTTCATGCATAAGTGTGCCACATGGATCATAAAACATGGATTCATAAAACATAATCATTTATTCCACGATAAAGGAATGTGGAATTCATACATGAAACTTTACAATCAATAAGTAAATGTGCATAAAGGTGAATACCCTTGATGGAGAAATGGGCATGGTATTCACTACACAATGATATTGGCTTAGAAAATCGGTGTGATTTCGGCAGCGTAACGGCGTGACATAAGAATTCATAAAAGAGGCTGATGAGAGAGAAAGGGGTTCCTCATCATATTTACATGTAATGGACAGTAAGAAGGTCATATAGATACATGTCCCAACAATTGAAAAGGAATTTAGATTCATGATACAAAAGTATTGCTTGAATATTAAAGTGGAGAAAAAGGTTCCTTTCGGAATTTCGGCATAGTAACGGGTGTACATGGGAGGCATTTAATGAGAGAGAAAGGGGTCTCCCATCATTCAAACAATAAGAGGGCAGTATGGGAGAGGTGCGAAACCATACCCCAACATTCATAAATGAAATTAAAAGGGCAATACGACTTAAAGAAAATTGACAAAAATGAGAAAGGAAGAAAAACCCTTACTTGGAAGTGTGCTTCCAAAGGCTAGAGAGAGGCTTGTGAGAGGCTTCTTGGGAGCTTGGGGCACCTTGAGAGGATTCTAGAGAGAGTAGGGCAGAGGTTGGACGAACTTCAGGGCTTTGAGTGAGGAGGAAGTGGGAGCTTGGGTGGGTTTATATAGGAAAGGTGAGAGAATTCTTTATTATTTAGGTTTGGGACCCCTTATATTAAAATAATCCAAACCACAAACCATCCCATGGTATTTGCCCATGGTTTCTGGAAAAGGAGAGAGGAAAATAATATTTTATAAGGCCAAGGTCCGAACTTATTAAAAAATTAGAGTTGCTTATGTGGAGGTGAGTCACACTCCCATGGAAATTAATTTAAAAAGGCAAAGTGTTGAATAAGTCTTGAGGGCTCCATTAATGCTTTGAAAAGTGAGTCAAACAAACCCAAAACCTCATTATTTTAATGATAAAATACATATTGGCCGAACATAAGGATTATGGTATTTTATTACATCACCATTGGGTCATTATGATGTCATAAAACACATTATATATTTAAATGATATTTAATTTTTACCCAAAAATTTGACTGTCTCAGAAAATTATGAAAAATTCACCGTTGGATAATTTCGACGTCGTGATTCCAAAAATAATATTTATTTTAACTAAATAATTTTCTAAATATGTGAATTTTCACTTTTAAAATAAAAACCGACATTTATAAAAAAAATTCACGGGTTTTGAGAGAAATGGCTTTCAAACCTTAATAAAAATTTTAATTGCATTCATAAAATTATAAGATCATTTATATTTAATAAAAATTAATTTAATATTAATAATAATATTTTATTAAAATATTATTTAATTCAAAAATCCTTTAATTTAATAAAATATAATTCTTAATTAAATAATAACTAAAAACATCATTTGTACTTTAAAAACTAATTACAATGCATCAAAAATGACTAGAAATTATATTCATTATTATATAAAAAAATAATGTACATGAACATGGTTCTACTTATTTGTTACATAACCCCTTAAAATAGCCGCATAAGACCTAAGGGTAAGGTGTGCGACGGTGACAGACTCTTGGGGTTGCTCGGATAACATCGCTCGAGTGGTAATCTCTATCAACTTCCATTTTTCCCGTAGACGATCACGTTCGAGCTTGACTTGATGAAGCTCAGCTTGGGCTTGGTCAAGGGCAAAGCCCAAAGACGCCACCTCCTTTCCGAGCTCCGACAAATGGGCTTCGTAAGGGGCAATTCTACTGGATGAGGCCATCGCTTCCTTTGTCTGAGTAGAAATGGTTTCGTTAAAGCCTTATATTTATACTACTCAGATGATCACTGTTCAACGGCTATAAAAGTAACGGTCACAAATCTTAACATAAAACTAAAGAAGTTGACATCTTATATAAAAAAAACATTTTTCATAAAGAAACATTTAACTGGATCAAGAGGGATTTTCCATTAATGAAACTTTGGGTCGTTACATGATGAATGAGTAAAATATATTAATTAATAACTCAATAAAATTTAGAATAATTTTACTTGGGAACTTATGCCAGGATTGAAAAATATTAATGTGATTGGTATAAAATGGGGTTTCAAGAAAAAAATGAATAAGAAAGGTGAAGTCACAAAAAATAAGGCCAGGATTATTTAAAAAGTATATTCTCAAATATAAGGCATATAATTTGAATATATTTTTACTCATGCTTCTATAATTTATACAATTATAATGTTTTTGGATGTGGCAGCTCATAAGCGTTACATGGTATATCAAATGGATGTAAAGTTTGCGTTCTTGAATAGTGACCTTGTAGAAAAAGTATTTATTAAAGAACCATAAGGTTCTATTATTGAAAATTATGGAAGAATGGTCATCATATTTAAGAAATTTTTGTGTTTATTAAAATAAGCTTCAAGGTCCTGGTATTCTAAACTTGATGACTTTTTGAGAAAAATGGGTTTTTCTAAAGACATTTTTGATAGAAACTTGTACTTGAATAAGGATTTCTCAGACACACTGATGATGATTGTATACATGTATAACATAATTTTTATCATTAATAATAGTTTCTTATCTTGGGAATTCACAATAATGATACATAAGTAGTTTGATATGTCTATAGTGGGTGAACTAAACTATTTTATGGGGTTACAAATTGAGTAGAATTCACATTATGTATTTATTTCACAAGAAAAGTATGCCAAAGAAATATTTAGAGTGTTTAGAATAGAAGATTCAAAATTGGTTTCTATAAATATATCACTTGGAACAAAGTTGAGAAAATATGAACAAGGTAGAAATGTTGATCAAAATAAATTGGTAAGTATGATTGGTAGCCTTTTGTATCACACAGTCTCCAGACCTGACATTTCCTATGCAATGAATCTATGTGCAAGGTATCAAATTGAACTGAAGGAGACAAATATAATTTCAATTAAAATAATCCCGAGGTATATAAAATGCAAATTGAATTATGTATTTCTCTATATATGTAGTGTGTATCTATAAATTCTTATTTACACTGATGCTAATAGGGCATGTGACTATACAAATCATTTATACACATTGGGTGGAGTTTTTTTTGTGATGGTTGTGCTAGCTGGTATAGTAAGAAGTAGAGTTCAGTGACCCTGAGTATAGCTAAATCAGTGTACATGGTAGTTACTCATGTAAATACATAGAATTTATGGATGAAGGTTCAACTCAATGATTTGTGGGTTGATATTCAAAGACTATTGATGATTCTTTATGACAATCAAAGTGCTATTGATCATTAAAAAACACAGTTAAACACTATCAGTATAAAAATATTGAAATTAAATATCATTTTATAAAAGATAATGTGTCTTTAGGTGAAATCAAACTTTTTTATTAGCACACAGGATCATCTTGTAGATATCTTTATAAAATCTATGCCACGTGAGAGTTTTTTGGATTTAAGGATGAAATTGCATATTGAGCCTTCCCTGTACACTTGATTTGTTGTTTTTGTGAGAACCCCATGGTCCATTGGGCTATGTTTCAAATGAGGGATATAAGTATATGTTAAAGGAGGATTTTAAGTGGTATGGGGAGTTTGGGATTGTGAGTTAGAGAAGTAGCATCATTTGAATCACTCGTCCCAAAGTTGCTTGTCACAGAGGGATGGAAATATCTTAAAAACAATACCTTATCATGTAGCGTGGTGTTAGGATATATCCATGTGATATTGGATCTGATTTTATGGATTTTTTTTGAGTCATGGTAGGCCATGAGGTTTGTATTTCTATCAATAAATCCAAAGGGGGAGATTAAAGAACCCCATGGATTTGTGGTTTTGTTTGAGGAAGGTTGAAGACCCCATGGATATTGTTGAGTTTAGTTTATTTTTATTTGTTAAGAATCATCTTTTTTGGTGATAAATAATTTTTATAGTTCTTGATATTTTGTTTTTAGGGATATATATCATGGGAGGGAGTTCCATGATGCTAGCAAGTGTTTTTGAGGTTGGCTAGAAGATGGATGAAGAGGTTCTGAGTGAGTTTGATTGAAATCTAGAATTTTCGAGATTCACCTAAGAATTTTCAGTATGTAAGAACTACACATAGACAAATCTATAATGTATTTGAATCACTTATCCCAATATACAATTTAGGAATTTTGGATTACATCACATAGCTAAATCACATCGTTGATTCAACAACGTAAACAATTACAATGATTTATCCAAAATTATTCTTGTATTAGTTTCATCGACATACCTAAAACCACATAGCTAAATTCTACTACAAATTAAAATATAGAATTTTACATATTAAAATGCTTCATGTATCCAAATTGAGTCACATTTACATTTATTTCAATGTATCCCAAGTAATCTGTATATCTACATATGGGATTCATGTAGGAATTTGAGAAACATATAAGGGATTGTATCCCTACATACTGAGTGAGAGTTTTAGAATCAAAAAATTTAAGAATGGAAGTTACACTTGGAAGATATGAATGATTCCATTCACATGGAAATCATGGATGTTTTTGAATAAGTGAGTTTTGTGGTCTTTTCAACCGAGTTCTAAATAGATCCGATTTTATGGATACTGAAGATTGTGGTATCTGAATATCAAAACAATAAAGATTAACCAATTCTATTGGGAATTTAAATAAGGTGGTGAATATATATATATATATACACACACATGATTTCATGAACATGGAAATCTTGTATGTTTTGGAATAAGAGAGTTTTCAGGTCCTTTAAAATGATTTTTAAATAGAGTTGATTTTATGGATACTAAATATTATGGTATTTGAATATCACAATAGGAAAGAAGACCTGAGTCTATTGGGAATTTAAATGAGGTGGTGATTATAATGATATATATATATATATATCACATGAAAGTTAAATCCTTATTCTTTAGGATTTTTGGACAATGAATATTTGATCATGTTTTAATAAATTTTATATATGAGGAAGATGTTTACTAGACTAAAAAATATATTGTGATTAGTTTTTCTATTATAAGAAAATGGAAGTAGAAGAAGAGCCTAGATCCAAGCATAATTCAAGTCTGCACTGTGGGTGATTCTATCTTTCTTATTCTAGTGGTTCATCTAGTGAAACCTAGTTTATTTGGTGATCTTATTCATCTTGTATTCATCTTATTTTAACTCAATAATGAAGTTGTGTTGTTGGGTATGAATCCTGATGTGTGTGGTGAGATGTAACACAAATTATTTTAATTGGAACTCAATTATACTTATAGTGAATAAAATCTGTGTTTGGGAAGGGTAAGTAGCCACATCAAGGAGTAGGATTCATCATTGGATGTGAACCTTATAAAAAATGTGTGTTCCTTGTATTTTTATTTCCTAAATTATTGTGTGAGGTTGAAATATTTCTATTTTTAGTGGCTCAGACTCTAACAAGTCACAAAGGATTCTTTCCATTGAAAAGAAATTATAAAAACTGCCCTCTATGGATTCAACCATCCTTCTCAGTGGAGGAAACAGGTCCAGGTAGGCAATTCACATAGCTTGTTGACCATGCTTGATGGTGATTACTTGAGGGTGTGTGTATGGCCCATTATACCTATATATGATGCTTGATTCCATGACTATTTCTAGTGTATCAAGTTACCAAACTTGATATTTATCACACGTTGGCACATGTTGCTACTATATACTCATAGTGATTTGTTATGTTTTTAATTATTATGATCTTCCTTGTTTTTTGTTTTTACCATACCATTATAGGTATTTTTCTTGGTACTTTTTTAGGTGGAACATTTTGGTATGGTCATCCCTTATAGGGGGAGTGTGCACGATATGAAATGATAATGAAAGTAGACCTATACATAGGGGAGGGGAATGATAGCCTTATGGACTGACCCAAAAATCAATTACTTTAGGATACTGAGTAACATGTTCACTAGCCTTGGGGATAGTTCTTGATCACTTTTGACATATTTTATTGTCCTTACAACATGGAGCCAAAGCAGGTATGGTTGGATCTTGTCTTGTATTGGTTAACACATGAATACTTGTCATATGATTATCATACTTTATTGTGAATTTATTATTTTGATGGAATACACTTTTTATAGTTGTAAACACATGTTAAAGATGCATTGGTGGTGTCATACTAGGTTTTATTACTCACATATGACATGGTAATCTCGATGCATGTTCAAAATTTGTGTTAAGGGATCCAGGTAAGGATAAGGGGACCATTGGAGAAAACTGTGTTTTGAAGCACATAGCTGGTAATAGAACTAAGGAAAACTTCAGTGGATTTACATAGAGTTTTAATTATATATTTTCTTTCAAATTTATACTCTGATTTGGATTTCCACACCAGGAGACTGGTTTATTTATTTGCATGAAATGTGTTCAATCTTTTGTTTCATTATGATACCTATTATTATGATTTTATACTCAGGGTTGATTTTATATTTACATAGAGGATATATCCTCCCCACTAACTATGTTCAAACCCTCACTGTTAGTCAAAAACCTATTTTGTATGAAGAGGAATGAATGACGTCTTGTGGAACTTTTGATTAGACCTGATGGTTTTGGTCGAGGGATTACAACATGGTATAATAAAATTTTATTTTAGAATAACCCAAGACAAGGTAGAAGGGAGACAGGATGTGTGGGACTCGGGTAGGGGAGTTTCCATGTTCCTAGTCAACTCATGTGTAATGGATCTTTGAGATACCATTTACGAGATTATTGTTACAATTTTTTGGGATTTTGGTGCATTCATGCATCATGATTAGGAACATTGGATCACATGCCATATATTTATACCTATTGTGTGTTGCATACTAGTTCTTTAATTTAATTTATTGATTTATGCTATCTATTTTGGATAGATTTTTAATTGTTTTTGAGTGATATATTTTTATCTTCCTTGCTATTATGATATATCTATTGGAATTAGTTAGTTGAACTTGAGCATGTTGTTATGTTATATATATATATGACTGTAACTAATGTGAAAGGATGGAGAAACTTAGATAGTTCTAGTAGATATATAACTTGGGTTGTGGGTATCCTCTTAGGAGACCCTTTGTGTAATCCCATAGACAAACTAGGATCTATCTTAAAAGATTCAGTTTTTTTAAATGTTTCCTTCACATTTTTGAAGGTTCCACCTTGAAGAAGATTGATGGGACCACCATCCAATGTGGGTTAGGATACTTCTACTAGGGATTATTCCACTATTCCACCACATTGTGTGCAGGTGGCTGCAGTAGAGAATGCTCTTGCACCTGCTTTAGTGGCATAGGTAGTGGTCCCACCTCATCCAGGAGTCCTTCTACTTGTACCAATATAGGGAGAAGGGGAACCAAGGTCTATAGTCAATTACACTAGATACTTCTTGCTCCATCATCCACCAGAATTTTAGGGCATTGTAGGACCATAGTATGCAAAGGACTGGATAGATATCACTGAGGGTTTCTTTTAACTCATTTAGACATAAAAGGATAGGAAGGTGAATCTAGAAGCGTTGATACTATAGAGACCCATTGGGAGATGGTGGGGTGTGATGGTAAAGGCCAAAGAACATGTGTTTCTCACCCATGATTCCTTTAAGAAACTATTCTAATAATAATTATTTCCCAATATGATGAAGCTGGACCAAGACCAAGAGTTCATGAATCTATAACAAGGATCCATAATTGTGTCATCATACTCCACATGTTTCACTGAAATACCTTGTTTTTATCTTCTGTCGGCCAAAATATAGGTATATAAGGCTAGAAAGTTTGAGATTGGTCTTCATCCTAATGTCAGATGAAAAGTAAATATCTTCAAACTAGTGAAATTCCTGGATGTTTTGCATAAGTCCTTAACTATTGAGTAGGGCCTAGAGGAGGATCAAGTTTTTTTTATTCTTATACCCTTAAATACTCAGGTGGGTGGACCTCCTACTATTACAATGAGTGTCACTTCTGGTAGTAGGAAGAGGAATACTACAGATGTGCAGTAGGGTAGTTGTACACTGGTTAAGTAGAGTGTGGCTTCTTCAACCCCCTCAGGCGCAGTTCCACAATTCTTCAATTATGGTAACGTCAAACATTATCACATGTTTTTACCTAAACCTCATAAAAAATGTAAGTAGTGTTTCAATATGGGGAACATTCTATAATTATGATCCAAATATTCTAGGCCAAGGTTCTGTAGGGTTTTTGGACAGGTGTGATTTATGAACCATTGATCTGGATGTGTTCCCCAACATCAATCTCAAATGATGACGACTCAGGTGAGTCATGCATCTCATAGTTAGGGCTATAAATCTAAGGTATTCGGAGTGTATACAATGGATTAGGCACCAAAAGATGAAAGTGAGGGACTATCTACTATTCTAGTCATGATCTTGATCAATTCTAAAATTAATACTACTTTTTTAATATCAATTCTTCCAATTCATTTATATCTTCATGAATTATTATTGGACTTGAATTACCTGTCAAGTTATCTTTTTGAGACATTTTCTTTGAATAAACCATTGGGAATGAAAGTGTATTGTCTTCAATGATTCCTAGAGTGTCCAATAGTCATTATTTGTTATGGACATATATAAGAATTCATGATTCTAAATATGATGAGATTCGATGTGGTTCTTGGCATGGGATGGTTGACTAAATTCTGATGCCACATTGATTTCTATCAGAGATATGTATCATTTACATAACCTAAGGGAGATAAGTTAACAATGACCGATGAATGGGAGTTGGGAGTAGGTCGAGTTTGTTTAGACACGAGCCATCTTGGGATGATTATTACACAGATTACAGGATATGATATTTCAATAGGATCAATGGTAGTCCCTGCATCTTTTCCTCCAGTTGTGGATATATATCAGGATTTATTACTAGATGAATTTATAGGACTTACCTTTGAAATAGAAGTTAACATCAAGATAAAAATCATGCTATGAGAATGACCTATTTTGATACCCCCTTATTGTATGGAACTATTTGGGTTGATGGAGCTAAAAATCCAGCTTGAGGACTTGGAACCAAAGGGATTTATTAGGATGAGTATATCATAATGGGGTGAACCTATTTTGTTCTCTAAGAATATGGAAAATATTATATGACCATTTATATATTATTAAAATATAAATAAGGTGAAGGGAAAGAATAAGTACCCTTTTCCCTAGATCAATGATTTATTTGATCAATTACAAGGAGCCCAGTGGTTCTCTAAGATTGATCTCCAATTAGGAAATCAGCAGTTGTGGGTTAGATGGTAGAACATCATAAAGACATCATTTGGGAGTAGGTTTAATATATATGAGTATTTGGTGATGTATTTTAGATTTATGAATTCACCATCAATGTTCATGTATCTCATGAATAAGATCTTTCACCCATACATTGACCTGTTCATCATGGTGTTCATTAATGATATCCTCATTTACTCATTGACCCCAGAGAATAATGTCATACATCTTGAGATAGTATTGAGTACACTTTGAGCACATAAAATTTATACCAAGATATCAAAGTGTATCTTTTTGATTCATGAGGTTATTTTTTTGGACTTTCTGATATTGGAATATTAGTTGACCTAGAGAAAGTGGAGGCAGTGATGTTTCAGAAATGTCTTTAGAATGTGTTTGAGATTATGTGGTTTCTGGGTTTAGTAGGATATTATTAATGTTTTATCCAAGACTTCTTCAATTTATTAGCACCCATGACCATGCTGATTCAGAAAAGGGTCAAAGTTTCAATAGTCGAACTAGTGTGAAGAGGACTTTCTTGAACTGAAGAAGAGGTTGATGACATCTCCAATATTTATTATTCTTGAGCTTGAGATAGAATATTCTATTTATTATGAGTCATCATGAGTTTTTTTGGGGAAATATTGGTGCATAGGGAGAAGGTAGTATCTTATGGGTCACATCAGCTATGACACCATGAGAAAAACTGTCCTACCCATGACTCAGAGTTTCCATCTGTGGTCCATGCTTTGAAGTGTTGGTGAAATTATCTATTTGGTGGTTTGTTGTTTACACAGACCAAAAGAGAATATTTTATATCTTCTCATAGTGGGATCTCAATTTGTGGCATAGGCATGGGGTAGAGTACCTCCAAACATTTGACTTTGATATGTCCTATGCACTAGGTAATGGCAACTTCACTACATATGATCTTATCCATAAGATGTAGGTATACTAGGAGCTTGGTTAACAAAATTTAGAGGAATAATGGTGCCTAATGAGCTTATTTAATGATTAGAGGATAGATAATTCTTAGGTCCAAGGATCGATGACATGTTCTCCATTAGTTATCACATATTCTTTAATAGATTAGGTGAAGGCTAGTTAGGAATCTAACCCAAAGTGTGATGTGATGTGGGAATAACTAATAGGTGGTGAACCAACACTAAATCATTTTTTAGATGATGGTAATGTGATCCTAGTATATAGAAGAGTTTTAGTCCCTGTTTCCATCAAGGAAGATCTTACGAGAGACTTCCAAGCCTCAAAATGGGTGGTGTATCCTGGAGCAACAAAGATATACCATAATTATAGGTGGTAGTTCCAGTGTCCAAAGATGAAGATACACATTACTAGATTAATCTTCTAATTACTTACCCACTAGAGGATAAAGGAAGAGAACCAAAGTTCTGGTGGTTTTCTCCAACCACTTATTATGACTATATTGAAGTAGGAGGACATCACAATGGAATTTGTGATAGAGTTACCTAGGACCTCAAGGAGTTGTAATGCTGTTTGTGTGATTTTTGATCAAAAAATTCTCATTTCTTACCGATACATGAGAATCACTTAGTAGATGATATAGAAAAGTTTTATGTTCATGAGATCATATGATTACATAGAGTTAACTTGATAATTTTATCATATATAGATGCAAGTTTTTTTTCATAGTTTTAGTAGGGTTTGTAGAATTACTTATAAGCTCAACTGAGATTGAGCATAGTGTAACATCCTTAGAAAGATATATAGTCATAATAGACAATTATTATTTTAGAGAATATTATTTAGACCAATATTTTATATTTTATAGGCAGTTATGATGATCACCTAGCCTTGGTTGAGTTCTCATACAACAAAAATTACTAGGATTTGATTCAGAAGAAACCTTATGAGTCTCTATAGGATAGGCCATTTTGTTTATCACTTTGTTTACACAAGGCTAGTGAGGAAATAGTTGTGGGGACTAATATGGTATAGGATATGTCTGAGAGAGTGCAGCTGATTGAAAAGATTTTTATCACAACTCATAGTGGACATAATTTGTATGCTAACCGTAGGAGGAGACCTTCTAAGTTCACTATTATTGATGGAGTTTTTCTGTAGATGACTCCTTAAGTAGGTCAGTGACATTTGAGAAAGCAAGGAAAGTTAATGCCATATTATTTCAGAATCTTTGAGATCATTGATATGTTTGGTACAATGAAATATTTTCTGGATCTTACTTCTCCTTATCGAGGTATGCACGATGTGTTTTATGTGTCACATCTCTAGAGGTGAAAGCCTGATCCCATGAATTTTATCAGCTTCAAGGATATTGATTTGGATTATAACACATTATACATGGAAAACCCATTGAATATTATAGATTTGGGTGAGAAATTTATTTTATGGAAGATAGTACCACTTGTTTGAATTTTATGGCATCATGGACAAATTTGGGAGGATACTTGGGAGTGAGAGGTTGACATTCAGGCTCAATGGCCTAATTTGTTTTAGTAGAACCATTAAAGATACTTCTTGAGGATAATAAGTTGTCATAGAGGGATAATTGTAACATCGTAGATAATTTTTATGTATGAGGTGTTTAAATTTTATAAAATTCCTCATTTCTCTTTTGATTCTTCACTATTAAGGGTGTTTAAGAGGCTAGTTTTTAGTGAAAAGGGTCTACAAATCAAATTTCAGAGAGTTGGTTTGAGACTAGATTTTATGTTGGATGTAAATATACCATAGTTTTTACAATAGAATCCATCTTCCAATAGGTGGGGCTAAAAAATCTATCCAAGAAAATGCATACCCCACCGGCCAATCAATGGTGCTAGTAGAACCCAAGTTGTTCTGACTAGCACACCTGGCTACTGGTGAGGCCCACCAGCTGGTCGGTGTATCCTAGATGATGGTGTATTAAATAAAACCAATTAATTTTAATTTCACTCATTTAAAACTTTAATAAATGCACAATTATGACCCTAAACATTCTATTTCGAATTAGATACCTGATCCCTTGACTCTAGAACTCTTACATTCCTCTCCCCTTGTATTTTCAACATTGGATCAATATGGTGATGCTAGAATAGTGAGTTTACTCTATATATACACAAAATTAATATTTATAATTGATATATGTGCATGTATATATGTTGGTTTTATGGTTTTTATGATGATCAGATGACAAATTCTTCCCTCCTTCATAGAATGGTGGAGGATCTAGTGAATTAATGAGATCTCTTGATCTAATAGATATCTAACATCAATTACGAGCATCTTATGGGTATGAGTTTATGGATATTATACCTATACCTATTATTGATAGTGTATGGATTATATAAATAATTTTTTTATAATCATTTTGTAGATTGGTGGTGTATTCAATGTGTCAATGACATCCCTTTGACCGAAGCATGATCTCTTATGAACAATGGACACTTTTGGGTATGTTATCATAGATCAATCATCTCAAAACCTTTTAATTAATGAATCTCATAACAGATCTACATTATTATGATAGAATAATAGTAGATCAATGTTTTTATCTATAACTAAGGTTTTATTTTATAATTGTAGAGGAATTCACGATCCGTTCTTTGACTAATAATGAATATAGTGAATTAACGTCCTCTTCTTCAATATATTTCATAACTAGTTCTGTTGATGGACTTCATGAGGCATGTGAGTCTAGAAACAACCTTATTAATATCCAATTTACTTGGGTCTCATTTATAAAAAAAATTCTAAATGAATTGGAACCGAATATAGGTATCCTTGATGCATAAGCTAGTTCTCTATGGGTGCACAATGTGATTCAGGAATTGATCCTTTGATGAATACTGGATTACTTCATCAATGATATGGAGGTATGGAGTTAATTAATATTTTGGGAATCATATACTCTTGATTACTAGATTTAATATTGTGATGGAATATCTTATTCAACAGTCTTGATGTTAATCACATACTGTCATGGTATGGTTATCCCTTATAGGGGGAGTGCACATGACATGCGATGATGACGATGTTTGACCTATACACATGGAAGGAGAATGAAGAACTTATGGCCCGACCAAAGACTTGATTCTTTGAGGATATTGAGTAACATGTTCACCATACTTGTGGATAGTTATTGATAACTTCCAATATATTTTATTTTCTTTCTCGCATGGATCTTAACTAGGTATGTTCACAACTCTTGGTGGATTGGTGAGCACACGAACGCTTCACATATGATTGTTATAAATTCCTGTTCATTTATTATTATCATGGAATACACCAATTATAATAGTGAACAAATTTTAAGGGAAAATTATTTGTTTCCTACTATATTTTATTACTCACACCTTTCACGGTCATCTCAATGTGTGTGCAGACTTCATGGTCATGGATCTAAGTAAGGGAAATGGGCCCATGATAGAAAGATGAGTTGTGGAGCATGGAATGGGTAACAGAACAGTAATGGAATCTAGAGGATTTATATATAGTTTTATTTATATATCTTATTTAAAATTAATACTTTTATTTGTATTGACACACATGGATCCCAATTTTTTTATTTGTGTGACGTGTGTCCCATCTGTTGTTTCATTATGATACATATTCTTCCACTTTGACACTACAAGTTTCTTTTATATTTATTTTAATTTTTGATGTATGGATATGATTACGAAAGGGTATATCCTACCAACTAAAGTTTTTCATACCCTCACTTCTATTATATAGCCTCTTGCATATGAGGTGTTGTGTATGAGGCCTTGTGGCACTCCAACCAAGACCCAATGATTTAGGTCGGGGCATTACAATACACCTTTTGGTAATTGAAATGATCCGAATTTCTATATATGAACCTATATTATACCATAAAGTCTTTTAAAATATAGTTACACTACATTATTGCTTTATTAAACCCATAAAGTCTTTGCTTCAACTTATACATAAGATCCTTGTTTTATTTATCCACAAAACCCTTTGGCTGGTCCATGTAAATCCCTCATGTAATGACCAAAAAATTATATATTGAAATTTACCATATTAATATATATATACATGTTTCATATAAGTTAATATATATGATAATAAATTACATATTCATATCATTAATTTGTAACATAATATATTTATAGATATATTTCAGGCTTTAAAATGCATTTTCAAAAAAACATTTTTATTGCATTTATGCACTTATACCTAAAACTAATTTTATCACTTAAATAATTTGAATATAATAAAATGAATTAAATTTTTTATTAATCATTTTAAAATGATATTATTATTATTTTTTATTGTTAAACTAAAATAATTAATCTTTTAGTGAAAAATTCAATTTTTTTTCCAAAATAATGACTTTTATTACTCTATGAGTATATAAGAGAGACTTAGAATTTTATAAAACCTTTTAATTGAAAAAAAATTAATTTAAGGAATAAATTTATTCATGTTAAATAAATTTTTTAAAATTTTTATATAACCTATGTTTAACCTTATAAAAAATGTAATATTTTAATTCTAATAAAAAAGCAGTTTTTAGTCTTTTAATTAAATTAAAAATTATTTTGGTAAAATTTGGTTTTGGATTTATTTGAAAGACCCATAAAATTTATTTATTTTATAATAATAAAATTTAGGTCTTTAAAATAAAAAAATTTATAATCTTATCCCACACTTAAATTTTAAGCTTAATATGAACCTTTTCTAAAAAACAGTTATTACTGGTTATGTACGTTAATACTAAAATTAATTTCTCTAAATCTTTGATTTTTTATAAAAAGATTTAAAAATTTTAAATCATAAATTATAAAATTAGTAAATAATATAAATTTTAATTTTATAATTAAAATTATTTATTGAGGGTGAAAGTGGAGTTACCACGGTAAGGGTAAATTCGAGAAAAAGTGGTTTAACACTGTGAAAAAGGTTAAAACATGGAAAAAACGTGTATGATATTATATTTTTGAGGGATTATCATCATTATATATTTCCCAAAACAATTATTTTACAATTTTGGATCCTTTTTTTCTTTAATAATGGAATTTCTTTTTTGAAAATTATAGATATTTTACAAAAATAACTCTCTTTACTTATAAAAGGAACTCACCTCATACACATTTCCACACCCATTAAAAAGATTTTAATCAAATAAAAATATGAACTATAATATCCAAAACACACTCTAAATTCCCTAAAATACATTTCCTCACCAAAAGACCATGCTAAGAAACCTTAAGGAGTTACCCAAGGGAGAACTTACAAGGGAGAGGTAATACTCTCAACCCAAATTTTCTAAGTCCTTTTATTATTCTATGCAAAAAAAGTCCCATATATTCATGAAGGTGTGTTAACAATATAATTGATAATATGAATGAGTTTTATTATAATAATGTAATATAAATTTTATACCTTCCTTCAAAATCATTAAGAAAAGTGAAAACATTATCATGCATGTGTGTCTAGTACTGCCTCCATGAACAACGTGTTTTGTTTTCTATGAAATTTTAATATGGATGAATTTAAAAATGTATTTAGTATGTAAAAATGATATTTTTACACCATTTATATTCTATAAGTACAATATTGTGCATTCTATATGTCTGATCAATAAGAAATGACCATAGTAACTTTAACCACCTTAAATGGAATTATCAAGGAACCTTTCTTGATTTGGGTCTATTTTGGGATAACCTTTGAAACTATGTAAGTATTCTTATAATGGAATAATAAATGAAATAAAATTTTACAATAATTGATATCATGAATTTTTTTTACAAAACCTTTTACCATAGTTAATAAACTAAAATTGTTATAAATAAATTATCCGAACAACCTCGAGTAACCAACTTAAGCATAAACTATATTAAAAAAATATCAAAAGATAATAAATAGAACTTGGAAAAATAAATATATATGAATAAGGTTATTGGGTATATTTTTAATGAACTTAATTTAATTATTAATGAATTTAAGTTCATGTTAATAGCGCATTCGCACATGAGGTAAGAGATCTTTCATACCACCCTCATTACTTATCAATTACACGTTCTATTTATTTTTCTCCCTTTTACACAATATTATTATCATGAAATTATTCTAAATATATATATATGTACCTTAAATATATACTTAGTTAAATATAATTTTCATTTCTTAGGTTATATATGTTTTTAGTTCCCTTCAAAATTTTCACTTTTAAGTAAACCTAGGTTAAGGAAATTTGTATATTTATTGCATCATGTTAAGCATCACCCATATAAAATGTTTTTAAACCATTAATATCTTTTAAAACCCATTATTTTATCATTGAGAACCCTCTTGGTTCAATTATTATTTTATTGAAAATAATAATGTATTTATTTCTTTAAAATATTATTTAGTTGTTTCATAAATTCTCCACCTAAGTGGTTCATTTTTATTATTTCTTATCAAGATCATTGTCATTAATTTTCTACAATATAACTCCATGTTCTAGACCTATGTACCTTATTATATTATGAAAGTCCAAAATAATTAAATTCCTATTATTTTGGGAATCCTTATCATTTATCCTTTGGATATGCCTTGAATGATAATTATAAAACCCTCTTCATTATCATTGGTTTGATCATGATTATGTTTTTTATAATGTTTATTTTACTTATGTGGAACACATATGTATGATTTTCATTATGTGATGTGTAGTAATAGAATTATATAGTCCTCCAATGCATTTTATAATGTTTCTATATCAAGAGATTCCATTTATGGTGTAGATATGATTAACTTAATCACACTGTGTGATGGGTGGTCCCATAATTATATATTCATCCAATGCATTAGGTAATGACTTATATCTCATGAGATGTTATATTAGGGATTAGGGAGTGAACCTAATCCACCATGGGAATTTTTCCAATTTATGATGGTGTTATTGGGAGTGACCCTTGACTTATGTTTATGATTTCATGTTTTATATTGTTTCCACATATTCAATTATTACATAATCTTATGATTTAATTTCATTATACCATGTTTCCATTCTTATGATCATTCTTTTTATGACATTATGTTATGCCTCTTGAGTATCATGTTATGATTTATTTCCATGTTTATTCCCTTAATAGGCTTTCTAGATCACCCTTTTCCTTATATATCTTCCCCAGGGTATCCTATGAATTTTTATATGATCTATAGAATTTAGGAGGAGTATGTGAAGTTTTAAATAAAATAGTTTTTTTATGTTTAAGATGATACATTTATGTATCTAATCTTCTGAATAATGTAGAACACTTTATCCTCAATTTGTATTTATTGCAAATATATTTTAAAAATTATAAAAAAATGGTTATTTAGGTCTTGAGCCTCTATAGTTGATATTAGAGGAGGGTATAGTTATTTTTGGATATTAGGATTAATGAACAAATCTGAAAACCTTAGGGGATACTAATAAGTATATAATAACATCTTAAATTTTTTGTAATGGTTTTGAGTATGTAGTTTTACTAGAAATGAAATCCCTATATTGATACTATAAGTGAATGCATGCTCTAGTATATATTTACCTAGGGGTAATAGACCAAAAAATGTAGGGTTGGTTATTAAATCAATCATCACTTGGTGCATGAAAAAGAGGCCTAACTGCGCACCTATTTTGATACTAATGGGGGATTTTATTTGGATAATTCATATTCTCTTTACAATCCATGATTAAGGATTTGAAAATATTTTTATGGAGATTAATTAGGTTAGAAAACTTGATAGGAAAATTACCATGGATAAACTAGTTTGGAACTTAGAGACTAATATGTTAAAATATAAATTTCATTTATCATTTATACCTTCTAAGTTCATAGTTTCCTTTTTTATATTCTAATTAGTTAGAGTATTATCATCGTCAACAATTTTAATGTTTTAGTAAATGATTAAAACTTGAATAAAATATATAGAGGTATGATTAATATCCCTTAACCAACTTCCAATATCTTATATGATTATTGTTCTACACATTCTTTCATATATTACAAGTTTAGTAAAACTATTCAAAAAATAAAAAATTTTATAGTTTGAATTATCCATAAATATTGAAAATGGTGAAATTGTTTCATATAAACTATATAAATAATACATAGTAAATCTATACATGATGAATCTTCTAGAAAACCTTTTTGAATTTTACTCGCCATAGTAGAATTCAATGATATAGTGAGGATGTAGTGGATATCTTTATATAAAGTGAACATCAACTATATGGATAATGAAACAACATTACATATCCCAAATCATCCTTAGATTTTATGTAAGTGTAAGGAGGAGGATAAATATCCTTTGAAATATTCATCACCTGAATAGATATTTTTTATTTGTAACTAATAATATCTAGATTAAATAATTTAAAAAAGGATATCAGTACTCTTAAATACATGAATATTGTAAAGGAATATGAATATGTATTCCCTAAATAATTACACGGTATTACCCCAAATTTTGAGGTTTAGTTCTCAATTGAACTTATACTTGGATCTCTACAGATATCCACGAATCCTTATTGAATTTACCTCATTTAATTGGAAGAACTGAAGAAGAAAATACAAGATAATCTAGGTAAGAGTTTCATTCACTCTAGTAATTCACTGGTTATATTTGTCAAGAAGAAGTATGGGTCAATGAATCTATATATTAATTATCAAGAACTAAAAAATATCATGATAAAGAATAAGTATCCTCTACCATGGATTGACAAATTGTTCCTTTCAGTTGTGAAGAGCTCAATAATTTTATAAAGTGGGAATTTTATTAGGATATTATCAATTAAAGGTGAAGAAATATGATATTACTAAGTCTACCTTTAATATGATGTGTGAGAACTATGAGTTTATATTCATTCCATTTAGACTCATGAATTCCCCAGAGATCTTCATGGAATTAATGAATCGAATCTTTAGATACTACCTCAATAAAATTGTGGTGGTATTTATATATGATATTATTATACACTCAAAAATCAAGGAGTAATACGAGGAGAATTTTAATATTGTGATGAAGGCTTTGAGTAAGGTAAAGTTATATAGAAAATATAGTAAATGTGCATTATGGATGGAGCAAGTATCATTCATGGGGTATATTATCACAATTAAAGGGATATATGTGGGCCCTTCATAGAGTAAAGTGATTTAGGAAAGGCCTAGACCAACATATATTATATAAATACATAGTTTCCTTGGATTATTTGGGTACTATTAGTGATTTTTAGAAACTTCTCAAGATTTTAAAACCCACTAAACAAATTTAATTAGAAGAGAGTAAATAATGTATAGATAAATGAATGTGAAGAGAGATTCCTAGTGCTAAAAAAGAGGCTAAAAACCAGACCTATACTCAAACTACCCCTAATTGGAGAAGGATTTGTGATTTATAATGTTAAATACAAGTAAGTTTTTGTCTTTGTACTCTTGTAGAATGATAAAGTGACATCCTACTCCTAGAGACAGTTGATGGTGCCTGAGAAAAATTATCTAATGTATGACCTAGAGTTGGATACAGTAAACATTTCATTGAAGATATGGAGGAGTTATATATATGGGGTGAAGTGTGATATATATATATATACACACACCATAAGATCATAAAATATATATTCACACGAAATTAGCACAATATGCACCAATGAAGTGGTTAGAGCTAATCAAGGATTATGACAGATCAATCCACTACCATCTTGGGAAGGAGAATAAAGTGGTTGATGAACTACTTAAAAAATATCCTGTAACCTTATAAATAATTAATATTGAGAAGGATCCAATCTCCTTATACTTTAAAAGGATGGACAAGATATATATAAGGAAAGGAACACTACTCTATTTTCCTCATTTGATTGTTTAACTATCCCCTTTTGATAAAATTAATAAATATCAAGGGAGTGATGTATAGATATAGGAGATGGTTAATGCTATAAGAAAAGTAAAATCATAAAATTTAAACATTGATAGTAAAGTATTTTTGAGATTTAGGAAATGAATATGAATTCAATCAAATTTGAAGATAAAGAAATAGAAATTGAGTGATGATCATAACTCAGTATTCTCCATCCACCTAGGAAACATGAATATGTATAGAGATATCCAATAAAACTATTGGTGGAACAATATAAATAAGGATATTTAAAAATAAACACCAGAGTTCTCAGTGTATCATAAAGTGAAGGATGAGTGGAAAAAATATAAAGGGATGATGCAACTATTTCCTATACCTACATGAAAATGGAAAAAAATCACTATGGATTTGTCATAGGTCTTCCAAAGTCATCAAAATGGAAAAATTCTATATGGGTTATGGTGGACCTTCTTATAAGGACTACTCAATTAATTTCCATTTTAGAGGACTTATTACTCAATAAACTTGACAATATATACTTTAGATAAATAATAAGGCTACATGAAACACCACTATAGATTATATAAAATTGAGATCCAAGGTTCTCCTCAAATTCCTAAAAGATCCTTAAACACACTCTAAACATAGAGTTGAACTTAAATATGAATTATCACCACTAGAATGATATCCAATATAAATTAATTATCCAAACACTTGATTATATGTTGAGAGATTTCTCTATGGACTTCAAGGTATGCTGGGACTAACATCTTCCATTGGTTGAGTTCTCATTCAAAAAAAGTTTCAAATCAAGCATGAAAATGGACCTATATGAAGACCTATATGGGAAGTGATGTAGAATAATTGTGTTCTGGGATGATTTTGGTGAATTAAAGTTTCTATGACTTGAGATGGTATAATAAATGGTATAAAAGGTAAATAATATTTTGGAAAACATTAGGATAGTTATCGTACCATGATTCATTGTTTCATTTTTACCCTTACACCATTATATTAAACTGAATTTGTTTTGTAAATTAAAAATATAATAACAAAATGTACTTCATTTTTGATTAAATTATTTTGTGTTTATCACTATTAAAAAGGGAAATTTAAATTGTTTTTATAATTTCATTGAAGGTGGAGGGGATTTGGAGGACCAATGATGAAGTCCAAGAAAAATGGGCCAAACTACAGAGGATCCAAGAACACTAGTGGATTAATCTGCACACATCTACTGAAAAGTGAATCCAAATGGGTTGAAATTTTGTGCTCTAGTCCAAAATTCATTTTTATACATTTCATATGAAGATACACAAGAATCATTCATCCATCTGTTTTCCCAACCAACTTGATATTTCCAACACACTGAATCTGCACGAAGTCAAAAGTGGTGTGCTGTGATCTGTCCATATCTCAGGGTCTACTTGTCAAAATGTTGAAATAATTTCGTTTGAGACATTAAATATGTGGGTAAAAACTTTTTTATTTTCTCCAAAGTGAGATAAGGCTATCTGGAGGTCATAACCCATGAAACAAGTGATTTTAAGAAATATGTGTGCTCAAAACCACCTTCCCATTTTCCTATAAAATGTAACCTTGGGCTCCCCATTTGTAAGTTCGTCCAGGAGGCAAAGCTATGCCATTTTAGATTCCTATAGGAGTATAATATTCATATTATATGTTCTGGATGCCCTTACCATCATAGGGGTATCAAGCATGAAAAAGATTTCCACCCGAGGTTCCTCCTCCCGATGTCGAGCTAAATGGTGGGCGTTCGTTGTGAGGGAACTACACACATGTAAAGAGAGTTATAACACATAATTTAGCTCCTTGTTTGGAGTGATTTTGGTGTTAAAACATTTATTTCCATTTATCTTAAATTATTTCTTATTTTAATACTTTTTTTGATGCGTGCAACTGATTTGTTCTTAATTTGTAACCAATCAGTGTGAGGTTTTGAGTGTGTGACTTGTGTTGTTCCGATTGGAAAACTCAAGAATAATTTTCTTAACCAATTTCATGAGATTTATATCTTCTTTTGAAGCTCTTATTCCTTGCATATATTCTCAACCTTGACAATATTATTGTTATGTTAAGGTTTGGTTCTTCAAGCAATGAAATAAAGGCTTAGGAATTAATCAGGATTCCAATTAATTTCAACCAAAGAATTACTCCAAACCTAAATGAATCTCTAAGAAAAATGAAATTTAAATGTGTATCGTGAAATAAAAATGACCCCTTTATCTCACAATTCTTAAATCATCACCTTTATCTATCAGCTATTAAGCACTTTAAATCAAGTTATTTTCTTAAAATTGTTTTCAAAATCACCCCCATTTTTAGTACTTTTTATTAAAAACGCATAATCTAAACCTATCAATGATCCTTGAGAGATGACCAAGGGTCTTACCTAGAATATAAATCAACTTTAAAAAAATAATTAATTTGACGTGTCATGAAAACGTGGTCAAATTTTGGCATTGTTCCCGGGGAGCACTTTGGTTTGTAGTGCATGTTTTTGATAATATTTTTTAAATTTTCTGAATATTTATTTATTTTATCCTATACATTTACCTATATTTTTGTGTTCTGATTTATTTCTTTTGTAGGTTTTGTGCATGGATCATTATAATCCGGAATATTTACCACATTTCAAACTCAAAACGAAGAGGATCTTACATCAGTGACCCCAAGACGCACAAGAGAACCATTCAAAGGAGGACACACAAGACAACAAAACTCTTCTTGATCCTTCATCTTATTCTTTTGGAACCAACATCAAAACTGAAATAAACTTTCATAACATGGCTGAAAATAACTAGACATTAAAATAACTAACCTCAACTGATGTTGATATCCAACCCACTTACATTCAAATGCAAGGTGAGGAACCCAATTTTGAACTAAAATCCGATCTAGTTAATTTATTACCAAGATTCCGTGGACTCACTGGAGAAGATACACACAATCATTTAAAATAATTTCATACTGTTTGTTCAAAATTAAAACATACTAATGTGGATAAAAAACAATTAAATATTAGATCATTCCACTTTTCTTTAGAAGATATAGAAAAAGATTAGTTATATTATGTTAATTCCCCAATAAGAGGCTAGGTAGACATGAAATGCCCTTTTCTTGAAAAATATTTCCCAACATCTTGAACTAAAATGATAAGGAAAGAAATATGTGGCATAATACAATCTCAAGGAGAAACACTTCATGAATATTGGGAACATTTTAAAAGGTTATGTTCTATTTGTTTACACCACCAAATAAGTAATCAACTTTTAATATAGTATTTTTATGAGGGTTTAATTTCAATTGATTGTAACATGATTGATGCTGCTACAGGTGGTGCACTAGTAGATAAAAACTCAATCGCTGCAAGAACCTTGATTTAGAACATGGCGTAAAACACTCAACAATTTGGTTCAAGGTCCAGTGTACCCATTCGAGGTGTCCATGAGGTGAAAAGTACTGAATTTGAGAAGAAGGTGGACACAAAGTTTGAAGAGGTAAGTAACCTTTTACAATAACTCGCTCTTTCCTAAGGGAAAGACCAATCTATTCCCCCCATCCATTGTGGAATCTGCTCTTCTGAAACCCATTATTCTGACCAATGCCTCTAATTTAGGGAAACATCTTAGAGTTGTGAGGAAATATTTCCAAGATGCCCCTATAACTAATCCTTTAGGCAAGAACATTACAATCCATCCAACCCTAGGTGGAAGGAAACCCAAGATTATAGGAAAGGGGGGTATTCAAACCAGCATCATCAACCATGGAACCAACAAGGGAAAAGTAGTCATCTACCACCACCACCTAGAAATCCTCAACTGCCCCTCAAGTCTTTCCAACCACCCCCTCCAAAACCCGATTCTTACCTAGAAGATATGATGAAAAAAATGCTTTCCAATAATCTTTAATTCTAAAAAACCACCCAAGTGGCCATAAAAGACCTAAAAACCCAATTAGGACAACTATCTAACTTAGTGGGGGGAATTTAAAGTCATGTGTCGGGTAAAATACCCTCTCAACCAGTAGTTAACCCTAGGTATAAGGGAAATTTTAGTTTCATCACCAATAGTAGTGGGAAACAACTTGAATCCAAAATTAACCCTCCATTAGATACATCCACTCCTGAGGAAACCACCATCCAAACTACTGAAAATGATCCAAGATAAGAAAATCCTTATCCTGAGAGAATCCCTTCTAAAGGAAAAAGTGTGTATGTCGATGAGTCTCCTATCCCAACCATTCCTCTTCCATTTCCTCAAAGGGAAACCCAACCTAGAAAACAAAAGGAAACTGAACTTTATAAGGAAATATTGGAAACTTTTAAAAAAGTGTAGGTTAACATTCCTTTGATTGATGGTGTGAAGAAAATTCCAAGATACACAAAGTTTATGAAGGAGATGTGTACCCACAAAAGGTGACTTTGTGGAGATGAAAAGGTGATATTGGGGAGGAATGTATCAACATTAATAGAGCCATCAATTCCCACCAAGTGCAATGATCCTGGGACATTCTCGATTCCATGCACCATAGGGAAGTATTCATTTTCCAATGCTATGATTGATTTAAGTACTTATATAAATGTGATGCCTCACTCTATTTAATCTTCATTGCTAGTCAGGGAACTTAAGACCACTGGAATTTTTTTTAACTAGCCAACTGGAGTACTGCACACCCCTCTGGTGTGTTAGAGGATTTTCTTGTGAGGGTGAAAATGTTAATTTTTCCTACTAATTTTTCTGTGCTTAAAATGAAAGATGATAGAATGAATGGACATGCCTCGATTATATTGGGGAGAACCTTCTTGAAAACTGTCAAAACCATAATTAATGTCCATAATGGTAAATTATCTATGGAATTTGGTGGTTAAATAGTCCATTTCAACATCCTTGATGCCATGAAGCACCCCTCATAAGAACATTACTATCTCTCTGTTAATTCAATTGATGTAATCCCTACCCCTGAAAAAACAACTTTTCTTTCCCCCGATCCCCTTTCTGAGTTTTCTTCATTGATTGAAATTCTAGGAAACGAGTCATGCAATGATTGTTGTATTGGATTAGAAAAATGTCATGCATGTTTATTAATTAATAATTTCTTGAACACTAAGGATCCAATGACCATCGATGATACTGATAAGCTTGTAAAAGCTCATTCCACATCTGAGTATGATACCATTAAGTAGTTAGATGAGATTAGTGACCTCTCACTTTCACACACACTCCCATAAATCCAAATTAAACCTGAATTGGAACTAAAACAACTGACCCAAGATTTAAAATATTCATATCTTGAGAATGGAAACAAGTTTCCCATCATCATTACTAGTTCACTTCCTCCAGAGCACGAATTGAGACTACTTTAACTTTTTAGAGAGTATAAAAAAGATTTGGGATGGACACTTTCTAATATTCCTGGTATTAGAACTTCAATTTGTACACATCATATATTGTTAAATTATGAGGATAAACCAGTGAGGCAGGCGGAACATCGATTGAACCCAAACCTCCTAATAGTTGTGAAAAAGGAGGTAATAGAATTATTGGCTGCTGGAATCATTTACCCCATCTCTAACATCCAACAGTTCAGTCCCATTCAAGTAGTTCCTAAAAAATATGACCTTACAGTAATTAAAATGAAAATAATGAATTGGTTCCAACTCGTGTGTAGAATATTTGGCATGTATGCATAGACTATAAATGATTAAACCAATACACTAGGAAAGACAATTTCTCTTTTCCATTCACTGACCAAATTCTAGAAATGCTAGCAGGTAAGTCCCATTACTATTTTCTTGATGGGTATTATAGATATTTTCAAATCCATATTGCCCCTAAGGATCAGGAAAATATGACCTTCACTTGCCCCTTTGGCACATTTGCATATAGGAGGATGCCATTTGGTCTGTGCAATGCTCTGGGTACTTTCTAGTGATGCATGGTTATTATTTTTTTCGGATTATCTGGAGAATTGCATGGAAGTATTCATGGATGATTTCACTATTTATGGATCCTATTTTGATGAATTATTGAGTAGTCTTGCTTCAGTCCTACATCATTGAATTGAAAATAATCTTGTATTAAATTATGAGAAACTCCATTTCCTGGTGCGACAAGGTATAATTTTGGGACATGTAATTTATGGGGATGGTATCCAAGTAGATAAATCAAAAGTGGATTTCATTTCTTCCCTACCATTCCCAAAAAATGTATGGGATGTGCGGTTTTTCCTAGGTCATGCTGGATTTTACCATCATTTCATTCGTGACTTTAGTAAAATTGCACTCCCTCTCCCCTACTTACTTCAAGAAGAAAAAGATTTTTGATTTTGATAAAGAATGTGATGTAGCTTTTAATAAATTAAAATGGAGTCTCACATCACCCCCAGTAATACAACCACCACATTGGGATTTAACATTCAAGATCATGTGTGATGCCTCTAACTATGCAGTTGGGGAAGTCTTGTCACAAAGGATCAACCGAGCTCCACATGTCATAGCCTATGCCTCACGTACATTGGACCTTTCCCAAGAAAACTACACCACAATTGAAAAATAATTCCTTCCCATAGTGTTTTACTTTGATAAATTTAGGTCATATATTTTAGGGTCTAAAGTCATTGTATTCTCCGACCATGTAGTCCTTCGGTATCTCCTATAGAATCTGGAAGCCAAACCATGTCTCATTAATTGGATTCTCCTCCTTCAAGAATTCAATTTAGAAATTAGAGATAAAAAAGGAGCAGATAATGTGGTGGTTGACCATATCATTAGGATCCACCCATCCAAGGGCATTGAATCATCTCCCTGTATTCCTATAAATGAAATGTTTTTTGATGACCAACTGTACCAAGTTCAAGATACTATTCCTGGGTATGCTGAAATTGTAAATTATTTGGTAGGATTTTTCATTCCTACTAATTTCAACCAAAACCAGGCCGATCGTCTAAAACATGAGTCCCATTGGCACATTTGGGATTACCCCTACCTTTGGAGCACCTATAGTGATCAAGTATTTAGGTGTTCTATTCTTCATAGTGAGTTTCATTCTGTCCTTAGATTATGCCACACTCTTTCTTGTGGGGGCCACTTTGGTCCCCAATGGACTGCTCGCAAAGTCCTTGATTCTGGTCTCTTTTGGCCAACAATTTTTTGGGAATCCAATGATTTTTTTAAATCTTTTCCTTATTGTCTAAGAATGGGTAATGGCTCTAAAATAAATTAAATTCCACAACAACTAGTGCTCTTTCCTGAGATTTTTGATGTTTGGGGCATTGAATTTATGGTTCCATTTCCCAATTCCTTTGGCAACTTGTACATTCTTCTGGAAGTCGATTGTGCATCAAAATGGGTAGAGGCATGAGCCACAAGGACAGGTGATTCCAAAATAGTTGTGGAATTTTTGATAACTCAGATCTTTTGTAGGTTTGGATTACCTAGGTTCATCATTAGTAACCAGGGTTCTCATTTATCCAACTGAACAATGCAATCACTTTTTCATTGGTATGGGGTCGGTCAAAGAGTGTCTACTGCTTATCACCCAGAGACCAATGGCTAAGACAAGGTATCAAAAATAGAGGTAAAATAGATTCTTGAAAAGAAGTTCAACCTAATAGAAAATATTGGAGTCTTAGACTCGATGATTCCTTATGGGCTTACCGTACTGATTTCGAAACTCCCATTGAAATGTCACCCTATCAGCTTGTGTTTGGAAAGAGTTGTCACCTTCCTATTGAGATTGTGCACTTGGACTACTGGGCCATCAAACAATGTAATTATAATCTTTCTGGTGCATGTTCTCAAAGGAAGTTGCAGATTCAAGAGCTAGAGGAAATGATAAGGGATGCATATGAGAACTCTAGGATTTATAAGGAGAAAACCAAGGCTAGCCACAACTGTCTCATCCTTTATCGTTAGTTCCAAATTGGGAAGAAGGTCCTCCCCTACAATTCAAGGCTGACGTTACATCTAGGTAAGGTTCATTTCCAATGGTTTAAACCATACACTGTTACTAACATCTCTCCATTTGGTTTTGTCCAGGTTTAAAATAAAGAAACCAAGCAAACCTTCACTGCCAATGGGCAGTGGCTAAAGCACTTCTCTGAAGGCCTTCTGGAGTTCCTGATGGAGGAATTCCATGTTCAAGAAGTAGTCTATGAATAAAACCCACCAGGTTTTATCCTTAATTACCACATTCTATTTTATTAGAGTGAGGACACTGCACGCTCTAGGTACGGGGGGATGGATATATTCCTGGGTTAGTAAGTAATTTTCATCATCTTTCTTCCTTTTCTCTTTTTAGCTTTCTGAATTGTATTATTACTTTCCCCCTTTCCCCCCTCACCCCCATCACTTTTGTGCCAAAATGTTAATTTTTTATGCCCAATTTATCATGTAAAATGATACCTGTTTAATCATGGAAGTAATTTAAAATGCATGTGGAATTTCCATATTTCATTTTATTTTAACTTTCAAAAAAATTATGATTAAATGTGCACTTCTGTAATAATTCAATACTGTGGTGTGACTTTCTTTTGAAATTTTCTTGTTTGTCGATGATATAAATGGTTGTATCATTTTAAAACTTTTAAGAAGAATGGTGCCCTTTTTTGTGAATAGTTTAAGGGAAAATTGTGTCACTTAATATCTCCACACATTTTTTCACCCAACCATGATGTGTGAAAAATTTCTTACTTAATGGAAGGTAAATATAATTTATTTTGATTTTTCTCTACTTTCCAAAATCATTTTTTCATACGTTCGTTCCTTATCTGATCTATTTCATTACTGTACAAGATTGACCTATGCGTGTGTACCTGTTATCCGACTATTGTACACCCTAAAAAAATGGTTATATATTGGGAAGGTAAAAAACCACCCTTCCTTGACCTTTTATCTTGTTATAACTATTACAATTAGTGTCGTCAGGAGATCAAAAATGAGTTGGGAGAAGAGTGTAAGATTTGTTCCAAGTGAAAATTTTGAAAAAAATAATGGGAGTGATGAAATGTGAAACATATGGGGATATCTACACTACTGGAAATAAACTATTTCCCAACGGTTCAGAACCGTTGGGAAAGCCCCTCAAACCGTTGGGAAAGGTTTTCCCAACGGTTCTCATAACCGTTGGGAAGTAAGCCGTTGGGAAAGGTTTTCCCAACGGTTTACTTTCAACCGTTGCAATAGGCCCATAGAAGTTACCCTACCCCAACGGTTTGGGTGAACCGTTGGGATAGTTTTTCCCAACGGTTCTCCCAAACCGTTGGGAAAACCAAATGCCACACATTTTCCCAACGGTTCCAAACCGTTGGGATATACCATGTGGAACAGTTTCCCAACGGTTTTAAACCGTTGGGAATTGGTGAAGTCTTTCCCAACGGTTTAGAACCGTTGGGAAAAGACATGCTAAAAACTTATATGCCAACGGTTTGAAACCGTTGGCATACCCTATGCTGCAAATTGCAGCACCCTGCAATTTGCACAGCCCCTGTCCCCTGTCTATCACCACCAGTCATCAGGCCTCATTTTCACCTCATTTTCACCTCATTTTCACCTCATTTTCACCTCATTTTCGATCCAACTATTGTACCAGTAATAAAATAAAACATACATATTCAATTACGAACAAATTCATACACATTTAACATATAATGGATCCTGAAACTATACAAATCCATAATTAAATTACAATTCATAAACATACATAATTCATATAGAATTCAATTTAAAATTTAGATGACAATTATACGTGGAATCTGAAATTCAATTCATAATATGATCGGTTTTTTCTATACCATATATTTTTACCTCAAATGATGTCCATTTTAAACAAAATACATACACCTGAAGTGATACCGGCCACACCGCACCTCAGATTGAGGCGGGGTTAACTCGTACACGTCACATTTGACTCATGGATCGTTGTGCTAAAGTATCGACAGAATCCTAATGCGTTTGGTCGGTTTTCCGTATGCCAGTTGATGTTTTTCATTTAAAATGGCGTCCTTTTGAAACAAAAGACGGACACTATGAGTGGTGCCGACCACACCGCGTCTCCAATTGAGGCGGGGTTGATTCGTACACGTCACATATGACTCATGGATCGTTCTCCTAAAGTTTAAATGGAAACCGAATGCGTTTGGTCGGTTTTCCGTATGTACCTAAAATGTTGTCCATTTTAAACAAAAGAGTGACACTTAGACTCATCCCGACCACACCGCGACTCAGATTCATCCCGGGTTGGCTCGTACATGTCACATATGACCCATGGATCATTGTGATAAATTATAAAAAGATTCCGAATGCGTTTGGTCGGTTTTGCGTATGCCAGTTGTTCTTTTCATTTATAATCATGTCCATTTTAAACAAAAGAGACATAGTTAGAGCGGTGTCGGCCACACCACATCTCAGATTAAGACGGGGTTGACTTGTACACGTCACATATGACCCATGGATCGTTGTGCTAAAGTATCGATAGAATCCGAATGCGTTTGGTCGGTCTTCCGTATGTCAGTTGATGTTTTTCACTTAAAATGACGTCCTTTTGAAACAAAAGACGGACACTTTGAGTGGTGTCAGCCGCACCGCATGTCGGATTGAGGCGGGATGATTCGTACACGTCACATAGGACCCATGGATCGTTCTCCTAAAGTTACAATGGAAACCGAATGCGTTTGGTCGGTTTTCCGTATGTACTTAAAATGGTGTACATTTTAAACAAAAGAGAGCCATTTAGACTGATCCCGGTCACACTGCGACTCGGATTGACCCGGGTTGGCTCGTACACGTCACATATGACCCATGGATCGTTGTGATAAATTATCAAAAGATTCTGAATGCGTTTGGTCGGTTTTGCGTATGCCAGTTGTTCTTTTCACTTATAATCCTGTCCATTTTAAACAAAACAGACACAGTTAGAGCGGTGTCGGCCACACCGCGGCTCGGATTGAGGCGGGGATGATTCGTACACGTCACATATGACTCATGGATCGTTCTCCTAAAGTTTCAATGGAAACCGAATGCGTTTGGTCGGTTTTCCGTATGTACTTAAAATGATGTCCATTTTAAACAAAAGAGAGCCACTTAGACTGATCTCGGCCACACCGCGACTCGGATTGAACCCGGGTTGCCTCGTACAGGTCACATATGACCCATGGATTGTTGTGATAAATGATCAAAAGATTCGGAATGCGTTTGGTCGGTTTTGCGTATGCCAGTTGTTCTTTTTCACTTATAATCATGCCCATTTTAAACAGAAGAGACATAGTTAGAGCGGTGTCGGCCACACCGCGTCTCGGATTGAGACGGGGATGATTGGTACACGTCACATATGACCCATGGATCGTTCTCCTAAAGTTTCAATGGAAACCGAATGCGTTTGGTCGGTTTTGCGTATGCCAGTTCTTTTCACTTATAATCCTACCCATTTTAAACAAAACAGACACAGTTAGAGCAGTGTTGACCACACCGCGCCTCGGATTGTGGCGGGGATGATTCGTACACCTCACATATGACCCATGAATCGTTCTCCTAAAGTTTCAATGGAAACCGAATGCGTTTGGTCGGTTTTCCGTATGTACTTAAAATGATGTCCATTTTAAACAAAAGAGAGCCACTTAGACTGATCCCGGCCACACCGCGACTCGGATTGAGCCCGAGTGGGCTCGTACATGTCACATATGACTGATGGATGTTGGGTCGGAGGTGATGGCAAGAGGGGGGGTGAATTGCCTTTTTAAAATTAATTAACAATTTAAAACAAATTTAAATGCAGCGGAAAGTAAAATGGCAAGACACAATTGATAACGGAGTTCGGCTTTAAACTCAAGCCTACGTCTCCGCTCCCAACTCAACCGTTAGGAGATTTATACGACCGCTTGCTTTTTAATGGTTATAGCAAGAAACCCACTAGCCGTTTTAAGGTAGGCTAGATCACCTTCTTACAGCTTGCTTTTTTATTATGGTTGTAGCAAGAAACCCAAATTGAAAGAAGAAAAAGGGTGGTTTGTTTTAATACAAACCCAATTAAGAACTAAACAATTGAAGTAAATAATTTAGAACAAACTAGAGGAATCCTTGAGCGCCAAGAGGTGAGTGTAGTTGATGTAGAGGCAGCCCAAGCTTCAAGGATGGCAATTGGATCTCAAGTAGCCTTTGAGAATTGTCGTAGGAGCCTCAAATGATTAAAATAGCTTTGGTATGCTTCGGTATATGATCGGTAGTGTTCCCGGCATCCATGGATGTCTATTTATAGGAGAAATGCTCCCAAATACTTCAAAATAGCCGTTGGAGGGTTTTCGGAGCCGTTGGGGATCAAGTGGGCAAGCCTGGTCAGTTTGACTGAGCACACCGGCTGGCCGGTGCTGATCCACCGGCTGGCCGGTGCACCAGACAGAAGCAAGGGATTTCTCTGGCTCCACCGGCTGACCGGTGCTGAGCCACCGGCTGGCCGGTGGTCTGGACAGAAGCATGCTATTCTGTCTGGGTTCCACCGGCTGGCCGGTGGTCAGGCACCGGCTGGCCGGTGGTCCGGACAGAAGGTATTCCATTCTGTCTGGGCCCACCGGTTGGCCGGTGGCCAGACACCGGCTGACCGGTGGCACCTGGCAGAGGGCAAGGCCTTCTGCCTTGTCCACCGGCTGGCTGATGGGCTGGATCCGGCTGGCCGGTGACCTTACCGGCTGGCCGGTGGTCTCACACCGGCTGGCCGGTGGACTTAAAATGACGTCTTTTTGAAACAAAAGACCGACACTTTTTGAGTGGTGTCGGCCACACCGCGTCTCCGATTGTGGCGGGGTTTATTCGTACACGTCACATATGACCCATGGATCGTTCTCCTAAAGTTTCAACGGAAACCGAATCCGTTTGGTCGTTTTTTCGTATGTACTTAAAATGGTGTTCATTTTAAACAAAAGAGAGCCACTTAAACTTATCCCGGCAACACCGCGACTCGGATTCATCCCGGGTTGGCTCGTACACGTCACATATGACCCATGGATTGTTGGGATAAATTATCAACAGATTCGGAATGCGTTTGGTCGGTTTTCCGTAAGCCAGTTGATTCTTTTCACTTAAAATGACGTCCTTTTGAAACAAAAGACGGACACTTTGAGTGGTGTCGGCCACACCGCATCTCCGGATTGAGCTGAAACCACCGTGAAACATTCTAATTATTATTCGTGACGTGTACGCGCAGACGGCACGTCAATCGGACGTGCGGTTTGCGCGGTACGGCTCAATATTAGTGTTTTAAGTGATGCGCGCGCTTCGTAAACGCGCGTGAGGGGGGTCCAAACGGGCCGAACGATGTCGGAATGGCCTGAAATCAGACGAAAAATACGGGTGAGTGATTTCTGAAGTGGTCGAGTAGACGGCACGTCAATCGGACTTGTCGTGTGCCCGCGGTGACCGACAACGCAGTTATGGTGTCATAAACGGCCAGAACGGGCGTCCAACGGTCAAATTCATAGCGGACGGCCTCGGATTGATCTGAAACCACCGTGGAACATTTTAATTATTATTCGTGACGTGTACGCGCAGACGGCACCTCAATCGGACGTGCGGTTTGCGCGGTACGGCTCAATATTCGTGTTTTAAGTGATGCGCGCGCTTCGTAAACGCGCGTGAGGGGGGTCCAAACGGGCCGAACGATGTCGGAATGGCCTGAAATCAGACGACAAATACGGGCGACTGATTAAAATAATTCAACTCCAATACTATACTACGAGTCTAGATAAAACCAACAACTAGAATAGATTAAACATCACATGTCAAGTCAAAAATGTAACGGATCAATATGTCCCACATCAGCATCACCATCTCCATCATCATCATCATCATCGCCCTCGTCATCGTCCTCCTCATCGTCATCACCCTCCTCAACGCCTTCCTCCTCGCCTTCGCCATCCTCCTCGCCCTCCTCATCTCCATCCTCTTCCGAATCAGACTGCTCGCCATCATCATCTTCAAGCTCGACATCGGCCTGACCACCACTGGAACTGCCACCTGGTGCACCATATATAGAATGTATCGACGACATGTATTCATCAATCGCTGGGCTGGCCTCTGCTGGAAGTGTTGGACGTAGAACTTCAATAAATTTCATAAATGCACTGTTTGCCCTTGCAGACTGTTCTGCCGTCTCTGTGGCCCTTTTCTCAGCCTGTTCTGCCTGTGCCCTAACTTGCTGCAGCTCGGTGGCACTACAACTCGTACCTGAGGCAGGCCAATACCTCGTCGGGGCTATCCTAGGTCGGCAGCGTACTCTGCCAGAATGATCACCTCCCAACACCTGATGTAAGTGATCAGATGGCCCAAAATTGTCTGCTTCTTGGGCATCGAGGGCCTCTAAAGCATCCTGTTACAAATATAAATATATTGTTAAGTTACGAAATAGATATTAAAATATAAAATCAACAGATTAAAACTTACAATCTGCTGCTGAGTCGCTTCGTTGACAGCACGTCCATCCTTTTTTCGTCTACTCGAGCAAAACAGTTTTGCTCGAGGCACACGTCCTTCAATATTTTGTACTTTCCTCTACAATGACATTGAAAACAAAATTTATATAAATACTTCAGCAAATAATTAAATAATTGAGGAAAAAAAAGAAAATGTAAGTCGTAAAGAAAACTTATAAACAATTGTCATACCTGCTGCCTCTCATGATCCGGCATCGTCGTGCGTCCTAGTGTATGGAGGTATTTTTTTGCATCAATGTTTTTTTTTATTTTTACCAGATGATTCCTAAATAAAATTCGATAATGCAAAGGATAATATTAATGCAAAACTTGAAAGTTATTATTTAAATACCTCAAATGTAATTCATACCTTAAACTGGGTACTCGTCCAATGAGTAATCATCTGACGATACTGCTCTATAGGACAATCATCCACGACTGGTACCGCCTCTAACTCAGTGCCAACTCTAGCACGCCAGCCAATATACAGCTCATGCTTGTAGGCTCTCCAAAGCTCGCCTAAATCCTTTAGACGTTCCATTCGTGCACCCTCACCATCAGGAAAATTAAATCGAAGCTGAAATGAAAATATTAATTTATATAAATACAAAAAAAATTCATGGCATTAAATACAACAGATTTTTTTACCCATATCTCTGCCCAAGCTCTATCTTTGACCTCATGTGGCAAATGTCTCCACGACAGCGGGCTGACGGGAATGATGTCGGAGTATTTGGCAAGCGTCGCCATAAAACTCCGACATTGCTGCCCTGTTTTCTCAACCATCTGATTGTCTTCATTATATTCCACCATAACCTGTGTGCGACGGTTCCACACCGAACGCATGCGTGTACGGCCCCGCCCCCGCCTCCTTTCAGTAGATGTATCTGTCATGAAAGAAAAACAAATATTTTATCAAAACATGTTATAATGAAAATAAATATTACTATAAAAATTTGATAGGGTTTTATAAATATACCTGTGCTAGTCTGATCAATGAGTGGCGCCGGATCCACAGAACCTGATGGAACACCCTCTGGTGGAACGGGAGTCGAAGACGATGGAATATAAAAGCTCGGAGAGACAGAAGTAGAAGGAAAAGAAGATGGAACAACTGTATGACCTGATGCTGACTGGGGAGTGGGAATCATCATGGGATGTGAAAATGATGGGGCAGAAGATGCAGAAGGTAGCAAAAACATGGGAGGTCTAAATATCCCGTGTGTCCCTAACGACACACCGGGATCAGAATGTGGGAAGGCTGAAATGTCAGTGGGAGGGGCAGGGTCTAGTCGGGCACGCGCAGCTCTATGTCCACCTCTGGTACGAACCCTCCTCGTACCACCGGCCTGAGTACTCGGACCAGTACTAGGCTCCTCGTCGAATAACTGTCGACGTAATGGTGGATCCTACAAAAAAGTTTACAAAAAAAATTAATCACATGACATTATATATTCTGTAAATATATATATATATATTTGAAATAAAGTACTCACTGTAGGCACTAATGGTGGAATGCCCAGCTCCTCCATCCGACGATTGTTCTCCGCCATTTTTTTTCTTCGTCTCTCTTCAATTGGCTTCATTTCCTGCATTGGAAAACAAATATGTAATTAATTAGAAAAAGAAAATTAATGTGTAAACCAAAAAACTAAATATATGAGGGAATGAGGGGATTCATTGGTAATTTAGCTATCAATTGTTTTAGAAGAGCTTGAATGAATTTAATAAAACATACAAGTTGTAATGTTCACCAAGTTTGAAATATTGTTTGATTTGGTTTGAATACAGTTCAATTCCAAATTAGAAAATGCAATTCAAATAAAACAGCAACCAATAAACATTGAAAATTCACATAACGGTCAAGTCAGCTAAAACATATTTGTGATCAATACTAAATAAATATGAATATTACCAACCTTAACAACCCAACTCGAGGTAAACCAAAAGAATTGAGAACATGGATGAATGATTCTATATATTTCCAACCACAACTTCAGGTTCACAATCAACTCTGACAATTGAGCTATTGGAGTCATCAAAAGAAATAAATGGATTGGTTCCAATGGCAATAGGGACAGTGTCAATTCCATCATCAGCATCATCAAAAATATGTCTTGGAATTACTTCAACTACGACACCAAATTCAGGTTGAAGTTGATCTTTGACATAAAAAACTTGTTTAGCCATTGATGCCAACACATATGGTTCTTTGGTTGCAAGAGTGCGGGTCATATTAATTACTCGAAATCCACAATCATCAATAAATGTGCCATGTCTCGTCATCGAATCAAACCAATGGCATTTCATCATTGTGACTCGTCCATGAGAGTAATAATCCAATATTATTATTTTCTCAACGACTCCATAATAACCCACATTTTCAAGTCGCGGTCTACTATCTGATGCGCTGGCATAACAATCTGTTGTGGCAGTAACCATAATACCATCATGTTGTGTTCTCATGTTTTTGGCTCGTTCAGTGACAATAAATCTGTACCCATTGATAACAATTGATTTACAGTCACGAACCACGGTATTAGGACCAAAAGCCAAAGCTCTTATTTCCTCAGAGACAGAGTCAGCAGACAAACTCAATACCTGCAATATAAATGACAGCTAAACTTAAGTAAATATTGAAATAATTAATTTAAACAGTAATATTTTTACCTTCAATTTTAACCAAGCAGAAAACTCTTTGCTATGCAAAGTCTCTCTCCTTCTCAAAGATAAAGAACGATGCTTCCTATTTATCATTGTTTTATGTTCCCTGTAGATAAAAAAATATGAATAGTTTAACAGATATATATGTAAGATATACATATTCAATTTTGTTACCTGATATAGTCATCGAACAAATCACAGTTGAACAAAACTGTGCGATGTGCCATCTCCCGCTCTTCATTGCTTAATATCTTCAATGTATATGATCCAGGAATTCCTCCTGTTTGAGGAAGTGATGGAAAACTGGGTTCAATTTGCTCATATTGTTCTTCTTCATTTCTCATTGGTCTGCTCATTCTTGTAGTAAGATCAGACAAATACATTGAACAGAAATCCATACATTCTTGAGCTAAGTAACCGTTCACGATAGAACCTTCGGGATGATTCTTGTTTCGAACATAAGACTTTAATGTGAACATATTTCTTTCAGTTGGATACATCCAACGAAAAGAAACAGGTCCTCCGAGAAGTATTTCAGTTGGAATATGGACAGTCAGATGCAGCATGCATGTGAAAAATGATGGGGGAAATATTTTCTCCAACTCACACAAAATTAATGGGGCATCTGTCAACATTTTTTGCAAGAAAGACTTCGACAACTTCTTAGCACAAAGATCTCTAAACAAATGGCACAACCGAATAACACCCACCCTTACATTATTGGACAAAAGATGACGGATTGCTATTGGAAGCAACTCATGCAGTAGAACGTGATAATCATGAGTCTTCAAAGATTTTAGCTTCAACTCTCTTCTGTTGACCCGTTTAGATATGTTGCTTGAATAGCCATCAGGAACTCTAATAGTCTCTAATACTTCCAAAAATTGTTTTTTTTTCAGTAGGTGTCATCACATAAGAAGCACATGGAAGTTGCCATTTATTTTCACTGATACGCACAGGATGCAATTCTGGTCTGATGCCCCAATCCACCAAGTCACGTCGAGATCGTAAATCATCTTTTGTCTTCCCCTTGACATTTAGAAGAACTGAAAGCAACATTTCACATATATTCTTTTCAATATGCATTACGTCTAAGCAATGACGTAGCAAATTGGTTGACCAATAAGGCAAATCAAAAAAGATACTCCTCTTCCTCCAATTGTAACAGGTTTCTGTGGAAACATTCTTTCTCTTTCCAGATTTCATTTGACCCTTCCCGAACGAAAAACTGAAATCTTTCAATTCATTAAGCACATCAGTTCCAGACATACGCTGAGGTGGATCATCGGTCTCTATAGTATTATCAAATCTTCGACGATTCATTCTATATGGATGATCCTTTGGCAAAAATCGTCGATGTCCCATAAAACTGAAACTACAACGATGTTTCAGTCTTCTGGATCGTGTATTCTTCATACAAACTGGACATGACAGTTTCCCCTTCGTGCTCCATCCAGACATCATTGCATAAGCCGGAAAATCATTGATTGTCCACATAAGCGCAGCGCGCATCTGAAATATGTCTTTCGAACATGCATCGTATGTGCGCACACCCACATCCCAAAGAAGCTTCAACTCTTTTATTAAAGGTTGCATGTATACATCAATATCAATGCCAGGATCAGAAGGACCAGATATGAGTATACTCATGAAAGTGAAAGGTTTTTTCATACACAACCATGGGGGAAGATTATAAATGTGTATAAAAACTGGCCATGTGCTGTGCGAAGTAAGCATCTGCCCAAACGGATTAAAACCGTCGCATGAAAGACCCAGCCTCACATTACGCACGTCAGCTGCAAAATCAGGATGTCGAGCATCAAATCTCTTCCATGCAAATCCATCTGCAGGATGAACCAACTCATCATCAGTCTTCTTTCTCTCGGTATCATGCCATCTCATTTTTATTGATATGTCATCAGACATAAAAAGATTCTGGAGTCTGGGAATCAATGGAAAGTGCCACATTACTTTCTGTGGAACGTGGGATGGTGTTCCATCAGATTTTGACTTCCAGCGGGATGTGCCACATTTTATACAATCATTTCGTTCAGCGGTTTCCTCCCAGAATAAACTGCAATCTTTCGGGCAAGCATGAATTTTGTTTCTTGAAAATCCAAGTTCCTCAACTAACTTCCATGCCATATAGTGGTTTGAGGGAATATCTGCATCATCTGGAAGTAAATCCTTCAAGAGGGTAAGAATGTAATCGATTGCTGTATTAGAAATCCCATACATAGTTTTCCCATGAAATAATCGGATTAAAAATTCCAGCTTTTTCATTTTATCGCATTGCCGATATACTGGAGTCGTGGCAGCATCATTCAATTTTTTCACCCTATCAATATCATCATTTTCACTAGATGCATCAGCTGTCCTCATATCGAAGTCTTCTTGAGTCGAAATCCTTTCTTTTTCATGATGACGAATAAACGGAAACCGATCATCTAACAAATTCTCCATTCCAGTCTTTTCATTTCGATCATCACCAATTTGAGATTTCGTTTTCTCCCCATTGTGATACCACAGAAAGTAGTTTGCTTGAAACCCATTTTTGGTTATGTGGTAGCTGACTTCTTCACGGCTCAACCAAGGTCTACCAACACAATTGGAACATGGGCAGTGTATGCGACCACTATCTGAAGCATTGTCAAATGCAAAATCTATAAAGCTCTCCAAATTGTTTTGAAAATCATCTGAGATCCGATCGGTTTCATACATCCAACTTCTGTCCATTCTGTAAAAAGAATTTATATAAGTCATTTTGTCATAAACAATTCAATAGGCATTAACTATAATAGAATATACATTTAAGTAAACGATAAAGGAAGAAAATAATCAAGGTATCAACTACACATGTCAAAAAAACATACAAATGTGTTATTGAAAAAATGTAAAACCAACAAGAACTTAATGTGTTATATCACATAACAGCATGACTCATCCCATAACCATATTAGTAGGGTATCATGAACATGAATAACATCAACCTTGTGCCATCCTCCTACCCTACATGACCCCAACCACATGCCACATCTTATTATAGCCTTATCACATCACACCTCATCGAAAAACACTAGGGAAATCATAGTACATCTCACCTGAAGACACATGGACAATCACATCGCATCTTGCCTAAAAACACATGGTCAATCACTTTTGAAGGAAGAGTAGGGAATGTTGTACCCCACTCTCTTGGATTTTAATGATCACAATCACTCTCATAGTGATCTAATGTTGTTTCAAGTGTTCTTGTTAATAGGCATGATTTCAGGAGCAAGAAGTGGCAAAAAAAAGGAAAAGTGGACTTTTTTCAAGTCCACCGGCCAGCCGGTGTAGGACCACCGGCCAGCCGGTAAGGGCACCGGCCAGCCGGATCCAGCCCATCGGCCAGCCGGTGGACAAGGCAGAAGGGCTTGCCCTCTGCCAGGTGCCACCGGTCAGCCGGTGTCTGGCCACCGGCCAACCGGTGGGCCCAGACAGAATGGGATGTCTTCTGTCCAGACCACCGGCCAGCCGGTGGCCTCCTCACCGGCCAGCCGGTGGAACTCTTTGGAATAGTGAGACCTACTGTCTCACCACCGGCCAGCCGGTGGCCTTCCCACCGGCCAGCCGGTGGCTCCTGGGCAGAAGCTCTCTCCACCTTCCAAGGCACCGGCCAGCCGGTGGGCAAGCACCGGTCAGCCGGTAAGCAAAGTCAAACTAGCCGTTAGAGCTTGACCAGACTTGCCCACTTGATCCCCAACGGCTCCGAAAGCCCTCCAACGGCCATATTGAAGTATTTGGGAGTATTTCTCCTATAAATAGACGTCCATGGATGCCGGGAAGACTACCGATCATATACCGAAGCATACCAAAGCTATTTTGATCATTTGAGGCTCCTACGACAATTCTCAAAGGCTACTTGAGATCCAATTGCCATCCTTGAAGCTTGGGCTGCCTCTACATCAACTACACTCACCACTTGGCGCTCAAGGCTTCCTCTAGTTTGTTCTAAATTATTTACTTCAATTGTTTAGTTCTTAATTGGGTTTGTATTAAAACAAACCACCCTTTTTCTTCCTTCTTTCAATTTGGGTTTCTTGCTACAACCATAATAAAAAAGCAAGCTGTAAGAAGGTGATCTAGCCTACCTTAAAACGGCTAGTGGGTTTCTTGCTATAACCATTAAAAAGCAAGCGGTCGTATAAATCTCCCAACGGTTGAGTTGGGAGCGGAGACGTAGGCTTGTGTTTAAAGCCGAACTCCGTTATCAATTGTGTCTTGCCATTTTACTTTCCGCTGCATTTAAATTTGTTTTAAATTGTTAATTAATTTTAAAAAGGAAATTCACCCCCCCCCTCTTGCCATCACCTCCGACCCAACAGGGAAGACATGGTAGCTATCCAAACATATAACCACCATCCTAGATATTAGAAAAATTACCCATAACTCAAAACCTCTGATCGTTGGGAAGTTTATCCAACTCTGGTTGGGAATGTGTAGAAATAACATAAAAATACATGATATATAGATAGCACAAAATACTCAACCTATGGGTTCACATTAACTACATAAATGATATTAACACATAAATCATTTTGAATCAAATTTCTCCGGACATCCCCCCACTCACCCCAGACTCGGACAACTCCCCAATTACCTCGGACATCCCCCACCCCTCGGACAGTCCCCCACTCACCCCGGAAATCCCCCACCCCTCGGACAACCCCCCACTCACCCAGGACAACCCCCACCCCTCGGACAGCCCCCCACTCACCCCGGACAGCCCCCCACTCACCCCGGACAGCCCCCCCCCACCCACCCCGGACAGCCCCCCCACCCCTCGGACAACCCCCCACTCACCCCGGATAGCCCCCCACACACCCCGAACATCCCCAACCCATCGGACAGCCCCCCACTCACCCCGGACTCACCCCGGACAGCCCCCACTCACCCCGGACAGCCCCCACCCCTCGGACCCCCCCCCCACTCACCCCGGACATCCCCCCACCCCTCGGACAACCACCTGGACAGCCCCTAGCAATACCAAGATTTCTAAGAACCGAAAATTTATAAATGATATTAACACATAAATCATTTTGAATCAAAACAAGTCATACACCCAAGATTCAATGTCCCAACACACACCCAAATAAAACACACACCCAAAACAAGTCATACACACCCAAAACAGTAGATGAAAAACATCAAAATGATAGATTAGAAGTGTAGAACTAATTAATTTAATGAAAACAGAAAACACAAAACAGAAAACAAATAAGATAAAGATATAGCCGTGTGGGAAAATCAAAATAGAAAATAAAAAATAGATTAACAGCATTAAAAATAACATATGACTTACAGATTTGGAGTTCTCACCTAAAAAATTGACTAATTGAAGATGGGGAAAGAGTTCTCCAACCTGGGTGAGAGCACCAGAGGGGGAGAGCTTCGGCAGAGGGGATTTAGGGCTGCAGTCGCACGGGAAGGGAAAGAAACCGGGCTTCTGTTTATGAGGGAAACATTCCCAACGGTTTTAAAAAACCGTTGGGATATGAATTCTATACCAACGGTTTAAAAAAACCGTTGGTATACATCCTTCCCAGGAGGACTTTTACCAACGGTTTAACAAAACCGTTGGTAAAAGATGGCCTTTCCCAACGGTTTTCATAAACCATTGGGGAAAGGCTTGGATCTCCTTCAAATACCAACGGTTGACAAGAACCGTTGGCAAAACCTCTCAAATACCAACGGTTATACTAAACCGTTGGTATGTAAGTGTTGGGAAAACTCCAGTTTCCAGTAGTGCTAGTTCAAGAGCGTATGGTTTTACTTTTGGGAATTCTTAAGTGAGTGGGTCTTGAAATTTGATTACAAAGGATGTGGGGAAAGTTCGGTGGAAAGGATATTGTAAGTAGAAAATTATTAAAATAACTTATATTTACTCAATAAAAAGTGAAAAGAATTGCATGAAATGGTTTTCACACACAGATATGGATAATTATTGACATGATCAACTTTTGATTTATTTTATTTTATTGGTATCATATATCTCTTGTAATTTCATTTGGATACAACTTTTGAGACTTCTTTTTCAATGATCATTGATAATAACTCCTCGGTGTGATTTTTTCTTTGATCACATTTCTATCAAGAAATAAATTTTAATTTAATGTTAAATATTTATGAAGTTAGAAATATCTACATGAATAATTTTTGGAAATATTACTTTTCCATAGAGTTAAAATGTTTAGGTGTGGGGGTGTGATTGTACCACGATTCACAGTTTCATTTTTACCCTTACACCATTGTATTAAACTGAATTTGGGTTGTAAATTACAAATGTTCTAAAAAAATGTACTTCATGTTTGATTCAATTATTTTGTGTTTATCATTGTTAAAAAGGTAAATGTTACTTATTTTTATAATTTCATTTAAGGTGGAGGTGATTTGGAGGACCCATGATGAAGTCCAAGAAAAATGGGCCAAACTGTATAGGATCCAAGTACACCAGTGGATTAACCCACACACATCTACTAAACCATTTATCCAAATGGGTTGGAATGTTGTGGCCTTGTACAAAATTTATTGGGCTACATTTCATCTGAAGAAACCCAAGACTCATTCGTCCATCTGGTGGCCCAAGCAAACTGATCTATCTAGAACACTGAATCTGCACGAAGTCAAAAGTAGTGTGCTGTGATCTATCTGTATCTTGGGATCTACTTGTCCAAATGGTGCTAAACATTAATTAGAGATAATAAATAGGTGGTAATATTTTTTTTATTTTCTCCAAAGTTATATAAAGCTATATGGATGTCTAAACCCATGTAACTAGTGGTTTTAATAAATCTATGTGCTCAAAACCACCCTCTCATTTTCCTATAAAATGGAACCTTGGGTTCCCCATTTGTGTGTTCAGATATGAGGAAAATCTCTAACATTTTGGATTCCTTGAAAAGTATCTTATTCATCCAATAAGTTCTGGAGGCCCATACCATCATAGGGGGATTAATCATGAATAAGAAGTTCCACCCAAGCTTCCTCCTCCTCCGGTTGTCGAGCTAAATGGTGGGCGTTCCTTGTGAGGGAACTACACACATGTCAAGGGAGTTCCGAAACATATATTAGCTACTAGTTTGGAGTGATTTTTGGTTTAAAACATTTATTTCCATTTATCTTAAATTATTTCTTTTTTTAATAATTTTTTTGATGCATGTGATTGATTTTCTCTTAATTTCTAACCGATCGGTGTGAGGTTTTTAGTACGTGACTTGTGTTGTTCCAATTGGACAACACAAGAATCCTTTTCTTAGCCACTTACTTGATATTTCAATATAATTTTTAATATCTTATTCCATGCATAAGTTCTGAACCTTAACAATATGATTGTTATGTCAAGGTTTGTTTCTTCAAGAAATGAAATAAAATATGAGGAATTAATTGGGATTCCAATTAATTTCAACCAAAGAATTACTCTAAACCTAAATGAATCTCTAAAAACAATGAAATTGAAATGTGTGTAGTGAAATCACAATGATCAATTTCTCTCATAATTCTTAAATCAGTACCTTTATTTATCAACTATTAATCTATTTAAATCAAGTTATTTTCTTAAAATTGTTTTCAAAATCACACCCATTTTTAGTACTTTTTATTGAAAACACGTACTCTAAACCTATAAACGCTCATTGAGAGACAACATAGGGTTTGACATAGACTATAAATCAACCTTAAAATATAATCAATTTGACATGTTGATAGAACAAATATTTTCAATTATTTTATTCTGAATTTCAATGTTTTTAATCCCAACAATATGTTATTTAAAGGGAAATTGACACATTTAATGTTTTAGGAGCATTTTTGAGCTTAATTGAAAAAATGGATTATTTTGGATTTAAACAGTTTTAATATATTTCAATATTTCAGCCATAACATTTTCTTCATTTTATCCTTCTGGACCCAAAGCTCAATCCATCATTTGGAAGCTCAAATCCAGCTCTCAAGCTAGGCCTCGTAAACTTTGCACAGATCTAGAATGTAAAAAAGGGGAGCTTTTATATCGAATTATATCAGTCCAATGGAGATGAAATTAAATAGAGAGATGTAAAATGAATTAATGGACATCTTTAATTAAGGATGACACGTTTGAATCTGCTGGATTCAAGGTCTTAATGGCATGAGAAGTTGGAGTTTTGGAATTCGAAGAGTCACCTGGACAGATTAAATATTCCACACTAAAACAGTGATAAATCCTTCATACATGGACCAATAAGGCTGAATTTTTTTGGAGGGATGTGGGATAAGATATTGAACAACTTTCAAGGACCAATTCCCCAGTGGACAGATTTTGAAGCCAAATTTTCATACCGTCTCCCTATAAAAGAGTGTTTCCTTTTTATTTCAATGGGTTGGAAACTTAGGAATAGCCTTTGTTGGACATTTTCTGTAGTTTAGTATTGTATTGTATTTTATTTTCATTCTGTAATTTCATTTCATATTTTAATTCTAGTGTTCTAATTTCTCTTCATTTCATTCTCTTTTTTGTTTTCTTCCCCAGTTTTCTTTCCACTGTGAACTCTTCTTCTCATGATCATGAGTAGATAACTGATAGAACAAATATTTTCCATTATTTTATTCTTAATTTCAATGTTTTTAATCCCAAAAATGTGTTATTTAAATGGGAATTTTCACATTTTATGTTTTAGGATTATTTTTGAGCTTAATTGAAAAAATGGCTTATTTTGGATTTAAACAGTTTTCATTTATTTTAATGTTTCGACCATACCTTTTTCTAAACTGATACAAATTGAAAAATTATTCTTTTAAAGGTTTCTATGTTCTATGAGCTTACTTTTATCCTTCTGGACCCAAATATCAATCAATCATTTGGAAGCTCAAATCCATCTCACAATTCCAGCCTCGAAAACTATACACAGAATTGGATAATTTTATTGTTGGGACCATATCTCATAAATGAACGACCCATTGGTGCTGAAATTTTACATGGAGCTGGAAGAAATCTGTAGGAAGAACTTTCATGAAGATAGAGGCATCTGGATCTTTCATTTTCATGGCTATTAATGTGTTGGAACTCGCTATATTGGAATACGAACAGTCAGCCGGGCCAGATTAAATGTCATAAGTGAAGTGACCATATATATCTCCAAATTTGTCCAATCAATGTTATATTTCGTGGGTAGACAGAGGATAAGTAGTTGAAAAACTTTCAAGAATGATAAATTCCCAAATTCTATCATTAATTAGGCCATCCACGCACATACATCCGATGAACAGATTTTTGGAGCCAAAATGTCATCCCCTCTCTCTATAAAAGAGTGTTTCTTTTTCATTTCAAAGGGTTGGAAAAGTAGTTGAAATTTTTTGTTGTTTTATATTTTCTTTGATTATGTAGTATATTTTTAATGTTTTAATTTATATTAGTCTTCTTCTTCAAACCTCATTCTTCCATTTTTACTTTTATGTGTTTCTCCCATCGTATTCTCTTCTAACTCCATGAGAATGGGGAACTAACCTCGATGTTTGTTCAAGGGGGATAATGGTGGTTGATTTAGTTTCATTGTGTTTCAATTTAAATATCTTTATTTAATTATGAGAATTTTGGTGGTGGTTAAATTGATTATGGTGTACGATTTCCCCATTTTCTCTATCACCAAGTTCTTCTTCTCATTCTACCTTTATCCTTCCCTTCACTGTCTAAGTCAAGCATACGATGGAGTATGGATTGGGTAGCGATGGTCGGAAAAGAGATCTCCTAGCCGAATTTAGGAAGAGTATTTCCCCCCATGCAGAGATCTCTGTGTTGGGGTAATAAAATTTTGAATGAGAGGGTGTGGTGTGATAGATCTTTATTACTACATTGAATTGATATTCAGAATATTTTAATAAACAATGATATCAACCATTATGATCCCCCAGGAACAAATATATTCCTTCTTTCTTTTTAACATAATTTTGTTCACATTGCATATATATATATATTAATATTTTATGCATCTTTCAAACTCATATTTATATTATATATTAGTTATAAAATAAATAGTGATAGTATAATTTCAGTGTTGTGTAAGTTTCCTCCTCGTGACTGACCCTGGGAGTGCACTATATTTAATTCTTAGGTAAATAATATTTTTATTGGGGATCTGTGACAAATTCCCATGCATCACTAACCCGAGGAAGTTCTCGGGGGAGTAATACAATGATGAACCCAATTCCTTAAACATTAATGTCTTAATGTTTCTTATTTGATAAGAGTTAGACTGAGGGGTATCTTAGTGGGTAAGATGCCTTTGTGTCTCCACTTTCCACCTGAGGTTTAGCTTTCACTTCTGCAATATTTTCCTTTGATCGAGGAGGTGGATGTGTGGTCTCTCGATGATCATTGACAGTACCATATATTCACAACCATATGAGGAGTAGGATGCTCACACATATGATGGAGTGTGTTTATTAAGTAAATTAGAAACTAACAATGAGATGATGAAGGTTCACTCAAGGTGATGCTCTCGGAAATGTCTCCTTTATGTCTTAATATAAGGCCCAACCTTAAACCTTACTTAATATTTAATTAAATGAAAAATTCACGTTGAGGATCTTTTCAGGTTTAGAGTTTTAGAGAATTAGAACATAACTATTACATCTCAAAAGATTACAAAGTAGACACTTCTACTAAGTTTCCATAATAAAAAAAAACTCTTAAAAAGAAACATGTCTAGTTCCATGTCTTATATAGAATGACATTCCCTTGAACCCATCCTTGACCTTATTCAACTTTAAGTCCTGTGAAAAACATTTCGAAAAAACTTGGGGTGAGCATAAAAAGCTCAGTAAGGGATACACAAAGAATGAAAACTGTTACTTTTTCAAACATCAAGTAAACCATGTATACTATAACAAAGTAATACCTTCACCATCATGAAGTAGTAAAAACTATTCACTGAATAAAGTATCATTACTTACCTTTTTGTAACCAAATGATTACCATAAAACCCATATAAAGAACACATAGCATATATAAAGGTAACTTGGGACATAAACATACTTAAGTGGAATAACCATACGGTCGACTTCCACACATATCACTTAATGGAATATCCATACGGCCAATTTCCATACATACTTAATGGAATAGCCATATAGCCGACTTCCATACCCAATGCATTGGAGGTTATAACGTAACCACCCGTCCTGGTATTCACGGCACCACCCGTCATATGGTTTATCATGTAACCACCTATAAAATGTCCAAGTACCAATATAAAATCATAAAACATAAAACCAATATAAAGGAATGATAACATTTCCACATTTCAATCACAATACATCATAATAGAATCCTTTATCAAAACCATTTTCATTACCAAAATACATAAAAGAGTATATGGTATTTATTTTATTTTAAAAACATTACGGCTTGTTGAGGAAGCCAAAGACCAAATAATACTCGCGGAGGCGGAAAAGGTCATTGTCACCGCGTAGGTTAAAAAAACATTCCTTTTTTTCATTTAGTAAAACGCTTCGTAGAAAAAGATTCCTTTTGTATAAAAGTAAAAGTCAAAGGGGTTTATACACCGTATAAAAGAAAGTTGTGTATAAAACGAAATATGCCTCAATGAAAGGAGATTGAGACAAAGTCCTTAAAAAGATCATTTTTAAAATAAAATAGATCTATTATGTGTATTCACTATAGGTACACATAAAGAAAGTAAAAATACAAAATAAGACATAATAATATCATGACATAATTTGAAAGTAGGAGATTAACCCAAAGAATGGAAATTGGGTTAAGAAGTTCCCTTACCTCGGGTCCGACTTGACTCGATCGTTCTTTAATGTCCTGAATAATAAACTTGAGTTAATTTATACTTGATTAAGAACCTTTTTAAAGTTTATTATTCCTTTTATATCAATTATTTCCATGTTATAAACATTATGTAACCATTTAAGTTAATAATGTTTGTTTTGTCAATATTTGGTTCTTAAGTCGAAAGTGGACTTCTTACAATTACATGTTGTTCGTGTGGTCAAAGGTTCTTTATATCCAGAATGAAATTCCCGATTTGGATATAATATGTATCATATATATCTAGCATATACATGTATTTATAATATTACATAATCATTTATAGGTAAGAAATGAAATTCACCGTTCATGGAGACGGTAAGCCGTACGTACGCATGAACGCTACTTTCATTTCTTTGTCATATTAATGGAATTAAAACTAAATGAGAGGTATGTATATTTTAATTCCAGAATTATATTCATCATTTAGATATATAATTAATTATATATATCCATTATATACATGTACTTTTAATAGTACATTACATTTGGGGATAAGAAATGAAATGCACCGTTCATGGAGACGGTAAGCCGTACGTACGCATGAACACTACTTTCATTTCTATCTCTTACATTAATGGAAAGAAATAATAATGATATAGAGTTATATTATAATTCCAGTATAAAATCATATATAATAACTTTAAATCCATCCTTTACACGTCCCACATATGGCATTAACGAATCACATCACTTTGAGGGGGCGGTAGTCCGCACTTCCTTAAATAAAGATATCGTGTTTACCCATAATGGAAACCATAAAGGTATGCCCAAAATGAAAAATAAAGAAGCTTAAAGAAAAAAAATAAACATATTATATATCATATATAAAAATAGTGACATCATAATGGCCACCTTTGAAGGTGTTAAATGAGTATTGAACAATCATCGTTTCGGGAGGCAGAATTTCGCCATCCACGGAAACCGTATGTTCTTTAACCATTTTATTTAGTTGTGTGAGAGTGTAGCTCCAATAAATCTTATAACAACATCCTAGTATATTGAAGATACTGGTGTTGTTACAAAATAAGTAAATAAAAAGAGTTTAGAGGGTTGGAGAAGCAAAATAAAACAAATGAACAAGACAGAATGAATTACCTTTAAAAGATTAACTACTTTTCATTTGTGCCTAAAGGCTTCCTTTGAAAGGATTATTCCCAAAGGGAATACTCTAGGATGAGGAGAGGGATGTGGAGAGAGTAATTGGGAAGGGGTTGGCCGAGCCAAAGGCTTGAGGAGTGTGTGTAATGTGGTAGAGGTGGGAGCCTTTTATAAGAGGAGAGGAGGGGCACTTTTGGAAAGTAAAGAAATATTACTTTATTTGAAAATGTGTTTCGGTTTTAAAAGGTCCCACATTGATATAATTCGGGGATAAGGTGATAAGGGTTTGAAATACACCCATCCAATAAGTTTTGGACATGTGTAGTTCATATATTTTACATTATCTTTCCATTTTATTTAAATCGTTAAATAATGAGGTCATTGCTGCATCATCATGATGTCATAAATAAATTAATTTATTTAAAGTCTAAAAATTATAAAAAAAATACTATGATGTAGGAAATCTTTTTATCTTTCCAATTAATATTTATAATCAAAAATATTACTTGTATAACCCCATTTAAAAATTGTTTTAGTAAAACATATCATGTTTGTGTCATTTTTACTTTTACATTAAATAAAAAGTTATTTATGTCATTTCCCAACCAAAGTGGCTCCATGAGGTCCCCAAGTTGACCCATGGATTGTCTTGGTCGGCCATGACACAACCAATGAGGGTAGGACATGTGTCAAGCTCATCTCATTTTATTAAAGCATTATTTTTACCTTAAACTACACTAATTACCACTAATCGCGATTAAAAACTTAATAAGTTACTATTCACCAAAAAATTATTTTAATCTCATTGAACCACATTTTACTTCTTAATGACAACCATGTATGTCGGATTTTTGAAAATCAAAACACAATGATGGCAAAATTTCATTTAAACGGAAAATCAGTTTTTATAAGTACCACTTAGTGGTTTCACTATTCATCAAAAATTGAAGTTTTTCAGAAAATTACCAAAAATTCACCCTAAGCTATATTTGATATTAAGAATTAAAAAGTGAAGTCTATTTTATAAAATTCAAAACTTATAAGTCACATTAATTAATTTAATAATTAATTCCCGCTGTCAGAGCAAATAGAGTGTTTTTATGAAACAATAAGTATCAAAAGATTGACACTAGTTTAAGTCCGATTTCAAAGTGAAATTAATTCCAACGACCACTATTGGATTTAATGGTAAAAATATTTTCTAATTTCACTTTAAAACCAATTCAAAAGATAATCTAATCATATAAATAAATTAGATTAAAAAGAGGTTTTGAATTAAAATACAACATTTTACATTATTCATTAAAAAAAATGAACTTTATCAGAAAGGTACCAAAAATTTACAGAAAGTAAATTTTGATGTCCCGATTCTAAAGAAGAGTTATATTTGGTCCAATAGAATTTATAAGATCGATCAAAACTATATTTAATGACGGTTCTCCGTCAAAAGGTGATAAGTGGACCTTTCGTGAAAATTAGGGTATAAATGCCTAAAATTGTACTCTTTCCGTATTTTAAGCCTTTATCTTCTATTGGGTAAATGTAAAAACATTTAAAAAAATATATAATCATATTTTAGTTATTTCTATCCATTCCCACCAGTACAACGACTACTCGTTAACTAACATTTAAAATAATATTATTTTATTACTTGTGTGCAACGTAAGTTTTCAAAGAAACTCATCGTTGCGTACCGAGTACGCTATCGAACGTAGAAACCCCTTTTAATTAAAATTAATATTTAATTCGCAAATATTAATAAATATGAAAATTCTTTATTCTTTATTTACCTGGGATGTTAAATCCTTCCCCCCTTTTGGAAATTGCATCCTCGCAATTTTATTCACTTATCAAAATAAGTGGGGGTATTTATCCCTCATAGCATTTTCAGATTCCCATGTTGCCTCTTAAATCACATGGTTTTTCCACAAAACCTTTACCTGATGAATCACCTTATTCCGTAACACCTGCTCCCTGTGGTCAAGAATCTAGACTGGTTGTTCTTCATAAGATAGGTTCTCTTCCAGCTGAACTACCTCGGGACTCAAAACATGAGATGGATCTGGCATATACTTCCTCAACATTGAAACGTGAAAAACATTGTGTACCTGAGATAAACTCGGAGGTAAAGCCACTCGGTATGCAACTGATCCGACTCTCTCCAGAATTTCATATGGTACAATGAACCTTGGACTCAGCTTTCCTTTCTTACCGAATCTCATCACACTTTTCCATGGTGAGACTTTGAGAAAAACATGATCACCTACCTCAAAAGATAGATCCTTCCTCCGGTTATCCGCATAACTCTTCTGCCTGCTCTGATCTATTCTCATGTGTTTCTGAATCAACTGAACTTTTTCTGCCATCTCTTCTACCAATTCTGGTCCCATCAGCTTCCTTTCACCCACTTCATCCCAAAATGCTGGAGTTCGACACCGCTTCCCATATAATGCCTGAAATGGTGACATCTGTATACTGGAATGAAAACTGTTATTATAAGAAAACTTAAACAAAGAAAGATGTTGGTCCCAACTTCCCTGATAATCCATCAAACAAGCTCGTAGCATATCCTCCAAGGTCTGAATTGTTCGTTCTGACTGCCCATCTGATTGAGGATGAAAATCTTTACTAAAATTTAATTCAGTACCCAACGAATTCTGAAGGCCTTTCCAAAAGTTAGAAGTAAACCGGGGATCACGATCTGATACAATGGAGAGAGGAACTCCATGTAACCTGACTATCTCTTTAAGATACAAACGGGAAAGTTGATCTAGAGAGAAAGTATCTCGTATAGAAAGGAAATGAGAAGATTTGGTCAAGAGATCAACAATAACCCAGATTGCATTATTACCTCGAGATGTCCTCGGTAATCCCACAACCAAATCCATGGATTTTTTTCCCATTTCCACTCTGGCACTGGTAAAGGCTGAAGCATCCCTTTCGGTAACTGCCGCTCTGCTTTAACCTGTTTACATGTCAAACACTTCATAGTAAAATCAGCAATATCTCTTTTCATTCCATCCCACCAGTAATACTCCCGCAGATCTCTGTACATCTTAGTACTACCAGGATGAACTGAAAACGGGGAACTATGAGCCTCACATAACAACTCATTCTTCAACTGTGAATCACAAGGCACACATAACCTCTTCCCAAACCTCAAAACACAAACACAAACTTATCCAAGAACTCATGGAAAATTTTATTCATAAGGTCCATGAATATAGAAGGTGCATTGGTTAACCCAAAAGTCATAGCTACAAATTCATAATGGCCATATCTAGTACAGAACGCATTCTTCGGAACATCTACTTATTTTACTTTCAACTGATGGTACCCCAACCTCAAGTCAATCTTCGAAAAATACTGAGCTCCCTGGAGCTGATACCACTTCATTTGATGGACCAACATCTGCTGAAGTTGTTTCAAAGGATTTCACCACCCCTTTCTGCTTGTAGTCTGGCTGCATTCCCCTAGTTGAGTTCTTCGTTGGATACTCATTTGCATAATGACCCATTTCATTACACTTAAAACATCTTACCGTTGGCTTTTCATTTCCTACTTGATCATCTTCCTTACAGTTACGAGCAATATGACCAGACTTACCACACCGAAAGCACTTACCAGACTTGGATAAACATTCTCTAGGATGCATTTTACCACACTTCTCACAGGATAGATATTTTGTTTTCTTACCTCCTTGCTTCTTTGATGAATTCTTCCCCTTTTCCTACCAACTAGACCTCTTATTCTGTTGTTTGTCATAGAACACCTGATCATCGGCAAACTCCATTTCCACCTTCTCCACACATCGAACAAGTTTTTCATAACTTTTGAACTCACGAGAAGCTAAAGCCCTTCGATACTTTGGCTTTAACCCTGAGTAAAAACGGTTTATTTTACTATCCAGATCTCATATGAAGTTTGGAGCATACCTTGCCAATCGAGTGAACTTTTCTTCATAAGCAGCCACTGAATCATCCTCCTGCCTCAATTCTAGGAACTGTTTTTCCATCCTAAGACGAACCACCTTAGGAAAATATTTCTCAATAAACATACCTTTGAATTCGTCTCAGTGAAGATCCTCAATCTCATCACTATCCCTTATATTTTTCACCATCGACCACCACTGATCAGCTTCACCTTCAAAACGGTAAACAGCAAGACTAACCTTTTTATGTTCTGAACACCCCATGACATCAAAAATCTTCTCCAGTGCTTTAATCCACCCTTCAAATTGCACAGGGTCAGATGATCCTCTGAATGATGGGGGATGTTGCCTCATGAAATGTTCTACCACTGACATGTTCCTCTGCGGTTGATCTGGCTGCTCTCGTGCATGGATACCACCACCATTTATAGCCTGAGTCAACTATGCCATCACTGCAACAAACTGTTCAGTTCCGATTCTGACCATCTCAGGTTGCTGATTTGGAAGGTTATCTTCCTCCTGATGTCGTCCCAACATAGCTGCTTTGTTTCCTCTGCAGAAAACCATTCTGAACACAGAAATATCTTAGGCGAAGCAACATGGTAATCCGTAAATGCTATATCATTTCAATCATATTATAATCTAACACTTTTCTAACTCCTAAAGTTGTCTAAACCGACCTCTGATACCAACTATAAGGCCCCATCCTTAAACCTTACTTAATATTGAATTAAATGAATAATTCACATTGAGGATCTTTTCAGGTTTAGAGTTTTAGAGAATTAGAACATAACTATTACATCTCAAAAGATTACAAAGTAGACACTTCTACTAAGTTTCCATAATAAAAAAAACTCTTAAAAAGAAACATGCCTAGTTCCATGTCTTATATAGCATGACATTCCCTTGAACCCATCCTTGACCTTATTCCACTTTAAGTCCTGTGAAAAACATTTCGAAAAAATTTGGGGTGAGCATAAAAAGCTCAGTAAGGGATACACAAAGAATGAAAACTGTTACTTTTTCAAACATCAAGTAAACCATGTATACTCTAACAAAGTAATACCTTCACCATCATGAAGTAGTAAAAACTCTTCACTGAATAAAGTATCATTACTTACCTTTTTGTAACCAAAGGATTACCATAAAACCCATATAAAGAACACATAACATATATAAAGGTAACTTGGGACATAAACATACTTAAGTGGAATAACCATACGGTCGACTTCCACACATATCACTTAATGGAATATCCATACGACCAATTTCCATACATACTTAATGGAATAGCCATACGACCGACTTCCATACCCAATGCATTGGAGGTTATAACGTAACCACCCGTCCTGGTATTCACGGCACCAACCGTCATATGGTTTATCACGTAACCACCCGTCAAATGTCCAAGTACCAATATAAAATCATAAAACATAAAAACCAATATAAAGGAATGATAACATTTCCACATTTCAATCACAATATATCATAATAGAATCCTTTATCAAAACCATTTTCAATACCAAAATACATAAAAGAGTATATGGTATTTATTTTATTTTAAAAACATTACGGCTTGTTGAGGAAGCCAAAGACCAAATAATACTCGCGGCGGCGGAAAAGGTCGTTGTCACCGTGTACGTCAAAAAAACATTCCTTTTTGTCATTTAGTAGAACGCTTCTTAGAAAAATATTCCTTTTGTATAAAAGTAAAAGTCAAAGGGGTTTATACCCCGTATAAAATAAAGTTGTGTATAAAACGAAATATGCCTCAATGAAAGGAGATTGAGACAAAGTCCTTAAAAAGATCATTTTTACAATAAAATAGATCTATTATGTGTATTCACTATAGGTACACATAATGAAAGTAAAAATACAAAATAAGACATAATAATATCATGACATAATTTGAAAGTAGGAGATTAACCCAAAGAATGGAAATTGGGTTAAGAAGTTCCCTTACCTCGGGTCCGACTTGACTCGATCATTCTTTAACGTCCTGAATAATAAACTTGAGTTAATTTATACTTGATTAAGAACCTTTTTAAAGTTCATTATTCCTTTTATATCACTTATTTCCATGTTATAAACATTATTTAACCATTTAAGTTAATAATGTTTGTTTTGTCAATATTTGGTTCTTAAGTCGAAAGTGGACTTCTTACAATTACATGTTGTTCGTGTGGTCAAAGGTTATTTATATCCAGAATGAAATTCCCAATTTGGATATAATATGTATCATATATATCCAGCATATACATGTATTTATAATATTACATAATCATTTAGAGGTAAGAAATGAAATGCACCGTTCATGGAGACGGTAGGCCGTACGTACGCATGAACGCTACTTTGATTTCTTTGTCATATTAATGGAATTAAAACTAAATGAGAGGTATGTATATTTTAATTCTAGAATTATATTCATCATTTAGATATGTCATTAATTATATATATCCATTATATACATGTACTTTTAATAGTACATTACATTTGGGGATAAGAAATGAAATGCACTGTTCATGGAGACGGTAAGCCGTACATACGCATGAACGCTACTTTCATTTATATCTCATAATTTAATGGAAAGAAATAATAATGATATAGAGGTATATTATAATTCCAGTATAACATCATATATAATAACTTTAAATCCATCCTTTACACGTCCCACATATGGCATTAACGAATCACATCACTTTGAGGGGGCGGTAGTCCGCACTTCCTTAAATGAAGATACCATGTTTACCCATAATGGAAACCATAAAGGTATGCCCAAAATGAAAAATACAGAAGATTAAAGAAAAAAAATATACATATTATATATCATATATAAAAATAGTGGCATCATAATGGCCACCTTTGAAGGTGTTAAATGAGTATTGAACAATCATCGTTTCGGGAGGCAGAATTTTTCCATCCATAGAAACCGTATGTTCTTTAACCATTTGATGTAGTTGTGTGAGAGTGTAGCTAGAATAAATCTTATAAAAACATCCTAGTATATTGAAGATACTGGTTTTGTTACAAAATAAGTAAATAAAAAGAGTTTAGAGGGTTGGAGAAGCAAAATAAAACAAATGAACAAGAGAGAATGAATTACCTTTAAAAGTGTAACTACTTTTGATTTGAGCCTAAAGGCTTCCTTTGAAAGGATTATTCCCAAAGGGAATCCTCTAGGATGAGGAGAGGGATGTGGAGAGAGTATTTGGGCAGGGGTTGGCCGAGCCAAAGGCTTGAGGAGTGTGTGTAAGGTGGTAGAGGTGGGGGCCTTTTATAAGAGGAGAGGAGGGGCACTTTTGGAAAGTAAAGAAATATTACTTTATTTGAAAATGTGTTTCGGTTTTAAAAGGTCCCACATTGATATAATTCGTGGATAAGGTGATAAGGGTTCTAAATCCACCCATCCAATAAGTTTTGGACATGTTTAGTTCATAGATTTTACATTATATTTCCATTTTATTTAAATCGTTAAATAATGAGGTCATCGCTGCATCATCATGATGTCATAAATAAATTAATTTATTTAAAGTATAAAAATTATAAAAAAATACTATGATGTAGGAAATCTTTTTATCTTTCCAATTACTATTTATAATAAAAAATCTGACTTGTATAACCCCATTTAAAATTTTCTTTAGTAAAACATATCATGTTTGTGTCATTTTTACTTTTACATTAAATAAAAAGTTATTTATGTCATTTCCCAACCAAAGTGGCTCCATGGGGTCCCCAAGTTGACCCATGGATTGTCGTGGTCGGCCATGGCACAACCAATGAGGGTAGGACATGTTTCAAGCTCATCTCATTTTATTAAAGCATTATTTTTACCTTAAACTACACTAATTACCACTAATCACGATTAAAAACTTAATAAGTTACTATTCACCAAAAAATTATTTTAATCTCATTGAACCACATTTTACTTCTTAATGACAACCATGTATGTCGGATTTTTGAAAATCAAAACACAATGATGGCAAAATTTCATTTAAACGGAAAATCAGTTTTTATAAGTACCACTTAGTGGTTTCACTATTCATCAAAAATTGAAGTTTTTCAGAAAATTACCAAAAATTCACCCTAAGCTATATTTGATATTACGAATTAAAAAATGAAGTCTATTTTACAAAATTAAAAACATATAAGTCACATTAATTAATTTAATAATTAATTCCCGCTGTCAGAGTAAATAGCGTGTTTTTATGAAACAATAAGTATCAAAAGATTGACACTAGTTTAAGTCCGATTTCAAAGTGAAATTAATTCCAACGACCACTATTGGATTTAATGGTAAAAATATTTTCTAATTTCACTTTAAAACCAATTCAAAAGATAATCTAATCATATAAATAAATTAGATTAAAAAGAGGTTTTGAATTAAAATACAACATTTTACACTATTCATTAAAAAAATGAACTTTATCAGAAAGGTACCAAAAATTTACACAAAGTAAATTTTGATGTCCCGATTCTAAAGAAGAGTTATATTTGGTCTAATAGAATTTATAAGATCGATCAAAACTATATTTAATGATGGTTCTCTGTCAAAAGGTGATAAGTGGACCTTTCGTGAAAATTAGGGTATAAATGACTAAAATTGAACTCTTTCCGTATTTTAAGCCTTTATCTTCTATTGGGTAAATGTAAAAACATTTAAAAACATATATAATCATATTTTAGTTATTTCTATCCATTCCCGCCAGTACAACGGCTACTCGTTAACTAACATTTAAAATAATATTATTTTATTACTTGTGTGCAACGTAAGTTTTCAAAGAAACTCATCGTTGCGTACCGAGTAGGCTATCGAACGTATAAACCCCTTTTAATTAAAATTAATATTTAATTCGTAAATATTAATAAATATGAAAATTATTTATTCTTTATTTACCTGGGATGTTACACTTAACATCATTCTGTTTTCATTCATTCTGTTTGCATTGCATTTGCATGTTTAATTTTAGTTTTTCATTTTAAATTCCAAAATCTCATTTCTGGTAATTTTATTTCATATATATATATAAAGTGGATTTGAAATAGTGAGTGATTGACTACAAAAGCTCCTCAAGAGATCGACCTAGGTCAACCACTATGCTGCACTTAGTATAAATATTTTTGAGAGAGCACACGACAACACTTCATCAAATTAGCACCATTACCAGAGAGCCAAGTAGTATTCACTCACTATTTTTATTCACATATTGTAAATTATTTTTCTTCCATTCATTTAAAAAAACATCAAAAAAATCATAAATTTCAAAAACTAAAAAAACTTCTTTGTTCATGATGTATTTCAGTGGTAATTATTATTCATAGACTGACCAATCATAGCTGCATGAAGAAGTTCAATATGATAATGAATCCAAAATTCAAGAAATTAAAGAAGAAATAAAAAAACTGAAGGGAAAAGCTGAAATGGTTGAAGAATGTATCCATTTAATGGTGCAGCAACCCCAACCTGAACCAAAACCTGAACCAGAATGAGTGGTGGAAGAGATTTCACCGATCATTTTTTTGGTCAAAGAACCTAAGAAGGGTGAGAAGGAGCTTATAAAGGAGTTAATCATATCATCCCGTACTCATCCATTGCTCGGGGAGGTCCCTGATGTACACATGCCAGCTGATTCACTTATGGGAGATTAAAAATTATTGGAAGAATCCTCGAATCACTTTGTTGAAGATAACCTAAAACTTGATCTTCCCGTCATTGGTATTGAACAATAAAACCTTTTAAACTCTCTCTTGATTTGGAATATGATGAAGAAAATTATCCTAATGATATGGAGTTGTCAATGGTCTTTCCAGAAGAGATCAATTTCCAAGCTTCCATATTTGAAAGGGAATATTTCTTGATTGATTCATCATGTTTTAATCTTACTCAAATTGAATTGTTTTCTGACTTCTCCTTTCCTAAAATTTATAATACAACAAAAATGGAGAATGAATTGGATGTTAAGGATGAGACCACCCAAGTGATGGTGATCAAGGAAGAAGATTCAGAGAAGCTGGTGGTGGTGCGACTGCTGCCTCTACAACAACTTTTATACCATTTTGAGGAGGTCACCACATAAGTTCACATGGATCACCCCTATTTTCTTTTCCCTCCCAGTCCTGAACTCAAATTCTATCTATATTATTTCTTAGGGGTTAGGAAATTTCTTATTTCTTTTGGGGTTCTATATTCTTGGTGTTTACTGATGGACACTGGGAAAAGTCACATGTGGGGGTTTATCTCAAAGAAACCACATCCACCATCTGATTGGGGATAATCTACTGTAACTACCTGACTAGGGGAAGTAAAAACCTAGCACCCACTAGGGGGGGGGGGGTCAAACCAAGCATTATCTTTTTTTCTATCCTCTTTATATTTCTTTTTATTTATTTTTCTTATGTCTTGTCATTTATTTCTTGTTGTTTTAAGATGACAACATTTAAGAGCTTAACTCAAGGTTTCCACTGAAAAATAAATCAGGTTGTTTCTTTCCTTTTCTTTATTTTATTTTCTACCCAATATATATTCGGTGTGAAAATATCTCTTGATATTATTTGAGAAAAAAATAGGGTAGTAAATGGAAATTGTGGGGGAGGTATTTCAACTATTTTTTAGGAATTTTGTGTGTGCTTTAATTTTATTTTTCTTGTTGTTTTTTTGAAATTTTCTTGTTTTCCTTTTTCATTTTTTTGGTGTGTTTTTAAAATTTTGAGCTAAATCGAGTACTTGAGAAAATTCATAACATCTTTGTTTTTTTGGAACATTGATTTATTTGAGTATTTGAGGTTTTAAATTATTTATAAATAGATTTTTTTCTTGATTTATGATCTTTTGATTTGAATAAGTTTGATTGACTACGAAACTCATGTGCACCAGTGCTGTCCAAATTGAAAATCATTCCCAAATCGAGAGGTCTCTAAACCTTTTTGACATATTCTTATATTTATCTTTTTCTTGAGATTATTGAGACATGTTGTGTGATCCATAACTTGATATTTTTCTCTTTTTCAAAGATGTTAGAGTTCATCAAATGTGTCAAGTATGATTGAGGCATCACTTTGAAAGCCCCTTTTGAATTCAACTCTTATTTTGGCCTACCTTTTCGTCAGACATTCTTTAAGATGATAGTAGCCATGAAATAACTTTTTAGGATTCCACATTACAATCCATTTATCCCTTTTCAATCTTCTCTAGAAGTTAAATGCATGATTATTGTTGAACTCAAGTATGGGGGATGGAGAAGATGGGATTTATTTTGATTTCTTGAAGAATATATTTGAGTTGAATTGAAATTTTTTCCATATTTATTACTGCTTGGGTAAAAGAAATTTCATGATGGGAATATGTATGGGTGTCTCAAAATATCATTACAATGATGGGCTGGGTGTTCACCAATTTTGGAAGATCAAAATATGCATCTCTTTTCCTCCAAAACATGATTCTGAAGAGAAATCTAGATATGAATTCAAGCTAAAACAATGCTACAAATGGGGAAAATAGGGATGGAAATCATTGATGCTGAAATTCTAAGTGTGAACTTCCCAAAATAAGAGGTTTTTGGAGGTGATTAATTTTTGAGCTGATTGAGGAGCACACCATTCTTGAGCAAAACTATTTTCATACATTTACTTCACTTTATATTATAACCCTCCTCATTTTTCCTGAGTTATTTTTTACATTTTAAACCTGCCAAACCTCAGCCTCAAAACAACCCATGAAAAAGAACTTATGAAGGACACATTTTTCGCTCTATAAAGTGGAGATATTAGGAGGATAACAATCCTTTTGAGATCACACATTTTCTTGGGAATGAGAAAAGCTCCACATTAAAATATCCTTGAGTGAAGAGAGAAATACTTTTCCAAGGAGGTAGGTATGACATGCATGTGAGGATTAACATGAGATTGAATGGATTCATATAATTTTTGAGGATCTGAAATTCTGATCCATGTAGGAGGCATGATAGTTTCTATGATATGATAATTGAGCTGTGTTGTCATTTAAGCTTTGAGAAGTTTGTTTTGACCATGGTATAAGATGATTGCCCAGGAGTGCAATGTTTAAGTGTGGGGGAATTGATAGAACAAATATTTTCAATTATTTTATTCTGAATTTCAATGTTTTTAATCCCACCAATGTGTTATTTAAAGGGCAATTTTCACATTTAATGTTTTAGGAACATTTTTGAGCGTAATTTGTAAAATGGATTATTTTGGATTTAAACAGTTTTGATATATTTCAATATTTCAGCCACAACATTTTCTTCACTAATACAAATTACAAATTTCTTCTTTTATAGGTTTCTATGATCTATGGGATTAATTTTATCTTTCTGGACACAAAGCTCAATCAATCATTTGAAAGCTCAAATCCATCTCACAAGCAAGGCCTCGAAAACTATGCACAGATCTGGAATGTTTTAAAGGGGAGATTGTATATCGAATTGTTTCGGTCCAATGGAGATAAAATTAAATAAGGAGATGGAAAAGGAATTAATGGACATATTTACTTAAGGAGGACACGTCTGAATCCGCTGTATTCAAGGTCTTAATGTCATGGGAATTTGGAGTTGTGGAATATAAAGAGTCACCTAGACAGATTAAATGTGCCACACTAAAGTAGTGATAAATACTTTATACGTGGACCAATAAGGCTGAAATGTTGTGGAGGGACGCGTGATAAGTAATGGACAAACTTTCAAGAAGGGCCAATTCCTTAATTCTATCATTAATGAGGCCATCCATGCGCATATATCCGTTGGACATATTTTGGAGCCAAATTTTCATACCCTCCCCCTATAAAAGAGTGTTTCCTTTTCATTTCAAAGGTTTGGAAACATAGGAATAACCTTTTTTTTCCATTTTCTGTAGTTTAGTATTGTATTATATTTTATTTTCATTTTGTAATTGCATTTCATATTTTAATTCAAGTGTTCTTATTTCTTTCCATTTCATTCTCTATTTTTTTTTCTTCCCTAGTTTTCTTTCCACTATGAACTCCTATGCTCATGATCATGAGTAGCTAACCTGAGGAAGTTCCTGGGGGATTAATCCAGTGATAAACCCAATTCCTTTTACATTAATGTCTTAATGTTTCTTATTTTCTTAGATTTATAATTATGGGGATCTTAGTGGGAAAGGCGCCTTTGTGTCTCCACTTTCCACTTGTGGTTTAGCTTTCACTTCTGCAATATTTTCCCTCGATCGAGGAGGTAGATGTGTGGTCTCTCGACGATTGTTGAGAGTACCATATATTTACAACCATATGCAGAGGAGGATTCTCACACATACGATGGTGTGTGTTCATTAATTAAATTAGAAACTAATAAGGAGATGATAAAGGTTCACTCAGGGTGATGCTCTTGGGAATATCTCCTTTCTGTCTTAACATCATTCTATTTGCATTCATTCTATTTGCATTTCATTTGCATGTTTAATTTTAGTTTTTCATTTTAAATTCAAAAATATCATTTTTGGTTATTTTATTTCATATATATATATATAAAGTGGATTAGAAATAGTGAGTGATTTACTGCAAAAGATCCTCAAGAGATCGACCTAGGCCAGCCACTGTGCTGCACTTAGTATAAATATTTTTGAGAGAGAGCATGACAACGCTTCATCACATGTCACGACAACATGGTCAGATAGCTCAATGTTAATAGAAGAGTTATGTTGATAAACATTTATGAGAATTATATTTTAAGGTTATTTTTTTTCTACATATATATTTTTAAGAAGAGTGTCATGAGGTTTGGGAATAGGGGAAAGTTAAGTTTGAGATACATTATCCCCTTTGTGATTCAAGATCACATTAAAGAGGTGGAATATCAACTAATTATTCCAAAAAACTTATTTAATGTACATGTTGTGTTATAAATTTATATATTGAGGAAGTAAATTTCATATTCCTCATATGAATTGAACCTAGATCCATCATAGTTAGAGGATGACCACTCTGACGAGGAGCAACCAATGAAGATCTTAAACCACAAAGACAATGTTCTGTGTAACAAGAAAAATCACCTAGTCAAGGTAATTTAGTGAAATAAAGAGTATGAAGAGAAAACATGGGAACCTGAAGAGATAATGAAATATAAGTACCCACATTTATTTTCACCCTATTTTATAAAATGAAATCTTGAGGGAATAATTTCTTAACGGGGGAAGAATGTAATGACCTAGAAATTATATATAGAAATTTTCTTTATGAAATATATATATCTGTGTGTGTGTGTGTTGTATAAGGTAATATATACTAAAATAACTAACATCACCTTTTCATGAATTCATAACATAATTTTTTTATAGATAAATTTCATGCTTTAAAATTATTTTTCAAAAAAATATATTTTTATTGTGTTTAGAAACCTATACCTAAAACTATTTTTTATCAGTTAAATAATATTAATAAAATAAAATAAATTTAAATTTTTATTCATTATTTTAAAATAATTTTAGGTTTAATTTTCTTCTCTAAAACAACTGATTTTTTAGTAAAAAATATTGTTTTTTCCAAAATAGTGAATTTTATTACTTTATTAGTATATAAGCGAGAGTTAGAATTTTATAAAAAAATTAATTGATAAAATATGTATTTAAGGAATAATTTTATGGATGTTAAATATATTGTTTTAAATTTATAAAACATATGTTTAACTTTATAAAACAAAAGTGATATTTAAATTCTAATAAAATACTGTTTTTGTCTTTTCAATTAATTTAACATTATTTTGGTAAAATTATGTTTCAGATTGATTTTAAAGTCACATAAAATTTATTTGTTTTATAATAAACCAATTTATGTGTTGAAAATAAAAATCATTGATAATATTATCCCACACTTAAATTTTAAGTTTAAAATGAACTTTTTCTAAGAAACAATTTTTACACGTTTTGTGAGTTAATACTAAAATTAATTACTCTAAATCTTTGAAATTTTATTTTTTAATATTAATTAAAAATTTGAAATGATAATGTTAAAATTATTAAATTCTATCAATTTCAATTTTTTCCATTAAAATTAGTTGCCTAGGGTGGAATTGGAGTTACCACGGTAATGGTAAATTATGGTAAAAGTGGTTTAAAATAGTGAAAAATGTTAAATATTGTGAAATATTTTATGATATTGGATGAATATGGATTATATAAATTATCACTTTCTTCAAATTATTATTGGAAATTTTTGGATCCCTTTTCCTTGAATAATGGAATGATATTATTGAAAAGTAAATATATTTTATAAAAATTCCACTCTCTTTACTTATAAAAGAATCTCAACTCATGAGAATTTCTCCACTAATTAAAAATATTTTTAATGGATGAAAATCTACCATTGTCTCTAATAAACACCCTCCCCAAGAAATTGAATTCTTGGTATTAGAAAAAGATCAATATAAGTATCCTTAAAAAGTTATCCAAGGGGGAACTTCCAAGGGAGAGGTAATACTCTCAACCTAACTTTTCTAAGTTTTTTCTTGTTCTACACCCATAAAATTACCTATATCCATAAAGGTGTGATGATATCATAAGTTTTACCATTTAAAGTATTATTATTATAATGTAATATCAATATTACACCTCCTTCCAAATTCATTGAGAAAAATGAAAATGTCATCCTGCGTGTGTGTAGACTACCGCCTCCATGAGGGACATGTTTTTTTCCATGACCACCTTACATGGTCAACTTTAAAATTGTATTTAGTATGTAAAGATGATATTTGTGACACTATTAATTTTTTTAAGTATAATATGTGTCATTCTATATGTGTGATCAATAAGAAATGGCCGTAGTAACTTTAACCACCTTAAATGGACTTATCAAGACACCTTTCTTAATTTGGGTCTATTTGTTGATAGACTTTGAAAATGTATAAATATTATTAAAATGAAATAATAAAGGACATAAAACTATAAAATTATGGAGATCATGAATTTATTTGACAATATCTTTTATCATAGTCAACAAACAAAAATTATTTCAAATAAATTAACCGAACAACCCTGAGTAACTGATGTAAGAAAAATATATATTAAAAATTAATAAATAAAGTTATTAAATGTAAATTATAAAATTAAATATAGATGAATAAGGTTATTAGTTATATATTTAATAAACTTAATTTAATTATATAGGAATTTTATCACAAGTGTAGAGTGAATTTTTTCACGAGGTAAGAGATCTTCCATACCACCCTCATTACTTGTCAACTACACATTCTCTTTATTTTTATACCTTTTATGATGTATTATTGTCATTTAATTATTATATTTTTGTATATATTTCCCTTAAATATAAACCTATTTAAATATACTTTTCATTCATGGGTTTATACATGTTTTTTGTTCCGTTTGAAATTCCTACTTTTAAGTAAACCATATTTAAGGGAACTTTCCTATTTCTTACCTTATGTCAAGCATCAACCCCATAATTATTTTAAAAAATGAATAGATTATAAAAACACTAATTATTTTATAAATAAACCTCTTGGTTAAAGTTTAGTTTTATAGAAAATAATAAATTTTTCCTTCTTTAAAATATTATGTAGTTATTTCATAAAATATCTAGCCTTGTGGCTCAATTTTATTCATTCTTCTCCAGATATTTCTAATGAATTGTCCATGTTCAAGTCCCATATCCCTATTTAAATTATAAAATTCCAAAAACAATTGAATTATTTTTCTTTTAGGAATCCTTATGATTTATCCATCGGTTATACCTTGAATTAGAATTATGAAACCCACTTCCTTCTCATGGGTTTGATCATGATCATGATCATGATTTTTATAACGTTTATTTTACTTTTGTGGAATACATATATATGATAGTTTTTAAAGGTTTTATAGGAATTATACATCCCTCCAATTCATTGAGTAATGTTTTCATCTCTTGGGATACCATTTATGGTGCATAGGTGGTTAGCCTAAACACAATATGCGATAGGTGGGACATGAATTATTCATCCCTCTAATGCATTGGGTAAAGAGTTATATCCCATGATATGTTGTGTAATTTATTATTAAGTGAACCTAATCCACCATATGAATTTATCCACTTTATGATGATATACTTGGGAGTGACCCTTGACTTATTTTTATGATGTCATGTCTTATGTTGTTGCCAAATATTCCCTGATTCCCTAATCTTATGATTTCATTTACTTATTCCATGTTTCTATTATAATGATTATTCTAGTTATGATATCATTTTATTACTCTTGAATATCATATTATTCTTTATTATCATGTTTATTCCATTTATAGTATTTTTAGATCACCCTTTTCTGTATAGATTTTCTAAATCGTATCTTATGCAAGTTTAGAATATCTTTGGGAGTTAGGTGAACTATATGGAGTTTTAAATAAATATATTGTTTTTATATTTTATATTATGTATTCATGTATATAATCTTCCAAATACACTAGATATCTAGATCCCCAATTTTTATTTGTTGGAAATCTATGTGATAAATTATGTAATAAAATGTGTTTAAGGCTTGGGTCACTATATCTTAATTTATGTTTCCATGAAGAAATATAATTTTCACATATAAATGATCTAGATTAAATCCTTACATGTCAACCATACCATGTACTATTTAAATAGTCACGTGTTTAACAACAAGAGAAAAGATATCAGAAAAATATACACCTTCCATTTGTTGAAAACCTTTCAAAACAAGCCTTCACTTGTGTCGCCTTCTACCATTTGCTTCCTCCTTCAACTGATAAACCCACTTGTTCTGAAGAACTATCCTCATATATGTTGGTATGTTTTATCAAATGTCCCTTAAAACATGTAAATAATAAATTTTATCCCTCATGGATAACTTTCACTAACTTGAGTCACTATAAATTTTAACCTCTTTAGAAATTTCCGATTCTCTATAATCTATGAGAATCAAATAGCATAGATCAGTTTCACATATATTCCCTTGGAGAAAAATATTTGTAGACATCCACAACTAAATCTGTGTCCAATATCATTCCACAACAACTTCTTCTAAAACTTCACCTTCCAGATCCCTCCCTCGAGCTTCCATAGTCACTGAGTTTTCTGATACTTTGGACTTGGAAACACCATCAGACCATTGCATCTATATTTTAGATGACCTAGTGTTTTTAGAAATATTATACTCCCTGAAATTTCTATAACATCGGTAACTTCCATAATTATATTTAGTCAAACCTCATCTTGTGATGAATCTTTTATCTCATCTATAAATTCTTCTTGGTTTCAATATTTCTAAAATATATCTTCATTTAAGATAACATTTAGGATTCTGAAAGCATTCCATAAGTTGTTATTACAGATCTTAAATCCAAATCCTTTTTCACTATACCCTATACAGAAACATACTCAGGACTCAACCTCTAATTTTCCTATTTTTTGGCATCAACATGGACATAGGAGTGTGGACTAAAGACTTTGATATGGGAAATATTAGTCTCATTTTGGGACCAATAAAATTTCAAAAGTTCTAACCCCAATTTAGATGATGGAATATTATTTACCATTTTGACACCATAATTCATGGAATCCACCTAATACTCCTTGTTAAAACCATTGTGTGTCCTCGTTCTCTATAGTTTCTATAATAAAGTCTGATTCATCATCTTTATGACTCTATAATTTTTCAGAGTATCAAGAACATGCTTCTAAAATCATATAACTTTCCACCAGTTGAACCTCTATAACTCCCTAATTCTATATTATACACTTTTTTTAGACCTCAAACATTTCAGTTTACTTTTGGTCTCCTTTTCCACTATGGATCTCCATCAGAAGAAGGTTTTGAAAAGTTTGGACTTGTGATTTAGAAAGTGCACTCACACCTTTCATGTCACATTTTGAAATTAACATAGTTTAGTAAAATTATATGTAAATGAAATGGAGTAATCCCACATATATACATACAAACCAAATATAACTTTCAATCCTTTAGTCTCCAACCTTCCATTTGGAAAAACCTATTTTGTTGTTTTTAAAGGATGCACTCTTCACATGCTCCATACTCAATGCTTTAGATCTTCAATATTCCTTTAGCAATAAGGAATTTTATCCCTATATCACTTAAGTGACCAAGGTTTTCATTCTATGATTTTGATATGGTTATTTTTTAACTATTCATTTCTCCTTACAAAACTCTCATTAGGTAAAATGTTTCATCTTTCACTCCTTTGACCACCACCATGGAACTATAATTTTCCACAATATTTCTAAAAATGTAGTATAGAAACCAGAACGATCCAACTATCCTACCAAAATCTAATTTTTCTTTAATATCAATGTATAACACACTATTTTAAATTCCAATAATCTTTCATTATGTGTATGAATATAAACTCCACCTTTTCACATTATCTCAAGAGTTTCACCATCCATGGGATATAACTCATCACATATTCCTAGACTATAATTTCCTAAACTCCTCTTAGATGTAGAGTGAAATGAATTATTAGAGTCTATAGTAGTCTGGTGACACTAAAAAAATACACTCATATCTTCCAAAATAGGATTTTTGGAAGCACTTTCATAATAATATATTTTGTAATTAACTCTTTACTCATTATAATATTTCTTCATATAAACTTTTTATTCAAAATTCCATCATAAGGGATAAAATTTGATGGATATAATTATACTTATACTCCTTTATTACCTTTCTTGTGACTCTTCTATGAAATGGAACACCCCTTCCTTCTACACTATATACATTTTTGTTAAATGATTAGATCTAATTCTACTGAATTTCCTCATTTAGAATTAGGTCAAAAAAATTTGAACACACTAAGTTCATTTTACTACTTGATTTACTATCTATATTAACCACTAATCATCATCGTTTTTATTTTTATTATTCCTTTGAAGAGTACAAGACCTGACGGCCACCCGGGCCTAAGGAGGCCTATAGTAATGCAGTCCGAGGGTATCCCCTCGTATCAGGTTCACCCCCTCAGGTTTTAGGAAAGAGATGCTATTGATACAGGTAACTTTGAAAGTTTGGTCTGCTTGGGAAGTAAGATGATCCACTACTTTGTTCCCCTCCTACCAAGTGTGTGTTACCTTCGTGCTGTTGTTTATGAGAGCTTGGAACTTCCTGTTATTCTAAGAGTGATTAAGGGAATAAAGTTCCAACTTTGGATTCATTAACATAACCTTTACTTATTCCGATTGAATCTAGATCATATTAAAGTCATTAACATGAACATTCTTCGAATTTCACTCTAACATTCCCATGTAGAATATCCTTTGTAGTAGAAACACTTAGTTCATTATAGTTGGATTCTCATATACATAGGTAAGAGTATTTATAATTTATGAATCCATATTTTCTTCAAAGATGTTATAGGCAACGTTCTGGGATATTAAAATTAGAATCAACCCCAATGCCTTTTTATCTAGTCTTTATCATTAATCCTTCTTTATCAATTATAGTTTAGTTCTAGTCAATGAAATATCAATATCCTTTTATAGTATACATTCCTATATTTGTATCTTCCAAAATAAAAAATTCACCCCATTGAAATTCTCAACCAAAACCTTAACCTCATAGAATGCTATTTTTTATGGAATCAATGAAATCCCACTTAATAAACATGTAAAAGTTATCAAAAAATTCTTATAAAAATTATCCTATAAATATAGGGAATAATGATGTTACTGTACCAATATTTGAAACACCTTGGTTGAGGTTTGGTCATACTGAACTCTAAAAACAAGCTCTAATAGCACTTGTTGGGTCCAAAACCTCTCAACCAGAAGTTATCCTCTTAAACTTACATAGGCAGGAATAATTTTAGAATAACCAAATTAGTACAAACCTGCAATTATGATCTGTATGAAACTATAAATTCAACACATTGTATCCACACATAGTAACACCTACATAAAAAATAGATAGGAACTTATGAAAGTAAATTATAGAATGGAACAAAATTAAAGAATAGTGAAATTATTTAAACTGTTCAGATAAAATCCTACTCTATGGGGGGAACACTTAAAATTTATTATTATGGGATAAAAATATTATTACAATAGTGTAAATTCATCAAACAAATTATCACACCCAATTACTTATGTTAGGGCCCAACTAGTGCGACTAGTTCTACCATCTTTCTATCTTCATGGATAGATTTACCTTTAGTTATGATCTTTATTAGAATACCTTCAATTGGAAAGATGTATTTACCAAATTAACACCTCCTTCTATAGAAAAGTGTGTGCTTATGAAAACTCCAAGAGTTTTCCTCACATAACCTTTAGAATAACTTTTACATAATTATAAAAAGGTTTTCACATGGTTAAACATAAAAATCATAAGGACTATACTACAAATAGGAAAAACCCATGTTTTAGGTATCATTAGATATTATTATCTATGAGCATGTGTATTGGTCTCTTGACTTAAGATCATTATCAATGTGTATCATTTTATCATGTAATTTTATGTAAAATCAAAATTATAACAGATTATGTTTATAGTGAGGTATCTTGTGTTAGGTGTATAATTGGTGATATTACTATAGAAATATTTAATTTTTTTATTTAAAACCTTTAGAATATTTATAATAATATTTTTAGGTTTTTCATTAATCAATTTTAGAGTGTTGAGATCCAAGAAGGCTAAAAAATAATATATATTAAAAAATATATATTATTTTTAGACCAAATGAACACACATTTGTGATGAATCACTTATATACCCTAAAAGGAGTTTTAGATAGAAAAAATGATGCCATGGTTATATCTGTAATAGGGGATTTACCATTGGATGGTGTAATTTTAGTTCACACCCAGGGCCCCAATGATAGGTCATCAAATGTGTCATTAATTAAAAATATTCAATTAATGAGATTTTTTCTATGAAACCATAATTATAAACTATTTAAATTTCCTTAGATCCTTTAATTAAGCATTGGATATAGAATTTAATTATAGGGAGAAGATAGATTGATATATTCAGAGATTCATGAACTAAAAAAACTCATTCATTGAGGAAATAGACACCAAAACCCAACATAAACATGGTCTTCACTAATGATAAATATATAATTGAGGAAGGGATTTTTTATTTTTTGAATTTCTCTATTCTTATTGAATTATGTCAAATATATTCTTGTTGAACATTTTATTTTTAGATATTTTCCCCTTCCTGGTTTACTAATCATGTTCTATAAAATGATTAAGGTAGAAATTTTTATACCAAAATTCTGTTGTTGAATTATACATTATAAATGATGATGGATTGGTGGAATATTTTTGTATGATTCTTGAAATAAATTCCATTTTTGATTTCTCATATACCATTATTTATTTATTCGAACCCAATGTTGTGAAATTTCATGGGTTGAATATTATCTATAATTATTTTACCTATGGTTTCATGTTGTTGTTATTGGATCAACAATGAGGATTTGATCCCCCATTCCACCATATAACTCATGAATCATGAATTCCCTTGGTATGATCTAGATCTAGGTCATTGAAGATCTGGTTGTTAATTCCTTCTCGACTCCCCTTCTTCTCATGTGTGGATCGAAGAGGCCACTGACCCTGAGGATGGTATGCAAAAGTGCAATGATGGTAAGGAGGTGGGATGAGGTGGTGATGTGGATTAGTAGTGGTGAAATTATTTTTGTGTCATATTAGAGAGGAGGAGGCGATTACATGTCACATAGAGGTGTGGGGGAAGCGACAATGAGAGAGTGACTACAATGGTGATTGGTGGTGGAGGAAAGGTGGTCATGAAGAGGTGCGGGAAATGGCTGATTAGCTACTGTGAAGATGGAGAACAAGGAGGCTCATAACATTTTTCATGGGATAGACCAACCTACCACCTATTCCATCCAGATCATTGGCTAAAGCAAGATGTCCCTAGAACTAGTCCACAATGTGAATTAATATTTGCCAGTGATACTGATATGCCCTATTTTGATTCAGACCTTCTTAAGTTTTAATGATCACAAAACGCTCTTTAAAGTATCTAATGATTTCATTTGAGTTGTTGGACAATTAAGGGATGTTGGTTATTATTATATCATGATGTAATATTATTATAATCTTGAAATATAATTGAAAAAACCTTGTTAAAGTCTATGTACATGTAATGAAATCTTTAAAGGAATATAGAATATCTAATTGAGGACATGGATGGGAGATAGAGGGAAAATGTGATTTTTTGACAATAAAAGAAAACTTAAACTAGCTAGTGTAGTGCCACCATCCAACCGGTGGTGTGGACAGTAGCTTCTCAACCTTTAGGATCCAACAAACTAGTCAGTGGAAGCTGGCTGAGCCAATGAATCTCCTGCTACCTCACAAGTTAGCTGGTGGGATCATTCAGTTATCCGATGGTTTCATTCCAAAACCTTCTGAGGAGTTTTAAATGATGTTAAAAAAGCAATGAATCGGGTCATTAAATATCAAAAATTTACTCGTGACTTCTCTAACACTCATAGCGGCTATAAATAGACCCAATGGGAGGTTTATCAAGTTACCTTCCCAACCAATTGATAAAGTACAAGTTCTAGGATCTTCAAATTGTTCAAATTCACCAAAGTTATCTTGATTCAAATCTTGTGATTTTTTAGATATTTTTATCCCTATTTTACATCTTTCTCATTCTATCCTAGTGCTTATTCTTATCTATTTAAGAGAATTTAGACCACGAATAAATGATACTTCTTCTATAAATACACCTCTTATTCTCATCTCTCTCCTATTTCGATACTCACTACCTTTTAAAGTGAAGGACTCAGGTTTATTACTAAAACTGCTAAAGGAAATAGATTTTTTTCTTTTAGGTTTCTAGATACAACAATTAAAAATAAAGGGTTTTTTTATTCCAGTTTCTTTCTATAACATATTAAAAATAAATTGAGTTTTTATATCTTGGCTGTCGTTAAATCCAAGGGACAAATACAATAAACCCTCAAGAAATTGGGGTAGGATATATAAGGGTTAATAAAAGAACTTTATTCAAAATCCTTTATCAAATCATGTTATTTAATTTATGTTTTATATCTTTATCTTTTAATAATGATGCACTCATACCTTCATATTATTAATCATTAAATTTAAAAATCACTCATTCTTATATGCTAATTCTTTTATAAACATATATAGTGATTATATTGTGATTTACCTTTTGTTTTACTTTTATAAATTATTATTTTTAAATTCTTCAAAAGGTTTTAATTTTTTTCAATCTTTTAAAAAGAGTTATTTTTTGTTAAGACTTTAATTAATGATTTGTTTCTAAAAGGCCAATTTACCCCCTCTTTCCATTTTATCCAACTCTAACCTACATTTCCCATTAAAGGCATATTTTTTTATTTATTGATTTGTTTTCAAATATTTCAAATATTATTTTTTTCCAAATCATTAATAGGTTTTTAAATAAAAATTGTTTTTTAATGGATTTTCACACCCATGGTGCTCCAAATGTACACTCTATGGTCCATGCTCCATTTTTTGATTGTTCAAATTATGGGTTTTAGAATACATGTATGTTTACCATTATTAGATCAATTGGTTATATAGTATAAAATATATTCATGCATGGTTATACACCTTCTACTAAAAATAAAGAAAAATGGAAACTTGATGATGTTTATGATTTTTAATTAGATTCTAAGGAAATGATTGAATTGAATTGTGGTTTAGACCAAAATCAATTTAATAAAGTTTATACTTGAAAAAAGTATCATGAAATATAGAAACTCTTAGAAGTAACTCATAAAGGAATAAAAAAACTCAAAATACTAGATTAGATATTTTTAGATAAGAATTTAAGAGTTTTTCTTTCCATATCAGAAAATCAATTACTATCATATTTACACGATTCAATAACATTTATAATGGTAAAAAGGCACTTAGTGATACTATTTCTATAGATACATTAGTCAAGAAAATACATTGGGGTTTACCAAGCAATTGGCACCCAAAGTCACCAAAATACAAGAATATAAATTTATAAAATAACATGGTGGTTGAGGAGATCATCATATCTTGCATGAAATATGAGTTAAATATGAAAATATAGGCCAAAAAGATGAAAATTAGTTCAAATAAACTAAATATACAATTGATTTCAATGAAATTAATGATGAAACATCTGAAATATAAATTTTCATTTCTCATATTTCCAATGAGATGAACAATTACCTAAAAAATAAAAGATATTTTCACCGCTTCAAAAAGGAAAATAAAGAAATGGAAGTTACTTGATTTGGTTTCAAAAACAAGGGTGACATCAAGTTAGATTATACCTTGAACAAGAGTAAGTCTAAAGATAAAAATCAAAGTAATAAAACAATAAAATATTTAACTTGGAGTTTCAGTGAGGATTATTTTTTCTTCATAATAATCAATTAATAAAATTTTCAAGTGCCTTATAGCTGGTATTGTGGTATGTAACAGAGTAATTTTTTTGTGTTATACTTATTTCAATTTTACTTATTCAAAATATTCTTTAATTTATGATGATATTATTTATTCTATAGATTAACCTCATAATGTTTTTTGTAAACTTGCTTCAAAACTTAAAGATATTAAAGATAAATACATTCAAATTGTCTTTGAAAAGGATCAAAATTTTAAATGGAAATATGATTTGGTTTTAAAACTAAAAGAAAAACCAAATTTTCAGAATTTTGAATCTCAAATTAAATAGATTAAAAATAATCATTCTTGATTCACCCATAGTGATCAATATCTAAATATTATTTTGGTATCTCAACATTTTGTTAAAATTAATTTCTGAATTGGTTTTTTTAAAAAAAAATCTAGTTTTCTAAAAAATTATAAAAAAATAATTTTTAAAGGGTACTTACTAAAATATTTTTTAAATAATGATAAGAAATTTTGGAATATTATCTATTAATGAAATTGAAAAAATTAATGATATGGTATACTGAATATCATTTAACTCTCATCTCACATTTCTAATGGATTTTTTTTGCTAAACTAGTTTGGATACGAAAGTATTTATTAACTAACTTAATTAGACCCAAGATATGGGTATGAAAAATATTAGTCTCTTAAACTTTTGTAGGATAAGGGTCTTGAGAAAAAAACCTGAGAAGGTACTTAGTATATTGATAGTGGGTGTTAAAGGCACATGTGTGCTGATTATTTTGAATTCAATCATCTTTAAAACTTTTATAGAGGACATTCCACATTTATAGATGATTCCAAAAGTAAAATCACTGGTATTGGTACGATCGATTTCTCCAACTATACTTTAATTAAATATGTTTTATTTTTTAATCTATTGAAGTATAAACTACTATGTATTAATCAATTATGTGATAATTATTTTTTAATTATTTATAAAAATGACTTTTGTAACGTTTTTAATTCTAAAGGAAAGATTTTATTTATGACATATTATTTACAAAATGTTTATATAATATATTTAGAATCTATTTATAGTTAATATTTTAAGTGTCTAAGTGTACAAGATAATGAATTTTGGATTTTAAATCAATGCCTGAGTCTTTGTAACATCCACTCTCTTACCAGTATCAACTAAAAAATAACTAGTATAAGATTTACCAATTTTTTTTTCAAAGATAACATTATTTTGAAAACTTTATATCTTGGAAAGAAACAAAAATATTCTTTCAAATCTAAAAAGTAAGTTTCCTCCTATAAAGACATAAAATTATTTCACATTGACCTTTTTGGGCCAACTCAATTTTCTAGTACAAGAGGTAAATATTACACATTTTTGATTATTGATGATTATACTAGATTTACATTGGTATTATTCTTAGAACATTAAAATTAGGCATGTAAAGTATTTATCAAATTTTCCGAGAAAGTCAAAAATGAAAAATTATACAAAATATTATCTCTTAGAAGTGGTCATGGTGGACAATTTGATAAAAATTACTTTGATGATTTTTGTTCTTCTTAAGTTTATCACCAATACTTCTCCACTCCTATAACACCTCAACAAAATTGGGTTTTCAAAATATGAAATATAACCTTCTAATAAATATCTAGGACTCTCTTGAGTGATCTTGAGATAATTAAATACTTTTGGGATGAGGTGATCTAAACCTACAGTTATATCCTTATCCGTGTTCTCATAAGACCCATATTTAGAAAATGCCCTTATAAACATTGGTAAGGAAAAATTCCTAATGTTTCATTCATTAATGTTTTTTGTTGTAAATAATTTATCATTAAAACCAAGGATAATATAAGCAATTTTTAACCCAGATCTGATGAAGGTATATTTCTTTGGTATTAAAACTCAAATAAATCGAACCGAGTCTTAAATAAGAGGACCAAGATCTTATAGGAGTTATTTAACAAATTGTTTTAGGATAATATTCCTAAAAATCATCCTCAAATTAATAAATTTTTTGACCAAGATAGTTTTACTATACCTATAACTCTATCTTATAATGAAATTAATGTTTTTCAAGAACTCCCATTTATTCCTTTACCTAAATCATGTGAGGAATCCAAATTCCATCCTCTTGATAATGTTATTAGTGAATTATAATCCAAAACTTATACTAGAATTATAGTCTTAAATGTGGTTTAACACAAATATTTTATCTCCCACCTTGAATCTCATTACCTTGATGATTACATTAATGATGAGAATTGGATGCTCACTATGAAAGAGGATTTGAACCAATTTTAAGGGAACAAAATTTGGAACCACATGGAATGACCTGATAATCATCCAATAAATGGTACCAAGTTGTTAAAAAAAATAAAAAAATATGAAAAACAAGGAAATATAACCCCTAAAATTTATATAATTATTAAGAAAAAGGAATTTATTATGGTAAAACCTGTGCACATTTTTCGTGGATATAATCCATTATAATCTTATTTTCATTCGATACTAACTTTAATTTTAAACTTTTTAAAATGGATGTTAAAAGTTATTTTCTAAATGGTTTTATTTCTAAAAATATTTTTGTGGGTCAAGTACTCGGTTTTAAAAATACTAAATTTCAAAATCGTGTTTTCAAGTTAAACATAGATATTTATAGTTTAAAAAATTCCCCTCAGTTTTTGAATTAAAGGTAAATAAAATTCCTTTTATCAAATGATTTTTAGATAGGAAAATATGATTCCACTATTTTTCTAATTTTATTCAAATGATTTATTATTTTTTTAAATTTATGTTGACGGTGTTTTTTACATCTCAGCTAGAGAATCTATTTGAAATGAATTTTCTGATTTGATGAATTAAGTGTTTTAAATGAGTTTTATTAGAGAAGTCAAATTCTTTCTTGATTTTCAAATTTCTCAAAATTTTGATGGAACATTTCTAAACCAAATTACATAAAATAATGAAAATTTATAGAAATTTTTAATGGGTCAAGATAATTAAATTAGTACACCCATGAGTACAACTTGTAAGATAATTTTGGATAAATATGGAAAATCAGTTGATAATAAGATTTATAGAAGTATGATTTGAAGTCTACTTTACCTTACTATGACCCGATTGGAAATCATGTTTAGTTTATGAATTTGTTCACGTTTTATATAAAATACATTGTAATATCATTTAAAATATCTCAAAATATTTTTTAGATATTTTTAAAATAACTAAAAACATTATATTATTTTATCGAAATAAAAATTCTTTTGAAAATTATTATTTCTACAATGATGACGTTGGAGGATTCCAGCCAGATGTGAAATGAAATATTGGGAATTTGTACCTACTAGGAAAATACCTTGTCTCATAGAGAAGTTAGACGAATTTTTTTCTCTTTCCATAGTCAAAGTGGAATACATATCTTATGGGAGTTTTGTACCCAAATCATATGGATGAAACATACTTTCATATTCTTTAAGATTATATGTGATCACATCCCTTTAAAGTGTGACCAATCTAGAGTGATTAATATCTCTAAAAACCCTATCTAACATTATCACACTAATCACATTGATCTAAGAGACCATTTCCTTCAAGATCACTCAAATTAAGTGACATTGTTCTTAACTTTATTTCCATTAACCATAAAATTTTTGATATCTTCATTATACCCTTTACTCTATATTTATTTGACTTTATTCTAGGAAAGTTGGGTATGATTATATTGTGATATTTATATCTTAAATTTTTTGAGATTGAGAATTTTTTTAAATAAGTTTTACAAATTTAATTTAATTTTTCGATAATCAAATGTTTCATAATTGTTTTTCAAACTAAAAAATGTTTTCAAAACTTTCATAATTTTAAAAAATTAAATTGAGTGTGATAATACAATTAATAACATTCATATCTAGATACAAAAAAGTAGATGTAGTTCTATCATAGATGAACTTCGAGGTTATTACCTCAAAAATGGATTGTTGGATTTATAATCCGATCTTCACCCAGTGCATGAGTAGTGGGCCTCTACTACACACTCGATTCAACACTCTTGGAGAATTTTCTATGGTTTATTAACATAATATTTTCCAAAACTTAATGATAGAATGTATTTTATAAATATTTCATGATTAATATAATTTTTATTTAATTTATTTAATGAATAATCATATTAATAATGAATTATTTGAGTGGTATCTAATCTTGTTAATACTGAAATGAACCTAGAAGAGACACCATTTTTTCAAAATTGTTTTTCAAAATTTATTCAACTCTTGAGATTTTTTGAAAACTATTTTTAAAAGTTTTATTTATCTCTTGAGTATATTTAATAAAAATAATTTTTTTTATTTTATCTTTAGATATACTGAAAATTTATCTCTTTTTAATTTTTTATTTTTTCAAATTTTCAAATTTTGATTTTTTCTCTCTCAAAAGGTTAATAATGATAATAAATATAGTTTTATTTTTGTTATTTATATTATTTCATATAACCAAATTTATGAATTATTTTTGATAATCAAAAAGGGGGATAAATTACATGTTTTTATCTCAGGTGATTATATGTAAATATCTAGTATAAATTATATTATGTTTCGTATATTTTATGTGGGAAAATGATGTTGTTTTAGTTATGGGGGAGAAATGGTGTTGTTTTAAATTATGGAGAAAAATATTTTTATAAATCATATCATTCTATAATTTTTACATTCTTATTATATTTTTTTTATTTAATTGTTCTATGATCCTCAAAATGGGTATGTTTTTTTCTTATCACCTAATTAAGTTTTAATGAAAATGAAATAATTTTTAAAGTATCTTATGATTTCATTTGAGTCATTAGAAAATTAAGGGATCGTGGTTATTGGAATATCATAATGAAATATTTTTAGAATCTTGAAATAACATTGAAAAATACTTGTTTAATTCTCTTTAAATGTTAGGAAATCATTAAAGGAAGTTTAATAATCCAATTCAAGACATAAAAGGGATCCATAGAGCCAATGTGATGTTTAGATAGTAGCAGGAAGCACCGTCTTGATGGTGTAGTGCCACCAACCAAAAAGTGGTGTAGTAAGTATCTTTTCAGCCTATAAAATTCTATCTACAAGCCAGTGGAGTAGAAATAGTTAGTTGGTGGAAGCAGGTAGAGCCAGTGAAGCCCCGGATGTCTCGTTGGATATCCTGTGGGATGATCTTACTAGTTAGTGGATACATTATAAAACCTTATGATAAGCTTTAAATTATAGTCAAAAGGCATCCTCTTGACTTATTAATTTTTTTATCTACCTAAGAATTGTCCATCACCTATATAGGCTATAAATATACCCCTTGGGAGGACTAAAAACTTACCTTCTAAACCAATTAACACTATTGAAGTGCTATGATCTTTAAATTTATCTCATTCACCAAAGTGATCTCAATTCCAATCTTGTGTTTACTTTGAAAATATTTTCATCCCTTTTTTAAATCTTTATAATTATCTCATAGTGATTCTCTTTATCTATTTGGGAGAATCAGGAACATTCCTAAAAAATATTTCTTCTATAAATCCTCTCTTTCTTAAAACATTTCTTCTATTTTAGCGATCAAAAGATTTTAAAGTGGGGGACTCAAGTTTCATTCCAAAACTACTAAAAGGAAAGGAATTAATTCTATTTGAGGTCTCTAACTATAACCATTAAAAATATAGGACTGATTTTATTTGATTTTCTTAGTATAATCAATCAAAAAACAATGAAGTTTCGGTATCTTAGATACCATTAATTCCAATGTACTAATATAATAAACCCTCACACAATTAGCGTAGGATATATAGGGCTTTATCAAAGAAATATAGCCAAAATACTTAATAAAAATGTGTTATTTATTTTTTTCTTTATTTATTTATCTTTTAATAACATTTCACTCTTACTTTCATAAGACTAATCCTTAAATTTATGAATTTTTCATTTTATATACTTTCTCTTTTAAAAATAGATTTTTTTTCACTTTATCTTTTGTTAAAATTATACAATTTTTTAAAGTCTCTATAAGGTTTTAATTTTTATAAAACTTTTAAAAATAATTTTTTCCCTTTAATAATTTAATTATGATTTTGTTTTTAATGGGAAATTCACCCATATATTTCCATTTTATCCAACCACTACCTAATGGTGCATTGGATTGGGTCCACCTGACCCACCCTATATAGAACACCTCAATGTGTGTTTGGTGAAATGTGTTCTAGGGGTACATTTACCCACTCTTATTGCACCATGTGGTACAACCTTAGGCCTCTATATGTATTAAATATTTATTTTCATGGATTTTTCATAATTTTTCCATCTTGTGTTAATTTTAGGAAAACAAATAGAATATCATGATCATTTCCCATATAGATCACAATGATATATTATGTTTATTTGTACATTCTATTTTTAAGGTGATATATGTGGATTTATGATTTAGTTTTATAGGTCCAATGTTGGGGTTCAAGTGAGATGAGTAAAGTGTTCCTAGAGGTTTAGAGCTCCCATGTATTCATGTTGATAAAAGGTGTCAATCATCTATAATGTTTTAGAGTTTGATACTCTCCCACTTCCTTAGGGCATGAGTCCCCTATAGTTTGAGTACGGAGTTAGTGATCCCTTATATTAGATAAGGCGTGCATCTTACATAGTGTCAATAAAGTCTATTACTCCACTGATCAATGTTTCATGAATCATTAGGGCACAAGACCTCTATTCATGGAGTTAGGTAATCTCTCATTTCATGAATTTATTCAAAAAGGAGTGGATACTCTATCTGGGGTTTCAAACTCCCCTATCAATTCTTACATTGGTGAGGCATAGTACCCCACTACGTTTAGTGAGATGATGTGTGTATGGATTTACAAGGGTTGGTTACTCCTTGGAATGACATGCATACATCACTAATGCATGGGTCCCCCACTATAGATTCTAAGTGGCTCATATGTTTTTACATGACTAGCTAGTTATGGAAAGTAGGGGTTAGTAATACTTTGAAAAATGGATAATAATTAATAATGTGTGGGTTACCTAGCATGTTTCTTGATTAGTGATGTTGTATCCATGGATATTAGGGTGTGTTAAACCCTCATCTGGTGTGTATAATTTAGTGAGGAGTGGGTTCCCTACTATAGTTTAGGGTAGAAATGTGGATAGGTGGAGTAGTTTGGATACTTTGAGCCTTACATTCATCCCTTAGTTTCCTTTGAGATGTGATTTACAACTAGGATGTTGACTTAAGGATTTTTGAGCCCTTAGATACTCTGATAATTCTTAATTTATTGAAATATATGATCCTTTATGGAATAAAGATGAAATAAATGAGTTTCCCCATGTCCCAAATATTTTTAGTTGTATAACATATCTGGAACCCTGTCTTCCTTTTGATTACCTTCATCATTTGAAGTTGGGTTGAATTGTTGTTTTTTTCTTTAATTTTTGGTTTTTGGGATTATTATTTAGTATTTTTATACTCACCCATATATATTCTTAGTTCCCATAATTTTTATTCTTGTGCAGTTGATACACAGTACATAGGTGGTCTAGGTGGATGCAGAGCTGGTGCGACTTGTTTGGGGTTAACACTTGATGTTTCTCGGTGGTTCTCGGTGGTTCTTGGTGGTTTATGATGATGTCGATGACCATTGTAGTTGAATAATGATATGGGTGTCTTTGAAGTGAGGATGATCTATCCTTTCTCCCATGATTGATGGGTTCATATACATTTTCATATGTGTCGTTTCTATGGTGTTTAGCCTATATGGAATTATACTTACCACGTGATATCTCATTAATGAATTATATATAGTTTAGTTATATATATTTATATATACAGACACACTATAAGTGTTGCTAGATATTTTATGCATTGGATATATGTGCCAGTTACAAGTTGTGTTAGAGATATGCACTAAAGACTCAATATCATATTATACGATATAAGTATGTTGTATAGTATGACATGCATGGATATAATTTATATCATATTCTTAGATAATAGGGCATATAGTAAGGGAATAATATAATATATCATGCATTCTACCTATCCTAGTACTATTGTATGACTATCTAAATCATAATTAAATTAATTGTATAGTTTGGTTTATTTGGAAGTCTAATGATAAATCAAGGAATCCAAATGTTCAATGTTAATATCCAAATCATTTTTCCAAATAATATATTATTAAATAAAATGTTTCAAAATATGAAATTATTAGGAGGATAGAGAAGTCTAAGGGGCTGTAAATTTTTTAATCGCATGACATTAATTCATACATTATGAATGTATGAGTTAATGCATGGAAGTTGTCTTAGGTATATATAAGGGGAAGAATTCCATGAGATGCAATGTGTGAACCTTTTATAATTTCCTGATTGAATACCTCCCTTATCAAAAGATTTATCTCTTTTAACCTTTAATTTGAGAGGTATTATTATGTCATGGGTCTTTAGGAGAATCCCACCCATATGATGGGTGATTCACATCATTCAATGGATACATCATAGATAAGGGAGTCTAATGGATTCCTCATGGTGTTCTTCATCAACCATAGAGAATGAAGATAAAGTAACTACATTTATGTCGTAAGGTACACAATAATTTTTTTTCATTTTTTGTTTAATCATGATTTTGAGTTTCAATGTATGGTGTTATTGGGATTTAAGGATTTCTTTTTTTGTTGCATTGATAAAGTGTTAAAAAATCCATAGAAACCCTTCAGTGGTAATATAGCCTGGCCATGTGATTTGAATCATGAAATTATGTTTTAAAATAAAGTGTTCATGTTATCAAAAAATAAGAGATCATAATGTAAAGGTGATATAGTGTATATCATTGTTTATGACTGGTGTGACTCTCAAATAAGAATGGATATTATCGTAGTAGCGCTAAACATTATCACATGATCAATCATTATATTTGACTGGGCACTATTTAAGGAGTGGTATGTGATTCTAAATATATGTGTAATATTAAGAAGGTCACTGTGTACTAGGTTTAATCATACGTGGACTCTTATCATAAGCAGATATTGTCTGAGTCATGAGGTTATTCCTACAAAAATACTCGCATGCTATATTAATATCACACAAGAAATTTAAGAACTTGATTATTCCTATGTGGTAACTTGTCATAGCCTGTGATCAATTCACCATAGTGTTAATCTTATGTAGGATATTGGAGCGTCGATTTAATCTCACATAATAGCTTATTATAAGCCATAATAACCAGTTCCACTTTCATTTTCTTACACAGACCCAAAAACCATGAGTTAATGTTACATGAGGCTTCCCAACATCATTTTAACATTATAAAATCCCTTTTGTTAGTCATAAAAAAATATTTATAGTGATGGTAATGTCATAAAATATGACTAGGAAGGGGAAAATGTGCGTTTTTCTAATTTTTAATATATAATTGATATTAATTGTTTATAAAATATTTATAAATCATAACAAATGGTATTTTTGGATATTAATTAATTTATAAAGGTGGTTATAAATTAATTAAATACTATTTATTTATACTTAATTAATTAATTAATTATAGGGCATTGATTAAATAAACATTTATAATATTGATTGTTAATATTAATAAACCCTTTTCAAAATTATATGGAATTTTATATAGTATAGATATAAAATTTTTATATGGAAATTATAAAAGTATTTTATAGTGTTTATAAATTATAAAATAAGGTAAAAATATGAAAGGGTTTATATTTAAATTACAAATTTCTTATAATTATTAAAATCTGAATTGTTCAAATTAATGGATTTATTTTAGAAATAATTTAAATCATATCAAAATGAGTTTTGATAATTTATTTGATCAAGGTTTAAATTATATCAAATATGTGATAATTAGATTATGTAATTTTTTCACATAATAGAATTGGAATATAAATTTTTTATATTTCATATTGGATTATATATTTAAAGTAAATGCCACATAATGGATAATATTAAGGAGTTAATATTACAAATATATTATAAAATGTTTATGAGTTCCTTATTTATGATTTGTTCATAAATAGGTTATCCCATGTTTAAATATATGAATTAATCATTCATTTAATTTATTACCTTGTTTATTATTCATAGATATAAATTGGTTATATTTTTAATATTTAATGTATTCTTTATTATAAAATGTTAAGCTTCTTTTATGGATTGTCATACATGCATATAAGTAGTTACTTGACATGTATGATAATTGATTTGGTTTTATACTACCTTTAATTTTCTCTGTACTAGGTTATGAGCTTGAATTATGTAGTTAATAATAGTTTATACATATTAGATGTTAGAATTGTGATTAAATTGATATATCTATTGAGTAAAGCATACTTGGGTAGAAGGACTTTGGGTCGGACTGTTCTCTAGCCAAAAATTTTATACCTTGTCAGTAAAAGTAGTGGGTGTTATACCTTTCACTCCAAGCTAACTCTTGTGGGGATTTATAATTTCATATTATTCCAAACCTTTACATTAAAGGGTTTCATATACCTTATGCATGGGATTCCATTTTATATTTATTAATATAGTTGGATATTTATTGTCATTAGTGACACAAGCCGTGATTTATACACAGAGTTATACATCAATATGGTTTGGACATATTGATTTGGTTTAAGGAATAATATTACAGTATAAATAAATATAATAATGAATATTTAAGGTAATACATGAGGTAATATGGTGAGAATTCATCCCCTTTAAAAATTATAAGTGTCAAATAACTTCCAATGTAAGAACATGTCAAGACCTTCATACTAATGTTGGGTGCTCAGGGATTGTCTTGTTTCAAGAATGGAGGATATAGATTACCCTAAGTATTAGGAAACCAAATATCACTGTGATATTTGGGTTATACTTAGTTATAAAACCCTAAGAGTTTGGATACCAAAGGAATAGTGTTGAGTTTATTCATATGATGGACAAGGTAATGAGTTTTCTGCTCTACCATCCATGAGTCATATATGATATGATTAGAATAATTGAATACTTAAATAACTAAGTGGTGAGAGAAACACTAAAGTTCACTTATTACTTAGTGAAACATAGATATTGGCCTACTAATGGATATAATGATTTAAAAGGTTTAATCATTTTAGTAGGAAAATATTTAATGAAATTATTTGTTAAATGATCGTAAAAAATGGTACTCATCTGATAAAAACATCTTTTGTGGATAAATTCTATCATCATCATCCAACTTAACTATGAGATCATTCTTCTAAAGGATAATATTAATGTATGAAACTTCTGGAACTAGTAAAAAACTTAAGAATAGTTCTTAATTAAGAAAAATATATGTGGTAGTAAAACACTTTTTTGAATAAAAAAACTACTGATGTTGTTCAACATGTGAATCTAGATTCTTATTAGAAGCATAGTTTGATTCACTCATGGTTTCCTTAAGTATTTTTATGGATATATAATTCATTATGAAATAATAATTATAAATATTCTGAAAATATAAATGATTTAAAAAGAATTTTACCCAATATTCTGAAAGTGTTGAGATTATATGAACTAAGACGTGTTATGTCTAGGTTTTGGTGTTGTATTAACAGTATATGTGGGTAAAAGTTCAAATTGGAAGAAAAAAATTTAGCTGTAAAGTCTAAAAAATTTTCTTCTTGAAGATAGTTAAGGTCACTAAAAACTAAAAAAAAGATTCTCGGAAGGAGAGTAATGATTTCACATAATTGAATTGTTTTGAGTATCTAAAGGGGTTTGAGAAATTCAATGGAATTTACATATCAGGTATTAATGTTATAGAAATCCATTATTTGATTTTAAAGGGTATATGATACTAAATGTATATTTTACAACTATTTTAGTTATACAAGAGATCAAAATAAAGTAAATGATTGAAAGTGCTTGCAGTTTTTATTAAAATAACAAATAATAGAGTTTTTAAATCCCGAGTTGAAAGAGAAATAATAATTCAAGCTCAGATAGATCTTAATAAAACAAGTGTTTTTCTTATCATTCAGTTATATAAAAAGGGAAGTTGTTCATTAATAATGTTTTGTTATGAATAATATGATATGATGGAATCAATACACATGGTTTATGAGTTGGTAGATTTTATAACATATTTGAAAATGAGATAAGGATAAAATAAATTTTATATAAGATAAAATAGTTTATCCAAATGTTTTTTAAAATACAAGGCTATGATCACACCACCTTTCAGTGGAATATTATAAAGAATAATATTCTTTTCAAGAAACATCTCTAAACAAATAAAATACCACATTTCATATAAAAATAATAATTTTGTTGTTAAATATTATCTCTAATGGAAATAAGAGTTATTTTCTAAACACAAAGGAGTTTTTGTATCTTAGAAAGATATTCATAAGTGAATATAGTGTCTAAAAGGTTGGTAGGAGTATATTTAGACATAGTGAAGTTTATAGTTAAAAAATAAAATATTATGTTAGTCAAAATAAAAAGTAAATGTCACTTGATATCCAAAAAATTTTAGGGTATGTCAGTAAAAGATTAATGAAAAGAGTAACGTTAACTACCTAAATGATCTCAAGGAATTTTTTTATGAAATGGTTCTGAGTATAATGATGATTTTAAACTTAAAAAGAGTTACAAGTATTCAATAGAAGTTAATAACATCATAACATTGGATATAATGAACTAAATGAGTTTTATACAATTTTAAAAGTGTTGGACATGTGTAAAATAATTTCTAAATATCATCATTATTCAAACTAAATCACTTCGTATATTTTACTCCCTAAAGGAGTTTAGTGGGAGGGTTTTATCAAATTTTCATACAGATATGTGATAGGAATTACATAATGATGTGATAGGAATTACATAAAACTGTAATGAGTTTTTAAAAACCCTTAAAAGTGTAGAAAACATAAGGGTGATCTTGAAGTATATCATATGTTATTTATTAGACATTAACTTATGTATGTTTTTCTAAAAATTATTAAATGAGTTTAAGAATTTAAATGTATCATGTTATACTAAAAGGTGATCTCTACTTTATCATTCTTTTACATTAACTGCATATATATATATATATATATATATATTGTGAAGTGAAATGATAATTTATCTCCAAAAGAATAAGTTTATGTTATAACTAACCAATTTCATTAATTATTATAGTTTATGATGAAATATTATGTTTATCATTAGTAGGATTCTTGTATTAAGGTACATAATTTTCTCATACGACACAAAATGGGTTTTTTGCACTAGATGACCCATGAAGTATATTACTTGGAGTGTTATAAACTATGTATTTAATATACTTGGGTGCATGGTTTATAGTTTGAGTCCAAAATAATTTATTTTGTTGAGATAATTGGGATGAAAACCTTTATACTTTGATATATTTCTTACACATACCTTGAGGATTAGATAATTAGGGGGTGGTTGGGTAGGTTGCATATCATTCCATCAGTTGGAGCTTAACAAAGAAGGTATTTTTCATATCTTATGATGAGTATTAAATATAGTACCTCAATTGAGATAGACTAAGGAAGTGTATGAATATAACTAGATACAAAAATATGATGTTCTTATCATTATTGTGAGGATAATGTGATGTACTCATCCATAAAGGTGAATGACATGTGATGTATTCATTGAATTTTCCAGTCTATACTCAACGAATCAAGAACATATGAGTAAATATATGGTATTTACATACTTAGTTTCATGTGTTTACTCAATGTCTTGAAAAAATGGATCATATGAAAATTCATTCTTTTTATGATTTAGTTGGTGGAAACAAGTATAGAGATACATGCGTTCGATGAAGATCATTCTAGACGACTTTACAGATTGAGTGTCACTGATGATTTTCTATATGTTTATTTTTTATTACATTTATGAATTTTAGAGTTCATAAATTTTTTCAATGCTAAAAGGTATCATGGGGTTACACTTTGTGGTTGACTAAATGGGGATTGAGTTTTACCTAGATATTTTCTCTAAAGTGTTTTGGAATTAGTCCATAATGATTTTTGGATGGGTATTCACTAGGTATTGCATATAATTTGATATAAGGTGAAGTTGTTGACATATTTCCAAAAGTGTTTTGGAAGATACCAAAAAGGAGTTTTGGATATGATTTCACAAATTATTGTTTATGATACACTATAAGGTGAATTGAAATAATGTTTATGAGGATTTACTTAAAGTTGGAAATCATTAGGGATATGACTTAGATCCCCATATCTTATTATATGATATAAGCATGTTGTATGTTATGACATGCATGGATATAAGGAATATAATATTCCTAGATAATGGGGGATATCATAAGGTTATGATATATGATATCATTCATGTTTCCTATGCAAGTTTTATTGTATGAATAACTAAATCATTATGCCATGAATTGTATGTTATGATTCATTTTACATTACTATAATAAATTAATCCAATTTAATGTTAAATGTTTACATTAAGAACATTATTACATATAATATATCAATAAATACATTGTTTCAAAAGATACAATAATTTTAAGGAGTGAAAAGGTCAAGGAGTTACAAAAGTTTTGATTACATGGTGTTAATTAATATTTTATTAATGTATTAGTTAATTCATAGAAGCTCACTGAATGTTATATAATGGGGCTGTTGCCCTAAGATGAATTATGCAAACCCTATGAAAGATCCTAGAAGAATAACTCCATTCCTAAAATATCTCTCCCCTTCAACCTTTTATTCAAGAGGAACTAGAATTCAATGGGTATTTAGAATAATCCCACCCATAAGATGGGTGATTCACATTAGCCCCTGGATACACAAAAAATGAGGGATTTTTATGGATTCCTATTAGTGTTCTTCATCAAACACAGTGAATGAAGATGTAGTAGCAGCATCAACAATGTAAGATACATGTTATTTTTTTTCATTTTATATTCGATCATGGTTTTAGGTTTTAATGCCTGGTGTGTTTGGGGTTTAAGGGATTCTTATTGTTTCTACTACATTGATTAAGTCATAATTGATCCTTAGAAACCCTATAAGATTATATTACACGATGAGTGTTTTTATGAGGTTTTCATAGGTATGAATTATCCTAATCTCTTTGGGTCCATGATGTGTTTTTGTATACTTATCTTGGTTTCTTATCACAAATCACTAGTATTGAGATAAGGTCTTGGAGGTTCACACATAGTGTACCCATAAGTTCCACCAATTTGAATGAATTGGAGTTTTGGAAAAAGTGGGCCACATGTGTAGGGGATGGTGAACATATGAGTGTGAACAATCATAATAAAATTAATTAATAAATTCAATTGTATATTTTTCAAGTTTATAATAATGATAATTAAATTTATTTCTGAAGGTATTTACAAGTTATTTATGTATAAAATGTGAATATGATAAAAATATTTTTTCAATCTAATATTATTTATTCTAGGTTTGTTAAAAATATTTGGGGGGAATGGGTTGAATTAATGGATCATGAATCATAATATGAAATTTAATAGTGTCACAAGTAAATGATGACTTTTTTTGACATGAATGACACATTTTATATGTAATTTGTGTCCTTTTGGGATAGTTTAATAGGTTTAACTTACCTAAGGACTAAAGTAAAATTCTGGATAATTAAACTTAACTATTTAAGAAATTTTTTGATCCATGAATAATAGATGGAAAAAATTTCACTAATTTCTCTCCTTAATATTAATATCTCAAGGTTTAGAGGGAGAAAACTAATGGAAGAACAATATCTAATCAATTCCATTGAATAAATTAATCTTGTGTTCTTCCTATGATTTAAGGGGTGTCATGAAGCACTTCTTTCTTTCATGAAAGAAAACAGGAATTGATGAATAAATATACATGAGTTGTGGTGAGTGTTAGGATGATATAGAGGGTTCATCACTTAGTAGATTCATTCTACGATGATCCTAAGATGTGTGGAGTACACTGAGATCCTGACATTCCACTTAGGTACTATTTTGATTTCATTTTCATACTTTTATTTACTTTGATGAGATATTTAAGTTGAAAGCATACCTAGTATTCTATATATAGTATTATGATGTTGATTTAGTTTATTTTTTTTTGAAAGTGATAATTTCAAACACTTAAACCATGTTCAGGTTACTTCAGATCCCTTTAAGCTGTAGTCCAATATTATCATGAACCGACCTGGGTCAACCCTGAACCTGTCACCCGAGCCGATCCGTGACAAGGCCTGAAGGGCGTTCCTGATACCCACGGGCTGTAAAATAGTGCTGGGACCCAAGATAAAACTGTTTGAAATGATTTATCCCATGAACAAAAGATATATAAATAAACAAAAATCAAACTGGATAGTAAAAATAATCACTTGTAGAGGAAAATAGATTAACTACTACACATACCTCCATGTGATCTTGTGGGTCATCATCAACATAGACTGAATCTCGCTCCGAGAGTGGAATAAATCAGGAAAAACCTAAAACTAAAAAGATAGAGTAGGAGTGAGCATTGAGATTCTCATTAAGAATGCCAAAATAAATCATGCCTGATGCCCCACCTCTAAAGTGAAATCCTTTATTGGTAGTTTGAAAATAAGACATATAAAAATATGGTGTTTAAATCTTGTATCAAAATAAGTAACATGTTGCTATTTTTATGAAAAAATCATTTTTATTTTACTTTCCAAAAACAATTCCCAAAACACAAGTAATTTCAAAAAATTATTTTAAGAACCAACTAGTGATAGTACAGGTACTTTAATAAAAAAATAAAGTAAAGGTGTAATGAGACGAAACAATTAAAAGTGTCACAGAAGGAAATAGGAATTTACAAGTATATAATCATTGGTGTTTCCAAAACATACGTAGAGCGATCCCTAGACATGGTTCGGAACCGCCTGCTGGCGTATGGTGAATCTCTTAACTCTATAATCAACTGTCCACCCTCAATAGACCAATCTTGTGGAACAACCCAGCTGGCCTAACAAAAAATATAGGGGGTACCAACCCATCCAGTTGGGGTTGAACAGAAACCAAAATCAACCCTTCAAAATATGCCTACGAAACCCATGGTAATAATGTAATATATATGTAAGAGGACCTCAAATGCGTGACTCACCTTACCTACTGTCACTGCACTTGGCTACCCCAAACACGAGCATCCCCTATACAATAACCCACAAAGGGAAATCCTAGATAGGTGTTCCCACTATATACATATACCTATTTAACATCATTGAAGGTGCTGATCGGGATGTTACATCACTTAATAATTCAACAATTTCTTTAAAAACATGAAAATTTCCAACTGAGTGTTCATACTTTCAAAATCAAATTTCACTTCCAAAATTAAGTAAGTTTACTACCAATATTTTAATACTATCATTAAAATATACCATAAAAATATTCCAAACAATTTCTAAAACAATGTGAAACACCGCTCTCACAAACACCTTTCCATATGGGCCTTTACATTTTCAAATCCAATTCCATTTTCAATATTTTTATCAAAACTAAAAATGAAAATTCACCAACTAACCCAAGATTCCAAACAGTCTCTCACAACATTTAGAAATCAAGTATCCTTTCTAACGTACCAAACTGGCTGAGTTTTAAGGAACATACTCAAAACCATTTTTAAGTCACCCAACATACCAAAATTCTATTTAAATATCAAATAACCATTATTTCAAAGTTACATCTTCATTTGGAGGGGAACCCATGTGTGCACTTTGTGAACCCATGGATGTACCAACATCTAATGTCACATTAGAGACTTATAAAAAACATCCAAAACTCTTCAATGTGCCAAACAAGCCAAACATTACATAATACATTTAAACAAAAATCTTTACGTTTAAAAAAATCACACTTCACAATCTATGAATCATTTAGTAAATTATCCTAAAACATTTAGGATACTTCATAATTGAAAAAAACTTTCAACCTTGGTTAGAAAAAATATAAAAAAATGGGAAACCAAATCCAAGAGGCATAATTAATTTGACCAAAAACATATACATAAAAATATATGTATATAAATACCATCTGAGTATGAAAAAATAATTTTAAAATTCTAAGCAATCATGGAATTCAAATTAAAGATGCTGGCATAGGGAACCTACCTTAAAAAGGAAGCGAGTCATGCCGAACACTTTGGCACTTTCCGAATTAGGTGGCGACCACTCGTAACTAGCCCACACTCACATGCACATACCTATATATATATATATATATATATCCATAATCCAATGCACGTATTTCCTAGGCCATGAGGGAATACTTACATAGAGGACATATATATATTATATATATACATACCTTAAGTATATGCATGTTCGCCCTTTATCTTTGACCAAAATTCACTATAACATAAAAAGGTACCCAAAGTTAAGGAATCAAAGGAAAATAAACCTCTAATTAATTTACCAGTGACTCATATATACAATAAGACTCAAAATAAAATAAAATTAAACAAAGCAGTAAAAGAAATCTCACCTCAATCAGTGATCAAAGAATTTAAACGCATTGAATCTTCTTTGCCTTCGAGAGAGAACATCGAAATGAAATCCAACACACCTCAGGAAGAATTTTCACATCCCTAGATCATAATAATGAAAGAAAAAATAATCAATCCTAACCCTAGGGTTTTTAGTCAAGCTACACCAGGTGATGGGAGACCCAAAAACGACTAAAGTGAAGGCATAGGAGGGGGAGAATGACTTACCTCAATGATCTAGAGAGGATTTATGAAGAAACAGACTTTATTTGGATGACTGAGAGGGAGCCAGAGGAGGGGCGACATTCCATGGAGGGAGGCACACCTCTTGCACAATGTACATGGAGGGAAAACAAGGGGAAGGTAAAAAATTGGAAGAAAAATAAAAAAAGGAAAAGAAGAAAGGAAAACAAATCAAAATCCTAAATTATCAACAACAACAATAATAATATCAATAATAATAATAATAATATCAATAATAATAATACTCATTATTATTATTATTAAAAAATTTCTTAATTTTTTATTTTATTTTTGAGCATTGGAAGCCCGCACGGTTTACTTGCAGGCAGACACATGGTTGAGAAAATCATTCTCTAACCATACCAAATGACATTGACCGATGACATACCCTCATGGTTGGTTGTCTCATGATTATTCTTAACCATGTGCAACCCGTGTTCATGGCCCCTATTTACTTGAAAATTTTAAAATTTAACCCATACCATCATGAAATAAAAAGCGATGATAAAATAATTAAAATAATTAATTTTTTTAGGTTGGGGTGTTACAATTATCTCCACCATAAAAACTTTCTTCCCCCAGAAAGTCACCCAGCTAAGCAATACAAAAAACTAAAATATGTGCCTGATAAAAACTAAGAGAATTCGTGAACCTCAGGGTGAACTTTCACTCTAAAAGTCACATTCGACTGATCAAGAAGAAACCAAAACACAAGAATGAGGGTAGAACACGGGGGGGGGGGGGGGGGGTTCTCCTCACCATAAGAACTCAACTAGCACGATACCTTTAAAAACTCAAACAACCCCACTAGGCCTCGAAATCCACAACATGAGTTAATCCCCAACTCCTTCACATTAACTGATAAATACTCTCTCACCGTGACTAGAGACTTAGGAACTCCCAATATGAACTAATAAAATTTCTCTAACATGAGTGAAACAATACCAAAACTAGCACTGAGAATTCCCCATACCAGCCAAATATCCCCACACAAGGGGATAGATTCACAAAAAGAAACTCAAACTAGTTAGTGAACTCGAACAAAACCCATATACATTGATTTACACAAGCACGTACATCTGAAAACAAAAAGACTAGGTTACAAAAATACAAGATTTCCGGGTCTCTCACATTGAAGAAGAAACGCACAATAAGAAGAAAATTAAAACAAGATGTTGTAGGTATCTCTACTCCAACACAAGAGACTAAAAATTGGGCTAGGTTTTCTCACTCCCCATACAATTTCCTAGCCATGCATGAGCTTCACTCCGAGGCTTGTGGCTAGAGACCTGTTGATCAAAGCATTGAATGCCTCACATTCAGGTACTGACATCCTCCGACCAAGACTTTCTCCTCTAAATGACTCCACTTGAAAAACTTCCCCATGTGACCTAGACAACCACATCATCGGTAAGAATCCGATGGGTTTTCACAAGACAACATTAAAACGCCCAAACTTTCCACACAAGAAGCACACAAGTGGTTGACCTGGTGAATGAAATTTTAGGACCAAAAAAAGAGACTTATTAGGGTAAGGTTCCACTAGTATATACCCTCCACCAGAGAGGGAACCCTCATAGGAACCAAGAAAACTGGATGTCTAACTGCCTATATTTAAGGAACCAACTCAGCCAAAAACTCCTCATTCATTAACTTACCAAATTTTTCTTCGGACACTACTCTCAAACAAAACAAAACAACTTCCTTAATTTGGTCAACATAAGCCTTCATCATCCACTATCCTTTCTTAATTCTCATGAGTCCTACCACTTTCCTCACCTTCACTTCCTCAGGCACAAATCACTACCTGAAATTGGTCTTAAACACTTCCCATGACACCCCAACTTACAACGATACTGGGACAACCACGCTCCACTATTTCAAAGTCGGACCTCCAAACAAACTCAAAATAGCTTAAACCCTCACCACTACGGTAGTTATTGAAAATGATTTCAACTTCCTTGAGTCACTCCATTACCTCTAAAAAATTTCGATCACCATAGATAATGGGAAAAAACCAAAATGGACTTGATCCCACCACTACACTAGGACTCTGGGCGAGGCCAAATATTGGAAGATACAAGAAACACCTAGGAACTTTTTAGGCAGCATACTCCAAATAACAAAAGAATAAAAAACTGAATCAACACCCAACCAAATCTCAACCAAAAAGGACATTTCCAACCAAACACAAAAATCATAGACCAACACATCACAAACCAAGTTGAAGTCGAGTCAAATGTAAACCAAAATAAAAACACAACATCACAAAACAAGCCATGAATCGTCTTTTGAAAATAACCATTTTCCAAATTCACCCACTTTTAAATTTAATCTCTTTTTGAAATAAAAAATCATTTTGTGTTTCAAAAATCATTCCATTCTATCCATTTAAAAATTCAAAACACCATCATTATCTTTTTATCAACCCATTCTCCTTTTCAAAAGAAACTTTGAAAAACCATATCAATATTTTATTTTCAAATACTCACCCATGGTATCCTATGAACCGTCACATATGAGTTGTCCCCACTTCCACTTATTTCATCCACACATACAAGCCAACATGCACTTTAAATACACAAAAAAACATATGTGAACATCCATAGGGAACACAAAGGGTCACAATACACTTTCACTTTCAAAACCAAGCATTTCCAACTTAATTATCATTTTATATTTTATAAAACTTTACAAAATTAAAAACAATTTCCATTCAATTATCAAAACAACCCAAGGTTTTCATTTTTTCAATCCAACCTCTACAAATCAAGACTCATTTTATAACTCAAGAAAGAACCCCAAAACCAATTTAAATTCACACCAACCAAAACCAAACCAAAAACAACATTTGCATCGAAGCACCTAGATGGGGAACTAGTGGTCATGCCTATCCCGACAACATGGTTTGGAAAACCATGTCTCAAGAAAGCACTAACCACTAGAAGTGTCTCAAAACATTCAATTGGGATTCAAATGGGTTGATACTTCATGTAAGTCTATTGTGAAACACCAGATCACTACCTTGGTCATCCCCCATCAACACAAACTAAATCCAAAGACTCAAATCCTAGACTACCCTTGGAAACTCAAGGATCAGAATAAGAATGTGTTTGTAACACTCTTCTCATACCTACCACCAACATCTCTAAAGTCCTAATTTAAAACTACCTGACACCCCAAAAAATAAGGTCCCCCTTCTAATACCATTTTTTCATGAACTGACCTGGTTTAACCCTAAAACGGTCACCCGAGATTATCTTTTATAAGGATTTAAGGGAATTCTCAATCCCCATGGGATGGAAACTAGTTCCAGGCAGTAATATAAAACCATTGGGAATGAATTATCCCATGAAAATAAGAAAAAATAAATAAATGAAAATCAAAATGGACAGTAAAAATAAGCACTCACATTGGAAAATAAATAAACTGCTACATGTACCTCCATGTGACCTCATGAGTCACAACCAAACATAGAAAGAAGCTCACTCCAATAGTGGACTAAATATGGAAGAACCTAAAACTGAAAAGATAGAGTAGGCATGAACACCAATATGCTTAGAAGGAATTCCAAAATAAAACATGCCCAATGCCCCACCTCTAAAGTGATATCCTTTCTTACTAGTTTGAAAATAGGACATGAAAAAATAAGGTGTTTCACTCTTGTATCAAAATAATTAAGTGGTATCTATTTTTAATAAAAACTCTTTTTTGTTTCACTTTCCAAAAATAATTCCCAAAACACAAGTCATTTCAAAAAATTCTTTTAAGAACCAACTAGTGCTAGTATAAGTACTTTAATAAAAAAAAGTAAAGGTTTCATGAGATAAGAAAACCAAAAGTGTCACAAAATAAAATAGGAATGTAAAAGTATGTAATCATGGGAGTTTTCTAAACATCCCTAGAGAGATCTCTAGATGTACTCGGTTCAGAACCACCTACTAGTGTATGATGAAGCTCCTAAGCTATAATCAACTAGCCGCCCTAAACCGAACAATCTAGTGGAACAAGCCACCTATCCTAGAAACAAATATAGGGGGTACCAACCCATCTAATCCGGGTTGATCAGCAACCATCAATCGACCCTCTAAAAAATTCCCAAGAAACCCATGGTAATAATATACTATGTAAGTAAGAGGTCCTCACATGCATGACTCACCTTACCTATCGTCACTGCACTTGCCTACCCCAAACATGGATATCCCCTATATGATAAAACATAAAGGTAAATTCTATATATGGGTTCCCACTATATACATATAAATATTTCATGTCATTGAAGGTGCCAGTCAGGATATTGCATCACTTAGGCATTCAACACTTTCTTTAAAAACATGAAAATTTCCAACTGGGCATTAACACTTTCAAAATCAAATTTCACTTAAAAAATTAAGTAATTGTAAGAACCTGGGCTTTTGAAACGGGTTAAATTTCCATCCCTGTTTGAAATTTTCTGTTTTTTGTAGGATTTTGGCTGATTTTATGATGTTTGGAAAATCTGGGAAGTTTCTAGAAATTTCCAGACTACACGCTATGTACTCCCAAGTACACGCTGTGTATCATTTATCCAGGTGATAACCCATGTGAGACCAAGTACATTCCGTATAGTGCCTATGTGTGAATTTCCATCTACACAGCGTATAGTCTTCCTTGACACGTCGTGCACCTTTTTCCATGAAAATGGTTGAGTACCTGGCCGTGTGTTGATCGTGTACATAGTCCAAGCCATGCACTGGACTCCGCTTAAGTCGGAGTATGGAAAAGTAATCAACACGGAGTGTAGTCTTGAAATACACACCGTGTACTTTTATTTTTATTTGAGCATCTGAGACGCTGTCGCATATAATTTCCAGATTTTCTTTCTTCTCCCCCGTTGGACGAACAATTCATCCGAGAACCTCCGAAAAAAAGAAACCCTCCTAGATTCTTCATACGACCTCCGTTCATCGATCCGTTGGTGGCAGTAGGACCGCATCAGAAAGGTTAACCCCGCGCACCCCTCTCAGTCCTTGATTCCTTTCCTATTTCTCTACAATTTTCATCTATGTAGAATTTCTAAAAATTGACAGAAACCCAGATCTACCGCGATTTAGACTGATTCAGAGGCTGATATCGAAAGAGTGTCATCGTACGCGTATGAGGTGGAGTGTTCAAACCTTCTTTAATGTTTTCATATACTTTTGGGGGTTGCGACCTTCAGGCATGATGTCAGGTATTGAGCGAAACCCTGTTTAATTGTTTTAATTATTTATCTGCAATGTGGGATGCCTCTAGGCATCCCTGACCTTGTTGTGATCAAGCGAGGATGGGTTAGAGGTCATTGATCATTTGGGGAATTTCATCTGGTGGTGCCAAAATGGGTATAAATTGAATTACTTAGTTTAAACTATTGAGTTTAATTTGTTAAAGCATTATTGACTTTGGTTAGGGCATTCGAGACCTTTGGTGCTTTTCTAGGACGACACACGTGTGGTGCAACCTGACTGTTTATTAATTTCCTGTTCAAAGTGATGCTTTCCAGTATATATATGAAATGTGTGATATTTCTTGTGTTGAACTATTTAGTTATGTTGGGCGTGGCACAGAAATTTTGTTGAGTGATCTTGATCACAGGTTGGGGCTTTTCCTAGGTTACTTGGGTGGTTTATACCATGGGATTGGGAGTCTTGGACATCTGTTGAGATATTTGGACTGTCAGTTTGGGCTTGGACTGAGTTACTTGGATGGAGAGGCCATTAGACTTGAGTGACTGGTTCACAGGGACATTAGGTGTCAGAGGTGTTGTGGCTTGGGAACTTGTTGAGGTGATTACCGCTCATTGTGTACTTTTGAGTGGTGTGCACACAGATAGACTCCGTGATGAGGTGGTATGACCACTCGCTGGGTAGAGGCCCCCAATAGATGCAGTTAGGTGTTATTGGTTGGGGGTGCTTGCCACAGGAAGCCGCGTGGGAGGTGAGGAGCCTTCGGGAGATAGTGTTGATGCTGTCAGGTTGGGGGCCGTGGATCACCATGATTTGAGGGCAGATATCACTGTCCCTCTGGGTATTATTTGAGGGCAGATATCGCTGTCCCTCTGGTTATTATTTTGAGGACAGGTATTGTTGTTCCTTCGGATGTTGTGCCATGGGAAGGTTGAGCTTTCAAGTTGGGTTATGATTATTGGGCGTACCTTCATAATGTCGGTACTTGAGACACATGGTGTCAGGTGGCACGTGGTGCCGGGTTACAGACCAGAGATTCCGGCGTTGGTCGAAGCAGGTGACACTTCCTGGTGGCTACTGAGCACTAGTGAAGTTTATGTTTACTTTTGGGAATTGTAATATTTACTATTTTCTTATATAAGCATGTCTACTGAAACACTTATATTAGGTACACACCATTGGGTGGTATCCTACTGAGACTCATCTCACACCCTACATGAGCCCTTCAGGACACATGTAGACTTTAAGAAATTGCGTGTAGGTAAAGGGTCAGCCTTAGGAGCTGGACCTTTGTGCTGTTGGCATGGATACTGGCATGGACCTTGAGGTTGTTCCTTGCTGGAGTCATTTTTCTTAGTTCTCTTTTTGTATTAGCATGCTTACTTTATTATGTAGTAACTATTGGTTATCCATTGAGGTCATTTTATGTTGATATATATGACTTGCTATGGATGTCTGTTTGTTTGTTTACAGCTGTAGTTTCTTGTGATATTCATCATGTTGTTCTGTTTAATTCCACTACCATTGTTATATATTGATTTCGCTGTTTATTTGATATTTTATATGCTTCCGCTCTACAGGTCTGGTTTGAGTCTTCTGATTCATTAAATTTCCGCTGCCTATAGATGTTATACTCAAACCATTACCTTTATTTCCTCCATTAGGGTATAGCCTCCCCACTATACCTATTCAGACCCTCGCTGATAGTTAGCAGCCTTTGGCGTTCAGGGGAGGTGTGCCTAAGGTAGTGACACTCGACCCGTTTGGCACTATTCGGGTGGCTGGCTGGGTCCGGGTCGTTACAATGTGGTATCAGAGGAGTTTTTGATAGGGATTTAGTATCATTTATTTTCCAACTACTAATGAGTTTGAGACTTCTGTTTTTTATTTCTGCTGGTTTTAGCCTTTGGGATATGGTAGAATGGAGATAGGTTGTTACTGGAATAGGGTTCCTAGCTTGTGCTTGGTTTCCTGTAGCCCCAGGTATGAGGGATGGACCAATTTGCCTATCGGTGGGAATTGCTGGTTTCTTTTTTCTCAGATTACAGTTTATATGATTTCCACCTCGGTGGATCACTTGATATGTGATGTTATTTATTGTGATATATGACCCTTGACCCGATGTGGTAAGGGAGAATTGGACCTTGGATTTTGATAGGCACATTTTAGGGTATTTCAATTTCATAATTGCACGTATGCTTTGTGAAGTGATAATTCCATGTGAATAAAAATCAATTGCCATGTTATGTATGATTTGAAATGTGAATAGGTGAAACTCCTGATATAATTGCTTGTTTATTGCAATATGTGTGGCATGCTTTGTGTATTTTTAGAATTTCATGTTGTAGGATATTTGGGTTTGGATCTTATGAGAGTAGGAAGGTATTATGACTGAGGTAGTGTAACTGTCAGGATTGGGTGACTCAGTCATTAGGTTAGAGGCAACGTTGGTTGTCAGGACGGGCATGGCCTGAGGTACCATTAATACTTGGCTCTGTTGAGGGCAGGTAAGGAGGCCGTGAGGTTAGGATGCTGAGGGCATCAGTTGCAATAGGGGAGAGTAAGGGTAGTTGTTATACACCGCCTATTTAATGCTTTCCTTATCTGTGTAGAATATATTTTTATATATATATATGGGATATTTGACCATTTATGGTATTCAGCGGGTTACTCCTTCATGACTCGATGGAGTGTCAGGTAGGAGAAGATACAGTGCCATAGGATCAGGTTCAGAATGTAGTGCAGGCAGAGCATGAGCCGTAGGTACAGGCTTATGGACAAGATCAGGTTCAGAATCCAGTGCAGGTAGGACAGCAGAAGGGTTTATAAGTGTTCGAGCCATGGCTTGACAAGCAGCTCTAGGCTATCCTGGTATGTGTATTACAAGGGATTGACAAAGTCACGTAGGATACAGAGCCTTCTATGGAATATCTAACGCGGGAGTTCTAGTCGCAACACCCACTACCTTTTCAGGGTGAGGGTGGTCCAAAGGCGGCCGAGAACAGGATAGAAAGCATGAAGATGATCTGCAAGCAGCTCGAGACACATCCAGGGAAGAGGGTTAAGCTGGCGACGTACATGCTGAGAGTACCGGTTAAGCGTTGGTGGGATGTATAAGTACAGGCTCGTAGGCACGAGGGACTAGCTTAGAAGGACTTTGAGGACAGGTTCTTTGAGCACTTCTTTCTAGAGACACTGAGGGCAGAGAGAGCTCGGGAGTTCTTGAGTCTTCAACAGGGAGATATGTCTGTCATGGACTACGCAGCTACCCTCGCAGAGTTTTCTTGATTTGCACCTGGTATGGTAAGCGATGACATGGCAAGGGTGAGGCACTCTGAGGATGGCTTACGACACGCCATTCGGGTCCAAGTGAACATCTTCAGGATGGGTTCCTTCTCCGAGGTGGTGAACCTAGCGCTTATAGCAGAGGGAAACTAGAGGGATAGACCCCATATTGGTAGGGTGACAACTTCAAGTGAGGGTTCGGATAGCAGGAAGCAAGGAAGAGATGAGTTCTAGCAGGGCAGGAAGGCCAAGGACTCAGATAGGCCACCTCATGGTAGTTTAGTGGCGGTTTTCTTTCAGTGTGGGCAGCCGAGACATGTTCGAACTCAGTGCGATAGGCCTCCGAGGGAGTTCCAGGCGTGTGGATAGGTTAGGCATCTGGAGAGGTTTTGCAGGCAGCCTTCTCAGACAACTGGCAGGCAGGGACCGAGACAAACTGTGGTGTCTGGTGTTGGTTCAGGTTCGGTACCAGGAGAGGGTAGTTGAGGTTTAGCTGTGTATGGAGGACGTGGCAGAGATGGTGGGACCCAGCTGAGGGGTTAGTGGTCGGTGACTGGAGCATCACCGCTGGGAGGTCAGGCATCAGGAATCTGTACTTCAGGCTAGGTGCATGTTGTGGGGATACTAGGGATGGAGCAGGCTGGTGAGCCGACGACAGTGGTAGGTACACCGCGGGTGTGGCCATGATTTTCTTTTCTTTCTTTTGGAATGGCCTCTTGAGCCATGTCTGGTTGTTTGCATGAGTTGCACAGGATACTTGGGGACTGAATAGATGCTAGTTAGTGGGATTGGCATCATATCAGATGCATTATATCTATTATTTATATATTTGAGATGTGTAGTATCAGGAAAATCAAGGATGCAAGTTACATGAGGTGCCATGGGCATCAGGGAATCATGGATGTAGGTTACTTGAGGTGCAAGGCACCAGGTTTTGATTGGATCATCTATGAGATGCAAGACCTCTTGGAGGCGGACACCGATGCAGTGAGGGTTACGTTGGGTGTTGAAAATGACACGAGAGCACCGAGGAGGTGTAGGGGTGACGATGCTTCATGGAACTACCATGGGTCCGATAAATATGCCATTGGGCCTTGTTTGTTTTCTAGTTTGATTTGAGCTTTGTTGGTTGAGACCGAGTAGGCAATTCCTAAGGTGGGGAGCCCCTTTAGAAATTTAGATAGAAACTTGGTTCCGGGTTGTCCAGGTTGTTTAACCGGGATGGGCGTGTTCGATGCCATCTTTGGGTTTTGTTTAGTAGCTCGGGGTCGAGCTACATTAAGGTGGGGAGTTTTTAAGTACCTGGGTTTTTGAAACTGGTTAAATTTCCGACCCTGTTTGAAATTTTCTGTTTTTTTGTAAGATTTTGGCTGATTTTGTGAAGTTTGGAAAATCTAGGAAGTTTCGGGAAATTTTCAGACTACACGCCATGTACTCCCAAGTACAGGCCATGTATCGGTTAGGTAGGTGACAACCCATGTGAGACCAAGTACAAGTTGTGTGGTGCCCATGTGTGAATTTCCATCTACATGGTGTGTAGTCTTCCTTGACACGCCGTGCACCTTTTTCCATGGAAATGGCAGAGTCACTTGCCATGTGTTGACCGTGTACATGGTCCAATATGTGCACTGGACTCTGCTTAAGTCAGAGTACAGAAAATTAATATACACAACGTGTAGTCTTGAAATACACGCCCTTTAGTTTTATTTTTATTTGAGCATCCAAGACGCCGTCGCGTCTTATTTTTAGATTTGTCTTCTTCTCCCCCATTGGATGAACAGTTCGTATGAGAGCCTTTAAAAAACAGAAACCCTCATAGATTCTTCATACGACCTCCATTCTTCGATCTGTCGGTGGCAGCAGGACCGCATCAGAAAGGCTAACCCCACGCAGCCCTCTTCGTCCTTGATTCCTTATCTATTTCTCCGCTATTTCCATCCAAATAGAATTTACAGAAATTTATATAAATGAAGATCTACCATGATTTAGACCGATTCAGAGGATGATATCGAAGGAGTGTCATCGTACGAGTATGAGGTGGGTGGTGCATACCTTATTTTGTGTTTTCGTAGACTTTTGGGGGTTGCAACCTTCGGGTGTGACGTCAGGTATTGAGCGAAACCCTGTTTATTTTTTTTAATTATTTATCCACAATGTGGGATGCCTATAGGCATTCCATGACCTAGTTGTGATCAATCGAGGTTGTGTTAGAGGCCATTTCTCGTTTGGGTCATTTCAGATGGGGTGCTGAAATGGGTATAAATTGAACTGCTTAGTTTAAACTGTTGAGTTTAATTTTTCAAAGCCTGATTGACTTTGCTTAGGGAATTCGAGAACTGAGGTGCTAGTATGGGACGACACAGGTGTGGTGTAAATTGAATATTTAGTAATTTATTGTTCAAAGTGATGATTTCTAGTATATATATGCAATGTATGATATTGACTATGTCGAACTATTTAGTTATGTTGGGCGTGGCCTATATATTTTGTTGAGTGATGTTGATCACAGGTTAGGGCTTTTCCTGGGTTACTTGGGTGGTTTCTACCATGGGATTGGGCGTCATGGACGTTGATTCAGACAATTGGACTGTTAGGTTGGGATTATCCCGAGTTACTTGGATGGAGAGGCCATCAGACTTGAGCGACTGGTTCGCAGGGACACGAGGTGTCATAGGTGTTGTGGCTTGGGAACTTATTGAGGTGATTACTGATCAACGAGTACTTTTGAGTAGTGTGCACACAGATAGACTCCGTGATGAGGTGGTACGACCACTCGCTGGGTAGAGGCCCCCGATAGATGTAGTTAGGTGTTATTGTTTGGGGCTGCTTTCCATAGGAAGCCCCGTGGGAGGTGAGGAGCCTTTGGGAGATAGCGTTGAGGCTATCAGGTTGGGGGATGAGTCTTGCCATGATTTGAGGGTAGATATCGCTGTCCCTACGGGTATTATTTGAGGGAAGACATTGCTGTCCCTCCAGTTATTATTTTGAGGACAGGTATTGTTGTTCCTCCGAATGATGTGCCATGGGAAGGTTGAGCTTTCGAGCTGGGTTACAATTATTGGGTGTATCTTCAGGACGTCAGTACTTGAGACACATGGTGTCTGGTGGCATGTGGTGCCGGGTTACAAACCAGAGATTCCGGCATTGGCCGAAGCAGGTGACACTTCCTAGTGGCTGCTGAGCACCAGTGAAGTTTGTGTTTACTTTTGGGATTAGTATTGTTTACTATTTTCTTATATAAGCATGTCTGCCGAAACACTTATATTAGGTACGCACCCTTGGGTGGTATCCTTCTGAAACTCATCTCACACCCTACATGGGCCCTTCGGGATGCGTGTAGACTTTATGAAATTGTGTCCAGGTAAAGGGCCAGCCTTAGGAGCTGGACCTTAGTGCTGTTGACTTGAAGACTGGCATGGACCTTGAGGTCGTGCCTTTCTAGAGTCATTTTGATTAGTTACCTTTTTGTATTAGCATTCTTAATTTATTATATAGCAACTGTTGGTTAGAAATTGGCGGAATTTTATATTGATATGTATGACTTGCAATGGATGTATGTTTTTTGTTTACAACTGTATTTTCTTGTGATATTCAGCATGTTGTCTTGTTTAATTCCACTACCATTTTTCTATATTTCTTCCGCTATTTATTTGATATTTGATATGATTTCGCTCTGTGGGTCTGGTTTGAGTCTGATGAGTCATTAAATTTCCGCTGCCTATAGACGCTATACTTGGACTAGTACCTTTATTTCCTCCGTGAGGGTATAGCCTCCCCACTATACCTATTTAGACCCTCGCTACTAGTCGGCATCCTTTGGCGTTTAGGGGAGTTGCGCCTAAGGTAGTGATACCCGAACTGTTTGGCACTGTTCGGGTGGCTGGCCAGGTCTGGGTCATTATAGTAATGCTCCAATCATGATTTTAATACTATCATTCAAATATACCAAAAAAATATTCCAAACTATTTTTAAAACAATACGAAACACCGCTTTCACAAAAACATTTCTATATGAGCCTTTACATTTTCAAATCCAATTCCATTTTCATTATTTTTTTGGTCACCTGAGCTTATCTGTGACAAGGAACGAAGGGTGTTCTTGATCCCCACGGGCTGGAAACTAGTGTCGGGCACCAAGATAAAATTTTTGGGAATGATTTATCCCATGAAAAAAAGATAAAAAATAAATGAAAATCAAATTGGACAGTAAAAATAAGCAATTGTAGAGGAAAATAAATAAAATGCTACACATACCTCCATGTGACCTTATGGGTCACCACCAAACATAGAATTAAGTTCTCTCTGAGAGAAAACTAAATCTAGAAGAACCTAAAACTGAAAAGATAGAGTAGGTTTGAGAATTGAGATACTCAGTAGGATTTCCAAAATAAACCACGATCGATTTCCCACCTCTAAAGTGAAATTCATTCTTACTTGTTTGAAAATAGGACATTTAAAAATAATGTGTTTCACTCTTGTATCAAAATAAGTAATGAGTTACTATTTTTAAGAAAAAAATCCCTTTTATTTAACTTTCCAAAAACAATTCCCAAAACAAAAGTATTTCCAACAAATTCTTTTAAGAACCAACTAGTTTTATTTTAGGTACTTTAATAAACAAAAACAATGTAAAGGTGTCATGAGATGAAACAACCAAAAGTGTCAAAAAAGAAAATAGGAATGTGTAATTATGTAATCATGGGCATTTCCTAAACATCCCTAGAGTGATCGGTGGATGTACGCAGCTCGGAACCACCTACCGATGTAGGTGAAGATCTTAAGTCTATAACCAACTAGCCGTCCTCAATTGACCAATCCAATGGCATAGCCTACCAGGCCTAAAAGAAAATCCAGGGGGTAACAACCCATATAATCGGGGTTGATTAGAAACCATCACTCAATCCTCTAAAAGACACCCAGAAAACCCATGGTAATAATATACTGTGCAAGTAGGAGGCCCTCACACGCGTGACTCACCTTACCCGCCGTCACCGCATTTTCCTACCCCAAACATGGGCATCTCCTATATGATAACCCATAATGGGAAATCCTAGATTAGGGTGCCCAATATATACATATACATATTTCATGTCATTAAAGGTTCTAATAGGGCTGTTATATCACTTAAGAATTCAACACTTTCTTTAAAAACATGCAAATTGCCAACCAGGCATTCACACTATCAAAATCAAATTTCACATAAAAAATGAAGTGAAGTTCCAATCCGGATTTTAATAATATCATTCCAATATACCACAAATATATTCCAAACCATTTCTAAAACATCGCGAAACACCATTTTCACAAACACTTTTCCATATGGGCATTTACATTTTCAAATCCAATTCTATTTTCAATATTTTTCTCAAAATTAAAAATTAAAATTCACCAACCAACCAAAAATTCCAAATAAGATATCACAGAATTTAGAAATTAACCATACTTTCTAATGTACCAAACAAGATGAGTTTTAAGGAACATACTCAGAACCATTTTCAAGTTACCCAACATACCAACATGCCATTTAAAGATCAAAGAATCATTATTTAAAAGTGAATCTTCATTTTAAGGTGCACCAATGTGTTCACTTTTTACACCCATGGATGCACCAACATCAAATGGAACATTCAAAACTTACCAGAAACACCAAAAACTCTTCAAGGTTCCAAAAAATCCAATAATTACATAACACATTTAAAAAAAAAATTTAAGTTCCAAAAATTACACGTCACAATCTATGAATCATTTAGTAAATTATTATAAAATATTTAGGATACTTCATAATTAAAAGAAAATTGAAACCAGGCTTAGAGAATATATAAAAAATTATAAACCAAATCCAAGATGCACAATTAATTTTTCCAAACACATATACATAACTATATATATAAATACCGCATGAGTATGAAAATACATTTTTAAAATTCTAATAAATCATGGAATTAAAATTAAAGGCACATGCATAGGGAATCTACCTCAAAAAGGAAGCGGGTCATGCCAAACACTTCAGCACTTACCGAATTAGGCAGCGACCACTCATAACCAGCCCACACTCACATGCACTTACCTATATATAGAAATTTGTCCATAATCCAATGCTCTTATTTCCTACACCATGAGGGAATACGCACATGGAGGATATATATATATATATATATATATATTATATATACATACCTTAAGTATATGCTTATTCTCCCTCTATCATTGAACAAAATTCATGATAACATTAAAAGATACCCAAAATTAAGGTGAAAAAGGCCAATAGACCTATAATTAATTTAACAAGGACTCATATACACAATAAGACTCTAAATAAAATAAAATAAAATAAAGCAACAGAAGAAATCTCACCTCAATCAGAGACTGATGAATCAAAATGGACTGAATCCACTTTTCCTTCGAAAGAGAACATCGAAATGTAGACCAACACAACCTGGGAAGCCCTTAAACAACCATAGATTAGAAGCATAAAATAAAAACGAATCAATACTATCCAAAGGGTTTATGGTTGAGCTACACCAAGTGACGAGAGACCTAAACAAGGCCAAAGTGAAGAAGGAGGAGGTGGGAAAACAACTTACCTCAAAGATATGGAGGGGATTCTTGAATAAGCGGCCTTGATTCGGAAGAAGGAGAGGGATCTAAAGGAGGAGAAATACTCCATGGGGGGAGGCACACCTCTACATGACACATAGGGAGGGGAAACAAGGGGAAGGGGAAAAAAGAAAGGAAAAACAAATCAAAAGCCTAAATTGATAATAATAATAATAATATCAATAATAATAATAATAACTTTTTCTTAAATTTTTTTATTTTATTTTTGAGTATTGGAAGACCACACAGTTTACTAGTTGGCAGACACATAGTTAAGCAAACCACAGTTCAACTGTGCTAAATGAACCTGACCAACGACATACCCTCATGTACTATTGGTAAATGATTTTTCTTAACTGTGTGCAACCCATGCGCATGACCCCTCTTTGCTTGAAATTTTTAAAATATAACCCATACCAGCATGAAATTAAAAGCGATGACAAGGTAATTAAGATAATAATTTTTTTTAGGTTGGGGTTTAACAAAAACAAATTGAAACCACTTCAACCACCTATAGAAACCATTTTTCATAAAATAACTTGTACATAGAATCTAACTTTTTTCATGAAAATATTCTCCTGACAATACCAATAATAATTTTTTCATCTTTGAAGAAAACAACATCCACATCTACATTAACCATAACCAAAGGTGGAGAAATCCAATGCTTAGTGTGAATTTCTGGGTATCTAAAAACACTCTCATCCCATCATTCTTGTAAATACTAAGTATATTGGAAGAACAATGTAACTAAATCTCATCAAGGATCACTTTATTAATTAAAATAAAAATCATTATGACTCATCCAAATGAACCATGAAATAGTAAAGAACTATTGAAAACTTTCAGCATAAAAATAATGAAACCACCTTGTAACATCCTCAATAGCATAACAAACTTTATTTGGATTAGGAAAAATAATATTCCCCCACTTTTCCTAGATTTAACCCGAGGAAATTGGAATATGGAATCTAATATTATCTTAATAATTCCATTACAAACCAAGAACCTTCCATTATCTATTACATGTTTATGATATAAGAAACATAGTACCACAAAATAATAAAAAGTAATCTTCCACCATAAATTTGAGATCTTTGGAGTAAAATATGTAATACCCGATACCTTACTATAGTATTTAAACGCTATATCCTAAAACTATCACAAAATACAAACTCCAAAGATCCTTTATTCATGATTATATTTAAAATTTTAATATCTAAATGTTATAATTTTATTTTAACAAAATAAAATTCATATTAGATCTCTTCATAAAGATATTATCTTAAGATGCAATTTTTGGATTTTTTTAAAATAGATAATTTTTAGGTGAATAGTGAAAAATATTGTTTTTACGAAAATTGAAATTTTTAGGACATTATCAGTATATAAGAATGACTAAGAATCTTATAAAACCTTTTTAATGGTAAAATATTTATTTAATTACTAAACATATAAATTTTTTAAATATAATTCTTAAATTATAAAATCTATGTTTAATATTTTATAAACTTAAGTAATATTTTCCAATAAAAGAGGACGTTTTTGGTATTTTAATTTAAGGAAATGTTATTTTGGTAAAATTAGGTTTTATTTTGATTTTTAATTCAAATAAAAATTATTTATTCTATAATAAAACAATTTAATTCATAAAAATTAAAAGCATTGATAATTTTATCCTAAATATAACTTTTATGCTTAAAAGTACATTTTTTTATAAAAAAGGCTTTACGTGTGCTATTGTTAAAATTAATTTTCCCAGTACATATAAATTTTATTTGATAAAATATACTTTATATTTGGAATAATTAGGTCTATATTATATAATAATTCCAATCTTATTTTTATGCATTGAACATAAATTAAATATTAATTACCATAGTAAAATTAAAATAGTATTTTCAATGATTATTTTTATAGGAGTTATATAAATTTAAAATAAATAATTTAAATTAATATATTTTAACTTATGAATATAATATGATGTTTAAACATATATAAAAATATGAAATCAATAATTCAATTAATATTCAATAAGAAATAAGAATAAAAATGCTTAATGTATAAATATATATTTTCTATAAAAACTATTTTCCCACACCTTATGTTTTAATTTAAACATTTATTTTATCAAATTTAGATATAAAATTAGATTAAATCAAGTTTAAATTAATATTGAAAATTTTAAAATAGTTTAATATGGGTTATACCATATTTTTATTACTAAAATAATAATCATGGTTTATTTTTAATCAGGATTAATATGGGTAAAAATGGGTAAATAAAGTATCTTGATTTTTTTGATAATTAAAAGGTAACATACACCCTCTAGAAAGACTTGTTTGTTATGAAAGTCATACCCACATTTATAAAATAACATTTCTCTACATAACTCACATAACTCACATAACTCACCTAACTCACCTAACTCACTTTGCATTCTTACCCCTTACCCAACCTTAATTTCCATGGAAAGCCCATCATTTTCACCTATAAAAGAGCTCACTCCCAACCATTATCTCATACCAATCCACCCTAAAGGAATTTATATTGAATTTATCTTTTTTATATCTCTATAAATCTATCCAATGGAGTTTATAAGGTTACAATGAGTCCTCCCAAGCTTTAAAATTCTATATAGAAAGGTAAGGGTTTCTTGACTCAATTTTCAATCACTTAAGACATGCTTCTTATTATACACCACATTTTATTTATAATGGTGTACCTACTTACCCTTTAATATTTTTTTATGATCCTCAAATGTTTTAGGTTATTTATTGTTTCATTTGAAATCATATCCTTCAAGGGGTTCTCATTCGAAAGTTTCTAAAATTATAAGGATTTATAATCATTCTCTTTCCTTTTTATTTGGAATTATTTTACTATAATACCATTTACAAATATTTCCTTGATTTTAATTTCATGATACTATATCAAATTTGATATTTTTTAATGAGATACTAATTATCCCCTCTCATTATATCTTTTTTTCTATGTCTTTGTTATGCCGACAAAGGGACTCTCATCCCACCCCTTCCATTTTCAATTAAAAACATTTATTGTAATGTAACCAGGCTTGTAAATATATGTAATTATCACCCATTTGATATTAAAACAATGATATTTCATCTAATTAAAGACTTTTCATAAGCTATCATAATTCTCATAAATCATAATTTTTGGGATAGTAAATAGTGTATGGTTTTCCATGAAATGACATCACTATCAAGATACTAGAAAGAAGATGTGGCCATGGAACATATGTGCCTAGGGGTAATCACTGTAAAAAGGTTTGGTTTAATCATTGAATCAACCATTACCCTAATGCATGAAAAGTGGTCCAAATACTATACATTTGGATAAAAACTTCCATGGGATATGATTTGAAATATTTGTATTCTCTTTATGAACCACGATGAAAGATTTTTCCTACCGTTACCTTTGTCTCCTAACAATGAAAAATATTAAACCATATTTATAACTTCCATGGATAACAAAACACATTTAAAGTAACCTTACCACTATATTTATTTTATAAGGGTAAATATTATTATTTTTATATTACCCCACACCTTCTATGTTGATTAAGGGATGTTCTTTTAGAAATCCACATTATTCTATTAAATGAGGAAGAATTTTTTTTAATATTATTTTCATTATACTAATACACATATTTTTATTAAGCTAAAAATTCCCTAAGGAATGTTATGAAATCTATTTTTGACTATTATGGTGAATTTATTGTACTTAATCAGGTGATATGTGGGACCAAAAATAGCCCCTCGATGCATCGACAAATCTCATGAGACAAAATATCTTGGGTTTTTGTGTACGCATATCCCCATGTCAATATAGTGTCTTGGTAAAAGGTCTTGACGATATATTTTAATGTAAAAAATTATTATTCAATTATTATGTGATCAATGATTATTATTATCCATATTTTCATTATTTTTTATGGATATAGAAATCCATTAGTTTCAATTTATTATGGATTCATGTTTATTTATTCTTGCAATATCACTTGTGCCATGTTTATGTTTTTATGCTACTTCTTACTGGGCATATAATCTCACCCTTATTTTTTTCCTTTCCATAAGAAAACCAGATGAGAACTATGTGTAATTTTTATGGATATTATGGTAGTGATAATAATTTTCTCACAATGTTTTCATATTGTATCATATGTTTTCAAATTTAATGTTTGTATATATGTAGTATTATAAAACTACTAAGTTTTTAGATCCATAGGGAACTATTGTATTCCATAACAATGATATAATATAACTATTGAATTTGGGTTTTTGGAGTCTGGGTTGTTATAGTTGGTATCATAAGAAGTTTAGTAGGAATATTGGGGACTAAATTTAGAGGAACTTTATTATATACCATAGGTACCATGAAAAAACATCAATATTTATGGGGAACAATCTATAAGACTTAATAGAAATTTTATTTTACAATTTAATATAATTTTATGATTATATAGAGAAAGAATAATACTAATGGGAGGAATGAGAATTGTATCAACAACTGTATTCAATATAGGGATTTCCACCTGAGAATGTTAATGAAGCTAAAGTTATGGATAATCGGACCATAACCATATTAGAGTAGTTGAACCAGGTTATGAAAAAACCCCACCCTCATAGAGTGAACTCATGATCCATAATATGGTTTAACTATATTAGAATACTTCATAAACAACAACCTCTGTCATTTAGTGGAACTACTAATATATTAGTAGCTGAACAATGGATCAAGTCCCTATAGATGACCTTTCTCACTTTGGGAAGTAATGAAAGGGCAAAAAGTCATCTTGGAATTCTATTTTATGAATAAAGATGATGACCAATGGTGGCCTCTTATTCAAAACACTAGAGTGGAAGAATAATCATGATTTATAAATAAGGGAGATATTATAATAATAGAGGATGTACCTATGGTACACAAATTCATTGATGATTTTCCAGAAGAATTACTTTGTCATCAACCAGATTGTGAAGTTGAGTTCTCCATTGAACTCATTCCTAAGGCCAGAACTATATCTAAAGCTCTGTATATAATGGAACAATTGGATTTAGTGGAAATTAAGAAATAACTATATGAATTTTGTGATAAGGGATTTATATTCCCAAGTGATTCACCATAGAGAACCCTTATTTTATTCATAAAAGGGTGATGAGTCTATGAGATTGTGAATCGATTATAGAGATATCAATGTAATTGATATATATAATAAGTATCCCCTAGCACATGTTGATGAATTATTTTATCAACTTCAAGGAGACCAATAATTTTCAAAGACCGATCTTCACTCTAGTTATCATCAGCTAAGGGTGGAGACGGATGATATACAAAAGATGATATTTCGAAAAAGGTATGAACATTATGAGTTTAGAATAATGAATTTTGGATTAAATAATGAATCTTATATATTTTTAGATCTAATTAATAGAGTATTAAAGTATTATCTTGATTACTTAGTGGTGGTATTCATTAATAATATCCTATTATACTCTAAGAGTTATTAAGATCATGAGAGTCATCTAAAAATAATTGTGGAGACCCTAAAAAAATAATTACATGGGAAATATAGTAAGTGTGAATTTTGGATTAGTGAAATTTATTTTATTAGACATATTGTATCCAAGGATAGAATGTATAATGACCCTTCAAAGACAATGGTAATAAAAATGGCCTATATTTATGAACAAAATTGAGATCCAATGCATCTTGGGTTTAGTAGGTTACTATTGATGGTTTGTTCAAAATTTAACCTTTTTGGCCAACCTATTAACCAAGTTAACATGTAAATGGGTAAGATTATAATGTTCAAGATAATGTGATGAATTTTTTGAAGAGATGAAGGAGAGATTTATTAATGAACCAATATTAACTTTTCCATTAGGTAATAATGGATTTTTAATACTTAGAGATGCATCGAATAGTGAAATTGGTTTTTACCTAATGTAGAATGATAGGGTGGTTACCTATGAATCAAGGAAATTAAAAATATTTGAATAGAACTATCCAAATCATGGCCTTGAGCTAAAATCCATAATATTTTCTTTGAAAATATGGATAAACTACATTGATATTGAAAGATTTAAAATATATATAGACCAAAAGAGTTTGAAGTAAATCTTATATTAGAAGGATCTCAACATGAGGAAAAGAATATGGTTGAAACTTCTCAAGGACTACAATTACTCAATACACTACCACCCCGAGAATGAAAACAAGGAAAACGATGCATTAAGTAGGAGGGTCCATGGAATTATGAACATGATGAGGGTTAAAAAATATCATATATATAAAGATCTAGTAATTATGGATATAGATTTTTTAGGAAAGGGGATCTATATTTAATTTTCTAGGAAATTTCTAAAACATCCTTACTAGAAAAGATAGATAAGTCCCAACAAGATGAAGGGGATTTACAAAAGAAGATTAAAGTAGTAAATGAATATAAATTGATTCAATTTATATATAAATATGTAATGTTGAGGTTTTGAAAGATATTATGTGTTTTATACATACTATAATTGAAGAGGGAACTGCTAGATGAAACACATAATTCAAATTCCTCTATTCACCTAAGTAGTACAAAGTTGTATAGGTATTTAAGAGAAATGTTTTGGTGGGATGGTTTAAAGTGGGAAATTGTGGACTATGTTTCCAAATTCCTAGTATTTAAATAGGTAAAGGATGAAAGATGAAATCCTAAGGGAGTAATGCAACCTCTTCCCATGTCTATATGGAAATGAGACAATATTACAATGGACTTTTTCATTGGATTCCCAAAGAATCTAAGGAAGAATGATTATCTATAGGTCATCATCAATCATCCTAATAAGTATAGCCATTTATTATTTAAAAGGGAATATATACCCCTTGAGTGCCTTTCCTAGATCTATATCAATAAAATAATAAGGCTTTATAGGGAAACTCTATAAATTGTATCTAATCATGACCCTCAGGTTACATTGAAATTTTGAAAGACTCTTGAGAGGGATATCGACAATGAGATATATTTAATCACCAATTATCATATACAAATTGATAGGTAGTATAAAAGGAATATCCATAAATTTTAAGACAATATGAGATCATGTTCTCTTGAGTTCCAAGGTATGTGGCACCAGTAACTACCTTTGGTAGAAATTTTATATAATAATATCTTCTATTCGAGCATCTAAATGGCACCTTATGAAGCACTGAATGGGTAGAGGTGTCTTACTCCAATATATTTAGAATAAATTGGTTAAAGAAAGATAGTTTACCTATATCTTGTAGATAATATGGCTATTAAATTATGGACTATTCAGGATCATATTAAATTATCTAGAGAAGAAAAAAAGATAATTATTGATATTCAAAGGAAAGGATTGGAATTTCAAGTGTGGGATCATGTAGTCTTGATTGTTTCCACATGTAATGGAGTTGTAAGATTTGGTAAAAAGGGGAATTTAAGCCCAATGTACATTGGTTCTTTTTAAATACTAGATATAATTGGAGTTGTATCTTACCGATTGGCTATTCCGCCCAATATTTCTAAAGTACACAACGTCTTCCATGTTTCATTACAGTGGAAATGCATAGAAAATAAATTGAATGTGCTCTAATATATGGAATCAGTTTTTAGCATTAAGTTTCTTATAATAAATATCTTGTCTATATTCTTGACACCAGATATAAAATGTTACAGAATCATATAACTTGATCTGTGAAAGTCCTTTAGAGAAATCACAAACTAGAAGAGGTAACCTAGAATATTGAAGAATAAATGAGGAAGGAATGTATAATTTTTTTAATAGCTGTGATATACCCCAATTTTGAGGATGAAATGTTTTAAGGAGGGTGAAATACCTGAGATCTCACTATGGTAGGTAAACACTATATCTCAAAACAATCACATGATATACACTTTAAAGCAACTTTATTCATAAGTATATTTAAAAGTTAAATTTATGAATGTTAGAATTATATATTTTTTAAAATAAACTTCATATTTGAACTCTATATAAATATATAATCTTAAGATGAAAATTTTGGATATTTTTCAAAATACTTGACTTTTAAATGAATAGTGAAAAATATAGTATTTACCAAAACTATAGATTTTATGACCTTACCATTATATAAGAAAGAAATAGAAGTTTATAAAACATTTTAAATGGTCAAATAAATATTTTAGGATTAAAAATATGTGTTTTTAAATACAATTATTTAATTACAGAACCTATTTTTAACATTTTATAAATGTAAGTAATATTTTACAATAAAATAAAATGTTTTTGGTCTATTCTTTTAATTAAATATTATTTTGATTAAATTTAGATGCAAATTTCTTTGTATAACACATAAAATTTATTTATTTTATAATAAACTAATATATGTTATGAAAATAAAAAGAATAATTTTATCCTAAAAAAATTTTTATTCTTAAAAATACACATTTTCTAAAAAACGGGTTTTACATGTGCTAATTTTAAAATTAATTTTCCCTATACATATTTATTTTATCTGATAAAATTTATTTTATATTTAGAATATATAGGTCCAAATTTTATAACAAGGTGAATCTTATTTTTAGGGATTGAAAATAAAATAAAGATTAGTTACCATGATAGAAGTAAAATGGTTATTTTCAAATAATTAATTTTATAAGAGTTACATAAATTTATCTAAATAAATTAGATTAATATATTTTAAATTGTGAATATAATATTATTTTTAAAAATATAAAAAAATATTTAAACTCTCATTCAATTAAAAATTAATAGGAAATAAAGATAAAAAACACTTAATGTATAAAAAGATATTTTTCTATAATTTTTTCCTATATATTATTTTTTTACTTTAAAATTTGATTTTATCACATTTATAAATTTAATTTAATTTAATGGAATTAAATTTTAGATTTATAATGTAAAAATTTGGTAATAGGGGTCATCTTATATTTTTATTAATAAAATATTTACTATGGTTAATTTTAAGGAATTCTAATAAGGGTAAAAATGGGAAAATGAAGTATCTTGAATTTTTAATAATTAAAGGTCAATTAAATATTATAAAAAAAATTTAGGTATTAAATTAATACCAAAATGTCTCACCTGCTATTTTTTCTCCTGACTAAGGTAACTCACCGACCTCTCCTAATACCTAGGTGATCCCATTCTCACCCCTTACCTAACTTTAGTTTCCCTGAAACACCCACTGTTTTAGACCTATAAAATGATCTCAATCCCACTCATTCTACCATATAACTACACCAAAAATGAATTACTCATGAATTTACCTTCACTATCCCTCTATAAATTCCTATCAGGGTGTTCCTATGGTTCTAACAATTCCTCCCAAGTTTTAAGAAGCTAGTTATCTAGGTAAGGGTTTCTTCTCTCAATTTTCAATCCCTTGAGACATAATTATTATTATACACCATGTTTTATTTTAAATATTGTGCCTAATTACCATTTAATATTTTGTATGATTATAATATCATTATTCATGGAATTTAATGTTTAATTTGAAATTATATACTTTAAGGGGTTCTCATTCAAATGATTCTAATTTTGTACAGGTTTCAAATATTCCTCTTTTCCTTTTTAATTGAAATTATTTTGTTATAATACCATTTACACATATATAATTGATTATAATTTCGTATTATTATCTACCATTTGATATGCTGTTAATGAGACACTACTTATCCCCCATCATTAACATTTTTTCCTATGTCGTTATTATCCCAACACAAGGGCTCTCATTCTACCCCTTTAATTTTCAATTATTAACCTTTATTGGGATGTCCTCATGCTTTTAATGATATAGAATTATAACACATTTGATGTATTGAAAATGATATTTCCTCTTATTAAATACTTTTCCTAAGCCAAAATAATTAAAAAAACCTAAATTTTGGGAAAGTAAAGAGTGTACGGTTTTCCTAGTAATTAAGTCCCTATCTAGATTCTAGAAAGTAGATTTAGATATGACATAGATACACCTAGGGGGTAATAACCCCAAAAAGGGATAATTGAATAATTTAATCAACCATAACACAAATGCGTTATTAGTAGGCCTAATACTATGCACCTAACTAGAAACTCTTTGGGGATATGCTTTGGAATATTCACATGATCCTTATGAACCATGATGAAGGATTTTTCCTACCATTGCCTTGGTATCCTACTAATAGAAACTGTTTAACCCAATTACTATCTCTCACGGATAACCTAGTACATTGAATGTATCCTCACAACTATATTTCTTTAATGAGGGTACTTCCTTTTACTTTTATGATACCCTAAATCTTATAAGTTGATTAAGGTTTTTCTTATAGACATTCATGTTATTCCATTGAATGGGGAAGTATTTTTTTCAATATTTTAGTCATTATATGGATATCCTTGTTTTTATTCAGCTAGAGGTTCCCTAGAGAATGGTATGAAATTTCTTGTTGGATATTATTGTGAATGTGTTTGACTTAATTAGGTAATGGGTAGGCCAAAAATTATATATCCCCTTGATTCATCGACATGTCTTATGAGACATAAAAACTTGGGTTTTGGTGTATTACTCTCCTAAAATCAGCATAGTGTCTTGGAACAAGGCCTTGACAGTATGTTTTCATGTCTAGAATTAGGAATTCCATTAGTATGATATCAATGATTATTGTTATCTATGTTCTCATTATTTTTCATGGATATAAAATTCCCTAAATTTTATTTGATTATGGATTCATGTTTATTTATTCTCGTTATATCACTTGTTTCATATTTATGTTATGATTGATTCTATTTTATAACACTCCTTACCGAGCATCTAATCACATCCTTATGTTTTTTTACTTTACTCGAGAAACCTAGAGGGAACTATGTTTAATTTACATGGATATGATGAAAGAGATAATGATGTTATTATAGTGAATTCAGGTTGTATCTTATGTTTTCAAATGTAGTGTATGTAGGTATAAATTCTTCCAAGATTACTATGTTGTTGTATCATTTAGAAAATATTAAAAAATGACATCACATTTGAGAAATTGACTTGTTAAATTGATTTCAATAGACCATCTTCCCTACTTTTGATAAATCCTTCCCTATCCACCCATTAATTTAATTTCAAAATCTATTTATCATTGAATAAAAACATATTTATTTGAATATCCAATAACTATTAGAAGTGTAAAAAAATTATTCTTATCCTCCTATTATGTAACACCCTGAACCGAAACACCGGGTCTGGGTTAGAGAGCTACAAGACCACATGCATGCCTCCTCGTAGGCAAGAGGCTGCCAACTAGCAGTGAGGGTTCAAATACTATTAGTGAGAAAACTATACCCTCAATATCATTTACTTGAACCAATAAAATATATAAATTATAACAACTTATAGAAAAAGGATAAAGATAAGACAATATAATGTAATATTAGAAGGCACACATGCCATAGAATAAATAAAGATAAATAAATCAGGCTACTAGTGTGTTAAGACAAACCAGAGTAAATGTGTAAACAAATAAATAAATAAACCTTGTGGTAATCTTCAAGAGTTCATCTTAGTACCAATACAAGCTCTATGATACAATTTTAAGCTATATTTTATGGGACCCTTACCCTTTTTTGGATCCCTATATAAAAATATGCACAAGCATAGAGATTCCCATATAGGGTGTAAGTAATAAAACCCATTAGGAAACTAATTATGTATCCTTATCAAGTGTACACATGTATAAAAAGTGTATTCATTGATAATAATAAATGTGAAATCAATCATAAAAAATCATACTTCGAACACTTGTGTGCTAACCAAACCACCATGAACCTTGACCATACCTACTTCAGCTCCATACCAATAGGATAACCATTAATATTGGAAATGATCAAGAACTAGAAACAAGGTTGGAGAACATGTTTCTTGTGTTTCTTAAGGAATTGATTAAATGTTATACTTTACATCCACTAGGAATAATGTGTACACGATATTGACATCCACTAGGAATCAAGTAAACATGATACCCAGTATCTTCTAGGCATCGAGTATATATGGTACCTGACATCAACTAGGCATCATTTAAAGATGATACTTGGAATCCACTAAGTATTGATAGAAAGATTTTAGGCCCATCGACATCATCATATCATTTCATTAACACTCCCCCTATAAGGGATAATTATATCATGATAGTCCACCTATTTAAGTACCAAATGAAACTCCAGCAAAGGCATAGTAATTAAACATAATAGGGTAGAGCATACATATGAAAAGAATAGAATGAAATCACAAGAATAATAGAAATATTTATAATCATGTGATAAATATATATCATGTAAACAATCATAAGCATACACATAGAATCAATCATCATAAATAGATCTCACGGGCCACACACACACACACCTATATCGAATCATAATTAAACAAGTAAAATAATCTATTTTACTCAAGTATTACATAAAAAAAGTGTACAAAAGAGCCTTAAAAGGTAAGAAACTTCCTACCTAAAGGTTTTTGATGAATTACTCTAGATATCATCAATGGATAGAATCCCTAACCACATTTCATGCCAATAGATAACCTGGTCACATGTCAAGGATGTTTATCTATGTATATGGTTCATCAAAGAAAGAGCTTTAGAAGAAGACTTGAGAAGATTACATATTTAGAAGGCTGTTCTAAAATTACATACCTCATTAATTCTATAAATGTAAATAGTTTAAACGTATGTTGAATAGGAGGACATCAATTCAACAGATCTATTTTCAATTAAATAATGGATCATGACTCCCTCACCAATTCTAGAATTTAACCTTAAGTCTAGACGGAGAACATCGATCAGCCACCAATAAATTATAAAAAAATAGATCCAAGATGATATTTAATAAGAAGAATTTCTCAAGACGTTCAATATATAGAAAATTACCTAGAAACGTCTATAGTTCATGAGGAATTAGGATCCTATCAAAGGTAATTCATTGACACATTGAATCCACCACCAATTTACCAAAGGGTCCTCAATCCATTATAGTTCTATCACTCATCCTCCATCATAAAAATAATAGATCCATCCCAAATATATAAATAATGGAATATTTAATAATTTGATCATTATATAAACCAATATCCATTGTAGATCCATGATCATCTCTCAAGAAGGAAGAGGAATTTGACATAGATCTTAAGAAAACTCACTATCCTATAATCACCAAATCAGTCCAACCTTTAAGAACCAAGGGTAGTTTGATGGGAGAGACCAAGGATCAAGGGTATAGGTCTATAATTTAAAATAGGGTCTTTGGGGTAAGAATTTTGTGTTAAAGAGTGTTAAAACTGAGTGGGATTAAAATCCCACTGGGTGTATTTGATGCACCATCAGACTGGGCCCACCGACTGGCTAGTTGAACCACTGGCTAGATGGTAGGCTCTACAAAATTAATCTAACCTACTAGATCCCCATCAAAAGTCTTCTGGCTTACACTAGTGAGCTAGTGGTAGCCTTCTATACACCACATAACCCATGACTTTTCTCACTCTCCAACCTTTGATTCCTAGCCCCCTTTTCACTAAAAAATAGACTCCAAATAGCCCATAATAGAGAAGAAATAGTATATGGAAAATAAATTTATAAATTTGAATTATATCTTTCATTGAAATAAGTAAGGATGTTACAATTCTCCACCTCTAACAACTTCTCATCCTCAATAAGTGTCTTTAATTTTTTCTCTAAAAAAACTCAGGCCACTAAGCTCAAAAATCAACCCCTCACTCCCAAGTCTCCTCTTAGATATATTCATGTCACCATAGAATCCATAATATTTGTACTATCTTACCTCATAATAGTTTCTTACTTTGATCTAAAATTTACATTGGGTTCTCTACGTGTGATGCATCGGGATCCAACTCAACATCCTCACAGTCGATAACTTGTGTGAGATTGGGCATGTACGTATGGAGCTGAGACATATGATACACATTTTGAATACCTTATTAGTGATAAGGAATATCCATATGGTATTACACTATCCCAACCCACTTGGTGATGTCAAAGGGTCTAACATAGCGTGATGCTAGCTTCTCCTAGTTCTTCAAACATCAGTGAAGAAACTAAGGTGTCACTCTCAGAAAAACCAAGTCACTTAATACAAAATCCAAAGGTATCCTATTATAGTTGGCATAATAATTATAATTTTTCTGAGCTATGATCAACCTATTCATAATTAGCCGTATTATCTTAGAGGTCTCATGTACTGTACTAGTCCTACAACTACTACCTCACCAACCTCATTTTAATAAAGTGGTGAATGATATGACCTACTATATAGATCCTTATTAGTAGATATTAGAATAAAATCTTGGTAACTATTATTTTATGCCAACTCAACCAATTATAGGTGATCATCCCAAGATCTTCCTAATTTTACGATGTAAGACTGAAGCATTTACTCTAATATGCGAATTGTTTACACTGGCTATCCATCTACCATGGGATGGTACATTATTGACAATCTTAGATGAGTCTCTAAGGATTTCTATAATCCCTATAAAAATTTAAATGTAAAATATGCATCTATTTTAAATAAAATGATCAAGGGAACTCTATTCAGGCATACTATCTCACAGAAATATAGATTTCTCAACTCATCTACTAAATGAGTCTCACAAATCTATTATAAATGAGATATCTTTGTAAGCTAATTAATAATAACCCAAATAGAGTCATAGATCCTCATGGTCTTGGGTAACTCTATGAAAAAGTCCATAGTTATTCCCTCCCTATTCTATAATGGAACATGAAGTGGCTAGAGAAAACCACTTGGATTCCAGTACTCTTCCTTTATCTTATGGAAAGTAAGGCATTAGGAGATAAATCCTGTAATGCTTCTCTTCATCCATGCCTATCAGAAATACCACCTAAAGTCATGGTACAACATTTTTACTATATGATTTATCACCCACATAGAAGTTAGAAAGTCTATCATCAGATCTTCCCCAATGGAAGAAGGGACTAAAACTCTCCCATGTACCAGGATCATATCAAAATTGTTCAACGACCACCTATGTATCAGTTAACCACATACTAACATTTCATGCATCATAGTGAACTTCTAGGTAGATCTTATTCCATAATTACTTGGTATAATAAAGAAGATGTGACCACCAAAGGGGCACACATCATTGATCCCTGGTCCTTAGATGCATCAAACCTCCAGTTGGACAACAAGATCAAAAATATCTACTATTCCTCTGAATTTTATTCACCATGATCCTGATTTTCCTACATCTTATGGATAAGAGAATATAAAATAATTTTACCTTTACCTAGTTCATAGTACATCTCAAAGAATAACTTTTATAGATATTATATTGAAGGATTTTGACTTAAATTTAGGTCTTTACATGTGAAGATATAGTGAAAGATCTTTGGTATGTATAAAAAAACACATCTTTCCAAAGAGATAGTGTAACCAACACTTCAAATCATAGACCATGACCAATATCTAGAATCCATGGGTAGGATAGTTCCGCTCATGGGGTCGTAGTTGACATGACCTATAAGATACTAACCACTCCCTCTACACCAGTACTGCTCCAAAACCAATGCATGATGCATTATAGAAAACCACATAAATAATCCCTAGCTTAGGAAGTATCAATATCAGAGCTGTAGTCAGGCTAATATTTTTCTTAACAAGATCCTCTTCACACTAGTATGACCAGTTAAATTTTACTCCCTTCTTCAACAGCATAGTCATGGGTAATGATAAATAAGTGAAGTTTAGTGCCACACCCCGACCCATGTATTTATTTTATTTAATTATTTTATGCATTTGAATATTTTTGTTTAGGTTCGGGCTGAGTCCCAGATGAAAATTTGAGATTATGTTAAAAAGTGCACATTTTGGGTTTGATGTTGTCGGGCACACGGGCGGAGTGCGATACCGCGCGACTTTGCCCAGACAACTGCACGACCTGTCCATCTTCAAAAAGAATTTTTAAAATGATTACTAAAATTAGAATATTTAATAGTAATTATAATATTTATATTATAATTACTATGTTTATTTATTAGTATAGTTATTATGAGTATTTATTAATATAATTATTGTGACTAAATATTGTAATTAACGCGAATGTTAAATATTATTGGTATTAAGAATTTTTATTGTTATTATTAAATTTATTATAATTATTAATAACTTTATTATTATTAAAATGAAATGAAGACTTATTATTTTTATTATTTTTATTTTAGAATTATGTTATTGCTATTTTTATAACCATTATTATTAAGTATGTGTATAATAATTATTTATTAGGTTCTTAATATTAGAAGGATTTTATTTCTTTTTTTACTGGGTTTTCTCCCCCTCATTGCCTTCCATGTGACCTACCCATCCACCTCCTCCTTGCACAGCGCACCTCCACCCTTCCTCCCATCTTTGGGGCCTCTTTCCAGCGACCCCTTTACTGGAACACACAATAACTCTTGACTGTCTTTCCTTGTGTTTCACGAGTTGGCCATCCCTAGCCGGTGCTGCCCTGACCTACTTCTCCTCCAAGAACATTGGTCTGGCATGCTCCCTCCTACTTAGTGACACACCTGAGCCCCTCCCTCTGGTCGCAACCCCTACTTCGGTGACCTCCGGTACCCCTCCTGTAACACCACAAGATTTTACGAAAAATATTCTTTTTAATTTCATTAATGTCTTGTGTTGTACGCTACACCAAAAGGAGCTTGCACAACATTCATCCCTGACTTGGCTTGCATTACATACATGTGTGACCTTCCACGATAGCGTGTGTTGTACGCAATACCGAGTTTCGCTAAACAACGATATGCTATTAAAATATTATTAAAACTAGACGTTATGAATAGTAATACCCAGTTTTTGAAATTTTATAAATTTTATTTTTGAAAATGGACTTCATTTTTGGATTCAGAATATTGAAATTAGCCTAGGGTGAAATTTTGGTATTTTTCTGAAAACTTTCAATTTTTGATGAATAGTGAAAACACAGGGTAACTATTTAAAAACCGAATTTTTATTTAAATAATTATTTATTTAAATTTATTTTAGGTCAAAATTGATATATAATACCTATATAAGTTCAATGTAATTCATTGGAGTCATTTTATAATAATTTTAGATATATAAAAAATTTATTGAACTTTTGACTGTCTTTTACCCACCACCTAAGAGAATTTGCAAATTTACATAAAACTTAATTTTACCGCTTCTGTTTATGGAATTTCAAAAATCCGAGAGACACGGTTGATGTCATTAAGTAAAATGTGGTTCAATGAGATGAAAATAATTTTTGGTGAATGGTAACTTTTTACTTTTTTTTATCACGGTTAAAAGTAAATAGGGTAATTAAGGGTAAAAATGATATTATTATTAGCCTAACACATGTCCTAATTCTATTGGATAAGTGTAATTCGACCAAAAACAACCTTAAGAATAAAATATGACCATTTAGTCCCACTTGGATTAGATTAGGACATTTATTATTAATTTATTTAAAGAAGGGTTAAAATAGTTAAAATCAATGTTTAATAAGTAGATAATTTTTAATATAGGGTTATACATAAGATAAATTCGACTATAAATATTCCTTATAAAGCTAAACATATTTCCTACATAATAGTATTTTATTTTTAATTTTTAGAAATTAAATAATTTAATTTATTTATGACACAAAGATGATGAAGTAATTATATTATTAATGAAATATTGATATAATTAATGTTATAAATACCCAAATAAATGTAATTTGAGACTTTTTATGAATTAAAATAATTTTCTATGTTAATATGACATGTTAGTATTGATTTAGTTCACTTTTTTCGAACTAATCATTCTGGAATAATTTTCACAAAAATCAATTACCAAATAGTGTCAAATATGACATAAAATAGTTTTTAAAACAAATATTATATTATTAATTGTTATTTTATTCCTAAAAATCTAAGGTTCGGTAAAATGACTTAGATAAGGTTATATATATTAATAATAAACAACTTGGGGTTCTTTTGTCTTGTTATAGTATGTTTATTAACCTTATAGTGTAATAAAACAAGATGACACGGTAAGAGTAAAATTATTTAACTTAAAGTTAAATCTAAATTATAAGGTTAAAATAGAAACCTAAACTTGTCTAAATTAGATTATATGAGAGTATTTCGGCCCATCCATACCTTATCTTCTAAATAACTCAATTTTGAGCTATTAAAAACCGAATATAAATTTATAATAAAATAATATTTTTAGTTATTTCAAAGGTGCCCCTATCCTCCCTTATAAAAGGGCACCTACTCCCTCTCTTCCTCACACCACTTTGAGCCTTCATGCTCGGCCAAACCCTGACAAATTCTCTTCTAAACTTCCCTAGAAACATCCTAGAGGTCCTGGTCTTCTTCAGAGACCAATTTTAGTACCCTAAAAGGAGGTATCAAATAGGCGCTTCAAAGAAGAGGCAATGTCCGTTACCGATTCTTTCAACTTTATTTCTTCATCCACTTATTCTTATTTAGTGGTTTCATTATGAAGTAATAACATCAGTATAAATAATATAATGATATGTTATTATAAGTATTAAACAAACCTATTTCACCATATATCCATCCAACGGAAAATGAAATCACCGCGTGTGCATACGTACAGAATCCCGTCTCCACGCCGTGGTGTAATCTATTTTCCCACCACCACCTTACTTGGATGGATATAATGGTGCAAATAAATAACTATATATGATTATTGTAAATTGGTATTGATTCTGAAATAGTATACATACACTCCAATACAATTCCAAGATCATGGAAATGATATCATCGCTCGTGCGTACGTACGGACTACCGTCTCCACGACGCGATGAGATTCATTCTCCATGTTAACCATTTAAGAATGATTATAAAGTATATATAATAAATAATAATGAAATATATGATGTTATAAATCTACTGGATTTATGTATATATATATATTTATGTCATCTACTTAATTCCATTCAACTCAATAAGGAAACGAAAACAGCGTTCATGCGTACGTACGGCCTACCGTCTCCATGAACGGTGTATTTCTTTCCATTTACTGATCTATTATATATATGCATATTCTGAATATATATTATATATAAATAATGTTTTATATTCTGGAATTAAGTAATCATGATCTAATAATCATATGAATAATTACAAGTCAAAACACGGATGACAAATGAAACGATTTTACCAAAAACGCTCTTTAACATGGAATTTACAAAAGAACGGGTAATATAAAGTCATAAGTGAAACATATATGATATCATAACAATGAATATGATTATTTAATAATTCAATGACATTATTTAAATCATTATACAGGAGGTTCGGATCTATACGAATCATATCGGCTCTAAGGTAAGGAAAATATCACAATCTCATTTTTATCCGAGATTGTTTATACTTTGGTATTTACTGGGGTGTATTTTATCATCCACATACATGTTTTCTCAATATGTAATATTATTTCCATCCACCTACAATTTTTTAAATCCAATTTTACCCTTCGGTTAGTTTTTAGTAAAATATATGAAAGGAATCTTTTGTCGTTTTTCGTACGAGGTACTTTTTGACTTTTCCGAAAAAAGTACGAGAAGAATGTTTTTTTAACTTATAAGGCATGAATGGATTTTTAAAAAATTATTTCCAAGAAGCTTCCTTTACAAGTTTTCAAGTTTATTTTTAATCAACTTCTTTCAGTTTAGGATTGTATGACATGTTAAGAAAGGAAAAGTGTTTTTGAAGTAGAACGAATATTTTCCTCTAGAATGGAGGTCAAGTGTTTTATCAAAATTATTTTCCATCTAAGATAATAAAGGGTTCTGTTTCTATCCCTATTATTACATTTATTTGATTATGTAGTGATGAAATTATTTTTATGAATTCCTTTAGCTTATATGAATTGTTTTATGATGTCACGATGTTTAAAAATCCCATTTTTATTACATGGGTTATGCTATGATGTATGGTTTATGATTTTGTGGCACACATAAGAATGGTATAATTATGAGATGGGTGGGACCTATATCTCCCTACAATGCATTGGGTAAAGATTTTATATCTCATGAGATAGACATGGCTGGAACGGTAGGTTAAACTGGTTCAGTGAAATAGGACTGAAATGAGGAATGAACTCGGTTCAGAAATGGACTTTGTCCACTAAGATAGTCTTGGAAATTATTATTGACTACTAAGAAATGATTCTCTATGATTATGTGTCTATTCCAAAAAGTTTCATGTTTTAAGATATTATTATTGGGATTACATTTCACTACTATGATTTATTCCATGATTATGAAATTATGATCTCTTTTGCAGGTTAAGATTTACAAAATGTTATGATGAATATAGTGTGATTTATATTTATTTTGTTTACCCTTACTGAGAATTTGAGCTCACCATTTTTATGTTTTCTTTTCCCCCAGGATTGAAATAAAGGTTTTAGGTAAGGAAACAAAAGTGTAAGATCCTTATGGGAGATGTTGAAGATCTTTCAACACGATTAGAAGATTACGTTCCAAGTTTCAAAAGACACTAAACTATTACGGTCCTTTTGTGTCTATTTTTGTTATGTGTTAAGTATTCCGCAAAAGTAATGTAATGTACATGTACGTTAAGCTTCGGGTCTCTACACCTCCCCTCTTCAGGTTGTGCAACCCTTGGATGTGACCTCCTCCTCCTTCCCAGCCCCTGATAGCGACCCCCCCGACCCTCTTGCTTAGTGGTGCAATACCCCAACGCCAACCCCTCAACCCTCTCACTCTCCAGTGCCGCCCCCTACTGTAGTCAGTGAGTCCAACCAGTTCCACCCCCCTCTTCCACTAAGTTTAGCCAGCACTGCGACCCTTCCTGCTCTAGCGCTTCACCTTTCCAACATCACTCGACTCTCCCGAACCCTTCTAGTTACCTATCTAGCTGGCACAACTCCCCCTCCCAGTGATATTCTATTTTCTGGTTGCTTCCAATGGCTTCCTCATAGCGCGCGCAGCCCCTGCCAGTACGTGCCCACCAACGACCTCCTTTCAGGCATGCGAATCCCATTCGGTATACCCATGTACATTTTATTTTCAATTTTACTTCATTTTTATTGGTATTTTTTCTCATTGAGGGTTTATTTATCTAGAGTTAGGGGTTTTGAGACCCTTGTAGTGTAGTCTCAGTTTTTCTTTGTTGTCGCACCATGTTTTCAAGGTAGGTTTCCCTTGAACTTACCATTATGATTTAAGATTCATTGGTTTAATTATTTTCACACCTCCCTTATAAGATAAATAATGATATGTGACCCTTGATATTTTGTGTGAAATGTGTTTATTTATTCATTACTAAATGTTAAAGACAATTGTTTTGTTAAACCTTACACACCAAGCATTCGATTAAATGCCCAGTTAAATTTGGAACATGCTTTGTGATATCTATAAAATGGTTTGGATTTTCTAACATATTGGTTATACGTGAAATTATGATTTGGTTTCTTAAATTGGGTTTTAAAGTGGTTTTGGATCGAAAGGAAATGTGTATTTGGATTTTGAAAATTGTTTTTTTATGTGAAGATGAATTGTGGCCTGTTGGAACATTCATAAAAAAATTCTTTTGGTTTGAAAGTGGGATGGAAATGTTTTGAAATGAGTTTTGAAAATATATTTAAATAGTAACGGTGGGTTGGAAACTTATTCTTGTTAAATGAGTTTTATTTTTATGAAGTCCAGTTTTGAGGAATGTTTTAAGGCCTGTTTAGAAACCTTTTGAAAATAGTGAAATTGTTTATTATGAAAACCTATTTGATTGCTCCTCATTCCTTGTCAACGTGGAATGGTTGGGATGTCGTCGGTGTGAAATCCATGGGTTCCATTATGTGGGTTACTCAAGTGGGAACCCTTTTTAATCTATTTATTCTAAGGCATGAGAGTAGTCCTTGGGGAGACTCGAGGTGTGGCCTGCAATGATTATTATTATAAATATAGGTTGTGATTTGATGCTCAGAAAAATCTAATGGATCACCCCCTTTAATAACTAAGACATTGAAACCTAGAATATTGAGAGAATTGTCTTATATGAGTGATGTACTTGTAGGTTATGGTACTGACCAGTGGCCCATAGTAGGCAGATATGTTTGGGTTCATTGCTATGGGATTTTCCTTCATCTTGTCCTAAGAAATGGTGGTTAAGCATATAGAGCATTATATTTCATCGTATGTGGAATACTTGTATATATGGGGTCGTAGGTATTAGTGCATATGGATTATTCTTGATCTCTCAGGTTCGCCTATGTCTAGTGACTTTTTGATGTTTAAACTATTGTTGAGATACTTGTTTACTTATTTTCATTGCCCTTTCTATATGATTGCCTTGGTACTCTTGTGTGGTGTTTTTCATGGAATGTGATTTTTTGGTTTCTTAACTCCTATGAAATTTTTTTCCAATGTAAATGTGTTCCAAACTCTTTAGTGTCAGTTTTAAATGAAATCATCACATTCCCCTTGAAATAGAATAGTAACACTTAAGGTTAAAATCTAGTTTTGAAAATGATTAAGGGAAATGAATTGTACTTTGATTTTCTGTAAAAAAACTATAGAAATACATACTTTAATATATTTTAGTTAAAACTTAGAATTGATGTTTCATTAATTTTAAGGGTAGTGGATTGGGGAATGGAATACATGGCTAGCTGACTGAGTTTAAATACTCACTCCTATAGTACTTTTATATTTTTAGCCCTTGGGAAGGTTCCTGCTTGAGTTTTTTTCTCCTTGGGCATCGTTTGATCATTGAGTTGGAGAGTAACCCATGGGGTCACATGGGGATAGTGGTTGTCCCATTTGGTTAGTTTTATTTTCCTTTAGTTCTTATTTAGTCATTTTTCTGGTTTATTTATTTTGTGATACTCTTTATTATTTGCAGTAATTTTTATTTATTTTTATTGAGAGAAATCATTCAAATCACCACTTTGTCGATGCCCTAACACTTTTCTCCAGCCCAGGAGGATGGAGAATGCCTCTCGGGCCTTTCCGTAGATCGGATCGGGTGACCAGTTCAGGTTCGACTCGGGTTGGTTCATGAGATTTAGGATATAACACTGATAGTATCCCTCTAAATGTATAAATATACTATTCAATAAAATGTTATAGGGATGTGTATAGGATATTTTTTCCTCCACTTTCTCTAGTTCTATGAATATGCCTATCTAAGACAACATATTTTCTAATATTTTTACCTCTTGAATTCAAAAGTTACACTTCGACTATGTGGTGTAAATATTATTTACATGAAGTGTAATTAGGACTATCTAGATATGTATGGCATGATACTATGGGGTTAGTGAGTAAATTAGGACGCCTTCAGTGAATACCATGATGAACATTCAAGATATGAGTGAAAGGTTTTTTTATGAGATCAAAAAACATTTAAAACACATTATCTAATCCAAACGACATCACCATGTACTTATATAGCCTATACCTACTCCAAAATTTTGTCTTCATGATGTCCTCTCTTACTCATAACTAGTGATAAACCGATTGAATATCAATCCTAGAGAACCATCGGGATCCCAACAATTGATTAAATGGATTGTCGATCCTGAGAAAATGTAATTTTTTATTCACTATTACCTGATTCATATTCCGATAATTTTTATAGATCCAATGTCTACTATTCATATTCTTAGAGAGTAAAATAGGCGCACACCATAGCAAAGTACTCAAACTTCTAAAGCCATTATGTTCCAATTCCTTGAGATTTACCATGAGTTCATTTAACTCATTCAATACTATACGATGAGGGGTATCTAAATGGGATGCACACCCATCATGAGTTATATCTTTAAATCAACTCATTTATCAGGGATAATTCCTATTAAATAATATGAAAAGATGTCTTGATATAGATCCACAACTAGAGGAAAAGATGAGGGGGTTTCCACTGATCCTACTGAAAGATCCAAAATAGAAATATACATGGTAATCATCCCAAGACAAGTCATGTATAAACCAACTCTACCTACTCCCTAATCCCATTCACCAGTAATAAAAAACCTCCATCCCTTTGGTGAAGTAAAAGATACCCATATGTGATAGTAATCAATGTGAACTCATAAGATGGTCAGCCACTTTAAGCCAAGAATCACATCAAATTTCATCATTTCTAGAATCTTGAAGTCCCATATATGTTCATAACTGGTAACTATAGGATACTCTGGTAATCAATGAAGAAAGTCTATGTTTGTTCCCAATGGTGTATCTAGGGAAAACAACTCTGAATATAACTTGATCAATAAGTTAATTTTAGTAATAACTTGTGCAGATATAAAGGAATGGAAAGAACTAGTATAAAAAAAGTTAGTAAACAATGTAGAAGTGATCAAGACTATATCTTGAATAATACATGGTCTTTCATCACTATCTATTAGAGTCTGATCCATTGTATATACATGAATTTACATAGCTTCGAAAGCCTATCCCTAAGATGGATGACCTACCTGAGTTGTCATAATTTGAGTCTGCTATTGAGAAACCTAGCTGGATCCTTGGGATATATATAACATCTATTGTGCACCCCATGAAACCTCAACCTCAAAGTTCTAAATAAGAATTGTTGGATATTCCCATCTTTCCACACTATGGACACTTGTTTTGAGGTGTTTTATTGAACATCTAATAATGTTAGACTACGCATAGTTGAAGCATTATGAAACTCCTCCCTAGGGGGATGAAGAATCCATACTCTAGTCCACAAACATAGTAATACACTACTGGATGTCCTCAATATTAATCTTTTGACTACCAAAAGTGACACTCACCATAACAGTAGTAGGTCCACCTACCTGAGTACCAAATGGTGGAAGAAGACCAACTTCTTGATCCTCCTCAATTCCCTTCATTATAGTCAAGTCCTTATATATATCCTTTCAGTATATTGTTAGGTCAATGTACTTAACCTATCATATGATTTTTGGAGGAAGTCCAACCTCAAAATTCCTGGACTACTATGCCCAATTTCCATCCAAGAGAGGGGAAAAACATAGTAACTCAGTGAAACGAGTGGAGTTTGAAGATAACATCAAGGACCCCTACTGTAGATCCTTGATCTCCTACAATCAATCTATCTTCATTGAATCAAGAAATAATTCCCTAAAGAATAGGTCCTTGAAGGCCTCTTAGTTGAGACTCTCTTGTCTTCTAGCTTGTCCCATCATTTCCCAAAATCTCCTGGTGGGTCGTTGTTGCATGAACGCTGGCATCTTCACCTTCCCATTCCCAGGTGTCTCAAGGATGTTAATGAAACCCTCAATTATATCTATCCAGTTCAATACATATTTTGGTCACATAGTGCCTTGAAATGTTCGAGGATGTTAGAGTTGGAAGCCGCTAGCATAGTTGACCATGGACCCTGGTGCCCCTCCACCCTGGGTAGGAACAAATAGAAGGACTCCCAACCAAGGTGGGGCCACTGCCTATACAACTAGAGAAGGTGTGGGAGCATGCTCTATTATACCCTATGAAAAATTAAGTAGTGGAATATGAGTATCCTCTATAACGGTAGTATACCATCCCATGTTAGTTAGTGGTCCCTTCAGTCACCTTCGGGTCAATATATTTTAAAATGAGAATGAAAAATTTAGAAAAACTAAATTCATTATGGAATATCCTAAAATTTATATGGGATCAATCAAAGGTTCACTTGGGAGTATACCCATAACCCAAGGTATATCCGTCCTAGAACTAACCAAGGTCTCTATACAAACACATTAGTCATAGTCACATATATATACAAAACATAGCAGTCTGCTCAGGATCAACAAATTAATTCCTGTAGATGTATCAGATAAACACAGAAAAAATATATATCCCTCAATCAAATAATACAAGTATATCTCAAATATATAGAAAAAATCATGGAATTAAATTGAAGAACTAGTATGCATCATAAAATTAGTATATATATGGAATGTGATCCTACGTACCTACTCATGATTCATTTAAATGCCCAAATCTCATAGAAATATAATAATGATCTCACCAATGGTTACTCATAAGTTTGTTTCAAATGATACGACTATATAGAAAATAATAAAACTTTTCTTTGATAATATTTTGTAACAACCCAACACAATCTAGCTGGTTCGAGCCATAAGGGACATGATCTCATGTGTACCTCCTCATACACAAAAGGTTGATGATTAGAAGTGAGGGTTAAAACACCGCCAGTGGGGTGACTATACCCTATTTATCATATCCTTTCTCTAATAATATAAATAAAATATAACCACTTAGATAAAAAAGGTAGAATATAATAAAAAACAATGTAATATTAGAAGGCACACATATCATAAAATAAATAACGATAAAGAAACTAGGATCTGAGTATAAAAATCCTAACCAAAGTAAATGTGTAAATAAATAAATAAATGAACCCTTAGGAAATCCTAAAGATTATATCCTAGTGCCTCTACAAGATCCATGATCCACTAATGAGCTATCTTCCATAGGTCCCTTCCCCTTTTGTGGATCCATATACCTGAAGTCTACACATGCATTGAGATACCCATATAGGGTGTGGGTTATTAAACCCTTGTGGACACAACTAATGTATCCTTAACAAGTGTTCACATGTATAACTGGTGTATGTAATGATAATAATAAATTAATCCCCCTTAACATAACTTTTTTTTTCACTAATAAATAATTCACAAGAAAGCATAAACAAGCATATCCAAAGAACCTGTGCTCTAACCAAGCCATGAGCCTCGAACATACCTAATTTGGCTCTATGCTGGTAGGATAGCCATAAATATCACAAATGGTCGAGAGATATCCACAAGGTTTGAGAACATGTTTTTTGGCATCCTTAAGGCATCGAGTGAATATGCCACTTGGCATATGAAAGGAATCAGGTGTACATACTACTCAACATCCTCTAGGCATAAAGTAGACATGATTCTAGGAATTATCTAAGCATTGAGTGTACATGGTACCCAATATCTATAAGGAATAAATCAAACATGCTACTCAGAACCCACTAGGAATATCTACCCTACCTTCAATACCATTAATGGCATCATCACATTTCATGCACACCCCCACTCTAAGGGATAGTCATATCACGATGGTCCACTTATTTTGAGTACCAAAAGAAACTTCTCCCAAGGCATGGTAATTATGTATAATAAGGTAGATCATACATAGGTAAATCATAATAGGACATCATGAGAATAATATAAATATACATAAACATGCGATCAATATCTATCATGGAAACAAGATACATAGAAATAATCATGGCATCAAGCATCATAAATAGGTCTCATGGTCTACACACATACACCCACATGTGATAAAAATTAGAAAAGGACAACAAGCTATGACACATAAGTGTCAAATCAAGAAAAAAGAGTATAAAAGGGCTTAAAAAGGTGGGGAACTTTCCACATTAAGGTTTTTGATGAAGTACTCCAAATTTCATCAAAGGATCAAAGCCTGAACCACATTGCATACCCAAAGATTACTTGATCACACATCAAGGATGTCTATCTTGGGTTCTAGTTCATCAAATAAATAGTCTTACAAGAATAATCTAGAATATTCCATGTCAATAATTTTGTTCTAGAATTATATACCTGATGGATTTAATCAACGAAACTAGTTCTGAGGTATGACAAAGAAGATGATATCAATTCAACAAATCTGTTTTCGATTCAATAATGGATCATGAATTCCTCATAAATTATATAAGATAACCTTAGGTCAATCCAATGAACAAAAATACATCAACAATTCTTCAATGTAAAATATATACAAGATGAGATTTAAGAATAATAAGATCTCAAGATTTTTTTCCTAAAAAAACTTACCTGAAAACATCCCCCGTTCACTAGGAATGAAGTGCTGGTTAAATGAAATTCATTAACATGTCAAATACACCAACAATATACCAAAGGATTATCAAAATATTATAGTTATATCACTGATACAACATCCATTTGAGTTTTACAAATATGATTAATTAACATGTAGTTGTAAAACATCTATAATTGATGGTAGATCTCGATCCGATCAAGTGTCATCGTCAAAATTCTTGATCTATCACTGATATATGAAGAAGGGAATAATTCATCATTATATCATCATAGGAAACATATATCCATCATATATCCATGCCCATCTCCTAATAAGGAAGATGAATTTGGAATATATCTAAAGAAATATAACTATTATAGCATCATTGGACCAATCCAACCTTGAAAAACCAAGGGGAGATGAATGGGAGAGTCCAAGGAACAAGGGGAGATGTATAAAAATTTAAATAGGGTATTTGGGGTTATAATTGGGTGTTAAAGAAGGTAAAAACCATGTGGGATGAATATCTTGTACTGTGAATTTAATGAACCCTCAGACTAAGTGAACTGACTCACCTGTGTGCTTAGAAGAACTACTTATGAATTTTCAGCACAACAGACAGCCGATGGTACACCACTAGCTAGTTGGTGGGGTATATAGAATTATGAAAAGATGATGGGACCCCACACCAGTTAACTAGTGTATTTTACTGGAAATATGGTGGTAACCTTCCATCCATCACACAACCTATGCTTTTCTCACACTCCAACTTTCGATTCTTGGACCCATTTTCACTAAAAATTGACCTCTTAATATCCCATAATATAGAAAAAAATGAATGATTTTTTTTAAAAATTAAAATATCTTATACATTAAAATAAGCAAGGACATTACATATTAAACATTCACTAGAGTGCACAAATAATCTCTTCATTCCTTCATTACTCATTTACTAAAATATTCCCTCAAATTTTGAAAATCAAATTTTTACACCAATGTATTATTATAAAAATAAAAAACATATGAAATATGATGGCATCTCTCCAATATAGCCCTTTAAAGTAATAAAAAAGAATCTATAAAGAAAATATGGGTAATAGCTGGACCATTCCTGCTAGCTTTAACCCTATGAATATTCTCTTACACAACTACACTTGATATTAATTTTGAAAACACATCAATAATAATTATTTAATGAAAATGATATATAGTATCACCTTACCTCAAACCTCTTTTTGGAAAAATAATTCCCGTATAATCGTCGTTAACTTTAATTTTTAGGTGACAAGAGAAATAACCCTCATGATGCTCTTAATGAGTAACTCACAATGATTACATTCTTCCGTAGTATATTTATGAAATACCCACTAAACCCTATCATATTCTTTCATCATGTCAAGTTTTAAGACCATAGTAACCTTCCTAGACCTTGATCTTACATTCATTAAATGAATGTTTTATGGATTAAGAAAACTAGAAATGTTTTTAAAACAAAATAATTAGTAGTTAAATAATATAATATATGTTTTTTATTTAAAAAATAAATATTTAAAAATTATATAGACTTAAAATCTTAAAATAATTTAATGAAACAAAAATAATTCCAAAACACATGTCATATTCTTTAAAAACAATTAATTTTTTAAAAAATACAAAACACTAAACATATATCCTATGATAAAATCTCAACTTTTATTTTTTTTATAATTTCTAAAACACATAATTTATATTCTATGTTAAAAGAAATCAATTTTAAATATTTTTTCTGATGTATATATATATATTTATGCTAGAAACTATTAAAATGGTTTAATAAAATAATAATGAAATCCAGAAAACATATATCTATATTTATTAATTTTTATATATAATGTAAAATATTTTGTGTTCATAATTTTAAAAAAATTATATATAAATGTTTTAAATGATTTTTTTATATTTATGTCAATATATATATAATTATATATCCTTTTATATATATATATATGAATTCATGTATGTATGTATGTTATGAATAATCTATTATCATTTATATATAAATATTATAAATGCTATGTTGATATTTATATATGGTAATATATATATATATTTTATAAATATCTTATTAAAATTAATATATAATTATAGAAATGTTATATTAAAATTTATATATTGTAATGTATAAAAGTTATAAATATTTTTTTTCATTCATATATAAATATTATAAATATTTAATTAACATTTATGTTTTGATAAATATACATATTAATTATAAATGTTTTGTGCATTATTATAATGACTTATCTAGGTTCTTGTCAGAAACCCCTTAGAAGGATCTTCACAAAGCCTCAAATTCTCACTAGAGGTTGATGAATAGGGTCAACAATTTATAATAATTGGAGAATAAGATTTTTTTATTATTTCTTGGAGACGGGGTTTGACTTCAATTGGTTACAACTTGGCATTATGTTTACATGCCTTCTAATTTATGGCCCTTGATAGAATCAGGTAGCTTAGGGAGGAGGAATTTTAAAGGGTTAGGCTCCACATGAGGCATTTGGGACCTGGGTTCAACAATATAGGATTCGGTGGAAGGTGTGCTATACTAGGATGGACATCTCTTGTTGTGTGTTCGAATGATATTTTTGTTATAAAATAAAAAATTGGTATATTAGTAATAAAAAATAAATCTTAGTTTTGTGTCAATGAAACCTTAAGTCATTATTAAAAACAAATTCTAAAATTTCAAAATGAGGGTCATTATAATTTTTTAACCACCAAAAACTTTTATTTTCATTGAAACATGTAACACTACAAAATGTAGTCATTAAAAGGGATTGTTTTTTAATTAATAGTTGTTATAACTCTTGATTAGTACATTAATAGTTGTTATGTAAACCAAATATTAAGTGAGCATCCCACTTTTATTAGTGGATATTTTATTAAGAATTTTTATATTTAAAATTTTATCAGCGATTACAACCCTCACTAAAATTATTTGAAGAAATAAAGAAAATATAGGTGAATATTTTTTTCAAAAAAAAAAGATAATGCATAAATGATTTAAAAAAACAATAATAATATAAAAAAATTAAAAGATCTAATAGAGGTATAAATACTGCCTCTAATCTAATCCTAAAAAATATATAAATTCTACCAATAAGAACATGCCCACATTCCATATCAACATTTTCCATCTCCCCACCAAATCCTACTACTACACTTTCCTGACACCTCATCTACTATCACTAATTAGTTATGCTCTACAAGGCGTACCTTCCCACTACCTCATCTACCCACTGATACCTATGAATTATAAAATATAAGGTTAATCTATTTAGATCTGGAATTTATCCCCCACTCGGAGACTTGCATCCAATCACCCAAACTAATGTCCAAGAGCTTGATTTTTCTTAGTAATAATATATTTTTATTTATATATAAGAATTTGTGAACACAAACACATTATAATTCCCATATTAGTGAAACTCCATGATTACCAATGATAAAATTAATTAAAAATAAGATGAAATTAGGGAAAATTAAAGGAGGAGGATGATAAGAAAATAATCATTTACATGGTTTAAGAAAAATCCCTATATCCATAGAGAGGTATAATCATTTTAAAAATTTTGTGAGAAATTTATAGGAAACATACTTTTTCATAAACCCTAGCTTGAAGATGAGATCATAAAGTAATGTGGTTATATGATACTCCATGTTGTTATAGTGATATATCCACATAGTATTCCATGATTCTATAATACCCATGTTAGTAATGTCCACACAACTATAATATCTCAATTAGTAAAGTTTAAATGAATATAGTACCCGCTGTCGGTACCACTGATTAGATCTTCTATATTTATTCATCATTTCTAAAGTACCCATGTAAGTAAATTCCACACTTATATCATTTTTACTAGGTTTTTATGATGGATTCAACTCCACCATTCAAATATCCTCGACTCGGTCAACCCAAATAGTGATGAGTTAGGGGTGCCACATGAACTCAGTCATGCTTCCCTATACATTAAATGCTATCAAATAATGAAAAGATCTTGAAATAGACATGGGGAGACTATTCCCTTTAATAATGCACAAGGGAAATTCCAAAATCTACCAAAAATTTGGTATGATCCATTTGTATAACAATCATACCCAAAACTTATAGACAATAAATAGGGATCTTATGGGGATTTTTTTATAAAATATATAATAAATTATTTTACATGATGATTGAAATATAAAAAGGTAGTAATAATAGTGGAAGGAGTATATAGAAATACATAGTTGGAATCATTTCTAAAATAGGTTGTCCCCTTGGCTGATACATATGCAGTACACTAACTGAAAAATAAAATTAAAAAGCTTCAACTTAACTCATAATATATCTATTATAGAATACTCAACCTCCTATAACTTTCTCATCTTGAGCTATGTGTCCATATTCATGCTGATACATTCACCTAGAATGGAATATGAAGATATACCCATATACATAAAAGCCTATGTCATTTACATGGGTAGGTGTTACATCTAGAGGCCTAGTAGGATTCCCATGCTTTCTTCATCGCACTGAAGGAAGGTGATCTAGTGGATGTGAATTAAAATATTGGGAGAGAGTGTAATTCAATGATTAGTGAAACTATTTTAACCATAAACATAACCCATTCATAATCATAAAAAGCTATACTTGTGTGCCAACATGTCCAGAAGACACACACGCCATGATGACTCAAAAAATAATACAAAACTTAAGTTAAGTCCCACTTTCCTATAATAATTTATTCGCTTACAATCATGATCCAATGAGGTATACCTATTAGTCAATCTTGTCTCATTAGAAGTTATCATCTAGAGGTGTCACTATTGTAACATGGTAGATCCGGGTGCCACCCAAAAGTGCCCTGAACCTGCTTGGTCACATAACCTCAAGCTCATTTTCCCAAATTACAGAGGCTACCAACTAGTAGTGAGGGCCAAGGTGTGGTAATAGGGAAACTATGACCTCCTTGGTAGGGTATACACAACATAAAAAATATTAAACAGTAGTGTAACTAGTAATACCATACAACAGAAGTAAACATCAGAAGACTGATAATAATAAAACAACTCAAGCATGTAAATAAATGATTTATGTCACACATATCTATCAAACTAGCCAAACAAATCAAAATACTAAAAATACAATACAGAAACCAAAGCACAAAAATAATTTAAATTACAACAACATCACAGGCCTCAGTTTGGTCCCATGATCTCCAGCTCCAACAAGAATTAAGTACCTTATGTGGAAGGGAACTTACCCTTATCTATACCTGCAACCATAAAATATGATTGTGTCTAAAAAAATGACCCATATAGGGTTTTTTAATGAATCCCAATAGGAAAACACCAAAAGATCTGTGCCTAACTGTCAGTGAATATATATAGCAGGTAATAGGAAAAATGAATCAATAAACTAGGAAGTACTCAAAAGTAAACAATCCTACAGTTTTCAATTACATTAATTTATATTATTATTCAACCTTCGAATCATGTGATATTGGGATCTGGCCTAGATCTGTATCCCCTGTGTAATAGTAAAAAACAAATGTCTCAGAATACCATCTAAACAGTCAAGTAAGACTGAGTCTAAGCTTGTGCTTTGGATTGGAAGACTTGTCACAATCATTTAATCATTCAGAAACAACCATCTGGGAAATATCTCAAAGTATAACCCCTTTGGTTTAACATAGCAGTAATAATTTATAGATGAACACCTAGGAAACTCTCACGGTCAATACCCCTGGGTCAACATGTCATAAATAAATTATAAATGACCACCTAGGTATCTCTCACTGTTAATACCCCTAGGTTAATATCTACACCAAGGATCTCAGGGTCTTGTGTAAATAAACATGGAAACCCCCACAGTTTTTTTGGTTAAGGCTCTCACATTCCATTGTAAAAATAAACATGGAAACCCCAAGAGTTTTCCTGGTCCAAGGATCTCACAGTCCATTGGAAACATATCACACATATTATATCAAAGAAGAACATGTAATATATAATTAATACATAGATAAACATTCCTAAAGCATACCACATGCATTTCATATAATCCAAAAACTCCATCCAAGTCTACCAAGGCATGGAAAACAAGGTACGCCTAATAGGAATTCTAGACCAATAGACCATAAACAATTAATCAGGGGAAACACACTCTTGGGGTGTCCCGTAACAAGGTCTCTAACCTTACACATAAGAAACACACTTTATCAATCAATCAAACCATATCATGTAACTAACATGGTTAAATTACAAAACTAGAAATGCCCCTAATGTGGGTATGAAACACTTTTAGCATATATAATCCAAACACAAACCACAAAAGTCACAAAACACCTACCTTGATGTCTTATGATTGATATACTTGAATGTCATACCTTGAATCAGCCTAGACTGGCATAGATCTAAAAAAAGGTGAAAAACATTCTACCTTGAAGAACCCATGAAAGATAAGTAATCCATGAAGAAAGGATCTAGGGGTTTTTGTGAACTCACTAGTGGGATTCCAATGAACCCAATGACATCTCAATAAGAGCTCAGATGGAGAATCATGAGGGGTTTGAAGTTCATCGGCTGTTCTGTCACTCTCCTGGATGAACCACAAGGAGAAGAAGATGTTTACAAACATAGGATGCAACCCCACTCTAATTTATCAAATAAAAAGAAAATTACACGGTGTGTTCATTAAATTTACACATCGTTTATTATCCTCAACTGCACCCCATCTTAAGCAGTCTCCCAGGTCACCACACGAATATTTACTCAGCTGTTACATGGCCAATACGTGGCTATACGTGGAAACCGGGTTCACGGAGTGTACTCAAAAGTACACGACATTTACTCAAAAGTACATGGCATGTAATTAGAAACACACAAATTATTTCTTTTTTTTCAAAACAACCCAAAATCGAGATCCATACCTGAAATGAAGATCCGAGTTCTTACAACTATATCCACTTTGAATATATCATCAAAGGCCCACTAGACCCATCAGTCATCTCATTGCTCTTAAATAATCAAAACCCTAAAATATCATGGGAAATAATGGTGGAATCAATAATATCAATAACAATAAATAAAATAGGTACCAACCATCAATAAAATAATTAATAGAAAAAATGAAGAGGTTCAAAAGTAAAAAATATGAATTGAATAGTAATATCATGATAAAAAAACTAGAAAAATAAATAACGGGTCCCAAAAATATGAAATAAAGTAAAATAACTCTAACTCCCTTCCTTAACATTTCTCATTTATCCTCATTGGGGATATTTTCTATAATACCCATAGAGAACCTTTAGATATATCTTATATAATGTATGTATTCACATATGTTGGATTCCATTGCATGATATAATTGAACTAGGCTTCATGATGATCCCTTGGATTGTACATCATCATTGTTAATAAATAAAGTATGTGTCATGGACATGGTATTACATCTAGTGGGTCCCTAAGAGGATGCAAATCAACTTTATCTCAGTCATCCAACAATCACCTCCCAAAGATTTAGCCACCACCCCTCTGAGTGTCTTATCAATCATTACTTATGGTTTAGATGCCTATGGGGAATAGAAATATATAGAGAGTGTCTAATCTAAACCAGGGAAAAAATAGTGTATAATTCCTCATGAATAAAAAAAATGTTCCACAAGTTGAAAAATTCAAATTGATGTTTTCCAAGACAACACCTCCCATATGTTTCATATCTTAATCAAGAGTTCCATCACATGAGTCTCACTACCTCTTGGGATATATAACTAGTTTATCTATCTCATATGGCATAAGCCAATAATACTTAATAGGGTAACCTACCCTCAAATTACCAATAAAATAGAGGATACATCTTAAATATCCTATCAACAATAATTATAGGAAACGATCTTCTCTTATATCATCTCTAGATCCATATAAAATATCATCATATCACTGAGACCACTACTCATAAATTTATCTTGATATGTCAATCAAATAACATAAGGACTAACTACTATCTAAACCATTGAGGTTAGACAAGAGGAAATCCTATAAATACCACCCCAAAGTAAAATGGTAAAAAATTCATCAAAAAATGTATCACTAGAATCCATGACTCGCACTAAGTAGGTGGGATTAGTCAAGATTACTAGAATTGATCTCATTCCAATGGTATCTAAAGGTTCCTATAGACCATTTCCAAAAGGAATCATAAAAAGTATCTTACTCCATCATAAACAATCCATTTCCTAAGGTAAGGTAACACATATAGTTCCTATGTTATCATACATCATCAAGTAACAAGGGATAACACAAGTTTTCCATAAATAAAGAGGGCTCACATAAACAGACAATCTTTGAAAATATGGCATTACACTCATAGGGTTAAGCATACCAAATATTTTATCAAATTAGTATTTCTTGAATTTTATCAGAATACCATTCAGATTTCCTCTTTATAAAACATTAAAAATTGCATCAAACACTTACTTTATATAAGCATGAGCCTCAACCCAAAACTTGGAGAAAATCATATTTAAAAAACTAACCCAAAATAACTTTTTAAAATCACTTCAAATTATATTCAAAACCTCATCAGAAAGTCACCACTTATTTTTAAATACCCCTTAAATTCATTTCTTTCAAACTAAAATATTTTCATTAAAAACCCCCTTCAAAATTAAAATAATTTACTTTGGGAAAATGATTCAAACTACTCACACCACGAAAAAACTATAAACGGGTCATCCGTACTCATTAGAGTGAGAAACCACCAAAAAAACATTTTAAAAGATGTATCACACTTATTGAACATTAGTTAGATATTAACTAAACCAATTTATAAATAATTCTTATACCACATCATGGAATCTTACCAATAATAATAATAATAACACCACATAAATATAATATAATCCAAATAATCAAGAGACTCAATAATGTAAATGTCACTTAACTTAATTAGTGAACCAAAAATCAATCCCAATCAAGTACCAGCCTCTAATTATATTACAAGAACCAATCTCATCCATAAACAATCTAAAATGAATAAATTGTACATTTAGAACTAAATTCTAAATTTTTCATAACATTCATAAAACATAACATCTAGCCTAAAGATGATGAAATCACGAGCAACAGAGTGAAATCCAATCCCATAACACACATGAACCTAAGAGAAAAAAATACCTAAATAAAAAACTTGGAATTTGTAGAAAATTTCATCTGATTTCACTAAAATTCCTAAATAAATCAATCGGTGACATAGCTCTAAATAAAAAACATGTAACAACCATAATCTATAATTCATGATCCTCATCTAAGTACGACACACAATTACCTTTATTATGAAGACATTACATCATGATAAAGTAAAATCACAACATAATACCTAATCTAACCATCCAAATATTAAAGGAATAGAGAAGTAAGAATAATGGAGGACTAAGGGAGAAAGTTTACCTCAAATCAATGAAAACACTCTCTCTAAAATAACCAATAATGAAGGAGAGACAAGGGGTGATAATGGTGGACCAAGATGCATAGATACCCACTCTTTTTGTTGGTAAACACAAAATAAACCCAAAGAGGTTAAAAGGAACCCCCATCAAAAGAATAAAATTATCCATTTAAAGAATACTAAACTAGGTCCATCGAGTACCTGGTAGCTCATCGAGTACCCAGCGGAAGAACATCACCCACTTAGTGGCTAGACCAGTTGGATAACTCCACTGGTCACTCCACCACATAACCAATTGTACCGGGATGGGTACTTGGTGGTGCACAATATCAAACACCTATCTCTTTTTAAATTTCTAATAATTATAAATATTTTTCATGTATTATCCAACAAACTCTCCAAATCCAAAAAATTCAATTAAAACTTTAAACATGTCCAAATATTACCTTTATTGATTCAAATTAAAAAAATTCAAATTCACCCATCCACCAAAATGATATAATATTGAACCACCTCCCAGATCACCAATATTTAAATTCATAGGTAATTAAAAAATCCCTTCCATAATTATTATCATCCTCAAGAAACCATGGTGGTCCTTTGACCATAAATCTTGACCTAATATGGTCATCGATTAATTACTAACTCACCACATTCCCCCTCCAACACCTTCCACACTTCTATTGTGCAACTTTGAACATTGAAGAGTCCTATTCATAAAATTATCTACTACTCAATCCTCAAGACTTATAATAAACTACCCATGATCACCATTACCTCAGTGGTATTATTTTCTCTAATTTGTGCATTAACAATATTAGAATACAATCTCACTCAATTGAGAACCTTGTACCTTCCTAGCACCAAAACACAGGGATGGTCCATGAATGCATCCCAAAATCCCAAAACACCAATAATAAACCCACATATGGTCTTATTGAAATATCCTGCATAAATAATAAATATAATAGACAAATCTATTTAATGTTTCTCCCACTATAATAATTTCCTACCTAGAACACATCACAAGTAGTCCAATCTATAAAACCACCACTTTATTTATTTGACTACTCCAATATTACATCGAAAACCTATCTATAATTTCTAAACCACATGACACTATCTAATCAGAACTGACATTCAAACCGAAATACACAATTTATAAAACCATTTTTATATCCAATACTAACATTGAAAATGATGATAAACTTGTCATAAACTATATATTTCTTAATTTAAAAACTAGAAAAATCATTCTAAAGCTTCCAAAACACTCAATGTTCCTTTAAATACCCATTTTTCTAATAGTTTCCCTCAAAACTTAAAAATCCCAAAAACACTAGATTTTTTTGCACTTTCTAGAAAACTTCTTCCACTTTCAAAAACTTTTTGAATACTCGGGTTCAAATATCCTTCTTCGACTAACCCAAAATCTAAAAATCTTGAATAATATGGCCTTGTAGGTCATTTTAAACCACATTTTGAGATCATTATAGATACATCATGTTTTTATTACAAATAAAGGTTTTATCAAGTTTAAATTTACCCAAAACCATTGTCTTATGACAGACATAAAAACACAATAAATCCCTTTTGATCCAAATTAATTTAATCACCCATTATAATCTATTTGATAAAACATTAATTATATTATAAGTTTCTTCAATTAATATGGATATAGTATAGGAAAAATGTCAGAAAACATTGCCTATTTCATGAACTGGCATGCTATAAACATGATACATGAACAATGCAATTAACTTCCAACCTAGATTTATAAAACATTCTGAGTCTCATCCATCCCATATTTGGATTCTATGTCCATCACCTCACTAAATTTTGATTGCCAATACCAAACACTATACATAACCTAGTAACTTATGTTTCAACTGAATCCATGTTCATAGGGTATGATCTTAGTTTATTCCCAATCCCTAAAATACCATATTCACCTCTAACTAACTTCATCCCAACCAAAGACATGCTCTAATAACATTTTTCAATTCTCTTATTGAGTCTTCCTGAATAGTGGTGAGCTATGGGTTCAATATTACCTTAGGCACACCTGAATATATGTTAGAGGTTACTGACTGGTGATAATGGCTTGAAATATTTATAGGGATACTATTCCCTTGGATAAATCACTAGGTTAATGACCAAATATACTAAATTTTTTCCATGAAACATATATATAATGGACATACCCAAACCCTATAATCATTAAGTAAGGATACAAGTATAAAAATTTCCACATATATATACATAACAAGAATCAATACTAACACATGTTGGCCCCTAAACCAATACATATGGGGTACACTAATTGAAAAATAAAAACAATGACCTCTATCCCAACTCACAATAAATTTACAAGAAAATACTCAACCACACATATTAGAATCATATAAATATATGCATTTATCTTTGATATTATACTTATTTCTAAAATTAATCATGAATATCTACCCATTTATTTTAAAACTCGTTCTATATACATTGATAGGGGTGATTTTGACATCCTAGTAGAATCCTTTTACTCACATCGACACACTAAAGTCTTTTGATCAAGTGAATGTGCATGAAAATATTAGGAGAGATTGAAATTAAACAGTCAATGCAACTCACCTACCCATAATTATAACCCTTGCATTCTTATACAAAGCTATACCTATATATCAAAATGGCTATAAGATACATGCCCTCTGATGACTCGATTGAAAGTACTAACTTAGGATAAGTCCCACCTTCCTGTACTCAATGAATTGTATAGCCTTGTGACCCAAAAATGAATGCATCTTATTCACTCTCATTTCATCATATTTCAATTTATAGAGGTCTTACTATATCCACTATAACTCACTCATTAGAATACCACTTAACCCATCGATCACCTCACTGCCAATAAATAACCAAAACCACAAAATATCATGGTGAATAAAAATGGTATTAATAATATCAAACTATAGAAATAAAAGTGGTCCCAACCATCAATAATACCATCAAATGAAAGAAAAAGTAAAGTTAAAGAAGAACCAAATAAACAAATATTAATTTAATGATAATTCCATGATAAAAAAAATGGCTAAAATAAAAATGTGACTAACCACATGAAATGCCATAACCCATCTCTCATGCCTTACCCATCTCATATTAATGATCCTCATTAATAATATTTTCAAGAACACCTATAGAGTACCTCCAGGTGTGTCTCATATATAATATATCATCACAATGGCTGAATCATACTGTGTAATAAAATAGAACTGGGCTGCACACTGATACCATAGATCATACATCATAGTCATTAACAAAAAAAGTGTGTGTCATGATATGGTCTTACCTTAGGAGAGACCCTGAGAGGATAGGAGTTGTATCTATCTCATGAAACCACCAAACACCACAAAAGGGTTTAAGAAACTCCACTTAGAGTCTCGTCAACCATGTCTTTATGTTTGAACACCCATGGGGAAGATCAACATCTATAGTGAGACTAATCTCAACTAATAAAAACAAATAGCATAAAAGACACATTAATGAAAGTAAAAATACTCCTTGATATGATCATAAAAACCTAAGGTAAACCTAAAAGTATCCTCCCAAAAATATCATATCTCAATAAATAGTTCCATCACATGAGTCTCACTGCCTCTCAGGATATGTTCCTGTCACTCTATCTAATATGGAAAAATCCAAAGATTATTAGGAGGTAAACCTACTATCTTTATATCAACTAAACAAAGTAATAACATCACATATCATATAAAAAACACTCATGAAGAAATAAAAATATCTTATATCATCTCTAAATTTATAAATAATATTATCATATCATTGAGATAACTACACATGAATTCGACACGAGCCTTTAATTGAATAAAATAGGGAATAACTCCCACTACTGCCTTTAAGGTTTGTCAAGAGGAACTCCTATAAGGAATAAAGATTCACATCACTCACCAGGCTCATCAATAATTTACTAAAGGAAAATAATGGTAAAATATACCGATAACATCCCATCAAAATCCATGAATCAGTCCAAGTAGTCAGGATTATTCAAGATTCCTATGATTGATTTCATTTCAAAGGTATCTCATGGATCCTATGGAATTATTCCATATAAAAAATTAATAAGTATCTCACTCCAAACTGACCAACCCATTATCCTAGGGAAGGTATCACATATGGTTCCTATGATATCATGAATCATGATGCAATAAGCAATAATATAAGGTAACCATAAATAAAGAAATCTCACATAAATGGAAAATATTTGAGCATGTAATAACACTTTAATGGTTAAATAGACCAAATCCTTTATAAAACCTATATTTATGTACTATTTTGAAAATAAAATTTATAAACCCCCTTTGGAAAACATTGAAAAGGGATTCAAACTCTTGATTTATAATAAAAAGTTCATAATCCCAAAACTTTGTGAAAACCACCTTAGTAAATTTCACCCAAATAACTTCTTTAAAATTTATTGAAATTCCTTTCAAAACCTCATTAAAAATACAAAACTGTTTTTAATATCAATATAAATCATTTATTTTAAACTAAAACATTTATTTTAAAAATAACCCTTGAAAAATAAATTCATTTACTTTTGGAAACTTAGTCAAACCACTCATGTCACTAAGAAAACAATAACTGGGACATCAATACTTGTTTAACCAAGGTAAAACCAATGAAAGTTTTAAGAAGATATACATTCCTTGGTAATTATCCGGATAACAAAATCTTTTAACACTTATGATGTAATATTATATAATATCACACAATCATGCTGACAATAATAATAATATCACATAAAAATAATATAATTCAAATAATCAAGGGAATTAATAATGTAAAAGAACAAAAAATAAGGGAACCTAACTCTATTGAAAAACCATAAATCAATCACAAGATTATACTAGCCTATATTGAAAAAACAATAACATATTTCATCCATAAAAAATATCAAATTCAAAAACTATCCATTTAAAACTTAGTTCCCAATTTTTCATAACATGTAAAAAATTTACTATGTGGCATAATGACATAAAAACCATAAGTTATGAGGTGTAGTCCACTCCCAACACACACCTGATACCAAGCCATAAAAAATCACAAAATAGAAATCTCTAATAAACAACCAATTTCACATAATTTTATCAAAATTAAAAAATAAATCAATCAATGACATACCAATAGATAAATAGGTATGTAACATCAATAATCCAGATCTCCTAAGCTTCCTCTATATACCTCACATGAAAGTCCCTTTGCGACAATTTTATTCCCCATCACTTTAGTGGAATCACACATAAATCCCAATTCCCAAAAATAAAATATTAGAAAAATAAATAAGGTAGAATAAGGTAGGACGAATGATAAGGTTTAACTTGAATTTGGGTAAATAAACACTCTTGAAAAACCTAGATCAAAGGAGGAACAAGGGTAGAGAAAGGATAACCAAGAGGGGTGGATCTCCTCTCCTTTGGTTGGTTAATACCCAAGAAGCCTAAAGGGAATTTAAAAGCACCCAATGTTAAAAGACCCAAATACCCTCATACGAAAACTAAATTGGTCCTATTGATAACCCACTATTGGAAAAGTAGGATATTTCCATGGTCCAAAACCATGAAAATAGCCCTGATGACCATCGTCATTACCTTGGGACCTAGACAAGGCTCCCATAGATGCTAATTTCATTGGTTTATCCTACAAAGATTCTTGAGAATTGACTATGGCCAAAACGTATCTATGGTCATGATCATAGACTATGGTCATAGCCTTGTCGGCGATGGCCATAAGCCTCAAAAAATAAAACTCAACTGAGGCACAAACTTGTATCCTCTATGATAGAGAATGGATTCTTTACCACTCCATTGGGATGAGCCTATGCAATTATAAATACATATATATATGTATATATTTATATATAATACATGGTGGTGGGTATAGACCATGGATGTAGGCCTTTCACCATTTCCACATTGGTACTGTACTATTTTCATGTTCCTATAGAATCCTATTGCCATGGTTGATAATGAATACAGTTGTATCCACTCCCAGATAAGCCTATTGCAACAGTTTACTTTGACAATTGTAATGGGTAGCCTATGACTAGAGTTATTGAACTGACCATGGCTATAGGCTACTTACAGCCACAGTCTTGTTGACCATGGTTATATGTGTGTATCCGTAGACTAATTTTCCTCTAGTGACCCATAGGCTTTCACTGCGTACTTGGTAGCTCACTGGGTACTCAATGGCACACCACTGGTCACCTAGTGGCTAGATTAGTGGGAAAACACCACTGGTCACTCCACTAGGTTACTGATGGCAGACTACTATCACCACCTCCCTCCTTTTAAATTTTTACACATGAAATCATGTTCTAGATATTTTCAAACAAAATTTACACATCTAAAACATCCATTTAAACACTTGAAATGTGTCCAAAGCTTCCTTCCATCGACTAAAATTCACCCATACACCAAAATGATGAAAGATTGATTCGCCTCTTGGTTCCCCGACACTAAAATTCCCAGGTCATTACACACACATGCTTATATAAGTGAATTTTATTAATAAAATTATAAATATAATTATATAATTTATTTTTTAAATATATTAATTTAATTTATTTATGTACTTATTTATATAATTTATTTATAAATACTATTATATTATGTTTTAATATGATGTAATAATGTGATGTGTCACATAAATATTTATATAATGTAATTTTATAAAACATGTAAAAATGTTTATATATCTATAATACATTTTTAATACATTAAAATAAAGTTTTTATATATTTACATATTTATATATAAATAATTATATATATATTTACATATATAGTTATATAATCTTTTTATCAGTATTTCTAAATACATTTATATAATGTATCTATATATTGTATTTATGTATTAAAACATATAAATTTACATACATACATACACATATATATACATATATATTTAAATATAATTTTTTAAAAAAATTAAAAAAATAGGTGAGCTTGTGAATCGCTTATAAGATAAGTAATTAACAATGCTAAAAACACAGTATATTTTTTTAAACTGAAAAAATAGATTTAATAGTTTGAATTGGTTTTATATAGACCATTTATAAAGTTTTATTTGGTGATAGTTTATGGGAAATTACCACTAAATTGTTAGGGAAAAAATGGCATTGGTTATCCTTAACTCCTTCTAAAAAATATCACTAACATAGAATTTTTTATGTAGTGTAATGACATTCACCTAAAACCCACATTGGGTATAACTTGTATATGTCATTTACCCACTAACAAAATCTGTTCAAGACACCACATTATATATCCACTGAACTCCTACTAGAGTTCCACACACAACACATATTGAACAAAGATCTACTGATTACATAGGTCCCAACTACATCTTATATCATTCATCTTTTATTATACCAATGTGAATCACATACCAATTTCTCTCCATTTCATTCACTCATTCACACTTCAAATCCCATTCCAAGTAGCAAATAACTCACCCAGTAACCTATTACTCACCAACCACATTACCCATCATCTGGACATTCAATTATCTATAATAGAAAAATCTTAATTCAATATCGTTCTAACATTGTATTTATGTGTCAATTAAAAAATACATTACAATATCACAAGAAAATACCACTTTTATCATGAACTGTCCCCCAAGGCCCATGCCATGACATACCCCAAGCCTGCCTCCTGAAGACCAGGGGTTGGTGACAAGTGCCGAAGGTGTCAACCTGCAAGTGAGAGGCATTTTACTGAGTACTTGTATGCACACAAAAACCCAACCACGAACCAAAAACTGAAAGGGGAAACAATTATATTGAAACTAGTGCTAAGTATAAGTAAAATTGAAAACAAGTGGGACAGAATAAAAAACCAAAAAAAAAGAACTAAAAACAACAAAGTACAATGGGACATGTGTAGCCATCTACAAAAAATCCCACTTGATGGTGAGAGTAGTGTAGCTACAAGAAGATGAAGTAGTACGTCCTGTCTGCCTGATCCTACTGGGCCCCACCTACTCTTAGGGCACCAACTCCTCTGTCAAAACATCCATTGGCTGAACAAGACACAACACGTGTGGGTGAAGCCCATGTAGGGGTGAATAACACAGTACTCAGTAGGGGACCCTAGTCTACTAAGGAGAAGTTCTACAAAGCAACCACAAAGCAAAGCCACAAATTATAGACAACTCACACTAGGTATAATCTAGAGTAAGGAAATAAGGTTCATCAATTATAGTGATGAATGTTTCATATTGTTGAGTGACTCATCCGTGATTAATCACTGCTCGTCTGCTGGGCCACTAAGGATCCACATGGTTAATGCTCATCTACCGGGCCACTAAGGATCCACACAACTCCTGCTCATCTGCCGGGCCACTAAAGATCCACACGGATGCTGTTCGTCTACCGACCCACTAAGGATCCACACAACTTCTTCAGGATCTATCATTCATACCTCAAACTCCATGAATCCCCACATAGAATATCCCAAAGGACCATCTCGTTGTAAGGGTTAGAACATAATAGATGAAACATCGAACGAATGCCCGATCTGTAAGATATGGGAATTTTAGTAAAAAGGGATTGGTTGGATTCGAGTCTGTTCCAACCTGGACATATTCCAACCCCCACCAAAAATAATTTTGAGTATCTTATAAGGACCTCCTCATTGAGAGCGTTCTTGTTATATAGAAGACGCGTCAATCAGACACCCGTTCTGCAAGTTATTGATGTTTCAGTGAAATGGGGGTCGGTCAGGTCGAGGTCTGATTCAACCCGGTCGGACTGAACCTACCTAACCTGACTTGGGGTCCACCGACCCAAACTGGGTCCAGTCCAACATGGGTCTGGCCTAGCCGGCCCGTTTGGCCCATGGGTCCAGCCCGCTAGTGTGTACCTCACCCTACCTGGGCCTCCAGGGGTGAACCAGTTCGTCCACCTGGCCAGGACACGGCCAGATGCCGCGTTCAACCTCCTGTTTCCTCGCGAGTCACCATGGGGCCCCTTTTCATAGGGGTCAAATGATCGTGGCCTAGTGATGATGCGGACAACCAAGATGGAAGACCGAAATTTTTTCACGTGGTTGGTTGCCACGTGCCGCTGGCTCGCCCGAGCGGCCTGGACACGGGCCACTCCTCCATGCGGTGCCGATAGAAATTGTGTCTCCACACTTCCAAAGCTAGCTGGCCGTAGCCTCTTACCACCACAATGCACTGAGTGTTCCTTCTGTGGGCCAATATAGTTACTCTAGTGGTTAGTTTCTCGATCCACCTGTGCCTATGGGCCTCTTGGGCCACCACAATCCCTTCCTTGGCCCTAGAATCTTCTTGTCACCAATTTGAGGATACGACCATGAAGAACGCATGTGATTGGGGACCCAAGCCTTTTTCATGTCAGCCCACACCCTCTGTTTTAGTGGTTTAAAATAGGGGAAGGTTTGGGGATTACACTTCTACCAACAAAAAATTAATCCTGAATTGAAAACCCTAGTATGGAACCCTCCCACAAGAACGAACGATTCACAGATTAACCTGTTCATGGGTTAAACCTCATTCATTCTTTTAAAAAAGAATGGGTAATTCATAAAATCAAAATCAAACCCCTACCTTGTTGATGTTCGTTGCTGCAACGTTTTGTCATTGAGGGTCCAAGAGGTCGATGACATTCGTCGTTAATTGAAGCATGTAAAAGTCAATGACATCCTCGGTTGTTCATAATTATTCTTTGGGGAGTAAATCCATCGGTAGTTCATCAGATAATCCCCATTGTTTAATCTTTGTTTCACCAACACATCAAAAAATTAAAAATAAAACACATCGCAAAATTTCTGTTACGCTGTGACATCGCGTCATTACACTGTTAAACATTACTAAAGCGTTGTTACATTGTGAGTTTATGAGACATTAATGAGTCTCATTAATGTGCCACATCACTGCACTGCATCTTTTCCATCCACCACTCAATTGTGATAAATTAAAGAAAATTATTTTTTAAAGTTATTTTATTTTTTCCCGAATGGTCCAAAAATTAACTTTTCCGTTTGGCCCTTACCGGACGAAGTTAAGTTCACTCTTGGAAAATCCTAGCATTCTATGTTCAATGGTGCCATCAGATTTTTCATCAAAGAACTGGTTCAAAAGTTAGAAAAACCCACATGCATGTTTACTAAACATAACTTAAAAAATGTTCAAAATTCTATTTCAGGCATACCGGGCCTTAGAATCACATGCCGTCAGAGCGTGTAGTCTCAAAATAAATCCATATAATTTTAAAAAAATTACACAGAAATTCTAGGACATTAAATTCTCCCCACCATAGGGATTTACGTCCCCAAAATCCAAAACAAGGGTAATCAAACAAATGGGGGTACTAAGTAAGCATATGAGCCTCCCGCTCCCATGTGCTCTCCTAGATCTTCCCGTCCTGCCACTGAACATGCAATAGAAGAGTAAATTATATATGAAGGACCTGCTCCTGTCGATCCTCTTTCTCCACTGGGAACTCCGCAAATACCGCCCCATCGTCAATGCCCAACTTTCCCCAGTTGATGATGTGCGATGGATCATGCACATATCTCCTCAGCTGCGACATGTGGAAAACAGAGTGCACCCGGTGCATCTGTGGGGGAAGAGACAAGAATTACGCTACGTCGCCAACTTTGCTCAGGATCTGGAAAGGTCTGATGAACCTCAGAGATAACTTGTCGCCCCGGCTAAATCTCTGTAATCCCTATCGAAGAGGGACCCAAAGAAAAACATAGTCTCCCTCCTTGAATGCCAAGGGTCTACATATCCTGTTGGCATAATACTTTTATCTGCTCTATATAGTCCTCATCCACTCCTGGATGAACTGCAACTTCTCAGTGGTAGTCCCAACCAACTCTGGACCCATGAGTGCTGACTCCGCTAGGTCTATCCAGAATAGAGGTGATCTAGAAGTCCTCTCTTACAGGGCCTCTAATGGTTCCATTCCAATGGTGGAGAGATATATGTTGTTGTATTAAAACTACACCAGGGGAAGGTGGTCTTCCCAACTACAACCAAAATCTAGGATGCAAGAACAAAGCATGTCCTCCAAGGTCTGTATGGTCTGCTATGTCTAACCATCCGTCTAGGGATGAAAAGCAATGCTCAAGCATACCTGATTCCCAAACGCCTCCTCTAATAAATTCCACAACTGGGATGTAAATCATGCATCACTATCCGAGAAAATCATAGAAGGAACGCCATGAAGTCACACTATCTCGTGGACGTAGGGGCATCCCAACCCCTCTACTGGTCCCTACTCCCATATGGGTAGGAAGTGATATGACTTGGTATGTCAGTCAACGATCACACAGATAGAATCATGGCCTCTAGATGTATGTGGTAACCCCATCATGAAGTTCATTAAGATACTATCCCATTTTCACTCTGGTACCTCAAGTTTCTAAGCCAAGCCTACTGGAACCTGATACCCAGCCTTTACTTACTGAAAAGTGAGGCATCATGAGATGAACTCAGCCACTGCTTTCTTCATTCCTAGACACCAATACTGACGTCAAAGGTCCTGGTACATCTTCTCCACTCCAGGATTTACCTATAATGGGGATATATGGAAATCCATGAACAACTCCTCCTACAAATCCAATGTTACTATGATGCGCCCTCTGAAAATGATGACATGCTCCCCTCCTATTGAAAATCCATCAGGAGCATGTTCTTAGGATAACTGAGCATGTTGGGCCTCACAGTAAACATACATTAGTTATATCTCCCTGACTCACTGTAAGAGTGGGGGAGTAACATTCATCTACTGAAGGTAAGCTACTCAATCATCATCCACGAAGGATATCTGCATCGCGACTAACTGCTCTATCACGTCACTCATAAACTGCAAACTATTCATCCTGTTAAGCGCATCTGATACTAAGTTCCCCTTCCCAGGAGTATAGACTATCTCAAATTTATAGTCTTTGAGGAACTCTAACCATCACCTCTATCTTATGTTTAGGTCCTTATGGGAGAAGATATACATAAGACTCTTGTGGTTGGAGTAAACTGTAAACTATTCACCCATTAAGGAGTGACACCACATATTCAAGGAAAAGTCCACTACTTTTAACTATAGGTCTTGGGTCACATAGTTCTACGCATGCTTCCTCAATATCCATGAGATGTAGGCAATAACTTCTTGCACCTATGTCAAGAAAGAACCTATATTGGTTCCTGATGTGTTGCAGAAAACTGCACACTCAACACCCTCCTATGGTAGTCTCAAGATGGGGGCACTAGTCACTCTCCACCTCAGCTCCTAGAAACTCTGCTGGCATTTTTGTGTCCACACGAAGGGCTGTCCCTTCCATGTCAAAGCTGATAAGGGTGCTGACTCTCTAGAAAAGTCAGGCACAAACCTTCGATAGTAACCAGCCAACCCCAAGAACCTCTGCAAATCAGACACGCTGTTGGGTGGATCCCATGTGAGTACAACCTCTATCTTCACTGAAACCACTGCAACTATAGCCTCTGAGATGACATGTCTAAGAAAGTGGACCTCCCAAATCCAGAACTTGAACTTAGAGATCTTACCAAAAATCTATTTCTCGCAAAGTGTATCCAGGACTATCCCTATGTGTATAGTGTTCTCCTCCGACACTGAGTACAACAAGATGTTGTCAATGAAGACCACAACAAGTTGGTCAAGGTAAGGCTAGAAAATCCTTTTCATGAGTCCCATGAACACTTATCAGGCATTGGTCATGCATAAAAGAATCACCAAGAACTCATAGTGGCCAAACAGGTACATAAAGGATTTCTTCAGTATGTCCTCATCCAATACCCGAAGATGGTGATATCCTGATCAGAGGTTGATCTTTGAGAACTACCTCAATCCCTTCAGCTGATTGAAGAGGTCATCAATCCTTAGAAGTGGATAATTGTTCTTCATGGTCACCTAGTTCAGGCACTGGAAGTCCACACATAGCCTCAAGCTCCCGTATTACTTGTTGAAAAACAACACTGGGGATTCCCAAGGGGAAACATTGGGCCATACGAACCCCTTCTCCCACGAGTCCTGAAGTTGTACCCTCAGCTCATGAAGCTCTGTGGGAGCCATCCGATATGCTGATGTGGATATCGGTGCCATCCTAGGGTATAGGTCGATGAAAAAGTCTATCTCTCTGTGAGGAGGAAGTCTCAGAACATCGTTAGGAAAACCTCCTCGTACTCGTCCACCACCAGAGGAAAGCTTGGACTCCTCTCAACCACTACACCAAGGGTGAGGCTAGTCATCTAGTGAGTGATTATCTGCACCCTCCTCCAAGAAAGTTCATCCTGTGCTGTAAGGGTTTCCTTCTCATGGGTGAAGGAAAACCTGGTCCCATCCTCATAGAAACACTACACTTTGCACCCAAAATATTCGATCTAAGCATAGATTGTATATAACTAGTCCATACCCAAGATGACATCCAAAGGCCTCGATACTGCTACTAAGAGATCCCAGCTGAATCTCTCGCCTCCTATAGTAAGATCACATAGCTGGCACCAATGTGAAATATTCTAATCCCATCCCATAGGACTCTCTAGCCATAAGGATTGATCCAATGGCTCCATTAGAATCTCTGAGCTCTGAACGAGAGCTATGGCAAGGAAAGAGTGACTAAAACCTGTGTCTATAAGAACTACAACTAAGGTGTAGAAGACACAGATCATACCTAGAATCAAATCCAGAGCACCGTATTCATAAGACTTTGTTGCCTGAAGATGATCTCACCCCTGTCTGCTTACTTCATAAGGTCAGGGTGGACCACCTAGAGGTGGTGTTGGTAGTACCTCAAACCATCTCCCACTACCTGCTAATCGGCCTACTCCCCTACCACATCCTCTGTCCTACAACCCACCTCTCCCAGACCTCTCTCTCTGTCTCGGTGGTCCCTCGACTATCTGCTAATCGTCTCTATGGCAGGTCGGGCAGTCATGAGCCATGTGTCCCTGCCCACTGCACAGGTAGTACACCTTGCTCCTCTGTTGTCTCCCACTATCCTGGAGGCCTCGCACCACTGATCGCAAGTCCTGGGGTTGTCCACTATATGATCGGGTTTTCTTGGACCGCTACGCCATCTATTGGCTGCCTACCGCGGATGTCTCAACTACCTCTCTTTTGGTGGTGGAACCCACTATTGGTGCCTGCTCTATAAGTAATCTCTCTACTATTAGAGCTCTATCAATTACTCCTACCTATATGGAGATGTTGAGAGAGAAAAAGGGCTTCCTAATATCCTAGTATAGCCCCTGCTCAAAGGATCGATCCCTGAATAAAAGTTCTTAGACAATGTCTATAGAGTAGCAGGAAATCTTGGTGAACCTCACCGAGTACTCGGATACCGCCATGATGCAATGTTGAAGGTGAAGAAGCTCTTAAATGTGCACCGAATGCAAAGTTGCAGGGAATAACTCCTCCTAGAAAACCCACTCGAAGTCTATCCAGGTGGGTGTTTCCTCATCACGAGTCTGAATTATTAGACTCCATCATCTCCCTACCAAGCCCTGAAGATGGATGGTAGGTAAGATCGCCATCTATTAAAGCGGTGTCCTAACTAAGTGAAATAGCCCCATCACCATCTCTAGATAATACTCAATGACCTGAGAATCTGTCTCTCCCCTAAACCTAGGAGGTCTCTGAAACTCGTGAAAGATAATGAGTTTTGCGCACATCCTCTATCGATACCACTGATTGTAGATGCTATTCGACGGGTGCTGGTAGCACTGGTGCACCACCCGGTGGGGCTATCTCAAGAACTGGTCCCTAAACGGATGCCTCGTCACTAGGCGAGCTATCCTTCTAACCACGTATTAGAATCCTAGCTGGTCATCCCCAAAGAAGCATCTTGAAATAGATCAAGATGGGCCATGGTCAATAGATTATACCTAGTGAGATAACTCTTATACAAAAGAACATAAGGATACACTTTTACAACCAGTGTTTTTGTGTGTTGAGTCAAAAAGTAGAAATAGAGGTCTTGGTGTTTGGATACCTCAGCCACCGCACCAATATTAGACTCCCTGAATCTGAAATTCGTACTCGAAACATTTAACACTATTTCACCAAAATAAAAACCACAAACTCTCGGTCTCTGAGGTAGTACCGACCACCTCTGATACCAATTTGTCACGACCCATCCCCCGGGTCTTTTGTTGTGACATATCCCAAGCCCACCTCCTGAAGGCATCAACCTGAAAGTGGGAAAAATTTTCTTGAGTACTTTTATGCACACACAAACCCAACCACTTCCCAAAAAATGAAAGTGGAAAACAAGTATACTGAAACAAGCGATGAGTATAAGTACATCTAAAAACAAGTGAGCCAGAATAAAAACCTAACAAAAATAACTAAAAACAACAAAGTACAATGGACTCGAGTAGCCATCCACTGAAAAGCCCACTTGATGGTAAGAGTAGTGTTGCTATTGGAAGTCGAAGTAGTATTTCATGTTTTCCTGATCCAAATGGGCCCTGCATGCTCCTAGGTCACTAATTCCTCCTTTAAAACCTCTGTCATCTGTATAAGACACAACACATGCGAGAAAAGCCCGTGCAAGGGTAAGTAACACAGTACTCAGTAGGGGACCCCAGTACACTAAGTAAAAATACCACAAAGAAACCAAAAAGAAAAGCCTCAAAGTAAGGAAAAACCGCACTAGGTATAATATAGAGTAAGGAAAAAAGGTTCAATGGTTATAATGATGAACGTTTCATACTATTGAGTGAACCATCCCTGATAAATTACAGTTCGTCTGCCGGGCCACTAAGGATCCACACGGCTGCTGCTCGTCTGCCGGGCCACTAAGGATCCACACAGCTCCTTCTCATCTACCGAGCCACTAAGGATCCTCATGACTACTTCTCAAGCCATTATTCATAGCCAAATCACCACAAAGTCCCACATAGAATAACTCAAAGGGATGTCTCGTTGCAGTAGACGACGCGTTGAACAGACACCTGATTTGTAAGATATGGGCATTTTAGTAAAAAGGGTCTAGTTGGATTCAAGTCCGATCTAACTCGGATATATTCCAAACCATCAGAAACTTATATAGAGTATCTTAGAAGTACCACCTCATTGCAAGGGTTATCATACAACAGATGGCGCATCAATCGGACAATCGGTCTGTGAGTTATTGACGTTTTAGTGAAACGGGGGCTGGTTGGGTCTGGCCCGACCTAGTCCGTTGTCCTCCGGCATGATCTATGTTTGGTCTGACATGGGTTTGGCCTGGCCATCCTACTAGGGTGGGTCTTTTCCAAGGGGCAGCCTGCACCCTGCCTGGTCCACCAGCGGGGGACCGGTTCTTCTGCCTGGCAAGGATGTGGCTGGATACCGCATCCGACCTTTTGCTACCCCACATGTTTATGTGGGGCCCCTTCTTCGCCAAGGTCAAATGACCATGGCCTGGTGGTAAAGTGGCTGGCCAAGTAGGCCATTTGAAATTTCCAAACGTGGTTGGTTGCCGTGTGTCATAGTCTCACCCAAGCAGTCCAGATGCGGGCCGCTCCTGCACGTGGCGCTGGTCGATGCCGTGTCTCCATGCCTCCATGGTGCGCCAAGGGCAGAACCTCCCCCCTCCACCCATTTCCACCACCGTGGTCCACAGTCAACCACTTCCTCTGGCACCGTCATGCCAACGGTTCCTTCTGCAGGCCACCCGAGTTTCTCTGATGGTCCGTTTCTCGATCCTCTTGCGCCTATGGGGATCTCGGGTCACCGCCATCCCTACCTTGGCCCCAGATTCTTCTTGTCACCGATTTGAGGATACAGTCATAAAGAATGAAAATGATGAGGAACCTGATCCTTTTTCATGTCGGCCTGATCCCTCCACATTAGAGGTTTTAAATTGGGGATAATTCGGGGATAAGAAATCTACAAACAATAAAATTAATCCCAAATAGAAAACCCAAGAATGACACCCTCCTGCAAGAACGCATGATAAAATGATTAAACTGTTTGTGGGTTAACCCACATTCATCATTTAGAAAAAGAATAGGGAATTAATAAAAATAAAATCAAACTCCTACCTCGTTGTCGTCAGTTGCCTCAGTGTTCCTTCCTTGAGGGTCCATGAGGTCAATGTCATTCGTCATTCTTCGAAGTACGTCGATGTTGATGATGTCCCACCATCATTTGTCATTCTTTTTTGGGGAGGAAATTTTTTATCGGTTTGTCATATAATCCCCACAATTTAATCCTCATTTCATTAATGCCTCAAACAATTAAAAAGAAAACATATCGCATTGTTTCTATTATGTTGCAACGTCCTGTCATTACACTGTTTCATTTATGATACAACATAGCTATTATGAATCACTAAAGTGTTGTTACATTGTGAGTTTACGATCCATTAAGGAGTCTAATTAATACACCTCATCACTTTCCACCACTCAATAGTGAGAAAACTAATAAAATAATTATTTTGAAGTTATTTTTTTCCTGAAAGGTTTGAAAATTAACTTTTCTGTTTGTCCCTTTTCAGCCAAAGTTAAGTCCTTTCTCAGTGAATCCCAGTGTTCTGAGTTCAACGCTGCCATCTCATTTTGAATCCGAGCACCAATTCAAAATTTAGGAAAACCCTCTTGCACATTTACTAAACGTACCTTAAAAAAATTCAACATTCCAATCAGGGCTCACTGGGCCTCAAAATCACGTGCCAACAAAGTGTTCCATCTCCAAATAAATCCATATAATTTTTTTAAAAAAATATGGAAATTTCAATACATTACAAGTATATCCATAAAATTAAAATTTATGAGCTTATCTAATCTATGTGTTAAATGGATTAAGTTCATTTAATTTTGTATGAAAACATATTTTCACTCTGGTATAGATCCTTTAATTTTTGGTCTAAATCTTTACTTTGGACCTAAAATGGATGCCTAATGAATTAGTAAAGGTTCCAAGGGTGTTTGGGGATTTTTTGAAGCCCAAAAACCATTTTTCGGAGAAAATAGACTCAGCGCATAGTTTAGAGTAAACTGTGTGGAATTCCACACAGTTTGAAAAATTGTGGGGATGGTGTTTTTTTAACAGACCCACCTCGCACGGTTGGAATACAACTGTGTGGCCTAACCATTCGAGCACCCCTATTTCCCAGGTACCCTTGCATGGTTTGTGCATGGTTTGAAAAACTATGGGGACCAAACCATTCGGATAGAGCAGTCACGCATGGTTTGTGCACAGTTTGAAAAACTGTGTGGACAAACTGTGCACAGGCTAATTTTCAGGGTAAATTTCCAATTTCTCCCTTAATGTTCTATTAACCCTCCTATATCTTCCCAACTCATAAACTAGCATGATTTCCCTCCATTTTCACCCATTTGGAGCTTTTGGAAGGCCAAAGATAGGGATCAATAGATCTCCTTCATCTGACATCCAACTGAGCTTCGATTCATCACGTTGGATATGAAACGATAAGTACCCAAGTCCTATTTTTCTATTCTTCTTATTTTTCTTTCTCGACCTAGTTATCCTTGTATGAAAGTTTTTCACCTTTTCTTAGATCTACTCCGATTCGAGTCAAATCAAGGTCCAATACTAGAGGAGAAGGATAAAAAAGCTCTAAATTCAGTGGTCTATAACTCATACCTAATGTTCTTTTTTTTGGATTGTTCATGTGGGTCCCACTGGTTTTTTGGAAGCCATTTCTTAAATTGAAATACCATGATTATACTTTATATAATCATATAGTTATTCTCTTTCCAAATATGTGATTAGTTGTTAGTGGTTACACCTACAACTTAATCCACCTCATGTCAAAGGTTATTCCATAATTGGGTTTTTAGTGTTTTTGACACGTTTGAGCCACCATTCAGGCGTGCCTTTGCTTAAACCTCATAAAGTTGAGCCTTTCCATAAAAAATGACTTTTTATTGATGAGAATCGCATAATGGCATGTACCATGTATTCTCACCACTTGAACCGCCTAAGGTAAGTGCTTTCATATTGATTATTTAATGTGAAATGTGGAATGGAAAGTATACTAAGTATATATCTTGGCCTTAAGAAATGAGTTGGAATTGTGATTACATATCTGTATCACCCCTTTCCATGTTAATGGATGGTAACAGAGTGAAACTATCTAATTTATATTCCTTAATGGTTAATTAAGACTTGATTAACTGGTTGTAATGCTACTTGGCCTATCCGCACTAATGGAAGACAAGTCTTGAACCAATAAGTAAATGGTTTCAACTCTACTTGAACTATCCACAGTAATGGAAGGAATGAATTGAACCAAATGAATTACCACATGATTACAATATCAAATAGGAATGGACTAACTTGAGCTCACCTTGGATTATGAGAGGATAATACCTTGGGTCTCGGAACCCCATTCCGATTCTAGGATGTAGTTTTGTTAGGTTGATTCCCACCTAAACTCCTATTCTTGTCTATTCCTTGGATGTCCAATATACAACTGTAGGGTCCTTTTCATTACTACAGTATACCTTGGACACACTCCTTGGATCCAACATTGGTTAGTAAGTTCCATGGTGAAATCCCATAGGGCCTTGTCTTTACTTACCCCTATTTTACCTTGGTTGATCACCTTGAAATCAGTAGGTGCGTTATTTGTGAAATGCCTTGGATTACGCTCCCTGGATTTCACTCTTACCCCTTAGCTAGACTTAGATAATACTGAGTTATTTTTCCATGATATTGATGTTACCCTGGTTATTACCCTATAACTCTCTCATTGTATATTATTTTTAGGTTGCCTTGTCTTCTATTGGGACCTTCAATACTTATACTATTACAAGGTGATGTCAGCACTAGCTATGCCTCATGTGACCTATTAACATTAAATGTGAATTACTTAATTAATGAATGGGTTACATGTTCGGACACCAACCAAGGGATGAACTAGGTACTGAGTATTTAGTTATTGTACTTCTTTCTTTACTTTATATATGCATTCCTAAACACTACAATATTACATTACACGGGCCAGATGTTATAGACACTGTTGGTGGTGGCCCATTGATATTTATCTCACACCCTCTTTAGGAACCATTTGGTACCCGGAGTATATTACATGGTTGCAGGTATTGACAATGGGATTCTTACAACTTCCAATACATGATTACGTGCTGTTAGGATGGAGCTTGATAGAAAATGACCGAGTTGGATCTCTGGATTCTTGGAGTAGTCTTTGTTTTCATTTACATTGTGGAATTTCTATGCCTATTGTCTTATATCCATGTTTTCTAGTTTTCTAGTGACATAACATTACATCATCATTGTTCTAGCTGATATAATGATTATTTTTCTCGTTTATCTACAGGATCAGTTTTCTTTTTCTGTTTATTTATATAATTTATATTGTTTCTACTATTTACTATTCCTTTATATTCTTTCTGTTGTGGTATACTATGCTAATAAGGGAATAGTATTCCCACGGACACACCCTAGTCCCTCGCTGTTAGTCGGCAACCTCTGACATTCGAGAAGATGCTCTTGAGTCCATGGGATCCACCAGGCTCGGGGCACCCGTTAAGTGGAATCTGGGTCCAGGATGTCACAATATGGTATCAATGGTGGTTTATTTTCTTTCTTTTCTAATTGGAGAGAATATAGTGGAGAATAGGAACACTAGTGACTTGGTCGTAAGTTGTTCTTGGGCATCACGAACCCATGTTCGGGGTAAAATCCAAGTTACCCAAAATGAATTCTTTGTTCAATTTTTCCTATTACAGTTGTTATTATTTCACCATTGGGTGATGCACATGTTGTATGGTGTGGTTGATTATTACTATTTTTGAGAATTTATTTCATCCTTCTACTGATGATATGGAGGCATAGAGAATTGTTACATGAATCATTATAGGAACCTTGAGTCCACATGTCATTCATCTTTCCATGCTATATAGGTGCATCTCACTACTTTGAATTTCTTGATATGCCTATGATTGTTGAGTGATGTTGTGATAGTTTGATTGTACTTTTTTTACTTTGGATGTGATTGAGTTATTTCCTGTCTCAATTCATGAGGTGTATGGGCCCTCATGGGTTGGGATGAGTAATTTTTTGAATCAAGCCACTGTATTACAAAGAAATGGGTGTTCTTTCTAGTGATAGGCGTATGTGAACTGATTCATCGGAAATGGATATCCATTATAAAGTGAATCCTGAAATATAAAATGAATTGGTTTTACATCCTTATCCCACCTTGTCATGTTTATGAATGGTAAAGGAGTGAACCTAAGAATTAACATCAAAATGAAATGAAACTTATAATTGATCACTTATCTATACCTAGCCATCTAAGAAGGTATTTTGGGTAGCATTCCTTGGGTAGTGGGTTTTATTACATTCAGTTTCCATTAGTGATTCTATCTCTTTGCTTCTACGCTTTTTATTTGGTTTGTGCTTAGCATTTGTAGACCAATGCCTCAGTGTCTTCCTTGTGTCATTCTCCAAGAGGGTGGTGATGAACACGCTCTAGAAATGGTGGGACCTAAGCCACTAGTCCTACTTCTATAAGTACCACTTGATTCACCACCTGCTGTACCTGATCTAGGCACTGATTCCCAAGTCTGTGAAAGTTTCCTACATTTGATGCAGTCCATGAAAGGTTCTATGCGGATTGTACCTACAATGGCTGATCAGACCCCTAAGTTCCAGCAACAACATCCTCCTACTTTCTTAGGGGATGGTGGTTCTCAGGATACTGAGTCTTGGATATAGGCCAAACTATCTATCTTTGAGTATATGAAATCACCTCCAGAGTAGAGAGTCAATCTTTCTACATACATGCTTTAGGATTCAGCCAAGTGTTTGTGGGATGTGGTTAGCCAGGAAAATCATCATTAGGGAATGTTATGGGTTGACTTATAGACTGCCTTCTATGATCAATTCTTTTCTCAAGCACTGAGAGATGATAGAGTCAGAGAGTTCGTGAATCTCAAACATGGTTCTATGTCAGTGATGGAATATTCAGCATTTTTCACTAATTTACATTGCTTTACACCACTTCTAGTTGGTGATGAGATTTCATGTGCTAAATGTTTTGAGGATGGGATCCTGTATGCCATCTGAACTCAGGTGAATATATTTCTCATTCCTACCTTTTATGAAATAGTTGATCAGGACCTTATCACTGAGTGTAACATGAGAGACGACATGAGTACCGGGTTTAAAGGATCAATGCCACATCAGGCCAGTAGTTCTTTTGGAGGCAGGAAACGATCCTTTGAGGTTTCTCATCAAGGCAGTGGTGGCCATAGTATCTATTTTGATAGCTTCGTGGTGTTTCATAATTGTAGAAGATCAGGGAATAAAACCCCCAATGTGATAGATACCTTATAGAGTGATGAACTTGTGGCCATATGGGTCATCTTCAGTGATTTTGTAGGACCTTTCCACCAGCTTAGAGTGGAAAAGGATCAATTTCAGCTCCAACTTAAGGAGAGAGTTCTTTTACGCCACATTAGGTGGGAGTTGGAATTACACCGATAGGTTCAACCATGGAGGAGGACGTGGCCGTGGTAGTCCAACACCTGATTACCAGCCATACCAGTAGATCAGTCATGATTGTGGTAGTCCATCTATTGAATAGGGTCATGGATTAGGTCAGTTGGATGATTTATATCCAATATCAAAGGATCAATATGTAGGACCATCTATAGTATTAGGCACTATTCTAGTAGCCTCTACTATTGTCTCTACTTTATTTGATATAAGAACTTCAAAATATTTCATTTCTGTATCAATTGGGGAAAGTATTGGACAAGAGATACTGTATCACTATGGTGTAATGACCCTCAATACACCATTGGGAATACGAACGAAGGGCATACACCAGTGTAGGGACTGTCCCCTTGAGGTTGGTAGTTACCCTTTCTTGTGGAATCTATTTGTTCTCGTGATGATGAGATTCAATGTTATTCTCAGGATGGACTGGTTAGTCCACTATCACGACTTTGTAGATGGCTATCACCACCGAGTCTCTTTTACATCACCAGAGGGAAGAATTTATCTTTTCAAAGGTGATTGGGATGTCCAAGCTGGGAGAGATGGACCGAAGCATCATTGTTTAGGTGGAGTGGCTGCCTAGATTGAAAATATTTTCATGGAGGATCTGGGTTTCCTTCAAACTGATTTCCCTCTAGTAGTTGATCATTTCAGGGAAGTATTTCCTCCCAAATTTTCTAGATTACCACCTTAGATAGAGGTAGAGTTTACAATTGAGATAGTTCTAGGAGCAGCTCCAGTGACTATTTCTCCATACAAGATGACACCTACTGAGCTTTAGAAGATCAAGAGGAAGATAGAGGACCATAATGCCAAAGGATTTATACAGCCTCGTACATCCTCTTGGGGTTCACCCATGATTTTTGTTAAGAGGGCGGATGAGACTCTTCGTTTAGGCATGGATTACAAAAGGTTGAACCAGCTTATAATCAAGAATTAGTATCCACTTCCTTGAATAAATGATCTCCTTGACCAGCTCTTAGGAGCAATGGTGTTCTCTAAGATCGACCTAGGATTGAGTTATAATCAGGTGAAAGTCAGACCATTAGACATACCTCATAAATCTTTTCATAGAATGTATGGTTTGTATTAGTATCTTGTTATGCCATTCGTTCATATGAACGTGACTACCATTTTCATGGCCTTGATGAATAGGGTTTTCCTCCCCAATTTGGACTCTTTTGTTGTGGTCTTTTTGGATGACTTCTTGGTGAATTCTCGCACTCATAACGACCTTATAAAACATCTTGAGATCATTCTGTGTAAGCTGAGAGAGCATCATCTTTGTGCTATGATTTCTTAGTGTGACTTATAGATCAATAAGGTCTATTTCTTGGGTCATATAATTTCAGAATTATGAGTGTCTATTGACCCTGAAAAGGTTAGTGCTATAGTTTCTTAGGATCATCCAAAGAATGTGTTTGATATCAGGTGTTTCTTAGGGATTTATAGATATTAAATGTGTTTCATACAAGACTTTTCTCATATTTATTCCCCTCTTATTTGTCTTACAAAGAAAGGTGTCAAGTTCACAAGGCCAGAAGTATGTGAGAAATCCTTTCAAGAGCTGAAAGGGAGTCTTCTATTATCACCTATTCTGATTCTTCCAAACCTAGAAAAGGTTATATCATCTTTTGTGATGCATCAGGAATTGTCCTAAGAGTAGTGTTGATTCATGAAGACAAAGTCATTGCATATATATCTAGATAGTTGAGGCGTCACGAGAGAAATTACCTGACACATGAACTCGAGCTAGCAGTAGTTGTCCATGCCTTATGTTCCTGGAGACATTATCTATTGGGTGAACACTTTTTTTTGTATACAATTCACAAGAGCCTCAAGTATATATTTTCTTAGAGTGACTTGAACCTCATACAATATAGATGGGCTGGATATTTAAAATACTTAGTTTTTTAGCTTGCCTATATGTTTGGAAAGGGAAATGTCGTTGCTGATGCATTGATATAGAAAACTCAAACACATGCCATACATGAAGCCAGTGATGAATGGAAGTTAATGGCCCTATTTTTTGAGCTTCATCTAGAGTTTCATGAAATTCACAGGTAGTATTACCTCTCATCCTTAATAGTTATCACTTCCCTCCTTGATAAGGCGAATAATAGAATGTTTTCAAATCCCAAAAGTTTGGTTCTTCATGAGAGTATATAAGGAGATAACCCACCTACATATTTGTCGATGAAATCATATGTTTACGTGGAAGTATATGGGTTCCTATATATATGAGAGAGGAGTTGATAAAAGGGTCCCATGCTTCTTAGTGGGTAGTTTATCCAGGCATCTTAAAGATGCATCGAGATATGTGACACCAATACTGGTGTCCTGGAATGAAATGTCAGATTGTAGGCTCCATCACTAGGTGTTCCACCTATCAGAAGGTGAAGGTAGAGCACTAAAGACCTATAGGCTTGTTACAACCACTTACAATATTGGAATTAAAATGGGAAGATGTTTCTATGGATTTTTTAGTCATCTTACCTAGGTCACTGAGGGGTAGTGATGCTATCTGGGTAGTCATTGACCGACTAACAAAATCATCCCTCTTCATTCCTATTAGGGAGACGTTATTAGTTGATGAGGTAAGAAGACTTTATGTACATGAGATCATATGACTACATGGGGTTCTACGTACTATCATTTCAGATAGGTATTCTCATTTCACTTCATGGTTCTGGCAGGGTTTGAAGAAATCTATGGGGTCTCAGGTGCTTCTAAGCACATATTTTCACCCTCAGATCGATGGGAAATCGGAATGGATGATACAGGTTCTAGTGGATATGCTCTGAGCATGTGTCCTTGATTTTTATGATTCTTGGGAGAAGCATATTCCTCTTATCGAGTTCACTTATAATAATATTTTCTAGGTGAAAAATCAGATGGATCCTTTTGAGGTCGTATATGGTAGTCCATGCCATTCACCCATATGCTGGCTAGAGGTAGGTGAGGAAGCCCTACTAGGTCCTCGTCTCATTTGGGAGACTTCAGAATAGGTCCATTATATCAAGAAGTGTATAAATATTGACCAGTCTAGATAGAAATATTATGTCGATCACCGTCGATGACCTCTTATGTTCGAGGTTGGGGATAGTGTTTTTCTTTAGGTATCACCCAAGTTATGGAATATACAATTAAGGAATTCGGGAAAGCTATCGCCTCATTATGTCAGGCCGTTTGAAATTCAAGAGAGAGTTGGGATGGTATCCTATCGATTGCTAATACCTCTGAGGTATCGTGCCATGCATGATGTCTTTCATTTCTCATGGCTTCTCCAATATCATGACGACCCATCTCATACTTTTGATCCTGAGGAAGTTGAGTTAGATACCGATGCTACCTTTGAGGAGTATCCAGTATGCATTGTTGACCGAAGCATGAGGGCTCTCTGAGGCAAGTTTTTCCCTCTTGTATGGGTGCTATGTAATCACAGTTGAGTATAAGATGAGATTTAGGAGAGGGAAGCCAATGTACGTGCCTAGTGTTCAGATTTTTTCTCAGTCAGTGTTTCTTTACCCTTGAAAGGATAACTCAGGGGAGAGTTATTTTAAGGGGGGAAGACTGTAAGAACCCAGTTTTTCACTCAGGTATGAATCCTTTATGGTTCGGTCTAAGTATTTACGTTGGACCTAAAATGGATGCCTTATGAGTTAGTAAAGGTTATATGGGTTTTCAAGGATTATTAAGAGCCCATAACCCAACTTTTTTGGAGAAAAAAGACTTTGTGCACCATTTAGAGTAATCCATGTAGAGTTTATCACATTTTGGAAAACCATGCAGATTGTGTTTTTTCGGACCGAGCCACCTCACATGGTTGGAACATGGCTGTGAAAAATAACTGTTCAAGTGACCCTTTTTCCTAGGTACCTATGAATGGGTTGAGAACAGTTTGACAAACTGTGAAAACCAAACCGTTCAGACAGAGCCATCCCACACAGTTTGAACATAGTTTGACAAACCGTGCACATGCTAATTTTCTGGGTAAATTTCCAGTTTCTCCCTCAATGATCTATTAATCCTCCTCCTTATTCCCAACTCATAAACCAATGGTATTTTCCTCCATTTTCACCCATTTGGAGATTTTTGAAGATGAAACATAGGGATCAAGAGATCCCCTTCTTCTAGCATCTGATCGAGCTTCCATTCATCACGTTGGATGCGCAACGGAAAGTCCCCGAGTCCTCTTTAACCACTATTATTCTTTTTCTCTATTGACCTAGTTATCATCATATGATAATTTTTCATCTTTTATTAGATATACTTTGATATAAGGATAATCAAGGTCCGATAATAGAGTATAAAGATTGTACAACCCTAAGGTGGGTGGTCTATAACTCATCCCTAAATTTATTTATTTTTGGAATATTTGTGTGGGGATCACCAATTTCATTGGAAGATGTTTCTTAAATTAAAATTCCATGATTATACTTGATTGAATCATATGGTTATGATATTTCTAAACATGTGATTATTTGTTAGTGGTTACACCTACAACTTAATTCGCCTCATGTTGAAGGCTATGCCATAATTGGATTTTTAGTGTTTTTGACACGTTTGAGCCACTGTTCGGGTGTGATTTTTCTTGACCTTCCTAAATGTGAGCCTTTCCATAATAAATGACTTATTATTAATGATAATATCATAATTAAATGTACCATGTTTTCTCACCACTTGTCCTACCTATGGTAAGTGCTTTTAAATTGATTATTAAATGTGAAATGTGAAATGGAAAGTTTACTATGTATATATCTTGGCCTTAACAAATGAGTTTTAATTAAGGTTACATGTCTTTAGCACCCCTTTACTTGTTAATATAAGGTAGTTAAATGAACCTCTATAATTGATATGCCTTAATGGTTAATTAAGACTTGATTAAATTGTTGAAATGATACTTGTCCTATCCACACTACTGGAAGATAAGGGTTGGACCAATAAGTAAATGGTTTCAAATCTACTTGACCAATACATAGTAATGGAAGGTAAGACATGAACCAAATGAATTACTACATGATTAAAAAATGAAATGGGAATGGAAAAAATCAAGATCGCCTTGGATTCGGAGAGGAGAATACCTTGGGTCTTGGGAACCCCATTCCGATTCAAGGATGTAGTTTTGTTAGGTTGATACAAACCTCGAATTCAGTTCTTATTTATTCCTGGGATTCCCGTTATACTACCGCAAGTTCCTTTTCATTAATATAGGATACCTCAGATACAATCCTTGGATCCAACATTGGATAGTAGGTTCTATGGTGAAATCCCATAGGGACATATCTTTTCTTATCCCCATTTTAGCTTGGTTGATCACCTTGAACTTAGTTGGTTCCTTATTGTGGAATTCCTTGGATTATGCTTCTTGGATTACACTCTTAACCCTTGGCTAGACTCAGATACAACTGAGTTAGATCTCTATGAGATTTATGCTGCCTTAGTTATTACCCTGAAACTCCCTCACTATATATCATTTTTAGGTTTACTTATTATGTCTTGGGACCATCACTACTTATACTATAATGAGGTGATGTTAGTGATGGATATGAATTATGTGACCTATTAAAATTAAATGGTAATTACTTAATTAATGAACTGGTTACATGTTTGGACACCAGCTGAGGGCTGAAGTAGGTTCTGGGTATTTAGTTATTGTACTGCTTGCTTTACTTTATATATGCATGCCTGTGCACTGCTATATTCCATTACACATGTTAGATGTTATAGACACCATTGGTGGTGGCCCACTAATATTTATCTCACACCCTATTAGGTATCTGTTTTGTACCTAGAATAGATTACATGGTTTCATTTATTGACAAAGGGAAGCATACAACTTCTAACACTTCATTGCAAGCTGTTAGAATGGATCTTGACAAAAAATGACTGAGTTACATCTCGGGATGCTTGGAGTAGTCTTTGTTTTTGTTTAATTTGTGGAACTACTATTCCAATTATCTTGTATCCATGTTTTATAGTTTTCTAGTGACATGAAATTACATCATTGTTGTTCCAGTTGATACAGTTATTATTTTCTTATTTATCTACTGAATCAGTTTGCTTCCGCTATTTATTTATATCATTTATATTACTTTCACTGTTTATTATTCTTTTATATTCCTGCCATTGTTATATACTCTGATAATGAGGGCATATTCTTCCCATATACACCCCAGGCCCTCGCTGCTAATCAGTATCCTCTGAAATTTGGGAAGATGCACGTGAGTCCATGTGACCCACTAGGCTCGGGGCACCCGTTAAGTGGCATCCGAGTCCTAGATGTCACAACTATTTTTTGTCTTCCTGAAAAAAATATAATTATCCTTTATTACTAAATTATAGGAAATTTTATTCAAACATAAATTTATATATAACTTTGTCTTATATTATAGAGAAATAAAATTGGTTGAGTAGAAATTGAGGAATTTAATTGGGGAATTTTAATAAAATAGTTTACTATGTGAAATATGTATACTATAGTTGAATTAAAGGAAATATGATAAAAGTTTGATCATGTATTATATTAGTCTAAAAAGTAATCATGATAAAGGAGGATGGTAGATCAATTTAATATGAGAGTTTTACATAGTGAATTTGTGATGATAATAACATAATAATTTTTTAAAAGGGACTAATTCATCATATTCTCCTCCTCCTTGATATCTCTTGATATTTTCCTTATATGGTGAATATATTAATGATAAATGATCAAATTTTATAGATTTTAATGAATTATCATAGTATGTTCTATAAATATTTCAAATTACTAAGACATGAATAATTTTAACGATAATTTATCTTTAGTGTTTGGTAACATGTTAAAGTATTGAAACCCTTATTTTTGTTTATCTTCTATTTTATGGTGTTAATTTTATGTATTATGAACTTTAACATGGGGTCATATCAAATGGAATGGGAGTCATTCCACTTTTTGGACTTCCTGCCTTTGGCCTTTATTTTTATAATCCTCAAAATAGTGACTTACATGAGGGTTATAATAAATAGAATGGTAGGTGTACCAATCACTTGAGTCTATGTACTTAAATCTGGAGTGTTCCACAAGAGTCTCACTAAAATGTCACAAGTCATTCCAATTGTAAAATCGGTCATGCCAAAATTCTTTTAAAAGTGGGTAAGTTTATGTAGTTTATGAACGTTGATTTATTGATGATTTTGATGATAAGATTTGATATTTCATCTTGAAAATATATTCAATTGAAAAACATGTGTAGATTCTAAGGAAGCATGTCGAATTAGTTTATTTTTATTATTAACTATAATATTGGACATTAATTTTATTTATTTTTGATATATTATGATATGAAAAATGATTTTTCTAGATTTTGAGAAATCATGATTTTGATTAAAATGTATTTTTTTTGAAAAATTGGGTTTTCTAAAAATACCCATAGAAAGGGTTTGATCTTGATAAATAGTTTTAGTGTGATTTGTTTGTAATTTATTACATAGTGTGTGAGTGCATGAATAGAAAATGGATTTCCAGTGAAAAATATTTTAAAACCACTGAACTTGATTCATGGTAATGTGGATACTCTTAGTTCATGCATGAAGGTGAGAAATGGTAAATTTAACAAAGTTCATATGACTACCCCCACTTCTTGTCATTATAAAATTGATAGTTTGGAGTTATCGTGTGAATGAGTGATGGCTTGTTTAGTCATTGGATTAGATGAATGATAATAAAAACATGGTTATGAAAGTGATGAATTATCATAGGTAGCTATATGGATTTATTTAGATTTAATTATCCTCTATATTATCCTTAAAATGAGTAGATTATTCGGGAATGATAAGTTTTTTATGATGATTTTAGGAAATAGGTAGTTTCTAATGAGACCTTAAAAAAATGTGGAGTTTTTTAAATTATTTTTTCAAAGGAAAATTAAGATTTATAAAATAAGTTGATATAAAGGTTTTAATGTAGTTTCTTTTCAAAATGTTGTTTTTGAAATGTTTAGGTATGGTTTGATTTGATGACTTATATATTATAATGGTTTTGATAAATAAATATGTTTATATAAAAATTTATTTGATTTATTATTATTGATTGAAATTTAATTATTAGGTTTTCCCATTCATGGAAGCATATTAGAGTCATTGTGGATATCATACCAAGTATAAACAAGCACCTACTTGTACACATTAATATACATGTGAACATTATTTTTTATGATGATAGAAAATTAAAGTCTTTATTATTCATTAGTGTTGAGCCATATATCCATGTTTTATATGTTATGTAATAATTAGTGTCTTGGGGTTAGATTTATTTAATTTATTTGTGTTGGAAGATGGACTCATTTTCTTTCTTTCAATGTTGGTTTTGTAAAACCCAAAATCTTTTTTTTACAAAATTATATTTTAATAATGATTTTTAATAAAATGTATTTTACAAACCATATATATTTATTATAATTTTTTAAGTAAATTCATTCTCTAAATGGTTTATTTTACCCCTCTAAACTAGTTTTCATCCATTTACAATCAGGGAGTACACTTGTGGCTTGTAGCATCCCGAATCAAATCTTTGGATACTAGACCTTAGGTGAGTGTTAAAAACTGGTATCGAAGACCAAGTTTTTTAATTGTGTTGAGTCATGGGATGATTGTGTAGATATGGATTATAGGATTATTTTCACTATAAATATACCTATAAATAGACATAACTAACCTTATTATGGAAAACTATTAGTTACCTAGAAATTTAGGTAGAATGAGGGGTTGATGATGACCTCATAGGTTTGTGTCAAGTTAACCCATGATGGGTTAGAATATGAAATATTTAATGCATTATATTAGGGATGGTGATAATTATATCACATGATTATGGTTTTAAATAAAATATATTTTTTTTGAAAATGGAATTCCCATGATTTAATAATTTATGGTTTTTTCAAAAAGAAATTTTAATAGAATGCAATGAGAAATTATTTGAATTATTATGAGAAATTTTTTGGAAATGGTATTAGCCAAAATAAAAGTATAATAAGACACTTGATATAATTCGTAGTGAAATTTTTGTAACAATAAATTATTGATAGATTATATGTTCTTAAATGAATTATTCAAAATGTTATAGAACTATATCACCTATAAGATCTGTTTCAAATCATGGAAGAATAGTAATGTAAGATTATCCCTTGGAACCACAACTTGTAAACAACTTCATCCTAGAAATATAAATAATTATGAAATATATAAATAAATATATTTCTGTAGAGGTGGTTTGGGCCTCAAAAGTTTATAAATAGAATCCTACCCCATTTGGAGGAGATGTTGGACTAGTGAACATAGAAGAGTGGTCAGAGAATACCAACCATATATGCTAGTTTTCATGAATATATGAGACCCAAAAAGTTATGTTTGAATCATATTTTAAGAATGTACTAACTTGTAAATGGTGAAGTTGATGATGGAAGCAAGACTATATAAGGAGATTAACCATAAGGTTACCATACGATCTTTAAAACTAGTATTTTCATGAGGAGTTTAAAGTAGATAAATCTTAGGATTTTTTTATTTTGAGAAGGGAAATATTATTATGATAGAGTATTAATTAATTTTTTTAATAATTGGTATGTGTTGGAGTTGGTGATAAATGATATCCTTAAGGCATAGTGGTTTGAGATATAGTTGATACTAGAGATATGATCAAGAATTATTTTACAAAAATTACCTACATAAATGAAGGAGGTTAATAGGGTGAATATAATAGAATTGAACATAGAAACAATATGAAATTTTTGAACTTTTATTCCACAAAAACATGTAATGAGAAATTCCTTCAATGGTCTGAAAATGAAGTGGAAGGAATTATAAGAGAAGTCAAAAAAATCTTCTTCTCAATTTTTCCAATGAATAAGTCTACTAGATTTCTTCCAATATGGTGGAATGGAGAATAAAATATCAAAATATATGAATCCAACTCTTTCTTGATTCAAGTGTTGGAAGGTGATTCATATGAAGAAGTATTATGAGTGACTCTCAAGGATGAATAATGAATCATCTATCCTAATATAGGGAATGATGATACAGGTTGATAGATCAAATTAAAATTATCTAAGGACTCACGGTAGAGTGGGGAGGCCACATTAGAAGGAGTGTTTAAAAACTTAGAAGAGTCATAGAAAGTCTTTGTAGATGAGTAAGCATTAGAGGAGGAGAATATTGATACTAGAACTTCTATAGTAAGAGGCACCATTATGATCTTTTCTTAAATTATTTATACATTTTTAATATTTATGTATCACATTAATTTATTTTGACATGATTTTTTGATCAATTTGGGTTGTGAGTGGAGTTGATTCCATATTTTAGGAAAATTTATACCTCAATAATTGAAAGAATAAGTTAGTATTTAAGTGTCCATCCTATTCCATTATGAATAACAATATATAAGTATAATAGGAATTATTATTCCTTAATAAAAAACATATGATCTAATTATCTAGTCTTAAATTGACTATTATAGTCAAAGAGTTCTCTTCAAAGTACTATATTGGACTATCTATACATTCAAGGGATAATGGGATATTCATGAAAGTAGGGTGTGCCTAATAGATAAGGATGTTAGATTCATATAAAGTCAACTGGATGGGCTAGTTCATAAATAAATGAAAGGTAGGGATTGATCTAAACTTCTAGTGGTGGTGGATCAGTATCCATATGATTTCCTATTGTATTTCTTATATTATCTCCAAGGATATATGTTTAATTTTCTATTAACCCAGTTCCTAGGACAATCCTTATCTCTCTACCAGCTTGTCACATAAATCCAATGAAATTATGATAGTTAAAGGTGAAACCAAATGATATTTTTTTAAAGAGATGATGCCTTGTTCAAAGAACAAGACACAAAATATAATTATAAAAAATTAGAGGATTAAAAAAGTCTAAATGATAGAATAATTTTACAATAATTAACACGAAAAGGGAGAAGATCATTTGGAAGTTCAACCATCCATGTAATGTCTGGGTTAACACCCCTATTAACAAGGCTGTTTTCCACCCTGTTGGCTTCATGGAAGGCATGAATGACAATATAACTGATCTCCCTAAGCGATTGAAGAAAACTCATCCAATGAGTAGTGAGTGGTCCGGAAAGATTCACCACTCTATTCTAAATGGTCTGGAAAATTGTGGTCGAATCACCTTCAATCACAATATTATTCCAGTCCTGTTGTTTGGTGAAAGAAACGACATGAACCACACTCATCATTTCATATTTCATAGATGAAGAGATACCACAACTACCCTAGATGAAACCAAGGCATTTCACAACGTGGTCTTTGAAAATATCCCCACAACCTGATGGACCCAGATTTCCCTTAGAGGCGCCATCCACATTCACTTTAATCCATCTAAGGAGTGGGGCTTGCTAGAACACTTCAAAATTATACCTAGTTTGATGATAGATACTGTAAACCCTGAGATGATGAATAATATCAAAGTCCTTGACAGTGTTGTAACATCCCACCTTCTGAATCAAGGTATCTTCACGAATAACAATGAGTATCCACATCTGACCTAAATTTATGTTGAATGATGAATTTATATGAATGAGAGAATTTATACCATACCAGATCACACATAGGATCTCCACAACAACAGCTAGGAAAAGATTAGTGATTTGTGAGGAGGCTTCAATGTCCACATAGTGCTTTAGATGTAAGGTGAGAGAGTCAATCCAAATCCATCTACAATAAAATATGACAATAATATATTTCCAAAGGGTAGAAGCTATAACACAAGACAGAAAAAGATGGTTAGTATCTTCCCTTTGTTGGTTACATAGGTCACATTTAGAGCAAATATGAATCCCAAAATCTTGGAGGCAAACATCAGTGGGGACTTTATTGTGAGAAGTTCTCCAAACAAAAGTAAAACTCTAAGTCTTAATCAAAGTATTATAAAAAGATTTTATCCAGCTAAAATTTCTATCCAAATTTTGAAAATTGTGATTGTAATTTTTTTTGGAGTTAAGAAAACCGTTATGAAAAGGTTCCCATAGAAGGATATCATCAAAGCTGGAATTGTGATAATTATCAATGATATGCATAATGTTATCAGGAGGGTTAGGGATTTGAGAATTTAACACCTCCCTGATAGTACAATTAGTGTTCTCTGGTAAATTATTATGGGGGATGAATGGAGATTAAAAGGGAACCTGTCCATTTTTATAACAAAAAATTAATGGAAGAATCATTTTTAACCATCTATCTGGAATTAATCATAATGTTGGAAAAGGTATGTCTAACAGAAGTCTAGATATAAGAGCTAATATAGCACATGGTCCCCTTCTTTATCTTATCAAGGAAACACTTTTCGAAAATGACAATGGTTGGTGAATTGTTATGAAGGAGGTTATAAGTTAATATGGATTGCAAGGCTTCATTTAAAATATTATGGTTCTTAATGAAAAGGACACCTTTTCCTAGAGTCTTACAATAATTATTCTAGGGGATGGTCACAATTTTCCAATCCAGCGTGCTTATAGACAAAACAATTTTTTTTATATAAACATTTATTTTTTTGAGGAGACCAACAGGCTATTTGTAGACCATCAAAGAGTAAACCATTTTAGGGACAATAGTGGATTTAACTAGACCGATTATTCTATCCATGGAGAGGGATTTACCCTTCTAAGAGGCGAGCTGGCTGAGGATTTAGTCCACAGTTTTGGAAAATAATTAGATTTAGGTCGACCCAAAAAATGGGTACTGCAAGTTAAGTGAAGGGAAAAGAGCCTTCTTTGATACTTAAGTGATTGATTATAGAACTTTTTCTCATAGAGGGAAATTTTTTTCCAAATAAAACAAAATATTTGTTCTAGCTAATGTTTTTTCCAGAGATATCTTCATAATGGGAAAGGGCCTTTTTTAGATTTTGAATGTCCCTTTTATCTCCTTGTAGGAATAGTATAATATCATCAGTATAGAGGAGATGTGTGGGTACATTTATGTTTCTATAAGCATTAATAGGTTTGATTTCATTTTAATCAACAAGGAGGGGGAGTAATCTACTAAGGTAATCTTATATGATAGAGAAAACAATGGAAGAAAGGAGGTCACCTTGCCTAACTCCCATGGTGAATTTGAAGTAACCCTTAGGGGATCCATTGACAAGGATGAACATAGTGACAGAATTGAAGAGAGTCTTAATCTTGCCAATGAACGAGTCATTGAAACCAAATCCATGAAGCACTTTGAAAATAAAACCCCAGTTAATGGTATCAAATTCCTTCATAATATCAAGTTTAATAGAAATATTGCCTCCTCTAGTAGACCTATTTAAGTTGTTAGTACATTCAGAGTCAATAAATATATAGTATTGAATAGTCCTATCCTTGGTAAAGCAAAATTGATTCCAGGAGACAATTCTACTGCTTATCTCAGTAAGCCTTTTGGCAAGGAGTTTGGTGGTGGTTTTGTAAAGGGAATTAATGAAAGAAATAGGTCTAAAAAGATGAATCTCATATGAATTTATCTCCTTGGGAATTTAAGATATAAATTGTGCGTTAAATCCATTGGGAAGCCAACAATTTGAAAAAAAGGTTTTAAAAATTTTAAAAACATCAGATTGGATGACTTCCCATAATTACTGATAAAACCCATTGCTAAAACTATCATGGCCTGGGGTGCTGTCTAGTTTGAGACTAAAGACATTGTCTTTTATTTCATAGTAAAGATGAATGATTAGTAGATAAGTATTATCTTCCCTATTAACCAAAACATTAATGAAATCAGGTAATAGATCCTTGTTGATATCCGATCCATTGAAAATATTTTCAAAATAAGTGGAAAAATGATTAGCAATACCTTCCTCAGTATCAATGAGGTTGTCCCCTTATCTAAGAAAAGTAAGATGCCTAATAACATTCCTAATTATTTACAAATAATTGTAAAATTTAGTGTACCTATAACCATACAAAATCCATTTAGTTTTGAAAACTTTCTTATGCATGTTATCCTTATGGGAAAGCAAAGCATTATGTTTTATTGAAGTATTTATTTCTTGTTTTGGATCCGCAGTGAAGATAGAAAATGTACTGGAGTTTTGAAGTTGGGTTAGTTCATTTTTAAGCGAGGAAATGTCACCATCATTCTTCTTGGATTTATTAATGCACCAAACTTTGAGGTACTGTTTAAGATGTTTGAGTTTGGAAATGAAAGTAGAAGAGTCATTGTGATGTTGTATAGACATCCAATTTTTTTTATAATGCTAGAACACTCAAGATCAAAGGACCAAGAATTATTAAATCTGAAGGGTATAGAGTGATTTGTGATTTTAGTGTAATACTAACAATTATGGGATGATGATCAATGTTCTGCCTATGGAGGGTTATTCTAGAGATAGTGTTCCAATTATTCAAATAAGATTTATTTTTGAACGCTCTATCTAATTTTCTAGTGACCACCCTATTGTAATGTATTCTATAACAAGTGAACATGGTGCCCATAAGGTTGATTTAAAAAAGGTTACTATCCTAGATCGAAGCTTTGAACTCTCACTAAGATATAGAAGAGTTATTTTGTCCCAATTTCCCATTGGAGTTGAGGATAACATTGAGGTCACAAATTAAAAACCATGGGTTATGGATATTACTGGACAAGAAATAAAGGTCATTCCAAAGAATTATTATATCTTTGTATCTATTATTAGAAAAGATCATAGAGAAAAATATGTAAGACTACTCAAACAATAAATCACAAGTAATTATTTGCTCTCAAATATAAAAAATATTCACATTTTGAAGTGAGGAGTGATGAAAAACCAAAGTGTTTCAGTAGAAGTACCCTCTTTGGAAGCACCTAAAAAATTATAACCATAGGAGTAGAGATGCATGGTTTTTGAGGCAAAGTTAACTTTATGATCTAAAATAGAAAAATCTTAGGTCTATGAGTCATAATAATTCTTTTTCGAATAGTAAAAGTGGTATGGTTTGAGATATCATTGCAGTTCCAAAAAATAAGATTCATTAGAAACTAGATTTGGAGAAACCCCTTTTTTTACTTCCAGAGCCTTTTCACCTAAAAGATCTTCTGACATTTTGTGTTGAGGATAGACTAGATTTTTTACCCTATTTTCCATTAGAATAAATTGGTAAAACATTATCATCATATGTACTCCCATACTTATCAGTTGCATTAGGTTGAGAAGCCTTCAATGGAGAAACCATTGGGATTCCACTTAATATAGTTGACTGATTTTCATTATTCTTCAAAGTGGGAGCTATTCTGTGTGTGCCAACTATCTTAGGGAGTCCTTCAAGATGAAAATTTACAGAAGTTGGCACCGAAATAGAAACAGAATTTGGAAGAAATGAACTTGATTTGTTATATGAAATACCCGACGTATCAGTATTGTTTTGGGAAATCGGGTTTGAGGGGGGAAGAGGGACTCGTGTCACCGTGGAGGCCTCCTTCAGCCTGGGGTCTAGTTGGGCTAAGAAAATCCTAGATTCAGATTCCAGACCCTCATCCTGCTATAGCATGGGACTAACTATAGCAATCTATGAAGTGGAGTCCCCTTCTATTTCTTTCATTAAGGTGGCCTTATCACATGTGTCTGCATTAAACATATCAGTTTCATTTGAGTCAATGACCCCAATAAAGAAAATCTTATGGGACTCCTCCAATAACAGCTCAGATTGAGACTGTTTGATGATCACAATGATCATTTTTTCAATGTTTTATAATATAACATGCTCTTCATTAGAATATTCATCTTCTTCCACAAGTTCATCCCAATATTTTCTCTAGTTTTCTTCAATCAGGTTAGGGTAAGCTGGTTTCTTCACCCAAAATTCATTCTTTTTCTTTGGAGTGTCAGGTTTACCCAAGAAAATACCCTTTTCCTTCCTATTTTTCCTAACCTTTATCCTGTCATTATCCTTAGTATGGAAAACTTGGATTTTCACTACTCTACCATTTTGGATGGAATTCCCCACAATCTTACATAGTTCACAAAATGGGGGAATTTGCTCATATTTAACTCTAAATTCTATATTATAATCATTTGCATTAAATCGTATAAAATTATAGAGTTAAAATCCAGGTTGATTTCTACCATGACCCATGAAAATAGGCCTAATTTAGCATACAAAGTAAATTGATCAATTTTAAGGGGAGAACCTATATAGGAAGCAATATCATTCAAGATATTAGGTTTCCAGAAGAACCAATTAAGACCGTACAGACGAATAAAAACCTATGAAAAAGTATTCTTATGTGTGTGAGGATTAAAAGCATTGTCCCATTATGATATTTAGAGGTGACCAGGTTTAAGATGAATGTTTTGAAACTTCTAGACTCGATCTAACTCCTCCTGATATTTCAATAGGATATGAAAATACCCACTGCCAATTGGCACTAAATTCCAGTCAGAGAAGCCTTAATAGTGAGCGATTCTCAGTTTAAGTTCAGTATACATCCAAGGTTTATCCCCCTTAATATATGAAGTACAACCCAAAATAAAGAATTTACATAACTGCGTATGCTATTGAAGGGCGTTGGGATCCACCTCAACTAAGAAACGACCATCATCCAATTTCTTGCATAATAGTGGTTTCGCAAGGGAAGTTTTGGATAGATCCATACCATTAAGAGCTTCATGGTCATAAATAACTCTTGTTATTTCAATCAATGAGTAGAAAAAGGTGTCCTCTGGAAAGGTTTTTTCCTTTTTCAATTTTCCACCACTTCCTTCAAACAATCGCTCCTATTCTGGGTCCAAAGAATCCATTATCTTGTTGATCTATAATGATGAGGCATGCACAGAATGAAGGTTGTATGGATTAGGGTTTATCGATGAGAAAAGGTTTGTTCACCTGAGAGTTTTCATAAGGAGAAGATCTTCTATTTTTCACTCAAATATCCACTGGTAATCATGCAACCAGATGAGGTTAAGTGGAATGGATTCATTAAAATGAATGTTTTCCCTTGGGTAGTGCTAGATTTATTTTCTAGAAAGTTTGATGAAAACATATATTATTTAAATCAATAATAAAAAATTGTACTAGGAGATAGTGAAAAAATCCATTTCCCAAAATTGATTTTTTTTGATCCATTTGGTCTGGGTATCATTAATTATGGGTAAAATAAGAGGATATGATAAAAATAGGTTTTTATAGTTGATATGACCACTATGAGTTTTTTTTCATGTGTTTTATAGGTAACAGTACAATTACAAAGTTCATGGTATTAATAAATTAAATCTTTGATGTGACCTAGGAAAGAAAAGTGGGAATCACTAAAAAGGGGGTTGAATTAGTGTGACCAATTTTTTACTATAGATCTAAAAAAAGTTATTGTTCCAATTAAATCATAATATCATGAAGTAACCAATCAAATGATATTTATAAGAGAAATATTGAGAATAGGAACAATATAAGATGAAATAGATTTACAAAGTTCACCATCTCTTTTTATAGAGTGGCTATGTTATTTGTTCTTAATATTTGTGATACCACCTCACATGTATTAATTTATTATCAAATATTATTATATTATTTTTGAGAAATAATATTGTTTTTAACTTTACTAAAATAATAAAAAATAAAATTATGTATGAAATTACAAATATGAGTTTCAATTATGTTAATTAATATTCATTAATCCTCCTCAAGTGACAATAATTAAGGATCAAATTTGGACCTAATTTCAACTCTCAAACCATGACTAAAAGGCTTTAAAAGTACTCCTAATATTGAATGGATGACTATACCAAAGTCCCATCCCAACTGTCTAAGAAAAAATCAGAATTTATATAATGTTTATCAAACCCCAATGTGGTGAATGTCCCCTAAAATAGTTTTGTTAGTTAAATGATAACTATAAAATACACGAACAAAATATTTACAACCACTTAATTTTCTATAATATTGATATATTTTAAAATAAATACTATGTTTGATAGCATACAAGATATGCGACACTGATCTCAAACGAACCATGAAATATTATTATTTCAGTATGATTGCTATAACCTAATCGTTGAATTGGTGGGTATGAATGGGAAAAACACAATTATTATATATATATATATATATTACCCCATCAACAAAAATCAATTGATTAAGACTTAGGAAATAAGTAATCCATTTTCAAAAAAGTCATTTTATTCTTCGAAAATACATTTTCATCAAAAATGATTTTTTTATGAGAGAATGTTATAATTAATTTACAAGTCTTTTAAAAATTTTATTTGATAAAAATTATATAATTTTATAAATTATAATATCAAAATTATCTTAAGGTGATTTTTTTGGATTTTTCTGAAAAGATTGATTTTTCTTTGAATAGTGATAATTACGGATTTTTATAATACTATAGTTTATTTTCATTAATAGGTCTCATTTTGATTTGAAATTTATATTAAATTAATATAAAACTAATTTATTTATAAATAATATAATTAATTTCATAGTATTCACCTTTATACTTTATTTTTGGTATGAGTTTATTTTTGGGCTTAAAAACGCATTTATCTAAAAACTGTTTTTCATTGCGCGTTATTCATTTATATTAAAATTAAGTTTTGTAAATTTTAGGAATTTAATCATGAAAAATTTATTCCACATTTTTAATCATGATGTATAAATTTTTTAAATGGACACACTTTATTTTTTTATCATTATGAATATTAACCGTAGTAAATAATTGTCACCTCTGTAAGGGTAAATTGAATAATTAGTTTAAAAACAATATTATAAGGACTTAAGAATAACTAAAAAAGTTTAATTAATATATTTTATGAGTTTTTTTACCATACTCATCCAATATTCTAATTTATGGAAATTTTGTGATACTTTTCTTTGAAAATGACATAAATATTATTTTAAATAAATATAATTTCAAAAATGTTACTCTAATGATTTTATTATATATAATATTTTAGGATAAGGATAAAGACAATTTATGTTTGGTTATAAATTTTTATTTTAAATATGGATTTTTTTATCATGGTAATTTATTTTTAACTTTTTTTGATTAAATTATTACCTTAAATTCTTACACAATACTGACACACTACTTGTGAAAGTAGTAGAAAAATTGAGTAAATAATTTTTAAAATTGTAAAAGTAATATTTTTTCTATGTGATTTATAGTTTAATGTGAATTTTATAGATAAAAATAAAATATTTGGGGGTGTTTTATTGGATTATATTACAATTATATTATTTCATCTTGTTTCAAAAAAAAATTAAATTAATAGTGTCAAAATGACATTAACGATATTTTATATTGAATAATATTTTACTAAATTATTTAAAAATCATAAAAAAACTATAAATAAGACATTTAGGATTATAACTGGTCTAAAATATCATACCATGTCCATTAATGATACAATTTTCATCTTATAAGTAAAATTATTTCCCCTTAATATTGAAAAGGTTCTTACCACAGTTGTGGTTTAAATTGGTTTACCAACAGGTTAAACAAAATAATAATTTTTAAAATAATCACTAAACCTATATAAATTTTATTAAATGATTATATTAAGACCAAATACTCCTTATATTTTAATTTTTATCATTTTGGAACTCTTTTACCTGAGACAAATACATATTATATTATAATATTTCATGAATTTACAAAAATGACATTAATGATATTTTATAATAACAAATATTTTATTGAATGATTTAAAATTTAGAAAAATAAATCTTTTTCCAAGTTCATTTTATATGGTTTAAAATATCAAAAAGGGTTCATTTATGGATCATTTTCATTTTTATAGTAAATTTATTGACCCCTAGATAGTAAAAAACTTTGTAATCACGATAATTGTCAAAACGATTAATGTGGGTTTAAAACAAAAAGATAATGGGGAAAAATATTATAAAATTATTAAAATTTTATTATATGATATTATGTGTACAAATTATCATATTATATTTAAATTATATCAATTTGGATCTATTTTAACAAGAAAATTAATTTATATTAAATTAATACTTTAAGAAATTCGAAGAATTATCCTCCCCACACTTATAAAAGGTCACCTACTATAATATTCTATACACACTTAATGATTAAGTTCGTTCAACTAATAAATACCCAAATCCATTCCAAAAATCCCTCCACAAATTATAGAGATCTTAATTCATATATAATACCGTCCTTAGAGGTCTTAAAGTGTAAAGAAAAAGAGGTTGTTCGAAGAATATGTATAACTTTTAACTGAATGTTTATGTTTTATTTCTTATTCTACCTCTTTAAAATATTATTAAAACATGATTAAATTAAACAAAAACTATATTAAAAATATTTATATGTTGTTATTTAAGTTTCATAACAAATATTCATAATCTTCTTCCATCAATTAGGAAATGAAACCATCATTCATGTGCACGGTAAAATACCACCTCACGAAGAGATGTAATTTGTTTTCTATCAACGTATCTCATTGATGATTATAATTATGGATATAATATATATATATATATATATATGATATTAATTAAATTATTATAATTTTTTAATAAAATGAATCATTTATTTTCATACCATTCCATCCGTTGAAAAATGATAACATCGTTTGCACGTACGTGTGGATTACCACCTCCACTAAGGTGTGTTATTTGTATGTCATAACCAAATCACATGTAATTCATATATAATTTTATTTAAATAATTAATATTATATTTGTTATATAATTATAATTCTATAAATTTCAAATAACACTTACCTTCTTTCCATCATGAGTGTTAAATAATGGAAACGTTACTCACTTGCATACAACCTATGATCTCCATAATTGTGGCGTAATTAATTTTTCATAACCATATTTCATAGTTTGTTTTCAAATTATAATTAATGTATAAAACTATAAAATTTTCTTGATTATTACTCAATATATTATGTTAGAATTACTAATTTTTTCCAAGGTCAACATACGAAAGTCATTTTACAAATATAGACCAAACATCCTCAAAACACATGACATGGACTTAACCGATTAGGTAATTAAATATATTACTGAAATAAATGAGACAAATGGTTTAATGATAAATTAATTAACCTATAATTTTTTTATTAAACTTTCAAATAATTCATATATGTTTATTATATATGATTTAAAGGACATGCATGGAAAGTATGGACTTTAGGTAAGGTATTCCACCTCAATTTTCCTTTATTGAGATATATTTTAATGTTATTCACCTAATTTGTTTTATATGGTGAATATAATTCCCTTTTACATGTTATATCATGAATATTTCATAATTCATTTTATTTTTAATATAAACTCAAATGATTTTATCCAAGGTGATTTGACTTGAAATTTACCAAGTGGTAAAGAGTTTCTTAACTCAATTTCCATTAATTGGGTTATAATTCTACTTCATTGACTGTGTTATGTCATGATTATGTGTGATTTTATATCTATATTTTTTTTATTTATTTACTCTTTGTATATGTGGATTTAAATATGTACACATAACCACATCATGGAATAATTATCACTTCAATTGTTATTATCTTTGCAAGGGTTTTCTTTATCTCAATCTCATTTTCCCAAGACACGATTCATGTTGTCCACTATGATTTCCTTTTATGGTGTAATAAATTCCTCCTAAATGAATTTATTTATGTTAATTCCTGAAATTCATGATATTTATAGGGCTATATCATACTCTTTCATTCAATTACTTTTTATTTGAAAATTACCAAAGCGGTAAAGGCTTTATGTTTCAATATCCAGTCTTTTTGAGACTCTTTGGGTTCAAGTTTCAATTAGAAGAAATGATATGTAGTTATTTTATTGAACCAAATATCATTACTTATATAATAGTTTTGAATGTGTTTTACATGTTTAGTTTTCATTTCCTCTTCCGATGATTAAAGAAACATCCGAAAATTTGTTTATAAGTTATACCAATCTTGTATCTTCTTTTAGATTGGTAATATTTCTCTTATATATCCTTATTTTATAATTTTTTTCAATAATGTTACTTTATAAAAAAAATTAATTCATAAATCTATTTTACATGATTATTGAACTTATTTTAAATTTCTTTAAAGGAAAATCTCTTAACGTTTTTCACATGGGTCACTTTTTAATCTCTTTACAAAAGTTTCAGAAGATTGTTTTAAATGTTTATGACATGAAAGGATTTTCCCACCACTATTAAAGTTATTTTATTTGAATATTCCGTTATAATTTTTCAATTTTATCTTCAAATAAAAGTATTTTTATAATATTTGGGAAATTTTCATTTCTAAATTTTATTTTCAAAGTGAAAAAGTTATTTTACTCAAGAATGTTTTAATGATCTTTTAATGGTATTTAAATTCATCAACGATAAAAGCCCTTGATATTAATTACGCTCCACTAGAGATATTTTTTAATGATATCATCCTAATTCTTTATATATATGGATTATTATTATTTCAATGATATTATCATGAAACTCATTTATTTTCTATAGGTTTATCAAGCTATAAAGAAATAAAAGTTGTTTTTAAAATTTTTAGGATAAAAATGAAAGATTACAAGTTTTATATTCACGTCTGGTACATAGACATTATTGATGTTGATGGATGATCTTGATAAATCTTATACGATGGGTGATCCTAATATATCTTATACGATGGCTGAGCGTGACACATATTTTATGATTGGTGAGCCTGATTTAGCTCTCTAATTTATTTGGTAATGTTCCTTGCCTTTAGAGGAAATAAGTAAGGAGTTAACTAGGGAGGTTTCTTCTTTTTATTTGACTAGGTTCTATTTATTTTTAACATAGTTTTTGAATATAATTTTCCAATATACCAACATGATTTCTTTATTCTTTCTATGAGTTTTTAATATTGATCAAGATTGATACCATGAATCATGATTGTTGACCCATATGAATATTTCCTTTATTAAATCTTTATTCCATGTCACATGTTTTATGATCCAGGTTTTGATGGTTTCAATTTATCTTATATTATGCTCATTTACATTCATTATGTTACTATACCCTTGTGTTCATCCTATGCTCATAGATGAAATTCATTTCTTAATGCTTGTGTTTACTATTACTTACTCTTTGAGATCACCCTTGTTATGTTTTAATATCCCCAGGTTATGAAGAAAGATGTCAAATCATTTGTGTCTAGAAAAGTTTCATGTGTGAATAATTTTATGGGATATGTTGAATAATTAATATGGAATATGAAAAGGTGGGTATAATGAAAAAAATGATCACTTTAATACATGGGTATTGTTATATTATATATTTTACTAATTCTATAAAATTATAAACCTAAATGGTCCTGGTTTAGGTAAGTGGTCCAATATTTTTTTGATGTTGTATTTTTTGGTTTGTTTAAATTGGGTCAAATTTATTGGTATCAATACTAGAAATGTAAATATTATATTTTAATCATTGGATCTAGAAGTGTGGGTTCAATCCTATTACAGTTGATATCAAAGAAGGATTTAGACAACTTTGGAGATTAGGATGTGTCCATGTGTGGTTATATTAAGAGTTATGGATAACATCATGAGTATATAAGTTTAAGGTTTATCATGATTAAAGTCTTAGACACCCATTTTTTAGTTTTAAGTAATGGGATTTTAATGTGATTAATGATATTTTGTGAGATGTTTTATTTTTTTGGGGTATGTGTAAACCTTAGGTTTAATGTGAAGTATAAATTCAGAAGAATGATATTAAATTTTTGGAGTTATATTCTGAAAGGTATAGGATAACCTTTTAGGTTATAATATTTTTCAATGTTGAGGTTATTGAGGTCATTTGAGGATATATGGTTATTATTTATGGATTGATCTATGTTGAACTATTTGTGTTAGTATTTAATTTTAGAGATTAATGTATTAATTATTAATTTGAAGGTTTATACATTTTGGATATTATCCAACCTTGTGATAAAAATTTCAATTTTTGTTAATATATAATGACCATAGGAATGGATTGTTGTCTTTTTTTGGATTATGTAATCTAGTAGAATTTTGTTTTAGTTCTTTAGGCATGAAAAAAATCTTGAATACTCATCAATTTGGAGAAAAATATAAGATTTTTCTATAAATTGATTAAAGGATGAAATTTTACTTATCAAGTAAGTATATTCCCTTTGTCTAGATGGTAAAAGAACTCATCAAATCATGGAAAAGGATCTTGAAACAAAAAATTTATCTTATTACCTTCATTTTTTATAAATTGATCATTTTTCCACACCTCATTAGTTTATGGTTTAGTGGATATTGAATTTATCATGACCATTCACTTTCTTATGATTAATGTTCTCTGTTACAATCTATAATTATTTTGAAATTTTGTTTTCCTCCATATCCATATTTTTAGTTCCCAATAATCTAATCCTATTTAGAAACCTAGTATGAATTATTTCTTATGAACTTCTTATTTCCATTTTCATATTTTCAAAAGGAAGTTTTATTAACCCTTTTTACAATGTGGGTTTCAACAAAGTTATTCTAAAATGTCAAAACTTTGATTGCCAAGATACATTTCAAATAACAAGGACACAATTTATTAAATAGAGAATGTAACACCCTAATATTTTAAAGTAAATACGATGTTTTATAGTATCCAAGGGACACAACCTTGAGCATAAACTAACCATTAAATACTATTTTTAAATACGACCGTTATAAAATACCCATTTAATTAGAAGGTATAAATATGATCAAACACATTATAAAATTTATATAAGGTACCTACTCAATAAAAAATAATTGATTAATTATTTAGAAATAAGTACTCAATTTTTATTAAAGTAATTTTCTGCTTCAAAAATATATTTTCTTCAAAAATTATATTTATTATTTTTTGTGAGAGAATATTTTAGGATCCAAAGAGAATATGTAGATGATCAATTAGAAGAGGGGGGATAATTTTATGTTTAAAAAACTTTTTATTTTAACCTAAAGGAACTCTATGTTTAACAAAGTTAAAGTAGGTAAATTCACAAACCCTCTTTGGTTCTTACTTAAGGGGATAATTGGAAGGGTGAAGGTCCAATTATAAGAAACCTAATCTTAATAAACTTAAACTTGAGGAAACTTAAGCAGGTTTACCTTAGAAGAGTTAAACGAGTATAAAAAAGTATAATAAAATTATACTATCTTTATTTAAAAAAATACAATGGAAATAAAACTTGTTAAAACAAACAATTAAAAAGGTATGAAATATTTTGATCCAAAGAGAAGGGTATCGAACACCCTTATATAAAGGTACCTTGATTTATACTTTCAATAAAGTCTTTCTTACCCACACCTGGGTAAGCCCTCAATAATAATATTAGATTCTATCTTGTTATCCCTACAAGCCCTCAAACTTTTAGGTAGTCAGCCCCTCTGTCTTCCTATCCCTAGAATCCCTCAAACTTTAAGGTATTCGGAACATATATCTTTCTATCCTCTAAATCTATCAAACTTTAAGGTATTCGACACCTCTATCTTCCTATCCCCATAAGCCCTTGAGGTGATGAATTCTTTAAAAAATGTGTTTGTGATTTTCAAAACAAAGAGGAATAGAGAAGTCATAAGTAAACCTTATTAACTCAACAATATCCCCCTTTTTGGATAGCACAAACAACCTTTTGAAAAAGAATATAAGGAATAAAAATTTTACTTTTTATGCTTTAAAAGAAATAATTATACCCATTTAGTTATGAATTATGATGATTAAGAATAGCTCCCCCTTAGGTTTTGAAATCCCTAAGGATTGTATTCCGGTCTTTCTTTGAGTAGTTAATTTTTCTTATATGATAGAATCTTCTTTAAATAGACTACCTTAATTAATATCCCCCTTACACAGAGAATTTTATTCTTTTTACTTAATATTAATTTATTCATTCTTTTCTTCCCCTTTGTGATTTTCTAAAATGAATCGAGGGAATGAAAAAAATTTACCTGAAAGATTAGAAATATACAAAACAAAATAATGGAACAAAAATTTCATTATGATGGAAAAAATTTGTTACAAGGGATAGCATACAACAAAATATCAGATTTTCAAGAAAACCATTCATCCTTCTTTTCCTTGGGTATGAGCTTTCTCTAGGTATCCTTTAATTTCTTCAGCTCTTTATGATCATCCTCAAACCTCTTGAGCAACTGATCCTAATCCTGATTCTTCTTTTTGAGAGAATTGATTTTTTCTTCTTGGGAATTGAGAATTTATACCTTGGACTTTAATACCTCTTCTTGCTATTTAAACTTTTTTTCTAACTCTTCCCTAAGTTCCCTTTCTTTAAATTTAGAGAAACTGAATTAAACTTTCCATTCAGAACTCTATCCTCTTGCATCCAAGTAATTTTCTCAAGATTCGGTTTTTCTGAAAAACTTGTTATAAGATTTTTGATCATCTCATCTGACTTATCAAAATCATATTTTACTGAATCGTGGAATTCATATATGATTTTCATATCTTCAATCATTCTATTAAACCACTTGGTTATTTCCTTATATGATCTCCTATGAGCATCATAACCAATATGAAAAGTCTTGAACCCTGTTTCTTGTTTGATAAACTTTTCCATGATCAAGATTACCAAATATAACTTTTTATTGAAAGAATTATGAAGAAATTGCCATGTTGAATCAATACATGGAAACAAAGGTATTGTGTTCACTAATTTATTCAATGTTTTAACAACAATATCCGGACCCATTGAGGATGAATATTTAGAAGCTGATTCCTTTGTTGGTGAGGAAACTCTATCTAACTCTTCATATTTCCTCTTAGATGTTCCACTGACATATTTCTTAGCTTTCACAAACACAACATTTCTAGGTTTATCATCAACCAACTGCTTTCCTTTATCAGATCTAGATATTTTTTTCTCAAATTTTAGAGTTTCATGTTAACTATCTAAAACTTGGATCATGTTGTCTTCAACAAGATCTTATTTCTCAGCATCTCCCTTGACATCTTTAGGTCGAATGAAATCATGATTGATAATATAATCTTCAAAAGGTTTATAAACCCCATCCTATCCATCATCCTCTTTAACTTAAGAAATTATTTTGGTTGACTCAACTTGAGAAGGTCTGATTGATAATGTATCTAAATTATTTTCCTTCTATTGGTATTCTTCCACTTGTTTGATCAAATCTTCACTTTAGTCTTATTATTCCTATTCTTATTATTATACTTATTATTCTTGAGATATACCTTCTTCCAAAATAGGTTCTGATATTGAAAATTTATTACCCGGAGTTTCTACTGGTACTGACTCATGAGGAAAGGTTTCTGGTTCTTGGATCTATTCAGAATCTTTCTCTATATCTTAGAGTAAATCTTGGATGATTTTGGCTTCGGAAATTTTATACTTCATTTACATTTCTTTTGCTTTTATAAAAAGATCTTCTACTTCCTTAATTTTCAAATCCTTTTCCTCAGTAGGGTCTAGACCAAAGCTAGCATCACCCTCTTTCTTATTCTTATTCAACTCTCTCCACTTTTCTAATACTTCATCAAAAAGAGTTTTTTTCTCTTTTTGACTTTGGTGGAGCTGACTGGGTTTCTAGAATGGTTTATTTTTCTTTGGATTCCAATTATTTCTATTTTCTCATCCTATAAGTTTTCTTGGAAGTTTCTCCTACTTCCCCTTTCTTAGTTAAGGCATGAACCTCACTTTTAGAAAGATCATAAAACTCACCTGATTTGGTACTGTAACCATGTTTCATCCTCCTCAGAGTGTCATCACTCAAAAATATGATATTAAAAGTTATATATTGTGAACTGCATGGTATTTTAAAGGATTCTATATAGAGGATGATGATATTTGGTTACATTATTTATATTAATGATGGTAAGGATAGTATACTTAATAAGGTTTACCTTTCTTAGATTCACCAAAAATTCCATCATAAAGATATCACTCTTCTTAAGAGAGTCCTTTTCTCCCTTTCTTAGAATCAGAAAACTCTAAAACCACAAAGATAACAACCAAAAGTTTGTTTAGAGATGGTTGATCTTTGGTGACTTCACTCCCTTGAGTCCAAGACACTCAATTTTATTTACTTTCTGAAAACTACCTATCTTATCTAGAAACTTGTGAGAGAAGAAGATTGCTTCACCTTAATAAGTAATACCAAGAATATTTGTTGCCATTTGGAAGGATAATGAATATGACTTTCCATAGATCTTGAATGAAAACATTTCCCTTCCTCATTATTCATAAAAACTTACCATATCAGAATATTCTATGAGAAGGTCAGGATAAACCAGATCCTAACTCTTTGGATTAGCTATACATAAAATTTACTATCCATTCATCTTGATATTATTCATGATCAAAGAATTATAATTGGAAAATAAATTTGGGTTGACCAACCTTTGTCTATAAATTTTCCAATCCTTGATTTCCTTCTTTGAAGTCATAGGATTCTATGAGGGAACTTCGAGTGACATACATAATGTAAGGAAATATAGAAAACTAAATCAATAATTTGTAGAGGGGAAGAGCTTTGGTGCTAAATCTCTTAAAAAAATAATGTGGGACATAGATAATGAGGGGCTATATATATGATTTAAGATGACAGTTCGAATTCCTAAATCCATCCAATGGTTGATATAATCTTGATCTGATATGAAGTTTGAGATGAATTCTAAAGAAGAAATTGGTAGGTTCCGATCTTCTTAGGTTTTAAGGAAAAAATAGATTTGAGGAAAGTAAATCTGATAGATTTTTCTTAAATCAAGATAGAAAAAAACAAGTAGAAAATAAAATCATGATGATTTACATAACAAAACATACCTTCCAGATTACTTAGAAATAATTTTTAGTATTGATAAGGTTATTCTTAGATTCCCAAAAATTTTATTTAGAAAAGGAAAATTTTCAGGTTCGAAAAAATATTTTCAAGGAAAAAAAACTGTAGGTTCTGAAAAAGTTTGTCAAATAAAGGATTTTTTTAAAGAAACAACAAATGTACTCCCTCTATGAAAAGGAGTTCCTTAATGTAATGAGATAAGTTTAAACAAAAAGATAATATGGACGATTGCCATATGATTATCATTACTAACTTTTGTTTAATATATTCAGATCTACCAGAGGATAAATATTTTGTAAATTATCAGTAAGTTCATCTTGTGTTCTGATAAATTTAAGAATGATTTCTCTTTTAAGTTTGTGATACCTAAGAAAGTGATGCCTAATATCTATGTATTTTTCACAAGAGTTATGTGAATGGTTTTTTCTTAGGGAAATGACACTTGTATTATCACACAATATCTATGTTTTGGTAAAACTCTTTCCACAGTCTATGAGTGTGTATTGCATCCACAACACTTGAGCGTAACAAATTCCAGATGCTACATATTCATCTTTAGAATTGGAAAGTGTTACTGAGTGTTTCTTCTTGCATGACCAAGAAACTAATGAATCTCCTAAGAAATGAAAAGTTCTGGATGAACTTTTTCTATACATTCTACATCCACCAAAATTAGCATGCGAAAAACTTTTTAGAACAAAATAATTTCCAGAAGAATAGAAAAGTCCTAAATCCATGGTTCCCTTTAAATGATGAAAAATTATTTTCACTACTTTTAAATTATATTACTTTGGATTAGATTTATATATTTCATATAATCATATAGAAAAAATTAAGTCTGGATGCCTAGTTGTTATGTATAATAAAGTTTTCTATCATACCTCTAAAATATGTTGGATCTACTAGTTTCCCAGATTCATCAAGATTAAGAGAAATTTATATACTGATTGGAGTACTTATACTTTTAGTGTTGTCATATCTATACATTTTAATAAGATCCTTAATGTTTTTATGTTGATATATATAAGTTCTTTTTGGTTTTTGAGATATTTGAATACTAAGTAAAAATGTTAACTCACCCATCATACTCATTTTAAACTTAGATTTTAGGAGACTCAGAAAATAATCATTTAAAGATTGCTGAGATGATCCGAATATAATTTCATAAAAATAAATTTGAATAATTAAAACGTTTTCCTTATCTTTCTTTATAAAAAGAGTTGGATCAACAGTTCCCTTAACATAATTGTTTTGTAACAAAAATCCTATAAGTTTATCATACCAGACGCTAGGGTATTTTTTAAGTACATATAATGTTTTTGTAAGTTTGAAAACATGTTTATGATATTTTTTATCTTCAAAACTAGGAGTTATTCAAAAAAAACTTCCTCTTGAACATATCTATTAAGAAAATCACACTTCACGTCCATTTAAAAAAGTTTGAAATTAAAGAATGCTATAAAGGAAAGTAAAATTTGAATAGATTCAAGTCTAGATACTGGATAATAAGTTTCTTCATAGTCTATTCCTTCTTGTTGATTATTACATTTATCAACTAATCTTTCTTTATTTCTTACAATTATTCTATGTTCATCACATGTATTTCTGGAGACCCATTTTACTCTAATTATAGAAGTTTCCTTAGGTCTTTCAACTATGGTGTAGACTTTGTTCCTTTTGAATTAATTTAATTCATTTTGCATAACTTTAATCAAATCATCATCACCTAAAGATTTATAAGTGCTTTTTGGTTCTAATTGGTAATGAAATGCTAGATTTTATAATTCATTTCTTAAATAACTTCTAGTCCTTACATGTTTATTTGCATCACCAATGATACTATCACTGGGATGATTCTTAAGAAGCAACTGATTTGAGTTTTTTAAAACATGTTCATGAACATAAGGTAGAAAGTCTTCTGGGGTACACACTTCGAAAACATTTTCTTGAGTATTTTACTTCTTAGAAGAATCTTATATCAAATATTGATAATCAGTTTTTGAAAACACATCCGAGGATGTAGTTTGGGGTTGTTTAAAAACAAAAGGTCCAGTTTCATCAAATTTAGGTTATACTATTTATTCTAAAGTACAATAATTTTTTTTAAAAAACTATAAGTTTTACAAGTGGTGGAGTAGCCTAAGAATATACCTTCATCCGATTTGGGTGATAGTTTATGTATGTTATCTTTAGTATTCAAGATGAATAATTTTTATCCCAATACTATGTAGTAAGAAAGTGTAGGTTTTCAACTAGTCCACAATTAAAAATGTGTTTTTTAGAAAAGGTCTGATTAAAACTCGATTTATAGTATAACAAGAAGTACTAACAGCTTCATTCTAGAAGTGTTTTGCAATATAATATTAACTGAATAGGGTTATAGTTATATCTTGAAGAATTGAATTTCTTATATCAACAACACCATTTTTTGAGGAGTTCTTGGAGATGAGAAGTTATGAGTAATGCCTTTCTTACTACAAAAGTCTCAAAATTTGAATTTTGAAATTCTACCCCATGATCACTATGAATAGTTATCAATGGAAGGTTTTTCTCATTTTTAACTTGGGATCTAAAAGTTTTAAAACAAGAAAAGGATTCATTTTTCTTTGCAAGAAAATAGACCCATGTAAATCTAGTGTAATCATCAACTAAAACAAATACAGAGTATTTGAATTCAATACTTCCAGTTTGTTTTAGACCAAAAAGATCCATATGCACTAGATATAATGAATTAGAAGTTGAGACTTCACCTATTGATTTAAACCTTGACTTATATTTCTTACTATATTGACAAGGATAATAAACTTTTGAATAATCAAACCTAATCTTTAGTAGATCCTTAACAAGTATTTTATTTAAGAGTTTTCATAGGTTCCTAAGGTTATAGTGTCATAGTCTTCTATTCCATAACCTATATTGATATTCCATTTCACTAAGGCAAGGTAGAACTTGGATTATAAGGTGTTCTAAATTCAGTGTATAAACATTATCATTCCTATGGGAAGAGAGAATAAACTCTTCCTTGGAATTGTATACTAGACATTTATAATTATTAAAATTCACAAGATTACCTTTATCACATAATTGTATTATTCTTATGAGGTTGTTCTTAAGACCTTTAACAAATTAAACATTTAAAATTAAAGCTTTTCCAAGAAGAACAATGTTACATATACCAACAATTTATCCCTAAGCATTATCTTCGAAAGTTAATTTTCATCCTTTCATCTTGATAATATTTTTAAAGAAGTTTTTATTACCAATCATGTGCCAGGAACATCCACTATCCATGAACAATATATTGTTTTCGTTAATTCCTTTATTTTCCAAAAAAAATAAAATATTTAGAAATTTGGCATCCAAATTTTCTTGGATCCAGAAATTTTAGATAATAAAATATTAGGAACCTACATTTCTTTGAAAAATAATATTTATGAAAACCTAAAGATTGGGTTTTATTTTAAGAACAATTTTTCTCCCAATGTCCACCACATTGACACTTAGTGCAAAATGGATCACTTTGGGGAACAAAATAATTGTGAATAAAAATTGGTTTGGAGCGAGTATAACCAAATCCAAAAATATTCCTAAGAGGATGAATTTGTGAATACATTTTATCAAATTGTTTTCTTCTAGAAGTAAAATTTTATAAAAGTTACTTTAAAGAAAAAAATTCAGATTTTATTATGATGACTAAATTATAATCCTCAAAGCCATTAGTTTTAGAAATTGAGTTATTCTCTAAAATATTTTTCTTAGAAATAGCATTTTCAAGATCCTTAGAAATTTTATCCTTCTCAGAATTAGCTTCCTTAAGGTTTTTATAAATATTATCAAAATAAAATCTTCTTTGATCAAGATCTTTAGAAAGATCTGATACCTCTTTTGTTAAAACTGAAATTCTAGAATTTCATTTCACTAACTTCTTATTGATCTTACAGTTTTCATTTTCAAGTAATTTAGAAAATCTAGAAACATATTCTAATGAAGGTAAAGTATTATACTCTGTTGAGGAAGATTCATCATCTGATGATTCATAAAACTCTTTATTAGGAAAATTATCATTTATGAAAATATTAGTTAAGGATTCAGAATTGTGTACCTTGTCCACAAGATAATTATTTTCAATAGTTAATTTAGCTATAAGACCGATATTCTTCTGAGCATAAGATTCATATTCTGAAGATTCATTTGAAGAGTCACCAGCCGTGGAACTCTAGGTTTCATTATCTTTTAATACTTTATTAACCTTAGATTTGTAATACATCTTTATATTTCTTTAAGAATGTTTTCCCTTTTTGTTTTTCTCTTAAGTATAGGACAATCATGTCAGATTTCTCCATAGTTTTTTCATTCATAATAGGTTACTTCAGAATCTTTATTTCCCTTCTATCTTTATTCTTATATCTATACTAAAAATCTTTCTTTCCCACAATATTATTTGTCATTCGATCTATATTTCCTAATTCATTCTGAGACTGTTCATTTTCACCTGATTCATATATATCATCTTCTTTCTTAATGTTTGATGTAGTTACTATAACAGATAAAGGTTTTCTAAAAATAAATTTAAATTCATGAAATTTTGTTTAAATTATATATTTATAACTAGACTTTAAACATAATTTTACTGCTTCTATGTTTTGAATTTTGAAAAATGGTCATCTACAGTTGTGTCCAGTAAGTTATTTGGAGTTTAATGGAACCAATTTTTTTGATGAATAGTAACATAACATTATAAATAGTAATATGAATAGTAATATCACCATAATAAATTGTAAATTTTATTATTATTTTCTTAAGGATTAAAGATAAATGCATTTTGGTTAATTTTTCAGTGTGATATAAAAGCAGTTATAGGTCTAAAATTGTTAAGTTTTGAATTAAGTATGATTTTATTTAAAAATTAAATTAATGATTTATAGAAAGTTATTCTTGAAAAATGAAATTCAATTTTTAATTCTACATTTTGATAAATGGTTATGGTGAAATTTGGGGATTTTTCTGAAACACTTGATTTTTCGGTGAATAGTAAAAAAAATACACTTGAGTTTTAGTGTGTTAATGACATCATTAATGATGTAATAAATCTGGCCGACTTGTGTATAGTTAAATAATATATGAGGTGTCCCAAGTGGCTAATACCATGGTAAAGCCCATGTTTTTACAAATACCACTAATGAGGCATACCTTGGAAATTATTAAAATAATCACTCACTTTTTCTATAAATACCAACCCTTTCATTCATTAAATTCATAAAAAAATCTTCATCAATGAGGATATGGTGTCCTTAATTCCCTATTATTCCTCCCAAAATTTCTTCAAGACCCCAAGGTCCCAACCTTCATGTTCTAGGAGTTACTCTACAAGGTAAGAAAATTATAAATTTCTTTTTTTCCCATTCAAGTTCTCTATTATGTGGTATAACTTCCAAGTTTCCATACCATGTTATTATTTACTTATTATTCTTGATATATTCTGTATTATGATTCATTTATGGATGGGTGACCCTTTTCCCCTATATTTTTAATATTTTCTAAAACCATGGTGCATATCCGTTAGGCTGCTTAATATTTGTAAGGGATTTCTCAATTATTCTTTTATTTTGAGTTCTTTTATTTTCTTATTCTTTCATCATATCCTCTTTCACAAGAGGAATGAATGCTACATAATTCATGTATATTCTATAATTTATCATTTTCATGGAAAATTCATAATCCTTATTCTTCCCCTCTCCAACTTTTTGAAGGAATTAAAACACTGATGCACCCGTAAGGGGCTCTTCTACAGCGCTAGGGTTCCCCATTACCACCATCGTCTCAGTTGGCTGCGGCTTTGCCCCATTGTTCTTAATGTGCTCGTGGCTTGATCTTCTAGCTATGGCGATGTCGTGGATCGAGATCTAGGGTTCATTGTCATCGAAGGAGCAGGTTCCTTGCTTTCGAGGGTTCGCGCGTTCTATGGCGACGTCGTGGGTAGTAGCCAACAACGGGATTATGCAATGTCAAAGGCTTTCAATATTTAATGAGATAGGATTCTCTGTGATGTAATGTTGAAGGTCTGTGGTCGAGATCCAATTTTCTATGGTCTGAGTTCGAAGCTGTTTGTCTTCCCTGGGCGCTTTGGGTGAATCTTCAGTCTTCACAAGCGGTGGTGGCGACATGTTTTGTCTTTGGAACTTTGTGTTGGGACTTCTTTAGGAATCACTCTATTTTGGTGGTAATAGATTTGTTTCTTTTATTTTGCAATAATATGTGGGTATTTATTCTTATCATCATTCTGCGGTATTTGTTTGGTTAATCTTTCCATGAATCCATATCTGGTCTGTGCGGACTGAAGTTGGTCTTTTTGTCAGCTGTTGTTCTGGATGGTCAGTTTTTTTATGTTAAGAATGAGATGCAGCTGCCGATGGAGATATAATATGTGTAGTTCTTTGTCTTGGTGATAGAGGTTCCAGAAATTTTTCAAAGAAGTTGATCTATTGTGCGGGGTTGATAAGGAATTTTTTGTTTGAATTTTGTATGTTTTCTTTTGCACTGTAGCCTTGGACCATGGGACATTGCATCTAGTTCACTTTCTTAGGATTTCTCTAGAAGAGGTCATAGTAGGGAGAATTATCCTTATCATTTCTATACAGAATTGGATGTTTTGAGAGGGTTTGGAATTTTCCATCAGTACCAAGCCTGTGTATCCTTGCACAAGACAGCTAGCCGAGCAGCGGTGGGAAGGTGGATGCTGATCATATTGTTTTTGTTGCTGGGGTGGGGAGTTTCTTTGACCTTGAATTAGAATATTTTGGTCTTATAATCCAATGAAATTGTGGAATGGTAGTTTTTTATGTTTTTTATGTCATTCTAGTTTCCCACTTTTTCCTTAAAAGTTCTTTTCAAATATCACAATTTAATTTTCAGTCAAAACATTGTCTGTGATGTGTCGATTTACCGACATCATGGATGATGTGATTTCAAATTATTTTACTTACTTAAAGACTGGTCATGAAACCATTTTTATGGTTGAACTAGGTTATAATATATTTATTATGTCTCATCCATGGTTCTGGAATTATTTTTTACACATGGTTTTAATTTATAAAACAAAATGAGTTTGTTATTATCAAAGAACCACTAAAATGATCCAAACGAACATCATTAATGTTTTAATTTATGAATAATACTTATGTAATGATTCAAAATGATAAATTGTATAATTTATGGTTTTATAAATATGTAAATACTACTCCATTACAATTCCAGAGTTTCACTTTCCATTTACAAGAACAACCCTCATGAACTAATCATGGAAAACATTTAAATAACACACCCAAAACAATGCAAGGAACAAAATACTAGCTGCTAGAGGGTGAAATTATGTAATTAAATGATCATATAAGGTATTATAAATATGGTTATGATTCTCTAAGATACTAATAACACTATTTTAATCATTATACAAGAGGTTTAAACTAGTTGAAATTAATACAAACCCGGGGTAAGGGAATTCTTAACCCAATTTATGTCCTTTGGGTTAACCTATTTCTTCATTATTTATGTGGTATTTAAATTTATTATGTGATCAATTATGATTATACTATGTTTAATTATGTGTATTTACATAGTATATACATATTCCATCCACTCTATTAAGTCTCACTTCAATTATATGATATTTATATGGGACTTTTCTTTTAAAATCCTCTTTTAAAATTCTATTTTTCAAAATTCAAAAGCAATGTTTTTATGTAATTATTAATGATGTATGATTATGTTATGGTTCTTGGGAATTTTTTATGATAAAGGGTGGGACCTATATTTCCCTCCAATTCATTAGGTTTGTGTAAGTTGGAGGTCAGCTGTATGGTTACTCCAAGTGTAACTGTGATAGTTACACAAATTGTATGGTAGTTGTGAGGGTTACAAATATTAAGGTAGATGATAGGGTTACAATATTATATAAGTATTGACCCAAGATACCTTTATGATTATGTTCATATTCTTATGTTTTGTTTTTATCATGTGTAAATCTCATGTTTCACAAAGTAAGTATATATGGGCGATAAGTATATATTTTGAAAATGATTTCATACATTACAAGTGTTCATGGACTAATGTGTTCTTTCTTTCTTTTATTTACCTTACTAAGATTTTGTGCTCATACCATGTTTTTAAATGATTTTCACAGGTTATAAGGATTTAAAGACAAAGAATTAATCCAAGTTAAATGTTTTAATATTAGTCATATAAATCATGTTTTAATATTTAATGTTTTATATTTTGAAAAAAATGGAAACTGTTTTTATAGTATCCACTCTGTAACAATGTGTAATGTTATAAATGTATTATGTCCCAATTATCTAAATCTATAAACTTGAAAATATATTATATGTAAAAGGAAGGGAATTATTCACTAAATTCAAGATTATGTAATGTAATAAGGTCGAGTCCTTAAAGTTGGTATCATAGGATGGTTTAGTTAACTTTAGGGGTTAGGATGATGTTAAAAGAATAACATAAAGGATTTTTAATCTATGATTAATTTGAAATGTTATAAAATTTAAATATTAACATGTTGCTTCATCTAAGATATGTTTTTTTAGAATGGTTTTCCACAGAATATATAGGGAATCTAAAGAGGAAATGCACCAACATAACGACATCTTTCCGAATCTGTAGCCCTGATTGGTAGGGATTGGAACCAACCAGTTTGTGAAAGTAATATATCAGCTAAGGCAAGAAATAAATGGTGGTGGAATCCATGTAAGAGAAAAACTATAGGTACCATAATATAACATGATAATAGTGTAACATTTTATGAGACAACTCCCTCCTACTTTCAATGGATGTTCTAACCCATTAGTGGATGAATGATGGATTAAAGCCCTTGAAAAGATATTTGATGTAATGGGTTGTTCAGATATTAAAAAGGTATGTCTTTCCATTTATCATTTTGTAGGTGAAGCTAATTAGTGGTGGTCAAAGGTAAAGAATATCCGGGATAGGGATGATTTTTATGCCTTATATTGGGATGAATTTAAAAGTATTTTCCTTGAAAAATATCTTCCTTGAAAAATATTTTCCTAAGGTGGTAAGACATAGGATGGAGAAATAATTCATTGAATCAAAGAAAAAGGAGGAATATTCAGTGGCTGTGTATGAAGCGAACTTCACCCGACTGGCAAGGTATGCTCCAAATCTTATTCTGGATCTTAATAGAAAAATAAACCACTTTTACTCAAGACTGAAACCAAGGTATCAAAGGGAATTGGCCTCCCATGAATTCAAAAGTTATGAGAAACTTGTCTGATGTGCTGAGGGGGTAGAGATAGAGTTTTCTGATGATCACATGAATTTTGAAAACAAGGAGAAGAAGAGGTCCATATGTAAAGTGATGGGTAATAATCAACCAAAGAAATATGACGGTAGGAAAATCCAGTTTTGAGTTTGTGAAAAGTGTGGCAAGAAGTACCCCAGGGAATGTCTTAGAAAAACTGGGAAGTGTTTTTAATGTTTTATGTTTAGATATATGTCCTGAGATTTTAATGAAAATGATCCTAAGACTAATCCTGATAAGAAAATTGTTAAGTGTTTTAAATGTGGTGAGATGGGTCACTATGAAAATGACTACCCAAAGAGAGATTCAAATAATTCAAAGAAGCCAAACTATAAGCCAAAAGGTGTAGGGAGATCCTTTGAAACTACATCAGCGGATTCTAGGCCATCCAATGAAGTTATATTAGGTACATTGTTTGTTTACTCATATTTTTCAAATGTTTTGTCTGATACAGGGTCTACACATTCCTTCATCTCTGATATTGTTTTTTGGTAATTTGGAAATATCACCTCAACAAATGAGACCAGAACCGGTAGTTAAAACACCAAGGGGAAATATTATAGCAAAGAGGAATTATAAGAATATTTATATTATGGAATGTGGAAATGATTTACCAGCCAACCTTTTTGTTTTACACTTAGTCGAGTTAGATTTTATTTTGAGAATGGATTGGATTTTTGTTTATCATGATAAGATTGGATGTAGAGCTAAATAAGTTATTTTTTAGAAAGAGTTTCAGTTTGTAGACAATAATGAACCCATACAATTGATAACATATTAGGAAGCTGAGAAACTATTAAAAGATGGAAACAGAAGTTATCTTGCTCATATTGTTGAAAACAAGGGATTTGTTTAGATTAATTATGTTCCAATGGTAAATGAATATGTTTATGTTTTTCTTGATGATTTACCCAATGTCATACCTAATCGATAAGTCGAATTCACAATTGACTTAGTTCCTAATGCTAAGCCAATTTACAAACCCCCATATCTAATGGCTCAAATAGAACTTCTTGAATTGAAAAACCAGTTGCAGGATTTTCTTGATAAAGGCTTTATTCATCCTAGAACTTCACCATGGGGTGATCCTATTTTTTTTGTTAAAAAGAAAGATGGTTCCATGAGGCTTTTCATTGATTATAGAGCATTGAGTAAAATCACTATTAAAAACAAGTATCCTTTGCCTCATGTTGATGAATTTTTTGACCAGCTCCGAGGAGCTCAGTACTTCTCTAAGGTTGAATTGAGATATGGATACCATTAGTTGAAGGTAAAGGAGGATAACATTCTGAAAATATCCTTTCATACTAGATATGGGCATTATGAATTTTTTGTTATGCCGTTCAGGTTAACTAATGCACCTTCTTTATTCATGAATCTTATGAATAGAATATTTCACGAGTTATTGGATAAGTTTGTGGTTGTGTTTATTGATGACATTCCAGTATTTTCTAAAAATAATGAGGAGCATGAAAAACATCTAAGGGCTGTTTTATAAACCTTAAAGGAAAATAAACTGTATGGAAAATTCAAAAAGTGTGATTTTTTATTTGCATGAAATTTCTTTTTCATGGGTACATTGTAAATAAGGATGGAATAATAGTTGATCATACCCAAACAAAAGTAGTTGATAAATGGCCAAGACCTGTAAATGTTACATAGATTCATAGTTTTCTTGGATCGGCAGGTTATTACTGGCGGTTTGTTAAGAACTTTGCACAGTTATCTATCCCAATAACAAAGTTAATACAAAAAGGGGTTAATTTTTTTTGGACAGAAGAATGTGATGTTTGTTTTCAGGAACTGAAGAAGAGATTGGTGAATGCTTCGGTTTTGGAATTGCCTTCCTGAAATGGTGATTCTTTCATCTACAATGATTCTTCTTTAAAGGAACTTAGTTGCGTTTTCATGTAGAATAATCAGGTCATTTCTTGTGTTTCATGACAACTAAAAAATAATGTGTTAAATTATCCCAAATGTGATTTGGAATTGGAAGATGTGGTTTGTTCTTTGAAAATTGGAGGAATCATTTATACAGAGACAAATGTCAAATATATACAGACCATAAAAGTCTGAAGTATATATTCACTTAAAAGGAATTAAACATGAGGAAAAAAAGATGACTTGAATTGATAAAGGATTATGATTGCATGATTAATTACCATTCCGGAAAAGAAAAAAAGTGGTAGATTCCTTGAGTCGGAAACATCATGCATCATTAACTATGTTACGTTTGGAACATGATCCCTTGATTAATGATTTGATGAATTTTGGCTTAGAAGTTGTTAGTGCAGGAAATACCTCTGTTTTGTCTCAGGATTTAGTGCAAGAATCATTATCAGATAGAATTAAGTAAGCTCAGAAGGAAGACCATGAGCTACAAGAAAAGGTAGAATTAGTTTAAATAAGTAAGTTGCTAGAATTTAAACTTGATAAATATTGTCTTTTAATAGCTGGAAAAAGGTTGTGTGTGCCTTTTGATTCTTAATTGGAGAAATATTTATTATGTGAAGTTCATAGTTCTCTATTTTCATTTCATCTTTGAAGAACTAAGATATACAGAGGCCATCATGAGTATTATTGGTGGAATGGAATGAAAAGAGATATTACTGATTTTACTATGAAATTCTTGACATGTCAAAAGTTTAAAGTAGAGCAACAATTACCAAAGGGGATGATTCAGCCTTTTCCAGTGCCATGTTGGAAATGAGAGAATTTATCTATGGAATTTTTGGTGGGACTACCAAAGAAATCTCAAGGTAACAATACAATTTGGGTTATTGTTGATCGGCTGAAAAATACTGTACATTTTCTTTTTATTTGAGATACAATGTATTTGGATCAGCTTTCTCAAATGTACCTCATAGAGATTGTCAGGATACATGAAGTGCTTATTTCCATTGTATCTGACTAAGATCCTAGGTTCACTTCTAAATTTTGGAAGGGACTTCAGAATTCATTGGACATAAAATTAAATTTCAGTACAAAATTTCACCCTCAATCAGATGGGAAATCAGAGCGAACGATTCAGACTTTGCAGGATATGCTTCGAGATTATTCTATGGACTACTACATAAGTTGGGATAAACATATTTCTTTAGTTGAGTTTTCTTATAATTATAGTTTTCATTCTAGTATACAGATGGCTCCTTTAGAGGCACTTTATGGGAAGCAGTGTCAGACTCTAGCATTTTGGGATGAAGTCGATGAAAGAAAGTTGATGGGGCTAGAATTACAAGAACAAGTAGATAAGAAAGTGAAGATGATCCAGTAGCACATGAGGACAACTCAGATTGGGTAGAAAAGTTATACAGATAATAGAAGGAAAGACTTATCTTTCAACGTAGGTGACCATGTTTTCCTTAAAATCTCTCATTGGAAAAGTGTGATGCATTTTGGTAATAAAGGGAAGCTATATCTGCAGTTTTTCGGCCATTTTGAAATCCTAGAGAAGTTTGGAATGGTTTCATACCGAGTAGATTTTTCTCTGAGTTTGTGTCAGTTGCACAATGTTTTTTATGTTTTGATGTTGAGAAATTATGTGCTAGATTCATCACATGTCTTGAGACCAAAAGTAGTTCAACTAGAAGAGAACCTTTCTTTTGAAGAGAAACTTGTTCATATTATTGATCAAAGGGAACAGGTATTGTGGAATAAGGTAATCCACCAGGTAAAGGGTTTTTGGAGAAACCACATGGTAGAAGAAGAAACATGGGAGTATGAAAATTCTTTGTGGGAAAGGTACTATCAATTGTTTAATAAGTAAATAAAATTGCAACGACACAATTTTCAGAAGGTAGGTATAATGTAACACCCAATGGTTTTCTAAAAATAAATTGAAATGAATGAAATTTTGTTTAAATTAGATATTTATAACTAGCCTTTAAACATAATTTTGCTGCTTCTATGTTTTAAAATTTTGAAAAATGGTCATCTAAAATTGTGTCCAATAAGTTATTTAGAGACTAATGGAACTAACTTGTTTTTTTTGTGAATGTAAAATACCCTTATGTATAGTAATATGACCATAATGAATAGTAAAATTTATCATTATTTTATTAAGGCTTGAAGATAAAGACAATTTGTTTAATTTTTCAATGTGATATAGAAGAAATTATTGTTTTAAAATTGTTAATTTTTGAATTAAGTATTATTTTATTTAAAAATTAAATTAATTATATTTAGAAAATTATTTTCCAATAATGGAATTCATTTTTGAATTATACACATCGATAAATGGTTAGGGTGAATTTTGTGAATTTTTCAGAAACACTTGATTTTTCAGCGAATAGTAAAGAATACAGTTTTGAGTTTCTGTGTGTTAATTACATGATTAATGATGTAATATTGATGTAATAGATCTATTCGACTTGTGTACAGTTACATAATATCTGAGGTGTCTCAAGTTTCTAATACAATGGGCAAATACCATGGCAAGCCCATGGTTTTTCAAATATCACTAATGAGGTTTCCCATGGAAATTATTAAAATAAACTCTCAATTTTTCTATAAATACTAACCCTTTCCTTCATTAAATTAATTCCCAATTCTTCCTCAATGAAGATATAGCCTACTTAACTACCTATTAGTCCTACCAATGTTTTCTCAAACTCCCAAGGTCCCAACCTTCAAGTTCTTGGTGTTACTCTACAAGGTAAGAAATTTCTTAATTTATTTTTTTTCCATTCAAGTTATCTTTTATGTGGTATAACTTTCAAGTTTTCATACCATGTTCTTATTTACTTCTTATTGATGAAATATTCTGTATTATTATTCATTTCTGGATGGGTGAACCTTGCCCCCTTTCATTTTAATATTTTCTAAAACCATGTTGCATGGCCGTTAGGCTTCCAAATTTTTGTAATGGATTTCTCAATTATTATTTTATTTTGAGTTCTTTTCTTTTATTATTTTTTCCTCATCTCCTATTACCCAAGATTAATGAAAGCTCCATAAATCATGTATATTCTGGATTTTCTCATGTTCCTAGAAAATTCATCATCATTCTTCTTCCGCTCTCACACTTATTCAAGGAATTAAAACACTGTCCGTGATGTGTCGATTTACCAACATCACAGACGATGTGATTTCAAATTATTTTAATTACTTAAATAATGGTCATGAAACCATTTTTATGTTTGAAATAGGTTATAATATATTTATCATTTCTCATCCAGGGTTATGTAATTATTTTTTACACATGGTTTTAATTTATAAAATCAAATGAGTTTGTTATTATCAAAGAGCCACTAAAATGATCTAAACGAACAACATTAATGTTTTAATTTATGAATCATCCTCATATAATAATTAAAAATGACAAATGGTATAATTTATGGTTTGTAAAATATGTAAATACTACTCCATTCCAATTCTGGATTTTCACTTCCAATTGACAAGAACAACCAACATGAACCAATCATGGAAAACTTGTAAATAACACACCCAAAACAATACAAGGAACAAAATACTAACTATTAAACGGTGAAATGATGAAATGAAATGATCATATAAGGTATTATAAATATGGATATGATTCTTTAATATATTAATAACACTATTTTAATCATTATACATGAGTTTTAAACAAGATGTAAGTAATACAAACCAGATGTAAGTGAATTCTTAACCCGATCTCCATCCTTTGGGTTAACCTTATTCTTCATTATTTATATGGTATTTAAATTTTTTGTGTGATGAATTCTGAATATAATATGTTAAATTATGTTTATTTAGAGATTATATACATATTCCATCCACATTATTAAGTCTCACTTCAATTATATGATATTTATAAGGATCTTTTATTTTAAAATCCTCTTTTGAAATTCTATTTTACCAAATTTTGTTTTTATGTAATTATTTAAGATGTATGATTATGTTATAGTTGTTGGGAATTGTTTATGATGAAGTTTGGGTCATATATTTCCCTAAAATTCATTGGGTATGTGTAGGTTGGAGGTCGGTCTTATGGTTGCTCAAAGTCTAACTACGATGGTTACCCAAATTGTAAAGTAGCTGTGAGGGTCACAAATATTAAGGTAGCTGGGAGGGTTACAAGTTTATGTAATTAATTCCCCAAGAAAAATTTATGATTATGTTTATGTTCTTATGTTTTTTTGGATCATGTGTAAACCTCATGTTTCACAAAGTAAGTATATATAGGTGACAAATATGTCTTTTTAAAATGATTCCATATGTTACAAGTGTTCATTGAATAATGAGTTATTTCTTTATTTTATATTCCTTAATGATATTTTGTACTCATACCAAGTTTTTAAATTATTTTCATAGGTTATAAGGATAAAAATACAAAGAATTAAGTCACGTTTAATGTTTTAAGATTAGTCAAATAAATCATGTTTTAAGCTTTAATGTTTTATATTTTGAAAAAGATGGAAACTATTTTTATGGTATCCACTCTGTAATAATGGGTAATGTTATGAATGTATTATGTGCCAATTATCTAAATACATGAACTTGAAAATATATTATATGTAAAAGGAAGTTAATTATTTACTAAATTCAATAAAATCTAATGTAATATGGCTGGGTCATTATAATTACTCTTTCATGAGTCTTGGATTTATACGAATTAGTGAAAGATACACTTCTATTACTATTATTATTCTTTTTGAAGTCACTATGTCTCTTCATTCTTATCTCATTCTGAAGAAGAGTTCCAAATAAATTATCAAGAGTAATTTTAGATACTTTACTATTTTCATCAATAACTGTCCTTTTATATTCCCATTCATTGGAAATGATATCCATTATCTTGTCCACAAAAACTTCATTATCAGGACCTTTATCTCCCATAGATTGAATACTATTGAAAATTTTCATAAATCCTTTTTTTATTTTAAAAACATGTTCTCTATAAGGAAATAAAAATCTATGAATTTCAACTCTCAACATAGCTCTTCTAGTTTGTATCACTTTAGAAGTTCCAAAATGTATAACTTCATGTTTCTCATAGATATAGTTGTATTCTTCACATGAAGATATCTGAATATTAATATTCACTGTCATAGAACAAAACAAAGTATTGTGTAACTTTTAGTTTAATTGATATTATAGTTTTTATTAGTTGGTGAAGGTTATGACATCCTTGTCTGGAATTTTTTAATCTCCAGTAAGAATAACAAAATTTTCCACTCCAGTGTTAACAACAAAGGACTTCATCCTATCTCTCCAATATTCATAATCATTACCATCAAAGATTGGTGGTCTGGTAGGATTAAGGTTTTCAATATAACCAATATTCATAACTTCTATTCTATATGAAAAACAATTTTCCACAAAACTTGTAAGTAATAAAAGTTTACAAACAAAGATAAAAATCTTTAAGTAAAACATGAGGAATAAAAGTTAATAATAGAAAATTTATAAACAAAACTTGATCACGAAAGATTATATGTGAGTATAAGTATTTCAGATAACTCCTCTAATACCAATTCTAGGATCAAAATAGAATATGTAGATGCTCAATTACAATAGGGGGGATTGTTTGTTTAAAAAACATTTACTTTTAATATTGAGGAAATTTTTGTTTAACAAAGATAAACATGGTAAATTCAAAAAACCTATTTGGTTCCTACTTAAAGGGATAATTGGAAGTGACGAGGTCCAATTATAAGAAAACTAAACTTAATCAAGTTAAACTTAATGAAATTTGAGCAGGTTAACCCTAAGAGAATATTTCACCTTAAAGTGTATAGAATCTTACTTATATCCGAGTTAAACAAGTATAATAAAGTATAATAAATTTATACTTTCTTTATTTAACAAAATAAAATGGAAATAAAACATGTAACAACAAAAACATAAACAATTAGGAAATATTTCAACCCAAATATAAGTGTATCAAACACCCTTGGAAAAATGTCCCATGATTTATACTTTCATGAAAGTCTATCTAACCCACACCAGGGAAATCCCTTGATAAAAATATCAGAGTCTGTCTTACAATCCCAGCAAGCCCTAGAACATTAAGGTAGTCAACTCCTCTTTCTCCCTATCCCTGGAAGACCTCAAACATTACGGTAGTGGCACCTCTGTATTCCTATCCTAGAAATCCCTCAAACATTTAGGTTATTATATAGCTCTGTCTTCTAATCCCCAAAATCCCTCGATTGTACACAGCAACAATCAGAATCACACTAAGCAAGCTGAACAAGTTGTTCATGGATGGACAATATTTTTGTAGAACACACAAAGCATGGGATTTTCTTTCTCTATAAATCACTTAACAACATCACAAAATGTAATCTCTAGATCAATGATGAGCTCGTTCAAATTATCTACTATTTATAGGAAAGGATTCCAACTATCGTCTCCCTCTCCAATGATCATATTTTTTCTTGAATCTCAAAGGGACTTGTACACGTGTCACTCAACCAATGGTTTGTTAGAAAAAAATTGTACGATATCTTTTCATTGTGACAAAAACATGTGTATGGAAATTTTATCATGTAATAAAAATATATCTTAAGTTTAATAACCCTAAGTAAAATATAATCTGATAAATTTGGAACAATATATCTAGAAAATATAGTACCTTAAATAATATGAATAATTAGAATCTGGGAAATATAGAATTCATTTTCTAAATATATAAACAATTGGATTCTAGAAAAATGGATATTCAGAGTTTGATTTATAATGAATTTGGATTCTAAATTATAACGAATTCAGAGTCTGAATTCTGAGGAATTATGTGTCTGAATTATGAGGAATTTAGAGTCTGATTTCAGAGGAATTTAGAGCCTAAATTTGAAGGAAATAGGAGTCTGAATTTTAGAGAATTCAGAGTATGAATTTCCAAGAATTTGAAGTATGGATTTCAGAGAATTCGAAGTCTGAATTTTACAGAATTTAGAGTATAAATTTTAGAGAATTCAGAGTCCAAATTATAGAGAATTCGAAGTCTAAATTTCATGGAATTTGGAAAATGAATTTGAGAGAATTAAAGTTTTGAATTTCATAGAATTCAGAGTTTGAATTTCAAATAATTCCGAGTCTGAAAATAAAAAGACTTGATATATATGGAACTGTAATATTCTGAGGTTTTACATAAGGATATAAATAAATAAAAATGGTTAGAATTTTTTTTGAGAATATAATAAATAAGACATAGAAAACCAAGGTAAGTATAAACTTTTTCTTAGAGAAAGAAAACATTCCTTAAGAAAATAATTCTTATGGAAAGATAAATTTCCTTAAGAAAATGTGTTTGTGATTTTCAAAACATAGAGAAATGGAGAAGTCATAAAAAACATTATTGACTCATCAAATATTATAATTAATTTCTAAAAACATTTTATATTTTATTTTATAAAAATGTTATCATTTTTTAAATCATCATATCAAAATTATCATAGGTTTAAATTTTGGTATTTTTCTCAAATGATTGATTTTTCAGTGAATAGTTAAAAATGCCAATTTTTGAAAAATAATAATTTTCTCATTAAAAAGTTTTACTTTTATTTGAAATTGATATTAAATTAAGATAATACTCCTCTATATATAAATAATTTAAATATTTAAATAGTAATCAAATTTATAGTTGATTTTTTGTATAAGTTCATCTTTAGGCTTAGAAAGACGTTTTTCTAAAAACTAATTTTTGATTCATTTTACACATTTATATTAAAATTAATTTATATAATTTATAATAATTTATTATTAAAAAATAAATCTCTTAATTTAAATTATGAGTTCCAAATTTTTAAATATTCCCCTTTTAATTTTGGTCATTATGAATAGTAACCATAGTAAATATGTGTCACCTTGATAATGGTAAATCGGGAAATTAAGGTTTAAAATAATATGATAAGGAATAAAAAATAACCAAAACACTTTCAATTAATATATTTTATGATTGGGTTTAGAACATCCTCATTAAATATTCTAATTTATGGCAATTTGGTACGATTTTTCTTTAAAATGAATTAAATATTATTTTAAATAAATATGAAGTCAAAAATATTACTCTCTTGATTTTAATATATATAATATTTTATGATATGGATAAAGGAAACTTATATTCCAATATAAATGTTTGTTTAAAATATGGATTATATTTTATTCCATTTTAATTTATTTTTAACTTTTACTGATGAAATAATTATTTTAAATGCTTACAAAACACTGACATAATGCTTGTGCAGGCAGTAGAAAAATCAAGTAATTTTTTTGAAAAACTCTCAAAGTAATATTTTTTGGGTGAGTTATAGTGTAACACAATTTTTATACATAAAAATAACATATAAAGGATGTTTTAATGTATGAAATTATAATTACATTCTTTTCATGTTGTTTTCAATGTCAAGTTGAATGAATAGTTTCAAAAATAACATCAATGATATTTTATGTTAAATAATATTTTATTAAATTATTTTTTTAAAAAAAAATATTGAAATTAAGATTAAAAATGGTCTAAAATATCATACCTTATCCATTTATGAGCCAATTTGTATCTTATAAGTAAAATTACGTCCCTTTGACGTTGAAAAATTCATTACCATGGTTAATGTTAAAATTGATTAACTAAGGGGTTAAACTAAAAGATAATATTTAAAATAATATCTATAAATATATAAATTTTATTTAACGATTATATTAAGAAAATATAATCGTTATATTATAATTTATTTCATTTTAGATCCATTTTTTTGAGATAGAAAAATGTTATATTATAATATTTCATGTATTTCTAAAAATGTCATTAATGATATTTTATAATAAACAATGTTATTTAATGATTTAAAATTCATAAAAATAATATATTTTTCCAAGTGAATGTTTTATGGTTTGAAATATTAATCATGTTTCATTTATGGTCAATGTTTCCTTTTATATTACGTTTTCCCCAATAGTGTAGTTACTTTTGTTGAGGGTAATTGTCAAAAGGAATAATGAGGGGTTAAAAAAGAGATAAGGATGAAAACATAATCTAAACTTATCCAAATTTTATTTTTTTAGGTTTTTTAGAAACATACTCATATTATATTCTAATTATATCAATTTGGATCCATTTTAACTATAAAATTACTTTTTATTGATTTAATACTTTAAGAAATTCTAAGAATGCCCCTCCCCTCAATTAATAAGGGAACCCCATCTCCTCTCCTCTACACACATCAAGAGTGATTTTTTTCAGCCAATACCTATCTAAATCACTTCCAAAAATCCATCCCCAAACTATATACATCATATTTTTGGAATAATACCAACCCTATAGGGTTTAAGGTGTAAAGAAATGGAGGTTATTTAAAGAATATGTATAAATTTTAACCAAATGTTTTAGTTTTATTTCTTCTCATACCTCGTTCAAATATTCTTCCAACGCAATTAAAAAATAAAAATATTATATTACACATAATTTGATATTGTTATTTAAATTTCATAATCTATATCATTCTATTTTTTCCATTGAATGGGATATGAAACCATTGTTTGTTTGTACTACAGACTACCACCTCACGAACCGATGTAATTAATTTTCCATAAATACCACACATGGCTGGTTATAATGATGGATTAAATTTATATATATTATATCCATGACCTGATTATAATTTTTAAAAATAATTAATCATCTATTTTCTTACCTTTCCATGAATTGATAAATGATAATTTCGTTCATGCATATATGTGGATTACCAACTACACGAAGCATTGTGATTAGTTATTCAGAACCACATAACATAGATGTTATATAAAAGTATATTTAAATAAACAATATGATATTTATTATATAATAAATATTTTTTAAAGGTCAAATAATCTTCAACTTTTTTATAACATGATCATTGAAAAATGGAAACGTTACTCATGCATATAATGTTAGTGTTTGAACCTGTATGTTAATACTTTAATATTTATGTTTTGATAATTTAAAATTTCCTCACATTTAATTAAATTCAAATTATCTAAATGTTTATATTTTCTTAATGTAAATTAGTAAATTATAATTGATTGAAATGTTTTATGTCACATTATATTCAATTTATTTTAAATTGGATAAACTTTTACATGTGTTAATGTTGGAAATATTTTTTCATTATATGTGTTATGTTATTTTATTTCATTAACACATGTGATTATAATTTTTAATGTTATAATTTGAAGATATTATTTCTTGAGTTAATTATATTTTTATTGTTTATATATACATATATTTTTTAATTTTTTTGATATATATATTGGCTCATATATACAATTTAAACATGTATATATATAATAAACTATAGAATCTTATTCTTCTTCAGCATGGCACCAACGCAGTGCAACTTAATCTCCTCTATTCACATGGAAGAAACATCAACCTCCCTCTCAATTCATATCACCTCCAAGCATCATTGTCCGAGCACCTCAGCCATTGAACTGGTTCAGAAATAATAGCTTCCATGAACAACCTCTTCCCTCACACAACTTCAATCAGTGAAACAATAGTGTAGTAGTTCAGTAACTCATATTATAGGAAATCTAGTTATCCACCTTGAGATACTCGTGCCTCCATATCTATGGTAGAAGCAATTACTCACCCACACAAGTAGTACAACATCATACGTCAACTTAATTTTACAGGAGACCTACTCCATTTCTCCCTTATAAACCCACATGAGGTTTGGCGACAACTATTCTTTTTGATATTTCATGAAAAAAACACCCATGATCTACCTCTTCAGCTTCAAATGACACCATTTATCTACATTTAATTACCTAAAGGGTAGTTTATGGTTACCATAATGGTATATTTGAACATTACATGAAGAGAAGAGAATCTACCATGAAATTAATTAAACCTACCGTGAGTTTTATTTTCTGAACCCACCATGAGTGGTGTTATACCAACTAGGAAGCTTAAATTATATTTATTAGGAAGGTAGGAACCTATCATGATTCATATTTTATACTTAATATAAGAAATATTTAGAAATTACCATGGAGTGTCACTTCAACCTACCATAGAGTAATTCCAAAATATTTTAAGTGATTAATTCTAACATACAGTGAAGATCCTAGTAACCTACCATGATGATTTGGAAAATCTATCGTGTAGTAGAAAATTATACCTACCAAATTATTTTAATGAATTTAATGTAGTAATTAAAGAGAGTAAATGTTATTATGGAATATGTGTGATACAGTAATAGGTAATTTTGTGTTTCCTTATTTCAAATATTTAAAACCATTTTGTGGAAGTGAAGAGTTTAAGAAACTCCAACTCAAAGAGTTATTAGAAGATATTCGATGATTACTCAATAAATATTGAACAAGGGATATAGTGTGAAGAATACTAGACTACCTTATAAATAATGGATGAAGTTTTGAATACAGGATGACAAGAGAAATTTTCTTGAAACTTGATGAAGTTATTCTGTGACTATTGTTCTATTTTAGTGATCATAAAAATGACTTCAATGATCAACTCTCTATTACTGAAGTGATAAAAAATCATCAAGCTACACCATCTTCAACTTTTTTTAAAACACTTTAAGTTTCATTGTTTTCTATTTTTCATCATTTTATTTTTCATTAATCTATTTTTAATTATTAGTATTAGTTTATGATTTTCCCAATCAAAATAAGATCAATCTTGGTTATTATACCAACCAAAAATAAGTTCTTGTGTTTTGAATGTTTAAGAAAAGTTATTGTAAATCTATGTTACAAATGATATAAAAATTTAGGATTGTTACTCAGGGTAATATAAAAGGAAGATTCTATAAAAAAGGTATCACACCATTAAAAATGAGTTTTTCTTAGTGGGTACAGATCTTCTTGTCGAATAGAGAATGTTAAAGACTGTACAAGGATATTGGTGATATGAACCACTATAAAAATAATACTTTCACATTTTAACTTCTACTACACTGAATATTGAATGCTATACTTTTCTATTCATTGTTAAATAATAAATATTTGATTATTTATTTGTCTTAAAATTTTAAAAATTCTATTAACCCCCCTGATAGTTTTTTATATCTATATCTATCTAACAATTGGTATAAGAAGATTATTTCCTTAAAGGACAGGTAGAAGCTATGATTGTTTTAATATGATACCAAACAATTAACATTAGAGCATATGAACTTCTTAAGGATAATTGAGTTCTATTGTTATTTTTTTAACTATTGTGATAATCTGAATATCCTAAACCTAATAGTAGATGGAATAAAATATATGTTCTTTTAGATGGTAGTTATTAGTGCCAATGATGGATGGATGACATGAATACCCCATTTTTCAATGGAAGTGATTATGAGTATCTGAAAGATTTAATAGAATCTTACTTAAAACAATTAAGTATGGATCATTGAACTATCATGGTCAAATCATATATGCTACCTGAAGTTGATCTAGATACACTTGTAATTAATGACATAGTAAATCATTTTCAGAATTATGAAGTAAAAAATATTCTTTACTCTTCTATAATTATAAGTTTATATAGTCATATTTTAACTTGTAAGATATACCATGAGATATGGAGAATTATTTAAGTCACTCAATATGGGATAAAATAGTTTAAAAGAACTAATCTAGGAATTATGTGAGCATAATTACAAGTTTTCAATATGGTATAAGACGAATCAATAAACCAGATGTTCCAATAGTTTACATGTATTATAAATGGTATGAGTGCACTTAGTTAAGTACTAGACAACACAACTTTAGTTAATTGATTAATAAGAGTACTACCAAAATGATGTTATACAAAGAATGTGGTGATAGATAAAATTAATAATTTTAAAGAATATATTTTAGATGAACTAATTGGTTCTTCGTGATGTTGGGGACCTAACCTAGTGGTTAAGTTTCGTCCATAATCTTTCATATTACCAGGGATCAAACCATAGATGCACTAATTTAGGGGATTTATCATTGGGGGTATGTGGTCCATAGTTGGTGTCAGTGGGCTCATTGTGTTCCTAATGGATGGTTTGGTGGATTATGGTAAAAATAAATGTGGTGGGGATAGAGAAGGTTATGTTGGGAAAAGATTAACCGAACACATCATAGTGATGGGGTTGTGGGCTTGTAGGAGTGTGGTGGGGTTGGTGTCAGCAGATCAACGATGCTCAATGACTGATTTCAACAGTGATGGTGGTAGGCTCGATAGTTGTCTGGGTGGAAGGGGGAACCTTGCTCTTTAGTGATGAATGGAATAATCTATTATTTGATGTGTGGAACAGGACACATAAGAAAAATGAGCACAGATCAGAGCATAGACCTTCAGGTCATGGGGCTATGGGCCAATTCACCTGGGACACAGACTGTTATGTAATGGTATTTAATCCCCACTAGGACAATGGGGCTTGTTATTGGCTCCCCCTGCCAAAAAAATTTGTTTTTTATATTTTAATAAAAAAGGATGGACTTCCCTTCTACCTATTTAAAAAAAAACCAATTGGTTCTTTGCTAGAGTATGATATTGATTTGAAAAAAAATGTTAATGAGGATACTGTAAAGAGGAAAGGTATACTTTTTTATGTCTAATGGTAATGAATCACCTAACCATTCTAAATCTGAGTTCCAGGAAAGTGATAAAGGTTTGACATATTTTAATAATATGTTTTTCAAGTTTATAAAAAAAGTTAGTATAAGGAAGTTCAAAAGGAATTTAAAATAAAAGCACAAGAATTGTAATAATAGTAATAATAATTATGTTTTAAAATTAACATTGTGTGTGTCAGAAGATAGGTAACATAAGTAAAAAATTCTCCAAACTCAAATATCCAAATAAATTAAAAGAAAAAATGAGAAATAAAATAAATCTTTGTTTGGTGGATGGGATTTTTCATACAATTCATACTCAAGTAGTGACTTAGGAAATGAATATGATACATGGAACAAAACATTGAAGGCCATAAATTATTCGGTATTTGACTAATTTTTTATATAATTAAATACTCCTTATAATGTTGATCATAATTTTATATCTGAAGATAAAGAGGAAATTGATTATGATTGTTGTTCTAATTCTTATTTTTTTAATTATAAAGTCAAATAAATTCATATATAAAATAAGGAATTAAACAAAAGATGGTGTCAGGATTATTGAAGAATATACTTTCATAAAAAATAAAAATAATAATATAGTTAAGGAAAATGGGAATGTAAAAAATGAAATATAAATATTTTTACACTTATGTTTCCCAGAATGTATAATTTAAAAGGAATTATGATTTTGAGATATTAAAAATAAAAAAGAAGAAAATGAAAGACTTAAAGAATTTCTAGAAGTTAATGATAAACATTAGAAAATAATGTTTAATTATATCCTATATGATTTGAGTAATGTTTATAATTATTATACAAAACAAAAGTAAGAAAATAATAAACTAAAAAAATAGAGCTTCTGGTTCTAATGAAAAAGTATATAATAATTTTTAAGGTATTTAAAAATAGTCTATAAATTTGAAAAATTTAGTTCTAAATCTTAATAAAACATTTTCTACATTTTTCAAGGTAATGAAAAATATGATAAAATGTTGTATATGATGAAACCTAAGTATAATAAGAATGGATTTGGATATAATATTTTATCACCAAGTATAAATAAGATAACCTTTGTTAAAAGTTTAAAAGGATGTATTTCCAATGTAACAAAGTTTAAATGTATAATGCAAGGTTATTTTGACAATGAATTATATCTAATATTTAAACAATAATTTAGATATAAAAATAAATTTATTACTAATATTTTTTTTCTAATGATCCAAAAAATACATTTTTTTAATCTATATGGATTCCAAAATCTTCTTCTATTAATCAGATTGGACCCAAGTTATCTTGTGTACTAAAAAACTATACTTGTTTTTATAATTTATGGACATCTGACTTAAAATTGTCAAATATTAATAGTGTTTAGACAATTTTTTTCTAGGAACATGAAATGTGATATTTCAAAGTTTATATTCTTGAATTAATGTGATAGAGGCTTAGTCACATTTGGAGACAACTCTAAAGGCCCTATTAAATGTATTGGAGATGTTTTTTTTTATAAAATTATTATTATTTCAAAATTATTATTAGTGGATAGTTTAAAATATATTTTAGTAAGTATATCATAGCTCTATTATGATATTAAATTTAGTTTTTTAAAAGGATAAATGTATATATTTGAAAAATAAATCAGTTTTATTTTATACAAATAGAAAAGAAAACTTTTATACTATTGATTTTTCTAATTTACCCAAATAGAAAGTTAACTGTTTGAATTTTTTATAAGAAGATGATGTTATGTGGCATACAAGGATTAGAAATGAATAATTTAGACTATTGCCAATATTTTCAAATAAGGAACAGGTTCTATAATTTCTAAAGTAACATACAACCAAGAACATTATGTGTGATTCATGTGTAAAGGATAAGCAACATAAAGAAATATTTAAATATGTAAATGATGTTAGTACATATAGATGTATTGAATTGTTACATCTTGAATTATTTGTTCCTATACAAACAATTAGTTTAAGTGGAAAGAAATATGTATTTATAATAGTGGATGATTATACTATATTCGTCTGGTTTTATTTCATACCTCATTAAAATGAAACTTTATACATATTCTATTCATTATGTAAACTTATTCAAAACATTACAAATATGAAAATCATATTTATTAGAATTGATGGAGGTGGTGAACTTTTTAATTTGTAATTTTATAAATTCTTTAAAGATAATGGTTATAACCATTATTTTTCTGCCCCTAGGACACCATACTAAAATGGTTTGGTTGAAATAAAGAATAGGTCAATACAAGAAATGGCTAGATCAATGATTATGGAATTTAAAGTGCCTAAATATTTTTGGTCCAAATACATTATTACATATTGTTATGGTTTAAATAGAGTTTCTATTAGAAAATTTCTATATAATACCACTTATGAACATTCTAAAGGATTAAAACCCAAAATTTAATATTTTAGGGTGTTTGCTTGAAAAGTATTTATCTTAAATAGAAAAGATAATTTAGAAAAGTTCATATGTAAAATTTATAAAGGGAACTTTTTAGGTTATTCTTATACTTTTAAATTGTATAAATTTTTAACAAGATAACTATATTTGTTGAAGAGTTTGTGAATGTCAAATTTAATGAAAGTAATAATAACAAGAATAATTTTAATTTAGATAAAGATGATGATTAATTTAGAGAATTTAATTTTGGTGATGATAATGATTAAGAAATTGAAAAAGAATTAGTTGAGGGGTATAATACATATTCTAAAAATGATCCTAGATAATTGAAAATAGTTAAAGATCATACTATTAAAAAATTAATTAGAAATATTGAATCCAGTATATAGATCAAATAATATATTTTACATTACTATGTTAATTCTGCATTGGTTAATTATTTTGTTCCCATTAATATTGATTATTATTTAATTGATAGAAACCAAATTAATGTTATTAATGATGAATTAAATTAATTTGAAAGAAATAAATTGTGTAATATGGTTGAATTACTATAATAAAAAAATAAAAGGAACTAAGAATATTTTTTACAATAAGATAGATGAAGTTGGAAACATAGTTAAAAATTAAGAAATATTAGTTAATTATGGTTATTTTATGGAATAAGAAATTTAATTTGACGTTTCTTTTGTTCCGTTTGTTGGGATGTAATCTACTATTATGTTATGAGATTTCTATTATTTTAAAAATAAAAAAATACTTTAAATGGATGTAGAAAGTTCATTATTAAATGTAATAATTTTTGAGGAAGTATATATAAAACAAACCCATGAATTTGAAAATGAAATATTTATGAACTCGGGTTTTAAACATAATAAAGCTTTATATGGTCTTAATCAAGCACTTTGATAATGTTATGAACGAATTACTCAATTTTTATTGTAAACTGATCCTGTTAAAGGTATGGTTGATCCAATATTGTTTATAAAAAATGTTTCAAATGATAATTTGATTATATAAATTTATGTTAATGATATAATATTTGGTTCAACAAATAATTTACCATGTAATGAATTTTTTAAATTAATAAAAAGTGATTTTGATATGAGTTTAATGGGTTAATTGAAATTTTTCTTTAGTTTACTAATTAATCAAATAGAATATGGTATTTTCTTAAATTGATCTAAATATTATAAATAAATTTTTAAAAGGTTTGTATTTGATTCATGAAAGTATATGAAAACACCTATTAGTACTAATTAAAAATTGGATTTGTATGGATCTAGAAAGAGTGTTGATATTAAATTGTGTAGAGGCATGATATAAATCTTTCTGTATTTAAGTGGATCTAATACAGATATAATATATTTAGTCATTTTATGTGATAAATTTGAATAAAATCATAAGGAAAGTAAACTCAAAGAACTTAACAGATTTAATATATATATTAAAATAATTTTTGGTACTAGATTATTTTATTCAAATCATAATTATTTTAATTTATTATTTTATTTTGACTCTGAATTTAGAGTTTATTCGACTGAAAGGAAAAAATAGGTATGTGTCATTTTCTGGGTAAAAATTTAATTGCATAGAGTTCTAAGAAACAAATATTAGTCCCTAAAAATACATCTAAGGTTGAGTATATTGTTTTTGTTAGTTTTTGTTCTAAACTTATTTGGATTAAAAAAACTTTGTTGGATTTTCATATTAGTTATAAAATTCTATTTTTTTGATAATTCTATTGTGATTTTAATTTTTAAAAACTCTTTACAATACTATTAAACAAAAAATATAGATGTTAGATTTCATTTTATGTGGGATCATTTGAATAAAGGATTAGTTTAAAATTTGTTCCCAATGAAATGAAATTTATGGAAATATTCACTAAACCATTAGATGTCAAATTTGAGAAAATTATGTTTGGACTGGGTATGTTAAAAGCTTAGTATTTTTTTTCATTATAGATATTAATTGATTAAAATACTTACATGTTCAATATTATTAAATGTTATTTTTGATGAAAAGATTATAATTTATTAATATTGGGTATTTAATATTATTAATATTTAATATGGATAAATTTCTATAAATATATTTTTTACCTTTTGGTAAATTTCAGAAATGGGAGAATTATTTTTAAAGTTTAATTATATGTTCAATATTTTAATTTATAAAAAGTGGGATATTGTTAATGTTTCAACTTGTATGTTAACAATTTAATATTTTTCTTTTGATAAATTACAATTTCCTTACATTTAATTAAATTCAAATTGTTTAAACATTTATATTTTCATAATTTTAATTGATTAAAATGTTTTATAAGACATCATATTCAATTTATTTTAAAAGGTCTAAAATTTTACATGTGATAATGTTGGAAATATTTTTTCATTATATGAGTTATCTTGTTTTATTTAAATAACATATATGATAGTAATTTTTAAATAAATTTTTAATGTTATAATTTTAATATATTTTTCATTTTTTTAATTATATTTTTAGTGTTTATATATATTTTAGTGAGAAATTTTTTTGTTATATACATGGATATTCATATATAAATAAATATATATATTGTCTCACATTTACAATTTATATATATATATGTGTGTGTGTGTGTTTATACTACATTGTTCTACCATCTTCTTCTGCACGAAACCTCTATAGTGAACCTTAATATCCTCATTTATTCCCATCACATAAGTTCCAAAATATCACTCTTTTTACAGAACCTTCAATTTTCTTTGTCTAAGCACCTTAGTTGATGAACTAGTTTGGAAATAACATCTTCTATGCACTCCCCCCCACTCGAATTTTATTAGCACAACACCAATCCAACAAGATAAAAACTCATCTAATTAGAACTCTAGTTCACCACCTTTAGCATTTCATGCATCCATATATAGAGAAGCAACAACTCCTCATCCAAGAAAGTAGAGTGACATCATGATTCGACCTCACTATACATGTAAAATCCTATGTTTCTCTCTCATCCACCTATATGAGCTTCAACGACACCCACCCTTTTTAGTATCGCATAGAAAATACCTATTCTCACACTCTTCATCTTTGAATGAAAATATTTATCTACATTTACTTAACACAAAGTGATGTTTTGTTGTTACCATGAAGCCACTTGACAGGTCACCATGAAAGTATCTATTAACATAACATGAAGAGAAGTTATGATGCTTTGAGTTCAATTCTAGCTAACATGTGTTTGAGTTTTTGAAGCCACCATTAGTGGTATTATACATACCATAAAGATTAAATTATAGTTACTATAAAAGGAGGAACCTACCACGAGTCATATTTAATACTTATCATAAAGTGGATTTTGAAATTACTATGGAGTGGAACATAAACCTATCGCGGATTAACACCAACGTACCATAAGTGATCAATTCTAACCTAGTTTTAAGTACCTATAAACCTACCATGAATCATCCATAAACCTATCATGAAGCTTTATCAAATCTTCCACGAAGCTATAAATTATACATAAAAATATTGTTAATGAGTGTAATGCATGAATTAAAGTGCTTCAATATTATTATTGAATCCATTAGGATCATTAATATGCAATGATATCTTTCCATATTTTAAATATTTATAACCGTTTTATAGAGGTGATATGTTTAGTAAGCTCTCATATTAAGAGTTTGAGGATAACCATTGAATTAATTGATAAATAGAGAAAAAGGGATGAAATACAAAGTACTCTTGATGCCTTTTTGGAAACTTGAATATTTTTTGAATAAATTATATCATGATATATTTTATTAAATCTCAATAATTCTCTTTCGTGGATACATCTCCATTACTACAATTACAAAATTACTTCTACGTTTAAATCTTCACTATTGTAGTGATGAAAAACCATCGATCTATATCATATTCAACATTTTCATATCTATAATAGTTTCATTTTTTTTTCTATTTTTCATGAATCATTTTTTGATAATTATTATCATTTTATGATTTTCCAAATAAAAATTAGGCCACTCTTAGTTACTCGACCACCCAAAAGTAATTTCTTTTATTGTGAATCCAAAATAAAATTCAGGGTAAGACTAAGTTGTGACTGATGTAAAAAGTTAGGGTTTCAGCTCCAGATATTGTAAATGGTAGAGTCTATAAATAGGATATAACACTATTAAAAGTTATTTATTATTAGTGGGTACTAATGTTCCCACAGGGTAGAGAATCTTGAAGTGTGGAATGGGATATTTGTCATGACCCGTCCTCAGGGCCCGTGCCGTGACTACCCCAAGCCCGCCTTCCATAGGCCAGGGGCTGGCGACTAGCACCAAAGGCGTAAATCCCGAAACTGGGAAGGCATTGCCTTTATAAAAGTAAAATAAACACCACAGAGTACAAGCTGAAGTAAAACACTAAGTACAAAAGAAAGTGTTGAAAGGTAAATGGGCCAGAATTCAAACCCAACTGAAAATACATCTATAACTGAATGAACGTACAACAGTAAAAGAAAAACAGCTAGAAGAAAGGATGCATCTCATGGGTCGTCCTCCTCAGATCTTACCTGAAGGGTAGGTGCAGATAGCGTAGCTCCTGGATCATCCACCACAGATCCAACCTGAAGGGTAGGTACAGATAGCCTCCGCAACGCTGTCGCCCGTCAACCTCCTTCGAGTGTTGTCTCGCCGTGAGGTCCACCTCTGGATACTGACTCATCGGGTGGTCCACCTCCGGGTACCGTCCAGTCCTCGAACACTCGGCCTCTGTCAGCGCTGCCCGTCATCTGAAACCAACACAACGAGGTGTGGGCATAGCCCGTGTTGGGGTGAGTATAACGATACTCAGTAGGGACCCCGAGACCCTCAAGGTCTCACTAAATCCAACATGGATAACCACAAGAAGATCTCAATAGATAACCTATACTTAGGTATATGCCCATACACATCCTAAGTTATCAAGTAACCCATCTTAATGATGAGGTAAACACAAAGATTATAGACACAGCTCAAACCAAGATTTTTATGATCGAAACCGTAACTTCTGAAGAGCCCCGTCTCTGGAGTGTACAGTGATCCTGTCATGACTCCGAGGTAATGCTCAGTAACCTAAGTCTGCTGAGGTACTCCTCTGGTCGAGTACCACAGGTCTGATGCCAAATACCAGGCGCTCCATCCGCTGTGGGTCTGCTGCCAAATACCGGACGCTCCCCCTAATAGCCTATAGAGGTACTCCTCTGGTCGAGTACGGTGGGTCTGTTTCCAACTACCAGGCGCTCCATCCGCCTTGGGTCTGCCGCCAAATACCGGGCGCTCCGTCCACTGGGCTAGTCGACTCACTCCAAGTCGAGTCGGTCAAGCAGTCGTCAGGTCTCAGTCGTCTACACGGTCTCCGTACTCTGTATGCTCGTCTCCGTGAGGGTCCGCTCCACGAGCTAATAGTCAGTACTCCAACTATCACAAAGTCCTACGAAGATGTATCTCAAAGGGCTGCCTCTTCATAAGGGTCTCAACACAATAGACGATGCGTCAATCAGACGCCCGGTCTGTGAGTTATTTGCCTTTTCGTCCGAGGGGCCCGGTTGGTTTCATGTGCGAACCAACCCGGGTGTATCTCAACTGTACCCCGAACTCCCATAGGGTGTACTCATAGGGACCATTTCACAATGTGATCATGAACGTCGCCGACGGTTCAACAAACAGACGTCCGGTCTGAAAGATATCAGCTTTTTCGTTCTAGGGGCCCGGTTGGATTTTGGGTACAATCCAACCCGGCCATACTTCAACAGTGTCCAATCCTTGGGCGAAGTATTCCAGAAGTTCTATCTCATCAAAAGGAATCCAGCAAAGTTGACGTCACATCAATCGGACGTCCGGTGCTCAAGATATATCCGTTTTCGCTATGAGGGCTCGGTTGGTTTCGTGAATGAACCAACCCGGCCGAACCCAAAGTCCTCCGAAACCTTGAGTGGAATATAAAGAAACAACCGTCTTGATCCAAGGATCTCATCACCACTGACGGTGCATCGATGGGAGGTCTACAGCCCAAGATATGGGCAAAATATCGTGAGGGGTCCGAAAACAGGGGGTCTAGGCCCGGACCGACCCGGCCCAACCCCCCCTGGGTCGGCCCGAACCAGGCCCGGGTCTGACCCAGCGGGGCAGGGCCTGGCCCGGCCTGAGCGGCCCAGCCCGGCCTAGGTGGCCCGACCGGCATGGACGGCTCGGTGCTGGCCGAGCGGTCGCGCCAAAGGAGCTGCGGCCCCCCCCGCGCGGGGGCCGCTTCGTGTCACCGGACACGGGGCGCTGCTGCGTCCCGCGTTCCCCGGTCCCGCGTGGCCGCGGGACCCTTGTTCGCCGCTGCGGATTCAGCCGTGATGGATCCTTTCGACGGCGTGCCGGGCGCCGCCGCCTCCGACCGCCGGCACCGCCGTGCCGGCCTGGCGCGCCGGCGGGGGCTTCCACGGACCACCGGACGCGTTCCGGTGGTCCGATTCACCTGCGGTCTTCGCCAGTGATCGTCCTGGGACCCAAACTTCACTGCAAAGCCTTCAAAACGCCCTTGCGGCCCGTTCTTCCTTGACCCGTCGATCTGCACGCCAAACTGTGCACAAATGTACAACCGCGGCCTCTTCGTGGTTTTCCGGCACGACGCGACGACACTGCGTCACTTCCATTTCAAGCCACATAGATAACCAACAAAAATAAAAGGGGATGAGGTTCAACCGTGTTTGTGCGGTCCGACCTCCTCTGTTATTTTGATAATAGTTGGCCGTTAATATCGAAGAACGTCAAAAATTATTCACGACATAAAAACCAAACCCCTACCACTTCCCGCAACAATTTAGTCCCAACCCGCAAGGAAAACTTTCGCGGATCAACTAGATAATAAGTTGATCTGTGTTCTTTTTTTTCCTTAGAATGAATGAAACGAGGGAATAAAATCATTCTCAAATTAATTCCCTACATTGTAAAGACATCACATGTCGTCGAGCCGTGGAAGAGGTAAGCGTCCCGGTGATCGGACGTCGCGGAAGATCGATGCTGATTCCATTGACGTCGGAGGGTGAGTCGTCGTCAATGGCGATGTTCCCCGCGGTTGTGTCTCCTCCCTTGACGCGGAGGAAGATGAGGAGAAGGCACGTCATCGGTGATCGCCCGATGAAGAATGCGGCGTCTCGCTTCCTTCGACGTGGAGAGAAGGTGCAAGATGAGAAGACGTTCTTCATCGAAGCTTCGGTGTTCTTCAACAATGGAGATTAAGCGTTCTTCTTCTTCAGAGGAAGTTCTTCAAAACTCAAAAGCTCTCTTCCCTTTCACTTAACACAACATTTGTAACCAAAATAAAATATGGCTCCACCTTATTTTATTTACCCATGCCATGAATTAAAAATTACAAAATTCAAAACCAACACACTTAATTAATTGATCTTGAGTTTTCAAATTAATTAATGTTTAGGTGGCATGAATAAAAGTGGGAGGTGAGAAGGAGAGGAATCACTTAAGTTAAAGTGGAGTTACAATATTAAAGTGGGAGGTGAGTTATGGGAGATCAAGGGGCTTATGGGAAGATCAAGGGATGGTTAGGGTCTCGTGTGGGCCCCACCACCCTCTTAACCTCTCATGGGTAGTTCCCTAACTTCCACTCAAAGAATATAACTACTTTACAGAAATAAAAATTGTAACTCAATTTTTATTTTATCTTCCAAAAATTTTAACAACTCCTCCCGTGAAAACGCAACTCCGAAAAAGATCTTCATAAGCAATTACCGGTGCTGCGAATCCATCAGTGCCCTCAGAAGTCGATTCTGAGCACTGGTTCAAAAGTTATAAAAACCCGCTCATTCGTTCACTGAACGTACCCGAGCTAAACTTCGGAAAATAATTCCGGGCACACTGGGCCTCAGAATCAGGCGCCGTCAGAAACTGCGTTCTTTTAAAATTACAAAGAAAATTAAGAAAAATGTTCCCTTGAATTTTACGGGTCTTTAAAATATTGGTCATTCAAACCACTATAAAAATATTGTGTTCGCAACTTAATTTCTCATCTACATGATCTTAAACACTATATAGATTTTTTTTATTAAATAATAAGTATTTTATTTTTTATTTGTCTTAAAATTTTAAAAATATTGTTTACTTCCTCTTGTCTATTTTTCTATCTATATCAATACAACATATGTACGACTTACCGCCTCTATGATTCTAACATAATTAATTTTTCATAACCACATTTCATTATTTTTTTAAAAGAATAATTAATGTATACAATGATAATTATATCATTAATATTATTATAGATATTATGGAATTATTACCAATTTTACCATGGTCAACATAAAAAAGTTTTTTTGAAATTGTGAACAGAATGCCCTCGAAACATACAATATGGACTTAACTGATTAAGTAATTGAAATTTCACCAAAATAAATGAAAAAAATAGTTTAATTATAAACTAAACAACTTGGAAATGGTTCTTAAGAAAGTAAACAATTGAAATATTTTTATTATAGAGGAGTTAAAGTACATACTTCATTGATGAATATTTTAATTTTTTGAACCTATTTTTTTTATATGGTGAATATACTGCCCTTTTTCATGTTATATCATGAATATTTAATAATTAATATTATTTTATGTTTTAATTCAAATTATTTCTTCCATGTGGATTTGAATTGAAAGTTACCAAGTGGTAAATGGTTTCTTAACTCAATTACCATTCTTTGGGTTATACTTCTACTTCAATGATTCTATTATGCCATGATTATGTGTAAATTGATCTGTAAATTTTTTATTTTATATTTTAACTTGTTTTATGTAGATTTACATATGTTCACATAATCACATCATGGATTAATTAGCACTTCAAAAGTTATGATCACTGGAAGGGTTTTTTGTTTTAATGTCATTTTCTCGAGACATTTTTCATTTCGTGCACCATGAGTTACTTGTATGGTGTTCTTAATATATCATGAATGAATTTTGGAATATTAATTCATGAAATTCATGATATTTTACAATCCATATCATACTCTTTATTTCAATGATTTTTTATTTGAAAATTACCAAATTAGTAAAGGATTTATGTTTCAATCTCATTTATTTTTTATATTTTTTATGCTCAAGTTTCCTTTGAAGAAAATAATATGCTATTATTTTCTTGAACCAAAATTATTTTCTTCTCTTCTAGTAATGAATGTGGTTTACATGTTTATTTTCCATTTCCTCCCCTACAGATTAAACAAATATCTAGAAAGTTTTTATAAGTGATATTGATAATATATTTTCTTTTAGATTGGGAATATATCTCTTCCATATCCATGTTTTATAAAATTTTTATAGAATGTTCTTTAATAAAAAAAATTATTTACTAAAGATATTCTAATGAAATTTTACCTTATTTTAAAAGGTTTTGAAAAGAAATTTCTTTATATTTTTTAAATGTGTTACTTTTGACTCTTTTTACAAAAATTTAAAAATAATGTTTCTAACATTTACAACAAGAATGGATTTTCATACCATCATTATTTTTATATTATTTTTATATTCCTTAATATTTTTCCCAGTTTATTTTAAAGAAAATTATTTTTACAATATTATGATAATTTTTAGTTCTTAAAAGTTATTATCAAATTGGAAAGGGTATTTTACTAAAGAACGTTTTTATTGATATTTTAATAATATTTATCTTCATCAATGATAAAAAAATTTTATGATACCTTTTCTCCATTGGGAATATTTTGTAATGATAACATTATAATTATTTCTCTAGATGGATTATTATTGTTTCAAATATATTTTCAAAAAACTCTTTTCTTTTCCATGGGTAAATAGAGTTACCAAGGAATGAAAGTTGTTGTTAAAAGTTTGATGATGAAAAAGAAATATTACATGTGTTATATTCATATATGGTATTTGGAAATTATTGATAACTATAGGTGATATTGATATAGATTATACAACCTTGAATACCAATATAACTTATATGATGCATGATGCAAATAAAACTTATATGATGGGTGGGACCGATGTATATCTCCAATGAATTGGGTAATGTTACTTGTCTTTAATGTAATGATGTATGGAGTCAATTAGTTATGTTTCTCCTATGGATTTAATTAGGATCCTATTATTTCATACATAGGTTATGAAGATAATATTCAAAGATACCAACTTGTTTTATTTTTGATTTCTATGACTTTTTAATGTTTCCATTAATCAAGATTGGCATCAACTTGGCTCATGATTATTGATCCCTATGACTATTTCCTTTGTTAAAGATTTATTTCATGTCACTTATTTTATGATCTAGGTTTTTATGAGTTTTAATTCTCATATGTTATGATCATGTACATTGATTATATCCTGATACCCTTATTCTCATCTTATGCTCAATGATGGAATTTAATTGTTAATGCTTATGTTTACCCTTAATGAGTGCTTGAACTCACCATTATTATGTTTTCCTTCTCATTAGGTTATGAAGAATTATTTTAAATGTTTTTTTTCTGTAAAGGTTTCATGTGTAAATTATTTTATGGGATATTTTGAATACTATATATAGAATATTAAAATGTGGATATAATAAGGAAATTGATCAATTAAATAAATTGGTATTGTTATGTAAGAGTTTTTCGCAATTCTCTAAAACTCTAAACCTAAAAGATCCTTTATTATGTAAGTGATCCAATATTCATTTTGATTTTGTATGTTTAAGATGATTTAAATTAGGTCACATTTATTGGTATAAAATATTGAAATCTAAATATTATGTTTTAAGAAATGGATCCAAAAGTGCAGGTTCTGGGAAATAACATTATGTGATCATTTATTTATTTAAAAAGATATATTTAACTAAGATAATATCATGTTTATATATATTTAGTGATGTGGTTCTTCGGATCCAGCTCTAAGATCAACATGTCATGGTCTTTTCCCCTTTCTAACTATAACATATTTACCTAATGTATAACACGATTTATCTGATAATATCATCTAGATATTTTAGTAAATTTATCCTAAACCTTGATGAAAATAATTATATTTTTTATCAACTATGATATGGTTATGAAAACCATGAAATTTTATCCTCCTCATGGTAGATGGATAAATCCACCCTTCAAACTTCAAGAACCATTACTTAAACAATGAGTGATTTATTTATAAACCATTATGTGATGGACATAAACACAATGTGGTTTACTTATCCATGGAAAAAATTAATCTATAAAAAAATCTCTATGAACCATTGGTAATGAATTGACCAATTTTTGTTATGCTTTACAGAAGTCTTATTTCTGATTCAACATCCACGATGCATTTCACTAAACACCATGACATGTTTTTTTATTTAAATTTATCATTAAATTTTTAAAATATTCATCTCTAATTTATCTTCCACTAATTATTTTATATGTTTAAAATCAATATAACATGAAAATACATAAAAAAGACATAAATGTTTTTCTGAAGAAAATAGTCATAGAAACTCTCAAATTGAGAGTTATCAAAACACCACATTACCAGATGGGGTAATTCTTTTTAGAGTTCTCCAAAAATATGTATAAATACCAATACTACATTAAGAAAGTTTCAATTGAGGGATTACAAAATCACCCCTTTTTGATTCACTTCATGAGGGCTCATCACTTTCTCCCATTGTATTTACTATCAACGTACTACCAATATTCTATGAGCTCCATTTGTAACTATATATACTTACCATTCTGCTTAGTCCACCCTACAAGGAAACTCCCACGAAACCGTTCCCCATTCATTAAATTCATAAATTATTAGGATTTCTACCCCTTTTATATAATATCTCCTAAAATTTTTCACCATTATAAATAAATGAAAAGGAAATAACAAGGGATAATAAAGTAATAAAATCACATGAAGCTTGAGAGAGAATACACTACCAACAAGACTCTCAAATACTGGAACACATCCTTCGTCAAGGATTTTATCAAGATATTTACTACTTTCTTCTTCATTGAATAATGTGTCAGATTTAAATCACCATGTTCTAAATTCTACATGATCAAGTTGTATTTGACATCAATATGTTTAAATATCAAATATTTCTCTAAATTCATTAAAAAGTTGATTTTAATTTGGTTTTATCATTGAATCATATGTTGATATGCAACTTACACCCTCATGCCTTCATGGTGTGACTTCATCCACATTATTTTAGATTTGTTTTATAATTCTATAACATACTCAGTTTCTTATTATACTTATAGTGGATTCATTTTTCTTCTTGGAGTACCTTGAAACAAACCTTCCTATAATTAAGAATGATCCTCTAGAAGTGGATTTTTTATTTCCAATATTACATACTCAGTCAGTAATGGAAAAAACATAATGATATATTTATTTATTTATTTTCATACCACAATACACACTCAATAGTTCCATTGATATATAAAAAGACCCATTTTATATCCCAAAGATACAACTACTTTGGGTTTATTTTTAATCGATCAGAAAGTGTAACAATAAACATTATGTATAGTGTTGATGACATAAAATAGTGTAAGCATATAATCATCCTTTGAAAATATTTTTTTATAAACAATAATTCCTTATTTATCCAAGCATAATTTTTTCCCAAGAGAGATAAGGTTAATTAACTCTCTTGAGTGTTCCAACAAAAATATTTTAGCAACTACTGATAATATTTTTTTAGAAAGAAATGTGATGTATAAAATATTAACAAACTATATATCCAAAAATAATATCATCTGATCAATAATTGACATTTTAAATTTATTTTTCATTTGGGGAAAACATATTTAAATGTTTTCACTTTTTTCCTCATAAATTATTTGTCATAAACATATATTGTAACATTGATTGAGTTTGTGTAGTATTATTTTAAAAATAAATTTCTATCCACTATAATTATCTTTAAATATATGATCTTTGAGATATTTTACAACTCTTAATACCAAGATTGGGGCACTTTTTTGAGACCATAACGTGATTTATTTTTCATGTATACATGTGGACCATTATTGTTAGGAATAAATATGTTTGTTTATTCAATGTACGCTTACTCCTCAAGTTCTCCACTAAAGAATTATAACTTCACATTCATTTGAAAAATTCATTATTCTTTTTGGAAAAAATCATGACAATTTTTTTATTACTTAAAGAATTATGAAGAGAGGAAATGTATCAGAAAAAAATACCTTTAATTTGATTTTAACCTTTAAAAAGTAGAGAAGATTTTTTATTCTACTTATCCCTTCTTATTGAGTTTAATTTTGAAAACTCATTTGTTCTTAATAATTTTTTCCTTTGGATGTGAAACAAATTCCAAATTTTTATTCTTTTTAATTTGATTAAATTATTCCTTAATGTAAGTAATTCATTACTTTTGATATAAAGTCTCTTTAACATTTTTTAGTCTAGCTTATGATAGTGAGATTGTATGATTTAAATTTCTCAGTAATTTTTTATTTTAAACACCCTTTCTACTACCTTTAATAATATTTTTAGTCTCTATATGTTTTTATGTCTTGAGATCTTAGTTCCTTCTTTTATTAGCCTTACTCATCATAAGAAATTTATAATCAGTTTAGGAATTTCAAAATTTTTTATTGCATTTAAATCTATCCCATATTTTTCATCACATTATCCTTGAACTTATTAAATTTCTTGTTCAATAAACAATTCAATTGATTAATTTATATGATTTTTCCGGAAAATAACGTTATAACTATTAATAATTTTCTTTATATTCTTGTCATACCACCAAAAAAAATCTTTAATCGGGTGTATGTCCAAGTAAAGTTCCTTCATCGAATAATTCATCAAATTTTTCTCAATTTTGTTCACTTAACTTTGATAAAAATAAGTGTAGTATAGAACCATAAAGATCTTGAAAATTGGTTTATTTTCAAACCAATTATCATAAGACATATTTTCTAAATTTTGTTAAAGTAAGAACCAAGTGAGAATGTAGATAACTACTGTGGTGTCTTGCTTCCAAATTAATTTTGAGTTTCTATTATATAATAAAATGGTTCAACCATTTTAAACCACACTCTAGTTTTAAATTTTATCTAATTCATTTTTTAGTTACGTATGGAGTGATATATTCATGCCTTATACTATGTTTTTTAAGACATGCTTCGAAATATTTTTTATACTTCAATCCATTACCAAACTGAAAACTTTTAAAAACCCTCATCATTTTTTTTCAATATATATTAAATAAGAAATATATTTCTCAAGATATTGTGATTTAATTTCCCTAAAACAAATATATTTCATATGAATAAAATCATTAATAAAAGTAATTGAATACTTATCTTAATTGGTTTAACTCAAGCTCACAAGGACACACACATCTAAAAGCACATGTTCAAATTACCTCTTGGTTTTAAACTATAACAACTTGTGAATATTGTTAACAATCATTTATTTGTGACATCAATTATAAATATTTATTCACTCTCAACTCAACTTTGGTATATTCTTCAAAGATTTTTATTTTACAAGTCTATCTATTCTCCATTGGCATGAATGAGTAAGTGTTTTATGCAAATGTTTTTTACACCTTGAAAATCATGTAGAAATTATTTTCATCGTTGAAAATGTAAAATATATTGCCTCTTATTTACACTACATTATTTTAAAAATCACCCCATTCTCATTGTTACAAAATTTATACACACTTAATAAATTTTTTCTCGTCCTATAAATAAAGTGAACACCACTCGATGTGAACTTTTTCACCCAAATTTTTATAATACCCATGCATTTCACAATTAACTAACTATTAATTATAAAATAAAAATCTCCTATATAATATTTTTGGATTTCCATAAAAAACGTTTTTATTGTCATTCATGTGTAATGAGAATTTGTTATATGAGGTCTGTTTTTTAGATGCCTTGAATATAACCACAACCACTATTGTATTCTAATTTCTCATCTACCAGTTATATTTAGTGATTTTAATGTTTTTAAATTTCCTTGGTTGTAATATAAGACACATATTGGTGAAATTTCCTTTTTTATCACACACCCCACAAGTTTCTTCAAGAAAACCAAAGTTGTTTTCAATTTTAACTATTTATTTATTGTTTTTTATTACTTTTCATCTTAAAATTTTACATTTTATCACCAAGAATCAATGTGCCATTTGATTGAGAGAATTACATTTTGTACCAATGCTTGTCTTCCTTTTTTAAATACACTCCACAACATCAATATCTCCCTTAAAATGAAGATCTCTTTTTAATTTGAAGTTTTTTTCCATCAATTTCAGATTATAGTATTTTCACCTATTATAGACTGTGTTTCTTTCCCACATCCAACTTAGGTTTTGATGAAATTTATTTCAAGTGGATAACCCTTATACTTAGCCTAAAATTGGTTTTACACCTCATTATTTTTGTAATTTTATAAACAAATATTTGATGTAACAGTGAGAATATCACCATTTTATGTGAATCTACAATGTTATTTCTTTTTATATCATGTATAACATTTATTTATTTACATAATTTAGTTTCCAATATTAGTGGTCACTTTTTATTAAGACAATTATGAAGTTTAGTTATGGTTAAGAAAACCTTCTCCACTAATTTAACTGATTCTTTAACTACTTTAATAGAATTTTTGAACTTAAACTAAAATTTATTCAATGAATATTTAGATTCTAACAACTTCATGTCAAGATATTTTACCTCCTCATTCATAACAATAATTTTTTATGACTTTAGGCATCATGTTTCTTTCCTAAAAAATAACCTTGATATCACCAATTCTACTCAAAAGGAAATTTTAATTTTTCAGTGACTACCTTAAAATTTAATATATGAAGAATGTTCTTTAATAATTAGTTCTATTTATTCAAGGATTTAGTCTCTCATTCATGTTTTCTATTTTATTTTAGTCAGACCATATGCTCCATTTTTAATTAGAATTAATTTTGAATTTTTTATTCTTTACTATTTTATGTGTCACTTAATTCTTCTTCACTATAAGACTCTTTGGTGTACTATGATTGGGCCATAACAGAACAAGAAAACCATTCCATTGAATCAATTTATTTTTTTAATCTATTTATCATTAAATTATATTACATGTTTTGATAAGAAAATTTTTTCTTTAATGAATTTTCGTTTTCATTTACTTTAGGGAATTTTCTTCCATTTTGGCCAATTGTAACCTTGTACCTCCTAGGTGATGTTTTTGATTTATCATCCTCTTATTCTTATTAAATTTTTATGGGAATTTCACTAAAAAGTGAAAAATATTTAAATAATTAGAAAATTTAAAAAGAATTTATATTTTATATTTACCCATTATTCTTCACCCTTAGATAAAATTGATAAGAACCAATTGATATTCAAGGAATAATATTCAGCTTCTAATTCCTCCTCATGATACCTCTTTTATTCATTTATTTTCATGACTTTGGGGGTTTGAAATGTATTTACTTAAAAATGTTTAACTTTTTTATTTAAGGTTAGTTCTCTTCTGGTCTCATTGTCTATTAAGATGTTGTCAAGTTTTTTAATTTTAAATTCATCCAATTCTTGATCCTATAAAGCAAACATTTAGCATCAAAATTATCCAGTAAATTTTTTATTGATTTATGAAATGGGGTAGTCTTTGGGAACTTTTTTGAAATCCCAGATTTAGTAATTTTTTTTATTTGAATAAAAAATTCATCCACACATTAATCTTAAACCATAAAATATACTCAAAATGTACATGAATTGTTTTATTTTTGAATCTTTAATATTATTATCTCATTAAAGAATATCTTGAAGATTACTCCATATCAAGTTAGTTGTTTTTAAAGACAAAACATGTATAATTTATTTCAAAAAGAGATATGAGGGTAATACATTGCAAACTTTGCCATAAGATTATACATTCTTATTAGTATTAAAAGTAAATAAAATTTACCTATAGGTAAATTAAAACCATTCTTAATAATTCCAATAATGTTCAACCCAAGTGTTATAAGATATATAATCATCCTCTCTATCTATATGTTAAATATTTTCCCATAAAAAATGTGAACACCCTTATTATTAATTTAATCCATAATATCCATTAAAATTATCTAATAAAAAGTTATATTCAATAAAAATTTACTCATATCCACAAGAAAAACATGGAATAACAGCTCTAGAACCAAATTTATTAATTATTATTGATGTAAATATTGATATGATAACAAATAAATTTCCATAGGAAAGAAAAGTTAGAAACACTAAGATGAGTGGTTGGGGATGAATTAGTGTGACCAAAAACTTTATTAAAAATATCATAAACTTTCTGATGTATTTTAAAGCATAAGAACTCAACATAAAAATGTAAATAATATAGAAAAGATATAGGGAGATCAAGAATAAGACATGACATAATTGATTTACAAGGTTTAACAACTCTATTGAGACAATAAGTTTTCATTATGACTTTTCCATTCCTTTATGTTTTGAAAATAACCATCACTTTATCATAAGGAAAATAGTTTTTCCTTAAGGATTATCTAAATATGGAAAATTTTCATTCTCTAAGAAATTTTTTATTTTTACCTATGTTTTCATTGTTCATTTTATAGTCTCTTTAAATCTTACTCATTTTATTCCTAAGTCTGAAAATCAGTTTCACATCTAAAAACTCAGAATCCTATAATTCCTTGGTTATAGAGTATTCTATTTTTAGTATCCGAATTCTTTGAAATTTAGACTCCTAATTCTATGAAATTCATGTTCTGAATTCTCTGAAATTCAGACTCCAAATTCTCTAAAATTCAGGTCCTGAATTATCTGAAATTAAGTCTCCAAATTCTCTAAAATTTAGGCATGGAATTATTTGAAATTTAGAATCCAAATTATCTGAAATTTAGACTCTGAAGTCTTTGAAATTCATACTCAAAATTCTCTGAAATTCAGACTTTGAATTATCTGAAATTCAGGTTCCAAATTCTCTGAAATTCAGACTCTTAATTCTATGAAATCTAGACTCAGAATTCTCTAAAATTCAGAATCCAAATTCTATAAAATTCAGACTCCGAAGTCGTCATAATTTAGACTTCGAATTACTTAAAATTAAAACAACAAATTCTTCCAAATTCAGATTCTGAATTCATTGTAATTTAGACTATGAAATCTATATAATTCAAATTATGAATTCCTTGGAAAATAGAATATGTATATCCATGATTTATATTCTTTGAATTTTTATTTGGTTAGACTCTGAAATTTATATTTTCTTAGACTTACAAAAATATATTTGGTTAAGCTTGTTCATTTCCCTTACACGTGTTATGAAATGATGTTAAACAATCTATTTCAAAGTGACCTATTTTTGAGTGACACATGAATAGGTCCCTCAGAGATTTATGAAAAAATATGACCGTTGGAGGAGGGAGCTGACCATTAGAGAAGTGCCTTTAAATATGAGCTCATTTGAAAGAGATCAATACAGTTCCATGATCCTAGAGATTACTTGATGTTGAAGTGATTTCTAGATAGAGTTACTCTCATGCTTTGTGAATACTGAACATCTTGTTCAGATTACTTCATGTGACTCTAATTGTTGCTGTGTACAATCGTGGGCTTCGAGGGATAGGAAGATAGAGGTGCCGACTAACTTAAATTTTTAGGACTTCTAAGGATAGGAAGATAGAGTTTCTAACTACCATAAAGATCGAGGGATTGTGGGGATAGAAAGAAAGATTATGATATTTCTATCGCGGGCTTTCCCTAGTGTGGGTAAGATAGCATTTATTGAAAGTTTAAATCAAGGGACCTTTATCCAAGGTTTTTTTATACCCTACTCTTTGGATTAAATGATTTCATACTTGTTTCTTGTTTTGTTTCAAGTTTATTTCCATTTTATTTTGATAAATGACTAAAGTATAACCTTTTTATACATTCTTGTACTTTTGTATACTCTGATTAGTAAGATTATATATGCTTTAAGGTAAAATATTTTCCCTGTAAACATTATTTTAGTTTAATTTCTAAAACTATATTTTCATAACCTAGCAAGTTTATAGAACTGAAATTGGTCTTGTGAATTTACCTTGTTTAACTTTGTTAAACATAGTTTTCCTTAAGGTTAAAAATGAAAGTTTTTAAACATACAATTCACCCCCTCTTATAATTGAGCTTCTATATCATTATTTCGATCCTACAATTGGTATCAGAGTAGGTCTCTAAAATAATTTTATTCATATATAAGTTTTCTTGTTCATGTTTTCATTGTTCTAAATATTTTCCTTGATTAGGTATTTTTATCCTTGTTTATATACTTTTACTAGAAATAAGTTTTTGTTGAAATATATTTTCTTCTAGAATAGCAGGAATGAATGTTGGTTTTATTGAAAATATAAATCTAGCTAGACCACCTATATTTGATGGGAATTATATGAGTTTTGGAGAGATCGTATGAAGACTTTGGTTATTAATATTGGAGTGGAAAATTTTATCATGCTTACTGGAGATAAGAAGATTCCTAATAAGGATGTAAAAACCATTACCAATCAAGAAAAGTCATAATATCAACTAAACTACAAGGTTCATAATACATTGTTATATTCCATGAAAAGGAATATATATAGTTAGATTTCTTCTTGTGAAGCAGCTGACTGTATCTGGAAGAAATAGTATGTTACACATTTTGGTACATCCAATGTTATATAAACTAGAAGAGCTATGATTAGAGAAAAATATCATGGATTTCTATTTCCTTTTGGAGAACCAGTACGAAAGGTGCAACAAAGGTTTATGACTATTTTTAACAGCCTAAAATCTATGGGTGAAAAAGGTCTTGATGATGAAGCTATTGTGGACAAGATTATTGATATCATGCCTAATGAGTGGGAAGCTAAAAGAATAGCTATTTATGAGAATATGAAAGTATCTCAAATTACTCTTTGTTAGATTTTTAGAACTCTTCTCCAACACGAGACAAGAATGAAAAGATATTCTAATATGAATAAGAAAAAAAATGAAAATGGAAGTGTATCCTTTACTACTACTAAAGCCAAGTCATCTGAAATGGTTACAAGATCTAAGTATAAGAAAGTCCCTAATTAATATAAATCTAGTGAAGGTGAACATTCTGAGAATGAGATAGAAAATATTTCTTGATTGATGAACAAGATATTTGTAAAGAAAGACTTTCAGTGTAGATATAAGAAGAAAGAAAGAAAAGATAAAAATGATTCTGAAGTCACTTGATATGAATGCAAAAAAGCAGGGAATATCCATCCAGATTGTCCTATTCTTAAGAAAAAAGATAGAAAGGAAAATAATTATGAGATGAATAGAAATAAGTACTACAAGGATAATCCCAAGAAATTTTTGAAAGCAAATGACACTTGGAGTGCTAGTGGTGGTGATTCTTCTGATGAATCCTCAGAGTATGAATTTTCTGGTCATAAGAATCTTGGTTTACTAGCAAGACTAACCATTTAAAATCATTGTCTAATGGACATGGTACACAATACTAAATCCATCACCAATGTGTCTTTAAAAGAAATTTATATTGATAATAAATACTATAAGTCTTCAGATGAATAATCTTCTTCTGATTAAGATAATACATTACCTTCTTATGAAGAAGTGTCTAGGTTCGATAAACTTCTTGAGAATGAAAATTCTAAACTCAAGAAAAATATTGATAAGGATAATTATTGAATTTATATTCTAACTAAATAAGTATCATATCTTTCTAAAGATCTTGATAAGAAAACATTTTATTTTGAGAGTATTTCTAAAAACCTTGAGGAAGTTAATTCTAAGATGGATAATCTTTCTAAGGATCTTTAAAATTTAAATTCTTAGAAAAATATTTAGAGACTAACTCTATTTCTAAAACTAATGTTTTTGAGGATAGAAACATGGTTATTAAAATAAAGTTATAAATATTTTCCTTGAAGAAATTTTTGTCAAATTTTACCATAGTTAAGGAATATTTTGACAAGATGTATTCCCCAATTCATCCTTTAAGGAATATTTTGGGATTTGGTTATACTTATTCTAAATCAGTTTTTAGTAATAACTATTTTTTTCCTCAAAGTGATCCAATCTAAACTAAATATCAGTGTGGTGGACATTGGGAGACAATTTTTTCTTTTAACAAAAATCAATCTGTAACGCCCCGACCCCAGCTACCCGGAGTCGGTGCATTACTTCGTAACATTGGCATGATCACAAAATATCAAGTCTCGAAATACCGATTAGTTTAGTAGCCTTGGAAATACTAGATACATTCATAAATGTTACATTACATCATAAAGTGAAAATATACAATAACAAGGTCTCCATAGACCACACTCATATCCTCTTCTGACTATCCCTGCAGGTCATTCATAAAATACTTCTTCACATCCTGGAAAATATTAAAACATTGAAATGGGTGAGCTCAGATGCTCAGTAAGGATAACAATATTGCAGAAGCTTTCATAAATAAACATTAACATTTAAGGCAATGTATAACTAAAACAAAATCCTTTTAAACATGAAATTCAACATAATATGGAAAAAGTAAAATGAGATAATTCCATTTACTTATTCACATGGATATTCTAATGGTCGAATAATCACATGCAATATCAATAACCACTTTCATAATAATGGAATGCATAATGGCAGACTATCATAACCACGTAGCCAAGGCCTCGTGCCAAGACTACAAATAGGATTTTGTCAAGGCCTCGTGCCAATACACTAGTTTGTCTCATGAGACCTGCCGATGCATCGAGGAGCTATAGCAGGCTCCACCCGTCACTTATTAAGTCCAATGCATTCCCCATATGAATAGGTTTAAACATATCATAAACCATAACATAATCGTATCACATAAAACATGCTTAAAGGAAACATAAAATTTCCACATTTCAATCACATGATATTAATACAACACATTGATATAATAAAAATGCTTTCAAAACCATTTTCAATACCAAAATAAAATAAAGTTAAAACTTTGTATTTATTTTTCATTAAGAAAAAAGTGATGGCTTGTAGAGGAAGACGAAACTCAAATAATGGTCACGGTGGCGGAGAAGTCTTTGTTGCCGAATATGTACGGAAATAAAAAAATTCCCCTTTTGTCATTTAGTAAAACGCTTCGTATAAAAATATTCCTTTTGAATAAACGTTAAAGTCAAAAGGGTTTATACACCGTATAAAAGAAAGTTGTGTATAAAAGAAAATATGCCTCAATGAAAGGAGATTGAGACGAAGTCCTTAAAAATATCATTTTTAAAATAAAATAGATCTATTATGTGTATTCACTATATTTACACATAAAGAAAGTAAAAATACAAAATAATACATAATAATATCATGACATAATTTGAAAGTAGGATATTAACCCAAAGAATGGAAATTGGGTTAAGAATTTCCCTTACCTTGTGTCCGACTTGATTCGACTGTTCTTTATCCTCCTGAATAATAAACTAGAGTTAATATATACTTTATTAATAACCATTTTAAATTTCATTATCCTTTTTATATCACTTATTACAATGTTATGAACATTATGTAATTATTTAAGTTAATAACGGTCGTTTTGTCGATTTTTGGTACTTGAGTCAACAATAAACTTCTTATAATTACAAGTTGTTTATGTGGTAGAATATCCATTATCTACAGAATTATATTCATGATTTATATGTCATATATATCATATATATCAAGTATATACATTCATTCATAATATTACGTAACATTTAGAGGTAAGAAATGAAATGCACCGTTCATGGAGACGGTAAGCCGTACGTACGCATGAACGCTACTTTCATTTATATTTCGTATTTAATGGAATGATGTTATAACTATATAAAGGTATAATATAATTCCAGTATAACATAATGTATAATACCATTTACTCCATCCTTTATACATCCCACACATGGCATTAACGATTCAAATCACTTTGAGGGGGCGGTAGTCCGCACTTCCTAAAATGAAATTATCGCGTTTACCCATAATGGAAATCATCAAGGTATACCATAAATGAAAAATAAAGAAGCATAAAGAAAACATAAACATAATATATATATCATATATGAAAATAGTGTCATCAAAATGGCCACCATTAGAGGTGTTAAAAGAATATTGAACAATCATCGTTTCGTGAGGCAGTATTTCGCCACCCACAGAAACAATATGTTCTTTAACCATTAGATGAAGGTGTGTGTAAATGTAAACCAAATACTTATCATAAAAACATCCTAGTATATTGTAGATACTGGTTTTGTTACAAAATAAACAAATAAAAAGAGTTTAAGGGGTTGGAGAAGCAAAAAAAAAACACATTAGAGAAGACATTACCTTAAAATCGGGTAACTCTTTTTTGATTTGAGCCAAAAGCTTCCTTGGGAAGAATTATGACCAAAGAGAGGCTTCTAGGAGTAAGGGGGGAAAGTTGGGAGAGTATTTGGGCAGAGGTTGGCCGAGCCAAATGGCTTGAAATTATGAATGAGGTGGTAGAGGAGGGGGCCTTTTATAAGTGGAGAGGAGGGGCACTCTTGGAAAGTAAAGAAAAGTCACTTTATTATAAAATGATTTTAGGATTTTAGAGGTCCCACACTTATATAATTAGAGGATAAGGTGATAAGGGTTCTAAATATACTCATCCAATAGTTTTTTGACAAGTTTATGCCTTGTAATTTACATTATCTTTTCATTTTATTTAAATCGTTAATTAATGAGGTAATCGCTGCATCATCATGGTGTCATAAATAATTTAATTTATTTAAAGTCTAAAAATTATAAAAAAATACTATGATGTAGAAAATCTTTTTATCTTTACAATGACTATTTATAGTAAAAAAAAATACTTGTATAACCCCATGTAAAAATTGTTTTAGTAAAACATTTTATGTTTGTGTCATTTTTTACTTTAACATTAAATAAAAGGTATTTATGTCATTTTCCAACTTAAGTGGATCCATGGGGCCCCCAAGTTGACCCATGGATTGTATTGGTCGTCCATGGCACATACAATGAGGGTAGTACATGTTTCAAGCTCATCTCATATTATTAAAACATTATTTTTACCTTAAACTACACTAATTACCTCTAATCGCGATTAAGAACTTTAAAGTTACTATTCACCAAAAATTATTTTAATCACATTGAACCACATTTTACTTCTTTATGACAACCATGCATGTCGGATTTTTGAAATTCAAAACACAGAAGTGGAAAATTTTCATTTAAATGAAAAATCAGTTTTTATAAATACCACTTAGTGGTTTCACTATTCATCAAAAATTGAAGTTTTTCAGAAAAATCTCAAAAATTCACCCTAAGCTATATTTGATATTCCGATTTCAAAAATGATGTCTATTTTAAAAAATTCCAAACATATAAGTTTCATTAATTAATTTTATAATTAATTCCCACTGTCACAGTAAATAGCGTGTTTTTAAGAAACAATTTATATCAAAAGATTGACAATTGTTAATGCCCAATTTCAAGGTTAAATTAATTCTAATGACCACCATTGGATAAAATGGTAAAAATATATTCTAATTATACTTTAAAACCACTAAATAGTATAATTTATCACAATAAATTATTTTGATTAAAAAAGTTGTTTTAAGTATTTTTCACTATTCATAAAAAATTGGAAGTTCTCAGAAAGTTACAAAAAATTCAACTTAGGATAATTTCGATATTACGAATACAAAAATGAAGTCCATATTGAAATATAAGATTTCCATAATTTTAAAAAGTGGGTATTACTATTCATAACGGCTACTTTGATTAGTCGTGGTGTTTTAGAACTCGAAGTTGCGTATAATGCAAGCTATTGCATTGTTGAATGAGAAGCGTATCGTGGAAGCTCGGGGTGTTACAAAATATTTATGTTTTCATGAAGCTTATTTTTCTAAGAAAATTTGGATACCTAAAATTTTTCTTTTTGAAATTTCAGAATCCAAGAAATTTTGGATTCTGAAGCACTCTTATTTTTCTGGAAAATAATGAAAGTACCAACATCTATACATGGTACGTGGATAGGGGATGTTCCCAATGTATGAATGGTTACAAAAATTTCTCTGAAAATATTATCAATATTAAAGGAGGAAAAGTAATTTTCTAAGATAATGGTCAAGGCGAAATTATGTGTATAGGTAAGATTATTCTTCTTGAGAAAACTTTAATTTCAAATGTTTTATTTTTTAAGAGTCTTAATCACAACCTCATAAGCATATTTCAATTATGTGATGAAGGTTACCTTATGAATTTTAGGAATGATAAGTTCTTAGTACACAATCCCAAGAATGAGTTTATTCTTTCTACCCATAGGCAAGATAATGTATACACACTAAACTTAGAATACCTTAGGAGACAATATCTACCTTGCCTTAGTGGAATGGAAGATTAATCTTGGTTATGGCATAGAAGGTTAGGGCACTGTAACCTTAGGAACCTACGTAAACTCTCAAAGAAAAGACTTGTTAATGCTATATGAGATCTTAGATTTGATTACTCAAAAGTTTGTGATGCTTTTCAATATGGAAAGCAACATAAATCAAGTTTTAAATCAATTGTTGAAGTCTCAACTTCTAATGAATCACAGTAGTACATATTGATCTTTTTGGTCCAACACAAACTAGAAGCATTGGAGGAAAGTTTTATGTATTATTCTTAGTTGATTATTACAATAGATTTACCTGGGTATATTTTCAAACAAAGAAATCTGAAGCTTTTTCTTGCTTCAGAATTTTTAAATCCCAAGTCAAAAATGAGAAAAACCTTCCATTGATAACTATTCATAGTGATCATGTAGGAGAATTTCAAAATTATGATTTTGAAACTTTTTTTAGTAAGAAAGGTACAACTCATAACTTCTCAGATCCAAGAAATCCTCACCAAAATGGTGTTGTTGAAAGAAGAAATCAGATTCTTCAAGAGATTACTAGAACTATGTTGAGTGAATATTCTATAGCTAAACACTTTTGGTCTAAAGCTACATGTACTGTTTGTTAAACTATAAGTCAAGTTTTATTTAGGCCTTTTCTTAATAAAACCTTTTACGAATTGTGTAATGGTAGAAAACCTAGACTTTAAAACTTCAAGGTATTTGTTTGAAAAGTATTCTTTGTAAATACTAATGATAATTTACCGAAATTCATACCCAAATATGATGAAGGAATTTTCCTAGGCTACTCAGTAGCTTTTAAGGCTTATAAAGTTTTTAATAAAAAAACTTGTACTGTTGAAAAAATAGTACATGTTAAATTTGATGAAATTGATCCTTTTGATTTTAAACAACCTCAACCTACATCTTTGGATGTGTTCTAAAAAAATTATTATCAACCCTTGATAGAAGATCCATCTGATGAACTAGTTTCACAAAACCCAAATCAGTTGTTTGTTAAGAATCATCTTAGTGATAATATCACTGGTGAAGTAAATCAACCTATGAGGACTAGAAGTTCCTTAAGAAATGAAGTAGAACATCTAGAATTACTTTCCAAATTAGAATAAAAAATCACTGATGAAGCTTTAGGTGATGATGATTGGATTAAAGCCATGCAAGATGAACTAAATGAATTCAAAAGGAATAAAGTGTGGACCTTGGTTGAAGGACCTAAGGAATATTCTGTTATAGAAGAAAAATGGGTCTTCAAAAATAAGTGTGATGAAAATGGAATCATTGTAAGAAATTATCATAGATTAGTTGTTAAAGACTATAATCAACAAGATGGAATAGACTATGAAGAAACTTATGCTCCAGTAGATAGACATGAATCTATTCATATTTTACTTTCCTTTGTAGATTTTTTTAATTTCAAAGTTTTTCAAATGGATGTAAAGTGTTCTTTTCTTAATTGATATGTTCAAGAATAATTGTTTTGAACAACCTCTTGGTTTTGAGGACACAAAACATTCTGAACATGTTTTTATACTTTCCAAAGCTTTATATGGACTTAAACATGCCCCTAGAGCCTGGTATGATAAACTTATAGGATTTTTTCTACAAAAATAATTATGTTAAGGGAACTGTTGATCCAACCCTTTTTATATAGAAGGAAAAGAAAAATGTTTTGATTATTAAAATCTATGTTAGTGAAATTATATGTAGTTCAACTTAGCAATATTTAACTGATTCATTTTCAAATATAATGAAATATGATTTTGAAATGAGTATGATGGGTTAGTTTACATTTTTCCAAGGTTTTCAAATTTCTCAAAAACCAGAAGGAACTTATATATCACAACAAAATTATATTAAATAGCTTCTTAAAATTCATGGATATAAAAAGCCTAAGGGTATAAGTACTCCTATTGGTACTTCAAATTCACTTTACCTTGATGAATATAGGAAACTAGTAGATCAAACAACATTTAGAGGTATGATAGGAAGTTTAATATATCTAAAATATAGTCATCCATACTTAATATTTTTAGTATGCTTATGTGAAAGATATCAATCCAATCCTAGGGAATCTCATTTAAAAGTAGTGAAACTAATTTTTCTCTATTTAAAGGGAACCATGGGTTTAGGACTTTTTTTCTACTTATGGAAATGATTTTGTCTTAAAATGTTTTTCAGATGCTGATTTTAGTGGATGTAGAATGGATAAAAAAAGTGCATCTGGAACTTTTCATTTCTTAGGAGATTCATTAGTTTCTTGGTCATGAAAAAATCAACACTCAATAGAACTTTCCACTACTAAAGTTGAATATGTAGCATCTAGAAGTTGTTGTGCTCAAGTGTTGTGGATGACACACACACTCACAGATTATGGTATGATTTTTACTGAAACCTAAATATTGTGTGATAATACTAGTGCAATTCCTCTAAGTAAAAACCCTACACATCACTCTTATGTAAAATAAATAGATATTAGGCATCACTTTATTAGATATCACACACAAAAAAGAGATATTATTCTTCATTTTATCAGAACACAAGATCAACTTATGGATATTTTCATAAAATATTTACACTCTAATAGATATGAATACATTAAAAAAAGTTATGAACGAAATCCATAAGTTAATATTATATATTAACTTTCTTTTGAAACCTATCTCCTTATAGTAATAAAATCCTTCTCATAGAGGGAGAATATTTTCTTATTAGTAAATTTTTTTTTGTAGTAAAAAATTTTTTCACAGTAAAAAATTGTTCGTACTAAAAATTTTCATCAAAAAAAAATTGAAATAATTTTCCCCTCTCTTAGTTATAAAAATATTTTGTAATCATTTTTTATGCCTCATGTTTTTAAACCAATTTTTTTCTTGATAAGTTTAATTTTCAGAATCTATTTTTCTTATTTGCTAAATTTTCTAGATTCAAAATGTTTCTTTCCTTAAGAAAATTTTCTAGAATCTAAAGTTCTTCAAGAAGAATTTTTCTTATTACTGATAATTTTCCAAGCATTCCAAATGGTACATTTCCATTCTTAAATTTTAATAATCAATTTTTTACATGTTGGTATTTTCATCTTGTTTAATATGATTTTTCGGATTCAATTTTCCATAAATCTGAATTTTCATCTTAATACCTCAAAAGATCATAACCTACCAAATTCCTTCTTTTGATATCATCTCAACCATCAAATCTGATCAAGCGTGTTTCCACCATTGGATATTTTTGGGAAGATAAACCTTCACCTCAAACGCCTATATAAAGACCCCCGATTGTTGTCCCACATTGGTTATCAATCCTTGGAGTGCTGAAGTTCAACTGATATTCTTAAGGCCCGTTCTGAATCTCCTAGTTTTCCTCAAATAAGAATGTATTTGGACGCTCTCCTTAGAAAAAAATGTCATCAGTGAAGGAAATCTCTAAATGGAATATATACAAAGAAAGGTTAGTAGATCCGAAATTATTTGCTAAGTATGATTCTATTATCTCAAAAAATATCAAGTTGAATGGATGGGAGAGCTTGTGTATATCCAAACTGAATGCACAAGATCTAGTTTATCCAGAGTTTCTAGTAGAATTATATGATTCCATAAGTTTCTTCAATGAAGGAGGGAGAGAAAAGTTTTCATTTAAGAGAAATATAAAGAGATATTCCCATTCCTACAGTTAGATTGCCAACCTAATTTGAATTCTGTATGAGGGTGAAGCTGATTTATGCACCCACAAGCTACCAGATGTATCAGGTTCATTCAAAAAATAAAAGTCTATAGAGTGACTTGGTTTGAAATAAATGAATACTCCAAAGATTGTTTATCTCTATAAAAATTTCTGGATTCTTTAGTTATGGGTTCAGGGATTTCTCATTCTGAGAAAAGGTGATAAGGATACCCTAAAGAAGAGTGATACTTATGTTCTGGATTTCTTAGTAAATCTCAAAACGATAAATTTGGTGAAGTCAGTTTTGCTTAAAGTTATGAATATCAAGAATGGGACTCTAAAATCATAGATCATTATATATCAAGTACTTATCTCCAGGATAATTTTTCTTTGTCTTGATTCTTTCAAAATCCCATGTAATTTTAAGCCAAGGAATTTCAAGGTCATGTTTTATAGTGATGACACCCTCAGAAGGATGAAGGTTGGATTCAATAGTGAATCCAGAGATTTTTATGATTTATCTGAAGCTGAAATTGAATCCTTCTAAAATAAATTGGAAGTGGATGAAACTTCCAAGAAGGGTGTTAAGAAGGGAAAGGTGAAGGAACCAGAAAATAATGAAAAAAACTCCTTTTGTTCAGGAAACTCAATCCGCACCTCAAAAACCTAAGAAGAAAAAGACTTATTCGGATGAAGTGGTAAAAAAATGGAGAGAAGACCAGAAAAATAGGAAGGAAGGGGGGACTAGTTTTTTCTTAGACCCTACTGAAGAAAACAATCTAAATATTAAGGATTCTAAGGAACATGAGAAGGAAGAGAAAGAAAATAAGAAAAAGAAGAAGATTTTAGAAGCTCAGATTGTTCAAACTCTTCTGAAGGTTACTGAGAAAGCCTAAAAAAACTCCAGGTACCAGAATCATTTTTACAATAATCACTTCTAGTGACTTTTGGAAAAAATATGGTGATTCCAAAACATGAATAAGAAGAACACATTGTGCAAGAAGAAGAAGTGGAATAAGAATAAAAAGATGGAAGTGATGATACAGATGATATGATAAGACAATTGGAATAATATCATGAGAAAGAAAGTCCTTCTGAAAAATTTTCATTCTGAACTTCTCAGGCCAAATCAACCAAAATTCTTTCACAAGGAAAAGAGGATGAGGAGTAGGAAGAAGTGAATAAACCATATAATGATGAAAGTAGCAACCATGTTTTTGTTTAACCAGAATATCTAGTGGTAAATGGTGAAAAAGGAAATATTGTGGAAGACAAGATAGTTCAACTATCAGATAGTGAACATGAATCACCAAAAGCTACTGAGATCATTTATAAAGCTAAAAAAGGAAAACAGGTGTGGGTTGATACACCGAGGAAAGTCAAGGAAAATAAAGATGTTGGTGGTTCATCGAAGAGAAATGCTGAAGAGATAGAAAAAAGAATCCTCACTAACTAAATAATCTGATTCGGAATCATCCTCTCTGGGACATGACTATGTATTCAAATCATTGAAGAAGTTGGTTAACAAAATTCCCTTATTTTCGAGTATAGACTCAAGGTGCCAGATTCTTCAGCACTCGATTAATTAGAAATCAGAAATCAGATTCAGTTTCTATGATTTTGGATATGTTCTTCATGCTTGAGGTGAAATTCAAATCTTTATTCATTGGGTGTTAGGCTCATAGGAGGTCATTTAAAGAAATTACAAAGTATTCAATAAATACAATTGAAGAGATGAAAATCCTTGATTACTCTCAAGAAAGTGTGAAGGATTCTTTTGAAACTAAAGATGGAAAGTTCAAGGATCTTACTAAAAGTTTTGAGGAAAAGATTAGTCTAAAAAAAACAACCCAGAAGCATGAAGTAAAAGATATGAATGAAAAACTTAACCCAGTCTCTTTGAATTGGAAGAGGGAAAGAGATCTTAGAATTGAGTTTGTATAAAAACTCAGTAAGCAATTAGAGCTCTTGAGGACTCAATCAAAAACTCTTAAGGCTAAGGAAGAAAAAATAAAACCTCTTGGGAAGAAAAATGAGGATGAGGATCAGCTAATAAAGAATTTTTAAGAGGATCATAATGAGCTTATAAAGATGAAAACCATCGTGAAAAATTTAATGCCGAAGGAAAAAATAAGGATGATTTTTTCCAATCCGGTCTTTTGTTGTATTTACTCCCTTGTATAAATTCTTTCAATCATAATTAAATTTTTCTTGGTCTTCATATGTTTTGTTGTATAGTACTAATATTTCAAGTACTATTTTTTCCATTCTCATTATCCCTTTTTGAAAATCACAAAGGGACATAAAGAAATGATAAAAAGAATACTAAGTAAGGAAGATAATTTCTTAAGTAAGGGGGAGTCAATCTAAGGTGTAGTTCTTATCAAAGAAGATATCCTTATGCAAGAAAGAGTAAAATCACTTTCAGGAAGTTAACAATTCAATACTTAGGGATTTTAAAACCTAAGGGGGAGTTAGTGGTATTCACCATGATACATAATTAAAGGGAGATTAGTTTTTTATTTTCATGTTCATAAAGAAAAATTTATAAGTCCTTATATTATTTTTTAGGATGTTTCTGCTTTCCAGAAAGGGGGAGATTTTGGAGACAATAAGGATTCCTTATGAATTTTCCATTCCTCTATGTCTTGAAAATCATAAAAAATTTATCATAAGAAAAATAGTTTTTCCCCAAGGATTATCTTAACAAAGAAAAATTTCATTCTATAAGAAAAATTTTATCCTTACCTATGTTTTAATTGTTCATTTTATAGTCTCTCTAAATCTAACTCATTTTATTACTAAGTCTAAAAATTGGTTTCACATCTAAAACATCAGAATCCTATAAATCCTTAAGTATAGAGTATTCTGTTTTCATGATCCAAATTATTTGAAATTCAGACTCTAAATTATTTGTAATTCAGGTTCCAAATTCTCTGATATTCAAACTCCCAATTCTCTGAAATTCATGTTCCAAATTCTCTGAAATTCATACTCCTAATTCTATGAAATTCAGACTCTTAATTATCTAAAATTCAGACTCTTAATTATAAGAAATTCAAACTCCAAATTCTCTGAAATTCAAACTCTGAATTCTCTAAAATTTAGACTCCAAATTCTCTGAAAATATAGTTTTGAATTCTTTGAAATTCAGACTCTGAATTCTCTGAAATTCAGACTCTCAATTCTTTGAAATTCAGACCGCAAATTCGCTGAAATTTAGACTCTGAATTCCTTAGAATTCAGACTCTAAATTTCTCAGAATTTAGACTCTTAATTTCTTATAATTCTGACTCTAAATTCTTCATAATTCAGATTATAAATTCATTGGAATTCAGAATCTAAAATCTATAGAATTTAGATTCTGAATTCTTTGGAAAACATAATATGAATATCCATGATGTATACTCTCTGAATTTTTATTCATTTAGAATCTGAACTTTATCTTTATTTATACTCCTAAAAATATATTTGGTTAAGCTTATTCATTTTCCTTACACTTGTTATGAAATGATGTCGTACAATATATTTCCAATGGATCATTGTTTGATTGACATGCGTATAAGTCTCTCCGAGATTCAAGGAATAATATAACCATTGGAGGAGGGAGTTGACCATTGGATATGTGCCTATAAATAGGACCTCATTTGAATGAGCTCAATACAAATCCCTGATCCTAGAGATTACATGATATTGAAGTGATTTATAGAGAGAGTGACTCTCATGCTTTGTACATACTAAACATCCTATTTATATTGCTTTGTGCGACTCTAATTGTTTCTATGTAAAATCGTGGGATTATGGGGATAGGGAGATGGAGGTGCCAACTACCTTAAAGTTCGAGGACTTCCTGGGATAGTAAGAAAGAGGTGTTGACTAACTAAAAGATTGAGGTCTTGCGAGGATAACAAGATAGATTCTGATATTTCTATCGGGGGATTACCCTGGTGTTGGTAAAATATACTTTCTTCATAGTATAAATCAAGGGACCTTTTTTCAAGGTTGTTGAATACCGTACTCTTTGGGTTAAAAGATTTGATACTTGTTACTTGTTTTATTTCATGTTTTTTGCAGTATTTTGATAAAGGATGAAAGTATAACCTTCTTATACATTGTTGTAAATTTTTATACTCTGATAAGTAATATTCTATACACTTTAAGGTAGAATCTTTTTCATGTAAAATTTCTTTAAGTTTCATTTCTGGAACCATATTTATGGAACCTTTCATGTTTGTAGAACTAAAATAGGTCTTGCGAATTTACCTTGTTTAAATTTTTTAAATATAGTTTTTCTCAAGGTTAAAAATTAATGTTTTTAAACTTACAATTCACCCCCACCTCTTGTAATTGAGCATCTACATCATTATTTTGATCCTACAAACTTTTATTATAAGGTGGTTGTATCCTTAACACTTAGTGGTTATGATCACACTTCAAACATATATTTTTTATTATCAATAAAGAGTAGAGGGTTTTGATGTAAGAATTTAGTTAATTGTGTCCTGTAATATGATTTGAATATTATTTTATGTTTATATTTTAGTAAATTCAATGGTGAAATCAGGGGGTCATTTCTGATATTATGTCGTGAACTTGAATTTAAAAAACAAATTATGATTTTGGGGATAGTTTTATATATGTTTGCATACCTAAATGTATACTATAGGTTTAATAAAGACTATAATATGGTATCATGTGTAGAAAAAATCTATAGTATGGACTAGGTACTCGATAGATGCTCATTGGGTACCTGGTGAGAGTGATAGAATGAGGGGTGGTCTAAAGAGACCACCGAATACCTAGTGGTAGTGTCTTGGGAACCTGGTAGGCCTAAGGTGTATCTTTTTTTATTTAATTATATAATTTAGGGAATAAAATTTTATAATGTTTTAAAAAATGGACATTTGATATATTTAAATTGCATATATATTTATTTTTTAATGTTTATATAAATTAGTTTAAAATAAAGTGTTTATTTGGAAAATGAAGTTATTTTGGAAATGTATGTGTGATAAATATTGGACAGAAAATAAATGTTATCCTTAAAAATATTTTGAAATATTTTTTGGAAATGTATGTGTGTCCCAAGGATATTGATTCGCGATACTGTAGGTTGCGGGCGATCCCGAGCTTCGAGGCCGACGCATGGGTTCACGGCTCGAGGTGTTGCACGGTTTCCACCTGTTTTTAATTGATCTTTTGAATTTTTAATTGTATATTGTGTTGTGTCTATCGTTTTGATGGTTGTACTCTCTGGGTCCTGGATACCCTTAAACCAGCTTTTTGAAAATGAAAAAAATGATTTAGAGTCAGTCCTTCCTATTTCCTAGTCAATTTTTCTTGGTGGATTGAACACCACAATCATAAGGTATTTCTCAATATATTTTCTTAATTTGGGATTGAAAATTAGGGATTTAAGATTTTGATTACACTAAACCATGGAGAAATCATGTTGAGGCTTATGTATTCTTTAATATGTAACCAAAAGAGAGTAAATGAGGTTTGCTGTATTACATTAAATCTTATTTTGTTGTAAATTTCTCTATTATCAGGACTACCCTTGATATTCGGGTGATTTTAGTTAACATTGTAGTTGTTTAGGTTGTTAATTTTAGGCATTTTGATTATTAGTGTTTCATTTAAATCTTATGGACGGTCTATGATAGTTTTAATTGGGTTTTAGTTATATTAATTATAGAATACATATTATTGTAATTTAGTTTGTTATGTTATTTGGTTAATTAATTTTTTGAAATTTGTGGAATCATTGTCGGTGTATGATGGGTTCTTCACTAGTCTGTATCAGTAGGTGGTCTCAACCATTAATTTCCTTTTTAATTTGGTTCTTTATAACATGTTTTCACCACTAAATTCTATAACATTAATAATTTTTAATAATTTTTTTAGAAATATTTAGTAAGATATTTCATGGTTTTTCTTATAAAACTTTGATATAAATGGATTTCCATGAAAATTTTAAAATAATATAATGATTATTTTTGGTTTTTATCTTTCTTTATTTACATATTAATTGGTTTTCATGTGAATGATATTTATTTGAGAGAAAAATTGGCCTTGGGTGAATTTTTAGACTTGTTATTTCACCCTTGAATTTTAAAAATGTTACTTAGATTGTTATGTTATTTTACTCACCTCATTTCACAAGATCGACATGGTTCAAAATGAGATTTATTTTATTAATAAAATTTTATCGACATGTTTCATGCTTAAAAACTATTAATGGAATACCCATTCTAGTTATTAGATATAAATTGGAGTCTTCTATTTTATTTTCTTGGTAAGGTATTGAATATGTAATTATAGATAGATTTCCCATTCTATTTATGTGATATAAGGAAGTGGGTAATTTGTTTCATTTAATTGATAAGGTATTTAATTTAAAATTATTTAAAAAATAAAACATTAATTTTTTAAACTTGGGTTGCAATTACTTTTACAAGCGTTAAGTATAAAGTTGTCTTTAAAACTAAAATTTAATTTTAGCGACATTAATTGTATTTTTTTGATAATTTTTTGGGTATGGGTTGGATTTTAATACCAAAATAGAGTTGTATCAACACCATATTTGTTTACTTTTATTTAGTGTTATGTGTATAAAATATTTTGAACGAAACTTTATAACCATTAATTATTTTCACTTGGATAAAGTATTGATTATAGAGTTGTGTTTTAAACAAGATCTTTACTTTTTAAATATTAGTTATGTTTACATGGGTATGGTGTTAATTATAAAATTGGTTTTAAGACAAACTTTATTGTAATAAATATTATTGGAATCATTTTTATAATGTTTTTAATATGGAATTATCTCTTAAATTAAACTTTAATTTTATAAATAGTAGTTTTGACCACTTTTATAAAGTGTTGGAAATTGTATTGATTATTACTAATATACCTTGATTATTGCTTATGCCATGTTTTGGGAATTTTTTTCTTGTTACTAACATTCCTTGTTTCAAATATACCTTGTTTATTTATTATTCCATCACTTATTCCTTTTTTATCCTGATGCTAATGGTCTTTAGTTATTTTTTGTGCATTGATTTAGGCTTTATTTAGCTTTCAACTAGTATATATGAATTTTTGATTATGTCATGTCTTGTGGTTTTTTTAGTTTTCGACTAGTATTACTAGATATTGCATATGCCAGTTTTAGTACATTGTTTGGATTTATACAAGTATAAATACTCACTATATAGGTTGAGCTTTATTTATCAAAATGTTTACTAGTTATGTTTAGTATTCATGTAACATTTAATTATAAAATACTGGAATTATGGTTAGTATGTTATACATTTTTATATTCTCTACCTAGTTATATTGAGAAAGTAAAAGGGGATATCATCTTTCTATAAAATCATTGATCATGTGTTTTAACTAGAAATGGATAGAATATTATAAATGGCATGGGTTTCAAGATATCCTAACTCAGTATACACTTTCCCCTTTCCTAAAGGGATGTGATACAAGTTTTCCCTGGCATGGTATACACCTTTTTATTTCCCATAATATGGTAAGTGTGGATTGAATAAGTAGATTTGGTCTTAAAGGCACCATGATTACTCTATATCCTTTTCATAGATCCTGATCATTTCCCAAATTAGGTATATATAAGTTTATAACCTTCTGTTATAGGGAGTTATTTTTTATGGTTACTATTGATATGTGAGTTACTTATTACTAATTACTGATATGATTTGACCATTTTCTATGAAATACAGATTTATTATTATTTATGTAAATATTTGGACTCATTTTAAGGAATAAATATGTATATTTTCATGTGTATTTGTGATCTTTAGTTATTTCTACTATGTATTCATACTCACAGCTTTCTTGTGTGCTTTGATGGACCTAAAGCTTCACATTTGGCATTTCATGTATGATAAGTATGTTTTTTTCTATTTAATGGTAATAAACTTACTGGATTTTATGTTTCATGTGTAGGTTAAATATATAAGAGGGGTTTTTGGGAATTGGAAGCCTTTTTTGGTAGGAGTTTTTTCAGCACCTCGTTACTTTATTTGTTTTATTGGTTTAGAGTATGATGTCCCTTTTTATAGTCTTTGATTTAAAGTATCATTGTGTGTTTGGAATAATATTTTACTTAATTATATATACATTTATTGAATTATATATATTTATAAAGATATACCAATTACTCCTAGTGAATAGGTACTCCCATTCGATATACAAGTTATATCTTAATTTTTTGAAATGTACAATATATTGACTGATTATACTGGATTTTTGTTAGAATCCAGTATTGACCCATTTTAATAATCAATGATAAAAAATTATTCCACAAAGATAAATTGAAACTCATAGTTCTAGTTTCCATCCCTTGGATATAAAATAATGATCTTGGGTTTAGTGATAACCTAGTTCAGGTACTATTTGTGTATCCAAATCAGGTATATTACAAGTGGTACGAGATAAATGTTAAGGAATTTATATGATTTTCATAGATAAAATATATGAGTGTTAAGGATTTAGAATAAACCCCTAAAAATTTATGATCAAACTTTTTATAGTGGAATATCAAGTTACTAGGGTATGTCTAGGTTCTATGTAGGAAACATAGTTTTGGTTCATGCATCATAGGTATAATGGCACATTAGGACTAGCATATTTTATATGATATAACTCTTAAATGTAAATAACATAAATTACCTCTAATCAACTAATAATGTAATTAGTGTTTTCCTAAATAACTTATTAAGGGAAATGTAATTAATTAAAGTCATTCACATGTGTTTGATTATTAATCATGGATTTTTATTTTCTTAGTATTGTGTTAATGATCATGCTTCATCATTACGATATTTAAACTTTTAATAGACCATTATTATGGTTTAAAATTAGATAAAACTATTTTATATCAATATGTTTAATATGGAATATATTTTAAATGGTATCAAACTTTATAAATGGGTTTTATTCTAAAGTAACCAAAGAGATGTTTTTTATGAATCCATATATAAAGTTTATCTAGTTTTGGGAAACTAGGTATTCTAATAATGAAGTTAAGAATTATTTATCAAACTAAATGGAATTTGTTTTAAAACTTTTTAAAATAATGTATTTATTTTGGTAATCTATAATTTCAATGGTGACACTAAAAGGAAAACCTTAGTTTATTCTTATAGTGGGGATTTATGGGTGAGTTCATGCAACTTTTGGGTATTAAAATTTTGAAAATTTAGTGGTATGTATTGATTTTGAGAGTTTCAAATTGTAACAATAATAGGTTCCTAGAGATATAATTTAGATTTTAGATGTGAATTGGGAATTGATATTGGGAGATATTTTTAAGTGAGAGACAAGTTATACTTATTTGGTATGATGAGAAGTATTATGGTGGGGATTTTTTAGTGAACCCTGTCATGTTAATATGATTTAAGTATAATTTTATGTCTTTAATCTAAAAAATTAAATAGTAAAAACCCTGGTTAATTTTTTGTGTTGAGTTTCAAACTCAAATTTTTAAATTTTAGTATTGATTTGAGGATTGTTTTAAATATGTTTAGGGGAATAAATAGTAGATCATAGCTTTAGGTAAGGTAAAAAATATTGTTTCATGTGAAATAAAATTCAATGTATAGCACCAAGTTCCCTATTGTGTCTCATTGGGTACCCAGTAAAAGTGATTGGATGGGAGTGGTTTATAGAGACCATTGAGTACCTAGTAATAGGGTACCAAGTACCTTATAGTACAATTTGGTATCTTTTTTTTATTTTATTCAAATTTATAATTGAGATAAAATCATTACTTATTATTTTTTGAAATTAAAATTTCGAATATTTAAATAAAATACATCTTTTTTAATGGTTATATAAATAAGTTTAAAATGAAGTGTTTATTTGGAAAATAATATTATATGGTAAAATTATTGGTGATAAATATTGGATACAAAATAAATATTATCATATAGAATATTTTTAATGATTATTTATATAAATCTAGTGTGATGAATAATTATTATTGGCATTGATTTATATTTAAATAATTTAGGTGTTTTTGAGATATCATTAAAATATGCGATATTATTAAATTTTGAATACATATATAAATACATGTGGTCATTATCATTATAGTAAGACATATGTGTTTATTATTATTATTATTATTATTATGTAAAGAAATATGTACATTATTATTGAAAAACATATTAATAGTAAGTGTTATATTATTATTAGTTGAATTTAGAATACATTTTGTTATTAATGTTGTTTTGTTGTTGTTGTTTTTATGATACTCATATTTAATATTATATTTAAAATATTATTATCATTAAAATGTAAATATATAAAGTTATGATGATGATTATTTATATATATAATAATTTATAATAAAATAAAGAGATGGGATAAAACAAAAAATGGGAAAGGGAAACCTGAAACCCCATTTGAGGGGGTTCATCTAGGAGGTGTGATGCACCAAGGGGAGCCAACCCTCGATGTCCATCTTCTACTTCTTAACATTTTATTCCTTCCTCCTCCTTTGAAATAAATCTGTTCAGGTTTATTTTGAACTGACATCATACAATATTTCTCCATTCTTCATCTCAATTTCTAGTTCTCAAATTAGGGATTTATGATTTGATATTACCAAAGCATGGATAAATCATGATAAGGATTAGTGATTATTTAATATTTATCCAAAGTAAACCAGAGGAGGTTGATTTAATTCCATTAAATCTTATTATTATGTAAATTACCTAATTTTGTGATTTTTCCTTGATATGACTTTGATTTTACTTAAAATTAGGGTTTTCATGGTTTTTAAAATTTGACATTTTTTCTCGAGGACTTTTTTTTCAATAAATTCTAGTTAAAGGTTAAGTGGGAACTCATACAAGCCAGTGTATAGATCATAGATCCCCATATAAATAAAAAAATCAAACCAGTAATAAAAAACCATCATCAAAACTAGGGAGAATTCACGGGGTACCATGAGGGGGTCATGTACCCAGATTTTGGGTCAGTGAGGTAACTGAGGTAATCATCCCACACTCCTTGGGATATACGAACCTCAAGCTCTGCATACCTCAAGTCCCTATTACGTAATTACAATATGGGAATCCAATTTCCACTATTGGTATAATTAACCCATTTAGAACTTTTCATCATCGATTAAAAATTCTAACAACTAAAAACGAAATTTGAACATCACTAAGAAATATCAACCTCTACTATAATCAGGAAAAAAAGGCAAAACACAATCATACATCACTTGTTATATATATTCATAACCGAATGGAGTCGTATCCACCACTGAATAAAGACTCCAATGCCTTTCCTGAGCAGGGAATGTCACTAAAAGGATTCTTGTAAACATGTCATATGATATTCTACTGGATATTCTAGATATCTTCCTACCATTCTCAATGCATAAGAAACATCAAGTCTAGTAAAAAACATGGCAAACATTATTGATCCTATCATAGTAGCTTATGCAATCTTACTCATTATCTCTTTTCCCGTTTTGTCCCAGGACAAATTTTCTTCAAAATATTTATACCTTGGGACACTAAAATGAATCCCATCATGGATTTTTACATACTAAATCTATTTAGTATTGGTCAATGAACATACTTTGACTTATTCCTAGAAGACTCTTAGAACTATCATGAATGATCTTGATCCTTAGAATATAGGTTGCTTCACCTAATTCCTTCATATATAAACACCTTTTTAACCAATCCATAAAAAATATAAGATTGTTATATAATTTCTAATAAGTAATATTTCATAAACATATAATACTAGGATAATTATTATATTCTCACTAAACCTATTGTAAGCACATGTATCACATTCATTATTAATAAAAACAAATAATTTTATAGCTTCATTATACCAAACATGACATAAATGCCTTCTTCAATCCAAAAATGGATCTCTAAAACTTGAAAATAGTTTTGGCATAACTTGGAGTCACAAAACCTTATAGTTGTGTCATATAGGAATCTTCTTGAAGGTTCCTATTAAGGAAATCTGTTTTGATGTCCATCTACCAAATTTCATAGTAATGGTAACCTTCTATAGTAAGTGAAATTATAATTTATTTAAAAATGGAAAATAGTGAAAAATTTTCATCATAGTCAATTCCTTGATGTTACTTAAACCCTTTATCCACCATCCTTGATTTATCGGTATTTACTTTACCTTCCATGTCTAGTTTTCTCTTAAATACCCATTTTCTATCTATGGTATTTACATCAAGTGGAGTATCAAATAGAACCCAATCATAGTTATAATAGATGGAATCCATTTCAGGATTCATGCATTTTTTCCATCTTGTAGCTTATGATCTTTCTACTGACTCTTTTTAGGATACAGGTTTATCATTTTCAACAATTAATGAGCCTCCATATTTAGTGAATAGAAAAAAATATCTCTCTTTTTCTTTTACCTCTCTTGTTCTCATATGAAGTACTGGTATTTCAGGAACTAATTCTTCCATAGGATAGTATTAAATCCATTCCTCTACCAACTCTTGGGTATCTGAATCATAAACTTCATCAAATTTAATCTTTATCCCACTATCCTTTTTGAGGACGTTCTCTCTATCAATAAATCTAGCTTGTTCTATAATAGTCACTTTCTAGTATAAGGGGTTTTATAGGTAGTATAACTTAATTTCCTTAGGATACCGTATAAAGATACACTGTCTACCTCAGGGTACTAATTTTTTTTCTGAGAAGGATTTAACAAATGCCTCACAACTCCATACTTGTGTATGATAAAAAATTATTTTTTTTCCAATCTATAACTCAAAGGGAATTCAATTTTCATCTTTAGTTGATACTTGGTTTAATGTATATACCAAAGATTTTAATGAATAAACCCAAAAGTATAATGGAAAATATGCATGGCTCATCATTGACCTTACCATTTCTAACAAGTTACAGTTCCTCCTTTCACTAACACCATTCCACTGTGGTGTGAAAGGTGCAATGAGTTGAGATATAATAATAAACTCTGATAAAAATTCTATATACTATTGGTTAATAAATTCACCGCCTCGATTCAATCAAAGCTTCTATATCTTCTTTACAAGTTAATTATCCACTTCTTTATTGAATTACTTGAATTTCTCAAAGTACTCAGACTTATTCCTTATCAAGTAGACATAACCATTTCTAAACAAGTAATTAGTAAAAGTTATGAATTAATAATACCCACATATAGCTTCTACTAAAAATGGTCTATACACAACAGTATGTGCCAATTCTAGAAGCTTTTTAGCCCGTTCACCTTGTCCATAAAATGGTAATTTGGTCAATTTTTCTTATTTGCAAGCATGAAATATTTTAAGTGGTTTTATATTATAAGTATCTAAATAAACATCTTGACAGAGCATTATCAAATGATTTTAGTTTACATGACCAAGATGGTGATGCCTTAGCTAGGTGCCATATGAGTCATGTGAACATGACTTGTTTTCTATTTCAAAAACTTATTTTTTATAATTTAATACATAAATAATATTATTTAAATTCATCATACCATAAAATATGTTTTATTTTTATTATAAATAACTTTTATTTACAAACCTAAAAAAATGATCTACATCTAGGCATGATATAGAAATAATTTTCATGGTAACAGTTGGTACAAAATTAAAAAAAAACATTAAAATCATTATAATTCCTATTGGAAATGAAATGTGGTAGTCACTAATGGATAGAGAAACCTACCTCACACCGTTGTAAGCTTGTAGATCCACCTCACCTCTATTAACCATTTGAAATCTACTTAGTTACTACATTTGGATACAGATGTGATCACAAAAAAGATGTATCTAAAACCTAATGTGTAGATATAGAAATATTACAATCAATAACAAATGCACCATTAGATTACCATTGATTCTAGTTGTAGTTCCTTTTATAGTGTCCTTGATTTCCACATGAAAACATACTGCCTCATTTTTCGTACACCACCTCTAGATATTCCCCTTCTTTTAAGGAATGTTGTTATGAGATTTATACATGTTAGGAGTCTTGGGACCCTTCTCCTTGTTCTTCATTTTCTTATTCACCATATGGATCATGGGTTTTTCATGACCAATGTCCTTATATACTTTGAGAATCAAAGAAATAATTTTTTAAAGGCTATTATCATTATTTATCATATTATAATTCATAATAAAACTAGATAATTCTTGGGTAGTGATGAGACTATGAGATCTGTCTTCAAATCATATGGGAATTTAATCATTAATATGTCTAAGTGTTTAATATATCCAATAATCTTGAATTTATGATACCAAACATGTAACAACTCTCAAATGTTAGTTATAAAAAGAGAATTGGATATCTCATATCTTTCTTACCTCACATTCTCTTGATAGTGATCCTAAAGGCGAGACATCATGCTATATTCATCCATGTCCTCATGTTGCTTCAAAATCTCACTGGTCATGGATGATAGCGTGAAACACTGAAAATATATGGAATCGTTCAAATATTTCTCATATAGAGTTAACTCTTCATCACTAGCCTCATTTCTAGGACCTTTAAGAATATATTCTCCCCACACAAACAATTTCCTTTCATGGAGAAGGATAACGTGTAAGCACCTTTTCCACTCTTATAAATTTTTTCTGGTGAGAGTATTATCCTTCTCAATTATGGATCGTAGTGATATGTTTGAATTAATTTTATTTATATTGACACAAATAATATGAGCTGAATTTTAGTACTTTATCTAATAAAATTTGGACAAAAAAAATAAATATTATATTTATTAATCTCACACTATTTTATAGAAACCCAATATCCCTCACCATTAGCTTCAAAATTTCTTATTGTGTGGACATTCAAGTGGAAATGATGCATATTCCCCTAACCAACACCCCAACTTTGTCTAGTCATGAAATTTGAAGGGTTGTATATAGGAATTAAAAATTATTGCTATATTAACCCACAGTTCCTTGATCTGTTGAGTGGACTCCCCAATACTAAAATCCTTAAATTGGATTTATTCTTCTATTTATCTATCATATACACATATCCCTACTTTACCAATTAACCCTTCATATGAACTAAGTTGAGTGAGCCCAAAACTTCAAGTTATAATTCCACGATAATTGAAATCACCCCAACTTTGGTTGGTCAAGCTCTTTTAAATATGGTTTGATTTTAACTGAAGTAATGGAAATTTATATAGACTTAATATATATAGTTGAGATATTTTACCTTTTATGTAAAAATTTCCAATTATTATATTTATTTCATGATTGGTAATATTAAGTTGATTTACATAGTTGATTAACCATGTCTCAGATAATATTTATGAAAAACCCAATTTATTTTTGTTCTATCTTGCATGTTTCTTAATTCATTAATTCTTGTAATCAGGAAAAAACATCCATAATGAAATAACCTTGAAACTTGACAGAAATAAAATAATAAAGTGGTATGATCATGAAATTTTACTAAGGGTTAGTTTACCTATAAGATGATTAACTAACCTTTGAACTAGGGGAAAACACCTTGAACCAATTAAATTTTTTCTTACAACTTTACACATATCCACCAATGTATCTCTCATGGATTGGTTTCCCCTCAACTCCAAATTTGAACGACCTCCACTAACTTGGAAACTCTATCCATTACATATGCTTTTACTCTCACACAGATAAGGGGAAGGGGTTTACATAAAAGGAACCATGGGCACATAGGACCTTACATAATAAGAGGAGAGATGGAACACAAGACAAAAAACTAATTTAAAAATAAATTAAAAGAAATCAACCATAGAAAAAGCTCTTTTCAATGATCATGACCACCCACATGCACCAAATTACGTATTTAATAAAATTATCATTCAATTCTAGTCATTATTATTTATGATAAATCATTATCAAATCAATTAATTATCTTCTTAATTAATAAATTATTTTATCTTAATTCTCATCCAAATTTCTTTACGATTAACATCCACAATAAATTTAAACAAAAATAAATAAATTTATTTAAAATTAATTTTTTACAAAAATATTCCTTGGAGGCAACATGATAAGCAATAATCTGAAATACTCAACATGTATTATACACATATACTATTTAATCTTGAAAAATTTGGTATACATGAATTATCACACAATTTAATGACATGTACAATCAATTTAATGATTACATGGATTACATGATTTTTCTATCACGTGTTATGATTTGAATGCACATAGAGTGACAACTGTAATAAAACTTATTTAAGATATTAAAATCCAAACACTACACAGATGTTGATTAAAAATTTATATATATATATATATATATATATATATATATATTAAAACCCATCACGTGGTGTGTCCTATCAACTTAATGACCACATGAAAGTACATGATGATAAGGTTTTCACTATATAATAAATTAATATTAATTATGTATAATTTGGTAAAAGTAAAAAACATATACATTGGAGCTACATGGAATGTATGATTTCTCATTATCTATTTGCTTCACATGCCTTTGGACTCAACGTGTAACCATTCCATGGAAAAATTCAGAGTACATGGCGTGTACATGGGAAAAAGGTCATGTGGTCTTTGAGTTACAGAATCACTAGTTAGGTAGGCTATGTAAGAAGATATGTGGGTGGACTACACACCATGTATGACAGTTGTGCGATGCATACTCTGGCTAACTATGTGCCATCCTGGCCCAGTTAACATTCGATATATAATTAAATTCAATGCATTTAATAAATGAACATTACTAGAATTAATTCAGAATTAAATATTGTTTCATTGAACACTATTATAGGTTTATACCTCTAGGATACATAGCGTGTACTCTTATGTTATTTGGATAGATTACTCAGCACCTCCATATGAGATCTTCGATTTTACTTCATTCATAAAAGTAATTGATTTGATTATAATTATGACATATAAAAGAGGAAGGAGAATACATCACAATTCAGATTAGAGAACAATTATTATTCCATTAAAAACCAAATGAAAAATGTGTTAATCAATAAATGATCTTTAAATAATTATATGTAATTGTGTGACTTCTATTATAGCACTTGAAGGTTTTGGGCACAATGGAATCATACAATGGATCATGCCCAAATTTTCTTTTTTCTATGATCGATGATCAATCCAAGATTTACATGATGATAAAAATTGTGATCAATGGAATTGAATCAAAGAAAACAAATAAATGATAAAGCACCCAAACTAGAGTGTAAGATCATCACATATTATTTATAATTAATTTAATCAATTAAATAATTACCTTATGAGAATGATTTATATGTTGATGGATCTGTCAATATATCTATGGTGTACCATCATTGCATTGTAGGAATCAAGAGAAGATTCCCTCTATTAGTGATCCACCCATCTCGTGCAAATCTCTAAACATAGATATAGGAATATCTGAGTGCTAGAATGGAAGATCCAATCCCTTGCATCATTCACCTTTGATCTCATTGATAATCTCTTCCAAAGTAATATATTTAATCTCTCTTGACTCGAGAGTGGGAGGTAAAGTAGGATCACTCTTCTTTCTTGAAATATTTATTGAATAAGGGATCTCTCTAGGGCTTCCTGAGGATTCTCTAGATTCATTTTTCATATAAAAAAATGAATTGATTCTCCTGAAAAATAATATAATTTGGTTTGTATACCGCTCGAGCTTGGAAGTAAATATTTTTACAAGTGACCTTTAATATTTATTTAATCCCTACAAAACACCATTCTTATAATAATAATAATAATAATATTTATCGACAAGAAATACACTCATGAATTAAAATTAAATATTATTTATTCAAATAATATTGAATATATTTTATTTCTCACTGAACCATTAAACCTGGTCTGCCATTCCTCTGCAACATTTATCGTGCATTGAATAATGTCTATTTATTTATTAAATAAATTTCGTTGAATTATTTTCAAATAAATGAATAAATATTATATTCCCTAAATAAAAAATAAATATTAATAAAATATTTAAATCCAATAATATTCTCTCTAATAATTGGTTAAATAATATATCTGATCAATTAAACATAAATAATTATTAATAAACATGTGAGCTTAATATTTATTTAGATTTTTAAATAATAAATAATTGTATATTATTTAGCTGAGATTCTGGATACACTTAGTGTATGACCCTATTGGCCTCTTTATCAATGGAATTGGTTTAAGAAGCTTGAAGTCCAAGGTTAGTGTCTAGAATCTTAACAAGAAACTACTGGAGAAAGATTTCAGTGCCTCAATTACATAATACCTCATACGGAGGCTTACTGTTTAGTATAATCTCTTTATCATGAAATCTATAATGAAAGAGGTTGCATGCTGGTGCTATTAACCTATATGCTCAATGTCTCTTTCTTTGACTTTTTGGAAATCCTAATTTCCTATAGAACACCATGAACATGGATTTATTTAGTCTATATCATTTCCATAAAAGGGTCTAAGATATCAAATTATGTTAAAGAATATTAGGGGGAAATCCTTTATCACATTATTTGTTAATTTAATATTACTCGTGATGCATTCGACATATCCTACCTCACCGTGAATATATATCTTCACGGATTTCATCAATACATAAAATTACATGACTTATAATATTCATTAATACTAATATTAATTTCTAAGTATCAGTACAAATATCCATTGATAGGAACCTTCAATGACACATATAAATGTGTATTTCCTACTGGTGGGTCTCGTTCTCATAATATCCTACACCATATATTAAGAGAGTCATACACCATGATAATATGTCTAAATTTCCTATGAGTATCCACCCCCGATAGATTGAATCATTTTTTCCCTCTAATTATTTTATTCGGATATAGAACATATATTTAAAAATACTATCATGGCACTACTGGGTTCTCATCATAGCGGGGAAATATTATAACCTTTTAGTGAGACAACTTCTCTTAGGACATTAGCACATACTATATTACATAGAAGTATAATAATGATGTGATAAGAAGTTTATTAATATTAAAAACTAAGAATATATGTTATCATAAAGTACATAGAATTTGGTTCTAGGGAACCAACTCTAACAGACTCCCACTTTCACTAGAGCCAGTTCCTAACAGCTTTCTGTCTTCTAGCTCTCACATGATATTCACGATTCTCCCGAGATAGGACTTTAGTCAAGGGGTCATCCACATTTTCTTCTTTAGGAACTCTACTTACTACAACTTCACCCCTCTTATAAAAATCCATCAATAGGTGATAATTATAGTGTATGTACTTTGTCTGTTGGTGTAACCTTATCTCTTTTAAAAGAGCTACTACTATAGTATCATAAAAATTCAATGGGATTGGGTATTTATGGTTAGGCACCACATCAAGATACTGGAAGAAGTTACATATCTAAACGACTTCCTTAGATGCATCATAAGATACTATATACTTGGAATCCACTATAGAATCAATGAAAACTAGCTGCTTTGAACTCTTACTGTTCAAAACTCATCCATTGAGATAAAAAGCATATCATATCTATAACTTTAGGTAATTATAATATTTTTGAAAAGTATAATCAATATAACCCATGATGACTAGCTCTTCATCTCCTCCATACACCAGGAACATAGCCTTATATCTTCTCAGATACTCATGTATGGACTTAATAGTAGACCAATGTTTTTATCCTTGATCTTCTTGACATCTACCTACTATTCTCAATGCATAGGAAACATCAAGTTTAGTACATAAAATAAAAAACATGATTTATCCTATCACTCAATCATATGAGATCTTAGTCATTATCCATTTCTCCTATTGTTTCTGGGTAAATATTTTATTAGAAATATGTATACCATGTGACACAAGAACCAATTCCCTATTGGATTATTCCATACTAAATATATTTAGTATCTAGTCAATGTATGTACTTTGACTTAGTCTAATAATCCTCCTAGATATATCAAGAATGATCTTAATCCCCAGAATATTGGATAATTCACCAAAGTCATTCAAGGATAAGTACTTGTTTAACTATTTCGTAAAATACTATAAGACTGGTATTTAATTTCCAATAATTAATATTTTATCAATATATACTACTAAGATAATGACTACATTCTCACTAAACCTATTGAAAACAAATGGCTCACATTCATTCTTAATTAAACCAAATTATTTTATAGATTTATTGAATAGAATTTTCCATGACATGAATGATTTCATCAATCCATAAATGGATCTATGTAGCTTGAAAATAATTTTGGCATCACCTAAAGTAATAAAACCTTATGGTTGTGTCATATATACATCTTCCTAAAGGTTCCTATTAAGGAAAGAAGTTTTGACATCCATCTTCCAAATATCATAGTCCTGATAAGCTGTTATAGAAAGTATAATTCATAGGGATTTAAACATGGAAATTGGTGAAAATGATTCATTGTAATCTATTACTTGATTATTTTTAAACCTTTTACCCACTAGCCTTTCTTTTTAATTATTTAATTTACCTTACATTTATAGTTTTCTATTAAATACCCATTTACACCTTATGGGATTTACCACAATTTGGGCATCAACCAGAACCCAGACTTGGTTCTGATACATGGAATCCATTTCAAAATTCAAGGCTTCTTTCCACTTGCAACTTCTGAGCTCTCTAATACCTATTTTTTGGAGAGAGTTTTATCATTTTCTTACAATAAAGAGTCACTATCTTTAGTGACTAGAAAAATATATTTCTATGGTTCTCTTACCTCTGTTGTGATACTATATGGTACATTTATTTCAAGAAATACTTCTTCCATGGGAACCCATGGAATATATTCCTCTATAAACTATTGTGTATCTTGAGCATAAACTTCATGAAAGTAAATCTTTCTAACACTATACGTTTTTTAAAATGTGATCCCTCTCAAGAATTATATCTTGTATAGAGATAGTCACTTTATTGTCTAAGGGGTTGTATATTTAATATCCATTTGTTTCTTTATGATACCCTATAACGATACAATTTTCCTTTAAGGAGCTAGTTTGTTGCTTGATAAGGCCTTAAAAAACACCTCACAACCCCATAAACCTTTATGCAACAAAATGGATCTCTTTACACTCCAAAACATGAAGGTAATTACATTTTACACTTTAGTTGTTACTCAATTAAATGTATATGTCATAGTTTGTAATGAATATCCCCAAATGGATACTAGAAGATTTGCATGACTCATCATTGACCTTACCAAGTTTAAGAAGGTATTATTCCTCCTTTAACTAACACCATTCCAATATGGTGTGTAAGGTTGATTGAGTTAATATAGAATCTGAAAATCTCATAAAAGTTTGATAAATTCTTGATTAAGATATTCACCACCTTGATCCAATTGAATCTTCTTTATCTCCTTTACAACATGATTCTCTACTTCATTATTTAATTCATTGAATTTATAAATGGTTTGGGACTTATACCTCATCAACTAGACATAACCATATCTAATAAATTCATCAATAAAAGTTATGAATTTAGAATACACAACTCTATATTTTACTAGAAATGATCCACACACATCAGTGTGCACCAATCCTATAAGCTCTGTGTCCCTTTCACCTTGTTCACTGAATGGAGGTTTGGTCAATTTTCCTTATAAATAAGCATAACATATTTCATGTGTTTTTATTTATGAAGAGTCTAAATAACCATCATCATATAGGTTTTTCAAATTCTCCTCATTTACATGACTATTATGGTGATGGCATAGCTGGGTGTTATATGAGTTATGTGAAAAAGATTCATTATCTATTACCAATACTTGGTTTTCCTAATTTAATACATAAATAATATTATCTAAATGTGCCATACCATACCATATGTTGTCTTTATAAAATAAAAAACTTTTTTTTCCAAACATAAAAATAAAACCATCTACATCTAGGTATGAAACATAAATAATTTTCTTGGTAATAATAGGTACATAATAGTAATCCCTTAAAACCAATATCATTCATGTTGGAAATGAAAGGTGGAAATTACCAGTGGCTAGAGAAGATATCCTCACACGCTTGGTATCTTGAAGATCCACCTTTCCTCTAGTAACATTTTTAAATCTACTTGGTTCCTAAATTTGAATATAGATGAGATAACCACAAGATATATCTAATACCCAATGTGTAGATATTGAAAGATTAAACTTGATAAAGAATGAACATTTATCATACCGTTGTTTATGGGTGAAGTTCCTATTCCAGTGGAATTTATTTCCAAATGAAAAACATACTACCTCCTTTTACTTACCCTGCCTCTGGATATTCCTCTTCTTGGAATGATGGTGCTCATGAGATTTATACTTGTTATGATTCTTGGGCCCCTTCACCTTGTTCTCAATTTTTTATTCACCATAATAATCACGAGTTTGTCACACCCCATTTACTTATCTGCTTGGTGAATCAAAAATAGAAGTTATGAAAGACTCTTCTCATTATTACTCATATTATAATTACTAATAAAACTATAGAATTTATTTGGTTGTGATGAAATTATGAGATCAGTGTGCAACTCATCTGTGAATTTAATCTATAAGATGTCTAAGTGTTCAATGTATCTAATAATCTTAATTACATGAAAACTACATGGTAATTAATGTCCAAGAATAGTTGTAAACATAGAATTGGATATCTCATATCTCTCTTTTCTCACCTTCTAATTGGTAGATATCCTAAACTTTAGACATCAAGATATACACATCCATGTCCCCATTTTTCTTCAAAATATCATTGGTCATGGATGATATCATGAAACACTAGACATATGGGTAATTTATCAAATGTTTTGTATAAATATTTAACTCTTCATCACTGGCCCCATTACCAGGTGTATTGGTAATAACTTCTTCCAATAGAAAAAATTTCCTTTCATGGAAAATAATAACACGTACTGCCTTGACCACTCTTGGAAAATTGTGTCTGGGAGAAGATTATTCTTATTAAGTATATATTATAGTGATATGTTTGTAGTCATTTTATAATTGTTTATACAAATAATATGATCATAATTTTAGTACTTTATCTGATAAAAGTTTAGAAAATAAATAAATATTATATTTATTAATCTTCTACTATTTTATCTAAACCCAGTAGCCCTCACCATTGGATTCAGAACATCCTATTGTCAGGACATTATTTTGGAAAGGATATATATTCCCCTTCTTATCACTCCAACCTTGGATAGTCATGAAATTTGAATGGTTTTAGGTAGGGATTTAAAATTTCAACCGCATTAACTTAGAGTTTCTTGATTTGTTGAGTGGAATCCACAATACTAAAATACTTAAATTGGATTTCCTGAACCCTTTACCTATTAGTTACACCAAGTCCTACTTTAGCAGTCAACCCTTGATGTGAACTAAGTTAAGTCAACTCAAAACTTCAAGTTATAATTCCTTGATAATTGAAAGCACCCCAACTATGTTTTGTCAAGAACTTTGAACAATGGTTGGATTTTAACTGAAGTAGTTGAATGATATACCAACTTAATATATATAGTTGATGGATTTTACCTTTTATGCATAAATTTAGAATTATTATATTTATTATATAATTTTTAATTTTAAGTGGATTTACTTAAGTGATTAACCATTTCTCAGATAATATTTATGGATAGGCAATTTATTTTAGTTCTATATTGCATGCTTGTTAATTAATTAATTCATGTGACCGCGACAAAACATCCATAATGAAATAACCAAGAAACTTGATAGAAATAAAATTCTAAATTGGTATAATCACTATCTATTACTAATTGTTAATTTATCCTGCAGATGATAAACTATCTGGTGACCTAGGGTAAAAAACCATGAACCAATTAAGGTTTTGTATTGAAAATTTACACCTGTCCATCTATATAACTCACTGGGATTGGTTTCTCCTAGGCTCCAAACAATAACCATGTCCATTAAATTGGGAGCTTCATCCATTAAGTATGCTTTTACTCATATGTTGGTGAGTGGAAGAGGATTATATAAAAGAAACCATGGGCATGCAATCCCTTACATAATAAGAGGAGAGATGGAATGCAGGCAAAAGAATTAATTTAATAATAAATTATAAGAAACCAACCACATATAAAGGTATGGTATAATCTCATGATCATCCAAATACAACAAATTACGTATTTATAAAATTAGCATTCAATTATAATCATTCTTATTTAAGATAAATCGTTCCTGAATCAATTAATTATCTTCTATAATTAATCAATTATTTTATCTTAATTCTCATTTTAATTTCCTTTTGATTCTCTTCCATGATAATTTTAAACAAATTAAATATATTTTTTAGAATAGTCTATGTACATAAATTTACCTTAGAGGAAACATGGTGTGTACCCATCCGAACTACCCAACATTTATTATACTCATATATTGTTTAATCATGCAACATTTGGGATATATGACTTATCACATACTTTCATGACATGTAATATCAACTTAATGATTACACAGATTACAAGATTTTCATTCCATGTGTTATCCTTCAATGCAAATAGAGTGATAATTGTAATACGATTTATGCATGATATTCCAATATGAACATTATGTAGAAATTAATTAAAAATTTACATATATATTAAAACCCATCACATGGAGTATCCTATCAACTTAATTAACACACATAAGTACATTCTGATAATTTTTACACAAAATAATAAATTAATTTTAATTCTTCAAAATTTGGTAAAAGTTCACAATGTGTACATTGAAGCTACATGATGTATATAATTTATCAACGTCTATTTGTGGTACATTCCTAGGGTCACATCATATAACCCTTACAAGGAAAAGTTTAGAGTACACGAAGTGTACATGGGCTACACAATGTGTGGTGTCTGAGTTACATGGTCACCAATCAGGTTGGACATGTAAAAAGATGCATGAACCATCTGTAACTAAAGGACTACACACTGTGTATGAATAATACATGATGTGTACTCTAGATGACCATATGCCAGGTTGGCCTAGTCAACACATGGTGTATAATTAAATTCACAGCCTGTAATAAATGCACATGCCCTAAATTATTTTTGAATTAATTCTCAGTAAATTGAACACTAGTATATGGTGTGTACATATGGGTTACACGACACATACTATTGTGTTATTCAACTAGATTACTTGGAACCTCTAAATTATATCTTTAATTTTATTTCATTCATAAAATTAACTGATTTTGTTATATTTACAAGAAATGAAAGTGAAAGAATAATATCTCCTAATTCAGATTAAAAAATGATTAAACTTGTATTGAAAAGTAAATGAAAAATTCATAAATCAATCAAATATATTTAAATAATTATAAATAACTATGTGACTGCTCATATACCTCTTAAAGGTTATGGGCATAGCAGAAGCATTTGTTAATCATGACCAAATTTTTTTTTTGTGATTGATGATCAATTAGATATTTAAAAAATGATAAACATCGTGATCGATAGAGTTGAATCAATGAAAATAGACAAATGATAAAACATTAGAACCTGAGTGCATGATCATCACATTTTATTTATAAATAATTTAATCAATTAAATAATTTCCTTGTGAGAATTATTTTTCATTGATGGATCTGACAATAGATCTACAATGTATCATTGTTTCATTGTAGGAATCAAGAGAATATTCCCACTAGCGGTGATACACACGTGTTCCACAGATCTCTGAATTTCGTCATTGTAATCTCCAGGTGCTATCTTGATAGATCCTATCACATGCGTTGTTCACCATTGCTCGCCTGGAGAATCACTTCCAAAGGATTCTCTTTAATCTCTGTTGACTCAAGAGTGGGAATTGGGGGAAGATTTTTTTCTATCATTTGGAGCTTTCTTGGAAAAGGGAGCTCTCTCGGGCTATGAATTAATTATCTGGATTTGTTGTGAGCAAAAAAACAAATGAATTTGGTCTCCTGAAAAATAATATAATTGGTTTATATACTACTAGGGTTTAGACATAAATATTTTCACAAGTTCCCTTTAAAATTTATTTAATCCCTGTGAAATCCCATTTATATAATAATAATAATAATAATAATAATAATTCTTGACACATGCTAAACTTATGAATTAAAATTGAATATTATTTATTAAAATATTATTCAATATATTTTATTTCTCAGTAGACCATTAAACCTGGTATTCTATTCATCCACAATATTTTTTGAGCAATGAATAATGTTTATTTATTTATTAGATAAATTTCACTACATTTTTCACCAATAAATAAGTAAATATTATATTCATTAAATAGAAAATAAATATTTACTAAATGTTACACTCACATAATATTCTATCAAATAACTGGTGACAGAATATAGGCGATCAAGAAAAAATGAATAATTTTTAATCCAAAAATTTTAGTAATAATTATTCCACTTTTTAGATAATTAATAATAATATATTATTAAACTTAGATTTCGGTTACACTTAGTGTGTGACCCTCTAGGCCTCTTTCTTTGTGGAATTTGGTGAAGCAACCTAAAGTACAAGGTTAATATATAAAAACATTCCAAGGCACCCATAGAGAAAGAAGATGATTTCATAATGATATAATACCTCATACGGACACTTAATATGTAATATAATACCTTATCATGATATCTCTAATGAAAATGTTGCACGCTAGTGCCATCAACCTATATTCTTGATGTATATTTCTTTGAATTTCGATAAATAAAACTAGCCTATAGAACACCATAGACAACGATTTATTTAGGCTTTATAATTTTCATCAAAGGGACTAAGATATTAACTTTTATTAAAGAACATAATGAATAAATCATTTATCACGTTATTTATTAATGAAATATTACTCATGATGCACCAAACATATCTAACCTCATTATGAACATATTTCCTCATGGGTTTCCTTATTACATCAAATTACATGACTTATAATATTCATTAATAAAAATATTAAAGTTTAAGGATCAATACACACATCCACATATAAGAACATTCATTAACACATATAAATATGGATTTCTGAATCACAAATCTCATTCATATAATATCCTACACTGGATATTACTATAGGCATACGCCATGAAAAGATGGCTCAATGTCCTATGAGTCTCCAGCCCTGATAACTTGAATCATTTATGTCCCATAAATGATTTCATCCAGTTATAAAACATATATTTAAGAATACTTTCATGAAACTTCTGTGTTTCCATCATAGTGGGGAACTGTTGTGTCCTTTTAGTTTGAAAACTCCTCTTAGGACATTATCACATGCTATGTCATGTAGAAGAATAATCATGATGTGATAAAAAGTTTATTAATAGTCAAAAATATGAATAAAAGTTATCATAAAGTACACAGTAGTTGGTTCTAGGGAACAAACACCAATAATGTATGTGTGCGTATGTATCTGAATACATATGGGTATGTATGTTTGTGTGTGTGGATATACGCGCATGTGTATGTATGTGTATATGAATGTATATAAGTATGTATGTGTTTGTATGTATATGACATGTGTATATGTGTATGTATATGTACATATGTTTATGTGGCATGTGTATGTTTATATGATATGTGTATGTATGCCTATATAGGTGTATGTATGCACACATGTATGTGATTATATGTATTTTTATGTGTATACATGTGTGTATGTTCATGTTTTATATATGCATGTATTCTTATGTGTGTGCATGTGTGCGTATGTATTCATGTGTATATATGTGTGTGTGCATGTATGTGTACATGAGTATGTCTATGCATATATGTGTGTTTGTGTGTGTGTGTGTGTATATATGTGTATGTGTGTGTGTTCATGTATGTTAATGCATATGCATGTGTGAATGTTTATGTGTATGTGTATGTATGTTTATGTTTTATGTGTATATATTCATATGTATGTGAATGTATGTGCATGGACGTGTATGTAATTTTATGTATGTATATGTGTATACATGTGCATGTGCCTATGTATGTGCATGTGTATGTGTATATGTGTATGTATATATGCATATGTATATCTATGTGTGCGCGTACTCGTGCACATGTGTGTGTATGTGAATGTGTACATGTATCTCTATGCATATGTATGTGTGTATGTGTATGTGTATGTATGAATATGTATGTGTACGTATGTGCATGCACGTGTATGTAATTGTACGTATGTGTATGTGTATACATACATCTGTGTAATATTATGTATGTCAATGTGCACGTGTATGTGCATGTGTATGTATACATATGAATGTGTATGTGTATATGCGAATGTGTATGTGTATACGTACGTGTGTGTATATATATGTATATGTATGTGTATGTATATGTATATGTATGTCAATGTGTATGTGTTTGTGTGTTTATTGGTTTAATATTATTTATTCATTTTTAATATTTCCCCCATTTTTAGTATTTTCTGTAATTTATTAATTTTAATATTTTTTCATTTTTAATAAATATTCATTTAATATTTCTGTAATATATTCAATTTTGATAGTTATTTTTACATTTTTAATGTCATGAACCAAATATGGTCTCCACTAACAACGACACCAAATCCAGCCCATAAAAAGGCCTGAAGGGCGTTCCCTATCCCCAAGGACTGTCACAAGTTCCTGAGTATCAATAAATTTGGTTTGGGAATGATTTACCCGAGTATGAAAGCTTAAGACATAAAAAACAATCAATAATATGAATCTGAAATTTTCCTGCCAAACAAGTCTTAACAAAAAATAGATCTGAGTATAGGGTTTTAAATAAATTAAAAGAGGTCCAAACATAAATAAAAAATGCAGAAAATCAGCCACAACGACTCCACGTGACAAGGGGTCATCACCCCCAAGTCGTCTCCACAACACCACACCATAAGAGGGGACTAATAATCCGAACCGCATTCACCTGAGGTTTTAATTTTACCTGTGTCAAACATAATCAAGTATAATTACACCCAAGGGGTGTAAGTAGGGTGTGATCCTAATACTATTATGATACTACCCAAATATTCCAAAGGGTATTCAATACAAAGTGAAAAGCATGTAGTTTTACTATGTAAAGAAAAGCGGCGATAAATTCTTTGAAATGTAACTTTCAATTGTAAACACTTTGGAAACTAAAACTTTAAGAATGTTAACAAATTTTAATAAGAAATTTTATCTATTGTAATGTAAATGCAAACACACCCTAATACAAGGTTAAATACCACAAATCCGATGAGCACCAAAACCGGGAACACCCCTATGCACTAGACAGTCTCAGGCCCTATGCACCTCGAACATCGAGGTAAAGTAACCATAGTAAAAATTTATTCTTGTGCATGAGACACTAGTAGGGAGCTTAACCATAACCGATTGGTCCCTAATAATTATAATTTTTTTAGTTAGATTTTTCTTTTCCAAAATACTAAGTAAAATAGGGGAGAAATCCATCCGGAATCCTAGCTGTACTAGTACATATCTGCCCACCTAGGTACCTGTGCTTCCCCCTTTGTGCTAAAACAATTTCAACATAATACGTACATCTCTTTTCATATAAAAACACAACTAATGGTAACAAAAATAATAATAAAGTATCTATACAAACATTATACCACTTAAAACACACAAAAAACATTTTTATTTTCATTAAAACAACTTCTCAAAATCTCACATTGTTTTGCACCCAAAACTCCTTAAAATCCACACTTTTCATAACATTTTCACACTTAAAAGTGACCAAAACAGAAATTTATGCCCAATAACATTAAGTTAAACAAAAAATTAAGTTATGGAGAATCCCCATATTAACCAAGAAGTTATCTCTTTTTAAAACCCCCATTTTCACACAAACATGGCACTTTAAGTCCCTATACTTCACAAACACCATTAAAACCAACTATGTCAGCAACAACCAAAAGGAATAAACCTTAAAAACATGTTTCCAGTCCAAATAAATTTCAATAAAATCAACTAAGTAATTATAAGGCATCCCAAAATGAACCAATAAAATATTTCTATGAAAAAACCCCCAATTTCACATAAAAATGGAACTTAAAATTCATTCGCTTTAAAAATACCATTAAAACCACTTTTTGCAGCAATAATCACTTGAGATAAACCTGAAAAATGCTATAAAAGTAAAAATCGAACTCACAAGGATTTCATACACATTTTAATCACCTATCAAAATGGTTAAAACCTTGAATCCTTTGTGCGAGAATTCGATCGCACCACCACCGCATCTCAAAGAAGGAAGATTGAGACTAAAATAAAAATATTGGACAAAGAAAACCAAAGTTTAAACCCTAGGTTTGAAACCCTAACCAGTGGTCATTTGATACATCAATGAAATTCGAAGAAACATCAAAAAATGGGGAGGAACTAAGAGATAGAAACACTTACTTGAGATGGTTTGATATTCCTCAACCAAATCCCCCTTCAAAATGAAGATCCAAGGAATTTTTTAGGTGCTTGGGATGCTCTAATGGCTGTAAGGGTAGAATTGTGGAAGAAAGGTGAGATTTTGGGTAAATCCTGGTAAGGCAATGGAGTCATTTAACACTTTTTTTATGATCTGGACATAGGCGCACAGTTTGTGTGGACAGTTTGTTAGACCGTGCACCTAAACCGTGCACCCTCCATTCTCCCATCAAAACATCTCTAAAACCCACCAAATTTTGTGGGGGTTTAGGGGGGGACTTAGGGGGGGATGTTAGGATTAAAATATAAGGAATATAAATACCTTTAATGATGAAATTGGGTGTGACATTTAAATATTTAAATATTTAAATATTTAATTAAAGAATAATATTTTTAATTACTATTAAAAAATTTAAAGGTCAATAATTAATTATATTTTTATGTAAAATCAATACAATACATATATAAATAATTATTAATAATATTATTATTTATTTATTCATTTTTATTCATTTTTTATGTGTTTGAAATTCATGTAATTCATGTTATGAATTTACTTTTTTTGAAATATTTTTGTACTTTATTTAACTTTGTTTATTCATTTTTAATATTTTTTTCATTTAATATTTTTTTTCATTTTTTTCATTTTTTTATTTTTAATATTTTTTAAATTGTATCATTATTGAAAATTTGTACATATTTATGTATTATGTTTTAAATTTTTTAATATTTTTGTTAATTTATATGATTAATATTTATTTATTTTTATTTATTAAGTTTTAATTTTTTAAAAATGTTTTAACTTTATATGATTGATTCCTATAAATGAATTATAATTTTAATATTTTTTTTGAGTCAATATAATACATTTTTAAAAATTTAGTTATTTATAAAATTAATATTATTTACTTATTCATTTTTATTCATTTTTTATCTGTCTGTAATTCATGTAATTAACGTTACAAATTCAATTTTTTAAATATTTTTTTAATTTATTCAATCTTACTTATTCATTTTTAATATTATTTCATTAAATATTATCTATTACTTTTTAATATTTAATATTTTTTAATATTTATTATTTTTTAAATATTTTTGGAATTTTTTCATTTTTTAATATTTATTTATACATAATTATTTACTAAGTTTTAATATTTTCAATATGTTTTTAACTTATGTGAATAATATTTATTCAATTTTATTTACTCAGGTGTAATATTTATAAAATGTTTGAAATTTATCTGATTAAGTTATTTAAATACACTTTTTAATATTTTTGTTATATAAATAGTTAATATAATTCATTTTTATTAAAAAAATTATTTATATAATTTGTATTACTTATTTATTCTTATTTATTCATTTTATATGTGTTTACAATTCATTTAACTAATCTTACAAATTCATTTTATTAAATAGTTTTTTGTCTATTAAATTTCATTTATTTTTTTTAATACTCCTTCATTTAATATTATTTATTAATTTTTATATATTTTGAAATTTAATCATTTTTTAATATTTATTTATACATTTTTATTTAATATGTTTTAATATTTTCAATATATTTTTAATTTATATGAATATTATTTATTCATTTTTTATTAAGTCTTAACATTTTAAATATGTTTGAAATTTATATTAATAATTTATTTAAATGACTTTTTTAATAATTATGTAATTTAAATAGTTAATATTACTAATTTTTTATAATTTTTTATATTTATATAATTAATATTTTTTATTTATACATTTTATATATTTTTATGTGTTTGTAAGTTATGTAATTAATGTTATCAATTTTCTTTTTTATAATATTTTTGTAATTTATTGAAATTATTTCATTCATTTTCAATGTTCATTCATTCAATATTATTCATTAATTTTTAATATTTATTAGTTTTTAACATTTTCTAAATTCATACATTTTTTATATTTATTTATAAATATTTTTTTTCAAGTTTTAATATTTTCAATACATTTGTAATTTTTAAAATTAAGTCATTGAAATTCATTTTTTAATATTTCCATAATTGAAATAGTTAACATATTTTATTTTTAATAATTTTATTATTAATAAAATTAATATTATTTAATAAATCATTTTTATTATTTTTTTACATTTTTGAAAGAACTTCTTTAAGTGTTAATTTTTTTATTTCATTAGCGCTAAAATATAAGCACTCAAAAGTATTACTTCTATCAACACTTTTTTAGCATTGATAAAAGTTATGATTTATTAGAGTTTAGAAAGCACTGAGAAAAGTAGTGTTTATCAGTGTTTATTTTTATAGAACTGATAATATACACTTTTATGAGATTTTTTTAGTAAGAATTGATAAAACACTTCACCCTCTTTATAAAGGAACCCTAGAAAATCATGCATTCCTCACACAGAACTCAAGCTCTCACTGAACCAAAGGTCTTTTGCTGTCGAAGTTGATCATTTTGGAAAAATCGAACCTCAAAATAGAAGGTATGAAATTCCAAACTTGTTTTTAAGGAATCTCAATTGGTCTTTCTACTGTTTTTCATTATTTGTTTGAGTTTTAATTCATTTTAATCTCACAAAGTCCTTGTAAGCATGATTAAATATTATATAAAAATGTCCCATAATTGTTTGGAGTATGTATAATATGATGTGAGTCATTCTAACTCGCTTTAATCACTTAAAAATGTAGATTTATCATTTTATTCATCCAAAAACCATGAAATTCCCAGTAAATCATATGAAACTACACTTTTCACATGATAATCAATCAAAATATCAATTTATAGTGTATTTTTTACGAAAATTAATTCTCAAATTAATAAAACTATATAAAGAATGAAATGAATCCATTGAAAAATTTAACTTCAAAATATTTTAAAACACAAAAAAGGTGATAAAATAATGAAAATATGTGGGAATATTTGTAATTAACATTAATTAAAAATCACATTATAATTAATATAATTTAACCGTTATTTTTAAACAATGTTTTTTATTTTTTTAATTCCATTACTTATTAAAATTATTTTTGTGAATAAAAAAAATCATCTTCATGGTTTTTAAATTTGAGAATTTGGATTATTTTGGTTAAAGAATTCATTTTTTCCAATCTACCTACAATCTTGAATTTTTTAAAAATCCCAGGAAATATTAAATTTGTTCTGTAGATTATTTCCAAATGAATTATTCATATATGATATCTTTCATAAATTTGTAAATCTAATAACCATAATCAGTGTGATTAATTCATTTCAAACATTGTGGAAACATCATTAAAAATATTTAATTTGTTTTTATGTATTTTTTGATAGTGAAATCTTATTCTATATACCCTGATACTTATCCAATTTTAGAAATCCATAGGTTTCTTATTAACATTTAAAGTGATAGTGAGTGAAAAATATCCCTTGATGAATCTATGTGAAAAAATAGAATGATTTGTGATATGTGGCTTCATGTAATAAAAAATAAGTGTTATAATACTTTAAATTTGTATAATTCTTGGTCTTTATATATTGTTACAGGTTATCAATGCGATGAAAATTTATATCAAATATGATCACTATATGTGTGTGTGTGTAAAGAATTGCCTTTTAGGGTTTTATGCTCATACTTTCTATGTATTTATTTATTTGGTTAAATTTGAATAATATTAAATCAAGTAGGATATATATGAATAGAAAATATATGGATGTCAATCCTATGAAAAACGAGTTGAGGATGGAGTGAAAGAGTTCATAATGTTTTCAAAATATCATGCATATAACCCTTCTCAAATCCTTTTTCCGTGTTTACAATGTTGTTATTCAAAACTAATTATCCTAGAGGATTTTTAAGAACACTTAAGATGTCATGGAATTTATTGAAGTTATAAATGTTGGACTAAACATGGAGAATAACTGAATGTAGCTACTAATTGGGATAACACTGTTTTATGGATCATATGATATCATTATAAGTGTGGAAAGTAATGAAGACTGTATCGAGGATATGATTACTAGTGTGAATGATGATGAAGATCATATCGAAGAAATTATAATGGGAGTTTAAGATGAACTTCATGATTTTCCAAAAATGTTAAATAAGTTTAAGAGTTGTTCAATGATATCATTACATGCCGGTTGTGCTATATATGCAACATTTTCATCTATATTGATGAAATATAATGTAAAAAATAGCAACTGATTGAGTAACACCATATTTATTGAACTACTTTCTCTATTGAATGAAATGCTATCAGAAGATAATGAGTTTCTTTGTTGAACATATGATGCAAAAAAATTATATATTCAGTGGGTATGGTCTCTAAAAGAATTCATATATGTCTATATGTCTGTATACAATTTCCTAAAGACCATGAATTAATTAAAAAATTACCAAAGTGTGGTGCTTCTCAATACACGAAATATGAATGAAGTCCTTCAAAAATTTTATGGCACTTTTCAATCATTCCATGGTTTAGGTGACTATATAGAAGTAAGGAAACTATAAGTTAATTGAGGTGGAACATAGATACAACCAATTAATATGGGAAATTTTACCAACCTACAAACTCTCCTTAGTGGAAGAAAATTGATCATGAGTATCTTGAATTTGGAAATTAGTCTAGAAACCTTTGTCTTCTGCTATCTATAGATAAAGTGAATTATTTTGTCTTGCAGAGAAGTACTTAGAGTACATGTTCAATTATGTTGGAAAATTATAACTTTGTATTATGGTTATTCATGAAGTGAAAATATATTTTCTTTTCTATTATTATACTAGGATAAAAACAACCAAGTAGTGATATTGATGTTTATTTGGCTCTATTGATCAATGATTTGTAATTAATATAGGAGTTTAGTGTTACATTGTTTGATGATTACAAAAATTGGGACTTCATGTTTAGAGAAATGTTGTATGGGATGATAAATGACCTTCTTACTTATGTAAATTTTTCTGGATATAACATTAAAGGAACTCAAGGGTGTCCCATTTATGAACAAGGTATACACTTATTTAGGTTGAAACATTCATCAAAGAAATTTTTTCTAGAATATTGTATATTTCTACCCTGATGAAAAAATACTGATCTTGGATGACATCATTTGATTGGAATTCAAAAGAAGGTACCAAACATTCTCCACTAACCTGTGATCAACTATTCGAGCAAGTAAAGGACATGGCCTCCACTTTTGGTAAACCATCTTTGAAAACCTTATAAAATCAATTGGAAATAATGATCCATTTATTTTAATTACCATACTGAAATTGTTTATACATCGTACATATTCTTTATGTCATGCAAGTGGAAAACATGTATGTGATAGTTTCATTTTCATGTTATTAAATACACCAGAAGAAAAGGATAAAATTAATGCTAGGTTGGACATGATTGAAATATGGATACAGGAAGAGTTGGAACCAATGAAGGGTGAAAGATTTAATTTTCTTCCCCCAGCTTCTTATACTCTTTCTATAAAAGAGAGATATCAGTTTTTCAACTTCATAGATGATGTAAAGGTAACAAAAGGGTATTCCTCATATATCAAGAATATCATATCAATGGATGATTTAAATTTAAAGGGCCTGAAATCTCATGAATGTAATTTTTTGATGAAAGATATAACGCTTGCAACCTTACGTTGAATTTTTTCTAAGAATGACCATCATACATTAACCAATCATTGTTCCTTTTTCAAGGCTGCATGTAGTAAAGTTATAGATCCCGTGAAATTTATAACTATAGAAAAGAAAATTATTATCATATTATGTGTATTAGAGATATTTTTCACATTGCAATTATTTGATATGATGATTCACTTAGTTAGAGAGATTAAACTATGTGGTCCTATACATTATAGATAGATGCACCCCATTGAACTATATATGAATAATTTGAAAGGGTATGTAAAAAAAATCAAATTAGGATAGAAGGCTATATTATGGAGTGATATATTATTTAGGAAGGTGTTAAATTTTGTTACGGCTACTTGGATGATGTGGAAAGCATTGGTTGACCAAAATATCATCACACTGGGTGACTTTTGGGTGAGGGAATTTTTGGAATAGATTTTTCTACAACTAATATTACAGAGTGGTAGTCTGCTCACCTTTACTTTTTATATAAAATTTTAGAGGCTTCCACCAAATTTGGAAACCCACAAAGTAATTATTAAGTATTCAAATCCATAAAAGGATTCAAGATGAATGTCAAATGCACAAAATAGACGGTTTATAGGATTGTTTCAAGACCATATTATTTAGGACTCAACTTCAAATCCAAATTAAATTTCAGAATTACTTTGATGGAAACACATAGGACCAAGTGTGCATGAATTATTTTATAATTGTTATGTAATTAATGTTTATATGTTCTATATAAAGGAACAAAATGAATTCAGTATCATGAAAAATAGTGGAGTTACACAAGTGTTTAAATAAATGCATGTATCTTGTACCAAGGAAAAAAATCCTATTTATGTGAATTTTTCATACTTCGGTATTATCGAACGAATATGGGAGTTGTATTATACAACATTTCAAGTTATGATTTTTCAATTCAAGTGGGTTGATAAAAGGAGTGTACTTAAAATAGATGAATTGGGATTCAAAGAAGTGAATTTTATTAAGGATGGGTATACAGATGAGCCATTCGTAATGGAATCGAAGTTAGTGTAAGTATTTTATTTCCCAGATATTATAAACCAAAAGTGGTAAATTGTTCTATTATCGGCGGAAAAAACTAAAGTGTCATTTATCAATTCAATAGATAATGACCCTTTCATTGGGATTTCATTATAAATTCATGGTGGTCCTAATTTATATGAGATCTTTTATATCATAGGATACAATAATGATGGGATTTGGATACTCGATTTAGGGGTGAAATCCCTTCAACTTTTAAAGAAAAAAAGAGAGTTCAATAATAATGTTATATTTTTCTGCAATATACACTGCATTACCTCATATTATTATATATTCACTACTTCATTTTTTTCAATATAAATTAAATGTTCAACCAATTATTTAGATAATTAATTTTTGACATATCGATTATCTTGATCCCAAGGAACAACAGGTTTCTCAATATGTCAATTTTCCCAATACAGAGGAGAAAAAAGTTTCTCTGTATATTTATGCTTCTGGTATCAAAGAAAAAAATATTAATGGTGTTGAATCCAAATAAATTATATAATGTGAATAACCTATATCCTAGAAGAAATAGTATTTCCATTGCATGACGGTGTTAAAAAATATTAATACAAGAAACATGGGCATCAAATTAGAGTTTGAATAGATTGGACACAACTAGCCCATTAACCTCAATAGTTCCATTTTCATTAGTTACATTTGGGTAACCACTATAATGCACATTTCAATTAATATAGATACATGGAACAATATTGTGCTCATGGTTAACTAGCTAATTTTGTAAGATATTAAGGTAACATTATGATATACTTTCTTTATTTTTCTGAAAAATAAAATAATGAAATGTTGTTTTAATATTTATTATCCCTTGAAGAGTTCATTTATAATAGATTAATTACAAATTAAAATTATATTAATGGTCCTGGGAAATGATACTAATGTATTTAAAACAATGGTTATGATGAATTATCTCAGGTATTTTACTACAGATGTATACACACATGATAAACCAAGAAACATGGAATGCGTTTATTGGTTTTTCTAAGGGGGTGCCTTTTCAGGTTTATTGTTACTTGTAATACACTACTTTAAAATATGTTTATTAATCACTTTTATTAAGAATTGTTAATTTATGAAACAATAATTGGGTGCTAAAAATAATAAATGTGTATCAATGCCAATGTACCCCTAATGAAATTCATGAATGGGGTACTCTTCACTTGAAAAAGATATTTGAATTTTTTATATGTAGTAATACTTTTATGTGTAATATTCAACTACATAATTATATTCTTTTTTATATACAGATTTATGAATCAAAATCCAAGGCCACTTACACCCAATGTCATGTGTTATTAAAGGAACATCATGAAATTAATTACGAAATATTAATAAATGAAAACAGACAAAAAGTATGGGAAGTATGTGTAAGTACACCATAATCAAAAAAATTTCTTCATTAAATATGTATTACATAACAATAATTACATATTTTACTATATTTTTCATCCACTTTAGACTCAAGAATCATCATCAACCATACTCGATGAATGATTGCATTCATTAACCTTGAAGCCACCTGAACAATAAGTTCATGCCAGAGGAGCAGGTTTTGGAGTGTCAAACCAAAAATATTTTGAGAAATAAACGCACAAGGGGGTAAATATAATAAAATAAAGAGATATAAAGATGATTAAATTCTCTAGAAGAAAAATTATATTGTCTATCTAAGTTGGTAGATAATGTTATGAGATGACATAAAATATAAGAAACAACATGACAACAATCATCACATGAATATCCCCTCCATAGTTTTGAGGCTAGCCATTCCCCTAAAATTTCTATCTTACAAGATCTAATCTATTTTTCATAAAACTTTCTAAAAAATTTGAATTAGGTAGGCAATAATACCTTTCCTATAATAATATTCAACTTGCTCAAGATAATTGTGATTTATATCTATTAGCACTCAACCATCACCATGTTAAAATGGGTATAGTGTGAAATATCCAAGGAGATATTGTAAACATCTAAAAGCTTCTAAAAGTCCATGTGTGAGTGGGGATTCATGTAGCTCATGAGTCAAGTGCTAAGATAACTATTCACCTTGATGATTTGGATGTTCACATGATCGAAAATGTTATCGGAGCTTTCATAGAATGTCAATTTTATCTTTTAAAAATACATATTGATAAGGTGGTATCATTTTATAATTTATTTATTTTTATAAATAACGTTTAACAATTAATGAAGAAATTATTGAATTGAAGAATGATATTATAGATGAAGAAAAGAAATTATAAATGGTAGGTCGAATCAAAATAATCAAAACTATCAACCAATCAATATAAAATAACTTCAAAAAGTACATTTACCTCACTATTTTAATTTACACATTTACTAATTTTAAAATTTCATGTGGATATAATGTTAAAATATGGTGATATGACCATAATTGATTTTGAAGAATAAATATACAAATAGTCCATTCCAAATTTATTTCTCTTGAGAATGTAGATGAAATCTTCAAGAATGGATGGATTAGAGTGTTAATTGTTAATGTATACATGATGTGTGTTTCATAATATGTTTGTCCTATAGATGATCTACTATGTTAATTAAAGTTAAGTACTATTCCTATATTTTGCAGAAATATATATCAGTACTATTTGAAGGGAAAACCCCTTAATTTTTTTGGGCTCATTAGTCCTCCCATCACTTCTATACAAAAAAAGGTCATTTTAAGAAGAGAAATATTCTATAATAGTGGAAAAACTAGCCATAATGTTTGAAAACAAACCTAAATATGAAAGGCTCTCCTTAATACCCATGATGCAAGGGTAAAACACTATAATTTAATCATATAAATTATCTTTTCATTACTTTCATTACTTATACCTTTTTATTTTTTAAGGATAATTGGTTGCTCATTACAATCTATTTCGATACTACGAAGATTTATTTATTGGATTAAATGCAAGGATACCCAATAAATCAACCATCGATGATGACTTTTATCAATTTCTAAGACACTAAATGCTACATTTTATAAATAAAATTCCAGTGTAACATTTTATATTATGTTTTAATAAATTTTTTGTTATTATTGGATGGTGTTTAAATATCATCAAAATCATAGCATAAAGACAACATATAATCCTACAAGCCTATTGAATTCTACTAGTGGATAAGTATTAAGATATATATAATAATATTTCACTATCAAAGTATATTTAAAAGATCACTTATTTTTAACAATGAATCTGTAGTGTTTTAAATAAAATAATGAAAAATATTATGGTCATTACCATTAACAATTTATGAATGATATTATATTACATCAATAAATTATCATCCTTGAAGAGGTATTTTTTATGATAATTAGAATTTAATTTAAAATATTTATTAATCCTTTGTTTTTTTATATTTTTATAGTACTACTATGATTATTGATAGTCAACATATTCAAAAGATTAAATATATTTTTTGTGAAATGAATGGGTAGAATACATGGTTTTAGAATGTATGCAAACATCATAAAGATGTGACTTACTACTAATTATTTAGTTAATTTTATCATCATTTTAACTATTTTTTAGTTGATTTTATTATCATTTTTATGTAATACTTACTTAGTAAATTTTCACATAGATTATAAAGAAAGGATTTCATTACAAATTGTTTTTTCCCTGACCATTTTGTTATCTATTAGGATCACAAAATGACCAGAGAAAAAATAATTTTTGACAAAATATTAAGCAAGGATGATTTACTTAGGTAATATTTTTCCCCTTTATGGAGCTAATTATTCATTATTTGATCTATTTATGTTTATTAGTGTCTGTTTTCAAATTATAAATGACTCAAAGTGCGTGTTTTCATTTTCAATTGTAATTTTAGTTAAAAACATGTATCACTTACTAAAAACCAAGAAAAAACACTCATATTGTCAGGATACTTTAGGAAAAGGATCTATAAGTCATTTGTGATGTTTATAAATCATTTATATGTCCTTCTAACACACAATGTGGTGTCTGTGACTCAAATTTCATGTTTTTATTTTAAACTTAATTTTTAGTTCAAAACACACATCGTATATTCAATACTGAAATATTTTTATCATATTGTATTGATAAAATAGTAAAATGATCCATAAATAATTTTTATCATGTAATAATCAATCACATGTCAATCTGATAAATGGTGTGTCTAGTATGACTAAAACTGTGTGTGTTTTATTTAAAATTAACATTTTAGTTCCAAAAATACTACTCAAAAACTTGAAAAAAATGTTTATATTATCTTGAAATTTTAAGAAAATTATCCATAAGTCAATTTTGATGTGTAGGAATCAGTCTTATCTCAATATGACACATGGTGTGACCTTTAATACTCAAAGTGTGTGTTTTTAGTTTGAAAATGTAATTTTAGTAAAAAATATGTTTCACTCACTAAAAACTAATAAAACACATTTTAATTATATTGATACTCTTAGGGAAAATATCCTTAAATAATTTATGATGTGTTGGTATCAACTATGTATCAATCTAACACACTATGTGACCAATATGACTCGAAGTGTATGTTTTCAGTTTAAAAATGAAATTTTAGTTAAATTTTTTTTACACTCATTTGAAGAGAATAAAACATGATAAAATAATATTGATTCTTTTTTAAAATTATCCCTAAACTATTTTTGGTCTGTATGAATCAGTCACACATCAATCTGACAAATGTTGTGTCTGATATGACTCAAAGTGCATTTTTTATATGTAAAAATGATATTTTTTAAAACATGTTTCACTCATGAGAATTTAAGAAAACACACTCAAATTGTCTTGATAAATTTTTAAAATGATTCATAAGTCATTTTTTATATATAGGAATCAGTCTCACTTAAAAACGACACACGGTGTGGTCTGCATGAGTTAATGTGCATATTTTCAGTTTAAAAATGAAAATTTAGTTAAAAACATGTTTGACTCACTGAAAACTATGAAAACAAAAAATTATTATCTTGATACATTATAAAAAAGATCTGTAAGTTATTTTTTATTTGTAAAAATAAAATACACATCAATCTGACAAACAATGTGTCCAATGTGACTCCAAGTGTATGTTATTTATTTAAAATTTACACTTTAGTTCAAAACATACATTTCATACTCAAAACCAAGAAAATGAACCCATATTATCTTGACATTTTAGGAAAATGATCCATAATTCATTTTTTGTATGTATGAATCTACCACATGTTAATATGACACATGGTGTGGCTGGTATGACTCAAAGTGTGAATTTTTATTTAAAATATGTCATTTTTGACATACAATAATCATTCTCAACTTAATCTAATACACGATGTGACTGGTATGACTCAAAATGTGTATTTTTATTTTAAAATTGACATATTAATTAAAAAAATTCGTTGCTCATTAAAAATCAATAAAGCACACTTGTATGGTCTTGATATGTTATGAAAACAATTGATAAGTCATTTTTTATGTGTAATAATCACTTTCACATCAATTAGACACACGGTGTGTCTGGTATGACTCCAAGTACATGTTTTTAGTTTAAAATTGTCATTTTAGTTAAAAACATGTGTCGCTCACTGAAGAACTATAAAACACACTTGGATTTTCTTGATAATTTTATACAATGATCTATAAGTCATTCGTGACATGTAGGAATCATTCTCACATAAATATAACACATAGTTTGACCAGTATGACTCGAGGTGCATGTTTTTAGTTTTAAAATGACATTTTAGTTAAAAACATGTTTCACACATTTAAAACAAATCAAACACACTCATATTATATTTATACATTATTAAAATAGACTATTTGTTATTTTTTATGTGTAAAAATCAACCACACATCAATACATTACACAATGTGCCTGATATAAATCAAAGTGCATGTTTTTATTTAAAATTTACATTTTAGCTCAAAACACAAATCACATACAAAAATGAAAGAAAATGTTCCTGTATTTTCTGCATAATTTAGGAAAATGATCCGTATTTCATTTGTGATGTGTTGGAATCAATCATAAATTAATACAACATGCGGTTTTACTGATATGACTCAAAGTGTGTGTTTTTTTTAAAATAAACATTTTAGTTCAAAAGATGTGTGGCATATTCAAAATTGAGAAAACCCTTTCTGATTGTTTTCAAACTTTAATAAAACAATCCATGAGTCATTTTTTTATGTGTAATAATTAGACACATCTCAATATGATACACAGTGTGACTAGTATGAATTGAAATTTGTGTTTTTAGTTTAAAAATTGGATTTTAGTGAAAAACATGTTTCACTCACTAAAAACTAATCGAAGATGGTCATATTTTCTTGATACTTTAGTAAAACAATCCATAAGACATTTTTGATATGTAGGAATCAACTACATGTTATTTCAACACACAGTGTGATCTGTATGACTCAAATCATGTGTTTTTAGTTTAAAAATGATATTTTAGTTAAAAAAGTGTGTCACTCACTAAAAACCTAGAAAACACACTAATATTTTGTTTATATTTTAGGAAAATTCTCCACCAATCCTTTTTGATATGTTGGAATAAACCTTGTGTCAATCTGACACAAGATGTTCCCGGTATGAATTGATGTTGATGTTTTTATTTAAAATTTACATTTTAGTTTAAAATAAACATTTCATACTTAAATACAATAATATTCGCTTATAATTTCTTGATACTTAAGTAAAATGATCTATAAATAATTTTTAATGTGTTGGAATCAACCATACATTAATCTAAGACATGGTGGTCTTAGAATGATTCAAAGTGTATGTTTTTAGTTTAAAACCGACATTTTATTACTGCATTGTTTGATATTATGTTTAATTTATTTCATTAGCGTATTTCAAATAAGTAATTTTTTATATTGGTACACTCTTTTTATTGATTTGGGGTGGTTTTTTCTGAAACTGGTAGCATAATATGCTACTTTTGAGAGGGGTTCGAGATCCAAAGATTATAAAACAGTAATTTTTTTAATTTTTTTTATGTTTGTGATAAATTAGTTGTACTAATGTAATAAAAACCAAATGTTTTCAATGATTTTAATACAGTTTTTTCTTGTATTTGTGATTTAAATTTAATTGTAATTAAATTTTGTATTTACTACTACAATGTGCTATAATTTTAGAAGCACACTGCTGCCGCTTGGATTTTACCATCATTAGGAATAACACTAATAAAATATCACTCTATGTGAACTAAAAAAGTGATAACAAAGTGTTCACTTTATCATAACTACAAAAAGAACTAATAAAGGGGAACCTTTATCAATTATAAACTAGCGGTGATAAAGGAACCCCTTGATCTATGATTTCTTTAGCACTGATGAAGGACCCTTTTCTTAGTGATATTTTTAGGGGGGGATAAAAGTTGTCAAATTTTAAATGTTCTTACAAAATAATTTATTTTTTAATGTTGGTGAAGGAAATTTCTAGTATTATTTCATCCCATATCTACAATAGTGATTCCTTACATAATGTAATTTCCTCCTCTACATTCTTCTATAAGGAACACAAAATCTCTTTCCATATTCATCGTAGATAAAACTATTGACTCACAGTACCCCCAAAAATAATATTACCATCCAAAATAAGTAGGTATATCTCTAAGAATAAGATTTAAATTACCTCCAGCCATTATAAAAGGATAAATTTGATGTATACTCATCAAAATTTTAATACATAATAGTGAGGGAAGAAATACGTTTTTGATAAAGAAATAAGTAGGAATCTATGACATCATCAAAAATCAGAATCCAACATCCCACATGATTAGAAAAAATAACACAAACAATAATATTAAAAAACATTATAGTAGAAACACCAACCTATAAAGAAAAATAAAAAATTATAGCCACATGAGATTTGACCCACTGTGATCACACCACTATCCTTGTGATTCGTTGTATCGAGCCACCAGTTATCATCACATTCCCTATTGTATTTTCCCTATCATCCCACCTCTATTATAGCCAAAATCAAATTGGGGCACAATTCAAACACTTATCCCACCACACCAGGATAAAAAAAGTTTCTATTAAAGGATGGAGATAAATCACCTTGTTAATTTATAGAGGGAATTAAGAATATTAAATGTAATCTATGCTGATAACCAAAGATAAAACCAACAGAACACTATAATGATTCACCTAGTGAGAATGAGTTATAAAGGAATATACCAAACCAATAAAAATGTACCATTACCTTTCATAATAGAAAATACGGGAATAAAAAATCTACATCACTCCAAAAATTAAAAAGTGAATGCTCAACCATGCATCAACAGACTAAAACCCATAATACAAATTTAATCACACCAAGGAGTAGAGTAACCACTAATTAAAATAAAATGAGTCTAAAACCATAATAGAGTGGATGAGGGTAGAATATTCAACACAACTTCCTTAACATGACTGTCAAAAATCTGAATAGATACCCCTAAGAGAGATCACATGTCGATAGATAAAATTTATATCTCTATTACCTCTACATTGACATCACATGATCCCATACAAAAATTGTGGATTTATTTTATTAGGGTGTCATGTATATATTCTAGTTGGTATATAATAGTTTATATTGAGTTTTATGAACATTGATTATTGAATTAAGATTATTGGGATTTAATAAGATTTGGAAATTTTTTAATTTAATTTTAGAAAGTTTTGGAATCATTATTGATGCTTTATGGGTTTATCATTGGTCTCTATTAAGGAGTGGTTTTTTCTCCCTTGGATGATAAGGTATTTTATCTATTTTCATAAAACAGTGATTTCATTTTTTTTGAGAAAAGTGAACTAAAAAAAGAAATAAGTATCCAAGAAAATATGCTAATATGTGTTATGTTCATAATAATTAAATAACATATTGGATTTAGAGATTAAAGTACCACTAGGTTTCGTATAATCTAAATGTAAACTCTCAATAAGGGGGAATAATTAAACTGATTGATTCAAGTGACTGAGGTGCTACCATGGGAGACCAAAAAATAATATGAATGAGTTTCTTATAAGGAAGTTTTGAGATGTATATTCATGCAAGTAGCTTAAATGTGATGATTATAGAGATGAGCTTAAATTTAATCAAGGAAATTTGTTTCAAGTACTATTAACTATATGTTCATTATGGGTTTGAGAAGTGGATATTATTTTAGAATCCACAAATATAAAATAAGGTCTACACATTCAAAAAATATGACTTTAGTATTCCCCAGGTTTTCTATATATTAAAGGAAGCTACTTGACTAAATCGAGTGGATATTTAAGATAAAGAAACCAGGTGAATAATTCAAGAACATAGATATGTGAAATATTGATGAACAACTAAGTGAAAGAATGAAGTTTATTATTAATATGAGGTGTTTTATTATTTGATAATAAATTTGTGAACTATTATTGAGTATATTTGATAAATATAAACCAGATTTGATGTGATAGTGGAATTTCATTTAAGCACTCAAAAGGATTATTTATATGAGACAAGTTCATTGAGATCATTCTAATGTAGATGAATATATTTTAGAAATTTATTAAAGATATATAAAGTTAATTAAATTGTTTATATATATTTTGAATTTGTATTGAGTTAATCTAGAAAAGTTTTGAATTCATACAATGTAATGACCCAAACTTTTATAATAAAATTCCCTTGGTGATTGAATTAAATGATTTAGTATATATTATGGTTATAGAAAACACAAGAACTTATTTGTTTTTATTATATCCTATCAGATTTAAAATACCAATTAGTATCATAACCATCGATAATATATTCATTGAACTATGATCATTTGATTAGTATAAATATAGGGTTTTAATAAATCCAATTGACATAAACAATGTGAGTAATGACCTTGACCAGTAGGATCATACACTATGAATCCTATTTATCAGAGATTATGAGGAAGATAAAATCAATTAGTTTTTCCCTTGACCATTCCAAAGATTATATCTAACAACTAAATCTCATGATAAATTATTTATGGGAGAATTTCAAGCTCATTGAGATCACGACCCAAACCATATACACCAAACCACCCCATAAAAATATCACTATCACGTACAATACCCTTAAGTAAATTTTTAGTGTAATAAAGGGATAAATATCATGAACCTAATAATATGTATATTTATATTTTATATAATAATGAATATATTTAATTATTATTGTTATTACTTTGTAAATTATTTTTATTTTGAAATGATAAAAAACAAATTTTATTTTTGTTTAATATGAAATTTAAATTAAGATATTCCTTTTTTAGTAATTCTTGAATTTTAAAAATAAATGATATTTTAATAAAATAAGATAATTAAATATTTTTTATTAATTATAAATTATAATATAATTTCTATTAATTCAAATGTAATTTTTTATAAGGGTACAAAAACAATTATCGTTAAAAAACATAGCATTTCTCAAGAAATTTTGATTCTTGTTTTAAAAGTGAAAATTCAAGTTTTTAGAAAATTATTTTTAAAAAATAATTATTAAATATTGAATCATCATGTAAAAATTATCTTATGGTTAGTTTTTCATAATTTTCTGAGATAGTCAAATTTTTGGGTAAAAACTAAATTTTGTTTAAATATACAGTATGTATTATGACATCATAATGACCCAAAAGTGATGTAATAAATGATAAAAATGGTATACATGACCAATTATATGTTTCCACTAAAAAATAATGTAAATTTTAGGTTATTTGTTTAATTTTATAAATCTTTTATGAATCCTCCAAAACCTATATTATATTTTACAGTTTTATAATCATTTCTTTATGAACATGACTCACTTCCACATCCCTAAGGGTAATATTTTAATGATTTTAGACCTTGAAATTATATAATAAATGAATCCACTCCCCTTTGGTAGAAACCCTGGTCAAAAACCAAAGGACGGTTTTTGATTTTTATTACTTTATTATTTATATTCCAAAATCTATGTTAGAGAAATAATTAATAACTTCTCTCTGTTTTCTTATATAAACCCTCCCAATATCCCCTTCATATTCACTAAAAAACCTTTTATCATGTCCTGAATCTTCACATCCCTCTTTAGAGTCATCACAAGGTTCCCTAAATCTCTCAAGATGCTCCTCCAAAGCTTTTGTAATCACCCTCACAAGTTAAGGGGTCCTTTCATTCTCCTCTTTATTCAAGAATATTCATTATTTTTTTCCTTTTATTTATAATTAATAATGATGGAATATTTTTTTACACATCCCAATTACTGTCCATTTTATTTCCAATTTATGATAGACCCACTTCTCTCTCATTAAATTATTTTATGAATATTTATGTACTTTTGTTATGCTGCCGAAATGTTTCTATGATTTTTCCATTCCAACCACTTATATTGTGAATACCATCACTATTTCAACTCAATGGTATTCACCTAGAAATTCCTATACTCATTTTATTTGGAACTTACATTTATTTATTCCACACTCCTTTATCTTGGAATTAAATTTGATTAAATATTATCCTATATTGAATAATCTATGTAGAACACTTATGCATGTACATAATATAAAAGTGATGGTTGTTCCCATAATTATATAGTGCTCCATTTAGTTGAGTAATGTTTTAGTCTCATGAGACAAGATATATGGGATTAAGGAGTAACCCTAACCCATTATGGTACTTTTTACACCATATTATGATAATTTTTTTTAGTTTTTTTCTATGTTTATGTTGTCATGTTTAAATTTGTTTCACATTACAATGTTGTATTAATGTTTTCATGATATATATTGCCTCTTTGTTCATGTTTATTATTCTTACCCCTTTTATGAACCATTAAAATGTATATTTTATAACATGTAATAATTTATTTATTTTATGGCATATTTATTCCCTTACTGGGCTTTATATCTCACCACTTTCTTATATATGTCCCAAATTTATCCCTTCTATGTTTAATAATGATGGAATATTTTGAGATTATTAAGGATGTTTTCAATAGTTCTGATGTATCACATATTTTTATGTTGTAATTTAATGCACCTAATTACCCAAATACACTAGAATTATTAATCTTTGGAGTTCTAATATATGATTTCGTATGTAATAAATCATGAATTAATGTGTAATAAAGATAAGGGTTGTCATAGTTTTTATCAAAGGAAAGACTAGTTATTTTTGGGATTAGTATTAGAACACTCTAATGAAATCCTTAGGTATAATACTAAACATAATAATACATCCCTAAATTTCGGTAAAGTATAGATTAAGAATACATCACTTGGATACTCAAATTGGATGTGGATCTAGTATAGATATACCTATGGGTAACACCTGAAAACACTGTATTGAGATCAAATAGATTGGGAACTGGTGCATAATAATGGGCCTTACTGCACACCTAGTTTAACACTCCCATGAGATATTATTTGGTAAATTAACAAGCTTGTTATGAACCATTATTATGTGGACAAAAAATCTACAAGAGTTTAATTTAGGAAATGGACCATGGATAACATATATTGATGCCTATAAATTTATAAATTTAAGAAATAAATTTCATTTTTAAATTACTAATTTAATGTTATAGGATTTCTATTTGTGTGATTAATACTCATACCTAATTTTTCAATTATTCTTGCCAATGACCAGAAATAGGAGGAACTGATTAAACAACCAATTTAAAGGGAATGTGACGACTTTCCAAACAAGATTCCCTACCCTATAGAAGAAGGAATCACAAACTTTGTTAGGATACAATCTTTGTTAACTAAGGTTTTTAATATAAACATAAATCAAGAGAAACACTCAAATACCCATAATAAATATCAAGCTATAATTGATACATTTACGTGAAAAAGGCCTCTAACTTTCAATGGATCCTCGAAGCACTTAATCATTGATAAATGAATCAAATCCATTGAGAAGATATTCTCCATTATTAAATTTTTTGAGTATAAAAAGGTCATACTTTCTATTTATCATATGGAGGGAGCACCTGATCAGTGGTTGATATTTATTAAGAATATGAAGTCTGAGGAAGAGATCAAATTGATCTGGTGCAAAGAATTATAGAAAAAAAATTCAACAGATATTTTCCTATCACTCTCAAACTTAAAATGTAAATTTATTTCCTTTACCTCAAGAAAAAGGATTATTAATCCATCAATGAATATGAGTACAACTTCAAAGGACTTTCACAATACATAGTCTATGTCATTACCCTGGAATGAAAGATTGTATTCTTGTTTTTTGGTGTAAAACAAATCCTATGAAAAGATCTGGAGATCCAAGAATTTGATAGCGATGATGAAATTATCTGAAGTTCCATAAAAGTTTAAATGGAGAGAAGTGAATATCAAGGGTCTCATAGGGATATGAAAAAAAATTAGAGTTTAATTCTACTAGTGTGATGGAGAAATATAATACTTGTAAGAAATTTTAACATCCCACATGTATAAAGTGTGGAAATAATAAATATAAAAATTGACTTAAGGGGGTGAGGAAATTCTTTAGGTGAGGGAAGTAAGGGAACCTAGGTAGAAATTTCAAATGAGAGAAACACACCAATGTAATGGGAGAGAGGAATTCTCCATTCAACTCTCATCCCATTGTCCAATGTTTTAACTACAAGGAACACATGCACTTTTCAAACCAATGCACCAAGCCAAGGGTGGTCAGAGACAATCAACACTAACAACCCCCAAGGTAGAAAGGGTGGGATTATTCCATTACAACCACTGAAGTGGATCCGAACAATGTAGTGGTGAAAGGTACATTATTTATTCATTCAAGAATAGTAAAAATATATTTTATTCTAGTTCTATGAATTCCTTCATATTGTGAAAGTTTAGTAGAACTATTCAAACACCCCCACAAAGCATGAATGTAGAGTTGTTGGTGAAAATGTCAAATGGGTCAATTATTTCATCCCAAGTATATAAATCCTTACCTGTTAAAATTTCAGGGACAAACTTCCTAGTGAACCTTATAATACTCCATTTAGTGTAATTTTATGAAATTTTGGGTATGGATTGGCTTTCCTTACATATATCCAATATAAATTTCCATGATAATGAAATCTCTCTCTATATGCGAATCATCCTTTGATTCTAAATAAGTGAAAGAAGGAGGAAGAATACTCTTTAAAACTAACATCCCAAGAATGTATATTATTTCCCTATGAGCAAGAATATATATCTTAAATGATTGAGTCTTTGGAAAATATCATCCTTGAACACTTTCCCATTGTGAGGGATTATGCTAAAGTGTTTCCCAGAGAATTTCCTGGTCTTCCTCCTAATCGAGAGGTTGAATTTTAAATCAAGATTATACTTAGATATTTTCCAATTCCAAGACTCCATATAGAATGGCTGTTTTGGAACTTGATGAACTAAAGAAACAACTACAAGAAAATATGGATAAAGGGTTCATACACCCAATTGCTTCACTATGGGGTGCACCAGTCCTCTTCATCATAAAGAAGGATGGTTCAATTCACATTTTATTTAATTGTCGTGAGATCAAAAAGATTGTGAAAAAGAATAAGTATCCACTTCCATAGATTGAGGACATGTTTAGTTAGCTATGTGGATCCCAATAATTCTTGATGGTGGATCTTTGGTCTACGTATTATTAAGTAAGGTTGAAGAAGGGGGATATCCCCAAGACTAATTTCTATAAAAGGTAGGGGTGCTTTGAGTTCATAGTAATTCCATTTTGATTCACTAATGCTCTAAAAATCATTGTGGATTAGATGAATACTATCTTTATAGATTACCTAAAAAATTTTGTTAGTATTTATAGATGATATTCTAATATACTCTAGAAGAGAGGAGGAGTATGAGGGGAATCTGAGCACTATGCTAAGGACCTTACAAAATGATAATCTTTATGGAAAGTATAGACAATGTGAGTTTGGGATGAAGGAAGCCTCATTCTTGGGGAACATTATCACAATATATGGGATATCTATGAACCCTTCACAGAGAGAAGCAATTTAATGATGACTGAGGAAAGTATTTGTGATAGATATCCTTAGTTTCCTTGGACTGGATGGGTATTATCGATTATTTGTAAGAAATTTACCAAGATTTTCAAACCCTCTAACCAAGCTCAATCGGAAGGTATTCAAGTTTATTTATGATAATTAATGTGAATAAAACTTCGAGGAGTTGAAAAGGAGGCTTATCATTGCATATGCACTTTTTCTTCCTAATGCACATGGATTTCACATGCATTTTTAATAATTTTCTATATTTGTTTTAATTATTTTTCTAACCTCTTTTATTGTTTTTAGGTTGTTTTGTAGTATTTTAGATATTTTGTTAATTTTTAGTTAATTTTTATACTAATATTAGTAATTTAGTATTTTATTACTTTATTTTAATTTTATATATTATTAATATTTAATATCTAACACTTTTAGTATTTTTTTGTAATTTAATTAACATTAGTTTTATTATTATTTTATTAATTTTTATTAGTAATTATTTTTATTTGGTAATTTAGTATCATATATTATTTAACATTTTATATTATTTAAAATATTAGTCTTATTATTATTATTATTAAGAGTTTTTATTATTTTTAAATTATATTAATATTAGTATTATTATATTTTTTATAGATTATAATTTTATTATTTTTTATGTTTTTTATTAATATATGTAATTATGTGTGTGTGTTTGTGTATGTTTCTAATATTTTTATAGAAATTATATCTATATCTTTAATTAGCATCATGTTATTTATTATTGTTATTATTCACTTCCAAAATTTATTTTATTATTATTACTATCATTTAAATCTAACATTTATTAATTTAATAATGTTTTTAAGTCTTCTTAGTTGTTTTCCATTTTTTTATTTATATTCAAAATGTGGTTTTTAATTGGAGGCTATTGATCTCTCCATCTACGGGGTAGCTACCAAGCTCGGGAACCCCTCCTCACCTCACCCCCTCTCCCCTCAGCCCCCTCCCCTCACCCCCTCACCCCATCCTATCCTCCACATCCCCACCCCTCCTCATGTTACCCCCCTCTCCCCTCATCCCCCTCCCTAGTGCCACCACTCACCCACAACCATTCCCTCTCCCATCCTACACATTCTTACCTCGCTCCCCCTGACCCCCTTCATTTCACCCTCCCCCACCACCTTCACGCCACCCCCTTGCTGAGCGCACCACTAGGTATCCAAATAACCTCCTCCAATATAGAAATTTAGCATAGCCAGGCCTCCATCACACTAATTCGCACCTCTGTGCACCAAAATCAAAAGGCGCATCTTCCTCCTCCAATAACAACATGCAGACCAATGTCGTAACTTCCACAGTGACACGTGGCTAGACACACTCAAAACCTATCAGTGGTGCTTCCTTGACTCCTATATAGTGAGATTCTGGGTGGGATAAATATTATTGGCCATAAATTGTTAGTGCACAAAAATAGTGTGCATAGAGGTTTGCTTTTTTTAGAGATCGATGGATGGAGAGTGTGCTATGTTGTGTGGGTGAAGACCAAATGATCATTTTTTCAATATCATAGTGGTTTGGTATAACATTTTGGTGATCATGAAGACAATTATTATTATTTTTTGATTTTCAATGGAATCTTACGGTGACCAGTATGACATCACGTGCATGGATATTTTTTTATGCATCATATTGTCGTCATGGTGAACTAATTATTTGGTTTTAGAGTTGTGATGAATGTGATGGTGATTTCATGCCTTTAATTTGTTTCCAACTTTGATTTCTATTTAATTAATTTTGATTGGATGTTTTTTAATTAATTATAACCTCATTTGAATTAATTTTCATTTGGAGTCTACACACATTATTTGGGGCATGTTCACGTGATACCTAATAAGTAATCATGGGAAGGGGTTCATTAGAGAATTTATTTTTCAGTATTTTCATTACATGCATGAGATAATCATTAATCACACATGATATAATTATTAATAAATAAATATATTAATTGAAAAATTAATATTTTTTGTTCTCTCTTTAAAACATGAATAATTAATACACAATAAGGGATCTTGTGTGAGAGTAACCAATATAGATAGACACTTTGACTTTGTGAGAAACCGGTTATGGTATTTTACCAAGTGATTCAATGCTATAATGACATTCAAATTATTCATCCGAATAGAGAATAAAATGATGGATAATTTGGGGGAAAATTAGAATAGTTTCTAACATTAGAGAACAAGACCTGATATTATTTTCATTAAATTTTGAATCGATGATAATTGAATAAATAAATATTTAGATGTAGGGACTAAATAATTGTCATTTCATGCACTTGAATGGATGTCACAAATATAACACTTCCATATCCAACTATTTTTTTTCATTTCTTAGTTTTGTTCACTTATATGGTTTAATTTAATTTCATTAATCATTTATATATAGTTGATTATTTTTTAGAATTTTTATTTGTTAATTAAAGTTCATCTTCATGAAAATTCTTCCAAGAGGATATTAATGGTGTATAATAACATTCTCTTTGTGTTTTGACCATACTATTAACTTCTACAAATCTCATTAGGTTAATAAATTTGAAAATTTTAAAGCATTGTGATGCATGTGAATTTTTTTGGCACTATTTCTAGGGAGAATAGTAGCATTATGATTTCCTTTAAAAGAGTGATTTTGGTCAAAAATTAAAAAAAAAGTAAAAAATAAACAAAAATATTGTTCAGTTTACTACTCTCTAAATTTTTCATTGCAGGTAATTTCAATACACCTAGAATTTCAGAATGTAATGGGAATCACTACATTGGTATAATAAACTCCCACCCTATGAGACTATAGTTCACAGTATGAAGTATAATTATTCACCACACATGATCTCTCCAGGTATTTCTATTTATTTTAATGATTACTGTTAAAGTCCTTATTATGATCCATATTCTACTACTTGTTCCTACCCACCTTTTAAAAAATTTCAATGTCATAGCATTCTTGAAAATTTATAATTTGACAATTCATGTGAAACATATGATTCAATAATTGAGAACTTGTTTCAATCTTCTATCATTGAGAAAAATTGAATGTTTTAACTTCAATATGAATGTAATTAAAATCTTCTTTACTCAATGAAGAATATAGAAATAAAATGACGCAACTTTTCCAACTAGGTACATCATTTCTACTCGATGATCCAATTTAGGGTAATTATTTTGAGGAAAGAACAATAGATTTTCCAATTGAACAATATCTAGTTCTTGATTCAGATGATGAGACTGCATTGATTGATCCTTATTATTATCATACCATTGATGAATCCTCACCATCAAAAATTAATTTTTCCAATCTAATCACATTTAGGAATATGATAGCTTATTATTTGAGTCTATAGAATATAAAGGTTCCCAAGAAAATTTGATTTCATGTCATTATTTCGTGAGTTCACATCCCATCCATCCTAAAGTGAAAAAGGATGCATAAAATGTCTATAAAATTGCACCATTTTAGGATGAAGTGGTCATTGAACTGGGACCCTCATTTACCATGATAGAATCATAATTGAACCAAGATAGTATGAATTTCCACATACAAGAGGGATTCACTTGAAATGAAATCAAATCACATCTTTTTGAAAATCAGTATAAGTCCAAATTTTTTTCCAAAATGGAGACATCAGAAAAATTTCAAGAGTTAGAAAATCAGTCAGTGTTGGTGTTAGATAAAACTCTTAATTTTTTATAAACAATGTAATAATGATATTTCCTAGTGGATCATGAGTTTGTGGGGAAAAATGTTCCAATAAAGAAATATAATGAGGGAATTGCAGAAGAATATTTTGAAAAAGATATCATTCTTGATAGAATGGAGTCACATACCCCTATTGAGCCCACCCCACTTACTCCATACATCGAGCTTGAATTGAGATAGAAACCAATGTATTTATCTATGGTTGTGGTTGGTAGTGAAAACATATTAGGATACTTTGTCAATCCAAATACTTCATTCAAGGATATGTTGAATCTAAGAAGACCATTGAAATATTCTGGTAAGGGAATTTCTTCTCTTGTGAAAATAAAAAAAGTAATGTTATAGATATTTATGGTGATTCACTTTTCAAAAAATTCACATATTTGGTAAGTGTTTTTTTAGAAGATGTATATTCATTCCCTTGTGAGATGGACCCTTTTCATTTCATTCCACCCATCAATTGTTCTGACAAGTTTTCATTGAGATATTGTGTAGTTTCTAGGATAATTTCTTTTTCAATGAATGGATTCCACACTCCAACTAATAAAGCATAAGATGAATGGTATTCATTTTTGATCGATCATGATGTAGTTTCATCAATTTATGGCTAAATATGAAGTAAAATTAGTGCTCAATGGGAGGCAACCCAATATTTGTTTGTTTTCTATTCACTACATTTAGTTTCATTTTATTTCATTTTTTATTTAAAAAAGTGGAATTCCTTTACCAAAATATATTTTCTCCTGGAACTATAGTGTATTTGAATCCATAATAAATATTTTTATCATATACATTCCTTTTATTATGCTGTGAATTCTTTGATATGATGCGAGTGTGTGCTGCCCAAGGGTTGATTTTATAGGTACATTATTTTTTAAGATTTACCAGATATAGGAATCCTTCCTGCATCTATCTACAATTAATCTTGGATGTTTTTTATTTTTTGTTATATTTTATTCTTTAAAAAACATGGTTTTAAATGACCAACAAAAAATAGAAAATTTAAAAAACAAACATTTTTTTCATTGTTGAACCTGTATCAAAGCAACTACATTTTTGTCGTAACATAGTCGGAAATATACAACTTGTATCCTTGGTTAGTTTGGACACATGATTACGATTTTAAATTCTTTTATCCTTGATCTCAGAACTTATATGATTGATGATATTATACCATGCTACAGAAATGTTTTTTTGAAACTTTTATATTTTTGAGACACCTATTTATGGTCATTATCATTTGTGTTTTCCAACATTTTATTTCCATACCCCTAATGATTCAATCCCATTTTTACATCATCTCATATTATTATTTTTGTTAGGGGAATCTTTACCATGTTTTTTCATATAGAAGTTTCTTGCTTTTACATCAATGCTATTCCACCCTCAAATTCTCTCCATCAGGTATACCTTATAAGATAAGAAGAATCCTTTTTAGGATTATCCCATAGATTATAGCATTCCATAATGTAGTAGCTCGGTTATGGGCCCTGTAAGACTTTGGAATATTCCTACAAATAATTACAACGCTTGGCACGAAGACGGTGTGCGATTCCGAGGCCCGGTGTGCCCAGAATTAATTTTATAAAATTTCAAGTATTTTTTTACTATGAACGTGGAGGGGGTGTGATATATCCTAAATGGTATCTCAGAATGGGAATCTGAGGGCACAGTTGCATCCGGAACGTGCCGTTTACCATAGGCGAGGTGTAAAATTTGTGGACGCGGGCCTGCGGTGGAAAACACCACCAAGGGAATTTTCGTAAATATGTGGAAAAGTTAATTTACGAGCGTCGGCTCAAATAAATCCTGAAAGGAGTGTCATATCGCAAATCTGAGTTTGTAATTGCGTTCAGAATTGCACGTTTACCCTAAGGGCGACCTTACCTTTGTCTGCGTTGGGCTTTGGGTGGAGGTGAGTTGGGAGTCGGAGATATTTAAAAAAAAATCATTATTTCTTCTCCCCCCACCTTGGACGTGTGGTGTGCTCTTCCTCCTTCCTCCTCCTTTCTCCCCTTCCAATGGCGAATCGGTGACCAAATCACGCGATCAAGGTGCCGTCGAGCTCGGATTTCGACGACGGACGCTCCAGGATCGTGCGACGGAAGCTTTGGAGCGCAGATCGTTGGCGTTTTTCTCGCGAGGTAGGCAGTTTGAGTTTTAAAATCATGGATCCCATTTTTGTGTTTTTTTCTTCAAATTTTAATAAGTCTTTCATATTTCGTGTCCCGAGCTTTCCGAAACACTTTTCAGATATGAATTTGGAGCACCAGGGTGCTCCCGATGGCTCCCGAAAGTTTTCCAGCAGAAAATCGGGTTTTTCGGCGGTGGACCCCGAAATATTCTAGTGGTGCGATGGGGGTTCAGTGATCTCCGGCGGTGGTGTGGAGGAATCCGGTTGCGGTGCGGTGGTTTCCGGTGAGGCAGGCGGTGGTCCGACCAGGTTTTTCCGGGGGTTCTTTAAACCCCTATAACATGCAAACCAGAAGATCGATTTGCGATCCGTTTGCGGCGACATCTTCCTTGTGTCGAGATGGACCTTTTGAACTAACTTTGGAAGTTTTGTGAGTTGGGTTTTTGTCCTGAGGCTATGAATCATTGAAATAATAATAATATTTTATCATAATTTGACTTCGGGCCGTCGTATCTTCTACCCGGAGCGTCTGATTGATGTGCTTTCAGTTCCGTTGAGACGCTGATGATATGATAAAATTTTCTTGGTGGATTTTGGGTTTTGGGACTGAGTTTGGGGTGTGGGCCCCACGAGGTTGGGTTTGCGGTGTTTATGGAGAAACACAACTTTCTCATGAGGAGCCCATTTTTGGCGAATGAATAGTCGATCCTGTGTGTTTTTCCAAGAGGATCACATTTGTGCAATCCGTTCGATGAGTTTCGGGATCAAGGAATGGGCCCCACCCAAGCTGGATTCAGTGAATAATGCCTTTTTCATTGGGTTTTTGTTTTGGATGAACGAGTAGTTGATCCCACCTTTTTTTTCTGAGGGTATCACCATGGTATGATCTGTTTATTGTGTTTCGAGATCATTGTGTGGGTCCCGTATGGGATGGCTACAGTGAATAGTGAATTTTTCACTGATTTTCCGTTTCAGGTGAGTAAACAGCTTATCCTCCATGTTTCTCCACGTGGATCGTGATGGTGGCCTCGGTATCAGCCTTAGAGGTGCGCAAGGTGGCGTTCTGGCGGGTCACTCGGGTTAGCGACGTTGGGAGCAACAGTGGTTGAGGGTACTCCCTTGGTTCGTTCCTATGAGGGTTTACACAACATCACAACCCTAATCTCGGCTTGTGATCCTCTTTATGGGATGTTTAATCTGTTAGAGTTTTGGCATCTTTCTAGTGGCCCCAGAGTAGGATCCTCTAGCATCATTACCCTAGATCGGGTTCTTGGTATCACTATGACCGCTTATCCATGGGCAGCGATCCCCTATCTAGTAGGTTAATGCTGTAGGGTTTTTGGCATCATCAGGAATATGATACCCTACATGGTGGTACGTGCTCAGTAGGGTTGTGACATCATCAGGAATACGCTCCCCTACTCAGCATGAGGATTATAGTAGGGTTGCGGTATCATTGGTTATGTGATCCCCTACTCAGCGCGTGGTTTCTGTAGTGTTGCGGCATCATCAGTTTGATCCCCTACATTACGATTTATACCAAATAGGGTTCTGGTATTATCGTGACCACCTTTATATGGGATACAATTCTCTATTTGAGTGACGTTCTTCTTTCGAGCGTCAGATCGGGTTGTGGTTTCCCCTAGTGGATCCCGGGTGTGATCCACTATCTGTGAGTTCTATGAATGCCATATCGTGTTATGGTATCCCCCAGTGGACACTGGGAGTGATCCTCTATCTGTGAGATCTTTGTATATCGGTGTGGGTTCTGGTATCCCCTAGCGGACCCTAGGAGAGATCCCCTGTCCGAGGAGTTTGGTGTTTATGTTGTTTCAGCAAAGTTTTCTTAGTGATGAAATCTGAGGGGTATGATCTCTTTGGTAAGCATCTGAGATGTTTGGGTGAGACCCGATGGAGTGTATCCCTCAGACGAGTGTCATCTGGGATGACAGTGATCGTGGAGTGTGCTCTCCTAGATGTGGACAATTGCCGGTGATGAGGTCGGTACCTCATGTGGCTTGGTGTCTGAGCTGAGTATATCAGGATTGTTCAAGATGTATGTATGTGCATACACCTGTATTGATATGACTAGTTGTGTTTATCCAAGGATGGTCATGATATGGAGTTTCTCTCTCATCTGGGTTCCCTCAGGCTGGGATGAACAAACTTTTTTTCCTTTCAGTTTCTCTCTTTTTTTTTGGGTTTTTGGGGTGTCTACTGAGTATTGTTATACTCACACCTGCACGGGCTTTGCTCGCACATGTTTGTGTCTTGTACATACCACATGCCTTTTAACGGAGTCACAGGAGGAACCAGAGAAGGTTGAGCTTAGTGAGAAGGTTTGACTGAGGTGTTTACCGGAGCTTTGCCGAGGAGCTTACTGGAGGGTGTTTTGGCAGTGTTTTCCCTCCTTCTGAATAGGTTGGACACTTTTTTAGTTTTATTTTGGTGGGACCTATTTTTCACTTTTTTACTTCTACTGTACTCTGGTTGTGGGATATTTCTTTTCATGCATTTACTTTTCAGTTTTCTAAATCTCTGCACGGTTTCATGGAGGTGTATGTGGGTGCGTGTGTACAGGTACCTTAGGCTAATGCCTCCCATGTGTGTGATAGCCTACTCGGCGCTAGACGCCAGCCCCTGACCTATTGGAGGAGGGATTGGGGAGTCAGGGATCAAGCCCTGTTGGGTCGAGTCATGACAGAGTGGTATCAGAGGAGGTTCCACCTTTGGGATCTTAGAGTGTAGCTGGTCTAGCTGGGAGTTTGGTTTAGGTTGCATAACAGCAGTGTTAGGATGTTTCGAGTTCATCTTTCAAGACATGGACTCCAGTGTTGGTCCGACGACCGACGTATCCATACAACAGGACTTTGATAACCTGCCTTTCGACTCGGTACATTCGTACACTGGTCGTAGGGTAGAAATGTCACATGCATCATATAAGACTGGTTTTGGGGTTTTTCCTTACCCTTCTTGAGTCAGCTCACCAGATTTACTCTTTGACTGTGGTGTGTATTGAATGTATTTCAGGATGACTCCACAATGACAGCCAGTGAGGGTTATGCATTGTTATTATGGTGACAATCCACCCCATGTAGAGGCTGAGGACCAGGGCGCATGTTTTGAGGCTGGACCTCTAGGTGGTTTGCCAATTGAGCCACCACCTATTGAGTAGCTGGTTGGGCCAGCAGTGCAGGATGAGGTTGTGTGTAGGCTGAGTGCGCTGCACGTATTCCAGAGGCAACAACCTCTGAGGTTCTAGGGTGATCTAGACCCCTAGGTAGCTATTGACTGGCTTGAGGCAGTCACCCGATTTTTCCGCCTGGTGAGGACACCCCCAGATCAGATGGTGGTCCTAGTGGAGAACCTTCTGCATTGGTTAGGCTGGGTGATGGTGGAGCCTAGTGATGAAGTCCCACGATGAGGAGACGATCCCATCGGTAGAGTTTGATCATCTCTTCAGGGAAGAGTTTTATCCGGTGATGCTGAGGTCAGTAAAAATTCTGGAGCTTCTACAGTTTCGGCAGGAGGGCATGACTTTGTCAGAGTACTCAGTGAGGTTTACAGACCTATCTTGCTACTCCCTGGATATGGTTTGAAACCCGTTCTTTAGGGCTCAGACCTTCGAGCAGGGCCTACACAGAGACATCTGAGTAGGTGTGATTTCTTTGTTCCTGCCCACCTATGCTAGAGTGATGGAGTGAGCGTTGGCGGTGGAGAGATTTCTGGATAAGCAGACCCCCCCTCTTAGTGCTGGGCATGCGAGAGATGAGAAGTCGGCATTTGGTATCCGGTGGCAGGTGCAAGGGTCTGGACGTGGCCGACGTTTCAAGAGGCAACCCCAGGATGGAGGCTCTGAGGCTCCAGTCACACAGGGCTCGTAGGCCAGTTGGGGTCAGCTACAGGAGAGGTGGTGTTACGCTTGCAACGGTCAGAGATATCTTTCTCAAGATTGTCTAACTCGTCCTGCTGCTGAGAGGGATCCGGTCGATGGATCTCCTTGGTAGAGGCAGCATCCCAAGAAAAGAGTTCTGTAGGGTGGTGGACTTGGCGACACAGCTGGTGTAGCATTAGGAGGTGGTAGGTGGTATCAGTTTCCACCACCCCCACCCCTAGGTTGTCCACGCCAAGCTCAAGGAGCTAGTGGATGAGGGTGATGTCAGCTGCATGCCCTAGAGGCTGTTGACAAAGAGGCTCTATGGATGGAATGAGGTACGCCTTGTGTCCTTTCTACTTTCTGCAATAGCTTGTTAGACACTATTTAGTGGTACTCTTTCCTTAATGTTGTTTGCTCGAGTTTTTTCCAGGGTGTTGGTAAGACCATGTGTGAGGATTTTGTTCGGTGCGCTTCGAATGCGTGAGGAAGAGGGACCGTTATTCCACCGAGACCCATTTTTGTGATGTGATTAAAACCGTATGGGAGAGTTAGTGCCGCCCAAAGCGGATAGTGTTGAGGTGTGGTGGATGAGTCCCTCTTACTTATGTGTTCGGTCATGGGTGTTTGTCAGCAAAGTCACTGGTGTGGGAGACCCAGTTGAGAGTCCCGTCGCTTTCCTTTTACTTATGGATTTTCAGAGATGAAAAGTTATAAGGGTTGGAGGATGTAGTGACTCGGGTTTTGGACCTGTGAGACTTTGAAATATTCCTACAAATAATTCCAGATCTAGGCGTGAAGACGGCGTGCGATTCCGAGGCCCGGTGTGCCCGGAATTAATTTTATAAAAATATTAAGTATTTTTATACTATGCATATGGAGGGGGTGTGATATCTCCTAAACAGTAGCTCAAAACAGGAATCTAAGGGCACGGTTGCATCCGGAATGTGCCGTTTACCCTAGGTGAGGCATAAAATTTGTGGGCGTGGGCCTGTGATGGAAAGCGCCACCAGGGGAATTTTTGTAAATATGTGGAAAAGTTAATTTATGAGTGTCGGCTTGAATAACTCCTGAACAGAGTCTTGGATTGCAAATCCGAGTCCGCTGTTGCGTTCAGAACAACGCGTTTACCCAAAGGGTGACCTTACCTTTGTCTGCGTCAGGCATCGGGTGGTGGTGAGTCGGGAGCCCGAGATATTTAAAAAAAAATCTTTTTTTCTTCCCCCCCATTGGACATGCGGTGAGCTCTTCCTCCTTCCTCCTTCCTCCTCACCTTCTGACGGCGAATCGGTGACCAAATTGCATGATCAAGGTGCCGTTGAGCTCGGATATCGACTGGGGACGCTCCAGGATCGTGCAGCGGAAGCTTTGGAGCGCAGATCTTTGGAGTTTCGCCAGTGAGGTAGGTAGTTTGAGTTTTAAAATACCAGATCCTGTTTTTGTGTTTTTTTTCTTCAAATTTTCATAAGCGTTGTGTAGTTCAGGTCCCAGCTTTCCGAAACATTTTTCGGAACTGAATTTGGAGCACTTGGGTGCTCCCGGTGGCTCCCGGAAGTTTTTTGATGGAAAACCTAGTTTTCTAGTGGTGGCCATGGCAGATTATGGCGGCGCGAAGACATTGTAGAGAGCTCCGGCAGCGTTGCGGTGGAATCCGGCGGCGGCGTGGTGGTTTCTAGTGAGGCAGGCGGTGGTCCTGCCAGGTTTTTCCGGGTGTTCTTTAAACCCCTATAACTTGCAAACCAGAAGTCCGATTTGCAAGACGTTTTTTTGTGACGCATTCCTTGCATCAAGACGAACCTTTTAAAATCACTTTGGGAATTTTGTGAGTTGTGTTTTTGGACCGGGGCTACGAAACGTTGAAATAATAATATTATTTTATTATAATTCAACTTCGGGTCATCATATCTTCTACCCGGAGCATCTGATTGACGTGCTATCAGTGGAATTGAGACCCTAATGATACGGAAGACTTTTTTCGTGGTTTCTGGGTGTTGGGACCATGTTTGAAGTGTGGGCCCCATGAGGCCGAGTTTGGGGCATTTACGGAGAAACAAAACTTTCTCACCAGGAGTCAGTTTTTGGCAGATGGATAGTCGATACTATTTGTTTTTCTGAGAGGATCGCATTTGTACAATACGTTCGATGAGTTTTGGGATCGAGACATGGGCCCCACCCAAGCTGGCTTCAGTGAATAGTGTCTTTTTCACTGAGTGTCCGTTTCAGACGAACGAGTAGTCGATCCCGCATGGTTTTCCGAGGGGATCGCGATGGTATGATCTTCTTGATGAGTTTTAGGATCGTTGTGTGGGTCTCGCTAGGGCTGGCTACGGTGAATAGTTCCCTTTTCACCTGTTTTCCATTTTGGGTGAGTAAACAGTCTATCCTGCATGTTTTTCCACATGGATCGTGATGGTGGCCTCAATATCAGCCTTGGAGGTGCGTGGGGTGGCATTGTGGTGGGTCGCTCGGGTTAGTGATTTTGGGACCCAAAGAGCTACAAGGTACACCCTTTGTTTATTCCTATGAGGGTTCACGTGGCATCACAACCCAAGTCTAGGCTTGTGATCCTCTCGATGGGATGTTTAATCTGTTAGAGTTTTGGAATCCCTCCGATGGGCCTAGAATAGGATCTTCTAGCATCGTTACCCTAGATCGGGTTCTTGGTATCGCTGTGACCACTTATCCATGGGCGGTGATCCCCTATCTAGTAGGTTAACCCCATAGGGTTTGTAGCATCATTGGGAATATGACCCCCTACATGGTGGGCCATGATTAGTAGGGATGTGGCATCGTCGGGAATATGATCCCCTACTCAGCATGAAGATTATAGTAGGGTTGCAGTATCATTAGTTATGTGATCCCCTACTCAGTGCATGGTTTCTGTAGGGTTGTGGCATCGTCAGTTCGATCCCCTACATCGTGATTTACACTAGATAGGGTTACAGTATCGTCGTTACCACCTTTATATGGGCGACGATCCTCTATCTGAGTGACATGCTTATTTCGAGTGCCAGATCGGGTTATGGTATTCCCTAGTGGATCCTGGGTGTGATATCTTATCTGTGAGTTCTACGAATGCAAGATCAGGTTATGGTATCCCCCAGTGGACCCTGGGAGTGATCCCCTATCTGTAAGATCTTTGTATACCAGTGTGGGTTTTGGTATCTCCTAGAGGACCCTAGGAGCAATCCTCTGTCTGAGAAGTTTGTTGTTTATGTTGTTTCAGTGAGATTTCCTTAGTGACGATATCCGAGGGGAGTGTTCTATCAGGTAAGCATCTGAGATGTTTGTGTGAGACCCAATGGAGTGTATCTCTTGGACGAGTGTCATCTGGGATGACAGTGATCGTGGAGTGTGCTCTCCTGGTTGTGGACAGTTGCTGGTGATGAGGTTGGTACCTCGTGTGTCTTGGTGCGTGAGCTGAGTATATCTGGATTTTTCAAGATGTATGTATGGGAATACACCTATATTGAGCCGACTAGTTGGGTTTAGTCGAGGATGGTCATGGGATGAAGTTTCTCTCTCATCTGGGTTCCCTCTGGCTTGGATGAACAGACTGTTGCCTTTCAGTTTCTTTCTTTTGTTTTGGGTTTTTAGGGTGCCTAATGATTATTGTTATACTCACCCCTGCACGGGCATTTCCCACACAGTATTTTGTCTTGTGCAGACCACATGCCTTTCGACGGAGTCCCAAGAGGACCCGGAGTAGGCTGATCTTAGTGAGCGGGTTTGACCGGGGTGTTTACCAGAGCTGTGCCGAGGAGCTTATCGGTGGGTGTTTTGGCATTCTTTTCATTCCTTCTATGCAGGTTGGAAACTTTTGTAGTTTTCTTTTGGTGGGCCCTGTTTTGTCCTTTTTTACTTTTGTTGTACTCTGGTTGGGGGATAATTGTTTTTATGCATTTACTTTTCAGTTTTCTATATCTCTGCACTATTGCATGGAGGTGTATGTGGGTGCGTATGTACAGGTACCTTAGGCTAATGCCTCCCATGTGTGTGATAGCCTACTCAGTGCTAGACGCCAGCCCCTGGCCTATTGGAGGCAGGCTTGGGGAGTCGCAGCTCGAGCCCCGTCGAGTCGGGTCGTGACACATACCCATTTCTTGACTATTTTAAAGATAATTTTCAATATAAGTGTAAGGGAGAGACTTATTCATAGAGAGGGTTATTTGATGGGCCATTTAAATTTGATTCACATGGAATGAAGTTATATTATCATGATCATATGTGTTATTATATTATCTACATTCATTACATGTATTTTGATATGAGAATGTAGATTCTTTTTTGTTCCAACAATGAGTACTTTTGTAGTCTTTACACAGTAACACTTACTTTTGGGGATACTTATGAAAGAGATGATCCATTACTCTAGGAGCTAGAGAGTTTTATATATAACCTAATTTCACTAATATTCTACAAAACACGTGCTACTTGGGTACCTTTATTTTTTAATTTTTATGAAATTTATTACATGGATTTTTGGAGTTGATATCACCAGTTTTTCCTACCCATCTTAGTTGAGTGAGTTTTGTCCGAAAAAATGAAAGAAATAAATTTATTGAGAAAAAAATAAAATAAAAATAGGATTTTAATATACATGTGGAAAAGAAATGTCTTAAGTGTGGGGGAGTTAGAGTTTTAGGGAGACATTTGGACTGACACTTATCATGTATTTATTTAATGATTCAACCCTCCTTTTATCCAAAACCTGTCACAATTTATTTTATGAACCACCATCCCAAAGCCTTAGATACATTTGAACCTAGTGTTAAGCCCCCAAGATTAATGTATTCTTTTGATTTATACTATTGGATATGTGAAATTTATGGAAATCCTATAGTAAGCATGCATATGTATGAGAATTGAGGAAAACATTGATCAAATTGTTTGAGCAATGAGAGTGATGGAGAGGTAAGTCAAATGATTCATGTGTGTAGGTACTTGTTTTAGAAATAATGAGAGTGGAAGGGAGAGTATTTTTTTTAAATTGGAATTTTAAATGAAGCATGATATTTTCTAGGTAAAAGGGATTGAAAAACTTTTGAGCTTTCAATTTTGATATTTTGATCTATCTTCAGGTACATTTGTGTATTCTTTTTGATTTTTTTCCTAGGAGTGAAAATGTTTATGTGTGGGGAATTTTATGCACATGAATTTCACATGAAATTTTAATAATTTTATAATTTAGTTTGAATTATTTTTCAAACCGATTTTATCATTTCTAGGTTGTCTTTGTAGTTTTGTAGTATTTTATATATTTTGATAATTTTAAGTTAATTTTAATACTAATATGAGTAATTTAGTATTTTATTTGTTTATTTTAATTTTATATATTATTAAAATTTAATATCTTACACTTTTAGTATTTTTTAGTAGTTTAATTAATATTAATTTTATTATTAGTTTATTAATTTTTATTAGTAATTATTTTTTAGTATTATATATTATTTAACATTAAAAATTAATTAAAATATTAGTAGCATTATTATTATTTTTTATTATTTTTAAATTAGATTAATATTAGTATTATTATATTAAGAATAGATTGTAATTTTATTATATTTTATGTATTATTATTAATATATCTAATTAAGTGTGTGTATACATATATTTCTAATATTTTTCTAACAATTGAATTTATATATTTAATTATCATGATCATATATATTATTGTTATTTTTTAATTCCATCATTTATTTTATTGTTATTTCTATCTTTTAAATATAACATTTATTAATATTATAAATTTTTAAACTCTTATTATTTTTACATTTTGTTTATTTATTTTCAAAATATGGTTTTTAATTGGAAGCTATTGATCTCTCCACCCACATGGAAACTACCAAGAAGGGGCGCCCCTACACATGTCACCACCTTCTCCCCTCACCCCCTTATCCCCTTCCCATCCTCCACATTTCAACCCCCTCCTGATGTCACCCCTCCCCTCATCTCCTTCCCCAGCACCCCCTCTCCCCCTCATTTCCCATACCATCATCCATGTTCCTACCCCCTCCCTCCCCCACCCCCATTCACATCACCCTTCCCCTTCCTCCCCCTCCCAAATGCCACCCCCCTTTCCGAGTGCACCACCAGGCATTTTCCTACCCTCCTCCGCTCCAGCAACCCAACCTAGTAGAGCCTCCATCATGCCAATCTACAGCCATGTGCACCACCAGCAGAAGGTGCATCTTCCTCCTTAGATTACATTGTGCATGCTGGTGTCGCAACTTCCACAGTGATGTGTTTCTATCCCGGCTCCAAATGCTATTAGCCTCACTTCCTTGCCTCCTTATATTAAGTGTGACTCCAAGTGGGTGAAATATTTTTTGTGTTCTGCTATTATTTCATGGTGAAAACATACATAGAGGGTCAATCTTCATTCATATATCGATGAACGATGAGTGCACTGCATAGGGAGAGTGTAGACTGAATGATCATTATTTTAGTGGTGCAATGGTTTGGTTTGATATTGTAAAAATCAATGAAAAAAATTATTATTGTTTTTTGATCTTTAATGATGGCTTGTAGTTACCACTATGATGACACAAGCATGACGATATTTTTTTTATTTTATGCATCATATTTTCATCATGGAGGACTAATTATTTGGTGTTGGAGTTGTGATGAATGTGACGATAATTGTATACCTTTAATTTTTTTCACTTTTGATTTACAATTAATTATTTTTTATTTTATTTTTTTAAAATTAATTGTCTATGTGTTTGAATTAATTTTCATTTTGATTCTACACATATTCTTTAGTGATGGTTCATGATATACTAAATAAGAAATCATGGGTGGGGGTTCATTAGAGAATTTATATGTCCAGAATTTAATCACACACGTGAGAGAATCATAAATCATATGTGAAATAATTCATAATAAATAAATATATTAATTGAAAAATTAATATTTTGTGTGCTCTCTCCTTCAACATTTCATTAGTGATACCTAATAAGTGATCTTGTGTGATTGAACATGATACAGATAGATACTTCAACTTTGTGAGAAACAGGTTGCGGTATTTCACTAGGTGATTCAATAATACAATGATGCACAAATTATTTGTCAATCTAGAGAACAAAATTATTGATAAATTTTATGAAAATAAGAATGATCTATAACATAAAAGAACAAGACTTGGTAGTATTTTGATTAAATTTTTAATTAGTGGTAATTTAATAAATAAATATTATGATATGGGAATTGAATAATTGTCATTACATTCACTTGAATAGAAATCACAAATCTGACACTTCGATCTCTGTCTATTTTTTTTTCACTTCTTATTTTGGTTCACTTAGATAGTTTTAGATAATTTAATTAATCATTTTTCAATATTTGATTAATTTTTAGAATGTTTTGTTTTTTATCAATATTAATGTTTATCTTCATGAATATTCCAATTAGAGGATACTCCTAATGTCTAATCACATTCTCTTTGTGGTTTGACCCTACTCACTAATTCTATAGAGGTTAGTAGGTCAATAAATTTGAAAATTTTCATGTGTTGTGATGTGTGTTCCACCACCCACAAGTGGAGAAATTTTTGTGGTATACAGTGATGCTTTAAAAAAGGATTGGGTTGTGTACTAATATAGAATGATAATGTGATATCTTATTCCTAAAGGAAATTTAATGTTCATGAACAGAAATACCCAATGCAGGATCGTTAGTTGACCACAATAATATTAATGTTTAAAATATGGTGGAATTATCTCCTTTGTAAAAAGTGTGAAATATATACATATTGTAAGATCCTAAAGTATATATTTTCATAGAAAGAGATAAATCTATTCTAGTAAATATGGTTAGAGATAATTAAGGATTATGACTATGAAATCCATTTCCATCCTATGAAAGAAAAAGATGTTTTAGATGCTCTATGTATAATGTATTAAATAATTTTATCATTGATGGGAATCTAAAAGCATCTAATTTTCTTAGACATGAAAAATATGGACATGGGAATCATAAAAGAAGGAAAAACATGAATCCTTTCACATATTATTGCTCACCCATCCCTTTTAGAGAAGATAAAGGATGCTTAAAGAGACAATGTTGAAATTTAAAATATGGTGGAAGCTATAAGAAAAGGAAACCATCATATATAAAAATTAATGTAGAATAATTTATAAGATTTGGGTCATGAATATGTGTAACATAAAAGCATGAGTTAACAAAGATGTTAGATGAATCTCATATCTTGGACTTCTCCATCCATCCAAGTGGCATAAAGATGTATTGAAATATCATAGAGAACTATTAGTGGGGAAATTTTAAGAATGAGATTACAAAATATACATCAAGGTGCCTTCAATATCAGTATGTGAAGGTTGAAAGGAAAAAATCTAAGGGGATGATGCAAACATTTCCCATACCTACGTAGAAATGGGAAAACATAACCATGGACTTTGTAACTATTCTTCTGAAGATGCTGAGAGTATATAATTATATATGGGTTGTGGTGGATCTTATCATAAATAATTCTCACTTAATTTCAATTCAATAGGATTAATCACTTGATTAAATTGCAAGAATATACATTATAGAAGTGGTGAGGCTGCATGGAACACAACTATCGATTGTATCTGATCAAGATCCAAGATTTACCTCCATGTTCTAGAAGTATCTCAAACATACTCCAAATACCGATTTGAATTTCATCATATATTATTATCCTTAAATTAGAGTCCAACTTAAGAGTTTTTTCCAAACACTTGAAGAAATGTTGAGATCATGCCCAATGGACTTCAAAGGAAGATGGGATAAACAAATTCCTCTATTTCAATTCTCAAAAAATAACGGTTTCCACTCAAGAATAAAAATGTCTCCCTATGAAACCATTTATAGTAAAATATTCATAACACTTTAATGTTTGGATGAGGTTGGTGAATGAAAACTATTGGGTCTTGAAATGGTCTTTGAAATGGTGGAAAAGGTCTAGACCATTCAGCAGCACATCAGGGCTGCTCAGAGTTGACAGAATAGCTATTCTGATAATCAATGACAAAACATGGAGTTTGATGTTGGAGATAAGTTATTCTTCTACATATATCCATGGAATAAAATTCATTATATTTGCTAAGGGGAATCTTAGTCCAAGATACATTTTTCCCGTTAAAATCCTTGGTCACATCAGAGTGGTGGCCTATTGACTACCACTCCCACTAAACATATCTTAAGTACATGGTGTGTTTCTTGTATCCCACTTGAGTAAGTACATAATATACCCCTTATATATGATTAATACATAGGTTTTACCATTGTATAATGATCATTCATATGAGAAAAATTCAGTTAATATCTTAGATCATAAAGATAAGAAATTATGAAATAAGAAAATGTACATGGTCAAAGTGTTATAGAGAAACCACTAGGTCAAAGGAGCTATGTGGAAACTGGAGGAGGTGATAAAAAATAATTACACTCATATTATTAGTGTGTCAAATGAAAATTTTGAGGGTGAAGTTTCTGAAGGGGGAATATTTTAATGACCCTAACTTTAATAAATAAAATCCCTATTGTGATTAAATTAAATGCCCTATTATGTATTACGGTTATAGAAAACTCATGACCTTATTTGGTTTTATTATATAATTTTATATTTAAAAGACCATAAAGTTTCATATAAATTGATAGTATATCCATTGAAAAATGATCCTATGATTAGTATAAATATATGGTTTTGATAAATCTAATTGACATAGACAAAATAAGTGATAGCCTTGACTAGTTAGATCGTGGTCTAGGAATCCCATTTATCAAAGCTTTTGTGGGTGATAAAATCATCAGGCATTTCCCTTTACCAATTTTAAGAAGACATTCAACAGCTAAAGCCTTATTGAAACCATTTATGGGAGAATTTCAAGCTCATAGAGATCATGTCCCAAACCATGTATGCCAAACCACCACAGGAAAATATCACCATCATGCACCTTACCCTTAGTGAGTTTTTTGATGTAATAAAGGGATATGTATCAAGACCCTAATAATATAAATATGTATATTTTATATAATAATGAATATATCTACTTCTTATTGACATTACCTTGTAAATCAATTCTATTTTAAAATGGTTAAACAAAAATTTTATTTTTGTTTAATATAAAATTTCAACTAAGATAATCTTTTTGACCAATTCATAAATTTTAATGTAAAGACCTAAAAATTTCATATAGTTTTTTTAAAATTATTTTGAATTATTACAAGTCTGTGAAAATTGATAGTGCTTGATTTCAAGGCCTCGTGTACCTAGAAAGGAATTTTGAACTTTTTTTAAGGTATGTTTAGTAAACATGCATATGGGAAATTCTATATTTTGAACTGGTGCTCAGAATTGAAATCCAAGTGCACCATTGAACTTGAAGCACCGAGATTCTCTTAAGGTAATGTTAACTTCGATCGAAGTAGGTCGGGAGAATTTACAAGCTTTTTGAAGAATAATAAAATAACATAAAAATGTTATTTTATTTTTCTACCACCTCTTGAGCGATAGTGGAGGGGACCAAGATGGTGGTCGGGCATTTAATGAGGGATATTAAATTCCTGGCTGCACATAGGTTGTGTAACTACCCTTCATATAATTAATTAAGATTCATTAAATACACCAATTAATAAACCATTAATTTAAAGTAAATTTAAAAACTTAACTTCTCCTTTTAATTATTCAAATGTTGGGAAAAAGGATTGATGGATCGTGGGAGAATCCTTGAAGAACAACCGAAGAACAAAATTCCCTCCAACAAATAACAGATGTGTGAATGATGTCATTGGATGAATCGATCTGGGATCAACAAACGCCAGCATCTTGAATGAACATGGATTCTCCTTCCACAACCACAGCACCTCCTACGAATCTTTTGTAGGGGTTGTTATTAAATTCAAGTTATTTCTAGATTAAATTTCTCATTCTTGAAAAGTACGAAACAAACAAGGCTCGAACCCTTTGCTGCTTCGGTTTTTGTCGCGTTCATTGGGGGAGGATTTTCAACTTGATGGGATCTTGAATCGGGGAGCCACACAGTGATGAAATCATTCTGAGAGGCTTGTAGGTGCAATCAGAAGGGAAAATGGACTACTGAAGCTCACCCGGTGGCCCGCAGAAGCCTACCCTATGCCGGCGACCAGCTTCGGTGAGTGACGGCAGTGGAGAAAGGAGGCGCCCAGAGGTGCCGCGGTGGAAAGCGGTGGTGGCAGGCGTTGGCCTACTGCATTGGCAGTAGGGAGGCACGCCATCACGCGCTAAGGAAGGAGGTCGCCGCAGGGGGGACCCTCACCTCGAGGGTCCCTCTTTTAGAGGGTGTCACCAAGTTGCACCATCATTTCAAAACTGAATAGAATTTTGTTCATTTGTTACGAAAAAAGACCCCTGTGTGGGCTACCCATCTAGCCGGCCACGCTAGCCAAGGGGCCGGGCTGGGCCGGTCCGCGACCTAGTGGTCTGAGTCCGCTGTGGAAAATCCCACTCGGGCCAGCCCAACTGGTTAAGGCTGGAATGGGTTAGACCTAGGATAGACCCAGAGCGGGTCGGGACGGACCCAGATTGGGCCTGGTTGGCTCAGGTCAGGGCGGGTCGGGTCGGAGCGGACCCAAACCCTTTAAGGCCCAAATACTCTTAAAAGGTTGTATCTCACAAACCAGACGTCCGTTTGACAAAAAATATATGGTGCGAGAATCCTTGGGACTATATGGTCCTTTTTAGATACCCCACTTGTGTTATGGAGAAATTTGGAGTATGATTGGGTTGGATCAAACCTGAATCCAACCGGGTTCTCGGTACTAAAACACTTATAACTCCCAGATCGGACGTTGGATTGACGCGCCGTCAGTCACATTGGAACCCTTACAACATGGAGATCCTTTGGGTTACTAATTTGTGGAAAGTAGTGTTATTTTTGGCATGAATGATATCTTGAGGAGTATATTCAAGGGAACTCAAGCGCACAGAGTGCGGGGAATCCTATAGCTGGAAGTCAATTAAAGAGAGACCCTGTGTGGATTTGCATCATAGCGACCCTGTGTGGATCAAAATCATAGAGAACTTGTTCGGATCAGCATCATAGAGACCCTATGTGGATCTATGTTTTGGTGACCCTATGTGGATCAGCCTCATAGTGACCATGTGTGGATTGGCATTCTAGCTTGCATGTGTGGATCAGCGGTGCACGACCCGAGGAGGACCAGCCTTAGAGCGGCCCATCATGGATCCACAAAATAAAAACCTATGTGGATCGAACATGGAAAAACTCCTTCGTTTTTCAGTTGTGGAAATTTCCTAATGGAAAAAAATGATATAGCTCAAAACTAATCTTCTTTATTCCTAAACTCTATATTAAATACATGGGGTGTGCTGTATCTACTTTGTTATTTATGATTGAGTTAATGATTTGTGGTTTTTCTTTTTTGGAATTATAGGAGACCTTTAGGGGTCTCAGGGTCCCTAATGGGTATTGTTATACTCACCCCTACGTAGGCTTCACGCACACCATGTTGTGTCTTATGCAGACGACGAACAACTTGGTTGAGATTTTAGAGAGTGAGGACCAGGCGGTACACGAAGGTGACTGGTTGATGTGGAGAGCTTTAGAGACAATTTGTACCAACCCTTCAACTAGTATCCCTGGGGGATGTTCTCAGGTGATATTTTTTTTTTGTAGTTGTATATTTTTAGTTGGGCTTGTATTCCATCCCCTTTACTTTGATTACACACTTTTACAACTATAGTTTTACTATGTGGTTTTTATCTTTTCTGTTCTTTGTCTATGTGTTTAGAGGTTTAAAGGAAATTACTTCCCACTCTTAGGGATATGCCTTTCTGTTGATAGGTTCTAACCCCTTTCCTATGGAAGGTAGGCTTGGGGTAATCATGACAAGGGCCCTAGGGGATGGGTCGTGACAAATTTGTATCAGAGGAGTAGGTTCTACCGGAGAAATAAGACTATGATCTTTCTAATAGAGTAATAGTGTTAAGTGTTTTGAGTGTGGATTTCAGTTTGGGGTGTCCATTGTCGGCTCAGTGACCGACATATCCATACAACGGGACCCTTAATTCTATTTTCCAACACGGTACATGAAAACTCTGATTGCATGTGTTTTGGAAATGTTTTACGTTTGTTCTCTTTTGAGTCAGCTCACTAGGTATAACTTTTTGACCATGAGGTACCTATTTCTTTTAGGATGACTCCATGTAGACAGCCAACCAGGGTTCTAGAGAGAGTTCACGATGACAGAACACCATGTAATGACGCTTCGGGGGAGGTCCTTGTTACAGTGATAGCACCATTGAGTGGTGCACCAGCAACACCACTACCCATTGGGAAGAAATTACCACCAGACCCACTAGACTATGGTGCACACTGACTGAGCATGTTGCACGAGTTCCAACGGTTGAGTCCTCGTAGATTTTGAGGAGAGACAAGTCTATAGGAAGCTGAGGATAGGCTGGAGGCTATGGATAGAGTTTTCCCCCTAGTTGGGACAGCAGCAGAGCAGATAGTGATCCTAGATGCTAGTCTTTTCCTAGGCATGATATGGATATGGTGGAACCTGATGCTCCTGTTACAGAACGAGGTGACCCTCACCTAGACAGAATTCGAGAGCCTCTTCATGGTGGAGTTTGTTCTAGTGACACTATGCTCTGTATGTATTTAGTATCTCTTGCACTTATAATAGGTCAGCCTGATAGTAGCCCAGTACTCTGCGAGATTCACTGACCTCTCACACTACTCCACTAACATGGTACGTGACCCTTTTTTCAGGGCCCGGACCTTTGAGTAGGGTCTCTAGCTGGAGATCATAGTGTCGATGATATCACTCAATATCCCAACGTAGGCTAGAGTACTCAAGAAGTATACTGATGATGCAGAGGTCCAATTGGGCTAGACCTTTCGAAGGATGACCCCATGATGTAGGGTCATAGGTGCAGAGTGAACAAGGGAGAGAAGGCCAATAGAGGAGCATATTGTGCTTCACATGTGGTGTGTAGGGCCACATGGCTCGTGACTACCTGAACCGTCATACCGACAATTAGCATATGGTTGAGGGACCACCAAGTTAAAGGAAGATATTCGAAGGAGGGGTTCCATATGGTGGCAGATGTGGCAGAGGAGCAGGTCGTGCAGTAGGCAGTGGGTGATGATTTGAGGTTCTACTACCACCACCTTCAAGTGGTCTACCATGACCATAGGGAGCATGAAAACATGGATGAGCATAACTTCATGCACCTGATGCCTACGACCATGGTCCTCCATATATGATTTGAGGTACATTCTGTGTCTACTCCACCCTAGCTTCAGTACTTATAGACACATATTTCAGACACTCTCTAATTTCCACGCCTATCATTTGAAGCTCATAGATTCTGGTAGAGCCATAGGCTCAATCCTTAATATTAGAGACTTCTACGAGAGAGGATTCAACGATCACACACTGGTGTCGACAATGTGATCTTATTATAAGTGACGATAGATTTGGTTGTGATCTCTTAGTAGCAACATCAAGGCCTTATGATGTCATCTTGGGTATGGACTAGTTACCCATAATCCATGTTCTGATTGACTGTTTTAGGTGGAAATTGTGGTGTGTCCACAAGAATGGAATTAGGTTTTCCTTCACTGGTGAGAAGGGAACCTTTGTATATTAGGATAGAATTTCTTGAAGGAGGGTGAAACTGATCACTCATCAGTTGGCTAGCCTTACCCTCAGATCAGTTGAAAATAGGAGTCCGAGCTATCCTGTAGTGGTGGAACAGTATGCTGATTTCTTTCCTTATGATGTTCTGGGACTAACTCCTCACATATAGGTAGAATTCTACATTGACCTATACCCCGGGATGACACTGATATCTACACCAGAATATCAGATGGCTCCCATGGAGTTTCGGGAGTTGCTGGTATAGTTGGAGGACTTTCAGAGGAAGGGGTTCATAAGGCCGAGTGTTTATCCATGGAAATACCTGATTTTGTTCTCCAAGAAGGAAGATGGGATTCTAAGGATTTTTGTAAACTATAGGCACCTAAACCAAGTGACCGTGAAGAAAAACTATCCTCTACTGGGGATCGATGATCTCTTTGAACAGCTAAAGGAAGCACGATAGTTTTCGAAGATAAACCTCAGATCAGGATATCATCATCTCAGGGTACGAGATGAGGATGTACCGAAGATAGCTTTCAGATATCGATATGACCATTATGAGTTCTTGGTAATTCTCTTCGACATAACTAATGATCTGGCAGTGTTCATGGGGCTTATGAATAGGATCTTCCATCCTTACCTCAATTTCATCATGGTAGTCTTCATTGACGACATCTTGGTGTACTCAATGTTAGAGGAGGAGCATGCCACACACCTATAGATAGTTTTTGATACACTCTGAGAGCACCAGCTTTATGTAAATCTCTCATAGTTCCCATTCTAGATACAATAAGTCCACTTTATAGGTCATGTTATCTTGGAGGTTGGAGTTGTAGTGGATTCAGTGAAGATAGAGGTAGTTTTTGCTTGGGAGCCACCTAGGAGTGTGACTGAGGAGCGGAGTTTTCTGAGATTTTTTGTGTACTACCAGAGTTTCATACCCAATTTTTCTAGAGTTTTGACACCCTTGTAAACTTTGAAGAAGAAGGGGTGGCCTTTTATGTGGATAGAGAAGTGCCAACAGATTTTTGAGTAGCTGAGGCGGAGACTGATGAGTGCCCCCATCTTGAGGCTACCAGGATAGGGTGTTGGGTATGTATTCTACTACGACCCATCAGGGATCAGACTAGGATGTGTCCTGATGCATAAGTGAGTAGTGATTGCCTATGGCTCACATCCGTTGAGATATAATGAGAAGAAATATGCTACCCATGACCGAGAGTTAGTAGCAGTGGTCTTTGCGTTGAAGATGTGGTGACACTACTTGATGAGTGAACGATTTATTATTTACTCTATTCACAAGAGTCTCAGGTATATATTCTCACATAAATAAATGAACTTGAGAAAGCGATGATGTCTAGAGTTCCTCTTGGACTCTGACTTTGAGATAGTATACACTCCTAGGAAGGGGAATGTGTGGCAGACACACTCAACAGGAGGTCTGGTCTATAGTTTATGAGTGAGGAGATATAATAGCTAGCCACATTCCAGTTATACTTCATGGATAATGATGGAGAAAATTAACTACAATCTATGATAGTTACAAGCCCACTCCTTCAGTGATTTAGGGAGGCACACCTTAGGTACGTTGACTGCGAGGCCTGATGTGCTCAACTATCCTCATGACATGCTCCTTATGGATTTTCTGAAGGTGGAGAGTGCATCATCCTCCTTAGAGGATGCACTATAGTGATAGTGACTCTATGAGAGGAGTTGTTCAGGGATTTCTATAAATCCCCTTTGGCAGTACATCCTGGAGTGGTAAATATGTGCCAAGACCTTCAGTGTCAGTATTGGTGGCCAGGGATGAAGAAAGCAGTGATAGAGTTCGTATCACAATGCCTCACTTGTTAGAAAGTAAAGTCCAAGAATTAGGTACCAGCATGATTAGCTAAGCCACATGAGGTGTCAGAATACAAGTGGGATTGTATATCCATGAACTTTTTGAGAGGGATACCACATACGTCTAGGGGCTATGATTCTTTTCAGCCGATCGTTGACCGAATCACCAAGTCTGTCCACTTCCTACCTGTTTGAGAGCAGGTATCAGTAGAGAGCTTGAGACATCTCTATATATAGGATATTTTATGGATTCATGGGGTTCCATCGATGATCATATTAGATCATGAGGATCATTTTACATCCCACTTGTGGAAGGGATTACAGGAGGCATCCAGGACTCAACTGCGTTTGAGAACCACCTTCCATCCTCATACAAATGGTCAAATGGAGTGGACCATACAGACAGTCGAGGACATGCTTCGTGATTGTTTCCTTGATTTTGGTTGCAGTTGGGGGACCAGCTTCCACTAGTGGAGTTCTCTTATAAAAACGGTTATCACTCCACCATTGGCATGGCCCCATTTGATGCCCTGTATGGGCGACCATGTAGATCACCTCTATGCTGGATAGACCCAGGGGATTCAGCACTTATGGATCCAGAATTGGTACAAGATACAACAGGGAAGTTGCAGATCATCTAGGAGAGGATGAATATTGCACAGAGTCGGCATAAGTCTTATGAAGATAAGAGATGAAGACCCTTTGAGTTTGCGGAGGGAGACCATGTCTTCCTACAGGTCTCACCCCGATGAGGATTACAAAGGTATGGTTAGGGCGACAAGATAACTCTGAGGTTCATCACACCTTTACAGATCCTCAGTAGAGTGGGTGAGGTGGAGTACCGCCTAGATCCTCCCCCATAGATACACCAGGTGCATAATGTTTTTCATGTGTCGCAACTGAGGACATACGTGGATGATCCATCACACATTATTGACTGGGGAGAGCTAGACATCGACGATGGGGAGAATTTTGTAGAGTTCCCAGTGGAGATAGAGGATCAATAGGAGTAGGTCCTTCGTGGGTGTTTGATTCCATTGTTACAAGTTTATTGGCTTCATGGGAATCTCCAAGAGAGCACATGGGAGCGGGAGGCTCAAATTCGTGCTCAGTACCCCCATCAATTCTGCTAGTTTTTTGTAGCTTTCATGGATGAAAATACCTATGGTTGGGGGAATTTAAAGACCCAAAAATTTCATATATATTTTTTTAAAATTATTAGAGATTATTTTGAGTCTAGAAAAATTGATGGCACTTGATTCCAAGGCTCGGTGTACCTGAAACAGAGTTTTGAACTTTTTTATAAGGTGAGTTTAGTAAAATTGTTAGTGGAAATTTCTATCTTTTGAACCAGTGCTCGGAATTGAAATATGAGGGCACCATTGAACTCACAACACCAGGATTCGCATAAGGGATGCTTAACTTCGACTGTATTAGGTTAGGAGAAAAATATAGTTTACAAACTTTTTTTAGAATAATAAAATAACATAAAAATGTAATTTTATTTTTCTACCACCTCTTGAGCGATGGTGGAGGGGACCACGAAGTTGGTCTCGCATTTAATGAGGAATATTAAATGCCCGGTTACACATAGGTTAGGTAACCAACCTTAATATAATTAATTAAGATTATTTAAATACACTAATTAATGGACCATTAAATTAAAGGAAAGTTAAACTCTTAACTTCTCCTTTTAAATATTCAAACATTGCAAAAAAAGAGGATTGGTGGATTTTGGGAGAATCCTTGATGAAGAACCGAAGAACGAACTTCCCTCCAATGGGGAATGGAGGATTGAATGATGTCATTTGAGGAATCGATCTGGGATTGATGAACATCAGAGGCTTCAATGAACATAGATTCTCCTTCCACAACCACGACATCTCCTCCAAATCCAAGGTAGGGGTTGTTCTTAAATTCAAGTAAATTATCGATTCAATTTCTTGTTCTTTAAAAGCATGACGAATAAGGATGAACCAAAATGAGTTGATTCGTGATTCGTAATAAATATCGAATGGTTTTTGTAGGAGTTCTGAATGAGTTTTAATTTATATTTGATGATTTATTTACTTCCCACTTGATAAGATGCTAAAACGGAGAGCGTGAGCCAAACGAACATGGCTCGAACCCTCTGACAGTTCGATTTTTGTTGTTTTCTTTTGGGGAAGACTTTTAACTCGATAGAATCTTGAATCCGGGAGCCAAAAAGTGACAGAAGCATCCCAAGAGTCCCATTGGCACAATTAGAAGGGAAAACAGACCACCAGAGCTCACCCGGTAGCCCAAGGAAGCCCAACTGATGTGACACCGCCAACCGGCACCGGAGGTGCCGCGGTGGATAGTGGGGGCGGCCGACAATGGTTGGACACATTGGTAGCATGGTGGTGTGTTGTCGCACGCCATGGAAGGAGGTCATGGCAGAGGGGGACCTACACCCTGTGGGTCCCACAGACAGGGGGTGTCGTCATGTTGCACCGCCGTTACAAAACCAAATGGACTTTTTTCCATTCAAGAATGGGAAAGACCCCCACATGGTCCACCTAACTGGTGGGCTGCGCCAGCTAGCGGGCTGAGCCACCAGGCTGGCCGTGCCCATCCTATACGGTCCAGTCCGCGGTCCATTGGGTATAGCCCGTGGCTCATCCCACTAGGGCCAGCCCAGCTGGTTCGGGCCAGGCTGGGTCAGGCCTGGGATGAAATCAAACTATGTCAGATCAACCTGAATCAGGTCTGGCTGACTCAGTTTGGGGTGGGTTGTGTCGGTCTAACCGGGTCGGACTAAACCCAAATCCTTTTTAGCCCATATACGCTGACAAGGATGTATCTCAGAAACCAGACGTCCATTTGATGAACCGTCTACGTCGCTGGAATCCTTGGGACAATATGTCCATTTTGAAATACTCCACCTATGTTTTTGAGAAAGTTGTAGTACCATTGGGTTGGATCGATCCAGAATCTTATTGGTCCCTCAATACTAAAATACTTATAACTCATAGAACGGGTGTCCAATTGTCTCGCCATATATCGCATTGTAACCCTTATGACATGGAGGTACTTTGGGTTACTCATTTGTGGAACTTATTGGCAGTTGAAGTGTGGTTGATATCTTGAGAATTAGATTCTACAGAACTCAAGAACACTGAGTGTGGGGAATCCTGTGGCTGGAAGTCAACTGAAGAGAGACCCTGTGTGGATCAACATCATAGCAACCCTGTGTAGATCAGCATCATAGTGACCCTGTGTGGATCATCATTATAGAAACCCCTGTGTAGATCAAAATTCAAGTGACCCTATGTGGGTCAGAATCATAGCGAACCTGTGTGGATCAACATTATAGAAACCCTGTGTGGATCAACACTGCACAACCTGAAGAGGACCTTCCTTACAGTGGCCCATCCTGGATCAACGACATACGACCCAGTGTGGATCGACAATGGAAAAAATATTTTGTGGTTCCATTGTTTAAACTTCCTAACAGAATAAAAAGATATATCTGAAGACTAATCATCTGTATTTCTGAACTCTGAGTTGAATACCTTGTTTGAGATGTCTCTACTTTGTACTTTGTTATTGTGGTCATGCTTTGTAGTTTTTCCTTTGTGGAATTTTGGGAGACCTTCGGGGGTCTTGGGGACGTTAAAGGGTATTTTTATACTCACCCATGCATGGGATTCACCCACACCATGTTGTATCTTATGGAGACGACGAGAAATTTGGATGAGACTTTAGGGATCCAAGACCAGGTGGTACATGGTGGTGACTGGTTGACGTGGAGAGCTACAGAGACTATTTGTAGCTACCCTTCAGGAAGGATCCCTAGTGGATGATCTCAAGATTTGTTTTCTATTGTAGTTGTATCTTTTCAGTTGGGCTTGTATTCCAGACCCTTAACATTCAATACACATTTTTACTACTATAGTTTTACTATGTGGTTTTCATCTTGTCGTGTTCTTGGTCTGTGTGTTTGCAGGTTTAAAGGAAATAGCTTCCCACTTTCAGGGATATTCCTTTCCGGTGCTTGTCGCCAACCCCTAGCCTAAGGAAGGCGCGTTGGGGTAGTCACAGCATGGGCCCCGGGGTATGGGTCATGGCATTTAAAAATATATGAATTTTTTAAAAATTAATAAAATTAATTTTTTTTAAATATAAATGATAATATAATTTTTATCAAGTCAAATATGTTTTTTATAAGGGTTTGAAAAGTGTTAGGGTCAAAAAAATCATCATTTCTATGTAAATGTTTATTCTGGTTTTAAAAGTGAAAATTAAAATTTTTAGAAAATTATTTTGATGAAATAAATATTATTTTTGGAATCATTATTTAATAATTATCCAATGCTGAATTTTTCATCAATTTTTGAGACACCTAAATTTTTGTGTAAAAAATAAAATAGTATAAATATATATTGTGTATTATGACATCATAATGTCTAAAACAAGGTTTAATAAATGAAATAAAAGGTTAAAATCAGAAAATATATGATTCTACATTAAAATAACATGATTTTTAGGTTGTTTTATTAATTTTTTAGAGTCTTTATGAATCCTCCAAAACCAATATGTTGACCTCACCTTTTTTGATAATCCCAATTATGCTTTAATATTCTTTGATAATCCCAAATAATTTTTATCTATATATTAATTCTTTCAATCTATGAAATCCTACTATTAAGTTGATAAAAATATCAAAATAATCATTGGAATATGTTAATCCATGTTTATCTATGTTTATACATACTTTGAAATAATTTTAACTCAATCTGGATATGTTTTTCATAGAATAGATAAGTGTTAAGTCCACTGGTATGCATAAGTCCACCGGTATGCACATAGCTACTGATACAGACAAACAGATACACTGCTACTGATAAATCTATGTACACTAGTACACAAGTCTACTGATATGGATAAGGTCACCGATATGCATAACAGCTACCGATAAAAGAAGATATACCGATAGAATAAGTCAACTGGTATGCACATGTAGACTCATACAGACCTATTGGTACATAGTCTACCGATAAGTAAAGGTCACTGATAGACCATGTTTCCTGTGACACAATGTCACTGGTACATAGTTACCAATACAAGCTACCGATACAAATAGACAGACATAGAACTACCAATACGAAGTCCACCGATATACAAAGACAAAGTCTACCGATACAAGTCTGCTGATACATATTCCACTAGTAAAAAATATATACCGATAGTAAGAGCTACCGATACATAGAGATACCATTAAAAAGGGTAACAACTACTGATATAGAAGAAATATCAATACAAGCTCACTGATACTAGGAGATATTGATGGAAGCCAATAACCATTTCTCTAAAATATATTTGTATTTGTTTATTTAGCAACAGTCATATTTGATGATTATAATGCACCTACTATTAGTTAATGATAGTGGTTGTAATTTTGGGAAATGTACCTCGTACCTATAAAAAGGTAATCATTCCCATTGCCGAAGCTGAAGATATAAAATGGAACCTCGAAAGCAACCAGAAAAGATACGCATATATAAAATAGAGAGGCTACATCCTTACTCTCTCTTAGTTGAAGAATAGTGGACATAAACGAGGCCATTCATACAAGAAGAGAACATAAGATGAACTTTAGTCAAGGAGTGAACAACTACAACAATCTCTTCATGCACTCAAGTTGATCAAACTGAACCTGAATGTTAAGGAAGAAAACGAAACACTATTTTTAGAAAAAAACCATAGAAGGACTTAGAAGCATTTCTGATTAATAAAAAGGAGTCCAGAGCTGCACATCAAATCACTAGAGCATTCTAAAACTCATAACTACTCTCTATTAGTGATTCTTTTACTTAATTTTTGACTAGTGTGTATACTCTGTATATTCCATACACACACTGTCTCCTGTGCTAAACTGAATGATTTCTAGATCCTCACACAATCGTTTCTCTATACTCTTGTATCCTACAGTGGATAGTGGTAGAGGTCAAGTGCGACCTGTATAGCCTCTATGCTATTGTTTGGTTTCCCATGTAGAACTGTGGTAGAGGTATGATAGGGAGTCTGATTTAACTTAATGCTATTCGACCATATATTATGTTTAGTGTGTGTATGTGTGCAAGATTTCAAGCTAATGCAAAAGAGTCACACTTTCTTACTGTTAAAATAATTTTCAAATATCTTGAACATACTTCTAACTTAGGATTATTTTATCCAAAAGGACAATATTTTGATTTAATAATATATTTAGATGATGACTTTTCTGGTTTCAAGTTAGATAGAAAAATCACTTCTGGAACATGTCATATTCTTGGTAAGTCCCTAGTTTCTTGGTGTAGTAAAAAGCAGGACTTTGTTGCATTGTGTACTATTGAATAAGAGTACATTGCGGCTAGTAGTTTCTATGAAAAAATTATGTGGATGAAACATACTTTGTTGGATTACAGATATCAGTTTAGACATGTCTCTATAAATCGTGATAACACTAGTTCTATTAATATCTCTAAGAATCTCGTGTCTCGCTCTAGGACCAAACAAATTGATGCAAGGAACCACTTTCTGAGAGATCATTACCAAAAGGGTAATATAACTCTAGAATTCATAGGTACTAAACATCAATTAGATGAAATTTTCACCAAAACTTTATGTTCGGATAGGTTAAGTAACATTAGACATGAGTTAGGAATGATAGACTCTGTTTAGCCAAACCTCACTGTTAGAATCCTCACTGTTAGAAACCTCACCGTTAGAAACCTCACTGTTAGAAACATAACCATTAGAAACCTCACTATTAGAAACCTCACTATTAGAAAACTCACTATTAAAAACCTCACCGTTATAAACCTCATGGTTATAAACCTCACCGTTAGAAACCTCACTATTAGAAACCTCACCATTAGAAAGCTCACCATTAGAAACCTCACTGTTAGAAACCTCACCGTTAGAAACCTCACTATTATACCTCACTCATATGAACCTCACCGCTATACCTCATTGTTATTGGACCTCACCATTAGGAATCCTCACCGGTATACCCTACCATTAGGATTATGCTATTTTTAAACTTTTGTATCTTTAGCCGCCTGAATTTGTATCATTTATATTTTAATTATTATGTTTTTTTTTTGAGATTCCTAAATGATAAAACCTATTATACGACCTCTCTCAATCCACCTCGAACCCTTTACTTTCAATCCTTAGCTCCAAAATCTTTGAACCCTAAGCCTTGCGATTCACAAAATGGAAAGAGTAAAGAGACCATCAGTAAGTGAGAAGGCTACTGAGCCGAATGCCAAGATACTCAAAGGAGAGTCTAGTGGTGGGAGTGAAGTGAAGAAACCAATTAATCCACATCTCATTCAAAGGGAAATAGTAGTTGAGAAAGATCTGTGTGCGGAATGGTTGATGTCAAGAAAGTCTTTAGTTATGGAAGTACTGGAAGATCCAAAATGGGTAGAATGATTCTCGAACAACAATGGCCCCTATTTTCTAAAGTTGGTAAAATAATTTTATGAGTTTTTTTGTTTTGAAAAATTATAAGCTAAGAATATAATGGTTTCAGTTGTGAATGGAAAGTAAATATCATTTTCTTCTGTAGAGTGGGATGAGTGCCTGAAAGTTCCACATGAATGAGAGTTTGGGTATTTCTCGTAATTAGTACCTCCTACAAGTGACATCTTTGAATATGAAGCGGCTTTGGAAGAATTAATAGGAGATGGTACACCAAGAAAGGTAGTCGCTGCATAAATGGATGTAGAGAATCATTTAATATTCAAGTTTATTCAACATGTGCTATGTCCAAGAAGAGTGGACATTGCAAATCTGAAATACCAAGATATTTATTTGTTTCATCTGTTAAGACATGGTGTTAAGGTGAATCTGTGTAGACTATTAATGACTTAGATTGAGGATATTACTAAGCCCAAATCAAAGTCCAATGCTTTATTCTTTGCAAATTAATTTTGGTTATGATCAAAGTGAAGGGAGTAGCTGAGTCTTAGGATGATATAGTAGTGGTAAGGAACAATTTTTTCATCACTATCACTATATGTAAATACATGAAGATCAATTGGAATCCATAGAGAGGAGAATGGGCCAGTGATGTTGAGAATCTATATAATAAGTTTAATCTTGTGGATCATCCTTATAGGCCTAAGGATGTGAGGGATCCAGGTCTAGGACTTGATGAAGAGGAACCTCAGTATAGTGATGATACTGATGAAGAGGATACCTCTGTTGCTGATGGAAGGGATTCAGACTTGACTCCAAGTCCTATTGCTGAAATTGTTTCATCTGGAAAGGAAACAGTCTTGGAAGACAGAAATGAAGAAGCACCTATTGATGAGGAAGACCAGACTGCCCCAGAGAATGAAGAAGAAAGAGAATCTGAAACTGAAGCATCTACTTCTACCACCTTGAGTTTGAGTCTATTGATTGGAAGTAGTGCTGTGCTAGAGGATGTTATTGATGAATTAGATAGACATGAACCTATTTCTGAGAAGCCTCTTTCTGTTGGAGATATGGATATGGTTGTGGAAGACTCTTCTGAGGAAGAACGAGCTGCTGAGGGTGTTGTTGCCTTACATATACTGGAGAATTCACAAATTGAGGGGGAGCATCCAACTAGACTTGGAAATGTTTCAGTAGCTGATGGAATTAAAATTTGGGTAGAAGAACTTGGTTTTGTTGTTTGTGGGTTAGACTATCATGATTCTAAAGATGAGACACCCATGAATAGACCGAAAGTTAACTATGATATATTTTCTGAGTTATTACCTGAGGATGTGGTATTGAAAGATGATCTAGACCAGTTGAAGTCTGGTCTTCAGACCTCCTTTGTGGAAAAGATAAGAAGAATGGAAGCCTCATTAATATAATCCATTCAATCTGTTGTGAATGAATATGTGTCTAGTATTGTGTCAGAAAGAGAACCTGTAGTTTTTCCTGACAATTTGTTTATTAAGGTTGATCTTGAGTCTTTAAAGGATGAGTTGAAGGAGACTTGGACTACATCTGTTGCAGATTTAAAGAGATATTTTGTTGAAGAGGTAACCAAAATTGAAATATCTTTTGAAATCTATCTTGGATTTACTATGTCAACCACTATGATAGAGATGATGAATGAGATCAGAGTATGTCATACTCAGATTGAGATCTGGAGAGGAGCCGTTGTTGCCTTGAAGCTGTCTGTTGCTTCTCTGACTACCTTGAGTAGTTTTCAAGCTCAAATGAATACTGATATCAATTACATTAATGGTGTATTAAGGAAATTTGTGGATTTCTTTGAAGCTTTTAATAAGTCTATCAAAGAGCTTGTGACCACTCAGGATTTGGTTGTCTAGAAGCTAATAAGTAACTTAACCCAATCATTCAAGGAGACTGCTGTATTCACTGTCAAACCTCTTGATTCATCCAGTGCTTTTGTCGATGTCGATCAGTTTCAAGTAGTGATGAGAGAAGATCTTGTACAATCTTCTACCAGTGGCTCTGTAGACTCTACTTCCTTGACCCAAGTGGTGACTACCACTAGGAATATAATGAAAATTGTTCAGGATTTTATGATGGAGGCCACTGCATCTCAAAAATAAGTAAAGGACAAAGTGGATTACTACTTCCAAAGGGTTTATACCATGAATCAGCTCAAAAACCATTTCAAGCTTATCTTAGAAAACATGAAGCTGCCCCCAGTCACTAAAACTTTCAAAGAACAAGTCAAAAAGCTCAGGGAGTTGAATCCAACTCTAGAAAAGTTTATGGAGAACAAGGATGTCTTTATTTCTACTATGGAAAGAAGAGGAGGAATCATTATGGATGTTAGGAATCTGTTGCTTCCATTTTTGCATGTAGACAGTACTCCTATCATTTCACCTCCAACACTATCTTCCTCTGCTCATTCTGCCTACATTCCTCAGATGACTCTAGTCTAAGAAATTCGGAGCCTCACTCGTCTGATCACACAGAGATCTACCCACTACAGGCCAGAGACAGTCTTTGTTGCTCAACCACCAGTCATGCTTTCTGGAATTCCCAAGCCTTCTACTGGGGCTAGCCAGCCTGAGTCTACATCTAAACCCAAATACAAATCCAAATTTGAAATTCAAGAGGTGGATTGATTAGTGTCTAGGACCTTTTATGGGAATCACATGTATTATTTTGGTTTACTTCTCTATTTCTATGTATTTTTTCCTCAAGTAATATATAAATGATTTCATTCTCTCTTTTACCTTCTGTTACTTCTCTTTTCTGGTATTTCCTTTCTGTCCCACTTTTTTCTAATCACAAAGGGGAGAAATAATATCTAAAGAGGAGAAATAAGGGAGAAATAATATAATAGGTGAGAAATATTACAAAGGGGGAGAACTAATATGAATAATCTTTATATTTTATGAGATAAATACATTTCCAACTGGTATATTTGTTTTATATTTTTTTCTCTGATACAGTTGTTGTATATCTCTGATAATCCCAAATAATGTTTATCTATATTTTAATTCTTTCAATCTACGACATCCGACTATTAAGTTGATAAAAATATCAAAATAATCATTGGAATATGTTAATCAATGTTTATCTATGTTTATACATAATTTGAAATAATTCTAACTCAATGTGGATATGTTTTGCATAGAACAGATAAGTGTTAAGTCCACTGGTATGCATAAGTCCACTGGTATGCACATAGCTACTGATGCAGACAAACAGATACACAGCTACTGATAAAGCTAAGTACACTGGTACACAATTCTACTGATATGGATAAGGTCACTGATATATATAACAGCTATCGATAGAAGAAGAGATACCGATAGAATAAGTCTACTGGTATGCACAAGTCGACTAATACAGACCTACCAGTACATAGTCTACTGATAAGTAAAGGTCACTGACAGACCAAGCTTTCTGTGACACAAGGTCACTAGTACATAGTTACATATACAAGCTACTGATACATATAGACAGACAGACAACTACCGATACGAAGTCCACCGATACAGAATGACAAAGTCTACTGATACAAGTCTGCTGATACATAGTCCACCGATATAAAAGAGCTACAGATAGAAAGAGCTACCGATACATAGAGCTACCGTTATAAAGGGTAACAACTACCAATATATAAGAACTATCGATACAAGCTCACTGATACTAAGAGCTACTGATGGAAACCAATCACCATTTCTATAAACTCTATTTCTATTTGTTTATTTAGCAACATTCATATTTGATGATTTTAATGCACCCGCTATTAATTAAGGATAGTGGTTGGAATTTCAGGAAACATACCTCATACCTGTAAAAAGGTAATAATTCCCATTCCTGGAGCTGAAGATATAAAAGGGAACCTCAAAATCAACCAGAAGATATACACATATCTACAATATAGAGGCTACATCCTTACTCTCTATTACTTGAAGAACATTGGACATACACGAGGCCATTCATATAAGAATAAAACATAAGCTGAACTTTAGTCAATGAGTGAAGAACTACTATGATCTCTTTATGCACTCAAGCTGATCAAACTGAACCAGAAAGTCAAGGAAGCAAACAACAGTTTGTTTTTAGAAAAAAACCAGAGAATGAATCAGAATCATTTTTGATTAATCAAAAGGAGTCTAGAGCAGCACTTCAAATCACTAGAGTATTCTAAAACTTAGGTCTACTCTCTCTTAGTGATTCTTTTAATTAATTTTTGACCAGTGTGTATACTCTGTATATTACAAACACACACTGTCTCTTGTGATAAAATGAAGGATCTCTAAATCCTCACACAATCTTTTCCCTATACTCTTGTATCCCACTGTGGATAGTGGTAGAGGTCAAGTGTGACCTGGATAACCTGTCTGTTGTTGTTTTGTTTCCCATGTAGAACTGTGGTAGAGGTCATAGGACCTAGACAGTCATTGTACTGTTGTTTTACCTGATCTAGGGTGTTGATCAAAGTTTATATAAACTATTTGAGAGGACTAAGTATCGGCTTGAGACTGAACCTCTTGGTTATATCTGCTGTGCTTATTTATTTTGTTTTAAACTATGTGGAATCTTCCTCTGCTAAGTACATTGAAATATAAATCTATTTTAAAGTAACACTAATAATTAAACTAGAAAGTGTTAATGACTTTTGTTAGTCAGTAAGTTAGTTTCAAAAGTTAACTAGTCTTCAGATTGAGTTAACTGATAAATAATCGATCTCTTGAGAAACTAATTGAATATTTACAATCTTTATAAATTCACTATAGTTTAATTTTTATTTAATTTGGGGTATTTTAATCATAAAGTTTTTAACTTAGATTTTAATTGGAACTCAATTCACCCCCCTCTTAAGTATCCACTCCGACCAATAATATATTATATTTTAAGGTTTTAAATAATTTCTTTATGAACATGAGTCACTTGGACATCACCAAGGGTAATATGTTAATGATTTTAGACATTGTACTAATAAAATATTGAAAAAAACTCTTTTTTTTGTAAAAATAAAGGGCGAAAACCTTGGGAAGTATTGTGGTTTTTTATTACTTTTTTATATAGAGACCAAAACCTAATTTTGAGAAATAATAAATAACTCCCCTATCTTTTAATATATAAATCCACCCAATATCCCCTTTCAATTCACTAAAAAAACTTTTATCACATCCTTACTCTTTCAAAACCTCTCATATTCCTTCAAAGGTGCCTCTAAGCTCTCTATAATCTCCTACCATGATTTTGGCATCAGCCTCTCAAGGTAAGAGATCCTTTCCTTCTTCTATTTAGTCAAGCATCTTCTTTATTTTATGCATTTTATTTATAATACCTAATTTTGGGATTGGTTTTTTCAAATTTTTATTACTGTAAATTTTATTTCTAAATAATTAGATAGCCCATTCTCTCCCATGAAACCATTTTAGGAATATTTAAGTAGTAACATCCCGATATTTTAAATGAAGAAAATTATATTTGATAGAATAATGGACAAGAAAAACTATGTTCATCTTGTGTTACATGACACACTCATTTTATCTTGTGTTTCATGCAAACCTGAGTTTTTTATATTTGATATCATATTCTACATGCAACTTAGAACTTAAATGAGCAATGATATATATTACTGTTATAGCCTAGCTGTTAAATTAGTAGGGATGAATAATATTTACTACATTATGAAATATATAAATATATATTTATATAAATTCCTTAATCGATATAAATTATTGATAATTTTTTAATAAATAATCAATCAATTTTTAGTAATTTGATTTTATTCTTTTAAAATATGTTTTCTTCCAAAAAATATTTTTATTTCTTTTCCTGAAAAAAATGTTACAATCAATTTTTAAAAATTTTAGAAAATTTATTTAATAAAATGAACTTAATTTTTGGAATCGTATTATCAAATTTTACTTTGGCTGAAATTTTGGAATTTTTTGGAACATATTGATTTTTCGGTGAATAGTGAAAAATACCAATTTTGGTAAATGGTTGACTTATCTTGGAAAAATATATGGTCGAATAATTCTAATGTGTGGGTCAAGAACTTAATCAGAATTTTTTTGAAGAATTTATAGATATTAATTTAGGGAATTATTTAGTTTACTACTGAATTTTTATGATTAATGTATTATTTGGTGGTTTACTTGTTATGGGAATTATCTAACCTTGTGTTGGCCATTTTGGTTTTCGTTAATGTTTATGATAGAAGGAGTAAATTTTTGTCCCTTTTATAGTCATAATATTTATTCTTCATTAATGAAAAATTCATCTGGAATACTCATTATTAAAGAAAAATATGAGATTGTGGTAGAAATTGATTGATGGATGAGATTTTACTCATCAATTATATTTTCATATTATCATAGTCTAGATGGTAAGATTGTTCCTCAAATCTAGGAAAATGATCTTGAAAAAATAATTTATCTTTGTAACTTCATATACAATGAATCATATGATCTTTTAGATCATCATATATTTGTGGTTTTTAGGCCCTTAACTTTCCCTTGATCATTCGCTTGCTTGTGATTAATAACCTCAATCACCCTCTATAATTATTTACACTTTTACTTTATTCCCACCTATGTTATCCTATTTGGAAACCTAGTAATAAATTATTACATATGACCTTTGTAATTCCCTCTCTAAATTATTAATTGGGTGTTTTATTAACCCTTTTTATGATGTGGTTTTACAATAAAAATATTTTTAAATGTCCAACCTTTGATTACCGAAATAAAGTTCAAATTATAAGGACATAATTTATTAAAGGGGGTAGGATGTAGCACCCCAATATTTAAAAAGAATAAAATTATATTTGATAGCATAAAGGACATGAAACACTATTTTCATATAACCTATTTATTAAAGAGGAGGATATGAATAGTATTAAATAATTTATCAAATACATATATATATATATATTTTTTTTCTTACTCAATATAAATTATTGATATTTTTTTAAAATAATCAATCAATTTTTAATTAAGTGATTTTATTCTTCAAGAATATGTTTTCTCCAAAAATTATTTTTATTGATTTTCATGAAAAAAATTTCATAATAATTATTTTTAATTTTATAAAATTTATTTTATAAAATTAAATTCATTTTTTTATTGGAATAACAAAATTTACTTTGGGTTAAATTTTATGATTTTTGGAAAAAATTGATTTTTTTGGTGAGTACTGAAAAATACCAATATATGTTAAAAAGCCTTTTTTTCAATAAATTAATTAATTTGAAAGTACCAATAAGTTTTGATTTTTTTAATTTAACCAAATTTATATTTAATTCACTTAATTACTATTCATCAACTTTATATTTTATTTTAGTATAAGTTTGTTTTTTGTTTTAAAAATGGGTTTTTCTAAAAACTGTTTTAAAATGAATGATATTTTTCAATTTAAATTAATTGTAATAATCTATAATGGGGAATGTTTTAAATGAAATTTATATATTATATATAATTAAATATTAATTTAGTTTCATACAATGATTATTATTAATCAGAGAGTTAATATAGAATCATCCTTTTTTAAATACTTTTCTTAAAAACATGTTGTCTCTTAGTGCCTATAAGATTAATATTAAATTAAAATTTTCCACTTATGTGAATTGAATTTTAAAAAATGGAGTCCATATTCGTAATTATAATAATTTATTGTTTTTAATAAGTGAAACTTAATTTTCGACCACAATGGTTATTGAAAACTATTAAAAATAATCACAATGATTGAGGTTAAAAACGAGTTTACCAAGGGATTAAAATTTAAACCTAAGGAGAAAAATGACCTAGAAAATTTAAAAAAAATCCATTTTCTGGATATATTTAGACACTTATAACATTAGGTTCTATTTTTATGATTTTTTGGGACACTTTTCCATGAAATAAACCTAAATAATTAGTTAAGTAAAGAAAGAGAAAAAAGGAACACTTTTTTACTTTTAATTTCTATAAGCCATGGGATAGGGAAAAACATATATTGGGTTATATATATCATTATTAAAACTAAAGGAGTTTTTTTATCATTATAATTTATATTTAGTTTTTATAGATTAAATAATAACTTATAATTCTTAAGGAATGTCAACATAGTAATTATTTAGTTCATAATTAACTAAAATAAATGATACTAAAAGTATTTAAAGTGAATTAAATTGAATGAATTGTTGTATTAAATTAATTTTTATATTAATATATCATTTTAAATAGTATTTAACTCAATATATTCAGATTCTATATTTTTATTGATATTTTAAAATTTAATTAAATAATGTCAAAATTGACATTAATATTATTTTATAATAACTGATATTTTATTAAATGATTTAAAATTACTAAAAAATCATATATTTTACCAAGTGATTTTAAAATGTTAATAAATATAAAATATGTTCCATTAATGGACAAATTTATCTTTTATAACGAACATATTGACTCCAAAATAGTAAACAAATTGTAAGCATGGTTATAGTTGAAGTAGTGTTTTTGCACATTACATGAATTTCTATTAAAATTAATGTCTAGCACACGTTTTTTATTTTATAATTTTTATTTAATATTTATAATTAGTGGGAATAAATTTTATGATAATTATCACTTCAATTTAGTCTTAATTGATAAATTAATAGGGTTAGGAAACTAGTTACCTTAATGAAAACCCAAATTAAAAAAATATGAAAACATATGATATAAGGAAAAAATGTTTTAAACATATTTTTATTTGTGTGTTAGAGGTTTTTATTGACCATATAATACCTAGATAACTTTAATTATTAATTTTTGATTCACTTTCAATAGTTTTTACGTCCCAATAGTAAATACTTTTTAGTATTTACAAGAATGTCACTCCTCCTCTACTATAAAAGGGAACTCACTCCCATCATTTATTCACACCTTGCAAGCCATTTGGATCATCCAAAATATGAAAAAATAACTTCAAAACTCCCATAAAATCATCCTAGAAGCATTATTTTTTGTATAAATCCAACCATTCAGGGATTTAGTTCAATATTAAGGAGGATACCCGAAGAAGAGGTAATGTTCTTCAATGAGCATTTTAATTTTACTTCTACACCTCCTTAAATTATTATTTTATCATGATCATATAATAGCCAAAATATCTTACATATAATTAGTTGTTTTTATGTTAAGGTTACTAACTGAAAAAGCACACACTTCCATTAAATGGGTTACAAAATCATCATTCGTGTGTATGACAGACTACCACCTCACGAACCGATGTCATTTGTTTTTCTATTACCACATATCAATGTTGGGAATAATAAAGGATATAATGTTTATATATAATATTTATAAAATAAATATTCCTATAGAGTCATTATATCATATATACCATTTTTTACATTCCATACCATAGGGGATATGACAATGTTATTCACGTGTATGTCAGACCATCATCTCACGAGTGATGTGAAGCGTTTTTCACTAACGCTTTACATAGAAGGTAATAAGCGTGAATTAAATGAATTTATATTCTATAAATGGAATAATTATGATATTAATGGAATTATTATCTTTCATTAAATATAATATATCATTTTCTTTATTACCTTTTCAAACATTGAAAAAGTGATAACATCGTTCGTGGATGTGTGGACTACCGCCTCCTCAAAGCGTTGTGATTCCAAAAAAGTGATGTATATATAAGTATTTATATTTAAATATAATGATATTTATGATATAATTATCAATCTAGAAATATTAAATATTACTTACCTTCATTCCATAATGATCATTATAAAATAAAAACAATACTCATGTGTATGTACAACCTACCGTCTTCATGATCGCAATATTAGTTCATTTTTCATAACCATATTTCATGATTTGTTTTGAAATTATAACATAAATATGACAATAATATCATTATTATTATTCTAGATATGTTTAAATAATGAAATTTTTTACTATAGTCAACCAATCAAAGTCATTTTTGACACATAAGCCGGATATGTTCAAAACAACCAACTTAAACTTAATAGATGAAGTAATTATATATAAAATGTTTATAAGTGGAGTAAAAACTAATAATAAACTTTAAAATGTTATCAAGAAATTAACTAATTAACATAATTTTATTAATTGGGAAGATAAGAAACAATTGTGATGAATTAGACTTAAGGTAAAGGTTTTTAGGGTCTCACTTTTATTTCTGTGAGATATATGCCATATTCACTACATTTTTTTTGTGTGGTGTATATATTGAAAATGAATATATTTTATTATTATAATTAAATTTATGGTGATATATATATATATCCCTTTTATTCTCTCAGTTTCATGGGATTTACGATTTCAAAGTTACTAAAGTGGTAATGATTTTGGTCACATTTTTCCTTTGTTGAGATGATTGTTATGTTATACACCAATCTTCTTTAATAAGGTATACATATTACTCCTTTGAAATTTAATATAATTAATATCTATATTTTAATGATATTCTATGTTTAATTTAATATTATTATTTCATTGGGATTATTATTCTAAGTTTCCAAAGTGGTAAGAGTCTTTTTTTTACAATCTCATCGTTTATCAGGATTGTCTACGATTACATCTCCAATGCTGATGTCATGAATGAAATTAGGTCCTCATCAAACCAATTCCTAACCTGGTTTGTGGTAAGTCCCAAAGGTAATTCCTAATCCCCATGGTCTGGAACAAGTTCCCAAGGTATCAAAAATAATAATTGGAAAAAATTTACCTGAATAAATAAATATAAAACAATTAGTAATAAGAACAAATTAAAACAAAAAAAAACTGACGACCAAACAGTCCCTCAAACTAAGTACAAATTTAAAGTTTAAAACTTGAAAAAAAAACCCCAAAAGGGACTATAATAGAGTAAAACCAAAAATCCAACTCAAACCTCCATGCGACATGAGGATTCACATCCCCAAGCCACCTACACCAACATGCATGAGAAAAAAAACTACAACTCGGACCACCATCGCTAAGCCCGATGCCTCGACCTGGAATATAAAAGAAACAGGATCTATATACACCCAAAGGGGTACGTAGGGTGTGATCCAAGATCCTAGTAGGATTACACCGATAAAAAAGTTTCCACACAAAATTATTAAATGGAAAATACATTTGAAATTTTAATTTAAGAAAATAAATAAATGCTTGAACAGTTTTAAAGAAAACAAGTTCAAAGAAAACCGTTTCAAATTGAACAAATTAAATTAAAACACACACACACTAATTTTTTTAAAATAACCAATGTATCACACTGATGAGCGTAAAGTAACCAAGGAACACGAAATATGTGAGAGTCCTCATGGGCGTTAGGTAGCTTGGGTCCCTAAATATTTGTGTCTTGGTGAAATATGGCCTACAAACCACGACCCATAGAAAACATGGCATAGAAACCATGACCCTCAGTAAAAGTGGAAAAGAAACCATGAAACTTAGTAAAACGTGGATTAGAAACCATGAACCTCAGTCATTAATTTGTCTAATTAGTGTTGTAGTCATCAATACTACTAAGTGAAACAGGGCCAAATCCACCCCCGAATCACTAGCCCACCAGTCTTGTCCACCCTCCTAGCTACCTGGGCTTCTCGCTTTGCACTCAAACAAGTTTAGAGTTCATGTCATACATCACACTTATGCATAAAATACAAACAGGGTATTTACACACATAAAATCACCATTTTCACACTCAACCCCTCTCTTAAAACCATACCAACTCCAAAAAGCATTTTAAAACTTAACCCGCATAGGTTACACATTCAATTAAACCATCTGCACAGTTTAAATAGACTAATAATTAAAAAAACCACAACTTACACACAAACATACCATTTTGAAATAAGATTCACACAAAAAAATTAACCAAACATGTTTCACAATGTTGATATAATTCAATAAACTATTTAAAAATTTTAGAAAACAATGTCCACAGGGTATCAAGAGAACTTTGACACAAAACCCACTCAAAAATATCTTTTATGATCAAACTCACAAAAAAACATTTCTAAAATGAAATTATCAACCCTTGTACATTTTAATAAACCAACAACCCAATTTAACAAAACACTATTTGATGACATAATGTGGATTTTTATTAAAAACACACCATATATCATAGGAACATACCACTTCAAAAATCAAACGCACAATAAACACTCTTAAAACTATTTTCACACCTCATTAACAATTTAATAAATCAATTAAATAGTTAATAGAACATTTCCAATGATAACAAGAATGTTTTACCACAAAAATACACTCAAATGAAACTCTTTGAAATCCAATACACACTAGAATATTCTCCACACACCATTCACATTATTTAAATATTTTGAAAAATCACTTATCAAGTTCAATAAATAATTTTCACTATTTAATAAATTAATTACTCAATTTATATAACAAATAAAAATAAACGATTTAACATGAGTTTTCAGAAAAAGTGGGATCTATAACATATAAAAATTCTAAATAATTAAATAAGCGAAGAAATTCATCAATTTCTAAAAACTAAATTTGCACCAAAAAAATAATTTAAAATATATACTAGTTTAATTAAATGTAAAAATTAATTCATCAATTAATAATAAAACATTTAACCACCTACCTCGGTGTAGACTAACTTCCTAAATTTGGTGCACAATGTCCACTGTACTTCAATCGATCCCCAAATAACCTTAGTCTTTTTCCAAATTCCAGAATTTAGACCAATTATATCCCTATTGGACCCTAAAATCAAAACATGAGACCATTTTTACCCAAAATCAAACCAAATCCACACAAAAAGAGAAACCCCTATGGATATTAGAAGAAAACATACTAGCACGAATAGAACCCAGGAGAAAAGAGAGGGGTTGTCAGAGGTGCGGTGCATCAGAAAATAGAGGTGGTGCACAGCTGTGCAAAGGGGAAAAAGGTAGTGAGGCATATGTGCGATGCGAGGCAGTTGAGGAGAGGTCATGCACACGAGTGAGGGGGGCAGAGAGGCAATTCCAGATGGGATTAGGAGGGTCGTTACTCGAGGAGTTCAAAGGGGAGGTGATATGCACGGGTATCTGTCTAGAAGAAGGAGGGAACATGGCGGTTTAGTGCACTGGAGGAGGCTAGCAAGGCGGAGATGGATGGGTGCAAGACGGGTAGGTCAGCTCTGGACGGAGAGAGTAATGGTATTTGTGGATCATAGGTGAAGGAGTGGGGGGAGATAGTGCGGTTTTGGGTAGGGTTAGGGGGGAAAGAGTGGGGCGACGAGAAGAGGGGTGAGGTAGAGAATGAGGGAAAAAAAGTAAAGGAAAAAAATGAAAAAAAATGAAGCCTAAAATAAAAAAATAAAAAAATAAAAAAAGAATATAATTTTTATATTATTAATAATTATTATAACATGTTAATAATTTCATAATTATACTAGTTTAATAATTTATTTTCACTAATAATAGTAATAATAACAATTAAAAATTTTAATAAAAACAATAATGTTAATAAATTTATAATGATAAAAATGACTTAAAAAATGATAACCTAATTAAATTGTTAATGAATATAATAATAATAATAATCATAATCATAATATTGTTATTATTATTATTATTATTATTATTTGAACAATTCTAAAATAATTGTATTTTTTAGCGTTCACTTTAATTTTTATTCGGTCAACTAATTAATTAACCACACACTGGGAAGGCCACATAGTGGTCTGGCGATGCCAAATGGCTTCGACCATGCCTTGCATGCACATCAGACATTACCACACTAAAATGATCATTTTCTAATAAAACCCAAAAAATCAACTCGGGCCCGACCTGCACCTCGACAAAATTTTTTTTTTCAGATAAAATTATAAGATAAAAACTAAAATCAAAATCACTACTGATGTGCAAAGTCCGAGTGTGGAAATTCTCCCCAACATGACAATTTCTACCCCCAGAAACTCCCAAAAGACATGGAAAACCCTATATTCCAAGCAATACCTTGAAGACACATAAAAAACCTCAATCACCCGAAGACTTGTCATTAAAAACACCCATAACCTAAAACTCCATAGATATCAAAACTAGAATCACCGAGAAAATAACCAATGACAAGGAACTCTCCTTCAATACAACTTTAACATGGAACACTCTGAACCCTAACTTAGGGAACATCAGGTCTCCCTCGAGACCTCCAAGAACACTCATAAAAAGACCCATTAATTTAGTTAACCAATTACCATGGTCAGGTTTGGGTGGAGCATAAGAAAGGGATTTCCCTTCCAAGAACACTTTGAAGATAGGGTTTTCTGGAAGTTCTTACTATGGTGGTCTCCCCACCATATTGGGATTCTTTTCAAAAATTGCTTCTCCAAAAAAAAAACGACTCACAAACCCAGACAAACCTCTAACATTGGATTAACCCCCCACTATCCCTAAGTTAAACCAAACCAACACAAGAGGAGACAACGGTGAGACCCGTAGTGGGTCTCCCCACCATTTTAGAATTTTACTAGTACCACAAAACCATGTAGGCATTCCTAGTTTACTTTCAGTGACACAGACTAAACTATTCATCACGAACCCACCAACACAGGACAACCTGCATGGATGACTCATATAATGGACCAAACTCCCCTTCGTGAGATGGTTTTGAACGTGGAAACCCCTAACCTAGAAGCAAACTGGACATGCACACATCAATCCCACAAGACATGATAATCTACAAAACAAGTACAATTTTGGTCCATAACTAAGCACAAGAAGGTTCACAGAGCACGCCCACTGGCTATATAAGAATACAGATTCTCCGAACCTCTTTAAGGCCCAAGAGGAACTCCCATAAATTAATACAATAGTAAGGATACAAGGGCTTCATGTCCGTCAAAAAAATGAAGCCTTCAGAGGTGATACCATAATAGGAAAATTTACGTTATATCCAACCCATTACTGCAGACGTAAGTTGGACCAAGATCATCTCACATCCAATGATTTTTTGACTGCCTGCAAGCTTCACCCCGAGACCTATGGATGGGTCCCTGATATCTGAAGCATCTACCGCCACACAGTCATAAGCTAACCACCTCTAACTGTAACTTCCTCCACTAGAAAAGAAACATACATACTTCTCCTCGTCTCCCAAGCAGCCACTCTATCAACATACCAACTGAGAACTGCCAAAAATGACTTAGAGTGCCCGATTGACCACACTAGAGAAAGGTGATTGAGTGATATGTCAAACACATGATGCAAACTGATAGAAGGGGCACTCCAAAAATAGGTCCCTTTGGTTCACACTCTCCCTCGAATGAGGAACCTGAACTTACCACAATATGAACAAGACCAATAACTATTACAAGCTTTAAACTGATTATTCCACACAACCTCTAGGGAACATGAAACTAGCTTATCAGATAGGTCAACACACCTACATCTTCACCTATTGATTGGTCGATCACCTACGAGATCCAATACATTCACTCACCTTCACTTACTTAGGTAAAACCAAGAAATGAGGCTAGTCTTTAGGATTTTTCAAGACATCCCCATTTGCAATGAAAACATAACAATCCCCGTTTACCAGTCTAGTACCGCTCCACTAGAAATACTTGAGAAAAATTACACCCACACAACCTTTGGAGTTTTTCCAAAATCAAAGACACTTCCAACTTTCCCAAACAACTCAACAATATTTAACTGACCTCAATGTCTATAAATAGTCAACACAGCCGATCAGAACCCAACTCTGCCACTCCAATGGGAGTATGGGCTGAGCCAAGAACTGGGAGACCTACTGGAAACCCATGAGACCTTTTTAGGGCGCATATCACAAAAAATAAACAAAAAAATATCCTTCCAAAAAACCAAGAATCTCACTAAATAAACATCCACATTCTAGACAAAAATCCAATAATTCCAATTTTAACACATCAATTCATTTTCAATGAAAAACAATCGCTTGAAAAACCAAGAACTGTACAATAAATCCCAAAAGATGTTTTTGAAAAAATTATCTTCACTCTGAACTCATAACCATTTTACAATTCCAAAAACCATTTAATTGCAAAACCCATTTTAGAGAAAAACCCTCTTTTTAGGAGACAAGAATCAACCTTTGAAATCAATCACTCCCCACTAATATTTTATGATGCCTCACAAATATCAATTTTCATGCCACTCAGGCTCCCATACACATGATCCACAAACTGTCCATTAATCACATCCACATGAACACACGAGCACCCATAGGAATACTACTAGAAAAAATAAGGATCTTCCGATTTCAAAACAAAACATTCCCAATATTCTAAGAATACCATTTTCTAAAACCATTTCCAAAATTCAAGGAAAAGTTTCAAAATTCTTCCCATTTCCAAAATAACTCACTTCAATTTCAAATAACCGAAGACATTCTTTTAAAAATTCTACTTTGAGAAATCAAACAAAAAATTCCAGAAACAATGTTCTAAAGAAATACACCTCAAGAACTCATGTCAAACTAACAACAAGAGAAAATAAGAGCAACCCTAAAGTCCACTTTCCTTTTAAAAAAACCTTTCCTACAAACACAAAACTGAATCAAGACATACTGAACACTAAATCACCTAGACAGAGAACTAGTGGTCATGCCTAACATGGCTACATGGTTTAGCAAACCATGCCATAGGAAAGCGCCAACCACTAGGAGTGTCGAACTGTACTCTCGGGCATCACATGGGTTGCTACTCCATGTGAGACCACATGTAGTACCAGTTTAGTCCTACCATCATCCCCCATCCACACAGACCAATTCCAGAATCCTAATTCTTGGACTACCCCTGGTTACTTATGGATCAGTATGAGTAAGAGTTTGCGATTCTCTTCCTTCACCAACCACTCAAGTACTGAAAGTCCTGTATCTGATCTACCTGACACCCCACATTAGATGAATAAATCTCCCTTTGATTCCACTTTTTCATGAACCAAATCGGGTCATCATCAAACTGATGCTTCACCCGGTCCTCAGCAAGGCCTGAAGGGCGTTCCTGATCCCCATGGACTAGAACAAGAGCACGGGGTATCAAAAATAAAACTTGTGAATGATTTAACTGAAAAAATAAATATAAAACAAATATAAAGAAGATTAAATTAAAAAAAATAGACAAATAAATAGGCCCTTAAACTAAGATCATATTTAAAGTTTAAAACTTGAACTAAAAACCCAAAAGGGACTAAAATAAAGGAAAACCAAAAATCCGACTAAAACCTCTACCCGACATGAGGAGTCACATTCCTAAAAAACCACCACCAACCTGCACAATGAAAACCACTACAACTCAGACCATCATCGCTAAGCTTGATGCCTCAACTTAGAATACAAAAGAAACATGATCTAAATACACCCAAAGGTGTATGTAGGGTCTGAGATAAGAGCCCAGTAGGATGACACTAAGAAAAATGTTCCACACATAATTATTAAATTAAAAATACATTTGAAACATTAATTAAAGAAAATAATTAAATGTCTTAATATTTTTTAAGAAAACAGGTTTAAATAAAATAGTTTCAAATGGAACAAATTAAATTAAAACACACACACATTTACTTGTTTAAAATAACCAAAGTGTCACACCGATGAGCGTAAATTAACCAAAGAGAACCAAATATGAAAGAGGCCTCATGGGTGTTTTCTAGCTTGGGTCCCGAGATCCTCATGTCTTGGTGAAATGTGGTTTATAAACCACAACCCTCAGAAAACGTGGCATAGAAACCACAACCCTCAGAAAACGTGGCTTAGAAACCATGAACCTCAGTAAAACATGTCTTAGAAACTAGGACCCTCAGTCATTCATATGTTTAATTAGTTTTGTAGTCATTAATCCTTCTATGTAAAATTGCATCAAACCCACCTCAGGATCTCTAGCCCACTAGTCTAGTCCACCCTCCTAGCTATCTGGGTTTCCCGCTTTGTTCTCAAACAAGTTTCAAGTTCTTGTCACATGTCACACTTATGCATAAAATCCAAACAGGGTACTTATACACATAGAATCGCCATTTGAACACTAAACCCCTCTTTTAAAACCATACACACACCAAAAATCATTTTAAAACATAACTTTCATAGGTTACAAACTCAATTAAACCATCTGCACAGTTTAAAGAGACAAATAATTAAACAAACCAAATTTTAGACACACAAATACCATTTTAAAATAAAGTGAACACTAAAACATTCTCCAAACATATTTCAAATCATTGATATAATTAAAAAAATATTTAAAAATTTTAGAAAACAATGTCCAAAGGGTATCACAAGACCTTGTACACAAAACCCGCTCAAAAATATCTTTTATGATCAAACACACACCAAAAAATTTCTAAAACGTAATTCGTAAACCTTTTACATTTTAATAAAATAACTACATGACTTAAAGAAACAACATTTGATGAAACAATGTGTATTTTTATAAAAAACGCACCATATCTAATATGAACATACAACTACAAAAATCATATGCATAATAAACACACTTAATACTATTTTCACACCACACAAACAATTTAATAAATCAATTACACACTTAATAGAACATTTCTATTGTGCATAACAATGTTTTACCAGAAAACTACACTCAAATTATTCTCTTTAAAATCCAACACACACTAGAATATTCTCTACACACCATTAACGTCATTTAAAAAATTTGAAAAATCACTTATGAAGTTAAATAAATCATTTACACTATTTAATAAATTAAATACTCAATTTCTAAAACAAATATAAATAAATGATTTAACAAGAGTTTTCATAAAAAATGACTCTATAACATATAAACATGCTACAAAATTAGATAAGTGAAGCAAGTAATCAATTGATAAAAACTAACTTTGAACTAAACAAACAATTTAAATAATTTTCTAATTTAATTAAACATGAAAATTAATTCATCAATTAATAATCAAACATGGAACCACCTACCTCGGTGTAGACCAACTTCGTAAATTTGGGGCACAAAGTCCATCGCACTTCAATCGCACCATAAATAAACTATGTTATACTCAAATTCAAGAATTTAGACCTAATATATCCTTATTGGACCCTAAAATTAAATCTTGAGACCATTTATTCCCAAAATCAAACCAAAGAAACAAAAAAAAAAAAAATTCCCTATAGAGATTGGAAGAAAACATACCAGTGAGAGTGGAACTGGGGAGAAAAGAGGGGGGGTTTCGGAGGTACGGTGGGTCAGAAAATAGGGGTGGTGCATAACTCTGAGAAGGGGAAAATGGTAGTGAGGCGATTATGTGGTGTGGGGCGACTGAGGAGAGGTCGTGCGCATGAGTGAGGGGGCCAGAGAGGCTGTGTCAGACATGAGAATGATGGGAATTGCTCAAGGATTTCATGGGGTAGGTGATGCATGTGGGTATCCGGATGGAAAGGGGTGGGTGCATGACGGTTAAATACGATGGAGGAGGCCCGCAGGGTAGAAATAGATAGGTGAAGGAGGGGCAGGTCAGTGTTGGATAGAGAGATCAAGGGGATGTGTGGCTCACATGTGAAGGGGAGGGGGAGAGAGGGTGGTTGTGTGTACGGTTAGTGGGTAAAGAGTGGGGTAATGAGAAGAGGGGTGTGGTAGAGAATGATGGGAAGAAAAGAAAAGAAAAAAGGAAAAAAAGAAAAAAATAAATGAAACCTAAATTAAAAAAAATTAAAAAAAATAATTGTAATAATAATAATAATAATAACTTGTTAATAATTTTATAATTATACTAGTTTAATAATAATTATCACTAAATTTTTTAATAATAATAATTATAAATTTTAATAAAAACATTAACGTTAATAAATTTATAATGATAACAATGACTTAAAAAAATAATAACCTAATTAAATTATTAATGAAGATGATGATAATAATAATAATCTTATTATTATTATTATTATTATTATTTATAAATTTATAAAATAATATTTTTTTAGGTTTCACTTTAATTTTTATTCGGTCAACTAACTAATTAACCACGCACTAGGCATGCTACACGGTGGTCTGGTGAAGCCACACAGTGTCATCCATGCCTTACACGTGTATCAGACATGACCATTCCAAAACAATAATTTATCATTAAAATGAAAAAACTCAAGTTGGGCCCGGCCCACACCTCAAAAAAACCATTTTTTTGTTAGATAAAATTATAAGATAAAAATTAAAATGAAAATGATTACCGATCTGCGAAGTCTGAGTGTGAGAGCTGAAATATTATAATTATCATGAATTATATTATCCTATGGTTATTCAAGATATTTTCATGTAATATTACCATTTTTCCACTCTTTGGTAATTAAAAATAATTTATAATTTTTTTTAGTACTACTTTGTTTCTCTTTTCTGTCAGAAGTATTTTTTCTTTCAAAACCATATTTTATATAAAAATTAACCTTTTTAAAATTATTTATTAATGCAATTTTCACACAATTTGTCCTTTTAAAAAAATCAAAGGAAACTTCTTATTCCTCTATGATCAAGTCACTTTTCAAACCATTTTACTATGAAAATTGAATGTTCTTTACAATATGCACGAAATTACCCACTGGAATGACTATCATTTATTTGAAGATTCCTTTAAAAGTATAAAAGCTTATTTTTAAAGAAAATGATTTCTTAATATTCTATAAATTCTTGGTTTTTCAAAAAATATTTTCAAAGAAAATGATTTTAAAAATTTCTTATGATTTAAAAAGTGATTTTCAAAAAGAAAATGATATTTTCTTCAAGAATTATTTTGATGATCTTTTAATGGTATTTCCATCCATCAACATTAAAAACCCATGTTTTTACTTATCCTACACTGGGGATATTTTTTAATGATACCATCCTCATTCTTTTGTGGATTGATTTAGATTGTTTTAAAAAGATTGTTATGGAACTTATTTATTTTTTATGAGTCAATCATTTTTCAAAGTGATTGTTATTGAACATATATATTTTTCATGGGTTAATCATGTTTCAAAGAGATTGAAATGAGATCAATTTATTTATATGGTTTAACCAGTTTCTAAAATAATAATGATATTTTCTGTTATTTTTATGATGAAATGTCTATGTACTTTATTCATGTTATGGTTCTTGGAAATATTATACGATAAGGTGTCCTAGATAGTGTCGGATGAGCCCATTACAACTTATATAACGGGGTGGCCTAGATAGTTTCAAGTGAGCTTGTTATTTCTTATACGATGGGGTGGACCAAATAACACTATGTGATCCATTTATAGATTATATAATGGGTATGTACAGATAATTCTCCAATGCATTGGGTGATTTTTATATTCAAACTTGGCCATATGTTTATTCCAATTAAAAATAGTTTTAAAAGGGTTTTATGAATATAATGTACAAAGTAATTGAAGTTTTTATTTATTTGTATGGGTTTATAATGTTTCTTTGTTTTCATATTTAATGATCCTGGTATTGATGGGTATGAGTTATTTTATGATTTTTATATTGTACTATGATTTATTTTTCATACCCTTTTTCACTTATTATGATAATTTATGACACGAAATTGTTAATGCTTATATTTACTCTTACTAAGCATTTAATATCACCCTTATTATGTTTTCCTCTTCAATGAGTTATAAATAATGAGGTTGAATGAATTATGTATATATGGGATTTCATGTAAATGATGTTGATGATCTAATGTGAAATAAAAAAATCTTGGTATAATGGGAGATGTTGTTCATATTTGTGAACCAGATGTTTGTGAATCCAAGTTGATATGAGTTGGTCCTAATTCTCTAAAACTCTAAACCCAAAAGGTCCATGGGTATGTAAGTGATCCAATATTACTCTTTTATGTTGAAAGTTTTTTATTGGATAAAATTGGTTCACCTTCTTTCATATCAAAGCCAAAAATTGGTTCACCTTCTTTGGCAGAAATCAAACCTTTCATGGATTTAGTGGAAACCTAAGTGGGATACCCGATGAAGAGGTAATGTTCCTCAATAAGAATATTAATTTTAATTCTTTATCCATATCATTAAATTATCCTTACTAAATGATAATATAATAACCTTAGTATATTCCATACACTGAGATGTTGTTATGTTAAGTTTCAGATCTAGAAACACACACACTTTCATCAAATGGGTTATGAAATCATTAATCGTGTTTACGACAGACTATGGCCTCACGAACCGATGCCATTAATTTTTCCATTTCCACCTCTCAAGGTTGGAAATAATGATGAATATAATGTTTATATGTGACATATATAACATAATTATACCTCTTTATTTGTTATATCATATATAAACTTTTTACATTTTATACCATAAGAAATATGATAACATCACTCATGTGTACAACGGACTACCACCATATGAAGTGATGTGAAGAGTTATTCACTAATGAATTACATGGAAGGTAATAAGGGTAAATATAAACAATGTATATAACATAAATATAATCATTATTATTTTAATTACATAATGATCTTCTTGGAAATATAATATATATGATTTTCTTTGTTAACTTTTCACACACTGAAGAAGTGATAAAGTTTTTTATGGATGTGTGGACCGACACCTCCTCTATGTGATGTGATTCCTAGCCGACCAATTTTTTTGTTAATTTTTAATTTCCTTATTTCTATGATGATCATTGAAAAATAGAAACATTACTGATTCGTACGTACGACCTACCATCTCTATAATCATAATGTTAGTTCATTTTTCATTATCATATTTCATGATTGGTTTTAAAAGTATAATTAATTTATAAATATGATAATTATCTTTTTATTATTATTCTGTGGATTTTTAAATAATAACATTTTTTATTATAGTCAACTTTCTAAATTCATTTTTGACACATAAACTGAATATGGTCAAAACATTCGGCTTAAACTTAATTGATTAAGTGATTATATATAAATTGTCTATAAGTGAAATAAAATTAATATTAAAAATAGAAAAGGTTTTAAAAAATTATTCAAATTAGTTTATTATTCTTGAAGATAAATAACAATCATGACAAATCATACTCAAGGTAAGGGTTTTTCTCATCTCACTTATATTTTTATGAGATATATTCAATATTCACCACTTATTTTTTTTTATGGTGTATATAATGCACATGAATGTATTTAAATATTATTATACATATATTTATGGGGATTTACATGTCCCTTTTATGATCTAACTTTAAATGGGGTTTATGGTTTAAAAGTTACCAAAGCAGTAAAGGGTTTTTTGTCACAATTCGCCTTCTTTGTGACGTTTGTTATGTTATACACCTTTATTATTTCACGAGGTGTATATACTTCCACTTTGAAATGTTATATCTTAAATTTTATTATTTTAATAAAATTATATATTCTATTTAATATTATTCTTTCATGGGGATTGCATTTTAAAGTTACCAAAGTGATAAAAATATTTTGTTACAATCTCATCATTTATTAGGATTTTGTTTGATTAAGTCTCCAATGTTGAAATTCTATAATTATCATTAATTATATTATAATTTTTTATTCATGTTATTTTAATATAATAGTACCATTTCCTACTCTTTAGTACATAGAATAATTTATAAAATGTTTTAATAAAATCTAAAAAATTATCTCTTCGATCAAAAATATGCATTCTTCTAAAACCATATTTTCTAAAAATGTTATTAATATTTTTAAAATTATTTATTAAAGAAATTTTTACCCAATTTTTACTTAAAAATTGTTTTAAAAGTAATATTCTTTTCTCTTTCTAATCAAGGTACTTTTATAACCTTTTTACCATGTAAATGGATTATTATTTAGAGCATATACAAAATTATCTGCCAACATGACTGTTATTTATTTGAAGCTAACTTTGAAATTTTACAAAGTTGTTTTCAAAGAAAATGATTTCTTAATATTCTGAAAATTATTATTTTTAAATTATTTTTGAAGAAAAGGGTTTTTAAAATGTTTTATGTATTAAAAAGTGTTTTTCAAAATTAAAGTTATATTTTCATCAAGAATCTTTTTAATGATCATTTAATGTTATTTACATACATAAACAACAAAAAATACTACCGTTACTTCTCCTAAATTGATGATATTTTGTATTGATACCATATTTATTATTTTATATATGGATTAAGATTGTTGTAAAGACATTTTTATTGAACTCGTTTCTTTTTCATGGGTTAATAACATTTTAAATAGATTTTTATCAAACCCATTTCTTTTACATGGGTTAATCATGTTTTAAAGAGATTAACCTAAAAACCATTTAATTTTCATGGGTTAATCAATTTATAAAAGTTTAATGATTTTTTTCTATGAGTTTATGATGAAATATATGTGTACTTTATTCATGTTTTGGTTCTTGGGCATCATATATGAAGAGACGTCATAAATAACATCGGGTGAGACTATTATAGCTTATATGATGGGGTGGACTAGATTGTGCTGGGTGATTCTGTTACAGCTTATATGATGGGGTGGCCCAAATAGATTTGGGTGATCTTGTTATATCTTATATGATGGGTGCACTTATATAGCCCTCCAATGCAATAGGTAAGGATTATATTAAAAGTCAATTATATGGTTATTACAATTAAAAATGGTTTTGAAAGGGATTTAAGAATATGATTATCCAAGTTACCAAAAAGGGGTTGAATTGATTTATATGGGTTTATATTATTTCTTTTAATAATGATTGATATCATAGGGATAATGATTATTAATTTTGATGACTCTTTCCTTTTCCATGTTTTCATATTTGATGATCCATGTATTAATGGGTATGATTTCTTTTATGATTACCTCATGCACTATGAATTTTACATCGTACCCTAATTCACTTCTTATGATCATTGATGACATTTAATCATTAATTCTTTTGTTTACCCTTATTGAGAAGTTGAGTTTACCCTTCTTATGTTTTCCTCTTCCCTGAGTTATAAAGAATGAGGTTGATCAAATTATGTATAAAATAGAATTTATATGGATTATTTTGATGACTTAATGTGAAATAATAAAATTTGTATAATGGGATATGATGTTCATATTTATGAACTAGATGTTCATGAATCCAATTTGATATGATTTGGTCCTAATTCTATAAAACACTAAACCTAAAATATCCATGGGTATGTAAATTATCCAATATTTCTTTTTTATATTATATGTTTTAATTTGTGAATTTTTTTTCACATTATTTGGTATCAAAGCTGAAAATGTAAATTAAAAAATTTAAAAATGAAATTTGGGAGTGTGGGTTCGGAGCTATTATATTAGTACTGTCATCATGCTGCTGAAATTTTACTATAATTTTTCCATTCCAATCCTTTTTATTATGAGTACCATTTCTATTTCCACTCAAGGGTATTAAATTAGACCTACCTATAATCCTTTTATTTTAGACTTCCATGTATGTATTCCACACTCCTTGATCATGTAATTATGTGTGATAAAGTATGATCATATATTGAATTCTCTATGTGTAACACTTATGGATATACATAATATGAAAGGGACAGGTGTGCCTGGGATTTTATAGTACTTAAAAGCATTGTGTAATGTTTTTGTCCCATAATATATCATGTATCGGATTACGTAATGATCTTAATCCGTTATGAGAATTTTTTACACCATGTTATGATGTATTAGGGGTTATCCTTGACCAAATTTTATGATTTCATGTTTAAGGTCATTCCCATTTTCCCATGGTGCCTTTATATTATAATGTTATATCATGTCTCTATTTTTATGTTTATGATTCTCACCCCTTTAATGTCCCATTGAAATAATATTCTATAACATGTAATACTTTATTCATGATATACAATGTTTATTCCCTTACTTGTATTTATAGATTACCACTTTATTATGTATGTCCCTAAGTTATCCCATGCAGTTTTAAGGGAAATGGAATATTATTAGCATGTTAAAGAATTTATAAATAATGTTGATGTACCACCTATTTTTAAGTTTTAATGTAATGTTCATAATTAACCAAATACACTATACTTATAGATCTTCTAATCTATAATATGCATGTTCTTATGTAATAAATCATGAATTAATATATAATAATGATAAGGGTTTTCATATAAAAGATGAAAGTGATTTGAGAATTATTTTGAAATCTTTTGTGAAGGCATGATGAATTTATAAAGTTATTTAGAGTTATTGGAGATGATTTGAAGTGGTTGTGGTTTTTTGGGGTAAATTTAATAAGGATAGAGTTTAGTTTCAAAATATTTTAATTTTAGCTTTTTTAAAAGATTTGAAAAGTATTTTACATGTATGAATAGCTCTGATATGCATAAGAATATTCCTAAGTTCAGACTAAAGTGTGTAATAATAAATTGAAAGGAAGTGTAAAAGTTGATTGAGACTACACCACTTTCTATCATACTAATTTATCACATGTTTAGATCTCACATTGAATTAGGTGGGTAAATAGACGTTTTCATTGCACCATGATCCTATATTATGTGGAGTTCATATGATTTTTTTTGTCATGGGGATAAATCAGGGGGAGTTTATATACTATGTTGTAGCCTAAGATTTAATTTTCCAAGTATAAAATGTTGTGTTTCCTCTATATAATATTTGTCTTCTCTCACATAATATTAATGTGAACATATGTAAGAGTAACCCACTCTCACATTTGAATAACATGGAGATTTGTATGAATAATTCTAGGGTTTATAAAGTTGTGCAAGAGTAACCTAGAGATTTCAAAGAATACATAATATAAAATTAATATTATAGAAGATTAATTTGAGGCAAAATAAAGTTAACTTCATATATGAAATTGTATATAATAATGTGTTTGAGGTTACAAAAGTTTATTTCAGATGTTAAAGTGGATACATAAGATTAAATTGTTCACATGTATGAATAACTCTGATGTTTCATGTATTTAACCTTTGAAAGATATGTAAGAGTATTTTGAATGTCACATAATACAATAATATGTTTTTAGTTGAATCATAATATACAAAAATAAATGGTTCTTTCATAATATTTAAGACATAAATATCATAATACTTAAGATTAATCCTTGATTTAAGGAGATAATGTTGATTATATTTGGAGAGGAATTTATTTCATGATATAAAGCTCCATACCACAATGTAATTAATGCATGTAATCATAAATATGTGTAAAATAGTTCATAGGTTTTGTGGAATAATGAAGAAAATAAATGGATGATTATTTTGGAATAATTAATGTAGGAAGATTCCTTAAATTATATTTAAATAATAGAATATGATTTCTATCTTTGAGAATAAAATAATGATGATATATCTTAGGGTTTTTTATATGCATTAAAGAATGAATATTGAATAAAGATCATGGTGTTGATATTGGTGGGAATTTCAATTTTTTATTTATATAATATTTTCCTCATGATTGTTATGAGTTTAAAAATAATGTGAGTCATAGAATAATGATACGATGGAAGTATGAAGAAGTGATACTATTGAATAAACCTATAAATTGATGGTTTTAATTAAAAAGGAGAGAGGAGATAACCAATGCTATTGTGGTAGAATATATTGAGAACTGAAAAAGAAAAGGATAAGAGATAGAAATTGATATTCACTCTATCTGGAGAAGAATATTTCAGTTGTTGTTATTATTTAAGAAGAATAATTTAGGCAACTGAATATATTAAGTAGAGAGGCATCCTTAGTAGATTTTTGTATTTGAAGATGAATTTATAATTTGTTCAGTCATATAAGAGGATTTTTCTTACATTGTTCTTATTAATTATTAAATCCTAGTAGAATAAGGTTTTTAAATAATTATTTGGTTAGTTTTTTATATTTTATAAAGAATAAGTTTTTACTTTCTAAATTTGTCAAGTGCCATACATGTAATATAGTTTGTGATAGGTTTAAAGGTTTTGAGGTTATCTTATTTCCCCTGGTTAATTATAGATAATAAAAGATCAGTCAAGAGTGTATTTGATAAAAATACCATACATTGAAGACTATCTCAAACATTATGAGTGAAGCTTGTAACTTTTTTAGCCTTCTTATTTTACATATTTATTTATTACTGTACAATTGTGGGCCAATTGTGAGATCCATTCACTTTAATTGGTGTAGAGGTTAAAAGGGAAATGGTTTTGATTGGTAAAATCCATCCTCACTAATTCACCCCATCTTAGTATGGTTTCACTAATCCCATTAGAAAAACAATTGGTATCAAAAATATAAGTTCCACCTTTGACTGGATTAGCAACAACTGAAGATTTTAAGTTTTGGGTTTCTCTTACAAAGTAATTATAAAGTGAATACATGGAAAAGATGTCTCTACTTTTGATCTGAACAGAATATCTTATAATAAAATAAATAATATAAAGAATAAAGAGATAAGAAAGATAAATAATTCATACTTCTTGAGAAAAGAGGAATAAATCAAAACATCCAAATGTTGTAAGCTTAAAGAAATCATATCTATCATGGATAAATAATAAATGGTATAAAAATTCGCTAGTGAGAATATGGACAATAATTATAACTTATAAGATTCATAGTAATTACATGAATATGAGGTGATTGATGTTTTTTTTTAAGATTTTCCTTTTCATGAACCAAGTGCAAATTGAGAAGATCGTGATTAAATGGATTTATATGATGATTCATGTATTTATTTAAAAATAACCCAACACAATCTCCCTGAATAAATAATTGCATCTATTTATTGATATATTAGAGACTTGTAGGAGGATATTAACCTAATATATGTATATTATGAGAGAATGGTGGGACCAATATCATAAAATAAGTTTACATTTTTTAATCTCATCTAAAAAATGGAGGCCAAAAGTGCTCATAACATGGATCTTGAAGATAGGTGATATAAAACTAAGAAGGAATTTTTTAAAGAAATACTTGAAAATTATGTATCCCTAAAAGTTTTTGAAGATAAATTTCAATCATTATAATAAACAAAAAAAATCCTTGATTTGAAGAATTGTTATTTTGAGATCAAATAAAACAATATTAAATAACTTGAGTATTCTTTTCAAGATAAAATAATGATACATGATGATCATGAGAAGCATATGTAGAGCCCATTAGATCATGTAGGGATACTTAGAGTGAGGGGGGGGGGGGTGTGAATCAATATACGCAAATTTTATAATGTTTTTAAAATTAACCCCTATTATACTCAAACCTATACCTTAGTTAAAAGGAATGGATTAATGGATGAACTCTTCTACCTAATGTTAGCATACAATGTAGATATGAAGAAAGACTATAAACACACAATATTTACAAGGTTTATCCTAAATGTGAGAGCATACTCTTTTCTATGATCAGATCATGTTGATTTATATATTCTCTTATCACTATTAATTTTTAGTGATCACAAGTACAGTCATAAGTCACACAAAATGGTTGGGTTGGTGTCATTTAAATACCTAAGAGTATGAATAAAATCCTTCTTATGAGTATGGATTTATTTATACTTTCACCACCGGTTCTTCAAAAATTCTCACAAACTATATAATAAATCTTTAAAATACTAATATTTTATCAATAAAACTTCATACACATTTTCCTTGTTATATCCACTCGGTATCATTGTATTTTTCAATAAGAATAAATCTTCTATCTTCTTGGAATCTCGATGCATAGGATGAAAAACAATAACAACATAGGCCTCTTTCTCTCTCACCTTTTATTTTCTTCTTATATTTGTTCAATGCCTAGAAAATATTCAAGTGATAGTAGTATTGAGTTCTCCTTATTCACCTAGATGTAAGATATTTCGAATTTCATCATTGTATCACACATATATATTTATAAATATATAAAATATATAGTAATTATAGAAAATTCCCTTATTTTATCAGTGAAATATATTCTCATTTAAACTCTTATAATTCTCAAGTTAAGGTCTCTATTTGAATCTCCTTAAAACTAACTATTGATTCATTATGAAGTATTAAACCTAACCACATACTCATATTCTTCATCAATGCCCATGCATGCATATGAAATTCTCCCATGTATGAATTAAATTAATAATACATATATTATCCATGCATGCACTTAGAGTATAATTATTTCCCATTTCTTATGTGAGGAATTAGTCTACATCATGATATCAACTTGCATCATGTTACTGTGACATTCTTCATGAATTTCTACATATGGGAAATTTTATATTGAATGTTAATACATGTATATATTGTGGTTATAGGTGTGTGGATTTTATAAAATATTATTTTCTTGAAATTCATCAGGAAATTTTACCTTTTCATTTACCCTTAAAGTTACATGTATGTAAGAGAATCTACATGCATGAATCGGCATTTCCAACTCATACATACATGATTTTTTTACTTAGACCTAAGCTCCATAAAATTATGCATGTATTTTATTCTTCACATAAGGTGAAAGTTATCTATTAATTTTTATAGTATTGATCTTGGCGCAACATAGATATAATTTTTTTTCCATGAAAAATGATGTCTATAATAAAATTTTATCATTTTATTGATTGGATGAATAGAGCTCAAAATACATTCTTCTTTTTCATGTGATGAAAGAACACTATATCACATGGATTCTATATTTTATCTTATTCATGTTATTATAAACATGTGATGTCTCTATTATTCATTCCATAGAAACTCCTCCTATATTTCATTTCATTGTTAGTCATATTTACTTATAGTAGGTGTAATCTATTCATACGATCAATGAAAAACACTCAAATGGTAGGTCTTATTGACAGAAATAGTAATGGGAGATATCATCTATGATACCTCATAGTTGACCCTACTGGAAGACATTAAATGGTGGATTCACTATTGTGTTCAAATGTGTTAGTATGAGGAATATATGAAGATAGTCATGTGGTAGGTCCATAGTTGATGTGGTATGTCAATATCTGTCTGTGCAGCAGTTCATGTGGTAAGTTGACTCATGTAGTGAATTTAATTTTTTTGTGTGGTAGCTACACACCTCATTGTCACTTATAGTTCTTCATGTGATAGGACAATGTTATTTATATAGTTGATTAAAATATAGATGTGCAGTTGATCCATTTTCATTATGTGTTATCTTTCATTATTCATTGCATGGTGACTTTCTTCATCATCTTATGATCAATCATAGTGTGGGAATGTTTTTGATCTATGGATCATTTATGTTATTTCTTGGAAAGTTTTCTATACCTTGTAGTATATACTAGACATCTTTCCCATAGTTCAGTAACTCATGCATCAAACTCTTTTAACTTATGTAGTAGATTGGCATGAAACATTATGGTCGCTTCATCCGTATCCTTATGGTTTATTAGAGTATAAGTGTGAAGTCAATCCATAGATCCCACTCAATAATTAAGGGTCATAATTTATAGGGTTGTTGGAGGTTAAAGATAGAAATATGTAATAATTATAGGTGTCATGTCATCAGTGATCTAATGACCCATGTTTTGTCTATATGTTTTTAACATGGAGCTATAATAGTGCACTTATTATATTCCCACATTATAGTAACAATCCTTCATCCTCCACTTAATATAACTAAACCCCACTCCATTCACTCTTCCATGAAATTGGGGTCAGCTCCCAACACACTCACACAACACTACACCTATGTGCATGCTAAATTCACTTTGTAACCTCTATGAATTCCATAATCATGTTATGCCTCATGCACTCCATCCTATGTGCACTTGTGTGTGCTCCTTAGATGGCTATACTCACCTCTCTAATGCATATTGGGATGTCTAGTTTGATCTTCCTCCTATGAATTCCCTTTATTTTTTTTGTTTGAGGTTTCTCCTTGCATGACTTGAGTAAGACCAATTTTTAGTGAACTCAACTCTAACATTTTGTTAAAATAACCAAGTGTTCCTTCTTATAGAATGGGAAACTTTATCCTAAATTATTTTATTCCTCAATAACTCTTAAACTTTGGCCAACATATTTCACTTCTTCATTTATGAAAATAATGTTTTATTCTAAACATCCTAAACACAATTCATTAAGCATTATGAATAGTTCAACATCAATTATCAGATATACTTTACACTTAGTATTAAACTCTATAGATGCACTCTTCAAGAATGAATCCTCCTAAAATTTTTCCAAATAATCATAGAAAATACTAAATACATTCATATCTACTCAATAACATATATTTAAACCATAAAAAATCACACCATCCTAGACAAAAAATGAAACCAATACATGGGATCTTCAATCACCCCTTTTCATTTTTTGGTAATTCTATCAATTTATAATGTCAATATGTGTGTGTTTTAGCTTCTATATTTCCCCCATTTATTAATAAATAAATGAAAAGGAAATATAGGGGATATAACTCTCTCATATTATATTTATCATACTTGTGAAAAGGATGGGTTCATATGCTTCCTTGGAAATGAGCCTTTAATTGATCTTCTCTAATTCCACATAGACTAACCCAGTGTATAAAAAAGAGAGACATCACTAATACATCAATGTTCTCTATAAAATAACATGAATTTTATACCACTCTAAATATTATCATTTTGGGGGTTGTACAATGGTTATATAATGAAATACATATCAGTTAATCAACTCAATAAATTCATCAAAAAAATTCATACATAAAATAATTTAATTCCCCTTAATCCTTCCATACATATCAAACAACACTTCCCCTTTAAAAATATACTTTTCATAATCAGAACAAGGATATATAATTTTTATTGGGATACCTTAATATTCAATAATTATAGATATTTACATAACTTACATATTTTCATGAAATAATATTTTAGTAGAATCTATTTCATTTTTTTCTCCCCCTCAAGGGATGAAATAATTTTATCTTTATAATGGGAAATTGTATTCAAGTAACTTGGTACTCCTTGAATAATTATGTACTCCATGATGTATGATCACCATATTTTTTTCATAGGTTATTTAAAATAATTTTTATGCTGAAATAAATGTTTAATAAAAATTGTTTTTAAGGATTCACATTGATTTTTTTAAACCTGATTTCCTATAATTTCTTTAACATGGAGATTGGGACATTAAACTAAATATTTAAAAGATTTGAGATTCAAAATCATCCTTGAGTCTCTCTCAATGTTTACATTTATTTCATTGAAAAAAATAAATTTCTCTCTCTTACCTATTTTAATTTTATTTTCTAACCAAGGATGAGAGAGAATAAACTAATATATTTTCAATGACATTACTTTTAATCACTTTATAGAAACATGATTTTAATTAAAATAATGAAATTTTGATGCTTTTAAACATCCTTATCACATGTATACCTCTCAATGAGACACTCCAAATCCTCTTCACCAAGGTGATTCTCTTTTATGAATGATTTTAAATATATCTAATATTGTGAAAATAATAATATGGAACACTTTATGCTTTCATCAAGTCTGGAATAGTGATTCCAGTTTCCTACCTTTTATATTGTAGTACAATTTTGATAGTAATCACACCAACAAGTCTCACCTTTAATTCCCAACATTAAAGAGCACAAAAATACACCATAAAATTAAGGGGATAAGGTGGAACTCATTGTGACTTAATGTGAACAACAAAGTTGAGAATATTTTCTCAAGCATGTCACTTATTTAACTTCATCCTTCATGCTTGCATGATTTTTATTCACTAATATATATTATTTGGGAAGTGTAGAATATTTTCTATTGATTTTTATTGGGTTTATTAATCTATTTCAATAAATCACATTCATCCATAGGTTATTTACCTTTTTCATCACTTCTTTTTAATATTTTTTATTAGGTTGGAAGTATATCTGCACAATTTTTTTCATTGTGACCATCTTGCTTAAAACATCCACAAATATTTAAAAAAAATGAGTTTTCAAAAAATGGAAACCAGTAAGAAAATTCAATATCTTAATGTGGAATTTATTATTTTCACTTTGCACTATCACTTGTCTGTGCCTCTTCCAATACTCTCGCCTTTTCAAAAAAATATGGCCAAATAATCAAGAGATATTTTGGAACTAACTCAAACTATTTTTAATATCCACATGAGCTCTTCTAAACCTTATTTTTACCCCTTATAGGAAACATCTTCACTATTCCTATGGGATGTCTTCAACTACTAAATAAATCTATTTATCTTATTCTTTTATTGATTCCTTCCTTAATTCCATGTCGATCCTTTTTAAATTATTCTCTATGTATTGTTTGAAATATCCCATGGTGTTCCCATTTTACCATAATAGAATCACATATTCCTAACTAGTAATATATACTCTATGGTTATCTTCTTGGAATTCTTGGGATTGGTTTTCTTAGCATTTTTCTTTGATTTAGTTCCTATATTTACTTGCTTATTTTCCAAGGAAGACATCCTTTCATCTTCCAATTACTTCTTCTACCATTCTGATATCATCTCATTATCAACATAAAATGAGTTATATTTGATTGGAACACATCGACATTCCTCATAATTGAGACCACTCTGGAAGAAATAATCAGAATAATTCTCTAAGAAACCATGTTTTTTCTTAGTGGACATATTTACCTTTTCTGTGAACACTTATTTACAACATGTATTCCAATCACTACTATAAATTAAACCTATACCCATATATTTATACAAACTTTTTGTAAAAATGTTGGTATAGGTATCACCTATGACAACATTTTTAGAGACCCTTGGTATAGGTACCATATAGGTACCTTATTCCAATGGTTCTGGTGAACAATTAGTTTTGGTCCCAAAAAAATTGGGTATCTATACTAGTGGTTCTCTAAAATCATTGGTATATATTTATACCAATGTTTTTGGAGAACTTTTGGTTTAAGTAATATTAATTTTTAGGATTTTTTATTCAAATAACATTAAATACTTCAAAATTTAAATTAATTTTAAATATACATATTCATATTTTTGAAATTATATTCATAAAAGTCATATTAATTTATTTCATAATTTATTGAAGTATAATTGGGAGGTTTTGGGATCAAAAACCATTTATAATTTTTTTAACATTACCTACACCTATAGTTTTTGCCAAACTGTTAGTATAGGTATTTCATATGACCAATACCTATTGGTATTGAAAACCTATACTGATGTTTTTCCCAAAACCATTGGTATAGTTTTATCCCAATGGGAAAACAAGCAACAACCCATAAAATCATTTTTATTGGCTATACAAATGGTTTGAGGGCCTATAACAATAGTTCCAAACCATTGGTATAGTATTTTTTCAGTAGTGTCTTTACTTAGTCCGGCTCTCCCTGAATCATGACCTTTTATAATCTTCTCTAATTGAAAATGTTTTCCCACAATTAATAGACATATGTAAAAAATTCTAGTAGCACCAACAACACCCTAAAACCTTATTCTATTTTCTTTTATCTATATCCTGACAATATTTACACTCTTACTGGTTTTGGGTAGTGTTACCCTCATATTGAACATGTATAAAGGCGCCAATCTTCTTGGATATTCTAACATTAACTTTTGATGTGTTGGTATAATTATTAGCATTTTTATCCATTTATTATTTCCTAAAATTTGATTTTAAAAATACACTTATACATGAACAAACATTAGTGAAACCATAAAAAATGGGTCATGGGTTACCCTTTTACAAGATTTTGATGTAGATACTTCTCCAGATGATCTCATGTTCCTTTTTACACTTTTATGAAATTTCTTTAAAACAAGATCCTCTTTAGAGAATTGTGTGGCTGCATCTTTTGTCTAAAAAATTTAGGAAGTTCCCACTTTTTTGGATTCTTAATTTTTAATCTTTATCTTAAGTTCAAGACACTTCATATTGAGATAATATTTTTCATCCAAAACTATTATCTTATTGAATTCATGTTCTCTATTTATTTTTTGAATATTATCTTCAAGCCTATAGCTTTATTATTGTAAAGAGTTATCAAGATCTTTGATTCTTTTTTCTTTGACCTCTATCTGAGAGACTTTTATATTTATCTAGGTTTTATTATAATTCTTCAATGCAAGTATTAAATATTTAAAAACAATGTTTGTCAATACATTCTCAGATTCATTTTTTTTAATTTTCCATAAACTAGAGAAATTTTTTCATTGAAAAGTGAAAATTATTTTTATTTGGATTCTATGAGTTGTGTGAAAATTTCACATATTTGGTACTTCTTAGTTAAATTTATCTTCATTAATTTATATTCCATATCAAGTAGTTATTTTTTATCCTATAGTTTCTAGATAAACCCATGTATATATGTGAAAACTTAGATAGGAACATTCTTCACATACCTTTGAATTTGAAATTATAATTCTTAAATGGTTTTCATAGACTCATCATCTTCTGAATCTCAACATACTGAAATTTTTTCTTCAAAAGGATCATTTTAACAGATTTTGCAGATGAGAAGTTATCACCTTGATCAGCTTCAAATAGTGATTGATATTTTTTTTCCTTATTTGAGATTTTACTCAATATTTTTTCCTCTTTATTCTTCTTGTTCTTTAAGGTTTTTATTGAAACCACTCCTTTAGGTATAAAAGGGATAGACATTGATATTTCTATTTAAGGCACTTCAGGATTTTATTTAAATATTCACTTTATATTAAAAATGTAAAAAACATTTAATAATTTAGATTCAATCATAGGAAAACATGAATTTTCTATAATGACACTTATACTGGCCAATGGATCATACATGGAAACCGGGGGTGCATAAGTGTACCAAAATCTTACCAAGTTTTTTTAATTAACCCTTATTTCACTCAAACCTTTTTCTTGGTTAAAAGGAATAGATCAATGGATTCAACCTTCAACATCACCTTAGTGTGTAATTCCATTATGAATGAAAAATAACAACAAATTATATTTATAAGGTTCAATCTCAATGTGAGAGCCTCCTCTTTAATGTTCTCAGATCTTTTTGAGACATAGATTCTCTTATAACTATTAAATTGTAGTTACCACAAGTTTATTCATAAGCCTTAAAAAATGGTTGGGATGATATCATCTAAATATCAAAGAGAAAGAATGAAAAATCCTCTTGAGTGTATAGAATTTTTTATTCCAGAACGTCCAATTATTCAAAACTTCTCACAAACCATCAAATGGGACTCCAACTACACTGATGTAATAAAAAAACATCATTCATGTTGTAATTTTTATCTCCAGACAATTTTTCTATATTTTAGAATCATAGTTTATTTTATATTTTCTAATAGTCTCAATGCACAATAACAAAAGCCTCTTTTTCTATCACATTTTTATTTACTTAGTAAATATTCAAGTGATATAAATATTAAGTTATAATTTTAATAAATAAAATATATTTATAATTTATTCAGCATCAAAGGTTTTCTTAATTCATGATAAAAATTCATCATTTATTTCCTACTGTGTGTTTAATTATAAATATTCCCATAATTTTTCATGATTATTAATTTCATAGTAATAATAGAAAAATACTTTATTTAAATAGTGGAATATATTCTCATTTAAACTCATTTAATTATATAGTTAATTTCTACATTTGAATCCCCTTTAAACTCGATCTTGACTTTTTACAAAATATTTTAATTAAATGTGTACTCGTTTACTTCATTAATGATCATGAATGTGTATTAAATAATTCCATGTCTAGATTAAATTAAAACTATATATACTATTCAATAATAGATTCAAATATTAAATCTTTCTCTTTTACAATGTGGGAAATTACTCTGCATCTTGATCTCATCATGTACCACATTACTATGATATATTCGTTATGAATATCATAATATGAGAAATGTAATATTAAATGTTCTTAAACATAACTTTAATGGTACTATGTTCATGGACTTCATAGTAGATAATGACCTTTATATGCACCTGAACATCATGTATTTTCCCTTATCACATGAGTTACATGCATGCATCTAACTTTCCAACCCATGCGTGAAAAACTATATTACTCATCTTAAAGATCCTCACATTTATGTATGTATTGTGTTCTTCATTGATGGTTCAAGCTCTCCATTAATTGAAAAAGTATACAGCATGGAAAAAATTAGATGTAAACTTTGGCATTTCCATGGAAGAACACGTCTGTAATCACTTTTTATCATTTTGGTGATCACATGGATAGAGATCAAAATGTTCTCTTCTTTTTCGTGTGATGTGAGAACACTATATCACGTGGCTTCTCTATTTCATATTATTCTCATTACTATTATTTTTGTTAAATAACCCCTTTATCTTTTATCACATTTTCGATCAAGATTATTTATTCTAAGTGTAAGTTGTTTATGTGGTCAGTGAAAAAAATCACAGGGTAGGTCTTGAAGACACACATGATAGATCAATATAGCCTTCCCGATACCTCATGGTTGACCATTTTAGATGAAATTATTCAATATATTATATAACATTGCCAAATGATAAAGAGTTAAATGACTAAATGATATGAATAATGTCAACAAGGTGCACCTTCCTTTTCGGGAGCCTACCTCATTAGAACTCTAAGCCAAGCACGCTTAACTGTGGAGTCCTAATTAGGTAGCCTCTTAGAAATGAAGGTGAACCTTGTTGACATGAGTCATATCATTTACTAATTTAACACTTTATCATTCAAGGGTATTATAGATTCACTCTTATTGTCAACCATTTCAGCATGTGGTAAATATAAATATAGTAATTCATTTGGTCTTCATTTAATGCATTAGGTCGACATCTATTCATGTAGTAGTTCATATTCAACTCATGAAATCTCAATATTAATTCATGAAATAGGTTGAATCATGTGGAATCTTTAATTTTTTATAACGTAATTTCTCACTTCATGGTCCAATATATTTTTTCATATGGTAGGTCATGGTTTTTCATGTGTCTGGTTTGAATATAGGCATATCATTGTTCCATTTTCATCAAATGGTAGATTAAATTACTCATTACTCAATCAGTTGCTTCATCATATTTTGATCAATCATAAAATGGTCATGAATTAGATCCATATATCCTTCATGAAGTTGCTTCAATATCTCACAATACCTTTTAGTAGATACTAGAATTCTCACAATAGGTTAGTTACTTATATATTAGTTTCATTTAAATTATGTAGTATAGTGGCATGAAACTTTATAGTTACTTTATCCTTATCCTTGTGATCAATTAGACAATGTGTGTGTGGTTGGTCCAAAAATCCTACTAAATCTTTAATTCTCACAATTTCTATGGTTTTTAGAGGTTGAATATGGACACATGGAATCATTAGTGGCCTCATATCATAATTATTGAATGAACTACATTTTGTCTATATTTTACTAACATGGAGATATAGAAGTACACTTTTCAATGTCCCACATCATAGTATCACTCCTTCAACCTCCAATTAATACAACACTACCCCTCATTAGTTTCGCAACCATTTATATACCAATACACTTGTACATGCCTTGTGTTCACTAAGAAACCTACATGCATGAAATATCTTCACTATACCTCATACCCTATACCCTATGTGATATAGTGAAATATCCTACCTTAGATATTTACAACTCTCTAATGTCTCTCAAGCTAGCTAGGTTTATTTTCCTCCTGTGGCTTCCCTTGGTTTCTTTGGTTAAGGTTTCTCCTTGGATAACCTAAGTAGGACCAATTTTGTAGTAAAATAAATTCTTTAACACTTAGTTAAAATAAATAAGTGTTCCTTATTATATAATTAGAATCCTTATCAACACTTACTTTGTTCATTAATAATAATTCGACTTCCATAAACATATTTTACGTCTTCATTGATGTAAAAAATGTGTTATTCCAAACATCATTGGAACATGTAATTAAGAATTAATAAAAGTTCATCATAAATCATCGAATATAATTTACACATTATCTTGAAATTATCTATATTAGTTCTCTAAGTAATTATCCTCATAGAACATTTTTATATAATCACGGAAGCACCTAAAAATATCTTTATCCACTTAACAACACATATTTAGACCATACAAAAACCACACCATCTTGGACAACAAATGAACCCAATAAATTGGATTTTAAACATATTAGGAAGATAAAAAAGGAGTTTAGAGACAAAATTAATTCAGTTAAATGTGGGGAAAATATTCTCAACATGAAGTGTCTTGATCAAGAAATAAATTTGATAAATATATAATCCACACAAGATGAGTCTTCACAAATAATTAAGAGAAAGATTATGGTCATGAACAATTTTAAGGAGGATAATTATATCAAAATACCACTATATTTTGGTAATAAGATCTTGAGATCATACAGAGATAAATAAACTGTAGGATCTAAGAAAATGGTATAATTTTCTCCAGAAAATATTATTTTTTCCAATGTTACTAACATACACAGCCTAGGTTCAAATTAAAAATCTAGTAAAATATGTGTGGAGAAAATTATGAAAAACCCACAAGTACATCAAAAGGGGGATGTTAGTATCAACAAGGAAATAAATTTCCCAAAATTTTCTCATGAAAAAGTTGTTTTCACACAAAAAAACAAGAAGAAAAATGTGGAAAAATTGTGTTTAAAAGCAAGAAATCAAGGTTAATTTTAAATTATTAGTGATTTTTAATTTTTAGACATAAGTATATTTATTATTGACATAATATTTCATTTACTAGATGATAAATAAATTCTACATCAAGGAGGATAAATATGAGTTAAAGAAAATTACATGGAAAAATAAAAAAAAATGTTTATTTCTAATATAATTGGAAGCTTAGAAAACTTCCCTAGAAAATGAAACAAAGGTATTCATTGTGATGATGAATTTTCATTTATTCCTAACAAAAGTGATACATATATTACTGAAGAAATAAGAACCAAATAAATAAGGAATAAAAAAAGAATAATTGAAGGTGATTTTAACTTGGGTTATAAGAAAAGGGGAAATATTGGAGAAAACAACCAAGAAGGTTGAGAAATATATTACACCAAAGTCAAGAAGAATATTCTTATATTTATGGATACATTATGGAGATACAATGAATGAATCAATCCATTAAACAAAAAAAGAGTTTCTTTTAGTGAAAGTCATTTATGAGAATAAATAATAAATCAAATTTATTGAGAAATTTTCAAATAATGGTGACGTAAATATTCTTGAGAACTTTTGTGTAAGGTGTAACTAGAATCGACATAATTTTAGAGATTGTATGATCATGATGAAAAACCAGATAGAAATATTAAATAATATTGATAAAAAATGATTAAATTAATGTGTTATTCTAGATAAAGAAAATAATTAATGCATACAAAAATAAGAATCTAAAAAAGAAAATAAACCATGTCTTCCAAGTAAAATACCATCTTAAAAATCTATAGATCAAGAATGAAGAGTTATATAAAAAATCGATATATAAATAAAGGATATTCTTGGTTGAGAAACAAATATCAACCATTTTATCTAACTATGTAATTTTTTTAGAAACAACCTTATTTCCATATCCATGTTTTTTATTCTTTACATGTAATTAAAGGTGATTCATGTTGGAGTTAAATTAGATTTATGAGTTCTAAAAGATAGATTAGAAGATCTACCATGGTTATGATATTTTATTATCAAATTATTTTATTGAAGTCTTATTATGAAAAGGATTATTTGGGTTTATTTAAATACAAACCTTGATTAATAAAAATAACATAAACCCATCTAGGGGGATAATATTTTATACTGCTTCCAGAAAATCATTTTTATGTGATGCTATAATTTATAGAAGATGGTTAAAGTTTTCTTTATTAAGGTGTGTTTTTTAATTTTTCCCATCTTTTTTTGAAGGAATCAATTATTATTTTATAGGGGTATATATATTTTATATTGAAAATAATAATGAGAAGTTTTTTAGGGATACATGTCTACAAAAAATTGTGTTATGAAGCTGATTAGTCACCCTTTTTTCTACACCATGCATGAATTAAGTAGACATAGAATTGATTAATTAAAAAATCACATATGATAATCATCCACTGCATTTTTTTCAATAAGGGATAGAGATAGGATAAAATAGTTTAAGACATATTGTAATAAATTTCCAGTATTGGTATTAACAACATATCTAAATGGGGATGTGTTTGGTCCCTTGGATGATGAGGGTTTTTATTTTTTTATCAATAACCAATGATGTTAATTTGTGTTGAGATTATAGTATTGGAGGAATATTTGAGTATACAAGCAAGGATGTAAATATTTGTTGAGTTTAAAATGATTTAAAAATGTATTGTATATTAAAGATTTAAGTACTCTTGGGTTTTGTATATGCTGAATGTAAATAGTGAATAATGGGGAAGAAATAAGGTGATTGATTTAAGGTGAAAAGATGTTTCCATCGAAGAATATGAAATAATATAAATGAGTTGTTTTTTTGGATGGTTTGGGATTTATATCTATGTAAGTAGCTTAAATGAGTTTATTGTGGAGTTGATATTATGTTTAATCAAAGAAAAGTGTTTCAATCATTATAAACTATAATTTATTAATGATTTTAAGAAGTGGTTGATTATTTGAGGAACTATTGATATTAAGGAAGATATAAACATTCACATGAGATGTCTTTGGTATACTCAAGGTTGTCTATATATTAAAGGAATCTTGTAATTTTAATCAACTATATCTTGAAGATGATAAATATATGTGAATAATTTGAGAAGTTTTTTTTTAAAATCTTGATGAACTACTAAGTAAAATAATGGAGTAGACTATGAATATGAGGTCTTGTATTATTTGGTAATTAATTAATGCACAATTTTTGAGTATATTTGATAAATATGAAGTTGGGTTGATATGGTAGTAGAGTTTAATAAAATTACTCAAAATGAGTCTTTATATGTTGTAAGTGATTTGGGATTATTCTAATATAGTTGAATATATTTTTAGAAAAGTTTGGAATTCATATAGTTTGTAAGTATTTTATAAATTATTTTTAATATTTTCATTAATATATTAATCATTTTTAAAGATATTTGGAGTTATTTTAGATTATTTTAATTGGATAAGGTTTTTTGGAGTAAAGCAAAGAAGTCAAGAGTTGAGTTTTGAAATATTTGAGATGTAGGTTTTTTTGAATTTTTTTGAAAAGTATTATACACATATGAATAACACTAAGATGCATAAGAATAATCTATATTTCACACTGAATTGTGTAATAAAATATTTTAACTACATAAAACAAGATCTTGATACTACATTTCATTATATCATGCCAAGGTATCATGAATTGAGATCTCATAGTTTGTCATATGGATGAGTAGAGGATATGTTGCATCATGTTGTAATGTTTTTTGGAGTTTGTATACTTCAATTTATCATGAGGCTTTGTCGTGTGGAGTACATACATTGAATTTTATCTTGATATTTCATTGTATAAGGACCATAAATGGAATTTTTACTATGTAAGAGTAAACTACTCTCATGTAAGAGTAAAGTTATCTCATGAAATAATTACTCTAAGATATATAATAATAATTCCAAGATTCTTAAAGTATCATAATATTAAATAACTTATTTCAAATGGAATGTAAGAGTAAAATGATCTATGAAAATGTTAATATGAGACTATTTAATATTAACATTGAATCTAAATTAGTATGTAAGAGTATGTTATAGTCTATATAATATTAGTATAGAGGTTTCAAAGGCTAAGTAAGAGTAAACTTTTCTCAAGTATAAATTAATATAATTATCATGAACCAGCCCACTGGGGCCTTCCGGGATGGTTGTAATCCAACTGTGACCCCCCAAACCCTCCTCCTATAGTATTAGGGCTGGATACTAGTCCCAAGTAGTCACCTCACACATATGGGAGACCGTAGCCTAAAGTACCTATATTCACACACACCTCCATGCACCAGTACAATGTGGAAAGGTTAAACTATCAATAAAAAAATGCATGAATATAAATAATACCACATTAGAGTTTGATGAAGATTATAGAAAATAATATGGGAAAATAAAATACCACTATAATTATACAAGAGTCCAATCAGATAACAAAAAGGGGACTACTATCGATATGAAACTCCAAGAACCGTCTACGTTCCATCTATAACAACTAAAATCCACCTGCTCCTAGTACTCCTAGGACTCTATCGAAAGGTTTGTTGTATGCCTAAAATAAGACACATGCAGGAAGAGCACATACATGGGTGAGTATAAACATACCAAGAACAAGACCACAAAATCACCAGAAATAAGAATCAAAGATAATTAGCTCAATATCACAAAAGTGTGAGTCACTAAGAATGATATTAAGAACCCAGAGAAGCTCATAGATTGACACCAAGAATCAAAGTATGTTCATGAACTCATCGTCAGTTTAGGATTCTTTTTAGGTTCAAATTCATGCTCATATAAGGGAATTCACTTCTCATGTATCACTAACACTAATGGAACTCATATTCAAGGTCACATTATTCGATCATTTCCATGAATTAGTATGTACAGTAACTCAAGAGATACTAATACACAAGTTTGTTATAATGCCAAGGGCCTATGGGAAATACATAAGACTATCTGGAATATCCCATTATTAAGGGGATAACATCCCTTGTATTTTTGAAATATGATACCTAACAAAACCTTGGGAATATTGATAGAGGATCACACCCTGTGCCACATGGAGGGATACTTGAATCTATAGAGAACTAACCTATAGATTGGATCACTCATCCTATGCTCAATACGGGATAAATCACTATACCCTCACTAGGAAGGAATAAGGAAACAAACCCTTAGTATTACTCAAACTAGACTAAGGAGAAATAGGATCCAAACTTCCTTAAAAGTGGTACAAAACATGTATAAGGAATACACAACATATCTCACTAAGATTGAACCTATCTGTTTCTATGTACTATGACCCAGGATTGTGAATTAATTATTTTATAAATTAATTTGTGGATAAATTTTTTTTGGTTTATCATTGTTTACATTTAATTCCTAGTATTTGGAATTATTTGATTCTTGATTATCCTCCTCATTCAATGATTTATATGTCAACATACTAAGGATAAGCCGAATAATGGCTATCATTCATTTCATACATTTTTTCTTTGTGCTTTTGTCCAACCATTCATGGGATGTTCGTTGATGGAGCAATATTTTGGGTCATTTTCTTTGTCAAGATCCAAGAACATAGTTGATGGTAATAATCTCCTCAGCTTACCAATTTTTTATCCATTATACCATTATTGTTCTTCAATGCTCTCCACTTTGGTATTCTCCTCTAATATCTAAGGTTATGTGGCTAACCCTATGATTTTTCCATATCCAAACTTAAATAGATGTGGAATTTGGTTAAAACCATTTAGTGGAAAATAAATTATTTAATTTATTTAACTATTTATTATTTCACTCATGATTGTGCTTAAACAAAGCATCTAACATGAAAAAAAGTTATGTGACGCCTAGGGTAAAACCCATGTTCTATATTTAATGGTGGTCTCAGTTTTCCCATATGATATACCATTCAAATGTAATTCCATTATTTCAAAAAAAATGCATACATGATATAAGAAATTTAATATTTTTAATATAAAAAAACCTTGGATCCCCAGGCCCTGGAATCCCATGTTGACTCTGTACCTACCACTGAAAATATACTATAAAATATGAAGAAGTGTTATATATAAAAAACAAAGTTATTACACATATGTTGTATAATATTAACTTGAGTTTTTCAAAGGCTGTATAAGGTTATTATAAATGTTGTATAAGATTAAAATACATCTTAAATTGAATCATAAGATGCTAAATTAGATAATGTTTTACTGATCTTAAAGGCTTAAATATCATAACAATTAAGATTAATCCATGATTCACCCTAAGAACTTTTATGGTATTTTAAGATGAATTTTTATCATGTGATGAATCCTCAAACTATAGTGATATTATTTTATGCAATAATATGTATATGGAGAATATTTCATTGGTATCATTGAATCTTGTGAAAGAGAATAAGCTATGTATTTTTGAATAATTAAATGAGGAAGGAAACTTTAAATGAAATTTAAATAAGAAGGACTATTTATTCACTTTGAAAACATAAGTATGATAATATATCATAGGGTTTTTGATTGGTAGTAAAGAATAAATATTGAATTAATATCACAATGATAAGATAAATCATATTTCCCTATTTGAATTATGGAATATTGTCACTATGACTATTCAGGGTTTAAAAATAAGGTGACCCATAGAAGAATTATATGAGTGAAGAATGATAAATTGATGTTAATGAGTAAACCAGTGCATCAATGGTTTTGAAGAAGAATAATGGGATAGGATATAACTAATGATATTGTGAAATAATATATTTATTATTTAAGAATAAGAATAGAAGAGAGATAAACTAATTTTCACTCTATCTAGTGAATAATATTCTGGTCATTAATGTTCTTAAAAAGAGGAAGTGAGTCAATCAAATATATTGTTAAGGGAGAGTCAACCATTATATATTGATTAACCTGAGGATAAATGTTTATTTTGTTCAATCCTATAAGATACATTTGCTTACATTATTGATATTTCTTTAAGTGGTCCTAGATAAATACAGTTCTCAAAGAAAGATGTGGTCTATGATAGTATTTGATAAAGAGAATATTTGTTATAGTTAATGTCTATTATAAACATAAATGTAATCTAGTTGGTGATAGGTTTAATCGGTTCATGGTTATCCTCTATCCCTTGGTTTATTCTTGATAATAAAATATTATTTGTGTGTTTGTGGGTTAACAATCACCTTATACTAAGGACTAACTCACATATTTTGAGTGGACCTTATAAAAATATCTATAACTTATTTTTTTTTCTTTGTTTGTTTGTTATTATCATGGATGTATGATAAGTGTTAGATGAGATATCCATTCACTTTATATGGTGTAGAGTTGAAAATGAAAAATGGTTTTAATTGGAAAAAATCAACCAAAGTGATTCATCTCCTCTTATTTTGGTTTCACTTATCTAATGGGAATAATAGTTTTCATGATGCTTTATTTATTTAATTATTTTATTCCTAAAAAGTTTTATCCACTAGTTTCTACAACATTAATAAATTTTTAGAATTTATTTTCAGAAATATGAAATGTAATATTTCATAAATTTTTATTAAAATTTGATATAAATGGTATTCTATGAACTTTTTTAGGAATTTAATGATTTTTTGGGTTTATCTCTTCTTTTATTTTTCCATAAATAGGTTTTTGTTTAAGTAATATTTGTCAGAAAACTTAGTTATTCTTAGATGAATTATTGGATTGATTGTCTAAGACATGAATTGTTAAAATATTTCTTATCATTCTAGGTTGTTTTATTGACCCATTTTTATAAAATTGATAAGGCTATAAAAGGGTTTTTATTTTATTAATAAACTTTCATTAAAATGTTTCATGATTAAAAATTATCATTGGAATAACTATTATATTTATGTAACATAAATAGAAAATTCATTTGTTTCATTAACTTTATGAGGTATTGAATATGGAATTATTTATTAAATTTTCATTATGGTTATGTGATATAAAGAGGAGATTCATTTGTTTCATTTACTTTCTAAGGTATTGAATATGGAATTTTTTTATAAAACTAAACTTTAATTTTCCACACATGGGTTATAATTACCCTAAAAAGTGTCATGTATAAAGTTATATTTAAAACCAAGGATTAATTTTATCAACATTAATAGTATTTTTTTGATAAATTGTGGTCCATGGGTTGGGTTTTAAATCCAAAATATAGTTTTATCAATTCAATATTTTTTTCTTTGATTAAATGTTATGTGTAAATTTTTTTTAAAACTAAAATTTAACTCAATAATTATTGGTTGTTTTCACTTGTATAAATTATTTAATATAGGTTTGGGTTTTAAACCAAACCTTTTATTTTTATATATTAGTTTTTTTGCATGGGTGAGGTGTTAATTACAAAATTGATTTTAAAATCATACTTTCATTTTATAAATATTAGTGGAATTACTTTGAAAAAGTATTGAATATGGAATTATCTATCAAACTGAAACTTAATTTCATAAATACTAGTCATACCCACTTTGATAAAGTATTGGTCATTTTTTGGTATATTATTAATGTGACTTGATTATTTCTTATGATATGTTTTGGGATTTTTCTATATTTTTACTAATATACATTTATTATTTCTTATTCCATATCTTGTTCCATGTTTGGATTTATGCTAATATGGCTTAGTTATTGTTTACATTGTGCTTTGTGATTTTTTTATTTCTAAGAGTATGACTTTGTTATTGATTATTTCATGTATTATGTTTTTTCTAGTATTATACTAGTATGACATGGATATTTCATATTCCATTTTTGATACATTATATGTCTTACTACTAGAATACTTAATTTCTCTCAATGTTGTAATTTATTATGGAATTTCTCACTAGTTATGCTTGGTATTTATATTCCATTGAATTATAACATTTTGAAATCATTGTAAATGTTGTATACATGTGATTATTTTGTACCTAGTTATATTGAGTATGTTAACAGTTATATATTCTTGTTATAAAATCCTTAAATGGGTATACTGCCCAGTTATGGCTAGATTGTTATAATTATGATGGTTATACTATTTTCATGACTTAGGATACAATTTAAACTTTTCCAAATGGATAATATATAATGAACACTTAACTTTGTATACTATTTTCCCTTTCTCATGGTATGTTCCCTAACTATGTAGTCTCTAGATTAAAGGAACTCGGTTTACTTTGTATTTGTTTTTCTAATCCTGAGTTATGCTCAGAGTAGGTGTATATTGTTTTAGACCCTTATTGTATAATAATTTATCTATTATCATAACTATTGATATATTAGTTATTTATTATAATTTTTTTGCATGATTTGAGTTTTATTTTCTAAAAACTAATTTAATAATATTTATATAAGTTTTTTGACACATTTTGAGGCATACACTTTCCCTTTTCCATGTGTGAGTTTAGATCTTTGGTTGTACTTACTATAATCTAGGTTTATCTTTCTTTGGATCCCTAAAATGATCTCTTTGAGGAACTAACATGGAAATTAATTTAATTAGGAATTTCTATTTTAATCAAAGGATCAAATATAACATCTTCAATAAATAGAATTCGATAAATCCTTTCTTGACTTATCCAATTAATGTAATATTACTTTTGGGACACCCAGCATATCCTACCTTTCCATTAGTATTTTCCCACATATTTTTTATCCATTAATCAAAGTACATGATTCGTGGTACATATTAATAATAATATCAAGTATGAGGACCAATATAAACTTCCAAAAATAGGAATATCCATTGGAACATATAACTTGTGGAATTCCCATTGGTGGGAATATCTTTATGACCTCCTCTCTTTGAGATTACCATTCAAAAAGAATCATGAGTAGAATCCTCATACACTTATGAGAATTCAAAACCTGATAGTTAAAACATCAACCATGTCCCATTAGATAGATTTCATCTAGACTATATGATATATGTTTTAGAATATTATTAAAGCCTTTAAAGGTTCTCATTATAGAAGGGGACTACTAATTTTTTTTAATACAATAGATACTATAAGGTAATTAAAATATTAATTTCATTTAGAAAAATAATCATCATGTAATGAAATATTTATTAATATCTAGGTCATTGAATGTTTTTTAATTAAAAGAAAAAATTCATTTAGCTCTAGCGTACCAACTCCAACTGACTCCAAATTTCACTAAAGCCATATATTAATGATCTTATTAGATTTCACATGATTAATATGATTTTATAATATATGGGTATAGTTTTTGGGCCTTTCATGCTCTCTGGTGGCTATTATATTTATTGCAACCTCACCCCTTTGAGAAAATACCTCACGAAGTGATATCACTTATTATTTACGTTTTTTCCACTATTGTTCTTAATATCTTGGATAATACCATAATATTATGTTTTTCATTAGGTTAATACTTTATTATATTGTTATAATTATAAAATCTAAAGTAAATGATTGTTAAATAACTTATTAAGTTGGATCAAAATCCACAACATACATGGTCTATAGAGATATGAAAACAAATGGATAAAATAAGCTTCTCTTTCTTATTAACTTTGATTTATTTTAAATTTAGATGAAATTGATATGAAGGGGGTAATAGTTTTATATCCACTTAATAACTATTTTTCTCATTTCTATGATTACCATAAACTCTTCCTTTTTTATTTTCTCAAGTACCATCAGATAGTTTTGTCTCTAAACCCTATTCAGTTCTTCTATTTTTGTTTGACATTTTTCTAAAATTATTTTTGAATAAGTAGTATCAAACCTCAGTATATATCATGTAATATGATATAGATTCAAAATTAATCTTTTTAATATTGAATTATATTCATCATAATAATCACCTCATGTGTTTTCACTTGCAAACTTGGAGATATTTCATAGTATTTTATATAGGAAAAAATTATTTCTTGAATTGTTCTATCCTGTATTTTTCAATACCTGGTCAAATAATATATAATGATTTGATTTAAGTAGCCACATATATCTATTTTTTTATATATTATTCCCTAGAACGTTGATTTCTACTTTAATTAATTCTTGGAGAAATATATTTTATCCAGTCTTAACAAACTATAAGACATAATATCTGTTATATATATATTATTAACATATTTTCTTTGGAAAACTATATGAACCCCACTGATTTCATATATAAACCTAGAAAACATTAATTATTATTAAAATCAAACTCTTATGGATTAATTAAATAAATATTCTATGATCATAATGCTTGGATCAATCCATAAATGGATCCCTAAGACTTGCATTCCCCATTGGATTTGTTTGGTTTCACCAACACTTATGGTCATGTCATATAGACATCTTCCTCCAGTTTTCCTTAAATAAAGTTGGCCTTATAAGTAAATTCAAAATATTTTGATATTATAATGTTTCTATGATAATTTGAATTCAAATGGTTATTATCAAAAAGACCATGGTAAGATTTATGTCATGTACTATGTCCAGATGTTGCTTGAAACCTTTAGTAAGCAATTTGGCTTTATTGGTACTAGCTTATAGCATCGAGGTATAGTTTCTTCTTGAATACCTACTAATAGATTTTCATAAACTAGAGAAACTATCGAAATATAGAACTGGATTTTGTTAAATGAAATCTATACTTGAATTTGTATGAACTTTCTAATCATATCATGTTGTCATTTACTACTACCTTATTGGATTTATTATTTTTTTATTAATATATCACATATATTGGTGAATATAAATCCATATATTTAGTTTTAACTTTATTACATAGTATGTGTCTCCAGAACAACTCCCCCCACTAACACTTGTGAAGTTTAGTGCTACTATTCCAACTTTTATACATATGGATCATAGTCTTCATTGATGTATATATTTCTCCCACTATCTCAAAAGAGAAGTTCTTCCCACTTATAGAAGCATATCCAATTTTGACTAATAACTTTTTATCTTAGGGATGTTAATATCCCAAGTAGCTATAGGATAGTTAAGTAAGATGTTTTTAGTGTTTTCATTGATGTACGTTTGTGTTTAATGCTAGGTTTAACAAACAATTCTCAAAAAATACATAAAACTATGACACAATATAATCATATCATATCATTACTTATATTATATCCATTACTCAATCTAGTTGGAATATGGTTTTTTTATTACACTATATTTGGTAAAACATGTCTTGAAAGGAATTAGGAAATATTTCAATACATATAATACCTCTCATTGATCCTACTTATACTACCATAATGTATTTGGTGTGTATAAGGTATTGTGAGTTTAGGAATGGATCCAATCTACATTTATATAATTGATGAAAACCTATTTAAGATATTCTTTGACAAGACCACCTAGAATATATGATATATTTTACCAAGTGCATTCATTACTTCCACTTTACATTCCTAAAATCTCTTAAAGTAATATCATGGAGTATATGAACTTACCTTTAGCTTCTCCTTATAATAGTTCATGCATGAGTTGCTTAACTAAATATACGAGACTTGTGGCTATACCTTTATCTCTATAGTTTTATTTTTTAAAAACTTAGTAATTAAATGTGTCAAGTACCTAAGAGTTAAATCTCTAAATAATCTGAACACCCTTCTTAGTATATACTGGAAAATTAATTTTAGGATTATTCAACCAAGAAATGTATTTCCATAATTTGGTGTGAGTATTATATTTTATATTCTTCATTGATTATTGATAATGGATATTAGTGATTCAAGTATTACAAAACTATTAAGTATGAATTATCATAACATCATTCAATTCAAATATAAAATAATGTATCATCATGTATAGAACTGGACACTAAGTCAAATGTTTTGGTAAAAATAAATACTAAACAATAGTTTTTTTGAGAATCAATCCACTTAGAAATTTGAAGTCAAATACTTTTATTTAATAACATATGAATCACTATCTTCTAGCTACTTAGATAAGTTTCCTTATTTATTATAATCATTATAAACTTCCTTGGTTCCTGTATTTGAATACTAATATGTGAAATATATATTCTATTTAATTAACAAGAAGTAAAACAAAAATATTACATGTAATGATGAATATAACTAATATAGAAGCTTATACTTGTTTCTTATTCAATTTATTGCAGTTACCCTTCTAGTGACCTTTCTTACGACATGTGAAGTAGATAACTTCTTATTCATTACCCTCCCTCTGAATATTTTGTCTCTTTGAGATAAATTATTAAGGATTCATTGATTTTTAATTCATCATAGAATTTTCAAACTTTTATTTCACTTCATTCACTACAAGGGGTGGGGAACCATGTTCCCACTAATCATTATCTATTTGGTGAAGTATAGTAAAAATATTTCTGAGTGGATTCCCCATATTGTTCATCAAGTAATTCTTGATGAATAAGGCTAATATTTGTGGTAAGGATGATAATATGACATTAATAGATAATTTATTATATATATGGAAGCCCAAATTCACTAATTGGTTAATATACTTCATCATCTTAAAGGCGAGATCACGAGCTAGGTACTCATATTCCAGTTTACACTTTTATATTGAAATAACAATCGTGTTTATCTATAGACTCTATTTTTCCTTTTCAAGATCTTGAAGATGATTTATTATTTTGTAATCATTCATATCATAGTGTTTCATCTTCATATCTCCATACATAGATGACAACATGATGTGAATGAAATTTAAATCAACCTCTGTGTATCTCTTATAAGCATCCTTTTCACCCTTGCCCACTCTCTGGGGTGGTTGATCTGGAATAGGGTATTTCAGTATATAGTATAAATTTTTGTATATTATTGTAGTGTAAAAACAATTTTACCACTCTTGTAAATTTATTCCGGTGATGAAATTTTCATTTTTTTTAATAACAGTATTGTTGTGGTTTTACTTATTATTTTCTATAATAAATGAAATAATATTTTAATAGTTTATCTTGATTACTATGTGAAATGCAATAAATTTTATTTTATTAGTATCTTGATATTTTATCAAATCCCAATTTTCTCACAATTGGATTCAGAATATATTTTCTCTTGGATATTCTAGTGGAAAGGATCCATATTCCCTATTAAATAACCCAAAAAAGTTCCTGGTCAAATTACTTAAAGTTATTTATGTAGGTGGTCTTTCCAACTTCATTAACTCATAGTTCCTTGATCTATTGAGGAGACTCTACAATAATAAAATCCAAAAAATATATTTTCTTAATGATGGCATATAAATTACACAAAGTTTTATTATGGAAAATATTCTTGATTTCAACTTTCTTAATTCATCCGAAAATATTCATTAGAATCCCTACTAAAGAAAACCATCCTAATAAGGGAAAGACTAATACTTTGATATATGCTTATATTCTAATTCATATAATGGAAGATGATGTCTGAATTAACATTTCCTTGAGGGATTTTTTTCAATTATGAATAAATATTTTTTATTTTATCCTTTATATTATTTTTAATACTATTTGGATTTTATATAATTAACTAACCATGTTTAATAAAAAAATTACGCACAATATAGAGACCCACTGTTATGATTTTAACCATAATTCATTAACAAAATATTAAATAAATAACTTTGAAATACCTTTTTAGGTTTATTTTATTAGAATATAGTTACATAGTAAAAGAAATGAATGGTACATAAAAGAAGACATAAAATATTGAGAAGGTATTCTTTATCATCCCATCCTAGATAATATCACTACATAGGATTTCCTAGGGACATTTATCAAATGAAAGGGGTGAGAATGATTCCCAGTAAGGGATAAATAAATTAAGAGAACATCATAGGTGATACATGAGTCATATAATAAGAACACATTTATAAGAAATTTATATATAACATTAGTGCATGAAAATAATAACATTAGGCATAACATGGAAATGTGGCTATAATATAAACATGAGACATTCGTAAACATATCAGTAAATATCATCACTAAGCTATCATAAATAATATTACCAAATAATTTTACTAAGTTATCATAAAACATTACCATAACATGTTTCAATTGTATCATGAACATTTCATCTATAGATATTACTTCTTTACCCAGTGTATTGGAGCGTTATCTAGGAGCACCCTTCATATGTCTAACATTATGTGTTCCACATTGATCAATAATAATAAGTACATATAATTTTTAACCAAAAATTATGGGATTTGGGTTTAATAAATCTATGTCCCAAATAAACATTTAAATTATAATTCTAAATTAACACCCTTAAAGGAAAATAGGGTTGGATATTCTTGACTTGAAAATATAGCATGAAAATTTAAGGGTTGATTTTGGCAGGATAATGGGTATGAAAAAGGTATCTTAAAATAGGTTTAATTAGAGAGAATGTAATTCTATAATTATAAATAAATCATAGTCACAATAATTTTGGTTTCTATAAACAATTCACAATGTAATAAATTGAGAATCTAAGGGCATATACAAAAGAATCACTTGAATTGAAAAAGTGGAGGAAGAGAACCCTTACCTTGAGAGGATGCTTCTTAGAGTTAGAGAGTGACTCATTATAGGACTAAGAAAACCTGGGAGATATTAATATAGGTATAGTGAGATTATATTCATTCTTAATGGTTTTTTAGTGGGGAATAATGAGAGAAAGGGCGGTTTTTTTACTTGTGGATGGTGGTTTTAAGGGTTAAAATATTGGTTATTTTATTATATAATCAAACCAGTTATGGGTGACATAAATTATAACTAATTTTCTAGATTATTATTGAATTAGTGAGAATTTGATAATGTTAAAATCCTTCCCAATTCAAAATTATCCTTCCAAACAACCCATTTATTACACTAAATCCAAAAATATGTTTTGTCTCAAAAATCTAATTTTTGGAATCTAAAGTATAAATTTATAAATTCAAAATAATTTTTTAAAAATAATTTTTATAATTATTAAATTATATTTTTATTAAATAAAATGTACAATAAAATTTTTATTCATTCTCGCATCATAATGTTTTCATAAAATCATGGTACTCATAAAATGATATTTTGTACTTTTTTACCAAAAAATAAACTTTGGTTGAAAATTATTGAAAAATCACCCTAAGTAAATTATAATATGTTGAGTATAAAAATTATATTTATTTTATCAAAATAACTATATAAATATTATGATTATTAATTTTAAATAAAAATCCTTATCTATTTAAAATTAACAATTTTTATGACACAATAAATTATCTGATTGTCAAAAAAATTATTTAGGAACTCATTAATTTATTTTATCATTTAAAAGTTATTTTATAAAATTATTTCATTAAAATAAAATTTGTTTAAGACATTTTAAGTCACCATAAAACATAATTTTAATAGAATTTAAATATATTTATAGTTTCTAAAAAACAATTTTTTGTATCTTCCATTATAATCCCAATGGTCACTTTAATGCATCTTCATAACCAATAATAATAATGATCAGTTTTCTTATTGATTGGTGGTCACAATTTCCATCAGTTGTATTGGATAAAATTTGTAATGTCAAATAGCCATATATTCATATAAATACACCATTGTTATCACTTCATCATTCACTACCTACAAACCTTCTTACACATACTTTTATAATGTCTATTGTTTTCTAATGCTTCTCTTTATATTCACATTTATTGTGAAAGAACACTATTTTTTTATGGAATTCAAGGATATGGTTTTTATTTTAGTGAATTTAATATTCTTTTATGTGTATATCTTTTATTGTTCCTGATTACATTGGTCCATATCAACATATAATGTTTGATGTTATTATTAAATATAATATTCTTTCTATGTGGTCATTAAAAAATAGTCATTTTAAAATAAGATTTCTTATATTAATAACATAAAGGAATATATGGGTCATTATTTTCATTCCCCCTTAATAAATTTCACCCTCAAAATTTGACTCTTTCCTTAAAATTAGTGGTTATTTTTTTCCTTCATCACTTATTCAAGTTCCTAGGTAGCTTCTTCAAACATTTTATTTCTCTATATGACTTTTACAAGTCGTGTTATCTTTTTTCTCAATACTTGTTCCCTTCTGTCAAGAATATATCTTGGATCTTCTTGATATTACAATTCTGGATTCAATTCCACACCATTAATATCAAATATATGTGTTGTATCATAATATAATTTCTCAATAGAGACTCATAGAATACATTGGGGACTTTGGAAAGATTTGGGGTAAGTTCAAATTAATATGAAATGCCTCTATAACACTTCATAATATCAAATGGTCTAATATAACTTGGAATTAGTTTCCATTTATTTCAAAATATTATAACTCATTTCAACAATGTTGAGAAATACATAATCTCCAACATGAAATTCCAAGTCCTTTATTAAAATGTTCAAATAACTCTTATGTTAACTCTGATTGACCCTGATGTGTTTCTAAATCACTTGTATCTTTTTTATAGTTTTTGTTATGATGTTTGGCCCCAACATTTTCCCATTACAACTTCATAACAATATGTTGGAGTTTTATACCTCTTTCCATAGAGAAATTCAAAAGGTTTCATCTGAATTATTGAGTTATAACTATTATCATAGGAAAATTTAACAAGAAAAGGATATTAGTCCCAAATCACTTGAAAATCATGCTTAATATCCCTTAGTATGCCTTCCAATGTTTGAATTTTCCTCCTGTACTATCCATCATTTTGAGTTTGATAGGATGTTCTCAATTTTAATTCTATATTAACATCATTTTGAAGGCTCCTATAAAATGTAGAAGTAAATCTTGGATCTTAGTTAGAAACAATTTACAATGGTACTCCATGGATGTACACTTATTATAAAATCTAGAGGTGATCTAGGTTCTAAATGGATAAATCCTCTCTTATGAAATTTCAATGGGAAAAAGATTCAACCTACCAATGATTACCCATATATAATTGTTTCCCTTGAATGTCTTAGGTAGGTTGGTGATAAATTCCATAGTGATGTTCTCCCACTTCTATACAAGTATGGGTAGTTGTTACAATTCACATTTGGAAATTTGTCTATTCACATTCAATTATTGACAAACCAATCACCTTTATATATAATTGTAAATATCCCTTTCTATATTATCCAACCAATAATGATCACATTGGTCCATATACATTTTAGTGCTTCTAGGATTTATAGAGAATCTAGATCTATGAGATTCATCCATAAAATCCTTTTTATCTTTGATATATATGAGATAAATAGCCTTATACCAAATCTCAATACTCCTTAATCAATATTTAATTCTTAAAACTTCCCATTTTTCATAGCCACTATTTTATTTTTCATCAAAGGATCTTCTCTTTGAGATTTCTTGATCTTCTCTTGTAATTATGGTTGGGAAATCAGTTGTTATGGAATTAATATTTTGTTTTCCCTTATTATTCCCATGTCCATCATTACGAGGATATTTATCAATAGATCTCCTTCAATTATCATCATTTCAAGAACACCAGGATCTTTCCCACTCAATGCATTTGTGGCTCTGATTTCTCTTCCTAGGTGATAATGAATTGAAAAATCAAAGTCAGGAGTACCAACCATATACTTTGCCTTGTGTTCAGTTCCTTTTGTGTAAACATATACTTCTGACTTTGATGGTTTGTGTATATATCAAATTTTTTCCCATAATTTTTTTTTCATCATATCTTCAGACAAAAACGAATGCAGCTTACTCCAGGTCATTAGTAGGATAATTTTTCTCATTTGGATTTAAATGTTGAGATTTATAAGTGATAGCCTTGTTATTTTTCATGAGGAAACATCTCATTCCATTAAAATATGAATCTCTATAGATAAAAAAACATATTTTATAGCAGGTAAAGTTAGCACGAGTGAATTAACCAACCAATTATTTAGTTCTTGGAAGCTTTATTCACATTATTTCATCCAAATAAACATAAATCCATTTAGATTTAACTTATTTAAAGGATTCAAAAACCCTTAATTTTTTTCACAAAACTTCTATATTACCTAGCTAAACCAAGGAAACTATGAATCTTGGTCACTATTGTTGTATGATTCCACTTATCTACTACCTTAGTCTTTTCTAAATCTAAAGATATTTTTCACATGATAAAATGTGTCCCAATAATTCTACTTATTACAACTAGAACTCACATTTATTGAATTTATAAAAATCCACTCTTTCCTTAGTGTTTTTAATATGACACTTAATTGTTCATCATGTTCTTCGTAACTTTTAAAATATATTATAACATTATTAATAAATACTAATATAAATTTATTGATGTATTACCTAAAGATTCTATTCATAAAATCAATAAATATCATGGGACAATTAGTTATACCAAAATTTATAACAAGGAAATCATAATGTCCATACCTTGTTCAAAAAAGATTTATTTGGGATATCTTATTTCCCCACCATCAGTTGATGAGACCCTCATCGAAGATCAATATTAGAAAATAATTGACCCCCATGAAGTTGTCTGAACAAGTCATCAATTCTCAGTAGAGGGTATTTTTTCTTTACTATGATCCCATAAGTTCTATATAGTCAATTCATAGATTCATTATTTCATCATTATTCTTCATAAATAGAATAGTTTCTCCCCAAGCAGACCCACTTGGATAGATAAAACCCTTATCTAAAATATCTTGTAGTTTCTTCTTCAATTCTTCAAGTTCTATGAATTCCATTCTATATGGGGTCTTAGATATAGGCCTAGATAAAGGTATGAGTTTAATGGATAATTCTATCTCTGTTTTTATAGTTGTTCTAGATAATTCTTTAGTAAATTCATCAATTTATTCCATTAAATTAGTACAAGTTATATCTTTTAAATTTATATTTTCCCCCCTTATTCACCAATCATTTCCATAAATAAATCTATAGGATGTTGCTCTTGATAAAAATCTCATTGTGATATATCTCCTTTGAAAATGATTTTAGGTTCCCCCCAAGAAAAATGAAATTTACTTACTTCTTAAATTGATCTTGTAATTATAATTTGAGAGAAAATCCATTCTTAGTATTATATTAAAATCCACCATCTAAATGAAAAATAGATTTATAATGATATTTTTCTTGACAATGTTAATAGAGGAATCCCTATATACTCTAGTGGCTTAAATAGATCCTCTTATAGTTTTAATTGAAAACTCTACTTCTAATAGATTTGGGTTTTATATGATTTTCTTTGAAACCTAAAAGAAAAAAGGAATTAATTGATGTAGAATCAATTAGTGTACTAGAAAATTTTGAGTGAACAATGAGTTTATGTCACAAACCAAGCTGGCTCGCCATCTAACCTGATGCCCGACCCAGTCTGTGGCATGGACCGAAGGTTGTTCCAGATCCCCACAGTCTGGTATAAGTTCCTGGGTATTCAGAGTAACATGTGGGAATAGTTTACCTAAAATAAGAGATAGAAAAATAACTAACAAGACAAATAAAAAACCACCATCAAACCAAAACAAACAATCCCTTAACATTAGACCAAACTTATAGTTTACAATTTGACCCAAAACTTTAATAATAATGGAATGAAAAGAAAACTAACACATCTATTCCCACCTTCATGAAACATGACTAGCCACCTCCTCAACTCACCATCATCTGACCTGCATGGGAAAACCATAGAAAACCTGAACCACCCTCACTAAGCATGACGCCTCAACCGATGACACACAAAGAAAAAGTCTACATACACCCAAAGTTTTTTTTAGGGTGTGAGCCAAGATCCCAGTAGGATGCCACTAGGAAAGGATTCCATTCATAACCATTTAAATGAAGAATACATTTTCCAATCAAATAAAAAAAGGGAAATAAATTCTTGAATAGTATTTAATGAAAACAATTTTTAATGAAAATTTCTTTAAATGAAAACAAATTTAAAGACAATAACTTAAATTGAAGCACACATGCACACTTATAATATAATCAAAGTGTCACACCAGTATGCATAAAGTAAACAAGGATCACCAAATATGGGATAGGCCTCATGGGTGTTAGCTAGTGTGGGTCCCTAGATCTTTGTGTCTTAGTGAAACGTGGCTTAGAAACCATGACCCTCAGAAAACATGGCTTAGAAACTATGACCATTAGGAAATGTGGCTTAGAAACCACAAACCTGGCTTAGAATGAATGACCCTCAGTCATTCATATGTTTAGTTAGTGTTTCAATCATCAATCCTGCTAAGTGAAATAGGGATGAGGTCACCCTAGGATCACTAGCCCACTAGTCTAGTCCACCTTCTTAGATACCCATCCTTCTCGCTTTGTTCTCTAACAAATTTCATGAGCATAATATATGCACATCACATAAACAAGTCAAAAAAACACCTTGCATGACAAGATACCATTTACACAATCAATTTCACATTTAAAATTCTAGATCATGTCAGATGTCACATTATGCATAAAATACAAAAAGAGTACTTACACACATATAACAATCAATTGCACACCCAAATTCCATTTTGAAATATTATGCACACCAAAACCTTATCCAAACAAGTTTAACACCATTGATGTAATTTCATAAACCCTTTGAAAATTTTCATTAGACAATTCTAAAAGAGTATAACTGGGCTTTACACATGAAAACACACTCAAAATTCCCATTTTGATTTAATCACACACCCAAAATACTTTTAGAACTTAATCTCTATCGCTTACACCATCAATTAAACCACTTGAAATTTTAAAGAAAATAGTTTTACACCTATAATACCACCAATAAAATTTATTGAACAATTTCAAAAATGTGTCACTTGACTTTAAACCCCAAAACACACTCATAACCTCTTTTATGAAAAAAAAATTTAAATCCACACCCAAAACACACACTGTAGATCTTTGACATTCAAACAAACTAAATGCACAATCCTGAGAACACAGATAAATATCTAAATGTAGTTTTCCAATAAAAAACACATTATCTTTACATAAACACTCTACTAAAAAACAATATGCACAAAAAAACTCATTCAAAATCACTTTCGCATCATGTAAACTACATAACAATTATACTAAATTAATTAAATTAACAAACTAATTCATCATAAAATTTATGAAACAATTTTAAGAATATGACACATGACTAAAAATACTATAAATGCAACAAAAATTCTTTTATGACTTGATGAAAATTTACACTAAACTAGAACATAATTTGTATAATTTATAAACTACTAATAAATAGTTCAACATGAATTTTCTCATAAAACATACCTATATCACATATACATATCAGATTAAATTAAAAATTAATTCAGATCAAACAAACTAATTAAATATTATGGTAAATTAATTTAAGCATAAAATTAATTCATCAAACAACGGTTAAACGAGGAACCACCTACCACAGGTGATGGAATTCCATAAAATTCAATGCGCGACTCCAATTTCTCATCAAACGCACCACAAAAAACCTAGTGTGAATTGAAAACAAGGAAAATTCACCCAGAACCACCAAATTAAACCCTTAACTCTAACCTAACCACTTTAATTTTAAAGAAAACCCCTATAAAAAGTAAGGGGGTTTAACCAAAGTGTTTGCCTCTGGAAGGAGGAGGTGTGGTTCGTCGTCGGATAGAGGTCAGCCAAGGGGAGAGGGGTCAGTGTAGCATGGGTTGTCGCTGGAGGTGTGGGAGGCACCGGATGAGACTTTACGGAAGGGGAGGAGGCCGACAGACAAAGGCAGTCATGACAAGAAGGTGGTGAGTCAGGCGGTTGCCAGAGATGATGAAGAGGGGGTGAGAACGAGTGGGTGATGTGACCAGAAACAGGAGAGGGGTACAGTGGCTGGAGGGGGTGAGGGTGCGAGCGGGGGAAATCAGGCTGGAAGGGAGGTTGGTCAGACGTCTGGCTAGGGAGCAGGGGCACACAATGGGAAGGAGGAGGGTGGAGTTGGGCGATGGCCTGGTAAAGCGGGTAAGGGGGGTTACGATGGGAATATGGTAAAGGGGATGGGAAAGAAACCTAATTAATAAAATAAAATAAAAACAAAAACAAAAAAGTAAAACCAATAATATTATTAATATTATTAATATTATTCTTAAACCAAAACCATAACAATAATAATATTATTATCATTAAAAAAAATTGTTAAATTATTAACACATATGTTTCATTTTATTTTTATTCTTATTAATCCACAGATTTAATTTTATTTCATTATTATTAATTCATTTTATTTGGTTAGTTGAACAATGGCTGGGTCACATAGCAGCCCTAGCGAATCCTCATGGCTTTGCAATTATGCTTCGCTCATGCATCGCAGGCTTTCAAGCCTTGAAAAACCTGTTTATCAACAAAAACACCAAATTCAACTGGGATTCATCCCACACCTCAGTGGAACATTTCGAAGCCAAATAAAATAAAATAAAAATTAACTTAATTTAATATTAACAATAATAATTATTATTACAATATTAAAAACAACTTAATTATTTTTTTTCAAATTCTTAACACTATTAATAATAATAATAATATTCTGAAACAATATTATTATTATTTTTGTTAAATAAAATTTCTTAAATTTTATTAAAACTTCTTATGTTTATTTTTATCATCATTTCATTTCACGTCATTATTACATTATTCATTTATGTTCTCATTTATTTTGAAAATTGGGCAGGTCATGTGGTCTCTGAACCATGTCATGCATGTGTGACTGGTGATGCCAAACCAAAAACGTGCGCTTTTCTCAACAAAAATGCAAAATATTAAACACTGGTTTACCAAAAACCCAAAGAAAAATCACTAGGCCAGAAAATAATAAAATTAAATTAAATTAAAAATTCAGGGTGTAAAAATTCTTCCCACCATAAAGCTTTCTTTCCCCAGAAAGCCACAACTAAGGATGAGACCCAAAGTAGAAACGATACACCCCTTAAGATTCAAATAGGTTCCCTACTGAAAAACTAGTGAAAGGAGTTAAAATCATCATGCTTAGAGAAAGTGACTCAAGTGAAAACCTCAGGTAACTCGTAAAAATAATTTTTGATATGTGCTGCCAATCCCAAAGAGCTAGAACACCTCCAGTTGATTAGTCATCTATAGGAACTCTCACACCCACGGGAACTAACTTCACATACCTAAAAACCTCAAGCACCAATGAACGAAAACCACGTCATTTGATTGAAATGAACAAACAAGACCAACCACATCCAAGGAGCACTCTTATCACCTATCACCAAATCATCTCTTGAAATAGAACTAAAAGTTCATCATGGGGAATCTTGATGGGGCTATCCACAATTAGAACTGAGATAAGGTACAAAACATTTTAAAAATTTCAACAGTAACCAAACACCCCTCCACAAGGGGTGGGGAGGGAGGGGGCCAACCACTGGGTTATCAAAACCATGACCAAAGACCAACCAGTATCTCCACATCCCTGGATGACCACTATTCAAATTTGAGAACGATTTACCTAAAAGACCCCATAAGGACCACTAAAAGCTATTACACCTAGTGGGATTAAACCCCCAATACTTTATGTTACTAGACAACCACACTTCCTCATAGCCACAGAAACCTCACGCACCCAAACTGGTCATTCGGAATGGAACCATAGAAAAAAATTTAAACCACCTTCACCTTCAATAACAATGACAGAAATAAATTTGGGGTCTCATACATTCTCAGGGTTCCTGAACATGCGCTAGCTTCACTCCGAGGCCTACAGATGGATTCCTCATGTTTGAAGCTTCTCCCACCTCACAATCAGGTATTTAAGACTCTCTAATGGAGCTTCTTCTTTCCTGGTGTTGCAAGAAACCGTACTGCCTTCAAGACAACAGCATCAAACACGACACACTCAGACATCCACCTACTCTCACATGAAACATTTACCAACATAAGAGCTAAAATGGTGCATGATAATAACCCTTTTTCCCACCTAATGAGAACATGACACCAAAAATAGTCACCGAACATGACCATTGCTTTTGAGAGAAACATTATACGAATAGTGACTTCAAACTGAGTCTTAAACAACACTTGATTCCTACAATCGACCATAGCATTCCCATGTGACTAGGTCTTCTACACTAGTGGCCCAGAATAGACCCCTTTCTTAAATTAATCCAACAAAGGACCAAAGGACATTTAGGATTGCAGCCCTCACCGACAACTCTAGGCTGCTTCCACCTTTCCCCACTGCAATCTCTTTCCCCATTTCCAAACATGAATTTAAACTTAATGAGGTTAAACTTCACCCTTGATAACTCAAAGAACTCAAAGATACTAAAACTCCCTTTAAATCCCCTCACATCTACCGTCCCTCCATGAGAGGATCCACTCAACTGAAAAGGATAAGGGACAGACTTAACACTATTATTAAAAAGGGAGAGTTCTAGCTTTAATCAACTGGAGGGTCGACAAATGGCAAATTAATTTTGACCGCACTTCAATGGAATATTAATTTTTTATGGGGGCTTGCAGTAGACAAGATAGAACACCATGGACCTAATAAAATTGGTCCAATGACCAAGACATACAGCAAGCGAACACTAAATGTGCAAAGGGAACCACCACAAGGTCTTTTCGAAACAATTTTCAAAATAAACCACTAACCACACACTTTCACACCAACTTCAAAATAATAATTAAAACTCAAGACACAAATCTTTCAAAAAGGATTATCTTCTCAAAATTACTCACACCGAACATCTCCAAAACACAAGAACATACCACATAATCACTAGTTATTTAAAACACCCATTTTTTTAACTAAATTTTGTGAAAAAAACAATGTTGATGGGTTGCAAAAGAACCAATGGTGTCCCATGAGCCTCACACATGCATATTCTTATAACATACTATCACCCACCACATTTCAATCCATAAATTCATCCACTCATTCCATTGACCATTTCTATTTTCATATACACTCATGCATGTGGTTGTCCAGGAGAACACCAATGATAAAAACCAAACCATTCCATTTTTTAAAACTAAAAAATTCAAACCACACATTTCAGACCTTACACATCATTTTATTTTTAAATCACTTAATTTCAAAACATTTTCCACGACCAAATCATTTTTACTTAAAAACCAGATTTCCACAAATTCCAAAAAAAAGAGACGAGGAATGATGCAAGATGATACTAGTTTCAGCGGGTGATTGGAACATATGGTTGGCAGCCATACGCGAATCACGCCACCACTACAGAGAGTATTCTTGGATATCACCCCAGGATCCACATGGCTTTCCTGACCCTGCGAGCTCACTCGGACCACTGACCCTTCTCCATTTTCATTTCCCCTAAACAAGATTAATCAGAAGGACCAACGACTCGTACAAACTTCAATTTATCCTAGAAACATGTGTTCCTCCATGAGGTGTGCTGGACATGCACCCGAATCGTATCTAGAACATTGAGGTCTGACACCCTTAACTTTTATTTACATTTACTCTATCATAAAATAACATGAACTAGGAGAAGAAAACTACTTTGATAGCATTTTTTTACGAACCAAGTCGGGTCGCCATTTAATCTGGCACCCGACCCTATCCACAACTTGTCCCGAAGGGCATTCCCAGTCCCCAGCAGCTGGTATAAGTTCCCAGGAATTCATAGTAACATGAGATAATGTATTACCAGAAATAAGAGATAGAAAAATCACTAACAAGAAAAGTAAACCACTAGAAAACCAACCCAAACAGACCCTTAACATTGGACCAAAATTAAATTTTACAATTAAACACAAAACATTAAGAATACTACAATGAAAAGAAAACTAACACATCTATTTGCACCATCATGCAACATGAGGATCCACCTCCTCAAATCACCATTGTCAGGCCTACATAGGAAAACCATCAACAACCCGAACCACCATCACTAAGCATGATGCCTGAACCTGTGACACACAAAGAAAAAGGTCTACATACACCCAAAGGTGTGTGTAGGGTGTGAGATAAGAGCCAAGTAGGATTCCACTGGGAGAATATTCCATGCATAACCATTTAAATGTAAAATAAATTTTCTAGTCAAATAGAAAAAAAGGAAAAAAATTCTTGAACAATATCTAATGAAAAAAAATTAATGATACATGTTTTTAATGAAAACAAATTTAAAGACAACAACTTAAATTAAAGCACACACACAGACTTACTTTTAAGATAATAAATGTGTCACAGAGGTAAGCATAAAGTAAATAAGGAGCACCAAATCTGGGAGAGGACTCATGGGTATTAGCTAGCATGGGTCCCTAGATATTTGTTTCTTGGTGAAACGTGGTTTAGAAACCATGACCCTTAGAAAACGTGGCTTAGAAACCATGACCCTCAGCAAACATGGTTTGGAAACCACTAACCTCAGCAAACATGGCTTAGAAACCACGACCCTCAGTAAATATCACTTAGAAACCACGAAACTTAGTAAAAGTGGCTTTGAAACTATGACCCTCATTCATTCATATGTTTAGCTAGTGTTGCATCCGTCAATCCTGCTAAGTGAAATAGGGCCTAAGCGACCCTCGAATCACTAGCTCACTAGTCTAGTCCACCTTCCTAGCTACCCAAGATTACCACTTTGTACTCAAACAAATTTCAAGATCATAATAGGTTCATGTCATATAAATAAGCCAAGAAAAACAAGACACATGACAAGATACCATTTACACCATCAATTCCACATTTAAAATTCAAGATCATGTCACATGTCACATTTATGCATAAAATCCAAACAGAGTACTTAAACACACAGAACCATCATTTAAACACCCAAATTCCATTTTGAAATATTACGCACAAAAAAACCATATCCAAAAAAGTTCTTCACTATTTATATAATATGATAAACCCTATGAAAATTTTAATAAGACGATTCTAAAAGCTTATCTCTGGGATCTACACATGAAAAAACACTCAAAATCCACATTTTGAATTAAGTTCACACCCAAAATCCTTTTAGAACTTAATATGCATCCCGTACACCATCAATTAAACCACTTTAAATTTTAAAGAAAATAGTTTTACACTTAGAAAACCACCATGAAAATTTATTGAACAATTTCAAAAAAGTGTTTCATGACTTTAAACACCAAAATGCACTCAGAACCTCATTTATGAAAAAACACACTTTGATGCCACACCCAAAACACTCACTAAAACTCTTTCACATTCATGCAAACTAAATGAAAAATCTTGAGAGAAATAATAAATATCCCAATGTAGGTTTTCACCCAAAAACACATTAACATCACATAAACACCTACTAACAAAACAAATGCAGAAAAAAACTCAGTAAAAATTACTTTCACAACATGTAAACTACTTAACAATTGTACTAAATTAATTAAATTAAAAACTAATTCCCCCAAAAATTTATGAGACAATTTGTATAATATGCCACATGACTCAAAAAACTTGAAATGCAATAAAAAATTCATATATGACTTGTCACAAATTGACACTAAACCAGAACACAATTTTTATAATTTATAAACTACTAATAAATAGTTCAACATGAATTTTCACATAAAACACACATATATCACATATACATATCAACTTCAATTAAAAACTTGATTCAAATAGAAAAAACTAATTAAATAATATGGTAAATTAATTTAATAAAAAAATCAATTCATCAAACAATGGTTAAATGCGGAAACACCTACCTTGGGTGAAGGGATTAAATAAAATTCGGTTTGCAACTCCAATTGCTCATCAAACGCACCAAAATCAACCTAGCGCATATCCAAAACAAGGAAAATTCGCCCAAAACAACCAAATTAAACCCTTAACCCTAACCGAACAACATTAAATTTAAAAGATAACCCATAGAACAAGTAAGGGGGGTTACCCAAAGTGTTGGTCACCAGAAGGAGGAGGTGTGGTTCATCATTGGATAGAGGCCGACCAATAGGAGAAGGGGGAGGCGCCACATGGTTCATCGCCAGAGGTGTGGTAGGCGCCAGCCAAGACTTTAAATTAGGGGAGAAGGCCGGAAGACCGCGACTATCACGATTGGAAGGTGGGGAGTTAGGCAGTCGCTGGAGTCGATGAAGAGGGGGTGAGAACAAGTGGGCAGCACGACCAGAAATTGGGGAGGGGTGCGATAGCCAGAGGGGTTAAGGGGTGATGGAACGAGTGGCGAAAAGAAGGCCAGAAGGGAGGCTGGTACGGTGTCTGGCCTGGGAGTAGGGGCGTGCAAGGGGAGGGAGGGGGTGGAGTTAAGCAGTGGCCTAGTAAAGCAGGGAAGGGGGTTGCGGTAGGAATAGGGTAAAGGAGAGGGGAAGGAAACCTAATAAATAAATAAAATAAAAACAAAAACAAGAAAAACCAATAATTTTAATAATATTAACAATATTATTCTTAAACTAAAACCATAATAATAATATTATTATTATCATTAAAACACAATTTATTAAATTATTAAAACATTTTTCTTATTTTATTTTTATTTTTATTCCTCTATAAATTTAATTTTATTTCATTATTATTAATTCATTTTATTTGGTTAGTTGAACAATGGTTGGGTCACACGACGACCCTAGAAAAGCCGCACAGCTTCGTAATTATGCTTTTCTCATGCGTTGCATGTTGTCTAGCCCCGAAAAACCCTTTATCAAAAAAAACACCAAATTCAACCGAGATTCAGCCCGCACCTCGGCAAAACATTTTGAAGAAAAATAATTTAAAATAAAAGGCATTCCCTTATTTTTATATTAACAATAATAATTATTATTACATTACTAATAACAGCTTAATTAATTTTTTTATATTCTTAACACTATTAATAATAAGAATAATATTCTCACACAATATTATTATTATTGTCATTAAGGAAATTTCTTAAATTTTATTAAATCTTCTTATGTTTATTTTTATCATTATTTTATTGCACGTCATTATTCCATTATTCCTTTATATTCTAATTTATTTTGAAAATCGGGCAGGTTGTGCGGTCTCAGAACCATGCCCTGCCCATGCGTATGTGATGCCAAACCAAAAACGTGCACTTTTCTCATTCAAACTCCAGAATTTTTAAACACTGGTTCACCCAAAAGCCAATGAAAAATCACTAGGCAAGAAAATAATAAAATAAAATAAAATTAAAAAATCAGGGTGTGACAGGTTACCTGCTATCAAATCATTTGGAGTCTCAACTTCATCCTTCATGATAGAAAATACACGACCTTGATCTCTTGTCCTTTTATTGGGTTGATTGTGATTTCCCTCCACCATTCTTGGATTTTCACACTGGTTAGAAAACGACAAATCCCTCCACACTTGAATCATTTTACTATAAGATACACTTGAACCATTTTGCACTTGTCATTAGCATTGGTATGCTAATGTTTTACGTCTCCCTGAAAATTTTGAGCAATATGTACAACATTTCCATATTTTAATAACTTCCCACTTCCATAAATACAGTTCCCTGAGTGCCTTTTCCATATTTATCACACTAGTGAAGTTATAGTTTTTTTCCTGCTTATATTTATTAGGATTCTTCCCAAGGTTTTTCTCCACACTTATCTTTTTATTTTGATACTATTGTGTATCCCAAAATTCCATCTCTACCTTTATATCACATCGTAATATTTTATTATAGCTCCCAGATTCTTTTATTTCTAAAGATTTATATAGATGAGGCCTCATTCTTCCAATTAATTTATCAAAATTCCTGTCAGAATCGATAAAAAATCATGAATCATAACATGAAAGCCTTGTAAAGTCCATCTCATAAATTAGTATATATTCAATTTAATTTTTATTGAACTCAAGGAATTCTATTTCCAACTTTTTTCATAGTTTATGAGTAAAATAAATACTGAAAGAATATATTTTTGAAGTATTCCCACTCCATATCATCAATTTTTTGCTTAGGTTTGGTGTTCATGATCAATTTCCACCATTGATCAGTTTCCCCTTCCAAACGAGACACAATAAAAGTGACTTTATCTTAATCAGAACAATATAAAATGGAAAATATTTTTTCAAAATTATTGATCCACTATCCCACCATAAAGGATAGTTAGGGTCTACACAAGGTCAGTGGTCAATGATACATGAATAATTCAATGAATATTTATTATATCCTAAGTGAATATAGACACTATATATGATTCTTAAAATTGGATAACATCATCATGAAATTTTTTACTCTAGATTCTATCATATTAGGAGTGCCATCATTGTATTTCCAATTTCTTCCATTGTTCACATGTACCCTTATATTTCCATTCATTCTCTAAAAATAAAAGATAAAATAAGAAGTAAGGTTCTTTTAAGAATCACTAAGATAATAAATTCCAAAATGAGTGTTTAATCCTAATTTTTTTAACATTGGATTTCAATGATCATATAAATTAATCTTTTATTTATTTTAATATAATAATTTACACTTTCTATAAATCATTTCTTGTTTATTTGTAAAAATATTATGATAAACTAATAATATCTCCCAAGAGGGGCAAACTGGGTGTGAATTAGGGCGTTTTTATCAAAAAACAGGTGATGATCGAGTTAATACTCAATTCTCCCTTTTTAGGGTCATCACCCCCTGCTAAAATGTTCCATAAATAAACAATAAAGAATTTTAAGTTAATTATCTTTGAAACTTGGTACATAGTATAATATATATATATATGGTACATAAAAGAAAACATAAAAAATCAACTCTCTTAAAAGGATTATTTACAATCCCGTCCCAGATCCTCTCACTAGATAGGGTTTCCTAGGGATAATTATCAAAGAAAGGGGATGGCATAATTCCCAGTAAGAGATAAAAAATGAGAGAGAACATAATATGTGAAAAAATATTCATAATATAATAACCTGTAGATAATAACTTGAGGAAAAATGTATGTATATGAATATAATAACAGGAGGCATAACATGGAAATGTTTCTACAACATAAACATGATACATTCTTAAAAATATCCCCAAATATCATCACTAAGGTTTCATAAATAATATTACAAAGTATTTTGGCCATGTTATCCTAAAACATTACCATGTAATGATATAAATTTATCATGAACATTTTATCTCTAAAGATTACTTCTTTACCTGATGCATTGTAGTGTTATCAAGGAGCACCCTTCATATGTCAAACATTATGTTTGCCACATTGATCACAAATCATAATCACATTTTATTTATAACCCATGATTAGGTAATTTTTGGTTTCATAAATTTATTTATAAATAAAATAGTTAAATGATAAATATAAATTAATACCCTTGAATGAAAATAGGGTAGGGTATTCATAACGTGAAAATAGAGCATGGAAAAATCAAGGGTTGGTTTCAATTGTATAAACGGTGTGAAAAAGGGATCATGAACTGGGTTTAATGATAGTTAAATGAAGTATATCATAAAAAATAAATAATAGTCATAATAATGGGGTTGTTTATGAACACTTGACAACAGAATAAATTGGGAATTAAAAGTATCATACAAAAGAAGAACTTGAATTGAAAAAGTAGAGGAAGAGAACCATTACCTTGAGAGGATGCTTATTAGAGATATAGATAGACTCATTAGAGGCTTAGGAACACATTGGTTGATATTTTTATAGGTATAGGTAGACTAAATTCATGATCAATGTGTTTTATTAGAGAGGAATAGGAGAAATGGTGTCTATTTATACTTGTGGTGTTCAAGTTTTAAGGGTTAAAATATTGGTTATTTTATTATACAAGCCAAACAATTATGGGTACAATAAATTATAACTAATTTTCTTGATTATTAATGAGTTAGTGAGATTTAAATGATGTTAAAATCATTCTAAATTCTAAATTCACTCTCCAACCAACCCATTTAAATGATTGAATCTAAAAAAATTATCTAAAAATCCATTTTCAGTTCCAAAATACAAAGTATAAATTTCTAAATTCAAAATAATATTTCAAAATTAATTTATATAATTATTAAATTAAAATTTTATTAAATACAATTTTTCATAAATTTTTCAATCATGATCACATCATAATGATGTCATATATTCATGACACTTGAAAAATGGAAATTTTTAACTTTTTCACCAACAATTAACTTTATAAAAAATTTATAAAGAATTCACCGTAAGATAATTATGATGATATGATTCAAAAAATAATATCTATTTTATAAAAAAATTCTATATATGATAATTTTAACTTTAAAATAAAAGTCATTATATATTTAAAATTGAATGTTTTCATGACATAGTAAATTTTACATCTGTTATAAAAATTACACAGGAATTTATTATTTTATATTATCAATTAAAAATCATTTTATAAGATTATTTAATTAAAATAAAATTTATTTAAAACATATAAATTTATTATAAAATATACTTTTAATATAATTTCAAAATATTTATTTTTTCCAAAAATACAATTTTTTTCCTTTTTAATCCCAACGATAACTTTATTACTTCTTCATAACCAACAATAATAATGACCAAATGAATTATCAATTAATGGTAACAATTCCCATAGGCCATATTGGAAAAAAATCATAATGTTGAATGACCATATCTGCCTATAAATACATAATCATTCTCACTTCATCATTCACTACTTATAAAGGTTCTTACACATCCTTTCATAATGTCTATTTTTTTCCTAACAATTATCATTATTTTTATCGTCATTATGGTAGGGGTGATATTTATAGGGGAATTATAGCCTATGGATATTCTTTTAGTGAATTTACTATTCTTCTATGTGTATTTAGCTTTACTGTTCCTAATTGTAGTAGTCCATATCAAAACATGATGGGTAATGTTCTTAAGAAATGTAATTTTCTTTTTATGTTCTCATAATAAAATATTAATTATAAATTAAGTGTTTTTATATTAATAACATAAAGGTTTTTATGGGTTGTTACACATAATATATTTATTTAATCTAATATTTAATTATTATTAATTATTTTCTTTATGTGATCATGTTTAATCATCAAATAAGCATGCATGGCTTAAATAAATAATCATGCACTTAATAAATAAAATAAATAAGTGAAATGATCATGATATTTCAATTATTGGTTGTTTTATCAAGTGGAAAATAAACCAACCTTAATCCTCCTTAAGATGATACCTATCTATAGTTGCAACATCCCTCCGTTATCTTGTTTGTCCCCTAAGATGGTTTCACCGCAAATCATGTCCAAAACTGTCTCCTCCAATTGGGAGCTCCTTCCTTTACAATTTCTTACTCACTCATAGGTGAGGGGTATTCGGGGATAAGGATTATATAAAATAAAACTTTGACATGTAGTCTCATACATAATAATGTTTTAAGGGATGATACGCATATCATCATATTTAATTTAATAATAAATTTATCATAAAACCATGTGATGTGAGATGAATTTTTTAAAATTTCTTTTCTGTTATTCATTGAAAATTACCCCTAATTCAATCAAATCCAGGGTAAAATATTCATTTTTTGATACTTCATGAAATTATGGAAATTAATTTCTAACTATATAAAATCATTTTTTTCATTAATATAATCATCTTTTATAAAAATTAAAAAAACCCATAAAATTAAAATTGATTTGGATTTTGAAACAATAATTTAATAGTTTAAATATTGAATTTAGAATTTATTTCCTAAATTGATAATTTTTTTAGTATTAATTAATTTAATAATTTTTTAATTTAAAATACATCAAAAAAATAATTTTGAAATTTAATTTGAAATTGTGATTTTATTTTGACAATTCAAGATTTTTTCATGGGAAAAAATGATTGGAATTTGATGTCCTAAAAATGTGGAATTTGAAATGTTTAAATTAATTTAATTTGGAATTAATTTGTTTAGAGGGTTGAGATTTTGAAATTTATTATTTTATCATTTCTTGAAATTAATTAATTGGAAAAAAATAACTTAAATAAACTTATTTTGTTTAAATGTAGCTCAAAAAATGAAAAGGATGGAAGTAATCGTGCCTTTCATGGTCACCACACATATTATGCTTGTTGAATTTTTCACCAAATTTGGTCCTCATGGTCAGTATGGTTACTATTACACCTTCAGTGTGCCTACTTTGAATCTCATTCATAGTCACCGAAGTGAATCTATGAACTTACCATGAGTTCCCTCGCCATATACCTATCATGAGGAACTTACCACTACACCTCTACTCACAGTCAGTATACTAACTATGAGAATTTCCAACACCCTATCATACCCCCCCCCCACTCCTCATAGTCAACATACTGACCACGATTCTCCTTCTTCATCCTATCGTAGCCAAATCCATGGACACTTATACCAATTATAGTGCACTACCACCACACCATCAAACATTCATGACTAAGTCACCTTATATAAGAATCTAAGTATGCATGTATACTATAAGAAATCTGAGCACTGTGAAGAAGCATCAACATTCAAAACCCGATTAAATCTTGTCGAGGAGGCCACACCATCACATATTCGAGATTCCTTCTACCCTACCATTTCACCATTGCGTGATGTTGAACTGTTGATCCCCACCACAAGTCACCCCCATGTAGAATCCAAAATTGAAGTTTGAGGATGTGACAACAATGAAATTTGACCACTTGGAAGAGTCACCACTAAATATGAACCCCTGAACCTAATGCCTACCAGGTGAACCCATGAGTTTTCCATTAGGGTTAAAGACACCACCACCCTAAATCACTCACCACCAGAGTTGTTGATATTTGTAGTTCACTAATTAGAACCCAATTTTCCACTATTAGAAGAAGAGGATCCCCAAATGAGCTCTCTTTAGAATCCCCCCCACCCAAGACAAGAACCTAAGAAGAGAAAAAAAAGATAAAAATAAAACAAATAAAATGAAAACGGGAATATATATACATATACATATATATATATAATAAATTTTTATATATAATAATTTAGTGGTAAAATTAATTGACATGTTTTTTCTATGTTTGTAGGTTTGAATTAAAGATATATCCCAATTTGGTGAAGGCCCAAATGCAGTGACATCAAGACCCAGACACAGCAAACCAGTCCAAATTCTCAATCAAGATCAAAAGAATTAAATAAAACCTGACCATTTTCAAATCATACTAAGAAAAAACTAATTTCCAATGAAGTCTTAAAGTTTGGAAACAATGTCACTCATAATTTCCATGAAGGTGTAAAGGATGATCATGGGAAGAACAAGCTTATACAGATTCAATTGCAACCATTGACTGCAACATATGTAATCCATATGAGAGGACCTCTTAGACATAGAATGTAACTATGAAAAAGGTCATTGTGTATAAATATTTGGCATCTTCGCTATTTGAATACAATCATAAGCTTCAGACCGTAGATGTAATTTCCTTCCGTACTTTCTTTTTTCATTTAAATTTCAATTTCAATTCTATTCTTCTTCTATTAACTATGTATTTTTATCTTCTTCCAAAATTCTCTATTTTTTTCTCAAATATTTGTTTCATGTTATTAATGTTATGTCTTAAAATATAAATAATGGATAACTGACCTAAGAGCTAGGTCCCTATGGGAGATCACACATGCACTTTGTTCTTTATTTGTTTATGTCTTTTATCCTTGATGTATTAGTAAAATAGAAAGAAGAAGATTAATGATATTCATCTAATATTTCTGATGAGATGGTGAAACCTTGAATCTATCAAATCATTTCTCACTCCTTTATCTCAATCTATGGTGCATACCAATGGATCACCATGGATAGAGGAATGAACAACATATGATAGAGTTGAGTGTCGTGATAGTGAATGCCTTGATTGAGCAAGTACATTGCCTCTTCACTATGGATTTAGTGGAACATGATGTATTAGCGGTTATTTCTCTTGTGTATGTTTAGAACTGAAAATTTGATATATGAGATAAATGGAAGAATGATATTGACACCATAGTCTTATGAGAACTTAATAGGATATTAAAGAATTTATGTGATGGGCCCTAGATACAACCTCTTTCACCCATTTTTTTGTTTGAATTCTGTTTCATTTGTTTTAAATTATTTAAATATAAAACCAAAAAAAATAAAACAAAAACTCTAGATGTTTTTAAAAAAAATTAAACAAAATAAAGATACATAAGTGAATTATAATAGTGATAATATGACTCAAACACACTCCTTGGAAAATGATCCTACTCAGCCCTACGTTGTATTCCTAGTTTTAATAAAATATAAATTTTTGTTTAACCACGGAAAATGATAACTATACGATCAAATTGGAACTATTTTTAGGGATTAAGGTTGATTTTCCATTATCTTTAACACATCTGTAATTATTTTGTTCTTGTTTTTATTATTTTTCTTTCTTTTTCTTTTATTTTTTCTTTTTATCCATGATATAGGATAAACATCAATATGTGAACATTCCTTAATGGATGATCACCCATATTCCTAGTACACATTCCCAAAAGCATCTCAAGAGATGAAATCTAAATGGAAGTACCAACAACAACCTTCAGTATACACCAATGGATGGGAATATGGAAGCTACTACATGAACAAACCCAACCACTATCAACAACACATGACCCCACACCATCAAACTGAGGAAGATCTTACACAAGAATAAATTAAGAGCTACTCATTTATGTTGAAGGACTTTTAAGTGAAATAAAACCAACCATTGGAGTAACATAGAGAAAGGATTTAGTGATTAAAGGGTATGTAAGCTGTAATAGTCACTTCCCTCCAAAATATCATTGAGTAAAGGATGCAATAAGAATATGAAGAGTTTGAGACAACTATCTTTTCTCATGAGGATGTTTTGGAAGGAGTTTTTTTTGAGGTAGAATATCTCCCACTATTCACCCCTAAGAAAATTTTCCCAAAATTGGTATACCGAACCAAGAAGCTAAATACTGTAATTTTTTACGGAGAATTTTTTTCAAACATTACTTTCTCTGGTTTTATCAAAAACCACTTGTATATTGATCTCGCTTCTACAATAAATGAAACCATGGGATATGAATATTTGATACCTATCCTAGATAATTAATATTAGGAAGTGGATGAGATCACATTTGAATAGAAGATAAAATTCCCAATATCCCCCCTATCCACACAAGACAACTTCTAAGAGGCATTGTACAAAGAAATTGATCTACATGATGAAACTGATGAGGGTGTTACCAATGAACTAAGATCATTTATTTATAAGGTTTAAAAGATGATTTATCTATCAATACCCCTACTTTTAATTTTACAAATTTATCACAATTGATTACTATCATGTATGATAAAGAAGAAAAATGTGAGGGATATTGGTTTAATGATATAATTGAATAACCACAAGTTATGTGCATTAAAAATGACCTAACAAGGGTGTTCTATAAGCAACATGGACTTCAACCTAGGTATTATGATAGATTGAATCTATCCTTAAGCTCATTTTATTTTTTTAAAAAATATTCTACATGTTGATCTCAATAATTTTAAAATTCTAGAACCTGCATCATTTTCTATGACCCTAGATATAGAAAATTAAGAATCTATCATATCTACCCTTGAAGAAAATTAGAGGTATAAATAGCACTGGAGAGACTAGACCTGTTGGAATTTGAAGATTATACAACCCAATATTTAATAACTGGGTCTTATTAATATCATATACACCCCACATTAACAAGTTCATTGAGTCCTAGCCAAATAGGTACCACCAGTTACCCCACAAACATGTGGTCCCCTACATAGGCCCACCAACATGCTTGAATGAGTCATTAAACTAGTGACTATATCCGGAGGCCAACACATGTTCTTTCTAGTGTGTTTTTTCCTCACTTGCACACACCCTGAGAAACTTCCTAGGAGGTCACCCATCCTGATCACTAATCCAGGACAAGCATGCTAAACTATGGATTTATAATTAGGTAGAATCCTAAAAAATAAAGGTGTACCTTATTGACATGAGTTATTTCATTTTTACATTTAACAATTTATCATTTTGGGGTGTTACATTCACCCCCCCCCCCACTTTATAGCATAAAAACCTCATTGTGGACCATATATCTCAGCCCAGACAGTGGCACCGCACTTAAGTTTGGGTTCCAACTATGATACCAATGTAATAACAAAGACTTAATGAAAACACAGACACTCCACATTAACATAGTTATTGAGTCCTAGCCTACTAGGTACCACCAGTTGCCCACAAACATGTGGTCCCCTACCTGGGGCCCACCCACATGCCTGAACAGGTTATCAGACTAATGAATGTCCCCACATTCCAACATGTGTTCTTTTTAGTGTGTTTTCTTCACTCACACACACCCTAAGAAACTTCTCATGAGGTCACCCATCCTGATCACTACTCCAGGCCAAAAATGCATAACTGTGGAGTTCTAATCAGGTAGGCTCCCAAAAATAAATGTGAACCTTGTTGACATGAGTCATATAATTTATTCATTTAACCCTTTATCATTCTAGGGTGTTATATAGGATGATGAATAATATGATCTAGATTAAGATTACATTGACTGGTTTCTTGAATCTGCTCTTGAAAAATATGATGATGATATTATAGGAGAAGTTGTTGATGAGGAATTACCTAGACTTTTTGAGAGTTAGTTACTCCATCTATAATAACCTGAACATAAATTGGATGGAAGCATAATATTATAAGAAGAGTCAATAGTGGTCCCTCATGAAGAAATTGGAGTATAATCTACTCTATATAAAGGAGGGATATCGTGACTTAAAATCAGTATGTTATGAATCTTTAAAATTTGAATTAAATATTCACATCCCTTTGTCTTAATATCATAAAGAAACATAATTATAGGAACCACAAGAAGAAGAATCCACAATGGTTGTGGAAGAACCTGAGGAGGCCCCATACCTGATCTTTCCATCCCTACATTTCTCCTATTTTCATTACCAAGGGGATAGATACACTGGACTCACTACATCAATTTGTCTAATGGGGACCCCATGAAATGAAGTTGAGATGTTTTGGAATAAGGATAATGTGGTGGTTCACATCACATAATCCTCATCCCCTTGCAGATTTTGGATGACCACTATACTTTTTTGTTGTGGATAGTCAAAATGTATCCCCTCTTATGGGGGATAACCAAAGATTCATTACCCCTCTTTTTTTCTTTTTCCATTTTTATTTTAATAAAAATATTCTAATGTTTAATTTGTTTTATAAAGGTTTTACCTAAGAGTAAAAAAACCTATGAGAATATATTGAGTTGTATATAAGTTCACCTAGGGAAGAGATTAGCTCAAACCTTCTCAAAATAAACACCAAGTTGTTTCTATTACTTTTTTCTATCTGATTACAATATTTTTTGTGCATTTTTCTAGAATTTTAATGGATATTGATGAAAATGTGTGGGGCAGGGAGCTCAAATTATTTAGGTTTAAACTATTTTTTAGAACTATATTAAAATATTTAAATACAATATTTTATAATTTTAGTAAGTATCTACAAAATCTGTAAATAAATAAAATAAATGTCAAGAAGAAAAATGTTTAAAAAACAAATAAAAAAAGGATGTTCTGTTTGTAAATATTGTAAATACCCTTTTCTGTTTTAAATTTATTTTTTTTAATTTAAAAAAACACTAAAAAACATCAAAACAAATAAATCTAAAAAAAATTAAGAATATCTACATAGTTTCTATAAGTATCTGTTATCTATATTTAAAAAATCATTCTATAAATTTTTTTTTGAATATAATCTCTTTTGTATAGTTTTCTATTTTGATTCTTCAAACATTTCGTGAACTCCATTAATGTCATGTCTAGTTTGAAAAATACTATTATAGAGTTAAGTAATTCATTGGTTCTAAGATTATGATACTTAAAGAATTACTAATTGAAATTGTTCAGTACCTTTATAGAAATTTGGTCTTAGAACTAAGTTAGAGTGTGATTGAAAATATTTCTATAGAATCAATTCTATAACTTAAAGTCACTAAAATCTTGAACTTATTATGAGGTAACATGACCTCTATAAGAAATAAAACCATAGTGATCCAACTCAATTGAAAATTTTATAAGTATTCTGAACTTTGATTAAAATGGGAAATTTGGAACCCACAATGGGTCTTTGAGATAATGAAATAGTGTGTTTTAATACCCCTCTATAAATTTTAATAAGAGTTTTCTCACAGTGCCTCAACACATACATGTCTAGGAAAAATTTATATAAAAAATCAAAAAAAAGTTTCTAATTCAAAAATGAATTCATTTAGGTGAGGTGAATATTAAACCCATGAAGGGGGCAATTAACTTTTAACAAATTCATTTGAGTTGTATCTATAAAGTGAAAAATTAAAATGTTGTTTAAGAAACTTAGGAAAGAGGGGGAATTGGAAGTGTTTTTTGTTAAAATTTTGATTACACTTAAATATCATTTGATCCACTCCAAGACTCAAAACATTAACTTAATTGTAGTGAGTTATAGATTTGATTCACATATAAGGAATTATATTTCAACTATTGGATGAATATTTGATTACCGTCTATTCTGGATTTCAAATTTAAATATAGAAAAGATGAATTTATTTCTTTTTTGTTCAAATAAATTGAAATTCAATGATAATATTACCCAGGAGTGAAATAGTTCAAGTGTGGGGGTGATGTGAGTTAAAATAATTTAAATTTTATGTATGTTATTCCTTGAAAATTACCCCTAATTCAATCAAATCCTGGGTAAAATATTCATTTTTGATACTTCTTGAAATTTTGGAAATTAATTGTTAATTGGGTAAAATCATTGTTTTCATTGATATAATCATTTTTTATACAAATTGAAAAATCCATAAAATCAAAATTGATTTTAATTTTGAAACTATAACTTAACATTGTAAATATTAAATCTGTAATTAATTTATTAAAAGGAATAAATTTTTTAGTATCAATTATTTCAATCATTTTTTTATTTAAATGAAATCCACAAATCTATTTTGAAATTGAAATTGAAATTGTGGTTTTATTTTAACAATTCAGAATTTTTGAATGTGAAATAATTATTGGAAATTGATTTCATGAAAAATTGGAATTTGAATTGATTAAATTAATTGAATTTGGAATTATTTTGTTTGGAAGGCTACGATTTTGAAATTTATTTTTTCATCATTGTTTGAAATTATTTAATTGGAATAATTATGCACTGAAATGAATATTTTTTTTTAAAATACAGGTCAAAATAATGAAAATTTTGGAAATAACTATGCATTTCATGATCACCGCTGTAACCAAACACATTTAATTCTATGCTGACTATGGTCTTTACAATCAGTATGGTTACTATGCCACATGAGGCAGTGATTCACAATAGGCAGATGGTCAATACCTACAGTCAGTATATTGACTGTGAGTTTACGTGTAGTTTACCAAGAACTTCCACCCCACCACCATCCATCCACGACTGAGATTCTTTGAAGCATAAGACAATAATTTCTGTCTATTAAAAGAAATCCAAGCATCGTGGAGAATCGCCAACCACCAAACCCATGTTGAAGCTTGTGTCGGCAGTGGTTTCAGGATGGTTCTGCCCCCATAATTTTCAAAGGGAGCAGCGTGGTGTTAGGTGGTGGGTGGCCAAACCCCCACCAAACCTCCAGTGGTAGAAAGCAAGGGGAAGGGGTGAGGAGGCCTATAAAATGAGGCTCTCCCCTATTCCAAAGAACATCTCATCTGATCATCGGCATCCTCTGATTCGTTAATTCTCCAGATATTTGAGCAGTTTTATTGAGACATTTTCCTCATTTATTCAGGAGAGATTTTATGAGGTTTTTTTCCTTGTAATAGTGAGGGAGTGTGTCCCCACTTTTACCCCATAGTGATCCTTCTATTTGCCCATGGTTTTTTACCCCTTCCATTTGGGGGTTTTTCCACGTTACATATGGTGTCATTGATTTTTCTGCATTTTGAACTTTATTTTTATCTCATGATTATTGTTGCACTAGTGGGACAATCATTTATGGTCCCAACAAGTGGTATCAGAGGCAAGGTTCTGGCCTGGTGTTGTTCACGATTTCGGGTATTAATAATTCTCGTAAATTTGAGTATGCTCTGTGATTGCAACTCCAGTTGATCTGTCACATCAGAAAAATTTTATTGAGATTATTGAATACACCGTTGTGAAATAGATGAGGTTCTGGACTGACGGCGTGTCCAGATGGCGGAGAAATTTGAGATTGAAAAATTCAATGGGAATAATTTTTTGTTGTGGAAAATGAAGATGTATGTAGTGCTGTGGAAGGAAAATTGTTGACTGAAAATTGATGAAATACCATCAGATGTGATGATGGAGCGTGGTTCCAGTGGGAGCCAAAATCATGACATGGACAAAAATGTGGCGATTACTTCTGGAAAAGGAGATATACTAGTCAATGAAGTGGCAACGACTACTGGAAGAAGACAACATCTCGACGATGCATGGATTATCGACTCAGGAGAAACATGGAACATGACGTCTCGATGGGAATGGTTTGACCAATATGAAACCATACTGGAAGTACTTGTGTACATGGGGAATGATCACACTCTGAATATCATTGGATTCGGTACCCTCAAACTGAAGATGCGTGATGTCATAGTACGGATCGTCCAAGGAGTACGTCATGTGAAGGGCCTGAAGAAGAACATATTGTCTTTGGGACAATTTGATGACAATGGATGAAAGACTCGCAAAAAGAATGGAGTGATGAGAATATTGAAGGGAGCACTTGTGGTAATGAAGGTAGAAAAGATCTCAAAGAACCTGTACATGCTTATGGGTGAAACGTACAAGGAGGCAGAGATAGTTGTCGCATCAACTACCTTGACAGAATCATTGATGACATTATAGCATCGAAAGCTTGGCCATATGTCATAATGAGGCCTGAATATTCTTGTGGATCAGAAGTTTCTGCATGGTCTGGAAAAGGTATCCTTACCATTTTGTGAGCATTGTGTTTTTAGGAAATAACACAGGTTAAAGTTTGGGACGTCAACAGCAAGAAGTCATGATATCTTGGAGTTGATCCATTCTGATGTTTGGAAAGCACTGCTTATATCCCTGGGAGGAGCAAGGTACTTTGTATCATTCATTGATGATTATTTCAGGAGATGTTGGGTGTACCCAATCAGGAGGAAGTCAGATGTTTTTTAAGTCTTCAAAACATTCAAAGCGCGGAAGGAGCTTGACTCTAGAAAGAAGATCAAGTGTCTGAGGACAGACAATGGTGGAGAATATACAAGCAAAGAATTTGATACTTTTTGTCAACATGAAAGAATAAAAAGGAAGTTCACGGTGGTATGCACTCCTCAGGGGAATGGAGTGGTAGAGCAGATGAACAGAACCATGTTAGATAGAATAAGGGCGTTGCTAAAGACTGCAGGTATTGCCAAAACTTTTCAGGTAGAAGTAATGAATATTGCCTGTTATGTGATCAACCGATCTCCTTCAATGGAGATTGAGCTGAAGACAACGATGGAGATGTGGACTGGTAAACCCAATTACTATTCCCGATTACATACTTTTGGATGTCCTGTATATGTAATATTTAATGACTAGAAAATATCAAAGTTGGATTCGAGATCTAGGAAATGTATCTTCTTGGGGTACGCTGATGGTGTGAAGGGGTATCATTTTTGGGATCCCACTGCCCACAAATTTATCATCAGTAGAGATGTCAATTTTGTAGAAGACAAGGTGAAAATGACAACTGATCAAGACATGGAGAAGGAGAATACATAAACTACAACATTCTAAGTTGAGGAAAAGTCCAAGGAAGAATCAGTTTCCTCTGAAGTATTACGAAATCACGATGATCAAGTATTGGTTGAGTCTGGACCATGATGGTAAACTCGGGAGAAAAGAGCACCAATATGGAACTCAGACTATGTCACTGAGAGCAATATTCTGCATTTCTTATTAACAGAGGATGGAGAACCATATTATTCTATGGAGGTGACCCAGAGTCCAAATGTATCCTCATAGATGGTGGCGATGTAGGAGGAACTTGAAGCCCTACACAGGAACAAGATTTGGGATCTTGTTTCATTACCTCATGGAAGGAAGGCTATTGGAAACAAATGGGTCTTTAAGATCAAGTGGGATGAAAATGACCAGGTGGAAAGATATCGTGCAAGATTGGTGGTCAAAGTATTTATTTAGAAAGAAGGTATTGATTTCAATGAAATATTTTCTCCTGTTGTTAGACTGAGAACTGTTCAGATAGTTCTGGCGATGTGTGCAACATACAGTTTACATCTAGAGCATCAGGATGTAAAGACTACTTTTCTCCATGGTGATCTTGGTGAAGAGATCTATATGATCCAAACGTAAGGTTTTTCAGAAGAAGGAAAAGAGAACTTGGTTTGCAGGTTGAACAAATCTTTGTACGGTCTCAAACAGGCACCGAGGTGTTGGTACAAGAGATTTGATTTCTATATCATGAGCCTTGGATATGACAGACCTCATTCAGATCCTTGTGCATATTTCAAGGGTTTGTATGGTAATGATTTCATCATTATTCTGTTGTATGTGGATGACATGTTGGTTGTAGGCCCCAACAATGATTAGATCCAGGATACGAAGGCACAATTGGCTAGGGAGTTTGATATGAAGGACTTGGGACTAGCAAACAAGATTCTTGGGATGCAGATTTACCAAGACAAAAATAACAGGAATATTTTTCTATCACAGTAGTGTTACTTACAAAGAGTCTTGAAATGCTTCAACATGAAATATTGTAATCCAATCTCTACCCCTCTTCCTGTTAATTTCAAGTTGTCCTCCACAATGAGTCCTAGTAGTGAAGTAGAGAGGATGGAAATGTCTCGAGTACTGTATGCATCAGTAGTGGGTAGTCTAATGTTAGCTATGGTTTGTTCTAGACCAAAAATTGTGCATGCAGTGGGAGTAGTTAGTTAGTACATGGAGAATCCAGTATGGGAGCATTGGAGCACAGTGAAGAGGATCCTGAGATATATCAAGGAGACCTCAAATTTGGCATTATGTTATGGAGGATCAGATTTTACTATCAGAGGATATATTGATTCAGATTTTGCAGGTGATTCTGACCAAAGGAAATCCACTACTAGTTATGTGTTTACTCTTTCTGGAGGAGATGTGAGATGGATTTAAAAGTTACAGTCAGTTGTGTCTTTATCCATGATGGAGGCAGAGTACATGGCAGCTAAACATGCTTGCAAAGAGGTGATTTGAATCAGAAAGTTGATGGAGGATCTCAGGCACAGACAAGAGCAGATTCCATTATTTTGTGATAGTCAGAGCACCTTGCACAGTGCGAGGAATCCATATTTTCATTCCAGGATGAAGCACATTGGGGTACAGTATCACTTTGTCTGAGATGTGGTGGAGGAAGGAAGTGTGGATATGCAGAAGATTCATACAATATAAAATCTGGCAGATTTCCTGATGAAGACGATTAACTCTGATAAGTTAAGATGGTGCAGATCCTCGAGCGACCTCGTAGAGACTTGAGCAGAATGTTTGGTAGATAGAAAGGATGTGGAGATGTGATTGGTTCTCAATAAAATCTCTAAGTGGGAGATGTGTCAGCAATTGTTTCTGGATGGTGCTTCCCCCTAAATTGTCAATGGGGGCAGCGTGGTGTTAGGTGGTGGGTGGCCAAACCCCCAGCAAACCTCCAGTGGGAGAAGTCAAGGGGAATGGGTGAGGAGGACTATAAAATGAGGCTCTCCCCTCTTCTAAAGGGCATCTCATCCGATCCTCAGCATCCTCTAGTTCATTAATTCTTTAGATATTTGAGCGGTTTTAGTGAGTTGGTTTCCCCATTTATTCAAGAGAGATTTTACGAGGTTCTTCTCCTTGTAATAGTGAGGGAGGTTGTACCCACTTTTACCCCATGGTGATCCTTAAATTTTCCCTTTGTTTTTTACCCCTTCTATTTGGGGGTTTTTTCATGTTACATCTGGTGTCATTTATTTTTCTTCATTTTTCACTTTATTTTTATCTTGTGATTATCGCAGCACTGGTGGACCAATCATTTACGGTCCCAACAGCTCACAAAGGAAACCACACCATCACTAATTTGAGATGATTCCATTCATATCGTCGCACCACTGGGTGATATCAAACCATAACTCTCTACCGCAAGTGACCATTGTGTTGAATCCCAAATCAAATTCGTAGGAATATCATATGAGGAAAGATGAACCACTCACAAGATTCTCCACCAAATCTGAACACCTAAACCTGATGCCCGTCAGATGAACCCCCAAGATTTCTGTTAGGGTCACCACCCGATGCCCTGCTAATCTCTCGGGAGAACCCCTCCGGGTAGAAGAGAAAAGAAAAAATTAAAAATTAAAAATTAAAAGGAATATATCTATACATATAATTTCTTGATCAAATTAATTGACATATTTTTTTTCTATGTTTTCAGGTTCTAATTAAAGATATAGCATAATTCGTTGTAGACCCAAAATCAGTGATTTCCAGACCACACTAGATCAGTCCAATTTCTCAATAAAGATTAGTATCATCAACAAAAACATGCCCAATTTCTATAAACCTAAGAAAAACCCAATTTTCACTGAATTTAAAATCACAAAATCAATGTTGCTTTAAATTTCCTCAAAGGCATAGATGTGTGGTCATAGGAAGAAGTAGCTTGTACTAATTAAATTCCAGTCTTCAAATGTGAAATGTGTAATCTATATAAGAGGATCTTTAGGACACTAGATGTGAGGATGAATAAGGTCACCATATATAAATATTTATCTTCTTACCCATTTGAATACATTTTTCATCTGGCAACCCTAGTTGTAATTTTCTTATTTTATTTGTGCATTTTAATTTCAAATTCAGTTCATTTCTTCATTTTATTACTATGTGATCTTATATTCTTCCCCAATTATCTATGTTTTTATCACATATACATATTATGTTTTTAACTTGATATCTTCAACTCCAAATCATAGATAATTAATCCATGGTATAGTTCCCCATGGGAGATCACACAACACTTTTTTCTTTAAAATTTTTTAGGATTCATCCATGATGTAGTAGAAAATTGGAACGAAGAAGATCCGTTATATTCATCTAATCTTTTTAATTAGTCGGTGCATCTTAAAATCTATCAAATCATTTATTAAACCCATATCTCAATCTATGGTTTATACAAATAGAGAACTCTGGACTGAGGAGTGAACAACATACAATGGAGCTGGGTGTCGAGATGGTGAGTGACTCAATTAAGCATGCACGTTGCCTCTTCACTAAGAAAGAGGTCGAACTGGATGTATCAGGGGATATTTCTCTTAAGTACATTCAAAACCACAAATTAAATATAGGAGAGAAATGGGGGAATTATATTTACACCGTTGTCAGATGAGAACATAAGTGGATAATGAGGAATCTGTGTGATCACCCATGGATCCAACCCATTTCACTTATTATTGTGATTGAAATCTATTTCAATTGTTTTAAATTAATTAAATTGAAAACCAAAAAAAATAAAATAAAAAAATCTAATTATTTTAAAAATTGATAAAACAAAAGAAATATACATAAGTGAATTAAAATAGTGATAATCTAACCAACACATGCTCCTTGGGAAATGATCATGCTAGTCGACCTTGGGCTGCATTCCCAATTTTTTAAAAATGAAAATTTCTATTTGACCACAGCCTATGATAAATTCATGTTCATAATACAATAAATAATTAAATTAAATAGAAACTCAACACATGCATAGGTTGTTCGAGCTCATGATCATTCAAAAAATTTAATGATTATGTATAAGACTTTCTAGAATTCATTTCAACTCATTATTTCATTGAGATAAATTTATGAAATTAATAAAGTAATGGTATTATTAATTTATTATTTCTTTATAATAATTATCTTTTTAAATAGTCAATGATATTCTTAAAATCTCTAATTTTAAAAACATTTAATTATTTAATATTAATTCAAATTAATTAGAAAATGGTGTGTATTGACTAGGTACGTGACATTTACCCTTCTGGTCAAATTAAATTCACTGTAAAATTTAATATATATTTATATACATGGAATATACTAGAGGAAATATGTAATGTACCCTTATGCTACTAATTAAACCCATTTTTGGTATTTAACGCATACACATTAGGTACCATCACACAACACATCATGTGACTAACATTGTTTGTGGTCCTTATCATATAAAGTGTACTTATGTGGCATTTATGTCTACATATTGTGTCATGATATTAAACAATGTATTGTTTTGTGGGTCAAGTTATTTAGTCTGTGCGACATGTATAACCACACATCGTACCTTGATCATACGCAACATGTATCGCTAGTTATTCCCACAAATTAAACAACATGTATGGTGCCCCTAAACAATGTGTATTTGAATAAAAATATGAAAAATATTAAATAAATCATTTAATTCCACACAAACTACCAAATTAATTCAAAATGCACTTTATGGGGAAACCCTAGTCACATGGCATGTTCATACCGACTAAAAATTGTCAAATTTGATCTTGATTTAATTAATTATCTGTGATTTGACACACATGACTTGCTTGTCTTATTGAGTACCTTACATGAGTATGCACAAATTATATAGTGTGTACAACCATCTATATGTCATGTACTCAGTTTTTGGTCACCCACACAATATTCCTAGTGAAGCTTCATGAATTTTATGAGGTTTATCTCATATTACATGGTGTGTGCATCCAATTACATGTCATGTGATCACTTTAGGAACACGTTTCTCAACTAGAAGTCAAAACGTGATGTTTTTATTAATTACACACTATTTACATTGCCCATACAGTTTCAAAAAATATGTGGGCTTATATGGTGTGTACACCAATGAAACACATTTTAATCCTTGTCAAACCCTATTCCAACTAATTTTCAATACATGATGTGTAATGAATTTGTTTGGTGACTCCCAGATGGTGTTTTGTGATGGCTCGTTCTTGTGTGGTCAAACAAGGGTACACAAAGTGTAATTTATATTACACATATTGTAACCATTTCTTATAGCCACAATCTTTAGTTACTATAAATGGAATAATCAAGAATTATTCATCAATTATTGGTCATGTGAACTCAAAAAAATGTGTTATCTTTACTTTTTGATTAATGGAAAAAAATAGAAATGAATTATTTCTATCAAAACCATAATTTGATCAACCAAATAAAAAATAAATATAAATTATTATATGAATGCGCTGATACCGCTTAATGGATATGGGGATCCATGGAAGCCATCATACCCATGACCAAAAATGTTTTTCTTTGGTTTCAATGGATGAAATCCATTGAAATTGATGAATAAACCCAGAATTCTTCATAGAGGGGATCTTTTCACATGTAATTTGTAATTAATTTAAAATAAAAATCACTTAATCTTGATAATTATTCTAGTTTTTTTATCAATTTGGTGGTTGTTTTTCCCATCTCATTACTTAAAATGATGAATTTAAAGTATAATTCCTCTTAGGGTATCCACATATTCTCTAAAAATCATGGAACATATTTGTTGGTATTTCGAGTTCTAGTGTAGAGGATCCAAGAACCTTACATTAGTCATTATTGATTGCATAAAGGATTATATCTGGCCTGAAATAATTCCTTCACTTGTTCTCCTAGTCTTGAGAGGGTGGAGGAGTATTTTATCTCATTCTTGAGAGTGTTCTTAAGAGGTTCTCTTGGTCTTGATAGAATTCTCTTGAGAGGAAATATTGTACACCATATTTTCATAACCCCAAGAAATGATATAAAATTGAATATATAGTTACGGTTCAATATTTGATAATTTCCATGAGTCCCTGCATCAAAAATTCTCTCTAATATATTCCAAATGCCAAATAATAATATTATTATTATTATATTCTGAGACATGTGTGAACATGTGAATATTTAAACATTTTTTATTAAATAAATATTTATTTGTTTAAATAATATTAAATAAAATAAATCATTTTCATCGAGCCCTTAACTTGGACAGTAAATCCTCCATGACATTTACCAAACCTTGAATAATAAATATTTATTTAAATAAATAAATATCTTTGTACTGCTCATTTATTCAATAGATAAATATTATATTCATTAAACATGTGAATAAATATTTATTTTAATATTCAAAAAAATAAATAATTATTTAAAGAATTATTTATTTATTTATTACCATGTAAATAATTAATAAGAGATAAATAAATATTATATATTCACTAACACAAAAATAATATTTTTTAACAATCAACTCACATATATTTTAACACGATTTTTTTGTGATTGAATTTTTGAAACCAATATAACCTGGATATTTATTAAACCACAAGTCTGAAATAATATTTATTCCAACTATTAAATTTAAAAATAATTTTACTAATATTATGGATACACTTATTGTATGGGCCTTTATTCCTCTTTCTCAGTGGAATTAGGAGGGCTTATCTAAAGTATAACATTATAATCTAACAACACATCAAGGAACCCATGGAGAATGAAGTTAATATCACAATGAAAATAACCTAATACAAATACTTACTATGTAATATAATAATTTTTTCTCAATATCTCATCATGTATGATGCATACTTTGTGTCATCATCCTATAATATTAAATTTTTTATTCGAGTCCCTAAAATGAACTCTTTGATGAACTACCATAAACATGGATTTAATCAAACAATTACATTTCAATACAATGTTTAGAGATATAATCTTCCATAACTCATAGGAGACGAATCCTTTCTTGACTTATTCTATTAATTTATTATCACTTATAACGCAACCAATATATCCCACCTCTCCATGAGAATATGTCTGATGGGTTTCAGGGGTTCATCATATAAACCTTGGCATTGGAAGTGAAACCTAAATTTATGATCTATAGTAAACATATTTAATGTGTAATATAAATTAAGAACATAAAATATGTGTACCTAGATATTTGATGTGGTATCCTCAATATTTAATCATTAATGGAGTATGCTTGATGATGACCACCAAAGCAACAAAAAAAGGCTTCTTGCCTCTAAGGGATTACATCGTCCTTGGACCATAATCTCTATAGGAGGATACCTAAATCTATCATGGGGGTATTCCTGAATTCTCTAGAAGATATGAATGAGTCTCCATGAGAAGAAATTATTCAGATGATTTCACAAGCTGAGTGAAATCCCCATTAGAATTGGATGATTTGACCATTCTCCAGTGAAATTGTCATCAAATCCCTAGTTGAGGAAAGAAAAAATAAAAACAAGTGGAAGAAGAGGGAATTAGAGATCATAAAAGGGGTGTAATTACCTATAAATGTTTTAACATATCTATAAAAATCACCCCATACAAGGGGGAGTATGAGGGGATAAGGGGAGGGAATGTTGACTCACATAAGCAAATGGGCCACTTGTTGGCTGGTGGCTGTAGTGGCATCTCAACCAGCCCTTAAATTCCTCTAATACTCACATGAGACATCTTGTTTCCCTTTAAGGCTCTTCCTAAGTCCAAAACATCTCTTTTAATAGGTTCAAAGAATTGCAATTCCCATTTGGATCTCAAATTGAAAACCTGACCCTCTAACAGATAGAAAAATTCAAATTCAATCTGAAATTTCTGACATGTGTGGATGAGGGTCAGGTTCCCTCATCCACACAAGATGGATCTATAGTACCCCATTTCTGTAGAAGACTATATTTTACACACTGGAAATGACTTTTTTGATTCTATCTCTAGTGAGCCACATTTTCACCTACAAGTGGTATTAGAGCCCAAGTTGCAAAAAATATACCCAAAAATCCACTAGTAGATCTAGTTTATGGGGATCCAATTAAGGCCCTAATGTGTGATGGGAATATTTTTGGTTTATCCCACATCAGTTTTGGAAGGGTCCAATGTTCAAAATATAAGTTTGAGGGTAACCCTCACCCCATGAGATAGCTTTTGGGGCTAAGAAGTCCCAACAATACCTACAATTCAAAACCAGCATGGGAATCATGTTATTTTCTAGTATGTTTTCTATATGAATCTTCTAATTTTTAACCTCATAACTAGAGAGTTAAACAAAGTCGTTCCAAGTTTCATGGGGACCATGAAAATCATTGGATCTTGTGAACTCGTGGAATATAGAGTTTCACTAGGTCATGTCAAATATTAATATAATGTAAAAAACTTCTTTAAATAGAGGTTCATGGACTATTTAATAAATTGAGATTTATGGAGAATTTTGATGATAGGTCTCAATGGTTTAATTTGAAAATGTCATAAATTTTATAATTCAAATAAAATTTGTGAAAGATTATTCATTGAGGTGGATTTGATACAATCTATTAGACTACCTAATTCATTTATTCTTTATTGATTGATTATGGTCAAGAAATGATTCGATCATCCATGTTTTATAAGAAATAATTTTTTTCATAAATTTGAATTTTTTTTAGATTTATTTTGGGAAATATAGTGGTAAATATTTTATTTTTATTAAATTATTTAAATTTAGTTTATTAAGGATGAGAAATGGATTTGTGGTCACTCAATAACATGCCTCCTTTTGGGATTTTTATTTTTATCTTTGTAGGGATTCCCTCCGGTGAACCTGGACCAATGGTTTTACTTAGCCATGGGATATAGATGGGGGTCGATATGGTTTCTCCTGACAACATAGTTATAAGGATGACTTTTTTTATATATGTTTTATGATTTAAAAAAATAATGGGATAGGGTTGATGATATTTTAAAAAAAATTTGAAGGAGGCATGAATGTCGTTCACGCCTCTAATTACACCACAAAAGCATGAATGGGGTTCATGATTCCTTAGGGGATTCAACGAATCATGAACCACATTCATGGTTCCTTTGTAATGTTTTCAAAGGAGGCATGAATGGGGTTAATGCCTCCCACTGATAAATTTTATAAAAGGAGCCTCCACCCTCAATTTTAGTTACTTTTTCCCGAAAATTTGCTGTGAAGCTCTCTCAGATTTCTTTCTTAATGTATATCTTCAACTTTTGAGAAGGTAAAATTTCTATTTAAAAATTTTAATTTTCTAATTTCTTTATTTATTTTGTTGTAATGATTTATTTATTAAAAATTTCTGGTGCTATGAATGTTTTAATTAATGTGCATTGCGTGGTTTAATTTCTTTATGAATTAATGTTCTTTTTATGATTTAATTTTTATTGAATGATTTATAAAATATAAATATGTCATTTGTGTAATTTAAATTTTATAAAAATTGTGTAAAATAATATAATTTATATTTAGGTAAATATTTTTGCTTAAAAAATGTATATATTTGTAATTTAAATGATGAATAATTATATTTGAATATATTTATATGTATATATTACTATATATTATATTTAAATTATAATATTCAATACACATAGGTAAATAAAGTTAATCTACCTAAATATTTTATAAAAACAATATTATGAATAATTATTTATAAAAAATACAAGTTATATTGTTTAGCATAGTAAAATTTATTTAAATATACAACATATTATTCAATATATATACATAAATAATAACAATTTTTAATGGTACTAAAAAGGTTTTCTATGAATAATAATTTTAAATTATATTAATTATAAATCATTATTATTCTAAATATTTATGTATAAAAGATAATTATTTTTTAAAATTTTTGAAAGTATAAATACTTCAAAAATTGTATATATACTTATGTAATTTTATTAGATTGAAAGTAACATAAGTTTACAATATTTTAATGGTTATTTTAGTTTAAATTATATTATTTTTGTTAATTAAATTGAATAAAATTTAGTATTAATAATATTTTCATTAGTTTTGTATAGATTAATATTATTTTTCTTTAGGAAACTATATTTTTTTACAAAATTATATATAATTATATTTTAAAAAATTAGTAAAAAAGTTGAATATATTTAAATGTGCATATAGATATATATGTGTGTGTGTGTGTTATGTTATTTGAATATAATATTTAAAAATGTACATATTTTTAATATAAATTGTAAATAATGAGATTTGAATATATGTATATGTATATATTATTAAATATTATATCTACAGTAAGATAAATTTAAATTATAATATTTGATACACATAGGTAAATAAGGTGAATATACCTAGATATATATATATACACATTGAAAAGTTTAAATTTAGGAAAGTAGGTAATATAAATACATGAATACATATTTAGATATTTATTATTTATTATATATAGTTATTGGTAATGTTATAATGTGTAGAACCTTATAAGTATCCCAAAACCATGTTAAGAGTATTGTGTGATGACTTGTCTTGAGATGATCGCTCAATGTATGATTGAAATTACATTTCTTTTTTTGTATGTGGTTATATAATTTTTAATAATTGAATTTTCTTTTACGCATTGATAACCTACGTGTAATACCGCTTTCTAAGTATATAAGAACATGCGTGTCCATGTAAAAGCTTTATGTATCCCAAACCCCTAGATCCCCACACTTTCATGTGAGTAACATTGTAATAAAAGGGAATTCAACAAGACGCGTTATTGTTTAAAGATGGATTTTTAAACCATGACTAAAAGGGTACTAATGGTTGCTAAAATTTGAGATAATAGATGCTCCAGGAATTCCCCCTAGGTATTAGTTGGTTTATTAAATAATTATATACCAATCCATAGAAAAAGTATCAAGATCAAGTCATAGTTATTTAATCAGAACTAATTAAAACAAGTTAAACATTTGATGATGTATTCTAAATATATTATGTTTTATTAAATTTTCTTTTTATCTAATCATACCATCATCAATATACTTAAATAATGATATTATTTATATCGATCAGGGTTTAACTATAGTTTTCCACTTGTAATAGTGTAAAATATTCATGAAATTCTGAATATAAATAGATGTATATATATATATATATATTATTTATTAGATATATTTATAGGTAAAGTTAAAATATGTAGAATATAATAACTATCTCAAACATACATGTTATCAATATTATATGATGACTGATCTTGAGATGATCGTCTAATGTATGATTGAAATTGCATGTTGTATTTTTTTGTATTTGATTATTTAATTTTTAATAATTGACTAATCTTGATATGGTCAACCAATGTATGATTGAAATTTCATGTTATGTTTTTTATGGTTATACAATTCTTAATAATTTCATTTTCTTTCCATCATTGAAGACTTTTTTCATACTTATCTCTATGTTTATAAGTACTTGTATGTCCACATAAAAATATTATATAACCCAAACTCCAAGACCCCCTCACTTGCATGTGAATAAAATTGTAATAAAAGATCATTCGATAAGAGGCATTGTTTTTTGAAGCTATATTTTTACAACATTACTGAAAGGAAAATGATGGTTGTTGAAATATTAGATAATGGTGGATTCAGGAGTTCCCCCCTAGGTTTTTGTTGGCTTATTAAATAGTGATAAACCAATACAGAGAAAAAGTATCAAGATCAACTAACAATTATTTAATCATAACCAATTAAAATGTGATAAACATTTGATGATGTAGTATATAATGTTTTATTAATCATATTTCCTAGGTAATCATGTATGTGTTAATATACTGCAATGGTGTGGTAATTCATACCAATAGAGGTTTTAGCTATAGTTTTCCACCTACAGGAGTAGAAAATCTTCATGAATGTGTAACATTTGGTGATGTTCATAGGAATATTCATAGTCACTTATAAATAAGGGTTGATCAATCAAATACTTCAATTACATATCGACATCTTCAATATCCAGAACTTATATAGAAGATTGATTATCCCTAGATCAATAATGATGATTGGATGGATACATCATAATTTTTTCAAGAAATAGTGCACTAATGGTTTAATTGAATTACATGTGTCTATTTCTTATATATATGAGGTACAACCTACTATTATAGAACCATTTTATTATAGATTTTTTAAAGTCATTCCTTTAAAAATTTCTCATTCATTTCCTTCTCATATTACTTCAATAATAGAAAAAAATTATGAAGAAGATGATTAGAATATGAAAAGAACTATAGGGGATATCCCCATCCATAGTCATGATTTAATGAATAATACTTTATCTTATGAGGAAGTATCTAGTGTTTCATTAGGAGATGATGTAGGTGAGGTTGATGTGGGGAATACACCTTCCAATGTTCCTTTTATAGATAGGTAAAAAAATAGTGGTAATCATCCAACATTATTGACTTCCTTAGTCAAAGGAATGTCACATGCATAATGTTTTGATAGGTATTTCATTACACTAGCTACTATGCTCCCTAGAATTATAGGTAATAGATCTATATCGACTAATAACACTATATATATTGGGAAAGAGTTTGAAAGTAAAATTACCTTGAAAAATGTGCTAAAGAAATACAACATAGAGTGACATTATTAATTTTTTTTATGATTCCAAGAAGGAAAAATATCTCATTCAGTGTCAAAAATACAGGATAGAATATAAATTATGAATGTAGGCAATATATGATAATTTTTTTTCATGCTAGAAAATAACCAAATTGGAAGGACCACATACCTCTTTACATCCAATATAGTCACAAGATCACTCTTCACATGATGCAGAATTTATAACAAATGTTATCTTAGTGATGATACAGATGTGTTAGGACATTTGTATGTCCCTTGTATAGAAAAAAATACAAAAATTGTTAAAATACATGATATCATATGGAAAATCTTGGAATAAAGAACAAAAGGAGATTGTGAAAGTCTATGGTTATTGGGATGAATCATATGTAGTGTTACTATAGCTAATGGGATTTTTATCTCTCAACAATTAGGCCATTTATCATTTGTACACTATTGAGTATGTCTTCTTATATCATTGAGTTTTCCAAAAAGGTGAAGTTATGTATGTTTTTTTGGGAATTCAGGCTATATATCAATGCTTTTATTTTTTGTAAACAATATATTCAAGTTGATGAAAATTTTCTTTATGAAGAGTATACAAGTGATCCACATATTACTTCCACATAGGATGGTAACTGTTCATTTCTACCACTTACATTTTACATTTTTGAAAATGATAATTTTGAATCATAGAGTTGTTTTTTGGATGAAAATTTGATGGATCGTTTGAACGCACCTCACGCACCGTTGGGGATTTCAAACTTTCTACCTGTTGTGCCCTCATCTGCCTTGTCATTATTCGGTCTATTGACCTTTAATATTGTCTCTTCATCGGCTCCTCCTCTCTTCACTTCCTAGGAGATCCCTATGATATTTCCAGGCTCTAAGATCTCCGTGGATCTACCCCAATCCCTTGGTTTGGCTCCCGCCCCTGATGTCTTTGTGGCCTAGTCAGCTCCATCTTTCGCTCCCCCTATGTCCCCCAAGACGGGATCCTATAGAGACATGCTATGCAGATCATCGAGTGGATCAATGCCAGAGTTTTTCCCAGATGTTGTTCTGTCAATTTGGAAGGCTTCAAGGGACGGTGGTTGCCTTTCTCTAACATTCCTTGTGTCGACCTTTGCGGATGCTAAATCATGCCTTAAATGGAATCTTGTGGATTGTTTTGGGGTGAAAACCCTCCACTTAGTGTCTTCTAGCACTTAGTATCCTTATGGGGTATTCTAGGCCCAACTTAGATCTCACTGGCTAACATGTACTCCTTTTTCCTCGTCTTCACCAAGAAAGAATACTTCATTCATGTGTGGTGCAAGGCTCCCTGATCATTTGGCTATTGGAGCTTCATTCTATCCCGCTAGTCCCAAGAGGTCCACAAGGGTAAGGAAATACCACTCTTTGTGGTTTGGATCTCTCTCACATGCCTCCCCTTCCCCTTTCAAAATGACGGTTTTATCAAATCGATCAGAGACTCGCTTGGAGGTTTTCTCTACTCAGATGAAAGAACTATATGTTGTGTTGATGACTCGATGAATCGCCTCTATATGGAGATGGAACTATATCTTCCCCTACCAGATCTCCTCTCATTCAGGGTGCATGATGCATTCTCTTGGAACCAACACATCACCTACTAATTCTTCCCCAGGTATTTCTCCCACCGCCTGCTTCAACAGAACTCCTTATAGGTCTGAATAAGGAAGCGTCTTCATGACAACTGACCTTCTCCTAAGGTTGATCATGCCCGAGTTAGGAAACTGGCCCCACCACCCACTAGCCCTCTCCCTTTGGATGTAGACCATTATTCTGAATGCACTCCTTTAGAGCTACTCTCTAGTCCCTCTCTTGATAATCCAGAGCTATTCCCAATGCTTGTGCCTACAAGTGTCTAATAGAGGTTCTTTGATCTCATTCCTTTCTCCCCAATCTACTCACCCTCCTACCAGGACGGTCTCATTCTCTCTCACCTACTACATTCTATGGTGTCTTATGAGTCTTGTTTAGGAGATCTCATACAAAGCTTCATGCCATACCATAATGGCATGATGGCCTTACCCCCACACCCATCTAATTCTAAAGAAAGTCCCACGGAAGCCCTTGGCTCTCTGGGTCCTACCATAACTACCCAGGATGTTTCCCCCGGTGGGCATCCCTCTTCTCTAGCCCAGGGTTCTCCCATGAAACCAACTAGGGGTTTTCCTAACTTTAGCCCCGATGTCTAAGGATGGTCCTCCAGTCACTCCCTTAGTGGTCAGAGAAATACTGCATCCTCCCCCCAGGGACCCTTTCAACCTGATACTAAGTGGGTTTCCAAGGATGGTGGTGTGTGCACATGATCAAGATCAAATAACCAAAAGGATCCCTCATCCTCCCACCTCAAGAAGGATAAGAGTTTTGGGGCCAATTCTATAACTATGTTCATCGAATGATTTATTTAATTATCTAGAATGTTTGGGAACTCGGTGCCTAGGTTAAAGTGGATTTCATCACCATCGAAATCAGAAAACACAAAGCCTGTCTAGTCACTATCCTTACATAAAAGAAAAAACTCTATAATATTAGTGAATTCTATAGGAATATAAAGTTTCATGACTCCATGCATGATAACCAAAAAACAAGAACATGTAGATCTTCTAGCACAAGGACATATTTTTTTATTTAGTTCAAGCTAGCAACCCATTTATCATTATGAAAGTGTCGCATGATGACACTTCTATCTTCATTTCCTTCATACATGGGAGCTGTGACGCCCACCAAAGGGAATCTCTCTGGAATAAACCTAACACCTTTGATCCTAACAATAACCCATGGATCATTGGGGTGGATATCAACTTCATTTCTGATCTAGAAATGAATAAATAAAGGGGTCCCTTTAATAGTAATTCCATCTTGGTCTTCAAGAAGTTCATGGCCAGGAAAGGCCTCAGTGATCTAGGATTCTCAGTCAACCGCTTCACCTGGTGTAAAAACCAAAAAGGGTATCATCAAACATGTATCAACCTTGATTATTTTTTGGATAACATGTAGGCTATCACTTAATTCCCCAACACCAAGGTTATCCATTTTGTTCATGGATTATCGGACAACTCACCTCCACTGGTCTCTCTAACTATAGAATGGAATATCCAAGATAGATTTTGGTTTTACCATCAATGGTACAACTCCCTAGGGGTCATTGACCTGGTGATAGAAGTCTAGAGTGATCATACTCATGAGACATCGACACTACCAAGGACGAGTTTGAGGGTTTTGAGAATAGTCTAAAGGAATACTATGATGATCAGATTTCCAAGGACCTATCACGAAAGAAAGAAGCTCTGGCGGATATGATTCTCAGACAAGAATTCCTAGTAAGAGAGAAATACAGAATCAAATGGATAAGCGAGGGAGACATGAATACATCATTCTTCCATGATTGTATGAAAGAGAGGAAACTTCTGGTGAAACCAAATATTCATAGGGAAAATGTAACTTACATGGATTATAGGTATATTGTGGGTGTTTAGCTCATACATTCTTTAGGGACCTCCCCACTGGACCAAATCTTCACATGTCGGATGGGTACCTAGGCTGGAATAGTGTATTTTATGATTTGATCTCAATCCAGCTCTTGTAATGGGCGAATGAAGGCCTTGGATCGATCCCAGATGAAAAGTAGATACACGATGCAACGATGAGCCTAAAACCTGATAGCTCCCCAAGACCAGATGACTTCTCGGGCTTCGTCTACAAATCTTCTTGGGAAGTGGAGAAAGTTGAGATCATCTCTACCATCCCGGACTTCTTATGAGGGTGTCTTACATCAAATTTCTTACGCCACTACCATTTTTCTCCTTCCCAAAAACAAAGAACCCTTACTCCATCATGCACTACCACCCATTGAGTTTGTGAAACATTCCTTATAAGATTCTGGCCAGCATCATCAACACCAAGTTTTCTATGCATCTTCCTTAGTGGATTTCCATGGAGAAGCCTGGTTTTTTGAAGGGGCTCTCAATCTAGGGAAACATTTCACAAGCATAATAAATGATCTGAGATATCAACTTCAAGACACATGGATCCAATAAGGCCATAAAGAAGGACATGAACAAATCTTATGATCATGTCGAGTGGGGATTCATCAATAAGGTATTGGTAGGTATGGGCTTCACCCCATTGAACATTGATCTCCTATTTAGGTGTTTTAGTGCCTCATGGATGGAGATCACTTTTGTGGGGAAAACCTATGGTTTCTTCAGGGATACTCACAGCCTAAGATAAGGTGATTCCATCTCTTCGAGCCTCTTTATTCTCACTCAGGATGTCCTCAGTTGCCTCCTATATTGGAGCATCAGTAATGGAGTGATCCTACCTTACTGTAGAATATAGAGGTCTACCTCCTTCTCCCACCTAATGTTCTCATATGATACGTTCATCTTCATGAATTCCAATAGATGATCAATTAGAAGCTTCAATAAGATGATGGAAGAGTATTTCCACTGGAATGGACAGGTAATCAATAAGGCTAAAAGTAGTTTTGCATCTCCAATAGATGCATGCCTAGACAGAACTCTATAGTTTAGCAAAACCTTGACATGCAAAGAGGGGCCTTCCCAATTGAGTACCTGGGGGACCCAATATCCTCAGGTTAGCTCCAGATTAGGGAATTTTATTTCCCAATTAGAAAAATCATGGATCAGATCCTCAAATGGAAGAGCATATACTTATCCTTCGGTGGCCGGATCACACTAGTTAATAGTGTCCTACTTTCTACCCATGTTTGTGCTCCCTCATCTGTCAAAGTACCCAGAGGTATTATTAACAGGATTGATAAGATCTTGGCCAGATTCATATGGGTCCCCACCGCGGAAGGGAAACACCTTTGGGAATCCTAGTGTATGGTGTAAAGTCCTATGAGGGAAGGTGAAATTAATGTCCAAATCCTCAATGATACCCTTACATTCATGCATGGAAAGTTGTAATGGGAAGTTCTTGACAACACATGCTTTCAGTGATCACCATGCATAACTCTCACTTTTGTATTCTTCCCCCAATTGGGGGGGTCAAAATTCCCTAATTTGGTTTTTGATCTCCCCTATGATCATGTCTCTCCAATACCATGCATGGTGGATCATCAGGAAGGGTGAAATTTCATTTTGGCATCACAACTGGGCTGGACATACCCTTGGCTTCCCGGGATGCCCTGTCACCTTTATCTCCATTAAGGAGGATAGTCTTTCCCTTCCTTTCATCAAGGTAGTGTTGGATGAGGATCAAAAGACACATTTATTCTCATTAAACTCAATTCAAAGCCGGAAATATGTGTCTTCACTCCTTCCTCCTCAGGGACCTTCACCACAAGAGATCTCCACCACACCTTGGTCTTTCATGAACCAATGGATCATTGGTATGAGGATCTTTTTCCTAGTGGAATCCCCATGAATTATAACTTCCTTACATGGAGGATAAGGAATAAATTTGTACCAATGGATGACAATATCAAATGTTGTGGCATCCCTCTGGCCTCAAGATGCCCTTGATGCAGACAAAACAGGGAGAAGATTACGGCCCAACAGTTCTTTGAGGGTGAATGGGTGAGTGCGGTGTGGGAGTAATTTGGAAACCTCACGAGCCTCTGTGACCAAAACATGATTGATATTCCATTTCTGGAGATTTGGTTTCATGGGGTGGGTTAGAGGGTTATGGAGAAGTTAGCTTGCATGTTGATCTTTCACACAGGCTGTTGGTGTATTTGGTAGGTGAGAAAAAAGTGTAAGTATGAAGGTCTCTAAGCCTCAAGCAGATCCATCATTGTCAGATCAAATAATCTCCTTCTCAATGGTCAGACTCTTCTCCCATTGGTGGTAGGAACCTACCCTCAAAAGTAATTAAGAATCTACCCTAAATACTCATGCTGGAATCAGTAACAAAAGCATCCACTGGGTCTTATGGTCCCCCCCTTCCATAGGCCTTAAGCTCAATATGGACGGATCCAACAATATGGGGGTTCTCCATGGAGGTGGGGTCATCCACGACCCTACTGTTTCAGTCTTAATGGCATTTTCTGCCCACCCAGGTCTTGATTCCTCCCTTGAGGAAGAAGCTAAGGTGAAGCTTCATGGACCTAGGTTATGTCGCTAGAAAAGTATTGAGCTATCAGAGGGTGAAACTAATTCAATGATTCTCCATGATGCCATACATGGAATTGGATCCACTCTATGGTCAATTCACTACATCATCAAAAAGTTCCATGGCATGCTTGTCAATAACACCAAAGTACTACATTCATGGTGCAAGGGTATCCATGTTTCAAATCACCTTGAATCTCTTGATTTTCTTGGTCCCAATACTATTTTCCTTTATAATTTTTACAGTTTGACACTAGAGGGGATCAATCTGATTAAGGTGGATGCTTTTGGAATTCATTACTTCAGGACTCCCTAGGTCTATCCTGGTCATAGTTACTTTGGATGTTTGGTATTTCCTTTTTATTTCTTAATAAAAAATTTACATTGATGAGATTTGGTTTTTGGCATATATACGCATTCATGTTAGACAAATACAGAGAGTTTTTTGATATCTTATCACTATCAAGTGATTATAGAGGTCATTAACAATGATGAAGTTTTATGAAAATAACTAAATTTTTATCATCAATATTATATTAGACATATTGTCAGTAATGTGCATATTCATTTCATATATGAGTAAATAAAGACAGTGATCCTCAAGCTTGTTATATTTTATTAAACTTATATGTTTAGAAAAAAATTAATATCCATATAAATACATTTTTCTCTCCTAGTTTTAGTACACGATCCCCAACAAGGAAAGTTTGATCAATGAATTTAAGAAATTTGAAGGGATAATCAATTTTTATATGATTATATGATGTGAATTTCAAAGTAAAATGGTCATTAATATATCGTGGTGGTAGGTGATATGTCCATATCATAACTAATATTTTGGAGTGCATGACGTCAAGGGTGTGTGTAAACTACCAATCATAGGGTTAGTACAAGACCCATTTTATAGATGTGTGAAGTATTTTATTGAACGGTCCGAACAACACTATCAGAGGATGAAAATGAATGTGTTATGGTCAGAATTTACAAAGAGACATTGATTAGATACTACATGATGCATCATTATTTCATGTTTGAACCTTTGATAGGGTATGGATCCACTTTTAGGTAATAGAGTACCATGACCCACTCACAGGAAAAAATGTTTGAGTGATTGTGGTTATATTGGAAAATAGGTATTGTGATTTCGGTTCTTTCTTGGCATTGAGATATCTAGGTGAACATTTCATTGCATCTTGTGCATCAGTGAACATATCAGGGTAACCCTATGTTCACACAGTTATCATGTGATAACTCCAGATAATTGTTATAGTGAACCTTGGATACCAGTTTGTGATTTTTATACAATTAACATGCATGTTGATTAGCCTATTATAGTCCCTCATATTACCAGGTTTTGTATTATGGCCTTTTCATTTATAGATTCTTATATTTTTGGATTTTTTTTCATTTATGGATTGTTACTGTGGGGCCTGGAATTAAAAGGTTTTTCCCTCAGGGATGTCCAAAGTCAAGTCATATCAGAAATAAAATACCTATCCTTGAGAATGAGGAGTTGGACTATGATTCAATGTTTGTTGCACAGAAAGGCATACTCATAAGAGATTCCCCCAAGTGGTAGAAAGGGGATCCACATCACAACTTCTTCGATCAAGTTTATGTATTTTATCACGATTATGTATATATTTTTTATATTCATAATTTTTAATTTATGGATCCATTTATTTATAAATTGTTTCATTTATGGATTATTTCATCTCTTGATTGTTCCATTTCTTGTTTCAATCATAAATAATTTAATGATATTTCAACTATTAATAAATTTAAAGAAGTGGAAATGAATACTAATAGGTTTATCCTCTAAATGAATTGTCTTTAAATCTATCCTTGAAATCACATGACTAGTTTATTACATCATTTAATCACTTGAACTATGCAGGATTTTCATCACGGCTGTTATACTCAAATTTATTTAGAAATAAATTAAACAAGATTTAAGATAATTAAAATAAGAAATTTATTGACTAAGAAAACAACATCAGTTGCATCTATTTGTTTTCCACATTTTTTATCATAATATTTACTTATGAATGTTAATTTTCAACCTAATTTTTCTTCTTATAGTTTTTTATAAAATATTTTAAAAATTGTATTAAATTAACTATAAAAAATAATGATGATATCAAATTTAGGGATGGATATCCCTATATTACTCACATTATAAGATATACATGTTTCATTTCTAGTTATTTATGGATATTTGGTTCTTACTTTGAGTGTATGGAGGTCTCTTCATTTCCATCATGTTGCACCACTTCCTACTATAAATAACCAGCCTTAAACATTACATAATCTAGTAAATTCCTTTAGAATTCATTTATTTACATTCCCAAATATCATTTTGGTTCATAGTTATAGAAATTCAGGACATAATTTATACATATCATCCCATAATCATACAAAGTGGATACAACTAAAACCATATCAATTTTTTCATAAAACAAAAGATTTTATAAAAAAATATGAAATATTTTCATGAAAAGTATTCACAATAATCATCTTGGCTTCAAATTGTCTCTTAACCATCCTTAAAACCTATCAAAAACATTTTAAAACTTGGGATGAGAAAAAAAATCTCAGTAAGGAATTTAAAAATAAGGATAGAAACTATTAGTACGTGAATACTTATAAACATATGAAATCATTTTAACAATGACATACTTCTCAACCAATATGTATCATATAGTTACATTGTGAAAACATGATTTTCTGTAGAACATAGAAAATAAAAATAATTCCATGTAGGTAACTTGGGGAAGTAATTACTTAATATTGTAACCCTCGTGGATACCTGAGGATTTGTAACCCTCACGTCTACCTTTCAATGTAACCCTCACTGCTACCTTATGGTGTAACCATCATAGTTACATTTGAAGTACCCATATGATCGACCCCCCACATAAACATACCCAATGATTTGGAAGGATATATAGTTCCCACACTTCATTATAAACAATTCCAAAGAACCAAAACATAACCAAAAAATAATAATACTTACAATATATAATTCATTTCCTTTAAAAAATGAAATTAAAAGCGTATTTTAAAGAAAAGTCCCTTAGAAAACATTATTTGAAGTGAGAATTGATAAAAAGAAAGGAATATGTGTATAAAATATAAATAGACATAATAAAACATAATATAATCAGAATTAATTACCCAAATAATATTCTTACCACATAATTAATGAATTATAAGGTTAACCCAAAGAATAGAAATTGGGTTAAGAATTCCCTTACCTTGGGTTTATCTTACTAAAAATGTGTTTAAACCTCTTGTATAATGGTTAAAAGAGTGTTATTAATATTTTAAATAAATATATTTATTTATATAACAACATATATTATCATTTTATAACATTATTCTAGCCAATTATATTTTTTTATTTCCAATATTTCAGGTGCGTTCTTTACATGGTTTTCATGGTCGGTTCGTAATAGATTTTCTTATTGAATGGAAGTGAAACTCCAGAAGTGGAATAAAATGTTATTAATATGTTTATAGAATATTAAATGGTACCGTAAATTATTTTTTTCAGATATTATGTTGAATTTTTAGATGAAATATTAATTATATTCATTTAGATCATTTTGGCAGTTCTTCAATAATCACAAACTAGTTTCATTATTTAATTTAATATTATGTATATATGTTAATTATAGAACATAAAATAGGTTATATAAAACACTTAAAAATATTTTTCAACCATTAAAATGGTTTTATGACCATCCCTAGAGGAGATAATGGAAATTGGAAACACATTTTCCCTGGTGTTGGTAAATCAACACATCACTGATGATGTTTTTATTTTTAGAATAAGAGGTAGAGGAGAAGAATTATGATGATGAATTTTTTCATAAACATGATAAAATTAAAGTATATATAAGATAATAGGTTTTTCATGCCTCTTGGTTAAGGTTAGGTGAATAGAGTATAAGAAACAAAAAATAATTCAAAATGAAATAAAAGAAAATGAAAGATGATTTTTACCTCTTGAACTATCCTCTTTGAGAACCTCCTTAAGGCCTTTGGTTTTGGTTTTTTGCTGAGACCAGTAGGTCTTGTATGTGTCGAAGAGTATTGGTAGTGAATTGGGAAGAAATTAGACAATGATCAAATCTTGAGTGGTGTGAGGAGAAGAAGGGGTGAGAGGTGGTATTTATAGTGGAGGAGAGGAGGGTTTTTTGATTATTTTATTCATTAGTTTATTCATTACTTTATTCATTAGTTTATTATTTTGGCTCAAGACTATGAGTAGTTTGAGAATTATCACTAAATATATTAAAATAATCAAGGGAAGTTAGATATTATGTTTCTTAAATCATTCATGATGTTAGTAATAGTGTATTTAACTTATAATGTTTATATACCGTAAATTACCATATTTCACTATTCATAAAAAATTCAAGTATTTCAGAAAAATCCCAAAAAATCACCCCATCCGTTTTTCAATGTTTAGAATTGAAAAATGAATTCCATTTTATAAAAATAATTATCTAAATAAGATAAATTTAATTTTTAAATAAAATCATAATTTATTCAAAAAATAACTATTTTAAAACTACAATTGATTTTATAACACCTTGAAAATTAATCAAGGTCTCATAAAATTATATTATAACCATATGAAAATAAAATATTAGTTTGTGATTATATTTTATGAAAGTAAATTTTATTTTATATCATTAAATTAATTATAATATTTTAATTAAATATTTATGACTTACAAAAATATCAATACTTAATTTATCATTTACAAAACATTTATTTTCTTATTCCATGATATAAATATATCATGATTAAACTTATAAGATACATAAATTTTATTTATACTCTCATTGGAAAGGTTACTATTTTATTAGCCAGATTACTATTCCTAATGGTCATGTTACTATTCCTAAGGTCAATTTATTATTACATTAGTAAAAATTCCTTAATTTATATAAATATATATTATTTAATTATAAATTTATAATGAATTTAAATATTTAATTCAAGAATGAAATAAAATTATTTTATAAGTACCTGGGTTGTTACATTCTCCCACATTCTAGAAATTTCATCCTCACAATTTTGATTTACTTATTAAACAAATGAGGGTACCATTCCCTTATAGAATTTTCATATTTCCATGTTACTTCTTGAACCATGTGGTTTCTACACAAAACCTTAACATGGTGTATTATCTTATTCTGCAATACTTTCTCTCTATGATCAGGAATCTGAATAGGTTTCTCTTTATATGAATGGTTCTCTTCTAGATGAACTACTTATGGACTCAAAACATGAGATAGATCTTGTACATACTTTCTCAACATCGATACCTAAAAAACATTGTGTACCTGAGATAAACTCGGAGGTAAAGATAGTCGGTAGGTGAATGGTCCAAATTTCTCTTGGATTTCATAAGATTCAATAAACCATGGACTTAGCTTTCCTTTCTTACCAAAATGCATTACACATTTCCATGGTGAGATTCTAATAAAAACATGATCACCTTCCACAAAAGAAAAGTCTTTCCTTCTGTTATCTACATAACTTTTCCACCTACTCTGAGTTGTTCTCATGTGTTGCTGGATCATCTCTACTTTCTCATCCACTTCCACTACTAATTTTGGTCCCATCAACTTTCTTTCCCCTACTTCATCCCAAAAAGTTGGATTTCGACACTGCTTTCCATATAATGCCTCAAAAGGTGTGATTTGTATACTGGAATGAAAATATTTTTGATAAGAAAACTCATCTAAAGAAAGAGGTTTATCCCAAACTCCCTGATATTCCATTTAACAACATCGAATCATATCCATCAATGTATGAATTTTTCACTCAGTCTTTCCATCATCGTGAGGATGAAAGGTTATGATAAAATTTAATTCTATTCCCAATTACTTTTAAAAGCCTTTCCAAAATTTAAAAATGAACCTAATATCACGTTCAGATACAGTGCAAAGAGTAACTCCATGTAACCTAACAATATCTTTGTGGGACAGATGATAAAGTTTCTTTAAAGACATAGTATCTCGAATAGGAAGGAAATGTGCAAATTTAGTCGATCTGACAACAATAACCAAAATTGCATTGTTACCTAGAGAAGTCTCTGGTAGTCCCACCACGATGTATAAGGATATATTTTCCCATTTCCACTCTGGTACTGGAAAATTTTAAAGTTTACCCTTTGATAGTTATTGCTCTTCTTTAACCTGTTGACATGTCAAACATTTCATAGTAAAATCGGCAATATCTATTTTAATTCAATCCCACCAGTAATACTTCTGAAGGTCTCGGTACATCTTAGTAAAATCATGATGAACTAAAAATGGAGAACTATGATCTTCACACAACAACCATTTCTTCTAATATGAATCACAAGGCACACATAATCTCCTTCCAAATCATAAAACACAATCTTTATCAATGTTAAATTCTAAAAAATTACCTCTTTTAACCAATTATACCTTTTTCTATAACTCATTGTCTTCCTTCTACGCTCACTTAATTCTATGTGATAGAGATGACTACACTGACACCTGAAAAAAATAGTGTAATTTCCTACACCAATAACTTCCAAGCCAAAATTCATCAAAGCATTCATCAAGGGGTCATGTTCCAAATGTAACACGGTTAATGATGTATGATGTTTTCGACTCAAGGTATCTTCTACTTTTTTTTCTTTTCCAGGATCGTAATTGATCATACAATCATAATACTTTATCAGTTCAAGCCATATTCTTTGCCTAATTTTTAATTCCATCTGATTAAATATATACTTCAGACTTTTATGGTTAGTATTTATTGCACATTTGGATCTGTATAAATTATTCTTACAAATTTTCTAAGAATAGAATCATAACTGCAAATTCTGGATCATGTGTGGGATAATTTAACTCACGGGGTTTTATTTTTCTTGAAATAGAAGAAATTAAGCAATCATTATTTATCAGAACACAACCAAGTACCTTCAATGAAGCATCATTGTAGATGAAAAACTCACCATTTCTGAATGTCAGGGCCAAAAATAGATAATTCACCAATATCTTCTTTAGTTCCTAAAAGCAAACATCACATTCTTCTATCAAAATAAATTTAACCCCTTTTCATGTTAACTTAGTTAATAGGATAGATAACCATGCAATGTTTTTAACAAACCGTCGGTAATAACATTCTAATCTAAGAAAAACATGAATCTTTGTAACATTCATAGGTCTTTTCCATTCATTAACCACTTTTTTTGGTAGGATCAATAGTTATTCCATCCTAATTTACAATTTTCTCAAGAAAAGAAATCTAATTCAACCAAAAATCACATTTTCTAAATTTTTTGTATAATATATCTTTGAGAGTTTACAAGAAAAATCTTAATTTTTTTTCATGATCCTTGTAAATTTTTTAAAAGACAAAAATATCATTAATAAAATCAATAAAAAACTTATCTAAATATTTATGATATATTATCTTTAGAAGATCTGTGAATATAGCTGGGGAATTTTTCAATCCAAAGGGTATAACAAAAAACTCATAGTGCCCATATATATTATGAAACATTGTTTTTGGAATGTTATCCTCTTTCACCTTCAGCTGATGGTACCCAGATCTCAAGTCAATATTTTGAAAATATTGATCTCCCTGGATATGATCAAACAAGTCATCAATATGAGGAATAGGATACTTATTTTTAATAGTAATTTTATTCAAAGAAATATAATCAATGAAATGTCCAATGGAACCATCTTTCATTTTAACGAACAAAATAGAAGATCCCTATGGAGAAGTGAGAAGATGAATTAAGCCTTTATCAAGTAACTCTTGCAACTAAATTCAAGAAGTTCCACTTGATCTATTCGATAATGGGGTTTTGAAATTGGATTAGAATCAGGAACTAAGTAAATAGTAAATTCAACTTATTGATCAGGTATAACAATGGTTAAATCATCAGGAAAAAAATCTAGGTATTCATTTACCATTGGAACATCATTAATATGAATAGTTCACTTGTTTTCAATAATTTGAGTAGGATAAAATTCATTCCCATATTTTAATAGTTTCTCAGGTTCCTAATATTTTATCAATTATATGGGTTCATTCATGTATACAAACTGAAACCCTTTCTGAAAAACAAATTATTTATCTCTATAATCAATCTTAGCTTGATAAAAATAATGAAAATCAATACATAGAATGACATCAAAATCTACTAAGGTAAAAACAACAAGGTTTTTAGGTAATTTATTTCCACATACAACAATAGGAATATTCATATAGTTCTTTTTTGTTATAATATTTCCCCATGGTGTTTTAACCGTAAGTTCAGATCTTATTTCTTGAGGTGAAATTTTCAATTTACTAGAAAATTTCTCAGAAATAAAGGAATGTGTAGACACCGTTTCAAAAAAGACATTATCAAAATATGAGTAAAAACAAAGTACTAGATACCAATTCATTGGATGGCCCAAAATTTGCAAAAATAGTCACAAAGGATCTCACTACACCTTTCTGCTTATAATCTGGTTGTTTTCCATCATTCGTATCTTTCTTTGGGCATGTATTTTCATAATACCCATCTCACCGCATTTAAAATACTTTACAGTTTGATTATTAGAATTAATATTAAGATCATTTTTATTGCAATCTCAGGCCATATTTCCAAACGTACCACTTAAAAAACAATTTCCAGTTTTGTTAAGGCATTCCCTATGGTTCTTTTTACCACACTTTACACACATTGGAAACTGGACTTTCTTACCTTCATATCTCTTTGATTGATTATTACCCATCACTTTCTATGTAGACATATTCTTATATCTGTTGTGAAAGTACAAATGATTATTGGAAAACTCCATTTCTACCCTCTTGGAACACCAGACAAGTTTCTCATAACTTTTGAATTTTTGGGAGGACAATTACCTTTGGTACATTGGCTTTAATCCTGAGTAAAAATGATTGATTTTTACTGTCAAGTTCCCAAATAATATTTAGAGCATACCTTGCCAGTCGGGTGAAGTTTTATTCATACATAACCACTAAATATTCCTCCTTTTTCTTCAATTCAGGGAATTTCTTTTCCATCCTGAGTGGAAACACCTTAGGAAAGTATTTTTCAAGGAAAATATTTTTAAATTCATCCCATTACAAGGCATAAATATCTTTACTATCCCTGGTATTCTTGAACATTGACCACCACTATTCAGCTTCACCTTCAAAACAATAAATGAAAAGACTAACCTTTTGATTATCTGAAGACCCCATAACATAAAATATCTTTTCACGGTCTTCAATCCACCCTTCAGCCGCAACTGGGTCATAAGATCTACAAAAAACATGATGTTGTTGCTCCATAAAATGCTTCACTATCTTCATATTCTTTTTTGGTAGCTCTGGTTATTCTCTTTCATGGATTACACCATCATTTGTAGCCTACTTCAACTGATCCATTACCATCACAAACTGTTCGATTCCAATTCCCACCATTTTGGGTTGTAGATTCAAAAAGATATCAGCCTCTCAGTTCCTTCTAACATCAGTTTCCCTATTTATTCTGTAGAAAACTATTCTGAATAGACATATCTTAGATAAATAAATAAAGAAATATTAAAATTATATATCATTTCAAAATAAGGTAAAAATCATTTATAATATTCTATTAACATCATCTTAACTCCTAAATTTATCTAAATCATGCTCTGATACCAACTATAAGGACCCAATCTTAAACATTACATAATCTTGTAAATTCCTTTAGAATTAACTTGTTTACATTACCAAAGATATTTTTGGATTAGATTTTTATAAATTTAGGACAAAATTCATACATATCAATCCATAAACATACACAGTGTATATAGCTAAAAAATATCCATTTTTTTATAGCACAAAAGCTTTTATAAAAAACATGAAATATTTTCATGAAAATTCTTCACAAAAATCATCTTGGACTCTCATTTTCTCTTACCCATCCTTAAAATATATGAAAAACATTTTAAAACATGGGATGAGCTCAAAAATCTATGTAAGGGATATAAAAAGAAGGATATAAACCATTATTACATGAATACTTAAAAACATATGAAATTATTTTTACAAAGACATACTTCTCACCCAATATGTATCATACGGTTACTTTGTGAAAACATGATATTTCCATAGAACATAGAAACCAAAAATAAATCCATGTAGGTAACATAGGTAATTACTTACTTAATATTTTAACCCTCACGACTACCTTATGATTTGTAAACCTCATGGCTACCTTACAATGTAACTCTCGCAGCTACCTTATGGTGTGACCATCGCAGTTAAACTTGGACTAACCATACGACTAACCACCAACTTAAACATATTTAATGCATTGGAGGCAGATAAAGTTCCCACCCTTAATCATAAAAAATTCCCAAGAACTAGAACATAACCATAAAATAATAATACCAATATATAATTCATTCCCTTTAAAAAAATAAAATAAAATACCATTTTTAAAGAAAAGTCTCTTACAAAAATCATTATTTGAAGTGAGAATTGATTAAAAGAAAGGAATATGTGTATACACTATAAATCCGGATAATAAAACATAATATAAAAAAATTAATTACCCAAATAATCTTAGTACCACATAATTAATTAATTAGAAGGCTAACCCAAAGAATGTAAATTAAGTTAAGAATTCTCTTACCTTGGGTTCATATTACTTAAAATGTGTTTGAACCTCAATTATAATGGTTAAAATAGTGTTATTAATATTTTATAGAAATATATTTATTAATATAACACCATATATGTTAATTTTATAACATCATTCCTCCCAATAATATTTTGTTATTTCCAATATTTTAGGTGTGTTCTTTACATGGATTTTGTGGTCAGTTTGTAATGGATTTTCTTATTGAATGGAAGAAAAACTCCATAATTGGAATGAAATGGTATTAATATGTTTCCAGAATATTAAACAGAACCATAATGTTTTTCATATATGATGTTTAATCATTAGATAAAACATTAATGATATTCATTTATATGGGTTCTACAATGTAACAATATGTGGCTTCGCATTCATTGATCATCATCTCATTGGAGACCTAGGGGAGAGATGGAGGTTAGAGATGCATATATTTCGTTTTTTCAGAGGGATAGATAACTATTATACTTGATGACATGTCCATTATGTTGGGTCTCACCATCAATGGTGCAGTTGTGATGGGCTAAGTTAATACAGATTGGTTTGAACTAGTTCACATACTGCTGGGCATTGATGTCTGAGATAATGTTAGGTCACTCATAGAGATCTGATTACGCATGTCATGGATATATTATCACTTTACCCATCTAGCTGATGTGATGATGATATCACTGTACTGATATTTTTATGTACATACAAAGCATTATATAGTGAATTTCTTGTTAATAAGATGCAAATTACTGAATTCGTTATTCATATCCATATATGGATTTTTGGATTTCGTGTCTTAGGACCAACTATTTTTTCTTTAATTACATTTATATTCGATTTATTTAATATTGATAAAACTTATTACATATACATACAGATCATTATATAGAGAATTTCTCGTTAATAAGATGCAAATTACTGAATTCGTTATTCATATCCATATATGGATTGTTAGAGTTGGTGTCTCATGGACAACTATTTGTACATTGATTTCATGTATGTTCGTTTAAATAAATATTGATAAAACTTATTACATATTTTTTGTTTCTTTGCATGACTCTAATGTAATAATTTATGTAAGTATGTGTTGCACTGATAAGGTCATAATAGTTTCCCACTATGATGTGAACCTTGATGTGTTATGACAATATTATCAAATAATTTTCTATGGTTGGATAACATACTATGATGGGACACATATTACATAAAATTCATGTGTGAGTACTCATAAGAAAATGAGGATCATTCTCATGAAGTTTGTACTTGGTAATCTCCAAGATGGGATATTATGATAATTGACCCATGAGTTGGAATTCTTCTTGTTTTGGTGTCATTAGATATTGTTATTTATGAGTGTGTGTAATAGACCTTAGACTTTAAGATTATTATTAATGCATGTCATAACTCACGTACTTAGATTTATTTTTTAAACCATGACACTAATAGTTCATCGTGAAGTTGGATATGTTTGGTGCGTCACGAGTGACATGTAATTAATGAATAAGTCAAGGAAGTATTTTTCTCTTCCATATTTATGGAAGCTGATATATCGACCCTTTGATTGGAATAGAACTGTCACACTAAATTCCATTTCTAGGGTGTAATGATGTGTTTATTTATGATAGTTAAAGAAATTCATATCGATCATATAGGTTGGTGAAACTGATGTGCAACCTTCTTGATGAGATATTGTGACAAAGGGATTATATTACACAATGAGTGTTCATATGTAGTTGTTGATGTTTTGATATTAAGTTCTTTATCTTGGGTTCTATGACCCATTTCTATACAATAATCTTGGACTTTAGGCAATCCCACCCAATTCCAATGAGAAATAGTCCTAGAGGATCACACACTAAGAGTTTCTACTGATCTCAATTAAATTATATTTGAGTTTAATTAATGGAATAAATATTATTATAGTCTAAGAAATTATTTCATTCAAGTTATATTGATCTCATAAATTAAATAAATATTTATTCACAAGCTTGTGAATAAAATATTTATTTTATTTATTGAATATTTTAATACATATTTATTCAGTTTTTGAATAAATGATATGGGATTTCAAACTAACCAAGATTGAGTCTGGTGATAAATACTAATTAACAAAACCATTACATAATATTTTTTATTGTGCAAGTTGGTGTGCACCACAAAATAATAATAATATAATTGTTATTATGTGGAATGGGATTTAATAACTGAATAAATGTTATTTAATGGATGGTGTGCAATTAAAAAAAATTAACTTAAATACTAACTCTATAAATGGATGACTGTTTCTATTGTGTAGAGAATCTAAAAATTGAGTATAGAGAATTATTTCACACAATGAATTCTCTTTCAAATCCTCCTATATCCCTCTCATTAATAAGAAGTGCTAGAGGGATTTCTTAAAGACTGAAGAATGAGTGATCAAGAAACAACAACACAACACATTAAACTCACCATGATAGCACCCATAGATCAAGTAGTGTTTTTAAAAGATCATAGCAACATGTTTGGATCACCATTAGAGGGATTCTATCCTTGGTTCCTCATAGTGCAATGAAGGTAATTTGAAAGGGGCTTTTTTGATTATCAAAATTCACCAATGAATAAATTTACTAATCCCAGGTATTTATTTACTCATATATTAAATAAATTATATATAAAATTTATTTAAGAGATCCTATCCCTTGGTTTCATGAAATGATTATTAAAAAAATTAATATATTATTAACATTCACACACTTCTGTTGTTCCTAGTATCAAATTGGTCATGTTTAAATTTATAATTATTTAGTTTATTATTGATCTATGTGAAATTGTTGTTAGATTTTCACTTCATGTTATTAGTTATTTAATATGATTTGAATTAACTTATTATTGACATTTTAATCATATTCGATCAGTGATTCATTTTCTTAAAGGTTTAAGAAAAAATAAATAACAACTAGAGATTCCATTGGGAAGTGTCAAATTTTTAGTCGGTAAAATTGGGTTACATGATGTGTGTATAGAGAAAACACTATATAACCATGTTCATTGTATCTAAATGCGCTGAGAAATTAATAATATGAAGTGATTTTATTACACACCGTGTGTTAAACTAGCCATCCTAGAACAAGGTAAGAAGATATAGAGTGTGCATGTGGCATGTACACATCGTGTAGTCTGGATGAGTTAAAATGCCAAAGAACCAGGCATGTGACTTAGATATACAATAATCGAGGTACATGGTGTGTAGTTGGATGTCCACGCTGTGTAGTTTCCCACTGATGGAAAAAATTAAAATTACATTAAATTTTAAAATTACATCATTAAAACATTATTTTATTGATTCTCACACTATTGTCTATTTGAAATTTTAATAATGGTTTTAAATAATTATAAATGATAAATTAATTTATTATAATTAATATGTTATTATTTGTTATTTTGTTTAATTTCTGTGAATTCTCTTAGTAATTGGTATCTCTAAATAAGATTGAATGATCATTAATATGAAAGGAAGTTAATTAATTAATTAATGAAAGTGCATTTTTCTTAATTAATAAAAGAATGAATAAATAAATGAAAGCTATCCATTTACTTTTTCATATTCATTACATGTATGATTGTTCATGAGCTTGACCAAGAACTATGTATGTGATGGATGTTTTTATTTAATTTAATACATGTGTTTTCTATTATTTAATATTAAATTAAATGATGGCATGTGAGTCATCCCTCAATCCATTATTATTTAGGATCTATGTGTTCAAGTATATTTATGAAATCCCCTTTAACCAATCCTTTGGTTATGATCACCTGTGTGTGAGTAATAAATATTTGTAATTAATGGATCATCCTAAGGAATATAGAGGTAATTCAACATAGAATCCTAATGATTCCAAGCCAGGTGATACACAGGTGGACATGTGGAATGATTTAACTCATTCCAAGACCAACAATAAGAGTTATTTCCCCTTGGTTAAAGATTGATTTAATATCCTCTCATTAAATCAACCATTACATAAAACTCATGAATAGGTCTTTTAATTAATTATTTAATTCTATCTATGCAATTATTTATTTTTTGGATACAAGGCCGCAATCACATAAATAAATGAATTAATGCATAAATATGGAAATTAAATAAATGAATTGTGCATATATTTTGTATCCAACATGATTAATTAATTAAGTAACATCCACTTAATATTAAAAAGATGTATAGTGGACAAAACAAGATAAAATTTATGCATAATAAATTAAAATCCCTCATTTAAATATTAATTCAGACTAAGCCTTAAATTACTTTATTGAGAATGAAACCATATAATTAAGTGTAGTATATGGCCAAATTCTGGACACTTAATTTTATTATGGAGTTCTCATGATAGTTTTGGGCCGACATAACCAAAATTGTATTGAGTTTAATGGTCAAAGTCTATTCAATACAAAATGGGAGGTAAGTGTTAAGGAAATCAAATTTAGGATTTCAGGATAGGGGAATCCACTCTGCGGATCAAGGAGATTCATGTCCTCTTTTGGAAAGACTACCTATCTAATTACTTTATTATGGTTTTCATGGACAAATTATAGATCATTAAGAAAAGTAATGGGGATCCTTTCCACAAGAATGTTAAATCTACTATACATTCCAAGTTCAATAGTGAGGGATATTGAGACTTGATAAAATATTAGGAGATTTAGTAAATAAAAAAACATTTAATTTATTATATATCACTTATTTTTTAATAAAGAAAATTTATAATAATCTGATCTTTTTAATTATAAAATAAAATGAAAATTTCATCATTAAAATTATATCTACAATAAACATTGGAAAAATATAACTTCTTAACCATCAGTAACTTCTAAGAGAGGTTTAGATTCCTTCGGGTTGTTTTTTTCCATGAACGGAAATCTTACGTATTAGAATCCTCAATGCTTGATCCACCTACTAAAGTGGTGAGTGATGAAGAGTGTAAGAACCCAGATCCTCTTTCTAGGTATGGATCCTATTTTTCAGGTGTTTTGAAAAAACAATGAGTTTCTATAAATTTAAGGAGTACACATTGTGTACTTTGAAGAACACACTATTTACCTAGTTGTCGTGGATAGCCGTGTACTGGCCATGTAATGGCCGATTACATGGTCATGTGGGGTGACCTGGAGACTGCCTAAAGTGGAGGTCAGTAAAGGCATGTACACAATGTGTTCATTAAATGAACACACAATGTACTTTTATTTTTATTTGTTAAATCTTATTGGGGTCGCATATAATTGGCAGAAACACCTTCTTCTCGACCTGTTTTGTCCAGGAGCGACCGTAGGCTGTGATTCTTCTTCGTACCCCCGATCGACCATCCGTTCTCTGAATCAACCGTCATTGATTGTTCTAGAATCACCACGGCGAGTTCTACCTTCTTCTAGAGCCTCATTCCTTGATTTCTCCCCTTTCGTGTGATTTCCTTGGTTGAATGTTTTAGATGTTTATATAGATCTTTGTCATTATATAATGATTCAAGGGCCAATGATAGATTATATTGATCGTACAACACAAAGGTAGGTGGTTTGTCTCTTTATATTGTTTTTCATAGAATTATATGTTTAAAATTGCCCAGTAGCCTAGTTCATGGTATTGTGTGTTTAGGGATTTTAACCCTATTGATGCCTTCTATGCTTTTTTTCTTGAGTTAGGACTCTAGTTTCTAAATAGGGTTATTTTGTCATGCTATGGAGGTTTTTTCCCATGTTTGATTTGATATTGACCATTTGGTCTAGTTTTCTTGTTAGGCTACTTTCTTTCCATGCCTAGTGTTGTTAGGATATAGTGATTTATCTGATGTTGTGATATGCTTTGTAGCTGTTTATCCAAGTAGTACTTTTAGGTTTACTTTGGCTACTAAACATTGTTTGTGCTTGATTGCTTTACACAGGTCTATGGGAACCTGGTGTAGTGAGGTCATAAGGGGAATTGACGTTGAGGTCTTCCCTAGAGTGATTATTATACATTATCACGCTACGAGACAGTATAGTGGATTGAATTTGAATTTTCCCTCAGAGTGTCTATAGTTACCATTGTGAGACCATAGGAGGATTGAAGTTGAGTTCTCCCTTAGAGTGTCTATAGTTACTATTATGATACAACAAGGGGAATTGACCACTACTACAAATATAGCTTATAATAGCACTAAAACCCTCCTTTAGCAGTGCTAAAAAGGTGATGTTAATCTCATTGAAGATAAAGGGGTGTCCCCTTTTTCAGCGCTAAAACTAGCGCTGATAAAGGGTTACCTTTATCAGTGCTAAAAAAAGCGCAGATAAAAGTGATCCTTTATCAGCGCGAAGAAAGCGCTGATAATGGTAGTATTTATCAGTGTTATTTTCAGTGCTGATAAATGTATAATATATCAACGCTCAAAATAGCGCTGATAAACACTAACTTTATCAGTGCTATTTTGAGCACTGATAAAAACTACTTTATCAGCGCTCAAAATAGAACTGATATATTATCAATTTATCAATGCTTAACTTATGCTGATAAAGGCCAAAGATCCTGTGCAAAACCAAAACCTGCACAGAACCTACATAGAACCTAGACAAATTACAGCACCTGCACACAGCACAATGAACACCTACACACAACACAAACAACACCCACACACAAAGCACCGAAGAACAAAAATGATACATAAATTTAATTGAAATCATGAATACAAAACAACACACTTCTATATACATTTCAAGAAATTTTTCATTTGGTTACAATTACAATTATCCAACATAGTTAAAAAACAATGATGTTCCATCCTTTTTGCATCCATCCGCTCTAAAAAATTGTCGTCCATGATGGCGGTTTCAGAAAAAAGCATTCGAACTGAGGAAAAATATTTCACCTACATAAGAAAAAAAATATTATGTTAGTAATACAATAATTAAATAAAGAATGGGGTTGCTAAATGGAATTACACTAGTGAGGCACAAAACATAAAATAACTAATTACCCAAGAGGCACAATTAAGTCAATGCCCTTACCTCAACCAGAAGTCCTATAAACTATCTTCAGTTCAAAACAACCACAAATGAGTCCATGATCACATGTATTAATGTCCAACAACATTAAATTACATAATTAGTTAATTTTAACAAAAAAATACAGCATGGTATAATAGGCTCCAAACTCATCATGTAATCCAACAATTCCATAATGCTGAGAAACTTGGTGTGATCCACTCCTGACGCACCCCTAAGCCTAGAAAACAATAAATCCCCAATCTATATTACTAAATTTATGAAAAATTAAGCCTAAACTTTTGAAAACCCATAAATAAATCTTCCACAAAATATAATCTGCATCAAATAATGATTGATTGCTAGTTTATGAAATTTTGAGACATGCTCTAAGAGTCATATATAAAAGTCCCATGAAGAACAATGATTTATCCATACTATGGTATAATAATTACACCAAGAACCCTAAAAACTGAATGCAAATCTTTGAAAAAGAAGTTATAGAATCAAGGAATATATAAGAGAAGATACCACATTGATTCGAAATGACGAACAACCGATAATACACTCAGGTCTAAGTGGAAGGAAGGAGTGGAAGGGGGTTTGGCCACCCCCTAAGAACTTGGTGCCCAAATGAAGAAACCTGAGGAGGTTTATACTTTATAAACCCATCACCCACATAAAAAAAGTTTTATGTCATGTTACATGAAATGAACCAAGTGGTGACATCACTATATTTTGGGTCCAAACCCTTACTTGACCCCTTTTCCCCATTCAAGACCATTATCACCCTATTAAATGCATTCATGTTGTGAATTACCCTTTCACACTATTAGTAGCCTAATGCTACTACATTTCAATAGAATTACTACAAAAATCATCCTTGATATCCTCCCAAAACCCAATGACATCCCTCAAGCCCTAATACATGTCTGAAACACCTATTAGAACTGGTATATTGTACATTTTTCAATGATTTTTTTGTTATTATGGAATTCCATAATTACCCATTGTAAGTGTACCAATGTACTAATCAGTTGTTATATGATATACCATGAATATTCTTGTGTCCATGTATTAGATGAGTTATCAATGAAAATTTATCTCATTATTATACATACCAACACATCAAATCCGAGCATTAGAGACCTTCAGGTTTTCTTCAACTACTTCTGGTTCTGACATGGAAGTGGGATATGATTTCTGTGGGATATTAGGTTAGGTTTTCATGTACCCCTTTATGGAAGAATTAAATATGGGTTTTGATCAATTGGATGACCAAATAATCTCAATTTATATACATTTTATATGAAAAAATTATAAGAAAATCAAAATTCAATTTTTAATTGAGATTATCTTTCTACATGGATTTAATTATACTATAGTCTTGTATAGGGAACCTCATTTTACATACTGTTTTTGTAGAGGTCCCTATGAGAAAATGGGATACCATGTATTATTGAGCATTACATATGTTTCTGACACTTTCTGCAGGGGCACGTTTCCTGGAGCATGTTGACGTTCGATGGTGGTGCATTGTACCACACATTCATTTATTACAAAGGTGAGTGAAATTCATCACTTATAAATATATGTCTTCTCCTTGATTGAAATAGGGTGATGGGATGTCGTTCATTCCATCCATAGATTCCTCCTTAGAATTCATTACCTAATATGAGTCTGCCTTATAGAATAAGACGTTGTTCGTGAAACTTTTTCTTGGTTCCATCTCTTTATGGATGATGGTTAATTACAATGATTATATCAGGACATTCCAAAGGGTCATTCTAGGGCATAATACTTCAGTTAGGAAAGTATTCACATTAGGAATCAGTGGAATGTATGTACACAAGAACATTGGTCACATGTATTCATCGTCATCAAATGGATTCTCAACGAAATGGAAACCCATGTTTAACTTATGGTATTCCCTGAGTTTAACATCCCACAAGGATAGAGGGTCATGATTTAATGTCTTACAGAGATGTAATGGGTGGATCAAAATACTTATAAATGTGGATCGGGTAGGTACATATCTAGGAGGGAGCACCTGGAATGTTTACCTGATAGATGGATCAAAACTCCCAAAGTGGTCTGACCCAAGTGTGGTGAATCCCATAAAGGTAAGGTTTCTCATTTTGAAGACTTATTCAGACCCCACTAAGGGAAAAACAGGGGGGAAAATAAGTGAAGGTGTACCCCAGCGAGGGGGTCACCATGGTTTACCATTGGTTGGGATTTAACCTCATGGAGGCTTCCTACGTACCCTATTTAGAATACAAGGATCAAAACTCATATATTTAAAAGAGGTATGGTGTGGGTATTACCCATGGTTAGCTTCCCTTCACACTAGGAATACTCTTGGTTGGATGAGTATGGGTTTTATAGGGTTTATGCATTGTCAGATTCCCAAGTTCTTCTAAGAGTAGCAATGGGATGAATGGGACATACGTGCTAAAATGGACCATGGGAATGGAGTGATCCTACCAGGGTATGGTGGCCTGAGTAAAATTAGGATGGAAATGGGGGAAGTATTAAAGTGGAATGGAATGGATGAGATATAATCGAAGCGAAGATGAAGTTGTTGGGCTTGAACCTTGAGGGGCATCCGACGCACCCTAGTTTTCTAGGAATCAATGTCCACATAGTTATTATAGGGGAATATGGGGATTATGCATGGTTATCCACAAAATAAAAATGGGACATGTGGTTGGGGATTATGTATTGTTAGCCAGGACGTGCACCCCTAGGAGGAGGGAACCAAGGTTTACCAATGGCTGTCATTGAACCTCTGGAAGGCTTCATAAGCACCTATTTAGAATATAGGGATCAAAACCTATGTAGTTAGGAGGTTTGAGGATTATGCATGTTTAGAGACCTGGGTTCTGTAAATATATGGGGATCGGAGGGAGGATCTTTGTGATGCATAGGTTCTTTTCTAAGGTTAGGGCTTTGTAAATATAAGAACTCCATGAAGTAGGGTAACCCTTGTTTGTTGTAGAGACCTGGGTTGTAAAAGCAGTTCATTGTGAATGATTAATGTTTCTTAAATCCTGATGTACCCTGAAGTTCCTTCCTTCTTAGTGAAGGGTATCTCTACAATAGGAAGGGGTAAATATGAAAAGGGAAAGGGGGTTTCTCAATGCTCTAGTGCCTTGGGGGATTCATTTTTCTATTGAATTCATAGTGATTAAGGGCTCCAAAAAATGGAGCTTGGAATGAGAAATTTCAGGGTAATGATGATTATGAGGGGGGATAACTATTTATAGGAAAAGGTGGAGTTTTAATGCCCAGAGGCACAACATGAAGAAAAAGTGATCCTTGTAAAGAGGCACGAGGCACAAAAATCATGTGGAGCTATCTGTAAACATTATTTATGGTGGCCATGGGGCTCATCAGACTCCCCATATCTTCTATAAACACCTCAAAACATCACAAGGACCAGAGTCTACATGATGGTGCATCATAGGGTTGATTCTTTGGATGATGTACTGGTCGTTTGAGCTTGGATTTCATCTCAAATAGCCTTTCCCATACTTTAATTATACTAGGACACATATTTTGTTTCCAAAAAAATCCCTCAATGATACCGATTATCTCATGCATCTACCTAGAAATAATTGTGCAAGTCAAACAACAACACATGTTCTCAAATACAAGTTCAAACAAACGAGATACAGAACATTGAAATTTCTTAAAAATGAACCATGGGGTACACATGTTCTCAAATACAATCTTTTCATGTTGAATCTGATCCCTATACTTTAATTTCAGCAATATTTATATTTAGGCCCTATATCTAACTAAAAATTGTGGATATAGACCATATTTGTTGTTTCCATCCATCATTTGTTGGAAAATGGATTTTGTTGATCCTCGGTGGTTTCGTCGTTCACCCCATACACACTGCACACCATCATGCCTTCAATATTGATTTATTCAAAGATAAATAATATGAATCTGGGGATAGAAAACATTAAGTAATAAATTAAGATTTCAATACATCGGAGCATTCTCAATTCACCAAAGAAGTTTGGAGGATAAATGATCATATCTAGATAACTTAAGTAGTAGGAATTCACATTTATCTTATTTGTGTACAATCTTCCATCAGGTATGTTGCCCATTCGTTTCTAAAAACATCTATATCATCTTCTGAATATGATTTTTGTGATAGTCATAGTACTACTGAAAAAATATAAATACACAAAAGATTAATAAATATTTTAAATGAACTCATAATTATTTTTCGAAAAAACCTCGTCAAGGATGCTAGTTTGTTGATGAAATACGATATCTTTCATAAATTTACAAAAATAATACCCACAGTCCTTTCCATTTGTTTGTTTTGGACACTTCAGAAACATCAACAACAATAAGTAATTTGTTTTGATATGTGTTTGGATAGTAAAATGTTATTATATATACCAGGATACTTTTCCAGTTTTATATCTTATAGGCATTCTTATCCTTAGGCCCTAGATTCATTCCATGCATTAGATGATATTGATGCACCGCCCTATCATAATATAATCCTCATTAAAATATAACATAAATTATATAACTAGATGTTTACTTTTAAAATGATGCATCTAGTGTCTTACAAATTAACAAACACCATCATGCGTGGTCGATTTGTTGGATATCCATGCATTTAATCCAAAAAATAAATCTTTGGAGTATCCAAATTGATTGCAATCAGCATCCAATGGTTCCTAAAAATAAAAAAATGAATAAGTAAAGATAGAAATGAAAATATAGTTGATATGATTAAATTATAGAGTTTTACCCCTGCATTATTGGTATTAAAAAGAGTCAGTCACCCGTAATTTTGTTTGCAAATGATTTGAGTAGGGATGACATTATTACAACCTCTTTATCAGAATCTATTTCATCTTTTGAAGAGGTGATGTGAGGACTAACGAGTCCAAATTTTTGTTCATGGGGAAATCCCTTCAATTATTTTTTATATATACGCCTGGAAAAAATATAAAGTGTATTTAGTCATAATTATCATAGTATATCAGCTTTTGTAAAATAAAATCATGAAAACATACCTCATGTATACATTTACAACTGAGGTGCCTATCCATTCATACTTTAGGAGTTCATTTACATTTTCATCACTAATGAAATTGATGTTCCTCTCCATAATATCTTTTTTGAAATCAACTATGTGAGTATTTACATCTTTCAACTTTGTATCCGCATGAGCCTGTAATGATATTAACTGTGGATATAGAACAGGAGGGGTGAAGGTGCTCTCAGTAGACCATTTCAATCAGTTGGTTGATCCTTGAGATAGTTTTGAGCTGATATTTTGTTTCACCCCACAATATTTGTCATTCTGTAATAACATTCATCGGTTCAGACCATTTTTCATTAAATGTTAAAGGTCCAGCATGAAAAATAAATTGGAAATGGATATCTTTTTGTCGACATGTTTGTTTACATGAACTGTCGGCCATGTGATGAATGTTCCAACAGCTTGTTCAACCATATGAATGTTGTCATCATCATTTGGTAGAGGTAGCTCAGCACTTGGATCATTAGCTATGTTAATTGACACTCTAAGATGATTTTTTGGAATCTATCTATTGTGTATCATGTTGTTTTGCGTATTGAACACTGTAGCCCTCGCTATAAGGCGATTGGTGGGAGTTGATAAATATAAATCACTGTCATTTTCACCCTGTTGAATATTAGTACAGTAAAGTTATCAGTGTATATGTAAATCACATTTCACAGAAACAATTATTAAAGCATTGATTACCTCATCTAAGTCAGGTTTTTTAGGGTAATGGCTCGTCTAAAAGATAGTGGGGGTGGGGCGGTATCGTCACACATGGGTTGTTGTTGAGTTGTTTCTTATCTTTGCCTCTCCCCCATCAATTTTTCTATCATCTCTCTATAGTATTGTTATTCTTATTGAAAAATATATAATTTTTCTTGTAGATTTTCCACTTTTTCATTTTGATCATCCGCTTGTTTTTTTTTGAAAATATGTTCAGGGTGTCACCCCAAAACCAGCACCTCTGACGCGACCATACTGTTCTGGCTACTTCAAGGATGCTGAAAGTATGTCTGCAACTGGTGCAGTTGTTGTTGATTCTTGTGACTATTTCAGATAGAAAATATAGAGAAATAAGTAGTTATTGTAATGTAATAGTGATTTAAAGAAAATCAAATTTATATTATGTCATACTTACACATGTTTCCCACACTTTTTGTGTGTTTTCATCTATCAGTATTCCCTATTTATTTATACGATCCTCCTTTCATAGCACATGGCATGGGATGGATATGGATTTCGATTTCGATTCATCAATATGAATATAAATATAGAAACATGGTTATGATGTTGTTTTATGTCACATACTAGTAGTAGGGTAGATTTAAAAGACGTACCAATTATTTCTCAAGTTCAGCGTACCCCATCCTTGCTTTACGGTAAGTGTATGCTGGTTCTGTTGCGCGTTTTTTATTTTAAACACTCAGTAGCTGTTTCAAAAATAAAAAACTGTCAATTAGAGTGATGAATACAAGCCAACGTCAATCAAAGTATTACCCCACACAATGTACCTGAAAAGTATGCTCCCCACGACGGTTGTTAAACGCATCCCACGCTCCTTGGGATATCAAGTGTGCCTAAAGAGGAGGTGGGTGCGGCTTGATTTTCCCTTCTGCATCTTTAAGATGATATTTCATTAAAATTGTGCGAAAACCTCTATGAATCCTTCCTATAACTCTTAATACATATTCCTTGTGTGAGGCATCTACTATAAATGCACTCTGCAATGGATGATGAAGATTAAGTCAATGTTTCGGTATTCTATTTTATTTTAATAAATTAAAAAAATGATATCATAATGTTACCATAATCTCTTCCCACATTAGTGTCTTCAGCCCGGGGACAACATGGTTCCATGACTGTACATCAATCAGAACGCGTTACTGAGTGATGATTCAAATGTAGCTACATAAGATGGCTCTATTGGAGTTAACATGTTGGTCTCGCTTATTCCATCCCACCTCAAATTTAATGCCTTTTGCTTTTGCCTTAAGGATTTTGGCTAACACTGTTAAACTACGACGCTCTTTTTTTGCGCTTTTAAGGTTTCATTTCCTACCATTTCCTCAGAAGTGGCATCAATATCTTCCTCCGGAGCGCTAGCATCGGCAATGGGACCGGCAGAAACAAGTTGAGAAACCTGTTGTACCTCAGCACTGGGACCAGCAACAATAGGTTGAGAAACTTGTTGTTGCTTTACACTGGTACCACCAGCATCTGGTTGAGAAACTTTTTGTTGCTCTACAGTGGGACCACTAGCTGCTGGTTGAGAGACCTTTTGTGCCTCGGGATTGGGTGCATCAGCATGTGCATAAGTCATTATCTATAGAAGTGGTTTAATATTTAATTTATATTACATAAAAATAGTAGTGAACAGATAATAACCTAACTTAACACAATGTATGTTACAATAAACAAATAACCTGATTATTGTACTAACTTTTTTTTCTTTAAAGGCTGAAGAGATTTGACTCCTCTATCGACTATGTAAATCCCTTCATTGTGGTCTCCTCTGACATACAAAACGTCTTCTACATTGGGACCGCTGTGAAATGATTGTGAAGTCCCTATAAAAGGGTTAACCTCTATTGAACTTTCATCTCACCCTTCAGTAGTTTTGTTCGATAACAGAACAATTGACCAATTTCGGTTTGCGGGGTCTGGAACATAAAATACTTGTACTGCCTGTGATGCCATTATAAATGGTTCGTATTTCTCCCCTTCCTTACTGAAATCAACTTTCAAAAATCCTAATTCATCTATTTTAACAGAACTCCTATTATCAACCCACTTGCATTGAAAAATCGGCACATTGAATTTTATATAATCCAACTCCCATATTCGTTTGATGATGCCAAAGTATGACATATTAGCATAAATCTGATTTTCGTCCTTAGCACCGGAAACATGCATCGCCTCAGCCACAAGTGTAAACCCACTATTCTGCATGGTACTATCTTCATCATGTTCATTAGTATATAATGTATAACCATTAACTGCATAAGCATTGTAAGATAATACGTACACACTTTCTCCTCCAGCTAGCCATCGAAGTCATTCTGAAATTGAGTCTGGATTTTCATCTAACTGCTTAAAAATATGGTCTCGAAACCATCTTATAAACTATTGATTATGTGTATCTGATATCCATTTTTCATCCCTATAAGGATTCAAATGCCTAAGAATTTCTTGGTGGTTTTGAACATATGGGTCAACGTCGAAACTGTTATGTAAAACATAAAGGTGGGCCTGCTCCCGATCTGTAATATTGATTGTGACAACCTCTCTTCCAGAAATTCCTTCACCCTCAAGCTGCTTAGTGTGACAAGATTTCGGTAGGCTAATGATTTCCACACCAGAAAATTATTCGGTACAAAATTTAACAGCTTCCTCAATAATATATTGCTCCAAAATACAACCCTCTGGCCGAATTCAGTTTTTGACATACCCTTTAAAAATCTTCATATACTATTCAATGGGGTACATCCATATATAATGTACAGGACCACATAGTCAAATATCTCTCAGCAAATGAACCATCAAATGAACCATCATATCGAAAAATTTCGGTGGGAAGAACATTTCCAATTCACATAATATAACGGAAATTTCTCTTTCCATAGTTGGAAATTTCACCGGGTCTATAACTTTGATGCATATAGCTTTGAAGAATAAATAGATCTTCATTAATGTATGGTGGACATTCTTGGGAAAAATTCAACGTAAAGCTATAGGAGTTAGATCTTGCATCAAAACATGGAAATCATGTGATTTCAGACCCTTTAATTTTAAATCTCACATTGACATAATGTTCTTAATATTTGATGAATACACCTGTGGAACCTTTACGTCATTCAAGAAGTTGAAAAACTAATATCTCTCCTACCTGGAAAGAGTGTAAGCAGCAGGAGGAAGAAATGTTCATTTTTCACCCTTCACTGGTGCCAACTCATCTCGTACTCCCATCTCAACCATGTCCAATCTAGCCTTAATTCCATACTTTGTTTTTCTGGGTGTATTTAGCAACGTGATGATGACACTATCATATACATTTTTTCAACATTCATAACATCAAGAAAATGTCTAACATACAGACAATTCCAGTATGGTAATTCAAAAAAAATGATCTCTTTTTCCAACCAGTTTTTGTAAGGTTTTTCGAAAATTGTTTACCAGAAGTAGTGTCCAACTCTTTTACTTTCTCAAACAATTGATCACCTATTAGTGGATATGGTTTTGTACATTCTTCTTAACTTCCGTCGAATGATGGCATCCAAGGTCGGTACTTATGTCGTCAGGGTAGAAATCTGTGATGTCCTAGAAACACGGTTTTTTATAAATGTTTCAACCTAATTGACTATGTACCTTTTTCGCAAATGGGAGACCCTTGAGTTACTTTAATGCTATATCCTGAAAAATTTCCAAAAGCAGAAAAGTCATTTATCATCCCGTACAACATGGATTTCAAAGTGAGATGTTCATTTTTGTAAGAATCGTACAACATAACACCTGAATCCCCCAATATTTTCAAATCCTCGATCAATGGGGCCAAATAAACATCAATATCATTACCCGGTTGTTTTGGTCCTGATATAAGCATAGATAACATGATGTATTTTCATTTCATGCATAACCACGGTGGTAAGTTATAGTTTTCCAACATAACTGGCCATGTATTTTGACTGCTGCTTTGAAAACCAAAAGGATTCACCCCATCTGTAGATAATACCAGACGAAGGTTTCTCGGCTCGTTCCCAAATTTAGGATACTCGTGATCAATTCTCTTCCACTGAGGAGAGTCTGTCGGGTGACGTATTTTCCCATCTTTAATTCTTGTATCTGCATACCATGTCAATTGTCCTGCAGTCTCCTCACTTCTGTATAGGCATCTAAACCTTGTAATGATTGGAAAGTATCATACAACTTTCATAGGACTATAATCATATTTCTTGTATTGGGAATCACCACACTTTGGGCATTCTTTAAGTGATTTTTTGTCCTTGTGAAACAATATACAGTCATTCGGGCAAGCATGTATTCTTTCAGATATCATGACCATTGATCGTAGCATTCGTTTGGCATCGTATGTTCGGCTTGGGAGTTCATTATCTTCTGGGAGCATGTCATTCAGGAGAGAAAGTAGTTCCATAAAACTGGAATCACTCCACCCATTTCCTGCTTTCAAATTATATAGATTCAATACAGCTGACAATTCTGTATATTTAGTGCAACCAGCATACAATGGCGTTTTTTCACAACTATTTAACTTCTCAAACAATTTTGGGAAATCACGAAGTTCTTCTTCAACTATCCTTGTCATATCCTCAATACGATCTTTATCATCATTCATATCTGTAATCACACCGTCCATACAATTGTCTTCACTGTTCACACTTCTAATCATATCAGATGATCTATAAAATGTCGTGTCCTCTAAGTCACTACCTACATTCGTTTTTTCCCCGTGTTTATTTGAACATATATAACTTCGATCTATTCTGTGATAGATCAGGTGTTATTCCAACTCCTCTGGACTAATTTGTCTTGAATAACAACAACGTAAACATAGACAAAGGATTTGACAAGGGTCACATGCATGATCTTCTACAAACTTGATAAACTCTTTCACGTCAACTTCATACTCTTTTGTCAATACATTGGCATTCATCCATTATTTATTCATATTCATCATCTTTATGGGTTCGATCTCAAACTTGCCTAATATTATGTTTTAATTAATCAGGTAGCTTTGTTTGGGTTTTATAAAAATAAATCATGGTACAAATGCCTTTAAACACATGTGAAATCCATATACATGGTGTGTCCAGTAGGGTGAACATCGTGTATGTATAAGATACCTGATTTAATCTGACATATATCAAATTTATTCCAAGTTAGTATTACAAATACTTAATGATGCCTTTGAAAATACATGACATTTAAAACAACTTGAGCTAAAGGCATGTACTTTAGATACATATTGAGTCACCTCACTAGCTATGCATCACATTTTTGTGGAACACACGGTGTGTGGTCCTTACATGACCACTAGGGGTGTGTAGTCTATACACATCAAGTCTCTATGGTATCTATACATGGTGTGAGTGAATTAAAACACATGTCATATGGTTCTACCATTATTTCATGGCATGTACATGGTTTCATGCTGAAGTATATGTCTTGGAGATACATTGTGTGTGACCTAGGTTCAAATGACTTGTAACATTTAAAATGAAACTTTTTCCAAGTTTGAGTCAGAATATTAGTCATGTGGTGTAGATTTTGGAGATAAATGTTGTGTGGCATGAATATCTATATGAAATCCTTGTATGGTGAAGCATGTTCCATGTATTTTAAAGTGTCTCATAGAGTCCTCTAGAAGTGGTTTTCTAGGATTCAGTGGAATTGCACTAGTAACGAAGTGGTGGTTCCATTCAAATGGGTAATGTTTGGATTGATATTTAATGGTTGAAGAAATACAACATGGAATACAAATGGCATATCAATCATTCCAACAACCGCAACACCATACAAAAACAAAATCGTGATCACAATCGGAACACCATAGAAACCAAAAAATCAAAATTTTAGATTTTACAAAGCATCCCTTATTCAATTTTGTTTGTTAATTCAGGGGTTATCACAGAAGTTTTATCATCCTGGGGTGTTCATTCAAAAGTCAAGTATACGTAAATTACTAATTTATATATTCCAATGTTCAACAAGAACCAACCAACATTCAATTCATTTAGTGCGCAAACAAGGACCACCAATGGCCACGATTTTCAGTGGGGTGTTTATCCCACCCATTTCACATTATAACCATCAATATAAAACTGTAATAACATGCGAACAAGAGGAAACAAATGATTAACAGGAGAAAACTCACCATGAAGGTGTCATTTGGAACACGACAAAGGAGCGTTCGTGGTAGAGGAGAGGGGCACAACAGAGGATATTTACAAGTGAAAAGAAAACATAAAATTGGGGAAACCCATGAGAATAAAATAATCTAAAACTGAGTACACCATGTACCACATCCCAAAAACCCCAAAATACAATGCTTGCAAATAAATTTATATTTATTGAGATCACTAATTTTTATCCAAACCATAGGTGCAAACAAATCCAAATAGGAATCAAAAGGATCACATACCTTGAGAAAAGAAATCCAACCATAATAGTGATCAAGCATAGAAAAATGTGAACTATATGGGAGGGAGTGACCCAAAATATCATCGGGATAAAGATCTATCCAGGAGGATAATTTTGTAAAAAATATGAAGCCTCAAGAACTCTATGGATCCCAAAAAACCTTTTCTATGACATTGACACTACATGTAATACATTTACACATTGTGTAATCCTCTTGACTAAAAACCAAGTCACTTTTTATTTAAAACATTTTATTTTTTATTTAAATGATATGTAACCATTACAAAGTTTATAAAATTGGCACATTGTGCATCCAATTAATGTGTCGTTTTTGGAGGTCATTACATGTCATGTACTCCATTTACACATCATGTAATTTCTCAGAATATAGTAAAAAATGTTGTTTTGTTTCTAAATATTCCCTAAAGATCACTAAATTTACCAATACATGTGTCCTCCTAATCCTTTCTCAGCAATCCTCAACCAAAAAAATCCAAAAAAATGTTAAAACATATCTCACATAAAATGTAATGAGACCAACCAAGAAGTCTTAAAACCACATAGGAATAGAATTTCAAATTTCCCCCGATTTTCTCAACCCATAACATTGTTGGTCAGCACAACCTCCCCCATAATGATTGTCTTACATGAAAATCCTTGGAGGTTAAACAATATATATGATTTCACCTTAGATACCATCAAATAAAATGCCACCTTGAATATCAAACAACCAGTCTCAAAGTTCCCCCAACACATCCAACGTGATGTTCATTCATCCAGGACTGTTTTTATTCTTCCCATCATGGGAATATCATTATCATCACCCCATAGAAGAAATAATAAACTCACAAAACCCGTAATCTATATAAAACTGAATGGAATGATTAGAAATTATTGAATTAGTATGAAAATAGTGTCCAATCCCAATTCATAGATCATAATGAATGAAATCCCACATGTTCAACAATCCACCTATATTGAGGATCACAGTCTCCAATGACCAATGGTGCACTCCTCCCTATATGGATTCCTATACATTTATCCTCAACTACTCACCACCACCATCCTTTTCAATGAAGAGTGAATCCCCAAGAACCTCTCATTGGTCCTCATGAAACCTGAATGAAAAACTGGGATCAGACTCACCTGAGTCAGACAGTAAAAAAAATATGCTAAAACAAAAAATCAACTAACTATTCCCCTATAGCATGTCAGTCCCAACCAGCAGGAGCACTTTCATTTCTCATCTTCAGAATTAAGGCATATTCCTCATACAAATATAAGACACACGACTACACACCACCAAGGTATTGATCTAGAATCATGCATTACAAACCATACTTTGATCATGTTTCCTTAAGTGAAACCAAAAATAGAAGAACCAACATAGAAAAGAATCTAACCACACCCACCTTGTCGGCGGTGGCAGAGGCGGAGGTGGCGGTGGCAGCAGAGGCGGCGACGGTCGTGGCAGCGGGGGTGGAGGCGGCAGTGGCAGCGACGGTTGCGGCAGCAGGAGCGGGGGCGGAGGTGGCGGTGGTGGTGGAGGAGGAGGAGAATGAGGAGGAGGAAGGATGAGGAGTAGGAGGATGAAGAGGACAAGGAGGACAAGGATGAGGTCACGGCGGTGAGGGGCCTGGTTCAGCTTCTGCGAAATCTTGAAAGCATGCGAGGGAGGATGGCCTATTAGGGTTATTAAATAAAAACCGATGGAACCTTTATCAGTGCTCGTTAAAAGCGCTAATAAAGGTATGTTTTATCATCACTAAAATAAAAGTGCTGATAAAACATTCATTTATCAGGGCTTTTTTAGTGTTGATAAAGAGATACCTTTATCAGCGCTAAAAAAGCGTTGTTAAATGTTCACTTTTATCAGTGCTAAAAAAAGCGATGATAAAGGGGTACCCTTTATCAGCACTTATTTTAGCGCTAATAAATGCAACATTTATCAATGCTTTTAGATAGCACTGATAAAGGCATACCCCTTTATCAGCACTTTCTGTTTAGAACTGATAAAGGGCAGTGCTTCCCTTGCCCTGTTTTGTAGTAGTGGACGTTGAATGATTTCTCAAAGTGTTTGTAGTTTATCATTAAAATATTATTGTGGGGAATTGATGGTGAGTGATTCCTTAGAGAGTCTTTTTTTTCATGATACCAAAGGGGTTGGACCGTGTGAGCTTACCCAGGAGGTTTTTGTATCCTTGTATAAGTTGAACCAGAGGAGTTAGGCTATGAGAACTTACAGAGAGGGTTACTTGAGATTGATTGGTTGAACTAGAGGGATAGGTTTTGAGAAAATCCTAGATGGTTTCTTGTTTTAATTTGGTTGATTAATTAACAAATGTAAATGAATGTAACTGAAACTGTAGGACTGTTTACTTTTTAGTACTTCCTTATTCATTGATTCTTTTTCTTATTGCCTACCATATATATTCACAAACTCTTAGGCACAGATATTTGGGTGGTTGCCTACTAGGATGCATCTCACACCCTACTTGGGTCATGATTTTGGGCCCAAAATGATTATATTTCTGTAGGTATAGATAAGGGAAAGATCCCTTCTACTTCAGGTACTTGATTACCATGGAGCTAGAGAGCATGGAACCAAGCTGAGGCTTGTGATGCTATTGGAGTTATTTTCTTATTTTTTTACTTTGGTTTAGTATTGTATTCCAACATTGTGACTTGTTTGAATACTTTACAAGATAATTGTGACATGCATCATTATTGATATATATATATGTGTGTGTGTGTTTTAGTTTTTTATTTACTTCTAGTCTTCTGCTGTTTACAGTTCTATGGTATTATTATTGCTTCTGCTACTTTTATCTGTTTCTTTCCACTACATTACTCTTCCAATGAGGGAATAGTTTCCCCATTTTCACACCCAGGGCCCTCACTACTAGTTGAAAACCTCTGTCATTATGGGAAATGCGCTTGAGACCATGTGACCAACCGGGTATGGGGAACCTCTAGGAAGCACCTGGAACCAGGACGTTACAAATTGGTATCAGAGAAAATTATTTTCTTCTTGAATTACTGTTTGGAGCCTAAAGATAGGTATAGGAAGGAATAGGTAGTTGGTAATAAGTTTTCCTTGGGATTAGCTAACCCATGTATAGGGAAAATCCAATTTACCTCATATATTACAATTTTTTTGGTTTTTCAATTATTACAATTGATTTGATTTCACTATTGTGTGATTCACATGTTTTTTGCTGTTAGTGTTGATATTATTTAAGTTCTATTTCTGTTACAACCCAATGAGATGAGGGTATGTCATCTCATGCATTATATAAGAACTTGGTAGAGATCACATGTCATGCATTCTTTCCATGCCATTGAGGGTGAATTACTGATTTTATGTTGTAGTGATAGATGTTGTGATAGATATACATGTTGTTGTGATAGATGCCTTGATAAAATACCTTCTATTTCATAGGGTATTGAATTGTGTAAGGTTTCATTTTAATGAAAGATAAACTTTGGTTCTAGAGGTGTTATGGGCCCTCATTGATTCAAATTTGGTGGATCATTGCATTGTTATGCTTGTATATGACATGTATAAGATGCCAAACATTGTTTTGTGGGGAGGGTGGTCCGTCATGTATCAGAATTTGGCACCTTAATGTTCATTTTAGTGTTATTATGGGTTTCGGAGTAGTTTTTGAGGCTTACTATCCAAAAAAACACGGAATACATGGTGTGTATTGCTGAATACATGTCATGTATCCTTCTATTCAGGAAGGAACAATTTTTCTTAAGTACACGTTGTGTACTGTATGTACACGTTGTGTAGTCTCAAACTGTGTCACTGGCTATGTGGGTAGAGACACGGGGTTGGGAAATACTTGGAGGAATATTTCATGTATCATATGTAAACATTGTGTTGTTGGGACTGTGTGTACACCTGTATGACTAACGACACGGATGGATGAAACATAGGTTATACACATTGTGTCAATCTTGAACATGCTATGTAGAGTAACCCATGTATCTAACCATGTGACTAACAACACAGGTTGGTGAAATCCTTCTAGTACACGTTGTTTCTGGTATGAACATGCCATATAGTCTCATTCTAGGAGAACCATGTGGGTTAGTTGTGTATAAGAACTTCTACAGGGGAAAACAATTCAAGTACATGTTGTGTCTTGGGAGAACACACAGTGTGTATGGGTTGTTACACAACCAGGGTTGATAGGAGTACATGCCCATGTGAAGGCTTAAAAGAACAAGTCATTTAGGGGTCATACACACTGTGTATCCCTGTTTTGAAAAACGTGAATGCTTTCCTTATCTCGTTCCTTTATTTAACTTCTAAGTTTCATTCCTTGATAATCTTGAACTAAGGTGTGCGCTTGAGCTTGCAGAGTCATGCCACCGTGATTTCCTTCGGTTGTATTCCAGATACAGTGCAACGATCAGACACCGGACAGGGTAGATTAGAGATTACCAGAAGACCCTCCCATTGTCTCAGTCATGGCACCAGCTGTCATTCCAGATAAAGGTGCCGACACATAGTTCCGAGACGTCTTTATGAGGTTTATTCAGACCTTCTAGGGAGCACTGTATTCTACCCCATCTATGACAGAGTTGACGTAGGGTCATTCAGAAACATCATCCTCACACTTTCTCAGGGGATGGAGGACCCCATACTGCTGATTCATGGTTTGAAGCCATGTTATCTCTCTTCGATCATCTAGGGACCCCTCCAGAGAGGAGGGTGAAGCTCACTACTTATATGCTTCGGGATTCTTCCAAGAGATGGTGGGATGTGATCTCACAGGTAGGACGCCAGTAGGTTATATCATGGGAAGAGTTCCAGCGTACATTCTATGATTATTTCTACCTGGAGACTTTGAGGGCTGACCGAGCCCAAGAGTTCATGAGTTTGGAATGGGGTACTCTACTAGTCATGGATTATTGTTCTTGCTTTATAGAGCTACAATGCCTCACACCCATTCTTGGGGGTGATGATCTTTACCTGGCTAGGAAGTTTGAGGATGGTTTAATGCATGGAATCTGATCTCAAGTGAACATAATTAGGTTGACAACCATATCTTCTATATGCAACCAGGAGCTGATCACAGAGCGCAACTTGAGGGATTCTGGAGCTATGGTCCAGGGAAATTCAGCATCAAAATTTGGTTCTTCTCTAAATGATAGTAGGGAGATCCATAGGGAATCTACATGTGGACATCCTAGTCAGTAAGATACACCTTCTAGTAGCCAGGTGGTATGATACCAATGTGGGAAGGGCAAGCATACAAGGACATATTAACCAAAAGACCCAGTGGAGTGACAATCTTGAGGCAATATGGGCCATCTTTAGTAGTTATATCAGTTTTTATCACCAGAAGATGGTTATAGGGGTTTCTCTATGACTTGTCATTCAAGAGAAACACCATCAGTTTCTCTTTAGTCTTGGAACTGGAGTTCTTTAGGCCGATCAGGCTGAGGTGGAGGTCATGGTCATGGTATCCAGTCAGCAGGATTGCAATGACAACAGGGTAGAATATCTTAGGGTGGTCATGCAAGGTCACAGGTCTGCGGTATAGGCGAAACATTTGTAGTGGAGCAGACCAAATAGAAGCAGGATCCCGAACCCTCTACAGTTCGAGGTACGATCATAGTTTCCTTAGTTTTAGCTAATGCACTCTTCGATACAGTGGATTCCCATAGTTTCATATTTGACGCTATTGTGGAGATCATTGGGCTCTTTATATTTACTTATTCTGATGTCTTTATTTTGAAAACTTCGTTGGGGACAATGAAGGATAGTGTATGTTAGTGCAAGGAGTGACCTCTTGAGGTTGGTGGCAGTGACTTCTTCTAGGATCTCTATGTCCTAGAGATGACAGGCTATGATGTAATTATTTGAAAGGACTGTTTTGTTCCCTTCTAGGATGTTATCGACTGTTATCGCCATAGGGTGAGTTTCACATCACCAAAGGGAAATTTTTTCTTACATAAGGGTGAATGGGATGTCTAAGAAATTAGAGAAGGATCTGAGTATTATGGATTAGGAGGAGTTACAACATAGATTTCTAGTCTATATCTGGATGACTAAGGGACTTTATAGTTGAACATTCCTCCAGTGGTGGATCATTCTAGGGATGCCTTTCCAGATGAATTTTTAGGTTCTCCTTCAGAATGAGAGGTGGAATTTTCTATTGAGCTTGTTCCAGGAGCGGCACCAGTGTCCATTCCTCCTTATAAGATGGATACACTATAGTTACAGGAGCTCAAGAAACATTTAGAGGAGTTACAAGTGAAGGGTTTCATCCAACCAAACACTTATCTTTGAGGTTTTCTTGTCTTATTTTTGAAGAAGGAGGATGGTACTCTCAGACTTTATATAGATTATTAGAGGCTGAAGCATTTAATGGTCAAGAACTGATATCCCTTATCAACGATTGATGATCTCTTTGATTATCTTTGAGGAGCCTGGGTGTTCTCAAAGATTTAATTGAGATCCAGTTATCATTATTTGCTCATTAGACCATCAGATATACCTATTACAACCTTTTGAAGATGGTATGGTTTATACGACTATATGGTTATGTCATTCGGTCTCACAAATGCGCCTGCAGTTTTTATAGCTCTGATGAACCAAGTATTACATCCATACTTGGATTCCTTCATGGTAGTCTTTGTGGAATATATCTTTGTATACTCTCACACTCGACATGACCATTCCACCCATCTTGAGATTGTTTTGAGTACACTGAGAGAGCTTTAGTTATATGCTAAACTCTAAAAATTCCACTTTTGGATGGACCAAATTCACTTTTTGGGTCATGTTATCATAGTGGAAAGAGTATCAGTAGACCCAAAGAAAGTGAGAGTAGTAGATTCCCTGGAGTAGTCGAAGAATGTCATTGAGGTATGGATTTTACCTGGGCTGGACGGTTACTATAGATGTTTCATACCAGACTTTTCACGCTTAGAAGTGCCATATAAGGGGCTCACTAAGAAGGGTACAAAGTACTTATGGTCAGATTCTTGTGAGTCAACCTTTCAGGATCTAAAAGAGAGGTTGACTTCAGCATCAGTACAAGTATTTCTATATATGGGCAAGATCTATATTGTTTACTATGATGAATCATGTATCAGGCAAGGAGCAGTGCTTATGCAGGATGAAGGATTCATTGCATACAGGGCTAAGAAGTTGAGGCCACTTGAGAGGAATTACCCAACACATGATCTAGAGTTGGCTATAGTTGTTCATGCTTTATGCTGTTGGAGGCATTATCTATTGGGAGATAATTTTTTGGTTTTCACTTACCAAAAAAGTCTCTAGTACATCTTCACTCAGCATGATATGAATTTGAGACAGTGAAGGTGGGTTGAGTACCTTCAGTCCTTTGATTTTGAGCTAGCCTACATGCCTATGAAAGAAAATGAAGTAGTTGATGCATTGAGCAGGAGGACTCAGATATAGGAAGTTTAATAGGCTAGAAGTGAGTGGTAGCTTAGGTCTATATTCTCTGAGATGAATTTGGAGGTGCAAGATAGATAGGGGTAGAAGTTTATTTCTTCTGTGGCTGTTACCTCTACTATAATTGATAGAGTACGAATAAGACAACTATCAAATTATGAAGGCCTAGTTCTATAGTAGAGTGTGTCCAGAGAGGACTCTATTCTTGGATGGACAGTAGGAGAGGATAATATCTTTCATTTTCATGGGTGTGTATGGGTGTTAGCAGACATACGTTGGGAGATGATACGACATTTTCATTCCTCAGTTTGGGTAGTTCATCCAGGCATCACCAAGATGTATCGAGATCTACACCTTCAGTATTGGTGGCCCAGTATGAAGAGATATGTTGTTGGTTTTATGATGAGGTATTCCAGATGTTATCAGGTGAAGGTGGAACATCAGTAACTAGTAGGGATTTTGTAGTAGTTACCCATTCTCGAGTGGAGCTGGAATGATATCATGATGGATTTTGTGATAGGTTTACCGAGGTCTCCTATAGGGAATGATGTTGTTTGGGTTGTCATTGACAAAATCATGAATGTTTCACTCTTTTTACTGGTCAAGGATACCTTCAGTGTTGATGAGATGGGAGGGTTGTACCTCTGGTAGATCGTATATTTACATGGGGTTCATCACTCCATTATTTCAGAGAGGGATTCTCGTTTTACTTCTCTGCCCTGGTAGGGACTATAGAGGTCATTGGTCACACATGTACTTTTGAGTATAACTTACCAACCCTAGATAGATGGCTAGTCCAAGCATACAATTTAGGTGCTAGAGGACATGCTTCTAGCATGCGTCCTGAATTTTGGAGGTTCTTGGGAGAATCACATACCTCTTGTGGAGTTTTCCTACAATAATAGTTTTCAAAAAACTATTTATATTGATCCTTATGAGGCTTCGTATGGTAGGCCATTCCGATCACCCCTATCTTGGCTGGATGTAGGAGAAACAGCTATGTCGGGACCTCATCTTGTCCAGGAGACCACAAAGCATATAGAGTTGACTCAAAAGAGGATGTCTACTACACAATCATGATAGAAGTCTTATACTAATTGATGGCGATGACCTCTTGGGTTTGAGGATGTAGATATGGTTTTTCTACGTGTCACACCGAGCTTGGGACACAGGAAAGATTAAGAGATATGGAAAGCCTTCTCCGAGATATTTTGAACCATTTGACATTTTGGAGAGAGTCAGACTGGTTTCCTATCGGTTGTAGTTACCTCAGAGGTACCAGTCTAGGCACGATGTCTTAGATGTTTCTCAGCTATGACATTACTTCTTAGACCTGTCTCATGTTTTTCATCCCAAGGAGGTTGATTTGGAGCTGGATACCTCATTCAAGGAGCATCCTATCCGGATTGATGATAAAACCAAAAAGGTTCTATGTGGATGGTCTGTTCCTCCGGTACGGGTGTGATGGCAACACAGGTGAGTACAAGACGGGGCTTGGGAGAGGGAGACCGATGTGTGATCACATTGGCCATAGATATTCGAGGATTCTTCTTCTTTTCATCCTTCCTAGGGAAATTCAGGGATGAATTTATTTAAGGGTTAGGGTTTGTAAGAACATAGATCTTATTTTTAGGAATGGATCCTGTTTTTCAGTTGTTTTGAGAAAAATAGGAGTTTTTGGAAATTTAAGGAGTACATGCCGGGTACTTTGAAGTACACGGCGTGCACCTGGTTTCAGCAGGTATCTATGTATTGGACATGTAATAGCTGAGTACATAGCTGTGTGGGGTGACCTGGAGACATGAAAAAGCATAGGCTGATTAAGGCATGTACACAACGTGTACATTAAATGAACACGCTATGTACTTTTCTTTTTATTTGTTAAATCGGACCGGGGACATGTCTAATTGTCAAAAACACCTTCTTCTCAACTCGTCTCATCCAGGAGAAACTATAGGGGAAAATTATTCTCTGAGCCCCCAATCAAATGTTCATTCTCTGAATCAACTGTATTTTATTGCGTTGGAATCACCAGAGTGAGTTATTCCTTCTTCTAGAGACTCATTCCTTGATTTCTCCTCTTTCATGTGATATCCTCGGTTGAATGTTTTAGACATTTTTGTATATCTAATTCATTATAGAATGATTCAAGGGATGACATCAGAGTATATCGATCGCACAATGACGAGGTAGGTGCTTTGTGCCTTTCTGTAGTTTTTCTTTGAATTATATGTGAAAAATTTCCCAATATCCTAGTTTGGGGTATTTCATGTTTATGGATTTTAACACTGTTGATGTTGGCTATTCTTTTTTTCTTGAGATAGGACTCTTTTTTGTAAATAGGGTTATTTTTCCATGCTATGGAGGTGTGTAATGACCCAAACTTTTATTAATGAAAATTTCTCTTGATCCAATTAAATGCCTTATTATGTAAAATAGTTATATAAAATGTGAACTTCCTTGGTTTTATGATTTTGGATTTCAAAATACCATTAATAATTGTCATTGTCACTAATATAGTCATTTAATAGTGATCACATGATTAGTATAAATATATGGCTTTAACAAATTCAATTCACTCAGACAAAGGAAGTAATGACCTCATCCAGTAGACTTGCCCCATACGAATCCCATTTTTCAAAGCACGGAAAGGAGGTGAAATCATTTGGATTTTCTCTTGACCAAGACCAAGTTGAGCTTCATCACATTAAGCTCCAGTGAAACCACCTACAGGATAAGTGGGTGTTGATAGAGATTACCACCTGAGCGATGTTATCTGAACCACCCCAAGAGTTTGTCACCATTGCACACCTTACCTTTCGTTCTTATGCGGGTGTTATAATTGGTTGTGTAACAGGACCTTAGCACTATGATTATGTGCATTATTTTTTTATATAATAAATAATATACATTCATTTTACTATTGTTACTTTGTAAATAATTTTTTAAGAACAAATAGTATTTTTAGTTAATATTCAACTAAGAAATATATTTTGATAAATTAATGGGTTTTTGAATTAAATAATATTTTTAAAAAAAAATTATTATTATTAAATTTATTTTTATTAATTATAAATGATCGTATAATTTTTATGAATACAATTGTAATATTTATTAATGTTTGAAAGCTGTTTTTGTCAAAACCCATGAATTTTTTATAAATGTTGGATTTTATTTTAAAAGTGAAAATTCACATATTTAGAAAATTATTTGGATAAATTTAATATTATTTTTGGAATTAGTATGTCAAAATTATCCAATGGTGAATTTTTCATAATTTTCTGAGTAGTTGAATTTTTGGATAAAAATTAAATACCGTTAAAATATATAATGTGTTTTATGACATCATAATGACCCAATAGTGATGTAATAAAATACTATAAACATTATGTTCAGATAATATATGTTTTAACATTAAAATAATGTTATTTTAGGTTTTTTAAATTTATTTTTGAAAGCTTTAGTGGACCCTCCAAGACTTATAAAATATTTTAGCTTTTTAAATTGATATCCTTGAGGGTGTGACTCACATCCACATAAGAAATCCTATTATTTTAAGAAGATAGGAAATTTTCATTATAAAATATTTTTTCCCATTCCTCTTTGTAAAAAACCATGGGAAAAAACCATGGGTGGGTTTGTGGTTTTGATTAGTTTAATGTGTTGTGTCCCAAACCTAAATAATAAAAAATTCTCTCTCCATCCCTATATAAACCCACCCAAGTTCCCAATTCATCTTCACTAAAAGACTTTAGAGTTTGTACAACCTCTTCCCTCCTCTCTACATAATCCTCCCAAGGTGCCCCAAGCTCCCAAGAAGCCTATCTCATGCCTCTCCCAAGCCTTTGGGATTACACTTCTAGGTAAGGGGCTCCTTCCTTTCTCATGTTATCCAAGTTTCTTAATATTTTAATAGCCATTTATTTTCAATTATAAATGTTGGGGAATGATTTCACACCTCCACCATATTTCCCTCTTTATTTTTTAATGATGAGATACCCCTTTATATCTCATTAATGCCTCCCATTTACACCTGTTACTCTACCAATATTCCAAAGGAATTTCTCTCTCCTCATTTACATTCAAGCCATTATTTTGTATTATGAATCTAAAAATCCATTAGTCATGTTGGTACATGTATCTATATTACCACTTACATTCCATTTCGTGTACATATTATGAGACACCCTACTCTCTCTCTCATCACCCATTTTTATAAATTCTTATGTCATGATGTTATGCTACCGAAATTGCACCGCAATTTTCCAAGCCAAAGTCATTGTGTAGTGAATACCATGCCCATTTCTCTATCAAGGGTATTAACCTTTATACAAATCTACTTATTGTTTAAATAGTTTCATGTATGTATTCCACATTGATTTATGGTTGAATAAATGATAATGTTGAATTATTTTATGTTGTATGATCCTTGTGGCCCACTTATGCATGAAATGAAATGTTTAAGAAGGGTGCGCCCTAATAGTGCTCTAATGCATTGGGTCAAGATTAGTATCATGATACGTCAAGTTAAATGAGGATTTACTCATTCTAATTTATGTATAATGAGGATTTAATCCTGACAATTCAAGTCCAATGAGGGTTTACTCATACTCCATGTGAAATGAGCCTTGGCTCATGCTAATTCCATGTTAAGTGTTGCTGCCACATTTCCATGTTATGATAATCATTCTATATCATGCCTTTATATTCATGTTTCTTTATGATACATTTATATTTATATTTCCTAAAATGTATTGTATCCCTCATTTTATGCCCTTTTTAATCCCTTACTGGGCTTTATAGGTCACCCTTTTCTTATGCATGTCCTCAGGTTATCCCATGCAATCCTAAGTACGAGGGAATGTAGGGGTCATGTAAAGGAAGTTTTCAATAAGATGTTACGTTCTATGTTTTAAGTTGTTATTTAATTTTCATAAGACCCAAATACACTAGACCTCTTGACCATATATGTTGTATCAAGTGATGTTTTTATGTAATAAATCATGTTTATGTATGTATTAAAAAAGAAGGGTCGTTATAGTTGGTATCAGAGGATATGTTTAGTTATTTTTGGGATTAGGAATAGAAAACCCAAGTGAAATATTTAGGGATAAGAATAAGTATAAAAAAACATCCCAAAACTTTGGTGAGTACTGAGTAAGTGGTTTATCAAGAAAATACATCTCTGTCTAGATACGAGCAGGTAGAGGTGGCTCTGGCACAGATGTACCTAGGAGTGAAAACTCTGACAAGGTGTTTTGGGCTTGACCCAGGGTATCCTGGTACAAGAAAATGAACCTTTCTTCACTCTTGGTTACGACACTCCCTGGGGATATTCTTTGGTAAATTTATAAGGTTTTTATAAACCATTATCAAGGGAATAAAGAAATTCCCCTAAGAATATATGTTATAAAATAGATCATGGATAACATAGATTGAAGCTTATAGATTCATAAGTCACGGAAATAAAAGTTATTTATAATTCATACATTTTGTTCTTGGATTAACCTTTATATGTTACCCCTAACTTTCTTTTTATTCCATCCAATGTCCTGTAATAGGAGGACTCAGGCTAACAACCGATGCGAAGATCAATGTGATGATTGTTCAAATGAGATGCCCAATCTGATGGGAGTAGGAATCGTGAACTTTGTCAGGATACTATCTCAGTTAACTCAATATTTGAATAGAAACATGGGTAAAGAGGAACATTAAACCCCCTTGAGAAAGAACTAGTCTCTATTGAGAGCTTCATGAGACAAATGCCTCTAACTTTTAATGGATCATCGGATCCCTCAATCGCCGAAAAATGGATCAACTCCATTGAAAATATATTCTCCTTAAATGTTCGGATCAATAGAAGGTTCTTCTGGCTTCTTATCATATGGATGGAGAATCCGATCAATGGTGGACATTGATAAAAAAATATGAAGTCTGAGGAAGAGATTGAGGTGTTGGAATGGAAGTATTTTAGGAACATGTTTTTCGATAAATATTTTCCGTGATCCCTCCAACTAAAGATGGAAAGTGACTTTCTTTCCATCAAGAAAAAAGATAATGAATCTATAAGAGCGTATGAGTAAAAATTCACAAGTCTTGCATGATACACCTCCGACTTTGTCGTTACCCCTGAATGTAAGGTTAACCGCTTCTTTGGTGGGTAGAAACCTAGCCTGTGGAAAGCCCTGATGATCCGTGACTTCGATAGCTATGAGGAAATTGTCCGATGTGCCCTCATGGTTGAAATGGAGATCAGAGAATATTAGGGGTATCATGGGGATAAGAATCATAAGGTGGACTTTAATTCTTTCGGTCTGATGGTTAAATCCAACGGTAATAAGAAAATATTGCACCCCACTTTCCAAAGGTGTGGAAAGAATCACCCAGGAAATTTCCTAAATGGGTTGAGGAAATGATTTAGGTGTGGAAGAGAAGGGAACCTAGCCATTAACTACTGACAAGAAAACCCCACGGCTGTGATAGAGGATAGAAATGCTCCGTTAGAGTCTCAAAGCATTGTTCATTGCTTCAACTACAAAGAACCATGGAACCTTGCAAATCAGTGCCCTAATCCAAGGGTTTTCAGAGGAAACCAACAACCTCCAAGGAAGCAATATTGATCTTTTACCATCACTACCACCAAAGTGAACCCCGGCAACGAAGTGGTGGTAGGTATGCTAGTAATTCATTCAATAATAGAGAATGTATTGTTTGATTTTGGTTCTACACATTCTTTTATATCCTGAATGTTTTGTAGAACAATCTCTACACCATCACAAATCTGGGAAGTGATGATATCGGTGAGTACAGAAAATGCGGAAATCATTGCATCCTATGAATATAAATCCTTCCCTATCATAATTTGTGTATTAAAATTCTCAGAGAACCTCATCATACTCCCTCTAGTGGAATTTGATGCAATTCTTGGCATGTATTGGCTTTCCCTCTATAGAGCCAACATAAATTGTCATGAGAGGGAAATCAGTCTCTATATGGGTAATCGATCGCTGATTCTATACAAGTGCAAGGGGGAAGATGAATCTTATTTAGCACTATCATATCAAGCATGGATATTACTTCCCTATGAGCATGTATATCTGGCTCAGATGATTGAGTCTAAGGAGGCAACCATCCTTGAAGACATTCCTATTTTGAGGGAATTCGCTGAAATGTTTCCCAAGGAATTGTCTGGTCTTCCTCCTAGAAGAGATGTTGAATTCTCAATTGAAATTATTCCTGGGGCATTGAAAATATCCAAGACTCCATATATAATGGCTATTGTGGAGCTTGAGGAGCTGAAGAAACAATTACAGGAGAATCTGGATAAAGGGTTTATACACCCAAGTGCATCACCATGGGGTGCACTAGTCCACTTTGTCAAGAAGAAGGTTGGGTCAATACGTCTTTGTATGGATTATCTTGAGCTCAACAAAATCATGATAAAGAACAAGTATCCTCTACCACGAATTGATGACTTGTTTGATCAGCTGTGTGGACCACAATACTTCTCCAAGGTGGATTTATGGTTGTGATATTATCATTTCAGGGTGAAGAATGAATACATCCCCAAGATTGCTTTTCGTACAAGATGTAGTCACTATAAATTCATAGTAATGCCTTTCAGACTCACTAATTCTCCAGAAATCTTCATGGACATGATGAATATAGTCTTTAGATATTACCTTGACAAATTTGTGGTATTCTTTATATATGATATTCTAATATACTCCAAAACCTAGGAGGATCATGAGGAGCATCTAAGAACTATACTAGAGACCTTGCAGAAGGAGAAGCTCTATGAAAAGTAAAAAAAGTGTGAGTTATGGTTGAAGGAGGTATCATTCTTGGGTCATATCATCACAAGAAATGGGATATCTATGGATACCTCTAAGACAACTGCAATTGAGGGATGACCGAGGCCTATATCAGTAAAGATATTTGTATCTTCTTAGGGTTACCTGGAGATTATCACTGATTTGTGAGAAATTTCCCATGATTTTCCAACCCTCTTACCAAGATAACTCTGAAGGGAGTAAAGTTTGCTTGGAGTGACGAATGTGGAGAGATATTTAAGGAGTTGAAAAGGAGGCTTATCACTGCACCCATGATCACTTTACCCACCAGTGGAGAACTTTTTTTGGTATTGAGTGATGCATAGAAGAAGGGCATGGGTTGTTTGTTGATGTAGAATGATAAAGTGATGGCCTAAGCCTCAAGGAAACTAAAAGTCCATGAGTAAAACTATCCAACGCATGATCTGGAGTTGGAGGTTGTGATATTTGAATTGAAGATCTGGTGGCATTATCTCTATGGGGAGAAGTGTCAGATATATACTGATCATAAGAGCCTCAAATCACTACCACAAAACTAGGTTTCTGTAGTGCCACCCTTTATCAACTCTAAAAAAAGCATAGATAAATGGGGGCCTTTATCAGCTCTAAAAAAGCACTGTTAAAAGTGACCCTTTATTAGCTCTTTTTTTTAGCACTGACAAATCCCCCCCTTATCAGCACTTTTTTAGCGCTATTAATGGGGACCCCTTTATCAGTGCTTTTTTTAGAAGTGATGATAAAGGGGGGGATTTATCAGTGCTTTTTACTAGTGCTGATAAAGTTTATATTTCAAAAAAAGTCATGAAAAATAATATATTGTAATATAAATATTTTTATATTGATATAAATATAATATATATATATTAAATATGTTTTAGATAAGTATAAATAGACTATTACAGTTAATATATAAGAAATTTAGTGGAAATAGATTTAAAATATTTTAAAAAATATTATTAATTAATAATTGTCTAATTATCATCGATTAATAATCATTTAATAACAATTTGAAGACTCAAAAAATCAAAAAATTAATAAAATATCTAAAATAAGTAGAAAATGTAACTCAAACTTCAAACAACAATAACTTTTGATCCGGGTGTCCGTTTGAGCTCTACAACATATCAAATCAAATCTTGTGATGATATCTACACACCAATGATTGAAGGTAACCATATATCACATTTTTTTAGGCCAAAAAGGCCCATAAGGCCTCTAAAACCGAGTTTTTAGTAGGGATACCCCGATTTTTAAACATTCAAAAAGGTATAACATCTTGTCCAGATGTCTTCTAGGCCTATACCACATATCATATCGAATATTGTTTCATTTTTTTTATTTGACTAGTTGGGGAGTTGAAACAGACTTCTGGATTAGAAGTTATGGTCATTTTAACATTCTATGGCTTTTCAAATACACAAATATATATATTTATTTGTTAATGTGTGTGTGTGTGTCTATGTGTGTGTGTTTGTTGTATATATGTATTTATTTATTTATTTATACACACACATAAAAACATATTTTATAAATGTATTTAAAACTAATCTTATAAATATATATTAATATATAAATAAATATACAGATAAAAATTTATAACTAAAAAATATATATATAAATAAATATAAATATAAATTAATATATGAATATATATATATATATTAACATATGAATAAATATAAATGTATTAATATAACTATATATATATATATATTAATATTAATCTATATTAATATACGAATAAATATCAATATATATATATATAAATATATATAAATACGTGAATAAATAAATAAATATATATATATATTAATATACGAATATATATATATATATTAATATATTAATAAATATATATGTATTAATATAACTAAATATATTTATATTAATATGAATCTATATTAATATATGAATAAATATAACTATATATATATATATATATATAAATAGATATATCATTAAATAGAGAAAAAAACTAAATAGCTTAGTGCTAAAGGTGCAGGCACGCAAGGGGGGAGGTCTCGGGTTTGAGTTTCGGTGGAAGAAGGGATGGGCATGTGGGCATGTGGGAGATGCGCGGGCAAGGGCAGCGTGTGGGAGAGTGGGAGGGGGTCCACCTAGCACTGATAAAAGGAGGGTCAAGCGCTATTAAAAGCTCACCCCCCCCCCCCGCATTATATATTATTTTTAACTTTGTTTTTTAAAAAAAATGACTTTTATCAGTGCTTAAAAAAAGTGTTGATAAAAGGTGTCTTTTATTAGCGCTAAAAAAATCGCGGATAAACACCCTTTTTATTAGTGCTGATAAAAGACCCCTTTTATCAACACATTTTTAGCGCTGATAAAAGGGGCCTTTATCAGCGCTTTTCTGAGTGCTGATAAAAGGGACCCCCTATCTTCACCTCGATTGACAGTGCTTTTTTATCACTATTAATTCCCTTTTCTAGCGCTAATAAAGGTCATATTCATAGTAGTGAATATATATTCACGCAAAAAGATCTTAATATATGCCAACGAAGATTGATAAAACTCATCAAGGATTATGACTGCTTGATCCACTACTATCCTAGTAAGGAAAAAAAGGTGGCAGATGCTCTAAGTAGTAAGGATCTTACATCTTTATCAATGATGAGAATTGAAAAGGATCCAATCTTCTTAGACTTGCATAGGATGGACATGGGAATCATTAAGGGATAAACATCATCAATAATTTCTCAAATGATTGCTTAACCATTCCTCATGGAGAAAATAAAGGACGCTAAAAAGGGATATGGAAATTTTGAAAAGGGTGGAAGCTATCAGAAATGGGAAATCCTCAGAGTTCATGGCAGACAAGGATAGAATTGTGAGATTTGGGTCACGATTATTTGTACCATCTGATCCAGAGATAAAGAAGGAGCTTCTGAATGATGCACATAGCTCAACCATCTCTATTAACCATAAGATCAAAAAGATGTATTGAGATATCTAAGAAAACATTTGGTGGGACAATATGAAAAGGTAGATTGCTGAATATACATCAAAGTTCCTTATATGTCATCAAGTGAAGTTCGAGAGGGAAAATTCTAAGGGGACGATGCAAACACTACCCATACCAACATGTAATTGGGACAAAATTACCATGGACTTTATCACAACAATTCCAAGTACATCTAGAGGAAAAAATGTTATATGGGTCATTGTGGATCATATTATGAAGATATCTCACTTTATCGTGATTCGAGAGGACTTCTCATTAGATCAACTTGCATGGATTTACAACAAATAAGTGGTAAGGTTGCATGGAGTACCGCTATATATTGTATCTAATCATGATCTGAGATTCACCTCTATGTTCTGGAAAAGTATCCCACATGCTATAAGCAATGAATTGAACTTTAGTATGGTTTATCATCCTCAAAAAGAAGTCCAATCTGTGAAAACTATTGAGACACAGGAAGATATGTTAAGATCATGTTCTATGGACTTCAAAGGTGGATGGGAACAACATCTTCCACTGGTTGAATTCTCCAACAATAACAGTTTCCACTTTATCATCTGAATGGCACCATATGAAGCCCTTTATGGGAAAAGGTGAAAAACACCACCATGTTGGGATAAAGTCGGTAAGCATAATCTATTAGGACTTGAAATGGAAGAAGAAATGGTGGAGAAGGTGAAAACCATTCAGAATCATATCAAGGCAGCCCAAAGTAAACAGAAGAGTTATGTAGATAACTATCGATGAGACCTTGAGTTCAATGTTAGATACATGGTATTTTTATGCATATCTCTGTGGAAGAAGGTCATGAGGTTGTTAATGAAAGGTAAGTTAAGTCCTAGGTACATTGGCCCCTTCGTGATTCTTGATCATGTCTGGGTTGTGGCCTATCAACTATCACTTACACATATCATGGCCAAAGTACATGATGTCTTTCATGTATCACTTTTAAGGAAGTAAATACCATAACCTTCACATACACTCTCTTCAAAGGTAGTATAGTTATAGGATGATATTTCTTATGAGGAGCAGTCGATGAAGATCTTAGATCATAGTGAAAAAGTTCTACAAAATAAGACAATGCACCTCATCAAGGTGTTGTGGTGAAACAACGAGTTTGAAGAAGCGGTGTGGGAATCGAAGGAATTGATGAAGTAGAGTTACCCACATCTGTTTTAGTGTGGGAAAAAGAAATTTGGAGAGAGAATTTTCTTAAGGGGGAAGATTGTAACGACCCAATCTTTTATCAATGAAAATTCCTCTTGATCCAATTAAATGTATTATTATGTAAAATAGTTATATAAAATGTAAACTTCCCTAGTTTTATGATTTTGGATTTCAAAATACCATTAATAATTTTTACCATTGCTAATATAGTCGTTAAACAGGGATCACATTATTAGTATAAATATAAGGCTTTAACAAATCCAATTCACTCAGACAAAGGAAGTGATGGCCTTATCTAGTAGACTTTCCCAGTACAAATCCCATTTTTTAGAGGTTGGAAAGAAGGTGGTATCATTGGGATTCACTCTTGAACAAGTCCAATCTGAGCTTCAACACGTTGAGCTTGAATGGAACCACCTATTATAGAAGTGGAAGTTGATAGAGATTACCACCCGGGCGATGTTATCTGAGCCACACCAATAGTTTTTCACCATCACACACCTTACCATTCATTATTATATATGTGTTATAATGGTTTATGTAAAAATACCTTAGCACTATGATTATGTGCATTATTTTTGTATATAATAAATAATATTCATTCCTTTTATTATTGTTACTTTGTAAATAATTTTTAAAGCATAAATAGTATTTTTAGTTAATATTCAACAAAGAAATATATTTTGATAAATTAATTTATTTTTGAGTTAAATAATATTTTAGTAAAATATTATTATTATTAAATTAATTTTTATTAAGTATAAATGATCATATACTTTTTATGAATACAATTGTAATTTTTATTAAGGTTTGAAAGCTATTTTTGTCAAACCCCATGAATTTTTGATAAATGTTGGTTTTTATTTTAAAAGTGAAATTTCCCATATTTAAAAAAAAATTGGATAAAATTAATATTATTTTTTAGATCAGGACTTCAAAATTATCCAATGGTTATTTTTTTATAATTTTCTGAGATAGTTGAATTTTTGGGTAAATATTATATATCGTTTAAATATATAATGTGTTTTATGACATCATAATGACAAAATAGTGATGTAATAATATTCTATAAACATTATTTGCATCCAATATATGTTTTACCATTAAAATAATTTTATTTTAGTTTTGTTTGATTTATTTTACAAAGCTTTAGTAGTCCCTCCAAGACTTATAAAACATTTTAGCTTTTTAAATTGATTTCCTTCAGGGTGTGACTCACATCTACATAAACAACACTATTATTTTAAGATGTTCGGTCATTAAACTTAAAAAATATTTTTTTCCACTCCCCTTTGTAAAAAATTATGAGCAAAAACCATGGTCTGGTTTGTGGTCTTGATTTGTTTAATGTGTAGTGTCCCAAACCTAAATAATAAATAATTCCCTCTCCTTTCATATATAAACCCACCCAAGCTCACACTTCCTCTTCAATCAAAGCCTTCGGAGTTCATCCAAAATCTTCCCTTATATCTCTAAAATCCTCTCAAGGTGCCCCAAGCTCCCAAGAATCCTCTCTCAAGCCTCTCCCAAGCCTTTGGAATCACACTTCCAAATAAGGGGTTCCTTCCATTCTCATTTTATCCATGTTTCTTAAAATTCTTATGTCCTTTTATTTTCAATTATAAATGTTGGGGTATGATTTAGAACCTCTCCCATAATTTCCTCTTTATGTTTCAATGATGATATACTCATTTAACTCTCATTAATGCCTCCCATGTACATCTGTTACCATGCAGAAATTATGTAATGAATTTCTCTCTCTTCATTTACATTCAAGTCATTCTTTTGTATTGTGAATAAAAAATTTCATTCCTCATGTTGGTACATGTATCTATATTACCCCTTATTTCCCATTTCATGTACATATTATGAGACACCACATTCACTCTCTCATCAACTATTTTTATGAATTCTTAGGTCATGTCGTTATGCTTCCGAAATTGCACCGCGATTTTCCAAACCAAAGTCATTTTGTACTAAATACCATGCCCATTTCTCTATCAATGGTATTCACCATTATGAACATTTACTTATTTTTTAAAGAGATTCATGTATGTATTCTACATTACTTTATTATGGAATAAATGATGATGTTGAATGATTCCATTTTGTATGATCCATGTGGCACACTTATGCATGAAATGAATTGTTTGAGAAGGGTGCACTACTACAAAATCAGGCTATAGCCACGGTTTTAAACCATGTCTATAGGTTAGAGAAACGGTTACCACAATTGTGGTTGGTATTTGCATAGATATAGGGTAAAACCTGTATCCATAGTTCCAACCGTGGAAACAACCCTAAAGCTACAGTTTTCAACCCATGGCATAGGCTAAAATCACTCATCTTCTATAGCCACAGTTGCAACCGTGGCTATAAACATACATCCATGGTTAGGAACCGTGGTTTTAGACCAATAGTTACGATTTAAAACCATGTCTATAGACCTACACATTTCATAAAAAAAACCAGCACCGTTTAGCCATTGTTGGCCCCTTGCATCCTCCCCACCGCCCCCTGCAAATCCCCCCCACTCCCCCCCTTGCACCCCACCTGCACCTTAAAGCCCCCCCCCCATGCACCCCTCCCTCTGTTTCCCACTTTCCCACCCTTGAAAAACCCCACTTACCACCTGGAAAGCCCCCCCCCCTCCTGGACACCCCCAGGACAACCCCACACGGACAACAGCCCCCCCCCCCCTGCTAGACACCCCTTGCACCCCCTGCTGGACACCCCCCAAGACAGACCCCCCTGCAGACCCTTCCCTCCTGGACACTATAAACCCCCACCCTATATAAACCCCCTCCCCCATGGATAGTCCCCCTTGCAAAGCCCCCCTCCTGGACAGACCCATGACACCCCACCCCCAGATAGACCCTAGACACCTCGTAGATCCTGGACACCCCCCAGACAGACCCCGGACACCCCTCGGACAGACCCTAGACACCCCCCGAACAGACCTCTGACACCCCCCCAGACCCTGGACACCGCTTGGACAGACCCTAGACACCCCCCAGACCTTAGAAAGATTCCCCTAGACATCCCAGACCTCCACTCTCCTAGACATCCACCCCCACCATCCTCGACAGACCCTGGAACCCTCCCCAGAACCTGGACACCCCCAGTCCTACCCCCCCCCCCCCACCCTGCTTGTTTCCCCTCCCCCTTGTCCCTGTCATCCCCCACTTTCACCCCCTACTAGCCCCCACTTGCACCCCCTTCCAGTCCCCCCATTCCAGTTTCCCCTTTCCCCCTACCAATCCCCTCCGAATTAAATTATACATGAAATCTACTTACATAAAAATAATTAAACAAAAAAATATATAAAAAACACATAACTAAACTTACATGAGTCTCCCTATAAGAAAAACTATCAAAGAAGTCTGGAACCAGCTCAAAAGTACCTACAGCACAAGGTAGAAAATAGTAGTGCTCATCCCCTAAAATTATGGTAAAACAAAACATCTTATAATATTCAAAAATAATATAACTCAATAAACAAGAATAGTGAAGCCCCCCTGTTGGACCCTACTATTAGACCCCCCTGGATAGCAGCCCCCCTGGACCCCCCTGGACAGCAGCCCCCTGGATAGAAACCCCCCTTCTAGACCCCCTGGACAGCACCCCCCCCCCCCAACTGGACCCCCTGAACAACAGCCCCCCCTTGGACCCCCTGGAAAATAACCCCCCCATCCCCCAGACATAAACCCACCTCCCCCTACTGGACCCCCCTGAATAGATTCCCCCTGCTGGACCCCCCTGAATAGCTACCCCCCCCTACTGGACCCCCCTGGATAGCAGACCCCCTACTTTGGATTCTTCTTAAGGTTGAGGCTGGGAGATGCTAGGTTTATCCAATAGAGACTTACAAAGATTCTCATAGTGGGGTTACAGGTTTCTTGTGGAGGATTTATGAGGTGAGGTTGTGAGTTTCATGTTGCTGTTTGGAATTATAGGACCTTTGAAGATGGGTTTCAGTTAGGGGTGTTGATATTTGGATTTTTCTACATGGTGTAGTATAGGATACACTTACATGGTGCATGGTGCTAGTTGGTTTGTGATTTCTACTATGGTTGGTAACATGTTTTGGGTGCATAGGGGTTGGATTTATGGTGTTTTTTTTTGTTTTGGATTACTATTGTAGGATTCTGCTTCTCTTGATTTTCTAGTGTGGTAGATATAGTTTGGGGTGGGTCTTCAGGTGGTGTATTCCCAACCTTATGTTCAGGATCCAACAAGATCCTCCCATTCTTGATAATATAATTCATCTCCCATGGTACCTTCATCCTCCAGTCCATCATTTCCACTAGAGTTTTTGAGTCATTTTCTACTAAGTCAAGATTCGTTCTCGAATATTTCCTTCAAGAGTGACGTTTTGGAAGAATTATGGAGATTTATATCATGCTTCATGGATGTGAATGAAGGTGGTGAATCCATGGATTAATGAATTTTTAATTGGTTTCAAGGGACAGATACATGTGATGAGGAGGCTAAAGCGCACATAATGTAATTCTCTATTGGGTTATGGGTTATTTGGGAGACTTAGAACAATGCATGGTAAAATATTTCTCTCAATCTAGGATACAGGTGCGGATACGAAACCGGGTGGCTAAACTAGGGAGTCTTTGTGTTGGTGGGTATGCCTCCCCATATCATAGGAAAATTTTTTCAAGGGTAGTTCTGTTAGAAGATGAAAATAAAAATGCCAATAGGGGAGCGTGGGTATGTTGAAACCCATGTTCATTTAGTCTAAAACTCAAATCGGATGGGTCATGTGTTGATGGATTCATGAGAGGTGGAGGGATGATAAGGGATAAGAAAGGTTTAGTCACTTTGGGATTTAGTTCATATTATGGACCTAGGAACTCTCTGGGAGTAGAGTCAAGAGCACTGCTCAGTGGTGTACAATTGTGTACATTGTATGATTTAGTTTGTCATAGCACCAGCAATGAGAGGATAGAGATAGACATTTTTCTATATATAGTCCTCTATCGGAAGATACCTATTCATCAATTTAAAAACCATGAAATTTAGCTTCGATGTGATACATTTTAACCAGATGGTTGTTTCCCATTCATCATTTCCATTCCTAACATGAAAACATTCTTGAAGGAAACTTCCATTAAAACACCAAGACTTTGGATCTATAAGGATGTATTTATCCAGTTCCTCGTTCAATACAATATTGTCAAAAATATCACATTTTTTATTGATGAGGATTTCCTGGATGAGAGTCGGATACCTAGCTACTTATTTAAAGGATAAATCTGGTGCCGAGTAGCCTGGAATGAATAAGGGTTCCCCACTCAAGTTGTATCTCCAGTAACTGATATCAAAACTCCCTCCACAGATCCAGTCATTCCACATATGTCTGTATCGGTACTTCATGAATCTCACCCAACTAGAATCCCATTAAATTATCTCACATTAATGCTTTGCTTTCATGGAATGCATGGTTTTTGTAATATCCGGTAAGTTGAATCCCCCTTCATCAATTGGTAGAGCCAACCACTTGTGGCTCACCCATTGGAATCTACACATATTTTTGGCATCCCAAAGAAACTTTTTCATGTTTTTTTCAATACTATTGGTCATTCCATTTGGTAACCTAATAATGGAGAGCACATGAATTTCTTTAAATGATAGAACAATGTCTATCGATGTTATGAGACCCCCAAGGGATAGAAATTAATTCTTACAATTATATATTTAACCAGTTATTTTATATATCATCCCTTGAAACAAACACTTATTGATTCTGTAGTTAGAAATGGGAACACCAAAATAAATCATAGGAAGATCTTTTATACATACCCAAATTATTATAGATATCCCTGGCTTGACGTGCCCCACATTTGTAAAAGGTGTAATCATTGTTCTTTTCTATGTTCATCCTCTACCCAATTTTTTTCCCATATATCTTTATTAAGTATTCCCATCCTTTTATGGAGCATCATTTCCTACAATTAATGAAGAAAATAATATCATCAACGAACATCAAATGTGATATCGTACTATCTCCTTCCCAATTTTTATAAGGAAAAATGATCCCCTCCTCCATGTTGTGTTTTATATTCCTTGATATTTCATTATGATCCATGATAAATAAAGTAGGAGATATGGGGTCATTCTTCTAGAGACCTTGAACCATTTTGATGAATCCAAATTTCTTCCCCGTGAAGGAAATGGATAGTTATAGGGAAGAAAAACACCTAAACATCAAATCAAAAACCCATGTAATAAAGTTTAAAATCCTAAAAATTCAAATGAGGTATCACCACTCAAGAATATCATGTACTTTTTCCATGTCAACTTTGATGATGATTTTTGATACCAGAGTCTTTTTACTGATATCTGCCACCATTTATTGTGCAATTCCTACCTCGCCTTGGATTACTCTCCCATGAATAAACCAATTTTATTCCTCAGAAACCAATCTCATAACAAAGGTATGCATCCTCTTATTCACGATGGTTGATAAGATTTTATACACAAAGTTGCATAAGAAAATGGGGTGATACTGAATCAATGATTCAAGCTGATCCACCTTAGGGATCAAGACCACCTTGGATGCATAAGATTTTCTCAGCTGAGCCCCCTCTTTGAAGGTATACCAAACATCTTCATTCACCTGACCTCTAATGATCCCCCATACATCCATAAAGAACGATCTAGGGAATCCATTTGGACCTGGGGTGCTCTCAGCTTTTATACTAAAAATAGCTTCCTTTGTCTCCTCCCTAGTTGTAAATGCCTCAACGAAATTATTTTCAATCTCATTAATCAAACAATGGATGCCCTGCTAGAATCATGTCTCCTTATCATCCCTATCCAACCTCTTTTCTAGGTAGTAATATGGTTCTTCTAGTAGAGTCTTGAAATGATTAAGGTCCAAGTTCCGAGTGATAACTTCATCATTAGTGAAGGATCCATCTTTCAGTTTGATATTAACCATACATGACACCCTTTTCTCTTTAATACACACTTGAAAATAGGCCATATTTTGATCACCATTCTTCTAATAGATAGATTTATCTTTATCCCTATAAGTCCTATCAGCCTCCAGCAGTTTATCATTAAGTAACCTTTTCTTGTCACTGAGATCTGAAAACACATCAGCATCCCAACATTATTTTAGACTACCTTTAATCCTTTCAATATCTTTTTGAATCGACTCCATAGAATAGTCATTGTTTCTTCTTCTTCTCCTATAATCAAAAATTCCATTTCATAGATGTTTCAACCATTTCATTAGGCATTCCTATGGACTCTCTTTAGTATGATTCAACCACGAGTCAATGACAAATTGTGTGAATCCTTCCATCTTTGACCAAATTCTTGAGTAGATGAAGGGCTCAAGACCCCTATTCCCCCTTTTTATATTGATCACTAACAAATAATGATTAGAGAGGGTTCTAGGTAGGTTCTTGATCGACATATAAGTGAAAGAATCCATGAAATTTATGCTTCCTATGCAGCGATCGATTCTGCTCCATATATGACTATTGCCTCTTCTATTATTACATCATATGAAACATCCACCTTCATACCACAAATAGAATAATCAATTTGAAGCCATCAATAATTCTAAGTCCTTCATGGAAACATTGGAATAATATGAACCCCCTTTGTTCTCACAAGCCTCAGAAATAGTGTTAAAATCACATGCCACAAGCCAATAAATATTCCCAGTGCAGAACATTTCTAAAGACTGCCATAACTCCCTCCTACTAATGAAATCATAGTTAGCATATAAAAAGTATACAAAGAACATTGTGACTCCCACTTTAACATTCACAGTGATGTGATGAGTTGAGACATCAACCCTTTCCACCTCAATGTTATGCTTCCCAAACACCCATATCTTGCAATTGCCTGGATTTTCATGAAAACAGTTATAAAAACCCAAACGATTTACAAAGTTAATATGATTGACGGGTTGTTTAGATTCCAAAATAGTGAGCAATGATACCTGTAAATGGATACCTTCATTATAGATGTATGAACCTTTGGCCCTAGTACCCAAGCCCATCCCATTCCATACAATTAATGAAATCATTGATAGGATAAAGGGGTGGCCTTACAGCTCGATACTAAACTCTTATTACAGTCTGAACTAACCGATGTAGATCTTCCAGTATGAGAGTGTGACCAATATCACTCATGGGTAACTGGACACAACTTACTATGGGAAGAACAAGGAAAATACACAACCTCCACTTCATGGATCGGAAAACCCGCACCTCCTTAGCTATTCCCTCAAACCCCCAGAACCGCAAAGCGATTAGTTGAGCAAACCCAATCATTCCCTCCTTCCCCATATGAGCCTTTTGAAACCTTACCCAACTGGTTTGCATGTTTTTGAAGGGATAGAAGGAGGGGAGATATCTTGAGTCACCCCATTATCTGATTTCTTCATGTCCTTCTTCGGCGTGCTTCTAGACAACCACCACTTGAAATGGTTTCTAACACCTTATTCTCCATGCTCAAAAATGTGGGATCCTATTTTCTAAAAGATTTCATAACATATATTGGAGTGGGAACCAAGCTAAAAAATATATCGAATGTGCTAGTTTCCAGTACTAGGGACCTAGCGGTTGGTGAGGTACGAGACACGGTGGCACAATGATTCAAGGACATAGCCAGCACCAAAACTGACACCTCTTTTAAAAAACTCAAAAACAGAACTGGCGCATGAGGCGTGTCGGAAAAATTTGAAATCTAGAGGACCCTGCTCTCAACACCATAATCCTCCGCCTCAATCTCCTATGCATGCTCCTATGGCATGTCCTTTTTTATGAGACCCAGAATCCACAATCGACAACATGTGCACCAGTCCCCTTATCGGCGAGACCACCTTGAGATCTCCTGATGACATCCCTACCGAAGACGAACCCAGAGAACTCAACCCAACTGGCCTTCCAAATCCCTGGTTCCTCCTACAAAAATATAATGAGTTCCCTTTCTGATAATAGTAGGTGTAGAACCTTGTAACACCCTGATAGAAGACTCTTTTCTACCCAGAAAAACCCTCACCACCTCTATTAAGAACCCATGTTGGGAACTTCACAGATAAATCCATCTCAATGCAGATCCGTGGAGAAGCTACTGAATGAAGACAAAGATTATCATCATCCAACAATATGAAACAACCCAACACATTTCTCACCAATTGTAGAAGCAACGTGTTCTAAAACAGAAGTGGTAACACCGGTAGTCGAACCCAAATCACCTCTAGACTGGACTCCTTCCCATTGTGCGTGTTACAAGACCATCTAGAAAGAGAGAATGTCCAAGAACCACATATCCTTCCTTCTATATACAAGTCCTTCATGAAGTCTTCTCTAGAAAATAGATGGATGAAGAAGTCAGAGTTGGATAATGCTAATACCTCCTCTTGTTGATGGCGACCCCAAGAGTTCAAAAAAGATCTGAAAAAGACAATGATGGCTTATCATGTCCAAAGGAAGCCACCAGGGTCTAAACAATGTTATTCCACTACCCCTTCAATTTCTTATGCAGGAAAATACCTTGTAGGAAAATTGTCTACATTATCCGTATGCCTTTGAGACACTGAAACAGAACGGATACTGTGAAGCTTTGCATAATAAAGATTAACCCCCTATAGAACCTTTTTAAATGAATGATCTCTATTGGGAAAGTTCTCAACTAGGGAACCCTCAGGCCCTACCTAAACACAGAGCAAGCAAGACCTACCATAGAATGAAGTAAATTCCATCTTATCCAACTCCAAGGCCAGCTTTTTGGAACCAAATTAATGGGGGAAGCACTGAACCGAGAACGACAGTCATCCCTCATCCACTTTTCCCCTATTTTATGTTAATGGTACTCGGTCCTTTTGAAAACAGTTTAAGGCCATGTTGTATGCACCATCCGGTCTTAGTTTAAGGTCATAGAGTTTCAACCTTGTGTAGAGTTTAACATCGTGTTCCTTAGATGTAGATATGTAGTTTAACATCATTTGGTGAGGAGGATAGTTATTATAAATTTTAACATCATTAAACTAGGACACATGGTTTCCTTATGTGAATTACTATTTTAGAAACTTGGAATTGGTTGGGGGAGTAATGTGATTTCCATCCATAGTGGAGTAAGTTCAGTTGTCTTGTGCTTAGTTTCCCCATCTTGTGTATTCTGGTTGTTGATGGTGTAGGGATTTCTATGGTTGATGTTCTAAAATTCCCTTGATTTGTTGGATGCTGCAGGTTGGGAGGCATGTTTCTGGTAAATGGGTGGTTCTCTTTCTAGGGTGGGTGCATGTTGACTACTTGGTGGGTCCAGAGGTATTGGATTCAGGGTGGGTATTAGCTCACATTTGGACCAGGGACTGCTTGGGGATTATTTAGGTTGTATGATGGGTTAGGAATGGGTGATACGGGGAAATTTGGATGGATGGTACTAGTTAACTGCTGGTTTTTTAGACTTTCTTATGGTGGGGTGGTCCATTTTGATGCAAGGTGTTCAGATGGTGATGGATGGGACTAGATAGTAGTATGGGGATTATTTGGTTTCTAGATAATATTTTGGGTGTTTCGTCTACTATAGGTGCTTATTGCGGTTGGATCTGGTGTGGTTTAGGTTTCTTGTGCAAGTAGGTGTTAGTGTAGTGGCCATTAGTTAGCATGGTTGTCTAGAGGTCTTTTACTATAGGCTTTGTTTGGATAGGTATGTTGTTCTGGTTGGTTGATGTTGGTTGTGGGGCTAGGGGTTCAGTGGTTCTATTTCTTTGGATAAAGATAGACTTTTGGATGGGTGAAGGATTTTGGCAACTAGTGTGTGGGTGGGTTGGTGGGTGTGGGTGTCTGGGTGGTTGTGAGTGATTTCATGAATGTGTGTGTGTTGTTGGTTTCTATATTTTATGATTATTCTTTTTGGGTTTTTATATTTCTCCTTTATCTGCCTTATTTCCTTGGTTATACTTCCCCTAGGAGTGCTTGTTGGTTTTGTGCTTGGGAGCTTCTGTCATTCCTTCTGCTGGTTTGTAAGTGGTGCATATACTAAGATCTTATGATATTTGGTGGGTTTCTAGTGTTCTATTGATATGATACAATATATATATGGGTTATTCATTAGATGAAATGTGGAACCACAAGTTATGGAAGCTGTAAAAATGGAAATTAAAAGAAGTAAAAAGGAAATAAAAGGGGAAGTGGGATAATCAATTAGGACCCCAAGGATAATTTCTCCTTAAAACCCTAATTATAAAAGCACCAAAAAGGTTGATCCCACCTTTTATAATCCTTGAATTAATTCACCTAAGAACACAAGAAACAAAAACATAATAATTTTAGAAAATCTCAAAATTTGTAATTAACCTTTAATGGGTAAAAATCGGTGGCTATTTATAACCAAATGCGAGGGATACATGTCAAAATACCTGGCCCAAAAAACATCTAAACCCTAACCCATGATTTTGAATTTCCTTACACATGTCTATGGATTTAGGGGACAATATATCCTTCGAGAAGACTTTTTAACAACACCATAAAAGCTTTGGATATTCCCCCCATGACATTGGAGGTCGAGGGCTGGTGAGGGATGGAACTGGTGGTTGGGGCTATTTTGCAGGCGGTAGAGGGATGGCATGATTTTTCTGTAGGAGGATGGGGGTGGTGGATAGTGTGATGGCTGGTGTGGGCTGGATTGTAGGTGGCTGGGGGGATGGTGTGGTCTCGAATGCAGGTGGAAGGGGATGGAATGCTAGTTGAAGGGGGATGGTTGCAGGTGCTAGGGGGATGGTGTGGACTGATTTGAAGGTGGAAGGGGGGGCTGTTGCGGGCAGGAATGCTGATAGAAGTGGGCTGAAATGAAGGTGGAAGGGGGCTGTTGTGGGTTAGATGTGGCTGGAGCAGGGTCAAATCACAGCATTACCGCGGCGTGACCGCGGCGTGACCACGGTGTGTTGGCCTGGTCCAGTGACATCTATGGGGTAGCATCTTCCGACCAGGAGTGAAGGGAGCGGGAGGAGGTGTGGCAACATTCCAGTCATCGCCCTGTCGGTAGAAATTGTGATTAGTCAGTTTCAATATTGATCACAAGACTCATGGAATACTATCACTACGAACTGCCATGGGGTGTCATCCTGGATTAGGGCCAAATCACGGCATTACCGTGACGTGACAGCGGCGTGACAGTGGCGTGAACATGGCATCACCGTAGCATGACCACAACATGTTGGCCCGGTCCAACAACATCTGCGGGGCAGCATCTTCCATCCAGGAGCAAAGGGAGCAGGAGGAGGCGAGGAAACATTTTGGTCATCGCCCCACCAGCAGAAATTGTGATTAGTCAGTCTCAACATTGATCACAAGACTCATTATATACTATCACTATGAACCACTGTGGGGTGTCATCCTTGAGCAAGGCCGAATCATAGCATTACCGTGGTGTGATCATGGCGTGACTGCGGCATGACCGCGGCGTGACCACGGCATGACCGCAGCATGTTGGCCTAGTCCAGTGACATCTGTGGGGCAGTATCATCCGGCCAGGAACGAAGGGAGCAGGAGGAGGTGGGGCAACATTCTGGTCATCGCCCCGCTGGCAGAAATTGTGATTAGTTAGTCTCAAAATTGATCATGAGATTCATGGAATACTATCACTGCGAATCGCTGCGGGGTGTCATCCTAGAGTAGAACCAAATCACGGAATTTCTGCGGCGTGACCACGGCATGTTGGCCCAGTCCAGCGACATCCATGGGGAAGCATCTTCCGGCCAGGAGCAAAGGGAGTAGGGGGAGGTTGGGCAACATTCCTATCATCACCCCTCTACGGGGTGTCATCCTGGATCAGGGCCAAATCATGACATTACCACGGAATGACTGTGGCATGACCGTGGCGTGTTGACCCGGTCCAGTGACATCCACGGGGTAGCATCTTCCGACCAGGAGCAAAGGGAGCGAGAGGAGGTGGGGAAACATTCTGGTCGTTGCCCCGCCGGCATAAATTGTGATTAGTCAGTCTCAACATCGATCACAAGACTCATGGAATACTATCACTGTGAACTGCCGCGGGGTGTCGTCCTGGAGCAGGTCCAAATCATGGTGTGACCATGGAGTGACCGTGGCATGATCGCGGTATGACTGTGGTGTGACCGCGGTGTGACCATAGCGTGACCGCGGCATGCTGGCCTGGTCTAGTGACATCTGCATGGCAGCATCTTCCTTCCAGAAGCGAAGGGAGTGGGAGGAGGCGGGGCAACATTTCGGTCATCACCCCGTCAGCATAAATTGTGATTAATCAGTCTCAACATTGATCACAAGACTCGTGGAATAATATCACTGTGAACTGTCTTGGGGTGTCATCCTAGAGCAGGACCAAATCACGGTGTGACTGCAGCGTGACCACGGTGTGACCGTGGCATGACCGTGACGTGTTGTCCTAGTCCAGCGACATCCATAGGGAAGCATCTTTCAGCCAAGAGTGAGGGGAGTGGTAGGAGGTGGGGCAATATTCTGACCATTTCCCCACCAGAAGATGATGGAACAAATCAACTATTTAATATGATATAACAAGGGATTTCCAGAGAAGGTTGCAGTGAGCGACAAAATGACGCAATGTCCAAAGGGCTACAAAACAATGGAAAAGAATCATACACCCTACACAAACCATTTAAAAATTCATTCACTTTTCCTAAACATGGAAATATTATTTATAATATTCAAAGCATGAAAAGGAAAGTGTCATGGTCAAGGAATATGTCTACTTGGGGCAATGTCATTTGAGTTAAACGAGTATGATAAGCCAATTTATATTATTCAAAGAAAACAAAAACTAACTATCCACAAAACAAACACCAACAAGAGTCATATTAAAGACTCAAACCAAATCTAAACATGATACAAATTACTATCACTAATCTTTGGTTTAGAAGAAAGCGCACCTCCATTGGAGGGGTTTAATTATAAAATCATGGCATTTCTTTATCACACAATTCATTTCATTATATTTAACATTTATTCTAAAACTCATTTAGTACAAATCAGATGCAATAATTTAAGCAACTAGATCAACATAACTATCACTATGGGTTTTCACAGATAGCACACCTCTGTTGGAGGGGTTTTATTATAAAAACATGCCTTTATTTATCAAATGAAACAATTATATTAAAGTACACTTATTAAAGATATGAAAATCAATATAATTAAGAAGAATTAAGAAAGAACCTAAATTCAATTTAAAGCATTCTTGAATTAAAGAGGCTAGAAGAGGGATCCTACCTCAAGGTGGAACCAAAACATCCAATTCGGCTCTTGGAGATTTCTAACTAAAAGTTGTTGCTCCCCCACTGGGTATACGCACCTTCACACATTAAATATATTTTATATAAACCTTCAAATTAAATGGTCAATGTCTCACATACAATTTAAAGAGGAAGGTGGAAAACATAAAAAACATTGAAAAAAAGTAGAAACACGAACCTAGATGTTTGTTTATGATTCCAACAACTGTATGATTCGATCTTCAACAGGTGCATGAGGTGTTGTCCAGCCTTTTTCCTGCCCAGAATACACAAGAAAAATGTTATTAAATAGTAAAATAAATAAAGTAAATAAAAGAAAAGGGAAAATACTTTTTAGGTTTCAAACCCCAAATAGGGGATATTGTTAACCTTCCCATAACTAGACAGTTCCAGTAGGTCAACCCCAGTCCATTTGCAGGTGTGGTCATCAGAGTAGGAACCACCTCATCTTGTTTATATTGAGTGTTGATTGTATTTCCCCTTGAACTTCTACTTTAGTGAAGTCAATACGATGTCCATTAATACCTATCAGTAGCTCTTCCCAGTATGCACCCCCATAGCATCAACCAGACTACTTAAGTGACATTTCTTATACAATAATAAACCTGAACCCAAATGTTTAATGAGATATAACACAGGTAAAACAAAAGAAGAATATAAATAAAATGATTTAAAGGAAAAGTATAAATAATTATTCTATGTTATAAAATGTTTTCATTTTTTATATGTTGAGTTTTTGTATAACAAAAAAATTTAATATACTATAAATGGATTTATAAGAAAGATCAAGATCCATATAGAAGTAAAACTGCATTATTGTGGTAATCCATAGTTTCAAAAATGAAAATTAGCAATTAATATTGAACACTTGCCATAAAGATATTAAATTAAAAGGAACACTAAAACTAATTATCAAAATACAGACCTTCATATCCAACAATTTATGTCCCTATAGAAACAAATATGATCTAGATATTGAACAGCACTAGACAATTAAAATTTCAAAATTTCTAATAAAATAATAAGATTGGATGAGCTTGCATACAAAGAATTCCAAGAATACCAGGTAAAACATTATACTGAACCATCACTTATCCATTAAAAAACATGTTCTTCCATGTGATCCCATCTCCTGATGAACAAATGATTCAAAAAAGCATGTATGGATTTACACATTAAACCATAATGAAGAGAGGTAGATCCCAGCTAAATATTATTGGAGAAGCTTGACAACAGATCGGGGTGGCATCTCTTGAAAAGGAAATCGATCTACAAACTAGTTGAGTAAGATAATTGCAAAGGATGATGAAAAAACACAATAAATGCTTCCAAGACATGACTTTTCCTTCCCGACATCTCCTCCCCGACCTCTCCTCACCACAGCCCATTTCCCACATCCACCCACCCCCTCCCCCTACCCCCTTTCCCCCTGCCCCCCTCCACCTTTCCCCCCTTCACCCCTCCACCCTACACCCGGCCCCCTGCCCCCTCCACCCATCCCACTATCTTGCACAGCCCCCTACCCCCTACCCCCTCCCCCCCCCCCTCCACCCTACCCCCTATCCCCCTCCATCCTGCCCCCCTCCACCCATCCCCCTAGCCTACACAGCCCCCCTGCACCCCCCTAGCCCCCTCCACCCAGCCCCTAGCCTACACAGCCCCCTCCCCCCTGTACCCCCCCCCCCCCCCACTCCCCCTAGCCTGCACCATCCCCCCTAGCCTACCCCTTGCCCCCCCTTCACCCCACCCCCTCCACCCTGCCCCCCTCCACCCTGCCCCCTGCCCCATGCCCCCTTCCCCCTCCACCCAGCCCCCTAGCCTGCACAGCCCCCCCTGAACCCCCCCAGCCCCCCTAGCCTGCACCATCCCCCCTATCCTGCACTATCCCCCAAGCCTGCACCACCCCCCTAGCCTGTACCACCCCCCTATGAGTCAAAAAAATCTTTGGAGATGCTTGGGGTGTCTCAAACTTCAGCTGTAAAACCAATCCATGCTTTTACAAATGATTCTATTGCACACAACACCATCCTAATGGAAACACTTACAACAAAAGTTGAAAAGCTGATGTCAATTACGGAATTTTAACTCTCATAGAAATAGAGAACCTATGATTTTGAAAGGAAATACAAAGAAGCCTTGAAATCAAGTGAAGATAGAAAAAAGAAATTAGAAGAAGCTGAAAGGAGAGTCCATCAACTACAGGTTTCTCTCATCAATGTGCTTTAGGATGATACTCCATGTATGGGCAATTTCAAGAGCTAAAAATGATTTTATGTTCATCATCCTCCACTTCTACATCTATTCCAAATGACCAAGAAGTTGATGTTAGTTATGCTAGCTCTGACAACTCATCAACCAACTCTGAGTTCACTTTTCCAACCCTATCTTTAGCAACTGGGAATGGATCTCCCTTCAATCCTAATGCTCTATAGATTCTAGTTCAGGACATATCAGTGACTGAAATTTCAGGTTCTAAAAACTTTGCAAGTATCATAGAGGGTTGATTTGATGACTTCTTCTGATGAATTACTATTCCTATATAGTATGTAGTAGTGTTTATGTACCTACTGATTAAATGTGTTAATCTAGTTAACATTACCGTCTGGCCATGTAGAGAAGGCTAGTAGAAGATAGATTTGTACTATCTACAAGTCTGGTGGAATATATCAGCTGCCAAATTATTCATTTTTCCTTGTTATTTTGAAGGAAAGGAGTAGGAGGGTGACTGTAAATCACCATGCATGATAATTGTGAGTTCAAATTACACTAGTAGTCTTATAAAAATAACTTTTAATGAAAGAGAGAATAAAGGATTAAAAAGTAACACTTATGATACATAATTAGTGTGTTGTTTTGATAAGGGAAACTGTACCGCTTGGCTAGATGAAGATAGTGGATCTTGAGAACCCGCAAAATGGACATGGCTAAGGGAAACATAAAAAGGTATCCAATATTGTTTCATGGCCTGCAGGTAATACTCATGTGTGTTCTACAAGAAAACTTTAATGCCTGTAAAAGTTTTTATTGGTCATATGTATGTTCATAGAAAGGATATATTAAGGAAGTTATCTTCATAATGTGTTTCTTTTTTTTTCTTTGTTAACATGAGATTAGTCCTAACCCGAATCCCACCATCCCTACCACTTTGAGAATTTCACCCCTTACATTAGGTAATTCTTTTTAAATCTAATGATAACACTATGTTTATGGTACTGGGGTTAAAACCCAATATACTTTTTACATAGGTCATGGGAGTAGAAACAATACGATGTGTTTTAGTACTTAGTAAACCTAATCCACTATTATTATTTTATTTTTATTTAAACCAACTCCTCTATTATAGGAAAAAATTATCTATGAGCAATCAATTTGGAACAACATATGACCAGATACAATAATGGAATAGTAATAATGTTTTTAATACAGTTAGTTTCCTCTAAAATTCAATAAGTCACAAACTAAAAAAAAGAGATAGGAAAGGAAAATACATTATTATCTATGTTTAGAGATGTAACTCTCGTGAAATTAAGATAAATCTTAGAGAATATAGTAGTCCCAAAAATAGGCCCTTGCTAAAATCCCAGGGAGGAGCAGTAGAAAGATTTGAATTTAAGGAAACTATATCTTGTTGTATAGATATAAACAAATAAATTGTTAAAAAAATATAAAAATATACTAATTCATCAAGAATAATACCTTTTATGTTTACATCACCTGGAATAAAAACCCTTTCCCATAGTGGAATCATAGCTTCAAGAAGGCCGGACACCAAGAGTAAGTATCCATCAAAGTAGTTTGATGACATAAAGGCTTGGGGAATACCTTCCACCTGAGAAAACTATAGGAAAGGAAGAAATGATCATTTTGTAAATTAATACCTTAAAATATATAGATTCTTTAATGGAGACTCACATATATCCCTCTGTAGATGATAATTCCTCAAGAATAATACCTTTCATGATTTTATCACCTAGAATAAAAACCATTTCGCTCAGTGCAACCATAGCTCCAAGTTGGTCGGACACCTAGAGGAAGTATCCATAAAAGCAGTTTGATGATACAAAATAATGTGGAATCCCTTCCACATAATAAAACCTTGGGAAAGGAAGAATCTTCATACCTGTATGGAATAAAATATGGACCTGTTTGAATAAAAAATATGAACCTGTTAAATTCTGGAATAAAAGATAAACATGTTTGAAAAGATGGAACTAATTGGGCCTTCCTAACTCAGCTCCTTGGAGAGGTTATTTATCTGTGATGTGTTGTACTATTATCTCCTTGTGTAATTGAAACAAAACAAACATAAAACATTAAGATATAAGGCGGAATATAATGAATATAAAGATACGATACAATACACACACCTTTTATCAGTAGAATATCATACACAGTTCAGGTCGTGTTTTGGTTGTGTTTGAGTAGTACACTTGAAGCACAAAATAGCCTCATTTGGCAATTATAGAGCCTGTAAAAGGTTAATAAATTGACTCAGCCAATTAAAAGATCAGGCACTTTTAGAAACACAATGTAACCACAATATACCTTATATACATTTTTAAGGTTTAGGTAGGCATCAAGAAATGTAGGTTTCAGCTTTACAACTTCCTGGATGAATGAAATTAGTAGGAAGGAAACAAAAATAAAAAATGGGAAAGGTAACCAAAGTCACAATTTTTTCCTCACTCATCTTGAATAACATCCCCACCTTCCAGATGTAATTGGGTTGAGTCAGGTATAAAGTATCATAACTTAAGTCCCTCAAAATCCTCATCCCTAGGATCTATTTTGCTGGAACATGATTCTTAATCTTGAAACTTCCAGAAAATTCAATCATTATCTCTTTAAATATATATTTTATTGTACTTTGAATAATAATATCATCAACATGGATATATAGGATGATGAAGATCCAATATTAGAAAAAAAACATGCAATAGTAATTATTTTTATTGTTTCAGATGAAATTTTGTTTCATCGTGAAGTAATTAATCTTCTAATTATACTTCCTTGTTTCTGAGAGAAATAGTACAAAATTAGCTTTCACTATGTGCTTTTATTGAATGATAGACAACCTGAGTGGCCGAATAATTCCATAAATCTGAAAGACTCAAATTAATGGGAGTTGGAAACAAGGGTTGATATTGATTCCCTCCATGTGTTTAGAGCATAAGTGATAATAGAGTGGACTTTTAGGAAGAATACTGCTAAAAAATATGTGTTTAGAAGATAAAGGAGGAAGGGGATGGTATATTGAGGTATAAAATGCAGCTAGTAGTGAAAGGCTTTTTCTGGTATCATGGCTACATTTTGGAATACCACTAGAAGATATCTTCTAGAAATTACTTAGGCCAAAACAATGTATCAATATTATATATCACACTATGGTTTCAAAGACTTATAAGGATATGGACATAAATCATAAAACTACAATGAACAAACCACTTCAAAGGGACACATACAAGAGTATCAAAATATAATTATCAAAATGAAATAAAGAAAAAAATGAAAAAAAAATATTTACATTGTCAAGATATGATTGCTACTCCACAAGGAGAATACTATTTTATTTTTATTAAAGGAATCAAAAATTATTACAATATACTAATACTTATTAAATAATCCATGTTAATAAATATATTAGAATCCATCCAGTGAAACTAGATGTCATGTCTTTTAATCTTTATGAGGAGTGATTCTATATATCTCATAGATTCACAACTATCCCTCCATTCCATCAAAGGATCCCACCACCTAAAATCATTCACCTAGTACATTGTGCACATTATAAAAATATCATGAGAAAAATATTATGTTTGATTCATTAATAAACTAGTATATTATCTTTTCTAAAATATTCCAAGAGTAAAAACTTACATGCTCTTCAATTAGGAAAAATATATGAAAGTCCTTTTCATTTCCCACACTACTTCCATTATAATAACCAGTTGGGTAATATTTGATTTTCATTTTCGGACTGCACCATCCAGTTAATGTAACTTCTATTCTTCTATAATTTTTAGCTAACATGACATTATTGCAATAAATGTTCTAAAAATTGCTCTTTCGGAATTTATCCTTTTATCTAACTATGTTTTGGAACCTAAAAATGGTTTTCACACACATAGATGAAACCTAACAATCTTGAAAATTTGGAATTTTTTTTGGGATTCACTATTGAGTCCCCCATCAAATTCTATAAACCTATTTCTATTCCTCAAACTTCCTTAACATATGTATGGTTCCCCCATGATGATTTTATTTATCCTAGCTTAACTGAGGTGAATATCCCCTCGAAACATTATTGACAATGACCTTTTTTAGTATATATACCATATTTTGTGTCCCTTCTATATTTCCATATATCCAGTACTCTATCACCCAAAAACTTATAGATAAAGTGATAATTCATCAAAATATTCTTCATACAAGATTAAGACATCATATTTTTTACTATTGAATCACAATCTTTAGTTTAAAAAATAACATCTCATCATATTTCCTCCTTCTGAGATCTTTCAATTCCCCCTTCAACCCAAACAACTCCTTTACAACTTCTATTAAAGAAATATAATCTAATTTTATTATTGAGAGTGATAATATCAATTAAATCTTTGACATTTGACACTAAGCCTTTCCTCTGAAAATTGAACACATATATAGTGGTTCTCTTTCAAGTTTAAGAATATCTCTCAAAGTATGACTTAGAAAAACCATGAAATGACTCATCTATATTGAAGGAAATTTCCAAGCATCTAGAACCCTTAAATTTATATAAAATCCAATTCACATCAACCCAATATTATCTTATGGGATTCTATGTGTTCCTTCTCCTTTCTCAATTTGAAATGTTCAACTAGGGGTGTGGTCATTGGTTTCACATCGCCCATGATGAAGTGATCCACCAATTTCTAGATGTAATCCAAATAATTTAGTTACAAATTATCAAAACATAAGTCCCTCAAAATCCTCATCATAAACATACATTTATTCAAACTAGTGTTTATCATCTCAAAACTTTTGGACAATTCCATCTTCATCACATTGACCCTTTACTTTACTGGATTAGAAATATCCATATTATGAGCATAGTTAAGTGGGATGATGTATCTCCTATCATCAAACACCCATAAATAACAAAAAAGATTGTTATTGCTCTAGATGAACTTCAACTTCACCATGAAGTTATTAAGCTTCCAATTCTATTGCCTTGGTGCCATGTACAAAGGTATGAAATTAACTTGTGTTACTTGTATCTAATGGACGATAGAGAAAAAAATAGCTTAAAAGAGGAAAGATATTTGAAACACTTTAATTAGTGGGAGTTATACATGAGGGATGATAATGATTCCCTCCATTTTTATGGGACATGGGAGAAAATTAAGAGGCCTGATAGAAATAAATTTATTCAAAATAAATCGATGTATCAGCTAGAGTAGGTAGCGGATGATAGATAGAGTTACAAGGCATGACAATTTGTGATAGGGTTTTTTGGGTGCATGGATATCTTCCAGAATACCCCTTAAATATATCCTCCAAAACTAAATTATGAGGAATCAAAGTACAGATAGTTGATCTCATGATTTGGAGTATATAACATAAAAAACTATGCACCTATATCACCACACTACAATGTACAAACCACTACAAATGAACACAGACAATAGTATTGGAAGAAATTGATTGAAACAGAAGAATTAAAATGAGAAACGAAAATTTAACCCCATTGTCTCAAACTCAATAAAATCCAACTTAGTATAATGGGGTATGTGTAGAACCATCCATATACTACTTGTTACCTGAAAAAATTGAGCCTCTTTATAATAATTTTATGATTACCCAGTGTGAAGAAGAGTTGTAGAAGCTAAGGTTACTCAATTAAAAATTAATCAGAGTTAATATACCAATAGAGTGTAACTCCTAGTAATAGGATAATTTATCTCCTCCAATGAATCCACATCAATAATAATGAACTACTCAACCGATAATGAAGGTAATAGATGAATATTCCTACCTCAAATTGCAACATAGGAGGTGCGCCGGAGGAGGAGATGGGAAGGAAGCCTCAGAGAAGCGTCGGTAGGGAGGTGTGGTGACTGCAGGGAGGTGGGTAGGTCGTGTCAGTGAGTAGGTGGGCTGGCAGTACCGGAACCACATCGTCAGGGGCGTCAGAGCCGCGTCAGAGCCGGCGGGAAGGTTTTCTGGCTGAGCTGAAGGGGGGGGGAGGAATCGCGACAGGAGGGCACCACTGTGGGAGAGTTAGTTGCGGAGGAGGGTACCACTGTAAGAGAGGGCTACATGGTGAGATCGTCAGGGAGATCATCGAGAGGAGGAGAAGTTATTGGGGAGGAGGGATGCGCGGTGATAGGGCTGTGAATCGGCGGAGGAGGAGGAGGGCTACGGGGAGGAGGAGACATCATTAGGGAGGAGGGATGCATGGTGATAGGGGTGCGAATTGAGGGAGGAGGAGGAGGGCTGCAGATTGGGGGAGGAAGAGGAGACCGATACAGATTGAAAAAAAAAACAATGCCTACAGTGTAATATTGATTTATCCATGGATATTGAATTAAACCGTGGAAATAAAAAATATATATCCATAGACCTATAAAACCATGGCTATAGGTCTGTGGATATAGACTAATTTGGTAGTAGTGGTGTTCCCTGGTAGCTCTCCAATGAATTGGGTAAAGATTAGTATCATGATACGTCAAGTGCAATGAGGATTTACTCATTCTAATTAAAGTGAAATGAAAATTTAATCATTAAAATTCAAGTGCAATGAGGGTTTACTCATGCTCCATGTGCAATGACCTTTGGCTCATGCTAATTCCATGTTAAGTGTTGCCGCCACAATTCCATGTTATGATAATCATACTATACCATGCCATTATGTTCATGTTTCATTATAATACATTGATATTCCTATTTTATAACATGTATTTTATCCCTCATTTTATTCCCTTTTTACTCTATTATTGGGATTTATTGCTCACCATTTTCTTATGAATGTCCTCCGGTTACCCCATACAATGCTAAGTATGAGGGAATGTAGTGGTCATGTAATGGAAGTTTCAATAAGATGTTGTGTTCTATGTTTTAAGTTGTTATGTAATGTTCCTAAGACTCAAATACACTAGACCTCTTAATCTTTTATTTTGTATCAAGTTAAGGTTTTATGTAATAAATCATGTTTAAGTATGTAATAAAAAAGAAGGGTTTTTATAAGGTGTTTTACCATGTTTGATTTGATATTGACCATTTGGTCTAGTTTTTCCTATTAGGCTTCTTGCTTTCCATGCCTAGTGTTGTTAAGATGGAGTGATTTAGCTAGTGTTCTGATATGATTTGTTGTTTTTTATCCAGGTAGTACTTTTAGGTTTACTTTGGCTGATGAACATTGTTTGTGCACGATTTCTTTACACAGGGCTGTGGGAACTTGGTGAAGTGAGACCATAGGGTGAATTGATGTTGAGGGCTTCCCTAGAGTGTCTATTATTTTTTATCATGCTGCAAGACCATAGGGGGGATTGAATTTGATTGCTCCCTTAGAGTTTCTTTAGTTACCATTGCAAGACCATAGGGGTAATTGATGTTGAGGGCTTCCCCAGAGTGTCTATTATTCTTTATCACGCTGTGAGACCATAGGGGGGATTGACATTGAGTTCTCCCTCAAAGTTTCTATAGTTATAGTTGTGAGATCATAGGGGTATTGACGTTGAGTGATCCCTCAGAGTTTCTATAGTTACCATTTTGAGACCACAGGGGGAATTTGCATTGAGGACTTCCTCATAGTGTCTATAGTTTATCGTTAAAAGACTATAGGGGGAATTTATGGTGAGTGCTTCCTCATAGAGTCTTTGTTTTCATGAGACCAAAGGGGTTGGACCATGTGAGCTTACCCAGGAGGTCGTTTTATCCTTGTATAAGTTGAACCAGATGGGTTAGGCTATGAGAACTTACCTAGAGGGTTACTTCAGATTGATTGGTTAAAACAGAGGGGATGGGCTATGGGAACTTCTTAGAGGGTTGCTTGTTTTATTTTTGCTGATTAATTGATGAATATAAATTAATATAATTGAAACCATAGGACTGTTTACTTTTGAGTACTTCCTTGTTCATTACATCTTTTTTCTTATTTCATGCCATATATATTCACTGACTGTTAGGCATAGATCTTTGGGTGGTTTCCTATTGGGATGTGTATCAAACCCTTTTTGGGTTATTCTTTTGGGCCCAAAAATATTATATTACTGTAGGTATAGATAAGGGAAATTTCCCTTATACTTTAGGTACTTGATTTCCATGGAGATGGAGATCATGGTACCAAACTGATGATTGCGATGTTGCTAGAGTTATTTACTTGTTTTCTTTGTACATTGGTTTAGTACTGTATTCCATCATTGTGACTTTTTTGACTTTATTTAGATACTAGTGAAATGAATCATTATATATATATATATATATATATATATTCTTTAGTTTTTTATGTACTTCTATTCTTCCACTTTTTAGAATTGTATGGTATTATTATTGCTTCCACTATAATTATTTGTTTCTTTCTGTTGTATTACTCTGACAATGAGGGCATAGTTTCCCCACTATCACACCCAAGGCCCTCATTGCTAGTCAGAAGCCTCTAGCATTTGAAGAAATTCAGTTGAGGCCATGTGACCAACTGGGTATGAGGAACCTCTAAGAAGCACCCAAAATTGGGACGTTAAAAAGAGTTCCTTGTCTATGAAAAAATATTGAGTGATGTGGTCGATGTTCAATGTTTGATGCTTTCATCGATGCATAGTGAACTAATGAAGACTCATGAAAACATATATGTATATAGAATGCTTTATAACCTATGTGGTCCTTAATAAGAGAGATCTAGATAGGAATGGTTTGAGATTTCCAAGGCTCTCTTTCCGAGAAATCTTGGAGATGGTGCCCCAGCTAGGCCTCACGTATTCAAGGTTATTGGATATATTGAGTGATTAGAGGTTATAGGGTTTAAACACTCCAAATAACTGGGCACTGACCTAATTCTGGAACCACTCCCTCATAGATTAACTAGATTTGTTGTAAATTTTAATATGAAAAACATTGATAAGTCTCTACTATATATTTTTACTCTTTTTTTCCAAGTAGATAAGGGTATGAATAATTAATAACCTTTCTTCATTATGGTAAAAAAATGGAATGGGAAAGCGAATAGCTTTAAGTCCAAGGATTATTTACGCCCTTCTAAGAAGAGGAAGATAAAGTGGAAATCAAGGGAATATGGTGTTATATATTTTTCATGTGGAAGGAATGTTCACTAGAAGAAAACAATGAACTCAACCGAAGAATCAAGGGGAAGCTTCAGGTGAGTTTATTTTATTTCAATTTATCTACTTCTAAAAATTGGGTATTATATATAGTTAGTGGTGCTCACATGTGTATTAAAATACTAAAACCATGTATATTAAAAAATATTAACTGAGGATAGGTAGATCATTGAGCATCCAATAGAGCTAAACTTGTTGTTGTATCTGTCAGGGATTACAACCTCATGTTGCTGACCATAATGATCTTGGTTTTAAAGGGTTGTTATTATGTTCCTTCTGTAACAAAAAATATAATTTCTATATCCATACTTTATATATCTGGATTTATTTTCAAATTTGGGAATAAATGTTGGTTATTTTATAAATATAGAATTTTTTATTATAAGGAACAATTAAATAATGGCCATTATGTGTTGGATTAAATGAACCAAATAACGGAAATCAACAATGAAGTTACTTCACATGAACCATACCATACCCAAATTTGGCATCAATGGCTAGGTCATATAAATTAAAATTAATTGAAAAAATTACATCAACATAGATATTTATATTATTTTGAACTAAAACCACTTGGTGTATGTCACACATGTTTACTAGGAAAATTGACCAAATCCCCATTTATCAGGAAAGGTGAAAGGGATAAAGAGATTCTTGAATTAGTTCATACCAATGTGTGTGGACCATTTCCTGTTGAATTAAGTGGGGTGGATACTCATACTTTATAACTTTTACTAATGATTTTAGTAGATATGGATATGTCTACTTAATGAGGTATAAGTCAAATTATTTTGATAAATTCAAAAAATACATGAATAAAGTTGAGAACCATCTTGGTAAGAGGATTAAGAAACTTCACACAGACCATGGTGAAGAATATTTTAATCAGGATTTTATTTATTATTTATGGGAGTTTGTGATTTTATCTCAACTCAGTCCTCCTTATATGCCTCAGTGGAATATTTTATGTGAAAGGAAGAACCACACCTTGTTGGACTTGGTGATATCAATGATGAGTCATGCAAGTCTTCTATTATCCTTTTGAGGATATGCATTACAAATAACAACATAAGTATAAACTGAGTTCCAATTAAAGAAACAGACGGTATACCATACCAATTATGGAATGTAAATAAACCTATGTTGTCTTAATTACATGTGTGGGATTGTGAATTATTTATTAAGGCCTCTTCAAGTAAAAATATTCCACCTGGAGGCACAAAGTGTATCTTCATAGGATATCCCAAATAAACAAAGGGATACTAACTATACATTACTTCAAAAAAAAGTTTTTGGTTGACATAAGTCCCGCATTTATTAAGGAAGATATTATCTCTAAAAGAGATAATGGGAGAGAGATAGACTTCGATGAAGTTCAGGATCAAGATATAGAAGAGTCGGCACTGGAAAAAAAATCCACAAAGCCCTATGGAAGAAGAAATTGTTCCATAGGCACAATTACTATGTAGGAGTACTAAAGAGGTTAGAGAACTAGAATGATATGGTTTTCTAGTTTTTGAGGATGGTGGCTCATTATTAGTTGATAATAATTATCCTCTAACTTACAAAGAAGCGATAAGTGGAACAAATGTTTCCAAGTGGCAATAATCTATGAATTCTGAAATAGATTCCATGTACTAAAACCAAGTATAGATTTTGGTATACCCTCCTTTAGATGTAAAGATCATTGGTTGAAAATGAGTATTCAAGAATAAACTAGGCATGGAAGGAAAAATCAATACCTATAAGGCACTAATGGTTGCAAAATGGTGTAACAACATCATGGATTTGACTACAATGAAACCTTTTCACCAGTAGCAATGCTAAAAATATATCAGAATTCTACTTTTCATTACAGGGTTCCATGATTATGAGATTTGTAAAATGGATGTAAAAATAGCCTTCCTTAATAGGAACCTTCAGAAAGATGTCTATATGACACATCTCAAAGGGTTTGTGACTCTAAAGGATTCCAACAAGGTATAGAAGTTGAAATTATCCATTTATGGATTAAAGAAATCATATAGTTCATGGAACATTCATTTTCATGAGGCCATAAAAGAATTTGGTTTCATAAAGAATGAATGTGAGCCTTGTGTCTATAAACATTTTAGTGGGAGTGGAGTCATTTTCTTAATAGTATATGTTAATGACATATTACTCATTGTAAATGATATATCAGTCTTACAATATATTATGGTGTGGTTGAATAAATTCTTCTTTATAAAGGACTTGGGTGAGGAATCATATATTCTTGGGATCCAGATCCACCATGATACATCCAAGATGTTGCTCGGCCTAAGTCTAATTACATACATTGAAAAGATACAAAAGAGATTCAGTATGGAACAATGCTGGAGGGGATTGTTTTCAATGACACATGGCATTCATATTTCTCAGAAAAAGTGTCCTCATATACATGAGGAAAGAAACATAATGACAAGGATTCCATACACATCAGTGATTGGGTCAATCATGTATGTTATGCTATGTACTAGTCTAGATGTCGCATATGTATTAAGTGCAGTATTAAGGTATCAAGATTATCTATGTGATCTTAATTGGATGGAAGTCAAGACTCTCCTTAAGTATTCGAGGCGTACTAAGGATATGTTCCTAGTTTATGGAGGAGACGAGGAACTACTCATCAGAGGATATACAGATGTTAGTTAACAAAATAATAAAGATGACATGAAGTCACAAACACGATACATATTCACTTTGAATAGAGGTGTTAGAAGCTAGAAGATCTCAAAGAAGTTTTTAGTTAAAAATTCTACAGTAGATTATGAGTATATTGTAGGTTATAAGGTAGATAATGAAGCAATATGGATGTGAAACTTCATCCAAGATCCTAATGTGGTATCTTACAGTAAAGATCATATCACACTCTATTATAATAATATTGTAGTGGTGGATCTTGAAAAAAGAAAAGGTTACATCAACGGATGAAGCACATACTTCATAAGTATCATCTCTTATTGGATTTTTCTCAAAGAGGTGAAGTTACAGTGATTAGTATTTCCATGGAATACAACTTGGAAAACCCCTTGACTAAAGCCTTGACTCAACAAAAACGTGACTATCATGTGAGGTCTAGTGGACTAAAGGTCATACTTAGTTATCTCTAGTCCAAATGGGATTTTGTTGGAGTTGGTGTCCTAGGACCAACTATTTTTACTTTGATACATGTATATTCAATGTATTGAATATTAATAAAACTTAGTACATATTGTTTGTTGTTTTCAATAATTATAATATAATAATTTCCTAGAGTATACATCACATTGATAAGGTCATAGCAATTCCCATCTATGATGATATCATTGATGTACTATGATGATATTCTCAAATAATATTTTGCAGTTGGATAACATACTTTGATGGGACACATAGTACATAGACTATCGGGTGAGAGTACTCTTAAGAAAATGAGGATTCTTCTCATGAAGTTCACACTTGGTAATCTTCAATATGGGATATTATGAGAACAGACCTGCCAGTAGGAATTCTGCATGTTTTGTTGTCATCAGATATTCATATCTATGAGCATGTGTGATGGACCTTATACTTTAATATTATTATTAATAAATTTTACAACTCACATACTTAGATGTATTTCATAAACCATGAAAATAATAATTAATAGTGAAGTGGAATATGTTGGGTGCATCACGAGTGACATTTCATTAATGAATAAGTCGAGAAAGGAATTTTCCCTTCCATCTCTATGGAAGCTGATATCATATCCATTTGATTGGGATAGAACCATCACATTAAATTCCATGGTCATGGTGTAACAACGTATTTATTTCATATAGTAAAAAATGAAATATCTAGTATATAGGCTGGTGTCACAAATGTGAAACATAATTGATGATATATTGTGAAAAAAGGGTTATATTACATAGTGAGTGTTCATATGTGGTTTTAAATGTTGTGACATTAAGTTCTTTCTCTTAGGTGTCTTGACCTATTGCTAGACAGTAATCTTAGACTTTAGTAAAGCATATCTAATGCCAATCAGAAATAATCCTACAGGGTCACACACAAAGTGTTTTTGTGGATCTTGATTAAATTTTTTTGAGTTTAATTAATGGAAAAAATATTTTTCTCAAGTCTGTGGAATAATTATATTAAAGCTATATTGAAAACATAAATTAAATAAATATTTATTCATCGGCATGTGAATAAAATATTTATTTTATTTATTGAATATTTTTAATAAATATTTATTCTCTAGATTTTGAATAAATATTTATTTATGAATAAAATATGTATTCGGTTGTTAAATAAATGATATAGGAGTTCAAATGGACTAAGACCGAGTCTGGTGAAAAATATTAATTAACAAGACCAGTATATAATATTTTTATTGTGCAAGTTGGTGAATGTCACAAAATAATAATAAAATAATTTTTATTATCTAGAATGTGGTTTTTTAAAGGTAAAAAAAGTTATTTAATGGCCAATATGTAAATAAATAATATTTTAACTTAAATTCCAACTCTATAAAAATATGGTTGTGTCTATTGTGTAGAATATCCAAAAATTGGGAATTAAGAATTATTTCACACAACGAATTCTGTCTCAACTCCCCCTTCTCTCTTCCTATCAAGAATGAGAATTTCTAGAGAAATACTACAAAAAAGGGCATTAACAATAGTTTTTTCGTGCACTTTGGGGGGTTTAAACCACCACCTAATAATATAGCAGTGATTATTTTAACTATTGTATATTTCATAATCAATAGTCATTTAGTGGATATTTCTTTAATTTCATGGTATTTTTTCTTGGTATCATTTTTGTAGTGTTTAGTTGTGGCTTCTTGTTTATTTAGTGGTGGTTTTTTTGTAAAAACAATATCTGAGGGGAATATAAATAAAATAAAACTAATTTTCACTGAACATATGAGAAATGGTTTGTCTTAGCAGTGACTAATCATAACTGATACTAAAACATATTTTAAATTATGTATTTAGAAGCAGTTACTAAAACCAAAGAAAAATCAGTTTTTTTTATATTTAATAAAATGCTGTAAATTTAAAAAAAACTAACATGAAATAAACTAAAACATGAATGTATGATAATCTCATCATACATATTTCATACATCCACTATCATCATAACCTCAGTCTCAGTCAACTCATACATCTATGAACCAATACCTCAATCGTCAATATATACACACACACACACATATATATATATAATATGTCCACCAACAACCCATTCCCAATATAAATTCATGTCACAACCTCCACTACATCTGTCTACCTCCACATCATCTCATAAACAGTAACCAAAAAGAAATCAAAAATTGAAAATAAATGTAATAAATTAGAATTACTGTAGAATTATTGATAAAATTTTAACATGAAATGGAAACTGAGAACAATAATGATTTCCTTTTGGAGAATGTTGTGGATCATAAAGGTCAACCACCTACCTATTGTCGGCATCTTACACCTATAATGAAAACTAGATTATTTAAGAAAATAAATATTAAAGAGAAATAACCCAGAATATATTCAGAATTCATCTCATAAAATTTATTATTTTTTTAATCAAATATAATAAATTTTAACATAAAACAAATAATATATAATGGAAAACACTTTGAAAACAAAAACTTACCTATTTAAGATATTATTCAACACTTGAATCTGAAAAGGGATAAAGAAAATATTCTAATTAATTTTTAAATCGACATGCAGTGTACTTGAAATTTACTTAATAAACAAATTTTAAAGACATTGATATCACGGCATGTCCTATAATTCATAAAAAAATAAACAGTGGTTTTCTCATGATTACATGAAAATATGAGGTCCTTTTATATAGTTTTGACCATTCCACAAATGTTTTAGTGTTTTAAAACACTAAAAACATGTTTACAGTCATACCAAGAAAACCATAATTCAAAATGATGTGTAGTTGGTTCCTATATTTCAAAATTAAATCTACATTCATTGTCCCCTAATTTCATGGAAATATTACATCGTTTTCCAACTTTTTACCTGTGAAACTTGTTTTTAAAGACTTCATCACCATTAAGAATTGTTTATCGGGTAATTCCGACCACACTGCATGTAGGATTGGCATGTGTTTTATGTGTGAACATCAAAAATTACTCAACAATGGTTTATCCCACATTTAATATCAATATTCATTTTTTTTTTCTATGATTTTTACCATTCCATGTACATTTTAGTGTTTTAAAACACTAAAAATGTGTTTACGGCCATCCTAAGAAAACCATAATTCAGAATGATGTGTCATTAGTTCCTATAATGACCCAAGATTGAAATACATGTAAATTACCTTTATTTTGTGGAATACATAATACATTACACAAATATATGCCTAAATACCATATTAGTTTTGTGTCTCTGGAAACTTGGAACATAATCTTCTATCTTGGTGAAAGATATTCAACATTTCCCATAAAGATCTTCAAATTTTTTTTCCTACCTAAAACCTTTATTTATATCTTGGGGAAAAGAAAACATAAAAAGGGTGAAATCAAATGATCAGTAAGGGTAAACATTGAGAATATAAAAAAAACCATAAACATAAGAAGTTAAAAACTTGAACATGAAGTTTAATTATCAAAATTATGAGTAATGAAATAAATCTTGGCAGTACGTAAGGCATAGATCATTGAGGAGCATTAACCACGATAAAACATCATTAGAAAAAAAATGGAATTATGGAAAAAAATAAGTACATAATATGATTTCCATAGTAGCCAAGAAATTGTTACCAAGACTATCATAGTGGACAAATTCCATTACCGAACCAGGTTTACTTGTCATTCTAGCCATGTATTACTAAACGGGATTTACTTGTCATTCCAGCACTGTATTACTAAACTGGATTTACTTTTCATTATATTCATGTCTATATCATGAGATAAAAATATTTACCCAATTCATTAAAGGTAGATATAAGTACCACCCATCTCATACTGAAATCATTCTTACATGTTCCATAAAAATATAAATCATTCATCATAGTATAACCCAAGAAATAAAATGGGCTTCTTAAATGTCATTGCATCATAATCCATATAAAATAAATGTATTTTATAAAAATAATTACATCATAAACACAATAAAATAAAAATAATAATAGGTATATAAACATAATCCTATTTATTTATATATGGAAAATAATTTTTATAAAACGCTTGAAAGTAATTCCTGAGGAAAATATCAATTCTTTTTCGAAAATGATTTCTTTTCTCAAAATTCCACTCAATTTTAAAAGAAAAGAATTAATTAGAAAATAATATCAAAACCATATAGAGGAATATTCATGGAAATAAGGTGTCATTAAATCATAAAAAAATCCATTTAGGTCATATAATTTAACAAACATTCTTCACATACTTTTTTCGGAAAAGTAAAAAAGTACCTCAAATCAAATAACAACAAAAGATTCATTCCATAACATTTAATAAAAATTCAATAAAGGGTAAAATTAACATTATTTAATTATATAAGTTTAGAAATAATATTACATACTTAGGAAACATTGATGTGGATGATATATATACCCTATTAAATACTTACATATAAACAATGTTAGATAAAAATGAGATTTCCAAATTATCTCTTACCTTAGGTCCGATTTCCTTTGTATGTGTCTGAAACTCCTATATAGTGGGTTTAAACATATTATTAACTTGTAACAGAACCATAATAATATCTATTATATAATATATTATTAACTTATTCCTTTATTTTAACCATTTATTTATCAACTCAATGTTAAAGCATAATTTTGGGTAATAATCGTTTTATTTATCATACGTATTTTGACTTGTTATTCTTATTCTTATTGCTTAGATCATGATTTAATTACTTAAAAAAATTTAAAAATTATTTATATATCAGATATATTCATTTTAGAAATATGTATATAATAGATGGATAAATGAAATGGAATACACCGTTCATTGAGATGGTAGGTTGTACGTATGCATAAACGTTGTTTCTGTTTCATTATTGAATTGAATGGAAGAAAGTAAATGAAATATATATATATATATATAGTATCATTATTATGTCATATATTTCATTATTATTTATTATATATACTTTATAATCATTCTTGAATGGTTAATGTGGAGAATGAATCGCATCACGTCATGGAGATGGTAGGTCGTACATACGCACGAACACCGATATCATTAACTTAATGGTTAAATGGTATAGAATGGGATGGAATTTTAATTATAAAGAAGAATTATCATGTTATATTATTATTTAAATAAATTATACTAATAATTATACCCACCCAAATTATGTATTGTTGAATAAAAAATTACATCATAGCGTGGAGACGGTAAGCCGTATATACGCACACATTGAGATATTGTTATTCAAAGAATGGATAAAATGAGGTATAAGGATGTCCCATAATTATAATAACATCTCATAATGTATAATATACTGTATTTATTACTTTATTATGGTAACAACATAATAATAGTAAGTATAAGAAGATTTTTTTTGAAAGAGGTGATAAAATAATTACCCCTTTTTGAGTATCTCCTTTTAATTTGCACAAAAGGTCTCTCCAGGATGGATTTATTCCCAAAGTGTGGAATCTAGGATTAAGTTATGGAAGTTGGGAGAGTAAATGGTAATGTTATGGTTGAGAAAAATGGATTTATAGGTGTGATTAAAAGATAAGGATAGGTTCCCTTTTATAAGAGAGGGGAGGGGCACCTTTGGATAGTCTTTAAATATTAATTTATTATAAATTTATTTTTAGTTACTAATAGTACCAAAATCATTTATTTCTAAGATACGATGGTTATGGGTCTAAATACTCTCAACCAATAGGTTTTAGACAAGGTTAGGTCATAAATTTAACCTTATATTTTATCTTTAACCCTTAGTTAAAAATATTAACTCTTTCCATATCTTCTTGTATTTTCATAATATATGGTTACTATAGGTACTATAAAATTCCAATAGAACTAATATTGAATAAATAATGAAATTTATAACATTATATAAGTTATTTTTTAGAATATTATATTTTTAGGACTATCATATCATTTAATAAAATAGTATTTGTTTTTTAAACTCATTTATGTCAATTTTGACACTATTTAGTAATTGATTTTTATTAAAGTCATAAAAACATAATTCATTCTAAAAAACTAAATTAACTAAAATAAAACATTTCATATGTATCTATAAAATTATTTGATGGCATCATAATGTTTAAATTATATTTATTTTAATATTTATAATATCATTTGTTTGAATCCTTCATTAATATGGTAATCACTCTATCTTCATTGTGTCATAAATAAATTTATGTATTTAATGTTTAAAATTTATAAATAAAATAACATGATGTAGGAAATATTTTTATATTTCTAATGAATATTTATAGTCAAATAAATCAGTTATATAACCCTATATTATTTTTTTAAAAGATACGTATTTATGTTATATTTCTCTTTACCTTAAATTAAAAATTCTAAAAGGTCATTATCACACCCAAGTGGTTCCTTGGGGTCTTAAAATTTACCCAATTATGTTCATGGTGGGAAATATCTAATAAAATAGTATTTGGACAAGTTATGGGGTAGTTTTATACTGTTATAATTTTTTTTACCCTTATTTACATGATTTAACCTTTAACCATGGTAAATAAAAATAATTACAGAAGTTACTATTCATAATGTCCTAAAATAAAAGTTACCTATTATAAAAAATTTAACCTTATGATTCCAAATATGGAATCCATTTTTTTAAATTAAAAACATATAATTGTAAAAAATTAATTTAAAATTAATTCTCGTTGTCAAAACAAAAAAAAACAGGTTTTTAAGAAGTAAAAACTATCAAAAGATTGACATGTTTTTATATCCAATTTAAATGTAAAATTACATAAAATGACCAAAATTGGATTAAATTATAAAAACTTAATCTAATTAAACATTAAAAAACTATTAAAAATATAATATAACTATATAAATAAATTAAATGAAAGGCAGTTTTGAATTAAAATGCAGTTTTTCTTCACTATTCATCAAAATAAAAATTTCATTAGAAAAATACCAAAATGTCATCCAAGTTAAATTTTGATGTCCCTATAAAAAATAAGAAGTTTATTATGAAAAATATAACTTATAAAATTAACAAAAACTATTTTTAAAAAGGGTTCACTATCAAAAGGCGGTAAAATTGTATTTTTTTTTTAAATACTTCTGTTTACCGAAAAATTGAATTTTTCTTATAAAATAACTAGAAAATATATAATATAAATTTAAAACATTACATTGAATATATTAAATATATATTTCACTAATAAAATCCATAAAGAGTGTTTTTATTATTTTATAGACTCACTTATTTTCATTTAAATAGTTTTTTTAGAAGGAAGTTAATATTATTCATACCTGTCATTGTAATGACTGGGTTATAATATTTAGTAATCACTTATACTAAGTATTATGTCAAATGAATTCAATAAAATTTACATGAAATTGTGTAAAACAAAATCTTAGTAAAGCTTTCCATATACTGCAAGGTAATACGGTGTTGCGTATAACACAAACTAATCTTGTTGTTGCGTACAACACAAGACATAAAAGAAATTAAAAACAATATATCTCATAAAATATTGGGGTGTTACATTATACCGCCCTTAAAATTAATTTCTCCCTCAAAATTATTTGGAGTTATAAAAGGTTTAATACTTGAAAGTTTCTTTCATAGAAACCCACATCCTAAAAAGGAATACTAAAACTTCATTTTAAAAAAAGAAAGTTAGAATCATTATGGTTACCCAAAGTAACTCTTCACTGGGTTTCCACACAGCAGAACATACATGGATATTAAATAAAAATATAACCATAAAATTATGATGGATAGTGATAGAGAACAAGTTTTGGAGAAATTTAACAACCAGAAATCCATAAATCTACGATGATTTAAGGGGCCATCTAATTCATTGAACAAGAATGTACTAGGACAACATTTTTTGTTTCAAGATAATTTTCCTAAAGTTGATGAATTTTTCATGAGAAGAAATACTTACTTGATTTCAGTACAATCTCACCATTGGTCGTTCCCTGAACAATTTCCACTACATCTCTTATTTAAAGAAATGAAGTTGAATTTTTCATTCTTGAAGTGTTAGAAGATCATGCGATAGAATGATAGGTCATTCCATCTATCTTAATAAAATGTTAGAACAGGTTATAAAATATGCATAAGTCCTCTTTTTAGTGAGATAATACATTAATATAACAATATTCAAATAGAATATAAATTATACTATCCATAAATGGATAACATTACAATCCTTCCAAAAACTAAAAATATAAAACTCTAGAAAGTGGTGAACTAGATCAACTTAACATTTGTCTCCCATATCTCATTTGGCAGTTCTTGGTTTCCACATTCCAAAAATAAAAATACCTTAATCATGTATTCTCTTAAAACATGACAATAACATAAATTATCGTAGAACCTTAGTGAAAACATGCATTCTGTCAAAATTAACTCCTTCCACACACCAAAAATACCAAAAATTCTATATACTCAAACCATGATATCAATTTTTCCTTATATCAGTCATGAGTTCATTAATACTATCAAACATTTCATTATCTACATATCCCTTTATTAGGAACTTATCATCACTTTTCCAAAATATTTCAATATTTTTTCATGGTTATCAGTACCATTCAACATATACTTTCAATTACTTAAGGACAAATAATAGTGTAACAATCCTTAGATGTTTCTTTATTCCATAATAGCACAAAATTAATTATTCAATATTATTCTTTATAATTGTGTAATCATTCCACTATCTTCTTAAAACTTTGACCGAGCTTCATTGTTTTATTCCTTAACACTTCTTTAATCTCATATATCATTTGTAGTCTCTTCATCATCAGTAACATAAATAATACCCATATGACCATACTGATTATCTTCATGAGACTTTTTCTTAGGGTATTGATTTTCATAATTCACATACATTCCACATTTAAAATATTTAACTATCATTGATGTCTTAGAAATATGATAATCCTTGTCCATTGTGTTAACTGAACCTTTTACTTTTCAATTACTGGATTTATGTCCTTCTTTTCCACACCCAAATCATCTTTAAGTTCCTTGGAAGAATTCTCCTTGATTCCTCTTCCCACAATATTTACATGAGAAAAATTGAATTTTTTTCCTCTATGATCACCATGAAACTCTATCTTTCTCTTATTAGATGGGTAAGGAAACTCACCAAAGTTTAAATTATTGATCATATTATGAGATTGCTGATTAGGCATAATAACAATGTTTCTCCTCCCAACACCCATTTAATTTGGTTTCTCATGAGAGATATCATTCTATTTTCCATCATATTCTCCATTAACATGAATCCTTCTATTTCCAGCCATTTTCCAAAACCCAAAAAGAATAGTGTGAGAGGAAAAAATCATACTAGGAAAACAACATAATCAAGGGGGGGTACTTTAAATCTCTAACATCTTAGTTTTAATCCTAGGTTATTCATAATTTTTACCAAAATTCTAGGATTGTAACCTATATTTATACTTAACCATAGGTAAATCCTCTTGGAACTGGACATACAGTGAAAGCCCCAAACATGTGGGTTTTTTAAAAAAAATCCACCGACATTCGAGGTGAACTTGTCGACATTGGTGAAGAGCAGCCCGGTCAAAGCTAAGGACCATGCATGAAGGGTTTTAAGCAAAAAATAAACTGTAAAAATACATGTTTTAATTATGAAGTTGTGCACGACGTCTTCTCAACGTTGGTGATCACTGCTCGAAGGATCCGAATTCGAATTCTTCTATATCATCCACATGTGCTTCAAGGAATCCATGGGAGTTTCCTTCATCGTAGTCCAGGTGCTAGAGCGAAATACCGATGATGCCTTCGACATTCCAACGATCACCGCATCCCTTTGCTAGCGATGCCTAAAAGAGAGCTCCATATGAGCTCCTTGGATATAGAGCATCTCTCTCTAGAGTGTGGTAGAGAGGTGAAGAGAGAGAAGCTCCATGAATAGTACATGGAAAAATACCCTCCACTTCAATTTATAGTTGTTAATTAAAATACCCGGTTTCACCTCGACATTTTATGACTACTAAACTGAGTCATAAATATTATAATCATTTACTTGTAATATATTAAAATATATTACGTGATAATAATTGAGTCATTATCTCGACTCGTCGCTCCCATAGATATTAATTGAACCTTGAATAATTTAATACTTTTCAATTAATATTTTTCATGTATTTACTAAAATTCATAAATAGATTTAAAAAATAAATTCAATACTCATAATTCTAAACTTGAATAATATGAATTTATTTATTGCATTAGTGATCATTTAACAATGGAAAAATTCTGGAACCCTATGGTGGGGCCCACTATTTCCAAAACTCCTATTCAACTAAATAGGGAAGATTCGTGAATACTCTATTATGTGTGACCTTCTAGGCCCTTATTTCGACAGTAGTGAATACTATTCGTAGTCCAAGATCAGGATCTAGAAACCCATCATGGACCCTGAAGAAATAAGGATTGTAACAACAGCGACAACCAACCTATGAACACGCACTATGTAATATAATCTCTATGTCTGTAATATCTCATAAAGCAAGACGCACTCATGTGTCGTCGTCCTTTTCTTGATTTATAGTTTATTCATTTAACTAGATAGATTTACCCTTGGCTGACATGGCCATGGTCTTATAAAGGTACTACCATCCATATCAACAGGGCCTGAGATATATTACTTCCATAACTCAAAAGTGACAAATCCTGTCTTGACCATTCAACCAATGTCATGCTACTAATGATGCACCCAACACAAACTACCTCACCATGAATTCATTGTTATGGTTTTTTTCTTTCATTAGAGTATGCAATCAAATGAAATGCATTGGTAAATATCTAAAGTCAAGAGACCATTACACATGATCGTAGATAGGAACATCTAATGACATCTGAAACATGTGGTGTTCCTAATGGAGTGTCAGTCCTCATGATCTCACTATTATAGACCACCAAGTGTGAACTTCACGAGAAGAAGTCTTAATGCCTATGAGACCCTAGCACCTCATGGTCATACATCTACTATCTCCAATCAGTAAAATGTATCTAGACCATAGAACATATATTTAATATTAATGACATAGTATCTATCGGTTCTCATTATAGCCTGGGAACTGCTATAACCTTTCGATACGACAATTAATATTTGGGCATTGACATTTCAATAGTGAACGCAGAAAATTATACACTATAATGGAAAGATGACATCATGCATAGATTATGTATAGACGATATGGTAATCAAAATCCCTGAATAGTTGGGTCTAGGGCACCCACTATTTCAACACTCCAACTTGCACTAAAGCCAACTTTCTAACCAAACTTGTTAGCCAATCACATGATGAACATCATGTTTCAGCAGAGTAACAACTTTAGCAACTAGGTCTCCCATAGTTTTGCTGCATGGCTATTCTGCTATAGCGACCTCATCTCTTTGAGTTAAACTACTCAAGAGATGGTATCCTGAGTATATGTCACTTTTTGTCCACTGTCATAGCTTGAAATCTTGGATAGTAAGAATATCATAATTTATATTATGATAATACTTTTCTTACCAGGTTTGATTCCAATAACTGGAACAGATTGTTGCATATCTGCTTCTTAGCATCCTTAAAAGCTATATCTTACTCGATTTTTGTAGGTATGTCTACCACTGGATTATATGATCTTGTCTCGCTCATAATCTCTGACTCCAATAGTAGATCTCTTGATCTATGGAAGACTAGTTTATATCTCCAAAAACAAGAATATTTTCTTCTCCACTTACAAGGTATATATCTTTTGTACTTTCTGAAGTATAATTAGATAGTTCTGACTACATCCCTAACACTGCTCCTGGATATAACTGATATTTTCCTATTTTAAATTATACCTTGGCAATATCGGTTCTTGTACATATCATGGAATATGTGATTGATCCATCACTCTGACTTATAGATTTCAACTCACCACATTTATCTCTTCCAATTTTATGTACATGTCAACATGGAAAGATTATTCCCTGTGACATAGGAAACAATTCATCTCTTGAATTGTTCCAACGTATATTTTTCAAAACAATGTCACTATATGTACAATTGACTAGGACCAAGCAAACAATAGATCTAGCTTAGTATATCATATTCCCTAGAACTTAGGTTTCTACTTTAAGTCAATCATTGGAGAGTAAATTTCAATTTGGTCTTAACTAACTGTGAGACCAATGTCTGTTTTCTATATGTTTCTGAACATATTTTGTTTAGAAAAACATTGATTCTCCCACTAACCTCATGTAAACACATGGTAAATAGTTTTTTTGCAAATGTATTTTCTATGATCATGTTTCTAACTTTAATCCTAAACCAGATTTTAGTAACTTGAAACCTTTATTAGTAATCTGTGATGTGACCATCCCTTTCTGGTTATGTCGTATAGACACCATCCATTATTGGTGGTCATGACATCCAATGCTAAATAAATTGATCATAGATATTAGCTATAATAAGTAAAATTATAACGGATTTAGGCATAACAACTTTGTCAAATCAGTCAAACCTTATTGGAACCATGATCATATCATCCATGTATCAACTCACTTAAATACCCACCACAGTATTCAAAATAATATGCCATTTTCACTTTGATACATGGAATCTATTAACTGAATTTTAGTTGGTATTATCAATTTTAGCTAATTTTCATATACTTATTAATTATAGGAAATATTATTCACATTTAATAATAGATCACCGAACCTGGTGAATATAAAAACCATCAACATGGTTTTATGCTTCCTACACAGTATGTGTCTCTGGAACATACTTTGTTCCACATGTGCTTGTGGAACTAGTTCCTATGCCAACTATTTTGTACATCTTCAGCATTGACTAAACACAAGACAACATATCTCCCACTATCTCTAATAGATATTTTCACCCTTATATAGATATGTAGTAATTTATTTGGCTAAAACGTTTCTACCTTAGGGATTTATGTAATATCCTAAGCAATCATTAGGAAAAGTACCTTAGATACACAATGTGTTCATCTTGATGCACGTTTGTTTGTATTCGAACAAACTATTTTCATCCAAACACATGTCCCTATCACATAATGGATTTCTATCATACTATGACTCGTATGATATCCATTTTTCATTATATTTGGCATATGGTTGTGGGATATCATTTTTATTTGCAAAGCATTTCATGAAATATAATTGAAGTTTCTGCTAATTGCAACATTGATATTACTTACATCAATTATTTGATGTATAAAATGTGCATTTAAGAATTACTCCACGCTACATTTTGTTGATCAATGTTGATATGAAAGACTTCATCATCAATCCTCCTCATTAACATCAAGTTTGTGATGTCGATAAGGTAATGTGCATTTAGAAATTGCTCCATGCTATATTATCATGATTGATGAATTCTTGGTCGAGATATTCTTCGGTATCCCAACCTGAAGAAACTCATATCTCCTGACCATGCATATAATTCACTTTGATATTCCTTAATTACTTAAAGGAATATTATGAAGTATATATACCTCTATCTTATACATATAATAATTCATGCTTACTAGTTGAACTATTTCCAAATGCATTGTGACATACCTTTATTTCTAAAGTCTCCTTTTTCCAAACTAAAGATGCCGATAATACCAAATGTATTTAGTTGTGCCGAGCTTAAATACCATACTTGGTATATTTATGATGTCCATTTTTAGTATTACTTGAAAAAGAATTATCCTTCCACAATTGGGTATAAGTCTTAAATTTATATTCATCACTAATTGCCTATGATTCATGTATTACTGAACTAGTGATTGAGTTTACCAAAAACAACATTTATTCCAGAAACTAAAATAATTTCTCCTTGCATCTAAGGACACATGAGATTAATGTTTGTGGTTACACTCAATAAATAGTTCAACACAAATCTTTCACTTGGCAATTAAATAAGTTGTTTACTTTTCACCATTGGCCTATGCATCACCCTTTCATAGCCACTTAGAGAATAAACCTAACTTCAAGTAAGGTTTCTATACTAAATTTGTTATTGTATTTAAATACACATATGTAAAAATCATATAGTATTAAATATCCAAGTAGAAAAAGGAAACATTACATTGATGAATATGCATGATTTAGAAGTGGAAACTTGCTTATTTAAATCAGTTTGTGACTTTTAAACTTCCATAGTATTATTTTATAATATGAAATGAAAATAACCATTGTTAATACCTAATTAATTGAAGTACATTGTGAATGTGCCATTAGCATTAAATTATTTTGACTGTTCTGCATTGTCTTTCAATTTATTCACCATAAGAATTAATGATAAAACTATCTTTGAATTCTTATTCACTTAGAGAGCCTTAACTGGAATGGTAATGAAGAGTTTAATCAATATTTTTTTGGTTTTTGTTACTTAAAATGAAACTAGAGTAAAAAAGGTGAAATGATATGAGAAAGGGATCCATTTAAATACCATGATCAATCTTTCAATTTTCACATTCTGGGGTAATCACCACCTTATTCATATCATTTTTTTGCTTTCTCCTTTCAAACATCTCAGAGATGAGACTTCATGTTTTATCATCCATGTCTTGGTGTAGTGACTGCAACTGAAAGTAGACGTTTATGAAAGCATAATGATATAACTATCATATGCTTTATACATTAGTCTCCTATAAGAAATTTTCACCCTTTCTTCTTGAGGTAGTTTAATAGTGTGGGGGCCACTAACACCTTGAGTTTCCTATATCATAGTACTATGCACATGTGCCTATACTATTCATGGATACTCATGTCAGTGTGGACATTTACTTTGTCCATTATAATATCACAGTTTTAATCTTGTGTTATAACTTACTATTTTTTCTACAAAAATGAATTTTAGCAGATTAGTTCCTTTTATCTAAATTACCAGTTTAGACATTTTTTATTAATTACTTAAATCATTTTATTTCTCCCACTATTTTATCGGATTCTAGGAACCCTCTATGCTAGAATAGAAATACTATATTGCTTGAGTATTCTAGTGGCACGGATCCCAGTACCACCCCTCATAGTATACAAGTTATGTCTACACTGCTATTTAGAGGGTTCTAGGTAGGCTTTTGGCTGGCCAACCGCTTTAACTTGCGGCTCCTCGATCGGTTGAGTGAAGTCCCAGCTTCTAAAAATAAGAACTTGATTTACTCAATGCTTGGATTTAAAATTAAAACAAGATAGATATGGATATATCATTACTGCAATTTTAGTTAAGTCCACCCATCATTCTTATAAGGACTCCGCGGTAGTAAGAGACACCCACAACTATGGCATGACTGACACCTCAAACAGCTGGTTTTGTCCAAACTTGAATGACGGAAGGCAATTATGACTTAATATATATTTGGGGGTTTTATTATTTTTAATGTGATTAATGAAATCATTTTCAATTTTTATAAGCATGTACTATGTGATCTCACTCACAACTGACCGTACAAGAAATAGAAATTTCATCACGTCACAGGTTCATTTTATCTTGCATGCTTGTTTATTATTAAACTATGTGATCTCACAATAAATTACACACACACAAAAATAATAAACCACGAAAAAATAAAATGAACACCTGATCATGAGCTGGTTCTAATGGTTGATTCATTGAGTGAATAACGGACTAACCACAACCCTAAGGATAAGTACCTTTAGTTGTGTGTCTTGCAACTTGAACAGCAACGTCATCTCATCCATTGCATCCAACTCCTGTCTGTTGCATCATCGTCACTTGGCGCGAAGTGTGTCATACATCAGCTCGTTATTATATAATTGTACTTGCACGTAGGTGAGGGGTCTTGGGGTATAAAATACAACTCTGAGAATGGACGTGCAAGCCCTTATACATATAATGACACTTGAGACGACACACATATCGTCTTTTATTTAATTAAAATAATTATTAAAAACAATGGAATAATTAAATAAATTAATTAAAATAAAAAAATACCAGAAAAACCATCGGTCGGCCTCCATCTCATGATCATCATACGCATTAAACTCACGTATAATAATTAAATGCAAAATAAAAATTAAACTTGCATTAAATAAATTATGAGGGAATTTAATCAAATTAAAAACTTCACTCTTGTTTTTAATTCAATTTAAAATTGCTCTGTCTTGATTTAATTAATTTAATTTTAAAACTAAAATTAAATTAATTAATTAAATTAATTAATTTTTTTAATTAAACACCAATTAAATTAATGACGCTGCATTCATTTTAATAACCAAAATTATTTTTTTAGTTAATTTAATTATCAACTATAATTAAATTAATTAATTAATTTAATTTTTTGATTATTTTAAAATAATTGTTCCCATTAAACATCATGCAGGGGCGTTATGGGCTGGGCCGGTCTACCCAAGCCCATTCCGGGTTGGTTTGACCCATCCAAATTTATTACGTGGTAGAGCGAGTTACCTGCCCACTAAGAGGACTTGGGCGACGATGGATTCCCCTCCCTCTGGCCTACTCCCTTCCATTATTGAACTGTGGGCCACCCCAACAGTCACCTGCTAGCCTCTTCCCTTCCCGCTGCACCAAGTCGTCACCTCCTCTGTCCTCCCAAACTAGCACTACAACACAGAGGCTGAAGCCACCTGCACCTGGTGCCCCACAGTGCCATGACACACCCCCTTTGCCAGCCTCGTGCACACCTGGTGGAAACCCACACCCGGTCACCACCCCGGGAACCCCGCACCTCGACCCCTGCGTGTAGCAGCGCCCCAGATCTACTCTTCTCCTGCCGAGTCTGCGCATCCTGCACCCCGGTGCCCCACCGCCCAACCTCTCCCATGGAGCCACACCTGGTTGGCCTCCCTCCCTTGTGGAGAGGCACAGTAGTGCACAGAAACAGGGCATTGCACCCCACGGGCCACTCCTAGGCCACAAATCTGCGACACCCATCTCCCCACGCACAGGCCGACATTGCACCCAGCCCTAAACTGGCACCCCAGGACACCCCTCCTCGGGTCTTCCCCTTGGCTGCACAGCCTTCCAACCTCCCTGCATGCGTTCCCCGCATGCGCTCCCTGGCCCGTGTGTGGACATCCCACACAGGCGGCATCCTCCTCTAGAAGACTGCCTCCCGTAGTGCGCATTTGGAAGCGCAGCGCCCTAGGCTAGCACCATGCAGCATGCACCTTCCACCAGTTCAGCTGATCATCTCTCGGACCGCTGCATCGGTGCCCCATGGTGCCCCTGCCACCCGTGGACAGCCCGCTAGGCTGTCTCCATCCACCCAGCCACCGCCTCGGGACGGTGTTATGGACTGGCCTCCTCCCTCAGGTAGAGTGGCACACCACACTGATCTCAGCCAGCATGCACCACCATGGACCAGGGAACCGAGTGTGCAGCGGAATCCCCAAACAGGTGGGTTTTTTTAAAAACAATTCCACCAACGTTTGACGTGAACTTGTCGATGCTGGTGAAGATAGGAACGATAAAATCCTAGGACCACATGTGAAGGGTTTTAAGCACAAAATAAACCATAAAAATACATGCTTTAATTTTGAAGACACAGACGACGTCTGCTCATCATTGGCAATCACTAATCGAAGAATCCAAAGATGAATTCCTCTAGATCGTCCACACGCACTTCAAGAAATTTTTAGGAGCATCGTTCATCGTAGTCCGGGTGCTAGTGTGGAATATTGATGATGCCTTCGGTGTTCCAATGATCATTTCATCTCTTCGCTAGTGATGCCCAAAAGAGAGCTCCATCCGAGCTCGTTGGATGTAAAGAATCTCTCTCTAGAGTGTGCGAGAGAGGAGAAGAGAGAGAAGCTCCATGAATAGTACTTATCAAAATCCCCTCCTCTTCAATTTATAGTGGTTAATTAAAATATCCGGTATCGCCTCGCCGACCCCGAATACATAAAGCACTATGAACGAAATTTTATGACTACTAAATTGAGTCATAAATATTATAATCATTTACTTTTAATATATTAAAATTTATTATGCGATAATAATTGAGTCATTATCTTGAATCATCACTCCCATAAATATTAATTGAACCTTGAATAATTTAATATTCATCAATTAATATTTTTCATGTATTTACTAAAATTCGTAAATACATTTAATAAACAAATTCAATAGTCATTATTCTAAACTCGAATAATATGAATTTATTTATTTCATTGGTGATTGTTTAACATTGGACAAATCCCAAACCCCTATGGCGGGGCACACTATGTCCAAAACTCATATTCAACTGAATAGGGCAGATTCTTGAAGATGTTATTGTGTGTGACCCTCTAGGCCCTTATTTTGACAGTAGTGAATTGAATTCACAGACCAAGAGTGGGATCTAGAAACTCATCATGGACCATGAGGAAATAAGGATTTTCACAATAGAAACAACCAACCTACGAACACGCACTGTGTAATATAATCTCTTTGTCTATAATATCTCATAAAGCAGGATGCACTCACATGTCATCTCCTTTTTATTGCTTTATATTTTTTTGATTTAACTGGAAGGATTTACCCTTTACTGCCATGGACATGGTCTTATAAAGGTACTACCATCCATATCTACATGGCCTGAGATATATTACTTCCATAACTCGGAAGTGAAAACTCCTTTCTTGACCATTCAACCAATGTCATGCCACCAATGACGCATCCAACACAAACTACCTCACCACGACTTCATTTCTATGGTTTTCATCTTGCATCAAAGTACACAATCAAATGATATACATTGGTAATGATATCAAGTTAGGATACCATTACACATGATCGTAGATAGGAACATCCAATGACACCTGAAACATGTGGTGTTCCTATTGGCGGGTCAGCCCTCATGATCTCACTATTAGAGATCACCAAGTGAGAACTTCACGAAAAGAAATATCAATGCCTATGAGCCCCTATCACCTGATGGTCAGACATCTACTTTGTCCAATCAGTAAGATGTATCTAGACCATAGAACATATATTTAAGATTAATTTCATAATATCTATAGGTTCTCAGTATAGCCTGGGAACTGCTATAACCCTTTGATGTGAAAATTAATATTTGGATATTACCATTTCAATAATGGATGTAGAAAATTATACACTATAATGGTAAGATGACATAATGCATAGCTTACTGTATACACGATATGGTAATCAAAAGCACTGAATAGTTGGGTCTAGGGCACCCACTATTTCAACTCTCCCACTTGAACTAGAGCTAACTTTATAACCAAACTTGTAAGCCACTCACATGATGAACATCATGTTTCTGATGAGTAACGGCTTTAGATGCTGGGTCTTCCATGGTTCCTCCACCTGGCTATTCTTCAATAGTGACCACATCTCTTTGAGTTAAACTACTCAAGAGATTGTATCCTGAGTATATCTCACTTTTTTTCCACTATCATAGCTTGACATCTTGGACAGTAAGAATATAATAATTTATATTATGATAATACTTTTCTTACCAAGTTTGATTCCATGAACTGGAACATATTGTTTCATATTTTCTTCTTAGCTGCCTTAAAAGTTGCATCGTACTTGGTTTTTGTCGGTATGGCTACCACTGGATTATATGAGCTTGTCTTGCTCATCATCTCTAACCATAATAATAGATCTCTTGATATATGGAAGACTAGTTTGTATCCCAAAAAACAAGTATCCTTTCTTCTCCACTTACCAGGTACATATCTTTTGTACTTGCCGAAGTACCGTTAGATAGTTCTGACTACATCCCTTTCAATTCTTCTGGATATAACTAATATTTTCCTATTGTAAAATATACCTTGGAAATATCGATTCTTGTACATACCATGGCATACGTGATTGATCCATCACTCTGACGTATGGATTTCAACTCACCACATTTATCTCTTCCAATGTCATGGACATGTCAACATTGAGAGATTATTCCCTATGGCATAGGCAACAATTCATCTCTTGAATTGTTCCAAAGTGTATTTTTCAATACAATGTCATTATATGTACAATTGAATAGGACCAAGAAACCTATAGATCTACCTTAGTAGATCATGTTCCCTAGAACTTAGGTTGCTACTTTAAGTCAATCATTGGAGAGTAAATTTCATTTTGGCCTTAACTAACTGTGAGACCAATGTCTGTTTTCCATATGTTTCTGAACATATTTTGTTTATAAAAACATTGGTTCTCCCACTAACCTCACGTAGACACATGGTAAAAAAAATTTCATCTATGATCATGTTGCTTAATTTAATCCTAAACCAGATTTTAGTAACTTGCATCCTTTATTAGAATTCTGTGATGTGACCATACCTTTCTGGTTGTGTCTTATAGACACCATCCACGATTAGTGGTCATGACATCCAATGATAAATAAATTGATCATAGATATTAGCTATGATAAGTAAAATTCTAACGGATTTAGGCATAAAAACTTGGTCAAATTAGTGAAGCCTTATTAGTACCAAGCTTATACCATCCATGTATCAACTCACTTGAATACCCACCATAGTATTCAAAATAATAGTCCCTTTTCACTTTGATACATGGAATCCATTAACTAAATTTTAGTTGGTATTATCAATTTTAGCTAATTTCCATATAATTATTAATTGTAGGAAATATTATTCACATTGAATAATAGATCATCGACCGTGGTGAATATAAAAACCATCACCATGGTTTTATTCTTCCTATGTAGTATGTGTCTCTGGAACATACTTTGTTCCACATGCTCTTGTGGAACTATTTCTTATTCCAACTATCTTGTGAATCTTGATCATTGGCTAAACACAAGTCAACATAGCTCCCACTATCTCTAATAGAGATGTGCACCCTTATATAGATATGTAGTCCTTTAATTGAATACAACTTTTCTACCATAGGGATTTATGTAATATCCTAAGCAATCATTAGGATAAGTACCTTAGATGCCCAATGTGTTTATCTTGATGCACGTTTGTTTATATCTGAACAAACTATTTGCATCAAAACACATGTCCTTATGACATAATGGATTTGTATCATACTATGACTCGTATGATCTCCATTTTTCATTATAGTTGGCATATGGTTGTGGGATATTGTTGTTATTTGCAAAGAATTTCATGAAATATAATGGAAGTTTCTGCTAATTGAAACATTGATATTACTTACATCAATTCTTTGATGTATAAAATGTGTGTTTAAAAATTAATCCACACTACATTTTGTTGATCAATGTTGATATGCAAGACTTCATCATAAATCCTCCTCATTAACAACAAGGTTGTGATGTCAATAAGGTATTATGCATTTAGAAATTTCTCCATGCTACATTATCATGATTTATGAATGCTTGGTCGAGATATTATTCGGTATCCCAACCTGAAGAAACTCATATCTCTGCACCATTCATATACTTCACTTTGATATTCCTTAATTACTTAAAGGGATATGATAAAGTATATATACCTCTAGATTATACTTGGAATAGTTCATGCTTACTAGTTGAACTATTTCCAAATGCTTTGTGACATACCTTTATTTCTAAAGTCTCCTTTGTCCAAACAAAAGACATTGATAATACCCAATGTATTTAGCTACGCCGAGCTTAAATACCATACTTGGTATATTCATGACATCTATTTTTATTATTACTTGAAAGAGAATTGTGTTGCCACAACTGTGTATAAGTCTTAAATTTATATTCAACACGAATTTCCTATGATTCATGTATTACTGAACTAGTGATTGAGTATACCAAAAACAACATTCATTCCAGAAACTGAAAGAATGTCTCCTTGTGTCCAAGGACACATGAGATTAATTTTTGTGGTTATACTCAATCAATAGTTCAACAAAAATCTTTCACTTGGAAATTAAAGAAGTCGTGTACTTCTCACTATTGGCCTAGGCATCACCCTTTTGTAGCCACTTGGAGAATACACCTAACTTCCAGTAAGGTTTCTATACTAACTTGGTTATTGTATTTAAACACACATATGTAAAAAACACATAGTATTAAATATCCAAGTAGTAAACAAAAACATTACATTGATGAATATGACTGATGTAGAAGCAGAAACTTTCTTATTTAAATCATTTTGTGGATTTTAAACTTCTATAGTATTATTTTATAATATGAAATGCAAATAACCATTTTTAATACCTCATTAATTGAATTACATCACAAATGTTTCATTTTCATTAAATTCTTTTCATCATTCCGCATTGTCTTTCAATTTATTCACCATAAGAATTAATGGTAAAAATATCTTTGAATTCTTATTCACTTGGTGAGCCTTACCTGGAATGGTAATGAAGCGTTTATTGAATTTTTTTTTGTGTTACTTAAAATGAAACTCGAGTAAAAAAGGTTAAATGATATGATAAGGGGATCCATTTAAAGATCATGATCAATCTTTCAATTTGCACATTCTGGTGTAAACATCACGTTATTCATATCATTGCTTTGACTTCTCCTTACAAACATCTCAGAGATGAGACTTCTTGTTTTATCATCCATGTCCTAGTGTAGTGACCACAACTGACACCAGACATTGATGAAAGCATAATAATTTAACTATCATATTATTTTTACATTAGTCTCCTTCAAGAAATTTTCACCATTTCTTCTTGAGGTAGTTTAACAATGTTGGGGACACTAACATCTTGAGTTTTCTATATCATAGTACTATGCGCATGTGCCTATACTATTCATGGATACTCATGTCAGTGTGTACATTTACTTTTTCCATTATAATATCACAGTTTTAATATTGTGTTATAACTTTCTGTTTTTTCTACAAAAAAGAATTTTAGAAGATTAGTCCATTTTATCTGAATTACCAGTTTGGACATTTTTTATTAATTACTTAAATCATTTTATGTCTCCCACTATTTCATCATATTCTAATAACCCTCTGTGCTAGAATCAAAATACTATGTCTCTTGAGTATTCTAGTGGCAAGGATCCTGGAACCACCCCTCATAGTATACAAGTTATGGATAGACCACTACTTGGAGGGTTCTAGGCAGGCTTTTGGTTGGCCGACCGCTTTAACTTGCGGCTCCTCAATCTGTTGAGTGAAGTCCCAGTTTTTAAAAATCAGAACTTGATTTACTCAATGCTTGGATCTAAAATTACAACAAGCTAGATATGGATATATCATTGATGAAATTTCAGTTAAGTCAATCCATCATTCTTATAAGGACTCCTCGGTAGTAAGAGGCACCCTTGGCTATGGCATAACCGGCACCTCAAATAGCCAGTTTTGTCCAATCCTCAATGACGGAAGGCTATTATGACTTAATATATCTTTTATGGTTTTATTATTTTTAATGTGACGAATGAAATCATTTTCTATTTTTATAAGCATGTACTATGTCATCTCACACACAACTGACCGTGCAAGAAATAGAAATTTCATCACATCACATGTTCATTTTATCTTGCATGCTTATTTATTATCATACTATGTGATCGTAAAATAAATTACACTCACAAAAAAATAATAAACCATGCAAAAATAAAATGAACACCTGATCATGAGTCAGTTCTAATGGTTGATCTGTTGAGTGAATAACGGACCTACCAAAACCCTAAGGATAAGTACCTTTAGTCTTGTGTCTTGCAACTTGAACTGAAACGTCTGCTCATCCATTGCATCCAACTCATGTCTGGCACGTCGCTTTCACTTGGCACAAAGTGTGTCATATTTCATCTCGTCATTATACAATTGTACTCACATGCAGGCGAGGGGGTCTCGGGGTATAAAATACAACTCTGAGAATGGACGCGCAAGCCCTTATACATATAATGAAACTTGAGACAACACATATATAATATTTTATTTAATTAAAATAATTATTAGAAACCATGAAATAATTAAATAAATTAATTAAAATAAATAAATACCAGAAAAAACATCGGTTGGTCTCCAGCTCATGATCAGCATACGCATTAAACTCGCGTATATTAATTAAATGCAGAATAAAAATTAAACTTGCGTTAAATAAATTCTGAGGTCATTTAATCAAATTAAAAACTTAAATCTTGTTTTTAATTCAATTTAACATCGTTCAGTCCGGATTTAATTAATTTTATTTTAAAACTAAAATTAAATTAATTAATTAATTTAATTTAACACCAATTAAATTAATGAAGTTGCATTCATTTTAATAACAAAAATTAATTTTTTAGTTAATTTAATTATCAATTGTAATTAAATTAATTATTTTAATAAATTTTTTGATTATTTTAAAATAAATGATCCCATTAAACTTTAGGCAGGGGCGTTCTGGACTGGGCCAGTCTGCCCAAGCCCATTCCGGGCTGGGTTTACCTGTCCAAATTTCTTACACGGTAGAGCGAGTTACCTTCCCTCTAAGAGGCCATGGGTTGCGATGACCTCCCCTCCCTCTAGCCTACTTCCTTCCATCATGGAACTGCATGCCACCCCAGCACTCATCTGCTGGACTCCTCTCTTCCCTCTGGAATAAGTCTTCACCTCCTATGTCCTCCCAAACTAGCGCAGCAACACAAAAGCCGAAGCCACCTACACCCGGTGCCCCACAGCACCGCAACACACCCCGTTCGTGAGCCTTGTGCACACCTGGCAACAACCCACACCTAGTCACAACCCCGGGAACCCCGCACCTCGACCCCTGCATGTAGAAGCGCCCTAGGGCTACTCTTCTCCTGCCGAGTCGGTGCGTCCCGCACCCTGTCACCCCGCTGCCCAGCCTTTCCCATGGAGCCTCACCTGGTTGGCCTCCATCCCTTATGGAGAGGCACTGCAGTGCACAGAACTAGGGCACCTCACCCCATGGGCCACTCTGAGGACACTCATCTGCGGCACCCATCTCCCTGCGCACAGGCTGACATCACACCCAGCCCAGCACTGGCACCCTAGGACACCCCTCCTATGGTCTTTCCCTCAGCTACACAACCTTCCGACCACCCTGCATGCGCTCCCTGGTCCGCGTGCGGACATCCCGCATAGGCGGCATTCTCCTCCAGTAGTCTGACTCCCGCAGTGCGCCCATGGAAGCGCAGTACCCTAGGCTAGCCCCATACAGCGTGCACCTTCCACTAGGTCGGCCGACCATCTCTCAGACCACTACACTGACACCCCACGGTGCCCCTACCGGCCGTGGAAAGCCCCCCAGGATATCTCTATCCACTCGACCAGTGCCTCAGGCCGGTGTTATGGACCGGCCTCCTCCCTCATGTAGAGAGGCGCGCCACACCGATCTCAGCCATCCCGCACCACCACGGACCTGGGAACTGGGTGTGTAGCAGAAGCCCCAAACAGGTGGTTTTTTTAAAAAAATTCCACCAACGTTCGATGTGAACTTGTCGACGTTGGTGAAGAGAAGCCCGGTCAAAGCCGAGGACCACACGTGAAGGGTTTTAAGCACAAAATAAACCGTAAAAATACATGGTTTAATTTTGAATCCGCAGATGACGTCTACTCATCGTTGGCGATCACTGTTTGAAGAATCCAAATTTGAATTCCTCTAGATCATCCACAAACACTTCAAGGAATTCGTGGGATCACCGTTTATCATATTCTGGGTGATAGTGCGGAATACCGATGATGCCTTCGACGTTCCAACGATCACTGCATCGCTTTGCTAGCGATGCCTAAAAGAGAGCTCCATATGAGCTCCTTGGATGTAAAGCATCTCTCTCTAGAGAGTGAGAGAGAGGAGAAGAGATAGAATCTCCATGAATAGTACTTAGCAAAATCCCCTCCTCTTCAATTTATATTGGTTAATTAAAATACCCAGTATCGCTTCGCCGGTCCCAAATACATAATGCACTATGAACGACATTTTATGACTACTAAACTGGGTCATAAATATGATAATCATTTACTTGTAATATATTAAAATATATTACATGATAATAATTGAGTCAGTATCTTGACATGTCACCCCCATAAATTTTAATTAAACCTCGAATAATTTAATATTCGTCAATTAATATTTTTCATGTATTTACTAAAATTCGTTAATACATTTAATAAATAAATTCAATACTCATTATTATAAACTCGAATAATATGAATTTATTTATTGCATTGGTGATCGTTTAACTTTGGAAAAATTTCAGACCCCTGTGGTGGGGCCCACTATGTCCAAAACTCCTATTCAAATGAATAGGGAAGATTCTTGAATATGCTATTGTGTGTAACCCTCTAGACCCTTATTTCAATAGTAGTGAATAGTATTCACAGACCAAGAGTGGGATCTAGAAACCCATCATGGACCCTGAAGAAATAGGGATTGTCACAACAGCAACAACCAACCTACGAACATGCACTGTGTAATATAATCTCTTTGAATTTAATATCTCATAAAGCAGGACCCACTCACGTGTCATATCCCTTTTCCTGCTTTATAGTTTGTTGATTTAACTGGATGGATTTACCCTTGACTATCATGGCCATGGTCTTATAAAGGTACTACCATCCATATCACATTGGCATGAGATATATTACTTCCATAACTCGGAAGCGAAAACTCATTTCTTGACCATTCATCCAATGTCATGCCACTAATGACACATCCAACACAAACTACCTTGCCATGACATCATTGCCATGGTTTTCGTCTTGCATCAAAGTACGCAATCAAATGACATACATTGGTAATGATCTTAATTTAGGAGACCATTACACATGATTATAGATATAAACATCCAATGACACCTGAAACATGTGGTGTTCCTATTGGCGGGTCAGCACTCATGATCTCACTATTAGAGATCACGAAGTGTGAACTTCATGAGAATAAATCTCAATGCCTATGATCCCCAGCACCTAATGGTCAGACATCTACTTTGTTCAATCAGTAAGATGTATCTAGACCATAGAACATATATTTAAGATTAATTTCATTGTATCTATAGGTTCTCATTATAGCCTGGGAACTACTATAACCTTTCGATACAACAATTAATCTTTGGACATTACCATTTCAATAGTGTATACAGAAAAGTCTACACTATAATGGTAAGATGACATCATTCATAGCTTACTGTATACATGATATGGTAATCAAAATCACTGAATAGTTGGGTTTAGGGCCCCCACAATTTCAACACATCCCTATACATACCTTATAAATATTTCTAGTTATCTCACTAAAGTTTTTTGCATCCTAGTTTCCAAAAGTTGACTAAACCTCAGCTCAGATACCAACTTTAACGACCCAAGATTGACGTACATGGACATTACATTTATTTTTCAGATTACTTAATACATTAAAAAAATATAATCCCAAAGACCATATTAGTTTACTGTCTTTGGAAACTTGGAACATAATATTCTATCTTTGTGAAATATCTTCAACATCTCCCATAAAGATCTTCCCCTTTTGTTTTCCTACCTAAATTTTTTATTTATATCCTAGGGAAAATAAAACATAGAAAGGGTGAGCTCAAATGCTCAGTAAGGGTAAAAATTGTGGACATAAAACAAACCATAAACATAAGAATGTAAAAAATATAAACATAATGTTTAATTATCAAAATCATGACCTTTTAAATAAATCTTGGTAGTATGTAGATCATAGAACATAAAGGAACATTAACCATGATAAAATAGCATTGGAATAAAACACGGAATTGGGGAAAACAAATAATAACATAATATGATTTCCATAGTTTACCAGGAATAACTTTTAAGACCATCATAGTGGACGAATTCCATTACCTAACTGGGTTTACTTGTCATTTCAGTCGTGTATTACTGAACAAGATTTACTTGTCATTACATCCCTATATTACTGAACTAGATTAACTTACCATTTCAGTCATGTTTATCTCATGAGATATAAATATTTACCCAATGCACTGGAGGGATATGTAGGTCCCACCCATCTCATAGTGAAATTATTCATACATGTGCCTCAAAAATATAAATCATTCATTATAGCATAACCTAAGAAATAAAATGGGCTTCTTAAACATCATTCCATCATAATCCATATAAAATAAATGGATTTCATAAAAACTATTCCATCATAAAAACAATAAAATAAAATTATTAATAGGGATATAAACATAACCCTATTTCAACATAGATAGAAAATAATTTTGATGAAATACTAACTTAATTCCTGAGGAAATTATCCTTTCTTTTTCAAAAATGTTTTCTTTTATCAAAATGACATAGAATTTTAAAAGAAAAGAATTTAGTTGAAAATAATATTGAAACCATGTAAATGAAACTTCATGGAAATAATGTTCCATGAAACTATAAAAAATCTATTCATGTTGTATAAGTTAAAAAACATTGTCCTTGTACTTTTGCTGGAAAAGTCAAAAAGTACCTCAAATCGAATAACGACAAAATATTCCTTTCATGACATTTAATAAAAATTAACCAAAGGGTAAAAGTAACTTTAAATAATTTTAGAAGTATATAAATAATATTACATACTTAAAAACATGGATTTGGATGATAAATATAACTGAGTAAATACTTATGTATAAACAATCTCGAATAAAAAGGAGATTGCAAAATTATCCATTACCTTAGGTCTGATTTATTATGTATGTGTCTAAAACTAATGTATATTAGGTTTAAAAATGTTATTAACTTGTAACAGAACCATATTAATATCTATGATATAATATATGATTCACTTATGACTTTATATTACTCATTTATTTATCAATTCCATGTTAAACAACGTTTTGGGTAATAATCATTTTATTTATCGTACGTCTTCTGACTTGTTATTCTTGATCTTATTACATATATCATTATTTAATTGATTTTATAAAATAAAACTTGATTTATATATCATAAATATTCAGTATATAAATATGTATATAATATATGGATAAATGAAATGGAATACACCATTCATGGAGATGGTAGGTTGTACGTACGCATGAACGTTGTTTCTGTTTTCTTATTGAATTGAATGGAAGCAAGTAAATGACATATATATATATAAATACATAGCATTATTATGTAATATATTTCATTCTTATTTATTATATATACTTTATAATCATTCTTTAATGGTTAACGTGGAGAATGAATCTCATCACGTAGTGGAGACGGTATGCCATACATACGCACGAGCGATGATATCATTCACTTAATGGTTAAATGGTATAGAATTGGATGGAATATTAACTATAAATAATAATTATCATGTTTTATTCATTATTTAAGTCCATTATAATCATAATTATACTGATCTAAATTAATTATTGTTGAATAAAAAATTACACCGCGGTGTGGAGACAGTATGTCATACATACACATTCATGGTGATATTGTTATTCATAGAATGGATAAAAGAATATATAAGGTTTTATAATAATTATAATAACATATAAAAATTTATAAGATACTATATTTATTACTTTAGTTTGGGAACAACATAATAATAGGAAGTATAATAAGAAAAGAATTTTGAAAGAGGTGATAAAACAATTACCTCTTTTTTGAGTATCTTATTTTGATTTTCACAAAAGGTCTCCCTAAGATGGATTTATACCCAAATATTGGCCTCTAGGATAAATTGAGGTACGTTTGGAGAGGAAATGTACATGTTTTTTCCAATAAAAATTCCTTTAGAGGTGTGATTAAAAAGAAGGATAGTTTTCCTTTTATAAGAGAGGAGGGGAACCATTAGAAAGTATTTAAATATTAATTTATTATAAATTTAGTTTATGTTTATAATGGTCCCAAACTCTTTTATTTAGAATATAAGATGATTATGGGTCTAAATAATCTCAAAAAAATTGGTTTTATATATGTTTATGACACAAAATTAGACTTATCTTTTAGCTTTAACCCTTAGTTAAAAACATTAACTCTTACCATGTCTTCTTGTATTTTTATAATATATGGTTATTATAGTTACTATAAAATTCCAATCGAACCAAAAGTGGATAATTAATGACATTTTTAACATTATATATGTTATTTGGTCGAATTTTTTATTTTTAGGACTGTTATATCATTTAATAAAGTAGTATTTTTAAAAAAACTCATTTATGTCAATTTTGACACAATTTAGTAATTGATATTTCTTAAAGTCATAATAACTTCATTAATTCTAAAAAAATACATTAAATATAATATAACATGTCATATTAATCCATAAAATTATTCTATGGCATCATAATGTCAAAATTATATTTATTTTAATATTTATAATATCTTTTATTTCAATTCTTCATTAATAAGGTAATCACTGCATCATCATTGCGTCATAAATAAATTTATTTATTTAATGTATAAAAATTATAAATAAAATAACATGATCTAGGTAATATTTTTAGCTTTATAATTACTATTTATAGTCAAATAAATTAGTTATATAACCCTATACTAAAGTTGTTTTAGTAAAATATACGTGTTTATGTTATATTTCTCTTTAATTTAAATTAAAAATTCTAAAAGGTCATTATCACACCCAAGTGGCTTCATGGGGTATTAAAATTAACCCAAAGATTTTAATGGTTGTAAATATCTCATACAATAGTATTAGGACACATTTTAGGGTATATTTATTTTATTATAATATTATTTTTTACCCATACTTACCAGATTTACCTTTTAACCTTGGTAAATAACATTAATTAGTGAAGTTACTATTCATAATGTCCAAAAATAAAATGTACCTATTTAAAAAATTTGTACCTTATGATTCCAAATAAAGAATTAATTTTTCTAAATTCAAAATACAAAATTGGAAGAAATTAATTTAAAATTAATTCTCGTTGTCAAAACCAGAAAGTGGGGTTTTAAAAAGTAAAAACTATCAAAAGATTGACATGTGTTTATATCCAATTTAAATATGAAATTACTTAAAATGAACAAAATTGGATTAAATTATAAAAACATAATCATTTTAAACTTAGAACTAATTAAAAAGATAATCTAAATATATAAACAAATTCGATGAAAGACAATTTTGAATTAAAATGCAGTATTTTCACTAATCATCAAGTTATGAATTTCATCAGAAAAATACCAAAATTTAAACCAAGTTAAATTTTGATGTCCTGATTCCAAAGAAGAAGATTATTTTGTCAAATAGAACTTTTAAAATTGTCAAAAACTATATTTAAAAATAGTTCTCCATCAAAAGGCGGTAAAACTGTATTTTTTTGAAAAATACTTGTTTTATCAGAAAAAATTAATTTATTCTTATATCATATCTAGAAAACATATAAGATGAGAATAAAACATTAAATTGAACATATTAAATATATATTTCACTAATAAAATCCATAAAGAGTTATTTTATTATTTTATAGACTCACTTATTTTCATTTAAATAGTTTTTTTGGAAGGAAGTTAATATTATTCATACATGTCATTATAATGACTAGGTTATAATATTTAGTTATTAATTATACGAAGTATTGTGTGAAATTAATTCAATAAAAATAACTTTAAATTGTGTCTAACACAAGCCAAGTATAGTGTTGCATATACTGGAAGTTAATACGGTGTTGCATATAGCGCATGATAATCTTGGTGTAACATACAACACAAGACATCAAAGAAATTAAAACGAATATATCTCATAAAATTTATGGGTGTTACAGTTCTTACATTTAAAAATTTAATCTATGGTCATTTTCCCCTAATTCCAAGGCAACCTGACATTGTTTTCTCAGTTTTGAGTAGGCCAGTTGTCCTTTTTACTAAAATTTATATCAATTTTAAATAAAAAGATGAACTTGGAGTCATACCAATCACACCATGTATTGTATTGAGGTTATAATGATTCCAAAAAATCCAAAATGGCTTATGGATCATTTTCCTAAATTATAAATAAAATTAGATCACGTTTTTTTTTGTTTTCATTGAGTGACTCTTTTTGAACTAAAATGTAGCTTTTAAACTGATAACGGACACTTTGAGTCATATGGGGAACATCATGTATTAGATTGAGGCATGGATAATTCATATAGGTCACAAATGAATTTTTTATTATTTTCCTAAAGTTTCAAAATAATCCAAATGTGTTTTCTCATTTTTGAGTATGTCAATTATCTTTTTTTACTAAAATTAATGTCAAATTTAAATAAAAAGATGCACTTTGAGTCATACCGATCACATTTTGCATCTGATTGAGGTGTGGAAGATTCTTACACATCCCAAATGACTTGTGTATTGTTTTCTTAAAGTATCAAAACAATCTGAATTTGTTTGCTCAATTTTTATTACATCACTTGTCCTTTTTACTAAAATGTCATTTTAAACTGGAAACACACACTTTGTCTCATACCGGTCACACCATGCATCAGATTGAGGTTAAGATAATCATTAAACATCAAAAATTACTTATGGATTATTTTAATAAATTATAAGGAATATCCAAGCACATATTATCAGTTTTTAGTGAGTGACACTTTTTGAACTAAAATTTCGATTTTAAACTGCTAATGTACACATTGAGTCATTTTGAGAACATCATGTATCAGATTGAGTAGAGGATAATTCCTAAATATCAAAAATGACTTATGTATTATTTTCCTAAAGTATAAAAAACATTTGAATGTGTTTTCATGGTTTTTATTAGGCCAGTTGTCCATTTTACTAATATTAATGTTAATTTTTTAAAAAAAAGAAGCACTTGGACTCATACTGGTCACACCAAGCATCGTATTGAGGTGTGACTGATTTAAAATTTTCCCAAATGATGTATGAATAATTTTTCTAAAGTATTAAAACAATAATAATGAATTTTATTGGTTTTGAGTACATCAATTTTCTTTTACTAAAATGTCATTTTAAACTGGAAACATGCACTTTGAATGATATGGGTCACATCATGTATAAGTTTGAAATTAGACCAATTCCTACACATCAAAAATTATTTATAGATATATTTCCTAAATTATCAAAAAAATATGAGTGTATTTTCTTATTTTTCAGTGAGTGACACTTTTTGAACTAAAATATCAATTTTAAACTAATAACAAACACATTGAGTCATATCAGGCACATCATGTAAAGTATTGAGGTGAGGATGATTCCTACAAGTCAAAAATTACTTATGGATAATTTCAAAATGTTTCAAAAAAATATGAATGCATTTTCTTGATTTTTATTAGGTTAGTTTTCTCTTTTACTAAAATTAATGTCAATTTTAAATAAAAATAAGAACTTGTAGTCTTAACGGTCACACCGTGCATCATATTGAGGTGACGTTGACTCCTACATGTCTCAAATTACTTATAGATAATTTTCCTTAATTATAAAAACAATATGAATGTGTTTTCATAGTTTTGATTATGTCACTTGTCTTTTTTACTAAAATGTCCTTTTAAACTATAAACATACACTTTGGCTCATACCAGTCAATCCATGTGGCGGTTTTATGTGATAACAATTCCTACACATCAAAAATGACTTATATATAATTTTCCAAAAATATAAAGATAATCCGATCTTGTTTTCTCAGTTTTTAGTGATGGAAATTTTTTGAACTAAATGTCGATTTTAAACAGATAAGGGACACATTGATTCATACCAGGAACATCATGTATCATATTGAGGTGTGTCTAATTCCTATACATAAAAAAATGACTTATGTATTGTTTTTATAAAGTATAAAATAATATGAATATGTTTTCTTGGTTTTGAGTATGTCAGTTGTCCTTTTTACTAAAATTGATGTCAATTTTAAATAAAAAAGTTTCACTTGGAGTCATACTAGTCACACCATGGGTTAGATTATGGTTATTTTGATTCCTACACATACAAAATGAATTATTGATCATTTTCCTAAATTATCAAAAAAATCCAATTGTGTTTTCTCAATTTTTAATACATCACTTTTTATTTTTAACTAAAATGTCATTTTAAACAGGAAACACATACTTTAACTCATATTAGTCACATCATGTATCAATTTGATATGATTATAATTCCTACACATAAAAAATGATTTATTATTTGATTTATTAAATTATATAGACAATATGAGTTCATTTTATTGGTTTTTAGTGAGTGACACTTTTTGAATTAAAATGTCAATTTTAAATAGATAGTGGGCACTTTGACTCATACTGGACACATCGTGTATCATATTGAGGTGATAATTATTCCTAGAATTGAAAAATAAATCATGGATAATTTTAATGATGTATAAAAACAATCCAAATGTTTTTTTGGTTTTGAGTTTGTCTGTTGTCCTTTTTACTAAAATTTATTTCAATTATAAATAAAAAGAATCACTTGGATTCATTTCAGTCATAGTGTGCATCATATTAAGGTTCTAATGATTCCTTCACATATCAAATGACTTATGGATAAATTTAATAATTTATCAAAACAATTCAAATGTTTTTTCTTGGTTTTTGTTATGTCACTTTTCTTTTTTAATAAAATGTAATTTTAAATTGAAAACACGAACTTTAAATCATATTTGTCACATCATGTATCAGTTTTATGTGAGACTAATTATTACACATCACAAATGATTTAGGAATATATGTCCTAAATTATCAAGAAAATATGAAAAGTTTTCTCAATTTTTAGTGAGTGAAACTTTTTGAACTAAAATATCAATTTTAAACTGATAATGGACACTTTGAGTCATACTGAGAACATCCTAAATTTAAATGAGGTTCGTCTGATTCCTACACATAAAAAATTACTTATGGATCATTATATTAAAGTATCAAAATAACATTAACATGTTTTCTCATTCTTGAGTATATTAGTTGTCTTTTTTACAAAAAAAATAATGTTAATTTTAAATAAAAAAAGCACTTGGAGTCATACTATTCACATCATGTGTCAGATTGAAGCATGGTTGATTCCTACACATACTGAAGTATCAAAAAAATATTAACTATCAATGTTACCACAATTACCACTTACTTTATTTGTTAAAATTACAATATTTTATATTTAATGGATGTTCTTAGCTGAAAAATATTTCTCGTTGTTAAAAACCAGAAGAGTAGAGGAAGCTCTCGTTCCCATTATATCACAATAATTCATGAAAATTGGAACATGATCTTCCTCTAATATTCTGCATTTCAACAATGAGAAAGGCTTTTTGGCTAATAACATTGACTCAATATGCAGTTTTTGATGTTCAAAAAATAAAGGCAATGGAAATCATGGTAACATTGGAAAAATTGAACATTTTATCTCTTTTATGGATTATTGCAAATAGTTGAAATAAAAATATGACTTCCCAAAATATATAAGAAAAAAACAAAATATGTATTTGATTAAAATGACTAGGAAATTAATGTATAAATAAAAGATAAAATGATGACAAAATGAATTAAATAAGTAGTATGAATTCAGCTTTTCATGATAGTTGTATACATTCTTGATGCATTTCTTTGTTTTCATTATCTTAGTTACAGACTCGAAGTCCAATATCTCATGAGAATGAGTATATTCGAACAAACCACCCCAACTCGAACAAAATAATCCACCTATATAAGAAAACATTTATTGTATGAGTAGTAATAAAAAGAAATAAATTACACAACAAAAATGAAATAATACATTAATTTTATAGAAAATGATTTTACTATGAAAACATCAAGATTAATTCTGTGATTGAGTAGTGGAGTGAACTTTAAGGAAATTGATAAATGTCGACACTTAAAGGGTGAAAAGATTTTGAGGTAGAATAATTATATGGAAGTTTTGGTGCAGAAAGGCATGAATGGTGGACATAAATCTTATAAAACAAATGAACTATACAAGGAATAATGAAAATTAAATCAAAATTTCATTATATAAATTTTTCGTAAAACATATAAAGTATATCGTAACATTAACATTACATATTATCATAGGGTTTCCTTCATTATAGTCTGTTCTTTCACAGGATTGGTAACATCATCATGGGAAGAAGACATTTTCTGCATTAGTAGTCAAACATTTAATTGAGATTATGTTAATGAAGTATAGAATAGATAATAGTATGAGGAAAAACATAGTATATTAATAAAACATTGTTACCTTCTCATTAAACTCTATTTTTGAATGGTTTTAGGGGTTTGGATCCTCTATCAAGAATCCAAATCCCCTCTTTGTGGTCCCCTCTAACTTATAATACATTGTCTACAAACACCTATTAACAATTATATTAATCAAATATATTCTTGATAACACCTTATAATAATAAGATTAATAATCATCCCATAACAATTCTTGATATTAACAAACACTCACAACATTGATATTAATCAAAACAAATCTTGATATTTGGGAAAAAACAATCAAAACCATGAAACTCAATATTTTTGACACCACATAAATAATTTATAGTAACAAAATCAATTATTTCATAAGAAAATTAAATTTCTTCAAGCACATTATGTTCACAATTATTTTAAAATTTTTATTACTGAATTTTTAAGGAAAACCAAAATTTATCACATTAAAACCAATGCAATATATCCATATTACTATCACCATTTCATCCTCAATAATAAACATAATTTAATCATTAAGAAAAACATAATTAAACTAATACAATCAATCATGGTTATGGAACTGAAAAATATATATTTAACCACCTACTAGAGATGATGAATCTAACAATAGAGGGGAATAAATAGTTATTAGGGACAACAAGGGGTGGTGAGGGGGAGAGGGGCGAGCGAGCGAGTGGTGAGGGGAAATAAATGGTTGTTAGGAATAGTGAGGGGTGAGGGGTGAACGAGTGAGTGGATAGGGGGTTTAAATGGTCATTAGGGATATCGAGGGACAATGAGGGTGTGGGGGGCGAGTGGGTGAACGAGAAAGCGGGATAGGGGGAGTCCGTGATTGGTGGGGGGAGGTGAGCCGGTGAGGACGGAGAGGGGGGCGAGCGAGAGAGGGTCGAGGGGGTCGAGTGGGTGAGGTTCAGGGGTGGTGAGGGGGTAGAGATGGGTGGAGAGGGGTGGAGAGGGGCGGTGAGGGGAAGTGTGGGGTGGAGAGTGGTGGTGAGTGGTGAGGGGAGGTTAGGGGAGTTGAGCGAGACCAGGGAAGGGTGGATCAGGGATAAGAGGGAGAGAGATCAAAATTAGGGTTTATTGAAACATTTAGTTGAAGTTTTAATAAAACCACCAGTAATTTTAAAATAAAAAATATATAGCGGAATTTTAATGAAACCATTTCTATATTATATATTTTTTTTAATATGATTTATTTATAAATAGTTTTAAGAACCGCCGCTAAGAAATATTTTTTGTATTGATATTTTTTCAAGACCAAATAATGAGAGGTCAAGAATGAACAACACAAGACATTCGAATCACTGCACTTGCACTCAGAGATTGGGTGGTGTTTCTTAGAGACCATAGGAGAACATGTGAATAACCACTAGATTGATTCTATCCTTGGATCCTCATAGCGCTATGAAGGAAACCTGAAAGGGTCTTCTTAAATGATCAACATTCACTAACAAAGAAAGTTCCCAAGCTGAGGTATTTATTTCTTCAAATATTAAATAAATAAATTATAAATTTGACATGAAAGATCCTCACTTGTGGTTTTGAGAAATGATTGTTAAAAGAAATTTTAATATATCACCAACCTTCACACGCTTCAACTGTGCTTGGAATAAACATGGATATGGGAGCTTATCCCTTGCTTAGCTCCACATACTTGCACAGCACTACCATCCGATATTTTATGGGAGTCCCTGTGTGGATTATGGTATGTTTTTCCTTATGTGAAATTAAATTGAATAAGTTTCTATTATGAAATATAAGTTTAAAAATGTTATTTGTAGGAGGATTCAAGCACATTGATATTCAAATACCGCTAGACATGATGTCCCTACCTGCAGACTTATGTTGGAGAGTCTTCAACGTGATGACATATGTGATTATTAATTAAATAGTTAAATTATTATTATGTAAGCACATGAATCCATTTATTAATTGCTTATTCATTTTTTTTGATATTTCAAGTTCCATGTATGTTATATATTGAGCCCATCATCCAGAGTCTATCACCTTACTATACAATGATTCTTGTTGTCGGCTCATGCGTCATACCTTTGATTCATTTGCATATTGTTGAGTGGAATCATGTTGATAGAGTTATAAGGTAGATCAACTTATATTAGTCCATTCATACACCATCCAGTCAGTTGTCTTCACTTCATTCCCAAAAAATGTCAGGGAAGCGATACTTTAACTGGAGGCAAAATCTTACATGATATATTGAGATGTGGGACAAACGACATGAGTCCAAATTACTAGGGGCTGACATAGTATATATGAATCTATAAAATAAGTTGGATTATAGGTCCTGGTACCATATGTCCCCAATGAAATATCTTACATGACACTGATGTGGAAATCATGAGTTGGTAATAATTATTTATTCCATAGTTTGACAGTTTTTTATTAACTTTAGTTAATTGCATAATTTGTTTTTGAAGGATGCTTGTATCACCCATTTCATTCACATATATGATCCCACAGAGGGAGGGGCCTTTGACATGGCCTATTTTCATAGAGTAGTGACAAAGATGATTCTTCTCATGGATAAGATTTATAATAGGATTTTTATTGATGTGTCAGGTGATGTTGAGGGTACTGATCCTGATATAGATGTTTCAGGGGTAATGAGCATGTTATAAATGTAAATGTGGAACAATATGAGGGTGTTCATCATGATCAGCCATATACTCCTCCAGTTCCTATTTCATATGATCCATAACCATAGTTAGAGGCATAGGCATAGTCACAGCCATAGCTAGAGGCATAGTCTGTTAATGTGTTAGATTTTTCTACAGCGATAGAGGCTGGTTGGCCTATGTTGCATTCTTTATTATTCTTAGATCTGCAAATATCTTCTACATAGTAGTCATCTTATTCACGTGTTGGGAAGAGTTCCAATCAGCAGTCACTATCCTTGTTTCTAAGAGAGGGTACAAGTGGGGAGACTATAGATCCCCCACCTATCACACATGATGATGTGGAGGTAAATGTTAGAGATGTTACACGGAAGCTGTGTACGCTAGAGTATAGGTAAAGACAAATACAATGTTGACCTGTTATATATAAACTTGGTTGTGGCATGAATGAGCACCAAGGACACTAATGTAGATTAGAATGATACATGTTATATGTTTTTTAAATCATTACTTGTACATTATTTAAAAAAATACTAATATATTATATCTTTTTGCATAAAACAACAAATCGATATAATTGGAAATTCATACAAATATTTTTTAACGACTAAGAAACATTAATATTAATAACTACTTTCATAATAATAATAATTAATATTTTTTATTTATATTAATACTTCTTAATATTATTATATGTATTATGTATAATAAATAATTATATTAAATATATTATTAAATATTAATAATATTATTATTTTGAATTTTATAAATATTTTTAATATTAATAATAAGTATTATATTATTTATTATTTAATTAATTAATTAATAACATGCCATAATATATTAAGAATAATATAATTATTAACTAGTAAATATTTTTTCCAATATAAATTATTATTTTTATATTATTATACAATAAATATTAGTTATAATACTATTAATTATATTGATAAAATGATAATATATTATTAATTAATTATAAATAATACAATTTAAATTAATAAATATATTACTTATTGTTAAATTAATAATTATTATATCAAAAAAAATTCACACAGATTTGTAAATAAAAACTCATAAAAATTACTTATTATACTATTAATTAATTAATAAAATATTAATAAAATATTAATTTATAATAAATAATAAAATTAATTATTAATTAATATATTACTTATTAATAAATTAATAATATTTTATATCAACAAAAATTTCACAAATATTTATAAATAACAATTCTTTAAATTTTTTTAAAATTAATAATATATATTATATTATTAATTATATAAATAAATAAATAATAAAATGTCATAATATATTAAAAATAATATAATTTTTAACAACTAAATATATTTTTCAATACAAATTATTTTATTTATATTATTAAAAAGTAAATAATAGTTAAAGTACTATTAATTATATTAAAAACATAATAATATATTATTAATTAATAATAAGTAATAAAATTGACCATTAATAAATATATTTCATATTAATTCATTAGTAATAATTATATAAAAAAATCATACATATTTATAAATATTTTTATAATGATCACTTATTAACTAATATTGGCAAAAGAACAATATATATATATATAAAGAGGTGTGAACTGGGTTCCTGGTCACTTTGACTGTGGTTCGAAATCATGAATCTTGTTAACACTTCTTAGCCAAATGGAGAAGGTGAACCCGATTTATGATTTCCAAACCCCACTTCTAAAAATGAGACAAACCTAATCCATTTTTTGGTTTTCTTTAAATCATAAATCCCATTAAAAGAATCCCATGCCGAGGCATTGGCCCACCCCCTGGGATTATCCTGTAACGAATTCTCTAACTCTTCATCACATCTTTATGTTTCAAAGATAGGGCAGAATGGATCCAGCTATCGGGTCTACTGCTACCATAATCCCTCGTTGAGGGGGATTGGGTATTCCTTGGGATTTTTATAATATGTGGATGAGATTACTCTATCGATGAGGAACACAATGTCATCAATGATTAGTGTAGAAATGGATATGACCAAGGAATTCCCTCGTCACATTCATGGAATGAGTACTGGGGAGGAGGTTTTTTTCTACAAAAAAAACTTACTTTTCCATCAAGGTTAACTATTTCACCTTTTATCACCTTCAAGAACATGTAAAGGACAGATGCGGGAAGCATGGTTTCCTTTACCCATCATTCATTTCCTGCAAGGAGGATCGTTTCCATCTTAAACCAAAGAAAGTCTCTTCATCTAGCTTCATCTCAGCTGGTCAGACCTCAAACCTATTCACGTCTGGCTCGGACTACCTAACATGGTTAGATCACCCAGTATGTTCTCAGGACCCTTGTCTCAAAAAGTTTTCTATAGATCATAGGTGATCATAGGAAGAGATTCTACCTTCAACATCTTCAATTATCCCAATGCACAGGGAGGTTGAGCATGTTGGGTGTTTGAATATAGATAACCAGGTGCTGGTTTTAGGTTTCTCAGGAAACTAGTTCACAAGGTGTAATAACCGTTGAGTTTTGATGAAAATACCACTATCAAAAATGGTGGGTGATACCCTTTAATGAATATCCAGCATTAATGACCTTCAAATGGTGTTGTCACTCCTTCAAGACTATACCTAAAGTTTGGTGCCACCCCGAAGAAAATTAAAGTGTCCAATTTGTTTTTGTTCGATGCTCTCCTCTATAATTATGGGATGCCATGTGTTAGCAAGATGTGTGGAGGTTCATGTGTCTATTATATGAGATATATAGGGTTTTTTAATATGTGTTTCCACATTTGAATAAAAAAATCCACTATCTTCCCCATGGAATGTTGTTCATCCGACCGAACCACATAAATCGTGTGTCCATGCTTTGTGTTTTGTTTCCCTATTTTGTGTTAAATTCCTAAGAGGTTAAGTTCTTCTACACAAAAATAATAGAAAATGAATCAAATGTATATGGATCAAATTAGATATTTTCATTGTTGATCTCCAAATTTTGGCCCATTATCCCAACCTCGTAGTGGGACACCCATCGTGTGTGTGTTATCATATCACTCTCCCTTTACTTTTAAAGCTGGGAGGTCTAGTATTGTCCACCACCTCTTACCAATTTTCAAATATTTGGACTAAGTGTTTTTTATAGGTTAAAAGTGACTCATAAAAGAGGCCCATGTAGGGCCAAACATGGAAAATACTGCAAAAAAACTCATACAACTCGAAGAAGACTTAATCCAACCGGTGACAGTTTCCAACACTTTATATTGGGGTTGAACATCATTTTTTTGTCTAGTGATGACACACTGCTTATTTCCCCACATTCCCACTTTCCAAATGTGGGTAGTTTTCATCACTTTAATCAGTGATGTCATCTCCTTAATCTAAATGGTATGATGATATATCAGTTATTCCTTCCATGGATTACTCTTTGGAGCTCATCATCTATTCCATCTCTCCCTCATAGATTTAATTCATGTTCATGAAACTTGTTCCCAAATACATCTGAAGGTAGACACAGGTTATTTAAACTACTTCTATCTTGACAGGGTAGCAACCTTCGGTTATAGAAGATAGTAACACCAGGCATGTTTGGGAATCACTGGACATTGGGTTTATTGGGAACCTGTAAAGTATTCCTCTTTTGAAGTCGAGGACATCTCCTGTTTGAGTCATCTTAGATGTAGAACCCAAGGCATATCATGTCAGTCGTAGGGTAGTTGACACTAGAGGCATAGGAATCTGAGGATTTTTACCATATGTATCCTTTGTTTTTTTCATAGGGTTGTGATTATATGTGGGTTATAGGTTTTATGCCTCTTGTGGATAAGTTGATGGCCAAGTTTGTCCCTTGGGGGGGAAGATTTCACACTTGGGATTTGGTTGAGTGTGTTCCTAGGGGGAAATATTTCACACTTGGGATTTGGTTTAGTGTGTCTCTATAGGGTAATATTTCACACTTGGTATTTGGTTATGTGTGTCCCCAAAGGGGAAAATTTCACACTTTGGATTTGATGGTGATGTTGGGGTATCGATATTGAACCTCATGGATTAACCCCTTATGTGTTGGTATGTTGGGATTGAACTTAATAGAGGTTTCCTATAAACCCTTTTTGGGAAACAAGGATTAAAATATACATAGTCGGATTCCCCAGTTTAATTTTGTGTGATAGGACTGGTCCATAGATTTTAACGTCATGTGGTAAGGATTCTTGTTTCACAAAAGGAGTGTCAATGGGGGATGGTGTGGGGCTTATGTGTATGGGCCACCCATGGGTGCTAACTGAGGGTGAAATATTATGGAGGTGGAGGAGTTTAATCTCATAATGATCGTACATGCGGTATCTTGTGTTCATCACATGAGGTAAGACTATAATTCCACAACATGTGTGGAGGATGTTGTTGTGTAGTTTAACGTCATATGACTAGAATGTTAGGATATGAAATTTTACACACTACAGATTGGACATAGTGGGGTCTACACCCAAGGAAACAATTTCCAAACATAAGAAGAAGATATGGAGAAGGCCTATATACTAAGAAAGGTCAGCAGTTTCCCTTGATAATTCCACATTTAGGGCTTATATGTTTACTTCTCATATGCCTCTGGGTGGGGCATGGTTTAAAAACTGTCATAGAGGAGTGGAAATCAGGGGTCCTAATGTTAGGGTGCCTATTCTTAGGAAAAATTACATTAGAGTGCCAATTTTTTGGAGAAAAAAGCTAAGGTAATGGTCCATGGAATGTTTGAAGCATAGGGGGAGGATATAGGGGTTGATGATATCAGTCACATGAGAATTTTTGTTGTAGGTGAAATGGTTTTGGATGGGTGCATGGGCCTTGGAAAATCAACTTTAATGAAAGGGTATTGGCTAAAAGGAGGAACCATAGAGATTCTTGGAGAATTGGATTCACAAAGGTTAGTACTTCGCAAAGGTTAGAGGCTTCGTGAATGGTAGAGGTCTCATGAAAGTTCATGTTTTGTGAAATAGGGTGGCCCCACCATGGAATGAAGTCTTGGTTCTCATGAGGTTGGTTTCATGAAGGATAATTATCTCATGAAACCCCAAGAGCTACAATGGTATTTCTTCTTACATGGTGGCCATAGACCTTTGTGGATGGAATCTCCACCATGGGTTGAGGTTCTCAAGAACCCATGATAGGTAGATTCATGAAATATGGTTATATTTTTAAATCCATCACCTCACTAGCTCATGAAGGTTTTGAGTTTCACTAATTCATAGATTTTCTCGAAAGCTAAAAGGCCATGTCCCCTTAACAGTTAAATATGGGGAGGTATTTATAGGACCAGTGGAGGTGAGGGCATTAATTTCACAAAATATGGATCCTTTCATGGAAGATTATGAGTTTTTTGAAGGAAGGGGTGCTCTGTGGATAGGCATATATTGTGCGCAAGATCCCACATCCAGCTATGTGTGGCTGGGTGAATTCTGCCAACTGGACATATGATATGCAGAGGTTACCAACTCAGGATCTTCATGGATGGTGATTTCCATAAGCTTTTGCTTTTCAAAAATGTTTTTCCTTCATGAACCATGAACCTTAAATGGATTTTAAGCCGTTTTGGGTTGAATTTTCTTCAAACCAGTCATGCCTTACTCAACCTCTCTTGTGAAATGTGTATTTCAACATTAAAGAATTCCACCCACCCCCTCAGAATTGGATTTGAATAGGGTGAGTAGGGTCATATTTTGAGGGAAAATCACTAAAAAATTTCGACTGTTATGCTCTATTCATGAAACTTAGTTTGACCCTGTACCTATAAATAGGGTTGGGGGTCCTTGAGGGGACCAAAAAATTTTCAGAAAATATAGTCTTGTGAAATTTTTTTCAAAACTCGATACTTTAATGAGTGCTTTTTTATCTCAATCCTCACCACTTACAAAGTAATCCTCTTCTGCAAACTGTATTTTTGTAAACAGACTTTTGTGGGGTCGTGAACTTTTTCGAACTCGACCTTTGTGAACCAATGCTAGAAATTTTCTATGTTTTTGATAAAATAGTTATCGAAGGTGTTAAAGATTTCATTAATCTATGTAGGGATATTTCTATCAACTTCGTGATTGGGCAGAGCTTCGGGAGTTATTTGGATCATGGTATACTCGTTTCATTGCTCACAGAGGCTTAACTGGAATACCCGTTGTGCAAGAGGTTGTCGTTGTATGGTTTTTATCTGAGGGACATTGTGTTTATCCCCATTGTCAATTGGGATGAGTCCACCTACTAGTTCAAAAGCATGCCTAGGTAATACTAGTGACATGAGGCTATCGGAGGCCACATTATAAAGTACCACACATCTCTTACCAATCATACACTATAGAACCATGTGAAAAAAATCAATGGGGATTTGTTGGAGGAAGAGGCATCTAACCCTCAATACGAGAATATTTTCAAAGTGGGTTTGATATACTATTTCAAGGGGGGATAGAATATTGTGACCGATTCCAAGGTGATAACATTACAGATGAATGGGCCTAGTTATACTAGGTATTTCAGTCATGTCATGAATTTGAGATGCAGTTGAAGAGGGTTGGGCTCTAAGAGGTGGTATAGTACTCACAGTCCCATGTCAATCATTATCAGGACATCATTCCAGATCTACTGATCAGGTGGTCACCAGGGACCAAAACTTTTCACCTACATCATGGGGAGGTATACATTATTTTTATGATACCTCTACCACATTTCAAGGATCCCCATCCAAGGGGAGATGTATGGTGAGTTTCTCCCAATTGAGGATGTATGGGACAACTAGGAGTAGATGTCAGTGATTGTCAGGGTGTTGTTGTACTTGGTACAGTGGGAGAGTGACCAAAAAATGATGATAAAGGATATCCCAATCAAACAATGGTTTAGTTATTTCATGAAAAATTCTATAGTCAAGTTACCAGGAAGGTCACACTAGTGTCCTAAGGTGTTTCAATGAGGCATGCCGCACTCATACTGGAGACTCTTGGAGGTGAGCCAATGGAAATAGTGGGGCTATAGTGTGAAGTTTGAGGATCCCATGGTCAGGATAGTGGGATTTATCACCACATTGATCTATGGTTGGATGCTCTTAGTTTGAGATGCGTACATGGGGGTGTGGCCAAGAACCCTCATCATGGTAGCGATTCTGGCGATGGGGAAACAAATCAACCTAACTGTCCTAATGTTAGAGAAGTTATACGGTGTTCTATTCCACATCAGCCATTAGAAGACTCTCTTCCATGTGTGTGATCCCTTCCACTTCCTGTACGGTTGGGTCACCACACACATGGGAGATATTAATATCTAAACTCCATCTCCCCTCTCATTATAAATTCTCAGTCATCAATCCTTAATATCATTGGGAGTCAACCTATTGACTTGGGTTCAATGGACATGCTAGTGAGGATCAAGCTGGTGGACCACTTCATTTTTCATATATTTACCCTCCGTATGGGTATCGTGACTGATGAAGGCATGATTACCATTGATCAGTGGTCATACCTATTGTCCTTTTGAGGTGGAGTATTAGTCTCCAGGGTGGACTACAATGTGGTTTGTGAGTCGTACACCCACACCATTTTTCACGGTAGTTCTGATGCCTCCAATGACTCACCACAAAGGTGTATATAGGCATACACGGTAAGAACCAACCCTATTTCCTTCGGTAGATATGGATAATATTCAAACTTGAGGGTGAAAATGGGTGAAATGAGTTGCCACCACCTACTACCGCCTATGGGATCATCCACAAGTATGCACTGAGCTGGTAGAGTACATATCCTAGGAAATTTCTAAGTAGATCGATGACACAATATGACGAAGTGGAAAGGGACCTAAAACTATGAGTTTGGGGGTGAGAAACAAGCAGGGCACACTGATGAGACAGATTCAGGACAGCAGGTATAGCAGTGGAAGCAGCTCTATTGATTCTTGGTCTTGCATCGGTAGAAGCTTCATGTAGAGGAGAAACAACTTGCTCAATGCTTCTGGATAAGAGACTATTAGAGTAAGGTGTATGCTCTGGAGTAGTTATAAGGGCACTATTTGGGGGCCTAAGGAAGATACTGAATCACCCATATATTCCTAATGATGTTATCTTTCCTGACACCTAGGAGATATAGGTAATAAAAAAACTATAATCTCTTCGTGAGTGGTGAAATCATTTACACTATGAGAAATAAACCTTTCTGGGTGGGTTCATTCCAGAGCAGACTTCCTTGTCCCCTGGGAAAAAGTGATGTAATATCTCATGGATCTGGATGAACTGATTCATTCTCATGGCATTGTATGCCCCCTGACCAGCTAAGTAAAGGTTCTTATAACCATGTCTTCCCCTCTAAATCTTCCTATGGACCAACCAATTTATAGTGTGGCTAGGGGTGAGGGATCTAAAAAGGGGGAATACAAGGTAAGTGATTCCTACTTGGATTCCTTGTTGAAATGAGATCCTAACACTGATAAGTTAAATTTTCTGATTTTGTGTGCTTTGACCATTTTATACCATTCAAGGTTGTTGTCTAAATCCTTTTAATTTTATAGGAATTAGTGAGAACTGGGTAAGGGGAGGTTCATGATGAAACTCAAGTGCATGATGATGAAACCCCAAACCTTGAGGGGGTGGAAGAGGGTTATCTTCCTAGTGTTGTGTTCAAAGGTGGCCTATCATCTGGTGAAGTGGTGCTTAAAACTAAGGCGACTACTCAAAAATTATGATTGTTTCCTAGAAACCTCTCTTTCCTTATACGGGTTTGAGGATATATGCATGAAAATGTTCTGATTTTTTTATTTTCTTCTGGAAAGAATCGGCACATCCAACCATAGGGCAGCTTCCGACAACTAGGGGACCGTTAATGAACCTTTATAAGTTACTATTCCCACTTTACCAATCTCGAAATACTTTTCCCCTTTTCACCTTATCCTTCATGTTTTTCCTCCCATAATTCATTCTTGGATAAACTTGTACTTTAAATGATAGTTTAACCATGTTTGGAGCTCATCCACTTGTGGCGATGCTCGAGTCAGCGAAGTTTGCAGCTGAGGCAGTGATGGTAGATGATACTATCCAGACAGAGATGGCTGGGGAATATATTCCTTCAATGGGAGTGGTCAAGGAGGTTGTGGTGGTTGGACCTACCACAAAGGTGATGGAGGAGGTGGCTACTCAGAATGTGGCCATAATGGTGGGAGTTGAAATCATTCCATCAATGGTTGAGGGGGCCATGGTGACCACACCTACCTCAAAAGTGTTGCAGGTGGTGGTATTGGAGTTGAGGTATCAATAAAGGAGGTAGATATTGTGCCATTGAGGAAGGAGTCAAAGGGGGTTGTATTGGTTGGTCCTACCCCAGAGTGTTATAGGAGGTGGTTGGGGCTTCTGTTGTGGGAGAAGAATCTGGTGAGGATAGATTTCTCTTAGGCTTAGGGCTTAGTCCACCTAAGGAATTTCCTATAGAAGATCCTACCACTGATGTGTTGGGGATATTCCTTTAGTACAATCCTATTCCACTTGAAGAATTAATGTATTCTAGATCAGATGTTTCTAAGGAGAATTGATTCATCCGATGCATGGTGTGGAGGAGTGTATGGAATTTCATCACTCTCACTCCACTGGATGATCTTCCAAACTAGTTGGGATCCCTCTACCATTAGTTAGTTATCCTGGGGACTAGTTGAATGGAATCAAGTGGCCTCTATGTACTTGGGACTTTCTCATTTAATGGGAACATGCCGAGTGGCATGAGTTTGACATTGCCTAGAAAAAGATGAAGTCTGAGGGAACTTAGGAACTCTAGTTGGTTGAGGAGGAAATTTCTCATCTAGAGGAGCAGGTGAGAGATCATGCACCCATCATCACTTCTCAAGGAGATATCATTAGCCAGTTGAGGGATCAATTAGTTGTGGATGAGCCTAGGGAAGTAGAGGCATCATCTCTTGTGGTTGAGTTCCAATCTGAGTAGGATCAGGTGTGAATTAGGGCAAAATAAGTTCACCTTGTTGTCAAGGTGGAAGAAACTGATATGGTGGAGTGGCAATGAACTCTAGAAGCTACTCAATAGAGAATTACTGATCTTGAGCACTCAATCACTGGGGTCGAGTCTTAAGGATTTTTTTTAGTTTGAAATAAAGGAGAGTCTCTGACATGTGGATGAACCTCCTCAAACTTTCTGAATGGTTTGTTTTAATTTTCTATATGCTTTATTGTTTCCTTTTTCTATATCTCAATAATATCAGAAAGACAACCAACAATAAATCCCTAAACCCATGTGATTCATGATAGATGTGAGAAATAAGGGAAAAATAATCTTTATAATATATATTATAATGTAAGATAAGGGTTGAATACTCATGGTATGAATTGTTTATTAACCATCAGGAGTGTCCTAACTATGAAAAATTTGGCTAGATAAAGAGAATCTCTACACAACTAATTTTATTTTTCAATGGGAGTTAGTTCGTTGATGGATTATCACCAGAGGTGTGGAATTATACCCATTAAAAGTGAAGCAATGAATAGGGTGAATCGATACACCCGTGATTTTGGAACACAAAGAGGGGGACATGAAAATAGAGGATAGATGCTGACCATGTTCAAAACACAGATTCAACTATTGTTTTTCCAAGGATGAGGAAAAACAAATGATTTCCAACTGTTGACCATGTTTAAACCATGGGACCTGTCAAAATATTATCAGAATCATTTCAAGGTATGTTCCCATTATGGTAGGTGAGAAAGTGTGGCAAGACACCATTAATATTAGGGGGCCCATTTGGATGTGGAAGAATATGGAAAACCAAATCCAAGAGAAAACTAAGTATGGGGATGAGCTGATGGAGTGGTTAAATTTAGTTTAAAACCCTTAGAATTACATCACTATAAATTTGAGAACATTTGGTAGTCATATCATTTCGAACAAAGGTTAGACTTATCTTCCAAGGTGAGTGGCATCTTGGATTCTAAGTGACTAAAGAACTTGATTAGTGTGGTAGGTGACCAAAACTAAAGGGAGGAAAGGGCATCTCAGGTAAGGGCCTAAGATGCTTTGCAATTTTACACCATATAATGAGGATGAAGAGTGCATAGTTTAACATCTTTCAACAAGGATGCTAACCATACAATTTAGTGTCACGCGATGAGGGCAATGAGTCATATAGTTTAATTTTGTGTCATTAGGATGTCTGTAACACATTTTAGTGTCTTGTGACCATGACTTGTGAACCGAAATGAATAAATATTGTCCATTTAGGGTATTGTGATACATAGGTAGGAGACACAATGGGTGGTACCTCATATAGGAGCTCATAAGTCAAAGGTAGCTGAGATTCAACTCTTAACTTTTTCCTAAACTGATGGGGTCTGGAGAGCATAGCCTTGTTTTTTTTCAGGGTTTATGGTGGGTATCTCTAGATTTTTACCCTTTTTATTTACACCTTTATTTTTTCTCAGGTTGTGAGATCGACTTGATGAATGGGATTATGAATTTTTATCAACCTACCCCTATGGTTTTTCAAACTAAAAAACGTTTTCTCCACTTGTCTTTAGTAGTTTGAGGCCATATCAGATGGAATGAGAAGTCAAAAATAGTTTAAGGCCATAATGCTTGGACCATGGGGTTGAAAATAGTTTAAGTTCATACTGCTTGGACCAGGGGGAATTTGTCTCAAAGGAGTGTGTGTGGAATATAGGATATCTAAACCAACATGAATTGGGGATCAAAGAGACTTGATTCCACACAGAACATTTCTGAGACAACTCACTCATAGTTTAAGGTTGTGATTCTTAAACATAGACTCCTAGTTTAAGGTGGTAGATTTTAGACTAGAGATGGGATGCTCTATCAAGGAGCACCTGTGCATCTCAACTTTTCTTAGGGTAACTCATCCTCAACTCATAATCTCATGTGATCCATACGTGATGTGAGAAACTAGGATTGGTACATATTTCCTATATTTTATAGGGTATAACACAATAAGGGGAAAAGTGACCGAATTGGGGAAGTATTGAAAGGGTAAAATTGTGACTTCCAATACCTAGATAGTGAAAGTGGAATGACTAATGGGTGGGTAACAATTATTGATAATATTTGAAACATAGTTTCCACACCCACACCAATCAAGGATGGGGTTAACAAATTTGGGATCAACCATTGATAGAGTTCCAAACATAGGAACTATAAACTATTACTGATGATCCTTTGAGGCATGATCCAAGGATAGTAGGTGAGCTAGTGTGGCTAGGCAGCATTTCTATTAGGAATCCTATTCAGATCATTAGGATGGTGATTATCCAAATTGAAAAAATAATGAAGTTTGGAAATAGAAGTAGTGAATGTCCCTGATGAAATATTGGGTTCCCCAGGAGCTATCCCTCCATCCGCTCAAACTTGCTAGATGAAAATATGGGTAGGTAAGGATCGATCCTAGCCTAGAGGGGGAGGACCCTAAAATGATTTGATTGTAAGTTTGGACCTAGGATAAGATATTCGGGTGTCACTACGTACCCTATGAGAATGGGAATCAAGCCACGTGTAGTTCTAGAACACGATGTGGTTGGTGAAAAATACTGGAAGAGTGGTGTCCTCTCTAGAAAATACATAAAATACTAATTATATGAGTAATAATATGTTCATAACATAGGGTAATGATACATTTTAATTTCATGTTATGAGGATGTTGATTTTGGTCATCCCATATTTTTCATATGAGGCATCCTATATTCATCACATAGGGTAAGGATACAGTTTAACATCATGTGTTAGGAATGTTGGGATTGTTAGTTTAGATACATAAAGGTCAAAATCTGGTTGCTACTAGTTTAAGGTTATGGAACTTGGTCTAAATGGGGGTTTGGGTGTCTTAAAGAGGCTCATGTGTCAAGAAAATGTGATAAACTGACATGCAAGGAGGGCCAAGGAGACCCTTTTCCACAAAACATCCAAGACACACTAAACAAAAATTTATATTATGATATTGATGGATGAAAGACCCCACAATGAATTGAGGGTGGGGGTAGACATAGGATAAAATATTCGGGCATTGTTACATATCCCATAAGAATGGAAATCAATCCACACATAGTTTTGGGACATAGTGTGGTAGAAAACTAATATGAAGGGTAACGTCCTCTCCAGAGAGGACATCGAATCATCTCATATTTTTCATATGATGCATTCTATGTTCATCACATAGGGTAAGACTATAGTTTAACATCATGTGTTGAGGAAATTGGTTTTTTTCATCCCATATTAGATATATGAGGAATCCCAGGTTTATATGGGGTATGGTTGCAGTTTAACGTCGTGTGTTGAGGATGTTGGTTTTGGTTAATCTCATATTTTTCATGATGGAATCCCATATTTATATGGGGTAAGGCTATAGTTTAACATTGTGTGTTAAGGACATTAGTTTTGGTTATTCTCGCATTTTTTATGTGGGGAATCTCGTATTTATACGGGGTAAGGCTATAGTTTAATGTCATGTGTTGAGGATATTGGATTTTATTTTTATCATCCTTATTCTATAAGGAATACTTTTTCATTATATAGAGTAAGGCTACAGTTTAACGTCATGTGTTGGGGATGTTGGGCTTTGTAATTTATAGTCATACAACTTAGACTATAGTTGCTGCTGGTTTAAGGTCATGGAGCTTGGTCCAAAGGGGTAGATATTAGTTTAGGGTCATAGATCATAGACCAAAGTTGAAAAAAGTTTAAGGTCATAATTCTTTGACCATGGTTGCTTCAGTTTAAGGTCACATAGATTTGAATAATGGTTCACACAAAGTATTGTTTAAGGAACTTGGCATTGTTGGGAAGTGTCATATGCTTCCCGTACATGGTGATTAAAGAGTATTATCTATTGGAATAGACCTTATGGAAAATGTAAGGTCTTTCTTATTTTGGATCCAACTTAGGAAACTTTTTACCAGGTATCATCAAAGCTTTGAGAGCCAATACCATGTTACCCTGGAGAAAGGAGCAGAGATATACCTTCTTATTGAATGCTCTCCCTGCCTTATTCTAGTGCCTCTGTAAGTTGTGAAATACCAGAATCCTATTTTCTTCAAGAGCTTACAAATTATATAAATGGACTACTTACATTCTATATGGAATCTTCTAGTCATAAACAACCATTCGGAGTGATGATAATTGAACCTTGATAATAAAAATTGCCTATGTTCCATACACTAAAGAGTATAGGGTTTTCTGAGTGGAATTTCAAGTTGTCTTCCGATATTCCCAAAGGGAATTAGGGATATTTTGGGACAAATTTTTTTTTCTGGACCACCATTTTTTGTAGGATTTTATAGAGGGTCTTTTTGAATGCCTCAATCTTCCCAATTTCTTATACATGGTAGCAAGAAGTATGGCTAGACCAGATGTTATAATTAGCTTATAGTTTCTTCAAATTAGCAGCCCAAAAGTTAGTCTCATTGTCTCTAAGAATAGTGTGAGGATTCCTAAATCGATGGATGATGTGGGAGCTCAAAAACTCAATCACAGATTGGTTTTTGACTCCTTTGAGGGGAACTATTTCTGTCCATTTGGAAAAGTAGTCTATTGTGGTCAGAATGAAGCTGCACTATCGAACTGTTGCTTGTGGGTAGGGATCCACAATATCGAGTTCTCAAATTTAAAAAAATCCAGGAATATTTGGTAGCATGGAGAAGCTCTGGAAGTTTTTTCACAAAGTTTGTGTGAATATAACACACATGAAACCTCTTGATGAAATCAATGTATACATGAACTATGGTGGTATAGAACTAACCAAAACTCTAAATTTTGGGGGTGAAATTCAATCCTACATGGTAGGCACCATAGGATCTGACATGGAACTATTGCATGACCTGAGGTATCTCATGTTATTAGATTTAATGAAGTATAATTACATAGAAAAAAAAATTGTATAAGGTTTTCTCAAGTCTTGGGACACTTTGGAGAATAAAATTTATTGCACACCAATGTATTCCTTCATGATTGGCTCAGACTATAAGAAGAATGGAATGTTTGAGATACTTGATGAAGGGATTCATCCAATCAGAAATATCCTCAAGAAAAATGGAATTTGAGGTCATTGGTGAAAAATTATTAGAAGTTAGCTGGAATACCTATTGATTGAAATAATTTTTAGAATTGGAAGAGGAGATGACCCTCTGATGTGCCACATGAATAACCAGGTTATCTTGATCAGGCTCTAGGAGGGATGCGACTAAGATTTCTAGAGCATCGGCCGGACTGTTCTGTGACTATGTAACATGTGTCACCATTGGTTGGGAAGGAAACTAGGCCATTAACTGATAAGTTCATTCCATATGGGGCACAAGTTCTTGCTTTTTGACAATATAGTCACCCTTGATTTGAATGATAACCAGCTTGAAGTATCCCTTCACATGTAAATAGGGGACATCATTCTCAAGACCAATAATAAGAGTATGATAATCTACCTTATTGTTAGTAAATAATTTTGATAAAAAAAACCATGTACGGTAGGACAACGTGTATAGGAGTGATGAAGAAAATCACCAGACCCACCCTATTGAGTTTAGGGTTGTTGAGACTCATACTATTTACACTACGAGGGGCACCGTCAAGTGCATCTTTCAAAATGGAATAGCCTGATAGACTAATATAATATATTTATCCTAGAAATAGATGTCCAGAGGTAGTGCCTTAGGGGTCAGATTTTCATCTAATAAGTTTTCAAGTTCTTATCCCTTGATGGATTTATGTTGGACAAACTTGATGTTGAACCGCTGGAGGATTAATGCCTAGTGCACTAATCACCCAGTCAGCATATATTGGTTGAGTATGTACATTAATGGGTCAACTCATGACACCAGTTGTATCTCATGGTGCTAAAAATAATGTCACAGATTCTTCACTATGAAGACCATCACAATATAACTCTTCTCGGTGGAGGAGTATCTTTCATCTATGTCAAGGATCATGTGACTGAGATAATATAGGTCATATTTTGTTCCCTATTTATTCTTATAGTTTATGAGGGAACCAATAGATCATTCTAGGTTGGTCACATAAAGGACCAGAGGATTTCCTAATATGCGTGGAATCTAAACTGAAGGTAGTAGCAGATACTATTTAATATCCTCAAAGGCAGTATGAAAATCCTCATCCCATTGGTAAACATTCCCTTTTTTCATTATCCTTGAGAAGGGCTTACACTTTTTCATATAGATTTAAAATAAATCGATGGAAATTTGCTATGTCACCTTGGAGGCCTCCAACTCCTGTATGTTTCCTGGAGGAGGCATTTGGTTTATGACCTTAATTTTATCCGGATTGATCTCAATCCCTCTATATATTATAATGAAGCCGATAAATTTTCTATAGGGGACCCTAAATGCACACTTCAAGGGGTTCATCTTCAAAGGGTGGGAATAGAATAAACTGAACACTTCCTAGAGATATTTGTGATTATCTCTGGGTTGGCATGATTTAACAATCATATCATCCACTTAACACTCCATAAATTTCTTATGAATTGTATTAAAGATGTGGTGTATGGATTTTTGTTAAATAGATACATCATTCTTCAAGACTAAAGGAATCATCCGGAATAAAAAATTCATCAGGGTTCCCTAAAGGTAGTATCCTCCTTGTTCGCATGGGACATCTGGATCAGATTATACCTAGAGTATTCATCCATGAAAGAGAGGTCCTAGAACCCAGTTATGGAGTCAATAAATAGATCTGTCACTAAAGGCGAAAGTAATCATTCAAAAAATGATGGTTTAGGTCCCAAAATTTGATACATACCTTGATCTACCCATTCTTCTACATGATCGAAACAATGTTGTCCATCTATTTGGGGTAATGTACCTCTCTAATGAAGTTGTATTTAATAAGATTTTCAACTTCAGAATCAACCATGATAACATGAGAGGGGTTTATATTTCTAGGATATTGTTTGAACCTGTAGTGACCCACTGGGAGGCCAAGGCGATGAATGGAAACCTGAGGGTCAAGCCCCGACATCTGGTGACAACTCCAAGAAAACATGTCATGTTCCTACTTTAGAAAGACCACATACTACTTCTAGTCCACGGAATACATATTTTTTCTGATCATTTCCAGCCTGAGATATTATTCAGTGACCATATTTACCTGAGTTAGCTCATCAATAGTGGTGGAGACATCCTCTTCAAATAAAAAAGGGGCATTTTATAAATCCACTTCATCATCTGAAACTGGGGGATCAAAGGGGGGAGGTGAATATTAAAGGTTAGTTGACCTAGGGGGATCACTATTTTCTACACTAGAAAGTAAAAAATCTCAAACTTGGGGTTCTTGATCTGTAGATATTTTGGAAAAAAAAAAGTTATTAAGCCAATTCAATTCGATTACTTGCTATGAGGTCCACCTTGACACTGAAGCAATAGTGATGAGTCGACTTCCATCGATCCATCCCTTCTTTTTGGAGCATGTAGTAATGTTATGGATTAGTGTACATGGTGTGAACTTCTTGATACTTCATAGGATTAGGGTCTTATGGTATCATCTAGGCCTTTCTTATATAGAAGTATAAGGTAATATTTGAGTACTCTTTCTTAGGGACTATGAAACAACCTACTAGGTTTGGTTTCATGTGTTCAAAATGATAAATTGTTAGAAAAAATTATCTTTCAAGTCTTCTCAAGGATCAATTGTAGTATATTTTAGATCATTAAGGTAATTTATGTGCCTAACTATGTTGGTATAGACCTTCTTTCCTTCCCTTTTGTAGTATACAACATCCATATAGCAAGCCTCATAGGAATCAAAGTGGGTAGCATCACCCTAGAGTACCCCTACCCGACCATCAAAGGAGTATTTGAGGCATTGGTGATAAGGATGGTTCCTATCTATGAAAATGAAGCCATGTAATTCCCAACAATACATTGTAGGTAGTATAATGTGAGAATACCCTAAATTCAGTGCTTGATACCAGGACACCGAATTGATTCTTCATCCAAATCTTTCCACATGTATTTTTCTCACTCTTATAGTACCCTTGAATTTTCAAGTTAGAGGGAGTTATATATACATCTATAATTCCCACCTTATGGTGTTTTCAGGACAAGATGAGGTTGATCATGAAGCCAGTGTCCACCAGGAAGTGGCGTATTTCTACGCCATTGAACTTGCCTATGATATAACGTTGGTGTACATGCCCTTGGTTGGTGACACCATCGACTTATCAAGAAATTGAGATGATGGCTCAACATTCCTCTTTTTTGGTATCTTATGTGTAGTAGGCATTGATGGAAGCTACCTCAATATCTAACTGAATTTGGTTTTTCAAGGATTTGATAAGGTCCTCATGTATTTCCTTTGATAGATAGAGCTCCTTGAGAATATACCACATAGGTATGCCGATGAGGTGCTTCAACACATTATACTTCTGTCTCAGGGGCATATTTTTATAGTAGAGGGTCGTTCTTTATAAAGGGGTGTAGCAGATGTCATTGGATGAGGTTCTAGGGACTGGATAGTTTTGGAAATATTCTTCCATTGGTTAGATAGTTTTCTCTAGGCATACAATATATGGGTACCAAATGGATGAGGTCATTCCCTGAATGGATATAGTTTATCACGGAATGGTCATGGAAGAGTTGTGTGGTCAACCAATATAGTCAGTTGTTGGGAAATACCTGATGGACTAGACCGGGATATATTTTCTTGAATATCCTTACATGAGGATTTATACCTTGTCTCAGTGGCATGGACATCTTGGTTTGGGGTGATAGACTATGTATCTGGCCTTATTACATTCCTCATACATCTTCTTCATTGAGATCGAAAAACGGTTACTGAGGGGTTCGCATGGATTTCCTCAATATTGAGTATCACATAATGATCTACTAGTTTGAAAACATTCACAGAGGTTTAATATTTCTCCTCATTGGTGGAATACTCCAAATATGAATGTACACTGGGCACATATCCCAACTCAGGAGGCATAAATTCACAAAGGGTGAAGACTGGTTTTGGCACTTTTAGGGGACTTTGATATCTTTTATTCCATTGATTTCTGTTATTTAGAGGCTAGGAAGGCTACAGTGAAAATATAGAGGCAACGAATGAAGGAGGTGTAATAACCACCTGAATTTTTTGTTTACTCAAATGGGTACAAATGATACCATGGTTGAGAACAACTATCTTATGAGCCAACCAGTCATTGTACTTTTGTGTTCCATGTCCAAGGGACTATTTCCACTCACTGTATCCTTCGCTGTCACTATCAAGGTTAGTAGAGACATGTTCCATTTGTGTTAGGGAATTTTCCAATTTGACTAAGTCATAATATAATTGGTCCTATATCAAATATTTAAAGACAAATAATTCTTTAATGGTGTGTCCAAATATTTTGTGATACTAACCGTGATTGGAACAATTGGTAAGTTTGGCCTTTTGGGGTCTCTTGTATTTTTTCATCTTTAGAATCCCATTTTTTAGTATATAAATGAAGTAACCTGGGAATTTTTCATCCTTGAAGGAGTAAGACCTTTTCCTTCTATCTGTGAAAGGAACCTTGGGTTCCTAGCCTTGACAAGGGGTCGAGGAAACATTCACTCTTTGAGGTTGTAGTTAGCAGGGCTTCACCATTCGAGGCTATGCTTGGTGGGGATGCACTTGAATTGACTCATCTAGTAAGGGGTTAGTAAGTATACTAGCTCTGAAGCCTCTACATGAATAGTGGTTGTTGTCTGCACTTTCATGGGCCTTCTCACAGGAGATGGAAGGGGTAATGGGAATTTCCATGGTTTGGTTTTCTATAAGGATTCTTCCAACCACTCAGCATTCTTGGAGAACTCTTGAAATCTACGTGGGTAATTTAGGGAGATAAGGGTCAAAACCAGCTCATCTTACCACTCTATAAACAAATTTTAAGTAGTTATTCCTAATAAATAGGCATATTGAGTGAGTATGTTAGCCCATTCCATCAGGCGATGAAGTCATCAACTCACTCATTGGGCCTCTGTTTGCATTCAGAGAGGTTAGTGATGTTGGGATTGCATGTGATGGAGACAAAATATTAAAGGAACTACATGTGAATATCCTCCTAGCCTACAATGGATCTTAGGGAAAACTAACTACACTATACAAATGAAATTCCTTCCAAATTATGGAAAAAACATAGAAGTAAGGTAGCTTCCTATTATTTTGAAGTTCCCAACATGGAGTTGCGCTATGAGGAAAAGTCATTCAGATGCTGAAATGGGTCACCCATTCCATTAAATAAGGTTAATCATGGGTTTTTGAATTCTAGTGGTGGGAACATCTGGTCTACCCACACTAGGTATGGATTTCCCTCAAGAAAAATTGACACTTGTATCATTTCTAGGGCCTCAAGGCAGGTTGTGAGAGAAACTATAATATCATCTTAGTGTGTAATTATGGTCCTCAGTGATTTGACTATATCATCAGATCAGGAGGCTTCATCACCTTAATCTCTAGGAATATATGCTCCCTACTCAGAAAGATTGGGAGACTTATATCTCGGCTATTTTTCATAGCCCCAGGCTTCTGTCCTAATCAGATATGTGGGGCCACCTAGTTCAAATCTGGGAACCTGTACAGAAGTATTGGGTTACCAACTAGGGTAGAGATCGGTTCCCTTTTTATATTTTCATGGTTTGATTGCTACTTAGACATAAGCTCTGTAGTAATCCACTTGTAGCCCTCCAAATCTTGGAGAAAAGAATACATCCTAGAGGGTGTTGTTTATATGGTGTGGTTTCATTAAAATGATTCTTTATAATGTTTTTTTAATAACTTTTCCTCACTAGAACCCCTATTAGGTTAGTATTGAAAGTATGAGTGACCATTAAATCCCACCCTATTAGGCCATGGGTTGGAGACAAACACTAAGGGTAAAAAACACACAAAATGAGATGTATTACCCCCTAAAGTCCCAAGAATGATAAAGTAAACCACCAATAAAAACTATCCCAAATAAACAAAAAAACTCATAATACCATAATAATGTATGTAATGTAATACAAGAAATAACACCTCTCCAAAGATTATACTAAAAGAAAATATCTCCTATAGAAGCAACACCCATACATACTGACCTCTGCATCACAATATAATAATTTCAATCCCAATCACTAACTCCATTATATAAATCTATAAAAATAGAATATATAATTAGGGGTGACCATAAAAGTATCCTTAGTAGCCTCTTCCCTAAAAACTCTCATTCTAAAGTGGAAGAAACATAGTAAATACTTAGTGAACATATAGTAAAACTGACTCAATACCTATCCCATTTCAATTGCTATTCTAACCTCACCAAGGATCACTAACTAAATCCATATAAAAGTAGTATTATAGTAATCAATAAAACATATTGGGAAGGTATTATGCACCTGCTTCCCTATTGATCTAGTTTCCCTCAGGTCCCAACAATATACATCTTAGAGATTCCATTCCTTCCCATTACATATATCATAACCACATACCATAACCACATAGTAAATACCACATACCACATACCACATCCACATATCACTTATCCATATCTGCATACCACAAATATATATTGAATTACTACTATATAACAATATCATCACTACATAACCACACTATGGATGAAATGAAGCGCGAGAGAGTGAGAGTAGTCATCCATCTGTATCACCCAAATCTTATATGTTGGGGGTACATTTGAACCAAAAACCTCAAATGGTCAATGGTAAGGTTACTGACTAGGGTGGTGGTGCATAATAAATAACAAAAAACATAAAATTGATATATAATAATCACATAAACCAACCTAGGGTCAACTCCACATCCCAAAATCTCTATAACCACACCTTATCACCACATCAGCACTGCCACACAACAACAAAAATTGTTGACACCTTTAGATATACAACGAGGAAACACTACTATTTCACAATAACAATACATCAATTATACAACATATTCCCATTTTATATTCATTTAATAATCTCAAAATAATAAATTATTAACCATATTAAGTTCAAAATTACATTAATTTCAAGTAACTATATTTTTTACATGAGGAAATAATCAATTACATCACATTATATAATTCATATTTTTTTACCATATTACACATTACTTATCACTTTAAATTAAATTCATTAAAAACTAAATTTAAATTCATCACATTACTAATTCGACACGTCATTTCAGTTATTCTTCCCGACATATTTATCATATTCCCATTACCATTCTTCAAATATTTCATTAATTCATGTCATTAACATATCAAGAAACAACCATGTATATACTAAACACATCAACCCATAAAACTATCAAACCAAAAAATTATTAATAGTAATTCATACCAACCACCAAAACAAAAACCAATAATAATACCTTTTTCTCTACCATAATATCTCAGCAAAAAACATCCACTTCACCAAAAATATATATTGATCCAATCACCTCGTATCTTCTTCCATCACAACAAATCAACAACAAAACACTACCATAATATCTAAAAATCAATATAAATAGAACAAGGATTCTCATTAATTCACCTATTATTTATTAATTTACCATTAATGCATGACACAACAAAATAATAAATTAATAAAATCCATATTCAACTTTCTTCATCTCATTATCATATTTCAATTATTTAACCAATTCAAAATATGATTCCATATATCATTAATAATATCTATAAATCATAAAATATTCATTTTGACAATAATTAATGAACAGAACAACAATAATAATGAAAATCAATTAAATCATATTCAATTCACTTCCCCCATCAATAGGTTTAGCCAAATTCATTATCTTCATTAGATCAATTTTAACCTATTACCCAAAGAAAACTAAATCATGATAATTCCACATGAATATAAAAATAAAAAAATATAGAATCCAAATCACCAACCTAAAACCAAAGCTCAAATGATCATAATGATAAGAAGATAAGGAAACCAATATTAAACACCAAAAAAATTAGAATGATCCTCAAGGAAATCAATAATCCATCTTCCATAAATAATATCTCCTTTAAGATAAATTACCATGAATAAACTAGGATTTTTAAGAGGAAATAAGATAATAAAAAGAATAAAAATATGGATCATTATCTCAATTCCTATAAACATAGACTCTCAATAGGAGAAGAATCAATAGATGAGGGAAGGGTAATTATAACAAAATCCCTAGTCAGGGAAAGAAAAAATCAGAATAAGGGGAAGAGGGGAGAAGAATATATCACCATAGGTAGATAAGTACATATAAATTTTTTAAAATCACCATATAAACCACCCCTTTCAAGGGGGAAGAAGGAGTGGAGAAGTGGAGGGTTTGTTGACTCGTATAAGAAAATAGGCCACTAGTTGGCTAATGGATGTAGTGGCATCCCAGTCAGCCCTAACCTTCTTATGGTGCACACCCAAACCTTCAAGGTGACCTTTGAGCCTCTTCCCAAGTCTAAAACACCTATTTTAGGAGCTTTAGAGCATTATAATTCCCATTTGGATCTAAAATTAAAAACCTAACCCTCCAACATGTAGAAAAATTCAAATTCACATTGAAATTTAAAAATTATATGGATGAGGGATTTTTCTTATCTCAAGAACCATTTGGTGTTGTATTGACCCCTTTCCAAAGAATAAAACATTGTATACACCAAGAGTGAATTTCTGAAGCCATCTCTTATGAGCCATATTTTCACCTACAAGTGGAATCAAATCCCAAGTTGCAAAAACTCTACCAAAAAATCCACTAGTAGATACAGCTGATGTGGATCCAACTAAGGGCCTAACGTGTGAGGGGAAAATTGTTGGGTTATCCCAACTTAGTTTTGGGTGGGATAAATGTGCTAAATATAAGTGTGAGGGAAACCCTCACCCCATGAGATAACTTTTGAGCCTGAGATGTCCAAGAAACACCTATAGTTCCAAACCAAAATGGGAATCATGTTACTTTTTGGTAATTTTTCCCTCTCACTCTCCTAATTTTATACTTTATAACTAGAGAATTACAAAGGTTCATGCCAAGTTTCATGGGGACAATGTAACTCATTGGATCTTGTGCACTCATAGAATAGAGAGTTTCATTGGGTCATGTCAAATATTAATGGAATTTTCCTAAGTTATTTAAATATTGGATCATGTACTTTTTAATTAATTGAGATTTATAGAGAATTTGGATGATAGGTCTCAATGGTTTAATTTTAAATGGTCATTAGTTTGAGAATTCAAAGAAAATTTGGCAAATCTCATCTTAGAAGGTAGATTCAACACAATCTATGAGATTTCCTAATTCATTTATGATTTATTGATTGATTATGGTCATGAAATGATTTTATTATACATGTTTTATGAGAAATAATTTTTTTTTAATGTGAATTTTTTATAGATTGATTTTGGGAAATATAGTGGTAAGTTTTTGGATTTTTTAAAATGATTTAAATATAATTTATTAGGGGTGATAAATGGATCTACTGTCTCCTAAGAATGTTCCTCGCATGACTCTTTTGGGGATTTTGAATTTTATCTCTATAGGGATTCCCTCCAGTGAACTTGGACCAATGGTTCAACTCAGCCATGGGATAGAGATGCTGGTCGAGATGGTTTCTCCTAGTAACATTCATATAAGGTGTAATTTTTTAAAATGGGTTTTATGAATTAAAAAAATAAATATTGGTATAGAGTTCATGATATTTTAAAAAATAGGGTGAAGCGTGAATGTTTTCCATGCCACCAGTGTCTCCATAGATGCATGAATGAGATTTACGCTTCTATGGGGGGACATGGAAGCATGAACCCCATTAATGCTTCCTTTGTAAACTATTCAAAAGAGGTGTGAATGGGGTACACGCCTCACACTAATAAATTTTATAAAAGGATGCCCCCCTCCATTTCATTTACTCCTTCCTTATAATTTTTAGTGAAGCTCTATCCGATTTATTTCTCAACATATATCTTTGGCTTTTGAGAAGGTAAAATTTCAATTTAAAAAAATTAATTGTATAATTGATTTATTTATTTTGTTTGTATGATTTATTTATTTAAAATGTATAGTTGTATTAATGTTGAATTAATGTGATCTTTATAATTTAATTTTTTATGAATTAGTTTTCTTCTTATGATTTAATTTATATTGAATGATTTAGAAAATGTAAATAGGGTGTTTACATAATTTAAATTGAATAAAATAATATAATTTATTTTTAGGGAAATATTGTTGTTTAAAAAATGTATATATTTGTAATTTAAATTTTGAATAATTATATTTGGATATATTTATATGTATATATTATTATATAACATATTTATAGTAAAATAAATTTAAATTATAATATTTTATACACATAGGTAAATAAAGTGAATCTACCTAAATATTTTATAAAAATTATATTATGAATAATTATTTATGAAAAATACAAGTTATATTGGGTATCATATTCAAATTTGTTTAAATATACAATAAATTATTCGATATATATACATAAATAATATTTTTTTGTTAATGGTACTAAATTTTTTACAATAAATAATAATTGTAAATTATATTAATTATAAATCATTATTATTCCATATAATTATGTATAAAATAAAATTATTTAAATTTTGGAAAGTATAAATACTTCAAAAAAATTATATATACTTATGTAATTTTATTAGATTAAAAGTAACATAAGTTTACAATATTTTAATGGTTATTTAAGTGTAAATTATATTAATTTTGTTAATTAAATTTAATAAAGTTTACTATTAATAATATTTTCAGTATTTATGTATAAATTGATAATATTTTTATTTAGGAAACTATAGTTGTTTACAAAAGTTTATATAATTATAATCTAAAATATTAATAAATAAATTTGAATATATTTAAATGTGTATATATTTATATATGCTATATTATTTGAATATAATATTTGAAAATTTATATATTTTTAATTTAAATTGTGAATAATTAGATATGAATATATTTATATGTTTATATTATTAAATATTATATCTAAATTAAAATAAATTCAAATTATAATATTTGATACACATAGGTAAATAAAGTGAATCTACCTAGAGAAGGATGAGCGGAACTACAATACAGTATTTATGACACAGAAGAGCATACTCATAAGAGATGTCCCCAAGTGGAAGGAATGGGCTCCACATCATGAAATATTTGATCAAGTTTATGTATTTTATCATGATTGTCTATTTATTTTTTATATTTAGGCTTTTTCATTTATATATCTTTTTATTTACAACTTGTTTCATTTATAACTTATTTATACTCTAGCTTGTTTAATTTATGGTTTTTATTAAAAATAATTTAATGATATTTCCACTATTAAGAAACTAAATAGTGTGTAAACTAATTACAAGTGGTTCATCCTCTAAATGAATTTTCTTTAAATCTGTCCTATAAATCACAGGACCAGTTGAATATATCATGAAATCACTTGAACTCTACAGGATTTTCATCACGGTTGATATAAAAATAATAATTTAGAAAAAAAATCAAACATAATTGATGATAATTAAAATAAAAAATTTATAGACTAAGCCAAAAACATAAATTACATCTATTTTTTACCTCATTTTTCATCATAATGTTTACTTATGAAAGCTAAATGTCAACCACATTTTTCTTCTTGTAGTTTTTAAAAATATATTTTAAAAATTATATTAAATTAAATATAAAAAAATAACGATGATATAAAATGTAGAGATGATATGTCTTTCATTTCTCACATTCCAAGACATACATGTTTTATGGCTAGTTATAGAGGGACGTCTAGTTCCTTCTTTGAGTGTATGTAGGTCTCATCATTTCCATCTTATTGCACCACCTCTTTCCATCATCCCTCATCTTCATCATGCTAGGTTCTATGGCAGAGCGATGAGTGACTTCACATTCATCGATCATTAGTTCACTAATGCCCTAGTGGAGGGATGGAGGAAAGAGACACATACATTTCATTTTTCAGAGGGAGAAATGAATATTAAATTTGATTAAATTTTTATTATGTTGGGAATCCCCATTGAAAGTGCGGTTGTGATGGGATGAGTTAGTGAATATTGGTTTCAACTAGTTCATATACTACTGGGCATTGAGATTCAGGGTGATGGTAGGTCCGTTATCGGGAGACGATTACACATGTTATGGATAGATGAGCACTTTTCCCATATTTCTAATGTTGTTGACAATGTCATAGTGTTGATATTTTCCTATACATATATTTTGAGACTTATTGGAAAAATGATCTTCATCAATCATTCGATTATACTTTTCCATTTGATGTATTTACTATTACTAGAGGATTTAGACCAAACATGGAGGTATAGCTAGGGGTCTGCATGTCTTGAATATACATATAGATTATTATGTAATTCATGTCGCATAAATAAGATGTATATTCCATGATGTAATATTCTAATCCATATGTGGATATGGGAGTGCATCCCTTGCTTATCTCCACATACCTGCACACCACTTCTGACCAATATTTTACGGGAGTCCCCTCGTGAACGATGGTATTTTTTCCTTCATTATTATGTGAAAATAAAATGTATAAGTTTCTATTATGAAATATAATTATAAAAATGTTATTTATATGTAGATTCAATCACATTAACATTCAAATACCTCCATACATGATTTCCATACTTACAGACTTATATTGGACTGTCTTTGACCGAATGACATACATGATTATTAATTATATGTTAAATTATTATTGTGAATATTACAAGACTTCATGTATTAATTTATCATTCATTTTTTGATATTTCATATTTTATGGATGTCATATATTGAGGCTATCATCTAGAGTATCCCAACTTACTATACTTTGATGCTTGTTGTCATATTATGCATCGTACTAATAATTAATTTTCATATTGTTGAGTGGCATCATGTTGATAGTGTTATGAGGTAGTTTAGCTTATATAAACTCATTCATACATCACCTAATCAGTTTCCTTCACTTCATTCCCTGAAGATGTTAGGGAAGTGAGACTTTTATTGGATATGATATCATGCTTGGTATATTTGGATGTGGGATGGATGGTATGATTCTCAGTTATGAAGGGCTGACACAATACATATGGATCTATCAAATCAGTTGGATTATGGGTCATGGTACCATATGTCCCAAGTGAAATTTCGTACTTGACACAGACATAACTATCATGAGTTGGTAATAATTCTTCCTTCCACTCTTCAATATTTTTTTATTAAATTTAGTTAATTGTATAATTTGTTTTTACAGGATTCTAATATCACCCAACTCATTCACATATCTAATCCCACAGAGGGTGGACCCTTTGACTAGAAATATATTAATAGAGGAATGAAAAAGGTTCTTCTTCTCATGGATGAGATTCATCATAGGATTTTCTTTGATGTGTTGGCTGATGCTGAGGGTGTTGATCCTAATATGAATGTTTCAGGGGATGACGAGCCTATTATGGATGTAGATATGGTACATAAAGAGTGTGTTCATTATGATAAATTATATGATCCTCTGGTTTCTATTTTATATCAGCTGCAACCATATTCAGAGGCATAAGCACAGACATATCCATAGCCAGAGTCATAGAATGTTAAAGTGTTAGATTTTGATACAACAATGGATGTTGACTGGTTTGTGTTGCATTATTTATTATTCTCTAATCTACAGATATATGCTACACAACAGCCATCTTCTTTACATGTTGAGTAGATTTCTAGTTAGCATCTATTATCCTTGGATATAAGACAGGGTAAAAGCATAGAGATTGTAGATTTACCACTATTCACACTAGATGATGTGGAAGGTAGGTGTCAAAGATGCTATGTAGGAGCTACGTATACCAGAGTATATACATCGACAAATATGATGTGAACGCATTATATATACACCCAGTTATGGCATGAAGGAGCACCTAGGACACCGATGCAGATTAGGCTGATACATGTTATATGTTTTTTTAAATCATTACTTGTACATTATTTAAAAATATACTAATATATTATATTTTTTTCATAAAACAAAAAATTTAAATGATTTAAAATTCATACAAATATTTTTGAATGATTAAAAAACATTAATATTAATAACTACATTTGTAATAATAATAATTACTATTTATTATTTATATTGATACTTCTTAGTATTATTATCCATATTATGTATAATAAAAAATCATATTAAATTTATTATTAAATATTAATAATATTATTATTTTGAATTATATAAATATTAGTAATATTAATAATAATTATTATTTTATTTATTATATAAGTAATTAATTAATAATACACCATAATATATTAAGAATGATATAATTATTAACCAGTAAATATTTTTTCTCAATACAAATTATTTTATTTAGTTTATTATACAATAAATATTAGTTATAATGGTATTAATTATATTAATAACATAATAATATATTATTAATTAAAAATAAATAATACAATTTATAATTAATAAATATATTTCTTATTAATAAATTAATAATAACTATATTGTTGTTCGGAGTAGGCCACTGAAGAGGGGGTGAATTGATTTCCTATAAAAAAATTTGTTATAAAATTTATTTGAAAGAATCCTCTAATTTAAAAACAAGACAGCTCAGTTAGTTAAATTAGTAAATTTATAATAGTCTGACTATTCAATTAATTTCTCATAAGATTGATTATTTCTCAGTTATAACAAATGGGATATTAATATAACTTTTGAAACTAATTTACTAAACCCAAATAGTTATAAATACTACCCAAGAATAACTATCAAAGTGAAACTTAGTTTTCTGAAATATGAGTTAAAAAAGCATAAATTAAATTTGAAAACATAGAAGATTAAAATAAGAGGTTCAGTCTCAAGTTGAGACTTAGTCCTCTCCACTTGGTGTTCACTTTACACCAAGTAATATATATATATATATATATATATATATATATATATATATATATATATATTTGATCCACACCCTGAATCAGGGTTTACACAATAGTATAAAAACTGTTCAGGTCATAGGACCTCTACCATAGTTCTACGTGGGAACTAAAATAGTCAGGTCACACAGGACCTCTACCACAGTTCTACATGGGAACTAAAATATCTAGGCCACACAGGACCTCTACCACAGTTCTACATGGGAAATAAAATATCCCAGTCACAAAATACCTCTACCATAGTTCTATGTCAGATATAATAGGTGTAAAAAGATGTAATTGTGAAGATATCTTATATCCTTCAGTTAAATGCAGAAGATAGTGTGTGTTTAACAGACAGATTAACACATTGCTCAAAATGTAGTAAAAATGCAAAAAAATAGAGAAGTAAATAAAGAGATGGACTTTATAAGGGTCTGTGTGTTTTGAAATGTAGCTATGGACTCTTTGGATGTAGTAGATTTGAATCCTGAGTCCTCTTCTAGAAACAAACACTGAAAACGGAGTGTTGTGAAGCTTCGTGTTCTGGTTTTCTAGGAAGATGGGATTCTCCTCCTTAGTGTTTGTTTTCTACAAGGATGATAGAATCTTTGATGCAAAATAATCCTCCTTTAGTTCATAGTTAGTAGTAATTAGAGTTCTTTATGTGTTCTTCATCTTGGACTAGTATCTTTGCTCGTATGTTCTTTTATGTTGTTCTCTTCTTCTATACAACTCGTGCTCCAAGATTTTATTTTATTTCAAGTTTCTTTTGTTAGCTGACATGGATCATGTGGAGGTAACTCATATCTCATACTATCCACTAACATAGTGATTAATTTTTTTCTATGAAAAGCATTAATTTAATCAGTAGCATTAAAACACTCAAATATTACCATTAGAGATAATTTTAAATAAAATAAAAATTAAACAGTTTGTTAGTGACCCATCTATTAGTGAGTCATTTTGTTATTGACTCCTTCTATCGATGAGTCATTCTATTGGTATACATGACTCAATCTATCGGTAAGTCATTCTGTCAGTATCTCCATGCGTTGGTGACTCAATGCATTGGTGACTCATTTTGTTCTGTCAGTGAGTCATTCCTTCTATTGGTGTCTCATTTTTATTATCGGCGAGTCATATATCGGTGAGTTAGTTTCTACCATCGTTGAGACATTACTTCTGTTGGTTATACATTCCTTATATCGGTGATACATTCCTTATATTGGTGAGACATTCCTTCTATCAGTGTCTTATTTGAACTATCGGTGAGACATTTACATTGTCGGTATCTGTGAGTCAGTTTGTGATTTCGGTGTCACACTTATTCTGTAGGTGTTAGTGACTCATACTTATCCAATTTTTTTATTTTAACTAACTTATAACAAGAATATACACAGAATGAGTTTAATACATAATTGATCAAAGATAATCATAATTAAACATATTTAAACTTAAATAAACATGACTGAAATGATTGGACATGATTTGACTTGATTTGTTATTATTAAAACCCTTAAAACTATGGAGGGGCCAACATATATCAACAAAATTTTTCCAAATATTTATAAATAAAAATTATTTTTATACTATTAATTAATAATAAATAATAAAATTGATGATTAATAAATATATTAATTATTAGTAAATTACTAATATTTTATATCAACAAAAATTTTAAAAATATTTATAAATAATAATTCTATAAATATTTTTAATTAATAATTAATATTATAATATTAATTATATAAACAAATAATTAAAAATCCACCATAATATATTAAAAATAATATAACTATTAACTAGTAAATATATGTTTCAATAAAAATTATTTTATTTATATTATTAAATAATAAATAATAGTTATAGTACTATTAATTATACTAATAACATAATAATATATTATTAATGAATAATAAATAATACAATTGATAATTGATAAATATATTACTTATTAATAAACTATGAATAATTATAAATAAAAAGTTCATAAGCCCCCAGGGGTGAATCTTAGTGGCTGCGTCTCTATGTGTCTTGTGGGAGGTCTCAAGATCGAGTCTCCTTGAGTAATTGTAGGCGTGGAAGGTTTCTTTGTTTATTTATAATCCCCCTCCCTCAAAATGATGTTATATAAAAAACTTTCATAAGGATTTATTAATATTTTAATAAATATCACTAATTAACTAATTTTGTAAAAAACACTATATATATTTAAAGAGGTGTGAATCGGGTTCACACCTTTTTTACCATGATCAAAAAGCATGAATATTGTTCACACTTATTGTTCAAATAGAGAAGCATGAAAGGGGTTAATGCATCCCCAGACCCACATTTAAAAATACTTATAACCCTAACCTTTTTTTTGATTTTTTAAAATTGTAAATCCCATTAAAAATTATTATAATGATGCATTATCCCACCCCTAATATTGTCTCATAATGACTTCTCTATCAATTCCTCACTTCCTATAGGTATAGATCTCATGTAAGAAGGATACTACTATGGATGGGGTGCTAACATATTCCTTTAATTAGCAGAATTCATATCGATTTGTAGCTACCACTTGAATTCAATAGTAGGGAAATTTTTAAAAGATCATACTTTGTTAAGAGTCTTTGAAAATTTCATGGATACTCAGGGCCTTGCCTCCCCAGCAGTAGTATTGATTCTCAATCAAATGAGATTTTGTATGCACATGTTCTCTAAGGAATTTTCTAAGTCTTGATCTATGGAATGCAAGATTTTTGATAAGTGAGGGTTTATCCTTCTTCATTGGTCAATGGATTTTCATGAGAGGGAGGATTCAAAGATAGGGTGGTATGGATCCGTCTATCGAGTCTATCACTACCATAATCCCTCATTATTGAATGAGATTGGGTATTCGTTGGGATTCTTCTAATGAATACATGAGATTACACTATCGATGAGCCACACAATGCCATCAAATATTAGGGTAGAAATGGATCTGACCAAGGAATTCCCCCCATCGCATGCACTTGTGTACTGGTGATGAGTTTATTTTAGAAAAAAAAATTACTTTTCAAACAAGGTTAACTATTTCACCTTTTATTTCCTTCAAGGACATGAAGATGATAGAGGAAGGAAGTGTGGTTTTCTTCACCCATCATCCATTTCCCATAAGGAGGATCATTCCCATATTAAACCAAAGGCAGTCTCTTCATCTTTCATCATCTCATCTAGTCATACCTAAAACCTATTAATCTGAGAAATCAATGTCCATAGGAAATTCCTCAGGGTTTGGATGTGTAGCTACAAATTTTTACATTGTTTGTCCCTTGAAGTATTTTTTTGGTAAAAACATAATTCCAAACTACTAGGGGATCACCTCCCATAACCTCAATTTCTTCATCAACATGAGGTAATTGAGAATATACTTTAATAGGTTGGCTCATGAAACCAGTTGTATCTCATGGTGTTGAAAATAATGTCACAAATTATACATTATAAAGACAATTGTGAGGCAACTCTTCTCAATGAGGGGGTATCTGGTCTCTATTTCAAGGAACATGTGACTGATATAATGTAGGTTGTTTTCTATACCATCATTATTCTTCTTGTCTAAGAGGACACCAAGGGATCATCCCACGGTGGTCACATAAAGGACTGAAGTCTTTCCTTAGACGGGTGGTATCATAACTGAAGGTTGTAGAAGTTACTACATAATATCTTCAAAGGTATTCTATTATTCCTCGTCCGATTGGTAAATATAATATTTCTTCATGATCTTGGAGAAGGTATTACACTTATTGGATATATTTGAAATAAATTGGTGGATATATGCTAAGTGGTCTTGGAGACCTCTCAACTTTCAGAGGTTGCATGGAGAAGGAATTTGGTTGATGGCATTAATTTTCTCTGGATTGATCTTAATTTCTCTATATATGAAAATTAAACTAATAAATTTTCAAGAGGTAACCTTGAATGCACACTTCAATGGGTTAATCTTCAAGTGGTGGGAACGGAGGAAACTGAACACTTCATCAAGATCTCTGAGATGATATTGGCATTGGACATATTTAACCACTAGATCATCTACTTAAAACTCCACCAATGTCTTGAGAATAAACATAAATATGTGGTGCATGACCCTTTGGTAAATGTATCTAGCATTCTTTAAGATAGAAGTCATCACCTAGAAACAAAAAGTTCCTTGGGGTTCCCTAAAGGTGAGATCCTCCTCATCCTTAGGGTTCATCTGGATATTATTATAGTCAGAGTATCCATCCATGAATGAGAAGTTATAGAACCCATTCGTAGTTTCAAAAAATATATCTGTCACTAGAATGGAGAAACATCCTTTGTAAAATGATGGTCGAGGTCTCAGAAGTTGATACAAACTCTGATCTTCCCATTCTTTTTCATGAAAGTAACATTGTTAGACAACCATTTGGGGTATTGGACCTCCCTAATGAATTTGTATTTAATAAGATTGTCATCTTAAGCATTTACCATGGAACCATGAGAGGGTTTCATCTTTCTAAGATTTTTTTTGAACCTGTAGTGACCCACTGGGTGTCCATGGTGATGAATAGAAACCTGAGGGTCAATCCCTAGAATCTCAACATAACTCTAGGAAAACACATCATAGTGTTGCTTTTGGAAGGACACATACTACTACTAGTCCACTAATGACATATCTACACTAATCAGTTTCCACCTAAAATCTTGTTTTGTGTATAGATTTACCTGAGTCATTTCTTCAATAGTGGTGGAGACACCCTATTCAAATATAATAGGGGCAACTTCCAAATCCTCTTCGTTATCTGAAACCGGGGGATCAGAGGGAGGAGGCGACTCTTCTAGGATATTTGGCCTAGGGGGAGCAGTAGTGTCTACTCTAGCAGATAAAGAATCCCCAAATAGAGGTTGTTGATCTATAGATGCAATGCAAATAAAATTTGTTGAGCCAATTCCATTTGGTTTTCGATTGTGGGGTCCACTCTTGACATTGAAGCAATGGTGATAGATCGACTTATGTCGAGTCAGCCCCACATTTTGAAACATGCTGGAATGTTGTGGATCGATGTCCATGGAGTGAACTTCTTGATACTTCAAAGGAGTAGAGTCTTCTAGTATTATCCAGGCATGTCTAATATAGGAGTACAAGGTAATCTATGAGCACTCCTTCATAGGTACTATGAAACAACCTCCCAAGTCTCTTGTTATGTGTACCAACCAATGAATTGGGAGAAAAAACTTGTCTTTCAAGTCTGTCCATGCATCTATTATAGTATCCATTATATTTTTAGGGGAATTTATGCACTCAACTCTATTGGGATGAATCACCTTGCAGTACCCCTACTCGAAAATCAAAGGAGTGCCACGACCTTCTCACCGACATCATCTCCTAATGCACTATTAGATACTTCCTCACCAGATAAAGTATTATTCAATAAATCAGGAGTATGGATGGGGATTTCCCCTACATTTATTTCCATATTCCAATTATATTCTTCATAATTTGTTTCTATTGCCAATGTTATATGAGTAATCAATGAATGAGTGTGTTGTGAAAGACCAAATTCAACAGATATCCCATAAAATTGTTCTATAGTTGTAGGTTGCACCTCATTAATATCAGAAATATCCACCTATAATTCCATTAAACCATTACTTCACTATTTATTGAATGATTCTAATGCATCCATCCAATCATCATCACCAAGTATAGGATACTCAATGTGCCATAGACATTTAGGATATTGAAGACATCAATATGTAATTGAAGTAATTGATTAATCAACCCTTAGTTATAAGTGACTATGAATCTTCCTACAAAATTTCATCCAATGTCACACATTCATAAATATTTTCCACTCTTTAAAGTGGGACAAAGATATATCATTTGTCACACAGAAGGTAATACTCATAAGAGATGTCCCCAAGTGGTAGGAAGAGGCTAAACATCACAAGATCTTTGGGCGAGTTTATGTATTTTACCAGGATTGTGTATATATTTTTAATATTCAGGATTTTTCATTTATGGATCCTTTTATTTATGGCTTATTTCATTTCTAGGTTATTTCATTTCTAGATTGTTTCATTTTGGTTATCATTAGAAATAAATTTATGATATGTCAAACTATAAAGAAATTAAATAGGGAGTGAAAATAAATAACAAGGGGTTCATGCTCTAAATGATTTATTTTTAAATGTGTACTTGAAATTACAGAATCGGTTGAATATATCATACAATTTCTTGTATTATTAATTAATAATAAATAATTCAATGGATAATTAATAAATTTATTACTTATTAATAAATTACTAATAATTTATGTTAACAAAAATTTGATGAAAATTTATGTATAATAATTCTGAAAAATATTATTAAAATTAATAATAAATATTATATTATTAATTATATAAATAATTAATTAATAATGCACTATAATATGTTAAAAATAATATAATTTTTAACTAGTAAATATATTTTTCAATTTAAATTATTTTATTTATATTATTAAACAATAAAAATAGATATAGTGCTATTAATTATTTTAATAACATAATATTGTATTATTATTTAATAATAAATAATACAAATTATAATTAATAAATATATTAATTATTAATAAATTATTAAAAATTATATAAAAAATTTTTATAAATATTTATAAATATTTTTATTAATATCGCTTATTAACTAATAATATAAAAAACACATATATATGAAGAGAAGTGAACCAGGTTCATGCCTCTTTGACTGTGCTCAGGAAACATGAATCTCATTCATGTTTCGTGATCAAAGGGAGAAGCATGAATGAGTTTCATGCCTCCCTAGATCTGATTTTAAAAATACGCAAAACCCTAACCAATTTTTTTATTTTTTTAAATTACAAATCTCATTAAAAATATATTATAATGAGGCATTGGCCCTCCTATGAGCTAGTCCTATAATGACTTCTTTGTTGCTTCCTCGCATTCTAGATCAAGAAAGAGCCTTCTATGAAATTTCTTTTTAGAAGGTGCTTTCCTGATGAGCACTTTCCTAAATTTATTTTCTTTGAAGGTGCTTTTCAAAATAGCTTCTTATTAGAAAAATTTTATAGAAGGTGATTTCTAGAAAAGTGAATTTTTTGAAATTACTCTACTAAAGGTGCTTTTCTAACTATCACCTTCATAAAAAAAATTTGAGAAGAAGGTTCTTTCTAATAAACTTCCTTTCACTGTTCTTCAAAACCCCACCTGAACTCTCATCTATTCCAGTCATCTATACTTTGGAAAACTCATCTCCTCTTATTTTTCTGGATCTCCTTCCCATCATCATCCTCTTCTGAGAAATAATCCTCTCCTCTCTAAGTTCTGGTCCAGTATACTTGAATCAAGATCCTAATTCCTGATTAAGTGTAGATCTGGTTTTTTGAAACCATTTTAATCAACCTTTAAATCTGGGTGGTTGGAATTTTGATTCAGCATATTGATCGTACCACGATTCACTGTTTCATTTTCACCCTTACATCGCTGTGCTAAACATATTTTGTATTAAAAATTATAAAAATATTATCAAATTGTGCTTCATTTTTTATTCAATAATTTTGTGTTTATCACTGCTAAATAGGTCAATGATACTTGTTTTGAAAATTACAATGTAGGTGGAGGTGATTTGGAGGGCCCTTGATGAAGTGAAAGAAAACTGGGCCAAAATTGCATGGATCCATGGACATCTGTCCACTGTTATGAATAGTAAAAACAATCCGTGCATGAAAATGGGCTGATATTTTTTGGACCTGTCCAAAATTCAATAGGCTACATTTCATATGAAGGAACCCAATCTTGATTCAGCTTTTATGGGGCCCATCCGAACTGATCTGTCCAAGCCACCGAATTTGGACCAAGTCAAATGCGGTGTTCTGTATTTTATTAATATCTTGATCTGTATTTTATCAATATCTTGATCTGTATTTGTCCAAATGGTGCCAAACTTTCGGTGGAGATATTCAAGAGTTAGGGATACAACTTTTCTATTTTCTCCAAAGCGAGATAAGACTGTCTGAAGGCCGAAACGCGTCGTGTAAGTGGATTGATGAAATCTGTGTGCCCAAAACCACCTCCCACATTTCCTGTAAAAGGGCACCTTGGGCTCCTCATTTACAAGTTCGGCCAAGGAGTGAAGTGCTGCCAATTTGGAGTCGTAGAGGATTCTCCTAATCACCTTAGAGGTTCTGGAGGCCCCTATCCTCATAGGGGGATCAACAATGAAGAAGGAGTTCAACCCGAGCTTCCTTCTCCTCCCAATGTCGAGCTAAAAGTTGGGTGTTCGTTGTGAGGGAGCTACACACATGTCAAAGGAGTTCCGATGCATAAAATAGCTACTGGTTTAGAGTAATTTGGTTTTTTAAACATTTCATTCCATGTATCTTATTTTATTTCAGATTTGAATGCTTTATTTGATACATGCGAGTGTTATGCTCTTAATTTCTAACCGATCGGTGTGAGGTTTTGAGTGCGTGACTTGTGTTGTTCCGATTGGACATCACAAGAATCCTTTTCATACCCAACTTATTGAGATTTCAATATTATTTGTATGCTCTTATTCCATGCATAAGTACTGTACCTTGACAATACGATTGTTACATCAAGGTTTGGTCCTTAAAGCATTGTATTAAAAGCATAGGAATTAATCGGGATTCCAATTAATTCCAACTAAAGAATTACTCTAAACTTAAGATGAATCTCTATGAACAATGAACTTGATATGTGTGTAGTGAAATCACATCGACACTTTTATCTCATATTTCTCAAAAATCCACTTGGGCACTCATCCTTTAAGCTATTTCAACTAAGTCATTGTTTTAAACTGTTTTCAAAACCACCCCCTCTCTTAGTCATTTTTATTAAAAATACACACTCTAAACCTACCAACGCTCCTTGAGAGACGACCTAGGGTTTACCCTAGACTATAAATCAACCTTAAAAATATAATCAATTTGACGTGTCACGACAATGTGGCCAAATTTTGGCGCCGTTGCCGGGGAGTGCTTTGGTTTTTTGTGCATGTTTTTGATAAATTTTTTGTAATTTTTGTGAATATTTGTTTGTTTTATCTTCTACCTTTGAATTTATTTTTGTGTTATAATTTATTTATTGTGTAGGTTCTGTGTATGAAACTTTCTACTCCGGGAGACCTACAAACTTTTGAACCCGAACCAGAGAGGATCCCACATCAACGAAACCGAGACACACAAGACCACACTTTGAAGGAGGAGACATCAAATCTTAAAATTCTTCTTGATCCTTATTCTTCTTCTGAAACCAAAGTTAAAACTAAACATAACTTGTATATCATGGCTGAAAATAATCGAACCTTAAAATAATTAACCTCACCTGATGTTGATATCCAACCCACTTACATTCAAATTCAAGGCGAGGCACCTAATTTTGAACTAAAATCTGGTTTAATTCATTTATTACCAAGATTTCATGGACTGCCTGGAGAAGATCCACATAAGCATTTAAAAGAATTTCATGTTGTCTGTTCAACATTAAAACCTTCTAATGTGGATGAAGAACAAGTAAAACTTAGGGAATTTCCATTTTCATTAGAAGACACGGCTAAAGATTGGTTGTATTATGTTAATTCACCTATTAGAGGTTGGGAAGACATGAAACGACTTTTTCTTGAAAAATACTTCCCAGCCTCTCGAACTGCAACAATAAGGAAAGAAATATGTGGGATAAGACAATCTCAAGGAGAAACCCTTCATGAATATTGGGAACGATTTAAAAGATTGTGTTCAAGTTGTCCACATCACCAAATAAGTGATCAACTTTTAATTCAGTATTTTTATGAAGGTTTAATCCCTATTGATCGAAACATGATTGATGCTGCTTCAGGTGGTGCATTGGTAGATAAAACCCCAATTGCTGCAAGAACCCTCATTGAGAACATGGCACAAAACACTCAAAAATTCGGTACACGGTCCAGTGTTCCCATTCGAGGTGTCCATGAGGTGCAAAGTACTGAATGCAAGAAGAAGGTGGACAAAAAGTTTGAAGAGGTTAGTACCCTTCTACAACAACTTGCTCTCTCCCAAGGGAAATATCAATCTCCTCCTCCCATCAATTGTGGAATCTGCTCTTCTGACACCCACTATTCTGACCAATGTCCTCAATTGAGAGAAACTTCTGAAATTTGTGAGGCAATATTTCCAGGATGCCCCTTTAACCAACCCTTTAGGCAAGAACCATATTATCCATCCAACCAAGGGTGTAAGGACAACCAAGCCTATAGGCAAGGGGGGTATTCAAACCAACCTCAACAGCAATGGAACCAACAGGGTCAGAGTAGTCATCCACCACTACCCAGAAATCCTCAACCACCCCAAAGGCCATTCCAACCACCCCCTCCAAAAACCGAGCCTAGCCTAGAAGATATGATGAAGCAAATGGCTGCCAATAATATCCAATTCCAACAAACCACCCAAACAGCCATACAAGACCTAAAGACCCAACTAGGCCAACTTGCCAACTCGGTGGGGGGAAATCCAAAGTCATGGGTCGGGTAAACTACCATCTCAACCAGTAGTAAACCCTAGGGATAAAGGAAATGTTAGTGACATCACCCTTAGGAGTGGGACACAACTCAAAAGCCAAATTACCCCTCCATTAGAGTCCTCCCATCCAAAGGAAACCACCATCCCAACTGTTGAAAATGGTCTAAGATAAGAAAACCCTTTTCCTAAGAGAATCCCTTCCAAAGGAAAGACTGTGGTTGTTGATGAGCCACCTATCCCAACCATTCCTCTTCCATTTCCTCAAAGGGCTGCCCAACCTAGGAAACAAAAAGAAACTGAACTTGATAAAGAAATCTTGGAAACTTTCAATAAAGTACAGGTTAACATTCCTTTGATTGATGCTGTGAAGCAAATTCCAAGATATGCAAAGTTTCTAAAGGCGATGTGTACCCACCGAAGGCGACTTAGAGGTGATGAGAAGGTGAGATTGGGGAGGAATGTCTCAGCATTGATACAACCATCACTTCCTACCAAGTGCAATGATCCTGGGACATTCTCGATTCCGTGCACCATAGGGGAGTATTCATGTTCCAATGCTATGCTTGATTTGGGTGCTTCTATTAATGTGATGCCTCACTCCATATACTCTTCTTTGCAGGTCGGTGAACTAAAGCCCCCAGGAATAGTTGTTCAGCTAGAAAATCGGAGTACGGAACACCCCTCTAGTGTGCTAGAGGATTTTCTTGTGAGGGTGAAAAATTTAATTTTTCCTTCTGATTTTTACGTGATTAAAATGGAAGATGATAGGATGAATGGACATGCCCCAATTATATTGGGGAGACCTTTCTTGAAAACCACCAAAACTATAATTAATGTCCATAATGGTACATTATCTATGGAGTTTGGTGGTAATATTTTCCACTTCAATATACTTGATGCCATGAATCACCCCTCAGAAGAACACTCCTCTTTCTCTGTCAATTCAATTGATGTTCTCCCTTCCCCTGAAACAACTTATTTTCATTCCCCTAATCCCCTTTCTGAGTTTTCTTCATTGATTGAAATGTTAGGTAATGAATCATGCATTGATTGTTGTAGCGGTCTAGAGAAATGTCATTCATGTTTGTTAATTGATTATTTCTTGAACACAGAGGATCACATGACCATCGATGATACTGCTAAGCTTGTAAAAGCTCATTCCTCAACTGAGGATGTTACCATTGAGCAGTTAGATGAGATCAGTGAATTCTCACTGTCACACACACTTCCGTCAATCCAAAATCCCCCAGAATTGGAACTGAAACAACTGCCTCAAGATTTAAAATACTCATATCATGAGAATGGAAATAAGTTGCCCGTCATCATTTCTAGTTCACTCCCTCCTAAGCATGAATTGTGACTTATTGATCTTTTGAGGGAGTATAAACAAGCTTTGGGATGGACACTTGCTGACATTCCTGGCATTATCCCATCAATTTGTACACATCATATTTTATTCAATGATGAGGCTAAACCAGTGAGGCAGTCACAACGTCGGCTGAACCCAAACCTACTTGATGTTGTTAAAAAAGAAGTAACAAAATTTTTGGCTGTTGGAATCATTTACCCTATCTCTGACAGCCAATGGGTCAGTCCCGTTCAAGTAGTTCCTAAAAAAACTGGCCTTATGGTAGTTAAAAATGAAAACAATGAATTGGTTCCAACTCGTGTGCAGAATAGTTGGCGTGTCTGTATAGACTATCGCCGACTAAACCAACACACTAGGAAGGACCATTTCTCATTTCCATTCATTGACCAGATGCTAGAGAGGATAGCAGGGAAGTCCCATTACTGTTTCCTTGATGGGTATTCTGGATACTTTCAGATCTATATTTCCCCTGAGGATCAGGAAAAGACAACCTTTACTTTCCCCTTTGGTACATTTTCTTATAGAAGGATGCCATTTGGTCTGTGCAATGCTCCGGGTACTTTCCAATGATGTATGGTTAGTATTTTTTCGGATTACTTGGAGAATTGTATGGAGGTTTTTATGGATGATTTTACTGTTTATGGATCCTCTTTTGATGAATGTTTGAGTAGTCTTTCTTCTATCCTACGTCACTGTATTGAAAATAATCTCGTATTAAATTATGAGAAATGCAATTTCATGGTGCGACAAGGCATAGTTTTGGGACATGTAATTTCTGGGGAAGGTATCCAAGTGGAAAAATCAAAAGTAGATATCACTTCCTCCCTACCATTCCCTAAAAATGTTCGGTATGTGTGGTCTTTCCTGGGTCATGCTGGATTTTATCGTCGTTTCATTCGTGACTTTAGTAAAATTGCACTCCCCCTCTCCCGATTACTCCAAAAAGAAAAAGAATTTGATTTTGATAAAAAAATGTGAGGAAGCTTTTAATAAATTAAAATGGAGTCTCACATCACCCCCGGTAATCCAACCACCTCGGTGGGAGTTACCATTTAAGCTCATGTGTGACACCTCTAACTATGCAGTTGGGGCAGTCTTATCACAAAGGGTCGATCGAGCTCCACATGTCATTGCCTATGCTTCACGTACTTTGGACCCTGCCCAAGCAAACTACACCACCACTGAAAAATAATTTCTTTCCATTGTGTTTTCCTTGGATAAATTCAGGTCATAACTTCTAGGGTCCAAAGTCGTTGTGTTCTCAGACCATCCAGACCTCTGATATCTCCTAAAGAAACCAGAAGCCAAACCACGTCTCATTCGCTGGATGCTCCTCCTTTAGGAATTTGATCTCGAAATTAGGGATAAAAAAGGAGCAGAGAATGTGGTTGCTGACCATATGAGTAGGATTATCCCATCCTCGGACATTGACTCATCCCCCTGTATTCCCATAAATGAATTGTTTCCTGATGAGAAATTGTACCGAGTGCAAGATGCTATTCCTTGGTATGCTGAAATTGTAAATTATTTGGTAGCGTCTTGCATTCCTGCTGATTTCACCAAAAACCAGGCCGGCCGTCTAAAACATGAGTCTTGTTGGTACATTTGGGATGACCCCTACCTCTGGCGCACATGTAGTGATCAAGTTATTAGACGTTGTGTTCCCGATAGTGAGTTTCAGTCTATCCTTAGGTTCTGCCACACACTTACTTGTGGGGGCCACTTTGGTCCCCAACGGACTGCTCGCAAGGTCTTAGATTCTGGTCTCTTTTGGACCACATTGTTTAGGGATGCCCATGAATTCTGTAAATATTGTCCTCGATGTCAAAGAATAGGGAATGTCTCTAAAATAAATGAGATGCCTCAACAACCCTTGCTCGTCCATGACATTTTTGATGTTTGGGGCATTGAATTTATGGGATCATTCCCCAATTCATTTGGGAACCTTTACATTCTTCTGGAAGTGGATTATGTTTTAAAGTGGGTAGAGGAATGATCCATGAGGGCAGATGATTCCAAGACAATTTTTGGAATTTTTTAAAACCCAAATATTCTGTAGGTTTGGATTACCTAGGTTTATCATCAGTGATCAGGGTTCTCATTTCTGCAACCACACAATGCAATCTCTTTTGCGCAGGTATGGGGTTGGGCATCGAGTGTCTACTGCTTATCACCTACAAACAAATGGTAAAGATGAAGTATCAAATAGATAGGTAAAACATATTCTTGAGAAAACGGTTCAGCCAAACAGAAAATACTGGAGTCTTAGACTCGATGATTCATTATGGGCTTACCGTACTGCATTCAAAACTCCAATTGGAATGTCACCATATCGTCTAGTTTTTGGGAAGAGTTGTCACCTCCCTATTGAGGTAGAGCATCGGGCCTACTGGGCTATTAAACAATGAAATTCTAATATTTATGGTGCAGGTATTCAAAGGAAGTTTCAGATTCAGGAGTTGGAGGAAATACGAAGAGATTCATATGAGAACTCCCGAATTTATAAGGAGCGAACCAAGGCTGCCCACGACCTTCTCATCCTTCATCGTCAATTCCACATCGGGAAGAAGGTCCTCCTCTACAATGCAAGGCTGAAGTTGCACCCTGGTAAGCTTCGTTCTCGTTGGTTTAGACCTTACATTGTTACTAATGTCTCTCCATTTGGTGTTGTCCAGGTTCAAAATGAAGACACCAAGCAAAGCCTCACTGTCAATGGGCAGCGGCTGAAGCACTTCCATGAAGCCATTCCAGAGTCCCCAATGGAGGAACTCCATGTTCAAGAAGCGGTCTATGAATAACACTCACCAGGTTTTATCCTTCCTTCCCACAGTCTCTTTTATTACAGTGAGGACACTGCATTCTCTAGGTGTGGGGGGGTGGATACATTCCTGGGTTAGTTAGGATTTTTCATTGTTTTCTCCTTTTGTTTTATCTTTTTCGCCTTCTTTATGGTATTTTCATTTTTCCCCATCAACAATTTCGAAGTTCCATGATTTGGCGACCATAATGTGGGGAAAGTAAAAATACCATAACGAAGGCTAAAAATAATATTTGTATGAATTTAACATCAGGGAGTGATTTTTAGTGAATTGGTTTTTAGTAAATGATATAAATGGTCGTATCTATGTGAAACCTTTGAGATGATTGATGCCCATTGTGTGAGTAGTTTTTGGGAAAACTATGTCACTAATATCTCCAAAAAAAATTGCACCAAACCACAAAGTGTGATTATTTCTTACTTAATATAAGGTAAATATATGTTGGGTTAATATTTTTAAGCTTTAAATGATATTTCCATACGCTTGTTCCTTATCCGATCTGTTTCATTACTATACCAGATTGACCTATGCGTGTGTACCTAATGTCCGACTATTTTACGCCCTCAAAAAAAATGTTGTGTCTTGGGCAGGTCAAAAATCACTCCTCCTCAACCTTTGATCTTGTTATAACTATTTCAATTAGTGTCGTGAGGAGATCAAACAAGGGTTGAGAGATGAGTGTGAGATTTGTTCCAATTGAAACTTAAAAAAAAATGAGGGGAGTGATGAAATGTGCAACATATGGGGATATCTAGTTCGGGAGATTATGGTTTGACTTCTGGGAATTCTTAAATGAGTGGGTCTTGAAATATGATTGCAAAGGATGTAGGACAAGTTCGGTGACAAAATCATTTAAGCTGAAAAATGTTAAAATAACATATATTTATTGGATAGAAAGTGGAAAGAATAGCATGGAATGGTTTTAAAACACACACATGGAGAGTTAGTGTCATGGTTTACTTATTAATTCCTTTCTCAATTGGGTATCATGCATCTTTTTTAATTTCGCTACGATATGATTTATGAGACATCTTTTTCTATTTTCACTAGGAAGAACTCCTTGGTGTGATTCGTGCATTGATCAAGTTACTTTAAATAAAATTCCCTCAAATGCTAAATCTTCATGATGTTGTAAATATATATATATTCATCATTGTATTTGTATATGTGACCTTGCCCAAGAGTGTAAATGTTTAGGTGTGGGGGGGTGATCGTACCACGATTCACTGTTTCATTTTCACCCTTACATCGCTGTGCTAAACATATTTTGTATTAAAAATTATAAAAATATTATCAAATTTTGCTTCTTGTTTGATTCAATAATTTTGTTTTTATCACTGTTAAATAGGTCAATGATACTTGTTTTGAAAATTACAATGTAGGTGGAGGTGATTTGGATGGCCCTTGATGAAGTGAAAGAAAACTGGGCCAAAATTGCATGGATCCATGGATATCTGTCCACTGTTTTGAATAGTAAACAACATCCGTGCATCCAAATGGGCTGAACTTTTGTGTACCTATCCAATATTCAATAGGATACATTTCATATTAAGGAACCCAATCCTGATTAGGCTTTTATGGGGCCCATACGAACTGATCTGTCCAAGACACCGAATTTGGACCAAGTCAAATGAGGTGTTCTGTATTTTATCAATATCTTGAGCTGTAGTTGTCCAAACAGTGCCAAACATTCTTTGGATACAGTAAAGAGGTAGGGATAAAACTTTTCTATTTTCTCTAAAGCGAGATAAGACTGTCTGAAGTCCAAAACACATCGTGAAAGTGGATTGATGAAATCTGTGTGCCCAAAACCACCTCCCACATTTCCTATAAAAGGGCACCTTGGGCTCCTCATTTGTAAGTTCGACCAAGGAGTGAAGTGATGCCAATTTGGAGTCCTAGAGGAGTCTCCTAATCACCTTGGAGTTTATGGAGGCCCCTATCCTCATAGGGGGATCAACAATGAATAAGGAGTTCAACCTGAGCTTCCTCCTCCTCCCGATGTCGAGCTAAAAGTTGGGTGTTCGTTATGAGGGAGCTACACACATGTCAAGGGAGTTCTGATGCATAAACTAGCTACTAGTTTGGAGTAATTTGGGTGTTTAAACATTTCATTCCATGTATCTTATTTTATTTCAGATTTGAATGCTTGATTTGATACATGCGAGTGTTATGCTCTTAATTTCTAACCGATCGGTGTGAGGTTTTGAGTGCGTGACATGTGTTGTTCCGATTAGACATCACAAGAATCCTTTTCATACCCAACTTATTGAGATTTCAATATTATTTGTAAGCTCTTATTACATGCATAAGTACTAGACCTTTACAATATGATTGTTACATCAAGGTTTGGTCCTTAAAGCATTGAAATAAAAGCTTAGGAATTAATCGGGATTCCAATTAATTCCAACCAATGAATTACTCTAAACTTAAGATGAATCTCTATGAACAATGAACTTGATATGTGTGAAGTGAAATCACATCGACACTTTTATCTTATATTTCTCAAAATCCACTTGGGCACTCATCCTTTAAGCTATTTCAACTAAGTCGTTGTTTTAAACTGTTTTCAAAACCACCACCTCTCTTAGTCATTTTTATTAAAAATACACACTCTAAACCTACCAACACTCCTTGAGAGACGACCTAGGGTTTACCCTATACTATAAATCAACCTTAAAAATATAATCAATTTGACGTGTCATGAAAACGTGGTCACATAATCTAATTAAGATCCCATTTCCATAGAAAACATAGATTTAGTTTTTAAAAACCTTTTTACGCAACCTGCATGGATTTTCAGTGATCCCCTTTCCACTAAGGTGCCAACTTCTACCACAGCATAAATGTTACCCATTGTGAACCCAAAGTAATTCCATTTGTGATACCCGTTCGAAAATCTCTATTCACAATACCCCATTTGTGAAGGCACATAAGTAGAAGCACAATAGGTAATTTTTAAATTTAATTTAATATTTGTTTTTTTTCATTGAAATAACATTTATTCTAATTATGATATTATTTTTTAAAAAATTTATTTGATGTGTTATATCATTTAGTTGGGAAATGTATAATATTTCCTTGAAATGTGTTTTTTTGTTTTTTTTTATATTTATAAAATGTGGTTTATTAAATTATTAGGGTTCAATGATTTGTATTATATTATGGTTTGATTTGTAATTTTATTGTAGTATATCTATTACATGATAATTATTGCATTTTATTGGCTATATATATTATTTAATTGTATAAAATACATTACTAAGTTAATTAGTGATATTATAATGAATATATTTATTGCATTGTATAAAATATATCATGTGTTAGTTAATTAGTAATTCTGTAATTAATATATTATTGTTTTGTAAAAAATATTAGTTAGTAAGTTAATTGTAAGTTTATATTTTAAGTTAGCAAAATTAATTGTTCTCTAATTAATTTTAATTGATAAAAACATTAAATAAAATAATTAAATTTGATAGATTATTATAATTAAATACTTTGAAAGGAAAAATGAAATTTTTATTTAATTTATATATTAATATGTAACTTTTTTATTTTTAATTAAAATTCATTTATTCATTATTGCATTGTTTGTATGTGTGTGTGTATATATGTATATTACATTGTATAAAATAAGCTTATAGTAAATATATATTATATTTTTTATTGCATGAATATTTTCTTATGAATTATTTCATTCTATTATTCATGTATATATATATATATATTATTTAATTGTATAAAATATATTAGTAAATTAATTAATTATTTTGAAATTAATATATTGTTACAGTGTATAATATATATATTAATATAATATTAAATTATATTTATTATTGTAATATACATTAATATATTATTATAATAATTGAATAATATATTATTATTATATCATTGTATCATAATTAACATTTATATTATTTCATTGTAAAAAAGAATATTAATTAGAAATTTAATTGTATTTTAATATTTTAAGTTAGTGAAATTAATTGTTTTGTAAATTTCAATAGTATAGTGTGTGTGCATGTGAGTGTTATTATATTCTATAAAATAAAATTATGTATATATATTAATATTATATTACCTTGTAAATAATATATTATTGCTTAATATTTAATATATTAATAAATTTTTCTATGTTGCATCACAACTTCCCATTGTTTCTATTAGTTTTTTATGTTCTCTATTTATTAGAGGAATTATAATCAAAATAATAACATTTAAAGTTTGATGGTTTAAGATTTATCTAAATAAATTTTAGTGTATATATTTAACTTGAAATTTAATTTCAAATAACAATTTCAAAAATATGGGCAAAAAGCTATGTTAATTTGTATATCATGGAGGTGAAATAATAGATGATGAAAATGGGATATCATATATTGGTGGCCTTGTAAGATTAGTAAATATTACTAGGTGTGATATAATTAATGTAGTTAACAGTAAAATTCACGATCGATTGAAGTTTTTTGGGAATTAGTGTATATCATCAGTTATTTATAGATTTTCTCAAACTCATGATAATATATATTACATGCATCATCATTTGGTCGATGATGGAGATTTGAGGCTTTCTTATGATACATATCAAGATCATGGAACACTTAGTGTGATGCAATTGTATATTGATTTTAGTACACTGAAGATACCACTCAAATCAAATAAAACATTCTAGATGATGGTGGATTCTTTAAGGGTTATATGTTTATATATAATCTGATTTTTCAAGGTGGGTGTAGAGTAGAGAAAATATTTCAAATGAAAGTATATATAGATGTTCCTACAACACCTATTTTTGTAGCTAATTCACATATGGGTGTGATCAATGATGCCTATGAAAATTATTTGGAGGATGAGGAAGTATTTGAAATAGAAGATGAAACGATTCCATCCAATGATCCAAAAATAAAACATGAACAACACATGAAAACATCACATTATATTATACCATTGGTTCCAAAATTTGATTGGGATGCAGTGATGCCAATAATTGAGTTCCCGAGTATTTTCCAACAAAGTAATGTTGGAAGGAATGATGATGAATTGTCTTTTGGAAGACATTGAGAGAAAATATGCATTACAAATAGTTATAAAGTATTACCATGTAAAGATTCATTACAGTTATCTCATGGTTGAGTTAAGGAGATCGATATTTTCTATAAAATATCAACAGTTTGGTGACACATGAAAGATGTGGTTGCGATCTACTCTTGTTAGAAATTAAACTTATTAGAAAATTAAAAAAAAATTCAGGACTACACACTTTTTTTGAATCCAAGGTTGACTCAAGATCAAAGGCACCTTGACTCAAAATTCATATGATTTGTTATTATTTGTATGATCAGAGTTAATCAGGATGTTTGTATCCAGTTAATACATGAATGAATTGAGAGTGAGTATAAATATAAAATATCATACAATAAGTCATGGATTGAAAATCAAAAATATATTGAGAAGGTTTATGGTGATTGGAAAACATAATTTTAGGTCTTCCCTTATTGGATTGAGTGATCGGTTCAAACCGGTAAATTTTTTATCAATTTAAAATAGTGGATCATATAGTGAACAATAGTTTCTTTGTAGACAAAGTCCAATTTCATCAGATATTATAGGAATTCCTCCCATGCATCGTAGCATTCCCGCACTTCAAACAATTCATAAAAGTGGATGGAACATTTATATATAGACAGTACAATGGAGTTATCTTTATTTCTTCCACTCAGGATGGAAATAGCAGGCTTGTGCCACTGACATTTACAATAGTATAGAAGGAGAATATAGACTCTTGGAGTTGGTTTTTATATTTTCTACATGTTCATGTCACTAATAATCATGGGATATTCCTTATTTCATATTGTCATCATTATATCAAATAAGCGGTGAATATCAAGGATGTTGGTTGGTTACCCCCCCCCCCCCTGACACACACACATGCCTATCATCATTACTACATGAGACATATGGATTGCAATGTATGGAAAAAATTTCAAGATGACAACGTAAAAAAAATCAATCATAAACTTGGGTATTGGATCACATTTTCTTCACATTTGGTATGTATGTGTATTTTATGTCAATTTGCACTTTTTAAAATGTTTATCACATGGATTTATTGCATATGAACCAAGACAATAGGTTTTCCTTCAAAGATTGGAAGAAATAAGGGGAATAAATGAGGATGTCTACAAGTACATGACATGCATAACAAATAAAAAATGGTCATTGGCATTTGATGAAGGGAAGAGATATGGGTACATGACTACAAACATTTTAGAATTCATTAACAACGTCTTTAAGGGTGTTATAAATTTACAAATCATAGGAATTGTTTCTCATCCATTTTATAGACACATCAAATACTTTGTTGAGAGATAAAAAGATTTCAAGAAAGAACTATTACAAGGCCATCGATACTCAAAATGTTTTAGAAAGTAGCTTGTTAAATCAAACTCATGCCATGTCATATCAAGTTCATCATTTTCACAGGATGGGATGTCGGGTTGAAGTTAAATAGGTTCATGATGGTAAGGTGATGACTGTTTTTCTTGAGAATCAGACCTGTGAATGTGATTACTTCCAATCATACATGATTCCTTACTCACGTGTACTTGCAATATGTTCTCATCTGCACCTCTCATGGGAGTGTTATGTCGATCAAGGGTATATTCTAGACACATTGTGGAATTGCTACAACATAGATTGGATCCCAATTGGAGATATATAAATATTAAATTCCCCTATGCATCTTCCAAATGTTGTTCTGAATCCATCTTGTTTGTGTGGAAAAGGTCATACAAAATCTACATGTATGAGAAACAAAATGGATTGGAATCAACATAAATGGATTCCTCAATGATGTGGAGGGTGTAGAGAAGAGGGAAATAATCACAGACAGTGTCCTCAGAATGATAGTGTAGAGGGTTCATTATTATGCCCTATTTGATTTTTTTAGCATGGCTGGATTATTGAAATTATTTTACTTTCAATGTATAAAGGTTTATTAGATGAAGAATTTTCATTATCTTATTTTTTTCCACTCAACATACATATTATTTAAGATATTTATGTGTTTATCATTTCTTTATCCATTTACATATATGGCATTCAAACAACTACATCCAAGACTTGAGGTTCCATCTCTTCTCACCACATAGAGTGAGCACATATCACATTATTTATTAGATAGTGGTGAAGATCAGATACTAAAATAGTTAAAAAATATAACAAATCAAAAATAATTTACATAATACAAACTTTATTAATTAAAAACATTACATTTAAACTTCAAAAAAATTATGCACATAAAATTTAGTATAAATAAAATCTATATGAAATTTAAAATATTGACTATGCAGATAAAATTAAATGAAAATAAAATGAATTTCAAAAAATAATAAATAATAATTATGCTATTATTATTTATTAATAACATAATTGATTTTTTGATAAATAATCATTATATTTTAAAATATTTATAAGAATTACAACAATAATTAGGAATAATGATATAAATAATATAATTATTAATGTAACTAATAAATTAGTTAATAATATAATTTAAAATATATAATCATTACAATTTTAATATAGAAAATATAATCGTTTCTAATATGTTATTATTAAAAAAAATTAATACAATTATTAATCATTTATAATAACCATAATAGTGATATATTTAATATTCTAATAATAAAAAAATAATAATTTTAAATATTATATATAATCTAATTATTCATATATTTAATAATAAAAAATAATAATATAATTAATAATGATATTAATTATAAATAATCATTAAGTTGAAATAATTATATGTGCATAATTATTATTTAATTATAAAAATTTATTATAATGTTGGGCATGTGTTGTATCAACAATACTCTATAATTTATGATGATTTTTATGTCCAAAAATACCCCTATTTGTTTTCGAATGAAGTTTTGTTGAGTGATTTCTACATGAATTTATATTCTATTTTTAAGTAATTTAGCATTATGGGAATGAATCTAGAAACACTGTTATCAACCCTACATTATGCTGAGAAGTGAAATTCTATCATGTAGTATAAACCCTACATTATGCTAAATAGTTTGTGCTCGTATTGTTATCCTTACATTCAGAAAATCAACACACGTATGGATCAACAACCTTACATTGGAGTCTAGATTTACAGTTCAAACCCTACATGTGGAAAAGTTGAACGTATGATTAATCAATGTTATGTTGGGGATTTTATGCTAATAAAATGATAAACATATGGATTATCATCCCTACACTACTTTTGTTCCATATGTTTTATGAAGATGAAATTATGGTTAAAAAACCATACGTTGGTAGGAACCCTATGCTATGAAAAGGAACCCTACACTACGTAAAGGAACCCAATGTTACACAAAGGAACCCTATGCTATGCGAAGGAACCCTACACTATGAAAAGGAACCCTATGTTATGCATATCAACTCTACATTGTATTCTCAACGGTGAATTTCTACAAGTCGTGTTTTCAATCTGATATAGTTGCAACAGTAAATTTAGAATTAAAGATCAATTCAAGGATTATTTTGATTGGTTCAAAAAATTGTGTTCATTAGAGAAAATCACTCCTATTTTTAAAAGAAGTTTATGACTCTCCTGGTCATTTTGGAATTTGAATTTCTACGATCAATTAGGCTATTCTTTTAGATCTGAAATACTGAAGCAAGTTTTCTATTTTATATATTCTTTAAAATTATCTCTTCAAATATATATATGTGTGTGTGTGTGTGTGTGATAATCGATTCACATATGCAACTGTATTATTGAAATTATCTCTTACAGTGCTCCTGCAATGAACTCTTGATTCTGAAAGAAGCTACACTTTAGAGAAATACATGTTTAATCTTTTACTACTATAATATTACTACTTCTATTTAAGTTTCTACCTTATTGAATATATTTTTGCAATAACAATCACTTCAGAATATTTCATTTGGGAAGATATTATTTTTAAAAGAATAAGATCCATCAATTTTCATTTGATTTCCACTAAAACTATGAAGATAAACCTGAACCTTTAAAATCAAAATCTTTTGATTTATTGGATTTTTAACTGCTCGTACTCAGTTATAGTGGAGTATCAGCTTCTCAATATAAGATTTAGATAACTAATTCTCTATTAAAGAACTAGAATACCTTGTTTTTAGTCTTTTTGTGAAGGTTTCAACTTCTTGAAATCAATTGTGGATTCTTGGTCTTGTGATAAGAGGACCATTCTAGTGAAATTTACCAAGATCACAAAGAGAGTGTTTGGTAGAATGGACTAGGGGATCTTTGTGCCCCGAACCACAATAAAAAATCTATGTTATTTATTTTTGTTTACTCACTGCATATTTTCATGCAGAAGAAAAACATTTCATGTCTATATAAATCACAATGGGTGTTAAAAGCCCGAATTGTGGAATATTTTTAAAATAACACAATTCACCCTCCTCTTATGTTACTTTGTATATTATAACTTAAAAATTAGTATTAGAGGTTGTATTTTTAATAAATATATATAAATCTAAAAATTATAAGGTCTATACAACGATGTAAATGGTTGATCCTAGAGAAGTAATGTCAATGGCATGTTCTCTATATTTTAATGGTGAAAATTATGGGCGTTGGAAATCAAGGATGATTATCTATCTAAAAAATCTTGGATTTAAAGTTTACTCAAAGATCATTACTCCCTATAAGATTCCTCAAAAACTAGAAACTTGGTATGTAGCAATAGAAGCCGAATATGAAATGAATTCAAAAGAAATGGATGCTATTATTTTTGGCCTTGGACTAGATGAATTCAATCCTGTATCACAATATCCAACTGCCTATGAAATGTGGAAATGTATTGAAGTTACTTATGAAGGAATAGATAATGTCAGAAAGATGAGATATGATACATCTAGGGTAAGATTCAACACATTTATAATTCTTAATGGTGAAAGAATCACACAGATGAATGGAAGGCTTATAAAAATTGTCAAAAATATTATAGCCTTAGGTAAACCCATTAAACAATCTGATCAATATTTAAAATTACTAAGAGTAATAACCTTTAAATGGAATGGAATATCTATTGTAATTCATCAATCATCACCTGTCAGATATTTGAAAATGAAAGAACTAATTGGGACACTAATGATGTATGAAGCATAAATTCAGGATGAAGTTGAATATCATAATATTATAGTGAAGAAAGAAAATACTACTCATAAAGTGATATCTCAGAAACATATTATAAGAGAAAAGAAATAAGTCGAAATATAGAAGAATTCATATTCATCTGATTCAAAAATATAATTATCTTAACTATCTAGAATGTTCAGAAAGTTTTATAAGAAGAAAATAGGATTCATAAAATCCTTCAGGAAGGATTAAAAAGAACTAAGAGAAGTTCAATTACATGAATGAAAGAAATTGGGTCATATCAGACCTGATTTACCTCAACTGAAAGATGAAATAAAAATTCATGAAAAGAGATACCATAAGAATAATGATTATGAGCATAAAAGAAAAGGAGCAATGAAATATACATGGATTTTATCTAAAGAATCTAGCAGTACTTAAAAGTTTGATTCAGATAAGGAGCAATCAAATCTAAGCCCAACATGTGGTTTATGAATGAATAGGAAAAGGTACAAACTTATTACTCCTCCGATTATGATACTATTAGTTGATCAAATGATAAATTGACTGCCTATTGTAAAATGATAGAAGAAGAATATGATTCTCTAATAAATAATCACAAGTCTTTAAAAAAATTCATAATAATGTTTTAGGTGAAAGAGATATCATGCTAAAACAAAATCAAGAGAAACATGAAAAATTCAATTACTTTACATCAAACAGTATCATTCATGAAAAGAAAATCAAGGAATTGTAGGATAAAGTTGAATCCTATAAGAGTGCTTCTCTTATTTTTACGAAAGGAGAAAATATTTTAAATGAGATTCTTAGAAATAATGTCATTAAAATGGAAATATTTAAATAATAAGTAAGGGTGAGAAATCAAAATTTTATAAAAAATATTTTTTCCCAATTCTAAAAATATAATCTATTATCATTGTGGGAAAAAAGTACATGTCACAAATAATTTATATTTTAAAAATCCTCAAATTATTTGTATTAAAATAGCCTTTATTTCTAAATTTTTTTCTAAAGTAGGTGACATGAGTTGTGGAAACATAAAGCAAATCTGGATTCCCAGATCATTGCTAGCTAACACAACTGAACCTAAGAAAATATGTGTACCAAAACAAACATCCGTTTAAATGATTTTACAGGAAATAGGCTATGGAAATAAAAATACTACATGGTATATGGATAGTAGTTGTTCCAGTTATATTAGTGGAGATACATCAAACTTTTATGTGATAACACAAATAGATAGAGGTCTTATCACTTTTGGTGACAATGACAAAGTAAAAATAGTTGGAGTTGGAACTGTTGGATATCCAAAGACCATATCAATCCATAAAGTACTGTATGTGCAAGGGTTAAATCACAATCTGATAAGTATCTCTCAACTTTGTGATGATGGTTTTTATGTTGATTTTTCTAACAATTCTTTCTCTATGTTTAAATATAAGTTACTTAAATTTAGATCACCTAGAACTGACGATGTTTATACTTTGGATTTAAATTCCTTATGTAAATAAAAAATGAATTGTTTAACTACTAAGAAAAATGAATTGTGATTTGGCAAAGAAGACTTGGATGCTGTAATATATATTCTTTAAATAAATTATCCAAGAAACAGTTAGTTTCTGATTTTACTAGTCTTAAGTTTGACAATGACAGGTTCTGTGATGCATGCCAAATTGGCAGGTAGCACAAATCTTCGTTCAAATATATTAACAAAATTTCTATATCTAAACCTTTATAAATTATCCATATGGATTTTTTTAGACCATCAAGGTTAGCAAGATTGGCTGGTAAATTATATGTTTATATTTTAGTTGATGACCATTCTATATTTTCATGGGTTTATTTTCTAAAACTCAAATGTGATGTTTTAACTATTTTTGAAAGTTTTTATAAAATTATTCAAAATGAAAAAGGTTTTAAAATAGTTTCATTAAGAAGTGATCATGGTGGAGAATTTTAGAATCAATAATTCAATTCTTTTTGCTAAAATATGTTTATTAAACACACCTTCTCTGCAATAATAAAACCTCAATAGAATGGAATTGTTGAAAGGAGAAATCGAACTATTCAAGAAATGCTAAAGACTATGCTGAATGAATACAGTCTTCCTACCTATATTTGGATAGAATCTATAAACACAAATTTCTATATCATGAATATAGTTTTCATAAGCCATATTTTCAAAAATACACCTTATGAACTTTAGAATAACAAAAAACTTAATGTAAAGTAATTTAAAGTTTTTGGATGCAAGGTGTATACCTAGAATTCTAAGGACAACCTTGATAAGTTTGATCCAAAAGCTGATGAAGAAATATTTTTGGGATATTCTGCTACCTCTAAATCTTATAAATTTTTTAATAAAATTTCAAGGGTTATTGAAGAATTAGCTCATGTGATGTTTGATGAAACTGACTCTATTATTAAAGAGAATGATCAAAGTGATGAAGTTACTGACTCTTTTGATAACATGAGACTTGAAAACCTTAAAATTAATTTTGAAAATGATATTAATAAAATTTAGTATAGCTTAAAAGTTCATGATACTGAAGAACCTGAAAGTGTCTTTCTTAGATGTATAGAACTCTAAAAAACTATCCTTTAGAAATTGTTATAGGAAACCTAGACACATGAATTAGAACTAGAATAAATGTAGGAAACCTTGACAAATTCTCATCATTTATATGTAAGTTATAACCTAAGACTATTGAATATTACTAAGAATGTGAGAGTTTTAAATTATCAATGCAATAAGAGATAAACAAGTTTAAAGGGAATGAAGTTTGGGAACTAGTAGAGAGACCAACCAATTATCCATTTATAAGAACCAAGTGGGTCTTTATAAATAAATAGGATGATCAAGGTATCATAACCCAAAATAAAGTTAGATTAGTAGCTAAATGATATAATCAGTAAGAAATTATAGATTATGATGAGACCTTTTCCCTATAGCTATATTAGAAGCCATTAGAATCCTTTTATCTTATGCATCTCATATGAATTTTAAATTATATTAGATGGATGTTAAGTCTACATTGTTAAATGGTTATTTAATGGTGGAAATTTATGTTTAACAACCCCTTGGTTTTGAAAATTCTCAAAAACCAAATTCTATTTTTAAACTTACTAAATCTCCCTATAGCCTTAAATAATCACTTATAGCTTGGTATGAAATATTATGTTCTTTTATTTTGAAAAACAAATTTATTTTTGGATTAGAATATCCAACACTTTTCAAGAAAATGATTTATTCTAATATTTTATTAGTTCAAATTTATGTTGATAATGTTATTTTTTTCCAATAATAAAAAGCTTTGTCATGATTTTTCAAATTTAATGAAAAAAAATTGAAAAGAGTATTATGGGAGAACTGAATTTATTTTTAGGATTTCAAATTTATCAAAAATATTTTTGAAATTTTTTAAATAAAAGTATATTATTTTTTTAATGAAAATTTTTGGACTTGAAAACAGGAACACATATACAACTCCTATGTGTACCAATATAAAAATTTACTTGGATGAAGTTGGTAAACCAGTTGACAATAAGCTATATAGAGGTATGATTGGTAGTTTGTTATATCTTACTAATAGCAGACCAGAAATTATGTTTTTTATATGTCTTTGTGAAAAATTACCATAAAATCCAAAAGGGTCTCATCTTACAACTGTTAAAATAATTTTTAGATATTTAAAATGAAATATTTTTCAATCTCTTCTTTACCCCAAAACTTATGATTTTATTTTAATTTCATATTCATATGATGACTTTGGAGGTTGTATATTAGATATAAAAAGTACCTTATGAACCTATAACTTTTTAGGAAAATATTTAGTTTCATGGTCTAGTAAGAAACAATACTCAGTTTTCTTATCAACTATTGAGGCAAAATATATATCTGCTAGCAGTTGTTGTGCACGAGTTTTGTAGATGAAAAACACTCTACTAGACTTTGGACTAAACTTTAATAGTATTCCTATTTTATATGATAATACTAGTTCTATAAATATTCCAAAAAATACTATAAGTCATTCTATGAATAAGCACATTGATATAAGGCATAATTTTCTAAGAGATCATGTCCTTAAAAAGAATATTTTTTTAGAATTTGTTAATACCAAATATCAATTAGCTGATATTTTTACTAAACCTCTTCCCATTACTAGTATTTATTTTATTAAGGGGGAGTTAGGAGTATTAAATTTTAAGTAAATGTTTATTAATTTATTTTTAGTCTCTCTATTTTTATTTTAGTAATCTTTATTTTATATTTTTTATTCAATTATGTTTTAATTTAGAATTTCATTTTGATTTTATTTTACTGATCTTTTAAAAATTAAAATGTAATGAGTACATTCTCAATCAGCATGAGCAAACTATTTGCCTTCTCCCACTCTCTTTCTCCTCTCTTATACGTCCCCACATCTTACATAGTATCTCTCTCTCTTTCAATTCCCATTTTCCAAGAACCCTAAACCTTAAATCCCTTAAGACTTGAAATATTTAGATATAGAAACCTCGTGATGATTCGTAGATGCTGAGTTGGTCAACAATGTATATGCTTCAGGGAACGATCGTAAGGTGTTTTAGGGAAAGGTAATTTATTTTTATTATTTATATTCTATGAATCTTTTGCTCAAGGAAGCTATGTGATTTCAAGGTTTGGTTTATGCTTTTGGAGAAGTTATCATGCCTATGGTATATGAAATTGAAGTAAAGGAATTTTTTTAAAATGATTCGTTTAGTCTTGGATTTGAATAAGATTCTATTATCTCTAAGATCAATGATATTGAGTTTTATTTATCTTCTATGGAAATGAATGAGATGCTTCCTTGTCCCCATGAGGGAGAGCTTTAGTTTGATTTAAGGAATATCGGTAATGGAAGACATTTGTCTGAGGATATTATGTATTCTTTGTTTAGAACAAGAACTATCAAGAAAGTATTAATGAAAGAACTTTCTCCTAACCACTATGTAATGTTGAATTTTATTCAACTTGATATTTTTTATAGGACTATTGATCTTGAGAAATTCCTTTACCTAGATATGTATATCATGTTTTGCTTCTAAACAATGTTATGTTTAATTTTTTTTGGTTTATGATAAGATATCTAAACCATTTTTGCCATGTGGATGTGAAGATGGGATATTATCTCTATGGAAGATCATTTAATTTTTGATGAGAAGGAAAATAATGATTCCAACATGTTTTTTGGTAGATATTTTCACCCCAACAACACTTTGAATGTTAGGACTATGAATAATCTTGGTTTTTTTGGAGAAATTCATGGAATAGTTTTCTGCCAGTTGTTGTAGAACAGCAGTAGAGGTTTTTAGAAGATGCTTAGGGGGAGAGAAATTTTTTTCCTTCAGTTGGCTCTATTCAACAAAGTCTTGAAGTATAAGTAAATTCAAGTCCAGAAGAATCTCCTATTTAGAATAATTTTAGTAAATTTTTTAGAGACTATAGTTGTAGCAGATATTGGAGGTGAGCATGATAATCCAGTGGATGAGCAAGTTGAACAAGAGGAAAAAAGTCACGAGCGTGTCAAGGAAGATTTCCCTAATCTTAGAACTCATTTTTTTTCTTTATTTTGAAGTTTCTAGAGGTTCTATCTTAAGACACAAACTAGCTGATAATTAAGATCTATTTTTGTCCTTGGTAGAAGTTCATTGCAGGGATGCTATTCCTGACCCTTGAACTCCAACTCCTGAGTCTTATGATTTTGAGGCTAATTCCTTAGTTATAAAGATCAATCTACTAGAGGATCAGAACTCATTTCTTAGAGAATAATTGGAAGCTAAAAGGAAAAATTTTGAAGAATACAATGTTACTTTAGGGTCGAGATCTGAGTTCAAAGATCAGAAGCTTAATTTAAGAGAATTCAAAGAAAATCTTACTTTTGTTGGAGATCTTAAAGATCTTATAGACAAAATGTCAAGAGAATCTTTTTTGTTAAAGGATGATTCTATTAAGAAGGTAGAGTTTGATGAGTTTAAGTTGGTTATTGGGAGAGAATTTTAGTCTCTCAAGGTAAGTAGTTAAGAATCAACCTCTTCTCAACAGAAACCACTAGAACGTCTTAGAAAGTTTGAAGATATTACCTATGTACTAGGTGAGTTCAATGATAGGCTACACACTCTTCAATGTGATATAATTCCTTTAAATGTTCTATTAGACAATCATAGGTATCTAATTAGTCAACTAAATTTAATTGAATCCTAGTTGGGACCAGTGATTAATCAAGTTAAAGACAATTTGACTTCATTCTTCTAGTTAGAAGAAGTTGTGAATGAGTTTGTAAAGGTCAATCTAGTTTAGAATTTGAAGTATGGAAATGATTCTAAGAAGCTTCTTCATCAATGGTCAGAATTATTCAACAACCATTTCCAAATCCATCTTTTTAAGCTTCTTGATATTTACAGTGCAGTTAAATCCCTTCCTCATACTAATGATCCCTTTGTCCCTATCGTTTCAGACCAAAGACCTTCATTTTGAAGACCCTTTAATTGATGGAGGATTGTACTTTATTTATCACAACATTTGAATTCATGTTAATTTCAATTTGCTTTCTTCTTATGATTGTTAGTATCTTTTATTTTACTTCAATTTTTAAATAGCCAATCCTAGATTTATTGTTTCCTTATGATAGTATTTATAACTATTCATAATAGTTCGGTGCTCTATTAAATGTTGTTTATATTGTTTATTATTTCAAACTGCCTTTTTGATATCACAAAAATGGGGGGAAAATTTATAAGGGGAGAAGGGAGAATATCTATGAATACCCTTTGGGGAGAATATTTGTAAACCACAACATTTCATTAAAGAAAATATTTAATTTACAAGTATATATTTTCTTTATCAAAATAATACTATGAAATTGAAATATCAAAATAATTTCTATATCTATTTTGTATTTTTACAAATCCTACATTTTCTTTAAATTTTTTTATGGATTATTTTATGGGATTTGTGATCCTAAAAAACTGGAATATTTTTTGGCATATATCATCTCGACAATGCTCTATAATTTATAATGATTTTGATATTCACAAATACCCTTGTTTGTTTTCTAATAAAGTTTTTTTGAGTGATTTCTATAGGAATTTATATTTTCTTTACAGAATTTAGTGTTATGGGAATGAATCTATAAACACTTTTATCAACCCTACATTATGCTAATAAGTGAAACACTTGTGTATGGTATCAACCGTATGTTACGCTAAATAGTTCATGTTTGGATCGTTATCCTTACGTTCAGAAAATCAACACCCATATAGATCAGCAACCTTATATTGGAGTTTGTATTTACTATTCATACCCTATGTGTAGAAAAGTTAAACGTATGATTAATCAATACTACATTTGGGATTTAATGCTGACAAAAGGAAAAACGTATGGATTATCATCCCTATGCGACTTTTTTTCCCTATATTTTGTGAAGATGAATGTATGGTTAAAAACCATATGTTGGTAGAAACCCTATGATACGCAAAGGAACCCTACATTATGCAAAGAAACCCTACTCTATGCATATCAACTCTACATTGTGTTCTCAACAGTGAAGTTTTTTCAAGCTGCATTTTAAATCCAAGATTGCAGCAATGGTAAAGTCAGAATTAAAGACCAATTCAAAGATCATTTTGATTGTTTCAAAGAACTGTGTTCATCAGAGAAAATCACTCCTATTTCTAAGGGAAGTTTATTACTCCCCTGATCATTTTGGAATTTGAATTTCCATGATCAATCAGGCTATTCTTTTATATCTAAAATACCAAAGCTAGTTTTCTATTCTATATATTCTTTCAGATTATCTCTTCAAATATATATATCAGTGTGTGTGATAAGCGATTCATATATTCCACTGTATTATAAAAATTATCATTTATAGTCCTGCTGCAATGAAATATCAATTCTGGAAGAAGCTACACTTTGGAGATATACATGTTCAGTATTTTAATAATGTAATATTACTGCCATTGTTTAAGTTCCTACCTTATTGAAGATATTTTTGCAATGAGGATCACTTCATACTATTTCATTCATAGAGATATTCTTTTTTGAAGAATAAGATCCATCAATTGTCAGTTTCTTCCTACTGCAACTGTGAAGATCAACCTGAACCTTTCAAATCAAAATCTTTTGATTTATTGGAGTTTCAACTCCTCGTATTCAGTTATGGTGCAGTATCAGCTTCTCAATCTAAGCTGTGGATAACCAGTTCTATATTAAAGAACCAGAAGACCTTGTTTTTAGTATTTTTATAAAGGTTTCAACTGCATACACTTAGTTTTTGATTCTTGTTGTTGTGATAAGAGGACCATTCTAGTGAAATTTACCAAGCTCACAGAGAGAGTGGTTGGTAGAGTGAAGTAGGGGATCTTTATGCCCCGAACCACTATAAAAAGTTGTGTTCTTTATTTCTATTTATTAATTGCATATTTTCATACAGAAGAAAAATGTTTCACATCTGCATAAATCATAGTGGGTGTCAAAATCCAAAATTGTGGAAGATTTTCAAAAGGACACAATTCACCCCCCTCTTGTGTTGATTTTTATATTCCGACCTAATATATAATATTATTGTAATTTATTTGAAAATAAAAAGAAAATATTAATTATTTTAATAAATAAAAAATTGTTTTTATATTTAATAATAATATTTTTTTATTTTTTATTTTTATATTTTTTATATTTAAAAGTATTTTCTTATTAACTAAACTAATATTAAAATAATTATTATTGATTAGATTATTAATTATTAATATTTTTTAAAACATAAAATTACATATATTATTTATTACATTGTTTATATTCACTATTAAAAATTATTAATAATCATATTTTTATTATCAATCACATTTTTCATCATATTATATATAAACAAAACAAAAAAACCTTTTTTTGAAAAAAAAACATAATGCTGGGCACTTTTTAAGAAGGTGTTTTCATGATATTTTCTCTTAAGAAGGCGATTTTTAAGAAAGCGCCTTCTTAAGAGCTTCTCTGCAAAAGGCATTGTCTAAATAAGTTCCCTCTATACAATTACTTTAAAGAAGGCGCTTTTATATGTAGCCTATTCCTTAAAGTAATTGTAGAGAAGGCGTGTTTTCAAAAGGAGCTCATCCTTCTGTGAAAACACCCCTACACCGAATGGTAGTTGGAGAATTTGGTTTCCTGTATTTGTATACTGGGTATTAGCTATTTATTTTTCATTATATCATAAAATTTGTTGTATGGATTCAACTATTGGGTCTACTGCTGCCATAATCCCTCATTCACTACTAGATATTTTAGCATTTGTGACGACACGTTTGGGATGGATGTCCGTCGCAAAAGGTCATTTGGAACAGGAGTTTGTTGCAAATGTGTCATTGTGAAAATCGACGTCGCAAATGAAGGTATTTACGATGCACATTCACAAATAAAAAATAATTATGATGGGTAAAGCACTCATCGCAAATGATTTTCGTTTTGTCTATAAAATGATAATTGTGACGGACCACCACAATTAATAATATTTGTGACAGATAGTTCATCTATCGCAAATACTTATATTTGAAAAAGAATACAAAAAATTAAAAAAATTAAAAAAAAATTAAAAAAAATTGAAGAAAATTACATATAATTTAAAATATTTATACATATTTAAAAATATTAGAAAACATTAAAAAATAAAATCATTTAATAAAATGATAAAAAAATAAAAAAATTAAAAAAATTAAAAATCATTAAAAATACTAAAAAAAATTCAAATCACCAATAATATCAAAAAAATTAAAAATAATTTAAAATAATTAAAAAAAAGTACATATAATTTAAAATATTTTTACATATTTAAAAATATTAAAAAATATTAAAAAAATAAAAACATTTAATAAATTAAAAATAATTAGAAATATTAAAAAACTTAAAATTAATTACAATTTTTAAAATAATTAAAAAATGAAAAAAACACAAATCATTAAAAAAATTAAAAATAATTAAAAAATGAAAATCCTTACAAATATTATAAAAATTGTAAATAATTAAAAAAATTAAAAATCATTAATAATATTAAAAAAATTAAAAATAATTAAAAAAAATAAAAAAAATATTTATATTTTAAAATATTTATACATATTTAAAAATATTATAAAAAAACAAAAACATTTCATAAAATTAAAAATATTAAAAAAAATATACATAAATACAAAATTTACTAATAATTAAAAAGATAAAAAATTACAAATCATTAAAAATATTAAAAATTATAAATAATTAATAAAATTAATAAATTTTACAAATATTTGGGATTTTAGCTAATTAATGTAATTTTTTATTAATTTATAAAAAAATTACAATTTAGTATAAATTAGTTTAAATTCACCATTAATTAATGTAAATCAATATATTCTTTATATATTAATAAAAATTAGTATAATTTAATATAAAGTAAAAAATATATTATAAATTACTAAGAAGTTATAAATTATAGAATTCCTAATTTTTAGGTCATAGTAATAACGAATTTGTGTCAATCATGTCCAAATGACAATCAAATTTATTATTGCTCATGACCTGAAAACTAACGACCTATTTCATTTTCACTTTTCTAATAATTTATAATAATTTATATATATACACTCATATACAAATATCAAAATTAAATAGAGAGTAATAAACAAGGTGAATCGAAGCAAGTATCAGATAAATTGCTAAACCTAGGGTTTTCACACACATACGTATATCAAATAGGGAATATATTAATATATATATATATACACACACAAATAAAAATATCAAATAGGGAGTAACAAATTTACAGTAATCCTAAATACCAAATAAATCATGAAAATCCGAAAACATGCTCAACCTATGGTTTGCTAAAAAATCATGTGATAAAATGAATAAAACCCAAAAATAATGAAAAGGGGGACAAGTGGAATCTGTACCTAAGCGAATTAAAGGAGGATCTATAAAAAATTTCTTGCAATGAAGTGCATTAGAGCGACAAAGTGTGAAAAAATAAATCATGTAATAAAATGAATAAAACCCAAAAATATTGAAAATGGAGATATAAGGATTCAATACTGAGGTGAATTGAAGCCGAATTTGTGAAAAATCTCTTGCAGTGAAGTGTGTATGAGCGACACGGAGCAGGGTGGCTGAGTGCTGCATGTCGTAGCGGTTTGAGTGAGGGAGGAAGATAGGAGAGGAAGAATGAAGGGGATTGGGTGATTGTTAAATCGATAGATTTATTACGACGGAATTAATGTCATCACAAATATTTATTCCATCAAAAGTATTTGCGACGAGCATTAATGTCCATCGCAAATACTCTTGAGTCGATAGAAATTTGCAACGAAAGTAGAATCCCATCTCAAATGTTTATTGAAAAGACGTTCATGTTGGGCAGTGGGAAATCCCACCAAAACTAGTTGCGATAGATGAAATATTACTTCACAAATAATCACTATTTATGACAGAATAACAAATTTGTCATATGTAGTTAACGTTTAATGACTATTTGTGATGGGGCACTTACCCATCGCAAATACCCCATTACACATAGTTGAAATTCTAGTAGGGGTTATTGAAGGGGATTGGGTATTCATTGGGATCATTTCAATGTGTGGATGAGATTTATCTATTGATGAGGCACACAATGTTCTCAAATATTGGTGTATAAATAGATATGACCAAGGAATTCCCCCATCACATGCACTTGAGTACTGGTGAGGAGGTTTTTTTCTGAAAAAAAAAACTTGACTTTACCAACAAGGGTAACGATTTCACCTTTTATCACCTTTAAGGACATATATATGATAGATGTAGGAAGTTTGGTTTCTTTCACGCATCATCCATTTCCCATAAGGAGGATCGTTCCTATTTAAAACCAAAGGTATTCTCTTCATTTAGATTCACCTTAACTGGTCAGACCTCAAACCTATTCACAATCGGATCAGACTACCTTACAAGGTCATATCACCCAGGATGTTTTAGATACCATTATCTCAAAAAGATTATTATAGATCATAGTTACTCATAGGAAGAGATTCTACCTTTGACATCTTCAGTTATCCCGGTGCACAGGGAGGTCGTGCATATTGGGTGTTTGAATACAGATCAATCACTACATCAACTAGTGGTGTAAGTTCCTTACTTGGGGGTTTTATTGGTCATGTAGAATTCTAATGGTGGGGGAGTTCCTATTGTTGATACCATAAATTATTTCCACACTAGTACAGTGATAATCACGAGGTAAAATAAATTGAAAAATATATAAATAAATGACACTAGATGTAACATGGAAAAAACCATAAAATGAAAGGGGTAAAAAACCACAGGAAAATATAAGGACCACTATTTGTAAAAGTGCGTACACACTCTCTCGCTATTACAAGAAGAAAAACCCCATAATATATCTGTTGAATAAGTGGGGAAAACGCCTCATGAAATACTAGCCAAATAGAATCCGTTGTTTAGATGGTGAAGTTGATGATCTCTATGAGAGGGGAGATCCTACTTTTATAGGCCTCCTCTAGCCTCTACTACCTCTTCTCCACTGGTGGTTTTGGTGGGGTTGAACACCCACCACACATCATCCATGACCACCTCCCTTAACAAAATGGGGGGGGGGAGTACCATCCAATAAATAAACATTTTCCAACACATCTCCCACTTGGGGATTTGATTGAGAACCAATCACATCTCCACACATCCTTTCTGTCTTCCAAACCATGATGTTAATGTATATGCAAGGCCGCTAGAGGATTTTCACCATCTTGACATATCATAGTCGACTACCTTTATCAGGAAATATACCAAATTTTAATTAGTGTGAATTGTCTACATGTCCACACTTCCATCCTCCACAATATCTCAGAAAAAGTGATATTGTACCCCAATTTGCTTCATCTAGGAAGGAAAATATGTATTCCTTGAAATGTTCAAGTAACTATGACTATCACAAAATAATGGAATATAACCCTTCAAATTCCCAACCTCATCCAATGACCTTCTCATCCAAATAGCCTCTTTTCTGTCCTTATTAGCTGCAATGTACTCTGCCTTCATCATGGATAAGGCCACAATTGACTGTAACTTTGAAATCCAGCTCAAAGATCCTACTATAAGAGTAAACACATAACCAGTAGTGGATTTACTCCAATCATAATCACCTAAAAAATCAGAATCAACATAGCCTCTGATAGTTAAATTTGATCCTTTAAAACATAACGTAGCATCTGAGGTCTCCTTTATGTATCTCAAGATCCTCTTCACTATACTCCAATGCTTCTATCCTAGATTCTCTATGTACTGACTAACTTCTCTCACTACATATGCAATGTCTGTTCTAGTAAAAACCAGAGTGAACATCATAATCCCCACTACTGATGCATACGGTACTTGATACATCTCTATCCTCTCTACTTCACTACTAAGACTCATCATAGAGGATAACTTGAAATTAACATGAATTGGGGTAGATATTTCCTTACAGTCCTACATGTTGAATCATTTAAAGACTTTATGTAAGTAATTATTCTATGATAGACAAATATTACAATTATTTCTATCTTGGTAAATATACATCTCAAGAATCTTAGTTTCTGGTCTCAAGTCCCTCATATCAAACTCCCTAGCCAATTGTGCCTTCATCTTCTAGATCAGGTCATTGTTAGGGCCTATAAGCAACATGTCATCCACATACAATAGAATAATGATAAAATAATTACCATCCAAACCCTTGAAATATTCACAAGGATCGGAATAAATTCTATCATATCCAAGTATCATGATATAGGAATCAAATCTCTTGTACCAACACCTTGGTGTCTACTTTAGAGCATACAGAGATTTGTTCAACCTAAAAACCAATTTCTCTTTTCCTTATTCTATAAATCCTTTAGGTTGGAGCATATAAATATCTTCATCAAGATCACCATGGAGAAAATAAGTCTTCACATCTAACTACTCTAGTTGTAAACTATATGTATCATACATCACCAAAACTATCCAAACTTTTGTCAGTCTAACAACAGGAGAAAATATTTCATTGAAATTAATACATTCATTTTGATCATATCATTTAACCACTAGTAATTCATGATATCTTTCCATATAGTATTTTCTATCCCATTTGATCTTAAAGACCCATTTATTACCGATAACCTTCCTTCAATGAGGTAATAGAACAAGATATCAAGTCTTGTTCTTGTGCAAGGATTCAAGTTCCTCCTGCATCACTGCCACCCATGAGGATACATCTAGACTTTGAGTCACCTCCACAAAATAATATGGCTCTCCATCCTATTTCAATAAGAAGTACGTAATATTTATCTCGGTGACATAATATGAGTTTCATACTGGTTCCCGTTTCTCTTGAGTTGACCATCGTGGTCCAAACTCAATTGGTAATTGATCATCATGCTCTGGTAATGCCTCAGAGGAAACTCATTCTTCCTTGTCTTTTTCGTCCACATCGACTAATTTATTTTATTTATTCCATTTCTCCATGTATCCATCAATTTTCATTTTCACCTTATCTTCTGAAAAAATAAAATCTCTACTGATGATAAGTTTGTGGGAAGTGGGGTCCCACAAATGATACTCCTTCACACCATTAGCATACCCCAAGAAGATACATTTCCATGATCTTGAATCCAACTTAGATCTTTCCTAGTCATTAAAAAATGCATATATAGGACTTCCAAAAGTATGTAAATGAGAATAGCTTGTGGGTTTTCCAATCCACATCTCCATCGGTGTCTTCAGATCAATCACCAGTGAAGGAGATCTACTGATCACATAACAGGCGGTATTCATTAATTATGCCCAAAATGTTTTGGAAATTCCTACAGTATTAAAAATTGATCTTGTTCTATCCAATAGGGTTCTGTTTATCTTCTCTTCCACTCCATTCTGTTGAGGAGTGTACGCCACCATGAACTATCTCCTAATTCCTTCCTACTGACAAAAAGTATCAAACTTCTTTCTTGTATATTCTCCACCATTGTGAGTCCCCAAACATGTGATCTTCTTTCCAGATTCAAGTTCCTTCCACAAATTAAATGTTTTGAATACATTAAAAACATATGTTTTCCTCTTGATTGGGTACACCCAACATCTCCTAGAATAATCATCAATGATTTATACAATGTATTTTTCTCCTCCCAGGGATATAACCAGTGCTTTCCAAATATTAGAATGTATCAACTCTAATATCTATTAGCATTGTGTTGTTGATGTCCTGAACTTTAACCTATATTGATTTCTCAAAACAAAATGCTCATAAAATAGTAAGGATAACTTTTTATACCCAGGCAACATCTTTTTACCTTCATGAATAGTTAAGACTCATTCTAATATATGGTCGAGCTTCTGATGCCATAACATCATCAACACTTCCGTCGAGGTAGTTGATGCACCAATTATCTCTGCCTCCTTGTACGTTTCACCCATAATCCTATATACATTCTTTTAGATCTTCTACATGTTCATTACCACGGGCTTTCCCTTCACAATTCTCATCACTTAATTCTCAGTGTGAGGCTTTCATCCAATTTCATCAAATTATCCCAAATACAATAAATTCTTCTTCAAGCCCTTCACATGGCATACTCCTTGGATGGTTCAAACAATACCATCGTGAATATTCAATTTTATGGTACCAAATCCAACAATCTTTAATGTGTGATTATTACACATGTACACAAGTCCTTTTGGGATAGTTTCATGCTAATCAAACCATTTCATTTGAGACGTCATGTGCCATTTTTCTCCCATATAAATTATTTATGCATCATTGAGGTGATTCACACTTCCAATGGTCATCGTTACTTCACTGAAAAGAATGTATCCATTTATAGAAGTACTCATAACATCCTTATCCATGTCATGATTTTGGATCCCACTAGAACCATGCTTAATCATCACATATATTGGTCTTTCACCAATTTTTAGTTGGCAATTATACTTCCACAGTATTGTCTGCATCTTCATTTTCCACACTAAAAAATTATTCCTATTGAATTTTTTTATCTCGAATTTCACCACCATCTAGACACATAATCAATACAGAACATGATTTATTTCCCAAAATTGTATTTAATAATCTCAAAAAAAATATGATGTGAAAGATCAACTAGATTCACAATCATAGAGCATACTCAAATTTATGGGAACTATTAATTTTCAAAAACGTGAACAACATTGGGCTATAACCTTGCTATGATACCACTTTTTTAGACCATAAATGATTGTACCACTAGTTTAGTGATAATAACGAGATAAAATAATGAAAAAAATGAAAAAATAAATGACACTAGATATAATACGGAAAACCCTGAAAAATGAAAGGGATAAAAAATCATGGGCAAATAGAAGGATAACTATGGGTAAAAGTGGGTACACAATCCCTCACTATTACAAAGAGAAAACCCCCCATAATACATATCTTGAATAAGTGGGGAATCAACCTCATGAAATAAAATGGAATCTACTGATGTGATGGTGAAGCTGATGCTCTCTATCATAGGGGAGAGCCTCCTTTTATAGGCCTCTTCTAGCCTCTCCTAAATCTTCTCCACTGGTGGTTTTAGTGGGGTTTTCCATGAACCACACACTATAAATGACCACCTCCCTTGAAAAAAGGGTGGAGGGGTGGAACCATCCTACAAATAAACATCTATCAACACATATCCCCAACACAGTTGGTATATAATTAAATCATATGATCGGAGTCTCTCAACTTGTTGATAAAGTATTGGGTTACGGTGGTCAGGTCAGGTCAATTCCTAAAAAGAAATATGATCTCCCAAGATATCATACCCCAACAACAATTACTATAGAAGAGAACTAGGTGATCAAAGACTTTCAACCTCCTGATAAGGTAATAGGATATAATGGTCAGGTTAAGACCACTCTTAACAAGGTTCGGGATTTCCCAAGGGCTCCACTTGAGATATTTCACCAACATGATATCGGTCCTTTTATTAATTATCCAAAGTAATGATATCCCCCAATCTCCTCTATTTCTAGGAGAATGATTTTTCTATGCTGTAAAATATGGAGGAAGATATTCAGTCCACTCCTTCAGTAATGGGTCACTCTGGGTGGAAGTCTCAATAAGGAAATGATCGAGAGGGAATAGGAATTCCAACCTAGTACAACACTCTCTTTTGTTCTCAGGGTATTCAAATATCATTTTCAAGGATGGATAATAATGAGTTTAAGGTCATATCTATCCCTTACCAATGAAGTTGGTAATGATCTGTAATTCTAAGGGAGCGAGGTCCCCAGCTAAAAAAAATTTCCAAGTTATTTGGAACTCCTGTCAAGAGTTGGAGCTGATTAAATTTCCACCTCAGCTAGTGACCCTAATGGTTTTAGATATATATAAATTATTCTTATTCATTGTGTATGTGAAAAGTTTGATATTGTAGAAAGGTAAGAGTTATGGCAGGATGGATCGTCATTTCTTCAAGTGACTATTCCTTTATATAATTGGTAGTTATTTCAATGCCATATAACATGGGGAAGAAATTCATATGTATCTTTTATAGGAGGATGATAACTAAATTCAATCACTTTGTGATATATAACCAATTTTTGGTTTTAGGATTTTCAGATGAAAAGTTCACATGGCGTAATAACAAAAAGGGAATCAAATGTATATTGGTCAAATTAGATCTTTTCATTGATAATATACAAAGTCTGTCCCATTTTTCTAACTTCAAAGTGGAATACCTATCATGTGTCTGTTATCATATCACTCACCCTTTACTATAAAATATAGGAGGTCTAGTATTATCCAGCACCCCTTTCCAATTTTCTAATCTGTGGACAAAGTAAGTGGATTTTCTAAAGGTTACAAGTGACTCATTACAAAGGCCAATGTAGGCTTAACCATGAAAGATACTGTAAAAAATCGTAGGACTCAAAGAAGGCTTAATTAAATGGGTGACTATTTCTGATGCTTTCCTCTAGGGAAGTGCATTTCCTTTCCATATGGTGGCCATATGCTTCTTATTTCCTTCCATTATCATTTTCCAAAGGTGGGAGACTTTAATTAATTTAATTAGAAATGTTGGATCCTTAATAAAAATGGGATGATGAGATACTGGTACTTTTTTCCATGTTTTCCTCTTTAGATTTCATCGTCTAGTCTGAGTCTCCCTCATAGATTTATGTCATGTTCATGAAACTTGTTCTCGGTGCCATCTCGAAGTGGAATCCAGTTAATTACATCGATTATATCTCAACAAGGAAAAACCTTTGGTTAGAGAACATAACAACATTGGGAATGCCTTAGCATCTCTGGACATTGGGTTTTTGGGCACCTGTAAAGTCTTCCACTTTTGAATTTGAGGACATCTCATGTATGAGGAATCTTGGACTTGGAACCCAAGGAATCATGTGATAGTCATAGGGTAGTTGAAGTCAAAGGTGTAAGAATCTAAGGCTTTTTACCACAATAATCCTTTGTTCATTTCATTGGGTAGAGATTATATGTGTGTCATGAGTTTTATATCTCATGGGGATAGGTTGATGGAAAAGTGTGTCCCCAAGGGGAAAGATTTCACACTTAAGATTTGGTAGTAATGTTGGGGTGTCATGATTGAAACTCAAGGAGGTACCCCAGATGTGATGGTATGTTAGCATTGAACCTCATGGAGGTGTCCTTCATACCCTGTTTTAAAAACAATAACCAAAACCCACGTAGTTCAATTCCCCAATTTGAGTTTGTGTGACAGAACTGATCCATGCAATTTAACACCATGTGGTAGGGACGCTTGTTTGTGAAAGGATCATCAATGAGGGATGGTGGGGGGCTTACTCATAGTCCATCTAAGGGTGTTGGATGTAGGGTTAGATCCCACATAGGGTTAGGAGTGACATACCATTATGATCATACATGGGGTATCCCATGCATATCACATGTGGTAAGACTACAGTTTCACATCATGGGTTGAGGAAGTTTTCATTCAATTTAACTTCAAGTGACTAGGATATTGGGTTATGCAGTTTTATGTCATACAACTCAGATGTGGTGGGGACTACACCCATGGAGATTATTTTTAAGTAGAAGAATAAGATTTAGAAAAATTCCTCTTTACAAGGGAAGGTCACGAGTTTCCCTTGATAATGCCACATTTAGGGCTTACATGTTAACTACTCATGCACCTCAGGGTGGGGCATAGTGTAAACATGTCAATGGAGGAGTGAGAATCAGGGGTCTCAAAGTTAGGATGTATATGATAATGAGAAAAATACATTAGGGTAGCAATATTTAGGGGGAAAAGGTAAGGTGATGGTCCAGGTCGTGCTTAAATCAGAGGGGACAGACACAAGTGTTGATGATACCGATCGTATGAGAATTTAGCGTGCGGGTGAACTGGTTTTGGATGGCTACAGGGGCCCTGAGCACTGAAATTTTTTGAAAGGCTATTGGATGAAAGGAGTCACCATAAAGAGGATTGATGGATGGGATTCGCGAAGGTGGGGACTTCACAAAGGTAGGAGGCTTTGTGAAGGGAATGGGTCTCATGAAATTTCATGTTTTTTGAAATAGGGTGACCTTGCCTTGGAGTGAAGTCTTTGTTCTCATGAGGTTGGGTTCATGAATGATAATTATCTCATGAAACCCCAAGAGCCAAAAGGTGTTTTATTCTTATGTGAATACCATGGAACTTTGCAAAAGTCATCTCCACCATGGTTTGAGGTTCTCAAGAACCCATGAGAGGAAGTTTCGTGAAATATGGTTATGTTTGGAAATCTATCTTCTCTATTTCTCATGAAGGTTTTGAGTTTTGTGAATTCAGATCTTTTCTTGAAAACTAAAATGTCTCATCCTCTTAAAATTATAACCTGAGGAGGTATTTATAGGCCCAGCAGAGGCGAGGAAATCTATTTTGTGAAAGATGGAGGCTTTCATGGAAGATTATGAGTTTCAAAAGGGAAGGGGTGTCCCATGAACAAAAAATATGATGTGTATAGGTTACTGCATCTAGCTTTATGTGGCTGGGTTACTTCCACAAACCAGATATACGTTGTACGTAGGTTAGAATCTCAATATTCATTGTAAAGACCCGAAATTTCTATGTAATGTTTTTTAATGAAATAGGAATTTTACGAGTCTGCAAAAATTGATGGCATGTGATTTCGATGCCCGGTGTGCCCGGAATGAATTTTTAAACATTTTTTTCAGGTATGTTCAGTAAATGTGTGGGTGAGTTCTTATAACTTTTGAACATGTTCTCAGAATTGAAATCTAAGGGCAGTGCTGGTATTCTCTTAAGAAGACTTTCACCTCGACAATAGTAGGTCGAGAGTGGACGTTAGTTTTTCACTTATTCGTGAAATAATAAAATAAAATAAAATGGTGTAACATTTTATTTTAATTTTCTTTTGAAACTCCCATGTGGATGTTTCAAAGGTGGGGACCACTAAACTAAAACCTCCCATGAGAGGTTATGGGGGTGGGGACCACTGAGCCTAAACCTCCCATGAGAGGTTATAGTGGTGGGTACCACCTGAGTATAAACCCCCTTGAACTCCACTTTAATGGGAGAAACCCTCAAACTTCCTATTAAATGTGGGGGAGCCTCTTCAACTCCTACAACATTTATTATTCCAACTTAGTTAATTAATTAAGCCTTTTTAAATTTATGCCAACAAACTAAATAGACAACATAATCTATTATGTTTGGTACTTGGAATTTTTGGTTGAATTGGGAGGAAGGAGCCTTGGAAGAAAGCTCTCCAATGAAGAATGCCAATGAAGAACGTTAACTTCGACTCCTACTTCTTCCATGGGACATTCATTGATGAGGTACGTCTTCAACATCAACGAACTGAAGATCGAGGAAACGCCGACATCACCAACGTCTGTCTATTCCTAAAGACATAGTCTCCTTCCTAGAGAAAAATCTTCAACTAATAAAACGAACGAGGTAGGGAGGGTGTTTGAATTATTTTTCCTTTACCCTGTCTTGATATTCTTGTTCTTGTTGAGCCACTTGCTACCTCTCTAATGCGGAGGGTGTGGTCCAAAAAAACATGGCCTGAACCCTCATTCATTCTTCTTAAATGGCGTATCCTTCATGATGAAAGAAGGTGACTTTGGTGATGGAGAATGGTGACAGTGATTGGCACTGGTGGAACTCAAGAACCGCTGACGAAGGCATGGTGCCCTAGCCGAGCCAACCCACAGCACCTGCGACCTCACTGTGTCGCCTAGGCCAAGCCGCCTCACGGCACCCCTCGCGGTCGAGCCACCCTGCACCCTCGTGGCACCCCCGCAGCTGAGTCGCCCCATGCCCTCAAGACACCCCCATGGCTTGGCCACCCAGCGGGCTAGGCTGGGCCCAGTGGGATGGGCCAGACCAAGCAGGTCGGGCCGGGTCATTCTGACTGAGTTGGACCGGACTCGGACCAGATATGACCCTATACTTTACTCGGGCCATAACTTTGGAACCGGACGTTTGTTTGACGAACCGTCAGTGGCACTAGAAACCTTGGAGAAAGATGGTCCTTTTGAGTATACCCCACTGGAGATTTGGATAAAGTTGGAGTATGGTCGGGTTGGATAGAGCACGAATCTGACCGGGCCATCAGGACTAAAAGGCTAATAACTTATAGAACGGGTGTCCGATTGACGCACCGTCTATTGCGTTGAGACCCCTATTAAGTGGAGGTCCTTTGAGATAATTCTTAGTGGGACTTCGTGGTAGTTGGAGTATCGAATAGTAGCTTGTGGAGTGGATTCTATCAGATATAAGCGAGCATAGTGCGAGAACCCATTAGCTGGTTGTGACGTGAAGAATGTAGAGCGATCCTATGTGGGTCAGCACTTAGAGAGATTCTCCATGGGTCAGCATCGAGCGATCCTATGTGAATCAGCACCTAGATTGATCTTTTGTGGGTTAGCACTTAGAGAAATCCTGTGTGGGTCAGCACTTAGCGATCTTGGGTGGGTTAGCACCTTGCGATCCTGTGTGGGTCAGCACTTAATGATCCAATGTGGGTCAGCACCTTGAAATCTTGTGTGGGTCAGCACTTAGTGATCCTGTGTGGGTCAGCATTGAGCGATCCTGTGTGGATAAGCACCAGGAGATCTTGTGTGGGTCTTCCTCTTAACAGAGTAAGATGATTCAGTAGTTATATCTAATCATCTCTACTAATGTACTTAATATATACTTGGAATGAGATGAGTTCGTACCTGTGTGGTACTTTCCTTCATGGTAATACCTTGGTGGTATTCTTTGGTGTGGCGTACCTATGTGGTACTTTCCATTGTGGTTTTCCTTCCTTTGTGGAACAGTTGAGCTTTGGGCTTTTGGGTTGGACCCTGTGTTTCCTCATGATTTAGATGGGTATACTTTATAACTTAGGTATATGTATCGGCATATACCTAAGTAGGGTTGACAGTTTACTTCATGCTTTGAGATTTATCCTTCGTGGATTTTGTGAGACCTTTTGGGTCTTGGGGTCCCTACTGAGTATTGTTATACTCACCCCTACATGGGCTATTCCTGCACATTTTTGTGTTTAGTGCCGATGACGTACAATGTTGATTGAGGCTGAGGATACAAGGACTGGATGGTGCCTGGTGGTGGACCATACAGTGTGATGGTACGTAGAGGAAATAAACGGATGTGGAGTGTTGAGGAGGTGATCTATACCTACCCTTTAGGTAGGAACCATGGAGGATGATCAAGTAGTTGTTTTCCATTTTCTTTTAGTTGTATTTCAATTGTATTTGTATCTTTACAGTTGGTCTTGTATTTCCGACCCCTTTTACTTTCATCACTCTTTTTTATATATAGTTTACTTGTTTTTGTATCTTTTTGTGTGCTTGGTTTAGTGTGTTTATAGGATATAAAGGCAATGCCTTACTAGTTATATGGAATACACCTTTCGGTGCTAGTCACCAGCCCCTGTCCTATGGAAGGAGAACATTGGGTAGTCACAACACGGGCCCCGGTGGACGGGGCGTGAAAAATTGGTATCAGAGGATTCAGTTATACCATAGAACATAGGACTCTAATCTTTTTAATGGAAATAGTTTTATGTTTATTTAGTGTGGTTATTAGTTTAGGGAATCCAGTGTTGGTGCAGCGGCCGACGTATCCATACACCAAAACCCTGACTTCTAATTTCTAACTCAGTGCACAAAAACACTGATTGCGTGTGTGTTTCCAAGAGTTTTATTTCTGATCTCTTGAGTCATCTCACCAGGTATAACTTAGTGACCGTGGCACACCTGTTTCTTTTCAGGATTCCTTCACGAAGACAGCCACCTAGGGTTCTGAGAGTTGTACGAATTGATAGCCCACCGAGCGATGAGGCCTCGGTGCAGGTCCCTCTTCCAAAAAGGGCACTAGAGGTACCATTTCCTGTTGGGCCACCGATGCCACCAGCCCCAGCAGAAGAGTGTGCATGATGCTTGAGTGCATTGTATGAGTTCCAGCACTAGAGACTACCTAGGTTCAGGGGAGAGATGGACCCATGGGCTACTGAGGATTGGTTGGAGGCTGTAGTGGGAGTCTTCCAACTGGTAGGGACATCAGCTTATCTCATGGTGATCCTTGCTACCAGTTTTCTTAGGAAACATCAAGTAGATAGTGAAGCTTCATGATCTAAGTTCACGATGAGGTGACACTTATCTAGGAAGACTTCAAGATCCTATTTCGGGAAAAGTTTTTCCAAGCAACTCTTTGCACAGTGTGCATTCAGGAGCTACTTCATCTGCAGCAGGGCAGCATGACTGTGGCACAGTACTTAGCATGGTTCACTAACCTCTCATGATACTCCACAGATATGGCCCGGGACCCATTCTTCAGGACTCGGACCTTCGAGCAGGGACTCAGGCATGAGATTAGGGCTTCGATGATCTCACTCAGTATCCTAACACTGGTGGGGGTGTTAGAGCGAGCCCTTTTAGTGGAGAGTTTCCTTGCTGAGTAGTCACCAGCAGCGAGACCCACTACCAGTCATCACATAGAAGTGTCTTTTGTAGATGGCAGTAGATAGATGACAAATAGGACCAAGAGGAATATACCTACAGGTGGAAGACCTTATGATTCAGGGTTGGTTGTTCAGGGCACCTGAGGTAAAGTCGGTCATGCCAGGAGTGGGTAGTGTTACGCATGCGAGAGGCAAGTTCACATGGCTCATGACTGTCCGACCCGCCCTACGGATGATCAGCAGATAGTCGAATGGCTGCCCAGGCAGAGACAGAGATTCTGCCCAGGAGGTCCACATGGAACAAGAAGATATGGTAGAGGAGTTGGTCATACAGCTGGCGGTGGGCGACGATTTGAGTTGTTATTGCCACCACCACTAGGTGGTCCAACCTGGCCCCAGGGAGCAGGAGGATAGGGGAGAGCTCAACTCTAGGAAGCTAAGGCCTATAATCCTGACGCTCTGGAGATGACTCGAGGTACGATATGTTTATACTCCACCTTAGTTGTAGTACTTATATACATAGGTTCCAGTCATTATTTTATTTCCACTACCCTCATTCAGAGCTCGGAGTTTCCGACAGAGCTGTTGGCTTGATCCTTGTAGCTAGATATTCGTACGGGAGTAGATTTGATGATTATGCACTGGTGCCGGCAGTGTGAGCATACTCTAGGAGGCGAGAGCTTCGGTTGGGATCTCCTAGTAGCAGCGTCAAGGCCTTACGACGCCATCTTGGGTATGGACTAGTTATCTACATTTCATGCTCATATTGACTATATTAGTTGTAAAGTGTGGTGTGACCGCATAGATGAGACCAGGTTTACCTTCACTGACAAGAAGGGATCCTTTGCACCATAGTATTGACTTACTCGGAGGAGGGTGCAGTCGATTACACATCAGTTACCTAGCCTTACCCTTAGAGTGGTTGATGTGGAGAGTCTGAGTTATCTTGTAGTGGTGGACCAGTACGCTATTGTTTTCCATGATGATGTTATGAGTCTACTGTTGTACCCCACACTCTTTGATTTTCATGATCACAATCACTTTCATTTTTGTCTAATATTGTGTTTTAAGTGTTGTGGATGATAGGCACAAGATTTCCAAAGGATTGGCCCAAGAAAGCTGACAAATGGACTGAAATTCAGTCCACCGGCCAACCGGTGTGGTAGCACCGGCCAGCCGGTGGACCTGGCAGAGGCATTGCCCACTGCCAGGCTCCACCGGTCAGCCGGTGGCTTGACCACCGGCCAGCCGGTGGCACCCAGATCAAATAGTGACAGCTACTGTCTTGCCACCGGCCAGCCGGTGGCTCCTCCACCGGTCAGCCGGTGGAGCCTGGACCAGTTTTCTCCTCCTCTGCCAAAGCATCGGCCAGCCGGTGGCCCTGTACCGGCCAGCCGGTAGCCCTGGTCAAACTAGCCGTTGGCTTTGACCAGTCAACTCCAAAAGCCTCCCAACGGCTCCGAGGCCTTTTCCAACGGCTCCAAAGCCCTCCAACGGATACTTGAAGGTTCCTAGCCTATAAATAAAGGCCTAGGAAGCCCCGGAACATCACCCAAGCCACCGGACACATTGTTGATCATTTTGGCGAAGCTCCGGCGGATTGTTCCAAGAGAACCCCAAGTGCTCCATCCATTTCCACATCCAAGAGCACCACTCAAGAAGCTTGGGAGAGCACACTACATCAACTACATCATCCAATTGGCGCCCAAGTCTTCCCAATTACGGTTTTATTGTTTATTTTATTTTGAGCTTTAAAATTGGGTTTGTGCCTACAAACCCCAAACCTTTTCTCATCCCCCTTTCTTTTGGGTTCTCACACCACCATTAAGGTGTGAAGAGGTTTCTTCAAGCCTTTCCTTTTAAAAGGCTTGTGTTTCGGTGAGCTAGCCTTCACCCGTTAAAAAGGCTAGTGGGTTCTTGCTAAACCATTAAAAGCAAGTGGGTTCTTGCTTAACCACTAAAAGCAAGCTGTAATAGGTCCTAGTGCTACCTCAAAGCCTAGTGGGTTTCTTGCTAAAACCATTGAAAAGCAAGCGGTAGGAATCTCTCAACGGTTGAGTTGGGAGCGGAGACGTAGGCCGGGTTTTGGCCGAACTCCGATATCAATTTCTTGTGTGATTGCCTTCTTTATTTCCGCTGCACTTTCAACTTTGATTTTAATTTGTTAATCTTTTTTAAAAGGCAATTCACCCCCCTCTTGCCATCATTCTCCGTGTTTTTCCGACCCAACATTTGGTATCAGAGGACGTATTTGAGTAATTCCCTCACCGGTTTCAAATTAAAGATCCTATTTTTTTTTATGGCATCTACCTCTTTCGCCCCCGAGGGCCTCTCATTGGGTCGGGCTCCATTTTTTGATGGGACCGACTATAATTATTGGAAAACCCGCATGACCACTTTTCTTAGAAGTATAGGATATCCCATATATAAAATTGTCATGCAAGGTTATACTTTGTCTACCCCCGACGAATCCAAATGGACCCAAGCCGACATTAGAAATTTTGAGCTTGATGGCAAAGCCATGAATGCTCTTCATTGCGGCCTTGACCGAAATGAGTTCAACCGAGTTTCCACTTGCACATCATCGCATGAAATTTGGAAACTATTGGAAGTGACCCATGAGGGCACTAACAAAGTTAAGGATACTCGGTTAGACATGTATAGGCAGGATTTTGAGTCTTTTTCCATGCACCCAAATGAATCAATTTCTGAAATGTTTACACGATTTACTGACGTGTGCAATGGTATAAAATCTCTTGGAGATGACATTTCTGCAGAAACTATGGTCAAGAAGATCCTATGGGTCCTTCCGAGCTCATGGGCACCAAAGGTGACGGCGATCCAAGAAGCTAAGGACGTCAAAAATATGCCGGTAGAGGAGCTCATCGGATCCCTAATGACGTACGAGATCACGATGAGGAGGCAAGCTCAAAAGGAGGGCACACCAATCAAGACACCAAAGAACATCGCCCTCAAGGTACAAAAAGAAGTAAGCTCCTCCTCCTCATCATCATCTTCATCATCTTCATCTTCAAGCGGCGACTCGGAAATGGAAAATCTCGCCCGCCAAATGCACAAATTTATGAAGAAGCACAAGAAGAAGAAGAAATCCCGCAAGGCGCGTAAGCAAGAACCCACCGCAAGATCCGAGCCCAAGGTAAAATGCTACGGGTGCGGCGAAAAGGGCCATTACAAGCCCGATTGCCCACTGAACAAGAAACGGGCCAAGGAAAAAGGCAAGAAGAAGGTCCTCAAGGCGACATGGAGTGACACCTCCTCATCATCCTCCTCCTCCTCCTCCTCGAGCGACCAAGGTACCAAATGCCTAATGGCATGTAATGAGGTAACATCTTCCGATTCCTCATGTTCTTCAAATTCAAATTCTCTAAATCATTTATCTTATGAAGAACTCTCACACGCTAGAGACCAACTAGAAAATGGTTTTCACGAACTTTCTTCAAAATTTGTTGCTTTAAAAAAATCTTTCAAAAAACTCTCCTCCGAAAAAGAACAACTTCTCAAAGAGAAGGAGGAGTTGACCCTTAAAATCCAAAACCTCCCGGATATTGATTCCATGGAATCAACTATCAAAGACCTTAGAGAATCCCTAGCCAAATTCACCCAAGGAGAACAAAATCTTTCAAAATTGCTTGGTTCCCAACGAATTTCAAGAACCACCCAAGGGCTAGGATATACCAATGTAGCTTCCTCCTCCCATGCACCCACTATTTTTGTAAGGGGGAGCTCCGAATTTAAATTCTGTAATTATTGCAAAAAATCCGGGCACCTCATATATGAATGTAATTGTAAGAACGCCCGGTATGGTAGGCCCAAATCGATTTTTTATTCCGATGAATTCTATAGGAGAAGACCCGCAATGAGACAAGTTTGGATTGAAAAATCCCTTCTTGCGAGTCTCTCCGGGCCGAAAATCATCTCTTTTCAAAATCCCTCTCCCCGGTGACTTTTTGTTTTTATTTAGGGGGAGTTAGGATCTTTTAAGTTTTTTGTAATTCCAAAATTTTCGATTCCAACTTTCAATTTCAACACTTGGTATCAAAATTTTCATTTCAAAATATTCAATTCGAATTTTTCATTCAAATCTCTCAATTCATTTTTGATTCAAAACTCTCAATTTCAACAAATTTCATTTGGTTTCAAATTTCAAAATTCAATTGGTTTTTGATTCAAAACTTTCAATTCAAACTGTTATTCAAATTTTCATTTCAATTTTCATTTCAAAATTTTCAACAATTGATATCATTTTCAATTGATTTAAAATCTTGATTTTCAATTCAATCCCTCAATCAAGTTTTATGCCCCATTCTTTTTTGATAATCACAAAGGGGGAGAAATTTCTTGATTGATTGGGGGAGAATCTTTTCTCTCATGCTTAGTATTTATTTTCAATTTATCATTTAAAGCATGCCTTTCATTTAAGTTTTTACATTGCTTTGATAAGTGATTGTGATCATCAAAATAGGGGGAGATTGTTGTACCCCACACTCTTTGATTTTCATGATCACAATCACTTTCATTTTTGTCTAATATTGTGTTTTAAGTGTTGTGGATGATAGGCACAAGATTTCCAAAGGATTGGCCCAAGAAAGCTGACAAATGGACTGAAATTCAGTCCACCGGCCAACCGGTGTGGTAGCACCGGCCAGCCGGTGGACCTGGCAGAGGCATTGCCCACTGCCAGGCTCCACCGGTCAGCCGGTGGCTTGACCACCGGCCAGCCGGTGGCACCCAGATCAAATAGTGACAGCTACTGTCTTGCCATCGTCCAGCCGGTGGCTCCTCCACCGGTCAGCCGGTGGAGCCTGGACCAGTTTTCTCCTCCTCTGCCAAAGCACCGGCCAGCCGGTGGCCCTGTACCGGCCAGCCGGTAGCCCTGGTCAAACTAGCCGTTGGCTTTGACCAGTCAACTCCAAAAGCCTCCCAACGGCTCCGAGGCCTTTTCCAACGGCTCCAAAGCCCTCCAACGGATACTTGAAGGTTCCTAGCCTATAAATAAAGGCCTAGGAAGCCCCGGAACATCACCCAAGCCACCGGACACATTGTTGATCATTTTGGCGAAGCTCCGGCGGATTGTTCCAAGAGAACCCCAAGTGCTCCATCCATTTCCACATCCAAGAGCACCACTCAAGAAGCTTGGGAGAGCACACTACATCAACTACATCATCCAATTGGCGCCCAAGTCTTCCCAATTACGGTTTTATTGTTTATTTTATTTTGAGCTTTAAAATTGGGTTTGTGCCTACAAACCCCAAACCTTTTCTCATCCCCCTTTCTTTTGGGTTCTCACACCACCATTAAGGTGTGAAGAGGTTTCTTCAAGCCTTTCCTTTTAAAAGGCTTGTGTTTCGGTGAGCTAGCCTTCACCCGTTAAAAAGGCTAGTGGGTTCTTGCTAAACCATTAAAAGCAAGTGGGTTCTTGCTTAACCACTAAAAGCAAGCTGTAATAGGTCCTAGTGCTACCTCAAAGCCTAGTGGGTTTCTTGCTAAAACCATTGAAAAGCAAGCGGTAGGAATCTCTCAACGGTTGAGTTGGGAGCGGAGACGTAGGCCGGGTTTTGGCCGAACTCCGATATCAATTTCTTGTGTGATTGCCTTCTTTATTTCCGCTGCACTTTCAACTTTGATTTTAATTTGTTAATCTTTTTTAAAAGGCAATTCACCCCCCTCTTGCCATCATTCTTCGTGTTTTTCCGACCCAACATCTACTTCCTCATAGAGAGTTTTACTTTTACTTTTACTTGTACCTTGGGACAACACTGATATCTACACTAGCATATCGGATGGCTCCCACGGAGCTTCGTGAGCTGCGGGTACAGCTAGAGGACTTGTAGGGGAAGGGATTCATTCGGCCTAGTGTTTCACCTTGGGCAGCCCTGATTTTTTTCACCAAGAAGGAAGATGGGGGATTGAGACTTTGTGTCGACTATCAGTACCTAAACAAGGTGACCATGAAGAACAAGTACCCACTCCCGAGGATTGATGACCTCTTTGATTAGCTGAAGGGAGCACGGTGGTTCTGAAAGATAGAACTCAGATCAGGCTATCACCAGCTCAAAGTATGAAATGAAGATGTGCAGAAGATGGCTTTCAGATGTTGGTATGGCCATTAAGAGTTCTTTGTTATGCCATTCGGTATAACCAATGCTCCATCAGTGTTTATGGGGCTCATGAAAAATATCTTTAAGCCAAATTTTGATCACTTTGTAGTAGTCTTAATCGATGAAATTATGATCTACTCAGCTACTGAGGAGGAGCATGTCTATCTTTGGTAGGTAGTACTGGACACACTCTGAGAGCACCAACATTATGGTAAGCTCTGTAAGTGCTAGTTCTAGATCTGAGAGGTTCAATTTTTAGGACATGTCATACCGGAGGCTGGATTTGCATTGGATCCAGCTAATATTGAGGTGGTACTTGCTTAGGAGCCACCCAAGAGTGTGACGGAGGTATGGAGTTTCCTGGGTTTGGTCGGAAACTACTGGAGATTTGTACCAGATTTCTCTAGAGTTTCAGCACCTCTATCAACATTGAAAAAGAAGGGGAAACCCTTTGTGTGGTCAGAGAGATGCCATCAGAGTTTCCAGGAGCTGAGTCAGAGGCTGACTAGTGCCCCTATCTTGAGGCTTCAAGAGGAGGGAGTAAGGTACGTAGTTTACTACGACGCATCAGGGACCGGACTCATATGCATACTAATTTAGGAGCAAGAAGTGATTGCCTATGGTTCTCGACAACTGAGACAACATGAGCTGAATTATGCTACCCATGACCTGGAGTTAGTAGTATTGGTCTTTGCCTTGAATATATAGTAGCACTATCTGATGGGAGAATGTTTTACAGTCTACTCATATCACAAGAGTCTCAGGTATATCTTCTCTCAGAAGGACCTGAACCTAAGACAGGTACATTGTCTTGAGTTCCTCTAGGAAAATGACTTCGAGATAGTATATACTCCTAGGAAGGGGAACATTGTAATAGATGCACTCAGTAGGAGGTCTTGTATACAGCTTCTAGGTGAGGCGATGGAGCAGCTGGCCTCTTTGCAAATATCCTTTGTGGATAGAGATGGATCAGCTTTTCTTCAGTCTCTTACAGTCACTCCCCCACTTCTTCAGCGATTTAGGGAGGCATGGTGAGGGTACACTGACTGCGAAACATGACATGCTTAGATATCCATAGGACAGGCACCTGATGGATTTTCTAAAGGTGGGGAGCACGTCATCCTCTTTAGAGAATGTACCATGGTACCAGTGTTTCTTCGAGAGGATGTGATGGGGGAGTTCCATACATCCCCTCTAGCGGTACATCCCGGAGTGGAAAATATGTACTAGAATCTCCGAAGATAGCATCGGTGGCTGGGAATGAAGAAAGTAGTAGCAGAGTTTGTTTCTCGGTTCCTCACTTGTCAGCAAGTGAAGGCGGAGCATCAAGTACCAGCAGGCTTGGTTCAGCCATTAGAGGTCCCAGAGTGGAAGTGGGATGGGATATCTATGGACTTAGTGACAAGACTTCCACATACATCCAGGGGGCATGAATCAATTTGGGTGATCATTGACCGACTCACCAAGTCGTCCCACTTCCTACCAATCAGAGAGAAGGGTTTAGTAGAGATATTGGGATGCCTCTATGTGCAGGAGATTGTGCGGCTATATGGAGTACCCTCAATTATTGTCTCTGATAGTGATGCAAGTTTATTTCCCGGCTATGGAAGGGGTTTCAGGAGGCTTTCGAGACGCAGCTTTGTTTGATCATTGCATTCCATCCTCAGACAGATAGCCAGAATGAGTAGACCATTCAAACCCATGAGGAAAAGTTTTGTGCTTTTGTCCTCGACTTCAGATGCAGCTGGGAGGATCACTTGCCTTTGGTGGAGTTTGCATAAAACAACAGCTATCACTCCACCATTAAGATGGAACCTTTCGAGGCGTTGTACGGGCGACCTTCCAGATCACCTCTGTGCTGGACTGACCCAGGGGAGTTTACACTAGTGGGACCATAGATGAAATAGGCTACCATAGAGAAGGTGCAGACCATCCAGGAGTGGATGAAGACTGCACTGAGTAGGAATAAGTCTTATGACGACAGAAGAAGGAGACTTCTAGAGTTCAAGGTTGGTGACCATGTATTTCTACGGGTCTCACCTTGATGAGGTTTGCGGAGATTTGGCCGAGGCGGAAAGTTATCTTCGAGGTTATTCAGACATTTTTAGGTCTTCAGTAGAGTTGGATAGGTGGCTTACTACTTTTCTCTTCCACCTCAGTTGCACTGGGTGCATGACGTCTTCCACATATCCCAGTTGAGGAGATACGTGCATGACCCTTATCACATCATCGACCATGGAGAGCTGGACTTCGATGATGGGGTGACTTTTATGGAGGTTTTAGTAGAGATTGAGAATTTATAGGATCGAGTCCTTCATGGATGGTTGATACCTATGGTGCATATTCACTGGCAGCACGGGAACCTCCAGGAGGGCACATGGGAATGGGAGGCTCAGATGCGTGCTCAGTACCCCCACTTATTCCCTTAGTTTGAGTTTTTGATTATGGGTACGTAAATATCTAAGGTGGGGAGAATGTAAAGACTTGGAATTTCCATGTAATTCTTTTTTAATTAAATGGAAATTTTACGAGTCCACGAAAATTGATGGTGCATGATTCTGAGGCCTGGTGTGCCCAGAATAAAATTCTTGAACTTTCTTTTGGGTACGTTCAGTAAAAGTGCGAGCGGGTTTTTATAACTTTTAAACCTATGCTCAGAATTGAAATCTGAGGGAACTGTTGAACTCGCACCGCCGATATTCACTTAATAAGACTTTCACCTCGACGGTAGTAGGTCAAGGGTGGAAGTTAGTTTTTCACTTATTTGTGAAATAATAAAATAAAATAAAATGGTGTAACATTTTATTTTAATTTTTTTTGAAACTCCCTCTGGATGTTTCACAAGTGGGGACCATAGAACTAAAACCTCCCATGGGAGGTTATGTAGGTGGGGACCACCGATCCTAAACCTCCCATGAGAGGTTATGGTGGTGGGGACCACCCGAGTATAAACTCCCCTTGAAGTCCCCTTTAATGGGACAAACTCCAAAACTTCCTATTAAATGTTAGGGAGCCTCTTCAACTCCTCCAACATTTATTATTCCAACTTAGTTCATTAATTAATCCTTTTTGAATTTATGTCAATGAACTAAATGGACAAAGTAATCTATTATGTTGGGTACTTGGAATTTTTGATGGAATTGGGAGGAAGGAGTCTTGGGAGAAAGCTCTCCAATGAAGAACTCTAACGAAGAACACCGACTTTGACTCCGACTTCTTCCATGGAACATTCATTGACCAGGAATGTCTTCAACATCAAAAAACTGACAAACATTGAAATGTCGATTCCATCAATGTCCATCTATTCCTAACGTCATCGTCTCCTTCCCCGCAGAAAATCTTCAATTAATCGAATGAACGAGGTAGGGAGGGTGTTTGTATTATATTTCCTTTACCCATTATTGATATTATTTTTCTTGTTGAGATACTTGCTACCACTCTAATGGGGAGGTTTCGGGCCAAACAAACATGGCCCAACCCCTCTTTCGTTCTTCTTAAATGGTGTATCCTTCACGATGAAAGAAGGCGACTTTGGTGACGGTGACCGGTGTCGGCGATTGGCACCGGTGGAACTCAAGAACTGCCGACGAAGGAACGATGCCTCAGCCAAGCCACCCTGTGGCACCCACGACCTCATCGTGCTGCCCTGTGGCCTCACCGCACTGCCCCGGCTGAGCTGCCTCACGGCACCCCCCGCAGTTGAGCCACTCCGTACCCTCGTGGCACCCCCGTGGCCGAGCCACCCCGCGCCCTCATGGCACCCCCATAGCTCGGCCGCCCAGCTATCCGAGCCGGACCCAGCAGGCCGAGCAAGACCCAGTGGTCTAGGCTAGACCCAGCGGGTCAGTCCAACCGAGTCGGACCGAACCCAGACCAGATACGACCCTATACTTTACTTGGGCCTTAACTTTGGCACCGGACATCTGTTTGACGAACCATCAGCGGTGCCAGAAACCTTTGATCAAGATGGTCCTTTTGAGTATACCCCACTAGAGATTTGGATAAAGTTGGAGTATGGTCGGGTTGAATTGAGCACAAATCTAACCGGGCCCTCGGGACTAAAAGGCTAATAACTTACAGACCGAGCGTTCGATTGACGTACTGTCTGTTTCATTGAGACCCATATGACATGGCGGTCCTTTGAGATACTTCTTCGTGGGACTTTTTGGTATTTGGAGTATCAACCAGTAGCTTATGGAGTGGATCCTCCCAGAGAAGAGTGAGAATAGTGAGGGAACCCATTAGCTGGCTGTGACATGAAGAATGTAGAGAAATCATGTGTGGGTCAACACTTAGAGTGATCCTCTGTGGATCAGCATCAAAAGATCCTATGTGGGTCAGCACCTACAGTGATCTTGTGTGGGTCAGCACTTAGATAGATCCTGTGTGGATCAGCACCTAGTGATCTTGTGTGGGTCAGCACCTTGTGATCCTGTGTGGGTCAGCACTTAGCAATCCTGTGTGGGTCAGCACCTTGCGATCCTGTGTGGGTTAGTACTTAGTGATCCTGTGTGGGTCAGCACTGAGTAATCCTATGTGGGTCAGCACCTGGCGATCCTGTGTGGGTCTGCCTCTTAATAGAGTAAGATGATTCAGTAGTTACATCAAATCATCTCTACTACTATACTTATGATATACTTATAATGAGCTAAGTTCGTACTTATGTGGTACTTTTCTTTGTGGTAATACCTTGGTGGTATTCTTCTGTGTTGTGTACCTGTGTGGTACTTTCCTTTGTGGATTTCCTTCCTTTGGGGAATAGTTGAGCTTTGGACTTTTGGGTTGGACCATGTGTTTCCTCATGATTGATATGGGTATACTTGATAACTTAGGTATATGTATGGGAATATACCTAAGTAGGGTTGAAAATTGACTTCATGCATTGAGATTTATCCTTTGTGGATTTTGTGAGACCTTGAGGGTCTCGGGGTCCCTATTGAGTATCGTTATACTCACCCCTACACGGGCTATACCCACACCTTGTTGTGTTTGGTGCAGACGATGGATAGCAATGATCGAGGTTGAGGATATCAGGACTGGACGGTGCCCGGTGGTGGACCTTACAACGTGATGGTACATAGAGGATACAGACAGATGTGGAGTGCTGAGGAGGCGATATGTACCTATCCTTCAGGTAGGAACCTAGGAGGATGACCTAGTAGATGTTTTCCTTTTTCTTTTAGTTTTATTTTAGTTGTATTTGTATCTTTACAATTGGGCTTGTATTTCTGGCCCCTTTTACTTTCAGCACTCTTTTGGTTATATATTTTACTTGTGTTCATGTCTTGATGTGTTCTTGGTTGAGTATGTTTATAGGATATAAAGGCAATTCCTTCCCAATTATTGGGAATACTCCTTTCGGTGCTAGTCACCAGCCCCTGGCCTATGGAAGACGGGCTTGGGGTAGTCACGGCACGAGCCCCGGGGGATGGGTCGTGACATTCATACAGCTGGTTTGTTTTGTAAGTATCATCCATTTGTGAAGGTTTTAACCTTCATGAACCAAGACCCTTAAATAGATTTTTGAGATATTTGGGCCCAAAATTTCTTCAAATTGGTCATTCCTTCCTTGAACTCTCCTGTGACATTTGTATTTTAGCATCAATAAATGTAACCCCTCTTAGAATTGGATCCTCTAACACCATGATTTTTTATGAACCTTTTTTTGAATAAATTAAATTTCTTTGAGGGATTGTATTATATGCTCTACCAATTTAATATTGTGTTATACTCCACACCAAATTAATATTTTGATACACAGAAAACCAATGAATTCCTATGGTGAAAACCAAAAGGAGTTACCCGAAAAAGAGGTAACATCCTTCAATGAGAACTTTTGTTTTATTTATTTCTTCATCCAATCAATTATTATTATTTAATAATTATATAATAACCTAAGTGTACTAAATATACTGATATTTTGTTATGTTAAGGGTATGAATTACACCCATGCACACTTCCATCAAACGTGATACACAATCATTATTCATGTGTACGGCGGACTACCACCTCGTAAACTAATGTCATCTATTATTCCATTACCACATATCATGGTTGGAAATAATTATATAAATACAATTTTATATGATATTTATTATATTTATGATTTATTTATTCTTATATAATTATTATATAACACATATCACCATGCTTTCAATTTTGTGGGAATATAATAACATCGTTTGAGGATGTGTGGACTATCGCCTCCTCAAAGTAATGTGATTCTTTCATGCTTTACATGGAATGTATTAAGGGTGAATTTAATAAACATAAGTGTTATATATTAAATTATAATTATACTATAATTTTAAGATATATATATATATCATTTACTTTTCTTTCTTTCTTTCAATGTGACAAGAAAATGGGAATATCGTTCATACGTATGTAGGATATACCATCTCTATGAACGTTGTATTTAATTTCCTATTTATATATTTTATAGACTATTATAAATAAATATATAATTAAAATATGATATTTATATCATTATTATCATTTTGGATATTATTAAATCATTATCTAAGTAAAAGGACCAATAATAACAAGTTAAAACATGTATGAAAAACAGAGCGGTTATTACCCAAAATAGAACTTTAGCATGGGATTGTTAATGAATGAGTAATATAAATTCCTAAGTAAATAATATATGGTGTTATATATATAAATATGGTTATTTTTTAGATTTATAATAAACTTATATTTATTATACCGGAGTTTTGAATGTGTACGAAGGAAGTCAAGGCTTAAGGTAAAGGGATTTCTAGTCTCACTTTTATTTCTAGGAGACTTATGTTATATTCACAACTCATTTCTAATGTGTGGTGTATATACTACCCAAGAATTTATTCTATTATTACTATCCTTATATTTATTTGTAATTAAATATCCATTTTATGATCTCTCTTTCACTGGGTTTACGGTTCAAAAGTTACCAAATTTGTAAGGTAATTTTTTCTTAATTTTCCTTCTTTGAGACACATGTTATGTTATGCACCTATATTATTTTACAAGGTGTATATAATTCCAGTTGACATGTTATATCATGAATATCCTTTTTTTATGATATTTTAATCTTAATTTAATGTTATTATCTCATGGGGATTATGATTCAAAGTTACTTAATTGGTAATATTTTATTGCTACAATCTAATCGTTATTGGGATTTTTTAAGATTATGCTTCCATTGATGAAATATTATGATTCTTATATCAATAAATCTCATTAATTTTCTTCTAATTTGGTGTTTCATGATATATTCATTTAATGGTACCATTTTCCTACTCTTTGGTACTTAATATTATTAAGAAAATGTTTTTAATAAAATCTGACATTATTTCTCTCTTCGGTCGAAAATATGTTTTCTCCCCAAACCATGTTTTCTAAAAATATTTTTGAAAAAGTTATAACATTAATTTTAAAATAAATTTGTATCCATGTTTTACCTTTTTATAAAAAAAATTAAAAGGAATCTTCTTTTCATCTTAGGATCAAGGATCTTTTTACTTCTACTGACAATATGAAAGGAGTCTTTGTTTTAATGAGTATAAAATGGATAGAAATCTCCACCGCCATGACCAAACATTAACTTGAAGCTTAATTTAAAATTTTTAAAGGATATTTTCATATAAAAATATTTTCAAAATGGTTTCAAGCTTCCCTTATAAGTTTTAAAAGTTATTTTAAAAGAAAATTATTTTAAAAATGTTTAATATTTTAAAAATCATTTTTCAAAGAAGAAAGGATATCTTCCAAAAAAATTGTTTTAAATGATATTTAAAAATTCTATTCTATCTAATATGACATCTATAGCATCCCGTCTTTTTATAACATAAACTTTCATTACATTACACAAAACTGAGGATCTTTAAGGTTTAGTGTCTTGGAAACAAGGAACATAATACATGAAAACAACATAAAACATTCTTCTTAAACACTTGAAAGGCTTCTCCTTAAGTTAATCCTAGGTTCATTACTGCATCTCATAACCTGGGGACATACATCAAAAGAAAGGGTGAGCAGAAGGCCCATTAAGGGAAACAAGAGAAACATTTTACATGTGAACTTGAGATACTTCAATAAGGACATGAAAAGAACTTTAAGGCATAAGAAAGAAATCATGAGATATATCATAATAAAAATAACATTTTTCATAAATTGAAGATGTGGATGAAACATTTAATATTGACAATCATTTCGTTTCACCAAGGTCCATCCCCAAGGTGTCATTAAAAATTACCAAGGTTATTCACCAAGGTATCAGTCTAAAAAGTCATCTCTAGAGATTAAGCCTTTACCCAATGCATTGGAGCGCTATCTGGGAGCACCCTTGACATGTCTTTATTATCATGTGAGCCACATATATCATCATCAATAATTTCATAAACGACCCATATAGCATAAAAGAAATGGGTTTCATTTCATAATCATAACGTTTTAAAAACTGCTTTAAAGAAATGATCTTTATGTCACTTTAAACCCACGGAAAGGGAAAGAGGGTTTCATGTATGTAAATCCCAGAATTTAAAATAGAACATTTTGATATATATGTGAATAAACCTGTAGAAATAATTGCTTTGAGTATTCACTTCATAACATAAAATAATTTTGAGAAAAGAGAGAGAGGTACTTTGAGACGAAAATTCTGCAGCATAACGGCTATGTTTCGGGGTTTTAGAAAACATTGAGAAGAGAGGGGACATGGGTAAAACATTCATAAATGACCCATAAAACAGTAGAGGGACAGAATATAAGGTATTTAAGAACATGGTAATGAAATTTTAAAATATACCATATGAAATGAAGAACATGAAAGGAAGACAAAAATAAGATTTCTCTTATGAGAATTCGGCAGCCTAACGGCGTCACTTAAACTTCAACAAAAATGAATTGAAAAGGTAAAATAGGGTCTCTCATCATATGAACATAAGAGTCTAGTATGATATATATAGAGATCATACCCCAACATAATAGAAAGTAACTTGAAAGACTTGACATGAAAGTAGAACTTTGAAAAAGAGAAGGGTGAAAGAATTCCTTAAAAATTCGGCAGCCTAACGGCGTCACCTAAACTTTCATAAAACGAAATGATGAGAGTAAGAGGGGATCTCTCATCATATAAACATGAAAAGGAAGGTAATAGGAATATAAAAGAACATCCTCCCACATAATAACATGGAGCATAAAAGGAATTACATAAAAGAGATTACATGAAAAGAAAGAGAGAGGTCGGATCCCTTACCTTAAAACGTGACTCTTGAAACTCAAAGGTTTGGACCTTAAGGGCTTGGGGGCACCTTGTAAGGACTCCTTGGGAGTTAAGGAGACCATAACTTCGTTGAGGATTGTTTTTTAGTCGAAAGGATGAGAGGAGGTCTTGGTATTTATAGGGAAAGTGAGGGGACAAGGCATTAATGGCCAAGGGACACCTCACAAGTGCTTTTCTCAAACCCATGTGCTCTCTCATGATATTTCCCATAAAGTTAGGCCACATGGGGGCCCCAATACAATAATTCATCACCTTAGGTCGGCCAACCCTTAAAATATCTCATGACATCATCATGAAAGAGTTATGATGTAATTAAACATACCTAAACCCTAAAACTGTATTTTTACTATTCACTGAAAATTCATCATTCTCAGAAAAATCCCAAAATTTCAAATTAACCAAATATCAATGCTCTAATTTCAAAAATGAACTCCATTTTATAAAAATAATTTTCTAAATATTTTAAATTTTATTTTTAAATAAATACACTATTCACCGAAAATTCATTTTTTTCAGAAAAAATCCCAAAAATTACCTTAACATAATATCAATGCTCTGAGTTCAAAAATAAAGTCCATTTTATAAAAATAATTTTCTAAATATGTTTAATTTAATTTTTTAATTAAAAAAAATATTCACCTGAAAAAATTAATACTTGAATAATAATTTATGAAACCGTTATTTAACCATTTTATTGAATCACATTACTTAATCAAGGTGTCTAGATTATTTTAAAACTTTCTTTAAGTGAGATTACTAATCCATTTGGTCACATTACTAATCCTAAGTGTAAAATCACTATTCATAATTTACTATTCATCAAAAATTAAGTTGATCTTATTAGACTCCAAATTCCTTACTAAACACTTTTTCAGAAGACCATTTTTTGAAAATCATTACACATCATTAATTATTTAGGGTTTACAAAAATATTTTAAAATATACCTTTTTCAAAATTCATCAATAAAATATATCCTAAAATTATCTGAACAACTGAAATTTCACAAACATCACTAAAGGAAGAAATCTCAATTTATTCATCCCAAAGGATCACACAAGGAAGCTAGGGTCTCGTCACATAGCCCCTTATAACACTGGCATAAGACCTAAGTGTAAGGTGTGCTATGGTGAGAGAATCTGAGGGAGGCTCAGATAACATTGCCCTAGTAGTAATCTCTACTAACTTGAACTTCTCCCGTAGGCGTTTCCGTTCAAGCTTGACACACTGGAGTTCGGCTTGGGCTTGGTCCAAATTGAAGCCCAAAGATGCCACCTACTTCCCAAGATCTGATAAGTGGGCTTCATAAGGTTCGAGTCAACTGGATGAAGCCATCGACTCCTCTTTCTACATTAACCATTAACATCTCTATTAAATCATTAAGAGTAATTTATTATACTATTTAAAAAGTTTGGGTCATTACATTCTTCCCCCCTTAAGAAATTTCTTCCCCGAAATTTATACTTGAGGTCTAGTCAAAAAGGTGAGGGTACTTTTGCTTCATTGTTTCCTCAGGCTCCCAAGTCGCTTCTTCATATTTATGATTCCTCCACAACACTTTCACAAGGTGGGTAGTCTTGTTTCGTAGAACCTTGTATCTACGGTCTAAGATCTCCACTGGCCGCTCCTCATAAGAGAGGTCATGTTCCAGTTGTACCACCTCTGGGTTCAGTACATGCGAAGGGTCGGGTATGTACTTCCTCAAAAGAGATACATGGAAGACATTGTGAACTTGAGCTAGGTTCAGTGGAAGTGCTAGACGATAGGCCACTGCTCCTATGCGATCAAGGATTTCATAGGGGCCAATGTACCTAGGGATGAGATTCCCTTTCTTCCCAAACTGCATGACTCTCTTCCATGGAGAAATTCGAAGGAAGACTTTGTCACCAACACCAAACTCCAAGTCCCTTCGATGATTGTCAGCATAGATCTTTTGCTGACTCTGAGCAGCCTTTATGTGTTGTTGGATGGCATGAACCTATTCTGTCATCTCTTGCATGAGATCAGGTACAAGAAGCTTCCTCTCACCAGTTTCATCCCAACAAGTATGAGTTCTACATCGCTTTTCATACAGATCTTCATAGGGTTCCATCTGAATACTCAAATGGAAGTTGTTGTTATAGGAGAACTCAACTAATGGGAGGTGTTGATCCCATCCACCTTTAAATTCCATTGAGCATAATCTCAGCATGTCTTCGAGTGTCTGAATTGTCCTTTCAGATTTTCCATCAGTTTGAGGATGATAGGCCGTACTAAAATTCAATTCAGTATTCAGAGCATGTTGAAGACTTCTCCAGAATTTTGATGTGAATCTTGGGTCATGATCAGACACGATGGATAGTGGTACCCCATGCAGCCTCATCACTTCCTTTACGTATATCTTGGAAAGATGATCCAGAGAGAAATCTTCCCGAATAGAGATAAAATGGGCGGTATTGGTGAGACGGTCCACAATAACCCATATCGCATTGTTTCCTTTGGATGTTTTTGGGAGAACAGTTACAAAGTCCATAGTGATATTATCCCACTTCCATACTGGTATGGGTAGCGGTTGTAATACCCCCTTAGGAATTTGTCTTTCTACCTTTACTTGCTGACACACCAGGAACCTTGTAGTGTAATCAGCAATCTCCCTCTTCATGTTATCCCACCAATAATGATCACAAAGGTCTCTATACATCTTAGTGCTTCCCGGATGTATAGAGAAAGTAGAGCTATGAGCTTCATCCATCAGTTCTTTCTTTATCTCTGGAATAGATGGAACACATAGTCTTGTACGAAATTTCAATACACCTTCTTGATCAATATTGAAATCAGGGAACTTCCCATCCTTTACAGCCTCCAACTTCTCCTGCAGCAAAGGATCTTCTTTTTGAGCCTTCTTGATCTTCTCTAGTAATGAAGGTTGAAAAATCATTTGGGATAGGGTTGATGATGTCCCTTTCCTTATAATTCCCATGTCTAGTTTCACTAGATCTTTAATCAAGGGATCTCCTAGGATCCTCATTTTTGCCAGAACAATAGGGTCTTTCCTGCTTAACACATCCGCGACTTTATTTGCTCTTCCAGGGTGATAATGAATTGAACAATCATAGTCTTTAATAAGCTCCAACCATCTCCTTTGTCTCATGTTCAATTATTTCTATGTGAAAATATACTTTAGACTTTGGTGGTCAGAGTATATATCACATTTCTCCCCATAAAGATAGTGCCTCCATATCTTTAGAGCAAAAACAACTGCCGCCAGCTCTAGATCATGCGTAGGATAATTCTGCTCATGAATCTTCAACTGTCGAGATGCATAAGCAATTACCTTGTCATTTTTCATGAGGACGCACCCAAGCCCTTTCAGAGATGCATCGCTAAAAATAACGAATCCTTCTCCGATAGAGGGTAGTGTTAACACAGGTGCAGTAACCAATCTCTTCTTCAGCTCTTGGAAACTTTCCTCGCATTCCCTTTTCCAGATGAACTTAACCCTTTTTCGAGTTAACTTGGTTAGTGGATTAGAAAGCTGTGAAAATTTTTTCACAAACCTCCTATAATATCCTGCTAAACCAAGGAAACTATGAATCTCAGTTACTGTTGTGGGTTGAGGCCACTCCTCCACAACCATTGTCTTTGCAGGGTCAACTGAGATTCCTTCATTGGTTACGATGTGCCCCAAGAAATCCACTTGTTGTAACCAAAACTCACACTTGCTGAACTTTCCAAAGTGCCTCTCCTTCCGTAGAGTTTTCAAAATAACCCTCAGATGATCTTCATGCTCCTCACGACTTTTTTAATATATCAAAATATCATCAATAAAAACTACCACAAAGTTATCAAGGTAGTCCTTAAAGACTCTATTCATCAAATCCATGCAAATAGAAGGAGCATTAGTCAAGCCTAAGGGCATAATAGTAAACTCATAATGCCCATATCTTGATCGGAAGGCAATCTTTGGAATATCTTCCTTCTTCACCCTCAGTTGATGATAACCAGATCGAAGGTCAATCTTAGAGAAGAATTGAGCCCCACAAAGTTGGTCAAATAAATCATCAATTCTTGGAAGAGGGTATCTATTCTTCACTGTGATCCCGTTCAGTTCTCTATAATCAATGCATAGACGCATTGATCCATCCTTCTTCTTTACAAAGAGAACTGGTGCTCCCCAAGGAGATACACTTGGTCGGATAAACCCCTTCTCCAACAAGTCTTGGAGTTGTTTCTTTAACTCTTCTAGCTCCACATTTTCCATTCTATACGGGGTCTTTGATATCGGTTGTGATCCCGGTACGAATTCAATGGAGCACTCTACCTCTCTTTCTGGGGGAGGTCTAGGTAACTCCTCAGGAAATACATCTAGGTATTCTTGAACAGTTGGAACATCACATATTGGTATGCTCCCTTTTCCTTCTTCATCATCACCGATTAACTCCATAAATAAGGCTATAGGAGGTGCTTCTAGATAGGGATCAGTTCAGGATATCTCTCCTTGGAAGATAACTGTAGGTTGTTTATTCAAGACTACTGAGATTTCCTTACTTCTGCATTTTATCTTAGCATTATACTTTGAGATCCAGTCCATCCCTAGTATAATGTCGAATTCCAACATGGGAATGACTACTAGATTTGTGATAAGATTGTGCTCACTAAAGTAAACATTAGAGTCTCTAAACACTGTTGATGCATGGATAATCCCACTTGGAGTCTTGACTGACAACTCTACCTCAAGAAATTTGGGGATTGATTCTATATTCTTTGCAAACTTTGAAGAAATAAAGGAATGTGTAGTACCAGAATCAAACAAAGTAGTTGCTAGTTTTGAGAGGACAACAATAGTACCTGCTACCACGTCATTCGGAGCTTCAACTTCAGTTTTCGTGATAGCAAAAGCACGACCTTGCTCCCCTGGCCTTTGCTGAGGTTGATGGTGATTCCCCTCCACTGCCATTGGATTTGGACAGAGATTAGCATAGTGCCCAAGCTGTCCACACTTGAAGCAACGGACTTCGGGTAAGTCCATAACCATCTTTACTCTGTCGTTAGTGTTGGGGAGTTGAGGCTTCACCTCACTACGACAATTCCAAGCAATATGGCCTCCTCTTCCACACTTGTAGCACTTTCCACTTCCGACCAAGCAGTTCCCCGGATGCTTCCTCCCACATTTATTGCATGGGGTAAGTTGCATTTGCTTTCCACCTCTTCCCTGATAAAAAGTCTTCCCTAGACTGGGCTCAAACAATCTCTTCTTTTCATTTGATTTATGAGACCACTGCGTCTCACCAAACTCCCTCTCAACTTTCATTACACTCCGCACGATCTCCTCATAGCTATCATAGTCCCGGTTGGCTAAATTCTTCCTCAAATGAGGTCGCAGCCCACCGAAAAATCTATCAACCTTCCCACATGGATCCATGACAAAGCTAGAGGTATATCGTGAAAGTCAGGTGAAGTTCATCTCATAGATTCCGACAGATTCGTTCTCCTTCTGCTTCAGCTCGAGAAAATCTTTCTCCATTTTCGTTCTCATGGAACGAGGGAAATACTTGTTAAAGAATATTCCCCGGAATTCTTCCCACTCCATAGCTTCCATCTCTCCTCTAGGCTTCATGTTTTTGACTAGTGACCACCACTGATCAGCTTCTCCCTCTAGGCGATAAACAGCAAGAGTGACTTTTTCTTGTTCCGAAAAAGGAGTATAGAAAAGATCTTTTCAATGGAGCTTATCCATTATTCTGCAACCAAAGGGTCCGTAGATCCACTGAATGATGGTGGTCGTTGACGCATGAAGGACTCAACAGAATGTTGTTCCCTTCATTGTGAGATCGGTATCTCATCTTGATTCAAGTTATTACTCATAACTTGAGTCAGTTGGTTCATCATTCGCATTAATGTTTCCATTCCGGCTTCCATCGGAGGGCCGTCAACACATGGTGCATTGCGGTCACCATCTGCACGGTTCCTCCTATTGCCCTCCATTTTATAAAAGAATAAAACTTTAGTGAGAAACTTATTTCATTTATGAATCTTTTAACTAAGACTTCATTATTAGACAATTACACTTCCCTATAATTCTTTCATAATGATTCATAAAAAGCTTGTGATTAACCAAACATATCCCCCGGGAGTGTCGTAACCAAGAGTGCAGCAAGGCCCGTTATCGTGCACCAGTTCCCATTTGAGTCTAGCTCAAAGTGGTGTTTTCGGGTTTTACCCCTATGTACATCTGTGCCAGAGCCGCCTCTACCTGCTCTTATCGAGACAGGGATGTATTTGTTTGATAAACCACTTACTCAATACTTACCAAAATACCAGGAAGTTTTCCTATATTTAAACTTTTCTATAGGGTTCTTCCAAAAGTTTTTATATCCTAATTTCCACAAATAACTAAACCATCCTCTGATACCAACTATAGCATCCCATCTTTTTATAACATAAACTTTCATTACATTACACAAAACTGAGGATCTTTAAGGTTTAGTGTCTTGGAAACAAGGAACATAATACATGAAAACAACATAAAACATTCTTATTAAACACTTGAAAGGATTCTCCTTAAGTTCATCCTAGGTTCATTACTGCATCTCATAACCTGGGGACATACATCAAAAGAAAGGGTGAGCATAAGGCCCAGTAAGGGAAACAAGAGAAACATTTTACATGTGAACTTGAGATACTTCAATAAGGACATGAAAAGAACTTTAAGGCATAAGAAAGAAATCATGAGATATATCATAATAAAAATAACAATTTTCATAACTTGAAGATGTGGCTGCAACATTTAATATTGACAATCATTTCGTTTCACCAAGGTCCATCCCCAAGGTGTCATTAAAAATTACCAAGGTTATTCACCAAGGTATCAGTCTAAAAAGTCATCTCTAGAGATTAAGCCTTTACCCAATGCATTGGAGCGCTATCTGGGCGCACCCTTGACACGTATTTATTATCATGTGAGCCACATATATCATCATCAATTATTTCATAAACAACCCATATAGCATAAAATAAATGGGTTTCATTTCATAATCATAACGTTTTAAAAACTGCTTTAAAGAAATGATATTTATGTCACTTTAAACCCATGGAAAGGGAAAGAGGGTTTCATGTATGTAAATCCCAGAATTTAAAATAGAAAATTTTTATATATATGTGAATACCCCTGTAGAAATAATAGCTTTGAGTATTCACTTTATAACATAAAATAATTTTGAGAAAAGAGAGAGAGGTACTTTGAGACGAAAATTCTGCAGCATAACGGCTATGTTTTGGGGTTTTAGAAAACATTGAGAAGAGAGGGGACATGGGTCAAACATTCATAAATGACCCATAAAACAGTATAGGGACAGAATATAAGGGATTTAATAACATGGTAATGAAATTTTAAAATATACCATATGAAATGAAGAACATGAAAGGAAGACAAAAATAAGATTTCTCTTATGAGAATTCGGCAGCCTAACGTCGTCACTTAAACTTCAACAAAAATGAATTGACAAGGTAAAATAGGGTCTCTCATCATATGAACATAAGAGTTCAGTATGATAGATATATAGATCATACCCCAACATAATATAAAGAAACTTGAAATACTTGACATGAAAGTAGAACTTTGAAAAAGAGAAGGGTGAAAGAATTCCATAAAAATTCAGCAGCCTAACGGTGTCACTTAAACTTTCATAAAACGAAATGATGAGAGTAAGAGGGGATATCTCATCATATAAAAATGAAAAGTACAGTAAGAGTATTATAAAAGAACATCCTCCCACATAAGAACATGGAGCATAAAAGGAATGACATAAAAGAGATTACAAGAAAAGAAAGAGAGAGGTCGGATCCCTTACCTTAAAACGTGACTCTTGAAACTCAAAGGTTTGGACCTTGAGGGCTTCGAGGCACCTTGGGAGGACTCCTTGGGAGGTAAGGAGACCAGAACTTCGTTGAGGATGGTTTTTGAGTTGAAAGGATGAGAGGAGGGCTTGGTATTTATAGGGAAAGTGAGGGGACAAGGCATTAATGGCCAAGGGACACCTCACAAGTGCTTTTCTCAAACCCATGTGCTCTCTCATGATATTTCCCATAAAGTTTGGCCAAATGGGGCCCCCAATACAATAATTCATCACCTTAGGTCTTCCAACCCTTAAAATATCTCATGACATCATCATGACAGAGTTATGATGTCATTAAACATACTGAAACCCTAAAACTGTATTTTTACTATTCACTGAAAATTCATCTTTCTCAGAAAAATCCCAAAATTTCACATTAACCAAATATCAATGCTCTGATTTCAAAAATGAACTCCATTTTATAAAAATAATTTTCTAAATATTTTATATTTTATATTTAAATAAATACACTATTCACCGAAAATTCATTTTTTTCAGAAAAAACCCCAAAAATTACCTTAACATAATATCGATGCTCTGAGTTCAAAAATAAAGTCCATTTTATAAAAATATTTTTCTAAATATTGTTAATTTAATTTTTTAATTAAAAACACTATTCACCCGAAAAAATTAATACTTGAATAATAATTTATGAAACCGTTATTTAACCATTTTATTGAATCACATTACTTAATCAAGGTGTCTAGATTATTTTAAAACTTTCTTTAAGTGAGATTATTAATCCATTTGGTCACATTACTAATCCTAAGTGTAAAATCACTATTCATAATTTACTATTCATCAAAAATTAAGTTGATCTTATTAGACTCCAAATTCCTTACTGAACACTTTTGCAAAAGACCATTTTTTGAAAATCATTACACATCATTAATTATTTAGGGTTTACAAAAATATTTTAAAATGTCCCTTTTTCAAAATTCATCAATAAAATATATCCTAAAATTATCCGAACAATTGAAATTTCACAAACATCACTAAAGGAAGAAATCTCAATTTATTCATCCCAAAGGATCAAATAAGGAAGCTAGGGTCTCGTCACATAGCCCCTTATAACACCGGCATAAGACCTAAGTGTAAGGTGTGCTATGGTGAGAGAATCTGAGGGAGGCTTAGATAACATTGCCCTTGTAGTAATCTCTACTAACTTGAACATCTCCCGTAGGCGTTTCCGTTCAATCTTGACACACTGGAGTTCGGCTTGGGTTTGGTCCAAAGCGAAGCCCAAAGATGCCACCTCCTTCCCAAGCTCTGATAAGTGGGCTTCATAAGGTTCGAGACTACTGGATGAAGCCATCGACTCCTCTTTCTACATTAACCATTAACATCTCTATTAAATCGTTAAGAGTAAGTTATTATACTGTTTAAAAAGTTTGGGTCGTTACAACATCCATTGGTGTTACTCATTCCTTAATGGGATATGATCCAAGGGTGTCATTAATATTCTTTATTTTAATTGTTTATGTCTTATTTTCATGATATTTATGAAACAAATTTCTCTTACATGGGTTATATTCTTATGAAACCTGCTTCTTTTCATGGGTTATGCTATAATGGAATGATTATAAAACCTGTCTCTTTTACATAGTTTAAGATATGATGAAATTTTTATGATACTCATTTCATTTCATGGGTTATGATATGATGAATGTTTATGATCTTTTGGAACACATATGTATGATTTAATTATGTGATGGGTGGTACCTATATATCCCTCCTATAAATTGGGTAAATATGTATGTATCATGAGATAGACATGGATAGAATATAGAGTAAACCCATTTCAGTAAAGGACTTTTTCTACTAAGATGGTCTTGGGAGTGAACCTTGATTACTAATATGGTCTTGGGAGTGAACCTTGACTACTAATAAAGTTTCATGAGTGAAATCATTCCACTAATATATAATTGAAAGTAACCCTTGACTGTTATAAAAATCATTTTATATGTTTATGAGTCTGCCATAATTTGATGCCTTATTTATATATTATTATTTTAGGGATTATGCTCTTGATTCTCTTATGATTCATGTCTTATGAACTAATAATATTTATGTCATGACTCCTATATATGATCTTTGATATGAAGGCTTTGATCTTAAATTGTTATTATTATGTTCTCATATCCTTATTTTCATGTTATGCTTACCTATCTCCCTTGTTTAACCTTACTGAGAATCTAAGATCACCATTTCTTATGTTTCGTTTCTTCAGGTTATAAAGATATGTATTGCGTATGATGTGTATAAGAAGGTTGTGAGTTATGAAGAACATAGTTGGAGATGATGCAGATCACTTATGGACCAGTGTTTATGTTTCCATGTTTCTAAAGGCACTAAATTAATACGATCTTTGGGTGTGTTTTTGGATAATGTAGTAAATATTCTAAAAAAACAATGTAATTTATATGTTTGTCAAGTGCTGGTTTTTATAGTTGGTATCAGAGAAAAATTTTAGTTAACCTTTGGAAAATAGGATGAGAAAACCGTAGTGAGATCTCTAAGGACATGTCTCTAAGTATAAGTCTAAGGATGATTCAAAGTAAAGGAAAACGTCCTATAATTTTGGTAAAGGATAGAGTGAGTGGTTTCCTGGAAATATATCCCTATCTGGATACAAAAAGTGGATGTGTATCTAGAATAGATGTACATAGGGGTAAAAACCCCAAAAACACCATATTAAGATAGACTCGATTAGGAACTAGTATATGACAATGGGCCTTATTACGCACCAAGTTTGACATTCTTGGGGGATATACTTTGAGAATTAAAAAATATTTATGAACCATCATATAGGATTTAAATAGATGATTAATATGAATGACCTAATATAAACATGAGGTTTCATAGATTAAAAAATAAGGTGTTGTTATTTAGACTTCCTATAAATGGTTTTTCATGATTATGTGGTTCTCCACTATGATAATTATTTCTTACTCTATTTTCTGGTTTTATTCAATGGTTTGAACCTGAAGGAACCACATTAATGCTAATTGTGATGGATAATTCAATGATTATCCTCCTGAGAAACCGAATGATATGGGAGCTAGAATGAAAAATATTATTGATATGCTCACCCTTTCTCAAGATATGAATTATGTTGTACTTCCAAATGAACAAAGGATGGAACAACATTCTATTGAGTCCTTCATGAGGAAACATCCACCTTATTTTAATGGTTCTTTTAATCCACTTTTTGAGAAATAATGGATTGGTACCACTGAAAATATATTTTCCATTATTTTGTGTTCAGAACATGAAAAAATCATTCGGCTTGTTTATCATTTGGAAGGTGAAGCGGACTAGTGGAAGACTCTAATCAAGAATACTAAGAAGAAAGATGAAATTGACTACATGGATTGGGATTAGTCAAATAACTTAATCTTTAATAACTACATTCCCCATGTTCTTCATACTAAAATAGATAAAGAGTTCCTTGAGTTAAAATAAAGGGATGATGAATCTATGGGTACCTACGAAGATAATTTTAAAATACTTGCAAGGTATACTTCTGGTATTATCATCCAAACTGAATGTAAGGTTATTTAATTATTTAGTGTCTTAAAACCAAGTATTATAAGGTCGTTAGCCATAAGAGACTTCAATATCTCTGAAAAGATTGTGAATTTTTTTATCAAGGTGGAAATGGATATTGGATTTACATATCAATCTCATTGTTTTGATAAGAAAAGGAAGATAGAGTTCAAAGGAAAATCTAAAAACCATGGAGGGAAGAAGATGAAATTTCCTTTATGCTCAAATTGTGGGAAGAATAATGGAGGAAATTGTCTTAAGGGGTCTAATAAATGTTTTAAGTGTGGAAAGGAAGGTCATTGGGAATTTCATTTCCTATTTAATGGGAAAAAGTTATCTAACAATGTAAATAGAGGGAATGCTACATAGAATGCACGTCCCCCACTTCAGTGCTTCAAGTGTAAGAATAATGGGTATTATACCAACCTGGTCCCAAACCCAATGGTTAATGATGATGATCAACATTAGTAGCCTCTCAAGCCAAGGTACAAGGGGAAATCTCATGTGATCATTGTTTCTAACGAGGGGTGTGATAACAAAATGGTGAATGGTATACATATCATTCACTATAGAACTGCTAATGTCTTATTTGATTCTAGACATACCCATTATTTAATATCTTAAGAATTTGAAAAGGGTATCAAGATTCCACCCAAATGATTAGATATTGAATTAGAAGTGTAAACCCCTAATGGCATGATGATCAAAACTAAATTCTATGATTCTTCTCTAGTTGAAATTGGTGGGAATGTGCTTCCTAAAAATATTATCATTATTCCTCTCGTTAAATTTTATTTAATCTTTGATATGGATTTTATTTACCTTTATAAATACCATATCAACTATCGAGGAAGGTAATTTAAGTTTGATATTTCAAACCAACCTATGATCGTCTATCAATGTGATGGTAAGTATGAACTTCCTATGGAGATTAGATCCAATGTATGGATCTTAATTCCAATTCAGGAGGTGTGTTTGTCTCAAATGGTTGGGGAGAAAATCAACATCAATGATTTGCCTACTATTCTGCAATTTTTTTTATTTCTTTCCGGAAGAGTTGAATATCCTTCCACCAAATAATTAAGTTTAGTTATCAATAGAACTCATACTTGGTGCCACACCAATATCAAAGACTCTATATAGAACGACCCCAATTGGGATGTAGGAATTAAAGAAGAAACTCCAAGAAAACCTTGATAAGGGATTCATTTAGCCAAGTGTGTCACCTTGGGTGCACCTGTTCTTTTTGTGAAAAATAATAATGGATCAATGAAACTCTGAAGTGATTATTGGGAGTTGAAAAGGATAAATATCAAGAATAAGTATCCTCTTCCCAATATTGATGACTTTTTTGATCAGCTATGTGGAGCTCAATATATTTCCAAAATTAACCTTCATTATGGATATCATTAATTAAGGGTCAAGAAGGAGGATATACCCAAGACGACATTCTTCACAAGTTATGGATACTATGAATATATAGTGATTCCTTTTGGTCTTGCTAATTACCCTTCAATATTCATGGATTTTATTATTAGTGTCTTTAGAGATTACATTTATCATTTTATTATAACCTTTATAGACGAAATTCTTATCTACTCAAAGAGCAAGGAAGAGCATGAAGGCCACTTGAGAATTGTGCTAAAGACCCTAAGGAAGGATAAAATGTATTCAAAGTTTAAAAATTTTTAATTTTAGCTACAAAGTTTTTCATTTTTTGGGTTATATAATCTCAAGAGAGAGAATACTAATATATCCATGAAAGAGAGAGGCTGTTGAATATTGGACTACACCAACCACAGTGACTAAGATCAATAGTTTTATTGGTTTATCTGGATATTATCAACAATATTTGGAGGATTTATCATGAATATCTAATCCTATAACCAAGTTAACTCATAAGGGTACCAATTTCCTCTAGATAGATGAATGTGAGGAAAATTTCAAAGAAATGAAGAGATGGATAGACAGTACACTTGTGCTTACATTTTCCTATACTGGAGAAGGGTTTGTAATCTATAGTGATTTATACAAGAAGGGATTGGAATGTGTTATTATGCAAAATAATATGGTTATAACCTATGCCTCATGAAAATTGAAGATTAATGATCAAAATTACCCAACTCATGATTTGGAGTTAGTTGTAGTAATTTTTGAATTAATGATTTGGAGGCAATTTCTTTATAGAGAAAAGTGTGATATATATATCAATAATAAACATTTGAAATATATATTCACATAGAAGGAGTTGAAAATGCACCAAAGAATATGGTTAGATCTAATAAATGATTATAAATTCTCAATAAATTACCACTATGGAAAGAAAACAAGGTGTTCAATGCTTTAAGTTGAAAGGATCATGCTAGATTATCCATGATGAGGACCACAAAAGATCCAATATTTCTGGATTTTCAAAGTATGGACCTAGAAATCCTGAAGTAAGGGGAAATATATTATCTTAATCAATTGAATGTTCAACCATATATCCAAGTGAAGATTAAATAAGTTCAAAAGGAAGATGTAGTGCTGTAAAATATGGTTAGAAATGTTCCTGATTTTGACCTTGATCATGATGGAATGACAATATTTAGGAACTTTTTATGTGTCCCTTCCATACCAAATTTGTAGAAGGATTTATTATAGGAAGCTCAAAGTTCTTTATTCTCTATTTATCCTGAAAGTATGAAGATGTATAGAGATTTGAAATAATAATTCTGGTGGGATGACATGAAGAGCGATATTACAGAGGGTATATCTCGGTTCTTGGTATGAAAACCTGTTAAGGCTTGAAGACAAAAGTCTAAGGGGGTGTTGCATCCATTACCCATACCATAATGGAAATGGGAGGACATCACCGGGGATTTTTTTCATTAGACTCCCCAAAACCACTAAAGGGAATAATGTTATATGGGTGGTAGTTGATCAACTTACTAAGTCAACATACATAATCTCTATCAGAGAATACTTCTCTCCAGATTAGCTTGTGAGGATATACATTAAGGAATTGGTAAGGTACTAAAAAATATTGTTATTAGAAGGGGTTTATTTTTCATTTAGAGGGGTTTTAAACCCCCTATAAAGTATTTAGGGGTGGTTATGGTGAACCGCCACTAAGGTGGTCGCAATATATGATTAGGGTTGGTTTTTGATAATCACTGGTATATCTCAGTGAATATTAGATATGATTCATTTAGAAGGGGTTTAAACCACTTCTAAAGCTACCACAAATACGGAAAATAGGAACAATTTAAAAGGGATTTAAACCCCTTCTAAATAATGTATCAATTTAGGGTTGGTTTTAACCACCACTAATCTAGATCAAGGGAAAAATTTAGCAGTGGTTATTTAAACCGCACTTAATCACCGAACACTTTAGTGGTGGTTCTAACTACCCCCAAATTTTCAAAAAAAAATTCAAATTCCCCTGCACCCAGTTCCCCCCTATTTCTCCTCGGGTTCCCCCCACTTCCCCCCTCCAATTCCCCCTCATTGCCATTCCACCCAGCCTCTCCTCTCTGTTGTCCCACGACACCTCTCATTCCCCCACCATCCTACAACACCCCCTCTAGTTACTTGTGTGCCTGCTCACCCCTTCAATAATGTTCCCCCCATCCCACCCTATGGTTACCCATGCCTCTCCCACATCCCATGCCCTACTATCCCAAGACGGTGTATAAAATAAATCCCTTGAGCAGGGAATCGAACCCAAGACAACCGATTACAATAGCCCGCAAGCCAGCCACCAGGTGCCACAATGACAATTCAATTTATTATATTTATGTATAGATGAGTATATTTATATATGTATATATATGATAATCTATTTTAAAAAAATATTTTTTATATAATATATTTAAATATATTTAAAATAAATAATAGCCTATATATAAATTAATATAAAATATATATATGTGTTTATATATTTATAAATATATTCATATGAATTATTTATATACTTAAATACATATTTATATATTATATACATGTTTATTCATATAATATATATAAATAATTATATTTACTTATATAAATATATATTCATAAATACATTTATATTTGCAAGTGTTTGTTTATGTATTATTATAATATTTATAGATATAATATAATTATAATATTTAATTATTTAATTATTTTTATATACTTATATGTGTCTGTGTGTGATAACAATAATATTATTAATTATTTTTATTGTTATTACACCTGTTTTTTAAACTATAAAAATTATACGTTGGTTTTATAAATACTATACATTAATTTTATGATTTATATCATACATATATTATACTAAATACATTTATATTATATATTTATGTAAATTATTTATATACATAAATACATGTTTATATACTATATACATGTTTATTTAAAGAATATGTGTGTGTTTGTGTAAGTATTTACTTAATATAATTATATAAGGTCTTTAAAAATATATTTATATAATGTATTTCAATACATATATTTTTTATTATTTAAATTGATATATATATTTATTTGTATAAATAGTATAATATTATATATAATTATTATTATATGAAATACAATTTATACAAATATTTATATTATATATAATTGATATTATATGAAATACGATTTATACAAATATTTATAAAATGTTATATGAAATACAATTTTATATTATATATAATTAAATTTGTATTATATATAATAAATATATATGAAATATAATTTATATACATTTATACTTAATATTATATGAAATACAATTTATACATATATTTACATAATGTATTTCAATACATATATTTATTATTATGTACATTAATATATATGTATTTCAATAAATATAATTGTATAATATTGTGTAAATTAATATATTTTTTTAAAAATTATTTAATATAATATTAATTATATATAATATAAAAGCATAAACATATTATTTAAAAATATATTTGTTATTATTATAATATAAATTATATAATCTACAAGCTTGGGTTTTTATATGATATATTTTTTTAATAAATTATATTTATGTATATATTTATATAATTTGTTTATGATTTTATATTATAAATAATTAATATTATACGAAATACATTTAATAAAAATAAATATATATTAATATACATAATATTATACAATTATATTTATATATAAATATAAATACAATTAAATACAGTCATATAAATATTTTATATTATATGTTCAAATAATGTTTTTAAATGAATTTATATATTGGGTTTAAATTTTATATATATATATATATATATATATATATATTTGTGTGTGTGCGTGTTTATATATGTTATGGAAGTTGATTTTTTAAAATAATTGTGGGGGTTCACAACCCCATGTAATCTCTTAAATTAGAGGGGGGTTTGAACCCCCTCTAATTTAAAGACATTAGAGGGGGTTTTGAACCCCCTCTAATTTAAGACATTAGAAGGGGTTTTCAAAACCCTTTAATTTATGATATTAGAGGGGGTTTTGAACTGCCTCTAAAATCCAACTTGATATTAAAAAAATAGTGTTAAAAAATTTAGAGGGGGTCCTAACCCCCCCCCCCCCAATTCGATGATTAGTGAGGGTTGTACATAAATTACCCTTCAATTTTTATAGAAAATTAATTTAGATGGGGTTGTGAAGAACCCCCTATAATTATACAAAAAAATGAATTTAGAGGGGGTTGTACATAACCCCTCTAAATAACCCCTCTAATATGTTGTTAATTTGTAGTGAGGTTATATAGAGTGCCACATTTCATTGTATCTGATTGGGGTATGAGGTTTACCTTAATGTTCTGGTGAATCCTTCAAAAATCCCTTGATAAAGAATTTATTTTCATCACTACTTATTATATTTATATGGATAGTCAATCCGAAAGAACAATTCAAACCCTAGAGGATATGTTGAGGTCTTGTTCTCTAGATTTCAAAGGTTGTTGGGATCAACACCTTCCTCTAGTTGATTTTTCATAAAATAATAGATTCCACTCAAGAATTAAAATTACTCATTATTAAGACCTATATGGGAATAAATTATGATCTCTAACTTTCTTGAATGAAGTTGGAGAAAGAAATCTATTGGGACCTGAGATTGCTGAAGAAATAGTGGAGAATGTTAGATCCATTCAGCAACATATCAGGGAATCTCAGAGTTGATAGAAAAAATTTTATAATAATTTTCAACATGGGATAGAATTTGAAGTTGGTGGAATAGTGTTTATAATAATTTCTCCATGGAATAAGGCTTTGATATTCAGGAATAAATTAAAACTAAGCCCTAGGAATATCAGTCCCTTTGAAATTCTTGATCACGTCAGGATGGTAGCCTATCACTTGGTGATTCCACCAAAACTATATCAATTCCATGTTGTATTCCATGTATATATCTATTCTAAGGAAGTACATACCTGCCCCTTCACATGTTCTGAATTTGGAGGCCATGCCCCTGGAGAAATATCTTTCTTATGAGGAACAACTGGTTGAAATTATAGATCCTAAAAATATGGAACTATGAAACCTGACCACTCACCTGGTTAAATTTTTGTATAAATCCACAAATTTTAGGGAGCCATGTGGTAACTTTAGGATATTGTGAGGCATAATTATCTTCATATTTTTATATCAAAGTGGTGAATTTCAATGGTGAATTTCATTTTAAGGAGGGTAGAATGTAACACCTCGAATTTTTATGAACCTTTTTTTAAATAAATTATATTTCTTTAATGAATTGTGTTATATGATACACCATGTTAATCTTGCTTTATGCTCTACACCAAGTTAATCTTTCACTACACACAACACCATCTTAGTTGGCGTTACAAAAAACATTTAGTTTCTACGAAATAGCATTTTAATATTATAATTATTTATACAAGACAGTTATAACCTAACCATTGAACTTAGTAATATGAATAGTAATAAATAATATTTAAATATTATTTATAATGGTTTTATATAAGTAAAACATATTGATAAGGAAATATATATTTTTCGTTAAATGTTTTTATATATTTTGAAAATACTATTTTCTCAAAAGAATGAATTTTTATATCCTTTTTTAAACAATAATAAAATTAATTTTTCAAAATTTTATAATTTTAACTTAATAAAATTAAATTAATTTTTAAATTAATAATTTCAAAATTATCTTAGAGTTAATTTTTGGGATTTTTCTGAAATAATTTATTTTTGGATGAATGGTGTAAAAATACTAAATTTTAATTAAAAGCTAATTTTTTGTACAATTTATTTATATAGTAAAATTATATTTTAAATTGATTTTAAATTATAATTAGTTAAATTATACATCAATAAATCCAATTCAGTTCATTGTAATAAATTTCACAATGAAATTCATTATAAAAACATTTCAAATTCTTGAACATTTTCACTTTAAAACATGCTTTCCCAACATGTCTGTGAGATTAATTTTAAATTAATTTCTTCCACATTTTTATTATAAGTTTTAAAAATGGATTCCATATTTAGAATAGGAATAATTTATAATATATATTAAGTTAAACTTAGTTTTTGACCAAAAATATTAGTGAATGTAATTAAAATTTATTACAAATATTATGGTAAAAACAAGATTACTTAGTGGTTAAACTTTAAACTTAAGAGGAAAAATGACCTATACATTTGTCCAAAAACAATTTTATAGAAAAATTTAAACCATGTACCATATTGGATCAAAAATTTACCATTATTTAAGGGATATAATTTAAGGTATCCCTCTCAATAGTGTTTACCTTTTTGTATTTATAAGAATGTCACTCCTCCACTATAAAAGGGCACCCATACCCCCTCACTTATTCACACATATTAAGATATTTATCTCAGAAAAACACTATCAAAATATCCTCCAAAAATCTCTCTTATCATCCTAGAATCTTTACTTTATATAGAAATAAAACCAAGTAAGTCCATTGGTTAAAACCAAAAGGAGTTACCCAAAGAAGATGTAATGTCCTTCAATGAGCACTTTTGTTTTATTTCTTTCTCCACACATTAAATTATTATTATTATTTGATTTTATAATAAAAATGTTATCATAAATATACTTATATGTTGTTATGTTAAGGTTACAACCTACACCCTCACACACTTCCATCAAATGGGATACACAATCATTGCACATGTGTACGGCGGACTACTGCCTCGCGAACCGATATCGTTTGTTCTTCCATTACCACCTATCAATGTTGGGAATAATGATGTAAAAATTGTTTTTATATGATATTTATGATTTATTTATGCTTATTTAATTATTATATAACAAATACCTTCATGATTTCCATTTTGTGGGAATATGATAACATTGTTTGTGGATGTGTGGACAACCGCCTTCTCAAAGAGATGTGATTTATTCACGATTTACATAGAACATATTAAGGATGGATTTAATAGAAATATATTATATATATTAAATAATAATTAAATATTAATTAATATATATATATATCATTTACTTTTTTTCTATAGGACAAGAAAATGGAAACAACGTTCACACATACGTACGACCCACCATCTCCATGAAAGGTGTATTTCATTTCCTATTTTTATCTTTTATAGAATATTATAAATAAATATATACTTAAAATATGATATTTATATAATTTTTATCATTATGGATATGATTAAATCATTATATAAGTAAGAGTAACAAGAATAGAAAATCAAAACATGTATGAAAAAAGTAGTTATTACCTGAAACATAACTTTAGCAAGGAATTGTTAATAAAAGAGTAATATAAAGTCATAAGTAAATAATATATGTTATTATATGTATATATATGGTTATATGGTATATTTATAATATAATTATATTTATTATTTATGATTTTTGAACATGTATGAAGGAATTCAAGACTTAAGGTAAGGGGATTTCTAGTATCAGTTTTATTTCTGTGAGACTTATGTTATATTCACCACTCATTTCTCTTATGTGGTGTATATAATACCCATGAATTAATTCTATTATTATTATCCTTAAATTTAGTGATGTTTTCATATCTATTTTATCATTTATCTTTCATGGGGTTTAGGGTTCAAAAGTTTCCAAATCAGTAATGTAATTTTGTCTCAATTTTTCTTCTTTGAGACACATGTTATGTTATGCACCTATATTATTTTATAAAGAGTATATACCACCCTTTGACATGCTATATCATGAATATTATTATTTTCATGATATTTTAAGCTTCATTTAATTTTATTCTCTCATGTTAATTATGATTCAAAGTTACCAATGTGGTAATATTTTATTGTTATAATCTCATCGTTATTGGGATTGTTTATAATTATACTTACATTGATGAAATATTATGATCTATATCTCAATAACTCTCTTGAATTTTCTTCTAATATAGTTATTCAAGATATATTCATGTAATGGTTCCATTTTTCTAATCTTTCATACTTTAAATGATTTAGAAAATGTTTTTAATAAAATTCGACCGTATTTCTCTCTTTGGTCAAAAATATTTTTTATCCCAAAACCACATTTTCTTAAAATGTTTTCAAAAAATTTATTCAATGATTTTTAAAAGACATTTTTATCCATGTTTTACATTTTTATAAAATGTTTTTAAAAAATAATCTTCTTTTTGTCTTATAGTCATGGATCTTTTTACTTCTACCAAAAATATAAAAGGAATATTTGTTTTAATGTGTATGGAATGGACAAAAATATCTGCTACCTTGACCAATTATTAACTCAAAGATTATTTTATAAGTTTTCAAATATATTTTCATCGAAAAAAAATTTCAAAAAAATTTCAATATTCCTTTATTTGTTTTCAAATTTATTTTCTAATAAAATTATTTTAGAAATTTTTTATGTTTTAAATAATAATTTTTCAAAGCAGAAATAATATTTTCCTTGAGAAATATTTTAAATGATCTTTCAAAATTATTTTCTATCTATGATGACATACATTGGTGTTACTCATGCCTTTCTTGGGATATGATCCAATTGTACCATTCATATTCTTTCTCTGAATGGTTATTTTTTGTTTGCATTATGTTTATGAAACTCATTTCTATTCCATGGGTTGTATTCTTATGAAGCCTACTTCTTTTCATGGGTTATTATATGATGAAATGATTATAAAATCTATCTTTTTTCCATAGGTTAAGATGTGATAAAATTTTTATGATAATCATTTCATTTCATGGGTTATGATATGATGAATGTTTATGGTCTTGTGGCATACATATGTATGATTTCATTATGTGATGGGTGAGACCTATATCTCCCCCAATTCATTGGGTAAAGATTTATATCTCATGAGATTGAAATGGCTAAAATGGGTATTGAACCTGGTTCAGTAAAGGACTTCATCTACTGAGATGGTCTTCGGAGTGAACCTTTACTACTAAGATGGCCTTGGGAGTGAAACTTGACTACTAAGATGTTTTGGGGAGTGAACTCATTACATTAATATGTATATGGTAGTAATCCTTGGCTACTATAGAAATAATTTTATATGTTTATGTGTCTACAACAATTCCATGTCTTATTCCTATGTTATAATTTTATGGATTATTATATTGATTCCATTATGATTCATGGCTTATAAACTACCAATATTTATTCCATGACACATGTATATGATCTTTGATATGTAGGGTATGATATTAAAATGTCATTATTACTTTCTCATACACTTATGTTCATGTTATACTTATCTCCCTTTCTTAACCTTACTGATCATCTGATCTCACCCTTTCTTATATTTCCTTTCCCTGGGTTATGAAGATATGTATTATGTATTATGTGTCTAAGAAGGGTTCTAGTTATAAATAATGTAGTGGGATATTATGTAACTCACTTATGGACCAATGTTTATGTTTCTATGTTTTCAAAGGCACTAAACAAATATGGTGTTTGGGTGTGTGTTTGTGCAATGTGTTAAATATTCCTAAAAAATGATGTAATGTTTATTTATGTTAATCAAGGGTTTCTCTAGATTCAATGAGGGAGAGGATGGTCAGATTATGATGGGAAATCATTGAAAATTAGTGATTTTAATGTTTTTTCCATGGAACTCGATTTGACCCTATACTTATAAATTGGGGTGTGGGTCCCTGAGGGGACCATGAGCTTTTCCTGAAAGATAGGTTTGTGATCTATTTTCACAAAAATCAATACATTTGTGAAAAATTTGGGATCTTGATCCTCATCACTAGCAAAGTATTCCTCTTCTATGAACTATAGTTTCATAAAAAGAATTCCACGAGCTTGTGAACTTTTGTAAATGCAACCTTTACAGTCCGTCCTTCACAAAACAGTTCCAGAAATTTTTGATGTCTTGGATAAAATGGTCTTAAAAAGAACATAAGCTTTCACTAATAAATGAAAGGATATTTTTGGAAACCTCATAGTTGAGTTGATCTTATATATCATATCAAATCATAGTACACTTTCTGCATTGCTGATGGAATCACAATAGGAATACTAATTTTTCAAAATGTTGTCGATGTATAGTTTTGGCCTAAGGGGTAATGTGTTTATCCCTAATGTTAATCATAATGATCTAGCCTACTAGTTCAAAATCATGTCTGGGAAGTACCAGTGGCACGAGGTTGTTGGAGGTCACATTATAAAGGACCACTCATATCTTAACTATCATACCCTATAGAACCTCATGAATAATCCCAATGTGTAGAAATTGAAGGAAGAGGTATCTCCCCATCAATACAAGAGAATTCTTAAAGTGGGTTTTAAGGACCATTTTAAAGGGGGGATAAGAGATTTTGACCTATTCTAGAGTGGTAACATTATGGATGAATGGGACTGGGTGTATTGGGTATGCTAGTCCTATTATGAATTTTAGATGGATCTAAAGCGGGTTGGGCTCTATGAGGTGGTATAGTTCCCACAGTTTCATTTATATTATCATGAGGATATCATGCCATAACTTTTGAGAAGGTGGTCAATAGGGACCAACACATTTCACCAATATCATAGGGAGTTTGGCATTGGTTTATGGGACCTATACCACATCACAGGGATCCCCATCTAGTGGTAGATGTATGATGAGTTTATCCTAGATAAGGATGACTAGGATGACTAGGAGCATATTCCAGTGATTGTAAGGGTTTTATTATGCTTAGTATGTGGGGAGAGTTTCCATAAACTAGGGATGAATAGTATACCTTTAAAAAAATGGTTTATTTATTTATTGAACGAGTATGCAATCAAGTTTCCTGGGAGGCCCTGCTAGTGTCCTAAGGCATTCCAGTGAGGTAAGGAGCACTCATACTAGAAACTATTAGAGGCGATCCAATGGAAACAATGGGTCTATGGTTTGAAACTTGAGGATCCTAGGGTCATGTTGGTGGGATTTATCACCATGTTGATCTATGGGTGGATTCTCATGATTCAGGATGCTCACATGGGGGTGTCCTAGCACCCTTATCATGGAAGTAATGTTGGTGATGGGGCAGTGAATAAATGTAATAGTCCTGATGCTGGAGAAGTTGTATAAGGTGTTGTGCTGCATCATTCAGTAGAAGATTCCCTTATGTGTTTTTAAACCCTTCCACTTACTATATGGTTGGGTATCCACACACATGGGTAATATAAATATAGAAACCCCATCTCCCCTTCCAGCACAAATTTCTAGCCTTCGATCCTCAATATCACTGGGAGTATGCCTCTTAACTTGGACTCAGTGGATGTGTTTATGAGGATAGCTTAGAAGACCACTTAATTTTTCATATGTTTTTCCTCCTTATAGGTATGGTGACTGATGAAGACATTAGGACCATTGAGCATTGGTCATACCTCCTAACCTTTTGAGGTGTGGTGTTGGTGTCCAAGGTGGACTGAAATGTTGATTGTGATCCATACACCCCACATCATTTTTCATAGAAGTTTTGATTCCTCCAATAGCTAACCTTGAAGGTGTATACGAGATTATGTAGAGAGGTCTACCCCTCTTTCCTTCAAAAAATATGGTGCATATTCATGCATGAGGATGGAAAGGGGTGAAATGAGTTTCCACCACCCACGGTCACCTATGGACTCATCCGAGAGTATGAACTGAGCTGGGAGAGTGCATATCCTAGTAACATGCTGAGGAGACTAGTGAATCAGTCTGATGAGTTAGAAGAGGCCCTAAAACCATGAGGTTGAGGGAGATCAGTGATCAAGTCATGACATGGAGGTAGAGTTGGTCCAGTAGGTAGAGATGTAGCAATATCCCCAATGATTCCTAGTCCTGTACAGGTGGAATCTTCGGGGAGGGGAAGAGTAGTTTCTAAGTAACAAGTCCAATCCCTACAGGAAGGTACTATGTTTCATGAATATCCACAATTATGTTGTATTTCCTGACATATGGTAGATATGGGTAATTAACATACAAATCTACTCTATCTTTGAGATATGGTAGCATTTCCACTAAGAGGGCATAAACCTTACTAGGTTGGGTCATGTAAGATAAAAGTTCCTTGTTACCTAGGATGAGGTGAAGCAATATATTCATTCTCATTACATTAAACTCCCCCTGACTAGCTGAGTAAAGGTGATTCTGAGAATTACTTTCCCTCAATATCATCATGTAGGACAAATGGTTATTGGTATTGCTGAGGATGAGGGATCAAAAGAGGTGTCATCCTTGGGTAGTGACACCTACTTGGATTCCCTAGGGAAATGAGATCATGTCGTCGATCAGGTAAATTTTCTCATTTTGTGTGATTTGACCATTTTCTACCCTTCAAGGTCATAGTATGAATCCTTTTAATTTTTAAGGAATCAAATAGCACCAAGTAATGGGAGGTTCATGATAAACCTCAAGTGCAGGATGAGGGAACCCCAACCTTTAAGGGGCGGTAATGAAGTCTATGACGGATGTTGTGGTCATAGGTGGCTTGCCATCTAATGAAGTGGAACCTACAAATGAGGTGATGGCTCGGTATTCCCAAGTTCTTTCTAGTAACCCCTATTTACTCATATGGTTTGAGGATCCATGCTTGAAAAATTACTGACTTGTTTATTTTCTTTTGTATAGAATCAACACATCCAACCATGAGGCATCTTTCAACAACTGGGGGACTGTCAGTGAACCTTTATGAGTTATTGGTTAGTCTATACCAATCTTGTAAGAGTTTTCACCTTTTTCACATTCTACTTATTATTTTTCCTCCCATAAGTCACTTTCAGCTAAAATCAAACTTTAAATGATAGTTCAAACTATGTTTGGAGCTCATACACTTTTGGTGATGCTCATGTCAATGGAGCCTGTATCCAAGGCAATGATGGAAGATGTTATTATCTTGGAAGAGATAGAAAAAGATGTTGTTCTTTTAATGGGAGTGGTCTGTGAGGTTGTGGTGGTTGGTCTTACCATAAAGTTGTTGCAGGAGGTAGATTCTAGGGATGAGGCCTCAATGTAGGGAGTTGAAATTGTAGCATCAATAGAGATGGTTGAGGGGGCCATGATGACCATGCCTACCTCAGAATTTCCACAAGTGGTAGCTACTGGAGCTAAGGTATCAATAAAGGTGTTCAATACCATGACACTAAAGAAGGTGGTTAAGGAGGATGTGGTGGTTTGGCTTGCCTCAAAAATTCTATATGAGGTGTTTGGGGCTCCAACTATGGGAGGGGAATCTACTGAGGATGTGTTTCTCTTGGGATTGGGTCTTAGTCCACCTAAGGACTTACCTGTAGTGGATCCTTCCACTGATGTATTGGAATTATTACCCCAATATGAGCCTACACCAACCGAGGACTTCAACTATTCTGTCTTGAACATTGATGAGGATAATCGAGACTTCCAATGTAATTCCTAGAGGAGTGTATAGAATTTCATCACCCACATTCCATTGGATGATCTCCCAAATCGAGTGGGATCTCTCTTTCAATGGTTATTCAACTTGTGGACTAGTGGAGTGTACTTTAGTGGCCTCTATTCACTAGATCATGATTTTATCATTGAATGGGTACATGTCGAGTGGTAGGAATTTTACATTACCTGACATAAGAAGAAGTTTGAGGGAACTCAAGTGCTTTAAATATCTAAAGAAGAAATTGTTCATCTAGATCAGCAGGTGTGAGAGCATGCAGTCATCATCACTACTCAAGTAGAGATTATCATCCAATTGAAGGATCATTTGGTAGTGGATGAGGTTAGGTAAGTGGAGTTAGAATTTCTAATGGTTGAGTTCCAAGTCAAGCAGGATCAAGTTTGAAATAGGGCCGAAGAAGTTAACCAAGATTCTAAGGAGGAAACGACCGATCTGGAAGAGAAGTAGCGGACTATGGAGGATACTCGATAGAGGATGGATGAGATCAAGTGATTGATGACTGTGGTTGTGGCTTAAATAAATTTATTTTAGTTTTAAATAAAAGAGAGGCCTTGACATGTGGATGATCCTCCTCAAATTTTTTGAATGGTTTGCTTCAATTTAATATATTATTTAATGCATAATTTTTACTATATGTCAATCATATCAGTGAGACAACCAATAATAAATCCCTAACACCACATGAGTCATGATCGTTGTGGTAAACAAGGTACGAAAAAAATATTGCTCATTTATATGATAATGTCAGATAACTTTCGAACACTCAGGGTATGAATTGTTCATTTACTACTAGGAGTGCCTTGATTAAGAAATCCTTGGTCATAGAATAAGGCTCTATACACAACCAATTTTCTTTTTCAATGTGCATTAGTGTAAAAATGGGATAGTGATAGGGGTGTTTAATTATACCCAAGAAAAGTGGAGTGATGAAGAGGATGAATTGAGATGCCCGGGATTTGGAACACAAAGGGGGATATTATGATAAAGGATGTTTTTTTACCATATTCGAAACACATATTTCACTATTATTTTTCGATGATGGGGGAAAACAAATGAGGGTTGATTTTTGACCATGTTCAAAACATAGGACCTTCCAAAATGTTGTTAGAATCATTTCAGGTCATGTGATAAGGATGGTAGGTGAGACAGTGTGGTTAGGCACCATTACTATTAGGGGGCCCATTTGAAGATGGAAGATGATGGGAAACCAAATCCAAGAGGACACTAAGTGTGGGGATGAATTGATGTAATGTTCGAGTGGAGTTTAACACTCTTGGAATTACACCATTATGGATTTGAGCTCATTTGGTAGGTTTATTGGTCTAGAAAAATGTTAGACTTTTCTTTTAAGGTGAGCGTCATCTTGGATGATAAGTGACTGAAGAACTCGAGCGATGTGGTAGGTGACTGACACTTAAGGGAAAAAATTGATTCTCTAGTAAGGTCCTAAGATTCTCTTCAGTTTTACATCATACAATGATGATACATGGTATGAAGTTTAATGTCTTTTAGTGAGGACATTGTACACATAGTTTAGTGTCATGTAGTGGGTAAAATGCATCATATAATTTAATGTTGTGGGATTAGGATGTTCATAACATAGTTTAGTGTCTTATGGCCATTTTGTGTGAACTGAAATTAATAAATCATGTCCAATGAGGGTTGTGGTATGCATGGTCATGAGACATAATGGGTGGAACCTCATAGAGGATATCATAAGGAAAAGGGATCTGAGATTCAGCTCTTTACTTTTCCTAAAATGATTGGGTCTAGTGTTCATAACCTTGTTTTTTTCGAGGTTCATGGTGGGTCCCACTATCTTTGTACCCTTTTTATTTAGGCCTTCATTTTTTTCCCAGGCCATGAGATAGACCTGAAGAATGGGAGTTTGACTTTTTCTCAGGCTTCCCCTATAGGTTTTCAACCTGGAAGACGTTTATGCCTCTTTTCTTTGGCAGTTTGATGCCACACCAATCAGAATGAGAAGTCATAAATAGTTTAAGTTCATAATGAGTGGATGATGGGGTTGAAAATATTTTAAGGTCATAATTATTGGACCATGGGAGTGTGTCTCAGAGGAGTCTATGTGGCATAGAGGTGAGGTAACCCAATGTGAATTGAGGGCGAAGGAGACCTGATGCCACATAGAACATTGTTTAGATTACTCACTCATAGTTAAAGTTCATGATACTTAGACCTAGACTCCTACTTTAATGTCATAGAGTTTAAACAAGAGATCTAATTCTCTATAAAGGCGTACTTTTTCATATCAACTTTGCTTAGGGAAAATATTCCTCAAATCATAAACCCATGTGATACATGATTTATGTGATAAACAAGGAGCGGTATGGGGATCCCATAGTTTTCATGGGGGAACACAATAAGGGGAAAAGTGACCAACTTGGGGAAGTCCTGAAAGGGGAAAATCGTGACTTCCAAGACATAGATGGGGAATGGGGAATGACTGATGGGTGGGGAAAACTATTGACCGTGTTCAAAACATAGGTTCCATTCCTGCACCGATCAAGGATGGGGTGAACAAATGTGGGATCGACCATCAACTGAGTTCAAAAGATGGGAACTACCATCTATTACTGAGGATCCTTTAAGGTGTGATCCTAAGATGATACTTGATCTAGTGAGGATGATGATTATCCAAATTAAAAAAATAATGAAGTGTGGGAATGGAAGTGGGGAATATCCTGAATGGAATATTGGGTTCCCTGGGAGCTATCCCACCACGCGCTCAAATGTGCTAGATGAAAATATGGGTGGAAAAGGATCATGCCTGGCCCAAAGGAGGAGGACCTCAAAATGAATTGATGGTAAGGATGGACACATGATAAGAGATCCTGGCATAACTATATTTCTTATGGGAATGGAAATCAATCCATGTATAGTTATGGAATATTATGTGGTAGGTGACCAATGCCAGAAGGGAAGTTTCCTCTCTGGTAAGGACACTGATTCTTCTCATAATTATTATATGAGGCAACCTATGTTCATCACGTTGGCTAAGTCTATAGTTTAATTTCATGTGTTGAGGGTGATGGTTTAGGTCATCCCATATTTTTCATATGAGGCATCCTATGTTCATCACATAGGGTAAGGATATTTTTTAACATCATGTGCTGGGAACATTTGGATTTGTATTTTAGTTTCATAAAACTCGGACTATGGTTTCTTCTAGTTTAAGTTCATGGATCTTGGACCAAAGGGGGTTTTGGGTGCCTTAAATAGGCTCATGTGGTAAGAAATAGTGATAACTTAATGTTCAAGGAGGGCCAAGGAGACCCTTTTCCACACAAAATTCCAAAAAACACTACACACAAATTAACATTATGATGTTGAGGGAGGAAAGAACCCACAATGAATTGAGGGTGGGGGTTTAGACCTAGGATAAGAGATCTGAGTGTCTCTATGCATTCCATAAGTATGAAAATCAATCCATACATAGTTCTGGAACATGACATGGTAGAAGACTGACACCTAAGGGGTGACGTACTCTTTTGAGAGGGAATTGAATCATCTCATATTTTTCATTTGAGGGGTAAGATCCCATCTTTTTTCAGGTACATTTATCTATGAGTATTTTGTTTGAGCCTTGGTGGTTGAATTTGGATTGGACATGGAAAGAATTTTTTGTAGAAAATGACCTAAAGTTAAGATATTTATGCTTGTTTGAGTTAATGGAGTTAGGATATAAATCGGTCTAAGTGTTAATAAGGGTTCTTGGTAATTTGAGAATCTTTAAATGGGTTTGTGTTGTTTAAAAGGAAAATGGGATAAAAATAAACTACAAAACATTTAAACACCGTGTAAAAGGATTACAAATTGTGTAATTGTTTGAGGGTTTTAATAAATTAAATCTGAGGTGATAGATTTTTTAGAGAACTGCATTAAAAAAATTACACAATGTGTAACCACATTACACGCCGTGAAAATTCCCAACCTGGTGTTTTAAACATGCTATGCGGCAGAAATTCCTTCTATTTCACTACATCTTTTCTCCTATAGACCCTAGGGAATTCTCCAAGAAATTTTGGAGTGCCAACCTCCCTTTTAGATATTTTTTTTCATCTTCAATCCCTTGTAAGTTCCTTTGGTTGGGTTTCTTCTTTCTTCCCTTTGGTACTCCAACCATTGCGGTGAAATCCTTTTGATGATTGCATTGTGGATTTTTATCTTGATGACTTTTGATCTATGAAACTCTTTGAAATCATTCACACCTTCTTCCTCTTGGTATTTTGTCATTGTAAGCATTGTTTGATCGTCGGTTAAAGGTAGGGGTCTAAATCTTAACCCAATGCTTTGATAATTTCCAATTTTTTGAAATATTGTGATTGTTCTATCATTGTGTGCATCTAAATAAATTATATAATTGAATGAGATTATTCCTTTAATTCCTATGGCTTCAAATGGATTTGTAATTATCTAATCTCTTAAAGTATGTTTAGCATGACATGTTACCTGGGGTGATTTCTTGTTATAGAATCCCTAAATTGTGACTTTTTCTTATTGATATAATTGTTAATCAATTGTGAATTTAATTGAAGGTATCATATGAAAGAAGAATGGTAATTATCATAATTAACCATTAATAATTGTGATGTGATATTATGATATCCATGCTATATGATAGGAATTTTGTTCCATGATGTAATGCTTATATATTGAGATCAGCCTTGGCACTTGCACACTTATATGTTGTAATGATGATATTGAGTGGGATCGGCTCAGTCCATGCTATAATGCTTATAGATATTGGGTTATTCCTAATCTCATGTTATAATTCTTATAGTTCTTTGACTCAGAAATTTTTTTAATACTTATAGGTCTTTGACCCGGTTTGTTGTGACTATACCATGGTTATATGGTGGTGGTTGGTATAGTCGTAAGACATGATCAGCGATATTCTGGCATGGTACTGAAGTAGGTTATCTTACCTTGGTTATACGATTGTAGTTGGCATGGTTGTAAGACATTCTCAAATATATTCTGACACAGATTTAAATCAATTTGTTTTATTTATTTAATTATTTAATAAATTAGTACACCTGTTAATCACTTTATTGAATACACTTTTTATCAAACTAGTTTTGTTTAGACATGGCAGTGTTAACCTACTAATTTATAATCACACCCTATTTTATATGTTGTTTGGTACATTAGTAGATTATGTGGATTCATGTTTGGACAAGGGAAAAGGACCTCATAGTTGATTGCTTGTCTGTGGTTGGGATGAGGTTTGGAGATGGGACCAACATAGGGTTCAGGACTCGGGACTTTGAGTATTTTATTTGAGTCTTCTATTATTTTTATTGTACTATTCTAGCATGAAATTTAGTTACATTACAACATGTTTTTACATTATTCCTTTATTATTTATAAGATTATTCAGTTATCTTTTATTTTTGTTTTATGTTATGTGTATACTTTGATTATTTTTCTGCTTATTATCATTTTTTATATTGTTATGACACTTCATACATGGGGGTATAGTCTTCCCACTATACACTTTACACCCTCACTACTTTTTAGTATCCTCTGGCATATGGGGAGGTGCACTTGAGTTATCATAACCAACCCTTTCTGACCACGTGAGAGAGTAACATATTGTGGTACATATAAAGTGGTATTAGAGGATAAGTTTTTCTGGTCTTATGCTTTACTATTTGGGAAAAATTAGAAAGGATACTAGGATGTGTCAGGACTTGGTAATGGGCTTGTGCATGGGAGTAGTTAACCCATGTACGGGGGAAAATCCAAGTACCCAGGGATGGGATTGTTGTTTGTGTTGTGTGCTTGTTATGATTGATGTTATTTTACCTTGGGTGATTCACATGTTGTGTGAGGCTATTGTTTTATGATGTTATTTTCCCTTGATATTGTACTCATGGTATGGTATGGTGTGATATGAGAATATATGCATCAGAATAGGCACATAGGGATATATTGACATGCATTGTTCATAATAGGGGAAGATGTATTTTTACATGTGATATATAAATTCATGTTGAAATATAAAGTGAGATATCTCTTTCACTGGATAAATGAAATGAGTTGACGTGTCATACAAAAATAATTGTAATCCATGTATAGAGAGACCAAGAGTTAGTGGTTCTCTATTACAGTCACCTATTGGGTTGACCTTGTTGCTAGCTAGTTTTCTAAGGTGTGTGTTTGTATTATAGAGAAAATGCATCCTCGTCATATTCGACTCGAGCGTCAAGAGAGTGAAAATCAACACACTCCTAACACAGTTTAACTAAATCTTCCTATAGTTCCCAAGGAGTTTATGGATGTTCAACTTAGTGGTAGTTTCTTGAGGGTCATGTGATCCATGGGAAGGGATATTGTTCATACTATTCCTTTGATGTTTGATCTGACTATAGAGTTTTAGATTTAGCATCCACCTATGTTTACTGAGGTAGGGGGCCCTAGGAAGTTAAGTTTTGGATTGATTCAATCCAGAAAATCTTCAAACATCTTGAGACACCAACAAATAAGAGGGTGAATCTTTCTGTGTATATACTTTGTGGACCTACCAAGAATTGGTGGGATATTTTGGAGAAAGTTGAGAAGTAGGATGATATCTCTTTGAAGGACTTTGATATGAAGTTCCTGAACCATTTCTATCCCAAAAAAGTTGAGGGGTGAAAAATATCTCAAGACCATGCATTTGATGCAGGAGGGTTTTTCATTGCTAGACTATGATGGATGTTTTACTGACCTATAGCGCTTTGCACTATGTTTAGTAGCTAATGAGATCTACAAGGTGAGAATTTTACAAGACAATATTCATTATTAGATCAATAAATAGGTAAATTTTTTCCATTTTAGTAGCTTTGAAGATGTGATGAATCAGGCACTCATCACAAAAGGGAATATGAGATAGGCCTTGAGTAGCGGTCAGGATGTTTCAGCAGGGTGATCTGGAATTTATTCTTCCAGTGGTAATAAGCATCATTATAATAGTTTCCACTAAATTAATAGGGGGTGGAGTAGTCAAGGTAGTGTGTTACCATCTCAAGACCAAGTTATGTTCTAGTGTTATCTGTGTGAAAAGTTTGTCCACAAGTTCCCACATTGTCCTTACCCCACATTTAAGTGTCACATATGTGGAAGATTGGGTCATCTTAAGAGCTTATGTGATAACTTCTCATATTATACCAAGGTAATAGGATCAATATAGACACTAGAATTAGGAAGGTTCTTGGATACCCCTCTGTAGGAAGGTAGCTAGAGTTGTACAGGTCGTTCATGCTGAGGCAGGGGATGTGGTATCCCATTGCATGAGAAACATTACTAAGAAAGGGATATAGCTTAAGGTAGTCATATTGCATCCTAGGTAAGTGGGACAAGGCATTTTCCTGATATTCAAACTACTCTGGCTAATGTGGAGGTAGGACCGTCTACTTTCAGAGGTAAGATTCTCATTTCATCTATCTTAGCTTGTGTTTTGTTTGATATGGGAGCATCAAATTATTTTCTACCTTCTCTTTTTGAAAATGGTTTGGGTTTATATGTGGAAAGTTTAGATGGTTTTTTAACCATTTACACACCGTTGGGAGTGCATTCATAGAATATTAAACTTTGTAAGGTGTGTTCTCTAGAGATTGGTGATTACCGTTTCTTTTGGAAATCTTTTATGCTAGAGATGACAGGATTAAACATGATTCTTGGTATGGATTTTTTAGTTATATACCAAGATCATATTGACTGTTATAGGAGGATAGTTACCTTCTTATCTCTAGAAGGAAGTATATATTCTCACAAGGGTGAGTGGGTTCTTCAGTCTGGTCATGCGGGAAAAATTTAGTGCAGATTGGATTGTCTCACAGCTCAGATGGCCAATCTTATTCTAGATAACGGTGGAATTTGGTAGGATTATTTTACTCTAGTGGTAGAACATTCTTGGGATGTTTTCCCTAATGATTTATATGGATTATCACCCAAGTGATAGGTAGAGTTCACTATCGAGTTGGTGCCAAGAGCAGAGCTAGTTTTTATCCTACCTTACCGAAAGGCACTAGTAGTGCTTCAGGATTTGAAATTTTAGTTAGATGATATAGAATCTACAGACTTCATAAGGATTGTTATATCTCCTTGTGGTTCTCTGGATCTCTTCACCAAAAAGTCTAATGGATCTTTTCACTTATTTCTAGATTAACAGAGGTTGAACCAGATGATGATCAAGAACCGGTATCCTATTCTGCACATAAATAATCTTTTCGATTAGTTGAGTGGTGCTAAGATCTTATCTAAGATTGATTTGAAATTATGATTTCATCAATTAAGGGTGAGACTATTAGACATACCTCATACTAATTTTCTAAGTAGGTAAGGCTTTTATGAATTTGTAGTGATTCTATTTCGGTTGACTAATGCACTTGAAATATTCATGGCCTTAATGAATATGATCTTTCATCTATTTTTGGATCATTTTGGGGTGGTTTTCTTTGATGATACATTAGTGTACTCCTAGTTAGTATAAGATAATGAAAAAACATCTTGACATCATCTTGAGTACATTGAGATGGAATTGACTTTATGCTAAGATAACTAAATACAGCTTCTAGATAAATAAAGTGAACTTCTTGGTCCATGTAATCTCATAGACAAGATTGTCATTGGACCTAGAGAAAGTTTAAGGCATGGTATCTTGGGAACATGCCAAGAACATCTTTAGATTTTGGATCTTTCTAGGTTTATCAGGTTATTACCAGAATTTTATCTAATATTTATTCTGTTTGGTAGCACCAATGTCTGGGTTGGCCAAGAAAGGGATGATGTTTGTTTGGTCTGATGCTTATAAAAGAGATTTTCAAGAGATTAAGGGTATTTTGAACTTATCACCTATACTCACTTTACCTGTGATAGGTAAATTATATATCATGTATTGTGATGCATTAGGAGTTGGACTTGAAGTAGTTATAATGATGGAGGATAGTGTGTTTTCTTATGGCTCTAGATATCTAAGACCTCATAAGAGGAATTACCCTACTCACAATCTAGAGTTAGAAGTAGTGGTACATTCCCTGAGATGTTGGAGAGACTATCTCATGGGTGAGAGGTTTTTTGTATACACATATCACAAGACTGATGGTCAATCTGAGAATACAATTTAGGTTCTAGAGGATATGTTATGAGCATCTGTTTTAGATTTTGGTGGTTCATGGGAGCAACATATGGAACTCATGGAGTTTGCATATAATAATAGCTTCCAAGCATCAATACAAATGGAACTTATTGAGGATTTATATGTAAAACCATGTTATTCACCTCTTTGTTGGCTATAGGAAGGTGATTCATCACTTGTTGTCCCTAGTATCATGCAGGATACTTCTGAACATGTTCAGTTGATCAAAAAATAGTTAGTGACTGCACAGAGAAGGCAGAAATAATATGTTGACAATTTGATACAACCTCTAGAATTTGAGGTTGGTTATCAGGTTTTCTTTTGGGTTTTTCCTAGATTGTGGAAATTCCATATCAAGAAATATGGAAATCTAGTGCCTAGGTTTTCGAGTCATTTGAAATAGTGTCAAGGGTCAGTAAGTGTCATAACATTTATCCCTTCCATAGTGCTACAATTCCATGCATGATGTGTTCTATGTGTTGCAACTACAAAGATATCATTCAGACCCTTCCCATGTTATAGAATTAGAATACGTCGAGATTTTTGTTGATTAGTCTTCTGAGGAGCATCTGATACAGGTTATGGATTATGGTGAGAAATATCTTCGAGTTCGGAAAATACTATTAGTTCAAGTGTAGTGGAAGCATGAGCAATTTTATCAGGAGGCCTGGGATAGAGAGTCTGATATGAAAACACAGTGGCCAGAATTTTTCATTGAGACCTCACAGTGATGCTTGTAGTAGCTCGAGGATAAGTTATTATTAGGTGGGGAGGTTGTAAGATCTAATATTTTTTAGGTATGTTTCTCTCTAAGTTTTTCATTTTAGCCTTGGTGATAGAGTCTTATTCAGAGACAGAGAGCCTTTTTTGGAGAAAATGACCTAAATTTTAGGGATGTATACTTGTTTGAGTTAATGGATTTTGTTTATAAATGGGACTAAGTTTTAATATGGGTTCTTGGTAAGTTAAGAATATTTAAAGGGGGTTCGGGCAGTTTAAAAGGAAAATGGGCTGAAAAATCAACTACAGAACATTTAAACATCATGTAAAGAGATTACACCTTGTGTAAAGGTAATACATGCCATGTAATTGTTTTAAGGGTTTTAATAAATTAAATATGATGTGATAGGTTTTTTGAAAAATTACATTAAAAACATTTACACGACTTGTAACCACATTACATGTGGTGTAAATTCCCAACCTGATGTTTTAAACATGATATGCATCTAAAATTCATTCTATTTTTTGTAGCTTCTCTTCTATTGACCCTGGTGCATTCTCCAAGTGATTTTAGAGTGCCAACTTCCCTTTTATACATTCCATTTTCATCTTCAATTTCTAGTATGTTCCTTCGGTTAGGTTTCTTCTTTCTTCCTTTGGGTTCTCCAACTATTACGGTTGAATACTTTGTCCGATTTCATTTTTGGTTTTGATCTTGATCAATTTTGATCTAGGAACCTCTTTTAAATCGTCTTAACCTTTTTCCTCATGGGAATTGGTCATTGGAATCTTTTTGGATCGTCAGTTAAAGGTAGGGGGTATAAATCTTAACCCTATGGTTTGATAATTTCCAAGTTTATGAAATATTGTAATTACACCATAGTTGTGTGTGTTTGAATCAATTAAATCATTGAATTATATTATTCCTTGAATTTCTTTAGTGTCAAATTTATTTTTAATTGTATAATGTCTTAAAGTATGTTTATCATGACATGTGACCTAGGGTGATTTCTTGTTATAGAATCTCTAAATTATGACTTTTACTTATTAATATAATTGTTAATAAATTTTGAATTGAATTTTAAGTGGAATATTAAAGAATAATTGTAATTTTCATAATTATCCATTGAGAATTGTGATGTGATATTGTGATATCCATTATATATGATAATAATCGTGTTCTATGTTGTAATTCTTATATATCAGGCTCAACCCTATAAATTTCACACTTATATGTTGTAATTATGATATTAAGAAGGCTTCGATCACTCCATGTTGTAATTCTTATAGATAGTAGGATATTCTCATCCCCATGCTGTAATTCTTATAGGGATTTAACCCGAAAAATATTGTAATGATTATAGGGCTTTGATCTAGTTTTTTGTGACTATATCATGGTTATATGGTGGCAGTTGGCATGATCATAATACATGATTAGAGATATTCTATCATGGAACCAAAGTAGGTTATCTTACCTTGGTTATATGATTGTGGTTTTCATGGTTTTAAGATGTGATTAGAGATATTCTGGTATGAATCTGAATAACATTGTTATATTTATTTAATTGTTGAACAAATTAATACACTTGTTTATCTATTGATTTCATACACTTATTATCAGATTGGTTTTTTTATACATGATGGTTTCGACCTACTAAGTTATACTCAGACCATATTTAGTTCATCATTTGGTACCCGAGTAGATTATGTGAATGTAGGTTTGGACAAGGGAAAATGACCTTTCATTTGATTTCTTGTTTTCGGTTGAGCTGGATTTTGGAGATGGGACTGACATGGGGTTTGGTACCTAGGACTTTGAGTCTTTTATTTATGTCTTCTAGTATTTTTCTTATATTGTTCTATAATGAAATTTAGTTATATTCCATCACATCATTACATTATTCCTTTATTATTTATTGGATTATTCAGTTAGTTTTTTATTATTGTCTTCTACTATGTGTATACTTTGATTTTTTTACTTATTAGGATTTCATTATACTGCTATGACACTTTATACTAGGGGTTATAGTGTCCAAACTATACACTTTACACCCCCACTACTAGTCTGTAGCCTCTGGAATATGGGGAGGCATGCTTGAGGTCTCATAACCAACCCTTTCTAGCCACATGAGAGAATTCCAGATTAGGGGATGTTACATGAGGCATCTTATGTTCATCGCATGGGGTAAGGATATAGTTTATTGTCATGTGTTGAGGATTTTAGTTTTTTATTTGTCCCATATTCATTATATGAGGTATCTTAGGTTTATACAGGGTGAGGCTTCAATTTAACGTCATGTTCTGAGGATTTTGGTTTTGGTTTATTGCACATTTTTCATGTGGGGCATCTTGTATTTACATGGGGTATATATATAGTTTAACTTTGTGTGTTGAGGATGTTGGATTTAGTCCATCTAACATCTTTCATGTGGGCATCCCATATTTATATAGGTTAAGGATATAGTTTAAAATCATGTTCTAGGGACATTGGATTTTATTCATCTCATCCTTATTATATGAGGTATCATATGTTCATTGCATAGGGTAAGGCTACAGTTTAACATCCTATTTTGGGGATGTAGGGCTTTGTAGTTTAGAGTCATACAACTTGAACTATGTTTACTACTAGTTTAATGAAATATAGCTCATAATAAAGGTGAATCTGATAGTTTGAGTTCATAAAGCTTGGACTAAGGTTAAAATTAGTTTATGGTCATAATTCTTGGACCTTGGTTGCTACAATTTAAGGTCACATAGATTTTACCAATGGTTCAAGCAAATTATTGTTTGAGAAACTTGGCCTTGGTGGGAGGTGTGATATTCTACCCATACATAGTGATTAAAGAGTATGCTCTATTAGAATAGATAATATGGATAATTTAATGACCTTCTCATTTAGGCTCAAACTTTAGTGGTTTTTACCAGGTATCATCGATGTTCTGAGAGCCAGTACCATGTTACCCTTAAGGAAGGAGAGGAGGTGAACCTTCTTGTTGAATGATCTCATTACCCTATTTTGGTACCTCTATAAGTTGTGAAATTCCTAAAACTTATTTTCTTATAGAAGTTCCAACTTAGTTATATGGACTTCTTCCATTCTCTCTAACATCTTATGGTCATAAACAACCATTTAGAGCAACGACAACTAAACCTCAATAGGTAAAATTGTCTTTGTTCTATACACTAGGAAGTATGTGGTTTCCTTAGTGTAATTTAAACTTGTCATCCGATAGACCCAAAGGGAACTAGAGAGATTTGTAGGCCAAATATTTTTGTTCTGGACCACCATTTTCTGCAATATGTTAGAGAACGTCTTGTTGAATGCCTCAATATACCCACTTGCTTGTACATGATAGAGGGAAGTATGGTTGGAATAGATGTTTTACTTAGAATACAGTTTCTTTATATAAAAAACATTGAATTTCATGTTGTTGTATGTGAGAATAGTTTGCAGAACAAAAAATTGATAGATGATGTGGGAGCTCACAAACTCAATCACAGACCAGGTTTTGACTACTTTGATAGGAACCGCTTCTCCCCATTTGGAAAAGAAGTCTGTTGCAGTCAGAATGAACCTAAATTGTTGAACTGTCACTGGTTTATAGGTACCCACAATGTAAATTCCCCAAACTATAAAGGACTATGAATATTTGGTATTGTAGATAAGCACTAACGATTGGTGCATAAAGTTGGAATGAATCTACCATGCTTGACACCTATTGAAGAACTCGGTGTAGTCTAGAACCATGGTGGTCAAGAAGTAATACAGGCTCTAAATTTGGTGGGAGAGTTTCAATACTTATTGATGGGAACCATAGGATCTAGCATGGACCTCTTGAATGAACTAAGGTATCTCATCTCCTTGGATGTAAGGAAGGATAATTCCATTGAATATACACCAGTAGAGGGTTTTCTCAAGGATAGGGCCACTTTGGAGGGTAAATTATGTTTCATGCAAGTAAATTCACTCATTCTTGGATCAGCCTAGTGGTAGAATTCCATTTTGGATATAATCAATGAGGGATTCATTTAATCATGCATCTCTTTAATCATGGGGGGATTTGAGGTCCTTGGTGCAGAAGTACTGGAAACCAGCAGGTATACCTATTTATTATTTTCATCTTCAAAATCGAAGGGGTGATGATACTATGATTTTCCACATGAAAGACCAGGTTATGTTGATCAGTATCTGTGAGGGATGTATCTAAGCTTTCCAAAGTGTTTTACTGACTATTCTGTGACCAAAAAACATGTGTTTCCTTTGGTTGGGAAGGGAACTGGGCCATTAACTAATGAGTTCATTCTAGATGGGGTATAAGCTCTTGATTTATAACAACATAGTCACCCTTTATTTTCGTGATGACCATCTTAGAGTCTCCCTTCACATGTATATAGGAGACATAAATTTCAAGGGACAACTCGATATTGGTAATGAGATTCTTATACTCTGTCTTATTGTTAGTGTAGTCTTTTGATAACAGAAACAAGTATTGCAGGACGGTCTATGCATGGGTGATGAAGACAATCCCCAGACCTACCCTTTTGAGTTTAGAGTTGTTTAACCTTCTACTAGTTGAAATCCATGAGGCACCATCAAAAAGTATCTTCCAACACAACACAACCTGATCCATTGAGATAATATCTTAATTTGGTAAATCGATGTTAACAGGTAGTTCCTTAAGGGTCGAATGTGCATATATGAAGTTTTCTAGTAATTGTCCCTTAACAGCTTTCCATGGGACAAACCTGATGTCAAACTTCTGGTTGATTACTGTCCAGCATGCAATCACCCTTTCATCATGGGTAAGTTGAGGTTATACTTTAATGGGTTGACTCATTACACTAGTTTCATCTCTAGGTGCTCCAAATAATGTCACAACTTCTACACTGTGAAGACCAGCATGGGACAACTCTTCATGATGGGGGGGTATCGGGCCTTTATGTATAGGAGCATGTGATTGAGATAATATAGGTTGTATTATCTTCCCTTATTATTCTTTTTGGATAATATGGAACCAAGATATCATTCAAGGGTGGTCAAATAAAGTATTGGAGGCTTTCTCGAGATAGGTGGCATCAAAACTGGAGGTTGTATCCGATGCTGCCTAGTATCCTCAAAGGTAGTCTAGAAGTCCTCATCCCATTGTTAAATGGCACCTATTTTCATGAGCCTCGATAAGGGATTACTCTTTCCATTAATATTTAAAATAAATCAGTTGATATAAGCTAAGTGGGATTAGAGGCCTTGTTACTCTCGAAGGTTGTGTGGAGGATTCATTTGGTTAATGGCCTTAATCATCCTTGGATCAATCTCGATGCCTATATATCTAACAACAAAGCTGATAAATTTTCCATAGGTGACCCTGAATGCACACTTCAAAGGTTTCATCTTCAAGTGGTGGGAACAGAGGAAAACAAACACTTCCTTAAGATATTTGAGATTATATTGGAATTAGTGTGATTTAACCACTATATAATCTGTGTAAAAATCTACCAATGTCCCAAGAATCAGTTTAAAGATGTGGTTCATGGCCCGCTGGTAAGTAGACTCAACATTCTTCAAGCATAAAGGCATCACCCGGTAGAAAAAGTTCCTCGTGGTACCCTAAAGGCAGTATCCTCCTCATCCTTAGGTTCCATCTAAATATGATTATACTTGAACTATTTTTCCATGAAGAAGAGGACCTGGAACCTAGTCATAGCATTGATCAATAGCACTTTCATAAAAAGGGTAAATTCATCCTTTTTAAAATGACAGTTAAGGTCTTGGAAGTCAACATAAACTATAATATGTCCATTCTTCTTTATATAGATTTGGCCATCCATTTGGGGTATTGGACCTCTCTAAAATATTTTTCTTTAATAATCTTGTCAACTTTAGCATTGACCATGGAACTTTTAGAGGGGTACATCTTTATGGGAGGTTTTTTGAACCCGTGGTGACCCATTGGGAGGCATAGGTGATGAACAAAAACATGAGGGTAAAGCCCCAACATCTTGTCATAAATCTTGTAAAAGACTTCATGGGGCTTATTTAATAATTCCACATGATACTACTACTAATCTGATAACATAGATGCACTGATGAGTGTTGGCCTTGAATATTCTTCAGTGCCAAGACTTACCTGAGTCAACTCATCAATAGTGGTGGAGAAACCCTCTTCAAATATAGGTGGTGTGTCTTCCAAATCCTCTTCATCACCTAAAAATAGGGGATTAGAGGGAGGAGCTGACTCTTTAGGGATGGAAGACCTTGTGGGAGAACTAGTTTCTACTGTGGAAGATAAGTAATCCCTGAAGAAGGGTTCTTGATCAGGATAGAATGTGGAAACAAAATATATTGAGCTAGTTTCATTTGGTTTCCATCTGTGAGGTACACTCTTCACATCGAATAAATGGTGATGGGACGACTTTTTTCAAGTCATCCTTGATTTATGGAACATGCGAGAATGTAGTAGATCAGTGTCCAAGAGGTGAAATTTTTAGTAATTCATAGGATTAGGGTATTCTAGTATCAACAGGGCCTATCTAACTTAGGAGTATGAGGCAATATGTGATCACTCCACCTTCTTGGGGACTATGAAACAACCTCCTAGGTACAGTTTTGTGTGTTCCAACTAATTAATTAGAAGAAAACAAATTAGTTTTAAAGTATATCCTTGTATTTACTACAGTAGTCATTAGATATTTAGGGGCATTGATGCACTCAACTTTGTTGGTATAGACCCACTTTCCTTCCCTTTTTTAGTAATCAGTATCCAAATAGTAGGCCTCATAAAAATCAAAGGGTAATGAATCACCCTGGAGTACCTCTACTCGACCATCAAAAGAGTATTTGAGGCACTAGTGATACGAATAGAGTATTGTTGCATGAAAATTAAGATAGGGCATTCCTAAAAACACATGGTAGGAAGTATCATGAAAGAATACAATAAATTTAGTGCTCGATACCAGGCCACTAAATTGAATCTTCATCCATATATTTCCATGTGGCTACTGCTCACTCTTATCATGCCCTTGAATTTTCAAGTTAGAGGGAGTCAGATATAATTTTTTAAGTCTCATCTTATGGTGTGTTCATGTCGAGATGAGGTTGATCCCAGAGCTAGTATCCACCAGGCAGTAGTTGATTTCTACACCATTGAACTGGCCTATGATATATAGCTGGTGTATTCTCCCTTAGATGGTTACACCCTCATCTTCTCTATAAAATTATATAATGGTTCCACATTCCTCTCATTCATTCTCTTCTATATAGTAGGCCTAAACATTAGCTACCTCAATCTAGAACTGAAGGGGGGTTTTCAAAGCTTCAATAAGGGCCTCACAAATTTCCTTGAATATATGGAGTGCCTTGAGAATCGATAGCCTCACAAGTATGATAACGAGGTGCTTCAACACGTAATACTTTTGTGGTAGGGGAATAATTTTTTCAATATAGGGTTTTTCTTTAGCAATGGTTGTAGAAGATGTCATTGGATGAGGTGTTAGGGCCTAGCTAGTGATGGTGATATTCTTTCACTTGAAAGCTAGTTTTCTCTAGACATCTAATTAATAGTAAAAAGATGGATGTGGTCAGGCCCAGGCTGGACATGTCTAATTGCGGCATGGTTTTGGTTGAGATATGTGGTCAAACAATACAATCGGTTATTGGGGAGTGATTTAAAATGGGTATGTGGCCCAAGGCTTCGGGGGTATGGGGAAGATGTGGGGTAGGGCATGCTTAAAAATTTTGACTGTTTAGAGTGTGGGCCAATGTGGGTTAAGCCTGTGTGGGTGCAGGCCAAGGTAGGTTAAGCCTGTGTGGGTTTGGGCTTACCAGCAGGCCTGATTTACAAAAAATATTTTTTTACAATATATTCTTCTTTAACAATTTTTTAATAAAAAATCATGATTAAATCATGCCATTTGATTTTTCATCACAATGGTCTTACTAATTCACTATTCATTCAGATGTGAATTTTAAATGGGTCTATATTTATTATTTTAATATCATATTATATTATTTATATAGTAATTATTAACAATATTTATATTGTGTGCCATCCCAACTTTTAAAAATTGGAACTCATCTCCCCTTTATATGGTTTCAATTCTAAAAGATTTATTATAATCATAATATTTTTTATTCAATTTAATTTTTCATTATTTAATTTTATTTTATTATTAATAAAATAGGAAAGGTCCTCATAAGAACCCAAATTGTATCCCTTAAAACTAATTGTTACCTAGAGATTCATCATTCATTCATTGGTCTAGACATTCACATCACCGCACAACCAATATCATCATTCATCACCTCTCACCAATCACTCACCTACTTTGCATCGCAATAGTTTTCCAGCACATTGTAATTTCCAGATGCCACCATTAATCCACATAAAAATGTTTTATCACATCCCTTAAAATTCTAGATATTATTAATCCATACTTCTCTACATAACTACTATTAAGAATTAGAAAAAAAATACATTATTTAAATGGTTATAAATAGTGTATTTTTTAAAAATGTGGTCAAGCCCATGGGATTATGTGGGGAGGGGCAGGACTGAAATTTTTTGTTCACATTATATGTGGGGTTTTGTAGAAAATCCCACATGGGATCAAACTGGTGTTGGCTTGGCCTGCCCCACCATGACCCACCCATTTTATATTGGTACTATTGGGGCATACTTGAGAGAGAGGATCAAGAGTGATTTGCTTGTTAATCCCTGTGAGAAGCTTTTTACTTGGTCATAGTGGTGTGAGCATCTTGGTTTGAGGTGATAACCTAAATATCCTACCTTCTTGCATGTACCCTGCCTCTCCTTCATCAACGTCAACCAAAGGTTCCATAGGGTTTTGCATGGAATTCACCATTATTTATCCTCTCATAATGATCCACTGGTTTGACAACATTCATAGAGTTGTTCTCTTTCTCTTCATCAGTGGAATAATCCAAGGCTAGATATAATATGGGCGCACCTCCCAACTCAGGAGGCATAAAGTCACCAAGGGTGTGGACTAGTTTTGGCATCATTAGGGGCCGCTAATTTCCCTTACGCTATTTATTCCTATTTATCCAAGACTTGGAAGGTTGTGGTGAAGATGTATAGGCAATAACTAAAGAAATTTCAGTGACCATAGGAAGTTATATCTTCATCAAGCGGGCATGGATGGTACCATGGGTGTGAAAAAACTTTCTTATGATCCAAACAGTCATTGTACTTTTGTGTTCCATGGATGGGGGACTGTTTCCACTCACTAGAGCCTTCTCTTTCACTATCGGGGTTAGAGGGGACATGTTCCATTTGTTCTAGGACATTTCCCAATTTGACTAAGTCATTATATACTTGGTCCTAGAGCTAATATTTTAAGAAAAAACATTCTTTGAGGTGTGTCCATGGATTTTTTGATACTAAAAGTGACTGGTGTAATTGGTATGTTCAGCCTCTTATGGTCTCTTACATTCCAATAGATTTAGAATCCCTTTTATCAAGGAATAAATGAAGTAACATGGGAATTGTACATCCTTTAAGGATTAAGTCTTATTTTTTATTTATGTGAAAGGAACCCTGGATTTCTGGCCCTGATGAGGGGTTGGGGAAACATTTTATCTATGAGGTTGTGGTTGGTGAGGTTGAACTGGGTGAGGATGTGTTTGGTAGGGATGCACTTGGTAGGGCTCATTAGGTGAAGGGGTCAGTATGTGTACCAACTCAAGAGCCTCTACATGCATAGTGATAGCTGTCTCTACTTTCATATACATTCTCTTGGGAGATGGAAGGGGTAATGAGCATGACCATTTTTTGGTTCACTGTAATACTTCTTACAACCATTGATATTTCTTAGAAAACTCTCTATATCCACCCAGGTAATTCAGGGAGATGATTTTAGAAAACAGTTCATCTTTAATGTTCTCCACATACATCGAAAGCTGTTATTCCTAGGAATGCAGCATGTTGAGCAAGTATGTGAACCCTTTCCACTAGATATGAAGTCAAAAACTCACTCACTAGGCCTCTTTTTACATTTGGAGTAGTCAATGATGCTGGTATTGCATGAGGTGGAGCAAAAATAGTAGAGGAACTATCTGTGGAGATCCTCCAAGCTTGTAATGGATCTCATGGATAGCATACTATACCACATGAATGCATGTCCTTCCAGATTCTGGAAAAAATATTAGAGCTTCGCAGCTTTCTTTTGTTCCAAATTTCTTGACATTGAGCTACACCATGAGATGAATTGGGTCATATGTTGCAAATGGTCATCCATACCATTGAATGGGGTGAATCTTGGGTTGTTGAATTCTAGTTGTGGGAATATTTGGTCTTCCCGCACTAGGTGTGGATTTCCATCAGATGGAATTGAAACCTTTCTCATTTCCAAGGACTCAAGGTGGATAGTGAGAGAAACTATCTGATTATCCTAGTGGGTATTTGTGTTCACCGGTTATTTGCATGTATAATTGGTCTGGGAGGATTCATGGTCTTAATCTCTAGGAAAGTAGGCACACTACTCAAACAGAGTGGGAAAATTATATCTCATTATTTTTCTATATCCCCCGGATTCTACCTTGATCAGATACAAGGGGATACCAAGTTCAAATCAAGGCACCTGGACAAGAAATATAGGGTGCCTAACTAGAGGAGAGACAAGGTCCCTTTCAAAATTGTCATGTTCAGGGTGTTTCCTGGGTAGAAGCTTTGTAGTAGGTCACTTATAGCCCTCTAGCTCCTAGTCCAAAGCAGCCATCCTAGCATCTGGTGCAGTCTCAGATGGACCGGTAATCTCAACATTCCCCTTTACATTTTTGAGATATTGATGGACATGCAGTAATGTCTCATTGGTGGGACTCCCAAGGCCCAACACTAGTCTCTACTGAAGGGTACGATCACCTATTAGAGAATCTTCTTGATACCACATCATATATAGTGTCCTGAACCTAGATCCACTAAAATGTAACCTCGAGTTGATTGGCCACTATGCCTTAAGCATGCCTCCCCATATGATAGAGTCTATCAACTAGAAGTGAGGGTATAATGGAGTTAAAATTGGGAGACTATACCTGCTAGATCAGAATATAATATATAAAGGCAGAAAAAACTAATAACTAGCAATCAATAATTAATGAATAAATGATCATGCATGAACATGCTACAATGTACAGATAGACATACAACAGATGATATATACACATAATAGGTAAATAAAAAAATAAAAGACTTTTCAATTATCCCAGATAGAATCACAATTACGGCTTGGTCCTCTACTCTGGCACTCCATCATATCCAGAAGGAAAATAGTAAAAAAGTAAAATCTAAGAACCTTATTCAGCGATCACGCAGTCTGTTCAGATACCCCAGTATAATAAAGGCCTAAAAAGGGTGTGAGATATACTTAGTAGGCCACCAAAAATGGTGTATAATACATAATATAGTCTTTTATATAAAATAAATCTGTTTTATGATATAATTAATAAGGCATTAAATCAATAAAAGTAAAAAAGTTGGGCTCAGGTTCTTCAAGGACACCTGGTTGACCATATCTTCTTCGGCCTAAGCTGTATTACCTCTGAACTAATTTCAACCTATATAGATATAATAGTGTATAAAAGGAAAGAGACATGGGAAGGATAAACAAGTTCTGGGAAGGAAAATGGACATCCACACAATATTACAAGTGATAATAATAATAAAGATAATAATAACATCCAAGGACCCATGGATATAAGCCCAAACATCCTTAAACGAGTGAACTAATCATTACAAAAAGGGGCACCATTATCCATATATAATAATAAATGTGTATGATATAAATTTTTCTTCCTATGAGCCCATCCAAGGCATCCTGAAATAAGGAACCCAAGTATCGCTCAAGGTGTAACATAGATTAAGCATCCTATGAGACCGTCCTTGGAATTCCTATATGGGAACCCCCAAGTATCGTTCATGGTACATATAAAGGTATAACCCTATGATTTAGTCCATGGTATAATGCATAGGGAGCTGAGTATCACTCTTGGCATTGTATAACAACATTTCTTATATATCTCATCCATGGTAATCCACTAAGGAACCAAGTATCGCTCATGGGTTCTATAATCTTAACCAGGCTATAAGCCCATCCAAGGAATTCCTATATGGGAATCCAAGTATCGCTCAAGGTGTACAACTCATAAGAAAAACCTATGAGTCTATCCAGGGTATTTTTTACCAAGAGACCAGTATTACTCAAGGTGCAGTAATACAGGTATAACCCCCTGAGCCTATCCTAGGTAACCCACTAGGGAACTAAGTATTACGCATGGAATGGTATAGCATTATTTCCTTTGGAGCCAATCCAAGGTAATCCATTAGGGAACCCATTATCACTCAAGGATTATTATAGTATCAAACATCCCATGAGCCCATCCAAGAAATTATTACTTGGGAATCCAAGTATCTCTCAAAGTGTGAAAAAATAATTTAATCATTTAAGGATGAGTAGTAGAGATGGCCATGTCCATAAGTATGCCCCAAGATAATTCAGCAAGACACATTTCATTTATAAATTCAAAAAAATCCAACTAATAATATTGGTTATGTCACAACATAAAGTGATAAGTATATTACCAAGGACCAAGTTGTTTACCTAAATAACTTCATTTATATAAGGAATTTATAAACATTCCAAGGAATTTAAGATCACATCCAAGGGGTTTTTGAATCATTAACCATGAATGATACAATGAGTGTGTATTCAAACTCACATTAGAAGATGGTTAGGGTTAATGTTATTGACCTAAAACCATGTAAAGGGGTCTAAGGAACATCAAGATTATTCTTTGATCATTTATTTTAAAAGATTTTACAATTTGGGATAAACTCATGGAAATATTGGAATCTAGAACAATCATATTATTATATAAACAACATAAATTTGATGGAAAATAATATAGACCAACTAACTCATGCTTAGTATGGTCCACTCATCCAGTATCGGGTTTTGATTCAAGAAAGAACAAAAGAAATCAAAATAATCATTAAACGCCCTAAAAAAATGGGAAAAGTTCTTGCATATATCTAGAATTCTATATGGTCAGATAAATGAAGAAGAGAATCTTGAGGATTTGGGAGCTTACTGATACAGTTCCAATGAACTTGTCAGCACTTTATTTAAATGTCAGATGGAGAAAGAGGTAAAAATTCTAGGAGGGAGAATATGAGCTCAAGATTCCCCATAATGTGCATGAAATAGGAAGAAAAAGATGGGAGGATACTTAAAAACGAGGGGGAAATAGTCTTTTCCAACTCTTTTAAAGAGTAACATGGTTTGGATGCATGGTTTGGAAAACTGTGTTCCGACCATACAACCTTCTCTACTTAAGATCCATGCCCCACATGGTTAGGCTGCATAGATTGATCTAACTATGTGTCAACCATGTGGTGCTATTGGTTAAGTGGAACTAAGGGTGAAGGATAAGTGCATGGTTTGGGAAAACCATGTGCAGCTCATGCGGGTCACCCCTAAACACCTTCACCATGTCAAAAAATTATACCTAGGAGTTTTAAAGGTTTAAAAATTGTTCCCCTTAAGAAAAGGGGTAGTATAGTTGACTAGCATGGTTTAGCTAATAGTGAACCAACTGTGCACCTCATTCTGCTTCTCTAAAAATCAGTGCTTTCAGAGATCGATACTTCTAAAATTTAACCAAAATCCTATAACACCAACTGAGGATTAAACCTAATAAAAAATAAACACATGTAAGTGTTCCTTCGCTTTTATTTATGATTCTAAGCTCAACTTAAAAACAAGTTCATCCACCAAATGAGAAAATTTCAAACTCACTCATAAAATTTACTAATCGATCTAAAACATGGGGTATTACACCACCCCTTGGGGTAGGTTCTCCCTATCATGATCAGTGTATTTGATCTAGTTTCTTTAATACTAGGGAGGTTAGATAGTGGTTCCATTAACCATGGAAGTAGTTAGATAGGAACCTTCACTATCAGTGGGTGGGATAGATTAATTATCTCATTTTTGTGTGGGATATAGCTGAAATAGAGGGCATTATACTGCCCCCATCCTCTAATTTTCACATGTTAATCTAACTCTACCGTGAATATCTAGATCATATTAAAGATCTTAATGTAGGTCCATTGTAGATTCTATTGGTAACCATGTGATTTTGGGATTCAATATACTGTTAGTGTTGTGGTCTCAGTCCTCTTGCACTGTTGGTGAATGGAATTGAGGTGATCATAGCTTCCCAGGTAGGTCAGCTGATGGTTTTGAAGGTGGTTGAATTTTTCCCAATATTCCAGTGGAAAAAAACTTCCTAGTACTCACTAAGGGTCTTTGGGATAAAAAAGTTCATAGCTGCAGGTATCCAAAATGCGACTGATAGTTGGTTGGAAACTAAGAGTCTCCACAATTCCTCTTGTTCGTTTCCAAGAGGGTGACTATTCTCCTGGTAATCCCAATCCCCAATTGAAATAGGCTGAGAAACTAGCGATGGCACTGATGTAGATCTGATTTGTTGTTGATTTTCTAGGAGATGGTGCATCACATAGGTCAAAATTCTCCTGCATATTGGAATGTCTCTTGGAGTCAGGGCTAGATTCAAGATCATATCCCTATTGGATGGGGTGTTTACTATCTCCTCATGCATGATAGAGATAACATACCTTTGGGGATTAGCATAGTTATCACTATCATCTGAGGGAGTCAACCCAAACCTTGACATCTCTCCAATTTTTATTGTGGAGGTAGAGAGGAGGGAAATTGATAGTGGTGAAGGTAGATGCATTGCGAGTCCTTAAAAGGAGGTTAGAACATTCTCCACCTGTAGGTACCTATATAGGGATTTGGGAGTCTTGTATACCTTTACTTTTAGGTTCATAATTCTTGTTATATTGGTGTAGCCTAATATTTTTTAGATGATTTTGGGCTGAATGGTTGTGTCCTATATTGTACACCAGGTTGCAACTCTGCGGTGAGATCATTGGGGGTTGTGGGGGAAAACATGTCCCTACTCTAGGGGTTTGGGGGTGTAAGGCCCCCAACCCATATTTTGGGGGACATAGAAAATCTGACCGACTATAGAAGAATTGACCAGGTAACACTAATAGGGAACTTTAGAAATGTGGACTTTGGAACGTCTACCGTAATAGCTCAGACTTTGGAGATAGTATTACTATAGCTCTGCAGACTACTTTACACCAGTCACTGTAGTAGCTTTGACTTGGGTGTCCTCATAACTTTAGCAGTTTAGACACTATTCACTATAGAACAACAAACTTTCTGTGTGGTTGGTGAAATAGTGATTCATCTTCCTTATTATCTCATTTCGAGCTAGGGTTTTTTTTTGTGAAACTTTGATATTCTCCCTATAATTTTTTCTCCTGACTGTAGTGATATTTCTACCTTTCTGTGGATGTAGGGATTATTCCTGAACCACATAAATCACTGTGTATGTGTTTATAATCTTCTTATCCTTTTTATTATGTCTTGTATTCATCTTCAAACCTCTATCATGTGACTCCTATTATTTTCACAGCAAGACTCAGTCAACAATCTTCTACCCCAAGCTCTGGCAGTGGGGGTGAAGGTTCCCTCATCAAGTCATCCATCACTTCAGAGTTTTGGAGTTTGATGTTGATATGAAACTTCCCTGAGTTATTCCCCTAACATTGTGGGTCATCTCCAAGTGCAAATTTTAAGAGTCTCTTGGGTCCATCCATGTGTGTTGTGACCTATTCCACGAGGATGACCCCCAAAACGGTTGTTTTCCCTCCTATATCGGGATAGACCTTCAGAGAGGGGAATGTTTTAGACATGGTGAAGACCTCCACATTGGTTGGTGTTGGAATGGGTAGGACCTCTAAATTTGTATTATTCCTCAAAATATGGCTCATAATAGTTTCTGGTAGCACTAGAGACTAAGAGAGTCAATATGTCCTGCCTAAGAGGCAGTTGGGGTCTTAATCCCAAGTGGGTGAATAGATCCCCGCTCAGCAGTTGTGGGAATGTGATGAGATGTTCCGATGGTGGTGGGGGTCATTAGAGATATAAAATATGCCTCCTATTAGAAAAATTTCTAGGCATATCCTTGGCATCAGTACTAGGTATTCTGGATTGGGGCTGGTAGAGCGGGAATGGAGTCAACCTGCTTATCAACCTGTGGGGCCGGTCAGTGTTGGAGTTGATGTAACCAGGTGGGATCCCTCCTAGGTGGATCCCAAGTAGTTTATATGATGTTTATGTATCGAACATCCCCTAAATCCTCTGAATAGGGGAGTGAAATGTCAAAGCACTTTGGGGAGAGGCTCCTGAAGTGGTTTTTCATTGGAACTGGGGTGGTTTCCCCCTACATGGCCCCCAGGGGTGGCAATGTTAGTGATGTTTTGATGCTTTGATATCATGGATGACTATATCCCTAGTGGTAATGACCCCTTACCATTCATATCAGGGAACAATGTCATTGATCACCCTCCTCTAGGTGAGCTCAGAGGGTGAAATGGGGCGTGGGCACCCGATAGCTGAAGACGCAGTGGATGTCATGGAAGGGACATAATCATGAAAGATTATTACACCCACATTTCCCTTGCCTCTACACTTATTGGAATTTCATCATCAATATCTTGTATCTTGAGTCCTATAAAGTACATGGAATCATCCATCAGTATATATCAGATGAATGTGATTCACAACGCCCCCAACATCATCCAATCTTTTTGAAATAGATGAGGGATCCACATTGATGTTGTCGTAGAATGAGGCTACATAATGTTACCTACCCCAAGTCATAAGAGAGTTTGATGTTGGGCCCACTGGTTATTTGGTGGGACCTGGCACTGAATATCTGGATCTAGTGGAATAAAAATATAATGGCACCCCAATGTTAGTATTCCCCATAGTTGAAGGATAATAGTTTCAGGTCGGGTTCACCATTTTTGTTTTTGATGCTTTCCATTAGGGTTTTGCATCATCTTTCCATCTAGTGGTGACACACTACTTGTTACCCTACATTTCTTCTTTCTAAAGGTGGGTGAATTCCATCACTTTAAATGGATCTTTCAACTCCTTGATCGAAATGAGATTATGGGATTTCAGTTTCTCTTTCCATGTTTTACTCCTTAGATCTCATCACCTAGTCTGGGTCTCCCTTATATATTTAAGTCATGTTTATATGAAACTCATTCTCAATGTCATCTCAAGGTGGATGTTGGTTAATTATGTTGCTTCTATCTCAATAGGGCATAAAACTTTGGTTAGAGAATATAATACTGTTGGGAATTTATGGTCATCTCTGAACATTGGTTTTGTTGGGGGCCTATAAAGTATTCCACTTTTAAAGTTGAGGGTATCTCATGTATGAGATGTCTTAGGTGTGGAACCCAAGGAATCTTGTGTTATCTATAGGTTTTTTGATGCCATGAGAATAGGCATTTTAGGATTTTTACCATAGTCATCCCATGTTTATTGAATGTGGTATAGATTTTATATGGGTCATAGGTTTTATGTTTCATGGTGATAGGTTGATGGCCAAGTGTATCCCTAGGGGGATATTTCCCACTTTGGATTTGGTTCAGTGTGTCTCCCAGGGGGAATATTTCACACTTGGGATTTGGTTAAGTGTGTCCCCATAGAGGAATATTTCACACTTCAGATTTGGTGGTGATATTGGGGTGTTTGGATTGAACCTCAGGGAGGTACCCCAGATGTGTTGGTATGTCTGGATTGAACCACATGGAGGTGTCCTACGTACACTATTTGGGAAACATGGATAAAAAATAATGTAATTTGATTCCCCATTTTAAGGTTGTGTGATAAGATCGGTCCATGTAGTTTAATATCATGTGGTGAGAATGATGGTGTCCTAAAATGAATGTCAATGAGGGATGTTGTGAGGATTATGCATATAATCCACCTGAGGGTGATAGTTGTAAGGTGAAATCCCATGGAGGGGGAGGAGTGTCATCCCATTATGATCATACATGGGGAATATCATACTCATCACACAATGTAAGTCTATAGTTTCACATCATCTATTGAGGATGTTGTCATGAAGTTTAACATCATACGATTAGGATGTTGGGCTATGCATTTTTATTTCATACAACTCAAATATGGTGGGGTATACACCTAAGGAGACAATTTCCAAGTAGAGGAGAAAGTTATGGGAAAATTCCTCTCTACCAGGAAAGGTCGGTAGTTTTCCATGATGATGCCATCTTTAGGGATTATGGTTTCACTACTCATGTGCCTCTAGGTGGGGCATGGTGTAAACACTACCATGGAGGAGTGTCAATCATGTGTCTCGATGTTAGGGTGCTTATTCTTAGAATCAAAAGGCATTAAGGTGTCTATTATTAGGATCAAAAGGTAAGTTAATGGTCCATGTCATTCTTGAAGCAATGGGGGAAGACACAAGGGATAATTATATTAGTCATGTGGAAATTTAGGGTGTGGGTGAACCAATTTTGGATGGGTACAGGGGCCCTAGGAACTCAGCTTTTGTGAAAGTATATTGGCTAAAATGAGGCATCATATAGAGACCTCGAGGATGGGATTCATAAAGGTTAGGACTTAGAAAAGTTTGGGGGGCTTTATGAATCACATGGATCTCATAAAATTTCATGTTTTATGAAACAAGGTGGCCTTACCTTAGTGTGAAGTCATGGTTCCTGTGGGGTTGGTTTCATGAAGGATAATTATCTCACAAAACCCAAGAGGTTTAAAGGGATTTATTCTTATATGAAGGCTATGGAACTTATTTAAAATAATATCCACCATGTTTTGAGGATCTCAATAACCCATGAGAGGTTGTTTCATGAAATATGGTTAAATTTGGAAATATTTCTCCTCTATTTCTTGTGATGGTTTTGAGTTTCACAAATTTAGGGATTTTCTTGGAAGATGAAGGGTCGTGTCCCCTTAAAAGCTGGACATGGGGAGGTACTTATAGGCATATTAAAGGTGAGGGTGTCAAATTATTGGAGGATAGATTCTTTAATGTAAGATTGTGATTTTTTAAAAGGAAGGATTGTTTCAAGAACAGACATATTCTACATGGAGGTTACCACCTCCAGCTCTGCATGGTCGGGTGACTTCTGTGGACCAATGTTATGTTTCATAGAAGTTACAGCCTCATGATCTACACGGTCAAGTGACATCCATGAAACAAAAATACATTTTGTGTTAGTTACCACCCCAATCTCCATGTGGGTGGTGATTTCCATGAGTTGTATCCATTCATGAATGTTTTGAACTTCATGATCCCAAACCCTTAAGTGGATTTTTTAGTTGTTTTGGCATGAATTTTCTTCGAGTTGGTCGTGCATTCCTTGACCACTCCCATGACATGTGTATTTCAGCGTCAACATAAACATCTCGGGCTTCAGTTAGCATTTACCACAAGGACCTAGAAAAGGAAAATTAATAAATGGACTTAACTATCCAATAAAGTTTGTATGATCATCTTTTCTATAGGCTTTATGAAAAAACACAAGGTTTTTATAAAAATCATGACCAGAGAAGAACTTACACTACACGGGATGTATTGATAACTATGGTTAAAAGAGGGAGATCAATAACATTTCCTACTTCTATTATTATCTTAAATAATGAAAATTTCTTGGAAACCTAAACCATTTTCTTGAGAATGGTGTGTTCAGTAATGGTGTGAACATACTTGGCATCAAAGAAATTAAATATTTATCTATGATTCTAATAGTTTTAGAGGTTGGATGAATATGAACCATGGGTATTATTGTAATCAAATTAAATCTTCATACATGGACATTATCCCCTTATACATTAATGTACGTTATAATATGACTTTGAAGGGAATTATGGATGTGAACGATATTCTAGAATCATTGAAAGGCCTGAATAGTGATAGTGCCCCAAGTCTAAATGGATTTTTTGGATCATTTTATACAGTGAATATAATATCATCAAAAAGGATTTGGTTAATGAAATCCAAGACTATTTCCAGGGTGGTTAGCATCCAATATCTGATTGTGGAACTATGTTAGTGACCATCCCAAACATCAATACCCATAACCATTCTAATAATTTCAATCAAAAAGCATGTGCAACTTCTCCTTCAAAATCCTCACTAAAATCCTCAATGATAGACCAACACCTATTCTTCCAAAATTGGTTTAAAAGGAACAACACATTTTTATCATGGGTAGGATTATTTAACAAGCTATATACCTAGCCTAACAAATTATAATCAAAATTTATAGAATGTTCATGGGAGGAAATTTCATTCTTATGGTGGACATTTATAAATCTTAATATGTAATAAAACATTTTCATAAGAGTCATATGCTACTTTGGATTCTCTACTTTGGTGAATAAACTTTTCCTCAGGTGCTTCTTAGTCTCTAATGGGAAAACGGTTCAATTTCTTCAAATCCACTTGGGGCTTCAGGTAGGGATTCCCCTCTCACTTAGCGTATTTGTATTAGCACAAGATTTTTTCAGAAAATCTCTTCACACAACAATGGTGGTAGGGTCTATAGGATATTTTAAAGGTTGATTCAACACCCTAAGTATTTACCATATTATTTTTTCTAATGATATGGTTGGTTTTCTTACTGAAAAATTGTAGTCCTTAAAATAATTCAAGGAGATTCTAGAGAGGTATGAACTATGGAGAAAACATAAAGTGACTGTTACCAAAAGAAGCACCATTTTTTGCATTAGAACTTTAGCTAGGAGAAGTTGTCTTATTAAAATATAGGCATGGTTCTCCTCTTAGCTTGGAAGGGGTGATTTAGATAGAAAATAAATGATATACATTGTATTATTTTATTTCTACTGTATGGAGAGTTCCATGGTAAGGAATAAATGAAATCTGAAGAGAAATGGAGGGAAATCCATTTCTCTTCCATGATAGTTTTGAATCATCCCAAAATGGAAGGATTAGGACATAAATCATGGGAAAGAGTTTAGCAATTTTCAATTTTACCATATCATCCTTATTTAATTATTATATAATTAAATTTAAAAAATCTATAAGTTTAATATAAATGATTATAATATCATAAATAATAATAATAATAATATATTTTTTTAAATTAAATCTCTATATAATTGTTGTGATTTAAAAATTTAAGGCCAAATTTAAAATTGTAATATTTTTAATTTGGAATAAAAACATATTAAAAATATATTTTTTTTAAAGAAGGATATTTTTTCATGTTTTAAAAACTTTTTTTTCTTTTCTTTTAAAAATTTTAACCAAACAAGATGAATAGAAATTCAAACCCTTTATTTTCTTTTACTAAATTGTTTCATAATCAGTTATTTTATTTTATTTTATTTTATAAATTATCAAATCATTTATTTTCTTTTAATAAAATGTGGCCAAATATAGTGAGAATCAAACATTTTGATATATTGGATTCCAAAATGATTGGTCATGTTAACAACTAGAAGAATTGGTTTCTTTCGTGAGGGGAGGGTTGTACGGATTGAGAGTGTTTTATCCTTGATGGCCCTGCATACTTTATTGGTTATAAAGGTCCCAAAAGTGGTGAAAAAATATATTGAAATCATATTTGTTAATTTTCATTTGGGATTGCTTTACTCAAAGAAATCATGGTTATGCAGCGGACGTCCTTAGTTATAGATACTCCTAGATGTATCTTTAATGGCACAAACTGCTAGGGAGTATCATGATCATCTATCAACATAAAAACAGGTCTTAACAATGATTCTAATAACCACCACAAAATAAATAATATTAAAAAAAATTATAATATAGAGGAAGTTTAATATAACCACAACTATATTTTTTTTATTTTAAAATTTAGTGACATTTTCATTTAAACTTCTTTAAATCTGTTAAAAAACCCTAATTTCAACACCCCTCCCCCTAATCTCCTTATCCCTAACCCCCCCCCCCCCCCCCCCTTCTCCACTAGGAAACCCTCAACCCTACCTCCCCCCCCACACCATACTCTCGATAGTGACCATTGTGATCTTAACTCCCCCTTATCCCTATAATGACCGTCATGATCCTAACCCCCCATGCTCCCTATTGTGACCGTCTTGACCCCAACCCCCTATCAATGACCACCGAAACCCCTACCCCCTACCAGTTACTATCGTGACCCCAAACCACTACTCCCAATAGTGACCATCATGACCTCAACCCCCTTCTGTGACTGCCATGACCCCAACCCCCCTAAATGGCTACCACCACGATCCCGACCCCCCTGCCAGCGACTGCCATGACCCTGAACCCCCTATTGGAAACCACTGAGACCCTGAACCCCTAACAATGACCATTGTGACCCCAAACCCCCTACCAAAAACTACTGTAACCTCAACCATCGTAACCTCAACCCCCCTGTCGGTGACCACTGTAAAGGGTTTTCCATGTATTCAAAGTTTTCATTTCTAATTAAGTTGTATCATGTCAGGTGTCCCTATAGAATTATTGACAAAGAAATTTCCATGTTTTTAGAGTTGCTTCATGATGTATTTAGTGAATTTAAGATCTCTGAATAATTATATGATATTAATAAATACATAAAAAAACATAGACTTGATTATATAAATATACATTCATGCCCTGATGATTATATACTTTAACGGGAATAATATTCTAATAAAGAAGAATGCATAAGATTTCATACAAGTATAAGGAATTAAATGAACAAAAATGAGGGTATAAATAAATATAACCCCATAATGAAATAGAATAAGAATACTCCTAAAAATGTATTATGCTACTTTCCTCTAAAACTGCACTTGAAAAGATTATTCATGTCCTCTAAAATTGTATACGACATGAAGTGTAATGTTTAGGAGAGTAATGATGGATTTATGGACATCCAAAAGATTCAACATCATGGAATATTATTGATTTTTTATAACCATATTTTTCTTTGGATACTAAGAATATACATTTGGGGTTGGCTTTTGATGGTTTTAACCCTTTTGGTAGTTTAAGTACTAATTATAGCATTTTTTCACCTATTTTGATCCCTTGTAATATACCTTCATATATTTGTATGAAGAATACTTCTTTCATTATTTCAATGATTATTCCTAGAAAGAAAAGTTTTGTAAATGACATTGATGTATACCTTCAACCTATAATAAAAGAACTTAAAGAATTATGGGATGATGGTGTCAAACATATGATTAGTCAATGAGAAAACTATTCAAATTGCATGTTGATTTAATTTGGAAAATTAGTGACTTTCCTGAACTAGGAAATTTATCCATTTGGAACACTCGTACTAGTTTGGCTTGTCCAGTTTTTAATTTTGATTTTGAACCGAAATGATTACCTCATAGTAGAAAATGTTTTTTTATGTGTCATCATCGATTTCTTGATTCTTCTTATAAATTCAGGTTTAACATGACATAATTCAATAGAGATATTGAATTGAGAAATCCATATAAGGTGTTATCTAGTTCATAAATCTTTGGAAAATTAATGAATTTCACTGAAGAATTTGGAAAATGTAATCATTTTAAAGAAAGGGGAAAGGGGTACAAGGTGAAATATCTAAAGCATCTAGAACACAATAATAGAAGAAAAATATTATATTTTTAAACTTTATTATTGGGAGTTTAATTTTATAAATAATAATATTTATGTAATTTATATTGAGAAGAACATATCTAACAATATAATTTTTACATTGCTTAATGAACAGGGTAAATCAAATGATCACCTTAATGCTTATAAGTATTTGGATTCAATGGATATAAATCATGGTTTGAGGGAAAATGATAATGGAAAGTATCCTTAAACTATTTTTACAATGAAAACCTATGATAAAGACGTATTCTGTTGAACTTTAAAGAATATAAAAGTGTTATGTGGATATTCAAGTAACATATCAAGGTGTGTTGATGTAAAACATCAAAATATACATGGATTGAAAATTAATGACTCACATATTCTGATGGAGAAGTTGTTACCATTGGCATTATGTAATACGTTACCTGAAAAAGTAACTATGGTTCTAATTTAGTTTTTTACCATTTTTAGAGATATTTGGGGAAAAAATATAAATCCAACTGAGCTTGATAAACTTCATGAAATAATTTTTTTGACACTTTTTCATTTTGAGATATTATTTCCCCCTTCATTATTCACATTCATGATTCATTTGATTGTCCATTTTGTTGAGTAAGTTAAACTTTGTTGATCGGAGCACTATTGATGGATGTATATAATTGAGAGGTAAATTGATATTTTTTTATTTTCATTGGTGAATTAAATTTTATCAAATCATTTCATAATTTTTTTTAATATGTTTCTTATTTTTTCATTAGGTGCTTAGGTCATTTGAAATCATATGTGAGGAATAAATCTCAACTAGAAGGCTCTATTGCTGAAGGTTACATAACTGAAGAGTGCTTGACCTTCTATATTAGGTATTTGGATGGGATTGAAACTATATTTGATTATTTTGGACTTTTTTAAAACATCTCCACTAATACTCATTCTAAAAACTAGCCATCGATATTTCCAACTATTGGACGACCAATTGGAAAGGGGTTAAATTTTACACTGACTAAATTAGAGTTGCTATAAGCACATAGATATTTGATACTCAATAATCATATTGAAGATCCATTTATGGAAGAATTGTGATTTCAAACAAAGAGGCGTCTAAGGGTTTGAGCTCTAAATAGGATGGAATTAACAAAGTTTTTTTAATAAGGATATTGTCGAATGGTTCACCTGTCATGTAAGTATATACTCATATTCATATTATTGATGTGTAATTATTTTATCTATGTTAAATGAAACACCATATATCTTCTTGTATAGATATTTAATTTTGAGAATAAAGCTGAAATATCAAATGATTTGAAGTTTTCGGTTCGAGGTCCTTTAAGGAAAGCTAAGATATTTGATGCCTATAATATTTATGGCTTCAGGTTTCATACAATTTATCATGAAGAAGACTTGAAAACTCAAAATAGTGGTGTATTTACACTTTCAAAGGTGTGATAGTATGGAAAGATGAATTATATAATTGAATTTAAGTATCATGGTCAGTTTTTAGTTTTCTTATTAAAATGTAAGTGGTTCAACATTAATAGAGGTATAATGAAAGATTTATTACATTTTATCTCTATCAACTTCTCTCACTTGATCCATACCAGTGAGCTTGCAGATAATGATCAATTTAACTTGGTTTCACAAGAATATATGTTTTGATATGTGGATGATGAAATACATTAATGTTGGAGTGTTTTTGTAAACTTAAAGTAGAAATAATTATATGATGTGTTTGATGAAGATCAACTGGTACTTTATGAAGGTGAACTTCATCATCCATAAAACATTGAATAGTTTTTACTTGAAAATATAAAAATATTAGAACTTTGAAGAGAGGGTGAAAATGAAGAACTTTTCTAAATGGAGGTTGATAGAAATGAAGACAATAAAGAAGAATATAATTGAATGTATAAATTGGTAATGAAAATAGATTACAATTTCTCATTAATAGTTGGTTTTTACATATATACATTGTTCAATTTTTTCTTTTTCTTTTTAAAATATTTTAGTTTTTCATTTTTTATACATTTAATATATCTGAACCATTTGAATTATAAGAATGTTGAGAGCAAAAAAATTCAAGATCCTAGCCGATCAGTATCTCAGAGCACACCACCACTACTATCAGCTTCAATGGATCCAATTGATTTAATTATATCTAAGACTACTAGAGAATCATCCATTTACCTAGATATTTTTGGAAGCCCACCGTTCAATTCACCTCTAGTTATGGAGTAGTTGGTCACCCCTCCATCTAGGGTATATTGGCGAGTTACAGTTACCGGTATGTATGTCATTGTTCAAAAAACTATATATTTTATTAATTATTTAATGTATTTTTCAAGAAGATAAAGATAAAAATAGAAGGGATATGAATATGAACATGGAAAATGTATGTTTCATGAAGGAAATCAATATTATTGTTCCATTTTATGAGTTTGGGATACCTACCAGTGATGCTACCGGAATTTATGGGTGGATTCTTGGGCATCTTGCTTGCAAGACATTGATCTTTCCCATTAATTATAAAGATTGGAGGCATATTTTTAAATCTCAAAAAAATTATTTCTTTGATAATAAAATAAAGGTAATATTAATTTAATATTCATTGATTACTAATTTACGATACATGAGTAAAATTGTGTAATATACTTATAAAGTTTTATATTTTTTATTTCTAGATATTTTTTCATTTTGATGTACCTAACTCCATTTTACACAAATGGACTCTTAAAATTTTTTCCAATAAATGGAAATATTTTAAATAGATATTATGGCATGATTCTAATGACATGTCTCTAAGATCATGATAGATTTATGATAAAGTGCTTGAAGAAATTCTCATGAGAAATTGAAGCTATTTGTAGATATTAACATGATGTATCTCATGTGGTAATTGTATACATTACAGTATCTTAATAACATAAACACAGTAAAATTATAATTTTTATTAATGTTGCTATTTTTTGTAAGAATTATCTAAAAAAGTACTATAAATCGTGAGAAACAATCCATTCCTCGTACCCCTGGGTCTTAGAGTTTTTCAAGAAAAATAACAATTTTTGTTTTTATTTTATCCATTATTATTTATATCATTTTATTATAATTCAAGTTTTTTTATAACTTATTTGTTTTTTTCTATAAAGGATAATGAATTTGGTCACTCTCTTGGATGAATAGAGATGTGGTTTAAATTTCATAGGAAACCTAATGGAAGTTTTGTAAATGAACCTACTAAAGATGTGGGAGTAAGTAATTTTCATTACTATTTCATGTTATTTAATTACTTTAAAAACATCATAATGAAAAATATATTATAACAAAAAACAAGCCTTTAATTTAATTAAATGGGGTCGTCTATGTGGATCAAATGATGCTAATTTAGCATTGTTTGATACATTTATCCAGCCCCAGTTAATTGGGATTAAGACTTGTTTATTATAATAATTTATTTTTCAATATTATGTTTTTATAGTAATGAAATGACAATAAATAGTAATGAAAAAATTATTAATTAGATAATATTATGAATTTTAGATATTTTAAAAAATCATTTCTAATATTTTTGTATTAAGAGATTAAAATTCAAGAAGTTGGGAATGTGAACCCTTTACAATCATCATCGGTTTTTCAGAAAGATATAGTTGCAATCATTTTAGGGAAGGAGTGTCTCAGACGTGTATGGGGGTGGGTTCTAAGCCTACTCCATCAATTATATTTGGTAGGGCATCTTTATCAGTTACTGCTACACCCATTGGGGATTTGATTAGTTCTGCTGATCGAGAATCGAAAATAGAAATTGCAAGGTTAAAAGAAAACGTGAAAGAACGTGAATCTTATATGCAAACACATGATAAGTGGAGTTCAACAATAGAAAATGCTTTAGTTTTTGTATTTCATCAGATTTCTGGCATGATCTATGAGGGAATTTCCAGCCTTATAGCTCATCCTTCCAAGTTAAATTCTAAATTCGATAGATCATTCACACATTTTCAAAGAATACATAGAACTTCAATAAATAAAATTATAATTACACTTTTATATTAGAAACATGCACTTTAATTCATACTAACAACAACTTGTGCCTAATTGATGTATGGTTGATTCCTATATGTCAAAAATGAATTATCTATAATTATCCTTATGTTTGAAAACAATTTAAGCTTGTTTTCTCAGTTTTGACCAAAGACTTTAAAAACGTGTTTAGAGGGGTCAAAATCAAGAAAACAACATCATATTACCATAAAATCAGGGGAAATGATTGTTGATTTATTTTTGAAATGTAGTAAATGATGACATGTCATTCTGAGTTATGGTTTTCTCGAGATGCATGTAAATGTATTTTTAGTGTTTTAAAACATTGAAACGTGTTTGTAATTGTCAAAACCATAGAAAATGACCTCACATTAATGTGAAATAATTGGGAAGAAATCTTGAGTTTTTTTTTTTGACATGCACGCATAGACAACATGTCAATATGAAGTGCAGTATAGTCGGAATGACTCGGTAAATAGTTTTTAAAGGTTCTGAAGCCTTTAAAAACATGATTCATGGGGTTAAAACTAGAAAAAAACATATTATTAGCATGAAATTATAGTAAAACAATTGTAGATTGATTTTTGAAATGTAGGAATCAATGACATGTCATTCCGAGTTATAGTTTGTCTGGGATTCCCATAAATGCATTTTTAGTGTTTTAAAACACTAAAATAGGCATATACTGGTAAAAAACATAGAAAATAGACTCATATTGACATGAAATCATGGGAAAAATACCATTGAGATATTTTTTGATGTGTATGTGTATATAACACATCAATCCGATGTGAGGTGTGGTTGAAATGACGTAGTAAACAGTTTTTAAAGGTACCAAAGCCTTTAAAAACATGTGTCAGGGCATCGAAACTAGACAAATGATGTCGGATTACCATTAAATTAGAGGAAAGTGACAATAAATTTATTTTTGAAATGTAACAAACAATGACCCATCATTCTGAGTAATAGTTTTTCAGGATGCCTGTAAACACGTTTTTAGTGTTTTAAAACACTAAAACGTGCATGTAATAGTCAAAACCATATCAAAAGATCTAATATTGATGTGAAATTAGAGGAAAACCACCATTGAATTATTTTTTATGTGTACGTGTGGAAAAAACATCAATCTGACTTATGATGTGGTTAGAATGACTAGGTAAATAGTTTTTAAAGGTACCAATGCCTTTAAAAACATGTGTTAGGGGTTCAAAGTAGGAAAACAACTTCGAATTGCCTTGAAATCAGAGGAAAATAACCATAGATTGATTGGTAAAATGTAGGAACTAATAGCATGTCATTTTGAGTTACGGGTTTCCCAAGATGCACGTAAACATGTTTTTGGGGTTTTAAAACACTAAAATGCATGTGTAATAGTAAAACCATAGAAAAAGACCTCATATTTGTATATTTTGGGAGAATTGGAAGTGTAGGATGAGTGTGTACCTAACTTTGAAAATTTCCATAATCGATGATTAATCTGGGATCAATACGATGACGAATACCAGTATCCGCAGAATTGAATCAAAGATAAACGAAAAAAGAGAGAACCTGGAACCCGGAAGAGAGAATCAACATATTTTTTTCATAATTTATTTAATTTAATTATAGAATTACCTCCAAGGTAATTATTTATTCATTAATGCATCTGACCATGGGTCTGAGGTGCGGCTTTGTTGCGATGTAGAATCCAAGGATAGGAATCCTCTAGCAGTGATCCACACATGCTCTACATATCTTCAGACATCGCTTAAGGAGTCTCTGGGTTGTAGTGTGGAAGATTCTTGTGCTTATGATTTCCACCTTCTATCGCCTTGAGAATCACTTCAAAATCATTCTCCTTGATCCGATGGAGGTGGATCTCTCTCTTTCTTTAAGGCATTCTTGGAGAGGGAAGAGTTCTCTAGGCTCGAGAGCTTTTCTCTAAGGGTGTTGTGTACACAATGATTTTTTATCCGGTTGAATGACCCCTTGGCTAATATAGATAATAATAACATAATAGGGAATTTAATTCACCCAGTAATAATAAATAATTATCACCGGTGTCATTACTTAATTTATTATTCCATGTGAAACCCTATGTCAAATAATAATAGCAATGCTATTATTTCCACGACATGTTATTAACTTGCACATTATATTTAAATATTATTTAACCAAATAATAGTTAAAATTATTTCTCACCAGACTCATAACTTGGACCATTAATCCTCCAATATATTTAACGGGCCTTGAATAATGACTATTTATTTTTTAAATAAATATAACTGCATTATTCACCAATAAATAAATATTTTCTCCACAATATATTCTCTTGAATAACTAGAGATGAAATAAATGTGATTAGGCATGCTTGAATAATTATTAAACCACAACTGGGAATAATATTTATTAAAATTGTTAAATGAATAAATTATTTAATAGAGATACAATTTACACTTAGTGTGTAGTCCTCTAGGACTCTTTCTCATTGGCATTAGGTGGGCTTGCCTATAGTCCAAGATTACTGTCTAGCAATGGGTCAAGGCACCCAAGAGGAAGAAGTTAATGTTGCAACAACATGTCACCTCATATGAATTCTTACCATGTAATATAATCCATTTGTCCTGATATCACCAATAAAGTGGGTTGCATGAAAGTGTCATCAACCCATGTGATCGATTTCTCATTATTTGACTTCCCAAAATTAAACTTTCCTAGATAAATCCATTTCCAAGGATTTAGTTAGGATATATAATTTCCAATAAAGGGCTCGAGATATCTATTTCTGTATAGGTAAAAAATAATTTCTCGTATTATTTATTAATGAAGTATTACTCATGACGCACCCAACATGTCATACCTCCCTACGAACATCTGTCATCATGGTTTTCATTAATACATATAAGTAAGTGAGTCATAATACCCATTAATAATAATCTTAAATTCTAAGGTCCAATACACATGTCCATAGATAGGAACATCAAATGACACTTATGAATGTGGATTTCTTACTGGCAGGTATTTTTCTCATAATATCCTTCTGGATATTACCAAGGGAGAACACCATGGGAAGGTTCCTCAAAGTTTCATGAGCCCCCACCCCTGATAGCCTCTTTCATTTGTGTCCCTTCAAATGATATCATCTAGCCATAGAACATATATTCAAGAATAGTGTCATGGCACTTTCAGGTTCTCATCATAATAGGGATCCGCTATGACCTTTTAGTGCGACAAATATTCTTAGGACATTATCACATACTATATCATGTATAAGAACAATCATGATATGATAAAGAGTTTATTAATATTCATCCAATGAATATAGGTTTATCATAAATTATAAATAAGTTGGTTTTTAGGGAACCAACTCCAATAGACTCCCACTTACACTAAATCCAACTACTAAAAACATTCATTATTCTAGCTCTCACATGATATTCATGATTCTGTTGAGATAGGAATTTATTCAAGGGGTTCACCATGTTCTCTTCTGTAAAAACTCTTCTCACTACAAATTCACCCCTTTAATATAAATCCCTCAAGAGTTGATACTTTCAGAGTATGTGTTTTGTTCATTGATGTGACCTTGTCTCCATTGCAAGAGCCACCACTGTAGTATTATCACAATAAAATATAATGGGATCTTTACTGCTAGGAACCACATCAAGCTCCTGGATAAAGTGCCGAATCCATATGGCTTCATTGGCTACATCAGAAGCTGCTATATATTCAGACTCCACTATAATAGCTCCTCCGTTGAGACTAAAAACATATTCTTATTGTGACTTCAGATCATTTTGATCTATCTAAAAACCAACATCATCATACCCTCTGATGATAAGATCCTCATCTCCTCCATACACCAGGAACATATCCTTAGTTCTTCTCAGATACTTAATGATAGTCTTGACAGTAGTCCAATACTATTCTCATGGATCTTCGTGATATCTACCTACCATGCTTAGTGCATATGAAACATCAAGTCAGGTACATAACATGGCATACATGATAGATCCTATCGCTAAAGAATATGGAATGTTGCTCATCCTATATTTCTCATGTAGTGTCTAGGGATGCATTTTCTTGGAAAGATGTATACCATGTGACACTGGAACCAATCCCCTCTTGGATTATTCCCAACTAAATATCTTTAGTATCTTGTCAATGTATGTACTTTGACATAGTCCAAGAAGCCTCTTGGATCTATAATGAATGATATTGATCCCTATAATGTAGGTTGTTTCACCTAAATTCTTCATAGAGAAGCACTTGTTCAACCTGTCCTTGATTGAATGCAAGACTAGTATGTCATTTACAATAAGAAATATTCCATCAACATACACTGCTAGGATAACGACCACATTCCCATTAAACCGCTTGCAAACACATGGATCACAATAATTCTTAATGAAACCAAATTATCTTATGGATTCATCAAATCAAATGTTCCATGATCTAGATGCTTTCTTTAATCCATAAATGGATCTCTACAACTTTTATACCCTTTTAGCATCACCTGATATCACAAACCCTTATGGTTGTGTCATATATACATCATCTTAAAGGTTCCTAATAAGAAATGTAGTTTTGACATCCATCTTCCAAATCTCATATTCATGGAAATATATTATGTCAAGTATGATTATTATGTATTTAAACATGGAAACTGGTGAAAAGGCTTCATCATAGTCAATTCCTTAATGTTTTTTAAAACCTTTAGCCACTATCCTTGCTTTATAGGTACTAACTTGACCTTCTATGTCCAGTTTATTTTTGAATACCCATTTACACCAAAATAGGATTTACATCAACTGGTGCATCAACCAGAACCCAGACATGGTTCTCATACATGGAATCCATCTCAGAATTCATAGATTTTATCCATCTTGCATCTTCTGATCTCTAACTACTTCCTTGTAGGATATAGGTTCATCATTTTCCAATAATAATGAGTCACCTTCCTTAGTGACAAGTAAACCATATCTCTCTAGTTCCCTTACCTCTCTTATGATCCTACACAGTACTTGTGTTTCAGGAACTACCTCTTCCATGGAGATTTGTGGAACTTGTTCCTAACCAACTCCTATGTATCTTGAGCATTAACTTTATTGAATTCAATTTTTCTCCCACTATCCTTTTTGATGATGTTATCCCTCTCAAGAAAAAAATCATGTCTGGATATAGTCACTTTCTTATCTAAGGGGTTGTATAGGTATTATCCCTTTTTTTCCTTGTGATAACCTATAAAGATACACTTTGTGCCCTAGGGTGATAGTTCATTGCCTAATAAAGCCTTAACAAATGCATCGCATCCCCATACATGTGTATGAGAAAAAGTGGGTTTATTTACACTTCATAGCTTGAAGGGAATCCCATTTTTCACCCTATTTGGTACTTGGTTTAATGTGTATGCCGCAGTTTTCAATGAATATCCCCAAAGGATAATGGAAGATATGAATGAATCATCATTGACCTTACTATTTCCAACAAGGTATAGTTCCTCCTTTCACTAACACCGTTTTATAGTGGTTTATAAGGTGGAGTGATTTGAGATAGAATCTCAGACTCCTATAAAAGGTTGATAAACACTTGGTTAAGATATTCTCTACCTTGATCCGATTTAATCTTCTTTATCTTCTTACCAATTTGATTCTCTACTTAATTTTTGAAATCAATGAATTTATCAAAGGACTTGGAATTATACCTCATTAAGTAGACATAGCCATATCTACTCAAGTCATTAGTAAAAGTAATGAAGTAAGAATATACACCACTAGATTCTACTAGAAATGGTCCACACAAATCAGTGTCTACCAATACTAGAAGCTCTGTGGCCCTTTCACCATATCCACCAAATGGTGGTTTGGTTATTTTCCCTTGTAAACAAGCATGACATCTATCAAGTGGTTTTATCTTGGAAGAGTCTAAATAACCATCTTGACATAGCTTTTTCAAGAACTTCTCATTTACATGACCAAGGAAGTGATGCCACAATTGGGTGTTTGTATAAGTCATGTGAACTTGGTTCTTTATCAATTGCCAACACTTGGTTCTCATAATTTAATACATACAGACTGTTATTTAAATGCATCATACCATAACATATGTTGTCCTTATAAGAGTAACAAAATTTATTTATGAACTTGAAAATAAATCCATCTGTATCTAAACTCGATACAAAAATTATGTTCTTGGTAAATCTAGTTATATAATAGCGTCCATGTAAAACCAAAATCATTCATGTTGTAAATGTGAGGTGGTAGTCACCAATGGAAAGAGCAGCCATCCTCACACTATTCTCATCACTCAGATCCACCTCTCTATAAGTTTTTTAAAAATATACTTAGTTTCTACATTTGAATACAGATGTGATCCCCACAAGATTTATCTAATACCTAATATGTAGAAATTTAAATATTTCACTCGATAACGAACACACATTTTTCTTCCAATTTCCTCTGGGTGCAGTTCCTCTTTCAGTGGCCTTCCTTTCCACATGCAAAGCATACTACCTCATTTTCCTTAACCTACCTCTAGATCTTATTCTTCTTGGTCGGATGGTGCTCTGAGGCTTTGTATTTATTTATAAATCTTAGTCCCCTTTTCCTTTTCCTTCCTCTTTCTATTCACCATAAGGATTGTAGGTTTTTCACGCCCTATGTCCTTATCAACTTGGAAAATCCTAGTAAGAAGATCTGATACACTTTTCTCATTATTTCTCTTATTATAATTCACAATAAAACTAGAGAAGGTCTTATGTAGTGATGATATTATGAGATATGTATGCAACTAATTTTTGAATTTAATACCTAAAATGTATAGATGCTTAATTTAGCCAATAAGCTTGACTACATGTGTTATAGTAAGCAAAGACTCTCCAAGCTTAGTAGTGAACATGGCATTGGAGATCTCATACCTCTCATGTATTTCCTTCTCTTGATAGATATCCCAAAGTTAATACATCATGCTTTAAGCATCCATTTACTCATGTTGCTTTAAGAGCTCATTGGTCATGGATGATATCATGATACACTGAACATACGTAGTTTCATTTAGATGTTTCTCATACATAGAGATCTCCTCATAACTTACCTCATTTCTAGTTGAAACTATTAAAGGCTCTTCTATCACATAAAGTTTCCTATAATGGTGATGTATAACTCGAAGTCACCTTTTCCACTCCTGTAAATCAGTGTTGATGAGAAGGTTTTCCTTCTTGAGTATGGATCGTGATGATATTTTTTATTTTATTTTTACTTCTATTTCTACAAATTAAGATAAATAGAGTTCTAGTACTTTATCTTGATAAATATAGACAAATAAATAAATAAATATGTATTAGTATCCCACTATTTTGTCGAAAACCAATATCCCTCACCATTGGATTCGAAATATACTATTGCTTGGACATTCTAGTAGTAAGGATCCATATTTCCCTTTTCATTACCCCAACTAGGGTTGGTCAAGAAACTTGAAAGGTTTTAGGTAGGCATTCCAAATGTCAACTGCATTAACTCAAAGCTCCTTAATCTATTAAGTTGACTCCACAATCCTGAAATCCTTAATTTTGGATTTCCTCAACCATTGCCTCTCAGTTACACCATGTCATGATATGACAGTCAACCCTTGATATAAACTAAGTTAATTTACCCCAAACCCTCAATTTATAATTCCCTAATAATTGAAATCACCCCAACAAGGTTTGTTCAAGCACTTTTAACTATGGTTCGATTCTAACAGAAGTAATGGAAGGATATACTGACTTAATATTTAATTGAGGGATTTTATCCTTTATGCGTAAATTGTCACTTATTATATTTTCACGTGAATGTTAATATTAAGTGGGATATAATTAAGTGATTAACCATGTATAGATAATATTTACACATGAGCCATTTTATTTTAGTTGCATCTTATATGCTTTTTAGTTCATTAATTATGTGATCATGTCAAACATCCATAATGAATAACCATACAAATGATAGAAATAAATAAAGGCTAGGATCATGAGATTTATTATTGATTAGTTTATCTAGTGGCTGATAAACTAACCCTGACCTAGGGGATAAACACCTTGAACTATTTAAGGTTTGTGTTTACAGCTTTCCACATGTCCACCTTTGTATCTCCTTGGATTGATTTCATCTCAGATCCTAACTTGAATTACCTCCACTGGCTTGGGAGCTCCATCCATTACATATTCTTTAACTCACAAGTAGGTGAGGGGTAAAAGGTGGTTTACATAAATGAAACCATGGTCATGCAGGCCCTTGATATTAATGAAGATAAGGCATGCATGCCAAGAATTTTAATTTAATAAATAAATTAACAGGGAACCAATCACATACAAAAGGTTCGTTCTAACTCATGATCATCCACATACATGAAAAGAATTATGAATTTAATAAAACTAGCATTAAATTATTTAATCGTACTTATTAAGATAAAAAATTCTTGAATAGATTAATCATTATCTTTAATTAATCAATCCTTTTATCTTAATAATTTTCTGAATTTCCATGAGATTATTATCCATAACCTTGTACAAAACTTGTACCTTAGAGAAAACCTGGTGAATACCCATCTAAAACTACCCAACATGTATTTATACTTGTATACACTTTATTCTTTGTGACATTTAGCATGCACGCAGAATTATAATAGTAATACAACTCATACATGATGTGTAGATATTTGAAAATTACATAGATGTTAATTAAAATTATATATATATATATATATATCAAACACCTATCACATGTTGTGTCCCAGATTTATGCCCACACAAAGTTATATGTCTCAAGGGTTACATAATATAATAATAAATTTTTAAAGCTGCGTAATTTGGTAACAGTACATGACATGTAGATCCGACTACATAGCATGTACCCTCCTCACCATCCATCTAAAGTAAATGCCTAGGGAGACAGTGTGTGAGGTGTACTTCGAAAATAATTGGAGTACATGGCATATCCAGGGGGCCACATGCCATTTTGAATTTTCATTACATAGTCACCAGTCAGGCAAGCCATGTATGAGATACACAACTTGACCCTGACCCGAAGGGACTATAGGTTGTGTCCAATGGGCCACACGACATGTAGTCTGGCTGATCATTTGGAAGTCTATCCTGGTCAACACGTGGTGTAAGAATTAACTACATCATGTTTCATTAATGCACACATATTTAGTAATTGTTGAATTAATCCTGATGTATTGAACAAAAATACAGGGTGTGTAGATCCGAATAAATAGTGTGTATTCTTGTGTTATCTGGATATAACCATCAGCACCTCTTGATGAGATCCTTGATTTAATTTTAATCATAAAATTATTCATTTCTATTAGATATACAAGAAATTATAAGGGAGGAACAGATCTCAAAATTCAGATTACAAAAATTATTAAACATGAATTGACAAACTAAATTATTAAAGCATAAATCGTCAACGAATTATTTAAATAATTATAAATGAAAATATGACCCTTATGATACCACTTTTCGGTTTCAGTCACAGCAGAAGTGTAGGATGGGAGTGTACCCAACTTTGCAAATTTCCATAATTGATGATTAATTTGGGATCAATATGACGATGAACACCAATATCCACGAAATTGAATCAAAGATAAAAGACAAATGAGAGAACACAGAACCAAGAAGTGATGATCGGAATATTTTTTTATAATTAATTTAATTAAATTTTAGAATTACCTCCAAGATGATTCTTTCTTTTTTGACATGTCTAACCATGGGTCTCAGGTTTGGCTTCATTGCAATGTAGAATCCAAGGATAGGAATCCTCTAGTTGGTATCCACATGTGCTCCATGTATCTTCAGACCTCAATGAAGGAGTCTCTAGGTGATAGCATGGAAGATCCTTGAACTTTTGATGTCTGCCTTCAATCACCTTGAGAATTGCTTCCAAAGAGTTCACCTTTATCTAGTAGAGTAGGATCTCTCTCATTCTTGAGAGTGTTTTTGGATAGGGAAGAGTTATCTACGCTCAAGCGATTTTCTCCAAGGGTGTTGTGTACACAACGATTGGTTAGTCGGTCGAATGACCCCTTAGATAATATAGATAATAATAACATAATGGGGAATGTAATTCACTGGGTAATAATAAATAATTATCATAGGTTCCATTACTTAATTTATTATTCCATGTGAAACCCCATGTCAAATAATAATATCAATGCTATTATTTACATGACATGTGCTTAAATTGCACGTTATATTTAAATATTATTTAACCAAATAATATTTAATATTATTTCTCACTAGACCCATAATAAGGTCTGCCAATCCTCCTCAATTTTATCAGGCCTTGATAATGAGTATTTATTTATTAAATAAATATAACTGCATTATTCACTGATAAATAAATATTTTTTCCACAATATATTCTCTCAAATAACTAACAACAAAATAAATGTGACCAGGAATACTTGAAAATTTATTAAACCACAACCGGGAATAATATTTATTTAACTTTTTTAATAAATAAATTATTTAACTCATATATTGGCTACACTTAGTGTCTGACCCTCTAGGCCTCTTTCACATTGGCATTAGGTGGGCTTGCTTAAAGTCAAATATTACTTTCTAGAAATGGTTCAAGGCACCCAAGAGAAAGAATTTGATGTTTCAATGACATGTTGCCTCGTATGGAAGCTTACCGTGTAATATAACCTCTTTGTCCTGATATCTCCAATCAAGCAGGTTGCAAGCAAGCGCCATCAACCCAAGTGTTCGATTTATCATTCTTTGACTTCCTGTAATTGAACTTTCCTAGAGAACACCATGTCCATGGATTTTGTTAGTCTATATCATTTCCATCAAAGGGACTGAGATATCTAGATCCATAGAAGTGACGAATCCTTTCTCACATTATTTATTAATGAAGTATTACTCATGACACACCCAACATATCCTACCTCGCTGTGAACATCTTTCTTCATGGTTATCATTAATACATATAAGTGTGTGATTCATAATACCCATTAATAATAATCTTAAATTCTAAGGACTAATACACACATCCAAATATAGGAACATCCAATGACATTTATGAATGGGGATTTCCTACTGGCGGGTCTTGTTCTCATAATATCCTCTTGGATATTACTATGGGAGCACACCATGGGAAGGTGACTCCAAGTTTCATGAGTCCCCACCCTTGATATCCTGTATAATTTGTGTCTCATCAAATGATATCATCCTTCCATAGAACATATATTCAAGAATAGTGTCATGACACTTCCTGGTTCTCATCATAGCAGGGATCATCTATGACCTTTTAGTGCAACAGCTATTCTTAGGACATTATCACATACTATGTGACGTAGAAGAACAGTCATGATGTGATAAGGAGTTTATTAATATTCATCCAATTAATACTGGTTTATCATAAAGTACAAAGAAATTGGTTTTTAGGGAAAAAATCTAATAATATTGACATGAAATTATGGGACAACCACCATTGAGATATTTTTAATGTGTACGCCTAGACAACACATCAATCTAATATGCGATGTGGTCGGAATAACTTGATAAACAGTTTGTAAAGGATCCAAAGCCTTTAAAAATGTTTTTCATGGGGGGGGACTAGGAAAATGACATCATATTTCCATGAAATTAGATAAAAATGAATATAGAATAATTTTTGAAATGTAGGAATCGACAACCCATCATTCTGAATAACATTTTTTCTAGGATGCTCGTAAATACATTTTTAGTGTTTTAAAATAATAAAACGTGTATGTAACAATAAAAACCATATAAATTTATCTACTATTGACTTGAAATAATGGGAAAACTGTCATTGAATTATTTTTTATGTGTACGCATAGACAGCACATCAATCCGACTTGTGGTGTGGTCAGAATGACTTGGTAAAATGTTTTTAAAGGAACCAAAGTCTTTAAAAATGTATGTATGGTGGTAAAAATAGAAAAAAAAATGGATTACCATGAAATAATAGGTTATCAACCATATATTTATTGGTTAAATTTAATAACTGATGACGCATAATTATGAGTTACAGTTTTCCCAAGATGTCTATAAATGTTTTTTTAGTGTTTAAAAACACTAAAACATGTGTATAATAATCAAAATCATATAAAACAATCTCATATTGACATTAAATCATGGTAAAATCACTTTTGAGTTATTTTTGATGTGTACACATAGACAATACATCAATCTGACATACGGTGTGGTTGGGATGACTCGGTAAATAGTTTTTAAAGGTATCAAAACCTTTAAAAACATGTGTTGGGGGGTCATAACTAGGAAAAATACATCATAATTCCATAAAATCTGGGGAAAACAAATGTAGATTTATTTTATAAATGTACAAACCAACAACACATCATTTCAATTTACGGTTTTTCTGATATGCTTGTAAATGCGTTTTTAGTGTTTTAAAACACTAAAACGTGCATGTAATGGTCAAAACCATAGAAAACAACCTTATAATAACATGAAATCATGGTACAACCACTTTTGAGTTATTTTTTATGTGTATGTGTAGACAACACATCAATATGACATGCTTTGTGGTCAGAATGACTTGGTAAATAGTTTTGAAAGGTACCAATGCTTTTAAAAACGTGTGTCGAGGGGTTAAAACTAGTAAAATGATATCGTATTTCCATGAAATTAGTGGATAATGATCGTATATTGATTTTGTAAATGTAGGAACTGAAATTATACCATCTTGAGTTATGGTTTGTCTGGGATGTTCATAAATGCATTTTTTGTGTTTTAAAACACTAAAACGTGTGTGTAATGGTCAAAACCATATAAAATGACCTTAGGTTGATGTGAAATCATGGGAAAACCACTATTGAGTTATTTTTTATGTGTAAATGTAGACAAAACATCAATCTAATGTGCATTCTAGTTATAATGACTTGGTAAACAATTTTTAATGGTACCAAAGCCTTAAAAAACATGTGTCGGGGGGTCAAAACCAGAAAAACGACATTGTATTGATATTAAATCATAGTTCAATGACTATAGATTTATTTTGAAAATATAGTATCGGACGACATGTCATTCTGAGTAATAATTTTTCTAGAATTCCCGTAAACATGTTTTTAGTGTTTTAAAACACTAAAATGTGTGTGTAACGGTCAAAAGCAAAGAAAACGACCTCAGATTGACATTAAATCATGATAAAAATATTGTTGAGTTATTTTTTAATTATAATACATGTTTTTATATCAAATCCTTTAAAATTTGTTTATTAAGTAAATTTCAAACTCAACGCAAGTTGATTTAAAAATTAATTAGAATGTTATATACTTATGCCTTTTTAGTTTCAAGTGTTGAATAATATCTTAAATAGGTTAGTTTATGTTTTAAAAGTGTTTTTCATGATATATTATTTCTTTTATGTTAAAATTTAATTTTTTTTTATTAACAAAATAACAAATTTTATGTGTAACATTCTGAATATATTATGTGTCTTTTCTCTTTTTCATTTTTTTCCTTAAATGTTCTGGTTTTTATTATTGTGACAGATGTTGATAGTGGGCAGTAGGTTGACCATTTTGATTCATGTATTCTTCATAAGGTAGCCATATTGTTTATTAGTTTCCATGGTATGTTTAATTTTTATCAATTATTCTACTATAATTCTGGTTTATTATGTTCATTTTTAATTTTTATCTTATTTTTTGTTATAGTTTATGAGATGATGTGGATGGTTCCAGTTGATGATATGGTGTAAAGTCATGTGGATGCAACATAGGTCATGGGGTGGACTTATATTGGGTTTGTATTGTTGTTAGACATATTTTATATGTATATATTGACGATTGAGGTATGGGTATACTAAGGTTATCAGTTTACTGAGTTTATGGTGAATGAGATTATGGTTACTGTGGATGTATGATGTATGATGTATGTATGATGAGTTTACTATGCATTTTTTTAGTTTATTACATGTTAGAGTTTTTATATTTATATTTTTTTTGTTAAATATTCTTAAAAAATAATTTTTGATATAAATATTTAGGGGTAGTTTTTATAAATCACCACTAAATAAATAACTAGAAATCTTAATTAGTAGTGGCTACTATTAACCACTAATAAACATAACTATCACTACATATATTAGTGGCAGTTAGGTTAATTTTATCTATATTTTTTGGTTAATTTTAAAAAAACCACCACTAAATAAAATCTAAATCGCCGCTACATGATTCAAAAATGACACATACAGAAACCAACATTAAAAGAAAAAAATCATCGCTAAATGAATGTCGACCGTGAAATACACTATGGTTTTAGAAACAGCTGCTAAATAATTTAGCAAGGGTTTAAACCACCACCAGTTGTAAAAAAATCATTGTTAATGCCTAATTTTTTTATAGTGAGTCACACAATAATCAACCCTTCTTAATGTGGTTCTTGATCAAAAACTACATCAGGAGCTTTGGAAAGTGGTGAGGTGAGAAGATTAACTTCCACTACATATGAATTAGATAATCTGGGCAAGATAATCTAGATAGGAGATCTATAAAATAAGGTTTCATTCATATTTTGGAAGATTTGTAATGCTCTACTAACATAAATTGAGATTCAGTGTTGTGGTATTTGATTGGCATAAAAATGTATCAACTACTATGATTTTAAAGGATATTTTACACCATATTTGTTCCTTCATGGTGACTATTTTTGGAAAATTAAACTTGGTTTTCCTCTACAAACGAACCTACCAACACTGATACAATGGTGGATGATCAATTTCAAATATGGTTTTTTAACGTGTTTGGGTTTGGAAGCTTGGGCGGCACCTACTACACCAGATCTATGGACTTGTATTTTCTCCCTATTTTTAATCCTTTGTTTTTGTGTGTATTTTATACCTATAAATAGGGTATGTTTTGTGCATTGTAATAAAATTCTGAGTTAAGAAAAATACCATTATTTATAATGTGTTTGTATTGTGATCAACTCCGTTGATTTGTGTCTATGCGGTTATGTTTTCCACTACCTAAATCCACATTCATATAGGTGGTCAATATCTGGTACATGCTTTCCAACATGACAGATAATCACATTAATAATGGTTCTTTCAATCTCTTTCTATCAAACTAGTTTCTTAATATTAACATGTCTTCATTTGAAGTCTGATTATCATGTGTTGTCATCATGCCAAGATGTTGGTATAAGAAAGAATTTCATGCGTGTCATGTGTCTTACCCATGTGGATTCAAGTGTAAATTGGGTGAGATGAAATTCCCCTGAAACTGGCTTTAAACTCACTTTATGGATGTGTGGCTTTATGAGAGGTGACGGCTTAGTCAGGGCTCCACGCAACTAGTTATCTTAGCATACACCATCTAGTTGGGATCGAGTAACCCTATTAAAATGGATAAAATAGATCTATTTAATGGATTATTCCTTATTAAGGATCATGAATCATTCTAAATTATGCTGATATGGACTCCTCCCTCATCATCAACTTCATGAAAATTGTTGGTCCCCCACATTGGAAGGCGACCAGAATCATCAGAAAATATAGGCAACTTATAGATGTTCACACCCAAATCCAACACACATAGAAAGAGGGAAATATGGAAGGTGTGTCAGTGCATTATACAGTTGACTATGGGGAGGGATAAGGGTTTTATTATTCTTAACTCTCACCCTCTACCTTGTAAAATAATTATTTTTGGGGATTTCTTGGGGCTCTACCCCTTCAGACCTTCAAAACTAGTGTATTTTTCATTCGATCCCTAAATAAATCTTAATAAAAAAATTAAGCTTTAGAGTATTGGATATTATTGGATGATGTGAATACATGTATTAAAATGGTTTTGGTGAGACATATTTTGAAAACTTCTAAACTTCTACCCTGGAAAAGAAAGGAACTTAAAGAGCATGTGTTAAAGTGAGTGATTGTTGAAAGCTAACAATTCACACCTATCATAGTAAAGCATGGGGTTTGAAGTTATATTTTTAAATGAGTGACTACTCAATTTATGCATGATAATGATAAATAGTGATTATTTAACTAAATTTAATTATTATCTTTTATGGCTTTTGTGACATCTCTGCCTTGGTTCACTCAAAATAGTAACTAGAATGGGTCGTCAATGTACCTCAGGCACACCTCCCCATACTTCATAGGATGTTGTCCAGCAATTCAGGTCTATGTTTGTATGGTGAGGAGACTATACTCACATATCATAGTGATAAAATAGAAAAAAATAATTATAATCATATACAACGTCTAGAAATAACAATAAAAATGAATATAGTAAAGTACTAATAAATAATCAACCTTAACTCATGCCATATCAAAACCCCTCAAAATAGTATTGAGTCCTAGCCTAATCCCCAACCTTCATACTACATCCTAGAAGTTCAAATCAATCATCAAACATAGGGAATTTTCCCTTTTCTTGTCCTGTAAACATGAAGTTTGCTCAGATACCAAATAGCAACCTGAGTAGGGTGTAAGTACAACTCAATAGTTCACCTCCAAAAATGTCTATAAGTATATTCATTATGATCAAAAAATTTCATGTTTATGTTCATAATAAATAAAGGAAATCAAAATAAATAAACCATGCTGATTCCCAAATTCCAAGGTGACACCCTGAATCGACCATGCTTACTTTGGCCTAAGTTGGACGTCTCTATCCATAAAGCATTAACGGATATAAATTTAGACCACTCGGGGTTAATCCTAGGTATTTAAAAGAGACCAAGAAAAATTGTTCACCCTTATTAAGATGATCTTAAGTGGTCCATGTAATCAAGAAACATTGTCAATTCCTATGAGGATGATCCTAGATAAAGTGACCAAACAACACTATTGATTCTTAAGAGGATAGTCTCGGATAATCAATGTAATCATGAAACACTGCCAAACCAAAGGGTAATCGCCCTAGTGAATTCCAAATTAGTAGGCATCATCATAAAACCCTATGGAAATAGTCTAATGCATTCTAAATTAGTATGTGTTATCATCAAACATGGGGGGAATCTCCCTAAGGCATTCCAATAGTATTAGGTTCCATCATTGAACCTAAGGGAAATCTCCCCAAGGCATTCCAAAAGTCATCATAATTAAAGTATACAAGCAATCCATTAAAAATTTAATTTAATTCAATTACATCGATCCCCACATATTAAACAAGTACTTCTGGTCCTTGAGCATATTTGAGGCATCCCTAACCACATAGATGGTCAATTTCTTAATCCAAGATACCCTTAGAGTTGACCCTTTAATTACCCAAATTATTTCCCAATTCAACTTCATCAAAAGTGGTGACTAAAGTATCAATTACACACACACACAATTACATCTTAAGTTTAAGTTTCCCTTAAGGTCACCTCTATAATTTCCCAACTCAATTTCCAAGATCCAGACCACCCTATGGGATGAAAAAGATATGGTCTACTCACCAATGAGCTATTAGTTTCCCCTTGATAGGTTTGACTCTGTGAGGGCATAGTGGAGGTGTGAAACACCTCAAATCACACAAAAATGGAGAAAAATGGACGAACATAGGGATTTTAACGTGGTTCGACTTGAAGCCTACATCCTTGAGAGAAACAGGGGGACAATTTATTTCTCTCTCTCTGGATATCGTTGGAGGAATCACACACAAATTATACACCATAGTTCATGGGAATCAACTTAATTTTATAAATATGAAAAAAAAAATTGTTCCCTAGTGGTGGGGTTGTTCATCTGCACTTGAGAAAAATCACCATCGTCGGCTGCTCATTCCATCATGTCGGTTGTCATCCACTGCACTGCCCACCATGGAAGCACATGCAGTGTGGAGTAGTTTCTGACAAAGGAGACTTCAAAAATGGGATTATCCCCCACAAATATCCCCCTAATGACCAATTTGGGGTAGAAGTCAGAACTGCAGTATCCTTGCAGGTGTTGAAAACTTTATCAGTAAATCGAACATGCTTTTCACACCAGATGACATGGCACTTCCACTATCTTCAATCGATCTCAGGATGACTACGGTTCCCATCAAATGATACAAACATTGGGACTCTTTCCCAGTAAAAATAATTGTATCCCCATGTGATACTTTCAACACTCCACCTACTATAGAAATATTTAACCCTTTCGCATCGAGTCTACATAATGATACCAAGTTCCATATCATCCATAGAATGAATTTCATGTCATCCAGTTTATATACTGCTCCATCGGGTGTCTTCAATTTCATCATCACAACTCCTTGAACATTGCATGTTGACCCATCACCAAGCCTAACAAAATCTCACACCTACTGAAAAGTATGAAATTCACCTTTTGTCATACATATGTGTGCCCAGCTCCTCGAATCCAAAACTCATCCTTCTTCCTTTGGATTTTGAGCCCGCTCATTCTTCCTTTTTAAAAATCATCATTCCTACTTCATGTGACCATATATTTTATAGTAATGACACTACACATATCCCCATTCAATTATCTTATCTGAGTGCGAGCTTCCCAATGTCAGGTAGATTTCATCATTTTTCGATAATTCTATGATGTTCACATCCTTCTCTTTGTCTTTTTCTTTCCCAGCAACATACCGTTTGCGCTCTCCACAATCACTTTTATAGTGACCCTTTTTCTCACACCAAAAACATGTGATTTAACTTTGATCACATCCTCTAGATTTTTGCCTCCATTCTTTACCTCCTGAATTTCGATGTCATCTCCTCCCATGTTGATCATCTCGTATCACCATGATTTTCTCACCTGAATGCGTCGCAAGTCTTCAGAACACCTATGAATATTGAAGTGACATCATCACATCATCTAGCTTCAAATTTTCATTCCCCATGAGCAATGCAGTCAAAAGTGCATCAAATGAATTTGGTAGAGAAGACAAAAGTAAAAGTGCTTTGTCTTCCTCTCCGACCTTCACACGTAGCCCCAATAATAGTGTCAGGATTTTTTTGAATTCATTGGTGTCATCCAAAAAATTCATTCCTTCATCCATATGCAATTGGTATAGTTTATTCTTTAGGAATAGTTTTTTGGCAAGATATTTTTCCATATATTGCTACTCCAACTTCTTTCATATCTCCTTCGGTGAGTTCTCGTCACTGAGAACTTTACCTCATTCATCAGACACAATCGAATTATGTTGATGACCAGCATCTCAAGCTCTTGTTAATCATCATCACTGGTTCTCTTGGGCTTTTCTCAAATCAACAGTCTGATCATTCCCTACTGCACTAGAATATCTTTCATCATGCTTTGCTACAATCCAAAATTATTTCGACCATTGAACTTCTCGCTATCAAATTTTGGTAGAGCACCGCCACCATCCATCGTCGATGTCTCAAAATATGTTCACCACTGTCAATGTAGAACCCCTTTGAAACCACCTACTAGAATGTGAATTTTGAAAAACTAAATGTACGGTTGTGTCTAGAATAGTTGAAATAGTGGGAATCGACTCTTGGATCGCCAAAAACAGAGTCTGATAGGACAAGATATCCCCAAAACAAATTGAATAGTCCAGATCACCTGATGACATGGCGATGACATAGTGCTGACATGGCACACTAGAGTAGCTACCAGAATCATGTCTTAATTTTCACTGGCATCGTGAACAATTCTGTCTTCTCTGGCACAGTCTTACTGTTCACCTACAGTTTGACCCGAACTTTTACCGGCTCTACAAGGCTTGTTTCAACTCTGTTTTCAACGCCGCTTGTGCCGTTGAAATCGTCTCATCATATTATTCATGGATCTAGTCTCGGAGAAAATTTCCAACCACTTTCAATTTTTCGGTCATCGGAAAACTCACATGTCTATTCTCTGTTTCAACTCCGCTTGCTCCAGATCCCTCTAATACCACTTATAAGGGCGCAGTGGACATGCATGACACCTAAAATCACAAAAAAAAAGAGAAAATGGATGAACATGAGGATTTTAACGTGGTTCACCTTGAATCCTACATCCATGGGAGAAATAGGGGGCCAATTTATTTTTCTCTCTTCGGATCTCATCAAAGTAATCACACAAAAATTACACACCACAGTTCATGGGAATTAATATCGTTTTATAAAGATGAATAAAAACAACTATTATCTGGTGGTTGGGTGGTTCATCTGCCCTTGAGAAAAATCATCGTCGTCGACTGCTCATTCCACCATGTCGGCTTCTGTCCACTAAACTGCCCACCATGGAAGCACTTGAAGTGTGGATTAGTTATCGAAAAAGGATACTTCCAAAATGAGAGTGGTCCCCACAAATTTTATGTTTTATAGGCACTTGATATTCATTTATAATTTTTAGGTTAAGCACATGACGTGTTAGCATGACCACATATCACATACATAAATAAAATAAAGAGACCTTGAGTGAAAATATTATAAACCCCCTACCTTATACTGGGTATAAACATCCACTTATCCAATATCAGCCTTTGATTCAAGATAATATAGTAGACTTGCCTTAATCTCTTGATCGTAGCTAATAGTAACTAATTTAGTTGACAAATGAGATAGAAATCCCTCTTAAAGGGGAAGAACAACAAGGGGAGGGGTGTTCAGTCACGTACTGGCCAAGAGGTCCCCCTTCCTCTAATTTGAAACACCCCCTTCCCTTAATTAATTAATTAAAACTTAAAAAAATGAAAATGGGGTTTTTATGGTGAGAACACTTCATTTACACCATGAGTTTTTGGGGAAAGGGGCTCCTCCACACCGCCCATCGATTTCATAGTGTAAAGAAATTCTTCACACCATGAACTGGCTGAAAACCTCCCTTCTTTCTAGGAAACCACTTATGAGACACTCCCAACCCCCTGTAACCTTCATAAATGATTTAATTCACATATTTTATCAAAATTTTAAAGGACCCATAATTTGAAAAGGGTTTGAATTTTAAACCTTTTCATGAATAAAAAATTAATAAATAATGAGTTTCCTGTTATTCATATGAAACAGGGTGTTTCTGGTGTTTTGAGAAAAGGGGTATTTTTTATTGTTAGTTTGAGAAAGTGTGGAGTTTTTTAAATAGAATTTTTCTAGGAGAGAATGTGGTTTATAAACTATTTCATTAAATATTTAATTGTTTTGGAGTTTCATGGAAAATTGTTATATAATAAACTCATTTGTTCCTTGGAAGAAACCTACCTCTACTACAACAATATAGAATTTATGACTTCAATTTGGTCTTCTTGACATGTGTGGATTTGAAGGATTGATTGGCACCTATTGCAACCCAAACATTGGACTTTTATTTTCCCTATTTTACTCCATTTGTTTTTTGTGTTAGTTTGTATCCCTATAAAAGGATATGTTTTGTGCATTATAATTTTAATTTCAATACAAGAAATAAATATAATTCTACCACTAATATATTTGTGTTCATGTGATCACCTCTAGTGATTTTCATCTGTGCAGTTGTGTTTGCTGCTGCATAATCCTCCTTTAGTGCTATCAAAGGGAGATTGAACATGGGATTGTGAGATCTGCTTTCATTATGCTACCAAAAACAACCTTTATTGGTATCAGAGGGTTTGAAGGTGATTTGAGTTTATGGAGAACTGTGAGATCTACAATTGATCAACGGTTGTGGCGTCGAAAGAAGATAAATGTTAATAGTTCACCCAATTCTCACTTCATGTGGTTGGTGTTTCCATCCAACCTTTTTTTTATCTGTATCTTCATTATTCAAGCTTTGAAATTGGGAAAAGGTTTCTCTCTTTTTATTCCCCATGTTGTTTTTTGTCTCCCTTTATCCATCACTTTCTAAATTTCCAAAGTTAATTTCCTCCCACACCTCCCTTTTCAAATTATCAATTATATCCTTTATTTTGTAACCATGCATTATTTTTTTCTTAAAGTCCAAGTTCCTTTCTTATACCAATATCTCACACCCCACCTTTACTTTCTCTTATTATTTCAAAAAAAATCCTTTATTTAATTGTATTATGAGAGAAAGGAAAAAAATTGCCATTTTTAATTCAAAAAAATAATCATTCTTCAATTCTAAAAAAACAAAGTCTCAATTTTGAAAAAAATTTACAATAAGAAATATCCAAAGAAATTAATTTCTTGGAAATAAAATTCTATTTCTTCAATGATATCTTCGACTTATATCTAGACGCCGATGAGGATGATGGACGCCCCCATCTTCATCTATCTCATTCATGTCTCTTATCTTGAAGTTTAATCAATCATATGTACCTGAAGCCACCGAAGAACTGGAATTGTTATCCAATGCAAAAGATTTCTTGAAATTTGAGACCTTGGCCGATTTTGTATCCAGATAACCATCCTCTGGTTCAGGATTCCTAAAGTGTTAGAGCCCAGTGTCGGTTCTCCAAATGAAAAATAGTGGCACCTCTTTCTAGTGTGTCCAAGTATTAGTGAAGGCCCAGAGCAAGGGGTTGTTTCAAAGAACCTGAACCTGAGGTAGAGGATTCCATGGATGAGAATATGATCCTAGAAGAGGATTACAAGGTGGAATAATTCCAAATCAAAGCAATAAAATCTAGTTTATTTTATATTGAAGTTATTTTGTTCCTGTGATCACCTCTAGTGATCTACATATCTGGTTCTGCATGCACTTTTGAATTTACTACACCTAATAACTATGGTGAATTCAATATATTTTCTTTTCATCCACCCATATATGATGAAATTTCATGGGTTACAAGGAAAATGAGTTTAAGGGGGGATGTTGGATAATAAACTTGTTTATTCCTTGGACGACACCTACCTCTACTGAAGTAATAGAGGATTGACGATTTCAAGTTGGGATACTTGATGTGTGTGGATATAGAGGATTGGGTGGTACCTACTACAACCCAAATTTTGGAATTTTATTTTCTCTATTTTCCTTATTTTTTTTTTGTTGTTAGTTTGTATCCCTATAAAAGGATATGTTTTTTTCATTGCAATATTAATTCTAGTTCAAGAAATAAATATCATTCTTCAAATGCTATATTTGTGTTCATGTGATCACCTACAGTGATCTGCATCTATGTGGTTGTGCTTGTTGCTACATAATCCTCCTTTAAAAATGTGGGTTTTAACTAAATAGTGTGATATTTTGGATTTTAATATTTTGGTTTTGAATTTTTTTTGATAAATTAATGTTTTGGATAAAATGGTTTTGATTTATCATTGTTGGTTAGGATCGCATTTTTTGGACTTTATCATGCATGAATATTTATTGGAGTCATTATGGAAATCCTAATTAGTTCATACTTACCCCAAATTCATTCACTTTGGTCTAAATATAAGCATGATTGGTCATGATGTTGGTAAAGTAAAGGTCTTGTACTTTGTCAATCAAGAGTGGTAGATCCATTGTAAGGACTTGGTGGGAGGAGTCAATGTCTTGGACAAGAGTCAATTTTATTTACTTGGTGTGGCTTGACTCAACCCAATAATTTATTCTATCCCCAAACACTAGTTTCTAGTCTTTATCGATTAATGGGATGTGTTTGAGGTCATGTGTCACTCCTATTAGGATCCCAAGATTTAGGTCCTTGGTCGGTCTCATAACATCAATTGTGCCCAACCATGTAAAATAGTTTAATTAAAAAAACAACATGATTTTAAGATAAGATACCATAAACAAAGTAACATGGTAAACATCCTTCAAAAATAAAACTGATACATAATTAAAAAAATTCAAAAAAATAGGTTTTTAAACATTTCAAATGATTTTACAAACTATTTTACACTATGCAATTCAATGCACAAAAGAAAATTTTAAACTAAGTCTATTTTTAAAATAAAATCTATAGTTTTTTACCATTTCCAAAACCATTTTAGATTAACTGACTATGCATAAATAAGAATCAAAGTTTAAAGTAAAAAAGTATTAAGTCTGAAATTTTAAGAAAACACTCTTTCACTAATCCAAATAATATATAATGGATCAAACTATTACTAAATTAATTTGAAACCAAGTTCATTATTTTGAAAAATCATTTTAATAAATCCCCATACATAGTTACCTAAATCCCACTTCATTTTATATAAAACAAAATTAAAGAATGGCAAAATTAGGTATTATTTTTTTTAACTACTTTAAAATAACTCTTAAAACCTCCACCCCAAAGTATATAAAACATAACTTTACATAAAACATAAAATATTTATTGGCTAAAATAATTTATGAAAAGATAAAAACCCTTTTATATATTAAAATAACAATTTCAAATGATTATAAATGATGAATACCTAGTTTGGTATGATACCTTAAACAACAATCAAAAACATATCAAACTAATTTTAAAACATCCCAAGGAATCAAATTGCTTTAAATTACACCTATATTTTCATCATAAAGATAAAAAATCTTTGAAAATATAATTGAAATAGTACATGAATTCTTTAAAAATATATAAATCACACACCCTCATAAGCTTATAAAATAGTTTTTGAGATGAAAAATCATTAAAATATGATTTTAAAAACAAAACCATAATAAATCATTTCCATTTTTTTCAAATGCCTCAAGAGAACTGTTATTAAACAATGTCTTTGCCAACAAAATATATATATTAAGAAGTGAAAATTAGAAACCACAAACAACAAACACACTCATCCCACTTATTTGGTCAAGTCTCATCTATCCCCATAGACAAGTACCCACTAGACATATTTTATTACATATTTGTAGCCCAAAATTCTATGTTCTTGATGATCTAAAGACCTAGCTGAATGTGCCCCAAAGTCCCTTAAATGAGATGACTCGAAAGACTGAATGAGTAGTCTGTATCATGTCATGTCACTTGTATTACATCATACTACCCTCTGTCAGTGGTTATTGCACCATTTTACCATTTTGAAAGTTAAATCCCCCTCCCACCAAGAGTCGTTGTGTCATGTTTCCATCTAGTGCACCATGAAAGTTTTGTTATAGTGGGTGCCCTAGACCCTACTTGATATTACTTTTCGATTACCATATTATGGATGTAATGAGTTATGCATTATGTAAACTCACCATTATAGTGTAGATATTTCTAAATCCATTATTAAATTGTAATTTATATATATTAATTGTCATATCAAAAGGTTATAACAGATCTCAAACTATAATGAGAACCTTGAGATACTATGACATTAATCTTAAATATATATCTTAAGGTCTAGATACATCATACTGACTGAACATAGTATACGTCTGTTTATTAGGTGTTGGGGGATCATAATCATTGAGACTTATCCTCATGAAGTTCATAGTTGGTGATCTTTAGTAGTTTATATCATGATCATGAACCCCCTAATAGGAACACCACATGTTTTGGGTGTCATTGAATGTTACTATCTATGGACATATGTATTGGTCACCAAACTTGGTATCATTATTAGTGTGTGAAAATTGATTGTGTACTTTGATGCAAGGAAAAAATAATGATAATGAAATCATGGAGAGGTAGCTTGTGTTGGGTATGTCATTGGTGGTATGACATTGGTTGAATGGTCAAGATAGAATTTTTCACTTCTGAATTGAAGAAGTAATATCTCGAGTCAGGTTGATCAGGATGGTAGTACCTCTATAAATACATGGTCATGGTAGTGGAAGGTAAAATCATCCAATTAGATCAATAATAATAAATAAAAAAAGGATAATGAAACAAGTGTGTGTCTTGTTTATGAGATATCTAAAGATAAAGAGATTATATTACACAGTACATGTTCATAGGTTGGTTATTGTTGATATGACTAGTCCTTATCTCTTTAGGGACCTTGATGGGTTTTTAGACTCCACTCCTGGTCTATGAATACTATTCACTACTATCATGATAAGGGCCTAGAGGGTCGCACATAATAGTGTATTCAAGAATCTTCCCTGTTCTGTTAAATAAGGAAATACGACATGCTGGGCTCCACCATGGGGTCTAAGGGTTATCCAAATATTTATGATCACTGATGAATAAATAAATTCATTATTATTCAACTATAGAATAATTAGGTTGAATTTATTTATTAAAAGTATTTAAAAGTGTTTAAGTAAATACAAGGAATAATATTATATGAATGAATACTATTTTAATATTCAAGGTTCATTTAATATTAGTAGGAATTTTTTCCCCCACACGTGGTTGGGGTGGCAGGGTGTTGGGGTGTGGGGCGCTGTTCGTGGGGCACTGGTCACAGAGTCGAGTCCCCGGTCCATGTTTTCTTATAGCATGCATATATAATGGAAGTTTTTTTAATAGTAGCAGGAATTTAGAGTCGAGTTAAATGGCTTGGGATTATCACGTAATATATTTAATATAGATTAAAATTATGTGACAAAATATAAATAATATTTATAATGAAGTTAGTTCATTATAATTAATTTTTTATTACTTATTTAGTGGGAGTTTTATTTCCGAGGGTTGGGAAACCGTTCCAGATATTTTGAGCCACCCACTATATAAAAAAGAGGATAGTCTCATTCCAAGTATGATTCATTCATTCAGAATGAACATCACTCTCTCCTCCTTCTTATTAAAGAGATAAGGTCTTTAGTGAAATAATCAATCCATGATGCCTTCGATGGATTGAAGGCACAGGATTGTGGTGATCGTCGCAAGGCTAATGGATTCGTCGAAGCTCCGCACTAGCACCCAGAATTCAATGAATTGTGAGCATGAAGATTCTTAGAGAATGTGTTCATGATATAGAGGGGTTCAGATTTGGATCCTTCGAGCATAATTTTCCAATTATGAGTTACAGTTGAGCGCGCTTCGATTTGGAACAAGGTACTCACTCATTTTATTTTCTATGCTCTAATTAATTCACATGAGATCCTAGGACCGTATCAGAGCTCAGATCACCAGAGATGACAAGTCCTGTCACTCTGATGACATTTTTTTTAAATCTTTAACCCACTAGATTCCACTACATACCCCAATATCTTAAATTCATATCAGATTGATCATAGGGATTTTTGGAGCCAAGAAAATTAAATTATCTTTCAATTTAAGTAGAGGGTTTGAAATTGGTCCCAATGGATCCTACCATGATTTGATCCAAGGTTGAATAGGAAAGTTACAGCCATCCAAAAAAATTATGGATTGAAATTAGTTTTTATTTTGATATATTAAAATTTTGGTTTTTAAAATATGACAAACAATTTATATTTTGTTCTTTTAATTTCCTGGTAGTCGACCAACTGAAATCCAATGGCTGGATTCGATTAGGCTGTGAAATTTGATTCCATCGTGATGGAATGAGATAAAAAAATACAATATAATTTTTTGATTTTTAAAATACTTTGTGGTATGACTAAACAAATAAAATAAAAGGAGAAAAAATAATTTGCAAGTGATTGCTTTTCAAATGTCTATAGTGGGCGTGACTTGGGTACAAAAAACACAAAAAAGGTCGACACTCCCTTGTATGTTTTCAAAAGCCTATTTTAAGCTTTTATTAATTCAAAAAAAATACCTTCCTTATCAGGGAATTATCTCATCATGTAAAACCCTAATATTTCATAGTAATTTATTTTCTTTAAATTAATTTAATAGTTTGCGCTACATGCAACACCGAGTTCGAGTGCACCACGACTTACCAAACTAGCCGTTCAAAAAGAAGTTACAAATAGTATAAACTGAATTTGGAATTTTATATACTCCATATAATTTTAGAATCCATATTAAGTGTTTTTTATACATAATATAAGAACAAATTCATTTTTCAGATAAAAGAAGTATTTTTCAAAAAATGCAATTTTACCACCTTTTAATGGAAACCTCTTTTTAAAACCAATATTTGAAACTTTTATATATTAAATTTAATGAAATTAAATTCTTATTTATAATTGGGACATAAAAATTTATTTTGGATAAATTTTTGGTACTTTTCTGATAACTTTTATATTTTGATGAATACTGAAAAATACTAAATTTTAATTGAAAGAAACTTTTTTAATCGAAATAATTTATAGTTTTAAATTTTGAATTTTAATGGTTTGGAAGTATAATTAGATTATATTTTTATCATTTAATACAATTTAGGTCATTATAAGTAAATTCACATTTAAATTTCACATAAAAACATGTCAATCTTTTGATAGTTTTTACTTTTTAAAAACCCGCTTTTCGGTTTTGACAAAGGGAATTAATTTTAAATTAATTAATGAAAATTATATGTTTTGAATTTGGTAAAATATAATTCATTTTTGAATTTATATTATCAAAATTATCTTAGGGTAAATTTTTCATATTTTTCTGAAAACATTCAATTTTTTATGAATAGTGAAAAACACTGCGTTATTGTTTAAAACTGACTTTTTATTTACATAATTATTTATTTTATTTAAATTTATTTTAAGTCAAAATGGATATATAATACCTATATAATATTTATTTAATTAATTGGAGTCATTTTATAGTAAAATTATATGTATAAAATTTTATTGAACTTTTTACCGTCTTTTACCCATCTTCTAGGAGCATTTGCAAATTTTCATAGAACTTAATTTTACCGCTTCTGTAAATTGAATTTCAAAAATCTGTGAGATTTCCATTGTTCACCACTTATTTATTGTATGTGGTGTATTTTGTACACCCATTTGATATATATTATCAGGATTCTATTTATATTCATGGAATTATGTGATTCATTTGGTGGTTATTAACTTTTGGTCATAAGACATGACTGATTACAACGTGGTAAGGGGTTTTCATATCACTTTTATTCCCATGAAATTCATGATATATTTTTCACTATTACCTTTTGTGTCATGTATGTACTTCCCATGATTGTATTGTTTGCATAAAATACTTTAATTTATGGGTATTTACATCATCATTGGATGACACTTCTTTCATGGGGTATATGTTTTGTATGTTACCAAATAGGTAAGGGAATTTCAAATTTCAATTTCCACTCATTTGATTTTACGAAAACTTCATTGATTACTTTAATCCAATATTATGTGTGAAATCACTATTTATTTACTTATGTAGCAATTTCCACTCCCCTTTGTGGGGATATACTTTTGGTACACATAATCACTCCATTGATAAATTCTCAAGTCATCGATATAAACTTGATAAGAGTAATTTTAACTCAATTTATATTCATTGAGTTAAACATCCAAGTCATTGGTTTTGTTTTTATGAGAATATGTGTGAATTTCCTCTAATTGATTTACACTAAATATCCAATCATATTGAGGGTATTTATATTTATCGCACATAATTATGTCAATGATTTATCCTTAACCTAAGGATACGGTTTTTATAAAGGAGTTTATCTCAACTTACAATCCATTGAGACTTTTTTTTTATTCACCAATTCACTTTTATTTGGTGTATATACTATACTTGGATATAGTATATCATGAATCCCTTTATTCTCATGATATTATAAAGTTTTTATTAGCTCAATTTTTTGTATTTAAGCGTCTCTCATTTGTTTAGGAACTCTAACTAAAATATCATTTAAAATGTTTTAAAAATATATTCTTCTAAATCTTTCTAATTAATGTCCATGTTTTAAAAATTGTTTTAAGGTTTTATTTAAATGGACATTAATGTTTTAAAATTGAAATTCCTTTTAAAAGTTTCAAAGTGGAATGGTATACTTTGATTCAAAAATCTATTTTAAACAGCTTCTCAATAAATAGTGAGACTTTTAAATGTTTTCATGAAAAAGGGATATTTCTCTAAAATATTTTTACTGATCATTTTTAACTATGTCAAAATCTTTTATGGGATATTATTCTTGATCGAGGTTGATTTATTATGATACAAATATTCCATACTTTATTGAAGGTTTTGTGATATGTTTGATTGTGGATGTGTTATTTTTATACCATTCATGGTTTATGGATAAAGTATTGGATTTTCGTATGCTAGTTTAAATATAAATGTTTATGTTATATTTAAACCATTTAATATGAGGAATGCATTGGACATAGTAAGTGATGGGTGGAGCCCACTATAGCTCCTTGATGCATCGGTGGGTCTCATGAGACAAACTAGTGTCTTAGCACAAGGCCTTGAAAAAATCTTATTTGTAGTCTTGGCACAAGGCCTTGACTATGTGGTTATGAAGTCTAGAATTATGCATTCAATCATTATGAAATTGGCAATTGATATTAAATGTGATTATTTGACTAGTAGAATATCCATGTGAATAAGAAAATGGAATTATCTGATTTATCTTTGCCATATTATGATGAGGTTTAAGTTTAAAAGTCTTGTGTTCTATTGTAATACATTTTCTTAAATGTTTATCTTATTTATGAAAGTCTCCGCTATATTATTATCCTTATTGAGAATATGAGCTCACCCCTTTATTATGTTTTATTTTTCCTATGATTAAAAGAATTTTATTATGATTAAGCTATAGGAATAGGCTAAGGGATATAAGAGTGTTCAAAGGGGATACAATGTTGTTTTTTTTATTTCATGATGTAATGTAAAACTTATGTATGTATCTAGTACTTCCAAGGATACTAAATTGATCGGTCTTTTAGGACATGATTCCTTGTATAATGCCAATGTTATTTAATATTGCACCAATTCTGGGTAACTGGGGTTGGGGAATTATAGTTGGTATTAGAGTAAGTTTAGTACAAACCTTGGAAGCTAGATTTAGAGGAAAAAAACTCTGATTTGGAAACACTACCCTAAGATAGACATTGAGGATTAGTATAGAAGAACATCCAAAACTTTTGGTAATGTAAATATTATGTGGGTTTTCCATGCAATACATCCATGTCTGGATACGAGCAGGTAGAGGCGGCTCTGGAATAGATGTACCTAGGAGTGAAAACTCTAACAAGGAGTTTCGGGCTTGACCTGGGGTATCTTGGTACGTGACAACAGGCCTTACTTCACTCTTGGTTATTACACTCCTGGGGGATATACTTAGGATAATTTACATTTTCTTTACAAACTGATTTGAAGGATTTTAATATAAGATGAGAATAAATAACTTCAGTTAATCCTAAGGTGTTTTAGATTGAAAATAAGGTGTTATGATATTCTTTAAATTATTTTATGAATCACACTATGCTTTCTTGTGTTAGTCAATGGCTGGATTCTAAGGAAGTCATAGTAACATTGGACATGATGTACAAGGTGGGAACGGTGGTGGAAATAAGAAATGAAATGGAATGTTTATAGGTGTAAAATATATCATGTTCATGCCGAATTAGTTTTCCAAAAATATTATCAACAACATATATATTAACCAACTCCCAGACTCAATAAAGAAGAGAGATGTGGTGAATGATAAGAGCTCCAACAGTGCAAACCATGAAGAAAAGAAATATCAATTTCAATCATGCAAGAAATGTGGAAGGAGACACCTAGTAAAGTGTCTCTATTGAACAAAGAAATTCTTTATGTGGGGAAAGAAGGACATAAAGTAAAGAATTGTTGAGGAAAAATGAAGAGTACTATGGAAGAAAATAAAAATGATCCCAAGAATCCATTTACAGTTATTTTCCATAAATTTAGGGGACTTAGGTCTTACCTAAGAGATTGTACTATTCTATTGGATAACCTTTTGGTCAAGGATGAACCTATGTGGAAATAAATGGATGGCGAAATATTTAAAAGTATTAGTGCTCTTTGATGATGGGATTACTTTGGAAGACTTTTCTCATGTATGTGTAACCCTGCAGTTTGTTATGTGAAAATTTTATTTTAGAAAGAATTATCTTTTCTATTGTTGATATAGTTATAAATAACCATTTGGATTTATATGATCCTTGAATTTGAGGAAATTACAAGTTATTAAATTTTGGGATGAAAATTTAAGGTATGAGATAACATTTGTGGTGAAATTATGTTATGGTTATTTTGAGGAATTTTTCTCATTTTGGGAATTTTATAAAATATAGTTTTTGAAAAAGGACAACATGCAGACCGTGTGATAACCTTCCGCATCAGACAAAGCTGTGGGAGTCGAACCCACAACCGGAGTGAGATTGGGATTTATCGCCTACCACTGAACTACGTAAAGTCCCTGGTTAGTGTAACTAATTATTTTTAGTTAAATTATTTTATTGATCAATAATAAGTTGATTTGTGATCTTATGTCTTATCAAATGGATATCCTTAGTATAGGAAAATTATTTGGTGATTAAGTGATAAATGTTATTTTGGGAGATGTTCACTCTGTAGGGAACACTATATGCCAAAAGAAAATAACAATCTATGGGATTTCATTTGATAAGTAATGCACATGAGCCTCAGGCCAGTTGGTGAGGACTTGCTATGTGCATACAAGAGCCCCGAGATCAAATCCAGGTGAAGGCATATTTCTGGGGGTACTGTAGCAGTACTGTAGTAGGAACTGTTCGGTATTGTAGCAGCCGGAACTATTCATCCCTCTAGGCCTTCAGGCCACCAGTTTGGTCCTCGGGTCCTGCAAGGCCTTCGGGCCACCCAAGGCCTTTGGGAGAGTTGATTCTCAAGGCCTTCAGGGACACCTTAAGGCCTTAGGGCCACCCCAAAGCCTTCGGGCCACATGAATGTAGGCCCCAGACACACTACAAAAAAGGAGTAGCCCCAAAAGATGATTTAGAGTAGGTGAACTCACCAGAGAAGAGCCAAATGGATTTTCAGAATGAGAGGGTATGGATATGCCATCGGTACCAGCCTGTGCTTTCACGGGAAGCCTATCCAGACGGTCATGCAAAGGCGGAGAGCTACTATCAGGATGCAGATGCTGGGGAGGGGCAGTTCGTTGTAGATAGTCTGTTTGAATTCCCTAAGACCTTTAGGTCATGTAATCTCCTAAGCCTACGGTCCATGTAATCTCTGAGCCTATGGGCCTTGTAAGGGTTACCCCTCATCCTTTGAAAGGGGGATTATCAAAAATCAATAAAAATGATGGTCTTCGGGCCATTCAGGCATTTGATAAGTAATGGTGGATTTTTATCTATGTTTTTATTGTGGATTTATAACAATTTGGTTTATTTATGGAAATGATTAACCTATCATAGAGAATATGTGATTAGGTTAATTACTTTTAATTATGTGACTTTAAGAGTAGTCAATGATATTTGGAGATAAAATTTAACATAGAAGACTATGTAATCCAATTATATTAAGTTTTGGGTTTCAATATTAGTTTGGATTATATTGAAGGATTTTAAGGACAATTGGACATTTAATGGTACTTATTGATCTTTGGGTATTGTTGGTTTAATTTTAGAAATTAAGAATAGTATTTCTTTTTCTAAAGGATTATCCTTTTTGTGGATCATATGATCTTATACTAACCATTTTGGTTTTGGTTAATCACTAAAGACAAGGTAAATATATAGTTTATTCTTTTTGGATCATGTGATTATCTAGAATTTGATTCTAGTGCTTCAGGTGTGACCAAGTCATCTTGAATACTCATCATTAGAAAAAAAATGAGTTAGTGGTAAAAATTTATTAAAGGATGAAACTCTACCTAAAAAGTAAGTATATATCTTTATGTTCTTAGTCAATCTTATAAATAAATTCCTCAACATTATGAAATGTAACTTAAAACAAAAAACTTTTTCTGTTTACCTTTCCTACTAGGAAACGAATGATCGTTTATCCCATCACAAGTTTTTGGTTTTCTTGTTGTTAACTTTTTCCTGATCATGTTTTCTATCACTCTCCATCAGAACATGACACTTAGTTTATCTTCCATATCCATGTTTTCCTACATGGAATCCTAGTATGGCTTATCTTGGGTGACTTTTGTACTTATCATTATTTCTTTTAAAGTGATAGTTTTATTGACTCTTTTTTCGATGTGGGACTTTCAATGAAGTTATCAAGCCCAATTTTAAAATTTCAAGGATTAAATTTCCAAAAGGGGGAATAATGTAACACCCCAAGATTCTATAGTAAGTTATTTTCTTTAAAGTAATTCAATAGCTTGCGCTACACACAACAACGAGTTCAAGCATACCACAACTTACCAAACTAGCCGTTCAAAAAGTGGTTATGAATAGTATTAACTGAATTTAGAATTTTATATAGTCCATATAATTATAGAATCCATATTATATGTTTCTTAGAAATAATATGAGAACAAATTCATTTTATCACATAAAAGTATTTTTTTAAAAATACAATTTTACCACATTTTAATGGAAAACCCTTTTTAAAACCAATATTTGACAATTTTATATATTAAATTTAATGAAATTAAATTCTTTTTTTTAATTGAGAAATAAAAAAAATTGGATAAATGTTTGGTACTTTTCTGATAACTTTCATATTTTGATGAATACTGAAAAATACTAAATTTTAATTGAAAATAACTGTTTTAATCAAAATAATTTATAGAGTTAAATTATGAATTTTAATGGATTATATGTATAATTATATTATATTATTATAATTTAATACAATTTAGGTCATTATAAGTAATTTTACATTAAATTTGACATAAACACATGTCAATCATTAAATTGTTTTTACTTTTTTAAAACCCGCTTTTCAGTTTTGACAACGGAAATTAATTTTAAATTAATTAATGAAACTTCTATGTTTTTAATTAGGTAAAATAGAATTCATTTTTGAATTCAAAATATCAAAATTATCTTAGGGTAAATTTTTGGTATTTTTCTGAAAACATTCAATTTTCGATGAATAGTGAAAAACACTGTGTTATTGTTTAAAACCGACTTTTTATTTAAATAATTATTTATTTTATTTAAATTTATTTTAAGTCAAAATAGATATACAATACCTATTTAAGTTCAATTTAATTCATTGGAGTCATTTTATAATAAAATTAGATGTATAAAATTTTATTGAACTTTTTACCGTCTTGTACCCATCTTCTAAGAGCATTTGTAAATTTGCATAAAACTTAATTTTACCGCTTCAGTGAATTGAATTTCAAAAATACATGAGATTTCTATTTTTCACCACTTATTTATTGCATGTGGTGTATTTTATACTACCATTTGATATATATTATCATGATTCTATTTATATTCATGGAATTATGTGATTCATTTGGTGGTTATTAACTTTTGGTCATAAGACATGATTGATTACAATGTGGTAAGGGGTTTTCATCTCACTTTTATTCCCATGATATTCATGCTATATTTTTCACTATTACCTTTTTGTGTTGTATGTACTGCTCATGATTGTATTGTTTGCCTAATATACTTTAATTTATGGGTATTTACATCACCATTGGATGATCCTTCTATCATGGGGTGTATGTTTCATATGTTACCGAATCGGTAAGGGAATTTCAAATTTCAATTTCCACTCATTTGGTTTTATGAAAACATCATTGATTACTTTACTCCAATATTATGTGTGAAATCACTATTTATTTACTTATATAGTAATTTCCACTCCCCTTTGTGTGGATATACTTTTGATACACATAACCACTCCATTGATAAATTCTCAAGTCATCCATATAAACTTGATGTGAGTAATTTTAACTCAATTTCTTTTCATTGAGTTAAACATACAAGTCATTGTTGTGGTTTTTAAAAGAATATGTGTGAATGTCCTCTGATTGATTTACACTGAATATCCAATCATATTGAATGTGTTTATATTTATCACACATAATTATGTCATTGATTTATCATTATCCTAAGGATATAGTCTTTGTAAAGGAATTCATCTCAACTTACATTCCATTGAGACTTTTTGTTGTTATGTGCCAATTCACTTTTATTTGGTGTATATACTATACTTCGACATAGTATATTATGAATCCCTTTATTCCCATGATATTATACAGTTTTGATTACCTCAATTATTTGTATTCAAGCGTCTCTCATTTGGTTAAGAACTCTAACTAAAATATCATTTTAAATGTTTTATAATTTTATTCTTCTAAATCTTTCTCATTAATGTCTTTTTTTTAAAAAAATAAGGTTTTATTTATATAGATATTAATGTTTTAAAATTGAAATTCCTTTTAAAAGTTTCAAAGTGGTATGGGGCACTTTGATTCAAAAATATATTTTAAACAACTTCTTGTTAAATAATGAGACTTTTAAATGTTTTCATGAAAAAGGGATATTTCTCTCAAAGATTTTTACTGATCATTTTCAACTATGTTAACATACTTTACGGGATATTATTCTTGATCGAGGTTGGTTTATTATGATATAAATCTTCCATACTATATTGAAGGTTCTGTGATATGTTTGACTGTGGATGTGTTGTTTTTATACCATTCATGGTTTATAGATAAAGTATTGACATTTTGTATGCTAGTTTTAATACAAATATTAATGTTATGTTTAAACCTTTTCATATGAGGAATTCATTGGACTTAGTCAGTGATGGGTGGAGCCCGCTATAGCTCCTCGATGCATCGGTAGGTCTCATGAGACAAACTAGTGTCTTGGCACAAGGCCTTGACAAAATATTATTTCTAGTCTTGGCACAAGGCCTTGACTATGTGGTTATAAAGTCTGGAATTATGCATTCAATTGTTATGAAATTGGATATTGATATTACATGTGATTATTCGACTATTAGAATATCCATGTGAATAAGTAATGTAATTATCTGATTTATCTTTTCCATATTATGCTGAAACTTAAGTTTAAAGGGCTTGTGTTCTAGTCTTATACATTCCCTTAAATGTTTATTCTTATTTATGACAGTTTCCACTATATTGTTATCCTTACTGAGCAACTAATCTCACCCCTCTCTTATGTTTTATTTTTCCTAGGATGGAAAGATGTATATTACAATTAACCTACAGGAATAGGCTAAGAGATATAAGAGTGTTCAAAGGGGACACAATGTTGTTGTTTTTTATTTCATGATGTAATGTAAAACTTATGTACATATCTAGTACTTCCAAAGCTACAAAACTGATTGGTCTTTGAGGACATGATTCCTTGTATCAAGCTAGTGTAATGTAATAATGCACCGATTCTGGGTGACTAGGGTCGGGGTGTTATAGTTAGTATCAGAGGAAGTTTAGTACAAACCTTAGAAGCTAGATTTAGAAAAAAACTCTGATTTGGAAACACTACCCTAAGATAGAAATTGAGGATTAGTATAGAAGAACATCCAAAAAATTTGGTAATGTAAATATTATGCGGGTTTTCCAAGAAATACATCCATGTCTAGATACGAGAAGGTAGAGGCGGCTCTGGCACAGATGTACCTAGGAGTGAAAACTCTGACAAGGAGTTTTGGGCTTGACCCGGGGTATCTTGGTACATGAAAACGGGCCTTTCTGCACTCTTGGGTACGACACTCCTGGGGGATATGCTTAGGAAAATTCACATTTTCTTTACAAACCGATTTGAAGGATTTTAATATAAGATGAGAATAAGTATCCTTGGTTAATCCTAAGGTGTTTTATAATGAAAATATAGTTTTATGATATTCTCTAAATGATTTTATGACTCACACTATGCTTTATTTTGTTAGTCAATGGTTGGATTCCAAGGAAGTCATATTAACATTGAACATGATGTACAAGGTGGGCACAGTGGTGGAAATGAGCAACAAAATGGAATGTTGATAGGTGTAAAAGATATCGTGTTCATGCCGAATTAGTTTTCCAAAAATATGATCAACAACATATATATTAACCAACTCTTGGACTCAACAAATAAGAAAAAGGCAGTGAATGATAAGAGCTCCAACAGTGGAGACCATGAAGAAAATAAAGCTCAATTTCCATCATGCAGGAAATGTGGAAGGAGACGCCTAGGAAAGTGTCTCAATAGAACAAAGAAATTCTTTATGTGTGGGAAATAATGACATAAAGTAAAGAATTACAGAAGAAAAATGAAGAGTACTATGGAAGAAAATAAAAATGATCCCAAAAATCCATTTACAGTCATTTTCCATAAATGTAGGGGACTTGGGCATTACCCGAGTGAATTTCCTATTGTATAGGATAACCTCTTGATCAAGGAAGAACCTGTGTGGAAATAAATGGATGGTGAAATGTTTAAAAGTATTAGTGCTCTTTTTTTATGGGATTGCTTTGGAAGACTTTTCTCTTGTATGTATAACCCTGTAGTTTGTTATATGAAAATATTATTTTAGGAAGAATTGTATTTTCTATTGTTGATATAGTTATAAATAACCATTTGGGTTTATATGATACTTGAATTTGAGGTAATTACAAGTTATTAAATTTTAGGATGAAAATGAGGGGTATGAGATAACATTTGTGGTGAAATTATGTTATGGTTATTTTGAGGAATTTATCTAATTTTGGGAATCTTATAATATATAGTTTTTGAAAAAGGATAACACAAAGACCGTGTGATAACCCATCATGTTGGACAAAGCTGCGGGAATCGAACCCACAACCAGAGTGTGATTGGGATTTATCGCCTACCACTAAACTACGTGAAGTCTCTGGTTAGTATGACTAATTATTTTTAGTTAAATGATTTTATTGATCAATAATAAGTTTATTTGGGATCTTATGTATTATCAAATAGATATCATTAGTATTGGAAAATTATTTGGTGATTAAGTGATAAATTTTATTTTGGAAGACGTTCGCTTTGTTGGGAAACTATATGCCTAAGGAAAATAAAATACTATGGGATTTCATTTGAGGAGTAATGGTGGATTTTTATCTATGTTTTTAATGTGGATTTATAAAGATATGGGTTATTTATGGAAATGATTAACCGATCATATAGAATATGTGATTAGGTTAATTAATTTTAAGTATGAGACTTTAAGAGTAGTTGATGTTATTTGGAGATACATTTTAACGTGGAAGACTACATAATCAAATTCTTCTATGTTTTGGGTTTCAATATTATTTTGGTTTATATTGAAGTATTTTAAGGGAAATTGTTTATTGAATGGTATTTATTGAACTTTGGGTATTATTGGTTTAATTTAAAAATTAATATTATTATTTCTTTTTCTAAAGGATTATCCTTTTTGGGGATTATCTGATATTGTACTAAACATTTTGTTTTTGTTTAATCTCTAAAGACAAGGTAAATATATAGTTTATCCTTTATGGATCATGTGATTATCTAGAAGTTGATTCTAGCACTTCAGGTGTGACCAAGTCATCTTGAATACTCATCATTTGAAAAAAAAAGATGAGTTAGTGGTAAAAATTTATTAAAGGATGAAAATCTACTTAAAAAGTAATTATATCTCTTTATGTTCTTAGTCAATCACATAAACAAATTCCTCAACTTTATGAAGTGGAACTTAAAAAAAACGTTTTCTGTTTACTTTTCCTACTGAAAAACGAATGACCGTTTATCCCATCACAAGTTTGTAATTTTATTATTGTAAAATTTCTCCTGATTATGTTTTCTATCACTCTCTATCTGAACTTGACACTTAGTTTATCTTCCATATCCATGTTTTCCTACACGGAATCCTAGTATGGGTTATCTTAGGTGACCTTTGTACTTCTCTTTCATTCTTTGAAAGTGATAGTTTTATTGACTCTTTTTCGGATGTGGGACTTTCAATGAAGTTCTCAAACCCAATTTTAAAATTTCAAGGATTCAATTTCCAAAAGGGGGGAAGAATGTAACACCCCAAGATTTCATAGAAAGTTATTGTCTTTAAAGTAATTCAATAGCTTGTGCTAAACGCAACACCGAGTTCGAGCGCACCACGACTTGCCAAACTAACCGTTCAAAAAGAGGTTATGAATAGTATTAAATGAGTTTTAACTTTTATATACTCCATATAATTTCAGAATCCATATTATGTCTTTATTAGACATAATATAAGAACAAATTCATTTTTTCAGATAAAAGAAGTTTTTTTCAAAAAAAGAAATTTTACCACCTTTTTGTGGAAAACCCTTTTTAAATCCAATATTTGACACTTATATATTCAATTTAATGAAAATAAATTCTTCTTTATAATTGGGACATAAAAATTTATTTTGGATAATTTTTTGGTACTTTTCTGATAACTTTCATATTTTGATGAATACTGAAAAATACTAAATTTTAATTGAAAACAACTTTTTTAATTGAAATATTTTATAGTACTAAATTATGAATTTTAATGGTTTTGAAGTATAATTAGATTATATTTTTATCATTTAATACAATTTAGGTCATTATAAGGTATTTCAGATTTAAATTTGACATAAACACATGTCAATATTTTGATTGTTTTTACTTTTTAAAAATCCGCTTTTCAGTTTTGACAACAGAAATTAATTGTAAATTAATTAATAAAACTTATATGTTTTTAATTTGGTAAAATATAAATCATTATTTAATTTATAATATCAAAATTATCTTAGGGTAAATTTTTGGTATTTTTCTGAAAACATTTAATTTTTAATGAACAGTGAAAAACACTGTGTTATTGTTTAAAACCAACTTTTTATTTAAATGATTATTTATTTTATTTAAATTAATTTTAAGTCAAACTAGATATATAATACCTATATAATTTTAATTTAATTCATTGGAGTCATTTTATAATAAAAATAGATATATAAAATTTTATTGAACTTTTTATCGTCTTTTACCCTTCTTCTAGAAGCATTTATAAATTTGCATAAAACTTAATTTTACCGCTTCTGTGAATTTAATTTCAAAAATCCATGAGATTTCCATTGTTCACAACTTATTTATTGCATGTGGTGTATTTTGTACTGCCATTTGATATATATTGTCATGATTCTATTTATATTCATGGAATTATGTGATTCATTTGGTGGTTATTAACTTTTGGCCATAAGAAACAATTGATTACAACGTGGTAAGGGGTTTTCATATCACTTTTATTCCCATGAGATTCATGCTATATTTTCCACTATTAACTTTTGTGTGGTGTATGTACTTCCCATGATTGTATTGTTTGCGTAATATACTTTAATTTATGGGTGTTTACATCATTATTGAATGATCCTTCTTTTATGGGGTGTATGTTTCGTATGTTACCAAATCAGTAAGGGAATTTCAAATTTCAATTTCCAATTATTTGGTTTTACGCAAACTTTATTGATTACTTTACTCCAAGATTATGTGTGAAATCACTATATATTTACTTATGTAGTAATTTCCACTCCCCTTTGTGTGGATATACTTTTCAGACAGATAATCACTCCATTGATAAATTCTCAAGTAATCGATATAAACTTGATAAGATTAATTTTAACTCAATTTATATTCATTGATTTTAACATCAAAGTCATTGGTGTTGTTTTTACAAGAATAGGTGTGAATGTACTCTAATTGATTTACACTGAATATCCAATCATATTAAGTGTATTTATATTTTTCACACGTAATTGTGTCATTGATTTATCCTTAACCTAAGGATATAGTCTTTATAATGGAATTCATCTCAACTTACATTCCATTGAGACTTTTTGTTATTATACACCAATTCACTTTTATTTGGTGTATATACTATACTTTGAAATAGTATATCATGAATCCCTTTATTCTCATGATATTATAAAGTTTTGATTACCTCAATTATTTGTATTCAGGAATCTCTCATTTGGTTAGGAACTCTAACTAAAATATCATTTTAAATGTTTTAAAAATTTATTCTTCTAAATATTTCTCATTAATGACCATGTTTTAAAAATGGTTCTAAGGTTTTATTTATATGGACATTATTGTTTTAAAATTGAAATTCCTTTTAAAATTTTCAAATTGGTATGGGACACTTTGATTCAAAAATCTATTTTAAACAGATTCTTAATAAATAGTGAGACTTTTAAATGTTTTCATGAAAAAAAGATATTTCTCTCAAAGATTTTTACTGATCATTTTCAACTATGTCAACATCCTTTATGGGATATTATTCTTGATCAAGGTTGATATATTATGATACAAATTTTCCATACTGTATTGAAGGTTTTGTGATATGTTTGACTGTGGATGTGTTATTTTTATACCATTCATCTTTTATGGATATAGTATTGACATTTTGTATGCTAGTTTTAATACGAATGTTTGTGTTATTTTTAAACCTTTTCATATGAGGAATGCATTGGACTTAGTAAGTGATGGGTGGAGCTCGCTATAGATCCTCAATGCATTGGTAGGTCTTATGAGACAACCTAGTGTCTTAGCACAAGGCCTTGGCAAAATCTTATTTGTAGTCTCGGAACAAGGCCTTGACTATGTGGTTATGAAGTATGGAATTATGAATTCGATAATTATGTAATTGGTTATTGATATTACATGTGATTATTCGACTAGTAGAATATACATGTGAATAAGTAAATGGAATTATCGGATTTATGTTTTCCATATTATGCTGAAGTTTAAGTTTAAAAGACTTGTGTTCTAGTCTTATACATTGCCTTTAATGTTTATTCTTATTTATGACAGTTTCTACTATATTTTTATCCTTACTAAGAATCTGAGCTCACCCCTTTATTATGTTTTATTTTTCCCAGGATGTAAAGAAGTATATTACGATTAATCTATAGGAATAGGCTAAGGGATATAAGTGTGTTCAAAGGGGACATAAAGTTGTTTTTTATTTCATGATGTAATGTAAAACTTATGTATATATCTAGTACTTACAAGGCAACTAAACTGATCTTTCTTTCGGGACATGATTCCTTGTATCATGTCAATGTTATGTAATAATGCACTGATTCCGGGTAACTGGGGTTAGGACGTTACACAACACATTCTATAGTTGACACTTTGTTGCAGCCTCCTCCACCATTCGTCGTCGGTGTCAATTCACCTCCCAACACTATTTCTCCTCCCCTAACCCAATATTATTCGAACCACCTTCCTCCCTCCCTGGACTCGCCAGGTTCCCCCCTCCACTGCTCATCATTCGTCAAATTTTGACCTGGACAACGAACAGTTGGAACAGCTGAGGGTTGTTGTACACCATCGACCAGAACCCGACATGCACCCTCCTCCCATGACAACCTATCATCGCCAGGTTGGGACCATCATCAATCCGCCGTGCACTGTTGGTCTGCTATCCTCCTCCTCCTAGATCTACATCGGTGACCTCACCTGGTGTTGACCGGTCCGATTGATGATGTGACCTCCTCTACGGTCATCACCCCAGATCTAGGCTCAAGGTTTCTGGCACCGCCTCTACTGTTTTCCAAGCCATCAACACCGCCATGCTACTCCCTGGAACCAACAGACACATCTGGATCCATCTGCCTCCTCCGCCTTCCCTTGTCCTTGGACCACTATGGCTCCCCCCTGCTAGATGACCCAACCCAGTTGCACATTACCCCTAGAACCAACGACCCGTGAGGTACTCCTACATCAGTCAACCAACAGGTTTTCACTAGTCTAGGAAGACCTGATCCACCTTGAAACGGGTCAAAGCGGGTCCACCTAACACGAAATGGGTCTAGGTGGGCTTTTCTGGACTAAAATATCGCTATACTATCTTTTCACAACCTAAAATGGGCCTACATGAGGTCAGTCAGACCCGCAATGGGCCTGAGTGAGGTTTCGAGACCTGAGTTAATTTTATATAATCAAAATTAATTAAGTTAAATAATTTAATTTCAGTATTAAATTAAATTAATTATAAATTAATTTTTGGACTAAAAATTAAAATATTTTAGTACTCCAAAAAAATTAATTTAATTTTGGTGTTAAATTAAATTATTTTATTAAATTATTTTTTGGAATTAAAATTAAATTAATATCGCGGTCATAGAGAATTAAATTATTTAAATTTAATTAATCCATTTAATTTAATTTAATTCCCTCATACTTTAAATTTATTACAATTTAATTTTATCATGTGTTTATTTATTTTACCAACTAGTCTTGAGCTAGTGACCCAACCTATGTATTTTTGGATAAATAATTTAATAATTTAATTATTTGTGATAATTATAGTTAAATAAGACGATCTATGCATCATCATTTTTTCTTGTTTAATATGTATATGGGTATTCACACCCAGAAAATTTAGTTTTCTATATTTTCTACTTCTAAAACCCTCCCACCTGAGTGCGAGTATTTTTGTACTATGATGAGGACACTATAAGTCATAGACAACACTAAGTTAAGGCAAAATCCAAACAAGAAGTGAACACTAGATGGGGATGAACTGCATCATGAGTTACGCCACGAATCAGGTATAATTCCCCCAGTTCATGGTTGATTCATTAAGTTTAAATTGATTAACTAGTATTAGATTCTCAAGACCATTCAGGTGTTTTTATTTCATTTATGCATCTGTTTATTATTTTATGCATTTGCATAATTGTGAGAAACACATAAAATAATAAACAGTAAAATGCATAAAGACACAATGAATGTTTTTTCTATTAATATTCAATTATGAGTGTGAAAACATAGTATGAAAATATTAATATAAATTAATTACATTCATTGAAAAAATTATTAAAAACCCTCATAGAAATATTAAGTTGTTAAATGTCTTCTGTCATTCAAATTTGAACAAAACTGGGTGATTGGGGTGCTCATCGGCCAAAGTTGAGGGCGCCTCCTACTACCGAGGAGTTCTTATGAGAATGATGGGTTGAATTAAATGAATTTAGCAGGAAAGAAGTAGCCAAATATAGATTATTGAAACTTTAGAGGCAAGCATTGAGTAAATAATTTTTATGATTTTAGAAGCTGAGACTTCACTCAATAGATTAAGGAGCTACATGTTAATAGGTTTGGCCAAAAAAACATCCACCCTAAACTCTTCGAGTAGTGGCATAGCCAAAGCTTGTAGACTATGAGGAGATATTCAAGGATCATTTCCACTAGAATAATCAAGTAATATAGAGTATTCTTATTCTAGTGCAGAGGATTTCCGGAGTTCGATAAAATAGTAAGAGACGTTTAATGATTTAATTCATCGATAATGTCTAATTGGTAATCAAGATAAAAGTACTAATCTCCTATTTCTTTATTTTTGTAGAAAATGGAAGGTCATACTAAAATAACACTATGATAATTATTGGACAAAGTCAATGTTCAATTAGGCATTAGTTTCCAAAGAGTAGTATAGGTTCTTGCGTAAAGTACTGCGACATCAGAAATTCAAGGTGTTGGTGTCCCAAATACCTGTTACACCACCTCATGAAGTGAGGGTGTAAAAAAATTTATAGGTGACTTGTGTAAGATTCATATAATAGTTATGTCATAATGGTTTCATCAATGTATGATGTGAGTTACAGATAAAACATCAGGACATGGATGATTTAACATATAGTCTCATCTTTAAGGAGCTTGCAAGGATAAAGTGAAATGAGATATGAATGAGTGATGATTACACTAGATATGTGTAAATTAAAAGTTAGATCATGATATTTTAATGGATCTCTTTCTCATATAATTTTCACCTATTTACTCCAGTTTTTTTATGATTACAAAATGAACGGTATGGAGAAAATTCTTTGGTACCTTCTAGGTAAGGTTTTCCGAATAATAAAAACATTAAAGTAAGATTCATCTTTAGTTCTTATGGAAATGAAGTTGAAGGACAAGGTGAAAAGTAAAATGGTAAGTGTCTTGGAAAAGGCACCTTCATGACGTCCTTCAGACAAAATAGGTATTAAACAGGTGGTTATTTTCTTTGCATAATGTGAAATAAATCTATAGAGGTTTAAACACAATGAACTGAATTAAAGAAGCAAGTAATTTCTTCTTCTTCAGGTATATTCATCAATTGTAAGAAATGTATTTGTCACGCTTATTGGGTATTAAATACAATATTATTATCACATATGTGTATTGACATACAATAAATAAGTAATAGAAATGTTACAAGAAGTAAGGTGTGTTCTCCAAGCAGCTGAGAAAGAGTGGCTCCTAAGTCAGCAATGAGAAGTACACAACTTCTAATTATCTAGTGAATGATTCTATATGAAATTTTATTGAGTATTACCAAAATATTTTACTCACATGTCCTTTCAACATAAGGAAACATTATTCCTATGTAGGAATGAATGTTGTTTGTGGTGTTTAATACTCAACCAATAGTTCAGTGATACATGAATCATAGGCAATACATGATGAATATAAAATGTAAGACTTATATACCTAGTTGTGACAAGATAATATTTTTTCAAGTAAAACTAAAATTGGACATCAAGGATATACTATGTATTGTATTTAGACTTAGTGGAGCTAAGTACCTTAGGTATTATCAACTTATATACTTATTTAGTTTGGACAAAGAAACCTTTAGAAATAAAGGTATGACACAAAGATTTTGGAATTAGTCCAGCTAGAGAGAGTAAACTATTTCAGGGGTAAGCTAGTGGTAAGTATAATTCATAAGATTATTTTAAGTGTTTAAGTAATATGAAAGTGAAATATTCTCTATGCTTGATCATAATATGGGAGTATATTCAGGCTGGTGTGTTGAAGAATATCTTGATAAAGCATTCATCGATCATCATAATGTAGCATGAAGTAATTACTAAGTGCACATTGCCTTATCCAGATCAAAATTATGATGAAAATAAGTAGGATTTATGATGAGTCTTACATGTTAAAATTGATTAATAAAATTTAGCATGGAAAAATTCCTAAACACACATTTCCTTAAACAAAATTAGAGTTAAGATGTAAGTAAAAGGGGCATCGATGTTAAAACTCATGCATTGCAGATGCTTCTATTTTTCAATAAATTATTTGAAAATAGAAATTTTATCCAATAACCATATTCCAACTATAATGAAGTGGATATCATATGAGTTTTAGTATGATATAAATCCATTATATCATAAAAACATGTGTTTAGATGCAAAGAGTTTGTTAAGGATAAAACAAACATGCATCAAGGAAAAATACAATGTGTATCTATAGTAATTATTCTAAAAGTTTATAAGGATATTACAAAAATCCCTATGATAGAAAAGATATAGTCATGTTATAGACTACATTTCTATAAAAGGGTGCACATATCTATTCGAGATAGTGGGAGCCAGATTGACTTGGATTTAGTCAATGCTAAAGATATACAAATAGTTGACATAGGAATGAGTTCTACAAGAGGTGTGGAAGAAAAATTTTCTAGATACACATACTATGTAGGAATGATAAAATCATGGTGATGGTTTTATAGTCACCACAGTTGGTGATACATTATTCATTGAGAATAATAAATCCTACAAGTAAGGAATATATGGAAATCAGTTAAGATTAATAAGATTAACTAAAATTAAATAATGGATTCCATGTATCAACATACATGGGTTTATTATTTTGAATACTATGGTGGGTATTCAAGTGAGATTATACATTGATGGTACAAACATCATACCAATAAGGATTGATTGGTAATACCAATTTTTTATGTCCAAAACCATTATAATTTTACTTATCATAGAGAATTTAAATGATCATTTTATTGAGAATTAGATGTCAAGACCACCAATTGTGGAATGTGTTTATACGTTGCAACTAGAAAGGGGTGGTGACATCACAGAATGCCAATAAGGGGTAAAAGATATTGAAATCCATTTTTTGGATTGAAGTAAGAAACAAGATCTTAGAGTATTCATTTGGAATGAATCTTTTCCATGTGTCTAGTAGAGTTTAGTGGGTGTGTTATTATTTTCAAGTCAAATATGTTTGATAACATGTGGAAAAAAACTATTGGTTATACAATTAGTTAAGACCAGAATAAATTTATCTCTCCAGATATTGAATTAAATTAGGAACCTAAATTATAGGTAATAAGATCTATTGAGGTATATCAAATGGTTTCTTAGACCTAGTCAATCATACATATACTGACAAGGTATTGAAAAATAAAATTTGTAACAATTCGAGAGAGAATTGTTACCGGTGTCACATTAAATAAATATCACCAAGAAGACATGCATGGGAATAAGAGGAGATTAATTTGGTGAGTTGAATTCCATACGCTTATGAGATGGATCAATCACATATGTTATGATATGTAAAAGATATGATATTTCCAACACATACTTTATAGTAGGAAAATATTAGTTACATCCAAGAGAACTACAAGGGAAGCAGTCAAAACTATCTGATTATACTATAGAAAGTACAGATGATATGTATTTGGTATGTGGAGAGGAAGGGATACTAGTTACAAGGGGACACATGGTAGTTTTCCTATAAGTTCAATATGATCTAATATCATAGTTAGTATAGGTTAATGAGTAAAAAAACTCATTCAAGCTAGTGGTAGTCATATCTAAAAATACTAAGTGTGTTGTGGCATCTGAGGTAGTTGAAAAGCAGTGTAAAATATGCAACAATTTGTTAAAATTCTTAGAATCGCACCTATTAAGTAAAGTATTATCATAATGTAAATTATGATACTCTCACTATCCAGGATTTCATGTTTAGATAGTGAAAAAAAGGAATGTACTCAGGGATAACATCTCTTGAGGACTCTTACGCAAGGAGATGAGGTCACACATAGTAGAATAGCCTTGAAATTAAGACATGGGAGACCAATCAACTAAAGTCATGAATCAACATGAACATGATCTTAATCATGTGAGAGCTAAAAATGATGGTTAGAAAGATGTCTCTAGTGAAAGTGGAAGTGTTGTAATTGTGAGTTCCCTAGACCCAACTTAACATCATTTTTTGATTACCATATCATGGATACAGTGAGTTATGCATGATTTACACTTACCATTATAGTGTATACATTTCTGAATCCACTTTTAAATGGTAATTCCAATAGATTAATTATCATATCACAAGTTTATAGCAAATTCTAGACTATAATGAGAACCTCGAGATACTATGACATTAATCTTAAATATATGTCATATGGTCTAGATGCATCATACTAATTGGACATAGTAGATGTGTGACTATCTGGTGTTGGGGGATCATAAGAATTGAGACTTATTCTCATGAAGTTCTCACTTTATGATCTTTAGTAGTTGAGATCATGAGGACCAACTCACCAATAGGAACACCACATGATTTAGGTTTCATTGGATATTCCTATCTACAGACAGGTGTATTGGTCTCACTACTACAAATAGGGCTTTTAAAAGTGCTAAAAACTGCCTTTAATAATTCTAGAAAAGCGGTGTTAATCACGGTGAGGATAAAGGGGGGTCCCCTTTATCAGCGCTTTTTTGAGCACTGATAAAAGACCCCTTTATCAGTGCTATTTTGAGTGCTGATAAAGGCCAAGTTGCTTGAGAAAACCTAGAACCTGCATAGAACCTGCACACTTGAGACAACACCTGCACACACAGCACAAAATATCACCTACACACAAAATAGTTTCACAAAACAACACCTATATACAAACAAAGCATAGAAGAACAAAACAACATGCACAAGAGTTTAACAAACAATGCTATATACATTTACTTGAAATCATGAATTCTAAAAAACAAACTTCTATATACATTTCAAACAATTTTTTATATGGTTACAATTACAATTATCCAACAAATAGTTAAAAACATTAATGTTTCATCATTTTTTCATCTGTGATCCCCTCTCAAAAAATTTTGTCCATGGTATTAGTTGTCGAACAAAGCATCCGAACCCATAAAAAAAATTCCACCTATATAAGAAAACAAATATTATGTTAGTAATACAATAATGAAATAAATTAAACATTAATATGAAAGAATACATTAATAAAATGTCAATTTTTAATAAAAAATTCACATTTGGGTATGTAGGGGGCCATAAGACTATATGATACTTGATACCTGACTTTGATATGGGTAGGTAAGTGGCCATGATAAGATACTAGACTAATGAAAAGGAAAAAAATTCCACAAAGTACAACAATTAATTGTTTTTAGAGGTTTCTTAGTGTATAGGCTTGACCACTTCCTCTACTTAGTCCTCTTAAAGAAAGGAACTTCAAAAGATAACTTGAGGTGACAAAGGTGGTGCTGATGGAGGCATAAATGGTGTTTCATTTGGATCAGAAACAACCACACCCATGAGCTCCATTTGACTTGCACAACCCTAATCATCAACCTCTTAGTCACTTTTTGAACCAACTTTGGCCACCGTGTCCCTGGGAAAGTAAACTAGAGAGGTGGGAGGTGACCAAATATTACCAGCCTCTTGAAATATCCAAGAGAAAATAATGTTCACCATAGTCCTAACAATATCAATGAATATATGAAAGTGATGATAAAACTTATCTTACTTATTCACTAGATCCATCCTAGTCTCCCTTATCTTCACTAGTTGCTATTGTGCTATTAATTATCATTCTCTAAGCTAGGGGTGTGTAATGGTCTTGGCCTTTGATCGAATGAATCGCCACACTACATTCTTGGATAAGTTATTTGACTTCAATGGGTTGTTGTTCATAGAAGATTCCTTTAGGAGCGATCACACTCCCAAATCACTCAAGCTCTATTTCCACTTAACATAACACTCTACAGACCTCTATGATCAATGTATTCCTTTTATAGTTGTCCCAGTATTAGAATGTGATGGGAAACACCACCATAATTAGAGAAAATCCCCAACCTACTAGAACTTCTTTCACAGAAACCCCATACATGGTTACCAAATCCATTGGCACCCTCCTTGTTGATGGTGTTGGATATAAGTGCCCCGTTTTCTTATAAGATATCTAGAGAGTTGTGGCTCTTCTAGAAGATGTTTTTTGTCTGGAATCTTACTTTTTGATGATTATAGATCCCCTGTGTTCTCCTCCTCATCCACTATTAGGATATTTATGTGCTTTATCACCAATGGAGCCAACTGACCATTCGGGTATGATCGGACCAAGGTATCAACATAAGCCTTGGAGAGGCCAAAACCCACACTATCCATAGGGAAGGTCACCTGAACCTAAGTTTCCTATCAGGTTAACATTATCCACAATTTGTGAGCCACCATGGATGCATTTCTAAATGGATGTGGGGAGGAGTGGGGAATTTCATCTAAATGCATTGAACTATCTCCCAATGTGGTATGATGCATACCAATCATAGAATATCTTTCAGTTAATCCAAGTCGATAAAACACCCTCACATGTGGCTAAAATATTGGCTTAGGCTACAGGATCACCCTTTACATTATTGGTAATTTCACATATTGGTGCTCTGTATGGTATAAAAAAACTGATCATACCAGTTCACTTTTCTCTTGATCTCCTAGTTCTTTAGTGTGATTAGTCATACCCCACTAATACTTTATAAAAATTTCTGAAACTGGTAACTTGGAATGTTGTTAGTATTAAGTAACTCATATCCTCCAATGTGGGCCCCCATCAAACCCCACTGCAGTTGGAAGGGGCTGAATATTCTGAACAGGGCATACCCCTATAGATGTGGTGAAGTTGGAAATATAACTTAGCTAACATGGGAACAAACAAGATGATAATTGTACCACCTGCAATCACCTCTACCATCATTAAGGTGGTGACCATAACTCCACCTTTTTTCTGCATTGTGAATAAGTACCCACTTAGGTACATTGCTAAGAAGCTTACTAGATGAATAAGGTGATGGTCCTGGGAGGTGACTGACCATCCCTAGTCATTTAATTGACACTCTTAAACTATTTTAAAGTGATAAACCTCTTCCCCATAGGATTATCATGATGGCCAATCCTTGGTATTCTTATTTAGACAGTCATGTTGAGTCTTCTTGATGAACAAGCCATCCCACTTCTTGAAGGGGATGTCAACCCCTGAATATGGGTCCTTCCTAAGGGTTGTTCTAGCTAGATTGATGAGAACCTTCATAATGGGAGGATTCTGTTCCATGTCATCCCGGGTATATGGGGGATTAATTTACTCATCATACTTGTCTCCTAAAATCATCGCACCATAGATCATCTTAATTTCCCATATACTGATATCGAACTCACCATACATAAAATGAAATTTGTTTACGTATTGACTCTATAAGATGAACAAGTATACCATAAGAATTTTTTTGCAATAAGAAAAGGTTTGGTAAGCCTAAATAGATTCATAAAATCGTATCTTTTTCAGCTCAACCACAAACTCTATGGTAGTACACTGAACCAAGAAGGGAAAACCCTAGTTCATCCCAAAGCTTCCACATGATCGAATAACTTAGCCAAATAAACACCCAAACTTCTAATTTGATATATAATTCTACATTTTTTATCTATAAATATGGGTTTTAAGCTCCAAATCATGTTAGAATCCTTTAAAATTAATCCACATGGGCTTCAAAATTTAGTACATGACTTGTTCAAAGTCATGTGATCACATGACCATAATAGGATCACATGATCAAATGAACCTGGGAGATTTATACAATTACACGACCCTTAATGCTTTATGTGATCATGTAAATAAGACAAGAATACATGAATCATGGTTCAAGTTAATTACTTTGATTATGTGATTTGTTTGTGTGATTTGATCATTTGATGAGATCACACAATCAGTTCATATGAAGCATTCATACAAAGGATCTTATGTGACACGATCACGTGAAGCGGCTTATGTGAAGTAGAGTAAAAACCTAATATTTCTTGTAGATCTATGAAATATTGAGTCATTAGTGAAATATATTTCCCATTACTCTCTTATCAATATGAAATTTCATGGAATACCAAGAGTATCTTTGAATACTAAAAGAAAAATTGAAGCCTAAGGGAATCAGTCAGGTATTCACTTCCTTATAACAAAGTCCTTTTTTCTTCTTCTGGAATTTGTATGTGAGGTGTGTATGCATCTGGGCATTGATGTGATGCAGGTTCTATATGAGGTGCATAGGCACCTAGATTTTGATGGGCATGCATATGTATATATGATGCGGGTTTATTTGAGTAATTGTTGAGATGCAAGATCTATGGACAATAATTTTACTGTGAAAACATCAAGATTACCTCTGGGATTGAGCAGAAACAATGTCGTTGCTCTTCCTGCAAAGGCATTTCACATGGAAAGAAATATTCTAAAATAAAATAACCCTATAGGGAATAATGAAAATCAAATCTACGTTTCATTATATAATTTTTTTGTTAAAATAGAAATATTATATCATAACACTACCTTTACATCTTTCCAAACGGTTTCTTTGGTCCAAATATAAGCTAATAACAAAACTAATGATTCTTTGTGCACTTTACTACTATTGGTTAACTACCGCTTATCATAGAATCTGATATGAACTTTTGATCTGACGTCCTTATGATGCTCTCATCCGACACCATCTCTATGATATAATCATTCTTCCTTAACTTTTCATTCTCTTCCTGATATCATAGAGATGGTGTTGGATGAGAGCATCATGGGGACGCTGGATTGTAAGTTCAGATCAGATGCTATGCTAATAGGTAGTTAACCAACAGTAGTGAAGAATCCTTAATTTTGTTATTAAATTTGTGAGTGGTGCACAACCAATATTCTTCCAACACACTGCATCAGTAGAAACAACTGCATAAATGACTAAATAAAGAATATAAATTATCCATGCCATAATATATTAGGTATAGTGCTTTTGGAAACATAGAAACATAAAGTACTAGTTCATAAGTGTCTCTCATTAAGTTATGCTTTACTAGAAAGACAAATCATTTCTAAAACCATTCTTCATAACCTAAGGATATAAAACATAATAAAGGGTGATCATATATGATTAATAAGTGTAAACAAGGGAGATATAAATGATCATATAAGGATAACATAAGTAGTAGGAATTCACCTTCATCCTATTTGTGTACAATCTTCCATCTGGTATGCTGCTCATTTGTTTCCAAACACATATATATCATCTTGTAAATATGAGTTTTTATGACAGTCATGGTGGTACTGAAAAAATATAAATACACAAAGGATTAATAAATATTTTAAATGAACTTGTAATTATTTCAAAAATACATCTTCAGGGATTCTAGTTTATTGATGAAAGACGGTCTCTTTCATAAATTTACAAACATAATAACCACAGTCCTTTCCATTTTTTTGTTTTGGACACTGTGGAAACATCGATAAAATAAGAAAAAAAAATTATATGTGTTTGGATAGTGCAATCTTATTATATATAGCAAGATATTTGTCCATTTGTAGATCTTATAGGTGTTCTTGTCCTTAGGCCCTGGATTCATTCCATGATGTAGACGATATTGATACACTGCCCTATCATAATAGAATTCTCATTAAAAGATAATATAAATTATATAACTAGATGTTTAGTTCTGAAATGTTGGATCTAGTGTATTAAAAATTGACAAATGTCATCATGTGTGGTTAGTTTGTTTCATATCCATGAATTGAATCCAGAAAATAAATCTTTGGAGTATCAAAATTGACTGCAATCAGTATCCAATGTTGTCTAAAAACACAAAAAAGGAATAATTAATGAAAGAAATGAAAATATAGTTGATATGATTAAATTGTAGAGTTTTACCCCTGCATCATTGGAATTGAAAAGAGTCTATCATCCGTAATTTTTTTTCAAACGATTTGAGCAGGGATGACATTATTTCAGCCTCTTTATCAAAATTTATTTCTTCTTTTGAAGAGTTGATGTGAGGACTAATGAGTCCAAATTTTTGTTCATGGGGAAATCCCTTTAATTGTTTTTCATATATACGCCTGCAAAAAAAATATGAAATGTATTTAGTCATAATTATCATAGCATATCAGCTTTTGTAAAATCAAATAATCAAAACATACCTCATGTATACATTTACAACTGAAGCACCTATCCATTCATACTTTAGGATTTCATTTACATTTTCACCACTAATGAAATCAGATTTTTCCTCTCCATACAAATTTTTTTCAAAATCAACTATGTGACCATTGTCGTCTATCAACTTTGTATCCACATGAGCTTGCAATGATATTAAATATGGATATAGAACGGGTGGGGTGAAGGTGCTCTCAGTAGATTTTTTCAATCGGTTGGTTGATCCTTGAGATAGTTTTGAGCTGATATTTCGTTTCACCCCCTTCTCTTTGTCATTTTGTAATAATATTCATCGGTTCAGACCTTTTTTCATTAAATGTTAAAAGTTCGGCTTGAAAAATAAATTGTAAATGGATACCTCCTTGTCGACATGTTTTTTTACAAGAATTGACGGCCATGTGAAGAATTAGATATTGCATCAAAAACATGGTATTCATGTGATTTCAGGCCCATTAAATTTAAATCTCTCATTGAAACGATGTTCTTGATATTTTATGAATACCCCTCTTGAACCTTTACGTCATTCAAGAAGTTGAAAAACTGATATCTCTCCTACCTAGAAAGAGTGTAAGCAGTAAGAGGAAGAAATGTTCGTTTTTCACCCTTCACGGGTGCCAACTCTATTCGTATTCTCATCTCAACCATGTCCAATCTAGACTTAATGTCATCCTTTGTTTTTTCAGGTGAATTTAGAATCATATTGATGACACTATCACATACATTTTTTTCAATATAAATAACATCAAGAAAATGTCTAACATACATACAATTCCAGTATGGTAATTCAAAAAAACTGATCTCTTTTTCCAACTGGTTTTCATAAGGTTTTTCAAAAACAGTTTACCAAAAGTAATGCCCACATATTTTACTTTCTCAAAAAATTGATCACCTATTAGTGGAGACGGTGTTGTACGTTCTTCTGAACTTCCATTGAATGATGTCGTCCAAGATCGGTACTTATGTCATCGGGATAGAAATCTGTGATATCCTAGAAACATGATTTTTGATGAATGTTTTAACCTAATTGACTGTGTACCTTGTTCAGAAATGGGAAACCCTTGAATTCCTTTAATACTGTATCCTAACAAATTTCCATAAGCAGGAAAGTCATTTATCATCCCACACAACATGGATCTCAAAGTGAAATCGTCATTTTTGTAAGCATCATACAACACTATTAGAAATTCATCCTATACCAATGCCTTTATCCCAAAAATTTCTATAAACCATTGGGATATGATTCATATACCAACAGTTTGTTGAAAACCATTGGAATATGAAGTTTTAGAGTGTATTTTCCCAACGGTTTCAAGAACCGTTAGGATAGTCCTGGGTATATGATAGTTATCCCAACGGTTTTTTGAAACTGTTGGGATAGTGTAAGGTTTGAAAATATTTCCCAACGGTTTTTTGAAACCGCTAGGATAAAATGCCACAAATGCATCTCCCAATTCCAATCATGATATGCCCACATTGCGCCCTAAACGAGAGCTACATTGTTCTAGTGTGAAAACCCTTCTTCCCAGCAACTGATTCCTTGTTCTTCCACATCAAAATTGTAATTTATAACTAGTTTTTATGTTCTACCTCCATTTATTCCATTTTTCATTCAGATTTCTTTGAAGACAAAGTTGTTTTTTGTTTTTTCTTTGATTATCCCTAAACGACACCTCCCCTATTCTTTGTGAAACCTTATTCCCAACCTATGATTCATCCTTGATTCAAGTAAGTGTTTTTTCTTCCACCTCAAATAGATGATAAAACTATGTAGCATATTTCCCCTAACATAACACATGATTCCTCTAGAAGAATATCTATTCAAATGATGATTCCTCCATTTCAGAAATTTGTATCTATGGAATGTTATGCCCCTGCATAGGGTTCTTTTGAGCATCATTCCACTGTATAGAGTTCCTTTTATGTGTTCTATTGAGACCATTTTGATTAGAAGCATGGTTCATGTCTTATAGTGATATTTTAGTGATGTCCTATTATATTGATCCAACATGGTAGTGAGTTCTTAAAAGGTAGGGAGACCTACTATGGGTCACCATTTCATAATTTATTTTTCGAGGCAATGAGAGGGGGGCTATACAGTGGGAGGGTGGGGAATGTAGGGGGCTGTAGGGGGTGGTTGTGCAGGGTGGGGGCTACAAGGGGTGAGGGGGGTTGTGTAGTGTGGCGGGTGGGGCGGTAGGGGGGAGGTGGTGGGGTGTGCATTGGGAGGGGGTGGTTGGGCGACAGGGGGGTTGTGCAGTCGAAGGGTGGGGGTTGTGCAGCGAGAGGGGGATGTAGGGGGGTTGTGTAGTGGGAGGGGTGTAGGGGGTGTGCAGTGGGAGTGGGGGGGTTGTGCAGTGGGAGGGGGTTGGCTGTAGATGGGCTATGCAGTGGGGGCTGTAGGGGGGTGGTTGTGCCGGGTGGGGGCTGCAAAGGGTGAGGGGGGTGTGCAATGTGGGGGATGGGGGTGTAGGGGGAGGGGGGGAGGGGGGACTGCAGGGGGGTTGTGTAGTGGGAGGGGGTTGGCTATGGGGGGATGTAGGGGGTGTAGTGGGAGTGGGGGGGCTATGTAGTGGGAGGGAGTTTGTAGTGGGGGGTGTAGTGGGGGGCTGTAGAGGGGGCTATGCAGGGTGGGGGCTGAAGGGGGTGAAGGGGGTGAGGGGGATGTAGGGGGTTGGGGTGGGGACTGTGGGGGGGAAGTGGTGGGGAGGGGGGTTGTCTATAGAGGGTTTGTGTCATGGGAGGGGGTTGTGGGGGGGGGGGGGGGGGTTGTGGGGGGGGTTGTATAGTGGGAGGGGTGGCTATGGGGGTGGGGGCTGTAGGGGGGTGTGCAGTGGGAGGTGCGGGGCTATTAGGGGTGTGCAGTGGGATTGGGGGGTTGTACACTCCCAACCCTCAAATATTTAAATCCATGAAAAATACATGTGCCTTTCCATATCCCAAACATATAATAGCTCATCCTTATGCTATTTTGGCTATACACAGACCAATACTCTCCTCCATCTCAAGTGCCCGATCTTCATTGTCCCAAAATTTGATATGACATTGAATGTAGATGTATCATTCCCACATGCCTAGAATACCCCAACTACTCAATATAATTAATCGATCTCTTCTGTGGGAACTCCCCCCATAGGAATTACCTACCTCATCACCCCCCCGACCTAAGGTATCAATATCCCAGTGGTTTCACAGCAACCATTATCCCATAACACCCGTATTAGAAGCATCGTACACCATCATTTCCCACATTCCTTCATATTCTCATTTCATGATCACACCATACATGATGCCATAAAATACGACATCAATCTCAATGATCATACAAGTCCTGCATCACTCTTGATGCCCATATATTAACCACACTTTGTTAATTCACTTATCACACATACACCTCATGCACCAATTTCCATAATAAATTACTAAAAACCATAGTCACATGCTCAAAATGTAACTCTAACTATCATGGGATCTCTAAAATGTGAGTGACCTCTCACTCTTGATGCCCATATATACCTTGCTGAATTTTCTAGAGGCATAATTCAGGATGCTCTCTCTCCTGGTTGTTGGGTGAAATAAAGCCACAGAATCAATGTTTCATGATTTTAATAGACTGATGACACTTAATAAATAATCATCCTACTAAAAATTAAATTTCTTTATTAAATCTTGTATGATTTATTGAATTCATTATATATCTATTCTAGCTCGCCTAAAACAATGGATAGTTAAATTATCCGTGGAGAGCTTGCCCGCCCCCCTAGACACCCTGTACCCCCCCCCCCCTAGATAGCCCTACCACCCCCGTGGATAGCCCGCCCACCCCCTGGACAGCCCCCACCCCCGTGGACAACGAGTCCACCCCTTGGACACCCCCTACCCCCTGGACAGCTCCCCCATCCCTGTGGACACCATGCCCACCCCCCTGGACACCCCTACCCCCTAGACAGCCCTTCCACCCCCCGTGGACAGCCCGCACACACCCCCCTAGACACCCCATACCCCATTGGACACCCCCCCCCCCACCCCCATGGATAGTCTGCCCACCCCCCTGGACACCCCCTACCCCCCCCCCCCCGAACCCACGACCCCCCCGTGGACAGCCCGCTCACCCCCTACCCCCCGGACAGCCCCACCCCCCCCCCCCACCCCACCCCCATGGACAGCCTTCCCACCCCCCATGACACCCCCTACCCCCTGGATGCCCTGTCACCCTCGTGGACAGCTCGCCCACCCCCCTGGACAGCCCTGCCACACCCGTGGACAGCCCGCCCACCCCCCGTGGACACCCCCCAACCCCTGTGGACAGCCCGCCCACCCCCTGGACACCCCGTACCCCCCTGGACAGCCCTTCCACCTCCATGGATAGTCTGTCCACCGCCCTGGATAGCCCCCCACCCCCGTGGACAACCCGCCCACCCCCCTCGACACCCCCTACCCCCTTAATAGTCCCACCACCCCCGTGGACAGCTCGTCCACCCCCTGTACAGCCTATACCCCCTGGATAGTCATGCCACACCCATGGACAGCTCGCCCACCCCCCATGGACACCCCCCAACCCCTATAGATTGCCCGCCCACCCCCCTTGACCGCCCCACAACCCTCGTGGACAGCTCGCCCACCCCCTATACACCCCCTACCCCCCTTGGACAGCCCCACCACCCCCGTGGACAGCTTGCCCACCCCCTAGGACACCCTGTACCCCCTCGACAGCCCCTCCACTCCCGTGGGCAGCCCACCCACCCCCTGGACACCCCTACCCCCTGAACAGCACCGTCACCCCTGTGGATAGCGCACCCACCCCCCTGGACACCCTGTACCCCCCCTGGACTGCCCCGCCACCCCCATGGACAACCCGACCACCCCCTGGACACCCCGTACCCCTGGACAGCCCTACCACCCCTGTGGACAGCCCGCCCACCCCCCTGGATAGCCCCCACCTCCGTGGATATCCCGCCCACCCCTGGACACCCCCTACCCCCTAGACAGCCCCGCCACCCCCGTGGACACCCCCCCCCCCCAACCCCCTGGACACCCCCTCTTTCTATGGACACCCCCCCACCCACCCCTTGCGGATAGCTCACCCACCCCCCTGGACACCCCCTACGCCCCTAGACACCATCCTACTCAAAATTAATTTGTTTTATTACATCTTGTACGATTTATTGAATTCATTATATATCCATTCAATCTCACCTAAAACAATAGATAGTTAAATTATCCATGAATCCCCCTATTCCCTCTCATATTTTTTTTTTTTGGGTTACACATTAGTTATCCTTTTATAATTAATTCCATATTTGTTTTCAAATATAGGAAATGCAATCAATTGAAGAGAGACGATGAAAAAAGATGGACAACAATCATCGCATGGATGAGATGGGCATTCCACCATTAGTGCCTATAGTGAGTATTTTATTTCAAATATATATTTAAATACTATATAATGTCATGTGATTAATTTTGTTTTAAACATTTTTGCAAGATCCATCTCTTAGGTGACAATTATTTGATGATCAGCCTTGTAGTGGTCCCAGTACTCAGGGTGTTCATACGAGGGGGGGTGGTATGAGAGTTGGCCGATCTAGTCGGTGTACCCGATTAGACCCTTCCCCTCGCACTGAAATACCATCTATCCAACATTCTGATCCCAGTGTGTCATTAGGGACACACGAGATATTTAGGCCTCACATGTTTTCACCAACTTTTACATTTGAGTCTCTTCACTCATCTATACCATATCCGATGATGATTCTCACTCCCCATCCAGCATTCGGCTAGTCATCTATGTCATCTTCTTTTACTTCTATTTCCTTCTCTTTGAGCTTTTATATTCCATCTTCTTCAACTCGTACTCTGCCAGAGTCTGTACCTGTGAAGCATACATTGGGACCCACTCCACCTGCACAGGGTGTTCCTTCAGTTTCTATGGATCCAGCGATGCCCATTGATCAGACTATCATAGGTATATTTATATAACCTTAACAAATCTGTATACCATTATTTATTTTCATTATAACATGAATTGATAAAATATTTTTTTTCTTTCATAACATTTACATCTACTAATAGGAGGTGGGGGCAGGGGCATACATGCGTGCAGTGTGGAACCGCCGCACACAGTTGATGGTGGACTACAATGAAGATAGTCAGATGATAGAAAAAACAAGGAAAAAATGTCAAAGTTTTTTTGTGACGCTTTCCAAATACTCCAACATCATTCCTGTCAGCCCACTTTCATGGAGACAGTTGCCAAATGAATTCAAGGATAATGCTTTGGTAGAGATATGGGTAAAAAAATCTGTTTTATTTAATGCAATATATTATTTTTTGTAATTATATGAATGAATATTTTGATGTCATCTTCGCTTTAATTTCCCTGATGGTAAGGGTGCATGGTCAACACGTCTAAAGGATTTGTGTGAGTATTGGAGAGACTACAAGAACGAGTTATATACTGGTTGGCATGCTAGAGTTGGCACAGAGTTAGAGGTGGTCCCAATCATTGATGATTGTCCAATAGAACAGTATCAACAGATGATTACTTATTGAAAGTCTACTCAGTTTAAGGTATTAATCACATTTGAGGTATTTAAATGAAAAATATCATGTTTTGCGTGAATACAATCTTTTGTGTTATTGAATTTTATTTAGGAATCATCTGGAAGAAATAAAAAAAACATTGATGCTAAAAAATACCTACATACATTGGGGCGTACTATGATGCTAGATTATGAGAGAAAGTAGGTATGGCAGTTGTTTATAATTTTTCTTTACGACTTGCACTTTCTATTGTTTTGTCCATAATTTATTTAATTGTTAAAGTTTTTATATACTTTTAGTTATGAAATTAATTATTGGTAACCTATTTTTAAGTATGGTTTCTTACATTCAATGTCATTGTAGAGGGAAAATTTAATTTTGAAGGACGAGTTCCTCGAGCAAAACTGTTTTTCTTGAGTCGAAGGAAGAAAGATGCAAGTGTTGTTAATGAACCGACTCACCAGCAGATTGTAAGTTTTAATATGTTGATTTCAAATTTTAATATCTATTTTGTAACTTAATAATATATTTATATTTACAACAGGTTTCTTTGGAGGCCCTTGATGCCTAGGAACCTGACAATTTTGAGTCAAACGATCACTTACATCAGGTGTTAGGAGATGAGCACCCTAGTAGAGTACGCTGCCGACCTGAGAAGAGTATAGTCCCGATGAGATATTGTCCCTCCTCAGGTATGAGTTGTAGTGCCACCGAGTTCCAGCAGGTTAAGGCACAGGTAGAACAAGCTAAAAAATGGGCCACAGAGACGGTAGAACAATCTACTAGGGCAAACACTGCATTTATGAAACTGATGGATGTTTTGTGTCCAACACTTCCACCAAAGATCAGCACAGCTTGTGATGAATATATGTCATTGATGCTTTCTATATATGGTGCACCATGTGGGAGTTCTAGTGGTGGTCGAGACGATGGCGAGGAGGAGGCCGAGGCGAAGGAGGAGGAGGGCGAGGAGGAAGCCGAGGAAGAGTACGAGGGTGAGGAGGAGGCCTAGGAGGAGTACAAGGGTAAGGAGGAGGATGTTGAGGAGGGCGATGACGATGATGGGGACGATGATGAAGATGGGGGTGAGGTTGATGATGACGGCGATGATGGTGATGGTGATGAGGGACAGATTAATCTGTTACATTTTTTACTAATATTACTGGCATTTGATGTTTGATGATTTGTTGTGCTTGAATATATGTGTGATTAGGTAGGTCATGTTATCTTTATTTCTTTATCTATAAATAATAATACTTGACTTGATGATTTGTTGTGACTGATTCACCACTCCTCTGAACACCCCCCATCCCCTGGACACCCCCCACCCTCTGGACACTCCCACCCCCTAGACATCACCCCACCCCCCTGGACACCACCCCACCCCCCTTGGACAGCCCCCAACCCCTGGACACCCCCCAGACACCCCCTACCCCCTTGGACAGCACCCCCAACCCCCTGGATAGCCCCCCACCCCCCTGGACACCACCCCACCCCCTGGACACCCCCAACCCCCTAGACACCCCCACCCCCCCTGGACACCCCCACTAGAATCCATATTTTAATTGGATATTTTGATGTTAACAAAAAAATTAGATATTCTATTATCAATTGTATATTTAGAAGGTAGATGTATGGAAGTTTTATTTATGTATATTGAATGATACAAGAATTTATATATTAATTTTTAATTTCATAAAGTGTCTTTATGCCTATGGTTTATATTCCTAAAGATGTTTTTTGAATTTTAGAGAAATGGTGTATAAAAATGTGTTATTATATTTAAGATTAAACACAATCATCACTTCCATGTTTAATGTTATGATGAAATGAAAGATTGAAACAATGGAAAAGTCTATATATGAATGATGGTAATCAAGACCCTGAATAATATCTTCCTAAGTGTGTAAATATAGTTACTAAATTATTTTATCATAGCATCTATATGGAACGTTATGGGTTTCTAAAAAGGTAATTCTCAATATTACCCCCACCCCCACCCCTGGATAGCCCCCCCCCCACCCCCCCCCCTAGACACCACCCCACCCCCTGGACACCCCCTGGACGCCCCCTACCCCTTGTAAACCCCCCAACCCCCTGGACACCACCCCACCACCTGAACACCACCCCACCACCTGGACACCCCCACCCCCCTGGACACCTCCTACACTCTTGGACAGCCCCCCAACCCCCTGGATAGCCCCCACCCTCCTAAACACCACCCCACTCCCTAGACACCACCCCAACCCCCTGGACACCCCTTACCCCTTGGACATACCCCTCCGGATAGCCCCCACCCCCTGGACACCCCCACCCCCTGAACACCCCATACCCCTGTGGATAGCCCCCAACCCCCTCGACATCCCCCCACCCCCCTAGACACCCCCCAAACCCCCTATACATCCCCCCACCCCCCTGGACACCCCCCCCCCAAACCCCCCCTGGACACCCCCACCCCCTTGGACAACCCCCCAACCCCCTGGACAACCCCCACCCCCTTAGACACCACCCCACCCCTTGGACACCCCTACCCCTTGGACATCCCCCTCCCCACCCCCCTGGACACCACCCCACCCCTTGGACACCCCCTACCCCCTGAAGAGCCCCCCTCACCCCCTGGACAGCCCCCCCCCCCCCCTGACAGCCCACACCCCCCTTCCTAACAGAATATTACAATCTAAACCAAATATTTCCCAATGTTATTCTTTTTTTCTTTTATATCATGAATTATTTTGTTCATGTTAATTTTCATCAAATGGAAGCACTTTTGGAAGAAAAAATGAGGTGACCAAACTATAAGTAGGGGTGGATTAGAGTGATGGATGTAGTGCCTTGACTACCCAGTCTCAAATGATGAATCATGGTAGTTTTATCAATTGAAATATATAACTTCCATAAATTGATATTCTCCACTTGGGTCCAAAAAGTGGTATCAATTCTTGGTTATAGTTTATTGGCTGACCAAATTACCAAGACTCGGAATTTGAGATTGGTTGGAAGACTAATGAGAAAACATTCAACTATTACCCAGTTTCAGTATTTAGTAATGTGGAAGGCGAGGGTTTGGAAAGTAACTACTAGGACTAGGAGGACTATTCTAAAAGGTTTATATTCAGGTGAATATGGAATGTAATTTTCACAATGTATGCAATGTTGGAGTCTGGTGTATGCAATATTGGATTCTGTGTGCAGGTGTATTGGCTTGTGTCTCCAGGTGTATTTGATTTGTTGCAGGAGTATTGGAGTCTAGTGTATGCAATATTGGAGGATTCTATATATTGGATTTTTTGTGTAGGTGATATTGGATTTTGTGTGGTGTATTGGCCTAGGTGCATTGGCTTCCTACAGGTGTATTGGGTTCTGCGTACTTTCTGGGTGTTGGGTTCGGCATGCTGTTGTGAAATCTGGGTGAAGGATATACCAACAGTTTATAACCATTGATATACTACTGAAATAAATTTTAATACTATACCAATGGTTATAAACCATTGGTATAGGGGTGAAAGAAATGTGAAGGGTATACCAATGGTTACAAAACCGTTAATATATCAAAGGACTTCTGCATTTTACCAATGGTTTTCTGCAACCGTTGGGAAAAAAACTATACCAACGGTTTTTGAACCATTGGTAAAACACTAAATGCTTTGTAAACCAATGGTTTTAAACCTTTGGAATAGATTTTTTCCAATGGTTCTAGGTAACCGTTGGTAAGTTGTGATTTTTTGCAGCTTATACCAACGGTTATTTAGAAACCGTTGGTATATATCTATCCCTACATCGGACTTACCAACGGTTTTCCAAATTGTTGGTATATTGTATATCAATGGTTTTCCCTTCAATACCAATGGTTTTTAACCATCAGTATAGTTTAAATTTCCAGTAGTGCAACGTAACACCTGAATCTCACAATAATTTCAAATCCTCAATCAATGGAGCCAAATAAATATCAATATTATTACGCAGTTGTTTTGGTCCTAATATAAGCATAAATAACATGATGTATTTTCGTTTCATGCATAACCACAGTGGTAAGTTATAATTTACCAACATAATCGGTCATGTACTATGACTGCTGCTTTGAAAATCAAAAGGATTCACCCCATCTGTAGATAATGCAAGATGAAGGTTTCTCGGATCGTTTCCAAATTCAGGATACTCATGATCAATTCGCTTCCACTGAGGAAAGTCTGTCAGGTGACATAGTTTCCCATCTTTAATTATTGTATCTACATGTCATGTAAATTGTCTTACAGTCTCCTCACTTCTATATAGGCACCTAAACCTTGGAATGATTGGAAAGTACCATAAAACTTTCATAGGACTAGATTCATCTTTCTTGTATCAAGAAGCACCACACTTTGAGCATTCTTTAAGTGATTGGTGGTTCTTGTGAAACAATATACATTCATTCAGGCAGGCATGTATTCTTTCAGAGATCATACCCATCGAGCGTAGCATTCGTTTGGCATCATATGTTTGGCTCAGGAGCTCATTATCTTTTAGGAGCATGTCATTCTGGAGAGCAAGTAGTTCCGTAAAACTATCATCACTCCACCCGTTGTCTACTTTCAAATTATACAGCTTCAGTACGTCTGACAATGCTGTATATTTAGTGCAACGATCATAAAATGGAATCTTTGCACAACTCTTTAACTTCTCAAATAATTTTGAGAAATCACCAAGTTCATCTTCAACTATCCTTGTCATTTCCTCAATACAATCTTCATTATCATTCACATCTATAATCGCATCCTTCATACGATCTTCTTCATTATTCATGCTTGTAATCATATCAGATGATCCATAAAACGCAGTGTTATCTTAGCCACTACCTGCATTCGTTTTTCTCCCATGTTTATTCCAACATGTATAACTTCGATCTATTCCATCATAGATCAATTATTCTTCCAACTCCTCTGAACTAATTTTTTTTGAATAACAACAATGTAAACACAGACAAAGTATTTGAGAAGGGTCATATGCATGATCTTTTGCAAACCTGATAAACTCTTTCACGCCATATTCATACTCTTTTGTCAACTGATTGGCATTCATCCTTTATTTCTTCGTATTTATCCTATTTGATAGAGTAATATTAATATTTAACAAAATAATTACACAAAAGATGTTCAACTAGGGTATTCATCCAACTATAATCAATGGAACTAGCTATGGTAAACATCACTCTTACCTCTCCATGCATTACTCGGTATCAAAGTAGATCACACCCATCTTCCCAACCACCTGATCAATGGAACTAGCTATGATATTCCCTTTCACTAGAATGTTTTAATATCCCACATGTGATCTATATGCATTGTTGTAAACTGGTTTTTTAGTGTTTCTCTAGAAACATAAGGTCTCTAGTCAAGAACTATGGTACTAAACTAATAGATGGTAGGATTTTCAATAGACTGATTGTGGGTGGAAGGATTCATTACATGTGTTGTTATAGTTATTTGACAAGGGTGTCCATAAAGTGTCTCATAGAGTCCTCTAGTGGAGTGGTCTTCTAAGATTCAGTGGAATTGCACTAGTAACAAAGTGGTGGTGCCATTGAAATGGGTAAAGTTTGGATTGATATTAAATGGTGGAAGAACTACAACATGGAAAACAAATGTCATACCAATCATTCCGACAACCACAACACCATACAAACACAAAATCTTGCTCATCACAACACCATACAAACCAAACAATCACAATTTCATATTTTACAAAGCATCCCTTATTTAATTCCGTTTGTTAATTCAGGGGTTATCACAGAAGTTTTATCATCCTGGGGCATTCATTCATTAGTCAGTATACGTAAATTACCAATTTTTATATTCAAATGTTCAATAGGAACCAAACAACATGCAATTCATTTAGTGCGGAAACAAGGACCACCAACAACCAAGATTTTCAGTGGGGCATTTAACCCGTACATTTCACAACATAACCATCAATATCAAATAGCAATAACATGTGAACAAGAGGAAACCAATGAGTAAGAGGAGAAAACTCACTGTGAAGGTGTCGCTCAACGTGTAGCAGAGGTGCATTCGCAGTAGAGGAGATGCGCGCGGTAGAGGAGATTTCCAACTGAAAAGAAAACATAAAATTATAACTCACATGTTAAACAATTTTATTGGTCAATAGTGGGATTTTATTTTCCATCTATGATATCTGCTTTATGTTTATTTATTTTTTACGTATCTACTATTTTCCTAGATGTTAAACTTATGAATGGGACATGTCTACTTTTCAAGAGAAAGATTGTTTTTAATTTACTCTAATTCAGGGGTAAAATATTACACATTAATTGTATTTTTATCTCAGGGGATCGTTGTTATCTCGTAGGGATCATGAACGCCTCTTAGGTTAGTGGAAAGTTAGGTCAGTTGTTGGTTATGACACCAGCCTGGGTCGTATCATTACATTTCCAATTGTAACTGACCCATGTCCATTTAAATATAGGATTTGGGGGGGTCAAACACTAATATATAGAAGAAATAAGAGAGGTAAAAATTATCTTAGGCTCTCTGATACAAGTGATGAAAGATGAAACATACATCGGGTGAGAGGGAACCACCCAAGAGGAGAGGAGGGGGAGGTTGGCGTTGCACGGAGGGGTTCTGAACGAGAAAAGGGAAAAATACAGTAAAACATAAAAGGTTCAAAGGGGAGGGGGTGGGCTGTCAGAGGGGGTAGGGGTTGTAGGGGTGTGGGGGAGGGGGTGTGGGGTAGGGGGTGTGGGCTATCCAGGGAGGGGTGGGATGTTCCAGTGGGGGGTTGCAAGGGTGTGAGGGAGGGGGTGGGTTGTCCACTATGAAACGACCATTATGGATCCTAAAGAGTGAATTATGAGAGGGAAAAATTATGGGGAAGATGGGTTTGGGTGATGGGGTCGAGTGACTAATAAGGGATAGGGTAACCTCATTAAAAAGATTAAAAAAATATCTTTTCAATTCAAGAATAGGGTACATTATGGTGTAACCTAAGGGTCTATTGCATAGTGCACCCTATGATGTCACATTGTTGAATTACCACAAGGTATACACTACAACACTCATCCCCTCGACAAAACCATTAAATCTTGATCATGAATTGTAATGTGACTATATGCCCTATAGAATAACATCCACCCCCACCCCCCCTCAAACAGTATGGAGGGTATAACATAGTCAACCTCCCACATGATCCAAACCATTAACATAAGGCGTGTCTCATGGATAAACTCACATACATAAAGGAGGACCTAAAGAGAAATAAACAATCTAACCTCTAAGACAATCTAAATCACTAATACAAGGCATTCTTCATGGCTAATAATATATACTAGAAGTGGATCGTGATAAGGTCATAAAAGATCCAACTTACTGCCTGAGAAGGACAACCAATGTAAGATAGATCCCTTGTATAAATGAACATACATAAAGCAGATCCAAGGGAGGGTATAACATAGCAAACCTTCAACACAATATGAACCACTAAAATAATTTATGTCTTCGGGAAAATTGCATATACCCCATGATGTATAGTCAAACATAAATTTTATAAAATTTGAAAGAATTTTCACCTTGGTGGAGTATCTATACATTGAAATCTCAAGGTCTCCAGGCCTCATCCTCATCATAGTTATATAATAACGATTAAGATATAATGAACAAGCATGGATGATAAGCCTCGTTATAGATCTTAACTAGCCAATGATTGATACCTAGCATCGAGGAGGAAGAGGAGGAGGACGGTCGTAATAGAGGAGGAGGAAAAGGCAGTGGCAGCAAAGGGGGAGTGGGCATCATTTCCCAACCCTAAGGTATAATTTCCCAACTCATGGGCTCACCATAGATTGGGTATATCATCCCTCAAATGCATTCCTTTAAGATATCAATATTATTGGGAAGTGCATCTCAAACCATTTGAATATTTCATAATTCATATAGCATCTCAGATCACATTATTATATGGTAAGTGGGAAATGAAACTCATACAACACATCACAGTATCACATCAAGTATATCATCGCATTCTTTAGGCATCTTCAACATAAATTTTCATATCATCCCAGTCCATAGGCCATGTCGGAGTGATTAGGCAGGTCATCCCACACCCAAACAAAGATATTAATCAAGGGGCACCACTTCCACCAAATAAAAATATAATTACCAATGGGAATAGTGTCTTATAATATATAAAAAACATAAAATGTCATAATAATCATCTTATAGATTACTAAATAAACCATGAACAGGTTTTCCTAACATATGACTCACTCAAAGTTTATGATTAGTTGATCCACACAAGTTGAACCCATATCCGAATCCAAAACTAGGATATAACCCACTCAGAAATTATAGGTCAGAAGGGGGAGGAACACTCGCCATAAGTTAGTCAAATAAGTCAAAAATTCTACAAGGAAACACTATGTTCCATTTGGGTCAAGGCTCACACTAACCTCACATAATCCACACATCTCTTATTCAAGGGAGGCTAAGGGAATCTATTTTGTTCCCTCTATGTTATTTTCTACCAAGGAGGAATACCTATTGGTTATATTGAACATAATTACCATTAATTTAATTTTCAAACATGGAACATATTGTGCATTGAATCACTCTACATCACATGTAAGGATAGAACATAGCCTAAAAAGAACTTACCTACTCATAGGTGGTGAATTAAAACTATCCTAGTAAAAACTCAAAAATGGAATCTCTCAATTATACAATTATCCCATATCTAGGGTAGAAAAAAGACACTTAACCAAGGTCCTAGGAATCATAGTATAACACAAGGGAATCCCCCAAGGGATCTTGAATGTAATGTTTAGTGTATTTTAATTTATTCCAACAACCCCTAATGATCGTGGAATTAAGGCATAATACTAGGGTCCATAACATCCCTAGATGTTTTTCCCAATACATATGGTCAAGGAAAACAATTTGAGTTGATTTAATACCAACTACACAAGGGTGGAAAGACTGTATATCACACAATGCATGAAACCACACATAAAACATTAGTAATGGTTTGAAACCACCAACCTCAAAGTGGAGTTGACCCCTTAATAATGCGCAGCCACCATATCCTAAGCTCATCCAGGCTCGATAAAGATCGATCATCCATTTTCAAAACACATGAGGAGGCGGCTGTGGTGGAGGAGAATGATTCAGCGGCCGGAGGAGGAGGAGGAGGCAGCGGCAGCAGAGGACGAGGAGAAGTAGGGTCGCGAAAGAGGAGGGGTCGTGGCAAAGGAGGAGGAGAAGGCGGCGGCGGTGGAGGAGGACAAGGCAACGGCATCAGCGAAGGAGGATGAGGAGGGGTTACAGCGTAGGGTTCGGCTTTCGTGATGGCTTGAACGGGTGTGACGGAGTAGGGGCCTGTTAGGGTTATTTTATAAAAATCGATGGAACCTTTATTAGTGCTAGTTAAAAGCACTGATAAAGGTATGTTTTATCAGCGTTAAAATAAAAGCGCTGATAAAACAAATATTTATCAGTGCCAAAATTATAGTAATGATAAAACAAATATTTATCAGCGCTAAAAATATAGTGCTAATAAATACTTCTTTCAGCAATCCTTTTTAATTATATATATATATATTAAAAAGTAACATATATTTATAAATAAAATAAATATATTAAATATAATAAATATAATAAATACAATGAATTAATCTAATAAATCTCTAATAAATATAAAAATCTAATAAATATATTTATTATTTAATATAATTTATTATAATCTTATAATTATATAATTATATATATATATATTTGTTGGTCGGAGTAGATTACTCAAGTGGTGAGGGGTGAATTGAGTAACTATAAAAATTTATGTTACAAAATTATTATTTTAAAAGAAAAGTTTTTCCCCAAAAAATAGATACAGCTCAGTTAATCAAGGTTATATTGTTATAAGAGTTTAAATTTTGAAACAACTTCTTAGAAGATTGATTAATTCTCAGTAGTCTTAATTTGTATTATTAATATTACTATTGAAGTTATCCTACTAAGACAAATCGGTTATAACTTCTTTCCAAGACTAACTATCAAAGTGAAATTAGTGTTTTCTGGATTATGCAATAAAGAAGTAAAACAGAGAAGACTAAAATTAAACAGCATAGTGAATATGAAACAAGTGGTTCAGTCTCGCCGATACCTAATCCACTTCATTTGGTGATCACCTGCCACCTAGAATTTTATATAAATAAACTTTTATCCATACCCTAGATCGGGGTTAACAACAGTACACAGACTATCCAGGTCACACAGAGACCTCTTCCACAGTTTTTGTGGGTAAACAAAAATAATAACCAGGTCACACAGGGACCCCTTCCACAGTTGTCATGGGTAAACAAAAGTATAAAGAGTTTGTTGTATGGATTTAGAAATCCTTCAATTTAGCACAGGATTCAGTGTCTGTATGGAATATACAGAGTATACACACTGCTCAAGAAGTAAGTAAAAGAATCACTAAAAGAGAGTAGATATAAGTTTAGAATGCTCTAGTGATTTGAAGTGCAGCTCTGGACTCCTTTGATTAAACAGAAATGCTTCTAAGTCATTCTCTGGTTTTTGTCTTAAAAACAAAGTGTCACGATTCAGCTTGTATTCTACACCAGTGTTGACAATGTGAAGATGTTCTCTGGATTCTAGTGTATTTCATATGTTCTTCAGCAGAGTCGGATTGTATGCATGAGACAATGCTTTCTTTGAAAATCTTGCAAAGTGTTCTTCGTGGTCGTGCTCCCAGGCTTGTTTTATGTTCAGTATTGTGCTATCTTGTTCTTGGGCACACTTCACTCTTTATCTTCGAATGCATGGGTTTTAGCTGACAGGTTCCATGTGTTTCATACCTCGTACGTCGTACTATGTCTACAAAGAAACATTAATTATGTTAATGCATTAAAGACATCAAATATGACCGTTAAAAATTAAATTGAAAGACGACAAAATAGTTTAAGAAACGGTGTCACAAAAAGTTATGAAAATGGTGTCTCCTTTATGGTGTCGAGTGTCACGGTGTCATGCTCGCGGTGTCTGGCTTCACGGTGTCTGGCTTACAGTTTCATGTTTCATAGTGTCTAGCTTATTGTGTCTGGTTTCACGGTGTCTGGCTTCACGGTGTCTTAGTTTATGATGTCTTGTTCTTAGTCAAAAAACTGTATTCAGACTTAAATAGTAATATGCATGAAATGGATTGATCTTAACCATTATAAAGTATGAGAGAACTTGAAACATAAATACACATGATTGAATATAATTTATAGGAGTAAACTAGGTTGAATGAGATTTGTGATCATTAATGAGATTTGTGATCATTAAAACAAGATTAATACATGATGAGTCTAACAATCTCCCCCTTTTTGATGATCACAAATCATGTACAGTAAAAGTTGAAATTGGATGCAACTGTAAAGAAAATAACATAAAATAACATATATAAATAACATAAGGAAACTTCTCCCCCTTTTGGGATTATCAAAAAATGGAAATAAGAGAGGGTAAACAGTGCACATTCCATTAAGAGTAAACACAGTGGAGTACAAAATAAAATAGAAATACAAAAATAATGGCATGGCCATAAAAAAGTAGTAAGCACTGGTCTTCTTCAGGGATTGGCCTTCTCTTTGCCTTTATCAGCAGCAGAAGAGGAAGCCATAGGGGTAGTGGTTGATGTAGAAAAAGGCAGAGACGTGGTAGATAGAGAGGGTAAAGGGATACCTTCAAAGACTGAGGGAGCCAAGGTATGAGCAGTAGAAGATCTAGGTAGTTGCTGATCAAGAATCGCAGGCCTGATCTGACTAAGAGCTTGGCCAACAGACATGGTAGTTGAGGCTAAAGCAGAGGTGAATATAGGTAGCCCAGGTCTGAGAGGTGCAGCTGCTGGAGCAACAATTGTTGTACTCTGGACATGAAGATAAGGTCTCAGGAGTTTGATGAAGTAGGCAATAATCTATCCACCATACTGCATGGCTTCTTCAAAGTCATCTTTGTTTTCCATGAAGTTTTCCAACAATCGGGTAAACTCGGTTAGTTTCTGGACTTTGATTTGAAGGCTTGAGTCACAGGAGGAATTCCCAGATTCTCTACAAGGTATTTGAAGTGGTTGGTCATATCAGTCTTGGAGAAAATTCGGTTGAAATAGAAATCCACTTTCTTAGAAATCTTCTGCTGTGCATCGTTTGCAATCTTGGAGTGAATTTGCACAAGGTCAAAAACTCTATCACTATTCTTGATAACTTCAGATAAAGAAGCCATATTAAAGCCACTAAAAGCATTCTGAAGCTCTTCTTTGACTATAGATCTGAGCAAAGTACTGTCCAAGGAAGGTGTAGAGGATTGACCAGAGGTATTAGAAGCTTTGACGGATGTTGTCAGAGATTTGAGCTGATTTAGTACCTTTTGAAGACAACCAGTGTACTCATCAGTGAGTTTATTAAGGTTCAACACAAGCTCTCTCATGTCCTTCAACATCTTTTTATGCCTTTCTGCAATCTTTTCATCGAAGGATAACAGATACGGTTGAATCTGAGACACAACATCTCGAGAGATTTGAGAAACAGTGGATTCTAGAGAAGCAGTAGCAGGCTCTGATCTAGAATGTAGCTCTTTCTACATGTCTTCAACCATGCTTTTCAGGGTTGTGACTTCATTACTGAGCAACTTATTTTCAACTCGAACTTATTGAATCTCATGGAGCATCTTAGGTTGTATCTGCCAAATGATCATTTCCAATAATAGTGAGGCATCTTTCTCACTCAAATTTGTCACAGGACGAGGTTGAGAGTTCATAAGTTTCTCCACTCTTGACAAGAGAGTATCTCCAAATTCGTTCAAATCATCTTTACTGACAAAGGACAGTTGTTCAGATAAAGGTTCAGGTGCAGGAATTGGTACAGGTTCTGGTACAGGTTCTGGTACAGGTTCCTTCTCAGGGGAAAAGGTTGTGAAATATTTCAACTGAAACAGGGAAGAGAGATCAAGCCCTGTTGCAGTAACCTGCTGAGACTCATTTACATCATAGAAACTAGGAAATTTGTACTGAGTGTCCACAGGACTTGACTCAGTTGGATGTGAGGCTTCACCAGACTCAAGATTTGGGGTTTTCTCCCCCTCAACAGGTGTCTCCTTCTCAGGACTGAGAGACGCATGAGCTTGTTCTAAATCCACAGGTTTAGCTCCTAGTTCTTCATTCATTTCTTGTCTAGCCAGCTGAAAGACTATCTCCATCCTCTCTTCAGCAGAGGGTATTATTTCAGGAACAGATTGTTCCACAGGGAGTTCTTCCAGATTCGCTTCTTGCATAACAGGGAGTACTTCTACTATAGGCTCTTCTATGGCTTGCTTCTCAGATTCTGTCACCACTGATTCTTTTTCAGCCTCGGGTTGGAGTTCCAGATTAACATATTCACTAGGGGTAGGAACTTCTTCTTCAAGAACAACAGGAGGAACAGTAGTCATTTCTTCCTCAACAACAACTGCTTCCCTATAAGGTACTTCAGCCTCTTCTTCCGCTTCTTCTGAATACTCAACAAGTTCATCTGGTTCCAAACCAAGATCAGAAATGTCTTCCGGCCTTGATGGATAATCCACAGGATTAAACTTCTCATAAACCTGATCATTGTCTTCCACACATTCATTTTTCCAAGGATTCCATTTTATCTTCATTCTCCTAATAGTGGCTTTAGAGAGACAGTATTCACAGTCCATAAGCACTTCTTCATTAGGTCCAACCACACCTTTTGCAATAAGCATGGTTGATATCAGCCGAGAGTAGAACAGAGAGGTGAACTTGGATGTAACCTTGATCAGCTCACACATATGGTGAGTGATGTACTTGCACAGGTTGATCTTGTGTCCATTCTTCATAAGATGAATTAAAAATACATCTTGATATTTTAACACGGCAAAATGACCTTTTCTTGGACTAACCAGATTTTGAACAAACTTAAATAGCAGCCTTGTCTCTCCATCAAGTTCAGCTGCGATGGCCCTTCTTTTGGTGTCATTTCTAATTAGGGTTTTCCGAGCATCTTCAAGATCAAAGAAATCAGTTGTAGGTGGAGGTTCTCTCTGATAATCATCACATATTCCTTCATGAGGTATCCAAAGGAATGCAGCCCATAACCTCGACGAGAAGGAGCATCTTTGGCCATTAATCCAAATTCTCACAACATAACTTTCACTAGAGTCAAAAGAGAATTGTGCGTACTGGTAGAACTGAGCTACTAGCCTAGGATAGATGGGTCTATTCTCCCTTGAGAACCATTCTAACCAGCCTTGATCTTTTAACACTTTCAAAACTAGGGATTTGCTAGACAAAAGCCATTCGGGGAAGATTTCTTTCTCAGGTACAACACTTAGATTTACCAGATTTGGATTTAACGGTCCTTCAGGCGTCAGCTTAGGTACAATCTTCTTCTTCTTCGGGCGGCACTTCTCATGTGTGGATGATGAAGGACGTTTCATTCTTGGCATCCACTGAAGGTTTGAGAGAGAGAGAGAGAAGGGGTTGCAAGGTTGAAAGAGTTTGAAACGAGAGAAAGTCTAAGTGAAGAACCGAGTGAAACTTTTTGTTTTATCATTTAGGAATGTCAAACGTCACAAAAATAAAAATTCGGGAAAGTAAAAAAGGTGAAATAATAATTACCGCGATATGGGTTTTAAGAAAATCATAAAGAATTTTCACGGTGAGATCGTGAATGGTGAGACAGTGAGCGGTCGTCACGGTGTGACAGTAAGTGGTCATCTCGGTGAGACAGTAAGTGGTCATCAGTGAGCGTTACAGTGAGACAGTAAATGTCAGACCGTGAGTACAAAGTGCTAACAGTGAGACCGTAATCATGAGAGACAGTAACTGAGAAACTGTAATCATGAAACAGTAAAGTAAAACATAGTAAAATGTTGAACAGTAAGACAAGTAAGATATCTATTTGAGATTTATCATGCCAAGATCATGTATGATGTAGTTTATTCTCATAATTTAATGGTTTAGTGAATATATCAGCAAGTTGATATTCAGTACCAATGAATTCCAAGGAGATATCACATTTTTTATAATGATCTCTCAAAAAGTGATGTATTACATCAATATGTTTTGCCCTGAATGTGAAACAGGATTTTTTGAGATGTTAATAGCACTTGTGTTGTCACAATTTATTGGTACATGTCTGAATTGATATCCATAATCTAGTAATGTGTGTTTCATCCACAAAATTTGTGCACAAAAACTACCAACAGCTATGTATTCAGCTTCTTTAGTAGATAATGCAACAGAATTTTGTTTCTTACTACACCATGATACTAGTGACTTTCTTAAAAGGTGACATGTTCCAGAGGTTCACTTTCTATCTAACTTACAGCCACTGAAGTCAGCATCAAAATAACTAACTAGTTCAAATGATTTTCCTTTAGGATAGAACAGCCCTAGATTGGGTGTATGCTTGAGGTATTTGAAAATTATCTTTACAGCATTTAAATGAGATTCTTTAGGATTTGATTGAAAACAAACACACATACACACACTAAACATAATGTCCGGATGGCTAGCAGTTAAATAGAGTAAACTTCCAATCATTCCTCTATAAGTGGTTTGATCAACAGATTTTCCATCTTCGTCAAGATCCAACTTACAGGTGGTACTCATGGGAGTGTCACTACTTTTAGTGTTATCCAATCCAAAACATTTTAGAAGATCTCTAGTGTATTTACTTTGAGTTAAAACAATTCCATTATTATTTTGAAAGATTTGAAATCCAAGAAAGAATTTTAGTTCTCTCATTAAACTCATTTCAAATTTGTTTTGCATCATTTTAGAAAAATCAATACATAATGAATTTTTTGAAGATCCAAAAATAATATCATCTACATAGATTTGAACAACTAAAACATCATTAGAAATTAGTTTTATAAAGAGGGTAGGATCAGCTATTCCTTTTGTAAAACCTTTGTAAATGAGAAAAGTACTCAATCTGTCATACCAAGCTCTTGGAGCTTGTTTTAAACCATATAAAGCTTTTGATAGTTTGAAAATATGATTGGGAAAATGAGGATTTGTAAATCCAGGGGGTTGTTTAACAAAGAAATCATCAGCTATATACAAATTGAAGAATGCACTCTTAACATCCATTTGATATAGTTTGAAATTCAGATGTGCAGCATAGGCAAGTAAGATTTTGATGGCTTCAAGTCTAGCTACTGGAGCAAAGGTCTCCTCATAGTCAATTCCTTCTTCTTGATTGTAGCCTTGTGCAACTAATCTAGCCTTGTTCCTAACTATATTTCTTACTTCATTTACCTTATTTCTAAACACCCATTTAGTGCCTGTGATGAATGTGTCCTTGGGTCTTTCAACAAGTTTCCAAACTTTGTTTCTTTCAAACTGATTAAGTTCTTCTTGTATAGTCATAACCCAAAATTCATCATTGATGGCATCATCAATGTTTTTAGGTTCAAGTTGTGACAAGAAAGCTTGATGTTCAACCTGATTTCTAAGAGAAGCTCTAGTTTGTGTTCCTTTCTTTAAGTCTCCTATAACAGCATCTAAGGGATGGTTTTTAAGTGTTCTAACCTTTCTAGAAAAAGAGGGACTAGTGATTTCAGGTTCATCAACAGATTCTGGTTCATTATGACTCGATTGAAGGGAATTTATAGAATTAGAAGTTTTCACAGATTATTTAACAGAGGATTTTGAGGATTTTGAGTTGATGTTGAGATTTGATACATCATCCTCCAGATTTTCTAGGATGGTTCTAGGCTCATGTGGATCTGTTTCATCAAACTTTATATGAACAGATTCTTCCACATATTTAGTTCTCTTATTGAATACTTTATAATCTTTACTTAATATTGAGTAACCTAGGAAAATTCATTCATCACTTTTGGATGCAAATTTGTCAAGATTATCCTTAGTGTTGAGAATAAAGACTTTGCAACCAAAAACTCTAAAGTAATTAACCTTAGTCTTTCTATTGTTCCAAAGTTCATACAGAGTCTTTTTGAGAATTGGTCTAATCAAGACTATTGATTATGTAGCATGATGTATTAACAACTTCATCCCAAAAGTAAATAGGTAAGTCATATTCACTAAGCATTGTTCTAGCAATTTCTTGCAGGGTTCTATTTCTTCTTTCTACAACACCATTTTACTAAGGTGTTTTGGGGGCAGAGAAATTGTGACTATAACCATTTTGTGAGCAAAAGGATTCAAACTCTTGATTTTCAAACTCACGGCCATGATCGCTTCTTAAAGATTTAATTTTAAGGCCACTGTGATTTTCTACTGACTTGGCATACTTAGTAAAATAAGAGCAGACTTCACTTTTGTGAGCCATGAAGAAGGTCCAGGTATATCTAGAAAAATAATCTACCAGAACATAAACATAGTGTTTCCCATTTAAACTAGAAACTCTAGATAGTCCAAAAAAATCCATGTGAACTAATTCGAGAGGTTGAGAAGTAGAAACTTCTTTCTTTGATTTGAAAGAGATTTTGTGTTGTTTTTCCTTTTGACAAGGATTACATATTTTGTCATGTGGAAACTCAAGTTTGGGTAAGTCTTTAACTAGTCTTTTTCTAGTTATCTTTCTAAGGGAGTGAACATTACAGTGTCCTAGTCTCTTATGCTAGAGCCAAGACTCTTTATGAAACACACTTAAGCATGAAACATTTTGAGAAGCTAAGGAATCTAAATTAATAGAATAAACGTTCTCATTTCTTGATGCAGAAAATACTAATTCATCTTTAGAATTAAAGACATTACAGGCATCATTTTTAAATTTAACATGATATCCATCATCACATAATTGTGAGATACTAAGCATATTATATTTTAAGTCATTAACAAACAGTACATTAGAAATTAAAATCGAATCAGTGTTACCAATCTGTCCTAAGCCAATGATTTTCCCTGTTGCGTTGTCACCAAATGTGACATGTCATCCATCTACTTTTATCAGGTTCTTAAAGCATGAGTAGTCTCCTGTCACGTGCCTTGAACATCTAATGTCCAAGTACCATAGATTCTTGCAGGAGCTCTTTAAGCAGCTTTCCTATAACATGATCAAGCAAAGACAGATTTTGGTACTCATACTTGTTTGGGTCCAGTAACATTAGTAATAAGTGCTTTAGGAACCCATATTTGTCTCATAGGTTTCCTATAAGCATTATGTAAAGTGTTTGAAAAATAAACTGTATTTGGTCCACAAAAACATGAAACAGTAGAATATGTATCATGACTTGAGCTAGTTGAGTTGTGTCCAGAACTAGGAACAAAATTATATGTCCTAGACTTGGAAACAAACTTCGTTCTACCAAAATTTCTTTTACCAGGTTGATAACCAATGTTAGTATTGTATTTGGGGGAAATTTGTTTTCCTAGAATTTGGGTAAGGGTATTTTTCCCATTAGCAAACTTTTCTAAGTCACTTTTTAATTGCTCATTAGACATTTTTAATTCATTGTTTTCTTTGAGCAGTTGAGCATTTTTCTCCTTTTCAGTAGTAAGTTCCAATTTAACATTTACAGTGAGAGCATGTTGTTTTTTTTCAATGATTTATATTTATCTTTTAATTCATTGCATGTCTCTTCGAGCATGTTGCAATTCATTAGTCATATTTTCAGAGTCACTTTCCTCTTCAGAATGGTATGAATTATGTACATAAGAGTTCAGTGTTACCTCAGATGTGTTTGACATAAAACACATATTGGCTTTGTTAGCCTATTCATCATGTGTTGTCTCTGAGTCGCTTGAACTATCCTCATAAGCACTCCAGGTTGCTTTCATTGCATTTTCGTACTTCTTGTACTTGTCCTCATATTTCTTCTTATACTTGAGTTTTGGACGGTCAGCCTTTATATGTCCTTTGCGCTTACATTCATAGCATACAATTTCATCAATTTTGTCACTTCTTTTCCAGCCCTTTTTCCAGTTTCTTTTTAGGTCATACTTGCCCTTGAAGTTAGGCTTTCTGAAAAAGTTCTTCTTTTTATAAAATCGTTTGAATCTTCTGCCAGTTGAGTCATCTCCTCATCACTATCAAGTGATGATTGTTCAGTGGTGGAACTTTCTACAGAAGCTTCCAGTTTCCCTTTGTCTTTGTACTTCGAGAAGGTGGTCTTGAATGCTACAGATCTCCTCTTTGGTTCATTCTCCTCTTCTTTGTTGACTTTCAACTCTTCCTCATACATCATCAGTTTCCCAATGAGTTCTTTTATAGGAATCTTGTTGATGTCGCACGATTCTCTAATTGAGACAGAGGTTCCCCTCCATCTGTCAGGTAGACATCTAAGAATTTTCATGATCTGTTCTTTAGCAGTGACTTCTCTTCCTAGAGAAATCATTGTGTTGACAATCTCATTGAACCTGAGATACATGTCAGAAATAGGCTCATCGGATTTTATTTTAAAATTATCATATTTTATAGTATAAGTATTAAGTCTCATTTCCTTTACACTAGATGTGCCTTCATGTGAGACAGACAAGGTATCCCAAATTTCATGGGTAGTTTTACAAGCAGAAATCCTATTAAATTCTTCATCTTCTAAGGAACAGTACAAAGCATTCATGGCATTACAATTTTATTGTACGCAAGTTTGGTAGGTTCATCCCATGTAATTCTATCAGTCATAGGAAGTTTGTATTCATCTATAATGGATGACCAAATTTCAAAGCTCATACTCTCTAGATGCATTTTCATTTTAATTTTCCATTGAGCATAGTCGATTCCATTAAATAATGGTGGTCTGTTGGTGGCAGCACCTTCCAATCTATTATCCATACTAACAAATTACTTTAAAAGAGCTAGAAATTTAGAATGAACAGAAATTTACAGATCTTTAAAGTACAACTACAATCACAGTTGAGTAAGATTATACAGAGTCCTAATAAACTAACATCTAATACCAAATGTTGGTCGGATTAGATTACTCAAGAGGGGAGGGGTGAATTGAGTAACTATAAAAATTTCTGTTACAAAATTATTATTTTAAAAGAAATGTTTTCCCCCAAAAAAATAGATACAGCCCAGTTAATCAAGGTTATATTGTTATAAGAGTTTAACTTTAAAAACAACTTCTTAAAAGATTGATTAATTCTCAGTAGTCTAAATTTGTATTATTAATATTACTTTTGAAGTAATTCTACTAAGACAAATCAGTTATAACTTCTTTCCAAGACTAACTATCAAAGTGAAATTAGTGTTTTCTGGATTATGCAATAAAGCATTAAATTAGAGAAGACTAAAATTAAACAGCACAGTGGATAATGAAACAAGTGGTTCAGTCTCAAACCGAGACCTAATCCACTCCACTTGGAGATCACCTACCACCAAGCAATTTATATAAATAAACTTTGATCCAGACCCTGGATCAGGGTTAACAACAGTACACAGACTGTCCAGGTCACACAGGGACCTCTTCCACAGTTTTCGTGGGTAAACAAAACTAATAATCAGGCCACACAGGGACCCCTTCCACAGTTTTTGTGGGTAAACAAAAGTATAAAGAGTTTGGTATAAGGATTTAGAAATCCTTCAGTTTAGCACAGAAGTCAGTGTGTGTATGGAATATATAGAGTACACACACTGCTCAAGTATTAAGTAAAAGAATCACTAAGAGAGAGTAGATATGAGTTTAGAATGCTCTAGTAATTTGAAGTGCAGCTCTGGACTTCTTTGATTAAACAGAAATGCTTCTGAGACCTCTGGTTTTTGTCTAGAAAATAGAGTGTCATGATTCAGCTTGATCTTTTCATGAGTGTTGACAATGTGAAGATGTTCTCTGGATTCTAGTGTACTTCGTATGTTGTTCAGCAGAGTCGGATTGCATGCATGAGACAATGCTTTCTTTGAAAATCTTGCAAAGTGTTCTTCGTGGTCGTGCTCACAGGCTTGTTTTCTGTTCAGTATCATGCTATCTTGTTCTTGGGCACACTTCGCTCTTTATCTTCGAATGCATGGGTTTTAACCGACAGGTTCCATGTGTTTCGTACCTCGTACCTCGTACTATGTCTACAAAGAAACATTAATTAAGTCAGTGCATTAAAGACATCAAATATGACCGTTAAAAATTAAATTGAAAGACAAAATAGTTTAAGAAACGGTGTCACAGTAAGTTATGAAAACTATGACTCTTTCACGGTGTTTGAGTGTCACGGTGTCTTGTTCACGGTGTCTGAGTGTCACGGTGTCTGAGTATCACGGTGTCTTGCTCACGGTGTCTGGCTTCACGGTTTCTGGCTTACAGTGTCATGTTTCACGGTGTCTAGCTTACTGTGTCTAGCTTCACGGTGTCTAGCTTCATGGTGTCTTAGTTTACGATGTCTTGTACTTAGGCAAATAATTGTATTCAGACTTAAACAGTAATATGCATGAAATGGATTGAGTTTAACCATTATAAATCATGAGAACTTGAAACATAAATACACATGATTGGATATAATTTATATGAGTTAACTAGGATGAATGAGATTTGTGATCATTAACGAGATTTGTGATCATTAAAACATGATTAATACATGAGTCCAACAATATTTAATTATAATCTTAGAAATACTTTTTTCAATTAAAACGTTATATTTTTTTAAAGGTTGGGGCTGAAGCCTCATTTTATTATTTAAAGCAAAGACCTCTTTATATATATATATATATTTGAATTATTAAAAAATATATATTAATTATAAACATTTTTTTATTTAATGTATTAAAATAAACATTATTTTTTAATATAAATATAATAATTTTATATAAATTAATAATAGAAAATTTTATCAGTGCTTTTAGCTAGCGCTGATAAAGGTCCACCCCTTTATCAGCGCTTTCTGCTTAGCGCTGATAAAGGGCAGTGCTTCCCTTACCATGTTTTGTGGTAGTGTCTCTTGACTTGAGATCATTATCAGTGTGTATCATTCGATCGTGTACTTTGATGCAAGACAAAAACCATGATAATAAAATCATAGTGAGGTAGCTTGTGTTGGTGCATCATTGGTGGTATGACATTGGTTGAATGGTCAATATAAAATTTGTCACTTCTGAGTTGAGGAAGTAATATCTCAGGTCAGGTTGATCGGGATGGTAGTACCTTCATAAATTCATGGTCATGATAGTCGAAGGTAAATCCATCCAGTTAGATCAACAAACAATAAAGAAAAAAGGATGATGAAATAAGTGTGTGTCCTGCTTTATGAGATATCTAAATACAAAGAGATTATATTACGCAGTACATGTTCGTAGGTTGGTTGTTATTGTTATGACTGGTCCTTATCTCTTTAAGGGTCATGATGGGTTGCTAGACTCCACTCCTGGTCTGTGAATACTATTCATTACTATCGAGATAATGGTCTAGAGGGTCACACACAATAGCATATTCAAGAATTTCTCTTATTATATCGAATAGGTAAATAGGACACGATGGTCCCCACCATAGAGTCTGAGGGTTGTCCAAGTACTGATGATCACTGATGAATAAATAAATTCATTATTATTCAACTATATAATAATTGGTTTGAATTTATTTATTAAAAGAATTCACAAGTATTTAAGTAAATACAAGGAATAATATTATAGAAAATGAATATTATTTTAATATTCAAGGTTTGTTTCATATTTAGAGGGAATTACGAGTCGTGTTAAATAGATCATGTTTATCACGTAATATAATTAATATATATTACAAGTATTGAATAAAATATAAATAATATTTATGACTCAATTAGTTCATCATAATTATTTATTTATTGCTTATTTAGTGGGTGTTTTGTTTCTGAGGGCTAGGGAACCCTTCTGGGTATTTTGAGCCACCCACTATATAAGAAAGAGGAGAGACTCATTATAAATATGATTCATTCATTCTGAATGAGAGCCTCTTTATTCTCCACTTCCTAGAGAGAGAAGGTCTCTCCCGAGAAATCAATCTATGATGCCTTCAACGAATCGAAGGCATGAGATGGTGGTGATCGTCGTGACATCGAAGGATTCATCAGAGCTCCGTGCTAAAACCTGATATTCGATGAACAATGAGCACAAAAATTCTTGGAGAGTGTGTGGATGATCTAGAGAGGTTCGACTTCGAATCCTTTGAGCAACAGTCACAAGCAATGAGCTGTAATCAAGTGCGCTTCAATTCAAAACAAGGTACTCGCTCCTTTTATTTTATGTGCTCTAATTAATTCACGTGATAACCTTGAACCGTACCAGGGCTTGGATCACTAGAGATGACAAGTTTCATCACTCTGATGATAAAAAAATTTAAATCCTCAGTCCATCGACTTCTGTTGTGCACCCTGGTACCTTCAGATAGAGCACCCTTTCATCACATATCATAGATCTATTTGTAAATAGGGTCAGATGATAAGTGTCAGCAAACTCAACTCTCTTTCAAGTCACTAACCCGATAATGTTTGTGTGGTTCCTCGACACATCGCTTGGGTGTCACGTCATATTGTCAAACTGGTCCCACTGTTTAGATAGTCACGTGATAGGGTGCCCTTATGTCCTACATTAGAGATCTAGGTGGATAGACGATTGTTTGATAGGTGTTGATGCACTCATCCCTCCTTAAAGACCTCCCACCTTACGATGCTTGTGTATCGCTATACTACACCTCCTGCCTATTGCATCAATATGTTTTCTTGGTCCTACCAGGACACTCGTTACCAACTGATGATGGCCCATAGACCCTGTGTCCCAATAGCCTTTGATTTCCTAAAGGCCCTACGACCCGAAGACCTAAAAATGTGGTATGATAACACCAAATCAAGTGAATAGTATCACTACCACATTACTGATACAATATACTACAACACCAGTAGAAATATTTACCCCATCCAGATTTTGAACTTGGGTCATTCATGCAGGATTACATGGTGCTTATCACTAAGTCAAATCTCAAATGCATTAATAAAATATGTTACTGATTGAAATTCACAAAATCTTTGTCTACCAATACTTATAAAAACATACAATCATTTTTCAAAAGATATAACACACAGTAAATCCTCAAGTATTACTAAATTTAAATTAAACAACAAATATACAGGAAAAACACACACAAACACTACAAAAATATAAGTGAATAAAACAAAAAAAACTATTTCATTTCACATTGTAGCAGACTGACCAACCCTCCCCTGCCTATCTCTTTCATTACGAGATTTATCGTCTCCAGTTCCCCAAATGACGAGATTATCCTACAATGTCGTGAGAAGAAACAATCTAGGTATTTATACATGCATCAAAATTAGAGGATGAGCGAGGCTAGAGGGTATTTTGGTCTAGTGAGAATTTAGGGAAACACTAAATAATTGTGTTGATGTTGATTTTTTATATTTATAAAAAATAAAATAAATGTTTAGCGTCCAAAAAATGAAATGTTTTAAATAAATTTTTATATTTATAAAAAAATAACATTTTTTGGATTTATAAAAGAAAAATTAGTCTGTTATAATTTTTTTAATTTTTTAATCATTTTATAAAAATTAATAATTTGTAATTTTTCTAAAAAAAGGTATCTGATTTTTTTTTAATGTTATAAAAAAATTATAACATTTTATAATGAAATTTATCTTAAAATTATTTATTAATTATTATTTTTTGAAAATAGAAATGAAATTATATGTTAAGGTCATAAAAAATACAATTCTTTTGCAAACCAAAAAAAATATTTTTTCACTGAAAACCATTAAAAATAACTTTTAAATTTTATTACAATTTTACCAAATATCTTAAAAAATACTATTTGTACATAAGCATAAACAAATTATGTTTTTATGAAGGTATGCAGAAGATATTTTTATAAACATACAACATTATTATTTTTTTCTAAATTGGTAAAAATTAGTTTTTAAATTTATAAAAAAAATATTCATAGTAGAAACTACTACCTGTAAAAATTTATTAATAATAGACCAAATTGGAAAATTATGAATCATTTAAAAATTATTTTATGAATTTTTTGGATTTAAAAATGAAAAATTAGTTAATGTTATAATTTTTAAAATTTTTAACCAATTCATAAAAATTAATAATTTATAATTTGTCAAAAAATAGTATATGAATGTTTTTAAATTTATAAAAAAATTGCAACATTTTATAATGAAATTAGCCTTAAAATTATTTAATAATCATCATTTTTTGTAAATACAAATGAAATTATTTTTTAAGGTCACAAAATATAATAATTCTTTTGAAAACATATAAATTTATTATTTCATGGAAAACCATTAAAAATAACTTTGAAAATTTATTACAATTTCACTAATCTTAAAAAAATTATTTATACAGAAGCATGAGAAATTGTGTTTTTATGAAAGGATATAGAAGATATTTTCTTATAAATACACATCATCATTATTTCTTTAAAAATCATTAAAATTTAATTTTAAATTTATAAAAAAAATTATCATTTATAGTAGAAAACACTACTTGTATCAGTTTATTAATAACAGATGAAACTGAAGAAGCATAACAAATTATGTTTTTATGAAAGGATGTAGAAAATATTTTTTTATAAACATACAACACTGTTATTTCTTTAAAATTTTCACGAGATAATTACAATACATTTTTTGCACTTCAATTAACAGTGGAAGTTCTACTGGAATTTCTAGTGAAAGTTTTCTTGAACTGCTCCAACGGAAGTTTCACTAGAATTTTCAATTGAAAGTGTAAGTTACCACTTTATTTTTTGAGCGGATGTTCTCACTGAAATGTTCTAGTGGAAGTTTCACTGGAATTTCCAATGCAAGTTTCATTGGAATTTCTAATGCAAGTTTCACTAAAATTCCAAGTAGAAGTGGCAGTTTCTAATGGAATGTTTCAATGAAAGTTACATTGAAATTTCCAGCAGAAGTTTTAGTGGAATTTCCATTGAAGGTTTCAACTGAAATTTCCAAGTGGAAGTATTTGCTTGAAGTTTCCACTAGAATTTTCTGGTGGAAATTTCCATTGGAATTTTTCTGTAGAAGTTTCACAGGAATTTCCAGTGAAAGTTACACTGATATTTCAAATTTAAATTTCATTGAAAGGTCTAGTAGAAGTTGCACCGAATGTTCCAGTGGAAGTTGCACTAGAAGATCCAGTAAAAGGTTCAATTGGAATTTTCAAGTGGAAGTTGAAGTTTCCACTTGAATTTTCTAGCTAGAGTTTTCACTTGAAGTTTCATGTGGGAGGAGTTGCTGGAATTTTCCAGTGAAATTTTCACTGGAATCTTCCATTGGAAGTTGCACTATAATTTTCAATGGATGTTTCATTGGAGTTTCCACAAAAAGTTTCAACTGAAATTTTCAAGTAGAATTTGAAGTTACCATAGGAAGTTTACAGAAGAAGTTTCACTAGAATTTCTAATAGAAGTTTCACCTGAATTTCCAGTGGAAGTTTCATTAGAATTTCCAGTAAAAGTTTTCATTAAAAAAATTTAATAAAGATTTCCACTATTTTTTTAATGAAAGTGTCTAGCTTAATCGGCAACATTTCCACTAAAATTTCCCAATGAAATTTTATTTTGAAAATTTTCATTGAATGTTTCCAACAAAAGCTCCACTATAACTTCTAGTGAAAATTGTTTTACTTAACATTGTTTTACCCTTATTTAACTTTAGTTAACTCTTACTTTACTTTGTTTTACCCTTACTTAACTTTAGTTTTATGCTTAACTTTTTTTACCCTTACTTAATTTTAGTTTATCCTTACTCAACTTTGTTTTACCCTTAACTTTAGTTTACTCCTACTTAAATTTAGTTTACCCTTAAATTTGTTTTAACATTACTTAACTTTAGTTTACCCTTAACTTTAGTTTACTCTTACTTGGCGTTGTTTTTCCCTTACTTAACTTTGTTTTACCCTTACTTAACTTTAGTTTAGCCTTACTTAACTTTGTTTTACTCTTACCTAACTTTAGTTTTAGCCTTACTTGACTTTGTTTTACCCTTGACTTTAGTTTACCCCTACTTAACTTTGTTTTACTCTTACTTAACTTTAGTTTACTCTTAAATTTTCCAATGAAACTTTATTTTGAAAATGATCATTGAAAATTACCAATGAAAGTTCCAGTGGAACATTTAGTGAAAGATCCACTGTAACTTTCAGTGAATGTTCTACTGGAACTTCTAGTGAAAATTCCACAAGAACATCCCATGAAAGCCCCACAACAACTTCCAATGAAAGTTTCAAACTGAAAATTTTTAATGAAGATTTCCACTACAACTTTGAATAGAAGATTTCACTAGAACTTTGAGTGGAACTTCTCACTGGAATTTTCCAGGGGACATTGACAGTTGAATTTTCCAGTGAAATTTCTATTAAAAATTTCCATTGGATGTTTCAAGTTTTTAAAATGGAAGATTATACTCTAATTTTTTGGCAAAAGGTTCAATCGAAATTTTGGAGTGGGTTTTTTAATAATGATTTTTAGTGGAAGGTGACACTAAAATCTCCTTCTACTATAATTTTCCATTAAAAGTTTTAATTGAAATTTGACAGTTAAAGATTACACTTGAATTTTTGGGTGGAAGTTCCACTTAAAGTTTCCACTAGAATTATCCATTGAAAGTTTCCACTGAATTTTTCTAGTGAATATTCAACTGAAATTTCCTAGTGAAAGTTTCATCTTGTTTCCAATAGGAACATTATAATTTTCCAGTGGATGCTTCCACTTGAATTTTCCATTGGAAGTTTCCAGTGGAATTTTCTCTTCAATGTTATCCTGAATTTTTTTAGTGAAAGTTTCAATCATAATTTTCTAGTGGATGCTTCAATATGAATTTTTCAAAAGAAGTTGAACATTCCACTGAAATTTTATATAAGAAATATCATGCTTTTCACTGTAACATTTCTTTAAAAAAAATTCATATATAGTGTGTTTTTTCAGTGCACAAATTTTCAAGTGAATTTTTCAACTTGAATTTTACAATGAAATTTTATAGTAGGATTATTTAGATGTTTTTCAGTGGAACTTTATATGATAAAATTATAGTGGAACTTTATCATTAAGTTTTTTTGAATTTATTCATTGGACTTTTTATTTACACTTTTTGATTGTAATTTTCAAGCGTAAATTTTCAATGAAACTTTTCCTTCTAGAATTCTAATATTTTTTTTGATGTTAATGTTTATTTTTTAAATTATTTTTATCAACTGAATTTGATTGTTAAAATATACATATAGGATTTTCTTAACATACGTAATGAATTACTAATTATTTGTAAATTTCAACAAATATTTTTTAAATGGATAATTTTTAATTTTTTAAATTTTTTAAAAAATTTCAAAATTATTATTTTCAAGATTAATTTTTCCTTCCTTTCAAATTGGTTTCAAATTATTATTTTCAACATACAAATATAAATTATTTTTTTTATAGGGTTTTAGAAAATTACTATACAAAGCTAGTCATGAAAAAGATTTTTTTATAGTATAAAAAACAACTACCTTTTAAAACTATTTATAATTTTTTAGTTTTTTCAAAATAATTTTTCTACATTTTTATTAATTCATTTATAAAATTTTTTTTTAAAACATAATTACTTGTGATTTAAGTTTTAATGTTTTCAAAAAATATCATTAACTATAAATCTATAAAATATTTTTTATATAAATAAACAATTTATTATTATTATTCTCTTTCAGCCTACTAAAATCTTTCAATCGTAAAGCACTGATGCCAAATTAAGGTGATCTGATGTGAGACGCACCGGTGGCCCGATCTTCATGGCGTAGGGCAGCGGATGAAGGATGTGGTTCGGGGCTATGTGGCAGATGATGGGTATGGATAGTGGATGCAAGTAGTCAATCAACGCTATAAGGAGCGCGACCTATTACTTAGACAACACACTCAAGGGGGATGTGATAGTCAATCCACACAACAACGCACTTGGGTTGAGGCACGGAATTGGGGGCTTTGTGATCTTGGATCACCAATCTAACTTGTAGATTGACAAGGCAAGAATACACAAGAGCAGGGGGAAACCCGGGATAATCCTCACACAACAGAGAGAAACAAAGCATAAGCTCTCAATTAATTCTTGAATGAAAATACAATGTCATGGGGTGGCTATTTATAGCCAAGGAGGTGATACAATGGTCCAGGGTCTAATACCCTAAAGTCATAAAGGCTAAACCTACTTTGTCCCCTTAAAAGTCAAAAAGATAAAATCCAACAAAGACTTTTGGAAAAGTAGCACACAACTTTCCATCCTAGCCCACCGGACTTGACTTTGAGTGCATAGCTCACCGAATTTGACTTTGGTGTCCAAAGATGTCATTTATAGAATCCTCCATGTGGGCAAGGCATCCAAATTCGTGCAACCATGTGGGTCAAGCTCTAAACATCATGTTTGGGCTTGAATAAGTGAGATAATATGCCCATTTGCTCCATCCATGCAAGGTAAGATCCATTGGGCCTTTAATGAAGCGAGATGGGTGCCTATTGTTGCATTTAGCCTCTTTAATCTCTCACGCGTCATCGGGGCTTGCAAATCCAACTCCTTCACTCCGGTAATCGACTCGATGCCTTCAACATGGTTCGCATCATCCTCCCCCTCTTGAAAAGGAGTCATCCTCGACTCTTCATCCTCTACACCCAAAAAGGAGAAAGATCAGAAACATTGAAAGTGGCACTTACACCATACTCACCTGGAAAAGCTATCTTGTAATCATTGTTGTTAATCTTCTCAACCACTCGGAAAGGTCCATCGTCTCGTGGCATGAGTTTTGATTTCTGCTTGTCGGGAAATCTTTCCATCCGCATATGAATCCAAACCAAGTCACCGGGCTTGAACAACATTTGCTTGTGACCCTTGTTTGCACGATCAATATATTTCTGGGTCATCCGCTCAATATTTATCATTGCCTTTTCATGGATTTTCTTGATGAATTCTGCTCAAATCCATATTAACTGCTTCCTCCAAAGGCAAAGGAACTAGATCAGTAGGGGCAAGGAGGTTAAAGCCGTAAACAATTTCAAATGAAGAATATTGAGTAGTGGAATGCTTGGCCCTGTTATATGCAAATTACACATGCGGCAGACACTCCTCCCAATTCTTTATGTTCTTCTTCACAATGGTTCACAGAAGGGACGATAGTGTCTGATTCACCACCTCAGTTTGTCCATTAGTTTGTGGATGAAAAGAAGTGGAAAACAGTAACTTCGTTCTGAGTTTGCTCCATAATGTCTTCCAAAAGTAGCTGAGGAATTTTGTGTCTCGATCTAACACAATTTTTCTTGGCATTCCATGAAGCTTGACCACTTCCTGAAAGAAAAGTGTTGCAATGTTAGTGGCATCATCAGTTTTGTGACAAGGAATAAAATGTGCTATTTTTGAAAACCGATCCACCATAACAAAAATGGAACATCTCCCCCTCTTGGTCCGTGGTAACCCCACAATAAAGTCCATTGATATGTCCTCCCAAGGGGTGTTGGGGATTGGGAGAGGAAGATATAGTCTGTGTGGGTTCAGTTTTGATTTGGCTTTATGACAGACAATGCACTTTCCCACAAATTTCTCAACATCTCTAGATATCCTAGGCCAATAAAAATGCTCATTAAGAATTTTTGCAACACCAAAATGTCTCATTAACCACCCGAATGTGATTCCTTTAGTAAAAGTAAACAGATAGAGCAATTGGGAATGCAAAGCTTATCAATCCGGAATAAGAATCCATCATGTAAATAGAACTTTTCCCAACTAACTCCAGGTTTACAATGTTCATAAGGTTCTCTAAAATCACTATCAGTGGCATATAAATCCTTAATGTATTCAAAACCAAGGAGTTTTGAATCCAACAAGGATAAAAGAGAATATCTACGTGAAAATGCATCATCGGCCACAGTATTTTCTTTACCCATTTTATGCTTGATGACATATGGAAATGATTCAATGAATTTCAGCCATCTAGCATGTTTCTTATTTAGTTTATGTTGGCTCCTAAGGTATTTAAGAGCCTCGTGATCAGAAAAGATCACAAATTCTTTTGGCCAAAGATATTGTTGCCATGTCTCTAGTACTCTAAATAATGCATACAACTCTTTATCATATGTAGCATAGTTTAGAGTTGGGTCATTTAACTTCTCACTAAAATAAGCAATAGGTTTACCTTCTTGCATGAATACTCCTCCTATGTCAATTCTGCTTGCATCAAATTCAATTTCAAAGGTCTTACTGAAGTCCAGAAGTGAAAGTAGAGGGGTGTGGGTGAGTCTTTCTTTAAGAGCATGGAAGGCCTTCTCTTGAGTTGTCCCCCATTTGAAAGGAACATTCTTCTTTGTCAACTCATTCAACGGTGCTGCTAGTGTGCTGAAGTCCTTCACAAATCTCCTGTAAAAACTAACAAGCCCATGAAAACTTCTTATCTGTCCAACAGAGGTTGGAGTTGGTCATTCTTGTATTGCTTTGATCTTCTCGGTATCCACTTCAACTTCATTTCCGCTCACAAAAAATCCAAGGAAAAGAATCTTATCGAGAAAAAAATCACACTTATTTATGTTTCCAAACAAGTTTTCTTTCCTTGACACATCTAGGACTTTTCTTAAGTGATCTACATGTTCATGCAAAGTCCTACTATACATCAGAGTATCATCAAAGTAAACTACCACAAATTTTCCAATATATGCACGTAAGACATGATTCATTAACCTCATAAATGTGCTAGGTGCATTGGTGAGACCAAAGGGCATGACTAACCATTCATAAAGTCCATGTTTTGTCATAAATGCAGTTTTCCACTCATCTCCTTCTTTCATCCTAATTTGATGGTAGCCACTTCTTAAATCAATTTTTGAGAAAACAGTTGAACCATTTAATTCATCTATCATATCATCTAATTTGGGGATAGGATGACGATACCTGACCGTGATGTTGTTGATGGCTCTACATTCAATGCACATTCTCCATGTTCCATCCTTCTTTGGTACTAGAATCACCGGTACGACACAAGGACTAAGCCTCTCTCTGACATATCCCACATCCAACAGCTCTTGAACTTGCCTTTGAATTTCTTTTGTCTCTTCCGGATTGGTGCGATATGCAGGACAGTTCGATTGTGATGCTCCAGGTATGAGGTCAATTTGATGCTCAATACCTCTAATGGGTGGCAAACCTGATGACACCTCTTCAAGAAAGACATCATCATACTCCTGCAACAACGACTCAACAACATTTGGCAAATAGGCTAAGTTGTTAGTATTTAGTAACACCTCTTTGTACATGAGTACTAGGAGGGTTTGTTGTGAAAACAAAGTTTCCTTAACCTCAATCTTTTTTTCCAACATCACGCTTTTCTCCTCTCAAATTCTTTTTCCCACTTGATTTTTCTATGCTCTACATTTCTTTTCTTCTCTCATTTTCTCTTTTTCCCTCGTTCTCTCCTTTTTCATTTTCACTCTTTTTTTCCTCATCACTCATTTTTTTCTTTTCTCTCAAAATGTGATCATCCAGATTTTGTTTCGGGGACATGGGGTTGAGGGTTATAGGTTCCCCATGGAGTACAAAAGAATGACAATTCAAGAAACCGTCATGGGTAACACGTCGATCATACTGCCACGGTCGTCCCAACAACAAATGGCAAGCCTTCATAGGAACAAAATCGCACAAGACCTCATCTTTGTACTTCCCGATAGAGAATAGTACCTTCACTTGCTTGGTGACCTTCAGCTCCCCGCAATCATTCAACCACTGAAGCCGATATGGATATTGATGCTTCAAAGTAGGAAGTCTCAAGTTCTCTACTAACTCGGTGCTTCCAACATTACTACAACTTCCTCCATCAATAATAACACCACATACCTTCTCATGGATCTTGCACCGTGTATGGAAAAGGTTCTCCCACTGCTCATTCTCTCCCACGGTCATTTGTGTGCTTAGAACTCTCCTAGTGATAAGAATCTCATCATTTTCTGCAAACTCTCCACTATCAATTTCTGGAGATCCTTCCTCCTCTTCCGAGATCTCTCCATCGGTCTCTCATTCTCCATACTTGTTTATGGTCATGGTGTGCTGGTTTGGGCACTCACTAGCAATGTGACCCCTTCCTTGACATTTGAAACACCGAATATCCCTATTCCTGGTTTGGTTAGCCTCAAAAGTAGGTTTCTTAGGTGGAAAAATTACCTTGTCACTTTTGCGATCAACCACCTCTTTTGTCTTTGATGGTTCTCCAATCTCCTTCCTTGGATTTCTCCATGGCGTGAAAAAGGTAGCAGGTTTCCTTATGTTGATCCTCATTTTGATTTGTTGCTCGATCTTGGTGACTTGATGGATCATATCTTGTATTTCCACATGGTGGTACATCTCCACTTGATCGGCAATCTCCCGATTGAGCCCATGTAAAAACTGTGTCATGGTTACCTCCGAATCCTCCTCAACGTTTGCCTGAATCATGGCAATTTGCATCTCCTTTTAGTAGTCTTCTACACTCTTACTCCCTTGGGTGATGCGTTGGAGTTTGTTGTGGAGATCTCTATGGTAATGTGTGGGAACAAACCGCTTCCGCATGGCAAACTTCATGTCTTCCCAAGTGTTGATGGGACGTCCACCATATCTAGCTCTCTCCTTTTGAACTTCATCCCACCATATTAATGCATAATCATAAAATTCAAGGGAAGCATGTTTGACCTTTTTCTCCTCGGAATACGCATGGCATTAAAATACTTGCTCGATCTGCATCTCTCACTCCAAGTATACTTCCGGGTCGCTTTTCCCTTGAAAAGAGGGGACCTTCACCTTGATTCTGCCAAGTAGGTCATCATCATGTTGTCTCCTTTGTCCTGCTCTAGGTTGTTGGTTCAACCTCCTCCTTTGTGGGACATAATCAAGATCATCATCAAAGTACATTATTTCCTCCTCCATGATGTGGGGATGACGTGGTGTCGAAGCGCGTCATGGGTTATCATGGAACATCCTTGGGCTTGGTTTATTCTCTAATTCATAAATCCTCTCATGTAACACCTCCAACTTCCGATCAAGAAGCTTCTCGAAGTGGCTCACCAGAGCTTGCATTTGGAATTGCGTGGCTTCGGGTGCAGGAGATCTACTTCGACTTCCTTCATCGTTAACATGGACAATTTTCTTCTCACGATCTTCTGTTATGATATGTTATGCAAGAACAAACACACACCGGTGGGGGGGACACACACAATGATATGCACTCACTCGCACACCGGTGGGGGGGACACACACAATGATATGCACTCACTCGCACACACGAAATGTACACACACACACACAAGATGTACACACTCACGCACGCAAGGATACACACTCACGCACGCAAGATATACACACTCACGCACGCAAGATGTACACACACACACACAAGGATACACACTCACGCACGCAAGATATACACACTCACACACACAAGATACACACACTCACACGCACACAACAAGATACACACACTCACACACTCATGATATTTTTTTTGGCTTATTTCTCTCCACTCTCAACACTCAATTAAAATTCCAAGCTCTTATGAAATATAATACCTTGTTCGGGATGATCACGCGCCACCAATCCTTTCCCAATCAAGATTATGTTGGGGGCTGGTTTAACACAACCCGCTTGAGTGGTAAAGGGTAAAGGATGAAAATAGGGTAGAAAATGGATAAAGGGTGGGTGGAAAAGGGAGTAGAAAGGTGGTATTTGGGTTTTGCCCGATTGTGCAAGATAAGAAAAATTAATAACAATATGATCCAAATATAATATGGAGATGAAACAAAATGATGGAGAAAGTGATGTACGGAAATGAAAAGTGTTAATAATGTAAAGCACGATGATGAAGTAATTGTATCCGTTTTTTTTTTCTTTCTTTTTGTCAATCAAAAAGTGTTGTGCCTGGAGTTTTAAAACACAATATGACTGAACAGAGAGTAAGAAAAAAAAAATTGAAATCTCTCAAATAAAGGATGTGCTTAATTTTGAAAAGCACAAAATGATGAGTTGAGAGAATTTGAAATTTTGTTTTTGCCAGATACAAATCACATATAGAGAATTAAATGCGGAAAGAATATGAAAGAAAATTTGGCTCAATTTATAATAATCCAAACTTGGACAAACTATGCCAATTCGGGAGGCTTTCAAGAAAAGGGATTTTTTTTTTGAATGGGTGAATAATATGGAAGGAAAAGGGATTATTATTTTTTTGAATGGGTGAATAATATGGAAGGATAATGGACAAAATTAAAGTAAATGAAGGGATAGATGCCTACCGTGCCAACCGGGGCTCTGATACCAACTGATGTGAGACGCACGGGGTGGCCCGATCTTCAAGGCATAGGGCGGCGGATGAACGATATGGTTCGGGGCTATGTGGCTGATGATGGGTACGGATAGTGGATGCAAGTAGTCAATCAACGTTATAAGGAGTGCAACCTACTACTACAACACACTCAACGGGGATGTGATAGCTAATCCACACAACAACACACTTGGGTTGAGGCATGGAATTGGGGGATTTGTGATCTTGGATCACCAATCTAACTTGTAGATTGAAAAGGCAAGAATGCACAAGAGCAGGGGGAAACTCGGGATAATCCTCACACAACGGAGAGAAACAAAGCATAAGCTCTCAATTAATTCTTGAATGAAAATACAATGTCATGGGGTGGCTATTTATAGCCAAGGATGTGATACAATGGTCAAGGCTCTAATACCCTAAAGTCATAAATGTTAAACCAACCGTGTCCCCTTAAAAGTCAAAAAGATAAATTCCAACAAAGACTTTTGGAAAAGTAGCACACAAATTTCCAACATAGCCCACCGAACTTGACTTTGAGTGCATAGCCCATCGGATTTGACTTTGGTGTCCAAAGATGTCATTTCTAGAATCCTCCATGTGGGCAAGGCATCCAAATTCGTGCAACCATGTGGGTCAAGATCTAAACATCATGTTTGGGCTTGAATAAGTGAGATAATAGGCTCATTTGCTCCATCCATGCAAGGTAAGATCCATTGGACCTTTAATAAAGTGAGATGAGCACCTATTATTGCATTTAGCCTCTTTAATCTCCCACGCGTCATGGGGCCTTGCAAATCCAACTCCTCCACTCCGGTAATCGGCTCGGTGCCTTCAACATGGTTTGCATCATGATCCAACCTTGTTCCTTTCTCGGAATGATTTTCAGGAAGTAGTGTGCTACCATAAGAGCATGCTTATTGCCAAATTTGGCTCAGATAAGCCGCCGTTCGACATCTTCGAAATATCTATTCATTCTTCTTGAGGTTTTTCACCTCTGGTTGTGGTGGCTCTTCTGGATCATGGGCATTTCAGTACGTTCCTAAAGCTTGGCCCAAGGAATCTGGGATTTACGAAATCATGGGTTCTTATTGTTCTGGTGGGCCATGGACTTTCCCAAGGTCCAATACTCCAAATTTTTAGCGATGTGGTTGCAGATTCCAGGCTCACCTCTTCCATTTCACAACCCTTCCATTCTAAAAGGTATGGGTGACTATAGGGCGATTTTTCGGTGTAAATATGGAAACGCTTTGCATGAGGCACAAGGCGGCAGCCCTTTTTTTTTGCGAGGGATATTTCAAAGCATTTTCCTCAGTGTATTCTATTGCAAGCTGGTAATGAGGAACCCTTCTGGAAACGAATTATGTATGAAACCAATATTGATTTCTTCTCTCCGCGCTACCTTTAAGGTCATGATGACAATCGTTGTAGAAGGCATGATGGCTGCGTTCCTCAGACTGTCAAATCTTGTCCCCTGGATCATTTGTTAGCAAAAAGGTGAACGATCCTCTTCCTCACAAGGGGTTGTCCTTTTGAGACAGTGCCTGGTGCGCAGAAGGGTAAAGAGAAAGTCACACCTTCTCCAATGGAGGTGAATATGGCTTCGTCCTCTAGTTCCTAAGTGGCGGATCCTCCAGTGCCACCTTCGGTGGTAGCTTCGGTTCCTACTCCATAGGAGGCTGATCCTTTAGCTATAGGAAATGACATCTTAGACCTGAGGGGATAGTTGAACACCCTCTTATGGATAACATTGTTGTTTCTGTAGAGGTTCCCTCCTTGACAGCTGAAGTCCCACTTCCTATATTTGTTCTGGTACAACGGGTAAGGATCAGTCTCTATCTTTAGAGATTTTTCCTATTACTAGGGATAAAGGGCCCATGATCTCAACCAGCGTCTAGTGAAGATCCCCCCTTTTTGGGGATTTGTTTTATTACTCAGGATAAAGGGCTCAAGATGGGCACCTACCCAACGCCTGTTGAAGAGCCCCCTTCACTGGGTGCTATGGCTAACCCTTCCATCTCTTTGAGGCAACAGGTAACATGGATGAGAAAGTTACCCCTCCTTTTAAAGGGTGATCTAGGATTAAGTAGGTTAGGGTTAAATTCAAAGATGATTCTGCCAGTACAACCACTCACGCCAGCTATAGGAGTAAAGAGAGAGGGGCTAAGCCTCCCCTCAACAAGGTGATGTGAATGCTGCCAAGAACCAACCTGCCCAGTTCTCATGATGTCTTTTCTCATATGGAATGCTTGTGGTCTAGGTTCCCCGGCTAAGTGCGAGTTTCTACGAAAGGCGATAATCAATTCATGTATCTCTTCAGTAGTTATCCTGGAACCACAACATCTGGTGAAAAGAATCGGAGAATTTGCGGGAAAAAATTCATATGAAACCTTTTTTGCGTGCTTCACTATGAAACTCCCATATTTGGATCTTCCACAAATGAGACATTCATACAACGATTGAGGATTACTCAACTCAACATATGGCCCTCAAGGTGACTATTTCATTTAATTATTTATTTCTCTCTATTGTATACGCTAAATGCAATATCAGGGAGAGAAAGAGTTTTGGAGTTCTCTCTCAGTTTTCAATTCAGGGTCCTCTCCATGGTTGATTGGTGGAGACTTCAATGCTATTATCGACTCTTATAAAAAACAAGGGCGTTCCCTTCTCAAGGAAGGTTGTGCAGGAGTTCAAATCCTTTATGGATGACAACCAAGTTATGGACTTGGGCTATTTAGAGAAATGTTTTACCTAGCGCATCAATTAATGTGGTCATATAAGAACTTGGGTTTGCCTTGAGGGATGTCTAACTAATCTCTAGGGCGTCAACATGTTCCCTGATATTACAGTTCATCACCAGCTGCGACTCATTTCCGACCATTCTCTGTTGTTGTTGAAAATGGGATGAACTATAGCCTCATCCAAGGGATTCTGCTTCTCTAAACAATAGTCCCTGGGACTGGTCTTTCTCCATGAGGTTCAAAAATTATGGCAAGTTAGGGTGGAAGGTCGACCAAGGACCATCCTATAAGAATATGTTCAGACTTCTGAAGCTCCATCTAACTAGTTTGGCGAAGGACAAACCATCCATATGTTGCGGAAAATGTCGGGAGCAACGAAGCCAAAAACAGATCACATAAGAGTAAAGAGGAAAAAAAAGAACAAGAACACAAAGATTTATGTGGTTGGAGAAAAATCTCTACATTCACGGAGAGGCAGAAAATCACTATAATTTGGGAGCACAGTTTATAGGGAGTATTTCAGACTTCTCACACATAGAAACCCTAGCCCCAAAATGGGCTGATGTAGAGGACGAAATGTTATTCCACCAATCCTCGGAAAGTCCGATGTGCTACAGTGAAAGACAGTCACCCAAGTCAAAAGTGCTACAGTGGCTGCCGGTTGAAAGTCCAAGGAGCTATAGTACTATTGACTCTGAATTCTGCACTGCTACAGTGTCTTGTCGGTATCGGTCGGTAAGCTATGCTACAGTGGTCAGAGTTGATACAGTCACCAAAATATGGGCTGGAGACCTTCGGCCCCCAAACCCCCAGAACAGGGACGCGTTGCCTCCACAACCCCCAAGGAGCTCACCGCGGAGCTCGATCCGCAAAAGTTGTTGATTGGTGCGCAGTACGGGCCACAAGCATTCGACCCAACTGGATTGGGCTACACCAATCCAACACCATGCAAGCAAATGTTGGTGACCTTGCTAAAGAAATCAAGGATATTGATGCGCCATTGCAACATATATTGGATTCATGCTATTTGTGTCTTTGTTTGAAAAGAAAAAAAGGATAAACCTAATTCCGATCAGGGAGGAAAGGACAACTCAAGAAAAGTCTTGCTCTCTCTAGTTGAAGGGACAGAAACACAACATATTTTCACAATTGAATCAAGGAGAGGAAAATTATGGGTAACCTTAATCTTCAGTTGGAAGAAGGGACCCTTTTTAAGGTTGTCGACATTTTTCACCCGATGGTAGTGGAGTACTTCTCTTTGATCCTTACTACTGAAAGATCCATCATGGAGGGGGCTTAGAATGAGAGGTAGAGAACTATTTTCCTTTATTAGTGCAGTTCCTTGAGTTATCTCAACAACGCACAATGAAACCTTGTGTTCTATCCCCTGGTGAATGTGAGATTTACATGGCTATGATAGGGTTGAATTAGGACAATACCCAGGGACTTAATGGATTTTTGGGCTCCTTTTATGTTATAGCTTGGGACTGTTGGGATCGAAAATGATTGGCCCACTGGTGCACCGATAACAGCGAGATAAAATAAATTACAAAATGCGGAAATAAATGACACCATATATAACGTGGAAAACCCCCCAAAATAAAAGAGGTAAAAACCCAAGGGCAAATAGATTAACCACTATGGAGAAATGTGGGTACACACTCCCTCACTATTATAAGGAGAAAACCCTCATAAATCACTCTCTTGAGTATATGGGGAATCCGCCTCACAAATACCACACATATAAATGAAGAACCACTGGTGATTGAGATTGCGGGTGAAGCTGATGAGATCTGCCAGAGGTGAGAGCCTCCTTTTATAGGCCTTTGCCAGCCCCTCCTATGGCCTTCTCCGTTGGATGGGTTTGGTGGTGTTGGCCACCCACCACATAGCCACTGCCTGCCCCCTTTTGAAAAATTTAGGGGGGGCGACACCGTCCCTAATAAACTACTTACACATCTCCCACTTGGAGATTTATTGAGAACCAATCGCATCTCCACACATCCTTTCTATCTGCCTAGTCATGCACCTCACGTTTTTGCAAGACCACTTGAGGGTCTGCATCATCTGAACTTATCAGAGTCGATCGCCTTTTCTAGGAAATCTGTCAGATTTTCTTTAGTGTGAATTTTTTGCATTTCCACATTTCCTTCATCACATCTTGAACAAAGAGATATTGTACCCCAATGTGCTTCGTTTTGGAATGAAAAGATGGATTCCTTGCAATGCAATGTGCTCTGATTGTCAAAAAAACAATGTGTTGGAGTCTGCATCCCACATCGGACTTATGGTCTGATGTGGTCTTTATTATTTGTTATAAAAGAACCTCAAGGCCTCCTTTAGAGAGTACCTTGGGGGTTCGAGTCTACCTCATTTTATCATTCTACATGGTATCAGATGAGGTTTGATAAACCCGACCCCTCCCATCTATTTTTTTTATTCCGCTCTAGGGTTTAATGATGTTTTCCCCGTAAGGGGGGCAGCGAACTCCATGGCTAGCTCTGTTGTCGCCCCTCCCCTCCCTCCTAAGCGATGCTCGGCCAGCCGCTGTCCTGACGGCCTACTGCGGCTTCTCCTGCCCAACTCGCGCCTCATGTTCCCTGCCTGCTCGCTCTCCCGATGCCCTGATCGTCCCGACATTGTCTGGCCCCCGATCGCCCCCCCCCCCCTCTCCAGGTGGATTCCCCAACGCGGCACTCTCCAAGCTCCGCCTCCTCGTGCGACTTCCGGCCCGCCTTCGGTCGGCGTTTCCCGGCCCCGCCTCCGACATCGTCGCCTGGCCACCCGTGGCGTTTCTCCCGGACGACGCCCCTCCCGCTCCAACATCCTCCTGATCCCGCTCGCACCTCTCGTCGCCCCCCTGTTACTCCTGGTGAACTCCGCCGCCTCCCCACTCAGGCCCCTGCCCGTCCCGATGGAACCTCTCTATGGTTTTCTGGCATCATCCGGTCGACCCTTCCTGGTGGCTCCCTCTGGCATCTCCCGACGACTCTCAGCAGCCGGATCCTTGTCTGCCGGTACGCCCTCGCACTTCCTCCACCGAGGCGCAGCACTTCAACCGCCTAGGATCCGGGCCATTTGGCGCCGCCATATCCCGCAACGACTCTGCGAAATCACCACCTCCCGCCACTAGCCCCGCAAGTTAGGCTTTCCCGGTGCTAGTGTGGTTTTCTCGGCATATCATCGATTGACCCCACTAGTACGGCATTCCTGGCGCTTTTTCAACCGATCCGATCTGTGTGGTTTCTCTGTTGCGCCCGCGACAACTTCATCCATCCATCATTCTGAGGGGGATCTACGATCATTGCTTGTTTTTTTTTTGTCTTATTTTGTAATCAAGCTGGGTATGTCTAGCTTGAGAGGGAGTGTTTGCATCATTACTTGTTTGGTTTGTATTGTCGTTACTTTGGTCTCTTTTCTTTATGTGTCCAAGTTAGGTACACCTAGCTTGAGGGGGAGTGTTGAAGTCTACATCTCACATCAGACTTATGGTCTGATGTGGTCTTTATTATTTGTTATAAAAGAATCTTAAGCCCTCCTTTAGAGAGTACCTTGGGGGTTTGAGTCTACCTCATTTTATCATTTTATACAATGGAATCTGCTCTTGTCTCTGCCCGAGCTCCTCCAACAACCTTCTCATCCAGATCGTCTCTTTGCAAGTATGTGTAGGTGCCATAAAGACGCAAGTGACTGTAACTTTGAAATCCATCTCACAGCTCCTCCTGCAAGAGTAAACACATAACCAGTAGTAGATTTCCTCAGGTCAGAATCTCCTGCAAAATTTGAATCAACATAACCTCTGATAGTGAAATTTGATCTTTCATTAGCATATGTGGTCTCCTTGATGTATCTCAGGATCCTCTTCACCGTGCTCCAATGTTGTAGCACCCACAGTTCGAGGTATGCAACCTTTGTTTATGCTTTTTTATGTGTTCAAAGTGCTTGGGATCAGTTGAGAAGAGGTTGAGAGAGTTTGGAAGGGTTTTGAATAAGTTTGAAGGTTTTTCTAAGGGCGCACAGTTTGAGCATGGTTAGGGGAAATCGTATGGGTTCTCCAGTAAACCGTGCGAAGGGAGACATTAGGCTTCACATGACCTGCGCACGGTTTGTCAAACCGTGTGAGGCAACTGTGCGGACCCCTTCTCTCAAGACAGTTGTGTGCACACGGTTAGCACATGGTTTGTCAAACCGTGCAGGCTAACCATGCGGCCACTTGGAATGGGGTTTTTAAATTTGAGCTCCCTCGGGTTTGACCTATTTCACTCCAAACTCTTTCCCACTCGAGTCTCACTCTGGATTTTTGGTTCTTAAGGGCCGGAGGGGCTCTCCCACTCATTTTGGAAGCGATTCGAAGGAGCTTCAAGGTGGTTTGAAGGCGGTTCATCTCGGGTAAGTCTCTTCTCTTGGTTTCTCTTTGATTTTCTCTAGATCCACTCTTTTCTCTTTCTCGGTTTTCTTGGTCTACATCTGTTGCATGTAGATCTAGGGTTGTGGTTGTCTTGGGTGTTGATTTCAAGGCTTGTGGATGTTAGGGGAGGAGATCTAGAGCGGTTTCGGTGGTACTTTTGCCCGTATTGGGGTGCGGTTGTTTGTGGGTTGAATTCGTCGGAACCCTAAAGGTAGTTTGGCTTCTCTCTCGACTCCACTTGGATAGATCTTGAAGCTTGGTTAAAATTAATTTATTATGATTGAAATTAATTGTGTTTTGATGTGTGAAATTGGTTGGAATTCCCTTTGGTAATGTTTTGTGGATTTTTGGGAAAATGGGATTTTGGGGCGGAATGTTCTTGTTGCGGATTTTAAAATGAAGATTTTAAAATGGGTTTCTTGAAATGATTTTTGAAAATGATTGATGAGTGGTGTTCAATAAAGATATTGTCTTATGGAAATATGGTTTGGCATGGGAAAATAGTTAAAGGGTGATTTCAATAAATGGGTAATTTATTGAAGTGGTTTGGCATGTGGTGGAAACGGTTATGTGTATATTGTTGTGGCCTTGGCGAGTCGTGCTTGGGTATGGATTGTGTGAAATTTGGGTAAAGTGGGCGAGAAGTATCACTATAAAAGATGATGGATAGTGGATGGAAGGACCACCATCAAGAATAAATGGACGGGAAGTGCCACTAAATTGGGAAGAAAGGAACGGGTCGGACGGAAGTGCCGCCGTGATTGTTATACCGGTTTGGGTTTGTGGAACATTGTGTTGTTCTTTGTTTGTGTTGTGGTTATGCAAAGTGGTAATTGGTTGTGTTAATATGTGTGATGGTGATATGGCATATGGCATGTTGGTGGATTTCCCTTGTGTACATGGCTTGTTAAGGGTGTGTTTGGCTTGTTGAAAGTTATTGCACTATTGAATGTTTTATATAATCTGTTTTATATAAATGTGCTAACGGTTTCATCCTAACGGCGTGTGTAGGGAAATCATTTGGGGAAAACTTACTGAGTATTTTTACTCACCCCTGCTTTGGCACGTTGGTGCTTTTTTAGATGTTGTACTCTAGGATACAGGTAAGAGTAAAGCATCTCATTTTGCTAGCGGTTTGGCATGATGCTTTAGTGGTGGTGTGGTGTTTGGAGCATGGAGCTTGGTGCGGAGCTATAGATAGTGTCCTAGTTCTGTTGGAGTCTTGTTGTAGTCTTCCGCTTGGTACTCTGATTTTGACTTGTTTGTATTTGGCATCACTATGGATTAGTCGGTTGTCTTTTGGTAATGTATGAGTTTGGTTGTTTTTTGATATGCATCATGTAGTTTGTGGATTGTTTGGTTGGTGGGCTTTGATTTAAGGGCAAATTGTTCCCCAACTTATTCCCTAAGCCCTCAACATTTATTGCCAGCCTTTGGCGCCTTGGGAACATCGCTTAAGGCCAAGTAGCATTCCTTCACCCTCTCAAGCCAATGAGATGCGGCAGGAGGTTACAAATGCTCATGTCCCAGATATGTCATGTACTGACCAACTACTCCCACTGCATGTTCAATGTTTGGTCTAGTACAAACCATAACGAACATCATACTACCCATTGCTAATGCATATGGTACTCGAAACAACTTCATTCGTTCTGTTTCACTGTTAGGACTCATTGTAGCGGATAACTTGAAATTAACAGGAAGTGGGGTGGAGATCGGCTTACAGCCTTGCTTGTTGAAGCGTTTCAAGATTTTTCGTAAACAATTCTTCTATGATAGCCAAATCATCCCATTATTTATGTTTGGGCAAATATGCATCTTAAGAATCTTGTTTGTTGGTCTCAAGTCTTTTATATCAAACTCCCTAGCCAACTGTGTCTTCGTCTCCTGAATCTGATCATTGTTGGGACCTACAACCAACATGTCATCCACATACGACATAAGGATTATGAAATCATAACCATCCAAACCTCAAAAATATGCACAAGGATCTGAATGAAGTCTGTTGTATCAAAGACTCGTGATATAAGAATCGAGTCTCTTGTACCAACACCTCAGTGCCTGCTTGAGACCGTACAAAGATTTACCTACAAACCAAGTTCTCTTTGCCTTCTTCTGCAAAACCTTTCGGTTAGAGCATATAGATTTCATCATCAATATCACCATGGAGAAAACCAGTCTTCACATCTAGGTGCTCGAGTTAATGACTTGAGTTTATCACATAATATATTTACTAATATTACAAGTAGATAAAATAAATAAATAATGTTTATAGCCTAATTAGTTTGTCATAATTTTTTATTTATTATTTATTTAGTGGACGTTAAATATATACGGGGTCGGGGAACCCTAACAGGGTTTTTTTGGATATCCACTATATAAGCAGAGGAATAGATCATTCCATGTATAATTAATCAGTTTGAATTGAGAGTTTCTCTCCCCTCCCAAATCCTAGAGAGAGAAATGCTCTAAGTGAACGATCCAAGAATGCATTCGCGAATCGAGGGCACGAGATCGAGGTGATCGTCATGACTTCAAAGAAATTATCAGACCCCCGAGCTAGCACTCGGAATTCGATGAACGGTGTACACGCGGATTCTTGAAGCGTGTATGAACGATCTAGAGAGGTTCGACCTCGGATCCTTCAAGCAACAGTCGCTGACGACATGCAATAGATGAGCACGCTTTTATTCGAATGAGATACTCGTTTTGTTTTAATTCCTATGCTTTGATAATTCACACGTGATCCTTGGACCGTACCGGGCTCAGATCACCAGAGACGTCGAAGTTTCATCGCTCTATTGGTGAAATTTTTTAAATTCTCAGCCCACTGGCTTGCGCTGCGTGCCCCAGTACCTTCAACACCACCTGTCTTGTGAAACCACCAAGGCATTTTTCATCCTTTTTCATTTTTATCAGACATACAAGTCATCTCACCTGTTCTCACTTGAGGCGATTCTTTAATTGAGTGTACATTCTTATTACTCACATTCTTATTACTCACATTCTTATTACTCACAACTGGAGTAGTTTCTCCCTTTTTCTTCCTTATTTGTTCTTTCCAAGAGGGTTGTTATGAGTGTAACCTAGTAGGTTCTTGTGATACATTTTGTTGAGTTCCTTATTTTTCCTCCAAAACTTTAATCTTGTTTTCCAGCTTAACAAGCCTTCTTTCAGTGTAAACTCTTTCCTCGCGAGTCTCATGGGTGGAGGTCCTACTGCAATCACCTGCCATATGTCCAAGGTTAGTGCAAATAAAACATCGGCATACCTCATGAAGTTATTTCTCGGTTAAGATGTTGATGCAGTTGTTCTCCTTCCACCCTTGAGCCCTTGATCCTCTAGACACATTCTCATGGTGTGCCCTGTCTTTCCACAGTAATAACTTCTCACGACTACTTTCTTCTGAGAGTCTGTACATATAGATTTTTTAGAAAGCTTCTGCTTATTTTCAGATTTGGAAATATTCTTCCTCTTATATGCTGATTTTAGATTCATGGCCTCACATACTCCACTCATAGACGCTTCCCTAGAGGGAAACTCCACCTTCTCCTTTCCCTTAAATAAACTAAGCTTTGCCTCAAGCTCCCTAATCTTTTCATCTGTTTCTTTCAGTTGGGCACCCATCTTCTTCAGATCAGAACTTGCTTCATTTCCAGATTGTTTTCTCTCCTCCAGCTAAGTCAGTGAAATGATACTTTCCTTCAACTCCTTTGTGATCATCTTCTTTCTAATTTCTTGGGATATTTCTTTAAGAAAATCACTTTGTCCGTTCTTTTATGATCCCATATTTTTTACATCAAATCCCAGGGCTACCTCAATTCTCTTCAGCCCCTTGTTCTTTATACACAGATCTTCAATGATTGCACAGTCCACTTCCTGTATGAATTCCCATAGATCCACCCATTCTTGGAGTGAATGGAGTTTTTCCTGTACTCGTCCCACACTTTCTCCTAATTGACAATCAGACGTCATTGCCACTCTTCTTTGTCAGAGTTCTCATCATACGCAAGAGGTTTGTCTTCATCACTAAAGCCCCCAAAGCTTTTTCTTCCATTAGAGTCCTCGTCAAAGAGATCCATGAATGTCTTTACTTTAGAGATGGTAACTCCTTCCCCAAGTTTCTCAATCTTTTGATTTTGTTCTTCAATAGCGGCATGTAAACTTTCAATCACCTTAGCTTGTTCTTCAATCTTTAGTTTGAACTCCACTGCCTCTTTTGAGTCTACTTGAATAGCTGATTGATCTATTAACTCTTTTTCAAGTCGTTCCATCTCTATTTCAAGTTCATCTGTATATTCAGTAGATTCTTTCAGTAATCTACCCATCTTCGGATTCTTTGATCTTTGAATATCTAATTCTTCAAGCTATACTTGGAGATCAACAACTCCCTCTGGTTCTTTCTTCTCTTGAGTTTCATCTTGCCTTTCGAGATGAATAAACCACAACAAGTGATGATAATTCCTCAAGATATCCTCAAGCTGATTGAATACCAAGATAGAACATTTCCCTCTAATACCACTTATTACAACCAGTGACACAGAGAAGGGTGTGGGGATGAATTTGGGTGTTTGGTCAAATTAAACTTTTTTTTAACCAGTTTAATCTTTATTTTGGATCCTGCCCCCATGTTGGTAAGAACTTTGTTCAACCTGTTACTCTTGTAAGTGCGATCACTGAAACAAACACACATAGATTTTACTTGGTTCACCACAAAGGTCTGTGTCAAATTATGGGTTTGGTCACTTTTCACCCAAGGTGCGCCTCCTCTTCACTTCCATGCACTTCATCTATGAAGGATCTTCCACAATTTATAGACTTAGTAGGTATCTTGAAAGAGAGAGTTATGTCTTTGTCTTCCATAATGTTATAACAACACAACTTCCTCATATGAGGATAATTCCACATTGAAATCATCATGTTGCTTTCCTCTTCATCTCCATAATGTGAAACATGAACAAAACTTTGGACTCTCTCTCTTCTTCCTCTAAAACGGATTTGCCCAAGATGTTCTACTGCACTCCTTGATCTCTTGGATACCCACTATATGGCTATGTGAAAATACTTGCTTGGATTTATCTTATGTAAAGAAACCACTTAGAATCAAGTGCACCACATACTAACTTGCCAAACTGCATACCGCACCTCACGAATTGCCTGCTCCACCACACGGAGCTCCCTCCTGCTTTAATCTGAATTTGTGGATGCCTCTGTCGCATACCTAACTTTGAGATACTGAACTCCCTGAATCAACCTCACGAAACAGACTTTGTTGAACCGACTTCGCAGAACTGGTCTCCGCATACTCCCTACCCAGATCCTACTTCACGGATGATTTGCCTTCATCGATCTTCATAATATTCTCTCGATTCACTTAAGCTCCGACTGATACTTAATGAAAGGTTTAGACGGGTATCTATTGGCAAATCCCTTCGGAAAAATCGCTAATAACTACAATTACTATTCAATCCTTTAGTAAATACTCATCATAAGCACCGCATACTTAACACCACTCCAAGGCCGCATACTTGCCTCTTCTCTGACACTGCATACTCGACACCGCTCCAACGTAGTGTACTTCTCCAACACATTTCGTACTCAGACTTCACGGATCACACACTGGCTTTCAAACTGTGTGGTTGTCTCTGCCTTCCGACCATGTAGTTGTCTTCCGCCTCGTAACCGCGTACTCAGTTTCCGCTTTCCGCTTGTGTGCTTCCCTGGCGAGCCACTCGCCTGATACTCAACTACGCGAAACACATACTTGACGACACAAACCACCTTCATTTGCCTTGAAAACATTGTGGAATTTCTCCAAAAACTCCAGTTTTTCATGTCTAAAGATTTAGAAAACACTGGAAATGATGCCATTTTAAATTCTTGTTATGTGCTTTTGAATTAATGCTTTGTATTGTTGCGTTCCTCTTCCAGATGAGAATAACTCCACACTAGAATTATTATGTTGCACTCTCCATCAACATTTAGACCATCTTCATCTCAGCCGCCGAATCTTCGAGGAATGTCAGCCTTCCAAATATTTATTATCTGTTTCTCTTCCAGACTCTACATATTCAACAATTTCTCTTTCAAGTCGAATATTAGTGAAAGCTATAGCTCCCCCCTTAATCGATCCACACCAGTTAGATATGAAATCACCTTCATAAGCCACAAACAAGGTCCTTGATAAATATAAAGATATCAAGGCCTCCCTCTGCTTTCCTTCACAAGTGCTGCCATGGGCACCTCATCTCCAAGTCTTCGATGGGCTCTAGAGATTGACAACAAATCTATTGCGGGCTGCATTGAGAGGCAGTTTGTATTAAACAGTCAAAGGGCTTATTGATTTTAGAGATGGTCTGATACCATGTTATTGGTGAATTCTCCTTACCTCAATGTGAGGCAGAGACACTCTTTTATAGATTAGTAAAACTAATTTCAAGGATGGTAAGTCTGATGTGGGACTCAGAAATACCCATTAAACTTAAATGGGGTCCAACACTCCCCCTCAAGCTGAACATGTCCAAATTGGATTGAGTCCCATAAAGAAAAAAGATGACAATACACAAAGATCATCTCATACTCCCCCTCAAGCTGGGTCATGGATGTTGTGAATACCCAGCCTGGCAGTGAGAGAGTCAATGCGAGCTCCTGGGAGGCCTTTGGTGAAGATGTCGGCAAGCTGATCTGCTGTCGAAATATGGTCAAAGCTGATATGTGTTTGGTCCAGATGGTGGCGAAGAAAGTGGCAATCCACCTCGATATGCTTCGTCCATTCATGGAAGACGGGATTCGAGACAATCTTTGTGGTTGTCTGATTGTCACACCAGATATGAGCAGAGGTTTGTGCCGGGAAGCCGAGCTCATGGAGAAGATGACGAAGCCAGAGGATCTCAGTGGTGACCGTGGCCATGGCGCGGTATTCGGCCTCTGCACTCGATCTGGAAACGACAGTCTGCTTCTTGCTGCGCCAGGAGATGAGGTTACCGGCGAAGAACACGGTGAATCCTGAAGTAGACTTGCGGGTAGCGAGGCAACCTACATAGTCCACATCACAGAAGGCCTCAACATCCAAATGATCATGATGAGAGTACTGAAGGCCACGTGCAGGGTCTTTCTTGATGTATTTGGCAATGCGAAGGACAGCATCCCACTGAGATCTGGTTGGATGCTCCATGAACTGTCTGACTTTGCCAACGGCGCAGGCAATGTCTGGTCGCGTCATGGTGAGGTAGTTAAGTTTACCCACCAAACGTCGATAGCTCTCGGGATGAGGAAATGGTTCCGAGTCGGTATGGAGAGAGCATTCCCCAGGCTCAAGAGGAGTGTCCACTGCAGTTGTTGTGCTCAAACCTGCATCCTGCAAGATATCAAGAGCATACTTGCATTGGTAGAGAGAGATAGTGTCCTCAGAACGGGAGACCTCGATGCCAAGGAAGTAGGTGAGGGGACCAAGATCTTTGGTGTGAAAGTGTTGGTGAAGATGTGCCATGAGGTTGGCGATTCTTATGGAGTCGCTCCCTATGATGATGATATCATCCACATAGACCACCAAGAGGATACAGCCAGCAGGAGTCGTTCTGTAAAAAACTGTGTGATCATTCATACTTCGAGAGAGGCCAAAATCAGTGACCACAGTGCTGAAGCAGCCGAACCAAGCACGAGGAGATTGCTTGATGCCGTACAGAGAGCGATGGAGTCGACAGACTTGAGACTCGGCGCCAGAGGTACAAAAGTCGAGTGGTTGTTGCAGATAAACTTCTTCCTCAAGAAAGCCATAGAGGAATGCATTCTTGACATCCAGCTGATGAAGGTGTCAAAGATGGTGTGCCGCCAGAAAGATGAATAATCGGACGGAGGTCATCTTGGCCACTAGAGAGAATGTATCAAAATAGTTCACCCCGTAAGTTTGTGCAAAGCCCTTAGACACAAGGCGGGCTTTGAGTCGATGGAGAGTGTCATCGGGATTTAGCCGGACAGTGTAAATCCATTTGCTGTCATCCACCTGTTTTCCTGGTGGAAGGGGGACAAGTTCCCAAATTTGATTTTCTTCCAGAGCCTGCAATTCATCCCGCATTGCGGCTAGCCACCCCGGATGAGATTTGGCATCACCAACGGTTCGAGGAATCGATACTGTCTTCAGAGCTGACAGACCTCTGTATGAAGATACAAATAAAGGTGTACTCTGGCACGAACGAGTACCTTTCCGGAGTGCAATGGGCAAGTCGTCTGGTGTCGGTGCAGGAGCATCGAACGAAGCGGGGATGATGGTTTCCTCGGCCGGGACAGGGGGTACAGGCAATGGGCGACGAGAGTAGACCTCACCAAAATGGTGATCAGCAGCAGCAGGAGGAGACACTTGTGGAGGTTGGATAATGAGGGGAAGATAATAATCAATATCAGTGTCTGAATGGGGAGAGAGAGATGAAAAAGGAGAGCTCTCAACAAACGATACGTCAGCAGAGATGATATACCGCCTTAGGTCTGGAGAGAAGCAGCGATATCCGCGCTGAGTACGGGAATAGCCGAGGAATATGCAGCGGAGGGATTTAGGAGAGAGTTTGGAGAGACTGGGTCGAGTGTCACGGACATAACAGAGACATCCAAAGACACGCAAGGGAAGGGAGTGAGGAGGGAGTGAGGAGGGAGAGAGGAGAACAGAGTCCGAAAAAGAGTCTCCCCCTGAAGGATGGAAGAAGGGAGGTAGTTAATGAGGTAGGTGGCAGTCAGGATAGCATCGGACCAAAAATTGAGAGGCACCTTCATGTGGAATAGGAGGGCACGAGCAGTCTCCAGAATATGGCGATGTTTCCGCTCGGCCACTCCATTCTGCTGAGGTGTATCGGGGCAAGATGTCTGGTGAATAATGCCTTTATCCTTGAGAAACTGTTGAAGGGTGGAAGATAAATATTCCCGTCCATTGTCGAAGCGGAGACATTTCAGCGAGGTTGAGAATTGAGTATGAATTTCATTGTAGAAGGTCTGAAAGGTAGAACACACTTCAGACCGATCACGAAGAAGGTATGGCCAGGTCATGCGGGAGTAGTCATCAATAAAGGTAATATAATATTGGTACCCGAGCTGGCTAGGAACCCTGCAAGGACCTCATACATCGAAATGAACAAGGTCGAAAGGATTCGCGGCACGTGGGTCCAATCGAGGTACATATGTCACCCGATGATGTTTTGCAAACTTGTAGGGTTCACAATTGAATGAAAGATTATGACTAAATTGGGGGAAAAGTTTATGTAAGATGGAAGTCGACAGATGACCAAGGCGAGAATGAAGGTCAAGGGCACAGGCTGAGGTGGATGGGCAGGCAAGAGGGTGTGGGATATAGAGTATGTACACCCCGGCCTGAACATGACCTCGACCAAGTTTCCGATTCATCGATCGCTCCTGAAACACAACACCAGAAGATGTAAAAATAGCAGCACAATTTAAATCTTTGGTCAGTTTGCTGATAGAGAGAAGATTAAACTGGCTGTGAGGAACGTGAGAAACTGAATGCAGACTAATAGATGGGGTCAAAAGGCATGTGCCAAAGCCCGCAATGGGGATTGTTGATCCATCGGCAACAATGATTGGAGAAGCACTAGTTGATGGATGGTAGGTAGTGAACATACCAAAATCCCCTGTGAGATGTTGAGACACACTGGAGTCGAGCATCCAGACTGACGACCGATGAGATAGGCAGGCGTTGGAGCTATCAATCTGAGCAATGGTGGCTAGATAAGAGGGTCGATGCTCAGGGCGGGGTCGGGAAACCGCTGGAGGTGGACCGAGAGACCACATCGGATGCAGGAGCTGAGAAGCGTCGGGAGACTGTCCAGTCAAACGTCACTGGGAGTGCCTCGGGAGGGCGGGGTCGGATGACCACATTGGGTCCAGAAAATAGGAAACTCCTGGATTGTGGGAGGAAGCAATAGACTGGAGGGTCGCAGTCGCCTGGAGGGAGTCGCGCCTGGAGCCGGGAGTCGCGCCGGGAGTCGGGGTGAGGGGCCCGCTGGGCGAGGACGCCGCTGGGCGAGGACGCCGCTGGGCGAGGACGCCGCTGGGCGAGGGCGCCGGGGTGAGGGCGTCGGGGCGAGGGTGTCGGGGCGAGGGCGTCGGGGCGAGGGCGCCGCTGGGGGAGGGCGCCGGGGCGAGGGTGCTGTTGGGCGAGGGCGCCGGGAGGGAGCCGCGCCGGGAGAGAGGGCCGCCAGGAGGGGAGCCGCGCCGGGAGAGAGGGTCGTCGGGGGAAGGGGAGGTGTCGGGAGCCGTGAGTGGCGTCGGGAGCCGGGGCGAGGGCGCCGGGGCGAGGGCTTCGTTGGGTGAGGGCGTCGGGGCGAGGGCGTCGGGGCAACGGGGCCACTGGGTTAGGGCGCCGCTGGGCGAGGGCGTCGCTGGGCGAGGGCGCCGGGGCGAGGGCGCCGGGTGGGGAGCCGTGCCGGGAGAGAGGGCCACCGAGAGGTGAGCGAGGCGGGGCCGAACAGAACCGGGAATCCGCTGGGAGGAAGGGTCAGGATTAAGATCCATCTGATGCCATGTTATTGGTGAATTCCCCTTACCTCTATGTGAGGCGGAGAAACTCTTATAGATGAGTAAAACTAATTACAAGGAGGATAAGTCCGATGTGGGACACAGAAATACCCATTAAACTTAGATGGGGTCCAACAGATAAAAAACTCAAAATTCTAAATGGTTTTGAGCAGAACTATTGTTTAAAACCGAACAGAATAAAAATTCGATAAACACCCAATTACAAATATTAAGATGATTTTCAACAATGGCAGCAGCTTGAATAAGGAGCAGATTCAAAATTGAGATATACAGAAATTGAACAGAAGCTCAAAAATACAGTTTACATAGGCAACAAACAAAAAATTACCAAATTCCAAAATTCCTGCAAAAATTTTTTTATTACAAATCTTGAAATACAAACATACATGCAGCACCAATTCTCGAAAAGAAAACAAGGAAAGCAGGGAAGAAAAGTGGTAAATGAACACACATATTTACATGCTTCAGTCAAATTGACCTACGTGTGCATGGGGCAGGGAGATGGGGTTTTCACTATGGAAAAAAAAGGCCAGAGGCAGATTACAACCCAAATTTAAGCAAAACAGGATCGAAGCAGACAACTCCAACCAATCTGAACCGGAGTAAAAAAAAAGAAACCAAAGAACAAACTTACAGTGGCGAGTTCTTTTACCAATAACTCTGATCCAAGTTAGCGATGCAAAGCAGGCTCGCGGCCCGCGGGCTTTGCGGGTATGGGGCGGATGTGGGGCGGGGCGGGCCTAAAAATTTTGACCGTTTAGAGTGCGGGCCAATGCGGGTTGAGCCCGCGCGGGTGCGGGCTAATGCGGGTTGAGCCCGCATTGGTGCTGGCTTTCCCGCAGACCTGATTTAAAAAAAATATATATTATTTTTACAATATACGTTTTTTTAACATTTTAGTTTTTTTAATAAAAAAAATGGTTAAACGGTGACATATGATTTATCACCGTAATAGTCATATTAATTCATCATTTATTCACATGTAAATTTTAAATAGGCATATATTTATTGTTTTAATATGATATTATATTATTTATATAGTAATTATTAACCATATTCACATGATGTGTCAACCCATCTCTCGAAAAATGGAACTCATCGCCCCTGCGCATGGTTTCAATTCTATAAGACTTATTATAATCATAATATTTTTTAGGTTGATTTAATTTTGTTATTATTTAATTTAATTTTGTTATTAATAGAATTGGATAGAACCTCGTGAAAACACTAATAGCTTCCTCTGAAACTGATCGTTACCTGGAGAGACTACTGAAACTGATCGTTACCTGGAGAGACTTCATTCATTCATAGGTTTAGTTGTTCACATCACCACACAACCAACATTATCATTCATTGTCCATCATCGATCACTCACCTGCTTTATCGCAACAGTTCGCCACCACATCGGCATTATTGCATGCCACCATTAACCCACAAAAAAAAATGTTTCATCACATTCTTTAAAACTCTAGTTATTGTTAATTCACACTTCTCCCCACAAATACCTTTAAGAATGATAAAAAATACAGTATTTAAATGATTATAAATAGTATTTTTTTTGTAAAGGTGGGTAAGCCCGCGGGCAACCCGTGGGCAACCTGCGGGCAACCCGTGGGCAACCTGCGGGTTTATGCGGGGCGGGGCGGGCTTGAAATTTTTTGTTCGCATTATATGTGGGCTTTTGCGGAAAAACCCGTGTGGGCTCAAACCCGTGCGGGCTTGGCCCGCCCCGCCCCGGCCCGCTCGTTTCACATTACTAATCCAAGTCTCCACAATGACTGGTAGCTGATGCCAATGTCCATTGATGTATAGGTTCGCAAGCCGCAAGCCAAACCAAGTCCAAATCGCAAGCCGTCAACATTCTAGGACCAAGCTTCCACAAACCAACACGACACCAATTGGAAGCTCTGGGTTCCCCTCCGGCGAACACAACCCAAACAACAATGCCAATTTTCTCTATTGAAGAAGAAACCTCGCAAACCCCTCTCAAATTGCAGATTCAGCACCCCTCTTGAATCGTTGAACCACCACCGCTCTCCGGTGGTCGCTGTGCACCCCTCTTGAATCACAGAACTATAGCCCTCGATTGATTTCTCTTTCGTGTTTGAAGAAGCCCAAACCAGCGCCCTCTTTTCTCATTTCAATCGCCGAAAATGAAAATTGTGCACACAAGTTGAGGAGTCACAAGAGGGTAATAGGGGGCTTGAGATGCGGTTGCAACAAACCCCGCCAATCGCGGTACACATGGGCGGTCAAGTGAGCACCGAGCAGTGAAACCCACGCACCGAGCGGAGGGAAGGAAACGCATGGGGGCAACTATACCCAACGCATCGAGAGAGAGAGAGAGAAAATTGTGCCCTATCATATAATTGCATAAAAAAAATATTTTATAAAAAAATGAATTAATTTTTTTTACAAATAACCTTATAAAATAAAATCATAAAACCATACACCCAACATCCCTACACCACCTAACCTATTAATTGAATTGGGCAATCATGCTAAACAAACTAATCAAAACAAAACCGACATCAAACTGTGATGGTCAAACTATACACTGCATATGTCCAAAAATCTGCATTAATGTGATACACACTTGCCCTTATCATTTACATCTTAGCAACTACCACAACATGTTCAATATTAAAACTTCTAAACATGACTGCAAAAAACGTACTTTCACATAACTAAGTATCCTGCTTCACATACCTCAATTTTCTGCTGATAACATGCCAACCAGAGGTTCTCAGGTGCCTACATAACACCAATAAAACGAGCAGTACCCATCAAGCAAAACAACAATACAAGGTATGAACATAAACTCAAAATGAAACAGTTCATATGCAAACAGTAACAGCAAAGAAAAAAGCAGTCCATATAAAATAAAAACAAACAAGCAAACAATGCATAAACTATTAGGTTCAGAGCAAGCAAGCTACTCACTCCACCTGAATCTAAAACAGACTCATAAAACTCTCCATCTAAGGAGAAGACAATGCCTAAAACCGTGCAACAGGGGAAGACACATCCTAACCTAGATCGCTGTAAAACCCATACAGCCCCGGTCCTAAAGGCCAACTCGTAACCATGAAAGAACAAAACCAACAAGCAAGGGAAGCCCGCTACAGACCCAAGGAAAACCCCCTTAAATTTAGCTAACCAATGGCATCAAACACCTAATTCTAAGGTACCCATCCAAAGTCGTCAAAGAGATACCAACAACACCATCATGAAGTCTGGTGATCGGCCAAACATCTACCCATGAACCTGCTTCTTTAACCACTGCCTAAGACCTCACTATCCTCACACCTAATTACCTCCTGAGAAGACCAACCTTCCTACAACACGAAGAGGGAAACAAAACCCAGAGTTGAGCCCACAACTCTGCCCCATGCAGCACACTAGACAAACTACAGAACATCAACATCATCAAAATCAGGTTCAACTACATTAGATTGAGCCCCGTTACCGGTCCCATTACCCTTTGAACCATTTTTCTCAAGACAATCATTCTTAAAGTGACTTGGTTTACCACACCGATAACACTTCAGAGTCATAAATTATCTCGTACCCTTCCTTTCACCCTTACCACTGTTTTTCCCTTGACCCACATTGTTTGTTCTACCCATGACATTTAGCCTCTCTCCCTTTGATCTTAACCCATTCTTAGATTACAATTCTTTTGAAAGAAGAGCTGACTTAACCTTTTCTAATGTCAAAGACTCATTGCCATACATCATGGAATCACACAGATATTGATAAGAACTGTCAAGTGAAGTCAAAAGGATGATGGCTTGATCCTCATCTACAACATTAACATCTATGTTTGTTAGGTCTAGAACAACTTTATTAAATTCAGCTATGTGAGCTCGGATGGAAGTCCCAAGTTGCATTGTAAAAGTAAAAAGTCTCACTTTTTTATAGAGTCTACCAACAAGAGATTTTGTCATATAAAGGTTTTCAAGCTTAAGTCATATAGGGGTGGCAGACAGTGTGGTCACCTTTTTCTTTGGACTACATAGGGCATCAAGTAAACCATGTTGAACTAAAAAAACATGCATTTAAATTCGCTATAAACTAAAATCATTTTCACCATTGAATTTCTCAATTTCAAATTTTGTTGATGCCATCACTAATATCAATCAGGATCTCATACCAATTGTTGCGGACTGCGTTAAGAGGCAGTCTGGATTCAACAACCAAAGGGTTTATTGATTTTAGAGATGATTGGATAAAAAACTCAAAATTTGAAATGGTTTTGAGCGAAACTGTTATTTAAAACTAAATTAAACAGAAACTCAATAAACACCCAATTACAAGGAATATTAAAATGATTTTCAACAATGACAGCAGCTTAAACAAGGAGAAAATTCAAAATTGAGATATACAGAAATTGAACAGCAGTTCAACAATACAGTTTACACAGGCAACAAGAAAAAAATTGCCAGATTCCAGAATTCATTCCAAGAAAAAACTGTATTACAAATCTTGAAATACAAACATTCATGCAACACCAATTCTCAAAAAGAAAACAAAGCAGGGAATAAAAGCGGTAAATGAACAGATAGATTTACGTGCTTGGACAAATTGACCTACGTGCAAGGGGGAGGGATATGGGGTTTTCACTATGGGAAAAAAAGGTTAGAGGCAAATTACAAGTCAAATTTAAGCAAAACAGGATCCAAGTGGACTACCCCAACCAATCTGAACTTGAGTAAAAAAAAGAAACCAAAGAACAAACTTACAGTGCCGAGTTCTTTTACCAAGAACTCGGATCCAAGTCTCTACGATAACCGGTAGCTGATGCCGACGTCTATTGATGTACAGGTTCGCAAGCCGCAAGCCAAACCACGTCCAAATCGCAAGCTGTCAGCGTTCCAAGACCAAGCTTGAACAAATCAGCACGGAACCAATCAGAAGCTTTGGATTCCACTCCAATGAACACAAACCAAACAACAATTCCAATTTTCTCCGTTGAAGAAGAAACCTAACAGACCCCTCTCAAATCGCGGAGCCAGCACCCCTATTGAATCATAGAACTACAAACCTCGATTGATTTCTCTTTCGCGTTGGAAGAAGCCCGAACCAGTGCCCTCTTCTCCCATTTCAAACACCGTAGACCTCTCATCAAAAATGAAAATTGCACACACAAGCTGAGGAGTCGCAAGTGGGTAATAAGGGGCTACGTATGCGGTTACCCCACAAATCGCGGCACATGTGGGCGGTCAGGAGCGCACCGAGCAGTGGGGGGGGGGCTCAGCGCAGGGGGGGGGGGGGCTCAGCGCAGAGAGAGAAAAAAGAAACCATGCCCCACTAACAAAAAAATAATAATAAGGGAACTTTGGAGAGGATTCGAATGGGTGTTGGGCCCTTGTTACGTAGGGTAATTTCGTGGGGCGGTTTTTTACTTTACGGAAGGAAGTCTCATCCTCGGGGGAGCTTCTTCTTTCTCCTTCTACTCCAATTTCTTGTGTATTCTTCTATAAGTTTTTCTTGGGCTGTTAACATTACATTTTTTACAGTTGATTATTCTCTATTTTTTACTCTAGCACCAACGATTCTTATCAAGGACAGTCTGACGATTCTTATCAAGGAATGAGAGCAACACTAGAAACTTTGATGCAAGCTCAAGTAGAGTGGCAAAAAAAATCCGGAAGGTCGACGTCAAGAGATAAAAATGTCTTTGCCGAGGCTCCTGAGGCAGAAACGAGAGTTAAAGAGTGTACTGTCGGAACTTTCAGCACGTTGGTCTATTCCAGAATGGTCAACACATGCGGTAATACCTCATCTGTGAATTCCAAAAGCAGTGGAGATAATGAGTGCCAGATTGGAGTAGATGATGTAGACGCATGCAACAGACACACTACAACAATGTGAAATATTGAGGACATGTGACGAACGACTCTTGGCCATGAAGTCAACCATGCAGTCAACCGTCAACATTCTTGTGAGAGGGCAGGTGGAACTCCTGAGGCCGCAACAGATACTATAGAAGGTGATGCAACAACAGACAAAGGCATTGGCCAAGTTTTATGTATGACAGTTTACTTCCAAGAAACAAACTCAGTGGTGCAGACCAGACTGGATAGGAAAAGTGTGGTTTGATTCCAATAATGGAAAAACAAGAGGCGATGGTGCAAACAAGCTGTGGAACAAATTACGAACCCTTACAAAGCGAGTTGAGATTCCAACTTTTGCTAGTCCTAGGACGTTTTGAGACTGCTTTGGTATGGTGTCGCAAGGGGCAGATGGTTTGTAATAACCCGCCAATTCTCATTGACTTGAGAGTGAAACAAGTCATTACTGGGCCTTAAGCGACATCTCCAAGACGCCAAAGGCTGGAAATAAATGTCGAAGGGTCTCAAGCATAAGTGGGGGACAGTTTACCCTTTAAGACATAAACTCATCCAATAATCATTCACTATATGATGGATGAACAAATGAAAGACCGATCAACAACTTCATTATGTTAAACCACATCAGAGTACATAACAGCGGAATACCAAACCAAACATCAAAATACACAGCGAAAGAACACAAGACTCTCAAAAGACACCACGACTCAGTGGTCCACAAGCTTCAAGCTCCACAGCATCTCCCAAACATCACCACGAGCCATTAGTAAAGAGATGTTTTACCTTTACCTGTGTCTCAGAATACAACATCTGCAAAAGCACCAAAGTACCAAAGTAGGGGTGAGTATAAAACTCAGTAGTGTTTCCCCAATGACTTCCCTACTCACGCCACTAGGATAGAAGAGTTAGCAACATTTATACAAAAACAGTTTATATAAAACATTTTCACCAAATCAGTTTATAACTAAATATAAACAAGTTCTCCAAAACCATCCATGATCAAAAGCATCAAAGTGCAATTTAAACCAGCTTTTCCAACACGTTATTTTTCCAGAAAAATAACCAAACAAATTTCCAAACCATTTCACAGACATCCCGTTTTGGCATTCCCAACCATTTCACAAACCTGTGAAATCAACCATGCATGCATCGTTATACCAGTTCCATACTCATGAGCGGTTTCTCGTCGATCTATCAAGTCATCACAAGGTAATTACTTCTCATGTGCCATTACACCTTTGGCACCGAGTACAAGTTCATATTTCAACCAAGCCTCGTACATATAGTTACCACGTGCCATTAAATGTTTGGCACCGAGCACAAGGTCCTATTTCAACCAAGCCCTGTATATGCAATATGAACACACACCACACATTCTCAACAATCATGTCAAACCATCCTTCCAATAAAACACCTTTTATTGAAAACCATTTTCCATCCAAACCAAGTGTCTTCAAACAATTCAAACCATTTCAATAAAGCTGTCTTTTTATTGAAAACCAAATCCATCAAAACCATTTCAATAAAACACCTTTTTTATTGAAAACCCATTTCTCATCAAACCATTTACAATTTTAGTAATTTCATAATTTAAAATCAACATTTTAAATTCAAATAGCCAAGTCACTTTGCACACAATTCACCAAGATTTCACAATTTCATCAAAACCATAAATCATCACTAAAGAAGATTTATTTCATATTTTTCACAATCAATTCCATTCAAACAACCAATTTGAAACTAATCCAACCAATTCTAACAAGTGGACTCGAGAGTGAAGCCACCTACCTCAAAACAAAAAGTCGAAACCAAGCAACAGATGAAGAATGCTCAAGAACATTGGGTCAAATCTCCAAAAACCCACCTTAGATCTCTTCTCCTAACACAACCAAGACCAAATCTCATCATATTTGGCATCCACACACTTAGATCTACTCATAACAGGCGTAGATATAAGAAACTGAGAGAAGACGAGAAGTAGATCTGGGTAGATCTAAGAAAACGATCAAGAACGAAGGAGAACGATCACATACCTCAAGAATCCGGCTTCGATTCACCAAGAGAAGCCTTCAGATCACCTCCAGAACGATGGGAGAACCATCTTTGACCTTAGGAGAACCAAAATACCAAGTTAGGGTCGCTTAAGAGATTTAATGAGGCAATTAGAGGCAAAATAAGTTAGATCCACAATTTAAGGATCTAATTTTAAGTGACTGCATGGTTAGTCCGCACGGTTTGACAAACCGTGCGTTAGCTACTGCCTCGGCCACCCTTCTCGCACGAACTCATCACACGGTTTCCCTTAACCGTGCGACGACCGTGTAGAAGCCACTGCCTCCTCAGTCAGCCACGCATGGTTTGACCGTATGGTTTAGACAACCCGTGCGCCGCCCGTGCACCTTCCCCTTTACTTCAAACTTCAATCCAGGATCTCCCGACTCTCTCATACGTTGCCCTTAACTTTTAAAACCAAGAAAATCATCAAGTAAGGGTTACATACCAGAAACTGGGGGTACTACATTTTCCCCACCATTGGCCTTTCCGTCCCCGAAAAGTAGAAAACCAATGCTTGTCTGAAAGATTTCTGGCCACTGCTCTCTCATTTCTTTCTCGTGTTCTCAAGTCTCTTCCTGAATCTGACCATGTTGCCACAAAACCCACACTAGACCGATGATTTTTCCACGCAAGACTTTATCCTTCCTATCCACAATCCGCACCAGAATATGTACCAACGAAGCATCCGACTCTAGGTCAATGTGATCCCATCTGATCACTTGGTCAGGATCGGGTTGATACTTCTTTAACTGAGATACATGGAGCACATTGTGCACCGAACTGAACCGTGGTGGTAATGCCAACCGATATGCCACCACTCCAACCCGTTCCAGTATCTCAAAATGGCCTATATATCGAGGAGATAATTTTCCATGCTTCCCAAAACGACGATGTCCAAGCCTTGGATAGATTCTAAAAAAGACATGATCACCCACTACAAACGACAACGGTCTTCAACGATGATCTGCATATGATTTCTAACGACTCTGAGATGTCTCCATCCTCTTTCTAATCAACTGAATCTTATCCGTTGTTTCTTGGACAAGGCTCAGCCCGACTAGTGAAGTTTCACCAGTTTCCACCCAGCATAGTGGAGAACGACAAGGACGCCCATACAATGCTTCAAACAGAGTCATGTGTATCGAGTCCTGATAACTGTTATTGTATAAGAACTCCACTAAGGGTATATGATCCTCCCACGAGTCACCAAAATCCATTACAAAAGCCTGCAACATGTCTTCAAACGTCTGTATCGTCCTTTCGGATTGTCCATCCATCTGGGGATGATACGCCGTACTCATAGTCGACTGAGTCCCAATGGATTGTTGTAAAGATTTCCAGAAATGAGATGTGAACCTCAGATCTCTATCTGAGACAATAGACACTGGTACACCATGTCTCTTTACCACTTCCAAGATATAGATTTTTGAATGATCTTCCGCTGTATGGGTTTCACGAATAGGGATGAAATGAGCTGACTTGGTTAGGCGATCTGCTATCAACCAAATGGAATCATGTTTCTAGACCGTTCTTGGAAGACCTGTAACAAAATCCATTGTTATCTGCTCCCATTTACACACTGGGATAGGTAAAGATTGTAACATACCAGCTGGTCTCTGATGCTCTGCTTTAACCTTCTAACAAGTTGAGCATCGCAAGACGAACTCGGCCACCTTCATTTTCATGCCGCTCCACCAAAACTGCACCTTCAACGCCTTATACATATTCTATGTGCCAGGATGTACAACCCATCTTGAATGGTGGTAAGCATTAAGGAGTTGTTCCTGACAAACTATAGGTACAACAATCCGATCTATGAAACACAAAATTGAACCCACTTCCAGTTTCCAGCCATCAATGGTCTCCCCACCATTGAGTTTTGAACTCATTACCAGACATTCCTCATCATATGTTTGTGCTTCTTTGACCACTTTTACCAGATCGGGAACAAGCATAGCTAAAAAGAAAACCACAACATCACCTTGGTTTTCACATTCCACATGCATAACGTCTAAGACTAACATCAATTGCCATTCATCTGAAGCTTCCTTTGCCAACTGAGCATACAACTTCCTGCTTAATTCATCAGCCACCAAATTGCACCTACCCGGTGTATACATTAAGTCAAAGTCAAACATGTGAAGATACTCCATCCATCTCCTCTGCCTCATATTCAAATCTCGCTATGAGAAAATGTGTTTCATGCTTTTGTGATCCGTAAACACAGTAAATTTCTCACCAAAGAGATAATGTCTCCATGTTTTCAAAGCATGGATGACTGTAGCTAACTCTGAATCATGTTTTGGGTAATGTTTCTCATGAACCCTCAATTTCCTTGAGCCATAAGCAACCACATGGTCTCCTTGCATGAGAACACAACCCAACCTTGTTCCCGAAGCATCACAATACACCACGTATCCTTGCCCTGATTCTGGAAAGATTAAGATAGGTGCTGATGTAAGGCGAACTTTCAACTCTTGAAAATATCTCTAACATTTCTCATTCCATTGAAATAAACTATTCTCATTTGTAAATTTTGTCATAGGTGAATCTATTCGTGAGAAGTCACGGACAAAGCGTCGGTAATAACCAGCTAGACCATGAAAACTTCGTATTTTAAAGACATTATTTGGTGGTTTCCAAGAAAGAACAGATTCTATCTTTTCTATATCCACTGAAACACCTTTCTCAGAAACAACATGACCCAGAAAACATACCTCTTGTATCCAAAAATCACACTTTGATAATTTGGCATACAACTGATGGTCTCTCAAGATTTCCAACACTATCGCCAAGTGTTGCTCATGCTCAGCCCTTGTTCTTGAATACACCAATATATCATCCACAAACACCACAAAAAAAGAATCTAGATATTTCTGAAATATCTGATTCATCAAAGCCATGAATACTGCTGGTGCATTCGTAAGACCAAAAGGCATGACTACATATTCGTAGTGGCCATATCTTCTTCTGAAAGCTGGCTTTAGAATATCCTCCTTCTGAACTCACAATTGGTGATATCCCGATCGAAAGTCAATCTTGGAGAATCATTGAGCTCCCCTTAATTGACCGAACAGATCATCAATGTGTGGAAGTGGATATCTATTCTTTATCGTAACTTGGTTAAGTTTACGATAATCAACACATAGCTGAATATTTCCATCTACTTTCTTTACAAAAAAAACTGGTGTTGCCCACGGAGACACACTTGGCCGAATGAAACCCTTGCTTTCCAGCTCCTCTAACTGAACTTTCAATTCCTTTAACTCCATTGGTCCCATCCTATAATATGTAAGTGAGATAGGACTGGACCCTGGAAGGAGATCAATCGTAAACTCCACTTCTCTTACTGGTGGTAATCCTGAGAAGTTTTCAGGAAAAACATCAGGAAATTTATCCACCACTACTGGAAAACTATTTTCCTCACTCTCTTCCAATGATGCCAAAGTCAACCCTACCAATTGGTAAGAGATCATTCCCACCATTGGTGCTAATAATATCTCTGAACCTTTCTTTACCATTCTCTCTCCTCTAAATAGATGGTCGATGTCGTCCTCAGTCATGAAACTAACCGTTTTACTATAACAGTCAATGTGAGCCTTAAAACTTGTCAACCAATCCATACCCAGGATTATATCATATACAACCATCTCCAGCATAGAGAAATCCCATTTCAGCTCAGCTCTATCAACAGTTATAGCACATGCTCTACAAACGAAGGCTTGACATTCTCTTTCACCAAGAGGAGTTTGCAGTTTCAACACAGAAGGCATCATTTTCAGTTTTAAACTTAGAAAATCAACAACACGTGAAGCAATGAAGGAATTCAATGCACCAGTATCGAACAACACTTGCATGAGGGTAGAATTGAAAAGAATCGCACCTCTCACTATAGATGGTCCAGCCTGATCATCGACCATTATTTGCTCAGTTGCATACAATTGCTTCATCGTTGCACTATTCTCCTTATTACCTTGCTGAGATTTCCCCAGTTGAGGAGTCATGGTATTTCAAGAATCACCATGGCTAGCTTTGTTATGCTGACGAGACTAATTCTTCTGTCCTTGTCTTGTCAAAGCATACGATGCTTGTGACGCCTGGGAAGTGTCCCGAACACCCGACCATGGAGCACTGCGACAATATCACTAAAGATTCCCCATCTTGTTGCAATTGTGGCATGCTCTCAGTGGTGTTGTACATTCTCGTTTCATGTGATCAGTCGAACCACATTGAAAGCAACCTGCTTTGCTCTAGGGTTGTAGAGGAAGGATGAATGATCCCACTGTCTGGTTCTGATTCACACTCCCACCTTGGAAGTAGGTGTCCCTCTTCCACTTGTTTCCAGTATTAAAGTTCCCACCTATTCCCGTGGTTATCATCATGCATCCTCCTATCGATATTGAGATATCGCATTCAACAACTATTGCTCTGTTAACCATTTCTGTATAATCTGTAATACAGAGCACCGCAATCTTTGATCGAATGTCCTGCCTTAGTCCTGATTCGAAGATGCGTGCCTTCAAAGAAGCAATTGCTGCAACCTATGGTGCAAAATAGACTAAATTCATAAACATAGCTGCATACTCTATGACAAAGAGGCTCTCATGTTTCAATCTAAATAAGTTCATCATTTTCTGGATCTTAAACGTGTGAGGATAGAATTGTTTGTTAAACAATTCTTCAAAATCCTCCGATGTAAGGCCTTCATCAAATTTATCCTGCACCGCTAAATCCCACCACTGATGTGCAAGATCCTCAAGCATATACATTTCCAGCTTTACTTTCAGCTCTACTGGTGTACCGATGAAATCAAATATACGATTCATCCTGCTTAGCCACACCTCCGCCTTCTCGGGTTCAACATCACCCTGAAAGTTTAGTGGATTCTACTTCATGAACTGGATGGTATGATCCACATGTCGTGGCTTATTCCTCCGGTTCCCCATATCCACAACTTGAAAATATTAGACAATACTCTGAACCAGCTCTTGGTTCACACGTGGTTCCGGTGCAACCACATTCTCCGCAGCTTCTACGGGTTGGTTTCGACGACGCCTACCGGGTGCCATTTTCTAATCTAATAACAAACTCCGTCAATCTCACTCCCTAGAAATTGTTGGCTTATCATTTTAAATTATATCATATCAACTATCACAACATTGTTCTCAAAAAACCTTTTTCCATGTTCAACCATTTTTGAAAACATTCAACAAACTTTTTGAAAATCAATCCATTTTCAAAATACACCAAATACCCTGTTTTCAAAGTCTTTCGGTTGAAAACAATTTCTGCATTTTTAAAAAAAATTGGCACTTTTCACAAAATTATTACTCATTCCTCTTAAAGAGATATGAAATCCTAGTGGGAAGTCATTCCTCTACAATGAATTTCATGCTCATCTCATTGGCTAAACCCATGACAATGAGATTTCCAACATTCTAGAAGTGTATTGAAAACACTTATGTACCCAACACCCTAGTAACTTGAAGTTCAGTATAAACGGTTTAGCTATGTCCTTTTATGATATACATTTCAAGTTCCGACAATCCTACTCCTGTCTAAGATGACCACCCAAGAAATAGACAAAAAGTAATTTCAACTCCATGACCAAGAACATCGAGGACCAGTTGTTAGGCAAGGACCGAACAAGCTGATACCATTTGTAATGACCCGCCAATTCTCATTGGATTGAGAGTGCAATGAGTCAATATTATGCATTAAGTGACATCCCCAAGATTCCAAAGGCTGAAAATAAATGCCGAAGGGTCTCAAGTATAAGTGGGGGATGATTTACCCTTTAAGATGTAAACTCATCCAATAATCATTCACTATATGATGCATGAACAAATGAAAGACCGATCAACAACTTCATTATGTTAAACCACATTAGAGTACATAACAACAGAATACCAAACCAAACATCAAAATACATAGTGGAAGAACAACATAAGACTCTCAAATGACACCACGACTCAATGGTCCATAAGCTCCAAGCTCCACAGCATCTCCCAAACATCACCATGATCCATTAGTAAAGAGATGCTTTACCTTTACCTGTGTCTCAGAATACAACATCTGCAAAAGCACCAAAGTGACAAAGTAGGGGTGAGTATACAACTCAGTAGGTTATCCCCAATGACTTCCCTACTCATTCCACTAGGATAGAAGAGTTAGCAACATTTATACAAAAATAGTTTATATAAAACATTTTCACCAAATCAGTTTATAACTAAATATAAACAAGTTTTCCAAAACCATCCATGCTCAAAAGCATCAAAGTGCAATTTAAACCAGCTTTTACAACATTTTATTTTTCCAAAAAAATAACCAAAAAAATTTCCAAACCATTTCACAGACATCTCGTTTTGGCATTCCCAACCATTTCACAAACCCGTGAAATCAACCATGCATGCATTGTTTTGACAGTTCCATACTCATGAGTGGTTTCTCATCGATCTACCAAGTCGTCACAAGGTAATTACTTCCCATGTGCCATTACACCTTTGGCACCGAGTACAAGGTCATATTTCAACCAAGCCTCGTATATATAGTTACCATGTGCCATTAAATGTTTGGCACCGAGCACAAGGTCCTATTTCAACCAAGCCCCGTACATGCAATATAAACACACACCACACATTCTCAACAATCATGCCAAACCATCCTTTCAATAAAACACCTTTTATTGAAAACCATTTTCCATCCAAACCAAGTGTGTCAAAAAATTCAAACCATTTCAATAAAGCTTCCTTTTTATTGAAAACCAAATTCATCAAAACCATTTCAATAAAACATCCTTTTTATTTAAAACCCATTTCTCATAAAACCATTTACAATTTCAGTAATTTCATAATTTAAAATCAACATTTTAAATTCAAATAGCCAGGTCACTTTGCACACAATTCACCAAGATTTCACAATTTCATCAAAACCATAAATCATCACTAAAGAATATTTATTCCATGATGTTCACAATTAATTTCATTCAAATAAACAATTTGAAACTAAGACAACCAATTCTAAAAAAATGAGTAGAGAGTGAAGCCACCTACCTCAACAAAAAGGCGAAACCAAGCAACGGATGAAGAACACTCAAGAACACCGGGTAAAATCTCCAAAAACCCACCTTAGATATCTTCTCTTAACACAACCAAGACAAAATCTCAACATATTTGGCATCCGCACACTTATATCTACCCATAACGGGTGTATATCTAAGAAACTGAGAGAAGACGAGAAGTAGATCTGAGTAGATCTAAGAAAACAATCAAGAACGAAGGAGAAAGATCACGTACCTCAAGAATCCGGCTTCGATTCACCAAGATAAGCCTTCAGATCACCTCTGGAACGATGGGAGAACCCTATTTGACTGTAGGAGAACCAAAATCCTGAGTTAGGGCCACTTAGGAGCTTTAATGAGGAAATTAGAGGAAAAAATAGTTAGATCCACAATTTAAGGATCTAATTTTAAGTGACCGCACAGTTAGTCCGCACAGTTTGACAAACCGTGCGCTAATCGTGCGTTAACTACTGCCTCGGCCACCCTTCTCACACGAAATCATCGCACAGTTTCTCTTAACCATGCACCGACTGTGCGGAAGCCACTGTCTCCTCAGTCAGCCACGCACGGTTTGGCCGCATGGTTTAGACAAACCGTGTGCCGCCCGTGCACCTTCCCCTTTGCTTCAAACTTCAATCCAGGATCTCCCAACTCTCCCATACGTCGCCCTTAACTTTTAAAACCAAGAAAAGAAGAAAGGGTTACATACCAAAAATTGGGGGTACTACATGGTTACTGTTGAACCCCATTTTATTATAATGAGTATTTCTAAGTCCCACATCGGAATATCCCGCCTTGTAATGTATATTACTCATCTATAAAAGAGTATTTTCACCTCACATTGAGGTAAGGGGAATTTTCCATCTACATGGTATCAGAGGGTACTCTCTAACCCCGAACCCTCCCTCCTTTTCTTTTCTATCTCTCATATAGGGTTGTGAGAAAATCTATTGAGGCCTCCCAACTACGGTTGTCCCGCCTCCTTTCCATGTGTCCCCTCCCCGTTGCGCATGATGTCCCCGCCCTCCCTACTTCCTTCCAAGGCCTCCTCGAGTGACTCTCGGCCCGCCTCCTCATGTGGCATCCCGGCGCGCCTCCCACTTTCCATCGTGACTCGCGGCTCCCGCCTTACGTGGTTGAGACACCCCTCTGCCTCCGCCCTTCATTAGCTCTTTTCAAATATTAGTCAACATGTTTATTTTCATTGTGAGTCTTGTACATTTGAGAAACATTATCACACTTCATATCTTCCTCGAGTGGATACACGGGCCACCAAACCCTTTGATTTGGTTCATTTATATGTATGAGATCCCTATGCCACCTTGAGTCACTTAGGGTATAAATATTATACATCCTTCATTGATGATTTTTTGTGCATGACATGGCTGTACCTTCTTCACGATCAGACTGAGGTATTTTCCACCTTTCAGACATTTTACCATGAGATTCATACCTAGTTTTCCATCTCTGTTAAATGTCTTCGCTCTGACAGTGGGCGAGAGTACTTTTCCACCCCCTTCCAGCAGTTCCTCCAGGAGAACGACATCATTTATCAGAACTCTTTTCCTAATAACCCTCAGCAAAATGAAGTTTTCAAGTGAAACCAATGACATATTTTGGAGACTAATCGTACCCTCCTCTTCCACCACAAGGTGCTCTTCTCTTCTGAGGGATGTCATCCTCATGGATACATACCTCCTCAATCACCTTCCTCCTTCTATCCTTCAGGGGGAGATTCCTTTTCAGACTCGGTTCCCCTATCTCACTCTTCACTCACTTCCATTCCGTCTGTTCGGATGTCTCTGCTATTTTCGTGACACTCACCCCAACCGCTCCAAGCTCTCTCCTAAATCCCTCCACAGAATTTTCCTCATATATTCACACACTCAGCATGGATACCGCTACTTCTCTCTGAACTTACAACAGTATATCATCTCCACTAACATATCATTTGTTTAGAGCACTCTATTCTCTCTTCCCTCTCCCCATCCAGACACTACCATCGATGAGTGCCTTACTCTCATCATTAAACATCCTTTGGTGTCTCCCCCTAATGATCATCACTTTGGAACGGTCTACTCCTGTCGCCCATCGACTGTGCCCCCCGTCCAAGCTGAGGACACCAACATCTCAGCTTCTTCCAATGCTCCTTCCCTAGCACCAGACGACTTGCCTATTAAACTCCAGAAAGGTAATCTCTCTTTCCAGACTACTCTTCTCTTTACATATTCATATAGAGGTTTGTCAGCTCTGGATTTGATATCTATTCCAAGAACGGTTGGCAATGTCAATTCTCATGAGAGGTGGCTACTGGCGATGTGGGATGAACTGCAAGCTCTGGATGACAACCATACTTGGGATCTGTTCCCCCTTCCAATAGGAAAACAGGCGGTCGACTACAAATGGATTTATATGGTCCATATCAATGCCGATGACACTCTCCATCACCTCAAAGCCTGACTTGTGGTGAAGGTATTTGCTCAGACATATGACATCGACTATTTTGAGACCTTCTCTCTGGTTTCTAAGATGACCTATGTCTGTTTACCCATCTCTCTTACAGCTCATCATCACTGGCCGCTTCATCAACTGGAGGTCAAGAATGTCTTTCTCCAGGACTTCGTTGACAAAGAGGTCTATCTGCAGCAACCCCTCGGATTTCATGCCTCTTGAGTCGACTTCCATGTATACCGACTCCGTCGATCACTATATGGCCTCAAGCAGTATCCTCATGCGTGGTTTGGTCGCTTCAGCACTGTCATCACTGCATTTGGTCTCTCTTGCAGTATGAAGGACCACACCATCTTCTACCGTACGACACCCAATGGTTGCATCTTACTGGTAGTATATGTTGATGATATCTTCATCACAGGGAGCGACTCCACTAGAATCTCCCAACTCAAGTGGAACCATCACCACAACTTCCACACCAAAGATCTTGGTCCTCTCACCTACTTCCTTGGCATCGAGGTCTCCCGTTCTGAGGACACCATCTTTCTTTACCAACGGAAATATGCCCTCAATATCTTGCAGGATGTAGGGTTGAGTCAGGCGACTTCCATAAACACTCCTTTTGAGCTTGGGGAACACTCTCTATGCTGACATGACACCATCTCCTCACTCAGAGAGATACCATCGTCTAGTGGACAAACTCAATTACCTCACCATGACACAACTAGACATTGCCTGTGCTGTTGGCAAAATGAGTCAGTTCATGGAGCATCCGACCAGATCTCAGTGGGATGTTGTGCTTCGCATTGCCAAATACATAAAGAAAGACCTTGTCTATGGTCTTTAGTACTCACATCACGCTCATTTGGATGTTGAGGCTTTCTGTGATGCGGACTATACTGGTTGCCTTGCTACTTGCATGTCTACTTTTGGATTTTCCATCTTCTTAGCTGGTAACCTCATCTCATGGTGCAACAAGAAGAAGACTGTCATCTCTAGATCTAGTGTGGAGACTGAATACAATGCTATGACCACAGTCACCACTGAGATCATCTGGATTTGTCATATCCTCTATGAGCTTGGTTTCCTACCACAGACATATGCTCATATCTAGTGTGACAATCAGGTATCCATGAAGATAGCATCGAATATCATCTTCCATGAATGGATGAAGCATATCGATGTGGAGTTCCACTTTCTTCTCCATCATCTCGAGCATAACCATATCAGTTTCGGCCGTATTCTGAAGACATATCATCTTGCAGACGTCTTCACAAAATTTCTCCTAAGAGCCTATCAGGACTCTCTCACTACAAAGCTGGGTATTCACGACCTCTGCGGTCCATCTTGAGAGGGAGTGTGTATGGTCATGTTGTTCGATGTCGTATTTCGTTTTGTGGGACTCTTGGTCTAAGCTGGGTATGTCCAGCTTGAGGGGGAGTGTTGAACCCCATTTTATTATAATGGGTATTTCTGGGTCTCACATTGGAATATCCCACCATTGTAATTTATATTACCCATATATAAAAGAGTATCTCCGCCTCACATTAAGGTAAGGGGAATTCTCCATCTACATTTACCAAACTAGTTTGACCGGATGTGGAAATTACCGATCCTAATTCTAGTATAGACAAGCAGAACAGAGACAGAAATTCCTGGATCGAGTTTTCAATTAGATGGATCCAAAGGTCACAAGCTATTCAAAGGGGGAAATCCTTTAGAATTTGGATATGCGGTGTTACTGAAGCTTTCATCGTGGGAATTTCCTTTGTGGAGTACAATAGATGCATTGCACACTAGTAGTGACAAGAAGCCTTGGTCCGCATCACAAGCATTTTCCCAAGTGGCTCTTGTGAGGAACATGTACGTGTAGGAATTTCCAAACTAGGAAAAACTCCTTTATTACAAGCATTTGATAAATTAAAGAAAGAGAAATAAATCAAAGAGTCATTGCTTCTCACCCAATCCTTATGGCTGAACTCACCCCCTGCTTCTACTTATAACAAAACCCCCTCCCCTCTATATAGGCCCAAAACCTTCTGCCTCTAACCGACTAACAAATTCCCCCCTCTACCTGGCCCCAGATCTTCTCACCCACCCTAACTGACCAACATAATTCCCCTATAGACACTCGTGCCCTTGCTGGGAAACATACTCTATCACTCACCATGCCTTGAAAACAATGTTGTCCTCCAGACTAAAGGAGACTAAAGGAGACTATTGAAAGGGAGCTGCTTTTGTGCCCCATTGAGCTCCTCCACCATCAGTGTTGTCATCATATCAACCCAACAACACCACCAATAGTTTTGGATCAGCACACCAATATAGGGGGCTATTGGGCTACCCATATTTGAAATGAAATCCCCTATTCTAGTGGTCCTCCCATTATTGGTTCGTTAGGTGCCGAACGTTGTGCCCGCCAGGAGGTGTCTGATTTAGAGTCTCCTAATGAATTCCCATCTCAACAGTCTCCTCTCATCTGATCAGTTGGGGAGGGGTCCCATTCCAAATTCGTGTCTCTGAACGATATTATAGATGCCATTATTTAGTGTTGCGTACCTATCGATAATTCCATGACCCACCACTATGGTACTGGGTGCCTACGCTGCTTGTGAAGGCAAACTTCACATGTCGAGCTAAGCACATCACTTGCAACTGAGTCTCGGTTTTGTGGATGTGGAATTAACTGCAAATGTCTTCTTGGAGTCAATGTATGAAATATCCGACATATTTCGACTTGGGTTGGCAAGGTAGTAATGATGCCAAATATTCTAATTACTCAATATAGTCCTAGATTGGCCCTATCTTTTGTAGTGCGACCAATTCCTCATAAAGATTTTGGATCTCCAGCCCACTAAATCATTCCATGAGCTGCTCTCTGAAAGCTAAGACATTCCCGGATGAACCTCATGCACGATGTTGAACCAATTGATTTCAAATGAGGGGGTGTCCACTATCGTTCTTCTTCATCTCCCATTTTTGTAGGTCTCACTTTTTTGGCTCCTGTTTAGCACACACTGTATATGAAAAAAATATTAATATAGAAACATTTGAGAGGAAGAAGATAAATGGATGGAGAGATAACTTGAGGAACTGCTTCTCGCCAAGCATTACGACCGATGTCCCATGCCAAAGTCTGATTCCCTCAATAATATTTTCTCTAACTTCCCTTATTTACCCCTGCTTATACTTATAACGAAACCCCCTCCCCTATGTGGGCCCATAACCTTCCCCCTTATCCAACTAGAAAATCCCCCCTCCATGTGGCCCCAGATTCTCCCACTCCCCCTACCAGACTAACATAATTTCCCAATAAAGACCCTCACACCCTTGATGGGATACAGACTCTATCAGCATTCCCCAGTGCTTCTGTTCGCAGTTGTTGGGACTCATAAGGAAGACATAGGATTGCGAACCATCACACCGAAAGGATCATCCTCGTGTTTCTAATAATATTGTTGTGGAAGATGTGAAGGTTTTTGTTATTATAGGAGATGCGTATCTTGGTCTCCCATTGGGAGGGGCTATACAAGATCAAATTGATGCTCAGTCACTTTTGGTTAGCATTGGTTGAGGGAGTTGCTATCAAGAAGTTTTTGTGACCCTCTCAAGTTTTAGGAATTATTCAACCATCACCCAGCATGTAGTGCTCATGACTTCCAATTGCTTCCAAAGGGCGTGGAAGTACATTTGTATTGCCTTATGATTCTGCTTTCATACCTCTACATGCAACATCTTCACTGGTGGAAATCCCTGAGTATGAGCTTTGAAAACCATACCTTAGATCAACGGAGTGTGAAAAGAAGTAAGTTAAAAAAGGGACAAAAAGAAAATTTGATGTCCTAACAACATGTTTGGAGAAGTTGAAAGCTCATTTTTTAGATGCAAGGCTAAAGAAAGGAAAAATCTTAAAATCCTTGATAGATGGAGAGGTTGTACTATGATGTGTCTTGTGCTAGGAATCAGATATGGTACTCAAGCGAAAGTCGAATGAAATTTTTATAATTGGATGCTTGGGATTTTCACAGTTTATAAATGTTGTTCAGCTACCTGGATCCATAATAGAGGCATCTTTCACCACCAATAATAAGCAGTGGAACAATGCAAGATAGGATGTCTATGATTAGTGTAGGAGAACATGAGATTCTTCAAGTGATTGATGTTGGAAATACAAACCAAAAGGCGTCGTTTGGTTTTTCAACACTGGAGGAAGATTAAATGTCTTCCCCATGCATTTTTTCTTTTCCCCATGAGTCTGATCCATTTCGAAGCAAGCTATTTAATTTCTCCAGCTTTGTTTTTTTGTTTCTCCAGCCTTGGGTGAAAAGTCTATAAATAGGAATAAAATATGTGTGTGAAATATAAGCTTGAAAGCATTGTGTTTTTGTATTCTATTTTTTCGTTCTTATGTTTCAAGACTTGTACTACCAACAACAGGTATCAGAGGCCGGTTCCAAGGCATCCTCCAATTTCCGAAGATGGCCACTGCAATCCAGCTGCAAGTTCTGAAGTTGTCTAAAGACAACTATGAAAGGTGGTGCATCCAAATGAAGACATCATTCAGGTCACAAGGACTATAGGAGATTGTTACTGATGGGTATATAGTACCCACTATGGATGGGTATATAATAACCACTACAGAGGAAGAAGCCGCCTTCACAAATGAAGAAAAGACAGCTCTCAAAAATCAAAGGAAGAAAAACAACATAGTGTTGTTCCTCCTTTATCAAGGGTTGGATGAATCAACCTTTGAAAATATTGTCGAAGCAACATCAAGCAAGCAAGCTTGAGATAAAATTGGCACCATCTTCAAGGGTGTTGATCAAGTGAAGTGGGTTTGCCTTCAGACACTAAGAGTGGAGTTTGAAGCGACGTGCATGAAAGAAGGTGAGAGTATCTCTGACTACTTGTCATGATTAATTGTTATTTTTAACAATTTAAAAAGAAACGGTGAAAAAGTGGAAGACATTCATGTCATTGAAAAGGCACTACGATCTCTCACAACCAAGTTCGAGGATGTGGTTGTGGCAATCGAATAATCAAAAGACTTGGAAAAATTGTTCATTGAAGAATTGATGGGATCATTGCAAGTGCATGAGCAACGAATTCAAAATAATGTGGGTTCAATGATTAAGCATTCCTTAGAGCCTAAATTGACTCTATAAGAACAAAATAATGACTATACAAAATGAGGTGGTCATGGAACTAGTAATCGTGCAAGAGGAAAAGGGCGTGGATATCATCCAAACCCTCAACAAGAGCAACAAAATTTTACCAGTTTCCATGGAAGAGGAAATGATGGAGGCCGATTCATGCATGGTCATGAGAATACAAAGAATGTTCAATGTCACAATTGCAAGGAATTTGTCTATTATGCCTCCGAGTGTTTGAGAAAAATGAATCATGATGAAAGATCCAACTACACTGTGGCATCTCATCATGAAGAAGAAGTCACCACACTCCTCGCATAAGAAAAGGCATGTGAACGGCCAGATGTGTGGTATTTCAACACGGGTATAACCAACCGTATGAGTGGTAAAAAAGAGCTGTTCGAGGAACTCACAGAAGAAGTTTGTGGTGACGTGAGTTTTGATGACTCATCAAAGGTACCCGTGATTGACAAAGGTAAAATTAAAATCTATCAGAAAAATGGTGATTTGAATTACATCTCTAATGTGTATTATATAAAAAAAATGAAAAATAATATCACGAGTATCGACAACTCCTTGAAAAGGGGTATGTCATACACATGGAGAACTATTTTCTGTCTATAAGAGATGCTCATAGGAGACTTGTTGCTCAAGTAAAAATGGCAAAGAATTGTAAGTTTTCATTGTATATTAACACAAAGGCTGAGGAGTGTATCTTTGGACTCATGAAGAATGACTTATGGAGATGACATCTGCGCATTGGGTATCTCTATTTCAGCGGCCTTAACTTTTATACTCATCAAGCATGGTTCGTGGCTTGCTGGCGATTGAAGTTCCAAATCATGTATGTGAGGCGTGTACACTCGGTATGAAACAAAGAAACTCCTTCCCCAGTAGAGTGTCCATAAGAGAAAAGGAACCACTTCAATTGGTTCACACTGATATTTGTGGACCACTTGATACACCCTCACTTGGAGGTAATAAGTACTTTATTACCCTCATTAATGATTTCAGTAGAAGACTTTGGGTGTATTACATCAAAGAAAAATCTTCCTCTTTTGCTATATTTAAAATTTTCAAAGCCCATGTTGATGCAGAAAGTGGTCACAAAATTAAAGTTCTCAGATCTGACAGAGGTGGAGAATACACCTCAAATGTATTTCAAGATTTCTGCAGGGAACAAGGCAACAAGCAAAAATACATTGTAGCATACATGCCACAACAAAATGGAATTGCAGAACAAAAGAACCGCACCATCCTTGACATAATGAGGACCATGATGAAGGAGAAAGGCCTGCTAAAGAGCTTCTTGGCAGAGGTAGTTACATGTACTGCCTACCTGCTAAATCTTTGTCCAACCAAAAGCATCAGAAATTTGACACCACATGTAACAACTGGGCCCCAATGACAACAAACCACCCCACCTTAACATGGTCATCGGGTCCTGGTCCACCAGGTACCACCAGTTGCCCCGTAGACATGTGGTCCCCATCCAGGGGTCCACCCACATGCCTGAACGGGTCATGTGACTAATGATTGTCCCCACGAGCCAACACATGTCCTTTCCGGTATGTTTTTTCCTCACTCACACATGTCCTTTACAGATTTCTACAGGGAACAAGGCATCAAGCAGCAATACACTGCAGCATACATGCCACAAAAAAATGGAATTGCAGAACAAAAGAACTAAACCATCCTTGACATGACGAGGACCATGCTGAAGGAGAAAGGCCTACCAAATAGCTTCTTGGAAGAGGCAGTTGCATGTACTGCCTACCTGCTAAATCTTTGTCCAACCAAAAGCATCAGGAATTTGACACCACATGTAACAACTGGGCCCCAGTGACAACAAACCACACCACCTTAACATGGTCGTCAGGTCCTGGTCCACCAAGTACCACCAGTTGCCCCGTAGACACGTGGTCCCCATCCAGGGGTCCACCCACATGCCTGAACGGGTCATGTGACTAATGATTGTCCCCACGAGCCAACACATGTCCTTTCCGGTATGCTTTTTCCTCACCCACACACACCCTGGGAAACTTCCCAGAAGGTCACCCATCCTGATCACTACTCCAGACCAAGAAGGATTAACTATAGAGTTCTAATCAGGTAGGCTCCTGAAAAGGAATGTGCACCTTGTTGACATGAGTCATATCATTTAGTCATTTAACCCCTTTATCATTTAGGGGTGTTACAATCACCCCCCCTTTAGAGCACAACATCCTCGTTGTGGGCCCTACATCTCAACCGAGGCAGTGCACTGCACTTAGGGCTGGGTACCGCCTCTGATACCAAATGTAACAACTGCGCCCCAGTGATAGCACAACCATCCCGCCTTAACATGGTCGTCGGGTCCTGGCCCACCAGGTACCACCAGTTGCCCCGCAGACACATGGTCCCCATCCAGGGGCCCACCCACATGCCTGAACAGGTCATGTGACTAATTATTGTCCCCACAGACCATCACATGTCCTTTCCAATGTGATTTTTCCTCACTCACACACACCCTGAGAAACTTTCCAGAAGTTCACCCATTCTGAACACTACTCCAGGTCAAGCATGCTTAACTGTGGAGTTCTAATCAGGTAGGCTCCCTAAAAGGAAGGTTCACCTTGTTGACATGAGTCATATCATTTAGTCATTTAACCCCTTTATCATTTGAGGGTGTTACACCACAAGAGACGTGGAGCGGCTAAAAACCGAGCGTGGTGCACCTAAAAATCTTTGGCTGTGTCACCTATGCTCAAGTTCTAGAAGCAAGAATAAGAAAGCATGATGATCGTGGAAAAAAGTGAATCTTCATCGACTACGGTGAAACATTTAAAACGTACAAGCTCTATAATCCACTAACCAATAAAGTAGTGGTGAGTAGAGATGAGATATTTAGTGAGGAAGAAGCTTGGAAATTGAATGATGAAGAATCGAAAAAAAATATTCTAGTCGAAATAGAAGATCCTGAATAAAGGCATTATCATCATGAGAAAATGTCTGCAACCCCTTCCTTGGGCACATCATCGGTTGACAAAAGTCCAGGAGTACATTCCATCCCTTCTGAGAGCACTCCATGAAGTCAAAATTCGGCCAACTAGTCCTCTCCCATAGCATTTATAAAAATGAAGAGCTTAAGTGACATCTATGAGAAAACTGAAGAGGTAAATATTTTCTACCTGTATGCATATCATGAGCTTCTAAGGTTTCAAGAATCCATGAGAAAAGAATGCTGAAGAATCATTATGGAAGAATAAATTCATTCCATAGAGAAAAATGACACATGAGAGCTGACTACACTTCCTAAAAGTCATAAAACCATCAGCGTAAAATGGGTGTATAAGATCAAGTGAAATGCTGATGGCGAGACTGATCACTACATGGCAAGACTTATAGAAAAGGGGTATAAATAGAAGTATGGGGTGGACTATGAAGAAGCCTTCACTCCTGTTGCTCACTTTGACACTGTGAGGATGATTATCTCCCTTACTGTCCATCACAATTAGATGATCTACCAATTGGATGTGAAATTTTCATTCCTAAATAGAATTTTAAAAGAAGTGTTCTATGTTGACCAGCCTGAAGGATTTGTTATCCAAGGAGAGGAACACAAGGTGTATCGATTGAAGAAAGCTCTCTATGGGTTAAAGCAAGCTCTGAATGATTTCAATGCATGCATCGACAATTATCTTCAAGAGAACGGATTCTCCCAATGTCCATATGAGCATGCAGTTCACATCAAGAATAATGATCGTGGTGATATACTTATAGAATGCTTGTATGTTGATGATTTGTTGTTTACCGGGAACAATCGACCAATATTCGATGAATTTAAGAAGGCTATGTTTAAGGAGTTTGAGATGACTGATGGAGGTCTCATGTCTTTTTTCTGGGCATAGAAGTAAAGCAACAACATGTCGGCATCTATATATCTCAAAAGAAGTATGCCAAGGAATTTCTTGAAAAGTTCAAGATGACCAATTGAAATACTATAAAAACTCATGTAGCAATGGACTTAAAATTGACAAAATAAGGATAAGGAAGAAGCGTTGACTCGACTTTGTTCAAGAGTTTGATTGGAAGTCTAAGGTACCCCACAATCACAAGGTCATATATTGTCTACAGTGTTGTGCTTCTAAGTAGGTATATGGAGGCACCAAAAAAGTCACACCGGCTAGCCGCAAAAAGATTCCTCAGGTACGTCGAAGGAACAATGAAATTTGGTCTTTTCTATCCATACAATGATAAAACAAATCTATATGGATACTAGTGATTGGGGAGGTAATCAAGATTAAAGAAAAAGCACCACCAGATATGTATTTTTTCTTGGAATGATTGTTTTCACATGGAATTCAAGGAAGCAGAGTGTGGTCTCCCTATCCACATGTGAAGCAGAGTCTGTAGCAGCATCGTCTACTATTTGTGAAGGAATTTGGTTGAGAAATTTGCTAATAGAGATGAAACACCCACATGATGTATCCATAGTCATATATGTGGATAATAAGTTGGCAATCGAACTAGCTAAAAATCTGGTGTATCATGGAAGAAGAAAACACATTGATATCCGTTATCATTTTCTGAGAGATCACGTGAAGCAAAAAGTGATGAAATTGGAATATTGCCATACTTTGGAATGGGTGGCTGATATTTTCACAAAAGCATTACTGACAGATGCATTCAAACAACTTAGAATGATGCTCAGAATGAAGCCTATTTTGGTTTGAAGGGGAGTGTTGGAAATACAAACCAAAATGCGTCGTTTGATTTTTCAATGTCGTAGGAAGATCACTGCAGTGTCCATATGTCTTCCCCATGAGTCCGCTCAATTTCGAAGCAAGCTATTTAATTTCTCCAACCTTGTTTTTTGTTTCTTCATTTAATGCTATGCCTATCCATGTGTCTTCTCACTTTGTGGGAAAAGTCTATAAATAGGGATAAAGCCAAGTGTGGTTGTAATATGTTTGTGAAATATAAGCTTGAAAGCATTGTGTTGTTGTATTTTATTTTTTCATTCTCATGTTTCCTAACTTATATAGCCAACAACTGTCTTAGGAATGTTTTTGTTTCCCGGAGTGCCAAGTTTGGTGAAAACAATTTTCACAATAGGGAAGCTTTGGCAGCATGTAACAATTGTGGAAGGGCGTGCAGTGCACGTATGCCTAATACAACTAATAAGAGGGGACACTCATGTCAAGCAAAGTAGTGTGGTTTTTTTGTGTGGGAAGATGTTTTAGTTTCATTTTTATTCGGGATGCCCATTCTGATTAGCAACTTGGAGAAGCTTGTGTACTGTGGGTAGCTGGATGACATGGAGACAACTTTCCTTCAACAACCACTACTTTTTGGTGTGGCGATTTGTTTTTGTTGTGAGGATGGAGCGACGGAATTGGTTTGATTATGCCAAAATTCAGATTTTCTTCTTGAGGACAAAGTTGTTTTTCAAGCGGGCAAGTGATAGGATTGTGGGTAGTGGGCTGTCTGGTTGGGGGTAATATTGTACTTTCATTTCAATTAGGTTTTTGGGGCCATTGGAGTAGACGGGGGATAAAGAATATTGGCTGGGGTAGGTGGAGGGGGACTTGGATATTTTTGGCTTTCCCCTAATTCTTCTTTCTCCTACTTCTATTTCTTCTATTCTTCTGTAAAGCCTTTATCTGCTGCTTTCGATACAATTGTTTCAATTAATTCTTTATTTTACTCACTCATGCACCAACGATCCTATCAGTGATACTCCCAAGACTATGATGATTTCCTCGGCTTTGAACCGATTCTAGGTGGAGTTGATTCCATGAACGAAGGTTCATTACATATACTGTGTGTATTGTACACTGATCCCATGGGTAATCTGTATTGCCTTGGTATCCCCATTCCATCAGTGTTCATGTTGCAGTTTTTTTGGTCCTTCGCAGCATCCCTGGACAATTTATCCCAAGACTAATGTGGCTAGATAAAAAACCAAGATATATTCCAATGTTGTGCAAGCCCTTAAAAATAGAGCTGGGAAATTGGAACTTGCAAATTACTATGAGTTTTATGATTTCCAAAATGCATCTCGACATGAATAGTCCCAACAGCAGGAACAACATGATCGGCTCTTGAAAATGATAGCTTTGCAAGTCACTTAGCGATAGTTTGTAACTCATTACATAGCCCTTCTGCACCCCCCATCTCTTCCAATATGGAGTTCCTCATCTGAGTCCAACCGCTCCTTTATCTCCCTTTCAAGTCTGTACCTCAAACAATCTTCTCCTTCTTTTGTTCGCACCATTTTCTCGACAAAAGGCTGTCGTACCGCGAGCTCTGAAAACACATTTGATTGTTACTGCTTCTCCTTTTCCTTGATTCCAGATGACAGCGTGTTTGATTCCTCCATGATCACTGATGGTGTCATCATGTAGGAGACATAATGTAGATAGCTCATCTTACAAGATGTTAAGAGTATTTTCCATATTCTCATATGGATTTTGAACTTCTAGGCTGCCAAATTGACCCATCAACTCTTCCTTGAACACTATCCAAGTTACTTCAGGGAAGACTTCACTCAAGACGGTGAACCAATGGACCTCATCATCCTCCATGGTTACCTGTGCAAGAGGACTTTCATTTCTTTAGGTGTTTTATTGATCCGAAAATATAGTTTAGTGTGCGCAATCCAGTCTCTTGAACCCCTCCCATAAAAAACATGGGTAGCTCAACCCATGGCGCAGTTGAGGACTGGCCATTTCTGAGGCCAGCTGTTTTTTCCACCAAAAACTGTTAGAAAATAGGTTGGCAGAAAGAGAATATAGATAGAACATTGATGCGTGAATCGGGTTCACTGTCCAAAAGGGTTTGATCCACCCCCACGTTGATGGTGTAGGGTTCTCGGTGGAAGTATCCCTTGAGGATTTCACCAAGGTTTGGGGAAAATCGAACACCAATTTCAGATTGCCCCACTACACTGATGTTGGGAGAACTCTGGAGAATCTCTTGGATTGAATAAAAATTTTAAAACATAAGCGATCTCATCATCGCTTATTTATAGATTTGAAATGGTGCGAATTGCACTGGTTCGGTCAAAGAACACATTGGTTCGACCGAAACAAGATAACTCTTGGTGAGGGACACACCGCTTCAATCTCACCATTTCAATTAAAGAACGCATTGGTTCAACCAAAAAGACACAATTCTTGGTGAGAGTCACACCGATTCAAAATTGAAAAACACTCTATTTAAATAATTTAAATAAAATTATAACAATAAATATTTTGAATAAAATATATAAAAAATATATAACAATCCCCCACTTTTATTCATAAATATTAATTCTCCAGATCACAGGTGATCCATTATACATAATAAAGGTATCTTTCGATTTAAACCTTTACTTAGTATCATTATCTCAAAGTTTATAATATTTATAATTTGTAAAAACATTAAACTTATTAACATTTAAGATAAACCATAGAAATCATACATATAATGAATTTTCATCCAACATCTCATTTTGTAGCACTTTTAAGGCCATGTGCTTATATCCATTTCATGAACTCTCTAAGGAGTAAACCCAATAACTCCTGTAAGAAGCGGCACCACTTCTAAGTTCACATAGACAAAATATTACAATGTGCTTCCATTATTATAGCACATAACTCATTGAGTCTTAATATTTTGTTAAGAGTTTAAAACTCAACCTCTTGTCATAACGGACGATATTGACACCAAAAATTGGGGTTATTTTTTTCAATATCAACAATCATCTTCGTAACTTGTTTTTACCCATTAAACACTTTGATTAAGATCTACCTAAAGAAAGTGTTGGGTTTCCATTACTGAAATGATTTATTCAATGGGCTTTAACCCCATATCTTTATTAGTTGCACGAATAACCTCTCTCGGCAGAGATTTTGTAAACGGATCCGCAAGGTTTTTACACGATCTCACATAAACAATTGTTATGGTACCATCTTGTAACAATTGTCTCACATAATCGTGTCTCAAACTTATATGTCTAGAATTTCTATTGTACATGCAACTATATGACCTTGATAAAGTCACTTCACTATCACAACTGATAGAGATAGGAGGCATCAGACTAGGCCACAATCTAATATCCAATAATAGATTCCTAATCCATTCAGCTTCCTTTCCACATGCCGCTAAGGATATAAACTCTGACTCCATGGTTGAATGTGAAATACATGTTTGTTTCTTGCTCGCCCAAGAAACAACACAACCTCCAAGAGTAAACAACCATCCAGAAGTGGATTGGTTATCACCAATACTGGTAATCCAACTTGCATCAGTGTATCCTTCTAATACAGCTGGATAATCATTATAGTATAAACATAAATCTTTGGTCTTTCTTAAGTATCCAAAAATTCTCGTTATACATCTCCAATGATCCACACTAGGATTACTAGTATATCTACTCATTTTACATACCACAAAAGCAATATCAGGTCTAGTGTAATGCATCGCATACATCAAAGAACCAATTACACTAGCATATTCAAGTTGTGCTATAGCTCTACCCGTATTTATAAAAAGTTTAACACTAGAATCAAATGGAGTATTGACATCCTTGAAACCAAGATGATCAAATTTATTTAACATTTTTTCTATGTAATGAGACTGACTTAAAGAACAACCCCCACTATGTTTTCTAACTTTAATTCCTAGAATAGTATCAACTATTCCAAGATCCTTCATTTTAAACATAGAAGATAAGTAATTCTTTGTCTCAACTATACCAATCATATTGGTTCCAAAAATTAACATATCATCCACATATAAACACACAATAACTCCATATTCTTTTGTAAAATTTGAATAAACACATTTATCCACATTATTATGAGAAAAACCATTAGATAAAATAATAGAATCGAATTTCTCATGCCATTGTTTCGGAGCTTGTTTAAGACCATAAAGAGATTTAACAAGTTTACATACCTTGTTTTCATATCCTTGTAAAACAAACCCTTCCGGTTGTTCCATGTAAATCTCTTCATTTAATCATCCATTTAAAAAAGCAGTTTTGACATCCATTTGATGAACATATAAATGATTAATTGAAGCTAAAGAAAATAATATCCTTATTGAAGTAATTCGTGCTACAGGGGCATATGTATCAAAATAATCAATCACTTCTTTTTGTCTAAAACCTTTGGCAACCAATCTAGCTTTAAAATATTGAATGTTACCATTGGAATCATATTTCTTTCTAAATACCCATTTAATACCAATAGGTTTTGAACCTCTTGGTAAATCCATAATAACCCAAGTATTATTCCCTATAATAGAATCCATTTCATCATTAATTGCTTCCTTCCAAAAAGCAACATCTCTAGAAGACATGGCCTATTTATAAGTCTTTGGGTCATCTTCTATAGTCAAAACCATAGGATACTTATTCAGAAGTTGATTATTTTGATCTCCTTCAACAAGAAAAATTATGGAATCGGAAGAAATAAAATCTGAATGTAGATGTTTCTCCTTCCTAATTCTTGTACTCCGTTTAGGTTCAACTCGATAATCATCATAATTCTCAACTATTATATTTGAACTAGATGGAGTACATGAGATAGGGATATGAGGAATCACTTCCTCCACATCATCTTTATAAAACTTATTTTGAAAAAACTCTACATCCCTTGATTAAACAATTATATTAGCTCCTAAATCCATAATTCTATATGCTTTGCTATTTTCTGCATATCCAACAAAAACACCTTTAATTGATCTAGGACCAATTTTAGTTCTTTTTGGATCAGGAACACTATAAAAAGCTAAACACCCCCACACTTTGAAATAAGAAAGAATAGGTCTTCTTCCTTTCCAAATTTTATAAGGAGATAACTTAGATTTTCTAAATGCAATCCTATTATGAATATGACATGCAGCCAATAAAGCTTCTACCCATAAATTTAATGGTAACTTAGATTTATTAATCATGCAATTTACCATTTCTACTAAAGTACGATTTTTCCTTTCAGCTAATCCATTTTGCTGAGGTGTGTAAGGAGCAGTTCTTTGGTGAATTATACCATTTTCTTCGCAGTATTCATTAAACTCATTCATAAAATATTCACCACCTCTATCTGAGCGTAATATTTTAATCTTTTTGTCTAATTGGTTTTTAGTTTCTACTTTATACTTCTTAAAAACATTAAAGGCTTCATCCTTTGTTTTAAGAAGATATATATGTAAATATCTACTGCATTCATCAACAAAAGTAATAAAATATCTTTTCCCTCCACGAGTTAACAAACCATTTAATTCAAAAATATCAGAATGCACTAAATCTAATATATTAGAATTTCTTTCAACACTATAAAAAGGCTTCTGAACTATTTTAGATTCTACACATGTTTCACATTTATTAAAATATTTTCCAAAATTAATCAAGTTTAACATCTTCATTACTTTTAAAGAATTAAAATTAACATGTGCTAAACAATCATGCCACAAATTAGAAGATTCAATAAAATAAGCATAAGATTCAATCATATTATTAATATACAGTTGATACATACCATCATTTGAATACCCTTTTCCCACAAACATTCCTCCCTTTGACAAGATAACCTTGCCAGATTCGAATGAAACCCGAAATCCCTTTTTACACAAAAGGTCAACAAAAACTAAGTTCTTTAGAATTTCGGGAACATACAACACATTGAGAAGGGTCAAATTCTTCCCAAAAGTAAAGTCAATCACTACGCTTCCCTGTCCATTAACATTGATGCATGCATTTTTACCAAGATGTACTTCCTTGGCAATAGTACAATCGTCAAATGTTTTGAACATTGAACGATCCTTGAACACATGCACTGTTGCTCCAGAATCTAGCCACCATCCCATCTTCATCGAAGTAATGTTGACTTCGGATATCATAGCGACTAGATTTTCTTCAGTCAGCATATTTTTAGTGGGTTTGTCAACTTTCTTTCGATAGTGACATTCCCTTGCAAAATGCCCTGGTTTTCCACAGACAAAGCAATCTCCTTTCTTCTTGGAAGGGTTCCCTTTCTTCTTAAATAGTTGACTCTTCTTCTTAACATGTAAGGAAGAATTTTGTTGTTGCTTTCCCTCAACAATATTAACCTTGGTTTCAAATTGCGGAGCCATACCCACGTCTCTCAACATGGATTCTTCTTCAATACGAAGAAGTTTTTGTAATTGCTCCAAGGAAATATCATCAATTTTCCTAATAAGTGACTTACCGAAATCTTTCCACATAGGAGGCAATTTAGCAATAATTTCACCCACTTGAAAAATTTCTGGTATATTTATCTTAAGGGAAAGAATTTTATTTGCTATAACTTGAAGCTCGTGAATTTTCTCCAACACGGGCTTGTTATCAACCATCTTATAATTTAGATACTTTGAAATAAGAAATTTATTAGTACCTTCTTCCTCCGCTTTATACTTGAATTCAAGTGCATCCCAAATCTCTCGAGTGGTCTTCATTTGATGGAAGTAGTCATAAAGACGGTTTGACAACGTATTGAGAATGTGTCCTCGACACAAGACTTCATCATCTTCACATTTCTTCCTCATTTCCGGAATGTGCTCGACTTGAGTAATGTCAACGGGTGGACCGTCGGCATTTGAAATGGGCTCATCGGGTATGGTAGGAAGATTTGGTTCCAGGATGTATGAAATCTTCAACACTGTCAGAAGAAATTTCATCTTGTCTTGCCACTGGGAAAAGTTGTTTCCATCGAAACGCTCAAGTTTGACCATATCTTGGTTCATGACTTTGAGAGATTCAGAGTCCATCTTTGAAGTTTTGCCTTATTCAAACCCTTTTGATTGTTAGAAAATAGGTTGGCAGAAAGAGAATATAGATAGATCCTTGATGCGTGAATTGGGTTCACTGTCCAAAAGGGTTTGATCCACCCCCACGTTGATGGTGTAGGGTTCTCGATGGAAGTATCCCTCGAGGATTTCACCAAGGTTTGGGGAAAATCAAACACCAATTTTAGATTGCCCCGCTGCACTGATGTTGGGAGAACTCTGGAGAATCTCTTGGATTGAATAAAAATTTTAAAACATAAGCGATCTCATCATCGCTTATTTATAGATTTGAAATGGTGTGAATTGCACCGGTTCGGTCAAAGAACACATTGGTTCGACTGAAACAAGATAAATCTTGGTGAGGGACACACCGCTTCAATATCACCATTTCAATTAAAGAACGCATTGGTTCAACCGAAAAGACACAATTCTTGGTGAGAGTCACACCGGTTCAAAATTGAAAAAACACTCTATTTAAATAATTTAAATAAAATTATAACAATAAATATTTTGAATAAAATATATAAAAAATATATAACAAAAACACATCCCACCCGTGCACCCCTATTCCGCCTATCACCTCTGAATGCACTTCAGTCAACTACGTCGCCAGTGAGGGTCGTTCCTCCTCTGGTTGTGGCATCTTCTTCGGGCAACACATCAAGAGTGAGGTTTTTCCTAAATTCTTCTTGTTCATTTCTTGATTATGCATTATAGTACCTATTGGAGTCTGCATCCCACATCGGGCTTGTGGTCCGATGTGGTCTTTATTATAAAAGAACCTTAAAGCCTCCTTTAAAGAGAACCTTATGGATTGAGTATCTCCTTTTATCATTCTACATGGTATCGGAGGAGGTTGTTTAAACCATACCCCTCACTATCCATCTTTTTTTTCTCCCATCGGCCTCTAGGTTTTCCCTCGTTGGGGGGCGGTGGCCCCAGGCCCTTGGGCCACCATCAGCACCGCCCCCTGGCTGGCCTCTATAGATCTCTGGCTCAGCCAATCCCCACCTCCCTCCATCTTTATTGTGGCTCCCCAGCATTCTTCTCTCCCGACGACGCGTTTCCCCCTTGATGGAACCCTCCATTCAACGTTCTTCCCTCCCAATGGATCTCTCCCGGTGAAACCCTCCTGCGCCTCTCCGTCAGCAACTCCTGTGGCGACCTCCCCTCTCGCCCTTCGATGCATCTCATCTGGCCCGCGCACCTCAGTCCAGCCCGAGCGGCACCCTCCCGCCCGCGGTCGTCCACCCACACACGCCTTCCCTATGCAAGATGCCCGACGGACCTCCACCATCTCTCCGCCTCCTTACCCCGTGCGCCACATCCAAACACACCCCTTTTCCTGTGTGACGACCCTCCAGTGGCCCTCCTCCCTGCTGCTTCCTGTGCGACTCCTCCGTGACTCTCGGCTGCCCTTCCTCCGGCAACCGGGTCCCCTCCTGCGGTTCCTCTATACACTACTACTCCCTCTATGCCAGTCTCCTCATGTGTCATCCACCGAATCCATGTCGGCCCTCCTCCTGTGGCTTCTCGACGCTCCGATGACCGCCTCGCTCGTGCGGTTTTCCTGATGACACTGATGACCGGCCGGTCCGTGCGGTATTCCCGATGACTCTGACGATTGACCAGCCTGTGCAGATTTCCCAGTGCTTGGTCGACTGGCACCACTAGTGCAGCTTTCCCGGTGCTCCGTTGACCTTCACCACTTAAGCGACTTGGCAAATTGTTTTCAACAACATCATCCATCTTCGTGAGGGGGAGAAGCAACCATGACGATTTATCTTTGTTTTATTATGTTTTGTCTTGTTTTTTCATCAAGATGGGTATTGTAAGAACCCATATCTTCTTTTCAGGTATCTCTTTCTTTTCTAGTTGTTTTTGAGAAAAACAAAAAATTTTGGAAATTTCAGGAGTACACGCTGTGTACTTATAAGTACACACCGTGTACTCGGTTGCTGCGGGTAGCCGTGTGCTGGCCGCGTAACGGCCGAACACATGGCCGTGTGGGGTGACCTAGAGACCACCTAAAATAGGGCTCAGTAAAGGCAAGTACACGCTGTGTACTTTTAAAAGACACGTTGTGTACTTTCTTTTTATTTCATTAAATGGACTGGGGTCGCGTCTAATCGACAACACACCCTTCTTCTAGGTCTTTCTCGTCCAAGAGCATCAAAGCCTGGCGATTCTTATCCGAGCCCCTGACTCTCCATCTGTTCTTCTAATTGACCACCGTTGATTGTGTTGGAATCACCATAGTAATCTCTTCCTTCTTTTAGAGCCTCGTTTCCTGTTTTCTCCCCTTTTGTGAGATATCCTCGATTGAACGTTTTTAGCATTTTGTATATTTACAACGTTCTAGGGCAATTCAAGGCCCGAGGTTCACGTATATCATCTGTACAATGCTGAGGTAGGTGGTTTGTGCCTTTCTTTAGTTAGTCTTTGAGTTATATGTGAAAAAGTTCCATATACCCTTGTTCGGGGTATTGTGTGTTCATGGTTTTAACCCTGTTAATGCCTGCTATGCTATGTGTGCTTGAGTAGAGGATTTGTGATTGAAAATAGGGTTATTTACCTTGCTATGGATGTGTTTGCCCATGTTTTCTTGATATTGACCGTTTGGTCTAGCTTTGCCTATTAGGCTGCTTTGTTTTCCATGCCTAGTATTGTTAGGATGGAGTGGTTTTATCTGACATGCTGCGATATGCTGTAGGCTGTCAGCCAAGTAGTTATTGAGGTTTAATTTGGCTTCCATTTATCTTTGTGCATAATTTACATACACAGGGTCGTGAGAACCTGGTGTAGTAAACCATAGGGAGAATGGATGTTGAGGGCTTCTCCAGAGTGTCTGTTTACTTTACGTTGTGAGACCATAGGGGGGATGGACTTTTTACTCCCTCAAAGTGTCTGTAGTTTCCTCATTACAAGACCACAAGGGGAATTAGACGTTGAGTTCTTCCCCAGAGTGTCTATGGTTACCAATACGAGACCACATGGGGAATTGACAGTGAGTGCTTCCTCAGAGAGTCTTTGCTATAGCTGAACCATAGGGGTTAGACTTCAAGTACTGCCTAGAGGGTTGCTTGTGTTTGTTTTGGTTGAACCAGAGGGGTTAGACTGTGAGTACTTCCTAGAGGGTTACCTTTTTGTGATTAGATGCTTACTTGATATATGAAAATGAATGCAATTGAAACTGTAGGTTTGTTTACTTTTGAGTACTTCATTGTTTATTGCTTCCTTTTGTATATTGTCTGCCATATATATTCCCTGACAATTAGGCACAAATATTTGGGTGGTTTCCTACTGAGATTAGTCTCACACCCTGTTTGAGTCATGATTTTGGGTCCAAATAGACTATATTGTTTCAAGTATAGATAAGGGAAAGTGCCCTTTTACTTTAGGTACTTGATTGCTTTGGAGCTGGAGAGCATGTGACCAAGCTGAGTCTTGTGATGCTGAGGAGTTGTTTACTTGTTTTTCTTGTACTTGGGTTTAGTACTGTATTCCAGTATTGTGACTTGTTTGCTTGCTTTCCTAGACATGTGTACCATGTATCATTTATATATGTGCTCTCATCGTTTCTTACTTTCAGTCTTTTGTTGTTTACTTATTGCATGTTATTACTATTTTCACTATTGTTATCTATTTCTTTCCGCTGCATTATTCTTCCAATGAGGGAATAGTTTCCCCATTATCACACCCAAGACCCTCACTTCTAATCGGTAGCTTCTGACATTTGGGGAAATTCGGTTGGGGTCATGTGACCAACCAGGTATGGGGCACCTCTGGGAGGCACTCGGAACCGAGACGTTACAAAGTGGTATCATAGGAATTCTTTTCTTCTTGACTTATTGTTTAGAGCCTATATCCAGGGATAGGACGGAATAGGTACTTGTTAATAAGTTGTGCCCAGAAGTAGCTAACCCATGTACAGGGAAAAACCAATTTACCTCGTTATTGATTTTTTTTTTCCGGTTTTGCAATTATTATAGTTGATTTGATTTCACCGTTGGGTGATTCACATGTTTTGTGATATTATCATTGATATCATTGAGGTTCTATTTCTGTCTCAACCCGATGAGATGAGGGTATGCCATTTCATACATCATATAGGCACTTGATAGAAATCACATATCATGCATTTTTTCCATGCCATTTAGGGTGCATTACTGATTGCATGTTGTTGTGTTAGATATGCATGTTGTTGTGATAGATGCCTTGATAGAATACCTATTTTTTGATAGGGTATTGATTTGTGTAAGGTTTTGTTTGAATGAACATAAAACTTTGGTTCTTAAGGTGTTATGGGCCCTCATGGATTGGAATTTGGTGGATCATTGCCTTGTTATGCTTGTATATGACATGTATAATATGTCAATCTTTGATTCGCGGACATTATGGACCCTCATAGATCAGAATTTGTCACTTTAATGTTCATTTCAGTGTTTTTTGGGTTCCAATGTAGTTTCTAAGGATTACTGTCTGGAAAAACCCAGAATACACGACGTGTAATTATGAATACATGTCATGTATCCTTTTGTTCAGGAAGGAATTTTTTTTCTTAAATATATGCCGTGTACTATATGTACACGCCATGTAGTCTCTAACAGTGTCACTGACCATGTGGGCAGAGACACGAGGTTGGAAAATCTTTGGTAGCACACGCCGTGTAGTATACATACACGTCGTGTTGTATAGACCGTGTGTCCACTTGTGTGACTAAAGACATGGATGAATGAAACTTAGTTTATACACACCGTGTCAAGCTTGAACACACCGTGTAGTGTAACCCATGTATCCAGCCATGTGACTAACAACATGGGTCGGTGAAATATTTCTAGTACACACTGTGTCTGGCACGAACACTCCATGTAGTCTTGTTCTTGGGGAACCATGTGGGATAGTCATGTAGAAGAACTCGGGCCTGGGAACACGATTCAAGTACACGCCATGTCTTGGAGAAACACGGCGTGTATATGGGGTGTTACACGACCAGTTTTGGCAGGAGTACACACCCATGTGAAGGCTTAAAGGAACACGTCGTGTAGGGGTTATACACGCCGTGTATCCATGTTTTGAAAATCTTTAATGCTTTCCTTCTCTTGTTCCATTATTTCAATTCCAAGTTTCAGTTATTTATAATATTGAGCTAAGGTGTGCGCTTGACCTTGTAGAGTCATGCCACTGAGATGTCCTCCAGTTGTATGCCAGTTACAGGGCAATGATCAGACAACAGACATGACTGATCAGGGACTACCAACAGATCCTCCTGCAATGCCAGTCTTGGTACCAGTCATCAGTCCGGAAACAAGTGCTGACACACAGTTCTGAGAGAGCTTTATGAGGTTCATGCAGACCTTCCAGGGAGCACCACATCCTACCTTATCAATGGTAGAATTGACGTGGGTTTTCCAGCAGCAACATCCTCCCATCTTCATAGGGGAAAGAGGACCTCAAGCTGTAAAGTCATGGTTATAAACTATGATTTCTATCTTTGAGCATATGGAGACGCCTCTAGAGAGGAGGGTAAAGTTCGCTACCTATATTCTTCAGGATTCTGCCAAGAGATGGTGAGATGTGATCTCACAGGCGGGACACCAGTAGGTTATGACTTGGGATGAGTTCTAGCGTGCCTTCTATGACTACTTTTACCTGGAGACTTTGAGGGATGACCAATCCTGAGAGTACATGAGTTTGGAGAAGTGCACTCCTTCAGTTATGGAGTATTCTTCACGCTTCATAGAGCTGTAATTATTCACACCCATCCCAGGAGGTGATGAGTTATTCCTAGAAAATAAGTTTGAGGATAGTCTCAGGCTCGACATCAGATCTCAGGTGAACATCTTTAGGCTGACTTCCATCACCTCTATAGTCAACCAGGAACTGATCACAGAGCATAATATGAAGGATTCTGGAGTTGTGAGCCAGGGCGTCTTGACTTCCAGAGTTGGTTTTCCTCCTACTGACAGTAGGAAGCACCGCTGGGAGTCCGTATGCAGGGATCCAAGGAAGCGAGATACACCTTCAGGTAGTCAAGTGGTATGCTACAAATGTGGGAAGAGTGGGAATACAAGGCCACATTGCCCGAGAGACCTAGTGGAGTGTCAATCTAGCAGCAATATGGGTCATCTTCAGCGTTTCTATCAGTTTTTCTCACCAACAGCTGGTGATAAGGGTTATTCTATGACTCCGCATTCAGGAGAAGCACCACCAGTTTCTCACCAGTTTAGGAACTGGAGTTCTTCTGGCCATTCAAGCTGAGGTGGAGGTTGTGGCCGTGGTATCCAGTCAGCAATCTTTTAGCGATAATATGGTGTATTAGCTCAGGGTGGTCAGGCAGGGTCACAGGGCCACAGTGCAGGTCAGACTTTTGCAGTGGAGTAGACCTAGCAGGAGAAGGATCCTAGACCCTCTACTATTTGAGGTATGATCCTAGTTGACTCAGTTTTATCTACTGCTCTTTTTGATACAGGGGCTTCCCATAACTTTATATCTGTTGTTTTTGTGGAGAGCCTTGGGCTCTGTATCTTTTCTTTTGTTGATATCATGACATTAGACACTCCATTGGGGATAAGAACAACTAGTGTACATCAGTACAAGGATTTACCTCTTGAGATTGGTGGGTGTCACTTCTTTTGGGACCTCTATGTCTTAGAGATGACAGAATATGATGTCATCCTTGGAATGGACTGGTCAGTTCCCTTCTAGGCTGTTGTCGATTTCTATTACCACATGGTGAGTTTTACATCACCAGAGGGCATTATGTTTCTATATAAAGGCAAATGGAATGTCCAGGCGAGTAGAGTAGGACCCAAGCATCATGGGTTGGAAAGAGTCATAGCCCATATTTATTGGATTGGTGTTTCCCAATCCAGTTGGGCCGAATGCTTGTGGCCTGTAACTGTCGTGGGTCGAGCTCCGCGGTGAGCTCGTTGGGGGTTGCAGGGGCAACGCGCCCCTGCTCTGGGGGTCAAAGGACCCTGGCCTAATTTTTCGTCACTGTAACATCTCTGGCTACTGTAGCGGAGCTGACCAACTTACACTGACAGGAACTATAGCAGTGCGGAATTCGGAGTCAACTTCACTGTAGCACGTTTGACTTCTAGCCGGCATCCACTGTATCACTTTTGACAAAGCGGGCCGCCATTCACTGTAGCGACGCTGACTCACTTTAAGAACATTGATCGTCTTCTACTCTCTGATGTTGAACGCCATGTTTTTGGCCAACGTCAGGCACACAACACCTAGAACCTGTCGATCCGGTATCTCCTACTCTGACTTCTCTATGTCTGTTGGCTTCACACCTAGAAGTGGCAAGTGCATCTTTTTCTGATAAAGATAATCCTCAATCTGCATCCTATAGAAATTGAAATCAGTTCCATCAAAGCGATTGATCTTCACTTTTCCTTCACCCAGAGCCATCATTGGAGAATTCTGAACTCACCCTCTGATACCAGTTGTTGCGTAATCGTTGGGAGACACAACGACAGAATCGAGAAAATGGAAGAAAGAAAGTAATAAGGACACAATGATTTACGTGGTTCGGGAATAATCCCTATGTCCATGGGAGAGGTAGAATTTCACTATTCAGGAGCAACTAGATTGTTAGTATATATCTGGACAACCAGGGGACTTCACATATGGACTTTCCTCTAGTGGTGGATCGTTTTAGGGATGCCTTTCCTGAGGACTTTTTAGGTTTTCCTCCAGAGTGAGAGATAGACTTCTCTTTTGAGCTTGTTCTAGGAGCAGTACCAATGTCCATTACTCCTTATAGGATAGCTACACCAGAGTTACAGGAGCTCAAGAAGTAATTGGAGGAGTTGCAGGCAAAGGATTTCATCTGACTCAGTACTTCTCCTTAGTGTTCACCTATCTTGTTTGTGAAGAAGGCAGATGGTACCCTCATAATTTGCGTGGATTATCGGAAGTTGAACTAGTTGACGGTCAAGAACCGATATCCCTTGCTGAGGATTGATGATCTCTTTGATCATCTTCAAAGAGCCCAGGTGTTCTTGAAGATTGACTTGAGATCCGGTTACCATCAATTGCGCGTTAGACTATCTAATATACCTCTTACAGCCTTCTAGAGCAATTATGGTCTATATGAGTTTGTGGTTAAGCTATTCGGTCTCACGAATGCACCTGAAATCTTCATGGAACTAATGAATCGAGTGTTCCATACATACTTGGATTCTTTTGTGGTAGTCTTTTTGGACGATATCTTAGTGTACTCTCACACTCAACACGACAATTCTACCCATCTTGAGATCATTTTGAGTACACTGAGAGAGAATCAGTTATATGTTAAGCTCTCAAAATGCCATTTTTGGATGGACCAGATTCACTTATTGGGTCATGTTATCTCAGAGACAGAAGTATCAGTAGACCCAGAGAAAGCGAGAGCAGTAGTTTCCTAAGAACAACCGAAGAACGTCTTTGATGTGCGAAGTTTTCTAGGGCTGGATGGATACTACAGATGTTTCATAAAGGACTTTTCACGCTTATCAGCACCAATGACGGGTCTGACTAAGAAGGGTGTAAAGTACTTATGGTAAGATTCTTGTGAGTCAACCTTTTAGGAGCGGAAGGGGAGGTTGACTTCATCACCAATACTAGTATTTCTAGAGTCAGGAAAGATCTATATAGTTTACTATGATGCATCAGGTATTGGGCTGGGAGCATTACTTATACAGGGATAAAGAGTCGTTGCATACAGGTCTCGATAGTTGAGGCCACAATAGAGGAACTACCCAACACACGATCTTGAGTTGATGAAAGTTGTTCATGTTTTACACTATTGGAGACATTATCTGTTGGGAGAGCATTTTGTGGTTTTCACCGACCACAAAATTCTCAAATATATCTTTATTTAGCATGTTCTGAATTTGAGACAGCGAAGGTGGGTTGAGTACCTTCAATATTTTGACTTTGAGCTTGACTATATGCCTGGGAAAGGCAACATAGTGGTTGATGCATTGAGCAGGAGGACTCAGATACAGGCAATTCAGGAGGCCAGTAGTGAGTGGAAGCTTATGGCTCTGTTCTCTGAGATGCATTTGGAGGTGCACGATAGATAGGGACAGACGTTTCTTTCTTCTATAATTGTCACCTATACTTTACTTGATCAAGTGTGGATGAGGCAACTATTAGATTCAAAAGGCCTAATTCTACTAGAGTGGGTGTTAGGAGAGGATAATATTCCTTGATGGATAGTATGTGAGGATGAGATCTTGCATTTTCATGGGCGCATATGGATGTCAGAAGACATATGTGAGGAGCTGATGCAGGACTTTCATTCCTCAGTTTGGGTAGTTCATCCTAGTTTCACCAAGATGTATCATGATCTACACTATCAGTATTGGTGGTCAGGTATGAAGAGAGATGTTGATGGTTTCGTCATGAGGTGTTCCACTTGTCAGCAGGTGAATGCGGAGCATCAGCGACCAACAGGGTTTTTGCAGTAGTTACCCATTCCCGAGTGGAAGTGGAATGATGTCGCAATGGATTTCATGACAGGTTTTACGAGGTCGCCTCGAGGGAATGATGTTGTATGGGTTGTCATTGAAAGACTCACGAAAATTTCTCACTTCTTACCGATCAAGGATACCTTCAACATTGTTGAGTTGGGGAGGCTGTACATCCGAGAGATTGTACATCTACATGGGGTTCCAAACTCCATTGTTTCAAACAGGTACACATGTTTTACTTCTTGGGTCTGGCAGGGACTACAAAGGGCATTGGGTACACTAGTACTTCTGAGCACAACATACCATCCCCAGACAGATGGTTAGTCCGAGCATACGATTCAGGTGCTTGAGGACATACTTCGAGCATGCATCATGGATTTTGGAGGTTCTTGAGAGAAGAACATACCTCTTGTGGAGTTTTCCTACAATAATAGTTTTTAAGAAACTATTCAGATGACACCTTATGATGCTTTGTATGGTAGGTCATTTCGATCACCTTTATGTTGGCTGGAGGTAGGAGAGACAGCTATACTGACACCTCGTCTTGTCCAGGAGACCATAGAGCAAATAGACTTGATTTGGAAGAGGATGACTAGTGCACAATCATGACAGAAGTCTTATGATGATTGACGGAGATGACCCATGAAGTTCAAGGTCAGATATTAGGTTTTCTTGTGCGTCACAACGAGGTTGGGACACAGGAGGATTAGGAGACAAGGTAAACTTTCACCGAGGTACGTCGGACAGTTCGAGGTTTTGGAGAGGGTCGAGCCGGTTGCCTATCGATTGTAGTTACCTCAGAGGTACTGGGCTATGCACGACGTCTTTCATGTTTCTCATCTACGACATTACTTCTCAAACCCATCTCATGTCTTTCAACCTAAGGAGGTTGAGCTAGATGTGGATGCATCATTCGAGGAGCATCCTATCCGGATTGTTGGTCGTAGTACGAAGGTTCTCTGTGGCTATTCTATTCCTTTGGTACAAGTGCTATGGCAGGATAAGCAAGTACATGATGAGACTTGGGAGAGGGAGGCCGATATATGATCGTAGTGGCCGAAGCTGTTTGAGGATTCTTATTTTACGCTACCTTGCTAGGGAAATTTGGGGACAAATTTCTTTAAGGGAGGAAGTTTGTAAGAACCTGGATCTTATTTTTAGGTATCTCTTCCTTTTTTGGTTTTTGAGAAAAATAGGAAATTCTAGAAATTTTAGGAGTACACATCGTGTACTTATGTACACGCCATGTACTCTGTTTCCACGGGTAGCTGAGTGTTGGCTGTGTAATGGTTGAACACATGGCCCTGTGGGGTGACCTGGAGACTGCCTAAAGTGGGGCTAGATAAAGGCAAGTACATGCTGTGTACTTTTAAAAGACATGCCGTGTACTTTTTTTTATTTCGTTAAATGGACTGGGGTCATGTCTAATCGACAGAACACCGTTCTTCTAGGTCTGTCTCATCCAGGAGCGTATGTGGCCAGCAATTCTTCTTCAAGCCCCTGATGTTCCATCCATTATCTGAATCGACCGCCGTCGATTGCATTGGAATCACCATGGTAAGCTCTTCCTTCTTCTAGAGACTCGTTTCATGTTTTCTCCCCTTTCGTGAGATATTATCGGTTGAACATTTTTAGAATTTTTGTAGATCTAGGACATTTTAGGGTGATTCAAGGCCTGAGGTTCATGTATATTGTCCGTACAACACCGAGGTAGGTGGTTTGTGCCTTTCTATAGTTATTCTTTGAGTTATATGTGAAAAAGTTCCCAATACCCCTGTTCGGGGTATTGCGTGTTCATGGTTTTAGCCCTATTAATGTCTGTTATGCTATGTGTGCTTGAGTAGAGGATTTATGATTACAAATACAGTTATTTACCTTGTTATGGATGTGTTTTCCCATGTTTGCTTGATATTGACCATTTGATCTAGATTTTCCTGTTAGGCTACTTTGTTTTCCATGCCTAGTATTAATAGGATGAAGTGGTTTTATCTAACATGTTGTGATATGCTGTAGACTGTTATCCAATTAGTTCTTGAAGTTTAATTTGCCTGCCATTTATCTTTGTGCACGATTTACTTACACAGGGTCGTGGGAACATGGTGTAGTAGACCATAGGGAGAATGGATGTTGAGGGCTTCTCCAGAGTGTCTATTTACTTTACATTGTGAGACCATAGGGGGGATGTACTTTGCGCTCCCTCAGAGTGTCTGTAGTTTCCTCATTACGAGACCATAGGGGGAATTGGACGTTGAGTGTGTAACGACCCGAATTTGGAGCCACTCAACTGACACCCCATACCCAGTTCGCCACATGACATCAAGTGAATTTCCCCAAATGCGAGAGGCTGCTGACTAGCAGTGAGGGCCTTGATGAGTCAGTGGGGAAACTATGCCCTCATTTGGTAAAGTATGCAGCGGAAGGAAACAATAAAAAATAGCGGAAGCAGTAAACAACACATGACAACTGAAACTAAACAGCAGAAGTAATGTATAATATAATAATGATGCGGCATGGAACATGTTTCTATGGAAAGTAGTAAACAAAACAATGTGCTGAAATACAATTGAAACCCAAGTAGCAAAAGTAAACAGTAAACTCCAGCAGCATCGCAAGCCTAAGCTCAGTCCCATGCTCTCCAGCTCTAACCTGCAATCAAGCACCTTAGGTAGAAGGGACACAATCCCTATCCACACCTGAAACCATATAACCTGTTTGGGCAAAAAAGTAGGACCCAAACAGGGTGTGAGACTAATCCCAGTAGGCAACCACCAAAAGATCTGTGCCCTACTATCAGTGAGTAATATAGAAAAAGTAATGGAAATAAATGTGGCAGAGAAACAGGGGTAAACTAAAGTAAACAATCCTACAATTATCCATTCACATTTATTTATTAATTTAATTCAATAATTTAATCATCAACCAAAGAATATAGAAAATAGATCTATAGCCCAAAGGTATAGCAAGTAACACAATAAGTATCTCAGCAGACTACCTCAACTACAAGCAGTACAAACCCAAGCTTGTTCTTTGGCTTGGTGGACGCATCACAAACAACCAACAATATTTATTATACTGACCCTCTGGGTGGCTCATGTGGGCAGGAAATTATGGTCAAGCATTCGAACAAAGGAAAAGACACTCTGAGGAAGCACTCAACGTCAATTCCCCCTATGGTCTTGCAGCGATACTACAGACTCTCTGAGGAAGCACTTACGTCTAATTCCCCCTTTAGTCTTAATTCGATAATTATCAGACCCTCTGAGGGAGCACAAAGTCAATCCCCCTTATGGTCTCGTAATTGTAATAATTAAACAGGCCCTCTGAGGAAGCACTCAATGTCAATTCCCCCTATGGTCTAACTACACCAGGTTCCCGCAACCCTTAGTAAAAGCAGTCGTATGTAAACAATTCATATCATCCCTAAGTATGTTTAGAAACTACTTGGATAATAGCTACAATGCAACAAACACATTTAAACAGTAGACAAAACATGCAATCATTCATACCAAGGTAAGAAATCAATGCAACAAGGTTTTCCTCATAGGCAACCTAAGCCAAACGGTGATAAACAGCCAAAACAAAGGAAAACACCCATGGGGTGATCCTTGAACATGCTAACAAGCAAAAATTATTCATCTAATATCCTCAATCACACAAGAAATCTAAGGAAGATAAATAAAACAGGTTCAAAACCCTAACCCGAGATACCCAATACACGGATATCCGAAACTTTTTCACCAAAACTCAAGGACATTCAACGTAGGGAATCAAACCACCTACCTCGATCCTTGTAGATTGATATACTTGAACCTCAGCCTGTGAATCGTCCTAGAACATAGTAGATATGCAAAAATGTCTAAAATGTTCAACCTCAGATAACTCATACGAGAGGAAGAAATAGGAAACGAGGCCAAAGAAGAACCAAGAACTCACCGCTATGATTCTATTACAACCGACAATGTTCGATTCGGAGAATCGGTGACAGATTAGTGGCTTGGAAAAGATTTGGCCTCCTCAGACACCCTATATGGAATTAGGTAGAGAATAAGATGAAAATAGGGTTAAGATGCGACCTCGGTCTAATTAATGAAATAAAAAGAAAAGTACACAGCGTGTACTTTTAGAGTACACAGTGTGTACTTTGGTTTTCCATAATCCGCTTTAAGTGACCTCCACGTCACCCCACACTGCCGTGTGTGTGGCTCAGACACGGCCAGCACACGGCCTCGCACGGCGTCGAAGTACATGGTGTGTACTTATAAAGTACATGAAATGTACTCTGAAAATTTCTAGATTTTCCCCTTTTTCTCAAAAATGACTAGAAAAGGAAAAAAATACCTGAAAAGAAGGTCCAAGTTCTTACAAACATCCCCCCTTAAAGAAATTCGTCCCCAAATTTCCTAACGAGGCATAGAAGAAGGACCCTCGAACAACTCCAGCCACTGTGATCGCATGTCGGCCTCCCTTTCCCAAGTCTCATCCTATACATGGCCGTGCTGCCATAGCACCTGTACCAGAGGGACAGACCGACCACAGAGTACCTTTTCACTACGATAAAAAATCCTAATAGGATGCTCCTCAAACGATGTATCCTACTCCAGCTCAACCTCCTCAGGTTGAGAAATATGAGATGGGTCTGAAAAATACCGCCAAAGCTGAGAAACATAGAAGACGTCATGCATAGCCTGGTACCTCTGAGGTAACTGCAACCTATAAGAAACCAGCCCGAATCTCTCCAGAACCTAAAACGGACCAACGTATCTCAGTGAAAACTTTCTTTGTCTCTTAATCCTATTATGTCCCAACCTCGGGGTAACATGCAAGAAAACATGATTTCTGACCTTGAACTCTAAAGGTCGTCTTTGCTGATCAGCATAAGATTTATGCCAAGACTATACAGTAGCCATCCTCTTCCGAATCAACTCCACCTGCTCTGTGGTCTCCTGAACAAGGTGAGGTCCCAGCACAGCTGCCTCTCCCGCCTCTAGCCAACACAAGGGTAATCAACACGACCTACTGTACAAAGCCTCATAAGGTTCCATCTAAATAGTTAATTAAAAACTAGTATTATAGGAAAACTCCACTAGAGGTATATGTTTCTCCCATGAACCTCCAAAATCAAGGATGCATGCTCGTAGCATGTCCTCCAGCACCTGAATCGTGCACTATGACTGGCCATCTGTCTGGGGATGGTAAGCTGTACTCAGAAGTACCTGTGTACCCAAAGCCCTCTATATCCCTTGCCAGAAATGCGAAGTAAAGTGGGCGTCCCTATCAGAAACGATAGAACTCAGAACCCCATGTAAGTGTACAATCTCCCAGATGAACAACCTCCCAAGATCATCCACATTGAAGGTTTCCTTGATCAGTAAGAAATGTGCAACCTTTGGGAGCCTGTCCACTATAACCCAAACTGCATCATTCCCTCGAGATGATCTTGGTAACCCTGTCACGAAGTCCATCACAACATCATTCCACTTCCACTCAAGAATGGGTAACTACTATAGAAGCTCTGCTGGTCGCTGATGCCCTGCCTTCACCTGCTGATAGGTGGAGCACCACATAACAAAACCAACCACATCCTTCTTCATACCTGGCCACAAATACTAACGATGTAAGTCTCGATACATCTTTGTGACACCAGGATGAACTACCTAAACTGAAGCATGAAACTCCCGTGTCAACTCCTCACGTATGTCTGTTGAAACCCATACGTAGCCATGAAAACATAACACCTCATCATCACCCACTATCCACCCCGGAGTAGGGTCTCCATCTGACACACCCTCCCATAGGACTAGGCCTTCTGGGTCTGATAGCTGCCTCATTCGAACTCAATCCAAAAGAGTGGAGGTAACAACTATAGAAGAAAAAACCATCTGTACCTGTCTGTCCTACACCTCCAAATGCATCTTAGAGAATAGAGCCATAAGCTTCCACTCACTACTGGCCTCCTGAACTGCCTGTAACTGAGTTTTCCTGCTCAGTGAATCTACCACAACATTGCCTTTCCCAGGCGTATAAGAAAGCTTGAAGTTGAAGGACTGTAGGTACTAGTCCCACCTCCGTTTTCTCATATTTAAGTCACGCTGCGTGAAGATATACTTGAGGCTCTTTTGGTTAGTATATACCATAAAATACTCTCCCATAAGATAGTGTCTCCAACAACGCAAAGCATGAACAACAACAGCCAACTCTAGGTCATGTGTAGGATAGTTCTTCTCATGTGGCCTCAAATGCCAAGATCCATATGCAACAACACGATCTTCCTGCATAAGCACTGCTCCAAGACTGATGCCATATGCATCACAGAAAACTGTATAACTCTTTCCCGGCTCTGGTAAAACTAGAATCGGTGCTAAATTCAATCTCCTCTTCAGCTCCTGAAAGGCTGAATCGTAGGATTTTGACCAAACGTACTTTACACCTTTCTTAGTCAAGCCTGTCAACGGTGATTCCAAGCGTGAGAAGTCCGGTATAAACCGCCTGTAGTAACCAACCAGTCCTAAGAAACTCCATACCTTGAAGACATTCTTCGGTTGCTCCCAGGTAACTACCGCTTTCACCTTCTCTGGGTCTACTGATACTCCTGTCTCTGAGATGACATGAACCAGGAAGTGAATCTCATCCATCCAGAAGTGGCACCTAGAGAGCTTAGCATATAACTGATGCTCTCTCAGTGTACTCAATACGATCTCAAAATGGGTAGAATATTCGTGTTGAGTGTGAGAGTACACCAAGATATCATCCCTGAATACCACCATAAAGGAATCCAAGTAAGGATGGAAAACTCTGTTCATCAGTGCCATGAAGACTACTGGCGCATTTGTGAGACTGAACGACATAACCAAATACTCGTATAGACCATACCTGATCCGAAAGGCTGTAAGAGGTATATTAGATGGTTTGACCCGCAACTGATGGTATCCGGATCTCAAGTCGATCTTCGAGAACACTCTTGATCCTCAAATTTGATAAAAAAGATCATAAATCCTCGATAAGGGATACTGGTTCTTGACTGTTAACTGGTTCAGCTTCCGATAATCCACACAAAGCTGTAATGTACCATTCACCTTCTTTGAAAACAAAACAAGCGAACCCCATGGGGAAGTACTGGGTTAGATAAAAATATTTTCTTGCAACTCCTCCAACTACTTCTTGAGCTCTTGCAACTCAGACATAGCCATCCTATAAGTAGGTATAGATACCAGTGCTGTTCCTCTAACAAGCTCAATAGAGAAGTCTGCCTCATGCTCCAGAGGCAACCCTGAAAAGTCTTATGGAAAGACATCCAGAAAAAGATTTACCACTGGAGGATAATCCATCTGAGAAGTCCCTTGATCATCCAGATATAAACTAGCAATCTAGGATGTAACACCACCTAACCCATGATGCTATGGTCCAGCTCTGCTTTCCTGGGCATCCCATTCACCCTTGTGAAGAAAGGATTTTCCCTCTTGTGACGTGAAACTCACCATGCAGTGATAGAAATCGACAAGGGCCTGAAAAGGAACTAGCCAGTCCATTCTGAGAATGACATCATAACCTGTCATCTCTAGGACATAAATATCCCACAAGAAGTGATACCCACCAACCTCAAGGGGGCACTCCTTGCACTAACGCACACTAGCAGTTATAATTCCCAAGGGAGTGTCTAGTGTCATCATATCCTCAGAAGTAAAGATAGTATGTCTAAGGCTCTCCACAGTGTGCACAGAAATAATTCTATGAGAAGCTCCTATATCGAAAAGTGCAGAAGATAAAACTGAGGCTACTAATATCGTACCTCACAGTATGGAAGGTCCAGGATCCTGCTCCTGATGAATCTGCTCTACCGCAAACGTTTGGCCAGTACCATGGCCCTGTGTAGCTGCCTGAGATCCCTGAGCTAATCCTCCTTGAACCTGACCACCGCGTCCATGACCTCTACCCTGGCCTGAACGACCCAAAGAACTCCAGCCCCTAGTCTGCTGCATAACTGGTAATCCTGCGCCTATACGTGGAGTTGAAACAGATCCACATTCACTAGCTACTGGAAGAAGAACCTTGCAAAACCGCTGCAGGTGACCCATCTTGCCGCAAGCTCGGCACTCCACTGGGTCCCTCAGTCACTATGGATTCTTATTCTCGTCCTTCCCACACTGGTAGCACACAACCTTAATACCTTAAGGAACATCTCGCTTCCTTGAGTCACCTCGTGTAGACTCTCGATGGCGCTTCTAGTTGTCAGTAGAAATAGTACTGACTTTGGATGATGAACCGCCCTGGCTCACTACTACAGTATCTCTTAGATTCTTCTCCATGATCAACGCTTGGTTGACTATCAAAGAAATAGAGGTCAACTGGAAGACGTTCACCTGTGATCTGATCTCTAGTCTGGGGCCCTCCTCAAACTTCATCGCTAAAAATAGCTCGTCATTCCCCAGAACGGGAGTGAAATGCTATAACTCAGTAAAAAGGGAGGAATACTCCATAACTGATAGAGTACCCTACTACAGGTTCATGAACTCTCTGGATCTATCAGCCCTCAGCGTCGCTAGGTAGAAGTAGTCATAGAACGTACGCTGAAGCTTGTCCCAAGCAACTATCTGCTGACGCCCTACCTGGGAAACTACGTCCCACCATCTCTTGGCAGAATCTCGCAGCATGTAAGTTGCGAACTTCACCCTTCTGTCTGGGGATGTCTCAAAATGTTTCAAGATATAAACCATAGCTTAGAACCATGATTTAGCAGCCTGAGGTCCTCCATCCCCTAAGAACGTGGGAGGATGCTGCTGCTGGAAGACTTGCGTAAGCTCTGCCATAGACTGGACAGGTTGTTGAGCTCCCTGAAAGGTCTGTATGAACCTCATGAATCCCTAATGGAACTGTGCGTCTGCACCAGTATCCAGGATAACTACCTATGCCATATCTGGCGTACGATCATCGTCAGATCCCTGACGTGCAATGGGAGGACGTCTTGGTGGCATGACTCTGCAAGGTCAAAAGCACACCTTTATTAACAACGAGCATAGTTGCAAACTCAAAAGAGCGAAAATAGAACAGAAGAGGAAAAATTTTAAAACTGTAAAACATGGTTACACGACATATAGTCCCTATGCACGACATGTTCCAGAAGATTTTACTTGGGCGTGTACACCGGCCAATCTGGCTGTGTAAACCCCAACTACACGGCGTGTTCTTTTAATATACACAGCGTGTACCATTCTTTTTCCTCCTGCTCGGTTACTCCTACATGACTAAGTCACACAAACTATCCTAGACGAAGACTACATAGAGTGTCTATCCACTACACAGTGTGTCCTTAAGATTTTTCCCCTGTCCGTGTCGTTAGTCACACAGACTGGTACACGGGCCACAACTACACGGCATGTCAACAACGTACATGGTGTGTTGTCCCTAATATTTTCCAACCCATGTATTCAAATACACAGCTGGGTCATACAAACCATTACTACATGGCGTGTCAATGTGGTACACAGCGTGTTGTTCTCGAGATTTTCCAGCCCATGTATTCAACTACACGGTTGGATCACACGGAAGAAGAGTACACGGCGTGTAACTGTGAAAAGTAGTTCTTCCCAAATAGAAGAACACATGGCATGTGTTCATAAGGCCACACGTTGTGTTTTCTGGGTTTCTGGGTAGTAGGTATACAAAACTCCACAAAACCACTGAAAAACACTGAAAACCAGCACCTATGTGTCAAATTCCGATCCGTGGGGGCCTATACTCCCCACGAATCAAAGCTTGACATCATAACAATGCATATAACAAGTAAACAGTATGATAATCCCATGATCCACCAAATTACGATCCTCAAGGTCCCATAACACCTCTAAGACCAAATCTTGGCATCCATGCTAAATAAGTTGTAAAATAAACAATACCCTATCAACATAGTAGGCATACCTATCACAACAACTGTCACAACATCATGCATAATCTATCACGACATATATCACAACAGCATGAAATTTCTAACGCACCATAGATGGCATGGTAAAATGAATGACATGTGATTTTCTAACTAGTGCCTATATGATGCATGATATGGCATACCCTCATCTCATCAGGTTTCAAAAAAATAGAACCATAATCATATAAACCATAACAAGACAAAACAAGTGCATCACCCAACAATGAAATATAATAAACTATAACACTTGAAAAAACTAAAAATTGCAATTACGAGGTAGTATATATTTTCCCTGTACATGGGTTAATTACTCCCGGGCATAGTTAAGTACCAACTACCCATCACATCCTATCCCTATCTTTTGTTGCCAAACATTAAGGAAATAGAAAAGAAATAAAACTCCTCTGATACCACTTTGTAACGACCCGAATCCGGAGCCACTCAACTGGCGCCCTGTACCCAGTTCTCCACATGACATCAAGTGCGTTTCCCCAAATGCCAGAGGCTGCTGACTAGTAGCGAGGGCCTTGATGAGTCAGTGGGGAAACTATGCCCTCATTTGGTAAAGTATGCAGCAGAAGGAAATAATAAACAATAGTAGAAGCAGTAAACAACACACGGTAACTAAAACTAAATAGAGGAATTAATGTATAATATAATAATTATGTGACATGGAACATGTTTCTATGGAAAGTAGTAAACAAAACAATGTGATGAAATACAATTGAAACCCAAGTAGTAAAAGTAAACAGTAAACTCCAGCAGTATCGCAAGCCTAAGATCGGTATGCTCTCCAGCTCTAACCTGCAATCAAGCACTTGAGGTAGAAGGGCCACAATCCCTATCCACACTTGCAACCATATAACCTGTTTGGGCCGAAAAGCAGGACCCAAACAGGGTGTGAGACTAATCCCAGTAGGAAACCACCAAAAGATCTGTGCCCTACTGTCAGTGAGCAATATAGTAAAAGTAATGGAAATAAATGTAGCATATAAACCGGGGTACACTAAAGTAAACAATCCTACAATTCTCCATTCACATTTATTTATTAATTTAATTCAATCATTTAATCATCAACCAAATAATCTAGTAAATAACTCTATAGCCCAAAGGCATAACAAGTAACACAATAGGTATCTTAGCAGACTACCTCAAATACAAGCAGTACAAACCCAAGATTGTTCTTTGGATTGGTGGACTTGTCACAACCAACCAATAATATTTATTACACTGACCCTCTGGGTGGCTCATGTGGGCATTCCCTTATGGTCAAGAATTCAGACAAAGGCAAAGACACTATGAGGAAGCACTCAACATCAATTCCCCCTATGGTCTTGAAGTGATACTAAAGACTCTATGAGGAAGCACTTATGTCTAATTCCCCCATTAGTATTGATTTAATAATTATCAGACCCTCTGAGAGATCACAAAGTCAATCCCCCTTATGGTCTCATAATGGTAATAATTAAACAGGCCCTCTGAGGAAGCACTCAACGTCAATTCCCCCTATGGTCTAACTACACCAAGTTCCCGCAACCCTGAGTAAAAGCAATCGTATGTAAACGATTCACAGCAGCCCTAGGTATGTTCGGAAACTACTTGGATAATAGCTGCAATGCAACAAAAGCATTTAAAGAGCAGACAAAACATGCAATCATTCATACCAAGTCAAGCAATCAATGCAACAAGGTTTGCCTCATAGGCAACCTAAGCCAAACAGTGATAATTAGCCAAAACGAAGGAAAAAACCCATTGGTAGATCCTTGAACATGCTAACAAGCAGAAATTATTCATCTAATAGCCTCAAGAACACAATCAATCTAAGACAGATAAATAAAATAGATTTAAAACCCTAACTCGAGACACCCGATACATGGATATCTGGAACTTTTGCACAAAAACTCAAGGACATTCAACGTAGGGAATCAAACCCCCTACCTCAATCCTCGTAGATTAATATACTTGAACCTCAGCCTGTTAATTGACCTAGAATGTAGTAGATCTACAAAAAATTATAAAACGTTCATCCTCAGATAACTCATACAAGAAAAAGAAATAGGTAATAAGTCCAAAGAAGAACCAAGAACTCACTACTGTGATTCTATTGCAACCGACGGTGTTCAATTAGGAGAATCGGTGATGGATCAGTGGATCAGAGAAGATTCAGCCTCCTCAGACGCCCTGTACTGAATTAGGTGGAGAAGAAGATGAAAACAAGATTAAGACGCGACCCCTGTCCGATTAATGAAATAAAAAGAAAAGTACACAACGTGTACTTTTAGAGTACACGACGTGTACTTTGGTTTTCTGTACTCCACTTTAAGTGGCCTCCACGTCACCCCACATGGCCGTGTGTGTGGCCTGGACACAGCCAGTACATGGCCTCATGCAGCGTCGAAGTACACGGCGTGTACGTATAAAGTACACGACGTGTACTCTGAAAATTTCCAGACTTTCCCCTTTTTCTCAAAAACGACCAGAAAAAGAAAAACATACTTGAAAAGAAGGTCCGAGTTCTTACAGAGTGCTTCTTCAGAGTGTACAGTTACTGATATGAGACCACAAGGGGAATTTACAGTGAGTTCTTTCTCAGAGAGTCTTTGTTATAACTGAACCAGAGGGGTTAGACTGCGAGTACTTCCCAGAGGGTTGCTTGTGTTTGTTTTGGTTGAACCAGAGGGGTGAGGCTATGAGTACTTCCTAGAAGGTTAATCGTTTTTGATTAGATTCTTACTTGATATATGAAAATAAATGTAATTGAAACTTTAGGATTGTTTACTTTTGAGTAATTCCTTCTTTACTGATTCTTTTTGCATATTGTCTGCTATATATATTCACTGACTGTTAGGCACAGATCTTTGAGTGGTTGCTTACTAGGATTAGTCTCACACCCTGTTTGGGTCATGCTTTTGGTCCCAAAAAGATTATATTTCTGTAGGTATAGATAAGGGTAAGTTCCCTTCTACTTCAGGTACTTGACTGCTTTGGAGCTGAAGAGCATGAGACCAAGCTGAGTCTTGCGATGCTGAGGAGTTGTTTACTTGTTTTTCTTTTACTTGGGTTTAGTACTATATTCCAGAATTGTGACTTGTTTGGTTGCTTTTATAGACATATGTAACATTCATCATTTATATATGTGCTCCAGTTGTTTCTTACTTTCAGTCTTCTGATTTTTACTTATTGCATGTTATTACTGCTTTTGCTATTGTTATCTGTTTCTTTCTGTTGCATTACTCTGTTAATGAGGTAATTGATTCCCCACAACCACACCGAAGTTCCTCACTACTAGTCGAAAGCCTTAGGCATTTGGGGAAATGTGCTTGAGGCCATGTGACCAACTGGGTACGGGGCACCTCTGGGCAGCACTTGGAACCGGGACATTACATGTATGTCTAGATTGAGGGGGAGTTTTTGCAGCATTTCTTGTTTGATTTTTATTGTCATTGATTTGGTCTCTTTTCTTTATGTGTCCAAACTAGATACACCTAGCTTGAGGGGGAGTGTTTGTATCATTTCTTGTTTGCGTTGTATTTTCATTTCATTGGTCGCTTTTCTTTATGTGTCCAAACTAGGTACACCTAGCTTGAGGGGGAGTGTTGGAGTTTGTGTCCCACATCGTACTTGTGGTCTGATTTGGTCTTTATTATTCATTATAAAAGAACCTCAAGTAATATTTTAGAGAGATCCTTGGGGATTGGGTCTCACCTCTTTTATCATTCTAGAGTACCCAATGTCAAATCCAATTCAAAATGAGCTACTTTGACATGCTCCATTCTAAGTTCCACTCCTTTAAGCCATGTCTCCATCGTCACTGCTCTCCTCTAGGAGTTTTCAACAGATTGGACCAAATGATATGAACTTTGAGTCAGTGGTCCACCCCGAGTGGACTCCTTGTTTTTTATTGAGTGAAGTAGAGTTACAGTATGAGGGAGAAAAAGAATGGAAAACAAGAGAAATTACACGAGGACTTCCTAGTCTCCCATCCAAGCCACTTGGCTGAACTGAAAATAGAAGAATACCCCCCCTAATACACACACACTCCCTCTACAGCACTCTCCTTAGCCTCACCACCCCCCATGCGGCTCATTTTTCCTAAAAATTTCCCCCTTATTACCCCTTCTAGAATATGGTTTCCAGGCTATGTCGTGGGACCCCTTTTTCTCCTTCTAGAATCTGGTTTATGGTTTCCAGGCTGAAGTATCACTGCGAGCTTTAACAACAACCATTATTAATGGGTGGATGAGAGTGGGATTTTGGAAGGATAATTGGTCTGGAAGGCCTCGTTATTATCCCCATTGACCCATCCCTGATATGATTTATAAAGTGGTGACCTAGTATAAGGACTTGAAAGATGCAGTTCTGGATGAGGATCATAAAGAGATCCTTGAGAACATAATTATCTCAGGCAAGGGGACCCTTTGTCTCCCTCCATCTTCATTATTGCTCAAAATGCCTTTAGCTGCTACATCAACAAGGGCATTGACACATGGAAAATTCTCCCCTACCATAGCAGGCATACCATGAGAGGCATCTCTCACTTGATGTTCGTCGATGACACAGTTCTGTTCATTAATGGTAGTAGAAGATTAGTGAATGGGTTGAAGAGGGTTCTTAAGGAATATTGAAAGTGGAGCGGACAGGTGGTAAACTCAGACAAAAGCCTCTTCTTCACAGCAAGGAGTGCCTCTCCGAGGAGGGATCATGACTTAAGGGCTAGGATGAATATGAATAAGGGGTTTTTCCCATGGATTATCTGGGAGCTCTAGTCAGCCCATCATGACTCAGGGTGAAGCATTTTGATAAGCTTATTATCAATCTTACTAGGTGTATTCAAAACTGGAAAACAGGTTTTTGTCCTTTGGAGGCCGTATCACTCTGGTTAACTATGTGTTAGTCTCCATGAAGATGCATGTTTTGTCTACCTTGAAGGTTCTGAAAACTGTGGTCTCAAACTTGGACAGAATAATGATGTCTTTTATTTGGGATGGGCAGATGGAGGTCCATCATCATTGGGCTTCAGGTAAACGGCTGGCCAGACCCCTTTCAGAGGGGGGAATAAATTTAAGGAGCTTTCCCTCAACCATTCAAGGACTGCATGCCAAGATCGCTTGGGAGGTCCTAGAAGGCAGAAGTCTTTGGGGTAGAACAATGCAGAATTTTCACGACCTTAATGGGAATAGTAAGAGAAGGCATCCTTCAAAGATATTGAACCTGGTTCAATCGTACTTGGAAACTCTACAACAACATTCTCGGTGGATTATCGGAAGGGGAGACATAAGATTCTAGTAGCAGGATTGGGGGGAAGGGAGGCTATGGTTCCTGGGCTGTCCGACTCCAGATATCACCTTTAAAGAGGATTCCTACCATACAAGGTTCCTCAAGGCCATCCTCGACAGAAACCAAATGGAGATGTTTAAATCTGTTTTTTCAAATGATGACGATGACTGGTTATTTTTCACAGGTACCTCATTGGGTGCCTTCTCCATCAAAGACTTTGATATCTTGACAAGAGAGGTGGTGAACATCGACCGGTGGGGGGAGACTCTGTGGTGTAAAGTGATTCCTTCCAAATTCAATTTTTTGATGTGGAGAGTGGGTCACAAGGCTCTACCAACGAATTCTAACCTTCAACGAATGGGGATCCCTTTGGTCTCCCGGTGCTGGTGCTGCAGGTCTCTGTGCAAAGAATCTGTGGGGTACCTTTTTTATGATAGTGAATGGACAAGGGGGGTCTGGAAAACCTTCAGGGCCTTTTTTGGATGGAACGACTATGATGGAAACTCAGAGGACTTTCTTCATTCCTGGTTTAGGGGAGCTGAAAACCAAGGTGCTGAAAGGAAAGCAAGGGTACTCATTCTCACTGCTTGGTGCTGGACTATATGGAAGGCCCAGAATAACAAGCGCCATAGTGTAGGCCCAGTCTCTTAGGTCAGTATTCATTTTAGAGTTAAAAACACCGTGCTGGACCTGCTTAGGTAGTGGCCGAACTGCAAGTCGGCCCCCTCCATATGCGCCATTGCTGCTGGGTGCGCTGAGGATCGCCGGGCTGGCTTTCATGGACTTGGGCAGTGGGTGAGGTGGAGGGAACTGCTACAGGGATTGAAGATCAATTTCGATGGCTCGCTGATCAGAGGGGAGATGCAGGGAGGGGGCGTCGTGTGAGATAAAATCGGGTCTGTACATGCAGCGTTTTCTACTTCGTTTGGGGGAGGTGATGCGCTTTAGGCGGAAGCCCGGGATATGGAAGTAGGTTTGCAGCTGTGTGTGAGTAGGAATATGGTGCTGTCTTCGGTGGAAACTAATTCATTGGTGCTATTCAATGTGCTGCAAAATAAAAGAAAGATACCATGGCACATTATTTATACAGTCAGGCGCTGCCAGACTGTTATTGGGGCGTGCATGGAGATATCTCATACATGGAGGGAGGGAAACATGGTGGTGGACTTCATGGTGTCTACAGCAACATCAAACATTACTTTTTTTCTTTCTCATCTTTGGGGTCCTTTCCTGCTGAGGGTTTGAAGTTTGTCATAGATGATTCTTTGGGGTTGCATTACTTTCGACCCCCATGACTTCTTTCCTTGTATTGGGATTACTGATTGAAATAAAAATGTTAAATTTCAAGTAAAAAAAGGACTTGAGGAAAACATTGGCTAGGCTATAATCCCCACCTCTCTCTCATCTATTTCCCATTTATCATATACTTCTACAATTTAAATCATAAATCAAAGTTTTTAAAAATTAGAATTTCAAATGCGAGCATGAATATCCAACTTACAATGAGAGTAAAAATAATTTTAAACTCAATTGAATCACCGAAAGATTTATATTAATCTAGCCATCAATAATAAATGAGGAAAACACTATTTATTTGTAACTGATTTTTCAATTAATATAACCTCCAAATGATTCCAATAATCAATTAAACAAGCACACACAAGCACATAATATCATGATTCCCTATATGTGCCCATATGTAGGTGCCTACTAAACTCCAATGAATAAATCTAGAAAAAAAAATCAAAATTAAACCCAAAATTTCTATGGTAACTCAAGCTTCCAACATAATTATGATGATAAAACATATTTATAACCTACTTCTTGAGTCTCAATGATCTTACCTCCTAGCTATACCAACCCCAATTTCCCTAGGCATGCTTTGATACCATTTTATAAAGACTCAAGCTAGATTTCAATGGTCCTACCGAAATAACTAAAAGACCTCAAGCATGCTTCCCAATTACCATAGGCTATCATGAATATTGGGGGATAAATAAAATGACATGGGAAGCAATTTTCCCCTTTTAGAGTTAATCTGGGTCATTACTATATCCTAATAAAAATATTTCATGACCCATCCATATAGTAGATATTTCAAAACTCAAAACCATTCCACCGGGTGAAAAGGAACCTGAGAAAAATAATCTAGGACATAAAAGTAGAATCCCACAATCCATAACATCCAAAAAAACAACTAAAATATTCCCATAACCCAAAATAAAAACAAAAATAATACTAGACATGAACAAAGTGAGATCCCATATATACTGTCTACCTAAGACATAGAACCAACTTAGGCAATGCTGACACACTTCATGATAAGTGACACTCTGATGCCAAATTGTAACAGACCAACCCCGAGGTCAACCAAACCAATCACCCTAGTTAGCCCATTACGAGGTGAGTTAAAACAAAGATAACAAAACAAGTCTCATATATAAGGAAAAAAAGACATAAAACTAGTGTATAAAGTGGAAAAAATGGAGATACAACTGATCCGAATAGGCTAAAATAGAAAGTATGATAAGTCTAGAGAAACTAGTCTCCATGTGACCAACAGTCACCTACAAACTAAAACAATAATCTAAAGAGAAGCCAACATGCTATAGAATGCCCTTTTCTTTACATGTGTCCTGCAAAACAAGGTCTACGATCGCCTGAAGGGCAGAAGTAGAGTGTGAGCAATAGATCCTAGTAGCATGACACCAAGAAATCTATACAAACTCTAATAACAAGAATGCACATGATCTAGCTTTAAAAAAAAATAGTTTTACAACCATTTGATAAATAAACCAATTTAAAAATTGTTCTCAAACAGTCCTTGAGTTTTCAAAATGTTCATGTAATATTTTCCAAATCCATAAACAAAGTAGGTAAGGATATCAAATATAAATATACATGTGAGCCAATATCTATGAAATAATATATCATGCAATAAACAACCAGAAAAATGATGCACCTACCAACTGAATCTAGCCTATGGGAAAATACATACTAGACAATTATGAGTCCCACAAGGCATAAGGTTGGATACAACTAACATTGAGGACTTCCAAAGACCATCGACATACAAAAGGTTACCTCTTAGTGGTGTCACACACACTAAGGCCACTTGTGTCTCTTTCTCAACGCATCCAAGGTTCCTGCTATGCAATGTTTGTTAATTTATGTTTTGAAAACCATGCTCACAGTATTTTATAAAACCATTTCAAAGCCAAGCCAACCTGTTTCAAGGTTTAAAAATCTATTTATTCATTTCAAATCAATACAATTCTGTTTTCAAAGTAAAAACCCCTTTTCAAATGTGAACCCATGCCCTTTTCAATTTCATCACATGAAAATTCATTTCAAATCTCAAGGAATAAAAAAGAACTATAAGAAATTTAAGAAATTAGAACACTTGAACAAATACATGCATCTCAAGGATGTAGAAAACCAAAAAACCTTATACAACAAGGTTGGAAACCACAATATTTGATTTGGGAAGACAAGGCACAACAAAAGACTAAAAAAGATTAATAGAAAACACAATCTGATTACCAATCCCTACCACAAATTGTGTCGTAACCACTTACAATAAATAAACTGAGAGGAAAGGCTTACCCAAAGAGATGAAGCACCTAGCCCTGCTGATCAATCACTAAACGGAGCGATCCAGAGGGAAGGGAGTCACCAAAAAATGCCTAGGGTAAGAGTTATGGCTGAGAGGAGAAGTCTAGAAAAGTAAATGAAGCCTCAAACACTCATACTACATCCTAAAAGCTATAACTCGAGGTATTACCTGACATGTAATATTTTACATGCCATGAAATCCTTTTATTTTAAGTTATTACGAAAAACATGTTGCCTTTTTAATTAAAAACCATTTTTTCACATTACATGATGTGTAACCCTTACACAACATGTAAATTCTCACGATGTGTATTAAAATCACATGATCTATTTGGCAGGCATTACATATCAAGTAATCCCATTACATGTCATGTAATTTCCCAACAAACAACACAAATTGCAGGTTTATTCTGAAAATTCCCACAAAAATTTGACTTCATAATTATAGGTATCCTCCTAATTAAAGGTCAGAAATACATGCTCAACGAGAAAGGAAACCAAAGTCAAAGATTATAACATACCTGACAAAAAGGTAATGGGGTGTTACACCAATCTTCTCCAAGACATACATGTTGTGGAAAATCCAGGAGCAACGAAGCGTAAAATGATTTACAAAAGAGTAAAAGGAAAAAACAAAAGAAGAATAATAAGATCTTGGACATAGATATTTATGTGGTTTATGAAATTATCCCTACGTCCATGGGGAAGTATAATTTCACTATGATTCAGTAGCACAATTTATAGGGAGTATCAGAGCTTCACACAACACAAAAACCCTAACCTGAAATGGACTAATAAGAAGGAAAAAATACTATTCCACCAACTGTATAGAAAGTTTGTTGTGCTATAGTGAATGAAGACTGGAAGTCCGCATCGCTACAGTGCCACAACCACCCAATTATAAAGTGTTACAATGGTCGTTGGTTGGAAATCCGTGTCGCAGTAGTATTCATGCCAAAAGTCCGCACTTCTATAGTGCCTTGTCGGTGTCGGTTGGTCAAATCTGCTAGAGTGGTTAGAGTTACTATAGTCCTCCCAAATTTGGACCAGGGACCTTTGGACCCTAGACCCCCAGAGCAGAGGCTCGTTTCTCCTGACAACCCCCAACGAGCTCATCACAGATCTCAATCCATGGAATTTGCGGCCTGATGCGCAGTAGCGACAGCAAGTATTAGGCCCAAGCATCATCTAAAACGGATCAGAGTACACCAATCCAACAATACATATTGGCACTTATTAACAAAAAATACAACTAACACAAACCTTTGGTCACTTAAATCCCCCCCTTGTGTTTGTTTTCAATACCAATAAATACTTCACATGAATGCAGGTCAATATATCTTTTGGAGTTTATTGACCCACTTCAGATGGAAAATGTGTTCTAGAGGTAAGTGGGGTGAATAGACCTTTTAAATTTTTTTGAAATAATTATGAATTATCCTTAAAAAAATAAATTAGAGTTTATCATTACATGCAGTATCATTCCAAAAGTCCGCACTTCTATAGTGCCTTGTCGGTGTCGGTCGGTCAACTTTTCTAGAGTGGTCACAGTTTCTATAGTCCTCCCAAATTTGGACCAGGGACCTTTGGACCCTAGACCCCTAGAACGGAGGCTCGTTGCTCCTGAAAACCCCCAACAAGCTCATCACAGAGCTCAATCCGTGGATGTTGAGGCCTGATGCACAGTAGAGACAACAAGTATTAGGCCCAAACATCATCTAAAATGGATCAGGGTACACCAATCTAATAATAAATATTGACACTTATTGACAACAAATACAACTAACACAAACCTTTGGTCACTTCAACCCCCCCTTGTGTTTGTTTTCAATAACAATAACTACTTCACATGAATGCACATCAATATATATTTTGGAGTTTATTGACCCACTTAAGATAGAAAATGTGTTCTAGAGGGAAGCGGGGTGAATAGACCTTTTAAAATTTTTGTATGAATTAAGAATAATCCTTAAAAAAATAAACTAGAGTTTATCATTGCATGCAGTATCAGTATAATGTTGTGTAGTGTTAAAATAAAATGCACTTGAAATAAAACATATACATAAGATTTTTTATAGTAGTTCGGATCGAATGATCCTATATATACTCTTTACTCTTTTTTACTTGGTGATAAGAATGGTACTCACTAGAATAAGGCCTCACTTTTGAAAGGAGTGGAAACCTTTTACAATTTCATCATTTTTATCACTCAGAGGTATAACCTATCCAACCTTCCTTTCTATAATCCAAGGCACATCCAAGGGAAACATCATGAATCACAACCCAACATGAACTACCTTATGTTTATGAGGTATAATTGAGAACATAGATTTTCATTTGGATTAGTAAAAGCATAAGATGACTAATGAAAAAAATAAATAATTAAAAAATTACAACACTAAAAACCATAAAGAGAATGAAGAATAGAAAATTGAATAAGGTGCAACTCGATGAACTTCAATCACCTCACCAGTAGAGGATCAAAAAATTGAATTTCCTTTGTGATCATAGTGAAGCGCAATAGTAGTTGGGGTTTTAGCCTAGTGGAAAAGAAACTTTGTAATCTTGCATCAAAGCCTGGGTTCGAGTCCTGGCAGCAAATTAATTTTGGGGGCAGTGGAAGGTGACCTAGGTGTAGCGGGTTGGGCGGTGGTAGGTTGTTAGGCTCCTCAGTGAGTGACGGTCGCAGAGGTAGGGCTCGTCGGTCTTCAGTGAGGAAGGCGAGTATGATCCTCATTGGGATGTCCCAGTGGTGCGGTAGTGACATGTCGTAGGTGGGGTCTTCGGGCACCGGTGGGCGATGAAGGAAGGCGAGATCAGTGTCATGCTAGACGTACGAGAGGGGGGGTTCTCATCCGATGTTAGCGGTGGGATCTCAGATGGGAATCAATAGACAGATCACCGAGCAGTGCGGGATCTCCGATGGTGATGACAGGACAACCATGCAGTAACCCTCATGGTGAGGTGTTCTACTCGGACAGTGGAGGAGGGCCTCCATGAAGATATTGGGAAAACGTCTTTAGGGGGAGAATTCAATGGGAGGGAAAATAGGAAAAAATGAGGACAAATTCTGTGACAGTACCAGATGTCAGTGCAAGAAGTAACCACCAACAATGCACTCAGATTGAATGAATGAGAGGGTATGAATTTTCCATCGGTACTAGGCCCCATGCAGGCATGGGGATTGTTTGCTGAGCATCATTGTAGGTCAACCACTTTGGAGCAGGAGAATTTAATTAGCTAGGGTAGGGATTTTGTTGGGTGTCTAATATCTGAGCTGTCTTTGGCCATGTATTGAGCCTTGTTCCTTAGGCCTATGGGCCATTTAAGGTTCCCCCTCAACCCAATTAAAAATGGTATTATCCAAAATTAATAAAAATATATAATGGCCTTCAAGACTTCAGGCATATTGAAGCACAATAGTCAAAGGAGAAATGCTTAAACAAAATGCTCTATCTCTCTCTATAATTCTCTCACTTGAATAATATGTAAATGTATCACATATTCTCAGTGTATTTCCAATGATCTAGTATGGTATTTTAATCAAGTTCCCATGAGAAAAAACCAACAACCACTTAATTATAATTAACTCCAAGATCTTATTCATGTAGTTATTTTTTGTGAGCCAGTAAAAAATTATAATATTAAAAACTAGAAAGTGAATTAAGAACTAAAGTTCAAAGAAGATGTAGCTCGATGAACATCGATCACTTCAACAATAGAGGATGAAAACCTTGAAGTTCCTTCATGATCATAGTGAAACCCAGTAATAATAGGAGCAAAGCTTCGACAAAATGTTCTCTCACTCTCAAATTTTCTCTTAAATAAGCTAAAACTCTCACATATTCTCAGTGTATTTAAAGTGATACGAGTCATAATTTTAATAATGTTCCGATGATAAAAATCCCAAAAAATACTTGTAATTAAATCTAAGATCTTCTTTGCATGGTTGTTTTTTGGGAGCCAATCATATATAACTACAATTAGAAATAATAAATGCAAGAAATAATATGGTTTACCTATTATAGTAATATACCTTGCTTAATCCTTCATTAAGAAACTCAAAAATTCTTTGAATAACTTCGTTAGAATATATATATTCATTTTTAAAATTAATAAAATAGTTTTAACAAATTGAATACACTTGCATTAAATCAAAAAAATAAAACTTCAGTAAAATAGAGTACCAAAATATACTAAAAATAATAATGTTAACTTTGTGTAAGAATCATTTTATATATACATAAGCATCATTTTAGATTTTCATATAAACATCAATTTAGATTTATTTGTAAAAATCATTTTAGATGCCACATAAAAATTATTTTATTTTTTCATAAATATCATTTTAGTTCCACATAAACATTATTTTAGTTACACATAATCGTTATATAGTTCTGTGTAGACATGAAACATGCCTACGTAACCATGAGACTAGCATGCGTAAATGTCAATTCAGTCTGTGTAGACATTAATCTAGTCTATGTAAACATGAAACTTGTTCTACATAGACATGAGAATTGTTTGCATAAATAGGAGACATATTTGTATAAACATAATCTATTTATATGTTGACATAATTTCATTCCAAATATGAATTCATATTTTATGAAAATTTTGAAAACATCAAAACTTCATATTCTTTATAAAAAATATAGAATGATAAAAGAATAGAGACCCAAATCCACAAGGTTCTCTCTAAAAGAGTCCTTGAGGTTCTTTTATAATGAATAATTACAACCACATTAGACCATAAGTCCAATGTGGGATACAAACTCCAACACTCCTCCTCAAGCTAGGTGTACCTAGTTTGGACACTTAAAGAAAAGAGGCCAAAGCAACGACAATACAAAGAAAACAAGAAATGTTGAAAACACTCCCTCTGAAGTTGGACATATCCATCTTGATGATAAAACAAGACAAAATATATTAACAAAAAAAGATAAATCACCATGGCTATTTACCCCCCTCATGAAGATGGATGATGATGCTGAAAAAGATTCGGCAAGACGCTCAAGTGGTGTCGATCGACAGAGCACTGGAAAAGCTGCATTAGCGGTGCCGGTCGACCGAGCATTGGGAAATACGCACTGGTAGACCGATTGTCAGGGTCGCCAGGAATACCGCACAGGCATGCCCGTCATTAGAGTTTTTGGGAAAGCTACACGGGCGGGCCGGTCATCGTAGCGTTGGGAAATCACAGGAGGGCCAACATGGAGATGGTGGATGCCGCAAGAGGAGGCTGACATGGAGGCGGTGGCTGCCGCAGGAGGAAGCTGGCATGGAGAGAGCAGTAGGTCACCAAAGGAAGTGTCAGATGATGAGAGTTGCTAGACTAGAGCAAATGAAACCAGTGGGTGGGCTGCCTTGCGAGGAGCATCACACTGAAGAGGGGGCCGAGTCATAGTGGGATCTGGTGGTGTAGCAGGAGCTGGAACGCATAGAGAAGCAGTTGAGGTGTGCACGGACTAGGACTGGATCCGACCGGATCTTTCCCGATCTTGGAGAGGTGATGTCGCCTGGTCTGTTGTGCACAGAGGAGGAGACCTAGGAAGGAAGTGCGTCTGGCCATCACAGGGAGGGGAGAATGATGCTGATGGGTCCGAGGGGGGAGTAAGCCGCTCGAGATTTCCTGGAGGGAGGGAAGGCTGTCGGGATCGTGGTGGGAGTAAGGGGCCACCGGGATCGGGTGGGAGGAAGGAGCCTCTAGGATCAGGTGTCGGGCCATCAGCTGTCGCATGCAGCGGGTGAACCGAAGTGAGCTAGGTCAATGGGAGTGGCAGTTGCGACAAGAACCGATGAGAGGCATGGCGGGAGGTACGACCTATGGTGAGGTCATCGCGCATGAGGCCAATACAAATTGGAGGATATCGGGGAGATGGATTCACCAGACAGAACTGGGAGGCTAGCTGTTAAACGATCCCGGAGGGGCAGTGGCAGAAAATAAACACAGCCCTACATGGGGGTCCCCCCCACAAGGGGGGAATTCTAAAAAAAAGACTAGGGCATAAAAAAATGGTAGGGAGGGTTTTAGTTTATAGTCCACCCTCTGATACCATGTAGAATGATAAAAGAATGGAGACCCGAATCCCCAAGGTTCTCTCTAAAGGAGGCCTTGAGGTTCTTTTATAATGAATAAAAACATTATAAAAAACTACTTTATAAAATAATATAAACACTAAACACTTAAAGAATAGAAAAATGTGATTTATCAAAGTTTTGAGAAATTATAATGATCCATTTAATAATATTAGGTATTTCTAAACACTATGAATACAATATGAGATATTTTTAATATTCAAAATGTGATTAAATAGTGCTGTGAGAAATTATAATTTTTCAATTAAAACATGTGAGGTATTTTTAATATTAAAAACACATAAACATATATCAATTCATAACAAACTCCCCAATCACCAATAATTCCCTAGTTAATCAAACTTAACACTAACACAGTTCACTTTTTATCTCCCCATATTGATAATAAATGAAAATGTGGAAGAGTTTCCCCTATTGATATATTAAGTGTAAAGGGAAAGTCTTATAAGTGAAAATTCATCCCCCCCTTACTCTTCTGAATTTTAACAACCATCTTCTCCCCACTTTTCTTTTCTCTCCCCTTTGTCGAGAGATTCAATAAATTATAAGGAAGGGTGGAACCACATATTTCATAGTAATGCGCTATCAACTAATCAAATCTAAGTCTACTTGGGATTACACAGTATAGAAAACAAGAGTTATCAATTATAAAAACAAATCTATCCATAAAATATTTATAATTTGATACCAACTCAAACTCACTTCATATGGGTTGATTAAGTATATTTTCAAGAGTTTTATGAACTTTCACTTAAATTTAACAAACACAAAAAAGGTGCAAGTTTACCCCCCCCATTTTGTTAAATAATTATTGCTTCTTGACAATCATATTCAATATAAGTCAAAGTAGTGATAGGAAAGTGAAATTCATACCCCATCCTTCAGTTTTGTAGGGGTTGTAAAGAATTCTAGATTTAATAAGAAATAATAAGTCTTTAGAAGATTTCTATTTCTTAGATCCTCCTCAAGGGAAGCTCTCTAATATCATTTTTCATGATTTACCTTTAATTACCTCTTCTATGATGCACAACCAACACAATATGGGATTAAGGAGGGTCTTCATCAGCTCTTTAAAGTGATAAATATGGCCGAGACTTGTTTCTCAAGCTAGAAAATCCTTTATTTGTAGCTCTAAAGTGATTGTAACTCTTCATGCTTTCTTCACCCTTGATTTATAAAATTTTTCTCCATTGGGAAGCATGAGATTCTTTCCCTTTTCACATTTCCTCTTAGTTGGAATAGTCTTCTTTTCTTTAAATAAAAATACACTTTAAATCTTTTTTGCATCCTCCATCTTCATATCCATTTCTAACTGGGCTAGAAAGACTGCCAAATATGCAATTTTCACACGCTTATCCTTCTTTTTGGGTGTGGATTATTTTCTAGAAATAACACTTTTAACACCAGAGGTAACTAATGTTTTCTCTTTTTATTTCAACAAATTATCTCATTTTGTAATCCATGCCTTGAACTTGATTGCAATGAATTCAACTTGTTTTAAACTTCCACACACCTCTTTAGCTATCTTTAGGTTACCAATGTTGGGAAGCCTCTCAATCTCTTCATTAGGCGGATCAACCACTAAAGTAATCATAATATCTATCTCTTGGATTGATTTCCTTTTAGATTTTAGATTGATTCTTTATTTCTTGAAATTTATTTATATATTTTAGTGTCCCATGATGTGGCCTCTCTTTCCATTGTAGAAGCATATTTTACCCTTTGGGTTGACATCCACTTTGTCTTTCATTTCTAACTTCATGTGTGTAGTTTATTGGAAGTATTTTTTGTTTCTTCCCAAGGAATACTTGTATTATTTTGTTACTTTATTCATTTTAAAATTTTTTCATCTCTTTTCATCAGCATAAGAATTATCCTGGATTTTTACATACCAATATTCTTCATATAAGTGACCAATTTTGTTGAATTATTCAAAGAATTTTCCAAAATAACCAAATGTATTTTCAAAATACAAATTTTATTTTTTTTTCTGTAGATTTTTCTTATTTACAGTAGGTTTCTTATGATTTTCTTCTTTACTCATAACTTTAGGCCTTATAATTCTTTAATATACTATCATGTTGATGTAATTGTGCCCGAATCTCCAATAGCACCAATAATGGCATATAAACCTTTTTTCTTTTTCACTTTGGAAACACTCTATCTAGAATGTGTAACTTGATATTTTTAGGATAAAACCCAACTCTTTTAGGTTCAATTTGGGGAGATGATTTTATTGTACTTACTAACATCCACCCTTGTCACATTGGTGGGGTTTCTAACATTTTTTTTCATCCACATTTTCCGAGATTTGGATTTAATTCCTGCAATAGTCATCAAAACAGATTTAGTGCCACTAGATTTATTAGGACTACATGTTACCTTTTTATTTGAGATGGCTGTGGATTTATCAAGATACAACTCCAAAATCTTCTTTCCACCAATGAGTCTTATTAGAATCAAGACTCCTTTCAAAATTTTGTATGGTATCACTTCTCTTAGAAGATTGTGAAGATTCCACGGGGGTGTCTTTCATATTTTTCAACTTTACATTCAACTTTAGAAATTTCAGATTAAGCATGTACTTATAGTATTCAAGTGATCTCACCATTTCTTCATATTATTTATTAATATTTATAATTTGATCTTCATGTATCATACTTTACTCTTGTAAAGTGATGTAAATTTCATTTATCTTATTGGATTTAACTTCTAGTTGATCATATTTGACATTCATAGAGACACTATGTAGTTTCTTGAATGTATGAATCAATTCAATCAAAAAATTAACAAAAACTTCTTTCTCACAAACAAATTTTTTAATTACTTATCATCTTGAGAATATCTTTCATTTTAAAGTGAAATATATTCATCCTTGGTTTTTATATGTTTTGTGAGAGTGCAACATCTGCTTATCTTTTTGGATAATGCATCTTCTATGACACATTGCTTCTTGTTCTAGCTGTGACTTTTCATCATGTTGTCCATTAATGTATGAAAATATGTATGTGAAACTTCAATAAGAATATTCTTCAAATAATCCATTCCTTCATAATAAAAAATACTAATTGGTCTATTGAACACATATTTATCACAAATTGATCTTCATTCATATGATGAATTATAATCGATAGATTTACCAAAACATTTAAAACTCTAACTACCATCAGTTAGTGGTTGTTATTTTTTAATTTTGGGTTTTTTATTAGCTTCTTGGGTACTCTTATCTTCCTATTTTTTAGTGTCTAGGATGAAACCTACAATTCTTCACTGATAAGGATGGAAATCGAATTCTCCAGGGAAAGGAAAAATTTGATCCAATCATAGGGAAACTTCTACTATAATACTAGTTTACATGACCCACAAGATCACTACACACATCTGAAGGGGGAGGGGGTACTGAATTAGGTGTCTCTAATTTTTTACCAAATTCCAATTTCTATTTTAAATGTTTTCCACCTTTGACCATCAAACCTCTCTTTCTGGTTATGAAAAATAGATCTTAGTGTTTTACCAAAATTCAATAAACATATGCAAAGTAGCAATGTAAAGTAAAAGTAACAATTTTTTTTTCAAGATTCGTCCCCTCTCGAGAAACCCACTCCTTGCTGTGCTCGGGATATTTGAGTCATAGATTCTTCATTAATAATTCTATTATCAATAACATTAGATTTAGGTATGGATCATCCTATACCCTATCACCATATTACATAGGTGATCATTCATAATATTACACATTTGAATGTAAATGAAGTCCCATAGTTTCTTTATACTATCCCCTGCCAGTTTTTCACAATTTCCAAACTTCTAAAGTAGATCTGATTTTAGAACAGGATATCATAACATCAAAGAAAAGTGGAATTTATTTATTCTCATAATATCAAAGATGTGGAGTCAACAGTACTGTAGTGATGTGAACTTATAGCCGTCAAACAATGTATCATCTTGGACTTGGGTGGCCGTGACACTGTAGTGATGGAGACTTCTTTCCACCTTTCACTATTGCACATCAGACTTCTTGTGTAGTTGGTGGAATAATACTTATCCCTCCTTATTAGCCCATTTAGGGATAGGGTTTTATGTGTACTTGAAACTCTGAAATCTCCCTGTAAATTGTGCTCCCGAATCATAGTGAAATTCTGCCTCTCTATGGATGTAGGGACCATTTCCTAAACCATGTAAATCTCTGTGTCCAAGATTTTCTTCTTCTTTTGTTTTTCCCCTTTTAATCTTCTGTAAATAATTTTATGCTTCATTGCTCTCGATGTTTCCTCAACAATTCAGTCTTTAATTCACAAAATAGTTCACAAATCTTTCTTATAATCTAATAATTGGTTCCACTCACTGAAACATCAATGTCTTTGATTACCTAAAGATGACCAGTTATGCTGCATACATGTTGGCCTTATCAAAATCTTCTTCTTTCTTTGTCACTGCTTCTAAAATACTGGGTATCACGGGATCTGTTTTCTATACCAGATTGTTTTTCTTCTTCTTTGCAAGATTCAATGCATTGAATCTTCTCAAGAGGACCAGGTTTCCATCTCCTTGTTCTCAGATACATAGATAATAGATCTTAAAAAAGTAGTATCAGTTTCTTATTCTTCCTTATAGACATCTCTAAATCCTTCTTATTTGAGAGTTTTATAAGCTACTCATTCTATGATTCTATTCTCTTTCTTCTCATAATTTATATATAGGTCACCAATATTATATTTTATATATTCTTAATATATAAAATTTCCTCTAAATTAGTATAGTGATCCTCCTAATTTTATTGAAGGTCCTGTTGTGGGTGTGCTCTCGTGATTTCCATTTATTTTTCCTCAAGGAAATCAGGTGGGTTTGTCCCCATGGCCACTTATATTATTTTTTCCTCCAATGGTTATCCCCATTAAAATATCATGAATACTATTATTCTATTTCTTCTCATTTTTTCTCAGATGATTATACCTTATTTATATTATTCTAGAAGGTTCAAGTACTTTTCTACATAAAATATACAAAAGGGAATGCTATAGATAAAACAATATTTATATACCTATTTGAAAATCATACAGTAACCCAAGATGTAATGTGGCTCTTCATCTTGTGGAATGATAGTCTTAATTATTGGATAGAACTTCTTTCTTATAGTGAAATGATTAGTTTCTTATACCATATCTTGAATCACAATATTTTTGTGATGTTTTAGACAATGAAAACCATCACCAACATCAAATTTTTTGATTTCTTATTCAGAATATTTATTTTGGATTCTCAATTTTACACCAAGATATCTTATGAAGTAAGAATATCTTATGAGATAATTGATTATTTTACCCAACTTCTAGTATCTTATAAAATTAGGGTATCTTAAAAAGTCATATATCATATGGTATGACCAAGTATCTTATGTGTTTCAATATCTTATATAGCCACATCTTATGAGAGGTATCTTATGAAAACATATCATATGAAACCTGAGAGTCTTATGTAGAAGATCATCTTATGTAGAAGACATCTTACAATAAATATACATCATATGAGTTGGAAACATCTTCTGATGCCCTGTTATCTTATAAGAACAGTACACATATTATGTACTCCATATATCTTATGAAAAAAAATTCATACTCAGTTATTAAACTCTTACATGCAGAGAAATAAAGTCATACGATCTTCCTAAAAGTCATAAAAAATTGAAATATCAGTTAAGTCAGAATTCATACATATATTAAAATGTCTTACACCTACTTTAAATTCTTACACACAAAAGTCTTATGAACTTAAAGTTTTATGATCTGGATCAAGATCCTTACATGGATTTAAAAAGTCTTACATGATGAGGAAGTCCTACGGGATCACTCAAAAAGTCTTAAAGACTCCTCATTCTAGATAACTATAAAGTCTAACATGCAATAAAAAATGTTATACACCCAACAATTAAGTATTATTATCTCCTTAGAAAGTCATAAAAAATCACTATAAGTATAATGATATTCAAACTTAGTAATTTTTATGACCCAGAAGAAAAATTCTTATGAAAAATCATGAATTCTTATAAAATTCAAGAGTCATATGAAATCTTTAACACTGAAGACAGTTTTAAACTTTATTTCCAGAATTTCAAAATTCTTTGATTCAACTTAGGACTTATTCTAATCATCTCAAGGCTCTCTCAACCAGATCAAAAAACATCAAAAATCTTTTGAGATTTTTTCAATCCTTCTTAAACCTCTTCATCACCATTTTCATGTACTTGAAATATATAAATACTCAATTTTATATTTTTCTCATAAGCCTCACTACCTTTTAATTTCAGATTAAATTTATTCTTGATCAAACCTTTATCCAAGTGTGTTTCATCGATGATTATAACAGCCTTAAATCTCGCTTACATCGGTATGGTTTCTTCATTTATCATCCATCTTTTTTACAACACCTTGAACCTGTTGTATCTTTTTAATGTTAGTTAAACAATCCATTTCCATACCAGTTCAAAAGCTAGGTTCTATCTCTCTCTCCACTCTTTGTTAACTATTTTGGACAGTACTCTAACTTCATCACTTACCTTTCACATTAAGATCAGCTCAAAAATCATCTGATTTATAGGGATTCCCACCAAGAAGCAGCTTCATCTTTTACCATTCATAATGGAAGCAACTGTATTTCCTTGATTGGGAGGATACTTCCTCTACCATTCATATTCTCCAATATATACTTATTTTCACTTATTAACAACACATACAACCAACAAAAAACATTGGTCTATTTAAAACTCTCACTAATCTTGTATTTAAGGTTTTAGAACCTCAATATGTTGGGCCTTTACCATACTTAGATCATAGAAAATAGTATATAAACACATCCTAAGGGGACACATGTAGGGTGTGAGTACATCATACTGAGTATAAAATCACAAACTGAACCCTACCCTACCTATATACCATAAGAAAAATCCCATACATTTGTATCATCAAGTAGTCTTTCAATAAAATTATAACATTAATCATTTTATTATACAATTTATGAACTATTTAAAATAATTTAGCCTGGGTGTTAGAACCCACATGATAAACAAGCCATGTTGGAAACTAACCACACATTCTTGAACCATGCTTAGAATCCATGATGGAAAAACCTATAAATAACTAAACATGTTACATAATAACATCTATATAGGTAAAGGGAAAAACTAATCATGTTCCATAAATACACTCATATAGGGGAAGATACAAAAAATATCAAGTGCAAAAGGAACCTCTATATAAATATAGACTCATCATCATCAATGACTTGATGTACCTATAAATAGTTTATAATATTATTTTCATTCTAAAGAATGATAAAAGGAGGAGAGACCTGAATCCACAAGGTCCTCTCTAAAGGAGGCCTTGAGGTTCTTTTATAAGTAATAAAAAAGACCACATTAGACCACAAGTTTGATGTGGGATACAAAATCCAACACTCTCCCTCAAGCTGGGTGTACATAGCTTAGACACATAAAGAAAAACAAAGCAATAAATAGATACTGCAAACACTCCCCCTCAAGCTGGACATACCCAGCTTGATTACAAAACAAGAATAAACAGAAGAAAACATAAACCGCCATGGGTGTTGCTCCCCCTCCGGAAGGTTATGGAAGAAGCCGCTGAAAATGATGATCCAACAAGGCACTGGGAAAGATGCATAGGCAGGGCCAAATGACAGAGAACCAAGAAATCCATATGGGTGGGTTGGTCTTCAGAGTGCTGAGATATCCGCATGGACGAGCCGATCGTCGGAGCACCGGGAAAGCCGCACAGGCAGGGCCGGACGTCGAGGCATCGGGAGGTGGGGGATGCCATAAGAGGAGGTCGACATGGAGGGAGTAGCAGATGGGGAAAGCTCATGCAGGAGGGCTGGCACAATGAGGGGTGTCGCACAGGAAGAGGGAAATGTGATGGGAGGGAGAGGGCGGAGCAGGCACCTAGGCTGTCCATAGGTGGAGTGAGCACAGGGAGAGGATCTGCCTGGAGGGATCCAGCCGGGAGGAAGGAACTGAGGCACTGTGGGGGAAGGATGTCAGTTTAGTGGCTAGTGAGAACAGAGGGCACCGATGGATCTGACGGGAATTGGGCTGACACACTTGAAATAGGTTTCCACTGGGAAGGATCTATCTGGGAGAGATGCCCACCGGCTGGGAAATGCATTGCGCAATAACGGAAGACAACGAGAAGAGGCCATGAAGAGGGGTGGAGGTTGAGCTCACAATTGGAGGAGGGAACCTCTCAGGTAGGGACTAGATTGTAGATGTGTCGCAGGAGGGAAGTGACTGGAAATGACGAGAGGTTGAAGCAGGGAGGAATCTGCCGAGAGGGAGGCAGGGCCTAGAAACCGCAAAGAGAGGTGGGTCGGGATGCGCCACGATGATCAGGAGGCAGAAGGAATGTTGGGGATGGATAGAACCAAGATTCTGCAGGGGCTAGCTAGGGGGAGGCGCTGATGCTGGCCAAAGGGTCTGGGGCCGCTGCCCCCACTGGAGGAAAATCCTAAAAAACCTAGGTCTTAAAAAATGGGAGGGAGGCTCGAGTTAGGTTTATACCTCCACTGATACCTTGTAGAATAATAAATGAGGGGTGAACCCAATACCCAAGGTCCTCTCTAAAGGAGGCCTTGAGGTTCTTTTATAAGGAATAATAAAGACCATATTAGGCCACAAGTCTGATGTGAGACAAAGAATCCAACACATTCCTTCCACTTTCTTAGAACTTGAAGACAATTACACATATAGATAGAAAAAATTATAATAACCAACACAATTTATTTCAATATTTTATACTAATAAGATATAACTAGTAATCCAAAGGATAAATAGTGGCATGATGAATAAAACTTCATAACTAATAGCATGGGAATAAAAAAAACCCAATACACGAGTCAAAGGAAGACGGACTCCCCCAATTTGATGAATTTTAGAAACCTAGAGAAAATGGGGTTTAGGGATTTCAATTTCTACCCAGGGATGTAGTAGAAATTAGAATTAAAAAAAATTGTCTTATCATAGCTAAGATACAAGATAGGTCCTATAGCTGTTTGACTGAAGAGAGGATCATGAACAATAGAGGTACCATCTTGGAAGAAAAGAGGGAATTTAGACATCTACTAATTACCAAATAGGTAAAAATGTTAGGGGTAAGGAGGGCAACCATACTTCAGGCTCACTAAAGATAAGATCTTATGATATATTGGTAAAGGATCAAAGAAATATCAAAGGAATAATCCACTTGGGATAGGAGAGGAGGGAGTAGAGGGAATTTGGATAATTTATGAATGATAAATAAAGGAAATATCTTGAGGGACACTCTTAAATAAATTTAGATTTTTATGGAAAATGACTATTTTTTCTATGTTTAAAAAAATGTCTGGTTCCTACTAGGAACCTCATGAGAGACTATCAAATACCTAGTGAAAAGAAATAAATTACTCATTATAAGATCCAGTGGCTCTTACAATTCCACTAGATAACACTGGGTACTAGGCACCTTGCCATCAAATACCTAATGCGCTCCCTATACCAAGACATAATATCATTTCCACTTTTATCATTTTCCTTCCATCATTAAGCCACATTAAACTTAGAATTACTTTATTTGAAAATTAAATTAATATTTTTTTAATAAATAAACCCCAATGATTCAGGACATTACGTGAATGCCCCCCAACCATGATTTCAGTGTAGATGGATAGTTGATTTGAAGAAGTTCTATGAGTTATTTTCATATAAGATAGTGTAGATTTTGTGAATGGTGATGGGTGGGGTGAGGAAAACTGGATTAAGAAACTAGATTAGAGTGGGAATACCATCATAGGAGGAGATATATCCATTTTAAAAGGGATAAGTTTAATGTATTATAACTGAGAATGTATCTAAGGAGTCTAATGCTGAGGTGGGACCATCCAATATATAAAGTATTGTTATATTTCCACTATATTTATTTCTATATTATTGATATTGGATCGTATCATTAATTTTTTTGCATGATTCAAGTAAATTTAATTCCTTAAACAATGAAGATTGATATACCATTGAGTGAGATATTTGAGTAGAGTTTGAAGTGTTATTCATGCATGATAGTGATTGGTAGTGTTAGAATATTGTCGAATTTCTTAGACCTATTGATGAAAATATAGGATCTAATTATTGGCATGGATTGACTCATTAAGTATATGGATCAAATTGATTGTTATAGTTGAAGGTGTATTTTTTGTTTTTTTAGATAGATTTATCCATACATTATATGGGGGTATGATTTTATTGCAAGTAGAGGGGTTGTAATAACCTGAGATGTTATATTCATATCTTCTTTACTGACAGGGTTGGTTCTTGATTCCATGGAGGTAGGTAACTAGTCTAAATTTTTGGCGGCAGTGGGAAGTTATCGTGATGCATTTCCTAAGGATTTCACAGTATTATCTCTGATGAGAGATGTGAAATTACCTATTGACCTTTTTTATTAGGAAAAATTGTATTTCTATACCTTCTCACTATATAACACTAGTATAAATATGTGAAATAAATATAGAGTAGGATAAATTAGAGTATAAAGGATTTATTTTGCTGTGTGTTTCACCTTGGGAAAATCTAGTGTTATTTTCTAAGAAGGATGATGATTGTTTATAGTTATTTATTGATTATAGAAATATGAATGAAGTGATGAAAAAGAACAAATAACCTTTACCCCACATTGATGATCTATTTTTCCAGTTAAAGGAAGTTTGATGGTTTTCTAAAATTGATCTACAGTATAAATATCATCATTTGAGGGTGAGAAAGGATGAAAAAACAAAGATGAATTTCCAAATTTTACGTAGACATTATGAGTTATTGTTTCAGACTTTTGAAGTTAGGAAGGTTCCTAATTTGTTCATGGATTCGATAATTGAATCTTTCAGAAGTATTTAGACACCTTCAGGTTTATTCTCGCAGATGATATAATGATTTACACTAGATAAAAGGTTGATCAAGATAGGTATTTGGAGATTGTTTTAGGGATTTTGTATAAGAATAAGTGTAATGCCCCGACCCCAGTTACCCAGAGTTGGTGCATTATTACATAACATTGGCATGATCACAAGAAAGATCAAATCTCGAAAGACTGATTGGTTTAGTATCCTTGGAAACACTAGATATATTCATAAAGTTTTACATTACATCATGGAGTGAAAAACTACTACAACAACATATTGTCTCCATAATCCACACTATTATCCCCTCATAATATCCCTGCAGGTCATTCATAATTTACTTCTTCACTTCCTGGGAAAAATAAAACATAGAAAAGGGGTGATCTCAAATTCCCAGTAAGGATAACAATATAACGGAAACTTTCATAAATAAGAATAAACATTTAAGGAAATGTATAACTAAAACAAAAGCCTTTTAAACTTGAACTTCAACATAGTATGGAAAAAATAAAATGAAATAATGCCATTTACTTATTCACATGGAAATTCTACTAATCGAATAATCACATGCAATATCAATAACCACTTTCATAATGATGGAATGCATAATGCCAGACTATCATAACCACATAGCCAAGGCCTCGTGCCAAGACTACAAATAATATTTTTTCAAGGCCTTATGCCAAGACACTAGTTTGTCTCATGAGACCTACCGATGCATCGAGGAGCTATAGTGGGCTCCACCCATCACATATTAAGTCCAATTCATTCCCATATGAAAAGGTTCAAACATAACATAAATATTCGTATTAAAACTAGCATACGAAATGTCAATACTTTCACCATAAACTATGAATGGTATAAAAATAGCACATCCACAGTCAAATATATCACAAAAACTTCAATACAATATAGAAGTTCTGTATCATAATAAATCAACTTCAAATAAGCGTAAAATCCATCAAAGGATGTTGACATAGATGAAATCAAAACTCTTTTTAGAGAAATATCTCTTTATATTTTTGAAATCATTTAAGAGTCATATATTTATAAAATAAAACATTTTCTTTGAAAATATTCTTATAAGCTTGTAAGGGAAGCTTCGATTATTTTATAACGGCGTAAAATAACCGTACCCGCCGTATAAGTTAAAAAAACATTCTTACCTTAATTTTGTCGAAAAGGTTAAAAGCACCTTGTTTGGAAAACGACGGAAAGATTCCTTTATAAAACTCTTATAAAAATTCAAAAAAGGGTATAAATGACTTTAACCCATATTCTTTTAAATAGTAAAAATGTTTTGAAATACATTTCCAAGAAACATGGATGTGGATGATAAAGATATCCCAGTAGATTATTACGTATAAACAACCTCGGATAATGAAGAGATTGTGAAATAACCCTTACCTTGTAATTTTCCTTGGATGGGGTAGGTTAACCTCCTGTATAATAGTGAAATAATTGTTATTAAATTATACAAGAATCATATATATTAATATGATATCATATATGATCTTTTAACATTGATTTGTTAATAATATCTTAGAATTATCGTCATTTCGGGTGTTAACTTACTCATTTTCTTTTATATGTTTTGTTACATAAGCCGTGTTTGTTATGGATAGGTTGTATATTATTCATATCCAGAATTATATCAAGTCCTTAAACATCATTTTTAAATCATCAAATGATAATTATACTTGAATGGATACGATGGAGAATGAATCTCATCGCGTTTGTGGAGACGGTAGTCCGTACGTACGCACAAGCGAGAATATCATTAAAATAATATATAATTGGATGGTATATCATATATACATAATCATTAAAATTTTATATTTATTATTTACATGAGTTACACATCATTATTATACCCATCCAAATAATAATATATTGAATAACAATTACACCACGACGTGGAGACGGTAAGCCGTACGTACGCATGTATGGTGACATGTTATTAAAAGGGTGGATAGAATACTGAATATGGTTGTACCATATTTATAATAACATCACAGTATATATAAGATACTGGAGTTATTATTTTAGAATGGTAATAACAAAGAAATAAGAAGTGGAAGAAGAAAGGAACTTGAAAAGGGGTGGTGAAAACATTACCTCTTCTTCGGGTTCTTCCTTTTGATTTGATCAAAAGGGCTCCTTAGATTGGATTTCTGATCAAACTAAGGCCTATAGGTTGTATTGAGGGAAGTTGGGAGAGTATTTGGGCAGAGTTTTGCCGAACCAAAAGTCTTTGAAGGTGTGAAGAAATGAGAAGGAGGAGTGCCCTTTTATAAGAGGGGTGAGGGGAACCTTTGGAAAAGCTAGAAATATTAATTTATAATAAATTCATATTCAGTTTATAATGGATAAAAAGTTTATTATTAAAAGGTTAAGGTAGTTATAGGTCTAAAACCATTCAACCAATAGAATTTAGATAGGTTTGGATTACTATATTAACCTTATCTTTTAGTTTTAACTCTTAGTTAATTAGTTTGACATCTACCTTGTCACTTTGTATTTTTATACTATATAGTTAATAATCATACTATATACATCCAAGCGACCCCCAAGTGGTCCATTAATGATGAAAATATCATGATATAAGTCTCTTGGACGAACTTTATATTTTTAGGAATTTAATATCAATTAATAATATAATATGTTTTTTAAAAACTCTTTTATGTCAATTTTGACACTATTCAATAATTGATTTTTGTGAAACTCATAACAGAATTATTACTTCAAAAAAAGTTAATTAAATCAATAATAATATGTCATATTATCCTAGAAAATTATTTTAATTCATTAAAAGTCTCAAATTATATTTATTTGGGTATTTATAATATCAATTATTTTAAATTTTCACTATTATGGGAATTACTGCATCATCATTGTGTCATAAATAAATTAAATTATTTAATCTCTAAAAATTATAAATAAAATATAATTATATAGGAAATATTTTTATATTTCTAATGAATATTTATAGTCGAAAAACCAACATATATAACCCTATGTAAAAATTGTTTTGCTAAAAGATATATGCTTGTGTCATTTTTGTATTCATTTTAACTTAATTAAAATAAAGTGTCCCTATCACCTACAAGTGGCTCCATGGGGTCCCAAAATCGACCCAAAGATGTCTATAGTCGAAAATGTATCAACCAATAAGGTTAGGACACGTTTTAGGGTAATTTAGTATTATTATAATATTATTTTTTAACCCTTATTTACCGGATTTACCCTTAACCATGGTAAATAAAATATCTACCGCAGTAATTATTCAAAATGTCTAAAAATAAAAGTTACCTATTTACACAATTTGAAAATTCTGATTCCAAATATGGAATAAATTTTTTCAAATTCAAAACACATAAGTGGCAGAAATTAATTTAAAATTAATTCCCATTGTTAAAACAAAAAGCGTGTTTTTAAGAGATAATAACTATCAAAAGATTGGCACTTGTTTATGTCCGGTTTAATTGTAAAATTATGTCCAATGACCAACATTATATTAAATGGTAAAAATATATTCTAAATATACTTTAAAACCACTCAAATTTATAATTTATCACTATTAATTATTTTGATTAAAAAAATTTGTTTTTAATTAAAATTTAGTAATTTTCACTATTCATCAAAATATTAAAGTTATCCGAAAAGTACCAAAATTTCACCTTAGGCTAAATTCGATATTCCGAATCCAAAAATGAAGTCCATTTTGAAATATAAAATATATATAATTTCAAAAAGTAGGTATTACTATTCATAACGGCTAGTTTGATTGGTTATGGTGTGTTATAACTCGGTGTTGCGTACAACACACGCTATCACATTATTCAAAGAGAAGCGTACCGTAGAAGCTTGGGGTGTTACATTATCCCCTCCTTCAAATAATTTCGTCCTAAAAATTTCTAGAATAATTATCACATGAAAAGACTCGGGTGGTTCTTCATCATAAGTTCCTCGGGTTCCCACGTTGCCTCTTCCATCTTATGGTTTCTCCACAAAACTTTTACCAGACGCGTCGTCTGGTTTCTCAGTACTTGTTCTCTCGTATCAAGAATCCTGACAGGCTCTTCACAATAGGACAGATCGGGTTCTAGTTCTAATTCTTCATAGGTGAGTACATGCGTTGGGTCAGGCATGTATTTCCTCAATAGAGATACGTGGAACACATCGTGAACTTTGGAGAGAGTTGGCGGCATTGCCAATCGGTAAGCTACAGACCCAATTCGTTCTAGAATTTCGAAAGGTCTGATATACCTGGGACTCAATTTACCTTTCTTACCAAAACGTATGACTCCCTTCCATGGAGATACCTTCAGGAAAACATGATCACCGACTTGAAATTCCAAATCCTTCCTTCGATTATCGGCATAACTCTTCTGCCTACTTTGAGCTGCTTTGATGTGATTTTGGATTACCTTCACCTTTTCCATCGTTTCCTCCACCAGTTCTAGGCCTAAAAGTTTTCTTTCACCAACGTCATCCCAACAGGTTGGTGTACGACATCTCTTTCCGTATAACGCTTCATATGGTGCCATCTGAATACTCGAATGAAAGCTATTGTTATAGGAAAATTCTACCAGAGGTAAATATTGATCCCACATACCCTAAAAGTCAAGTGAGCAGGATCTCAACATGTCTTCTAAGGTTTGAATAGTTCGTTCTGATTGTCCATCCGTTTGAGGGTGGTAGGCAGTGCTCAAATGAAGTTCAGTATCCAGGGATTTCTGAAGACTCTTCTAGAATCTTGAAGTAAAACGGGGATCACGATCAGAAACAATCAATAGGGTTACTCCATGAAGTCTCACAACTTCATTAATATATAGTCTTGCTAGACGTTCTAGTGGTATATCTTCTCTTATAGCAAGAAAATGTGCTGACTTGGTAAGACGATCAACAATAACCCATATTGCATCATTCCTTCTAGGAGTCTTTGGTAGTACCATGACAAATTCCATTGTAATATTGTCCCATTTCCACTCTGGTATGGGAAGAGGTTGCATGACTCCTCTAGGATGTTGCCTTCCAGCTTTCACTTGTTGACAAACCATACATCTTGACACAAAATCAGCAATCCCCCTCTTCATGTTGTCCCACCAAAAATGTTCCTTCAAATCTCTATACATTTTGGTACTCCCAGGATGTATAGAGAAATTGGAACTATGAGCATCATCCAACAATTCCCTTTTTAGATCAGGTAAATCGGGAACACAAAGTCTCTTCCCAAATTTCAAAATTCCATCTTCATACACAAAGTCTCTCAATCTCCCATCATTCACAGCTTTAATCTTCTTTTTAAATTCTTCATCATCGGTCTGAGAACTCTTAATCCTTTCTAGTAAAGATGGTTTGGAAACCATTTGAAAAAGAATTGATGTTTCTCCTTCCCTGGTTATTCCCATGTCCATCTTCACTAGATCCATGAAAATTGGATCCCTTTCAATTCTCATATTGTTCAAAACTCCATGGCCTTTTCTGCTCAAAGCATCTGCCACCCTGTTTGCCTTCCCCGGGTGGTAGTGTATCGTGCAATCATAATCCTTGAGTAATTCAAGCCATCTCCTTTGCCTCATGTTGAGTTATTTTTGTGAGAAAATATACTTCAAGCTCTTGTGATCAGTATAAATCTCACAATTTTCACCATAGAGGTAGTGCCTCCATATCTTCAAAGAAAAGATCACAGCTGATAACTCGAGATCATGAGTAGGATAGTTTTGTTCATGAATTTTCAACTGTCGTGATGCATAGGAAATAACCCTATCATTCTGCATAAGGACACAACCCAGTCCTTTCTTCGATGCATCACTATAAATAACGAACCCATAATTCCCTGATGGTAGAGTCAAAATAGGAGAATTGACTAATCTTATCTTCAGTTCTTCGAAACATTCTTCACACTCTTTTGTCCAAACAAATTTAACCCCTTTACGTGTGAGCTTCGTTAATGGGTTAGCCAATCGGGAAAAATTCTGGACGAATCGTCGATAATAACTTGCTAAACCAATAAAACTACGTACCTCAGTTATACTTGTAGGTGCTGGCCATTATTGGATTGCCTTGGTCTTAGAAAGATCAATAGAGATTCCATCTTTAGAGACAATATGGCCAAGAAAAGAAATCTCCTGAAGCCAGAATTCACACTTACTAAACTTCCCATATAATTCATGTCTTCTCAGAGTCTTCAGGATAATGCGCAAGTGATTTTCATGATCTTCATAGCTTTTGGAGTATAACAAGATATCATCAATAAATACCACCACAAATTCATCGAGATACTCCTTGAAAACTCTATTCATGATATCCATGAATACAGAGGGTGCATTAGTCAATCCAAAAGACATTACAGTAAACTCGTAATGCCCGTACCTGGTTCGAAATGCTGTCTTCGGAATGTCTTCCTTCTTCACACACAAATGATGGTATCCAGATCGAAGGTCAATCTTTGAAAAGTATTGAGCTCCATGCAATTGGTCAAATAAATCATCAATTCGAGGTAGGGGATACTTTTTCTTTATTGTTATAGAATTGATCTCCCTGTAGTCGATACATAACCTCATAGATCCATCTTTCTTTTTAACAAAAAGAATAGGGGCTCCCCATAGAGAAACACTAGGGAGAATAAATCCCTTATTACTCAATTCCTCTAGTTGTTTCTTTAGTTCAACTAATTCTACAGTGGCCATTCTATAAGGGGTCTTCGATATAGGCCTTGATCCAGGAATCAAATCAATGGAAAACTCAACTTCTCGTTCTGGAGGATGTCCAGGTAAATCTTCTGGAAATACATCTAAAAATTCTTTCACAATAGGTACATCCTCTATTTCAACATTCTTTTCCTCACCCACAGTTATTTCATTCTCTTCCTCCCCAATAATTGAATTTAGTTGAGCTACTGGGGGTGGATCTAAATTAGAATTAGGTGGTGATGATTCTGCTCTAAAGATAAGGTGTTCCTTATCATTATCATCAAGAATCGTAACCTCTTTATTCTTACAATAAATCTTCGCATCATAGTCCAAAAGCCAGTCCATACCAAGAATTATATCAAACTCAATCATAGGTATGACGACAAGATCAGAAGATAAAGAACATTTATGTGCTCTAATGGGGACTGATTCAAAAAAATTTGTTGCAATGATACTTCCCTTAGGAGTTTTAACTGACAACTCCCTTGTTAAATCAAATTGGAAATATATAATTTTCTTAGCAAACTGGGAAGATATGAAACAATGCAATGATCCAGAATCAAATAATGCATTTGATAAACTTGAGGAAACCATTAAATTAGCTGCCACCACGTCTTTCTGAGCTTCTACCTCAGCAGTAGTGATAGCATAAGCTTGGCCTTGATACCTTGGCCTTTTCCGAGGTAAGTTCTCCCGACGTTTAGGACATTAATTTGCATAATGTCCCATCTCCCTGCAATTGTAGCACTGAACATTGGTAGCTTCCTTCTTCCCCTTGCAATCACGAGCTTGGTGGCCTTTTTCACCACACTTGTAACAGACTCCCATTCCCTTCAAGCAAGTACCAGGGTGTTTATTCCCGCATTTACCACAGGATGGATATTCAACCTTTCCCTTATTCCCCTTATTTACATTCCCAAATTGATCAGCAGGTCTCTTCTTCTCTTGCTTTGCTTTAAAGTCATAAGACTTATATAATTCCTTTTCGGTCTTGATAGCACACGAGACAATGTCTTCGTACGATGAAAAGGATTGTGAGACTAATGCTCGATGGAGAAATGGTTTTAACCCATCAAAGAAACGATCAATCTTACTTCTTGGGTTATGTATATAATCTACAGCATACCTTTCTAACCTTGTAAAGTTAGCCTCATACTTTGTGACATTCTCATCCTCCTTTTGTCTCAGACTCAGAAATTGCCTTTCCATATCTGCTCGATGGTCGCGAGGAAAGTATTTTTCTAAAAAAAGATCTTTGAACTCTCTCCATTCCATATTTGATACTTCATCATCTTCCTTCGTGTTTTGAATCAATGACCACCATTGATCAGCATCTTCAGTGAGTCGGTAAACTGCCATGATAACTTTTTCCCTTTCACTACTCCCCAAAGCCTGAAATATTTTCTCTAGGGAAAATATCCATTTCTCAGCTACTAAGGGATTTGTACTCCCATTGAACGTTGGTGGTTTTTGGCTCATGAAGCGATCTAACATTGATCCTCCACGCTGTGGATCAGGGTGCTCCATACGGGTAAGGTTATTATTCATAACCTGAGTGAGTTGTCCCAGTATGGTGATTAGCTGATCGGCACCAGTTGCATCACCAGCTCCACTATAATTATCTTGAGCAGGAGGGAAATCCCTACATGGAGTGCGTGCATTGATACAGTTTCCATTTCTTCCACTAGGTTCCATTTCTAAACAATGGCATAAACTAGATCAATTTATGAATCAAAATACATAATCCCGTACTTATAAAACACTTAACATAAATTGAACTATTTATGGATATAATCCATAATCATAAAAATGTTTTCTTTGAGGAAGTATATACTCATAAACCCTTCATAATGATTTGTAAAGAAAATGAGAGTTATCCTAACCATATCCCCCAGGAGTGTCGTAACCAAGAGTGCAGTAAGGCCCGTTGTCATGCACCAGTTCCTGTTCGAGTCTAGCTCAAAGCGGTGTTTTCGGGTTTTACCCCTAGGTACATCTGTGCCAGAGCCGCCTCTACCTGATCGTATCCAGACAGGGATGTATTTCTCGGAAAACTCACAAAATCTTTACAATACCAAAATTCTAGGAAGTTCTTCTATACTAATCCTCAAAGTTCATCTTAGGTCTACGTGCTCTAATCAGAGTTTATCTAAATCTAGATTCCAAGGTTTGTACTAAACTTCCTCTGATACCAACTGTAATGCCCCAACCCCAGTTACCTAGAGTCGGTGCATTATTACATAACATTGGCATGATCACAAGAAAGATCAAATCTCAAAAGACCCATTGATTTAGTAGCCTTGGAAACACTAGATATATTCACAAAGTTTTACATTACATCATGAAGTGAAAAACTACTACAACAACATATTGTCTCCATAATCCACACTATTATCCACACATAATATCCCTGCAGGTAATTCATAATTTACTTCTTCACTTCCTGGGAAAAATAAAACATAGAAACGGGGTGAGCTCAAATGGCCAGTAAGGATAACAATATAACGGAAACTTTCATAAATAAGAATAAACATTTAAGGCAATGTATAACTAAAACAAAATCATTTTAAACTTGAACTTCAACATAGTATGGAAAAAATAAAATGAAATAATGCCATTTACTTTTTCACATGGATATTCTACTAATCGAATAATCACATGCAATATCAATAACCACTTTCATAATGATGGAATGCATAATGCCAGACAATCATAACCACATAGCCAAGGCCTCGTGCCAAGACTACAAATAAGATTTTGTCAAGGCCTTGTGCCAAGACACTAGTTTATCTCATGAGACCTACCGATGCATCGAGGAGCTATAGCGGGCTCCACCCATTACATGTTAAGTCCAATTCATTCCCATATGAAAAGGTTTAAACATAACATAAACATTCGTATTAAAACTAGCATACGAAATGTCAATACTTTCACCATAAACTATGAATGGTATAAAAATAGCACATCCATAGTCAAATATATCACAAAAACTTCAATACAATATAAAAGTTTTGTATCATAATAAATCAACTTCAAATAAGTGTAAAATCCATCAAAGGATGTTGACATAGATGAAATCAAAACTCTTTTTAGAGAAATATATCTTTCTATTTTTGAAATCATTTAAGAGTCATATATTTAGAAAATAAAACATTTTCTTTGAAAATATTCTTATAATCTTGTAAGGTAAGCTTCAATGATTTTATAACGGCGTAAAATAACCGCACCCGCCGTATAAGTTAAAAAAAACATTCTTACCTTAATTTTTTCGAAAAGGTTAAAAGAACCTTGTTTGGAAAACGAAGGAAAGATTCCTCTATAAAACTCTTATAAAAAGTAAAAAAAGGGTATAAATGACTTTAACCCATATTCTTTTAAATAGTAAAAATGTTTTGAAATACATTTCCAAGATACATGGATGTGGATGATAAAGAGATCCGAGTAGATTATTACGTATAAACAACCTCGGATAATGAAGAGATTGTGAAATAACCCTTACCTTGTAATTTTCATTGGATGGGGTAGGTTAGCCTCCTGTATAATAGTGAAATAATTTTTATTAAATTATACAAGAATCATATATATTAATATGATATCATATATGATCTTTTAACATTGATTTGTTAATAATATCTTAGAATTATCGTCGTTTTGGGTGTTAACTTACTCGTTTTATTTTATATGTTTTGTTACATAAGCCATGTTTGTTATGGATAGGTTGTATCTTATTCATATCCAGAATGATATCAAGTCCTTAAACATCATTTTTAAATCATCAAATGATAATTATACTTGAATGGATATGATGGAGAATGAATCTCATCGCGTTCGTGGAGACGGTAGTCCGTACGTACGCACGAGCGACAATATCATTAAAATAATATATAATTGGATGGTATATCATATATAAAGAATCATTAACATGTTATATTTATTATTTACATGAGTTACACATCATTATTATACCCATCCAAATAATAATATATTGAATAACAATTACGCCACGACGTGGAGACGGTAAGCCGTACGTACGCATGTATGGTGACATGTTATTAAAAGGGTGGATAGAATACTGAATATGGTTGTAAAATATTTATAATAGAATCAAAGTATATATAAGATAATGGAGTTATTATTTTAGAATTTTAATAACAAAGAAAGAATAAGTGGAAGAAGAAAGGAACTTGAAAAGGGGTGGTGAAAACATTACCTCTTCTTCAGGTTCTTCCTTTTGATTTGATCAAAAGGGATCCTTAGGTTGGCTTTTTGATCAAACTAAGGCCTCTAGGTTGTAGTGAGGGAAGTTGGGAGAGTATTTGGGCAGAGATTGGCCGAACCAAAAGGCTTTGAAGGTGTGAAGAAATGAGAAGGAGGAGTGCCCTTTTATAAGAGGGGTGAGGGGCACCTTTGGAAAAGCTAGAAATATTAATTTATAATAAATTCATATTTGGTTTCTAATGGCTCCAAAGTTTATTATTCAAAGTTTAAGGTGGAGATAGGTCAAGAAAAATTCAACCAATAGAATTTAGACAGGTTTGGATTACTATATTAACCTTATATTTTAGTTTTAACTCTTAGTTAATTAGTTTGACATTTACCTTGTCACTTTGTATTTTTATAATATATAGTTAATAAACATACTATATATATCCAAGATACCCCCAAGTGGTACATTAATGATGAACCTATCATGATATAAGTCTCTTGGCCGAACTTTATATTTTTAAGAATTTAATATCAATTAATAATATAATATTTGTTTTAAAAACTCTTTTATGTCAATTTTGACACTATTCAATAATTGATTTTTGTGAAACTCATAACAGAATTATTACTTAGAAAAAAGTTAATTAAATCAATAATAATATGTCATATTATCCTATAAAATTATTGTAATTCATTAAAAGTATCAAATTATATTTATTTGGGTATTTATAATATCAATTATTTTAAATTTTCACTATTATGGGAATTACTGCATCATCATTGTGTCATAAATAAATTAAATTATTTAATCTATAAAAATTATAAATAAAATATCATTATGTAGGAAATCTTTTTATATTTATAATTAATATTTATAGTCGAAAAACCAACATATATAACCCTATGTAAAAATTGTTTTTCTAAAAGATATATGCTTGTGTCATTTTTTTATTCATTTTAACTTAATTAAAATAAAGTGTCCCTATCACCTACAAGTGGCTCCATGGGGTCCCAAAATAGACCCAAAGATGCCTATGGTCTAACATGTATCAACCAATAATGTTAGGACACGTTTTAGGGTAATTTATTATTATTATAATATTATTTTTAACCCTTATTTATCGGATTTACCCTTAACCATGGTAAATAAAATATTTACCGCAATAATTATTCAAAATGTCTAAAAATAAAAGTTACCTATTTACACAATTTGAACATCCTGATTCCAAATATGGAATACATTTTTCCAAATTCAAAACACATAAGTGGCAGAAATTAATTTAAAATTAATTCCCGTTGTTAAAACAAAAAGCGTGTTTTTAAGAGATAATAACTATCAAAAGATTGGCACTTGTTTATGTCCGGTTTAATTGTAAAATTATGTCCAATGACCAACATTATATTAAATGGTAAAAATATATTCTAAATATACTTTAAAACCACTCAAATTCATAATTTATCACTATTAATTATTTTAATTAAAAAAATTTATTTTTAATTAAAATTTTGTAATTTTCACTATTCATCAAAATATTAAAGTTATCCGAAAAGTACCAAAATTTCACCTTAGGCTAAATTCGATATTCCGAATCCAAAAATGAAGTCCATTTTGAAATATAAAATATATATAATTTCAAAAAGTAGGTATTACTATTCATAACGGCTAGTTTGATTGGTTATGGTGTGTTAGAACTCGGTGTTGCGTACAACACATGCTATCACATTATTCAAAGAGAAGTGTACCGTAGAAGCTTGGGGTGTTACAATAAGTTTTATGAAAAGGTCACTAAATTTAACTTAATGATTCAAGAAGCTACATTTCTAAAACATGTTATTTCTAATAAAGGAATTTCTATAGACCATGATAAGTTAAAGTCTGTTATGTCTTGGGAGATACATAAAAACGTTTCTGAAAATTTAATCTTCCTTGGGTTAGCCAGATATTACTAGAGTTTCATTTAGAACTTCTATATGTTTTATGCACATATGATGTCATTGACTTGAAATAGAGTAAAGTTTGAATGGAATGATGTATTTTAAGAAGCCTTTTAATTTCTAAATAAAATATTTACTCTCACATCAATTATTGTTTTTTATGAACTAGGTGATGACTACATGGTGTATTGTAATGATTCTAGAGTAATTTTAGGATTTTCTCTTGTACATGGAGATCAAGACACAATGTATGGATGAATCCAATTAGAACCACATGAGAAACATTATCCCATGAATAATTTGGAGTTATCTATAGTCTTACACACTCTAAAAAGTTAGATAAATTATATTTTCAGTGAGAAGTTCATGGTATATAGTGATTACAAGAGTTTTATGTACAACTTATGATAGTGATATCTCAACTTGAGATAGTGAAGGTGGGTTGAGTAACCTTAAAATTTTGATTTTTAACTCTCATATACACGTGGAAAAGGGAATGTTATGGTTGATGTTTTTTATAGGAATAATTCAACTCAAGTTAAGAAAACTAAACAATAATTTCAATTGATGGTCATTGTAGAGCGGTACAAGTCCCTACCTCAAGGAGAGGTGGAGACATTATTTTATAGATAGAGGAAAAGATTTACAAATTGGAATAATCTTATGTGGGACTAAATACTGTTTACCCATAAATATAATAAAATGGGTTTAACACTTCCCCTCAAGCTAGTACATGATATCTTGGAAAAGAGTCCCACAAAAAAAGAAATAAGACACTAACAATGACCACACACACTCTCCCTTAAGCTGGGTCACTGATGCAGTTGATTCCCAACTTGGTATAGAGAGTTAATTCAAGCTCTCAGAAGGCCTTTGGTGAAAATATTGGCAAGATGATGAGCTGTCATAATGCAGATAAAACTAACATGGTTATATTTGAGGTGATGATGAAGAAAGTGGAAGTCCACCTCGATATGCTTCATGAATTCATGGAAGATAGGATTGGAAGAAATCATCATGACTGTCTGATTATCACATCAAATATGAGCAGATGACTGTGGTGAGAAACCAATCTCACAGAGAAGATGGCGAAGCCAAATAATTTCAGTAGTGACTGTGGCCATCACACGGTATTCTAATTCAGCATTGGACCAAAATCCAATAGTCTATTTCTTACTATGCCATGAGATTAAGTTCCCTACCAAAAAAATGGAAAAGCCAGACGTAGATTTCTGTGTAGCTAAGCAGTCAGCATCACATAAGACTTCAAAATATTATGAGGATCATGATGTGAACACCAAAGACCATAGACATAGTCTTTCTTAATGTATTTTGAACAGTGAAGGATGTCCCACTAAGATTTGGTTGGATGTTCCATGAATGGGATAACCTTTATAAAAACGCATGCAATGTCTAGATGAGTCATTATGAGATAATTGAGTTTTCCCACAAGATGACGGTACCTCTCTGGGTGAGAATATGATTTCTTGATGTCATAAAGAGACCATTCCCCAGGCTCAAGAGGAGTGTCAACAATAATTTCCTAAGTCAAACCAACATCCTGTAAGATATCCAATGTAGAATGGTAAACCGCCTTACCTAAAGGTGAGGTAGAGACCTTCTTTTATAGATTGATAAAAAGGAATACATATAAGAGTATTCCAATGTGGGAATCGAAAATATTACAAATAATAAAAGAGGGTTTAACACTCCCCCTTAAGCTGGACATGCCCAGCTTGGACCACGAGTCCCACAAAAAGAAAGATGACACCAGAAAAGACCAGACACACTCCCCCTCAAGCTGGGTTGCAGATTCTGTGGATGCCCAGCTTGGAAATGAGTGAGGTTAGGCGAGCCCCTAGGATACCTTTGGAGAAGATGTCAGTAAGATGGTCCATTATCAGGATGTGGCTAAATCTGACATGATTTTTCCCAGGTGGTGTTGAATAAAGTGGAAATCCACCTCAATATACTTTGTACATTCATGGAATACAAGATTCGAAGAAATCTTGGTGGCTGCCTGATTGTCACACCAGATGTGAGTAGATGTCTTCTGAGGAAATATAAACTCTAGGAGGAGTTGTCAAAGCCAAAGGATATCTATAGTGATGGTGGCCATGGAACGATACTTAGACTCCGCAATAAATTGGGAGACTGGAATCTGTTTCATGCTGCACTAAGAGATGATGTTTCCTGCTAAGAACACGACAAACCCAGAAGTAGATTTATGGGTAGAAAGAAAACCAGTATAATCAGAATCACAGAAGGCCTCAATATTCTGATGAGCATGGTAAGAGTTGTGAAGACCATAGGCAGGGTCTCGCTTGATGTATTTGGCAATGCGGAGTACAACATCCCAATGAGAGGTGGTTGGATGCTCCATGAATTGGATAACTTTTCCAACAACATAGACAATGTTGGGATGGATCATGGTGAGATAGTTGATTTTTCCCACTAGTCGATGATATCGCTATGGGTGTGAATACAGTTCTCAAGATTCATAGAGATACCATTCCCCAGGCTCGAGAGGAGTGTCAACGACGGTGGCTTGTGTCATCCCAACATCCTGTAGAATATCCAAATCATATTTCAGTTGGAAAAGGAATATTTTTCCCGGAGAATGGATGACCTCTATTCCAAGGAAGTATGTGAGAGGGCCAAGATATTTGGTGTGGAAGTGCTGGTGAAGATACCCCTTTAGGTGAGCAATACCATCAGAGTCACTCCCCATGATGATGATATCAACCACATACACAACCAACAGGATGCAGTTGGTGGATATTTCGTCCTATAGAACATGATGTGATCCTTCATACTATGGGAGAACCCAAAGTTGGTGACGACGGTGCTGAATTGGCCAAACTGAACATATGGAGACTACTTGAGACTGTATAGAGAGTGGAGTAGTCGACATACATGGGACCCATAATCGGAGGTTCAAAATCCAGGGGGCTTCTATAGATAAACCTTTTCCTCAAGAAATCCATGGAGGAAGACATTTTTGACATCCATTTGATGAAGCAGCTACTAATGATGAGCAACCAAAGAGATGGATAATCAAACTGATGTCATCTTGGAAACTGGAGAGAAGGTGTCAAAATAATCAACACCATATGTTTGAGTAAATCCCTTGGCCAAAAGCCAGGATTTGAGTCGATGGAGAGTGCCATTGACATTCATACGGACCATGTAAATCCATTTTCTTCCGACCGCCTGTTTACCGATAGGGAGGGGAACCAGATATCAAGTATGCTTATCTTCTAAAGCCTACAATTCATCTCTCATCGCTTGAAACCACCCCGGATGAGATTTGGCCTCACTAAATATGCGAGGAATAGATATTGTCTCCAAAGATAACAGACCTCTATATGAATATGTAAATAGAGGATTGTTTTGGCAAGAATGAGTAACTTTTCATAGTGCAATGGGTAGGTCATCCGATGGCGGTGCAGGGGAATTCGATGAAGTTGGGACAATGCTCTCCTCAGCCTAGATGGGGGGCATATTCGATGGGTGATGGGATTAGACCGTACCAAACTGGTGATCAACATGAGGTAGCACCAGAGGAGGATGGATGATGAGTGGAAGACAATCATCAATTCTAGAATTTGGATGGGGAGAGGGAAGTGAGAATGGAGAACTCTCAACAAATGAGACATCAGTAGAGGTGATATAACACTATAGGTCTAGAGAGAATCACCAGTATATGTGATAAGTGTGTGAATATCTGAGGAATATGTAGCAGAGGGATTTGGGAGAGAGTTTGGAGTGGCTGGGACAAGTTTCATGGACATAAAAGGGACATCCAAATACACAGAGTGGAAGTGAGTGATGAGGGAGAGAGGAGAACAGAGTCCGAAAAAGAGTCTCTCCCTAAAGGATAGAATAAGGGAGTCAGTTTAGGAGGTAGGTGACAGTCAGGATGACATCGGTCCAAAAGTGGAGTGGAACCTACATGTGGAATAGGAGAGCACGAGTAGTCTCCAAAATATGATGATGTTTTTGCTCTGCCACTCCATTCTACTGAGGTGTATTAGGACATGATGTCTGATGAATGATGTCGTGATCCTTGAGAAACTACTGAAAGGAAGTAGATAAATATTCCTATCCATTGTCAGAGCAGAGAAATTTGATAGAGGTGGAGAATTGAGTATGAATTTCATCGTAAAAGTTATGAAAGGTAGGAAGTACTTAAGACCGATCATGAAGCATGTAAAGCCATTTCATATGGGAGAATTCATCAATAAAGGTGATATAATAGCTATAACTGGACTGGCTCGGAACCCTACAAGGACCCCATACATTAGTATGAACAAGATCTAAAGGATTCACTACCCTTGGTTCCTGTCGAGGAGTATATGTTACCCGATGATGTTTAGCTAACTTGCAGAATTCACAATGGAAGGATAGGTGGGAACTAAATTGGGGGAACATTTTATGTAGGATAGAAGCTGGTGGATGACCAAGATGAGAATGTAGGTCAAGATCATGGGATGAGGTGGATGAGAAAGCGAGATATGGTGGGGTATCAAAAATATACACCCCATTTCGAAGATGACCTCAACTAAGATCCCAATTCGTCGTCTGCTTCTGAAAAACAACACCAGAAGAAGTAAAAGTAATAATACAATTTAAATATTTGTTGATCTTACTGATGAAGAGAAGATTAAATGGACTTTGATGAATATGAGCAACAAAATCTAGGTGAATAGACGAGGTCATGTGGCATGTGCCAAATCCAACGATGGGGATTATTAATCCATTTACAATAGTAATTTTAGAGGTATAGGTGTACAGATGATAGGTAGTGAATGTACCCTGTGAGATGTTCCGATGCACCAGAGTCTAGCATCCATGTTGTCTGTTGTTGAGATACACTGGCAGTAGAGCCGTCAGTCTGAGCAATGGGGGCTGGAGAAGAGGATGATGACACAATCACCTGATAAGATTGCATCTTAAGTGTCTGTACAGATTCATGAATGAAGAACGATGTTTTTGATTGGAAATTATAACATAGAGAAGAGTTGGTGGGCTAGGGAAATTCCAAGTAGGGTGGGGGCCAGGACGTCACCATAAGAGGTGGGTTGTGAAACTATGAAGAAGGTGGGATCTGGGAAACCGTAGGAGGCGGGCTAGGAGTGGCTAGCAGGGAAGATCCGAGATGCATTGAGGCCGAGAGTCAGCAAGAGGAGGTTGGCCAAGAGGTGCAGAAAGAGATACTTCGCGCAGGAACTGTGAGCTGCAGAAAGTGAGATCGATATGTGGAAGAGGTTGGGATGCCGTAGGGAGATGCTGCAAGGAGGCAGGGCAGGTTGAAGCCGGGAGGTTGATTCGAATGAAGCCGAGATGCGCCACTGCAGATGGGCCATGAGGCAGGGCATCCGTCTTTGTGCATAGAAGGTAGGGATGGGAGAGGTGCCATCATGCTGGAGACCAGTCGACATGAGACAGCGGTGGCGGGAGGGGCATCACACTGGAGACCGGTTGACGGGAGGCTGTTGTGGTAGGAGGGGCGTCGTGCAGGTGGCCGTTCGACGGGAGGCTGCCGAGCAGGAGGGATAGAGAGGGTGGTCGAGCTAGTGGGGTCAGAAAATGGGGGTGGGGGGTCACCAGGATTACTGCAAAGGAGCCGTGGGAGGGCAGGACACCGTCAGGGTGGAACCCCATTGGGGCAGTGCGCAGCCACTGTGAGGGAGGGAGGAACTCCATCAGGAGGGACGGGGGCACTGGGATGCATCATGACAGAGGGGAACAGAGATCCAGGAGCAGTGCAGAGTGGTGGCTAGGTCGACAGGATGCAGTGAGATGGAGGGGAGATGGGAGCATCGCCGGGAGGGAGCCACAGAAGGCTGGATGCGAGGAGAGTGATGCCGTGGGAGTGAGGGGCCACTTGGAATGGGCAGAAGGGAACTGCGGAGAGTGGAGGAGGCATGGATAGGTGATGGGAGGAGGCACCATTCAGGATCACCTGGAGGCAAGGAAGGCCATTTGGAACATGATGGGAGGAAGTGGCATCCGGGATCAGGTGGGAGGAAAGAGCTGCGTCTAGTCGTCAGGATCGCAACGGGAGGGCACTGGTGGTTCAGGTGCACAGAGCACAGGTGAGAACTGCTGAATAAAACCAGGAGGAGGGTGGAGGTGGGGTCGGAAAAAACCGGGAATCTCCAGGGGAGTTTCTCGCAACCCTAGATGGGTTAGAGAAAAAAAGAGGGAGGGTTCAGATTAGGAAATACCCTTTGATACCATGAAGAATGGGAAACCGCCTTACCTCAAGGGGAGGTAGATGCCTTTTATAGATTGAGAAAAAGGAATACATACCATATTATTGTGATGTGGGACTCGAAAATACCCAAAATAATAAAAGAGGGTTTAACATCCAAAAAATATTTCTATTGGAAAAGAAATATAGTGTCTGGTGAACAGAAGACCTCAATGTTGAGGAAGTATGCCAGAGGATCTAGATCTTTGGTTTGAAATTATTTTTGAAGATACACCTTTATATGGGTGATTCCATTTGAGTTTCTTTGAGTTATAATGACATCATCAACATAGAAAACCAACAGGATACAACTGGAGGACGTCGTGTAGTAGAAGACAATGTGGTCCTTTATACTTTGAGATAGAACAAATGTAGTGATGATAGTGTAGAATCTTCCATACCATTCACGAGGAGACTGCTTGAGTCCATATACAAAGCTACCAAGTTGACAAACATGAGAATTGTCTCCTGAGGAATGGAATCTAGGAGTTTGTTGCAGATATACCTCTTCTTCAAAAAAAAACCATGTAGAAAGGCATTTTTGACATCAAGTTGATGAAGATGACAATGATGATAAGTAGCAAGAGAGATGGATAATCAGACATATTCCATCTTCACAATCGGATAGAAAGTATCAAAATAATCGACACCATATGTCTTAGAAAATCCTATTGTTATAAGTTTGGTTTTAAGGTGATGGAGAGTGCTATCTGTATTGAGGTGTACCGTATAAATCCATTTGCTACCGACTACCTGTTTACCTACTATAAGGGGGACAATATCTCAAGTATTATTTTCATCCAGAGCTCACAATTAATCCCACATTGCTTGAATCTACCCAAGGTGATATTTGGCATTGCCAACCATATGAGGAATAGATATCATCTCCAGAGTAGAAAGACCTCTATATGAGGATGTGTAAAGATCAGTATTCTAGAAAGAACAAGTATCTTTTCGCAATGCAATGGGAAAGTCATTTGTTTCCAGAGCAGGAGCGTCGAACGAAGTTGGGGAGATGGTGTCCTCGGTATGGACGAGGGGCATATTTTATGGGAGATGAGATTAGACAGTTCCAAATTGGTGATCAACAGAGTGGGACATTTGAGGCAGAGGTGGGTGGATGATGAGAGGTTGACAATCATCGAAGGAGGTGTCTAAATGGTAAGAGAGAGGAGAAAAAGGAGAGATCTCAACAAAAGATACATCATCAGAGATGATATAACATCGTATGTCTGGAGAGAAACATCAGTATTCGTGATGAGTGTGGGAATATCCAAGGAAGATGCAATATAGGGATTTGAGAGAAATTTTGAGGTTGAGACAAGTGTCACAGACATAACAAAGACACATAAACACATGGAGTGTAAGTGGGTGAGGAGGGAGAAAGGAGAATAAAGCCAAAAAATGAGTCTCCCCTTGAAGGATAGAATAAAGAAGGTGATTTATGAGGTATATAGTAGTAAGGATGACATCCCCTAAAAAAAGAAGAGGCACATGTATGTGGAATAAGAGGGCACAAGTAATCTCCAGAATATGATGATGTTTACGCTCGACCACTCTATTCTAATGAGGTGTATCGAGGTAGGATGTCTGATGAATGATGCCTTTATCCTTGAGAAACTACTGAAGGGAAGTGGATAAATATTATCGGACAATGTATGAGCAGATAAATTTAATATCTTTGAATAATTGAGTGTAAAATTCATGCTAAAAGGTTTTGAAAATATCACAGACCTCAGAATGATCACGAAATAGATATATCCATGTTATCCAAGAGTAGTCATCAATAAAGGAAACATTATAACTGTACCCTGACTAGTTATGAACATTTCAAGAACCCTATACCTTGGAATAAACAAGGTTGAAAGGATTAATTTCATGTGTTTCCAATCGAGGAACATACATCACCCGATGATATTTAACAAACTTTCAGGATTCACAATGAAAGGAAATGTGTCGACTGAATTGGGGGAAAAAATTATGTAAGAAAGAAGCCGGTGGATGGTGATTATGTAAGATGGAAGCCAGTGTATGACCAAGGTGAAAATGTAGGTTGATGGCACACGTAGAGGTGAATGAGCAAGCAAGGGATAGTAGAGTATCAAACATGTACACCCCGTCACTAAGATGACCTCTACCAAGTTCCCGATTCGTTGACCGCTCCTGAAAAACAACACCAGAAGATGTAAAAGTAGTAATAAAATCTAAGTCTTTTGTGAGTTTACTTATGGAGATAATATTAAAAGTACTGTGAGGAACATGAGCTACTGAAGCCAGGTGAATAGACGAAGTCAATGAGCATGTTCCAAATCCCAAAATAGGGATTGTTGATCCATCGTCAACAATAATTGTAGAGGCACCAATATACAGATGATAGGTAGTAAACATACCTAAATATCTTGTGAGATGTTTAGACACACCAGAGTCAAGAATCCAAGTTGTCAGTCTATGAGATAAAAATGAGGTAGGGCCACCAGTCTAGGCAATGGTGGCTAGAGAACAGGAAGGTATAAATGAAATATCCTCCTTTGAGAGTGTTAGTTTATGATGAATACTAGATGATGATGAGGATAAAGACATGTTTGGGTATGCAGAGTGTACGAGGGAGGGGGGAGACCTTGTGGGAGGACCAATAACAGAGTACAGGACAACCACACAGGTGGATGCACGAATGTGGTGATGGAGCGTGGGGATGCTATGCAGGAAGGTCGAAAATTGAGATGAGGGGGCTTCCTTGTAGGAGAGCCAGCAAACGAAGGCACATGTGGAGATGCACGGGAATGCCAGCGATAGGGGCACGGGTGAGACATGCGAGAGAAGGGCCACCGGATATCGCTCGTCACTTAGGGAGGCAAGGCACTTAATGGGAGGGGGGACTGATGCTCAGGGGGATGCCGGGAGTTGATGACCAGGTAGTTGCCGATGTGGGAGGTGACGACATGACACAATGATGGTGGATGGCGGGGAAGATCTTTCGGGAGGGAGTAAAGCCAATAGGGGGATGACCGCATGATCATAGGTGCTCACTTTGAGGCTCTCACGATGGAGTGATGGATTACTGCAGAAGAGGCTTGCGCACAGGCGGGCCGACAAGAGGCGGAGCTTCCGTAAGAGGCCAAAAAAGGGAGGCAGGATGTCTGCAGGTGGGAATTGGACACAGTAGTGCGTAGTGAGGGAAGACCTTTTGAGGGAGGAGCCGACGACCGGAGGGGCCACAAGGGTGTGAAGGGAGGGGACAGAAGGGTGCACAGGGAGGGTCGCACAGAGGAAGGTAGGGTTGTTGGGTATCTCTTGCAGAGTGCTGTCATGCCCGTAGAGGGACGTTGTACAAAAGGCGGGGCCACGATGATCTATCATGCTTAGGAAGGCAGGTCCAATGGGTCTCTGTCTCAAAGGGACTTCACGCTTGTAGAGGGAAATCATGCTCGAGGAGGGTCTTCGTACGCATAGGCGTGGCTGGTGGACAGGGGAGGAAGCGCTCCAAATTGGATGATGCTGGAGGAAGTGCTGCTGCTGGTTGGGGTTGATGGACTGGAGTGGCAGGAATAGGTAGCCGCGACTCACAAGGGGTGTTGGGGTGGAGAGGGCTGCCGCTGCCATGCAGGAGGGGTCAGACAAAAGAGTATAAGAGGATTCATTAGAAGGGGGAATGACAGGGCTCTAGGATAGAAGGCACAGTCGGGGCCGATCAATGAAGTACCGAGATAGCTGCACAGGGAGGAGACGTCAGGAGGGAGTTGTCGAGAGGGAGCTACAGGAGGAGGTGAGACTGTCGCAGAGGGACAAAGGGCTGCGGGCGGGAGGAGCCTCATTAGAGGGTGGAGTACAACAGATGGGGGGGGGGGGGGGGAATTATCAGGAGTCACTGTTTGATACCATGTAGACCGGTACAAGTCCCTACCTCAAGGGAGGTGGAGACATTCTTTTATAGATAGAGGAAAAAATTTAAGAGTCAGAATAATTCGATGTGGGACTAAACATCCTTTACCCAAAAACGCAATATACTGAGTTTAATAGTCATGTTAGCTAATTTCTATTTCTAAATGGATGTTAATGAGAAAAATGTACATATACATAGATTTAATGTTATGCATACACTATTAGATCAATTTAAATAATCATAATTGTTTGAATCTGAGTTTAATGGGATTCGTGACACTATAAATTGAAGGGAGACCACTAACAAGTGGATCATGAAATCATAATTGATTATTTATTTTATAGGATGCATGGTAGTTCTTATAAATTTATGAAAATATGTTATGGAGAACTTTTATCATTCAAGTTGGGGGATATATCATAGAATTTAAAAAATATACCATGATATCCGGTGTATATTTTGGTGGTTTGGTATAAAGAAGGTGATAAATGAGTGTTTTTTGATATTTTATATGTCCACTGGTAAAGGAGAATCCTAAATAACTAGTAATGTGGAACTGTGAAGAAATTTTCCATGGAGTTTTTTATTGGATCTGTTAAATAACCTTAGGAATGAAATTATTTTAGTAGCAGTGGATCTACAAATAAAATTACTGCATTTTTCTCTTATTAAAAAAACACATCCAGTTAAAGATCTTGGTTTGTTGTATGTTAATAAGATTTTAGGCTTCATGTAGTTCCAAAGTCTACCATCTTAGATAGAGATCCTTATTTCACATCAAGATCCTAAAAAGGATTTCAGAATATTATGAGTATTTAGTTGAAGATGAGAATGACTTCTCATCCATGGACTGATAGATTAAAAAAGTGAGTTATATAGATTTTGGAAAATATGTTTTGGGCATACATGCTTAAATTTGGAAGATCTTAGGAAAATCACCTATATTTGGTAGATTTTTTCTATAATAATAGTTATCAATCTTTGATCTATATTCCATCATTTGAGGCTTTGTGTGGCCAAACCTATTGATATCCACTGTCTAAGATTGAGATGATAAAAAACACTCATTCGATTGAGTTTAGTATTTGAGACAATGAATCAAATTAAAGTGATTGGATTATATGTAGATGACATAGGGTTGATATAAATCTCATACAAATAATTGAAAATGAAATTTAAAGTTTGATGTTGTAGATCACATATTATATTGAGTTTCTCATATATTGGGAGACTATTGACTCAGGAAGAAATGAATGTTAGTACCATGACATTTATGTCCTTTTAAGATTATGGAATAAATTAGAAAAGTGACATATCGATTGATGTTACCTCAATACTATACATAAATTCACAATTTCTTTCATGTTTCTCAATTGAATCAATACCAACCAAACCCATATCATATTTTGGATTAGAACATGGGTAGTTAGTTGTCAAATAATACCTATATAGAGGAAATAATGGAAATTTTGTATCAATGAGAAAAGATTAAAAGGGAATAAATTATTCCTTCAGTGAAAGTTTTATGATAACATGGAATGGTTGAAGAAGAGACTTGAGAGAGAAAACCATATACAAGAGTAGTGAAACAAGATGTTTTTGAGAGATACAATAAATTTATAATGGTGGAAATTATTATTTTGTAGAAAATTATAATATCATAAAATTATTATGTGACAATTTATTTGTGTTTTAGTTTATTTTGAATTGAAATAGAGATTCGAGATGATATTTGGGAATTGTATAGGTTTTTCATGATTAAATAATTGTGCATGGATCATATATTTTTAAAAAATAAATGCAATAACCAATGCATGGTTAAGTGGATGGTTAAATAAATTTTTATATCAATGCTATATTTTAAAAAAATTGGATAATAAAGAATGGAAAAAGGATGCATGCTTAAATATCTGTGTATATAGACCATGTATTTAGGGAAAATTATAGTTTTTTTCTAAAATTACTATATTGACTTTGTTGAACCACATTAAGACCTTAAATATACCTTGATTGGTTTTAGGGAGTATATAGGTTGGTTTTATATCCCCTCTTCTATTTTTGGATAAATCTATCTTAAGTATTAGGGTGATTAGTGATGGATCAAAGGTTAGAACTTTGATCATCTATTTTCTTAAATCTCTTTGTATCCCTCTCTCCCTTCTCTTAGAAAATAGAATTTAAGGATGTTGGATTTAGAAAATAATGGATCTAGTGTTTAATAGGGGATCCTTTTTGATAGGTATTGAGGGATAAATACTCTTTATAAGATCTTATTTGTGATTCTAAGGGTTTCTAAGATAATAAATCTAGGTAGATGAAATTAATTTTTTTTACCATTTTGTTCATACATAATTGTGCTGTTGATTAATTTTTAAATAGTTATTTGTTTTATGATGATTGATTTCTGGAAAATAATATGTGTTTATTTTTGGAAATAATGGTTTTGGGAAAATGGGTATTTTTTTTTGAAAAATTAGGGATTTTTTTATCTGCCATATTTTTTAGATCAAAATTTAATGATTTTTATTTAAATTATTTATCTTCAAATTGATGATTATTTAATGTTGAATTAATTGAGAATAAATCATTTATATTTAATTTAAATATTGATTAATCAATTTTATTAATTGATACTTGGGGTTTTTTTATTACATAGTCATTTATTTAAATTAAAAATGAAAATTTTGATAAAAATCTATTGTTTTGGTGAAAGGGACTTTTTTTGAAACTATTAAATCAAGAATGTGGTGGGTAATTATAGTAAATGGTTGGCCATTGTGTGTAATAGTGTGAAAAATGATATAAAAATTAGGTTGAAAGGGATAACCATATTTCTATACTTTGCAGGCTATTGATGTAGTTATATTAGAGGATGAATGTATATATAAGTAATGAATTTGTCTATACATTGGGTTGAGTGAGTGAAAAATCATTCTAGTTGAGTTTTAGTCACTAGATAGTTGATTCCCTCCTTGACCTGGATGCTCAAGTTATTCCTAGAAAATTTATGTTTTTTAGTGAATTATTTTGATAGTACGTTGTCAATGTTTTGGAAACCAATGAATTTTTCAAAGTTGATTTAAAGTGGGAAACATGATTTTCCTAAAATAAGTTTTTTAGGAAAATAAGCTACAAACTTGTTTTGGTTTTGAAAAAACGTATTTTGAAAAGAACTTTTCTTATACCATGTTTAGTGAAATTAGTTGTTTGGAATGTTTAATTTCTTTCATTATTAGAAATAGATTTAATTTTTTTACATATAATTAACATTTCATTTTAAATTTACTTAAGCATAGAAATACATTAGAACCATCGAGGAAATGATGATCAGTTTTTTATAGGCCCACTATATGTGTATGTTGATATATATGTAGTCCTTGCTGACTATGATATTGGTAAGATAGATACATTGTTTTTTACTAGCTGCAATTCATAGATTCTATGATGTAGATGCGGTGAGGGAGTTTTTAGAGGACTCTATATGGAGATTGGCGGTCTACTATATTTCTTTTGGTTTGATTTTATGAAACTAGTTTAGTCATTTCCACCTGGCATCCTTACTTGTATTTCTATTATATCAAATTTTTTGGTTTTGAATTAACAATGTTTTAAAGTGTGTTAAATGTTTATTTGGAATGACATACTTGGTTGAGTTTTCTCCAGTGAGGGAAAAACATTATACAAAAGTTTTATTTTAAACTTAACTCCAGTTTCCAGTTGCTGGTGACCAGTGATTATGAATGATTCCATATGGAGATCTTGACTCAGGTGTCGAGATATGGTCATTTAAGTAGGGGTGTTATGAGATTACATTTTTATATAAATGTTATACATTTTTACAAACATTTCTACCAATATATATATATTTTATATATAGTAATATTTAAATTTATAAATGTTTTGAAAAAATTTATGCTAATATATATATAAAAAAACATTATTTATATTTTTTTACACTAAATTTATAAATTAAAAACAATTCATAAATAACATAAATAGACATATAAATGTTATGTCAGTATTTATTCTAAATGTTCTATAAACATTTATACTAAATGTTATGTAAACATTTTTGCTAATTTTTCTTGAATATTTATACTCAAGAGAGTAAATATTTATCCAAAAAATTCCATGAACATTTATACCAAATATTTTGTATTTTATATCCACAGAATATACACAAAAATAAATATTTTGTGTTAATTTTGTGAATAATTTTTTATAAATGATCAATAGATTGTTTTATTTATAAATTCTAAATGGAATGAGTTTTATATAAATGTTCATTAGAAAATTTTTTATATACAAATGTACTATAGAAAGTTATATATATATATATATATATATATATATATATATATATATATCATTACAAATTTTTCAATCATTTTATCGCAAAAAAATAAGGATCCTTCAGAAATAATATTTTTGATGGGATTATAATCCCATTAAAAATAAATAAAATAAATTAAAAAAATTAAAAATTATAAAAAACCATTCATACAAAAAATAATAAACATTTAACTCTCTATAAGTTTATCCAAAAAAACATAATATTTTTTTATCTATTTATTTTTTATTAATATTAATATTTTTTTTATTTCTAATATATTTTCTAATAAATAAGTAATTTTTGTGATATGTTAATAGTCTCTATAAATGAATAAATTAAATTCAAATTAGTTTTACTTAAGATTTACTAAAATTTAACTAGTTTTTAATTTTTATTATAAAATTAAAAATATTTTATAAAATAATAATACTTAAGTTGTTTCAATAATATTTTATTTGTTTCCAATATTATGGATATAATCCTATATAAAATAAAAAATATTTTATTAGTTTTCAATAATTATTAAGTAGTTTTTATAATATTTTATTATTTTTTAAAACATTTTATTAGTTTTTATAATATTTTAGTTTTCAATGTTAGTTTTCAATATTGGGTTTTATAATATTTTATTAGTTTTCACACCTTGCATTGGTACAAGTGGTTTGTCTAGGTTGGGCATAGGGTGCACGTCCTAGGTTCAAAATTAGGATTTATTACATTTGTGTGTGTGTTCTAATATACATTGACTATATAAAATACAAAAGTTTTATTAGTTTTCAAATTACTAATTTATTATTATTTAATATTTTATAAATTTTTATAATATTAGTTTTAAAATTTAAAATAATAAATTAAATCTTATAAATATTAGTTTTTTAATTTTTTGTTTTCATTTTTTAACTAATCATTATGAATTTAAAAAAATGACATAAATTATTAATAATTAAATAGTTTTAGTAATATTTTTTTAATTATTTATAAATGTATAACTTAAATTAAAATTAAATTAAAAAATATTTTAATAATTCTTTATTGGGATTTCTTATTAATGATTTTCTAAAAATTTTATGGACTATTTTCTAAACTTTTATTAGTTTTTTTATTTTTTATTTTAATTTTTCTTTATTTAATTAGATTTACTAATTTATAATACTATTTACTATTTATTAATTATTTTTATTAAAATATTAATACATTTAATTATTTACCCTTAATTTCATTTAACTTAGTATAATATTATTAGTTAAATATTATTAATAATTTACTAATATTTTATTGGTTTTTATCATTTATTTAATTTCATATTTTTCTTCAATATAAATTACCATTTTTATTAAAATATTAGTATTTTTTAATTATTTATTCATTAATTCTATTAAATTTATACTTTTCTTTCATTGTTTGTATTTTTTAATATTTTATAGGTTTTTATAAATGTATAACTTAAATTCAAATTAATTTATCTAATATTTTTCTCATATTTTATTAGTTTTTATTACTAATATTTTTCTAATAATTAAATTCAACAGTTGCTAATATTTTATTATTTTTTTCTTTTCTTATTATAATTTTTTCATTTAATTTAATAAATTTTAATACATTTTACTAATTTATAATACACTATTATTTATTAATTTTTACTTTTATTAAAATTTTAGTACTTTTTTGTTTATTTATTTTCCTAACTCTATTAAATTTCTTTTTTCTAGTACTATTTCTAATATTTTATTAGTTTTTATAAATATATAACTTAAATTCAAAATAATTAGTCCAATATTTTAATAATATTTTATTTGGTTTTCTTGCTAATATTTTTGAAATAATTTAATAATTTTCTTTGATATTCGATTTATTTTTATTTTCATTATAATTTTTTTAAATTTAATATTTTTTACTAAGTTTTTTCGGCTTATAATTCAATTTACCAATTATTAATTATTATTATTTATTAATTAGACTTATTTATGTTTGTTATTTTATTACATTAAATTACCACCAAATAATTTAGAAATTAAAAAAATCAAAAAAATAAATATCTCACCTCAAAATAATTGAATAAAAAGAACCGATAAATTATCTTACAATAACACACAAAAAAAATAAATAAATTTTTTAAAATAGTTTTAAAAAATAAATCTTTATTGAATTAAAAATGGCTAAAATGGAAATCTGATTGTTAGATTTGTTTTTAGGGAGTTTTCCTTTAAATCAAAGAGAAATTGGGAGAAAAACTTGGTTTTGTGATAGTAGATGTTTGGGGTGCACAAATATTTGTAGTTAATTTTCTTACAAAGGACAGTTGTGACAATGTAAATTCCATTACTAATAATTATCTATGATGGAAAATCGTGATGAATTCCATTAATTGTGAGGGTATTTGTGATATATTAAGTATTTCTCTCAAATAATACATAGCCATATTTAACTTATCCCACGTTTTTGTGTAAGTATTTGTCTGCTACTATATTTTATATATTTTTAAGAGATTAATTATGATAGATTAATGAATTTATCACAGATAATACCCACTACAAAATTTATTTTTCCATTGCAAATGAATTTTTCTTGTGGAAAACTATTTTTGATGGATTTTTGAATCCATAAAAAATACACATTACGAAAAACATTTATTTTTCCAACACAAATGAGCCTTGTTGACATGATGGAATGAATTTTCACCAAAACTATTTGTGAGATAATTTATGTTTTTCATAATAAGTCATCATAATTGTAAGTAATTATGACATAATTAATTTTCATTACAAAAAGTTTTTATGAAATCACTTATTTGTGATAGTCTAATTTCCTTTGTAAATAATCCGTTGCAAAAAATCAATTTTTTTAGTAGTGTGTATATATATGTATAAATGTTTCATGGATTGTTATATGTATATAAATATTCTTTCTATAAAAATTTGTGTTAAATATTATGTGTTATATGAAAAAATATGTATATATTTCATGAATAAATAAATAAATAAATTAAATAATTAAACAATATCTATATATATTATAAATGTTTTCTGTTAAGAGTTCCCAAAACATTTTATGTTAACCCCATAAGAAACATTTTCACCAACAAACAAAAAAATGTCCACTATGTGTTAGACATATGTGTAAAATAAAATTCTTAACCTATTGATAACCAGTTAACTGAAAAAGATTTTTTTATTAGATTTATGTATATAAAAAATATATATTGAATTGTTTAAGAAAAATTTTGTTTTAAAAAATTAAAATAATATATTTTTATAAAATAAAATTGAAAAATGAGGATTTTTTTCTTAAAAATAAAATTTCTAGAAAAAAATACCTATATTATTTTTTATCTTACTCCACTCATTTTTTAATTCATTTTTATTATTTTTTTAAAAAATAAAAATATAAAATATTTTCCTCCACCAAATGTATTTAGTAGAAACATTTATTTCTTAAAAACCATTTTTATTCTCAAGAACAAAGTCAATATGATTATATACTGACTTTAGCTTTTTATACATATTATTACATGATTTTAAGCATAAATAACCATGAAACACAAACCAAGGATCATAAAATCTAGTGTCGTCAGAAGATTAGGTACATAATTAGAAAACATGAAATTAAAATAAAAACATATTTTATTTAATCTTCATAAAGAGCTCTTAAATTCCTTTTAGATTTTACATTTGTATAGGATAACCTGAGTAATACACGAATAAAAGAGATAAAAATCCTAGTAAGAGAATAAACATAGAAGTAAAACATAACACATGGGTTAGAAGATATAACATAATGAAATAAAAAGGTATGGAACATGAATAAACATAAAGAATCACAACATGTAGATCATGAGATCATGTAATCATGACATCATAGGAATGTGACAACACACAACATGACATAAACACGAGTCAAGGATAACTGCAAAGACTATCAATAGTGCAAAACATTATTAATAAATATATTAAATAATGCAATATAGTTCTATATTATGATTCTTACATTATCCATACCTCAATAATGACTCAAAAAAATCATGTATTTATCTAATATTGTAAGTTATAATATTTTACTATTCACAAAAAATTTAACTATTTAGAAAAATCTCAAAAATTCTGTCAAACAAATTTTTGATGTGTAGATTTAAAAAATGGAATCCATTTTATTAAACTAATTTTCAAAATATGGTAAATTTAATTTATAATTAAAATCATTATTTATTCAAAAAATATCGATTTTAAAATTATAACTGATTTTACGACACCTTGAAAAATTAATTAACGTTTCATAAAATTATTTTATAATCATAAGGTAATAAAATATTAATTTATAAATATAATTTATGAAAATACACTTTCTTTTAAATCATTATATTAACTATAAAATTGTAAATAAACATTTACATTTCACAAAAATACCAATACTTAATTTATCATTTTTAAAATATTTATTTACTTATACTATGATATAATTATATCATATTTTCATTTATATAATGCCTAAATTTTATTTATATTTTCATGGGTGAATTTACTATTATATTGGCCAAATTACCATTCTTAATGGTCATTTTAATTTTCTAACGGTCAAGTTACTATTCCATTGGTACAGGTTCATTAATTTCCATAAATATCACTTATTTCATTCTTAATTTATGAAAATAATGTTTTTATTAGATTCTCTATGTGATGTATGTGTTTTATACTATATAACATAATTATAATAAGAGAAATTTCATTGATAAAAGTTTGGTTTGTTACATTCTTACCCCTTATGAAATTTCGCCCTTGAAATTTTATTTTACATTCTAAGTTGAAAATAGGTGAGGGTACCTCTCCTTCATTGCTTCCTCTAGTTCCCTTGTTTCCTCTCTATACTTATGGTTCTTCCATAGTAGTTTGACCATGTGAGTAATCTTGTTGCATAGAACTTTATCTCTACGGTCCAAGATCTTCACCAGTTGCTCCTCGTAAGAGAGATCATTTTCCATCTGTACCACCTCTTAATTCAGTATATGTGAGGGATCTGATACGTACTTACTCAAAAGGGATACGTGGAATACATCATGTACTTTAGACATGGTTGATGAAAATTCTAGTCGATATATCATATTTCCAATATAATCAAGAATCTCAAAGGGGCTGATGTACTTGGGATTCAACTTTCATTTCTTCTCAAATCTCATGATCCTCTTCCATGGAGATATGAGGAGGAATTCCATATCTCCAACCATAAACTCTAGGCCCCATCGGCGATTATATTCATAACTCTTCTATTGATTTTGGGATATCTTGATGTGCTACTGAATGGTTTTCACCTTTTCTACCATTTCATTATCCATTTCAAGTCCTAACAGATTACATTCACTAACTTCATCCCAGAATTCCAGGTTTCTACATATTTTCCCATAAAGGGATTCATATGGATACATTTGGATGCTCTAGAGGAAATGATTATTGTATGAGAACTTGACGAAAGGTAGATGTTGGCCCCATCCTCCTTTGAAGTCCATAGAACATGCTCTCAACATGTCATCCTGTGTCTGAATAGTATGCTTAGACTGGCCATCAATTTGAGGTTGATAGGGCATACTAAAGTTCAACTCAGTGTTTAGAGTATGTTGGATACTTTTCTAACACTTGGAGGTAAATCTAAGATATCTATCTGATACAATTTATAGTGATACTCCATAGAGACTCACGACTTATTTGATGTATATCTGTGTAAGTTGATCCAGTGAGAATCCCCCTCAAATTGTGATAAAGTGAACTATCTTTGTAAGATGATCCACAACAACCCATATAACATTATTTCATCATGATGTATTTGGAAGTCCCATGAAAAAGTCCATGATGATTTTCCCATTTCCATGTTGGTATGAGTAATGCTTGCATCATCCTTTTAGAATTTTTTCTTTCATCCTTCACTTGTTGTCATACTAGACACTTTGATGTATATTCAGAGATTTCCTTCTTCATATTGTCCCACTAATAATTTTCTTAGAGATCTCGATGCATATTTGTGTGCTCTGAGTGAATAGAGAAGGTTGAGCTATATGCGTCATTCAAAAGATCTTTCTTTATCTATGTATTGGATGATACACATAATTGTGGCCCAAATTCTATAACTCCATTTTCATCAATTTTAAACTCGGATGATTTTCTCTTTTTTATAGCTTCCACCTTTTTCTAAATTTCTTTATCGTTTCTTTGATCATCCTTTATTTTCTCCACGAGGGATGGTTGATCAATCATTTGAGAAAGGATTGATGATGTTCTTCCCTTAATTATTCCCATATCCATTCTTTACAAATCTAAGAAGATTGAATCCTTATCAATTCTCATCATTGATAATGTTGCATAATCCTTTCTACTTAGGGAATCTGTCACTTTATTTGTCTTACTATAATGGTATTGGATTGAGCAATCATAATCCTTGATGATCTCTTACCATTTTCACTGGCCTGTATTAATCTCATTCTATGTGAATATATATTTGAGGCTCTTATGATTAGTATATATCTCACACTTCTACCCATAGAGATAATATCATCTGATTTTCAATGCAAAGATCACAACTGCCAACTCTAGATCATGTGTGGGATAGTTTTTCTCATGAATTTTCAACTACCATGAGGCTTAAACTATCAATTTATCATTTTTCATCAGTACACAACCTAAAATCTTCTTTGAAGTATCACCATATACCATAAAGAGTTCCCCACTTATTGGAAGTGTGAGTATTGACGTAGTGATAATCCTCTTTTTCAAATCTTTGAAGTAGTATTCACATTCACTAGTCTAGAAAAAATTTTCTCCCTTCCAATCAAGATTGGTTTGTGGGTTTGAAAATCCTGAGAATTTCTTCACAAATTGTCGACAATACCCAGTTAGCAGTTCTTAATGGTCACATTACTATTCCAATGGTCAAGTTACTATTCCATTGGTATCGGTTCCTTAATTTCTATAAATACCACTTATTTCATTCTTAATTTATGAAAATAATTTTTTTATTAGGTTCTCTATATGATTTATGTGTTTTATACTATATAACATAATTATAAGAAAAAAAATTTATTGATAAAATTTTGGATTGTTACAGATTCCTACAAATAAAAAAGGTCGAATGATGTGTAACTAAACTAAAGTATTTAGGTTCACATCTACACCCACAATTAGTAATATATTTATCTTTAGTTATATCTCAATTAGATTGTGATAAAACTTTCAAAAAATCATTATAAGGATAATCAAAACATGAACATAAATTTTGGAAAAATTTATTTGGATTTGAAAAAAACATGAATTTATAGATTTAAATATACACTTGAAATAATATTGATAAATCAATTTTTTATTTTAAAATTATTAAATAATATTTTTTTTGATATTTTGTTTAACTATGACAAGTTATATCAAACTATTAACCTATGATACTAAGATTCTATTAGTATAATGTTAACCTAAATTGAGGCATGAATATTTAGCAATTATCACATTTTCATGAACTCCTTGAGTATTGTCATCACTCCATTATTAAAATCTACTCTTCAAGTGAATGAATCATGCTTGATCCATTAATAAATTTCATTATCACTATATCTAATACTAGGATGGTTTGTCATAGAGTTTTTATAAAGAACTAAAATAATAGACCAACAAATAATTGTAATAATAGATCAACAATCAAATATCATTTCAAGTTACATTCCTAACCTATAATATAATACAATTATACATTATCAAAATATAACCATTAAATAATAAGAGATAAACAACCATAATTTTTTACACATCTATTAATTACACAAAATTTTAAATATAATAGAAATTCTAATGGCCTTTCATGGTCTCTTGAAGTCTTCTCTAAATATCTCCATTATTTATAGTGAAAAAATTTAAAATTTCATTTTAAAGACTTTGTCATGGATGGTCATTTATATCAGTATGTGGTTCCATTGAACTTATTATTTATGCTTATTCACCTTCAAATATGGAAATACAATGGCACAACCAATTACAAGATGTCCACTACTCATGATATGATTCTTAAACCTTCATTTATATATATCTATTTTTAACTTTATTATGTTCTATTTTTTATTCATAACTTATTTTTGATCATTAAAACTGCAAAATAACCTATAATGTTCCATTAAAAAAATAATTAATAATTATAATAAAATAATTAAATATTTAAAACCCAATAAAAAATATACAAAACTAGAGTAGGAAAATCCTCCTTAAAAAAATTTTTATCCCTAAGAAAATAATTCAGTAATCCTTATAAAAGAATCAAAATAATTTAATTTTAAATATTATACCAAATCAAGTTATAATATCACGTATGAATGAATTACCAAGAGTAACGTGAATACTATTTTATAATCTTATCATTCCATAAATGAATCCAATAAAGCATTAAAATTCAATTTTCATTTAAACTATATACCTAACTCTCTCTAAAAAATTGAATTTTACCATGTTTTTTAAAGCATGGTTTATGTTTATTTTTAATTATTCTTATAAAAACATAGTTCGATTAGTTACACTTTAATAAAATGTAGTTAATCTTGTGGTATCATCCCACACTTTTTTTGAGGGTTTTAACCCTTAAAAAAATTCTTAGAGGGAAGCTGTCACTCACGATACTTTTAGAAAATCTCTCTAGGTTTAGGTTCATTAGGCTATCTTCTTTTTAATTTTTTTTTATTTTACTTGGGGTTTTTATGATGGATAAATTTTAAAGAGTTTTCTCAATGGTTCTTCTTTTGGGGCCTCAGGGATTACTATGATATTCAATATCCTTTGTTCTCCTTTGATAGTTCTCTCAAGAATTTATAAGATGAATAAGGGATTTTTGAGGGATTTGATCTTGTTATATTGTAGGTCACCAATATTTTTTGAGAACAATGTGGGAAAATTGATAACACAAGAGGTATAGTTTTCTTGAGGTTCACTGATGTCATTTTGGTTTTGGTTTACAATTATCAAGTTCATTCCAAAATAAAATTAGTTTTCTTTGAAATGTTGTGAAATATTCTTATAGGATCTATTTTTTAAAGCATAAATTTCCTATGGTGTGCATTATTCATCAAATGTTTTGTGTTCTTACAAAATTTATGGATTTTTTAATACTTGTTATGTGTTATATGATTTTTTATAAAAAAACATGTTATGTGGTCTATATTTTATTATATTATGTGACAAAAAAATATTTTTTTCATTCAAGTAAATGTAATGTGTTGTTTTTTAGAGGTTCAAGTTTTATTTTCATGGATTTAGTGTATATTTAGAGAGAAATTTTATCATTTTTCACCTTATGTGAAATATGGTAATTTTTTATTGTAAATAATCTTATATTAGATTATCATCAACATAAATATGTTTACCTTAGAGTGTGAGTTCCATTATAGTTGGAATATATTTATTTTATAGTTTCTTATAGCTATTGGACATTTTTATAGATAATATAGGGACCCGAGCCTATAAAAAGTCCTCTAGGGGATCATTTTTAGGGATGATTTCTATAAATTTTTCTCTCTCTCTTAAAATTACTCTATTTTGAGAGATTTTGTTTGTGGGATATTAGTATAGGAGATCCGACTTTCAAAATTCTATGTGAGGTAGTGAGGTGGCTAACTGTTTTAGATTTAGACTGCTGGAGTTGGTATTTTTGGTTGTTTTTTGAAAGGTGGAGTTTTGGAGGGAGTCTTTATAGAGTTTATTATGTTTTGGTGATGTATTTAAGCTAGATTATTTTTTATTTCTTATTTTATAGATTTTATGAGTATCAACATGCCTATATATTCTATTAGTATAAAGTAATATCAGTTTATCCACTAGTGCATCTTTTCATGGGGTCGGTTTTCCCTTCATTTTATGTTTTCCTTGTGTTTGAATCTTGATGGTGGGTATAGTTGTGGGATTTAGTTTTTCAAGTGATTTTGTGAATGGTGTTCTTTATGGTTTCATTAGTGGGTGGAATAAACCCTTGAATTTTAGTATCATTTCAAAATGATTCTAGATGGTTATTTTCTTCCATTTTGATATTTTAGAGTTCTCACATCATTCTAATGTTTCTTGATATTCTAGTTGTTGTAGGGAGAAGTGCACTGATGAGTTTCAGATACTATTGGGAAGTTGGTAGAGTTTCTTTCCAAAGGGTGTTATTTTTATCATAGTTTATAGAAGGCTAGTTTGAATTGGTTAAAAGGGTTGAGTTCTAATAGGATTAGAACATTGATCCACCATCTTTCTCCATTTATCTTTTACCAGACCAGATGATGTTAGAAGAGGTTGATTTAGAGGGTATAATTCCACATTTTTAGATAGTTCTAACCTAATAGATGGTTTTTGTGGATTATCAATTAGGCAATAGTTTTATATGGATTTTTTTGACCTTATAAATAGTTTTTTAGGGATTTTAAGTCCTGAATGATTATTCTAGAGGGAAATTTTAGTGACCTGGATTCTGGTTCAATAGTATAAGATAAGAAATGATAGTTATTAGTTATTCTAGATGGCGTGTTTTGGAATGTGTGACCTGGAAGCTATTTTGTAGTGTGTTTCTCCTTATGGAATGCTTTAGAATGTGTGATTTAGAAGGTATTATGTGGGGTGTTGTTTATATGGTTTGGTTTCCTTGAAATGATTCTTAATAATGTTTTGCGTCATAATTTGTCCTTATAAAACCCCTCTTAGGCCATTAGTGAAAACATGAGTGACCATTGAATCCCAATCCAATAGGCCACAAGTTGGAGTCTAGCATTGAGGTTATAAAACACTCAAAATGATAGGTATTACCTATTATATTCCCAGGAATGATAAAGTAAACCACCAATCAAAACTATCCCAAATAAAAAACCCATAATCCCATAATAAGGTAGGTAATGTAATACAATAAATAACACTTCTATAAATACTATACTAAAAGGAAACAACTCCTATGGCAGCAACACCCATACTTACTGACCTCCACACCATGATCTAATAATTTCAATCCTAATCACTAACTCCATTATATAATTATGTAAAAATGGTATATATAAGTAGGGGTGATTATACAAGTATTTTTAGTAGGTCTTTATCTAAAAAATCTAATTCTAATGTAGAAGAAACATACTAAATCCTTGGTGAACATGTAGTAAAACCAACTCATTACATATCCCAAGTCAACTACTATCCCAACCTCATCAAGGACCACTCACCGAATACATATACAAATAGTAGTATAGTAACCAAGAAAACATATCAAGAAGGTATTATGCACCCAATTCCCCATTGATCTAATTTCCCTCAAGTCCTAATAATATACATCTTGGCACATCCATTCATTTCCATTCCATATACCATAACCACACACCATATACCACAACCACATAATACATATCACATACCACATACCACTTCCACATACCACATATCCATATATTCATACCATAACTACATACTGAATCACTACCACATAACAATATCATCACCACATAACCACATAACCAAATTATGGATTAAAGGAAGTGAAAGAGAGTGAGAGTAGTCATTCATCTATATCAACCACATCTTAGATTTTTGGGGTACATGAGAACCAAAAACCATATATGAGAAAGGGTAAGGTTACTATCTAGGGTGGTGGTGCATAAGAAATACCAAAAAAATATAAAATTGATATATAATAATAACAAAAAACAACCTAGGGTCCTCATGCCAACATCTCTACAACCATACCTTATCACCACATCACCAATGCCACAAAACATCAACAACTGTTGACACCTTTAGATATACAAAAAGGAAAAACTATTATTACACAATAATAATGCAACAACCACACAAATTATTCCCATTTTATATTCATTTACTAATCCCACAATAATCAATTACTAACAATATTAAGTTCATTACTACATTAATTTAAAGTGACTATATTTTCAACATGCGAAACTAATCAATTTATACACATTCCTTAATTCATATTTATTCACCATATTATAAATTACTTATCACTTTAAATTCAAGTCATTCAATACTAAATTTAAATTCATCACATTAATATTTCAACACTTCATTTTAGTTATTCAACCCTACATTATTCAGCATGTTCCCATTAACATTATTCAAATATTCCATTAATTCATTTCATTAACATATCAGGAAACAACCATGTTTACACTAAACATATCAAACCATCATACTATTGAAAAAAATTATTAATAGTAATCCATGACAATCATCACAACAAAACCCATTATAATACCTTTTCTTGCACCATAACATCTCAATAATAAATTTACACCATAAAAAACCAAATATTAACCCGATCACCTCATATCTTCTTCCATAACAACAAATCAACAACACAACACCACCATAATAGTGAAAAATAAATATAAAAGAACAAGGATTATCATTAATTCACCTGTTAGTTATTAATTTATCATTAATTCATAACGAAATAAAATAATAAAATAATATATTCAAATTTATAATTTCTTCATCCCATTATCATTTTTCAATCCTATAACCAATATAAAACATGATTCCACTTATCATTAGAAACATATATAAATCATCACATCTTCCTTGTCACAATAATCAATGAAAAATTCAATAATAATAATGAAAATCAAGTAAATCATATTCAATTCACTACCCCTATCAATTGGTTTAGTGTAATTAATTATCTTCATTAGACCAATTTTAACCTCTCACCCAAAGAAAACTAAAGCATGATAATTATACATGAACAGAAAAATAAAAAGAGAGAATATAAATCACCTACCTCAAATCAATGCTCAAATGATCACAATAATAAGAAGAGAAGGAAACTAAGATCAAACACCAAAAAACTCAAAATGATCCTTAAACAAATCAATAATCAATCACCCATAAATCAAATATTCTTTAACATAAATTCCCATGCATGACCTAGGAACCTTAATATGAAATAAGAGAATATAAATAAGAAAAAATAGAGAGAATTAGCTCAATCACTACAAACAAAGAACCTCAAAACGAGAAGAATCAATAGATAAGGGAAGGGGAATTATAGTACATCAAGAAAATCCCCAGGGTCACCAAAATACAATAGGAGAAGTAAGAAACCAAATTAAATTTGAAAAAACACTCAAATTTATAAATAAAATGGGAATTTTAAAAAGCATAGTTAATGATAAGCCTTATGGAAGAATAGGATTTGGTTAACCAAAACTATGAAAACCATGATGCAATCCCCCTTATCTCTCTCCCTATAAGTCATGGTTAATAAATATTCAATTTTGATAATTAAAAGGAACATTATGGAATATTTTACCTCGTTATACTATAATGGATAAACCTCTAACTTTTATGGCAGAATCCTTGAATACATTTTAATTTCACAGCATGAGTAAAAAAAGTATTTATCACGTTAGCATTTTCTATATCGGTTATTTATAGCCGACGTGAAAAGCCTTGTATATTGATTTATCACATCAGTTATTTTATAACCAATGTGATAAAGCCAATTTTTACATCGGTTATTATATAACCGATGTGATAAAGAAAATTTCATTGCTTTATCAAGTCAGTTATATAATAATCAAGGATATAAATCATTTTATAATGTCGGTTATAGAATAACAAACATGATAAAGCCATTTTTTTACATCAGTTTTATAATAAACTATGTGATAAATCATTTAATATTTTTATAAACTCCCATTTTGAGTCATTTTTCTTTTTTTCTTTCAGGTGATAACAACTCGGTCTCTCTCATGCAGAAACCCTAGAATCAATTCTTCGATCCTATGGCCTCCAAACTTGTTTTTCCAGCTTTATTCATCATGTTTTTCATCAGTACATCTATCTGATTGACTTGAAACTCTCAAGTAAGCTTCACATGCTTCGATTTTAGTCATTCTATGATGCCCTAAATCTATTTTTTTTGATTTTGTACATCATTTCTTTCTATATTAATTATTGAAGGTGGTTTATTATCCTGATATTGTTTTATCATTGATAGTTCATGGATTCTAAATCTATGTTTTTTGATTTCATTCATTATGTCATTCACTATTAATTGTTGAAGGTGGTTTAGTATCCTGATATTGTTTTTTCATTGGTATCCTCAAATTTTTATTCAATGATATTTTCCATTTAGTTACTTACCTTATTTCTAATGAATATTATAGGTAGATAAAATTAAATATGGATTTTCATTTTGATATGAATACCATGTCACCCAATATACATTTTTGATGTATCCTGATGTGTTATAAATGGATGAGATGATCATTGGGATACTAAAAGACACTTGTACAACTTGATAATGAATTTATTAGAACTCATTATGCTTAAGGGATATATATGGATGATATCATTTGTGCATTGGTTAACTATTTATTATTATATCTTAGTTTTTGTTACATTCCACTAATTTTCATTTACTATTATTATACTATATTTAATACTATTCTAGAGTGCAAATTACTCCAACCATACAACCATTAAACTGTCACTGCTAGTCGCCAACCTCTAGAATTTGGGGAGGCTCACTTAAGGCCTTACCGCCAACTAGTCTAGTTACTATTTATAAAGTGAACCGGTTCAAGACATTACATGTTATTTAAGTAGCCCCCAAAACAACCTTTCAACATACTTTGAATTTGATATTTTCACCACCTTCCCAAGAAAATCTAGGTTCCTCTCAAGGCCTGTACACAAGACCATTTTCCACAGTTCCATTTTCCACAACAAACTCAATAATAATGTTAAAACCCATAAATGTGACCATTAAAATTACATGAAATAAATAAAATATTTCAATTCAATATAATCCTAAGACCTGTTAGGTTAATATTTTTGATAATTAGGATAAAAAATTAAGTAACCAAACTCATGCTGTGATGGGTTAATAATATATCACATTAGGTAATGGTTTTTTATTTTTTATATAGTGGTTTTATATCTTATTTCTCAAAAACAATATCATTATAATTTTTAAATATTCATATATTTACTTTTTATTTCAAAATTGTGTTACTTTAAAATTATGGAATATTTCATATAAATATAAAATGGTCTTACCTAACTATATTTTCTTTTTAAAATTATTTCCATGCATATATTTTTATGATTTATGATTTATATTTAAACTTATATTCTATTATTTTTTAGAATTTTTAATTATATTTTTCAAATACGCATATATTTGTTTTATATTTCAAAATTTAGTTACATTAAATTATGAAATATTTAATATTAATATAAAATTAGCTTATCTTAACAAGATGCATAATTTTGATATTTGTTATAGGTAATAATGAGTCGATGTTAGATTATAAAACATCAAATGAGTGATGAATATGAGGAAGGTGTTGATGCTTTTTTGAAATTTTCTAAATGAAATGTTCCAAACAATGACATATTTTTCTATACATGAATAAAATGTTTAAATATGAAAAAGTTGAGAAGTAGAGAGATCAAATATAATTTAAATTGTCATGGTTTTAATTTGAGTTACATCCCTTAGATTTGGCATTGTGAAGTTGAGTAGAATTTTAGATCTAATGATGATGATGATTTATAAGATGGTAACTATGATGAAATTGAAGAAATGATTCATGATATTGATGTAGAAAAAATTGAGAAAGAACAAGAAATTGAGCGTCTATATGGTGATTCTAAAAAACCATTGTATCCTAGTTGTATAGATTTTACAGTTTTATCATTGGTGATAAGATTGATTAACCTGAAGGTGAAATATGGATGGAGTGATAAGAGTTTTAAAGAGCTACTAAAATTGTTGAAAGACATTATTCTTAAAGACAATGATCTTACAGATTCACATTACAAGGCCAATAAAATATTATTCCTGATGGGATTGGGATACAAGAGAATACATTCCTGTCTAAATGATTGTGTGATATATAGGAAGGAATAGGAATTTCTGTCAAAGTATCCTAATTGTGGGACATCTAGGTATAAATTGAAAGTAAAATCACAAGCTAATGTAGAGATTATAAAGATACATTCCAAGGTATTTTGGTATATTCCTATAATTCCTCATTTGAAACATTTATTTGAAAATTCACATGATGCAAAAATGTTAAGATGGCCTGATGATGAGTAGATATGTGATGGAAAAATTCATCATCTTGCTAATTGTCCATATTGGAAGAAAATTGATGAGCAACATACTACATTCAAAAATGAAGTTTTAAATCTAAAACTTGGGTTATGCATGGATAGAATGAATTCATATTGAAGCCTTAGTAGCATACATAGTTCATGGCCTGTTTTATTTGTAATTTATAACCTATATCCTGAATTTTGTATGAAGTGAAAATATGTCATGTTATGTTTAATGATCTTTGGACTAAATCAAACCAGAAATGATATTGATGTTTTATTATCACCATTAATTGATAATTTGAAACTCTTATGGGAGGATGGTATTAGGGTGTATGATTCTTATAAAATGGAATATTTTCAACTGCATGTAGTGATTATGTTCACTATAAATGACATCCCAGTGTATGTAAATAGTGTTAAGGGGCATAAATTGTGTCCAATTTGTGAAAAACAGAATTCATATTGTCAATTGCATCATGGGAGGAAAACAATATACATGGGACATCGAAAGTTTTTTCCTATTGATCACTCTTATAGAAGATTAAAAAATTCATTCAATAGATCATAAGAATTTGATATTTCTCCAAAACCTTTATCTAATGATGAGTATTTTGAGAGGGTTAAAAACCTTGATGTGACATTGAGAAAGACACATAAATCTGGTAATGATAAACATATTTGGAAGAAACAGTCAATATTCTTTGAGATACCATATTGGATATATAATTAAGTGAAACATAACATTAATGTCATGCACATGGAGAAGAATATCTATGAAATTTTATTAAAACATTGTTAGATATTAAAGGAAAGACTAAAGATGGTTTGAATGCAAGATTATACTTACTATCAATGGAAATACGTTTGGAGTTATCTCCCACTTCTGATGGAAGGTGAACATTTCATCCCCCATATTTTCATAAATTATCCAAGAGGGAGAAAATTATATATTTTTAGTGTCTTCATGACATCAAAGTGCCACAGGGTTATTCTTCAAATGTAAAAATTTTGTCTCTTTAAATTATTTGATGTTAAAATGTATGAAATATAATTATTGTCATGCCATGATGCAACAAATTCTACCAGTTGTATTACATGGAATATTTCCCATCTGTGTCAGAAAGACTATCATGAAGGTGTGTTATTTTTTTAATTCAATTTGTAATAAGGTGATTGATCTAGATGATTTGGAATTTTGGTAAAACGAAGTAATTTCTATACTTTTTCAATTGGAAATGCATTTTCTTCCATATTTTTTTGATATAATGGTGTATTTAATGGTTCATATGGTTTGAGAAATAAATCTTTTTGAATCTGTATATCTACATTGGATATATCCTTTTAAAAGGTATATGAAGAAATGAAAGGGGTATGTTAAGAATCCATATTGACCCAAAGCCACCATTGTTGAAAATTAAATTTCTGAGGAGGTTGTGGAGTTTTGTACGAGCTACTTGTCTATGGCGGAGCACATTGGTTTGCCTCAATCTCGCCATGAACGAGTTAATAATGGGGGAAATGGGATTCATGGTTTGAAAGTAAAATCATTGTCAGGTGAACAGATGAAGAAGGTACATTTATACATCCTGAATAACATATCTAATGCTAAACCATATATAACATTTCATATTAATGAGTTGAAACAATTTCCTCCAAAGAAGAAAGAAATGTGGATTTTTAATGAGCATAAAAAAACTTTTTTCCAAGGTTTAAAAAGACTGTGCTTGGTAGATCATATTCATTAGAGACATTAAGATGGTTAGTGGGTGGTCCAAGTTTAAATGTGATAACATGGTCTGGGTATGATATAAATGGCTATACATTTCATACAAATTCTCAGGAGAACAGAAGTGTATCTTAGAATAGTAGTGTATTAGTGTTCAAAAAAGCAATACTTTTTTCGAGTTCTAAAGACAAAAACCCAATTTCTACATCAAGTGAATATTATGGAGTAATTAAAGAAATATGGGAGGTTGATTTCATTAAAATTAAAATTATAGTGTTTAACTGAAAATGGTTTATCGGTAACAAAAGTGTCAGAAACGATGAATTTGTAATGACACTTGATAATCTAAATAGGTTGGAAGTAACAAATGATTCTTTTATAATGGAAACACATGATTTTTTTCTATGTTCTTGATCAATCCGATATACAGTGGTATATTGTTTTACAAGGAAAAAAAATAATAAGTTGGTGATGGAAACACATGATTTTTTTCTATGTTCTTGATCAATCCGATATACAGTGGTATATTGTTTTACAAGGAAAAAAAATAATAAGTTGGTGATGATCAACTTGATGAAGATGCTGATTTATGTGAGATACCTACTTCTATGCAAAGATGAACTTATTATAATGATGATCATGTTGTAGAAATGGTTTGTGCCATAAGGAATGATCATAAATAAAGAATTTGGGAAAACAATCCATTAGTAAATTCTTAATATTATAGGTAACATATGTTTATTTCTTGTTTACTTTTATTAATTTCAAAAAATGTTAGATATTTCAATTTTTTTCTTTATTAAAACAAGTATTAAAACTAATAAGTAGAAATTTTTATTTATTTTAATTTAGTTTTTTTTTAGTTTACCATGTTTACCATTATGTAACTTATATATTTATTTATTTTTTTGACGGACAATTATTTTAAATCTAATATGTTAAAAAATATTCTTTTTTGTGTAAAAAATGATTTATTAGGTTGGACCATTTTTAATATTCCTACACCAATTTTGGATTTGTTTTAATTCATTTACATTACATTTCATATATCATTACTATTTTTATCATTTTATTTGAGTATAATAAATATGAATAATAATGTGTTAAGTTTTAGTTTACTTTTGTGTTTCATAATTTTTCATTTTTTGTTTACATTAGAATTGTAATATGTGAATTTGTATATTTGTGTACTAAATGTTTATTTCATTGATTTGAAGGATAATGACAGATCAATTAGTTGATCAACCACATACTTCTAGAGATGAGCTTCAGGATCATACCTCTGGTGAGGAACATCCACATGTTGTTCTTAATGTTCCCCAATCTTCTTAATGTACTCCCACAATGACAAAGAAGAGTTAGAGGGTTGGTAAACATGGCTCCACACGTTTACCAAAATTATCACTTGATCATAGCCATTACTAGAGGATAGTGGTAGAATTTGATGAGAATGATATTCCCAGAGGTACTAATGCAAAACAATTCAAGGGTTTTGTATCAACTCTGGGTAAAATCAAAATCAGCATTTTGTTTAATGATTGGAGAAGTGTTGATAGAACAAAACTAGCTCAGTTGTGGGAGACCATTTTGGTAAGATCTTTTTCTATTGTTTGACTAATCTTTAAATGTTTATAGTATAATATGTTTTCTCTCTTCTTTATCGGATGATATTTGATATACTTGACACTGGAGGAGTAAAGAGGAAATGTTTATTGATGGATGATAGGTGATGGAGTGATTTCAAATCAACCCTCACATCTAATTTCATTTTTGGTCATAGGAAATAGGATAATCCATGTCATATATATCCTTTTATAGATGAAGACACATGGAAAAAATTTGTTGAAAGTAGAAGACAAAAAACATTTTTGGTAAGTGCAATGTATACTTTTAGAAGTTTTCTTATATTAATGATCTTATTAATGAATTATTAATGATTACTTATTCTTAATTTATAGGAATCATGGAGATATCATCAGAAGATCCAATCTAGAAACATATACACTCACAGTTTATCTTAGGGAGGGTATACTTTATTGTAAGAACAAATAATAGATGAAAAATTACAAAAACTTAGAGCTGAGTATTCAAGATTTGGAGAGGTTTCCCCTCTATCCCCTCCATCTAGACATGAAAAATGGAAGAGGGATCAAATGAGAAAAAGGGGAAATATCTTATAGAAGAATCGAGGGTCATAGCTGAGAGTATTTTAAGATTTTTATTTTATTTGTTTAAGTTAATTAAATTATTTATATACTTTATATTATTATAAAATTTATCAAATAATTCATATAGGATTCTCTTGAGGAGCAAAGCACATAGGGGGTATTTAAAGGTTATGGGAGGCAAGATATTTTATCTATATCATTGGAAAATCCTGAAAACCTAGGTTGTGTACGAGGATACCTGGCAGGTGTATCATTTAGAAAAGTGTTACCACGTTCTTCAGCTTCTTCCATGGAGGGGTTTTATAAAAAAAACTTTGGAGGATGAAGTTCAAAATATTAATGCGACAATAGAGGAAAAGATCAGAGAATTAATATAGTCCATGTTTACATACATGAAAAGACAATTTAAGACTATAACTCCCACTCCTCCACCTCCTCCAATAGCTACCACTCCCCACCTCCACCTATAGACCCCATTATTTATCCTACACCTCTACCTACAGACCCCATTTTTTATCCTACTCTAACACCCCCTCCTCTATAGGTTCCTAGTTATTGTGAGTTTCATGTTGATGATCATCATTATCATATAGTTTCATATGGGATGATATATTATATAAGAGATAAAATTCATCATCAATAGTTAGGGGTAGAGAAACAGAAGGTAATTGTATAGGATATTATAGATATATTAGCTAGATTACCATTACCTACAGATGAGGTGAGGACAATTGGACAAAGTATCATCTATTTTTTAGTTTGTCCATCTAGACTTATGTGACACATTACCATAGAGGTATGTGTATATTTTATATTTTATTTTATTTTTGTATTACATTTTCTTTATTATTTGAAAGTTAATATATTTATATTTTTATTTACAGGAATAATTTAAAGGTAAATAAATACTGTATAGGAAACAACTAAGACAAAGAGATATGACATCAGATACAAATTTTAGTAGTCTTGACAGATTGTCAAGATATTAAAATTTCTTGGTGGGTCATTATATGTTTCCAATATACAATCATGTTTGTGGGTGTGCAATAGATAAGGGGATCCTGAAAAATGATATAATTGAGCTTTTTACTGGAGATAAGTTGGGAATCAACATGATTTAATTTTTTTTCCATGTAAGTATTTACATAAATCTTTATTGAAAATTTATAATTATGTCTATTTTGTATTAGGTATCTTTATAAAATGTGAAAGAAGAATGAAAAGACAGATGAATATGGATTGATAGACCCGCAGTTTATTTCACCTGAGTGCACACATTGACTGAGGAACAAAGAACAATTTATATTACTGAAAGATTTAAACAAAATGTAATTACGTAGTGCTAGATGTTTCCTTATATTGAGAGGTATGGAACATATATCACATAAATTTTTATTTATATTTTAACATAATAACCAATAAAATTAAATTAAATTTTATATTATTGACCATTTTAAGTTAGGTGTTTTTTTTCTAAGGGAGAAAACACTTTACTGGATATGCACTATCCATGGTGATGTGTGAGGAAATTTTAAGAACATATTGGAAAAGTAAGTTTTAATTTATTAATAGTTTATATTATAATAAATTTTAAATTTATTTCATTCATATTATTTTCTAATATGGGATGGGATTTTCTTCAAAAATCTACAAAGAAAAAGAGTGTCAATATCAAATATGTAAAAGTAAAGGTGAATATCCATTTACAATTAGTAAATTTTGGATGTATTACATAAAAATGATATTTTAATTGACAAACTCATTTAAACATAATTTTTGTACATAGTAAGGCATCATAAAATGAAAATATTTTGTGTTAAGATTTATGTATGAAGTAATTAAAACTGGAACAGTTACAAAGTTCGATGAGGTCAGATTTCCTTATAAACTATTCCTTAATATTTCATCTGTTTTATTCATTATACATATTAACTACTTTACTTTTAATTTTTATCTATTTGATGATACTCAACCTTATAGTGCACAAGAAGTCACACACTTACAAGTGGAATAGTCAAATTATTTTACAGGTTTGATTAGATTTTTCTTTTTTTAGTAAATATTGTAGTTTTGAATGTTGTAATTGTAAATGTATATTTGGTAGTTGTTTTGGTTGGATTTAGATTTTTTAGTTAATATTTTAATTTTTGAATGTTATAACCATGAATGTGTAATATTTCTACTGGTTCTGTTTGTTTCTACTTCTTTAATTTTGTTGTTGCTCTACTACTGGTTCTTCTTGTTTTTGGTTTGGTCGGTAGTGGAGAGGAAGGGTAAATTAAATTATTTAAAAAAATAGTTTTTACATACATTATTTTATAACCTACATTAAAAATATATTCTATGGGATTTTTACATTGGTTATTTTATAACCAACATAAAAAACATTCACTATGAAGACCTTTCATGTCAATTATTTAATAACCGACCTAAAAAAACTTTACCCCAAAGGGGTTTTCACATCGATTATTAAATAACTAACCTGAAAAACCTATTCCATTATTGATTTAAAACATCTGTTTTTTAACTGATGTTAAAGAAAATATTTATAAAATCACCATTATTAATGGTGCCTAAAAAGTGATGTAAAAAATCAAAAAAATAACTGATGTTGATAAGGATTTTTGTACTAGTGCAGTCAACATCACAAATTTTAGAATACCAAAATACATCATGGAGCAATGGTAAACAACACAACATAACAAAAAAAAAACAAGAAGAAACACAAAAATATCTCTACCTAAGGAATTATGAAATTATATAACACATCATGTTATAATGCTATAAACTATGGAACAATAATCATTCCACAATGTTTAGTGAAAAAAACTCCTTTACCAACACCACTAGAAAAAGTCATAACTCAATGATAAGAATTGTATGATTATTTGTCTAATAGTTGAAATTTTATCTCAAAATCAACTTGTCTTTAACCATTCACCTCTAAGATCACCCAAAACACCTATAAGACCTCAAAATCACAAAGTAGTGGATTAGGAAAATTCATGCCATTATATTATATACATCTAAAATTATTATCATCCTCTAGAATCAAAATCAAACCCAAAAAACAAAATAACTTTAAGAATAAACACCTTATAAGATACCTCTCAAACTTGAATCCAACCATCACAAAATCACAAACACAACAAAAAATAGAAAAAAACATCAATTATATCATCATAAAAAAAAATGTAAACATCATTATATGAATAAAATCTAAAAAAATCTAGATAATAGGCCCATATTTATAACTATCACCCTCTCGTACATTCCTCCAACTGACCATGTTACCAAAAGACACAAACTAAAGGAAATAAATTCCCTTGAACCTCTTTTACCTAAAGATCCTAAATCTCAATATGCCATTCCATAAACACTATATCCTTATTAACACCCAACTCACCCTAGTTAATAACCTGTGGGACCTCATGAAACCACCTTCAAATCCATGAAATGTGGAAGACAATATGAATCTAAACCATCTGAGGGGGAATAACAAACTAATAATACACCTCACAAACTCACTTTAGCCCATCAAATGGTTTTAAAAGTTTTGTAGAAAGATTACCGAATCTTCCAAACTTCAATTGGCCATGATGAGGAGAAAAATTCCAAAACACATGATCACTAAGATAAAACTCCATAGGTCTACTTCTCCAATCCATGTATGAATTTTGAAAGTCTCTAGTAGATTTTATCTACTCCTGAATCATCTAAACTTTATATATTATTCTCTACACCACATCTAGTCCAAAAATCACCGAATCCTCAAATTCAATCCAACATAGTGGATATCTACAATGCCTCCCATATAATTCCTCAAATAGAACCATACTTATGGATGAGTTATATGTATTATTATAGGAAAAATCAACCAAAAGCATGTGTTTTTGTCTTGACCCATCCCAGAGGGGCCCGTGCCGTGACTACCCCAAGCCTACCTCCAATAGGCCAGGGGCTGGTGACTAGAACCGAGTAGGCATATCACAAAAATGAGAGACATTATCCTAAAGTAATCACAGGCACACACGTATTCAAGCCACAAAATGATAAAATGTAATACAACTAAAAGGATGCATGCATACAACTAAGATCCCACAACCAGAGTACAACATGATGTAAAGGGAAAGTAAATAGGGTAAAATACAAGCCCACCATAAAGAGTCTGTACATAGGTCTAAATGAAACTGAAAAGAGTCCAACCCGATCCAAGGGTGAGGACTACATCAAAGGTATGATCTTGAAAAACACCTTAGTTTTCCCAGCTCCATCTATGCTCCACCCACTCCTAGACCTCCTAGGACACCTTCAAAAGGTTTATTGTCTAAAAAAGACACAACACATATAGGAAAAGACCATGAAGAGATGATTATAAAAATAATTAGTAGGATACCCCAAAAACACAAAACACAAAGCACCAATTAGTCTACTCAATACAAGATGTAACACTGTATAATAGGTACAAGAATTAAATAAAACCTAGATATACTCAGGAGATATAGAACACCATCAAGCAGTCATAGTGAACTACCAGCCTTAAGGTTCTGCTCAAAGCATGCTCATTTTGGGAGAAATCACTCCTTGATCCATGATATCATCAAAGGCACTCGACAAAGAGGTATAACTCATTTGGTCCTCGCCCAAATAGAACACATTGGTCAAGGAAGACTATGATACACAAAGAGGGGATTATGCCCATAACCACTAGGGGACACCATGAACCTAATATGGATCAACTCGCTATATAGGGGATCATATACCAGTGATTCCACAAACCATACCGATATGACCCACTAGATGGAGGATCCACGCCCTGCTCATGGAAGTCACAATGATTCCACAAACTCCACTAGGGGTGATAGAGGATCACACTCCAGTGTCATGGAGGGATGCTATAACTCTATCTGAGACTCGAAATCTAGAGGGGATTACAATCCAGTGATATGGATGTAATGACGCACTAAACCATTGAGGAAATGACCAAAGGAACTCTCTCAAACTATACGTGTCCAAACTAAAAACTCACCATTGTCCTAAAAATGATCGGCTCAAAATTATGGTTTCAACGCCATAGATGGATCAACAATTGGATGCTCTATTTAGGAGTCATGGCCATTTGAACGAAACTGCCCGCATTGCTGCCTGGTGCCTGCAAACCTACTGCCATGGTCAGTCCACCTACCGTGCAAACCGGCCGCCTGTTGACTGACTATCAAGACCATTCCACCTACTGCACCTAGCCGAACTCCATGGTCTATCACACATGGACCAGCCACTTGGTCGTCACACCTGCAATAGATCCACCTACCAATTTTCTTTTTGGTCGATCGTACCGCACGATTGACCCCAACCGCACTCCGCCTTGGTTGCCACAGATCTGACACAGGTCTGACTTGGATCCAACCTGGGTCCACCTTGCCTAGCCCGACCCACAGACCCAATCCAACCCATTGATTTGACTCAGACCACCTGGCCCAAACCGACCCACCGCCATGAGCTTAGCCACCACACCCACGTATACAATCAAGTCCTGCCTCTGTCACACACACCGCATGTAGTTCCACTGCCCGTAGCACTGTCCTCCATCGTTGGACGCCCACGCTACCATGTGCCTGCTGCCACCATTGGATGCCCATGCCGTTGTGCACTGGCTGCCACCAGCTCACACCAATGGTCCCTTCCACAAACCATTGTGCCTCCTCCAATGCCTGAAAAATTAAATGATCGCATATCCAAGATCACTAGGTCTTAATCTATATATATTAGGCCTCAGTTTTCAATTCTCCTTAGATCCGAGGGTTCGATCAAGTTCAGAACCACCGAACAATGATGAACCCAGAACTATGTGGTTCCAATGGTGAATAATGTGAAGAATGAAAGGAGTAATTCCCAACAATTAAGTTTTATCATTGTTGGATAAGCGATATTGTCCAATGATCAAGATCAAGGGATTTGGGTTAGAAAATGATATTAAATTATTCCCAACTCATAATATACACAATCCATGAATCAATCCGTTCATCGATTGACCCACATTCATCATAGAAATAAAGTATGGGAAATAAACAATTAAATCAAAATCCCTACCTCAATTTGGATTGGTTGTCGATGATGAAAAAAGATACATCATAATCGTTGGTGAGATCTGTCAAGATCAGTGTTCGTCAATCACCGATTCGAAACTTTGTTGTCACCTGCTTGAGAGGATTATCTAGAGATTTCTTCCTAGTGTCTCCAAATAATTATAGGGTTATGATAGTAACCTTGAATATATGAAAATAGGTTTATTTAAAAATAATCCTATCACTTTGTTGATGAAATAAAATAATTTTTTTCATAATTTTTTTATTCTTTTAAAACGTATAAGATGAATTTCCACAATCAACCCATTCTGACCAATTTTAGGTCATTCTTAGGGTAATGCCACTATTTTCAACTCAACGGTACCCTTAGAATTCTAATATGGTCACCAATTTAAGAGTTATTTCACTTTTTTAGGAAAACCACATGCACTTGTTATTAAATATTTTAATATTTTTCAATCATTTATTCCGGGAACACTGGGCCTTAAAATCGCATGTTGTCTCAGTGCCTGGTATTTAAATCAATCTATATAATATAAAAAAATAATACATAGAAAAATCTAGGATGTTACATTCCCCAAACCTTAGGGATTTCCATCCATGAAAATCCAAAACAAGGGATACTCAAATATATTAGGGTACTGGGCACAAATCTGAGCCTCCCGCTCCCATGTTCTCTCCTATAGATTCTTGTGCTTTTAATGGACATGAACCAAAGGAATCGATCACCCATGAAGGATCCTCTCCTGCTGATCCTTGATATCCAATTGGTACTCAGCAATGGTATCTCCATCCTCGATGTCCAGTTCTCCCCACTCTATGACATGCAATGATCCATTCACATACCTCCTCAACCACAAAATGTGGAATACATCATGTACATGATATATTTGCGATGGTAGATCCAAGCGGTATACCACCTCACTAACTCTATGTAGTATCTGGAAAGGGCTGATGAACCTTGAAGATAGATGGTCACCCTGACCATATCTCTGTAATCCCCATCGAGGTGAAACCCGAAGCAACTTATAGTCCCCTTCCTCAAACCCCAAAGGCCTCCATTAGCTATCAGCATAAGAATTTTGATGGATCTGAACAATCTTCATCTACTCCTAGGTGTTCTACACCTTATCTATAATAGCTCAAACCAACTTCAGGCCTATGTTTTATGAATCTCCTGGGTCAGTCTAGCAAAGTGGTGACCTACACGTTCGCCTATTCAAATCCTCAAATGGTGCCATACCAAGGTTGAAATAATAACTGTTGTTGTAAGAACACTCCACTAGTGGTAGGTGATCATCCCAACTATTGAAAAAGTATAACATGAAAGCCCGCAACATGTCCTACAGAACCTGAATGGTCCACTAAATCTTATGGTCCTTCTATGGGTGAAATGCTGTGCTCAAGCGCAGTTGGTTCCAAAACACCTCCTATAATCCCTTCTACAACCGGTATGTAAAGAGAGAATCATGATCAGAAAAAATATTCAATGGAACTCCATGGAGTTGAATTATATTATATTTTTAGAGGTGACCTAATATCTCTACTAAAATCTACTCTTGGATAAATAGAAAGTGGGATGACTTGGTGAGTCATTCAACAATCACTCATATGGCATTGTGTCCCTTGAACGCATGTGGTAAACCCATCACAATGTCCATCAATATCCCATCCCAATTTAATTCTGGAACCTAAAGGGGTTTAGATAATACAACTGAAACCTGGTTCTCATCCTTCACTTGATGACAACTAAGGAATCAAGAAACAAACTCTGCAACTCCTTTTTTCATTCTTGGCTACCGAAACTGATGTTGGAGGTCCTGGTACATCTTCTCCACATCTGGATGTACCACCAAATGAGATTTATGAAACTCTCTCAGAATCTCCTCCAACAATTCCATTGGTACTACTATGCACCCTTTGAAAATAATGATGTGATCCCCACATTTTGAATATCTATTAGGAGCATACCCTGTGGACATATAAGAATATATGGTCTCATAGTTGGTATCTCCAAGTTGTACCTCCCTGAATCTCTATAAGAGTAGAGGGGTGAAAACCATTAACTAGAGGTAAGATTATCCATCTCCATGCATAAAATATATTTTCAATGAGGCTAACTTCTCCGATTCCTTATTCATAAACTATGAACTGGATCTCCTACTAAGAGAATCTTCCACCACATTCCACTTCCCATGAGTATAGAAAATCTCAAAGTCATAGTTTGGGAGGAACTCTAGACATTGCCTCAATCTCATGTTTAGATAATTCTAAGATAATATATAATTGATACTCTTGTGATTAGAGTAGATGATAAAATACTCTCCCATTAGTTAGTGTCCCCACATCTTCAATGCAAATACTATCACTAATAACTCAAGATCATGGGTCGCGTAGTTCTGCTCATGTGGTCTCAACTGGTGTGAGCTATAGGAAATCACTGCTTGCCTTTGTATTATGGCACAAAAAACCCTGATCCTTGATGAATCATAGAACACCATGTACTCAACACCTTTCTCTAGTAACTTCAGGATGGGAATACTCGTTAACCTCTGCCTTAGCTCCTGAAAGAACTGCTTTTATTTTTATATCTATAAGAAAGGTTTCCCCTTTCATTTCAAAGATGTAAAGGGTGCTGTCACTATAGAGAATTCGGGTAAAAACCTCTAATAGTATCATACCAATATAAGGAAACTCTAAACCTTAGTAACACTCTTGGGTAGCTCCTAAGAAAGCACTGCCTCAACCTTAACTGGATCCACTACAACTCTAGCCTTTGAGATGATGTGTCCCCGAAAATGGACCTCTTGAATCCAAAACTAGAACTTTTAGAGCATCCCGTAAATCTTGTTATCTAGGAATCTGTCTAGGACCATCCTAATGTATCTCGCATGCTTCTTGGAAAACAAAATTGGGGCTGACCACTGTGCTTATTTCAACTAATAAAATTGTTCATCAATCCTCAATAGTTGATACTTGTTCTTTACTTTCACCTGGTTTAAGCACCAATAACCCACACATAACCTTAATCTCCCATCTGCCTTCTAGGAAAACAAAACTGGGGCTGACCAGGGTGAAACATTAGGTCTCACAAAGCCCTTCCTCTATAAGTCATCAAACTACATCTTCAGCTCATAAAGCTCTATGGGAGACATCTCATATGAAGGTGTAGATATCAGTGCCATCCTGGGGTGTAGATCAATGAATAAGTCCATCTCTCAATGGGGAGGTAAACTTGGAACATATCTAGAAAATACATCCTTATACTCCTCCACTACTACAAGAAAATGTGGACTTATATATCATCCACTACACTGAGGGTGAGTCTAGAAAACTTATGAACAATTGGCCACACCCTCCTATGTGTGATTCCATCCGGTGATGCCTCAATTTCTTTATCACAAAAAAGGAAAAATTGGTTCCATCACCGTGACCACATCACACCCTTCACCTAAAACAGTCAATATGAGCATGAACTTTGGATAACTAGTCCATACCAAGAATGACGTCGTAAGGCCTCGATGCCTCTACCAAGAGATCCAAACCAAAACTCTTTCCTCTAAGAGTTAGTTCACACTATAAAAACTAGTGTGTGATCATTGAGTCTCCTCTATTTATTGTCTCCAAGAGTAAGGGTTGAGTCAATGGTTCAACCAGAATCTCTATGTCTCAAACAAGATTCATGGAAAGAAAGAAATTACTATCACCTGTGTATATACAAACTGAAACCAAGGTGAAAAGACATAGATCATACCTCGAATCACCCCTGGAGCCTTAGGGTAATAAGCCTCTATAGCCAGCAGTTAGCCTCATCCCTATTCACCAGCTCCCTGAGCCTAACATGGACCGCCTGGGGGTGGTGGTGGTAATAGGTCCAACCTTTGACCACCTCCTACTACCTTGAATTTCCCTTTTCCATTTCCGCTACCCTGAAGACCACCCTACTCCTGTCTCTATCTCTAACTTGGCGGTCCCTTGACCGTCTCCTGGCCAGCTACAAAACGGGTCAGGAAATCTCATGCCAGATGTCCCTGATTACCGAATGAGTAACACTGCTTGTTCCTTGGATGATTAGAGCCACCCTAAGATCCCTACACCACTGAACCTGAGTCTTAGGATCCCCTATTGAAAATCCTGATCCACTTGGATCCCTATTACTATCTTCGACCACCTTCTGTTGAGGTCTCAGCTACTAGGTTCCCACTGCTAGATCCCACTACCGGTGTCTAATCTTATAGAAAACTATCCATTAGCAGGGATCACTCAAGTACCCTATAATAGGTAGAAATGATAAAAGAAACACTGATTCCCTAATGTCCCAACATAATTGCATCTCAAAGTTCATATCCCTGAAGAACTAGTCTCATACCATATATGAGGAGTAGTGTGAATGATCAGTAAACTTCACTGAATACTCCACCATGATCATATTGCCCTGCTACAGATTAAAAAGATCCTACATGTGTACCAATCATAATGTGGATGGATAGAACACCTATATGAAGATATGCTTGAATTTTTTCAAGGAGATAGCTATCTCTTCATGTGACTGAGTCACCAAGATACACCATTGCCACACATATCCCTAATGAAGACTCACTACAAGGACTTCCATCTGGTCGAAAAGTGTCCTCAAAAGGCAAAAAACATGGATGACTTCTCTATCCAATCCTCAACTACCTAGGGGTCTGGATCACCCTGAAACCTGGGAGGTCAGTACCCATGAAACTCATAAAACTCACTCATCCCATATTCATCCTCAACTAGTAGTGCTGGTAGTAGATACTGCTTAACGGGTGGTAGTATGGCTGGTAAATCACTTAGAGGTGCTATCTATGTTACAAACCCTTGTACCAATGCCTCATCACTGGGTGGATCATCCTTATGATCACGCGATGGAATCCTGGTTAGATGTCTATGTGGAGGAATCCTGAAATAAACAAGATGTACCATGGTCAATAATGTATATCTGGGGAGATGACTCAAGAAGGAAATGGAAGAAACAACCATTCCTATATGATTCATATACCATTGTTTTCCCCTACAACCAGTGGTTTCATGTACCAAGATGAAAAGAAGGTCATCAGAGTCCTAGTGTAGGGATATGTCTGTGGCTATACCAACACTGGGGTTCCTGTCTGGAAATCCAAACTCAAAACCCTTAACATTGTTGCCCCAAACCAATCTCACAGAATCTCAGTACTAAAGTAGAACCGACCTGCTCTGATACCACTATGTCATGAGCCATCCCAGAGGGGCCCATGTCCTGACTACCTCAAGCTCACCTCTAATAGTCCAGGGGCTGGTGACTGGCATTGAGTAGGAATATCCCACAAATGGGTGGCATTAGCCTAAAGTACCTAGACACATTCACAGATATCCAAGCCACAAAATGATGAAATGTAAAATAACTGAAATGATGCATGCACACAACTAAGATCCCACAACCAGAGTACAACATGAAGTAAAGTAAACAATGACAAATACAAGCCCGCCACAAAGATTCTGTAAACAAGTCTAATTGAAATTGAAAAGAGTCCAACCTTATCTAAGGAAGAGGACTACATCAAAGGTATGATCTTGTAAAACACCTCAGTTTTCCCAGCTCTAGCTATGATCCACCCACTCCTGGTCCTCCCGGGACTCTTTCAAAAGGTCACTTGTCTACATAATACATGACACGTGCCGACAATGCCTGTGCAGGGGTGAGTATAAAAATACTCAATAGGATACCCCGAAAACACGAAATGTGAATCACTAAGTAGTAATATAAATACAATATGTAACACTATATAATAGATACAAGAAGAAAAGAAAACCCATATATACTTAGGAGAGACACCATGTTGTCAGGCGGTCATAACCAACTTCCACCCATAGGATTTTTCTCAAAGCACACTCATTTTGGGAGAACTCACTCCTCAAGCTAGGATATCAACAGAGACACTTGATGAAGAGGTCTATCTCATTTGGTCCCCACCCAAAGAGAACACATTATTTAAGGAAGAATATGATACACATAGAGGGGATCACACCTAGAATCACTAGGGGAGACCACAAACCCAATTTGGATCAACCTGCTATGTAAGGGATCATATGCCAATGATCCCACAAACCCTACCGATGTGGCCCACTAGATATAGGATCAACTCCTTGCTCACGGAGGTCATAGATATTCCACAAACTCTACTAGGGGTGATAAGGATTATAATCTAGTATCATAGAGGGATTCCATAACTCTATCTAAGACTCGACCTCTAAAGGGGATTATAATTGAATGATATGGATGTAATGCCGTACTAAACCCTCAAGTAAAGGACTAAGGGAACAATCTAAACCTATACTGGTCCAAATTAAAAACTCACAATTGGTCTAAAAATGACCATCTAATCATTACTGTCTCAACACCATAGATGACTTGTTGATTGGACACTCCGTTTAGGAGTTATGGCCATTTGAATTAAATTGCCTGCAGACCTGCTAGGGGATTGCGGATCTACCGTCGTAGAAGTTCTAGCTATTGCCACAATTGACTGCTAAAGTTGGACTACCTACCATTTAGACCAACCACTCATGGACTGACTATTATGGTCATTGCACCTACGACAGCTCCACCCACTGCTTCGCCATGTGGTCGAACACACCACACAGTCGACCGCACCACATGGTAGACCTATATGGTCGACTGCAACTAGGATCTGCCCCAATTTCCTTGGATCTAACCTGGTTCCACCTCACCCAGCTCGACCCACTGGCCCGAATCGACCCATCGATCCGACCTCTCCTGCCTGGCCCGACCAGGCCCACTGATCCGACCCGCCTTTCCACCGCGTCCATCACCGTTGCACCCATGTCACGCCACCGTCACACCCACTTCATGTGGATCTACCACCCATGGAAATGGATTCCACCACTAGCTACTGCACCATGGTGCGCTTCCACCTATGCCAGATGCCACCGTCTCATGCCAGTGGTACCTTCTTCGGACCACCATGCCTCCTCCAATGACCAAACCAAAAAATTAAATGATCGAATATTTGAGCTCCTTGGGTCCTGATCTATACAGATCCAGTCTTGGTTGTCAATTCGCCTCAGAGATGGGGGTACTATCTAGTTCAGAACCACCTAACTACTTTGAGATGGGAACCACGAGGTTCCAATAGTGAAGAACTTGAATAATGGAGAGAGGAATGCAAAAGAATAAAGGTTTATCATTGTTGGCCAAGCATTCTTGGCCAACAATAAAGATCGTGGGATTGGGGTTAGAAAACAAGATTAAATCAATCCCAGCTAACAATATGCACAATCTATGAATCAATCTGTTCATTGATTAAACCACATTTTTCATAGAAATAAACGAAGGGGAATAAACTAATTATATAAAAATCCTTACCTCGATTTGGATTGATCAATTAACGAAGGTTCATTATCATCATTGGAGAGATTCGTCAAGACCAACATTCCTCAATCATAGATTCGAAGATCCATAATCACCTGGTCAAGAGGATTCTCTAGAGGTTTCTTCCCAGAATCTTCTGATAATTCCAAGGTTATGAGAGTAACACTAAATCTATGACAATTGGTTTATTTAAAATAAACCTGTCACTGTGTCGACGAAATAAAATAATTTTTTATTACTTTATTTTATTCTTTTAAAATGCCTAAGGCAAATTTCCACAATCGACCTTCACTGACCAATGTTAGGTCATTCCTAGGGTAAAGCCACTATTCTTCAATCAACATTTTCCTCAAATTTTTAATATGGGAACCCATTTAAGAGTTATTACACTTTCTTAGGAAAACCGCATGCACGTGCTATTAAATATTTTAATATTTTTTAATTTTTTTTTGGAAACACTGGGCCTCAGAATCTCACTCCATATCAACGCCTCATCATGAAAACAATCCATATAATATAAAAAAATAATACATGGAAAAATCCAAGATGTTACTGTTTCATCCATAAACCTCTAAAATGAAGAACACATGAATAGAACATATTCTCTAATTTTGGGATCTTCCACTCTACCCAAAGGTTCATTTGAGGATAAAAAGTATTATTGAGGCATGATTGAGATCCAAATGATTTATGCATACTCTTATATACTCTTAAGAAAAAACAAGAATCCCTATTGGATATGATCTTTCTCAGAACCTCATAAAGATTCATCACCTATTCTATATAAATCCTCTCCAAAGTATCAATCATACTTGAGTACTTAATCATCAAGAAATGAGATAACTTCATCAAAAAATCCATAACCACCTAGATAGTGTCTCATACACCCAATTCTTGAGGCAATCTAGTAAAAAATATATTGATATGAAATCTAATTTCCATTGAGGAATATCCAATAGTTTATGTAGTTTGGATGTAACTCTATGCCATACTTTCATTCAATGAAAAACTAAATAGCATGATATGAACACAAACAATGAATTCTTATTCTTAACCACTTGAACTAATCTTTAGAGAATGATGCATCTTGAAAATTTGAGGATTTACAACTAGTGGTGAGATATGAAACTCACTAAGGATTTCCTCTTACATCATTAACATAATAACCATATTTCCTCAAAATAGATCCCGATTCTAATCATCCTATGACCATCCATCAAGAGCATATCTATATATGAAATAATTTCTCCACACCACCACCCCATGATCTTCTAACTGAGACTCCTACACCTACTAGTAAATGGAAGAATGCATTGTTATTTGATATAGGAAAAACTTATCACTAACTGTTCTACATCCACATATAAATCAATAAGCTACTCCATCATCCTCCAATCATATCCATCCTTATAAGAAACATCACTATGAAACTTCCTACTCAGTGAATCTTTTACTATATTTCCTTTCCCTGGTGTTTAAAAGATATCAAAGTCATAATCCTATAAGAAAATTATCCAACTCTATTGATGAAAATTCAAATATAACTGAGAGAAGATATAGTATAGGCTCTTATGATCTACGAATATCATAAATAACTCAATAATTAAGTAATAATATTAGATATTTAGAACAAACACCATAACCCCTAACTCAAGATTATGGTTAACATAATTAAGTTCATGAGGATATAACTTCCAAGTCCCATATTTGATAACCACCTACTCTAATATTAATACAAAACCTAAACCAAGGCAATATGAATTGAAAAATACCTTGAAAATAACTCCTGCACATTATAAGAAAAGGTTATTAACACCAATTAGGTATTGAAATACTACTTAGCATTGATTTGAATATAAAAAATCTAATCTTTCCTAGTCAAAACTACCAAAGGATCCATAATTTGAGAGAAAACAGACACAAACATCCTATAATAGCATAAAATAATTTAGAAATAGTTCTCATACATCAAAATATTTGATAGATCGACCACGAAAACCTACTAAGACACAACATACCCAATAAAAGTGTCCTCACTTGTCTAGAACATACACTTGGATAAATTTTTATACAAATGAATTTATCACATGATCTCTAAAATAACTCTTAAATGATCATCATGATCCTCCCATGATCTCAAATACACCAAGATATCATCAAATAAAACCACTAAAAGCTGATACAAGAAGTCAAAAAGTATTGAGTTCATCAATCCCATGAATATAGCTAGGTATTTTGTGACCCTAAAAGGAATCAATACAAACTCATAGTATCCATAAAAACACTTAAAAGTATCCTTCAAGATATCCTCCCACTTCAACCTCATATAATGATACCCAAACCAAAAATCAATGTTTGAGAACCAAATATCTCCCTTAAACCGATGAAACAAGTCATAAATACTTAGTAGAAGATAAAGGTTCATTATGACCTATCAATTCAATAGATGATAGTCAATAACACCCCCAAATCTAGTAACCCAAAGCCAGTGTTTACTTTTTTAAATTGGTATAAGATACAGGGGATCACAACAAAAGGGAATAATCAATTTAGTAGTCTTGGGACACTAGATACACACATATTTTCCATGTTACATTTAAAAAATAAAACATAGAATGAAAAAATTTCTTGCATCCTTGATGATAATTCAAAGATCCCTTCTTCATATCCCTGGGAAAGGAAAACATAATAAAGGGTGAGATCATACTACTAAAAAACAGGCCTTTAACAGTGCTAGAAAAAAGCAGTGATAAAGGTGCCCTTTATCATTGCTAAAACAATCACTGATAAAGGGTACCTTTTATCAGAACTTTTATTCTAGTACTGAAAAGACATATTTTAACAATATATTTTTTAGCACTGATAAAAGGCAACCTTTATCAGTGTATTTTTTTAGCATTGATAAAGGGTATCCTTTATCGGTGCTTTATATTTAGCCCTGATAAAGGAAACCCTCTATCAATGATTTATTTTTAGTGGCCATAATGGAATCCTTTATCATCACTTTTTAACACTGATAAAAGTAATAATAAAATGAAATAATTAAATAAATATAAAATAATAATGATTTTGTTAAAATAATATTAATTTTTTTATTAATTAAATAATTATTGATAAAAATGAATAAATTGATTATAATATATATAAATTATAAATAGTATATATTAAATATATAGATATATATGTAAAATAAAAATTTAATAAATAAAAATTAAAAATAAGTAAATTGAGAAATATTAAACATTTTATTAATGAAATAATTATTGATAATGTTAATAAATAGTATATATTAAATATATAAATATATATGAATGCATATAAATATGATTTATAAAATACAAAATATTATTTATGATTTACATTAAATGGTAATATATTTAGTGAATGATTGTTTATGATTAAAAATTAACATGAATTAAAAATACTGACTAATTGTATCGAGTAATGGACATAATTTAATGTCGTTTGATTTTTCAATTTAACATAGATAAAACATATTATATTGATTTCACATATATGTAATTAATACATTTTTATATACAAATGCACACACACAAATAATTTTTATGTAAATTTAATCAATTTATATCATTTATTATATATATATATATATTTATTTACTATGTTATAATATTTTTAATATATATTCATATTTATTTCAATATATATCCATTTTTTTTAATGATTTATATTAATAAAACTTATCCAAAATTTCAATATTGCACTCATTTTTAATTAATAAATTTTACTCATTTTTAACATGCATACACTTAAGATTAAATATTCATTAATAATGTTAAAAATAAATTTGTAAAAAAATATTTATAAATAAATATATTTATAAATTTATATTTACTATTTTTATAAATTTATAAATATAAATAAATAAATAGTATTGGTTTAAAAAGTATTTATATAATTATAAATTTATAATATATTTATTTAAATAAATAATATATTTACTATATTTACTATATCTATATATATAATTATATACATATATATAATGATATAAATAATATTTTTTTAAAGAAGTACTTATATAGTTATAAATAAATAATTATATATTCAAAGAATTATAAAATTATGATTTTAAGTATTATTATAAGTATAATAATTATATATAATAATTATACTTTTTTTTAAAAAGTATTATTTTTTTAAAAAGTTTTATAAGTATTTATCAATGCTTTTTTCGCACTGATAAAAAATAGAGATTTATCAGCACTTATTTACTTAGCGCTGAAAAAAGGTTTCTTTATGAGCATTTTTTTGAAAGCGCTCATAAAAGTTTCCTAATCTATTTTAAGAACCCTAACCATCATGAACCATTTTGCGATATCTGAAGCTCTCTGCAGAAGCGACCTACTAACGACACTTCTCATTGTCGAATCGAAGCTCGATTCTAGACTAGAATCAAGGCTTCGACTATTAAAAGGCTCAAATATAAGGATTGAGTGATTCAAGGGTGGAACAAAACCAAGGCTCGAATGAAATCTAGGTTTTTCAATATCTATAATTTCCCTCAGTTATCCACTGAACCTTATCATCCCATATTAGTGTATCTCAACAAGTCCAATTGAACTATCCTATAATAAAATAAACTAAAATTCATTGTTTTTTCTTTTGAATGAGGTACAAGCTTCTTGAATAATCCCTTATTGTTTAGATTAAAACAAAGTAGAAAATATTTACACTTTCAGTCTATATCTGTATCCGGTTTGATCTTTATGTTGTTTTCTTCTTTTTTCCTATTCTGTAAACTCCAATAAAAAATAAAAATGCATATAAATAGACCCAATAATATCTTTCTTCGCAAGATGCATGCTAAATGAATGAATAAAATATAATCCATTATTTTTACTAGTAGGCTATAAATTGGATTCTTTATCAACGATTTGGATTGGCCTTCATAATTATTTTAAGTGATAAATGTCCTGCTTTCATCCTAATAGTATTATGCACACAAATATTAGTGAGAGTGATTGAGTTTTTCAACCTATAAAAATAAATAGAAATATTCAACAGTCAATTAAGGGAGATTATCCATTTTGATTTTATGTTCAAATTTTAATAATAAGGAAATTTATTTTTATTCTAAGGATTTATTTTGAAGTTGATATTTTTTAGAATTATAATATTTGAAACAGATTAACTATTTATTTATTTTAACATGATTTATTTTTTGAAAGGGAATTTATTTTCATATGTAAAATTAATATTATAAGAAATTTTGTTATTAAATTTATATTTCATTCAAATTATAATAATTATTTTTGGTTAGTTATTTATTCAGATTATGTTATTAAAAGTGATTATTTTTGCATTATATAAAGACTTATATTTTTGATCTAGGAGTTCCCCTTAAACAATATCCATTCCTTATTTTGATCCACTTTTCCATAGTCAATGAGTTTATCACAGAACACCCACTTGGTTCTGATAACATTTATGTCTTCTAGCATTGGGACAATTTCTAATATCAAATTTTTTTATTTGGATCAATCTCCTCATTCATATATTTGATCCAATTATCATCCTTTTCATCCTATATAAATTATTTCGGCTCTACTTGGAAAAAAATGAGATTTTTTTAGAGTCTTACTCCTTCAAGTTTTCACTGAAACTTTCCGATCACCAATGAAATTTTATTCATTGATTTCATCCTTACTTGTATTTATTATAGTTAATAAAAATATATACATCTTTGAAATGATAACCCACTCATTTATAATTCTTAAAAATCACTTTATTTCTTTCACCACCCATCTAATAAACGCTATTTATGTTTTACTTTAATCCATTTAAAAAAATATCATTATTTAAAATTTTCTTTTAGTTCCACCCTTATGAATCTTTGATTATAATCCATTTAATTCTCATAAATGGGAGGATTAACCCTTTTAGAGAACACAATGAAGTACAACTGTCATCCTCATCAGTTTCATCTCCTAAATAGTTAATATTCCAAATTTTTTATTGGGACTCATCCCCCATCACTTTTATGTTTCCCATACTACTCTGAGCAGTGGTCATTATATAGATGACTACTACTTTGAGTATTTCAATCAAAATAGTTTCATGTTACAAATAACAAAATGAAATGATAATTGTTCAAAAGATGAGCTGATGGGGATGAGAACTATCTATAACTTTCACCTTTGGATGAATTTAAAGAATAACACCTATCATAGTGTAATAATTATTTTCTTAAATTCAATTACCCATTTTCTTCAAAGAATAAAAAAATTCTTTGAAATAATCAAATATTGACTTTCCTTTATTATAATTATATATAACTTTAACCTTTGATAATGAATATCTTATGTGTATTTATTTATTTATTGTAAAAAATGAATATTTTATAAACCTAATAATATATCTTTACTTTCTCTCATATGGTTCAAAGATTAATTCCAATATATCTTATTTTATCCTCACACTCCTCACTCTTTGATTGATAGTTTGGAAAGATCTATTTGCATTTTTTATCATCATTCTTACCAACTGTCGGCATATCCCTGTGGTCAATAATGTTTTCACAGTAAAATCATTATCCATAGAATTAATTCATTGTTTCATCTTTATTTTTAATTTATTTATTTTTAATATTACTTATATAATAATTATTTCCTATACAAGTGGATTATTTTGTTTTATTTGGGGTGGTTTTTTCGAAGATACTCATGCTCATGTGGGATTTAACTTCAAGCCTACAACTTAGATAATGAAAAAAGTAAATGTATCAATAATGCATACAACCATCAGGAAAAGGTGAATTCATTCTACTTATTTAATTAATTTTTTCATCATTTTATCTACTAATTTCATGTTTATTTCCTTACCTATTTTATATTATATTTATTTAGTGTTTTTCATAATTCTTTTGGGAGGTCATATTTTGTTTTGAACTATCCACAACAAGCCATAAAAGGGATAAAATGATTCTTTTATCCAATGCAACCATATTTTTCATTTTCATTGTTTGTTTTTATCGAACTTCCAACACTGCATATTGATTTAATTTTGTTAGCTAAAAAACCATTATCATTGTTGAAATCAAGAAGAGTTGAGGAAGATCATGTGCCCATTATGGTGACTTCTCATGATAAAATGGGCACATGGGTTTCCTCTACTCTTCTGACTTTCCACAATAAGAAATATTTTTTAGCTATGAATATAAATTCAATATATAGTTTAGGAATTTTAACATATAAAGATAATGGAAACATGGTTACATTATAATTTAGGATTTTTTTGAGACTTTGGGATGTACAGGAATCAACCTCACCTCAATCCGATACATAGTGTGACCGCTATGACTCAAAGTGATTCTTTTTTATTTAAAATTGATATTAATTTTAGTAAAAAGGAAAAAGGAAATAATAAAAATAGAGAAAACACATTCCAATTATTTTGATACTTTAGGTAAAAGATCCATAAGTCATTTGGGACATGAATAAATTAGAAACAACTCAATTTAATGAACAGTGTGACCACTATGACTCAATGTGTCCATTATCAGTTTAAAGTCAATAGTTTAGTTAAAAAAAAATTCACTCACTTGAAACAAATAAAAAACAGTTTTATTTTCTTTATAATTTATGAAATAGATTCATAATTCATTTGTGATGTGTAAGAATCAGTCTCACATCAAATCGATACATGATGTGATCGGTATGGGTCAAAGTATACGTTTCTAGTTTAAAATGATATTTAAGTAAAAAAATAAGTGACATACTCAAAAATGAGAAAATGCAATTATATTATTTTTATAATTTAGGAAAATGATCCATATGTCATTTTTTAAGTGTAAGAATTAGTCGTACCTCAATTTGACACACAGTGTGATCAGTATGACTTCAAGTACATCTTTTTATTTAAAATTGACATCAATTTTAGTAAAAAGGAAAACTGACCTACTGAAAACCAAGAAAAAACATTTATATTGTTTTTATACTATAGTTAAATTATATGTAAGTAATTTTATGTGTAGTAATTATCCACAACTCAATTCGATACACGATGTGCCCGATATCTGTTTAAAATTGACAGTTTAGTTTAAAAAATGCCACTCATTGAAAACTGAGTAAACATGCTCATATTTTATTTATAATTTTTGAAATTAATTAATAATACATTTTTTATGTGAATGGATCAATATCATGTAAAACAGATACACGATGTGATATGTATGTACCAAAGTGTGTCTTTCTAGTTTAAAATGACATTTTAGTAAAAAATAAAAGTGGTGTACTCAAAACCAAGTAAATGAATTAATATTGTTTTGATACTATATTAAAATGATCCATAATCCATTTGGGATATTTATGAATTATCCTAACCTAAATCTGACACACAGTGTGACTGGTATGACTCCAAGTGCATCTTTTTATTTAAAATTGACATCAATTTTAGTAAAAAGGACAACTGACCTACTCAAAACTAAGAAAAAACATTTAGATTGTTTTGATACTTTAGTAAAATGATACATAAGTCATTTTTGATGTGTAATAATAATCCTCCCCACAATCCTATGAATGTTGTGACTGGTATGACTCCAAGTACATCTTTTTATTTAAAAATGACATCAATTTTAGTAAAAAAGATAACCAACCTACTTAAAACCAATAGAATACATTCATATTGTTTTGATCCTTTAGTAAAAGTATCCATAAGTCATTTAGGATGTGTAGGAATCATCCTCACCTCAATCCAATTCATGGTGTGACCGGTATAACTCCAAGTACTTATTTCTATTTAAAATTAACATTAATTTTAGTAAAATAAACAACTAACATACTCAAAACTAAGAAAACATATTCATATTGTTTTAATACTTTAATATAGTGATACATAATTTATTTTTGATGTGTAGGAATCATCCACACCTCAATATGATACACTATGTGGACGGTATGACTCAATGTGTCTGTTATTAGTTTAAAATTGACATTTTCTTTAAAAAGTATCACTCAATGAAAACCAAGAAAACACACTCAGATTTTATTTATAATATAAGGTATCAATTCATATATCATTTTTGATCTATAGGAATTGGTCTCAAGTAAAACCAATACATGATGTGCTCCATATGAGTCAAAGTGTGTGTTTTCAGTTTAAAATGACATTTCAGTAAAAACGACAAGTGACACACTCAAGATTAAGAAAACACATTTAGATTTTTTTATAATTTGTGAAAACAATATATACATAATTTTGGGCATGTAGGAATTATGAAAACCTTAATAAAATGCACGGTGTGACAGGTATGACTCTAAGTGCATCTTTATTTAAAATTGATATCAATTTTAGTAAAAAGGATAACTGACCTACTCAAAACCAAAAAAATAAATTCATATTATTTTGATTCTTTAGGAAAATGATCTATAATTCACTTTAGAAGTGTATGAATTAGTCATACCTCAATCCAACACATGGTATGACTGGTATGAATCCAAGTGCATCTTTTTATTTAAAATTTACACTAATTTTAGTAAAAAGAAAAAACAACATACTCAAAATCGAGAAAATGCATTCATATTATTTAAATACTTTATGAAAATGATCCAAAAGTAATTTTTGATGTGTAGGAATCAGCCAAACCTCAATCTGATACATGATATGACCAGTATGACTCAATTCATCCATTATTAGTTTAAAATTGACATTTTAGTTCAAAAAGTGACACTGACTAAAAACTAGAAAACATGCTCAGATTTTCTTAATAATTTACAAAATTGATTCATAAGTCATTTTTGATGTGTATGAATTGATCTCACATCAAACTGATTCACGATATAATCGATATGATTCAAAATGCGTGTTTTAATTTTAAAAAGACATTTCAGTAAAAAGACAAGTGATGTACTAAAAACCATGAAAACACATTAATATTGTTTTGATACTTTAGGAAAATGATATATAAGTCATTTGGAATGTGTAGAAATCATCCTCACCTCAATCTGATTCATTGTGTGACCAGTATAATTCCAAGTTCATCTTTTTATTTAAAATTATCCTCAATTTTAGTAAAATGGACCACTGACCTACTCAAAACTGATAAAAAGCATTGAGATTTTTTTAATTCTTTATAGAAATGATAAATAAATAAATTTTTATGTTTAAGGATTAGCCACAACTCAATATGATATATAATGTTCCCAGTATGACTCAAACTCTCTATTATCAGTTTAAAATTGATAGTTTAGTTCAAAAAGTGTCACTCACTAAAAAATGATCAAACGTGATCAGGTTTTCTTGATAATTTATAATTTTTTTTTCATTTGTGTTGTATTGGGATTGGTTTCACATCAAACCAATAGATGATGTGATCAGAATGAGTCAAAATGAATGTTTCCATTATAAAATGAAATTTTTGTAAGAAAGATAACTGATGTACTTAAAATCAAGAAAACATATACAAATTGTTTTGATACTTTAGAAAAATATACATAAGTCATTTTAAATGTGTAGAAATCATTTGAAACTCAATATGACCCACGGTGTGACTGGTATGAATAAAAGTTCATATTTTTTTATTTAAAATTGACATTAATTTTAGTAAAATGGACTATTAACCTATTAAAAACTGAGAAAACACATTTTTATTGTTTTGATAATTTTCTAAAATGATACATATGTAATTTTTTATGTGTAGAAATTATCCACACCTAAATCTGATACACAATGTACCTATTATAACTCAAAGTGTCCGTTATCAGTTTAAAATCGACATTTTAGTTCAAAAAGTGTCAATCACTAAAAACTAATCAAACGCACTTGTATTTTCTTGATAATTTAGGAAAATGATTTTTAATTCATTTATTATGGGTATGAATTGGTTTCATATTAAACTGATACAGTATGTGATTAGAATGAGTCAAAAGTGTATGTTTCAAGTTTAAAAGGACATTTTAGTAAAAGAGACAACTAATGTACTAAAAACGAAGAAAACACATTCAAATTGTTTTGATACTACAATAAAATGATCCAAAAATCATTTGAGACATGTTAGAATTAGAATCACATAAATTCAAGGAACGATGTGACTGGTATGACTCTAAGTGCATCTTTTTATTTAAAATTGACATCAATTTTAGTAAAATGAATACTTTTTTATTTAAAATTGACATCAATTTTAGTTAAATGAATACTTCCTGTTAATTTATTTATTTATATTATTACTAACATAATAATTTTTTTCTTATATAGGTGCATTATTTTTCTTGAGAAGGGTTGGTTTGTTCAGAAATAGCATGATTCAAGTTCAGGATTATAATATAAAGGAACGTTGGTTTTTTTAAATGTATGTAATAATTTGTATTTATATAACTGTATAAACCAATATTTGAAATGTCTATAATATAGTGTTTTTATTGTATTTGTGTTGTAAATTTCATTTCATTTAAATTATGTATTGTGACCTGTTTTTTTGATATCTAGTGTGTTTATGGTACTGCGGTGTGCTATTGCAGCACACTGTAGTATAAACCTTTATCAGCGCTTTTAAAAGCGCTCATAAAGAAAAAATTTTTCAGCACATTTAAAAGGACTGATAAAGGAAACATTTTTCAGGGATTTTAAAAGCACTAATAAAGGTAAATGTTATCAGTACTTCTATAAGCATTGATAAAATTCCCTTTATCTGTGATTTTTTAGCACTGGTAAAAGACCAGGGATTTTAATCTCACTAAGGTAGTCAGCAATTTTCTAGTGCTGATAAAGGCCACTTCTAGCACTATTAAAGGCCTATTCTGTTGTAGTATTATTATCTTAGTAAGGGAAAAAATAAAATATAATCTATCATGAGTATATAAGACTTTAATAATATGTAAGAGTGTATAACCTATACATATTCCATTTAATCAAAAACTTGAGCTTCAAAATTCATCTATAGAAAATATCAACAGAACAATCACATGGATAATAATAAATGAAATTTTATTGAAAGAAATACATAATTCCAGATGTAATGATCTTAACATAATATACCCATTACAATACCTCACTAACCTTACCATCAAGTCCTTATTCCAAGATATTTCAATTAATGGGTAGGGTATACACCAAATACCCAACTAATTTGGCTAACTATTTGTCTCATGAGACTTGTTGATGCATCAAGGGGATATATAAAATTGGGACCCACCTATCACTTGAATTTTTCCAATGCATTCCTCATATATTGTGTCAACTGTATAATTCATAATCAATATTACTTATCAATAAATAAATATTTGTATTTAATCAAGAATATAGAACATCAATATTTCCCCAGTAAATGAAATAACTTTCTTAATAAACTTTCTTCAAATAACACTATATATTGAAAGGGTATAATTTAAATGCAATATAAAAGTATTATAAATGATACCAAATATATCCATGATGCTGAAAACATGGACATGAAAGATAAAAACAATGTTCAATGAATAATAGAGAGTGATAGAGAACATGATCATGAGAAAGTGAATGATCCCAAAATAAGGCATAATCTGTAAATTAGTAAAGGATGATAGAAGAAAATTAAATAATAAAGGATTTAGATAAATGAAATTATTTTGAGAATTAAAGAGTAAAATGGAAGTGAAACTTTAAAAATAATTTTCTTTAAATATTTTGTAACTTTTTTATAAAAACAATGTTATAAATCATTTCAAAAATTATTTTCAACCTTTCAAAAAATAATTCCATTTTATTTTAATATAAAAACTAAAAATTAACAAAATAATAAAAGAGAATTTTATTTGAAAAACTAGATAAACTTTTAGATGAATCTAAATATCTAATAACAATCATGGATGTTGTAAAATCTGTTTATGATATATACGTTGAAATGAACATTGCTTTCACAATTTTTTAAAAAGTAAAAAATGACTTGTTCAGAAAAATTTAAAATAATTCATTTTAAACATTTGTAAAGATAATAAATGTTATTTTAAAAATAAATTTACCAATAATTTTAAATTATATAAAAACTTCTATGAAACAATTTGAAAATTATTGATAAGGAAAAAAATATTCCTCACCAAAAAGAGAAAACATTTTTGATTTTTTTAAAAAAATTATTTCAATCTTTGAGTACCAAAGAGAGGACAAGTTGGAATAAAAACATGGAAACCCAAAAAATAACTATATTAGAATAAAATAGATAGTGTTTAATATTATAAATCAAATATAATTCTTCCAATGTATATTTTAACATGAATAATCTTGAATATGAGTGTGATTGTAAAATAAACATTTACAGCTTTAATAACTTTTGAATAAAAACCCTTAAAAAGAGAAAACCTGAATTGAAACTATATATTCCTTGAATAAATATTAATTCATTATATAATATGTAAAATTCATAGTATATACATCATAAAAAATAAATTAGGTTCATAATATAAAATATGTCACATTGGAGTGGAATTAAGATGAAAAACCTTTACCATGGATTCTTTCTTGGTCAGACATGTTATATCCATCCTAAAAAATCAATTTATTTTTTTAAAATACATTATTAATAACCTTATTCATATATATTCCAATTTTTAAGGTCCTTTTAGAATCATTTTCCATACATTAAATGGATAGTTCTTGCTTACATCGACCACTTAAGGTTGTTCGGTCAGTTTCTCCAAAATTACTTTAGTATATTGACCATGGTTAAAGGTGTTGTAAAATGATTTATTCATATAATTTTTTTAAAATTTCATGAATATAATTTTTATTTATTGTATAATATTTTACAATCATCCATGCATGGTGGTAATATAAAAATGATTCATATCGCTTCATGGAGGTGGTAGTCCACACGTACACATGAATGACGTTATCATTTTTCAAAAGATAATAGGGTAAGAAGGTATATGATATCTTATATTTATAAAATCATAATTGTTTCATAAAAATAATATATAACCATTAAATACATCTTTATAACCATCCATATGATTATTATGTTGAAATATATATTTACTATGGTTATTATTCATCATGACCAAAAATTATGTTGACCTTATTACCTAATTTTAATTATGATTTTTAAAAGTATATAACCCATTTTAAAAGAGTAAATTACTATAATTGGACTAACTTAATTTTAATATATGCTCACAAAATACAATAAAAACCATTTTTAGAAAGATGCTCTCTTAAGCATAAAAATGATTTTACAACAAAATCTAGTACAATGTTGATTCTCATGGAATTAATTGGATTATTTTAAATAAAAGGAGTGTTATTTTTCTTTAAAACTAAACCAAAACCAAAAGATACCTTTTTAATACTTTATTAATATAGACGAATAAAACATATTTTTTATTTGAATAAAAACGTTACTTAGATTTCAAAAATATTAAACATAGATTTCTAATTTAAAAATTATTTTTTTAAATGCACTATATTAATTATTAAATATATATTTCTTATATGGAAAATATTTCATAAACTTACAAGTTATTATTATATCATTGTAATTTCATAAAAGTGATAGTATTTTTCAAATTAGTATTTTTCACTATTCACCCAAAAATCAATTCTTTCTAAAAAATATAAAAAATTCAACATAAGATAATTTTTATAGAAAAATTAAAAAATTATAATAGTTTCATTAGATTCAAATTATAATATTTTCAAATTTAGATTCTAATCAAATTATTGAGTAAAGAAATGTGCAATATGTTATAGTTTCTTTAGAATGAAATATTTACTTACTATAATTGAAGCTTGAGTGTCACATAGTTGATGAACAACCACAATATACCATCATTATTCTTCATAAAAAATAGAATCACCTCAGGGAGACAAAATGGAATATATGAAAATTTTATACAATAGATCATTAACCTGAATACATAACTCTTGTAGCTCTGAAGACACCATCCTATAAAGAAATATAGAAACTAGAGAGACATTAGTTTGAAATAATCTCTCGAAATAAATGTAACTTTGATGGGGTATTCATACAACCTCTTTCTGAAAAAAATATATAATCTCCTTGAAAAATATTGGCAACTCATTATCTTTCACTTTCATAAAAAAATAAAATTTTCTAGTTGAGTTGAAAGAGTTTTCAAACATTTACAATCCATATAATGTTCCTATTTTATAACAAACATCTCACTATCACCTTCATAATTAAAGAAAGCTGACCTCCTTTAATAAAAATTGATAATATATTTTATAGGATAACCACACAATCTCTATATTACCAAAACATTAGGATTTTATCCTATACTTAGACTTATTCCCATGGTTTTCATCAAATTACTCAAATCCAAATCTATAAAAATAACTAAACCCTCATCCAATACCAACTATAGTAACCCAATAATAACATACATAAAAATAATAACATTTTGATGAATATCCAAAATATATCCCAAATAAAAATTCCCAAAGACCACAAAGGTTAAGTGTCTTCAGAGACTAGATACATAATCATATTATTTCTTAAAATATATTTAATATCTCCCATAAAGATATTCTCAAATAAGTTACTCCTTAGACATACCATACTTAAAACCTTTCTTTATAACCCAAGGAAAGGAAACATATGAAAGGGTGATATTAGATTCTTAGTAAGTGTAAAAATTGGAGATATAAATTAATTATCATAAGTGAGAATAAGATAAGAATAAGGGTATTAGAACTTGATCATAAATTACAATAATTATACCCAATCAATCAAATATCATTAATGATTAATCATTTAATAAGTTTTGTAAAAAAATACATAAGGCATACAGATTCAGAATCATCAATAATCAATAAAAATCCATGAGAACACATCATAAGAATAAGATATAATTTTTTGGCCAACACATAATCATAGAAAATCAATTTCATAGTCAAGGTTCACTCCTAAGACTATCATTGTGGATGAAGTCTCATAATAGAAATGAATACCTAGTCATTTCCAAAATTCACTTAAGAGTAACTTCCATATCATTAAATCCATCATCTATTAAAATTTTATAAAATCCATCATCACTTAGGATATTCTCAAATCCTTCATCATTACCTAATTAATTGAAGGGATATATAATTCCAGGCTCACCTATCACATAATGAAAACCATACACATATGTGCCATAAGATCAAAAAAAATTCTTTATGCCAACATATCATAACCCCTATAAAGGAAAAATGCTTAATAAATTTTTTATTATTCCATCATATCATAACCCATGGAAAATAAAAGAGTTTCATAAAGGTTCCACATTAACATAATTAACCCACAGGAAAGAAATGAGTATTTTAGACTCGTCCTTAAATCATCATTATAATCCATCCAGATAAAAAAGTGGATGGTAACATAAGATCGTATCCCTTTAAAGGATAAATATTCTTAAAGGATATTGACCAAGTTGAAAAATACCTTTAAAATATCATTCAAACCATTATTCAAAAACCTGATAAAATGTCATTTTATTTTTAATAAAAATTAACTAAAAATTCTCAAAATATTGAGAAAATAATTTTATTCAAAAATAACCAGGTAAAATTGTAAAATAATGTTCAAAGAAAATAAAGATCATGATAGTGGTAAAATGTGTTCATATTTTATAGGTTAATAGTAAACATTCCTTTCACACCTCTGTAAAAATTTAAAAATGACTTGTTTGGAAAAATTTTCTTTATAAATATTAATTTATAAAACTATTTATATAAAGTCAAAGTTAGTGAAAATGAACTTTTTAAAAAAATTTAATTATAGTTATGAACTTTAAAAAAATAATTTTAAAGATTATGTACATGAAAGAAAAATTTCATCGACCAAAGAGGAAATATGGTATGATTTTATTTAAAAAACATTTCTTGATCATTTTAAGTAACAAAGAGTGGAAAATATTTCCAATAAATAAAAAAAATAAATTAACAAATGAGAATAAAATATATGGGGTTTATGTATAAGATCCATATAATTTCCTTTAATGGAAATTTAGCCCAGATAATCTTAAAAAGAAATGATATTTTATTAGAATCACCTTACTACATTGGTAACGTTTGAATCATAACCACTTGAAAGAAATAAATTCAAATTAAAATTTAAACACCATGAATATAAATATATTCATGATGTAAAATATCAAAGGGGTAGTATATACACCTCATACACATAAATACGTGCATAACATCAAACATATCTCAATGAAACAATATTGAGATGAATAACCCTTAGAACTTTTGTAATCTATGAATATAAAACTAATGAAAGAGGGAAACTTATATAGATTTTTAAATCCCCATAATTTTCATGAAAATAATTATAAAATACATTCATGGTCAATATATACACCATAAAAAGGAAACAAGTTGTGAATATGGAATATATCTCATAGAAATAAAAGTGAGATGAGAAACTCATACCTCTAGTCTCATCCTGATTTATATATTCTCCAACCTCCTATATAATAAATATATATTTATTATAAATATATTAATGAAAAATATTAATACTTATAAAACTATAAATGGTTTAATTATAATATATTATCACTTGTTTATTTATAATCTTTCATTATCATCATCACTTCGAGTGTTAAATTCTTCGTTTTTCATGCGTGTTTCTGTTTAACAGTTGTTGTCCATTCACATTTTTCATGATTAAATCATATTAATCATATTAATAATTTAATATTGTAATATTTAATAATTATATACACTTTTATAACCATTCATACATATTAGGTTTGAAAAATTAATTACATCACTTTGTTAAGATGATAGTCTGTGTAAGAACGCGGTTCTTATTTTTGAGGTACAAGTTTCTTCTTTTCCCTTTTCCTTAAGTGTTTTTCAAAAAATATGAAAATGGGGAAAATCCAATATTTTGGAAAGTATATGCCGTGTACTTTTCCACACGCCATGTACTTTTGGTCGTGTGGAATGAGTACACAGGGCGTGTGGCCATGTCGGTGACAAAGGGTGTAGAAACCGACTACACGCTGTGTAGTGGTCCTTTACATGCCATGTAGTCAGTTGGCAGGAGAATAATAAGGTGGTGCCCAGCTATGCAATAAAACATTCCGTGTACTCAAGGAGACATGCCATGTAGTCCCATCGGTAGGAGCACAGTGCCACGCTGGCTGGAAACTGCCAGAGGAATAGTTAAAAAAAGGGGAGTACACACCATGTACATGGAAATACACGCTGTGTACTTTTTTTTCCGTATAAATGGGTAGTAGCCTCCCCTATTCATAGGGAAGTCATAGAACTGGAAGAAGGAGCAGAAGAGGGAGGCCAGAGCTTTGGAGATCTGCCGAGCGCATGTCGGGAATCTGTTTTCTGCACCGTCGATCTCCCTGGAACCGCACAGGTGAGTTCTCCCTTCTCCTAGAGTAGTTCTTACCAATTATTTCCCATAGGGAAGTCATTTAAGTTTGAATGAGATTTCTTTTACATTAGATCTACGCCGTTCTTGGAAATTTCTGGAATTAATGTTCATGTATATCGTTCGTTGGCATTAAAGGTAGGTGGTTTGGTGTTTATTTTCCAACTGTTGTGCGTTTTGTGCATTTTTGAGCTATGAACCCATATTTGGGGTGTTGTGTGGTTGAGTCCATGGCTATTTTAAATACCTAGAATTGAATAGGTAATTAATTGTGATAATAAAATTCTGTTTGGGATCCCTGCTTAGATCTAGGACCATCCCGAGTGGTACGTTCCTCTGTTTAGCCGTTTGGCCAGGATACCTGATGGTATGACACGTTTAATTATGAATTACTTTTTTCATTGAGAGTAATTGTGTGTAAATTTCATGTTTAAATGTTAGACATGACCCTGTTACTTATTCCTAAGGGTAGTGTTTACTATAGCCTGAGGGAATGACTGTATTATCCTGAGGGAGACGTTCTATTTCTCCTGAGGGAAACCTTTCTTGCTAGTGGGCTTGACTTCTGTTACGCCTGAGGGTGAGATTCTGAATGCCTGAGGGCAAGATTCTGATTACTCGAGGGTGAGGTTTTTCATGTATGAGGATGTTGAATACTTAATTAGGAATTCACTATGGTGTTTACTTAATATTAAATGGCTAAATGAATAATTAAAATGGAAATATAACTGGTAAAGTTAGTTACTTGAGTACTTCTTAGTTTATTGCATTTACTTTTACACACTGTTGTTTCATGTCTACACACAGTTGAGAATGAGCCTTTGGTGGGTGCCTACTGGGAATTATTTCTCACAACCTATTTGGGTAATGCTTTTCAGCCCAAACATATTACGCTTCTGTAGGTGTAGATAAGGGAAAGGGTCCTTATACAGGTACATGATTGTTGCTGAGGAGTAGGGGATCATGGGACCGGGCTGAGGCTCGCGATGCTACCGGCTGTTTTGTTCTATTTTACTTTCCTATACTTGTATTGTACTGTATTGTTGTGTAACATGTTCTGGCTGCTTTCTTAGAATTTAAGGCATGTTGCACCATTATTTATATACTGGTTGGTAATGTCTACTGTAGTTGTTTAATTCAGTTGTGTATGATTTACTGCTTCCGCTGTTGCTGTATGTTTTATTCCATTCCGCTACGCTACACTTTGACAAATGAGGTCATAGTTTCCCCACTATCATACCTAGGCCCTTGATACTAGTTGTTAGCCTCTGGTGTTTGGGGAAATGTGCTTGAGGTCATGTGACGAATCGGGTTCGGGGCACCTGTTGAGTGGCACCCGGAGTCGGGACGTTACAAAGTGGTATCAAAGGAGTTCTTTTCTTTGACTTACTATTTGGAGCCTTAGTCAGGGATAGGACGAGAATGGTAGTTGGTCATAAGCTGTGCTCGGGAGTAGCTAACCCATGTACAGGGAAAATCCAATTTACCTCGTATTGTAATTTTAATGATTTTTCAATTTTACAGCTGATTTGTTTTCACCGAAGGGTGACACACTTGTGTTTGTGCTGTTTATATTTTATCCTTGGGTTCTATTTAGTTGCAACCTGATGAGATGAGGGTATTCCATCTCATGAATCATTTAGGAAAATTCTAGAAATCACATGCCATGCATAGTTCCATGCCATGTAGGTGCATTAGAAATTTCATGTTGTTGTGATAGTTATGGTGCTAGAAAATCATGCTGTTGTGATAGCTGCTTGATAAATACCTGCTATGTGATAGGGTATTTTTGTATGAGCCTGTTGATAGAATGGATGCCAAACTTTGGTTTTTGGGGTGTATGGACCCTCATTTGCTGGAATTTGGTGGATCATTGATTGTTTATTTTATTATAACACATATAAGATGTCAAACATTGATTCGTGGGGAGTATGGGCCCTCACGGACCAAAATTTGGCATTTAGGTGTTATTTTTTCAGTATTTTCTGGGCTCCAAAGTATTTTCTGAGGCATACTGTCCGGAAAACCCAGTATACATGCCGTGTAGTGTTTTAAACATGCTGTGTATGTTCTTCTATTCGAGAATAAAAGAAAACTTTTTAAGTACATGCCATGTACCCGAAGTACACGCCGTGTAGTCTCTTCCCGTGTCACAAACTGTGTGGGCAGCGACACGGGGAAGGGAAGATATTGGGGTGAACACGCCGTGTACCGGATGTACATGCCGTGTAGTGTTGACCCGGAGTCCGCCCATGTAACTAACAACACAGACATAGAAGACTTAAGACATACACGCTGTTTCAATGATGAACACGCCGTGTAGTGTGACCTGGGGACTCGGTCGTGTAACTAACAACACAGGTCAATATCACCTCTCCTTGAACACGCCATGTACCTGTGGGACACGCCGTGTAGACTTGTCCAAGGACAGACCATGTGGACTTAGCCGTGTGGCTGGAAAAACGGGGTGGTGTACATGCCATGTTCGGGTGTCACACACTGTGTAGTAACAAGCCGAGTCGTCGACCGTGTCACAAACGACACGGGCAGCTGGAAATTACACCATACACACTGTGTAGATGTTATACACGCTGTGTATTTTTGTTCAATGGGATCCATGCGGCTTAGCCATATAGAAGGACCCGGGCAGGGGAAGAGAAGTCAAGTGTACGCCGTGTAGTCAATATACATGCCGTGTAGTCTTGTTTTGAAAATTTTGAATGCCTTCTTCCTCCTGTTTCCTTTTGGGTTTCTTCATTTTTAGTCATTGTTAATCTTGTTCTAAAGGTGTGTTTTTGACCTTGTAGTGTCATGCCTCCAAGACGACCACACGTTGTTCGCCAGGAGAGAGGCGATGACTATACTCCAGAGATGGTGGGCCATGGGCTACCAGTTGATCCTCTAGTAGAGCCAGATGTGGAACTAGCCATTATACTGGACACAGGCACAGATGCACAGTTCCGTGAAGGCGTTATGTGGTTCATTCAGACCTTTCAGGGAGCACCGCTGACTGCCACATCTATGGATGATCTTACTCGTATCTTCCAGCAGCAACATCCACCTACATTTTTAGGGTATGGCGGACCACAGGTTGTGGATTCTTGACTGGGATCTACATAGACTATTTTCGAGCATCTTGAGACACCTCCAGGGTGGAGGGTCAAGCTCGCGGCTTACATGTTGCAGGATTCCTCCAGGTGGTGGTGGGATGTTACCACCCAGTCAAAGAATCACAGAGACATGGCGTGGGAAGATTTATAGGTATTCTTCTATGACTTCTTCTTTCCAGAGATGCTGCGGGCAGGTAGAGATTGAGAGTTAATGAATCTGTAGCAGGGCGTTATGTCGGTGATGGACTATTCTGCTCGTTTCATCGAGCATCGGTGTTTTTTACCCGTACTGGTGGGTGATGAGATGTTGAGAGACAAACATTTTGAGGGTGGTCTCCGATATGACATCCAAGTGCTGGTTAATGTTTTTAGGTTTCCTTTAGTACATGCTACTGGGAACCAGGTGCTGATCACAGAGAGGAACCTACGAGAATCTAGTGGTGTGGGCCAGGGCGGTTCTGCACCAGTTATTGGTACTATTTCTACTGGTAATAGGAAGAGACAGATGGATTTTTCTCAGGGTGGTAGTACCATCCAGGCAGTCTCTTCAGGTGGCCTGATCAGGTGCTACGAGTGTGGTAAATAGGGGCACAAGAGACCTCAGTGTCCACGTGATCTAGTGGAGTGCCGAGCTTGCGGAAAGATGGGTCATCTACAACAATTTTGCAGGGAGTTTCTACCAGTGGCTAGTGAGAGGGGTTCTATGCAGACTCCGCATGTGGGAGTAGGACCAGTTGCTTCTTACCAGTTAGGGAACTGGAATACGTTAGGGTGTGCAGGTAGAGATAGTGGGCGTGGCCGTGGTATCCAGACAGTAGGATCTTAGAGGTAACATGGTGGGATAGATCAGGGTAACCAGGCTGTGTCATATGGCTGCGACACTGGGTAGACATATGCAGTGCAACAGACCCAGCAGAAGTAGGATCCCGGACCTTTTACAGTCAGAGGTACTATTCTAGTAGCTTTTGTCTTATCTTAAGTACTTTTTTATACGGGTGCTACACATAGTTTTATATTTGTGCCCATTTTGGAGAGCCTTGGGATCTGTGTTTCTACCTTTTCTGGTATCTTGACACTAGACACTCTATTGGGGACTATAACGGCTGGTGTGCGTCAGTGAAAGGAGTTCCCCATTGAGGATGGTGGGTGTCATTTTCTATGGGACCTCTATGTCCTAGAGATGACGAGCTATGATGTCATTTTTAGGATGGACTGGTTGGTTCCCTTTTGAGCCTTTGTAGATTTCTATCGTCGTAGGGTGAGTTTCACGTCACCAGAGGGTGGAAAGTATCTATACAAGGGCGAGTGGGATGTTCAGGCGAGTCGAGCTGGACCAGAGCATCATGGGTGAGGTGGATTCATAGCCCAGATTGCGATTTTATATCTAGATGATTAGGGGACTTGTCAGATGTATTTCCCTGCAGTTGTTGATCGTTTCAGGGATGTCTTCCTAGACGACTTTTTAGGTCTACCTCCAGAGAGTGAGGTGGATTTCTCTTTTGATCTTGTTACAGGAGTAGCACTGGTGTCCATTTCTCCTTATAGGATAGCCATGCCTGAGTTGCAGGATCTCAAGAGGCAGTTAGAGGAGTTACAGTCAAAGTGTTTTATCTGACTCAGTACTTCTCCTTGGGGTTCTCCAGTCCTTTTTGCGAAGAAGGCGGATGGTACCCTCAGACTCTGTGTGGATTATCAGAAGCTGAACCAGTTAAGGTTAAGAACCGATATCCCTTGCCAAGGATAGATGATATTTTTGATCAACTTCATGGAGCATGAGTGTTGTCGAAGATTGACCTGAGGTCAGGATATCATCAGTTGTGCGTGAGACCATCGGATATACCGCTTACAGCCTTTCGGAGTAGATATGTTCTGTACGAGTACTTGGTTATGCTGTTTGGGCTCACGAACACGCCAGTAGTTTTTATGGATCTGATGAATCATGTGTTCCATACTTATCTGGAATCTTTTGTGGTAGTATTCATGGAAGACATCTTGGTGTACTCTCACACTCGACAAAACCATGACACCCATCTTGAGATCATATTGAGTACACTGAGAGAGCATAATCTATATGCTAAGCTCTCCAAGTGCCACTTTTGGATGAACTAGATTCACTTATTGGGTCATATCATCTCAGAGGAAGGAGTTGCAGTAGACCCAGAGAAGGTGAGAGCAGTAGTTTCCTAGGAGAATCCTAAGAACGTGTTTGAGATACGAAGTTTCTTAGAGATGGCTGGTTACTACAGATGCTTCATACATGACTTGTCCCACTTAGCAGCTCCATTGATAGGTTTGACTAAGAAGGGTGTGAAGTTCTCCTGGTCATAAGCTTGTGAGACAGCCTTTCAGTACCTGAAAGGAAGGTTTACATCAACACGAATCCTAATACTCCCAGAGAAGGGGAAGAGCTATACATTTTATTGTGATGCATCATGGATTGGACTGGGAGCTGTGTTGATGTAGGGTGATTGAGTTGTTGCATACGGGTCTTAGCAGTTGAGGCCACATGAGAGTAATTACCCGACGCATGATCTCGAGTTAGCTGCAGTTGTTCATGAATTGCACTGTTAGAGACATTATCTATTGGGGGAACGTTTTGTGGTCTTCGCCGACCACAAAAGTCTCAAATATATCTTTACTCAGCGAGAATTAAATCTGAGGTAGAAAAGGTGGGTTGAATACCTTCAGTCCTTCAATTTTGAGCTTGCCTACACACCTGGTAAAGGTAATGCTGTAGCTAATGCACTGAGTAGGAAAAATCGGATACAGGCTGTGCAGGAGGCCAGTGATGAGTGGAAGCTCATGGATTTGTTCTATGAGATGCATTTGGAGGTGCATGATGGTCAGGGGAAGACATATATTTCCTCTTTAGCTGTGACTTATACCCTCCGGGATAGAGTGAGGATGAGACAACTATTTGATTCAGAAGGCCTAGTTCTACAGGAGTTAGTGGCAAGTGAGGAACCTCCTCCTGGTTGGACGATAAGCGATGATGAGATTTTTCATTTCCATGGACGGGTGTGGGTTCTAGGGGATATACGTGAGGAGATAATGTGGGAGTTTCATGCTTCAGCTTGGACAGTTCATCCCGGGGTTACCAAGATGTACCGTGACTTGAGACGTCAGTACTGGTGGCGGGGTATGAAGAGAGATGTAGCTGGTTTGGTTACGAGGTGTTCCACCTATCAGCAAGTGAAGGCGGAGCATCAGAGGACAACCAGACTGTTACAGCAGTTACCCATTCCAGAGTGGAAATGGGATGATGTCTTGATGGATTTCGTGACTGGTCTGCTGAGGTCACCTCGAGGCAATGATGCCGTGTTGGTTGTTGTGGACAGACTCACGAAGGTAGCTCACTTTTTTTCGATCAAGGAGACCTTCAGTGTTGAAGATCTCAAGAAGTTGTATATCCGAGAGGTCATACGTCTTCATGGGGTCCCTCATTCTATCATTTTAGATAGGGATTCCCTTTTTATGTCTCGTTTCTGGTAGATTTTTTAGAGGGAAATGGGTACACAGGTGATTCTGAGCACAACTTACCACCCTCAGACCGATGGTTAGTCAGAGTGTACGATACAGGTGCTTGAGGACATGCTGCGAACATGCGTCCTAGACTTTGGGGGCTCTTGGGAGAAGCACATACCCCTTGTCGAGTTTTCTTATAATAACAGTTTTCAGGAAACTATTGATATGGCACCATATGAGGCTTTATATGGTAGGCCATGCCGGTTACCTTTGTGCTGGTTAGAGGAAGGTGAGGCAGATTTACTGGGACCACGTCTCGTGTAGGAGACTTCTGAGCAGGTCCAGTTGATTCAGAAGTAGATGGCTACCACGCAGTCTCGTCAGAAATCTTATGCTGATCACCGCAAATGACCCTTGGAGTTCGTGGTCAGGGATCAGGTTTTCTTGCGTGTTTCTCTGAGGATGGGACACAGGCGGATCAGGAGAGAGGGTAAACTTTCACCAAGGTATGTGGGGCTATTTGAGATTCTGGAGAGAGTCGGGCCGGTTGCCTATCGGTTGTAGTTACCACCGAGGTACCAGGCCATGCACGACGTCTTCCATGTATGTTAGTTGCATCGCTACCATTCAGACTCATCTCACATCTTTCAGCCAGAGGAGGTTGAGCTGGAGGAAGATGAATCCTTTGAGTTGCATCTGATATGTATTGTTGATAGGAGAACGAAGGTTCTCCGAGGTCGGTCAGTTCCTCTCATACGGGTGCTATGGCAGTATGGCTGAGTGCAGGACAAAACCTGGGAGTGGGAGGCTAATGTACGTGCTCAGTGGCCAGAGTTATTCATGGTTGTATCTTTTCCACCCTTGGAAGGGAAATTCGAGGATGAATTTCTTTAAGGGGGGAAGTTTGTAAGAACCCGATTCTTATTTTTGCAGTACAGGTTTCTTCTTTTCTTTTTTCCTTAAGTGTTTTTGGGAAAATATGAAAATAGGGAAAATCACAAATTTTGGAAAGTACATGCCGTGTAATTTTCCACACACCATGTACTTTTGGCTATGTGGAATGAGTACACGGGGCATGTGGCCATGTCAGCGAAGAAGGGTGTAGAAACCGACTACACGCCGTGTAGTGGTCCTTTACACGCCTTGTAGTCAGTTGGTAGACAAATAGTAAGGCGGTGCCCAACTATGCAACAGAACACGCCATGTACTCAAGGAGACATGCCATGTAGTCACATCGACAGGAGCACAATCCCACGCTGGCGGGAAACTGCCAGAGGAACAGTTAAATAAATGGGGAGTACATGCCGTGTACTTGGAAATACATGCTGTGTACTTTGTTTTTTTCGCTTAAAATGGGCAGTAGCCTCCTATGTTCATAGGGAAGGCTTAGAACGTGAAGGAGAGGAAGAGGGAGGCTGGAGCTTTGGAGATCCACCGAGCACATATCGGGAATCCGTTTTCTGCACCGTAGATCTCCCTCGAACCACACAAGTGAGTTTTCCCTTCTCCTAGAGTAGTACTTTCCAATTATTTCCCATAGGGAAGTTATTTAAGTTTGAATGAGTTTTCTTTTACATCAGATCTACATCATTCTTGGGAATTTCTGGAATCAACGTTCATGTATATCGTTTGTTGGTGTTAAATGTATGTGTCTTGGTGTTTATTTTCCAACTATTGTGCATTTTGTGCGTTTTTGAGCTATGAACCCATATTTGGGGTGTCGTGTGGCTGAGGCCATGGCTATTTTAAATACCTAGAATTGAATAGGTAATTAATCATGATAATAAAATGCTGTTTCGGATTACTGCTTGGATCCAAGACCATCCCGAGGGGTGCGTTCCTCTGTTTAGCCGTTTGGCCAGGATACCTGATGGTATGCCATGTTTAATTATACATTACTTTTTCCTTGAGAGGAATTCTGTGTAAATTGCATGTTTATATGTTGGGCTTGGCCCGATTACTTATGCTTGAGGGCGGTGTTTACTATAGCCTGAGGGAGTGACTATATTAGCCTAATGGCGACGTTCTATTTCACCTAAGGGCAACCTTTCGTGCCTGAGGGCTTGACTTCTGTTACGCCTGAGGGAGAGATTCTGAATGCCTGAGGGTGAGATTCTGATTACCTAAGGGTGAGTTTTTTCTTATCTGAGGACGCTAACTGCTTAATTAGGAATTCACTGCGGTGTTTCCTTAATATTAAATGGTTAAATGAATAATTAAAATGGCCATATAACTGGTAAATTTATTTACCTGAGTACTGCTTAGTTTATTGAATTTACTTTTGCACACTGTTGTTGCATGTCTACACAGAGTTGAGCACGAGCCTTTGGTGGGTGCCTACTGGGAATTATTTCTCACACCCTGTTTGGGTCATGCTTTTCTTCCCAAACATATTACGTTTCTGTAAGTGTAGATAAGGGAAAGGATCCTTATACAGGTACATGATTGTTGCTGAGGAGTAGGGGATCATGGGACTAGGTTGAGGCTCACGATGCTACCAGTTGTTTTGTTATGTTTTCCTTTCCTATACTTATACTGTACTATATTGTTGTGTTACAAGTTCTGGATGCTTTCTTAGAATTTGAGGAATGTTTCACCATTATTTATATACTGGTTGTTCACGTCTACGGTATTTGTTTAATTCAGTTGTTTATGGTTTACTTCTTCCGCTGTTGTTGTATGTTTTATTCCATTATGCTGCGCTACACTTTGAAAAATGAGGGCATAGTTTCCCCACTATCAGACCTAGGCCCTCACTGCTAGTCGAAAACCATTGGAGTTTGGGGAAATGCGCTTGAGGTCATGTGGAGAATCGAGTTCGGGGCACCCGTTGAGTGGCACCCGGAGCCGGGACGTTACAGTCTGTATGTATGTAAAGTAATGTTTCCACTTTTTGATGGATAAAAGAAATAAAGTTAAAAAATAATTAAAATTTATGATTGCATTATTAAATAATAAGTATTATATATATTAATTATATCTATACTTATTTCCATTCATTTAAATCATAAATGAGAATCGAATCACATTGCTTTGTGGAGGTGGTAGTCCACACGTACACATGAGCAACAATATCATTTTCCAATGGATGGAATGGTTAAAAGGTAGATAATATTTTATAATTATAAAAGAATAATTATGTTATAAATATCATATATAAAAATTAAATACATCAAAATAACTAAATAGGAATGATGGTGATGGAGAATGAATTATTTTTCTATGTGGAGGCAGTACTCCACACATACCCATGAGCGATACCTTCATTTATCATTTGATGGAAAAGAAGATTGATAAAGGTTATTAAATCTACTTAATATTATCTTAGTATATTTTAGATACTTATGTTATTATATTGTAATGTTTAGGATATAATTTAACTAGGTAAAACAATAAGTAAAATGAATAAGACCATTTTAAATGATTACATCCTCTTTGAGAGATATCCTTTGGATTTATTCTTAAGGTCCCCAGGGATGGTCTTTTGAAGAGATTAAAACATATATAACATGTATAATTATGTTAATAAGAGTTTTTAGGGTTTTTTGAGATAAGTGGATTAGGGAGGTGTAAGGAAGAGAGGAGGGGTGGTGTCCTTTTATAGTGAAGGAAAGGACACACTTGGAATTACATAAAAGATTTAAATATAATAAATTCTTTTTCATGTTAAAGTTGAAAAAAGTTGATATATTTTTAATATAGGATGATTATGAGTCTAAATAATCTCATATAATAAAATTTATATCATTTTGGGTGACGTCTTAACCCTTATCTCTTAGTATTAACCCCCATTAACCCTTTTGATGATTATCAGTAAATCAAAGTTTCATACTCTTTATGGGTCAAGAAAGTTACTATAAAAGGAAAAGTGGCCCATAAGTGAATTTTTTTTATATTATTGACCATATAAAATTTACTTGAAAAAATATAAGACTTTTATGAATTTTAAACCATATAATAAAATATTATTTAACATAAGATACCATTAAAGTTATTTTCAGGATTATTCACATGGTTTGACTTTAATGACAAAAAGATAGAAATGTAATTTGAATATAAAATTTTAACACATCAATAATATATTATATTTATCTAGAAAATTCCTAGAACATAATAATTCATCAAATTTTATTACTTTTAATATTTTTAATATCATATATTTTATTTTTTCTATTACTTGAACAAGTACCGTGTCAACATTCCGTAAGAATTTATGGTAATTGTTACATCATTAAAAATTAAAAATAAATTGAAATGATAAAATAAATTCATTTATATTTTAAATAACCATTTATAACTGAACATAATCTCTTTTTATCCCTATGAAAAAATATTAGATTAATTAAAATCAAGAGAGTGTCATTTTGTATTTTTGATTTTTCTTAAAATAATTAAAGGTCATAATCAAAGGAAAATAGAACCAAATTGCAATGTTTAAAAACCCGATGATAATGGTTGAAATAAACTCATTTAATAGGATAAAGGTTATTTTAAACCCTTATCCTATATTTTTAACCCATTTGTACCTATTTTACTGTTACTAAGGTGAAAAGTATTTTCCACCATTACTATTCATAAGGAAAAAAAATAAATGATAGCTATTTACCAAATTTGAACCTCATGATTTCAAATATATAATTAATTTTAAATATTAAATTTCTAGAAGTGTAAAAAGTTAATTTTAAAATAAATGTGTAAAATTCAATGAAAAATTGTTTCTAGAAAAATGTTTTTTTTATTACTGTACATTTAATTAGATTATTTATAATTATATTTGGATTATTTCAATTTAAGATAAAATTGAAAATATAATGGTAATTTTTAAATTTCTTGATTTAATTAAAAGAAATGATAGTTTTATAAAAATAGTTATTTTTCACTATTCACTGAAAAATAAATCTTTTACAAAAATCCAAAAAATTCACCCTAAGATAATATTAATATAAAAATTTCAAAAATGATATTAATTTATCAAATAAATATTCTAAAAAATGGTAGAAATTAATTTTAATTTCTATGCACAAAATGGAATAAAACCATTTTTGATGAAAACATATTTTTGAAGCATAAAATGACTACTAAAAATTGAGTACTTATTTAATATAAATTAATCATTCAATTTTCATTACATGAAAAATTTATGAATATTTGTTCATAATCTAGTTATTCCTATTCATACTTCCAATTTAACAGATAAGTTATAATATATCATGGTTCCTTTTAATCTCGGTGTTGCATGTATAACAATCTATTGAACACTGAAAATTTATTTAGAGAGATATATTCTATAATCTTGGGGTGTTAAATTATACCTCGGTTAAATGAATGATTCCCTCACAATTTTAATCATCACTTAATCGAACTAGTATATCATTATAATGTAACAAAATCTGATGTAAATTCTATCATGATAACCAATTTCTATGTCACTACTAGGAAACATAGTATTTTCTAATTAAAATATTTATAAATTTATGTATGTTTCATTATATGAATTATGGGTTTCCAAAAAACATATATTGATATCTAAGCAATACATTCCATATAAGACTTGATAGATTCATCTTCCTCTTACTTGAGTTAAAGAAATCATTTTCCATCAAGGTATAGAATATGAGATAACATACTTACTTTATTTCTTTCCATACCATAAGCATAATGTAATCCTATGATTGTGCTTCGAGTAGTTTTCTATCCTTCATTTATCTCATATTCCATATGATATATAACCACAATGAACATTTTTTCATTCTTAAAGCATTAAAATTAACTTTTAATAGATCATATGATCTAAAAAATAATGACATATCATTCCTACTATATTTAAGTATTTACCAAAACTAAAATGGTCATAACAAGTTATCCAACATGAATAAATCCTCATACATGAACATCCAAATTTTCAATAATAACACCCAAATTTAAACTTAAATCATTCCATAAATCAATGACCATAAAACTCTTCAAAATATTCTAAACTAAAATTCAAACCCAAATATTAGAATGAGTTGATCACATATTCTTCCATGATCAACTTAATAATTTTCTCTAAATAATATCAATCACTCATAAGGCCATATTCCAAAAATGTATATACCCTAATTATATAATCCATAAAATATTCTAATAATTTCCATAAATATCACAAATCACCATAAATACATAATAAAATTATATATGATTCTAAAAATTAACTCCATAATTATTTCTTAAATTAAATCATTAAAAATCAAATACATTCCATAAATCCAAAAATATAGTAAAATTCATCAAAGAAAATATAAACCAATTTCATCAATATTATCCAATTTACTTTGTCAATATAAATTATCTTTTTGTACCAAATAAAAATTATTATATCAACATTAGGAAAATATTAAGAGCTATCTATCCATTAATCATGTGTTTTATATAAATATCACCTTACCACTAAACCACTTTTCCAAGTCATCGGTACCATTCAATATATGTTTGAAAATCCAAAAAGAAAAATTGTTGCAGAATAATCCTAAGATGTTTCATGATTATTATAACCATAATATCATTGATAAAATAATTTTATAACCTAATTATTGAATCCTAATACAAAAACACTTTAATAATTACAATTCAATGATTATTATGACATAATCCCTTCCTTGGCCTAGGAGTAAGCCTTTGAATTAGGGCATTGGATCAAATAATTACCAAGTTTCCAAAACAAAAGATATTGAAATATAAATGGTACCATTGTATGCAATTAATTTTCCTCTGTCAAAATTTTCATTTTTCCTAAAAAATTACTTTATACATTCTTTTATTTTCTACACATAAAACTTCTTCTTATCCATTTGATACATTTACCTGGGTTCTTCTTTCTATATAATTGAAATATAAAAAGATGAATATTCTTTCCTCTATGGTATTTATCAACTAAAATCCAATGAACCTTCATTTTTATTTTATTAAGTGTGTTAGTAAACTCACCCAAGTTGAGGTTTTTAATCATATAATGAGATATAAAATTAGAAATCACATGGTTTTTAATTCCAACTTTTGTTTTATTTTCTCTCTCTTGAGGAAAATCATTGTATTATCCATAATATCTAGAATTAACACAATTCCTCCTAGTTCCAACCACTGAATAAAATAAAAAATCACAGTTTCAGAAGTAATAATCATAGTGAGAAATAATATAATCATAAAAATCATTCATAGGATATCTAAATCATTACACCTTATTTTTGATCTATGAAACCTTAGGTTTAACCTAGTCCATCCATGGTCATTATCGATTTAAATCATTTATAATTGTTCATAAAGAATATGTGAATTAACCCAATTATATCCCTTAGGAGTATTTAGCAAGGTGTGTATTCAAAGGCCCACTCATCATGCACCAGTTATTCTAGTTAATACTCAATATTACTCTTTAATAGTTTTTACCCGTAGGTACATCTATGCCACATCCTCATCCACTTTCTAGTATCTTGATAGAGATATATTTTATATGAAAACCGCACAATATATACTTTACTAAAACATTAGGATGTTATCATATATATAGAATTAAACCTATATTTTTTTCACCAAAGTACTCTAATAATATTCTAAAAAATAATTAAACTCTCCTCTCATATCAACTATAGAAACCCAAGAATAACATACATTGATATTACATATTTTTGATGAATATTCAATATTTCTCCCAAATAAACATTCCTAAAGACCATCAAGGTTTAATATATTTGGAGATTAGATTTATAATAATCTTATTTCTAGAAAGATATTTAAAATACCCCACAAATATATTCTCACATAGAACACTACTTAAACATACCATAATTAAAACCTTTCTTTATAACTTAGGGAAAGGAAATATATGAAAGGGTGATCTCAAATTCTTAGTATGGGTAAAAATAGGATATATTTATCAATTATCACAAGTGAGAATAAGATAAGAATAATGGTATCAGAACATGATCATAAATTACAATAATCATGCCTAATCAGTAAAAGATATTTAATCTTGAATCATGGAATACAGTTTCTTCAATAAAAATACATAAGACATAAGAATTTGAAATCATTAATAATCAACCATGATCCATGATATCACATCATAAGAATAATAAATAAGTTTTTTATATACACATAAACATAGAAAATCACTTTCTTAGTCAAGGATCACTCAAAATACTATCATTATAGACAAAGTCCTATAATGGAAATTCCTAACTAGTCTTTTATAATATTCTATTAGGAGTAAATTCCATCTCATTAACTACACCATATATTATAATTTTATCAACTCCATCATCTATTATAATATTCTCAACTCCATCATTATTACCCAATGGATTGGAGGGATATATAATTCTGGTCTCACATATCACATAATGAAAACCATACACATGTGTGAAAAAATATCACAAAAAATTCATAATATAATCATATAATAACCCCTATAAAGGAAATAGGTTTTATAAACATTTTATCATTCCATCATAGCATAACCTTTGTAAAAGAAAAGGGTTTCATAAAGGTGTCATCGTAAATTAATTAACCCATGGGAAATAAATAAGCCTTATAAAATCATCCTTAAATAATCATCATAATAAGATATCTAGAGAAATAAATCATATAGTATTATAAGATCATATCCCTAGAGAAGAATAAAAATCTTTAAATGATGTTGAGTTGGATGAAAAATACCTTTAAAATATCATTTGAAACTTTCTTTGAAAATAAGAGAAAATACCATTTTATTTCGATAAAATTTTAATTGAATATTCCTATAATATTGAGAAAATAAATTTCTTTGAAAATAACCAAGGAAACTTATAAAGGAATATTGAAATCAAATAATGGCCATGATATTGGGATTTTTTTTTTCATAATGTACATATTAAGAGAAAACATTCCCTTACACCTTTTTTAAAAGTAAAAAATAACTTGTTCAGAAAAATGATTATTTAAAAAATATTCCTATTTAAACCTTATTAAATAAAGTAAAAGTTAGTAAAAGTGACCTTTTAAAAAAATTTCAATCATAGTTAAGAACTTTCATAAAACAATTCTGAAGAGTATGGTCTTGGCTGAAAAAGTTCATCGACCAAAGAAGAAATAAAGTCATATTTTCTTTAAAAACATTTTTAGATCATTTTAGTAACCAAAGAGAGGAAAATGTTTCTAATAAAAACAAAATCTAGAAATAACTAGTGTAGAAGAAAATATATGGGGTTTAAATTATAATATCTATATAATTTCTCTCTATATAATTTTAGCCTAGACAATCCTGAAAATAAATGAGACTATAACATAAACCTCTTATCGCTTTGGTAACTTTTGAATAATAACCCCATTGAAATAAATAAATTAAAATGAAACTTTAAATACAATGAATATAAATATATTAATGATATAATATATAAAAGGGGTAGTATATACACCTCTTATACATAAATAGGTGCATACCATCAAACATATATCAACAAAACAATATTGAGATGAAGAACCCCTACAAATTTGGTGATTATTGAATCCAAAGCTCATGAAAGAGATAAAATTATACGGATTTGTGAATCCATATAATTTTCATGAAAGTAATCATAAAATACATTCATAGTTAGTATATATTCCACACTAATTAAATAAGTGATGAATATGTCATTTGTCTCACAGAAATAAAAGTGAGATGAGAGACCCTTACCTCAAGTCTCATGCTACTTCATATGCATTCAAACATAATATATAATAAATATATATATTTATTATACATATATTTTAGGACTATATTAATACTTATAATACCACACATTTTTTACTTATAACATATTGTAACCTTTTCATTTATAATCTTTCATTATCATCATCATTTCAGGTGTTAAATGCTTCATTTTTCATGCGTGTTTAGGTTTGAAAGTTGTGATCCTTTAAATTTGATCATGGTTACCTCATATTAATAATATTAATAATTTATTATTTATAATATTTAATCATTATATATTATTTTATAAATATTCATATAAAGTGGTAATGAAAATTGAATTATATCACTTCGTGGAGATGGTAGTCTGTATGTATGCACGAGTGATGTTTTCCACTTTTTGATGGATGGAATGAAATAATGTTAAATAATAATTTAAATTTCAAAAATCATTATTATATCATAAAGATTATATATATTAATTATATCCATCCATATTACAATCCATGTTAATCATAAATGAAAATCGAATCACATCGCTTTATGGAGGTGGTAGTCCACAGATACACATGAGCACCATTGTCATTTTCTAATGGATGGGATAGTAATAAGGTTGAGAAGATATTATAATTAAATAATAATAATTATTTCCTAAATATATATATAAATAATAAATCCTTCATAATAACCAACCGTGAATGATGGTGATGGAAAATGAATCATATTGCTATGTGGAGGTGGTAGTCTACACGTATGCATGAGCCTTTACTTCATTTCCCATTCGATGGAAAAGTAGATAGATAAAGGTTATTAAATAAAAATATTTACATATTTCTATATGGTAAAAATGATTTTATTACATTTTAATGGTTAGGTTAGAATTGGAGGTGGTAAAAGAATAAGTAAAATGAATGAGATTAGTTAAAATGATTACCTCCTCTTTGAGAGACCTCCTTTGGATTTATTCTTAAATACCCCAGGGATGGATTTTTGAAGAGACTAAAACCACTATAAATGAGATAAGTATGTTTAAATGAGTTTTATAGTTGTTAGTAAATATATTTGTATTTATTTGGTGTGATGAAGAGAGGCGGGGTGGTGTCCTTTTATAATATAGGAAAAGAAACAACTTAGAATTACTTAAAATATTGAAATATAATAAATTCTTTTTTCATGTGAAAGTGACACAAAGTTAATATATTTAAAATATAGAATGATTATGATTTTAAAAAATATAATATAATAAAATTTGGATAAGTTTATATGATTTTTTAACTCTTATCTCTTAGTTTTAACGCCTGTTAACCCATTTGTTGATTACCTCGATATCAAATTTTTACTCTTTAGGGGTCAAGAAAGTTACAATAAAAGGAAAAGTAATCAATAATTGGAAAATTATGATATTATAGACCATATAAAATTTATTTTTCCAAATATAATATTTTTATGAATTTTAAATCATTTAATGAAATATTATTTAACATATGATACCATTGAAGTCATTTTCAGGACCATTCACATAGTTTGACTTTAAAGACAAAAAGGAAGAAATAAAATTCAAATGAATTTTTTTAACAAATAAGTAATATGATATATTTATCTAATTTTTTTGAACAAAATAATTTATCCAAATTTTATTACTTTTAATATTTTTAAAATCATATATTTGATTTTTTCTATTACTTGAACACGTACTGTGTCGACGTTGCATAAGTATTTAAGGTAATTATTCCATCATTGAAAATTTAAAATAAATTACCATGATAAAAAATTAAATCATTTAAAATAAAAATTTATAACCTAATATAACCTATTTTTATCCCTATGACAACATATAATAAAAATTAAAATCAAGAGAGTGATAGTTCATATTTATCATCTTCTTTAAATAATACAATGACCACAATAAAATAACAATGGAATCAAGTTGCCATATTTTTAAAATGTAGATGATAATAGTAAAAATATACTCATAAAATAGGATAACGAAAAGTGTTAATGTGATTTTAAAGACTCGTACCAAATTTTTAACCTATATTTACATTTTTTATCCATACCGATTTCATAAATATTTACCAGAGTTACTATTCATAATAATGGAAAATATAAGTGAACTATTTACCAAGTTTGTAGCACATGATTCAAAATATGTAATATATTTTTCAATATTAAATTTATATAAGTATAATAAATCAATTTTAATATAAATTCATAAAGTACAACAAAAAATACATTTTTTTGAAAAATGCTTTTTAAGCCTAAAAATGAACTTATACCAAAATCAAGTATAAATATGTTTCTTATGAAATTAATTATATTATTTATGATTAAATTAGTATTATTTTACTTTATTATCAAATTAAATTCATAATGGAAACTTTTAAAATACTTTATTTAATTAAGAGAAATGAAAGTTTTATAAAAATTAGCATTTTTTTAGTATTCACTAAAAATATATATTTTAGAAAAATAAAAAAATCACCATAAGATAATATTGAAATAATTATTTCAAAAATGATATTAATTTTCTCAAATAAAATTTCAAAAAAAAGGTATAAATAAATTATTATGTATGTTCTCAAAATTTAATAAATCTATTTGTGAAGAAAACATATTTTTGAAGCATAAAATAACTACTAAAAATTTAGTTCTTTTTTATTATGAATTAATCAAAATCTTTTCATTATATAAAACTTATATATATATATGTATGTATATATATATTTTCATAATGTGGTTATTCCTATTCATAACACTAATTTTATGACTAGGTTATAATATATCAAGGTTTGTTTTAAACTCGATGTTGTATGTCTAACAAGCTATTGAAAACTTATTATTTATTTAAAGAGAATTGTATTCTAAAATCTTTGGGTATTAAATTTTAAAACCCTTAAATAAATGGCACCCTGAAAATTTTTATTATAACTTACTTGAATTAGTGTACCCTGATATTATAATAAATTATTATGTAAATTTTATTGTGAAAACCAATTTCTATGTCTCAAATATGAAACTAAACATTTCATAATTAATTATTTATAAAACCAATTTTTTATCATCATACGACTCCTTATATTCTAAAAACATATCTTTATAGATAATAAATACATTCAAAATAAGACTCAATATATTTATATTCCTCTTACTTGAGTTTATAAAATCATTTACCATCAAGGTAGAGAGTACAATATAATATACTTACTCGATTTATTTCCATACCATAAGAATAATTTCATCCTTTAATTGCACTTCATGCAATTTTCTATCCCTGATTCATCTCATATTCCATATTATAAATAAACATGATGACTTTTTTTCATGCCTAAAGCACTAAAATTAAATTTTAATGGATCATAATATCCAAAAAAGAATGACATGTCATTCCTAATATATTTAGATATTTACCAAAACTTAAATGGTTAGAACAAGTTATAAAATATGAATAAATATTCATAAAAAAATCTAAAAAATCTCTATAATAACACCCAAAGTTAAACATAAGTCATTCCATAAATAACTAACTACAAAATTCTTCAAAATATTCTAGAGAAAAATTGAAACCCAAATATTAAATTTTTTTGATCAAATATTATTCCATAATCAACTTAATGATTATCTATAAATAATATCAATAACTCATAAGTTAATATACCATAAATTTATATAATCTAATCATATAATCCCAAAAACATGCTAATCATTTCTATAAATATCCTAAATCACCGTAATTCCATGATAAAATTATATATGCTACCAAAAATTAACCCTACAATTATTCCTTAAATAAAACCATAGACCACTGAATATATTCCATAAATCCAAAAATGTATTGAACTTCATTAAAGATATTATAAAATAATTTTTCATCAAATCACTAATAAATTCCAAGGTCATCAATACTGTCCAAATTACTTTTTCAATATCAAATATCTCTTCATCCCAACTAAACATTATTATCTCAACATCAGACCCACATTAAGGGTTATCTATTCCCCAATCACATGTTTTCCAAAAATATCACCTTACTACTAAATCACTTTTCCAAGTTATCAGTATAACTAAATATATGTTTTCAAATCTTTAAAATAAAAAATATTGAAGAATAATGCTTAGATGTTTTATGATTCTTATAGCCAAAATTTCATTGATAAGACACTTATATAACATAATTCTCAAATCCTAATACATAAACACTTCAATAATTCTACTTTAAAGATTAGAATAACACAAAACCTTCTTAGGTCTAGGATTTATCCTTTATATTATAGAATTGAGTTTGATAATTTATAAGTCTCTCACACATAAGGCATTGGATAATAAATGATACCTTAGGATGAAATTAATTTCCTCCATAAAAATATTAACTTTTCCCTAATAATTACTTTCTCTATTCCCTTTTTATAAAAATAAAACATCTTCTTGTTATTTTGAGACATTTACCTAGTTTCTTCTTACCAAATACTTGACATAAAGGAAGATGAATATTCTTCCCTCCATGGTCTTCATAAATTAAACTCCCATGATAAAATATTTTTATCTTATTATGTGTGTTAGGAAACTCACCCAAGTTGAGGTTTTTAATCATATAATGATATAACTAATTAGTCATAATCTTAAGGTTTCATATTCCATCTCCCATTTAATTTGGTTACTCATGAGGAAAATAATTTAATTGTCTATAAAATTCAGCATTAACATGATTACTCTGGGTTCCATCCATTGATTAAATCCTAAAATCACAGTGTGAGAAGCAATAATCATGTGAGAAATCATACAATCATGAAAAATAATTCATAGGATGGCTAAATCCTAAAAAAGTCTTTTCGATTTATGACACATTATGTTTAACCTAGGATATACATGGTCATTATCTATTAAAATCCTATATAATGGTTCATAAAGAAAATATGAATTAACCCATGCATATCCCATAGGAGTTTCTTTTGAGGTCTGCAATCATATGCCCACTTATCATGAACTGGTGAAAATATAGTTAATATCCAATCCATAATTTTTAGAGTTGTAACCCCTAGGTGTATCTGCCCCATATATTAATCTACTTTCCAGTATCCAAATAGGGATTTATTTTCTAGGAAAACCAAAAAATTTCTACTTTATAAAAAATTTATGTTTTATTTAATATTTTGACATATCCCCATGATTTTCACAAAATTTCTCTAATCCTAATATCAAAAAATAACTAAAAACTCATATAATTATAACTTTAGTGATATAAGAATGACATACATATATATTAAATCTTTTCAATGAATATTCAATATATCTCCCAAATAAACACACCTAAGGACTGTAAAGGTTTAGTACCTATAAATACTAGATACATAATCATCTTATTTCTTGAAATATATTCACCATTTCCCACAAAGATCTTCTCACATAGTACACTTATTAGACATACCCTAATTAAAATCTTTCTCTATAACATGGGGAAAGGAAGCATAAAAATATAGTGATATGATATGTTCAGTAACAGTAAATATTGGAGATATCAATCAATGATAATAAGTGATAATAAGATAAACATAAGGGTTTGAGAACATGATCATAACTTACAATAATCATACCCAATCACTTAAAGATCATTAATCATAAATGATGACATAAATTTTCTTTAAAAAAAATGAATAAGACATAATAATGAAGAATCATCAATAATCAATCATGATAAATGAGAACATTCCATAAGCATAATACATAAGTGTTTAGAATACACATAATCATATAAAATCACTTCCTTAATCAAGGTTCACTCACAAGACTATCATTTTAGAAAAAGTAAGATAATGGAAATACCTACCCATTCATTTATAACATTATATTATGAGTAAATTCAATCTAATTAACTCCATAATCTATTATAATTTTATAAAATCCATTATATCTTAAGATATTATCAACTCCTTCATAATTACCCATTGCATTAGAGGGCTATATAATTTTAATAATACCCATCACATAATGAAAACCATACACATGAATGAATTAAGATCACAAAACATTTTTCATATCATCATATCATAAACCATGGAAAGGAAAAAAGTTTCATAAAAAATTCATTATTCTATAATAGAATGACCTATAAAAAAGAAATGAGTTTCGTTAAGGTTTCATCATAACTTATTTAACCTGTGGGAAAAAATGGGCCTCATAGAATCATCCTTATATCATTACCATAACAATTCATTTAGATAAATAAAGTGGATGGTATCATAAGATCATATCCAAATTGAATCATAATAATCCATAAAGTGTGTTAAAATAGAGTAGAAATACATTTAAAATATCATTTAAACCTTTCTTTGAAAAAAATGAGAAAATATGTTTTTCCTTTGATAACATTTTAACTAAAAATTATTATAATATTTAGAAAATACTTTTATTTGAAAATAAGTAGGTAAAATTAATGAATATTCAAATTAAATAATTTCTATTACGGTGGGATAATATATTCATGTTGTATACTTTAAACAAAAATATTCCTTTCACACCTCTATAAAAAGTAAAAAATGACTTGTTTGGAAAATCATTTATTTAAAAAGATTCATTTTTAAACATTCTAAAATAATGATAAAGTTAGTGAAAATGATATTTTTATAAAATTTCAAGTATAGGTAATAACTTCATAAAATAATTTTATGAGTATGGACATGGAATAAAATGTTCATCGACCAAAGAGGAAATAAGGTCATATTTGCTTTAAAAACATTTTCTCAATCATTTTAAGTACCAAATAGAGAAAAATGGCAGTAATATATAAAAAATATAGAAATAACCATAGAAGAAGAAATTATATATTTTTTAAAGGACAATATCCATGTAATTTCACCTAATAGAAATTTAGAATATATAATTCTAAAAAGAAATGATATTGTAACATAAAACCCTTATTACTTTGGTAACTTTTGGATAATAACCCAATTGGAAGTAAAAAATTCAAATAAAACTTTAAATACCATTAATAAAAATATATCCATGATATAACATATAAAATGGGTAGTATATACACCTCATATACATAAATAGGCACATAACATAAAAAATGTCTCAACAAAATAATATTGAGATGAGGAACTCTCACAACTTTGGTAATCTATGAATAAAAACCTAATGAAATAGAGAACCTTATATATTTTTTTAAATCCCTATAATTTTCATGAAAATAATAATAAATTAAATTCATGGTCAGTATATACACCACACATAGGAAACAAGTGGTGAATATGGCATATGTCTAACAGAAATAAAAGTGAGATGAAAAACCATTTCCTTAAGTCATGTCTTACTTTATACGCATTCAATAATACCATATAATAAATATAGATTATATATATATATTAAGTAACCATATTAATACTTATTATACCATACAAGGTATACTTATAACATCTTATCACTCATTCATTTTCAATATTTCATTATCATCATCATTTCGGGTTGTAACCGATTCGTTTTTCATGTGTGTTTTAGTTTGGAAGTTATATTCCTTTCACATTGATCATGTTTAGATAATATTCAAAATATTAAACTTTTCATATATATCATATTTAATCATTATATACAATTTTATAATCATTCATATAAATTGGTGATGAAAAATAAATTACATCACATCGTGGAGATGGTAGTCCTTACGTATGCACAAGTGATGTTTCCACCTTCTGATGGGTGGAATGAAAGAAAGAAAAATAATAATTAAACCATATTTAATCATTATTATATAATAAATATTATATATATTAATTTTATCTATCCTTATTACCATACATGTAAATAAAAAATGAAAACAAAATCACATCTCATCATGGAGGTGGTAGTGCACACATATGCACGAGCAGTGTTATCATTTTCCAATAGATAGGATGGTGAGAAGGTAGATAATATATTATAATTAAATAATAATAACTGTATACTAATTATCATATATAAACATTAAATCTATTATAATAACCAACCATGAATTATGGTGATAGAAAATGAATCATATCGTTATGTGGAGGCTATAGTTCACACACACACACACACACACACGAGTGATACCTTCATTTCCAATTTGATGGAAAAGAAGATGGATAAAGGTTATTAAATCAATATAATAACATATTATTATATTTTTTATGATTATGAGTTTATATTTTAATGGTTAGGATCAAATTTAAGGAGGTAAAAGAAGAAGTAAAATGAAAGTTATCGGTTAAAATGATTACCTCCTCTTTGAGAGAAATCCTTTGGATTTATTCTTAATAACCATAGGAATTATATTTTTATGATAAAATATCTTATATAAATTGTATAGGTATTTTAATAAGAGGTTTTTTATGGTTTTGGAAATGAAAAGTGGCTCAATGTGGTGTGATAAAGAGAGGAGAGATGGTGTGCTTTTATAGTGAATGAAATGGAATACTTGGAATTACTTAAAATATTAAAATATAATAAATCAATTTTCATGTTCAACTGAAAAAATATGATATTTTTTAAATATAGGATTGTTTTTAATCTCAATCCTCTCATATAATAAAATATATACAATCTTATCAAATTTTTAAACCCTTATCTTTAACTTTTTACCCATGTTAACCCTTTTGATGATTATCGTGATATCAAAGTGTTTTATTCTTTAAGGGTCAAGAAAATTACTATAAAAGGAAAAATGAACCATAAGTGGATTTTTTTGATATTACAGACTATATCCAATTAAATTAGCCATATATAATATTTTTTTTATTTTAAATCATCTAATAAAATATTATTTAACATAAGGTACCATTAATGTAATTTTAAAGACTATTCACATAGTTCGACTTTGGAGACAACAAAATAAAAATGGAATTATAATATAAACCTTTAACAATTCAATAATTTGTTATATTTTTATACAAAGTTCCTATAACACAATAATTCATCCAAATTTTATTACTTTATTTTTTTTTAATTTTTTTTCAATTACTTGAAAAAGTACTATCTCGACATTACATAATCATTTACGGTAATTATTACATCATTAAAAATAAAAAATAAATTACCATGATAAAAAATCTCATTCATATTTAAAATATCATTTATAAATGAACATAACCTATTTTTATCCCTATGTAAACATATAAGTGAAATTAAAATCATGAACATCAGATTTTGTATTTATCCATTTCTTAAATTAATATAAAGGTTTAATCAAAGAAAAATGGAACCAAGTTGCCATATTTTTGAAAAATGGAACCAAGTTTCTATATTTTTGAAAAATGGATGATAATTTACTAACTAAAATCATATAATAGGATAAATAAAAGTGTTATATATATTTTAAATCCTCATCCTAAAGTTTTAACCCTGTTTTTTACCCTTACCAAGCTGACAAATATTTACCATAGTTACATTTCATAATGAAAAAAATAAAAGGGATGTATTTACCAAATTTGAAAATAATTATTTTAAATATTTAATCCATTTTTAAATATTAAATTTCTATAATTTTTAGAAATCAATTATAATATAAATTCATAAAACACAATGAAAAATAGTTTTTAGAAAAATGCATTTTTAATCCGCAAAATGAAATTTTACCAAAATCAAGTATAATATTAATTCCTATGTAATTAATTATATTATGTAAAATTAAAGGAAACTTATTTTTATTTAAGATAAAATTTAAAAAATAATTATACTTTTAAGTTACATTATTTAATGAAAATAAAGGATAGTTTTACAAAACATAGTAATTTTTACTATTAAAAAAATATAAATCTTTTTGAGAAATAAAAAAATTAACCCTAATATAATATTTAAATAATTATTTAAAAAATGATATTAATTTACTCAAATAAAATTTCTAAAAAATGGTAGATATTAATTATGATTCGTGTACACAAAATGATTTTTTTTGAAGAAAACATATTTTTGAAGCATAAAGTGACTACTGAAAATTGTGTACTTATTTATAATGTATTAATAAATTAATTTTAATTACTTAACAAACCTGTTATGGGGGTTATATTATGCAGGGCCAACTGTGGAATATGCTGCATAACCAAATAGTGACATCTTTTGACTGACAGAACTGTTATATAGGAAACTTTTGCAAGGCCGCCTAAGGGAACATACTGCATAGTCAGGAAAAAGAGCTCTCAGGTACTAGAAACTCTGTCACCAGAAACTGTAATAAATATTAAGAGGATATAGAAATATTCAAGATTAAGAGTGTGAAATATGGGAGGGGGTTATGCCCAATGCATATGAGAAATATTTGAACCAATATTGGATATGAGTTTGATGTCATTTACATAGATCTAACTCATATGTAAAATGGATACATTCTTTGTTTCCTCTGAATGAATATTATGATGTGAAATTTAAATTCATGCTACAAGGACATTATACTATGTAGTGAAGACATTATACTGTGTAGTTTTAAGTCATGCAATGAAGACATTATACTATGCAATGAAGAAATTAATAATCCCATAATAAATCAAGACACATTATTAGAAAATATAAATAATCCATTTACCCAATTCCTAAGCCCACATGAGCTATGCTCGGTGTGAGAAACAAGGAGAAGTAAAGGTTTCTTTTACAGCGCAAAGGTGATGCCATTGAAGAATATGGATGCTATATTTCCATGCAGTTTAATGTTATGTGGTAAGGACAAAGATAAAACAATGTAAAAGGAAAAGACATATTGCAACAAGGTTAAGGGATAACACCCAAGTGTCACTATATGTCTTGTTGGGGAAAGGATCAAGTCATACATAATTCTTAAAACATTTTCTATGCAGATTTGATTCTTATACAAGAAATAAAGGGGGGTTTTTTTAATCGTGGTTGGGCCCAAGATTAGAGATCTAGGTATCTCTATATATCTCAAAAAAATGAGAATCAAGCTATACGTAGTTCTTGAAACATGGTCTCTATGCTGATCTGACTCCGACATAGGAAAGAGACGGACTCATGTACTACTAAGGAGTAGTGATGATGTCAAATGACGTTTTCTTATGGAATATTCTAACATAAAATAGAGAAAAAGTTAGTTGTAAAAATGATGTCATGCAGTTTAACATCATACGACAAAGACAAGGATGCTACACACTTTAACATCATGCAGCATGGATGCTTATGGTTGTTATGCAGTTTTAATGTCTTTCAACTAGGACATGGGGGCTATGCAGTTTTAAGTCTTGCAGCAAGGACATTGTACTGTGTAGTTTAAAGTCTTGCAGTGAGGACATTGTACTGTGCAGTTTAAAGTCTTGTAGTGAGGACGACAATGTATAATTACAAAAATTATTTCTTCAATAATCTCGCATTGGTTGGAGTTGTAATGATCTCTCCATTCATTGTGATTAAATCATAGGCTCTATTTGAATAGACCTTATGTATGGAATATGGTCCTTCCCACTTTGGATGAAGTTTTAGAGGTTTCGTTTCTGGTATCATTGGAGTCCGAAGGACCAATACCAATTTTCCTTTAAATAATGAATGAAGGAAAACTTTATTATTAAAAGTTCACGCTATTCTGTTCTAATAGACTTCTAGATGATGAAAAGTATGCAATCTTTTCTCGTCTAATCGTTCCAACTCATTGAATCGTTTTTGAGACCTCTCATATGTAAAAATTCATCACATATTTCAACTCTAAGTGAAGGCAATTGCATTTCAATTGGTAAAACCTCTTTGGTTCTATATACTAATGAATAAGGAGTTTCTTAGGTAGCAGTACAGGTAGTTGTCCGATAAGCCCATAAAACATCCAAAAGTTTATCAGGACATGATTTCTTATCTTTATCCACCATCTTCTGGAGTATATTTTATAGGGCCTTGTTGAAATCCTCTATCTATCCATTGGCCACTACATGATAGCAAGATGAATGGTTTGATTTGAAATTATATTCCTGATATAACTTTTTTACCTCATCAGAACCAAAATTGGTGCCATTTTCGATCAAAATAGTATGAGGGACACCAAATCTAGTGATGATATTATTTTTGATAAAACTAACAATTATTTTGGCTCCGACTTCCTTGAGAGGTATTACCTCAACCCATTTAGAGTAGAAGTCAGTAATAGTGAGAATATACTTGAACTGCTTAGCTGTGGCTGGAGGATAAGTCCCTACTACATCTATTCCCCATGTGGAAAATGGAAAAGATTATTTAGCTCTATGTAGAATCTCTAGGGGTTGATGAATGAAGTTGGCATGCACTTGATGGAGATGACATTTTTTAGTGAAATCTGTGTAATCCTGTGCCATTGAAGGAGAAAAATATCCAAGCCTTCGAATCTGATCAGAGAGCTTGTGACCAGACTGGTGGGCACCATAAACTCTTGAATATACTTCTTTCATAATAGTTGTGGTCTCTTCTCTATCAATAGTTCCAAGGAGAATTCCATCAAAGCCTCACTTGTAAAGGATCTTTTGGTGGTCTGGACTATCATACAGAGTAAAATTGGCTGCTTGTTGTCAGATCTGCTATTTCTCAGACCTGTCTGGTGGAAGTACCCCATTTTGAAGATATTCCATTATGGATGTTCTCCATCCCGTGGTATGAACGTATGGTTCAGAAATAGGTCAAATTTCATTAATTTCCTCCATTTTTGTTTAAAAAAAGGTGAAACCACATGGCGATGAGTTATGTTGATAACCGTCTCATCCCAATTTGGATCTGCCAAGGCTATAGCTGCATTATCCCGTGCATCTGCTTGGGAATTTTTTGATCATGGGACATAGGAAAATGTCGGCTCTGAGGAAAATTCATCCATTAATTCTCTAACCTAATCAAAAAAAGGGATTAAATCTTCTTTTTTGATAGAATATTGACCATTTATTTGTTTGATTACCAATTATGAATCACCTTTTACCTTCAAATGATCCATTTGCACCAAAAGGGACAATTCCAAACCTATGATGAGATCTTGATATTCTGCTTCATTGTTGGTACCACATTCTGATAATAGGAAAGAATAAGGCAATACTTCCTTTTCTGAGGAAATAAGGACAATTCCTAATCCAGCCTTATTTAGTTTAGGGTTTTCCAATATCTTCCCTGTTGGACTTATAAAAGAACCATCAAAATACATTTCCCATGTTTTGGAATTATCTTGAATAGAGAAGACCTCTTCATCAGGAAGTTTAGTATTAAACTATGTATCTTCTACAGATGGGTGCTCAGCAAGGGAGTCATCCAGAGATTTCCCTTTTATTTCCTTTTGAGGAACAAACTAGATATCAAACTGTTTCAAAATAATCACCCACCGTGATAGATGCCCTGTAAGCATAGGGATATTGAGGATAAATTTGAGCGGGTTATTGCGAGATACTAATTGGACTTCATGATGTTTCAAGTAGTGCATTGATTTTTGAACTACAAAAATTAATTCTAGGCATCATTTTTCAATACTTGAATACCAAGTTTCTACATGAAGCATCGTTAGATTGAGATAGTAAAGGCTGTTTTCATTCCCAACATTATTATTTTGGGCGAGAAAGGCACCTAGTGATCACTTTAAGGCTATCACGTAGAGAATAAGTGGTATTACTTCAATGGGTGGAATCAATACTGGTGGAATCAAGAGATATTTCTTGATTATATCAAATTCTTCTTGGCAATATTCAGTCCATTAGTAGGTAACTCCCTTCTTCATTAATCTGGTGAAGGGAAAACACTTTCCTGCCAAATTAGCGATAAAGCGCCGAATATTGGCCAAGCGTCCTTGTAGTCCTCTTAATTCTTTCAAATTTTGAGGATGTGACATACTAAGGATTGATTTTGTTTTCTCAGGATCAACTTCAATACCATGATGGCATAAAAAGAAGCCAAGAAACTTTCTTGAGGTTATCCTAAAATCACATTTCAAGGAGTTCATCTTCAAATTGTGTTGCTGAAGTTTGTGGAATATGGTCTCCAAATCAGCCAAGTGATTGAAATGTTGTCTTGATTTAACAACCAAATCACCCACATATCATTCAACAAATTTCCCTAATAAGGGTTTAAAGATATGGAGCATGTCACGTTGGTATGTTGCGCCTGCATTCTTTAAGACAAAGGGCATTACCCGATAGCAAAACACACCTTAAGGGGATCTAAAGGCTGTAGATTCTTCATAATACAGGGCCATTTGGATTTGATTATACCCAGAGTATCCATCCATGAAGGAAAGAGCTTCATATCCATCTTTTTCATTAATTAGAAGTTCTGTAATTAGAATTTGAAAATAATCTTTAGGATAATGCTGGTTAAGATCTATGAAATCAATGCAGACTCTAATTTTCTCATTCTTATTTTTTACTGGGAAAATATTGGCCATCTATTTGGGATACTGAACTTCCCTTACAAATTTATCCTTTATAATCTTATCAAATTCATCTTCGATTTTAGAGGCATGAGTTGGGTGTGTCCTTCTTGTTGCTTGCTTGAATCCACAATGTTCTTTTGGAAAACGCAAATGATGGTCGCTACATCAGGATTAAGACCTAGAATTTATGGATAATTCCAAGAAAATATAGCTCGATGTTGTTTTAGAAAGGAATTATACACATCTTGATCTTCAGAGGTCATGGCCGCACTAATTAGAGTGGGGCGTGGATCTTCATCTGTACCCAGATTTATTTCTCTGAGTTCATCCATGGTGGTAGAGACACCTTCCTCAAATGCTAGAGGAGTATCCTCAAGATCTTCCTCTTCTTCTTTATTATGTGTTACCTCCCCTGCTTCAATTTTCATAGTAGATGATGAGGAAAAACTCCTAGAGTTAGGGGAGGAGTTAATATTTGAACATCCCAAAGAAGTGGCCACCACATGTGACCATATTGATGATGAAGGGTCTTCCTATGGTAATAAAGAAGAAATGATAGATGAAAAATAAATATCTTTGTCTTCTTCTAGAATTGCCACAATTTATTCTATTTTTATTGAAGAAGTAGATATTTTCTATAGTTCAATAGATTAAATAAGGACATCTCCATTTAAGCTTCTATCACTTCTTGATAAATTATCAATTTCTCCCATATTTCTAGGCTCAGTTGCCATAATTGACATTATGGAAATTACTGGACAAGCCTTTGGTTTTGGTTTTACCCCTTCAATTTGATTAATGGGGAACTCATAATTTGTACTCAAATGCATGAATGGATTTGATGGAATCTTTTCTAGTCCATTTGGAGCATTATCTTTGGAAATTTCCTTTGTCATTGACTTCATTCCTTTTGTGTGATAAAACTCTTACTCAATGTATTGAGATTCACATGTTCTGAACAGAGCCTTGTCACCATACAATGTTCCTATTTGACCATTGATATATTATTTCAGACATTGGTAGTATGAAAAGGGTATGGATGCATGTTGATGTAGCTAAGGCCTTCCAAGCAGAATATTGAAGGTTGTGTCCTGACGAAAAACCATGAAATCTGAATTAGACACAATATCTCCAAACTAATTTCTGAATTTAATATTGCCAAAAGGTTCTTGTTCAATCTTGTCATATCCTTGCAACATTAAAGTTTAAGGAGATATACTACTACAAATATGGATTTTATCAGCGCTAAAAAGGCCTTTAACAGTGCTAAAAAAGCGTTGTTAATGCCAGTAAAGATAAAGGGGGGGGGGGGGGGTCCCCTTTATTAGCGCTCCAAAAATCGCTGACAAAGACCCCTTTTATCAGTGCTAAAAAAAGATCTGATAAAAGGGGCCTTTTATCAGTGCTAAAAAAAAGCACTGATAAAAGGGTCCTTTATCAGCGCTTCTTTTTAGCGCTGATAAAAGTTAAAAATTTTAAAAAATTTTAAAAAAATTAAAAAAATAAAAAAATCTGTAAATCATAGGGGGCTTTTAACAGCGCTTTCCCCCCCCATTTATCAGCGCCCCCACCCCACCCACTCCCCCACAATCCCCAACCATGACGGCCTGCATTTTATCAGCGCTTTTAGACCCATTTAACAGCTCTATATCCCCTCCAAATTCACCCATGCGTGCACTCCTGCCTACCTCTACCAGGTTTTGAACTCAAGACCTCCCCCCATGAGTGCTAAGTCTTTACCACTCCTCTAATTTGGTTTGTTCTCCAAATAGTGATATATATATATATATAGTTATATTTGTTTATATATTAATATAAATTTATATAGTTGTATTAATATATATATATATACATATAGTTAGTTATATTTATATATGTATATATTTATATTTTTATTCGTATATTAATATTAAGTTATATCTATTTATTTATATATATTTAGTTATATTTTTTATCCATATATTTATTCGTATATTAATATATATTTATAAGATTAGTTTTCAATACAATTATAAAATATGTTTTGTTTTGTGTGTGTGTAATTAAATACATATATACAACACACACACACACATATGTGTGTGTTTCTATAAGTATAATTATACATATATATATATAAATATATATGCATATATATATGTTAGAGTATATATATATATAATATCAGTTTATTAATATATAGACACACACAAATAGATACACACACATTATATAGGTACATATATAGTTAGATTAATATATAGGTATATAAATATTGATATATTTTTATTTTAAATAAAATGGATATTAGTTATTATTTATATAAATCTAATATATGTTATATGTAAATATGTTTAATTATTTATTTAAAAAATTAATTTTTATGTGTGAATATATAAAGAATATGTATAAATTGTTATATATTTGATTATAAATAGCATTGAATTATAAAAAAATGATAAAATTTCAAAGACATAATATCAATATGAATGTAATACCTTGGAATAGATTCAATCCCCACCAAAAATCCAATAATATCCCCTTAAACGAGGCTAAAAATCCACAAAATGTTAAAAAATCAGGGTACCCCGACTAAAAACTAAATTTTGGAGTCCTTCTGGGCCTTTTTTGGCCTTGAAAAAACCTTGACTAAATTCCCCCAGTCAGAACGATGTAGAGCTTGTCGCATGATTCGATTTGATATGTGGTAGAGCTCAAACAGACACCCGAATTAAAAGTTATGGTCGTTTGAAATTTGAGTTGCGTTTTCAACATATTTTGGATTTTAATTTTAATTTTTTTAGTCTTCAAATTGTTATTAAATGACTATTACTTCATAATAATTAGTAAATTATTAATTAAAAATATTTTTTTAACTTTTTATAAGCCATTTTCACTAAATATCTTATATATTAAGTGTAACTGTATATTTACACTTATCTAAAATATATTTAAAATTATATTTAAAAAATATATATTATATTTATATCAATATAACTATATCTATATATTTAAATATTAATATATATTTTTTAATGATTTTTTTGGCAGCAAACCCTTTATTAGCACTTTTAAAAAAGCACTGATAAAGACCCCCCCTTTTATCAGCGCTACTAAAAAAGCGCTATTAAAGGGGGTACCTTTAACAACGCTAAAAAAAGCGCTGATAAAGGGGTACTTTTATCAGCGGTTTTTTTAGTACTGATAAAGGTACCCATTATCAGTGCTTTTTTTAACACTGATAAAAGTACCCCCCTTTATCATCACTTTTTTGTTAGCACTGATAAAGGCTGGCGCTGGCCTTGCCCAATTTTGTGGTAGTGATAAGTTAGATTCACTCAGGCTCAATCAACGAAGTATATGAATGAGAATGAGGTTGACCCCGAAGCCATTATCAATGAAGGCCCATCAGATATCTATGTCATTGACCTTTCCAGACAGATACAAAGGTCTGATATTTCCATGTACAACATCATCTTCATCTTCATCTATAAAATATACGACTATATGAAATTCTGCAGAATCATTCTCTATATGGTAAACCTCAGTAGCATCAACTTCAGTTTCAAACTATTAAGGACTTGGCAAAGCCTTAATGAGTACCTCTTGAAGATATTTTGATAGATTTAAAGAATACAGAATTGACTACTTGGCCAGTAATTGGTCCAATTGTTTCAGGATGTCATACTTTTGGTCCAAAGGTCTACGTTTCCCATCATGAAGATGTGGTTTCATAGGTGATTTAGAAGTTGATGCATATGATGTAGTCGTATTCTTTGTTGAAGCAGAAGCGGGAGATATTTTTTACTTTGTAATATTAGATTGAATAGGTCTAATCACATGCTGAGAGAAAGATGGAGCAACTTCTAATCGGTCCTCCAAAATAATTGTGTCAGAACTAGACTTGTTTTGCATGGAAGAAACTCCTTGTTCTTGTTGAGCCCGCAGAATGGCTCTTCCACGAGTTTCTGCCGCATATATGGTTTGATTAGGGGTAGAGTTAAAATGGTGATTTCTATAATTCTCATGTCTTCCCCTGTATCCTTGACCTTTTCCCCATCCTCTTGTCCCCCAATTAGGTACAAGGAATTCTGGCTCACTATAATCAGGATCACCATTGGCATAAGGATTCGTTAAATGGATAACTTTAATAGAACCAAAGATCAATTCTTCATCTAACAAAGATTCTTCTTAATAGGTTAATTCTAGTTGTATCATTTGGTGGGGTGGTGGCCGTGTTTTTGAAACAGATGACATAAAATCTACCAGGGTTAAGGAAAACTTTGGCCTTAACGTGAGCAAATCTTCTTCTAACTACACTTTATCCTTATGACCACTTTGTTTCTTTGAGGAACAAACTTCTGATGAAGATGGTTTCAATGTGGAAAGAGTGGTGGAAGACACAATCACTTATTTCAACTATGTTCTCAAAATAGCATGAGTTCGGTTGATTGTTTTCCTAATAATCCAATCGTCATATTTCTACACATTTTTACTTTTAACTTGTTTCCATTCACCTTCTTCCTATGGATCAGTAGTAGTAACACATGCTACTTGAGATAAAGACTTTTTCACTTTCACTTGCCCAAATTCTACCATCTTTTGCAAGTGGTCTTTAAAAATAAAACACTCATGAATGGGGTGTCCCAACATCTAGTGAAAGGGAAAATAATTTGGAAGATATTTATCTCTGTCTTTATTTGGCTTATTCGGCCTTGGAAACTAAACCAAATTGTTTTTTAAGGCTGAGATGAAGTAACGAGGAACTTTTTCATTCCTTAAAGACTAAAATTTATTATTTAATTCCTAAAACTATTTTCATCTTTGATCTCTTTGATAATCTTGATGAGATGGTCGTTGTTGCTGATGCCCAGGAGGCGGAGCCCTTAATTATGATGAAGGTCTTGAATTAGAAGTAGGTATAGGTGCCTTTTTTTGTGTGACTATAGCAGCTTCTTCCATTCCTATCTTCCTTCCTAGAACTGTAGGAATTAAATGAGTTTTAGCCTTAGTTTCTATAATAGATTCTTCTATCTACTGAGTGATTGAAGTAAGGTCTCGAAACTCTCCTGTGTATTTCATAGGGATCAATGGTGTGCTTAATTCATCACGTATATTTTCCACAGAGACTGGTAGAAACTTTTCTTGAGGGTGTGCTAAACTTAAGGAATATGTTAATCCCTTCCATTGAGCAATGAAATCTGAAACTATTTCATTCTACCTTTGTTTACAATTAGTAAGATAAAAAACTATCGTCTTTGGTAGAGTTGAGCTAAATTAAAGAAGGAATTTATGACAGAGATCTTCCCATCTAGTAATTGATCGAGATTGCGAAATTTTATTCCAGACAAATGCTGGTCCTTGTAATGACTGCACAAAACACATAAGCTTAACTGCTTCTTGTTGTTGAGAATTTCCCATCATAGGATCAAAACGAGAAACAAAATGTGTCAAGTGTTGTTACGGATCTCCCGGACCATTAAATATTGGGAATGTGGTATTCACAAAATTTGGTGGGGGAGGAATTGCATCCACCCATTTAGGGTAAGCTCTCTTTTCTGGATGAACTGGTGAACATCATTCCTCCATAGCTTCCAATCGATTTGTTAATGCCTTAATTATGTTCATAAGCATTTGGGGAATATCCATATGAGCTAGATTATATGCAGGTATAGCAACTGGAGTTTGAGCTGGTGCAAAGAATGGTAAAACCACTGATGGTGGTGCTGATATCTGCCTTGGATAACCCACTGGAATAGCTCTATCAGGATGTATGTCATGAACCGAATCTGGTCACCACAAATACCGGCACCAAACCTAGCCTGTGACAAGGTTCTAAGGGAACTCCCTATCCCCACAGGCTGGAACAAGTGCTCGGGCATCATTTATCTTGGTTTGGGAATGGTTTACCCGAATATATATACATAAAACATCAAAAATATTTGATAAAATGAATCCGAAAAATTCATACCAACAAGGGTCATACAAAAATCCAGAACTGAATACATAAGTTCAAATGAAATACAAAAGGTCCAAAGACACAATTAAAAAGCAACAAAACAGCCTCACGGACTCCACATGACAAGGGGTTATCACCCCCAAGCCGTCTCCACAAATCCGCCCCAAGGATGGGGACTAACACCCTGAACCGCCATCACCCTTAGCCCTTCCTTTACCTGAGTCAAACAAAACCAATTCCACTTACACCAAAGGGGTGTAAGTAGGGTGTGAGCTTAATCCTAATATGATACCATCCAATTATTCCAAAGATCATGCAATACAATGCGAAAAATAAAGCAGTTTTAATATGCAAAGAAAAGTAGTGATAAAATCCAAGAAATACAACTTTCAATTGAAAACATTTTTCAAGTTAAAGTTTTCAGAATGTTCAAACATTTAAATAGATATGCTAGATACTGTAAATTACTGAAAAAAACACCCCAATACATGGGAAAATACCACAAACACAGTGAGAAACAAAATCAGGAACACCCCTAAGCACTAGATGGTCTCAGGCCCCATGTACCTCATACCTCGGTGTAAAGTGACCATAATAAAATCCATTCTCATACAGGAGACACTATTAGGGAACATACCAATAACCTATTAGTCCCCAATCATCATCCACACAGTTTAGTTAGAGTTTTCTTTATCCAAATTCTAGGTGAAACAAGGACAAAACCCATCTAGTCCACTAGCCGTACTAGTACACATCCGCCCCACCTAGGTACCCGAGCATCCCACTTTGTGCTAAAAAAATTTCCGAATGATACATATATCCAATTTCACATAAAAAAACACTAATGGCCAGATACAATCAGTATAGTTTCAACACACATTTTATGCCATTTAAAACACACACAAAAAAACACTTTGAGTTTCAATAAAACAACTTCTCCAAATCATTCCTTGTTTTTCACCCAAAACTCTTTGAAAACCCCACTTGAACACCATATTCATACTCATATTTATCAAAATAGAATCCAAAAAACCCTAAAAATTTCACTAAACTCATTACATTAGTTATAAAACAATCCAAATAATCATCACATAGAATACCCATGTAAAACACCCAATTCAACACCAAATAGGTACCCAAAAACCATTTTCTTAATAAATGTCACCCAAAACCAATTTCACAGCAACGAAGAAAGAATAATAACATTTAAAATATTATTCTCATCCCTAATATATTTCAATAAGTTCAACTAAATAATTAAAAGGTAGCCCTTAATCAACCAATAAAATATTTATATGAAAAAAACACAAATTTCACATGAAATTGACCCTTAAAATTCACTTGCATTACAAACACCACTAAAACAAATTTTTGCAGCACCAAATAAATGGTTTAAACATGAAAAATATAATAAAAACAGTAGATATGTCACAAGGATTCCATAAAAAGTGGAATCACCTACTAAATTAGTAGAAACCTTGAATCAACGTGCGAAAATCAAGTCGCACCACCACCGCACCAAGAGAGACTTATAACAAACCTAAAACCACAAAATTAGACCAATAAAACCCAATTTTAAACCCTAGGTTAGAAACCCTAACAACTGGTCATTTGTTACTTCAAGGAAAAGGGAAGAAACCCCAATCAAATAGAATTAAACCCTAAGCAATTTGAAAGAGGAATGGAAGAGAGTCACTTACTTGAAGGATCTTAAATAATCGCCCTAAATATACAAGTAGATGAATTTTAAAATAGTAAAAACTTTAATGTAGGTTTGAAGAAGGATGAGGAGGTAATTTAGGAACTGGAATGGAGGAAAAAGAGTTAGAATTGAGTGAGTTATGATGGAAATAACTTACCTCCTCAAATCTGGCCGATTTTAGAAACCCTAATATGTTCTGTACTCAATCGTGATTAATAAGAGCTCCAAATATGGGGGAGAGAGGTTGGGCGCATGGATGGGTTCAATGGTCTTGATTGAGACTTGGAATCACCAAAAAAAACATAAAAATTAAATAATTTATTAATTAAACAAATTTTATTTTTAAAACTGGAATTGGGCTTCAGGGCAGGCCCAGTCCCTTAAATAAAAACCCATATACACCTTGGTTATGGATTTGTAAAGGCTCCAAATTGAAATGGTGGTGTTAAAATGTCAAGGGAGACCATTTAGGAATTTTAATGGATGAAAAATGTTGAAAAATGAAAAAGTTATAAAAGAAAAAAAATTTATTTTTAAATTTGGAATTGAGCTCACAGTTTGGCCCAATTCATTAAAACTCGCCCATTCCTCTATAAAAGCTTGGGAAACCCTCAAAACAAAGCATGAATGGGAAATAAAAGAAAAAACCCTTAAAATATTTCATGTATGTGATAATTCTTCCCACCATGAAAACTTTCCATCTTGAAAGGTCAACCAGATGTTTGATCAGAAAACAGGAACGAATACTTTTCCTCAACCCATGACTTCTTCTCCCATGTCTCATGTGTATCATTACCATGCTACCAATGAACCCGGACTAATGGAATAGAATTCCCTCGAAGAACCATCTCTTGGGAGTCCACTATTTTCACTGGCCGCTCAATAATAGACAAGTCAGGCTCTAGCTCAAGTTCTTCCTAACTCAGCACATGGGATGGATCCGGGTTGTATTTCTTTAACTGGGAGACATGGAAGACATCATGGATGGATGTCAATTGAGAAGGTAAATCCAACCTGTATTCCATCTTTCCAATATGCTTGGTGATCTTAAAGGGCCCAACATATCATGGCATCATCTTCCCTTGCTTCCCCAATCGACGATGGCCTAGACGAGGGGCCACTTTCAAGAATACCCTATCAACCACAGAAAACTCTAGGTCTCGACGCCTTCAGTCAGAATATGATTTATGGTGACTCTGAGATATCAATAAATGCTTCCTGATTAACTTTACCTTCTCAGACGTCTCCTGCACCAGACTCAACCCCAACAGTGAGGTCTCACCTACCTCAGTCCAACACAGGGGGGACCGACATGGCTGACCATAGAGCGGCTCAAAAGGAACCATTCAAATGGATGATTGGTAAATGATATTATAAGAAAACTCAACCAGCCCCAAATGGATATCCCAAGAACCTCCAAAGTCCAGGACACATGCATGAAGAATGTCCTCCAAAATCTGATTCTCCCACTCGGTCTGATCATCCATCTGAGGGTGGTATACCGTGCTCATCTTAATCTGAGACCCCAAGGACTTCTGAAGACCTTCCCAAAATTGAGAAGTGAATCAGGGGTCTCTATCTAAGGAAACTTCTGATGGTACTCCATGGAGTCTCACCACTTCCTAAAGATACAAATGGCCCAACTCATCCACTTTAGTTGTATATTTTATTGGAATGAAGTGGGATGATTTGGTCAGATGATCAATCACCAACCAAATGGAATTCTTACCCCGAGGTGTATGAGGTAAGACAACAATGAAGTCCATGGTGACCTCATCCCACTTCCAGGTAGGAATGGGTAGTGGTTGGAGAAAACCATAGGGCCTTTGGTGCTCTGCTTTCACTTGCTGGCATGTGTAGCATCTCAACACAAAGTCCGCTATGTCTCATCTCATACTAGGCCAACAAAACTCTAACAGACATAATAATACATCTTAGTGGCACCAGGATGGACAAACCACTGAGACTGGTGGCTATCCTACATCCCCACCTTCTACAGATATAACGACACTACTGAACGACCCTTTAAGCACAAGACGCCCTCGGGAGACAACGACCAATCAGATGATGTCTCCCCACAATGAAGAAACTACTTTGACTTCTGAAAAAGCTCATCACTAGGATGTTTCCTCTGAATCAACTCCAACAGATAAGGAGTCAATTGGATGCTCACCAAGAATGCCCCTCCACTGTGTTCCCTGGTCTCCACATGCATCTGAGAAAAGATCCCCATCAAAGTCCACTCATCACTGGACTTCCTCAAATCCTGCACTGGAACTCTTTTGCTCAAAGCGTCGGTCACCACATTAACCTTTCCTGGGGTATTGGCAATGTCAAAGTCAAACCCCTGCAAGTACTCAATCCAGCAACACTACCTCAAGTTGAGGTCCTTCTGTGAGAAGATATAGTCTAATAATTTGTGATCATAGTAGACCAAAAACTTCTCCCCAAAGAGGTAGTGACGCCAAGTCTTCAAAGCATGCATCACCGCTGCCAACTCCAAGTCATGGGTAGGGAAATTCCTTTCATGTGGTCAGAGTTGGTGAGAGCCATACGCGACCATGTGATCATCCTTAATAAGCACACACCCAAGACCCATACCTGAAGCGTCACAAAAGACCACATATCCCTTCCCAGCCTCAGGAAAAATCAGCATTGGGGTGGTATTCAACCACCTATTTAGCTCCTCGAACGATGCTTGAAATTCTGGACCCCATATAAACTTCACCCCCTTCCAGGTGAGTGCAGTCATCGGTGAAGTAATCTGAGAGAAATCTCGAACGAATCGCCTGTAATAACCAGCCAGGCCAAGGAAACTCCTGATCTCAAACACATTCTTCGGATTCTCCCATGAAATAACCACACTAATATTCTCAGGGTCCACTGAAACCCCCTGCTCAGAGATCACATGCCCTAGAAATCTCACTTCCCAGATCCAAAAAGTGCACTTTGACAACTTTTTATAGAGGCAGTGATCCCATAATATACCCAAACGATTCTCAAGTGATGTTTGTGTTCCTCCTCAGAGCCATAGTATACCAGAATGTCATCCAAAAACACCAAAAAAAAGGAATCAAGATACTGGTGAAACACCCTATTAATGAGTGCCATAAAGGCCATTGGAGTATTGGTCAATCCGAACAACATGACCAAATACTTAAAATGGTCGTACCTGTTTCGGAAGGCTGTCATAGGGATATCTGACTCCTTCACCCTAAGCTGGTGATAACCCGAATGAAAGTATATTTTTGAGAACCAATTTTCCTCCTTAAACTAATCGAACAAATCATCTATTCTAGGAAAAGGTTATTTGTTCTTAATTTTTTCCTTATTCAGATTTCGGTAGTCAATGCACAACCGTAGGGATTCGTCAGCCTTTTTCACGAACAACACAGAAGCGACCCAAGGAGAGACGCTCGAGCAAATGAATCCTTTAGATTCTAAGTCGTCCAGCTATATCTTTAATTCCCTCAGCTCAGTGGGGGGCATTTGATAAGAGGTAAGATATATCGGCTGTGTTCCCGGTTCCAGATCAATTGAAAACTCCACATCCTGCTCTAGGGGAAAACCTGTGAAATCATCCGGGAATACCTCCAGAAACTCATTAACTACATGAGTTAGTGTAACTATAGGGTAAATACCATCATCCTCTAGCATGAGAGATGATAAATGGATGTTAATACTTTCCAAATCTAGGAGTGGAGGTCCTGTGTGACCTGACCGAGGATCCCATTCTCCCCGAAAAACCTGATGACTCCCATCAGGTGCTATGAAACTCACTCGCCCCCTGTAGCAATCGATGTGTGCTTGGAAGTGTACTAGACAATCCATGACAAGTATGACATCAAAAAGATCCATGTCTAAGGCCAAGAGGTCCCACTCCATCTCGACCCCTGACACAGAAAGCACACACAACAGGCACCTGATACCCTGCTCCTTCTTCTCTCCCAACAACGTCACCAACTCCATCACAAAAAACAACAACTCGGTTGATAAATTCAGAATTTCCACACAATGGGTAGAAATTAATGAAATAGAGGCACCAATATCAAAAAGAGAAGTAGCTATAGAAGATTCGATCATAAAAGTACCTCGAACTGTTGATGGTCTCACATCTGATCCTGCTGGTGCCTGATCCACTGCATGGAGATGTCTAGTATCAGGTTGTACCCTGAACTAGATCTACCAAGAAGATGACCTAGACCTATCACCATGACTTCCAAATCAGGATCCCCCAGTCCTCGATGGCTCAGACTGTGTTGGCACTCCTCTTGAATCCACTAACCCTGCCCCACTTGGAAGTGGATGTTCCACACCACAAAAAATCTTCAAATACCCCATGACTCCACAATGGTAGTAGGGATTTGGAGGAAGTGGACATACTGGTCAGATGTGCTTGATCTTCCCACACTGGTGGCACATGACCGATCTTGCATCAGAAGCCGTAGGTGAAAACTACTTGGAAGAGTGCCCTGAACTGCCACCTCCTTTCTTGACATGATCCTCCTGCTTCCTTTTCTTCTCTGAGGAGCTGCCACTTCCCACTGCTGATACTAAACCCTAGAAACTATCCCTACCTTTCCTATCAATATCCTCCATGCATGCTTGATCAATGACCTCATCATAGTTCCTCAGCTTAATCAAGAACACCTGAGAGTATATCTCTGGTCGCAAGCCTTTCTCAAACCTCTGGGCCTTCACCTTCTCATTAGAGACAATTTCTGGAGCATACTGAACCAACTCCATGAAACATTTGGCATACTCCATCACAGATATATTCCCCTGAACAAGTTCAATTAAATCTCTGGACCTAGCATAAGCCAACACCTCAGGGCAATACTGTTCATTGAAGACAGCCTTGAAATCTCCCTAGCACATCTGCTCATTCTTCCTAGCCTGAAGCACTGACTGCCACCACTTATGGCTGGGACCCTCCAACAGAATGGAGTCACACTTCACCCTGAGCTCCTCGGGTGTTTCCAGGAACTCAAACATACACTCGATCTTCTCGATCCATTCCTTTGCATCCTGGGGTTCTGAGCAGCCTCAGAAAGTAAGAAACTTGTTTTTCAGAAACTTATGAGATTTATCTTTTCTAAGACCCATCTCTTCTTCCCTAGTAGGAATAGGAGAAGGATTTGGTCCCTGTCCTAGAGCTTGGATAGCCCGAACCATAGCCTCGACTAGCCTCTGATCAATCAGTGTGGGAGAACTCTCTCCATCTTCCTCCCGTGGGTGCGTGGGAGATTTTCGAGGAGGCATGTTGCTACAAAATGAAACGGTCACAAAACAATAATCAATATCACAATTCTGAAATTTTTTAATCAAATACATAAAGTATAAATAATCTAAAAACATTCTAGTAATAAAAGAAATAACTACTCCACCTCCGCCCGATGTCCACATGTGGTCTGCAACCCACACATCTCACCTGGAAGTGAAGTCAATCCATAAATTCCAACATCCCCTGGTGACTCAAGGTCTGCCACGAGAGGTGCGGGCCAGACACCCTACTCACAACCAAAACCCTGACCCCCAACAGTCCTAGCTCCTTTCTATCCCGACTCATCCCAAAATAGCAATATAACCCAAAAACATTAACCTCCCTTTGATACCATTTTGTCACGAACCGAATCTGTTCACCACCAATACCGACACCAAACCCAGCCTATGACAAGGCATGAAGGGCTCTCCCTATCCCCACGGGGTGGAACAAGTGCCCGAGCGTCATTTATATTGGTTTTGGAATGGTTTACCCGAATATGTATTCATAAAACATCAAAAATATTTGATAAAATGAATCTGAAAAATTCATACCAATAAGGGTTTTACAAAAATCCAGAACTGAATACATAAGTTAAAATTCAATAAAAAAGGTACAAAGTCAAAAATAAACAGCAACAAAATATCCCCATGGACTCCACATGACAAGGGGTCATCACCCCCAAGCTGTCTCCACAACTCCGCCCCAAGGATGGGGACTAACACCCTAAACCGCCATCACCCTTAGCCTTTCCTTTACCTGAGTCAAACATAACCAAGTATAATTACACCAAAGGGGTTTAAGTAGGGTGTGAGACTAATACCAATATAATACCACCCAATTATTCCAATGATCATGCAATACAATGTGAAAAAGAAAGCAGTTTTAATACGCAAAGTAAAGCAGTGATAAAATCCAAGAAATGCAACTTTCAATTGAAAACATTTTTCAAGATAAAGTTTTCAGAATGTTCATACATTTAAATATAAATTTTAGCTACTTTAAAGTACAGCCAAAAACACCCCAATACATGGGAAAATACCACAAATGCAATGAGCAAAAAAATCGGGAACACCCCTAGGCACTAGATAGTCTCAGGCACCATGTACCTCATACCTCGGTGTAAAGTAACCATAGTAAAATCTGTTCTCGTGCATGAGCCACTAGTAGGGAACATACCCATAACCTATTGGTCCCCAATAATCATCCACATAGTTTAGTTAGAGTTTTATTTATCCAAATTCTAGGTGAAATAGGGACAAAACCCATCCGGTCCACTAGCCGTACTAGTACATATCCGCCCCACCTAGGTACAAGGGCTTCCCCCTTTGTGCTCAAACAATTTCAGAATGATAAATATATCCATTTTAACATAAAACAACACTACTGGTAACATACAATCAGTACATTAGCTACACACATTTTATACCATTTAAAACACACAACAAAACACTTTGAGTTTCAATAAAACAACTTCTCCAAATCTTTCCCTATTTTGCACCCAAAACTCTTTGAAAACCCCACTTGAATACCATATTCATACTCATATTTATCAAAATAGAATCCAAAACACCCTAAAAATTTCTTTAAACTCATTACATGAGTTATAAACCAATCCCAATAAGCATCGCATAGAATACCCATGTAAAACACCCAATTCAACACCAAATCGGTACTCAAAAACCATTTACTTAACAAACGTCAACCAAAACCAATTTTTCAGCAACGACCAAAGAATAATAACATTTAAAACATTATATTAAGCCCTAATAAAGTTAAATAAGGTCAAATAAATAATTAAAAGGAATCCCTTAATCAACCAATAAAATATTTGTATGAAAAAAAACACAAATTTCACATGAAATTGGCCCTTAAAATTCACTTGCATTACAAAAACCACTAAAAACAATTTTTGCAGCACCAAATCAATGGGTTAAACATGAAAATATAATAAACACAGTATATATGTAACAATTACTGCATAAAAAGTGGAATCACCTAACAAATTAGTAGAAACCTTGAATCAACGTGCAAAAATCAAGTCACACCACCACCACACCAAGAGGGACTTAGAACAAACCTAAAACCACAAAATTGGACCAATAAAACCCAAGGTTAAACCCTAGGTTCTAAATCCTAACCACTGGTCATTTGGTACTTCAAGGAAAAGGGAAGAAACCTCAATCTAATAGAATTAAACCCTAAGCAATTTGAAAGAGGAATGGAAGAGACTCACTTACTTGGGGGATCTTGAAGAGTCACCCAAAATACACCAGTAGCTGAATTTTAAAATAGTGAAAACTTAAAGGGAGGTTCTAAGAAGGATGAGGAAGTAATTTAGGAACTATAATGGTGTAAAAAGAGTTATAATTGAGAGAGTTATGATGGGAAGAACTTACCTCCTCAAATCTGGACAATTTTAGAAACCCTAATATGTTCTGCACTCAATCGCGATGAAGAAGAGCTCTAAAGAGGGGGGAGAGAGGTTGGTCGCACGACTGGGTTAAATGGGCTTGGGGGAGACTTGGAATAACCTAAAAATAATTAAAATTAAATAATTTATTAATTAAACAAATTTGATTTTTAAAACTAGAATTGGGCTTCCGGGCAGGCCCAATCCCTTAAATAAAAACCCATATACACCTTGGTTATGGATTTCTAAAGGCTCAAAATTGAAATGGTGGTGTTAAAATGTTAGGGGAGACCATTTAAAAATTTTAATGGATGAAAAATGTTGAAAAATGAAAAAGTTATAAAAGAAACAAAATTTATTTTTAAATCTGGAATTGGGCTCACAGTTTGGCCCAATTCATTAAAACTCACCCATTCCTCTATAAAATCTTGGGAAACCCCCAAAACAAATAATGAATGAAAAATAAAAGAAAAATACCTTTAAAATATTTCATTTATGTGAAAATGTATATGGTCCTGCCTTGATTGTGTACCCAATGTAGGGAATTCATTATCTATATCTGTAGTTACTACAAATCCCCTTTGCTGAGGAGCTCCTACAAGTTTTGCAAGTTGAGGAATTGTCTGGGGAGTATATATAGAAGAAATTATGTTTTAAAGTAACTATTTATTAAGTCTTTTCACTCCTTAATTTCCTCTTCTTGCTGTGAAAATTTCTCTTCATGTGAAAGAGATTGACCTTCTTCAGTGGAAAAGTGAGATGCAATCTGACCTTTTTCTTTTCCCCTTGTTAGATGCCTTTCGAAGAGGGGGGAGTTGGTTATTTGAAGGCATACCTAGATTCTGGGTAAGCCTTTGATTTCAGGTATGCACACCTTCTTCATTTTCCTCACTGTATACCATATTATGGACAAGAACTTCACCTTCTGATTCCCCTGAACTGGACTTTTTTCTAGAGGATCTTCAGCAATGGTGTTAATGACATTTACTGATGCATAATGCATCAATGGAATTCTATCAGTGTTTCTAATAGATTGTCTTCATTTGTTTCTTTCATGATACTCTGTTCTTCTATATGAAGAATTCCCTGGAACTATTTGGAAGATAGTAACCTGAAAGGAATCATTGGATAGTTCAGTTGTACGTTTTTCTTGTGGCTTCTTCCCTAATCGGGAGAAAACTGACTTCCGTTGAGAAGGGGATTGAAAATGTGAAAAATCACCCAACCCTAAAAGCTAGGGTTGTTCCTGTTCTTATTATTCAAATCATTGAACATTGTCTAATGAATTTGAAGATTTAATTAGATGATACCCTATCCATGCAAGCTGGTGTGATTCTTGAACTACTATAGCTGAAATTCATGTAACTGCTCTTCAGATTTTGTGGATTTTGGTTTGAACATTTGCTGAGTTCATTATTCAACAATAACTCAAATAATTTATTTCAAAATATCATTGTGCTATTTTAGACATTTTCATTCTATAATGCCTAACATCCTCTAAATGAGATTCCTGCTCAAGATTCTCAGAGGCTTGATGTAAAAGTAACTCAAAAACTTATTTTATTTGGGCCTGATTCTAATGAAAACTGGTTGAGGCCTATTCTTGAGCATATATTTGATTACATACAAAACCTATTTATTGGGGATGACCATGGGAAATAACATTTCATGAAACCACTTTTGGAAGACTTTGCTGATTTTGGAGCGTAATTAAATGAAATCCTCCATATGCACCCCATCCTCTGATGCGAACACTAAATGGGGAATCAAAAATTAATTGGAGTAGCCTATTTAGTCTATTGAGACATGCGCACTGAAGGGTTCTATATTTTTTTTTAACTTTTGGATGTTGGGAAACTGAGATATATGCCAAGTCAATTTGGCACTACAACCCTTCTATTACCTTTACATGATTTTGATATTCATCATATGGTAATACATTTATTTTAAAATGATGAAGAGTTTTACATAAGTTAAGGAAGATATCATGAATGTAATATTCCATCATCAATTATGGAATGTTATGCTAAGAATTTTCCAAAGGCTAGAACATGACTGGAATTTCTCCTTTAGCCAATTGTTTTCTCATGTTTAACATATCTTCATCATATTTCACTAGAGGTTTCTCCACTTGGTCTGACCAAAGTGGATGCTCTGTATTAGAAGAAAAATGACCCAAGGGAGGTTCAGAGAATGACCGTTCACTTAATATGTCTTTTGGATGAGAAAGTGTTTCACCTGTAAATGACCAGGCACTAGACATGGATGGCCTTGTGTTTGAAAGTGCCTCGAGATAAGAGGGATTTCTCATCACTACATTCTCAATTATGGAATCATTTTGACAATGAAAAATACTACTATGGAGAGGAATTTCGTAGCGAATGCTATCATGGGGAGGATCACCATGGTGGATTACAACAAGGGATAAATCTTCTTGCTCCTTGGTCTTCTATCCACAAGGAGGGTTGTCGTGGCTCTCATCCGGAGATAGACACTATGAATTGACCAAATTTTCATGATTCAAGCCTTCATGATGAAGTGTTTGATGAGAAACTTAAAAATTAAAACTACCACTCCCATAATATAGTAATGTGAAGGTAGGATCTTGAGCTGCAACAAATAAATTTCCGAGGGCTTCAATAACTCCAGCATTTAGAGGAGCTAAATCAAATCTTGACTCTTGATTTTCCAACAGTGTTTAGCGAGAATTATTTTTGGATGTTACCTTATACTTAGTTGGGGCCACATGCTAGGATAAGTGGTTATAATGGGCAGGTGTATGTGCCTGCCTTGGAGTAGTTACCAGAATGGAACGATTAACTCCAATTGGAAAAGGTATATGTTCCCGATATTGTTGTCCATATAATATGGGGGAGTATGCCCCATGACCCTCCTGGAGTAGAATAAAGGTGTGTGTCTACTCTGTGATGGCATGTTGATGTGTCATCTCATGTGTGGGGACATATTTATGTGTCTATTTCCCTAATACTACTGAAGTAGTTATTATAATATTCTGGCATGCTTCCAGAATATGGACAGGGATTTTCATATGCCCTTTCACCATTGATAAGATGTGTTTAGTGACTTCAGTGACCAGAATGGGAATATACATCCATTCCGTATCTGGAGTAGGTATATGTGCCTGCTCCTGTCCTCCTTTTCCTATCAATTGGTATTGACAGTACTCATGCATGGGGGTAGAGAATTGGGTCTGCCCCAAATTTGTCGTTGGAGCTTTCTGACTAACTTCTCCAGGTGCTACAAAACAATACTGTTGGTAGACTTGATGAACTTTGGCAGGTGTATGTGCCTGTTGGTTGTTTCCTGTAAAGTATGGTTGATAGACTTCCTTCAATACTAGCAGAAGAGACTGCTGACAGAATTGGTGATTGTAAACAGGTTTATGTTCCTGTTTACCAGTTGCCACCATATTAGAGTGGTGGGATTCTTTAAATGTAGTCAAATGAGCTTGCTGATTGGATAATAACTTGTAAGCAGGTCTATGTGCCTATTCATAGTACTCCACTGGGTTTATCAGGTGGGATTGGTGGGTTGATGTCAGATGAGCCTGCTGAGCAATAAAATTAGGACGGACGAGTGTATGTGACCACTCATTGTTTTCCATCAAGTTAGGTCGATGGAATTCTCCAGAAGAGGTAGATGTATGAACCTGATCCCTGTTGACTGGACGTTTTCCCTATCGGTTCGTCTTGCATGCTCGGGTCTGAGAGACCTGGGCTGAACATCCATAGGCAACACCCCATCATGTTGGGGGTTCACTACCACATGATTCTGCTGGCGGTGATTTTTGATGGGAGTCCTCAAGAAATACTCCTACATTCTTGAATTGAGGCCTTGAGTGACCTCTTGATCCAACTCCCTATATTACAAGAGGTACTGGTTATTGCGTTCTAGGGATAAATACCCGAAACGGCTGGAGACAGTGGTTGGCACCATCTGCTTCTTTATCATTGGTCATCATTGTCCAGATGATCGAGGATTATTGTTGAACTGAAGGGCCTATCAAGCAGCCTCAAAAGTCTGGATTGTACTGTGCTGGAGATATTCTTTTACCAACACATTAGAGACCCAATGCTGAAGACACTGGGTTGGTGATAACATTCTTCCTGTGGATAGATATCCAACTTGATCAACAGTCGGGAAATTCACATATGTTGTCTTGGAGAAAGCCATTATTTGGATTGAAGAGAATTCTATGGAAAACTAAGAACAACAACAAGATCTATTAAAGAAACATCTTTCTGGATGGATAATGCGTGATTAATTCTTTTTTCTAGCCTTCCTTTATCAATTAATAGGGTCTTAACATGTGGGTAACATCATTAACATGGTTAAGGATTCATGTCGGGTTCACCATTTTCATTTTGTAGTTCCTTGAAATGTGTATTCTAGATTTGAGAATCACTGTTTCCAGGTGGTTTCCATTGGATTAATTTATGGAACCAGAAACTTCCAACAATTCTTTATCCAAGGAGGACCTACTTTCCAAAGTCAGACATTCGTTAAGTTTTTAACTTTACAATACTTAAGAACATGCATTGGTCGAGAGGATGGGAGGTTGGACTCATCACACCCTTTTGGTGGGAATTATTGTCTAATTTGGGACTCTCATTGTAAAATTAAAATATTCTCATGAATCCTTATTAATTCACCCATTATATCATAAATATCCCTTGGAATTTATAATCACTTATTAACATGTGTAAAATTTAGAATCATTAGTATATATTCAAGGTTCCTCGTTAATAGAAATATACATATTTATTCGAGGTTTTACATTAATGGAATCCTCTAATATACTGATTAAAGATTCTTTAAATCATCATTATGATGATACTGGTTTTTAATCCACTCAGTGGGGCACTCTGGAATTTTATTTTCATCTAGGGAGACGATGGTTTGGTTTGATTTTAGGATCATGCCCATAAAATGGGCTACCTACGTATCCTTGTGAAAGGAATCAGAACCCTCAAAGTTTGGTGCCACTAAATGTGACACATCATACCTTTTAAGGTTATGTGATAAGGACCCCTAAGCGGAAGGTACTTAGTTGAAACTTAGTGTGGGACTTATGCTGAGGTAGCCCAAGGAACTTGGAAAGGATATAGATTTACAAGTAGGATCAAACCCTATTGGGAATATGGACCAAGGAGAATAGGGTTGATTTGAAGTGTTGGGTTTGAACCTCAAGGAGGCTTCCTACGTATCCAATATGGATGGGAATCAAAGCCCACGTAGTTTGATAAGTCTCATAGGAGAGTATAGTCCTTTGAGAGAGATGATTTTGGGCTTACTTCCTTAAAAGGATGCTTTGATGATTTGGGGTTTAATTTGCGGTTTATTCCTAAGGAGGATGCCCAATGTGCTCAGGCCTTGAGACTACTTCCTACGTATCCCAATTATGGTGGGAATACGAGTTCTCATAGTTCCTTATAATGAGTGTTTGTGCACATGTTGTAACCATAACGTATCTCTAAGCCCACGTGATTCATGCTCGATGTGAGAAACAAGAGGATTTGAAAGATTCAACAATGACACTTCAAACTTTTCCTCCTATGCTAATGGAAGAAGGAACATCAACCGTGGAAGAGGGCGAGGCGATGATACTTCCCTCTATTCTATTTACATTGGACAAGGGTTCAATGTAAGTAGGAAAGGATGAAGGTGAGGGGCTTACACCAGGATGGCTGCCCTTTTGGAAATTGCTTGGGGCTTAATCCTATGGAGGATGCCCATTTGAGATTTAACCTGACATAGGAGTCAAGTGATGTTGTTTGAGGAGTATCTTGAGGAGTGTATCAACCCAAGGTACTTGATGATTCCATAAGGAGAGTCTAAACTCATAACATGTGAAAGGAACCGAGAGGACTAAGTCAAATCAAGGAACTTCATTGAGTGTGATGGAGTGTCTCATATCGTGGTATTACTGGGTTGGAAGTTGGACCACATAAAGGGCGCAATGGAAAATGTCGTTGATCATATCTGAAATGATCACGGTGAAACTCTCCATTTTTTCATGGAGGGCCATGATGGAAGTGAAGGGACCAACCTAATGGGTTGGGACCGCAACCTGACATTGAACTTGAGCAGGGGTGTAGGGGCGCAACCCCCGTGGTATAGACCAATGGGGCCGCGTAGGTGCTCTACCATGCTGCGTCGTAGAGGTTCTCCATGCAGGTGCTCTGCACAGATTCTCTGCATAGGTGTTCCGTGCAGGTGCTCCTCCATGCTGCGTCATGGGGGTTCTCTACAAAGGTGCTCCGCACAGGTGCTCTATGTAGGTACTCCGCGCAGGTGCTCCACCATGCTGCATCGCGGAGGTGCTCTACATAGGTGCTCCATGCATATCATGTGTTCTATACCTTTATAGGACTTTGAACCATGTTCCCCCATTTAATTCTTTCTTCTCTCATGTTTTAGAGAGCTACCTGAGAACAATTGGAGGATCTTGGTGAAAGTTCTACTCAACAGGAGCTTTGGGACTTCTTCCAACTTTTTACATCTTTGAAATGGGGAGCCCAAGGGTCCTATTTATAGGAATAGAGGGGATATGGTCGAAGGGAAGTTGTATATGTAGGTCCTCCACATAGGTCTTCCACATAGGGGGTGTAAAAAATCATTTTCCTTGTAGGTCCTTTGCGTAGGTCTTCCACGTAGGTCCTCTGCGTTGGTTCTTTTGTGAAATTTATCCATCTTCCAAGTGTCATAACTTTTGATCTATATGTTCATTTGGGTTCCGTGACAAGTCAAATTGAAGGTCTTGAAGAGATATACACTTATTGAGATCATAAATACACCATGTCTTCTCAGAAAAAACTTGGAAATTTAATTTAATGTGTCGACACCTTTTCATAATAGATCTAGGAGATCCAATACATACTCCTAGAAGGGGGAATCATTCCACTTATTCATCAGGTGTGGGGTAGAATTTTGGCAGATAGAAATCCAGCCTACATTTTCTTTCATGATGGTGAAAACATATTTACTCATACTTGATATTTTTTGTCTATGTGAGAATAATATATTCACTCTATGGAAAAGTGCATGGAACACATTTCATGGTGTATAGAATCTTGAAGAAGATCTTCCTTGGTAATGTTGTGAAAGTTTTAAAACATGAAAAAATATAATATGGAGATTCATTTTGGTTTATTATCTACTGGAACATATTGAAATTTTTCCTTTAAGAGATTAACCATTATGAATATGACGAGGAGTATCTCCCTTGAGGTGGATAAAAGTGAAGAAGAAGCTTCTAGAATTATATATCTCATGAAAATAAGAACATTCTAGAAGGTGCATGCATGAAAATGTCATTGAATAGGTATGAATTATTTATCTCTCATCCTTTTTAACAAAATAAGATAAAAAATAAGGGGATATAAAATGATTTTTATCAATGAAATGAAAAAAATGTAAGGAATAAGAAGTTACAAGGCTATTGTGAAATCTTTATATTTATACTTGAACATTTTTAATATGTTTGTTGAAGTGAGTGCAGGAGTTTCGAGTTGATATTTTTTTTATTTAAATTGATATCTACCATTTTTATAAAACTATAATATAATTGGAAACCCTTGATGAATATAGTGTGTTATCATTTCATTTTCTATCATTAAATTTTTTAAGGGATAGCTTTGTTGTCTAGATAAAACCCTCTTTTTTTCCACACTAAGCATGAATCAAGTAGACTTAAAGTGGAATGGATGATGTAAATTTGATAAGTATGAATTGATATAACTTTTATCATGAACTTTTTATTTATTATAAATAAGGGGGATAGAAATTGAAATGAAATTTTGATAAGAAAGGGGGAAAGTATGAAATTGTTATATCATTTCTATATGGATATTGAACAAAAAATAAAAAGGGGGATATTTTTGAGTCCAATTTGTGGAAGTTTTATTTTTTTTCAAAGTGATGTAGATATGTTGAAGTCAATATGTTGAATAAATGTTTTCAATGCTTGGAGGTTATTGAATAAACTAAGCATATTTAAGAATAAGTGTTTAATGTTTAAGGGAATCCGTGAAGTTGTTTCATGCCAATAAAATATTCTTGAAAGATTATGTTTGAAGGAGTTCTATCCATGTTGTTTTATGAGACTTAAACATATACATGGATGATAAGGAATTTTTTAAGAAAAAGATAATACTAAGTATTGTGTCACTATATTGGATGCATAATGTTTACATGAAACATGAATTAGAGGATTGGGAATGATACCTCTAGTTGGGTATGATACTTTTAGTTGGGTATGCTACCACTAGTTAGGTATGATACCACTAGGTTGCTACTTCTAGTTATAGTTTTTACCCCTAGGTTTCTTTCGTAAGTTAAAATTGCTACCACTTATTGTAGTTGCTACCAGCTACTACAGTTGATAATTCCAAGTGCTACTGGAAAGGTTATATGGCCAAGTTTCTACTTATAGGGTGATACCTCTAGAGTGTAATGTTAGGTGGTTCTTATACTAGGGTGTGATGGTATGTGGTTATTATAAGGACCTGGCCTTAAACATTACTTATTATTGAATTAAATGAATAATTCACATAGAGGATATTTTTAGGTTTAGAGTTTTAGAGAATTAGGACATAACTATTACATCTCAAAAGATTACAAAGTAGACACTTCTACTAAGTTTCCATAAAATAAAAACTCTTAAAAAGAAACTTTTCTAGTTCCATGTTTTAGATAGCATGACGTTTCCTTGTTCCCATCCTTGAACCTATTACACATTAAGTCCTGTGAAAAACATTTCAAAAAAAAAACTTGGGGTGAGCATAAAAATCTCAGTAAGGGATACACAAATAAGGAAAACTGTTAGTTTTTCAAAACAAAAAGTAAACCGTGAGTACTTTACCAAAGTAATACTTTTCACCTTTATGAAGTAGTAAAAAACTATTCACTGAATAAAAGACCATTACTTACCCTTTTGTAACCAAAAGATTACCATAAAACCCATATAAAGAAAACATAACATATAAAGGTAACTTGGGACATAAACATACTTAAATAGAATAACCATATGGTCAACTTGCACACATAATTAATGGAATATCCATACGACTGACTTCCATACCCAATACATTGGAGGTTATAACATAAGCACCCGTCCTGGTATTCACGGCACCACCCGTCATATGGTTTATCACGTAACCACCCGTAAAATATCCAAGTACCATCATTACACATAAAATATTGAAAATATAAACATTTCAATAACAATATTTCATTTGCAATCACAATAAGTAATTCCAAGATATTTAATTAATCAATCCATTTTCAAAAACCATTTAAAAGAGATTTTTGAATCAAAGTGTCCCATACCACTTTGAAGATTTTAATGGAATTACAATTTTAAAACATTAATGTCCATATAAATAAATACTGAAAACCATTTTGAAAACATGGACATTAAAGATAAATATTTATAATAATAAATCTTTAAAACATTTAAAATGATATTTTTTGTTAAAGAGTTTTTAACAAAATGAGAGACTCTTGAATACAAATAATTACGGAATAACATTTAATCCGAACTTTATAATATCATGAGAATAAAGGTATTCATGACATAATATGTCAAAGGACAGTATACACACCATATAAGAGTGAATTGGTGCATAACAACAATTAAGTCTCAATGGAAATGTAAATTGAGATAGAATCCATTATAAAGATGGTATCCTTAAATTAAAGATAAATCTATCACATAATTATGTGTGAGAAATAAAAATGCACCCAATATAAGTGGATATTAAGTGTGAAACAATCAGAGGTCATTCACACATATTCATAGGATGACATGTTCAAGAAGTACAAGTTGAACCCAAAGAAATTGAAATTGGGTTAAGATGTTCCCTTGTAAAAATTCGACAGCCTTACGACGTCACTTCAAAATTCAGAAAATTAGTCGATGAGAGAGTGAATGGTATCTCATAAATTGGACATAAACTTTACATCAATAAGGATATAGAAGAACATATCCCAACATAATAATATGTAAATTAAAATACATAACAAAAGATATCTTTTAAAAAGAGAAGGGTGAAAGGTCCTCTTAACGAGTTGGGTAACTTTTGAAACGTACAAATTAGGGAAGAAGGGTCATAAAATGAAGATTTAAATACCCATAAATGAAATTATACTACACAAAGAGTATAATATTGGGCAGTACATACACCACTCAAAGGAAATAGTGGCAAACGTAGCATAAATGTCACGGGAATAAAAGTGAGATGAAAAATCCCTTACGAAAACTCGGCAGCCTAACCGCGCCACTTAAAACTTCCAAAAATGGATTGATGAGATCAAATAGGGTATATAATGATATTAACATAGAAATTACATAATGAGGAATATAAAAGAACATCCCCAAACATATGAAATATGAGCTTAAAAGAAATGACATAAAAGAGAGTACTTAAAAAGAATGAGAGAGTTAGGATCCCTTACCTCAAGTCCGACTTGTCTTGTTCGTTTCTTTATATTCTTGAATAATAAACTTTAGTCAATTTATAATTTCTTAAGAAACTATTTTAAAGATTATTATTCAGTTCATATCACATATTATAATGTTATAATAATTGTTTAATAATGTGAGTTCATATCAGACGTTTTTGTCGATGTTTGGTACATGAGTCAAAAATGAACTTGTTTGAAAATGATTGTCCATGTAGTTATAAGTAAATCATCTCAAGAATAGTATTAATGATTTAAATATCATATATATCCAGTAAATATTCATTTTATACTACTCCATAACATTTGGAGATAAAAATAAATGAAATTCACCATTCATGGAGACGGTAGGCCGTATGTACACATGAACACTACTTTCATTTCTTTGTCATATTAATGGATTTAAAAAAAATGAGAGATATATATATTATAATTAAAAAATGATATAAATAATTTATATTTAATATATTACATATATATCCATTATATATATGTACTTATAATAGTATATAACATTTGGAGATAAGAAATGAAATGTACCATTCATGGAGACGGTAAGCCATATGTACGCATGAACGCTACTTTCATTTCTTTTTTTTTGTATTAAATGGAATGAAATAATAATTATATAGAGGTATATTATAATTCCAATATGATATCATATGTAATTACATTAATTCCATCCTTTATACGTCCCACATATGGCATTAACGAATCAAATCACTTTGAGGGGGCGGTAGTCCGCACTTCCTAAAATGAAGATATCGTGCTTACCCATAATGGAAACCATAAAGGTATGACACAAATAAAAAATATAGAAGATTAAGGAGAACATAAACATATTATATATCATATATAAATATAGTGACATCTTAATGGCCACCTTTGAAGGTGTTAAAAGAATATTGAACAATCATCGTTTCGTGAGGCAGTAATTCTCAATCCACATAAATGGTATGTTCTTTAACCCTTAGATGGAGGTGTGTGAAAGTATAGATCTAATAATTATTATAAAAACATCCTAGTATATTTAAGATACTGGTGTTGTTACAAAAAAAGTAATAAAAAGAGTTTAGGGGTTTGGAGAAGCAAAATAAAACAAAAGAACACAAGGGAAGACATTACCTTTAAATCGGGTAACTCTCTTTGATTTGAGATCAAAGGCTTCCTTGGAAAGTATTATTCCCAAATTGAGGCTTCAATGATGAATAGAGGGATGTGTAGAGATGAAATGGTCAGGGGTTAGTAGAGAAAAAGTCTTGAGATGAGTGGGTAAGGTGGTAGAGGTGGGGGCCTTTTATAAGAGGAGAGGAGGGGCACTTTTGGAATGTTATAAAAGGTTACTTTATTATAAAATGAGTTTTAGTTTTTAAAGGTCCCACAAGGATATATTTAGATTATAAGGTGATAAGGTTTTGAAATCCACCCATAAAATAGGTTTTTTACAAGTTTAGGTCTTAAATTTTATATTATCTTTTCATTTTATTTAAATCGTTAAATAATGAGGTAATCGCTGCATCATCATGATGTCATAAATAATTTAATTTATTTAATGTATAAAACTTATAAAAAAAATATTATGATGTAGGAAATATTTTTATATTTCCAATTAATATTTTTAGTCAAAATTATGACTTGTATAACCCCATTTAAAAATTGTTTTAGTAAAACAACTCATGTTTGTGACATTTTTATTTTAACTTTAAATAAAAAGTTATTTATGTCATTTTCCATCCAAAGTGGCTCCATGGGGTCCCCAATTTGACCCATGGATTTTCTTGGTCGGCCATGACACATATAATGAGTGTAGGACATGTGTATAGGTCATTTGATATTATTAAAGCATTATTTTTACATTAAACTACACTAATTACCTCTAATCGTGATTAAAAACTTAAAAGTTACTATTCAAAAAAAAATTATTTTAATCCCATTGAACCACATTTTAAATCCTAATGACAATCATGTATGTCAGATTTTTGAAATTCAAGACACAGAGGTGGTAAAATTTCATTTAAACGAAAAATCAGTTTTTAAGTACCACTTAGTGGTTTCACTATTCATCAAAAATTGAAGTTTTTCAGAAAATACCAAAAATTCACCCTAATCTATATTTTATATTCCAAATTCAAAATGATGTCTATTTTACAAAATTCAAAACATATAAGTTGCATTAATTAATTTAATAATTAATTCCCGCTGTCAAAACAAATAGCGTGTTTTTATGAAACAAAAAGTATCAAAAGATTGACACTAGTTTAAGTCCAATTTCAAAGTGAAATTAATTGCAATGACCACTATTGGATTAAATGGTAAAAATATATTCTAATTTCACTTTAAAATCAATTCAAAAGATAATATAATCATAAAAAAAGAGGTTTTGAATTAAAATACAACATTTTTCACTATTCATTAAAAAATGAACTTTATCGGAAAAATACCAAAAATTTACACAAAGTAAATTTTGATGTCCAGATTCTAAAGAAGGATTTTATTTTTTCAAATATAACATATAAAATTGTCAAAAGTATATTTAAAAAGGGTTCTCCGTCAAAAGGCGGTTAATCGACCTTTTAAAGAATATTAGAAGATTTATGCTTAAAATTGGATTCATTTGCATTTTACGCCTCTAACATTTATTGGATAAAAGTAAAAATATTTGACAAACATATATAATAATTTTTTAGTTATTTTTGTTCATTCCCATCATTACAACGGCTAGGTCTTAACTACCATTTAAAATAAAATTATTTTATTATTAGAGTGCAATGTAGGATTTCAAAGGAACTCGTTTTTGTGTATTGGGTAAGCCATCGAGCATAGCGTTCCATTTAAAGTAATATTAATATTTTATTCACCAATATTGATAAACCTAATAATGTAATATTATTTATTTACCTGGGATGTTATAGTTATACCACTAGAGTGCGATGGTAGGATGTGATACCATTGGTATGGGACCCCTTGATGAGGAATAGAGAAACTATGAGTTGTATAGTATTATAATATACCACATGAACATAGTGAAGTGATTGTAACATATATAATAAAGGTTATGTAAGTTAATTAATTATCCAAATGGTCTTGAAGGGGATACACATAGCTGAACGATCACACAGGTTATCCACATAGCCAAATGTTCACGTAGGTGAATTATAAAACTGAATGGTCACATAGGGTATTCATGTAGTCGAATGGTCATATAGGGTATCCATGTAGCTAAATGTTGATTTAGTGGATCCAGATATCCTAATGGTCATAGAGGGGATCCATTTAGTTGAATGGACACATAGGAAATTCATGTATCTGAATGGTTCACGTAGGTGATTCCTGCTACATATGAAATTTGAAAATTTTTAATATTTGATGAAAGTATAAATGATGACATTAGTTATAGGTAATTCATGGAAAGTTAATGAATAAGGAAATTAGATGTCTATTAAAAACAACATGAATAAATAGAAGGAATAATACTAGAGTCCTTGGGGTATTTTAATGAGGAAGTTTTAGAATAATTAAATATGATGGTGAATCTAATCCATGCCTCCATTGAAGATAGTCATGATAAATAGATCATGATTCATTATATTGTTATTAATAATAATTATGGGATATTATAAGTCAAATAATATCTAGAATTAATGAGAAGATAATTTGGGTTTCATTCTAACTGAATCAAAAGGAATAATAATTGACATTGATTATATGCAATTCTAATGAATATAAATATTGGTGGAAAATATGGTTGAGAATATTTTTTAAAAGATAAAACTAAATTTTAGTCATTTTTATTATTATAATATATATATTTCATGTTTTATAAGAATTTTTAAAGTTATTACTGATCTGATATAGAATTTGAAAAATATCTACTAATAACGAAGAAGAAAAGTTAGAGCTAAATTTGTTCATCGAGATACAATTTGAAGAGTTTGATAATATGGATAAGGAGATACATTATAGTTTTTTTCACCAAATAATAAAGAGATAAAAAGATAATAAGAGAGTAAATTACTATGCATATATGTTTTCATAGGAATAAGAAGAAAAAATAAAAACAGAGAAGAAAATATCTGTGTACTTCTGTCTACACAGAAGGATAAAAAGGAGTAAAATATTAGTTTTATAATATAGAGATAAGAAGAAGAATTTATGTGTAGTTTTGTGAAAATAAATAGAAGAATATACTTTCTACTAAATAATGGAATAATAATAATAATATTCACATAAATAATAATACAAAATCCAATATTGGTGTGATAAGATCTTATTATTTCCCCTATATTAAGTCGTAAATGTATAGGATGTACAAGTGTGTGGGAAGCAACAAAAAAGTGTGTGGGATACACACTCTACACCGCTAGGAGACAATAGTGTAACACTCATAGGGTTTTACTAGTGTTTTGTGTAAAATTGGGTTTTACCAGATCACACTAAGGATTAGCCTTCTCAAGTGAGAGGTGAACACTACAAATCATTATACCTAATTTGTGTGCATGTTTCATTGCACTGTAAGAAAAATAATAAGAGGAGATATATAGAACAAGAGAATTAATACAACATAAAAATTTATAAGTAAAAAAGTAAAGGGATAAAAGGGTAAAAGTATAAATTGGTTTAAAATTACTAATAATGATTCACCCCTCCCCTTAGTATCAACCATATCTCACGTTGAATAATCTATAATGGATATATAATAATCACATAAATTAACAATGGGTCAAATACCTATCACAACACCTATACAACCACAACTTATCTCCCCATTATAATAACTACAAAACATCAACAATCACTACCACCACTAGAGACACAACAAGCCAACATCATTACCACACAACAATAACATAACTTCACTACAAAATATTATTTTATATTAATTAATAATTTCACATTAATCTATTAACAACCACATTAAGTTTATAGCAAAATTAATTTCTCTTATATAAACTTTCCTCATGAGCTATTAATCGATTACGACACATTACATCTTTCATATTCATTTAATTCATTACACATTATCTAAATTGATTTTATTTATCACTATATTTAAAATTATCTCATTTTTAATTCACTAATTTATTTATGTTATTCTAAACTACATTATTCATCAAGTTATAATTCCTATTATTCAAATCATTCATTAATTCAATAATTCCACATCTTGGAAAACTACCATATACAAACTTACCACATCAACCCATCACACCAATACACTAATAAAACTCTAGTAGACAACACTAATCCCTGCCAACCGATACCAAAAAAACCCAAAAAAATATATTTTACTTTGGTAAAATATCTCAAAAACAAACTTATACTACTATAGAAATAAAAAATAATCCAATTAACTCATATCTTCTTACATAATAATAACTTAAAAACATGATTCTACTATTCAATAAAATAATAAATGCAAATAGAAAATAGAATCCCATTATTTCACCACTTTAATAAATTATCATACATGATTAGCCCAAAAAATAATCAATTAAATAATTCAAATTGTCACTTTATATATCTCATTTCTACCTTTAAAATCTATAACTAATTCAAAACATTATTGTATATATCATTAAAAATAACTATACATCACAACAACATTCTTAGCATGATAATGAATAAACAACACAACAATAATAATGAAAATCAAGTAAAAAATATTTTATTCACTCCCCCTTCAATTAATTTAGTCAAATTAATTATCTTCATTAATCTAATTTCAACCCCCCTCCAAAATAAAACAAAAAAAAAAAGATAATTCCACATTAACACATAAATAAAAAATATAGAATTTGAATCACCTACCTCAAACTAATTCTAAACTGATCTGAATGTGAATAATATATGGAAACTGACATCAAATTGAAAAAAAATAATATTGATCCACAACCAATCCTATAATCCACCACCCACAAATCAATCTATATTAGAATTAACTCCCTATGTATGGAATATTAATCTCAATATGAAAAGAGATAATATGAATAATAAGAAAAAAATATAAATAGAATTAAATTGATCAATACAAACCAAACATCTTGAAAAGATAAGAATCAATTTCCACTAGAAAGGGAATTTTTAGGCATTAGGAAACCCCCCGGGTTTTCTAAAATCCAAGTGGAGAAGAAGGAAAAAGAGTAATTCTTAAAAACCACTCAAAATTATAAATAAAATTAAAATTAAAAAAACATATTGTAATTCTAGGCATTGTGGAAATGTGGATTAGTTAACCAAAACATCAAAAAACAAAATGAAATCACCTTAATCTCTCTCCCCAACTAGAGGTAAAAGATTATTTACTTTAGATAATCACATGTCACATTACAACATAATACCTTTTGTTACACTATAATGGATAAACTATAAACTTTCATGGTGAAATACTCACCCTTTTATTAATTTCACAACAGAATTTACACTTAACTTCAAGACCTACCAAAATAAATTATAAAACAAGTATAAATATCATGGTATAACACATAATGAAAAAAGAAACACCAAACTATTCCATCCTAAGGAATTAAAAATAAAATAACACATTAAACTATAGTTTCATAAACCATGTTGTAATGATAATGCCACAATGTCCAAAGGAAACACATCCTTTACTTATATAATAGGATAATAAATCATGGTGAAATGAAAATTGTTATGAATTGATTGATCTACCAGCTAATTTGTTTTCTCAAAATCAACTTTTCTTCCTACATTCACCTCCAAGATCACCCAAAACACCACTAGTACATCAAAATAAAAAAGTATATAAAAATTAAAATATGGGCCCCTTCCCTTGATATATGAATTCCCACGAATTATAAATCGTATATTTGGTTATTAAGTAGAGGGTAATTTGATGTGGTTATTATTATATAATTATCTCCTCCCCATTGTGTAGAAGAAAGGAGCAATGCATTGAGATACACATATGTTAGTGAGATGTATACCCCATTTGACATAGTAGAGGGACCATGACTGAAGTTATTTACACATCCCTCATTTAGAGTATATATTTTTGAGCTTTAGAAAATTTTATTTTGGGATTAGGATGCGTTGGTTGGTCATCGATGTCTTAAATATGGATTTTGGAATTTATTGGTGTAATATGTACTAGAACACACCATAGTCCAAGCTATGTTAAGACTAGGGATAACATGTGTACCATGAATCGGGCCAACATGACTAGTTCTGGGCATAGTATTAGGTGTGAAGAATAGGGAGTCTCCTTGTGCACCATGGCTAGTTTTATTTCTTCCATTCCATGGTGCAAGGAATGGTGAGTCCAAAATGAACAATGATTCTATACTATGTTGTGGTGAGTTAGAATTTCTATATCCTAGGTGTGGTGAAGACAAGAACACCATGGGTGTGGTAAACTCCTCCATAATATGGCATTGTAAGTTTAATAATTTTGAAATGGATGATTGTCCATTTGATCTTTAGGGGGATTTACCCCTATAAAATGAGGTTAATGGGTTCATTAAGGGAGAATTATTAAATAAATTTTCATTCATCTTATTCTCTATTAATCCTCCCCTATTATTTTCTTTTCTTGGGTTGTTATTCCAACTAATTATAGTGTTAGATTTGGTCAAACCTTCTTGCATTCAAGTTTCTTCCTTGGATGATCTCATTCTTCTTAGCCTTTTCCTTTCTCAATCTTCTTAAAAGATAAGTCAATGGGAGATAGAGTCTGGTTCTTAATTTTTTGTTGTGTGGGAATCATTATGGAAAGAAATTAATTTTATTCTTATTGATAATAGGGTGGTTAAACTTATGTTTCTTGATGTGAGATTCCTTGGTTTAGGATATTATCTCATTGTTATATATCAACCTTTATCTTTGGCTTTGGACCCCGTCTCTTTAGTGGATTTTCCAAGTGTTTGAGGTAGGTGTCCCATACATCTCTCTTTAAAATTTAATCTATGATTTCTTGTGATTTAATTATGGGATTTAAATGTCTTATAATGTTTTCAACTTATATCTTGTATTTATATCAAATAATATTGATTTCTTGATATTTAACTATAATAAATGTAGTAAATTGAAGTGGTTTTTTTGCGGTGGTTGTAAAAACTACCACTAAATGTAAACAATATATTCTAGCCACATTTTTAATGATGATTTTGTAAATAATTAGTATTTAGCTATGATTTTTTTAAAACTACCATTAAATAAATTTAAAAAGTATTTTGGGTGGTTTTATTTTAAACCACCCTTATATTTAAAAAAAACCACTGCGGCCCTGAACCATCCCACTCATACCATCTTGGCCTCAACCTCCCACTCATTACCACTCTATGCCAATATGTGCATCTCAGTCTCTTCATCTACCAAACTGATTCTCGAATCTGAACCTTTCTAAACCCCCCTCATCACTTCTTGATTCTATACCCCTCTTGGCCTCCCACTTATCACTGCTCGATTTTGAACCCCCTCTCTACCTCCCCTCAATGCTGCTCGATGTCGGAATGACTACCCTCTTAGACTCGATGTCGAATACCCCTATTTGATTCCCTCTCTTATTATATGCGAATAGACCCTCACCATGATTTGGGGAGATATCTATCATATTTGTTTCACCCAAATCACATATAGTTCATTTTATGATCTATTTTAGACAAGAATTGTGCAATAGAGTTTGGTTTAGTAATTTATCTATTCCAATTCTCCTTCAATTCTTGTAGTTTAATAGATTTATGAATTCTTTTTGTTTTAGGGGTAGTTTGGATTATATTATTTTTATTGATTGTTTTTATAGTTAGATATAGCTTAACTATTTTACACTATGATATTTATTTTGATGATTTTATACAAAATGTGAAATTATCTTTTTTTTTGAATTTTTAGTTCGAACTTAATGTTTTGAGAATTGAGTTAAATTGATTGAGAATGATTTTACATGAATTGATAAGTGATAAAAATTATATATGAAATTGTTTTAAGGTAAGGAATGTGAAATTAAATGTAAAAAATATGATTAATTGAGTAAATGGTGAAATAATTCATGAAATTGATGTTAACATTATTCGAAGATTAATAATAAATTTATGTGTGACAAAATTATTATTTTAGTGTTATTTGGTTACGTTATAGTATTGTGTATTGTTATAAATGGTGAAATAAATCATTAAATGAGTGTTTGAGTATAAATTTTGTGTATGACTTACAAAAATATATTTATTTCATGTTCTATTGTTTATATAATATTTTAATATAAATTTATAAATAAAATTTCATGTGAATTACAAAATTATACGCCTTAATATGTTTTTCCTAATTTAAAAAATTGTAATTGACTTTATTTTTGAAATTAAATTTATTTTATTTTTATATATAATAATATAATAATGTTTTATATTTTAAAGTATATGATGTTAATTACACCTGAATAAAAGTTTGATTACCTTACCTCAGAACACATCGTAGTATGTTATGAGTTTGAACATGTTTTTTGATTTTTCATTTAAAAATTGACATGCGAATAGAAGAATAAAATATCCATGTCCTAATTTAAAATTCATATGATGTTTGAATAGAGATGAAGTATTTGATCACTTGATATTAAAATGATTTCCTACTAATTATGAGCATTGAATTTGGCATGGAGAATCAAACATTATAGAATATTTGATCAGTTATTTATATAGGAAAAATGAACAAGTGAATGCCTCGATAATGCATAATTAAATTAAAAACATAATAAATTATGTTTTCAACATAGTAGGGAAACACATTCAATAATGTATCACATCAGTTGATTCAATTGTTAATGGTGCATATATTAATGATGCTTTTATAACCATAGGACAACCTTATCAGGATAATAACATATTAATGGATAATTATGAGGATACTAATACAAGGGAAAAAGTAACCCAATATAAAATTGAGTTATCTAAATTAGTTGTAGATGGAAATCATGAATTATATGAAGGATGTGTCAAATATTCAAAATTTTCTTTTCTGATAATGTTATACCACATCAGGTGTTTATGTGTAATTACAAATAAATCAATGTACATGATATTGTAATTTTTGTGTGATGAATTTGATGAAGCTATGATTCCTTTATCACTTTATGAGATGAATATGATTATTATGAATATTTGACTTAATTATATGAAGATACACACAAGTAAAAATGATTATATTCTTTATTAGAAACAAAATTCAAATAGAGAAAAGTGAAAAGATATTGTACTTATGTATGAAAATTAGTAATTAATGATTAAAGTTTTAATCTTCATACTACTGCAAAGAAATGGAAAAATAAAATTTATATGATGTTTTTACCTTACTTTCCATTAAAACTATGGTTTAAAATATTTTTATGTCATTTAAAACTACTGAACTTATGAAGTGGAATTCTTTGCATATAAATAATGTTGAGTTCATATGAAATCTGAGATATTCAAATGTGTGGAAGACATTTGATTCATTACTTATAGTTTTATCTTTAGATCTAAGAAATATATACTTGGTATTAGAATCTAATGGATTCAATACTTTTGGTATTTTAAGTAGTAGGTACAACATTTGGCCAGTTTTTTATCCCTTATAATCTACCTCCATTGATGTGTATAAAATAGACTTCATTTGTTATATAAATGACTATTCCTAGAAATAAAATTTCTAGAAATGACATTGATGTCTACCTTAAAACTCTTATTCAAGAATTATAGGATTTATGGAATTATAGTATAGAAACATTTGATGAATCTTCTGTATAAATGTTCAAAATGCATGATGTACTTATATGGAACATTAGATATTTTCCTAGATTTAGAAAATTTTCTATTTGGAACATACACTGGTTTGGCATGTATAGTTTGTAACTTTAATTTTTTACTCTCAATGGGTACCTTATAAAATAAAATTGTGTTTCATGTTTCATCACTGCTTCCTTGAAATATCTCATAGATTTCGATTTAACAAGTCCCATTTGAATGGAAAAACTGATTTGTGGCTTTCACTAAAATTATTATTGGGATTACAGATCATGACACAATTATCAAATTTTGGCATAGTGTTTGGAATTTTTTTAGATGAATAAAAGTGAAAAAAGATCTATAAAAATTTCAATTACAATTAGATCTCACCAATGAAAGAAAAGAGAACATTTTTCAAACTTTCATATTGGGAATTTAATTTGTTACATAAAAATATTGACATTATTCACATTATGAAGAATGTGTGTGATAATGTGTTCTTTTTCATTTCTTACTGAGAATTGAAAATCAAAGTATCATTTAAATGCTCATAAGGACTTAAAAGTAATCAATATCAAATGTGATTTATGTAAAAATGATAATGGGAACTACCCAAAATCAATTTTCACAATGAAAAACCATCAGAAATATGTTTTTATTTGATGATTAAAAAATATGAATGTTCTTGATGGATATTTTAGTAATATTTCAATATGTTTTGATTTTAATAACTATAATATACATGAATTTAAAATTAATGACTAACATTTATTGATAGAGAAGTTTTTACCTTGGTAAATTCATATCTTCTTACCTGAAAAAATAATTCCATTCTAATAATTTTATTTCACATTCTATATAAATATTTTTCTAAAGACATAAAACAATAATTAATTGGATAAACATCAGGTAATAATTGTATGGATGCCATTTCATTTATATATTTTCTTTCCCCCATCATTTCTCACTTTTATGATTCATCAGTTAGTTTATTTGTCTAAATATTCTAAAATTTGAGGGCCCATACAATATCGATGGATGTATCCCATGGGGAGGTGTTTCATTTTAATATTTTTTTTCTTTAAAAAATTATATTTTTATTAGTCAATAATTAAAAATTTATTAATTTACTACCTTTTATCATTAGTTATCTTTAACATCATAAGTATTATATAAAAAATAAACCACATCCAGAAGGTTATATTGTGGAATGTAACCTTGTTGAAGAGTTTATAACATTCTATTCAAGGTATTTTAATTTTATAGAGACAATATTCAATCTAGTGGGATGTTTTGATGACAATACAATTCAATTGTGGGATAATAATGCGTCACCTATGTTACTAATTTTAGGTTGAGATGTTTGAAAATATACTTCATTTTAAATTATTGATATATAGTTAAGACATGTACACATATTTTTTCTTCTCAACAATGATATTATTGATCCCTATGTCAAAGATGTAAGGACACAAATGAAAAGACGCCATAAGATCTGAACTTGGAATGAGATAGAGATAAAAAAAGTTTTTACCAAAGAAATTGTTGAATGGTTTTAAAAATGTGTATGTTATTAATATAATACATAGTTTTAATATGTTGAAAATTATAGAAATTCTATAACAATTTTTTATATCAACTTTTATAGGTAATTAATGGTGATAATTAAGCTGAACTATTAGAAAATTTTATTTTTTAGCTCAAGGTCCTTTGAAGTGTAATGGAAGATTCAATGCTTACAATATTAGTGGCTTCAAGTTTCATATTTTTGATCATAAGTAAGGTTTGAAAACCAAAAATAGTGGTATATTCTTAGTTCAATATCAATGTTACTATGGAATATTGGTTGATATTATCGAGTTAAATTATCATAGGTAATTTATAGTTGTGTTATTTAAATGTAACTGGGTCAATATGAAGAGGGGTATAAAGAAATATTCATTAAAATTTACTTATTTAAATTTCTATTGGTTGATTAATACTAGTGATAGGGAAGAAAAATATCTATATATTATGGATTCCCATGAAAAAATGGTATATTATGTTGATAATATAGTGGATGATGGTTGGAGTGTTGTTGTCCACATGAAACTAAGAAACACGTATGATATGGGAGATGATGGTGAAGTAATTTTTAATAGTGAACCCCATCAACAAAAATAGAATAAATTGTTTGTACCTAATGATAATGAAAATTATAGTCTTTTGAGGGAGATTTAAGAAGAAGAATAATGAATAGGATAATAATAAATAATGTTAACAATGGATCTTGATAAAAACATGACCAACTAGGAATATAATTTATAAGATATTTCTTATATTAATAAGTGCAATGAATGCTTGTTTGATATTAATAAATTCAATGATGGTTTTATTTTGATATTAATCAATTCTAGGAATGTTTTTTGTTTTTATTCTACACTAAAGAAGGTTTAGTGACAGTTCTCTCTCTACGTCATATTGTTATAACTCCCCCTACAACATAAGGTATAATTCATCGCATGACTTTAACATTTTTTTTATACCTTTTCATGTTATCCTAATACTATTTCATCCATATGTATGATTTTTACTTATTATATCAAGGAATCAGATAAGATAGAAAATGATTAGGTATACGCATTGGAGAGTGTGTTGGATATTGTGTTTTAGAAGATAACCAGAAGTATTCTTGAATAAATAGTATCACTAATTGAGGGTGAAGGTGTGATAAATATCATAAATTTACACTTATATTCTTTATTTTAGTAGTTATTTTTTTCTTTAGTAAATATTATAACTTAGATGAATTTAAATATTTCTTTTGTATCTCCCAAAAAATAGGTATTAAATTCTTTGAATAATCCACATCATAGTCTCATGATAATTTTGACAACACAAAAGACTACATCAGCTTGAAAAATTTCATTTACCGTTATTATAAACTATTTAAGGAAGTCATAAGATAAGATAAAAAATTATTCATATCATTTATTCTTCTAATTTATTATATTTTTTCATTAAGGATGTATGGAATTTTTCAAGCTACACAAAACTCTTTGTTTTATAGTGTTGTGTAGACGAGTTATTCCATTGTTCTCTTAATATTAATTAGTTTTATTATTTAGTGTTTATTGATCAATACATAATATGGTGCAAAGATTATCACTTGGATACATCTTTGTCAAGTTCATTTTAATATCTTATATTTACGATACACTTTAATTATAGATTATATATCTAGTTTATGATCAAAACAAGTGATACCTAAGCTAGTGGCTCTAAAGAAAATAATTTATCTAGAGAACCATTTCTACTATTAGAAGTGTGGTTAATTTTGGTAACATTATAGGCCTTTTCATTGATATCAAAGTTTCTAAAAAAGATTATTTTTATAGGCTATAAAATAGGAATAATTTTTGGAAATGATTTATTGGTTTGACATAATAGATTTATATTTTTATAAGATTAAAATAAAGGATTATTCATACTAAGGATATCTAAATTAATCATTATCTAGTGTTAAAAAAGAGATGATTAAGAATTATAAATATGAGAAGTTTGACCAGAGGGAGTATAAAGTTGCGTGTGTGATGTTAACATGAATGTTTTATTTAAATATAAAATATATGAAATCCATTATTGAGTTGATTTTTATAATTTCAAACATGTATGAGAAAATTATTGTAGTGAATAAGATATTTATGAAATGGAGTGTGTTTAGACTTAATATAGTTGAATGAATATTGGCCCTTGAACATTAAAATTAATTCATTATAATTAAAATCTAGTTTGAGTCTACAAATGTAATGTTTTTGAATAGAGTTTTTTCATTGATAAAATTATAATCATATATATAATTATTAGCTAAGATGGTTATCATAACATGCAACTGATGTGGACAGGTTGACTTAGTGTTTGAGGATATTTGATATCTAATATTAAATGAAGAAATTATATTAAATAAATTCATGTTTTTTACAGAAAAAATATATAGTACTAAAGGTATAGGATGACTAACTTGGACAAGGCTATCATATGTTATGATAATAAAACACCATTTTTCCATACCACAACATGTCATATATCTTCAAAATAAACTAATGCTATTGTATGTCATGATAATTTTTGGCATATTCATGGCTACCAATTATTCATTATTATACAATTATTTAAACTAAATTTAGATAAAATATTATATTTTTTGAATTGAATTTAGTTTATTATTCATTTAATATGACTATTTATAATGTTTAATTAACTACTATAAATGTGGGAACTAGAGGTAGGAAGTGGAGAAGGAGGTGATTGGAAATAGAATGGTAGATTAATGGAGGGTGAGGGGCATGTATCTTAGTAGAGCAGCTAGGACTCATGTTTGTGTTGATTTTTTTTGCAACATGACATTTCATAAACTATTATGTAATCTAATGTTGTTTTATTATATGTAATTTAATGTTTTTTGATTTATGTAAGTTATTGTTTTTGATATACTGTATTGGTTTCCTATATTTTATATATATTTTTTGTGTATTGATTTTTAGTGGACCAGGTGGAAGTAAATTTTTCTATTTCCAAAACTTCATAAGTAGGGATGGGTTTAACCACCATGAATAAAATAGAGAGGGTTAAAAGTAAAACTAATTATGGTAAATTTCTATATTTAGTGACATTTTAAATAATTGTTAAATATTTTTCTATAGAAAACCACTGTTAATTAAAAAAATTACTGCTAAATATAAATTTTATCAGAAAAAAACCATCATGAAAAAATATTTTTTTTAAATATTTCACGACAGGACATTTCATGGAAGCTCTAAAAAACCATCAAAAAACCTTTTATAGTTGGTTAAAATTGCTAGTAAACCTGAAAAGAACCCATTTTTATCTTCTATTTTTCCTATACTGTTTTGGTAAAAAGTGTGGGAAAAGGGTTTTTTGTATGATTTGATGTAAAATACATTTTAATGATATAAGACTTCATTTTGGAAATTATAATACTCCATTTAATCCTAAATTTTTTTCTTGAATTATTTTTGACATTGATTTCTAAAATGATGGGAAAAGTGTTGTTTTCTAGAGACCATGTAGGTTTTCCCTTTTGTGAAATGCTTTGAAAGTTTGTATTTTTGGAAACGGTTAAATGATGAATATGTGGTTGGGTTACCAAATTTGTCTTCATTGCCTTTATTTTTAAAGAATGATTCTATGGATTTTTTGGCACTTGGAAGTGTTTATTTTGGGAAATAAAAACCCATAGGATATTCCCCTTTATATATTATGAAAATTGTGCATTATTGAATTCTTTTGAAAAATTTCCCTGCTAAGGGAAGTTGATATATATATTTTTTGATTTGATAAAGGGGATGTTTTTATGAGGTTTTTCAGAGGTGTTAGTGAGGTAAAAAATCGTTTTCTAATATAATTATGTGAAATTAATATTATATTGAAATGATAATATCCATTTTCAGTCATGGGAAGACTAGGTTAGCTTGGAAGGAATTCTAGGTACTTATGTGAACTTTTTTATAATTATACATTGGATAGTGGCCTTATCCGGAACTTAGGTCAACCTATGGGATGTTACCCCTTAGTTAGTCCAGGAATGATAAGACTATGTGTTTGGGTAGGGTTGATTAATGAGTAGTTGTGTATAGTATGCGGAGTTTGATTCTTTGATGACCATGTTAGCTCTATACTAGATTTTCCCCTTTGATAACCGAGGATTCCCTAATGATGAAATATATGTATTTTCCAAGGTATGGGTATTTGGAACCATGAAGTGGTATTTTTATATCTTTCATGATTTGTGGTAAAACATATTTAACTACAATTTCTGTATATTTTATTAAAATAATAAAAATATATTTTTATTTGGAAATAACCTTAGATTTATGAAACAAAGTGTTTTCAAGGTAAACAATTTGATATTTGTTTTATAAGTTAAAACCTATAAAAACTACTTTATATTATTATTTTCAAAATTTTATGAAATGGATTTACTTTTAAAGTGTTATGATATGGGGGAATGGGTGGATACCTATGAGGATTTTTAGTTATCACCTATATATATTCTAGGTTATATGGCTTCTTTGATGTAGTAGACATTCATGTACCTCTTGTTTTAGGTTGGCATAGGTTCAAGTAGATTTACTAATTTTTACATGGTGGTTAGGCAGTTTTCATGTTCCTTTATTTCTCACTGTACATCCATGGTCTTGTATTCATGTTGATTTATTTACTATATTTGAGTTCCTTGTTTCTACATTTTATTTTTATTATTATACTTATTATTTATTATTATTTTTTGTATAATTTATTCCAAATTAATTCTTATCTATTCCCAAACACTTTCTACCATCCCATTAGGATCAGAAATGCCATTCAGTAATTTCCACAGCTGGCTCAGGTGCCCTGTTTGAGGATGACCTAAGCTAGTTCATAAAAAAATGGTATCAAAGGAGGTTGTTTTGTCTTGTAACTTGGGGGGGGGTTAGATAGGATCTTTTATTTTTTGGAATTTAGGAGGCAGATCATGAATAGGTTCTTGATCAGGACCTTTCATGACAAGACATAGGTTTCTAAGGTTGTCTGAGATGCATTTGTCTTGTGATCAAGCATTGTTTTCAGATGTTTTGATAATTTTAGTCATTAATTTTTGATGATTTTTAGTTATAATAGAATCATGGAGGAATTTAGGGGCACACGGTACCTATACAGGGTTTGGAAATCCCTATATAGAATGTGTGAACTAAGTAACTTCTATTATAATGTGTATAGTTAGCATACTGTTGGCCAAACTATATTTCTAATCCTTACATTGTCATGTATTTCTTTGATTTTTGAATTTCTATTTGTTCTTTGTGGATTTTATCTATTTACATTTCCTTTGATATAGAATTATTGTGATTTTTGGTGTTTTATGAGTGTTTATGTTGTTGAAAAAAATTGAAATGGAAATTCTAAATGAAAAGTTTTAGAAATTGTTTTTAAAAAAGGCTCCATTTTTTGTAGAAAAATTTGGGATAATTTCAAAATGAATTATAAATTTATTGAAAATGTTTTTAATTCAAAATTATATATGGTTTTAGAAATTTATCTAAGATATTTTTTAAGATAATTAATGATTTTTAAAAAAACTATTTTTAACTTGGGGAAAATTTATAGTGTTAATTTTTTTTCAATGATTCCATGTGATGTCTAGAAATATTAATTGGAATATTTTTAATTTTTTAAGTTTGAAATGTTTTTAAATAGGTGGTTTGAAACATTTATATGTTAAGGATTTTTTCTTTAAAAGTTTCAAAATGGGTTTAAATTTTGGTTTGAAAAATGAATGTTATTTTTGAAATGATTTTTGATAAAACCCTATTGGGTTAAAGAGGTGAATTTATTTTTCTTATTCAAAAATAAATGGGTTAGTTAGTTGAAAATTTATTAAGTTTTGGACTTGAAATTTGATTAAATTAGGTTTTTGAGAGTGCCTATTGATTTATACTTTTCATCATGGTCTTTAATAATTTGAGTTTATATTGATGATGTTTATACTTCTTGTTTTTAGTGTACATCCCCATTAAGATCTAAATAAACTCTTTTGTTGATCAAGATTATATTGGAATGGTTGTGTAACATCCTCACTAAATTTAGTGTATGAGATGTTTAATGTTATGAAATTATCTATTCTATTTTGGTTCTTCTCTTTTATGGGTTTTGAATAGGTTGGTTTTTAGTGACAAGGAGTCTGGGAATTGAAGGTGGAAGATATGTGTAGAGGATTAGCCATGTGGGGGTTGGAAGGATACCACCAGTTAGCCAGCAGAACCCACTGACCAACAAGAAGGGCTAAAATTGGTCTGCAGTTTTCTATAGATATCACCAGATAGACAATGGTTCTAGAATTACTGAGGTGGTTCTTCCTAACACACCAATAAACCTTAAGAGAGTCACCTACTAGTCGGTGAGGTCTACTAACTCACCAGTGCAATCTGGCTTGGTGTTCATTAAATTCACCCCATGATTTTTCATGTCTAATCAGTTTTTACCTCTTTAATTAAACAATTCCAACCCATAAACTACTATTTTGAATTTTATACCCCTATATTGACTATATAGATCCCCCATTAATATCCCCATGGTTATTTTACTTAGGATTTGTTGGAGTTTGTTCCCTAGAAACCAACTTATTTTTACTTTACGATAAAGCTATATTCATTAGATGAATATTAATAAACTCCTTATCACATCATGATTGTTCTTCAGTGTGACATAATATGTGATAATGTCCTAAGAATATATTTCGCACTAAAAGGACATAGCAGATCCCTACTATAATGAGAACCCAGAAGTTCCATGACACTATTATTGAATATATTTTCTATGGTCGGATGATATCATTTGAAGGGAAACAAATGATATAGGTTATCAGGGGTGGGGAATCATGAAACTTTGATGCACCTTCTCAGGTGTGTGCCCTTAGTAATATTTTGAAGGATATTATGAGAACAAGACCTGCCAGTAGAAAATCCACATTCATAAGTGTCATTGGATGTTCCTATCTACGGATGGGTGTATTGTTCCGTAGACTTTAAGATTATTATTAATGGGTATTATGAATCATACACTTAGATGTATTGACAAAAACCGTGATGAAAGATGTTCGAGGAATGGTAGGATATGTTGGCTATGTCACGAGTAATACTATATTAATGAATAATGTGAGAAATTATTTTTCACTTATATGGAAATAGATATCTCAAGCCATTTGATGAAGACGATATAGCCTAACAAAATACATGGACATGGTGTTCTCTAGGAATGTTCAATTCCAGGAAGACAAAGAATGATAAATTAAGCACAGGGGTTGATGGAACTTTCATGCAACACTCTTTATTGGAGATATTAGGACAAAGGGATTATATTACACAGTAATAATTCATATGAGGTGACATGTTGTTGCGACATCAACTTCATTATCTTGGGTGCCTTGACCCATTGCTTGATTGTAATATTGGACTTTATGCAAGCCCGCTTAATGAAAATAAGAAAGAGGCCTAGAGGGCCACACTGTAAGTGTATCCAGTATCTCATTTAAATAATTTGTTATTTAAAAAGTTGAATAAATATTATTCTTAGTTGTGGTTTAATAATTATTCAAGTATATATGATCACATTTATTTCATAACTTGTTATTCAAGAGAATATATTGTGGATAGAATATTTATTTATCGACAAATAATGCAGTTATATTTATTTAATAAATAAATAGTCATTATTCAAGGCCCGATAAATATTCAGGAGGACCAGCGGACCAAGTTATGGGTCAGGTGAGAAATAATATTAAATATTATTTGGTTAAATAATATTAAAATATATGTTCAAGTTAAGAACATGTCATGGAAATAATAATATTTCTATTATTATTTGAAATGGGGTTTCACATGGAATAATAAAATAAGTAATGGAAATTGTGATAATTATTTATTATTACCTAGTGAATTAAATTCACCATTATGATATTATTCTTTAATTAGCCAAGGGGTCATTTTACTGTCTAAACAGTGGTTATGCGCACAACATCCTTGGAGAAAAGCTCTCAAGCCTAGAGAACTCTTCCCTCTCTAAGAACGCTCTTAATAACAAGAGAGATCCTATTCCACCAGATCTAGGAGAATGCTTTGGAAGTGATTCTCAAAGTGATCAAAGGCAGACATTACAAGCGAAAGGATATTCCATGCTAGAACCCAAATAATCCTTTGGCGATGTTTGGAGATACATGGAGCACATGTGAATCACTGCTAGAGGTATCCTATCCTTGGATTCTACATCATAAAGAAGCTACACCTCAAACCCATGGTCAAACACATCAATGAAGAATGAATCACCTTGGAGGTAATTCTTTAATTTAAATAAATTAATTATAAAAAAAATATTTCAATCCTCTCTTCTTAGTTCCAGGTTTTCTCCTTTTTCATTTATATTTGATTCAATTCTATGGATATTGGAATTTATCATCGTATTTATCTTGTATTAATCATTGATCATGGAAATTTTAAAATTTGGGTACATGCCCATCCCGCACTTCCACTGTGCCCGAAATCTACAAGTGGTATCAGAGTGGTCATATTTTTGTTTATAATTATTTAAATAATTCGTTGATGATTTATGCTTTAATAATTTAATTTGATAATTCATGTTTAATAGTTCTTGTAATCTAAATTTTGAGATCTATTCTTCTTCTTTCGTTTCTCATAGATCTAACAGAAACAAATACTTTTTGGACTAAAATTATATCAAGGATCTCATCAGGAGGTGCTGATGATTCTATCCAGGTAAAAAAATAGTACACACCATGTATTTGGAATTACATGCCGTGAAATATTCCATACAAACCATGTAATCTGGACCACACACTGTGTAGCTGTGTTTAGTGCATCAGGAGTAATTCAGCAATTACTCAAGCCGTGTGCATTAATGACATGTGGTGCAGTTAATTCTTACCCCATGTGTTGACTAGGACAAACTTGCACATGGTCAGCCAGACTACACACCACGTGGACCCCCTAGAAATGACATATAATCCCTTTGGGTCAGGTTCAAGTCATGTATCCCATACATGGACTGCCCATCTGGTGACCTTCTAACATGGAGTTGAAAAGGCATGTGGCCCAATGTGTAATGTCCTGGTTCCGGGAGCCACCCAGAGGTGCCCCATAACCGGTTGGTCACATGGCCTCAAACACATTTTCCCCAATGCCAGAGGCTGTCGACTAGCAGTGAGGGCCTTGGGTGTGATAGTGGGGAAACTATTCCCTCATTGGAAAAGAAACACAGAAGAAGTAAATCAATAGCAATAGCAGAAGAAACAATAATACCATAACAAAAGTAAACAGTGGATGAATAGAAGTAATAACAACTAGATCACATATATAAAATGATTTATGATACATATGTCTAGGAAAACAGCCAAACAAGTCACAATACTGAATATAGTACTAATACAAAGTATAAAATAAAAACAATTAAATAACTCCTCAACATCACAAGCCATAGCTTGGTCACATGCTCTCCAACTCCAAAGCAGTCAAGTACCTGAAGTAGAAGGGCGCTTTCCCTTATCTATACCTGTAGTAATATAATCTTTTTGGTCCCAAAAGCACGGACCAAATAGGGTGTGAGGCTAAATCCCATTTGGAAACCACCACAATATTTGTTCCTAACAGTCAGTGAATATATGGTAGGTAATAAGTAAAGAAAGTAGTAAAAAAGAAGTACTTAACAGTAAACAATCCAAAATTTCAATGCATTCAGTTTCATATATCATGCAACATCTAATCAAAGAAGGTAACACTTTGGGTAGTACTCACATCATAACCTCTCTGGTTCAACCAAACAAGACAAGAAAGCAGATAAACACAAACAGTAACTCTCTAGGAAGTTCCCATAGCCTGACCCCTCTGGTTGAACCAAACAAGACATGTAACCCTCTGGGCAGTACACTCAGTCTAACCCCTTTGGTTTAGCATAGGCATAGACTCTCTGAGGAATCACTCGTTTTTAATTCCTCCTATAGTCTCGTATCGATAACTAAAGGTGATCTAGGGAAGCACTTACGTCAAATTCCCCATGTGGCCCACATCGAGGAACTATAGGCACTCTGAGGAAGCACTTAAATAAATTCCCTCTATGGTCTCGCATCACAAAAGTAAAAAAACACTATGGATAATTCCTTACGTCCATTATCCCTATGGTCTACTACACTAGGTTCTCATGGCCCTGAGTAAGTCATGCAAGAATAGAAACATGTATCAGCCAAAGTAACCCTCAAGAACTACTTGGATTGAATTATATAGCATATTAGTATTTCAAATAAACAAATCACTCCATCCGACAATACTAGGCCTGGGTAAAACAAAAAGGAAGCCTAACAGGCTAAGCAGGACCAAAAGGTCAAAACAAGGCATTCATGGGAAAACACTTCCAAAGTATAAAAATTAACCCTATTCACATTCAATCAACCTGTAATCAAGCATACAAGCATAGCCGACAATTAACAGGGCTAAAACAGTAAACACTCAATACCCCGTTCAAGGGTATTGGTCAAATTGAACAATAACTCAAAGACTTTCAATAAAAAGGCACAAACCACCTACCTAGGCATTTGGAGATCGTTATACTCAAACATCAAGCCCTGAATCGCCCAGGAACACTATAGATCTACAACAACTGTTCAAAAATTTCAATGAAATATAACTTGGGAAAGAGGAGGAATCAGGAAATAAAGCTCTAGAATAAGGGAGAGATTACCAAGGTGATCCCAACTCAATCAACGATGGTCGAATTGGAGATCAGATGCTCAATCGAGGGATCAGGGAAAGATCATGACCATACAACTTCTCTTGAATGAACCAGACCTAGAAGGAGACAGTTCTATCTGTCAGACGTGACCCTAATGTGTTTAATGAAAAAAGAAAGTAGCTGGCATGTACTTAAGAAGTACATGGTGTGTACTTGCCTTCAACAACCCCCATATTAGGAGGTATCCAGGTCACCACACAGGGCCGTGTGCATGGCTGTGACACGATGAGCACCCGACTACCTGTGGTAACTGAGTATATGGTGTGTACTTATAAAGTACAAGGCGTGTACATAATAAATTTCCCGAAAACTCATCTTTTTCCTCAAAAACACCATAAAAGGAAAACATACCTAAAAAGAAGATTCGAGTTCTTATAAACTTCCCCCTTAAAGAAATTCATCCCTGAATTTCCCTAGCAAGGTGGAATAGAAGAAGAATCCTTGAAAAACTCATGCTGCTGTGATCATACACCGGTCTTCCTCTGCCAAGTCTCATCCTGTACTCGCCCGTGATACCATAGAACTCATTCCAGAGGAACATACCATCCACGGAGAACCTTCATACTATGATCAACAATCTGAATAGGATGCTCCTCAAAAAAGGTGCCCACCTCCAACTCAACCTCATTAGGTTGAAGAACATGAGATGAGTCTAAGAAGTAATGTCGAAGCTAAGAAACATGAAATACTTTTTGAAAATACTAGTACATATGAGGTAACTACAATCGATAGGTAACCGGCCCAAATCTCTCCAAAAAATAAAATGACCCGATGTACCCCAACAAAAGCTTACCCTGTCTCCTAATCCTCTTATGCCCCAACCTCAGTATGACATAAAGGAAAACCTAATCCCTGACCTCAAACTCCATAGGTCATCTCCGCTGATTAGCTTAAGACTTCTGTCGAGACTATGTAGTACCCATCCTTTTCCAAATCAAATCTATTTGCTCCGTGGTCTCCTGAACAAGATGAGGTCCCAACATAGCTGTCTCTCCAACCTTCAGCCAACATAAGGGAGATCAGCATGGCCTACCGTATAAGGCCTCATAAGGTTCCATCAGAATAGTTTCTTGAAAACTATTTTTATAGGAAAACTCCACTAGAGGTATGTGATTATCCCAAGAACCTCCAAAATTAAGGATGCATGCTCGCAGTATATCATGAAGCACATGAATCGTACGCTCAAGATGACCATCTGTCTGGGGATGGTAAGTTATACCCAGAAGAACCTACGTACCCAAAGCCTTCTAAAGTCCCTTCTAGACCTGAGAAGTAAAACTTGCATCCTTGTCTAAAACAATGGAGTGTGGAACTCCATATACACGTACTATCTCGCGGATGTACAACCGTACCGGCTCATCAACACTGATGGTCTCCTTGATCGACAAGAAGTGAGCAAACTTTGTGAGTTTGTCAATGACAACCCATACAACATCATTCCCTCGAGGTGACCTCAATAAACCTATCATGAAATCCATCGCGACATCATTCCACTTCCACTTGGGAATAGGTAACTGTTACAAAATCCTTGCTGGTCGTTGATGCTCCTCCTTCACCTGTTGATAGGTGGAACACCTCATGATGAACCCAACAACATATTTCTTCATACCTAGATACCAATACTGATGGTGTAGATCACGATACATCTTGGTGACACCAAGATGAAATACCCAAACTGAGGAATGAATGTACCACATCAAATCCTCATGTATCTCTGCTGACACCCATACATGCCCCTAGAAATGCAAGATCTCATCCTCACCTATGGTCTATCCAGGAATAGGATCCTCTTCTATCACACTTTCCCATAGGACTAGGACTTCAGAATCTGATAGTTGTCTCATTATCACTCGATCAATAAGAGTAGAGGTAACAGCTACAGAAGAAAGAAATGTCTACCCCTATCTGTCATGTACCTCCAAATGCATCTTAGAGAATAGAGCCATAAGATTCCAGTCACTACTGGCCTCCTAAACTGGCTCTATCTACGTCCTCCTACTTAGTGCATCAGCCACTACATTGCCTTTACCAAGCATGTAGTCAAACTCAAAGTCAAAATAATGAAGGTACTCAACCCAACTTCGCTGTCTCAAATTTAGGTCATGTTGGGTGAAGATATAATAGAGACTTTTGTGGTTGTTTAAAACCACAAAATGATATCTAAGAAGATAATGTCTCCAATACTGTAAGAATGAACAACTGCTGCCAACTCAAGATCATGCATAAGGTAATTTCTCTCATGTGGACTCAACTGTCGAGACCCGTACACAATGACTCCTTATCCCTACAAAAGAACTACTCCCAGCCCGATACCTGAAGCATTAAAATAAATAGTGTAGCTCTTGCTCGGATCTGGTAATACTAGTATCAGTGCTGAAGTCAGTCTCCCTTTCATCTCCTTAAAGGATGACTCACAAGAATCTTTCCATAAGTAATTCACACCCTTCTTAGTTAGGCCCTTCAGTGGCACTAATAAGCATGAAAAGTCCTGTACAAAGCATCTTTAGTAACCAACCAGACCTATAAAACTTCGTACCTCAAAGAAGTTCTTCAGATGCTCCCATGAAACTAATGCTCTCACTTTCTCTAGGTCTACCAACACTCTTGTCACTGAGATAACATGACCCACAAAGAGAATTTGGTTTATCCAGAAGTGGAATTTTGAGAGCTTAAAATATAAATGATGCTCTCTCAGTGTACTCAAAACAATCTCAAGATGGGTGGCATGGTTGTGTCGAGTGTGAGAGTACACCAAGATATCATCCACAAAGACTACCATGAAAGAATTTGAGTATGTAAGAAACACTCAGTTCATCAGTGCCATGAAAAATATAGGTGCGTTTGTGAGATAAAAAGGCATAACGATATAATCGTATAGACCATAACTACTCTGAAAGGCTGTAAGAGGTATATATGATGGTATAACACACAATTTATGATAACTGGATCTCAAGTCGATATTTTGAGAACACTTGGGCCCCTCGAAGCTGATCAAAGAGATCCTCAATCCTCGGTAAATGATATCAGTTCTTGAGCATCAACTGGTTCAAGTTCCGATAATTCATAGAAAGTCTGAGGGTACCGTCTACCTTCTTCGTAAACAAGACAGGAGAACCCTAAGGAGAAGTACTGGTTCAGATAAAACCCTTTGGCTGCAACTCCTCTAACTGCTTCTTGAGCTCCTGCAACTCAGGTGAAGCCATCCTATAAGGAGGTATGGACACTGGTGCCGCTCCTAGCACAAGATCAATAAAAAATTATACCTTTCGCTCTGGAGGCAAACCTGAAAAGTCCTATGAAAAAACATCTCTAAAATGATCCACCAATGGAGGAAAGTTCATCTATGAGGTCCCCAGGTCATTCAGATATAGACAAGAAATCTGGGCTATAACTCCTCCCAACCCATGATGCTCGGGTCCCACTCTGCTCGCATGAACATCCATTCACCCTTATAATGGAACGATATTCCTTCTGGTGATGTGAAACTCACCCTACGATGATAAGAGTCGAAAAAAGCCTGGAATGGAACTAACCAATTCATTTTGAGAATGAAATCATAGCCTATAATCTATAATACATAGAGATCCCATAAGAAGTGACACCCACCAACCTCTATAGGAAACTCCTTACACTAACATACACTAGCCGTTTTATCCCCCAACTGAGTGTCTAATGTCATGATAACAGAAGAATAAAAGATACAAAGCCCAAGGCTCTCCATAATAGCAACAGATATAAAGCTATAGGAAGCCCCTGTATCGAAAATAGAAGAAGCTAAAACTGAGGCAATAATGACCGTACATCATACTGTAGAAGGTCCAGGATCCTTCTCATGTTGGGTCTAATCCACTACAAAAGTCTGACCGACACTACAGTCCTGTGACCCTACCTGCCCACCCTGTGCTAATCCACCCTACTGTCACGGAAAGCCTGGCGACTGGGTACCACTACCTTGACCTCCAACTTAGTCGGAATGGCAAGAAGAAATCTAGTTAATGAGAAATTGGTGGTGCTGCTTGTAAAGACCCGTAAAATTCAAGGAATTTTTTTTTCTTAATTTTCTTTAGAATTTTACAAGAACGTAGTTTCTAACAGCACCTAATTCCAAGGCTCGGTGTGCCCAGAATCATTTTCCGAAGTTTGGCTTGGGTACGTTCAGTGAACGAAAGAGCGGGTTTTCCTAACTTTTTAACCGGTGGTTGGAATTGAATTCTGAGGGCACCGATGTAATCGCAGCACCGGTAATTGCTTAAGAACACCTTTTCAGGAGTTGCATTTGCTCAGGTGAGGTTTTTAAATTTTGGGGTCAACTAAAGAATAAAATAAAATAATGTGCAATAGATTTTATTTTTATTCTAAGTAGTTTTAAACTAGGCATGGTAGTTAGAGTGGGACCCACTAATATCCTAACTCTTTGGTAGGATATTAGTGAGGTGGGTCCCACACGAGCCCCACCCCCTTTAATTTTCCTTTTACCTCCCACGTGATTTTAATTAACTCACCCGCACCCCCTCTTAAATGCCAAGTTAACTCTCACGTTTAATAGAATTATTAAACGCCTCATTAATTAGACAATGATCGATAATTAAAGCATGATCTGTTTTTGAATTTCAAAAACAGTTGGCGTGGGAAATAAAATAAAGCAAGGCCTTATTTTATTATAGTTGTTGTGTCGTGCGAAAGATTTGGGAGAGGAATTACTCAAAGCCTTGAATCTTCATCTTCTTCATTGGAGAACGCGAAGAACGATGAAGAACGATGGCCTCCGAAGGAAGATGACGGAGAAAGCTAGTTCCCCGAAGATCGACGACGTGATGCCATGTACCGCAATGCTAATGATCCTACTTCCGTGACGCCAACGATCCTCCTTCTGCGACGCCGACAATCCTCTTCCGCGACACCGTCTCCCGCGATGTCTTTTCCCGTGATGACCTTTGTTCATCAACACCTTGAGGTAGGGGGTTTTGGTTTAATTAAATCTATGTGAATTATATCCTCGACATGTGTTTAATTGTCGGAAGTCATTTGAACCGCTAACGCGGTGGGTGCAGACCAACGAACAAGTCCAAACCCACCGTTTCTTTTTTCTTGGTGTGCGGATTGACAGGCGAGGACGAGGCTGGCTGCAAAGGCATTATGAGGACTTCGTAGTGAAGAGCTGGTCCCCGGAGGACCGCTGGCGAAGACGACAGGAAAAACGGACCACTGAAGCGCGTCCAGTGGTCCGTAGAAGACCCCGCCAGCGCGCCACACCGGCACGGTAGTGCTTGGCACGCCGCCAGAAAGGACCACCGCGGCTGAAGCCGCGGCGGTAGGTGGCTAGTCTCGCGGCCGCGCAGGACCGAGGGCGACGCGGTGCCAGGCCGTATCCGCGGGCAAGGAGCGGCCCCCACGTGGGGGCCGCGACTCCAATCAAGGGGGCAGAGCCCCCTTTGCGCGGCCACTCAGCCAGCGCCGAGCTAACCCTGCTCGGCCAGCGCCGAGCCGGACCGGCCGCACTGGGTCGGGCCGCCCAGGCCGGGCCGGGCCGCGCTGGATGGGCCGGCCCGCACCCCCTAGGCCGGGCCATGCCCACCGGGCTGGGCCGCACCCTAATGTGCTAGACCCGGACCCGGTTCGGGTCGACCCGGTTCGGGTCGACCCGGTTCGGGCCGACCCAGGGGGGTTGGGCCGGGTCGGTCCGGGCCCAGACCCCCCATTTTCAGACCACTTTCGGTCATTTTCCCATATCTTGGGCTACGTACCTCCTATCGAAACACCATCTATTGATATGTGATCCTTGGATCGAGACGGTCGTTTCGGTATATTAAACTCAAGGTTTTGGAGAACTTTGTGTACAACCGGGTTGGTTCGAACACGAAACCAACCGGGCCCTCGGAGCAGAAAGACTTATAAATTGAGCTCCGGACGTCCGATTGACGTGCCGTCGACTTTGTTGGATTCCTCTTAGTGATACGGACCTTTTGGATTACTCCACTCGATGTTTGGACGTAGTTGGAGTGAGGTTTGGTTGGTTTTAACTTAAAAACCAACCGGGCCCCTAGAACGAAAAAGCCAATAACTCTCAGACCGGGCGTCCGATTGACACGCCATCTGTCACGTTGAGTTCCTCTTATCAAGACGAAACTTTTAGATACATCAAATCTGTACTACGTGTCAGTTTATGTATCGACCCCTTGGCTCGTGGAGTGGACCCTCCTGGAAATGAGCATGCTGTGTGCAGGAACCCTAGAGCTGGCTGCGACTGTGACGACCATACTGAAATCCTATGTGGGTTCGACGGAGATGAAGACTGCACTGAAATCCATTGTGGGTTCGGCAGCAATGAAGACCGTACTGAAATCTTATGTGGGTTCGATGGAGATGAAGACTGCACTGAAATCCTATGTGGGTTCGGTAGCGATGAAGTCCGTACTGAAATCCTATGTTGGTTCGATGGAGATGAAGACTACACTGAAATCCTATGTGGGTTCGGCAGAGATGAAGACCGTACTGAATTCCTATGTGGGTTCGATGAAAATGACTACTGTTCTTGTATCCTACATGGGTCTGGAAGTGTCTGACTCTGTTCTTGCTATCTTATGTGGGTCTGACAGAGTAGCTGGTTTAGTATCCTACATGGGTCCCAGCTTAGATGAATCAGTGGCTATATCTAGTCATCTCTATCACCGAAGAGGTATACTTGTGTGTGATGAGTCTTGACTTTCAATCATTATCTTTGATATGATTGACTTGCTTTCCTATGTGGATTGTGTTGTACTATCATGTGTGGACGTGATCGAACTTGGGCTCGGGCGTTGGAGCCGAACTGAATTTGATGACTTAGGTATATGTATGGGCATATACCTAAGTAGTGTTGGTTGTTACTTCGTGATTGTATCTTTCTTTTGTGGATTATCCTTTGTGGATTCTGGGAGACCTTCGGGGGTCTCGGGGTCCCTACTGAGTAGCGTATTCTCACCCCTGCACGGGCTATGCCCGCACTACGTTGTGTTGGATGAAGACGAAGAAAAGCGCTGATCGTGGTAGAGGCTAGTGGAGCAGTCGGTACCTGGAGGTGGACCATTGGGCGGGACGTACACGGAGCGGACGACTGGACATGAGGAGCTGAGGTGGCTATCTGTACCCACCATTCAGGTGGGACTACCAGTGAATGACTCAACATTTCTGCTTTACTTTCAGTTGTTGTACTTTCTTTCTAGCTGTACTTTACTTTCAGTTTGGGTTTGTATTCTGGCCCATTTAATTTCCACACTTACTTGTGCTCAGTTTACTTAGTTTTTACTTATTCTAGCTTACTCTGTGGTGTTTGTTTACTTTATAAAGGCAGTGCCTTCCCCTTTTTGTTGGGATTTATGCCTTGGTACTAGTCGCCAGCCCCTGGCCTATGAGAGGTGGGCTTGGGGTAGTCATGACACAGGACCTGAGGACGGGTCGTGACAAATTGGAATCAGAGGCAGTTGTTCGAGTTTTCAGGTTAGTGGGGACACTAGCCGACCTCATGGTGATCCTCGCAGCGCGCCTCCTGCACACAGAAGCAGGCAGATGGTGGATCCTGATGCTCCAGGTGCACGACGAGGCATCCCTCCTCTGGACGGACTTCGAGAGCCTCTTCTTCTCAGAGTTCATCCCAACCACACTCCATGCAGTGTACATCCAGGAGCTTCTACAGCTGCGGTAGGGTAGCATGACGGTCACCCAGTACTCGACGAGATTTACCGATCTCTCGCGCTATTCGACAAACATGGTATGGGACCCACTCTTCCTGGCCCAAACCTTTGAGCAGGGACTGAGGCATGAGATTAGAGCATCGATGATCTCCCTCAGCATTCTGACATAGGTAGGAGTACTGGAGCGAGCTCTTATCATAGAGAGTTTTCTTTCCGAGCCTACACCATCAGCGAGACCTACCGTAGGGTGGCATGTAGTAGATTCGTCTGCAGCTGACAGTCGATGGATGTCACAGGGGTCCAGGCGGACCGGACCATCAGACAGACGACCTCAGGACACTGGCTCAGAGGTGCGGGGCACAGGACGTAGAGCCAGCCTTCTAAGGAGCAGACAGTGCTACGCATGTGGCGGGCAGGGCCACATGGCTCGTGACTGCCCGACCCGCTGTGCAGAGGAGCAACAGACGATTGAGGGGCCACCCATGCAGAGGCAGAGGTTCGACCGTGGAGGTCCTCTGAGAGCATACAGACAAGGCAGCGGAGCTGGCCGAGCAGCAGGTGGTGGGCGATGCTTTGAGGCTCTACCACCACCACCTCCAGGAGGCCCACCCCAACCACAAGGAGCTCGCAGGCAGAGACAGGCTCAGCTTCAGGCAGCGGAGGCCTATGACCACGACACGCCAGAGATGATTCAAGGTACGATCTGTGTCTACTCCAACCTTGCTGCAGTTATTATAGACACAGGAGCGAGTCATTATTTTATTGCCGCTACCCTTTTTTAGAGCTCAGAGATTCCAACAGAGCCGTTGGCTCGATCCTTACGGCTAGAGACTCCTATGGGAGCAGACTTGACGATTATGTACTGGTGCTGGTAGTGTGAGCTTACTCTAGGAGGTGAGAGCTTCGGCTGGGATCTTCTTGTAGTGGCGTCGAGGCCTTACGACGTCATCTTGGTCATGGATTGGTTATCTACAGTCCATGCTCAGATTGACTGTATTAGGTGCAAGGTGTAGTGTGTACGCACCGACGGGAGCAGGTTCACCTTCCCTGGCGAGAAGGGAGACTTTGCAGCATAGGATGGACTCACGCAGAGGAGAGGACAACCCATCACTCATCAGTTGGCTATCCTCATCCTAGGAGCAGTTGACGTGGAGAGTCCTAGTTTTCCTGTAGTGGTAGATCAGTATGCAGACGTTTTCCCTAACAACATTCCAGGACTACCTCCTCACAGAGAGGTAGAATTTTATATTGACCTGTACCCTGGGACAGCCCCAATATTCACTCCAGCATATCAGATGGCCTCCGTTGAGCTTCGAGAGCTATGGGTACAGTTGGAGGACTTGCCGGACAAGGGATTCATCTGACCCAGTGTTTCACCCTGGGATTCCCCGATATTGTTCGCTAAGAAGGCGGGCGAGAGCTTGCGACTGTGTGTCGACTATCGTCGCATGAACCAGGTGACCGTGAGGATCAAGTATCTGCTACCAAGGATTGACAACCTCTTCGATCAACTCAAGGGAGCACAGTGGTTCTCAAAGATAGACCTTAGATCAGGCTATCATCAGCTCAGAGTTCGAGACGAGGACGTGCAGAAGACGGACTTCAGATGTCGGTATGACAACTATGAGTTCTTGGTTATGCCTTTCGGCATAACCAATGCTCTAGCAGTGTTCATGAGTCTCATGAACAAGATCTTTCAGCCATAACTCGATCAATTTGTTGTGGTCTTAATCAACGACATATTGATATACTTGACCTATGAGGAAGAGCACACCTACCACTTGCGGGTTGTACTAGACACACTCCGAGAGCACCATCTTTATGGCAAGCTCTCAAAGTGTCAGTTCTGGTTACGTGAGGTCCACTTCTTGGGACACGTCGTCTCTGAGGTGGGAGTTGTGGTGGATCCTGCGAAGGTCGAGGCAGTGCTTGCTTGGGAGCCACCCAGGAGCGTGATGGAGGTGCATAGTTTCTTGGGGCTAGCTAGGTACTACCAGAGATTTGTACCAGACTTTTCCAGAGTTGCGGAACAACTCTCAGCTTTGACGAAGAAGGGGAACCCTTCGTGTGGTCAGACAGATGTCAGTAGAGCTTCCTGGAGCTGAGATAGAGATTGACCAGCACACCTATCTTGAGGCTACCTGAGGAGGGAGTAAGGTACGTAGTTTACTGAGATGCATCAGGGACCGGGCTCAGATGTGTCCTGATGCAGGAGCAGGCCGTGATCGCCTATGGATCATGTCAGTTGAGGCAGCTTGAGCAGAACTATGCTACCCATGACCTGGAGTTAGCAGCAGCGGTCTTTGCTCTGAATATGTGGCGACACTATCTGATGGGCGAGCGCTTTACAGTCTACTCTGACCACCAGAGTCTCAGGTACATCTTCTCGCAGAAGGACCTAAATCTGAGATAGCGGTGATGGCTCGAGTTCCTACAGGACTATGACTTTGAGATAGTCTATACTCCTGGGAAGGGGAATGTAGTAGCCGATGCTCTCAGCAGGAGGATGGGCATCCAGCTACTCAGGGAGGCGACGAAGCAGCTAGCTGCCTTGCAGATATCCTTCGTGGATAGAGATGGAGCAGCCTTTCTTAATTCACTCATAGTCACTCCTCCACTACTATAGCAGGTCCTACGTGGATGGTCGATACCTCTAGTGCGCATCATATAGCAGCACGATAACCTCCAGGAGAGCTCTTGGGAGCAGGAGGTTCAGATGCGTTCTCAGTACCCACATTTGTTCCCCTAGTTTATGATGTATCTTTACAGGGACATAAAGCCCTGAGGTGGGAGTAATGTAATGACCCATAAAATTCAAGGAATTTTTTTTTCTTAATTTTCTTTAGAATTTTACAAGAACGTAGTTTCTGAAGGCACCTGATTCTGAGGCCCGGTGTGCCCGAAATCATTTTCCGAAGTATGGCTTGGGTACGTTCAGTGAACGAACGAGCGGGTTTTCCTAACTTTTGAATCGGTGCTCAGAATCTAATTCCAAGGGCACTGATGGAATCAAAACACTGATAATTTCTTAAGAACTCCTTTTCTGGAGTTGCGTTTTCTCGGGTGAGGTTTTTAAATTTTGGGGTTAACTAAAGAATAAAATAAAATAATGTGCAACAATTTTTATTTTTATTCTAAGTAGTGTTAAACTAGGCATGGTGGTTGGAGTGGGACCCACTAATATCCTAACTCCTAGGTAGGATATTAGTGAGGTGGGGCCCACACGATCCCCACCCCCTTTAATTTTCCTTTTACCTCCCACATTATTTTAATTAAATAACTCACCCACACCCCCCTCTTAAATGCCAAGTCAACTCTCACGTTTAATATAATTATTAAACACCTCATTAATTTGACAACGCTCGATAATTAAAGCGTGATCTGTTTTTGAATTTCAAAAACATTTGGTGTGGGAAATAAAATAATTCAAGGCCTTATTTTATTATAGTTGTTGTGTCGTGTGAATGATTTGGGAGAGGAATTACTCAAAACCTTGCATCTTCATCTTCTTCGTTGGAGAACGCGAAGAATGACAAAGAACACTAGCCTCCGATGGAAGATGATGAAGAATTCTAGTTCCCCGATGATCGACGATGCGACGTCGTGTACCGTGATGCCGATTATACTCCTTCCGGGACGCCGACTATCCTCCTTCCGCGACGCTGACGATCCTCTTCTGCGACGCCGTCTCCCACGACGTCTTTTCCCGCGACGACCTTCGTTCATAAACACCTTGAGTTAGGGGGTTTTGGTTTAATTAAATATATGTGAATTATATCCTCAACAAGTGTTTAATTGTCGGAAGTCATTTGAACCGCTAATGCGGTGGGTGCGGACCAACAAACATGTCCGAGCCCCCCATTTCTTTGTTCTTGGTGTGTGGATCGACGGGCGAAGACAAGGCAGGCTGAAAAGGCGTTATGAGGACTTTACAGTGAAGAACCAGTCCTGGGAGGACCGCTAGAGAAGACGACAGGCAAAAAGGACCACCGGAGCGCGTCCGGTGGTCCGCAGAAGACCCCACCGGTGCCCGGTGCACCTCCGGAAAGGACCGCCGTGGCTGAAGCCGTGGCGGCAGGCGGCTGGTCCCGCGGCCGCGTGAGACCGAGGGTGACGCGGAACCAGGCCGCATCCATGGTCAAGGAGCGTCCCCCATGCGGTGGCTGTGGCTCCAATCAAGGGGGAAACGCCCCCTTTGCGTGGCCGCTCGACCAGCACCGAGTCGACCCTGCTTGGCCAGCGCCGAGCCGCCCCGGGCCGGACCGGCCGCACCAGGCCGGGCCACCCAGGCCGGGCCGAGCTACGCCGGATGGGCTGGGTCATGCCCCCTAGGCTGGGCCGCGCCCTAGTGGGACAGACCTGGACCCGTTTCGGGTCGACCTAGGGGGGGGTGTTGGGCCGGGTCAGTTCGGGCCCAGACCCCCCATTTTCAGACCACTTCATGTCTTTTGCCCATATCTTGGGCTACGGACCTCCGATCGACGCACCATCAGTTGAGATGCGATCCTTGGATCGAGACGGTCGTTTAGGTATATTACAATCAAGTTTTCGAAGAACTTTGTGTATGGATGGGTTGGTTCGAACACGAAACCAACCGGGACCTCGAAGCGGAAACACTTATGACTTGAGCTCCGAACGTCCGATTGACATGCCGTCGACTTTGTTGGATTCCTCTTAGTGAGACAGACCTTTTGGATTACTCCTCTCGAGTTTTGGACATAGTTTGAGTGTGGTCGGGTTATTTTTGACTTAAAAACCAACCGGGCCCCTCGAACGAAAAAGCCAATAACTCTCAGACCGGGCGTCCGATTGACGCGCCGTTTGTCACGTTGAGTTCCTCTTGTCAAGAAGGAACTTTGAGATACATCAACTCCAGACTACATGTTAGTTTATGTATCTTCGCCTTGGCTCATGGAGAGGACCCTCCTAGAAACGAGCATGCTGTGTGCGGGAACCCTAGAGCTGGCTGCGACTGTGACGACCGTACTGAAATCCTATGTGGGTTCGACGGAGATGAAGACTACACTCAAATCCTATGTGGGTTCGGAAGAGATGAAGACCATACTGAAATCCTATGTGGGTTCGATAGAGATGAAGACTGCACTAAAATCCTATGTGGGTTCGACAGCGATGAAGACCGTACTAAAATCCTATGTGGGTTCAACGGAGATGAAGACTGCACTAAAATCCTATGTGGGTTCGGTAGCGATGAAGACCGTACTGAAATCCTATGTGGGTTCGACGACAATGACTACTGTTCTTGTATACTACATGGGTCTGGTAGTGTCTGAATCTGTTCTTGCTATCCTATGTGGGTCTGGCAGAGTAGCTGGTTTAGTATCCTATGTGGGTCCCAGCTTAGATGAATCAGTGGCTATATCTGGTCATCTCTATCACCGAAGAGGTATACCTGTGTGAGCTGAGTCTTGACTTTCAATCATTATCTTCGATATTATTGACTTGCTTTCCTATGTGGATTGTGTTGTACTATCCTGTGTGGACGTGATCGAACTTGGGCTCAGGCGTTGGAGCCGAACTGGAATTGATGACTTAGGTATATGTATGGGAATATAGCTAAGTAGTGCTATTTGTTACTTCGTGATTGTATCTTTCTTTTGTGTATTATCCTTTGTGGATTATGGGAGACCTTAGGGGGTCTCAGGGTCCCTACTGAGTAGCTTATACTCACCCTTGCATGGGCTATTCCTGCACTACATTGTGTTGGATGCATACGACGGACAACGCTGATCATGGTAGAGGCTAGTGGAGCAGTCGGTACCTGGAGGTGGACCATTGGGCGGGACGTACACAGAGTGGATGACTAGACCTGAGGAGCTGAGGTGGCTATATGTACCCACCATTCAGTTTGGGTTTTTATTCTAGCCCATTTACTTTCCGCACTTACTTGTACTCAGTTTACTTAGTTTTTACTTCTGCTGGATTACTCTGTAGTGTTTGTTTACTTTATAAAGGCAATGCCTTCCCCTTTTTGTCAAGATTTATGCCTTGGTGCTAGTTTCCAGCCCCTAGCCTATGGGAGGCGGGCTTGGGGTAGTCACAGCACGGGCTCCGAGGACGGGTCCTGACACTACTTCTGAATGAGTAGTCATAGAAGAATCCCTGTCACCAGCTGATGGTGAGAATATCTGACAGAAACACTAAAGGTGACCCATCTCATCATATGATCGATACTCCACTAGGTATCTTGGGTAATGTGGCCCCGTATGCCGACCATTTCCACACTGGTAGTACACCACCTGGATACCAGATGATATCTCCTACCTCCTAGGATCTCTACACGTAGATTTTCAATGGTGTTTCCTATTGTCAACAGGAGAGATACTAACTCCAGATGTTGAGCCACCTAGGATCACAACTCCATAATCCATCATATTTCGCTCCGTGATCAGTTCCTGGTTGACTATAGAAGTAATAGAAGTCAACCTAAATATATTAACCTATGATCGAATGTCATACCTCAGACCATCCTCAGACTTATTTTCCAGGAATAACTCATCACCTCCTGGAATAGGCATGAAGCACTAAAGCTCAGTGAAACAAGAAGAATTCATCATAAATGAAAGAGTAACCTACTCTAGACTCATAAACTCTCACGCTCAATCAGCCCTCAAAATCTCTGGATAGAAGTAGTCATATAAGGCATGCTAGAACTCATCCTAGGCAATGACCAGCTGGTATCCCGAGTGTGAGGTCACATCATACCATCTCTTGGTGGAATCTCGAAGCATATACGTAGAAATATTGACTCTACTCTCTGGAGGAGTGTCTAGATGATTGAAGATAGAAATCATGGCCTCTAAACATGACTCTATAGCCTAAGGTCCTCCTTCCCCTGTGAAAGTTGGATGCAACTACTGCTGGAAAGCCCACATCAACTCTACCATAGACGGGGCAGGATGCAGTACTCCTTGGAAGGTCTGCATGAACCTCTTGAAGCCCTATCAAAACTGTGCATTAGCACTTGTGTCCAGAATGATGACTGGTGCCAAGACTGGCACAACTGGAGGATCTGCTGGAAGTCATTGATCAGCCATGTCTGAGGTCTGATCACTACCATGTAACTGGTAGACAACCGGAGGATGTCTCAGTGGCATGACTCTGCAAGTTCAAGTGCACAAACTAGATCAAGATTATCAAGGACTAAAAACTAGAAGATAAATAAGGGAATAGGAAAAATAAGGAATTCAAGTTTTTCAAAACATAGATACATGGTGTGTATAATGACTACATGGTGTGTTCCCTGAAGCCTTTCACATGGACAGGCACTCCTGCCAAAACTGGTCGTGTAACACCCCATACATGGAATGTTGTCCTAACACAAGGCATGTACTTGGATTTTATTTCCCTGACCAAGTTCTTCTATATGGATAACCCACACAGTTCTCAGAGAACAAGACTACATGATGCGTTCTTTCTAGACACGACATGTGCTAGATGAGCTTCACTGACCCATGTTGTTAGTGACACTACCAGATACACGACTAACACTACATGGTGTGTTTCAGATGGACACGACGTGTATTAGAAAAGACTCAACCGACCCATGTTGTTAGTGACACAACCGGTTACACGGTTCTACACCACGCTGTGTACATCTGGTACACAGTGTGTCCTACCAGAGATTCTCAAACCCCGTGTCCCCACTCACATAGTCTGAGACACGACTAGAGACTACATGGTGTGTACATATAGTATACGGTGTGTACTTAAGAAAAATAGTTTCTTCCTGAACAAAAGAACACATGGCATGTATTCATCATTACACGTCATGTATTATAGGTTTTTTCTAGATACTAAGCCTAAAAAACTTCTCCAAAACCCATAAAAACACTAAAATGAACATTAATGTACCAAATTTCGATTCGTGAGGTCCCATACTCCTCACAAATCAAAGTTTGGCATCTTATACATGTCACATACAAGAAAAAAAGGCAATGATCCACCAAATTCCAGTCCATGAGGGACCATAACACCTAAATAACCATAGTTTGGCATTAAATAAAATAAAACCTTACACAATCAATGATCTAACAAAAAGAAGGTATTCTATTAAGGCATCTATCACAAAAGCAAGCATATCTAGTACAACATCTATCACAATAACATGAAATCACAAATTCACCCTAAATGGTATGGCAAGAATGCATGACATGTGATTTCTATAAAGTGAGTATATGATGCATGAGATGGAATACCATCATCTTCTTGGGTTTCCATAGAAATAAAAACTTAATTGCATCAACAATAACAACACAATACATGTGAGTCACCCAACAGTGAAATCAAATCAACCGTAAAGTTGAAAAACTAGAAAAATTGCAATAAATGAGGTAGATTGGATTTTCCCTGTACACAAGTTAGATACCCCCATGAATAACTTATTACTAAGTACCAATTCCATCCTATCCCTGAATATAGGCTCCAAACACTAAGTCAAGACAAAAAGGACACCTCTAATGCCACTTTGTAATTTCTCGGTTCTGGGAGCCGCCTAGAGGTGCCCCATAGTTGGTTGGTCACATGACCTCAAGCGCATTTCCCCAAATGCTAGAGGCTGTTGACTAGAAATGAGGGCCTTGGGTGTGATAGTGAGGAAACTATGCCCTCATTGGTAGAGTAACACAACAGAAGTAAATCAATAGAAATTGTAGAAGCAACAATAGTACCCTAATAAAAGTAAACAATGGAAGACTAGAAGTAATAACAATTGGATCAAAAATATAAAATGACGTGTGATACATATGTCTAGGAAAAAAACAAAACAAGTGAAAATGATGAATACATTACAAATACAAAGTACAAAAGAAAAACAAGTAAACAACTCATCAACATTGCAAGCCATAGCTTGGTCCCATGCTCTCCAACTCCAAAGCAGTCATGTACCTAAAGTAGAAGGGTTCTTTCCCTTATCTATACCTACAATAATATAATCTATTTGGGCCCAAAAGCATGGCCCAAAAAAGGTGTGAGACTAAATCCCAGTAGGAAACCACCACAAGATCTATTCCTAATAGTCAGTGAATATATGGAAGGTAATAAGTAAAAAAAGCAGTAAACAAGGAAGTACTCATCTGTAAACAATCCACAGTTTCAATGCATTTAGTTTCATATATCAAGCAACAACTAATCAAAGAAGGTAACCCGCTAGGTAGTACTCATAGCCTAACCCCTATGGTTCAACCAAACAAGAAAAGAAAACAACTGAACACAAATGGTAACCCTCGAGGAAGTTCCCACAGCCAAACCCCTCTGGTTCAACTAGACAAGAAAAGGAACCCTCTAGGAAATACACTCAATCTAACCCCTTTGGTTCAGCTTAAGAATAGACTCTATAAGGAATCACTCACTGTAAATTCCTCATATAATCTCATATCAGTAACTAAAGGTGCTCTGGGGAAGCACTTACATCACATTACCCCTGTGGCCCGCATCGAGGAACTACATACACTCTGAGGAAGCACTTACATCAATTCCCCCTATGGTCTCACATCACAAAATTAAATAGACATTCTGGAGAATACCTTATGTCCATTCTTCCTATGGTCTACTACACAAAGTTCTCATGGCCCTAAGTAAGTCAAGCAAGTATAGTAATGTGTATCGGCCAAAGTAACCCTCAAGAACTACTTAGATACTAGTCTAAAACATATCAGCATACTAGATAAACAAATCACTCCATCCCATAATACTAGGCATGGGAAAAACAACAAGGAAGCCTAACAGGCTAAGTAGGACCAAACGGTCAAAATAAGGCATTCATGGTAAAATAATTCCAAAGCATAGAAATTAACCCTATTCACATTCAATAAACCTCTACTCAAATATACAAGCATAACAGGAAATTAATAGGGATAAAACAGTAAACACGCAATACCCCGTTTAGGGGTATTGGTCAAATTGCACATATAACTCAAATACTTTCAACAGAAAGGCACAAACCACCTACCTCATCATTATGAGATCTTTATACTCGAACCTCAAGCCTTGAATCTCCCAAGAACACCATAGATCTATAAGAACACTCAAAAAGTTCAATGAATGATAACTTTGGAAAGAGGAGGAATCAAGAAACAAACCTATAGATTAAGGAAGAGCTTACTGAGGTGTTCCAAATGCAATCTAAAAAGATAGAATCAGAGATCAGATGCTCAATTGGGGGCTCGAGGAAAGATTGTGGGCTTAAATATTCTCTCGGACGAACCAGAACTAGAAGGAGATAGTTCTGTCTGTCAGATGCGACCCTGGCACGTTTAATAAAAAAAAAAAGATATTACATAGCATGTACTTTAGAGGTACACATCGTGTACTTACCTTCACCATCTCCTACATTAGGCGGTCTCTAGGTCACCACACATGGCCGTGTGTATTTCCGTGACATGGCTAGCACCCGACTACCTGCGGTAACCAAGTACACAACATGTACTTAATAAATTTCCAGAAAACTCATCTTTTTCCTCAAAAACACCAGAAAAGGAAAATATACCAAAGAAGAAGATCCGGGTTCTTACAAAATGGAAACATTGTGTACTCTGAATATTTCTAAAGTACACCTCACATGCTGTTTCCACAGGCATGTACTTCAGATAGATGGTGAGGAGGGTACACATTGTGTAGTCGGATCTACACATCGTTTACTTTTTTTTCAGATTACATAGATTTAAAAATTTATTATTATATTATGTAACACTTGAGACATGTACTTTCATGTGGGTGTAAATTTGGAACACAACATGTGATAGGTGTTTGATATATAAATATATATATATGTTTAATTAACATTTATGTAATGTTCAAAGATCTTCACATCATGTATGAGTTGTATTACAATTATAATTCTGCATGCATGCTACATGTCACAAAGAATAAAGTGTATACAAGTATAAATACATAATGGGTAGTTTTGGATGGGTATTCACCAAGTTTCCTCCTAGGTACACGTTATGTACAAGGTTATGGATGATAATCTCAAGGAAATTTATAAAAAGATTAAGATAAAAAATTATTGATTAATTAAAGATAACGATTAATTGATTCAAACATAATTTATCTTAATAAGAATGATTAAAGAATTGATTGATAGTTTCATTAAATTCATAATTTGTTACATGTATGTGGATGATCATGAGCTAGACCATAACTATGTATGCGATTGGTTCCCTTTTAATTTATTTATTAAATTAAAATTTTTGTCTTGCATATCTTCTCCTCATTAATATGTAGGGCCTGCATGACGATGGTTTCTTTTATATAAACCCCCTTTTACCCCTCACCTATGTGTGAGTTAAAAGAATATGTAATAAATGGAGCTCCCAAGCTAGTGGAGGCGGTTCAAGTTAGGAGCCGAGGTGAAACAAATCCAAGGAGGTACAAAGATGGACATGTGGAAAGTTGTAAACATGAACCTTAAATGGTTCAAGGTGTTTCTCCCCTAGGCCAGGGTTATTTTATCAAATTCAAGATAAACTAACCAATAGTAAATATCAAGATCATACCCTTTATTTATTTCTATCTATTGTGTGGTTTTTCATTATGGATGTTTGATGCATCACATAATTAGTGAACTTACAAGCATAAAATATGGAACTGAAAATAAAATTTCTTATACATAAATATTATCTATACATGGTTAATCACTTAACTATATCCCACTTAATATTAACAAGAATGTGAAAATATAATAAGTGGAAATTTACGCATAAAGGATAAAATCCATCAATAAAATTTTATGTTGGTATAGCCTTCAATTACTTCAGTTAGAATCGAACCATAGTTCAAAGTGCTTGACCAACCCTAGTTGGGGTGCTTTCAATTATTAAGGAATTATAATGTGAGATTTTGGGTTGAATTAAATTAGTTTACATAAATGGTTTACTTCCCTAACATGACTTGGTTCAATTGAGAGGAAAAGGTTGAGGAAATCCAAAATTAAGGATTTTCTAATTGGGGAGTCCACTCAATAGATCAAGAATCTATGAGTTAATGAAGCTGGAATTTAGAATGCCTACGTAAAACCTTTCAACTTGCATAACCATCCCTATTTGGGGTAATGTAAAGGGAAATATGGATCCTTTCCACTATAATGTCAAAGAAATAGGATATTCTAGAGCTAATGGTGAGGGATACCGAGTTTCAACAAAATAGTGGGAGACTAATAGATATTAATTTATTTATTTGTCTATATTTTTCAAGATAAAGTACTAAAATTTTGTTTATCTTATTTGTAGAAAAAACATCAAAAATAACATCAAACATATCATTGAAATCCATAATAGAGAAGAAAAACCTTCTCACATGCACTAATTTCTAGGAGTGGAAAAGGATCCTTTGGGTTATCCTTCACCATGAGAGGAAACTTTATGTGTTGGAAGAGACTTTACTAGTTGCACCTGGAAATGAGGTGAGTGATGAGGAACTCTCTATGTATGAGAAACATCTTAAGGATGATAAAAATGTTCAATGCCTAATTATATCATCCATGACCAATGAGATCTTTAAGCAACATGAGGAAATGGATTCTTGTAGCATGATGTCTCACCTTTAGGATCTCGATCAAGAGAAGGTGAGATAGGAGAGGTATGATATCTCTAATGATTTCTTCACTAAAAAGCTTGGAGATTCTTTATTAGGAACTAAAATCAGATAATATTCATTTTCAATATCTTAATAATAATTTTTTACCAAGTCCATAAACATCATTTTTAGTGCATTATAGAATTTGAACTTCATTTCTCATCTTAAATGCAATTCAAGTTTAAAATGAAAATTTGGGCCCAATCATTCATCTGTTTGTGGACAACATTATATTAATTTTTTGAATTTGATATTTTTGTATATGATTGATCAATTTTTTAGGAATATTTTTTCTTCTATGATCGATGGATTAATCCCAATGGAAGATGTAGATTTTTGGGGATGGATACATAACTTTTCTGGAGAAAGCATAATGGGCCTAAGGCCCATCAAACAAAAGTGGGGCCCACACACCAAGCCCAATGAAGCTAAAATTTTTAATTAATAAATATAAAAATATGGGGATCATTTTATTAAACTATTTTTGCCGATAATTCTGAAGTTTTCATGATGATAAAGGGATCTGAAGTTGATATTTAAATGGTGTGCCCGATATGAATGCACATAAAGTTGTCCCACCATTTCCACCATAACTTCCAAAAATATACACTATATTTCCTGAAATTTTTAGAGCTGATATAGGATATATGGAAGATAATATTTTTCTTCTACAAACCCTCTATATTAAGCCCTATTCAATTAAAAATTCACAGGTCAAAATAGGGGATGAATCTAGATGAATTGCTGGGTAAACTTCGAAACGTCAAATTTCCTTGATTTTCTCACCCTCCTTTTAAATCTACCAATTAATGGAGATATAATTTATTGTTGGGAGGTGTATCTAAGTCTCCAAATATGAATATATAAGGAGCTTATGGTGAAGGTAATAATCATCGAATATTTTTCTTTGGAATGGAAGTTTTTATTTTCTTTCAATTGTATTGTCATGCTTTCATTTTTGTAATCGCATTGTCAATTTCTCCCATGTAAGTTTTTTCATTCACCTTCATTTAATTAATAAAATATCATCATCATGTTATTATTATTAATTTATTATTTATTTTTCCATATCATGCTGATATCGTTGCCTTAGGGAGTGAGGTTATTCACATAATCTTGTGTGAAACTCTTCACACAACGGTGGAGTGATTGTTATTTATTTTTCATCTCGTCCACTTCTACCATCATAAGTATACTACCTACTTTTATTGATAGAATAAAATAAATGGAAGGCTAATCCTATAATGGGTTGATCCAAGGGAGTAGCAAGGGGATGAATTGGATGTTATTTCTTAATTTAATAATTCCTAATCATTTCTATTTTTGAGATTTTCATTCAATGATTTACGTTCTCCTTTAAACTCACCAATTTTAAGGATACACATACTGAGTGCTAAAAAGATCCTCTACCTTAGAGTGCTCATCAATATGATACTCCAAGTGTATAGGTTATTAGCCTTAGGATAGTTAAAACTCGAAATCGGTGAGTTATTTGGGATGTTTGTATTTTGTTAAAGGAAACGCTCAAACTTAAGACATTGAAATAATTTAAAAATAAATTCATCCAATTCACCCCGTGTGATAACTAAGGATCAAATCATGTTTTTAAATTGAATTCACTTACGACTTTAAAATATCAAATAATCCAATCAATTCAAACCCAAGTTGGCCACATCATATCCAAATAAACATCATTAAATCACCATCTTAGAATATATGATTCATAGGTTTCTTCTTAGGTCTTTGAGGATCGATAACCTAAGCCATACTATAATGACCATGTACACCATACAACTTGGGTAAATTTGGGCATAAACAAATTTTGGTGCCATTTCCAAGGACCAAGTAAGTCACCTTATAACATATTTCTATTCTCCCCCATTTCTCTTTTCTCATCCCATTTCTCTTATCTTTTCCCCTTTATTTTTTTTCTTCTCTTTTCTTGGTGCATGTATTCTTACACCTGTGACAAATCAAATCATCTAGTTAGGGTGGATAGTCCTAGGGTTGGGGAGTCAAGAAATCATAGAGTTCTCTTTCCATTAGATCCAAATATTCATAATACTTCAGATTGAGAAGTTGAGTTCAATACAATGGATAATCTCCCACAAAACCAAATCATAAACTAGGGAGGGAACCAAAATAATGAGCAAGACCCTAACTTGGGAATTGTTCCAGACCCGACCAGGAATGACTACCTCACACCTACCTGGACCAATGCACCCTCATGAATTAGGCCTGATAAAATAAGATATGTCCAATATGTTTTCAAACCCCATGTCCTGAACCACCTTCCAACCATTCATGGGATGGAGTTTGAGATGCCTCACCTTTATGTTAAAGAATTTAATGACATTGTTGAAACCACGTGCCCTCCAAATCAAATTGAATCTGCTAAAATGAGAATTTTTCCTTTTTCTCTAAAGGACCAAGCAAATAATTGGTTAAAAAAATTTGAGACCAGCATCCATTTACTCTTGGGACCAACTTCAATGAGAATTATATAAAAAATACTTCCCCCATCACAAAATAATTGAACTTAAAAAGAGCATACAAAACATTTTTGAAAGAGGGGGAGAAACATTCTATGAAACATGGGAAAGATTCAAGGACACATTAAACATGGTACCACACTATGGTTTCTTAATCCCAGGACAAGTGAGAATTTTCTATGAAGGGTTAGGTCCCGGAAATAAACAATTCATTGATATGATGTGTAATGGAACCTTCATAAACAAAGCCCCAAATGATGCTTAAGAGTATCTGGAAAATCTTATTGAATATAACCAAACATTGGGAACATCAACATACTATGAGAATCCACCCAAATCTGGTGGAATGTACAATCTTGTAGAAGAAGAAAAACTTAAAGAAAATCTTGCTGCACTCAAGAGGAAAGTTGAGGAGATTGATCTTAGGAAGGTCCACAAAACCCAAACTGTTGAGATTGTGTGTACAATTTGTGACAAACATGACCAAAAGACTGATAATTTCCCAACCATTACTTATATCAAGGATGTTCTTTTAGGAGGACCACCAGAAGAAATTAATGCAATGAACTTTCAAAAGCCACAATTCCCAAACACCTTCAATCCAAGGTATAATGACCATCCGGGCTTTCGTTGGAAGGACAATCAACAACCAACACAACAACAATGTATCAACCCATACCCTCAACAAAACTTTCAACCTCATAATCAGTTCCAACCAAAATTGGTCCAATTCCAACATCCTCATGTCCAATATCAACAACCTATCCAATAACCCATTCAAAAAACAATCCAACAAACAAAGTATCCTCCTGGGATAAACCAACAAGCTCAAGCACCAACCCAAATTGTTCCACAAAGCCTACTAGAAAAACTGTGAAAAAAAATGTACACAATGAACTCAGAATTATCATCCATTAAATAATAACTTCAAACCATAAAAACTGGAAAGGCACCCATGCCCACATAGGCCATTCCACAAAAAAAATCAAGGGGAGAGATAAGTTTCACTCAAACAAATCATGAAAAACTGAAGGCTGTGATAGTTTTGAGAAGTGGGAAATCAATTGAGAAAACTGAACAAATAATTAAGAAACCATCTGAAGCTTCAAACTCTAATGAAAATTCAAATGAACCACATGATAAAACTGAGAAAATTGATGACAATGTGAAAGAAAAAACTCTTCAACAAAAAATCCCACAACCTGCACCATTTCCTCAATGCATGAGGGGAAAACTAAGATTGAATTAAGTGAAACATTAAGGGAAATATTCTCACAAGTCAAGATGAAAATTCTACTCCTCGATACTATTCAAACCATTATTGCATACTCAAAATACCTAAAGTACCTCTACAAATTTAAAAGGAAATTCACACATAATAACCATGTCCTTATGGTAGAAAATAGTAGCACAACAATCCAAGGAACCCTTCCACCAAATATGAAAGACCCAGGATTCCATTACATCAATGTTGAACTAGGAGAGAACAATGTTGTCAAAGACTTGTGTGACCTAGGTGCCAGTGTCAATCTCATTCCCTATGTTGTGTACTGCCAGTTTGGCCTAGAAGATCTCAAACCCACATCTATCACACTTCAACTTGCTGATCGTATCATTAGGGTTCCAAAGGGAATACTAAAGGGTGTTCTGGTAAAAGTAGAAAACTTCATCTACCCTGCTGACTTCATTGTCCTTGAAAACAATCCAACCATAGGTAATAAGGAACAAACCACAATCATCATTGGTCGTCCCTTCCTTGCAACAATCAACTCTGTTATCCGAGTCCGAAATGGGAACATGACCATCACCTTTGGAAACATGAGTCTAGACATGAACATATATAATAAAATCTCACAAATAGGGGATTACGAGGATATTAATGAAGTAAACATGAGAGGATGCGTTGATAAAGAATCAATAGAACATCAAGGAATATTCGAGGAATGTTTAAGTGAGGACGAGATTAATTTCCTTTTTTCACGTGAAGGAAGTTTATCTCCTTGGCTAGAATCAATTTTATATTACTCTAATGATGAAATATTAAGACCAACAATCAATGAAATATTTCAAGAAACCACATTCATGGAGGCCACTCCAACTCCCTTCCCTAACACTAATCAAACCAATCTAGTAGCTGAAACTTTTACAAATGGGGAATAAATATTATCTGGAAGTATAAAAAAAGAAATTTATCTTGATCCAATGTCCCAATATTCTACTTAAATTTTGAACCAACCTGATCTTGAATTAAAATAACTTCCTACTTCACTGAAGTATGCCTTACTAGGAAAAAATGGAACACAAACTATTTTTATTTATTCTTCTCTTGAAGATGATCATGAGAGGATGCTTCTAGATGTCCTTAAGATACATAAGAAAGCCATTGGATGGACCCAATCTGATATTCCTAGGATTATACCACTTATCGAGAGTAATAGGATTGTTTTAGAATCTGATTCAAAGTTGCGTTGTCAACCTCAGCAGCGACTCAATCCTAATCTCATGGAAGTAGTGAGAAAAGAAACTATGAAATTGTTGAAACTGGTATCATCTATCCCATAGCTGAGAGTGAGTTGGTCAGCCTGATCCATGTGGTTCCAAAGAAGGCTGGAATCACAGTGATAACCAATAAGGATGGATAGATTCTTCTAAATAGGGTGAGTAGTGGCTGGAGAGTCTGCATCGACTATAGGAAGCTAAAATAATTTACTAAGAAGGACCATTTCCCCTTACCATTAATTGACCAAATCCTTGAGAGAGTGGCAGGTCTTGCATTCTACTATTTCTTAGATGGGTACTCAGGGTATAATCCAATTGAGGTCTCCCCATAGGATCAAGGGAATACTACATTCACCTTTCCATTCAGTACCTTTTCCTTCAAACGCATGCCCTTCAGGTTATGAAATACCCCTGGAACCTTCTAGCGGTGCATGTTGGAAATCTTCTCAGACATGGTAGTGGATTTTCTAGAGGTCTTCATGGATGACTTCTCTGTGTTTGGGGATACATTTGAGGTATTTCTGAGGAATGTTGAGAGATTTTTGTCAATATGCGAAGAAAAGAATCTGGTCCTAAACTGGGAATAATTCCATTTCATGGTTAAAGAGGGACTAGTCCTTGGCCATCTTGTATTAGGAAGTGGGATTGAAGTCGATAAAGCCAAGGTTGACATAATTCATCATCTTCCATCAACCAAAAATATTAAATAAGTGAGGTATTTCTTAGGTCATGCTGGATTCTATAGAAGATTCATTATGAACTTTAGTTCAATTGCTCGTCCCCTTTGTGGTTTTCTAGTAAAAGATGCTCCACTTTTTTAGACAGAAAGATGTGAGGGTTCATTCTCAACCCTTAAATCATATCTCACCTCTCCTCCCATCATGAAATCCTTAAATTGGAACCTTTATTTCAAACTCATGTGTGATGCAAGGGAATTTTAATTAGGAGTTGTGTTAGGAAAAAAATGTGATAAAACTCATTATGTAATTGATTATGAAAGAAATTTTTTAAATAATGCCCAAAACAACTACACCACCACTAAGAAGGAGTTACTTGCTGTTGTGTTTTCCTTAGAAAAGTTCAGGTCCTAACTCTTAGGATCCCCCATCACTGTGTACACTGACCATTCTGCATTGAAATACCTCTTCCAGAAGTAAGATGCTAAGGCTAGACTGATTAGGTGGGTCCTTCTATTACAAGAATTTCACCACACAATAAAGGACAAAAAAGGTGTTGAAAATGTTGTAGCTGATCATCTCTCTAGGATATAATTTAATGACAAATTATCCCACCATTATGTGACTGATTCATTCCCTGATAAACACCTATAATCTGTGAGTGACTACCCTTGGTATGCCGACATAGCCAACTTCTTAGTTACAAGTGTCATTCCAAAATTCTTAGGGACTCAAGCTAGAAGGAAATTCCTTTCTGATGTTAGGAACTATGTTTTTAATGATCCATACATTTATAAGTTCTTCCCTAACCAAGTCATTAGGAGGTGTGTCCCAGAATCTGAACAAGAATCCATCCTTAAATTTTGTCATAGTGAGGCGTGTAGAGGTCACTTTTCCTCTAAGAAAACATCTGCTAAGGTTCCTCAGAGTGGTCACTTCTGGCCCACCCTCTCAAAATATTCCTACACATTTTGTCAAAGCTGCCCTAGGTGTCAAAAATTAGGGTCCATCAAAAAAAGGAATCACATTCCACTCACTCCCATCTTAGTGATTGAAATCATTGACTGTTGTGGAATCGATTTCATGGGTACCTTCCCAATATCTAGGGAATATTTGTACATCCTATTACCCATCGATTATGTCTAAAAATGGGTTGAGGAAATTTCTACAAAATTAAATGATCATCAAACAATAGTTATCTTTCTCAAGGAAAACAACCTCTCTAGATTTGGAATTCCTAGGGCTATCATTAGTGATCGTGGATCCCATTTTTTCAATTGTCCATTTCAGCACTCATGAAAAAATATGGAATTTCCCACAAAGTGTCCACTACTTACCACCCACAGACCAATGGTAAATCTGAGTTAAAAAATTGAGAAATCAAACAAATTCTTGAGAAAACAGTTAATGAATCTAGGAAAGATTGGTTGGGCAAGCTCTTATATGATATTTGGGCCTATCGAACTACATATAAAACCATTTTAGGAATGTCCCCATACAGGTTGGTTTATGGTAAAGCATTTCATTTTCCAGTGGATATTGAACATAAAGCCTTTTGGGAAATTAAGAAAATTAATTATGACCTCTCATTAGCCGAAACAAAAAAGGAAACTAGATCTCAACGAACTTGAGGAACTTAGGATGGAGGCTTATGAAAATTCAAGGATCAATAAAGCTAAAGTACAGGCCTAACAATCTTCAAATATTAAAGCCCAATACATTGTACCGGGTAAACATATTATTTTGTATAGTTCTAAACTTAATTTAAACCCAAGAAATTTGAGATCTAGATGGTTAGGTGTATGCATAGTGCGTAAGGTATACCCACATGGGGCTGTAGAAATTCAAGATCCCACCAATGGTCAAAGATTTAAAGTTAATGTTCATAGAGTCAAACCATTCATTGAACCATTCCAAAAAAAAGTTGAGAAAGACTTGTGTGAACCATCCTTCAATGAGGAAAAAACATAAACAATGAAGTGTCCAAGTCGAGCTAACGACATTAAAAAAAAGCACTGCATGGGAGGCAACCCATGGTTTTCATAGATCCAATCATTGTGAATCATTTTTTTTTTCATTTAAAAAAATTTCCATAGGCTGTTAACCTGTTATTCTTTTATGAGTAAGGATGGGTATGAAAGGGGAGCACCATATTCATCCGTGTCACATGGTGTGATCCCTGAGTAATACCTTACCTAGAAATTTAAAAGGAAGAAAATTTATCATCAGTGTATTTTATTTTTTGTTTATAGGTTTAAATTTTTTTGAATATGATAGTTCTGTATACTATTGACCTATTCTTCTATTATGAGTATGGATGGTTATGAAAGGGGAGCGCCATATTCATCAGTGTCACGTGGTGGGATCTCTGAGTAATACCATACTTAGAAATTTAAAAATAAGACGACATATCATCAGTTTGTTTTGTTTTATTTTATAGGTTAAAATAATTTAAAGGACATGTCATAGGTCATGGGGAAAATCCCATCACAACCATCCAAGCTGTTGAGACTCAAATCCAGGATTGAAGGGAGACTGTGGAATGTGCTTTCATCATCAACCACCAGGTGAATTCATTTCATTATTATCATTTTAAATTTCCTCTTTGAACAAATCTCCAAAACCCCCTTCTATGTTTTCTTTAAACACTGTGGACAATGTTATTCTATGTTGGGGGGAGATGAAATAAAAAATGATTTTTTAAATAAGAACATCCATGGAAAGAAAAATTCCATTAACCTTAAACATGATAAAACACACTGAAAACTCTGAAATTTGATATCAAATAATTTTTCATGCCTTGATTTTTATTTTAATACAAGTTTAAGTTCATGAGCATAGTTTTTTGAAATTTTGGTTGTTCGATGTGATTTTTTAGAGTTTATATTTTCATCCTCTTAATAAAAATGCGACAATGCACGTCTACTGGATCTTGGGTGTAAATTTGAGTTATTGGGTCCCTTTCATTATAACATAGGGTTCTGGGGTCACTTTTAGTTTAATTTGAGTATACAAAAAAAAACAAAAAAATTTGAAAAAAAATAAGGACCACATAGAGATATGTTTTTTCCAAATGCATGGCGTCTGACACTTGGGGATCGTGACTGCATAGTTTTCTTGCCCATAGTTAGGCTTTATATCTCTATTCTAGAGTATGGAATTGACAATATATGTGGCGTCTGACACTTGGGGATCATGACTCCATAATTGTCTTTCCTAGAGTTAGTCTTTTCATATCTGTTGTAGTTAAAAAAAACAAACAAAAAAATCAAAAAAAATTGGATACTCATCTGAAGGTTTAATGTGATTCCCACCAAGTGCTTCCATTATTTCCCCCTGAACAATAAAATAGTCCCCATGTCTTTTGTGGTGAACAACACTTTATCATTCTTAATTGAAATTGGATGAAATGTGGTGAGGAATTTGAACAAAGGAATGGGTTTGGGCTTGGGATATTCTTATGGACCTAGATTGTTTTAAATAATTTTGATGGGTTTCATAATTTTTTTAGTATGAGGTCTTTGGGTGAGCAATGTGTATTAAAATGTTTTTGAAAAAAGGGAATTTGAATTTCATATTTTATATATATTTTGCTCAGGACTAGAAAAAATCATGTTGGGGGGTATGATTAGCCACTGAAAGAGGATAATATTAATTTTCAATATCTTAATAATAATGTGTTCCAAAGTCAATAAACATCATTTTTAGTGCATTATAGAAATTGAACTTCATTTATCATCTTAAATGCAATTCATGTTTAAAATGAAAATTTTGGCCCAATCATTCATCTGTTCATGGACAAAATTATATTAATTTTATGAATTTGAAATTTTGGGATACGATTGATAACTTTGTTTGGAACATTTTTTCTTTTAGAATATATGGATGAATCCTAATGGAAGATGGAGATTTTTGGGGATGAATGCAAAACTTTTCTGGAGAAAGCCTAATGGGCCTAAGGCCCATCAAACAAAAGTGGGGCCCACACACCAAGCCCAATGAAGCTCAAATTTTTACTGAAGAAAGATAAAAATATGGGGATAATTTCATTCAACAGTGTTTGGAGCTAAGTCTGAAGTTTTCATGATGATAAAGGGATCTGAAGTTGAGATTTAAGTGGTGGGCCCAATATGAATGCACATAAAGTTGTCCCACTATTTCCACCATAACTTCCAAACAGAAGTTCCGTATTTCATGAAAATTTTAAAAATCATATAGGAAAGATGGATGCGAATATTTCTCTTCTATTACCCCTCCGTATTCGGCCTTATTCAATTACAAATTCACACATCAAAACGGGGGACAAATCTGGATGAATTTCTGGGTCAACTTCAAAACGTCAAATTATCTTGATTTTCTCACCCTCATTTTTACTCTCCCAATTAATGGAGATATAATTTATTATTGGGGGGGGGGGGGGTGTATGTGAGTCTCTAAATATTCCTGTATAAGGATCTTATGGTGAAAGGAATAATCATCGAATATTTTTCATTGGAATGGAAGTTTTTATTTTATTTCAATTGTATTGTCATGCTTTCATTTTTGTAATCGCTTTTTCAATTTCTCCCATGTAAGTTTTTCATTAACATTCATTTAATTAATAAAATATCATCATCATATTCTTCTTCTTAATTTATTATTTCTTTTTCCATATCATGCTGATACCATTGCCTTAGGGAGTGAGGTTATTCACATAATCATGTGTGAAACTCTTTACACAATGGTGGAGCAATTGTTATTTATTTTTCTTCTCCTCCACTTATACCATCATAAGTCTACCACCTGATTTCATTGATAGAATAAAATCAATGGAGGGATAATACTATAATGGGTTGATCTAAGGGAGTAGCAAGGGGTTGAATTGGATGTTATTTCTTAATTTAATAATTCCTAATCATTTTTATTTTTGAGATTTTCATTCAATGATTTACGTTCTCCTTTAAAATCACCAATTTTAAGGATACACATACTGAGTGCTAAAATGATCCTCTACATTGGAGTGATCACCAATATTATCCTCCAAGTGTATAGGTGATTAGCCTTAGGATAGTTAAAACTCGTAATCAGTGAGTGATTTGGGATGTTTTTATTTTGTTAAAGGAAACACTCAAATTTAAGACATTGGAATAATTTAAAAAGAAATTCATCCAATTCACCCCATGCGATAACTAAGGATCAACTCATGATTTTAAATTGAATTCTCTTAGGACTTTAAAATATCAAATAATCCAAACAATTAAAACCCAAGTTGGAAAATTCATATCCAAATCAACATCATCAAATCACCTTCTTAGAATGTATGATTCATAGGTTTCTTCTTAGGTCTCTGAGGATCGATAACCCAAGCCATACTAAAATGACCGTGTACACCATACAACTTGGGTAAATTTGGGCACAACCAAGTATATTCCAGCTGGACCACATGTTGTCAAGCTTATTGGCTACATAGAGCATCTAGGAATCTTAGGGATTAAATTCCCAGAAGAGTTGTGTAAATATCTCATACTATCGTCATTTCCTAAGACCTTCTATAGTTTTATTGTGAATTATAAGATGATCAATAATGAGAAGAGTCTATCAGAGATTTTTACCCAGATTCTCTAAGTGGATACAGATATGGGGAATGAAAAACCTACAGTCCTTATGGGGAATATGAATAGTAAGGACAAGGTAAAGGGGATTAAAATTTATAAACAATCTAAAGCCTCTGAGAACTGTCTGACAAAGAAGAAGAAGATCTATAGGTATGGAAAGGAAAAGGATGCAATATACTTTTCATATGGAAATTCAGACCACTAGAAGAGGAAATGCACCCAGAGACACGGGGAAGCCAAAGGTGCATTCATTATCAAGTGAAATCTTTCCATTTATACACATTGGGCATTAGATACATCTTTTATATATCACACCTGTATCCAAATGTAGGAACTAAGTAGATTCAGGAAAATTACCAGAGGAGAGGTGGATCTACGAGTTGCCAATGGTGTGGGGATGGATTCTATTTCCATTAGTGACTAACACCTCACATTTCTGATGAGAATGATTTTGGTTTTACATGGATTTCATTATGTACCAAGTGTTACCAAGAACATATTTTCTATATCAAGTTTTGATACAGATTAATTTATTTTCCTGTTCATAAATAATTGTTGTTAGTTTTGTAAGGACAACATATGTTATGTAATGACACATTTAAATAATGTTTTGTATGTATTAAATTACAGGAACAAAGTGTTGGAAATTGATAATGGAACAAGTTCACATGACTCATACATCACCCAGTTGCGACATCATTTCCTTGGTCATGTAAATGAGAAGTGCCTGACAAAGCTCTATCAAGATGGTTATTTAGACTCCTCCAAGCTAAAACCACATGATGGATGTCACAATTGTTTACATGGTAATATGAACAAACCACCATTTGGTGGATAGGGTGAAAGGGCAATAGAGATTCTAGGATTGGTACACACTGATGTTTGTGGACCATTTATAATAGAAGCTAGAGGTGGATATTTTTACTTCATTACATTTACTGAAGACTTGATTAGATATGGATATGTCTAATTAATGTGGCGTAAGTTAGATTCCTTTAAGAAATTAAAGGAGTTTAATAATGAAGTATAGAATTATCTTGGTAAGAAGATAAATATTCTTCGATCAGATCAAGGTGGATAATATCTTAACCAAGAGTTCATCGAACATTTACGGGAGTTTGTGATTCTATCTCAACTCACTCCACCTTATACACTAAAGTAGAATGGTGTTAGTAAAAGGAAGAATCATACCTTGTTGGATATGGTAAGGTTGATGATGAGTCATGTAGATCTTCCATCATCCTATTGGGGATATATATTGCAAACTATGGAATACACATTAAACCAAGTACCAACTAAGGTAGAAAATAATATTCCCTTCAAGCTATGGAGGGGAAATAAACCCACTTTGTCACATACACATGTATGGGAATGCGATACATTTGTTAAGGATTTATCAAGCAACAAACTATCACTCCAGGGAAAAATGTGTATCTTTATAGGTTATACCAAGGAAACAAAGGGATACTACCTATATAACCCCTCCAACAAGAAAGTGACTGTTTCAAGACATGAAATATTTATTGATAGGGAGAACATCCTCAAAAAGGATAGTGGGAGAAAGATTGACTTTGATAAAGATGATTCTCAAGATACACAGGAGTTGGTATAGGAACAAGTTCCATATGTCCCTGGGGAAGATTTATTTCTTGAAACACAAAAACTACATAGGAGTACAAGAGAGGTAAGGGAACCAGAGAGATATGAGTCACTTGTCACCAAGGATGGTGACTCATTATTGTTGGAAAATGATAGAATTATCTCTTACATGGAAGTAGTACAGAGTTCAGAAGTTACAAGATTCCTAGAATCTATGAATTTTGAGATAGATTCCATGTATTAGAACTAAGTCTGGTTTCTGGTCGATGCACTAGTTGATGTAAATCCTATTGGGTGTAAATGGGTATTCAAGAAGAAACTAGACATTGAAGGTTATGTTAGTACCTATAAATCAAGGCTAGTGGATAAATGTTTTAAACATCTTAATGTAATTTACTATGATAAAACCTTTTTACCAGTTTCCATGTTCAAATCCATAAGAATCATACTTCCCATAGTAGCTTTCCATGACTATGATATTTGGTAGATGGATCTCAAAACTACAATCCTTAACGAGAACCTCTAGGAAGATGTCTATATGACACAACCATAAGGGTTTGTGATACTAGGTGATGATAAATGAGTATACAAGTTTCATAGATCCATTTACAGATTAAAGAAATCATCCAGATCATGGAACATTCGATTCGATGAATCCATAAGAGAATTTGGTTCCATTAAGAATGAATGTGAGCCATGTGTTTACAAGTGGTTTAATGGGAATGTGGTAATTATACTAGTAGAGTATATTGATGATATATTTCTTATTGTAAATGACATACCAGTCTTGTAGTCATTCAAGGATTGGTTGAACAAGTACTTCTCCATGAAGGACTTAGGCGAAGCAGCCTACATTCTAGGGATCAAGATCATTTGTGATAGATCCAAGAGGTGGATTGGACTAAGTCAAAGTACATACATTGACCATATACTAAAGATATTTAGTATGGAATAATCCAAGAGGGGATTGGTTACAATGTCACATGGTATGAATCTTTCCAAGAAAATGTGTCCCCAGACACAACATGAGAAAGATAGGATGAGTAAGATTATATATGGTTTAGCGATAGGATCCATCATGTATTTAGTGTTATATATTAGACTTGATATTTCCTATTCAATGAGCATGGTAGGAAGATATCTAGAAGATTCTGGAGAACAATATTGGAATGCTTTCATGAATATCCTTAAGTATCTAAGAAGAAGTAAGGATATGTTCTTGGTGTATGGAGGAGATGAGGATCTTGTTATTTGAGGGTATATTGATGTTAGTATTCAGATAGATCTGAATGATCTAAAGTCACAATCATGATATGTTTTCTGTCTCAACGAAGGAGATGTGAGCTAGAAGTATTTAAAGTAGCCCGTTTTCGCTGATTATACAGTAGATTCCAAATATATAAAAGCTTATGATGTAGCCAAGGAATAAATATAGATTTGGTAATTTTTCCAAGAGCTTGATGTGGTACATAGTAGTAAGGATACCATTACATTTTATTATGATAATACTGTAGTGGTGGCTCTTGAAAAGGAGCCAAGGGAACATAAACATACAAAGTACATACTCTGAAAGTATCACCTCTTGAGGGATTTATATAAAAGGGGTGAAGTTTCAGTGATTAGAGTGTCCAAAGAAGAGAATGTGGTGGAAAAATTGACTAAAGGAATATCTCAGCATAATCATGAATATTATGCGAGATCTATCAGACTAAAGGTTGTTAGCAGTTGGATCTTGTGCAAGTAGGAGTCTGTTGGAGTTGTTTCCCTAGAAACCAACTTTTTTTTATTTTATGATAAACCTATATTCATTGTAGGAATATTAATAAAATTCTTATCACATCATTATTGTTCTTCTGTATGACATAGTATGTGATAATGTCCTAAGAATATCTATCACACTAAAAGGTCATAGCGGACCCCTTCTATGATGAGAACCTGGAAGTTCCATGCCACTATTATTGAATATATGTTCTATGGCCAGATGATATCATATGAAGGAAAAAAATGATACATGCTATCATGGGTGGGGACTCATGAAACTTTGATTCAACTTCTCATGGTGTGTGACCTTGGTAATATATAGGAGGATATTATGAGAACAAGACCCGCTAGTAGGAAATCCACATTCATAATTGTCATCGGATGTTTCTATATTCAGACATGTGTATTGGTCCTTAGACTTTATGATTATTATTAATGGGTATTATGACTCACACAATTAAATTTATTGAAGAAAACTATGAAAAAATATCTTTTTGGTGAGGTAAGATATGTTGGGTGCATCAAAAGTAATACTATATTAATGAATAATGTGAGAAAGGATTTTTCACTTATATAGAAGTAAACATATGAGGCCCTTTGATGGAAATTATATAGCCCAAATAAATCCATGACCATGGTGTTCTCTAGGAATGTTCAATTCCGAGAATTCAAAGAATGAGAAATCGATCACATGGGTTGATGATAACAGTTTCATGCAACCTGCTTGATTGGATATATCAGGACAAAGGGATTATATTACACGGTAAGCACTCACATGAGGTGACATGTCATTGTGACATAAACTTCTTTCTCTTGGGTACCTTGACCCATTGTTAGACAGTAATCTTTTACTTTAGGAAAGCCCGCCTAATTCCAACAATAAAGAGGCCTAGAGGGTTACACACTATGTGTAGCCAGTATCTCAGTTAAATAATTTATTATTTAACATGTTGAATAAATATTATTCCCGGTTGTGGTTTAATAATTATTCAATTATTCATGATTTCATTTATGTCATCACTTTTTATTTTAGAGAATATATTGAGGATGGAATATTTATTTATTAGAAAATAATATAGTTATATTTATTTAATAAATAAATAGTCATTATTCAAGGCCTGGTAAATATTGATGAGGATTGACGAAAACATTTATGGGTCTAGTGAGAAATAAAATTAAATATTAGTTGGTTGATAATATTTAAATCTAACGTGCAAGTAGATAACATGTCATGGAAATAATATCATTTCTATTATTATTTTACATGGGGTTTCACATGGAATAATAAAATAAGTAATGAAACTTTTCAAATTATTTATTATTACATGGTGTGTTAAATTCCCCATTATGTTATTATTATCTAATTAGAAAAGGGGTCATTCTACAGGCTAACCAATGGTTGTGTGCACAACATCTTCAGAGAAAATATCTTGATCCTAGATAACTCTTCCCTATATAAAAATTCTATAAAAAACAAGAGAGATACTCCTCCACTAGATCTAGGAGAATTCATTGGAAGCGATTCTTAAGGCAATCAAAGACATACATCGTAAATTAAAGGATCTTCTATACTATCACTCAGAGACTCCTTCGGTGATGTCCGGAGATACGTGGAGCATGTGTGGATCAATGTTAGAGGAATCCTATCCTTGGATTCTACATCGCAAAGAAGCCTCACCTCAGACCCATATTCAAACACATCAATGATGAAAGAATCACCTTGGAGGTAATTATTTAGTTTAATTAAATTAATTATAATAAAGAAATATGTTAATTATCTATTCTCAGTTATGGGTTCTGTCCTTTTAATTTTATCTTTTATTCAATTCCATAGATACTAGCATTTATCATCATATTGATCCCAGATTAATCATCAATCATGGAAATTTTAAATGTTGGGTACACTCCCATCTTGTGCTTCCACTGCGCCCAAAACTTATAGGATTGATTCTGTTGTTCTTGAATGGTAGGTGATCTCTAGATCTACACCGAATTCCTCTTCATCCTCGAGAGGGGTGTATGTATCATTGATGGATCTATGAATTCCATGTAGATCCAATGATGGATCTAGAAAATTAATGATGTATCTTGATTTGATCAATATCTTCCACCTACTATGGACATATTATGGGTACGTGTTTATGAATCATCTTCCTAGACCTCTTATTGTTGGATGATTAGTGATAGAACTCTAATCCATTGATTATCCTTTGGTAGATTGGTAGTGGATTCAATGTGTTAATTACATCCCCTTGATCAGAGCTAAATTTATCATGAATGATGGATGTTTCTAGGCAATTTATCTTAGATCAATCATATTAAGACCTTATTATTCTTGAATATCATATTCATTATCTATTCTAATGAATGATTCTTGGTGGATCGATGTTCATTGAATATACCTGAGGTTTTATTATACAATTAATAAGGAGTTCAGGATACGTTCTTGAATCGATAATAAATATAGGATATTGAAATCCTCTTCTTTACATATCTCATAACTAGTTTCATTGATGGACTCCATGAGGTATGTGATTCTATAACTAATATTTGTGATAAGAAAAATCTTCTGGTCTGTTTTCTAAACCTCATTCTCAATGAACCGAAACCTAATATAGGGATCCTTGATGAAGGACTTAGTTTCCATGAGTGAACAATGTGTTTCAGGATTAAATACCTAAAAAATATTAGAGTAATTCATCAATGAGATTGAGGTAGTAAGTTCATTACCATTTGGGGCTCTTGTGTACACATTATTACTTGATATGATTCGTATGTTTTCAATGATTTATTTACCATTCTTGATAGATATTGTATATGGGTGCCTGTATTGCTCATGAGACCTATATATGGTGTTTTATTCTATAAGTATGCTTATGTAGCTTGTTATCCACATTTTATTTTGATCACATGTACTTGTATATAGATACTGGTTCTTGTGATTCTATATTATGTTCTTTATTGTATTATCTACCCTATTATGTGTATTACCATGCCTTGGAGGTATTGTTAATAGTACATGGGATAGGTAGACCACCATGATATGGATAACCATTATTGGGTGGGGGGGGGGTGCACATGACTTAAAACGATGAAGATAACATACTTGAATATAGGGTATGGGCACAATGGGCTTAACTATAGACTCATGGAAGATGAATTGGGTGCAACGAGATTGTGGAATAAGGTAATTATCTCTAGTGGGTGCATCCCGACTCATGTCAGCTGGTGGTCCCATCAGTATCCTTCAAGGTGGAAACCTTTTAATAAAAAGTGGAAACTTTAGAACATATGAATATATCAGGATAGATCATAACAAGTTCATTGTATCATAGAATGTTTCTCCTAGATTAATATTATATCAAGAAATCACTAGTTGTGGGTTAGAGAAGAGTACATACCAAATACGACATTTAAGAGTTGGTATGGAATATAAAAGTACTTGATGATTCAGTTTTGACTAAAAAATGTGATAATAGTGTTCATGGATCTCATGAATACAATATTACACCAATATCTTTATTTATTCTCTATGGTGTTAATTTAAGATATCCTCATTAACTTACTGACCCTAGAGAATAATTCAAGACACCTTGATATAGTCCTAAGTACAATTTGATCACATAAACTTTATACTAAGATAATAAAGTGTCACTTTTGGATTCAAGAGGTGAAATTTTTGGGTAATTTAGGTTATGAGGTCAGAATATTAGTGGAAAAATGGAAAGTGTATGTGGTAATTTACCTGGACACGTCCACAAAACATTTTTGAGATCAATAGATTTCTCAATCTAGTGGGTTGTTATCAGTGTTTTATTAAAGATTTTTCCATTTATTAACACCAATGACTACACAGGAGAAGAAAAGGGTGATGTTTCAGTGGTCAAACTAGTATGGGGAGGATTTTATTGAGTTCAAGTGGAGGTTTACTATAAATACATTACATATTATTCTTGAGAAAGGGATTAGTTATTCTTTATGTTGCGATGCATTAGGTGTTGGTCTGGGAGTAGTACTAATGTAGGGGGAGTGGGTAGTAGATTATGGGTCACATAATATGCAACCCCATGAGAGAAACTATCCTATCCATGAATTGGATCTGTAATATGTGGTCCCTTCTTTAAAGTGTTAATGAAACTACCTCTCTAGAGAGAAGTTTATTATCTACAAGGACTATAAGAGACTCCACTATATGTTAACAAAATGGTACCAAAATTTGTGGTATATTTTTTGGGTAGATTACTTTTAGGTGTTTGAATTTGAGATGGATTATGAACCAAGTAAAGGAAACATCATTGTAGATGCTCTTAGAAAAAAGAAGCAAGTATGTCAGGATATTGGTGAATGAAATTTTGAGAAAAAAAGGAACCTAATGATCTTATTTATCCAAATGGAGGATGGATGATTCCAAGTATTAAATATATAAGGAATATAACCAATTATTCATCACATATTCTTTAGTATATATGGTAATGTATGGTTAGAAATCCAACCCTAAGTGCACTGTGAATTGGTAAAAACTATTAGGTGGTGACCAGATATCAGGGTGTTCATTGGATGGAGAGGATATGATCCCAGTACATGGGAGAGTTTTAGTCCCTACTTTAATTAGGTAATATATGATGAGATAATTACATACCTCTGAGATAGTGGTGCATCCTTGAGTGAAAAATATACACCATTTCTTTAGGAAGCTATTTTGGTGGCTAGGGATGAAGAGGTACATTGATGGATTCATTTCCTGATGTGTTACCCTCCAGAGTATAAAGGCCGGTCACCGGTGTCTTGGTTGTTTAATCCATACACTTTCTATACCCATGTGGAAGTGGGAAGATATCATGATGGATTTTTATAGGGTTACCCAGGACCTCGAGGATCCATTACATTGTTTGGGTGATTTTTTATTGGTTTATGAAAGTTTCTCATTTATTATTGATATGTGAGACTCACTTAGTAGATGTGATAAGATATATATATTCCCGTGATATTTTTTACTTACATAGAGTTTTCTTAAGAATAGTATCTGAAAGAGATATAAATTTTAAGTAATGGTTTTTTATGGTCATGTAGAGGGACTTAGAAACTCAACTTAGATTGAGAATAATGTACTATCCACAGATAAATTGATATTCAAAGTGTATGATTTGAATATTATAATATATAATATGGCCCTATGTTTTAGAATTTGGAGGATCTTGGGATGATAAAATAGACTTGGTTTAGTTTGTATAATTTTTTAGAGGATTTAATTCATATGGAATCTTTTGAGTCTCCTTATTTTAGGCCATGTTGTTCACTTCTTTATTAGCATGAGGCTGGTGAGGCAACAATTTTGGTCCCCAGTATGGTATAGGAGACCTATGGGAGAGTGAAACCGATTAAAAAGAGGTTGATTACATCTTTGAGTAGGTTGCAATCTTATTCAAACCACTTTAGGAAATCCTTTTAATTTTCTATATTCATTTGGGTTTTTCTAAGAGTGACTCCATGGTTAGGCCACTGACATTTGAGGAAGCATGGGTTACGAACAAGGTGTTATGTTGAACCCTTAAAGTTCACTGAGGATATTGGAATAATATCATAATATCACACACAAATTTTCATTTTGACCTTTTATCCCATTTATATTTTGGACTTGGGGTTTCCGCTGAGTTTTGGGTGTGACCGGTTTAAAATTTGACTTTTGGGGAGCTTTTATTTTGGCGCACGGTTGGTGAACAATTTAGGAAAACTGTGAAGCCTTCTCTAGGAAACCATGAAAGAAATGGTGTGATTATAATTGAGGGTTAATGACCTAAAAATGGTTATAAAAACTGTGCAGTAAGCATGTGGGAAGACACTGTCCCATGTTAGAGCCATTCCACAAGGTTGGCGCACAGTTTACTAAACCGTGCGACCAAGCCGTGCGAGCTTCCCAATTCCTAAAAATTGTAAAATTCATAAACCAACCCCATGGTATTTTTAACCAAAACTACCAATTTCTTCTCCATTGGTTCTTTCAACCCTAGGGAGGATCTTACCTGCTTCTCCAAGCCTCCACTCCTCCTTCCATGGTAGGTCTAAGGTGATTCTTCATGTTTAGGGATATATTTCTCAAGGTACTCTCCTATTCTCTCCTCCCTCTCCATATTTATTTAATTTTCTCTTGATATATCTTTATCCCATGGTAATTTGGATCTAGTTTTTGTGTTTAAATTGATTTATGTTGTGTTTTGTGTGTGTTTAGGGATCCTCTTGGTAGATCTTGTCTTTTGGAACTTCTGTGGTGTGATTTCAGGTGTGTGTGGTTGAAGCACCATGAGATTGAGGTTGGTTTTCCTTTCAATTACCTTTATAATTTACTATTAATTGGCTTCATTATTTTAAAAAATCCATTTTATTCTAAATAATAATGTGTTATCTTTAGAATATTTTTTAGTGTAAAAAAATGGTTGTTTCTTTCTTTTTAAGAAGTATATAGCACAGTTTTGTTCAATGTTGCACACCAAGTGTAGGATAAAATAAACAGTTGGATTTTGCAAGTAATTTGTGATGTATTAAGTGTGGTTTGGATTTTTTAATAAATTTTTTACATGTTAAATGATTACTTGGTTTTCTTGAAAGGGTTTCTAAGTGGTTTTTGGTTGAAAGAAGTGTGTATTTGGATTTTGAAAGTGGTTTGACATGTGATGGTGGATTGTGGCCTATTTGTAACTTTGATAAAAATGGATTTGGATTGTAAATGTGGCGAGAGTGATTTAAAATTATTGTTTTATAAATTATTATCAAATGAAAAATGGTTTATTTTTTCCTTTTTGAAAACGTCATATGGTTTGTTAATGAATTCTTGATGGCCCGTTTGGAACTTTTATGAAAGTAGTGGAAATTATTATCATGAAAAATCTATGTGGATAATTCTCTCACTGATTTTGTTTTAAAATGGGTGGTATTTCCTTATTATTAAATACACATGAACCATTTCTAAGTACATAAATGAGAGATCCTTAGTGTGGAATCCTTTGTGATCTATGTGTGTAAGGTAAGAGATTGATCCTTGGGGTGATTCAAGTGATGCATGTTGTGTGAAGTATTATATATGTGTATGTGATTGGATTCTCAGTTGGAATCGATTAGATCACCATCTTCTATACTCATCACATGGATAACCTAGCAAAACTATTTAATTTTCTGAGAATGATTGTGGAACTAGTTAGGTTACACACTAGCAAGTGGCTCATAGCACATGGATATATTGAGTTTTATTGCCATGGGATTGGGCCCCTTAGTCTATACCATGTTGGGGATGACTGAGTGTGTGGGTGTTATTGATGTAATCGATTGAGGAATGATTTTAAGGATGAGTTAACATGTATTATTATGTTCTGGATTATTCACAAGATCCTAGGTTCACCCATGTCTATTGGAACTTAGTTGCTTGCAGTGATGATTGGGATGCTTGTTTATTGGTTTCACCTATATCCTTATTTCCATTGAACTTAATATGTGATTATTATGGTGTTATCATGTGTGTAATGTTTATTTGGGAAGTTATGTGTTGGTTTTCAAAGGTTTACAAAAAACGTTTTAAAGTAGAAATGTTTTATAATCTCTTATGCCATTTTAAAAAATAATCATTACTTTCCCCTTGAAAATGTTAACGTTTCTTGAATAGAAAATAACCTAGATTAGGAATGAGAGGGGAAATGGAAATTATTTTGTTTTAAAGTGAAAAGTATAGAAATATCACTTTTTTATATTGTATTTCAAACTTGAAGTTTATGTTTCTTTTATTTTAATGGAAGTACATTTAGGAATAGATTGTTCGGGCACACCTACTGAGTTTTAATACTCATGCCTATAGTTATTTCTTATTTTTATCTTGTGATGTAGGTTTCGTCTTGATTTTTATTACCTTGGGATATGGCTTGTTTTGGTTTTATAGAGTGACCCTCAGGGCCACATGGAGATGTGTGGTCGTTTGGTGCAGTTTGAGCTTTGTGGTATAGTTTTTTGTATTTTCAATTTTGTTGTGAAAGATGTTCAGTTTAGATATTTGTATATTATTTGGAGTATTTTGTTTAAATTTCCTCAATTAAATTTATTTATTTATAATGGGTGAAATCATTACCTTTTTTCTATGTTGATGCTCAACACTAGTTTCCTACCCTTGGGGTTTAGGAACACCCTCAGGCCCTATTACGGGCCAGCTCGGTTGACCAGTTCAGGGTCGACCCGGGTTGGATTGTGAAAAAATGGCATCAAAAGAGGTTTTATATTTAAGGGACATAGATTTTAGAGTTCCCTTTGTTATTTGGGATGTCGTGGTATACTAAGTGGGACTGTTAAATCTCAATTTGCAAGTCCAGGGGAGTGTTTGACCAACACTTTCTAGACTGAACCTTGAGTTTCCATGGAAAGTCAGTTTTATTTTAGTTTCTTTAGTTATTTTGGTTTGTTTTGTGTTTGGGATATTAAATGAGAGTTGGGATAAAGGTATAAATGAGATCATAGTGTCTTGAAATCCTTGTGGATCTAGGGACATAGTTCCAGAAGACTCTCTGTAATGGTGGCATGTTTGGAGTATTGCCTCAAACTATATGTCCATGTCACCTATCAAAACTAGTTCCCTCTTGTGATTTGTTTTTATTTTTCCTTTATTTTTAAAATTGTTTTGGAAAATATTTTTTTTGGAATTGGGAAAACTATATTTTTAGTGGTAATGGGTGGATTTTTGGAAATTGGAAAAATAATTTTTAGAATGAACATTATGGAAGGATTTAGGAAAATTAATTTGTATAAAATGACCATTTGTAGAGAAATAAAAATGTTTTGATTATATTTAATTTTTATAATAAAAATATAGAGTAATTGAAATTGTTTATTTGTAAAAAAGGAATTTTTTTGAAGATATTTTTGGAATTCATTTTAAAAAACCAGAAGTAGTGGATTTTAAATTAAATGATTTTGATGGGACAGAATTTGTTGAGCTGTTGAAAATGTTTTTGAATGGAGTAAAATGGATTTTTAGTTAAATTTTTAGTGTTATTTCAAAAGTATTTTTGAACATTGAATTAGAAAGTGGATAGGAAGTGTAAAAAAATTGGGTGGTATATTTTTTTTGGAAAGTGGAAATGTTTTGTTTTGATCTTTGGTATTTCCTTGGGTGCTTACGTGGATGTATATGTGTGGAAAGTGGAGAGATGATGATGTGGGAACATGAGTTCTTGGTATGTCATGGTTGATGTGTGCTCAGGGTGGTAAGGGAATTTACATGTTAGTGATACCCCAAGGAATACCATTGGGGATTGTTCAACCCACTGAGCTTTATTTTAATCAAAAGCGTTTTGAAGATGAATTTTTTAGTGTTTTTGAAAGACAATGGTAGTGTGACTTGCTTTTCCATGATTTGTGAAGTGTTATTTGGTGGAATTTTGAGTTTGATAAATATTGTTGATGAGATGGTTTTGATAGAAATCTTGGTTTTATTTTTTCAAAGTGTTCTCCCCCTTAGAGATTCAATGGATATTCGAGGTGCAGATATGGGTGATTACCTATTATTAGGATTTCTAGTTGATCAATATATAGATATCATTTTTGAGTTTAAAAAATTGAATCCACCTCTCTTTTATGGCCAGGAATATCCTCTCGAAATGGAAGAGTAGATATAGATAATAGAAATAAACTTTAGTCTCATTGAGTTTCCCAAGTCTTTAAATGTAAGGTTTTCCACATTTATGCTTGAAGGACCAAACTGGAAGTGGTGGAAGTCGGTCTCTTCTAACAATCCTCATAAAGATCTTACCTAGGAGTTCTTTAAGGATTTTTTCATCCGGTAGTATTTTTATGAGGTGGTGAAGGTGAGAAAGGGAATAGAGACGTGATATTTGCAACAAGGTAGTGGATTGATGCTGGAGTACTTCTATCATTTCATTTATCTATTACCTTAACTTTTGGAGTATTACATGGATGATTCCATGAAGGATAAGTATTTTTAGTTTGAACTTCATCATAATGTGTAGTTGAAAGTGTCAGAGTTCAATCTAACGCGTTTTACTGACATAGTGAGGCCAGCTATTCATGTTGAAGTAGTGATTGAGGGAGTTCTTGAGGTAGTATTACCTCCTATGATACCCAAAAGTGGTGAGGGGATTTATTGTAAGGAAGTGGGGAAGAAGCTTGAAGCTGTTGGTGCTAGTCATGGGATTAAAAGGCCTCAAAATATTTCATTAGCCTCTTCAAGGCATGGTATCCTAGAGTATCATTAGTTTGAAAAAATAGATCATAATAATACATTGTGTCTGAGCACACTAAATAAATTTCATGTTTGTGGGTGCCAAGGACACATGAAACAGTTCTATTAGGGTTTTGACATGAAGCAACGTGGAGCCAGTTCGTAGGAGTAGAGTATTGTTTGGGATTGGTTTGAAGTACCTTTATATTGCAATGTTTATTTCTATTATGGTGGTCATTCATGTTGGTGTTCTCTTATATTTGTAAAGTAAAGTGATGTTATAGCACCCCAAGCTTCCACGATATACTTCTCTTTGAATAATACAGTAGCGTGTGTTGTACGCAACTTCGAGTTCTAACACACTCCACAACCAATCAAACTAGCCATTATGAATAGTAATACCCACTTTTTGAAATTTTATACATTTTATCTTTAAAAATGGACTTCATTTTTGGATTTGGAATATTGAAATTATCCTAGGGTGAATTTTTGGTACTTTTCTGATAACCTTCATATTTTGATGAAAAGTGAAAATTACTAAATTTTAATTAAAAACATCCTTTTTAATCAAAATAATTAATAGTGATAAATTATGAATTTTAAAGGTTTTAAATTATATTTATAATATATTTTTACCATTTAATCCAATTTTGGTAATTGGACATAATTTCACATTTAAACCAGACATAAACAAGTGTCAATCTTTTGATAGTTATTGTTTCTTAAAAACACGCTTTTTGTTTTGACAGCGGGAATTACTTTTAAATTAATAAATGAAACTTTTATGTTTTGAATTTGGTAAAATAGACTTAATTATTGAATTCAGAATATCAAAATTAGCTTAGGGTAATTTTTTGGTATTTTTCTAAAAACTTTTAATTTTTGATGAATATTGAAAAACACTGAGTTATAGTTTAAAATCGAATTTTTATTTAAATAATTATTTATTTTATTTAAATTATTTTTTATCAAAATATATAAATAATACCTATATAAGTTCAATATAATTTAATGGATTCGGTTTATAATAAGTTTAGATATATAAATATTTTATTGAACTTTTCACCGTCTTTTACCCACCTCCTAGGAAAATTTGCAAATTCACATAAAATTTAATTTTATCACTTATGTGAGTGGAATTTAGAAAATCCGAGAGACATGGTTAATATAAAAAATTAAAATATGGTTCAATAAGATAAAAATAATTTTTGGTGAATAATAACTTTTTACTTTTATTTACCATGGTAAAAAGTAAATAGGGTAATTAAGGGTAAAAATGATATTATTATTACCCTAATACATGTCCTAATTCTATTGGATAAGTATAATTCGACAAAAAAAAACCTTAGGAATAAAATATGAACCTATTTGGTCTACATGAATTAGATTAGGACATTTATTATTATTTAATTCAAATAAGAGTTAAAAGAGTTAAAATCAAAGTTTAATAACTAAAACATTTTTAATATAGGGTTATACATAAGATAACTTCGATTATAAATATTCATTAGAAAGATAAAAAGTTTTCCTAAATAATGGTATTTTATTTATAATTTTTATACATTAAATAAGTTAAATTATTTATGACACAATGATGATGTAGTAATTACCTTATTAGTAAAATATTAAAATAATTGATATTATAAATACACAAGTAAATATAATTTGAGACTTTTAATGAATTACAAGAATTTTATTGGTTAATATGAAATTTTATGATTGATTAAATGAATTTGGTTCGAATTAATAAAGTTATTAAGACTTTAACAAAAATCAATTATTAAATAGTGTCAAAATTGACATAAAAGAGTTTTTAAAACAAATATTATATTATTAATTGATATAATATTCCTAAAAATCTAATGTTCGGACAAAGGAATTATATTATGATAGGTATGTGATTAATGAACCACTTGGGGTTCTCTTAGATGTTTATAGTAAGATTATTAACCATATAATATAAAAATACAAAGAGACAGGGTAAATGTCAAACTATTTAACTAAGAGTTAAATCTAAAAGATAAGGTTACTATAGTGTCCCAAACCTATCTAAATTCTATTGGTTGAGTGTTTTTCGACCCATACCAACCTTATACTTTGAATAATATACTTTGGAGCCATTAGAAACCGAATATTAATTTATTATAAATTAATAATTTATGTTTTTCCTATAGAGCCCCTCATCCCCCTTATAAAAGGACACCAATTTTAACCAATTACTCACACCTCTTAAGACTTTGGGCTCATCCAACCTCTACCCAATTAAGCTTACTACATCCTTCTCGTCCTCCTAGAATCATTACCTTAGGCAGAAGGAACTTCAAGAGTCCTTTTGGTTCAAACCAAAGGGAGTTACCAAAATTAAAGGTAACAATTTCTCTTATCTTCTTTTATTTTATTTTACTTCTCCAACCCATAAACTCTTATTATTCTTTTCTTTTTTAACAAAAACAGTATCATATATATACTAGGATATTTTTTTGATAAGTATTTGAACTACACTTACAAACACCTCCATCTAATGGGTGAATAATATAATGTTTCTGTGGATGGAAACCAAATGCCTCACGAAATAATGATTGTTCAATTATATCCTACCTCCTCTCATGGTGGCCATTATGATGACACTATAATTAAATATGATATTAATGATATTTATTTTATATATAAGCTTAGGTAATTCCATTTTATAGCATACCATTATTCATTTAATGTTGTATATATATACGATAATTTCATTTGAGGAAGTGCGGACTACCGCCCCCTCCAAGTGATATGACTCGTTCATTCCATACATGAAACATATAAAGGATGATATTAATGAACTTAAGTAAAAAATATAAGATATTATATTATACTGGAATAATAATATACATCTGTATCATTTGTTTTTGACTACTTTTAAAATGAAAAATGAAATAGAAGTAGCATTCGTGCGTACGTACAAAATACCGTCTCGACGAACGCGATGAGATTCATTCCCCATCATATCCATTCAAGTACTATTATCATTTTATGATTAAAAATAATGTTTAAGGACTTCATATTGTTCTGTATATGAATAATATACATCCTATCGATAAAAAACACGACTTATGTTACAAAACAGATAATATAAAACGAGTAAGTTAACACCTGAAACGACGATAATACTAAGATATTATTAACAAAGAAATGTTAAAAGATCATATATGATATCATATTAATGTATATGAATCTTTTATAACTTAATAAAAATTATTTAACTATTATACAGGAGGTTAAGATACACTCTATCAAGGAAAAGTACAAGGTAAGGGGTTTCTTATCTCACTTGTAATTTCGTGAGATTTCCATTGTTCACCACTTATTTATTGCATGTGGTGTGTGTATTGCCCATGATTGTATTCATTGTGTAATATACTTTAATTTATGGATATTTACATCATCATTGTATGATCCTTATTTCATGGGTGTATGTTTCGTAAGTTACAAAATCAATAAGGGATTTTGAAATTTCAATTTCCACTCATTCGACTTTATGCATACTTCATTGATTATTTTACTCCAAGATTATGTGTGGAATAAATATTCATTTGCTTATGTCATAATTTACACTCCTCTTTCTGTGGATATATTTTTTATACACATAATCAATCCATTGATAAATTCTCAAGTCATTGATATGAACTTGATAAGAGTAATTTTAACTCAATCTATATTTGTTGAGTTAAATATCCAATTCATTGTTGTTGTTTTTACAAGAATATGTGTGAATGTCCTCTGATTGATTTACACTGAATATCCAATAATATTGAGTGTATTTATATTTTTCACACATAATTATGTTGTTTATTTATCCTTAACCTATGGATATCATCTTTATAAGAGATTTTATCTCAATTTACATTCCATCGAGATTCCTTTGTTGTTATACACCAAATCACTTTTATATGGTGTATCTAATGTACTTTGACATAGTATATCATGAATCCCTTTATTATCATGATATTACAAAGTTTTTATTACCTCAATTATTTTTATTCACGTGTCTCTATTTTTATTAGGAACTCTAACTAAAATATCATTTTAAATGTTTTAAAGATTTATTATTATAAATATTTTTCATTAATGTCCATGTTTTAAAAATGTTTTTAAGGATTTATTTATATGGAAATTAATGTTTTAAAATTAAAATTACTTTTAAAAGTTTCATAGTGGTATGGGACACTTTGATTCAAATATCTATTTTTAAATGGCTTCTTGACAAATAGTGTGACTTTTAAATGTTTTCAAGAAAAAGGTGGATATTTCTCTCTAATAGTTTTGATGATTATTTTAATCTATGTAAATATACTTAATTATTATCAATTGAGGTTAATCTGATACAATAAAATCTCCATATTGTATTGAATTAGTTATATTTGAGTGTGGATGTGCTATTTTTATACCATTCATGGTTTGTGGATAATGTATAGACATTTTGTATGTTAGTTTTGATACGAATGTTTATGTTATGTTTCAAACTTTTCATATGATGAATGCATTGGACTTAGTATGTGACGGATGGAGCCCGTTATAGCTCCTCGATGCATCGGTAGGTCTCATTAGACAAACTAGTGTCTTGGCACGAGGCCTTAATAAAATATTATTTGTAGTCTTGGCATGAGGCCTTGGCTACGTGGTTATGATAGTCTGGCATTATGCATTCCATCATTATAAAAGTGGTTATTGATATTTCTTATGGTTATTCAACTAGTAGAATATCCATGTAAATAATTAATGGAATTATTTCATTTTATCTTTTCCATATTATCCTGAAGTTCAAGTTTAAAAGGCTTTTGTTTTAGTTATACATTACCTTAAATGTTTATGCTTATTTATGAAAGTTTTCACTATATTGTTATACTTACTGAGCATCTGAGATCACCCATTTCAATGGTTTATTTTTCCCAGGATATGAAGAAGTAATTTATGAATGACCTGCAAGAATAGTATGAGGGTATATGAAAACAAGATGTTGTTGTAGTTTTTTATTTATGATGTAATATAAGACTTATGAATATATCTATTGTTTCCAAGAATACTAAACTAATCGGTCTTTTGAGACTTGATCTTTTGTGATCATGCCAATGATACGTAATAATGCACTGACTCTGGGTAACTAGGGTCAGGGCATTACAGTTGGTATCAGAGGAATTTTAGTACAAAACTTGGAAACTAGATAAAGATAAAATCTGATTAGAGCACATAGCCCTAAGATATACTTTAAGAATTAGTATAGAAGGAATTCCTAGAATCTTAGTATGGTAGAGATTTTGTGAGTTTTATGAGCAATACATCCCTGTCTGGATACGAGCAGGTAGAGGCGGATCAGGCACAGATGTACCTAGGGGTAAATCCCAAAAATACCACTTTGAGATAGACTCGAACGGGAACTGGTGCGCGACAACGGGCCTTGATGCAATCTTGGTTACGACACTCCCAGGGGATATGCTTAGGATAATTTACATTTTCTATACAAACCAATTTGAATTATTTTATTATAAGATGAGAATAAATGACCTTAGTTAATCCTAATGTGTTTCAAATTAAGAATATGGTGTCATGATATTCTCTAAATTATTTTATGACTTCTGTTACTCACACAATGCTTTCTGGTTTTAGTCAATGGATGGATTCCAAGGAATTAATAGTAACTTTTAGAATGATTTACAAGGTGGGAATAGTGGTGGAAATGAGCAAAAAAATGGAATGTTGATAGGCGTAAAAGATAACATGTTCATGCCAAATCAGTTTTCCAAAAATATGATCAACAACATATATATTAACCAACTCCTAGAATCAACAAAGAAGAGAAAGGCAGTGAATGATAAGAGCTCCAAGTATGGAGACCATGGAGAAAAGAAAGATCAATTTTTATCATTCCATAAATGTGGAAGGAGACACCCAGGAAAGTGTCTCAATGGAATAAAGAAATGCTTTATGTGTGGGATATAAGGACATAAAGTAATGAATTTCTGAGGAAAAATGAAGAGTACTATGGAAGAAAATAAAAACGATCCTAAGATTCCAATTACGATCATTTTTCATAAATGTAAGGGACCTTGGGATCACCCAAGTCAATGCCCTATTATATAGGATAACCTCTTGGTAATGGAATAACCTATGTGGAAATAAATGGATGAAAAAATGTTTAAAGGTATTAGTGATCTTTGTTTTTGAGGTTACTTTGGGTGAATTTTATCTTATATGTGTAACCCTTCAATTTATCACGTGAAAATGTTATTTGAGGAAGAATTATCTTTTCTCTTGTGGATATAGTTATAAATAACCATTTGGTTTTATATGATACTTGAATTTGAGGCAATTACTAGTTATTATATTTTAGGATGAAAATGAAAGGTATGAGATAACATTTTTTGTTAAATTATGTTATGGTTATTTGGAGGAATTTATCTCAATTTGGTAATGTTATAAAATATAGTTTTTGAAAAAGTCCAACACGCAGACCATGTGACAACCCGACACATCAGACAAAGTTGTGGGAATCGAACCCACAACTAAAGTGCGATTGGGATTTATCACCTACCACTGGACTATGTGAAGTCCCTAGTTAGTGTGACTAATTATTTTTAGTTAAATGATTTTATTGATCAAAATAATTTGATTTCAGATCTTAGGTCTTATCAAATGAATACCCTTAGTATAGGAAAACGATTTGGTGATTAAGTGATAAATGTTATTTTGGAAGATGTTCGCATTGTTGAGAAAACTATATGCCCATGGAAATTAGAATACTATGGGATTTCATTTGAGGAGTAATGGTAGATTTTTATCTACGTTTTTATTATGGATTTATAGTGATTTGGGTTATTTATGAAAATGATTGACCTATAATATAGAATATGTGATTGGGATAATTACTTTTAAGTATGTGAATTTAAGATTAGTTGGTGTCATTTGGAGATAAAATTTAATGTGGAAGACTACATAACCAAATTATTCTATGTTTTGGGTTTAAATATTAGTTTGGATTATATTGAAGGATTTTAAGGACAATTTTTTATTGAATGGTATTCATTTAACTTTGGGGTATTGTTGGTTTAATTTTAGAAATTATTATTAGTGTTTATTTCTCTAAAGGAATATCCTTTTGGGGGATCATTAGATATTGTACTAAACATTTTTGTTTTGATTAATCTCTAAAGACAAGGTAAATATATAGTTTATCCTTTGTGGATCATGTGATTCTCTAGAAGTTTATTCTATCTCTTCTAGTGTGACCAAGTCTTCTGGAATACTCATAGTTTAAAAATGAGTTAGTAGTAGAAATTTATTAAATAATGAAACTTTACTTAAAAAGTAATTATATCTCTTTATGTTCTTAGTCAATATCAGAAATTAATTCCTCATCTTTGTGTAATGTAACTTAAAAAAATGTAGTCTGTTTTCATTTCTACTGGGAAACTAATGACCGTTTGTCCCATCACATGTTTGTGGTTTTCTTGTTATTAACTTTATCCTGATCGTGTTTTCTATCCCTCTCCATCAGAACTTGACACTTAGTTTATCATCCATATCCATGTTTTTCTACATGGAATCCTAGTATAGTTTATCTCGGGTGACCTTTGTACCTCTCTTTCTTTCTTTTAAAGTGATAGTTTTATTGACTCTTTTTCCGATGTGGGACTTTCCATTATATTCTCAAGCCTAATTTTAAATATTTTGAGGACACAATTTATTGATGGAGGGGATAATATAACACCCCAAGATTCTACAAAACCCTTCTCTTTGAATAATACAGTAGCGTGTGTTGTACGCAACTTCGAGTTCTAACACACACCACAACTAATCAAACTAGCTGTTATGAATAGTAATACCCACTTTTTGAAATTTTATGCATTTTATCTTTCAAATTGACTTCATTTTTTGATTCAGAAAATTGAAATTAGCTTAGGGTGAATTTTTGATACTTTTCTGATAACTTTCATATTTTGATTAATAGTGAAAATTACTAAATTTTAATTAAAAACAACTTTTTTAATTGAAATAATTAATAGTGATAAATTATGAATTTGTATGGTTTTAAATTATATTTAGAGTATATTTTTACCATTTAATCCAATGTTGGTCATTGGACATAATTTTACATTTAACCCGAACATAAACAAGTGTCGATCTTTTGATAGTTATTGTTTCTTAAAAACACACTTTTTGTTTTGACAGCGGGAATTAATTTTAAATTAATAAATGAAACTTCTATGTTTTTAATTTGGTAAAATAAACTTCATTATTGAATTTTTAATATCAAAATTATCTTAGGGTAAATTTTTGGTTTTTTTGGAAAACGTTTAATATTTGATGAATAGTGAAAAACACTGAGTTATAGTTTAAAACTGAATTTTTATTTAAATAATTATTTATTTTATTTAAATTATTTTATGTAAAAATAGATAAATAATACCTATATAAGTGTAATATAATTCAATGGAGTCGGTTTATAATAATTTTAGATATATAAAAATTTTATTGAACTTTTCACTGTCTTTTACCCACCTCTTAGGAGAATTTGTAAATTCACATAAAATATAATTTTACCACTTCTGTGAGTGGAATTTCAAAAATAGTAGAGACACGGTTAGTATCAAAGAATAAAATGTGGTTCAATAAGATAAAAATAATTTTTGGTGAATAGTAACTTTTTACTTTTATTTACCACGGTAAAAAGTAAATAGGGTAATTAAGGGTAAAAATGATGTTATTATCACCCTAATACATGTCCTAATTCTATTTTCTAAGTATAATTCGACCAAAAAAAACCTTATAAATAAAATATTAACCTCTTTGGTCCACTTGGATTAGATTAGGACATTTATTATTATTTAATTCAACGAAGAGTTAAAAGAGTTAAAATCAATGTTTAATAAATAAAAAAATTTTAATATAAGGTTATACATAAGATAATTTCGATTATAAATATTAATTATAAATATAAAATGTTTTCATAAATAATGGTATTTTATTAATAATTTTTAGACATTAAATAAATTAATTTATTTATGACACAATGATGATGCAATTATTAACTTATTAGTGAATTATTAAGATAATTGATATTATAAATACCCAAATAAATATAATTTGAGACTTTTAATGAATTAAAATAATTTTATTGGTTAATATGACATGTTAGGATTGATTAAATGAATTTGGTTTGAATCAATAAAGTTATTAAGACTTAAAAAAATTATTAAATAGTGTCAAAATTGACATTAAGGAGTTTTTAAAACAAATATTATATTATTAATTGATATAATATTCCTAAAAATCTATGTTTCAGCAAAAGGAATTATATTATGATATTTATTTAATTAATTAACCACTTGGGGTTCTCTTGGAAGTTTATAGTAAGATTATTAACCATATAATATAAATATACAAAGAGACATGGTAAATGTCAAACTATTTAACTAAGAGTTAAATCTAAAAGATAAGGTTACTATAGTGACCAAAACCTGTCTAAAATCTATTGGTTGAGTGGTTATAGACCCATAAACACCTTATACTTTGAATAATCCACTTTGTAGCCATTAGAAACCGAATATGAATTTATTATAAATTTATACATTAAGTTTTTCCTAAAGATCCCCTCCTCCCCCTTATAAAAGGACACCACTTCTAAACAATTCCTCACACCTATAAAGCCTTTTGGCTCATCCAACCTCTTCCCAATTAATCTCCCTACATCCCTATACTCCTCCTAGAAGCCTTAACTTAGGCATAAGGCACTTAAAATGTCCTTTTTGGTTCAAACCAAAGGGAGTTACCCAAATTAAAGGCAACGATTTCTCTTAGCTTCTTTTCTTTTCTTTTACTTCTCCAACCCATAAAATCTTCTTATTCTTTTCTTTTGTAAAAAAACCAGTATCCTAAATATACTAGGTTATTTTTATGAGAATTATTCTAACTACACTTACACACACCTCCATCTAATGGGTGAAGAACATAATGTTTCTGTGGATGGCAACCAAACGCCTCACGAAACGATGATTGTATCAATTATCTCCTACCGCCTATCATGGTGGACATTATAATGGAACTATAATTAAATATGATATTTATGATATTTATTTTATACATAAGCTTCAGTAATTCCATTTTATAGCATACCATTATTCATTTCATGTTGTATATATACGATAATTTCATTTGAGGAAGTTCGGACTACCGCTCCCTCAAAGTGATATGACTTATTCATACCATACATGGAATGTATAAAGGATGGTATTAATGAAATTAAGTAACAAATATAAGATATTATATTATAATTCAATAATAATATACCTATGTATCATTTGGTTCTGAGTCCTTTTAAAATGAAAAATGAAATAGAAGTATCATTCGTGCGTACGTACGAACTACCGTCTCTACGAACATGATGAGATTCATTCCCCATCGCATCCATTCAAGTAATATTATCATTTTATGATTAAAAATAATGTTTAAGGACTTGATATAGTTTTTTATATGAATAAGATACAACCTATCCATAACAAACATTACTTATGTAACAAAACATATAAAATAAAACGAGTAAGTTAACACTCGAAACGACGATAATACTAAGATATTATTAACAAATAAATGTTAAAAGTTCATATATGATATCATATTAATGTATATTATTCTTGTATAATTTAATAAAAATTATTTAACTATTATACATGAGGTTAACCTACACTCTATCAAGGAAAAGTACAGGGTAAGGGGTTTCTTATCTCACTTTTAATTTCATTAGATTTCCATTGTTCATGACTTATTTATTGCATGTGGTGTGTGTAATGCCCATGATTGTATTAATTGTGTAATATAATTTAATTTATAGATATTTACATCATCATTTTATAATCCTTATTTTATGGTTGTATGTTTCCTAAGTTACGAAATCGATAAGGGAATTTGAAAATTCAATTTCCACTCATTCGACTTTATGCATACTTCATTGATTATTTTACTCCAAGATTATGTGTGGAATCAATATTAATTTTCTTATGTCATAATTTCCACTCCTCTTTATGTGGATATAATTTTGATACACATAATCACTCCATTGATAAATTATCAATTCATCTATATGAACTTGATAAGAGTAATTTTAACTCAATCTTCATTTGTTGAGTTAAATATCCAATTCATTGGTGTTGTTTTTACAAGAATATGTGTGAATGTACTCTGATTGATTTACACTAAATATCCAATAATATTTAGTATATTTATATTTTTCACACTTAATTTTTTTCATTGATTTATCCTTAACCTAAGGATATCATCTTTATAAGATATTTCATCTCAATTTACATTCCATTGAGATTCTTTTGTTATTATACACCAAATCAATTTTATATGGTGTATTTAATGTACTTTGACATAGTATATCATGAATCCCTTTATTCTCATGATATTAAAAAGTCTTTATTACCTCAATTATTTGTATTCAAGTGTCTCTCTTTTGGTTAGGAACTCTAACTAAAATATCATTTTAAATGTTTTAAAGATTTATTATTCTAAATATTTTTCATTAATGTCCATGTTTTAAAAATGTTTTTAAAGATTTATTTATATGGACATTAATGTTTTAAAATTAAAATTACTTTTAAAAGTTTCAAAGTGGTATGAGACACTTTGATTCTAAAATCTATTTTTAAATGACTTCTTGACAAATAGTGTGACTTTTAAATGTTTTCAAGAAAAAGGGAGATATTTCTCTCTAATAGTTTTGATGATTATTTTTATCTATGTAAATATCATTCACTGTTCTCGATTGAGGTTAATCTGATACAATACAATCTCTATATTGTATCGAATGAGTTATGTTTGACTGTGGATGTGTTATTTTTATACCATTCATGGTTTGTGGATAAAGTATTGACATTTCACATGTTAGTTCTGATACGAATGTTTATGTTATGTTTCAAACTTTTCATATGAGGAATGCATTGGACTTAGTAAGTGAAGGGTGGATCTCACTATAGATCCTCGATGCATTGGTTGGTCTCATGAGACAAACTAGTGTCTTGGCATGAGGCCTTAACAAAATCTTATTTGTAGTCTTGGCACGAGGCCTTTTCTACGTGGTTATGATAGTCTGACATTATGCATTCCATCATTATAAAAGTGGTTATTGATATTACATGTGGTTATTTGACTAGTATAATATACATGTGAATAAGTAAATGGAATTATTTCATTTTATCTTTTCTATATTATGCTAAAGTTCAAGTTTAAAAGGCTTTTGTTTTAGTTATACATTGACTTAAATGTTTATTCTTATTTATGAAAGTTTCCACTATATTGTTATCTTTACTAAGCATCTGAGCTCACCCCTTTCAATGTTTTATTTTTCCCAGGATGTGAAGAATTAATTTATGAATGACCTGTAGGAAGAGTATGAGGGGATATAGAGACAAGATGTTGTTGTAGTTTTTTTTCTTTATGATGTAATATAAGACTTATGTATATATCTAGTGTTTCCAAGACTAATAAACTAATTGGTATTTAGAGACTTGATCTTTTGTGATTATTCCAATGATACGTAGTAATGCACTGACTCTGGGTAACTATGGTCGGGGCGTTACAGATGTTGCAGATCTCCTGCGAACTTTATTTCTAATGGAAGTGTGTTTCTATTTAAGAAATTATGAATCTTTCCATTTTAAGAGAAGTGGGTATTGTGGCACCTCCTATTCTGTTGGTTTTTCCCGGGGTGTTGTGTTACCACCATGTCACCCAAGATAAGGAGTTCCAATTTGGGATCATTAGCTTCTGACTGCAAGGTAGTAGATGGTTCAAACATCAGGGCTCCAGCCATAGGCCTCAGAGTGAATCTCATGTGTAGTCAGAAATATTTGGTGGTGTGGGAGAAATTGTTCTAGATTTTGTCTCCAGTGTCTAGTGGGGGACAATTTAAGTTTTCATGTTAGATTTTCCTTTAGTGTGGTTAGCCTATGTGAATTGGTTGTATTTTTTGTTCTTTCTCATCCAAATCATCGGTTGGTTGCTATTTCGTTTGTTAATCCTTCTTTTGGGTCCATCCCCTCCCCTATCGTCCCCTTGTAGTTCTGGTTTTCAATCAGTGTGGGAGTTTTTAGGGTGGTTTAAGCTATTTGGTTCTTATTAGGTCCACTAGGATTAATACCCTGAGGGGGGGGGGGGGCTGAATTAGGTGTTGATGGATTAAAACAACTACCCATTTTGATCTTATTTTGTTAAAAAACCTATTATATCTCCTTCCTATTACAGAGTATGAATAAACCTTAAAGCATTCACATGACACAACAATTTTTTCTTGGTTCACCCTCACTAGGCTACATCCAAGGAGCATACACAAAAAATGTGTTGATGTACCAAATCCATTATAAGCACACTGCTGTTTAAAAGTTTTAAGTGGACTCACTATCCCTTCTGGTTTACAATCACTCACAATTTGAGAACTCAATGCTCTCTCAACTAAAGGGAGATGCTGCTTCTTTAGAAGATCCACTCCTAGTTTATAGACCTGTAGGTTTCTTCATTATCACTACTGAATGCATCCTCCACTATATGTAGATGATCTATTGAAGTCCAAATTTCATCGACTGATGAATACCCCCTTTCCCCTAACCACTGGGAAACAACCTTCAGAAAATACCTTCTCAAAGCACCCTACTTCGTAAAGCTCCCAATTTCATAAAGCTCAAACAAGACTTCGTGAAGTCCCTACCTCTTCGCGAAGAACACACCTTTTCAGATCTCACTGACTCATGGAGCACACTACTTCGAGGAGCTCAATCCTTCTCAAAGATAAAGCCTTTGAAAATATTAGGCCACCATAGGGATCAATCCATTGCAAGGTGACTTTCTTCGCGAAGCTCACTGAGACAATGCAGAACACACATCTTTCGTAGAGCAAGATTATATTCCATGAAGCTCCTTCATTCATAAATCACACTACCTTCACAAACCTCCTTCGAAATTTGAGAGCAACAAATTTTTCTTGGAAAACTCTCTACTTCTCTCAAGGGGGCTGAGGTGAATTTATAGGTGATTCCACCAACCCTCGATCCTTCTGTGTGAAATCAGCACCACGTCAGCTCAAATTGTGAAGCTCTAAAATTTCCACCTAAATTCACTATATTACACTAATAACTATAGAAATTTTCAGATTACAGAGCTCATTGTAATCACAAAACATTCTGTCAATTCCATTGTGCTATCGCTGTAAATCTCCCTCGTAATTCTCTTCATCAATGCCATTCGTGAAGCTCATTGTAATCGCTAAGAACACCATCAACTTTATTCATGTCTTCATAAAATATACATCAAGAATCCCATCTTCACAAAACTCATGCCTTTTCCATATTTTGATGAGATATTCAAGGAAATACACTTTTCACAATGCTCACCAAAACCCAAAATTTGGACCCCTAAAATTTGGAAAACACTAGAAAACGACGCCACATTGTATCTATTATTTTGAACCACCTCCAGATATTCTATTCCATTGTCATGGTTCTCTGTAAAAATGGATTGTCAAAAAAATCTATGGAACTTGACAATTCACCATGAAAACCTGCATTGTCAACAAATAGAACCAACCCAAAAAATGTTGCAATGTTACCTTGAAGGATTTTTTCTAAACAGTTCTAATGGTGGGGAGACCCACCGAGGGTCTTATTGTGTGTTCCTATAAAGATGATAAATTCTAGATATTTTATAATGGTGGGGAGCCTATTTCGGCCTCCCATGTTATGAATTTAGTTTGGTTCTAGATTAGGTCTGGAAGAAAATGGTTTCTTTTGAATTTATCTAATTTTAAGTTCTTTCTGTTTTGGATAAATGTTTGGCTTCCTGGAGTGTAGCTAATTGTTTTGTTCGAAGATTGGTTTTAAAGGTTGTGGCTTAAATTCCCCATTATTTCTCAGGAATTGGTTTCAATTATTTTTTGGAGGAAAAGGAATAAGTTCCATTTGGAATTGGTTGAAATGTTCATGGTTTAAGAGGTGGGATCATGTGGTTATGGAATCCTAAGTATTTGATCGATCAATTAGAAGATGTTGTGACTTTTCAGGGGAGAAAAACGTTATAGTGGGGAGAATTTTCACACACATTTTTTAATTTTGACCTTTAATACAAATTATCTTTTAGCCTTGGGGGTCTCCATCTAGTTTTAGGTGTGATGGGTTTAGATTTTGAGTTTCGAGATGTTCTTCTTTTGGCACACAGTTTGGGAAAACCATGAAACCTTCTCCAAGAAATAGTGCAGGCCTTGGGGTGATTTTGGTTAAGGGAACATGACCTACACATAGTTAGAAAACCTGTGTGGTAAGCCTGTTTGAGCGAACTATACCATGGAATAACCATTCCACATGGTTGGCACACATTTTACCAAACTATACGACTAAACTGTGCGAGCTACCCAGATCTTAATTTTTTTGAAATTCCTAAACTACCACCTCAGGATTTTAAACCCAAAATCCCATTTTATTCTTCCCATAGTTCTTGTGACACTACATAGCCTCCTACCTCCTTCTCCAAGACTCCACCACTCCCTCCATGTTAGATCTAAGGTGATTATTCATGTTTGGGGCTAGATTTATCAAGGTAATCTCCTCTTCTCACCTCCCTATCCCTATTTATTTAATTTTCTCTTGATATTTCTTTATCCCATGGTCATTTGGATATATGGTTTGTGTTTCCCATGACTTATGTTGGGGTTTGTGTGTGTTGAAGGTTACTATTAGTAGATCTTGTCTATTGGAACCACCATGGTGTGATTTCAAGTGTGATTTGTTGAAGCGCTGTGAGATTGAGGTACGTTTCCCTTTTCACTTGCCTTTATAATTTAAGATTCATTGTTTTCATACTTTTAAAACCTTCTTTATATGATAAATAATGATTTGTGATCTTTGGAATATTTTTTTATGTACAACAAGATTGTTTCATTCTTTTTATGAAGTATATAGAATGTTTTTGTTCAATGCTGCACACCAAGTGTTCTATAAAATTCCCCATTGGATTTTTCATGAAATTTATGATGTATTAAACCAGATCTGGAATTTTTAATAAAATTTTGACATGTGAAATGATGACTTGGGTCTATTTAAAGGGTGTCCAAGTGAATCTGGGTTTGAAATAAGTGTGCATTTTGATTTTGAAAGTGGTTTGACATGTGACGATGGATTGTAAACCATTTGGAATTTTGATAAAAATGGATTTGGATTGTAAATGTGGTGTCAGTGATTTAAAGGAATTGTTTTATAAATTATTTTGAAAAAAATGGTGTATTTATGCCTTTTTTAAATAGTCTTGGTTTCTTAATAAATGCTTGATGGCCCAATTAGAAATTTTGTGAAATTCATGAAAATGATTTTTGTGAAAACTCTCTGAGGATATTCTCTTATATAGTTTGTTTTAAAATGTGTGGGATGTCCTCACCATGGAATCCTCATGACCCATTACCTAGTGAGAAAATTGGTGATCCTTGGTGTGTAATCTGTTTTTGATTTATGTGTTTAAGTCAAGAGATTGATCCTTGGGGTAATTTGGGTGATGCCTATTGTGTGAATTATTATATATGTGTATGTGATTGGATGATCATTTGGAATTGGTTGGATCACCCTCTTCTATAATCTTGACATGGAGAACCTAGAATGGATATTGAATTTTCTGGGAATGGTTGCTGCACTAGTTAGGTAACACATTATATAGTGGCCCATAACATGATGATATATTGAGTTTTATTACTAAGGAATTGGGCCCATTGGTCTGTACCATGCAGGGGATGGCCAAGAATATGGGTGTTATTGATGTAATCGAGTGAGGTATACTTTCCAAGATTATTAAACATATATTAGTATCTTCTAGATTATTCACGATCTCCTAGGTTCAATCATGACTATTGGCACTTAGTTTCTTGTAGCGATGGTTGAGATGCTTGTTGGTTGGTTTCACCTATGTGATTATTTATATTGCCCTTAATATGTGATTATTGTAGTGTTCTCATGTGTGGTATGTTTATTTGGGAAGTGATGTTTTGGTTTTCAAAGGTTTATGAAAATTTTTTTAAAGTAGAAATATTCTATACTCTTTTGTTCCATTTTAAAAAATAAGAATCACTTTCCTTTTAAAAATATTAATGTCGCTTGAATAGAAAAGAACCCAGATTTAGAATGAAAGGGTCAATGGACCATATATTTTTTAAAGTGAAAAGTCTATAAAATTTTATTATTTATATTTTATTTCAAACATGAATTTGATATTTATTTTATTTTAAAGGAAGTGCATTGAGAATAGATTATTCAGGTACACATGCTATTTTTTAATAATCATGCCTATAGTTATTACTTGTTTTTATATTGTGATGAAGCTTTCATCTTTATTTCTATCACCATGGGTGATGGTTGGTTTTAGTTTCATATATTGAACCTTTGGGTCACATGGAGATGTGTGTTCGTTAGGTTCAGTTTGAGTTTTTTCATATAGTTTATTATATTTTCAGTTTTGTTGTAAAAGATGTTTAGTTTGGATATTCATATATTATTCAGGATTATTTTTTTATATTTACACTATTTATTTTATTTATTTATCATTGGTGAAATCATTCCCCAGTCTCTCTTTTGATTCCCAGTGCTAGTTTGTTACCTGTGGGGATTGGGAATGACCTTCGAGCCCTATTGTGGGCCAGCTCGGGTGACCGGTTTGGGGTCAACCCAGGTTGGTTCATGACACATACCATATAGATCTTCCTTCATGTTAACATGGTATTCATGATGTGTTTCATGTGTCTCAACTTCAATGTTATATTCTCAATCCATTTCATTTCATCAGCTATAAGTATATTTAGCTAGATTCTGACACATCATACTTGGAGCGCCCAATACATATTATAGTCATGGGAAATAAAGTCCTATGATGGATTATGATACCAATTTTATAATTCCAATGGTATCATATATGGATCTATAAGGATACTTGGGAGTGTAAAGAAATTGTTTGATATCAATGGCCTATGTTTTTTGGGAAAAACCATTGAAGGTACTTCTTGAGGATGATAAGCTGTTATAGGTGGATAATTACAACACACTGGCTACATTCGATGTATGAGATGGTTAAAGTTATAAAATTATATGTTCTCTTTTGGTTATTATATATTATGGATGTTTAAGTGTTCAGTTTTTAATAAAATGGAGTCTGAGAATTAAAGGGGGAAAAGATGTGTAGAGGTTTGTCCTTGTGGCGGCTGGAAGGATTCCATTGATTAACAGGTGGAATCCACTGGCTAGGTAGTGGGCCTACAACAAGTCTAAAGTTTTTTTCATACCCCACCATCTAGATAGTGGTTCTGTTATAACTATGGTGGTTCTTCACAATACTTTCCAGCCAGAGGCCAATCATTGACCATCCAGAGGTTCCACTGGCCAGTCGGTGAGGCCCACTAGCCCACCAATGTAGTTTGGTTGGGTGTGCATTAAATTCACCCCACAACTTTTCAATTATATTGGATTTTTACCACCTTAATTACACAACCCCAACCCTGAACCCCCTATTTCAAATTTGACACCTCCCCAATTGAATATAGATCTCCATATCTTTCATCTCTCCTTAGTTATTCAATGTTGGATTGGTCTAATGATGCTACAAAGGTAAGTTATCTATATATCTACACCAAATTCATCTTCTTTATTAAGAGGTGTGTATAGATCTGTGAATTATAAGTGGATCCAATGATGTTTTCGATCCTTCTTCATATATTGGCTATGGATCTAGAAAATTAATGATGTATCTTAATTGGATTAAGATATACTATTGACTATGGACATCTGATGAGTTTGTGTTTATGAATCATCTTCCTAGACCTCTTCTTAATGAAATATATGAAAGAAATATAATATTTTGGTGATCCTTTAGTAGATTGGCAGTGGATTAAACATATAAACAACACCCCCTTGACCCAAGATTGTGTTCTCTTGAATGATGGATATTTCTAATAAAGTTATTTAGATGGATAATCTTGAGACCTTCTTCTCCTTGAATATCATCCTGGATATCTATTATATGGAAAAAATTCATGGTGGATATATGTTAATTTGATAAAATAGTGGATATCTTCTAGAATTTATAAGAAATTATTGATTTATTCTTGAATCAAAAATAGATCCAGTGAATTGATGGCATCTTATTTGATATATCTTGGAACTAGTTATATTGACATACTTCATGGAACCTCCTTGGGTCTCTATTATAAACTTCTTTATTGATGATCAAAAAACTCAATATAGGAATAATTGAGGTGAAAATTAGTTTTCATGGGTGTGAAACATGTTTCGGACTTTGATTGAGGGGAACCATGATCATAGTGGGGGATACCACACAAAGCTGGAGGAAATTATAGTTTCCTTTATAAATAGTTTTCCAAACTTCCTTGGTTTGATTTCTATTTTCTTCCTTCAAATCCTAGTCAACCATAGGCCTTCCTTTCCATCTATAGCCATTTTTATTGAGAGTTTAAACCTCTCCAGTCATTGAGATCACACTATCTTGATTCAAGGTACTCTATATCTTACTATTTTTATCATATTACTTATTTCTTTATTTTCATAGGTTTTTATGGTGAAGATCATCTAGTTTTGGGATGATTTTTGGGCATAAAATGATAGTGGTTTGTCGTGGTCAGGTTCTGAGAAGGTTTCATTTGAGTTCAGTGGTGATTAATCCTTGTTATTCCATTTTTTCTTAGAAAACATTGAAATTTACATATCGAGGTAGGGTATTCATTACATCTCCTTATCATGTGATTATTAGAAAGTATCATGCTTTAGTTTCTTTGGGAAGTAGTGGAATAAACCTAAAGTATGATAATAACTGATATTTTATCTAATGATTTTTTGGCATAATGTATGATAGGAATACAACCTACATGATATGCATAGACACATTATCCAATTATCTACATATAGGAAATAATTTAATAGTGTATTTTATATAATAAAATCTATAAATTATTGAATTCATATGATGTATGAATCAACTAAGTAATTAAATATATTTTCATGCATTAGATGAAATAATTGACCATGAAATTAATTTATGTGTTATGAAATCATTAATTAATGTGTTTAATTAATTTATTCATACATATAGACCATTTACATGTGATGGAAATGTTATATGTGTTTCCATAGTGCTTAGTTTTATGTTCATAAACATTTTATCTCTTTATCTTTATCTTTTGCACCTAAAGCACTAACATTCCATGGAGGTAGATTAGATCCCATATGAACGTTATATGATTCTGATCAACCTGTGGATACCTCCATAGGCGGGAATAATTCTTATTCCAATCAAGAAATATTTATTGACAGAATAAAATAAATATCAGTATATTATGAAGGCATCTTTAGTGCAAGGTATGCACATTTTACAAGTTCTTTATTTCTAGGTTTTATGTTGGTTTTATTTATTATTTCATGGAGATCTTGAGAATGGGATTTAGATAAATTCATATTTTATTAATAATCATTATTATACCCCTAAAAATCACATCATTGGTATGAAATAAAACCTTGTTTTATGATTTGTGAAAATGTGTTTGAGAAATGAAGAACACTGTAAAACAATGAATAGTGTTTTGAATGCCTCCATGATGAAGCCCATGTAATATTACACCGTAGAGGGTCTATCAGCAATGAAAAAAGACCACCTAATTTACAATAAGGTAGAGATCTATTCTTTTTTACCAATATATTAAATGTTAATTCTTGTAAAATGGTGAAAACAAACACACCATTTAATGGTAAGGATCCCATTTTGATATGACTTCTCATGGGTTTTAACCTTTCACCATGACATGCTCTATACTGTATTACTACCCATTATTTCCCTTAAAACACCCATTTCATTTAAACTATGATGTTTTGAGGTTATATTTATAAATTTTAACCATGGATAGAACCACAATAAAGGATTTCATGTGGCATAATCAAAACAACTTCAAATTTTACACCATAGTGTAAAGGCAAGCTGTGGTGGTCTTTAAAATGTTAAAAAAATGTTTTTAAATTTGTATATTTAAGTTTATAAAGGTGTTTAGAAATTATAGGTTTTAGGAATTATAAATTAGGTTTTGTGCCTAAATGGTAAGTGGTAAAATAGAATATTTATTAATTATAAAGAGTTTATAATTAATTAAATAAATGTTTATGATATATTTTAAGTATACCTTAATATTAAATATTAATATATAAATACCGCTTAAAAAAGTATATGGAATTCCTTGTGATATATAAATATAATTGATTTAGAAATAAAAATGGTTAATTTATAAAGAGTTTATAATTTAAAAATTAATTCCAAAATATAAATTATTTATATTTAAATTATGAAATTTTCAAAATTATTTAATTATTTTTAATTCTTCAAATTTAAAGGTACCTTCTTTAGGATACTATTTTAATCACATAGAAAATGTTTAGATAATTTATTTGTTTAAAGGTTTAAATAATTCTTGAATAATTGATATTAGAATTATGCAAAATGCTTCATTAATAGAAAATGAATTATTAAATTATTCATAATTCATAAACTATCATTTATTTAAAATAGAGTTCCCTATAATGCACAATGTGAAGAGTTCAAATTATTATTTGGATATAAAGACTTTATATTCAGTATTATGGAATATCCATAATGATTGAATACTTAATTATAAAATTTTTATAATTTTATTTTATTTATGAATAATTGAAAAATGGTTTTTTCATGTTTAAATATTTGAAATTTTCATTTATTTAAAGGTTATTTCCTAATTTATTCATAATTATAAACTTTTCATGTTATGAATGATTTGTTATTTAGTTTAGAAGTTAAACTATATCTAGATTAATTTTCCTTAATGCATAAAATAATTTACAGGCTTGGTATGATAAATGGATTTAGTTTCCAACTACACTGACTTTGGTTTTTAATTTAAGTTATTAGCCAGAGTCTAGTTCTTGAATATACTTTATACATATTAGGTGTTGGAATTATTATGAATTGGATTCTAACATAAGTAAAGTATCACTGATTAGAGATAATTGAGGGAATACTCCCGATTATACTATATAATTATGACTTTTTATTGTAAAACCCTAATATTTTAAAAGAAAACTATGTTCAATAGATAATACAACATGCAATACTGAGCTCAAACAAGACTCAAAATATTATTATTTAATTATGAACATTATAACATATTTCTTAAATTAGTATTTATAAATATCATTAAAAAAATTATGAAATACAAATATATATAGGACATAATAAGTTCAAATTTATTAATTAATTATTTTTTAATAATCACTTTATTTTTGGTAATGTCATTTTTTTTTTCAATTATATGTTTTCTTCAAAAAGAAATTTTTATTGTTTCTATGAGAAAATAAATATAATTAATTTTAAATAATTTTAGAAAATTTATTTTATAAAATGAACTTAGTTTTTAATTAATCATATTAAAATTATCTTAGGGTGAATTTTTGTTATTTTTTTGAAAATATTGATTTTCTATTGAATAGTGAAAAATACCAATTTTTATAAACTGTCAATTTATTTAAATTAAAAATATACCTTAATGATTTAAATTTTACCTAAAATTAAATTAGGTACTATTTATTTATATATAATATTATTAATTACATTTTAATTATCCTTATAACTAATTTTTGTATAAGTACATTTATTAGTCTTAAAAATGCATTTTTAAGAAAATTGTTTTTCGTTGCATTTTTCTGGTTAAATTTTAAATTAAATTATGAAACCTCTATTTATTTAATTTTTTTTAAATGGATTAAATATTTTTAATAATTGGGTATAAATTTAGTAAATATTTCCTTTTTATTTTGGTCATAATGAATAGTAACTATAATGTTTTTTATTACCACGGTAAAGGGTAAATTAAGTAATTAAGGGTAAAAATAATTTGATAAGGACTATAAAATGACCCTAAAACTTTTATATATTTTATTATAGGATTATTATTAATACATAATCATTAAATTTTCGTTTATATGACCATTTATTTCCATTTTTATGAGATTATGGCCTTTATAATATTTTATTTAAAGGAAAGTCAAAGATGTCACATTAATGTTTTAATAATTATTAAAATTTTAATATGAGTTTATCCAGAGGATATGTTCAAATATAAACAGTATATTTAAATCTAAAATATTTATCAAAATCATGATATTTTTTTAATTTTTAGTGAATAAATAATTAACTCAAATTCTTACACATTGCTAATGAAATAATTATTCAATTAAAGGAATGATCTAATAAATGATATTGAAAATGTTAAAATTAATATAATTCAAATAAATTATGGTGATACAATAATTTTATAGATAAATATGTCATATTAGGGATTTGTTAAAATATTTTGCTCAAATTTATCTTTTTTTATTGATATTATTAATGTCAAAGTAGCGAATAGTGTCAAAATTGACAATAATGATATTTCATGAATATAATATTTTATTAAATTATTTAAAAGTTATAAAATATTAAATAATCATAAATAGGATAAAATATGATCAAAAAATTTACCCCTATTCATTTATAGAAAATTGGGAAGAATTTGGCTTTAGAATAGTCTTATTTTATTGAGAAATTCCAAAAGTGCCCCTCAACTCAATTACAAAAGGGAACCCCTACCTTCAATTATTTACACCACATTGTGCTATATATATGAACCAATAAACACCCATTTATCTTATAAAAATCCTTATCTATTTTATAAAGATTCTGTTCCTTCCAAAAGACCAACCCTAGACCCCTTAAGAAGAGATCTATCGAAGTTCGTCGAAGATGAGGTAATCATCTTTACCAACTCTTTCATGTTTATTTCTTCTTATACTCCCTATTCACATGTTATTACCATAATAAATTAATAAATCTGGTATCATATATATACTAAAATTTTATTATTATTTTAAAACATCCATATTCCACGATTTATCCATCCTACGAAAAATGAAATCACCGTGCGTGCATACATACAACTTACCATCTCCACATACCAGTGTAATTCATTTTCATCACAAATTTACATGGATTGGTATAAATATAGAACTAATAAATTTATATGATATATATAAAATAATAATTATTTTTTAAATCTTAATTATTCTTCACCATTCTTTTATTCCATCTATCGAAAAATGATAACAACGTTCATGCGTATGTACGACCTACTATCTCCATGAATTGTGTAATTAATTTTTCTATATCTATATTTATAGATGATTATAAATATATTTTTAATATATATTTTATTTAAAACATAAAAAAAAAATATAATTACAAGAACTTTGATAAAAAATATTATTACAAGAACTACAGAATCAAATATATATATGAACAATGAAGTAATTATCACACAAAATACTAATTTTAACAATGAATTAATAATAAACGAGTTATAAAATACTATAAATAAATAATATATGGTAGGATATATATGGGTATGTTTTTGTAATATATGTATAATAAATATATATTTATTATATATGTGGTTAAAACACGTAAAAAAGAAATCTAACTTGAGGTAAGGGTCTTCATCTCAATTTTCTTTCATTGAGCCATATTTTGATGTTTTTCACCTATATTTTTTATGAGGTGTATATAATTCCCCTTTAAAATTTTATGTCATGAATTTATTTATTCTCATGATATTTAATGTTTTTTTTTGAATTTTATTCATTCACGTGGAATCCGATTCAATTGATTACAAAGTGGTAAGGATTTCTTATCTCACTTTCACTTCTGTGAGACATATACCATATTCACGACCTATTTCATTTTTGTGGTGTATATAATACACACTTGATATATTATATCATGAATCTCTTTGTCTTCATGATATTTAAATTTTCATTTGAATTTATTTATTTCATGTGGCCTATGATTCAAAAACAAACCCAATTGGTAAGGTTTTATTTCACAACCTCATTATTATTCAGGATTGTTTATTTCAAGTCCCAACAAAGGAATATTTCTCTTACATGTTAATGTTTTTCTAAAAATATTTTCAAAAATGTTTTTAATATTATCTAATGATTGTTTAATGCCATTTTTACCATTTTTTTTAATTTTTTAAAATGTTTTAAAAGGAATCTTCCTATTTTTTTCCAAACAAGGTACTTTATGATTTTTCTTATAAAAGTGTAAAAGGAATGTTTTTTAAACTTAAATGGATTGAATTGGATTTACCTCAATCATGATGAATTAATGAATTTAATATTAATTTAAAAGTTTACAAGGATTTTTTCAGAGGCCATTATTTCTTTATTATGTGCATAGTTTTTAGATTTTGAAAATTATTTTCAAAGTAGAATGGGTATATTTGTAAAGAAATATTAAAGTAATAACATTAATGTATTTTCATCTATGTCAACATATTTTGTTAATTATTTTGTTGAGTATGTAATCTAATTATACCATTCAATATTTTTCCTTATATGGTTATCATTGGTTTTTGACCGGGGATATTATTGATATTCCATTTGATTATTTCATTCAATATGGATAGTGATTGATTTTGATCACACATATTGATTCAGTTGAATTATTTATTTATATGAGGAATTCATTGGAATTAGTAAGTGATGTGAGTGGAATTATATATCCACTCATTGAATTGGTAGGTCTCATGAGACAATCTAGATATAGTTTTTTTTGAGGCCTTACCCATTTATTAGATATCAGCACGAAGCCTTGACAATATTAAATGTATATATAAAGCCTCGATAGTATTAGATTTATTGGAACAAAGACTTTATGGTTTTTTTAGATGTCCAAAATTAGGAATTCTATCATATTTAATTTAGTTATTTATATTCCATTTTTTTATTCGATTAGTTATAATATACATGATTATGTTTTATACTCATGTGATTCTTTATATGGAATTATTTGATCATTTTTTATTCCTTCCATATTATGATCAAGTTTTGATTAAATGTAATGTGTTTTAGTTATTTACATTTTCATATTGATTTTAATTATTTATTAATATCTTTCACTATACACTTACTCTTATTGAGTATCCGAGATCACCCCTTTCCTGTGTTTCCATTCTATAAGATATGAAGGGAAATACTTTGAATGAGTTTAAGGATACAGTTTACTTACATTTTTTATGTTCTATGTTTAATTACCAATGTAAATGAGTATCATGTATATGTATAGTTCTGCAAGACTATTAAAATATTTGATCCTTTGTGATGTGATTCCTTTTATATTATGATAATATAATCAAGTAACTACCAACTCTAGGATATTGTGGTCCAAGTATTTACAGTTGGAAATAGAGAAAGATTAATAGAAATATTGGGAACTAGATTTAGGAAATCAAATATTAGATAATATTACCCAATGATTAACTTAGAGTACAATTCTAAGTATAGGATAACATCATATAATTTTTTTAATGTAGGGATCATGTGGTTTCCCACTATGATTATATCTTCTCGCAATATTTTTTTAGTTTTAGTCAATGGATGGAACTAGAAGGAACCGTGTTAATGTCGAAGTTGTTGGAAAATGTGTTGATGAGAAATAAAATGGGATGATGAATGGAGTAAAGGATATTGTGATAATTCATAATCAGCTATCATGATGTATTATTATCAACATGAACCTTAATCAACTATTGGACTCACCAAATAAGATAAATATAGAGTTCACTGAGAGCTTGGGTGGTGGATACCATAGATAAAAGAAGATTCAGTTTCCTATATGTTGAGAATGTGAGAAGAAACACCCAATTAAATGTCTTAGAGGAACATGAAGATGTTTTGGTTGTGAAAAACAAGAACATAAAGTAGGTAATTTCTGATGAAAAATTAATAGGTTTTTTAACAAAATAGATAGGAATAATGGTCTTCCTAAGGTATTATCGATTGTTTAATGTGTTAAATATGGACAATATGTGAATTATGAAAATTGATGTACTAGGGGTAAAGATAATTATACAAGTAATAGTTATACTATTGATGATGAAGAGAATAAAAATTATATACTGAAGGAAGGATATATTATAGAATAAGATGATGAATCATAGTTAATGGTTTTAGAGTAACATGGAATGATTAAAGTGATAGTGTATTTGGATTCAAGAATTATGTTGTAAAAGTATTTTACCAATGATATTATGGTTATAATAATCATGAGATATATAAGGATTTTACTTCAGTACTTATTCTTTAAGGATTTGGAAGCATGTGATGAATAATACCAGTAACTAAGAGATGTGATTCTATGACAGGTTGGTCTTTTAAAAAACACATTCTTTGGGGAGGATAACCTTAAATATGTGCCAAATGTTGAGATAATAATTATAAAGCGATGTTTATGGGATAGTATTGGTTAATCTAAAAATGGATAGTGATTTGATGAAAAAGTAATTCGTGATGTAGTTTATTGATTTTTTTGGATTTATGAAATACATTTGATAATATTAGATATTATTTAAGTAATAAGGAGAGAGTTAATTTTTGAAATCATGCATGTTTTCACTAAGGTTTTAATGGGATCAAGGTATTCACATACTTGGTCTGTAACATCAAGGTCTACTTTTGGGAATTAATGTTCTATTTATTTTAGAATCATAATGAATTTATTTATAAATTTTTGGGTCTTGAATTTGGATAGGAATATTTTATAGGAGTTTTATGATTAACTACATATGGATTGGATTAAGCTAAACATTGGGAATTATTGTTGATGTTTTAGAAATTAATTTATTTATTCATGTTAGAAATATTATGATAACCATTTTGGTTTTAGTTAATATTTAAAGATATGAGGGGTATCTTATTTTTATTTTTTGGATTATGTGATCATTAAAATTTTCTCCTAGGGCTTGAGACATGAAATATTCATCTTATTCATCATTTAGAGAAAAATATTAGTTTGTGGTGTAGATTAGTTAAAGGATGAAATTATACTTTTCAAGTAAGTATATTTCCTTATTATACTACTATATATAGTAAAGGAATGCCTAAACTCTAGGAAAAATAATATGAAGACAAAATTTTTATCCTATAACCTTTAATTCAGAAGAATTTATGGTCTTTTCCACATGTGTGGTTTAAAATTTTGTTATTATTAACTTTCTAAAGATTATTAAATTTATTGTGATCAATGATCACTAGAAATTAATTTTAATCCATGTATATATCTTCCCTTACCTATAATGTTCTCCCCTTCATAGTGATAGTTTTGTGGAGAACATTTCATTTCCCTTTCCCTCTTTTTAAGAGGACGTTTTATTAACCCTTTTATACTGTGGGATTTGCATTGAGTTATTTTCAAATTTTAAACCTATGATCATAAATCATAAGTTCAAATTGTGAGGATGAAATTTAATAAAGTAAGGGATAATATAACACCCAAATATTTTAATAGAACACTATGTTGAAAAGTATATACAACATGCATGACCAAGCTTAAATAAACCACACAATATTATTATTTAAATATGAAAATTAAAAACTAGACATAAAATTGGAAGGTATAAATAGTATTAAATTTTTTTTGAAATATTTACAGGACCTACTTAGTAAAAATGTATTAATTAATTATTTTCTAGTAAGCACTTTATTCTTAGAAAAGTCATTTTATTAATCAATTATAAATTTTATTCAAAAAGTTATTTTTATTACATTCTATGAGAAACTAAATAGAATTGATTTTTAATATTTTTAGAAAATTTATTTGATAAAATTAAATTCATTTTTTAAATCATAATATTAACATTAACTTAGGTGGATTTTTTTTTGATTTTTTCTGAAAAGATTGATTTTATAGTGAATAGTGAAAATACTGATTTTTATAAAACTACAATTTATTTATATTAAGAATTACCTTAATGATTTAAATTTTATCTCAAAGTAAAATTGGTGATATTAAGTTATATATAATCTAATTAATTAAATTTTAATAATCCTTATAACTATTTTTTGTATAAGTACATTTTTTTGTCTTAAAAACGCATTATTAAAAAACTATTTTTCCTTGCGTTTTTTAGTTTTATTTTACATGAAATTTTGAAAATTATGTGATTTAAATTTTAATGGGTAATTTACATCAATGATAATTAAAATTTTGGTTATATTACTGCTTATTTCTATTTGGTTGAGATTATGAACTTTATAACATTTTATTTAAAGAAAAGTCAAAGATGTCCCATTCATGTTTTAATAACTATTAATATTTTTAATATGGGGTTATCCAGAGGATATGTTTGGATTTAAATATGATTATGAAACCTAAAATATTTATATACATCATGTTAATTTATTTTTAATTTTTAGTGAATAACTAATTACCTTAAATTCTTACACAATGCTAATGCAATAATTATTCAATTAATGGAAAAATCAAATAAATGATGTTGAAAATATTAAAATTAATATAATTTCAATTAATTAAGGATATTTTTTATATATTAATATTACATATTATGTAAATATTAAAATATTTTTATAGAAGTTATCTTGTCAAATTGATACGATTAAAGTCAAAGTAGTGAATAGTTTGAAAATCGACAATAATGATATTTCATGAATATAATATTTTATTAAATTTTTTAAAAATCATAAAATATTAAATAATAAAAAAAAGGATAATATATGATCAAAAACTATATCCCATGATCATTTTTAGGACATTTATAATAATTTTACTCTATAATAGTATTATTATATTGAGAAATTCTAAAATTGCCCCTCACCTTAATTATAAAAGGGCATCCCTTCCTTCACTTAATTACAAAACATTGAGCCATATATGTTGAAAAAAGCTACCCATTTGTCTTCAAATAATCCTTATCGAAGTTCATTATGTTCTCTTCTTTCTAAAATACCAACCCTATACCCGTTAAGAATAGATCTAAAGGAAGTTCGCTGAAGAAGTAGTAATCATCTTTACCAACTCTTTCAAGTTTATTTATTATTATACTTACTATTAATGCACTTTTTATATAATAAATTAATAAATCCAGTATTATATATATATTTAGATGTTATTATTATTATAAAACATCCATATTACACCTTTTATCCATCCTATGAAAAATGAAAGTGTCGCGCGTGCATACATTAAATTTACTATCTCCACGTAGTAGTGTAATCCATTTTTCATCAAAAATTTACCTAGATGGGAATAAATATTGAAATAATTGATATATATGATATATATAAATAAAATATTTTTAAATTTTAATTATTATTTACCATTATTTCATTCTATCAATCTAAAAATGAAAACAACACTTATGCATACATACGACCTACCATATCCATGAACTGTGTAACTCATTTTTATCTATATATTTATGGATGAATTTAAATATATATATATATATATTTTTAATATATATTATATTTAAAACATAAATAATATTTTGTATCTTATGTAACTTTGATAAAATTATAATTATCAGAACTAAACAATCAAACATACATGAAAAACAAAGCAGTTACCACCAAAACAATGATTTTAACAACTAATTAATAATAAACGGGTGATAAAATATTATAATTAAATAATATATGGTAGGATATATATGGTTATATTTATGTAATATATTTATATTAAATCTATATTTATTATATAGGAGGTTCAATCTGATATAAAGGAAATCGAACCTAAGGAAGGTGACTTTGTCTCATTTTTCTTTTTCTGAGGCCTATTTTGATATTATGAGCATGTATTATTTTATGTGGTGTATATAAAACCCCTTTTACATGTTATATCATGAATTTATTTATTCTAATTATATTTTATTTTTTGTTTAATTTTATTCTTTCATGGGTTATATTATTCATCTGATTAAAAAGTGGTAAGGACTTCTCATCTCACTTTTACTTCTATGAGACATATGAAATATTCACCACTTATTTCTTTTTTGTGGTGTATATAATTTGTAACGACCCAAAGTTTCATTAATGGAAAATCCATCTTGATCCAGTTAAATGTCTCCTTATGAAAAATGTTTTTATAAGATGTCAAATTCTTTGGTTTTATGTTAAGATTTGTGACCGTTACTTTTATAGCCGTTGAACAGTGATCACATGAGTAGTATAAATATATGGCTTTAAAGAACCCAATTTTACTCAGACAAAGGAAGCGATGGCCTCATCTAGTAGAATTGCCCCATACTAAGCCCATTTCTTGGAGCTCGGAAAAGAGGTGGCATCTTCAGGCTTCGCCCTTGACCAAGCCCAAGCTGAGCTTCATTATGTCAAGCTCGAATGGGACCGTCTACGAGAAAAGTGGAAGTTGATAGAGATTACCACTCGAGCGATGTTATCCGAGCCACCCCAAGAGTCTGTCACCATTGCACACCTTACCCTTAGGTCTTACACAGCTATTTTAAGGGGTTATGTAACAAATAAGTAGTACTATGTTCATGTACATTATTTTTGTATATAATAATGAATATAATTTCTAGTCATTTTTGATACTTTGTAAATAGATTTTAAAGTACAAATGTTGTTTTTAGTTAGTATTTAATTAAGAATTATATTTTATTAAATTAAAGGATTTTTTAAGTAAATAATATTTTAATAAAATATTATTATTAATATTAAATTAATTTTTATTAAATATGAATGATCTTATAATTTTATGAATGCAATTAAAATTTTTATTAAGGTTTGAAAGCCATTTCTGTCAAAACCCATGAATTTTTTGATAAATGTCGGTTTTTATTTTAAAAGTGAAAATTCACATATTTATAAAATTATTTATATAAAATAAATATTATTTTTGGAATCAGAACATCGAAATTATCCAATGGTGAATTTTTCATAATTTTCTAAGACAGTCAAATTTTTGGGTAAAAATTAAATACCGTTTAAATATATAATGTGTTTTATGACATCATAATGACCCAATGGTGATGTAATAAAATACCATAATCCTTATGTTCGGCCAATATATGTTTTATCATTAAAATAATGAGGTTTTGGGTTTGTTTGACTTACTTTTCAAAGCATTAATGGAGCCCTCAAGACTTATTCAACACTTTGCCTTTTTAAATTAATTTCCATGGGAGTGTGACTCACCTCCACATAATCAACCCTAAATTTTTAATAAGTTCAGACCTTGTCCTTATAAAATATTGTTTTCCTATTTCCTTTTCTATAAACCATGGGCAAAAACCATGGGATGGTTTGTGGTTTGAATTATTTTAATATAAGGGGTCCCAAACCTAAATAATAAAGAATTCCCTCACCTTTCCTATATAAACCCACCCAAGATCCCACTTCCTCCTCACTCAAATCCCTTGGAGTTCGTCCAACCTCTGCCCTAATATCTATAGAATCATCTCAAGGTGCCCCAAGCTCCCATGAAGCCTCTCACAAGCCCCTCTCTAGCCTTTGGAAGCACACTTCCAAGTAAGAGTTTTTTTCTTCCTTTCTCATTTTTGTAAATTTTCTTTAAGTTGTTTTTCCCTTTTAATTTCAATTATGAATGTTGGGGGATGGTTTCGAACCTCCCACATACTGCCCTTTTATTGTTTTAATGATGGGAGAACCCTTTCTCTCTCATTAAAATCCTCCCATGTACACCCGTTACAATGCCGAAATTCAGAAAGGAACTTCTCTCTCTTCTTTTACATTCAAGCAATACTTTTGTATCATGAATCTAAATTCCTTTTCAATTGTTGGTACATGTATCTATATGACCTCATTACTGTCCATTACATGTAAATATGATGAGGAACCCCTTTCTCTCTCATCAACCATTTTTTATGAATTCTTATGTCACGCCGTTACGCTGCCGAAATCGCACCGATTTTCTAAGCCAATGTCATTGTGTAATGAATACCATGCCCATTTCTCCATCAAGGGTATTCACCTTTATGCACATTTACTTATTGATTATAAAGTTTCATGTATGAATTCCAAATTCCCTTATCTTGGAATAAATTATTATGTTTTATGAATCCATGTTTTATGATCTATGTGGCACACTTATGCATGAAATGAAATGTTTAAGAAGGGTGCACCCTTATAGCGCTCCAATGCATTGGGTAAATTATAGTATCATGATACGTCATGTGCAATGAGTGTTGAATCATGCTAATTCAAGTGCAATGAGGGTTTACTCGTGCTTCAAGTGCAATGAGGGTTTACTCATGCTCCATGTGCAATGAGCCTTTGCTCATGCTAATTCAATGTTAAGTGTTGTTGCCACATTTCCATGTTATGATTATCATGCTTTATCATGCCTTTATGTTCATGTTTCTCTTATTCTCTATTGATATGCCTATTGCCTAACATGTATTGTACTCCTCATGTTATTCCATGTGTACTCCCTTACTGGGCTTTATAGCTCACACTTTTCTTATGCATGTCCTCAGGTTATCCCATGCAATGCTAAGTACGAAGGAATGTAGTGGTCATGTAAAGGAAGTTTTCAATAAAGATGTTGTATTTTCATGTCTTATGTTTTTATGTAATGATCCTAAGCCCCAAAGACACTAAACCTCTCGATCTTCTTTGTTGTATCAAGTGATGTTTTATGTAATAAAGCATGTTTAAGTTGTAATAAAAAGTAGGGTTGTCATATAATTCCACTTTGATATATTATATCTTGAATCAATTTTTATTAATGATATTTAAAGTTTCATTTGATTTTATTTGTTTCATGGGGCTTACAATTAAAATGAAACCCCAACGTTAAGGGTTTATTTCACAATATCATCACTATTTAAAATTATTTATTTTAAAGTCTCACCTATGGAATATTTCTCTCCAATGTCCATGTTTTCTATTTTTTTTAAAAAATGTTTTTACTATTCTTAAATTAATTTTTAAATTACTTTTTACCCTTGTTTGATTTTTTATAATTTTTTTTAATATAAATCTTCCTATCATGTTCCAAACAAGGTTATTTATAAATTTTCTTATAAAATTGTGAAGGATTTTTTAAACTTATATGGAATGAAAAAAATTTACCACCAGTATAATGAATTAATTATTTGAAGCTTCCTTTATAATTTTACAAGGTTCTTTTTAAATGAAATTATTTCATTATTATGTGCACAAGTTTTATATTTTAAAAATTACTTTCAAAGTAGAAATGGTATTTTTCTCAAGAAATATTCCAATAATATCTTTAAGGTATATTTCATCTATGTAAAAAAAAGTTTTTGAATATTATTTTTATGATGAAAACAAATAAAACCGTTAATCATTTTTCCTTAGATGGTTTTGATCGGTTTTTGATTGGGGAAATTATTGATATTCAATATGACTAGTTTTTTCAAAATGGGTAGTTATTGATTTTATTCAGTCATGTTGATTCATTTGTATTATTTATTTATATGAGGAATTAATTTGACTTAGTAAGTTATGGGTAGGGACCAATATATCACCTCAATGAATTGGTATGTCTCTTGAGACAAACTAGATATTGTTTTGGATAAGTCCTTACCCATTTATTAGATGTTGGAATGATGTCTCAAAGATATTAGTTTTTGGCATGAATCCTTAATGGTATTAGATTTCGGTACAATGAATTAATGATATTATACGTCTTTGAAACAAACCTTGATAGTATTAGATTTATTATAATAAACCCTTGATGATATGTTTCAAATGTTCAACATTATACATTCCATAATTATGAATTCATTTATTTGTATTCCATGGAATTATTCAATTTGTTAGAATATCCATGGTTAAGTTTCATGCTCATGTGATGATTTAAATTGAATTATTTGATCATAATTTATTACTTCCATATTATACTGAAATTATTTATTAAATTTATAGCATTTAAGTTATTTAATTTTCTATATTGTTTATGTATTTTTTATTCATATATTCTACTGTATTCTTACTCTTACTGAGAATATGAGATCACCCATTTCTTATGCTTCCTTTCCAAGGATATGAAGAATAATATTTTGAATGTGTTTAAGGATATATATTATTTACATATGTTATATTCATTGTTTAATTAACAATAGAATAAGGCTACTGTGTATGTATCTAGTTATTTAAGAATACTAAACTATTCTGTCCTTCAAGATGCGATTACTTGTATCATAGGCCAATGTAATAAATTAACTATAGAATCTAGGTACTAGGGATTGAGTATTTACTATTCTAAAATGGTGGGGTTTATAAATATATGGATTCAAGATTACTCATATGGAGTTTTTTCCATATCATATAATTCAAAAACATTAAATGAAGTGTTTATGTTCCTTATGAATGTGATGCATTTGAATATGTGGAAATATCTTTAACTTCTATATTTGGGTGTGTAACACAATTTTTTAGTTTTTTAAAGAGTTACACATAAATATGGTTTGAACATATTGATTTAGTGGAAGGGATAGGATTAAAAACTAAATTACTAGAATTATGAAAACATAAAGGAAATAACATTAGATATGACAGTGAGATTAAATCCCCTTTAAATAGTAAGTGTGAGATTCATTATAAATTGGAAATTTTAAATACCTAAATCATCCAATCAAGAAATTTAAAACCACACTGTAGTGCCCCTATATTGTCTTATGTAATACAAAAATTTAATGAGTGACACTTGATTATAATATAAGGAAGTTTCATGACATAGAGGGGTTCCCATGGATTTTCCTATGTTATATCATTATTGATGTTTTATTTGGGTTACACTTAGATAGGAAACCCAAAGGGTTGGGATACCATAAGAATAGTGTTGAGTATTATCTATATAATGAATATAGATAAATATTTGTCCACTCAAATGTCCAATAATCACAACCATTTCAAATGGATTGATATCATACCTAAATAACTAAAGTGATGGGTTTTATTCCATAATAGGGTCGTTTATTAGTAAAATATAGATCTTTTACCACTAAATAGATATAATTTATAGTTTCACAATTTTTAGTGGGAGTAAAATCATTAAAATTCTATGATTAAAATATATGAAACATGATAATCATCTGATAAAAGATTATATTATAGATAATATCATAATAATCTCCATAAAATTTAACTTTGAGATTAATCCTTTAAAATAGAAGCTCAATTTATGCAACACCTTAGTCTGAAAACATAAGAAATGTTTTTAATATCAGATTCTATGTGTTAGAGAAACATCTTACCAAGTAACCATGTGTTAAAATCATTTAATAGATGAATATATATGTTTATGAAAGTATAAAATTATTCAATTATGGTTTCAAATTAATTAGATATAAAATAATCTAAGATATTTTAGTATCATATCATAAATACTATTGGGTATTCCAAATGATATTTAATATGATTGAATATGATAATGAATAAATAAAAATAGAGGTTTCCTCAAAGATCTTTATGGTTAAAGAATCCATTTTATTATCATCTATGGAAAGTTTTTTAAAATATTAATGATTTAAAGAAACATTTAGCTTATATTTTCAATGTTTTGAGAATAAATTAACTAGGAATTTTATGTCTATGTTTTGGTACTATGTAGATAATAAAAGTGGGTAAAATTTCAAACTAAAATAATAAAATTTAGTCGGTGAGTCTAATAATGTTTCTTAGAGAAGTTATTTAAGGTTATTTAAATCCTAATGGTATTATCAGGAATAACTAATGGTTCCATAGGATGGAATTGTTTAGGATATCTAAATGGGTATTTTAAAATCCATTTAATGTTCATTTCAGGTATCCATGTTATAGAAATTATTTCTTTAGTTTTGAAGGGTATATGAGACCAAATCTATAATTAATTTTTTTATGAATATATAAGAGTTTAAAATCAAATAAATAGTTTAAAATCAAAGGAATAATTTATAGATCATGTAGTTTGAATAATAGTGATGAAACATAAAATTGTTATATAAATTATTTGAATTTAAAGGAGAATAACAAGATATTATGGATTTAAGTAAAGGATTTTTATCTTTATCTCATTTCTATTATATGATAAGAGAATTTGTTTGTTAAAATTTTTTGTTATAAACCTGTTAATATGAATAATTGAATACATATTGTTTTTGATTCATTAAATTCTATAACATATTTTGAAAATGAGACAAGGATAAAAAAATTTATCCAAGGAAAATTATTTATCTAGTTGTTTTTTAAAATACATGGTAATGTGTTCCCACAACCCATAAATGGTACATTTTAATAAATTATTATTATCAAAAGAAAAATGACCCAAACACATAGAATACCATATATGATATGGAATAAATAGTTTATTTATTAAATATTCCTTCTAAAAAGAAATAAATGTTATTTCCTAAATGCAATGAAATTTGTGTATCTTCACATAATATTATAAGAAGAATATAAAGTATAAACAGTTCAGTTGAAGAATTCTTGAACTTAGAGAAGTTCAAAGTTAATAACAAATGATTACACTAGTCTAAAGTCAAAATAATTTCCCTTTAGTATCCTAAACAATTTAGGATATGTGATAGTAAGGAAAAATTCAAATGTTTCATCTAGTTACAATAGAAAGTGAATACCTCTACTTTCTAAAGGATTATTCTATCCAATTTATAAAGTGAATTTTACTTAATATCATAAAATAGTTCAGGATATGTTGGTAAACACAAATGTAAAAGGTTATGATTAGTTACCATATCAAGGTAAATGTCACTTTATCCTAAAAATGTTTAGAATGATATAGTGAATAGTAATATAAATTATTACATTATTATTCTAGGAAAATGTTTGTTTATATTTGTTCCAAGGATGATATTGATTAACTTAAAAAGATTTCTAAAAAGGAATATAAGTTGACATCAAAAATTTTTATGATATGAAGATAAAGATTTTGAATATGTTCAAATAGTTGAATATTAAGAATATGCTTCCTAAATCTCATCATTATTCAAATTGGATTACTTTATAAATTTTACTCACTAAAGAGTTATTGGGATGGTTTTATCATATAGTCACATATATATGTTTTTGTAAATATATATAGATGTAATGAGTTAACAAAAACTAGAAAGTGCAACAAATATTAGGGTGATCTGGAAGTATAACTATCATATATGATATTTTAGATAGGTTCTTATGCATGGTTTTATTAAGTATTCTTAAAATATTTTAAGAATATAAACTGTATCACATAAAAAAATCCCCAAGTTATCTTTATTTCACATTGGATCCATAAATGTATATATATATACATTTCATGATGTTTAATTATAATTGACTTATAAAATTATGACTTTGAGTTATCCCTAACCGATGTTCATGATGGATTATTATAGGTTATGAAAAAATGTTAAGGTTATTGGGAGTATGATTCTTGTATATAGATATTAAATACTCTAATGAGACTCAAAATATGTTTTTTAGTAGATGAAAAACTAATTATATGACTTGGATTTTCATACATAATATATTTGGTATACAAGGAGTACATAGATCATATTTGGGTCCTTAATACTTGAGGTTGGTGAAATAATTAGTATGAGAACCTTTTTACATTGATAAATTACTTGCAAAAGCCTAAAATGACTTAACCAATATGGGGGTGGTTGGGTATGTTTCTGATCATGTAATCAGTTTAATATTAACCAAGATGGGATTTTTTTCTTGTATGATGAGTGTAACATCTAGGAAATTGACTGAGATAGGCCAAGGAGTGTGTAAATGCACCTATATAGCACATATGATGTGTTTATCTATTCATAAAAGGGGAAATACGACGTTATTATCTATTAAGGTGAATGAACTATGATGTATTAATCAACCATGTCTATCTATACTTAGAGAATTAGGAATATATGAGTTGGTTACATGGGATTAACATGCTCTATATCCCATAGTCACTTGATGTCTTAGAAAAATGGAAAATATGAAAATGTACATGCATTTGATATAACTAGTGGATATAGGTATATATATATATATATTATTGATAGAGATATCTATAAAACCATTTATAGATTGAGTAGAATTTATTCTTTTCTAGAGGATTATCCTTGATTATATTTATAGATCCAGCTATTCATATTTGTTCTCAATTCTATAAAATCCCATAGGGTCACAATTTTTAGTTGATTGAATGGGGATTGAGTTTAACTCATAGGTATTCTATAATTTTTTTTTTAGATTTAATCTGAAAAGAGTTTCGGATGGGTAAGTTATTATATTTGATGTGATATGAAGTGAAGTTAATGATAGTTTTCTAAAAATAGATTTTGGTATATATCCAAAAGTATTTTTGTATATTATTCCAAAAGTTATTGTATATAATATAATATAAGGCTGAATGGAACAATTTATTAAGGCTTTATTTAAAGTGGGAGATTAAAAGGAATATTCCATAAAGCCAATATTGAAACTAATGAAATTTTGGCACAACTTATGTTTGGAATACGACATGCATGATATGTATGAACATTTAATCCAATAATATTCAAATATAATATCTTTAAATGGTTCATTTTATATGATAGAATTCATAGGGTATTAAATTCATATAATTCATGAATCAACTAAGGCATTAAAGATATATTAATGTATTAGATGTATGAATTGATCAAGGTATTAATTTATGTGTTATAAACACACGAATTAATGAAAGTAATGTATTTAGGACTATATATAGGCAATTTCCATGTGATGTGAATAATAGATGTGTTTTAATAGTGAAAAAATATATTCCCTTCATCCATTTATCTCTTCATATTTATCTATTGTGATAAAATCACTATCATGACGTGGAGAAAGATTAAATACCATTGGAACATTGGTTGATTCAACTTGACATATGGATGCCTTCAATGGTGGGAGTACATCATCTATCACTCAAGAGATCATTATAAATAACATCAGATTAAGATCTTGTTTTTGTAGAGGAATATTAAGTGCATGGTATACATGTTTTATAGGTTCTTCATTTCTAGGATTTACACTACTTTCACTTATTCTTGAATAGAGATATTAAGAATGTATTTTTTATCTTTTATTATTTAAAAATAATTATTTTTACCATAATAATACCTTCACATATAGTGATGTTCCTCTATTTTTGGGATGATTTTATAACATGATCTGATAGTGGTTTATTGTGGTTAGGTTTTGAGGAGGTTTCCTTCAATTTTAGTGTTGGTTGATCATTTTTCTTCAATTATTTCCCAGATAATGTTGAAATTCACATCTTGAGGTAGGATATTCCTTAATTATTATTATTATGTGTCAATGTGAAAGTATCGATCTTTGTTTTCTTTATGTAGTTTTGGAATCAACATAAATGAAGATAATAACGAGAAATAAGAATAAATCAAAAAGGGATGTTGTGATCGCATGTGTTGATTCTATATTGGTGATGCCTATTGTCATTTTATAGATATTGTTCTATATTTTTTCTATGATTATTATTTTTTAGCATGATTGATTTTATTGAAATTGGTTAGAAAATGTAAATCTTTAGAAGATGAAATTAATATTGAAGGTGGAATGAGAATTTGATTATCATTCTTCCTTAACAATCTTCGAATATGAAAGTATTGATTGAAGAGTATTTATGTCTAATTCTTTAATTTTGTTGTGTATTGTTGGTATGTTTCTTGTTTTTTAAACCTATTCATAATAAATAAATTAATTTAAGATAGTAATAAAAGGTTGGTTATTGGAGATAATGTTTTTGGGATTAGCGACCCCATTCTTGTTTACTAAAGGATTGCATGCCTTAGAGTTAAGTCATTATTTTCCCCATGTTTTTTTGAAAATATTCTCTTAACATGTATGTGTGATCTAGGATGGTAGAGATTTTCTATGTTTTATGTGTGGGTTTTGGTATGGTTAGAATGGTAAGAAAGGGGTATATGACATAAGATTATATCATGGATTTCCTTTTTCCTTTTATTAAGTCATGTTTGATGAGAATAAATGGAATAGATTGAGATAGATTATTTTTTATTTTATAGGTTTTATGGAAGGATACCTGTTATATTGATGGAAAAAATATGATAGTTGGGCTTGTTCATCTTGCTTGGTGGTTTCTTTGGATGAATGATTTTCCTTGTAACAACCCGATATTTTATGATACGTATTATTTTTAATTTATTTGATGTCATGTGTTTTATGATACAACAAGATTATCGTGTGCTATACGCAACATCGTATTAGCTTGCAGTATACACAACACTATTCTTAGATTGTGCTACACCCAATTTCAAGTTCGTTTGATAATAGTCATTCTACGAAACATTGAGTATATATATATATATTCAATGTATAGATGAAAAATGGTTGGATTCTGTTATAAAAAAACAACAAAGAAGTCTTGCACAACACACAACCCTAACTTGGCTTGCATTACACGCAATCGCGAACTTCCTCGATAGCGTGTGTTGTATACAATACCGAGTTTCACTAAACAACGATATGATATTAAAATATTATTAAAACTAGCCGTTATGAATAGTAATAACCACTTTTTGAAATTTTGTAAATTTCATCTTTCAAAATGGACTTCATTTTTGGATTCTGAATATCGAAATTAGCCTAGGGTGAGATTTTGGTATTTTTCTGAAAACTTTCAATTTTTAATGAATAGTGAAAACACTGGGTTACTATTTAAAAACCGAATTTTTATTTAAATAATTATTTATTTTATTTAAATTTATTTTAGGTAAAAATTGATAAATAATACATTTATAAGTTCAAAGTAATTCTTTGGAGTCATTTTATAATAATTTTAGATATATAAAAATTTTATCGAACTTTTCACTGTCTTTTACCCACCTCCTAGGAGAATTTGCAAATTTACATAAAACTTAATTTTACCGCTTTTGTGAATGTAATTTCAAAAATCCAAGAGACATGGTTGATGTCAGTAAGTAAAATGTGGTTCAATGAGATGAAAATAATTTTTGGTGAATAGTAACTTTTTATTTTTATTTACCACGGTTAAAAGTAAATAGGGTAATTAAGGGTAAAAATGATATTATTATTACCCTAACACATGTCCTAATTCTATTGGATACGTGTAATTCGACCAAAAACAACCTTAGGAATAAAATATGACCATTTAGGCCCACATGTATTAGATTAGGACATTTAATATTAATTTATTTAAAGAGGGGTTAAAATAGTTAAAATCAAAGTTTAATAAGTAAATAATTTTTAATATAGGGTTATACATAAGATAAATTAGACTATAAATATTAATTAGAAATCTAAAAATATTTCCTACATAATGATAGTTTATTTGTAATTTTTCGACATTAAATAATTTAATTTATTTATGACACAATGATGATGCAATAATTATCTTATTAATGAAATGTTGACATAATCTATGTTATAAATACCCAAATAAATGTAATTTTAAACTTTTTATGAATTAAAATAATTTTATAAGTTAATATGACATGTCAGGATTTATTTAATTATCTTTGGTTGAAGTAATAATTCCATTATGAGTTTCAAAAAAATCAGCTATTGAATAGTGTCAAAACTGACATAAAATAGTTTTTAAAACAAATATTATATTATTAATTGTTATTTTTTTCTTAAAAATCTACGGTTTGGCCAAATTACTTAGATAATGTTATATATATTAATAATAAACAACTTGGGGTTCGTTTGGCTTGTTATGGTAAGTTTATTAACCTTATAGTGTAAGAAAACAAAAAGACACAGTAAAAGTAAAATTATTTAACTTAAAGTTAAATCTAAATGATAAGGTTAAAATAGAACCCTAAACTTGTATAAATTATATTGGATGAGATTATTTCGACCCATCCCAACCTTATCTTCTAAATAAATCAATTTAGAGCTATTACCGAATATGACTTTATAATAAAATAATATTTTTAGTTTTTTCCAAAGGTTCCCCTCTCCTCCCTTATAAAAGGGCACCTCCTCCCTCTCTTCCTCACACCACTTTGAGCCTTCAAGCTAGGAAAAACCCTCCCAAATTCACTTCTAAACTTCAATAGAAACATCCTATAGGTCCTGGTCTACTTCAAAGACCAATCTTAGTGCCCTAAGAAGAGGTTTCAAAGAGGCGTATCGAAGAAGAGGTAATATCCGTTACCGATTCTTTCAAATTTATTTCTTGTTATACCTCCTCTTCTTTAGTTGTTTAATTATATTGTAATAAAATAAGTATAAATAATATACTGATATGTTATTATAAATATGAAACAACCCTATTTCACCACCTATCCATCCTATGGAAAATGAAATCACCGCGCATGCGTACGTACGGAATACCGTCTCCACGCCATGGTGTAATATATTTTTCCACCACCACCTTACTTGGATGGGTATAATGGTGTAATGAATAAATACATATGATTATTATAATATCATAATGATTCTATGATATTATATCATTCAATCCAATTCAATTCAATAAATATCAGAACGATATCATCGCTCGTGCGTACGTACGGATTACCATCTCCACGACGCGATGAGATTCATTTTCCATGTTAACAATTCACGAATGATTGTAAAGTATATATAATAAGTAATCATGAAATATATGAAATAATAATTCTACTGGATTTATGTATATATAAATGTATTTCATATACTTAATTCCATTCAATTCAATAAGGAAACGAAAACAGCGTTCATACGTACGTACGACCTACCATCTCCATGAACGGTGTATTTCATTCCATTTATCGATCTATTATATATATGTATATTCTGAATATATATTATATATAAATAATGTTTTATATTCTGGAATTAAGTAATCATGATCTACGTAATCATATGAAAAATTACAAGTCAAAACACGGACGACAAATGAAACGATTTTACCCAAAACGCTCTTTAACATGGAATTTACAAAAGAATGGGTAATATAAAGTCATAATTGAACCATACATGATATCATAACAATGAATATGATTCTATAATAAGTAAATGACATTATTTAAATCATTATATAGGAGGTTCAGATCCATACGAAGCATATTAGACCTAAGGAAATGGATAATTTTGCAAATCCCATTTTTATCTGAGATTTCTTATTCATAAGTATTTACTGGGTTTATTTCTATCATCAATTTCCATGTTTTATAAGTTTTTTCATGTATGTTTAATGTCCTTTTTACCATTTTTTACTTTTACTACATGGTATGTAAGGAATCTTTCTTTTGTTTACGTTACGAGGTACTTTTTTGACTTTTCCGGCAAAAGTACAAGAAGAATGTTTTTTTTAACTTATATGGCGTGAACAGATTTTTACGGTTTTATAAAACCTTATTTTCATGAATCTTTCTCCAAATAATTTCATGACTATTTTCAACAAAAATATATTTCTTTTAAAATTGCATGACGTTTTGTGAAAAGAAATTGATTTTGAAGAAGAAAGGATATTTTCCTCAAGAATTCATTTCAAGTGTTTTATCAAAACCATTTTCCATATAAAATGACATTATTTCATATGTGTATGTTTCAAGTATAATGTCTATATGATTTACATGGTTTCAATTTTCTTATTATGAAATGATATCCATTTCTTTTATATTGATTATGTGATTATGGAATGATGTTTATGAAACTCATTTTATTCGTTGGGTTATTATGAATGATGTATGTTTATTTTGTGGCACAAGTAATAATGATTTCATTATGAGATGGGTGGGACCTATATCTACCTCCAATGCATTGGGTAAAGATTTATATCTCATGAGATAGACATGGCTAGAACGACAGGTTAATCCAGTTCAGTGTTACAGGACTGAAACGAGGAGTGAACTCGATTCAGAAAGGGACTTTGTCCACTAAGATGGTCTTGGAAGCAATGAATTGGCTACTATGGAAATAATAACAAGTGCTGAATGGTTGACACAATTACATGTTTTATTCCCCTAATATTTTATCGTGATTGATGTTCCATTATGATATATGCCTTACGAACTTCCACGATTTATGTCTTTGCTCAATATTTTGATGTTTAAATTTCATGTTCAAGTTTTTGCTTCCAAATGTTTATGTATTTTTTTATGTTATCTATATTTTCCCTTACTGAGCATTTGAGCTCACCCTTTTTATTTTTTATTTTCCCCAGGAAATAAATAAAGGTTTTAGGTAAGGAAACAAAAAGGGGAAGATCATTATGGGATTTGTTGAAGATATTTCAACATGAATTGAAGTTTATATTCTGAGTTTCCAAAGACACTAAACTATTACGATCCTTGTGTCTGTTTTTGTTATGTATTAAGTATTCCGCAAATGTAATGAAATTTCCATGTACATCAGGCTTCCGGTCTCTATAGTTGGTATTAGAGGAAAGTTTTAGTCAACCTTTGGAAACTATAATTCAAAAACTATAGTGAGATCCCTAGTGATATTTCTAAGGTATGTCTAGGGATGTCCCTAAGGTTAAGTATAAGTATAGGTTATGGTCCTAGAATTATAGTAAAGGTATTATAATTAAACCTAAGATGTTAGATGTAGAAGGTACTTCCCCTTGATTATGTTATTTTCCTTGTATGATTTTTGCCTCTCACATAATTCTTTTTCTATTTTAGTCAATGGAGGGAACCAGAAGGAATTCGGTTAATATTGAATCCAATGGACAAATTGGTGACTATGAGCAACAAAATTGCATAATTCCAAGAGAGAAAGATATAGTGATTATGCCGAATCAGTCATCGTGATATATTATTAACAAGGTGATATTTAGTGGTATGCCTAATTCATCAAATAAGAGGAAGATAGACTTTTATGCATGTTCACATGTTGAGGAGCATAAATAAAGGAAGATTGAGATTTCTAAAGAAGGGAAGAATAACCTTAAGGAATAACTAGTACACCAAGATTGGCCTATAAAACAATTACAATGGGGTTCTTAAAGAGGGAATTTCTTCAATTATAAAATAATTAGTCCTTAAAACCAACCACCTTAGTATTATATATATTTTTATATTTATTTTGACATGTGTGGTCTCTCCATCATGTGTAATTGACCCTTTTTTAAATTAATTAATCATATATTTTATGACTATATATATGGTGTCGAATCGAATAATGTGCCAAGTCCATAAAGGTTCAAAGTTTTAATTATGTAAATGTGTCTTATGAAATATAAATATATAAGGGTGTTATTTAAATGACATTTAATTGAGTGAATAAATTTATAAGGCATAAAGGACCTTAATATAGGATCCTTAGTGACTCTCCTATTTAATTTGGCCCACTATAGGTATATTTAATTTACTTTAGTTTTTTAGTTGATTCAATTTAATTAGGTTTATTTAAATTCAATTATAGTCAAGTTATATTAAACTAGTTATTATTTATTTTTTCTAGTTTGATTTGATTGTGGTTGTGTATCTTTAGCTCAAGTGAATATGGTTTGGTTTAATTTCATTTGCTTCAATTTGGGATAGATGATTCAATCTGGGTTAGTTTGGTTCAAATCAGTTCTATTTCATTTGGTTCAAATTAATTATATTTTTTGTGGTTCAAATCAATTATATTTGGTTTGGTTTGGTGTTATTTGATATGGTTCAGTTCGATTTTTTTCAACTTGGTTCTATTCAAGTTGAGTCATTTTGGATTGTTTTAGTACAAATATTCTCCTTTCTAGTTTGGTTGATCATGTTGGATTAGTTTAAATCAATAATATATGATAATGATTATTGATAAAATGTGTCTAACATTGGAGATGTGTATGAGTAATCTGTCTAAATTTACAAGTCATTAGGTAACTTTAAAAGAACCAATTGGACTCAATGAGTCATCTACGTTTAATTGATTTAAAGTGGTATATGAGACATTAATGTTACATTTCAGTAATATGTGTACATATTATTTAATTTTTCATATGAGTAATCTAAACTACATCTAATACAACCCTTTAAGTAATTTTTATAATTTTAAAGGTTAATAACCAATTATTTATAATTTAAATTCCAAATAAGAAAGTCATATCAAATGATTCTTATGTCATGATTCCATGATCAAAATATCATTATCCATTTTATATCCATTATTTAAGCTAGGATTAGATAAATCTGGCATGAGATGAGTTGAATGGATTCCTTATTTAATTAAACATGGAATTTCAAATGAGAATATATAAAAACCAATATTTGTGAACAATTTCTATAATAATTTAGTCTATTATTGATATTTTTTTAAAAAGGTTGGGGCCGAAGCCTCATTTATTATTAAAGCAAAGAAAAGACCACTTTAACTAGGTAGAGGGAGACCCATTACATAGCCCATAGTCCTAGTGGTAATTTATCCCATTCCATGGCCCGTAGGACCATGTTTTTGGCCCAAGGCCCATTCTATGAATAGTACTGCTACAATACCACACTGCTACAGTACCACACAATACCCGCCTCTACTACAACCGATTCTTAATATCTTTCTATGTGTTTTTAATATAAAAAATGATATTTGATTATGTCTATAAGAATGATAAAGAGTATCTTCCCTGGGAGAAAATGTGGATCAATGTAGGATGAATAATTAAGAAATATATTAAGATTAAAATTTATAAATTATTGATTAAATGAATATAGAAATAAAATATGAATATATATTTTTAGTTATTAACAGAATTAAATATCAAAATGGATTTGTGATCCTTACTAAAAATTAAATATAAGGATGTTGTGTTGTTATCTATGTTAGATAGACATAAGATTGATTCTAGAGTAATTTTTTATAATTTTATGCTAAAATAGGATTTTCCAAACCTAAAAATGTTTCAATTGTTTAAATTTAAAATAGAAATATAGAGATTGGACTAATCTAACTGGAACCAAAATGAAAAAGAACAAAAAATAATGAACAAATCCAAAATTGAATATAATGAACCCAACCCAACCCAAACTGATCTGAACTAACCCAAATAGGCATGAACCAAATATAAGAAACCCTAAATCAAAACAGATTAATCCAGATCAAAATAAATTAAATTCCCACAAAAAATGATTCTTCCATGGTGTTTGGAGAAAAAAATATAAATGAAATAGATGGTTTAAAGAACACATGAATTATTTTGAACCCACTAATTTAATATTGAAGATGAATTAAATAAAATAAAGAAGATATAAGAGATCATTGTGTTATCATTTGGTAATAAAGTGGAACACCCACTACTGTTAGGGTTAAGAATAGAATTCTATAGGAGGAGGGGAGGGGCTCCCATGTTGGGTAAATGGGGAATATCTATGCTAATTTTTTTTAAAAACTATTGTTATAGATAAAAATTATCCCAATATTTTTTAAAATGTTGGTATCTGATTCATATAAAAAACATATCCCAATATTTAGGCCAAACTATTGGAATTGAGCAGGCTATAACAACATTTTTTTTTCAAACCATTGGTATAGTCTCATGGGTATAGCCCAAACATTCAGTAGTGTTTCTTATAAGACCTAGAAATTATGAAATTATGAATTTAACTATGCCACCCATTATTTTGAGCTTACTATAACAAGTTTTTCTATGATATTTTGGAGACATTTCCTCACTAGGATCACGTTATGGTATACACATATCAGAATAAATTGAGGTATATATTCTCCTAGTATGATTTTAATTTATAGAAATAGTGGTGGTTATAATTATTACAAGGTTATGAATTAATATTTTCTATTCCCCAAGGAAAGGGAATATTATTTCTACTGTGTTGAGAATTAAGTCTTGTAGTTATACTATGCTTGAGTCTGTTGTTTTTTAGTGGATGATGGAGAAAAAATCTATGATAAACCATGATATGGGCATAGTTGATGGTAAAGGGTGTATTTATCATATTATTGTGCAATAATATTTGGTTAAACTAGTCAAGGAGTCCCATCTGGTGGATTCAGAGGTGGAGGTTTCGCAAGATTGAGTTGTCTATGGAAATTATCTTGAGGAATGGTTTGAGGATAGTCATAATTGAGTGTTATTTTAGGGGAGGCACATCATATCTCTGATTATGTATGATGGGGTTCCCCATGATTTCTATAGTTTTCCCTTGGTCATATATATCCTATTGTGGATAATATGTATAATTCATTGGAATTTTAGTTTTTATGGCCAGGAATGAAGAGATCTATTGTCGAGTTTTTCACTCAATTTCCTAAGGGTGAAGGTTGAGTATCATGTTCGTAGTGGATTGCTTCATCCACTTGATATTCCCTTTTAGAAGTGGGATACCATCTTGATGGACATTATCATTGTTTTTCCATAATATATGAGAGGAATTATTCCTATATGGGTGATCATGGACTACTTGATGAATTCATATCACTTATTATAAATTAAGGAGTAAGGCCCAACAGAGTTTTTTTCCAAGAAATATTTTTAAGTGGTGGAGAGGATTCATGAGTTTCCAAATATGTCCATATCTGATCATGGTCACAATTTTATCTCTTGGGTTTGGATAGGTCTCCAATGTTCTTTTTTTACTTCATATATACCTTGAAACCATTATTCATCCATAGGAATATGATCAGATAATACATACTATCTATACTATAGAGTACATCTAGTGCACATGATTTTTGGATTTTGGAGGTTTGTGGGTGAATCAACTACCCTTAGAGGAGTTTGCGTAACATAATAGTTATCACTCAACCATTGATGTTTCCCCACTCAAAGTCATTTATAGAAGACCTTTTTGATATCAATTGTGTAAAATTGTGGTTAGAGAGTTAGCTATTCTTATATTGGAATTGCTTTAGAGAATAACAGATAAGGAACATGTGATCCATGAGAAAATTAAGGAAGAACAAGATAACAAGAAGTTTTATGCTCACTATAATTGGAGACATATAGAGTTTGATTATAGAGATTATGTGTTCTTAATGATATATCATTTTTATTGGAAATGATGTTTTGTTCATGGGAGTATGATTTATCCCAAATTTTTAGACCATTCAAGGCGTTTTAACATGTTGTAACCATCATATGTATATTAACACTTCCCTAGAAGATGATATGGATTTATTACATCTTTCATGTGTTTCATCTTAATTGGTATGTTCATGATGATTCCCACATTATCTGATGGGATGAGATGTATGTTGAAGATAATGAGATATTTGAGGAGTAACTAATTAATATCTAGTACCATTATAGGAAGGTGTTTTTTAGGCATGATACCAACTTGGTTCATGTCTCATGGTGACATTGTGTCTTTTGGGGGTGAACATAGGAGAGAGAGTCACATATTTAAAATCAGTCTCTTGGTTTTTTTTTTATTTTTGATTTCTATTGAGATGCAATGTATGAAATTTTCTTATTTTATGAAATTATTGACGTTTTTTGTGTTTTTTGATCATTTCTTATGATGTTTATATGGAGTTCTATTATAGGTAGATCCTTGATAGGTATCGCATAAGGTGCCTTTTTAAATCAACCTTTCTCTTTCCTTCATTGGATTTATTTTAATTCTCAAGTGTGGGAATTTTTTGAGAGGTATCATATGAAAGGGAAAATATTTTAAAATCCTCCCCTTTTTATTTTATTGGGTATTAATGTTGTTGAGAGGGATATTCAAGGAGTTACAAGTGGGAGAGATGAGTATTAGTTTACAAGAGGGTTATAATGTAATGTTATTGGGTATAGTTATAGCCATGGTGATGTTAATTTGGGGGATGTGAGCATGGTGTGAACCATTTTGGGTTTATCATTTTTGGTGTATCATTTTGGATCCTGGGAATTTTTAGTTGGTCATGTGGTGTTTAGTGTACTATGGGGATAGAAACACCCATTGTGGCTATTTTGGAAGGTGTTTTCCCCAATAAGTTTCCCTATACGAAAAGGGAAAGGTCTCCATGATGACGTGGAGGGTGTGGTTCTACTAGGGATCTTGAGTGTTTCCCTATGTTAAATGAATAGAAAGAAAATTACCAAGAATATTTTTTATGGCGATTCATTGAGATGAAACGTTTTGTAGGTATTAATGAAAAATGAGTTGGGTCTCACCATGTTGTAGTATTGGGAATGATGAGTTAAAAAAACTAAATATTGTTCCCTATTCCATGGAGAGTGGACATCGTGGCTATCATAGTGGTTAAAACACTGTTTTCTATACTGTGTTGAAAGGTGTGGTGATATTCAATGGTGTTTAATATGTTTTTTAAATGAATGAGTCTTGGTAGTTCAAACCATTTAAAATAAAGGAAAACGTAGATCTATTTCAACTAAAGAGAATGACAACGAAAGTGGGCTTTGCCACATCATGGTGGAGGCCATTCAGTATTCCATTATAAATATAGTATTTAGACTACCTTAGTTCTATTTTTATTTTATTCCTTTGAACCCTAGATAAACCCCAAGAGCTCCTATACCACTCTAACCATTTATCTTCTTAGGTAAAAACACTTATTCCACCAAGATCAAACTCACAAACTTAAAGGTACTATATATTATCTTCTTCTCTTCACATTCCTTTTTTATTTATTTTTTGAGGTTTTATGGTGAAGTTTCTTACGTTTCTATCTGAGTTCTGAGTTTGAGCTAATGATGGTTTACTATGGTTTGGTTTTTTATGAGGTTTCATTCATATTTTGAGGTGGTTGATATTTGTTCATATTCTATTTCATGAATAACTTTCAATGTTCCATATTGAGGTAGGGGATTCATTACTTCTACTTATTATGATTTGATTTGAAAGTATCATGCTTTAGTTTTTTGGCTAGCAATGGTATGAACCTAAATGATGATAATAACCATAATTTAGAATCAATAAAAAAAGGGATGTATGATCACATGTGTTAATCTTATATTGGTGAATCATGTTGTTATTTCCTTGAGAGTGTTCTATCGTTTTTCTATGATTTTTTTTATTTAGAATGATTTATGTGTTTAAAATTGTTTAAAAAACAAAATATCTAGTATAGATGAAATGAATAATGAAATAGGAATGATAATTTGATTTCTATTATTCATTGAAAACTATTGAATATAAAATTATTTCTCAAAGAATTTTTATATGTAATTATTATATTTTGTTAGATAATTATTACTGGTTTCTTACCGTGGATACCTTTACATAATGAATTGATAAATTCCACATGGTAATGAAAAATTTTCTTCCAAAAGGATAATGTTTATGGCTGAGTGAGACCATTATTTTTTGCAAAAGGACTGTGTGCCTTGGACTTATGGACTTGGGTTCCCCTTGATCTTGTGTGCTAAATGTATTTTGTTCCCATATATGTGTACTCTAGGATGATAGATATGTTCAGTGTTTTTTGTTTAGTTTTTTGTATGGATGGAATATTAGGTATGTGGTGGATGATGTAAGTTGAGATAATGTCTTACTCGTTTCCTTTTATTGAGTTGAGGACGATGAAAATTGATTGCATAAGATTAGAGTGTGGACTGAATATTTTCTAGGTTTTTGTATAAGTCTTGTTGGTTTTTTGATGGGTATGGGTTGAAATCTAGTCCTATCCATCATTCTTGGTGGTTAATATTGATGGTTGGTTTTCCAGAATTTTTTTTTCATGGATTCTAAATTACTATTGTTTTTATCTTAATGAAATATGATTAGGTCTCCATATAGTATCTTTATATGAGTCCTAGAATACCCAAATTATATAATAGTTAATGAATTAATAAATGAAACTGTGGGGAGGTGTTTATTGATGAAGGTAATGAAATATGTTAACTGAGAAACCTTGGGATAGTTGAAATTGATGCTCCAAGAGAATGGTATGGAAATATAGAAAATTTAATGTGAATTATAAATCATGTTGAGTTATATTGAAATGTAAATATTAGACTAGAATTTATAATGGAGTTTAATTACTGAGTAGTATGTTTTAATTACTAAATAATTTTTATTAATGATTTTTAATTTTGGTGTTTGTGTGAATGTATGAGATTTAGTTTCCTATAACTTAGGGGTGGAAGATGAGTGTCATGTGAGAAGATAGATATATCTATGACCTAGGTAGCCAAAGGTATCTAACACCCATAGGTATTAGGTTATGAGTGTTTTCCTTAATATCTAGGAAGGTGAGGGAATAGATGTTGAACATCACCCTCTTACCCATAATCCATTTAGTGTAGAATTATGTGAGGATGTATATAGGTAGTAATGGATTAATGTATGGGGTACATGTTTACATAGGGTGTGATGAATCTTAGTTTTACTATACATGTATGTGAATGATGTAGCCTCTTGAGGTTATAACACATACATATATCTAAATGTGGTGACTTATCTCCACCCAAGGTGTACATGAATGAAATATTGTTCTTTGAGGTATAATGTATGATACATGAGCTCTAATGGATTTTGAACATGCTATTGGTTATGGATGTGATGTGATGAGATATAATATATATGTACGAGGTGCAGTATGACATGAAGAATTGATGAGAGAACAAGACATTTGTTGTTGGGGTGTTATAGAGACAACCTAGTGGGGAAGTGTATTCTATGTGCCTTTATTATGTATATTATTTTATATAGATAATCTGAATTTTATGCATTTCATGGGGATCAATCCATGGTTAGGATGGGGTATAGTTTTACCCAATTAGATAACAAGTTGGTTTCATCTTTTTATTCACTGGGATTATTTTGGTTTATTCACATTTTTAGGAGAGGTTATGGGGAGTATCCTACCAAATATACCTATTTTGTCCCCAAATATATATATATATATAAACTATTTTTAGGTCCAAAATAATTGGATGGTGATCTAGTGGGGAATTAATAGCTCGAAGTGGGGTTTCTGAAGTCGTTAGAGTTCTTGATTTCAACTTAAGATTTTCTTTGGTATTACCAATTGTTTCTTGTTTTGAATGAAATTACATTATGTATTGGGATAACTTAATTATTTATTATTTGGAGGTTATTGGAAAATCTCTTCTTTTCACTTATCTTTAAATTTTTTCAAATATTATATTCCTCCCATTTGTATGCATTCTATACCCTTGGTGCTAGTATTCAACCCCTGACCTCATAGAGGTAGGATTTAGGGGTCATAACCATCTACACTACCATCCTAGGAGGGGTGAAAGTGGAGGGGGGAAGGTCTTGATAGGTGGTATGATATTTATAGAAGATATTGATATTGATAATTTTAGCCTTTCAGTATTTATAGTTACTTATGGTTTCTTTCCTTATGTAATTTTACTAATTATGTTTCAATTAGTTATCCTATAATATATTATATTTTATATTGTTTTATTCTACATTAATGAAACAAGTCATTATTCATTTTAGTTCATTATTTTGTGTACAAAAATCTATTAAACACTAAAGATTTATTTTATTGAAAATACATACTAAACATTTGGGGTGTTCTAATGTTGGTGGTACTGTTGAGTAGTATTAGATTAGATATAGAGCATAGATGGAGAAAACGTAGTTGTATAAAATTTTAGTGGTATACTTGGAATTTTGGTTTATTTTATTTTATGGATTTTGAATACTATTCTTCCACTAATAGTTTTCCTATATTAATATTGTTGTACGAAATTCATTTACTTGTAATATATAGGGAATTTACTATGGAGATTACATTTTTGGTAGATTTTACATTAACTTTTCCATATTTACACCTCAATCATTGATTATTAAGGGTTATTCCTCCCATATTTATTTAATTTAAACCCTCATATTTTGACACCAATCTCTATCCAATTAGAAGGGGTTTTGGATGTTTCATTCAATCCTATTGGTTACATGATAAGGGATGAAAATAAGGTTAGGTTGGGATATATTTTCTTATAATATTTGGTGTGAAAAAGTATTATATCCCTCAAAACATATTATGTATTTGTATTTTATTTTTGTTATGGGTTTATTTTTCAATATTTTATAGGTTTTTTATATTATTTTTACACCCCAAGCTTCCACGGTACGCTTCTCTTTGAATAATACAGTAGCGTGTGTTGTACGCAACGTCGAGTTCTAACATACACCACAACCAATCAAACTAGCCGTTATGAATAGTAATACCCACTTTTTGAAATTTTATAAATTTTGTCTTTCAAAATGGACTTCATTTTTGGATTTGGAATATCAAAATTAGCCTAGGGTGAATTTTTGGTATTTTTGTAGAAAACTTTCAATTTTTTCGATGAATAGTGAAAAACACTAAATTATTGGGTAAAACTGACTTTTTATTTAAATAATTATTTATTTTATTTAATATTAATTAATGTAAAAATAGATACATAATACCTATATAAGTTCAATTTAATTCATCGGAGTTACTTTAGAATAATTTTAGATATATAAAAATTTTCTGTAACTTTTCACAGTCTTTTACCCACCTCCTAAGAGAATTTGGAAATTCACATAAAACTTAATTTTACCTCAACTGTGAGAGGAATTTTGAAAATAAGAGAGACACGATTAATATAAAGGAGTAAAATGTGGTTCAATAGGATAAAAATAATTTTTGGTGAATAGTAACTTTTTACTTTTATTTACCACGGTTAAAAGTAAATAAGGTAATTAAGGGTAAAAATGATATTAATATTACCCTAACACATGTCATAATTCTATTGGAAAAGTTCATATCAACCAAAAACAACATTAGTAATAAAATATTATCATTTAGGTCCACTTGGATTAGATAAGGAAATTTATTATTATTTAATCCAAAGAAGAGTTAAAAGAGTTAAAATCAAAGTTTAATTACTAAACAATTTTTAATATATGGTTATACATAAGATAAATTGGATTATAAAAATTCATTAGAAAGATAAAAATATTTCCTATATAATGGTATTTTATTTATAATTTTAAGTAATTAAATAATTTAATTTATTTATGACACAATGGTGATGCAATAATTACCAAATTAATGAAATATTAAACTAATTGATATTATAAATATCCAAATAAATGTAATTTGAGACTTTTTATGAATTAAACTAATTTTATAGGATAATATGGAATATTATAATTTATTTAATTAACTTTTTTCGAAGTAATAATTCTGTAATTATTTTCACAAAAATCAAATTCCAAATAGTTTCAAAATTGACATAAAAGAGTTTTAAAAAAAATATATTATATTATCAATTTATATTCTATTCCTAAAAATCTAAGGTTCATACAAGAGACTTATATTATGATAGTTGTATCATTAATGGACCACTTTGGGGTCTCTTGGATGTATATAGTAAGTTTATTAAATATATAATATAAAAATACAAAGAGACATGGTAAATGTCCAACTAATTGACTAAGAGTTAAAACAAAACGTTAAGGTTAATAATGTGACCTAAACCTGTCTAAAATCTATTGGTTGAGTTGTTTGAAACCTATACACACCTAAAAATTTATATAATCCACTTTTGATCCATTAGAAACCGAATATAGATTTATTATAAAATAATATTTCTAGTTTTTCCAAAGGAGCCCCTCACCCCTCTTATAAAAGGGTACTCCCCCTTCTGACTAATTCACACCTTCAAAGCCATTTGGCTCGGCCAAAATCTACCCAAATATCCTACCAACTTCCCTCAATTCAAACTTGAGGCCTTAGTTTGATCAGAAATCCAACCTAAGGAGCCCTTTAGATCAAATCAAAAGGAATAACCTGAAGAAGAGGTAACGTTTTCACCACCCTCTTCCAAGTTCCTTTCTTCTTCAACTTCTTCTTTATTTTCTATTTCCATTATAAAATAATAACTCCAGTATATTTTATATACTGTGATTTTATTATAAATATAGTACAACAATATTTATTATTCTATCCATCCTTTGAATGACATGTCACTATACGTGCGTACGTACGGCTTACCGTCTCCACGTCGTGGTGTAATTGTTATTCAAAACATTATTATTTGGATGGGTATAATAATGAAGTGTTATTCATGTAAATAAAAAATATAACATGATATTGATTTTTTATATATGATATAATATCCAATTATATATTATTTTAATATCAAAAGAGTGATGTTGTCGCTCATGCGTATGTACGGACTACCGTCTCCACGAACACGATGAGATTCATTCCCCATCATATCCATTCAGGTCTAATTATCATTTGATGATTAGAAATAATTTCTAAGGACTTGATATCATTCTGGATATGAATAAGATACAACCTATCCATAACAAACATGGCTTATGTAATAAAACATATAAAAGAAAAGAGTAAATTAACACCCGAAATGACGATAATACTAAGATATTATTAACAAAGCAATGTTAAAAGATCATATATGATACCATATTAATGTATATGATTATTTTATAATTTAATAACAATTATTTGACCATTATACATGAGGTTAAACTACCCTTAACCAAGGAAAAGTACAAGTTAAGGGTTTATTTCACAATCTCTTCATTATCCGAGGTTGTTTATATGTAATTATATACTGGGACCTCTTTATCATCCACATCCATGATTCTTAAAAATGTATTTCAAATAATTATTACTATTTTAAAGACTATGGGATAAAGTCATTTATACACCTATTGACTTTTTATAAGAAGTTTATAATGGAATCTTTTTATCGTTTTCCAAACAAGGTCCTTTTTAACCTTTTCGACAGAATTAAGGTAAGAATGTATTTTTTAATTTATACGGCAGGTGCAGCTATTTTCTGCCACTATAAAATCGTCGAAGCTTCCCTTACAATATTATAAGAATATTTTAAAAGTAAATGTTTTATTTTATAATTATGATTCTTTAAATGATTTCAAAAAAAGTGATATTTCTCTCAAATAGTTTTGATTTCATCTATGTGAACATCCTTTGATGGATTTTAAGATTATTTGAATGTGATTTATTATGATACAAAAATTCTATATTGTATTGAAGGTTTTGTTATATGTTTGACTGTGGATGTGTTATTTTTATACCAATCATGGTTTATGTAGAAAGTATTGACATTTTTTGCTAGTTTTAATATGAATGTTTATGTTATGTTTAAACCTGTTCATATGAGGAATGCATTGGACTTAATAAGTGACAGGTGGAGCCTGCTATAGCTCCTCGATGCATCATTAGGTATCATGAGACAAACTAGTATCTAGGAACAAGGCCTTGACAAAATCTTATTTGTTGTCTTGGCACAATGCCTTGACAAAATCTTATTTGTATTCTTGGCACAATCCCTTGACTATGTTGTTATGATAGTCTGGCATTATGCATTCCATCATTATGAAAGTGGTTATTGATATTGAATGTGATTATTATATTAGTAGAATATCCATGTGAATAAGTAAATGGCATTATTTCATTTTATTTTTTCCATATTATGCAGGAGTTGAATATTAGAAGGCTTTTGTTTTAGTTATACATTACCCTAAATTTTTATGATTATTTAAGAAAGTTTCCGCTATATTGTTATCATTACTGGGCATCTATGCTCACCCCTTTCTATATTTTATTTTTCCCAAGATGTTAAGAAGTATTTTATGAATGAACTGTAGGGATAGTATAAGGGGATATGACTGTGGAGACAAGATGTTGTTGTAGTTTTCATTTTATGATGTAATGTAATACTTATGAATGTATCTAGAAATTCCAAGTCTAAAAAAATTATCGATCCTTCAAGACATGATATTTTGTGATCATGAAAATGTTATTTAATAATGCACCGACTCTGGGTAACTGGGGTCGGGGTGTTACAGTTGGTATCAAAGAAAATTTAGTACAAACCTTGTAAGCTAGATTTATATAAACTTTGATTAGAGCACATAGCCCTAAGATATACTTTGAGGATGAGTATAGGAGAAATTCCTAGAATTTTGGTATTGTATAGATTTTTTGAGTTTTCCAAGAAATACATCCCTATGTGGATACGAGCAGGATGAGGCGGCTCTAGCACAGATCCTAGGGGTAAAAACCGAAAACACCACTTTGATCTAGACTCGAACGGGAACTGGTGCATGACAATGGGCCTTGCTGCACTCTTGGTTACGACACTCCCGGGGGATATGCTTAGGATAACTCTCATTTTTTTTACAAACCATTATGAAGGGTTTATGAGTATATACTTCCTCAAAGAAAACATTTTTAGGATTATGGATTATATCCATAAATAGTTCAATTTATGTTTAGTATTTTATAAGTATGGAATTATGTATTTTGATTCTTAAACTGATCTAGTTTATGAAATTTTTTAGAAATGGCGCCTAGTGGAAGAAATGGAAACCGTATCAATGCACGCACTCCATGTAGGGATTTCCCTACTGCTCAAGATAATTATAGTGGAGTTGATGATATAACTAGTGCTGATAAGCTTATCACCATACTGGGACTACTCACTCAGGTTATGAATAATAACCTTACCCGTATGGAGCACCCTGATCCACAGTGTGGAGGATCAATGTTAGATTACTTCATGAGGCAACAACCACTAACATTCAATGGGAGTACAAATCCTTTGGTATCTGAGCAATGGATAAGTTCCCTAGTGAAAATATTTCAGGCTTTGGGGATTAGAGAAAGGGAAAAAGTTATCATGGTAGTTTACTGCCTCACTGGAGATGCTGATCAATGGTTGTCATTGATTCAAAACATGAAGGAAGATGATGGAGTATCAAATATGGAATGGAGGGAGTTCAAAGATCTGTTTTTAAAAAAATACATCCCTCGTGACCATCGAGCAGATATGGAAAGACAATTTCTGAGTCTGAGACAAAAGGAGGATGAGAATATCCCAAAGTATGAGGATAACTTTACAAGGTTTGGAAGGTATTCTAGAGATTATATACGTAACCCAATAAGTAATATTGATCATTTCTTTGATGGGTTTAAACCATTTATCCATCGAGCATTAGTCTCACAATCCTTCTCGTCATACAAAGACATTGTCTCATGTGCTATCAAGATAGAAAAGGAATTCTCTAAGCCTTATGACTTTAAAGTAAAGAAAGAGAAGAAGAGATTTTATGATCAATCTGGGAAATGGAAATAAGGGGATAAGGGAAAAGTTGAATATCCATCCTGTAGTAAATGTGGGAAGAAACACCCTGGTAATTTCTTGAATGGAATGGTAGTCTGTTACAAGTGTGGTGAAAAAGGACACCAAGATCGTGATTGCAAGGGGAAAAAAGAAGCTAACAATGTTCATGGCTTCAACTATAGGGATATGGGACATTATGAAAATGAATTTCCTAAGTTATAGGGGAACTTACCTCAGAAAAGGCCAATGGATCAAGGCCAAGCTCATGCTATAACTACAGCTGAGGTAGAAGCTCCGAAAGATGGGGTTGTAGGTAATTTAATGGTTTCCTCAAGTTTAGAAAATGCTTTATTTGATTATGTATAATCACATTGTTTCATATCTTCACAGTTTTCTAAGAATATTAGATATTTCCAATTTGATTTAACAAGGGAGTTGTCAGCCAAAAATCCTAAGGGAAGTATCATCGCAACAAAGTTTTGTGAATCAGTCCCCATTAGAGCACATAAATGTCCATTTTATCTGCTAATATCATCGTCACACCTATGATTGAGTTTGATATAATCCTTGGAATGGATTGGATTTCACACCATGATATGGAGATTTATTGTAAGAAGAAGGAGGTTATGATTTTTGATGATGATGATAATGAACAACTTATCTTTAGAGTAGAATTGTCACCACCTAATTCTTAACTAGATCCACCCCCAGTAGCTCAGCTAAATTCAATTATTGGGGAGGAAGAGAATTAAATGACTATGGGTGAGGAAAGGAATGTTCAAATAGAGGATGTACCTATTGTGAAAGAATATATAGATGTGTTTCCAGAAGATTTACCTAGACATACTCCAGAACGAGAAGTTGAGTTTTCCATTGATTTAATTCCTGGATCAAGGCCAATATCGAAGACACCTTATAGAATGGAAACTATATAATTAGTGGAACTAAAGAATCAAATAGAGGAATTGTGGAATAAGGGATTTATTTTCCCTAGTGTTTCTCTATGGGGATCCCCTATTATTTTTGTTAAAAAGAAAGATGGATCTATAAGGTTATGTATCGACTATAGGGAAATCAATGCTATAACAATAAAGAACAAGAATCCCCTACCTCGCATTGATGATTTATTTGACCAACCACATGGAGCTTAATAATTTTCAAATATTGACCTTCGATCTGGATACCATCAGTAGTGTGTGAAGAATGAAGACATTCCGAAGACAGCATTTCAAACCAGGTACGAGCATTACGAGTTTACAGTAATGCCTTTTGGGATGACTAATGCACCCTCTTTATTCATGGATCTAATTAATAGAGTTTTCAAGGAATATCTCGATGATTTTGTGGTGGTATTTATTTATGATATCTTTGTATACTCCAAAATATACGAAGATCATGAAAATCACTTGCAAATTTTCCTGAAGACTCTAAGAAGACATGAATTATATGGGAAGTTTAGAAAGTGTTAATTCTGGCTTCAGGAGATTTCTTTCCTTGGCCATATTATCTCTAAAGAAGGAATCTCTGTTGATCCTTCTAAGACCAAGGCAATCCAAGAATGGCCTGCACCGATGAGTATAACTGAGGTACGCAGTTTTATTGGTTTAGCAGGTTATTATCGAAGTTTCGTCCAGAATTTTTCCCAATTGGCTAACCCATTAACAAAGCTCACACACAAAGGGGTTAAATTTGTTTGGACAAAAGAGTGTGAAGAATGTTTTGAATGTATCCAGTGTTTTCAAGGCTACTAAACTAATCAGTCTTTCGAGAATTGATCTTTTGTGATCATGACAATGTTACACAATAATGCACTGACTCTGGGTAGCTGGGTTTGGGGTGTTACAGTTGGTATCAGAGGAAGTTTAGTACAAAAGTTTGAAGCTAGGTTTAGATAAACTATGATTACAACACATAGCCCTAATATAGACATTGAGGATTAGTATAGAAGAAATTCCAAGAATTTTGGTATTATATAGATTTTGTGAGTTTTCCGAGCAATACATCCCTTTCTGGATACGAGCAGGTAGAGGCGGCTCTGGCACAGATGTACCTAGGGGTAAAACTCAAAAACACCACTTAGAGCTAGACTCGAACGGGAACTGGTGCACGACAACGGGTCTTGCTGCACTCTTGGTTACGACACTCCTGGGGGATATTCTTAGGATAATTCACGATTTCTTTACAAACCATTATGAAGGGTTTATGAGTATATAATTCCTCAAAGAAAACAATTTTTATGGATTATATCCATAAATATTTCAATTTTTGTTAAGTGTTTTACAAGTATAGAATTATGTATTTCGATTCATAAGCTTATCTAGTTTATGACATTGTTTAGAAATGGCACCTAGTGGAAGGAATGGAAACCATATCAAAGCACGCACTCCATGTAGGGATTGCCCTCCTGCTCAAGATAATTATAATGGAGTTGGTGATAAAACTGGTGATGATCAACTTATCACCATACTGGGACAACTCACTCAGGTTATGAATAATAACCTTACTCGTATGGAGAACCCTGATCCGCAACATGGAGGATCAATGTTAGACCGCTTCATGAGGCAACAACTACCAACATTTAATGGTGGTAAAAATCCATTAGTAGATGAGCAATTGAGAAAATCCTTAGAGAAAATATTCCATACCTTGGGGAGTAGTGAAAAGGAAAAGGTTATCATGGTAGTTTACCACCTCACTGGAGATGCTGATCAATGGTGGTCATTTATTCCAAACACAAAGGAAGATGATGAAGTATCAAATATGGAATGGAGGGAGTTCAAAGATCTCTTCTTAGAAAAATACTTTCCTTGTGACCATCGAGAAGATATGAAAAGGAAATTTCTGAGTCTGAGACAAAAGGATGATGAGAATGTCGCAAATTATGAGGTAAAATTTACAAGGTTAGCGAGGCATGCTACAAATTATATACATAACCCAAGAAGTAAGATTGATCGTTTCTTTTATGGGTGAAAACCATTTCTCTGTCAAGATTTAGTATCACAATATTTCTCAACGTACGAAGATATAGTCTCATGTTCTATCAAGACAGAAAAGGAATTCTATAAATCTTATGACAACAAAGTAAAGAAAGAGAAGAAGAGAATGGTGGAACAAGAGATAGATAAAGGGAAAAGGGGAAAGAAGCATTTTCAATTATGTGATAATTGTGGGAAGAATCACCCTGGTACTTGCCTAAAGGGAATGAGAGATTATTACAAAATTGGAGAAAAAGTTCACCCGGCTCGTGATTGTAAGGTAAAGAAAGAGGCTATCAATGTTGAATGCTAAAATTGTAGAGAAATGGGGAATTATGCAAATGAATACCCTAAGATCCAAGGAAACTTACCTCAGAAAAGGCCAAGGGAGAATGGCCAAGATTATGCTGTTACTACAGATGTTGAATAATTATTGTATTTGTTTTTTTGGACTCAAGAATTATATTATGGTTATATGAATAATGTGATATATATAAGGATTGTAATGCATTAATTGTTGATTTCATTAAGGTATTAATATGATGAAGGTAATCATATTTTTAGTATGTGAAAATAAGAGAAACTTTACCTTGTTTGGTGAATCTGATGTTACAATTTATTTTGGAATTTAGAGACCTTTTAGAAAAAGTCTGGACAAAGGTATTTTGGATAACTATAAAGGTTAGAATGAATTAAGTTTAACTTTGGATAGTATTGTTTATGGTTAAAACATTTCTGTAGATTATTTTTGGAATATTATAATACTATAGTTTTAGGAAAAGGACAACCTGTAGGTCGGGGGATAACCCGTCGCGTCGGACAAAGCTATAGGAATCGAACCCACAACCATAGTGTGACATGCCTTTATTACCTACCACTAGCCTACAGGAGGTCCCTGGTTATTAACAAATAGTTTTCATAATCTAAATGGTATGTGTTAATATTTGTAACCTTGTACGATTTGGATAAATATAATATTTTTGAGTTCTATTATCTTTTTGAGTGAAATATGGGTTTGTGGTAAAAATTTATTAAAGAATGAAAGTCTACATGAAAAGTATGTATATTTCCTTACATTATTAGTAAATCTCCCAAATAAATTCCTCAAATTTATGAAAGGTAACTTAAAACAAAAACGTTGTCGGTTATATTTTCCTATTGGGGAATCAATGATCGTTTGACCAATCACAAGTTTGTGATTTTCTTGTAGTTAACTTTATCCTAATCCTGTTTTCTACAACTCTCCATCAGACCTTGATGGTTTGTTTCTCCTCCATATCCATTTTTTCATATAATCCTAGTATGGGCTATCTCGGGTGACCTTTTTACTTCTCTTTCTTTCTTTTAATGTTATATTTTTATTTACCATATTTCCGATATGGGTTTTCCACAAAGGTATTTTATAATTTGAACCTTTTATTTTTTAAGAAAAATTTCAAATTGCGAGGAATTAATTTATTGAAGGAGGGGATAATGTAATACCCCAAGCTTCCACGATACGCTTCTCTTTCAATAATGCAATAGCTTGCATTGTACGGAAGTTCGAGATTCTAACACACCGCAACCAATCAAAATAGCCATTACGAAGAGTAATACCAACTTTTTTAAATTATATAAATTTTATATTTCAAAATGGACTTCATTTTTGGGTTCAGAATATTGAAATTATCTTATGTTGAATTTTTGGTATTTTTTGGAGAACTTCCAATTTTCGATGAATAGTAAAAAATACTTAAAAATATCTTTTTTACTAAAAATATTTATACTGATAAATTATATCATTGAGTGGTTTTAAGGTATAATTAGAATATATTTTAACCATTTTATCCAATGGTGGTCATTATAATTAATTTCACTTTGAAATTAGACCTAAACAATTGTCGATCTTTTGATATATATTGTTTTCTTAAAAACACCCTATTTGTTGTGACATCAGGAATTAATTATTAAATTAATTAATTAAACTTATATAATTTTAATTTTATAAAATAGACATCATTTTTGATTTAGGAATATCAAATATATCTTAGGGATAATTTTTGGTATTTTTCTGAAAAACATCAATTTTTTGAGGAATAGTGAAGCCACTAAGTGGTATTTAAAAAACTAATTTTTCGTTTAAATGAAACTTTACCACTTCTGTGAATCGAATTTCAAAAATCTGACATACATGGTTTTCATTAGTATGTAAAATTTTGTTCAATGGGATGAAAATAATTTTTGGTGAATAATAACTTTAATGTTTTATTAATCGCGATTAAATGTAATTAGTGTAATTTAAGGTAATTATAATGTTATAATAATATGAAATTACCTTTACACTTGTAATACCCTGATTGGATGAGTCATGTACGACCAAGACAATCCATGAGTCAACTTGGGGTCCCCATGGAGCCACTAGGGTAAGAAAATGACATTAATAACTTTTTATTTAAAGTAAAAAATAAAATTGTCACAAACATGTGTTATTTTACTAAAACAATTATTACATGGGGTTATATAAGTTAAAATTTAGACTATAAATATTCATTGGAAAGATAAAAACATTTCCTACATCATGGTAATTTTTTTATAATTTTTAGACATTATATAAATAAATTTATTTATGACACCATGATGATGCAACGATTACCTCATTAATTAACGATTTAAATAAAATGAAAAGATAATGTAAAATCTAAGACTTAAACTTTTCAAAAACATATTGGATGAGTATATTTTGAACCCTTATCACCTTATCCTCTAAATATATTATTTTTGGACCTTTGAAATCCGAAAATCACTTCATAATAATGTAACATTTCATGACATTCCAAGAGTGCCCCTCCTCTCCTCTTATAAAAGGCCCCCACCACTACCACCTTATTCTCACCTTCTGAGCCATTTATCTCAGCCATCCTCTTCCAAAATACTCTCTAAACTTACATCTCTTACTTCTAGAGGCCTCACTTTGGGCAGAAGTCTTCCCAAGGAAGACTTTGGCTCAAATCAAAAAGAGTTACCCGATTTTAAGGTAATGTCTTCTCTTGTGTTGTTTTGTTTTATTTTGCTTCTACAACACCCTAAAATATTTTTATTCCTTTTTTTGAAACAACAACAGTATCTTAAATATACTAGGATTTTTTATGATAATTGTCTTATTTACACTTACACACACCTTCTTCAAATGGTTAATGAACATACTGTTTCTGTGGGTGGCGAATTACTGCCTCACGAAACGATGATTGTTCAATCTTCTTTTAACACCTCTCATGGTGGAAATTAAGATGTCACTATATTTATATATGATATATATTATGTTTATTTTTTCCTTATGCTTCTGTATTTTTCATTTATGGAATACCTTTATGATTTCCATTATGGGTAAACGCGATAATTTCATTTTAGGAAGTGCGGACTACCACCCCCTCAAAGTGATTTGAATCGTTAATACCATATGTGGGATGTATAAAGGATGGAGTAAATGATATTATACTAGAATTATAATATACCATTAAATCATTATGATTTAATTCCATTAAATACAAAATAGTAATGAAAGTAGTGTTCGTGCGTACGTATGGCTTACCGTCTCCATGAATGGTGCATTTAATTTCTTACCTCTAAATGTTATATAATATTATAAATGCATGTATATACTGGATATATATGATATATATGATATCTACATCATGAATATAATTCTGGATATAATGGATATTTTAACACATGAACAACTTGTAATTATACGAAGTTTATTTTTGACTTAAGTACCAAAGATCGACAAAATGACCGTTATTAACATAAATAATTACATAATGTTCACAACATGGTAATAAGTGATATAAAAGGAATAATGAACTTGAAAAAGGTTCTTAAGCAAGTATAAATTAACTCTAGTTTATTATTCAAGAGATTAAAGAACGATCGAGTCAAGTCGGAAATGAGGTAAGTGAACTTCTTAACCCAATTTATGTTCTTTGGGTTAATATCCTACGTTCAAATTATGTCATGATATTATTATGTCATATCTTATAGTTGTACTTTCTTTATGTGTACTTATAGTGAATACAAATAATATATATATTTTATTTAAAAAATGATCTTTGTAAGGGACTTCGTCTCAATATCCTTTCATTGAGGCATATTTTGTTTTATACACAATGTTCTTTTATATGGTGTATATACCCATTTGACATTTATTTTTATTCAGAAGGAATATTTTTATATGAAGCATTTTACTAAATGTCAAAAAGGAATGTTTTTTTGTCATACGTATGCGGCGACAATGACTTCTTCACTATCGTGACCATTATTTGAGTTTCGGCTTCCTCTACAAGCCATAACTTTTTTAAATGAAAAGTAAATAAAAAATTTTAATTTTCTTTCATTTTGGTATTGAAAATGGTTTTGAAAGTGTTTTTATTATATCAGTGTGTTGTATTGATATCTTGTGATTGAAATGTGGAAATTTTATGTTTCCTTTATGCATGTTTTATGTGATACGATTATGTTATGGTTTATGATATGTTTAAACCTATTCTTACGAGGAATGCATTGGAATTAATAAGTGATGGGTGGAGCCCTCTATAGATCCTCGATGCATTGGTAGGTCTTATGAGACAAACTAGTGTCTTGGAACGAGGCCTTGAAAAAATATTATTTGTAGTCTTGGCACGAGGCCTTGGCTACGTGGTTATGATAGTCTGGCATTATGCATTCCATCATTATGAAAGTGGTTATTGATATTGCATGTGATTATTCGACTAATATAATATCCATGTGAATAAGTAAATGGAATTATTTCATTTTATTTTTTCCATATTATGCTGAACTTCAAGTTTAAAAGGCTTTTGTTTTAGTTATAAATTTCTGTAAATGTTAATGTTTATTTATGAAAGATTCCTCTATATTGTTGTCCTTACTGAGCATCTGAGCTCACCCATTCCAATGTTTTAATTTTTCCAGTATGTGAAGAAGTATATTATGAATGACCTGTACGAATAGTATGAGGGGATATGAAGACAAGATGTTGTTGTAGTTTTGTTTTACTTTATGATGTAATGTAAGACTTATGAATGTATCTAGTGCTTCCAAGGATATTAAACTAATCGGTCTTTCAAGACTTGATATTTTGTGATCATTCCAATGTTACACAATAATGCACCGACTCTGGGTAACTGGTGTCGGGGCGTTAAATATGTTCAATGTTTTTTTTAAAATTAATTATTTTTTGTTACATTGTGCTATGTTTGTGGGTTATAGAAAATATAATGTTTCTTATAATGTTATATAATTAAAATTTTCTAAAACCATCTTTTTTTCATAAATTAAAATTAAAACTTAAATGTGTTATGTGTAAAAAAATTATTCATTATCATAAAAATATTTTATTAATATTTTCATAAAATTTTTCCATGTTTTATGAATAATTCTATGTTCTTTGAAAAAAAAAATTTATACGAATGTACAATGGGAATTATTATTAAATGATTTATAAAAATTTATATAAAAGTTATGTAAACATATATATATAAATTTTAACTTTTTGTTCAAAAAATATATATTTTTTGGATATAATGTTTTTATATAAATGCTCTATGAACATTCAAATACTTTTATTCTATAAAATTTTTTAAATAAATTTTTCATTTTTTTGTTAATTAATACATGTTCCATAGGCACACAAAAAAATTACATAAAAATTTTCAATTACTAGTTTTATACAAATGTTTTATGTTCGGTAAATAAATATATGTATTTAGGACACAAATTTTTTTTCATACAAATAATTTATAACATTTTTATTAAATGTTTTATACCATTATTATAGATATTTCAAAAAAATATAAATATTTTTTAAAATCTAAATGACACATCATTTGTTTTGAAGAAAAAATGTTTTTAGTAAAATATTCTATAATTGTAAAATTTCATTACATAATATACGCATTTTGGGAATAATTATATATACTAAAATAACTGTTTTTTATATATTTTAATTATTATTTATCCTCTTTTTATTTTTATGTTTCATTTTATATGGTCTAAAAAATATAATACCATGTTAATATTTTTTTATTCCCAAGTATAAAAAAATTAATTCAAGTATAAAAACTGTTTTTTAGATTTTAATCTTTATTAGTAATCTTTTTACATTTTTATTTAAATGCTTTGTGTAGGAGTTTAAATTATTTGTAATAGAATTAATTTTTTGCTCTATAATTAAAAAATTTTATTTGAATATATATTATATGCCTTTATATTACATATATAACATAATATTCTAAATAATTGTATATTTAATGAAAAACATCATTTCTATAAGTTATTTAATTGGTTTACTGAAAGATTTTAAATTCTTTTTTTTGATATAAAATAAATGATATTTTTTATGCTTCTTATCGAATGTGATAAATACCATAATTTTGTTAATAAATTTTATTAAATGAACTAAGAAAACATATCACTTTGGACTAAGGCCACTAAATGAGTTCATTTTATTGAAAACATATTTTATTCCATATATTTATATTGTTTTCTTATATAATTTTACTATCATATCTTGGTTTTCATTAGTGTCCTATATTTATAGTAGGGGCTCAAGGAACAATTTAATTAAATGTTATGTCATAATTTTTATACAAAGGATTCATAATGAGGTAAATTTTCTATGGTTAGAATGATAATTATGTTATTATTGAACATTACTAATATATATGTATGTAATACACTAAATATTTTTAAAACATGGAAAAAATGAACAAAAGAAAAAAAAAATTTTAGAATAAAAAGAAAAAATAAAATTATAATGTTCACATATCATTTATATATTACACATACAACATTTATAATAATAAAATACAATTTATAATATGAAAAATCCATTTATAATGCATAAATAATATTTTTAAAAAAAATTTGGAATAAAATTTATATGAACACAATATATGACATTCATATAATTTACATGAAGTATCTTAATTGTTTTCAAAAAAAAATTATGTTTAAAAAAAATTTAATATATGTTCAAAGAACATTCAATATATATTCATATAACATTGGATATATAATAATATATATCACAAAAAATTTCATATATTTTTATATTACATATTCTATTAATAAATATATAAATGAGATATATATGTTTAGATTGATTATATTTGGAATCAAAATGATATATCCATTTTTCTCTTAGTCTATATCCATTTTTATGTTTTTACCAATTTCATTATGATAATTTCTATGTATATTAATTGTTATTAACAATGAAAATGTGTATACAAATATTTTTTTGAAAATTTATATTAAATTTTAAATGAAAAATTGAATATAAATTTTTTGGTGAACATTTGTAATCATTTTTAACCAATTTATTGGAAACCCTTATTTGAAATTTTTGTGATACATTTCGTGAAAATTTATTTGATTTTTTTGATTTTTTTGTTATAATGTCATTCGAATATTTCTAGGTTTTTTTTGTAACATCTTGGATAAAATTGTTTGTTGATCATTTGATGAAAAAATTTCTATAAACATTTGGGTTTTATGTTCTATAAAAACATTCATATAATATTTTTATGAAAATTTATATTAAATATTTTTTGAATTTTTTATAAAATATTTATTTAACATTTATATTATCTATTATATGAACATATGTATTAACTACTATGTGAAAATTAGTATAGAAGTGTTCTTTGAAAATTTATATACAATTTATTTGTAAAAATTGTTATAAATATTTTCTATTATTATTTTGTGATAATAACATTTTATGTGAACATATATATGAAATTTCTATGATAATAAATGTTACATGAAAATTTACATATTCTAACCTAGACAAACACACACTAACAAACAAATATATTAAGAAATAAGTTAAAAATTAAATATTTTGTGGCTTTGTAAAATTTATTGGGACTATAATTTTTTTATTTTTTAGACTCTCATGAAAAATGTTACATGATTGGGTGAGTAGTATTTTTTTTAGAAATACATTTTTTACTTAGAAATTTGTTTTTTGGAGTGCTGAATTGTTCTTTTCAGAACGTATTCTGTATTAGGGTTATGTTGTGTTGTATATAAATTGTTTATATTAAAACGTTTATCTATAAATATTATATCTAATCAAGTTTTATATTAGAAAATCTATGTGCCTCTAAGTGTTTTTAATTTGTTTATGTCTTTGTTTTTAATGGAAAAAACATTACATTTTATTGAAATTTTCATTCTTTGACTTTATTTTTATTATTCTATGTGTACTATTTTTTATAAAATTTTTGTTATTTTTTTATTATATGTTATATTTATTGTATATGGTTTTAAATTAAAATAATATTTTATATATAAATTGTTTTTATTATAATTTTAGTTTTTATGTTCCAAATATAACATGGTTTGTGCTTTTAACTGAAATATGTTTTGTGGAATCTGTTATATCATTTTTCTATATTAATTGTGTTGGGTGTATTTATTTTCAATTTTTATTTTTATTGTCATTTTATGTTATATGGTTTGTTTTTGTTTAATTTTTTATTTATATTATAATTATATATATATTATTTTATAATAATTAAAAAGTATATGTTCAGGAGATAACATGTCATGATAGTTTTAACCAAATATGGTCTATGTGTTATGACTTATTGTTTCCTATTTTTTAACTTTTAATATTTGTTGTTTTATATTAACTTTCATTAAAAATTGTTAGGATATTAATTATTTTAAGAAAAATACTTATAAATGTATTTATATTATTGGTTTCCATTCATCAACTCATCACATTTTGAGAAACAATGATAAATACTTGTTTTTTATAACATGACTAATTATGTATTTACTATATTATTAAAAATTAAAGCAATTTAATTATCCAAATTTTGACATTAATAATTATTTATATCAATTTTGTGTCAACCTTTTCTTTTTCTTCTGATGTGTGAACATTTTCCAAATATTGTAGGTCATTGGAGTAAACCATCAACAGTTTGAGAAACACATGTTGAAACAAAGAAGATGAATGGTCGACCCATCCAATGAAGGGTCTTATTATCTAGTCCATAATTCTACTATATATTTATGAAATATTGGTTAAATCCATCTCAGTAATAATACTAGTTATCTTTGTTATGAAAGTGATCAATTGACATTATAAATTCACTGAGAACATGAATCAGAGGTTTTACATTAGTATGTATGAGAGGTTATGCATAGGTATGTATGAGGGGTTCTCCACATTCTCCATTATTGATTGGGTATACTATTTTTTGAAGCCATAAAATTAGGAACTCTAGAATTTATCTCTATATATGGAAGTAGTAGGTGTTTTTGTGTTCGGATTGAGCCTATGAGATGGATTACCACATATCCCTATAGAATGTAAGAAAATATACATAGTTTAATTCCATTTAATGATGAATATTATACCTTTTATATTTTTGTGAAATGAACCATAATGGTTTCTTTTATGGTCATGAAACCATGACAAAAGAAGCCTCTTTTATAGTCATATATCTGGGACCATTGTTTTCCTTTTAAGGTTTTACAACCAGGAATAAAGAATTTCTTTTTAAGGACATGTGTCCATTTTAAAAGAATAAAATTTTATAAAACATAAATCTTGGACCATATTGTCTTATATTTTAAGTTCCCATGATGATGAATAGTTCTAAGTAGTTTAATGTCATGAAGAATGGACTAATATATGTAGGTTTCTAACAATGTTTTTATGGGGGACTTATGCCTGAGCATCCAATTTTAGTATAAATAATTAGATGATTTATTTGAATGTGGGTCCTTAATTATACTGGGTTGGAGGCCCATGAATTTACCTCTATAATTGATTGTACTAGGAGAGTAATTGGATGATTAATACCAACAAAACTTTATGCAGAACCTGCAATATGACTATATTAACTGGGAAGAGTCTTGTTCGTTTTTTATGGATAGATGTCCCTATTATCAAAGGAGTATATGATTGAATTTACTTAAATGATCATATTAGCTAAGGAGGATAACTTGAGTATATATCTTAAGGGATGAGAGCCTTGAATTATCAATGAAATAGATGGTCAAAATGGGGTACGATGTGTGCCTCATAACCAAGTCATATAAAATTGGTGGATATGGAGGATTACTGGATAAGATAGAATTTTAATAAGTTTTAATTGGGAATGTAGGTTTCCACGAGGTATTTTATGCCTATAAGGGTGAAAGGACAAATTTTAAACAATGTAGGGGTAAAGTTAGGATTATGACCTAAGCTAAGATGTTGGGCAAAGGGGGAACCCTAGTATATCCCTTTGCGGTAGAAGAAACATCATTACTTGGTATCATGAGTACCATAAATTATTTTCCCAAGTACATATTTGAATAATAGACTTATGGGAGTTTATGAATTAGTAACTCCATACCAGGAGAATTGGAATCATATTGAGACAAAGTTTGATAGTTTTACGGAGATATTCCCAAGTGGGGAACCCCTTGGAGTCTTGGATAAATTGGTTCCCCTGTGGGACACCTATGGAGATCTAGGTTCATATTCAACCAAGTGGGGTACATAATGGGGTCTTGAGTGAATTGGCACTATAGTAGTTCTCTTGGGGGTGATTTGGAAGATATCTAACCAAGTGGGTAAGTCCTTGGAGACTTGGTGGAATTAACACCACAGTTGTTCTCATGGGGGATCCTAGGGAAGGTGGAGACCTAGTAGAATCTTGTTGGAGGGTACTTCACCATATACTTGATGAGTCATGGGAGAAGTGGTCTCTTGAGTATTGGGGTACTTTTATAGGCACATAAAATAATGTCACCTTGGCTAGCATAGTGAAAACATATCACCTCTTAGAGAGCCTTGGCTATCACATGAGTGTGAAAGGGAAAGGGTTGAATAGGGGTCCAAGTGTGAGGGAACATAAAGGACATCAAGGGTGTGTAACGTATTGGAATGAATGTGAATTTGGGAACCAAGTTTGTGGGCATGGTGAAGGGTGAGCATCCATACATGAAGACAACCTAGATCTTGGAGGATTGATCATAGAAGAGGTGTGGGAATAGAAATTATAGGCACGAACCATGAGGGAGAAATGGAAGAAGAGAATAATAATTCACAAACAACCAGGATCATGGTGGTTTTTACACAAGAGATGCATGAGTTCACAAGTTATGGGTTCCGACATAATAGGCATAAATCATGTTTAAATATTGAAGACTGAGTGTCTAGAAACATTGGAAACTGGGAACATGGTGGCCAAAGTTCTAGTGAGGTATGAGAACATGAGGGTTGTAAAAATATAGGATGAGTGTGAATAATTCAAGAATTATGAAGGATGAGTTCCACCAGTATCTTTTAAAATTATTTAACATCATCTAATCCCCATCCTGGTAAAATTTGTGCATAAACAAATTCCCACCCTCTGAATTGGTTAACATTGGGATGAAGAGGATAATGTTTTGATGAAGTTGACACCTCAACATGGAGGTATCTTGTTGATGGGAGTGAAACCATGTAAAAATAGGTGAATTTTTATTTTCTTAAGGGCTTGAGAAAGATTGTTCTTTAAGACCTTGGACATGCATGACTTATGGTCATCACACACACATCAGTTGATGAGGGCATGTGAATCTTTCACTATTGATGAAGACCAAATCAGTGTTGGATATAAATATAGTATATTAAACCTCTATAAATATTGTGGGGAATCCTCAGTTAAGGTGAATATCTATTAACTTAAAAAGTACTGTTAGTTTAATCTATCTCTTCTTTCATATGTGAACTCAATGCACACCTTACTTTTGGAAACTTTGAGTGCTATTGATTCACTAACGTCTCAGTGTGTTAAGATGGGAATTATGTTTTTAATGATCACCTAGGAGTACCATAACACTACATAGACTACGATACCAAGATCCAATGAATATCCATTAATTTTATTTATAATATAAATTGGGTGAAATTTTTTTTTCTCAAATTCTAATTTCCCTGGATCAATGTAGGATCATTGAGAGGGGGAAGGTGTGAATTAACAATCACTTTTTATTTTATAAGAATGGTATTTAACATCATAGAGAAATTTTTCCCATCCTGTGAAACATTTTTGATTTATGATCTACTAAAATATAAATATGATCCTCACCATTCATATACAACAACTATAAATATATATTAACACATGATATTTACATGGTTCGGTATAATTTCCTAATCCTTGCTTTTCTGGTTATTGCCCCTGATGTGTACTATCTTATTTTATGATTAAAAAGTCATATTCAAAAGATGTTTATAACCCCAATAATAATTCTCCTAGATAATCATTATTTTACCCCCCAAAATTAGCTCTTGTTACATAGTTGGTTATTCGCCCAACTATCCTAACTGTATCCTCTTTTCCACTACTTGTTATACCCCCAAACAATTTTTCTTCAATAACTAGTTGTGCTCCCAAACTATAAGATAATTCCTTCTTTTCTCATCCACTATAGAAATATGTTAATTTTCTATACAAGAAAGTTGGATCACATTTACCTATATACAATCATTAATATCTTCAACAACTCTCTTAAGAGTCTTTTGGTCTTGAAACTTACTCCTAATCTTAGGAAGACCCAGATATACTCAATCTTAACTTTTCCAGATTTTTTTGATATAATCATTATAAATTTTCATCTAGTAAAATATATATTTTATACCATCCATATTATGTGTCTCTATCTTATGTGTCTCTATATAATGATCCTCAAAACCCTGTGGTTCAGTCCAACATGTTGTGTTCAATGTATCTCTGTCCAATGAATTTGTATGATGTTTCTCTATCTAATAAAGAAATCTTAGTTTGTTGAAACTTCTTCTTCAATTTTATAATTCTGATTCTACATTTTATTATGAAGATCTTTTTGGATTTATGAAACTTCTTCAACTAAGTAGTAACTGAATTAGTTGATCTAACTATTTTCTCTTTGTCCATTGGATCTTGGTCCAATGCAACTTCTTCACTATCTACATAAAATCGATCTGAATGTGCTCTTCTTCAAATAGGTAGAAACTTTGGTTAGAAACTTATGGTATAAACTTATCAACACTTTCTATCTTCATCAAGTCATTATTTTTCATGACATTATTTGTGCTGTTTAACCCTTTTATATAGGTGCACATCCAAGAGAATTGTTAGAAACTAAAAAACATTTTCCTCTATTTTCTGAAACTAAAATTTAGATCTCCTAATTAAATATTTTAATAGGAAACTAATCATATGTTATATAATCTTCTTGGGGCCTATTTAAGTTTCTTGAAATCCATTTTCTAAAAATACCTTAAAATCAATTTTAAGGAATTTATTTAAACTTCCTTAACCTCAGAATGATAGTTAACCTTGAATTATCAGTTTCAGAATCATCATTGTTATGGGATTTACATAATTTATGTTAATATATTTTGATATATTATGTATTGTGTGTGTCTATTTGATTCCTTCATTAGGACTTGTCTATATGATGGTACACCTTTATAATTCACCATTTGATGCACTGAAATAATTTTATCATTCGATAGAACTTTTTTCAGTCTCACATTATTTGGAATCCTATATTCATTAGTCCCAACATATATATATATAATGATATCTCATATCTTAAAATATTGGATATTCATAAAAATCTTTGACTAGGTATCTTCATATGTAACCTATGAAAAATGATAGTATGTCGGATAACATCATGAATATTAGTACGATGTTCATCCATCCAATGCAACTTAATTTCATCTCAAACATTGTACACCCTTATCTACTTGTATCACCTTCACATTTATTCATCTTATGACATCACAAATCTCCATATTTTGAATATTTAAAACCCCTTTTAGATGAATGTTACTCAACAATTATAGCATCATTGATTTCTCCATCCAGTTCTCTACTTATATTTTATCTATCCAGTGAATCTTTCATGTATTTTTCTATTAGGAATTCATTCATTGTATCATTATAGATATCTATATTAGGATTTATACATGAGTTTCATACATATATAGAATATAAAATAAATCCACTATCTAGGGAATTTGTACTCTCCCATTCACATTTGATGCAGCTTTATAACATTCCAACAACCGATCATAACTTCACATAATTCTCTATCCGATCATTTTGCATAAATAAGTTATTTCTCATTCTTTATAAGTCTAAGAAAATGTAGATAAATCTACACATAACCAAAAATAGACCATTGTAACTTGTACCTCCATTTAATAAAATACTTTTTGTATAGTCTATCCAATCACATTGTTTTTCCAATTTGATCACATTATTGAACTTCATATAAATTTTTTATCGGATAACTCCAACTTGAACTTTGTACCACCTCTTGATCTTTTATTTTTATCACTTTTTACATATCCACTTTATAATTCTCTTAGTTTTCAAAAAATAATGAAACTCTATAGGGATCATGATAAACTTCATGATGTTAGTAACTAGAATAACACTATAGAATCATCATACTTCATAAGAAAATTTTATTACACTTCATAAAGAAAATTTCTTAAATATTATAAGGAAGCTTCCTTAACCTCCATAAGGAAAATTTCTTACACAAGTATAGAAACATATTATCTCGAAATTATCTAAAAAATATTTATATATTGCCTAAAAATGCAACAAAACACATTTCGACGTAATAATATACCGCGTTTTGTTTGTTTTCTATATCCACAAAAGACTTCAAACTTTTATTAAGTTAATATGTGTGCTCAATAATTTTTTACCTTATGATATTTGTATTTTTTATCCCATATGTTATTTCTTCACCTTATTTAAAATCATATACAAATTGTAACATAAGTATCATCTCAGATGATTTTCTTTCATCTGAAAACTTGAAATCTCTCTTTGAGAGAAATGTAGGATCACATGAGTTTCTTAACAAATAGACTTTAACTAAATATATATAAGTCTATGTGTGTAAACCCATTATAGAAAAAAAATATTGTGTAATCAAGGTGATAAATGTTATCTATAACATTTATTTCATGTACTACTTTCCTCAAGATTCTTACAATATCTTTATATTAGGGGATTGCTTTAAAAGTTTAATATGGAACAAAATTGTATCCTTATTAACAAACATATCAAAATTGTTAAAGTGTTTAAACATAATTCCACTAACATATCATCTTTATTATCATCTATACTTTCATTTTTGAACAAAAGTTTGATACCCATACATCGAATTTCAATTTTCTCTCACACAAGGGTGGAACAACTTTCTTCCTCATGGTTGTAATAGTGTTGCATGTTGAATATCTCTTATTTATATAAAAACTAATGAAATAATCATCAAATTTATGTACTTATTCTCCTTCAATTACTTATAAGATAGTACGCATAAATAAGTATTGGGAATAAGTATGAACCTTAGTTTTCCTTACATGTATTATTCAGACTGAGATCCTTCTCTTAGTTTAGAATTATTATTCTTCATAGATTTAACTTGAAATGTAATTTATTCCTTATGATTAACCTTATTAAATTTTTTAATATATATATTCTCATCTATATAATATTAATATAAATTTTTCACATTATCTTTATCTTTTATAGAATCTTTGTTACCTTATGTTTGTATCATCTTCATCATTATTTATTATTTTACTGGTAATATAGTCATACATCTTTTAGTAAGATTCCCATATTTATCACACCTCTTTCATTTCTTCTGAATCTTTAACATTTTATGTGATGATAACTTTTTATCAACTATTTTATAATTTCATAATACCCATTTTTTCCATTTTTCTTCGATATCCTTTTGTGCTTCCACAATTTTTCTAGCCATGACATTTTTATCTTGAAAAAAACTAAATACTCTTTCCTTCTCTTATTAGATTTCTAATTCAGATCAACTTTCTTGAAATCTTTTATTTTCTCAACTTTCTTAAGATTCACATTTCACACTATTAAAGATTTGACATTCACCACATTTTGAAATTTTTTTCTTACTCATAAAACTTTCTTGGAATTTTTTTATTATCCACTTATTATTGATCTCCATTGATTTATACCTATTTATTAGTAAAGACATATTATACCGACATTAGCATGTTTTTTACCCAAAAACCCCAAAACACCATTTGTCACGGCCGGTCCTCGGGACCCGTGCCGTGACTACCCCAAGCCCTCCTCCCATAGGCCAGGGGCTGGCGACTAGCACCAAGGTGTAAATCCCAAAAAAGGGGAAGACATTTTCTTTATAAGGTAAACAAACACCATAGAGTAAGCAAGAAGAAGTAAACACTAAGTAAAACTGGGTTCAAAAAGTATTGCGGAAAAGTAAGTGGGCCAGAATACAAACCCAAACTGGAAGTAAAGTACAACTGGAAAGGAAATACAACAACTGGAAGTAAAGCAGCAACGTTGATCCCTCCACTGGAAGTCCCACCCGAAGGGTGGTTATAGATAGCCTCCTCAGCTCCTCGGGTCTAGCAGTCCGCTCTGTGTACGTCCCGCCCAGTGGCCCACCTCCAGGTACCCACTTGCTCCACAAGCCTCAATCACGATCAACGCTGTCCGTCGTCTGCATCCAACACAGCGTAGTGCGGGTATAGCCCGTGCAAGGGTGAATATAAGCTACTAAGTAGGGACCCTGAGACCCCCAAAGGTCTCCCAGAATCCACAAAGGGTAAACCACAAGGAAAGATACAATCATGAAGTAACAACCAACACTACTTAGGTATATTCCCATACATATACCTAAGACATCATTTCCAGGGCGACTCCAACATCTGAGCCCATGTTCAATCACGTCCACATAGGATTACAACCCAATCCACACAGGAAAATCACAACACAATCCACATAGGAAAGCAAGTCAATCATATCGAATATAATGATTGGAAGTCAAGACTCATCTCACACAGGTAAACTTCTTTGGTGATAGAGATGATCAGATATAGCCACTGATTCATCTATTCTGGGACCCATGTAGGATAGTAAACCAGCCAAGCTACCAAACCCAGAAAGGATTTCTATGTAGTCTTCATTTCCGTCCAAGGATTTCAGTACAGTCTTCATCGCAGCCGAACCCACATAGGATTTCAGTGCAGTCTTCCTCACCGCCGAACCCACATAGGATTTCAGTACGGTCATCATCGCTGCCGAACCCACATAGGATTTCAGTGCAGTCTTCATCACTACCGAACCCACATAGGATTTCAGTATAGTATTCATCACTGTCGAACCCACATAGGATTTCAGTGTCGTCTTCACCACCGCCGAACCCACATAGGATTTCAGTACGGTCTTCATCGCTTCCGAACCCACATAGGATTTCAGTACAGTTGTTACAGTCGCAGTCGTAGTCGCAACCAGCTCTAGGTTTCCCGCACACAGCAGGCTCGTTCCAGGAGGGTCCGCTCCACGAGCCAAGGGGGAGATACATCAACTGACACGTAGTCCGGAGTTGATGTATCTCAAAGTTCCGTCTCGACAAGAGGAGCTCAATGTGACAGACGGCGCGTCAATCAGACGCCCGGTCTGAGAGTTATTGGCGTTTTCGTTCCAGGGGCCCGGTTGGTTTTTAATCCAAAACCAACCCAACCGCACTCCAACTGCATCCAAACCTCGAGCGGATTAAGCCAAAAGGTCCGTATCACTAAGAGGAATCCAACAAAGTCAACAAAACGTCAATCGGAAGTCTGGAGCTCAAGTTATAAGCGTTTCCGCTCCGAGGCCCTGGTTGGTTTCGTGTTCGAACCCACCCGGCTAAACCCAAAGTTCTCCAAAACCTTGAGTGTAATATACTGAGATGACCGTATCGATCCAAGGATCTCTACTCAACTGATGGTGCATCGATCAGAGATCTGTAGCCCATGTTATGGGCAATAGACCGAAATAGTCCGAAAATGGGGGGTCTGGGCTCGGTCCGACCTGTCCCACCCCCTGGGTCGACCCGACCCGGGTCCGGGTCCGACCCGGATGGGCGCGGGCCGGCCCAGAACGGCCGGTCTGGCCTGGGGCGGCTCGGTGCCGGCCGCGCAAAGGGGGCGCTGCCCCCTTGAATGAAGCCGCGACCCCCGCATGGGGGCCGCTCCCAGCCAACGGACGCGGCCTAGCGGCGTGTCCCCCCCTCGGTCCCGCGCGGTCGCGGGACCAGCTGCCTGCCGCCGTGGCTTCAGCCACGGCGGTCCTTCCCAGTGGCGCGCTGGGTGCCACCATCTCCTGGCGGCCAGGCGGTGCAGGCCGCCGCCTCCGGCCACCGGTGCCGTCGTGCCGGCGTGGCGCGCCAGTAGGGTCTTCTGTGGACCACCAGACGCGCTCTGGTGGTCCGTTTTGCCTGCCATCTCTGCCAGCGGTCCTCCTGGGACCGACTCTCCATTGAGAAGTCCTCAAAATGCCTTTGCGGCCTGCTTCGTCATCGCCCGTCGATCCACACATCAAGAACAGAGAAACTGTGGGTTCAGACTTGTTCGTTGGTCCGCACCCACCACGTTAGCAGTTCAAACAATTTCCGACAATTAAAAACATGTCGAGGAAATAATTCTCATAGATTTAAATAATCCAAACCCCCTACCTCAAGCGGTTTATGATCATAGATTTTCGCGGGAGAAGGAACGTCGCGGAAGAAGCATCGCGGAAGGAGGATCGTCAGCATCACAAAAAGGAGGATCGTCAGTGTCACGGTACATGGCGTCGTGTCGTCGAACTCCGATGGTTTGGCATTCTTCGTCGCCCTTCGTAGGAGGCCGGCGTTCTTCATCAGTGATGGTGAATTTTTTGCGTTATTCAACGAAGAAGGTGAAGATTCAAGGCTTGTGTTATTCCTCTCCGAATTCTTCTCGCACAACGGGACAACAACCCAATAAAATAAGGCTTTTCCTTATTTTATTTCTCATGCCAACTGTTTTGAAATTCAAAATAGATCATGATTTAATTAATGAGCATTGACCAATTAATGAGGCATTTAAAAATTTAATTAAATGCGAGAGTTGACTTGGCATTTAAAAAGGGGTGCGGGTGAGTTACCATATTAAATGCACGTGGAAGGTAAAAGGAAATAAAGGGGTGGGGCTCATGTGGGCCCCACCTCACTAATATCCTACCTAGGAGTTAGGGTATTAGTGGGTCCCACTCCAACCATCAAGATTAGGGTTAAGCTACCTTAATTAATAAAAAATAATATTTGGTTGCACTAAATTTTATTTTATTCTTTAGTTAACCCCAAAATTTAATAACCTCACCCGAGAAAACACAACTCCGAAAAAGGTGTTCTTAAGAAATTTCCGGCGCTGTGACTCCATCGGTGCCCTCAGAATTCGATTCTAAGCTCTGGTTCAAAAGTTAGGAAAACCCTCTCATTCGTTCACTGAACGTACCCGAGCCAAACTTCAAAAATTGATTCCGAGCACACTGGGACTTGGAATTAGGTGCCATTAGAAACTGCGTTCTTGTAAAATTCCCAAGAAAATTATGAAGAAAAAAAATTACATGAATTTTATGGGTCATTACATTACTCCCACCTCAGGAATTTATGTCCCTGTAAAGTTACAACATAATCTAGGGAAACAAATGGGGGTACTGAGCTCGCATCTGAGCCTCCCGCTCCCAAGTGCTCTCCTAGAGGTTCCTGTGCTGCCATCTGATGCGCAATAAAGGAATCGACCACCCACATAGGACCCGCTCCTGTTGATCCTTGATCTCCACCGGGATCTCCGCAAAGGTCGCCCCATCGTCAAGGTCTAGCTCCCCATGGTCAATGATATGCGTCGGGTCATGCACGTATCTCCTTAGCTGAAATACGTGGAAGACGTCATGCACCCGGTGCAACTGAGGTGGTAGGGCCAAGCGATAAGCCACCTCGCCTATCCTACTGAGGACCTGGAATGGTTCTATGATGCACAGAGATAACTTTCTGCCCCGGCCAAATCTCCGTAATCCTTGTCGAGGTGAGACCAGCAAGAAGACGTGGTCGCCATCCTCGAGCTCCAATGGCCTCCGCCTCCTGTCAGCATAAGACTTCTGTTGGCTCTGAGCTGTCCTCATCTGCTCCTAGATGACCTGAACCTTCTCTGTCGTGGCCTGGACCATCTTCGGTCCCACAAATGCTGACTCCCCAGAGTCTATCCAGCATAGAGGTGATCTGCAAGGCCGGCCGTACAATTCCTCGTATGGTTCCATCCCAATGGTGGAGTGGTAGTTGTTGGTGTACGCGAACTCCACCAAGGGTAGATGGTCCTCCCAGCTGTGACCAAAGTCGAGGACACATGCATAGAGCATGTCCTCGAGAGTCTGAATGGTCCTCTATGTCTGACCATCCGTCTGAGGGTGAAAGGTGGTGCTCAGACGTAGCTGCATCCCGAATGCCTCCTGCAACCCCTTCCAAATCCGGGAAGTAAAGAAAAAATCTCGATCGGAGATGATAGATAATGGCACACCATGAAGCTGTACAATATCCTGAACGAAGAGGCGTCCCAAGCTCTCTACTGATCCCTGCTCTCTAATGGGTAAGAAGTGAGACGACTTGGTGAGTCGGTCAAAAATCACCCAAATGGAGTCGTGACCTCTGGAAGTATGTGGATGTCCTATCACGAAGTCCATAGATATCACGTCCCACTTCCACTCCGGGACCTCCAAGGGATGTACCAAGCCTGCTGGTACCTGGTGCTCTGCCTTCAACAGCCGGCAGGTGAGGCATCGAGAAACGAACTCTGCCACAACCTTCTTCATACCCGGCCACCAGTGTTGTCGTTTGAGATCCTGGTACATCTTCACCACTCCTGGATGTACCGCTAAAGGGGAAGTGTGAAACTCTCTCAGCACCTCCTCCTACAAAGCAGCTGGTACCATGGTACATCCTCTGAAAAGGACATTGTGCTCTCCTCCTACAGAGAAACCATCAGGTGCCTGTACTGAGGATATCTACGTCCGCCGCGTCTCACATTCATCATCCTCACGCTGTGCCTCTCCGACCCACTGCAGTAGTGGAGGAGTGACTGTGAGCTACTGAATAAAGGATACTCCATCTCTATGCACGAAGGATATCTGAAAAGCGACTAGCTGCTCCGTCACCTCCCCATGTAGCTGGATGCCCGTCCTCCTGCTGAGAGCATCGGCTACTACGTTCCCCTTCTCAGGAGTATAGACTATCCCAAAGTCATAGTCCTGGAGGAACTCGATCCATTGCCGCTGTCTCATATTTAGGTCCTTCTGTGAGAAGATGTACCTGAGACTCTGGTTGTCAGAGTAGACTGTAAAGTGCTCTCCAATCAGATAGTGTCGCCACATCTTCAGAGCGATGACCACTACTGCTAACTCCAGGTCATGGGTAGCGTAGTTCTGCACATTCTGCCTCAACTGTCATGATACATAGGCGATCATGGCCCACTTCTACATCAGGACACATCCGTGTCCGGTCCCTGATGCATCGCAGTAGACTACGTACCCTACTCCCTCCTCCAGTAGCCTCAAGATAGGTGCACTGGTCAATCTCTATCTCGGCTCCTGGAAGATCTACTGACATCTGTCTAACCACACGAAGGGTTTCCCCTTCTTCTTCAAAGCTGAGAGTAGTGCCGTAACTCTAGAGAAGTCTGGTACAAACCTCCGGTAGTACCCAGCTATCCCCAAGAAACTCTTCACCTCCGTCAGGCTCCGGGGTGGCTCCCAAGCTAGCACTGCCTCAATCTTCATAAGATCCACTGCAACTCCCGCCTCAGAGATGTCGTGTCCCAAGAAGTGTACCTAAAGTAACCAGAACTAACACTTTGAGAGTTTTCCATAAAGCCGGTCCTCTCGGAGTGTGTATAGTACAACTCGCAAGTCGTAGGCGTGCTCCTCCTTAGTGGTCGAGTAAATAAAAATGTCGTCAATGAACACCACGAAAAATTGATCGAGTTATGGCTGAAAGATCCTATTAATGAGACCCATGAACACTGCTGGAGCGTTGGTTACGCCAAAAGGCATAACCAAGAACTCATAGTGGCCATACCGACATCTGAAGGCCGTCTTCTTCACGTCGTCGTCCCGAACTCTGAGATGATGATAGCCTGATCTATGGTCTATCTTCAAGAACCACCGTACTCCCTTGAGATGATCGAAGAGGTCTTCAATCCTCGGTAGCAGATACTTGTTACTCACGGTCACCTGGTTCAGGTGATGATAATCTACACAACGTCACAAGCTTCTGTCCGCCTTCATGGTGAACAATATCGGGGAAGCCCAGGGTGAAACACTAGGTCAGATGAACCCCTTTCCCTGCAAGTCCTCCAACTGTACCCATAACTCTCGAAGCTCAGCGGGGACCATCCGATATGCTGGAGTGGATATCGGGGTTGTCCTCGGGTACATGTCAATATAAAAGTCTACCTCTCTGCGAGGAGTTAGTCCTGGAACTTCATCAGGGAAAACGTCTGCATACTGATCCACCACTGCAGGAAAACCAGGACTCCGCATGTCAACTAGTCCTAGGATGAGGCTAGCTAACTATTGGGTGATGGGCTATCCTCTCATCAGTGTGAGTCCATCCTGTGCTGCAAAGCCTCCCTTCTCGCTGGTGAAGGTGAACCTGCTCCCATCGGTGCGTACACACCGCACCTTGCGCCTAATACAATCGATCTAAGCATGGACTGTAGATAACCAATCCATTCCCAAGATGACGTCGTAAGGTCTCGATGCCGATACAAGAAGATCCAATTCGAAGCTCTTGCCTCCTAGAGTAAGCTCAAACTACTGGCACCAGTGTGTAATCGTTAAGTCTGCTCCCGTAAGAGTCTCTAGCCGTAAGGATCGTGCCAACGACTCCGTCAGAATTTTTGAGCTCCGAACAAGGTCAACAACAATAAAAGAATGACTCGCTCCTGTGCCTATAAGAACTGCAACAAGGGTGGAGTAGACACATATCGTGCCTAGAATCATCTCTAGCGCTCCGTGGTCGTAGGCCTCCGCTTCCTAAAGCTGAGCCTGTCTCTGCCCGCCAGCTCCCTGTGGTTGGGGTGGACCTCCTGGTGGTGGTGGTGGTAAGACTCAAAGCGTCTCCCACAAACTATTGCTCGGCCATCTCCCCTTCCTCGTCCGCCTGCTCTCGACAGACCACCACGGTCGACCCTCTGCCTATGACTGGGTGGCCCCTCAACCATCTGCTGCTCCTCTGCACGGCAGGTCAGGCAGTCTCGAGCCATTTGACCCTGCCCGCCGCATGCGTAGCACTGTCTGCTCCTCAGAAGGCTGGCTCTGTGCCCTGTGCCTTTCACCTCTGAGACAGTGTCCTGAGGTCGTCTGCCTGATAGTCTGGTCTGCCTAGACCCCTATGACATTCGTCAACTACCAGCTGCAGACGACTTTGCCACGTGTCATCCTGCGGTAGGTCTCGCTGCTGGCGTAGGCTCGACAAGAAAGCTCTCTATGAGAAGAGATCTCTCTAGTACTCCAGCCTATGTTGGAATACTGAGGGAGATTATCAATGCCCTGATCTCATGCCTCAGTCCCTGCTCGAAAGTCCGGGCCCGAAAGAATGGGTCCTGTACCATGTCCGTCGAATAACGCGAGAGGACGGTAAATCTCGCTGAGTACTGGGCGACCGTCATGCTACCCTACAACAACTATAGAAGCTCCTGGATGCACACTGCATGGAGGGTGGCTGGGAAGAACTTCAAGCAGAAGAGGATCTCAAATTCCATCCAGATGTGAGACGCCTCGTCGTGCACCTGGAGCATCAAGCTCCACCATCTACCTGCTTCCGCATGCAGGAGGCTCGCTGTGAGGATAACCATGAGGTCTGCTGGTGTCCCCACTAACCTGAAAACTCGAACAACCGCCTCCAGCCAATCCTCAGCTGCCTGAGGGTCCGTCTCCCCGAGGAACCTGGGCGGTCTCTGATGGTGAAACTCGTGCAGTGCACTAAGGCGATGTGTACTATCAGCGGCTGGGGATGGTAGCATCGATGGTTCGGTGGGTAGAGGTATCGCCAGTGCCTCCGCTATCAAAGGGCCCTACACGGAGGCCTCGTCGCTCGGTGGGCTGTCATCTCGCTCAACGCTCGGAACCCTAGATGGCTACCGTCGTGGGGCCATCATGAAAAGAAACAGGTGCACCATGGTGAAAACAATATACCTGGTGAGCTGACACATAGTAATCACAATGAAAACTTTTTAAACACTCATGCAATCATTGTTTTCGTGCATTGAGTTGGAAATCAGAAGTCAGGGTCCTGGTGTATGGATACATCGGCCGCCGCACCAACACTGGACTCCCTAGACTGATAACCACACTCTATACCCTTAACATTATTGCTTCACATAGAAGAAAGCTCAGAGTCTAGAGTTCTGTGGTAGAACCGAACTCCTCTGATACCAATTCTCAAGAACCGTCCTCGGGACCGGTGCCGTGACTTCCCCAAGCCCGCCTCCCATAGGCCAGGGGCTAGAGACTAGAACCAAGGAGTAAATCCTGACAAAAAGGGGAAGGCATTGACTTTATAAAGTAAAAAAACACCACAGAGTAAGAAAGAAAAAGTAAAAACTAAGTAAAATTGAGTACAAAAAGTAGTGCGGAAAAGTAAGTGGGCCAGAATACAAACCCAAACTGGAAGTAATGTACAACTAGAAAGGAAATACAACAACTGGAAGTAAAGCAACAACGTCGATCCGTCCACTGGAAGTACCACCTGAAGGGTGGGTACAGATAGCCTCCCCAGCTCCTCGGGTCCAGCCGTCCGCTCCGTGTACCTCCCGCCTAGTGGCCCACCTCCAAGTACCGATTTTCTCCACAAGCCTCAACCACGATCAGTGCTGGCCGTCATCTGCATCCAACACAACGAAGTGCAGGCATAGCCCATGCAGGGGTGAGTATAAGCTACTCATTAGGGACCCCGAGACCCCTGAAGGTCTCCCAGAATCCACAAAGTGTAAACCACAAGGAAAGATACAATCACGAAGTAACAACCAAAAAAACTTAGGTATATGACCATACATATACCTAAGTCATCATTTCCAGTTCGGCTCCAACATCCGAGCCCATGTTCAATCACGTCCACATAGGAGTACAACCCAATCCACACAGGAAAAGCACAACACAATCCACATAGGAAAGAAATCAAATCATATCGAAGATAATGATTGGATGTAAAGACTTAGCTCACACATGTATACTTCTTCGGTGTTAGAAATGATCAGATATAGCCACTGATTCATCTATGCTGGGACCCACGTAGGATAGTAAACCAGCCAAGCTGCCGAACCCTCAAAGGATTTCAGTGCAGTCTTCATTGCCGTCGAACCCACATAGGATTTCAGTACGGTCTTCATCCCTACCGAACCCACATAGGATTTTGGTTCAGTCTTCATCACCACCGAACCCACATAGGATTTCAGTACGATCTTCATCGCTGCTGAACCCACATAGGATTTCAGTGCAGTATTCATCACCGCCGAACCCACATAGGATTTCAGTACTGTCTTAATCGCTGCCGAACCCACATAGGATTTCAGTGCAGTCTTCCTCATCGCCGAACCCACATAGGATTTTAGTACGGTCTTCATCGCTGCCGAACCCACATAGGATTTCAGTGCAGTCGTCACAGTCGCAGTCGCAGTCGCAACCAACTCTAGGGTTCCTGCACAGAACATGCTCGTTCCGGGAGGGTCTGCTCCATGAGCCAAGGGGGTGATACATCAAATGACACATATCCTGGAGTTGATGTATCTCAAAGTTCCGTTTCAATAAGAGGAACTCAACATGACAGACGACGCGTCAATCGGACGCCCGGTCTGAGAGTTATTGGCTTTTTCATTCCAGGGGCCCGGTTGGTTATTAAGCCAAAACCAACCCGACAACACTCCAACTGCATCCAAACCTCAATCAAAGTAATCCAAAAGGTCCGTCTCACTAAGAGAAATCCAACAAAGTCAACAGCACGTCAATCGGACGTCGGGAGCTCAAGTTATAAGCGTTTCCGCTCGGAGGGCCCGATTGGTTTCGGGTTCGAACCCACCCGGCCAAACCAAAAGTTCTCTGAAACCTTGAGTGTAATATACCGAAATGACTCTCGATCCAAGGATCTCTATGCAACTGACAGTTCGTCGATCGGAGGTCCGTAGCCCATGTTATGGGAAACAGAACGAAACTGTCCGAAAATGGGGGGTCTGGGCCGGGTCCGACCCGGCCCAACCCCCCTGCGTCGGCCCAAACTGGGTGGACCTAACCCGGGTCCGGGTCCGACCCGGCTGGGCGCGGCCCAGCCTGGGGCGACTCGGTGCTGGCCGAGCGGGGTCGGCTCGGCGCTGGCCGAGCGGCCGTGCAAAAGGGGCGCTGCCCCCTTGAATGACGTCGCGACCCCCATGTGGGGGCCGCTCCTTGCCAACGGATGCGGCCTAGTGTCGCGTCCCCCCCTCGGTCCCATGCGGTTGGGGGACCAGCCGCCTGCCACCGAGGCTTCAGCCGTCATGGTCCTTCCTGGTGGCGTGTCGGGCACCGCCGTCTCCCGGCGGCCGGCCGGTGCCGGCCGCCGCCTTTGTCCACCGGCGCCGCCGTGCCGGCATGGCGCATCTACAGGGTCTTCCGTGGACCACAGAACGCGCTCCGGGGGTCTGTTTTTCCTACTGTCTTCGCCAGTGGTCCTCTCGGGACCGAATCTTCACTGCGAAGTCCTCAAAATGCCTTAGCGGCCTGCTTCATCGTCGCCCATTGATCCGCACATCAAGAATAGAGAAACGGCGGGTTCAGACTTGTTCGTTGGTCCGCACCCACCGCGTTAGAGGTTCAAACGACTTCCGACAATTAAACACACGTTGAGGATATAATTCTCATAGATTTAAATAAACCAAACCACCTACCTCAAGCGGTTGATGATCAAAGATTATCACGGGAGAAGGAACGTCGCGGAAGACGTGTCGCGGAAGGAGGATCATCGGCGTCGCGGAAGGAGGATATTCGGCGTCGCGGTACACGGCATCACGTCGTGAAACTCTAAAGGTTCGGCGTTCTTCGTTGCCCTTTGTCAGAAGTCGGTGTTCTTCATCGGCAACGGTGCGTTCTTCGCGTTCTTCAACGAAGAAGGTGAAGATTCAAGGCTTGAGTTATTCCTCTCGCAATTCTTCTCGCACAACGGGACAACAACCCAATAAAATAAGGCCTTGCCTTATTTTATTTCCCATGCCAACTGTTTTAAAATTAAAAACAGATCAAGATTTAATTAATGAGAGTTGAACAATTAATGAGGCAATTAAAAATTTAAATAAACGCGAGAGTTGACTTGGCATTTAAAAAGGGGTGCAGGTGAGTTACCATATTAAATGCAGGTGGAAGGTAAAAGGAAATAAAGGGGTGGGGCTCGTGTGGGCCCCACCTCACTAATATCCTACCTAGGAGTTAGGGTATTAGTGGGTCCCACTCCAACCATCAAGCTTAGGGTTAATCTACCTTAAATAATAAAAAATAAAATTTGGTCGCACTAAATTTTATTTTATTCTTTAGTTAACCCCAAAATTTAATAACCTCACCCGAGAAAACGCAACTCCGGAAAAGGTGTTCTTAAGAAATTTCCGGCCCTGCGATTCCATCGGTGCCCTCAGAATTAGATTCCGAGCACCAGTTCAAAATTTAGGAAAACCCGTTTGTTTGTTCACTGAACGTACCCGATCCAAACTTCAGAAATTGATTCCGGGCACACCGGGCCTCAGAATCAGGTGCTGTCAGAAACTGCATTCTTGTAATATTTCAAGGAAAATTAAAAAAAAATTCCTTTAATTTTATGGGTCTTTACACCATTAGTGACTTCAAAATCTTGATCCATCAAACTGATAATAGTACTGCTCTGATGTATGTTGTTATTGTCTCTTTATAAACTGTGGGAGACTTTGTTTAGAGAGATAATTTCTTAATAAATTACACTCTTTCATAGCGGAAGATGATTTCTAACCTATAGTAACTTTGGAAACTACGTTTTTACTATAAAAAGATATATATTGAGTGTTTTGGGTACAAAAACTACCATCTTATGGGGACCATTATCCTCACCAACTTGAGAAGATTCACCTTTGTCCTCAACTACTTTTGTGAATTATTATCTCATTTTTCAACACTCACGTTGTGTTTAAGGAATCAATGATCCTATTTTTGAAAAGTATTCTTCTCTCTAAACCAAAATTTCATTCAGAATATTCACTATATTCCATAATTCACCCAATTTCAATCTATTATTCTTACATTTGTCAATAAGTTCTATTTCTAACTTTTTAACATTCAACTTCTTGGTTGATGTTTCTTCATAAGTTTTTAATTATCTGTCATTCTCACGAAATTTTATTCTCATTTATCTAAACATATTATGGTTTATCTCCTCCTTTTTTTATTCTCTCAACATTTTCATAAGTTATCTCATTAACTCAACTTCCTTTTTAAATTTCTTCCTTTCCTTCTTATGTTATGTATGTTTAGAGCATATTATAAATTTTATTTATGAATCCAATAAAAATATATTCTATATTTCCTATTGTTATCACTATCTAATAAATCACTTCCTCATATTACAATAGTTATGAATTTGAAATGAAAATATATTTCATTACTAGATGAAGAATCGTCCCACTCTCTTCTTCCCAAAAAAATTTCCTTCTTATTTTAAGGACACTTTTTCTTATTTTTCTTCCACTAATGTTTTCAATAATTCTTATATTATTCTTATAAATTAGAATCCTGATACCTCTTATTATGATAATATCCTATAAAATAGCCTTTATCACTAATATTAAAAAAAAGAATTTTTACTTTTCCATTTTCCTTTATAGCATCTCTTAGAAAGAAGAGAGATGATTGTATCAAAGTCCTATTAATTTTTATCAATCTTTAAGCCAATTTATTCTTACAAATTTTATTTATCTTTGAGATTAACTTTTAGTAAAGATATTAAAGTTATTTATTACATCTCCTTATTATTAATGTCTATTTATTTCCTTATCTCATATTCCATCATAATATTTTGAAGGTCAAAAATATATAAATATTATAGATATTTTGAAGATAAAACTTTGGAATAAAATATATCTGGTATGTTTCTCATCTATTTCTTAATGATAGTAAGATATTCTATCTTCTCATAGAATCATTTGATATTTTTAACAATGCCATTAACTCTAGTAAAGTATTAATCAATAATTTCATCAAAATTCATCTTAATGTCTTCAAAACTCAATCCTCCAGATTTTTAGCATAGCTTCCATAACCTTCTCAATCGATTCATAACTGTTCCTAAAATTATCTCACATTTTTAACCACTGAAAATCCCATAATATTTTTTATAAAAACTCTCTGTGAGATCCATCAAGATGTAATTATAATATTTTCCATCAATATTCAAATTTTTCCAATCAATCGCTTTCATATGAGCCTCCTTAATGAGAGGAAATATCTATGTTGTAGCTTTTATAAATTTAAATCCAAGAGTTAAAATACACAATAACATCCTATGATAATAATTGTGATATTTTATACCATCATAAATAGGAACAACTATGTTGGTAAATTAAGTTAAATCATCCATCCTTAGTAGATTTTTATATCTTTCAAAGGGAACCTATGATTTGACACTGATGAATGTTCCATTAATCAATATATAATCATTTGGGGGGGGGGGGGTGAATTAGGGAACACTTTTTATTTTAGAGGACTATTTCTTAACTTCACAAGGAAACATTTCCTATCCTTTGAAACCTATAAGATTTATGATCCACTTAAAAAATAAATATCAACCTCACCTTTTTATATAAAATATATAATTATAGATCAACACATTATATTTATAAGGTTTGGTACAAATAAATACTTCTTTTCATGTTGTTTATTCCCCAAATATGAATTCTATTAATATCTTATTTTAGGATTATAAATACATGGGTAGAAACTAGTTATACCCCTATTAATTGTTCCTCTAGCTAACCCCTATTATACCACCCCAAAAACCAGATCTTCTTCCACAATTGGTTATACTACCAAACTATCCTAACTGTATCATCTTCTTCACAACTGGATATACCACCCAGTCAATAATACTTTTCATTAACTAGTTATACCCCCACAATATTCTCTTTACATCTTCATTTGTCATCCACTATATAAAGATATTCCCTTTCTCTACAAGAAATTAGGATCACCATTACCTATTTACATTATTGACGATCTTCAAAAAACTCTATTAAGAGTCAGTTGGCATAAAAAATCCTCTTAATATTTAGGATAATTGGATATTCTAAATAAGAAATTTTCCATAAATTTTCTATAAAACGTCCTCATAAATGTTCATCTAATCAAATACTTATGATATACCCTCTATCTAATGGGTCTCCATCCAATTATCCTCAACTCCCAACTTTTCAAGCTACAATGCCGTGTTCAAAGTAGGTACATCTGATGAACTTTTCCAATGAATATCTATCTTATGAAGAAAATTCTATATGGTAAACCTACTGATTCGATTTTATCATTCTGATTCTTCTTTTTATAATAAAGGAAGCTCTGTTTGATGAACCTTTTTTGACTGAGAAGGAACTCAATCAGATGATCTCACTATTTCCTCTTTGTCTAATGGATCATAGTTTGATGATAATTATGATTTATATAATTAAATACAATTAGTTATAACTCTTCTTCTATCATGTAGGAACCTTGGTTGGAAAATCATAGCATAAAATCTCTCAAACTTCGTCTCTTCTACACATAAAAAATATTCGACACATTCTCCATCCTATTTCAACCAATTATGTATTTATTTATCCTGAAGAATTGGTAGGAACTCAAAACACCTTTTCCAATTAATTATTTTTTTTGGAAACTTATCAAGTATTATTGAACTATCTTGAGGCCTATTGATGTTTATTTGAAGATCCCACTTTCTTTTAACTTTCTTACACTTATTGTTAAGTAACTTCTACAACATTTCTTAACCTCGAGAAGAGAGTAAACATTGAACATTCAATTTTAACTTCATCATTGTTAAAAAAATTACATAGTTTATTTAAAGATTATTATATCTCATTTTTTCATTTATTTATTTCAATTCAATTCATTAGTAATTCTCTATCCGATGATACACATTAAGAATTGTTTGTCTCACAGACTTAGATACTTTCATCATCCAATGAGCCTTTATTCAGTTTCCCTTTATTAGGAAACCACCATCTTTTAATCTCTTCATATGTGTGTCTAATTAAATATCATATCTCCATATTCAAGATCATGATAATAATATTTTATCTATGCTCTTTATATGAAACCTCTGACCGATGGTCGTTCATCTGATAACATCGCGTGTCTCATTCAGATATGTGTCCATCCAATGAAACTCATCTTTATCTCAAACTTTATACAACCCTCTCTACTTGGAGCTCCATAACATTTATATATTAGATGAAATAAAAAATATACATTAGTTGGGAATTTTGACTATCAGTATGAATAATCCACCTCAACCATTGCAGCATCAATGATTTATCCATTCAGTGCTCTACTTATATTTCCTCTATCGGGTGAATCTTTTGTGTGTCTAATCTATGGACCTCTATTTATTATAGCCCCAATGATATCTTCATATGGTCTCCAATATGATTTTATTCCATTGATAGAATATAAAATATATCCTCCATCCAGTGACTTTATTCTCTCCTATTACCATCTAATTCAACTTCATAACATTCAATCGACCGATTTGAACTTATCATACTTTTTTACTTATCATTCTACATCATAAATTTTTTACTCATTCTATACAAGGATGAAACCTCATTGATCATTATACACATAGGCACAACTAAAAATATGTAACTTAGACCTCCATGCATTAACATGAGTATGGTTTAGTCTGTTCAATAACATTTTCAATCTGTTTGATCACATGATTCTATTGATAAGAAACTGTCATTATAATAACCCCATCTTGAACTTCATACAACCACTTGATCCTGGAATTATCTCACTTTATAATTATACCCATTTATACTTGTATCAATTTGTATAATATTTTACAAAATCTTCTTGGATCATTCTAAAATTCACGATTTTATTAACTTAATGAACAAAAAAACATTTTTTGATATCATGATGAAACATTCTTACACTACACAAGGAAATTTTATTATAGCTCATAAGGAAACTTATCTACCTTGTATATGTAATGTTTCTTAAAAAACCCCAAAACACATTTTCTCAAATTTATCTATAAAAAAATATTGACATATTAACAAAAAATACAACCAAAAACTACTTGGAATAATAAAAAATTTCATGTTCATCTCTATGTCTTATTAAATTATTTCTCTCCTAGATACCCTTTTTTTATCTTTCCACATTATGATAATTTATACAACACTTTGATAAAACTTCTATAGTAAAACTATAAAAACATTTAACAATGTTCCTAAAAATGATTCAACTGCCTACATTTACTAATTTATTAGAAATTTCAAGGTGGGGAAAGATTAGTAATGCATGCCCCATAGCTAAGATCTTTCGCAGATTTTGATAAAGAATCTCTACTACATGAAGAATCAAATTTATTGTTTATTAAAATTATAAATATGAGGAATCCACTTGAGATAATATGGTATTGAAATTATTGATATCCTCTATATATTCTGAAAAATAGAGAGACCACCCTTTTGTGTTCATAGTGGATGGTAGTTTCATCCTGATCTGGATGCATGAGATAATTGGACGCATTTTTCTTTGCATCATCTTGCATTATAATATGAGACAAATGTTTTTATAAATTAAATTGTTCCATATACTCCCATACATTATCAACAAGGTCTATAAACTCTTTCTTCTAAATGGAATAATCGCTATGGAATTTCTTTATCACCATTCATGAATCAAATTTGAAGTATAATAAGGAAAATAGTATATTCAGTCCTAGTTCTAGACATATGATAACTATTTGATATTCTGCATCACTATTATTATATTCCTTTTTTATGAATCTTTCCACTAGGTCATTAATTAAGGCGGTGACGTGTTTTTATTTCCCTACATTGCCACTTTCCAAAGGTGGGTAGCCTCTATCATTAAGGTTAGTGATGTTGGCTCATTGATCAAAATGGATAATGGGGTACTAGTTACTCCTTATATGGATTTTTAATTGGATCTCATTTCCTAGTCTGTGTCTACCTCATAGATTTGAGTTTTTTTCATTAAACTTATTCTTAGTGCCATCTCGATGTGAAAACCAATTAATTACACTTCATATATATCGAAAGTGAAGTAACCTATGGTCAGAGCTGATGATAACATTGGATGCATTAGGATATCTATGAATTTTGGGTGTGTTGGGAACTAATAAAGTATTTGTATTTCGAATTCAAGGACATATAGTATATGAGTATTATTTTTATAAATATCAGGGAATCCCAACTTCATAGTAGTATAATTTATTCCATAGGTGTAAGGCTTATAAGGATTTTTACCTCAAGAATCTAATGTTCATTGTATGTGGCATGGATTATAATGATTTTGGTGGGGGTCAATGGTTTAAAGTCATGAGGGGATAGGTTGGTCACAAATTTAACATCTTGTGGGGATTGGATGGTCATATATTTAATATATTGTGGGGGAAGGTTGGTTATAAATTTTATATCTTATGGGGAAATTGCAGCCATAGATTGAATGAATTGTGGGGATAGTTTGGTGAGGTTGAGTGTGTCCTAATGGGGGTATGATCACACTTCAAAATTGTATCCTTCTAATGGGAGGACATGTATATTGGAAGGAATGTTAGAGTTCTGGAAATGAACCTTCAGGAGGTATCCCAGGTTTGTTAGGATCTCAGGATTGAAACTCATGGAGGCGTCTAATGCACCCTATTAGGAGTTAGGGCTCAAAACCCACATAGTATGTTGTCGTAGTTCAAGGTTATGTAACAAGACTTATATATGAAATTTAACATCATTTTTTATGGAAATTTTCAAAAAAATGTAAGAACAATAAGGGATAGTGTGATTTTTACATATAAGTCTACATTGGTGTTAGGAAGATTCATATTAGGTGTAGGGTTTTTCAACGAAGGTGTGGGGGTTTCATCCAGGTGTGGGGGTTTCATCCTAGGTTTGGAGTTTTCATCCTAGGTGGATGTGGATGGTGTGGGGATTTTTCATATGGAATTACCATGGAAAGTGTATCATCCCATGGTTGGAAAGGAGGTCTCATCCCGTGATGATCATACATGAGGAATCTTGTATTCATCATATAGGGTAAGAGGTGTGGGGTCATCCCATTCCAGTAATATACGGGGAATCCTGTTTTCACTGCACATGTTAGGTCCATATTTTTAAATCATTTATGTGGATGTTGTCATGTAGTTTAACATCACATGACTAGGATGTAGGGTGTCAATGGGGATTATGAAATTGGTCTACACATATGACACTACAAAGTAGTGACGATTTGAATGGGACTTATGTATTTGGGTTGACTGGGTGATCATATGGAGAAGTAATGATATGAATGAAGACTATGGGGAAGGGTTTCCCAGGTGCTACTAGGAGAAATGATGATATGAATAGGGATTACATACCTGGTATACCTAAGTGCTACTATGGAGTATTCATGATGTTAATAGGAATTATTCATGGAATATGGATAGGTAATAATAGGATAAGTGATGATGTGGTGGGGATTATTCATGAAGGATACTTGGGTGATGCTAGGAGCATCAATGATAGGGTTGGATCTCTCTCATGGAAGAATCCCAGGTGCTATTAGGAGTAGCGATTATGTGTTTGGGGATTACACAAGTAAGCTTACTAGGTTCTTCTAAGAACATCGATGGTGTAGTGGGGTCTTACTCATGGAAGCATCCTATAAGGATATAGGTATTGTCTCATTCTTATTAAAAAAGGATTCTCGTGATTGTTTCATGAGTAATATTTCACATATTTCCTTAATCATCCCATACTCATTGCATAGGGAAAGGTGATAATTTAACATCATATAAAATGAAATGGTGTAATGAGATTATGAGTTTATCTTCCTATTATTTCTTCCACAGGTTTGGCTATGAGGTAATCTCCACCCACTGATGGGTCAAGGTATATTATTAAGGATTACACTTGATGAGGAGGCCCATGGGAACTATTTTGGGGTTATTTCATGACCATTAAATGATGAATATCATGCTTGATGCATAAGGAATATAATTATTATCACAGGAGGAATCCTATGATTTTCATATAGGGTACACTACTATTTTATGTCATCTAGGGAGGACTACTAGGATGATGATGCCCAATAATGGTTGGTGTGGGCCCTTTCTAGTTTGACATGGTATATGAGTCAGGTGGTGGAATTTATAGGATTTCTTGAAGAGTGATTCAACTTAAGGTATTCAAATAAACCAAGAGGAATATCTCAACTCATGGTGTAGTGAATATACTAAGAGGAATAACTTGACTAAAGGTGGTTTGAGGAGACATAAGAAGTATGTTAACTCATGGTAATATTTGGAATGAGAGATGGTGTTGTATATGTCAGACTACAAAATTTCCTTATCATAGCCAAAAAATCTGACGTTGGGTTGCAGAAATATTCACTTTTTTTATCAACTTTTCATGTTTCCATGAAAATGGGTTTCATGAGGCATGGCCTACAAGAACAGTTTTGAAAAAAATCATTTCAAAAACCTTTTCAGTTCTGTGAAAATGAATTTTCACAAGAGTTTTTAATTTTCATTAAATTAGGTTCCCCATGGAGAAATTTGCATAAATATTACTCAAGATGAAGCCCATTCATTGAGGCCATTCAAAAGTTAATTTCATGAATGTTTGGGATTTTGGGGTTGTGAGAAGTGTGAAACCAAAAGTTAAGTGAATGTGACCTATGTCACTCAAATACTAGAGGTACTAAATCCAAATTAGGGTTTAATTGTATATTTATAGGCATTTTGGATGTGTGGTGAAACTTATACTATATAATGAAACTTTTGGATGTGTCGTTCAACTTAATGGGGTTGTGTAAAAATTCCTTTATTTTTTGGACGTCAGATCACATATGGGATGAGATTAAACATTATAAATCACCATTATAATTCATCATAGGAGCACAAACATGAAGGGGTTTCACACACTTTTGGAAATTCAAAAAAAATTCAAGACTTTCCTCTAGAATCAACCTGATTGGATGTTCTTAGTAGTCTAACTTCGAATGAACATAATTTTTTATCTGTGAGTCTATTTTGGCTCCCCAACTTGTCAAATAAAAGCCTATTAAATGAAATATTCTCTTATATCATGTTATTAAACATATTTTACTTAATTGGACGAATTTATAGTTCCAAAATCCTTTTTGGAGGAGGAAAGTGTAAGGTATGTTTTATTTTGTTGGAGATTTAAGAACAATATTGAGACCAACCTAGTTGAGGTTTGAAACTTCTATCCCTTTATTTTTTTTACATAGATAAGCATTATATCAAAAATTTTCCCATATTTGAGAGGTTTCATGGACATATTTAAATTATTTATTAGGGAGTCTTATGTCCAATGGTGATTCTTACGGGGTGAGGTGTGATTCCAATTTTCTTTTCTAGCACTTTTAATTTAACCAAATATTGAGAGAAAAAATGATGTCAAATTGTTGCATAATCATAGCCCATCTTTCTTGTAATCCCATCAACATAAGGGGAATTGGGATGTACTTGAGAGGATCCACATGTGAAACCAAGTGGGACTAATAATTCTACAAACACTAAGGATATTTTTAACTATAAATACAAATATGAGGTTGTTATTTTCAATATCATTATATCAAGTCTCATCTTCTGCCATTTTCCTACTAAGATAATACAAAATATTATCCTTTCCCACTTCATTTTTCTAAGTGAGGAGGGAACCAAGTGATTTCTCTATAATTTCCACATAAATTATATGGGGTTTCCTTCTGTGGGAGATAATAACACTTGTGGTTGTCGAATATATTTCTTGGGGTCATGAAAATCCCTCGGAAATTTTCATCTCACTAATTTGTTAAATTTTTAGTCATTATTTTTATAAAGGGAAATCATTTAATAGTATGTTTTATATAATATTATTTATTTTGGTGAGGTACCCTTGAAATTATCTCAAATCTTGATGGTCTTTAGGAGGTGAAATATTGATTGTCACCCGAATTTTCTTAGTATTGACATCGATATTATTATTATAGATAATGGAACTATGAAATTTACTTGATGTGACACCAAATTCATTTTAGAAGGCTCAACTTGAAATTTTTCTATTGAATTTTGTAGAACACTACCTCATGGTTGAAAAGGTGATCATAATTTTGTTTGGATTTAACTACCAGGTAATCCATAAAACATTCCACTATATTTACTATAAAGTACATGAAAATGTTTTCATGGAACACTATTATGTATCCCTAGGAATATTCAAACTGAAGGGCATCATCTAGAAGAAATATACCCATGGGGTGAACTAAAGGTAATGGTTTACCCATTCTTAGGATTAATTTAGATATAATTATATCTTGAGTACACATTAGTAAATGATATTCCTTATAAAACCTTTATCACATTAATTAGAAGTTTCATGATTGGGAATGTGAAGTGTTCTTTGAGATAGTGATGATTCAAATCCTTGAAATAAAAAAAACATTGTTTTTAACTTTATTTTTCTTAATAGGGACAATGTTATTAATACAATTGGGATATTAAACTTCTCATATGAATTTTCATTGATCATTTATTCAACCTTTGATTCCAACTTATAAAAATGTGTCAGATTCATCCTTCTTGGAACATATTTATAGGAGTGATGTTTATTCAAAATATCTTGGTGGTGAATTGAATATTGACGATTCAACCTAGTAATTTATATGAAATTCCATGAAAACAAATCTATTTTTTTTTGAGGAGTGAAATTTATTAATCATATTGTTCAATATTCATGGTCACCCAAATTAGAGTGGGTTGTTGGTTTTCCTTGATTCCCAAGTCGATCCGACTAAGCTCACCGATGGTGAAATAGACACCCTCCATGAAGTTCAGTGGAGAGTACTTAATATCTTACTCTTATTCATTGTTATAAGTGGAATATGGATTTAATTTTTGTGATTTAGGAAATGATATAGTGCTATCATCATCCCTATAGATATCACACTCATTAAAAGGGTACGAGGGTTCATCAGGACCGAAAAATACAATATAGATTGTGGTTAAAAAACCCAATCCCCATGTTTGTCTCAGATGATTTTCCTCCAACTAATCAAAGATTCATTAATGTGTTGAAAGAATATTTTTCAATCCCACATTCAATTATAAAAACTGATATATTATATTAACATACATGGATTATAGGGGAATCCCTTCATCAATTGATGAATATTACTCAATAGAAATATTTTCTTTCCTATCCAAAGAGAGTAATGTAATTTGGGAGTCTATGTTAGTGGATAATATGATTCTATTACTACTTAGTTATAGAGTTTTAATTTTGATGAAGATATTAGGTAACAAAAAATCTTTATCGAATCCACTCCATTGATTTTTTGGGGGAAGTTATAAACCATTATGGGCTATGATTTATGTTATTTCATTCAATAATGGATACTTCCCCTCCTCTTAATAGTACCCCATGTAAATTTATTGATATTAATATGATTCAAATTGGGATATATCTCCATAAATTATCCCAAAATTCCAGTTAAGTCAATACTAATGGAATTGGTCATAAGAAGATAGAACTACTGTATGAATATTAAGCTATGATCTTCCTAGAATGCTATTGAAGGTTATGTATTAATGGAATAACATGAACATAGAATTGTGAATAATTTACCAAAAATAGGTTCTCAAATTTATATATCTAAGTAGAATCTACTCATTATTATCATACCTATGTATTAACATGTTGGAAGGGGATAAATCATACTCTTAATAGAAAAAACAGTGGAGTGTCTGAACTAAAATGATTTTGATTCTATAACTATTTTCTACCAGATCTCAGTGATTATCCATATAATCAAGGATTCAAGATACACATAAGGGAATAATATTCCCTTTTATGTAATCCTTACAATTTTCTCTATAAATCAGATTACTATATGGCATATAGTAGAATATGTTTCTGCTTCATATGTCTCAACAACAACCACACCAGTCTCTAAATCTTTATGTATGAAGAGTGCCTCATTAATATCATGCTTGAGTTATTTGAAGGGGTTCCAATAATCTATAATTGAAATGCTGAGAGGGAATACAAAGTTATTCTTAAAAAATTCCTATTTTGAGCCAAAGGCCTTTTTTACAACGTATCTATTGCATGGATTAAGGCTTAGGGGATGAAGTGGACTGTGATGATGACCCCCTTCCTTGGTCATAATTTGGGGGTGTTTTTATTTTATATGGATTAGGTTGAAAAGATGTTCCTATATCCAAAGTTGAATTTTATTATTTGGAAACTATTAATTTATCCACCAGTATTATTAGGTCAAAAAGTGCTATAAAAGGTTCACATTCATATTGGTATTCCTTATGAAGTTGTTGAAGTGTCTATCTCCATGTTTCTGCCTCACGTGTAATTTTTGTGGGAGAGATACTCAATTTTTAGGGTCCACTTTGGTTGTATCTTCCATTGGATATATGGACTCTTTTTCCATTACTAAGAGGTAACTCTAGTTCAATTGATCTCTATAAATCAGCAAAGGGTTTCTTTAGGTGGATGATGTTGGAAAAAGAATATTGTGGGTCCTTATAAGATGAAAATTCAATTTTATATGATAGAACCCATCCTTCTAGTGATTTTGGAAAGAAATATTGAAGCATCTAGACCATTTGTTTTTCCTACGGGGGATCCTCTTCATACAACTTATTTTTTAGGTCATGGTTGCACCAATTTTTGGAAGGTTATGAAGGAAAGGATGATACAGTAGTAACTAGAGAGGGAATTGAGGTCGTGACTAATTGATTTAATCAGGAACTGATGATTTCATGAATATAAATGACTGATTTCCTTGTCATACACTCATGAAACTTCTATTAATTTCAATTTATGACTTCCTTCCAGTATCTATATTCTTTATACAAATAATTATTGACATAAGTTACCCGATTCTAGGGTTTGATTAATTTTACTCACCCTCTATCTATCATCATCTAGATAAATTCCTTTATAAAAAAATAATTCTTGAGGTTGTTCCCAAAAATCCAAATGGATGGAAAGTAATCAAGGTTTTGATTGAACCCCAAATCATTCGTACTTTTGATCACTAGTGATGTAAAATAAATCTATAACAAAGTATAAATAAAATAACTTTGAACTTATTTATTAAAAATAAATATAATTTATTCTTACCATTATAAAATTTATACTCCTTATTTTTATTCTGATGGAGGTGTTTTAATTATTTTCTATAAGTTTTCACTACATTATATTTGGTAGCTTCATGAGTTGGAGTTACAACCAGTGCTAGTTTGAGAGTGCAGGTCATATTTTTTGATTTTCTAGATTCCTTTATTTATGTTTATGGATTTCTTTATGATTTTTAGTGTGAATAATGGAATCTTCTAACCATAGATCCAATGCAAAAAATACTAAGATTATTCCATTATATTTTAATAGAGTGAATGATGTTTGTATCTCTTCCATGAGATTCTGTATACAGAACTATAACATATTTTCCTTTGAAAACTATATATTTATAGAATTGTTTAAGATTATACACATGATGATGAAATAAAAAACCCTCCCATTTTAATACTATTTATAATTTAATAGATAAATAATAGTTATCTTCCTCAATGTGAAAATAAATTGAAAGAGGAACTACCATCAAATATTTTCCCAATCGATAGTAAATTCGATTACCAAATTATTGTATTTAACAATTGAATTTACTTCGAATATCATTCTAACACTTATATAGTTCATTGCTTCTAAAAAACGTGGTGTTCTTAGCATTTGGACACATTTAGAAATGAAATTAATAACTTACTCCTCAAGGTATCCCATTCTATTTAATTTTAGGATGGTTGGATTCCAAAAGATGGGTTGAGGAGGAGTCAAATCCAGCCACCTGGGATATGAATTCCACTAAGGTTGTACCAGTGAACAAAATATTTCCATAGAGTCCATTCAACAGTAATGGTATCTTGAAACTCTTTCATAACAACCATTTTATTAAACATTTTATTAGTGGAACTTTTTTGAGCTTTATATGGTTAGCCTACCTATACCTGCAGTTAGTATCTAGATAGATTCATCCAAGAACAGCATTTATAAATTCGTGGATTTTGTTTCCATAGTAGAGGGAATTCATGATAATCAATAAGTTATAGGGTAAAGTAGATAGGTTGATTTTATATCAGTTTGATTGAGTGACACAATCCATCCCTTATTGGTTGAACAATATCCACTTATTGAAATGGGTTTTCTATAGAACCCAATGATGCTTATAATTGGGAATTGTACTTGGTGGGTGTATTTACCTTGAGTATCTAACTATAAATATATTTTAACATTTATATATTAGATTTATACTAGATAATATTTTTTTGGGAAAACATCCCTCAGGGTATCATTGAAGCACTTTTGAGGAGATTGTGTTTGTTAAAAAATTAGGCCCCCATGTTGTGTTTGTTGACAAAGTAGACCACTATGTAGGAATTTTTTGACAAAGGGGGTTTATATGGTGATTTTTATATTTCATGGGATGTTTTTGGCTATCCATATTTGAAAAATGAACCTCGATAAAAGAATAGATGATCTAGAGGTGGAACAAAAAGATCAGATACAAGGTGGCGCCGTTTTCTAGTGTTTTCCAAATTTTTGGGCTTGAAAATGAGAAAATAGAGAGATGTGTTTTTGGAAAAGGGAGGTGTACACAAAATTAGAGTGATTCATGAAAAATAAAGTAGTTCAAGAAATATTTTTTTTGGTGCAAAATATAGAGGAATGGAGTTTTTTGCGCATGAGTGTTTCGAGATCAGAAGCTCGAAAATTGACAAAGACAAGACGTGTGCACAAAATTAGAGAGGTTTGCGGGAAGAAAAGTGTTGCGTGAAATAGAGGAATGAATTTTTTCATGCAAGAGGTGTTTGGAGATAAAATTCTAAAAAAACGAAAAAGGCATGAGGTGCGTGAAATATTTAAGTTGTGTGAAAAAATAGTGCTGTGCGGAAGATGTTTTTTTTTCACACTTGAAGAGGATTACATGCTCAAGAAGGGGTTTTTTCATGCAGGGGTCGTTTTTTACTATAAATATGAAGTGAACCACCTCATTTAAAAATGATAAAGACTTAAAGAGTATCTGATCTCAGGCGTGAAAAATTGGAATACGCAAGGGAGTTTTGCATAAATGTCAAGTTAGAGTGTAAAGTCAGGTGTTTGCGCATAAAGAAAAGGTTGCGCGTAAAAAGAAGGTTGTGCATAATGCTCAGGCTGTGCCTAAAAAGGTTGTTGAACATAAGCAAAAATATGTGTGTAAAAGTATTTTGTTTCATGTAAAATAATTGGTTGAACATAAAAGCAATGTTACATGAAAAGTGGATTTTGTGTAAAATAAGGGAATTACACGCAAGGCCCAGTGAAGGATACACATAAAAATTGGGTTGCCCGATACACCCACTGTGAAGAGAGATTCGTGTATGGATGAAAATTGGATTTCAAAACAGAATTTACATTCAGTGGAGGATGCATTCATTAGTGAGAATGAAGATACCTACAGGTATATAAATTGTGAGTGGATCTTATGAAGAAAGAGTGATCACACTTCAGTTGAATGAGCATTGAGATTTCAAATTGTGAATGGTTATAAACTAGGAGGTACAATGAGTCCTCTCCAAACTTTGTAAACAACAGTGCGATTTTAGTTCATTTGGTACACCAGCACATCACCAGTGTATGCTCCTTGGATGTATCCTAGTGAGGGTGAAGCAAGTAAAAATCACTGTGTCCTGTGTATGATTCTGATTCTGTTTATACTTTTCTACAGGAAAGAGGGGGAAGATAGATTTGTTTAACATAAAAACAAGATCAATAGGGGCAGTTTTTAATCTATCTTACCCTGTTTCACCCCCTCTCAGGGTGTCTAACCAAGTGGACATAACAATTTTCATCAATATAAAGGATCTCAACTTTTTTTGGGTAGTGGATGTGGACAAAACCTTCCCCTTTTATTTGGAAGTAGCTTACTAAGAGGGTGATATATGGATTATATGTGGAGATTATAGGTCTTGAACCTACCTTTGATATTGGGTAATGATACCTTATTCTGACACATTGGTGTGGATGGACTTTTCAATAGGTAACTCTTATTTTTTATTTTATTGATCAATATCATGGTCTGTGTCATCTGTTGGTTTGTAAAAATGATATTGACTAGAAAAAATCCCATAACAAGTACCAGGTATCCATCCTAATTAGATTACTTGGGAGTATCAAAATATTTTGAGTATCCCTCATGGTGCTGATCATAATCCTCCTATGAATTTTGATTTCAAGAGAATTATTTCAATCAATAGTTTCTATGGGGCATCAACCTCTCCATTCGGTGCTCCCCATATGATGATTCAATTGGTTACTTATGGAGTGTGATTTTGAGTGAATCTACTACAAATCCCACTGAACAAAAATCTTTATTAAGGTAGTGGATCATTAATTAATAATATATCATATTATAGGAGTATTTCTTATGGGGATACCCCTAGTTTGAAGAAAACCGATCTTCCAAAAATTTGTCATAAAAATTTTCTCAACCCCATGGGATGGGGTTTATCCAATGTCTTGGTAATAATAGTTGATTTTTTTGTATGTTTATTTATTCCAAGGGACATCCTAGAAGTAAAAATTCCAGTATCCCTTTGTGACAGTGTTACCCCTACATTATCACTATAACTATTGTTGTATCAAATTTATGTTTCTAGGACTGTATTCTAGAATAATTTTGGTACAATATCCTTTTTTTCTTCTCGAGATGTGATCTATTTTCCACACGATATAGTCCTACTCCCACAAGAGTTTTTTTCTAAAATTGGAACTCTAATTAACCTTTTTGGTATCTTTATACACAAGTATATGAGTTTATCACTTATATTAGTTATGACTTTTTTATGAGCTTGGTATAGGAGTTTTTCATTTAATTGACCAACTAACATACAAAACTCTTGTATTTTTGACATAATTTGAAGTAAAAATATTATAGAATACTGTAATGGGATGACTCTACTGACCAATGAGTGAGGTTAAATGAAGAGTTACTTATTCACCCATCCTATAACATGCATGTTTTGTTGAATTTCCTAGATTATTTAGTAAAATTAATTTAAAAATTCCAAGATGGATCACTGAAAATACTGAATTTTTCTTCCTTATTTTAGGTTCTGGGATACAAGGATATCGAGTAGATTAACATGATGATACAACTCATGTAATTTGATGTGGTGATAGTTATATCCCTTATATGATAGGTACCTAGATTTTTTTTCATGTATTATCACCCATAGATTGCAGTTGATAAGATGTATTCATTACTCTATTAATTTAATATGAATTTCATATTTATAGGTAGTAATGGGATATAATATTATGTGAATTTTATCTTCATACAATTATTTTCACATGTTACTAGAGTTTTCCTCAACTTCAATGAGAAATTCATCAACCTTTTCTAACCATAGAAGTCATTTTCACTAGTTTTTTAAGTAGATAATGATAATTTTAAAGGTTTTAAACAATATACAGGGTTGTAAGGCATGTTGGAGGCACTAATTATGTTCACTTCCACTATTTTACATAAACTAGGAAAAATGATACTAGTTGATGGAAGTGTTCTTGGTGTATCAAGTTTTGTATTTTGAAGAGCTTATCAATATGGGGAAGCTTTGAAACAACTGTAAAACTGGGAGGACCTTCATGTTAAGTAGATGTACCATTTAGAATAGGGACTTAAAATTTTTTTCCATGGGGACGACCTCTATGGCTATTAGACTTTGGTTTTAATATTTTAGGGAAAATTTCCACATTGGATGTTTTCTTAATCAGCAACTAGAGGAACATTATAGTTGAAAATTTATTATTCATTATTGTGGGGATAATCTCCACTCTATATAGCTAATTGATCATTATATATAGGGACTCTATGGTGGTATATTATTTGACCATCTATAAGGGGAGGACCACCATATTAGGTGTCTTCTTAATCTCTTCTGAGAGGGACTCCATGGTTGATGATTTATTGGAAACCATAATGAGGAATACCTCCATCTTTTATAGATTCTATATTACCATATATTGAGCCTTAATAATTTTACACTTTTTAACCTCTATAATGGGTATTACCTCTATTTTGGGTTTTAATTATTTCATGGGGAGGAGATCCATGATAGACACCCTTGGGAGGACTCTTCAGTCATTTTTTGATATATGGTTGATATGGGGAGTATCCCATTATTAGTTAATCATTATTCTGTGGGGAGTAACCCAAAAACTATAATAATATATAAGACCTTCATGGTTGATGTATTATTTTTTTCTACCATGGATAAGACCTTTATGATGAGCATCTATATTATCACGAGGAGGATGCATGTGATGGGTGTTATAGGAGGACCTCTAAGGATACTTAATCTGACACCATAGGGAGGAACTCAACTGTGGTTGATTCCTTCCCAAACTAATGTGTGGTTTTATAGTGTACTACTTGGGGATTTACTCCTTAAAATATGAGTCTTATTCCCAATGGTGACTTATAATATCCCTTGAATAACCACTGAGATATAACGATGGGTGTTTGGGATGCTAGAAGATTCGAATGAAAGGATAATTTATTTATTCATTGGTAGTTTAAGGGAACCAAAATATATTCCTCCTTAGTTCCCTCATTATGGAAACTTGAGTAGTGACAACTTCATTGATGTAATCTTCATTAACTGAGTCTCGATAGTGATAGAGATGATCATGATTTACAGGATCCCTCCTAGGTGACTCTTGAGTGGCCATTAGGATGTAATGGTCATCCTCCTACACCACCATAAAGTAAAAGAGGTAGGTGTTTTATTACTCCATGGATAGGCTTCCGAAGAAGTTTCAGTTATTGATTGGGGTTACCTTCCCCCTTCTAGTATATCATTTATATAAAGACATGTATGACTTCTACTCCTCAAGAATCATCCAAGAAGTTTCTAATGTGGGAATGTTTTAATTATGAATGCACTCACAAATCAAGGATTTTACCAACTTTTTTTATTGGTGATGGGTTAGTGATAATGTGAGACAATGTTATAGATCCATGATCATCATTGTGATGGAATAGTGGGTTTAGGGAGACATATTTGGGAGATGCAAAATTACCCATGTTGTTCTACAATTACCCCAATCCTGGATGGGGAACATTATGTTGGAATATGTGTTCAAAGAGAAATCTATTTAGATGTTATGGGTGAATTAAGGTAAAAAACATAAACAAGAGACCCATTAGTGAAATATCAAAATTAAAAGTTCATGGTCAATCAATCACTTCCACCAATAATGTATCTTACATCACGTTTACCATTTATATTTGGTTTTTTCATAAACTTTTGGTTTATTTTCTTCTTTATACTTTCTCTACAAAGGTTATTGTCTATGTGAGTAAACTAAGAAAAACATCAAAATTAAGATACAAAAACAGTGAGTATAGAAATTCAAATCATCCCATGAAGGGTCTTGTTGTGTAGTGCCCAAATCTTATATATTTACGGTATCTTCATAAAATTCTTCAGAGTAACAATATCTACTACCCATCTCATTAAAGTGATTGATTAACACCATTAACTCTTTGAGAAAATGTATATGAGTTTATCTACCTATATATGTCATAGTTTATCTTTCTTCACTCTCATTGATTAGTTATTCTACGGTTTAAATCCATAAAACTAGAAACTATTGAATTTATCACTATCCAAAAAGGAGGTTTGGGTTTTAGTATTAGGATTGGGCCTATGAGAGGGTATTTCTTAGTATCTATGTGAATGGAATCAAAAAAAAATTATTTTATTATTATTAAATTATCTGTGTTCATGTGAAAATAACCTTGGTGGGGGATTTTAAGTTCCCTCAACAAAGACTAAATAAATTCATTTTATGATTTTGTGTTTAGGACCATTGTAATAACTTTTAAGGTTGTGAAACCATGAATAAATGAGTTCCTTTTATTTTCATTCATCCAAGACCAATGAAGATCCTTTTAAATTTCTATGTCTAGGACCATAATGCCTTATAGTTTAAGATTATAACACAAAGATCAGTGATAAGAAGTTTAAATTCATTCCCAATGGAGTACTCAACATGGGATCCAAGTAATGGGTTAGTGGGGAACTTATGTATTTGTGAACCATTTTTGGTTTAATTAACAGATGAGTCAGAAGAAGGTTATTTTGGGTATACAGTAGATTAAAGGGCCATGAATGTGCCTGAACCATTGATTTACAGGGATGATTATTGAATGAATACGGGTTATAATGGTTAATGCAGAACAACCAAGATGAGTTCCATGATCCAAAAAGTTCCTACTGGTTTTGTAAGGATAATTTCAATCATTTTCAAAGTAATAAAAAATTGATTTTAATTATAGGATCCTACTATTTGGGGAGAATAACTAGGATAGATCTCTAAGATGATCATTTCCATTAATTATCAAAAGAATATAATATCAAAATGGGGAATAGGTTGTGATTAATAACCCATTCATGTAAATTAGGTTGCAGTGGATAAGGTACATATTAGATTGTAAATTTGATTTTTTGAATTTTTAATATGGTTTACCATAAATTTTTTTAATATATTAGGAGAAAAGTATAATTTTTAATTAATGTAGGGGAAATACATGCTTGGTGGCTTGGGTGACTAGATGGGTGAAGGGGTTAAGAAAGTATATCCCTTGGGACTTGGAATGAATTCATTCCAAGGAAACTTTTATGCTATGATATATTATATTTGGTGTGGATTTCAAAATGAGGCATAGTAAAATTATCCCATGAGTATCTCTATGTTGGGAGAATTGACACCCTAGTGAGACACTTCTAGAGAGTTGGGAGTATATTTTCCTATTAGGGAACCCCTAGGAGCCCTTGGTGAATTTAATCCTTAGTGGGATGACTATGGAGATCTTTGAGTAGATACTCACAATTGGTCACCTCTTGGAAGAATGGGTGAATTAGTTTTCCAGTGGTTCTCTTAGGGGATCCTAGGTGGAGATACTCCAACTTAGAGAACCTCATAGAGTCCTTGGTAAATGTTTTCCCATGTGGTTATCCTAGGAGATCTTTATATAGGTTCCTCCATATTAGAAATTTCTTTTAGGGTCCTTCACTCTATCCTTTTTGAGTCATGAGTGAATTTTTCTATTGAATTTTTTTGCGTGTCTAAAATTTTGGAGAGCACAAGTACCATAGACTTCCTTGATTTTCCTATTTTTTGATTCAAAATTAACATTATGGAAGTTTTTTTAATGTAATAGTGAAAAATAACTTTTTATATTTTCTTAGGTACTATAGTTTTTCTATTTTTTTTGAAAAAAATGATATAGTCGGGGTCCTTTTATGGGAATAGGTAATGTGGGCACCCAAATTGGTGTGTTAATCACTCATAACTATTTTGGGAGCCAATGTTTTCATGTGGGAATGTGTGGGGAGAGGATGAAAATAGAAAAAATAATAAAAGTACATGTAGGGTGTTGAGTTAATAGGATGACTTAGTACATAGTAAAATAAGGGATCCAATATTGAGAGCATCGTGAAAGTTGAGCATCAAATAAATTAGGCAGCTTGTCGCTTGGAGGCTTGTTGACAATAGATGCACAAATAAAATGAGGGATAGGAACCAAGAAGTGAAAAATTAAGTTTTTAAGTATCTTGAAGGTTGATAATATCTATGAATAGGTATAAGGACACTTGATAACTTGATCTCTAGAGATGCATGGTTGTATGAGGTATGTGTACCAAGAGTTTAGGTGCAAAGAAGATAAGCATGGTGAATTATAAGCATCGGTACATGCAATAAATCATGTGTTTTGAGGACTAGAAACTATAGGGGAATGGTTATATGTGGTTCTAGTGTTTATAATTTAGTAATGAAGTATTTAAGTGCAATAACGGATGAGCGAAAGATTTTCCTTTTGAAAATTTATAAAATTTATCTAATCTATATCCTTTACAATTTTTGAGTGTTGATACTGATAAGAAATAAAATAACCTTTATCTACATTTTTTCTAGTTACTATAGGGAAAACTATTAGTTATGGTAATAAAATTACATCACTATAGAAAATAAATCCGTCATATAATAATTTTTTACTGAAAATCCGTTAATTTTTTTATACTATTATTTCTCATCATAATTTATAACTTATTAAAATAATGATCATTAGAAGAATCATTCATAAAATTTATTGATGAAATATATTATTGTATGTTAAAAATTGTTAAAAATCATTAATATTCATATATTTCTTTCCATTTAAAATAATATTTATTCATGTCTATGACATGGATAAAAATCTATACAGGGGGAAAATATTTATAATGAAAATAAGTTATCGAAAATAATGTTTCATCAATGATGTGTTATTTTTTAAATTAAGTATTTATATGAATTATATTTTGAACTATTATGGTTTATTCATCAATATATATATATATATATATATATATATATTATAAATTATAAAAATCTAAATTTTTAGCAGTAACTCATTTGAAAATAATGTAATTAAAAAAATGTGTAAATTGATATTTATTTATTAGATTTTATAAATAATAATTAATTTATACCAAAATAATCCTTGAGGAGGACTATCCTAATTTTTATGATTCCCAGAATAGGGTTGTTTATGCTGTTAGGTTAGTAAACTTTCAAATATTCTGACATACATCCACATCACCACTAACTTGTGATAATATTCTTCTTAAATAATGATTATTTTAATTTTTTGAGACCTCACTAGCTTATTATTAGGAATCAATTTTTTTGTACATTACTTAAAAATTATTATTGATAATACATAATTTTAGTTTATAATAATACATATTAGATCCATAAAATATCATAGTCATAACATTCTCACTGATTTCTATGGCTTGACAATTCCTCATGTTTGTTTCATTTATCCACAAATTATTATTTAAATAGATTTTCAATGATGATTAGTCACCCTAAATATGAAAATATTACTTAATATCATAACTACAATGATTATGATTTATCTTAACTTCATATTCTTTCAATAAATTTAATAATATAATTTTAAAATATATATTAAATCATAATAAAAATTATAATTATAGAACCTAAATGGATTGTGATAAAGAGTGATTTATTTTTTATCAACATGAAGCAAATTCAATGAGAAACCATATTCAATATATTATAATGGTAAAGATGAATTAATGAAAATATCATCATGATGATAATTGGAATAAATAAATACCTATATAATGGAGGTCTTACTTGGGTGATAAAAATAAGTTGAGTTGAATGGAAAACCAGTTGTTTAGAAGATAAGTTGACTTGAAGAAGTCATTTAATAAGATAACATTATGGATATAAGATAAATTGTAAGTATGATAAGAGTTTCCAAATATATCTATCTAGATATAATAAATGTCTGGATATAATTCCTAAAGGTAACACTGAAGGTTATTGCAAGGCCATATGATTAATATGAATAGTGAATGTAGATATGTTTATGGAAGTAATGGGGTCACGTAATGATTGACGATGAAGTTAATACTACTTATATTTGAATATTATAGTCTAAATATCATATTAAAAATGATATGATTATTGAGCTAAACATTTTTGAATAATGTTAAGTATATAAGCTGAAGAAGTTTTGTTCTAGAAGAACTGATTACTAATGTTTGGAAACATGTATTTTAAGAGTGTGAATATAGGTTCCAACATACATGAAATAGTGAGTTATAGATTATAAGGAGTCTGAGATACTATGAATAAAACTGAGTTAATGTTTAGATAATAATTAATAGATGAGGATGCTCAATAAATATATATGAGTGACGCAGAAGGAAATCAGGAGGTCCTTGTGAAGTATTAAAAAGTTATAGAGAAGTTAGGTTTTTAAAAAGGAACTAATATGTAAGAGTTACTCTAGAATAATAAAAGATTTTTATGATTCATCTATCTCATACATAATATTATTTGAGTCAAAAATTGAGTTGGAAGTATGAAATAATTAAAGGATATAATTCTGAATCATCTCAATGTTGATGTTAAAAAGTTATCTGATGATTTGAGGATACCAAGATAAAGTGAATCTAGAAAATGATAGATATAATCATTTGTGTAATTATGAAGAATCCAAAAATTATTATTATAAAACATAAACTTCTAGAATATGTGTTTTTGATGAAAACTATTTTTTATCAAAAAGTTTTCATGACTTAGAAAAGATTTAATATAGTGGTTTGAGTTCATAGAAGAGCCCAGAGGCTAAGTAATTGTAACCTAACACTAAAATAAGGGTTTTATATTTGACTAAGTTTGAGAGATATTTTGGAATATAAATCCTCAAATTAAATCATATCATTCTATATTGATCATTAAAAGTTTCAAACATTTTGAGTTTTTAGAATAGTTTGTATTTCATACTGATTTTGATAGTTAGAAAAAATGAATCATCCAAAATTTAGAATAAAAAAAGAAGAAGAAATGAATATTAAGGAATCTCTTGTAGCATCCTGCCTAGTAGAAAAGTCTGGAAGTGGTAGTATAAATTATAAAGGGTAACGTAGAATTCAAAAATTTGAGAAGAATAAAATATATGAAGATGGTTTCTTTAGGAGAAAAATAATTCTTATGTAGAAGTAAATTATATAGGATATCTTGCGTTATCCTGGAAAGCATTTGGTAATGATAAAATGAAAAAGTTTTCATGTTTGGAAGTTCACATGGATAACCTGTCTTGAAATATTCCTTAAGGAATTTATAATTAAAACCTATAATAATGGAAGAATGGAATGTAAATAGGGCTAAATATTGTTTATGTCATGTTGTCATAATAGATATTTTTATTAAACCAAGATACATTCATAAATGGAGGTGGAGTAATTTTTTCATCATGAAGGGTTTCATGAAAAAATTTGTTTTCCCTATAAATAAGGATTAACCACATCATTAAGTGTTGATTATTTTTTAGAGAGATAAATGATCCATTTCAATGTCACTATTATATAGAGTATCAATTTTATGAATATAGTAATACAAAACACAATTGTATGAAGAAAATTATGTGATAATTTATTGCACAATGTTATCTTATGTGAACAAACAATTTAATGCAAGAGGATAATATAACCTTTAAATTTAGTTTGTTTTTTGGTATAATATTATTAGTAATCAATGTTGAGGAATTTAGAAGTTAAAAATATAGAATTCATTTATAATTCTATTATTCTATTTCAATCTATATAAGTTCACAATGTTAAATTACTTGATGAAATTGAGAATCCATAAGTTATGAAACCAGAAGTGAATGAGAAAGGACAAATACATTCACCCATCATCAGGTTAAGAAATTAAGAAACATGAAATAAGTTGAGTAGATTTAGTAGTTACATATTATAAATTTTCATAATGTATAAGAAGAATAAAACTTGAAGAAACTTATATTATAATGAACCATACTTTTCATACATAGATATTAAATCTTAATAGATAAATATTCATTAGATAAAATTATGATCCATGCCAAAACCACAATGTTTTAGTGTATTTTGAAACTTGAATACATAAACCACTTTTTAATAATAGATCTACATTACCTCCCACTAATTACTTCATTACTATAACCCTTCGTATACATATCATACTAAAAATCTTTCTTTATAACATGGGGAAAGGAAAAATAAGAAAGGGTGAGCTTAGATGATTATTAAGGGTAAAAAGGGAGATATTAGTGATTAGTTAAATAGAACATGAGCATAATGTTTTGAAAACATGAGCTTAATATTTTAAAACCACACCTATTATATCATATAATATAATCTTGAGTCATGTAATAAAGTTTTATAGTTCATAACACATGAACCATAGAGGAATTAAAGAATATGATCCATGAGAGAATAACATTAGAATAAGACATAAGTTTTTGGAATATACATAATAATAAAAAATAATATAAATATTTAATTCTTTAAACACCTCAATATTTTAGGGATTTTTTAGGAAAATTTAATTTCTTCAATAGATTACATTATACACAACACTAAGTTTAAATGAACTGTGATATACTATTAAATTATTTAAGAGTGAAAATTTTATCATAGCTATTAAATTAAATTGTAATGTTATAAAAGTCTAAATTTTGAAAATTATATTGCGTAAAAAATTATAAAATTAATTCATTATCTATAAATTGATTAAAAATGAAAATAAAAAATCATTTGAAAGTAAAAGAAATGTTTTTCTGAAAAACTGTTTTTAGTGTGCAAAGTATTTTACAATCAATAATTCAAATTATAAATTATGAGTGAATTATTTTCATTAAATTTGTATATTAGATATTCAACCAATGTTTTTATCATTCAGATACTATTTTTCATAAACATGGGATATGAATAAATCATTTTTATGATTGAAAATTTTATTTTACTAAAAAATTATTCCGTAACGCACTTAAAATAAAATTAATTTTTTCCAATTTTAGAAAATTTATTTGAAAAAATTAAATTAATTTTTTAAATAAAAATTTAAAAATTATATAAGAGTGAATTTTTAAAAATTTAATGAAAATGTTAAATTTTCAATGAATTGCGAAAATATAATGATTTTTATTAAATAATGATTTAATAGTTAAATTAGAAAAATTATATTATTGTCAATATTTTTTAATTCATTTTAATCAATTTCATGTTGAATTTTGATATGAAAAAATTTAATACTTTTGATCATTTATTCTTTGGATTTTTTTTTCATCTTGTATACATGTTTAATTTTAAATTAAATTATGTGACTTCTATGAATTTAGTTTAGAAAAATGGATTTCATATTTTTAATAATTATAAATAATACTATATTATATGGTTAACTTATTTTTTTGTAATGAATAGTGAAAATAATAAAAATTAATTATGACGGTTAAGGTTTAAACAAGTTTACTAGGGGTTAAACTAAAACAATAAGGTTTCGAATGACCTAAAATCTTTTCTAATTAAAATTTTATGGAAATATTGAGACCTTATCACATATAAGTTATGATAATTAACCATTTTGGTGCCTTTTGTCATGTGTAAAACATGAGTACAACTATTTCCTTTCTAAAATTCTAAGTGTGTCCTCCCCCCACTTATGAAAGGGAACCCACTATCCTCACCTATTTACTCTTCCAAAGACTTTTTTTCATAAAAAAACTAACCAAATACATTAATTAATTCCACTAACACAACCTAAATTCCTTTTTTTGATTATTAAACACTCTTAATAAGGATTTTTTTGCTAAACTAAGGAGGTTGTTTGAAGAAGAGGTATCATTCTAAACCGATCAATTTTATTTTATTTTATCTTCCACCTCCTTAAAATATTATCTAAAAATGATGAGATAATTAGACCAATATATTCCATATATTTATTTATTATTATATTAATGTCTTAACCTGTATCCATATCCTCTTCCCTAAAATGGGAAACAAAACTGTCGATCATGGGTATGGTAGGCTACCACGTCACTAAATGATGTTTTCCATTTCCCATCATTAGATCTCATGACTAGAGGAAATAATGGATCTAATATATATATATATATAGTATATTTATGCAATATTTAAACTTCATTAATTATAATATGACATCTACCTTATTATCTACCAATCCATTGGAAAATGATAACATCGCTCGTGTGTACGTATAGACTACCACCTCCACCAAGTGATATGATATATTTTTCATTTAATTTTCACATGGACAGTAATAATGATATATTTAATCAATATTTAATATATTTATGATATTAAAATTATGTAATGACCACAAATTTCCAAGTATTTTTTTAATTAAATGGTAATTTTACGAGTCCTTGAAAATTGACGGCGCGTGATTCTGAGGCTCGAAGTGCCCAGAATGAATTTCTGAACTTTTTTTGGGTACGTTCAGTTAATGTACGAGTGGGTTTTTCAAAATTTTGAACCGGTGCTTGGAATTTAAATCCAAGGGCACAGTTTAACTCGCATCGCCAGTTTTTGATTAAGGATACTTTCACCTCGATGACAGATGGTCGAGGGTGAGAGTTTGTTTTTGGGTTTTTTCAGGTAAGAATAAAATAAAAATAAAAGTGTGTGACATTTTATTTTTATTTGCAACACCCTTGTTGGTGTTGGGAGGTGGGTTCAACATGAACTAAACCTCTATGTGGAATTTGAGAAGTGGGGACCACCCGAACCTAACCTCCCATCAGAGGTTAAGGTGGTTGGGACTACCCAAGGCCAAAACCTCTTGAACTCCCCTCATTATGGAGAAAAACCTCTCAACCCCCCTCATTAATGTGGAGGAACCTATTGAATTCATCAACATTAATAGTGCCAATGCACATACCTTTAATATTTTAACCTAGTTAATCGATTAGGCTATTTTGAATTTGTGCCAACTAACTAAATAGAGAGCTTAATCTATTATCCGTGGCATATTTGGTGGAATTGGGAGGAGGGAGAACTTGGGAGAAAGCTCTTCAATGAAGAATGCATTCTTCCACGAAGAACGTTCCACCGACGAAGAACGCTCCGCCAATGAAGAACATCGACCCCCCTTTAACCTTCTTCCACGGGAATTCTTCCGATGTGTGATGTCCTCATCTAAGCTGAATCGAAGACCGTACTACCTTTTTACACCAATGTGATCAAGAAAACGAGGTAGGGGTTTATTTTTATTTGATTATCTCTTCCCATGTTCTCCCTTTCTAATTATTTTGTGGTATTGGGAATAGATATTGACGAGGGTTGTGGGAAATGATGTTTTAAAATTTCTTCGTTACACGTTCATGCCTCATTATTTATGAACCACTTGCTATAACTTTAAACGCGGAGGGTGCATGCCAAACTAACATAGCCTGACCCCTATGCCATTATTCTTTGATGTGTTCTACAAAATGGATGATGGTAATGAAGGGGACGAAGGAAACGGTGCCGCCACCCGTGGCCTCCGCGACCCACGCCGCCCCACGGTGCGTTTCCCTCCCAGCCGAACCGGCCCCACGCCCGGCCAAGCCACCCACGGCTGGACCGAGCCGCCCACCGCCCTAGGCGAAACCCCCCCTTACCATGCCACTGCAGTGCAGCGCCATCATACTGCCACCGTCTGCCATGCTGAGACGCCGTCTATTGAGCCGCGCTGATGTCGAGGCCGAGCTAAGCTGTCACGCCACCGCCATGCCAAGTCGTCGCACGACCACCTTTCCGAGCCGCCACGCTGCAACCATGCTGAGCTGCCGCACCACCACCATTCGACGTGCCGAGCTGCTACGCCGCCAACCATCAAGCTGCACCACTGTTCGAGCCAAGATGAGCTACTTCCACTCCCCATGCCCTCACCGTGGCCCCTTAAGCCGCCCGAGCCACCCATGCCGTGGCCTTGTGAGCTACCCCGAGTCAAGAAGGCCCACGACCAAGCTGTTCTGTGGCCGAACCACCCTCGTGGAACCCTCTGAAGTCGAGCTGCCTCCGCGGGCCCTCACGACCATTAGGCTGAACCCAACGGGCCGGGCATGACCCAGCGGGTTTAACCATGTGACCTGAACTGGGTCAACCTAGACTGGGTCGGGCCATATCGGTCCGATTGGGTCAGACTAGACTTGGGCCATCTACGACCCTTTTTCTTTCTTTTGGCCATAAATTTGGAACCAAACGTCTGTTAGATGAACCATTAGTGGCGTTGGGAACCTTGGAGTGAGTTGGTCCCTATGAGTGATACCCCACTGTGTTTTTGATTATGATGGGGAACAGTCAGGGTGGATCAAGCACGAATTCAACTGGGCCCTTGGCACTAAAGGGATAATAACTCATAGACCGAGCATTCGATTGATGCTCAGTCTATTACATTGAGATCCCTATGAAATGAAAGACCTTTGAGATACTTATTCATGGGACTTTATGGCAGTTGAAGTATCGACCAGTAGATTTTGGAGCGGATCCTCCTAGAGACAAGCGAGCTTAGTGCAGAGACCTTGTGGTTGGCTGAGACTTGACGACTGCTGACCGTTTCAACTCGGAGTGACTCGACAGGCCCAGTGGGGAGCACCTTGGTGACGCGGCAGACCCACGTTGGGGAGATCCTTGGTGATGCAGCAGACCCACAGTACTCGACAGGAGGAGTACCCTAGCAAGCCTTGATGGGGAGTGCCTTTGTGTGACATGATAGACCCACAATGGGGAGAGCCTCTGTGTGACGTGGAAGGCCCACGGTACTCGACAGGAGGAGTACCTTAGTAGTCCAAGGTTAGTAGGAAGTGCCTCTGTGTGACGCGGCGGACCCACTATACTCGATAGAGGAGGAGTTATCCAGCAGCCAAGGTGTTTAAAGTTTTGACTCTAAATGTTACTTATTGCTACCCCTAAAATAAATCCAGGTTTTAGCTAAGTCAGAAACTCTGTGTTTTCCTCATGATTGAGATAGAATACTTGATAACTTAGGTATATGTATGGGCATATACCTATGTAAGGATATCTGTTGATTTCATACCTTTTGTTTTATCCATGTTGGATTTTGTGAGACCTAGAGGGTCTCAGGGTCCCTACTAAGTATCGTTATAGTCACCCCTGTACGGGTTATGCCCGCACCTTGTTGTGTTGGATACTGACGACAAACAGAACTGAATGAGGCCGAGAGTACCCTGAATGGATGGTACCTGGAGGTGGACCTTATGAAAATTCGGTACACAGAGGAGACGGATGAACGTGAGTGTTGAGGAGGCGATCTATACCTACCCTTCTGGTAGGAACCTTAGATGATGATCTAGTAGCTATCTTTCTCTTTCCTCAGTTGTTTTTCATTTCAGTTATACTTGTACTTTCCATTTGGTCTTGTATTCTGGCCCTTTTTACTTACTATACTCACTTGTTTTCTATACAGTTGACTTGAATTCATGTCGTATTATGTGTTTAGTTGCGTGTGTTTACAGGTTATAAAGGAAATTAATTCTTAGTTTTAAGGAATATGCCTTTGGTGCTAGTCGCTAGCCCATGGACTATGGAAGGCGGGCTTGGGGTAGTCATGGCATGAGCCCTAGGGGATGGGTCATGAAAAATTGGTATTAGAGGAGTTAGTTATACTACAGAACTAGAACTCTGATCTTTTTTGTGAAGAAATAGTGTTAAGTGTAGTGAGTGTGGTTTTCAGTTCAGGGAGTCCAGTGTTGGTGCAGTGGCCGACGTATCTATACACCAGGACCCTGACTTCTGATCTCTGAATCAGTGCATGAAAACACTGATTCCATTTGTGTTTCCAAGAGTTTTCTTTGTGATATTTTTTGTCATCTCACCAGGTATAACTTTCAGATCACCAGGTATAAATTTTGACTGTGGCACACCTGTTTCTTTTCCGGATTCCTCCACACAGACAACCAGCTAGCAAACAGGCCTTGGTGCAGGGCCCTTTTTCCAATAGAGGAACCAGAGGAGGCACCAGGGGTACCACTCCCCATTGGGCCACTGATGATACTATCCCCAGAAGCAGATGGTGCAGGCTGTTTGAGCGCGTTACACGAGTTCCATCCCTAGAGACCACCCAGGTTTAGGGAAGAGACGGACCCGCAAGTGGATAAGGATTGGCTGGAGGCTATAGTGAGAGTTTTCAGACGGGTAGGGACACTAGCCAATCTCTTGGTGATTCTTACTGCAAGTCTTCTACAGGCTGTAGCGGTTAGATAGTGGAGTTTGTTGCTCCAGGTTCATGACGAGGTGATTTTTCTTTGCCCAGACTTTGAGAGCCTCTTTCGGGTAGATTTTTTTATAACAACTCTTCGCACAGTGCGCATACATGAGCATCTTCATCTTCATCAAGGCAACATGACTATGGCTCAGTACTTAGTGAGGTTAATTGACCTCTCACACTACTCCACAAATATTGTGTGAGACCCTTTGTTTAGGGCCCAGACCTTTGAGCAGGGGCTCAGGCGAGAGATCAGGGATTCGATGATCTCACTCAGCATCTCGACGCAGGTGGGGGTGTTAGAGAGAGCCCTCTTAGTGGAGATTTTTCTAGCTGAGCAGTCACTAACAACGAGACCCTCCACTATTCAACATGTATCAGAGTCTTCTACAGCTGGCAGTAGATAAATGCCACAGATGTACAAGAGGACCAAACCTACAGGTGGATGACCACATGACTCAGGGTTGGTTGTGTGGAGCACCTGAGATAGAGTCAGGTATTCCTGGAGGGGGAAGTGTTACGCATGCGGCGGGCAGGGTCACAAGGATCGTAACTGTCTGACCCATCGTACGTATGATCAACAGATGGTCAAAGGACTGTCCAGGTAGGGACATTGGTTTGACTGAGGAGGTACGTAGGGAGCAGGCGAACATGGCAGGGGAGCTGGCCGTGCAGCTAGCGGCGGACAAAGATTTTAGGTGTTACCGCTACCACTATCAGGAGGTCCTCCCCGACTATAGGGAGTAGGTGGATAGGGTAGATCTCATCTCCAAGAAGCTAAGTCCTACAATCACGACACACTAGAGATGATACGGGGTATGATCTATGTCTACTCCACCATAGCTGTAGTAATTATAGAAACAGGTTCCCATCATTATTTTATTTCCACTGCCCTCATTCAGAGGTTGGATATTTTTATGGAGCCGTTGGATCGATCCTTACAGCTATAGACTCCTACGGGAGCAAATTAGACTATTACTCACTGGTGCTGGCAGTGTGAGCTTATTCTAGGAGGCCAGAGCTTTGGCAGGGGTCTCCTAGTAGCAGCGTCAAGGATTTATGACATCATCTTGGGTATGGACTGGTTATCTACATTTCATGCTCAGATTGACTATATTAGGTGAAAGGTGTGGGGTGTTCGCACAGATGGACAGTGAATACGATCACTCATTAGTTGGCTAGCCTTACCCTCAGAGCTGTTGAAGTGGAGAGTCTGATCTATCCTGTAGTGGTGGACCAGTACGTGGATGTTTTCACTGTTGATGTTCTTGGTATATCTCCTCACAGAGAGGTGTACTTTTACATTGACTTGTACCCCAGGACAATACCAATATCAACTCTAGCTTATCGGATGGATCCCTCAGAGCTTCGTGAGCTGCGGGTACAACTAGAGTACTTGTAGGGGAAGAGATTCATAGGACCTAGTGTTTCTATTCATGCAGCCCTGATTCTGTTTTCTAAAAGGAAGATGAGAGCTTGACGCTTTGTGTTGACTATCAATGCCTGAACCAGGTGACCATGAAGAACAAGTACTCACTCTTTAGGATTGACGACCTCTTTTATCAGATGAGGAGGAGAATGACTATCATTTGCAGGTAGTACTGGACACACTCCGAGGGAACCAACTTTGTGGTAAGATCTCGAAGTTCCAGTTCTGGATCCAAGAGGTTCACTTTCTTGGTCATGTCATATCAGAGGCTGGAGTTGGAGTATATCCAGTGAAGATTGAGGTAGTACTTTCTTTGGAGCCACCCTAGAGTGTGCCAAAGGTACAAAGTTTCCTGGGTTTGGATGGATACTACCGAATATTTGTGCCAGATTTCTCCAGAGATACAACAGCACTATTAGCCTTGACAGAGAAGGGGAAACCCTTCGTTTTGTTGGAGAAATGCCAGCAGAGTTTTCAGGAGCTGAGGTAGAGGCTGACTTGTGCCCCCATCTTGAGGCTTCCTGGTGAAGGCGTAGGGTACATAGTCTACTGTGATGCATCATGGATCTGGCTCAGATGTGTCCTGATGCTGGATTGAGGAGTGATCACATATGGTTCTCGACAACTGAGACAAAATGAGTAGAAATATTCTACCCATGACCTGGAGTTAGCAGCAGCGGTCATCGCCTTGAAGATTTGGTGACACTATCTGATGGGTGAGCATTTTACCATGTACTTTGATCACAAGAGTCATAGGTATATCTTCTCTCAGAAGGACCTGAACCTGAGACAACAATGTTGGATTGAGTTCCTCCAGGACTATGACTTCGAGATAGTCTATACTCCTAGGAGGGGGAACGTTGTAGCGGATGCACTCATCTGGAGGTCTGGTATATAGCTACTAGGAGAGGCGACAGAGTAGCTGGATGCTTTGAAGATATCCTTCGTGGAACATGGTAGAGAAGCTTTCCTTCAGTCTCTTACAATCACTCCCCCACTTCTTTAGCGATTCAGGTAGGTGAAACAGGGGGATGCGGACTACAAGGCTCAACGTGCTCAGATATCCACAGGGTAGGCACCTAATGGATTTTCTAAAGGTGGGGAGCACGTCATCCTCTTCAGAGGAGGTACCATTGTATCAGTGGCGCTTTAGGAGGAAGTGTTGAGGGAGTTCCACACATCCCCTATACCAGTACATCCAAGAGTGGCGAAGATGTACCAGGATCTCCGAAGACAACACTGGTGGCCAGGAATGAATAAAGCAGTTATAGAGTTTATCTCTTGGAGCCTTACTTGATAGCAAGTGAGGGTTGAGCATCAGGTACCAGCATGATTGGTTCAGCCTTTAAAGTTCCTAGAGTGGAAGTGATATGGGATATACATGGACTTCATGGCAGGACTTCCACGTACATCTAGAGGTCATGACTCGATTTGGGTGATTGTCGGCCAACTCACCAAATCGGCCCACTTCCTACCGATCAGAGAGATGGGTTTAGTTGATAGCATGTGATGCCTCTATATATAGGATATTGTGCATCTACATGGAGTAAATTCGACGATTTTCTCCTATCATGACATGCATTTTAATTCCTGGAAATGGAAGGGGTTGCAGGAGGCTTTTAGGACATAACTTTGTTTGAGAACTGCCTTCCATCCTCAGACAAATGGCTAGAATTAGCAGACCATTCAGACCCTCGAGGACATGCTGCGTACTTGTGTCCTTGTCTTCGGTCGCAGTTGGGAGGATCACTTGCCTTTGGTGGATCTTTCATACAACAACAGCTATCACTCCAACATTAGGATGGCATCTTTTGAGGCATTATATGGGAGACCATGCAGATCACCTTTGTGCTGGACTGTCCCAGAGGAGTCAACACTCGTGGGACCAGAGATGGTTCGCGCTACCACGGAAAAGGTGCATATCATACAGGAGCAGATGAAGACTGCACAGAGTAGGCATAAGTCGTATGCTGACAGGAGACGAAGACCTCTGGAGTTTGAGGATGGTGACCACATCTTTCTATGGGTCTCACCCCGATGAGGTCTACAGAGATATGGCCGAGGTGAAAAGTTATCTCCAAGGTTCATCAGACATTTTCAGGTTCTTAGCAAAGTTGGCGAGGTGGATTAACTCTTAGCTCTTACACCTCAGTTGCACCGAGTGCATGACATCTTCCACGTATCCCTGCTGAGGAGATACGTGCACAACCCTTCTCACATTGTCGACCATGGCGAGCTGAACATCGATGATGGGGAAACTTTTACGGAGGTTCTAATAGAGATTGAGGATCGATAGGAGTAGGTACTTTGTGGACAGTCGATACCTATGGTGCATGTTTTCTGGTAGCACGATAACCTCTAGGTGAGCCCATGGGAGTGGGAGGCTCAGATGCATGCTCAATTCCCCCACTTGTTTCCTTATTTTGAGTTGTGGCTTACTAAGACATAAAGCCTGAGGTGGGGAGAATGTAAAACCTGAAATTTCAATGTAAATATTTTTTTTAATTAAATGGAAATTTTACCTGTCTGAAAAAATTGACACCATGTGATTCTGAGGCACGAAGTGCCTGGAATGAATTTTCGAACTTTTTTTCAGGTACATTCAGTAAACGTGCGAGTGAGTTTTTCTAACTTTTGAACCAGTTCTCAGAATTGAACTCCGAGGGCACCGTTGAACTTGCATTGCTATTTTTCACTTGAGGAGACTTTCTCCTCGATGACAGATGGTTGAGGGTGAAATTTATTTTTTGGTTTTTTCTTGTAAGAATAAAATAAAAATAATAGTGTGTGACATTTTATTTTTATTTGCAACACCCATGTGGGTGTTGGGAGGTGGGGTACACCAGAACTAAACCTCCATGTGGAAGTTGAGAAGTGGGTACCACCAAAACCTAACCACCCATGAGAGGTTATGGTGGTGGAGACCACCCAAGGCCTAAATCTATTGAACTCCCCACATTATATAGAAAAACCCCTCAACCCCCCTCATTAATGTGGATGAGCCTCTTGACTTCCTCCACATTAATTGTGCCAACGCACATACCTTTAATATGATAACCTAGTTAATTGATTAGGATATTTTGAATTTGTGCCAGCGAACTGAATAGAGATCTTAATCTATTGTCCTTTGAATATTTGGCGAAATTGAGAGGAAAGAGCTCTTGGGAGAAATCTCTTCAATGATGAACACGTTCTTCCATGAAGAATGCTCCACCGATGAATAACACTCCACCAACAAAGAATGCTGACCCCCCTTTGACCTTCTTCCTATGGACTTCTTTTGATGTGGGATGTCCTCATCTATAGTGAATCGACGACCATACTACCTTCTTGCACCAACGTCATCAAGCGAACGAGGTAAGTGTTTATTTCTATTTTATTATCACTTCCTATGTTCTCCCCATATAATTATTTTGCGGGATTGGGAATAGAGATTGAAGAGGGTTGTGGGAAATGATGTTTTAAAATGTCTTCCTTACACGTTCATGCCTCGTTCTTTGTGAACCTCTTGCTACCACTCTAAATGCAGAGGGTGCGGGCCAAACAAACATGGCCTGACCCCTTCGTCGTTCTTCTCTGATGTGTTATTTGAAATAGAGGAAGGCGATGAAGGTGATGAAGGAAACTTCCCCACCACCCGCGACCTCTGAAATCCGTGACGATTTTCCCTCCTAGTTGATCTAGCCCCGTGCCCAGCTGAGCCACCCGCGGCCGGACCAAGCCGCCATGACACCCCGGGCCGAACCCCCCCTCACCGAGCCACCATCGTGCCGAGCCGCCGCGCTGCCACCGTCCGCCGTGTCAAGCCGCTGTGCTGCCATCCACTAAGCTGTGCCACCATCTGGGCTAAGTCGGGCCACCACCCCGCCGCCATGCCTAGCCGCCACCCCGCCTCCTTGCTGAGCCATCGCGCCACCGCTGTGTCGAGCTGCCGCACCACTGCTGTCCAATGTGATGAACCGCCACACTGCCATTCGTCGAGCTGTGCCACTGTTCGGGATGAGACAAGCCGCTGACGCCACCATGCCCTCACTACGGCCTTGCGAGCCGCCCTGAGTCGAGCCGTCCTGTGGCCGAGCAGTTCCGCGGCCGAGCCACACTCGCGACACCCTCCAAGGACTAGCCGCCTTTGCGGACCCTCTCACCCATCATGCCGAACTTAATGGAACAGGCCACCCAGAAGGCCGGGCCGGACCTAGCGGGTCAGGTCGGGTCGATCCGAACTGGGTCGGCCCATGTCGGGTTGGGCTGAGTCAGTCCGAACAAGTCAGACAGGACTCGGGCCCTCTATGACCCCTTTTCTTTCTTTTGGCCATAAATTTGGCACTAGACGTCTGTTAGATGAATCGTCAGCGGCGTTGGGAACCTTTGAGCGAGCTAGTCCCTTTGAGTGATACCCCACTATGTTTTGGATTATGATGGGGAGTGATGAGGTTGGATCAAGCTTGAATCCAATCGGTCCCTCGGGACTAATGGGCTAATAACTCATAGACCGGGCAACCGATTGACACGTCGTCTATTATGCTAAGATCCCTATGATGTGGAAAACCTTTGAGATACTTCTTCATGGGGATTCTTGGTAGTTTGATTATCGAATAGTAGCTTGTGGATAGGATCCTCTCGGAGGCGAGCAAGCATAGTGCGGAGACCTAGTGGTTGGCTGAGACTTGACGACTGCTGACTGTTTCAACTTGGAGTGACTTGACAGGCCCAGTGGGGAGTGACTTGGTGACACGACATACCCAAAATACTCGATAGGAAGAGTAAATCAGTAGGCCTCGAGGGGGAGTTCCTCTATGTGATGTGAAAGACCCATGGCGGGGAGCGCCTCTATGTGACGTGACAGACCCACAATACTCAATAAGAGGAGTACCTCAGCAGTCCAAGGTTAGTGGGAAGCTCCTCTGTGTAACGCAACATTCCCACTGCACTCGATAGAGGAGGATTTCTCCATCAGCCGAGGTGTTCGATGTTGTGACTAGAAATGTTAGTTGTTACTACCCCTAAAATAATTCCTAGTTTGAGTTGAGTGAGAACCTCTGTGTTTTCCTCCTGATTGAGATGGATTACTTGATAACTTAGGTATATGTATGGGAATATACCTACGTAAGTATATATGTTGATTTCATACCTTTTGTTTTATCTTTGTAGGATTTTTTGAGACCTAAAGGGTCTCAGGGTCCCTACTGAGTATCGTTATACTCCCCACTGCACAGGTTATGCCCGCACCTTGTTGTGTTAGCTGCAGACGACAGACAGTGCTGAATGAGGCTAAGAGTACCAGGACCGGATGGTACCTGGAGGTGGACCTTATGATGAGTTGGTACATGGAGGAGATAGATCAACGTGAGTGATGAGGATGCGATTTGTACCTACCCATCAGTTAGGAACCTCGGAGGATGATCCGCTAGCTGTCTTTTCTATTTCCTCTGTTGTTTTGCATTTCAGTTGTACTTTTACTTTCCAGTTGGGCTTGTATTCTAGCACTTTTTACTTACTATACTCACTTATTTTCTATACAGTTGACTTGCATTCATATCTTGTTGTGTGTTTGGTTGCGTGTTTTTATAGGTTATAAAGGAAATGCCTTCCCAGTTTTAGAGAATACACCTTTGGTGCTAGTCGCCATCCCTTGGCTTATAGAAGGCGGGCTTGGGGTAGTCACGACACAGGCCCTGGGGGATGGATTGTGAGAAATTATTATTTAAATTTCAATTATTATTTTCCTTTATTTAATTCCATTTTTTATGAAAATGGAAACAATGTTCATGCGTACACATGATATATAGTCACCAGGAATAGTGTAATTCATATTTTCCTCTATTACTTTTATGAATTACTATAAAAATTTATATAATGAGTATATATTATATATATATCATTATTAGAATTTTTTAGATGATCAACCATAATAAATGTACAAGGACAAAAATTACCAAACCGAAACGTACATGAAAAACAAATCAGTTGTCACCCACAATCAAGATTCAAAAAAAACATTGTTAATAAATGGGTGGTAAAAGATTATAAGTGAATAATATATGATATGAGAAATATAATTATTATTCTTTAATATGTTATAAATAAACAAATATTTATTATACATGAGGTTTTAATTCATACAAATAAACTCGAGGCTTTAAGAAAGGGATTTCTAGTCCCTCTTTTTTACTACAAGACATATGCCATATTCACCAATCGTTTATTTCATGTGATGTATATAAAAAAACGTTGGAATGTTTTATAATGAATATAATTATTTTAATGAAATTTAAATTTTCCTTATATGTTATTATTTAATGGGTCTTACGATTCAAATGTTTCCAAAGTGGTAATGGTTTTTTGTCTCACTTTTATTTATTTGGGACATATGCCTTATACAACACCTGTTTATTTTTTGGGGTATATGTAATAAAAATAACTTCATTTTATGATTATTTTGATTATATTTATGGGGATTTACATATCCATCTAAGATTCTATATTTCATGGGGTTTAAGTTTCAAAAGTTGTCAAAGTGGTAAGGGTTTGATGTTATAATATCACTGTTTATCAGGATTATTTATTATTATGATCTTGATGATGATATTTTTTGATATAAATATCAATAAAGTAATTAATTTTATTATACAATATTTATTTCAGTATAATACATTTTTTTTACTTTTATTTTTATCTCTTTATATTCTAAAGACACCAAAATAATGTTTTAAGAAAAATTTACTTCATTTCTCTATTTTTTCAAAAAAAAATTTTATTCTATATCCATGTTTTTATAAAAATATTTTAAAAGAGGTTTTTAATATTAAACAATTATTTTTTAAATAAACTTTTTCTCATGTATTATTTTTTTAAAAAAAATTGTTTAGAAGGAACATTCGTTTCATTTTATGAAATCATCATATTTGACCTTTAACCAAAATTGTGAATGAAATATTTATTTCATCTAGTACGACATGAATGATATTTCCCTTATACATGACCAATCAATGATTTAAGTAGTCCTTTATAAGTTTAAATAGATATTTTAACAGAAAATGTTTTCTTTAATATTTGGTATGTTTTAAGATTTTAATGAAGTGATTTTAAAATGGAAATGATATTTTCTTCATGAATGCTTTAATGATTGATTTATGGAATTCATATTCATCAATGAATTTTTTTTGGTGTTTATTATGTTTTAACTATAAATATGATCCAATGGTATCATCCTTATTTTTATCTATGTGGTTTATGATTACAATGGTGAGATGTATAAAAGACCCATTTATTTTATTGGGTTATGCATAATGACTTGTTGAAATGTTTTTGAAACCCATTTTATTTACCGGGGTTATGATGTGATGATATGATGAAAATTTTAAGATCTTTTGGCACACATATATATGGTTTTATTTATGTGGTGGGTGGTTCCATTATAAACTGAGGAGAGGTGATTCTATTATAAACTTAGGATTGGTGAGCACGTTATATCTATCCAATGCATTGTGAAAATATGAACAACTCACAAGTTAATTATGTTATGAATGAACCTAATTTCGTGTTCAAAATATTATATGTGGATTTTGTGTCATGTCTATATAGTTATGTTGGGAATTAGTTTCTTGACCATAAGGTTATCTGTGGTACTGGTTTCATATCCATAATGTAATGTGTGGACCTGTTTTCGTGTCCAAAAGATTATGTGTGAACCTCGTTTTATGTCTTCAATGTTATGTGGGGACCTAGTTTCATGTAAATTGGATTATGATAGGGAATGATTTAATTTACCTAACATAATGAGTGAACCAACTTTTATTTTTACATGTTCAAAATGATATTATCTTACATTTTTTCCACATTCGTATGTCTATGTTTCTGTCTCCTATTTTATGTTAATTGATGTACACAACTAAAAAAATGATTATTTTCAATGGGTTATTTATGATGGGACCCAATCACAAATAACCCATAGTCAAAAATGACATAGTAAAAGACACTTTTTTTTATGTAATTTCACAAAAATGTATCTTTTGTGACATGAAACCTCCCCATCAAAAATAATTTTTTAAATGGATTACTAACACAATTTATTAGGACGATTCAAGTGAATATTCTCAATAAATTATTTACAATGGGAATTTAACCTGTCGTAAATAGGTTTAAAAAAGTAAATAAATTAATAAAATTAATAAAAATTTATAAAATAAAAAAATAAAAATTAATTTTAAAAACTTTTATAAATAAAATTTTTTACATATAAAGTAATAAAAATATTACTCAAAATAATTTCATTTAAATTTTAACATAATGAATATGTACATAATGTACCAGTCACTATGGAGGGGGAGGGGGTGGATCATCTAGAAGAAGAGGGGTGGGGACTCTATCCATAAACTATGAACCAATCATCACATATACTCATTTTTATTCTCCTTCCATCATCGCATCTCCTTATACAAATACTGGTGCTGTTTTCCGTGCTCTTCAGCTCCCTACCCATGGCATATATATCATCACTATAAGCTCTCAGCTACTCCTCATACTGTAAGACCAATGATAAAAACTCTCCATGAGATTCCATCAAGATCAACATAGACCATGAATTAGTACAATAAAAACTTCCATGCATCAATTGAGAACTGATACCAACCACTTGACCCTTCTCAAAATCATACTTCATCACGTACATCCATGCTGTACCATCAAATCCTACCACACAGGTGGCCTGAATCTTAGTCTCATCCTAACACTCATCCAATGTATGATAATTTTGTGGCCACATATGACTACTTCAATTTCAATTTTAAATTAAAATAGTTTAAATTATATTTTTAGTAAATTTTAAAACTCAAAAAAAATTATACTGACCAGAATCTAATGCTAATGACCACCTGTAATCTCTCCAGTGAATGGATCACTCTACATCCTCTTATAAACATCAAAATTTTTAATATTGGGATGTTTTACTACCTATATGAGTATAAAATAAATAGTTTACATTTAATTTTATATAAATTATTAAAAATGTACATACCATATGTTGTCGATACGTACTGAATGTACAACTACTAGCTCTATGTGTCCCCTTCTACCTCTCCTGATTCTACTAAATTAATGACACTCTCCATTGAAAACTAGATCTAATCTTGTATGAATATATTCCATCCCAAACGTAATATTAGATGTAATGAGGTTAAAGAAAGGAGGAATAATGATCGAAAATCATGACTCCGACCTTCTTCATAGATATCCTCCTCATGTTGGGTAAAAATTGATGACTTTACTCAACATACAAACCTCCCATGCCTCTCTTATGAAACTCTACATCATATCATCAATGGGATACCATAAACCTTTATTTTTTTATTAATAGTAAGTTAATAATTAAATTAATTTAAAAATAGATATTATTTATTTAAATACCACCCATCGATCAAACATGTAGTGTTATACATCAATGGGAATCTGATCCCATTCCCCCATGCCTTAAAAAAATAGTTCCACTAAATAGAGCTCCGATATCAAACATCTATATGTGAAAATATGTGAAAAAATGGAAAAATAATAAAAAAGTTAGTACATAAATAAATTAATGTAAATTAATGTAAAAAAACTAAAATACAAAACCAAACATTCTTATGCATGCATGAATCAAATTTCATATGTGGAATTCACTCGGTAATAGGGTTTGGAATCCTAAATATCGCAAGACCTCAACCCCTCAGAGTAGAATATGAACTAATAGGAACCTAAGGGGTAGATGATAAATCATCAAGCTCATAACTAGGTAGTAAAACCTCCTTGAGGATATGGAATATATCATCATAAGTCTCATTAGCCATATGGAACATGAAAAGGATGTTTTTAGAAAATAATTGAAAATTAATATTATATTTATTTAAATATTTTGAATATAACTAGCAATTAATTATGTCATTATTCATCTTTATATACAAAATTTTCAATAAATTTATCTTCTTCTTCAGTATCATCAATTTCCATTGGATTTTTAGCTTCATCATCACTTGTTAATTTAAATTTATTTGTTACATCATCAAAATCACTATCGCCATCAACCCATAACTATGGGGTTTCAACATTAGTATTCACATCTCTTCATTAAAAATATATATTTTGATTTTTTCCGGAAAATTTTCAATTCCCTATGCTTAAATAGAACCACATTCACTTTGTATAAACTAATTTTTAGGGGATTTAATTTTTGTAACGCTCCACCAATCAATTCACTCTCTTAATGTATTATAATAGTTTGTATATTATATTTGTTGTACTTGATTATTTAATAAAAATAGTTCATTTAAGTTAATAAGGGTTTTATATTTAATATCAATGATTTATTGGTATGAATGAACACATAAGACTTTATTAGTATCAAAACAAGGAAATTTAAATGCCATTAAAAAATTCTATCCCAGATAACACACCTCAATTTTTCATCTAGCATGCCATAAAATTCAGCTTCACTTTCTCTATGATTAGATCCCCTTAATAAAACACTTTTTTTAATTTTTTCTAGTTCAACATATTCACATATATAAAATAAAAACCATTCACCACATATACATTATAATATTTAACCATTTTGGATGGCAGGTTACTCAATACAAATAATCGATTACCAATTTTATCAGTATGTTGTGATACTTAAAAAATTGAAAATAATAATAATATGATAAAAAATAAATTTTTCCCATATGTTAAATCATAAATAAATTACTTTAATATTCTTTGAGACAAGCAAGAAAAATTAGGTTGTTGATGCTCTTGAAGAGAAGGTGCTGTAATTTGTGGAAACTGTTTCTAGATATGATCATCATACCAACTACAAATAAAATAATATTAATTTATTTTTAAAAAAATTAAAGATTATATAGTAGTAACACTCACTGTAAAAATCATTTAATTTCTTCATAGTAGAGAAGAACTTATGTATGATCCATGTGATTTTCATCATTTGAGATCCATCATTCACGGATTTCACCAAATACATGTTTTTGATGATTAAAAAATGATAATAGAACATTTAGTGTATCATTAACGTTTCCTTCACTAAATAACATTTAGGTATGTTTTAAAGGATATTTAGGTTATAAATAATGGAAATGGAAAAAGAACATTCCTCTTGTAAATAATCTTTTTCAATTACCCCTTAAACTGATGCTTTGTTACATACATTTTTTTCAGCTACTGTATACATCTCTCAAATGGATACATCCATTAAAACTGTACTGGCCCTTCACATTTTGCATTATGTGGAAAATTTAATATAAAATGTTTAATTAAATCAAATAAAGATGATAGATTTTTTCCAGTTTACATAAAATTATAACTAATTTTTACTAAGTAATGCTAATTTTTAATAATTACCACTAAATTTTAAAAAATACCTCTACTTTTTTGGAAGTAAATATAACCAAAATAAATTATTTCTAATTGCAATAAATTATTTATAAATACTGATTATTATTTCAAATTATCTCTAATTTTTACTAGTTACCACTAATTATTACTAATTAATGTTAATTTTTACAAATAACACATATTTTTTCGTAATTAACATTAATTTTTACTAATAACTATTAATTTTGATAAGTACCACTAATTTTAACTAATTTTCACAAATTTTTACTAATTACCACTATTTTTTAGTAACTATAGACAATTTTTAGTAATTAATGCTTATTTTTAGTAATTATCACTAATTTTAACTAAGTTATACTAATTTGTACTATGTACCTCTAATTATCGCTATTTTTTGCTAAGTACTTCTACATACCACTAATGTTTAATAATTAAAGATAATGATTAACAATTATCCCCAATTATTACTAATTATGACTAATTATTATTATTTACCACTAATTATAACTATTTATCATTCATTTTTACTAAGAACCATTAATTATTACTATTTATCACAAAATATTACTATTTACCACTTATTTTTACTCAAAATCACTAATTATCACTATTTTTTTACTAAGTATCACTTCTCTTTCCTGATTTTTATTAATTACCCATAATTTTTAGTAAATACCACTTTGTTTTAGTAATTATTGCAAATGTTTTGAATGTACTCCTAAATATTACTAATTAATGCTAATTATTACTAATTACCGCTGATGTTTAGTAATTATTGTTAATTTTTTGTAATTACTTTTCGTTTTTAGTAAATATTACTAATTTTTACTAAAAATTGCTAATTTTTCATAATTATCATTAATTTTTAAAAATTACAGCTAATTTTTTCTAATTACCACTACTTATTAGTAATTACTACTAATTATTAATATTTATTTCAAATTATTATTATTTACCACTATTTTTTTACTAAGAACCACTAATTATAACTATTTACCACTAATTATTACTGTTTACCACTAATTATTGTTAAGAACCGCTAATTATTTTTAGTTTTCACTAAGTACCACTAATTATCACTATTTTTTACTAATTACTTATAAATTTTAGTAATTACCAATAATTTTCAAAAATTACTGCTAATTGTTAGCAATTACTATAGAATTTTAGTGAGTACAACTAATTATTCCTAATTAATGTGAATTTTAATAAAGTACCACTAAATGCCATTAATTATTCCCAATTACCACTAATTTGTAGTAATTACCACTATTTTTAGTAATTACCACTAATTTTTAGTAATTATCACTAATTTGTACTAATTACCTCTATTTTTTGTAATTACTCCCAATTTTTAATAATTAATATTAATTTTTACTAAGTACCACTAATTATAGTAATTAAAACTAATTTTTACTAAGTACCGCTAATCACTTCTAATTTTTACTAAGTACCACTAATTACCTTTAATTTTTACTAAGTATCGCTAATTAATTCTATTTTTTAATATATATTGCTAATTTTTACTAATATTTGCTATTATTTACTAATTACTGCTAATTTTTAATATGTTTCACAAACTACTACTAATTTTTTGTATTTATCGATAATTTTCACAAATTTTTACTAATTACCTCTAATTTTTAGAAAGTACCACAAATTACCACTAATATTATGTAATTATCAGAAATGATAACTAATTATGGTAAATTTTTAGTAATTGCCACTAGTTATTGCAAATGTTTACAAAATAACGCTAATTATTTCTAATCACCAGTTTTTTTTACTTAGTATGAATAATTTTTATTAATTACCACTAATTATCGATAATTTTTTACTATTCATTGCTAATTTTCATTAAATATCATTACATTTTAATAATTACCGCCAATTTTTAATAATAAAGACTAATTAGTAATAATTATCGCTGTTTTTTATTAATTAATTCTCCTTTCTTATAATTATCGTTAATTTTCTCTGAATATCGCTAATTTGTATTCAATACCTCTGATTTATACTAAATGTTTTTAAGTTATTAATTTTTATTGTTAAATATTTAAAATTAGTATTAATTACCACTATTTATTAATTAGTAATTTCTGATAATTCCCAGTGATTTATGTTAATTTTTTCTAATTTCCATTTTTTGACTTCTAATTTTTACCAATTACCAATTTCTTATCATAATTGTCTCTAAATTAAAATAATTACCACTAATTTCAATTAATTACTATTAATTAATGATATCTAAAACTATATAAAGCTAATTACTTCTAATTTAAAAAGAATTATTAACAATTATTACTAAATAATTTTAAATAAAAAAAATAATACTACTTAAAACTAATTACTAAAAAATGAAACTATGAAATCATAATTAAAAATAACTAAATAAAATTAATAATAATCATTATTGATATAAAAAATAAATTCTTTAAATATTAAAAGAATTAATTAAATACATTAAAACTTAACTTTTTATTGAATTGAAGACCTTCAATTTATCTTCCCTTTAAAATTTAAAACTTTTAAAAGTTTAAGCAAAAGAAGTGGAAAGCAGAGGAAGAGAGGAGAGATCAAATGAGAAGAGAATGAAAAAAATTCGGGTGGGTGGGTTGGGGTACATATTAGTTAGATTATTAGTGAAGTGGGTATTAGTGATAGGTCCCATTGCAAAAACTCTTCTTCTAAAAGCTTATTTGTGAAGAGAATTAATTCCCATCGTAAATAAAAAAAATGACATAAGGTATTTTCGACTGATGTCTCAACCCGTCATAATTACCTTTCCGGTGATTTTGCATGCACATCACGATAAATTTATTTGTGGCGGGAATGCTTTCATTTGGCTAATAATTTTTAATTAATGTCTATTTCCAATGGGATATGAATCCTTTCACAAATAGTCCATATGGAATGACTATTTGTGGCAAGCGCCTGGTCTATCCCTAATAACCCATCACAAAAGCCTCATTTTCCTATAGTGGTACTTTATGATTCATGTTTTATGAACTTCCAATATTTATTCCTTGAATTGGGGTTACGATCTATGTTATGCAGGGTATGGTTTTCAAGTGTTAAGATCATGTTCTCATACACTTATGTTTATTTACGATTAGAGTGATTAATGACATCTCCCTTTCTTACCCTTAAGGAGAACATGAGCTCATCATTTCTTATGTTTCTTTTCCCAATTCCATAAAGAATGGTTTTAAGTAGGGTGTGTCTAAAGAGAATATATTTATGAGATATGTTAAATAAATTTCACGAAATAAGAAAATTGTGTATGTAGTTTATGAAGACACTAAACCTTTATGGTCCTCATTCGTGTATTAGTGAAATTTATTGAATATTCATCTAAAAAATGTAATATTTATATATGAAAATCCTAGGTAATTATAATTGGTATTAGATGAATTTTTTAACCATTCTTTGGAGATTAAAGTTAGAATACTCTAAGGATAACTCCATGGAAAAGTCTAAGTGTAGGAAATTATCCTGGAATTTTGGTAATAGATAGAGTGAGTGGTTTCCAAGAAATTAAATCCTTTTATGGATAGTACAAGTGATTATTGATCTAGAATAGTTATACCTCAGGGTAATAACTCTAAAAATGGTGTATTTAGTTTTGAATCATTAATCTCCTGGTGCATGATAATGGGTGATACTGCACACATGGTTTGACACTCACATGGTATATGTTTTGGAAATTCAAAAACTCTTTATAAACCATCATGAAGGATTCTAATAGATTATAACCATGATTGAACAATGATAAATGTAAGGTTTTATAGATCACAGATTAGGTGTCATGATTTGGACATCCCATAGATTAATTTTTTGATTATGTGGTTTCCCACTATGATTACTATTTCTTAAACTATGATTTTGGGTTTTAGTCTATGAATGAAACACGAAGGAATCATGTGAATAATGAATGTGATGACCAATTAAATGACCATAATCTTGAGTGAACAAATAGATTAGAATATGAGATACAACATTTTTTAACTATGCCACTCAACTCCCTCAAGATATAAGTAGTAACACATGTTATGCTGAACTTATGAATGTACCAAGGAGGGTGAAACATGCAGTAAATTTTTTATGTGATCATGTCCACCCTCCATTTATGGGACTCTAAATACACTTGTTGTTGAGTAATGGATCAATGTGATTGAAAATATATTTTCCATTCTTCAGTTATCAATCCATCAAAAAGTCATCCAAACTATTTATCATTTAGATGGTGAACCAGATCAGTGATGGAATGTTGTTAAGAATACATAGAAAGAGGATGAAATTGACACTATTGAATGGGATGAGTTTAAGGGGATATTTTATAGCAAGTAATTAACTTGTATTTTATGTAAATAATTGGACAATTAAATCCTTGAGATTTATTATAATAATGATTAACCAATTGTAACCTATGAGGAAAATTTTATATGATTTTCAAGGTATACTTCTGGTTTAAACATTATCACTGAAATAAAAATTGATTGCTTATTTAGTATTTTGAAACCACGTCTTCAAAATGAATTAACTATAAAGGATTTTGGAATCTATTAATTAATTGTTTTATGTGAACTAAAATTGTAAATGGAATATGGGAACCCTCATGGTTATGGTAATAAGAAAAGGGAGATGAAGTTTCACAGAAGCTCTTATGAAAAATCACATGGAGTGAAGAACATGTTTCAACCTCACAATTTCCAATAATTTGGTAAGAAACACTCATTTTAATTCTTGAAAGAAACATGAAGATGTTTCAATTTTGAGAAATCTAGGCAATGAGAAAAATACCAGTGAAGTTATTTGATTAATCCAATCAAGGAAAGGAATGAAGTGAGGGTCCAAAAGAATACACCGCTCATAGTTTAATGCTATAGATTCAATGAGTTTTAGTATAATTTGAATGAATTCCTTAAAATAGGTGATAATGGGGATAATAATATACAATAAACATTGAAGAAAAATTGAAAAGTAAAATTTCTTGAAATCACAATATCTTTAGTCAGTCATGATAATTAGGACACACATATCCCCCAACCAACTTTTGGGAATTTCATATTGGATTTTGTATGAAGGATCCCTATGAAAATCTTATTGTTCATAATTTAGTGAAATTTGATGTGATTCTGAGAATTTATTATCTCTATCTACATGGATTCTTGAATAATGAAATAACATCTAATATTATTAATCAACATATAATATTTTATCAGTGAAACGATGAACCTAAAATTATTATGGAAATGTCTTTAATGGCTATGATGAGATCTTATTTTATGAATAAAGGGAGAATTATCTTTAGGAATCATATATTATATTGTTGTGACTTTATTTTCAAAATGATTAGGGTATATACACCTTGGTATGAGACATTTGAATGACTAAAAATTACTTCATGTTAATTGTTAATTTGATCATTGAAGGATGTGAGATCAAAACATTCTAATATTTAGGATTCAATTTTGGTAAGACATATTTTGGAGAAGTTTAACTATTTATTTAATGGTTTAAGTTGAACCTTGGGTGTTATTTTTCAAGTATTATAACTTAATGCATAGTAAATCTTATGCAAATAATTTTGGTTTTGGTTAATATTTAGATGAAAATATAAATACTTTTAACTCTTTTATGGATCTTATGATTAAAAAAAATAATCTTAGTTATTTGAGCATAAAAAAATTCATCATATATATTTATTTCATAGAGTTATAAATGAAATAGAAATTGATATAAGCACAAAAAAAACTGAAATTATTATTATGATATGGAAATAAATGAAGTATGTTTGCTTTTAGTGTCCACTATCTTGATAGTAAAATAATACATCAACTTTGGGAAAAGGATGTATAAAAAAAGGTTATACTTTTACCTTCATTTATGATGAATAAAAGGTCTTTTCACCCATATAATATTTATAGATTTACAGTGGTTAAATTTCTCATGACCATATTATCTATCACACTATTTTATTCCTTGGGTATTAGTTTTATCCTCATTGTCCATATTTTCACTCCCTATTAATGTTCTCCTATTTGTAATCCAATTAATGTGTTATCCTATATGACCTTCATAGTTCTATTTCCAAATTTTTAAAAGGAAGTTTTATCAACCATTTTATGATGTGAATTTTCTAAAATGGAATTTTCAAATGTCAAACCCTTGATTACCGAGATCATGTTCAAATTGTGAGGATTATTTTTCTTTAATGGGGGAAGAATGTAACACCTCAAGATTTTATATATTTTTCAAATAAATTTAATTTCTTCGATATCTTTCATTACACACAACAATGAGTTTAAATGAACTAAAATATACTATTAAAATATTTAATCATGACCATTTTAACCTAGCTATTATATTGGTAGGTATGAATAGTCATAACTAAATTATGAAAAATATATTGTGTACACATCTACCAAATTAATTCATTAGATATTAATTGATTTGAAATGAAAATAAAATCAATTGGATATTGAAGAAATGTTTTCCTGAAAAACTATTTTCGGTGTACAATGTATTTTTATCTTAATAATGTTAGTTATCCAATATTGGTGAATTATTTTAATAAATTTTTTATATAATATATCTAATAATTTTTACCATTCATCTGATATTTTTTTCTAAGTATTGGATAAGAATAAATCAAGGTTTATTCTTGAAAACTGTATTTTTCAAAAAAGCGATTTGGACACGCACATATAATAATATTTTTTTTTTAACATTTATAAATATTTATATTTAAATGAACTTAATTTTTCAAATTAAAATTCCAAAATTATATTATAGTTCTTTTAGTTTATTTTATGAAAATATTTATTTTTTAATGAATTGTAAAAAACATTATTTTTATTAAAAACCATCATTTTTCTTAAAGTGTTTACAAAGATAAAACTTTTTTTTAAACAATTTAATTGTTAAATTAGTACAATTATTTTATAATTAATCTAATTTAGGCCATTTTAATAATTTCTTTGTTGGGTTTTGATATAAAAACATTGTATAATTTTGAATGTTTTTTATTTGGAAACTCATTTATCCGTTACATATATGGGTTTAAATTTAAATTAAATTATAGCACTTCTATGAAATGAATTTAAAAAAATATATTCCATACTCAGAATAATAATAATTAACATTTAATAATAATTTAAAATTAATTTTTGGTAATAATTAATAGTAAAAATAGTTAAAATTATTTATTGTAGTTAAGGTTAAAACAAGTTAATGAATGGGAGGGGGATGGTGGGGTCAGTAAAATAAAAATACAAGGGTTATAATATACTAAAAACATGTCAAATTACTATTGGATGTAGATACTTATTCTTTATAGCATATAATGTTTTATAATGAGCCAAATTTTATCATTACAACATGTGTAAAATGTTGGAATACCTTTTTCTTTTCAAAAATTCCAAATGTGTCCTCTCCCCCATTTATAAAAGGGCATACCCTCTCCTATTCTCTAAACACTCTAAAATAATTTTAGTTCAAAAAATACCTACCAAAATACCTTACATTTATAACCACTTTATAGTGTCCATTTTCAGATTTGAATCCCCTACTAAGAAGGATTTTGGTGCTAACCCAATGAGGCTGTTCGAAGAAGAGGTATCGTTCTTAATTGGGGATTTTCATTTAATTTATTCTTCTTCCTCCTTGAAATATTTTCCAAATATTATGAGATAATAAAAAAATTAAATTCTATATACATAATTGTTATTATTTTTATGTAATAACCTATATCTATATGCTCTTCTATCGAATGGGAAACGAAATCGTTGATCATGTTTATAGAGGATTGTCGCCTCACTAACCGATGCAATTTTTTTCCATCATCGAATCTCACAGATGGAGTTAATTATTGATTTAAAATATTTATATGATATTTAGGAAATATTTATATTTTAGTAATTGTAATATCTCATCTTCATTCTTAACTTCCAATCCACTGGAAAACGATAACATCGCTCATGAATACGTTTGGAATACTATATCCATGAAGAGATGTGATACATTTTTCAATTTATTTTGAAATGTATTTTAATAAATAAAGTTTTAATTAACATATTTGAAATATATTTTATAAAAATAACTCTTTAATTTTTAATTAATATCCACCTTTTTTGGTTCCATCCATCATGAAAATTGAAATAGTGTTCATGCATACATACATCCTACCATCTCAATGAATGGTCTTATTCATTTTTCAGCTTTAAATTTTATGAATTAATATTTTTCATTATTAATATGTTTTATATGATGTTATAATAATAAATTTATAAGGAAAAATACTACCAAACCAAAACATTGATGAAAAATGATGTAGTTATCACCCGAATCCGTGATTTTAATAAAGAATTGTTAATAAATGGGTGGTAGCAGGTTTTAAGAGAATCATATATGGTATAATACATATAAAAATGGTACCTTAATATATAATTAATAATAATATATTTATTATATAGTAGGTTCAGATGTATACAATGAATGTCGAGACTTGAGGTAAGAGATTTATAGTATCTCTTTTATTTTTGGGAGATATAGGCTATATTCACCAATAATTTCTTTTGTGTGGTATATATGATGACCGTTGTACATGTTATATAATGAATAAAGTTATTTTATTGATATTTAGAGTTTAATTTTATGTTATTATTTAATGGGGATTTTGATTCAAATATTTTCAAAGTGGTAATGGATTTTCACCTCACTTTTATTTCTATGGGATATATGCCGTATACGACACTAATTTATTTTGTGGGGAGTATATACCACCCATGAATGTATTTTATGAATATTCATTATGAAATTTATGTTCATTTAAAAATACAGCTAATATTATCTCTTTCATGGGGCCCACAATTCAAATTTTTTCAAAGTGTAAGGGTTTTATGTTATAATCTCATTATTTATCACAATGGTTTATGATTATTCTTTAGATGATGAAATATTATTATATAATTATCAAGAAACACATTAATTTTATTCTAAATGAGTTATTTTTATAAAATAAATGTTTTACTTTAATTTTTCTCTCTTTAAGAACTAAATAAACAAAAAGGAAAGTTTTAAGTAAAATTATCTTTATTTATCTCTTAGTTCAAATACCCTTTTCCATATATATCCATTTTTTTAGAATTTTTTTAAATAAATATTTTACTAATATAAAATGGATGTTTGATGAAATTTTTACACATTTTTTATTTAAAAAAATCGTTTAAATGTAATCTTCTTGTCATTTTACCAAAGAGGAACTTTTGATTTGTGAAAGGAATATTTATTTTAACTAGTACAACATGAATATTATTTCCCACTACCATAAAAAATCAATGATTTCAATATTTATTTACAGGTTTCCATGATTTTTATAAAATTAAAATGTTTTCTTTAATATTTGGGATATTTTTATATTTATATAATTGATTTCAAAATAGAGAGTATTTTTTCCTTAAGATTTTTTAATAATATTTTCATGCAATTTCTATTCATCAATGGAACTTTTTTTTGTTGACGTTGTTTTTAATTGGGATATGACTCATTGGTAACATTATTATTATTTCCATGGAAGGTATATGATTAAAATAATGAGATGTTTGTGAATCAAATTTATTTCCATGCGTTTTTATATAATGGCCTGATGAAATGTTTTTTAAACTCATTTTATTTGCCTAGTTTATGATGTGATGATATGACAGTTGTTTTATGATCATACGGAACATATATTTATGGTTTTCTTTATGTTATAGGTGGTTCCATTATAGACTAATGACATGTGGTCCCATTATAAACCAATGATAGGTGAGAACGCCCTAAATCTCAAATGTATTGGGAAAATATGGATAATTAATGAGTTAATTATGTTATGCATGAACCAAATTTTATGTTCCCAATGTCTTTAAAGGACCTATTTTCATGTCCATAAGGTTATGTGTTGAACTTATTTTATGTTCATAAGGTTATATGTGGACCTAGTTTCATGTCTATAATGTTATGTTTGGACCTAGTTTTAGGTCCATAAGATTATGTGTAGAAATCATTTAATTTATATAAGGTTATGTGTGGACTTGGTTTCATACCCATAAGTTTATGTGTAGACTTTGTATCATGTCCATATGGTTTTGTGAGGGCTTGATTTCATGTCATTAACTTAATAACTGAATTATTTTCTTTTTATAAATGCTCAAAATGATATGAGTTTATGTTTCATTACAGATTCTTATGTCTATGTTATGCTATCATGGATTATTTTCATTGATTCCCATTAAAATAGAAATATACTAGGTCTTAGTGGTGGTTTATTAGTGGTGGTTCCATAACCACAATCTAATTATTATTTTTGTATATTATTTTAAAAATATTGGCAGTTTCATAAAATAGATTATAATAACCACATTTAGAAGAAGTTTTATTAAAACCACCACTATATATATTTAAAAAACCTAAATTTACCCTACCCCTCCACACCCCACCCTGCCACATAAAGCTATAATACCCCCAACTACCCCCCCTGAGCACCCCTCAGACTCCCCATCTCCCAACACATACCCCACCCTCAACTACCATCAATGACTCCACCTCCCTCAATGATGATCCCTCACTCGATGCAGACCATAGACTACTGATCCCCCTTCCTCTACTCTAACCTTGACCGCAAAACCACTCCCTCATTGATGATAGATTACCCCCACCTACCCCCAAGCCTCAGCCCCCCGATGCTGACTACGACGACATTTGTAACAACCTAGAATTCTATCAATTGAAATTACCATCTAATTATTATTTAATATAGTATAAAAAATATAAAATCACATTGATAACACAATAAAAACTATATAAATTAAGAATTAATGAAATAAGAGGTTTTTCTAGATATTTAAAAACGTATACCGAGTGGAATAGTAACCTGACATTTTGAATACTAATGTGACCATTAGGAATAGTAAATCATCCCATAGAATAGTAAACTAATTTATAAAAGTTTAAATAAAATTTGGGTAGCTTATAAATGAAAATATGATATATTTACATCTTGGAACAAGTAAATAAATATTTAAAAATGGTAAATTTAGTGTTAGTATTTTTGAAATGTGTAAATGTTTATTTACAATTTTAGAATTAATATAATGTTTTAAAAGAAAATTTATTTTCACAAAATATATTGGTAAACTAATATTTTGTTTTCTTATGATTATAAGATAATTTTATGAGACCACAATTAATTTTTCAAAGCTTTATAAAATCATTTATAATTTTAAAATCAATATTTTTTGAATAAATGATGATTTTAATTAAAAATTAAATTTCCCATATTTATAAAATTATTTTTATAAAATGCAGTCTGTTTTTTAATTCTACATGTCCTAAAATGGTTAGGGTGGAATTTTATTATTTTTATAGTAAAGTTTAATTGTTGGTGAATAGTGAAATACAATAATTTACGATATAAGCTAAATACATTAATTATTTTGTCATGAATGATGTATGAAAGATGTAAGTGCCATTATTTAAAAATAATATGAAATATATACTATATTTTGTCACAATAATGCTCACTATTGATAGTCTTGATCGAAAATAATAAACATATGAATCAAATAATTAAAAACACCACTCTCCTCCACTATAAATACCACTTTCACATCAAAATACCAAACCCAATTTCCCTAAGGATGTTCTTAAGGATAAGAAGTTCAAGAGGTAAAATCCTCATTCATTTTCTTTTAATTTCTTTTAAATTACTTTTCTTTTCTAATATTATCCTCACTTAACTATCCCAAAGTGTCATGATAACTCTATTACCTTTTATATACTATAATTTTATTTTGTAAATGGGATAATTCATAATCAAATAAATTCCATTTTCCTTTTATTATAAAATTTAAAACATTGTTCGTGAAGTGTTGATGTACCACTATTGTGGAAATGCATTATCATTTTCCTTTACCACTTTCAAGGCTAGAAATAAAACTATTATTATGGTGAAAAAATATTTAAACATGTATATTATATATTATTTAATGTTATGTAACTAATACAAATTCACAAAACTAAATAACAAAACAAACCTTGTTTGTGATGATCGAAAATTCACCAAAATAAACTAATATTCATCATTAACTTTTTATATAATGAATCATTATCATATATGAAAATAATATGATAAATGGGGACATTTAAAATTCTAAAGGTGAATAAATTATTAAATAATTACATTAGTAGATTTATTCTTTTATTTGATAAGAACTCCCAAAATTAAACTCAAGCGAACCAATCATGAAAAACCAAGGAAACATACACTACCAAACGATGAAATTGAATAATATAACTCACCAAAAAGGAAATAAATGAACTTAATAAAATTATAATAAATACAATAAATATTTAAGAGGTTATAAATTAAATTATTAATTAATATAATTTCATTATCAAGGACATTAAGTGAAAGTGCATCCACTTTTAGACATAAGGTAATGAATTCTCTTCAAACACCCATTTTTTCTTTAGGTAACACATTCTCTCTCTTTACCCAAATTTAATTCCTAATTATTATTATGTAATAATTATAAATTATGGCTTTATTTTCCAAAAAAAATGTACCTAGATAAATTCTTCTTTATTTTATGGTGAAATACATGTTTTATAAGGTCCCCTTTTCAATCCTTCCTTATAAGCAAACCCGATTAAAGGGAACTTCCCCATTTCATACCAATTTTCATGTACACTCCATAATCTATTTTAAGAATTTTTTTCTAAAATCACTCATTTTTTCATGAAAAACTATCTTGGTTCAATTATTCTTTTATACAAATAATTATGTCTTTTTCTCTTTAAAGTTTCTTTAATATAATACCTTAAACCGCACTAAAATAACTCACTTCTAAAGTTTCTTAAACAATTTTTTACATGTTTTCACATTAGTTAGACATTATTTACCATGATCTATACCAATTTTCCTTTACTAATGTCTATGTATGATTTAAGTCCATTATTTCATAGACACATTTATTATATGCCCATTTTTTATACCTTTTCACATGATTACGATACACATTTCGTTCCATAGGAAACCCATACATTTATCTATTATGTTTGATTATTCGTGTGGGTCATATATGCATGAACATGTTATGATGGGTGCACATAGATAGTGCTCCAATGCATTGGGTAATGTTTTGGCTCATGAGATGTCTTATCGGGAAAAGGATTAAACATTATTCCTTTATGGGTCTTGATCCACCATGTGTAATGGTCTTGGCTGTTAGCCTTGACTCATGATCGATAGTGTGCGATGATCTTATTAGTTAGCCTTAACTCATGATTATTTCATTTTTTATGCTACTTAAAAATTTATATGATTCCATGATTACATAATCCCATTTTAAACATGTTATTCAACCTTTGGTTTATTCACATTACATATCTTTTTATGTCATTATGTTATACCTTCTAAACCATGTTCTATGCTTTATTTATATGTTTATACCATTACTAGGATTTCTAGATCATCCTTTTGTTCATTTATTCCGAAGGATACCCTATGAAGATCTAAGATCTCAAATGAAGTTAGGATGTCATTATGCAGTTTAAATAAAATATGGTTTTTGTTTGGTTTGATGTTTTTTAGTTTTATGTACCTAATCTTCTAAAGATACTATAATTTATGACCGTTGGTTGATATTTGAAGGCTAGTTATGCTTTAAATCATGTAATAAATTTTTTAAAAGTCTAGGGACATTATAACACCCCCATCGAGTCTTCACTAGAGATGAAAGACCCTATTCCCTATTTTTTGAAACCATCACCCAAAATGTTTATTGAGCCCTGACACCTTACCCACGATCATGTAATCTTACCCCCTCCTTGATTTCTTCTAATTTTATCCAAGTTAGTTGATAGTTGGATCATATCCACCACCTATATGACGTATGTTTCCATACCCCTGACTCAATGACCTTATTCAATGATATATTATCCTATTATAATGAGGGGTAATATTTATTCATTTATTTTTGTTTTTTTCAGGTCGAATTTAATAATTTTCATGTTAAATTTTTGTTCTGTTGAATCGAAACCCTACCCTAGTCAATGAAAAATTGGATGATGTTAAAATTTGATTTTAAGTAATTGATTATATATTTATGTCATTATATCTGAATGTATAGGGTGAAGAGTGATGATAAAATGTATATAGATAAAATTTGGATTAATTTACCTCAAAACACACCTCAGTATGCCAAGGGTTTGGAAGTATATAAAAAAAGTATACGATCACTTTAAATTAAAATAGTTTTCTTCTCGATATGTATTTCAGAATTGGAATGGTGAATCGAATGTTATGGAAATTAAAATTAATGAATATCTTGTCAATGAAACACAAAATGACCCACCATAGAATAATTCAGTTCCAAACATCTAAAATGAAAAATTTATATTTATTGGATAAAATGTGCAAGATTTTAATAGATCAACACAACCATTAGTTGATCCTATGTAGGTTAATCATTATTGTAATTTCTAAGACCAAAAATTTATTTTTATAAATTAGTTTAAGATTGATAATATGAAACATATGAATAGTTTTTAAAGTATTTGATGTTTAATTTTATACATAAGTTGTATTGTAGCAAGTGTCCTTGTGGAATTTATGAAAACTAAATGTTCAAGATTTTATAGTTTCATAATGATTCATTTAATGAATCTAATATCCTTGCCTCATTCTGTGAGATAAAGAAAACCATCAACAAACATGGACTTAATTATAAAAAATAAAAGAATGATATAATTATTTCATGATTTACTATTGAAAATATTATGAAAAATAAGAATGAATAACATGTCATACAAGATGATAGAAGTCAATTAACAACAATGAGATTACAAATCAATGCACCACCGAGAAAAAATAGATGAAGAAAAATAACATGAAGGCATTGCCTTAATTTCCTCTAAATCTATGATTGAAATGATTATTCACATCATCTAAGATTTCATGTGATATGAAGTGGAATTCTATGTGTAGTAAGAATGATTACTTGATAAGATATTCAAAAGATTCAACATCATATAGGGAGTTTAATTCATTATTTATAGTTTTTTAATTGGATCATTAGAAAGTATGTTTGGGATTAGATTATAATGGTTTTATGCATTTTGGTACTTGAAGAACTAATTATATAATTTATCCAGTTGTATTGAACCTCTATAATATACCTACATGAATGTGTGTGGGGAAGACTTCTTTCATTATTTTTATTATTATTCAGGGAATCAAATTTCTTAGAAATGAAATTGATGTATTCCTTCAACCAATAGTCAATTAATTGATAAAATTATGGGATTATTAGTAGAAAAAATATGATGATTTAATGAAAAAATAATTCAAAATGCATGCTGATTTTATGTGTACAATTAGTGAATTCCCTGGACTAGGAACCTTACATGGCTAGAACCCTCATAATGGTTTAACTTTTCCAATTTTTAATTTTGATTTTAAACCTTATCGATTACCTTATAGAAAAAAATAGTGTTTTATGTGTCATCATTGATTTCACGGGGCATCTCATAATGTTAGGTTAAAAAAGACACAATTCAATGCACATATTGAATTAAGAAATCTATAAAATTTATTATGTGTTTCAGAAAAATTTGTACCATAAATGATGCCATTTTAGAATTTAGAAAATGTAATCAATTTAATGAAGGAAGGAAAATGGTATGAGGTACAATATCCAAAGAAGTTATAAAAAAATAGTTGAAGAAAATGTGTATATTTTTCAAACTCCCTTATTAGGATTTTAATTTTTTATGTAAAAATCAGGACATAATTCATATTGAGAAGAACATTTATGAAAATGTTATATTCGCATCTCTTAATGATCAGGGCAAATTAAAGGATAGCCTTATTGCTCATAAGGATTTGGAATCAAGGAATATAAAGAATAGTTTGTGGGAAGATTAGAGTTGAAAGTACTTTTAATATATTTTTAATATGAAAAGTCTTGAGAAAAATTAATTCCTACAAACATTAAATAAGGTAAATGTTTTGGATGGATATTCATATAAGATTTCAAGTTGTGTTGACATAAAACATAGAAAGTTTCTTGGATTTAAAAGTCAATAATCACATATTCTGATGGAGTACTTGTTTCAATTGGCATTGAGTAATATGTTACCTGAAAAAGCAATTCCATTCTAGTTTATTTTTTAACATTTTTTGGAGATGCTTGTTGAAAAACTCTAAATCCAAATAAGATTGATAAAATTCAAGAAAGAACTGTTTTTACACTTTTTCATCTGGAGATTTTATTTCCTCTTTCATTATTCATAGTAATGATTCATTTAAATTTTCTCTTGGTTGAAGAAGATAAACTTGGTAGACTAGTATACTATCGATGGATGTATCCAATTGTGGGGTACATTGATATTATTTTTATTTTCATTAGTGAATTAAATTTTATAAAATCACTGCATTATTTTTTTAATAAGTTTCTTATTATTTTCATTAGGTACTAATGACATTTGAAATCATATATGAGGAATAAATCTCATCCAGAAGACCCTATTTTTAAAGGTCACATATCCAAATAGTGTATGTCCTTCTATTATAGGTATTTGGATGGGATTGAGACTATACTAAATTATGTGAGATGTTCTTATGAAATGCCCAATTATTCTCATTCTAAAAAATAGTCATCATTATTTTCAACTATTGGACGACCAATTGGAAGTGGGTAAAATTCTACACTGATGGAATTAGAGTTTCTAAAAGAACAGAAATATGTGCTACTCCATAGTATTATTGAATATATATTTATTACATAAATATTATTTAAAACAAATATGTGAAAAAAGTGGTTTATCTTGAAATGAGATGGATTTAGAAAAAGTTATTATAAAAGAGATTTTAAAATTGTTCTCTCATCATGTAAGTATAAACTCCTATTAATATTATTTACTTGTAGTTATTTTGGCCGTGTTAAAAGTAACACCTTATATCTTCTTATATAGATAATTAATGTTGATAATAAAGATGAAATATCAAATTATTTTTAGTTTTTTTCTTGGGGACCTCTATAGAAAGATATTATATTTGATGCCTACAATATTCAATTATTCAGGTTTCATAAAATTTATCTTAGAGAAAATTTTAAATCTAAAAATAGTTGTTTATTTACACTTACATAGGTGGAATACTATGGAAAGGTGATTGATATAATCAAATTATACTATCATGGAAATTTTTTAGTTGTCTTATTTAAATTCTAGCGGGTAAACATTAATAGGGGTATAGTGAAAGATTCATGAAATTTTACTTATATCAAATTATCATGCTTGATCCATATTGGTGAGTTTGTAGAGAATGATCCAGTTATCTTGGTTTGAAAATAAAATATGTTTTATTATGTGAATAAAGAAATACATGAATTCTGGAGTGTTTTTGTGATAATAAAGTAGAGGGACTTGAATGATATGGGAAATAAAGATCAATTGGTAGTTTTTGACAGTGAACCTCATCAACCATAAAACATTGAACATATTTTTCCAAACAATTCTGAAACAATTGAACTTGAAAATAGGGTGTAAATGAAGTACTCACTGAAATGGATGTTGATAACAATGAAGACAATGAAGATGAAGATAATAGAATGCATAAATTGTTAATAAGACTATATTACAATTTCACACTTATAATTGTTTCATAAGTAGATACATTGTTCTATATATTGCTTTTTTGTAAAATAATTTAATCAAATACTTTTTATACATTTAATATATTCTATACCATTTGAATGAAATTAATGTTCTGAACAAAAAAATTAAAGATCCTAGTCAATTAACATCATAGATCACACCACTACTATCATATGCATATGTGAATATGAGTGATTCCACTACACCAGATACTTCTAGAGATCTGATAGTTTCCCATGATATTGTTGGCATCCCATCATTCAATTCCCCTTTTATGATGGTGAATTTTCCCAGAATGATTTAGTTTCAATTTTTTAGGTAAGGAGCATCATGAGCGTATATGAGGGATGGGTTATAGGCCTAATCCATCAACTTTATTTATTAGGGGATCATTATCATTTACTAATACACCCAATGTGGTTTTAGTGATATTGATTGGGTGGTACTAATATAAATTTCAAGGTTTAAATATAATGTGAGAGAACATTACTCTTATAGGAAAACATAAGATCAGTTGTGGTTAGAAATAAAAGATTCATTAGGTTTTGTATTTCTGAGGATGACAAGCATGATCACAAAGGAAATTTCAAGACATATAGATCATCTATAAGAAGTTAATTATAAAATATCTATTATTCACACATTTTCAAAAAACATATAAAAATCCCATAATAAACTAAAATGTAACTTTTATATTAAAAAACACAATTTTAGTCATATCAATCACATAGTATTTCAGATTAATATGTGTTTGAAACCTATATGTTAAAAATTAATTATGAATCATTGTTGAAAATATTGAAATAAATTAAAACTTTCTTAGTTAGTTAGGCTATGTTACAATAATTTTTATATAAACTAATAGTTACATTGAACAAACTCTCCTCAAGTCATACCGCTCACTTCGTGTGTCTTATTAAGGTGCGGTAAATTCCTAAACATCATAAATGAATTATTAATCACATTACTAATGCTTGAAAAAATCCACGCATGTTTTTAATCATTTAAAATGTGACATTATTTAAACTAAAATAAAACTTTTAATTTGAGAACACAAAAATAAAGTCATACCAATCACATCGTTTATAAAATTGACATTTGGTCAATTCCTAAACATCAAAAATTAATTATGGTTCATTTTTACAAATGTTTCATTGGAAAAAATTATTTTTTTCTCAGTTTTTGTAGGTAATATACAAATTTAAAGATACCATAATCTTTATAAATTTGTTTGAGGGGGTCAAAACTTAGACTAAGAAATCATAGGATAATGACGATAGATTTATTTTTAAAATGTAGGAATTAACATAACATCATTTGAGTAACAGTTCTCTCTGGATACCTATAAATTTGTTTTAGTGTTCTAGGACACTAAAACGTATATGTAATGGTCAAAAATAGAGAAAAAGACCTCATATTCAAGTGAAATTATGAGAAAACCACTGTTGAATTATTTTTGACATGTACGTGAAGATATCACATCAATAAAACATGAAGTTTTCTTGGAATGACTTAATAAATGGGTTTTAAAGATACCAAAGTCTTCAAAAGAATGTGTTAGAGGGTAAAAATAAGGATAATGATGTCGTATGGTCATAAAATCAGAGGAAAAAGACTATAAATTTATTTTTGAAATGTTAAATCTCACAACATGTAATTAAAATTAATGGGTTTCCATGAATTCCTATAAAAAGATTTTTAGTGTTCAAAAACACCAAAACATGCATGTAATAGTGAAAACTAAAAAAAACTCAGATTGAGTTGAAATCTTGAAGTAACCACTTTGAATTATTTGTGTACTAAAATCATAGAAATCATGTTAATATGATGTCCAGTGTGCTTTGAATGACCCAATAAATAGTTTTTAATGGAACCAAAGCATTTAAAAACATGTGTCAGGGGGTCAAAAATCGGAAAATAACATCATATGGCCATGAAGAATGTGTAAATGAGCATAGATTATTTTTTGAAATGTTGGAATGGACCAAATTACATTACATGTAAGGGTTTTCCTAGAATTCTCATAATTTCATTTTTAGTGTCTTAAAACACTAAAACTTGCATTTAAATATTAGAAACATAGGAAATTAAATTATATTGTCATGAAGTAATCATAAGTTACCATTGAAATATTTTTTATGAGAATAATTATACATCCTGTCAATTGAACATGCGGTATGCCTGGAATGACTCAGTAAACTATTTTAATGTTATGAAAGTCTTTAAAAATTTGTTTCAGGTGGTAGAAATGAGAAAACAATACTAGATGGACATGATATCAAAGGAAAATGACATTTTATTTATTTATGGAATGTGGTAACTGATGTAACATCATTCCAAGTAGCAATTTTATTGAAATTTTTAATCTCATTTATTATGTTTTAAAACACCAGAACATGAGTGTAATGGTCAAAACCATAGAAAACAACCTTATACTGACATGAAAAAAATGGGAAAACCATTTTTAAATTTTTTTGATGTGTATGCACATAAAAAAAATTCTTATGATGTGAAGTTTATTTAAATGACTCAATAAATATTTTTCAAAGATATCAAAGTCTTTAAAAACATGTCTCTGTAGATCAAAACTAGGAAAAATATGTCTTGTGGAAATGAGATTAGTGTAATAATATTTTAGATTGATTTTTTAAATTTAGGAAATGAAGACTTGTCATTCTGAGTGATGGGTTTCCTAGGATTACCATAAACATGTTATTAGTGTTTTAAAACACTAAAATGTGAGTGTAATGGTTAAGAAAATATAAAATGACCTTTTAGTGATGTAAAATCATGAAAAAAACACTAATGAATTATCTGTCATTTGTTTTCATAAAAAAAATCAATAAAATATGTAGTGTGCTCATAATTTTTCAATAAAAATTTTTTAGGATACCAATGTCTTTAAAAATGCGTGTAAGGGGGTGAAAACAATGAAAATGATGTCAGATGGCCATTAAATCAAATGATAATGACCACATATTGATTTATTAAATCTAGAAACTGAAGACATTTCATTCTGAGTAATGGTTTTTTCAAGATACCCATAAATATATTTTTATTTTATTTAAACGCTAAAAAATTGGTATAATATTCAAAATCATAGATAATGACCTTATATTGATATGAAATCATAAGACAACCACTATTTAATTATTTTTAAAATATGTGACATGATTCAGTATCAAAGTATTTAAAATTTTATTATTAAGTAAATTTAAAGAACATCACACATCAATTTAAAAATTGATTAGATTGTTATATATTTATCTCTATTTAGTTTTATGTATTGAATATTATATTAAATAGGTAAGTATATATTTTCAAAGTGTTCTTCCTGATATGTTATTTGTTTTATGTAACATTGACTTCTGTTTGATTAAAAAAATAATAGCTTTTATGTTCAAAATACTGAATATATTCAATATATATTCACTTTTTCATTTATTTTCATAAATGGAATTGCTTTTATTATAGGGGAAACATACCAAAAGTATGAAAGAGGTTGACCATTTTGATCCATGACATTCTTTAGAATGTAGTCTTGATAGTTCTTAGTTTTAGTGATATATTTAAATATAACCAATGATTCTACCATAATTCCCATTTATCATATTCAGTTCTAATTTCTATCTGCTTTTTTATTATAGTTGATGAGATGATGTAGAGGTATATGAAATGAGTAGAGATCATGGGATGAGTGTATATTGGATATGGTTTGTTTTTTTGGACAAATTTTATATGTATATAATAATGACTAAGGTATGGATTGAATGAGGAATGGGTTGACTGAGGTATGGGTTGAATGAAGATGGGTTGACTGAGTTTGTATATATATGACTATGGATGTATGATTGTGTATGTATAAAAAGTTCATTGTAAATTTTGGTTTTAGTTTATTTCATGTCTGATTTTTTCATATTCATATATATATTTTTAATAAATATTATTTTTTTGTAATCTATTTAGTGGTAGTTTATGATAACTACAACTAAATAGATACATGAAAATATATTTAGTGGAAGCTATCATAAGATACCACAAAATATAAGGTATCCTAGTATATAGTGGTGTTTATGTTTATTTCATCTATTTCACTATATGATTATTTTATAAAAAATAAACCCCAATGAAATTAATTAATAAATACCACTAAATTCCCCAAATATGAGACATATAAAAACTACTTCTAAATAGGAATAAGAGATTATAAATGATTTTATACAATGAAATTCATAATGTTCGTCAAAACCACTGCTAAAACATTAATCAGTGGTTTAAACCTCTATGTATTGAAAAACAAATACTTCTAAAATCCCCCATTTGTAGTGTTATAATTCAGGTTTTACAAACTTCCTAGATTAAGTCCATGACTCAAGGTTATGATCTATGCTTTTATGAAGGATATATCATATGAGAATATATTTATGAGATATGTGGATGATATTTCATGAAAAAACAATATTGTGTATCTATTCTCCAAATACACTAAACCTTTATGGTCCTCAATTATGTAGATGTGAAATGTATTTAATATTCATCTGGAAAGATGTAATCATTATATAAGAAATGACTGGGTCATTATAAGGATCACTACAAATGCTATCACAGTAGATTGGGTTCACACCCCATACCATGATATCCTTAGTCAAGGTTCACTACCAATATTATCATAGTGGGATGGGTCCCTTACTAAAAATAGTTCAATCTCTATTCTAGTCCTTATTATCTCAAGAGATATACCTCTTTACCCAATTCATTAGAGGGATATATAATTCTATTCCCACCCATCACATAATTATAATCATCTATATGTGTAAATAAAGATCATAAAACATTCATCCTAGAATAAGGTATAGATAGAAAAATATTTTAATAAACATTTCATCATAGCATAACTCATGGAAATTAAATGAGTTTCATAAATGTTCCATCAAAATAAATTAACACATAGGAATGAAATGGGTTTCTTGGGATCATCCTTAAATCATCATCATCACGAGACATCCAAATAATGAAATTATGTGGTATTATTGGATCATATCATCAATAAAAAAAATAAGTTACATCAATGGATGTTATCATAGATGAAAAATCCTTTAATGGATCATTTGAACTTTTCTTGGGGAAAATACCATTTTTTACTTTGAAATCACTTATCTAAAATATAAAAAATTCCTAAATATTAAGGAAAACATTATTATTTGAAAATAATCTAGTAAACATGTTACAGAATCTTAATATTACTGACCATTCAGGATAGTGGGAAATTTCATTCATGTCGTGTATGTGAAAACAAAGATTCCTTTCTCATTTTTAGTAAATAGTACATTGTTTAGAAAATGACTAGAATATTTATTTTTTAAAACATCTCGAAAAAAAATAACACATGGGTAAAAAGTAATTCAAAAAACCATATTATAATTTTATAAAAATGATTGAAAATATTTTAAAGAAAACATATACGTGGAAGAAAATGATTCCCGACCAAAGAGGAAATAAATTTTATTTTCTTGAAAATATTTTCTCAATATTGTTTAGTAAAAAATAGTAAATTTTTTAATATTACTTGAAAATTATATGAATAATCATTTAATAAGAATATTCATGTGATTATTGAGATATATATTATAAAATTTTATCATCGGAAACTTAAACATAAACAATCCCGATAAACAATGAGATTATAAAATAAAACCCTAACCTCAGGTTTGACTAGATTCAAAAGTGATCTAACCTCTGGTATAATAAATTTAAATTTATTATAATTATATAATATGATCATTTAAAAACATATAATATCATATATTATCCACTTATAACATTTGAAAACAAATTTATCAATAATTTCTAAATAAACATTTTATTTTTGAGAGTTAACTATTTCATTTTTCATGAGAATTTTAGTTAAGTAGTTCCCTTCCTTGTACATTAATATATGTTTCATTATCTACATAATATAAATCATGATATAAATATAACATATAATTATTATATAATTATATATATATGTTTCTAGTAATCTATAAAAGGTAGAGACAGAAAAATGACTTACCCCATTTACGGGGACGGTATGCCATACAAACAGAGGAACATAGTTTTCACTTCTAAATGAATTGAATGAATGAATTGTAAATAAAAAATCACATTTGGAAAATAATTTTTTTATAATATATATAATATATATTTATCAAATCTTTCCTTTTTACCATCCATGTAAATATGAACTAAGAAATGAATCACATCGCTCCGTGGAGGTGGTAGCCCTCGCTTACACAAGAGCGATGTTATCATTTTCCATGGGATTGGAATTTAAGAAAGTGGATATGATATAATAATTCTATAATAATAATTATTTCATTAATATCTTATTTAAACCTTAAACCCAACATAATTACCAGCCATGAAAAAAGGTGGGGGAAAATGAATTGTATCGCTATGTGGAGGCGGTGGTTCTCATGCACACACAAGGGATGTTTCACTTCCCATTTGGTGGAAATGATGGGGAATAATGGTGGTCAAATAATCATAATAGAATCTAATTATATTAAGGATAATGAAGTTATTATTTTATTATTAATACTATTTATTTATAGGAGGTAGAATAGGAAAAAATTTAAAATATGTTGGGTCGGATGATTACTTCTTCTTTGTTAGGCCTCCTTTAAATCCATTCTTAAGGACCATAGGAATGGACTTTTAAGAAAACTAGAACTTTTATCTCATATATAATAACATTTATAATATAATCAGGTAGGTTATGGTTGATCTAAGTGTCTCACAGTGGTGTAAACAAGAGAAAGGAGGGGTTTCCTTTTATAAGAAGAGGGAAAGATAAACATCTAATTTCTTATAAGAGTAAAACCTAATAATGTCATACTCAAGAAACATGATTCAAAATGAATAGTTTTTAAAATTTGGGATATAATGAGATAAAAATATTCTCATAAAATATTATTTATAAAATTTTAATTGGAAAACTTACCCTTTTATATTGGTTCAATCTCATCGATAATCCCATTTTTACCTTAACCGTGATAATAGATTTTTAGTTTTTTTATTATTTATTATAAATGAAATTAAGTTGAAATTGTTAAAAAATATAAATTATGATGATTAAAAATATGGAATCCATTTTATAAAATTTAATTCATAAAAGTGTTTGAATTTAATTTCAATTTAAACCCTAAAAATGTGATGAAAAACAATTTTCTAGAATTTTTTACTAAGTATAAAATTTTTCTATGACAAAATATAAATAAAATTAATTATAATGATGTAAATTGGATTACTAATAATATATATAAATTAATTTTACTTTTAAAAACATTTTAAAACTAAATATATAGTTTTAAAATTTTAAAATTATAAAACACAAAGTCATTTTTTATTAAAAATAAATATATTTCTCTATTCATCAAAAAATTAATATTTTACAAAAATTATCAAAAAATTTACTCGAAGATAATTTCATAAAGATTATTAAAAAACTGAATTTCAATTTTCAATAAAATAAATTTTACAAAATTTTCAGAAATAAATTATTTTATTTTCTTGTAAAAAGTAATAAAAAACCAATTTTGAGGAAAATGTATTTTTAAAATATATAAAGACTATTAAAAATTTATTATTTATTTATCAATATATTTTGTTTATACAAAATCTTTATTTTTTTTTAAAACAAGTCTTTTCCTATTCACTCTACTAATATATATGTCTTGGTTATATCAATATACTATATTACAGTTCATTAAGACCCAGACTTGTGTCTATCATAAGCTATCAATGAAATTAGATTTATTTGAAGATTAATATATCATAAAAAACTCAATGTGTTATATGAAGTATCTTGAGTTTATATTTTTGAATATTGTGAGTATGGGGATGACATGCATATATTTGAACTTTTTCATTTAGTAGAAATAGAAGACCTATTATTATGGATGAAATTATGATAAAAATAAATCTTGAAACATATAGAAGATCTTGTTTAGAAAAATGAATGTCGAATACTGGATAGATCCATTAGAATAGTTTTCAAGAGATACCAACTATAGGAAAATAACACTGGGTCAAGTATGATACCTTCCCAATGGATAAGGATGATACTATAACATACCACTTTTAATCACTATTTATATTCATGGATCATCTATAACATGAATTGGACTTGAAAACAACAAGGAGAAGATTCCAAAATTGTTAAAAAAAACATTGTAAAATACACTCTGTTTTTCTCTATTTAATTTTCCCATGCATGTGGTGTGAATGTTTTTACAAACATATTAGATCCATTTATCCTAATAAGTGAAAATGTTCAAATAAAAAAGGAGGTAAACATTTAATATGAAAAGAGTTTAGAAAACAATTGTTACATTGATTCACCCATGCACTCAGTGTAATTGAGTGGTCAACTAGGAGCATCAATTAGAATCAAGGTATATGGTTCCACCTCTAATTGGATCTATTTTGTTTTCTATTTTTTATCAAACATATATTATGTGCATATTTCTATAAGGTTTAGAGTTTCTTTAGATAAAAAATACAATTCCATTCTTTTAGTACTAACATTGATGTTTTAGATAAAAACAAGATGAATAGATAAGAGAAAGAGGATTAAAAGCTATAAAATATCTCAATGGAGAAATAAGATCCACCATTACATTAATAAAATCTATGTTGTAATTCAATAATTATTTCTCTTGAGAATGATCTTCCTGAATATTCAAGATTATGTTGTGAAGAGTATATATATAGTGAATTAATAAATAATTTTTTTACTCTCAAATATATAACTATTTGAAAAAGGCCCATGTTGAATTTTTTACATACATATTTATATACATCAATGGGATATATGATAAAATATCATAGTTATAGTTGGATGTTAATGTTATGGAAAATTAATCATATGAGAAGTTAAAAAATTACAACACTCTCATTAAGGATGTATAATACAATGAACAATTTTTATGGTTTTACAAGGGAAAAACCTGTTTGAAGAATTTTTAAATAAGGCTATTAATGGGAAAGTTGATATAATAAAATATTTTGATGTGTTTATCCATGCACTAGAAGAAAATCAAAATTCTACCACTTGTTTTAATAATTATTAATCAGATATCAAGGATAAAAGTGTGATGTAGTAAGAAAATCCTCTATAATAAATGATTATGTTATATAATACTAGACATATAAGAAGAATATAGAATGTTAAGATAGAATCAATTCAGTTTAGGTAGAGAAAAATAACCTCAAATTAAAGTGTATTGAGTTGGAGTTACAAAAAAAAAATTTAAGCGAAAAAATATGAATATTATAATTTTTTTGAAAGAATAACTACTTCTATAAAACTTTTAATGATATAATTTCTTCTACAAAGACTCATTATAATAAAAAAAGTTACTGAGTTCATATAATAACTAATCCAATACAAGATCATGGAATAATGTAACCCATATTCTAGAAAATTCAATTTATACTAATACTATCTAATTTACAATTAAATCTTATAAATAATATTTTTTATACATATGGGTGGAGAATAATTCTAAGAGGTCGACCACTTTTTAAAAGTGAATATAAGTAAGAGAATGATGAATGTGTACCCAAATAAATATCTAACGAAAAGTTGTTTGGTCTAAAATCAAAAGGAAAAAATGGACACACTATGACTATAAGTAAAAGAACAAGATTTTTTATCCACTATTAGATCTATTAATGGTTTGGACACAAGGATATTTTATATCAAAATAATTTTTCAATCACTGAGAATTAAATAGGGATTGGATTATAGGGTAGTAAAACTGAAGAAAATATAAATCCTTCTACAGAGAATAAAATTTAAAAGAAAAGAATAAATACATTCATCAATAGTATATTTTAATATCTTGAGTGATTTTATGGAAATTATAATACACATAGTCATAATGACGATAAGTGATAATATTAACAACCGAAGCAAAATTCATATTCTTATATACATAGAAGATCCCAAAAGATGAAGAAACTAAAAAATGAAGATGATTCAGCCTTAGGGTGCAAAGGAAACATCATGGATCTTTACAAAAAATCCACCAATATAAATATTATTGTAAGAAATAAGAAACAAAAAAGGAAACAACTCTAAGAAATAAATAATATCATTGGTTTGATGGATGGAATATATATAGAGTAATTTGAAAATTTTCCTAATAAGAGTATCTTGAAAGTTATAGAGAGGCTTTGTGGAAGGTGAAAATAGAGATGAGACACTCTAAACAAATACATAAAACAATGAACAAGATAGAAGAAGTTTTTTAGAAATGGAAAATACCAGTGGCCTTATGTGATAAGAATGATATAGTGAAAAAATATCCCTTACACAATAAGAAAGATATGAATTTTCCTTAGGAATTCAGGAATGGAAGGACATTATAGATTTAAATGGATAGAAATATGTAGAAAGGAAAAAATAATTAAATATCTTTGATAATTGATTTAAAAAATAAATTTCCACATAGAATGATGAAAGTGAAAACTAATATGACCATACTAACTAAAGAAGTTAAAATCTATAAAATTAAAAGGGGAGTATTCCTAAAGAGTTCTCATAAGTATGTAGCTAAAATGAAATGTATTACTATATTGGGAAGCCACAAACAACCCTTTTTATTTCATTATGGATATATGAAGACCAACCTTTTTACCATATTAACCTTATATTATCTTCTATATAGGAAATTTAATGTGAGGTAAATGTTTTAGGGGATATCTGATGTAATTAAGGCTGTAAAATTCATATGGAAATCGGGAAGATATCCATTATGGAGTGATTTTTTTCAATTTATATTAACCAAAACATTTCATATGGGATCATACATGATAAATAATTTTAATGGAGTTGACCCCTTGATGGGGAGTTGAGTTAAAAAAACTTTTAGATATCTATATCTCATGAAAATATTAAATTCTATTAAGTTATAGTTCTGTGATTCAGAAAATTTCATAAGTTGAGGTAAAAGAGCCCTAATTTAGTATTAGCAGAAATTTTAAATTCTAGAAATTGAATATTATCATTTATGAGTATGTTAATAATATTTTCATACCCTTGTGTGATTTTTTTGAAACTAAAGTGGAGAGATTGATTATTTAATGTGAAGAAAATAGTTACATGAAATGGATGAAACCTGTTTTGGATTGATTTTTTTAATTTCTTTATTGAGATGAATTCATGATATTAGTTGAAAATATTTTAAAAAACCATTGAAATAATAATTATGAGTTGGCATCCCATAATGGATATTTTGTATAAAACATCAATTTATAAGTTAATCTATCTTGTTTTCTACACTGATCATTGCTCACATAGACTTAGAGTTGATTATTTGATGGACCATTTTTTAATTAAATGTGATACCACTATTATCTCATCTAAATCATTTTTTACTTTCAATAAAAATTATTATAAAGGGATAAGATTAAATTTGAAATCATGATTAGAGGATGAGATTATTATGACTTTTACTTCGTCAAATAATCAAAACATTTGATGATAAAAGTGACATTGTAATTTTTGTTAATAAGTGGTATATAAGAAAATAACTAATTATATAGAAAGGGAAAATGATATTTAAATCACAATTGAAATAGGTATTGATAAAATATATAATCGGTGGGGGTATTTAATAATCCAAATAGATTTTGATGCAATATATTGTATATGTTGTCAGTATGAGCAAAGTCAATGCTAATGAGTCAATATTTTTTAAAGGTGTATATGAATACTGGAAGAAGCTCATAATTTTTATTATTAGTATGAAGAAATTTTCAGGGAATGTAAGTCTCACTTTGGTAAAGAGAATAAGTTGAGTTTAATGTAAAACTAATGAATCTGAAGATATATTGTTAGAAAGATGTCATTTTGTAAGTTAAATGTTATAATATAAGTATAACTTAAAGTATGATTGGATTTATAGAAGTTAAATCTCTGATTAAAAGAAATTTATCAATATAATTTTGTTATTTAGTACTAAAGATGATCAAAATTCAGGTTGATTAATCTGGATGTTGAATGAGAAAGTGTTTCTAGAAGTAATAAAGTTGTATAATGATTGAAGATGACGTCAATGATGATACTATTTAAATATGGTGATCATGAAACCATCCCGAATATCATATTAATAATTCTTTGAACATATTAAAGAATGTAAAGTGTATAAGTTGAAGAAATGCTGTTCTAGATGCCTTGAAAACTACAATATCAGATTTTTTATTATAGATTGGATTTGAATGTCTGTTACAAAATACAAGAGATAGTTAGTTCTAGATGATTAAGGGTTTATGAGACCATGAAAAATAAGGATGTGAAGTATGGACGACTAATAATGTATGAGGATTCCTAAGAATTATATACAAGTGACTTGGAAGGAATTTAGGAGGTCCTTATAAAGAATTAAAATTTTACAAAGAATCCATGCTTTTATAAAGAACATGTTATGTACGAGTTACTCTAGAAGGACGAAGGTTGTGTAAGAGTCATATAACTTATATGTAAGAGTCCTAGAGTCACAAATTTTATTTGGAGTTGTGTGAGAAGCAATTTATGTAATTTTTATTAATCTAAATGTTATTATTCAAAAGTTATGTGAGGAGTTACAGATATTGATATAATATATATTTAGAAGATTATTGATGAAGGAATATGTGTAATTGTGAAGAACATAGAAGTTATAATTATAGAAGATACATTTACAAAAGAGGATTATTGGATGAAAACTATTGTTTAACAATAAGTTATAACAACTTATAGAAGTTTGTATATAGAATTTTGTGTCAATAGAAGAGATCAAAGGATACAAAATTGTATCCTTAAACATAGGAAAAAATTATCTATGTGAATACGTTTTAGTGATATTACATAAGGTAAATCCAAAGTCAAATCATATGATGATATGGAAATCTTTCAATGTTACAAACATTATAAGTATTTGAGAAGAATATTAGATTCACGTTGAGTCCAAAATTTTGGAAAGATGATTTATATGAATGTTATAAGAACAAAAGATAAATAGATAAATATTTAGTATGATCTTTTAGTATCATTAAATAAAGGTATGTTTAGAAGTGGAAGAAAAAATTTTGAATCCTGAAAGGGAATACTAAAATATGAGAAGAATGGAATTTATGATGATGATTTTTTCAAGATAAGAATGATTCTGATACAGAAGTAATGTCTAGTGTATTTCATGATTTGTCCCAGGAATAATTTTAATATAATAAAATTCCAAATTCAATATGTTTATAAGTATACATGTGGAACTTATATGTTCCAAAAGGGAAATAGAAAATGTTCAAAGTAAAACTTGATGCAAAGGAATAATGGCACACAAGTTAGACTAAATAACACATAAGAAAAAAAATTCATGCAAGTTAAGAGGTCAAGGAAGATGAGTCACATGAACCAAGTTACATTCATTATGAAGAAATGAGTAATTTTAGGATTCTTAAGGGGTTTATTAATTAATTAGATTTTATTATAAAAAGGTTTCAACAACATAATTAATTGCAAATAAATTATTTAAGATTTATAAATTAGCTATTTCTATATAAAAATATTATAAATCATCTCTTATAGAAAAGTATTAATGTGAAAAAAAATATGTGAAATGAAATTATCAATAACAATAAATGTGAATTTATCTTATATGAATACATAATTACATGCATGTTTAATACCCAAAATATAAATTCCATATATTTTTTTCGTTAAATAATATTTGGAATCCAAAATTATAACTATAGAAGTTTGGATACTAGATATTATGATAAAGAGCACAATTCTATATCAATCTACTTAAGTTAAAATTTTTTAAGTATTTGAGGAATTTTAGACTATAGAAGTTAAAAAAACAAAATTTAGTGAGAAATTACAGCGACTCAAATCGTATAAATGGACTGGAAGTTAGTAAACATAAAATAAATTGAATTTATTTAGGAATTAAATTTTATGAATATTTAAAAAATTAAGTAAGAATAATGATTAAAAAAACATATAGTATCTTTAGTTGATCATTCTAAAGATTGAATATATAGGGACAACTTTCATGCAATTAAACTTATTCATTTAGTGGTAGTTAAAAACATACTGTTGATGAATGAAATATTAAATTTTGATGCCAAGAAATCTTTGAGTATATTAATGACCCTATTTAGAAGGAATATGGATGACTAGATGGATCTAGTATAATCTAATCCATACTAGTCAATATACTAAAGAGCTATCAAGGGATAGATTATAATAACCAAGCTTCCATAACACTCAGTGAAACCACATTGGAATCACCATACTTAAGTAGTATCTTTTAACATCCAAGATATTATACATATTTTTAATGCTCTCCAATCTAGTAATACTCCACATTTCCTGAACTAGGGTGTGGAAAATGAACATATACATTCCTCCCCACACACCAAAGGTTACTAACTAGTAGTAGTTGTATATAGGGAGATAGTGGGGATACTATACTCTCTGGTGATATGAAATAATATCACGTCAATACATTACATAATAATAAACTTTAATAACAAGAAAAAAGAAATTAGAATATACACATATGAAATTGAACAAGAATCTTTTATATTATACAAATCATATAAATGAATAATATTTCATGTGGGATGATCATATACCAAAAGTTGAACAACAGTCAAAATTAAAAAATCCCCTAGAACTAAAGAAATATATAAAACATATATAGAATCATTATATCTTGTACATGCACCATATACACCCCAATTTAATCAAATATCTGAATTTCATGATTTTCCCCTTACCTATACCATGTGATATAAATTTTGCATGCATCCAAAAGGGACCATGAAGTGGGGGAGTATAAAATTTGTAGGCCATAATCAATGATGTCCATATCTTATATTGATACATATACTAGTGTATGCAAAAAATAAGTAAATTAAAACTAAAATAAAAATCTCTACAAACTCCAACAAGGCTCAACTAGATCTGTGTGAGTCTTTACCTACTTCTGTTTGTGCCAGCGTGGAATGATAAATACACCCATAATATTTCATACAGGAATATCCATTAGACTTTAATGAAATTCCATACCACATGAAATAAAACCCAAAAAATAACCACATAATCAATTAAAGTCTTATTAATACCCCAAAACACTACTAAAAACCATATAACAAGTTATAGGTTCTTTACATTCATTTGTTATCCACTATCTCAATATCCTAACAAATCCCAAGGAGAAATGATACTTGTACTTACATAATTATACACTATCAGCCCCAAAATAAATAGACTCAATACCACACCTAGTGGTCTTAACTACCACTAACTATGGACTTATACAATGAACAAATTTACCATACTAATGGTCAATACCATTCCCTATTCTATTTAATCTACAAAGGCCTCCACCCAAAATGGGTGGTCAAAAAAATGTCACAGTCCCTATCCTATGTGCACACAACCCCAAATTTCACATCATCCAACCATAGTAAGATACATCACCAAATTACTAGGACACACCATCGGTGAATCTCAATCACCACCTATAAACCACGCCACCAACCTATTATAGTGTAGTGATCCAAATGTTTATAATTGAAATCCACTATTTAAGGAATAAATAACTTATTATGTATTATAGTTATTGAAAACACATGCACTACATTGGATATTTTGGATCAATTATAAAATATATCCTATCATATTTAAAAGTCTATTATGAATCTTAATCATTGATAATATAGCTATTGTACTATAGAAAATAATATTAGTTTATATTACAGGTTATGATAAATTATAATTTTCATAACTGGAAGGAGTGATGGCCTCAACCTGTAGGATCATACCCTATAGTTCCCAATTATCAAATCATTCAGGGGATATGGAATCACTTGGATTTTTCATTAACCAAGACCAAGTTAAAATTCAACAAATAAAGAATGAATAGATCTATTTATTGGAAAAGTTCAAGTTTATTGAGATCATGACTGAAACCATGTTCACTAAACAATCCTAATAAAGGACCACCACCACAAAACATACCCATATGGAATAAACTAGAGTATTAAAGAGTAATATATCTAGAATTTAGTAGTATGAATTTTAATATTTCCCTATTAATTAAATTATAATTATATTTACACCATTTTATTATTAACTTATCAATGATTATATAATATTTAAAATATAAATTTTACCACGATAAGAAGAAATCCAAATAGTATTTTTTGGAAATATATAGTTTCAATTAAGAAAATATTTTTATAAATTAATTTTTTTTTGAAATAAATTATAATTTAATAAAATAGTTTTATTATATAATAATTATATAAACATAAATGATTACATAGTTTAATTAAGTCCAATGTAATTTTTATAAGTTTCATAAAGTGGTTAATATCGTAAAAACTTGTATTTTTTTTAGAAATTAGGTATTTCTATTTAAAAGTGAAAATTATCATATTTAGAAATTTATTTTGATAAAGTGAATAATATTTATTAAATATACACATAAAAATTATCAAATGGAGAATATTTCCAAATGTAATGATATAGTCAATTTTTGGGTAAAAATTAAATACAATATAAATATATGGTCTGTAATATGATATCATAATGACCCAAAAAATAATTCAATAATTTCCAAATAAATAAATCAATGAACAAAAATACAATTTTATTTTAAAGTAAGGTGTTTAATTTTTTTGATTAATATTTTAAATACTGGATGTGTCATCCAAAACCTATATTATATTATATTGTTTTAAAAACAATTTTATACAAACTTGAATCTCTTGAACATCACCAAGGGTATTATTTTATGTTGTTCTATTCTTTGAATTTAATTTTTTTTAAGACAATCCCCTTTTAAAGAAACCATGAGAAAGAACCTTGATCTGTTTTGCCGTTTTGATTAATTTATCATACAAATTCAATAAACAATATTTATAAATTAATAAAGAATTTCCCCTATTTTATTCTAGAAATCCGCACCATCCTCCCACTTATAATAACTAAAAACCAATTGAGAGTGAAGATACTCTCTCTCTCCCCCTCTTAATCCCTCCTATGATATTCCAAGGATCTTAATAAACTCATCTCATGCTTTTATAAGTACCCTCTCAAGGTAAGGGATTCTACCATTTTTTTACATATGATTCCAATGTAACTTGATACCACCTTTAACTCTCATTACTCCCTTCCTTAAACCAACATGGACACCTATTATGATGCTAAAATCATTCTACTATTTTCTATGCCAAAAATCTTAGTAGTGAATACGCATCCTCATTTCCACTCAAGGGTAATCACCTAGTTTTACCCATCCTTAACTAATTGGGGGAATCCTTGTATGTAATCCCTCACTACATAATCATGGGATTAAAAGTGATAAAAGGTGTTCTTATGTTGTATAATATATGTGGAACACCAATGAATGTACATGATAAGAATGAAAAAGGTTGGACTTGAATTATATATCCCTCTAATGAATTTGGTAATGTTTTTATATCATGAGATTCCATGCATTATGAATATGATTTTATACTAAGAAAACTGTGTTATGATTTATTAGTGGTTATACTTGACTAATGCTTATGATGTGATGTTTTATGTTGTTTATATATTATTATGTTTCCTTGATGTTATCATATTATATCATGCTTTGATGTTCATGTTTTTTATTTTCACCCATTTTATGTCACCTTGATATTCCACTTGAATAACATTTATTCCTTTCATCATGTTATTCATTGATTATTATCATACTGGGCTTTATAGATCACCCATCTCTCATGTATTTTTCCAGGTTATCCTGTATGGTTTTATAAGATCAAAGGAACCTAAGGGCATGTGATGGGATTTTAAAATAATTTCATTACATCCCTATTAAAATTCATGGTTTTATATATCTAATTACCTAAATATATTAGGCCTCATGATCCTTTTGGACTATATTATGTTTATTTTTATGTTATTAATCATGAGTTAAGGTGTAATAAAGCTATATGTTGTCATAGTTGGTAAAAGAGTAAAGTATAATTATTTTTGGGGATTAGGTTTAGATAATGTTATTTAATCCATAAGGATAATACTAAACATATTAAAACTTCCCTAAATTATGGTAAATTATAGAGAATGTGGATTTTAATAAACCAAATTCTCATCTAGAAACTAAAAGTTGATGTGGCTCTAAAATAGTTTTACCAAGGGGTAATAATCATGAAAAGTTTAAAATGGGGTTTGAATCAATAATTACCTAGTGCAAGATAAAAGGGATTTACTGTACACCTGGGTTTACACTCCTTGAGGATATGCCTTGTTAAATTCACATGCTCTCTATGAACCATTATGGAGGGAACAAAAACTACCATAAGATTTTCACCACTGGAAATTTTACATATCTGAATGGTTTGGAACTATTGGGATAGACCCCAAAAACCTTGGTATAGGATATTCCAATTATTCAAGGAACTATTGACTTGTTTTCCATCATCGTAACCTAATAACAATGATTTTTATAAAATTTTTGCTATAAGATCTCTCAAATTACTCTATCGTAATGGTTTTATTGAAACTGTTGGGTTATATTTACACCAGTGGTTCTTAAAACTATTGAAACATATATATACCAATAGTTCTATAACCATGGTATACATACTATATAGCATCCTTTTATACCAATAATACCTAAAACTGTTGGAATATATGTATACCAATAGTTCAAGAACTGTGGTATACATACTATCCAACATCCTTGCATACCAAAAATTCTTTAAACTATTTTAATATATGTATATAAATGGATCAAGAACCATGGTATACATACTCTCCAGACTATAATCTAATGGTCCTATAAACCATTGGTATATCCTCCTCTCCCCAGCAAACAACATAGGTCCATCATGCTCCTGTTCCTGACTTCCAGATCCGGCTGTCTTCTAGAACATGTAAACATGAAACCTTTGAATCCCAGGTCCTATCCGAATTGGATTCAGTTAGTTTCAAAACGTATTTGGAATGCCATTTAAGGGATAAAAGATGTGTTTTCTGATTAAAACCAACCATTTAAAATAAAATCCTATACATTACATGGATGCTCACAAATGATACTTATTTGTTCATCCATGTCTGGAATTCAGTAACAAGGATGGATTCTTTCATTTAATTGGTGTTCCAGTGCAGCTTAAGGTGAGGTGAATATTCAAAGGAGGATGAACTAAAGAATATGAATTGGTTGTGGTAAGATGAAGCTTATGGCAGGGAACACCATAATCTTGAAAAGTGTTTAACAATGACACCATTAGTGTTTTTTGATATATGGACTCAGGTAAGAAAAATCATGATGTTTAAATTATGAAAAGAATAATTGGACCTGGTTTTTTGGTTAGTGAAGCTTTGTATTCATCAACATAATTTTTTCATGTATTTGGAAGAATCAGAAATGGGTAATAGTGTTATAAATGAATGGTAAAACACTTATTTTTTAAAGGAGGTGTTACAAGGGCCAGGCCCATTTTGATTGTTGGATGGTAGAAGATATAGATCTTATTGGACAATGGTTTTACTACAAATATAGGGTTTATACATTCCTTTGGATGGTTATTCATCCATAAGTGGTGTATTTAGTACACTTGAAGGTTGTTAAAACAGACCCAATGATCATTTTTAATGGTTTCAGTCAAAATACATGTGACATGTTACTCGAAGGAGAAATTGGTAGTAAAGTTGATGCCTTGTAAAGGAAAATCAAGGATAATATTCTCGGACCATAAGGTCCTTTCCGAGAAGGTAAATTTTTTAGAGTTTCCATAAATTACACAGGTGATATGGGATGAATATTAATGTAACCAAGTGTTTTTACCCCATATAAATTCATGTAATTTTGAATATAGAGAACTAGACACCCTGTCTAGAAGGGGAGCAAGAATATGTTATAGAAAACTAAAGGTTATAGGAGTGGTGGTTATATATAGTCATGGGGAAAAAGTACGAGTGTTTCATGATCCTAGTTCATCTAAATAAATCTTCTAGGATTATATAAATAATGGAATTAAAGTTATAATAAACATGGGACTCATGTTATGTGATTCATAATTATGGTTTAATGTGTAAAAGGTTTCCAGATTTGGAAGATGGATTTAGAAGTGAGGTTCCATGTTTTAAAATAATATTACTATATGATCCAGTTAGTCACATGGTTCCTATTTTGGTATAGACGAGTGAAGGTAGAATAGAAACATTTACATGTTAGGGGATCACAAATATCTATTTTAAAACTAATTACATTCTTCCAAAAAAGTGGCGTGCTGGTATAATTGTTATCCATGAATCAAAAAACATAAGGATAATGAAAACCTTTGTCAAGATTATCTATGAATGATGAAGTGGATAATATAATGTTATATTATATAATAGGTTCTGTATTTATGGGTGTTTTGAAATATATTCTAGGTGATATTGTCACTAGTTTGATGAGACTATCCTGGAACCCCCGAATGGTGTCGTACAACATATATTCATTTGGTTGGAATCATTTATAGGATCTATAGGGAATACATTTTTTTGAAACATATCCAAATGATGTTTTCAAGTAGAAAATTATATAAATTGTAGATTATGATTATTTTTGGTTAGGAATATACATATTTCAAGGACACTTCATTATGTTTGGGGAAGAAACTTACAAAGATACTCAATTATTGGGGGGGAAATTATTCATGAGAAAAAATATTTTTAATAACCCCTGAATAGGATTATATAGCATATGAATCATTGTATATTAAATAGGAGGACAAGAATTAGCTATATTTAGGTCATAATTTAGTGATCCTAAGATTGTGTATTTTGTTTAATTTGTTAGATATTATATATTAACATGTATAATAGATTTATTGAATTATGGATATGTTCTCAATCCCTCCACAATTATTCGATGATTCCTAGTCCCTCCCATGGTTCAGACATATTAATGAACTAGTTATAATCTAATTTAGAAATGACTAGGACTGAGTAAGGTGTATGGGTAATGCACATAGACAGGAACAATTGTCCATGTATCAAGGAATCACCACTTGATAATAGTTTCACCCACAAAATATTAATTAAAATATAAGTAGAAAATAAATTGAATTTTGTCCCAAAACATCCATATTCCAAATGTCCACATAAAATGAAAATAAAATAAATATAAGCAACATGGGAAATAGGTGAAAAATGAAAAAAAGTTAGTTAATCTCTCCACTACCCTGATCTACCCTCTATAAAGAAAAAAGTGTAGCTGCCACCAATTCCATTCTGGCCCCCTTTGTGGAATATAATTACCCTCCATCCATTTAAAGAGGTAAAATGCCTTAGTGTCCAATGCGATAAAGAAAATAAAATAATAAATAAACTTCAACATACCTATATCCTGTTACTATAAAAATCACCACCCAATATGTAAGGACCACAAATTCCCATGGGTCAAATCATATTCCTATAAGAAAGGGGGAAATAGATCCAAGTTTCATAATTATACTATCAATTAGTACACTCCTATTAAATAACAATTAATCATCCAATTAATGGTATATAACATGTTTGTCTTGAGTTTTAACTTAGTTTGGTATTGTTTGATAAAATTTAGTTTGGGAAACTTTCATTTGATTTAGTTCATCATTTTTTTATTAATATTGACTTGGAAAATTTAATTTATTTGGTTTCTAATCGATTTAGTTTCATTAAATTTTGTTTATATCAGTTTGGTTTAGTTTATTTTATCTCATGTCGGTTACACTCATATAGGTTTTAATCCATTATATTTGGTCCAACTTGATTCATCATTTGTATCACCAGATTAGTTGAAGTTATATTAGTTTGACTTGATCCAATTTAGTTTAATTTAAAAAAAATATCTATTTGAATTATATTTTATTTATTTTGATCATTCTAGATCCATTTTGGTTAATTTTATTTACATTTATTCTTGTATGGTTCAATTAGTTTGTGAAGGTTTTTTAAAAATGTTTCATTATAAATTTTATTTGGTTTTATTCTATCCATTGTGGGTTTGTATGGTGCCACATTATTTAGTTCAACTCATTTTTGGTTTCCTCTTAATAATATGATTTGGTTTTGTTCATGTGGTTTATCTTGATTCATTATGTTTGATGCAATCCTAATTGAGGCAAGTCAGGAGATGTCTAATTGAGGTAGGTCAGGGGGTATTTTACACTTTTATAACCTAAGAAGAAACAAAATGAATATTTTTTCCCATATAGAAGGATTTATATTGTTCCCTTTAATTATATGGATGAATAGAATAAAAATTTCACCTTTGGTGAGATAGTGTATCGATAAAGGAACTATATAAATGTTCATATGAAAATATATATTCAAAAGTGAGTTTAAAAATGGGAATCAAATTGTATAATGTTAAGTGTCACAACCCGTCCTCGGGGCCTGTTCCGTGACTACCCCAAGCCCGCCTTCCATAGGCCAGGGGATGGAGACTAGTACCAAAGGCGTAATTCCCGATAAAAGGGAAGGCATTGCCTTTATATAAGAAAAAAAACACCATAGAGAACACAAGCTGAACTAAACACTAAGTAAACTGAGTACAAAAGTATGTGCTAAAAAGTAAATGGGCCAGAATACAAACCCAACTGAAAGTATAGTACAACAGAAAAGAAATTACTGCAGCAGTAAAGTAAATTAGCAACCACCAAGTTGTCCTTCGGCTATCCCACCTGAAGGGTGGGTACAAATGGTCTCCTCAGCTCCTCGAGTCCGGCCGTCCACTCCGTGTAAGTCCCACCTAATAGTCCACCTCTGGGTACCGTCACACTCCACAAGTCTCAACCACAATCAGTGTTTTACGTCATCTGCAACCAACATAATGTAGTGCGGGCATAGTTCGTGCAAGGGTGAGTATACGATACTCAGTAGGGACCCCGAGACCCCCGAAGGTCTCCCAGAATCCACAAAGGATAAACCACAAAGGAAGGATTCAAATATAAAGTATCAAGCAACAGTACTTAGGTATATTTCCATACAAATAACTATGTCATAAATTCCAGTTCATCTCCATCTTCTGAGACCAAGTTCAACCCAGTCCACACAGGAATGTACAACCCAAACCACACATGAAAGTACAAACCCAAACCACACAGGAATGAACAATCCAATCCATAGAGGAATGTACAAACCAAACCACACAGGAATGCACAACCCAATCCACATAGGAAAGCAAGTCAATCATATCGAAGATAATGATTGAAATTCAAGACTCAGCTCACAGAGGTATACTACTCACAAAGATGGGAGGAGATTATTAGATGTAGCCTTTGAACCATCTCCCCTTCCGAACCCACATTGGATCCAAGTACCGAAGTCGTCGATGTCAAAGCCACGTAGGATCGAAGTACAGTAACCATTGCTTCCGAACCCACGTAGGATCCAAGTATAGTTTTCATCACTACTGAACCCACGGAGGATCCAAGAATAGTTGTCCTCGCTGCTGAACCCACTTAGGATCCAAGTACAGTTTCCATCATCGTTGCAGTCGCAGCCAGCTCTAGGGATCCCGCACATAGTACACTCTATTTCCGGAGTGTCTGCTCCTTGAGTCAAAGGTCGATACATCAACTGTCACGAATACTTGAGTTGATGTATCTCATAGTTCTGTCCCACGTCATAGGGGAAAAACCAAGAAAAACGTGCCCAATTCACAGAGAACAAGTCGACCAATCCAGTTTTCTATAGTACACGGTGTGTAGATAAGAGATACACACCGTGTTATCAGACACTGGGTAATGCCCATGTCATATGGCCCGTGTCGTAGGGATGGTCATGTAGATAAGTCAGTACACATCGTGTAGTATAGTTGCACGCTGTGTCCAAACCTCTAGGGTTAGTTCCATGTGCGCTGGCCATGTCTGGTCGTGTGGTGGAGTACACGCCCGTGTACTCCACCCCGTGTCCGTGTATTTCTAGAATACACACCGTGCATCTTGGCCGTGTGGTTCTGCCCATGTCCGTGTATCACCCAGATTACATGCTGAGCCTCATGAAGCCGTTTCTGCCTTTCAAAGAAGATAATACACACCGTGCCTCGTGGTCGTATATCTCTGTCTGTGTCCCTGTATTTCTGTTGAATACACACCATGTCCATCGAAGTCTCCTATGTCAAACTGTATGGACAGTACATGTGGCGTGACCGGTGTCACATTCCGTGTGTCACTTCTTCTGATGTTCATTACTTCTACCGCTGAATTCTTCTACTACACGGCGTGTGCTTTGAAAGGACACGCCGTGTATTTTGGAATTTTCCAAAAACAACACCTCGGGCCAGCACACCTCCCAAGGTGTCCGTTCTTCGTTCCGATGATCCTTCAACTACAAAACTCCCACTCCAAGGTCGTCCCGATGTTCTGGGGCTGTTTCCGATGTTTTTGGAGCCTCTGATCGGCTCCAAAAACTTTCCTTGATTCACCACTCGAGAACGGTAGGAGAACACCATACAAAAAGAATGACGGATGAATCAGACTGTGTTAGTTTGGTCTGGTTCCTTCCAAATTAATTCGATAGAAAATGTTTTAGAGAGAACCAATAACATGGAAGGAAAAACAACATTGCTTAATCAAAAACACACCCTACCTCGAAGGAAGTTCGCGGTTGTCAAGCGCCGCAGACGATGGCGTCGATTTCATCATCGTCAATGTCTCCTCCCTTGCCGTGGAGGAAGAAGAGGATAAAGAAACTGGGGCCACCAAATCAACCTTCTTCATCAGAGAGTTATCATCCTTCGTTGAAGGGTGTCATTCTTCACAGAAGAATGAAGTTCTTCCAACAAAGCTAATGCTGTCTCCCTAAATTCTTAACACAACAAACTAACCCCAAAATAAAATAAGTCTCCTCTTATTTTATTAATTCATTCCATGCATTTAAATTTTAAAATTCAAACACGTAACTCTCTTAATTGATTATGTGTGTTGGCATGATTTAATGTGGGGAAGGTGGGGAGAGGAGAAGCCGCCCACTTAATTACAAGGGGGTTTAACAAGTTTAAAAAGGGGAAGAGTTAGGGTGTTGGGGAATGTGAAGAGTTGGGGATCGTGTGGGCCCCACCTCACCTTTATCCTCTCAAGGGCAGTTAGTAAATAGTGGGTCCCACCCCAACTCCCACACCTAGGATATAACCACTTATAATAAAGAATAAAATTGTAACATAATTTTATTTTACTTTTCATTTAACTCACTTTTTTTAAACAACTCCTCCCAAGTAGATGCATCTTTGGAAAACATCCCTTTAAGTAATTACTGGTGCTTCAGTTCCATCGGTGCCCTCAAATTTCAAATATGAGCACCAGTTCAAAAGAAAAAACTAGCTCATTCGTTCACTTAATGTACCCAAGCTAAACTTTGGAAATTGATTTCAGGCACTCTGGGCCTCAGAATCAGGTTCCTTCAGAAACTACGTACTCGTAAAATCCCAAAGAATTTAAGAAAAAAATTTCCTTAAAATTTACGGGTCTTTACATTACTCCCACGTCAGGGATTTACGTCCCCATAAAGATACATAAAAAACTACGAAAACAAATGATGGTACTGTTCACACATCTGAGCCTCCTACTCCCATGTTCTCTCCTAGAGGTTCTCGTGCTTCCACCTGATGCGCACTAGAGAAATCGACTATCCACGTAGGACCCACTCCTATCGATCCTCGATCTCCATAGGGACCTCTGCAAATGTCTCCTCGTCATCGATGTCCAGCTCCTTGTGATCAATTATATGCATCGGGTCGTGCACGTATCTCCTCAACTGAGATGTAGAAGAAGCCGTGCACCCAGTGCAATTGAGGTGGACGAGCCATGCGATAATCCACCACACCTATCCTAATGAGAGCCTGTAATGGTCCAATGAAGCATGGAGATAACTTGCCGCCCTGACCAAATCTCCGTAATCCACGTGGAGGTGAGACCCGTAAGAAAATGTGGTCACCATCCTCAAAATCTAGTGCTCTCCGCCTCCTATCAGCATAGGAATTATGTCGGCTCTGAGATGTCCTTATCCACTCTTGGATGATCTGTACCTTCTCTGTTATGGCCTGGACCATCTTCGGTCCTACAAGCGCTGACTCCCCAGGGTCTGTCCATCACGGAGGTGATCAGTAAGGTCGGCCATACAATTTCTCATATGGTGCCATTCCGATGGTAGAGTGGTAGCTGTTGTTGTACGCAAACTCCACCAAGGGTAGGTGATACTCCCAGCTATGACCAAAGTCAAAAACACATGCACGAAGCATGTCCTTGAGAGTTTGAATGATCATCTTCATCTATCCATCCTTATGAGGGTGAAAGGCGGTGCTCAGGCGTATGTGCATCCCAAATGCCTCCTGTAACCCCTTCCAAATCCAAGAAGTAAAGTGAGTATCTCGATCAGAGATGATAGATGATGGCACAGCATGAATCCTTATGATCTCCTGAACATAGAGGCATCCCTAGCCTTCCACTGAGCCCTTCTCAATGATATGTAAGAAATGGGCCGACATGGTGAGTCAGTCGACAATCACACAAATGGAGTCATGTCCTCTAGAAGTACGTGGAAGCCCTGTAAAAATATCCATAGATATCCCATTCCACTTCCACTCCGGGACCTCTAAGGGCTATACCAAGCCTTCCGGTACCTGGTGCTCTGTCTTCACCTACTGGAAGATGAGGCATCGTGAAACGAACTCTACTACAACCTTCTCCATACCTGGCCACCAGTTCTGTCATCCGATGTCTTGGTACATCTTCGCTACTCCAGGATGTACCGCTAGAGGGGATGTGTGAGACTCTCTCAGCACCTCCTCCTGTAATGCAGCTGGTACCATGGCACGTCCACTGAAATGGATGTCGTGCTCTCCTCCTACAAAAAATCCATCAGGTGCCTGTCCTGAGGATATCTGTGCACTTCGCATCTCAGAGTCAACGTCCCCACGCTGTGCCTCTCTGACACACTGGAGTTGTGGAGGAGTGACTATGGGTGACTGTAGAAAGGCTACTCCATCTCTATCCATGAAGGATATCTGCAACGTGGCTAGCTGCTCCATCGCCTATCCAAGTAGTTGAATGCCCGACCTCCTGCTGAGGGCATCAGCTACTACATTCCCCTTCCCAGAAGTATAGACTATCTTAAAGTCATAGTCCTGGAGGAACTCAAGCCATCGCCACTGTCTTAGGTTCACTTCCTTCTTCAAGAAGATGTACTTGAGACTCTGGTGGTCAGAATAGACTGTAAAGCACTTGCCCATCAGATTGTGCCACCACATCTTCAAGGCGAAGACCACTGCTACTAACTCCAGGTCATGGGTATCATAATTCATCTCATGCTTCCTCAACTGTCATGAACCATAGGCGATCACTACCCACTCCTGCATCAGGACACACCCGAGTCTGGTCCCTGATGCGATATAGTAAACTACATACCCTATGTCCTCCTCCAGTAGCCTCAAGATGGGTGCACTGGTCAGTCTATGTCTCAGCTCCTGGAAGCTCTGCTAACATCTATCTGACCACACGAAAGGTTTCCCCTTCTTCATCAAAGCTGAAAGTGGTGCTGCAACTCTGAAGAAATTTGGCACAAATATCCGATAGTAGCCAGCCAGACCTAGGAAACTCAGCACCTCCATCACGCTCCTGGGTGGATCCCAAGCTAGCACTATCTCGATCATTGTAGGGTCCACCGTAACTCCTGACTCTGAGATGACGTGCCCCAGGAAGTGGACTTCTCGAATATAGAACTGACACTTTGAGAGGTTACCATAAAGATGGTGCTCTCGGAGTGTGTCCAGTACAACCCACAAGTTGTAGGCGTGCTCCTCCTTAGTAGTCGAGTAAATCAATATGTCATCAATGAAGACTATGAAAAATAGATCAAGGTAAGGCTGGAAGATCCTGTTCATGAGACTCATGAACACTACTGGAACATTGGTTACGCCGAAAGGCATAACCAAGAACTAATAGTGGCCATTCCGACACCTGAAGGCCATCTTCTACACATCCTCATCTCGAACTCTGAGCTGATGATAGCCCGACCTGAGGTCTATCTTCGAGAACCAGCAGTCACCCTTGAGCTGATCGAAGTGTTCGTCAATATTAAGAAGTGGATACTTGTTCTTCATAGACACCTAATTTTGGGGACTGTAGTTGACACATAGTTTCAAGATCCCATTCACCTTCTTGGCGAACAAAATTAGGGAATCCCAAGGTGAAACACTAGGTCGAATGAATCCCTTGACCTACAAGTCATCCAGCTATACCCATGGATCACGAAGCTCAGTAGGATCCATCTGACATGCTGGTGTAGACATTTGGGTTGTCCCAGGGTACAAGTCAATATAGAAGTCTACCTATCTGCGAGGAGGTAGTCCTGGAACGTTTTCTGGAAAAACGTCTACATACTGATCCACCACAACAAGAAAACTCAGACTCCACACATCAACTGCTCCTAGGATAAGAATAGCCAACTGATGGGTGATCAGCTATCCTCTCCTCCACTTGAGTCCATCCCACGCTGCAAAGCCTCCCTTCTGGCCGGTGAAGGTGAACCTGCTCCCATCGGTGTAGACACATCACACCTTGCGCCTAATACAGTCAATGTGAGGATGGATCATAGATAACCAATCCATGCCCAAGATGAAATTGTAAGGCCTTGATGCTGCTACAAGAAGATCCCAACCGAATCTCTCACCTCTTAGAGTAAGCTCACACTACCGGCACCAGTGTGTAATTGTTGAGTCTACTCCCGTAGGAGTCTCTAGCCATAAGGATCGAGCCAACGAAACCGTTAGAATCTCCGAGCTCCGAACAAGGGCAGCGACAATGAATTAATGACTTGCTCCTGTGTCTATAAGAACTGCAGCAAGGGTGGAGTAGACACAGATTGTACCTCGAATCATATCAGGTGCACCGTGGTCGTAGGCCTCCATTGCCTGAAGCTGAGCCTGCCTCTGTCCACCAGCTCCCTATGGTTGGGGTGGACCTCCTGGTGGTGGTGGTGGTAGAGCCTCAAAGCTTCTTCCACCACCCGCTGCTCGGCCAGCTCCTCTGCCTCGTCCACCTGCTCCCTACGGACCGCCATGGTCGAACCTCTGCCTCTACCTGTGTGGTCCCTCAACCATCTGCTACTCCTCTGCATGGCGGGTCAGATAGTCACGAGCCATGTGGACCTACCCGCCACATGCATAGCACTGCCTGCTCTCGAATTACTGGCTCTACTGCGTGTGCCCCGCACCTCTGAACCAGTATCCTGAGGTCGTCCACCTGAGAGTATGGTCCTATTGGACCTCTGTGATGTCTGTCTACTGCCGGCTGTAGAAGACTCTGCTACGTGCCGCCCTGCAGTAGGTTTCGCTACTGGTGTAGGCTCAGCAAGAAATATCTCCACAAGAAGGGCTCTATCCAGTACTCCTGCTTGCGTTGGAATGCTGAGGGAGATCATCGATTCCCTGATCTCATGCCTCAGTCCCAGCTCGAAGGTCTGGGCCTAGAAGAATGGGTCCCGTACCATGTCCGTGGAGTAGAGCGAGAGATCGGTAAACCTCGTTGAGTACTGGGATACTATCATGCTTCCCTACCGCAGCTGTAGAAACTCTTGAATGAGCACCGCATGGAGGGTGGCTGAAATGAACTCCGAGCGGAAAAGGATATCGATGTCCGACCAAAGAAGAGATGCCTCATTGTGCACCTGGAGCATCAGGCTCCACCATCTAACTACTGCCGCATGCAGGAGACTCGCCACAAGGATCACCATAAGATCCGCTGGTGTCCCTACCAATCTGAAGACTCAAACTACAGCCTCTAGCCAATCCTCGACTGCCTGATGGTCTGTCTCTCCGTGGAACCTGGGCGGTCTCTGACACTGAAACTCATGAATTTCACTCAGGAGACATGAACTCTTAGCTGCTGAGGCTGTTGGCATCGGTGGCTCGGCGGGTAGAGGTACCACTGGTGCCTCCACTATAATGGGGCCCTACATCGAGGCCTCATCGCTCGGTGGGCTGCCATTTCTCACAAAGCTCGGAACCCTAGCTGGCTGCCGTTGTGGGGCCATCCTAAAAAGAAACTAGTGCGCCATGGTTAATATAGTATAACTGGTGAGATGAAACAGTGTAATCACAAAGAAAACTTTTAAAACACACAGACAATCAATAATTTCATGTACTGAGTTGGAAATCAGAAGTCAGGGTCCTGGTGTATGGATACGTCGGCCGCCACACCAACACTGGACTCCCTGGACTGATAACCACACTCAATACCCTAAAAATTATTGATTCACATAGAAGTAATTATCAGAGTCCTGAGTTCTGCTGTAGAACCTCCCTCTGATACCAATTTGTCATGACCTTTCCTCGGGGCCCGTACCGTTACTACCCCAAGCCCGCCTTCCATAGGCCAGGGGCTGGCTACTAGAACCAAAGGTGTAATTCTCGATAAAAGAGAAGGCATTGCCTTTATATAAGAAAACAAACACCAGAGAGTATGCAAGATGAAGTAAAAACTAAGTAAACTGAGTAAAAAATTAAGTGTTGAAAAGTAAATGGGCTAGAATACAAACCCAACTAAAAGTACAGTACAACTAAATAGAAAGTACAATATTAGTAAAGTAAATCAGCAACCACCGAGTCGTCCTATGACTATCCCACATGAAGGGTACATACAGATGGTCTCCTCGGGTCCATCCGTCCTCTCCGTGTACGTCACACCTAATAGTCCACCTCCGGGTACCGTCACGCTCCACAAGCCTCAACCACGATCAGCGCTGTCCATCGTCTGCAACCAATATAATGTAGTGCGGGCATAACCCATGCAGGGGTGAGTATACGATACTCAGTAGGGACCCCAAGACCCCTGAAGGTCTCCTAGAATCCACAAAGGATAAACCAGAAAGTAAGGATTCAAATATGAAGTATCAACCAACACTACTTAGGTATATTCCCGTACATATACCTAAATCATCAATTCCAGTTTGTCTCCAACTTCTGATCCCATGTTCAACCCATTCCACATAGGAAAGTACAACCCAAACCACACAGGAAAGTACAAACCCAAACCACACAGGAATGGACAACCCAATCCACACAGGAAAGTACAACCCAAACCACACAGGAATGAACAAACCAATCCCCATAGGGAAGCAAGTCAATCATATCAAAGATAATGATTGAAAGTCAAAACTCAACTCACACAGGTATACTACTCATGAAGAGGGGTGGAGATGATTAGATGTAGCCTCTGAATCATCTCCCCTACCGAACCCACATTGGATCAAAGTACAGAAGTCATCGCTGCCGAACCCATGTAGGATCCTAGTACAGTAAACATCACTGCCGAACCCACATAGGACCCAAGTACAGTCTTCATCGCTGCCAAACCCAAGGAGGATCCAAGTACAGTTTTCTTCGCTGCCGAACCCACGTAGGTTCCAAGTACAGTTTCCATCGTCGTCGCAGTCGCAGCCATCTCTAGGGTTCCTGCACACAACACGATCGATTTTTGTAGGGTCCTATCCTCGAGTCAAAGATCAATACATCAACTGTCACGAAGATTAGAGTTGATGTATCCCATAGTTCTGTCCCACATCATAGGGTAAAAACCAAGAAAAACGTGCCCATGTCACGGGGAACAAGTCGACCAAGCCATTGTTCTAATGTACACGACATGTAGATAAGCGATACACGCCATGTTATTATACACCAGGTACTGCCCATGTCATACGGCCCGTGTCGCAGGGTTGGTCGTGTAGAAAAGTCAGTACAAAGCGTGTAGTATAGTTACACGCCTTTTCCAAACCTCTAGGTTCAGTTCTATGTGCACTGGCCATATCTGGCCGTGTGGTGGAGTACATGCCTGTGTACTCCACCCCGTGTCTGTGTATTTTCGAAATACACGCCATGCCTCTTGGCCGTCTGGTTCTGCCCATGTCCATGTATCACCCTGATTACTTGTAGAGCCTTGTGAAGCCGCTTCTACCTTTCAAAGAAAATAATAAACACCATGCCTTGTGGCAATGTATTTCTGTTTGTGTCCGTGTATTTCCCTTGAATACACACCATGTCCATCGAAGTCTCCTCTGTCAAACTGGGTGGACAGTACACACTTTGTGTTCAGTGTCACACGCCATGTGTCACTTCTTCTAATGTTCTTTAATTTTGCCTCTAAATGCTTGTACTACATGGCGTGTGCTTTGGAAGTACAAGCCATGTATTCTGGAATTTTCCAGAAACAACGCCTCTGGCTAGCACACCTCCCGAGGCATCGGTCCATCGTTCTTATGGTCTGTTTGCTACAAAACTCCCGCTCCTAGGTCGTCCCGATGTTCCGAGCCCATTTCCAATGTTTTTGGGGCCTCCTATCGGCTCTGAATACTTGCCATGATTCACCGCTTGAGAATGGTTGGAGAACACCATACAACAAGAACAGTGGAGGAATCAGACCGTGTTAGTTTGGTCCGGTTCCTTCCGAATTAATTTGATAACAAATGGTTTAGAGAAAACCAATAAAATGGAAGGAAAAACAACATTTCTCAATCAAAAACACACCCCTACCTCGAAGGAAGTTCATGATTGTCAAGAACCACAGATGATGGCGTCGATTTCGTCGTCTTCGGTGTCTCCTCCCTTGATGCAGAGGAAGAAGAGGATAAATAAATCGGGGCCGCCGAATCAACGTTCTTTGTCAGAGAGTCAGCGTCCATCGTTGAAGGGTGTCGTTCTTCACGGAAGGATGAAGTTCTTCCAACAAAGCTAAATCTCTCTCCCCAAATTCTTAACACAACAAACTAACCCCAAAATAAAATAAGTCTCCTCTTATTTTATTAATTCATGCCATGCATTTAAATTTTAAAATTCAAACACATAACTCTATTAATTGATTAAGTGTGTTGGTGTGATTTAATGTGGGGAAGGTGAGGAGAGGAGAATTCACCCACTTAATTACAAGGGGGTTTAACAAGTTTAAAAATGGGAAGAGTTAGGGAGTTAGGGAATGTGAAGAGTTGGGGCTCATGTGGGCCCCACCTCACCATTATCCTCTCAAGGGTAGTTAGTAACTAGTGGGTCCCACACCAAATCCCACACCTAGGATATAACCACTTAGAATAAAGAATAAAATTGTAACACAATTTTATTTTACTTTTCATTTAATTCACTTTTTTAAGCAACTCCTCCCGAACAGACGTATCATCAGTAAATGTCCTCTTATGAAATTACCGGCACTGCGGTTCCATCAGTGCCTTCAGATTTCAAATCCAAGCACCGGATCAAAATATAGAAAAAACCCACTCATTTTTTCACTGAACGTACCTGAGCTAAACTTCAAAAATTGATTTTGGGCACTCCGGGCCTCGGAATCAAGTGCCGTCAGAAACTGCGTACTTGTAAAATACCAAAGAATTTAAGAAAACATTTTCCTTGAAATTTATAGGTCTTTACATAAAAGATGATAATTTTGAGGTAATTTTGGATTTTATATATTATTGGGATATATTTGGACTATTTAAACCATGTTTAATATCATTTATATTATTTTGTAGAGTATTCCTATTCACTTAAATTCTTATGTGAGTTTCATGTGATGGTTTTTTAGGTTATTTAGAGCTAGGATAATGTGTATTGTTTTTCTTGTAATGTTGTAATTTTGATTCATTAGTATTGATGAAATAATGGTATGAGAAGTATTATGGTGAAGAAAAATCCTTTAGTACCTTTATAATATATTTACTATCATTGGTAAATTATGATGATTATAGAGGGTGGAATTTAAAAAAGATCAAAAAATTGGTAACTGTGGTGTTTATTTGAATATATGAATATGAGAAAGTGAGTTATATTTTGTTCCTAATTAGGCATTAGATTTGTAATTTGGTCAATGTCCTTTAAAAAAAATCATTTGTTTAGGTAATTAATGAATGTTATTTATAGTGAACAGTCTATGTATACCCCAAAATGTGAGGAATGTTAAATTTCATGAATGGAGTGATATAACCATTGTAGTGAATGATATTTCAGATTAGATAGTGATATATTTAATATAAAATATAGTATATCTAGATCAAGAATAATTTTAGCATGGTTTTATCTAGCATAGTATTGAGAAAAAATAGCAACATCATATCACAATGGTGAATTGGGTCACTAGGGATGTGAAATAGTGTTTCCTGAGAATGAAAATTCATATATTGGTGAGTATGTAATGCCAAATGTTGATGAGTATTGGTGGAATATGAAAACATAATGGAACTAAATGAAATGGGATCTGACTAAATTTGAATGATTATAATTTGGACCAGGGGAAGAAATATTTTTCAATTCATGGGATACTTTAATAGATATTTTAGAGGTAAAAATGTCAGTATAATTAACCCAAATTGATATTTTGGGTATTATGGAGTTAAAATAAATTAGGTGGGTCACAAAAAAACACACAAAAAGCACAATTGGATGCTATTGTGAGTCTGTTAGGTTTTCAGTAGAATTGAGCCACTACCCTTTCTAGTAGTTGATTAATGACAGATAATTAGGATCTTTCTAGGGGACCAGTTGATATACAGTGGAGATCCCATCCCCTGATTTACTTTTTGGTATTATAGTCATTTATGGAAATTTATCTATAATTTTTTTGGTCATTTATTATTTCTTTCTATTTCCATAATAAATGGAAACTCCCTCCTCTATTTTCCCTTTTCCATCTTTATCTTGGACTCCCTCTACATTTCACTTCCATTATCCAATTGAAGAAATTATTTTAGGCATAAGATCTATGAAACAAGTCCAAGATATGCCCTAATATATTTTTCATTATTTTAATCATCTAGAATGTGATCTAGATAAATTTTAGAATTTAGGAATTGTTAGGTCCACTAGGTTAGATACCCTGGGGGGGGGGGGTGAATCAGGGTATGGCAGATTAAAACAACTGCCCCTCTTGATATTGTTTCACTGTTAAGAAAAAAATCTCTTCTCTCTCTTTCCTATAGAAAAGTATAAGAAAAAATAAAATCATTCACAATATACAACAATTATTACTTGGTTCACCCTCACTAGGATACACCCAAGGAGCATACACCGACAATGTGCCGATGAACCAAATCCACTAAAAGTGCACTGTTTTTTACAAAGTATGAAGAGGACCCACTGTCCAAACTAATTTATAACCATTCACAATTTTAAATCTCACTACTCTCTCAACTGAAGTGTGCTCACTACTTCTTCAGAATATCCACACACATTTTATAGGCATGTAGGTCCCTTCATTATCTCAAATGAATGCATCCTTTACTGTACTACTAGCCAACTCTAAATCCTTCACACAAACCTTACTATGTCTTGCACACAAATTTTTTTCCTTATGAGCAAGATTAAACTTTTTTCACAAAACACTCCTTGCACGCAACTTCAATCTTTCACGCAACTCAAATTTTACACGCAACTTTCTTATCTTGCACGAAACTCAAAATCTTTCGCACAACTCCCTTTGTGAAAAATTATTACATGATTGGGTTCTTGTATTTTCTATAAGTTTTGATCTATATAGAATGTGGGGGGTCACCATTTATTTATAGTCATCACTGACCCTTGCGTGGAAGATTAAATTTTTTTCATTCAAGTTCCTCCTTGAGTGTGAAAAACCTTATTTTACGCCTCATTGGGCGTGGAAGTTTCTTTTGCCCAACCTCATCTTTTTTTCCTTTTTAAAAATCATTCACACACATCATTACTTTTGCATTTTTCGATGTTATTCTCTAGAAACATGCCTTGCATTCAAGTTTCCTTCGCACTACTCCATATTTCGTGCACATCTTTAAATATTTCACACACAACATGCCTTTTCCATTTTTCAACATTCTGACCCCAAAACATTTCTTATGCAGAAGTTTCCAAACCACCATAGATCTTGTGCAAAACTTCCTTTTCCAAAAACATGTTTCCCATTTTCCGATTTTGTGGTAGAAAAATTTGGCAAACATAGGAAAACCACACCACCTTAGATATGTTATTTTTGTACCACCTTCAGATAGTCCATTACTTTGACATCGTTCTTGGTCAACATAGGTTGTCAATAATATCTATGAAACTCGAAAAATCACCATGTAAACCCACTTTGTCAAAAAATTGGACATCGTGGTCTGCTCTAACAATAAACAGAACATGGATGTCCACTTTGTCAACAAACAAAATCACCTAAAAAATGCTTCAATGATACATTGAGGGATTTTTTCCAAAAAATATCCCCATTTGGGTTTGTTGAAAACTCTTCTCACAAAAATTTTCTACATTTTGATACCTCATTAAATATTTTTCTAACCACTACCACCATTCACCTCTTACGATTCAGATAGGAATCAAGGATTTACTGAACAGATACTCTAAGCCCACATGAGCAATGCTCGGCGTGAGAAACAAGAGTAAATTAAAAGTACATCAATGAATCACTACATTTTATACACCAACTGTTAACACCAAACTAATACCAATTTCTAAACTGATTCCAATTATTGATCATTGGAAACCTTCTCACACTATTCCAACATCAATCTTCTGCTTTTATCACGTTCCTTAGCTATCGTGATATCTACTCTTTGATCGATCACTTCTAGAATCTTCATATTTTAGACTCTCCCCCTATTTCATTTCTCTTATACTATTTCACTGCTCCACCTGTTAGCATCTGTTCCTATCTTTGACTAAGACATTTTCTACCTTATTTATGCATAGTTTCTCCCTCTTGAGGAGTCAATATTTCTCCCCCTTTTTCAACGAACCCAAAGGTCACTCCTTTATGGTCAGGGACATTGGAAAAAACAGAAATTAGCATAGTATAGAAAACACACCGTACCATGGGGTTAGAGGGATGTTCGACAACCACATTTTTTCAAGTTGGAGGAGTCAACTAAACTCCCAGATCCAGTCGTTGCCTCCCAAAAGCTTCCCTAGATAAGGCCTTTGTTAGAATGTTTGTAACATATAGTTCTATAGGAACATACTCCAATATCACGTTTCCCTGCTCAACCTTCTCCTTGATAAAATGATACTTTATCTCAATGTTCTTTGTCCTTGAGTGATGGGAAATATTTATGCTATGATTAATAGCACTTGAGTTATCACACTGGATTTCGATAAGAGACTTCACTTCAATGCCCATATCATCAAGCTGCTGCATCATCCAAAATAAAAATGTGCATTCTTGAGTGGCCGAAATATACTCAGCTTCTACGGTGCTCAATGAAATGAAATATTTCTTCTTCCTTAGCTATGAAATAAAAAATACACCAAGATATAAAGCACATGCTAATGTATATTTCCTATCATCTGTTGAACCAGCCGAATCTACATCTGTATATCCTAACTACTCTTTTTGAGATTTCTCATTATACATCGAACTGAAATCCATAGTTCCTTTGATATACTGAAGTATTATTTTGAATGAAAGATTTAGGATTTCCTTGGGATTGCATTGATATTTCACTTCTTGGCATGTGGTGAAAAAAATATCAGGTCTCATCATTGTCAGGTACAGTAAACTCCCAATAATCTTCCTATGTTCTGTGATATTAACTACCTTTCCATTATCATCTTTCGATAATTTATCCAAGTAGTAACCATAGTCTTCATTTACTTGGAATTTTACATTCCAAATCTTCATAGAACCTCTTTGGAATATTTTTATTGAGAAATGAAAGTGCCATTCATTCCTTGTGATACCTATAAACCATGGAAAAATGTTAGTTGTCCAATCATTGAAATTTTGAACTCACTTTTCATGAATTTGGAAAACTGTCTACACTATGCTTTATCTGATCCGTCAAATATTATGTCATAGACATAAACAACACCATCATCCTTCGAGTGCTGTCATTATTGAAATAGAGATTGTAATTAACTCCAATACACTAGAAACCAAGCTTCTTCAAATACTGATGAAGCCTTGAGTACCATGCTATTGGTGCTTATTTCATCCCATATAAAAAATTCTTTAGCCATAAAACTTTTTTCCCATCCTCATGAATGTGAAAACCATATGGATTCTTGATATACACTTCTTCCTCTAGAACCCCACTCTAGAATGCAGATTGGACATCCATCTAGAAAACCATAAACTTCTATTGCACTACAATGGACAAGAATAATTTGATTTTTTCCAGCCATTCCATAGGTGACAATGTCTCATCGACATCAATACCCTATATTTCGGAGTATCCTTTACACACTAGTCATGATTTGTTTCGAGTCATGAGGCCATATTCAATCATCTTGTTATGATAGAACCATTTAGTCCCGATGAAATTCTTTTCTGTTGGCCTTGAAAGAATCTCCCATGTTTGATTCTTCTCAATTTGATCCAACACTTCATTCATAGCCTGAAGCTAGTTTTCATCTTCAACTACATCAGAAAAGAATTTTGCCTCTACCTAAGATAAGAAATATGTCTGCTATAGAGATTTTATTCTTCTAATCTGAACAGGAGCTGATTGATCACCAATGAAATTCTTCCAATCAATTTCAGCTCAAATTCTTGGCTTCTGTACAGATACATATTTTACTTCCACAATCCCATCATCAATATATTCTTATAAATCAACATCAAAAACTTCAGCTCCCCCAATATTTCTTTCCTCCTCATCACTTTCATTAGGAAATTGTTCATTGTGCTTTTTAACATTTTCATCAATTTCCACAATAGTGACATCATTACTCTCAACTAATTTTCCAAACCTTTTATTAAAGAATTTATATGATTTATTTATTTTTGAGTTGCTAAGGAATATACCCCCATCTCCAGGTCACTCAAATTTCCTATGTTTTTTTTGTTGAGAATAAAGGACTTACTTCCAAATATTCGAAAGTATTTCATTGTTGGATTCTTTCCAAACCACATCTCATAAGGAGTAATTCCTTCCTTCGGATACAATAGAGCCCAGTTAGAAATGATGACTGATGTTAATACTGCTTCCTTCAATAATTTCTCTAGTAGGAATATTTCTATAAGCATCGTTTTGGCCATGTTGTTGATGATTAGATTTCTCCTTTCAACCAGTCCATTTTGTTGGGGAGTTATCACTAAGGAAACATGATTCCTTATCCCATTTTTCTCAATATAGTCTTCCACCTGACTATTTTTGAATTCCATACCATTGTCAGTACAAAACTTCATAATTTTCTATCCAAGCATCCTTTCATACGCCCTCTGGTACTATTTTAAGAAACCTAACACATAAAAATTATGGTAAATAACAATTACCCCTACCATTATACTATATTTATCAATGAAAAGAACATATTTCCTCTTTCTTTCAATTGATCTTGGTTTGATAGGCCCACAAACATCAGCATGCACCAATTCGAGCACTCTAGTTGACTTTTTTTCTTTTTTCCTTATACGTCTTTTGGAGGAGATTACCTTGTTGCATGTATCACACATATAAGTAAAATCCCATGAAAACTTAGAGAGGTCTCTTGGTGCATCATACTTTAAAAAATCTTCCATTGATGGCTGGCATAAATCACCAAGTCATTTATTCTACAACATGTTTTCTTCCTCTCGGGATAAAAAACACATGTCTTCTTCTCCACTTACCAAGTAGATATTCCAATTTTTCCTTTTCCTTGTAGGATCACTATACCATCTCTTCCCTTGACAACACACCTCTTCTTGTTAAACCATATAGAATACCCTGAGTCACATAGTCGACTGATATTGAGCAAAATGTGATTGAGATCTTCTAAAACTAAAATATCAGCACGTCTTATATCTTTTCCCCCTAACCCATCCTTTCCCAATCCAATCACCTTTAGCCCTCCATCATTTCTGAATAAGAAAACTATTCTTTTTCATATTTTTTTCCTGTAACTAGATCCTTGTTTCCTGTCATGTGAGACGTACAACCACTTTCTAGGATCCACACACCAGAACGGTCTGATGCTTTAAGGGAAATTTCAGTAACCACTACCTTCTCTGCTCTCTTCTTCTTGGTCCATATTTCTTTTTCTTCACACTCGGTATGGATTGAGATTTTTGATATTTCTCAGAATATTATGGATCAGATTCATCTTGAAAATATTCAAATCTATTTTTCATTTTTAACTAACCTGTTGGTTAATTGATTTTTTGCATGAAAACATTTTGATTCTACTATGGAAAACTCCTTTGTATTGTTGATGTACTGTATTTAGATGTGTTCCCAAATCCTCTGCACCAAAAATAGTTTCCTTTGAAATACATTATAGAGAACTGTTCTCTGCTTGGCTACCACATCTTTTCTTATTCCCTTTCGTATCTTCTATCTATAGAACCCACATTTTGTGAGTGTCCCACCTTTCCACAAAAATAACACATGATGAAAGGTGAATTCTTGAGTGTCACTTACAGGCTTATAATTTCTCCTTGGGTTCTATGAGTATTCTAGTTTTTATTTTTACCCAGATCAATAATCAATTTCAGAATGGGCGCTTGCAGTCTAACTTCAACCCTGACATCTTTCTATTTCCGAAAAAGCCCTAAGTTAGTCTTATCATCAGAGCATGATTGCTGCTTCATTCCTACTAAACTACTAGGCCCCTATTTCATCTTTTTAGTACTCTGAATGATATTATTTCCTGATTTTACAGTGGGGGTCAAGAGTTTTCCTTGATCCTTCACTTTTAGTCATAGACTAATAAATTCATCTTCATGTTCTTCGATACGATTGAATTGATATTTCACTTTTCTATCCAAGCCAGTGTTATCATTTTTCTATTCTTCAATCCTGATCATATGTCTATCAACCTTTTCTAAGCTCTCTAGCCTAGATGAATTATGGTTTTCAATTTCTCTTACCTTCTCCGACTTCTCTTCTTTTAGTTGTTGTATGTAGTTTCTGACATCATGTACTACCTTATTGGATTTGTTTGTTTTTGATCTGCAAACATATATCTCTTTAACAGTTGCTCCTAATTCAGCTTCCATGTCGAATATTCTTTCAATTTCCTCTTCTTCTTCATCAACATCCATTTCTTCCATTTACTTAGAACTACCAAAAACTGATACCATAGAGTTCTCTCCATGATCTGTGTAGTTATCTATCTCTTCAACCTCCTCAACTTCAGATTCATCTGAACCGCCACATTATTGTGAAATAAGATTCTTTTTCTAAAAGAAATTTCTCTTGAATTGTTTCTTGCCTTTCACATTGGCTGATGCCTTTTTATTTGGAATTTTAATTTCATCCTCCTCATCTTCTTGAAACTTATTAGGGAACATTGCTACAAGGTGACTAAATTTTCAACATCTAAAGCAAGAATGTTGATGTTTCCCTTGGAACTTTCCTCTTCCTCTTTGAATATTTGAGGAATGAAATGAAATAACCTCATCTGTCCCTTATTATTTCTGAGAGTCTTCAATGATGAGCTTCTTCAATGATTTCAATGCCACCTATTTATATTTTCCATTTTCCACAACATCATTATCATCATTTCTCATTTCATATGCAACAAGGGTGCTATGCAGGTTATCCAATGTCAACTCTTTCTGGTCTTTATCTTCGAAAAATGAAACTTCTAGATTGAACTGAGGTGGAAGTTTCCTCAAGATGCACTTAAATATCTTTATATCTTCAATGAATTCAACAATACCTCGCATGTCTTCCACAAACACATTTACCCTATCAAAGAACTAATCAACAAACTCATTCAGGTTCATTCTCATATCTTTATATTTGTTCCACAAAACTTCAAACTTCACCTCTATAACCATTGTATCTCCTTTATATATGTTCAAAAGTTTTTCCCACATGGCATGTGATGTTTTTAATGACATAACCTTAGTATAGATAACATTGGTTAGGGCTCCCCCTAAAGTTTTTATTCACTAGGTGTCAACATCCAATTATCTTTGATCAGTGTTTGATAAAGCACCATTATTAATATTGGATATTATACCATGCATTTCTATTGAAAACAGATCCATGACCAAATATCGAAAGTAGTGTTGCATCAAATTCTCCATAGCTGAACACTGTTTGGGTCAAAGATCAGATTCCCTTTATTATTAGTGACCTCCATTTGAGAGAGAAACACTGATATTAACCATTCCCTCTGATATAATTGTTAGGTTCACTAGGTTAGATACCCTAAGAGGGGGTGTGGGGTGAATCAGGATAAGAAAGATTAAAACAACTTCCTCTTTTGATCTTGTTTCAATGTTAAGAAAAACTCTCTTCTCTCTCTTTCCTGTAGCAAAGTATAAATAGAAATAAAATCATGCACATGAAACAACAATTTTTTACTCGGTTCACCCCCACTAGGCTACATCCAAGGAGAATACCCCAAAAAATGTGTTGATTTACCAAATCCACTAAAAGTGCATTGTTGTTTACAAAGATCGAAGCAGACTCACTATCCCTCCCAGTTTACAACCATTCACAATTTGAAATTTCACTGCTCTCTCAACTGAAGTGTGATCACTGCTTCATTAGAATATCCACTCACAATTTATAGACGTGTAGGTCCCTTCATTATCTCAACTTAATGCACACTTCACTGCTTTTAGATGTCTATTGATGTCTCACCTTCATCCGCTGATGAATACCACTTTACCACAATACTACTGGGAAACTCCAAATCTTTTGTATAAGCCTTACTTCATCTTGCATTCAACTTTATTTCCTTGTACACAAGATTCCACATTTGTTGAAAAACACTCCTTGCACGCAACATAAATCTTTTGTACAACTCAAATTTTATGCACAACTTTCTTAGCTTGTGTAAAACTCAAAAACTTTTGTGCAACACCCTTTGTGAAAAATTATTACATGATTTGGTGCTTATATTTTCTCTAAGTATTGATCTATTTTGAATGAGGGTGTTCAAATCCTATTTATAGGCATCACTGAACCTTGCATGGATGATTAAACTTTTGTCGTGCAAGTTTCTATTTGAGTGCACAAAACCCCATTAGACTTCACATTGGGCGCACAAGTTTCTTTCATGAAACATCATCTTTTACAACCATTTACAAATCTTTTCCACACATCATTTCTTTTTAATTTTTTGGAATTCTACTCCCGAAATATGCCTTTCCTGCATGTTTCCTTCACACAACTCCATCATTCGTGCACATCATTAAATCATTCATGGGAAACCTGCATTTTCCGTTTTTCAAATTTCTAACCATGAAACATCCCTTGCACGCAAGTTTCCAAACCAACCAAGATCTTGTGTACAACTTCCTTTTCCAAAAACAAGTATCCCCATTTTCTGATTTTGAGGCCCAAAAATTTGGCAAACACAGGATAACAACACCACCTTAGATCTATTATTTTTGTCCCCCTCTAGATCATCCATTCCTTTTTCATCACTCTTTACCAACATAGGTTGTGAAAAATATCTATGAAACTTGAAAAATCACCATATAAACCCCCTTTGTCAAAAAATTGGACATCGTGGTCTGTTCTGACAACAAACAAAACATGGAGGTCCGATTTTTCAACAAACACAATCACCTAAAAAATGCTTCAATGATACCTTGGGGGATTTTTTCCCAACAATCTCCCCTTTGGGTTTATTGAAAACTCTTCTTAGAAAAATTCTCTTCACTTTGATACCTCATTAAATATTCTTCCAACCGCTACCACCATTCGCCTCTTGAGATTCATAAAGTGATCAAGAATTTACTCAACAGATACTCTAAGCCAACATGAGAAATGCTCGGCGTGAGAAACAAGAGTAAATTCAAAGTCCATCAATGAATCACTTCATTTCAGACACCAACTATTGACACCAAACTGATACCAATTTCTACACTAATACCAATTATTTATCATTGGAAACCTTCTCACTCCATTCCAACATCACTCTTATACTTTTATCACGATCCTCAACTATCAGCATATCTAATCTTTGATCGATCAATTCTAGCATTGTTAGATTTTAGACTCTCCCCCTATTTCATTTCTCTACCCCTATGACACTACTCCACTAGTTTGCTTCTTTTCATGTCTTTGACTATGACATTTTATCCCTTCCTTATACATAGTTTCTCCTGCTTGATGAGTCACTATTTCTCCCTCTTTGTCAAAGAACCCACAGGTCACTCCTATGTTGTCGGGAACATTGGAATGAAAACATATTAGCATAGTAAAGAAAACACACCGTTCCTCGGGGTGAGAGGGATGCTTCACAACCACACTTTTTCAAGTGTGAGGAGTCAATTGAACTCCCCGAGCTAGTCGATGCCTCCCAAAAGCTTCTGTGGGTAAGGCCTTTGTCAGAATGTCTGTAACCTGTAGTTATATAGGCACATAATCCAACATCACTATTCCCTTCTAAACCTTCTTCTTGCTAAAATGATACTTTATCTTAATGTTATTTATCCTTGAGTGATGCAAATGATTTTTTCTAATATTTATAACACTTGAGTTATCACACTAGATTTTGATCGGATATTTCACTTCAACGCCCATATCATTAAGCTACTACTTCATCCAAAATAACTGTGTGCATGCTTGATTGTTCGTGATATACTCAGCATCTACGGTGCACAATGAAATTCAATCTTTCTTATTCCTTATTAAAGAAATACACAATACACCAAATATAAAGAACCTCTTGACGTTGATTTCTGTTCATCCATTGAACCATCGCAATCTGTATCTATATATCCCAACAACTCTTGATGATATTTTTCATTATACATCAAACTAAAATCCACAGTTTCTTTGAAGTAACAAAGTATAATTTAGACTGCAAGCATGTGGATTTACTTGGGATAGCTCTGATATCGCATTGCTTGGCATGTGGTGAAAACAATATCTGGTCTCCTCACTATCAAGTACAGTAAACTCCCAATAATTTGTCTATATTATGTGATATTAGCTGCCTTTCAATTACCATCTTTCAATAATTTATCCAGGTAGCAAATGGAGTCTTCATTTACATGGAATTTTCCATTCCAAATATTCATAGAACCTCTTTGTCATATATTGATTGAGAAATTAAAGTTCCAATTCATTCCTTTTGATACATTTAAACCAAGGAAAAATGTCAGATCTCCCATCATTGACATTTTGAACTCAGTTTTCATGAATTCCGAAAACTGTCTACACTGAGCTTCATCTGATCCACCAAATATTACGTCATTGACATTAACTGGCACCATAATCCTTTGATTACTATCATTATTTAAATAAATATTGTAATCAACTCCACCATGTTGGAAACCAAGCTTCATCAAATATTGAAAAATCCTTGAGTAAAATATCATGGTTCTTATTTCAGCCCATATAACTCCTTCTTCATCCAAAAAAACTATTTTCTAATCCTCATGAATGAGAAAACCATCTGGCTTCATGATATACACTTATTCTTCAAGAACCCCATTCAAGAATTTAGATTTGACGTCTTTCTGGAAAACCTTAAACTTCCGTTGCATTGCAATGGCCAAGAATAATCTGATTCTTTTCCAGCATTTCCACAGGTGAAAATGTCTCATAGCCATCAATACCCTCTATCTGGGAGTATCCTTTACACACTAGTCATGCTTTTTTTTCGAATCATGGGAAAATCTTCATTCATCTTTTTGTGATAGACCCATTTAGTCTCAATGAAATTCTTATCTGATGGCCTTGAAACAATATCCCACTTCTAATTCTTCTCAATTTGATCCATCTCTTCATTCATATCCTAAAGCCATTTTTCTTTTTTAGCTTCATTAGCAAATCATTTCATCTCTACATAAGATAGAAAAGATGTCTGCTATAGATATTTCATTATTCTTGTCTAAACTAGAGCTGATTGATCACTAATGATATTTTTCCTAACAATTTCAGCTCTACTTCTTGGCTTCTATATAGATACAAATTTTACTTCCTCATGCTCATCATCAGTATCTTCTTCTGAATAAACATCAGCCACTTCAGATCCCCCTATATTGCATTCCTCCTCATCACTTTCATCATGAAATTGTTCACTATACTGTTGAAAATTTTCATCAATTTCTACAACAGTGAAATCATTCCTCTCAACTACTTTTCCCAACCTTTTATTAAATCATTTATATGCTTCGGTTTTTCCTGAGTAGCTAAGGAATATCCCCTCATCTCCATGTGACTAAAATTTCCTATGTTTATCTTTGTTGAGAATGAATCACTTACTTTTAAATATTAGAAAGTATTTAACTATTGGATTCTTTCCATACCACATCTCAAATGGAGTATTTCTTCCATCAGACACCATAGATCCCTATAAGAAAGTTAGAACGATGTCAATACTGCTTCCTTCCAAAATTTATCAGGTAGGTCTTTTTCTATAAGCATCCTTCTGGCCATGTTGTTGATGATCCAATTTCTTCTTTAAACCACTCCATTCTATTGTGGAGTTCTCATTGAGGAAACTTGATTCCTTATCCCATGTTTCTAGAGATAGTCTTCCACCTGACTATTTGTGAATTCCATACTATTCTCAGTACAAAACATCTTAATTTTCTGTCCAATCATCCTTTTTCACTCCCTCTGGTACCATTTTAAGCAGTTGAACACATCAGACTTATGGGAAATAACAAATACCCATGAAATTATTCTATATTCATAATTTAAATGAATATAGTACCCCTTTTTGTCAATTTCTCTTGGTGTGATAGGCCCAAAAACATCATCATACACCAATTCAAGCACTCTTGATGACTTCTTTTCTTTTTCAATATAGGTCTTCCTGATGAGATTCCATTGTTGGCATGTATCTCATGCATGAGTACAATCCCATGATATCTTTGGGTGGTCGCTAGATGTATCACACTTTACCAAATCTTCCAGAGATGGATGGAATAAATGACTAAGACATTTATGCCACAATTTGTTTTCTTCCTCTTTGGATAAAAAACACATATCTTCTTCTCCACTTACCAAGTAAATATTCCTATTTGTCATTTTTCCATGTAGGATCACTATAAAATCTCTTCCCATGACAACACACGTCTTCTTGGTAAACCGTATAGAATTCCCTAAGTCACACAGTTGACTGATGCTGAGAAAATATTGACTGAGACCTTCTATAACAACAACATCAACACGTCTTATTTATTTTCCCCCAAACCTGGCCTATCTGATCAAATTATATTAAGGCCTCCATCATTTTAAAAATTGAAAACTCCTTCTATGTAATATTTTATGCCTGTAACCAGATCATTGTTGCCTTTCATGTGAGACATACAAACCACTGTCAAAGATCCACACACCAGAATAGTCTGATGCTTTATGGGAAATTTCAGCAACCACTTCCTTCTCTACTATCTTATTCTTGGTCCATATATTTTTCTTCACAATCGGTATAGATTGAGACTTATTATCCTTATTAGATGATGATGGACCAGATTTATCTTGCAAAGCTTCAAATCTATTTTTCATTTTCAACTAACCTGTTGGTTAATTTATTTGATGCTTGAAAACCTTTTTATTCTTTTGTGTCACACTCTTCTGTTTGGTTGATGAATAGTATCTAGCCATGTGCCCAAATCCTCCGCACCAAAAATAGTGTCTTTTGAAAAACTTTCTAGAGAACCGTTCACTATTTGACTTCCACTTTTATTCTTGTGCACTTCAGTATCTTCTGGCTATAGAATACACATTTTTTTATTGTTCCACCATTCCACACCAATAAAATCTGATGAAAGGTGCATTATTTTGTGTCACATCTAGACTTTGAATTTCCCCTTGGGTTCTATGAATCTTCTGATTTTTCAGTATACCAAAATCAATCATCAATTTCCAAACAGCTGATTTTAGTCTGACTTCAATCCTGACTTCTTTCTATTTCGTAATGAGACCTAAGTCACTCTAATCATTAGAGAATGATTACTGCTTCTTTCCTACTGAACTATTAGGCCCCACTTTTATCTTTTCAGAATTTTGAATGATCTTCTCTCTCGATGTCACATTAGGGGTCAAGATATTTTCTTGATCCTTCACTTTTAGTCATAAACTGATGACTTCCTCTTCATGTTCTTTGATACACTTGAATTGATCTTTCAATTTTATATTCAAACCATTGATCTCCCTTTTCTATTCTTCAATCTTGATCGTATGTCCATCAACCATTTTTGAGCTCTCTATCCTAGATGACCTAATGTTTTCAATTTCTTTTACTAGCTCAGACTTCCTTTTTCCTATTGTTTCATGTAAAGTTTGGCATCATGTACTACCTTGTTTTATTTCTTTGTTTTTTCTCTCCAAATATATATCTCTTCAAGAGATGCTTCTAATTCAGCTTCTATAATGAATCTTCCTTCAATTTCCTCTTATTCTTTTTCAGTGTCAGTTTCATCATTTTTTAGATAACTACCGATAGCTGCTACCATATCATTGTCTCAACAATTTGTGTAGTTCTCTATCTCTAGAACATATTCAACCTCTGATTTATCTGAACTGCCACATTCATGTGATGGAAGATTATTATTTTTAAATAAATTTCTATTGAATTTTTTCTTTCCTTTCACATAGGATGAAGTCTTTTTCTTTGGAATTTCGATTTAATCCTCCTTATCTTCTTGAATATTATTGGGGAACCTTTCTTCTAGGTGACCGACTTTTACACATCTAAAGTAAGAAAGAGGAAGTTTCCATTTAAACTTTCTTCTTCCTCTTTGAAGATTCAAGGAAAGGAATGACATAAACTCATCTGTCTCTTCTTCTTCCTAAGAGTTTTCAATGGTGAGCTTCTTCATGGCATTGAATGCCACCTCTTAAGATTTTCTCCTTTCCACATCATCATTATCATCATTTCTCATTTCATATGCAATAATGGTTTTTTGCAGGTTATCCATTGTCAGATCTTTTTGGCTTTTATCTTCTAAAATTGAAACATTCAGATTGAAATGAGGTGGATGTTTCCTCATGATGCGGTTCACTGTCTTTATATCTTCAATGAATTCAACACAACCTCACATGTATTCCATTTTCACATTTACACTTTCAAATACTACATCGACAGACTCATTCGAGTTCATTATCAAATCTTCATATTTGTTCCACAGAACTTGTAGATTCACCTATCTGACCTATACATCTCCTTCATATATGTTTTAATGTTTTTTCCCACATGGCATGTGATGATTTTCATGACATCACCTTAGTATAGATGGAATTGTATAGGGATCCCACCTAAAGCGTTTATTCCCTTGGCTTCAACATCCAATTCTCTTTGCTCGGTGTCCAATAAATCCCCCTATTAATATCGACTATTATAACTTACATTGCTGCTGTAAACACATCAATTCTCAAAGATCGGAGGTAGTGTTGCATCCGATTCTTCCATAGCTAAATTTTTTCCCATCAATGTTTAGAATCCCTTTATGATTGGTGACCTCTATTTAAGAGAGAAACACTGATATTCACCATTCCCTCTGATACCAATTGTTAGGTCCACTAGGTTGGATACCCTGAGAGGGGAGTTAATTAGGGTATGACATATTAAAACAACTACCCCTCTTGATATTGTTTCACTATTAAGAAAATTCAATTCTCTCTCTTTCCTGTAGCAAAGTATAAATAGAAATAAAAGCATGCACATGACACAACAATTTTTAGTTGGTTCTCCCTCACTCAGCTAGGTCCAAAGAGCATACACCAAGAATGTGCCAATGTACCAAATCCACTAAAAGCACACTGTTGTTTATAAATTTTGAAGGGGACTCACTGTTCTTCCTAGTTTACAACCATTCCCAGTTAGAAAGCTCACTGCTCTCTCAACTGAAGTGTTCTCATTACTTCTTCAGAATATATGATTATAGTTTATAGACTTATAGGTCCCTTAATTATCACAAATGAATGCATCCTTTAGTGTATATAGATAGACTATTGATATCCCACTTTCATCCACTAATGAATACCACTTTACCACAATACTACTGGGAAAATCGAAATCATTCATACAACCCTTACTACATATTGCGCGCAACTTTATTTCATTGCGCTCAAGATTCCCCTTTTGTCGCGAAACAGTCCTTTCACACAACATCAATATTTAACTCAACTAAAATTTTATGCACAACTTTATTAGCCTGCGAGTAACTCAAAATATTACCCAGAACTCAATTTTCGAAAAATTATTAGATGATCCGGTGCTAAGATTTTCTCTATGTGTTGAGATATATTAGATAAGGGAGGTCAACTATTATTTACAGGCACCATTAACCCTTGAGTAGAAGATTAAACTTTTGTCACACAAGTTCCTCTTCGAGCGAAAAAAACCCTGTTTGACGTCGCTTTGGGCACACATGTTTCTTTCATGCAACCTCATCTTTCGCACCCATTTACAAATCTTTCGCGCACATCATGCCTTTGCCACTTTGATGTTCTGCTCCAAAAAAATGCCTTGCGCACAAGTTTCCTTCATGAAACACCATCTTTCACACACATCTTTAAATATTTCATGCACAACATGCCTTTTCCATTTTCCAACATTTTGACCCGAAACATGACATACACACAAGTTTCCAAACCACTCTAGATCTTGCACACAATTTTGTTTTCCAAAAACACATTTCCCATTTTTCAGTTTTGAGGCCCAAAAATTTGGAAAACACTAGAAAATGAAACCACCTTAGATTTGTTCTTTTTGTACCACCTCCAGATCATTCATTCCTTTTTCATCATTTCTGGACAACATATGTTGTAAAAAATATCTATAGAACTCTAAAAATCACCATGTAAACCCCCTTTGTCAACAAATTGGACATCATGGTCTGCTCTGACAATAAATACAACATGTAGGTTCACTTTTTTAACAAACACAATTACATAAAAATTATTTTAATGATACCTTCAGGGATGTTTTCTCAACAAGAATTTTTATAAAGCTCCTTCCTTAAACATTGAATAATCTTGAATTAAGTTAATAATTAACTTTGAGGATATTTTTAGGTTTTGATATTTAGATAATTAGGTTATAGATTATTCATAACAACTTGAATATTATGAGAAGACTATTTTACTCACTATCTATTTTTTTATAAAAAAAACTATTACAAAAATAAATATGTCTAGTTCCATGTATTAGAAGGCATGAATTTTACTTGATCCATTCCTTGACCCTATTCATATTAAGTCCCGTGAAAAACATTTCAAAAACATTGGATGAACATAAAATTCTCAGTAAGGGATATATAAAGAAGTAAAAGTGTTTGTTTTTCAAAATAAAAAGTAATCCTTGAATACATTATCATAAAGTATTAATTTTCACCTTAAAGAAGTTGCAAAAACACTTTACTAAATATAAGATCATTTATTACCATTTTTTTAACCAAAATATTAACATAAATCCCATATAAAACAACATATAGCATATAAATGTAACATGGAAATTAATATACTTAAAAAAAATAATCATACGACTGACTTCCACACATATCACTAAATAGAATAGCCATACAACTGACTTCCATACCCAATGAATTAGAGGTTCTATCATATCCAACTATCCTTGGTTTATTATGGAACTAACCATCATTTGTTTTAACACGTAACCAACCGTCATTGGTTTATCATGTAACCACAAGTCTGATGTCTAAGTACCGTTATATAATCAAAATCAGAAAATATTGAAAATTTTAACATTTCACTAATAAAATTTCATTTGTAATCACAAGAAATCATTTCCATATATTGAAATACTCAATCCATTTCAAAAACCATTTTCAATACAAAATTACATAAAAAGGTTACAGGGAATTTTTTTCCTTTTAAATACAATAAGTTTTGTTAAGGAACCATATATGAAATAATGAACATGGCGGCAGAAAGGTCGTTGTCATTGCATATATAAAAAACATTCCTTTTGTTGTTTAGTAAAATGATTCATAGAAAAAAAGATTTAATTTGAATGAAATTAAAAGTCAAAGCGGTTTATACACCAAATTTAATAATGTTGTCTATAAATCAAAACAATCCTCAATGAAAGGACATTTAGATGAAGTCACTTACCAAGATCATTTTGTAAATAAAATTGATTGATTATGTGTATTCACTATAATATCATATAAGTAATGTATAAATAAAATTTAGGACATAAAAATTTATTTACCTAATAATCATATCATGACATAATCATAAATTAGAAGATTAACCCAATGAATGGAAATTGGGTTAAGAAGTTCCCTTTAGAAAATTCGGTAGCCTAACAACGTCACTTAAAAATTCAAAAAATGATTTTATGGGAGAGAAAATGGTATCTCATCACTTGGAAGTAAAATTTAAATCAATAAGGATATATAAAACCATATCCTGACATAATAAAAAAGAAAATTAAAACACATAACATAAAAGAAGTCTTTGACTAAAAGAGTAGGGTGAAAGGTTCCCTTACTTTGAAATCGATTCGTCATGTATGTTCCTTGATCTTCCGGGACAATAAAATTAATTTAATTTCTACCTGATTATAATCCTTTTTATGTTTATTATTCCTTTCATATCACTTATTACCACATTATAAAACTGTCATAACTATTTATGTTAATATTAATCATTTTTTCGATATTGGGTACTTGAGTCGAAAATGATCTTGTTATCATTACAACATATCCATGTGGTAAAAAGTATATTATGTACATAATATTATTAATGTATATATCATATATATATAATATATGTATTTATAATATTCCATAACATTTTGAGATAAAAAATTAAATACACCGTTCATGGTGACAGTAAGTCATACGTATGCATGAATATTACTTTCATTTATATTTCTTATTTAATTCAATGAAAAATTAATAATACATAGGTATATTATAATAATAGTATAATTTCATATTTTATATATGTTACATAATTTCATTAACTCCATCCTTTATATGTTCCATGTATGGCATGAATGAGTCTTATCATTTTGAGGGGGCGGTAGTCCGCACTTCCTCAAGTGAAATTACTGTATTTACCAATTATGTAAACCAAAAATGTATGACATAAATGAAAAGTGAAATAGCGTAGAGAAAAAATAGATATAATATAAATATCACATATAAATACAGTTCCATCATAATGGTCACCATGAGAGGTGGTAGGGAAAATCAAACAATCATCGTTTTGTGAGGTAGTAGTTCACCGCACCAAAAAATAGTATGTTTGTATCCATCAGATGGAGGTGTGTGGAATTTTAGTTCAAATAAATGTAATAAAAACATCATAGTATATTAATGATACTGGTGTTGTTATAAAATAATTAAATAAAGAGTGTTTAGGGTGTTGGATAAGGAAAATAAATGAAAGAATCTTGAGAGAAGACATTACCTCAAATCAGGTAACTACTTTTGATTTAAGCTATAAGGTTTTCTTTAATTGACTTATTCTAAATGTAATAATTATAAGAGGAATAGAGTGATTTTGGGAGCTTATTTGGGAATATTTTGGAAGATCCAAGGGGCTTGATAGGTGTGATTAAGGGGTTAGAGGTGATTCTATTTTATAAGAGGGAGGAGGGGTACTTTTGGAATGTCTTAAAATATTATTTTATAATAAACCGAATTTAGATTTGAAAAGGTCAAAAACTCATTTTATTTGAAGATATGATGAGAATTGTTGTCAATCCACTTAACCAATTGGTTTTTGACAAGTTTTGGTTTCAAATTTAACCTTATAATTTAGCTTTAATCCTTAGTTAACTAATTTAACTATTACCATGTCTTCTTGTATATTCATACTATATGGCTAATATAGATTCCAGAAAATGCCAAAAGTACCTCAAGTGTTTCATTAATGATATTTAAAACATTATATATGTCATTTGACCAAATATTAGATTTTAGGACTATTATATCATTTAATAAAATAATATTTGTTTTAAAAACTCATTTATGTCATTTTTTATACTATTCATATCATGACTTTTTTAAAAATCCATAACATTATTATTTCAAAAAAACATCATAAAGTAAAATATAACAAGTCATAATCATCCCTAAAATTATTTTATGGCATAAAAAGTTTCAAAATAAATTTATTTTAATATTTATAATCTCATTTATTTTAATCTTTCATTAATAATGTAATCACTACATCATTATAGTGTCGTAAATATATTTATTTATTGGAACTCTAAAAATTATAAATAAAAAACCATGAAGTTAGAAATATTTTAATATTTATAATAAATATTTATAGTCTTATATATCACTTATATAACCCCATATAAAAATTGTTTTAATAAAAGATATATGTTTATGTTATATTTTCCTTTACATTAAATTAAAAGTAATTAAATGTTATTTTCACACGCAAGTGGATCCATGGGGTCCTAAAATAGACCCAAGGATTCCAATGGTCAGAAATATCTCATAAAATAGGGTTATTACATGTGTTATGGTAATTTAATATTAATATAATATTATTTTTTACCCTTATTTATCGAATTTACCCTTTTAACCATGATAAATAAATATTTACAAAAGTTACTATTCATAATGTCTAAAAATAAAAGTTAAATATTTATAGAATTTTGACCTCATAATTCCAAATATGGTATACAATTTTCCCAATTATAAACACATAAGATTTTGAAATTATTTTAAAATTAATTTCCATTGTCAAATCCGAAAAGCATGTTTTTACGTAGTAAAAACTACCAAAATATTGACATGTGTTTATGTCCAATTTCAAAGTGAAATCACATCGAATGACCCAAATTGTATTAAATGATAAAAATATAATCCAATTAAATTTTAAAACCAATTAAAATTAAAATATAACTATATAAATAAATTATATTTAATGGTAATTTTGAATTAAAATGCAGTATTTTTCACTGCTCAATAAAAATGAACTTTAAGAAAAAAATACCAAAATTTCATTCAAAGTAAATTTTGATTCTCCTATTATAAATAAGAAGTTTATTTTTTCAAATAAAACATATAAGGGTGTCAAAAAATATATTCATAAAGGGTTCTCCATCAAAAGGCGGTAAAACAACATTTTTAGAAAAAACATCTTATATCCGAAAAAAGAAATTTATTATTATATAATATCTAGAAAACATATAAGATGAATTTAAAACATTACATTTAATATATATAAAATATTTTTCATTAAATAAATATACATAAAGAGTGATATGAAAACAAGATTATTCTCTTTTAAATAAGTTTTCATAAAAACACATCCATTATATTCAACTGGTTTTTATTTCGATTTCTAATAAATTTGGTAACCAATGAGTCATCATTTAATCATGTGTAAACCATGTTTCAAAATTCAGGTGATACTATTCATTCACTATATTCCAATGGCTAGGCATTAAATACCATTTAAAATAAGAATAATATTATTGTATTATTTTTTAGTATAACTCAATGTGGTGTATAATGTTAGATTTTAGAGAATCTTGTTATTGCATGTCGATTACGCTATTAGAAAAAGCGTCCCCTTTAAAATAAAATTTATATCTTATTCATAAGTATTAATAGAAATAAAAAATTATTATTCTATAATTACCTGGGTTGTTATATCATTCCCCCCTTTTGGAAATTACATCCATACAATTTTAAAATTGTGCTCAGAAACTACAATGAAAGTCCCACATTGGAAATAGAATCAATAAAACAACCACTTTAAAAGAAATAAGGAGAAGTAATAAGGTCACCCAAGATAAAACATACTAGTATTACATTTAAACATGGATATGGAGGAGAAAAATAATCATCATGTTCTGATGGAGAGTGATAGAAAACATGATCAGGAAAATGTTAACCACCAGAAAACCAAGAACTTGTGATAGGTTAAACAGTCATTGATTCCCTAGTAGAAAAAGTAAATAGACAACGTTTTTTTTATATTCCCTTTAATAAATTTGTAGAATTTATTCTTGAGATTGACTAATAACTTAAGGAAATATACTTAATTTTCAAGTAGCATTTTATACTTTAATAATTTTCTACCAAAAAGTCATATTTTCTCCAAATGATGATTATTCAAGATGACTTGGTCACACCTAAAGCACTGAAATAAACTTCTTGATAATGAAATGATCTAAAAATAATGAACCATATATTTTACCTATCTTTAGACATTAACCAAAACCAAAATGGTCTGTACTAGATCAGATAATCCCTAAAAATGATAATATTTTATAAAAGGGAAACACTATTCTTAATCTCCAAAATTGAAAAAACAATTCCCAAAGTTCACCAAAGATCATTCAATACACAATTTTCCATAAAATTATTCAAAATAATCTAAATAATATTGAAACCAAAAATTCAAAAGGATTTGATCACACAGTCTTCCACAGAAATACTAACAGTTATCTCCAAATAACATCAGCTACTCTTAAAGTATCATACTGAAAAGTGATTAACCTAATCACATATTATCTATGATTGGTTAATCATTTACATAAATAACCCAAATCTATATATGTCTAAAATATAAACATAGATTCTTCCAAAATAAAATTCCACCATTACTCCTCAATTGAAATCCCAAAGTATTATGTTTTCCTTAGGATTAATGTGTTCCTAAAAGAGAGAACATCCTCCAAAATAACATTTACCACATAATCACCAAATCAATTTACTATACTATGGATATCCATTTGATAAAACATAAGTTAAAAAATCAACTTATTCTTAATTCATAAAATTATTTAACTAAAAATAATACGACATACTAACCGGGTCCTTCATGTAGTCGAGTGGTAGGAAATGCGCCCTAATGGCCCTTTGATTGTGGGTTCGATTCCTATGGCCTTTCCAGACATGACTATTTGTCACCCATCCTATTGGTAGTCATTTTTCTAAAACCATATCATTGTTATAGCATTCTAAAAATAAGATAATTTCATCAATAATAACCATAACATATTTTATCCTCAAATGTCTTCTAATACCTTTCATTTTGAATCCCAAAATTTAATAACCAATTATCACCCCAAAAAATAGATCATATGAACCCCTAGGTTTATCCATTATATCCTCACAAGAAAAGACCAATCTTACTTGAATAACATTTTCAAATATCAAAAATCAAAATTACTCATATTAGAAAAAGTCTTCCAATGTAATCCCATCATCCAAAGAGAATTAATAATTTTAAACATTTCAACATCCTACAACGTACCATAACTCTTAAATCCGTTATATATATAATTCTACTCATTAAACGTTTTTCATGATCCATAAACCATTATTTTACAACTTATTCCATAATACTTCTTTCCAAAAAAAGAACCATGAATCATATCCTAAGATTAAATAATGTTAAAACATCAGTTAAGAAATAATCCATACCTTTCATTGTTCACTGTCAGTTTCCTCATCCTCAATTGGAATAACATTAGGTATTGGTAAACATATATTTGTATGGTTCATCTAATCCCATTCCCAAACCTTCTTCTAAGGAAATCTATTTTTATAATGACTATGCACACCACATTTAAAACATTCAATTGATCCCATGGAAATAACTTCTTTCCCTTTTCTAAAGTCAACCAGACTATTCATTTTTCTATGGAAGGTTATTGCTTTATGACCTTCATTTCCACATCCTAAACATCTTCTCGTAACATTAAAGCATTTTCTTAGGTTCTTATTTCCATATCCTTGACACATATGTTTTTTAATATACTTACCTCTATGATTATTACCTGAAATTCCATAGGTATTTTTTCCCACATATATGATGCATTATAAAAACCATCAAGGTTCAGGTGGTCAATAATGATTCTAGATAGATGGTTGATAACAACAAAAAGTGTTCTCATTGTACCTCACATTTCATTCAGTTTCCTATTTAGAAAACCACTACTATTTTCTTCACATCCATTGTTACTTAGATGCTTACTAGATCCAACCATTTACTAAAATCAAAATGGTAAGTGTGATTATATCAGTAATATCATCATATAATATCTTATGGTGTGGGTAAATACTAAGATATACTTATTCATATTATCTTAAACTCAATAAATTTATATAAAATAACTATGACACTTTATAATATGCTAACCATTATGGTTATGTCACTTATGTTTAAATAACACTCTAACCTCTAAAGTTATCTAAACCGACCTATGATACCAACTGTGTGGCCCCATCCTTAAACATTACATAATCTTGAAATAAGTTAATAATCCACATAGAGGATATTTTAAGGTTTATAGATTTAGAGAATTATTTCATAACTTATAAATAAAAACATGAATATTACAAGTATAAACTTCTACTCACTATCTATTTTTTTCATAAAACAAAACTCTTAAAAAAAGAAACATGTCTAGTTCCATGTTGTAGACAACAAGACTTTTCCATGATCCCATCCTTGACCCTATTCATCTTTATGCCCTATGAAAAACATTTAAAAACCTCAGATGAGCGTAAAAAACTCAATAAGGGATACATAATGAAGAAAAAATACTAGTTTTCCAAAACAATATTTAAAACATGAATTCCTTTTCATAAATTATTATATTTCACCTTAAAAAAGTGGAAAAAACACTTCAATGAATATTAGATCATTGATTTCCATTTTTTAACCAAAATATTACCATAAATCAAATAAATAACAACGTAGATCATATACAAGTAACTTGGGACATAAACATACTTAAATGGAATAACAATACAACCGACTTCTATAAATATGACTAAATTGAATAGCCATATGGCTGAATTCCATACCCAATGCATTAGAGGTTATAACATAACCACCCATAATTGGTTTATTATGGAACCGGCCATCATTTAGTTCATCACGTAACCACCCATCAATGGTTTATCAGGTAACCTCACATAAAATTTCCAGGTACCATTATATAATCATAACACATAAAATATTGAAAATATCAACATTTCACTAAAAAAATTTCATTTGAAATTAAAAGAAATCATTTCAAGATATTGAAAGAATAAATACATTTCAAAAACACTTATCAATACCAAATTACGTAAAAAGGGTATATGGAATTTATTTTCCTTTTAAAAATATTACAACTTGTTAAGGAATAATATATAAAATAATGCTCGTAGTGGTGGAACGGTCGTTGTTTCCTCATACATTAAAAACATTAATTTTGTCATTTAGTAGAATGATTTGTAGAAACAATATTCCATTTCAATTAAATTAAAAGTTAAAGGGGTTTATACGCCATATAAAATAATGTTTTTATAAATCAAAATATGCCTCAATGAAAGGAGATTGAGGCGAAGTCCCTTACAAAGATCATTTTGTAAATAGAACAGATCGATTATGTGTATTCACTATAAGAACACGTATGTAATGTATAAATACAATAGATAAAAAAAAATTTTATTTCTCTCATAATCATAGAATGACATAATCAATAATTATAAGATTAACCCAAATAATAGAAATTGGGTTAAGAAGATCCCTTACGAAAATTCAGCAGCCTAACAACGTCACTTAAAAATTATGAAAAATGATTTGATGAGAGTGAAAAGGGTATATCATAACCAGAATATAAAATTTACAGGAATAAGGATATATAACAACATATCCCAACATAATAAAAAGTACATTAAAAAACATAACATAAAACAAGTCCTTGACTACAAGAGGAGGGTTAAAGGTTCCCATACCATACGTCCGAATCGTCACATATATTCCTTGATCTTCCAGAATAATAAACATAAGTTAATTTATAATTGCATAAGAACCCTTTTCAAGTTTATTATTAATTTCATATCACTTATTAATATATTATAAAATTTTCATAATTTTTATGTTAATATCGGTCGTTTGGTCGATAATGGGTACATGAGTCGAAAATGATCTTGTTATAATTACAATTTGTCCATGTGGTCAAAAGTACATTATATCCAGAATATTATTCATATATATATTTATCATATATATATATTATATGTGTATTTATAATATTCCCTAACATTTGGATATAATAAATGAAATGCACTATTCATGGAGATGGTAAGCCATACGTACGCATGAATGCTACGTTCATTTCAATCTCATATTTAATGGAATGAGAATTTAATGATAAATTAGTCTATTATAATTATATTATATTATAATATCTTATACATTTTACATAATTTAATTGAATCCATCCATCATACTTTCCATGTATGACATGAACGAGTAATATCACTTTGAGGGCACGGTAGTCAGCACTTCCTGAAATGAACTTATTGTATTTACCCCTTACAGAAACCATAATGGAATGATATAAATGAAAAATAAAAAATAATAGATACAAAATAAATATAATATATATATCAAATATATATACAGTTCCACCAAAATGGCCACCAAGAGAGGTGGTAGAGAAAATCGAACAATCATCGTTTCGTGAGGCAGTAGTTCATCGAACACATAAACAATATGTTCGTATCCATTTGATGGAGGTGTGTAGAATTTAAGTCTGAATACTTCTCATAAAAACCTTCTAGTATTTATAAGATACTGGTTTTGTTATAAAATAATGGAATAAAGAGAGTTTATGGGGTTAGAGAATGAAAAATAAATGAAAGAAGTTTGAGAGAAGAAATTACCTCAAATAAGGTAACTCTTTTTGATTTAAGCTAAAAGGATTTCTTGAATTTCCTTACTCCAAAGGTAAGAATTATATGAGTAATAGAGGGATGTTGGTATCTTATTTTGGTAGATGTTGGATGAGCCATGTGTCTTGAGAGGTGTGAGGAAGGGGTTATAGACGATGCCCTTTTATAAGATGGAGGGGGGGTAGTTTTGGAATGTCCTGAAATATTATTTTATTATAAACTGAATTTAGATTTAAAAAGGTCCAAAACTAATTTAATTAGAATATAATATGAGTATTGTTCTAAATCCTCTCAAAAAAAAAAAGGTTTTAGAAACGTTTTAGTTTCATATATAAACGTATCATTTATCTTTAACCCCTAGTTATCTAATTTAACTATTACCACATCTTCTTGTATATTCATACTATATGGTTAATATAGTTACTATAAAATGAAAATAAAACCTCCAGTGGTTAATTAATGACATTTAAAATAGTATATAATTAATTTTTCCTAATATTAGATTTTAGGACTATTATATTTTTTATTAAAATAGTATTTGTTTTTAAAACTCAATTATGTCAATTTTTATAACATTCATATCATGACTTTTTTTAAAAATCCATAAAAAATTTATTATTTTGTAAAAACATCATAAATTAAAATATAACAAATAATAAGCATCCATAAAACTCGTGGATGTCATAAAAAGGTTCAAAATAAATTTATTTTAATATTTACATTCTCATTTATTTAAATCATCCATTAATAATGTAATCACTACATCATCATTGTGTCATGAGTATATTTATTTACTTGATGGATAATTTTTTTTAAATAAAATACCATTATGTATGAAATAATTTTATTTATAGTCTTTTATATGACTTATATAACCCCATATAATTTTTTTAGTAAAAGATACATGTTTATGTTTTATTTTCCATAAATTTAAATTAAAAGTAATTAAATATCATTTTCACACCTAAGTGGATTTATGGTGTCCTAAAGTCAACACAAGGATGACCATGGTTGGAACTATATCATAAAATAGGGTTAGAACATGTGTTAGGGTAATTTAATGTTATTATAATATTATTTTTTACTCTTATTTACTAGATTTACACTTTAACCATGTTTAATAAAATATTTACTAAAGTTATTATTAATAATGTCTAAAAATAAAAGTGACATATTTTCACAATTTGTAACTCCTATGTAACGCCCCGACCCTAGTTACCTAGAGTCGGTGCATTATTACATAACATTGGCATGATCACAAGATAGATCATATCTCGAAAGACCGATTGGTTTAGTAGCCTTGGAAACACTAGATATATTCATAAAGTTTTACATTACATCATAAAGTGAAAAAATACTACAACAACATATTGTCTCTATAGTCCACACTATTAACCCCTCATAATATCCCTGAAAGTAATTCATAATTTACTTCTTCACATCCTGGGAAAATAGAACATAGAAAAGGGGTGATCTCAAATGCCCAATAAGGATAACAATATAGCATAAACTTTCATAAATAAGAATAAACATTTAAGGCAACGTGTAACTAAAACAAAGGCCTTTTAAACTTGAACTTCAACATAGTATGGAATAAATAAAATGAAATAATGCCATTTACTTATTCACATGGATATTCTACTAATATAATAATCACATGCAATATCAATAACCACTTTCATAATGATGTAATGCATAATTCCAGACTATCATAAACACATATCCAAGGCCTCGTGCCAAGACTATAAATAAGATTTTGTCAAGGCCTTGTGCCAAGACACTAGTTTGTCTCATGAGACCTACTGATGCGTTGAGGAGCTATAGCAGGCTCCACCCGTCACTTATTAAGTCCAATGCATTCCTCATATGAAAATTTTGAAACATAACATAAACATTCCTATTAAAACTAGCATACGAAATGTCAATACTTTAACCAGAAACCATGAATGGTATAAAAATATCACATCTACAGTCAAACATAACTCATTCGATACAATATGGAAGATTGTATTGTATCATATTAACCTCAATCAAGAATAATGAAGGATATTGACATAGATGAAAATAATCATCAAAACTATTTGAGAGAAATATCCCCCTTTTTCTTGAAATCATTTAAAAGACACACTATTTGTCAAGAAGCCATTTAAAAATAGATTTTTGAATCAAAGTTTCCCATACCACTTTGAAAATTTTAAAAGGAGTTTTAATTTTAAATCTTTAATGTCCATATAAATAAATCCTTAAAACAATTTTTAAAACATGGACATTAATGAGCAAGATTTCGAAGAATAAGTCTTTAATACATTTAAAAATGGTATTTTAGTTAGAGTTTCTAACCAAAAGAGAGAAAATTGAATACAAATAATTGAGGTTATAAAAACATTGTAATATCAAGAGAGTAAAATAATTCATGATATACTATGTCAAAGTATATTATATACACCACATAAAAGTGATTTGGTGTATGACAACAAAGAAGTCTCAATGGAATGTAAATTGAGATGAAATCCTTCCTAAAGGCCGTATCCTTAGGTTAAGGATAAATAAATGACATAATTATGTGTGAAAAATATAAATACACTAAATATGATTGGATATTCAGTGTAAAACAATCAAAGGACATTCACACATATTCTTGTAAAAACAACACCAACGAATTGGATGTTTAACTCAACAAATGGAGAATGAGTTAAAATTACTCTTATCAAATTCATATCAATGACTTGAGAAATTACCAATGGAGTGATTATGTGTATCAAAAGTATATCCACAATAAAGGGAGTGGATGTTATGACATAATCAAATGAATAGTTATTCCACACATAATCTTGGAGTAATATAATCAATGAAATATGCGTAAAGCCAAATGAGTGGAAATTGAAATTTCGAATTCCCTTATCGATTAGGTAACATAAACCCATGGAAGAAGGATCATACAATTATGATGTATATACCCATGAATTACTGTATAATACACAATGAATACAATTATGGGTAGTATACATACACCACATGTAATAAATAAGTGGTGAACAATGGAATTCTCACGAAATTAAGCGTGAGATAAGAAAATCCCTTACCTTGTACTTTTCCTTGGTTGGGGTAGGTTAACCTCCTGTATAATGTTTAAATAATTGTTATTAAATTATACAAGAGTCATATATATTAATATGATATCATATATGATCTTTCAAAATAGCTTTGTTAATAATATCTTAGTATTATCGTCGTTTCAGGTGGTAACTTACTCGTTTTCTTTTATATGTTTTGTTACGTAAGCCATGTTTGTAATGAATAGGTAGTATATTATTCATATCCAGAATGATATAAAGTCATTAAAAATTATTTTTAAATCATCAAATGATAATTATACTTGAATGAATACGATGGATAATGAACCTCATCACGTTTGTGGAGACGGTAGTCCGTACGTACGCACGAGCGACAATATCATTCTTTTGATATTAAAATAATATAAAATTGGATGGTATATCATATATAAAGAATCATTATCATGTTATATTTATTATTTTCATGAGTTATACATCATTATTATACCCATCCAAATAATAATATATTGAATAACAATTACACCACGACGTGGAGACGGTAAGCCGTGCGTACGCACATATGGTGACATGTTATTCAAAGGGTGGATAGAATACTGAATATGGTTGTAATATAATTATAATAACATTATAGTATATATCATATACTGGAATTATTATTTTAGAATGGTAATAACATATAAAGAAGAAGTGGAAGAAGAAATTAATTTGAAAGAGGGTGGTGAAAACATTACCTCTTCTTTGGGTTCTTCCTTTTGATTTGATCAAAAGGGCTCATGAGGTTGGATTTCCGATCACACTAAGGCCTCTAGGTTGTAGTGAGGGAAGTTGGGATAGTATTTGGGGAGAGTTTGGACGAAGAAAAAGGCTTTGAATGTGTGAAGAAAGGAGAAGGATGAGTTCCCTTTTATAAGAGGGGTGAGGGGCACCTTCGGAAAAGCTAGAAATATTATTTTATACTAAATTCATATTCGGTTTCTAATGGATAAAAAGTTGATTATTCAAAGGTTAAGGTGGGGATAGGTCAAAAACCACTCAACAAATAGAATTTTGACAGGTTTGGGTACTTATATTAACCTTATCGTTTAGTTTTAACTCTTAGTTAATTAGTTTCACTTTTACAATGTATCTTTGTATTTTTATATTATATGGTTAATAAACTTACTATATAAATCCAAGAGACCCACAAGTGGTCCATTAATGATACACCTATCATGATATAAGTTTCTTGTCTGAACCTTATTTTTTTAGGAATTTAATATCAATTAATAATATAATATTTGTTTTAAAAACTCTTTTATGTCAATTTTGACACTATTCAATAGTTGATTTTTGTGAAACTCATAAAAGATTGATTAATTCTAAAAAAGTAAATTAAATAAATAATAATATGTCATATTATCCTATAAAATAAATTTAATTCATTAAAAGTTTCAAATTATATTTTTTTGGGTATTTATAATATCAATTATTTTAATTTTTCACTATTATAGTAATTACTGCATCATCATTGTGTCACAAATAAATTACATTATTTAATGTCTAAAAATTATAAATAAAATATAATTATGTAGGAAATAGTTTTTTCTTTCTAATGAATATTTATAATCTAAAATCAAACCTATATAAACCTTTGTAAAAATTCTTTTTCTAAAAGATATATGCTTGTGTCATTTTTGTATTCATTTTAACTTAATTAAAATAAAGTGTCCCTATCACCTACAAGTGGCTCCATGATGTCCCAAAATTGACCCAAAGATGCCCATGGTCGGACATGTATCAACCAATAAGGTTAGGACACGTTTTAGGGTAATTTATTATTATTATAATATTATTTTTCAACCCTTATTTACCAGATTTACCCTTTAACCATGGTAAATAAAATATTTACCGTAGTAATTATTCAAAATGTCTAAAAATAAAAGTTAACTATTTACACAATTTGAACATCCTGATTCCAAATATGGAATCAATTTTTCCAAATTAAAAACACAGAAGTGGCAGAAATAAATTTAAAATTAATTCTCGTTGTTAAAACAAAAAGCGTGTTTTTAAGAGATAATAACTATCAAAAGATTGACACTTGTTTATATCCGGTTTAATTGTAAAATTATGTCCAATGACAAACATTGAATTAAATGGTAAAAATATATTCTAAATTTACTTTAAAACAACTCAAATCCATAATTTATCTATATTAATTATTTTGATTAAAAAAAGTTGTTTTTAATTAAAATTTAGTAATTTTCACTATTCATCAAAATATGAAAGTTATCCCAAAAGTACCAAAATTTCACCCTAGTCTAAATTAGATATTCCGAATCCAAAAATGAAGTCCATTTTGAAATATAAAATATATATATAATTTCAAAAATTAGGTATTACTATTCATAACGGCTAGTTTGATTGGTTGTGGTGTGTGTTAGAACTCGAAGTTGTGTACAACACATGCTACTGTATTATTCAAAGGAAAGCGTACCGTGGAAGCTTGGGATGTTACATTATAAATTTTTGATGTCCCCATTCTAAATAATATACTTATTTAGTCAAATTGAATATATAAAAGTTTAAAATATTGGATTTAAAAAGGGGTCACTATTAATGTTGGTAGAAGTGCATTTTTTTTAAAATACTTATTTTATCTAAAAAAAAGCATTTGTTATTAAAATATGTCTAAGAAGCTCATAATATGGATTCTAAAATTATAAGGATTATACAAAGTTTAAAATTTAGTTAATACTATTCATAACCTCTTTTGAACGGCTTTTTTGGTAAGTCATGGTGCGCTTGAACTCGGTGTTGCGTGTAGGGCAAGTTATTGAATTATTTTGAAGAAATAACACACTATGAAATATTGGGGTGTTACATTCTTCCCTCCTTCAATAAATTGCGCCCTCGCAATTTGAAATTGTTCTTCGAAAATAAAAGGTTGAAAATAAAAAGTATCTTTGTGGGAAAACCCACATCGGAAATTGGGTTACTAAAATTTAGTCTTAATACGAGGAAAAGAGAAATGAAAGGGTCACCAACAAATTATGTTCTCGATTAGGAGAACATTGGTGGAAATTAGAGACATATAATTAGAGGAAAAACCTAAATATTCATAGGTAGTGATTGAGGTCATCAATCACAAACAAGTGTAAAATTGAGGTCCTTAAATTCATCAATCTATGATGATTTGAAATACCATCGGGTCAACAAAACATAGGGTATTAGGATAACACATTTTTGGTTTTAGGATTCCTTAAATAAAGTATAATAATTAATTTCTTCATAGAATAATAGAAGAATAAAAATATATTCTTGACAAGTAGAGTTCCATCCTTTAACTAATTTCTACCACAAACTCATCTTTCACTCTAAAATATAATAAAATGTAAAAAATATATTCTATTTATCCTACTCATATAGGGTAAAAAAACGAATTTATAATACATCTACCAGATCTTTTAAAAAAAACTACATTATTTAATCTCGGACATCACGTGGGTCAGTGGTAGGTGATACACCCTTGTCGCCCTTCGGTTGTGGGTTCAAGTCTCGCGGCCTTGCCGGACGCGACGGGTTGCTGCCCGACCTCCGGGTTGTCCTTTTATGGCAATCCAAAATAATCCAAACTAGAACTATCCAAAATACTTCAGTCCAAAACTTATAAGGAAGGTAAACACAATAAAGATCCTTTTTTTTCGTGTAATAACATGTGAACACATTCATCATGTATTCTTTTAAAACACTGCAACATCCTGAATTACCATAACACCTTATTGATTACATTCATGATCCCTTATTCCTTAAAGAATAATAGATATACTCCTTCAATCCAAAAATAGTGTAAAACCCAACAATTATGGAATATAACAATCATTAATCAGTTTCAAGGTAGTCAATAATATCCAATATAATTTATCCAAATCAATCATGGATTATTATAAAATCACTACCTCGGTATCAGAACCATATTATGGTTTATCATTCTCTCAACCATATATTTTCCAAAAACTTTAACCTGCTATTGAGTCACTTTTCTTTGTTCTACACAATCTCAAGTCCTTAATGAAACAGTACTGCAGTACAATCCTTATATACTCCATAATTATTATAACATGTACTTTGTTGATACAACACTCAAATGACATAATCAACATAAGAACTCTAATCATTCCTCTTTATCTGTGGTAGTATCATAACTTGATTATTATCTAATAGAATCATTTGCAGCATAGTCTGATGACTGGGACATAAGTTCGCGTAGTGTCCAAACTCCTTGAAAATGAAGCATTGTACATTTGAAACCATTTTCTTACCCTTACAGTCACGTACTTTGTGTCCTTTTTCTCTACACTTATAACATACTCCCATTCCCTTCAATAAAGTTCCAGGGTGTTTCTTCCCACAGTTATCACATATGGGAAAATTCTTCTATTCCCTATTCCCTTTATCCATCTTTCTCTCTTCCATCCTTTTCCTCTCTTGCTTCCCTTAAAATCCATAGGACTCAGTAAAATCTTTACTTATCTTATCAACACATGATATTATTTCTTCATATGATGATAATACATGGGAGACTATTTCTCTTATAAATTCTCGCTTAAGACCATGAAAGATATGATCCTTCTTTCTCTTTGGAGCATGTGCATTGCTGGAGTTCTCATTCCTTCTACTGGGCGCCATTTCTAAACAATGGCAGACACTAGATTAGTTTATGAATAACAAAACCTAATCCCAAACTTGTAAGACACATAACATAAATTAAATAGTTTATGGATATAATCCATAATCATAAGAATGTTTTCTTTGAGGATGTATATACTCATAAACCCTTCATAATGATTTGTAAAGAAAATGAGAGTTATCCTAAGTATATCCCCTGGGAGTGTCGTAACCAAGAGTGCAGCAAGGCCCGTTGTCATGCACCTGTTCCCGTTCGAGTCTAGCTCAAAGCGGTATTTTCGGGTTTTACCCCTAGGTACATCTGTGCCAGAGCCACCTCTACCTTCTCGTATCCAGACAAGGATGTATTTCTCGGAAAACTCATAAAATCTCTATAATACCAAAATTTAGGAAGTTCTTCTATACTAATCCCCAAAGTCCATATCAAGTCTATGTGCTCTAATCAGAGTTTATCTAAATCTAGGTTCCAAGGTTTGTACTAAAATTCCTCGGATACCAACTGTAACGCCCCGACCCTAGTTACCTAGAGTCGGTGAATTATTACATAACATTGGCATGATCACAAGAAAGATCAAATCTCGAAAGACCGATTGGTTTAGTAGCCTTGGAAACACTAGATATATTCATAAAGTTTTACATTACATCATAAAGTGAAAAACTACTACAAAAACATATTGTCTCTATAGTCCACACTATTAAACCCTCATAATATCCCTTCAATTCATTCATAATTTTCTTCTTCACATCCTAGGAAAATAAAACATAGAAAAGGGGTGAGCTCAAATGCCCAGTATGGATAACAATATAGCGGAAACTTTCATAAATAAGAATAAACATTTAAGGCAATGTATAACTAAAACAAAATCCTTTTAAACTTGAACTTAAACATAGTATGGCATAAATAAAATGAAATAATTCCATTTACTTATTCACATGGATATTCTACTGATCGAATAATCACATGCAATATCAATAACCACTTTCATAATGATGGAATGCATAATGCCAGACTATCATAACCCCATAGCCAAGGCCTCGTGCCAAGACTATAAATAAGATTTTGCGAAGGCCTTGTGCCAAGACACTAGTTTGTCTCATGAGACCTACCGATGCATCGAGGAGCTATAGCAGGCTCCACCTATCACTTATTAAGTCCAATTCATTCCTCATTTGAAAATTTTGAAACATAACATAAACATTCGTATTAAAACTAGCATACGAAATGTCAATACTTTAACCACAAACCATGAATGGTCTAAAAATAGCACATCCACATTCAAACATAACTCATTCGATATAATATGGAATATTGTATTGTATCATATTAACCTCAATCAAGAATAATGAAGGATATTGACATAGATGAAAATAATCATCAAAACTATTTGAGAGAAATATCCCCCTTTTTCTTGAACTCATTTAAAAGACACACTATTTGTCAAGAAGCCATTTAAAAATAGATTTTTGAATCAAAGCGTCCCATACCACTTTGAAACTTTTAAAAGGAGTTTTAATTTTAAAACTTTAATGTTCATATAAATAAATTCTTAAAACAATTTTTAAAACATGGACATTAGTGAGAAAGATTTAGAAGAATAAGTCTTTAATACATTTAAAAATGGTATTTTAGTTAGAGTTTCTAACCAAAAGAGAGACACTTGAATAAAAATAATTGAGGTAATCAAAACATTGTAATATCATGAGATTAAAGGAATTCATGATATACTATGTCAAAGTATATTATATACACCACATAAAAGTGATTTGGTGTATGACAACAAAGAAGTCTCAATGGAATGTAAATTGAGATGAAACCTTTCATAAAGGCCATATCCTTAGGTTAAGGATAAATCAACGACATAATTATGTGTGAAAAATATAAACACACTAAATATGATTGGATATTCAGTGTAAAACAATCAAAGGACATTCACACATATTCTTGTAAAAACAACACCAACGAATTGGATGTTTAACTCAACAAATGGAGAATGAGTTAAAATTACTCTTATCAAATTCATATCAATGACTTGAGAAATTATCAATGGAGTGATTATGTGTATCAAAAGTATATCCATAGGAAAGGGAGTGGAAGTTATGACATAATCAAATGAATAGTGATTCCACACATAATCGTGGAGTAATATAATCAGTGAAATATGCGTAAATCCAAATTTCTGGAAATTGAAATTTCGAATTCCCTTATCGATTAGGTAACATACAACCATGGAAGAAGGATCATACAATTATGATGTATATACCCATGAATTAAAGTATAATAAACAATGAATACAATTATGTGTAGTACACATACACCACATGTAATAAATAAGTGGTGAACAATGGAATTATCACGAAATTAAGAGTGAGATAAGAAAATCCCTTACCTTGTAATTTTCCTTGGTTGGGGTAGGTTAACCTCCTGTATAATGGAGAAATAATTGTTATTAAATTATACCTGAATCATATATATTAATATGATATCATATATGATCTTTTAAAATTTCTTTGTTAATAATATCTTAGTATTATCGTCGTTTCGGGTGGTAACTTACTCATTTTCTTTTATATGTTTTGTTACGTAAGCCATGTTTTTCATGGATTGGTTGTATCTTATTCATATACAGAATGATATCAAGTCCTTAAACATAATTTTCAAATCATCAAATGATAATTATACTTGAATGAATACGATGGAGAATGAATCTCATCGCGTTCGTGGAGACGGTAGTCCGTACGTACGCACGAGCGACAATATCATTCTTTTGATATTAAAATAATATATAATTGGATGGTATATCATATATACAGAATAATTATCATGTTATATTTATTATTTTCATGAGTTATACATCATTATTATACCCATCCAAATAATAATATATTGAATAACAATTACACCACGACATGGAGACGATAAGCCGTACGTACGCACGTATGGTGACATGTTATTCAAAGGGTGGATAAAATACTGAATATGGTTGTACTATAATTATAATAACATCATAGTATATATAATATACATGAATTATTATTTTATAATGGTAATAACATAGAAACAAGAAGTGGAAGAAGAAATGAATTTGAAAGAGGGTGGTGAAAACATTACCTCTTCTTTGGGTTCTTCCTTTTGATTTGATCAAAAAGGCTCCTTAGTTTGGATTTATGATCACACTAGGGCCTCTAGGTTGTAGTGAGGGAAGTTGGGAGAGTATTTGGGCAGATTTTGGCCGAACCAATAGGTTTTGAAGGTGTGATGAAATGAGAAGGAGTGCCCTTTTATAAGAGGGGTGAGGGGCACCTTTGGAAAAGCTAGAAATATTATTTTATAATAAATTCATATTCGGTTTCTAATGGATCCAAAGTTTATTATTCAAAGGTTAAGGTGGGGATAGGTCGAAAACCACTCAACCAATAGAATTTAGACAAGTTTGGATACTTATATTAACCTTATCTTTTAGTTTTAACTCTTAGTTAATTAGTTTCACTTTTACAATGTCTCTTTGTACTTTTATATTATATGGTTAATAAACTTACTATATACATCCAAGAGACCCCCAAGTGGCCCAATAATGATAAAACTATCTTGATATAAGTTTCTTGGCCGAACCGTATATTTTTAGGAATTTAATATAAATTAATAATATAATATGTTTTTTAAAAACTCTTTTATGTCAATTTTGACAGTATTCAATAGTTGATTTTTGTGAAACTCATAAAAGATTGATTACTTAGAAAAAATTAATTAAATAAATCCTAATATGTCATATTATCCTATAAAATTAATTTAATTCATTAAAAGTTTCAAATTATATTTTTTTGGGTATTTATAATATCAATTATTTTAAATTTTCACTATTATAGTAATTACTGCATCATCATTGTGTCATAAATAAATTAAATTATTTAATTTCTAAAAATTATAAATAAAATATAATTATGTAGGAAATAGTTTTATATTTCTAATGAATATTTATAATCTAAAATCCAACATATATAATCCTATGTAAAAATTGTTTTTCTAAAAGATATATGCTTGTGTCATTTTTGTATTCATTTTAACTTAATTAAAATAGTGTCCCTATCACCTACAAGTGGCTCCATGAGGTCCCAAAATTGACCCAAAGATGCCCATGGTCGGACCTGTATCAACCAATAAGGTTAGGATACGTTTTAGGTTAATTTATTATTATTATAATATTATTTTTTAACCCTTATTTACAAGATTTACCCTTTAACCATGGTAAATAAAATATTTACCGCAGTAATTATTCAAAATGTATAAAAATAAAAGTTACCTATTTACACAATTTGAACATCCTGATTCCAAATATGGAATCCATTTTTCCTAATTCAAACCGCAGAAGTGGCAGAAATTAATTTAAAATTAATTCCCGTTGTTAAAACAAAAAGCGTGTTTTTAAGAGATAATAACTATCAAAAGATTGACACTTATTTATGTCCGGTTTAATTGTAAAATTATGTCCAATGATAGAAATTGAATTAAATGGTAAAAATATATTCTAAATATACTTTAAAACCACTAAAATTCATAATTTATCTATATTAATTATTTTGATTAAAAGAAGTTGTTTTTAATTAAAATTTAGTAATTCTCACTATTCATCAAAATATGAAAGTTATCGGAAAAGTACAAAAATTTCACCCTAGGATAAATTCAATATTCCGAATCCAAAAAATGAAGTCCATTTTGAAATATAAAATATATATTATTTCAAAAATCAGGTATTACTATTCATAACAGCTAGTTTGATTGGTTGTGGTGTGTGTTAGAACTCGAAGTTGCGTACAACACACGCTACTGTATTATTCAAAGGAAAGCGTACCGTGGAAGCTTGGGATGTTACATTGTAAATTTTTGATGTCCCCATTCTAAAGAATATATTTATTTATTAAAATTTAATATATAAAAGTTTAAAATATTGGATTTAAAAAGGTTTCACTATTAATGTTGGTAAAAGTGAATTTTTTTAAAATACTTATTTTATCTGAAAAAAGAATTTGTTATTACATTATGTCTAAGAAGATCATAATATGGATTCTAAAATTATAAGAATTATATAAAGTTTAAAATTTAGTTAATACTATTCATAACCTCTTTTGAACGGCTGGTTTGGTAAGTCATGGTGCGCTTGAACTCGGTGTTGCGTGTAGTGCAAGTTATTGAATTATTTTGAAGAAATAACACACTATGAAATCTTGGGGTGTTACATCCTATTTCAGAAAATTCAATCCAATTTTCTAAATTCAAAACACAAAATTTGAAAAAATTATTTTTAAATTAATTCTCATTGGTAAAACCAAAAAGCTTACTTTTAAGATGTAAAAACTACCAAAAGATTGACATGCGTTTATGTCCAATTTGAAAGTGAAATTACTTTAAATGACCAAAATTTGATTAAATTATGAAAATATAATCCATTTAAACTTTAAAAATTATTAAATTTACAATATAACTATATAAATAAATTAAATTAAAAGGCTCTTTTGAATTAAAATGTTGTGTTTTTACTATTCATTAAAATATTAACTTTAGGAGAAAAATTTCAAAATTTCATCCAAATTAAATTTCAATGTTATTATTCTAAATAATAAGTTTATTTTGTCAAATATAACATATAACGTTGTCAAAAACTAGATTTAAAAAGGGTTTTCCATCAAAAGGCTGTAAAACAACATTTTTAGAGAAATACTTCTTCTATTTTAAAAAAAATGAGTTTATTCTTATATAATATCAAGAAAACATATAAGATGAATTTAAAACAATACATTGAATTTATCTCATATTATTCATTAAATAAAAATCCATAAAGAGTGATATGAAAACACAATTATTCGCTTTTAAATAGGTTTTCATAAAAACCCATATATTATATTCAATTGGCTTTTATTTCCATTTTAAATAAATTTGGTAAACAATGAATCATCATTTAAACATTTTTAAACCATATTTCAAATTTTAGTTGTTAATATTCATTCCTGACATCCCAACAACTAGGATTTAACTAACATTTAAAATAATAATAATATTACTGTATTATTTTTCATTATAACTCAATGTTGTGTGCAATATAAGATTTCAGAGAATCCCTTTGTTACATGTTGAGTATGCTATTAGAAAAAAGATTCCCCTTTAATTTAAAATTACTATATTATTTATAAGTATTAACAAAAATCAAAATGTATTATTCTATAAATACCAGGTTTGTTACAATTATTGACACCCCCGAATGGCCTATAGGCCTTATTTTTATTTTTATTATGGATAATACCCCTTTTAAGGGTTGCAGGGGAACCCTAAATTTGGGAATTACAGAAAGATTCATTGAAAACACCCAAATAAAAATAATATGGTTGATGAAAATGGATGAGTTAAGTCATAATGTTATAGTGTAGGTGGTTAATAACATATTATGCAGTTTAACATTTTGTGTGTGTGAGATTTGGTTTATTACTTTTGTGGTTGGGATATGGGACCTTAATGGATACCATGAGGGTTTGAATTTTAGTGATAGATTATGTAGACCCTATTTGGACTGAAATTGTCATTCCAAACATGGTTGGTTAATTTTAGGATAAATGTACATCCATTTTTCCATGTAATTTTTTTGGTACTTATGTATGATGAAATCTATATAGATGTTTTGGTGTGATATAAAAAATAAGAGATCTAGGGTAGCCACTTGTGAGCTAGTGAGTGTCTAAAGGGTGATAGTGGGGATACTATAATATCTTGTGATATGTAATAATATCAAGTCAACACATTAAAACATTATATACTTTGGTAACAGGAAACAAAAAATCAGAATATATACATTTCCAATTGAACAAGCATATTTAATATAATACAAATCATATAAATGAATAGTATTTCATATTGGATGATCATATATAAAAAGAGAAAATAGAAAAAAAATAAAAAATCTCCAAGCACTAAGGAACCATATAAAACATATATTGAATCTTTATATCTAGTACATGAACCATATATAACCCTAATTCCTCTAAGATCTAAGTGTCAGGAGTTTTAAATTACCTATACCGAGAGTAATAAATTTTTCATGCATCCCAAAGTGACCATGAAGTGTGTGAGTTTAAAATTAGTAGGCCACCTCCAATGATTTCCTTATCTTATATTGAAACATATACTAGTGTATGAAAAACATAACTAAATTAAAACAAAAATACAAATCTCAACCCACTCATTCTAGGCTCAACTAACTCTGAGTGAGTCTTTAACTACTTCAGTTTGTGCCAGAGTGGAATGATATATAAACCCATAATATTTCATATTGGAATATCTCTTATACATTAATGAAATTCCATACTGCATGGCATCAAACCCAAAACATATCCACATAATCAATTAAAGTAATCATAGTACCCCAAGAACACATCAAAAAACCATATCACTAGTTACAGGTTCTTCACATTAATTTGTTATCCACTATCTCAACAACCCAACCAATCCCAAGATGAAAGGATACATGCCCTACCAAAATTATAAAATATTAGTCCCAACATAAACAGAGAGACTCAGTACCACACCCAGTGGTCTTAATAACCAATAACTATGGAATTCTACTATGAACACCTCCACCAAACTAATGGTCAATACCATTATGTATTCTATTTAATATACAAAGACCTCCACCAAGAATGAGTGGTCAAAAACACATCATAGTTCATATCCCTTGTGAACATAACCTCATGTTCCACATCATCCAACCATAGTGAGATACATCAGCCAAATACTATGAAACACCATTGGTGAATCTCGATCACAACCTATAATCCATGCCTGCAACCCATTATAGTGTAACAACCCAAATGTTTATAATTTAAATGCCCTATTAAATGAATAAATTCTTTATTATATATTATAGTTATTAAAAACACAAGAGATGCTTTGGTTATTTTTGGATCAATTATACAATATAGTCCCTAAGGTTTAATAGAAAATTAATCATCTTAACCTATGATAATATAGCTATTGTACTATATATAATAAGAATTGAATATATTAAGGGTCATGGTAAATTACAATTTTCACAGACGGAAGGAGTTATGGATTCGAATAGTAGGATCATACCCTATATTTCCCATTTATTTGTTCATTTAGGGTAGATGGAATCATTGGGATTTTCTGTTGACCAAGACCAAGATAAAATTGACCAACTAAATAATGAATAGATCCATTTATGGGTGAAGTTCAAGATTATTGAGATCATAAACAAAACCATGTTTATCAGACCACACCAAGAAAGCACCACCACCGCACAGCTTAAACTTAGGGCATAAACTAGAGTATTAAGGGGTTATATATCTAGACTCTAGTAGTATGATTTTTTATATTTTTTATTAATGAAATAATAATTATATGTATCTTATTTTATTAATACCTTATAAATGATTATATAATATTTCAAATAATTATTTTACTTTGACATAGAGAAATCAAAATAGTATTTTTTGGATATATATAGTTTTAATTTAGAAACTCTTATGATAAATTAATGATTTTTTGGAATAAATTGTATTTTAATAAAATCAACTTATTATATAATAATTAAATAATTATAAATGAAAAAATAAGTTAATTAAGTCCAATGTAAGTTTCATAAGTGTTATAAATTTGTTAATATTATAGAAACTTGTATTTTTTAGTAAATAGGTCTTTCTATTTAAAATTGAAAATTATCATATTTAGAAAATTATTTTGGTAAAATATTTTTTTAAACTAGTACGTAAAAATTATTAAAAGGATAATATTTCATAATTTTCTGACACAGTCAATTTTTAGGTAAAATTTAAATATGATATTATTATATGATCTATATTTTGATATCAAAATGTACCAAAAATAATCGAATAATTTCCAAAAAAGTAATCCAAGACCAAAAATATATTATCCCTTTAAAATAATGTGTTTTAATTTTTTTGACTAAAATTTTAAAGACTTGATGAGTCATCCAAAACCTATATTATATTTTTAGGTTTTAAAAACAATTCGTTATGAGCGTAAGTGACATCCACATCACCAAGGGTATTATTTAAATATGTTCTATTCTAGGATTTCAAAGATATTTAAAAACAATCCCCTTTGGAAGAAACCATGAGAAAAAACCAAGATCTAGTTTTTGGTTTTGATTAATTTATCATATAAAGTCCAAAGACAATATTTTGAAATTAATAATGAATTCCCCCTATTTTTTCTATAAATACCTACCCTCCTCCCACTCATCTTAACTAAATACCAATTGAGGGTGTAGATACTATCCCTCTTCATCTCTTTATCCCTCCTAATATATTCTGAGGCCCTTAATAACCTCCTCTCAAGCTTTTAGAAGTGCCCTCTCAAGGCAAGGGAATCCATCCTTTATTTTACTTATTATTCTAATGTAATTTGAGAACACATTTCATTCTCATTCCTCTCTTATTTAAACCCTCACGTACACCTGTTATGATGCTGAAATCATCCTATGATTTTCTAAGCAAAACATTTATGTAGTGAATACCCATCCCTATTTTCACTTAGGGTATTCCACTTGTTTTACCAATCCATAAGTAATTTTATAAATCCTTGTATGTAATCCTGCACTACTTAATTATAGGGTTAAAATTGATAAAATGTGTTCCTATATTATATGATCTATGTGGTACAGAGCTGAATGTACATGATATAAATGTGAAATGTGGTACCATAAATATATATCCCTATAATGAATTTATTAATGTTTTTTTCTCAGGAGATTCCATGTATTATGAATAAGAGTTTATCCCAAGATCACTATGTTATGATGTATTAGTGGATATCCTAGACTAATGATTATGATGTGATGTTTTATGTTCTTTCCACATTTATATGATTGTTGAATGTTATCATATTATATCAAGATTTGTTGTTAATTTTATTGAATTTGACACATTTTCTGTCACCTTGATATGCCTCTGAACTAACATGTATTACTTTTATTATGTTAATCATTGATTATTCTCTTACTAGGATTTATAGATCACCACTTTCTTATGAAATTCCCTGGGTTATCATGTACAATTTTATAAGATGAAAGGAACCTATTGGTCATGTGATGTGATTTTGAAATAATTTTGTTATATCCCTATTAAAATTATGGTATTATGTGTCTAATTACCTAAATATATCAGGCCTCATGATCTTTTGGGACTATATTATGTTTATTTTTAGGTAATTAATCATGAGTTAAGGTTTAATAATACTGTGGGTTGTCATAATTGGTATTGAAGTAAAGCATAATTATTTTTGGGGATTATGATTAGATAAACACATTCAATCCTTAAGGATAATACTAGACATATTAAATCATACAAAAACTATGGTAATGTATAGAGTAAGTGGTTTTTAATAAACATTATCGTCTGGATACTAAAATTGGATGCTGCTCTAGAATAGTTGTACTTAGGTGTAATAATCATGAAATGGGTGCTTTGGGGTTTGTATCAATCATTACCTAGTGAAAAATAATAGGGGTTTTCTACACACCTGTCTTTACACTCTTTGAGGATATGCTTTTGTAAATTCACAATCTCTTTATGAACCATTATGAAGGGAACATAAATTCTCGTAATATTTTCACTGTTGAAAATTTCACCTATCCATATGGTTAGAAACTATTGGGATTTACCCTGAAACAATTGGGGTAGGCTAATCTAATGGTTCCAAGAACCATTAACATGTTTTCCATCGTTGTAACCACATACCAACAGTTTCTATAAAATAATTTGTATAGGTGGTATCAAGTTACTCTATCCCAATGGTTTCATTGAAATTGTTGGGATATATTTATACCAATAGTTCTTTGAACTATTGGAACATATGTATACCAATAGTTCTAGAACCATGGTATACATACTGTGTTACATCCTTGTATATAAATATTTACTAAAACCATTAGAAAATATGTATACCAACGGTTCAAGAACTGTGGTATACATACTGTCCAATATCCTTGTATGAAAAAAATTCTATAAATTATTGTAGTATATGTATACCAATGGTTCAAGAAATGTGGTATATATAATATTCAGGGTGCATACGAACGGCCCTGTTAACCATTGGTATATCCTCTTCTCCCTTAAAACAACATAGGTCCATCCTGAACCTCTTCCAATCTTCCAGAACCTATAGTTTTTTAGAACCTATAAACATGAAAACTTTAAATCCTAGTGCCTATACAAATTAGAGTCAGTTAGTTTCAAACCACATATATCATGAAATTAAGGGATAAAAGTTGTGTTTTATGATTAAAACCAACCATTTAAAGGAAAATATTATACATTGTATGGATGCTCATAAATGATGGTTATTTATCCACCCCTATCTGGAATTCTGTAATGAGTATGGATTCATGCATTTAACCAGTGTTCTTGTGTATGTTTAGGTGAGGTGAATATTTAAAGGAGGCACTAAAGCATATGAATTTGTGGTGGTAAGATAAAGATTGTGGAGGGGATCACCATATTCTAGACATGTTTTGAACAATGAAACCATCAATGTTTTTAGATACGCTACAAAAAATGACTTTTACCAACATAAAATTACCATCAGACAATATATTTTTTGGTAAAAATGATCAATTCCAAAATATATTAATTTTTTTTGGTATAAGATTCACGTACAAACATTTATTTTTACCAACAGATATATCTTCTATTATTAGTTGTTTAGTACCAACATATATTTCACCAAAAATTAAAAATGTTTCTTTAACATATTAATACGAACATTTTTTATCAACAAATTAATCTATTGTTATTAGTTATTATTACCAATAGTTATTTTTTCAACATATAAATTTGTCTCTAGAATTTAATGGCCACAAAAAATTCATCTGACAATAATTTTTTTGTTACTATTAGTTATCAGTTTACTAAAAAAACTATGTTTCAATTAACAAAAATATATTAATAAATATTTCAAATATATTCAAAAAACAATTCAAGATATTTTCTATTTGGAATAATATTAAAATTATATTTTATATATATATTATTTGAGATGAAATATTATGATTGAAAATTTCAAAAACCATTCATATAAAAGTTAATACATAGAAAACAAATTTCTTCATTCATATTTAATAATCCATTATTAAAATAACAAATAATTAAAAATAAAAAATAGAATACATCCCCGCTTTCTCCCCATAGTTATCCTCTCCCCTGATAGCCTACCGTTATTCGTCTCTCACCACCCACACAGTGGAATAATCACTACCCACGCCACACTCCCAGTTCATCACCACCGAGTGCACCCACACCCACACCCTTGATTATTTCGCATTTATCATGCCCCTACTGATGTTCCATTTCATTTTTCACTTTCAGCTATAAAGTTAAGGAGCAGTGAGGGGATTAGACACAACCCCATTTCCAAACCAATAGATCGATGATTGGGCCACTTATCAGGTATGAAAGTCTTCTCTTTATGTTTTAAACACCCCCAAAATCCTGGGTATCTAGTGTTTGAATTGAATTTCAGTTATGTTTTCAGTGAAATTCTGTTGAAATGATCTTTATTGTTCATGTTTTTATTTATTTGGGTGATTTTAGGATGATAATTACATATTTCTCTAGAAACACTCCAGATGAAATAAAATTTCTTCATTTCTCACATCCCATGGAAAATAATTTGATACACACATTGAACCACAATCTTTTGGAGAATATTCTTTCACCTTCCATAACCCCTGCTTGAATTACAATCTCTTAGAAACATCCTAAGCTGAATATTCTCATCTGGGGTTCAATTTTCTAGTTTTTAGTATGTATTTGATAAAAAGAGGCTCTTATACATGTTAGTTTTTTCTTTCCAAGGATCTAACATACTACTAGTGTGAAAAAACCCTAAGATTCAGTTTTTTACTCTTTCCTTCCATTGTTTCCTTAACAGTCATTCCATGCAGTTTCAATCATTCTCAAGATCTTATATTAATTTTAGATTCAACAGATTGTGTCCTATTATATGAGATAATATTTAATTTTAATAATTCTAAATGTATCTATTTTTTTTGTATCCACAACACTCATAAGTTTTATCTAATTTGAATTCTACATGCTATTGGTTTACAAGAAACATCTCCTGAGTAAAATCTTCCAACACAGAAATCAAATGAAAAAGAATAATCTATTCATAAAATATAACTTAATATAAGGAATCATCATCAACTTATCCATATCAATGGAGTAAATTGTCTATGTGAGAAAAAAGTAATAATTGACTTTGAATGTCATGACCCATCCTCGGGGCCCGTGTCATGACTACCCCAAGCCCGACTTCCATAGGCCAGGGGATGGAGACTAGCACCAAAGGATTAATACCGATGAAAGGGAAGGGATTAAATTTTAAAATTGTAACACACACACACAGTCTGAACACAATAGGTAGAGGAAAAAACTGAAAATAAACACTGAGTAAAACTGAATACAAAAGTAAGTGTTGAAAGGAAAGGGGCCGGAAATACGATCCCAACAGTAAGTACAACTGAAGATATGTAAACAGAGACTACTAAGTCATCCTCTAGGAATCCCACCTGAAGGGTAGGTACATATAGCCTTCTTAGCACCTCAGGTCCGTCCGCTCTCTCCATGTACGCCTCGCCAAGTGGTACACCTCTGGGTACCGTCCAGCTCCACAACACTCTGCCTCGATCAGTGTTGTCTGTTGTCTGCAGCCAACACAACGAAGTGTGGGCATCGGCCATGAATGGGTGAGTATAACGATACTCAGTGGGGACCCCGAGACCCCCGAAGGTCTCACAGAATCCATGAAGTATAAACAACTAAAGAAAAGATACAATCACGAAGTATCAACCAACCCTACATAGATATATACCCATACATATACCTAAGTTATCAATTACAGTTCAGCTCCAAATATCGAGACCAAGCACAACCCAGTACACACAGGAAAGTAAAACCAATCACATAATTGATAATGATTGAAAGTCAATACTCATATCACATAGGTAAACATATTTCGTATAGCAATAGAGATGATCAGTTGTAGTCACTGATTTAGCTAAGCTGTCGAACCCACGTAGGATCCAAGTACAGAAGTCGTCAATGTCGAACCCACGTAGGATCCAAGTATAGTAGTCATTGCTGCTGAACCCATGTAGGATCCCAGTAAAGTAGACATCACTACCGAACCCACATAGGATCCAAGTACAGTAGTCATCGCTGCCGAACCCACGTAGGATCCCAATACAGTAGTCGTTGCAGTCGCAGCCAGCTTGAGGGTTCCCGCACACAACACGCTCGATTTTGGGAGGGTCCGCTCCACGAGAAAAGGGGTCATTACATCAACTATCACTAAGTCCAGAGTTTATGTACCCCTAATCTCTGTATCATCAAAAGGAACTTGGCACGACAGATGACACGTCAATCAGACGCCCGGTCTGAGAGTTATTGGCTTTTCTGTTCCAAGGGCCAGGTTGGAATTATGCTGGTTCCAAACCCGAACATTTTACAAATTTTTCCAAAGTTCACTTATAGTATCAAAAATGGTCTGCCTCGTTGATAGGGTCTTAGTGCCACAGATGGGGTGCCAATCGGACACGCGATCTAAAAGACATTCGCGTTTAAGTGGAACGGGCCCGACCCATCAAGCCCAGTGGGTTGGCGGGTCGACCCGACCCGGTTTGGTGGATCAGACCCATCTGGGGGTCAGCCAGGCCCGGTTGAGTGCATACCACCTAGGGACCCAACTCGGTGGGTCCGACCTAGTTAGGGGGTCATCCCGGCCCGGTGGGGCATGACCCACCCGCAGACCCGGCCCTGGTCACATGCTAGTTTCGTTCGCTCGGTGGTGCCACGTGGCACCGCCCCTCCTTGCTTCCTAGATGACTGAAGCTGGCCGGTTTGTCCGGTGTGATCAGCCCGTGGTTGCAGGCCACCGTTCCTCCTCACGCGGTGCCAAGCTGCACCATGGTTCCCCTTAGCCCGGCAGGCAGGCGGACGACCGGTTCGTCCGCCGAGCAGCCCGTGGAAGTGGGCCACATCTCCTTCGGCACGCGGTTCCAAGAGGGATCCACGGTCTCATTCCAGGCCAGCCTTAGCTGGACGACTCATCTAGAAAGCGGCCCGCATAGTAGGCCGTGGTCTTCCCGCAGCGCGGCGCTAAGGAGGCATCGCGGTCCTCCAGCCCGACTAGCTACGGCCGATCGGTTTTCATCGTCCGAGCGGCCCATAGTTATGGGTTGTAGTTTTCCTTCATGCAGACAGTGCATGACCACCTCTTCTACCATCCACCACAGACCGCATGGCCATGACCCCTTCCTTCCTCCGGCGTGGTGAGACGACATCACACCCCACCGGTTCTGCCACCATCAACAACTCAAGAGAAAACAACAGAGGGTCATCAGGCCATGTTTGTTCGGCCCATGCCCTCTGTGTAAGGTGGTAACAAATGGCTAACATCAAACCATATAAAAACAAATAATGAGGATTTAATTTAAACAAGAAAAAAACCTACCTCAATTCATGGTATGTTGTCGTATTTATGAAAATCGGCGTCGTGGATGATGGTGTCATGGAAGACTGTGGCATTCCGTCAACGTCAGAGGAAGAGTTGCTGTTGTTGGCGACGTTCCTCACAAGTGGTGTCTTCTCCCTTGACATGGTGGAATAAGAATGAAGAAGAAGACGATCAAGGCCTTGTGTTCTTCATTGGAGAGGGTAAACATTCATCGTGGGAATAAGGCCTTCTCTATTTTCCAAGGCTTCACCAACACAACATGTGCCAACCCCAAAAATAATAGCGTTGGCTATTATTTTATCATTAACATGAATTTCAAATTAATTCAAAAGGTTGAGCCAAATAATTAATGGTTCATTAATTGGGAGCGTGTTGGCAGATTAATGGGGGAGGATGGAATATGGAGAGTTTAAGAAATTAAGATGAGATGTGTCAAATTTATTAAAGGGAGTTAATGTGAAGTTTAAGGGAAAGTTGAGGGATTTGAGCTCATGTGGGCCCCCAACCTAGTTATATCCTCTCATGGGTGGTTATGTGGGGTGTGGGCCCCACCTCCAACTTCCATTTGGAGAAAATAACCACCGTTTAACAAAAATTTTGTAACACATAATTTTTATTAAATTTATATGGAATCCCCAAGATTAACATCTCCTCCCAAGAAAACACAACTATGGTAAAGGTCCCCTTAGGTGAATACCGGCATTGCGATTTCATCGTTGTCCTCAGATTTCAATTTTGAGTAACAGTTTAAAAGATAGAAAAACCCACACGTACGTTTACTAAAAATACCCGAAACAAATTTCATCAATTGATTCTGGGCACACTGGGCCTCAGAATCAAGCGTCTTCAAGAAACTATGGACTTGTAAAATTCCAAATAATTGAAGAAAAAAAATTCCTTGAAATTTCCAGGTCTTTACATTGAATCCAATCAAGTCTTTCCTACCATGTTTTGAAGATTAATTCAACCTCCATGCTTCATTATCATTTTTCAAATTTTTCCTAGACCATAGTAGCCTTCTAACATTAATTTAATTGAAATATACCTAAATACTCTTCTAAAATTTCGATTTCTTTCCTTTTTAAAAACACCGTGGATTTTATCTCCACTTAATCTATACATTGTTTCAATTACTTTTTAAATACATAATAACATAAATGGAGAGAGGGCTACCCTTGAAACATCCTCAAGTTGAGGAGTGTGGCTAGAATTTATGATCCACCCCTTTTCTTCAATTATAACCCCTTCTTTCAAAACCCTTTTTAGTGGTATTTCATTTATGGATACCACTTGAGAAACAATCTATCCAATTTTGAATGTTTCCATCACACATCTCCTCTATCTTATAATTTCCATTCAATGTGTAATTGATACCATTTATAAAATGGTACCTTTTCTTTTAGATTATGTAACTAAATCCAATAATACACATCTCCATATTTATCACCAAATTTATCTTTCTTCATCTATTATTCAAATGTGGTTATGCCCATTTATTTCTTGTTGACATGTAGATAACCTCATCCTCAATATTCTATTTTTTTCTTCATTATCCATGATGGGTTCTCTAAATAATCATCCATTGGTGTTCTGTGCACACGATTATTTTTCAATGCAACATATTTCATTTTCATGAAAAAATGATTCCTCCTTTACAAAGGAACTATAGTTTTCTTTTTATCACATTTACTACTTCTACAATATCATTCCTTATAAAGAAAGTGACTATAAATAAATTATCTCTAAAATAAGTCACACCTCATTTATTATCAATACCATGAAATAATTTGTATTATAATCTACACAAAAATATAGTATTTATGTATGTGTAATACAATTTTTTTCTATAATCTATTTGTGTATTCTATGTAAAAATTTGTTTGTGCAATCTTTGTGAAATATCGGTGCGTCCAATATGTGTCTATAATCTTAGTGTGTAATTTATGGCTATAAACCTTGTGTGTAATTTGTGTCTATAAGCACTGTGTGTATGTTTAGTGTGTAATCTTAGTGTTTGATCTATTTATACAATCTATGTCTATGTGTGAAAAATGTGTGTAATATTTAGTGTAAACTATGTTTGTGTGTTCAGTGTGTAACCAAATTGTGTAATTTGTATGTGCAATCTATGTCTATGTGTGTGAATGATGTGTAAACTCAGTGTGTGAAATCTGTGTCTATATGTGCAATTTACGTGTAATCTTTGTGTGCAATATATGTCTATAAACTCATAAAATCAGTGTGTAATCTGTGTCTATAAACTCCGTGTGTGATTGGTGTCTATAAATTCTACAGGAAAACTCATCATGTAATATCTGGGTGCAATTTATCTCTCTGTTTTTAAACAGTGTTTAGGAATCCCGAGTCTCACAACCTAAACACTATTCACTCTAAATTAATGTTGCTGATTCTATTTACTAGAATCATTATAATTTAAAACCAATATTTCAACATTATCTTTTTCTTTATTTTTTTTCTTTTTATGACATTTTTTCATCCTATAATTTTATTTAACTCTTTATGTAGGATATATGACTCTCAGAATGTTTTTTCAATGAACCCCTTAAATCATACTGGCACCATACTATTTAACCCAAACTGGAGTTATTGTTCGATGCATTAGTTTGTCTTTTCATGGATGGTTCAGAGTTCATTGTTCTTGATCTTTCTATATTGGTATGATATTAATTGCATTTGTGTTTGGGAAATGAAAATATGGGTCCTACTAAAATGATGGAGTAGGTTTAGTACCCATCATCATTTAAATCCTATATTTAGTTTCTAGTTCACTGGACTGAATGTCCAGATATGGAACCCAATTTTGGGTTCTTTGTGTATGGCTATAAAGGCAATTCTCACATTAGCAGAAATGGAGTTTTAGTTTTAGTGGGCATGCCACTGGTTTTGGATTGGGATAATGCTGACTTGAATATGGGTTGTGAGGTGTATCTTTTATCCAATTGCCTGTTCTTGGAGCAATGCTGTTTTTTTCTTAGTAGGATTGCTAGTTCAGGTCATCCAGGCTACACCATGAAGGGGATTTCATGGAAGTAGGATATGTTAACATCCAATCATATCTTTGATAAAATAATGAAGGGGTTTAACTTTGTTGATGTCATGCTTATTGGAGACGACATGTTTGTTTCAATAGAAATATATAAACTCTTAGTTCTCTGCATGAACTGTTGATTTCTGGATAATGGCCTTGAGATACTACAGGCTATAGTTTGTGGCCGATTTGCGATGAACTGTAATAGGATTATGAGTTTCTATCTCACTAGAGTAGTTTCTGGTGGCTGAAGTCTATGATAGGTAGTTCAAGAAGGACTAAAGATGAAAGATTATCACTTTAACTGAATTTTTTAAAGGGGAATTAATCCGAATAGGTGGTGAGATGAGCTAAAGAGAGGTAATGAATTTATAATGAGCCAATTGAATCTACCACATGATGCTGTCACATGAAAAATTAAAATCTAAATGAAAGGTAAATTATATCTTGTGTTTTTATTTTTGGTTATGTGTGGTCACTAGTAATCTTCTTTATAAGGTCACTGGTTATTTTCAGTTTTTCGTCACTAGTTATCTTTATATCATGCATTATAAAAATTTTTGTGGTCACTATCACTGGTTATATCATATTTTTGTAGCCACTAGTTTGATTATCTTCTAGTTGGTATCATGCATTATTATTTTTATATCCCATGCCTAGATGAAAACTCTTTTCAAAGTCTAATGTTTAGGTTCTCAACATGTTGCTTATCATGGAATCCCTCTAAAGTTGAGGGAGATGATGTCAGGTGCTTCTTCAAACTTATAAGGGTGTTCCACCATGAAGGGATGGTAATGTTATGTGTGCTTTAATCCACTAAAACATTCGATATCTTGTGTGAAGTTCTGGTTATTCCAAAAATAGTTTCTTTTGTGGCTATTTCACATTAGGCAGAGCACAGAGCTCCAAGTCAGGTCCACTATAGGCTGCTTCATTACTACTACTTCCTACTAAGCATTTTAGTATTTTTTTGCAGTGGAATGGTGATAACATTATAGGTTAGTAAGGTACATTTTGTAGACTATGAATAGTCTATGTCAAATGCATTACTCATGTCAAGATACCTTCTTATGTTTCTTACTTTTAGATTTCTAGGAACACATTTACCCTATTAGGGTACGGGGTTCATGCTGCCACTGATCACTCATTAATGATCAAGTTTCTGATCAGAACAGGTATTGTTGTGATCTTGTTAAGTTTCCAATGATTCCTAACAAACCATATAGTAATTTTATAGAACCTATTTTGTAGACTATCATTACTACTTCTTCTCAGTGCACATTTTAGTATTTTTTTGTGGTGGATTGGTGCTAACATTAGAGGTTAATAGGGTATATTTTTTATACTATCAATGGTTCGTGTAATATTTATTACTAATGTCAAGATACTTTCTTATGTTTGTTACTTTTTGATTTCTGGGAACATGTTTAACCTATTAGGGTAGGAGTTCATGCTTCCATTGTGCACTCATTGAAGATCCAGTTTCTAGTCAGATCAGGTATTGTTGTGATCTCGTTAAGATTCTACTGATTCATATTTGACCCTGTAGTAATTTTATAGAACCTATTTAAAATTTCTATATTAATTATGGGAAATGAAGTTGAGTTTGAGTATATGATAGTTTATACACATCGATATTTTTTCAAGTGTGAGATAAAGTACGAACCGCTTCCATCCCTATGTGTATGAAAGGGGACTTACATGAGTGGTGAACCACGACAGTGAGAGGCCTATTCTATCCAAAAATACATGTGCAGGAAAGGGACCCACAAAAAATGTAATGATAAGGGATATGTTTTCTGTGGAATGAAAATGAAATCCATCTCACAAATGTATACTACCACCCACAAGTAAATGAAAAGAGACATGAAAGAAAAGGGACCAAAGGGATCAGTTTACATATGTGGATCCCATCGCTAGTGTAAACTAGGATAGTGAAAACTGATGTATTAGAGGAACATATTACAAATGAATATGTTTTTAAATTATTTTGGAATATTTTTTTAGATAGAGCCCTAGTTTATTAGAGTTTCATATTATTTGATGTATGAGAGAAAGATATTGCAAATGAACTTGTTTTTAAATTATGTTTATTTTTTTTCAAAAAAATATTATGTTTTTTTGGAGTTTCATATAATCTAATTTTATAATTATTATATATTAAATATAATTTAAATTTTTAGTTAAAAATATTGGAATATTCATTCAAAATATTTTATTTAAAAATTTATTTATAAATAAATATTAATTGTTGATATAACTTATGATAATTTCAATACTATTATTGATGGAAAAAATAAATACTGGTAAATAATATTATCAATAGATAAATCCATCGAATGAATATGTTGCTAAATATTTTAACCAATATATATATTATCTGTTGGTATTATTATATTTACAAAAGAACTATTTTATCTCTCACAATAAAATTTAGCAACAATATTTTTACCAAGAATTTAGTTACATGATATTTTTTGTTGATAAAACGCTTTACCAATAGAAAATCTATTTTAACCAAAATATATAACCCAGATAGAAAAACATAATTATTTTTTAGTGTTATATAGACATAGGTAATCAACATCAGTGTGTTTCAATTATAAAAACAGGCATTGGATTTGGTTTTCAAGTCAGATAAGGTTGGTATACATCTAATTTTTTTTTAATGTATTTGGTAGCCTCAGAAATGGGTAATAGTGATATAAATGAATGGTAGAACACTTATTTTCAAAAGGATGTGTTGAAAGGGTTAGACCCATTTTTATGGTTGGATGGTAGAGAATATAAATCTTATTAAACACTGGTTTCACTACAACTGTTGGAATTATACATTCTTTTTGATGGCGAGCCATCAAGAAGCGGGGTATTTTGTATACTTAGAGGTTGTGAAAACAAAACCAATGAACATTTTGAATGGTTTTAATCAAAATACATATGACATTTTACTCAAAGGAGACATTGGCAGAATAGTTGAAGCCATGAAAATTCGAGTTGAGTATAATCTTTTTGGACTATAAGGTCCTTTCCTAGAAGGTATATTTTTTAAAGCTTCCATAAATTCCATAGGTGATATGGGGTGGATATCAATTCAACCAAGTGTTTTTAACCCATATAAATTTAAGGAATACTGACTATGGGGCTCTAGTCACCCAATGTCTAGAAGGGGATACAATATATTTTATTGAAAACAAATGGTTGTAGGAGTGGTGGTTGTCTCCAGTCAAGGGAAAAAGTAGAAGTGTTTCGTGATCCTAGTTCATCTAAATGAATCATCGAGGATTAGACAAATAAAATAAGAATATGTATCATAAATCATGGGAATCATGTTATGCGATTCATAATTATGGTTTAAGGTGGAAACATTTTATAGATTTTGAAGAATTATTTAGAAGGTTAGTTCCATATTATAAAAGAATATTACCATAAGATGGAGTTATTCACATGGTTTTCATGTGGATATGGAAGAGTGAAGGGAGAATCAAAATGTGTATATGTTAGGGGATCACAAAAGATCCATTGTAAAACTAATTACATTATTTAAAAAAATTGGCACGCTAGTATAGGTGTTGTCCCTGAAACCGAAAATATAAGGAGAATAAAACACTTTGTCATGATGATCCATGAATTATGAAGTGGATTTTCTGAGGCTATAATATACGAGATGTTGTGGATTGATGGGTTTTTTGAAATATATGCTAGGTTATATAGTCACTTCTTTTAGGAGACCGGATTGGAACCCCATAATGGTGTCATACAACATATATCCATTTGGTCGAATTCATTTATTGGATTTATAGGGAATACATTTAGTTGAAACATACCCCAAGGATGTTTTCATATTGAAAATTCCAAAAATTGAAGATTATGATGTTTTTGGTTCAGGATTATACATGTTTCAAGGATACTTCATTATGTTTGATGAAGAAACTTCCAAAGATAATCAATTGTGTGGGGAAAAAGTTTTCATGAGAAAATCTGTTATTGTTGCCTCCTGACTGGGAAGACATAAAATACTAATCATTATATATAAAATATGAGAACAATAATTAACTAGATTTAGGTCAGGATTTAGTGATCCTAGGGTTATGTCTCTTTTTAACTTATTAGATAGTATATGTGAACTGGTCTAATAGATGTGCAGAATTGTGAAGATGATCTCAATCCATCCCCAATTATTTAATTTTTCCTAGGCCCTCCCATGGTTCAGACAGAGTAATAACCTAGATAGACTATAATATATGAATTAGTTGGATGATGTAAGGTCTATGGGTTATCCCCATGGACTGTTAAAGTGTCCGAGCATCAAGGAATCTCCACATTGGAACAATTTCACCCACAAACAATTAATTAAAACATCACAAACAAATAAATACAATTTTGGAATGACACATCTGTATTTTAGACATCCACATTAAAGGAAAATAAAATAAATAGAAGAAAATTGGATTATGGTTAATAAATGGAAAAAAATTAATTAATCTCTCCACTACCTCGATATCCCCTCTATAAAGAAAACCATGTAGCAGCATCCGATTCCCTTCTGGACCCCTTTACATAATATAACAACCCTTCATTTTTGGAATTCAGTAAATGTCCTATGTGGATGGACCGATGAGGAAAATAAAATAAAAACTATACTTTAATATATGCATCTCCTATGAGTAGACAAGTCACCACCCATCATATAAGAATCACAATGCCCCATGGGTCAAATCATGTACCTATAAGAAAGGGGGAAACAAATCCAAGTTTTATAATGATATTATTAAATAGTACATTCATATTAATTAATAATTACTCTTTATATTGATTGTAAGTAATAAGTTTGGATCATGTTTGAACTTAGTTTGGTTTTGATCAACACAAGTTAGTTTGGGACATTTTCATTAGATTTAGTTCATATTTTTTTGTTTAAATTATCTTGGGAAATATAAATTATTTGGGTACTAATTAATTTAGTTTGATTACATTTGGTTCATATCATTTTGGTTTATTTCATTTTACCTCATGTCAGTTTCAATCATATAGATTTGAATTCATTATATTTGGTCCAATTTGATTCATCATTTATAATATCAGATTAGTTTAGTTTAGATTATTTTAACTTCGTCTTGTTTAGTTTCATTAAATTATTTTCTATTTGAAATATATTTTCTTGATTTTGATCATTCTAGATCTATTTTAGTTGATTTTATTTACATGTATTCTAGAAAGGTTTAGTTAGTTTGTGATTTTTTTAAAAAAAATTGTTTTATTCTATTTTTTATTTGGTTTTATTCTATCCATTATGTGTTTGTATAGTGACACATTATTTATTTCAACTAATTTTGGATTTACTCTTGAAAATATTATTTTCTTTGGTTGCTGTAGTCCATCTTGGTTCATTTTTTTGGGTGAAATTTTAATTGGGGCAGGTCAGGATAGGTCTAATTGAGGCAGGTCATGGGTTATTTTACACTGTTACGACCTAAGAAGAAATGACATAAATATTGTTTCTAATATAAAAGGTTGTATAATGTACCCTTTCATTATTTGGATGAACAGAAGAAACATATCACCTTTGGTGATATGGGGTATCTATATAGGTACAATAGAAATGTTCATGTGAAAATATAGATTTAGGAGTGAGATTAAAAATGGGAATCATGTTGTATAATCTAATGGATGATAATTTTGTGGTATGTTTGGTTTTTTATATATTATTGGGAGATATTTTGACTAGGGAAATGATGTTTAAGATTATATATATCTTTTGTGTAGAGTATTCCAATTACCTTAAATTCTAGTGTGAGTTTCATGTGATGGTTTCTAGTTTATGTCAAGCTAGGATAATGTATAGTGGTTTTCATGTAATTTTGAAATTTTGATGCATTAGTATTGATAAAATAATTATATGAGAAGTATTATGGTGAATCAATCTCCTTTAGTTCCATTATAGTATAATTATTATGATTGGTAAATTATGATGAATGTATAGGGTATCATTTGAACAAGCTCAGGAAGTTAACAACTGTGGTGTTTCTTTGAATATAAAAATATTATATAAAGTGAGTTATATATTGTTCTTAAGTAGACATTAGATTTTTAATTTAGTCAATGATATTTCGAAAAATTCATTTACTTGGGTAATCAATGAAAGGTAGTTATAGTGAACAATCCATGACCACCCCAAAATTTGATGAATGTTAAATTCCATGAATGGAGAGAGATAACCATTGTAGTAAATGATATTTTAGATTATATAGTGATATATATAAAATAAAATACAGTATACCATGATCAAGAATAATTGTAGAATGGCTTTATCTAGTATAGTGCTGAGAAAAAATAGCATTATCAGATCCCTTTAGAGAATTGGGTTACTAGAGGTGTGCAATAGTGTTTCTGGAGAATGAGAATTTATATATTGGTTTGTATGTAATGCGTCATGTGGAAGAGTATTGGTGTAATATGAAAATATAATGGTACTCAATAAAATGGGAGCAAAATGAATTTGAATGATTGTACTTTAGACCAGGGGAGGAAATATTTTTCAATTCATGGGATGCTTAAATAGAGATTTTAGAGGTATAAATATTGGTACAGAAATCTAGATTGATATTTTGGGTATTATGGAGTTAAAATCCATTAAGTGGGTTACAAAAAAAACACTTGAAGCATAATTAGATACTATTGGCAGTCTGGTATGTTTGAGGTATAATTGTACAACTAGTTTTTCTAGTTGGAGATCAATGACAGATAATACGGATCTTTCTAGGGGATCACTACAAATATAATGGAGATCCCAACCACAGATTTATTTATAGGTATTATAGTCATTTATGGAAATATTTTTATAAATTTTTGGATCCATTGTTCTTTCCCTCTATTTCCACAAGAAATGGATACCCACCCACTATTTTCCCTCTTCCCACATTATCTTGGACTCCCTCTAGACTTCACTTCCATCATCCAATTGAAGAAATTTATCTAGGTACAATATCTATGAAACAAGTATAAGATAAGACCTAATATATTTATCATTATTTTTATCATCATGTATGTGATCGAGATAAATTTTATAATTTTGTAATTATTGTAATATTTATTGAATTATCCCAAATGAGGATAAAATTGTTGATGAAAATGGATGAGCTAGGTCATAATGTTATAATGAAGGTGGATAATAACATATTATGAAATTTACTATTTTTGTGTGTGTTTGATTTGGTTTATTACATGTGTGTTAGGGATAGGAGACCTTAAATGATACCATGAGGGTTCGAATTTGAGTGATAGATTAAGTAGACCATATTAGGACAGAAATAGACATTTCCTACATGGTTGGTTAATTCTAGGATTAATGTATATCCATTTTTCCATGTAATTTTTTTAACTTACATATGACGAAATATAAATAGATGATCGGGTGAAATATAAAACATTATAGATCTTGGGTGGTCACTTGTGGGCTAGTTAGAGGGGTCAAGTGAGTGTGCACCTTGTAATTATTGGTTTAGTCATAGGTTCATCTTTTGGGTTTTTTTAGTAAAAGTGTGGAAAAATTACATAGACCATTAAATATCTTTAAATGGAAAAAATATGTGTGGGTAATGGGATTATCTATGAAAACTGTTGTGAGGCTTAGTATAACCATGTGATATGACCATATTAATGAATATTTGTGGGTTAACACATAGAGGATGGATTAACAAAACCCAATGTGTTAAAAATGATTGTGTGAAATAGAATTACTAATTATTTTATGAACTATTTGATATCAAAGATATTTAAGAGTTTGAGTATGGTCTTAGGTGACCAAATGTGGTTATCTAACAAGTGTATCATTCGGTCAATAATTGGATCACCCAAAAATATAGTGTCCCTTGAGTTTAAAAAAATTATTAAGAAGATTATAGAACAAATCCCACCAATAAAAAATCCTATTGAAAAAATTGACTTAAAGATACCCAAACATCCTAGAATGATAACCTTTAATAGTAGGCTATACGGAAAATAGATACATAGTATACTAAGACATCATTTTTTAAACATGTAATAAGGAAAATGTATTTCAAAATTATAAAAACAATTTTTTACACAGGCATGTTAAAAGAATTTAAATAACTATTACCTCCAAAAGAAGTCATTGCACGACATGAATAATAAAACTAGTGAATGTGGAAAAAACCGACGGTTGTTGGATGTAAAATTATTTTCAATAACTATCAAAAAATAAAAGAAAGTTAAATTAATTTCAATAATTTTTAAATTAATAGAAATTCATCACAAGGAACCTATAATGAAATATGGCCCTCTTATGATAGATTTTAAAGGAAAAAATAAGAGTAGAATGGGGAAAATTGGAAGAAAAGTTTAGTAGGGAGGAGGGAAGGGGTGATAGACAATATTGAATGTGAAAAAAAATAAGAAAACAAATTGAAATATGTCAGTAAAACATTTCATATGTGCATGTTTTATTAACTTTAATAAATCTTACCTACATATGAAGTTATTTCAAATTTGAAACAAATAACTTCAATACTGATATGAATGATTTGTAAGTAAAAAAACCTAGAACAAGAAAAAAGAGAATTAATTTTCTAGGAAAATAAGTTACCAACAAAATAGAAAAAACCACGAAAATAAGTTACAAACAAATTAGAAAAAACATAGAAAAAATGGTTCAAACATATTTTAAAATACATTAATAAAATATTCACAGGTTAAAACGGAAAGAACCATCTTATAGAATATAGAGAATTTTTTAATTTATATCCAAGAAGGAATTAACATTTACTATGATAAGTGATAGGTTTTATAAGTTTTCATGAACAATTGAAATTCATATCATAATTTTTTACAGAGATCTCATAGTGAAAACATTAAATCTAGATTATATACATTTCTATATTTCAATAAACAACAATTTTTAAATTCCTAAATCTAATTTGTAATAGTACAAATATTAAAATTTAAAGACATTACTTCAAACATAAATTGATTCATAATAGTAAGCAATGTAAATTTTATGTTGTGTGTGTTAAAGCATATATATAAGAAATTGAAATATAATAAACACACACTAATAGGTTGAAGGTGTTTTATTTATTTAATAATGTTTATAAGAATTAGCATAATATGATAAGAATATACAAACTCCACCCCTTACCCCTCTCCTATATCTTGTTCCTTCACTATAAAAAAATACCTTCATTATCACAATCATAAAATGAAACATTTATTACAAAGTAAAGACATTATCAAATACATGACATTATAATTTGAATCTATTCATTCATCAATGCATCAAAAACAATTTTATAATGCCCTAAATATTTTGTTGCGTCAACCTACAGAGAATATTGGGGAAAAGATGGTTGTATGAGGTCAATGTGAAAAAATTTAAAATATAAAACATGGAGAAATATAAATATATAATTTTAAGAATGTTATTAATTGTTTTCTAAAATTTTATTATAAAATTGTGAAACATTATAGAAAATCATGGGTTTTTTAAAAAGATGAATTAATCATACATTACAGATTTTTTGTATTGAAATAAAACTATAATTATGTTTTTTAATTTACTATATATTATATTTTTTAAATCTATAACTATATATACCTTATTGTCTACAGACATTTCAGTAACTATAAATTGATAGTGGAAGCATTAATTTCTTTACTAAAATAACTACATGTTTTTGATGTCTATATAAAGAAAAAAATAAAAATAGTTTTCATTGAGGAACTTATTAAATAATTACAAGTAATCATAAATCAGAGGAAAACCCAATATTTTAATGATAATTATAACAATATATCACTACCTTGTTAGCCTACCTTATTTCTCTTTCAATCTCATGCACAAAAAATTCATTCCCAGATGATGAACCTGCTATTTCAAAGATAATAAAAACAAGGGATTAAAAAATTTAAAATGTATAACATTATTAATAGGTAATATTTATTCTAGGTTTATTAATGGAAAGTACATAGATTTAAAAAAAATATCTTGTATAATAATTAACATAAATTTCATGCATATTGAATATAAACTGCACTTTCATTACTTGATAATGCATACATAAAAAATTTTAAACTTACTCAAGAAAATAGAAATTAAATTAATATAAATTAAAATGTAAACTATAATAATTTTGGAAATTCATTACAAGATAATTAAATATAAACATCAAGATAATATTCAATTTAATGTGTTGTTTAAATGGAAATATAAATTTAAATGTAAACTCTAATTTTAGTGCAGTAGAAACTGCAATATTGCATTAAAATATAAAATGAAATATAAAATTTGTTTTCAGATCATGACAATGCATAAAATGGGAAACAATATGTATATTAAAGAAACATACATTTTGAAAAAACTGGACTTAATAATCCTGTCAACAATAATCTATGTAATTTAGGAAAATATAAGAATTAAAATAAGAGAATAATGAAACAAAACATTTATATGGTAGGGAGAACCGATATAGGTGAACTTGTTTAGAAATATCAAACACTTTACACACAAAAAAATCCTTGTTCACCATTCTGAAAGTAATAATCATGGAAAATAATTGGAAACGGAAATATATCATGGACTCCAAAACATACCAAAATCTTTGTAAAAAACATACCTATGATAGATTAATGGAAACTGACAGCTGGTAGATAGGGAGCTAGAGGTAGAGAGGTGGAGAAGCTGAGTTGGATGCAAGGAGGTGAGGGATCTAATGTAGAGATAGAGGTGGAGGTAGATGCTAGGAGGTAGAGAATGATGCTAATAGGCAGAGGCCTGGTGGCGGAGGTAGGGAGGAAAAGGTTGGGTGGAGAAGGTGATTGTGGACATAGAGGTAGGAAGGCAGAGGGAGGCAGGGGATGGGAGGAAGAGGCTAGGAGGTTGAGGTGAAGGTGGAGGCTGGGAGGTCAATGTGGAGGTGGAGGTGGAGGCTGGGAGGTTGAGGTGGAGATGGAGGCTGGGAGGTTGAGGTCAAGGTATAGGCGGGGAGGGGAGGGGAGGGGAGGAAGGGGAGGCCAGAGCTCATAGGAGGGGAGATTAGGGCTCGTGACAGTGGTAGGGAGAGGAGGAGCCCGAGCTAGGATAGATTTGTAAGGGGATATACCATAGTTTTTAAAAAAAACAATAAGTATATGATTAAACAAATGGTTTATACACATGGATTCTCTAAACTATGGGTATATATTTTTTGGCATAGAGCCATTTCCAGTAGTGTTTATATTGAGAAATAGACAATGGATAAATTATATTAAAACATATAAATTCACAGGTTTGGTAATGTATATCATATATGATTATTCCATTAAATGATCATATTTTCCCTTTTATTTTTTTTCATATTTTTAAAATTACTATCCCTAACTTTCCCATTATTTTAGTCAATGTTAGGGAATATGAGGAATCGAGTACATGACCAATGTGATAAGAAATTTAATGGATTCCCAAATGCTGTACCTAACCTAATGTGAGTAAGATTCAAGAACAACTTGACAATACTTACATAATTAACTCATATTATATACATAAACATGAATCAGGGGAAAAACACCCCCATAAGAATGATCATGTAGCAAGTGAGACCTCTATGTTAAAAGGCCTCTGAATTGTTTTGGATATTATAATCCTTTAATCATGGAACACTTTATCAAATCCACAAAAAATATTTTCTCAATCCTGGAATACTTAGATCAATAGAAGGGAGTCTTGACTATTTAACATATAGAGGGTTAAATTGATCGAAGGAGGACATTGATAAAAAATAAAAAGCCAGAGGAGGTGATCAATGTGATGTTGTGGAAATAATTCTTGAATTATTTCTATAAATATTTTCCTCACGCTCTCTAATTGAATATAGGGAGGGAATTCCATTGTATCAAAGAAAAAGGATGATGAATTTATTGGGGGAATATGAGGAAATGTTTACAAGACATTCACGATACACCTAATACATTTTCATTTTCCTCAAAAGTAAATTTTACCACTCCATTAGTGGTATAAATCTGAGTTTATTCAAATATTTGATGATTCGATACTTTGAAATCTATGAGAAAATTGTCTGATGTTCACTTAAAAATTTGAAATGGATATTAGATAATCACATGAGTCTAATGTGTTAATATATAAGAAGTGGATACTTTATATTAATTATGGTGGTGTAGTGGATAAATATCATGGGGAAATAAAATAAAATATCCCACTTATCAAAATTTTGGGAAGAAACAACCAAAAAAATTCATGAAGGGGACAAGGAAATAATATAGTATTGGGCAAGAAGAGCATGTAGCTAGTGAGTACCATTGGAAGAAACCCACCAATGTTATAGAAGAAAGGACGGTTGTAGTCAAACCTCAGCCTGGTTTCCAATGTTTCATCTATAATGAATAATGACACTTTGTAAATCTACGCACTAAAAAAAGGTCTATTAAAGATAACTATCACCAACTACCTATATGTCATACAGAGAAAGGGAGAGATTATACCATTACTATTATTTAGGTTTATCATGATAATGATGTAGTGGTAGTTATACTATTTATTTATTCAGTGATAAAAATATTACTTTTTATTCATATTATATACACTCTTTTATATCACACACATTTAGTTGAACTATTCAAACACCACAATAAAACATGTAAGTGGTTCAATATGTGAGATTTAAAAATGGAGAAATTATGTTATCCCAGGAATATAACTTCGCCCAATCCATATTTTTGGGTAGATCTTCCCAGATAACCTTATGGTACTCTCTTACAAGAATTTGATACAAATATGGGAATGTATTGAATATATTTATTTAGGTCCCATATAAATTTCCTAGATAAGGAAATCAACATCTGTATTTTACACCACCCTCTGATTATATATAAGTACAATGAGGATTATAAATCACATTTGGTATAATAATCTCAAGAATAGATATTATTTCCTTTTGAGTAAGAATATCTAGCTCAAATTATTGAGAATAAGGAAAAGATCATCCTTGATGACATGCACATTATATGGTAATATGGTGATGTTTTTCCTAAATAATTTAATGGTATTTATCCAATCCATGAGGTTTATTTCCAAATTGATCTTATAACTAGATATTTTTTCAATATCCAAGACTCCATATATAATGGAAAATATTTAACATGAAGAGCTGACAAAGAAAATATAGGATAATCTAGATAAAGGGTTTATACTCCCATGTGATTTACCATGGGGTGAACAGATCCACTTTATCAAGAATAAGGACGGGTTAATTAACCTCTACATTGATTATCATGAGCTCAACAAGATCAAGATAAAGAACAATTATCATGTACCACAGATTGATGACTTGTTTGATCAGCTATATAGAGTCCAGTACTTCTATAAGGTTGATCTTCAGTTGGGATATTATCAAATAAAGATGAAGGAGGATATCCACAAGACTACTATTTTTATAAATTATGGTATCTTTGAGTTCATAGTGATACCTTTTGGAATCACTAGTACTCAAAAAATCTTCATGGACTTAATAAACAATGTCTTTAGGGATTACCTCAAAAAATTTGTGGAATCACTGAAAGATGATATTCTTATCTACTCTAAAATCAAGGAGAAACATGAGGAGAATTCGAATTCTATAGTACAAACTTTAAAAAGGAAACGTTATATGAAAATTATAGTAATTGTGAGTTTTAGATGGAGAAAATAAAATTACTAGGGAATGTTATCAATGGTAATGGTATATATGTGGATCCTTCAAAATTAAATGTAGTTAAAGGATGGCCTAGAAGAATATCTATTATAGAGATATTTAGTTTCATTGGATTAGCTGGGTACTATCATTGATTTTCAATAAGATTCTCATGATTTTAAAGCCCAAAAACCAATCATACTCTAAAAGTAGTGATGTTATACTAGACTGATGAATATGAATAAATTGTTTAAAGAGTTAAAGAAGGGGCTAATCACTATACATGTTCTCACAATTACCACCAGTGGGTAAGTATTTGTGATTCACATTGATGAATCCAACAAAGAATTGGTTTTTTTACTCATGAATGATGAAACATTTTTAGCTTATGCCTCCCACCAATTAAATATCCATGGTAATAACTACGCAACACATGATCTAGAGTTAGAGGGAATGATATTTACATTGAATATTTGGTGACATTTTTCTATAGGGAGAAGTTTAAATAATATACAGATTATAAAATTTAGAAATATATATTCCCACAAAATTATCTCAATAAGCATCAATGAAGGTTGTTAAAGATGATCAAGGATTATAATTTTTCAATCCGTTACCATCCTAGAAAGGCGAAATAGACTGGAAGATTCTCTGAGGATCTTACAATGCTATCCATAATGAGGATTGAATGAGATACAATCTTCTTGGACATAAAAATTATGGACATGGTTATAATAAAATCATATTCAACATATCATTGTCAAATAAATTCTCAACCATCAATTCTTGATCGGGTCAAGGAGGCCTAAAAAGATGATTTGGAGTAATATAAAAATTCAGTGAATATTACAAAGTCCAACATTGATATAGATAATGTTATAAGGTTTGGAACCTAAATATATTTCCCATAAAAAATGTAATTTAAGAGGGATGTTCTGTATGATGTGTATAGACCATCATTCTCTATTCATCTAGGAAGCACTAAGATGTATAGTGATTTATAGAAGAACTCTTTGTGGGATAACTTGAAGATTGAGATTTTAGAATTTGTATCTTGATGTTTAGCATGCCGAAAAGTCATGTTTGAAAAATAAAAGCTTGAGGTTATGATGAAACCATTTCCCATACCAGTACGTAAATGTGAAAACATATCCATGGATTTCATCCTAGTACTCCAGAAGACATCTAAAAGATATAAGCCCATCTGGGTGGTAGTCGATCACCTTAAAAATAAGGGCATTTCATTTCTATCATGGAATATTTATCTCTTAAGTAACTTGCTAAGATATACATATGTGAAGTGCACAGAATGAATAGAGTTCCACTCTCCATTTTTTCTGACCAGGATTCGAGGTTTACCTCAATATTCAAGAGAATACTTTTGTAGGAATTGGATATAGAGCTATATTTTAGTATTTCAATCACCATTAAATGAATGGTCTTTCAGAGAGAACCATTAAAAATATAGAGGGCATGTCGAGATATTGTTCAATGGATTTATAAGGATTTTGTGATTTAAAACTTCCCCTAGTGGAGTTCTCATATAATATCTATATCTATTATATAGTTCCAATAGTACCTTATGAGGAGCTGTATGGGAAGGGGTGTTGCACACCAATATACTGGGATGCAGTTAGAGAATAAATACTGATGGGACTTAATCATATCTAAGAGATAAAAGAGAAGGTTTAAACCATTTAGTGTCAAATGAAATAGATGAAAAATTGAATTAAAATATACATAAATAATCATCGACATAACCTAGATTTTCAGTTCAAACATAAGGAAATCATTCATATTTCACCATGGAATAAATTCATGAGGTTTGGGAAGAAGGGAAAACTTAATCTAAGATACATAATCAAATTTTAAATCCTTGATCTTAATGATGTTGTGGCCTATCAAATTTTAATCCCACCTAACCTATCTGAAGTTCATAATGTGTTCCATATATCCATATTAATGAATTATATATCAGACCCCATGCATATAATAAATCTAGAGGTGGTACCTTTGGATAATGATCATTCATATGAGGAGAAGCCCATTAAGATATTATATCCAAGAGAAAAATTTCTTTGTATTAAAACAACTCACCTAGTTTGTGTACTTTAGAGGAACAACAAGTTTGAGGAAGAAACCTAGGAACCATAATAGATAATGAAACATAAGTACCCTTATCCCTTTTAGTGTAAAAACATAAAACTTGTAGGGTGAAATTTTTGAATGGGGAAGAAAATAATGACCCCAAATTTTATAAATGAAATCCTATTTTGAATGAATAAATTCTTTTTGAGGTATTATAGTTGTAGAAAAAACATTAATTAATTTTGTTATTTAGAAAAAATTTTAAAATACCGCCTGAAAAATTTAATGGAGTGTTAATCATCTTAAACATTGATAATATGTACATTATAAAGTGACTAATAAGATTAGTATATATTAAGGGTTATTATAGAGTCAATTTTTCACATACGGAATGATATATGACCTCCACCAGTAGGATCATACCCTATGAATCCCATTTATGAAGGCTTTTGACGTATATGAAATCCCTAATGTTTTCCCTTGAACAATACCATGTTTAAAAAAAATAACTGAAGTATGGACGTATCTGTATAGGGATGAATTTCTAGCTTTTCGAGATCACACACCAAACCATGTTCACTGAACCACCCCATGAAAGAACCACCATTACACACCTTATCCTCAGGTTGTATTCTGGTATAATTAGTGGTTTAATATTTTGACTATAATGGGATGAATTTTTAAATTTACTTATTATTGAAAAAATTATTTTATTTAAACCTTTTTATTATTACTTTATCACTGATTTTGTAATGTGTTTGATAAAATTTGATTTTGACTTAATGAAATCAAAATTATATTTTTGAGAAATATATTGTTTCATTTAAAACACTCATTTTGTAAATTAACTAATTTTTGAAATATTTTTTAAAAATTATTATTATATAATAATTAATCAAATTTAAATAATAATATAATTTAATGAAGTCCAACATAATTTTTATAAGGTTTATAAAGTGATTAATATCATAGAAACTCATATTTTTTTAATAAATATGGATTTTTATTTAAAAGTGAAAACTCTTATACATGTAAAATTATTTTTATAAAATTAATATTATTTTTCAAATCAATGAATCAAAATTTTAAAATGGTGAATATTTCATAATTTTCTATGAATGATGAATTTTGTGATAAAAATAAAATACGGTATAAATATACGATCTATATTATGACATCATAATGACCCCAAAGCGATGTAATAAATTCCATAAAGTCATACAAGAACAAATATATATTTCTCCATTAAAATAATTTGTTTTTTATGTTATTGGATTAACTTTAAAAACCCATAATGAATCCTCCAAAACATAAATTATATTCAATGATTTTAAAACCAATTATTTAAAAATATAACTCACTTCCACACCACTAAGGGTATTATTTGATGGATTTTTTTCTTGGAATTATAAAATATTGAAAAAAATATTCATTGGAATAATCCCTGGTCAAAATACAAGGTATAATCTTTGATTTTGATTATTTTATCATATAGATTCCATAACCTATGTTTTAAAATTAATAAATAATTCCACCCTATTTTTCTATAAATAACCACCCATACTCCCACTCCTATTCCTTAAAAACCCATTGAGCACTAATTTAATATTTATATAACTCTCCAAATCCCATCCCATGTTGTTACCAATATCTTATGTAACTCCACAAATTTTTTTTAAGTTCCCTCTAAAGGTAAGAGACTCTCTCCTCTTCTTTTATTTTAATGAGATTTATTTTTACAAATCAATTTTGATTTCTAATTTTCTATGTTATAAATTGTACTTAAAAATCAGTTTAATATCATTACAAAACCCATGTAATGAGATACCACCTTTCACTCTCATTAACCCCCTATATAAACCCAAATGTACACCCATTATGATACCAAAATTATCCTATGTTTTTCTATGAGAAACATTCATATAATGAATAAATATCCCCATTTACATTGAAGGGTTTTAAACTAGTTGTACTTATCCGTAATTAATTAGGTACATACATGTATTTAATCCCACACTAAATAATTATGAGGTTAAATGTGATTGAAAACGTTTTTATATTGTATGATCTTTGTTGTACACAAATCCATGTACATGATATGATTGATATGGGTGGGCCTGAAATTATATAGCCCCCAATGAATTAGTTAATGTTTTTACCTCTTGAGATACCATGTAATGTGTATGAGAGGTTCTATTAAGAATAATTTGTTATGAATACTTGGTAGTTAACGTTGACCTATGATTATTATCCAATTTTTTAGGTTGATTCCCCATTCCTATGTTTTCTTGATGTGATCATATTATATCATGATTCAATTTTCAAGTTTATGATTCTCACCTATTTTATGTCACCAGGATAATCATCATGACTAAAATGTATGTCATGACTCAACACACTAGGTCCTACTTAGATGATGGTAAAATGAGTGTGAAAATCTAAGCCTTCCTCTAGTCGGCCAGTGACGAGTGATAATCATCAAGTTCGAATAATATTAAAATGGATGGACTTAGCATAAAGTACATGTAAGAACACCTAGAAAAAACTCCATCCAACAATATAGATTTATAATAAATATTAAACATCTATTGCTTATAAAATTCATGTAGTAACCACTAGAAAATACATATCAGAGTACAAAAACATAATAAAAATGATATAAAGGGTTAAAATACATGACCTTCCATAAATACAAGGAGAAACCCATACTAAAAAAAACGTAATGAGTGATGTAGGGGAGATAGATGCTCCAAATCCTAGAGTATAACCACCATACATGGTCAACAACATATCATATTTCTAATCTCCACTGAACTAGGTCCTCCATAGTCAATGATAATATGCATGTTGACTACATAAGACCCAATACATGATTGAAAATATCATGCATGCTTGAGTATATACATACCTAGTAGAAAACCACAAAATCATGAAACACAAAGAATCCAAATGGAGTGGTCATATCATCACAGAAGATTTGTATTCATTAGAATATTTAGAAACAACCAATATCATAATAACCCATATATTTTCAATAAGAATACAAAATAAAGAGATAAAGGGGATCTCTATCTCGATATCCTATCTAAGAATAAGGAGTCAAACTCTAACTACAAAGGTTCATATCTGATGCTCAATATCTCATATATCCGTACATGAAAACCATATGGAGGACCCAAAACTCACCACTACACTCCACATCCCAATGGGAACTATCTCTATTAGATGATCCACACCCTAGTGCATCCGCGGGGTAACACTTGATTGATACATTAACCATTACTTGGTGTGTTAGGGGGTACACTCAGAAGATAGAGGACCCATTCCCTCATGTGTCAGGGTGTACCACTAAGAATATTTATGAATAGAACACTTGTGTATTAATTAAGTACTAATCAGTGGATATATGTCCTATTTTTTGGGTGCATCAGTGTGTACCACTCAGCTGGTAGAGGATCCACTCCTTGGGGTATCAAGAGGTTCCACTCAGTATATAGAGGGCCTCCTCCACAATGTTTTTGGGAGGTACCACAAAGGCTATAGAGGACACAAAACCTGACATGTTAGGGGTGTTCCAGATGATAGATAGATGACCCACACCCTGATGCATTAGGGGGGTACCACTCGACCTTTGCAAAGAGTATGGGGGATGATACCTAGGTGTGATGGGGGATCCAACCCTGGAAAAACTCTAATAATATCTCTAGATCAACATTACCAAATATTCATTTCTAAGAGAATTTACAAACTCATATATCCTTATTTCTTATCTCTAATTCTAAAACTATGGACATAATCATGTTCTACACAGAAAATTGCTCAGGATAAGTGACTTCTGGGCCAAAATTTGAGTGTGGAAAAAGCCTAATGAGCTTATGAGGGGCATCGTTAGTATGATGGGATAAAAAATAAATTCACTAATATATCACTATAAAAATCCATTAATGGACTAATATATAATACCATTGTGATCCTCATGGGAAAACACCGAGGATAGGCTATTTACTTTCCCAAAACAGACACTTGGTGAAAAAAATTCATTTCATCAGATCACACATGAATGAAACTTTATGGGGCTATTCAACATGTTAAAATTAAACATTTGATATTGGTATTGAAATTTATTCCTCAATATTAGGGCTTAAAATCCATATATATATATATCTTTAATCTAATGTTGTATAGAGAAGATACATTGGAAACAAGGTTTAATAATAATAATGATAATATTAGTATTATACTAATTATAATTATAATTTTTTTTGTAATAAATTTATCTATCCAAATTTATTTTACAATATATACATGGGGTTTTGGTTTTTCATCCACCACCATCGTAGTGGGAGGGGAAACTCACCACCAACTGACACTGCAACCGTGTTCAGAAATAACACAATACACCCCACAAGACCCCACTGCTGCTCTAGAAGGCTTCTACCATGGGCTACCCCACTATTACCATAAAAAACTAATTCCTATAATTCTAATCATATCCACTTGAAATATGACTAAAAATATCATACTCTATTCTATACACAACTAACGACTGCTCGATCCATCACTGGTGGTCAGATCCGGACCACCCGATCTGCTCAGGAAATGTCACCTAATGTGCCGCCTCACCTCTTCTCTAATCTATGGGCATAAACCCTCAATATGGACTCTAATACGTTCCTGATCATATATCACACCACATTTAACATATATGACACCATAAATATAAAATATGAAGACATGGTGATGATATTTTGTGCCAAAGATAAAACGTTGAATGACAGTCCACCGAGTATTGTCTAAAACACTGACCAAATGAAATGCTGATAATAATCGGATGTAGAATGAGGAGGGAAATGAATAAAACACAGACATAAGGAATGAAATTAACCCAACTTTCATGTTTTTCTCAATCCTCTTTTATGAAGATAACAAACTAATATAATCATAAAAATAATATCCACATTTGTGTTTTTGGGAAAATAAATTGATATCCGCAAAACATGGGATAAATTCACATAAAAAATGGGATAAATTCACATAAAATATTTCTTATTAAATTAGGGATTGATCATTAGTGAAGAACATGTTTGATAGCAATGGAGAAAAATATCCGCTACATTTGATGTCTATCTCGCAGTTCACCTCGATCCATGTTTCATCATTCCTCAGTCATGATCCCCCAAAAAGAAAAATGATTTATTCTAATTATCTCAGGGTTATGTGGCTAAATATTTAAATACATCATAACAATTTTTTTATTGAGTATTATTTTAGTTTGGGTTATTAAATAAATTAAATTCTTCATTAAATGCACCCACCAATGTCCACTTTCAATAGAACCTCCAATGTTTACCAACCATTTGTAACACCTTGGATAAACCCTGTGTTCTGGAATCAACCATGGATTCATATTTCTGTTCCAAGAAAACATTCACACGTTATTCAATTTTTTCAAAAACAAATCACATGTATGATAGAATATAATTTAAAAATTTATTATATCTACACCGAGCCTCACTGGGCCTTATAGTCTCGCATCATCTCAACATCCAGCTCCAAAAATATTTGTTAAAATATTAAAAATTCATAAACAATAAAAAAGGATCACTACATTCTCCCCACCTTTATGGATTTTTTCCTGAAAAGTATAAGAAATACTTATATAGGTGAATATAATGAGATCTAAACTTCGTTTACCATTCCCATGAGATATCTTAAAGCTTCCTAAGCCATCAAAAAATAGATTCCCAAGGGAAATTCTTGGACATGAAGTGTTTTCTCTTGATAGTTCTCAAGAACCATCAGAAACCTTGATAAAGATAACTCCATCAACAATGTCCAACTCATCCTAGTTGACATCATGCAATGAGCTGTGCACATGTATCATTATATGCAACACATGGAAAACACCGAAACCTAGTCTAACTATGGTCATAGGTTCATGTGGTACAAAACCTCGCTAACCTAACATAGTATCTAGGGAAAAGGTCCACAAATTTTAGAGATATCATGTCACCTTGAAAAAACCTTTATATCCATCAATGAGGAGAGATATCTCATAACACATAATCTCCTTATTAATCATTAAAGGGAATATTTTTTGGTCCACAATGGACTTATAAAATCTTGGGTAGTATGAATCTATCCCTATATTAAATGACCATTTATAAACCCTCACCCAAACCATATATAGGACCAAAAGCACTGGATCCCACTAGCTCTGGAAAGTATAGTGGTGACCTATAGGGCCTCCCTTCTAGGGCCTCAAATGGTGATATACCGATGGTGGAGTGGTAACTGTTTTGATACAAAAAACCTAAATGGTAAATGATCCTCCAATGTATAGCCCATAATTGACATGCGAACCAAAATCATGTTCACCAGAACTCTAATGGTCCACCCTACATTTCCATCTATCTAGGGTAGAATCATTATTCTCAACTAACATCGAGTCCCATAGGCCTCTTGAATTCTCTTCATAATTGTGACATGAAGTATCAAAGTCTAAAATGATTGAGGAAATTCTATCATGATGGATTACCCCCATCACACATAATCCCAAATTCTCCACTACTCTCTACTAATAATAACCTACTAATAGGTGAGATATTAAGATCTTAACTCAAAATCATGCTACAAATTCCCTGAATTCCCTACCAATGTCATAGGACCCCGTACATCCTCACCTTTTCAGGATTTACTAGCAATAGAAGTAAGAATCCTCAATATATCCTCTCATTGCATGAATGGTTTTATCATCCATCCTCAAAAAAGGCTGAAATTCCCCAAAATTCATATAATCCATCAATATATGTATAGTGGATATCAATTCACATAATATTTCACAATAGATATCCCTAAGTTGTTCCTCTTTTTCGTGATGAATAAGCAGAGGGATAACAACCATCAATTATAGGTATGTTTCAAAATCCTCTATTTTAAGGGTTAGCTAAAATTAGGTTAACTAATTGATCACCTCACTCAGTAAAAAGTACAAGAAATCTTTATTGTGACCTTCTAATTCTATATCCACTCACTTAGGTGGATCTCAGTATAGAACTACCTCAACCTTTACCAGTTCCACAATCAATCCTATGTCTGAGAAGAATAATCCAAGGAAGTGGACCTACAAAATCTATAAATGACTCTATATGATCTCCCCATATAGCTGGTACTATCATAGAATGTTCTAAACCATCCTCAAGTGTATTTTGTGATCAACCACTACCACCAAGTACACAAGGATTTCACCAAAGAATACAACCATGAACTGATCCAATAAGAGTTTAGGAGCTACATAATAAGTCCCACAAACACTGTTGTGTCATTCAACATGATAAAGTGCATCACCATGAACTCAAAGAATACATAACATATTAGGAAATAATTTTTTGGTATAACGTCCTCATGAAGTTAGAGCTAGTGATCAGTCATCCTCAGGTCAATATCCTAGATCCACTTCCCCCCTAACCATTTGTCGAATAAGTAACTGATTCTTGGTGGTTTATATTCCTCCCTGATTGTTTTAAGGTTATGGTGAAGTCATTGCACACAAGACCATAGGGTGTCATCAACTCCTAGGTGAATAACCCATGGATTCCCAGTAAAAAACACTTGGAATTACAAGGACTAATCCCTACAGATCCTCTAATTGCACCTTTAGTTCTCACAGCTCTACGAGGTCATTAGATTTTACGAAATAAATATCAAGTTATCCCTAGGAGAAGTTCTATGAAAACCCTAAAATTTTAGGAGGTAATTATAGAAATTACTTGGAGAAGACACCCTTAACACTTCTCCAACATCACATGAAATTTATAGATCACAACATTTATTACTGCAATGTTCATAGAAGCCAACTGATAAAAAATTAGTTATATCCTCCTACACATGAGCTCATACTTCTCTATCTAGGGTCACTTGGAGCCAAATAATGAAATCTCAATACCACAACATTAGAACACTATAACCGTATATTATTATTCAATTGGTCATGGATAATATCAAACCATTCAATTCAATGGAAAACATCGTTGGACATCATTATCACTATGAAACATTTACTTACAAGGCTCTCTCTCTCTTCATTGTGTCAGGTCAGATGATTGATAGAAGTGTGTGATCACCAATAATCATCTGTAGGGGACTCTAAGAAAATGGTTCAATCAAAAGGTATCCACTTGTATCTTTCATCATCTAATAGGGTCCATGTACCTAGAAAATTGTCTTTCAACAATGTACCAAAAACAAATCTGGAGATGAGTAGACACATGTTGTACCTCAAACACATCCCGAGACTTTAGGTAACAATCCTCTACCACTAAAATACAAATTTCCCAATACATTCCTATCCTACGTAAATAAGAAACTCTTTAACACCTTATCACAATAAAATGATCTAATACCCACAAGTCAAATTAAATCATCCACCATACCATGACACTATCTTCTTGGGGTGGAATTCAGTCTCCCAGATGGTATTATATTTCAACAAAAGAACACACCTTGATGGGGGAAGTGTCCCTATTCCTCATATTATTGAAGACATATAAAAAATCACCATCAAATGGATCTAATAATACCCTGTGTCACCCAATAAAAGTCTCACCACTAGGTCCACCATCAAGAGGGGCCCAATCCAAGAAGGTTATTTTGACCTTAGGCTTGTGCTAGTCCTCTACCACATAGGGGGTCTGTCTCACCAAAAATATGAAGTCTTATATAGAACTTGAAATTCGGAATAATTTAATAAATTACTATGTCACCTACTAGTACCACTAGAACCAAATTATTCTCCACGATGAAGATTTGTTGTATGTACAACCATTTTATTGTTCAGGTCCGAAAAAGCTAGAAATCCTAGAGAACTGCCTTGAAGGAACCTACTTGGCCTTGAGGGTTTGGATAGTTGAAAAATTAGACTGGTCTATCAACTATAACTCATTAAATATGATAATCCTACGCAAATAATAATCCTATACTGTTGGAACCATCCACTGCTCAACATAGAAATGATCAACCACTCAGACCACTAAATGTGAATCCATGCATGAATCGACATGTGGTAGCACATCTCGGTTACTACTAGGAAAAAAAGACTTATAAATAAGTCCATGTATTGAGGATTCATAACTCAACTGGTCCTCATCAAGATACTATCTCAAAATACTAGGTTGATATCATCAAAAAGGCATCTTAATGATTATCAAGACGTACCATGATTAATGATCATATTTTGGGAGATAAGTTAATAAGGGTAGTCAAAGGAATCTATACTATATTATAAATGTTCTATTTTCCCTAAAAATGATGTATTAGTATTCTATTTCCACTAGCTAGTAGTTGGAGTTTGGGTGAATTGATATGTTGGCTGCCACAACAAAATTAGATTCTCTGGCATGGATTACCCACTCAAAAACACTATAACAAAATTTTTCTAAGATTCAAAAAAATCCTCACCATATTCCTGACACTATATAGCCTCACGTAAAAACCACCTTTGTGACTAGTATGTCATGTCCTGACCCACCGGGGCTCACCTGGATGATAGTAAGTGGAGTGTGACAACACCAGACATGCCTATAATAGGGAAGGGGTCGGTAACAAGTACCGAGTAGGAGTAATAATTAAATGGGAGGCCAAAGCCTAAAGCATTTATATACACACACATAACCAATTCCATACAATAATACTTAGGTATAGTAAATTGTTGAACATAATTAGTGTCAAAAATGCATGAAATAACCTAATGAAAATACATATTAGAGTACAAGAGGGTAATAAAAATGATATAAAATAGAAAAAAACATGACCAACCTGAAATATAGGGGATACCCAAACTAAAAACAACTGTAAAGAGTACAGTGGGGGAGATACTGACTCTAGATCCCAGAGTCTAACCACTAAACATGGTTAATGACACCTCATATGGATAAGATACACAGAAATAGGTCCACCATAGTCAATAATAATCTATTCTTCAAATTTATAAGACACGATATGTGTGGTAAAATTCCATATAGGTGTTATTATATACATACCGAAAATGAAACCTCAAAATTATAAAACAAAAAGAATAAAAAGAGATTGGTCTCATCATCATAAGGAATGAATGTTAATCTTAATATAAGATAATAAATATACTCATAATAATATAGATATTCTCAAAAATAAGTATAAATGAAGAGGGAAAGGGTATATGTATCTCCACATCTCAATTAAGAATGGCGAGTCAGTATGTAGCTCATAAGACTCGTCTCTGATTCCAATCATCTTCTGTATTCGTAGAAGAAAAATGTCTGGATGGATCGCATATCTACACAATGATCCATATCCCACAGGGTACTGTCTCCTTTAAATGATCCATTCCATAGTTCTTTAGTAGTTTATAAATTCATGGATATAGTAACTACGCCTTGGTGCCTTAGGGGCGTACAACTTAGAATATAGAGGACCCACACCCTAGTGCATCAAGGGGAACCACTTATAAGACAGAGGAATCCTATTCTAGTGCATCATGTTGCGACCACTTAGTGGGTAGGGGATTCATTCCCTAGTGAATCAAGGGTCACTAGTCAATGGGTATAATACCCACACCTTGGTGTGTTAGGGGGTTCCACTTGGTTGATAGATGACCTACGCCCTGGTGCATTAGGGGGTACCACTTAGTGGGTAGAGGCCCCACACCTTGGTTCTTAAAGGGGTGACACTCAGTAGTTAGTGGATGTTTGCCTTAGTGTGTGAGGGGGAACTATGTAATACTACCTTTTTATTACATAACTTTTGATTTACATTGTAGTAAATAGAGGATATTTTAATGTTTAGTTTCTTGGAAAAGAGGTACATAATACATGAAAACGTAAATAATTCTTCTAAATAAGGCTAAAGTACTCTTCGTTGGTTCAACATAATTAGTTTTATTTCATATCATAACATATGGATATAAATTAAAGGAAAGAGTGAGCATAACTCCCAATAAGGGAAAACAAGAGAAACAATTTACATGTGATCCTAAGGTAAAATTAATAAGACCATGAAGAATATCATCAAGGCATGAGAAAAGGAAAATGATTCAAATCATAAAAAAAAATTCAATAATAACATGGAAATGTGTCTAAAAAATTTAAATGATACATTTGTAGGCATATCACCATGGATTATCACTGAGGTGTGATAAAAATTACCAAGGTTGTTTACCAAGGTATAATAGAATATGCCACCTCTAGATATTAATTTCTTTACTGAATTCCTCAAAGTGATATCACGGAACACCCATAATATATAATAATTAATGTGATCCACATATATCATAATAAATCATTACATAAATAATATTTCAACAATTGAGGAAATGGGTTTCATATAAAAATCATGTCAATTTTAAAAGTGTTTAAAGGCAAGATCTTTATGTAATTTATAATACATGTAAAGTGATTGAGGGGTTTATGTTTTTAAATTATAGAATAAAATAAATTATTTTACATATTTTTGATACCTGTGGAAAATGATGATTTTTTTATTCTCATAGAGAAAATAAAATGTATTTTCTTGAGGAGAAGAGAGAAATTTTGAGAAGTAAAATTGACCGCATAACATGTAAAATATAGAGTTTTAGAAAATGTTCAAAATATAGGGTAAAAGTCTCCCACATTCATAAATGACTCTTAATATAGTAAAATGATAAAATAAATTGGACAAAATAACATAGTTTGTAATTTAAAAAGATATACCGCAAAAATTGAAAACATTAATGGAACAGAGAAGTAGATATTTCCCTTTTGTTGAAGAGTAGTTCCTAAAATTTGAGGATTGGGACTTTGGGGGATTTAAGTTACCTTGGGAGGTAATACCATCAGAGATTTATGGATGATGAAATTTGAGTGAAATTAAATGGAGAAATGTGTGGGAATTTATAGAAAAAGTGGGTATTTGTTTATTAATTTCTAAATAAATGACTTGGACACCTTGGTAGTGGTAAATGAAAAACCATGGGCTTGACCATATTATTTTACTATGGTATTGGAAACATGGGACACCTATTATGTTATTTTAATCCACTTGAGTATACCTGAATTTTAGATTAGTTATTTTGTAAATTAAAATTAATGTTTTCACAAAATAACTTTCATAATGTTAATGTTTCCATTTTAGAAATTGGAAAATAAATTATATATTTAGAAATTGATTATAATATGTTAAAATACTTGATATTAATAATGTAAAATATTATAAGTCATGTATTATGGTAAATTAGTGATTACATTTTGATTACATAATTATGATTTCATTAACATACCAAAAAAGTCAAACAATATTTTTTCTATTTGCGAAAAAATAATATATTTTATAATTTATCATAAAATATCCCTAAACTAATTTAGATGTGTTGATTTTAAAAATGATATTTATTTCATTATAATAATTCCATAAATATTTTAATTATAACTTTTAAATATAATAATACATATTTATTGAAAATAATTGCATATTGTAAATGAACAGTTAAGTTTCTAACAATGGAAAAAAATATTTTATCAACTAATTTTAAATAATATTGTTTTAGTCATACCATTCAATTAAAATAAAAATTATTTATAATAGAATATTTTATTATAGTAATTATTTCCTTTCTAAAAAATACAATATCTATCTAAAAAATCTATTATATCAAGTTCAATATCTATTTTACTAATAGAAACTATTATTAAAATTGAAATGATGCCTTGACACATAAACCCTTATTACTCCCGAATATTCCCAAAGAGTTAGGCATACGATGGTGGTAGTTTCACGCAGTGCCTTTTCTAACATCAACTAAGTGGTAATCTCAATTAACTTGAACTTCTTCCATAGGTGATTTCAGTCAGGGTTCATTTCTGGATGTTTGGATTAGGATTAATCAAGTTTTAACCCTAGTGATGACACCTCCCTCCCATGATATGAAAATGGGATTCAAATTACATGAATCTACTAGTTGAGGCCATATACTCTTCATTATGTATCAATTATCCCTTATCAAATTTTACTTATTAATGCTAATTATAATGATAAAATTATTATCAACAGTATAGTTCCCAATGGTCATATTTTCCAATGGTTTTAATTGACCAACAATCATATAATGGTCGAAAATAGATGGTCTCATTTCCCTTTATATTCACTTTATTATTAAATATATATGGGTATTTTTGTGTAAAAAATAATATAACACAAATTTTTGGGAAATAATTATAATTCAAAATGTTTGGGTCATAACATTATTCCCCCCTTAAGAAAATTTTTCCCCAAAAATTGAACTCATTACCTAAGTTGAGAAAAGGTGTGGGTACTATTATATCATTGTCTCCTCTAATTACCACATCACTTCTTCCTATATATGTTTCCTTTTTAACACTTTTATGAGATGTGTAGTATTTTTTGGTAGAACATTGTCTGCACTGTCCAAGATCTCCACCAAATTATCCTCATAAGAGAGTCCATGTTCCAATTGTCGAACCTCTGGATCCAATACATGTGAACAACCAGGTATGTGCCTCCTCAAGAGAGATATGTGGAATACATCATAAATTTGATCTAGATTTTGTAGTGTTCAAGATGATATGCCACTAATCTTATGCGATCAAGGACTTCATTAAGGCCAATGTACCATGTAATAAAGTTTCCCTTCTTCCCAAACTGCATGATCTATTCCAAAGAGATATTTAAAGGAACACTTTTTTTCTAATACTAAACTCTAAGTCTCTTTGATGGTTGTCAGCATAACTCTTCTTCTAACTTTTATTATCCTTTATTTGCTGTTAGATGGCATAAACCTTTTCAATCATCTTTTCCACAAGATCTGGCTGAAGAAAAATTTTCACACTAAATTAATCCCAACTATTAGTATTTATGCATAGATTACCATATAGATCTTAATAGGGTGTCATCTAAATATTCTAATGGAAGATATTATTGTATGATAACTCAACTCATGGGATATGTTGATCCAAACCACCTTTGAATTCCATTGAGCATGTTTTCAGTATATAATAATGTGTTTGAATAGTCATTTCATATTGTCCATCAGTTTGTGGGTGATAGACCATCAATTAGGTACTAAAATAAGGTTTTATACTTCTCTATAATTTTAATGTGAACCTTGGATCATGATCATAAAAAAAATGTGCAACTCCATGAAACCTAACCATTTCCTTTATGTAAATCTAGGCTTGTTTTTCAAGAGATAAGTTTCCCAGATAGAGATGGAATGGAAAGTCTTGGTGAGACCATCCACTATAACCCATATTGTAATGTTTCCTTTGTATGTTTTTAGGAGACTAGTGATGATGTCCCTAGTGATATCGGCATACTTCCATGTTGGCATGGGAAGTGGTTGTAATACCCCTTTTGGATTTTTTCACTCTAGATTCACTTTTTGACACACCAGACACCTTGGAGTTTAGTAAAAAATATGTCGTTTCATGTTATCTCAACAATAATTATCATAAAGGTCCCTAAACATTTTAGTGCTTCCAGGATTTATATAGAATGTATATCTAGGAGATTCATCCATTAGATACATTTATTTCTTGAATATATAGAGCACATAGAGTTGTACGAAATTTGAGTACACCTTCTTGAAGAATATTTAACTTAGGAAACAAAACATTATTCACATCCTCTATCTCCTTATGTAACAAAGTATATTCTCTTTGAGATTTCTTGATCATATCTAGTAATGATGTTTGATATATCATTTGGGATATGGTTAGTGATGTACCTTTTTTATGATTATCATGTCCAGTTTTACTCGGTCTTTGATCAAAGTATCTCCATGAATCCTCATCATTTCCAAAACAACAAGGTCTTTCCTAATTAATGCATTAGTGCCTTTGTTTTCTATTCTGGCGTGTTAATGAATTGAACAGTAATATTCTTTAAGAAGGTCCAACCATATCCTCTGCCTCATGTTCAATTCCATTTGTGTGAAAATATAATTCAATCATTGGTGGTCTGTGTATATATATAATATTTCTACCCATAATAATTATTCCTCCATATATCTATAAAAATCTAACCACATACAGCTCTAGGTCATGAGTATTTTAATTTTCTCATGAGGCTTCAACATTTGGGATGAATAAGCAATCACCTCGTCATTTTTCATGAGGACACACCCAATCCCTTTTTGAGATGAATTGGTAAAAATAACAAATCCTTATCCGATAGAAGGTAGATTTAACATGGGTTTAGTAAATAATATCTAATTCATATCTTGAAAACATTCTTCACACACCTTTTTCCTGGTAAAGTTGGCCACTTTTTGAGTTAACTTGGTTCGGGGATTAGAAGGTCTTTAAATATTTTTCACAAACACCCTATAATATCCTGCTAAGCCAAGGATACTATGAATTTCAGTTACTATTTTAGGATGAGGATTTTCCTCTACAACTATTTTATTTACAGGGTAAATGATTATTCCTTAATTTTTTTACATAGATCCACAACAAAATAAAATTGTTGTAACTAGAATTCACATTTTCTAAACATTACAAATAGCATCTCCTTCCTCTGAGTTTGTAGTATAATCCTTAAATGATCCTCATGATCCTCATGTCCTTTAGAATATAATATAATTTCACCTATAAAAACTAACAGAATGTTATAAATGTAGTCCTGAAATACTATATTAATCAAATCCATAAATATAGATGGATCATTATTCAAGCCAAAGTAAATAACAAGAAACTCATAACTCCCGTATCCTGATAAGAAGGTATTCATTGAAATATCTTCTTTATTTACCCTCAATTGATGATAACCAGTTCGAAGATCAATATTGGAGAATAAATGAGATCCAATAATCTGTTCAAATATATCACCAATCCTTAGAATAAGGTAATTTTTCTTCTTTGTGATCCCATTTAGTTATTTATAATAAATTCATAGCTTCATTGTTTAATCATTATTCTTCAAAAATAGAATATTTTCTCCCAAAGGATTCACACATGGTTAGATAAAACCCTTCTCAAAAATTTATTATAGTTGTGTCTTTAATTCCCCATGATCTACATTTTTCATTCTATATTGGATCATTGATATCGATTTGGATCCAGGAATGAGTTCAACAGAGAACTATACCTATATTTTTGGGGGAGGTGTAGGTAAGTCGTCAGGAAATATTTCATTTTATTTATGAATGTTGGGGCAATTTTACATTCATATTATTTCATTTCCTTCTTTATATTCACTAATCATCTCCATAAATTAGACAACATGAGGTGCTTTTAGACATAGTACAGGCTGAGATATCTCTCATTTGAAAACATCTATAGGTTTTCTACTCAGGACTATTGAGATTTACATGATTATGAAATTGATTTTATTATTATACTTTGAGAGGAAAACCATATGTAGTATTATGTCTAATTCTTTCATGGGAATGAATAATATATTTGTGTTGATATTGTTCTCACCAAGGTGAATACTAGAGTTTCTATACACTGTTGGTACTTGTATAATATCTCCAGGAGTCTTGTATGATAAATATACTTATAGAATTTCAGGTATGGATTAGATTTTCTTTACCAAAATGTAGGAAATAAAGAAATTCATAGAAATAGAATCAAAAAATGTACATGATATCTTAATGAAAACAACAAGAGTATATTCCACAACATCATTTGAAACTTCATCTTCACCCATTATGATAGAAAAAGAAAAACCTTTCTCCCTTGGCCTACGGTGAGGTTGATAGTGATTTCCCTCCAGTATATTTAGATTTGAATAGTGATTGGAAAATTTACCAAGATATCCAAACCTGAAGCGTTGAATTTCAGGCTAGGCCTACACTATCATTCCTTTGTTGTTTCTGTTGATAGGTTAAGGATTCACTTCACAAAGAAAATTCCATGAAATATGATCATCTCTTCCACACTTGTTACATTTAACACTCCCAAGAAAGCAGTTACATGTTTTTTGTTTCCATATATGATGAATGTGAAAAGACGCATTTGTCTTTCTCATCTTCCATGATCAAAGTTCCCCCTATTATTGGATCCATTGATCTCTTATTTTCATTCAATTTATGGGGCTACTGTATCTCTCTTAACTATAGATCAACCTTCATAGTACATTTTAATATCTCCTCATAACATTCATATTATATATTTTCTAGATTATTTTATAGATGGGGTCTTAGAACACTAAAGAATCTATCAACCATTCCATTAGGATCCATGAAAAATCTATAGGGGTTGTTAAAAATCTTTGTAAAGAAAATCTCATAGATTCCCAAAAATTCATTTCCCTTCTAATTCAGCATGTCGAAGACCACCACTATTTTCATTCTCATTAAAAATTGGAAATGTTTATTGAAAATGGATCCCCTAATATCTTCCCAGTCAATAGAATCAATCTCCCTTCTTGGCTTCACATTTTTAACCAGTTACCACTACTAATCGGCTTCTACCTCTTAGTAGTACATAGCTATGGTGAATTTCTCTTACTTTGAACAACATAGTATAAAAATTAACTTTTCTATAGAGATTATCCATCTTCCAATAATCAATGGGTCAGTAGATCCACTTATAGAAAATGTTCATTGACACATAAAGATCTCAATGGAATGTTGTTCCCTTCGAGGTGAATCCTATCTCAAGGCTTGATTCAATTTATTTCTCAAAACTCAAGTCATTTGATTTATCATCCTCATGATTTATCACATTCCAGATTCCATTGGAGGGCCATCAATGTCTGGTATATTGCTCTCACCTTTTATGTTGTTCCCCATATTTCCCAAAATTTTCTAAATGAAGAAAAATTAGTGAGAAAAACGTTACTTTTAATATTATTATAACTTCAAATGAATTTTATTCATTTAAACAACATGATTAATTATGTTAATCCTTAACAATAATTATATTTTCTATAAATACTTTATAATGGTTTATAAAAATATTATGATTAACCAAACATATTCCCTGGGAGTGTCAAACTAGGATTGAAGCAAGTCCCATTATCATGCACCAATTCCCATTTAAGTATAGTTCAGAGTGGTGTATTTGGGATTTACTCGTAGATACATCTTTTCCAAAGCCACACCCACTTGTTCCTATCTAAACATGGATTTATATCATCATAAACCACTTAATTAATATTTCACAAAAATACCAAAATATTTTCATATATTCTAAATTATCCTTAGGGTTATTCTTAAAGTTTTCAAAAACTTATTTCTAAAAATAAATAAACCATCATTTGATAGAAACTATGTAATCCCACATTTTTATTATATAACTTTTCATTTACATTGTACAAAACATAGGATCTTTTAATGCTTAGTTTTTGGTAATAAAGGTATATTATACATGAAAACTTAAAAAATTATTCCAAAAAACATGAAAGTATTATTCCTTGGTTCATTATAAGTAATTTTACAGCATATCATAACTTGGGGAAATACCTCAAAGGAAATGGTGATAATAAGGCCCAGTATAGGAAAATAAGGGAAAACATTTAAATGTGATCTTGAGGAAAAATTTATTATAACTTGCGGAATATTATAAAAGAATGAGAAGAGGAAAAATGGGAATGTAATAATAAAAAAACATGAATTATAACATGAAAATATGTCTACAAAATTTTAATGATACATTCATGTGTTTATCACCATGGTTTGTCGCTGAGGTGTCATATAAATTACAAAGGTTGTTGACCAAGGTATCATATAACATGTCATCTCTAATGATTAATTTATTTACCCAATACATTAGAAATATGTAAATGGGAACCCTTAATGTGTTTTAATTAATGCGATCCACATAGATAATAATAAAAAATTTCATAAATAACATATGGAAAATAGAATAAACAAGTTTCAAATAAAAATATCGGTGTTTTAAGATGTTCTTAAAGACAAGATTTTTATGTTGTTTTTAACCCACATGAGGGGATTGAGGGTTTTATGTATTTCAATTAAATAATAAAATAAATCTTTTTTTTTCATCTTGGTGATTACCCCATGAAAATAAATTGGTTTGGGTATTCACATAATGAAAATAAATGGAAATCTCTTGGGGAGAAGATAAAAATTTTGAGAAGTAAAATCGACAGCATAAGAGGTATAAAATGTAGTTTAAAAAAAGGATAATATAGAGGTGAACATAGTATACCATTAATAAAAGACTCTTAATAATTTATATGGATAAAATAAATTTCACAAAATAAAATATTTTGGAAATTAGAAATACATACCTCACAAAGGGGAAACTCAAATGGAAAAGAGAAGAGGAGATTTACCTTACCTTGAAGATATAGTTCCTATAACTTTAGGATCCAAAACTTTGCAACTTTATTACAGCCTGGGAGGATACATTAGGAGGTAAAATTATCTGATATTCATGGAGGATGAAATGGGAGTGAATGTAAATGGAATAATGGGTGGGTATTTATAAAAAATTGGGGGATTTGTTTATTAATTTTCAAATAAAGGATTTGGACTCCTAGGTAGTGGTAAATTAAAAAACATGGGCCTTCCCATGGTATTGGAAACTTGGAAAATTTATTATGTTATTTTAATCCACATGAGTCAAAATATGTTTTAAATTACTAATTTTGGTATGGAAAATTAACTTTTTTACAAAATAACATTTTTAAAGTTAAAGTTTCTATTTTAGAATTTGAAAAGTAAATTATATATTTAGAAATTGATTAAAAAATATTAAAATAATTTATTTTAATAAAATAAAATATTTTATTTCTTTTATTATTGTTTATTAGTTATTACATAATTATGAAAAAAATATGATGTCATTAACATACTGAAAAACTCAAATTGTATTTTTACTATTCATGAAGAAAATAAAGTACTTAAGAAAATTATTATAAAATCACCATAACTTAATTTTTAAGTGACGACTTAAAAAGTAAAATTTATTTTATCCTAATAATTCTATAAATATGATAATTAGAACTTTTAAATTCAAAAAACATTATTAATTAAAATTAATATCTTATTGAAAATGAATAGTAAAATTTCCGTCACTTGAAAAAAAAAATTTATCTTTACTTTTTAAATAATAGTGTTTTAATCAATCCATTAAATTAAAATAAAAATTATTCATAATACATTAGTTTATTATAATAATTATTTCTTTTCTGAAATGTAATATATTTATATGAAAAATAAATTAATCAAATTCCACCCCAATTTCGTTTAGAAAAAATATTTTAAAAAACGAAATGATGAAATAATTTTTTTATAAAATAAAATTACAATTTAATTGACTAGGGAATCAAAAAATTACCCATTATTAAACCCGCATAAATTCTAAGAGTAAGGCGTGTGATAGTGGTAATTTGGGTGGGTTCCATGACTAACATCAACCGAGTGGTAATCTCCACTTACTTTAACTTCTTTGGTAGGAAATTTTATTCAAGCTTCAATTTTTTAATATCGTCTTGGTCTTGGTCAAGGGTGAACCCCAAAAATGAAACATTCCACCCAGGCTTTGGAAATTGATCTTTAAAATTCAAGACTCTATTTTTTGAGGACATTGACTCTGCTTTTAGTATCAATTATCATTTATCTCCATTTAAATATAAAAAATAATTATAAAATTAAAATTATTATCAATATTATATTTTCCAATGGTCATATTGTCCAACGATCAAAATTGACCAACGATTATGTAACGATCAATACCAGATGGTCACATTTACCTTTATATTAAATTTATTATTATAGAGATATGTTTTTTTGTGTAGAAAATAATATAACACACATTTTCAAGAAAAAATTATAATTCGAAAAGTTCAGGTCATTACAAGTACCAATCTATATTTCTAAAGAGTACGGGGGACCTGCACCTTGGGGAGAGGGGGGGCATTCCATCCACGATAACACATTAATGATCTATCCTAATAAAAAATACTGTATAATAATTTCTAATAGAATATTCACACTAATATATCCCAATTTCATAGCTCTAATTCTAAAAAAGAAGGCCCCCATCATATTCTATATGGAAAACTGCTGGGGATAGGCTACTTGCATGCCCAAATTTGAGTCTAGAAAAAGCATTAAAAATACACAAGGATAATAATTGATCTAATGGGATAAAACATAATTCCACCAATATGTCATTGAAAATATCCAGGAATGGATAAAAAGATAATGCCGTTGTAATATTAATGGAAAACACTTGGGATAATATATTAATTTTCCCAAAATGGACACCTGTTGAAAAAATGAATTTCATCATATCAAGCTAGATAGGAACTTCATGGTACTGATATAGAAGTCTAAATTAAACACCCAATAATGGTCTTGAAACATCTTCATTGATATCAGGGTCATGGTTGTCTAGAGAAATCATCAATCAAACATCATATAAAGAAGATACATTCAAAAGAATGTTTAATAATAATAAAGATAAAAATAATATTATAATGATTATTTTTAAAATCACACACTCTATATCAACCATTTATTCTCAAATATGCACAAATTGGTGGGGAGGGTTTATGCCACCATCTCTATCATAGGGGGAGGGGTATCTCACCGTCAGCCATCACTTCCATCATGTATAGAGCCACCAACATACGTCGCACCAGTCACCACCACTGCTTAGGATGAATATTATCACAGGCCACCACACCAAGGCCCTGAACCACTAACAACTCCCCCATCCACATCGGTGCCTCAACCACAACCAAAACCATAAGTATTCATTCTCTACTAGATTCCACTTGATCCTTTGTTAGTGGTAGGATCCCAGCTACCAGATCTTCTTGTAAAATTCCTCCAAGAACATTATACTACTAACCTGCCATCCATAGGTTGAAACCCTTGATCTACACTATGATATCTTTCTAATCATGTATAAAAACAATTGCACTTAGATCATACAATTTATCCTAAATTTTAACCAGCAGTAATGATTCATTGTTCCAAATGTCGACCGTGAAACAGTTTTCCACAATGTATTGGTTGATTCACTGTGAGATGAAATAATAATGACAATCACATATAAAATGAGGGTTGAAATGTATAAAAATAAAAAACACAAGGAATAAACTTTAGACAATGTTTTATTTCCTTAATCCATTTTTTAAGATCTCAAACAAATTAAATTATCAAAACAATATCCAAATTCTGATTTTTGGTAAAATAAATCCATATATTCCCAACATGAACAAATCTTGAATAAAACTATTAGAATAATTGATTTGAGTTCATTGTGGGATAGACCAACAAGGATTACTCAACATAAGAAAATTTACAACCTTGATTATGGTTAAATCATTAGTGAAGAATTAATTATCAAGTGATGGATATGATGATCTGATTTGTTCATCCTTCTTCTAGATATTTACCTTGATCTGTTCAGTCCTGATCCTCCAATGATGATGAGGTAGTGATCTAATTTCCTCAGGGTTGTGTATATAACCATATAAATAATACATAATTATGTATTTATATAGGATTATTTAGATTAATATTATTAAATAAATAAATTAAACATATTAATTAGTTTATTCGACACACCTATTAAGGATCAACTTCCATATAACATATAATGTTGACCAACCTTGTATCAAACCTAGGGTAAACCGTACATTATGAAATCACTATAGTCTTGGTTTTTGGATATAATAAATTTTCTAAGAGTTATTACATTATTTCAGAATTACTTCACATTAAAGATATAATATAATTAATATTTTTATTATATCCATATTGAAACTTATTGTGACATGTAATATCAGGTCATCTTAGCACCTAGCTCAAAAATTATTCATTAAAATATTCTAATGTATTATATAATGAAAAAAAGAATTTATATGATGTATTAATTTCATTATTTTTTTATTTTATTACTATCTTACTTGGATTTATAGATCACCCATTTCTTATATATATCCCTATGTTATCCATTGTGATTTTAGATGATCAAGGGAATCTACGGGTATGTTTTTTGATTTTTAATTAATGTTTATATATATATATTCAAATTTGTGGTTTTATGTATCTAATAAACTAAATAAACATGGCCTCATGATCTTCTAGGATTTTCTTATGTATATCATTATACAATAAATCATGATTTAATGTTTAATATAGTTATGATTTATCACAGACAGTGCTTAACATAATCCGTGTCAGCCTAAAAACCATATTTCCCCACTTTGAGTGATAAAATTCACCATGATCACATGGGTTATACCCAACATTGTGCAAAAAACCACATTAGACACTATATCATAAGAAAAATATCTATAACTGGAATCATCACAACTGACCAACCAAGGAACAACATATCATAGAAGCCGTGAAATAATTGGACTAATCCAATCTTTTCACACATGGGTGCACCCTTGGTAACCAGTAATAATGGTAGATACTCTTCATGGTTACATTCCCATTCTCACCCTAACAACCCCACCCATTCCTATTTAACACCTATCACAAAACATAGGAATAATTTATGAAAAATATAGAAACTACCAACAAGAATTTTGAAAGAATACACTAGTTAGGAATATTTTACTAGATTATATTTAAAAATAAATTCACTTTAATATGAACAAATCCCAAAAATATGGTCGAAGAGGGATAGAGAAATTGAATGAAATATAGAAACTACACAAGTGAAGGCATTTATAATTACCCGTAGCTCTCTCTTGCTTTTAGAAACATGAGAATCTAAAAGTAAATGTCCTGATTCTCATACATAGAAGAAAAAAACTATAAGAGAGTGTTTCAGAATATTTTAATGAGTTATAGTAAAAAGTAATCCATAATTTTACTCTCCTATTTTTTCCCAACAAATTTTTTTTTTATATTTTTTGAAAAAATATGGAAACATTTTTCATAATAAAACTTTCCAAAAGGAAAAAGTATTAAAATATTAATAAGACTTTCCCTAAAGTCTTACTATAATAGTAATGATTTCCATAAAGTATTACTATCATATTAAGTCTTTTCCATGCCCCACTATTGGTGGTGGGGTGGTAAGGGTTTGGGGGGGGTGAGGGGCAGGTCACGGGGTCAAGTCCTCGTGCTTGTGATTTAATGAAATTTTCTTCCTTTCGTCTGTGCCGCTTTCACGGTTGTACACAATTTTTATTAAGTCTTTTCCAAAAGTCTTACTTCTATAGTAAGGATTTCCCAAAATTCATAATATCATTGTAAGACTTTCTAAAAAGTCTGATTATGACTACTGTCCTTTCTTAAAAGTATTTTTATCATATTAAGGCTTTCCCAAGAGCCTTACTATTATGATTAATGCTTTCCCAATATCTATAATCATGCCATAATCCTTACACACACTAACACTAATCCATTATTTTCTCTAAAAAATAACTCATACTTATGAATAGTGATTCCATATTTTTCTATTATTACCACATTCCAAGCATATCCATTTCTCATTATAAAAATGGATCTAACTTACCAAAAAAATGCAACTATAGTCATTGAATTTTATAAACCTAAAAAAATTCTATAAGTACCAAAACTCCTAAAACTCCAACTTTTCATCTTTTCCCTTCAAAAAATATCTAATACCATAAATAATTATTGATTTATACTAGAAATACTAAAAATAGTATTTTCATAAGTAATTATACACCATAAGACCATGACAACTCCCATGTGTTCTTCCTCATTATGTTCCAACACTTATAACACCTCTCTGGGGGTTGAAATCACATGACTAATCCAAAACCTAAACCAAATTAATATTCTAAATACTCTAGACCAATGAAATTTAATATTAGAAGATAAAATTGGTTCGTATATGATACTTACCCAAGGGTTAAGGATGAATCCTTCCCACCCCACGTGTAATCACTAGTGGAAAATACATTGATCTAACTGGACCCCAACATTGTATGGAGTTGATTCCAATAGTGGGTTTAAAACATATAAAAATATCATGTACTATAGTCTATTTATTTTATATCATGCATGTGGTATGGATTTGTTTGAAAATATTCAAGATGCATTCATTCTAACATATGTAGAGGTTTGAATAGAAATGGAGGTAAAATATTATGTTGGAAAGAATTTGATGAATCATAATTACATTGATTCACCCCCTCTTAATGAAATTGAAAAATATACTAGTCACTGCAATAATTTTAATAAAAATATAAAAAAATTTAAAATGGTTAAAAACTTGACTCAATGTGATATAGTCCCTCTTAGTTTACATGATTAATAATATGCATACATTTTCCAATATACCAAAAACTAAACAATATATTTATATGACGTCTTATTTCTATAAAAAACTTATTTTATAAAATTAATATACCTAAAAGTGAATTTAATATGTTATAAATCTTTATCTTAAAAGGGTTACTAAATTTCACACTATAGCCACTATGTGTAAGTTCTAGATCTAATTGTCTATTCTACCCTATAGTCAAATGAAAGATAAAGAGCTCACTTATTCAATAGGCATAAGGCCTCTCCCATACACTCTCAAAAAGGAATTTACAACTATATGGGATGAAATTAAGATAAAATATTTGAACAGTCACACATTGAATCACTTTTTATCACACAATATGTTTGTATTGATGTAATAAATAACACCTGCAAACTTATCATGATTCCTTATAAGAATGTTGATCAAATAGATCAATATGGCTATAAAGTTCCTAAAAATAATATAAAATATAATTTAAATAAGTTTTTATAAAAAAACTAAAGTAAAATAAATAAAAAATATTTATCAACATATCATGAAACTATTAAATATTCATCAAGACATACTGACCAAGGCATACTCCCATGACAATGTGTAATCATTAATTAACAAAAAATAAAAAATGTTCATGGATAATAACTTTTTAAAATTAAAATGGTCTTATAATTTTAAAAATAAATAATGAATAATATATGATTTTTATTTTTAATTTAATTAAAATGAACATTAATATACAATTTCAATAAAATAATCACTTATAATCATATCTTGGGGTCATTAAAGAGACAAGAATGTATTGTTGGATCAATTATTTGGATCATTAATCTCTAAGATCCATTATTGGGGATGTCTCTTTTTAAAATTAGCCATACTCTCACCTCCCTCTATATTCTATAACCAATAATGTATATTAAAATATGATATGTGGGATTTATATATATGATTTCTATATATTCTCCAAGAAAATTATTTAGATTTTGGTTTCACTAAACTCTCTAACAAGTTCACATCATTACAATATATTGTATTGATTTTATATACATGACTGATGCAAGGTATCCTCAATGTTGTTTTTCATGTCTTGGATATACCACTCTATCCTTGTTATAGCTTTTTTTAATCTTGGATTAGATATATGTTTTTGATACATTGAGGTCCATGATTTCTTCATATTGTTTCATTTTGTATTTTAAGTGTTCAAATCCATCAACTGGTGATATAAGATTTTATTCCAATAGTATAATAATTTTTTTTATAGTGATATTCATCCGCAATTTTTTGATGGTCTTTTATAACAACCTGGATCATCCATCCCAATACTTTGTGTGGTTTTTGGGGATAGAGGCATTATGAGAAGTTTAAAGGAAGGAGAAGAGGAGTTAGAGATAAAATATATTCTGGGAAGTATATTACCACATGGAGGATTGGGTTAAACCATAAGGGATCTTACATAAGGGTCATTTGATCTTCATATAAGGTTATATCAATTAAACATTGTTTTAATAGGGGTATTATTGTGGTATGGATTTCTGGGTATCACGATAGGATAATCTTTCATACATGTAAGTTGGATCGATATTATGGTAGTGTTGAATGTGTGAGGTTTATCCCCTACTTACATAATCATATATTTCATGTTTTTGGTGTAGTTAATTTTTTATGGTGTGGTAAAGGGTAGGAGGAGTTTTGGTTCTGGCATGGAGGTGAGAAATGGTGTAATGTAATGGAGATGTCAGATTGGTTGGTTATGTTTTTTTGAGGATATCCACGACATGGAGGTGAGATATAACCTAGAGGTTCAGATAAGGGATCTGTTTCATCATTGTGGGCTAGTTTTGTAGCATTGTTGATATAGATGTGGGATTCTTATGTTGTAGAAGAAACCCTTATGGAATAAGGACTTAGTGTGATGTATTTTTCATGTCATTATCAATTTGGGGGTAGTTTCAATGTGGTGGAAGGGTTTCACCATATACCTTCCATAGGATTATTGGGTATAGCCAGTGACTATGACATATAATCCAAAAGAGAGTTGGACCAGGGTCTATTTTAGTATAAATTATTATGTTGTGCCCTAATTGTGGGTGAAAGGATATTTACTATGGTTGAGTTTGTCATGATAAAAAATGGTCCGTTTAAAAATTAGTTGGGTATAAATTTTAAAAAACCTTAAAACTCAACACTTTATTAAATTTTCTCTTGAATTCTAGGAGAAATTGGGAAATCCATGGGAGGCCTTTTTCCCCTTTTTGGTGGATTGAATTCACAACTCCAAGTGGTTTATTCTAGGAAATATAAGGTTAGTTACCTTCCCTTCCCTTCTCACTTTTCCTTCTTATTCTTATTAAGGTGATGGCCGTGGTTATGGGAATTTATAGTTTGGGAGATTTTGTGGAAAGGTATTGATGGGGGATGGTGTGATTTAGGTTGTTGTGGTTTTTTGGGTTTGATTTCTATCAAGTGATCATCATATTCTTTATGGGATATTATAATGAGACTAAAAAAATTCATGATTGAGGTAGGGGATCTGAGGTCTCACATTATTGTTTTAATGCATCTATGAAATTAGCAAACTTATTTCTTTATTTATGTGGATGGTAAGGGATAACAAAGAAATGTAATGAACCAAATCAATTAAATTTGAAGGGGAAGGTTTAAAATTATGTGTTTAATAGTTTTATATATTTTCATTAATTATTCATTTCCTTTAACATAATGAAATATTGTGATGTGAGGGTTGTGGATATTGTGAATAGTGAAACCATTCCACGATTGATTGCTTTCATTCACCATTGATAAAATGTTAAGAACTTAAATATGGATATAAATCAATTCTGTATTAATCTATTAATTTCATGAAATCTCCATTGAAATAGATGTTTATATATTGGGAAATCCCCACTAAAATGAAAATTTTGGAAATAGTTATGGATTATATATACTATTATGTGTTTTTGGTGTTCATTTTGTTACTATAATGTTTGTGTCAATCATGTGGGGTTGGGAAATGATGTAAGTGATTGGTTTAGATATGTAATGTATTGATGTTGTGGGGATATGATTTTTTTGGCAAGAGATATGTTGAGGGAGAAGTTGTAGTGGATTGTAGATGTTTTTTTATTTGAGGTGTTTTCTATCTTCAATGGTGGATTTTTAGTAGTTACAGATTAGATGTGGAATAGAACGCTTAATAATAGTATAGAAATGGAATTTTTAGGATTAAATAATTATGGGTTGGAATTAAATATATATGGTAATTGATTAAATAATTAAATTTTATTAGATAGGTTGGAATCAAATGGGTTTTATCTGAAATAAATTACGGGGATTCCTAGAAAAGGATTGTTATTAACTGTGGAATTTAATGGTTTATTAGAATAGTATTATTCTATAATTGATAAAAAATTTATTTTTTTGATTCATAAATAAAGTGGGGAATTATGGGTTGTGTGTGACTATTTTTATAGTGATTTTCATTTAGTGGTAGAAGTAGTGGTGGAAAAATTCAGGGGGTGTTGTGGTAATATTGTGGGATATTCTTTTATAGTTTGATGTAAATCCATAGGATATTTATTGTCTGTGAAAATCTATTCTTTTATTTTTATTTGAATAAAACATTCACCACACCCAAGTTTTATATCCTTAATAACACACAAATGTTTTGGGTTTCAGGGGCTCTTTTACAACATTTAGGTTAGTAGGGTTAGATTGATGGCTACCCCCTCTACCCAAATCCCTCTTTATCTAAGGTTCATGGTGATAAAATCTCATTTTGTGGTGATTAATAGTATAGAAAAAATAGTTGATGGTGAATCCATGTGATTCATGTTTAGTTGGGAGTGATTCTTAGTAAGGATGGCTTTGTAAGTGATGAGGCCTAGTTATTATTGATTATAGATTTTTGTAATTATTTGATAATATATGTGGTGGTCATCATGCATGTAAGGATGAGGATTTTTTTTTGATATCCATATTGTTCTTGATACCATAATTACCTTGGAATATTATTAATGGAAATGAAAGGGAGGAGGGCACAATAAACTTGATGTTGGGGTATGAGAGTATTAAACAAGTAGGGAAGTCATTGTAGGGAGCATTAAATTATGTTCTTTTTGATATTATCTTACTACATGGATGCATTATAGGGTGTGTGAGCGTTGGTGAAGTTGGGGTTATTAGTTGATTTGTTTAGGTGCATGTTAGTTCTACTGTTCATTCACTAGGGTGTTAATATTCTCTACTCACATTTTAACGAGTTACATAGAGTGTGTTACTATATATTATACAATTTATTCTAACCATACATATTTATAAACTATTTTTTAGGATTCTATAAAGGTTTAGAGGCCAAGTTTACACTTATGATCTTAGAGGTTGGAGCTCCAACATAGTTGCAACATTTGGATTTCCTTTGGTACTATCATTAATTTTGAGTTTTTTATTTAGATCACTTGATATATATTGTTTAATGATAGTTATTTTTTTACTTATGAAACAATGGTTTTTTATAATGTTCAATGGATTTTATTGATGTTAATTCCTCCCATTGTGTGTTTAATACCATTGGCCCCAGTCTCTATCTCAAGGATTATTAGAGGTGTGCTTTATGGGTTAATACCTCTCCCCATTACTAGCCTAGGAGGGGTCTTAATGTTTGTGTGTGGGTGGGGGGGGGGGTCAGGAAATAGGGAAATAAAATATTTTTTAAGGGATATAGTATATATTAGAGTTAATCACTTGTGAGTCTTGCATCGGTATATAGGATAATAGTGTCAGTTGAGGTTAGCTCATATTTTAAGGAGAGACTAGTTAGGACAGAAAATTTTGTGGCCCCCTCTAGTCCAACATAGGGAAATTAATCATTCTAAACATTCAAATAAAAGTGATTATATTTATAGGGTAGAGACCTAGAATTGGTATATGCATCATATTTTTTTCACTTAATATTGAACATGGGGATTTTGATAAATTAAAATGATCTATATCAAATGAATCTTAATAAATTCTATGCTACCATGCCTAGAATTTTCAGTATTCCTCAAGGTATGGATCATGTGAATCATCCACATGCATTTCAGGTAGTAGAGGTTTACTTTACTCAACTAGAATATTTTGGAGGACCGATCCAACTAATGAGGATGATATATGATATAATACTTTGTGCTATTTTTAGGGTCAGAGTCTGATGTAGTATGAGGGGAGAGTATTTCATTTAGATATAGTATACTAGCTAGAGGAGTTTCAGATATCCTTTAATTTTATTCCATAACAAAAATGAGTATTGAGTTGTATTAAATATCAATAATATGTTATGGTCATAAAATTAGTGGTGGACATTATATCATGAAGATTAAAAAAATAGATAAGTTTCATGGGATGATTTCTAGATGGAGTTTCACTAGTAGTTCTTTTCATTGATGATTATGTAGCGAAGTTGAGGGAGATTTTCTCCCATCAAAAATAGAGAATGAGAATGAATTATCATAGTATTAGGCTCAAGGATCTTATTCATTTCACTCCTAAAATTCTTTTAAATAAGGAGACTTAAAAGAAACACCTTGAGGAGGTGCAGTGCCCAACGTTCAGATTTTAAATCACCTTATTTTTTATTTGGATGTACTTATAGGTCAATAAGATAGGAAAATTGATTTAGTGGATTCATTAAAAAATAGGAGAACCTTTATAGAGAGGTCAATAGATCTTCTTGAGGAGTATAGATTCAGGTAGAGGATCATGGATGCCAAGGACGTCAATGTTTTGATTGATAGAGTGGAAATATCGATAGTATATTTCCCACAATTCTGGGGAAAATAGTTCCTCAGAATATGTCAGGGGATTGATGTTTATGTGTTATTCCAATGGGGTATGTGTCATAATCAATTATCAGTGACAAACCATTTAGGAAGGTCAGTATGGTGTTCTCATTAAGTCCCCCTTTTATATGAAACTACTTTAGTTTCCTCCAAGATATTATGACTAGTAGGGAATTCCCGTGCATATTCATCTTCTTGTTCTAAAGTTTAATGCTTTGATGAGAGGGTATTGTGGTGTTAGAGGTCAACCTTAGGATATTCCTCAAATTTAAGGACTTATACTATAGCATGATCATAGAGGCCATCATCAATGTGGTGGAAGATATAGATAAAAAATTATACATAATGTGAGGGCTCTAAAACCGTAGGGGGCTTGAGGTTATATGGGGTATAATTAGTTGATCATATTCTATTGTTTCTACATTGTTTGATTTTAGATATTTACAATACTTTGTTTCACATGATTTAGACCACTTATTAGGAATATATGTGGAGATACTTACATAACCCATGTTTTATACACACCATATAGAGTTTTGACTATACTATTTGATGTGTTTTGGGGTTGTAGACTGATGATAGGTAAACATCAGTTTATTGGGTATTTCTTCTTCTTATAGTTATAACTTCACGATTCGATTATTATCATGGATTAGTTGTATTCCATGTACACAATCGTCGATTTCTTCTAGAGGAGAGTCATGTTCTCTATCATGGGTTTCTAGCGAGTGGTGTTCATTGGAGAGGGTAGTTATTGAATGGAAAGTAGGTTTCTAGAGCCTCCCATATCTCTGTTGGTAGAGTTATTACTATAATAATACAAAATGGTGACTCCTAGTGTTTTCTATAAGTTTTCACATATATTCCTTGATAAGGCTATGACACTACCCCATTAACATGATTTTATAATTTTGATATAGTTATAAACAGACATATCTACTATTTAGATGGCTCCTTATCATATGAAACCAATGACGTTACGTGATTTGAGTATCTAGATCAATTATTTTTAGAAGAGGGGATTCATTTAAACAACTTTCACCACGGGGTACTATAGTGTTGTTCACTGAGAAGGAAGATGGTGGTTCGAGGCTGTGTGTATATTACCAGAGGACAAACTAAGTGAAGATCAAGGAATAATTCCCATTATAGGGCTATATTAACTTTATAACCAATTTATGGGAGTTACATGGTTATCAATGATTGATTTATGGTCTAGATATCACTAAGAAAGGGTAAATGAGTAAGATTCCTTGAATTCAACAATACAATGATGTCTTGGACTCTTTGAGTTCATAGTCCTATCATTTAATGTCATTGAAATGATATCTATGTTTATAGGTAATACAAAATCTCTATTTTATGAGTTCTTAGACCAGTTTATTTATTTTTTCATCAATGAAATCTGCATATACATGAATTTTAAGAGGATAATGTTGATAAACACATATTTTTACTACAAGTTTTTTTTATTAAAATTAGATATTTCGGAAACTATACAAGTGAATGTTCTGGACAACATAGGTTGACATAATTTGACATGTGGTGTCTCGGTAGTGTATTTATATGGATCTATTAAATATGGAGGTAGTTTTTTCTTAGGAAACATCCAAGAACGTAGTGGATTTTCACAACTACGTTGGTATTTTAGTTTATCATTAGAGGGTTTTAACTAATTTTTCTTATAATGAATCCATTTTAATATCTTTTAGTAGGTAGGAATAATACTTAATTTGGACTGATCAATGACTAAAACCTTTGAATGCCTAAAGGAGAAGCTGATCAGGGCCCCATTGCTTTGGATTCCATAAGATAGAGTGATGTTTAAAGTATTCTATGATTCTTAATATATGGTTTTTGTATGTCTATTGTTGAAAAAAGGAATGTGATCACCTATTTGTCTAGGAAGTCACATCCTTATGATTATAATAATGGAACCAGTGACTTGGAGTTAGTTGAAGTAGTGTTTTTTCTAAAGTAGTGGAAATTATCCCTCATTGGAAAGAACTTATAGGTATTGACATACAAATACAATGTAGGGTATGTTTTCACTCATAAGGATTAGAATATACATCAGTGGAGGTTGATGGAGTTTCTTCAGGATTATGATTTTGAGATCTACTATGCTTCATGAAAGGGGAATTTTTTGGCTGAAGAAGTGAGAAAGAATTTGTGAGGAGATTTATTTAGAGAGTATGAGGACTATTTTATGGATATAAAAGAGTGAACATATTTTAATTTTAGAAAAGGGATGGATAATGACATATGACTATTTGAATATATATTAGTGGAATCATATTTGATGTGGTAAGATATGGAGTCTTTGTGGGGAGACTTAGAGGTGCTGGTGATGGACGACCCTATCTTTTAAGGTGATACTCAAGAGGGGTTATCAAAGGATGGGAAACCTCAAATGATAATTCAAGGGTGATTATATGTTTCAATATCCACACATGAAGGAGTTATCTAGGATTTTCATAGCTCACTTTTAATAGTGAATCTAGGTTTTTCCAAGATGTACCATGGCTTTAATAGGAAGCTTTGGAGGCTTGGGATGAAGTGGTCAGTGGGCGAGTTTTTAGCATGATATTTCATATACTAGAAGGTGAAAGAAGATAATTATGAATCTTGACAGTTTTTAAAACAGTTGGATTTCAAAAGGTATAAGTGGGAGGAAATATTAATGGATTTATTCATTGAGTTACCCTATACCTATAGAGGATATGATGTCTTCTGTGTGATCGCTGACCAATTGATGAAGATGGCCAATTTTTTCCATTTGGGAGTTGATTGACATAGATTACTAGTCTCGGTGGTATGTGTATAATGGTTTGAGGCCATATGGGGTACCAAAGAATATAATATATTATTGTGATCTTGATTCCTCTCACAATTTTGGAGAGGATTGAAGCTTAATTTTAGATCCCAACCCATAATAACATTGATTTTCACCCCTATGTGGACAAACAAATAATGTGGGCCATCCCTACAGTAGAGGAAATGTTGTAGTCTCACATCTTGGAATTTGGTGGACTTTTGGTGAAGTTCCTACCCTTGGTTATGTTTCCCTATAGAAATTATTGTCCCTCATCCATCGACATGGATCAGTTTGAGGAATTATATGGATGACCATATTAGTCTCCATTTTTCTTTAGTAAGGATTGTGAGACAACAGTCCTTGTTCCATATGTGGTTTAGAGTAAGATATAGAATATATAAACTATTTGGGAATAGATAAATATTACATAGGAAAAACATAAAGCATATATTGATCATTACGGGAAGCTCCTAGTGTCTGAGGATAGAGACCGTGTTTTCTGAAAGGTTTCCCCACACCAGGGGCTATAGAGGTTTTGTGGTAGGAGTAATCTATCTATGTGGTTTTTTGGGACATTCAAGGTGTTGGTGTGCATTAGTGAGGTATTTTTTTAGTTGAAAATTTTACCATGTATGGACATGATCTATAATGTCTTCAACATAACCCATATTCATTAACATCTTCATGATTAATCCCATCTCATTGACTTGGGAGATTTTAAATCAATGATTATTTGATGTTGATAGAGTGTACAATTGATATCTACGATATAAACGGAAGGTGTTTAATAGCTATGTAATTCCCTTGGAATGTATTATGTGGTGGCATGGTGGTTTAGAATAAAGTGTTTGGGAGTGTATGATGTATCTTTGGGATTAGTACAATATGTTTTAATCCATTATTTATTTTTTGGTTATTATGAGATGTAATTATTCATTGATACTAGTTTATGAGATATATTTACTCCTCTTTATAGTTATATTTGGTATCAGTCATGTTTTGGCTGTAACATGATCCCTAAGAGCTATTTCATTGGGTGGTAGTTCAGAATTTTCCCCTTCTGGCCTCCATTTTATGATTTTATAATCATGTGTATGAGAATTGTTTGAGAGGTATCTATTGTAATGACTTAGATTTTTTTACTATTAATTTTCATTGTTTTGGGTGATGGAGACCTCATGAGACGTTTTAAGGAAAGTGAGGAGGATTTTGGGAACAGATTTCAATTGGGAAGAATATTATGATGTGATGGTTTCGGTTATACCATAGAGGATATTATATAAGGAATATTATAGATTTAAATAAGGGTACATTGCATTCACCTATATTGGGTAGATTTAATTTTTATTAATGGAGCTCTAGATTTCACCCTTAGAAAATCTTGTGTAAGGGTATGTCAAATCAGATCTGCTGAAGGGTAGTGTACATAAGGGTCATCCCTATCTCATATAATTATAGATTCCATATTTTTCATCCTAGTCCGTTTTCTAAAACATAGTGAAGGGAAAGATGGGTTTCGTATACTATGTGGTGGTGATCTATGACATATTTTCCTAGGAAGGTTAAATTGGTGGTTATGTTATTTTGAGGGTGGCTATAATGTGGAGGCATGCTATGCTGTATATGTTCGGTTCGAGGATCTAGTCCTTTAGTTTGACCCAGTGTTGTGGAATAGTTGGAATAGAGGTGGGTTTCTTATGGAATAATAGAAACAATTATGACATAAACTCTTAGTGTGATTGAAATTATTATCACTATCGATTTAGTGGCAGCTGCAATGTGGTGCATGGGAAACATTGTAACCCAACCCCAGTTTTATAGGATATAGCCATTGAATATTAAATGGAATTAAAATAGAAATTTGATTAGGGTTCAGTGGGGAATAACTCATATTTTTGTGCCTTATTATTTTGATAAATCCTATACATTTTGGTTTTGTTAGGTGTGCTTCTCCATTATCCCTTTAAAAATATTTTGGTGACAAATTTAAAAATCCCTTCAAAACTCATCACTCTCTGAACTTTTCAATTGACTCTTAGGTGAACTTGGTTCATTCCTAGGATGTATTTCAAACCTATTTTGTGTCTTTGATTCCTAGATTTAAGAGATTTATTCTTGGAAATATAAGGTGAGTTCCCTTCCCTTCTCTTACCTCTTTTTTCTTATCATTGATTTTCTAGAAAAGGATGTGATTGTAGGAATTTTTGGTTTGGGAGATGTTGTGTAATGAGATTGATGGGGGAAACTATGATTTAGGTCTCTAAGGGTTTCTAAGAGAAATCTATGTCTGATGATAATCTTCATATTTCTTGGACCTTACCCAGTAACTCAAAAATACTTGATTAGTGTAGGGGATCCAAGATATCTTCATATTATTCTATGAGCATGTGAAATTATTATGATTATATATTCATTTGGGGGGATGGTAAGAACAATCTAAAAAAGTTAATTAACCAGTTCAAATTAAATTGAATGGGATTGGTGAAATTATATGTGTTTACTAGTTTTTTTTATTCTAATTATTTTCCATTTCCCTGAGCTTGAAGAACTGTTGTGAAGTGTGAATTGTGACTGTTGTGAATTCTAAATCATCATTGTGATTGATTTTTTAAATTATCCATTCATAAAATTTTATTAAATTAAATACAGATATGAATCGGTTATGTATAAGTCTATAAATTCGGTGAAATATCCCATGAAATAGATGATAAAATATTACGAAAGACCTCATTAAATAAAAATTATAGAAATGGTTTACGATGACATGTAATATTATTTGTTATTGGTATGCTTTTTATTTATCTTGTGTTTGAGTGGATATTTAGGGGTTGTGAAATAATGGTTGTGAATAGTTCAAATATAGAAAATGTTTATGTAATGGGGCCAGAGTTAGTTTGGAATGGGATATGAAAAGGCTATGTTTTTAATGGATGGATGATTGTTATTTTTGAGAGGTGGATATGGGTTTTTTTGTGGATTTTTTGTAATAGAAATAAAATTTTTTATAATGGAATGGGAACTTCATGGGATAGAATTAAGTAATTTTGAGTTTGAATTAAAAATATGTGGCAATTCATTAATGAATTTAATTTTGATAGTTGGGTTAGAATCGAATTGGTTACAAATGAAAATAAATACATGGTGAACATGGGAATATATTTTCATTAAATATTGAACAGAATGATTTATCAAATAAATCATAATTGGTATTTTTTAAATATAGAATCGGTTGGATTCATGAATAAAAAGGAAAATTATGGGTTGTCTATTACTATTTTGTCTAGTTGGTATCATTTAGTGGATGAAGTTGTTGGTGGAAGATGTTGCAGGGTGATGGGGAAGTGTTGTGGGATTTGTTAATGTTTCTTGATGTGATTCCCTAGGTTGTATATTTTTAGAGATGAACTATTATTTTATTTTATTTTTATTTATAAATTTACCCCCACCCAAGTTGGGTATCTTTATCATTACCCAAATTATTTTGGTTTTAGGTGTCTTATAAAACATCTTGGTTAGTGAGGGGAGATGGTTGAATTCCCCTCCCCCTATATATCGTTTCTCTTGTGGTCAATAATGATGATGGATTGGTTGGTTATGATGCATAGTGATGATGAATTTGTTAGTGGAAATTCCAATAGAGGATTAATTAGTTGGTCATGATGCACAATGTTGATATATTACGTCACTACTATAAAACAAGCCTTTAATAGCATTAAAATGGATTTATCAGCACTAGAAAAGCACTCACTACATGAGTGATGTTAAAATACCTAGTATTTTATGAGCACTTTTAAAAGTGCAGATAAAGGTCCAAACTATAGTGTGCTACAACAACCCACCATAACACCCAAAACACACCAGATATCAACAAAAACAAGTCACAATATAGGATTTAAATAAGATCAAATTTACAAAAAAAACACAAGAACAAAACAATATATTATAGACATTTTAAAAATTGGTTCATACAATTATATTAATAAAAATTATTACATACATTCAAAAACACCAATGTTACTTTGTCTTTTAATCCTAGACCGACTCAATATATTTATGAAAAAACCACCCCTACTCGAGATAACGAACGCACACGTATATGAAAATAAATCTTATGTTAGTATTAATATAGAGGAATAAATTAACAGAAAGTGTAAAATTACTAAAATTGATGACAATTTAAAATAAAAGATGCCCTTGGAGTCATACCAGCCATACCGTGCAACAAATTGACATATGACTAAATCAAACACATCTCAAATGACTTTTTGAATCATTTTCCAAATGTATATAAAATATCTGAATGTGTTTTCTCAGTTTTGTGTATGTCAGTTGCCTTTTTAAAAAAAATGTCATTTTAAACTAAAAACATGCACTTTTGACTCATTTTGATCACTTTGTGTACCAATTTGGTGTGAAAAGAATTATTATATGTCAAAAATGACTTAGGAATTATTCTACTAAATTATCAAGAATATTTAACCATGTTTAATCAGTTTTTAGTGAGTGACACTTTTTTAAATAAAATATCAATTTCAAACTGAAATTAGATACTCTGATTCAAAGCGAGAACATCGTGTATCAAATTGAGGTGTGACTGATTACTAGATGTCTCAAATGACTTATGGATTGTTGTCATAATTTATTAAAAAAATAAAAATGTGTTTTCCTAGGTCTAATTAGGACGATTTTCCATTTTAATAAAATTGGTGATAATTTTAAATAAAGAGACTTACCTTGAGTGACACCGGTCAGAATATGCGTCATATTGAGGTGATGGGGATTCCTACACATCCCAAAATACATATGGATCATTTTCATAAATTATAAAATAAATTAATATGTTTTCTTGGTTTTGACTGTGTCAGTTATCTTCTTCACTAAAATGTCATTTTAAAATTGAAACATGTACTTTGACTCATAAGAATCATATTGTGTATCAGATTGAGGTGTTTTAGATTCACATATATCAAAAATTACATATATACTATTTTAATAAAATATTTAATAAATTTGAATGAATTTTCTAAGTCTTGAGTAGGTCTATTGGCCTTTTTACTAAAATCAATGTCAATTTAAAATAAAAACATGCACTTGGAGTCATATCAGTCACACCATGAATCATATTGTGGTGAGGTTGATTCATGAACATCTAAAATCACTTATAGATCATTTTAATAAATTATAAAAATAATATTAATGTGTTTTTTTGGTTTTGAGTAGGTTATATTTCTTATTTAATAAAATTATTGTCAATTTTAAATAAATATGCACTTAGTGTCATACCAGTCACACCGTTCATTGGATTAAGGTTCAGTATATTCATACACATTAAAAATCAAATATAAAATGTTTTCCTAAAGTATCAAATAAATCTAAATGTTTTTCTCAATTTTTAGTACATCACTTGTAATTTTTACTAAAATGTCATTTTAAACTTGAAACACACACTTTGACTCATATAAATCAAATCATGTATCTTTTTTATGTGAGATCTATTCAAACATGTCATAAATGATTTATGAATTGATTCCATAAATTATCAAGAAAATCCTAGCGCGTTTTCTTAGTTTTTAGTGAGTGAAACGTTTTATTGTCAAATGTTGATTTTAAACTGGTAATGGACACATTGATTCAGATATCTTTTATAATAAAAATAATGTAAATTTTAAATAGAAACAAGTAATTTTACTCATAACAATCTAATAGTATGTCGGATTGAGGTGCGAGTGATTACTAAACATCTAAAAGTCTAAAAAATCCTAACTATCATTGTTTCCATCATTTTTATAGACTTTATTTATTGAACTTCCAACACTACATGAAATGTTTCTGACAAACCACATCAACTCAAAAAAAAAATAACCCCGATGTATAAGAAAAGAATTAGTATGAGTTATAATAAAAATAAAAAAATTAAGCACAAATATAAAATAACAAATTAATTATATGGATAAATATTTTAATGTGTAAATATATAGATTACCTTTGTGATTTAGTAGTGGAGGGAACATGAAGGAAAGTGATAAATGTAAACCCTTTATCGGTGAAAGGTTTTGAGGGAGGAGAATTATATATATATTTTTTTAGAAAGGGAGTAAATATGGATAGATCACCCCAAACCAAACAAAAGAATCCACTGGTATAATAAAACAATTAATATGTGAGTAATTATGTAAAAAAACAAATTAAACATAAATATGAAACAATACATTAATTATATAAACAATGATTTTACTATGAAAAAATCAATATTATCTCTGTAATTGAGTAGATACTACATTGTTTCTCTTCCTTCAAAGGTTGTAGAGGTAATTTGAAAGAAATTGATAAATGAACCACTACAGGGTTGAGAATGTTTTAAGGGAGAAGAATCATGAATGTTGGACAGAGCACCCTAAATCAAACCAAATATTCCTCATATATAAGAAAATAATTATTATGTGAGTAATACTAAAAATAAATAAATTAAACATAAATATGAAAAAACACATTAATTCTATGGACATTTATTTTACTTTCAAAACATGAATATTACCTTTGCGATTGAGTAGAGGCACCGTTATTTCTCTTCCTAGAGAGGAAGTTGATATAATTTGAAAGATAGTGATAAATAAAACACTATAGGGGTGAAATGGATTTAAAGGATAATATGCATGAATGTTATATAGAGCACCCAAAAAGGAAAAAATGAATCAACCTGTATAAGAAAATATTATTATGCGAGTAATACTAAAAAGAAATAAATTCATCATCAATATGAAAAAATAAATTAATTTTATGGAAAATGATTTTAATATGAAAAAACCAATATTAACTCTATGATTGAGAAGATGGGACACTATTTATCTTCCAGGAACGGTAGTGGAGGTAATTTTAATGGAAGTGATAAATTCAACACTCTAGGGGTGAAAAGGTTTTAAAGGAGACGAAACCTAAAAGATGGACAGAGCACCCCAACTCAAACAAAATAACCCACCTTTATAAGAAAATAATAATTATGTGAGTAATAAAAAAAATAAATTAAACATAAATATGAAATAATAAATTAATTCTATGGAAAACGATTTTATGCTAAAAACATCAAGATTACCTCTATGATTGACCAGATACTGTGTTTTTTCTCTTCCTACAAAGGGATGACACATGGATAGAAATATTCTAAAATAATCAAACTCTAAAAGGAATAATGAAAATTAAATCAACGTTTTATTATATAATTTTTTGGTAAAATTGTGAAATTATATTGTAACATTACCTTTACATATTTCTATAGGGTTTCTTCAGTCCAAATATAAGGTAAAAAAACACGGGATTCATTGGGCACTTCATTATGATATAGAAGACTATATAAATTTCAGAAAACCACTAGACAATTTTTAATATTGATATCTATTTTTCTACATTGATCAATGGATCCAAAACAAGGATTGCAATTGCATCACTAAAAATGTTAATAACAAAACTAAGGATTCTTTGTATACTTCACTAATATTGGTTAATAACCATTTAAGATAGCATCTAACCAGAAATTTATCCCGATATCCCCATGATACTCTCATACCACATACACTCGCCACTATATCTATCATCTCACCATTCAACATTCAATTTTACTTCTTTACCTCAGAATTTTATTCACTATTTAAATAAGTGGGAATATTTTTCCTTCATAGAATTTTTTGATTCTCATGTTTCTTCATCAATATTTTTTGTTTTCTACAAAACCTTTCCCCAATTAATTAGATTATTCTAAAATATTTTCTCTATGTGTTCAAGAATCTAATTATTTTGTTTCTCTCAATGTGTTAGATGAGATAATCATGGGGATTATAGGTAGTAAGTTTAGGTCAAATACTTTGTTAAGGGGTAGTTAACCAATATTAGTGAAGTGTACAGAGAATCTATAGTTTTTTTAGATTTATGAATTATGAACAACCAATCATTATTTTGGATCCATTGATCAATGGATCAAAATAGACATAAATATTCTTACAAATATTTCATAATAATTTTTCTTTAATAACAACAATGTAAACATGGATAGAGGATTTTAGAAACGTCGTATTAATAGCCTCTTGAAAACTAGATGAACTCTTTAATGCCACCTTCATATTTGTTTGTCATGCAATTAGAGTTCAACCATTTTCGGTTCATATCCATCCTAATGGGTTCATGAAATATTAATTTTATTCAAAATATAAATAAATACACATAAGATATTCATTATTAAAAGTAAAATTTGCACACAATTATAATAATAGAAACACAAGAATTGATTGTTTAAAAGAATTATAGTATGTTGAAGAAAACATGCTATTGAATTAAAGAAAATAAATACTCCACATCAAATATTACTTAAATCCCCTTAAAAATTAATATATAATATATGAAATTAAGAAGTAATACAAAACTGAAATATGATAAAAAACAATAATAAACTCTCATTCAATTAATTAGAAGATATAAAAATGTATTAGAACAAGTGATGTAGAAACCTAAGAAATTATTATATTTTAAATTAAAGGTATATAAATATTTGAAAATATCTCAAGAATCTTGGGATGTCATATCACCACACCAACCAATTACAAGGAAATTCAAGGTACTCTAACTGGATGTAAAATTATCATTTACTAATGGATTACATGAATAAGAATTTCATCAAACAAATTGATAAATTTCCCATTATTCTATATGTGAATTATGTTTGTAAAGAGTAAATGGTGATGTATGAATGGAAACAAGAAATAAGAGCTTGTTATTTAAGGTTAGATGAATTATTAAAGAAACAAAAATTTAAAAAATGAAGAATTTATCATAATCATTACATAAATAATAATTTTATGTACATATTGAGAGTGTTTATCAATTTGGATGACAAAATATTTAAAGGTTCGTGTAATTTCTAGGATTTTTAGTGTATTATTTTTAAATATTATATGGAATTATTATGAGACCAGGTGTAGTGAAGAAACACCATTCTGAGGCCCTGAGATCCCGAAATGGTGGTTTTAACTTTTTTTTAGTTATGTGAGTCAGCACTTGTGCACGGTTGTGGCAGTTTCCAAATAGATGCATGAATTAAAAATCTAAGGGCACCGATGCATCTTGGACAACTAATTTACCCTAGAACTGGTCTAACCTCGCCTGGCGCGGGTTGAGGGAAAAAGTTAATTTTTGGATGTTTTTAGTAAAAAATAAAATAAAATAAATGTAAAGTTTATTTTATTTGGGAAACATTCATTGCAGCGCAACAATAGGGAAGTTGATTCAATAATAAATTCCCTTTCATAAAGACCCTGAAACAGCAACACTAAATCATTAATTCCACAGTGTAACGAAAGAAACTCAGCATAACAGAACACTAAAACATGTTCCCTCCTTTTTATGGGTTAATCGAACATTGCTCATTGGTAGAAGCTGGAGAGAAACTCTGGATAATCCTTGGCGCTTTGGAGAGAACTCTCAGTGATGAAAAATGACAAATCAAATCTGTGAATCATTGCGCCAATGAAGTTAAAGGATCTCAGTGATGACGGCAACATGATCCCCCCATTCATCAGCAAACGAACCCTTCATGTGGTAGGGGTTTTTATTCCAATTCTCCTTTCCCTGTTTTTTTATTTTGAATGGCAAACACAAATCAACCATGAACATGTTGATCCACAGATTCGTACGTTTTTATGGGAGGGTTTTTGTTGGGATGATTTCAGGGAATTAGTCCATGTTAAATTGTTGTTTGATTCAGCTCTGTTTAAGCCTACTAACAGGAGCAGATCAACACCGTGACGAACGATGGCAGAGGTTCGTTCATCGATTTTCTGTTTGGATTTCTTCCCCCTTTCTCTTCCTCGTGCATTTTTCACATTCTTCATGGTGAAATGAACAAAAGATCATTGCACACCCGTCTTAAAATAAAATGAACCCAAAATGGAGATCCAAAATTAAAATGACCCTATGGAGGTGAAACGATCACAGTGGACAACAAATTTACTTATATCAAAAAAGGCTATTCTTCGAGCATTCTTCGCACAGGAGGATCGAAACACATTTTCAGAGCCGATCGGAGGACTAAAAACAATGGAGATGACTTTGAAATGTCGGGGCATCCTGGATTCCAGAGTTTCATGGCAATCAGACGGCCGGATCAATGAACGGGTAAGCATGGAGGCATGGCGGCAGAAGTCTGTGATTATAGAATTTTCCATAATACATGGTGTGCACTTCCAAAGAACACGCCATGTGGTACTGGAAGTGGCAGCTAGGGTCTCTAGGGTTAGAGAGGAATCACATGGAGTGTGACCCTGGTCACATGATGTGTAGGACTTTCCCTGAAGCATGGCATGTATTTTGGAAAGTACATGGACACGAGATGGATTACACGGCTTTGGAACACGACGTGTACTCTCTACGTAGCATGGATGAAGCGGATACGTGGGACTCAGCTTGTATCCAAGGGATACAAGGACACAAGATGGTGTACATGATCATGTAATCCATCACACGGCCAGGCGAGGCCAGTAATGTGGGTCACCCCGTGTACCGATTACACGAGTTGGAGTACACGGGTTGAGGACCGTGTACGGGCACATAGACAACGTACACGGAGCCAACCCCAGTCACTCGGACATGAAATGTACACCATAATATACACCATGTACTATATTTTCTACCTAACCATCCTTACGACACAACACATTATACACGGGTAGTACCCGAGGTCAGACGACACAACGTGTAACTTTTCTACACTCTGTGTACTTTTTGGAAAATGGCATGGTCCTTTTGTCCATCGTATTTTGTACATGTTTTTCTTGGGTCAGTACCCCTTCTTCTCATTCCCCTGATGTTTAGGCATGCTTTCCTTCTACAAAAGTATGATCCCTTCAGTTGGACTTTTGGTGACAGAGTCGACATTCCTCCAAGAGGCTCAAAGTGAGATCCTCTATCCATTCCTGACCCTAGGTAGAGTCAGGCATCGATGTGACCAACTCTACCAGGATTTGATCCTCTACCTAGCTTTTGAATCCACCGAGGTGGTGAATCCGGATGAGTCGTGGTATCTTCCATGACCCTGGTAGTGATCCACATCTGTGTATCATGATCATTCCCACTCATGAGTGTGTCTCCCATAATGAGTGCATCAATCTAACATGATCTTCCCCACTCAGGAGTGTGAGTCATGTAATGAGTGTAACTACCTTACATGACATTTCCTGATGAACCATAATTCTTGGATGGATGCCATCAGAGTTACCATACTCATGGAGTGTGTTCTCCCAAGACGCGTGCTTTGTGGATATCTTCAAACTGAATCCCTAGATGGGGGTATGCGGTTGTGTGACTTGTCTTAAGACTACAGGTCTGGGTTTTTAATATATCTAATTTGTGTTCTCCAATTATATGTTCAGTAGACATACACAATATAGAGCTGACTATGCCTTTCCTTTTTGTGTTGTTTGTGTTTTTCAGGGTCCTCTACTGAGTATTGTTATACTCACCCCTACTTGGGCTTTTCCCGAACGTGTCATGTCTTTTGCAGACGAGAAACCTATTGACAGAGTTTAGGGCGGACCAGGATAGGAACAATATTTCTGACTTCCTTACCGGCCGAGCCATTCCTTTGGCTATGAGCAGTATTCCCAGTACCTCATTGTGTTTACAGGTTGGGATTTGTAGTTTTTAGACTCTTGTTTTTGGTGGGTTTGTATTTAGGCCCAGTTTACTTTCAGTACATTACAATTTGTTGTAATCAGTTGGTTGGGTTTAGTTGTATGCATGAATTTTGGTTTGTTAGTTTTTTTTAAATTTTATCTTTTGTGGGCTTGGAGATGTGTGCGTGTGTACAGGTTCTTAGGAAATGCCTCCCATGTTAGTAATATACCTACTCAGTGCTAGTCACCATCTCCTGGCATATTGGAGGTGGGATTGGGGAGTCATGATGCGGGCCCAACTAGGACGAGTCATGACAAAGTGGTATTAGAGGGGGTCGGTTCTACCTTAGGACCAAGAGTCTGTGAGATTGGTTTGGGGAAAGAGTGTTTAGTGTTTCAAGCTCAGCTTTTAGGACAGATACACCAGTGTTCGTGCAGTGGTTGGAATATCCATACACTAGGACTTTGATATCCTATTTTTTGACTCAGTACATGGAAATAGTAGTTGCGGGGAAATAAAGGAAAGATACATGCATCATATAGGAATGGGCTGTGTTTTCAATGTCCTTCGAGTCAGCTATCCATATATTCTCATTGACCATGGTACATCTTGTTTCCTTACACAATACCTCTATGACGCATACCCGATAGTATTGATCAGTACGATCACAAGGATGACCCCCTTAGCGAAGAGGCTTTCGATACAGGGACCAGTTCCCTAGGACATGCCACTAGGTGGTGCACCAGCTATTCCACCACTAGTGGAGTAGCCCATAGTACCTGTAGTACCGACCGATGAGGAGTGTAGGATGAGCATGCTTCATGAGTTCTAGAGACAGAGACCCCTCAGGTTCCGAGGTGATCCTGACCCTCCAACGGCTGAGGACTGGCTTGAGGCGGTGTCCAGAGTTTTTTGTCTGGTGAGGACACTAGCAGACAATATGGTGATCCTACGGGCAAGTCTTTTTCAGGGTTTGGTGGGACGATGGTGGAGTCTAACCACACAGACTCGTTATGGGTTGAATCTATCATAGATGGAGTTTGAGTGACACTTTAGGGAAGGATTTCTCTCTGGTAACGCTGAGAGCCGTACGCATCCAGGAGCTTCTTCAGCTCCAGCAGGGTAGTTTTATGGTATATGACTATTCATCGAGGTTCACCAACCTCGCCCGGTACTCGATGGATATGGTCAGGGATCCGTACTTCAGAGCTCAGACCATCGAGCGAGGTCTAAGATGATACATCTGAGCTAGTGTTGTGCCTCTATTAATTTCAACTTATGATGGAGTGATTGAGCGGGCTTTGGTGATCGAGAGCTTCCTGGCGGAGTAGAGACAGCGGACGATAGTCAGCAACAGGTAGACCGGTGCAGAGACCTCAGCAGTAGGGAGCTGACGTCGGATGTAGGGATCAAGACGCGAGAGACCTCAGAGGAGGACCAATGATAGGGGATCAATAGTACATGGATCTTTGGCTGGATACCATCATCCTAGGGAGAAGTGGTGCTAAGTGTGCGACTGTAGGGGACATCTTGATAGAGATTGTCCAACCCGTCGAGATACTGATAAGGAAGAGGTGGATGGAACACCAAGGTAGATGCAGAGAGTGGATCAGACAGACCCACCAAGTGGAAAACGTGCCAGAGGAGGAGGGAGAGCCACAGGTGGTGGCAGGCACTTCGATCTACTTCCACCACCACCCCCAGGAGGTTCGCACCAGGCTCAGGGAGTTGGAGGACATGGATGTGGACAACTACATGCAGTCAAGTTATAAGACCCAGGGGCTCCAGGGATGATACAAGGTATGATCTGTGTGTTCTATACCTTAGTTGATGTACTTATAGACACATGTTCCGGTCATTAATTCACTGCCTCATGTCTTTTGTTAAACCTTGAGATTCTGGTTGAACTATTGACTCGATCCTTGCGCTTAGAGACACCTGCAGTAGGAGGCTCGATGATCACACACCAATGAAGACAGTGTGTTCTTACCCTTGGAGGTGACATTTTTGGTTGAAAAATTTTGGTGGTAGCGTCAAGGCCTTACAATGTCATTCTCAGTATGGATTGGTTATCTTTAGTCCATTCCCAAATTGACTGTTTTATGTGAAGAGTGTGGTGTGTCTGCTGTGAAAGGATGAGGTTTTCCTTTGTTAGAGAAAAGGAGACCCATGCACCACATAAAGGGATCATGCATAGGAGGGTGTAGTCAATCACTAAAAATATGGCTAGACTTAACCTCAGGGTAGTAGATGTTGTGAGCTCTCAGTTTCCAGTAGTAGTGGCGGAGTACGAGGATGTATTTCCTAAAGATGTTTCAGGATTACCTCCCTGCCAGGAAATTGACATCTTCATCAACTTACACCCCATAAAGACACTGATTTCTTCACCAGCATATCAGATGGATCCCGCAGAGCATTGCGATCTGAGGGTGCAGTTGGAGTATTTTTAGAGAAAGGGTTTCGTATGACCCAGCGTTTCACCCTGGGAGGTCCCAGTATTACTTGACAAGAAGGAAGACAGGAGTTTGAGGTTGTGTGGGGATTACCGGCGCCTAAACCAGGTGACAATGAATAACAAGTATCCAATGCCAAGAATTGGAGACCTCTTAGATCAGTTGAGAGGGCCATGGTAGTTCTTGAAGATTGACCTTTGATCAGGTTATCACCAGTTATGAGTACGGGATGTGGATATACTGAAGACGGATTTCATGTGCCGCTATAGTCACTATGAGTACTTGGTGATGCCATTCAGCATGACAAATTCCACCATAATTTTCATGGGACTGTTGAATAAGATCTTCCAGCCATACCTGGACCAGTTTATAGTGGTCTTCATAGACGACATTCTTTTGTACTCGACATCATAGGAGGATTATGTGAGACACCTTCAGATAGTTCTATACATACTCCGGGAGCACCAGCTTTATGGGAAGCTCTCGAAGTGATAGTTTTGGATTTATGAGGTCCACCTTCTGGGACATGTCATCTCAAAAGATGGATTAGCTGTGGGCCTAGCCAAGGTGGAGGCAGTGTATGCATGGGAGCCACCTCAGAGTGTGACGGAGGTGCAAAACATCCTTGGGTTGGCAGAATATTACAAGAGGTTCATCCTAAATTTCTCTCGAATAGCAGCACCAATGATAGCGTTGACCAGGAAGGGGAAACCCTTCAAGTGTACAGAGAGGTACCCGTAGGATTTTGAGTAGTTGAGATTGAGTTTGAAAATCTCCCCAACCATGAGATTACTGGAGGAGGGTGTCAAGTACGTAGTTTTATACGACACATCAGGGACTGGGCTTGGCTGCATCCTGATGCAGAGATAGGCAGTGATTGCTTATGGTTCGCACCAGATTAGGCCACATGAGCAGAACTATGCCACCCAAGATCTAGAGTTGGCAGCGGTAGTCTTCACATAGATGATGTGGTGACACTACCTTATGGGTGAGCAGTTCATCATCTACTCTGACCACCAGAGCCACAAGTACATCTTCTCACAGAATAATCTGAATATGAGGTTGAGGCATTTGCTAGAGTTCCTCTAGGATTATGATTTCGAGATCATCTATACTCCTGGGAAGGGGAACAAGGTGGAATATTATCTTAGTCGAATGTCGAGATCACAGCTGTTGAGTGAGGAAATAGAGAAGTTTGATGTGTTGAAGATATACTTTTTGGACAGAGAGGATACAACTTACCTACCGGTTGATGCTTTTCGCTCCTCCACTTTTATAGCTGGTTAGGGAGGTGCAGCTAAGAGATGACAACTGTGTGTCTTTACATGCTCAGTTACCCACAGAACATGCTCTTGATGGATATTCACAAGGTGGGGAGAACATATTTCTTTTCATAAGATGCACAGTTGTACTAGTAGCATTGGAGGAAGAGGTCATAAGGGAGTTTAATATGTCCGCATTGGTGGTACTTCCTAGAGTGAAAAAGATGTACCAGGATCTCTTACAATATTTCTGATGGTCAGGCATGAAGAAGGTAGTAGAAGAGTTTGTTTCTTGATCCCTTACATGCCAGTAGGTGAAGGCTGAGCACTTGGTTCCAACTGTATTAGATCACCCATGGATGTTCCAGAGTGGAAGTTGGATAGAATATCGATGGACTTCGTGATAGGCATAACATAGACATCCAATGGACATGATTCCATCTGGTTGGTCATTAACCAACTTATCAGGTTGTCCCACTTCCAAGCTATCAGGGATCAGAGTTCTGTAGAGAGCTTGGGACTCCTATACATGCATGAGATAGTTCGGCTTCATGACATCCCTTCGAATATAGTCTCGGATCGAGATCCCCACTTTACATCCTGGTTGTAGAAGGTATTTTAGGAGGCCTTTGGGACTCAACTACTCTTGAGCACAATGTTTCATCCCCAGACAGATGGTCATACGGAGAGGACCATTCAGGTTCTGGAGGATATGTTGTGGGCCTGTATCTTGGACTTTGGTCACAGTTGGGAGGAACACCTACCAATAGTGGAGTTTTTTTTTATAATAACAACTACCACTCCACCATTGGTATGGAACCATTTGAGGCTTGGAATGGGAGACCCTGCCGGTCACCACTTAGATGGAACGACCCCGGAGAGTCAGCACTCATGGGTCCAGAGTTGGTGCGAGCTACCACTGAGAAGGTGCAGATCATCCGAGAGAAGATGAAGGCTGCATAGAGCCGATAAATGTCTTATGCTGATAGGCGATGGAGGCCCCTAGAGTTTGAGTAGGGAGACCACATCTTTCTTCGGGTCTCACCTTGAAAAGGGTTACAGAGATTTGGCTAAGGTGGAAAGTAATATCTAAGGTTCATCAGACCTTTTCAGATACTGCATAGAGTTGGTGAAGTGGTGTACCTCCTAGCTCTACCATCGCAGTTGTATCAGGTACATGATTTCTTCCACGTGTCATAGCTGAGGAGGTACGTTCATGACCCATCACACGTCATTGACTTTGGCAAGGTGGAAATTGAGGATGGAGTGACCTTTACTAAGTACCTGGTGGAGATCATGGATCGACATTAGAGGATCCTTCGTGGGTGATCGATTCCATTGGTGCACATTCGTTGGCATCACAGAAATTATCAGGAGAGCATGTGGGAGTGGGAGGCTCAAATCCGTGCCCATTACCCACATCTTTTTGAGTAGTCTTGTTTTGTATTTTTGGGGATGCAAAGCCCCAAGGTGGGGAGAATGTAATGTCTCAGATTTTATGTGTATTATTTTTAAATATTATATGAAATTATTAAAATACCAGGTGAAGTGACGACACACCATTTCGAGGCCCGGTGATCCAGGAATGGTGGTTTGAACTTTTTTTTAGTTAACTGAGTTGGAACTTCTGCGTGGTTGTGGCAGTTTCCAAACGGATTCCCAAATTAAAAATATGAGTGAACCGTTGTGTCTTGGACGGTGACTTTACCTATGAAAGGCTCTAACCTCGACCATCATGGGTCAAGGGAAAAAGATAATTTTTTTAATTTTTTATTAAAAAAATAAAATAAAATAAATGGAAAGTTTATTTTATTTTGGAAACATTTACTGTAGAAAAATGACAGGGAAGCTATTTCAATAATAAATGCCAAATCATAATTACCCTGAAACAGCAATGCTGACTCATTAATGCCACAACGTAATGGCAACAACTCAGTGTAATAGAACACTAAAACATGTTCCCTCCTTTTTATGGGTTAATCGAATGTTGATCATTGGTAGAAGTTGGAGGGAAACTCTGGAGAATCCTTGGTGCTTTGGAGAGAACTCTCGGTGATGAACGATGACGAATCAAAGCTATGAATCACTGCGACAGTAAAGTTAAAGGATCTCAGTGACAATGGAGTCACAAACCACGCTCATTATAAATTGAACCCTTCACGAGTTAGGGGTTTTTTTTTTCAGTTATCCTTTTCCAGTTTTGGATTTTGAATGACGAATGCATATCAACCACAAACATGTTGATCTGTGGATTCATAACTTTTTTCAGGAGGGTTTTTGTTGGGAATATTTTGGGGAATTAGTCCATGTTAAATTGTTGTTTGATTCTTCTCCATTTAATCGTACTAATGGGAGCGGATCAACGCCGCAATGAACGACGGTGGAGGTTCGTTCCTCGATTTTCTTTTTTGATTTCTTCCCCATTTCTTTTCCAAGTTTGTTTTTCGCGTTCTTCACGGGGTGACTAACAATGGATAATTTCACACCAGTATTGAAACTCAATGATCCCAAACTAGAGATCCGACATCGCAACGACCCTACGGAGGTGCTCCAGTCATACCAGACGACGAATCGGCTCGGATTGGAAAAGACCGTTCTTCGAGCATTCTTCACACTAAAGGATCGAAACACATTTTTGGATCCAATCGGAGGCTCAAAAACAAAATAGACAAACTCGAGATGTCGGGGAAACCTAGATTCCAGAGCTTCATGGAAATTAGATGACTGGATCAATGAATGGGGCATCACGGAGGCGTGGCGGTGGAAGTCCGCGATTCTGGAAATTTCCAGAATACATGGCGTGTACTTCTAAATAACACACTGTGTGGTACTAGCGGTGGTGGATAGGGTTTTAGGGGTCAGAGAGGAATCACACAACATGTGAACCTAGTCACACTCCATGTAATACTTTCCTCAAAGCTCGGCTTGTATTTTGGAAAGTACACGGACATGGGATGGACTACACGGCTTCAGAACATGGCGTGTACTCCCTACGTAGCATGGAAGAAGCAGCTACGTAGAAATCAGTGTTTCTCTATGGGATAAATGGACATGGGATGGAGTACATTACCCTATAATCCATAAAATTTCTAGGTGTGGCCAGTAATGTGGGTCACCCCGTTTACCGATTGAATGGGTTGAAGTACACAGGTTAAGGACTATGTACGGGCACATGGCCTGCATAGATGGAGATGACCCCAGTCACTCAGACACAGCACGCACATCGTACTACATGCCAAGTACTAAATTTTGACATGACCAACCTTAAGACATGGGTTTTTGTACACAGGTAGTACCCGGGGTCCGACGACATAGCGTGTAACTTTTCTACACGTCATGTACTTTTTGGAAAATGGAATGGTCCTCTTGTCCACTATATCTTGGACTTGTTTTGTTTGGGTTAGTGCCCTTTCATCTCGTTCCCCTAAATGTCAAGCATTGTTTACATCTATATGAGTATGATCCCTTCAACAAGAATTTCCGTGATAGAGTCAGCATCCATCTGAGTGGCCCGAAGTGAGATCCTCTATCCATTCTTGACCGTAGGGAGAGTCGGGCATCGATGTGACCAACTCTACCAGGTGTTGATCCTCTACCTAGATGGTAAATTCACCAAGATAGTGAATCCATATGAGTTTTGGTATCCTCCATGGCTCTGGCAGTGATCCTCATCTGTGTATCATGATCTTTCCCACTCAGGAGTCTGTCTCCCGTAATGAGTGTGTATATCTATCGTGATCTTCCCCACTCAGAAGTGTGTCTCCCATAATGAGTGTAACTACCTTACGTGAAATTTCGTGATGAACAGTACTTCTTAGACAGACGTTATTAGAGCTACTAGACTCATTGAGTGCGTTCTCCTGAAATGAGTGCTTTGTAGAAATCATCAAACTTAATCCCTAGACAGGGGTATGTGGTTGTGTGACTTGTCCTTGGACTACAAGTCTTGGTTTTTAGTATATCTGATTTGTTTTCTACTATTATATGTTCAGTAGGCATATACTGTGTAGAGTGGACTGTTCCGTTCCTTTGTGTATTGCTTGTGTTTTTAGGGTCCTCTACTGAGTATTGTTATACTCACCCCTGTACGGGCTTTGTCCACACGTGTCATGTCTTGTGCAGATGAGCATCCCTTTGATAGAGTTCAGGGTGTAATAGGACAAGACCATACTTTCTGAGTTCCTTACAGGACAAGGCATTCCATCAGCTACGAGCAGCAGTCGTAGTACTTCTTTGTGTTTGCAGGTTGGACTTTGCAGTTTTCAGACTCTTGTTTTTGGTGGGCTTGTATTCTGTCACATTTTACTTTCAGTACTTTACTTTCCATCGTACTTTGTTGGTTGGATGTAGTTTTATTCATGCATTTTTGTTCCTTATTGGTTTTTAAATTTCATCTTTTGTGGGCTTGAAGATGTGTGCGTGTGTACATGTTCTTAGGCAATGCCTCCCATGTTTGTAATATGCCTACTTGGTGATAGTCACCAGCCTATGGCCTATTGGAGGAGAGCATGAGGAGACACGACATGAGACCCACTAGGACTGGTCGTGATAGTTCAAGAGATGAAAGATGATAATAATTTTCTACATTAGGAATGACTAATGTTTAAATGTTGATGATTAGTGTGTTGACATTTTCCTTCATTTATAGGTGACTCATGGAATTTATGAGATATTTATTTCCAAATCCATGTATGTGAGGGATGCATTTTATAGATTTAAAAAAGTAGGATTGAAAATATATATTTACACCTACTAAAAATTGAATAAAATTATGAAATTTTGTTGGTGGAATGTCAATCTATATCATGATAGTGTCTAAGGGACATTCTCAATCCCTCTTGGGATGACAATAAGAACCAATACATGAAAACCTACATAATAGGAATAATTTGGCCTAAAAAATAAATAAAACTAGGGAAAGGAAAATAAAAAAACTACTATGATGCATCCATACATCGGATTATCACACCAACCCAGATAAGTAGAAAAAAGAAGATATAAAGACATATAATGTAAAAGAAATCCCTTTACCTACCTTTAACACCCTCACACACAAAATCCCCAATTTTAATTTCTAAAATTTCATATGTATAGCATACATTGATAAAATAAATAATGAAAAATATGTATGAAAACATTGGGTGATAAATTTGGGAAACATAAACAAAACAAAACAACCATATAAACTCCATGTGAATCCGTAAGTCACCATCGAGTCCAGAAACAATAAACTCTCCATGAGCAATAAAGGGTTGAATCAAATTGGGAAACTGAGAAAATTGAAAGGCCTATGCCACTAGTATAAAATCACCAGACCATAAATAATGACATATTTTAAGAAAAAATAAAAATTAGATCAAAATATACACAGATAAAATCAGAAGGACTACCTCGTTAGGTTGTAGAAAATATGAGACCCTCTCTAGAAACCCTAATTGCAATCGAACACTAGTTGTCATATGAGATGTTCGACCAATAGGAGGCAGTCGAGTAGTGTGATTGATGCTTCGATAAACTGAGGTGGAGTTCCAGTAGCGGGCAGATTCTATAGAAGGATTTTGGTATCATGATGGATTCACAAATGGTTAGAGTTTTTAATTAAATCAGGACACATTTATTAGTTCTTATAAAAAACTGCTGATAAAGTGTCATTTTATCAGTGCTTATTACTTAAAAACTAATAAAAGAAATGTTTATCAGTGATAAAATTATACCACTAATAAATTTTTATTTTATCAATGCTTTGTTTAGTGCTGATGATGCTTCAATTTTATTAGATAAGAAAATGCGCTAATAAAGATATTTTTTAGCACTTATTACTTAAACACTATTAAAGGATTCCTAATTATAAATATAAATAAAAACTTGTAAATATTTATCTATATACCTAGTAAATATATATATATATATATTAAATATATTCCCTTGTTTATATATTTATTTTCATTTATTATAAATTCAATAATTATTTGAATATATATAATTATTTACTTATAATTATATAAATACTTCTATCAAAATATTTATTTCTTTAATTTATAAGTATATAACTGTATAAATATAGGAAATGTAAATTTATAAATATATTTACTTATAAATATATTTTTTTAAATATTTTTGTGACATTATTAATGAATATCTATCTTTAAGTGCATTCATATATGTTAAAAATGAGTAAAATTGAATAAATTAATAATAAGTACACTTTAACAATATTGAAAAAAAGGATATGTTTTATGTATGTGAATTTTATATAAAAATTAATTATTTCCAAATATATGAAATTAATGTAACATAGATTTTATATTTGTTCAATTGAAAAATTAAATGACATTCAATTATATGTCGAGTACTATAAAATTAATCAATATTTTTAATTCATATTAATTTTTAATTATAAATAATTATTCAATCAATATATGACTATTTAATATAAAGTGCATAAATATATTGTAATATATATATATATATTATTTATATACAATAATATATGTCAATATATTTTCTACATTAAATTTAATTACATTAATTATCATAATTATCTAATTAATAAAATGATTAATATTTAATAATGCACAATCAATTTATTCATTTCTATTAATAATTAATTAATTAATAAAATTCAAAATATTTTTATATTAAACCCATTTTTTATTTATTCGGATATTTATTAGTGCTAAAAAAGTGCTGATGAGATAAATATTTATAAGTTCTAAAAATAAAACACTCATAAATATTACCCTTTATCAACTCTTAAAATAAAGTGCTAGAAAAGGATACCTTTTATTAGTACTTAAAATAAATCACCCATAAAGGTACCCATTATCATCCCAAAAAATCACTGATAGTAGGATTAATTTATCCATGCTTTTCTTAGAACTGATAAATATAACATTTATCAATGTTTTTTATACCACCGCTAAATACCAGCACTGTTAATGGCCAATTTTGTAGTAGTTCCTTTTCGTGGAGGAATTTTATGATATGTATGGTGGGGGTAATGCATGGTAGGAGGAGTAAACAAGGATTATTTCCTTTATGTCAATGATACCTTAATATCCTTGATATATTATTGGTGATTATAGATGGGATGAGATTATAAGACATCATACGTTAGGGAATGAGAGAATAAAACAAGTTGGGATGTTTTTTCTAGGTACATTGAAATATGTTCTTTTGATATTATATTACTACTTGGATGCATTACTTTGTGATTGAGACTTGGTGAGGTAGGGGGTGACTAGTTGACCTATTTAGGTGTGTGTTATTTCTTCTATGAATTCACTGGGGAATTAGTCTGCTCTTCCTAGATTTTCACAAGAATACTTAGGCATGATCTTACTTAGTCTACATGTTATACTAACCCTATATATATATATATATATAATTCTATCTATGTTTCCATGAGGGATTTAAATGCCATGAAAATTTTTATTAGATCTAAGGTTAGAGGTGTTGTAGAGTTGTTTCCATTGGATTTCCCCTAGTACTGTTTTTTACATAGGAATTTTTTATTTGGGTCACTTGGCATGAATTGTGAGATGATATTTATTTTATAATTATGACATGTTTAATTTCTGGTTTTGTATAATTTTATCAGGATATTCTAGAAAGTAATGCCTCCCTTTTTCTATTTTATTCCCTAAGTGCTAGTTTCTAACCATAGGATTTTTGGAACCAAGATTTGGTGTTCACTCCCTCTTTTTATTTTTATCCCAATAGGGCTACCCATAGAGAGGGTTTGAGACATGTTTCATGTGGGTGATAAACTATTAGAGTCAAACTTTATTTCTATATTTGTTCATGGTGTAATTACATCTATTTATTATATAAACATCACACCATTATTAAATTAGAAACATTATAATATTTTCATTTCCCAATATTTGGGATAAATAGATAGTGAGATTCACTTTTTTTATGACGGAGAGGTATTGGGGAGATGTATCTATTTCCCGATGGTCACACACTATGATGTTGGATAATTCTATTTTAAGCACTTTTTTTTTCATATTTTGATTCTTTTATATTTTCAATTTTCAATTTTTTATTTATTTAATTATTTTGATCAAAATATGGTTTCATTTTACATGTTTTATATTTTTTTTATTTTGGGAACATGTTCCCACTTGGTTTAATTTTTTATTTTGATGAATATATTTTACAATATTTCTATAAAACAATAAAGTATCAAAATTTCCATAAAAACAATCTTATTATTAGTAATATATAACCCCCCAATATTTTCATATATGATTACATTTGAATAAGTCAATATGTTACATATCATTCTCCAAATTAAAAAATAAACATAAATAAATTTACAATATATTTAGATTAAATATAAATATTTATGTATGATATTTATCACACATGAGCCCCATCCTATTTGGTTAGGGGATCATAAAGTAAATTTATCGTATCAGAGTTAGATTCTTATATGCTACCCACTAATACACTATTCATTTATTAGAGATGGATATTCAATCCCTGTATGTCAGGTAGGTTAGGGTCACCATGATGCCATATATTGGAAGGGGCGATGGAATCTGTGATGTGGGTGGCTCAGAGTTTATGGGTGATGTTGTGGGTGTCATTGTCTGTAGCCACTGATAGTGAAAGGATTCATGGCAATGTAGGGGGTGACTCCAATGTTTCCAATTTGAGTGATGAATGTGGGTTGGGGGAATGTAATAATGACTTATGATGGAGGTTTCATAAGTAATGTTGATGGTGAGGAACACACGACAACTCTGATGTGCATGGAATGATGGATGTACAAACAAGGAAAGAATATTGTGTGGGACTAATGGTGTGGTTTAGGGTGGGAATTTGGGTCATCTATCTTGGTCCATTTTCCACTATTCTTATAAGGCTATAGAATTGGTTCCCTCTACCTAGAAAAATGTTGGGAATTTATTTGACTTAATAGTGGAGTCTTCCCCATAACTATTTAAATTAAAGCATGACGATTAAAAACTATCTGTTTAATTACTGTGAATGAATAGAGGTAAATATTTTATGATATATGTGAATAATAAAAATAAATACTACTTTTAATGTGAATTAAATTTAAATAGTTTACCTTAATAAACTAACAAGATCATTTATTTTTGAAAAAAGTATATTTATAATAATTTTTTTATGTGAGATGAATTTATATTTCAAGAAATATATGATCAATCATGGTAAATTATGTTTTATATTAACAATTTTATTCCACAATTTTTTTACTAAATATTAATAAAAAAGAATAAAGATAGTTAATATTGGAGAATATCATTTTCTAATTAAAAAAGTGTTTCATTGTATTTTATTATTTATAAAAAAATTGTATTTATTTATTTTATAATTTTAATTTGAAAAAAATAATATTTTTTGGTTTATAAGAACAATATTACCTTAATATGAATTTTTATTATTTTTCTAAAATAGCTGGTTTTAAAGTGAATATTAAAAAAACTGCATTTGCTAAAAATCATCAGTTTTATTAGATTATCATAATACAAGAATGAATTAAATATTTTTAGAACCATTTACTACAATATATATATATATATATATATATTTATATGTAAAATAAATAATTTAAAATTACTAATTGGTTTTAAAAAAACCCATGTATATCATTTTGAAAATGTAAGAAATATTTTATTAAAAATACTATTTTTATCCACCTATAATAAAAATTAATTTTCATACATTTTTAACATAAATATTTTAAAAAATATATTTTATATTTTCTATCAATATGATTATATTATGTAATATTTTAAATTTCAATTTTTGGTATAAAATTATGGTTACTAATATTAAAGTTAATGACATTGATAATGATAAAACAGTTATTTTAAAAAATATTTTTGTTAATATTATTTTAATTTTTATTAAAATAAAATAAATTAATCTATTTTAAATTATGAATATAATATTACTATTATAAAATATAAATTTATATTCACTGAAATTTAATTAGTACCCAATTATAAATAAGGTTATGAACAAATAAGTTTAAAACAGAATTTTTCTACAAAAAATTGTTTCTCTAATTATAAAATTTCTTCACATAAAAGAAATTTTATTAATTTAACTATATTAAATGGATATTTAATTTATGTTCATCGCACCCAAATTTTTAATGTGGTGTTTATTTATATTTTTTAGTAATATAAAAATTACTTAATTAAAAACTCATTACTAATGTAAAAAAAGGTAAAAGTAAAAACCTATAAGAAAGGACTTAAAACGTGTTTAAAACTTGTGTGGAAACACTTGGTTGAGGATTTATTGACCCCAATCACCCCCACACTCCATTATTTCAATATTTTTGATTTTTTCACCATTGAATAGTGTAATGATATCATTGAAAATTAAAAGGTGTTCCCAAAAGTTCCCTTCTCTTCATTTATAAAAGGTATGAATTCCAACACTTCAATGTTACACTACCATTATAGTGTCCCTTGAAATTATTTTAAAAAATAAATCCATTATAATTAATTTAACCATCCTTAATACCATGGTCTATATATGTTATTTGAAGGACTTCATTTTTTAGGAGATCAATAAGAGATGATCGTGTCTCCAACATAATTATTACTAACATGTTAATGTTTCTTCATAACATTACTATTCCAAACCTATTATATAAATACCAATATTATAAAATCATTAATATTATTATACTAATATGTAATTATATGAATTTTTATACCATTAATTTTTTATCTCCTCCATCTATGGAAAACAAAAGTGTCATTAGAGTGTGTGAGCAGACTACCGCCTCCACGAAGTGATATCTTATCTTTTTCCATAAACGCCACACATGGTTGGGTTGATTGATTACATTGGTTATGAAATATTTCATCAATAAAATTAATATATCCATTAATGGTCAAATTTTCATATAATTTATTTTATTCTAATTTATTAAGAAATTGTGACATAATCATGTGTATGTTTGAACTGCTGCCTCCACAAGAAATGAGTTTCATTTTTCATCATCACACATCATGATTGGTTTTAAAAATATATAAAATATTAAAAAAATTATTTATATAAAACTATTAATATTCTAGATAATATGAAAATATTTCATGAAACTTTCTACTATGACCATCATATATAACGAATTACATAAAAATTGACAGAACAACCTCAAGTAACCAATATTAGAAAGAAAATTATAAAATAAAAAATAATAATTTATTAATAAATGGTTTATATTAAATAAAATATATATGAATAATTTTATTTATAATGTATCTAATAATCCCAATTTTATTATTTAGGAATCTAGGTACATGAAAAGAATTAATCTTGAACAAAGTGACAATTTTCATCCCAAATACCTCTCTTTGAGGCATGCTTGGTATTAAGAACCTAATTCCATTTATGTGGTGTAAATAGTTCCTATTATAGATAACATATCATGAGTTATCCTATAATTATGGAATTATAATTTCAATTATAATCCCTCTTTTTCAAGGAGTTTTTATTTTAATGTTTTGAATGCCATAAGGATTTTCTTGGTCTCAATTTGGATTCTTTGAGACATATTACATGTTGTGCACCATGTTTCATTTTCATGATGTTATTTTTATACTATATCATGAATTTTATATACGTTATTTCCTTTTAATTTAAGGTATATACTAATCTACATCATGTTCTTTTCTTCAAATTCATTTTGAATCATTTTTTACACCAGTTGTAATAGTTTATTGCAACTCAATTTTAATTCATTGAGTTTTGGTTGTTATATTGAACTTTTTTCTTTTAAGATGGTTATATTATACCATTGCATTTTCTAATTGGTGTTATCCCATTTTTTATTGGGATATAAATTCCTACCACATAAACCATTTAAGAAATATTTCTTACTTCATGGGATATTTTTTCTACGATAGTTATTGGTAACTCAGAAATCCTTCTTTGAGTTATAAACATTTATCATGGAATTTTTTATTCCATTCATGGGTTCTTCAACAATAATATTTTATTATATGATATTATATAATCCTATTGTGTAATATTATGTTTTAATAAAAATAATATTTAAGTACTCCTTTTACATAGTTGGTTTTTAATGATGGTATATTATGATTCTTTAAAAGGTTTTCCATTTCAGAACCACATGTTATATCTTACAAAAAAATTTATTATAGGAAAAAACATTTCATTATCAATGATCCATTATTGGAGATTATTTTTTATAATTTAAATTTATCAAATGTCTTCACTTGACCCTTTTGAAAATAAATTTCTAATGTAATCCCTAATATTATCTCTTACGACAATGTTAAAAATGTTTACTACAAAATCTTATATTTTCAATTCCATTATAATTTTAATATTCAAAAGGATTATCACTATTAGGGTTCATGTTTCTTTATTTACCCTATAATATATATTTTAATTTTGGGGGTTTGAACTCACAATATATAACAATTGAATTTTGGACCCCTTCTTGCGTGATACCATTAGAAGCATTCTTTTTCAAGGAAACTTTTCATCTATATCAATATATTTCAAGGATTTATTTATTTATTTAGTGAAATGATCATTATAAACCATACAAATTATATATATGTAGTTTTTATGATAATTTTATTCCAGTATTTACTTACTTGAATTCTCATTTCTCTATACTATGTGAACATCACATTTTATATATTAGAGGTTCAATGGCGTTCACCTAGAAGGAATGTTATTTTATAGGCATGGGGAAAGTTATTGGTGTTATATATATTATTATTCCAATAAATATGATTATTGGGATATTGAATATGTATTTAATGAATATCCACCTACTTTATTAGGATTGGTTATGTTCATGTTATCCCATTTATTGAGATGGAAAAATATATTGAAAATCTATATATTGTTATTCTAATATGGATGATTATTAGAAAGTTTAATATGTATTGTTTGAACATAAAAATACTTTATCTGGTTAGTTTATGACAATGTAATCTCTTTTATTTACATGGAGGAAAAGTATTGAAATTATTCATGATTATTGACTGCAAAATAGGGTTAATTATGTAACAAAATTTAGTATTTTTTATTTTACAGATAAATGTGTTTTTATTCAGCCAAGAGTTACTTAGGGATTGATATTAAATGATTTACTAAATATTATGGTTAATGTTTTGGAATTAAACAAGTTACAGTTGCGTAAATACATTATTTATCCCCTCGATGCATTAACATGTCTCGTCAGATAAAATAGGATGGGTTTTGTGTATACCTAGACCCATAATAGGATAGTTTCTTGGCACAAGGCCTTGAAAGGATGTGTTTGATATCTTGAATTATGGATTCCATAAGTATGAGATTAGTATTATTTATATCCAGGATTTAATTTTTCCAAGGATATATAATGCTCTCAGTTTTATATTATTATGGATTCATGTTGCTTACTTAATACCACCATAACTTTTATGCCATGATTACATCATTGGTATATTTTTAATTACTAAGTGATTGATATCACACCTTATTATTTTTCCACATCCCTAGTTTATAATGAAAAGTATAATACATGATATTATTAAAATTATATCTTATCTGGATATCTTTTTGGAGATATTTAATAATTATCATGAATTAAGTAGTTTCATATATACTGTAAAAATGCATTTTTTTTAATAAGAAGATGGGCTATGTTATTTTTTATTTTTTATGAATTATCTAAAGTTTTAAACCTTAAAATATCATTCATATATATGATATGGAATAATAGTTATTGATTTTATAATTATGTAATGTTATATCAAGTCTTTTATAGCTGGTATCAATGTTAGTATGTAAAGTATGTTCTTATGGAATTAGATCTAAGAGAGCGGTTCCGAGGCATCATAATGGGTCTTAAAGTAATTTATTGGATAACTTTAGAGGTTTAGATCTTCATTGATGATAATTTAAGTGTTGAAAATTTAATGTAAATCATAACAGATAACCCTTTGGAATGGTTTATAATTTAATTATAAGGTAATAATACACATTTTATCGAACTATTAGGAGGATATATCTTCAATGAAACCATATGAATAAGTCTATGTATTCTATATCATCATGATGTTTCAGTAAAATAGATATTATGAGGTTCTTCATAAAAATAAAGTTACATATAGATACTAGAATGTGTATAAGGTTGTGGAACAAACTCACAAAGGGGTAATCACATCGAAAATGGTTGGTTGAGCATTGACTCAATGATCACTCTGATGCATGATGAATGCACCTAAGAGTGAACACTTTAAAAGAAACTCTAGAAGGATATAATTTGGATAATAAAATTCTATTTAAAAACCTTAATAAAGGTATTAAGAATAATTATATTTAAATAGGTGAGATAACCTAATAGAATAATGACCATGAACAACTAAAGATTAAACAAGGAGAGTCGTAGGTTAATTTGGAAGCATCATATTTTAAGAAAATTGTGTCATAAGGGAATAAGTGTTGAGATTAATTTATTTCATATTCATATTTTTGGATATTATCATAACAATTTTGTTTTTAGTATTAGGTTTATAGATGATCATGAAGATGATGCCGATAAACATATGTATTTAGATACAACTATTTCTTATAATCAAATAAAAAAACATACATAAATGGATTAGAATTTTTTTATATGCCTATTATTATTTAAAATTATAGTTTACTAAAATAACATATGGATGTTAGGTTTATATCATAATATAAATTAATTCTTGACACTTTTATCCATTTTAATTAGTGAAGTGAAATTGATTGATGACAATTTTGTATATTCAAAATGTTATAGATGATCATATGGAATATATAAGGATTGTTCTTTAGTGGTTTCTCATTAATGGATGGAAATAATATATGAAATGGTATTAATAACGTTAACTAATTATTTTACAGAAAGGTTATATTTTTGGAGATAACTATTGAACAATGCATGTTTGAGGTATGGATAAGTTTCAGGTTTAGTATATGTTTGATGTCAAGAAAATAAAGGTTTGGATGATTTTAAATATATATTATGGAGTATCAATATCCTATATATTGGTGATAATTATTTATATTATTGGTAATATTTATCAATTTTTTGGAATAATAATATAAATCAAATAGTGTGTTACCTTATAAACCAGTGGTTAATATCATTTAATTGTAAAATATAATGTTTATTTTTTAGGTAGAATATATAACTTCACTACAGTTTATTAACTTGGAGACTCAATTAATGTTGTGAGATGTATTTTGTGAATAATATATGATTAGGGTGTATATATAATTTGGTAAAGTATTTTATGAAGGGATACAGATTCAATAATAAAGAAAAGTAACTAGATATATTCTAAGTGAGTATATTAGATGTCAAATTATAGTTTATACAATGAATAATGAATATGTTAAGAATAACCTCACCAAGATTCATAAATGATTAATAATTAAAATTATGAGGATAAAATTTATTTAATCAAGGTTAATGTAAGATGCTAGGTTTTTAGTATACAATTACCCTTAAACAAGTCAATGTGCTCAACTACTAGTTCCACACACAACACTGAACATAAATGAAACAATGATATATTTAGATAAAATATAAATATTTATGTATGAATGTAAAAACCATGGTATTGAATTAGTTGTAATGAATTGGAGTAACTAATTTATGAAATACATTTATAAATAAAGTTTAATTTTAATGTGAGTAAAATTCAATTAGCATACTGAACATGACTAATAAGATCGTTTATTTTCAAAAAAAATATTTTTTAATAAATTTCCTTCTTATATGATATTAATTTAGATTTTAAGAAAAATATGATTAATTATTGTAAATTTTGTTTTATATTAATAATTGGATAATATCAATTCAGTTGTAATTTTTTTTAAAGAAGATTAATAAATGTTATTATTTGAAAAAATAAATTTCCAATAAGAAAGGTCCTTCATTATATTTTATGTGTTTATTATAAAATTTGATTTATAAATATTACAATTTTAATATTAAAAAATTGAAATCATTTTTGGATTTAGAATAATAAAATTATCTTATGAGGAAAATTTGGAATTATTTTTGAAATAATTGGTTCCTAGGTGAATAATGAAAAACACTACATTTACTAAAAACCGTCACTTTTAAAACACTATCATAATACAAGAACGACATATATGTTTTTGAATCCATTTAATACTTTTTTATTTAAAATATTTTTTTTATAATTTCTATTCTATTTTTATAAAACCCATGTTTGTGGTTTTGAAAACTTAAGTAATACGTTATTCTAAATTATATTTTTATATGCTTATATTAAAAATTACTTTTCAAAAACTATATAAATTAAATCTATCAAAATGGAGTTTTATATTTTATATCAATATTATCATATTATTTAACTTGTTAAATTTCAATTTTTGGCATAAAATTATGATTACTAAAATTAGAGTTAATGACCATTATAATGACAAAACCGTTATTTTTTAAGAATAATTTAATCAATATTATGTAATTTTATCTAATAAAATAAATTAATATATTTAATATTATTAATATAATATTATTAGTAAATCCATATATAATTATATTATCAAAAATTTAATTTGTAACCAAAACTAAATTATATTATGAAAAAGTGTGGTTAAAATACCATTTTTCTACAAAAAATCATGTATATATATATATATATAATATTTTAATTTAAAATTTAATTTTAACTAACTTTTGAATTAAATTATATTAAATGGAGATTAAATTTATCTTTATCACACCTAAAATTTTATATTGGGGTTAATTTATAATTTTTTTAAAGCATAAATTACTTACTTAAAAAATAATTATCCCGGTAAAAAAAAGGAAAAATTAAAAACCTAAGAAGAAATTACTTAAAACATGTGTGAAAATATTTTTTTGAGGCTTTATTAACCAAATATTCCCCAAAAATACATTATTTATTACCTTTGGAGTCTCATAACCTTGAATAGTTTAATGATATCATTGAAAATTCAATAGTGTTCACAAAAGTGACCTTTTCTTCACTTATAAAAGTGGGAAACTTAGACGAATTCAATGTAACAATTAAAATTAAAATTTTATTTTAAAATAATAACAAAATTAATATAATATAATTAATTTACCCATAATTAATCCACTATTCTCTTGAGTATATCCTATGGCCTTCATTACCAGTAGATCTCTAAGAGAAGACAGAGTTTCCAACGTTAGTATTTCCTATATTTTTAAACATTTCATCTCAATATTACTTTAAAAAAACTATTAAATACAAATAAATATAATTAAATCTATTTAATTATTATACCTATTTGCTATTTTATTAATGGGGAATAATTATTTATTCCTCTCCACCCACTTTTGAAAACAATAGAATCATTAGAGCCTGTCTGCAGACTACCACTTTCATTAAGCAACATATTATATTTTATGTGACCAACTATCATGTAAGTTTTTAATGATGTTATTGATCAATAAATATGATATATATAAAATTTATATGATGATGAAATTTAAAATTATCATATACTCTATTTATCTCTCATTCATTGTAGAATGGAAACATTAATCGTGTGTGTGTGGAGACTACTTCCTCCACTAGCAATGAGTTTCATTAGTCAACACCACCCATTAAGGATGGATTTAAAAATATATTTAATATAAAAACATTATTTTCAGGAAATTATGGAAATTACTCATAATATGAAACATGTTTATTATTATTTTTACTATGGCAGACGTATATATGTAATTATAGAAAACTAACCAAATAACCTCATGTAACTTATTTTGGAAAAAAATATATATAATAAGTAAATATAATATGATAATAAATGGCCTATATTAAATAAAATATAAATTAGAAAGGTTATTAATAATTTATATAATAAAATTAATTTTATTATTCATGATGTTAGTATCATATATAGAATGAATCTAGAACATGATAAGGTCTTTGGTCTCAAATTACTCTCTTTGAGAACTGATTTTTATGTACTTATTCCATTAATGTAATGTATATACCACCTATTTTAGTTATAGTATAATTAATTATCTTTTAATAATATAAATTTATCTTCAATTATAATTCCTCTCTTTCAAGGGTTTTTGATTTGAATTTTTCTAAAGACACAATGGTTTTCTTGTCCGCAATTCTGATTCTTTGAATCATGTTTAATGTTATGAAACAAGTATCCATTATATGGTATTATTTTGGTGTACTATCCCATGAATGTTATATAATTAATTTTAATGAAATTCATGGGATATAATAATCCAAATAATTTTATTTCCATCAAATATCTTTTTACTAGTGACATGTAATGATGCTGACTTCTCACTTTGGGTCTTAGGTCCATGTTTTGTACTTCTTGTCGTTGGGCCTTTGGGCCATGATACATTCAAACATTGGGCCTTTGGGCCTCCAAGTCATGAAATTGTTACCTATCAAACCTATTTAATGCATGAATTTATTTTTCTATTTAATAAAATTGGATTTGAACATAATCCATTTCAAACAATGTTACCATAGTCATAAGATTTTTTTGGTAATAGAAATTTCATTCATTTATTTATGGTCATTATCTTTAACATATTTCATATAATTTGGGTAAATGGTTCCATATAATTAGTTTATTTTGGATTCAATAATCTTTTTGGGGATATACATTCCAACCACATTAACCCTTTGACATATTTTTCTCACTTTTAGTGGAATGTTTCTTATATGGGTAATTGGTAACTCAAATATCCTTTTTTGATATTTAAAATTTGATCTCAGAATTCATTACTCAATTGTTTGGTTCTTCCAGCATAATATTTTTATATGGTATTTTTTAATTTTATTTGTTAATATTTATTTTTAATATAAATAAGTGTTCAATTTTATTTTTCAACATTTATTTTAAATGAAGGTATATATATGTGTGTGTTTTTTAAAGGGTTCCCATTGAAAAAATGTGTTCTATATTCCACACCTCATTTTATTGGGGAATAATTATATCATTTTCTATTATTTATTTTTGAATATTATATTTAAAAGTTAATATTTTAAAAAATTTAAATTCATCCTTTTTAAAAATACTTTTTAATGTGACCCCTAAATTTGACTCTTATGATAATGTTGAAAATGTTTTCTAAAAACTATTTTGCGTTTCAAATTATATTTTGCATTCACTTTTATAATTATTTACCATTAAGGGGTTCAAGTTTCATGATTTACCCTTGAATATATTTTTTATATATTTTGGGATTAAACAAAAAATATCAAACAATTCGATTCCTGATCCTTTCTTGTGTGATACCATTCAAAACATTAATTTTCAAGGAAAATTTTCATCTTTCAGAACATCTATGTAGGTTAAATTTTTTAAACTAGGTATATGTTATTTTGAAACCATCAAAAATATTTCTATGGATGGATATGATCATATCATTATTGAATTGACTTAGTTGTACACACATTTTTCTATACAGTGTGAACTTTACAATTTAAATAATTCATATTAGATGATGTTCTCTTAGGAAAAATTTATATTATTAACATGGGGATATGTATTGGCATTTTATATGTTGTTATTCACTTACATTTTATTATTATCATATTGAATATGTCTTGTTTTACCATCCACTATCATTCTCTAAATGGGTTATGATCATGTTATCCCATTAATTAACCTGAGGAAAATTATTTCCATTCCACATATTTTTATTCCAATATAAATTATTATTTTTTGGTTGACTATGTATTTTTTAACCATCCACCTTCATTGTATAGACGATTTATGATAAAATTACACCTTTTATTTACATGCGTAAAAGTATTTAATTTATTGATGAATATTGAATGCTAACACAGGTTGATTACATATTGAAATTTCATATTTTTCATTCTATGGACTAACATGTTGTTAGATATCCATTGGTTGCTTAGGGAATGGTGTGAAATTTCATGTTTACACATAAGAATAATTCATTTAAATTAAACAAGTTATGGGTGTAAACCAACATCATATAGACCCTAAATGACTGGATAGGTCTCATGAGACAAAACATGTTGGGTTTGGTTGTATACCTCAACCCATTATAGGATATCATCTTGGAAAAAAGCCATGGAATCATTTTTCTGATGTCCAGAATTAAGCATTCCATCAGTATGATAACAATATTATTGATAACTATGTTTTATTATATTTTTAAGGATATAAAATTGTATCAGTTTCAGTTGATTATGTATTCATGTTGTCTACTTATTCTTGTAATAATACATATTCTTTGTTAATTCCAATATTAACTCAGTATTATGATTTAACTTACTGAGAGTTTGAGTTTATCTCTTCTTATGTCTCCATTTCCTCAAGTTATAAAAAAATTTATTACACATGATATGGCTAATATATTAACTTGTGTATAGAACGTATGGGAGATGTTGGATACTTATCATGAATTATGTCATTTCTTATATGGTGGAAAAAATTCCATTTTATACAAAGAACATGGGCTATATTAGTTATTAGTCATTCATAATTATCTGAATATATAAACATGAAAAGATCATTGAGATTTAATATATTCAAAAATATTAATTGATTTCATAATTATGGATGATTATATCCAAGATTTTTCAACTATTATCAATGTGAATATGTATATTATGTGTCTATGAGCTCAGATCTAGGAGTATGGGTTTGAGCATCACATAATCTCCACCTCCATTACAGGTCAATAGACATGTATGAGGGGATATCTATGAGAATATAGAAACAAATACTTCTAATATATATATATATATATATATATATCATTTTTATAAAAATAGAAAAAATATATGTACAATTTTGTTGTGAATATTTAATATAATTAATGATGTTATTAGATAAATATAAATTTATAAATAAAACATATATAGTGATTTTAATATAAAAAAATAAATTGTTATGTAGAATAAAAATAAAAAAAGTTAACATTACTCAAAATTATAATTCCAATATGTCTCTATTTTTTATAAGCCCTATAAAACTTAACTATATATAAATTACAATTAAAAATAGATTATTTATATTTTTTAAGGATAAATAAATAACTTTGAGATAAATTTATATGGAATGAGAAGTTTTAAATAGTTTCCCAAATTTATAGATGTTATGGAAATAGGTATGGTAAGGTTATTTTTCCATAAATTTAGAGAGGATATATGGTGGTTGTTGTACTACTATTTAGGGTAGTCGTTATGTGACAATTCACCAACATTTAATTTTTTTAATGATTTAAAATAAATAATCATTAATTATGACTCTATAAATTATAATAAAATTTTATTTGTACCTGTCATAGTTATTAATATATATTTATTGATAGAATAAAGACTCATACCATGAATATTTTAAATTTATTGAATTTAAAGTTTTAAATTAATAAATAAAATTATCATAGTTTTCAATATATTATTATAATGAATAAACAATTAAAAATTATGATGATAAAATTAGGGAAGCAGTGAAAAATATGTTTTTTTGATGATTATTAAAATAAAGTGTCGAATAATTTAATATAACAAGATACTATATTATTAAATAATTATAGATAAATGAAATGAAAAGTCTTATTAATATTAAAATATACTAGTAACAATTTAATAACTAATACATCACTATATAATCATAAAATATTTACTATTAAAACACATGTGAAGGTTACTATTTCAAAATATGAAAAACTGATCACTATTTTCACCAATAAATATATACCTCTCCCAGTTTTTCTCAAAAATACATATATAAAACTATTATTGATATTTATCTCTATAATTATAATTATTAGTTAAATATTCAATTTATAAATTTTTTATGAGTGAAATGGTCGTTTCAAAAGCATAGAAGTGAAATCCAGTGTTGGTAAACATATCCATTATTTATTTATATTTCACTTATAAATTTTTACTACATTTTTAATATAAAATTATTTTTTAAATTTTTTTTCTTAATATATAATACCAATCTATTAATACTAATATACTTGGTTTTTTAGATATGGAAAATCAAATATGTGGCTTTTCTAGAAAAATGAAGCTCAAATATTAATGGATAAACCCTTAGAAATACTCTCGACATTAAAATTAGTATATAGAAAGAATTTATTTTTTTTGAATATCCATATTGGTATTCTATACTTGATTAATATTTATATATCAAAATAATAATATATATATGTTATTCATACTTTTTATTTTCATGAGATTATTTTTTATTTATTTCTCATATAATATAAATTAACAATGAAATTATCCTTTATAACAGGTTTATGATGTCATGATTCACACATTAATTATATATCATGATTATTAATGACTCTACTTATATATAATGGTTTCCTCAAGGTTGTTTTATGGTAAATAAGGTATTATTCCTTAACATGTTAAAAATTATTAAAATAAATCCTTACTTGGATTAATAAACCACCCATTCATTTTATTGTAAATATATATAAAATTGAGAACATAATGGGTGATAAATGATCAAGGAGTAAATTATATATCATTACTATTGCATAAATAGAGTACAAAGTTTACAAATACAAAAAACTTGTGATCCTATAAAGGGAATAATTGTAATATTATTTTCATCATGTTATGGGAAGTGAAATATTACATTACATGATTTTGCAGCATGGTTTAGAGTCATTTTAGTCTATATTTAGGAATAGTGTTGTTTTTTAGAAATTAATATAAACTTTTTAGAGAAAATATTAAATGAAAGATAATTAATTTAAATATTGGAAAAAAGATTACTTCAAATATAAATGTTCTAAATTTATATTAAAATCCATGTATGACATACTATCCTGAATGTATTATAAAATTATACAAGTTTAAATATTTATAAATTTATTTTCTATGTTTTTATGGGAAGAGTATTTTTATGTGGGAATAAAAACCAGTTCGGAGATAATGATAAATGTGGGGATTATTTTAATATTTAACCTAATATCACGGGTATTGAAGATGCAGAGTAAATGGATTTTTTGGATTAAATAATTTTCATGTTCAATAACCTAAATTATGTATATATATTTATCAACCTAACCACATCAAATATTATATATATTAGACAAACACATGAGTTAATAATAGATTTCATTTAATGGTATTAAGTATTTTTTGATATAAAATGGATTGATGAATTTACTAGAGAAAATACTTGAGGTTTTGGAATTCACTAATAAATTATTGGAGGTATATGAAGTTTATTGATAAGAAAGTGATTCATATCAAAGTGTTACTTGATAAAAAAATATAAAATGAATGGAAAATATAGACTTTATTTGTCACAAATTGACACATGGAGACCTCCAAAAATAATTTCAATTCATTTATAGGACCCTAGAACATGTAGGGGATAATTATATTCCAAAAATGAGTTTATGAAAAGAAATTAAATATAAAAATAAAATAAATCACTATAGATAAAATTAGGTGGAAGAAATAACTTTTATAATGTCCACCCAAATAATTAGGCTTTCCTTTGTTAAAGTCATTTATATAGTTTTGTCTAAGAATTTATTATTTTGGGTATATTATACATCTTATAAATATTTTCATTATTTTAAACCAAAGAGTTTCTCACTGAAATGAAATAGATATCAAGAAATTATTTACCTTTCTCTTTATAAATTTCAACACATTCTTTTTGTTTGACCCGTACACCGTTTATATGGTAAAAATTGCACTTTAAAAATTAGTGATATTATAAGGACTAGTCAAATTCTTCTTCTTATTATTATGTTTCCTCTATTAAAATTTTAAACAACAATTTCAAAAAAAATTCCTATAATATTATCTCATTTATGAGGTAAAAAATTAATTTAATGTTGTTATAATTCATATTCACTCTCTTATTAGTATCAACCTTCTATTTTGAATCATTTCAGAATGTAAGAACATTAATAAATAATTTTTTTTCACTTGGAATCACACATGTTATTTGTAAAATTAATCTCCCATTTCTATTGCTAATAGTCATAAATTTCATTAATAGTTACAATATTAATCACAGTTGATCCTCATCTACAATAACCAGCCACTATGATTATTCTTTACATAGAGACTATAATGAAATATTTTTTACTTTCCCCTATTTTATATTATATATTAATATTTTAACTATAATGAAATTATCTTGAATTATCATTCCACTATTCTTATTTTTAAATATCCCAAGAAGATTGTAACATTTCACCTCAGTTAATTATTTTCTATAATGTAAACAATATTTTAAAAAATAATAATATTTTGATAAAATTAATAAATTCCTCAGTGTTAATTAGTGCAACAAAATATTCTAAACTAGTATAATAATAATTCATTTAATATAAAATATTCATCAATTATATTGATTAGACTGATATATGAAAAGTTGATAGAATAATATCTCTTTTAATAGATGTGATATTTGTGTTGTCATTTAATCACCTATATTAACCGAGTAATAAATCCACCATTTAATGGTCTATCACTATCACTTTAAAGAATAAATTTAGTACCTATTATTTTCCTTATATTCATAGGAATCTTCCTTTTGAATCTTTCTAAATCCAAAAAAATAATGATTTTATATCATTTAATAACAAAAAGGTAATTAATTATACCTTCAAAAATATCAAGAACATTACCTTCCTGAATTTGATACCCATTTCAACATTTAGTATTTATACCCTATATTTTTCTATCTCATAATTGTTTTATTCAAATTTAACGTATCATATGTCTATTCATTTTCCACTTTCCAAAATTTTTATTCCCAACAATTTCTAATGACATATTTACCAAGAAACAAACATTTTATAAAGAAAAACATTGATATAGTGTGATTTGATCATTAAAAAAACATATATGAGTTCCAAAATATAAATTTCTAATATAAAATTATAATATTTTATATTATATAATCAATATTTATCATCATTCTTAATAACTAAAAATTTTCAATATATAAATAATTTTCAATAAAAGTAATGAATTAATAATCTTGCATCACTAACTATATGAAATCATAATATATCCAAGGATATTATATTTATATAAAAATGTTGAGATAATATTTAAAACAAAGTTTTAAACCATTCCATCCATTATAGAAAATGTTTTAATATCTCTAACCCTATCAATATTTTTATTTTTAAAATTAAACCAAAACTTCTAACACTTTAAAACATCTCAATATTGAATTTTTTAAAATTATATTATTTAAATAGATATATATAAAATCCTTTTTATCAACAAACCATATTAATGTCTAATATTAAATAAATTCAATGTAATAATAATAGTTTCTAATTGTAATCATTTCAATGAATTTTATGTCAACCATACCATATCAATATGAATCATTAATTAAAAATCGACACACATATCCAAAAATAAAGTCAATACAGCTGTTTAATAAAATATATAAAACAATTCCTAAATAAATAATATATATGAAATAATAATATAGTTACCGATAACACATAGTCCATATAAGAAATATAACCTAATAAATAATAAATTTTAATTATTATAATTTTACAAAAAAACCATTATATAAGAAATGATAAATCATTTACTATTTTCCAACATAATGTTCTATACTCTTAGAAAAATGTTTCACCATTATATAATTTTTTTCGAAATCTCATTTTGGTTAATTAAATGAGTTTTAGATGGTTCATTAAGAATATAATGTAGAATTTTTTAGTTTGGAACAAATATGTTAGAGTTTAATATTTATTTAATTTTACAATGGAAATTATTGTTATTGGGTGCTCGATTGATCAGAGATGCTATATTATAATTATAGAAATTATATTGTATAACAAAATTTATTTATTAGGAGAAAATGAATACAGATGGAAATATTAGCACCTAAAATACAATAAATAATAGAACTAATACATTCATGTTTCAAGATATATCATCTAGATCATCTCCATGTCAGAATTTTCCTCGGAATGTCTCAAAGCCAAGTTCCCAAATAAGAATTTATAAATAAAGGATAACGACATCACCACTCCCTGATAGTCTTGATATATTGGTTCATTTTTCTATGGATGATTATAGAGTGCCTATGGAATATGATGTGGGAGAATCCTCAGCTACCTCTATTAATGCAGGGTTCCCCATTTAAATTTTTCTACAACCCAAGAACTACTATGTTTTGTGACAAAATTTTCTCCAACATGAGTTGAGACACTAAAAATAAAACACCTCCTAATTATGGTTTATTCCACCCCTCTCATTTTCAATGGAAGAAATTTTTTAAGGATAGATGTTATTGTTTAAATGGATGAATACAGTGGGTCAATATTTTTGGATAGAGAAAAGAAAATATTCCGAAGAAGATTCCCTTTATGGTTAACAATTCCCCTGGCATTCAATGATTCAAATTCTATGACATAATTACAGAATAAGTGTCAAATCAGTTACAAGGTCCAATTGACTATATGGGGATTCATGTACATCAGAATAAACACCTAATTTAATAAATTATAAATATATATCTATATGGCTATATGAATCTCAATTACATATATCGATGATCTGTTATGTAGTCCTAATAAACTATGTGAATGGATTTGAATACTTTATAATTACCGATGTTAGGGAAAAAATATGTGAAACGACTATGTGGGGAAATGTATACATGAATGGCATCATCTACATTGAGGGAATTTTCTATATGGATATTTTACAACACCAAAAATGGACTATGTAAATTAGATTCCCCTATGTGGTGGAATGAATATGTCATACCAAATATATATATAGTAATCAGAAACATGAGAAATCATGTGTGCGGATACAAATGAACACATAAACCAGATTTCCTACATCAATCAATTTGATGTACCTATAAAAATCATCTATGTCATTCATGAAGATGATAATTTTATGCACTATCCTACTAGAACTCCTACAATTTTAACATGTATCAGATAACCATTAGCTATTTTGAGGAGGTCAGTGGGAGTTGGTGTATCAATTTTAGGAAGTAGTTACTATTAGAAAAAAAGTTTTCGGCATAAAATAGATATATAATGGAGATATGGAAAATTTTAGGAAATACAGGGGAACCAAGAATAAGATTTAGGGAAGGAGGATGTCAGAGTGAACTCACCATATTCCGAAGGATGAGGAAGACATAGCTGAAAAATTTAATTATTATTCTAAAGATATTGTGAGGTTGTTATTGGTTTTACTATTTTCTTTTTACTATTTTCTTTCTAATTTTTTTAATATATTTTTAGAAATATTATAATGGTTGTCTAGGAAATAATTTTAGAATTTGGTTGAGTTGGTAGACATTTTTATCGCATTAAAGAGTTAGGAACTACATGATTTCACACTTATCTAAATGTTCAATTTACTAATGACCTTTGACAGCCTCAATTTAGTGAGAGATATTTTATTTGTTGATTTCATTAACAAAATGTCATTTAGAAGTTCAACTGAGAAGAGGAAATACCAAAAAATAGTGGGTCACCTGGTTACCTCAGTGAGTGGGTAAATATTTATTTATTTTAGAAGTTGAAGAACACTTTCACTTATAGACTAACCATTCAAGAGGGATGGTCAACTAATTTTCTATGTCATAGAGTTGCTGAACCTAAATGAGGGAAATAAAATAAAAAGAAACTACTAAAAAATAATCCATTAAGAAAACCAACTTCCCCTAATCCATCCATTAAAGTCTCCACTTAATAAATTTTCTCTTCCTTCCCCTTGTTCTTGAAGCTTTTGATTTTCTCTATACATTAGTCTTTATTCGATCATTCTCTTCATCATATTTTCTATGAACTTCCACCATTTATTGCTTGATTCTATTTTTGTTTCTTTATTTGGTTAGAATCAACACACCATTAATGGAAGTCCTTCCCTATAGATAGACCCCTAATTACCACTACCATAAAATTATTTATGGTTTACAAATAACTAATTTTTCCTAGGTCTAGTGATGACATAGGCCTCAAATCCAAATTTTGGTGTCATTTTTGGGGAAGGAAACATGTGACGAAAGGGAAAAAAATATGTAACATTTATTATAGTTTTTAAAAGGGATTAGATGCAATCTTTGTCATTATATAATGAACAAGATATTTTCAACCCAAAAATTAAAATACATTATATTTATTTTAATTTCTAGAATAAATATTCTATGGAAAATCATAAGGAAAACATGGGAAATACACAAAATCAAAATATCAACCTGGAAGAAAATATCAACCCTCAAAAAATTTGAAATGCAGTAATAGATAGAGTGAGACATAGATATTTTTAGGTGTCCATAGTGTCAAATAATATATCATTCATTAGGAACACCCCAAGATCTGAAAAGCAATGAGATTAAAAAATCCCATCTCTCTATGCTACCCTCTTACTATGGACATCCCAATGAGGATTCTCTAGATTTAATTAGGGATTTAGATGGAATAATTATGTAGTTTCAAATTATAGGATTAAGTGAGGAGGAGATGAATTTGGGAGTTTTCCCATTTTTCTAAAAATAAATGAAGTGTTTTGGTTCCAAAAAATGGTTGAAGGAATCATTGATACATGTGATCTACTGTAAAATTCCCCTATCATGAACTTCCACCCAAGGTTAATTACATCTAAAATTATGTATTAGGTCACTAGTTTTTTAGAAGTGGAAAATATGTTGTTTTATGAAGATTGGGATGGGTTCAAAGGTCTAATTTGATAGTGTCCTAACCATCAATGTACACAACAATTTTTCATGGATACCTTCTATAATATTCGTACACCATTTCATCAAACCTTAGCTAACTAGTCATGTAGAGGATATTTCTCTAACAAAATAACCGAGTATATCTAGTATATTTTTAAAAATTTCTAAAAGAATTCTCATCACAAATGTTATACAAGGAGTACAATTATTAATAAGGAACCCTCACTCAAATCTCAATATGAATCACAATCTAATAGTGTTTACACTAAAAATTATCAATATACTCTTATTGAATAGTGTCTTCAATGTCGGATGATTGGTCTTTCAAATTCCCACTGCCCAAACATTGACATGTAGATATAAGTAACCAAACATGTTATCTATTCTGAGTATGGTACTCAAATATATCCTAGATATGATCATTTCTTAAATAACTATTATCAAGGATACTAAAATCATCCCATCTTATATTGGAGAGGGAATGTAGTGCTGAGACCTCATATTCCCCCTTATTTGTAATATAATAGAGAACACTTAAAACCACAACCAAGGGATGAGCCTTTGAGTTCACAAGAGGAAGTAAAAAGGATATTCCAAAAACTAATGGGTAGGTTTGATGAGAAAAAAATTGAAGAGTGATTTTGATAAGGCAAAACAAGAAGCTTGGTTTAATAACCTATAGTTTTAAGTTGGTAATTTTTTGGATATGTAGGTGTTAGAGTCAAAGGGAAACTAACTAGAACCACTAAGTCAAATCCTAAAGAGAATGATATAGTAGTAAACACTAGGAGTGTTCACAGAAATCATAAAAACAATAAACCAGATCCCTAATCAGATCCTATTTTAAATCATGTAAAACTAGAAGAACACATGTTGGAAGCTGACAAATCTGGAAATTTGGACAACGCTACCTCATGTGAGACCAATTATGTTCTACATATTTAAAAATTACAGGAGTATGACCTAAAAACTAAGGAAAATACTAGAAAGAAACATATTGTAATGGAAGATGAGAGAGTTCCTATAAAAATGATTAGTTTTTCCCCAACCATTCCCTTCACAGAAAGGATTAAGAAGAAAAATTAAGATTCTAAATTGCTCAAAATTTTTAAGGTTTTCATGAAAATGAAAATTGTTGTCACATTTGTGGAAGCTCTAATTTATATACTATATTATATGAAATTTCTAAAGAAATTTGTTCCATGAAATAAAAACATGGAATAATTTTCTACCTACAGCCTCACAAAAGAGTTTAGTGTAGTCTTGCAGAACATGATACCTCATAAACAATAAGATACATGAAATTTTACTATTCCTTTTACTTTTGGTGATATGGTTTCCCAGTGAAACTTCTATTTTTATCTTGGTGTGATTGTGAATTTTATTCACCTATAACTGTTCTTGTAATTAAGGCTAAGAGTTCCACAACCCATTGAAATTATTTTTCATCTTTTGAATTGATCTATTACCCACCCATTTGGTAAGGTAGATGTACTGATTATTGGAGTTGGTAAGCTTTTTTCCCCACTTAGTTTCTCATTTTAGATGTAAAATGTGACCAAGACAACCTTATTATAATAGTAAGTCCTTCTCATTCCACTAGGGGGTGTTATTGACATTTAAGAAGGAATAATGATTTTATACCTTTCAGAAATATGGAGGAATTTATTTTTTTAATAAGACTAAATAATCAACAAAGGACTATATCATTCCTAGAGATGAGTTTCTATATACTGGTATGTTTTTGGATGAGCAGGAAGATGATTTTTTAAATATTCCTAAATAAATCAATGATACTCCTATGTTACCTACAAAAACATATATAAGAGTTAGTTCAGATTAGGACTAGGATCCCCTAGAAGAATTTATTGGGAAATCCTAGGTCACATTGATGAACTTGCATAAGGCCATAATTTTACCTCACTTATGGGACCTCCATATGAATAATTCATGTATAACACTAGTTTCAATGATGAATAGTGTTTTTACACTTCATTTATTAGGTTACAACATGAGGATATTGGACTAATCAAACCCATGTTCCTTCCTTCAAACATCGTCCCTCCCTTTGAAGAGATTAAAAATCTATTGATTCATGTGAATTATGATTTTATTGGAGAAGAATAAATTTTACCAGTCATCATTTCTTCTACACTATAGAGATGTTAAGAGGCTAAATTTCATGATATTTAGAGGATTTTTAAATATGATATTGATTGGATTATTTCTAATATCATTGAAATCAGTGCATAAATAGGTTTGTGTAAAATTCCAATGGAATATAACTATTTAAATAGGGTGGAATGTTAGAGAATAATCAACCCCAACATGAAGGGATTTGTATGAGAAGAAGAAATTCAACTACTTGATGATGAAATAATATTTCCTATTTTAGACAGACCTTTGGTAAGATCTATTCAATTTTCCCAAAGAAGAGTGGATTCACATTGACCACCAATGAAAATAATGAGAAAAATCAAACTAAAAAGGAGCAAAAATGGAGAGACAAAATTCATTATAGAAAATATTAATATGTTACCTTAAAATATCTATTTCTAATGCCATATTCAGGTTAAATGATGGAGTGGATAGTGGGGATTATAATTTTCTATATTTTAGATTCCTTTGTGGGTAAAATCAGTTTTTCCACAAAGGACTAGGAGATAACTACATTCAATTTTCTATTTGAAAAACTTTCTTCGAGATATATGGCATCTGGACTGTGTAGTGATCCTTCTACTTTTCAACATTGAATGAAGGTAATTTTTTCTAATATGATTGAGAGATACTTCAATGTCTTCATGAATTAGTTCATTATTGTGGGCTCTGAATTTGAAAAATATTTTAAATATCTTGAATTTACATTCCAAATATGTCAGGAGACAAAAATTGTTGTAATTTTGAAAAAAATTATATTCATACTAACTGAAGTAATTTTGTTTGGTCAAAAGGTGTCCAAGAATGGTATAGAGGGTTATACATCTAAATTTAATGCCATTCAAAAGCTTCCTCCACCTGCAAAATCCAAGGGAATAATTTGTTTTTTAGGACATGATGTATTTTATAAGAGATTCATCAACAAATTCTATTAGATAACTAAACCACTTTTCACCATCTTGTTAAAGGAGGAACAATCTATTTCTCTGTAATAGTTTGAATTATTCTAATTTTATCGAGAAAAAACTTATTTCTTGACCCAATATCACTTCCCTAGATAGGGAAATTCCTTTTGAAATAATCTATGACCCTTTTTAAATTATATTGGGAGATATTTTTGTCATGGGAATGAAAATAATTTTTATGATATCTATTATTCTAGCATATTTCTTAATGAGGATCAACGTTCTTGAACCACAACAGATGAATAACTTTTTCCAGTGTTCTTTACTTTGGAAATGATGAGGGAGTATATGATTAGATCTAAAGTCATTGTTTTCATAGACAATTCATCACTTAAAAATCCATTTTCTAAGAAGGAAAATAATCCATGATTATAAAATGGGTTTTATTTATTTGAAAATTTTATTTTGCTGTCAAGAATGAACAAGTTGCATAAAATATTATAGAAAATAATTTGTCTAGTCTATCCATTACCACAAGTTCCCCAATGGAGAGAAACTCTTCTTACCATGATAAAGTAATATAAAACATTACTCAAAAGAGTGCTATATGGTTTGCTGATTTTGTTAACTTTATTTCTGATGGAATTATACCTACAAATTATTCTTATAAATAAAGGAAAATTTTATTTCAGAGATCAAATAATTTTTATGGGATGACCCTATAATTTTAAATTTGTTTATTATGGAATAGTGTGAAGAGGGTTTCCTGATAAATAAATGATTCCCATTTTCGAAGATTCTCATTCATATTCACGGGGTGAACACCATGGTAGTGAGAGTACTGCTAAAAATGTTTTATAGTTTGGTTTCTACTAGAATATACAATTTAAAGATTCTCAAATTCAATTTTTAGGATGTGATAAATTCCAAAAACTCAGTAACATGGGCCAAAAACAAGATCTTCCATGGAATGGAATTTTGAAGTTGAAATCATTGATGTTTGGGGAATAGACATCATGGACCCATTTCCTTACTCTAATGGAAATGAATACATTTTAATTTTATTATTATGTTTCAAATTGTATTGATGAAATTTATATTCCAAGTAATCAATCCATCACTATGGTCATGTCTTTCAAAAAGAACATATTTTCTATGTTTGGAGTGCTGAAGACATTCGTAACAGATAATGGGACTCACTTTAAGAAGTAAAATTTAAATGATTTGATGGAAAATTTTGTATATGAAGACAATACGAGTAAAACCTGTCATGTATACTATAGTTTCCAATATGAAGTATTTAATAGGCACTTTAAACAAATCTTAGATAATATTGTCAATAGTTTAAGGAAGGATTAATACTTAAAGGTAGATGAAGTAATAAGGTATTTTGAAACTACTTTTAAAAATCCAACAAGTATGTTTCTATATCTTGTTCCCTTTGTGAGGGATTTTAATTTTCCAATGGAGCTCCAACATAAATCCCTTTTTATATTAAATCATTAAATTTTGATTTCAAATATATTTGAGAAAGATGACTGCTTGAATTAAGTGACTTTTATGAAATTTAGAGAGAATATTATTAAAATTCTAGGATCTATAAAGAAAGGAAAAAGAATTTTCATGAATCCCAAATTCAAAATAGTTATTTTCAAGTGGGGAAGAAGGACCTTCTCTTCTATTATAGGATAAATATATTTCTTTATAATCTCTTATCTATGTTTTTAGGTCCATTTAATATTTAAGAGTGCTGATAAGTGGAGATTTGGCATTAGTTGGACATTATATCCATCCATTTTAGGTCAATGGAAAAAGAATAAAGTATTATTTTGAGGGACATCCAAATGGACTGGATTTAATTTTTTATTTTTAATATTGAGTTATTTTTATATAAAATTAATGAATCTAAATTCAATGCTTCATGGAAATCAACTCATGGTTCCTTGTTTTTAATTTTCACTGTTTTCTATTGTTTACTTATCAGTTTACTGAAATTATGATAAATTATATCTTCTATTTCTGAAAAGACTATTTTTTTATCCAAAATACTCTCTTTCTTGATACTATTAGAAATATTATTTGGATGATCTATAAGAGTCTTTCATCATTTCAAGGGAGTTTTAATTCCAATTCTTACAATTTATTTCTTCTTACTACTAGAAACTAATTGTGGGTTTATCCCATTTTTTCAACAAAAGTTTTGTAACATTATTTTTATCATGCTCTTTAAGTTATAATGATTAATTATTTTTTTCAATCAATATAATGAAAGGAATTATCTTTAAAAACCAATTTTTTTTTAACAAAATTGACTTGAAATGTAGTAAATATGTTGTTTTTGATCTATCATGCAACAATATTTTTATTCTATCACTACTAAATAGTGATATCAATTTTGAAATTTACTATTTCATAGTTGAAGAATATAAATTATAGATAATGTTGGGGTTTAAGAGTGTAAGAGATGGAAAATTGCTTTATACATTATCCTTTCTTCAGTTATTACACATCAAAACACCCCAATGTTTTTTTTCAAAATTACCCCAATTTTAATAAATTAAAATATTTCATGGTTTCTTTAAATTAAAATTTTGAGTATCCCTTTGTTTGAAAAATAAAAAATCAAAGTGTTCAGCCTTGGGTTGATTCCTTGAATAGTATAAGGGATTTTATTGAGTCTGAATTTTTAATGATTGAGTGATATTGAGTTTTTTTCACTTTCTTCTTTGAAATGTTGGTTTAAAATTTGGTAAATTATGTTTCATAGTTAGACTCTTGTGTAATTGTAACTATAACTTGAGGAATCTGAAACTTGAACCTGAACATTAATACATATCCTAGGTAACTTAGAACACCTTAGAGAGACAAACTAATCAAAAATTATTATAAATCCATTCAATTTGGAAAAAAGAGTAATTTGAAAACCATGGTGAGTATATAACATAAGGATACAAGGTATGTCTTTATAAATAAATCCAAATTAATCAATACTCTGTGTATTCATTTAAACAATTTTAAAGTTGGGAAAAATTAAAATAATATTCCCTTCTAAATAGATGAGATCACGATAGTGCAGGGATTGTCGAACCCAAATGAATAAGTCTAGAATTGATTTATAAAAAATTATTCTTAGTTGTATCAACAATATTGGAAATTATATCTCGATTAAAATAACCTTGAAGAGAGTGATAGTTTTTGAACCTTTAATAATATGTAATGGCCCGGACCTCTTCAGCCCTTTCCTTTGTCAAAAATAAGTCCACAAAGTGTTCTGGAGGGTGAAATAGACTTTTTACACACTCTACAGAATTTTGAAACTACACGCTGTGTAGTTTTAGTACACACCGTATAACCCCTTTCTAGGTATACCCCATGTTGAAGGCTGTGTCCTTACTGTGTGAGATAAATGGGTACACGCCGTGTGTCCAATACTACACACCGTGTAGTCTCTCCTCGCGTACGCGTTACCATGTGTTGACCAGTCAACGGGTGTGTGCCATGTTGGAGCCGTGTCCTTGCTATGTGCAATAAATAGGTACACATCGTGGGTCCAAACTACACACCATATAGTCCCTCCCCGCATATGCGTTACCCTCAAACCATGTGTTGACTAGTCAATGACCGCGTAGTCGTGTTGGAAGCCGCGTGTAGACCGTGTGAATTAACCGAGTACACGCCATGTACCATAAAGTACAAATCGTGTAATTTTTATTTTCTCGCCTATAAAAGGAGGGGTCCCCTCCTCCTTTTTAACACACCCCTCTCCTCCCCTTTCCTCTGAGCAGAGTTCTCTCAAGAGACTCGAAGGATCTTTCTTCCATAACTTCTTCATCCGAGCTCTGATTTACGATCCATCAGCGGCCACGAGATCGTAACGGTGAGGCGGAACTTTCGAGCTTGGATCCGTTGTCTTTACTTCGACCTATCCTTTATGACATCCACCCAAGGAGGTTTTTCCGGGACCCGACAGAAGAGGCAGATGTCGACGGACGTCTTCTAAGGTTCATCCGAGGGGAGGATTGCGATCGGAACCTGTTGTGTAGGGATTTTTCCTTCGTCTATCTAATTTGTGCATCATGCGGGGTGGGTTTCCTCTTGTTTATGTGAAACACTTTTGAACCGGTTTAATGAAGATAATAACTGGCTTATATAATGGGGATGAGAAGTTGTGAATGCAGTTACCCTTTTTATATATCCTGTATGTTATGAATTGAATGAGCTTCTACCTACTAAAAATCATGGTCATTGGGGGCCTTTTATTTTGCAATTAAATGTCTGCATCTCCTTCTGGATTTTCTTATGGATGGAAACTTTGTGGAATATTGAAATTGGTTAATCACATAAAGTTGGCTATTTTAAAATCTGGAACCCTTGTGTAATCACCCCGGTTGAACAAAATGGCATAATGAACATGTGGGTGTTGGCTTGAATACGTGGCATGTGATGGGGGTGTTTTGTGGGTTGTTGTGGAACGGGTGAGTAGTGGGGATGCGATTGACTTGGTTATGGGTTGGTGTGAATGTTATCTTGGTAATGAGTAGTGGGGCTATGATAAATGGTGTTAAAGGGATAATGATGTATGGGTTTTGGTGCGATTGTGGTTGGCAGCGGGGCTGAAGGGATGAGTTTTAATATTAATGAACTATGGGTTGTGTTTAATAAATTAAAAGTGGAAGAGTTAATGAATGGTGGGTCATGGTAATGGAATGAAAATAATAATCAATGGGGTTGGTTGGTTAATAAGAAGGACTTGGTTGTGTTTCCTATGTTTTCCTAACTTGATTTGTGGATGGTAGGGATATGTTTTATGAACGATCGATGTGGTTGGTTGTGGATAGTTTCCCAGTAGTTAAGAACTAAATAAACTATTTCTGATGAAACGTGAAAACCTAAATGGGGTTGGGATTGCTTGTTGTATGCGTGCTTCGTAGTAGCATTGCCAAGGCATGTGCTCATTTTCTCTGTTTAGAAGCCATAGGTCGGGCTATGTGTTTGGTATACATATATATATCTGTATCTTTTGTGTTTTATCGCACCCCACCCATGTTGAGCACTTAGTGCCGAACACTCCCATTTCATGGGAGAGGGTATTTTTCCCTTAGTTACTAACTCCTTCCTGCTCCTTCTTCCCTAGGCTATGATGGCTTGAGGCGACCTTACACCTATGACTCTTTGGGTAGGTTTCGATTGGGGTGGTTCTAGCCCAAGAATCTTTTGGAAGGTTTTACTGTTTCCTAAGAATCATCGGGATGAGGCCCAGGTGTGTGCAGGTGGGAAGTGTGGTTGTGAGGACCAGGTGTGTGCGGGCGGGATGTGTGGTTGTGAGGCCTATGTGTGTGCGGGCGGGATGTGTGGTTGTCAGGCCCAGGTGTGTGCGAGCGGGATACATGGTTGTGAGGCCCAGGTGTGTGCAGGTGGGATGTGTGGTTGTGAGGACCAGGTGTGTGTGGGAGGAATGTGTGGTTGTATGGACCAGGTGTGTGCAGGAGGGATACGTGGTTGTGAGGCCCAAGTGTGTGCGGGTGGGATGCGTGGTTGTGAGGCCCAGGTGTGTGCGTGCTGGGAGAGTGTGGCAGCATCTGGACGTTCGCCGTTAGGAAGAGCAACTAACTAAAGGGAAATGGTGCGAGGTACCCAATAATCTTGTTCTTATATACTACTACTACCTATTGTGATTTTTTTTGGTGATTGTGGCTGGTGAGGTTGGGTGAATAGAATCCCATGATAGGTTTCTTCTGTGTTCTCACGGGTCATTAGGATGTCTCCCCACTTGTGCAAGAGAGCGTTAGGTTTCTCTACTGAGTATACTTGTATGCTCACCCTACATTTACTTTCAGGTTCCCAGGAGGACTACCAGGGCCGTGCGGGACCCTACTAGTCGGATAGTGGAGTTTTTGTAGTTTTCTGTACTTGTTTTCTTTTGTTATTGTACTTTGAGCTTTCTTGTACTTGCACCTTGTTATAAATTGTTTAAACATGCATGTGGGCTTGGATTGGGTTTATTTCTATACACTTGTTCTTTTCCTTTTTGGTGGTTGACTTTTCCTATTTCTCCATCTTAAAAAAATAATAAAAGGGTAATGCCTCACATATTTGTGAAAACTCATACCCTTGGTGATAGTTGGCGACCTGGGGCCTACTGGAGGCGAGACTCGGGGATCATTATCTCCCTTTCACCATTTCCATCTCAGGAGGTGCATATTAGGTGGGAGGGGGTCATAAAACAATGGTATCAAAGCTCATGGTTGAGAGATAGGATGGAGTCTTGAGTTAGGCACAATGAAGATTGCATGGGATGGTAGGGAAACAGTGTTGGTTAATCTTGGTGCGTGACATAGGCCCGAGAAGACTGGCTAGGACATAGGATTTTAGGGCCCCCCGTGATCCGATGCAAGGACCCTGAGCCTACCGAATTCCCAAGTGAGACTAAATTGATTTCAGGGTAGAGACCCTATGGAAGGTACATGCATCATCATGATTGTGTTTTACTTGATTTGGGAATTCTGGGAAAGAAATTGAAATAAAATGATAAAATAAAACCTTGAGTTTTTCCTTACTATTTGGGCTTAGGTGATCCTTGTTTACCATACAACTATGGCACTTGGATGTCATCCCCGGGTGGCTCAGACAGCCGAGGCCCAGCAGATTCAGGTGGTCGATCAGTTGAGGATTGACCGAGAGGAGCTAGATAGCCAGTGACAGAAGACTCTCCGTTCTTTCCAGCGGAAGAACCTCAAGAAGTATGAGGGTAGTAATTCAGATACGGAGACAGAGGGGTGGCTTGAGGAGCTAGGGATCGCTTTTACCTTGATCCATGCTCCGAGGGAGTACTGGTTTCTTCTAGCAGTCAGTCATCTGAGAGGTGCGGCGCTATAGTGGTGGACGCTCCACCTCGGAGAGAGGATAGAGGCAGAGGTTCCATGGGCTGACTTTGAGAATGAATTCTGAGAAGAATTCCTTTCTTCCATGATCAAAGCGGAGAAGCGGCAGGAGTTACTCTCCCTTCAGTAGGGGAGTATGTCAGTAAGAGAGCTAGGGATCAAGTTCAAGGATCTCCTATGCTTGCTCCGGATCTCTTTCCGGATGAGGAGTCTTGGGAGAGATGTTTGGAGGAGGCGCTTCTTCCTTTGCTCCAATATGTTGTCACCCCCATCAACCTTCCGACGTACTTGGAAGTACAGAAGAAGGCAGAGGTTGTAGAGAGGATGCACTCGCTGGGAGGTGCACCACGTGAGGTGTTTCAGCCAGGTTCGTCTAAGGGGAAGGCAGTCACCAGCAGGTCTCCTGCGATGGGACCTTCCAGGTTTATGCCAGTGGGGAGCAGGCCCCAGCAGTTCTAGTTCATATCTTCGGGTCCTCGTCCCTTTATCACAAGCCCAAGACTGAAGTGTTTTTCTTGTGGAGGTTTCGGGGACGTTCAGAGTCGGTTCCAGACCAGAGATCAGTACGGTGGAGGTGGGTCGGTTCAGCGCCCAACTCAGCAGCACTAGTTGCCAGTGAGGCCCTTCCAGCAGCAGCAGGACCATGCTCCTCTAAGGACAGAATTTGCAGAAGGAGGCCGACCTTAGGGTGCTCCTTAGGGACCTTGACCAGGGCATGGTCAGGGAAGTGGATGACATCAGAGAGGCAGAGAAGCTAGGCATGGACAGTTGCACATAGCAGAGTTGACAACTCTAGTACGACCAGAGGTGGGGTGAGGTATGATTTGTTTGTTCAGCACTCCGTTTCTGCTTTGTTTGATTCGGGAGCTTCACACTCCTTTGTTGCACCTGGTCTAGCCCATTCTTTGGGACTAGACGTAGAGAGACTTTCTGTACCAATGGTGCTAAGTACACCAGTTAGAGGCTAGACCAGCATATCTTGTGTTTGCCGGGGATGTGGGCTGACACTGGGACCACATCGATCTAGCGGGGCCGTTATTCTGTTACAGATGTAGCCGTACGATGTCATCCTACGCATCGACGGGTTATTTTATGTTAGTTCCATTATTGACTGCTTTCGGAGAAGATTCGTGTTCTCCGACCTGGATGGGCAGCGCGTATCTTTTGTTGGAGAGATGAGCTATGAGGCGGGAAGCTAGCGTGTTGAGCCTCTCCTTTCCTTTTTAGGTGGGTTATCAGTGGTTCCAGCTGATACAGATATGATGGATGTCCCGGAGGTTGTTGGGGAGTTCCTTGATGGTTTTCCTGAGGAGGTTGTGACTCTACCCCCCCGACGTGACGTTGAGTTCGGGATTGACTTACAGCCTGGTGCCCATCTGATTTTGATGGCCCCTTATCGAATGACACCTTCGGAGCTGTGGGAGTTGCGGATTTAGATTGATGATCTAATGGAGAAGGGTTTTTTTCGACCCAGCATGTCACCATGGGGTGCTCCATCTTTGTTTGTGAAAAAGGCAGATGGTGGTCAGGCTATTCAGAGACTACCAAAGGTTGAACCAGGTAACGGTCAAGAACTGTTACCCCCTCCCAAGGATAGATGATCTCTTCGACCAACTGAGGGGAGTAGTTTTGTTTTCCAAGATTGATCTGCGATTGGAATATCATCAGCTGAGGGTAAAGGACGGTGACATCTCAAAGATGGATTTCAGGTGTAGGTATGGGCACTTCAAGTTTGTAGTGATGCCGTTTGGAGTTACAAATGCATCGGCTGTGTTCATGTGACTTATGAACTTTGTCTTCCGAGAGTTTCTGGACCAGTTCATTATTGTGTTTATCCATGACATCTTGATCTACTCAAGATCAGAGGAGGAGCACGTTGAGAATCTCAGGGCAGTCTTGGAAGTCCTTCGACATCACCAGGTTTACGGGAAATTGTCTAGGTGTATGTTCTTGATGCAAGAAGTACACTTCCTTGGGCACGTGGTGTCTTAGAATGGAGTGTCGGTGGACCCGTCGAAGGTGGAGGTGGTTGTTTCTTGGGCACCACCCAAGAGCATGGCAAAATTTCATAGTTTCCTGGGGTTAGTAGGTTAATATCGAAGGTTCGTTTCAGACTTATCTCGAGTTGATGCTCCTTTGGCCACTTTGACTAGGATGAACTAGGTCTTCCTATAGAGTGAGCAGTGCCAGAATTCTTTTGACTTCCTGAAGGAGAAGTTGGTCAATGGTCCCGTACTCAGGTTGCCAAAGGAAGGGTTGTTGTATGAGAAGTTTTGTGATGCTTCTGGCCTTGGTCTGGGGTGCGTGCTGATGTAGAAGAAGGGAGTGATCTATTATGGGTCTAGGCAGTTATGACCTCACGAGCATAACTATTCCACCCATGACCTAGAACTTGCAGCAGTAGTGTTCGCAATGAAGTTGTGGCGACATTACCTATTTGGGGAGCACTTTGTGGTCTTCTCAGATCACAAGAGATTACGTTATATCTTCTCCCAGCGTGATCTAAACCTGCGGCAGTGGAGATGGGTCGAGTTTCTCCAAGACTATGACTTCGAGATCTCTTACACTGAAGGTAAGGGCAACATTGTGGCTGATGACCTGAGCAGTAATTCACATAAAGAAGTGGTTCGGGAATCCACTGATGCTTGGAAGGCGATGGGATAGTTGGCTGCCCTGCACTTGGATGCAAGGGAAGAAGGTGTTAAAGGATGTTTGTTTCAGATGACGGTGCATTCCTCCTTGTTGTAGCAGGTGGAAGAGTCTCAGTGGGGGGACTCTGAGGCGGAAGTGATGCGGGATCGTGTCGATCAGGGGAACGATCCAGAAGGATGGTTAGAGGACAAACGACATCAGATGCTTTTCCATGGAAGGTTGTTTGTTCTGGAGGTAATGCGTGAGGGAATTCTACGTGAGTTTCATAGGTCAGCCTTGGTGGTACATCCAGGAGTTTCAAAAATGTATCAAGGCCTTAGGGAACAGTTTTGGTGGCCCGGGGTTAAACGGGCAGTGGTGGAGTTTGTGGCTAAATGCCTAGTGTGTCAGCAAGTGAAGGCTGAACACCGTGTTCCCGGTGGTTTGTTGCATCCTTTAGATGTACCCAAGTGGAAGTGGGATGACATCTCAATGGACTTATTCACAGGACTACCCAGAGCTCAGGGTGGTTATGATGTTATCTGGGTAGTGGTGGATCGACTGACGAAATCACCTCACTTCATAGCAATTAAGGAGTCAGTCCTAGTGAGTACCTTAGCATAGAGGTACATAGACAAGGTTGTGCGGTTTCATGGAGTCCCGAAGACTATCATCTCATATCAGGATACACGGTTTACCTCACGAGTCTGGAGGGGGTTACAACATGCTTTTTCCACCCACCTATTCCTTAACACTGCTTTCTACCCCCAGACTAATGGGCAGACAGAGCGGACTATCCAGACATTGGAGGACATGATGCGAGCATGCGTTCCGGATTTTGAAGGATCATGGGTACGACACTTTCCTTTAGTAGAGTTCGCCTACAACAATAGCTTCCACTCTACTATTATCATGGCACCGTTTGAGGATTTTTATGGAAGACCATGTCATTCACCCATTTGCTGGGTAGAGGTTGGTGAGATAGGTGCTCTTGGGCCAGAGGTAGTGCAGGGAACCATAGAGAAAGTCCAGCTTGTTCGTGAGAGGATTAAATCTGCTCAGGACCGAACAAAGTCTTATGCTGATCGTCGGAGGAGGCCCTCGGTGTTCGAGGTGGGGGATCATGTGTTCTTGAAGGTTTCCCCTCGATGGGGGAAGCAGAGTTTTGGGAAAGGGAACAAGCTCTCACCTAGGTTCATAGGACCTTTTGAGGTGCTGAGGTGAGTCGGTGAGGTGGCATATCAGCTGGCCCTGCCACCTCAGTTGGAGAAGGTTCATGACGTCTTCCACGTCTCCAAGCTTTTTCTGTACTTACATGATTAATCCCACATTATCAACTGGGGAGAGTTAGATATGGGAGAAAACGCGACCTTCGAGGAACGACGAGTCAGAATCAAGGATCGTAAAGAGAAGGTGCTCTGTGGATGAACCATTCCATTGGTTCGTGTGTTGTGGAGGCATGGTGGCCTCGAGGAGAGCACATGGGAGAAGGAGACCTAGATACACGCTCAGTACCCAGAGTTGTTTTGACTTGTGTTTTCCCTTGTTCTTATGAGATTTGTGTTGATGTTGTACTTTGTACCTTAGATTTATGGAAATCTTGGCTTGTCGGTTGTGAGACCTTTTATTTCCTTGTTTTCTGGAAGTGTGTAGTATGTACGGGCATGTGGGGAAGGGAAAAATCAGATCCTAAATCGAGACACATTAATGAGGATGTGATTTAACTCGTGCAGATGAGTTAGTTCCACCTAAAGCGGATAATATCTCGACTTAGGGATGAGAATGTTTTAAGAGGTATCTGATATAATGGCCCGAACCTCTCCAGCCCTTTCCTTTGTCAAGAAGAATGCCACGAAGTGTTCTGGAGGGTGAAATAGACTTTTTCCACACTCTCCAGAATTTTAAAACTACACGCCGTGTAGTTTTAGTACACGCCGTGTACCCCCTTGCCCGGTATAACCCGTGTTGAAGGCCATGTCCTTGCCATGTGAGATAAATGGGTACACGCCGTGTGTCCAATACTACACGCCATGTAGTCTCTCCCGGTGTCCGCATTACCGTGTGTTGACCAGTCAACAACCGTGTGCTGTGTTGGAGCTATGTCCTTGCCGTGTGCAATAAATGGGTACACGCCGTGTGTCCACCCTACTCTCCGTGTAGTCCCTCCCCGCGTATGCGTTACCCTCAAACCATGTGTTGATCAGTCAACGACCTCAGAGCTGTGTTGGAAGTCGTGTGGAGACCCTGTGAATTAACCGAGTACATGTCGTGTACCATAAAGTACATGACGTGTACTTTTTCTTTTCTCTCCTATAAAAGGAGGGGTCCCCTACTCCGTTTCAACACACCCATATCCTCCCCATTCCCTTGATCAGAGTTCTCCTAAGAGACTTAAATGCTCTTTCTTCCATAACTTCTTCGTCCGAGTTCTGATTTATGATCTGTCAGCGGCCATGGGATCGTAACGACGAGGCAGAACATTCGAGATTAGATCAGTTGTCTTTCCTTCAGACTTTCCTCTCAGACTTCCACCCAATTGATTTTGCAGGGACCCGACAGAAGAGGAGGACGCCGACGGGCGTCATCTAAGGTTGATCCAGGGGGAGAGTTGTGATCAGAACCTATTGTGTAGGGATTTTACCTTCGTCTCTCTAATTTGTGAATCATGCGGGGTTGGTTTCCTCTTGTTTATGTGAAACAATTTTGAACCGGTTTAATGAAGATAATAACTGGCTTATATAACGTGGATGGGAAGTTGTGAATGCAGTTACCAATTTTATATATCCTGTATGTTATGAATTGAATGAGCTTCTGCCTACTGAAAATCACGGTCATTGGGGGCCTTTTCTTTCGAAATTAAACGTTGCCTACACCATCTGGACTTTCTTATGGATGGAAACTTTATGGAATATGGAAATTGGTTAATCACGTAAAGTTGGCTGTTCTAAAATTTAGAACCCTTGTGTGATCACCCCGGTTGAACAAAATGTAATAATGAACATGTGGGTGTTGGCTTGGATACGTGGCATGTGATGGGGGTGTTTTGTGGGTTGTTGTGGATCGGGTGAGCAGTAGGGCTGCGGTTGACGTGGTTGTGGGTTGTTGTGAATGTTATGTTGGTAAAGGGCAGTGGGGTTGCAATAAATAGTGTTAAAGGGATAATGATGTATGGGTTTCAGTGAGATTGTGGTTGGCAGCGGGGCTGCAGGGAAGGGTTTGAATATGAATGAACTATGGGGTGTGTTTAATAAATTAAATTTTGAAGAGTTAATGAATGGTGGGTCATGGTAATGGGACAGAAATAATAATCAATGGGGTTGGCTGGTTAATAAGAAGGACTTGTTTGTGTTTCTTGTGTTTTCCTAGCTTGATTTGTGGATGGCAGGGATATGTTTTACGAACGATCGATGTGGTTGGTTGTGGATAGTTTCCCAGTAGATAAGGAACTAAATAAACTATTTCTATTGAAACATGAAAACCTAAATGGGGTTGGGATTACTTGTTGTATGCATGCTTCGTAGTAGCAGTGTAGAGGCACGGGCTCAGTTTCTCTGTTTAGAAGCCATAGGTTGGGCTGTGTGTTCGGTATACATATATATATCTGTATCTTTTGTGTTTTATCGCACCCCACCCATGTTGAGAACTTAGTGATGAATAATTCCATTTCATGGGAGAAGGTGTTTTTCCCTTAGTTACGAGCTCCCTCCTGATCCTTCTTCCCTAGGCTGTGATGGCTTGAGGCGACCTTACACCTAAGAATCTTTGGGGAGGTTTTGATTGGGGTGGTTCTAGCCCAAGACTCTTTGGGATGGTTTTACTGTTTCCCAAGAATCTTCAGGATGAGGACCAGGTGAGTGTGGGTGGGATGTGTGGTTGTGAGGCCCAGGTGTGTGTAGGCGGGATGTGTGGTTGTGGGGCTCAGGTGTGTGTGGGCGGGATGTGTGGTTGTCAGGCCCAGGTGTGTGCGAGCAGGATACTTGGTTGTGTGGCCCAGGTGTGTGCGGGTGGTATGTGTGGTTGTGAGGCCCAGGTGTGTGTGGGAGGGATGTGTGGTTGTATGGCCCAGGTGTGTGCGGGCGGGATACATGGTTGTGAGGCCCAGGTGTGTGCGGGCGGGATGCGTGGTTGTGAGGCCCATGTGTGTGCGTGCGGGGAGAGTGTGGCAGCGTCAGGACGTTCGCCGTTAGGAAGAGCAGCTAACTAATGGGAAATGCTGTGGGGTACCCAATAATCTTGTTCATATAAACTACTACTACCTGTTGTGATTGTGTTTTGGTGAGTGTGGCTGGTGAGGTTGGGTGGATAGAATCCCATGATAGGTTTCTTCTGTGTTTTCATGGTTCATTAGGATGTCTCCCCACTTGTGCAAGAGAGCTTTAGGTTTCCCTACTGAGTATACTTGTATGCTCAGCCTATGTTTACTTTCAAGTTCCTAGGAGGACTACCAGGGCCGTGCGGGACCCTACTAGTCGGATAGTGGAGTTGCTGCAGTTTTCTATACTTTTTTTCTTTTGGTATTGTACTTTGAGATTTCTTGTACTTGCACCATGTTATAAATTGTTTAAACAAGCATCTGGGCTTGGTTTGGGTTTATTTCTATAAACTTGTTTTTTTCCTTTTTGGTGGTTGACTTTTCCTATTTCTCGATCTAAAAAAATAATAATAAAAGGGTAATGCCTCCCATATTTGTGAAAACTTATACCGTTGGTGCTTGTCACCAACCCGGGGCCTACTGGAGGTGGGACTCGGGGGTCATTATCTCCCTTTCACCATTGCCAGCTCAATAGGGGCATCATTGGTGGGAGGGGTCCATGACATAATATATCTAATTCCACTTGTGTATCTCCTATATTTACTCTTGGAAAAAGGATTTGAATTTTGCTGAAGTGGGAAAGTGTTATGAACATTCATATGACGCATTACAATCTCTTGTAATGGATGATATGGTGTTCTCCTGGGTAGGCTGAAATTTATTAACCCTAAAGAATTTTTTAATGAATAATTTAAATTATAGGACTTACTTGGAGTGAAATATTATAAGTGTCAGAGAGTTTTATGTTGAACAATTATTTCTCACATTTACAAAATTCTTTTGGTTTAATTAAATTACTTTTAAATGGTTAATTGTGAAAATAATACAGAATATTTTAGTTTTGAACAAATCGATCAGAATTTACTATTAATTGAATTTTATAATGAAAATGTTTATTTTTGGGTTCTCAATTGATCAATGTTTCTATAGTATATGTCTAGTAATTATATTGTTTAAACTAATTTTCTTCTTGGGAAAAAAATTAAAGTAGATAGAAATGATTGCATAAGAAATAAAAACAAGATCAAGACTGCTACGTTTATATGTGAAGATCAATCATTTGTATTAGTTGAATGTTGGAATTTTCCTAGGAATATATTGAATTAGATTTCCAAAAAGATGAATTTGCAGCTGAAGGATGCAAACTTCGAAACTTTTTAATGGTGTTTAATTATATGTTATTGTTTCCTTGGATGGTTTTAAAGTTGATACAGATTCCGAGGAGGGAAAAACCATAGCTTCCTCTATTGATATGGGGCCCCATTTAAAATAAGATGCTACATGAGCTATATTGAGGCATATTCTCAAATTTAATACAATGTGAGATATTTCACTAAAGAGACCACATATCATACTAATGGACTATGCTGCTCCTCTCATTATCACTGGAAGCCATTTTTGAAGGACGGATGTTTTTGTTTAAATAGATGATTATTGTTACGAAAAAGGAAGGGATTCCATCCAACAAAGAACCAGACCAAGCCTGAGATAAGGACTGAGAGGTGTTCCTTATCATCTTGTGTTAGAAACTTTCTTCGGGAATCAAATATATCACTGTGGGAATGATTTATCCCAGGACAACCAAGATCAAATAACCAAACTGAGCATGAAACCTAACAAACCAAACTGGATAACAATAAATATATAAAAAATATCCAAATACAACTAAATTAAACTAAAAACTAATAATGTTTAAAACCCAAATACAACTAACACAATCTTTACACGACCTCTTGGTCAACACTAACCATAATACGAACACAATTTTAGGCCACTCGATCCAGAAACATGATCCAACAAAACAAACCAAGTGTATCGAGGCTGAATGACATTAGTAGGTTGTGAGAATATAAGATCTTAGTAGGAAATGAAGACAAAATACCTAAATTTCATTTCCTAAAAGAGTCCCTAACAACCGTTTGAGATATATATAGAAAAAAGTTTATTTATCATTTCAAAATCCAAACACATATTTCCAAATAAATGAAAATTTTTAAACAACACACGACGCTCCATTTTTAAAATTTTATTCCATTTTAAAATATACATGTTTCATACCCAACAAAAATGAATAATACAAACTTAGTAAAAATTAGGGCTATGATAAAAACGAATGGAAATTGAACTAGCAGTATAAACACTAGAAAAATAGTTTGAACACTATCTATAAGATACTAGAAAAACAGGTAACAATAACAACATAAATATATAGGAATATACAAAGAGATAATCATGTGAGTTTCCTAAACACCTCTACAAGAAATCCCTAGATGCACTCAGTTTATACTCACCTATCTGTGTATGGTGAAAAACTATAGTCAATAACCACCTAGCCACTCCAAACATTCCAATCTAGTGGCACATACCACCTAGATTCTCATCTAATTCTGGGGGTACCAACCCATATAATTAAGGTCAATAAGAAAACCTTACTCAACCCTCTAGATAATGCCCAATAATCCCAAGATAATAGTACATAGTGAATGGGGATGTCCTAACTCATTTGGCTCAAACCAATAACCCACAACCATGATTCTTTCATAGCCCAGACACTGGTACCTCTTATGTGATGACCCTCTCCTCAGAGGGTCAACCATAGAGTTTCCCATATCACATCAATAAAATAAAAATTAAAAACTAGTCTGTCACATAATATTAGTTTTATAACAATTATATAAAATTATAAAATACCAATCAGGCCTTTACACCACAAAATATTTCAAACCATTTTGGAAAACTATGTTGAAAACATATAATATTCATGAAAGGTTCCAAACTAGCTCTTATCTCATGTTGTTCCCAATCTACATTTCAAATTCCATATGGGAAAAGATTTCAAAAAAAATTCAAATCCACAATCTGAATCATTTTGGAGGAATGGGACTACTTAAGAAAAATTTTGGTTTTAGAAGAACCATTTGAAACAGATGACGTTAAAGAAGAAAAAGAGAATAAAAAGGTCATTTTTGAAATCTAGAGCTTAAGGATATTTTTTTAAAATGAATCTTTATTCATTTGTGTATGTATCGATATGTGAACCCTATGTACATAGGGATGTTACCATATCTGATGGTTAACTTTTTTCAAACCATCAACATATCCAAAAAACACCAAAAGAGTTACAAATAACATCTTGGCGAATCACAAAACCCACAGATGATCTAAAACACAATAAGGAAATGATAACACACATGAATCTCATTTTAGAAGTATAAACCGATTAAAAAAATCTAACAAAAGATTAAAAACAATCCAAAATATATTGAATTTCATTTTAAAATACCCATTTACATTTCATCAGACTCCTTACATGAATATATATGGGCATACATTAATAGAAATCTACTAAAAACCCTGTTTTCAAAAAATTGAAAACATGGAAACACCACTAAAATTAATTCTATCACTTTAAAATAATGGGAAATACATTTATAAATTATTTAGAAACCCAATAGAATAAAATAACATTTTAATAAATAAAATGGATGGAAATTCCTACCTCAACAACATGTGGATGCAACAAAACTCACGGAGTAGGACGAATAAGGTTAACATATCAATTCACACACCTCTAAAGTCAAAAAAATGATTCACATTATCCAAAACTCATCCTAGGGTTTGGATAAGTGGGATTAAAAAAATAATAATTAGAGAGACAATATATGGAAAGATAAAAATAAGGAAAATCACCGAATAATGAAGAAAAAGTCACCTCAAAATCATATACATGCATCCATAGAGGGAGGATAACCAAAGGGAAGGGGGTTTGGGGACCCCTTAATGCACTGAAAATAACCATGGTGTGAGGAGGCTCTATTTAGGGAAAAATAGTGAAGGTTAGATTAGGAATTTGATTTTTTTTTAAAAAGGTGGTTAACTCGCATGATTACGATGCATGATTTGAAAAATTTTGCGCCAAATATGGACACCACACTAGAGGGAAGAGGAAACTCACATTTGTTTGCCAAACTATAAGGGAAACTATGTGTTGAACATGTGAAAATATTTATAAAAAATAGTCAAACCCATCCCACACATTCCCTATTATTCCTTATAACTGTGAAAAAGTCGTGCACCATGTCTCAAACACCATCCCCAATAAAAATAATTTATTATAGGCCTTGAAGTTTTTTCCAAAAACTGGGTGCATGCCATGAAAGAGAAACCATACAGGTGAAATTGAACAGAAAAATCCCTCTTCTTTAACAAGCTACATGGTTAACCCCCAAACTGTGCATAGAAACTGTACATAGAGGAAAAATTAATTTAAAAACTCCAGAACTCAAAATTTTAAATTGGTAACTCAATATGAACATAAAAAAGAAACAATGTGATGAAAATAATAAAATAAAATAAAATCCATGGTCAGGGTGTAAAAATTTTAGAGAGTGTGTATTTTTAAATTCCATGATGTAAATCATCCTCAAAATACATCCATATCAGACTATATTTCCATTAATTATTGACAATTCAAATTTTTTAGTATAATTATAGATGAAGGTTCAAATAAATTATGTTGGTAAGATATCTATGTAGGGAATCATGTACATAAAATGAATCACCTACGGTGATAAAGAGTAGGAGCGTATTTGGCTATGTGAATCTCAAATGATTATGTCAAGAATATGGTATATAGGAACAATCATATATGATATTGGATTTGGATAAGTTGGAATTTCTTGAGTGACAACCAAAAAAATTAATGAAATGGATACATGGGGGGACATTTTTGTGAAAGGGATCAAATAAGTTAAGGGAATTTTCTTCATATAAATTTTCCAACCTCAAAAAACATCTACATCGATTGGATTCAACTTAATGAAATAATGGATATGTATTACCAAATGGATATGCAGGAATTAATTTTGTGGGAAATTTATTTTGTAGATATAAACAACTATGTAGGCCAAATAACCCACATCGATCAATTAGTAGTGTTTTTCTATATCAACTACATCATTCATGAAGACATGAATATTATGTTCCATATAGCTCAAAACCATTCCCTTAGAATATGTAGGATCCATCTAGAATGAGTTTTGAGGTAAGTGAGAGTTAGTGTACCACTTTTAGGATGAATATACTTATATAAAATAAGCGGTGGGCATAACAAATATCAATGATCGAGAAGGAGAAGAGGATGAATGATAGGGGAACAAAAATGAGAGGTAAGTGCAGGGAAAGAGAAGACCAAAGAGAACTCACCAGATTACCTAAGAGGAAGAAGACAAAGAAACATAATTTTTATTGTTGTTTTGAAACCATTTTGACTTCATTATTTTTGTTACTATTTTATTTTGACACTTTATTTCAATGTTTTTTTGAATATATTCAATATTTATTTTACAATTGTTAACTATGTCTGAACTGGGGAAGGAGGTTGGGATGGTCAGTGTTTTTACAACATTCACGATTTTTCAACAACATTAGTACACCCTTTTTTCAAAAATGTTGGTGATGAATCCTCATTTATTATTTTAATCCAATGAGCGTTTTTTCGGTTGTTTATGTCATTGAAAACTTTTCATCTGGAAGTTTATCTAAGAATAAGAAAGGAAGCATAAGGGTGTGTCACTAGTTTTCCAAAATGAGTGAGTAAAGAGGTAATTGGTTAAGAAGATGAAGACTTATTTCAACTGCAACCAATCCAATTGATATGAATGTTCATATGATTTTCTAGGTCCTACATTGGTTGGCCATAAATGAGAGAAGATAAAATAAAAATAAAAACCTATCAAAATAATCCAACTACAAAACTAATATCCACGATACATTCCATAAAATATCCACTTAATATGTTTTATATTCCTTCTACCTATTCTTGAACCTATTGGTTGTCTCCTTACTCCAGTATTTATTCAATCAACCACATCACCACTTCCTTCTATTTATCCCTTTGTTGCTTGTTTCCATTTTTGTTTCTTTATTTTTCACACTCAACAAACCTTCTATAGAAGTCCTTCCATGGTGATCGACCCCTACTCACCACATCACTATTATTATATAGGGTTTATAAATAAATAATTTTCCCAGTCCTAGTGACAACTTAGGCCTCATGACCACAGACTAATAAGTTTATTTCTAACACATACTCAATTATCATATGGTTTTAACATGTTATTAGTCCTCTTGTCCATAATAGTTTCACATACATAATTATTAATTATGCGGATCAAAATTCCTATTATAAGTTGGCCCAAGAATGTATTCCTATTAATAGAATTTATAAGACAATGTCCTAAGTGTTTCATCCAAGCTAATAATCATAATCACATTTCATGGAAATAAAAAACATTAGAAGATATAAAAAATAATGAATCATCAAATCACTGAAATTTGATAAAAATCATAGTTTTTATAATAGTATTACATATCATCACAACTCACAAAATTAAACACATAATAACAATCACGAATCAAAATTAGATTTTTTTGAGACTCAAATATACCACATAATATTATAATAAATTTGATATAATTAATATAATTTTTTCTTAAAAAAATATAAATGATCAATCATTAACCAAATAATCCCCACATTATAAGACTAAAGATAATTTTAGACATGTATATAATGTGAATTATAAAATTAAATCCTTAGATAGTGTCAATATATAAAATAACTAAAATATGGTCCAAATATTTACCTTTCCAACCATTATTGTTTCTTTATGTAAATTTATTACCTTTACCATAACATGTAATCCTATATTCCCTGATTTTTTATGTCACCTAGCTCTAGATAAAAAACCATGAAAATAAATAGTATCCACCACCATACTTTATCCAAATAAAAACACTTTCATGTGTTCACATCAATAGTCTCAAAATATGCATAGTATATAGAGATCGATCAACTATACTAGGTTCGAGTTTTTCCTGGTCAATAAGATATCATATAAAATTTACAATATTATTCTCAATATATGGTGATTGACTATTTTCAACAAATATACTATTGAAAATGATTTAAAATTAATTTTTTGAAAAACATTATTGTAAAAAATTAACAAAAAATTAATTCATAAGTAATTAATCTACCATGACTTATGAAATCTTAAATTTTTTAAAATAAGTAATTAATAATTTCAAAAAAAACCAATGAAATAAAATATTTTCCCCTAAAAATAGCTTAATAATATTTCCGCTATAAAAAAATTTATATTTTTATCAAGAATAAAAATATTATATTTTTTTTCATTGACATGGTGAAATTTTTTGAAAATAATTTCAATATTTTTTTTACACAAATATCATTTTGAAAAATAAATATATCCCAAAAATAATTTCCTAAAAATTAAAATAATTTCAAATAGTAAAAATTCTTTTATAATATATTAAATAATATAAAAAATTAATTTTTTTTTGAAAAAAGCCATTTTTCATAACAAATGATTCAAAAAGATTCATAGTTATCAAATATGTTCATTTTAAAAATAATTATGAAAATAAAAAATACAATGAAACATTTCAACTATGATTTTTTTCATTCAATAGTATCCTCAATATAATTTTTTTTTTCAAATTTTATATATTTAATATATTATCATAAAATATTTTTAGTAGTATATATTGTTATTACATAAAAATTATTTCAAATTTATTTTTAAAAATATCAATTCATATTTTTTGATTAATTCAAAATTTATATAGTTTCTACTCTCAAATAAATTGGATCTATTTCCCAAGAAGAATATTTTTCTTTACAAAATATTTTTGTTACCATCATTTTTTGAATAAATGAATGAGAAAATAAAATTTCTAGTAGATTAATATAATGTTATTATCAATAATTCCTCGAAATAAACAAAAAATAAATAAATTCCGACATTCATTTAAAAATAAATAAATTTTAAATTTTTATATAAATAAATTTCCTTGTTTTATTTCTTGTAATTTCAATAAAAATATTATAAAATAAAAAAATTCACATGATTTATACATATATTTTAAAAAAATAAATACATTTACCGGATTTTTATAAATAATTTTTTTCTATACTATTTTAATGAATCATGATATTGTATTTCCATTAAAGAGAAAAATTTCATTGGAAATTAATTTTTTTACTCATCTAAACATCTCTGTAATTTTTTGTTTCATTATAATATACTTAATAAATATTAAAAAAACATTATATATATGATCACCTCTAAAATATTTCATTGATATCATTTTTTACAACAAGACTCTCAAGAACCACTCCCCTTAATTTTGATCAATATATGGCTCTATGGAACATAATGTATAATTATGTATTTAGATGAATTTTTGAAAAAAAAATAGCATAAAAATAAAACAAATATATTATTCCAAAATCACGTGTGTTGAAAATTATTTAAATTGATAAACAGTAGAATTTAGGCTAGAAATTTGTGATCAAACTAATATTCTATTGTCATAGTTTTTATTATAAGGGTTATATGATAACTCTTATAAACATTTACATAACTTGAAGCCATATTTTCTCCCATTTATATCTCAATAATCTCTAACAAGTACCCCCTATTGTTCTTCTCAGACATTTTCAAATCAATTTTCACATGGCCTCTCTTCCTTTTTATAATATAAAGAAAACCCCAAAATTTCATGATATTAAAATAACCAGTTTGTTATCCCCTTTGTAAGGATGCATAATCCCCATTTAAATGTCACAAAATCGCCCAATAATACCCTATAATGTTTAATCATTTATTATGTAATGATTCCATTGGATTTAGTCATAATTCGTAGTAAATAATAACTTATTCATTGACAATCATTTTGACAAATCTCAACTGGTTTTACCATTATTTAATAATCATGTTCATACATGGTGTTATTCCATAAAACATCACTCCCAAATATGATATTATAATATAAAATAAATAAAATAAAAAATGAATATATATTACATTCAATAATACAAATAATATTATATTTAGTTTCTTTGAGTACTAAGAGCATTATATATGAAAAATAATTCAAAATAAAATTTTCTATATCTTTTGATGATGTATGTAATATCAATATACCTTTCCCCCAATAATATTCTCATTTTCCTAATGATATTTTCATGAAAATAAGAGTATGAGTGAAAATGTCTAGTATGAATATCAAGCAATCAATAGAAACATACATGAAATATTCCTTCATAAACATAGGTTAGATCCAAATATAATCATAAATCAATGAAACAATATGTAATAATTATGATAAAAAATTAATTAATACTAACAAAGAACCATAATTTTTTATTTTCAAATAACTCATATAGAAAGGCTACACATGAGGTCATGATATCATAATGGAATCCTATGAAATTACTAGCTTCCATGTTAATGTATCATTATTAGTTCTCTATATATAGTATCTCTGAAGATAAAACATTACTCATTTTATTATGGGGGTATTTTATATTAATACCACCCGTTATATAACATATCCAATACATGAAGAAATAATTCAATCTAATTTCATAAATTGTTTCATTACAAAAAACGTTTCTAACATAATTATAATCATTAATGTGGCCTAAGGGAAAAGATAGTGTGAATTCATTTATGAAAGTACCCAATAAAATGATAGCATCATGTGTAGAATAATAACCATAAATAAATATGGAATTAATAATTAAATAAATTATAAATTTAGATAATATCATGAAAGGATATAAGTTCAATTGAACCATATCAAAAATGCATTATGCAAGTCATAAATAATCCATTTAAAGTGAATATATTTGATATGAATATTGTTATCAATGGTTTCCTTCTTACATGGGACTATAATGGACCAATAAAAAAAGACTAATTGATAAATACCTATAAAATAAATAGTATGTAATGTTGGGTATAAACCCAATCAAACATTATTTTGAGAGAGGTGTGTTAACTAGCATATATGTTTGGTTTGGATACCCCTCCTCACAATTTTTTTATCATAGAACTCCATTTGGTATTATTTACTGAAATTGGTATGGTATAGGATAGAAATATTGATTTTGACTACTAGTATCAAAGCATGGTTTATACTAGTTGTGATATTGATATAATAACACATGATTGACATTTAGATAATGACAATGACATAATTGGATAATGTATATCCATGTTAAAACAGTTCATTAAAATTAGTCTTGATAGTGGGGTTAAGATAGTAAGTCCCTATGAAGAAAAATGATACTATAACATTATTGAATCATGTGGGTTATCATTGAAGGAGAGGTCTCCTTGTGTGATTTTTCATTTAATTGGAGGATTTTTACATGAAAACACAATACCAAATTAGTTCAAGAGAGGAGTTTAGGATCATATATAATCTTAGATGTGCTAATCCTACTATTCAAAATTATTGTTAGGATGGAATCCCATTCAAGATTATTTATTGTTCCTAAAAAGGTATAGGATAGTAGAATTGATACTAACATGTAAACTATATATATGATTCATAATGGGGATAAAAACATTTCAAGGGAAATCTCCAATATTAATTTAATTTGATTCCAAGGATTCACTTATACCCATACACAAAGTAATCCTGATGTTCCTAATAATATTTAGACTAGGAATTTTATAGAACACATCTGTAAATATATCCACTTTAAAAAATATCATATATATAATAACATAAATTAATGAAAAACATAGGTACATAGATAATAATAATGTGGATGAATTTCATGATAATGATGAAAGAATATTCTAGAACGTGAAAAAACTCGTGAAATGTGTTTTATGTGAGAGAATAAAAAAAGATCTTATTTATATAATCAATTTAATTTTATTATAGTTTCTATAAAATAACAATTATTGAATAAACGAAATTTTAAATGATTATATTAAAAAATAAATACAATAATTAAATATAGAGAAAGTAATAATCATTATATCATGACCCACCACCACTAGAAACCTCTTATGGGCTTGCAGTGATGATGAGAGTTACCCTTGAAGCCCACTTCTAGTATTCCATGAATTAGTGACTTGAAATAAGGGTATAAATCAAAAAACAATTAGTGGAAATATCTATTAAATTCCCATGAATATTCTAATAAAATCACTAATAAACTCCATAATATAAATAAATATCAACATCCTAAAATAAAAAAATAAAATAAAATGTCATATTAATATAACCCTCAAAGTTAAATACAACAATTAGACTCCGGAAGTAGTAAATCCAAACCAATATATCAAATTTAAGAAATAAAAATTCAACATGATCTCTAAATTACCCCTAAAAATCTGTAAAATATATTTATATACATTGGGGTGAGAAAATATGTATACTTAATAAAATCTTCCCCAAGACCTATCTTGAAAATTTGGAATAAGCCTATTGATTAAAAGAATACTAATCTATACCAGTTCAACAAATCCTTCCTCAATAATGATCTCTCACTAAACTTATCATACAACTATAATAAAATTAAATGAAATAATATATTAGAAATAGTATCCCACACCACTTTCCCATCAGTTTGTCCGTCTCACACCCCAGTGACAAATGACATAGCACTACTATCCATTCAATATAATCAAAAGCATACATACACATCCACATATCACATAGCTACATTCTAACCACATACACATGTATCTATAACCACATATCACATATCCATATCTCAACCACACCAAAAATTGCCATCATTATAGAGTACCATGAACATAAAGGAAATTGAACTCATGCCTTTATTATACCATTTAAGGCCCCCAATATAGACTACATAACCTTTACATCACTGTTAGATCATATCAATTTTTAATTCTAGCCATCAAAAAATCTATATATAAACCTCAGGCCATCCAAATCATTCCACATATAGAAGAGAGAGCGGGGAAGAGGTAGGATTTATCCATTCATCCCCTCTCTAGAATAGATGTGGGAGAAGATACATCATACCCAAAACATTTGGTTGTTGGCTAGGTTATCTAGATCGAGTGGGGTGCATATAAAATCACAAGGAATATACAATATTTATATCTTAAGAACACATAAAATCCAAACCTAATTGGATCATACCAATACAAAATCACTATATACCCTAACTATCAACACATATTCATAATTTTACACTATTAATAGCTTCCACGTATATATCATCAACTGACCCCTCTATCATCGAAAAAAAATCGTTGAACTCCCTTTTAATCAATTATTCATTAAATTCTAGATTTACCCTCTACTAACCATATTTTATTCATTATTATATTCATTAATTATATTTATTGAAAAAACTTTCAAAAGATAGCACATACTTTCTCTCTAGAAGTTTTCCTTTTCATTTAATATCATGGGAGTTTGTTTATAGTTTCAACTTATTAAATTCATTCCTTTTTACCATCGATTTATTAATTTTTTTCATCATATCCAATAATTATGTTCCTTTTTATAGAATATTGTATTCATTGTCACTATAAATTTCATTTTGAAAAGGTTATGATCTGGGTGATGGATTGAAGTCTCCACCCAACTAATGTCCTATAGATGCTTCTGGTACACTTAATAAGGATGAAAGAAGTTGGTTTCCCTTGGAGACCTAGATCAATATATTTATGTTTTAAGATGATAATAACTTATTATTTAATGATATATACCTCAAGCATATAAATATTGCTGAAGGTATCAATAGGTTTAATAGAAGAGTTGAAAAGAGAGATATTGTATCCTGAGCGTATAGACAGAATGCATGTATAACTATCGATAACATGTATAAATTAGGACCAAATCAATGAGTAAAGATAGATGATATTAAAGAACCCATACGAGGAGAACAAAGCATGTTTTCTAATATAATTAGTGTTATAAAATTCTGGAATGATGGTTTATGTGAATGGAGTATTCCCATGAATGATAAAATAGGATCCTCACTTGAGCAGTAAGATATATTCACTGAAACACTCTAACATGATAGTTTTATTTAATAAACCACATCAAATTTTTTAATGGATTTTGGAATTATTTTAATAATTTTCAATATTATTTAAATATATTAGAAGAATATTTGAATATGTTTAGATAATAAATACAACAAATAGAAGTTGTTCTGATGCTATGTACAAAAATATGAATTTTAGAGTACATAGAAAAAAGGATATGTCATGAGTATAAAAATATTTAACTATAGTGGATTAATTATTTGATAATTTAAGTATTATTAAATAAAAATATGTCTTTTATTATTGTTTGGATCCATAATTAGACTTTGACGTTTTCTAGAATTTGACCAAGGAACTAATCGTAAGACTCTAAGCCACATTATAAGTGTTGATCATAAGTCTTCACCATACCTTGTATTTGGGATAATGTGTACATGAATTTAGAATTGGTCCTTTTATATATAGAAATTATCTTAATCACAAAACATTACTAATATAAGTATTTGATGTCCCTAGTGTAAGGATTTGGATGAGAATAAATCAAAACAATTAGTGAAATTTTCAGAAAGCCAATAGATGAAAATGAGTCACCCAGAGTAGAACATACACATTTATTACACATATTTTTGAATGTAAGTATTTGAATTAAAAAATTTAATACTTCAATACATATGAATTATTAAATTTTCATATGGATAAAAATCTATTTTCATAATTTTAAATATACTAAAGGTGAAACTAAAATGGGATTATTCTTGAGGTATTACTTCATGGAATAAAAATCACAAACACCTAGGATTTTTCTTCACTACGGAAAGGGATGATCAAATCTAGGAAAAATGCTATTTTATAGAATTTATTAATTCCAATAAATGAAAAATATAAATATTCTTGTGTTATTATTTTGATTTTAGAACATCATGAATCTTAACCAAGGCACGATCTGAGTTATTTTTTAGGATAATCAAAAGTTGAGTTCTAATACATGTATTAATTGATGAAGAAAATGGAATTATTAATTTTTAAAGAATAATTATAATAAAGAACCATTATGCATTTATATAATATTTATTGAATCCAATATATTTTTAAATTGAGGCAGTTCGAATGTTCTAGCGGAGTTGAGAAAGTATGGGATGTTTCACACGGATTAAATTTCCAAAATGCATAACGAGTTCCATGATTCGAAATAAATGATTTATTTTTTACTTTTCATATTGTTTTAGAGAACTAAAAAGTATATATTCTTTTGATTATTTTGAGGAGATTAATTCATTACTACTTTATATGTTTTCTAAATATCTTTACACTTTTTTTTCAATAAATTTGAAACAATAACAAGAGTTATTAATGAGATAACCCTTATAGTAAAAATGGTGCACGGAATATCATAGAACCCAAAGTGGTAATTCAATAATATTAATTTTAATAATTTAAACTCAAATGGAACATATTATTCAGTTTATGAATATTTTTAATAAATGGATCCATTTTATGATGTTACCCATTCAAGTGAGTTGATGAGAATATGAAAGAGATGAAAAGTGAAAAATTAATAACCAGACACTGCTTTCAAGTAAAAAGAAATTTTTTGATATTAGAAATATGGATCCATTAAAAAAAGGAGATGTGGAAGAAATAAAAAAATAATGGGAACTTCCACATGATATAATGGAGCTGAAGGGGAAGTATATACTATTTTTAAGTTTTATATTTTTTGGGAATCATAGTTGAAGTAGAAAAAGGATGTCAATAACTGTTCATTGATTAATGAGCTAGTGTATAAGAATGGAGTATTGGGAATAGAGGTAGTATTCTTATGAATATATGGCTTTTCCCAGGTTCACTGTATTGTTTTTAAGAAAATAGGTAATAAATCTAGGTGACCAGATTCAATTGACGTCTACTAAGTTGAGTTGAGTTGTGACCTAGTTGCATGTTCTATTATTAAATAGTTAATCACATTCAATAAAACTACCATGAGTTGAAGGAGATATAACATAGTGGATTTAGATTGATCTTTCATTAATCATTTTATCTTCTTTAGTGGAAGGTCTTTTAAGATAATTCTTTCATATAAACTATGGGATGCAATGGATATTTTATGAATCAAGGTATGCTTGGACAACAGAATGTAATGCCATGAATTAATTATAAAGATATTGGGGAAGTCCAGTGTGAAGTAAAAAAGAGAACACTTTTGAGATATTAGAATTTTATGTTTTTGATGAAACAAACCCATTTTAATTAGCTTTTTATTATAGTTTAAAATCCATGACTATAATGAATAACTAATCATGAAAATGGGTAGTCCTTTGTACCAAAGCATGTAAAAACACTATGTTTCTTTTATCTACTATAATTTCATATATATAGTTGATGGTTTCTTGGTTAAACTAAAATATATTCATTTGCACTAAATGAAACTATATGTTAAATTCAAAATGGGGTTAATGATTCAAAGAGGATTTAGAATTTGGTAAAACCATGTATCACCTAATTCAAACCACCTATAAAATATTTCTACATGGTTCAATAGGAATATCAAGTTGTATCCGAGATAGGTTACCTCTATTTATGTATTTTGGATATTCTAAAATTTTTATCTGAACACTATTTACCATTTATTGGACTTTGGATTTATTGAATATTTGAAGTGTTGATTTTAGATATTGGAAGACGTTCCCAAATGGAATAATCAATCAATCTCCCAATTAGTAATAAATTGGATATTTTTTCCACATTACTAAAAAATTTGAAGAAGAGAGAGGATAAGAATAAAAGAAAGATAAAAAAGGTAAAACATGAAATACCATCAACAAAAGATAATTAAAATATTAAGGATATAGTTTCATAATGAGTTTATTGTTATTACTCTAGTGAATATATCTCTATGTGTGGTGATAATTGCATTAAAATGTGATAAGGGCTCTATGTTTTTGTTAATTATCATTTTAATAATACCCAAATATTTTCAGTTATCTATATATCTATATTTATTAAGGAAATTTAAAATAAAAAATCACATTTGAAAAAAGAGGCTAATATAGTGAAAGAAGCATTCGAAAATAAGATGTTCTCCTACAAAACTATCACTAAGCTCATAAAATCCAGGGATGAATCTACCGTTCATTAAAATTAAAAAATGTATTTAGTCAATTAGTAATTTCAAATTGTTAAATTTTATAAGTATGTTTTTGAGAATGTTTTTAGGGATGCATTCAATGCTTTGGAGATGCTTCAAATTTATCCTTGGAAATCAAGGCTTCCCAAATAGAAGTAAAATTAAAAAGGGTGATAAATTTGGACAATTATTTCATGGAGACAATGGATTTCCATGAGGTTTAAATGAATATTTTTAAGAGTTATTGGGAATACATGAAGAGATCAGTGAAACTGAGAAGAACACTCTCATCGTGAAATTTATAGAGATGAAAATAAAATTTATATGTTTAGAAGAAAAATATGGGACATCCCACTTAGTTGAGAAAGGGAGTGATGACACACCAACATCATATTAAATTCCTACATCATAAAAGATATAAATGTTGTCTTAAATAGTGTAAGATAATTTGAGAAGCACCCAAATCAAGATCTTGAAAAAAGGTTTCACAAAATGAAGAGACAAGACAGATTGTGTAGGGACACAAAGATGGGGAGGGGTGAGTGTATAGAAATTTTACTGAGTTTATATTATATTTTAAATTATCTTATCATAAAATAAAACCTTCTACCCTATTAATATAAATTTATATGATGTTCACTCTCAGGAATTGAAAAAATATGTAACAAGGATACAAAATAATTAGAAACAAACATAGATCTTATAAGGTTTGACCGCAATGATAAATCGTACTTCTTGTTTTGATCAACATTTTGTTGTTTCGTAGATTTTCTTATCAATAAGATTATAGTTATTAAATTATATGAAATCACTATGTTTATCTAACATTAATTCATCTCTTAGGTTCTAGTTTCCTAAATGGATATGGATTCTATTAGTGAATATGCTCAACTCTTCTTCTCCAGTGATGGATAACAATACCACCATTAGTGATCAAATGACTTTTCTTGACTCCCCTACTAATAATTTTAGATAAATGATTAGAAATTATGGAATTATAAACTTGGAGTATTTAATCATATGAGAAATGGTTGTGGAAGTAATGCATAAATCTTAACTATTTTACATGAATGAGATTTAGGGTTTGTTTTTCTGGATCGAATCCTTAAATAAAAAATGTATTTCTCAATCAATATTAACTTTGTTATAGTAGTTATTCTTCTCAAAGATCCCTGTTAATTATAGCCTCAAAAATATAGGTAGTTCCCTATGCATAAAATTCATTTTTTTAAACCATTATAGAGAGGACATGGACCATCTATTCTCAAGTTATCACATAGCCTCAACAATGCGTAATATTTTTTTATTATATTTGAGATTAATCCTATACAAGTTAAATCAATCCTCAATTATCTCAAAGAGTGATTTAATAGCTCAATATCTCATTAGATTATGAATATCTTCAAGGTGGACTTTAGGGATATTTGTTTATGTTTTTAGGCATGGAAAGAAACATATGATACATGAGAAGGCCTCATTTAGTTCTCACATAACTATTGTTAAAATTATTATGGATTTGAAATATATGAATTCACTTCAGTAAGGCCATTGCAATAATTTAGTTCATTATTTTTTAGTGTCAATACATCTGAAGGTCTGAGGTAACATCCGCCCTCACAAGGGTAATTTTGATGTTATTTAGAACTCACCATTTTTGGATGGTTTAAATGCAATTCCAATAGATATTCTAGAGGAATTACTAGCTATATGATATTTTTATCTATTGATAAAAATCATAAAATCTATTTCATGGGATGAATTTATAGATCCTATAGGGTTACCTCTTATTTGTAGGTTGAAATTATATGTTTGATCAATGTTGTGGAACTGGTAATTCAACAGGGTTGGAAATATTTGTGGATTGAATGTGACTCTAACATTGTTGTGCAAGATTTTATAACTAGAAATATTAACATGTCCATGAATTTGACTGCAAGATGGATCTATTGTTTAGAAATTCTTTAATCAAAAAATTACAACATCAGACAAGTGTTTTTTGAAGCTAACTCTTTTTCTTATGGACTTTCAAACAAATGGGTGAGTTGTGGTGATTTTATCTTATCCAACACCCTCCATACCAACTTGATTCATTTCATTCAATGATAAAAATTTATGATACCCACCATTATATATTTTATTTTTTTCTATTTTATTAGGAGGTATGTATTTTTAAAAAGGTCTCATTTAAAAAAAAATATAGTTGTGATTATAAGTGAAATAAAATTCAAACACAAGTTTATATATGTAATATCCACTAACTATAAATGATACATGATATTATTTATACTGGTAGAGACAATTATTAAATGAATATGTTTATACTATCACACCTAGTTCTTCAATGATTCAATCTAAATATATTCTAAATAATAGGTTTGAGTTAGCTCACGGATTTCACTGTATTGAATTGACTAAGATCTTCTACCTGAAACAAATGATATTTGATGACCAAAGTAATGAAAAGGATGTGTCATTATTTTTGTTCCTTCTATATAAACTCAGTATCATAATAAGCATTTCTGGTTGAATAAAAATTAATTATGGTTTCCTTCTTCTTAAAGTATCAAATGTTTAAGCATATAATCCTTCTATTATGAAAATTCCCAGCCTTAATAAGATACCTTCAAGTAATTACCACAATTCATTTTATAATATTTTTTGAAAGATAGAACTTGTATAAACATAAAAAATATTTGTTTTAATTCACATGCTAATTAAATTAAATAAAATTATTTTATATAAGTTTATTGTATGGTTCATTTTAGGTGAAAACCAACAAATTTATTTTCCTTATTATTTTATGTGCTCTCGTTAAATGTGTAACATCAATCTCCATGTTTCTGTGAAATGAACATGGTTTGAAAATCTCAATGGGAATTCCTCTATCACATGTAAAAATGGATGAATAGTTTTATCCATTGCACAAAACAGATAGTTCACTTTCCCTTCATGTAATTGTAGATAGTGTCTCATTCCACTTCATGTAAGGGCAGAGGAATGTGATATGATGATTTATACTAACTATGCCATCATGCATGTGAGTGTGCAAAGATTCTTCATTCCTAAAACAAAATTATTGTATGAATCTTACTCATCATGAAAGCATAAAAATATTCATATAACCAATATTCATGACCCGAGAGGCTCACTGAAACTTTAATTCCACACGAATAAAGTAGGCATATTTCATTGTCACAAAACCAAGGTGTCATAGATGATTTATTTTTTTTGGAAAATGAGAGATCAATATCTCAATCGGTAGTAGCATTCTTTCATGGTGGGGAGGGGGTGCTTGGTACATATAGGTGTGATTTCAATTATTATCCTACTAGTATTATATTGAATCAAGTCTCAATTTTATACCACAAAAAAATATCTTTTTAAGGATATAATAAACCCCTGATGATTTTGAAACATAGAATACATGAAGATCTCAATGAAATTTAAAATATTTCCACACAAGTTTCATCTTTCTCCCTGACTCTACTTGAAGCTAAAAATAATGGTGTCTTCCTAAGAATATTTCACATGAAAGTTATTCACATCACATGGATCTCACACTCCAATACATACCTTGAACATTTATCATTCTATAACGTTGTTTGATAGTGGCAGATGATTCTAATAAAACCATGCATCCAAAATATTTATTTTGTTCATAGTGATCTAGTGATAATTATTTTCAATATCAAGATCAAGAAATGATATCAAGATTGAATATATTCATGGATTCATTCAATGTGAAAAACTATATAATATATAAATAATGGAGTGTTTGGAGGTCAAAGAAGACATCCCATGTCAATTAAAGGGCCCAGATTAATTCAATCCAATGAACCTATTCAATACATATGTTTTTAAACCAATGAAATGTATATGACATCAGTGGAGTCCTACATCAGTATTGTGAATTTATTCATAGTTCTTAATAAGACCATCCACTTCTTCAAATATTTTATCTAGTGCTAGGGTCAACACTCGAAGACACCACACCAACATACATGGTGCAGTCACTCCTTCCTCCCTCTATATTCCACCATTATCACTATGTGAGGGATATGCATTCCCACCATGCCTATCCATGTATGAATTTTAATAATCTATGATCTTCCCGCACAATGTTCTGTGATTTGGATCTCTTGTGTGGTTGATGCCACATTCCACATGCATGGGATTGAGTTAGCTCCATAGCTTGGATGGGGGGACCAATTTTTTGTGGGAGTCCCACTCCCCAAGAAATTTGAATTATTTTAGTATGGAAATTGATATCAATCCATTATTTCCTAATATAATCCGTATCAAAAATATTGAAAATATTTTCATAGCCTTCATTAATTAATTATGTTAATCTTCAATTCATCATCAGGGAAAATATTATTTTTCATTCTTTTCATCATCCTTAAATTTTATTTGAAATATCATTATTATTTATTATTTGTTTTATTTATAATACTATTAATCTATAATTATTTAATAATTCCTGAAGAAAAATATATTTTTCATGTATTTAAATCATTCTTAAAATATTATAAGTATGTGAAATCTCTAATAATCTCTTGCATATGTCTTATGAAATTTGAACAGTTCAACAATCATCATATTTATAAGGAGTATTGATCGTGCATGAAATCCAATTCCATTAAATGAAAATATAATATTTCTACAAGAATAACTATTTTATCATTACTCAATTATTGAATCATTGATGAAAAATTAAATAGTTGGGAATAATAATCTTCCTCATTTTCAATATTTATTCACTTTTTTAAACGTAAATAATTGTGCTAAAAATTTCTCCTCTTTATTGAAAATTAAATAGAAAGGATAAGTGGAGGTCTTATAATGAAATTTTTCCTCTCAAAAAATATTCACATACCTTAAATTATTATTTCTTAAATACATATGGGATAAGGATGATATGAAATGATTCTCTTTGAAAATATCCTCTAGATTATCAACTCTATGTCTTCATGGTCTCACACAGTGTTGAAAAAAATATAGATAAAATAAAGAATTTATAAGATGTATATGAAATATACAAAAGAGATACCATACTCAGAAATTACCAATTATCATTTGAGGGTTTATTATGATAAGAAGTACGTGGTCCCACACACACTTTAAAAAATGCATTATAAAGTTCTGGGGCACATGAATAACTCCCCCTTTGTCACATATTTTCTCTAACCAAGAACTCCCACTTAATAAATATGATTAATATAATTATGAAAGATGCATTAGAGTTTGATTGGAATATTTAAAACTTTAATATTTCTAGAATATGTAAAAAATTATATATTCATTTGAATTTTTTTCTAGTTACCTTTCTCGATTTTTCTCCACCTAAAGGGATACACACCTATATGTAAATTTAATGGTAGTCAAAAGACTCCATGAAATAAAATATCTTCATATTATCCATAATTGAAAAAAATAACTTCTATTTAAATTAAGTAAATTACCTCAAGAACAAAAAAATAGGGAATAATAACGAAAACCTTTGAAATTCTTAATAAGTTCAACATATATGGGTATTTACCCTCATCTTGGAGTATCTTTTACAAGATGATTTGATGTGTATAGACTCATCATAATCTTTTCTCCTTTACATTCCAAATTATTATATTTTAATAAATTTAACACCCCAAGCTTCTACGGTACGCTTCTCTTTGAATAATGTGATAGCGTGTGTTGTACGCAACACCGAGTTCTAACACACCATAACCAATCAAACTAGCTGTTATGAATAGTAATACCTACTTTTTGAAATTATATATATTTTATATTTCAAAATGGAATTCATTTTTGGATTCGGAATATCGAATTTAGCCTAAGGTGAAATTTTGGTACTTTTCAGATAACTTTAATATTTTGATGAATAGTGAAAATTACTAAATTTTAATTAAAAACAACTTTTTTAATCATAATAATTAATAGTGATAAATTATGAATTTGAGTGGTTTTAAAGTATATTTAGAATATATTTTTACCATTTAATATAATGTTGGTCATTGGACATAATTTTACAATTAAACCGGACATAAACAAGTGCCAATCTTTTGATAGTTATTATCTCCTAAAAACACGCTTTTTGTTTTAACAATGAGAATTAATTTTAAATTAATTTCTGCCACTTCTGTGTTTTGAATTTGAAAAAATATATTCCATATTTGGAATCAGTATGTTCAAATTGTGTAAATAGGTAACTTTTATTTTTAGACATTTTGAATAATTACTACGGTAAATATTTTATTTACCATGGTTAAGGGTAAATCCGGTAAATAAGGGTTAAACATAATATTATAATAATACTAACTTACCTTAAAACGTGTCCTAAACTTATTTGTTGATACATGTTCGACCATATACATCTTTTGGTCGATTTTGGGACCCCATGGAGCCACTTGTAGGTGACAGGGACACTTTATTTTAATTAAGTTAAAATGAATACAAAAATGACACAAACATATAACTTTTAGAAAAACAATTTTTACATAGGGTTATATATGTTGGTTTTTCGACTATAAATATTAATTAGAAATATAAAAAGATTTCCTAGATAATTATATTTTATTTATAATTTTTAGAGATTAAATAATTTAATTTATTTATGACACAATGATGATGCAGTAATTCCCATAATAGGGAAAATTTAAAATAATTGATATTATAAATACCCAAATAAATATAATTTGCGACTTTTAATGAATTAAAATAATTTTATAGGATAATATGACAAATTATTATTGATTTAATTAACTTTTTTCGAAGTAATAATTCTGTTATTAGTTTGAAACAAATCAGTTATTGAATAGTGTCAAAATTGACAAAAAAGAGTTTTTAAAAAAAATATTATATTATTAATTGATATTAAATTCATAAAAATCTACAGTTCGGCCAAGAGACTTATATAATGATAGTTTCATCATTAATGGACCACTTGGGGGTCTCTTGGATGTATATAGTATGTTTATTAACTATATATTATAAAAATACAAAGTGACAAGGTAAATGTCAAACTAATTAACTAAGAGTTAAAACTAAAGGATAAGGTTAATATAGTAATCCAAACCTATCTAAATTATATTGGTTGAATGGTTTTCGACCTATACCCACCTTAACCTTTGAATAATCAACTTTGGAGCCATTAGAAACCGAATATGAATTTATTATAAATTAATATTTCTAGCTTTTCCAAAGGTGCCCGTCACCCCTCTTATAAAAGGTCACTCCTCCTTCTCATTTCTTCACACCTTAAAAGCCTTTTGGATCGGCCAAACTCTACCCAAATACTCTCCCAACTTACTTTACTAAAACCTAGAGGCCTTAGTTTGATCATAAAGACAACCTATGGAGCCCTTTTGATCAAATCAAAAGGAAGAACCCGAAGAAGAGGTAATGTTTTCACCACCCCTTTTCATGTTCCTTTCTCCTTCCAATTCTTCTTTATTTGTTATTACCTTTCTAAAATAATAACTCCAGTATCTTATATATACTGTGATGTTATTATAAATATGGTACAACCATATTCAGTATTCTATCCACCCTTTGAATAACATGTCACCATACATGCGTACGTACGACTTACCGTCTCCACGTCGTGGTGTAATTGTTATTCAATATATTATTATTTGGATGGTTATAATAATGATGTGTAACTCATGTAAATAATAAATATCACATGTTAATGATTTTGTATATATGATATACCATCCAATTATATATTATTTTAATGATATTGTCGCTCGTGCGTACGTACGGACTACCGTCTCCACGAACGCGATGAGATCCATTCTCCATTGTATCCATTCAAGTATAATTATCATTTGATGATTTAAAAATGATGTTTAAGGACCTGATATCATTCTGGATATGAATAATATACAACCTATCCATAACAAACACGGCTTATGTAATAAAACATATAAAAGAAAATGAGTAAGTTAACACCCGAAACGATGATAATTCTAAGATATTATTAACAAATCAATGTTAAAAGATCATATATGATATCATATTAATATATATGATTCTTTTATAATTTAATAACAGTTATTTCACTATTATACAGGAGGTTAACCTACCCCATACAATGAAAAGTACAAGGTAAGGGTTATTTCACAATCTCTTCATTATCCGAGGTTGTTTATACGTAATAATCTACTGGGATCTCTTTATCATCCACATCCATGTTTCTTGGAAATGTATTTCAAAACATTTTTACTATTTAAAAGAATATGGGTTAAAGTCATTTATACCCTTTTTTGACTTTTTATAAGAGTTTTATAAAGGAATCTTTCTGTCGTTTTCCAAACAAGTTGTTTTTAACCTTTTCGATAAAATTAAGGTAAGAATGTTTTTTTAACTTATACGGCAGGTGTAGTTATTTTACGCCGTTATAAAATCATCGAAGCTTCCCTTACAAGATTATAAGAATATTTTCAATGAAAATGTTTTATTTTATAAATATATGACTCTTAAATGATTTCAAAAATAGAAAGAGATATTTCTCTAAAAAGAGTTTTGATTTCAGCTATGTCAATATCCTTTGATAGATTTTACGCTTATTTGAAGTTGATTTATTATGATACAAAACTTCTATATTGTATTGAAGGTTTTGTGATATATTTGACTATGGATGTGCTATTTTTATACCATTCATAGTTTATGGTTAAAGTATTGACATTTCATATGCTAGTTTTAATACGAATGTTTATGTTATGTTTAAACCTTTTCATATGGGAATGCATTATACTTAATATGTCACAGGTGGAGCCCGCTATAGCTCCTCGATGCATCGGTAGGTCTCATGAGACAAACTAGTGTCTTGGCACAAGGCCTTGACAAAATCTTATTTGAAGTCTTGGCACGCGACCTTGGATATGTGGTTATGATAGTCTGGAATTATGCATTCCATCATTATGAAAGTGGTTATTGATATTGCATATGATTATTCGATTAGTTCAATATCCATGTGAATTAGTATATGACATTATTTCATTTTATTTTTGCCATACTATGTTTATGTTCAAGTTTAAAAGGCTTTTATTTTAGTTATACATTGCCTTTAGGAGATTTCTTTTATTGGCCATATTGTCTCTAAATATGGAATCTTTGTTGATCCTTCTAAGACCAAGGCAATCCAAGAATGTCCAGCACCTATGAGTATAACTGAGGTACGTAGTTTTATTGGTTTAGCAGGTTATTATCGACGATTCGTCCATAATTTTTCCCGATTGGCTAACCCATTAACGAAGCTCACACGTAAAGGGGTTAAATTTGTTTGGACAAAATAGTGTGAAGAATGTTTTGAAGAATAGAAGAGAAGATTAGTCAATGCTCCTATTTTTACTCTACCATTAGGGAATGATGGGTTCGTTATTTATAGTGATGCATCGAAGAATGGACTTGGTTGTGTCCTTATGCAGAATGATAGGGTTATTGCCTATGCATCACGACAGTTGAAAATTCATGAACAAAACTATCATACTCATGATCTCGAGTTAGAAGCTGTGATCTTTGCTTTAAAGATATGGAGGAACTACCTCTATGGTGAAAAATGTGAGATTTATACTGATCACAAGAGCTTGAAGTATATTATCTCACAAAAATAACTCAACATGAGGCAAAGGAGATGGCTTGAATTACTCAAGGATTATGATTGCACGATACACTACCACCAGGGGAAGGAAAACAGGGTGGCAGATGCTTTGAGCAGAAAAGACCATGGAGTTTTGAACAATATGAGAATTGAAAGGGATCCAATTTTCATGGATCTAGTGAAGATGGACATGGGAATAACCAGGGAAAGTGAAACATCAATTCTTTTTCAAATGGTTTCCAAACCATCTTTACCAGAAAGGATTAAGAGTTCTCAGACTGATGATGAAGAATCTAAAAAGAATATTAAAGTTGTGAGTGATGGGAGATTGAGAGACTTTATGTATGAAGATGGAATTTTGAAATTCGGGAAGCGACTTTGTGTTCCCGATTTACCTGATCTAAAAAGGGAATTATTGGATGATGCTCATAGTTCCAATTTCTCTATACATCCTGGGAGCACCAAAATGTATAGAGATTTGAAGGAACATTTTTTGTGGGACAACATGAAGAGGGAGATTGCTGATTTTGTGTCAAGGTGTATGGTTTTTCAACAAGTGAAAGCTGGAAGGCAACAGCCTGGAGGAGTCATGCAATCTCTTCCCATACCAGAGTGGAAATGGGACAATATTACAATGGACTTTTTCATGGGACTAACAAAGAATCCTAGAAGGAATGATGCAATATGGGTTATTGTTGATCTTCTTACCAAGTCAGCACATTTTCTAGCTATAAGAGAAGATCTACCACTGGAACGTCTAGAAAGACTATATATTAATGAATTTGTGAGACTTCATGGAGTACCCCTATCGATTGTTTCTGATCGTGATCCCTGTTTTACTTCAAGATTCTGGAAGAGTCTTCAGAAATCCCTGGATACTGAACTTCATTTGAGCATTGCCTACCACCCTCAAACGGATGGACAATCAGAACAAAATATTCAAACCTTAGAAGACATGTTGAGATCCTGCTCACTTGACTTTCAGGGTATGTGGGATCAATATTTACCTCTGGTAGAATTTTCCTATAACAATAGCTTCCATTCGAGTATTCAGATGGCCCCATATGAAGCGTTATACGGAAAGAGATGTCGTACACCAACCTTTTGGGATGACGTTGGTGAATGAAAACTTGTGGGCCCAGAACTAGTGGAGGAATCGATGGAAAAGGTGAAGTTAATCCAAAATCACATCAAAGCATCTCAAAGTAGGTAGAAGAGCTATGCTGATAATTGAAGGAAGGATTTGGAATTTTAAGTCAGTGATCATGTTTTCTGGAATTTATATCCATGGAAGGGAGTCATACGTTTTGGTAAGAAAGGTAAATTGAGTCCCAGGTACATCATACCTTTCAAAATTCTAGAACGAATTGGGGCTGTAGCTTACCGATTGGCAATGCCGCCAACTCTCTCCAAAGTTCACGATGTGTTCCACGTATCTCTGTTGAGGAAATACATGCCTGAACCAATTCATGTACTCACCTATGAAGAATTATAACTGGAACTCGATCTGTCCTATTATGAAGAGCCCATAAGGATTCTTTATACGAGAGAACAAGTACTGAGAAACCGGACGACGCGTCTGGTAAACGTTTTGTGGAGAAACCATAAGATGGAAGAGGCAACATGGGAACCCGAGGAACTTATGATGAAGAACCACCCGAGTCTTTTCATGTGATAAGTATTCTAGAAATTTCGAGGATGAAATTATTTGAAGGAGGGGAGAATGTAACACCCCAATCTTCTACTGTACACTTCTCTTTGAATAATGTGATAGCGTGTGTTGTACGCAACACCGAGTTCTAACACACCATAACCAATCAAACTAGCCGTTATGAATAGTAATACCTACTTTTTGAAATTATATATATTTTATATTTCAAAATGGACTTCATTTCTGGATTCGGAATATTGAATTTAGCCTAAGGTGAAATTTTGGTACTTTTCGGATAACTTTAATATTTTGATGAATAGTGAAAATTACTAAATTTTAATTAAAAAAAACTTTTTTAATCAAAATAATTAGTAGTGATAAATTATGAATTTTAGTGGTTTTAAAGTATATTTAGAATATATTTTTACCATTTAATATAATGTTGGTCATTGGACATAATTTTACAATTAAACCAGAAATAAACAAGTGCCAATCTTTTGATATATATTATCTCTTAAAAACACGCTTTTTGTTTTAACAACAGGAATTAATTTTAAATTAATTTCTGCCACTTCAATGTTTTGAATTTGGAAAAATGTATTCCATATTTTGAATAAGGATGTTTAAATCATGTAAATAGGTAAATTTTATTTTTAGACATTTTGAATAATTACTGCGGTAAATATTTTATTTACCATGGTTAAGGGTAAATCCGGTAAATAAGGGTTAAAAAATAATATTATAATAATAGTAAATTACCATAAAACGTGTCCTATCCTTATTGGTTGATACATGTTCGACCATAGGCATCATTAGGTCGATTTGTGGACCCCATGGAACCACTTGTAGGTGATAGGGACACATTATTTTAATTAAGTTAAAATGCATACAAAAATGACACAAGCATATATCTTTTAGAAAAACAATTTTTACATATGGTTATATATGTTGGCTTTTCGACTATAAATATTCATTAGAAAGATAAAAAAATTTCCTACATAATTATATTTTGTTTTATAATTTTTAGAGATTAAAGAAGTTAATATATTTATGACACAATGATGATGCAGTAATTCCCCTAATAGTGACAATTTATAATAATTGATATTATAAATACCCAAATAAATATAATTTGAGACTTTTAATGAATTAAAATACTTTTCTAGTATAATATGACATATTATGATTGATTTAATTAACTTTTTTCGAAGTAATAATTCTGTTATGAGTTTCACAAAAATCAATTATTGAATATTGACAAAATTGACATAAAAGAGTTTTTAAAACAAATATTATATTATTAATAGATATTAAATTCCTTAAAATCTAATGTTCGGCTGAGAGACTTATCTCATGATAGGTCCATCATTAATGAACCACTTGGGGGTATCTTGGATGTATATAGTACGTTTATTAACTATATATTATAAAAATACAAAGTGACAAGGTAAATGTCAAAATAATTAACTAAGAGTTAAAACTAATATATAAGGTTAATATAGTAATCCAAACCTGTCTAAATTATATTGGTTGAATTGTTTTCGACCTATCCCTACCTTAACCTTTGAATAATCAACTTTGGAGCCATTATAAATCGAATATGAATTTATTATAAATTAATATTTCTAGCTTTTCCAAAGGTGCCCCTCACCCCTCTTATAAAAGGGCACTCCACCTTCTCATTTCTTCACACCTTAAAAGCCTTTTGGTTCAGCCAAAATATGCCAAAAAACTCTCCCAACTTCCCTCAATAAAACCTAGAGGCCTTAGTTTGATCATAAAGCCATCCTAACGAGCCCTTTTGATCAAATCAAAAGGAAGAACCCGATGAATAGGTAATGTTTTCACCACCCCTTTTCAAGTTCCTTTCTTCTTCCACTTCTTCTTTCATTGTTATTAACATTATAAAATAATAACTCCAGTATCTTATATATACTGTTATGTTATTATAAATATGGTACAACCATATTCAGTATTCTATCCACCCTTTGAATAACATGTCACCATACATGCGTACGTACGGCTTACCGTCTCCACGTCGTGGTGTAATTGTTATTCAATATATTATTATTTGTAATTGGTATAATAATGATGTGTAAATCATGTAAATAATAAATATAACATGTTAATGATTCTGTATATATGATATACCATCCAATTATATATTATTTTAATGATATTGTCGCTCGTGCGTACATACGGACTACCGTCTCCAAGAACGCGATTAGATTCATTCTCCATCGTATCCATTCAAGTATAATTATCATTTGATGATTTAAAAATGATGTTTAAGGACTTGATATCATTATGGATGTGAATAAGATACAACCTATCCATAACAAACATGGCTTATATAACAAAACTTATAAAAGAAAACGAGTAAGTTAACACCCGAAACAGAAATAATTCTAAGATATTATTAACAAATCAATGTTAAAAGATCGTATATGATATCATATTAATATATTTGATTCTTTTATAATTTAATAACAATTATTTCACTATTATACAGGAGGTTAACCTACCCCATCCAAGGAAAAGTACAAGGTAAGGTTTATTTCACAATCTCTTCGTTATCCAAGGTTGTTTATACGTAATAATCTACTGGGATCTCTTTATCATCCACATCCATGTTTCTTGGAAATGTATTTCAAAACATTTTTACTATTTAAAAGAATATGGGTTAAAGTCATTTATACCCTCGTTTTACTTTTTATAAGAGTTTTATAAATGAATCTTTTCGTCGTTTTCCAAACAAGGTGCTTTTAACCTTTTCGACAAAATTAAGGTAAGAATGTTTTTTTAACTTATACGGTGGGTGCGGTTATTTTACGCCGTTATAAAATTATCGAAGCCTCCCTTACAAGCTTATAATAATATTTTCAAAGAAATTTTTTTATTTTATAAATATATGACTCTTAAATGATTTCAAAAATAGAAAGAGATATTTCTCTATAAAGAGTTTTGATTTCATCTATGTCAACATCCTTTGATGGATTTTACGCTTATTTGAAGTTGATTTATTATGATACAAAACTTCTATATTGTATTGAAGGTTTTGTGATATATTTTACTATGGATGTGATATTTTTATACCATTCATAGTTTATGGTGAAAGGATTGACATTTCGTATGCTAGTTTTAATACGAATGTTTATGTTATGTTTAAACCTTTTCATATGGGAATGCATTGGACTTAATATGTGACGGGTGGTGCCCGCTATAGCTCCTCGATGCATCAGTAGGTCTCATGCGACAAACTAGTGTCTTGGCACAAGGCCTTTACAAAATTTTATTTGTAGTCTTGGCAGGAGGCCTTGGCTATGTGGTTATGATAGTCTGGAATTATGCATTATATCACTATGAAAGTGGTTATTGATATTGCATGTGATTATTCGATTAGTAGAATGTCCATGTGAATAAGTAAATGGAATTATTTAATTTTATTTTTTCCATACTATGTTGAAGTTCAAGTTTAAAAGGCTTTTGTTTTAGTTATACATTGCCTTAAATGTTTATTCTTATTTATGAAAGTTTCAATTATATTGTTATCCTTACTGGGCATTTGAGATCACCCCTTTTCTATGTATTATTTTTTCCAGGAAGTGAAGAAGTAAATTATGAATGACCTGCAGGGAAATTATGAGGGGATAATAGTGTGGATTATGGAGACAATATGTTGTTGTAGTAGTTTTTCACTTCATAATGTAATGTAAAACTCTATGAATATATCTAGTGTTTCCGAGGCTACTAAACCAATCAGTCTTTTGAGATTTGATCTTTCTTGTGATCATGCCAATGTTATGTAATAATGCACCGACTTTGGGTAACTGGGGTCGGGGCGTTACAATAAAGGTTTGAAATAATTACTTTAATCCACCATCATCTAGTGCATAATATTTATCTTTACATTTCCCATTAAGGTAATAACTTAGCAAGGTGATTTTTGTTTCTTCAACATAAATTCATGAATGGGTAGAAGAGTCATACAATTAATTTCATTATGTACAATATTATTCCACCTTAATTTTTTATTATAAATTTTTTGTTTTCATTTGAAGACAACCTTTCATGAAATTTGAGTTATTCTTCATATAGAAGAACTAGTTTTACTTTTACCTTTCCTATATATTGTACATTATTTTATCTTTTTTCATTTTTCATGAAAATAGAAATTAAAAAAAAAATACTGATAATTTCTTATTAATAGGTTATAATTTGGATATTCCACAAAGATTCATCAATGTTTTTGAGTTACATTTATTGGGTAACTTATCAAAATCATCTCCATGAATGTCTTCAACAAATATCATATTCTTGTTTCTCTCATGGAATGATTCTTTTTTTAATTTCAAATTCATTGTATTAATTTTAATTACCATGGGCTATTTTCAGTGGTCCATGGTATGACCTCTCTTTCCAAATTATATGTACATTTTATGGATTTACATGACATTCGAAGTATCCATATTCTTAATCTTCTTAAAAGTGGTTTGTTTATTTTTTCATCAGTTGAAAACACTTATTCACCTGATAATCTCCCATATAAGCTTTTGATTTTTTATTTATGACCCACTTATATCTAGGTTTTTCCTATATAGTCGTATTATCAATGGAGTTTTACTTGTTTTTTAATACATTCACTCTTCTCATATGTGACCACATATGTTTCATTACTGACTAAAATATTCAAGGAATTTTAACTTTTTTTTTCTAGTGAACATATTCCTTTTCTATATGGAATTTACTTTAGTTTAGAAGTTTTCTTTAGTTCTTCAATTATAATCCCATAAATATAAGTCTTTTTAGACTTCATAAATTTTATTCTTATGCCAATAAAAAATATCACGACATCCAAACTTCTAGTAGCTGTAATAGTAGCCAAAAATCTCCTGCTTCTACTTATAGTATTAGTCTATCTAGATTTAGTACCTTTACATTTATTAGATTTACCTTCCTTTGTAGAGAAAGAGTTTTAGAGTTATTTTTCTTAATCATTCCAAAATAAAACCTTGTATTTTTTATGGATTTAGTATAATTTTTATCTTCACACATATTACTAGATTTTCCCTTGGAACCTGTATTAGAAAATGAAATTCCCTGAGTAAAAACAAAATTAAATGGGTTATGGGTTACCTTATTCTAATATCTTGTAGAAGGTTGATGAAGAGATTATATTTTAATATTATTTCCAAAAATTTGAGCCTATTCAGATTCATGAATCTCAAAATAAAATCTAGAACCATCAATTTTTGGGGTTTCACTCTCTTTATATGTTTCAGTGTTAAAATTTCTCTCAGTAACATGAGAAGTTTTATCATGTGTCTCCTTCAAAATTTTATATTTTCCCTCTAGTTCAAGACATTTTATGGTGAGGGTAAACTTAATATTTTCAACAAATCTGATCCTACCTTCCCTTCCACTTATCATTTTATTTATATGATCTTCAGTTGTTTTCACTTTCATTAAAAAGGTCTTTATGTTCTTTGATTCTTATAACAATAACTTCCAATTGGTATTCCTCAAAATGTATAATAGATTTATGTTATTCTTCTTTAGAATGGATCTTTTAAATATAATATTCAGGTAAAATGGATTTTTGATCTACTAAAATACCAATCTATTTGACCATACAGGTTTTTTGTTCATGATGATAACATATAACCATCATTAAAACATTGTGTAATGTTTCCAGTTCATGGATTAATTAATTTAGAACATGTTTACTCATGATTCTCTCAAAAAAATTTCTCAAAAATTATTCTTTAATTAATAATTTTTTTCATTATAATGTGTGACAAATTTTTCTTCTTCTTCAATAATGTATGTGATAGAATTAAGGAATTTTAATTTCATAAATAGTGAATACTAATATTTATTAATTTCTTCTTAAATTTTCAATTTTTCAATTGGAATCTTATTGAATAAACAATGTATATGTAAAACCACTTCATCGAGAACATTCTACATATACAATTTAAAATTATAGTATAATTATTTAATAGTTTTTACAGAATATTCTTCCCCATACTCTCCACAGATCGATTTTGTATCTTTAAAGGGGTCATCATCAATAGATTTGATATAAGAAAAGTTATGCATTTCATTTTTCAGTGAGATATTCCACAATATCTTTTATTCCCTCTTATTAGTATTATTTTTAGAGTCTTGGAAGACAGCTTCAAGTCTTCTTCATAAGGAATGAATACTATGTATTCAACCTGAGGTCATTAAAATTAACTACAATTATGTACTTTATATAAAATGTGTAAAATCAAATGCAGATAGAAAACCATTGATCCAATTTGATACATAAATATGATCTGAGACCACTTATAGTGAATATATGGACTATGCATCATTGTGGGAGGGGTGGGTGAATCAGTGTACCTAAATATTAGCATGTTTAAAACATCATTTCAATTATCATCTCTCACTATCAAACCTATTTCCTAGTTAAGAGTATTGATTCTAATATTCACTCACAATAATTATATACTAATGTAATTCAAATACTAAAAGAAAGATATGTACACAAAGATTTTACAAGGGTTATCCTCAATGAGAAAAGCCACTCCTTTAGGTGATCAATGTTTGGTTAAGTTATAGATTCTCATATCACTATGATTGGAATAATTATGATTTCAATCCAATTTCCGCACATGTTTAGATAGGTATGATCCACATCTGATAGAGGTTAAATGACATTATTTACACTGGTACCACTAGTTTCACTATATCAAATTGAATAAGATCTTATTCCTCAAACAATATATCTTCTCTATCCAAAAAATTTCAATGATATTTTATTCATTCTGGACCTATTATATCAACTCACTATCAAGATAATTAGTGCATATTAAATGAACATTAATCCATAATACCTTCTTCCACAGTCATCAAATAATCAAGTAAATACTCGTTGTATTAATGATGTTACTAACCTCATTGAGAAGTGTGAATTTTATATAAAAAATTATAAAAATATTATTTTATTCCAGATATGACGTTTAAAAAATCATCATAACCTATCATTGAATTCTAAATTCAATTAAATAAAATTAAATTTATATAGGATTTTTAATGTATTGTGAAATTCATTTAAATCCATTAAAAAGTTATTATATTTAATTTTTTGTACTCTCATTCATTGTATTACTTGAATCTCTATGATAACTTGAATTGAAGATGTTTTGGGTATCTCAATAGGAATGGATGTATTGCATGATAAAATTCATGCATTTTTTATCCTACACATAAACTCGATGGTTCACATTACCTTCTCTTAAGAGTAGATAACGTCATAATAAAATTCACCTAAGAATAATAATTTGTCATCCATTTCAAATAAGGGTAGAAGAATGTTCTATAAAACTTCACTTAACACTACTTATGACTTCATTCAAGGGAGTGTACAAAGATTCTTCTTCACAAAACTGTTTACTATTTCACAAGCATTCTTATTGAATTTTTTTAAATGATTCATGGAACCATTTATTTATATCCTAGAAGTATTGTGGAAACTTCTACTTCTCCTTAATGAATCATGTATATTTCCTTGTTGAGAAAAAGGTTTCATGGACACTATGTTTTTTTTAGAAAATCAGATCCCAATATCTATATTGGAAGCATCATTCTATCAAGTGGGATGCTCAATTTTAATCATCACAGTTCCACCAATTCTCCTATTTGTTATATTCTGATTCAAGGATCAGTTTAAAACCGTACAACATATTCCGTTTCAAGGATTTAAAAAACAAACAAATATTTTATAACTTTGAATACATGAAGATCATGAAATTGTTTAGAATTCATTAATGCCACTTTCCCTCTATTAATCATATCCAATTGACGCTAAAAATAATGAAATAATTTATAAAAGATTTCACATGGATGTAATTCACATCCCATGTATATAATACTCTGATACATTACTTGAATTATCGCCATTCCATAAATTCATTCGAAAGTGGACCATGCATCGAATAAAATCTTGCATTCGCATAATGTCGTATGTGCATGAAGATCTAGTGATAATGATTATAAAGATCATGATAAAAAAATGTGTGGAGATAAAATCCATTCATGTAATTATTCAGAATGTATAACTATGAAAAATAGAATCTATAGAGTGTTGGTAGGTTGAATACAGCATCCTCTGTCGATCGAATGACCCATATTATTCCAATCCTATAGACCTTTTAATATCCTTATGTTTCTAATAAAACTGAAAAATGTGAGACATAAAATTAGAAAAAAAATAGTGTCACCAAAATTATTCTAGTTCTTAATAAACATTTCATATTATTCCACCCTTTGAAAAAATATTGGTATCAACACCCATATACAATGCACACACATATATGGGTTAGTCTCAGCAACCTATGAAGTAACATGAAAATATTCTAAGTATGTGGGTGTTATGTTCCCCAAAATTATTGTAAATGATTAAAATCACATTTTAGATGCTTTACCATCACCAATATCTTTGAGATGCTTCCTTTTCATGGTCGAGGAAACCTCCCGCATGTGTAATATTGGGATGGGTCCTCAGCTTAGATGATTTTTAAAATTTTAATATAAGGCCCAATCCCAAAAAACTTATAATAATTATAAGTATTTAAATTTACATCAATCTATTATAAACTCAAATATTTGTTATCCAAAATATGGAAAAAAATTTATGGCCTTATTTAATTTCATTTCATCATCATGGAAACTATTTTTTTAATGGTCTACATCTTAGTTCTAAATTCCTTGAAATATTATTCTTCATTATTTTTTTAATTATAAATTCTCATCATCTGTAATTATTTAATAATTCATCAATAAAAATAATTATTTAATGGAATTTAATTAATTATTAAAATGATATAATAATGTGAAATCTTTAAACATATCTTAAATATGTATTTGGAAATAGGACCAATTCATTAGTGCTTATAGGGATAATTTTTCAAACATGGCATCCAATTACCTTAAATGAATACATATAAATTATCCAAGAATAAAAACATTATATTCACTCAAATATTGAATCATTCATAACCAATTCAACTCTTTGGCACAATATATAATGTAGATAAACCACATTACACTAAATCAGTAATTTCTAAAAAATCATGAAAAAAGAAAAAATATGTACAAACACGTAAGATTAAAATACTGAGAAATAAAACAATATATCAATGATATAGGTGAGAATGTATAAGAATAAATCCACCTAAATATTATAAACACTTAGGTTTCCAGTCTAAAAAATCAAATTTTTCCAGATACATAACACACCCTTGATGTCAAAAGCAATTTATTAATTGGAATGTGTTGGTGAAACTATGGTTTTGGACATAGGAACATCGAATGTTGGAAAATGTTTTGGGTGTTTAAGTTAAAAAATGGTTGTATAAATGGGGGAAAACATTAATTCCAAATTAAACATGTTGATGTAAACCAGAATACTATATATATATATATGAAGAATAATTTTTAACAAGTAGTTAATTTGTACGAGTAAAAAAACATGTGGTAATGTATAGGTTTAATGGTGGTATAACCATGATAGCAATCAAAAATAGAATTATTAAAATATAGAATCACCCTAGGATAAAAAGTAGGTAAAGTAAGAGAGTCAGTATGCCTTTGGAGAACAACTAGTAAAGAAAGTTGTTAAATAATCCACTCTCAAGAAGTAAATGAAGAATGACGAGAATGATGGAAAAAAGACAATAAGATGTTATTATATTGTGGTAAGAGTGGAAACATTGTAAATTTCCTATACATTATGAGATATTAATTTTTAGGAAAATTAAAATTTAATGAATTTTAGTGAGGTCATTTTTTAAATCAGGATTTAGATTGATAATCCCAAAGTTGGTGCATCTTAAAGAGATATTTATTATATTTTTTTGTAATAAGAGGTGACTTGGTTTCTTAGGTTTTTTTATATGTGTTTCATGTTAAAATATGGATTATTATGGAAGTATTTTTCCATGTTAATTGTTGAAATGATGTTCAGAGAAAACACACAACCTAACCGTGTAGGTTGAATTTATTCGGGGGGAAGGAACATAGTCGTCAGGAAATTTTAAGAGAGTAGTTGGGACCAAAAATTTAAATTATAGACTAATTTCACTTGGTTGGTGAATAATTCAATAAAAATGGAAATAACATACTAGGTGTAGTTCCTTATGAAGTGAAGGCTAAATGATTAACACCCAATTGGTGAACCATATGACCAAACCATGTGAAGTGAAATTTCTTTGATAGTGCCTACCATATGATCATAGCATGGTTATGAAAAATGTGTAGAGAAGCTATTTAGATTTCAAAATTTCATTAAAAGTGGGAAAATAACTATTTACCATTTGGATTTTAGTTTAATCCCCCTTTTATAGTGATCCAATAATTTTTCACATATTATTACATTTTTTTCTCATAATAATTTATAAATTTTAATGCAATGACCATGAGGCATAGTTTATTTAGAATAATAGGTACATAAAACAAAAAAAGGAACTAAAAAATAACATCTTTATTTTTTATTCTCCATAGTGATATATTAAATCTCTTTGATCTCTTAAAATTGCATAGGATGACATGGTTAATATATAATTTAATGGGGCGATATAAAAATACCATTAAGGGAATAAACATTACAAGGAAACATAACATCCGATTTAAAGGTATAACATGATATCATAAAAGACAAGTCTCATGAGTAATAAAATGGAAGCATAACAGAAAAAAAATGTATAATAATATCATTGTGTAATTGTATATATTCAAGAAATATATAAATGTAAATAAATATAATTCATGCCAAACTGAATAGATGATATAAAATTGTAGAAAAAGTCCTAAAATGTATTAGGTTTGCTCATTATTGCCATAAAAATATCATATGAGTATAAAGACTTACCTAATGAATTTGACCTCTATCTTGGTGAAAACATCATAACATTAACATGCTTATGTGATCCTCACAAGGGAAATTAATCAAAATGTATAATCATAAGAATTAACCATGGAAATAAATGGGTTTCATAATATTTTATCATGTAGTAATGAAAGGATATTTCATAAAGAATGAATATTATGAATGAACTTTTGGAATGTATTACCCAATCAAAGGTAGGATAATATTCTAGTTATATATTTAGGATATATATATATATATATAGAATTTATAATTAATTAAAAATATAGAAAAATTTCATCATTGATGAAAATATATTTAAAATATCACATTGAATATTTCTTTAGGAAGATTCCATTTTTACTTTTAAATGACTTCTTCAAAATCTAAAAAATTCAAAAAATATTGCAGAAAAATTTTTATTTTAAAAGTAACATGGATAATTGGAAAAGATACATCGACACATAGAGTGATCATGATGGAGGGAAACTCCATTCATATAGTGTACATTAAAGTAAAAAATTCTTTTCTCACTTTTTTAAAAAAAATCAATAAGTACCCAGTTTAGGAAAATGAAAAAAATATTCATTAAAAAAATATAATAAAATTGAAACGCAATTAAAAATATTTTTAATAAATCTTTGGAGAATATTAAAAACGTAATTTTATATATTTTAAGGAAAATATAGATATTGAAGAAAAATATTCAAAATAACAAATAGGATACAATATAAGTATTACATATATAAACATTTCATAATGATAATTTATTAAATAATGGAGGAAATGGAAACCAAACTTGTAAACCACATTCATTAGAAGATGACAATAAAAGAGATATAGTTCAAGAAGATAATTGTGATTGATTTCCTCCAACGGACCCATAAACATAAAAAAATATCAAAAATGATAGAGATTATAACATAAATCAACTGTAGAGTTTGTAATACCTAAATATATTATAATATATTTCACTTTAAGTAACATAGGTCATATTTTTCAATAGCTTATGTTACATTTAACACCACATTTAAAAGTACTGTGATAAATTATTTAAATATTACGGGATATATGTCTCATAACCATTTTATTTGTTGGTATGAATAGTTGAAACTAAATTAAAAAATATTTATGGTTTATAAATGTATAAAATATTATTTATTTGTTATCAAATTATTAGAAATAAAAATAAAATCATTTCAATGTAAAAGAAATATTTTTTTAGAAAATTGTTTTTATGCACCCCCACACATTTTTCTTTATAAATTATATAAATATATTATAGGGAATTATTTTAATGATTTTTTTATTATACATGTAATTAAATTTTCTAACATTTAACTTATAATTTTATGGTTATGAACTAAGAATAAAATGTATCTTAAAGCTTAAATGTGAATTTTTTCTAAAATACAGTTTCCTCGTGTGTAGCTCACTTATTTGAAAATTATTTTATTCCACTTATATTTATTTAATTTGATAAAATGGATTCCATATTTGATATTAGGAGGACTAAATTTGGTAAATAGGCCTATAGGATTTTTGATCAACACGAATAGTAACCTTAATTATATTTATCACCTTGATAAAGGGTAAATCATAGTAACATAGGCTAAAACAATGTTATAAGGCCATATGTCTTCATCATAATTATTATTGGATAAAATTAACTACACCATTATCACCTTATACTTGAAATGTAATTGAATAAGGGGAACATTTCCATGAAAATAACATTTATAATATTATAATCAAAGAATGTTTAAAAAATCTCACTATCTTAGTTTTAAATATCTCTTATGATAAAGGGAAAAAATAATTTTTAGAAATATTATAAGTTTTTATTTAGTGCATAATGAAATTATTTTCCTAGTATAAATTTATTTTCTATTTTTAGTAATTATATAATAAAAAATATTATAATGCAACATTGATATATTATTTATCTAATTAATTTTAGGTATAATAAGTGATATTAAAAATATTAAAAGTAATATAATATGAGTGATTTAATATGTGAGCATATTATTTAGGTTAATATGAGATATTATTATTATGTTAAATAATTATATTAAAATTCACACATTTTCTTATGTATTTTAAGTCAAATTTAATTAATATAGTATAAATTATAAATAATGATATCTTATGAAAATAATATTATATTAAATTACTTAAATTCCATAAAAATATTAAAAATAGAAATTGGGGATAATATATAGTTTAAAATATAATACAATTCCCATTTATAGTCCATTTTAACAATTTTTCTTAAGAATGACTTTATTATAATTTAATATTTTAATAAATTTAAAGAGTTTACCTCTCCTAAAATATAAAATATCACCCCTCCTTTATCATCATCAAACAACATTGATCCTTTTTGATTGAATAAAATAATTGAAGATATCCTCTCTAATACCCTATCCATATTCTAGAGGTTTTGGTCTTCCCAAAAGACAAACCATACTACCCTTAAGAGTATATCTAAGGGAGTTGTTTCAAATCAGAGGATGATAAAACATGCATGATGGAAGTTAGACCCATGTTAAGGGATTTATGTTTCTATCCCATTTTTATCAAGTTTTTATAGTTGAATTTTCAATAAAAGAAATTATACGGTCCATATCTGTTAATCAATTTCATTTTTATTCTCATGTATTAATTTATAAAGAATAAAATTTTTCCTTTCATTTGCCTCTCTTTACATAATCATGATACTGAAGAAACATTTTTAATGGAAACTGACTATGAATAACTGTTTTGTCTATAATATTTTACATCAATATCCATGTTTTTATAAAATGTTGTCAGGAGTTTTTATAAAATTTTCTTCTATTATTGTTTATATAATTTTTTAAACATGATTTATTTTTTTAAAATATGGTTTAAAAATAATCTTATTTCCATTTTACAAATGAGGTACTTTTTTACTTTTCACCAAAATGATTAAAGGAATGCTTCATTTAACTTATATTGAATGAAAAAAATTCCCCACTTTCATGACCACTAAATGTTTTTAATCTTACTTTAAAAGGTTCCATGTTTATTTTCAAATAATATTTGTCAACAATATTATATATATACATATATATATATATATATGTATATATATATTTAAAATTATTTTTCATAGTGGGAATGTTATTTTCATCAAGAAGTATTTTAATAAAATTTTAATAATATTTTCATATATTATGACATCATTTGATATTAATTATCCTTTACTAGGGAGATGATCCAATGATACCCTTCTTACTCATTCTCTAGATGCTTAATTATTTTGTTGATGAGATGTTTTGGAAACCAATTTATTTTCCATGGGTTATTCCTGGATGAATAGATATTTATGAAACCCATTTTATTTTCAAGAGTTATGATGGGATTATATGATGAATGTTTTATGATATTCTGGAACACCTATATCTGGTTTTTATAATGTGATGGGTGGTTACATTATAAAGCAAGAATGCTGGAAATGTTATAACAACGGGTGATGGTTATGTTATAAACAATGATGGTGGTTATGTTAGAACCAAGAATGGGTGGGCCTAGAATTATATAGCGATACAATGAATTTGGTAATTATTGAGATCTCATGTGATAAATATGACGGTAATGAGGAGTGAACCCATTTTATTAATGTAATTTTTCAACATTGATAGTATTGGGTGTGATACTTTACTATTTTTATGGAATGGGGGTAAAACCAATCTTTAATGATAGTCTTGTAAATGACCCTCAAAAACTAATGAAATTGTTTTCTATAATTATTCCATAATTCCATGACTTATGTTGATGTTATACTCTCATGGATCACATTATTTGATATCATTATGATTCTAATAACATAAACAAAAAAACATTATTACAAGAATCAAGAATATGATATTTGATAAAATGGAATGGATTTAAAATGTTATTATCAAGTTATTTTACCCTGACACTCATTTTATGCTTATTTGATCATTGATATCTCCCTTATTTACCATTATTGGGAATCTGAGTTCAACCTTTCTTATGTTTCCTTCACTCAAGTTAAGAAATAAGGTACTAATACTGACATTTATAATAAGGGTTCTGGTTATGAAGAACATTATGGGAGACACTTATGAACCAGTTTTTTCGGTGTCCATGTTTCCAATGATTCTAGATGTATACAATTCTGGTGTGTTTTATTATGTTATGTAATGAAAATTCATCTATGAAGATGTGATAAATATGTATGAAAGGTATGGATCCCCATATCCTTGTTAACATTGGAATTAAATCTCCTTGGATGATGTAAAATGAATTATAACATAAAATTACATGAATTATGGATGATTCATGAAACAATATGCAAAAGGTAAAGCATAAACCCCATATAAAATAAATTATGCGCATAACATTAAAATTTTCCCAAATGAAGGGAAATTGAGATAAAATCCCTTAAATCATGTTTTATTCATCATGTCCATAAATTATCTTCCCGAACAATAATTTTTTTTAATTTTTTAATTTTTTAAGAACCTTTTTTTTATATTTACTATTAATTTTATTTTATTTATTACCATGTTAAATTTATTTACATAATTAATTATGTTTACATTAGATGTTTTGACGACATTCGACTATTATGTCCAAAATGTCTTTAATTGGATGAATATGGTAAAAAAATTCAGCGTTCCATCATCAGTAGAATAATAAGTATGTAATAATTATCACTTTTATACATCAATTTTTCATTTAAATCTAATATTGAAATATGGTTATGAAAAATGAACTACATAAAAATAATGGAGATGGTAGGTCATATTGATGTATGAGTAACTTTTCCAATATTTAATGTTCATGATGGAAAGAAGGTAAATATTATTTTATCTTTATATAATTATCATTATATAATAAATACCATAATATTTTTTAAATAAACTTATATATATTATACATGTGATTTGGTGATGAAAAATGAATCGCATCAATTCATGGAAGTGGTACTATGCACATATACATAAATGAAATTATAATTTTTTAGTGAATGGAAAGGTAAGAAAATATATGATATATTAATTTTTCATAATTATAAATATTTTATAGTGAACCACCCCAGTTTTCACTTAATTGTTCCCGAGACAGTGGCCACAAGACTTCATGCGTTCCTCCTCGGATGACAAAGGCTTCCGACTTCCAGTGAGGGCGTAGTGCATGTCAGTGGAGAGATTATTCCATCATTTATCAGAGTGGAGAACAATAACCTATATATTATAAGGAATTATAAAAAATTTAAGAAGTCACTATATGACTGGACTTGTAATCCGCAATAGAGTAAGCAGCGGAAAACAATAGTCTTTATTGGAAGTGTTAACAATAAATCAAGATATATAAATAACCGTAGGAATCTGAATAAATAATAGATATTAGTGATTATAATGTTAATGATTCAACAAAAAAGAATATTACATGGGGAATAGTGGATACATGCATATATAACATGATAAAAAAATTACAAAAGATCAAAATCGCTAAAACAAGCATCTCGAGCTTACGATCGGTCCTCTACCCCATACCCCATCCTAGAACTATAAGTCAAGAATCATAAGATGTCTTCTTACCCAAATTAATACCAACAATCATTAAGACTTCTTGAGTACCAAAGGTGTCCAGGTGGGGTGTGGGATAAAATATCAGTATCCCACCACCAAGGGTGTATAGATCAAACAAGTTCGTGGAATATAAGCTGAATAATTTTCTAATATGATTAATTCAATGTAATAAATAAATTGACATGATGGTTTGATTTCCAATTAGTTAAAAAACTTCCACAAATAACTTTTTATAAAACAAATGTATGAACTAAGAGAGACATATATATAAAGGATAAGGTGTGTATACAAGCTATAATAAATGTAGTAGTATGTGTGTACCAACCCCAAGAATGTGGTATGTCTTTGTAGAAACAACGATAATATATAATTCAGACAACGTAATAAATCAATGACAAGGAATCACATGGAACATGAAAATTCAAACACCCATTAAATCCAGTGCAACATCCTGATGCCATCCAAGGTGGTCCTTTAAGGGACCCCAAGGGTCGCTACCGGTGCCATCAATATAAAATCATCACTGAGTCCTTCCAAGGTGACAGATACCCACATCCCTCTTATAACTCATTGAATGGTAAATTATGAGCCAATACTAGGTATCTCATATAGGGAACTGAGTATCACCTGAGTCATGGTGTAAGCATCTTTCCAATGAGCCAATCCATAGTTTCTCCCTTATGGAACCACTGTAACTCAGAAGTATAAAATAAATAACTCGAAGATCCCATCCAAGGAAAGCTAAGGGTAACTCCTAGTGCATCAATTATTACGGATCCATGCATGGTGATTCCATCAACGAAATCCTTAATTTGGGTCCCATGTTCTCTCCCAGATTGTAATAAGATTAGGAATGACATACACAATCACATCTCATCAACAAGGAAATGCAATAATACTTTCTAAAAAAGTTATCCCAATCATTCTATTCATTCCATGTAAATGTTGTATAAGGTAATAAATATAATTTAAAAAGTATAAGAAAAAGAAATGGGCTACAAGTCATGATCACCAAGAAACATGCATAAGTATAATAATAAATCATAAGTAATGACACATAAAGAATTATGAATGTGGAATAATCGTTAAGTCGAAAGAATAGAGCATTACCAAAGGGAATTAAATCATGTACATTCAATTTACTTTAATTCACATCATGATTTCTAAGGAATTTATTAATAGTGAAACACACACACACACGTGGTGGATGAAAACACAAGGAAATGTTAAAATTTAAATTTAAGGTGGGAATACCCAAAGGGGTGTCTAACAACAAGGTGAAAAACTAAAAAATGATTTCATCATAGGATATGATCACAAAGGACATTAGAAATCAATTAGAATAAATTATTAACCATATTTTTGGAATCTCTAGAAAGGTCTAGTGTGTGTTGCAATGACACACCCATTAAAAATTGACGAAAATAGAAGGAATGAAATTGACCACCATAATTTGCGTATTAACACTCCAATCGTCAATTTTAAAAGAGTAAACCATTCTAGAATCTCAGTTATTGAATATAGAATACAATGTCTCAAGATTTTTATTTCTTTTGATGGAGTTATATTTTAAGACCAAATGACGGAGATATAAAAAACCCTATAAAGAGAGGAGGAAGGGAGAATCATATGTTAGGAGGGGGGGTTACCCACTAGAAATGAGAGAGAAAATATAGTTATGAGTTAAAGCATCCATTATGGGAAAAAGGGAAATTCAACCACACAAATAGGGGAACACAGTTTGGGTGCACGATTGATCAAACTATGCACTAATCACGTCGATGGTATTTTTCCAAGAGGTCTTCAGTACCATATACCCATGCCCCTAGGGTCACATAAGTAATAAAAAACTATGTGTCCCATAGAAACCTAGTTTCTCTATTGGCACAGATCATAGAAACCATGTGGGCTTTGATTTACTATTTATACCAACCATGCGACCTAGTAGGCCTCTTCAACGTTCAAGGCTTCAGGCCTCAAATGATCCATAGATACCCCTAATAACTCTATGAAACCATTATGAAACATTACTTGGGTCAAAAAATGTAATTAATGTTGAAATCTAAGGGTCCATAACCTTGAGAAAATCTGGGATGTTACAACCTACTCTTTAAGGCAACTTTTCCTAGAGTTACCCTTCCAAGGGTGGGTAAAAATCATCTGTGAAATGTTTTAACCAATGCACTAGTACATCGGTCTCCCTCTTACAGATCTAATATTGTACACGTTCTTGGTTCCATAGATTCTAGATCAGAGGAACTGAACTATCTTAGAGATCCCTTATGCATTGATCAATGATAAATGTTAGATTATCTTTGAAGGGAAATTCCACGTCCATATCGATATATATGGGGTCAAAAAATGTGACGGATCAACATGATAATGGAAAAAGATGAATTGTGTGGAAGATTTCATGCAAGGTATGCTAACTATAAGGTTACTATAATAAATAGTATATCGTCCTGATTCTCAGCACTATCTTGAATGGTCTGACATATCAAAGTGATAACATTACCTATCTAAAAAATCATTAATGACTCAATATAGATGATAAATATATAAATACTTGATGTCAATCCTCGAACTGCAGAGGTCTATGGTGACGATTTTCATAATACGTCTTCCTAGACTGAGCTATAACCACACACTTCTGAATCAATTGGATTTTCTTTAATATCTCTTAAAATATATGTGGACCCATTAGATCTTCCTCACCTACCTCTTACCATCATTCAAGTGAATGTTATGGTCTATCATAATGGTCCTCATATGAATCCATCTAAAATGTTTACTGAAATCTTTTATTGTAGGAAAACTCAATAAGTGGAATATTTTTTTACCATGAACCTCCAAAATCAAAGATACATGTTATCATAATATACTATAATACCAGTATCGTCTCTTCGGACATTCCATTAGTCTGAGGGTGATACGCTATACTCAAGATCACCTATGAAACTCATGACTTCTATAACCCTTTTATAGAACAATGAGGTAAATTAGGAATCACTGTTCTATTTGAAAGACTGAGGTCCACCATGAAGACACACTATCTCCCAGATATAAATCCTTCATATATCATCAATAGGGATGGTGTACTGGATATGTAAAATATGGGAAACCTTGTTTAACCTATCTAAAATCACCCATACCGCATTGCTACCTTGAGGGGACCTCAGCAAGACTATCAAAAAATCAATGGTAATATCGTTCCATTTCCATTATTGAATGGAGATATCCTTTATAAGTCTAATAGGTCACTGGTTCTCTTCATTTACTTTCTAATTGGTAGAGCATCAAGTGATAATTTGTATTATTTTTCTCTTCATACCCAACCACTAGTATTGAAAATTCACATCTCAATACATATTTTCAAGACTAGGGTTCACATCCCAAATAGAGGCATGAGATTCCAACATCAACTATTCCCATATATAAGAATGCTCTATTAAATTCCATAGGAGTATCATAAACTCATAGTCATTAACATTATAACTAGGTGGTGTTCTCTCTACTCTGACACTTTCCTTTTGGACAGGGACCTCAGAACCCAAAAAATTCTTCATCCAGACCTTTTTTAGAAGAGAGGCTATAATAGAAAAAGATTCTAGGACATGTTTCTTATTCTCTTCCAAAACCTATATGTGAATCTCAAAAAACATATCCATCATCTTCCACACTCTAATGGCCTCCATGACATCTTGCATCTGATTATTTTTTATCAATGTTTTAGCTACAACATTAACCTTACATTGTGTATAAGCATGATAAATGTCAAATGACTACAAGTATTCTACCCACCTAGACTACCACAGATTTAATTATCACTAGGTGGAGATGTTTTTCACTATTATGATCCATGTAAAAAAAATGTTCTCCCAAGAGATGATGCTTCCAATAGTGTAAGGCAAGAACCAAAGCTGCTAGCTTGAATTCATACATAGGGTAATTCCTCCCATAAGGCCATAATTGGAGGGATGCATATGCCACGACATTATCACTGTATATCCGAATTTCAACTCACTTGACCCATGAAGCATCATATTAAATAGTATAGCCACTCCAGGCTCTAGAGGAATCAGGATCAATGATGATGTTAGTTTTCCTTTCAACTCCTAAAAGGTATCTCATAAGATTAAAACTGGATGGATTTTTCACCCTTACTAGTTTGGCCCATAAGAGTAGTTGTTAAATGGGAGAAATCCCAAATAAAATTCATATATTATCCAAACAACCATAATAAACTATGTATTTCAAAAAAATTGTAGGGATTCACCCTATAAACCAGGATGGTCACCTTGTCTAGGTCAATAGATTTTCAAACCTCAGATATGATATAACTTTAGAGGTGAACCTTTCTAGTCCAAAAGTGGCATTTAATGGCATTGAATATATATGGTTCTCTCTCAGGGTACTCAGAATGATATCAAGTTGATTTTTAGGGTTGTGTCTTGTGAGAGAATACATTACAATTTCAACTATGAAGACTACCAAAAGGAATCAAAATATAGGTGGAAAAACTCAATCATCATAGCCACAAAAACAACTGGGGCATTCATCAGACTGAACAACATAACTAGATACTAGTACAAGATATACCTACTCAAGATAGTTATATATGGTATGTATAATGGATTCACATGTACCTGATGGTACCCTAACCTCAAATATATTTTATATAAAACTATTTATCCACATATATTGTCGAAGTGGTTGTCTATATGAGGTAGTAGATACCGATTTATAACCGTATACCAGTTTAATCAGAAGCAATACAAGTAAAATCTAAGGGTATCATCCAACTTGTTATAAAATAAGACTGTTGAACCCCATGGTGACCTGTGGGATGGATAAAATCATTTTCCTATAGATATTAAAATTGGATCTTGTGTTCTTAGAGCTCTCTAGGATCTATCATATTGGGAGGAATGGACTCTAGGGACATACCCACATCACAAGATCAATAGTGAACATGACCTCTCACTCAGGAGGTAAGATATAGAAATCATTAAGGAATAAATCCTTGAAATTATCCAACATAGGATAGAATTCACAAGAAGTATTCTTAGATTTCCCATGAAGAGACAGGCCATATGGGCTATCACTCCACCAATCCCAATACACTTGGGTCTAGCTCGACTTTCCTGGATATCCTATTCACCCTTATGGATATACATTCCTCCCTTCAATTATTTAATGGAAACACGCTAGTGATAGAAATCCACTTGGGCCTAATAAGGAACAAGTCAGTCTATACTAATAATGACATCAATTCCATTCATCTCAAGGATAAAGATACTCCAAAAGAAACTACACCCACCTCTCTCAAGGGGAACTAATGGAACTATAGAATTCCATCTATTCTGACCCCTAGAGGCCCTCCTCATGATATGATTCCACATAAGCACTAAATTAAAGGGTAGAAAATTTCCATAACCACATCAAATAAGAAAGAGTGTGGTGCACCAATATCAAAAAGGGAAGATTCTAAATTAGAGGCAGTCAAAAAAAGTACATCTAACCGTAGATGGAACCAGACTCTGATTCATAGGTGCAGGATGTACTACATAAATATGTCACAAAACACGTACCTTAGATGTCGACTAACAAGCCTGAGAGAGTCCAATCTGATAAAAATGAAGCTATGATGTTTTACTACCTCGATGATGGAAAACCACCTATTCCAGATCGGCTAGTGGAAAACCAATCTTTAGACCAATTTGGAGTCACTGGTCTAATACCTAATAGAGGAATCGATATAGATCCTCTGTTATTAGATGTCAGTGGAATGCATCAAAAAAATAACTGAAGGTGACCCAACATACTGCAAGATTGAAACTCGGTCAGGTTCCCCATGCCCCAAGGCTTCATGTAGCCTAGACTACCACACTAGTGATACACCACATGGTTGTTGAAGTGTGTCACCTAGCTAGAACCAACCCAACACATACACTATAAACAATGATTTCTACAGTCTGATACACCATCACACTACATCAGAACTAAACCTCCCTAGCCGACACTATTAGTATCCCTCAGATTTCATTTATAATAAGGGCCTAGTTCACTATTTATGTATTGGTAGCCACCCAAAAAATGTTCACCTGTTATTAGTCAACATACACAATCCCATCCTCAAAATGAATCATAGGCCTCAACTGATCAACATTCAGAGTAAGAGAAAAATGGTGTATCTTAGTTAAATGAGAAGAATACTCTAGCATGGTCATAATTCCCTACTGAAGATGAATCAACACCCTAGTGTAGTCAAATAACATTGTTTTTTAATAGCTGTGATCATAGAAGGATGTCTAGAAGTCTAGGAAGACCATAACCCAACGATTCTCAGACTATGATATGATTTCCCACCCACACATGGGGAAATCATGCAAAATATAGGAAGCAAGATTGACCCTCTACTCTGGAAGAATCTCTAGATGGTCAATGATCGATATTAGTGCTTCTAACCATGAATCAATATCATGAGGTCCACTATCCCTTGAGATGGTGGGAGGATGTTATTGTTGTATATCCTTGGTTAGATCTTCCACAGTTTGGGCATGCTAAGGATTACCCTAAACAAAATACATATAACTAGAAGAAACTCTCATGAAACTGAACATCGACTACTAGTGGGAGATCAGGAGGAGATTCCTCAGGTGAAACTAAAGGAGTTAATATGGGTTGATCAGGCCCAAAACCTTCATTATAAGGACATTGCCACCTTATTGGAGTATAAAATGAGGATGTATAGGTGTAATAACACTAAAATTTCAAATTTAACCCCACAGATATGATTTATAATACAAAGAAAATTAAATAAATAAAGAGAAGTTACAATGACTTTCAACAAAAGAAACACAACCATATACCTAATCTTAAATCTAGGTCTAGGTATTATGAAATGGCTAAATATGGATCACAAGAGACACAAAATACTACCCACTACTAAGTTTGAGTCAGGTTCGAGGTCTCATATCTCACACATATATTTCCCATTTCATTTTAATGGTTATATTGATTTTAAACATGTTTTTAATTGGGTATTTAAATTACCTTTAAATTATTGAATTTTATGGATCATCATTTCCAATTTATAAGATCCCATACAACTATAAATTGGAATTTGGCGTCAAAATAATCTAAACCATGAAATTTCTTAGGCCATGAGTCCAATGGTCCATAGATCAATGTGCCATAACTGACTAATTGAGGGGTCTTCTTTAACCTATGCAGGAAAGCACTGTTAGGTTATTGAAGAAACATTAAGTGTCAATTATAGTTTCTTACTCCTATAGGGAATGATAGCACATTTCTAGATATAATAATCAAATAACTCTAGTAGGAACATGAATCAAAGGAAATCCATATAGTACAGTAAAAATGGAATTCAAAAATACATGGCATTTTAATAATATGGTTTCTATTGTAACGAATGAATTTCTATTTCCCCATATTATTGGTTGAATTCTAAAAAACATGTTATATAAATAGTTATATAAATAATAATAATAGAAAAAATCAAGTTCATCACCTAATGGTGAAATTCATGAAACTATAAAAAGCATAATAAATAACAGCATTTACCCATCCTAAGTAATTTGGGTTTCCACAATATGTGGGTTTTCTACTCCCAGAAATAGGATCATTACCAAATTCCAATACTCCAATTAACTAATATGAAACCTAACAGTAATAAAAAAGTAAAATGATATTTTATACTACTTTGTAGTGCCCCTCCTCTGTATCCACTTAACTGTGCCCTGAGACGGTGGCCACAGATCCTCAGGCGCACCTCCCCAAACACCAGAGGCTACCGACTATAAAGGAGGGTCTATGGATTTAACATGGAGAGAGTATAGCCTCATTGATCTAATTGGAATTCAAAAATATATATAATAAGGAAAAATAAATAACTGAAGACAACACTATATGGGCAGACCAGTAACCCACCATAGCAGAAGCAGTAGTTACATTAGACTATAGTATAAATATAAATAAAAAATCTAGATATACAAATGATAGATGGATAATGAATAAATAATATAAATTAGTGCTGATTATGTTTATGATTCTATGTATAATTAGTGTACATGGGGAACCTATAATATAGACATATACCACATGCTGTCAAAAAAAACCAAAAAGAAAAAAAACTGCTTCAACTAGAATCTTGAGAGTTGGCTTAGTCCTCTACCCCACAGTCCATCCTAGAACTATAAACCAATCATAAGAAGCTAAATTATTACCTTTATATATTCATATAACCATTATGTTTTCTTGGGGAACAATGGTGGACCAATTAGGGTGTGAGAGACAATCTCATTAGGCCACCACCAACCATTTCAAAATCAAACCAGTTTGTGAAATATAAATTGAACCGTGTTCTAATAAGAGTAATGAACTGAAAAAAATAAATATACATGAAGGTTTGAGTTCCACTCTGACACCGAAATACCAGTAGCTTCTTCACCAAAATGTAGATGTCTAAACCAAGATAAACATGTATATAAAAGATAAGGTGTGTACATGGGGTATCATAAATGAAGCAGCAAGTATGGACAAACCCAATTCTTGTAGCTTGTCTTTGATGAAACATCCATATGCTATAATTAAGATAATAAAATAATTAAATAATAAGGAATCAGATGAAACATGAAATGGAAAACAAAGATCAAATCCAGTGGGTTATCCTGAGACTGTCCGAGGAGATCCATGTGGGAATCCTAAGGGCCTCTTCAAGAGACTTCGATATAAAAAAATACCTCCAAGTCCATCCAAGGAGACACATACCAACATCCCCAGTATCACACATGGCTTGGTAAAATATAATATCATATGAGGTATCTCACATATGGGTCTGAGTATTACCTAAGGCCTAGAGTTTCCATCATTCCAACTAGCCCATATATAGTTTCTTCCCAAGGTATCTAGTGCCACTCATACTATCAGATAAACCTCTTGGAGATCCTATTAAAGGTAGGATGAGGGTTGTTCCTTGTTCATCAAGTAGTACCAAGCCATGAACCAGAAGTCCACCCACAATACCCTTATTCCGGGACCAATGTTCTCTCCCTTACCATAAGCAGATGAGGCATAACATCCATAATCATGTTTCAACCCTGAGGAAATGAAGTAATACATTCTAAAAATGTTATACCAATCATTTTATTCAATCTACGAAACTATGGAATAAATATCTGAGCACAAGGATCTAAGTAGAAGCATAAGAACTAGGGTAAAAGGTGTAAGACCACATGATTTCATAGTACTTTATCTCAATAAAGTAATTCAATAGCTTGCGCTATACACAACGCCAAGTTTGAGCGCATCACAACTTACCACACTAGCCATTCAAAAAGAGGATATGAATAGTATTTACATAATTTTGAATCTTATATACTCTATATAATTTTAACGTCAATATTACTTATTTCTTAGAAATAATATAAGAACAAATTCATTTTTTAAGATAAAATAATTTTTTTTTCAAAAAATGCAATTTTACCACCTTTTAATAGAGAACCCCTTTTAAACCCATATTTAACAATTTTATATATTCAATTTAATGAAATTAAATTATTCATTATAATAGGGACATAAAAATTTAGTTTCGAAAAAAAAATTGGTGCTTTTTTGATAATTTTCTTTTTTGACGAATAGTGAAGAATATTATGTTTTAATTGAAAGAATCATTTATAATCGAAATAATTTATAATATTAAGTTATTAATTTGAAAGTTTTTAAAGTATAATTAGATTATATTTTTATCATTTAATACAATTTAGGTAATTATAAGTAATTTCACATTTAAATTTGACATAAACACATGCCAATCTTTTGATAGTTTTTACTTTTTAAAAACCTGTTTTTTGGTTTTGACAATGAGAATTAATTTGAAATTAATAAATGAAACTTATATGATTTTAATATGGTAAAATATAATTCATTTTTTAATTCCGAATATCAAAATTATCTTCAGGTAAATTTTTATTATTTTTCTGAAAAATTACATTTTTAATGAATTGTGAAAACACTGTGTTATTATATAAAAACGACATTTCATTTAAATAATTAGTTATTTTGGGTCAAAATAGATACATAAGACCTATATATGTTCAACATAATTCATTGGAGTCATTTTAGTAAAAGTTTATATATAAAAATTTATGTAACATTTTACCCTCTTTTACCCACCTTCAAGGATCATTTGAAATTTTGTATAAAAATTAATTTTAACACTTCTGTGAGTTGAATTACAAAAATTTGAGAGACATATCTAATATAATTAAGTAAAATTTTGTTCAATAAGATAAAAAAATAATTTATGGTGAATAGTAACTTTTGACTTTTATTTACCATGGCTAAAAGTAAATAGGGTAATTAAGGGTAAAAATGATATCCTAATTACCCTAACACATGTCCAAATTCTATTGGATAAGTATAATTAGATCAAAAAAAAACTTAGGAATAAAATTTTATCATTTAGGTCCATTTAGATTAGACTATGACATTTATTATTATTTTATTTAAATAATAGTTAAAAGAGTTGAAATCAATGTTTAATAACTAAACCATTTTTAATATAGGGTTATACATAAGATAAATTCAAGTATAAATATTCATTAGAAATATAAAAATATTGCCTAAATAATGGTATTTTATTTATAATACATAAAAATTATATAATTTAATTTATTTATGACACAATGATGATACAATAATTGCCTTATTAATGAAAGATTTAAATAATTGAAATTATAAATATCAAAATAAGTATAATTTGAGATTATTAAGGAATAACATTAATTTTATAGTTTAATTTGACATTTAAGGGTTTATTAAATAAATTTTTTCAAATTAATAATGTTGTTATAATTTTAACAAAAATAAAATACCAAATAGTTCCAAAATTGACAAAAAAGAGTTTTTAAAACAAATATTGTATTATTAATTGATATTCTACTCCTAAAAATATAACGATTGGAAAAGGGGATTAAATAATATTATATATTTCATTAATTAACCACTTGAGTTTCTCTTGGAAGTTTATCGTATGTTTATTAACCCTATATTATAAAAATACCAAGAGACATGGTAAATTTCAGACTATTTAACTAAGAGTTAAATCTAAAGAATAAGGTTAATATGATGACCTAAACTTTAATAAAACCAATTGGTTGTGAGTATTTTGAATTATACAAACTGCATTCTTTAAATAATTCAATTTTGAGCCATTAAAAACCGAAAATGATTTTATGATAAAATAATATTTCAAGCTTTTACAAAAGTGACCCTCACCTCTCTTATAAAAGGGCACATCCCCTTCTCATAAATTCACACCTTCAAATCAATTTGGCTTGTCAAAACCCTTAACCAATATCATCAAAAAATACTCATTTCGTCCCATAGGCCTTATTTAGTCAGAAACCCAACCTAAGGATCCCTTTTGATCAAATCAAAAGGATGAACCCAAAGAAGGGGTCATTATTTCAACACCTCTTTCAAGTTCTTTTCTTCTTCCACTTATTCTTTTTTTGTTGTTTCCATTATAAAATAATAACTATAGTATCTTCTATATGCTGTGATGTTATTATAAAAATTGTACAACCATATTCATTATTCTATCCGTCCTTTAAATGACAAAGTCACCGTACGTGCTTACGTACGACTTACCGTCTCCACATCATGGTGTAGTTTGTTATTCAAACACTTCATGAATTAGATGGATATAATAATGAGTATAACTGATTTAAATAATAAATATAACATGTTAATGATTCTTTATATATGATATACCATCCAATTATATACAATTCCACCATCAATATATTGATATTGTCGCTCGTGCGTACGTACGAATTACCTTCTCCACGACACGATGAGATTCATTTCGACGTTCACCATTCAACAATGATTATAAAAATATATATCATTAATATGTATGTAATATATGATATAATAATTCTACTATATATATATTTATATATTTATGTACTTACATATATCTTATTCACATAGTTTCTGTCAATACAATATGTAAACGGAAACAGTGTTTATGCATATGTACGTCCTACCATCTCCACAAAATGTGTTTTCCATTTCACATATATGTCTATAATACATATTTATATTCTCAATATATATGATATATAAATAATGTTTTATGTTGTGGAATTATTTAAATCATGATCTAAGTGATACAATAAAGAGTAACAAGTTAAAACACGTACGATAAAGAATGCAATTATTACAAGAAATGTTAATTTAACATGGAAATTATTATTAAATGTATAGTATAAAGTCATAAATGAATCATTAATGATATCTTAAATATTAATATGGTTCTGGAATAATTTATTAACATACTATTATCTTTATATAGCTGATTAAATTTAAACTCGACTAAAAGAAAGTACAAGGTAAGGGTTAATTTCACAATATTATCATTATCAGAGGTTGTTTTACGTAATTATCTAATGGGACATATATATTATACATGTCCATGTTTCATAAAAGTTTTTTCAAAGGGATTATTTTTAAGGGAATTGTTTTAATAAAACATCAATTTAAATGTTTAGAATATTCATTCTTCTAAATAATTGTCATTAATGTCCATGATTTCAAAATGGTTTTTAAGGATTTATTTATATGGACATGAATGTTTTTAAAATTTTAATTACTTTCAAAAGTTTCAAAGTGGTATGGGACACATTGATTAAAAAATATCTTTAAATGTGTTACTTTCTAAATTGTGTGACTTTTAAATGTTTTCATGAAAAAGAGATATTTCTCTCAAAAAATTTTAGAAATTATTTTCATCTATGTCAAGATCCATTGATTGATTTTAAACTTTTTTGATGTTGATTTATTATGATAAAAATCTTTTATATCATATTGAAGGTTTTTTGATATGTTTGACTATGGAAGTGTTATTTATATAACATATATGGTTTAGGAATAAGTTATTGACATTTCATATCCCAGTTCTAATACGATTGTTTATGTTATGTTTAAACCCTTTCATAAGAGGAATGCATTGGACTTAGTAATTGATGGGTGGAGCCCGCTATAACTTCTCGATGCATTGGAAGGTATCATGAGACAAAATAGTGTCTTGGCACAAGGCCTTGACAAAATCTTTTTTGTATTCTTGAAAAAGGCGATAACTATGTGGTTATGAAGTCTGGAATTATGTATTCCATCACTGTGAAAGTGGCTATTTGATATTTCATGTGATTATTTGACTAGTAGAATATCCATAAAAATAAATAAATTGTATTTTTTAATTTTATCTTTCCATATTATGCTGATGTTTAAGTTTAAAAGGCTTTTGTTTTAGTTGAATAAATTGGCTTAAATGTTTATTATTACTTATGAAAGTTTCCACTATATTGTTATCCTTACTGAGCATCTGAGCTCACCCCTTTCTATGTTTTATTTTTCCTTGGATGTGAAGATGTATTTTATGATTGATAAGAAGGGTTAAGATATGGGGTTAATGGTGTTATCAAAGGATTATTTATTTTGTGTTTTATTTTCTAATGTGTAATGTAATGTTCATGTATGTAATCTATTTTCTAAGAATGCTAAACGGATCGGTCTTTCGGGAATAGATTCCTTGAAATAATGCCAATGTAATAAAATACTGCACTGACTCCCATAACTAGGGTCGGGGAATTATAGTTTGTATCAGAGGAAGTTTAGAAACAACCTTGGAAAAATATTTAGTTAAACTCTAATAAGAGAAGATTATCCTAACATAGACATTGAAGATTAGTATAGAAGAACTTCCAAGAATATTGGTACTATAGATATTTTGCGAGTTTTCCAAGAAATAAATCCCCGTATGGATACAAGCAGGTAGAGGTGGTTCTGGCAAAGATGTATCTAGTGGTAAAACCTGAAAACCATGCTTTGAGCTAGAATCGAATGGAAACTGGTGCACGACAACGAGATTTGCTGCACTCTTGGTTATGACACTCCTAGGGAATATGCTTAGGATAATTCACATTTTCCTTACAAGCCATTATGAAGGATTTAGGAATACATAATTTCATAAAGAAAACATTTTATGATTATAGATTATATGCATAATCATTTTAATTTACATTAGGTATTTTACCAGTTTAGAATTATGAATTGAGTTTTATAAACTAACCTAGTGTTTTCCATTGTTTAGAAATTGCTCCTAGTAGAAGGAATGAGAATTCCAGCAATTCCCATGATCCAATGAATAAGAAGGATCATATCTTTCTTGGTATAAGGCCAAAATTTAGAAAGGAAACAGTCTCCCACGTATTATCATCATATAAAGAAATAATATCATGTGTTAGTTAGATATGTAATGAATTTTCTAAGACCTGTGGCTTTGAAGGGAATCCAGAGAAGAATATTATGGTATAGAGAAAGATGGATAATGGGAGTAAGGTAAAGAAGGATTTTCCCTTATTTGATAACTGTGGAAAGAATCACCTTGGTAAATTCTTGAAGGGAATGGGAGTTTTTTATTAGTGTGGAGAAAAAGGACACCATGTATGTGATTTCAAGGGTGATATAAAGGTTTCAAATGTACAATGCTTAATCTACAAAGAGTTGGAACACTTCACATATCAATGTAAAAATCATTAGAGTATACCCCAAATGCTATTATTGGATAAAAATCAAGTTATGATACTACTCAATATGAAGAGGAATGATTAGGAGTTCTTATGTTTTTATTAAATAATTGTTTCATTTGAGTATTGTATTAATGATGTACATGTCATAAGAACAATAGAGTATATAAGGATTGTACTACAGTACTATTTCATTTAGGACTTGAGACTAGTGGAAACATAAAATGTGACTCAATGGAAAGTTAAAATTCATGGAAAATACATGGTTGAAGGACAGACAAAACTTTAATATAGTCCTGATACTGAGGTATTGACTTTGGAAAAAGATATTATTTATTTGGATAAATTATATTTGATATTATTGAAATCCTTGGAACTATTTAATGGTTATTTATTTATTTTTGGAGTTTAAAACATTTTTGGATATAAGAGGTATATCAAGTATTTTATTAGGAATAAGGGAGATTGAATGTAATAAATATTTTTATATAATAATTCTGGGTGTTACAGTGTTTTAAAAAATAAATGATGAAGGTATTCACATGTTATTATGTGCCAGAAAGGATCTTCATTGCTTTTACATTATAAATTTTGGACTGTCAGTTTGGACAGAAGTATTTTGGATAAGTCTAAAGGTTGGAATCGATTGAGATTGACATTGGATTCTATTGTTAAGGTTAAATAATTTCTTGAGATTATTTTGGGATTGTCATAAAAAGGAAAACTTAGTGTTCAGACGACAACCCATAATGTCCCACAAGGCCACGAGACTTGAACCTGTAACTGCAGGGTGACAAAGGTGCATCACCTACCACTAGCCTACGTGATGTCCTAGTTTGTATAATGTAGTTTTTAAATATTTTGACAAATGAATTATAAAGTCATTATTTTTGGAACCATATATGATTAGGATAAATATAATATTTTTAAATTCTATTATCATTTGGAGTGAAAGTTGAGTTTGTGGTAGGAATTAGTTGAAGTATGAAATTCTTCTTGTCATATATATATATATATATATATATATCCTCTTATTCTATGAATATATCAATTCTTAAACTTTAGGGAAGGGATCTTAAAACCAAAAATGTGTTACCCTAATACCATATGTTTTGTTGAATTGATGATATTTTACATCATCTTAGATTGATGGCTTTTATGTCATCAATTTTACACTTGTTTGTGATTTATGACTTTAATCACTCCCTACAAATATTTACATTTTTCCTCAATTTTTTGCCTATAATTTCCTCAAATTTTCTCCCAATCGAGATCATAATTTGGTGGCGACTTGTTCATTTCCCTCTCTATCTTATTTATAATAAATTTTATTAACCCAATTTCCAATGTGGGTTTTCCACAAAGGTAATTTTCTATTTTTAACCATTAATTTTCGAAGAACAATTTAAAATTGTGGGGACACAATTTATTGAAGAAGGGGATAATGTAACACCCCAATATTTCATAGTATGTTATATTTTAAAAGTTATTTAATATCTTGCACTACACCCAACACCATGTTTGAGCGCACCACAACATACCACACCAGCCATTCAAAAAGTGGTTATGAGTAGAATTAATTGAATTTTAAATATTATATACTCTATATAATTTTAACATCTATATTACATGTTTATTAGTCATAATATCAGAACAAATTCAATTTTTTAGATAAAATAAGCATTTTTCAAAAAATGTAATTTTACCACCTTTTAATGGAGATCCCTTTTTAAAAACTATATTTGACACTTTTATATATTGAATTTTATGAAATTAAAATATTCCTTAGAAGAGGGACATAAAAATTTATTTTGGATGAATTTTTGGTAATTTTCTAACAATTTTAATATTTTGACCAATAGTGAAAAATACTATGTTTTAATTGAAAACCAATTTTTCAATCGAAATTATTTATAGTGTTAAATTATGAATTTTAATGGTTTTGAATTATAATTAGATTATATTTTTTATCATTTAATACCATGTAGGTAATTATATGTAATTTCACATTTAAATTCGACATAAACACATTTCAATCTTTTGATAATTTTTACTTTTTAAAAACCCACTTTCTGGTTTTGACAACATGAATTAATTTTAAAATAATAAATGAAACATCTATGTTTTGAATTTGGTAAAATAGACTTCTATTTTGAATTAATAATATGAAAATTATCTTAGGGTAAATATTTGGTATTTTACTGAAAACTTTCAATTTTTGATGAATAGTGAAAAAATACATTATTATATAAAACAGACTATTTATTTAAATATTTAGTTATTTTATTTTTATTTATCTTAGGTCAAAATAGATACATAATACATATATATTTTCAACATAATTAATTGGAGTCATTTTATAATATGTTTTTATATATGTAATTTTATTGAACATTTTACCGTCTTTTACCCAACTTCTATGAGCATTTACAAATTTGTATAAAATTTATTTTACCACTTCTGTGAGTTGAATTTAAAAAATATAAGGGTCACGGTTAATATCATTAATTAAAATGTGGTTTAACTAGATGAAAATAATTTTTGGGGAATAGTTCCTTTTGGCTTTTATTTACCATAGTTAAAAGGAAATAGGGTAATTAAGGGTAATAATGATATCATAATTACCCTAAAACATATCCAAATTATATTGGATAATTATAATTAAACGAAAAAAACCTTAGGAATAAAATATTATCCTTTAGGTACACTTGTATTAGATTAGGACCTTTATTATTATATTATTTAAAGAAGAGTTAAAAGAGTTAAAATCAAAGTTTAATAACTAAACCATTTTTAATATAGGGTTATTCATAAGATAAATTAGACTATAAATATTCATTATAAAGATAAATAGATTTATTACATAATTTTATTTTATTTATAATTTTTATACATTAAATAATAAAATTTATTTATGACACAATGATGATGCAATAATTACCTTATTAATGAATGATTAAAATAATTGATATTATAAATATCCAAATAAATATAATTTGAGAGTTTTAATGAATTATATTAATTTTATATGTTAATATGACATTTTAGAGTTTATTAAATTATTTTTTTTGAAGTAATAGTTCTGTTATGAATTTAACCAAAAAAATACCAAATAGTGTCAAAATTGACATAAAAGTGTTTTTAAAAAAAATATTATATTGTTAATAGATATTATGTTTCTAAAAATTTAAGGTTCATCTAAGGGGTTTAAATAATATTATATATGTCATTAATGAACCACTTGAGGTTCTCCTGGATTTTTATAGTATCTTTATTAACAATATAATATAACAATACAAAGAGACATGGTAAATGTAATACTGTTTAACTAAGAGTTAAATATAAAAGATAATGTTATGATGATGACCTAAAACCTTATAAAACCTATTGGTTGAGAGTTTTTAGACCCATACTCTCTATAATATTTAAATAATTTATTTTGGATCCTTTAGAAACTGAAAATTATTTTATTATAAAATATTATTTAAAGCTTTTCCTAAAGTGACCCTCACCTCTCCTATAAAAGGGAACCTCCCCTTATCTCAAATTCACACCTTCAAAGCCATTTGGCTTGGACAAAACCTACACAAATATCCTCTCAGTTGTCCTCCCTTCATCATAGAGGCATTAATTTAGTCAGAAAGCCCTCCTATGAAGCCCATTTGATCAAATCAAAATGAAGAACCCGATGAAGTCGTAAATATTTTATCACCACTTTCAAATTCGTTTCTTCTTCCACATCCTCTTTCTTTATTTTTTCCATTCTATAATATAAAATACAATATATTATATATAATATGATGTTATTATCAAAATTTTACAACCATATTCATTATTCTATCCATCCCTTAAATGACAAATTCAACATACGTGTGTATGTACAACTTACCATCTTCACGCCGTGGTGTAATTTGTTATTCAAAAACATCATTATTTTGATGGATATAATAATGATTATAAATGATTTAAATAATATTTATAACATGTTTTTGATTCTTTATATATGATATAATATCTAATTACATATGATTTTACCATCAATATAATGATATTGTCACTCGTGCCTACGTACAGATTACCGTCTCCACGACGCGATGATATTAATTTCCACGATCAGCATTCAACGATGAATATAAAAATATATATCATTAATAAGTATGTAATATATGACATAATAATTCTACTGGATATATATATACACATATAAATATGTACTTACATATATCTTATTCACTTAGTTCCTTCAATACGATATGAAAACAAAAACAACGTTTATGCGTATGAACGACCTACTGTCTCCATAAACGGTGCTTTACATTTCATATATATGTTTATTATACATATTTATATTCTAAATATATACAATATATAAATATTTTTTTATATTCTGTAAGTATTTAAATCACAATCTATGTGATACAATCAAGCATAACAAGTTGATACACCTATGATAAAGAAGGCGATTATTACATGAAATGTTAATTTAACATGGAAATTATTATTAAATGGGTAGTATAAAGTCATAAATAAATCATGTATGATATCATAAATATTAATATGGTTCTGGTATAATTTAACAACATACTATGATCTTTTTATCAGAGGTTAAACGTACCCTCAACTAAAGGAAAGTACATGGTAAGGGATAATTTCACAATCTCTTTGTTATCCAAGGTTGTTTTTACATATGTATCTATTGGGACATATTTATTATCCATGTCCATTTTTCGTAAAATAGTTTTCAAAGGGATTCATTTTAAGGGACTTTTTTACTAAAACATCATTTTAAATGTTTTAAAAATTTATTCTTCAAAATCATTTTCATTAATGTCCATGTTTTCAAAATGGTTTATAATGAATCATTTATATGGACATGAATGTTTTTAAAATGTTAATTCCTTTCAAAAGTTTCAAAGTGGTATGGGAAAAATTTAATAAAAAATTTCTTTAAATATCTTCCTCTATAAAATGTGTGGCTTTTAAATGTTTTCTTGAAAAAGAGATATTTTTCTCAAAGAATTTTACAAATCATTTTCTTCTATGTCAACATCTATTGATGGATTTTAATCTTTTTTGAAGTTGATTTATTATGATACAAATATTCCATATTGTGTTGAAGGTGTTTGGATTTGTTTGGCTATGGATGCATTATTTTTATACCATTAATGGTTTATGAATAAAGTATTGACAATTCATATGCTAGTTTTAATACAAATGTTTACGTTATCTTTAAACCTTTTCATATGAGGATTGCATTGTACTTAGTAAGTGATGGGTGGAGCCCGCTATAGCTCCTCGATGAATCCGTAGGTCTCATGAGACAAACTAGGGTCTTGACACAAGGCCTTGACAAAATCATATTTGTAGTCTTGGAACAAGGCATTGACTATGTGGTTATGAAGTCTTGCATTATGCTTAGATTATTTTGAAAGTGGCTATTCGATATTGAATGTGATTGTTCTAATACTAGTATATCCATGAGAATAAGTAAATGGAAAATCGTGATTTTATCTTTTCCATATTATTCAGAAGATTATGTTTAAAAGGCTTTTGTTTTAGTCTATCACATTTCCATAAATGTTTAAGTTTATTAATGAATGTTTCCGCTTTGTTGTTATCCTTAATGAGCATCTGAGTTCACCCCTTTCTATGTTTTATTTTTCCGAGGATGTGAAGAAGTATTTATGATTGATAAGAAGGGTTAAGCTAAGGGATTAATAGTGTTATCAAAGGATCATTTATGTTGTCTTTTATTTTCTAATGTGTAATGTATTGTTCATGTATGTAATCTATTTTCCAAGACTGCTAAACTGATCAATATTTTGGGACTTGATTCCTTTAAATGATGCCAATGTATTCAAATAATGCACTGACTCCTATAACTGGGGTCCGGGTGTTACAAAAGACATTATCGTGGATAATTTTTTTGAAGGTTTTATGATTTTTTTTAAAAATGTATAGGTTTCCCAATATTTTAAAAAATAGGTCCCGAGAAGTGTGAACACCATCCATGCATCCCCCATCTCATGGAGCCTGAATGAGGTTCACGATAACAGTGTGGGTTTTCTGAAGGAAGCGAAACCCTGTTCTTGCCACCTATAGAATTTTTAATTAAAAATATCATCAATATATATAAATTCTAATTAAATATAAATAAATATTAATTGAAAAAACATCAATATTTAAAAAAATTTAATAAATTTTAATATATATTAATACATATTAATTAAATAATAAATATATAAATAAAATACTGAAAAATATTAATAAATATCAACAAAATAGTTTTCAACATTCATAAAAATTAATAAAAAATTAATAACATTTAAGTAAAAACTAATAAATATTCCTTAATATTAATAAATATCAATTAAATAATTATAAATATTAAATTCATATTCACAAATTTTAATAAATTTTTAACTGGTTGAGGGTAAGATGCTATTTTTTAGAATTTAAATATTTGTTAAATATTAATTAATATAAATTAATATTTCATAATTATTAACCGATGTAAAATAAATAATTATAAATGTTAATCATCATTAATAAATTTTCATGAATAATACATATTCATTAAATAAATATTCATAAATATTAATACATATTAACAAATATTAAATTTTTTTATTAAATATAAGTAAATGTTAATATTTATTGCTATTTTAAACATGTATTAATATCTAGTAATATTTATTGATATTTATGAAAATTTTTAAATATTTCATTTATATTTAGTCTTATTTAATGATATTATTACTATTTAATAGTTACTTTAAGATGATTATTTACTATATTTATATGTAGTATTATAATCAATATTATATATAATGAACAACCATCTCAAATTAGATATTAAATAGTAATAATATTTATTAAATTAAAAATATTAATTATTATTAATTTTTAGTAATGAATTTAAGAATGTTATTTATTATACACTTATAGATAATAATACTAAGTATTAATATGAGTATAAAATAGTAATTGCTAGTATTACCAATGTAGTTATCAATATGAATGATTCTTACTTGTTGAAAATTATTTGTGTGAACTTCCAATTATATCAATTATTTGATTTATGTAACTTTATGTAATGCATTGGAATGTTTTTAAATAATGTATAAATAATTATTTCAAAAACTTAAAACATGTATCACCAATCTAATATTAATCTAATATATGTTTGTGGCCTTGAAGAACCTCTATCCCATAGCTAGACATATATATAATGCATCCACATCATGTTTGACAATGTGTCTAATCGAGTGTACACTGCTCCTGTATATCATCATTGGCACCCACCACCAAGTCATCCCATGTGAGAGATGGTGGGTGTACAATCTCACCCCTTGTACCCTATACTACCTCTAAGGATAATGGATGCTGGATAGAACTGTCACCTACATATGAAGAAGTTGACTGCTGTGAAGCTGATGTTTTCAGATATGTGTTTAATATTGTATCCAGATCAAACCATTCAACAACTATTTGTTCCATTGGTTGTGACTACGAAGTAGGAGTACCATCTGGCTAATCATAGTGAACAATCTCCCCTATGAAAAATCAGCAACCAAAACTGGTTCATCACCTCTGGAACCTCAATATCAGGCTTAGTAGCCTTTACATCGTGTAACAGATCAAAGAATATCCCATGATAAATATTACCCGTAGTATGAATGAACTCTATCCTAGCTCTATAGAAATATACCTAGAAAAATATGTATCCTTCTACTGGATTAGATATGTGATGGATATGGGTGAAACATGCATCCTGTGATTTTTTTGCTTTTATGTAATGTAAATAAAAAATTTATTTAGCTATAGAAGGAATAAAGATTACCAAGTCATAAAAGCCCCATCCTTTTCATGTAGGAAATCTGATTTGGGACCTATATTACTAGGATGCATAATCCAACTAACTGAATACATGAGTACATATTATCCTCACCCCTTGTAATCGGGACTCATATAATATGTCCCATATATCAATATATCCCATATGATATATCCTCTAATCAAAATTATACTTCCATGACATATTCAGGTAATAAAGTTAATGTTAATGAATTGGGAGTGCAGGAATGGGATGATAGAATATTAGTTGACTAATTACTAAGCTGGTCTGATGCCACTTGACAATAAGAAAATGAATCAATGGAACCATGTAGGTTCCATTAGAAAGCATCACCATACAATATTGTGGAAGACTCTAGTGATATCATTAGTATATAGAATCCATGTAATCTGAAAAATATTTAATAATCAATTAACAAATGAAGATATGTAAAATAAATAATATATACTTGAATATATAAATAATACCCTCTTACATCGTCTAGCCGAAGGCTGTCCATCATAATTTTGTAGGCATGTACATCATGTCTGGTTGTATCTGAATGCCAATGTGCCTAACTCCACAGGTGGTAGTCCGCACATATAAATGAATGAAATTTTAATTTTTTTGAATGGAAGGGTATAAAAAAATATGATATATTCTCTTTTCATAATTATAAATTTTTTATAGTGTCCTACCCTAGTTTCCACTTAAATATACCCCAAGACAGGGGCCACAAGACCTCAAGCATGCCTCCCCAAATGCTAGAGGCTTCCGACTTGCAGTGAGGGACTAGTGTGTGTTAATTGAGATACGATTACCTCACTAATCAGAGTGGATCATAGTAATATATATATATATAATAAGTAATCATAAACAATGGATGAAAACACCACATGACTAGACCAATAACCCGCCGTAGCGGAAGTAGTACTAGACAATAAACATCAGTGGAAGTATTACAAATAAATCCAGACATATAAATGACAGGATGAAGCTATATAAATAATATATATTAGTGATTATTATGTTTATGATTCTATAAAAAATAATAGTTCATATGGAACATGGGATACATGAATATACAATATGATAACAAAACATCCAAAAGGACAAAAATTTATACCACTAGCATATTTACCCATTGCATTAGAGCACTATCAAAGATCATTATTTTATGTCTAAATTATTTTTATCCACAAAAATCTTTATAAACCATTCATAAATAACTAGTGGATAATAAATGAAACATGCCTCATATCAAAATAATGGTGTTTTAGAATTTTCATAAAAGTAATATCTTTTTTTTTTCATTTTAAACCAATTGAAAAGGAAGGTGGATTTTATGTATTTTAATTCCATAATAGAATAGATATTTTTTAAATCAAAGAAAATACCCATAGATAATAAAGATATTTCGATATTCACAAAATAAAAAAAAATAACTTCTTGAGAAAAAGATAGAAATTATGAGAAAAAAATTATGTAGCATGATGCGTATGAATCACGGTTTTAGAAAACATAAAAAAGAGAGATAAAAAATGTATACCATTATTCAAAGAAGATTAATATAGAAGGGGAATGGAATAAAATGTAAATAAGAACATATTATTAAAATTGTAAAGACATACAACATAAAAAGTGATCTTGAAAGGAAAAGAGAAGTTGAGATTTACCTTACCTTGAAGAGTGTCCCTAAGACATGAGGATTAAGACTTTGGGGGCTTGAGGACACCTTGGGATGACTCCTTTGGATGCTGTACTATCGTAGAGTCATGTATAATGAGTTGATAATGAAATATAACGGAGAAATTTATGGTTATTTATAGAAAAAGTAAGGGAGTTTTTTAATTAATTTCTTTGGACACCTCAGTTGTGGTATTTGAAAAACCACGGGCTTTCCCAAGAAATATGAACATGGTACATGCCTCTTAGGACACCTATTACATTCTTGTAATCCAAAAGAGTTTACCATAATTTTATATTACTTATTACATCTTCATGATGTCATTAAACATACAGAAAAATCAAAACTATATTTTTACTATTCACAAAAAATAACTTATTTTATAAAATTATCATAAATTCACCCAAAACTAATATTGATGATAAAATTTAAAAAATATTGGTTATGTTATCATAGCTATTCTATATGTATGAGAAATTTCCCTTTTAAATATAAATTTTTTATTTATTAAAAATAATAGTGGACATAAAATGCATAGTAAAATTTTTGATAATTGAAAAAATAAAATTAGTTTATTATTTAAAATTAAATAAGATTATTTTAATAAAACTATTTCATTAAAATAAGAATAATTAATAATACCTTAGTTTACTATAATAATTATATCTTTTATAAAAAGTAAAATTTCTGTCCAAAAAATCAATTTATCAAATTTGTTTTAGTTTTAAGAATAACTAAACACAAAAGGGAATTGATGGAACAAATATTTAACTTAAGAAAAACGGATTACATAATAAGTAATAAATCCTTGACACATAACCGCTTATAACACCCAAATAAAACCAAAGGGTGAGGTGAGAGATAGTTATAGACTCATGAGGTGGCTCGACTAACATCACCCGAGTGGTAATCTCTATTAACTTGAAATTCTCCCAAAGGTGATTTAATTCAAGATTAATGTGTTGAAACATAGATTGGGCATGGTTAAGAGAAAAACCCAATGACAGTACCTCCATCCCATGCTCTGAAAAAATGGGATTCTTACAACAAAATTCTTATGTATGAGTCCATTAACCCTTCTTTCTACATTAATTTACAATTATAATTTCTATATATAGTACTAATTATAAAGTTAATATTACTACTATGAGTGTTGGTTCCAACAGTCATTTTGGCCAACTGTTATAATTGACCAACGTTTGTAATTGAAAAATGGTCAAAAAGTGGTCAAATAAAAATGGTCACATTTCAATTATAGTCACATGATTAATAAATATAATTTTTTTTTGTTGAGTATATAATAAATAAAAGATGTTTTCAAGAAACAAATTTTATTCCAAAAGTTGGGTCGTTACATTTTTTCCTTCTATAAATTAGTTTTAATATTTTTGTGCATTTATATTGTAATTAATTTCTTCCAATTCTGGAAATTGAATATCAGAAAAAGGATTCCATTTTTTAGTTGCCATTTTATAATTTTGTAATGAGTTCAATTTCATTTCTAGTCATAATAAATAGTTACCATTGTAAAACATTGCAACAATAGTGGGGGTAAAAGGGGTTAATGATGGGTTAATATAAGATATATGGATTAAAATATCTTAAAAACATTTATATATTTTATTTTATATGTTTATTAAAACCTTAAACAATATTTTCATCTAAATTTGGTATCCTTGGTGCCACTTTCCCATGAAAATGACCATATTATTTTAGCATTCTTAATACTTACAAGAGTACTACTCTCCCCACATTTAAATGGGAATGTATTAACGATAATTTTACTCACTATTTTAGCATAATAGATCAACCCATATCTACTAAAATACCTCCCCAACTCTTATACCCAAATCCTAGAGGTCCCAATATCATCAAAATTTTAATCTGAAAAGGAATAATGTGTAAGAAAAAGAAAGATATCTAATGAGGAGATATAAGTATTAATTGAATTATTTCGTTTTTATTTATTCTTATACCTCATTAAAATATATTATTATTATCAAAAAACAATTAAATCAGTATCTTTAATATTATTAAATTCTATTATGGTTATATAAAAACTATTTTCTACCACCTTTCCTTTCTATGGAAAATGGAAACATTGCTCCTGTATGAATGTAGACTATGACCTCTATGAGGTGATGTTCTTCATTAATACACACCGCTTCACATGGATTGTAATAAATATGAAATTCATGAGTATATATGGTAAATATAACATTATTATGTTTTTAAGGAAAATATACTATCTAACTACTTACACTTCTATATGTTGAAAAATGATAACATCTCTCAAACCTATATTTGAACAACCAGCTATTTGAAGTGATGAGATTTTTTTATTTAGGGATTCCATGGATTTTAATAATGATATATAAAATGAATAAATTTGATATTTATAATAATATTATTATTATCAGTAGCTATTCCTTTTTATACATTACTCTCTTTTCAACCAATAAAGAAATGAAAATGTCATTCAATTCTTTCTAAAAACTACCATCTCCATGAAATAATGTGCTTCATTTTTCATGGCCTCATTTCATGGATGGTCAAAAAATAATATTTAATTTATAAAATATGATATTTATAACATGTTTAAGATTTTTTAATAATTAAACCATGACTCCTTTGACCATGGTCAATGAAGTAATTTTAATTTTAGAGATTATGAACCGAATGACCTCATATTATTCCAAATAAATTGAATCAAATTAGTCTCTAAATAATGAATAGTAAAAAATGAATTAAATAGGATAATATAAATTAACAGACATGAAAAAGTTTATGAATAATGTATATAATTCTTTAAATTTTATTATTCTTGAAATTAAAGGTCAAATGTTGTGATTCGAGACATAAGGTAACAGATCTATCACCTCAATCTCATTTCATTGAGAATTATTTCATTTTAACTACGTCTTATTTTTTATGATGTATAATCGGAACTATATATTTATATTTTCACTAATTTATTTATATTAAGGTTTTTTTAAATACTTCTCATGTTCTCTAATTCATTTTCATTTCTATTCAAAAGGCACAAATGCTGTAATAGATTTTTCTTTAGAACCTTTTTTCACATTTTTTAAAATATTTCTCTTCCAAGACCATTTTATTTTCAATGTATCATGAATGATAATATTTTTACCTAAAGTATTGTTATGTTCCTTTTAATTAATTTTTACCTTATTTATAAAGTGTTTAAAAGGAATATTTTCAACATTTTACATACAAGTCCCATTATAATTTCTTTAAATTAAGTGAGAAAAGAATTTTTTTAAGGTATATATCATGAAATGATTTTACCATAATTATAGTATTTATTAATTATAAATATATCTATATTTTTATAAATATATTCATTTTCCAATTATTTTGTGAATTCATAAATTTTTTAAAAATAAAAAGATATTTCTTATCATTTTATGAGGTAATTGAAAATTATTTTTATTATAGGATAAAAATCTAATTTTAATGTGAGAAATATAGAGGCCCATGATAAAATTAACACAATTAGAATAATAATAATATTTAAATAATAAATATGAAAATTATTCATATAACTCAAGGATCAATTGGTTTAGAATTTAAGAGACTGGCTATATAAATAACTTATTTTTCTATATTTGAGAATAGTTCCCCATAATTGTGTTCTACAAGATCCTTTCCCACATATCATACCTGATATAATATTCTTTATAATATAGGGATTGGAATCATAATAAAATTCTTCTCTAAATCACATTATGTTAAAAAAATATCATAACATGAATAAGAACAATAGGGGGGCATAAGTATCATAACATAAGACTACGAGGCCACATATGATAATGATAGAATATTTTAATGTTATATAATATCATAAAAAGATAAATAGAGGATCCTAAAGTATTTTACCTAATTAAATCATATCTCAATAGTAATATAGAATGAGATCATGAAATTAACATGTTGCATACCCTTAAAAATAAAAAATAATCTTAAAAACACAAAATTTCATAAAAATGAAATTTATGTTGAAAATTTTACATAAATTGATGAAGAAAATGAAAATGTTTCCTGTATTGGTAAAATTTAAAATGCGGCTCTACCATAAGAATAGGAAAACCTGTGAGAGAAAACTAATTATGCCAAGGATTGTGTGTAAAAAATAATTATTTCCATGCATGGAAATGGAAAGAAACCCCTCATTCCAATGTTGGTGTGAATAAATCAATTATATCAACAGATAACTATATCACAAGAGATTATCTTAAACTCATGAATTACAGGACAATATAATCACACACCCATTTTTATCCATATATATGTGGTTTACTTAAAATAAATCATCATCATAACATAATCAACCAATCAAAAAAGAATCAATTTCTTAAACTTAACATAAAAAAGTAACTTAATCAAAAATAGAAATAAAATTTTATAAATAGATTCATAAAATAATAACATATAAAGGATGATCAAAACCTCACTTAATGGGAAATAATTATTAAGGTAAAAATTGAAGTGAAAATACAACAGTGTCACAAAACCATTTTAAACATTTTTATAAAATTTAAGTGTAAATTAATTTTAAAAGAACATTTTTATTAAGGGAAAGAGAATAATTTTTAAAAAACTAGTCAAAATTAATTAAAAATAAATGATCATTTAAAAGTAAATTTTTTTTGAAAAGGAGTAGTTGAAATAATTTGAAAAATTTTAGTTTTCAAAATAATATTTAATAATGGAAACTTGATAAAGATATGAAATTTTAAAAAATGTTATGTGAAAGTAATTCAACACTTTTACATGTATAAGGAATATGTAATAATTTAAACTAAAAAATAAATAATTTTTTTCAAAATAAAATTTGTATTTGATGATAAAATCATTTATTTTTAATGTATAGAAAAACCTATTGAACATTTTGAAATAACCTTGTTGAAAACCCACATCCTTAGAAAGATGTTGAAACATTTTTTTAATGAATAATGGTGTATACATGAAAAACTTGGGTAATTGTTTTTGTTTTCCCCTAGGTAAATGAGGATATTAGTTGGAAGTAAAAACATTAAAATTCAAGAAAAATTCATTAAATTAAATGATTAATATTCTTAACAAAAATATTTTTTAATGAAATAATAGAATAACATAGGAATAATATTTCTAAACAAGATTTATAATAATACATAGGATTTAAATATTCAAATATCATCATATTTTAGGATTTATCAACATTTAAAATAATATACAATGTAATGTGATTATGATCTAAGAAAGAATTTTGGGTCACATAAACCCCTTATATCTTTTATAACATTCAAATCAAAACCCCATGACTAATATAACATTAAATAGAAAAATGAATATCATGAATTATAATTGGATAATGAAATTAATTATATATATGGAACTATTTAAAACTTTTAAAAGGAATCATGGTTTATATATTAATCATGTCTGAAGTAATTTAGATATGAGATAATGAAACCGATACATATTTTGAAACATTAGAATCAAAACCCCATGAAAAATATGGATAGTAATTAAATTAAAATTCCATTCTTAATATATAATTTAATATATAATATCTATAATTGGTATTGTATAAACTATTTAAGATAAATTAGGTAAAAAATAGAAAACATGTCTCAAAGAGATGAATTTTGAGATAAAAGACCCTTACCATGTTTCTTTGATTAGTAGATCCCAGTATAATATCTATTAAAAAATTACATACATAATATCATATTTCATAACCATAATAATATATATTACCCTCTTATAATCATTATTTTAATGTTTTTATGATTAGTATATTTATTACTTATATCTTATTTTGACCATCGAGTGTAAATAACATTAACTATTTTTCACATATTTAATAATTTCGATATCATTAATTATAAATTGATTAAAATTTAATTATTGATATATAATTTAATATTATGAAATATATAATTTATTTTGAAATGAAATGTTCTTATTTAATTCCATATTAGTTTTTGTTACGTTATTTGAATATCGTATAGATAATGATTTATTTCATTAATTTTTGTGAACTAAAAATATACTTTAATAAAAAGTTAAATACATAAATAATATTTTGAAAACCACAAAAAAAATTATAATCTTATTATTATAATATAATAATATTAGTATTAATGGTCTATCAATTACCCATAATCCAAGTTTATATTGTCATCCATGTATGTGGTTAAAACAACCCAAACTTGAACACATTTTAACTCATTTGATTAGTTTGTTTAAGGAAGAGTTTATTTAGATACAATATCATCATAATATTATAATAGTGCTATTTTTTAATTTTTTATAATGTTTAACAATATTTTATGATTTTTGGATAAATAATGAAACATTTTATGAAAAATAAAAAAAATTATGCAAGAAGGTGGTAGTTTAAAAACACACATGATTGTTATTTCTTTTCTTCTAAGTGGATGGAAATGTATAATAATGGGTTTTACCATTAATATTCAAACCTTAAATAATAATAATTATAATTCTTAACAACCCTTTATATTTTTTAGGTACTTGGTTTTTATTTTTTTCATGAACTTTATTTGGTTGTGTTTGTGGGCATCTAGAGGATGGAGAGACTTTGTTGTGGAAAATAAAAAAAGGTTTATTGATGTATGTTTATTTTAATTAATGGTGTCTAGTTATAAAAGTGTCAAAGACTTAATGAGGTTCTTCCCAAGCTCAGAGATTCCTTGGGGTAGGGTCTTTGAGTTTTTCTGTCTAAACATAGAGTTTCTACGAATTGTTTGGGACTTACATGTCATGTAAATGGATTACACGACATCTAATAGTGGTATGATAGATTTTGTGAACTCTTATAAGGAGTAAAATATTGACACTCCTTATACAAGGTTTAGGATGTGTAACAGATGATTTTTTAACCTAAAAATGATGGGGTTTTCTTTGTACTTCTTCTTCATAGATTATACAACATGTAATTGGATTACACACCATGTATTCATCATGAGTTGAGAATTTAAGGTGATGCATGATTAAATTCATATTTATTTCATATACAGTATTCCTTTAAGTAAACTTAGAGGCTCTCATGGAAGATTTTTGGTGATTACCCCTATATGTCTTGCACTATTCAATGATTGATCATGAATGTGGTTTCTATGTGCCTCTCCAAGTATGTAATACTTATAGATATTCATTCCTTTGGTTTTAGCAACTGGGATGGAATAGATTATGGTTCATATTCATGATAATATAGTGTTTTCTGTCAATACATTTTAGTTTCTTGTTTACCCATTCCATTCAAAGGCCAATCTGATGGTTTTGAAAAAACATTTTCGAAGGCATATAGGTTTATTCCATTTTGAGGTAGGTATTTCAAAATAATGGGTCAATTAAATTAATTACTTATCAGCATAGGTATATCCCTTTTGGATGTATATTGATTTTATGTGATATTAGTTTTTAAAAGGATTTAATCGATTGAATTTTTGTTAAATGTAGTATTAATTTAAAAACATATTTTCCTTATTTAGAAATGTGTTTTCAAAAAATGAAGTAGATTATATTGTCTTTGAAAATGTTTTATAAAATTGTGAGCATGGATTTGAAATTTATTTTTAAAATAGTCATATTGGGAACGATGGGTGCATCAGGGAAGAGACTTGGGTAGAATTTGTTTGTATGGAACAACTAAGAGGTAATGTTTTTTGATATTGTCAGAATGTCATAAAAATATATATTTGTTAGACCCAAAATTATACTTGTTTAGGATCTTTAGTGTCTAGTATGTGTTTTCCCATAGTCTAGGGTCCAATACATGTTTCTTTGTCATTTCTAGTTATTTATCACATGCTTGTTTTTATCATGGATTTTTTCTCAAAGTTTTTTTATATACGGTTGTATAACATAGCTTCACATGATAGGTTATTTCATGGATATGGGTTTACATTCTTACCTCTTGATTAATGGATATGATTTTCTATTCTATAACATCTACATTGATATTTCTAGACTGAAATTTGAAAATATTTATTGAAAAAAAAAGTGAAAATGATTTAAAATTGAGTTGGACTTATGAAAATGCATTGTAAAACTATTTCTGTTATAAAATATTGAACAATTTCATTCTTTATATTATATCATTTATAGATTCTATGGTGGTATCATAATAGTATTTTTTCTCACACTATAAATTTTCTATTGGGAGGTTTTATAAGTTGTATTGTAGGATATAGGTAAAGGGAGGGTTATATTGTATCATGTTAGCTTCTATTTTTTTCATTTCATTTAATCCAGGGTGGTTAGGAGGGGACTATCAGTGACATGGATAATTTTTTATCCCTAATTTATTAATAATTTTGGGTTTATCTGGGTTTTAATTGGTTGTAAGGATATGGTTATATCTTTTTCTTTATCATAGTACTTAGTTTTTATGTCTTATTTTGTTATAAACTAGACTTGTTCAATTTTCTTGCTTCACCGCACCATAAGATGGTTGACTCAGGTGTATGGTTTTGTTAACTAGAGTTCATATATTATAATTTGGTATCATATAAATGGTTCATCAAGATCTCTATTGGCACATCCTGAGTTTCGTTCTATGCCTTGGGTAGATAAGAGTTGGTCCCATCATAATTCAAATTGTTAGTGTGGAAAAAGGGTCTCGCCAGCTCACTTCGGTGGATGAACACAATTTACCAAGGGTGGTCAGAGACTTTTACCAAGTTTGAGACTTTGGATATGGGGTAATTCAAATGAAAACTATGTGATGTTGTATAAATTTACCTATTCCTTTTTGGAAATGTCTTTTTTGTTAATAATTATTAATGTTTTTAATTCTTGTTTCATTAAAGAATTGATTTGAATTCTAAAAGTAATAATTTTATTTTGGAGATGTTATAATAATTTAATTAGTTATTTTCTTTTGTTTACATGAGAATAAATCCAAGAATAGATCTTCCAAATCTGATACAGGAAGATGTGAGACATGTTCTGTGGGAGAAACCAATTGTGGACCCTTCCTTGGTTAAAGCATTAATTTGAACCATTAAGACTATAGGTGAAGTGAGTGTTAGGAACCACATATGTGTGATGGATCATGTCACTATGTATACTAAGAATCATTCACCTATCTTCCGTGGTGTCAATGGACCATAATAATCTGATGAGTGTCTTGGGAGGATTCATAGGATCATCAATTTATTCAAGAAACTTAATGACACGAAGGTGTATTTTTTTATGTATACACTCGGGGGGGGGGGATAATAATGAGATGATAAGAATATATTTTAAAATATAGGTTTCATTAAGACCTTTAATAGTATTATTTTAAATAAATCTTTAGTCAACAGTTTTCCCTAAGATATTACGTGCAGAAAAGACCCAAGAGTTTTTAACAATAGAGTTAGGAGAGAAAGTCATTTTAGAGTATTCTACCCATTTGGTTGAGTTGGGGCATCTGGAAGTAGATCTTATAACAAATTAGTTACAGAGGCTCAGATTCATGAGTTAGTACCAAGGAATTATATTAGGTTGGTGTTGATTTTCATGTGCCTCCCAATGTTTATAGAGGAAGTTGAAAAAGCTGTTTTGGATGAAGTAATCATAGTTGGGAAGACTTGTTTGGGTAGAGCTTTAGTTTATGTTATTATTATATAGAGCGTATGTTCTAGCTAGAAAAATAAATATAAGGGTCTTCAGTTCTCTCTAGGAATAATTTTGGGGGATTCTTCAAGATAGTAACATATTTTTCCTATCAGTATGGGTGTTCTTATCATTCTATACTAAACTTTACAGAGGCTCCTAATAATTGTCATCGTTGATTATTATCGGAACATATGAAGCATTACTATGAAAGGATATACCATGGTAGTAAGGTTGTATTATAACGACTCTATCCTTTTACACATATAATTATAGGATTTTAAGCATAATAACGCATCATGTTACAACACAAGTATCTTAAAGTATAGAGTATTGGAAGACAAGGTACATAAAATATAAAAAATGGGACTAAATAAAACATTTCATTATTTAATCTTCATAAGTATATCCTAGCTTATATTTTTCTCATACATCCAAATTGAATAAACTTTGGATAACATTAATAATGGGTTAAACTAAAATTTGATTTTGGGAATAAGCATAAGAATAAGGATTTAGAACAAAAGTTAGATGACATGACATAATGATATGAAAAGGCATGGACCATATGTAATCATAACATATAAACATGGAATCATATAAACATGGAGTCATAGAAATGTGGTATCAACATAAAATATGACTTTATCATGAGTCAAGGCTCATTTCACATTGATGATAACAAGGCAATGTTAACCACTAATACCATTTCACACGATAGCACGAGTGAAGGCGAACCACCATGACCATTGCACATAACATCTCATTTGACTCAATATTACTCAATTCATTGGATTGATATCTTAGAAAACCCATATTGAAATGTTCATGAATATTTTTGACACATAATTAACCAAATATAATCAATCATACATAAACATAAGGGTACCAAAGGAAATAATTGGGTATCATAATCCTGTCATGAAGCATAATAAATGAGCATATAATACAACTGTCCATGAAAGATAATAATTAAAACATATATATACATTAATAAGGTAAAAATGAATATTTCATGGTAAGTGATTTCAAATATAAGTGAAAACACGTAAGAATAGTATTTAAGAAATTTTATAATTAAAAATTTTTAGTGCGATTATAAGGAAAATACTAAAGTGCATTTAATTTAGCAATAGGAATAATCTATTATACAAAACCAGAAATTAACAAAGAAGGATTTAATAATAGAAATACTGATTATAAAAAAATGTTATCTTAAAATATATGATTGTGTTCACTTGAAATTGGAAAAGAACTCAGGATGTTCCCTTAAAATAGGTTTGCTTATCAGGAAGTATTGAGGAGGGAACCACTTAAAAACTTGTATATTCCCAAAAAATAATGATGAATGGACCTTGATTCATGATTTTAGATAATGTAAAAACCATATTTTTAAATTTAAATAAAAAATAACAGATGCATTCAATTGGGAAAAGAGAAAGATAGAGAAACCCGAAGGAATAATCGAGGTTCAGGTAGAATACCTTACCTTATTTCTAATGGTGTCCTTCACATGATACTAATGTACTCTATAACCAAATTAAATTCATTAATTAATTTTTAAGCAACCTATTAAACATGTAATTTATTTATTTCAACCTTATTAAGTTCATTAATACCATTTTTAGTAGGTTAAGTGTTTCAATTTCATTGTTTTGGATGCATTTGTTTCCTTGGATTTCATGATTCATTTACTTATATACATGTAAGGATAAAAATGTAAGATGTGAATGGTTTTGTAAAGATAATGAAATTACATGTAAATATTTTTTTAATTACATGGTAATTTTACAAGTCTTTGAAATTTGAAAGCGCATGATTCTAAGGCCTAGTGTGCCCGAAATGAATTTCCGAACTTTTTAAGGCATGTTCGGAAAACGTGTGAGTAGGTTTTTGTAACTTTTGAACTGGTGCTAGAATTGACATCTGAGGGAACCATTGAACTTGCTGTGCCAATAATCACTTATTGATACTTTCACCTTGACTGTAGTAGGTCAAGGGTAGAAGATAGTTTTTTCAGTTTTTCATGGAACAAGAAAAATAAAATATTTAACATTTTATTTTTCTTTTGAAACCCCTCATTTTGAGTAATGGGGTTAGGGACCAGCTGAACTAAAAGCCCCCCATTTTTAATTCTAGTAATGGGGACTACCCTAAACCCTCTTAATGTGGGGAAGTATCTTGGAATCCTCCCATTTAATTGTGTCAATGCAATACAATTAATTGTTCAATTTAATTGTGTGAATGCAATACAATTAATTATGACATTTAATTGTGCCAATTTTAATTGTGCCAATGTAAATTAAATTGATAAACCTATTTTAATTTATAGAATCCTCATTTATTTGGGAAAATTTTTGTTGATAGGGAGGGTTGGAGAGAACTTTGGAGAAACTCTTTCTCCAACGAAGAAGGCCCCCTTCCATGAAGGACATACTTAAGAATCAAGAATGAGGACGACACACGTGCCCAACTTCGGAGGCCTGTTGTGGAAGTGACGACCATTGGAACCCTTATCACCTTCACTGACTATTTTTAGGACACCTCCAACAATAAATTTAGTTAAGTATTGTTTTTTGTTTACCCCTTTCCCTGTTCTAGATGTTCATCTTGATTTAACTACATTTATATTCTTCTTGATTCAAGAACAAATAAGCCACTGGCTACCACTCTAACATGGAGGGTGTGGGCTGAATGAACATGGCACAACCTCTCCACAACCATTGCAGAATTTTGATGGTCTTGAATCGAAGATGACATCGCTAGGTGAGTGCGGGAGCCTACAGAATGAAGAACGGGCCGTCGTGGCATTCCAGGTGACCTGAGGAATGTCGCTAGAAGGGCTCAAAAGTAGCGGCCAGCACCTCAGCCAGCCATAAAGACCTCAGGAGTGCAACCGCGCTGCCGGAGAAGGGTCATTTCCTATCAGCCATGATGGAGCATGGGTGGAGGTCGGTGCAGAGTTAGCCATCTGATGGTGATGGAGGCATCGGTCTGTGCCACCTAGAGTGTTGGGGCCACGGTGCTAGGCTGTGGCGGCCATGGAGGGGCGGCTGGCCCGCTGCTAACTGCCAATGATGGCGTGACACACAACCTCACTACATGGAGGAGGGATGGCTCTCAGTCCCGCCGCAACCTGAGCGAACTGCCCAGAAGGCCGGGTCGGACCCAGGGCAGGACCCAGGTCAGGCCGGGTCAACCCGAACCAAGTCGTGTCAACCCAGGAAGGGTCGGTCCGACCGGGTCGGACTGGACCCAGACCAGTTTCGATCTATTCTACTCTTTGATCCATATCTTGAGCTTCATGCATCTTTTTGAAAAACCTTCCACAGCACCAGAATCCTTGGATTTAGATAGACCTTTTGGTATACCACACTTGTGTTTTGGATAAATTTGAGTTATGGCAGGGTTGGATCGAACACGAATCCAATAGGGCCCTCAGGACTAAAAATCCAATAACTTATAGACCGGGCATCTGATTGATGCACTGTATGTTGTGTTGAGACTCCTATAATGTGGCAGTCCATTGGGATACTTATTTGTGGAACTTAGTGGAAATTGGAGTATCGACCTATTTCTTTAGTAGTGTATTCTCCCGGAATCAAGTGAACATAGTGTGCGAACTCTTTAGATGGCTGTAACATGAGAAAGGGATCCAATGAGGATTTGTGTTTTGGGATCCTACATGGGTATGTGTTTTAGAATCCTACATCAGACTGTGTTCTATTATCCCTCTTGGAAACACTCTAAAAATCCACGTGGGACTACTCTAGGTTCCTACGTGGGTCTGATGATCTTGGATCCTATGTGGGTATGATGATTTAGGATACTACATGGGTCTGCCTCTTAACAGAGTAAGATGATTCAGTAGTTACATCTAATCATCTTCACTATCGTACCTATGTTATACCTGGTGTGAGCTGAGTCTTTACCTTTGTGTAAATCTTATGTACGACATACCTTTGTGGTACTTACCTTCATTGTGATATCTTTTTGGTGTTCTTCTGTGTGGTGTTACCTAAGTGGTACATACCTTTGTGGTGTTAACTTCATGGTACTTACCATCATGGTGATACCTTTGTAGTATTCTTTTATTTGGAATTACCTTTGTGGTACTTACCTTTGTGGTAATTACCTTTGTGGTGTTACCTTCATGGTATTCTTTCCTTCATGGAACAGTTGTACTTAGGCTAAGGATTTGGGCCTTTAATTTCCACATAAATGAGATGGGTATACATGATAACTTAGGTATATGTATGGGAATATACATAAGTTGGTTTGTAAGATGTTTTCAAGTTTTTTAGCTTATCCTTTTTGGATTTTGTGAGACCTTTGAGGGTCTCGGGGTCCCTACTGAGTATCTTTATACTCACCCCTACACGGGCTATGCCTGAACCCTATTGTGTTTGGTGAAAATGATGGACATCACTAACTGAGGACAAGGGTACCAAGACTGGAGGTAGCTCGGAGGTGGACCTTAGATGGGGCATACCTCAGAGATGACTTTTTGAGTGCTATACCTACCCTTCAGGGAGGATCATTGGCTGGTGTTCACCGGAGCTTTCTAGTTTTCTTGTAATTTCTAGTTGGGCTAGTATTCTGGCCCCTTTTACATACTGTACACACTCTTTTTATGATACTGTTTCCCTATGTTTGTATATTTATGTGTTCTTTATTGAGTGTGTTTACATGATATAAAGGCAATGACTTTACGGTTTCAGGGAATACACCTTTTGGTACTAGTCACCAGCCCCTGGGCTATGGAAGGCGGTCTTGGGGTAGTCACAAGACGGGCCTTGAGGGATGGGTTGTGACAAATGCGTATCAGAGGAGTTAGTTCTACCATAGAACATTGGGCTATGATATTTTTAATGATAATAGTGTTAAGTGCAGTGAGTGTGGTTATAATTTCAGAGACTCCATTGTTGGTGTGGTGGCCGATGTATCCATACACCAGGACCCTGACTTCTGATTTCTGACTCAGTGTATGAAAACAATGATTGCGTGTGTGTTTCAAATAATTTTCCGAGTGATCTCTTTGATTTAGCTCATTAGGTATAAATTAATGACCGTGGAACACCTGTTTATTTTTGGAATGCCTCCACACTGATAGCCAACTAAGGTTTTGGATAAAGTACACAATGATAGCCCACTCAGTGACGAGGCCTCGGTACAGGGCCCTTTATCATTAGGGGAACTAGCTGAGGAAGTAGTGGTATGATTACCCATTGGGCCACTAATTACCCTATCCCCAGTAGTAGAGAGTGCATTCCTCATGAGTGTGTTTCATGAGATCCAGTGCCAGAGGCCACCCAGGTTCAGGGGTGGGACAAACACACAGGCGGTAGAGGATTGGCTAGAGCCCGTGGTGAGAGTCTTCTATCTGGTAGGGACACTAGTTGATATCATGGTTATCCTTGCCACTATCCTTCTATAAGAAGCAGTAGAAAGATGGTGGAGTTTGATTCTACAATTTTATAATGAGGTGAAACATCTCTAGGCAGAGTTTGAGAGCCTGTTTTAGGCAGATTTTGTCCTAACAACCCTTCATGCAGTGCGCATACAGAAGCTTCTTCATATGCTGCAAGGTAGCGTGACTGTGGCTCAGTACTCAGTGAGGTTCACTGAAATCTCATGCTACTACACTAATATGGTGTAGTACCCATTCATCATGGCCCGAACCATTGAGAAGGTACTTAGGAGGGAGATCATGACTTCGATGATTTCTCTCAGCATCCCAACACAGGCGGGGGTGTTAGAGCGAGCACTCTTAGTGGGGACTTTTTTTGCTGAGTAGTCACCTGCAGTGAGACCCACCATTGGGTATCACATAGTGAAGTATTCTTCTGTTGGAAGTAGATAGATTTCATAGAGGTTCAAGAGGACCATACGTATAGGTGGACAACCGCAGGATTCAAGGATGGTTGTGCAGGGCACCAGAGATAGAGCTAGTCATGTGAGGAGAAGGCAATGTTATGAATGCAGTGAGCATGGTCACATGGCTTGTGACTACTCGACCCACCCTGTGGATTATCAATAGATGGTAGAAAGACAGCCCATGCAGAGATAGAGGTTTGATTGAGGAGGTCTGTAGGGAGTAGGAAGATGTGGCAGAGGAGCTGGCTCTGTAGTTGGTGGTGGGAAACAATTCAAAAGGAAACTGCCACCACCACTAAGTGGTCCACCCCAACCACAAGGAAGAGGTGGAAAGGGGAGAGCTCATCTCCAATAAGCTGAGGCAAACGACCTTGAAGATCTGGAGATGATACAAGGTACAATCTGTGTCTACTCCACCTTAGCTACAGTACTTATAGACACAGATGCCGATCATTATTTTATTTCCACGGCCCACGATTGGGGCTTGGAGATTCCAGTGGAGATTTTGACTTGATCCTTATGACTAGAAACCCTTATAGGAGATGATTCTATTATTATACACTATTGTCGATAGTGTGAGCTTAATCTTTGATGCAAGAGCATCAGCTGGGATCTCCTAGTAGTCGCATTGTGGCCTTACGGCGTCATCTTGGGTATGGAATGGTTATCTACAATCCATGCTTAGATAGACTATATTAGGCACAAATTGTGGTGTTTCTTCACAGATGGGACTAGGTTTACCTTCATCTGTGAGAAGGGAGTGTTTGCAGTACATGATGGACTTACCTGAAGGAGAGTGCAGCTGGTCACTCATCAGATGGCTAGCCTTGCCCTCAGAGCGGTTGATTTGGAGAGTCCGATATATCCTATAGTGGTGGACCAGTTTATGGATGTCTTTCTTGATGATGTTCTAGGTCGAACCCCTCACAGAGAGGTGGAATTTTACATTGACTTGTACCCCAGCACAACACTGATATCTACAACAACATTTCAGATGGATCTGGCGGTGCTTCATGAGCGGCGGGTACAGTTAGAGGACTTACAAGTGAAGGGGTTCATCGGAACTAGTGTTTCACAATGGGTTGCCCCGATTTTGCTCTCTAAGAAGGAAGATGTGATCTTCAGACTTTTTTTTGACTATCGGTGCTGGAACAAGGTGATCGTGAAGAACAGGTTCCCACTCTTGGGGATTGACGACCTCTTTGATCAGCTAAAGGTAGCATAGTGGTTACCAAAGATTTACCTTAGATCAGGCTATCACCATCTCAGAGTACAAGATGAGGATGTGTAGAAGATGGGGTTAAGATTTCGATAAAGATATTATGAGTTCTTGGTCATGCCGTTCAATGTGACCAATGCTCCAGCAATGTTCATGGGACTCATGAATAGGATCTTCCAGCCATACCTTGATCACTATGTAGTAGTCTTCATCGACAACATTCCGATCTACTCAACTACTGAGGAGGAGCATGCTTATCATTTGAAAATAGTTCTGGACACACTCTGAGAACACGGGATTTATAATAAGCTCTCGATGTGCCAGTTATAGATCTAAGAGGTTCACATTCTGGGACATGTCATCTTAGAGGCTGAAGTTGTGGTGGATCTAGCAAAGATTGAGGTGGAACTTTCACGGAAGCTATTACGGAGTGTGATGAAGGTACGATAATTCATGGGTTTGGCCGGATACTACCAGAGATTTGTGCCAGATTTTCTCCTGGGTTGCAGCACCTTTATCAGCATTGAAGAAGAAAGGGAAACCCTACGTGTGGTCGGAGAGATGCTAGCGGAGTTTTTAGGAGCTGAGGCAGAAGATGACTAGTCCCCCCATCTTGAGGCTTCCAGAGGAGGGCGTTGGGTATGTAGTATACTGCGACACATCAGGGACCGAGCTTGAATGTATTCTGATGTAGGAGTGAGCAGTGATCGTGTATGGACATCGATAGCTGAGACAACATGATCAGAACTACGCTTCCCATGACCTTAAGTTAGCAGTAGTGGTGTCTGCCTTGAAGATTTGGTGACATTACTTGATGTGAGAACATTTTACAATCTACCCCGACCACAAGAGCCTCAAGTATATCTTTTCTTAGAAGGCCCTAAACCAGTGTCAATGATGTTGGTTTGAGTTCCTCCAGGACTATGAATTCAAGATATTCTATACTCCTGGGAAGGGGATCATTGTAGAAGATGCACTCAGTAGGAGATCTGGTATACAGATGCTAGGTGAGGTGACATAGCAACTGACCAATTTAAGGATATTCATTGTGGAATTAGACAGAGTACCTTTTCTGTAGTGTCGTATAGTTACACCTCCACTTCTTTAGCAAGTTAGGGAGGCACCACGTGGGGACACTAACTGCAAGGCTCGATGTGCTCAAATATCCACAGGACAAGAACTTGATGGATTTTATGAAGGTGGAGAGCACATCATAATTTTCAATGGACGTACCATGGTACCAGTGTCACATTAGGAGGACATGTTGGGGGAGTTCCACACATCCCCTCTAACAGATCAACTAGGAGTGGTGAAGTTGTATAATGATCTCTGACGACAACAATGGTGGCTTGGAATGAAGAAAGAAGTAGCAGAGTTTGTCTGTTGGTGCCTCACATGCCAGTAAGTGAAGGCGAAGCATCACGTACCAATATGTTTTGTACAAAATTTAGAATTTCTATAGTGGAAGTGAATTGGAATATCCATGGACTTAATGATAGGACATCCACATACATCCAGGGGCCATGATTCTATTTGGGTGATCATCGACCAACTCACCATGTTGGCCCAATTCGTACCGATCAGAGATCAGAGTTCAGTAGAGATCTTGTGATGCCTCCATTTTCTAGATATTGAGAGACTACATGGAGTACCCTTGACGATTTTCTCCGATTGTGACGCACATTTCACTTCTCAGTTACGGAAGCAGTTGTAGGAAGCTTTCGGGATGTATCTTCATTTGAGCACCACCTTTCATCCTCAAATGGATGGCCAGACTAAGCAGACCATTCAGACCCTCAAAAACATGTTGTGTGCTTCTGTCCTAAACATATGTCGCATCTGGTAGGATCACTTTACCTTGGTGGAGGTTTCTTACAAAAACACCTATCACTCCACCATTGGTATGACACATTTCGAGGCATTTTACGACCGACCATATAGATCACCTTTCTGCGGGACTGACCCAGAAGAGTCAACACTCATGGGACCAGATATGGTATGTGCTACCACAGAGAAGGCACAAATCATCTAGGAGAGGATGAATAGAGCACAGAGCTAGAAGAAGTCTTATGATGACTAGAGACAGAGACCTCTGGTGTTTGGGGATGGTCGTCACATCATTCTATGGGTCCCACCCCGATGAGGTTTGTATAGATTTTACTAGGGAAGAAATTTATCTCTAAGGTTCATAGGACCCTTTACAGTCCTCAGTAGTGTTGGAGAGGTGGCTTGCCACATAGCTCTTCCAACTTAGCTACACCGGGTGCATGACGTTTTCCATGTATCCTAGCTGAATACCCACGTGAAGGAAAATTCACACATCAATGACCACAATGAGATGGACATCAACGATGGGGTGATATTTACGAAGGTTCTAGTGGAGATTGAGGATTGACCAGGGAGGTTCCTTCATGGGTGGTTGAAAACTTTGGTGCGTGTACATTGGAAACATAGGAACCTCCAAGAGAGTACACGGGAGCCAGAGGATCAGATTCATGCTCAGTACCCCCCACTTTCTTTCCTAGTTTTTGTAATGTGGATTTCAAGGATGTAAAGCCCAGAGGTGGGGTGAATGTAAAGACCCAGATATTCCATGTCATTATTTTTAATTATATGGGAATTTTACGAGTCTGCAAAAAAATTGACGGCGCGTGATTCCAAGGCCCTATGTGCCTAGAATAAATTTTTGAACATTTTTTTAGGTACGTTCTGTAATCATGCGAGCAGGTTTTTGTAACTTTTGAACTATTTCTCTAAATTGAAATATAAGGGCATCGATGAACTCGCAGAGCTGATATTCGCTTATAGAGACTTTCAAATCGACATTAGTAGGTCATGGGTTGAAGATAGTTTTTTTATTTTTTCATGGAAGAAGAAAAGTAAAATATTTAACATTTTATGTTTCTTTTGAAACCCATCCTTTTGAGTAATGGGGGTTGGGACCACCCATACTAGAAAACACCAATTTTGAATTCTAGTGGTGGGGATCACCCGAACCCCTCTTTAAAGTGTGGAATTTTTTTTCAGAATCCTCCCTTTTAATTATGTCAATTAAATATAATTAATTTTTCAATTTAATTGTGCCAATACAATACAACTAATTCTTCCAACATTAATTGTTCCAATGTAAATTAAATTGATAAATAAAATTAATTTGTCAGCTCCACCTTTCCTTGGGGAAATCATTTGAAAAATGGAGGCTTGGGGATAAATTTGGAGAAACTATTTCTCCAATGAAGAACACCCTATCCAATGAAGAACATACTTTGGAATCAAGAATGAAGATGATGCACGAGCCCGACTTCGGATGTGTGTTATGGTAGCAATGATCATTGGAAACCTCATCCCCTTCACCGACTTCTTCTTGTGTCACCTATAATAATCAATTGAAGTAGGGATTATTGTTTGTTTACCCCTTCCCCATTATCGTCTTTCATATTGATTTATGAACATTTATATTCTTCTTGATTCATGGACAAATAATCTACTAGATACTCCTCTAATGTAGAGGGTGAGAGCCGATCAAACACGACCTGACCTCTCCGCAAACTTTGTGAATTTTAATGGTCTTTAATTGATAGAGACATCCCGAGGTGAGTGCGTGAGTATATGAAATGAAGAATGGGCCACTAGGGCACACCCGGTGACCAGAGAAACATCGCCGGAAGGGCTTGGAAGAGGCGTCCGGCACCCCGTCCTACTGCGAAGATGGTGGCGGAGCGACTATGTCAATGGATAAGGGCCACGGTCCGTCAGTCGTAGTAGAGAAAGGGTGGTGGATTGTACATGATCAACCGCGTGATAATGCTGGATGCGCGCTTCCACAAAACCAGGCGTGCAGGGGCCGCGGTGACGACAGAGGGGCAGCCAGATCACTACGAGCTTCCGGTGATGGTGCAACCCATGACCATGCCAAGAGGAGGAGGGCTCGCCATCTGGCCAGCCATGAGCTGAGTAGACCTCCATCGTGGGTCGGGACAGGTCAGACTAGACCTGGACCAGTTTCGACCCATTCCACTCTTTTGGCCATATCATGAGCTTCAGGAATCCATTTGACAAACAATCTACGATGCCAAAATACTAGGATCAAGACAGTCCTTTTGAAAAATTGTATCAGGTTGTTTGATCCAAAAGCTTGTTTTAGATAAGTGGTATCTTATTGTTCCTTTTCATGTAGAAAAATTAGTCATCAGTTTTTGTAGTTTTGGAGTTGAAATACATTCTTCTCTATTCCTTGGGTTACCATATTAGAAAGGTGTAAGATTTTATGTACTTGAAATTTTTATCATAAAAAGATGTTTCAACCATTTATGCTAAACTTAATGATACAAAGGAGTTGGGAACATATGTTTTTTGGAGATACTTATAGGATTTTGGAATCTTATTTTCATGGTATTTTCCAATTAGATGAGCAGAACATGTACTATAGAGTAATGGATTCACCATAAGATTTCATATTTCATTTAGAGAAATGATTTATGAATTTTTTAATTGTGTTGATTTTTTAATAATATAGATTTTTTTTCAATCTAAAGACTTTGAAAAGAGTATAGTTGATGTATTTTTAAAATGGGTTGATTTCCAAAAACAATGTTGAATGTTTTAAAAAATGGTTGATGATTCAAATCAATGTTGTGATAGTTTATCTGCTAGAATTTGAAATGGTAAGCCATCAGTTGCAAGTGAGTGAGACTTACTGAGTTTTTTTAGTTAAAAAAATGTCTCTTATTTGGTGTTGTAGAAACCAACTAGAAGAAGTTGTGGAGAGTGTGGTTTCATATGAACTATAGGTGAACAAAGATCTATTTCATAGTATCATTGAATCATTCCAAGATTTGGACACCGAGAACCAACAATATGAGCTATGGAATGTGGATCATTCCATCCAAATCATGAGTCATAATCCACAAATCTTCTATAGTAATTCTGAACATGAAAAGGCAGAGGTGTGGATGAACATGATGAATCCTATCTTCAATTGGATAGCATATCATCATAGTTAAATGTAAATATGGAGACTTATACTCTCTTGAATATAGAATGAAAGTGGTGTGATCTAGTAGTGTAGGATAAACTAGATCAAGATCTTAGTTGGAGGATTTTGAAGAATTTTTTAACAAACATTTCCATCATCCAATGATATTGATCAAGAGAATGGTGGAATTCTTCATCTTGAAGCAATAAAATAATTCTATCATAGAGTATGTGGCTAAATTCATCTATTTAGTGCACTTCATATTAGAAGTCATGACAATTGTGGCCTTGAAGGCCCATATCATTTAATCAGGGCTAAGACATGAGACTCACTCAAATATTGTGGTACTCTTTATTAGCTATTATAAAGAGATGCAGAACATAGTGATAATAGTTGAACATGATATCTTAGGATCTTTATGAGGATGATGAATAATTATTTCTATGGGAAATGGTGGTAACTAAAATCTGAGGTGCAATAGGAATAAGGGCATCTATTTACATGGTGGGAGTAGGACTCAAAATCAGATGGTTGGATTAGTGAACATTCCTACATGACCAAAGAGACAAGTGGGATGTTTCCAATGTGGTTCCATTGACCACATGAAGTGAAAATGTTCATCACAACCTATATAATTTTATTATTTATTCAAGATGGGGCATCTTAAGAAATATTATTTCTATGCTCCTAGAGAAGGTGATCGAGACACTTCATTGGCATCGTAATAATCTTATGATTCGACCAAAAGAGGGAAGCTAAATGTGACTCATTAGTTGAAAAGAGATATCCATGGAGATTCTCAGAACACCATGACTCCTCATTAAGGTAAATCTCCCCAATTCCGCAAGGAGAGGAGTATAGAGATAGATAAATTTTATAGAGATGTAGAAATGATTTTAGATGATTATACTAGACTATATACATCGAGAGGTATGATTTTATTGATTTATACTCTTATGAAAGTCTTATTTGATACTGGTGCATCTCATTCCTTCATTTCTTATCACGCAGTTGATTTTATAAGTTTAAAACATACGATTGTGCCTTATGTGAATAAACTTCAAACTCCTCATGGTGAAAGAGAATATTGAGCCTTTGTGTGTAGAGTGTTATATATAATTATTAATGGATCTGAGCATAAGTGGGACCTATCAGTGGTATACAGAGATGAATTTGATGTAAACCTACATATGGATTGTTGAAAACATTCAAGGAACACATCTAATATTATAGAAGAATGGTTAGCTTGAAAACTTTTGATGACATTGAGAATCCCATTAGAGGAAAAATGGTTTTAAAGACATGTGAAATGGGTTTGTTGGCACTAGTAGAGGGAAAAATATCTTACAAGTTGGGAATGCTGAATTTATAATTGATAAAAGATATCCAAGAAAATTGTTTTCCTGTATTCATGGATAAAATTTTATATGTATTTCCCTAGAACTTCTTAAGGTTACCACCTAAAAGGGAAGTGGAGTTTACGAATTATCTCCTTCTTGGGACAAGTCCAAATTACCTTCCATATTATAGAATGGTGGAAATAGAATTATTGGAATTGAAAGGGTATTTGGAGGAGAAAAAATGAAAAGGTTTCCTTCTTCCGAGTTAGTCTTTGTGGCCAACAACATTCTTGTTAATGAAGAAAGAAGATGGAACTCTAAGGCTATGTGTAGATTTTATTGAGCTTAACTATGATAAGATTGAGAATCTATATCCACTTCCACACATTGATGATATGTTCGACCAATTGATAGGGTCCCAATGGTTTACTAAAATCGAATTGTTATCAAGATATCTCAAATTTTGAGTTCAAAAAGAGGATATTAAAAATACACCTTTCAGAAGTAGATATGGACACTATGAATATTTATTCATTCCTTTTGGGGTTAAAAATGCACCATAAGTCATTATGGAATTTATTAATCACATATTTTAGAGATATTTGGATTCGTTATTTGTGGATTTTGTTGATGATATATTGATGTATTCAAGGACAAAGGATGAGCATGAGAAATAATTAGTGACAGTGATAGGATTATAGAGGGACCAATGTTGGTATTCCAAATTGTCAAAATACAATTTATGGATATGAGAGGTATGATTTATCATCTATGTAATTTCTAAAAAAGGTTTCTTGGTGGATCATCAAAATATAAAAGCTATTATCTCGCTGAAATTTCAAAATAATGTCATTGAGATATGATGTTTTGTTGTTCAAGATGGTTATTACTAACACATTGTGCATGAATTATCATGACTAGCCTCTCTAATGATAGCTATGACAAAGAAGAATCCTCCATTATAATGGACTGAGGAATTCCATAAGACTTTTCAATAGTTGAAAGTTCATCTTAAATCATCACCAATCTTGATTTTTCTATAATGATGAAACTAGAATGTTTTTTATTTTGATGCTTAGGGATCTGGGATGGGAGGTGTTCTCTTGTTGGGAGACTATGTGGTTGCTTATGGTTTAAGGTAGTTGAGAGTGAATGAGAAGAATTTACCAATACACGATTTGGAGTTAGTTGCAGTTGTCCATGCCTTGATGTCATGGTGTTATTATCTCTATGGAGAGAAGTGTATTGTGTTTACGGATCATAAGATATTGAAACACGTTTTATCATAATAAAATTTGAATATGAGAAAACTGTGAAGGATGGTGTATTTTTGGATGTTTGAGTTTGACTTGATGTATACACTGGGTAATGGTAATATTGTTGTAGATGCATTATGTAGAAACTCATATGCCTAGTTGAAAAAATAAGCTTCATATTAGTGGAAGTTGATGTCCGTCCTAGCCAACATGAATGTGGAATGTGATGAATGAGGTGATGTTGTGGGTTTTTTTTTCAGTTTCTAGGGTTCCTGATATGGTGAATATGGATATATAGACACAAAATCCTAATGAATAATGTTTGTTTATGAGTTAAAAACTCAATGGTGGGGTGACCATTGAGAGCTCGAAACATGATTGTAGTTCAATGTTTTGTTTGATAGATCGGATGGTCATACCTATAGTTCCTATGGAGAAAATTCATCATGACTAACACCATTCCAGATGGGATGTTAATCTGAGAATACATAGGATGCATAAGGCATTGCAAGCACAGTTTTGGTAGATTGAAATAAAAAGAAAACTGGATAAGTTTGTCTCAAGGTGCTTTAATTGTCTAGAAGTTAAGGTAGCTCATCAATGACCAATGGGTATGTTGCAGTCTTTACATACCACAATGTGTAAATATGGGAAGATAAGGATGGATTTTATTACATGTCTCCCAAGAATGGTTTAGAAACACGATTCCATATGTGTGATAGTGTATCGACTCAAAAAAGTCGGCCAATTTCATCCCAATTCATGAAACTCATATGGTGGAGGATATATCAAAAATAAATAACCAAGAAGTGGTGAAGAGACATGGAATAATAGTTTCAATAGTCTCAAATAGAGATCCAAGGTTCTTGTCTTATTTTTTGAAATCCTTACTGAAATCCCTTGGGACTCGGTTGAATATGAGTAGGATGTATCATCCTCATACGGATGGAAAATATGAAAGGATGATACAATCATTAGAAGACATGTTTCAAGCTTGAGTAATGGATTTTTGTGGCTCATGGGAAGAGAATATATCATTAGTGGTGTTATCTTATTAAAACATTTACAAAACCGGGATACATGTGGCTTCTTTTTATGAATTGTATGGGCATCCATGTTGTTGTTCACTTTGTTGGATGGAAATAGGTGAGGCTTCACTAGTTATTCCATGTTTTGACCATGAAATGATGTAGAAGATTATGTTGATCAAAAAAAGGGAGGAGATGGCCCATATTCATCAAAAATCATATACAGATCATTGACAAAGACCATTTTCATTCATGGTGAGTGATCATGTGTTCTTGAGGATCTCTCTAAGGCTTGTACATCATCATTTTGGGAAGGAGGGAAAGTTATATTCTCCATATATTGTCCCTTTAGAGATACTAGAATGGGTTGGAGAGGTGGATTATAAGTTTTCATTCCCACCACTGATTAGTGTGGTGCATAATGCGCTCTATGTATCATAGCTGAAAAAGTTTCATTATGATCCTGGCCATGAGATCTGATGGAATCACATTTAGCTAGATCTGGATGCCTCATTTGTACATATTTTAGTGTAGATTGTGTATAATCAAGAGAATGTGTTTCATTTAAAAATAATAGGTCTTTTGTGGGTTTTTTGGAAGCATGGTCAGATTCATCAAGATTATAGGAAATGTGGGATGGAAATAAAAGAGTAATGACAAGAACTTTTTGGGGGAAATGATGGTTTTCAGCCTCTTGAGGAAAAAAAACCAATGGTGGGGAGAATGTAGTACCTCCATTTTCTGGTATGTAACCCTCACATTGTTATTTTTCTATTTATAATGTGTAAGGATAAAGTATTAGAGAGTTGGGTGAACATTCAATATGTTTTAGTGCAAAATGGGATGTGCATGGGCTATTCACAGTTTGTTTAAACTATGTAGAAATCCAAGAAGAAATTGTGCACAATAGTTGTTTTGAGGAAGTATCTTCAGTATGGTGTATGCATGGACAGGGAGATCATGTGAGGATTCTGTAAAAGGTCTTCCTTAAGGTAGTTTTTAATGCAATATTAGTACATGGTTTGTCTAAGCATGTGAACTAACCATGTGAAGAGTCAAAATTAGATCCTAAAAATAGGATCTCACTCGTTTTACCTCTAACTCCCAATTTTTTCTCTTATGAATCTCTAACATGGGATTCTTCTCCATTTATGGTAGGATAACCTTTTACAAGTGATTTATAATCAATCCAGATCCCTACATTGTCATTTTCAAGCCTGGTTCTTTTGGTAAGTTCCATTTTTCATTATTCTTGTCACATTTTCTTAGGTCTACTTAGTTCAACAAATCATATCATTCTCAGTTTCATATATCTATTCCCATTACGGGGAGATCTAGGATTATGGATTCCAAATATGATAATATTTTTTCTTTTTGGTAGAATAAGGGATCTAAGGTTGTTTATTGGAGAATAAATCCAATTTTATGGAGTGTTCTTTGTTTGTTTTCTGTTTTCTTTAAAAAACTTTAAGCTGGTGGACTAAAATCTCAACTACTTTTTTTAGAACTAATTTTAAATCTTTCAATTTGAATATCATAGGTTGGAATTATTATAAATTGTTTGTTTAGAAATTTTTGGAAACCTTCTTTAGTGGTTGTTTGGTAAATTGAGGAATTATAGAATATTAGTGTTCTTGAATAAAGTGATTTGATTAATAATTTTTAAATGATGAATTTAAAATGGTATTTTTCTATATTTTTGAGAAAATCTTTGTCTAAGGTGTTTACAATGAATATAATGGTTTTATTGAAATGAATTGGGAGTTTAGAATGGACTTGATTAAATAGATTTAAATCAATTAATGGGTTTATTGAAATAGATATTTGAAATGGTTTTGACATAATAGTGGTCTTTGTGTTTATCAAATTTTTGAGGCCTAGTTGGATTAGGACATTTTGATTAGTGAAAAATTTTTAATGGAACATTGGGTATAATAATCATTTGATAACCTGAAAGACCAATGAGAGATAAATCATGTGTGTAGAATTGTCATACTAAAGCATGCATGGTTGGATGTGTGAAAAAGTGGAATGGAATGGTCACACCTAAATGTTAGTGAGAAATAGTTTTGAAAACTTGTTTGGTTATTATTTTGGATATATGAATTATAAGAAATTTTTAGAAACAACACTTGTGGACTTTGGGTTTTAAATTGTTTTGGAACACGTTTATATTTACTTATAAACAAATTTTGGATGTTTTTTTATAAAAACTATTTTATATAAATACTACTAACATTTATATCCTAGTTTCATGATAGGGAAGTAATTTCGTAAATACAATTATGTTTTATACTCACACCTATTTTGGAACATTTATGATTTTGTAGATGTTATCTTTTAAGACATGGGAAAAGGTAAAGTATCACATGTATTTAGCACCGCCTCATGATTCATGGGCTGTTTGGTGATGTTTTAGAATGGGGCTATGGATCATGGAGTATTGTCGTAATCTTGGACTCTTTAGTTGTTCTTCCACTATAGCATACATTGGTGTGGTTTTGTTTAGAATATGATGGTAGAGTTGTCTTGTTTTGAACACAAATCATATTGTGGTTGTTTAGTTATGGTTTTTTGGTTATTGGTTTAATTTTTAAAAGGTAAATCATCCCCCAATATATTTTGAAACCATTATACATTTACTTATTGACTTTGGTGCCTTGGGGATGTCTCTTAAGGATATGTAATGATTCATTGTATTCTCAAGCGAATGACAACAAGTGGGTCATTATAGTACCTATCCTTAAAAATTATTTACTATGAATAAATTAAAAATATTATTACATGTTATAATATAATTTAATTCATTGATGACACAACATCATTTATGTGTGAGGGAGGGAACCTTTGTATTATATGATTTTCACTTTTTTTCTTTCTAAATATTCTAATTTTTTTTCAATTATTTTTCTATTTTTTTCAATTTTATGTGTTTTTGAAACACATGTTTTCAAAGGATTATATTATAAATTATTTAAACTAATTTAAGTGAGTTTACCAATTTATTCCATGAAATTTAGATTAAATACATACAGAAAATGTCTTTGATTCATGTTCAGATCACCATATATCTCATAAAAAGTACATTGATTTTGGAATCACTTGCCACATCTCATTATCTTTATCATCATGTGAGGTTTATAAAACCATTTTTATATTCTTTAAATTCACCAAACATATTTATAGAACCAATCCATTCTTTATTTAACCGTAATTTTATTTATTATTGTCAAAACATTAGGGGTTGAGTTACTTATGTTTTAAATGATGGGGTAATATCTTTGGTTTTGAAGCCTTATTTAAAAAAATTCCTTTTTATTCTACCCTTAATTATATATTAAATATTTTTATCACTTAAAATCAATCAATAACCTATTAGGTTAGATGCATTTTTAGCCAATTTTCACTATATAAGCAAATATTGAAGTGAAATTTCATGATCCAACTGAAATAATTCATGGGGTAAGCAGTCATGAGATGTGATACCTTATTTTGTCTCCGTTTTGTGGAAAATAAAATGTTGAAGATGTGTTTTTGAAAAACTAAAAAACCTTTCTTTCGAGTTTTTTGACTTTATAGAGCTTTCATGGTAAAATAAATTGTGCCTTTCTGGTGGTTTCAAAGGAGAAAGATAATTGTACATATCTGGAGTTTTCATGAAAAAATATGTTTGATAAGATTGAAATTTATTCTACTAAATTGATGAATAGTGTACATTTTCCTTGATTTTCATGAATATGGAGATGATTTGTTATTATGGTAATTAATAATGATACCATACCAAAATGAAAATTATAATATTGAAATTTTCATTGAAAAGGATCTGTGTCCTCTTCATTTGGCCTCAGAATTTTAAACAACTAAATCCAACCCAAAAAAATAAACAAAACAACCCTACAAATTCCTCAATATAATGACATGTCCTTGACTCATTTTAGGTGGGGATGTTGTAATTTACCAAGACAATGATGTACATTTAATGAGTTTATATGAGAATAACATTATTGAAAATTGGTATTTTTGAGATGAGAGAAAATTCATGTGAGGTCGGAGCTTTGTGTTGAGGTGGAAGGAGTGAAAAGGAAATATATTACATGATCTGAATGGAGAACATGAAATAATGGTTTTTGATGATGCATGATATATTTTGTTTCTTGTATTCAAATTAGTATATCCCATGTTTATGTGTTTTGAATTTTTATTTATTTTATTTTGATGCTTACTTATTGAGGAGTCCAAGTGCTATGTGTGGGGGAATTGATAGAGCTAATATTTTCATTATATTTAATTTTTATTTCAATTATTTAATCACTTCATATTAATAATTTTGAGTAGATTTTCATAATTTCAGTATACTTGGAGTATTTTTTTTTCAAAAACCTCTGAATTTTTCAAATCCATGAAAATAAATAGTTTTTTTGCCTCCTATATATTTCTAGAATAAAATTTACCAGTTTGAACCAATATAAGTGATTATTTTTTGTACATTTAATTGGTTAATGAAAAAGAAATTTTCTTCTAGTCCAAGAGATAATTTGAAATATAATACCCAAGAAAAATCAATTAAATATAAAAATGTTTCTGGCTGATAGAATGGACCCCACCGTAGTAATTGTGTAATATATCATCACAGAGACATCCAAATGTGGTGATTATTGTTTAATTTGAAATAGATCTATAATAATCATGTGCACATTAAATTTCATTGATAATTTTGTAAATTAATTTATAAATTTTTAATTCCAAATTGGATGGATTTGAAGGGTATACTCATCTTTAAAAAGTTTTTTTTAGTAAGTTTGGGAAAATGTTTTTGAAACATGTCAATATAAGCTGGTATTTGATAAAATAATGAAAAATAGATAGTGTAGCATATTTTATAAAGATAACCTTCCATGATTCAAAAATTAAATATGGTAATTAAACTCAACCTTTTGATGAATATAATCTTGAGTAAAAGTTTTCCACCCCTCAACTGTATAAATATATGCACCCACTTCTATTCAAAATGGATGATAAAGGTGAAATATTGTATACACTATATAATTTTATCCTTTAAGTGAAGTTTATTTTCTAATTTTTCTTTTCGTAGTTTTACAATGCTATCTTCTTCTCCGTTCAAATATATTACCCTTCACATGGTAGGGTAAGACTTTTAAGTGTTCAAGGAAGGGGGAGTTATCATTTTGTAACTTTAGAATCATGTACTTTAATTTAAAACTATATTTTCCAATTGAATATTTTTTTATTTTACCTGTTTTCCAATTATATTAATGCAATCATATTTTTGGATTTTGTTTAATTCAATGTTTATATCTTTGTTTGGATATCTCTAAACTCTATCTACATAGGGTAGTTAGTCTTGATTGAGAAAATTGTAATAGTTGGTGAGTGTCTTGGGATTTTTGGAATGTGTGTGGAATAAGTGAAATTATTTAAAATTTATAATTGATAAAATTTCTTGATCAGGACCTAATATAAGTATTTTTTTAATGGTTTATGAATTTTCATGCACATTGGTGTGGTTTCTATTGCTTTGTTTAACTAAGGGTGATTGGAAACTCGATTGTGGAATTTTTCATTTACCATTAAATATAATGAGAGGGATAATAAAATTAATTACTATGATGACATTAAAAAATGTGATCCTACATGAACCCCATCAATCTCTTTATCAATGTGTGTTAAAACATTACTTTTTCCTTCTTTCCAATTAGAATCATACAATTTAAAAAACAACCTTCAATTTATTCTCTAATTTCAAATGAAAAATGTGATTTTTGTGAACTCCACTTTGGAGGAAACATTGGTTAACCACATTAATGAAATTTTAACATAGTAAAAAGTTGATTCTGTAAAACCCCATGATAGGCCCATGTCAAAAAATGGCACCATTTCTAGGAAGAAGTGTCAACAATTTAATTGTAAAATTTTTATTTTATTTCATTAAATGAAAATATAAAATTAAATTTACTTATACATAATGTATTAAATTTTTTATTGTTGTTAATTGATTTAATATTTATAGGTGAAACAATAATTTAAAAAAATTATAAGTATATTGATTCTTTACTGTAAAGTATTAGTCAAATAATGAAAAAACAAGGGAGAAAAATAGAGTGGTTAAATGAATAGGTACATGCATCCCAAGAGTAGCAGCTATAGTTGGAACAAGTACAAGAACCCTAAAAAGTGGTGGAAGAAGTATCCCCACATATATTTCTAGTTAAAGAACCATTGGATGCATCGATAAAATTAAAATAAGATCCATTCATCCCAGACCAATTAGTTCTGGATGAGATTCATATTGATGATTTTCTTGGTGAAGTATGCCCAGAGATCTAAAAGGTATGGATGAATTATAAAATGGGCATGAGGAACAAATTTATCCTCATATTCCTTACAAAGTATAAGAAACATCACCATTTAAGGAAACCACCCCAAATGTAGTGGAATTTTAAGGCAATTATGAAGATCCTAACTACCTTCCTCTATCTAGTAAAACTCAACTACAAGAGGAATGTCCCATTAAAGATGCAATTGAATCTGTACAAACTCAAGGAGATGATCTTTTCATAATCTCACTATCATCAATATTTTTTGAAAAAAAAATTTGTATAATATCTAATTGTTTTAAATTTTTGGATTCAGACAACACTTGTATTTCCTTGGGGGATGATAAAGAAGAAAATGAAGATGTGTCTGTAAAAGAATATATGGATCTCTCTAAAATTATTAAACACTTATTAAATGGTGTTCATGAAGATACCAATGTTGATTTTACGAAGGGAAAAAAAGATACCAGATTCGTATAATGAAAGGTAATATTTTGATATAGATTCCTCTTTTTTTATTTTCTTTTTCAAATAGAATTATACTCTTAATTTTTCTGTGATTATTTTATTGAAAAATCATACCTTAAGGAACCACTTGATAATGAAGAAGAGATTGTGAAAGTGGAAACCAAGAAAGGGGACGACTCATTCTCTGTCCTAAACCCACCATGAAATAAGAATAACATTTTCATGGGGTAATATTTTCATACTCTATCCAATTAGTTATAAATAAATAGAAATAAATGAAAGATTTTAAAAATGGGTTCAGTTAGTTCATGTTAAAGAAACTCGATCCACCATCATATTGGGGATAATCAAATGGAACTGTCTATTTGGAGGTAATGAAAACTCATGTCTCACTAGGGGGATTAAACCATGATATATCATTCAATTTTAAATATATTTTTGTTTTTATTTTCTATTAATAATTTTATTATACTTTCCACTGTTCTTTTTTATGTGGGCTTTTAGTGTGGATTGATTTGGAGATTATCTCAATGTTGCACCACCAATAAGCTAGGTTGTACCTCTCCATGAAACTTATTTGTGGGAAATCAGTTAAAAAAAATATTGCCACATGTTAAATTCCAATTATATTCATTAATTAAAACACATCATTTAAGTTGGGTGTAGGGAATATTTGTTTTTTTATATTTTATATTTTTTTTCAATTTATAAAAATGTGTGCTGTTTTCTAATTTTTGTGCGTTTATTTTTCACCCCTTTTGTGTTTTTTAAACTTTTTTTCCCTTCAATGATTATATTTACCATTTTTTAAACCCATTTAAATGAGTGAAACAATTTATTACTTGAAACTGAGCTTAAATTAATATTGAAAATGACTTATTTCCAATTTAAATATTTGGGAATTTCCTAAAAAGTACTCTGATTTTTGAATCCCATCCCATGTCAAACTATTCATATCACTAAAGTCACATTCTTCTGAGGCTTATAAACCATTTTATTCATATTCTTTACATTAAAATCACTTCTTGAGATAACCAAACAATGATATAATTAACAATAATTTTATTTTTTCTAGTCGAAACATGTGTGCTTAAGGTATGTTTATTTTAAATGATTGAAGAATATCTTCTGTTTTGAATCCCCCTTTTCAAAATTATTTTTTCATTCTATCTATAAATGTACATTTAATCATTATATACCTTAGATTTAATGAATAAACTATTAAGTTAGCAACATTACATTACAATTTTCCTAATACAACCTTCTCTTGAAGTGAAATTGCATAATCTAGTTTAAATAAAGAGTGAGAGAAGATATCTTGGGTCGTGCTACCTTATTTGGAAAATAAAATTGGTTGGAAAATAACATTTTTATGATATTTTATTACTACTAAAAAAAATCATCATGTTAGAAGATGTGCCATTCGGGAGCATTTATAATAAAAGAAGTTTTTCATTTCTGTATCTTTAAATAGATATTGAAATATGTTCCTATCTGAATATTTCATAAAAATTAATTTTGATAATATTGAAATTTTCTCCACTAGAATGATAAAAGGTGTGCGATTTCCTCTTTTCATGATTATGAGGCTTATTTTCCAGTTTGGAAAGTGTGGAGGAGACCATAATTGATTGAAAATTATAATCTCACAATTGTTTTTAAAATGATCCATGCCCTCATCATTTAGCCTTAGAAATTATGAAATCAAAATATTACCAACTGAAACCCATAGAATAACCTTATGAAGACCTCATGATAAATACATGTCCTTAACTCATGTCGAGGGGAGATATAAGAATTTTCAAACCTATAATGACCCTTTAATGAGTTTGGATGAGAAACAAATTAGTGAAAATTTACATTTTTGAGATGAGAGAAAATTCATGTGAGGTAGGTGCTTTGTGTACATGTGAGGAGAAATAAATAGGAGATATATTTAATTATATTAATGGATAACAAGTATTTTTTTGAGGACTCATGATATCTTTTATTACTTTTTGTTAAATTGGTGGATCTCAATAGTATTTGTTTTGAATTTTCTATGATTTGATGTTGAGGCTTAATTGTATAGGATTACAAGTTCTATGTGTTTGGGAATAGATAGAGCTAATAGTTTCATTAATTTTAATTCTTATTGAGCTATTTCTCCCCTTCAGATTAATAAATTTGAGCTCAATTTGGTCATTTTAATATATTTGGTGAGTTTTGGTCTGAAATATTATAATTTTTTAATCCTAGAAAATTAGTAATTTTCTATCACTTCTGTAGTTTGAGAATATAATTTACAGTTTTGATCCAATTAATGTTATTATTTATCTAGGATTACTTTTTTCATGGGATTCAAAATTTTCTTCTTTACCTAGAGACAATAAAAATTAATCTAGCCCAAAAAAATCTATCAATTGGAAAAAGGATTCTAGCTGACAGAATAGATCCCAACTAAGTATTTGAGGTTTATCTAGGCCTAAAGACATACAAATTAAGTGATTCAGGATATATTTGAAATAGTAATCCAAGAAACATTCCAAAAATAAATATTATTGATTATTTCATTAATTAATTAATACATTTAATGGGGAAAATTGTGGGGATTTGAAGAGTCTCCTCTGCCAGAAAACATTTTCTTTACAAATTTGGGATAAGGATTTAGATTCATGTCCAAATTATATGAAATTTTAATGGAGAATGTAAAATAAATATCATAACAACATTAATTCGAACCCCTTTCTAATATTCATCCATTAACTATGGAAATTAACCTTATAAATTTGGTGGATAAAATCTAGAGTGAAAATTTTCCACCCGATAACCATATAAATATTTGATTCCACATACATTCAAAAGGGTTTATAAAGGTAAAATATTGGATTCCCTAGAGAATTGGAACATTCATGTGTTATTTATTTTCTATTTTTTCTTTTATATGATTCTAAATTCTCTCCTTTTACCCCTTTAACTCTATTACCCTTCACATGGAAGGGTAAATTTTTTTAATGATCATGGAGGGGAGAGTTTTCTTTTTGTAATGTTTGAGTCTTGAAAATTAATTCAAAACACTCTTTTTCAATTTTATAATTTCTTGTTTCAATGATGATAGATTCATTTAATGTGATCATAATTATTTTTAGGGTGTCATTCATTGTTTATATTTTTGGTCTAAGATCTTTAGACCTCCTATTCCATGTGATTTTTTTCACAATCAAGTAGATTGTATTAGGTGGTGAGTTTATAGAATTAATTGGAACATGTGTGGAATAATAGAATTGTTTCAAGATTTATACATAGTAAAAATACCATTATTGGGAAATTCATAATTAATTTTAGAATAGTTTATGAATTTTCATGCACACATGAGTGGTTTCCATTATTGATTTCATCCAAGGGTGATTGATAACTCAATCATGTAATCTTTCATTTATAGTTCAATATGAAGAGATGGGGAATATTTTTCACGACCCTGATGACATTGAAAATTTTGATCCTACCCTGAAACCATCAATATATTCATCAAGTTGTGTTCATTATTTTTTTCAATATTTATTTTAAAAATCAAGAAAATTTAAAAAACATCCTCCAATTATTTCTCCAATTTAAAGTAAACAAATGTGGTTGTTTTGCACACTTCTTGGGAGAAAAACATATTCAACCACATTAAAACATATTTTAGTTAAGAAATATATGTTTTTGTCACACCCCACGACATTCATGTGTTAGATAGTGATCCCTTTTATTGGACTTCTTTGATAGACTTGTTGGAATACTTCCATGTGGTTTGGAGTGATGACCTCTATAACTATTTTAACCTAGGTGGAGTTCATGGTTTCATTATTACCAACACTACCCAAGTTTCAATATGATAATTAGTGGTTTATTCTAGATTAATTTATTGGTATACCCCATGGACTAGGTGTGATCATCATCTGTGTATCATTCTTTTCAATCTTCCAGTGTATACTTCTTCTAGTAGGACCTGATAATCAGTTCATATCAAACAGATTCAATCGGTGCTATTTGACTTGGGGAGAATGTTATCCAAGATGAATTTCACGTATAAACATTGAGATTTACTCCTATGATTGAATTATTATAGTGAATTTACATTGAGACTATTTGTATTTGTTGAGTATTTATGGGTATTCTTGTTATATATTTTATAGAAATATACAAGTGTGGATATAACTGTTATTCTTGTTGTTTTAGGCTTTATGTTTTCTAGGGGTCCTATTGGGTATGGTTGTACTCACCACTCTGAGGAATTTTCCAACACATGTCATATATTTTGAAGATAATTGACCATTTTATGGAGTCCTTGAAGGACCAGGACCAGGTGGTGTTTAGTGAGTTGGAAAAACCAAGGTGTGCTCCAATGGTTATATTGAAAACAACCCCATATTTAATTTTAGGTTGGACTTGTTTCTGAATCTTTCAGATGGTCTTCTATTAGGCCATGTTTACTTTTTAGTGCTTGTTTTTGTTTCTTAGTTATTGTATTTTTATGTATGAATGCATGATTTGTAAATTTTTTTTCATTTCATCGTTATATAAGAAAGGATATGTGTGCGTGTTTTTATAGGTAATTTAGGCTACGACTACCCATGTGATGATATTCTTACTCGCCGCTAGTCAGTAGCCCAAGGCCTATTGGATTCGGGTCTGTTATACTCATGGAAAGATACCCATTGGGATAGTTCATGATAGAGTTGTATTAGAGAATTCGGTTCTATGATAGGGTTGTAGTATGTGAGATTGATTTGGGGAAACATTGTTATGTGTTTGGACTTTATATTTCATGCTAGCGACTCCAGTTTTGGTGCAAAAAACGACATATCCATACACTAAGACCCTGATCACCTTCCCTTTGACTTTGTAAATGTTGACACTAGTTTTAAGAAAAAACAAGGCTAGATGCATCATATTAGAATGTGTTGTGTTTTCCATATCATTCTCATATAATCTCTCAAGATATTTTGATTAACCATGGTACAACTTATCTATTTTAGGATACTTCTGCGGCACATTCTAGCCATTATTTAGCATCATTATTATGTGGATGATCCCATCAGTGATGAGGTATCAATACATGTACATCCACTAAAGAGACTCTATCATGGTCCTATTTTAGGAATATTTTCAGAGAGGGGTTCTTTGAAGCTATGTTGAGTGTTTTATGAATCCAAGATATTCTACAGAATCAGTTGGCTAATACTATAGTGGATGAATATTCCTTTATGTTCAACCATATATCCAGGTACACAATGGAAATGGTTCATGATTAATTTTTTAGGCTTGAACCTTTGAGAGAGGAATGTTCATAGAAATATGAGCTAATTTTATAACTCTATCCATTCCTTCCAATGATTTGGTGATCGAGTAATCTTTGGTGGTTGGGATTTTAAAGAATGAATTGGTACATAAGTTTACTATTAGCTATGGGAACTCAAGTGCAGAGACATCAGAAGTGGGTATCCAACATCAGTCTCAAGGACCACGATATGTGGGGCGTTTTAGGAGGATGTCCCAACAAAGAGGATATGTAGTTTAGGTAACACATGATGAGTTTAGTCAATCCAAGGAGAGTTAATACTAGTCTTGTGAGGGTAGGGGACATCATGTAAAATATTTTTAGACCCATTGTATTGCTGATAGTGAGACATTGGATGGTCTACCAAGGTAGAGGAAATAATAGGAAAATATTGGTCCATGTGGTGGAGGACTTGGTATAGCAGCTGGTACAGTATTTATATGTGGTGTATGTTTTGAAATGTTATCAACACTACCCCTAGGTGGTTCATACCTGGCACAGGAAGCTGGAGGATATGGGTCGGGGTAACTATAGGTAGTTGGGGATTATGTACAAGAGTCTCCAGGGATGATACAAGATAGGATCTATGTATTCTTTTACTTTATCTTTAGTACATTTAGACACATTTTTGATTCATTCCATTATTTCCTTCTATCTGGATTGATATTTAGAGACTCTGGTCGAGCCCTTGGCTTGAACCTTGTGGTTGGAGACTCTTACTAGAGATGACTCAGCAATCACGCACTTGTGCTGATAGACTGACTTGACTCTTGAAGATGAGAGTATCTATTTTGATCCATATATAGTAGTGATGAGGACTTATTATTTCATCTTTGGTATGGATTGGTTATGTATGGTTTATTCCCAAGTAGTCTATTCCTAGAAGAGGATGCAGTGTTTCCGTGAAAATGGGGAAAGGTTTTTATTTTTTGGTGAAAAGGATGCCTTGGTAATACAAGATGTACTTATTCATCAGAGGGTGAATCCAACTACTCCTCAGGTGGATTGCCTAACCCTTGGTGTAGTGGATGCAATGAGTTTTATTTTCACTTTAGTGGTGGAGAAGTATAAGGTTTTAAATCTCGAGGATGTTAGAGGTTTACATCCCCACTGAGATATAGGATTATAAATTGATATACAACTTGAGACAACCCTGATATCTAAGAAAAACATATCTGATGGCTCCCATAGAGATTTTTGAGTTGAGGTTGTAGTTGAAGGAATCGTAGAGGAATGGATTCTTAGACACATTTTCCCCCCATGGAAACCCCATTTTTGTTCTCCAAGAATATATATGATAGTTTGAGGTTTTTTGTGGATTAATGTCACCTAAAATAGGTGAGTATAAAAAAATTATTGAATCCCTTGGATTGATGACCTATTTGATCAACTGGGAGGGGTGTGATAGTTCTCAAATATTTAGCTCATATCATGCTATCTCTAGTTGTGAGTTTGGGATTAGGATATAACAAAGACATCAATTGGATATCTCTATGTTCACTATTAATACTTGGTGATTCCATTCATCATGAACAATTCCATAGTATTATTCTTGGGACAAATGAAATAGATTATTCATCCTTAGATTGTTTTATGGTAGTACTGATCGATGGTATCCTAATGTACCTGACATTTGAGGGGTAGAATTCCAGAAAATTGAGGAGGGTTATGAACATACTATGAGAGAACCATCTTTATAGGAAGATATTGATGTTACTATCTATATTCAGGAGGTACACTTTTTGGGACACATTATATCAACATATGGTGTGGTATTGGAACCATAAAAGGCTGTGAAAGCATTACCTTGGGCGCCACTAAAGATTATGATAGATGTGAATAGTTTCCTTGGGTTAGTATATAACTATCATATATTCATACCTAGTTTATGTAGTATATCTACTCCATTTAGAGATTAATATGTAAAGTGAGGCAATAATGGGATTTCTATAAGTTTAGGTAAAGATTGATGAGCACTTTCTTCTAGGGATTTTAAGAGAAGGCTATTGAGTATGTTGTATTATACAATGCATTAGGAAATGGAATTGGTTATGTTATGATAAAGAGGTAGGTAATTATTTGCAATCATTAATGTTAGTTGAGACCACATTAACAAAATGATGTGACCCATGATCTTGAGTTAGGAGTGATAGTCTTCACACTGATGATGTAAATACACTACCTGATGAGTGACAAGCATATCATTTATTCTTACTGCAAAAGTCTCAAATATATATTCGATCATATGGATATTAACATGATAAAGAGGATTAGTCTATATTTCCGCCATTATTATTTCTATGATATTCTCTATATGCATAAGAAGGTATAATTTGTAGTAGATTGTCTCAGTAATAGATATTATTTGTATATTTTGAGTGAGGAATCATTGCAATTGGCCTCATTACTATTATACTTTGTGGATGGGAATAGAGAATATTACCTCTAGTCGATGGGTTTTACCCCTACAATTTTATAGTGAGTTAGGTAGGTATAACTTTCAGATACTAACTATGAGAACCTACATACTTCAATATTCACTTTAAATGAACGTGATTGATTTTTGGGAGGTGTGGACATGTAGTTATTTCCTGAGGACAGACGATTGTAATAATTATGTTACGAGAGAATGTCCTGGGAGTGTTTCATACATATAATTTGGTGGTACATCCAGGAATAGAAAATTTTTACTAGTACCTCCGATTTTAGTTTTGATGGACAAGGAGGGGGTTATAAAGTTTTTCTCATGATGTCTTACTTGTCAACAAGTGAATTCTAAGCACCAGGTTCCAACGGGATTAGCTCAACCTCTTGAGGTGACATAGTGTAAGTGTTATGGGATATCCATGGAATTTTTTATAGTTTTACCTTGTAGATACATGTTTCATTATTCCATATGGTTGATTATAGACTGAATGACCATGTGTGACCACTTCCTAGATATCCAAGAGACAAACTTTGAAATAATCTTCAGATTCCTCTACATGCAAGATATAGTATGAATCCTTGGAGGTACCTAAAAAATACTATATTACCAAGATGATCTCTTCAAATATTTTTTATTGTAGGTTTTATTGGTGGTTTTTGGGACTCCGTTGTGTATGAGCATGGATTTTCACCCCTAGACTGATGGCTAGAATGAGAAGAACATTCAGGTTTTAGAGAACATGTTTAAAACTCACATGTTATAATTTGGATATAGTTTATCGGGGGATCACCTATAATTGGTGGAGTTTTTATAATACAATATCTACAATTACACCATCAATATAGATCAATTCAAGGATTTTCATTAGGAAACCTATTGTTCAACAGTAAACCGGACCGGCCAAGGAGAGTCAACTCTTATGGGAACATAGTTGATGTGAGCCACTACATATAAGGTGAAGATCATCTAGGAGAAGATGAGGAGTGAAGAGATCCATCTTATGTTCTATGTTGAGAAATAATGGAGGCCACTAGAGTTTGAGGAGTAAGACCATGTGTTCTTTAGGGTCTCAACTTGACATGGGTTAGGATGATTTATAGAGATATACCAGCTATATAAGAAATTCATTGGTATCCTCAAGGTATTGTGTATGGTTTGTGGGGTGGAAAATAACTACTATTTAAATTAGACTAGGTATGTGATGTATTTGACATCATGCAGCAGAGAAGGTAAATGCATGATCCATTACACATTATCGATGGGAGAGAGATGAACATTGAGGATGCAACTACATTTGGATAGTTCCCAGTAGATATCTAAGAATGATAGGATATGAACCTATATGGGGGATTAATTCCACTTGTGTGTTTTTTGTGGTTGCATGGGAAACTTTAGGGTAGAAGTTGGGAGTAGGAGACTGAAATTCATGCTCAGTACCCACACTTCATTATGTAGTTTTTTTAATTTTCATGATGTAAATATCTAATGTGGGGAGAATGTAACATCCCTATTTTTCTATGTATTATCTGGAAATATATCTAGTAATATTTTCAAGATAAGGTGATGAGATGTAATGTGATTCTGAGGCCCAGTGTGACCAAAACTAATTCTTAAATATATTATATATATTAAATGATTGTGTGAAATTGTTTCCTAAAAAAGCATAATAACATCTTAAATATGGAATATGATAGATATTTGAGGCCACCATTGAGTTTAGGTCATGTGTTTTACCCTATTAATGATATACCATTTGAAACATCAGGCATCTAGGTGGAGGTGTGGTCAGAGGAAGAAATTTAAATAAAATAATTTAAAAAATAATAATTAATTTAATTAATCAACTGACGTAATGTTTTTCTATAAGCATACACTTATCGAAAATTTTAAGGGTTTGTTGTGTAACCATTAATACCAATGTGATCCATCGGAGAGATATTAGAGAAGCTTCTATTAGTGAAACACAACCAACTCAATGTTAGAGAACCAGTGTGCAACCAAATTCGAGGATCTCTCCAATGATAGTGATACAACTTCATTCCATACCAGTGATCAATCTATATTGAGGAAGAATATTTTTTAATTTACTTTACCATTATTTAATTTTATGAAGAACATTAATCAGTTGACAAACAAATTTAATCAAAGAGTTGTCTCTTTATAGGATGAGTTTAACTGTGAGGAATTTTTGGGTATTTATTGGTTATTATTTGGTTATTATTTATTCATTATTCTAACAGAAATGAATCAAGAAGAGCATGAAAATTTGTTTTGGTTCATTACAAATTTTTTTTCATTGATTTCATTGCCTTTTCTATATTCATTGTGGGAAAATACATTGGACCACATATCAATAAATACTGCTTAATCAATCATTGCACACCCAATTCATGGAACAAAAGATTGATATCATAGATTTGAGATTGGATCAATGACATGATTTATCTATGATGGAAGAGGTAGTGGATATGATGGATATGGGATACCCAATTTTGATTTTTTTGGTACACAATGATGGATGATGCATGAGGGAATTTTCCAAATGGTTTGATGACTGGATTCCAATGTTCGACGATAGAATGGCTTGGACTATGCTTTCGTTGGATTATGGAATGGGACATCAATGAATCAATAACTAGAAGAGTATATGGGTATATATGAAATGGATATAGGATTCTAAAAAATCTCTTAACACACAACATTTATTCAAGGATTACATGGATTGTGGGACCCCAAGGTGCATCGCTAGTGTTTCATGAAGAAGTTAGGTATCACATGACATATGAAACTGTCACATAGTGTGTCACCCTTACAAGTTGGATGACTATGTAATGAGTATGATAAAGAGATATGGGAATGATAATCCATACATAGACATGTCTAGCTATATAGGAACACGACCCAAAGTACATAGGCTTAGACACGCTGTTTAAATTAGCACCAAAATAGATACATACAGAGGCCTAATAACATGAGAAAAACCTAGTGTCAAAGGTTAACACTGTGAACTACTAGTAAATGTTGTGTATGACATTAAAGTCTTCTTTGTGACCATTTCATTTTCAGTTTTCACAAGTTTCATTATGTTGTGTTCCCTATATACAGTCCTAGAGGGTCAATATGGAATCATGTCCTACAGTTATGTTAATGATACCTTTTGATGGAATTATTAGAGAGAGTTTTTGGAATCATTCTATGAGGCCTGAAGTGAGATCTCTACCACTATCTTACCCTATGTGAAGTTATTTGTATCGTCATGACCAACACTACACAAGCGTCTATCCTTTAATTAGAATGTTATTCCAGATTGAGTTGATAGTATACCACATGGACATGGGTGTGATCCTTATATATGCATTGTTATCTTTATAATTATAGTGTATACTTCTTATGGTGGTACCAAATGAAATGTATATTTCGTACATACACCATTAGTTCCATCTAACACATGGAGCGTTTTCTCCAAGAAGAGTGTTATATAAAATCTGTGAGCATGATTCCTAGGCTATAATTATGATTGTGACTTTACTTTGATATTTTGTGTCATTGTTCAGTATATTTGGTTATTAATGTTATATGTTTTGTAGAAATATAACTTTTTAGAGATGAATTTTATTCTTTTTTTAAAATTATTGGTAATTTTAGGGTGTCCTATTGGGTATGATTATACTCACCCCAACACAGCATTTTGATGCATGTGTTTTGTCCTATGAAGATGACAATCCTTTTGATGATGTCCTAGAGGGTCTTAGAAGAGATAGTTATTATTGAGCCAGATATACTGATGTTTTTTTCATGTGGTTATCTTGTAAGTTTTCCCCATCTTTAAATATATGTTGGACTTATGTTAGAGATTTTTTGTTGAGATTTTAATTGACCTTGTATACTTTCTAGTTCATGTTGTTTTACTTTGCTTGTGGTATTTATATATATTCATTCATGGTTTATCATTTTATTTAAATTTAATCATTTTATAGGATTCAATATGTGTGTGTGTACATGTACTTTAAACTAAGGCCTCCCATATGTGTGATATTCTGTCTCAATGCGAGTCACCAAACCCTTTCCTATTAGAGGTGGGACTTGGGTAGTAACATAACACACCACATTGGGATGGGCTATGAAAAATGAAACATATCAGAAATATTTTGAGTAGATGAATATGATGTTGAATTCAACACTAGTTTTGATCCTTCTAGAACCAGGTTTGGGTTATTCTATTTTATTTGATTCTTTTAGTACGTGATTGGGATGTGTCTTGATAAAAGGGAAAAAATTGGTGGCCTATGTCTCCTGCTAGTTATTCACTGATAAGAAGAACTACCCTACCCATGTTCTTTATTCACCAATGATTATGCATGAACTAAATATATGGTGACACTACCTCATTGGGGAGGGGTTACTGTGTGTTCTTATCATAATAATTTGAAATATATTTCTACACAAATGGATCTGAACTTGCGATAGAGACATTGGGTAGTGTATCTCCAGAATTTTGAATAATATATTTGTGACACACCTTAGAATGTAAATGTGGTTGTCAATTTATTTATTAGTAAATTACAGACACAATCTATGGAATAATTGGTTGAGTAGTGGTCTCGGATGAGTTTGTTTACTGGGATGCTATCTGGTGTTAAAGAGGATGGTGGACTTGTGTTCTTAGATTTGGAGAAAGATGACTCGTCCATTCATGAGAGAGTTTAGATCAAGTGGGCGATTGAAACTGATTTCTAATTCATTAGTGAATGCCTTTATATTGGGGAGATGAAAGGTTAGTCTTCTTGATCTCCAAATAGGGATTTTTTATTCTTTATTATGTGGGTTATTCTATTTTCCATAAGGAAGGATTTGTTTGATGGTGGACAATGGCCTTGTTGTTATGTTCACCCTTGGGATTCCATGATGTGTCGTGACTTTAGACATCAGTATTGGTGTCCAAGAAAGTTGTGATCAATTTTGGATTTGGTATCATGATTTAATATGTTCCAAATAATTAATAAGTAGAACCAGAGTAATATTGGTTTGTTTCATCCCTTACCCAATTCAGTTTGGAAGTGGGATGATATTTCCATGTATTTCATGATACGTTTATCACTGACTCATGGCGGGAAGGATTTGATTTTGGTGATCATTTATTGATTAATAAATAGGGGTATTTACTACCAAATAATGAGATGATGAAGGTGTAATAGCTTGGGGACTTTTATGTTAATGATATTGTGAGTCTTCATGGGGTTCTCTCTATGGCTGTAACTGACTAGGATCCAAGGTGTACATCCACATTTTAGAAAGGATTATAGGAGCTGATGGTTTCTTTGACTAGGTTTAGTATGACCTATCATGTGTAGACACATGGATAGACATAAAGGTTTATCTAGGTTCTTGAGGATATGATTTGAGTGTGTGTTCTTGATTTTGGGGGATCCTGGGAAAATAATTTTCCTTCAGTTTATTATTTCTATAACAATAGTTATTATACCTTGATTATGGTGGAAACATTTGAGGCTTTATATGGGTAACTATGTTGATATCCCTTATGATATGAAGAGTTGGGAGAGTTGTCCTTGGTTAGGCCAAATCTTCAAGAGACAACATAGATGGTGCAGTTGATATATTGGTAGTTTAACATGTTATATAGTTTCTAGAAATATTATGTGGAATATCTTCTTTGGCCATTGGATTTTGATGTTGATAATCGATTTTGTTCATAGTGTTTCTCCTTGCTTGGGTAATATTAAGTTTGGTATTAAAGGTATGTTTCAAATGAGGTTTGTGGTCCCCTTTGAGATCATTGGATAACAAGGAAGGGTGGCCTATCCGTCGAAAATTACATTTGGTTTGATATCTGTCCACAAAAAATTTCATGTTTCAAAAAATAGTAAGTATATAACATATCCATCCCAAGTGATTGGATTGGAATATTTTGGTCTTGAGATAGGCACAACTTTGGTTGAGAAACCCGTTTCTATTATTATTATAGAAGATGTGATATTTCATGGTAAAAGGATTCCATTAGTCATGGTACTTTGGAAGTGTGGATGGGATAGTAGCGAGACATTGGAAAATAAGGTGTTGATGAGAAAACAATGATCTTAGATTTTTTAGAGTCTATGAATTTGAGGGACTTATAGAGGAATAAATCTTTTATAGTGAGGATATTGTGACATTCCATTGTTATTTTATTGTACTCCATTGTTTATTCTTTGATTATCAACTATTGGGTGCATTTTAGATCTTCTTGGGGATATAGATACTTTTATAGGGAAATGAATTAATGTTTTGGGATGTATATTTATTTGAATTAATGGAGTCTAGGTATAAATGTTCCAAATACTCAGTGGTGTATTATCTAGGTACATAGAATGTTTGGAGTATGATATTGGAGTTTTTCTACCAAAACCTAGAGTTTCTTTAGTACTATGGGGCTTTACACACTGTTTAAGTGGGTAATATATTATATAATCATGGCCTGATAAAATCTATGAACTGATACAGGCATGGAAGATTTAAAATATTTTTAATAGGTTCATAACAGGTAATTTTTGAAAATCATTTTTCAATAAAAAGATAATCTAGTTTTCTGCATACTTAAGATTTGTGGATTGAATTTTTTTTAATGGGATTATATTCAATGTAATTATTAGGATTTAGGATTTTAGGGTTCCTAATGAATGATTTATTACTTGATTCATCCATAGAGTTCCTTGAAATCATCTTAGAGGCTCTAAGTTGTATTTTTGTGCAATTCTCTCCCATCAATATTGCATCGTTCTAAGATCGATCATAAGTGTTATTAAGTTGTGCCAAAATGAGTATGTCAAAATTCTATGTTTTCCTTAATGTATATGTAAAAACTATTTTTCCTCTGTTTATGATTTAGATTCATTAATAGATAGTTTTTTATATCAATACTTTGTAGTTCTTGGTCACTTCATGTCTTTCAAAGGTCGACTTCCAGGTTTTCACACACCATTATTGATGGAAGCTATGTTTATACCATTTTCAAGAATCTATTTCTAAAAAATGGATTAATGCAATGAATTTATTATCATTATTGATAAATAACTTTTTATTGTTCATTTATTTCACGTGATATTTGTTTTTAAAAAGATTTATTGAATTCAATTTTTTTTTAATTAAGGGTTTCTTTGTAAAAATATTTTCTTGATTTGGAAATGGTTTTCTAAACACGAATTAGGATTATTTTAGATTTGAAAATATTTTATAAAATTTTTATAATGTTATTGAAATGTATTTTGACAATTAGAAACCATAGGTTTTATGGGGAATAGATAAGGATAACTTTAGTGTGTGTGGACCCACTATGATTTAACCATTTTTGTTATCAAAATATTGTGGAATGACTTGATATTGGTTGGATCAAAAATTATGCTTATTTATGAACATGAGTGTCTAGTATGACTTATCCCATAAGATAATTCCCAATAAGGCTTTCTTTTTCATTTTTTATTTATTATATGATTGTTTTTATCCTGGATTGTTCCTCATAGGTTTTTTATATGATTTTTTATCACATAGATTAACATGATGGGTCATTTCATGGATTTGTTTTTTAATTTCTTACCACTTGATGCATAGATATTATTACATGTTTTATTAATTATTCTTTTCATATTTCTTTTTTTGATAATTTAAAATGATTTTATGAAAAACCTATGGGAAAAAGTATTTTCCAAAGAGTCGGACATGCGAAAATTCATTATAAAACAAAATTTCTAAATCTACAACTATTGAAATATTAATATTAAGAAATTTATATACTCTATGGTGAAATCATACATGGATTTTTCCAAACACCCAAATATTTTGTTTGGGTGGTTGTAAATGTTATACTATAGGACAATGGTAAAGGGAAGGGCATATTTTATCATGTCGACTTATCCTTTGGCCTTTCCCTTCTGTTCAGGGTAGTTTGGAGGTGAATATCCATCACATTGATACTTATAGGTATTTATTTATTCTTAATTTTTGTTTTATCCATTTTTTCATGTATTGTATGTATTTTGTAGTATCATTTTTTTGTATAGTATTTTGGTTGTATGTCTTATTTCATTTTATTGATGACTTGTTATGTTTTCTTACTTAAACTTCCCATGTGATGAAAATATCAGGTGTATGGTTTAGTTGATCAGGGTTGGTCTGTTATATAATTAATCCATCATATTATTATGGTGATAGTATTTTTCAATGATTAATATTAAGAAGAAAAAATTAAGAAGTTGATAATACTTATGTTGAAGACTTGGTTTTTCCTTTGAAGTTCCACAAAAATTTAATGCATCATGATAAATATGAGCGAACAAGGGATTATGATTGTGGGATAGATTCCCTCTGAGATTAATAGGGTGGATCTTAATAGAGTAATTCTATGTAGAGGTGTGGTTTTGAATGTTTGTAATTGATTCCCTTTTATAAGAGAGGAAAATGGCACATTTGGAAATATCAATTATATTTTAATAATAACATGCAAATATTCCAAGTTTAATGGATCTTATTTTTCTAAATAACCAAATTTTGGTTTATTTTATCCTATAAATACTCAAAAAATTATTTCCGAAAATGTTTGAAACATTTTATTGTGTATTTACTGTTATGTTTTTTCATTTTAGTTATTTACTTTTAAATTAAGAAAATAATTTTTAACTAAGTGATTTAATGTTTCATTAATCATATAGTATAAAACATATTACCAAATTTGGGTTTTATAGAAATAAGTATAATATATATTTAATTTAATTATATATATATAGTAATATTAACTTATAAATTAATGTTGATAATGTATAGAAAAACTATATCTGCTGAAGAATGGAATTTTGGAAAATTAATAATTCTTTATCATATATAGTATTGATTAACAAATAAATGAGTGATAATGTATTTATTATTATTTTTAAATTATTTTATATTCATTATTTAATGTATTTAAATTTATTGATTCTATATAAATTCATTTATAAAAATAAAATAATAATTTTGAAACAAACGTCTTAGCACTAGCATGGAAATTAGCACAAATCCTAAAAATAGAAAATTTATCCCTAAAAATGAAATTAGTTATACTAAATAATTGGAATATTATGATCTAAAACAGAATAAAAATTTCATCAAATTAACATTCTATGTTTTGGTAAATTAATCAAACCATTAAAGTATGTAACATGTAAAAAACAACCTTTGGAAGAAAAGTGTATTTTAAATACAATGTTTATGTATTGAAATTAATTTCCAATTTTATTAATTCTAATGATATAATAAATATTATAATTGTTTATATAAGAGTTATGTGACATTAAGTAAATTATAAACATAATTTTTCCTTGAATAAATTTAATTTTAGAAACATATGAAACTATGTTTTCCAAAAATATTATTTGATTTTCTAAAATTATATTCCTATGTTTTATAAATTTTGAATATTAATATTTAATTATTTATTTTATTTTATAAATATATATTATTTATATGAAAATTATATCAAAAAAATCATATTCATATAATAAAAGAATTAATAAAATATTAATATTTTTCACTATTAACCGAAAAATAAAATGTTTTAGAAAAATGTGGAAAACAAATCTGAAGATAGTTTTATTCCGAGGAATTAAGAAATGAATTTTAATTTAAAAAATTTGAAATATAAAATATTAAAATTTATATTTTTAAAGGAAAAATTTTTATATAGATAAATAACTTTTATCGAAAATTACATTTTTTATATTAAATCATATTAATTATTTATCATTTGATGTTAGTAACTATTAATGGTTTACCATATTTGTTTTGCTAATAGATTTATTAATAATGTATTTCTAATAAATTGTGGTTTTTTTATGTTGGGTATAGAGTGTGATGAAATTTATAATTTAGAATAATTAGGGTAAATACCCTGAGGGAGGGGGGGGGGGTGAATCATGGAATCACAGATTGACACTCATACCCCTTTGTATATTGTTTTTTTATTAAAAAATCCAAATTCTCTCCCGTTCCTATAGAAATATATGAATAGTGTTTAAATCATGAATGTGACACAACAATTTGACTTGGTTCACCCTCAATGGGATATGTCCAAGGTGATTATAATGGATATGTGATGATTTATCAAGTCTACTAGGACTCACTACCAAATTACATGGTTCATGAAATATCACTTATCAGCCCAAAATCACTACCTTAACCATGTTTTTGGCCCGCTCACTATCTTCCCAAGAGTCACTTCCTATGTATATTTCTCTAGGTCACCACTGGTGGAATGAATCACTTAATTTCCTTTTATTTTCCTACTGATATTGAAGGGATTCATATAATGTTTAAGGACTTGTAGGTCCCATAATTTTCAAGAATGCATGCATCCTCAACAGTATGTAAATGCTCTATTGAATTCTCATTTCACCCATAGATGAAATACACTTTTTTCACCTACTTTTAGTATGCGGGAATTAAATTCATGAACTATATAATTCTATTTGTGAAATTCCTTTCTCCATTAAAATATTTCCTTGAGTCTCAATGAAATACATTGCACCATGTGTTTTGTGGGCTTTATGGACCACCTCTCTTCTTTGAATTGACTCTGCTTCCCTGAACTACTTCTCCTATCGCAAGCTAAATCTACTTCAATAGAAAACCTATCCATCTGTAGATACCTCTTTAGCTATGGAAACCTTTTCCTTTGTGATCTACAGAGAAAACTAAACCCATTTCATAAACTATTCTCTAAAACTACATCAACCTTCACAGACGAATCCCACACAAACTCTTTTTCATTACATAATAGCTTCTCCATGTACTCTCTATTTCATATAATCCTTGCTAACGAACTCATTTGGACTTCAAAAAATTATTCCCATTGTGAATATTATTTCTAATAAAATTAACACCATACTAAATGATCTGATTACCATTCATTATAAAGGAAAATAGATTTTCAAGTCTCACTAATTCGAATTTCCCATATCATAAATGTGGTACATCCTTAACTATGAACTATTCTATGCGGTCCACAAAGTACCATTATTCCATTGATGTGGCTGATGTCTTCTGCGAAAAAGTCACTACCTATCAACAAAAAATGATGATCTTCCCATGAAAATCAGGCTTCCAACAAACTGGAAGCCTATCGTGAACTATTTTATTACATGGTTTTCATAACATGATTCATAGTGAGCATAAAACTTCTATATGGATATTCTTTTTGGTTTTTACTTTTCTTTTATGAAAAAACATTATTTATTTGTGAACTATGATACATAGTCTGTGAATTATGAACTCATTTTATGAGAACCATCCTTTTCCAAAAATAAAGTCCTAATTTTAATTCCCACAAATTTGGAAAAAATGGGAAACTACAAAACCTTAAAGACCTACTAAGAAAACACAGGCCATTCTGTTTTATGGTCTGTGGGCTCTATGAAAAACACAAAAACAACACTAATATGATTATTTTATGGGTTTTCCCATCATTATAGAATATAATTTTTGTTTTAAAGGATCCTAAATCTCATTTTGTTACATTTTATCCTCTTAAATAAACTATTTCCATTCCATATAATTATCATTTAATTATAGTAATTTTTAAAGAAGATGAAAATATTTACATTCCTTAGCATGTTATTACTAATTATAAATGATCCTCAATATCATAGGGAAGAATAGAGAAAACTTTTTTTTTCCAAATCCATTTCGTGGAACTGTATCTCATAACATTGTTCAATGGTCAATGTGACAAATTTGGTATTCTTCTTCGATAATTCATAGTTGGACATTAAATAACAAAATGTCCTATTTATGTTAAAATGTGATTTCTAAATTATCTAAATTAATGTGGAGTCAAGCTGCATATATTCATTATATTTAGAAAATAAAATCAATTTTTTAAGAGGATATTATTATTTGAGAAAATTTTTATTTCCAAAAACATAATAATTATATAACTAAAAGTTTTCAATAATGTAAAAATCACCATGGGTTGTGAATTGATGTTATTAAAAAATATTCTCAACACAATAGTTTTATAGACCTAGAATACATCCACTAATATAGGTGGATAGTAAGAGAATCCTAATTATCACTATCATCTTCATAGATAGTTATTGTGTATCATATGCCTTTCTCCATTTCTCTACGATGTTAATGATTACTACCATCCAAAACAATCAATGGGTCATGGAATTGGCTATGAAAATCTATGTATTCTCTATATATAAGACATTGAATAGTTATTGATTCCATTAGATGTGTTCTATCGTATTTCATTGTGTTAAATAAATTTTCCATCATCCCTTGATAGTTTTATTCTTGATGAACCCCACTAGAAAAAGAATACCATATATATAGGCCCATTCATAACATACAAGGATATTACATCATTTAAATGAATATTTAACACACTAAGAAGGTAAATGACAAAAAACATTAATAGTATAGTGTATTTGGAAAGTTGGAACACAATATTATAAATTGGATAAATATCATTAATGTTTTACCCAAAGATCTCCCCCCTTAGTAATCCTATGAAAAAACCTTTTTTATAACCTGTGGAAAAGGAAATTTTGGAAAGGGTGTGATCAAATGCCCGGTAAGGGTATATGAAGGTGATATTTATGCATACACATGAGAATAAGGGTATGAGAACATGATCCTAACATTAGAAGATCATAAATTTCATATCAAATATCATAAGAATGGGTCATTGAATAAATATTGGTTGTTCATAAAAAATGAATAACAATGAAATCCAGAGAATAGCCCATGAGATCATAACATAAGTATAAGACATAGAAGATTATAACACACATAATAAGATAAAATATTATTTCAATGATACCTTCCAAGACCATCATAACAGGTTAGGAATAATCTAATCACCCATGTACACGCTTTGGGCTTGGGATAACAACCTATGTACCCTCTTGTATAGTAGAAAGGGCCATATCGAATGAATCCTATTGTTTTTAGTATTTGGATACAACCCATGTGACATATTATTTTTCTCCTTGGGATATAACCCATGTACCCTCTTATTATTAGGATTGGGATATATCAAATGTTCCCCCTTGTTTTTAGGCCTGGGATACAACCTATGTACCCTCTTCTTGCTGAGTTTGCAATACAACTCATGTACACTCTTATTTTTGAGAATGGGAAAAAATGTGTACAATATTATATTTGGGCTTGGACTATGACTAAATTACCTTTGATATCATATACCATTTTTAATTACTAAATTACTAGGAGAGAGATATTGGTCCAAACTATCACATTATAAAATCATACATATATGTGAAATAAGACAATAAATCATTCATTATTCAATGACCAATAAAAAGAGTTGCGTTTAATAAAAATCATATAAAAACCCATGAATAGAAATGGTTATCATAATCATTTCATTATTGTATAAAATATGGAAAATTCATAGGTTTCATAATCATTTCATCCTAGAATAACTCACTAAAGGAAACAACGTTGAAAAACATTTTATCATGGTATAACCCACATAAGAGAAATGGTTTTGATAAATAAAAATTCATCGTAAACAAAAACCATTAAATAGTGGATAATAATGGTGAACATGGATAATATTCATACTAAATGATTAACTATATAAAAGGATGGCATCTTAGATATAGATTGATTTTGAAATATCACATGGGGATTTTCTTAAGGGAAATAACCCTTCCCTAAAAATAAATTTTGAAGACATAAACCATTTTAAAAATAATTTTCATTGAAAGCCATGCTGAAAAAATATGAAGTAATATTTATAAATCAATTAACAATTTTCTTGATGAAAATATCCTTTACTCTTTGAAAAAATATTTCTAAATCTTAAAACATATTGAAAACCTTTTTCTCTGAAAATAATCTATAGAACTTATAAATGAAGATTTTAAATCCTTTTTAATTTTTTTTAAAATAATTTTTTTTTCATAATTTTAAATTAAAATTATAAAGAAATATCATTTATAAAATTTTGAAGACTTTTCTAGGAAAAACTTATTTTTTAAGGAACACAAATTTCCTACCGATGAGAGAAATAAAATGAGTTTATATTTAAAAAAATTCTTTAAATGTATTCAGTAAAAAGGATTTAAAAATGGTATGATTACATGAATATATCATGTATAACTATTGGATAATAATATTACATATATTTCATGAGAGTTAGATCCTGATATTTCATTATTGGATACTTGATCATAAACAATCCTAATGAAATTTGAGATTATAACATAAAAATCTTACCACTTTAGTAACCTTGAATCCTATTTCCCATGAGATAATAACATTTAATGAAGCTTAAAATATAATAGCAATTATTATATTGATTATATAATATAGAAATGGGAAGAATGTACACCTCATAAAATAACGAAGGTGTATAACATAACAAGTGTCTCAAATAAGGAAAATAAAGGAAAAATTACTTTACTAATTTTGTAACTTTGGAACCGTAAAATTTATGAAAGATGTATCATAAAATTTATTTTTAAATGACCATAAATTTTAATACAATAATCATGTAATTAATTTATGTTATGTATAAACATGACACAAAATAAACAAATGGTAAGTATGACATAACTATTATAGAAATAAAAGTGATCCACAAAATGCCCTTACCACTGAAGTTACTTTTGAATAATGAGATACATGAAATAATAACAACATATGAAACTTAAATATCATGAAATTAAAAAAATTCATGATATAAAATTTCATAGTGTAGTTTACAAACCACAAAACAAGAACATGTGGTGAATATAGAATATATATTACCAAAATAAAAGTGAGACGAGAAATCCATATCCTTAATACAAGACTATGTTTGAACACATTCAGTCCTACCATATAATAAAATATGTTTATTATAAATATATAAAAAATATTTGTATATTTAATACCATATAATATTTTATTATGATTTTATATTATCTTTTTATTTCCAATTTCATGTTAAAGTCATGTCTCATGTAATAACCGCTTTTTTTGTATATGTATTGACGTGTTATTAATATTCATAATACTTATATAATGATTGAGTTATTTATATAATGTAAAATACTATATAAATATCATATCATAGGAATATAATTATTTATAACAATCTATGATATAAATATTAAATAGAATACACCGTTAATGGAGATTGTTGGCCATACATACACATGAATGATCTTTCTGTTTTATTATCATATTGAAAGAAAGAATATAAATAATATATATATATATTATCATTATAGTATAATTATTATGTCATATACATAATATAAATTTTATAAACCCATAATTAATACATTCCATGTAATGTGTGAATGAATCACATCAAATTGAGTTGGTAGTAGTCCACACATCCACAAAGGAAGTTATCATAGTCCCAAAAAATGAAATCCTGAAGGTTAGTATCATATAATAGTTAAATAATAATAATTTCATGATAAATATCACATATATCTTATGTAAAAATTAATTCCATCATTATTCCCATCATTAATAGGTGGTAATGGATGAACTTATGACTTCAATTCCCATGGGGGAAGTCCAACAAACAAACAAACGATTATTGTTTATACCATTTGATGGAAGATTTTGTGATTGTAGTTGTAAACAATAAAATAAAAACCTATAAGAACATTTATGATAATAATTTTATTATAAAATCATCGAAAAAGAAGAAATTATGGTGGGGATGAGGATATAAAACAAAAGTTCTTGTTAATGTATGTTTCATTTTCATAGGGTAATTCTTTTTGGTTTTCACCAAAGGATTAAATTTGTTTTATTGTGGCCAAACTTTATACATATAGGATGTGAGGAGGGAATTTTTGAGAGTATTTTTTCAGTTCTCAATGAGAATATGAGCTTGAGTGGTTGGAATACGTGAGGGGGTTAGTTCCCTTTAATAGTAGAGGGGGAGTTAAATTCTTGTAAATATAAAAAGGTATACATTATTGAGGGGACTATATTACATAAAGGGTCTACTAAATTATTAATTTTTATATAAAAGGTATTATATGGCCTAAATAATTCCATAAAAGTTATTTTGCAAAATTTTCAAAGTTATTTGGCCCCTTAAGTTAATGTTTAACCACTATATAATCTCGTTTTACATTAATAACTATAATTAATTATAATTGCTTCCACTAATATTTTTTTGGTCAATTTTTTTTAAAAAAAATACAATATAAATTATTATTATAAAAAATATTTAATTTTTTTCCAAAATTCCTATCATATAATTCATAGATATTAATTTCAACTTAATCCCTTAGACATGATGAGAATATAAGGTTTTTAAACTAAAAATATCAAAGGTTCTCAATGATTTTCTATCCAATATAAATTTTAAATTGTTTAAAATGACCTAAATTTTATTTGTTTTTATATAAATGAACTATTTTTTCTTTACGTTAATTTCAATAAAAAAATTTCTATATAAATAAATTTGATTAAAAAGTTATTAATTAAAATTTAGAGTTTTTCACTATTCATAAATAAAAGAAACTTCTGAAAAAAATATCAAAAATTCACCGAAAATAAATTTTTTTTTGATTTCAATAATGAATATTATAGTTTTGAACTGAATATTATAAATGTGTCAAAAATTATATTTTAAATAATAGCGCAAATAAATAGAGGTAAAATTAAATTTAAGAAAATTACTTCATCTATTCATAAAATCTGATTTACTTCTTCTGTATACCTATCAAATATATTTTAAAAGTTTCATAAATCATGATTAAATATATAATATATAAATTTAAAATAATCATCATAATAGGTTTGTTTAATTTATAGAGTTAAAATTGTTTTTTATAAAGAATAATAGTTTTATTATAAAATTATTTTCCTCATTTTCTAAAACATTATATGTTAATTTCTACATAATTGGTTATCAAAGGATTCATTTTATATACGTGTTTAAATAATATTTTCCCAATTCAAATAATATTTTTCATGGATTTCCATCCAATAGATTGGTGGTAACTATAATTATACATTAATAAAAAAAATTAATAGTATATAGTATTTTTGTTAAAATTGGACTTGCATATAACAAAATCCATCAAAGGAACTTGAAATTGTGTGTAACACAGTATAATAATAGTTTTTCATGTACACCAATCTAATATATTTGTTTCGTATAATTCAATATTAACATGGTGTTGTGTATAACACAATCCAGACTTTGTTCTTTCCTATAAAAAATATAAATATTCATTGGTGTGTGAAATGAAAAATATCTAAATGAGTAAATTAATTCCAAAAAATATTTCAAAAAATATCAAGAACCACTAAAATTTATCTAGTTCTTAAATTATTTATCAAATTAAATATAAGTTCATAGAAACCTATTTGATTCTAGTTATGTTTTTGTGGTATTTGTTGAAAATTGTTCAAATTTCTGATTATGTTGAGAAGGTAATAGAAATATTTTTTGAGTAAGGTTGTGAGGAGAATTTTCAATTAGATATCGGATCAGTTCTCTAACCATCAAAATTGATTCCGTACAAAGACATTACAACAACCCTTCGTTTATTACTAACTTAAACATGATTTATTACATAAAATATCACTTGATACAACATGGATGATCGAGAGGTCTAGTGTATTTGGGGCTTAGGATCATTAAATAACAACTTAAAACATGAAATAAAACATCTTTATTTAAAACTTCCTTTACATGACCACTACATTCCCTTGTACTTAGCATTGCATGGGATAACTTGAGGACATGCATAAGAAAAGGGTGAGCTACAAAGCCCAGAAAGGGAGTAGACATGGAATATCATGAAGAGTACAATACATGTTTGTAAATAGGCATATCAATAGAGAATAATATAAAAATGAATATAAAAGAATGATAATGCATGATAATCATAACATGGAAATGTGGCAACAACACTTAACATGGAATTAGCATGAGCCAAGAATCATTGCACATGGATCATGAGTAAATCCTCATTACACATGATGCACAAGTAAACCTTTGTTTCACTTGAATTATCATGATTCAACACTCATTTCACATGATTTATCATGATACTATACTTTACCCAATGCATTGGAGTGCTATAAGGGCGCACCTTTCTTAAACATTTAATTTCATGCATATGTGTGCCACATGAATCATAAGACATTGATTCATAAAACATAATGATTTATTCCATGATAAAGGAATGTAGAATTAAGACATGAGACTTTATAATAAATATGTAAATGTGCATAAAGGTGAATACCCTTGATGGAGAAATGGGCATGGTATTCACTATACAATGACATCAGGTTAGAAAATTGGTGTAATTTCGGCAGCGTAACGGCTTGACATAAGAATTCAAAAAAATGGTTGATGAGAGAGAAAGGGGTGTCTCATCATATTTACATGAAATGGATAGTATGGGGGTTATATATATACATGTCCAAAAAATTGTAATGGAATTTAGATTCATGATACAAAAGTATTGCTTGAATGTAAAAGAGGAGAGAGAAGTTCCTTTCTGAATTTCGGCATACTAACGGGTGTACATGGGAGGAATTTAATGAGAGAGAAAGGGATGTATCATCATATTTACATTAAATGGGTAGTAAGGGGGTCATATATATACATTTCCAAACAATTTTAATGGAATTTAGATTCATGATACAAAAGTATTGCTTGAATGTAAAAGAGGAGAGAGAAGTTCCTTTCAGAATTTCGGCATAGTAACGGGTTTACATGGGAGGAAGTTAATGAGAGATAAAGGGGTCTCACATAATTAAAACAATAATAGGACTGTATGGGGGAGGTTCTAAAGCATACCCCAGCATTTATAATTGAAATTAAAAGTGCATAACAATATGAAAAAATTGGACAAAAATGAGAAAGGAGGAAAAAAACCTTACATGGATGTGTGCTTTCAAAGGATAGAGAGAGGCTTGTGAGAGGCTTCTTGGGAGAATGGGGCACCTTGGGAGGATTATATAGAGACTAGGGAAGATTTTTGATTAACTAAAAAGGCTTTGAGTGAGGAGGAAGTGGGAGCTTGGGTGGGTTTATGTAGGAAAGGTGGAGGAATTATTTATTATTTAGGTTTGGGACACCTTATATTAAATTAATCCAAACCACAATCCATACCATGGTTTTTTCCCATGTTATTTGGCAAAGGAAAGAGGAAAATAATATTTTTTAATGCCAAAGTCCGAACTTCTTAAAATAATAGGGTTTCTTATGTGGAGGTGAGTTACACTCCCATGAAAATTAATTTAAAAAGACAATGTGTTTAATAAGTCTTGAAATGTCAATTAATGACTTGAAAAGCAAGTCAAACAAATCCAATATCACATTATTAAAATTTTAAAACATATAAATACCTAACATAAGGCATATAGTATTTTATTACATCACTATTGGGTCATTATGATGTCATAAAACACATTATATATATAAACAGTATTTAATTTTTACCCAAAAAAGTGATTGGCTCTAAAAATTTCAAATAATTAACCGTTGGATAATTTTTACGTCCTGATTCCATAAATAACATTTATTTTATCTAAATAATTTTCTAAATATGTTAATTTTCAATTTTAATATAAAAACTGACATTTATTGAAAATTCATGGGTCTTGACAAAAATTGCTTTCAAACTTTAATAAAAATTATAATTGCATTCATAAAATTATAAGATCATTTATATTTAATAAAAATTTATTTAATAATAACAATAATAACAATATTTTATTAAAATATTATTTAATTAAAAAATCCCTTAATTTAATAAAATAAAATTCTTAATTAAATAATAACTAAAAACACTGTTTGTACTTTAAAAACTATTTAAAAAGTATTAATAATGACAAGAAAGTATATTTATTATTATATAAAGAAAAATAATGTACATGAACATAGTACTATCGATTTGTTACATATCCGCTTAAAACAGCCGTATAAGACCTAAGGGTAAGGTGTGCGATGGTGACAGACTCTTGGGGTGGCTCGGATAACATTGCTCGAGTGGTAATCTCTATAAATTTCCACTTTTTCTGTAGAAGGTCCCGTTCGAGCATGACATGATGAATCTCAGCTTGGGCATGGTCAAGATCGAAGCCCAAGGACACCACCTATTTTCTAACCTCTGACAAATGGGATTCGTATGGAGGAATTCTACTGGATGAGGCAATTACTTCTTTTTTCTAAGTAAATTGGATTTGTTAAAGCCTTATATTTTTTCTAATCACATGATCACTGTTCAACAGCTATATTAGCAATGGTAAAAAATTCCTAACATAAAACCAAATAAGTTGAAATTTTATATAAACATAAAGAGACATTTAATTAGATCAAGTGGAATTTCTATTAATGAAACATTGGGTAGTTATATATATGATTAAAAAGATCCATGAAATCATAATATGAATTTTATAAAATGTATGAAGAATCTGGAGATTTTAAGGAGAATTTGTTTCTGTGTTAAAATGGATCTCATGAAAACATCATGATTCTATGCTATTTTTTAATTCATAAAAGTCATATGTTTTTTGGGAAACATATGATGAAATCCTTATTAAAGATAGGGAAGCTAGAAATAAATTAGATTATGGTAATGATGGAATGTTACGATACTTTCAAATAAAATTTAAGTGATTCTATGTTGATATAAAATTTGTTAAAATTGATGAAGAATTCATGAGTACAATATATAGTTTGTAGAAGAAAAATATTAATGTATGAGATTAGAATACGATGTGAAGTATTCTGTATGCTGCTAATTGATGTGAGGAACACCACACATAGAAGGATGAGGATCATCTGTATGGGAATCAATAACATGAAAATATTTTAAAGATACTACTAATAATACTGAAGAAAATATGTCAATTACAACACCAATCCATTGGATGTGTTATACCACCAATACATAATAATATATTTTAATATAGAATTTTTTATGAATTATTGATATCTTTATGCCATTAGATATTGAGGAATATCTGAGGCAGAATGTTTGAGAGAGGTGGAATACAATTTCAAATGGGTCAAGAAAAAAGGAAGTCACACACTATTCATATACAATTGATTCAAGATAAAAAGAACAAAAGTATTGATTCAATATGTGAAGACTCATCAGACATGAACTCAAAATGTTTATCGGTGTAAATTAGAGATGGATTAATCAGAAGTAGGCTGATACCAATAAATTCATCGGATGAAGGACTATCATTATGTGAAATTGGAGAAAATTAGAAATAGTTTTGATGATATTATATAATATTTTTCAATGTATTACACTTAATATTTTTTATAGATTAGTTTTAGGAGAATAATTTTAGTGTTTAAAAAATGTCATTGTAATGGTTTGTCTTCAGTTTTTCATATATCATCCTCATAAATGAAGAATCATAATGATGAATCAGAATAAAAAATTAGACTATGGAATCATAATTAAGGAATGTTTGAAATATTATGTAGCATAATGTTTTGAAAGGATCCCAAAATTATTTCTATGTTCTAAAGAAGTTAGTGATCAATCAGATATTTAAGTAGAATTAAAGAGTATGGTGATTTGGTTGAGCATGAATGGTTTTCAGAATACTTCCCAAACTATATATGGATTTCCTATAAACGGAGAGCTCATTTTATTTATAATAGTGTGAAAATGCTGGAGTGATCATGAATTCTAGAGCTTTGTAAATTGTGTAAAAAAATTGAGTTTACAATAGAAGTTATTTTTTCAGGTTGAATATAAGGAATTTTCATTCGACTGAGTCCATCAGATTGATGGTTCATCTAATAATTGGAGAATGGTCATTGAAAAAAAATCATAAGAGTAAGCCTATTTGACAAATACCATTAGATTAACAACCACCACAAAAATGTTCATCAAAACAAGATCCATTATATTGTGGAATTTTGAGTTACCGATTGAGTTCCTACATAATTGGAGAATGAAGAGAAGAATGAGAATCATACGGAAGCTAATCAGATAGAGACCATCAAATTGATGTTACTAGACTGAGGCAGATCAGGCTAACTCTTGATGAGGATGATTTCTAGAATGAGTTTCCTGAAGAATATTCAAGACCAAAAAGTTCCGTAGAGAATTGATGAAGATCATAAATATTTTACATAGTTAAATATTGATTCATCCTACTTTTATAGGAATTGAATACATTCTGATGTGTATTTAAAAATAATAAGAAAAATGAAGCTTATATCTATGGATACTTAAAAACTGCTAAAAAAGGATTTTCTTTCTGGGGTATGTAACCAACTATGGGATATTTGATATTAAAAAGGTTAATTGGGGGTACAACCATCTATAAGAAGAAATTTTCTACTAGGATTGTATAATGTTTCACTGCTTGAGACTTTTTATTCTACAATTAAGTTAGTGAATTAATATATGTTGGGGAGACTATCCAACATGGAAAGGAGTAGGGCTTTATACGTAACCATATAAATATCATGTTCTGTTCCATTATCATATTTATTGTGTATAAAAGGTGACATTGTGAATTATTTTTTAGGGGATCATAACTCTAATATGTTTTAGATGTTATGATTTTTTTAAAAAGTTATGAAAATTTATTAAAAAAGAATAATAAACTACTAATTCAACCACTCTCAGTGGTATTGATAATATTTACGAATAAAAATTGGTATCAGAGTGTAGGTTCTCTATTAAATATCCACCTCTGAGAATTGATAATTTGAATTTAGTGAAATATTGTGGGATTCTAGATTTCAATAGTAAGAACTATCATATCTGGAGAGATTGAATCCTACATTATCCTATATCTGTTGGATATGATGTTCTGGAAGATAGTAATGAGGGATTTTATCCTCATATTGATATTTCTTCTATTACTACTACTGATAAGAAAAACATTGATAATTATTGAAGAGAAAACCAATATTTACTCTCATCACTATCTAAAATTGAGTTTTATAGTGTTATGGGAGTTGAAAAAACCCAAGGTATATGATATAAGTTGAAAATCATTTATAAAGACAATAAAATGGTGGGAAAGGTAATGTAAAAACTCTGGATGGTGAATTATGAAGATCTTAAAATGGAAGAGAATGAATATATTGGTGGCTTTATTACAAGTTAAAATGATATTGTTAGAACCATAATATTAATTGGTTAGAAATTAAAAGACTTAATGTATATTGAAAAGATATTAAGATTTCTTCCTAATATGTTTGATACCAAAGTTTCATCTTTGTATCATAGAGATCTAGAAACACTATTTTTGGATGATCAACACAATACTCTTGTTACTTATGTAATGAGAATAGATATGTTTATGTAATGTAATGAACAAGTTGATCAGGAAATGGACCTCAACTATTTGTTAAAATGGAAAAAGAAAGATAAAGATGTTGAAAAAGAATCTAGTGATTTTGAAGTAGATGAAGAAGATAAAGAATTCAATACAATTGTTCCCCTCATTTTAAATAAACACAATAAGAGAATGTGGGTATGATAAACTGTTAAATGATTGAACTATGATGTGAAAAGATATTTTTAACCAAATATTCCAAGGAAGAAAATCGGAGAGTATGAGCTTGAAGATGATGATGAGAAACCCAATTATATGATTCATCACTGAAGGATGAACATGATCATTATCTAAACATTATTTCTCATGTCATAGATGGATGTGATTCTATTAGAAGTGACCATGATTATAATTAGATGAAAAAATGTGATGGTTTCTCAAAATGAATTTAGAGAATTAAATTGAACATAATACTCAATTAAATAAATTAATAATTATGTTGTATAAATATGTTAAAGACATAACATTTAAGAATTATGGTCTTAAAAGAAAACTAAATATTTATGAAGAAAATTCAGATAGCAATGAGAATCTCAATAAGATAGATTATACCAATTTTTATGAATGTAAATAGAACAATTTGAGGATAGTTGACTCTAAAAAAATAATATATGTTCTTAAATGTATTATGGATGAGAAAATAGGTTTTTTTAGAAATTCAATTAATGTTTCTCATTGTACAAACTGAGATAAGAAAGATGAGAGAAAATTCCATTATGGAAATTGATGTTAAAGGTAAAACATAAAAAGAAGGTGAAAAGTAAGGTTTTTGAGAAACTTTATTTCATCCATAATGAAATTAATTCTTCAAGGAAATATCATCCCGAGTAATGTGGACAAAGAGTTTTTTGAAGAATGAAGAAATTTGTTTTCTAAACAAGTCACCACTAGACCAAAAAGTCCAAAATGTTATGTTATTTTTGGTGTTAAGTAACTTTCATAAAAAAATATTATTCTTATTGGTATAATAAATTTCGACCAGGAAAAAATAATTAATCAAGGGGAATCTATGATGATAAAAGAAGATTAATGTTTTCTAAATATTATGAGGAACCAAAAATGGAAACTCATAAGATGAAAAATGATGAGTAGGATTTGAAAGTCAAGAAAAAAAAATTCAATGTGAAATAAAACGAGTTCATAGTTATTTTTCCAGAAGCATTTGATATGGCTAGAAATTTATAAGAAGAAAAAATCTATCTTTAGAAATTAGAAAAAAGGATTTTGAATGTGTGAAGAAATATTGGTAAAATCATATCAATTGATAGTGATTTGAAAAAGTAAAAAAAGTTTGATAAATAAGGGATTGTTACTAAAAGTTATTTCATTATACTACAAGAACAAGAAGATGTCATGAAATATTTTTTACAAAATAACTAAAAAAAATGGTCAAAAATAAGAAAAGGAATTCAAATCCTTATTAGTATAGTCTTCAAATTAAAATAAATTTGTTACATAATCTCAGAAGGATGATTAGTAGGATGAAAATATATCAAATGAAAAATACAAGAAGAAGAAGAAAAAGGAAAGGCTTATAGGGGTCTCTCTGTCTAAAATATTATATTATAAAACTAATGAGGTTCCACCTTATTACAATAATATTTTCTTACTAACTTATATGGAATTTAAGGATTTAAAATAAGGAAGCTATTGTTGAGGAGTCTCTTACTATTATTCAAAAAGAATAAAATTAGGTTATAAGAAAATATTCTCTAAATGTTTTTTTATTCACATTAACATTTTGATTTGTTTATTAAAATGGGTGTAAGTACCTTTTATCATAAAAAAATTCTTTTTATGATTGTACTAGAAATGATAATGTTTAAGGAAACATGAAATGGGTACTATATAAACATTTTACAATGGTCAAAACAGAAAACCGTGATTAATCACTTTTGTTATCTAAACCAGGTTTTTCCTTGTAGATTTAGAGTTGGTTAGTTAATGTTTCATTGTTAGGAAACTCATGTATTACTTATGTTCTCCTTGAAAAGAATTTCAAAATTTTTATATGAAATATTTCAAACCTTGGAAATTAAATCATTTTTCAATAAGGGGAAAACTATTCATGATATCCCCTTTGAATTTTATTGTCAATAAGGGGGATAGAAAATAACTTAGAGTGAGATAAGAACTTGAGGATATATAAGAAATTAGGGGATGAATAATGAAATGTGGAGAAGATAATGTGATAAAAGAATATAAGTTGTATTTTTTTTAATGTTGTTTATGTGGGTTTTGAAAAAAAACACAATGGGTAGTATTTTTAGACCACAGTTATGTTTTCATTTTATTTGTTGTCAATTGATCAATTTACCGATTATATTGAGAAGGTAATGGAAACATGGATTTAATAAGGGAGTGAGTAATATTTTAAATAGGATCCCGAATTAGATCTAGAAAAATCTGAATCGGATCCAGACATTAGCATGAATCAACAGATCCATGAAATAATAATATAACTATGATAAAAAGTAAGAAACTATTAGAGATTGTAATTATAAGATGTATCAGTGTAAGAATGTATTTGATGAAAACATGATCATGATTATCTGTTTATTAATTCACCATAGTCATATGTTTAATATGAATCTGTTTCTTCAATCCTTATGATATAAATGGTAGTTAGAAATAAAGGAGATGATAGAAAGGACAAAAGTTATGATACTTCCCAATAAAACATAGAATATTTTCTACTAATAAAAAATATATTCAATGTACTGGGGAATTCATGATGAGAATTTGATATTTATAAAGTAATAATGTTTGTGGTAGAGAAGAAAATATAATGTGAAGTATTCTAGATATTGCTCATCTGTGTGAGGAACAAGGAATATAGAAGGATAAAGTTCATCAATATGAGAATAATTGGTGTTACAATATCAAAAAGTAGCAAGGTATATCTTACTGAAGAAAATAAGTCACTACGGAAATTGGTGCATTGGAAACTGCATTCCTACAATCCATCATAATAGATTCTTACACCTAATTGTTTTATAAATTTGTTGTATCTTTAGGAAATTGAAAACAAAGTAATATCAGAGTATTAATGTTTAAGAAATTATTGATTGTATTTCAATTTGTTCAAGAAAATAAGTAGTCGTACTTTTTTCTCTTAGAATTGAGTCAAGTGAAAATGAAAAAAATTATTGATGGAATAATGTTGGACTCATGAGATAGGGAATAACAATGTTCATTAGAGTACAGTAAAGACTGAACCCTCAGATGCATGCTAACATTGATAATGTCATCGGATTAGGGTTTATCAATATAGGATTTAAGGAGACTTGTATATTCTAAATATTGGGTTGAAAGGAATTATTTCTTAGAATCCTTATCAATCCACATTTGAGTTTACTCTAAATTGAGACCACACTTCCTTGACAAGAGTATAAAAAATTTGGGCTATTTACAAACTCTAGATCTCTAAAAATTGTGGAACAAGTATAGGGTTTTCAGTTGATTTTTGTTTTTTAGGTTGAATGTGAGGATATTACATCCAAATGAGTCTATTAATGTGATGTCTAATGAAATAAATAGATAATGTTACCTAACTATTCTTCATCAGATAAATTCCATAGGAGTAAGCCTATAAGAATGAAATCAAAAAAAAACAAGCTTTATCAGACCTTGTTCCATTAGACAGTGGAATTGAAAGCTGATGATTGAGTTACTACTCAATATAAGAAAGAAGAGTAGAAGGTGAATAATATTGAGGATAATTTTAGAGAGACCATCAGAATTTGGTTACCAGGTTAAGGAAAATCTAACCGACTCTTGCTAATGAAGATTTCTATACTGAGTTTCTAGAAGAAGTTTCAAGACGTACAAGATACATATATAATTGTTGAATTTCATGAAGGTCATATGCATGTAATGTTTTATTCATATTAACATTGTGAAAATTAATTTCATTATTAAGTGGGATAGAAAAGAAGAATTAAGGTGAATCTTATAACTATAGATAATTTCCAGTTTCTGAAATGTCTTTTCTTGTTGGGGTGTATAACCAACTATGGGTATGTGGATACTAAAAAGGATAGTTCGGTAGTATAAACTACTATATAATGATATTTTTAATATTTATTATATAAATTTTCACTTCATTTGGATTTTTAATCTAGAATGAAGTTACATATAGAATATATGTTGGTTGGACTATCCAACCTAATAAGGAGTGGGGCATTGTACTTAACATTGTAAATATTGTGTGTTGTTTAGTATTTATATTTATTGCATATGAAAGGTGATATTTTTTGTTATATTTGATTGAATCATAACAATAAAAAGTTTTAGAGGTTAATTTTTTTGTTAAGAAGTTAAGAAACATTATTATAAAATAAAAAGGAACCACTAATTCACCCCCTCTAAAGGGTATCGATCCTATCTGAGAATAAAAAACCCACATTTTAAAAATGAATACTAAAATATCCTTTAAAAATGGAAGTTTGAAAGCATTACGATTACCCAATGTTTCCCATAACTTGGTTTCCATGTATAAGAACATAGGTGGAATGAGAAAATGTGGGTATGGAAAAAATGGTTAAATAATTATAGAGAGTGATTGAGATCATTGATTAGAAGAAAGTGACTGATCAATAGAACTTTTTGGGCCTCAATAAAATAAATTTTTGATGATTAATAAGCCCATTGATTCTCAAGAAATTATGTATTATAAAAAATATTTTTTTTGTATCCTTTTCCAAGAGTCAGAGAATAATTTTACTATCTATGAACATAATTAAATATACTTATTTTATTTCATTTTTTATATGTATAATCTCACTATTTGGTTACACCAATCTCGATTTACACTATATATTATACACTAATAAATAAAGGTGAATTTATCCTTCTTGAAGCACTAATAGATATTAAAGTAGAATGATAAGTCATTACATTTATCTTCAGCTTAAATCACAGAAAATCGTGACAACATGTTATCCAATATGCATAAATAATACATTTCTTGCTAAACCTCTTCTGAAGTTTAACTTAAACCATCCATGAATGCTTAACATTTTCACCCATCTAAAATATGAAAATAAAACACATTATAAAGAAGGTCACTAAATTTCTCAAAATCAGTTCAACATTGATCCCCAACATATCATGAAGTATCTACTGGTTGACAAAATATAAAAATTTAAACACCTTCATCAGGTTGTCTGTTGAAACATGGTAATAAACTAAGATACCACAAAATCATATTACAAACATTAATTATTTATTATTCAAAATATTATTGGATATATTCCTTAAATCTAAAAAATGTTGTAAACTTCATGAATTATAATATAGACCGCTTATCAAAAAAATTGATAACTAGTTCCATGGTAATCATTACTATCCAATTTAGTTTTTCCATATTCATCTCTTTATCCAACATAATTTTTTTTTCAACATCAGGAAAAAATTAAGGGTTACCTTCCCATAATCAATATATCACCTTTCCATTAAATCAACTTTTAGGTCATCAGATCTATTCAGTATACTTCTAATAATCCAAAATGTAATGCATATACCTTATGATTCAAAATTTCAGAATTCTTGTACAAATACACCTAAATCAATTAACTTTATTCTTAAACCATTAATTAGGATTCATCATCTTATTTATTAATACCCATTTCCTAGAATATGTTATATGGTTCATGTATTTATGTTCCTAAACAACAATTTAACCATTATCCTTAGGTTCAATGTAAAAAATACTTTTAGAACATACCATACATTTCTCATGGAATTCACATTTCCTTTATCTTCAGTCGTATCACCCAAACTCATTTGAATATCCTCATTACCTTCATAATATTTCCACTTATGACCTAAATTTTCATAAGGCACAAACTTTACACATCTAAAACATTCATTGATATCCTTGTTCATTCTAGCTCACCCTATTGAATATGACCGTAAATCATAGTGTGAGAAAACATTATCATAATGGAAAACCACATAATCATGGAAATCACTTATAGAATGTTTAAATCACAAATATTACTTATTTAATCTATGAAAACTAAGACTTATATTTGGTTGTTCATGGTCATATTCTATTTAAAAATTTCATAATGTTTGGTAAAGATTTTTTGAATTCCCAAATCATATCCCATGTGAGTGTCAAAAAAGTTGTGCATCAGGGACCATTGTCGTGCACTAGTTCCCAATCATGGATAGACCAATATGGGTTTTTCATGGATATAACCCATATATAAATATATTCTAGAGCCACATACAATCGTAGAATCCATGCAGGGATGTAAATTCCAAGACACCACTGACTATACCCTTTACAAAAATTACATTACATTTTCATATACATTAATTCATCATTAGAATTATCCTTAAAGGAATCACTATACATATCCTTAGAAATATCAATAGGGATATAACTTATGTTTTCTAATCCTAGATTCAAAATGATGACTTAAACGTTCATTTTATATGATTTTTGATGATCAAGGCTGGACATACATGGATATTACATCATTTTAGATAAATATTTAGAACATTAAAAAAACACATGCTCGAGGACCATAATAGGTTTGTGTATTTTGAAACATGGAAAATAATATTTTAATTTGATGAATGATCTTATCTATTTCGCCTAAAGATATTACTATTTATTAATCCTAATTAAAACATTTTTTTATAACCTAGGAAAAATGAATCATCAAAAAAGGGTGAGATCAAATGCTCAGTAGGATTATATAATAGATATATGTAAGCATAATCATAATAATAATTGTATTAGAACATGAACATACCTTTATATATTCATACCTTACATATCATGTATCATAGTCAATATTCATGTAATAAAGAATATAAGTTCATAAGACATGAATCATAAGGAAAACAAGACCATGATCTATGAGATCATAACATAAGGATAAGACATATAATTGTATCATAAACTTAAGAATATAAAATATTATGTCATGGATACCAATTGATACCATTATAAAATGGTATTCCTTGGCTATTCACCCATGTACCTACTTTAGGACTAGGCTGAACACTAGTGTACCCTTCTATTTATGAGAATGGGATATAACCCACATACTCTTTTATTTTAATGTTTAGGATGCAACTCATATATCCTCTTATTTTCACACTTTGGATAAGACCCTTTGGCCCTCTGGTTTTTGGTATTGGGATAAAACCTGTAAACCCCCTGTTTTCAGCCGTTGCCTATTACCCATGTAAACTCTAGTTTCAGGATTTGGCCACAACTCCTGCACCTTTTTTTTGAGGGTTGAGATATAACCCATGTACCCTATTATTTTTTAGTGTGGGACAAAAAACATATACACATTGATCTAATATAACAATTCACTACAGGAAATACCCCTTTTATCAGCCCGAAAAATGGCCTTTAACAGTGCTAGAAAAGCACTGTAAAAGCCAGTGAAGATAAGGGGGGTCCCCTTTAGCAGTGCTCCAAAAGGTTCTGATAAATACCCCTTTTATCAGTGATTTTTTTAGCGCTAATAAAATTACAAAAAAAATTAAAAAATTTAAAAATTTAAAAAAATCCTGCCAATCGGGGGGGGGGGATTTTATAATAATTGAGACCCCCTTTTAACAGCACTTTCTATCCCCTATAGGGCCCAAATTCACCCCCTCCTCCCTCTATTATCTCTAAACCCACCCACTTTATCAGCGCTTGCCCCCCAAATCCTCCCCCATGCGTGATCCCTTGCCTCCACCAAGAATTGGTCCCGAGACCTCCCCCTTGCGCCCCTAAAGCCTTTACCACTCTACCATATTGATTTGTTCACTAGTTAATGACATATCTATTTATATATATATAAATTTAGTTATATTTATTCAAAGAGTAATATATAGTTATATTAATATATATAGTTATATTAATATATGTATTTATATTGTTATTAATATATATATTTATAGTTATATCAATATATATACATAGTTATATTAATATATACATATAGTTAGATTAATATATAGGTATATAAATATTTATATATCGGTATTTTAAATAAAATTGATATTAGTTATTATTTATATAAAGCTAATATATTTTATTATTTATATTTATAATTAAATTTTAATGTGTGAATATATAAAAAATGTCTATATATTGTTATATATTTTTTTATAAATAGCAGTGAATTATAAAAAATTATAAAATTTCAAAGCAATATTAACAATATGAATGTATTAACTTGAAATAAATTCATTCCCCACCAAAACAAAATCCAATAATACCCCCGTAAACGAGGCTGAAAATCCAGAAAATATTAAAAAATTTGGGTATCCTGAATAAAAACTCAGTTTTAAAGGAATTATCATCCTTTTGTGGCCACAAAAAACCTTAAAAAAGGTCACCCCAATCAAAAGGGTGTAGATCTAGTCACAGGCTTCGATTTGATATGTGGTAGAGCTCAAACAGACACCCGGATCAAATGGTATGGCCGTTTGATGTTTCAGTTGCATTTTCAACATATTGTGGATCTTTTTTTAATTTTTTATTATTATTTTAGTCTTCAAATTGTTATTAAATGACTATTAATCCATAATAATTAGAAAGTTATTAATAAAAAGTATATTTCTTTATTTTTTTATAAGTCATTTTCACTAAATATCTTATATATTAAGTGTAACTGTATATTTATACTTATCTAAAATATATTTAAAATTATATTTTAAAAATATATATTATATTTCTATCAATATAACTATATCTATATATTTAAATATTAATTTATATTTTTAATGATTTTTTTGGAAGTAGACCCTTTATTTGTATTTTTAAAAAAAGAATTGATAAAGACCACCCTTTTTCAGAGCTACTAAAAAAAGTGCTGATAAAGGGGTACCCTTTAACACTGCTAAAAAAGAACTGAGAAAGTGGTATGTTCATCATGTCTTTTTTAGCGCTGATAAAGGGTGGTGATAGCCTTGTGCCATTTTTTGGTAGTGTTTATTTTTACCCAATGAATTTATGTGATATATAGGTCTCACCCATCACATAACCAAATCATATATACTTATTCAATAAGATAATAAAACATTCATCATATCCTGACCCATAAAGAGATAAGGGTTTAATAAACATAATATAATAACAAATCAAATGAAATTGATACTATAAAAATTTAATCATTTCCTAAGATATGGAATATCAATAGGTTTCATAAACATTTCATCCAAGAATAACCTGTGAAAGGAAGAGGATTTCATATTTATTTTATCATGGTATAACCCATTGAAGAGGAAAAGATTTAAATTTTTTTATAAATATAAACAATTAAATTAAAGTATAATATTGGTTTCTATGGATAATATACCCATTAAGTCATAATATATATAATAGGATGTCATTTTAGATAGAGAGGGATTCAGATAGATCACTTGAAGCGTTTCATAAGGAATATAACATTTCTTCGATAATTACTTATGAAGACATAAAAAATTTTCAAAATACATTTATGAAATTTTTTCTAAAACAAATGAAGTAGTCTCAAAATATCCATTAAAATATTTCTTGAAACAAATTACCTTTCCACTATGAGAAATTATTTTTAAATCATAACACATTTTGAAAACCATTTTCTATCAAATTATCCTTAAAAACATATAAAGAAGATTTAGAAACCAATTAAATTAACAATCAAAAAATTAAAAAATTAATTTTTATTTTACTTGAAAATTATTTCATGTATATTTTAATACAATATTTTTTTATAAAACATCATTTTGAAAGAACACTTATTTTTGACTGAAGATAGAAATAAACTGAGACTATTTTAAAAAAATTATTAATTGTATTAATTAGAAAAGAGTGAAAAAATAGTTCCATGACATGAATATATAATTATTAAACATATTATAATAATATTAATTATAATTCATGATAGTTAGACCATGATATTTCATCATTGGAGACCTGATCATAAATAGTCCTGATAAATGGTGAGATTGCAACACTAAAATCATACCAGTTTTTTAAATAAGAATCATATTCCCAAAAGATAATTACATTGGATGAAGCATATTATATATTTGAAATTATTATATTCATGATATAACATGGAAATTGTAATTATATACAATGTGTAAATTTTTTTATGTGTATAACATAAAATGTGTCTCTTAGAAGGAACATAGAGACAAAATTAATTTATTGATTTGGAAACTTTGGAACCGCAAACCCAATGAAATAGAGATCATGAAATGGATATTTATATATCCATAAATTTTGGTATTATAATAATATAATATACTCATTGGTTGAATATACACCAAAAAACTGAATTGAGTGATGAAGATGACATAAGTCTCACAGAAATAAAAGTGAGATACGAAATTCCCATAATACTTGAGTAATTTTGAATCATGGGATACATGAAATAATAACATAAATTTAAAATTTTATTTTCCATAAATAAATAAAGTTCGTGATAAAAAATTTTATTGGATATTATATACACCATACAACATGAATAAGTGGTGAATATAGCATACATCTCACGGAAATTAATTTTTGGAGAAAAATATATGACCTTATGTCTTGACATTATTTATACTCGTTAAAAAATCTATATAATATATATATATATATATATATATATATTTTATGAATATAGAAAATTAAAATTCATTATATATGATACCATATATTAGTTTATTGTGACTTTATATTAACCCTTTATTAAGAATTTCATGATAATGTTACTTTTGAGGTAATAAATGATTTGTTTTTCCTATATGTTTTGACTTGTTTCTCTTGATTCTATTACTTATATTGTTATTTATTTATTTAACAGGTATAAAAAATTATATTAGTATCATAAATAAAAAGTAGATAATAATTTTTAAAAACCTATATAATGTATAAAATTTTAACTGAATACACCATTCATTGAGATGCTATAACCTACATACTCAGGAACGTTGATTCTATTGTCTTATCGTATTGAAAGAAATAAATTAAATGACACAAGCACACACACACACACACACATATATTATAATTCTAGTATAATTATTTTTTCATATATATCTTTTATGATTTATTAATCCATCATTAATACATACAATGTAATATGTAAATGAATCACATCACTTTGAGAAGGAGATAGTTCACATGTCATCAAATGAGGTTAATGTGTTACCAAAAAATGGAAAGAACGAAGGTATGTGTTATATAATAATTAATAAAAAAATACATCATAAATATAATTTATATCATATATAAATAGTTATTATATAATTATTCCCAACCTTTATAGGTGGTAGTGGAATAATGAGGGACATTGGTTCGTGAGGTGGTAGTCTTTTGTAGACACAAACGAGGATTACGTATCCAATTTGATTGAAGTGTGTATTAGTGTAGGTAGAACCATTAGAATTAAAAAATATAAGTATATTTATGACACTGATTTTATTATATAATAATGGAATAAAAAAATTTTAATAGGTGTAGGATGACATATAACAAGAGTGCCTGTTGAAGTATGTTACCCCTTTATTGGGTAATTTTTTTGGGTTTGCATGAAAAGACTAACTTTGATTACTTTATGAAAAAAAAATTTCTCATTGGATGAGATTATAGAATTTTGGATAATAATTATGAATGTTTTTGATTACCCAATTGGATTTGGAGGAGTTAAGAAGTGAGGGGTGAGTTCCCTTTTATAGTGGAGGAGCAGTGGAATTCTTATAACTATTAAAAGTTAAACACTATTAAGAGGTATCCCTAAAATCATGTTCCCATAATAATGGTAAATGTTATATATAAGGGAGGATATGGTCTAAATATGTCAATATAATTGAATTTTTACATTATTATAGGTTATTTAGTCCATTATGTTTATCTTTATCAACTAAGTAAAACCATTTTTACCTCAATCAATGTAATGAATTTTAATTACATTCACTAATATATTTTCAGTTAAAAACTAATTTGTACATAATTGAAATGATAAATTATGATTATTAAAAATATTTTTCTTATTTTTCAAAATTTTTATAAGAGAAATGGATGAAATTAATTTAAAATTAATTTCGTAGATGTGATAGGAAGGTGAGTTTTTACATTAATATGATCAATAGGTTGAAATATTTTTAAATCTAATTTCACTTTGATATTTAATTCAAAGGCCTAAATTGGATATATTTTTCTATAAATGAACTAATTATAATTTAAAAATAATTTAAAATATAATTTATCTATATAAATAAATTATATGAAAATGTAGTTTTCAAAAAAAAATCAGTGTTTTTCACTATTAATTAGAAATTAAAACATCTCAAAAAAATATCAAAAATTTATCCAAAGTAAAATTTTATATTCAAATTTAAAAAAGTAATATATTTTTTGAAAATAAAAATTATAAAATTTTCAAAAAATAGATTTAAATGAGGTGAACCATTAAAAGTCTATAAAAATACCTGTTTGTAAAATACATATATTTTGTCATAAAATTGGATACCTTGTTATCTTATACCAATAAATTCTGTTAGATAAGTGTAATTTTTTTTATTCAATATATAATAATTAAATTTTAAAAAAGTAATCAAATGTGGTTTTTTATCTTATTGAGTTAAAATTGAGTTTTCTCAATGAAAAATAGTTTTCTTGGAAAAGGAATTTCATTATTATTTAATAGTTCTTACATTCCTTTTAACTAATTAAAAAAAATAGTTTATTAAATAAAAATGTGTAAATAATATTTTCATAATTTTTTTAAAATTATTCATTACATCCTCTCCAAAAAAAAGATGGTAACTATAATAATATTTTAAAAATAATATTAATATTATTTTATACTTGGGTAAACATAGCATTGAATGAAACAAAATCTATCTAAAGAACTCAACATTCGGTGTAACACATTCCATACATAGCGCTGAGTGTACCAAAAGACCATATAAGTGTTGTTTTTAGTGCATTATTAACTTGGTATTGTGCATAACAGAAACGAAAAGTAGTGCTTTTTTATAATAAATCTATATTTATCATTTTATGAAATGAGTAATATCAAAACGAATAAATAATTTTTTCAAAAATAATTCACCAAATATTAGGGTTTTACAACATCTCCCATATACTTATGGAAACACCATTAGTTCTTCTTCCAACATTATTGACCCATGGGAAATTAATTTTTTCCCTTCATCATCTTCATCAAAATAACATTCATGAAACACTATCATTCTCTTATTTGGGACTCTTAGGTTTTAAAGTATCGATAAATTGTTAATCATATTACATAACATATGGTTTAGCATAATAAAAAGTTTTATTATTCCATCTCCCATTCCTATGGGTATTTTCACTAAGGTAATCTCATCATTATCCTCCGCACCCATGGTTCCTTCTAGTTCTATCCATATATAAAACCAAAAGTGTAGATGTAATTGATGAAAAAATAACAATACATTTCTATTATCATTATCATAAAAATGAATTATACCATAAAATCCTTATACATTTATATTTTACATTTTCCCATTAATAATTTAGTTAAATATATATCAATTTTAGTTTAGTCTTTGTTACATTATGTTAGGTTACCTTACAATAATCAATGTAACTAGGAAATAAATCAAACAAAGTATCTGATAGGAATAATAAAATTATCCAAAAAATATATCTTTTGAGTTTTAAACAATGTGTACCATTAAGACTATTTTTCATACCCTAGGAGATGATTGAGTTAATTCCCAAGGAACCCATTTGAATATTATTACCCCTAGGTACTTCTATGATAGATACTGAATCAATATGTAGTATCTAGATAGTTATTATTTTCAGGGTAAATATATCTACAAAATAATTTAACAATATTACAAGATATCTTCTGGTATTTAGTTTCAACTATTGGGGAGTCAACAAGGTTCTATAACCCTAAGTCCAAATTTATAAAAAATAATCATAAAAAATAACTAAAATAATATCAAAAATTACTATCACTTCCACTAATAACAACCGTAGTGACCCCTTACAAACATAGAATAAATATTACAATAATATCATGATTTAAATTTTACATCTCATAAACAATATCACAACCATGTGACCAATACGTTTAACTTCTTATAAATTAACTACTTGAACTTCTTATTTTATTACAATGGAAAACATTAATCTATACTCCTTCCCCACAATACCCTTTTCCTAGTATCACACATGATATAATAATCTCCATATCCTATGGATTAGAAACATAAGAATTGGGTGATTTAAAACACTCTATATTGAAAAAAACATAGCATTGGGTAATATATTATAAAACTATCTATATTGGATTTGAATCTTGTTAATTATTTTAAAATATGTTAATGATAATTATGATGACAAAAATTTCAAAAGTCCATAGATGATAATAATAAAACATGTTAGGGTGACTAAAAATTATATATAGATCATTAAGGATACAAAAAAGATAAAACCTATAACATATGATCATGACATAAGAGTTCAGAATACCTAAAAGTCGCAATTAAGAAAACATGTATTTTCATTGAAATGAAATACATTTTGAATATTTATCATAACCTGATGAAAAAATTAGAAACAAGGTACAACCAAAATAATAGGAAACAACATGTGAGAAAACCCATTATGCTCATGTATATGTGAACACACCCATTATGTCAATACCTAGAAATGTGATAAAACTCATCATTCCCACACTTATGTGAACAAAAAAATTATTTACCAGCTTGAATATATAATTATATATAATACTAAACCAATTAATTAGAATGGGAGATAATACCCCACCCACCATCATCTATATACATTTATACCATGTATAATTAACCATTTTCAAAACTTAAATAACCCATTGAAATGGAATGTATTTATTATACATTAAAATAACATAAAACTAATAAATATCGGATATCAAAATATTATTTTACGAAAGGATAAATAGAATAATTACATATATAGGATGATAAAAAATCACTTTATTTGAGATAATCCTTGGAGGAAAAATTGTAGTGAAAGTAAAAAAGTTTTCAGATAACCTTTTCATAAATTTTTATAAATGAATAAGTGTAAATCTATATCATTTTTTTATATTTAATGTGAATAATGTTTTAAAATATTATTATAAATACTTATTAATAAACAACATTGAAAATAAATATAGTTTTAAAAAGGATAAGTTAAAATACTTCAAAAACGTTTACCTTTAAAAAGAATAATTAATAATGGAAACATGAAAAGAATATAATGTTTTTAAAAAATTAAGGTGAATATAATTTGAAAATATTTAATTATAGAAATAATAAATAATAATGTATAATTTAAAAAATACATATATTCTATCTAAAGAAAATGTGTAGTGTATGATAACAACATTTATTTGGAAAGGATAGAAAAAAATTGAAATATTTTAAATGAACCTTTTTGAAAACCCACATCATTAAAAATATGATGAAACCATTTTTTTAAAAAATTAAGAAAGGGGAAAAAATGAAGATTGTATACAAAAAAATTTTTGGTTTTAAATCTTTAATAGAGAATAATGGTGTAAAGTAAACACATGAATATGGAGGAAAAATCATTTTAATGAAATGGGAATTATTCTTAATATAACCATCAAGGAATAATACATTTTTTTGAAACCTGTTTTCCCTATAAAACTAGGTGTAAATACATCATAAAATAATATTATGTTAGAATAGATAAATCATGGATTATAATGTAAAAATATGATTGATAATGACCTAAGGAAGGGATTTGTGTCATGAAAATACCTTATAACCATTGTAACATTTGAATCAAAGCCCCAATGAGAGGTATAATGTTAAATAAAATAATGAATATCCTAAATTATGAGACTATCATTATTTAAAATTGATATATAGAAGAATTAAAACCATTTAAAGGTAAAAATTATCTATTTATTAAACTTGTCTAAGGGAAATTAGATTTGAGACAAAGAATTCTCTACGACATTAGAAAATTTTGAATCAAACCCCTGTGGAAAAAGGGGATTAAAATTAAACATATAAATAAATTATTTAAAATAATTGAAATATATTATATCTAAAATAAGTAGTATAGAAACCACATAAATTAAATTAGGTGCATAATACAAATCATATCGTAAAGAGAAGAATGTTGATATGAAAAACTCTTACATTTTTTCTTTTCTAAGATGATTATACTTGAGTCTCCTATAAAATAAAAATAATATACATAATATATGAATTCATAACATTAATCTAAAATATTACTAGGTTTTAATCTTTAGTATACTTTCTTATGATGATCATGTTAATTAGTTATAGCGTATTACGACCATTGAGTGTAAATAACAATAACTATTTTTCACATTTTTAATAATTTTTCTATCATTACAGGTTATTTGATACCAAGTCCATTATTGATTTATAATTTAATATTATGAAATATATATATATTATATTTATTTATAATATTATTTTTTAATTCCAATTGTGTTTTGGTTATGTGATGTGAATGTCGAATTGATAATGAATTATTTCATAAATTAAAGCAAAATAATAAACTTTAATAATAAGTTATATTCAAAATATAACATTTCCTATTGAAAATAAAAATAATTATATTTATGTTATATTATAAAAATATTTACCTTCATTTTTGTTAGGTCCAAATGGGGCTATATACCCTGAGAGGGTGGTGAATCTGGGTATGGATATTCTTTTCAAAATTATTCCTTCCCCGCTGGATCTTGAACTCTTTATTATATGGGTAACTTTATTTTCACTTTTGTGTTTTGGAAAATCTCTTATTTTCTTCTTTATCTAATATAGATTCTATGAAGGTAATTCGTGAATGGAAGTACACAAACACATAGATTTTTACTTTGTTCACCCTCACTAGTTTTTTTCCAAGGAGAATTCAGTCTTGATGTTATGATGTACCAAATCCACTAAATCTCACTACCAATTACATGATTTGTGTTTGATAACTTCTATGGTCGAGCTCACTTCCATTACAAAGTTTAGGGTTAGCTCATTTCTTTTCCTAGGGTAACTCCCTATGTTTATCTCTCTGGATCACTATTGGTGGAGAGGATCACCATCTTCCTCTTCCTTTGACCACTACTTTTGGAAGAGATATGATCACAAATTACGGACTTGTAGGTCACTTCATTATCAAAAACGAATGCATCCTCCAGCGTGTGGAGAGGCTCTGTGGATATTCCACTTCCATCAACGGATGAATACAACTCTATCATAGGTTTACTGGGAAAAAACCATCTTTTACTCAAAACAAGGATTCCTACACCCTACATTAATCACAATTCACACATGTTACCTAACCACTTGCATGATACTCCCTTCTCAAACTCAAAACATGGTGAAATCACAACCTTTTTCAAACAAAACAATATTTCTGCACAACTAAAAATAGGAAAACAACTAATAATTAATTTTATACTATCTTTCCCAAAACAGTTGCACGACACCCCCTTCTCAAACCCAAAATTGGGGCTACTCATACTCTTTTTCTCCCAAAACAATATTGTCTCACAACCACCAACTGGCATAAAACTTCTAATTAATTATTTACTTTCCCACCCAATCCACTTGCACAACCAGAGATTGAATTTTCTCTAAGTGTTGAGATTCGAAAAAAAGTGGAATGGTAGCCATCTATTTATAGGTATTTTGGACACCCTATGTTCTGTGCACAAATTTCTTCTTGGCACGCTTGTCCATTCCCCCAAGCCTCAGTCACCCAAGTCACCTTGTGAGAAAAACTCCAAAACTTTTGTTCCCTTTTTTACTTTTCATATGTTGATGTTTTTATGTTGAAAAAAATATGACACACAACTTTCCAAGCCTCCAAGACACTGGAATTGATTTCCCTTTTCCAAAAACACTTTTCTCTATCTGCTGATTTTTAGGCCCAAAAATTTCACAAACACGAGAAAAATGTGTCAATTTATAACTATTTTTTTATTCCACCGCTAGGTGATCCATTTTTTTCATGGTTTTTATCACCATAGGTTGTAAAAATTATATCTATAACTTAGCATTTTACCATAGAAAACCACTATGTCAATAATAAAACCTGCTTGGTCAATAAACACAATGAACCAAAAAGGGATTCAGTGAATCAGTGAGTGTTTTTCCCAGTAATCTCCACCTTTGGGTAGGTTGAATACACTGGAACAAAAATATTCTTCATTACAACTTCATCTATTTTCTTCCACCATTCACTTCATGTGTTTTAGATAGCGATAATGGGATCACTCATCACACAATGTAATACCACATGAGTAATTCTCAGCATGGGAAACACGATTATAATGTAAAGTTCATCACTGAATAACTTAATTCTAACACTAATTCTTGAAACCAAAAAATAGATTTCATCACGAACCTCAGTAGTCATGATATATAATCTTTGGTCAATCAGTTCTAATATCAAAAGATTTATAACTCATCCTTCTTCACTTCTTGGTTTCACGTGTTGTATAAGTTGAGATATATCTAATCACACCAAACACAGAAGAATTGTCATCATGTTTCTCCCCCAATATTAGTGATTCCCCTATAAACTTCTCCATGTGTATTAACTAAGACATTTTATACCTTATTGAATAGCTTCTCACCCTATCAAATTCTCCATATGTCTTGACTAATACATGTTCTCCCTTCATGAATAGGTACATGTTCTCCCCCATTTTGAACAAAACCAAAGGTCACTCCTTTATGGTTTGCAATTGTGTAAGGAACATAGATACGAACATTATGAAACAAAACAACATACCTCAGGGATATAATGTTCCAACATCCAAATTTCATCAAGTTTGGGGAGTCGATTGATCTCCGTGGGCCAGTTGATGCCTCTAAAACACAACATTGTGTAAGAAATTTGTCAGAATGTTTACAACTTGTAGTTTTGGAGGCACATACTCCAACTTCACAATCCGTTTCTCTACTATCTCGTTGACAAAATTATATTTTATTTCAATTTTATTTGTACATGAGTGATGGGTGTGATTTGTTTCTAAGAATTTCAACATATTAATTATCACACTGGATTTTTATCAGAGACTTCACTTCAATTCCCATATCATAAATCCACTTCTTCGTCAACAATAACTATATACAAGAATGATTAGAATCAATATACTCTACTTATATGATGATTAGTGAAATAAAATATTTTTTATTTCTTTTACAAGGAATATACACTCCAAAAATATATAAACCACCTCCTATTCTTGATTTCCCATAATCCACTGATTTGGACCATTCTATATTTGTATATCCCAATAATTCATTCCACGATTTGTCATTATACATCATTCAAAAGTCCACTGCTCCCTTGATATACCAATTATTTCTTTTCAATACAATCATGTGTATTTCATTGGGATTTCATTGATACCAGTTTTCCTAAAATGTGGAAAACACAATATCTGATCATGTTGCTATTAAGTATATCATGTTTCCAATGATCTTCCTGTATTCTGTGACATTGAACGCTTTGTCTTAATCATCCCTTGAAAGATTCATCCAAGTATCTACCATAGTCATCATCTCCATGGAATTTTGCATTAAAAATATTTTCAAAACCTCCTTGGCATATTTAGATTCTGAAAAGAATGGTCCATTGTTTCCTTGTGTTACTTATAAAATAAGGGAAAGCATCAGCTCACCAATAATTGAAATTTCAAACTCACTTTTAATGAATTGGGAAAACTGTCTACAATGTGATTCATCTGAACCACCAAATATTATGTCATCGGCATAAAACTACACCATCAATATTTTATTACATCCATTATTGACATAATATTATAATCAATTCCGCCATGATGAAATATGAGCTTCTTCAAATGTTGATCTAGTCTTGAATACCATGCTCTTGCTTCTTATTTCAACCCATAAAGTGCCTTCTTCTACCAATAAACATTGTTCTCTTATTCATGAATAATGAAACCATCTGGCTACTTAGTAAAAACTTCTTCTTCTATAAACACAATAAAAAATTAACAATTTACATCCATCCAGAAAACTATGAATTTCATGCAGCATGGTAATGTCCATGAATAATCTGATTATCCCTATCCTTGAAACAAGTTCAAAGGTATCATTGAAATTACTAACCTCAATATTTTTGTAATATTTTCACAATAGTAATTATTTGTTTTGAATAACTTCTCTATCTTCATTCATATTCTTAAAAAAGACCTATTTAATCCCAATGAAATTGTTATCTCTTGGCCTTGAAAAAATATCCCATGTCTGGTTCATCTCAATCTGTCCATGCTCTTCATTAATAGCTTAATAAAAATTCTGATCACTAGCTACATCATCAAAATATTTATACTTCACCTCCTTGTTACTGCCATAAGAAAATTTATCACTATCCAGTTCAATATTCTCCCTAGTCTCTACTATAGTGACATCATTACTTTCCACTACGTTTGCAGCGTCTTGTTGAAAAATTGTTAATACTCTTTCACAGCTTCATGGTATCATGAAAATAGTCACCTGATACCATATTATTATATCAAAACATATAATCATGAAATACATGAATTTTAATACATTTCCCCAAATCTGACATCATGAGAATAAAATTTCATCATTTTTAAACAATTATGATCTTGCATCTAATCAAGAGACATAATACTTACCCTATGATATGATATTCTTCCAGTAGATAGGACCACTCTTTAGAACAAAAATCATTCTTTTCTCCAACATGATTACTTTACATGTTGTAATTTTCATTGATCCATCAATAAAACCACTAAGCCTACTAAATCATAACTTGGTAAAGGAAATAAGAGATAAAGTTAATAACATAATAAATATCAATTGAACTCAGTTATTTCATTTATTAATCAACTATGGTAACTGATTTGAATTATTTGACATTTTAAAGAACATCACATCACCACTTATAATCTTTTTATTCCACATAGCCTTGGATACTATATCCACATTAACATGAAACATTTTAACATTAGTTAATAAAATTTATACACATAGGGAGATGGGATTCTCTAGAACCATATAGAAGTGGATTATGGTCAATCCTTATTGAACAACCCTTTGGTGATTTCTTGCAAATCATTGTAATATTTTTGTGGTTGCTCCAACTGCCTAACCAACATCATCTATTCTGGATATATTATTATCATTTCATTACCCACATATTGAGTATTCTTTTGAAATATATGTTCTATAGGTTTGTCCTTGTTCTCAATTTGATGATTAATTCCACTAGTACTCATTTTGATTGTTGATGTTCCACCAAAACACCATTTCTCATGATTCTTTGTTTGAGTAGGAATCTCTCCACTGGTCATATGATCTTTCTTCTTCCTCCGTTGGAGGTTTGTTTCCTCTCCCATCACTTACTTCCTTATGTCATGACATGTGAAATTTTCGAGACATTATTTATTCATTATTCTTTTATCTATTTTTCGAGTCATTCCACACTTTCTTGCTAGGAATGAGTCTTTTAATGATTTTACATTCTTCTATATTTTTTTCATATTCCCTCCAATAGTGTTGTTGGGAGTGTAACATCAGAGTTGATTGATACTCTTTTCTTTGATCTCTTTATGTTTCCCTTGAGGCTATAATCCTATTTTTTAATTTACCAACATTCCTTATAGTATAGGATTAATACAACCCTAAAGTCAGGTATCTCCTTTGACCAATTTTTACTTCCCATTTTCTTCCTACTACAACATTCTTACACCCCAATCTTCCACAATACGCTTCTCTTTGAATAATACAGTAGCGTGTGTTGTACGAAACTTCGAGTTCTAGCACACACCACAACCAATCAAACTAGGCGTTATGAATTGTAATACCCAATTTTTGAAATTTTATAAATTTTATCATTCAAAATGGACTTCATTTTTTGATTTGGAATATAAAAATTAGCTTAGGGTGAATTTTTGGTACATTTCTGATAACTTTTATATTTTGATGAATAGTGAAAATTACTAAATTTTAATTAAAACCAAAATTTTAATCGAAACAATTAATAGTGATAAATTATGAATTTGAGTGGTTTTAAATTATATTTAGAATATATTTTTACCATTTAATCTAATTTTGGTCATTGGATATAATTTCACATTTAAACCGAATATAAACAAGTGTCAATCTTTTGATAGTTATTGTTTTTTAAATACAAGATTTTTGTTTTGACAGTAGGAATTAATTTTAAAATAATAAATGGAACTTCTATGTTTTGAATTTGGTAAAATATACTTCATTATTGAATTTGGAATATCAAAATTATCTTAGGGTCAATTTTTGGTATTTTTCCGAAAACATTTAATTTTTGATGAATAGTGAAAAACACTGAGTTGTAGTTTAAAACTGAATTTTTATTTAAATAATTATTTATTTTATTTAAATTATTTTTTGTCAAAATAGATAAATAATACCTATATAAGTTCAATATAATTCAATGGTTTCGGTTTATAATAATTTTAGACATATAAAAATTTTATTGAACTTTTCACCGTCTTTTACCCACCTCCTACGAGAATTTGCAAATTCACATGAAACATAATTTTACCGCTTATGTGAGTGGAATTTTGAAAATCCAAGAGACACGGTTAATATCAAGGAGTAAAATTTTGTTCAATAAGATAAAAATAATTTTCGGTGAATAGTAACTTTTTACTTTTATTTACCTCGGTAAAAAGTAAACAGGGTAATTAAGGGTAAAAATGATATAACTATTACCATAATGCATGTATTAATTCTATTGGATAATTAAAATTCGACAAAAAACAACCTTAGGAGTAAAATAATAACCTATTTGGTCCACTTGGATCAGATTAGGACCTTTATTATTATTTAATTAAAAGAAGAGTTAAAAGAGTTAAAATCAAAGTTTAATTAGTAAAACATTTTAATATAGGGTTATACATAAGATAAATTAGATTATAAATATTCATTAGAAAGGTAAAAAGTTTTCCTAAATAATGGTATTTTATTTATAATTTTTAGACGTTAAATAAGTTAATTTATTTATGACACAATGATGATGTAGTAGTTACCTTATTAGTGAAATATTAAAACAATAGATATTATAAATACCCAAATAAAAATAATTTTAGACTTTTAATGAATTAAAAGAATTTTATTCTTTAATATGACATGTTAGGATTTATTAAATGAATTATTTTCCAATTAATAAAGTTATTAGGACATTAAAAAATTCAATTATTAAATAGTTTGAAAATTGACATAAAGTTGTTTTTAAAACAAATATTATATTATTAATTGATACAATATTCATAAAAATCTATGGTTTGTCCAAAGGAATTATATGATGATATATATGTCATTACTTAACCACTTGGGGTTCTCTTGGCAGTTTATAGTAAGATTATTAACCATATAATATAAAAATACAAAGAGACATGGTGAATATCAAACTATTTAACTAAAAGTTAAATCTAAAGGATAAGGTTACTATAGTGCTCAAACCTATCTAAAATCTATTGGTTGAGTGGTTTTCGACCCATCCCCACCATATAATTTGAATAATCCACATTGGAACCATTATAAACTGAATATGAATTTGTTATAAATTAATACTTTAAGTTTTTCCTAAAGAGCCCCTCCTCCTCCTAATAAAAGGACACCACTTCTAACCAAATACTCACACCTATAAAGCATTTTGGATCAACCAAACTCTTCCCCATTAAGTTCTCTACATCCCTATCCTCCTCCTAGAAGCCTCGCCTTATGCAGAAGGAACATGTAGAGTCCATTTTGGTTCAAACCAAAGGGAGTTACCCAAATTAAAGATAACAATTTCTATTAGATTTTTTTCTTTTATTTTACATCTCCAACCCCTAATCTCTTCTTATTTTTTTATTTTGTAACAAAACCAGTATCCTAAATATACTAGGATATTTTTATGAGATGTATTCTAACTACACTTACACACACCACCATCTAATGGGTGAAGAACATAATGTTTCTTGGAAAGGAAACCAAACGCCTCACGAAACGATGATGGTTCAATTATCTCCTACCGCGTCTCATGGTGGACATTATGATGACACTATAATTAAATGTGATATTAATGATATTTATTTTATATATAATCTTCTATAATTCCATTTTATAGCATAACATTATTCGTTTCATGTTGTATATATATACGAAAATTTCATTTGAGAAAGTACGGACTACCGCCCCCTCAAAGTGATATGACTCATTCATACCATTCATGGAATGTATAAATGATGGTATTAATGAACATAAGTAACAAATATAAGATATTATATTATAATTTAATAATAATATACCTATGTATCATTTTGTTTTTATTCCTTTTAAAATGAAAAATGAAATGGAAGTAGCATTCGTTCGTACGTACGGACTACCGTCTCCACGAACGCGATGAGATTCATTCCCCATCATATCCATTCAAGTCCTATTATCATTTAATGATTAAAAATAATTTTTAAGGACTTGATATCATTCTGTATATGAATAAGATACAACTTATCCATAACAAACACGGCTTATGTAAAAAAACATAAAAAATAAAACGAGTAAGTTAACACCCGAAACGATGATAATACTAAGATATTATTAACAAAGAAATGTAAAAAGATCATATATGATATAATATTAATGAATATTATTCTTGTATAATTTAATAACAATGACTTATCTATTATATAGGAGGTTAAACTACACTCTATCAAGGAAAAGTACAAGGTAAGGTGTTTCTTCTCTCACTTTTAATTTAATGAGATTTCCATTGTTCACCAATTATTTATTCCATGTGGTGTGTGTACTGCCCATGATTGTATTTATTGTGTAATATTCTTTAATTTATGGATATTTCCATAATCATTGTATGATCCTTCTTTCATGGGTGTATGTTTCGTAAGTCACGAAATCAATAAGGGAATTTGAAATTTCCTTTTCCACTCAATCAGCTTTATGCATACTTCAATGATTATTTTACTCCAAGATAATGTGAAAAATAAATATTCATTTGATTATGTCATAATTTCCACTTCTATTTCTATGGATATACTTTCATACAGATAATCACACATTTGATAAATTCTCAAGTCATCGATATGAACTTTATATGAGAATGTTTAACTCAATCTCCATTTGTTGAGTTAAATATCCAATTCATTGGTGTTGTTTTTACAAGAATATGTGTGAATGTCCTCTGATTGATTTACACTAAATATACCATCATATTGAGTGTATTTATATTTTTCACACATAATTATGTAATTGATTTATCCTTAACCTAAGGATATCATCTTTATAAGAGATTTCATCTCAATTTACATTCCATCGAGATTATTTTTTATATACACCAATCACTTTTATATGGGGTATATAATTTACTTTGACATAGTGTATCATGAATCCCTTTATTCTCATGATATTACAATGTTTTTATTACCTCAATTATTTGTATTCAAGTGTCTCTCTTTTTGTTAGTAACACTAACTAAAATATCATTTTAAATGTTTTAAAGATTTATTATTCTAAATATTTTGCATTAATGTCCATGTTTTAAAAGTGTTTTTAATGATTTATTTATATGGAAATTAATGTTTTAAAATTAAAATTACTTTTAAATGTTTCAAAGTGGTATGGGACACTTTGATTAAAAAATGTATTTTTAAATGGCTTCTTGACAAATAGTGTGACTTTTAAATGTTTTCAAGAAAAAGGGGGATATTTCTCTCTAATAGTTTTGATGATTGTTTTCATCTATGTAAATATACTTCATTGTTCTCAATTGAGGTTAATATGATACAATAAAATCTCCATATTGTATCGAATGAGTTATTTTTGACAATGGATGTGCTATTTTTATACCATTCATGTTTGTGGATAAAGTATTGAAATTTCATATGTTAGTTCTGATACGAATGTTTATGTTATGTTACAAACTTTTCCTATGAGGAATGCATTGGACTTAGTAAGTGATAGGTGGATCCCGCTATAGCTCCTCGACACATCGGTTGGTCTCATTAGACAAACTAGTGTCTTGGGATGAGGCCTTGACAAAATCTTATATGTAGTCTTGGCACGGGGCCTTGGCTACGTGATTATGATAGTCTGTAATTATGAATTCCACCATTATGAAAGTTGTTATAGATATTTCATATGGTTATTAAACAATTAGAATATCCATGTGAATAAGTAAATGGAATTATTTCATTTTATCTTTTCCCTATTATGCTGAAGTTCAAGTTTTAAAGGCTTTTGTTTTAGTTATACATTGACATAAATTTTTATACTTATTTATGAAAGTTTACACAATATTGTTATACATACTGAGCATCTGAGCTCAACCATTTCAATGTTTTATTTTTCCTAGGATGTGAAGATGTAATTTGCGAATTACCTACAAGAATAATATGAGGGAATATGAAGACAATATGTTGGTGTAGTTTTTTTTCATTATGATGTAATATAATACTTATGAATATATCTAGTGTTTCCAAGACTACTAAACTAATAGGTCTTTCAATAATTGATATTTTGTGATTATACCAATGATATGTAATAATGACCCGACTCTAGAAAACTAGGGTCGGGGCGTTACAGTTGGTATCAGAAGAAGTTTAGTACAAACCACGGAAACTAGATTTAGATAAACTCTGATTAGAGCACATAGCCCTAAGATATACGTTGAGAATTAGTATAAAAGGACTTCCTAGAATTTTCTTACTATAGAGATTTTGTGATTTTTCGGTGAAATACATCCCTTTATAGATATGAGAAGGTAGAGGTGGCTCTGGCACAGATGTACCTAGGTGTAAAACCCAAAAACACTACTTTGAGCTAGACTTGAACTGGAACTGGTGCACGACAACGGGCTTTGCTATACTCTTGGTTACGACACACCCAGGAGATATTCTTAGGATAATTTACATTTTCTATACAAAACAATTGAAGTATTTTAGTATAAGATGATAATAAATGACCTTGGTTAATAGTAAGGTGTTTCGAATTAAGAATATGGTGTCATTATATTCTCTAAATGATTTTATGACTTCTGTTACTCACACAATGATTTTTGGTTTTAGTCAATGGGTGAATTCCAAGGAAGTCATAGTAACTTTGAGAATGATGTACAAGGTGGGAATGTTGGTTGCAATGAGCAACAAAATGGAATGTTGATCGGTGTAAAAGATATTTTGTTCATGAAAAATCAGGTTTCCAAAAATATGATCAACAAAATATATATTAACCAACTCCCAGACTCAACAAATAAGAGAAAGGCATTGAATGATAAGAGCTCCAGGTATGGAGACCCTAGAAAAATGAAAGCTCAATTTTCATCATTCCAGAAATGTGGAAGGAGACACCTAGTAAGGTGTCTCAATAGAATAATGAAATTCTTTATGTGTGCGAAATAAGGGAATAAAGTAAATAATTGCTGAGGAAAAATGAAGAGTACTATGGAAGAAAATTAAAATGATCCTAAGAATCCAATTACGGTCATTTGTCATAAATGTAAGGGACCTTGGCATCACCAAAGTCAATGCCCTATTCTATAGTATAACCTTTTGGTCATGGAAGAACCTATGTGGAAATAAATGCATGGAAAATTTTTTAAATGTATTAGTGATCTTTGTTGTTGAGATTACATTGGGTGAATTTTCTATTATATGTGTAACCCTAACATTTATCATGTGAAAATGTTATTTGAGGAAGAATTATCTTTTATCTTGTGGATATTGTTATAAATAACCATTTGGTTTTATATGATCCTTGAATTTGAGGTAATTACTAGTTATTATATTTTGGGATGAAAATGTAAGGTATGAGATAACATTTGTGGTTAAATTATTTTATATTTATTTTGAGGAATTTATCACAATTTGGAAATGTTATAAAATATAGTTTTTGAAAAAGGACAACACACATACCATGCGACAACCCAGCGCGTCGGACAAAGTTGTGGGAATCAAACCCACAACCAATGTGTGATTGAGATTTATAACTTACCACTGGACTGTGTGAAGTCCTTGGTTTGTGTGACTAATTATTCTAGTTAAATGATTTTATTGATCAATAATAATTTGATTTGGGATCTTAGGTCTTATCAAATGAATACCCTTATTATAGGAAATTGATTTGGGGATTAAGTGATAAATGTTATTTTGGAAGACGTTCGCTTTGTTGGGAACACTATATACCCGTGGAAATTAGAATACTATGGGATTTCATTTGAGGAGTAATGGTAGATTTTTATGGAAATGATTGACCTATAATAGAGAATATGGGATTGGGTTAATTTCTTTTATGTATATGATTTAAGATTAGTTGATGTCATTTGGAGAAACAATTTAACATGGAAGTCTACATAACCAAATTCATCTATGTTTTGAGTTTAAATATTAGTTTGGATTATATTGAGGTATTTGGAGGACAATTGTTTATTGAATGGTATTAATTTAACTTTGGGGTATTGTTGGTTTAATTTTAGAAATTATGATTAGTGTTTCTTTCTCTAAAGGAATATCCTTTTGGGGGAACATCATCTATTGTACTAACCATTTTGGTTTCGATTAATCTCTAAAGACTAGGTAAGTATATAGATTATCCTTTGTGGATCATGTGATTCTCTAGAAGTTTATTCTAGCTCTACTAGTGTGACCAATTCTTCTCGAATAGTCATCGTTTAAAAATGAGTTAATAGTAGAAATTTATTAAATAATGAAACTTTACTTAAAAAGTAAGTATATATATTTAGGTTCTTATTCAATATTAGAAATTAATTCCTCATCTTTGTGTAATGTAACTTAAAAAAACGTTGTCCATTTACTTTTCTACTGGGAAACTAATGACAATTTGTCCCATCACAAGTTTGTGGGTTTCTTGTTGTTAGATTTCTCCTGATCATGTTTTCTATCCCTCTCTATCAGAACACTACACTTAGTTTATCATCCATATCCATGTTTTCTACATGGAATCCTAGTATAGGTTATCTCGGCTGACCTTTGTACTTATCTTTTTTGCTTTAAAACTGATAGTTTTATTAACTCTTTTTCCGATGTGGGACTTTCCATTATATTCCCAAGCCAAATATTAAAAATTGTGAGGGAACAATTTATTAAAGGAGGGGAGAATGTAACACCCCAAGCTTCCAGAGTACACATCTCTTTGAATAATATAGTAGCATGTGTTGTACACAACTTTGAGTTCTAACACACACCACAACCAATCAAACTAGCCGTTATGAATAGTAATACCTTATTTTTGAAATTTTATACATTTTATCTTTCATAATGGATTTCATTTTTGGATTCGAAATATCTAAATTATCTTAGGGTGAATTTTTGGTACTTTTCTGATAACTTTCATATTTTGATGAATAGTGAAAATTACTACATTTGAATTAAAAAAATATTGTTTAATTGAAGTAATTAAAAGTGATAAATTATGAATTTTAGTGGTTTTAAATTATATTTAGAATATATTTTTACCATTTAATCCAATTTTTGTCATTGTACATAATTTCACATTTAAACTGGACATAAACAAGTGTCAATCTTTTGATAGTTAGTGTTTCTTAAAAACACGCTTTTTGTTTTGACAACGGGAATTAATTTTAAATTAATAAATGCAACTTATATGTTTTGAATTTGGTAAAATATTCTTCGTTAATGAATTTTTAATATCAAAATTAGATTAGGGTAAAGTTTTTGTATTTTTCTGAAAACTTTTAATTTTTGATGAATAGTAAAAAACACTGAGTTATTGTTTAAAACCGAATTTTTATTTAAATAATTATTTAATTTATTTAAATTATTTTATTTCATAATAGAAAAATAATACCTATATAAGTTCAATATAATTCAATGGAGTTGGTTTATAAAAATTTTAGATATATAAAAATAGTATTGAACTTTTCACCGTCTTTTACCCACCTCCTAGGAAAATTTACAAGTTCACATAAAAGATAATTTTTCCGCTTCTATGAGTGAAATTTCAAAAATCAAAAACATATGGTTTGTAATGTCTCATATTATCCATGTATTATTTTTAAATATTATATGGAATTATTTCGAGACCGGGTGCAAAGACAGCATATCATTATGAGGTCCAGTGAGCCCAGAATGGTGGTTTGAACTTTTTTTAAGTTAAGTAAGTCGACGCTAGAGCGTGGTTGTGGAAGTTTCCAAACGGATGCCCAAATTAAAAATTTGAGCCCACCTTTTCATCTCGGAAGATGACTTTTCCTATGAATGAGCTTAACCTCGATCGGTGCGGGTCGAGGGAAAAAGTTAATTTTCAAATGTTTCAAGTAAAATAAAATAAAATAAATCCGTAATGGTTATTTTATTTTTAAGGAAACATCCGCTGCAGCATGGAGACAATGCAACAATTTCCCTCAATTAATGACATGTCTTAATTACTAGAAAATGGAAAGTTGGCTTTATTAATACTTCCATGTATTTCAATGCCATCACATTTCCCTTTTTATTGGGATAATCAGGTAGTGATCATTGGAAATGTTTGAGAGGATGCTCTGCAGAATCTACAAGGTGTAGGAGAGAATTCTCAGCGATGAACGATGACAGATCAATGTCGAGAATTGATGCGCCGATGTTGAAGGATCTCGATGACAATGGTATTGTTGCTCCTTCTTCAATGATTTATCCTTTTTAAAAGTAGGGATTTGTTATTTAAATTTATTTTTCCCCATTTTTGAGTTTAAACGATGAACACAGATCGACCATGAACATGTTGATCTGCAGATTCGTACATTCTTGCGGGAGGGTTTTCTTTGGGATGATTTTGGAGAAATAATCCATTATTTTATTTATTTTGATATTTTCTCCGTTGAAACCTATTAACGGGAGCGGATCAACATCATGACGAACAACGGTGGAGGTTCGTTCCTCAATTTTGTAAATTGGATTTATTCCCCCTTTTCTTTTCTCATGCGTTCTTCACGTTCTTTGTGGGGAGACGAACAACGGATCATTGTGCATCCGTTCCATGATGCAACGATCCCAAATCAAAGGTTCGACACTGCAACGGCCTTGTGGAGGTGCGACGAAGATGGTAGACTACGAATCAGACCAGATTGGGAAAGGGAATTCTTCAAGCGTTCTTCATGTGGGAAGATCACAACACGTTTTTGGAGCCGATTGGAGGTCTGAAAACACCAGAATTGGCTTCGTGGTGATGGGGAAACCAAAACCTGAAGTTTTCTTGGAAATCGGATGACCGGATTGATGAACAGATCACCACCAAAGGAGTGACAATGGAGGTCCGTGTTTCTGTAAATTTCCAGAATACACGGCGTGTACTTCTGAATAACATGCCGTGTAGTACTGCCGGTGGAAGCTACGGTTTCAGGGTTAGAGAGGAATAAAATGGTGTGTGATCCCAGTCACACGACGTGTTGGACTTTCCCCAATGCTCATTGTGTACCTTGGGTAGTACACAGACACAGAATGATCTAGACAGCCTCAGGTGACACAACGTGTACAGCTTGGCAGAGGCGACAATGTGAAGCTCGGCGTGTATCCTAGGGATACATGGACACGGGTTAAAATACACTGGTTGATAGCCATGTATGGCCACACGTCCAGTAAGACGGGGCTAACCCCAGTCACTCGGACATGGCATTTATATTTTCTGCATGCCATGTACTATGTTTTCTTATATGGCCAGCCTCATACATGGGCCATTGTACACTGGCAGTACCCGGGGTTAGACAACATGGCATGTATTTTTTTCTACAAGCCATGTAGTTTTTGGAAAACAGCATGGTCCTCTTGTTCACCATATTTTGGACATATTTTTTTTGGGTTAGTGCCCCTTCTTCTCATTCCCCTGAAGGTCAGGCATCATTTCCTTCTACAGGAGTATGATCCCTTCAGCCAGAATTTCTGTGATAGAGTTGGCATCCCTCCAAGAGGCCCGGAGAGAGATCCCTTATACATTCTTGACCCTAGGTAGAGTCAGGCATCGACGTGACCAACTCTACCGGGCGTTGATCCTCTACCAAGATGTTGTAGCACCTAACTAGTGAATCTGGATGAGTCAAGGTATCCGCCATGGCCCTGGCAGTGATCCTCATATGTGTATCGTGATCTTTCCCACTCAAGAGTGTGTCTGCCGTAATGATTGATTCTATCTATTGTAACCCTCCCACTCAAGATTTTGTCTCCCGTAATGGGTATAGATACCTCTCATGATGTTTCCCGACGAACATCACTTCTCAGACGAACGTCATCAGAGCCATAAGAATCATGGAGTGTGTTCTCCTGGAATGAGTGTGTCACGGAATCTTCGAAGAGAATCCCTAACGGGGGTATGTGGTCGTGTGACTTGTCTCTAGACTATGTTCTGGGTTTTGAGTATATCTGGTTTGTTCTACTTGTATTGTAGACATATATTGTGCATAACTAACTGTATTTTTACTTTGTTTACTACTTTGTGGTTTTTGAGGTCCTCTACTGAGTATTGTTATACTCACCCCTACACGGGATTTTCCCACACGTATGGTGTCTTGTGCAGACGACCATACTTTTGACAGAGTCTAGGGAAGACTGGGACAAGACCGAGCTTTTTGAGTTCCCTCCAGGCCGAGGTGTTCCTACAACTACGAGCAGTAGTTCCAGAACCTTTTGTGCTTTCAGGTTCTACTTTGCAATTTTCAGACTGTTGTTTGTTTGTTTTTTGTAGGCTTGTATTCTGGCCTAGTTTACTTTTTAGTACTCTACCATTCATTGTACACAATTAGTTGGGTTTAGTTTTATGCATGAATTTTGTTCCTTATTGTTTTACATTTCAGCATTTGTGGGCTTGGAGATGTGTGCATGTGTATAGGTACTTAGGCAATTCCTCCCATGTTAGTGATATGCCTACTCAGTGCTATTCACTAGACCCTGGCCTATTAGAGGCGTGAATGGGGAGTCACAGTGCGGCCCCCACTAGGACGGGTTGTGACAGAGTGGTATCAGAGGTGGTCGGCTATACCTTAGGAACAAGAGTCTGTGAGTTTGGTTTGGGGAAATAGTGTTAAGTGTTTCGAGTTCGGATTTTAGGCCAAAGACTCCAGTGTTGGTGCGGCGGCTGATGTATCCATACAATAGGGATCTGATAACCTACTTTCTGAATAGGTACACAAAAACACCGGTTGCGGGAGAAAAAACGGTACATGCATCATATATGAATGGTATGTGGTTTCCATGTCCTTTGTGTCAGCTATCCAGATATACTCTTTGACCATGGTTCATCTTGTTTCCCTATAGGATGCCTCCACGATGCTTACCCGCTAGGATTCAGCATCACGGTGATGTGGATGACCCCCTTAGTGATGAGGCTTCGATACAGGGACCAGTTCCCCAGGGATTGCCACCGGGTGGTGCACCTGCTATGCCACCACTAGTGGAGCATCCAGTGGTACCTGCAGTATCAATCGGTAAGGAGCGCAGGTTTAGCGCGCTCTATGAGTTCCAGAGACAGAGATCCTCTAGGTTCCAAGGTGAGCCTGACCCTCAGGTGGCTGAGGACTTTCTTGAGGTGGTGATCAAAGTTTTCCATCTAGTGAGGACACCAGAAGACCATATGGTAATCCTAGGAGCGACCCTTCTTTAGGGTTTGGCAGTACGATGGTGGAGTCTGACCACACAGACTCACAACGAGGAGTCTCATTCATGGACATAGTTTGAGAGACTCTCCAGGGAGGAGTTTTCTCTGGTTATGTTGAGAGCTGTGCGCATCCAGGAGCTTCTTCAGCTCAAGTAGGGTAGTATGATAGTAGCTGACTATTCATCGAGGTTAAACAACCTCGCCAGGTACTCGATGGATATGGTCAGGGATCAGTATATCTAATTTCGGAACTTTGAGCATGGTCTATGATGAGACATCCGAGCTAGTGTCATGCCTCTATGCATATCAACTTATGCTGGAGTGCTCGAGTGAGCTTTGGTGGTCGCAAGTTTCTTGGCAGATCAGAGATAGCCGTCGGCAGTCAGCAGCAGGCAGACAGGTGCGGAGACCTCGGTGGCAGGGAGCCGGTGTCAGACGTAGGGATTGGGACATGAGAGACATCGGTGGAGGACCCAGGATAGGGGATCGACATTCTAGGGCTCTCAGGCTGGATCCAGCCAGCCTAGGGAGAAGCAATGCTACACAAGCGACAGTAGGGGACATCTCGCTAGGGACTGCCCGACCCGTCGAGCTATTGATAGGGAAGCGGTGGAAGGAACCCCAAGGCAGAGGCAGAGAACAGACCAGGCAGACCCGTCGGGCGGTGAATGTGGCAGAGGAGCAGGGAGAGCTATGGGTGGTGGTAGACGCTTCGACTTACTTCCACCACCACCCCCAGGAGGTCCGCACCAGGCTCATGGAGCTGGGGGACCGGGGTGGGGACAACTGCATGTGGTCGAGGCATATGACCCAGGGGCTCTAAGGATTATTAGAGGTACCATCTAGGTCATTTATACCTTAGCTACCGTACTCAAAGACATAGGTGTCAGTCATTCCCATATAGCCACGTGTCTTGTACAAAACCTCGAGATTCTCTTAGAACCGTTGACTCGATCAATACGCTTGGAGACACCTACGAGAGGAGACTCGATGATCACAAACCTTTGTAGAAAGTGTGATCTTACCCTTGGAGGTGAGAGTTTCTATTGGAAGCTCTTGGTGGTTGCGTCGAGGCCTTAATACATTATTCTAAGTATGGATTGGTTATCTTCGGTCCATGCCCAGATTGACTGTTTTAGGCGAAGAGTGCGGTGTGTCTGCTGTGATGGAATGAGGTTTTCCTTTGTCGGAGAAAAGGAAACACAGGAAGCGCAAAATGGACTCATGAATAGGAGGGTGAATCCAATCACTCAGGAGTTGGCTAGCCTTACCCTCGGAGTAATAGATGTTGTGAGCTCTCAGTTTCCCGCAGTGGTGGTGGAGTATGAGGACGACTTTCCTGAAGATGTTCTAGGATTTCCTCCCTGCTGGGAAATTGACTTCTGCATTGACTTACACCCTGGGATGACACTGATTTCCTCATTGGCATATCAGATGGCTCCCGCAGATCTTTGCGAGCTAAGGGTATAGTTGGAGGATTTTCCGAGCAAGGGTTTCGTGAGACCTAGAGTTTCACCCTGGGCGGCCCTAGTCTTGTTTTCCAAGAAGGCATACAGAAGTATGAGGTTGTGCATGGATTACTGGAACCTGAACCTGGTGACGGTGATGAACAAGTATCCACTGCCATGAATCGATGACCTCTTTGATCAACTAAGAGGGGCATAGTGGTTCATGAAGTTTGACCTTCAATCCGGCTATCACCAGCTACGAGTGCGGGATGAGGATATACCGAAGATGGCTTTTAGATGCCACTATGGACACTATCAGTACTTGGTGATGCCTTTTGGCATGAAGAATTCCCTCGAAGTGATCATGGGACTGATGAACTGGATCTTCCAGCCGTACTTGGACCAGTTTGTGGTGGTCTTCATCGACGACATCCTCGTGTACTCGGCATCAGAGGAGGAGCACGCAAGACACCTACGGATGGTTCTAGACGTACTTCGGGAGAACCAGCTTTATGGGATTCTCTCAAAGTGCTAGTTCTGGATTCATGAGGTCCACTTTCAAGGACATGTCATCTCAGAAGATGGAGTAGTTGTGGACCCATCCAAGGTGGAGGCTGTGTTAGCATAGGAGCCACCTCGGAGCGTGACAGAGGTGCCGAGGTTCCTTGGGTTGGCATGATATTTTCGGAGATTCATTCCTTATCTCTCCTGGGTATCATCACCGATGATGGCCTTGACTAGGAAGGGGAAACCATTAGTGTGGATAGAGAAGTTCCATTTGGATTTTGAGATGTTGAGGTAGACTTTGACGAGCACCCCAGTCTTGAGATTGCCATAGGAGGGTGTCGAGTACGTAGTTTTCTGCGACGCATCAGGGACCGGGCTCGGTTGTGTCCTGATTCAGAAACATGCGGTGATTGATTATGGTTCGTGCCACCTTAGGCCACATGAGAAGAACTATATGACCCATTATCTCGAGTAGGCGGTGGTAGTCTTTTCCTCAAAGATGTGGCGACACTACCTTATGGGCAAGTAGTTTATTGTCTACTCTGACCACAAGAGCCTCAAGTACATCTTCTCATAGAAGGTTCTAAATCTGAGGTAGAGGCATTGGCTAGAGTTCCTCCAGGACTATGATTTCGAGATTATGTATACTCCAGGAATGGGGAATAAGGTGGAAGATTCCCTTAGCAGGAAGTTGAGCTCACAGCTATTAACTGAGGCGACACATCAGTTATCAGCGTTATAGTTATCCTTCGTGGATGGAGAGGATACAACTTACCTAGAGTCAGTGGTTTTCACCACTATACTCTTACAGTGAGTTCAGGAGGCATAGCTTGGGGATGTCGACTGTGTGGCTTAACTTGCTCAGTTATCCACAGTACATGCTCCTGATGGATATTCACAAGGTGGGGAGCATGTACTTCTTTTCAGAGGACGCACTGTTGTATTAGTGGCGTTCCATGAGGAGGTCATGAGGGAGATTCATACATCCCCTTTTGTTGTACATCATGGAGTGGCAATGATGTACTATGATCTCTGATGACAGTTCTGGTGGTCAGGCATGAAGAAGGCAGTATCAGAGTTCATTTCTCGATGCCTCACAGGCCAATAGAAGAAGGCTAAGCAGTAGGTTCCAATGGGATTAGCTCACCCCTGGAAGTTCCAAATTGGAAGTGGGATGGAATATCTATAGACTTCATTAAAATCTTACCACGGATGTCCACGGGGAATGATTCCATCTGGGTGATTGTTGACCGACTCACCATGTCGGCCCACTTCTTAGCTATCAGGGAGCAGTGTTCCATAGAGAGTTTGGGATTCCTCTACGTGCACGAGATAGTTCGACTTCATGGTGTCTCCTCGAATATAGTCTCGGATCAAGATGCCCGCTTAAAATCCTGGTTGTAGAAGGGATTGCAAGAGGCTTTTGGGACTCATCTAGGCTTGAGCATAGCGTTTGATCCCCAGACCAACGGTTAGACGGAGAGGACCATTCAGGTTCTGGAGGATATGTTGCGAGCATGTATCTTGTACTTTGTTCACAACTGGGGGGACCACCAACCACTGGTGGAGTTTGTGTACAACAATAGCTACCACTCCACCATTAGTATGGCACCGTTCGAGGCCTTGTACGAGATACCCTTCCGATCACCGCTTTGTTGGACCGACCCCAGAGAGTCAGCACTCATGGTTCTAGAGTTAGTGCGAGCTACCACAGATAATGTGTAGATCATCTAAGAGAGAATGAAGAAATCACAGAGCCAGAATAAGTCCTATGTTGACTGACGATGGATGCCCCTGGAGTATGAAGATGGAGACCACATCATTCTTCATGTCTCACCTTGACGAGGGTTGCAGATATTTGGCAGAGGCAACAAGCTATCTCTGAGGTTCATTGGGCCTTTCGAGATTCTGTGAAGAGTTGGTGAGGTGGAATACCACCTATATAAACCGCCTTAGTTGCATAGGGTACATGATTTCTTCCACGTGTCGTAGTTGAGGAGGTACGTGCAGGACCCATCCTACATCATTGAATGGGGAGAGCTGGACATCGAGGATGGAGTAACCTTTGCTGAGTACCCAGTGGAGATCGAGGATCCGTAGGAGAGGATCATTCGTGGGAGATCAATTCCCTTGGTGCGTGTATGGTGGAAGAACGGGAATCTTGAAGAGATAATGTGGGATCAGGAGGCTCAAATCCATGCCCAGTACCCTCATCATTTTGAGTATCCTTTTTTGGATTTTCTAGGATGTAAAGCACCTAGGTGGGGAGAATGTAATGTCTCAGATTTTCTGTGTATTATTTTTAAATATTATATGGTATTATTTTGAGACTGGGCATGAAGACGGCACATCATTCTGAGGTCCAGTGAGACTAGAATGGTGGTTTGAACTATTTTTTAAGTTCAGTAAGTCGACTCTAGTGCGTGGTTGTGGCATTTTCCAAACAGATGCCCGGATTTAAAATCTGAGCACACTATTGCGTCCGGGATGACGACTTTTCCATAGAACGATCCTAACCTCGATCAGCACGGGTCGAGGGAAATTGTTAATTTTTAGACGTTTTAATTAAAATAAAATAAAATAAATCTGCAATTTTTATTTTATTTTTATGGAAACATCCGTTGTAGCATGACAATGACACAACGGTTCCCCTCAATTAATGACGTGTCCTAATGACTCAAAAATGGAAAGTTGGCGTCATTAATACTGCCGTGTAATTCAATGCCATCACGTTTCCTTTTTTATTGGGATAATCAAGTGATGACCATTGGTAACATTTGAGAGGAAACTCTATAGAATCTGTGATGCGTTGGAGAGAATTCTCAGCGATGAATGACGACGAATCGAAATCGATAATCGTTATGCCGACGTTAAAGGATCTCGATGACAATGGACACACTATGCCTTATCCAATGATCGATCTATAAAAAAGGTAGGGGTTTGTTATTTCAATTTATTTTTTCCCCATTGTTGAGTTAAATGATGAACGTGGATCAACCACGAACAAGTTGATCTTCGGATCCATACATTCTTGCGGGTGGGCTTTCTTTGGGATGATTTTGGAGAAATAACCCATTCTTTTATTTATGTTGATATTTGCTCCGTTTAAACCTATTAACGGGTGTGGATCAATGCCGTGAAGAATTATGGAGGAGGTTCATTCCACAATTTTGTTAATTTTATTTATTCCCCCTTTTCTTTTCTTGTGTGTTCTTTGCGTTCTTCACGGGGCGATGAACAATAGATTGAAGCACATCTGTTCCAAAACGCAACGATCCGAAATCGAAGTTTCGACACCGAAACGACCTTGTGGATGTGAGACAATGATGAAGGAAGACGAATTAGACCAGATCGTGAAAGGAAGTTCTTCGAGTGTTCTTTGTGCAGGAAGATCATAGCACGTTTTCAGAGCTGATCAGAGGTCCGAAAACACCAGAATCGGCTTCATGGTGACGTGGAAACCAAAACCAGAAGTTTTCATGAAAATCTGTGGGCCGGATCGACGAACATATCATTGCCGGAGGCACGATAGAGGAGGTCCGCATTTCTGGAATTTTCTAGAATACATGGCGTGTACATACAATAAACATGTCATGTAGTACTGGGAGCGGCGGCTAGGGTTTCACGGTTAGAGAGGAATAACACGCCGTGTGATCCTGGTCACACGGCATGTTGGACATTCCCAGAAGCTCGGCGTGTACCATCGGTAGTACACTAACACGGTATGATCTTCATGAACTCATGCAACATGGCGTGTTTAGCTTGACAAAGGCGCAAACATGAATCTCGGTGTGCATCCAAGGGATACACAGACACGGGTTAAAATACACGGGTTGATAGCCATGTACGGACACACATCCAGTGACATGGAGCCAACCCCAGTCCCTCGGACATGGCGTGTATATTTTCTACAGGCCGTGTACTAAGTTTTCCTACATGACTAGCCTCAGACACGGGCCGTTGTACACTGGTAGTACCCAGGGTCAGACAACATGGCATGTAATTTCTATCTACACACCATGTACTTTTTGGAAAAAATCATGGTCCTCTTGTTCACCATATTTTGGACATAATTCGTTTGGGTTAGTGCCCCTTCTTCTCGTTCCCCTGAAGGTCATGCATCGTTTCCTTATACAAGAGTATGATCCCTTCAACCGGAATTTCTGTGACAGAGTCGGCATCCATCTGAGAGGCCCAGAGAGAGATCCTCTATCCATTCCTAACACTAGGTCAAGTTAGGCATCAACGTGACCAACTCTACTAGGCATTGATCCTCTACCTATATGTTCTATCTCCTATCAGCTGAATCTGGATAAGTCATGGTATCCACCATGGCCCTACCTGTGATCCTCATATGTGTATCGTGATCTTTCCCACTTAAGAGTGTGTCTTTCATAATGAGTGTATCTACCTCTCGTGACGGTTCCCGACAAACAAAACTTCTCAAACGGATGTCATCAGAGCTACAAGACTCATAGAGTGTGTTCTCCCGGAATGACTGCATCATGGAATCTTCGAACATAATCCCTAACGAGGGTATGCAGTCATGTGACTTCTCTCTAGACTACGGTTTGTGTTTTGAGTATATCTGGTTTGTTATATATGTTCCATAGACAAATACTATGCATAGATGACTATACTTTTACTTTGTTTACTGCTTTGTGGTTTTCGGGGTCCTCTACTGAGTATTGTTATACTCACCCCTACACGGGCTTTGCCCATAAGTCTGGTGTCTTGTGCAGATGAGAAAAATTCTGACAAAGTCCAGGGAAGACTAGGATAGGACCGAGCTTTCTGAGTTCCCTGTAGGTCGAGGTGTTCCTTTGGCTACGACCAGCAGTTCCAGCACCTTTTGTGCTTTTAGGTTTGACTTTACAGTTTTCAGAGTCTTGTTTGTTTGTTTTTGGTGGGCTTGTATTCCTGCCCAGTTTACTTTTTAGTACTCTACCTTTCATCATACTCTGTTGATTGGGTTTATTTGTATGCATGCATTTTGTTCCTTAGTTTTTTACATTTAAGCATTTGTGGGCTTGGAGATGTGTGCGTATGTAAACGTACTTAGGCAATGCCTCCCATGTTAGTGATATGCCTACTAGGTGCTAGTCACCATCCCTTGGCCCACTGGAGGTGGGCTTTGGGAGTCATGGAACGGACCCCACTGGGATGTTATGTGTCACGGTTAATATCAAGGAGTAAAATGTGGTTCAATAAGATAAAAATAATTTTTTGTGAATAGTAACTTTTTAGTTTTATTTACCACAGTAAAAAGTAAATTGGGTAATTATGGGTAAAAATGATATTATTATTACCCTAATACATGTCCTAATTCTATTGGATAAGTAAAATTCGACCAAAAACAACCTTAGGAATAAAATATGAACCTCTTTGGTTCACTTCGATTACATTAGGACATTTATTATTATTTAATTCAAAGAAGAATTAAAAGAGTAAAAATCAATGTTTAAAAACTAAAACATTTTTAATATAGGATTATACATAAGATAAATTAGATTATAAATATTAATTAGAAAGATAAGTTTTTTCTTAAATAATGGTATTTTATTTATAATTTTTAGAAATTATATAAGTTAATTAAATTGTTACACAATGATGATGCAGTAATTACCTTATTAGTGAAATATTAAAATAATTGATATTATAAATACCCAAATAAATATAATTTGAGACTTTTAATGAATTAAAAGAATTTTATTGGTTAATATTACATATTAGGATTGATTAAATGATTTTTTTCAAATTATTATAGTTATTACGACTTTATGAAAAATCAATTATTAAATAGTTCCAAAATTGATATAAAGGAGTTTTTAAAAGAAAAATTATATTATTAATTGATATAATATTCCTAAAAATCAATGGATTGGAAAAAGGAATTATATGATTATAGGTATGTCATTAATTAACCACTTGGGTTTCTCTTGGCACTTTATAGTAATATTATTAACCATATAATATAAAAATACAAAGAGACATGGTAAATGTCAAACTATTTAACTAAGAGTTAAATCTAAAAGATAAGGTTAATATAGTGACACAAACCTGTATAAAATCTATTGGTTGAGTGGTTTTCAACCCATCCCCACCATAGAATTTTAATAATCCATTTTTATTCCATTATAAACCGAATATGAATTTATTATAAATTAATACTTTAAGTTTTTCCTAAAGATCCTGTCATCCCACTTATAAAAGGACACCACTTATAACCAATTCCTCACACATCTCATGCCTTTTCACTTGTAAAACCTCTGCCCAATTATGCTCCCTACATCCCTATCCTCCTCCCAAAAGCCTTACTTCAGGAAAAAGGAACCTCAAGAGTCATTTTTGGTTCAAACCAAAGGGACTTACCCAAATTAAAGTTAACGTTTTCTCTTAGCTTCATTTCTTTTATTTTAATTCTCCAACCCCTAGACTATTCTTATTATTTTCTTTTGTAACAAAACCAGTATACATAATATTCTTGGATATTTCTATGATATGTATTTTATCTACACTTACACACAACTTTATCAAATGGGTGAAGAACATAATGTTTCTATGGATGGAAACTAAACGCCTCACAAAACGTTGATTGTTCAATTATCTCCTACCGCCTCTCATGGTATCCATTATGATGGAACTATAATTAAATATGATATTAATCATATTTATTTTATATATAATCTTATTTTATTCCATTTTATATCATACCATTATTCATTTCAGGTTGTATATATATACGATAATTTCATCCGGGGAAGTGCGGACTACGGCCCCCTCAAAGTGATATGACACGTTCATACAATACATGAAACTTATAAAAGATGGTATTAATGAACATAAGTAACACACATAAGATATTATATTCTACTAGAATAATAAGATGCCTATTTATAATTTGGATTTTATTCCTTTTAAAATGTAAAATGAAATGGATGTAGATTTTTTTGCGTACGTACGGACTACCGTCTCCATGAACGCGATTAGATTAATTCCCCATCGTATGCATTCAAGTACTATTCTCATTTTATGATTACAAATAATGTTTATGGACTTGATATAATTCTCTAAATTAATAATATACAACCTATCCATCAAAAACACATCTTATTTAACAAAACATATAAAATAAAACGAGTAAGTTAACACTTGAAATGACGATAATACTAAGATATTATTAACAAATCATTGTTAAAAGATCATATATGATGTCATATTAATGTATATGATTCTTGAATAAATTAATAACAATTATTTAACTATTATACATGAGGTTAACCTACTCACTATTAAGGAAACGAACAAGGTATGGGGTTTCTTATCTCACTTTTAATTTCGTGAGATTTCCATTGTTCACAACTTATTTATTGCATGTGGTGTGTGTACTTACCATTATTGTATTAATTGTGTAATATAATTTATCTTATGGATATTTACATCATCATTTTATGATCCTTCTTTCATGGGTGTATGTTTTGTAATTTATCATATCGATAAGGGAATTTGATATTTCAATTTCCACTCATTCGGCTTTATGCATACTTCATTGGTTATTTTACAGAAAGATTATGTGTGGAATAAATATTCTCTTTATTATGTCATAATTTCCACTCCTATCTATGTGGATATACTTTTGATACACATAATTAATCCATTGATAAATTGTCAAGTCATCGATATGAACTTGATAACAGCAATTTTAACTCAATCTCCACTTGTTGAGTTAAATATCCAATTCATTGGTATTGTTTTTATAAGAATATGTGTGAATATACTCTTATTGATTTAAAATTAATATCCAATCATATTGAGTGTATTAATATTTTTGACACATAATTATGTCGTTGATTTATCCTTAACCTAAGGATATCGTCTTCTTAAGATATTTCATCTCAATTTACATTCTATCAAGATTTCTATGTTGTTATTACACCAAATCACTTTTATATGGTGTATATAATGTACTTTGACAAAATATATCATGAATCCAGTTATTCTCATGATATTACAATGTTTTTATTACCTCAATTATTTGTATTCAAGTGTCTCTCTTTTGGTTAGGAACTCTAACTAAAATATCTTTTTAAATGTTTTAAAGATTTATTATTCTAAATCTTTTTCATTAATGTCCATGTTTTAAAAATGTTTTTAAGGATTTTTTATATGGACATTAATGATTTCAAATTAAAATTACTTTTAAAAGTATCAAAGTGGTATGGGACACTTTGATTCAAAAATCCATTTTTAAATGTCTTCTTGACAAATAGTGTGACTTTTAAATGTTTTCAAGAAAAAGGGGGATATTTCCCTCTAATAGTTTTGATGATTATTTTCATATATTTAAACATCCTTCATTGATTCCAATTGAGGTTAATCTGATATAATACAATCTCCATATTGTATCAAAAGATTTATGTTTGACTGTGGATGTGCTATTTTTATACCATTCATGGTTTTTGGATCAATTATTGACATTACGATTGTTAGTTTTGATAAGAATGTTTATGTTATGTTTAATACTTTTCAGATGAGTAATGCATTGGACTTAGTAAGTAATGGGTGGATCCCACTATAGCTCCTCGATTTCGGTAGGTCTCATGAGACAAACTAGTGTCATGGAACGAGGCCTTGAAAAAATCATATTGGTTGTCTCGGCACGAGTCCTTAGCTATGCAGTTATGATATTTTAGCATTATGCATTACATCATTATGAAAGTGGTTATTGATATTGCATGTGGTTATTAGACTAGTAGAATATCCATCTGAATAAGTAAATGGAATTATTTCATTTTTTCTTTTCCATATTATGTTGAAGTTCACGTTTAAAAGGCTTTTGTTATAGTTAAACATTGCCTTAAATGTTTCTTCTTATTTATGAAAGTTTCCACTATATTGTTATCCTTACTGATCATCTGAGCTCACCCCTTTCAATGTTTTATTTTTCCCAGGATGTGAAGAAGTAATTTATGAATGACCTGTAGGAATAGTATGAGGGCATATGAAGACAAAATGTTGTTGTAGTTTTATTCCTTAAGATGTAATATAAGACTTATGAATATATCTAGCATTTCCAAGACTACTAAACTAATCAGTCTTTCAAGACATGATCTTTTGTGATCATGCCTATGATACGCAATAATGCACCGACTCTGGGTAACTAGGGTCAGGACATTATGAATATCATTCTGAATTCACATAATAAAAACATATAAAATATCACCATTTAAAAAGGACTTCATGTAATTTTTTTTGTTGATATGATGACACTGATTCAGTTTTTTCTCTCATATTGATCTCCTATTCTTGTTGATACATACTCATATTATGTCCTTGTCTTCCATAATAACATCATCTGATGAATACTTTATTTTGAGAGGGGTTTCTTTTAGAATCTACATGAAACTTATACTTATTCATAGATTTAGAAATATTTCATACAATAGATCATGAAATATATACCAAATCCTATAAAAAACTGGAATTATGACCAAGATTCTCAAAAAATAGAACATGATGTTATTAAATCCTATAAAGTCCTTTTTAGATCAATCTTTAGCCCCAACTTGATATTTACTAGTTCTGGAACAGTTTATGGTTATTTTCCTCTCATGCATGAGGGAGGTTTTATCATATCCAATACTAGTTTTTTCCTAAACTAAATTTATTTTAAGTTGATATTATCCTTTCATGATTCACCTTTTAATTATCATATTATTTTTTTCATTTCATAATCACTTCTTGAAAGATGATCAAATGGTAAATGAAATGCATCCTTCATCTTGGGATTTCGTTTTGTATTTGATTTCTCCACTTCTTTCTTCACTTATTATGTCTCTTCTCTCAATAATTGTATACTTATATCCCTTGATTAATGTTGAGAATTATGTTATCTATTGAAATTCTTCCATTTATTCATATCATCTTTTAAATTCATATGTTTTCTTGTCCACTATGTCACATTGCCCATTTATTTTAATTTTTTCATGAGTAGAAGAATTTGAAAAACATGCATTCTTTTATTGTATCCTTTTGGTTCCTCTGAAATAGTTCTGATATCTATACTGCAAGATCATCATTTCTAGATTTTCAATTTTGAATTTCACTTTATTTAGAATTCATTCCCTTATCATCGCCTTTGTGTTTTCCGCTCTTTATAATTATCTTTTAAAATTCTTCAACTTTGGAATCGTTTTTCTACATATGATCAGTACCCACATGGATAATAATTTCATTTAATCCTCTTAGATTATTGAATTCAATATCCAGTACTTGGATCCGAATTTCCCTAGATTTAATTTCTTCCAAAAATATCTGATCTGATTATTTTGTTTTTGAGGACAAATTCCTCTTTAGGGCTTCTCAAAATATCTTCATCCTCATTAGTTCTAAAAACACCTGGAATATCAGGTTCTTTACTCATTCCTTATACATCACTGAATGAGTAAGTATTTTCACTGTATGATTTAACCAAATCATTATTCTGCACACTACATGATTCCTTCAATTGAATCACAATCTTTCCATAGAAACTTACACTTTGTGGAAAACCACCAAAATTCTGTTTATTCGTTGATGTTATTCCATTTTCTGTGGAACAAAAAGACAAGAGAAAATTGAAATTTCAAATACCAAAATAGATTGATCCAATTTTGGGAAAGAAATGGTAAAAGAAACCTTTTCTATGATACAAATTTTTAGGTCCAAAAGGGGCCTAGATACAATAATAGGAGAGGGGGTGAATCATGGTATATACATTATTTTCAGAATTATTCCTACCCAACTAGATCTTGAACTTTTTATTATAAGGGTCAATTTATTTACACTTGGGTGTTTAAGATGATCTATTATTATCATATTTATCTGATAAAGATGTTATGAAAGTAATGTAGGAATGCAAGCACACTAACATGAAATATTTTTACTTGGTTTACCCTTATTGGTAATTGACAATGGATAATACAACAATGATGTGCCAATGTATCAAATTGACTAAAGATCACTTCCAATTAAAATATTTGGGTTAGATCACTTCTATTCTCAGGATCACCACCTCTATCTTGTTTAGAGTCATCTCACTCCTTTCCAAGGGTCACACCCTATGTATCTCTCTCGGTATCACTTTCAGTGGAGAGGATCACTATCATTCTGTTCCATTTATCACTACTCTTAGATTGGATCCACTAATAGATTATGGAGTTTTAGGTCCCTTAATTATCACAAATTAATTCACATTCCACTACATTATGATGCTCTGTTGATGTTCCACTATCATCGACTGATGAATAAATATTTGATGTAGGTGTACTCGGAAACTACCAACATTCATGTAACCCTAGGATGATCTATATGCTACTTTAAACATGACATTGTAGTTTCACTTAACCACTTGTGCAATAATCCCTTATCGAACTCAAAACATGGGAAAATCGCACAATTTTTCACCCAAATCAATATTATCGCACACCTACCAACTGGTGTAAAAATTCTACATAATTATATAGATGCATGACCTAACGACTTTTCATAACACTCCCTTTTAAATATAAAAACATGGGTGACTCACAACCTTTTTCTCCAAAATAAATATTGGTGTGCAATTTCCAACTAGCACAAAAATTCTAATTGTTTATATACATGTGCACCAAATCTACTTATGTGAATGGAGCTCAAATTTTTACTAATTGTTATGAATTGAAAAAAATAGCAAGGGAATCCATATATTTATAGCCATTTTGTCCAGCTAGAGTGCAACACACTACATATTTCTAGGCGTGTTAGTCCATTCGCCCAAGCCTTTATCACCCTAGTAACCTTATGCGGCCAACTCCAAATCTTGCATGCCATTATATCCTTTGGCATATTTTGAAATTCTTATCTTGATAAAAATAAGGTTCACCACATTCCAATCCTCTATGAGACTGGTGTGAAAGTCCCATTACCAACAACACTTTTCTCTATCTTCTTATTTTAAGGGCAAAAATTTTGGCAAACAATAGAAAATAACGCTACCTTATATCAGTTATTTTTCAACCAACCCAAGATTATTGATTATTTTTCACAGTTTTTCTTCAACATATATTGTCAAAAATATATTTTGAACACAAAAACTCTCCATGGAAAACCTATTTGTTAAAAAACGAAATGAATTTTTCAACAAACACAATCAACCCAAAAATGATTCTATGCTTCTTTAAGGGATTTTTTCCCAACAATTTTTGAATATTTATACATTATAGTGTTTTATATCATTGTCCATGTTTGTTGTAAAACCAAACCAAACACGAATATAAATTAACTTGTTTAGAGAGTACGGTTAATGTAATGTGTATTTAGAAATAATATCATTATAATATAAAATTAAGGATATTTTTTATGATGTCGAACTACATATGGATATTATCAAATAAATAATGAAAAAGACAACACCTCAAGGAGGCATAAGTCTATGCACATGCATGATTGATGTTCCTTAATTTTTATATGTGGATGGAAATAAACAACTAATTTTTATAACGTTAATATAAATACATATCATTTTAATAATAATTGTTAATCTTTAGAATTATCAGGATGATAAGTTATTTGGAAGAGTAATATTATGAAGAAAAACATAAGAATGATATAATAATTATGTTGGAGACTTGATTTTCCTTAGAAGTTCATTGAAATACAATGGATTAACATAACTATGAGGGGCCATGGGATTATGTTGTTCTCATGTGGTTCTAGTAATATTAAAATGTTATATTTTAAATGTTGAATTATAAGGATATGAATGTGTTTGAAAGGGTGTAATTCATTACTTTGTATAAGAGAGTAAATGGGTATTTTTGGAAACTCCCTTTATACTAAAATAATGAAATTCCACTATTCTAAGGTCAATAGATCCAAATACTAAAAACAATATATTTTTTAATGTATTTTGGTCAACGAAGAGTCAAAAAATTTATTCCATACATGTTATAAATATTTTATATGGTTTTTAACATTTTGATTTTAAATATTAGTCATTTATTCAAAAACATGGTAACTAGTTTTTAACTATGTGATTTTATGTTTTATTAAATATATTATATAAAAAAATATAATAAAATTTAGGTGTGATTGAATCAAATTCAACCTATATTTAATCTAATTCAATTTCTAAATATTATTATGTCAACTTTTGTATTTGATGAAATAATTTGGGTGTGATTTTATGTTTAATTTTTTTTGTGCTCAACAGAATCTACAGATCCATAGTGTTTTGTGTTAGGATGAAGATCAAAATAGTGTTGATAAGATTGTGATGACTATATTTGTGAGACATAATATGATGACTAGGGAAGTATCTTGGATAGAGATCTTCTCAGGTTCTGTGTTTCTTAATTTTTCTTAATTTATTACCTTTGAAATAAGGCAACATTTATTTTGGATTCTTGTGTGGTTTGATAGTTACAGCTCAACCAGAAAGGATCTTTAAAAAAATCAAATAAGAATTGAATTGTTAGTCCGTGGTATTTATCACTCATCCAAATATTCTAAAATTTAAAACTAAAAATAAAATTTATTATGATAAATAATATGGAATTTATTTTTTAGATATAAGAATAATTGTATCAAATTAACTTTCTATGTGTATATAAATTTGTCTTAGTATTAATGAATGTATCACATAAAACCCCATTTTTTTTAGAAAACTATATTTTATGCATACAATTTATTTATAGAGATTAATTATCAAAATTTTTTTACCACAATAATATTTGAAAAATTATATTTTTTAAATAAGTGTTTTTTTACATTAAAATAAATTGAAAACATAATTTCTCGATGCATAAATTTAATTAGTGAAACTGAAAAAAAAAATTTAAAAATATTTCATGATTTTAAAAAAATGATAATCATGGGTCTCAAAAATTGAAATCAATGATTTAAAGTTGTCTATCTTACTATATAAAAATATATTTTTTATATAAAAAACATTTTAAATTTTTTTAGTCTTATAAACTGACAGTATTAAAAAATTGCTATTTTTTACTATTCACTTAAAAATATAATATATTAGAAAAACATCAAAAAATAGATCCTAATGTAATTTTTTTTGTGTGGAATTAAAAAAATATAAAATATAAAATCTATTTTTTTAAAATTTATATATTTTAAACAAAATATACGATATAAATAAAACATATTTAATAAAAATAAACATTTCAATATTAACTCATATGAATTATTCACATTCTAAAGGCAATAAATATTAATGGTTTAACATATTATTGTTTATCATAGATTTATTAATAATTTCTTTTTAACGTGTTTTGGTTTTTTTATGTTGAGAGTAATATGTGACATAAGTTATAGTGCATGATATGTATTTTAAAGGATCCAACATCTTTGTTCTTTTCAATGAATTTAAATAGATATATTTTTCTCTTCAGAGATCTATTGGAATTATCAATTATGGTTATTCTTTTGTAAGGAATTATTTAAGAGACATTTTAAAGATAATGTTACAAGTTTCCTATATTATTTTCAGTGATTTACATTGGATTCTAATATAAATATATTATTTTCTAGATGAATATGGATGATGTTATAAAATTGAAGGGTTTTTTTATAAAAAAATAATTTTCCATAGTTCTCATGTTCTATCAAGATTACACTCATCATTCATATTTTTATTTTATGGGATCTAAAAATATTCTTATATAAAATCTTTATTTTTAAATGTGGTTAGGAAATATTTTATATGCTCCATTTTTTTTATAAAAAAGTAAAAAATCATTGGGTTTTATGTTTTAACCAGACTAAAATGAGTTATTTATTTATATATCCCTTATTGTTTTTTTCACGTAATTTTTTTTAAAATATGATTCATTATATCTATGGATGTACATTAACTTTAGTGAGTCCAATATTTTTTATATACATAATTATTCAAAATGAATAAAAATTTTCTTGATTGAATCATTGGTGTAAATTTAAGAATATGTTATTGTGGAAAAATATAGATTATGTGAAAGTGTCCACTTTGTTATATAAAAGCCTTTACTCCTCCCTAAAACTATAAATCTAAAATATCATTGAAATGTATGAAAGTGAAAAACTTGTTTTTAAACACATATTTATTGGTTGATTATCTACAAGGTGTTACAATTAGTATTGTAAAAAATTTATAGATAACATTAAGGGTTAGGATGACTCGAATGAGGATATTTGAAGAGTTTTATAAACCATCAGGGTTTAAGAAGTCTAAAGTTGATCATAATTTGAAAAGCATACAAACTCATCTTTAGGTATTTCTGATATTTTAAGATGATTAACGATATTTGTAGTGACATTTTTTATGTTTTAGGAAGAATACATGATTAATGTAATTGTATCCCTTAGGGTTATCATTTAATTTACTATTTAGGGTAGTTTATAATAATTTAATTATAAAGAGGATAAAAGATATATATATATATATATGACCTTTATAGTTAATACTTATTTTAATGTTAATAAATTTATGGCTATGAGGGATAAAGGATTATAATATTTTTCAGGAACATTATTTGATTATGGAGAATTAAAAATTTAGTATAATGTATGAATTTTTTTATTACTAAATATTTTGAAATATTTTAAAAAAATATATGGTTTTATTATTTATTTATTTCAACTTAGGCTATTTAAGGGAAATATTAGCATATTTTGGAAAATATATTAATAGGGAATATAAATTATGGGTATATAACTTTATAAGTAATTACTATTGGTTAGAAATAAATATCTAGGTTGATCCATGAAAATTATGTGATCAAATATTTTATATCATTAGGCTTAAAATTTGGTCTATAATATTTTGAAGACTTTTGGGAATTATAATTTTTAGAATGATTTATGTTGAATATTGGTTGATATTATAGATGCTTTTGAGATCAAATTTTATTTTTCCATATATAATTTAATATTCATAATTTTTCAAACCATTAAGGTTATGCTAAACGAATATAAATAGAAATAACAACTTTTCATCCTTTCATGGATCATATGATATATTAAAAGTTTATTTTATTTCTTTAGGAATAAAAATTTTACCTTTTATCCACTAGAATATGAGATGAAATAGAGTAGAAAATTTCTCAAAACCTAACAGAAGGATGTAATTATTGAAATAAATAAGTGAATAATATTTTTTTTAAAATTATATAACTAATTAGTTAAATAATTCATTATTAAAAAAAGATGATAAATCTATCTTGTCTTATGTGAAAAATATCACTCAACAATTATGTAATGCTATATGAAACACTATCAATGATAATAGTCTCATTAAGGTAAATTAATTTTTTTTAATAAATAATGGAAATGATCATTTTCCTAGTATAAAATAATACATTAATGTTCTTCCAAAAAAGAAAAACATATTTTATTCAACTTATGTTTATTTATTTTTGAGATATCAAAATTTATTCTAAAAATGTTTTAATCCTTTATTCATAGGACATGAGTTGAAACTACGATGATGAAATATATTTATGTAGGGATAATGTAACACTCTATTGTTTTATTTTATATTACATTAATTGAATACTATGTTCAGTAGCTTATACCACACAAAACCCTGATATTAAACAACCCATATTTTTAAAAAAATATGACTATTATAACATAATCATTTGATTGGATGTTATGACTTAGAGAAATAAAACTATTAATCATATGTAGAATAGTTTTACTAATAAACGTTTATTTATTAAGTACTATGAATTTACAAATAATGTTTTATTCATATGAATTAAATTATATAATTTAGAGAAAATTAATGTTTAAAAGTGGAATTTTTCTAGAAAACCTTGTTTTATTTAGATTATATATTTTTAATTTTAAATATAAATTTTTCTTATTTAGAGTATTCTATTTATTTAAATATTATTTTTTATTCAAGAAAAATAATGAGGAATGATTCATGAATTGATTATATAATTACTAGAAATGAAGATAAAATCATCTGGTGAAAAAAGTGAGATTTTTCAAGAAAAAAATTTATATTTCCAATGTATTTTAAAATAAATAAATTGAATTATTAATTATTAAGAATATTACAATTATCATAACATTCATCCTTTTTCTGTATAAAACTGCGAAGGTTCTCTTTGTATAATTTATTTCCTATTATTAATGTGTTTTACAGTTCCATTTCATGTACTTTTCATCAATGTAATTTTGATTAAAAATTCACCACTATTGTTATATATTTTTCTTTAAAACCATATTTCAAATGTTTTAATATCTTCCACTTATGTGTCCATGTTCTTTTAAATGTTTCAATAATGTTCTTATTTTTACTTAAAATGTTTTAAATGATCATTTTAGACTAATTTTTACCCTATTTATAATGTTTTAAATGGAATATTTTAAACATTTTTTTCATATTATTATTTTTTAATTTCTTTATAAAATGGGAAGAATGCATTTTTTTCAAAATATTTGGAATAAAAATGTTTCTCAATACATTTTCAAAATTGTTTTTGTAAATATTCTTATAAAAGTGTCTCTATTATTTCAAAGAATATAATTTTACCATTTATTTTGTAATTTTTAAATGTTTTCAAAAGTAAATGATATTTCTTCTCATTTTTTAAAATAACTATAAGTACTTTTTATGGGATAAAATTCCAATTTTATGAGTTTCATAATAATTATTAATTAAATTATGTGTTTGATCCACTTTATGTTTCATATAAATTTTATATGATTATGGGTCATATTGATATAGCTTTGTTGATGGGTGAGCCCAATATAACTCTCCAATTCATTGGGTAATGTGAGAGAGTTAACTAGAAATAAGTTACTCATAAGTGAAATATTGGAATTAACCACAAAAACAATTCTATTCTAATGTTTTTGTAAGGGTGATTTTATGGATAATGTTACAATATTCTCAAAAAAATTCTACCTTTTTCACAAGGTTTAAATGGAAATATTTTTTCATGAAGAATAAGGTTTATGGGATTTTTAATGAGAATGGTTTTCTTCAAGGAAAATCATTTTCATAGGTCCACATGTATTCAAACGATTTCCATCAGGGTTATTATATTATATATATGGGTTTAAATTATTTTATTTAATCAATAGTTTATTTTAAAAAGTTATTATTAATTATATAATACACTAAATTTCTCTATGGAAAAGGTAAACATTTTCTTGGGTTTTCATGTTTTTTATTGTACTGATCATTTTCAATAATTTATTTATCAATAATGAGAGATTATTTTCAATTCATATATTTTAAAATGTTTTTCTTAGGATCTAAGGATGTTTAAAAACTATAGTTAGGTCAATAATTCTTATATGGTGATTCATAATAATATAAAGAAAATGTATCCTAGATGAAATAAGAAAGTTAAATTAAGAATATATTTTTACTGAAAAATGTTCATTGAATTGAAGCGACCACATTATGCTATAATGGTTTTCAAATTCTCTAAACTCTAAATATAAAAGTTCCCAACAATTTAATAAAGTTTATATCTTGTTTCTAAACATAAAATTATTTGATGATTAGGTATTTATTAATTTAATTTATATAAGGATTATAAATATGATAATAATAAGGAAAAATAATAAGAAAAAATTTATTTCTAAAGGAAATTAAATCTTTTTAAGGATACCTAAACCCTAAATACCTAACCACATATCAATATAGAATAATCCGTATGGGTGAGGAGTGAAATAATTTTACTTTTGTGGGGAGGTTTGACCAACATTGGTCGGGTGGTGATTTCTACATTCTTAATCTTTTCCCATATGCATTTCTTATTTATCCATAGTTATTTAAGTTCCCATTGTTCTTTATTTGAGAAAAAACCAAATTATTATACCTCATTACCAATATTAGATAAATAAACTTTATAGGGGATGTTCCTACTGGTCGATTCCATGGTTACCCTCTTCCATTACAATTTACTCATCTTCTTAACCTAAATATAAACTTATCCACACTGTACCATTTTAATGGCAATTCTCAATGGTTATAATTCCCAATGGATATAACGCCTAATAGTCATAATGTAATTACCATATTTAGTCTTACATGTTGTAATATAATTTATTATAATCCATTAAATCATACATCTAATTTTAAATTAATTAAAGATATCAATTCTATAGGTTGTATTATTTTTTATAGTTCTTATTATAATAGTGCTGTTTTTTTGGACAACAGTCTAGGTGACATACACATTATCCTTGTAATTTTATTACTATCTCTAGATCACAAACAAAATATTATCTCTAATCTATAATGTATTTCATTATAATAAATAATTATTATTCATTACAATAATTTCATAGGTATTACTATTTTTTATTATTAAAATTTAATCCTCATAATTTTAAATTAATACAAAAAAAATGTGGATACATATTTATCATCAAATTAAAATGATTCATTGTTTTCTCTACCAAAATATTATTCCTCTACATAAACATAACCATCAAAGTACTTTGATTACATATCTGTTGATTTTTCATATCAAGAATCATAATCGAATCTTCATTATATGTAAATTCAAAATGTTACTCAACATGATCCACCATCAGAACATAGGAATGGTCTACCAAATAATTCATTAAAAGTGATATATGAATTATTTTATACACATTATATTGGGTTATTTCATTTAAAAACTATATTCCACAATACCTATCCACTCCAATATTTCAAATGACCCTACATACATTGGGTTAGCTTTACTTTCATCAAAAAACTAATGAATACATCCCAAGGAGATATAATTAAGAAGGAATGGTCCAAAAAATTGAATTTATGATTCTTTTTTCATATGTCATCAAAAATTTTATATCTACTTTGGGATACCTTTTTAACAACATGATATTTTTAGAAATAAAAATATGTTTGATTGTGTATATGACATGAAAGACTAAGCCCAAATAAACCATGAAATATTATTATTTAAATATAACCATTATAACATAGATGTTAAATTGATCCACATGGATATGGTTAATTAATTTATGAAATGTTTATATGGTCCCTATTCAATATTGATATCCTGTTCTTAAAATATAACACCATTTTTATTAATGTCATTTTATTCATCAAAAAAAGGTTATTTCCAAAAATAGTTATAATTTATTTTTGTGAGAAAATATTATAATTAATTATTTCAAATTTCAAAATAAAAATTTATTAAATTAATTAATTTTGGAAATCAAAATATTAAAATTAGCTTTTGGTGAATTTTTTTTTTTGATTTTTTAAAAATGTTTTATTTCATTCATGAAAAGTGAAAAATATTGATTTTTATTAAAAGATATATTTTATTTTCATGTAATTACAATGGTGGATTATATTTTGGAAGTGTTTGAAAATTTTAATAGCTTGTATTTATAAAAAATATAATCATTTTAATTTTAATTAACTTTATAATTAGATAATTTAATAATTTATTTATAAAGTAAAAGAAATTTTTCTAAAAAAGAGTTTTTTGTCATGTCTTAAGTGTATAATTTCATTTTAAATTCTATCACTTTTGAGAATTTATTATTGAAAAAATGATTCCATATTTTGAATTAGGAGGTCCAAATTTGGTTAATAGTGCCCTTTTATATTTAGTCAATATGAATAATAACTATTGAAAATTTTTATAAGAAAATTTAATATATATCTGGTAATTAAGGTGAAAAATAAAATTATAAAAAACGAATTGACCATAAAAAACAACTTTTTCTAGATGAGTGATGTTTGGACATTTCTATCCTAACCTAAAATATATGACCACATAGTTCCATATTTTTTAAAATTTTAAAATTTTAAAATCTTTGTAAAAGAAAAAGACAAAAATGATGCATTCAATCTTTTAAAAAATTTACTATTTTATGATAGAGGTAAAAAACTCATCTTTAATTCGACATATTCATTGGAATGATATTTTTTTATCAAGGTAATTAATTTTGATTTTTTAATGAAATAATTATCTTAAATGATAATGAAATTATGAAAAAAAATTATTCAATTAATAAAAAAATTATATAAATGATATTAAAAATATTAAAAGGATTATAAATTTAACATAATATTATGTTCCACGAATTTTGATAATAAATTTATAATTTTAGAGACCTGTGAAAGAATTAGATTTTAATTTCATCATTGTCAAGTTCATTTTAAATAAAATGAAATGAATAGTTCCTCCTCAAGATTGAAATAATTTATAATTAATTTTATTAATTTTATGATAAATTTTTTTTATAAAATATTGTTATAGGGAACCCTATATGGCACATATGCCCAGAGGAACATGTATAAGACATGAGCCGAGGGTCCAAGGACCAACCACATAGATTAAACCCTCCCCAATATATTTCTTATCTGATACACATAAGATTACTACCACTTAGTGTTGAGAACCAATAATCACCCCATTCATAATTATAATATTCTTGATATATATAGAAAATTAAACACCCTCTAATCATATCAATCTATTATGTTCTATGGGAGGAAGCGTCATGATCTAAAATCTCCACATATGGGGTCTGTACCATGGATCTTTAATCAAACTTCAAACTGAGAGAGGACCGTCCCCACAGAAAAAATAACTAAAAAATTCCCAAATTATGCGATTTTTTGTAGCCTTTTTCTTTAGAAACATCCACCATGAGTCACCTGATTTTTCTCCGCTCTCCACCAATCCAGCACACCCATTATCTTCGAGGATGCATGTCTGATCCACCACCATCATCAAGTTAAGGAGCCTGAAAATCACTACTAATCATTCTCACGTTTCATCATCCACAGAGTGCTCTTGAGTTTTCAATTTCACTGAGGATCATTCCATGTCACCATCATTGTCACATCATCCATTGTTGTGGTCCCCCTCCCACAATCATCTCCTGATGATGAAGCTCCCTGTTTTGAGGAGTTGTGGTAGACTAGGCCACTATCATCCTTATATACCCATGGAACAAAAAATATTTCGGGCTTATATGATTATATTATAGTCTAGATGTGGTATAATGGGTATACCATGTCAGTAGGATAAGACCCAACTATAAATTAAATTAATAGTTTCAAAATAATAGAATAAATAAATTTTATAATAAACAATATTTTATGAAATGATTTAAAATTCCAAAAAACCTATATTTATCCCAGTGATTAGCATATTTTTTAAAATATCAACAATGATATATTTATGGTCCAATTTTACATTTTTGAAAAATATTTAACCATAAATAGTAAAATACATTATGATCATAGTAATTGTCAAACAATGTTAATGTCGGTAAAAAAAAGAGATAAGTGTGAAAATACAACAAAAACTTCAAGTAATTTAATTTTTTATATTTATTGACCCATAGAAATCAAATATTAGAACTATATCAGTTTGGATCCTTTTTATATTAAAATTAATTTATATTAATTTAATATTTTAATAAATTTCCACAAGTTCTCATCACCTATCCTGTAAAAGAGATCCTTCTCCCCCCTATTATTCCAACTTAAATTGAATTTTATATTAGGTAATACATACCCTAATACATTCCTAACTTATTTAAACATGTAATATAGGTCCTTTTTTGGGAATAATACCATCCTTTGTGGTTTTAAGGCTGAAAGAAAAGAAAGTTGTTTGAAGAAGAGGTATAGTCTTTCACCGAATGTTTTAGGTTATTTCATCTTCCACCTCCAACAAAAGTTATGAAACCTTGACTACATGATATCAAAATTATCCCCCATATACAAATATGTTATTAAATTAATTTAATAACCTAAAACCATATCATATTACATTAAATGGGAAATGAATCCATCTCTTGATTTTATGGTGGATTACCTCCTCATAAACTATTATAATTTGTTTTCCATCATAGCCTATCAAGGATATTTTTAATGATGTACATAATGAATATAAATGATATTTATGATATATTTAACAATATATAAAATTAATATATCTTATATTTTTTTTCCATTTAACACATTTAAAGATGATAACATCGTTCTCCAATGTGTGTGGATTACCATCTCTACGAAGCGATGTCATTAATTTTTCATTATCCAAAACACATGGGTGGATTATATAATTTTATTTATATAAATATTATGATAATCAGGATATGATTATCTTTATATAATGATAAAAATAATAATTATCTTATTTTCCTCATGATCTTTGAAAATTTAAAATGTTACTCATGCGTACATATGAACTATCATATACATGATTATAACATAGTTTATTTTTCATAACCATATTTTGTGGTTGGTCTTAATAATATAATTGATATATAAAAATAATAATTTTATCATGATTATTATTCTTTATATTCTATAATAATGTCCAATTTGACCATATTCAACCAACTGATGTCATTTTGAACATATGTTCCCAATATCATCAAAACATCCGATATGAACTTAATTTATTAAATAACTATAGATAACATGGTAATAAGTTAAATAAAAGAAATATTAAACATTAATATATTATTAATAAAGTAAATATTTAAAATAAGTTAAATATTTTGGAATATAACGATCTCACGTGATGACTTGAGCTCATGTTATGGGATATTATTTTAAAAGGCCCTTTTTTAATGTTTCATTTTCATTTATTATTATTCCATTCCGATGTTCTTGTAAATGTTTCAAGAAATTTTTATTAATTATTAAATATATTCTAATGGTCATTTTTACCATATCTTTCATTCTTTATGAGATTTTTAAAAAGAATATTTTTATGGGTTTACATAAGGGACACCGTACATTAAAACCATGTTTTAAAGTTTTAAAGATCTATTTTCTAAATAAATTATTTCTATATCCATATTTTTAATATTATTAAATTAAAATATTTACAAGGAAATAAATTAATTATTAAGGAAATTTTATATAACTTTTTACTTTCTTTAAAAAAATTTCCGAATTAATATTTTTATCTATTTTAAACGGACATTTTGACATTCATTAAAAATGAAAAAATAAATGCTTTAATTTAATATATAAGACATAAACAAATTAGCCCACCGAAACAACAATTATATGATTTTTTGAATTATTTATAAGATTCTTTGTTTTGTTAAAATTATACCCTTATATCCATTTTTAGATGTATTTCGAAAAAGGGGTTTTAATTGAATGAATAATTTGATATATGAATTTTTTTTATTATGTTTGTAAGAGATCTCTATAAACCACACTTTTCTTCTGGTTATGATAATTCTCTCACTAAATAACTTATATGTCTCTTTAATATAATGTAATGATTGTATAATATATATATATGCCTCTCATGCATACACCTAGCATACTTTCTATTACTTTGATGAGGTAAGATATTATTTATTATCATTTATAAAATGTATTATTTAAGAAATATCTTTCATTTATGAAATGAGGCTAGATTATGAAATACATATAATTATATGGGTAAATATTATGTTTTCTTTTTGATTGATTTTATTTTCTATAACACATAATCATGAATATGTGATGATGGGTGTTACTAGATAAACTCTAATGCATTGGGTATATTTTTATCATAGGGGACATTATGTATAGTATTTTGGTGTAAAACTTATCCATTATGGGACTCTATCCACCATGTGGTGTTATATTGGTAGTTATCCTTGAGTTATGCTTATATCAATCTTTGTATTGTTTTCCAAATTTCCATTTCTTCCATGATATTATGGAATCATTTTCATTATGTAACTATACCATGTGATGAGTCATGATATTATTCATCAATGAAATTATATTCTAATTTATATTTGTAAATTGAGTAAATTATATTTGAAAAATTTTCATATGCTTTTCATGATTGAAAAGGAACAATTATGGTTTTTATTTTACCTTTAATACTTCTTATGTAATGTTTTATGAAAACCATTGGGTATAAAATTTTATTTTTTGGGAAATAAAATATTTATTTTGATGATAATGTTTTCTTTTTAAAAAAAATCTCATATAAGTATTCGTGAACTAAAAAGTTTTAGTATTTTTTATATGTCCCTAACTGAGATTTTTTTCCTCACCTGACATTTAAAATGTTTTTACTTGTTTTTAAGGAATATTAGGAAAAATTATAAGGTTATTATTAAAATTATGTAGATATATATGGAGAATAAAACTAATTTTATAATTGACATATTTTTTTGGTGGGAAAATAGATACTAAGAGGATGTATTTACTTTTTGATGTAATATTTATTTATATAACGGTGATGGCCTAACTACCAAAAATTATAAACATTAATGATCCTTAAAGGTAATGAAAGTTATTCATAATATGAAACTCAATTTTTTTAATGTTTAAGAAAGGGTCCTTATAGTTGTTATCAAAAAAGTATTTAGATAAATTAGGGGATTAATATTTTTTCATGTGAGGTTAACATAAGAGTTATATATTCGATCAAGGGTTTATAAGTTTAAGGTTGATCAAAAGTTCAAATACTTAGAAAAGCATTTTGATATTTAAAGTGATTGTATTTTAAAGTGAATAATGAAATTTTTGGAGATTGTTCATTGATTGTAGGCACATATTGTCTTTAGGTTCATTATGAAGTTTTATTTGAGGAAGAATGGTAATTTTGATTGATAATTTAATAGGTTAAAAGGTATTGGTAAACTTATGCTTTTAAATGATCTTTTATGATTAAAGATATTTTTTGTATGTTCATCATTTTAGAAGGGATGTTATAATAATTATATTAATATATTTATAGTAAATAATGACTACATGACACATCTTATAAGGCAGTGTCCCTTGGACCCATAATAGGAGGGATACAAGGGTATATTTCTAACAACATTCCCACAATATTACTTCATTATATGCCATTTATTTTTTAAACTGTTATGACTGATAAATATTAACATGACTTTCTGAAATTGTATTCTATCCTAGAGTACTCCAAGGGATTAAGATGTGATTTAGTAATTAGGAGATTAATATTATTTCAGAAGAAGCCTTATATTTTTATTACAATATATGATTAAGGTAAATAGAAAATTAAAATATTTTATTTGAGGACTAATATTTGAATTATATTTTTGAATCATATATTAATTTATTGTTTCTTTATGGTGATACATGTTTTTTAGAAAAATTATTTTCATATCTTGTAGATTATATTATTTGGGAATATAAATTTTAGGTATGATACCTTATTAGTGACTAATATTTTTTCGATATATTTATTAAAATTTTATTCACATAATATGTGATCAAATCGTTCTAATATTTTAGTTTCAATAAATCTCGATAATTATTTGATGAATTTTAAGAATATTTATTTATCCAAATATATATGCTTAACATCAGGTTTCATTGATGAGACTTCAATGATTAATATTCTATTTCACTATAAAATAGTTTATTTATTTTGAAAATTAGCTTCTTCGTACCATTTTTGTATTCGATAAAGTCTAAATATAGGATTATGATCATGTTATCCTTATGTGGATGTATATAATATATTATATGTTGATTTTAGTGCCTAGGTCATGAAAAATTAATCTAGAATACTCATAAATTATTTTGAAAGATAATATTAGAATGTAAATTTATTAAAGGATGAAATTATACTTATCAAGTATATATATTTCCTTATGTTATTCATATATAGTAATTGAAAAAATCTAGTAAATGGATCTTGAAAGAAAAATATTTGCATTTTAAATTTATTTTTGATGAATCGAATGTTTGTTTAACACCTTATCATTTTATGGTTTTGTGGTTATAAACCTTCTCTTGATCATTAAAGTTTTGGTGATAATGATCTAGATCACACTAAATTATTATTTGGACATTACATTTTTAATCCATGACTATATTTTAGTTCCCATTAATTTTCCACTATTTGGAAACAATAGTTACATGATAAATTTCATATTCCCATTCAAAGAGGATGTTCTATTAACCCTTTTTATAATGAGAGACTTCAAAAAGGGTATTTTCTGATATAAATCCATTTTTTACGAAGACTGTTTTCAAATATAATGTTAATAATGTATTAAAACGGGGACAATGTAATAGGTTGGTATTTTAAAAAAGAAAACTATGTTCAAAACCATATATGGCATGAAAAACTAATCCTAATCGAACCATGAAATATTATTATATATATATGTCTTTTATAAACAAGGAATTAAAATTGTGGGTGTGAATAGGAGGAAATAATTTATAAAATATATATAAAGGATCTATTTAATATTAATTACATCATTGAAAATAATCACCCAATTTTTAGTAACTTCTTTTTATTAATTACAATTAGTTTTCCACAAAAATATTTTTAAAAACATTTATTAGAAAATGTTATATTAAATTTCTAGATCTTATAAAAATTATTCATGATAAAAATGGTATCATTCTAAAAATTAGAATACCAAATTTATATTATATTTAAACATTAGTATTTTTATGAAAAATTTGATTTTTCATTGTATGGTTAAAAATATTTATTTTTATTAAAAAAATATTTTATTATCAAATATTTATAAAGTAAAATTCAACATCAAATTATTTTTAAAATTTCATAACTTTTCATTTTTTTAAATTAATCTAATTATGGTATATTGAATGAATTTTATATTTAGATACAGTATACAAACATTTTATACATTGAAATGATTTTTTTCTGAAATATATTTTTTCATTGTGTCTTGTGGGAAAAATTTTAAATTTAATTATTCCTATTATGTGAATTGAATTTTGAAAAATGGATTAAATAATTGGGATCAGGGGTACAAATTTTGTAAACAAGAACATTTTATTTTTAGTCATTAATATTAGTATCTATTGTAAATTATTATCTCTACAATAAGGTTTAATTAGATAATTATGGTTCAAAAAAATATGATAAGGACTAAAAATTTACCCAGGGACATGACATTGACCCAATAGATGAACTATATTAAGGAATTTACATAAAATTCTTAAATATATGACCAATTTATTCAATATTTCATTGATTTTAAACATTATAATAATTATGTAATATATGAAGAAAAAATGGCACCTTCTTACTTTTAATAACTATAATATTTCATAATAGGGATAATATCAACATATGTTTTATTAAAAATATTCAATTGAATAATAAATCCTTTTTTTTATAATGGTAATTTTTTTAGGTTTTAAGTAAAAAAATAATCACCTTAAATTCATATGCAATTCTAACACAATATTTATTAAATTAATAATAAAATAAAATATACGATTTTCAAAAAAATAAAAAAAGTAATATAAATTGAATGAATTCCCCAATAATATTTTTAGATGGATATAAAATATCAGTTATATTTGAAAGTATTATATTAAAATGTCATTGCATTCATTTCTTTTGTGAATTTCAAATTAAATAGATAGTTCAAAAATATTATTTAATTATATTTCACATAAAATAATATTTTATTAAATGATTTAAAATTTATATAAATACTATATTTGGGAAACTATTTGAATATGATTTTAAATTTAAAATATGCTTCATTTATGTACCAAATATCCTTGTATAGTTCCTATATTGAATAATAAAGTGTAAAAAACATCGTTATTGTGCTAATTGTCAAAGATGGTTTACATGTTGTAAACCATAGAGATTAGTGTAATAACATAATATAAACTTTTCCAAATTTTATTTTATGATATTTTTTGACCCATAATCATTATAATTTTTAATTATGTCAGTTAAGTTATTTTTTAACATGAAAATGAATTTATATTAATTTAACATTTTATAAAATTTTTAGAGTGGCACTCCCCTCTTTTATAAATGGGAACATCCTCTCCTCTTTACTACACACTTAAAAATATTTTTAGTTCTTCCAATACATGCCCAAACCCCTCCCTAAAATCATTAACGATGTTATATAGATTTTGTTTGGGAATAATACTATCCTTAGTGTGTTTAAGGTGCAATTAAAAGTATGTTTTCTGTAGAATTATTGTAACCTTCAACTAAATGTTTTAGATTTATTTATTTTTAAATATCCCCGAACTATTATTCAAACATGCTCATATAATAACATATGTATCTCCCAAAATAGAGGTGTTATTATTTTAATTTATTAACAAAAATCCATTTCCTCTTCTATAAAATGACAAATTAAATCATTGTTCATGTGCACAGTGTACTAATAGCTCATGAACTGATGAAATTTGTTTTTTATAATTGTCTCCCATTACTATTTATGATAATTGGTTTAATGTATATATATATATATATGATATTAATCAAATATATCAACTCCTCCCATGAACCAATGGTTTTTTTGACATCATCTCCTCTGATGAATAATTATAATTATGTATTTAATTTATATATGAGAGATGAAATCCAATATTTTAATATCATTCCATTTATTAAAAGATGATAATGGTATTTACGTATAAATGTGAATTTCCACCTCTATGAAGTAATGTGATTCATTTTTCCTTATATACATCACATAGACGGTATATATAAGTAAATTTAAATAAATAATATCAAATTTATTATTTAATTTTTATTATGCAAAGATAAAATAATACATACCTTCTTTCTATCAATATCATTGAAAAATGGATAAGGTAATCTTTCTCACGTATGACCTACTATCTCCATGATTGTAATGTAGTTCATTTTTCATAACCATATTTTATAGTTGGTTTGAAAAGTATAATTGGTTTATAAAAATGAAAATTATTTCATTATTATTAATATTAATATGGTGGAATAATGATCTCTTTGACCATCATCACCATATCAAGGTCATTTTGGACATATGAGCTAAATGTATTCAAAACATCAAACATGAACATAATTAATAATGTAATTTTATATAAAATTGAAATAAGTGAAACAGAAGGAATAATAAACACAATAAATTTTCTTAAGAAAAATAATAAATAATAAATTATTATTATTTTGGATAATATGGAACACATGTGACAGTTCGGGATCGAGGTATGTGATTTTATTTTTGAAAAACCAATTCTAAATTTTCCCATCTAACTCTTCTTATTCCTTGAACATGTTCTTATAAATGTTTCAAAATAATTCTATTTATTATTGAATGTATGATAATGGTCATTTGTGAGCATATTTCACTTTCATTAAAATGATTAATAAAAACTCATTTATTATTTTTTGTAAAAGACAATTTATATTAAAAAAATCATTTTAAATGTTTATAATGATTTATTTTAAAAATATATCTATTCCATGCCCATAATTTATGATTATCCATTTAATATATTTATTTGGATACAAATGAATTATAATGTAAATTTTATGTCAATTTTTACTTTCATTAAATGTTTTTTAAAAGGAAAAATTAATGTATTTTATTCCAAAAATATTGAATTTATTTATAAAATGAAAAAGGATTAGTTTTTTTAACATATACAACATTAACGAAATTTCCAATCATTAAAAATAGTACATGATATTTAGATTTATTTATATTATTCATTTTTTTCATTAAACTAAAACCCTCTTTTAATTTGTTATGTGTATTTTAAAAAAGGGTTTTAAATGGAAGAAATATTTATGTATATAAATGATTTAATTATGGGAATAAGGGATCTCTCTAAAAAACATTTTTCATCAGGTTATGACCATTCTATCTCTAAATATCTTAATATATCTCATTAATATCATGTAATTATTTTAAATTTACTATATATGTTTGTCACAAATAGTACTAGCTTATCATCCCTTATTTTTGTGGGGCAATACACACCTTATGATCATTTCTCAAAGGCCTTCTTTAAGAAATATATTTTGATTATTATTTGTGTAAAGATCAGGAATTTCAATTATTTCCATATATAATTATTATATTTATTACATATGGTTTATTTCATTTTGTGGAACACATAATCAAGAACAATTAATGATTGGTGCACGTAGATAGTACACCAACTAATTATGTAATGATTTTTTATCATAAGATATTATTTATAGGATAATGGACTAAACCTAATCCACTATTGGACTTTATCCAACGTGTGATGTTGTATTTTCAGTCATTTATGATTAGTCCATGTAATTTTCTACTTTTACATTCCATGATCTTATAATACCAAATTCTATATATAATGTTTTTTGTTATTAATCCTGAGCATAGATTTAATGGAATGTTTATACTACTTCATAAATGTGAAATGTATAATTTTTTTTGTAAATACTTTCATATCTATATATGATTACAAATGAAACTTTAGGTTTTTTAATTTTTAATTAATATTTATTATGAAATATTTAATCAAAATATTTGTGCCTAAAATAATATTTTTCCAGTAATAAAATGTTTATTTTATGTATAAATATTATCTTTGAAAAATAAAAACATCATATCTGTATTCATAACCTACTATTTTTCGTTATTTCTTTTTATAAGATTTATATAGGTTATTTTTCTCATCCTTAATTTTAGAATATTTTTCATAGGGTTTTTAGAATGAGTATCGACAAGGATGAACCCAAGATGAAAATTGTGAATATATGTCATGAAAAGAAATAATTTAGTCCTTTTAAGTTTTATTTTGTGGAAATAATTGATACTAAGTTAAAGTTTCCACTTTTCAATGTAATATTTATTTATGTAAGGTTTATTTACTATTTATCTTAAACTGTAAACCATGAAGATCCCAAAATTTATGAAAATAAATTCTTGACATAAAAATCAAGATTTTTTAATTGTTATGTGTGGGTCCATACAACCTTTATTTGATCCAAGATTAATTTTATCATTTCTGATGCCTATTCCATTTGATATGAAACTAGTAAATTGTTTTTTGAAATTGATCCCAACATTTTGGAGTCTAAAATCTCATTACATAAATGATTTCATTAAGTTCAACTTTAATTCAAATTAAAAACTATTATTGTAAAGAATGTTTACTACCGGTAAATACTAATCCAATCTTCCTTTAAAGTAAAGTGTGCATGGCCTTATCTTATCCTATAATGTTTGGATAATCATTTTAGACTTCAAATTAATTTTTTGGTGAAAGTATTTGATAACAATTTTCTATGTATTTAAATAATTCGGAATAACCCTTTATACTTTTGATGTAAACTGTAGATGACAATCAAATAATATAGAAAAGGGTTATCAATTAATTCTTTATACATCATTTATTTATATCCCAGATAGAATATCTTGAATGAAATCCTCATGAATTGTAATTAAATTAGAAAACATCACAATATAGCTGATATTTATACATATCAAATTATGTCCCATAGATATATTAAGAATCCAATTGAAAAAATCTATAGTATTGTTATGCCACTTCCACTCTCACATAGGTAAAGGATTTATAAAACTCTTAGTATTTTTTAATTCCACCATCAACAATTGGAATACTATGTATATTGTATAATAATCTATAATCAATCATTTCATATTTTCTTACCATAAATGTTATTGAATATCCCCATACATATTTTTCCTAGAAGGTTGTATATGGAAATTTGAAATATGAATTTCACCTAATAAATCCTTCCTCAAATATATTATGAATAGAATACCTAACTTCATATGAAATAATAAAACTTCATTATCCACATTATTATCCTCTAACATATCCTTTTATATTGCCTTGTCATTGATTTAATATTTTTTATCCTCTTTAAAAAATAAGGTTGGGAAATTGACAAGAAGAAAAATGATTTTACCAAATATATTATAACCCCCATGTTCATATTCAATAAATGATTGATAGTTGGATCATTCTACACCCTTTTCATGGCTAAGATACTATTTTATTTTATAATAAATTTATTTAGAATGTTGTTTCTTTTCTCTAGATGATAATTTATAGCACTATCATAATTATTGATTAGTTCTAACCATATCTTAAGACTTATATTAAGTAATTTATTAGTAAATATATATTTCAAACTCTTATTAAAAATGTTCTTATAAAAACTCTCTTAATAAATGTTATGCATCCATATCATAAGAGAAAATATCACCAATGATTAATTCAAAATATCCATTATATAATTCACCTAATATGGATTCATCTATCATGTTCCATTACCACAACTCTATCATTTTTCATAAGAACATACCCATGAACAAACCTTGATGAATTAATATAGCTTAAACAACTTATTTAGTATATGTATGAGTAAATACAATTTAATTTACTAGTATCATCATGAATTAAAAAATACATATTCACATCCCATTGTCCCTTCGAATTTGAACCTCTTATGTGTTAACATGGTTAACACATTAGTTAATCAAATAATGTTTTAGAAAAACCCAAAAGTAACCAATTGTGCCACAAAAACTACTTATTTTAGTTATGGTTTAAGGAAATGGAAATTTTAAGAAAATGTTTCTTTTTAGTTTAAAAATATAAACCATCCTTGGATATATTCTATCCAATAAAGGAAACTTGTTTTATCTAAAATACACATTTAGTGAATTTATTATATAAAACATTATTCCTCATTACCTCAAGAAAACATCACAAATGAGTCTCTTACTGAATATAAGTATTAGAGTATATAATAATATCATAAATTAATTTAACAAATAAAATATCAATTTCATCTTTTAATAATCTATTCATCTTGTCCATAAACAAAAATATATCATTGATTGAGCCAAAAGGCATTACTGTGAACAAAAAATTGCAATATATTGTTTGAAATTCCATCATTGAGATATCATCATTCTTTTACATTAATTAATTATAATTCCAATGATGATCATTCTTCGAGAAGTGTTGATCCACTTAAATCTAATCAAACTAGTAATCGATATGAGGTAATTCTTATTTTAACATTATAGTAATTCTCATAATTTCCTTATAATCAGTACATAACCTCATTGATTATTCCTTCTCCATCATGAAAAAATGGGAGATCTCTATGGTGAAAAAATTGATGTATGGATTTTTTATCACATAAGTATTTTAATTTCTCCATCTACTCAATTGACTCAATTTGATCCATTATATAGGGAGTCTTAGATATATGTTTTTCATATGTGTTTGGGTTAATAAGGAACTTAACATCTTTATCAGGGGGAAATAAAAAATAATTATCATGAAATACATCAGTATACTCCTATATTATGCGTACATATTATATTCTCAAAACCCATTTACTCATCATAGATTGAACATAATATATTTATTCCTCAATGATGTTATTAATTTGAGAAAACTAGGGTTGGTTCTAGAAAATATTTATGTAATATAATTCAAACCAGAAAAAAATGTAATCCCATAATTCCCTCACCAATTCTAACATCCTTATCTCTATAATAGCTAATCATTTTATAATTTGAGAGCCAATCCATCCAAAATATTTCATTAGAATACATCATTGGTATGGTGTTTAGATTCAAAATAACACAATTCCCATGAATTATAATTTACATTTCTTGATAAATCTTCATTGTATTAAACATAACTTTTTTGTATACTACCTGATAAATCAGTTCTTAATGCATCAAGTGGTGATGTAATATTATTTAAAAAAATCATGATATAAATGAGTGCATAGATCTATAAATAAATAATTTATTTGATAAGTATGACTGTATAATCAATTTACCAAATATCACATCATTTGGATCATTAACATTAGCTATGGTAATTTAAACAATCAACCCTCATCTATAGACCACTTCATGGAAGAGACCCTTGGATCATAGGGAATTGATTTGATATTTAACCATATCATTGTAGTTGAAGTATTGCACATTTACTGATTCCCTCTTTCCATTTTACTCATGAACGTGATAACTTTTATCAATATTTAAATCATTCACCGAACCCCATTAAATAGCTACCTATGTGTTTCTTCTAACATTTATTAAAATACAGGTATCTAACCTCCTCCATTTTTTCCATTATAGTTGTATCCCAACATAGTAATCAAGAATCCTATTTTTATTAGTTTTTCCTTCACAAATTAAATATTTTTTAAACTCATTCTATATCCTAATATATCTTGATTTCATCTCATAATATTTTGTAATAGAATGAGGGAACAATGATAATTTAATACCTGGATTAAAAATATCAATAAAATAATCAATAATACTTTTTTTGGATTTATATATAATTCCAAAAAGACCTCATTAGTCTTGTAAAATTATCCTCATACTCATCTATCATTTCTTCTTTCTTTTGTAAAAAAATTAATTATTACCATTACATATCATCACATTTATCATGGGGAAAATATTTTTTCTAGAAAAATCACATTAAATGTTTTCCACTCATTATATTCCATATCCTCTTCCTTCATGGTACTTTATTTTGGTACACCCATTTCTCACTATATTCTATGAAATAAATCATGACTATTTATGAAAAATAAAAGAAAATTGATATTTTTCCCTCAAGTTGAATTCATGGGGAAAATGTAAATTTAATTTATCAAGAGCTCTTGGATATATTTTAACCACTCTTAAGGTCTTAGAATAGAGTGTTTACCCAATGAAATGAGTTTGCTATAATTTTTATCCATTTATATTTGGGATGATTATAAAATATTTAGTTATATAAATAATATCTATTCATGAATTTTCATTCATCATATCTTATGATTTTAGTCTAATGGTTGAATTTTGACTTCATGGTGGAGTCTGAAATGGAAGTTTTTTTTCTTATGTGGGACATAACCTTGTTTCGGTAATGAGGATTGTGTTGAGCCACCTTTTCTTCACTCTACATTTTCATTTTGTCTTTTATTTTTTCTTTCATTTTTTATTTTTTCATTACCCTATTAGTGTATCATGTAATCTCCCCTATTGGGTATTCATTTGGATGATAGAGATGGGATGGATAGAATATGGATAAGTCAAGGATATATTTGGGATAGAGGGAGGAGGAACTACCGTGAGCTCGGGTCGCACCTGATCATCGTGTATGAGCTGGAAAATACGAATCAGATTGATGTTTTTCAATTTTTTCTTGAAGGTAACCCATTTATGGTTCTAATTAAAATAATAGTAGATTTTTTATTTTTTTGTTTTACTATTGGTTTAGTGATATTGTGGGCCTCTATAGGGCTGATCTCGTTGATTTAAGGTGAATCAGGTAATTTCAGGTCATTTGTGGGGTATAGAAAGATTTCTGTTTAGGAAGTCCCAGTAATATGACACATGGTTAGATGAAAATGTGACGTGTGTTCATCCTATTTTAGGAATATGTGTTTTTAAAACTACATGCTCTATACCAGGGGTACACGTTGTGTAGTGGGATTTCATAGTGTTGTTGAGTACTTGACCAGACACCCCATGTAGGGGTACATGGTCATTTTTTTTACATGGCTTGTGCCCATTTGGGGAGAATACTATGAATGTGTATACAACCGGTCAGGGTACATGTCTTGGTACACATGTGGGTTCCCATGTTGGGTTACCCGCTATGCACTTGCTTTATACGCTGTATTCTTTGGTGTGGTACATACTGAGTGGGGATGAGGCACATGGGTACGTACACATATTAGGATAAAATCCATGTACCATAAGGCAAACTATATTCTTTGGGATGTTACATTCTACATGGGTTGAGAAACATTGTTAGGGAGGTCCCTTGGGGGTACACACCATGTACCCAAGGATCACATCCTGAAGTTCCCCTACCCTAGGCTGTCAGACATGTATTTTTTCCATGGAGCGAGGATTGTACTTTTCATTAGTAAATTATGTATTTTTTCGGAATATATCTCAATGGTTTAGACCTATCATCATTTATGGTCCATATGGATGGTATTTTTGACTGCTAGAGGTGTGGGGAAGGATTCATTTGGAGTTATTATTGTAGAATACTTTTTTGGGGTTGGGTTTTGAGTTTTTAGACTCATGCGAGGGAGTGTACTTATTGATGACATTGGTTAGAGGAAACCATTTTACAATTACTGAGATTCATTGGACATATTATATGGGGAATGATGAAGTGTTTTCTTGGATTTGATCATTAGTTTGATTGTTTTATTTATAAGTATCATTTCCTGAGGTTGGAATTGGTTGGAGACACTTTGGTGGTCCAACATTGTTAAATTTCATGTAAAACTAGGTGTTATTGTGTAGAGTTTCAGATTGTTCTAATAGATATGTTAAGAGGAATTCACTTATAGGTGATGTGTTTCTTGGTGTTTACCTTCTGGGAGGTTGAGTTGTAGCTTTAACTGGTATTCCAGTCATGGTTCCTTTAAGAAGGATTAGTTCGATGGTTTTGTTTTGGTGAAGGATCATCTTATTGGGCCTCCTTCCAGATTTGTGGGTATCTTGAGGATCCCCTTATAGGATGTACTGTTTTTCATAGGTTATAGTAATTGTTATGTATTTATAGTGTTAGATGGACTGTGGTGTGATCAGTGTTGGTTTTAGTAGTTCTTGTTAGAGGGTCCATGTGTTTGTAAACCCTAGTGCTTGGGAAATGTATTGGTAGTTTGAGGTTGTTATTATTCAGGAGTGTATGTGAGAGTGGATACCATTGGGATATTATTATACTATATGAGTTCCCTAAGTTTTTTTTTGTTTTTCTCCCCCACTATATTGTTTATTTCTATGAGGAGGGTCTAGGGAGATAATTGACAATCATGATGACTGAAATTTATTGAGCAAATATTTTCTCCTAGAGCTAGGAGTAATGGAATGTGGGGTTTATTTCACTCTTGGGGCCTAGTTCATAGGTTTTGGCCTCCATATATAGCCCAGTGATGCACTGAATGGCTCATTATCCAATCATTTTATGCAGAACCTTTAGTAAAGGTAATGTACCTTGAGATAAAACGGGAGTTCTTACTGCGTGATCTGATCGTTCCATTGGTTTCCTAGTTCTCATAGATTCACATGGTTTTTTAATCCTATGATGAGGTCTTATGGCCTAGAATGTGTGCATGTCATTGTGTTGGACTTTTGAGATCCTTTTCGATCAGAAAAACACAATTGATTTCATGTCTATGTGAGCCACATCTCTCAAATCCTATGTCTAGGTCCAAAGGGAGGGAAGCTTTCCTGTGGGTGTTAGGATTGTACATGAGGTTTTATATTTTCCACTTCTATTATACTCTTGTTTTTATATTTTGTTTTTATATTTTTTGATGGTAGTCACATTTATGATGGGCCTGAAACATGTTTCAAAATCATGTTTTGACAATATTTGCTAGGACGACTATTGGGGGTGGCCTACAAAGATTTGTTTCCCACCACATACACATGCACCTCGATCTACATGGGGAATTTTTTTTTGCTTTCATGTTTATCAAGATTAAGTGGATTAAGCATAGGTCTTGTGTTTCTTGTTTGAGTATTGCTGCTCATGTGGAGTCCAAGGTTCATTCTAGATCTGTTCAATCTTCAAAGATACTCGGTATGTGGTTTATATTATTGTTGAAATCGAGAGTTGTGAATTTATATTCATTTATTTTGTTTTTTATGCGGTCTTCCCAATGAGAGATCAGTTTTAGTATGTTTTAGATTTTTTACTCTACATGCATCATTAAATTTTCTACAGTTACATCTGTAATTTTTTATTTATGGACACTCTAATGTTCATTGTTATGTATATGTATAGTTTATTTCATCAGTTACTATACTCTGACATGATATAATTTTCTCACCATATTATCATGCTCGTCCATCACTACTATTAAAAAATCTCTTTCATACAAGGATTCATGACTAATGCCTTGTTGCGAATCTGTTCAGGTAACAGGTCGGGCAGACCCGTGCCGATTCATGTATCAAAAAATTATTTTTTATTTTTCTAAAGACATGTTGGATCAGTATATAGGATATCTAGGAATTTATATGATCTAATATGGATAAAATATAGTCATTTCATGAACACCTATTTTGATAGGATGTCCATGTTACTTTGGTTGTGAGATTAATGTCCCATGTTTGCGCTATTACAATTCTATGATTTTCGCTTTGAGTTATGCAATTGTGTTTTCTAGTATTTATGTTTTATGAGGTTTTCGATATTGTCCTTACAGAAGGTGACCTGTGTTCATGAATCATTCTAGGAAAATATGATACATATTCTTGTCTATGATTCTTTATATATAATATTGGTTCAGCTGTTTAAAGTGTAATAAAATAATTATATGGTGTTTTCTCATATAAGTACATGGTGGAATTATACTAAATCAAACCATAGGAAATTTTCTTATGATTAAAGGTCATATAAATCATTTTCTATATTATTCTATAATGGTGGATATTCATTTCCATTATAGAGATATATGAAGAAACCCTTGTGGGTTGGTGTAGGCTTTGGTATTCCCTACTATTATGGGTGGCGATTGGATCTATAAAGAAAAGGATACCCAAGAGATGCTTGGTTTGGGCTTGAGTTTCCTTAAGGATGTGGTATCCTTGAGAAGTTCTCTATTGATGTAGAGGTTTCCTTATACTTGTGTGTTGGAGCACTGTGAGTGACCTTAGATTTGTTGTTATCTTCCTAGTTTTGAAGCTAGTTTAGAGGGATGGATTAGTTGGATGCCAATCCCTATTGGTTTTGGGTTTTATTTTGGTACCACCATGAGAGTGTTTTTTGGAATTTATGGTATTGGATATATGCTCATATAATGGGTGGTCATGTTGTTGGTTACTGGATTGAGGTAGATATGTTGTTTCAAAAGAGGAGTTCTGAGGGTGCCTTGGTTTATTAGGATTGAACAACATGAAGGGTATGGTTAGTGGTCATTTATCTGTTATCCAACGCTTTTTAGGTTATGTATCATTTGGGAATGAGTTTTTGTGATATTTTTTTCATGGATCACCCAAAAATCGGGAGGGGAGTGGTGTTATTGCATATTTTTAGGGGGAATCCTTTTTGAGATGGCATGTGTTTGCTGGTTAGGCTCAATGCCTATCAGGTCATTCTAGTTCATTGAGAGTTTTTCATTCTTGAGGAATCATTATAATGTATAGTTCAACATATGCTATATTGAGTTTTGGTTTTTTATTAAGGTGTTTGTTAAGCATGGATTTATCATTCTTGGTTTTCCAGGAATGGGTGGTGGTTGGTTTTCTAGGTTGGTTATATGGTGTGAGCATCTTGACCACGTATTGAGATTATATTCACTTGTGGAAGGAGTGTGGGATATGAAGTTTGTTTCCTTGTTTTGGGGATATGATTAAGAAACTCATGTGGCAGTGAGCATCAGATCGGTCTTGGTTAAGTGTCCCTTCTATTTGTAGTGTTTTTAGCACAACGAGACCAGTTAGTGGATGGTTGAGGTAATATATGGAGCACCAGTTTTTTGGTGGATATATGTTTTTGGATGGCCACATAAGCTTGTCGGGGGGTGAGAAGTATTTATGGTGTGGTGAATTTCACAAACCACATTATAAGGGTTTTTTTAAAAACATGTGAAATTTGACTTTTTTTCAATTAGGGAGATTTTAACATATGAAATTGTAATTTACCCAAGAATCAGATATTCAATAATTTTTATTACCACTATATAGGTACCATAATAGGTTTTTCTCCCTAGAAAATCATTTGGGTGGAATTCTATGTTGTTAAAAATTTGGTTTAATATTTACTAATTAATTAATTTATATTTATATTCGCGTATTCTCTTGGTGATATATTTTTTGCGGGGAGTAGGATATGATTTACAACGTTTTGATAGAGTCTAGAATGGTAGGTTTTTCCTAGGTGGGGTATAACCTCATGTCATGCACCAATTTTGGGCAAGACCCCCTTTTCTTCTCTCTTATCTTTTTCATTTTCTTTCTTGTCTTTGTCATTTTTTTTCTTTATTAAAATTTTTATATTTTTCTAGTAATCCCATGGTTCATTGTGTAAATCCCATGTAGGGTATTCTTTCATCTAAGAGAGAGGATTTGGAGATGTGAGGGAGAGTAGATGGAGAGAGGGAGAATGTGGCACCACCATGGAACTTGGGTCATGCTCGTTTTTCATGTGCGTGCTTTGGAATGTTAATTGAGTTAAAGAATTAGTGGTTTCCTCAAGAAACAATTTTGGTTTTATGTTTCCTCCATAAAACCACATAGGTTAGTTGTTTGAACGTCTTATTCTTGTTTCTAGGTTGTTTAGGGCCTCAAGATATCTAATATGATGTTTTTAGGTTCAGTCTGGGTGTTTCGGGGAGTTCTGTTGGGGCTGGAGGGATTTATGTTACAAAAATCATGATCACATGGTTTTTTATTTGATGAATACATTCCAAATGGCCTTACTTTTATGTTATGTATATTTTATGTGAAATAAACACCATGTACCATGGTTACATGTTGTGTAGAGGGATTCCACTATGTGACTGAGTTCTCATCCACACACCCCATGTGGGGGGAGGGGGTACTTGGCCATGTATTTTATATGAATAGTGCACAAGTGGTTTCTAAAAAATATAGGAATGCATAGAAAAGTTGGGTACATATCAGGTATACAGGTGGGAACCCATGTTCTGTTACTCACCACATACTAGCCTTTCACATTATGTACTCGGGCATGTTACACACTGAGTGATGATAAGGTACATGGGTGTGTACCCTTTTTGGGTTATACCTTGTGTACTTGATAGAATTTCATGTAATAGATCAATGTACATAATATGTGGGATGGTATACACAACTATAGAGGTCCCTTGGGAGAACACACTGTGTACCATAGGTTCACACCATGTTCATATCATGACCTAGGATTCTTGGAATGTATTTTTTCCTAGAGTCTAGATTGGATCTATGAGTAGTCCATTATGAGTTTTTCCAACATAGAAGAAAATGGTGGTGTAACTTTGGAATTTAGAGTTCTTCTAGATGATTTTTTGTGCAGATAGAGATGCATAGGATGATTCCTTAGAGGTTTTTGTTATAGAATCCTTCCAGGGGTTGTGTTGGTAGTTTTGATGTGCATGTGAGGGTGTACACATGTTGATCACCTTAGTTGGAGGATTATATATGAGTTTGATGGAGGTTCCAGGGAAATATTATATGTGTCTTGATTGAGTTTTTTCTTGTAAGAGATTTTTAGTTTAGTTGTTTGTTGTTTTTTTTTCGAGTTGCATGAGTTCAGAACTGGTAAGAGCTTATTGAGAAGTATAGAATCATTAGATTTCAGGTAAAATTTGTTCCCTTGAATATATTTTGAGATAATATTGAGAATCCTTTTGTGAGGAATTCTCATCTAGGTGAGGTATTTCTTGAGGTTTCTCTTCTGGGAGGATGTTCTGTGGCAATGAGATGGGAGTTCCACCAAGGATCCTTTTAATGGTCATGGCCTAGGGTTTGGGTATTGCAATAGGATACCCTTGTAGGGGGTCCTTACAGTGCTGTGGGTTTCTAGAGGATCTCATTAGGGGTTGTCCTATTGTGCGGAGGATCTAGGAACCATGTTGGCTGCCCAATGTTAGGTGTATTGTGGGGTACCATGTAATGATTTTAGTAGTTATTGTTAGAGTATAAGGGTATATAAAGAATCAAGTGTCTATGGTGTGGGTTTCAGAAGTGAGTATGTTTTTTTAGGATTGGTTATCATAGATGATAACATTGGGAAATTAATGTATAGGGTGAGTTCCAGGAGTATGTTTTTGGTTCACTCCTCTGATGGTTGGTTTGTTTTTTTGACCCATGGCTACAGATGTAATGGATATATAGATGAGTGAAATCGCCTTAACTTATATTTTCTCCAAAATATAGGGTTATTGGACTATAGAGGTTATTGCACACCCTGGTTCTGGATTATAGGTCTGGGCCCCTCTCAGGTTGCTCGATGATGCACTGAGAGGTCCATTCTCCCATCATGCTTAGTAGGATTTTGGTCATACCAGTGTACCCTAAGGATTATTGGGAGTCCATACAACTAGTTCAAATCATTAAATTGGAGTCCTAGTGGTTGATTTTTATACTTGGTATTTTGTTCCTAAGAAGTGATTCTTGGGTCTAGCACGTGTCCTTGTCATTAGGTTAGATTGAAGTTCCTTCTTAATTAGGATGATGTACATGATATTGTGGCCGCATGTGATACATCACATAATAGGGTATTTGGTTCATATTGTAGTTATCGTATAGCCAATTGTGTTTATTTTATTTTATTTTATATTTTATAGGCCTAGTGGGAAACTAGTATTTGAATGTTTTAGTTTGTTTACTCTATATGCGACAATCTATTTATTATATTTATTAGAGTTAATTTTTTATTTATGTACAATCTTATGTTAATGGTTATTTATATGTGTAGTATATTTCCAATATTATATAACATTTATATGATGGAATTTTCTCCCCACTATATCCTATTAGGACCTCGCCACTAGCTAGAAGCCTCTAGCATACATGGAGGTGTGCTTGAGGACTTGTTTTGAGCTAGATCAGGTGATGGGTCGGGTCGACCCAGGCCAATTCATGATAGAATAACACATTAAATAATACTAAACCATGATAAATTTTTCCTTCATATTAATCCAAAATTCCATAATGATATTTTATAGGGACATAGTCTTTTAATCTTCCACTATGAGATTAGTGGACACACTAGATGAGGGAGGTTGTTTCCCCAAAAAAAAATATAAAGAGTCCAATCCTTTTCAAGGGGTAATATGTATCTCCTTTTAGGCTTTGTTATTTTCCATAACCTAATTTAATTCCCCAAGGTCATTAAAATTTTTTATCTACCAAAAATAACTCCATTTTCTTGGTTATCTTGAAAATACCACATTGTCCAGGATTATCTTCTTGATTTTTATTTCCTTTAGTAGGTTCCATTTTCTATCAAATTTAATAGATTAGTTAGTAATATTATAAAATAATAATATAAAGAGAAGGATTATATAAAATGTTTCACAAAAATATAATACTATGTATATAATATATAAAAAAAACTATTATAGAGTAAGGCTTATAATATTCCGAAGGCAAAATCCTTATTCCATTCCTGTGTTCCTTAAAATTTTATTCCCAAGGTATCAACAAAATATATCTCTGATAAACACCATAACGGACCCAAACCAAGTCCCCTAGATCTGGTGGGTTATTTATTACCTAGTAATATGAATTAAATAGATTACATTACCAAAATCATGGTTCATTAGTAATCAAGAATCACAGTATATCCTTATAAATTACACCTATTTAGTAGTGATCATTATTACATATAGCTATATATAGGGACAATCAAACATAGTATTCCAATTTATTACCTAGGGAAAATGAAAATAAAATTAAATGGTGATATAAAATACTAAATAGAGGATGTTGTATAAGATAAAATAACATGCAATATGTAATATTATTAGATCCAATAAACAACTGATGTCACAAAAATTAATATGTGTTTATAAAATGAAATAATTGTGTAAAGTATCGAATTATTATGGAAATGATTGTAATTAAATATTTCTAGACATTATAAACATATCATCGAGGCCTTGTTACATGAAATCATACATAAAGTTTAAATACAATCCCATTACCCTGTATTAGTTTCTCTTGATACCCACCGATTAACTAAGTGGAAATATAATTATTTTCCCCACCAATTTACATAAATTTTAATGAATTCCATCAAAAACTAAATAGAAGTTTCATAATTTTCATGAATGAAAAACATATGAATATGTATAATAAATGCCCAATGAGGATTATCTTACAAGATATTTCAGTATTGAAATAGGATTATATGGGGATGAAAATAAATTTCCCCATTACATTAATTATTATGGATAACTAGTAGAATACACTAAAATCTTATAAACAGTTTTTTATTCAAAATGTTCCATTAAACACCCTTAATAGTTGAGGAAAAAAATAGTTGTTATTTGGTACATGAAAAGTGTACGATGATCAAGGGGTTTACGTAATTGAATAAATGTATTATTAATTGTATGATAAATTTATAGAGAAAAAACCAAACAATATTTTGATAAAATATTATTAAATACTTCATTATTATTTTAATAGAGAATTTGAATATTCTAATGCATATACCATGTGAGTGTCAAACATGGTGTAAAATTAGGACAACTTGTCATGTTCCAAGTAATGAACAAGTTGTTACCTGAAAAAAATCATGTTTTCCCCTTAGGTGCAAATGTTTAATATTCTCAGTCATATTTTTTATGTCGAGATAGTTATTTCATTTTTAGGAGAACCACACACACATTACCACAATTTATGATGAATTCACGATTATAGGAAACATTGAGAATTATATTGTCTTATGAATGAAGTATAATGAGAGGTAATATTAATATATCTCTAATAATATAATAAGTAATTTAGTGAAAAAATTCACAATAAAAGTCCACTTTAAAATGAAAAGTAATTTGATATAATGACACAATTAATGTTTTAAAATTTGTTATGGACCTTGACAGGTAACTTCTTAAATCATGAGATTAGATCCTTAGGGACATAGAAACTCCTTGGAGAGAGTTATAAAAGATAAAATTTTTTATGATGCATGATCAAATGGATTTGAGTGATGTGTAATGGGATAATGGATTTGTATACAATGAAATAAGGGATTTTTATTTATTAATTTTGACATGTCGGCCATGGATGTATAGATTGTGGAAAATGAAAACCCATTGTGTTATCAACGATTATTTATCATGTTTTTTTAAATTTAATGAATGGTTTTTGATATGTTTGATTTGGATAGACAAAATCTGTTAATTTATATTAATTTATTTGTGGGAATATAATTTTCCTACATACTATTGATTTTATAAGACTAATTTTTATTTTAATGTTTGAAATATTATTTTTAAGATTGTAGAATCATTTTAATTCATTAAAAATATTATAATAAAAAAATGTGTTATTTTTGATCATTTGATATTTTATATTAATTCCTAAATCATGTTTAAATCATAAATAAATCATAATAAATTATATTTACAGTTATTTTATTTACTTATTTAGAGAAACATTTTAGTGTATTGGGAAATTATGAAAACTTCACCTTAGTATGATTTTGATGTCTCAATTCTAAATAAATATTCCATTTTATAAAATTAACCGTATAATTATGTTTATAAGAACCATTTACAATAGGATGTTCCATATGATAATAATATATTATCAGGGTAAGTACTATTTCATATTTAAAAGATCCTAAATTTTTTAATGCAACTTAAACTCTAGAATCATTACCTCTTATCCCTACAACACAATCCTTATTTTTAAGGTTTAAAATGGTAGTAATTTCCTTTACTATTTGATAAATGTTGATCTGATAGTGATTTTAACTAACTTGAACATCTCCCACTGATTATTCTGATCCATCATTAGTTATTCATGTTCTTCTTGGGCTACTTCAAGAGAAAACCCTAGTGTTTCTACCACCACAAAACGATTGTATTAATTAAATTATTATAGGGTCTTACTATTTTTATAGGACATGGTTCCCCCCATCCATCCAAATTAATTTTCATAATTACCCTTAATGTATACTAATCTCAATATACATATTTTAGTGGTAACTCGAAATGGTGATAATTGATGGTTCTGATCCACCTTCAGTTATTCATGTTCTTCTTGGGCTTGTTCAAAGGAAAGCTCTAGGGTTTCTACCTCCATGAAAAGCATGGATTAATAAAATTATTTTAGGGTCTTACTATTTTATCAGCCATGGTTCCCACCATTCCTCCCCATTAACATTCATAATTACCCTTAATGTAAACTAATCCCAACAGATACATTTTAGTGGTAATTCCAAATGGTGACAATTCATAAAAACTATAATGAGAAATTATTATGATTCAATGGCCATATATACTCTTAATTTCTAAAAATTCACCTATGGAAATTCCTTACATCATACTTTTAATTACGCGTTCTTTAAATATATAGATTCTAAGGATTTTATTTATATTTATATACAATTATTTTTATAAAATTGATATTTATTAGAGAATATGGTCCACGTGACATGTACATTGTAATTGTATTATTTATTTATGCCTATTTTTCATTATAAGTGATAATAGTCTAAATAAATTTATATCTCTGATTTCTAAATTATTACATTGTAATAAAAAATACAAATTCAATACTAGACTTTTATCGGGTATTAAAAAAAGTGAAAATTATGTAATGGGAAAGAGTATTACAAAATACAAAGGAATAATAGGTTGGTGGGAAATGATTCCAACAATGAAGGTAAATTAGTCTTTAACCTTGAGAATATATCTAAATATTAAATGTAAAAGGGTCATCTCACAACAAAGTGAAGAACATAAGGGGTATCTTTACAGAAAAGGATAATTTTAAGATAATTATAGACATAAATATAAATTCAAATTAAAAATGAATTGTTTAAATTAAACAAGATAACATATAATTACATCAAAACTATAATAAAATTAATATGACCCATATCTAACCCTAAAATCCCCATAAATAATCCTCTAAGACCCTAAGTACCCATGAATGGAAAATGTTTTCGCAAAAACCTATCCTTTACACGTTACCTTAGTTACCAAATCTTAGAACATGAGAAAATACCCCCATAAGTCATTGGAGTTTCATTAATAGATATTTGAGAGATATAAAATATAGGAAATCTGGTCTCGATTTTTAGAGTTATTGATGATTTGAGGATAGATATCTACATATAATGAAACTTATAGATTTGCTTAATACTTCTTTTTATAGCCCTTGAAATCTAATTTGTAAAATATTATCATTGAAAAATATAAATTTTTTTCACTTTATAATTCCAACACATACTCTTTGATTTAGAAATTAGGTTTTATTTTATGTTATGTCTCTTTAAAAAAAAAGAAAATGTAAAATGAATTTTACTTTTTATAGAATAATGAATTTTTTCTATTTTGAAACAACCTAAATTTTACGATTTTAAATTTTGTTTATATATAGGGATTAAATAAGTATATTTATAAATTCATTTATGAATATTTTTTAAATTTGGATGTAGTAATTTTAAATTTTTTATCATTATTACCACATAATTAAATAATATAATATACAATGATGGAAAATCATATTTAGGTATTTTGGTATTTTCAGAATTACCTAACATTGAACTGTTATCTAATTTAAAAAATTATATTCATTATTTGAAATAGAGTTAACCAAATTAGACTTATATTTTTTTTAAATATAATTTTCAATAAAGTATATAATGTCACATTAAAAAATGATTTTTATCTAAAAGAACATTTAATTTAGAAAAACTTTTTAAAATATACTACACTATTAGCATGATATATAAACTTATATTACCAAAGTATATAATTAAAAAGTGTGGTGAAAAATGGCGATACATACATGTGTCTATTTTTTATCAGGGATCTTATAGTGATTTACACAATCCTGAAAATACTTCTCAAGTTATATTTTTGGTTCATATTATTGGGTTTGACTAAGGATTGGTTGTAAAGACCCAGAAATTTTATGGAATTTTATTTAAATGCATGGGAATTTTATGAGTTTGCGAATTTTTACGATGCTTGATTCTAAGGCCTAATGTTCCCGAAATCAATTTCTAATGTTTTTTGGGGGACATTCAGTAAATGTACAAGTGAGTTTTTATAAATTTTTATTAAGTGCTCTGATCTAAAATCCGAGGGTACTGTTGAACTCAGAGCACTATTATTCACATAAGAATACTTTCACCTCAATTGTAGTTGGTCGAGAATAAAAGTTAGTTTTTGGCTTTTCATAAAAAAAAATAAAATAAGGTGTACAACACTTTATTTTATTTTTAAGCTTCCATGTTGACTGTGTTGGTTAAAACCACCACTTGGGAGTTGTATGGGGACCACCACACCCTAACCTCCCATGAGAGGTCATGGTGGCGGGGCCCACCCGAGCATATCCTCCTATGAGAGGTTATGATGTGGGGACCACACGAGGAATAACCAACTATTAATGGAGGAGGATAAAACCTCCATAGCTCCATATTTAATGGAGGAAAACCCCTTGACCTTCCCCTTTGATTATGATTGGGCCAACGCATAATTAAATTATGCCAACCTCTCATGGATTAATTAGTGGATACTACGTAATTAATCATCCTTTTTTATTATTTTTTCCAACTCCCCTAATTAACTGCACCAACACATGTGAATTAATTAATGGGAGCCTCTTAATTTTTTTCACCGTTTGAATTACATGCCAACAATAAAATAATGCACAACCTATTATTATTATTTTGATGGCATCCTCTTTTGGTGGTATAGAGGAAGATGAGTGCTAGGGAGAACCATCCTCCCAATGAAGAACATGAAGAATGACGACAATGCTTCTTTCTCGGTATTCTACCCCGAACACATTCTGACTTGGAGAAACATCCCTCTAGATTATAATAAATGAACTGATTCATGTGTTTGGATTGGGATTAAGTGATGAATGCGGGGAATGACGAACAACTTCATATTGTTTCCGTAACTCCGTCAATGAATTTCGAGTAGTGAATCAAAGGTAGGGGTTTTGTTCTAGTGTAATATCCTTTTCATTTTCTCTTCTTTGGATTGGAAATGATTTGATGCATGGATTTAAAAACAATTGAAGAACATCTCCTTCTTTCTTGTTGAGAAAATTGTTACCACACTAAACATGGTGGGAGCGGGCCAAACCAACATGGCCAGACTCCTTCGCCATTATTGTTATGTTTTTGGAAGAATGATGATGCGACAGAATGACGAAGGCGATGACGAAAAAGGCTGCCCTACCCGTAGCCTCTGTGAATCGCACTACCCCCACGGTGCACCGGTTCTCCCGGCCGACCACCGTCGGCCGAGCGGCGCTCGACCCGCGAACCCGCGGCCTACCCGGTGCCCTCGCGCACTGTCGGCGCCCCCTCGTGCTACCCTGTGTGGTGGCCACGCCCCCACATGCTACCCCGCAGCATTCCTGGCCCCGCCGGTGCCCTTCCAGGAGTCCCCACGCGTTGTCCCCAATGAAGCCTGGCCGCGACCTGCTCGGCGTCCCTGCAAGCTGCCCGGCACCCCTGGCGCCCTGACCGCAGCTTGCCCGGAGCCCCTAGCACCCTGCTCAGTGCCCCCAGTGCCCTGCCTCGGCTTTCCCGTCTCCTGCCGCGGCCTGGAAGGCATCACCGCGTGCTGCTCGGTGCCCCCGACTCCTAGACAGCGGCCTTCCTGGCGCCGCTGATGTCCTTCTGCGCCCTGCCCGACCCCTATCACGGCATGCCCAGCACCCCTACGGTGTCACGACTCTCTCGTGGCCACCCGGACGAGCTGGTGTCCCAGCCCCCTCATAGTTCCCTGGCCGAACCGTCTAGCCACATCCTCTGGGCCGAGTCTTGCCGAGCCGCGCCCTTGCAACTCACCGGGCCGAACTGGCCCCGAGCCCAGGCTAGACCACCCTCGCATTCCGCCGGGCTGGGCCAAGAAGACCGGGCCAAACATAGCGGGCTTAAATTCCCAACCGGTCGGGTCAAACTCAGTGAGTCTGACCGGGTCTACCCAGACTGGGTCGGCCAAGACTGGGAGGGTCCGAGTCGGCCTGACCGGGTTAGACCAGACCCGGGCCCATTACTGACCCATTACCTTCCTGGGCCATATCTTTAGCACCAGATGTCTGTTTGACTAACCATCATGGTAACCAATATTCATGGAGCGTAGCCATTCCTTTGAGTATATCCAATTAGAGTTTGGTGTATAGTTGAGTTATGGTCAGGTTGGATCGTACACGAATCCAACTGGGCCCCTAGGACTAATAGGCTATTAACTAACAGATCGAGATTCTGATTGACACGCTATCTGTTGCATTGAGACCCCTATGACGTGAAGGACCTTTGAGATACTTCTTGTGGAACTTCAATACATTTGGAGTATTTCGCAGTAGCTCGAGGAGCTATTCCTTCTAGTTATGAGAAGACCGAGTGTGACGATCGATTAGCTGGGAGACCAGATGACTGCTTGACTGTTTTGACTCAGAGTGATTGGACTAGACCAGTGGGGTGTGCCAGGTAGTTGGTGGCAGACCCACGGTGGAGGAGTTCCTAGTAGTTGGCGGCATACCCGCTGTACTCGACAGGAGGAGTACCTCTGCAGGCTATTTGGTGGAGTGCCTGGTAGATGGCAGTAGACCCTCATCAGAGGATCACTTGGTAGTTTCCAGTAGACCTATGGTATTCTAGAGGAGGAGTAACTCAGCAGTATAAGGTTAGTGAGAAGCACCTTGGTGTTGCGACAACCCCACAGTACTCAATAGAGGATGAGTTCTCCAGGTCCCGTGGTTTCGATATTGAAAATTTTGGTTTGAGCTGAGTCAATGACTTTTATGTTTTCCTCATGATTATATGGGTTACTAGATAACTTTGTTATATATTTGGGCAAATACCTAAGTAATTTTTATCCGTTGATTTCATAATTTTTAGTTTATCCTTGTTGGATTTTGTGAGAACTTGAGGTCCCCGGGGTCCCTACTGAGTATCGTTATAATCACCCCTACACGGGCTATGCCTGCACCTCATTGTGTTGGTTTCATAATATAGACAACACTGACTGAGGCAGAGAGTAGCAGGACTGGACAATACCTGGAGGTAGACCACTCGGCGTGATGATACATGGAGCAGACAGATAGACGTGGAGTGCTGAGGATGCCATCTGTACCTACCCTTTAGGTAAGCACCCTAAATGACGACCCAATAGATTTTTTAGTTTTCTTTAGTTGTACAGTCTTTTTAGTTGTACATGTACTTTCCTGTTGGGCTTGTATTTCCAGAGACTTTTTACTTTCCAGCACATCTTTTGTATAGAATTTTAGTTGGTGTTTTTCTTCAAGTTGTGTACTCTGATGTGTTTGTTTATATTTATAAAGGAAATGCCTTCTCAGTTTAGGGATATAAGCCTTTGGTGCTAGTCTCTAGCCCCTGGCCTGTGGAAATCGGGCTTGGGGTAGTCACGATATGGGCCCCGGGGGACAGGTCGAAAAATTGGTAATTCAAAAAATTTATTGAATAATAGATATGCTTGATTTATACATTTTTTAATGGAAGAATGAAATCATAATTTTTTTCATGTTTATTTATTTGTTGTTTATCTTTTTTCTATAATATTTAAAATGATATCTTTCCATTGATGAAAATCAAAATAAAGTGTAATGGATAATATATATAATCTACTTTCTTACACTATATCCTTAAATAAAAATATTTCCTGAGAATTTAAACATTTCATAATTATAAAATAACTTTGGGTATTTTTATTTGTTAATTAAATTGGATTACAAGTTGATTCTTCAAACTACTGTCTCTTATAAAAAACCTTTACAAGTGGATCCAATTTGTTCCACATCACATAGTCCCTCTATTTAAATATTTAAACCAAATTTTATTCATAATATATGTTATGTTTCAATTTTGTGAATTCATTAATTGTTAAATGTGATGGGTTTAATATATACTTCCTCCGTTGTTAAATATGGAAAAAAATGAACACGGAAATGGATGGCTCCTAAGGCCAACTAATATATTTACAATCATATTTTATTCAATTATAAAAATATACCAATATGTCATAAACATATATTTTTCTTCCTTTAGAATATTTGGAATATGTTCCATAGAGATATCTTGATAAACACTTAACCATTAACCTCAATTACCCTATCTTGAGAAAAATTATTTATTTTTATCTTCTACCTATACTTATATTCTTTAATATTATCTTTAATTTCATTTATTATTTCCATTATCTCTAAAATGTAATTTATACTCAATAACATCCACTCAGGAACTTCGTCCTAGAAGGAAGCATAATATTTTAAAAGGGAAACTATAACCCATATAAAAAAATTTCTCGTTAATTTAATTAGAAGTCTATATTGAAATACATTTTAATAATCTATATTATCCACACATGAACATGAAATAGAGGAATTGTTCCCCTAGTTAGAAAATTCTCAACTTTCAATTAGGGACATAAAAAACATCTATGTTTATTAATCGATATTACACATCACATTGTACCACTAATAATTCACTCAATAATATATCTATATCTTAGTGCTCCAAACCTATATATGTAAAGACAATATATGATATCTATGTGATAATTATTTCCTCAATTTAAGGATAAGTGAAATAAATAACCTTTATACAAAACAAATAATTAGTTCATTGTAATCATTAAACTCAAACTACTTTCTATACTAAATAACTTCATTTTTCCCTTTCAATATAATATCTTCTTATTAATCTATACTTATAATATATAGTAAAACATATGGAATATTCATGAAATAATGATACATAGGTACTCATTTAATTATGATTATGTGGAATTACTTTACCATATCATTGATCTTACATATAATAATTGATAAACAATTCCTACCAGATCCATCGTCCCATATTTAACTCCAATATAAATATATATTTTTCACTTTCATAATATATATATATCACAACCCTCACCACATTGATATCAATGACATTATTTCATTGAATAGATAATCATTTCTAACACCAAGTCATGAGTATAATAATTTTCCAAAAAAATGATTTTCAGGATTCAAATTTTATGACCCTCTAATTCCGATTTAAGACGAAACTAAGAACCCTTTTTATCATGTAAATATAGATAAAACATCTATCCTATAGAATGTAAGGCTTAAATTGATACAAAAAAAATTGTTCTTATATCATTGATACCATCCCTATACACAATAGTCAATATCAATTTAACTCATTTCTTGGTGAACTTGTTTATTTGATAGGATATGTTATATTATTAAAAAAGATAGTGCAAATAATATAATGATCAACGAAGGAAATAATGAATACTTACCGTCGATGCTAGTATAGGCCACTCTTCAATTAAATGAGTATTTAATGGATCAAAATAAATACCATTAATAGTGAAATAATGATCTAAAAATAACACTATATGAAAAAATCAAAATTATCATACTTATCATAGAGATTCCTCCAAAAATGTTTTTTAAAAACCTTAAAATTTTGGTCTTCATCCTCCTATAAATTATTGAAATAAATATTAATATCACCTATAAAAGATGAAATAATATTTTAGATGTAATAATTAACAAATATTTTTGTTAACACTAAAAAAACGATAAGGTTATTCATTTGACAAAAGGTAATATATCTAAACTAATAGTTCACATAAGTTATTTAATTTTTGACCTTTGGGATAAATTCATTTCATTCAATTATATAGTGATATAAAAATATTATTTCAGAATTATAATATTATAGAGCTCTAAAAACAGGATCAAATAACTCCTATCTTCTTATTAAATGATATTTATTCTTAATAATAACATTATTTAGATCTATATAACTGATAAATATCATTATTAAAATTTCCTTATTATTTATTAATTGATAAGTGAACCACAAGGTGGTACACATTGATAAATGACCCCTTTTTAACGATTTTTTAAAACTACCTTTTCACCTAAAATATCTCAATTAGTGAAATTAATAATGTAATCATAAAAACAGTTTTAATTATAGGGATAATGATACTATAGAACTTTAATTCTTAGTTTATTGAAGGCATAATAATATATTATAGGTATAAATTTATGAATATCTATAAAATGGGAACATATTACATCGTTATTCTACCATTAAATTCTAATATATAAGTGAATAATTTATGATAAAAACCTAAATTTTTATATAATATTCTCTTATTAATAATAACGGGAAATTATTTTTAATATTATGATATAAATATTCCCACCACTCTTGGGATTTTATAAATCTACCACTGACCTTTGACATATGAAATTCACATTCGTCATGAATTTTCAAGATAAATTAATTTATTTATCAAAAAATGAATATGTAATATACCATTTTTGAGTAAATAAATCTAGTATATGTTAAATAATATTTTTGATTTTATAATTAACTTTTAAGGGTTGTATACAAATAAGGATGAACATTGTGATTTAGGGGATTTGGACATTTAACCCCCCATATCACACCGTTGGATTAGGAAAATGAATGTTATGCTGCCCCATTTTCATTAAAATACAATCACATCATTGGATGAGAATTTTGAAAGAACTTAATTCACCCCTCTTGAATCTTATAACATTCACTCAATTTCCATTCATTTGTTCCTTAATAATATCCCAATACCAATAACCACTCCTTCTATATTTGAAACATTTTGTAATTCCTTAAATGAAATTATGGATATGATTTTTTCCATATATATGTTATTTAGAATGCTACATTTTCTTAATTTATTATTATAAATTGATTAAATCCCATCATGATGTATCCCCTTGCTCTGTTTATCAAACAACCCATGTTCCAAATTGAATTTTTGAACACTATTTCATTTTTTAAAACACATTGAATAAATGTTTCATATTTTTTAAGTGTTAGGATGAGGAAATAATTTAAAATAATTAATTTCAATAAATTGTAAAATAAATCAATTTTAAATTATATGTTGATAAAATATCAAAATCCTTGTATTACATTATATTTAGCTATAAATATTATATGGTTGTTTTTACTCACACCCTGAATGGAAAATATTACTTGAGAAATAAAATACTAAAATATACCATCATTAAAGAGTCGATATAGTATTTATTATTATCCACCAATAATTTTATTATTTTATAGATAGAAATCTTATCATACATCCAATTATTAATATAAAAAATGATCCACTATAACTATCAATCGAGGAGAGGATGTGAATCTGTCATGTCCATGTGGGTCCATTTACCTATTAATTGATTAAGGTCACTTGTAAGGACAAAAAATTATATATATAAATTTTAATTATGGGTATATACTTGGTTCATATATGAAAAGTTATATGATATGAACTAAAAACACATTATCATTAATTTAGAGAATAATATGTTTATAGGATTATTTCATTCAATAAAATTAATTTTAAAAAAATTGTATTCATTGAGTTTTAAGAATATATAAGTAAGATTATTTTTTATCCATTATATAAGTTGAATATAATTAAATTAATTCCATATTTGTATTTATCATGTTAGAACGTGATATGGATTATTTATGATGTTTTTTTACAAAATTATATATTTTTACATCAATAGTGAAGAATATTGGTTTTACTAAAATAGTGAAATTTTTTATATTATCAGTATATATAAGAGAATTTAATTAAAAAAACATTTAATTGATTAATTATGTAATTATAGAGTAATATTGATGATTTTTAATTTATTTATGTTTATAAAACATATTTTTAGCTTATAATAAAAATGAAAATATTTTCATGCCTATGTGCAAACTACCCATGGAAGAACATCCTAGGGAGAGGTAATATGATAAACCCAACATCTCAGGTTATTTTATTATTCGAGACCCCTAATGTAGACACTATACATGATTATATGATAACAAAAAGTAATTACTACCTCCAAGTGTTATTATAAAAGTGAAATATCCATTTTATACATTCCTCCAAAATTAAATAAAAAATGAAGATAAAGATTTGTGTGTGAGAGGACTACCACCACCATGAAAGAGATGTAAAATATTCAATGAATAACTTAAATATAATGTTAAAAATTATCTAATCAGAAATTTATATCATAATTAATTTTCTTCAATGAGAATTATTTCATTTCGTACATCCCTCTCATTCCACAGAAAGTGAAAGTGTTCTCTGTGAATATGTACAGACTATTACATTCATGAATAGACATGATTTTTTATTATACCCACCAACATGGATCAATTTAAAATGAATTTATTATTTAATAATTATAATTTTTTCACAATTAATATTTAAAAAAAATAATATTGTGAATTATATATTCATGATAAATATCAAACAATCATAGTAACTTTAACCTTCTTAAATGGACTTATCAAGACTCCTTTCTTAATTTGGGTATATTTTGTGATAACCACTGAAAATATATAATTATAATTATAATGGAATAATAAATTACTTAAATATCATACATTATGGATATCATGAAGTTACTTTACATCACTTGTGACCGTGATCAAGACACCAAAACTATTACAATGAAATTAATCGAACATCCCTGAGTAATCGATGTAAAAAGAAACATTATTAAAAATAAATAAAAAATATAACAAACAGAAATTATAAAATTAAATATTTATTAACATGGTTCTTGAGATTATATTTAATAAACATTGTTTAATTATTTATGATGTTAATAACAAGTTTAGAGCACATTCAGACACGAGGTAAGGGATTATTTATACAACCCTTATTACTTTTCTATTAGATGTTCTCTTTATTTTGTCCCCAATTATTGAAATATTAATAACATTATCATTTTTTATTTTTCATAAATTTAAACTAATTATATACTTATTCAATATTTTTTTGTTATGTTTTTTTTGTTCAGATCAATATTCCCACATAAAAAATCCTAATTTCGGGAACATTCATGTTTCTTGTCTAATGTCAGGAATTACCCCATAAAATGATTTTAAATCAAGAATAGCTTATAGAATCCATCATTAATTTATGTGGAAACCTATTAAATTAGTTATTATCTTAATTACAATAATAGGTTATTTCCATCTTTAAAAGATCCTTCTATTATTTCATAAAGTTCCACCTATGTGTTTAATTTTTATTTCTTATTTTTTAGATAATGTTCATGAATTTTATATACTATAGTTCCATTATCAATACCTATATAACATTTTTAAATTATTATTGTTAATTACAATCTAATTCCTTCTTATTTTGGGACCCCTCATTTTTTAGCATTCAGTTACTCCATGAATCATAATTATGAAACCCACTACCATCTCATGGGTTTTATTATAATTAAGATTTATGTATGGTTTCATTTCCACTTGTGAAGTGCATATATATATGATTTTTATTATGTTGTATGTTGAATCATATGTATATATTAATCTAATGTATTGGTTATAGATTTATATATCATGAGAGGTTATGTAAGGTATCAAGGAGTGAACCTAATTCAAAAAGGGACGTTAGCCACTTCATGATGATGGTCTTGAGAGTGACCCATGAAATTTGATTAAGATGTCATGCATTATGTTATTCCAACACATTCTATGATTCCATGATCTTATGATTTCAATTCATTATTACAGTTTTACATTATTATGATAATTCTATTTATGATATCTTTCTATGCATCTTGACATTCATGTTAAACATTATTTCCATGTTTATTCCCACACCTATATTTCAAGATAACTCTTTTCCTAATGAATTTTCTTCAGTGTATCCTATGTAGTTTTATAAGGTATATGATATTTAGGAATAATATTTCGAAATTTAAATAAATATGAAGATTTTATAGTTATGATAATATATTTATCTATCTAATCTAAAAATTTATCTGACCATTAGATCCTGAATATGTATTTTTTTTGGAAATCAATGTGAAAAATTATGAAATAAATTATGATTAATTCTTGGATATGTATAGTTTATATCAAACGATAATTTAGTTATTTTGGGATATTATAATGAAATAACATTAGTGAAGACCCTAGGGGATAATCATAAGTATATTACAACATCTTGAAATTTGGGTAATGTTTAGATTACATGGTTTTAAATTTAGTTAAATAACTATTTATATACTAGAAAGTCTATTTGACTGTTAAAAAGATGAATGTATTGGTGATCAACAAAAAAATGTTTATTTTCATTGACTTTATAATCACTATAGTTTATGATGAGCAGGCCTAAGACTGTATGCCTAGATAAAAAATCCCAAGGGATATGATTTGGATAATTAATATTCTTTGTACCAAACATTATGAAGGATTTGAACAAAAAATTTCATAGTAGATAACTATTTTAGAGAACCTATTATAGAAATGACATTTGATGACATCCATTGAAGCATATAGATTTATAAATTAGGTTATGAACATCTTGTATGAGTTAATTTTTCTATGACTGTGGTTTAACTATTATGTCTTAATTTATTCGAGTATTCCCATACCTAACTATAATTTATTTTAACAATGGATTGATGAAAGAGGAATCATATTAGTGATATTTTTAATTGGAAATGGGATTAATTCGAAAATAAATCCATCAAATGATTGGAGAAGGTTCTAAGAAACACTTGTAAGAACTGGGAAAACTCACTTGAGTTACAAATAATAACTAAAATTTCATGTAACACCCTATGAGGGATAAAGTTGTAGTTTATTCCATTATGAGAAAAACATATCCAACTTTTAGTGGATCTTTTGATCATATAGTCACTGATTAATCGAGTAACTCAATTGAGAATATATTCTCTATCCATAAAAAATTAAAAGTAAGATAGGGAAATATTTTTTATTTATAACCATGAGGGAAAACCCGATATGTGGTGTACACTAATCAAGAATAGGAGTCTCGTATATGACTTATAATCTATGAAATAATATAAATTTATGAATTTATTTATCAACTTTTATTTACCTCCCAATAATCATATCAATATTGGGATGGATTTCTTTGAACAAAACCAAAACAAGGATGAATCAATTAGCTATTATGAGATTAACTTCATTAGGATCACATGTTTTTCCAATTTCTATGTCATTAACACTAAAAGTAAAATAAATAAAATTATTAGTGGGATAACGTAATGTATATGATGTGATTTGAATATTCATGTATTCTAACAACTGTAAAGTAGTTGTATGATGTTCCTTGAAAGATGATATTGAGATGGTTGATTCTTAGTGTTGTAATGGGATTATAGATAATATAAATAGAATGAACTTTTACTCTAGAGAATCTCAAGATAAAACTCAAGGAAACTAGTATTTCAAAATACCCATATATAAAAAGTTTGTAAATGATAATTTCTAGAATGGTTTTAAGTGGACCATGAAATGTTTCATGTGAGGAATTAAGAGAAATCAATCCCACACATATAGAAGAGAGACAATAAAGACCAAAAATATTATTTATGACAATAATGTACAGATCTATCCTTGGAATGATGTTTAAATTTTAAACTATAATTAATGTGGTAACTATACAAAAATAAAAAAAGACAAGGGTTGTTGAAGATATCCAATTTCAATTACCACCAAGGGAAAGAGAGGAAGGAAATTATTATACTATTACTACCACATATGTGGATTATGAACATGATATGGTGATTGGTACACTAGTTATTCAATCGGGGAAAGAGAATGTACTATTTCATTTTGAATCTACACCTTATTTCTTATCATTCACTTTTAGTTTAACTATTGAAGAACCACCACAAATCAAAGTGGTAGAACTATAAGTAAATATAATAAAAGGTGAATCCATTTCATTTCAAGTATATAAATCCCCCTAAGTAAATAAATTTGGGGGTAAATATTCTAGGTAACCTTATCATACTCTATATAAAATAATTTCATCATAGTACATGGAATGTATATCATATCGTTATCCCTCATCAACCACCAATATAAGGAAATCACTATTCATATCCCGAATCATCGGAAAAGGAAGAATATAATTTGAATATTAACTTCCATAATGGATATTGTTTCATTATAAGTAAGAATATATAACTCAAATATTAAAAAAAGAAACACTCTTGGAAACATTCCCATTATAAATGAATATATAGACATATTTCTTGAAATTTTCTCTACTCATCTTCAAGATCGGGATGTCATGTTTTCAATTGAACATAAAAATGTATCCATATCAATATATAAGAGTACTTATATAATAGTTCCCATTGACCTAGATAAACTAAAGATGATAATTCCTTAAAAATGTAGAAATGGATTTCTTATGCCTGAGTGCTTCCCCATGGAGTTCCTAGGTTCTCTTTGTTAAGAATAAGGATGGGCCAATGTGTCTCTGTATTGAATATTTTGAACCTAATAAGATTATAACAAATAACAAGAATTTCCTTCAATATATTAATGAATAATATGATCTGTTATGTGGATGTCAATACTTTTATAAATATGACCTTTAATCAGGATATCACAAGTTAATGGAGATGAATAAGGATACTCCTAAGATCACATTTCATACAATGTATGAGCATTGTGAGTTCATAATCATTCCATTTGGACTCAAGAATTATATAGTGATCTGTATTGACAAAACTAATAGAGTCATTAGATATTTAATAGAAAAATAATTTGTAGTATATATAGATGATATTCATTTATTATAGCATCCCACCTTTTTATCACATAAACATTCATTACATTTTACAAAAACAAGGATCTTTAAGTTTTAGTGTCTTGGAAACCGGGAACTTAAAACTTTAAAACATAAAACATTCTTATTAAACACTTGAAAGTCTTATCCTCATGTTAATTATAGGTTCATTACTACATCCCATAAACTGGGGACATACATCAAAAGAAAGGGTCAGCAGAAGGTTGAGTAAGGGAAACAAGAGAAACATTTTACATGTGAACTTGAGATACTTCAATAAGGTCATGAAAAGAACTTTAAGTCATGAGAAAGAAATCATGAGATATATCATAATAAAAATAAAATTTTTCATAACTTGAAGATGTGGCTACAACATTTAATATTGACAGTAATTTTGTTTCACCAAGGTCCATCCCCAAGGTGTCACTATAAATTACCAAGGTTATTCACCAAGGTATCAGTCTAAAAGGTCATCTCTAGAGATTAAGTCTTTACCCAATGCATTGGAGCTCTATCTGGGCGCATCCTTGAAATGTCTTTATTATCATGTGAGCCACATATATCATCATCAATAATTTCATAAAAAACCCATATAGCATAAAAGAAATGGGTTTCATTTCATAATCATAATGTTTTAAAAACAACTTTAAAGACATGATCTATATGTCACATTAAACCCATGGAAAAGGGGAAGCAGGTTTCCTGTATGTAAATACCAGAATTTAAAATATAAAATTTTGATATATATGTGAATACCCCTGTATAAATTAGATCTTTGAGTATTCAATTAATAACATAAAATAATTTTGAGATAAAGAGGGTGGCATTTGGAGACGAAAAGTATGCAGAATAACGACTATGATTCATGGTTTTAGAAAACATTGAAAAGAGAGGGGACATGGGTCACCCTCTCAAAAATGATACATAAAATAGTAGGGTAACAAAATATAATGAATTTAAGAACATGGTAATGAAATTTGAATGATATACCATATGAAACGAAAAACATGAAAGGATGACAAAAAAATAAGATTTCTCTTATGAGAATTCGGCAGCATAACGGCGTCACTTAAAACATCCAAAAATGGATTTAAGAGATAAAATAGGGTCTATCATCATATGAACATAAATGATAAGTATTATATATATAGATATCATACCTAAAAATAATGAAAAGGAACTTTAAATACTTGACCAGAAAATATAACTTGAAAAAGATAAGGGTGAAAGAATCCCTTAAAAATTCAGCAGCCTAACGACATCACTTAAACATCAAAAAAATGAATTGATGAGATCAAATAGGGTCTCTTATCATATGAAAATAAAAGATCGGTATGATAGATATAGATATCATACCCCAACATAATGAAAAGTAACTTGAAAGACTTGACCAGAAATTATAACTTGAAAAAGAGAAGGGTGACCAAATCCCTTAAAAATTCGGCAGCCTAACGACGCCACTTAAAACTTCAAAATACTAAATTGAAGAGATAAAATAGGGTATCTCATTATATGAACATAAAATATCAGTATTATAGATATATATATCATACCCCAACATAATAAAAAGAAACTTGAAAGACATTACATGAAAATAGATCTTGAAAAATGAGAAGGGAGAAAGAATCCGTTACAAAAATTTCAGCAGCCTAACAGCACCACTTAAAACATCATAAAAATAAATAATGAGAGTAAGAGGGGATATCTCATTATATAAAAATGAAAAGGGAAGTAAGAGGAATATAAAAGAACAACCTTTAACATAAGAACATGGATAATAACAGAAATGACATAAAAGAGATTACTTGAAAAGAAAGAGAGAGGTCAGATCCCTTACCTTAAAACGTAACTCTTAAAACTCAAAGGTTGGGACCTTGAGGGAATGGGATCACCTTGGGAGGACTCCTTGGGAGGTAATGAGACCAGAACATCGTTGGGAGAGAGTGGGGAGTCGAAATGGATGAGAAGATGGCTTGGTATTTATAGATAAAGTGAGGGGACAAGGCATTAATGGGCAAGGGACACCTCACAAGTGGTTTTCTCAAAAGCATGGGATCTCCCATGGAGTTAGGCCACATGTGGCCCCCCATAAAATAATGAATCACCTTTGGTCGACCATCCCTTAAAATATCTCATGTCATCATCATGACATTGTTATGATATCATTAAACATACATAAACCCTAAAACTGTATTTTTACTATTCACTGAAAATTCAACTTTCTCAGAAAAAACCCAAAATTTCACATTAACCAAATATAAATGCTCTGACTTCAAAAATGAACTCCATTGTAAAAAAATAATTTTCTTAATATTTTTAATTTAATTTTTAAATAAATACACAATTCACAGAAAATTCATTTTTTCAGAAAAAAACCCCAAAAATTACCTTAACAAAATATCGATGCTCTGAGTTCAAAAATGAAATCCATTTTATAAAAATAATTTTCTAAATATTTTAAATTTAATTTCTTATTAAAAAACACTATTCACCTGAAAAACTAATACATGAATAATAATTTATGAAACCTGTATTTAACCATTTTATTGAATCAAATTACTTAATCAAGGTGCCTAGATTATATTAATAATTTCTTTAAGTGAGATTACTAATCCATTTGGTCACATTACTAATCCTAATCATAAAATCACTATTCATAATTAACTATTAATCAAAAATCTCATTGATCTTATTAGACTCTAAATTTCGTACTGAACATAATTATAGAAGACCATTTTTTTGAATATCATTACACATTTTTAATTATTCAAGGTTTACATAAACATTTTTAAAATATCCTTTTTCTAAAATTCATCAAAAATATGCATACTATATTTATCCGGTCATTTGAAAATTAATAAACTTAGTCATAAGAAGAAATCCCAATTTTTAATTAAAACAAAGGATTACACAAGGCAGTTACGGTCTCCTTACATAACCCCTTATCACACCAGCATTGGACCTAATTGTAAGGTGTGCTAAGGTTAGAGAATCTGAGGGAGGCACGTCCAACATCACACGAGTAGTAATTTCTATCAGTTTGAACTTCTCGCACAGGTGATTCCATTCTAGCTTCACATGATGATTTTCGTCTTGGGTTTTGACCAGAGATAAGCCCAGTGGTGCTACCTCTTTCCCAAGTTCTGTTAGATGGGATTCAATCAGTCCAGGACTACTTGGTTAGGCCATCGAATCTTCTTTCTATAATAAATAACAAAGATTACTTGTATTTAGAGACAATAATCAAGACATTTACTTTACAGCTATCATATTGACCAATGGTCATATAACAGTCAAAACCCAATGGTCTCATTTTAATTATACTCATGGTATCAAATGAAACAGTTTTGTTGAGTATAAAATAACACACAAAATTAGGAAAAAAGATTTATTCAAAATTTCGGGTCATTACAATCTTCCCCCTTAAGAAATTGCGTCCTCGAAATTTTTTTAAAATTGGGTTTTGAAATTTCATTTAAGGTCCCACATCGGAAAAAGAGTCTGTAAAACAATTACTTTAAAAGAAAGAAAGGGAAGTCCAAAGGTCACCTGAGTTAACCCACACTAGGATTCCATGTAGGAAAACATGGATATGGAGGAGAAAACAAAGGGTCAAGTTCTGAGGGAGAGTGATAGAAAACTTGATTAAGAGAATGTTAACCATAAGAAAATCACAAACTTATGATGTGTGCAAACGATCTTTGATTACCTAGTAGGAAACCTAAACCCACAACATTTTTGTTTTACGTTCCTTTTCATAATTTTGAGGAATTCATTTACTACATATAACAAAAATATAAGAAAATAAACCTAACTTCATGTAGAGTTTCATACTTTAATAAGTTTCTACCAAAACTAATCTTTTATCCAAACTATGAGGATTCAAAACTACTTGGTCTCATCGAAACACAAGAATCATCTTCTAGAGAATCACATAATCCACAAACTATTAACTATCTATTTCTTCTATCTTTAAACATTATCCCAAAAACAGAAATGGTAAGGTAAAACAACTCTTCAAAAAGAAAGAATCCCATAATAATGGAAACTACTTTTAAATCTTCAATGTTACATGGTACTACCCAAGGATCATCATAGAGCATTCCATAAATAACGGTCCTTAAAATTCCTCAAAATAAACCAAACTAAGATTGAAACCCAAATACAAGAAGGATTTGATAACATAGTCTTCCAAAATAAACTTCATTGTTTGTCTTAAAACAACATCAACCACTCCTAACATCTTACAACAAATGTAGCTAACCTACACATATTTTACCCAAGATAGGTTAATCATTCCCATAAGTAACATAAATTACTATAATTCCACCTTAAATTCATCGATTCTTCAAAATATAAGTCAACCTTACTCCTCAATGAAAATACAGTAGTAATCTATTTACCTCGATCATATAGGGTCCCCAAAATAGTGAACATCTTCAAAAATAATAATCATCTTTTAATACCCTAATCATATCTATCAAATTAATACAGCAATTGTCGAATTTCATATCACATTGGTTGTTGGGACATGTTCGTCCATTTCCCACCATTAACTAAGAAGAGAAAGTATAATTAGGGTATTAAATACATAGCCAATAATCTTAACTTAAAGCATATAAGTATAACTTGTAGAAGAAAAGTATACCCTAACCTGTGATCCCCTAAGTTCCCATCTAGGTTATCCATGATCATATATTCTTATGTGAATCTTTATTTTATTTTATCTTTGTTCCTTTAACAATGGGTCATACTAAGCTTATGAATTTACCAAATAATATCCCCAGGAGTGTCATAACCAAGAGTGTGGCAAGGCCCGTTTTCATGTACCAGTTCCCGTTTGAGTCTCGCTCAAAGCAGTGTTTTCGGGTTTTACCCCTATGTAAATCTGTACCAGAGAAACCTCTACCTACTCGTATCCAGACAGGGATGTATTTGCTTGGCAACCCATCACTCAATACTCACCAAAATACCAGAAAGATTTCCTATATATAAACTTTTATATAGGATTCTTCCTAAAGTTTTCATATCTTATTTTCCAAAAATAACTAAATCATCTTTTGATACCAACTATAACATCCCGCCTTTTTATCACATAAACTTTCATTACATTTTACAAAATTGAGGATCTTTAAGGTTTAGTGTCTTGGAAAATGGGAACATAAAACATGAAAACATAAAACATTATTATTAAACACTTGAAAGGATTCTTCTCATGTTCATCCTAATTTCATTACGGCATTTCATAACCTGGGGACATACATCAGAAGAACGGGTGAGCATAAGGCCCAGTAAGGGAAACAAGAGAAAAATTTTACATGTGAACTTGAGATACTTCCATAAGGTCATGAAAAGAACTTTAAGGCATGAGAAAGAAATCATGAGATATATCATAATAGAAATAAAATTTTTCATAACTTGAAGATGTGGCTACAAAATTTAATATTGACAATAATTTAGTTTCACTAAGGTCCATCCCTAAGGTTTCATTAAAAATTACCAAGGTTATTCACCAAGGTATGAGTCTAAAAGGTCATCTCTAGAGATTAAGTCTTTACCCAATGAATTGGAGCGCTATCTAGGCACACCCTTGACATATATTTATTATCATGTGAGCCACATATATCATCATCAATCATTTCGTAGACAACCCACATAGCATAAAAGAAATGGGTTTCATTTCATAATCATAACGTTTTAAAAACTGCTTTAAAGACATGATCTCTATGTCACTTTAAACCCACAAAAAGGGAAAGAGGGTTTCATGTATGTAAATCCCAGAATTTAAAATAGAAAATTTTGATATATATGTGAATACCCCTATATAAATAAGTGCTTTGAGTGATCACTTAATAACATAAAATAATTTTGAGATAAACAGGGAGGCATTTTGAGATGAAAATTATGCAACATAACAGCTATGATACATGGTTTTAGAAAACATTGAAAAGAGAGGGGACAGGAGTCACCCACTCAAAAATGATACATAAAACAGTAGGGGAACATAATATAAAGTATTTATGAACATGGTAATGAAATTTGAATTATATACCATATGAAACTAAGAACTTGAAAGGAAGATAAAAAAATAAGATTTCTCTTTTGAGAATTTGGCAGCCTAACGACGTCACTTAAAACATCAAAAAATGGATTGATGAGATCAAATAGGGTCTCTCATCATATGATGATAAATGATCAGTATGATAGATATATAGATAATACCCCAACATAATGAAAAATAACTTCAAAGACTTGACCAAAAAATATAACTTGAAAAAGTGAAGGCTGAACGAATCCCTTAAAAATTCGGCAGCCTAACGGCGTCACTTAAACTTCAAAAAAATGGGTTGAAGAGATCAAATCGGGTCTCTCATCATATGAACATAAAATATCAGTATGATATATATATATATATCATACCCCAAAATAATGAAATGGAACTTGAAATACTTGACTAGAAAATATAACCTGAAAAAGAGAAGGGTGAACGAATCCCTTAAAAATTCAGCAGCCTAACGGCGCCACTTAAAACATCAAAATACTGAATTGAAGATATCAAATAGGGTCTCTCATCATATGAAAATAAAATATAATTATTATATATATATATATAATACCCCAAAATAATAAAAAGAAACTTGAAATACATTACCTGAAAATAGATCTTGATAAATGAGAAGGGAGAAAGAATTCGTTACAAAAATTTCGGCAGCCTAACAGCGCCACTTAAAACTTCATAAAACGAAATAATGAGAGTAAGAGGGGATATATCATTATATGAACATGAAAAGGGAAGTAAGTGAAGTATAAAAGAATATATTTTAACATAAAAACATTGAGAATAAAATAAATGACATAAAAGATATTACTTGAAAAGAAAGAGAGAGGTCAGATCCCTTACCTTAAAATATAACTCTTAAAACTCAAAGGATGGGACCTTGAGGGATTGGGGTCACCTTGGGAGGACTCCTTGGGAGGTAATTAGACTATAAATTTGTTTGAGGAGAGTGGGGAGTAGAAATGGATGAGAGGATGGCTTGGTATTTATAGAGAAAGTGAGGGGACAAGGCATTAATGGCCAAGGGACACCTCACAAGTGGTTTTCTCAAAAACTTGGGCTCTACCATGGTATTTCCCATGGAGTTAGGCCACATGGGGCCCCCCATACAACAATTAATCACCTTTGGTCGAACATACCTTAAATTATCTCAAGTAATCATCATGAAAAAGTTATGAAGTCATTAAACATACCAAAACCCTAAAAATGTATTTTTACTATTCACTGAAAATCAACTTTCATAGAAAAATCCCAGTATTTCACATTAACCAAATATCAATGATCTGATTTCAAAAATGAACTCCATTTTATAAAAATAAATTTCTAAATATTTTTTAATTTAATTTTAAAAAAATACACGACTCACCGAAAATTCATTTTTTCAGAAAAAACCCAAAAAATTACCTTAACATAATATCGATGCTTTGAGTTCGAAAATGAAATCCATTTTATAAAAATAATTTTCTAAATATTTTTAATTTATTTTTTAATTAAAAAATACTATTCCCATAAAAAAACTAAAACTTGAATAATAATTTATGAAACTGTTATTTAACCATTTTATTGAATCACATTACTTAATCAAGGTGCTTAGATTATATTAATACTTTATTTAAGTGAGATTACTAATCCATTTGGTCACATTACTAATCCTAAGCATAAAATCACTATTCATAATTTACTATGAATCAAAAATCAAGTTGATCTTATTAGACTCTAAATTTTGTACTGAACATAATTGTAGAAGACCATTTTTTGAATATCATTACACATTTTAAATTATTTAAGGTTTATATATACATTTTTAAACTATCTTTTTTCTAAAATTCATAAAAAATATGCATATTATATTTATCCAGTCATTTGAAAATTCCTAAACATCATCATAAGAATAAATCCCAATTTTTATTTAAAACAAAGGATTACACAAGGAAGTTACGGTCTCCTTACATAGCCCCTTATCACACCAGCATAGTACCTAAGTGTAAGGTGTGCTAAGGTGAGAGAATCTAAGGGAGGCTCGGCCAACATCGCACGCGTAGTAATTTTTATCAGTTTGAACTTCTCACAAAGGAGATTCCATTCATGCTTCACACGATGAAGTTCGGCTTGGGTTTGGTCTAGAGAAAAGCCTAGTGGTGCAACCTCCTTCCCATGTTCTGTTAGATGGGCTTCGATCGGTCCAAGACTACTGGGTGAGGGCATCAAATATTCTTTTTATAATAATTAACCACGATTACTTGTATTTAGAGACAATAATTGAAATGTTTAGTTGACAACGGTCATACTGACCAATGGTCATATTACAGTCAAAACACAACAGTCTCATTTTAATTATACTCATGTTATCAAATGAAACAGTTTTGTTGAGTATAAAATAACACACAAAATTAGGAAACAAGATTTATTCGAAATTTTAGGTGTTTACATTTATTCTCCAAAAACAACAAGGAAGAAGAGTATTATTTGAGTGTTGTGATGAACACGTTGAGGAAGGAGATGATATATAAAAAATATAGTAAATGTTATTCCTAGATAGAGAGGTTATCATTATTAGAGAATATTATAAAAAATAAGGCGATATACATGGACCCTTCAAATATTGTGTGGATTGAATAATTTTCTAGAAAAATATATGTAATAGTGATATGTATATTCCTCATATTATCTCGGGATTCTCAATGATTTTGGAAAAAACTCTATAGATTATCAAACATGCTACCCAATCAAACTCAAAATAGAGTGAATTGTGATAGGAAGATGAATGGGAAGAGAGAATCATGGAGATTCTAAAGAATATATCTACTACACCTATAGTCACAATACCCATGAGTTAGGAAAGATTTTTTAATAATAGTGATGCATCAAAAAATGGATTAGGCTATGTACCAATTCATAATGAAAAATTGATATACTACACCACAAGATAGTTTAAGGGGCATGGGAGAAATTATCAAGAACATGATTTAGGGTTGGTTGTGGTATTAGTTTGTATGAAAGGAATGGACACATTATATCTATATATAGAAGTACAATATATAAAAAAACAAAAAGATCCTAAAAATATTTTCACATAGAAGGAGATCAATATGCACAAATAATGGTGGTTAGTGAAAATCAAGGTTCATGATTTCTCAATCCACTAACAACCTATGAAGATGAATAATGTGGAAGATTCAATGTGTAGAGAAGATATTATAACCTTATCTATGATGAGGATTAATAAAGAAGGATTATTCATGGAAATGAAATGGATTGAAATGATATTCATAAATAATGGAACACCATATTTCCCAATTGATTTCAAAACGATCCCTTTTGGAGAAAATTAAGAAATGTCGAAGGAGTGATTTGGAGATATTGGAGAAGTTTAATGTTATATGAAATGAAAATATTTTCAGTTAAATATAGATTATAAAGGAATATTAAGATTTTGGAAATGAATTTTCATTCCATAAAAGATGGTGATAAATAATGACCCACTTATTCATTCTCAAACAACAAAATTCTCTATCCACCCAGGACAAACAAATATGTATAGAGACCTAAAAGAATATTATTGGTGATAAAATATTAATAAGGAGATTGTGTAATATATATCAATTTTTTAGTGTTTCAGTAGGTGTGGGATGAGTGGAAAAAATCCAAAGGGATGATGCAACCAGGCCCCATATCTATTTAGAAAAGGGAAAACATCACTATGTTTTTTTCACTGTTCTTGAAATGAAATCAAAATGGAATAATTATATATGGGATGTGGTGGACCTTACAAATACTTCTCACTTAATTTCCATTCATGTGTAATTCTCACTCGATCACCAAAAATTGATATGAATTCATAAAAAAACTGGGTTTATCAAGCACTGGGGTTTTAACCGCACTCGCTAAAAGTTTTGTTAAGACTGCCTTTCTCAGCACTAGAAAAAGTGTTGTTAAAGGGGGTTTTTAGTAGCACTTATTAGCACTATTAAAGTGTGTACTTATCATTTCAGAAAAAATTACATTAAATTGGGCCCTTTTATCAACACATTGAAAAATCCCCTGGTAATGTCCCCCTTTATCAGTTATAATAAAAAGCTATGATGCAATTGGAATTTATTAGCCCTTCTAAAAAATACTGATGGGGGGCGTATTTTTCCTCACTTCATAAAATACACTAATAAAGAGGTGGTATTTATCAGAAATTTTATTAGAAACACTAATAAATAACCTCCCTTTATCAACTATTTTCTAATAGCATTGATAATGGGTATATTTGAATAAAATTACATTTCATTAACATACACCTATAAAAAAAGTTATGTCTACTTGGAAGATTTATTTAAATTTATTGGCTTTAATAAAGGTGATATATTGTTCATGTAGATAATTTTGGTGTAGAAATCATTATAATATACTATTTAATATGCGGAAGAGGAAAAACGAACCCTGGTTTAGAAGTTATGGATGTTTGAAAGGCCATCGAATATGAAAACCCCTTAAAACACCTTAAACCACTAAAATCCCTAAAACCCAAAAAACCTAAAAGGATCATAAATTTCAATCTATAGGTATATTTTTTCTCCAAAACCAGGAAAATGGAATCATATTAAATGAGTTAAAACATTTTTATATTCAAATATTATGAAAAATAAAGGAATAAAAGTTATTATAGATTCAAAGAAGTGGTAAATTGAACTCGAACAACAAATAACCGTAACTTTTGATCTGGGAGTCCATTTGGGATCTAAAATATATAAAATCGAAGCAAGTTATGATCTCTACAAAATTTAGGTATAGTAAAATATCCTAGATAAGTTTGCCTCTTTTTTTATAGAATGTCCTAAAAGACCTACAAAATAGAGTTTTTAGTCACTAACACCGGTTTCATAAATTTCAAATGGATATAACATCGAATACAGATGTCCTTTCAGCCTATAAAACATATCATAATTATTATTTTCTCATAATATTTGATTTCAATAGTTTTTGAGATGAAAATGACTCCCATAATATAAGTTAAGGTCCTTTCATTGTTTATAGGGGTATTAGGATTTTTATGGTTCTTAATGTTTTTTTAGGTTTTAACGGGTTTTAGAGTTAATATCCATTTTAAAAAATATATAAATAAATAAATATGTATTTAAAATATACATTCATATATATATATATATATCTCTCTATGTGTGTGTGTGTGTGTGTATAAACACCCACACACACACATATATACAAACATATATAAAAAATATAAATATATGGATAAAAAATATAAATATATTGATAAAAAATATAAGAACATATATATAAATATATTTACATGTCATAAAATGTAAAAAAATAGCATAGAGGAGTGGAAAATATTCCAGTGTTTACATTGGAGGACCTATGTTTGAAACTCACTAGAGTAAGTGGGGGTACTAAATCACTAATAAGGGTATGAGGGAAGGGATAATAAAGGGAGCCGATGGGGATGAAAGCACTGATAAATAGGGGTACTAATAAACTAGAGGGGGTAAAAACAATTATACATTTTTTAGTGGGGCCTTTATTAGTGATTTCTTATAGTTCTATTAAAGGGTTCCTTTTAATTCACTACAAAAGAATTGATGAGGCCCTCTTTATTAGTAGTAATAAATCATAGATAAATTCCCCCTTTATCTTCACTTTTTTTATTTCTTATAAAGGGTTCCTTTATCAGCTCATTTTACGAGTGTTGTTAAATCAAACACTTAAACATTACTTACATTCTTTTCAATTCCATAGACATGATAAATCCCATTTACATGAGATTTTAAAAGACTGATTTATAGTAGTGATAAGATATATTTTTTTGGTTACATATAACATCACTATCAATTATATATTAATGTGATCTGAGGTTAGCATTAATGTTTTTGAAGATCCTTCAACAGAGTCTAATCATAATGTTTAAATTTAGTATGTTATTTCACCCCCATACTATTGTCTAATCTAAATGAACTATCCAGAAAATTGAAGATATATTGGGTGTCTGTTCTATAGAATTAAATGGAGTCTTGGAACTATGTTTTATATTGTTTGAGTTATCATACAATAAAAACTTTTACATGAGAATTCAAATAACCGCATATGAATCCATTTGTATGAAATGATACACAAAACCTATGTGATTGGATGAAGTCTCTAAAATAATGATATTAATACTATAGATTTTCAATTAAATGGTAGAAATGTTCATAAATTTCCAAGAACCCATCAGATCATATCATATTTTGGGGATGATTTATGATGATAATCATGAATGACACTTATAGAGTATTCTTAGTGAAAAAACATCAATTTAAAATCTATATGGAAGAGAGTTATGAGGTTTTGGATGAAAGGGAAGCTATGTTCTAGATAGATTAGCCCCTTTTAGATTCATGATCACATATAAGTAGTGAATTATAGACTATTTCTTACACCAAACCCATCTAATGTACATGATGTCTTTCATGTATGTATCTTTATTAAGTACATAACATATCCTTAAATGTATTGAATCCAAAGGAGGTGCAATTATTGTATGATCTCTCTTATAAGGACCACCCAGTTAAAATATTAGACTCTAGAGATAAATTTATTCATAAAAATTAAACCCACCAAGTTATGGTAAATTAAAATATTCATAAGTATGAATATGGTACATGGGAATTTGAAGAGATGATAAAATAAAAGTACCCCCATTTGTTTCACCATAGTTCATGGAATATAATTCTAAGGGATAAATTTAATGGGGGGGGGAATAATAGTGTGAAAAAATCATATAATGAAATTTCCCTTGTGAATATACATGTGCTTCATATAAGGAAATATATATTATATGAACAAATTTTACCTTATCATTAATTTACAACCCAATTTGTTTACATATATATTTCATGATTTAAAATGTATTTTCAAAAAAGTATTTTAATGTAATTTTAATCACTTATATATTCTTTATTAATGAGTTATAAATAATGAATACAATAAAATTGAGAACAATTTTTTGATTCATCATGTGAACGATTTTTTTGAATTAATATTCGTGATTTTTTAAAATAATTTCTTTTTAGATGAATAAAGAAAAATAATATTTTTCCAGAACAATGACTTGTAATAGATTACATTATATAAGAAAGAATTATAATTTTATAAAACCTATAATTTACCAAATATTTGTCAAATTATTAATTTTATTCATTTTAAATATATTTTTTAAAAAATTAAATAATGAATGTTCCACCATATTAAATAAAGTAAAATTTTAATTCAAATAAAAAAATATTTTTTTCCTTTTCAATTCATTAATAAATATTTTGGAAACATTAAAATTATTATTGATTTTAAGACTCATAAATTTTATTTTTTTCATAATAAACAAACACATATCTTTAAAATCATAAAAATATAATCATCTCCTGTAGTAAAAATTTAATCTTAAAATTAGATATTTGTAAGAAACATTTTTTACACAATTTTGAGCATTAATACTAAAATAAAGTTCCATATATATTATAAAATTATGTTATAAAATTATTTAAATATTTAAAATCATTGTAAATTATTAAATAATTATACTACTATATTTTTCCATAAATACTAGTTTTTTCGTGTGAAAGTGGAGTTATGATGTAAGGGTAGATTTGGGTAAAAGTGGTTTAGCATTATGATAATTTTTAAGACATTTGAAAATCATGTACTATCATGGATGGTGAAAGGATTATCAACATTATACATTCTACCACACCATTATTTCCCATTTTCTGAAAATTTTCCCATAAATAATTGAGTCAAATTATCTAAAAATATTGTGATTTTATAGAAAATTGCTCTCTATTAACATATGAAAAGAGATATAAGACTCTCAATTTCTCTAATATTTGATTAGTTTAAATCAAAATAAATAATAATATAGTATATATTTAAATCATTCCACATTTCTTTTATGCCTTCCCCACACAACAACCAAATATATGATTCCTTAAGGAGTTATCCAAGGGAGAACATACAAATGAGAGGTAATACTATCAACCCAACTTCTTTAGTATGTCTCTTATTCTAAACCAATATATTAACCTCTATATTTGAAGGTATGATAATAGAATAAAATTTAACAGTATGATGTGTTATTAAACCAATATAATATTAATTCTATACTATCGTATAACATCATTGATAATAAAGAAAATGTCTCCATGCTTGTCTGCAGACTACAATCCCTAAGAATGACTTGCTCAATATTTTATTACTACTGTAAATGGAAGGTTAAAAATGTTCTCTTATTACCTAAAATGATATTTATAACATGATTATAATTCTAAAATGATAATTATTTCATTTTCCCCCATGTTATTCTAGGTAAAATTATAGCATCTTCAATTCCTATATGGGGACTACCACATCCATGAAACTACTTGTTTTACATTCCATCACCACAAAACATGGATAAAATTTTATAAAACTAGTACATAAAAATTATATGTTACTAACCATTAATATTTTTGAAGAATTATTTTTTTATTTATATATTTGTGATTAACAATATATGACCGTAACAAATTTAACAATAGTAAATAGACTTGTTAGGGGGGGGGGGATATTAATTTTTTCCTATTTTGGGATAATATTTGAATAAATATAAATATTTCGTAACATATTAAGAAATAACATGAGAATAAAAATTATGTAGCTCATTAATTTATTTTACAATACCATATATATTGTCCACAAATCGAATGTTCCATGAAGAAATTAACTAAGACACACCATGTATCAAATGTAAGAAGATAATATAATAAAAATAACTTAAAAAGACACGAAATAGACCTTATAAGATTAAATATTGAGGAATAAAGTTTTTTCCAAGATGTTTAATGTACATTACTTAATTTTTCTAGAAGTTAAGCACTAGTACAGTGTTTATTAATACAAGAGGTAAGAGATATTGTCAACTAACCTCATTATAGGTAGGTTAAAAATTCTCTTATTTCACTACATTATAGTATTATACTCATGAAATTCTCATATTTTAGTATATATGTATCTTATATATATAAATATCTGAATATCCATTTTATATATGGGGTTATACAAGTTTTTATTTCTCATCAAAATTCAAAGATTTATATAAACCTATGTTATAATAACTTTCATGTTTCTTATCTAATTTTGAGAATCATCCCAAAAAAATGCTTTTAAACAATTAATAAATTATAAAAATAGTAATTAAAATAAAGAGAGACTTATCATTTTCATTCTGGTGTTATGGAAAATGATAAGTTTTTTCCTTCATTAAAACATCATTTAGTTATTTCACAACACTCCATGCAAGGAGTTTATTATTACTCATTAATATCCATAGGCTTCTTATGAATTTCCTAAATTGGAATACCATGTTCAATACCTACAAAAAAATTTCAATTACGAATTTAAAAAATGATTTAATAACTTATTATTTTTTGAACCCTTATGATTTAACCGTTAGTTATTATTTGAATTAGAAATGTGAAACCTTCTTCCTTCTCATGGGTTTGATCATGCTTATGACTTATATATGGGTTCTTTTCCACATTCAGTACATATATATATATATATATGATTTTTATTAGGTGATTTTTGGTATTATAAATACATATCCAATCAAAAAAATCAGTTAATGATTTATATCTAATAAAATGCTATGTATGGGATGGGGGAGTGAAACTTATACACCATGAGACTTTCTCAACATTATGATGACAGTCTTGGGGGTGACCCATGACAACTATTTATGGTTTCATGTGTAATGTTGTTTTAAAATATTGAGTGATTCCATTATCTTATGATTTCATTCCCATATTCTATGTTTCCATTCTTATGATCACTCTCTTTATGATATCATTTTATGCCTCTTGAAACATATTTCAAACATTATTTCCATATCTATTCCACTATTCATGTTTCTAGATCACCCTATTCGTTATGTATTTTCATTAGGGTATCCGAACAAATTTTAGATGATCAATGGAAGTTAATATCACTATGTGTAGTTTTGGAGAACAATTATATTTTTACATTTAAGATGATGTATTTACATATTAAATATTTTAAATATACTAGACTCAATATCCTAGGATTATGATTATTGGAAACCAATGAGAAAAATTATGAAACAAAGTGTGTTAGGGTCTGGGTTTATATATCACTAAAACATTGATTTCGTAATTATTAAAGAACCATTAGAAACTAATAAAGGTTATATATCAGATTATGGTAATTATTCGAAGCCTATTTCATTTCTGTTAATAGAACCATGGTATTTTCAACTTCGAACCCCATAATATTTAATTTTTACATTGGGATTTCTATTTCATTTACTATTTTCATTATATCAGTTATCATACCTATATTTCTATATTCTTCCTACATTTATTTTGTAATTTTAACATAAATTAATCATGGTAAGATCATTATATGACTCTACATAAATTGTGTTTATATTTTAACACTCTTTATTCATACATGTTATAAAAAATCTTCTTTTATATAACAAATGGTATCATTTCTTAGGATTTTTATACAAATTTGAAAAACAAATGCACATGAAATTGATATAAATGTTAATTCCTCATCCTCATACACTTAAAATTTATTCCATAATATTACACCATTAATACAAAATGGTAAAATTTTCTATGTTTAGTGATTCATACACCTATAAGTTCAGAAAAAAAGGAAAATAAAGGGAATTATACATGTGAAAATAATATCAAATAAATAATTTATTTCATAATATAGTTATATAAATTTTTAAAAGATATTTTGTACTACATATTATTATTATTTTATATTTTATTTAACCTAAAAATAAAAATATTATCCTAAAGGTGTAATAATATTATATTATAATCATGGTAGTGTATTGGGGTTATTTCCATGATAAAACATGGGTTAATGTATATTATTAAAAGAAGATAAAAATATTCAAGAACAATAATGATATATAATTAAAACATTATAACATAGTATCATTAAAATATTATCTAAGACCCCATGTTAGATGCATGTATGTAAAAATTGATATGTGATTTATTTTTATATTTTCATTAAAATTGGGACTAAAATGGAGAATTTTGAGTGATTTTGAATATTATAGTGAACGATCTAAGAATTATATAGAATAATCATTCCAAACCATAATTTTGGATACATGTTTAATGTAAAATATTTATAAAATGTTCACAGTAATCATAATAAACTTTAAAACCAAAATAAAATAATCATTTTTACAAAAAAAATAAATTATTTATACTTTATTTCACCCATAGATGATTAAACGTTGTGGGAGATGAAACTTCAAACTTAATTTTTCTCTTCGACTCCAGAATTCCGCATTTTTGAGAGATCAACCCCCAATTGTAAGGAAAAAAGATTCAATTTCATTCAAATTAATTATCCATTTCACTTAAAACACTGTTAAAAAATATTTTATGATTTTAGTGAAATTTATGTATGTTTAGTTATATATATTTAGAGGATATTTATTTAGTGGCTAGTAAAATCTAAATGATCTTAGATCCGTCTTTACGGATGAAAAAAATTCATTTCTGGTCTACTGAGGTAGGAGAATCCACTTTCACTGTATTTATGATATATATCATTTACTTCCTAAAAATCTTAGTTGAGTGTAAACCTATTATAAGTAAATTATGTTTAATATAGCTTATTTTTAATTACTTACTAAATATTATTATATTAAAATGTTTATTTAGAGACTATATGATAAAGGTGGTTTACATTCATTTTCTAAGTGGGGGTTTCTCCAAGTATGGGCTGTTATGCCCATTTTACAACATTTTTATGTATTTATTCTATAATATGTTAGGTGAGTTATTAATTACAAATTAATATTACAAAATGTTGTGGAATTATTATTGATTATTAATTTAAAATTAATTATAACTCTCAATAAAAGTTATAAATTAGTTATATAAGATTTTTGGTTGTGAGTAACCCATTGATGAGTACTAGAGACTTACATCTTATATAACTCTATAAATTTTTGTAATGGATATTTACTCTAACACTAGAGCCTCTATTTATTTTTTTGATTACTATCGGTTGACTACTTGAGTGATAGTTTTCACTCTAAGATCATGACTCATGTTTTCTCTATTTTTATAGCCTGAAATTATGTACTTTATTAGTACAACTTATGAAATAATAATAATTTTAAAAATTAGACATAATTATTGTTGTTTATTAGTTCTTTTTCTCCTTTTCTATGTTATGAACATGATTATTTAGTAATAATATATTATTTATCTTATAGTATGATTTGGGAAGCGTACATTTTATATGGATACATAAATATAAACCAAATGTTTTATCAGGCATGGAATAAATTTTGGGTTATTTTAGGGAACCCTATAGAGGTTTTTCTCACATGAAACCAACTTGTATAAATTTTGTGTGAATAAAAGTTTTTTTCAAAATATAGTTAAATTGTATACTTCCTTTTCAACAAAAACTGGTAAATAAATTGTTCAATAGAGCTATGAAAGCAGTTCGGTGTATTAGTGATTAATCATTCATGTATATTTAGAGTTTTTGATATTTTATATGGATATTAATGACTGATTTAATTATATTTAGTCCCTTAATTTCTATAAAGGTGTTTTATTTGTAAATGTTAGAATTTAATATATAGTAAGAAACTCTAGTTATTTTTTCAAATTTTTCATATGTTAAATTTTTATTCAAATTTATATATAAATAATACATCATGTTCAAAAATTATTTTTTTTCATTAATTTCATAAATAATGGGGTTTTTACTCAGAAAAATAGGTTAGATCCGATTTTTTAAAGATTTTTTATTTTTTTCTAGTTTATGGATACCTCATGTCAAATAATTTTGTAAAAATGAAACATTTAAAATTTTGGTAAATATTTAATGAAATTTCTTCCAAATAGTTTTATGTAAACATTTATGACTCATGGTTAGACTATTTTGATCAGTTATATGACTAAGGCCTTATGATAGTCTTTAATTGGGAATGAGTGTAATATTCATGTTGAGGTGCTACGAAATTATTTAGATCTATATGTTGTGTTATCTTAATTCTAGAGGTTGTGACATCCTCGATTATTCTAATATACTTGAAGCAAACCAAAAAATAAAATGTCCTCTCAAACAATATATTATCAGTAGAGCCTAGAAACGATTGATGAGGGTTTATTATTAAATAATTGTGGTATTATTAACAAAAACAATCATTCTCATTTGATCATTTTGAAGTAGTTATAAATATATAATAATTACTGAGTCCTAAAAAATGAATAGATTTCAAAATACTAAATAAAATTAATATGTACAATGTCCTGAAAGAGGGTTATAACCATTAATGACACATATGAATCATATATATGATCATAAGGATTCTTTGAGGATAACAAAACATAAATGAAATAACAAAATACAATAAAACTGAAATGATATGTAATTCAATTATGTAAATAAAACTCATTCATTATGCTTATCATGAATTATAAAAAAACAGTCAGTTGAACCCTTAATTATTGTATTAATAAATATAGATGTTGTATATCCATCCAATGTTAAATCTTAGGATGTGAATATAATGACTCATTAGGACACCGCCAATTCTAGAGATACATATATGTGTAATCATGTATGAAAGTGGTTATCTAGATATGAAAAATATATTTATAGTCCAACTCACACAATATGTATTACAAAATATATCTAGAACACAGAAAAATATTTCAATTACATTATTAAAATATATAAAACTTATATATGTGAATGTGTGTAATTTTTTAGGCCTTGTGTTCTTAAAGTGTTACCTGGGAAACAAAACCATATATAATTCAGTTTATATAAAAAATGTAATATGGACACATGGAATTTATTTTATAATATACTCTTTACATTATAAAGTAATAGAAAAGTATAATAATAGTATCAGGAATATCATATAAAAAATATAGTGAAGTATATTTTAACATTAGTCAAGGATAAAAAATTAAAAATCATGTGACATTGACTATGAAATATTAATATACGTTTAAAAAATCATCTCCAGGGGGGATGTTATAGGGTGAATATTTTTCTTTGGAACATTTTCCATTGATGAATAATATAAAAATAGTCACTATAGTACTTAATACCATAACAAATAATGTAAATTTAGGCTCTTGATACCTCTATACTGTGATGAATAATAATATTATAATAAAAAAAATACCAAAGACCATGAAAAAATATCAATACTAAAATTTTACCTATAGGATCATAGTGAATATTATATACTATGACATCAAAACATAGGTCTCCAGATAATACTAGTAACTAATGAAAATAATTTTGTACAAAGATCATATAATTATTTCAATAACATACCTCACAATTTGAAGGATCAACTCACATTAGTCATCCCCAATCAAGGGCCGACCATTAGATCACATCACAGACAGAATTAAATTAATAAATAATGAATATATAACATGTGAATAAATATTATAAATATGAAAAATAAATTTTGGAGAAAACAAAAGTTAGAAAGTATCTTAGTCATAATCAAGAAAACTAATTATGAGGTAAATGTTTTATTGATTTAAAACCAAGAACTAAATAATTCCTAATAGTAAAAAATAAGATATCAAGAGTCATATACCAAATAATGGTCCCAAAAATTCTTGTTTAATATTTTATCATCTCTAAATACAATTATGTTATGCCATATAATCCTCAATTTTAAACAATAATTTAATACCCCTGGTGCTTGGAATATAGATTTTGGTTGGCTCTTATCCTATGAAAGTGTGATATGTGGTTCTTTGTTAAGTTGGGAATGATGATGATGGTTATAGAAATTATTTCCCTTACAAGAGTAGTGAGGCTGTTCTATTGGAACGTGTTGAGACTATCTCTGCTTTATGTGTTTGATGTTGATCACCGTATGTGAGGTGACATGGTTTTCTAGCATAATGTGGATTGTGTTTGACAATTATCATAGTGTTAGGATGAGGTTAATAAGTGGATATAGATTTTCAATAGATTTTTGTCCTTGGTAATTGGTGATTACACTCACCAGGAGTGGAAGATACGGCATTGGTATTTTGTTCACATTAGATTGAAATTTTTGGTGGTGTTGATAAATAATTATGGGTAGAGGTCTCTGTAATTAATGAATCAAATGGAAGAGTGTATAAAATTAGAAAAGAGGAGATTCTTTCAATTAAGGAAAAAATATATGGTATTTGAGAAAAATAATTAGGTCTTTGAATCATACCATTAATATGATGGATATTGAAACGAGTTTATGAAATAATTATTATTTTCAGGCTTTTGGTTGATTGCAATAATAAGCCAGAGATTGGAAAACAAATTTTGAAGTTGTTAGGAATTTTGATATAGTCTGTTTAGGTTCCATTGGGGAATCAGGATAACTTGAATGGTGATATGATTTTGTTGGGCATGTGAATCATTATGATAAATGATTTGTTAGATGGTTGATGGGTTTTCTTCTGTGATAGACTATGGATGTTTTTTCCCACATCTATACTGGCTGAAGAAGGTAATGGAGCACTATGGTTTGATGAGTATGGGTGGTGTTTAATATTTTATGATCCATTGATACAATTTATTTAGGGGTTTTAAAACACTAGAATACATTGGGATATAATATGGGGTATTGTTCCTAGTTTCCTACTGAGTTCATAATCTAACCCTATATGGGCCCTTTGGAGAACATGTTTTGTTTATTATTCCATGTATAACAAAGGGAAAATACCTTAAATTTATAGAATATGATACATGGGTGTGTAGATGGTGCTAAGGTCATATGGCATGATTTTTTATATTTTATGGGGGTTCTTTATTGTTGGGATGGTAGTTTTTTAGTTATGATATACATGTATATATATTATAAACCCCAAGAATATCATGTATACTCTCTTAGGACTAACATGAACTATGGATATTATTTATTTTGTAAAACCTGATTATTTTTCTTGTTATTTATATTTCTTTTAGTTTCTTATGGTGTTTCATTTTTATTATTCATTATTATCATTCATTATTATTATTCATTAATATTTAAATTTATCACCAGAGGGTATAGTCTTCCCTCTTTCACCCTATGGATCCTCATTACTATTTGGAAGCGTATGGTGTGTGGGGGTATGTATCAAGAGTCACATAAAACACAACATGATTGTGAACTAGTATAGTATTTTCGAGTAGTGGGGTGTTACAAAGTGGTATCAGATCATGGTTATTACAATGCAGTACCTAATCAGAGTGGTCCCAAAGTGGTATCAGTGAATGAGATTAAGTCAAGGTTAATATTGATTATTTTTATTAGGGTTTTCATATACCTCCACTAAGGGTATTTTTTAGGATCTAGTAATTCCTTGAAACATTTGATAGATGATGTGTTGGATTTGTAGCAAGTACCTACATGATATGAAGTCCATGTTAAATTTGAAACATTTATTTTTGATTGTTTCTCCAATTTATAGTTGAGTTAATTTATTTTGATTAATTGGTTTTTAATGTTCTTGGTTTATTACATCAGACTAATTTCATTGAGAAGTGATTGGGGTCTACTAACTCATCATATTAGGAATATAGGGTTCATATGAAATACATTTGGGTTTTGTTGCTTTTTGAAAATTATATAAAACATAAGGGGTTAACTATTTAATGTGATAATAATAAGATAAGAAGTTTTTTCCAATATATTATCTTGGAGGCATTTTAATTAGCTAACCTAATAATTGTAGAGATCTACAATTGAAAAGTGGTTGGGTTTTTTAAAGGGAGGCAAAATCCTATATATCTTTTACTGTATAGATTACTGGAGGTATCAGGCTCAACTTGACCAGGTATGTAATTTCTAGATTTATGGGTATGTGGATCCTATATGGGTATGATCTATGTGGTTATTTACCCTAAAATGTTTAATAAATGGCTTCAAGGATATGAGAAATGTTATTTTTGTTGTTGTAGGGAAGTGTTTGGGATAGTGGTTCATGTTACCTAATATAGATTTCCATATTTATGATATCTAGACTAATATATCTTTTTTTATTATGGTAATTTTTTCATAGTGAGATTCAACCTAGATGATCTATATTAATGTTACAGGAGGGAAGCTTTGTGGTTCTACTAGGGAATTTATCTGATAATGTCTATAATGGATGGGGTGAGCATGAGCCTCATGTTGAGGTGCTGAGGTAGGAAGAATAACCACTGTGGGAAGAAGAATATAGATAATGCTTATATGAGTAGCTCTAGGTTAGTTTAGATAAGGTTATTAAGAGTGTAGATTGGGGAGAATATGTAACCAAGCAGTCTATGGTATATTTGATGTTCGAGATTGATTGTAGGAGTTTTAGTCACTTAACCCTATTCAAATAAATTTTTATTATTCCTAAAAATGTTCCATTGTGGCACACCATAGGGATGGTCTCAATGAGGCCACATACACAAACATTATTTTCTATTTTCACTATTATAAACAGCAAATAAAAAACTAATATGGAATTGGGGGTATTTAAATGGGTCAAATAAGTTTATCAAAATTAAATGGTAAATCTATTTTATTGATTAGAATCCAAATATAATCCCAAATGAGAAAACAATCTAATTAAGGAATAGATGGACAAGATTTGATCTTCAAAAAATCCAATTATCATTGTCGACAATTTTATTCTCATTAAATTATCAAATTACTAACTCAAGACCTCTAGTTGTACACCTATATTCACCAAAACCATATCAAGACCTCAAATATGGGTATTTTTCTCCTAATAAATGCTTTCCAACTACACAAAGGCCTCCGAGCAATCGAAACGTGATGAACATGTTGTGCTCAATGGGGAGACCTTACCCAAAGATGTTTAAACGATAAGACAAATGTTTTACAATAATAAGTTTATAATTATCCATATAAAAAATAGAAGTGAATGAAAAAAAGGTAGAATATATGTCATTCAAGCATGCAAACAAATTCTAGGATGATTTAAATGAAAATGGTATATACTAAAAACCAAAAAATCAATAGGGGTAAATGTCCTTGGACTATTTCCGCCCAGCACCACTTGGAGTTTAGCCCATCAGGCCTTGATTATTAGTGAAACTCATATTCTCTATAATTTAATCACCAACACATCTCCCTTTATTCCAGGCATCACTATAATGGTGTTGGGAAGGAATGGAATGATTTGGGAGGTAGGAGTTTGTCTCCATTTATATGTAGAACCAGTCCTGCACAAGTTGTCACATTGTTGAAACATTAGTTGGATAATTCTTCTGCTGACCCCTTCATGAAATTTGTTCATAAATTTTTTTTCCGTTCACTCCAAAAATTCCTGATAATGTGGCCACATAATGTTGGAATTATTAATTTTCCATGGCTCTTTCATTTTCGGGATGGAGGTTCTAGGAAGCTTCCTTAAAAAATTGTCATTCAATGGACACCATAATGGATTCCTAACACCATAAAATTTAATGTGTTATTGACAAATAGAGTCCCTTTTAATCATAAAGTTGAATAATATCATTTGAAGGTGTGTAGATGTAATTGTGCTTCCATTAAAGTGGTGGGGTCCACACTGTCTGATTGGAAAAATCTTCAACTGCTTTGATTTTTTAGGTATCTAGATGCTTCAATAAGCTTCTGGACCAGAAAAAAAGTTTAAGGAAATAAAATAGGGATTCCAAAAAAATATAATCACCAAATTTGGAATTATATTCTATGAGAAATGACCAAATTATACTTTTGATAAAAATCTATTAAAATTTCCCAACTATGCCATTTTTTCAATTAGGCTCAAAAAACACAATGAACTAAATATGTGACAATTTGCCATTAAATAAAACTATGGTGTGATCATGAACAATTTATTATATTATAAAATATGTGAAAATATGAGCTTCTTCAATTCTTCACAATAAAACATTTCACTCCCGAGTAATTATCATATATTCTAATCAAAATCCACATGATAATAAAAAATGGGAAAACATCAACAATATTTTACAAAAAATCATTCTATCTTGTCTCCTATATGAAAAAAATACACATAACATTCATTCCTAAAAGATAAATTTGTTAAACCTCATAAATTCATCCATGTCCAATTCACAACCTATGACACATTGAATTATATGTCACCCTTCATTCAAGGGAAATTAATTTTGGTGTTATGCTCATACATGGAGAGTGCATGTATAACCACAGGATTATGACTATTTTCATTTCTCCCTAGTGTAAAAAATGAAATTATTTTCAATCATGAGGATATTAACTATAAGTTAAAATGTCTCTATGGAATTGGATTTGTGGGAAAATGATAAAAGAAGAATTCTAGGTCAGAAAGATGTGGTTTTAATCTTGTGTACAATGCATGAATTATCAAGTGAAAATACAGGAAATTTCAAACTGAATACCTTTGGGACTGTAATAAACAATACCACCCAATTTATAATTACATGGTACATGAGACAATTAATGATTACAATGAATTATATTATACATATTCTACAAAAAAATGTCATTTTTTTATATCTCCAGAAAGAAACTCTAGAGACCTAAAGCTTGATGTACATGGAAATTACATTGCTTTTGTGGAATACATAATACATAAAAAATAGACACACAAGGACCGTAATGGTTTAGTGTCTTTGGAAACTCGGAACATAATCTTCTAATCATGGTGAAAGATCTTCAACATCTCTAATAATGATCTTCCACTTTTGTTTTCTTACCTAAAAACCATTCTTTATATCCTGGGGAAAAGAAAACATATAAAGGGTGAGTACAAATTCTTAGTAAGGGTAAGAATGGATAAAATAAAACAAACCATATACTTTTTAACTTAAAAACATGAACACAATGATTAAACATCAAGATCTTGAGTAATGACATAAAATAGGGAAATATGTAAGACATAGATCATAAAGAAACATTAATCCTGAAAAAATAGCATGGGAATAAAACATTTAATTGTGTAAACCATTAATCACATGATACAATTTCCATAGTAGCCAAAGCATTGCTGCCAAGACTATCTTAGAGGAAAAAGTCCCTTACTGAACTGGGTTTACATGCCATTCCCACCCTGTATTATTGAACTAGATTTAATTTCCGTTTTAGCCATGTCTATCTCATGAGATATATATCATTACCCAATGCATTGGAGGGAGATATAGGTCCCACCCATCTCATAATGATATCATTCTTTCGTGTGGCACAAAATCATAAATCATACATCATAGCATAACCCATGTAATAGAATGGGATTCTTAAAAATCATGTCATCATAACATAATCCATATATAAAAAATGGATATCATTTCATCATAATAATAATCAAACCATGTATATAATGGAGACATTATACTTGAAACATAAACATATTAAATAATGTCATTTTATATGGAAAATATTTTTGATAAAACACTTGAAATGAAATCTTGAGGGTAATATCCTTTCTCCTTAAAAATTATTTTCTTTTCACAAAATGCCACACAATTTTAATAGAAAATGATTTTATTAAAAATGACCATGAAAGCTTGTAGAGTAAGCTTCTTGGAAATTAGGCGATATGAAACCGTAAAAATCTTTTCATGCCGTATAAGTTAAAAAAACATTCTCCCCATACTTTTGTCGAAAAAGTCAAAAAGTTACCCATGTGGTAAAAAAAGTAAGATCCCTTTCATAACATGTGGTAAAAGAAAAAAATGGGTAAAAAGATCTTTAAAAATACATGAAGACATTTTTAGAAAACATGGACATGGATTATAACAATAACCCCAGTAAATACATACGAATAACAATCTCGGATAAGAACGGAATTGGAATAGTTATCCCTTACAATGTTATTTTTGTAAACAAAATAGATCACTTAAGTGTATTCACTATAGGGTTACATAAAGAAAGTACAAATACATGATAATATATTCATTTCTCACATAATTAAATAACTACATAAACAAGAAAGAGAATATCAACCCAAAGAACAGAAATTGGGTTAAGAAGATCCCTTACCATGTGTCCGACTTGACTCGATCGTTCTTTAATCCCCTGAATAATAAACCAATGTTAATTTATACTTTCTTAAGAAAATTTTTTCAAGTTTATTTTTCCTTTTATATCACTTATTACCTTGTTATAAACATTATGTAACCATTTAAGTTAATAATGTTCGTTTTGTCGATATTTGGTACTTGAGTCAAAAATGGACTTCTTGTAATTACATGCTGTTCATGTAGTCAAAGTTCTATTATAAACTGAATGATATTCATGATTTATATATCATATATATCATATATATCCATCATATACATGTATTTATAATAGTACATAACATATAGAGGTAAGAAATGAAATGCATCGTTCATAGAGGCGGTAAGCTGTACGTACGCATGAACGCTACTTTAATTTCTATTTATTTTTTTAAAGGAATTAAATTATAATTATACATAGTTATATTATAATTCCAGTATAATATAATATATAATATTATTAATTCTATCCTTTATAAATCCCACTTAAGGCATTAACGAATCACATCACTCTGAGGGGGCCATAGTCCGCACTTCCTCAAATGAGATTATCGTATTTACCCACTATAGAAACCATAAAGGCTTGATATAATTAGGAATTTAAGAATCATAAGGAAATCATAAACATAATATATATATATATATTATATAAATATAGTTCCATCATAATGGCCACCATGAGATGCGGTAGGAGAAAATCGAGCAATCATTATTTCGTGAGGCGCTAGTTTTCCATCCATAGAAACATTATGTTCTTCATCCATTAGATGGAGGTGTGTGTAAGTTTAGTTCGAATCATTTCCATAAGAACATACTAGTATATTTAGGATACAGGTGTTGTTACAAAATAAAGGATTAATAAGAGTTTAGGGGTTGGAGAAGTAGAATAAAAGAAAACAACTTAAGAGAAACTGTTACCTTTAATTTGGGTAACTTCCTTTGGTATGAACCAAAAGGACTTCTTGAAGTTCCTTATTCCTAAGTTAAGGCTTTTAGAGGGAGGATAGGGATGTAGGAAGCTTAATTGGGCAGATTTTGGACGAGCCTAATGGCATGAGAGTTGTGAGGAATTAGATAGAAATGGTCTTCTTTTATATGGCGGAGGAGGAGCTCTTTTGGAAAGTGTGAAAATATTATTTTATTATAAACATATCTTCGGTTTCAAAAGGTCCAAAAATAATTAAAGATGAAGATAAGTTGACTCATGGATGAAATAAAATCATCCAATCAGAATTGGACATGTTTCAGATAATATTTTAATCATTATAATCTAATTTATTTAAATCATTTATTAATGAGGTAAATACTGCATCATTATTATGTCATAAATAATTTAATTTATATGATGTATAAAAATTATAAAAAACTACCAACATGAATTAAATATATTTTGATTTCGAATGAATATTTATTGTCGAAAATATAATTTATATAGCCCCTTATAAAAATTAATTACAAAAAGATTTTTTGTTAATGTCAACTTTGTCTTTACATTAAATTAAATAATCCAAATTGTCATTATCTCTCCCAAGTGGCTCAATGGGGTCCCAAAATAGACCCAAGGATTCCCATGGTCGGCCAATACTCATCCAAAATGTTTAGGACTAGTTTTAAGGTAATTCAGAATTATTATAATATTCATTTTACCACGAATTACCTTATTTACCTTTAACCGTAGTAAATAAATTTCAAAAGTTGCTATTCAAAAAAAAATTGTTTTCATCTTATTGAACCAAATTTTAATTCTAGATAACAACCATGTATGTCAGATTTTTGAAATTCAATTCACATAAGTGGTCAAGTTATGTTTTATGAACAATTGCAAAAGCTCATAAGAGGTGGGTAAAAGACGGTGAAAAGTTCAATACATTTTTTATAAATTTAAAATTTTTATAAAATGAATCCAATGAATATCATTGAAATTATATAAGTATTATGTATATATTTTGACCTAAAATAAATTTAAATCAAATAAATGATTATTTAAATAAAAATTCTGTTTTAACCAAAAACTCAGTGTATTCACTATTTATCAAAAATTGAAGTATTTTAGAAAAATACCAAAAATTCAGGGTAAGATATATTTGATATTACGAATTAAAAATTGATGTCTATTTTTCAGAATTAAAAACATAGAAGTGGAATAAATTAATTTAAAATTAATTCCCGTTACCAAAACAAATAGTGTGTTTTTAAGAAATAATAACTATCAAAAGATCGACACTTGTTTATGTCCAAATTCAAAGTTAAATTAATCCCAATGACCAAAACTGGATTAAATGGTAAAAATATATTATAATTACACTTTAAAACTAATTAAAAATATTATCTAACCATATAAATTATTACGATGAATAAAGTTGTTTTTAATTAAAATATAGCATGTTTTTACTATTCATCAAAATATGAAAGTTATCAGAATAATATAAAAAATATATCCAAATTAAATTTTTATATCCTGATTCCAAGGAAGAATTTTATTTTGTCAAATTTAACTTATAAACATGTCAAAAACTAGATTTAAAGTGTGTGCGCCATCAAAGGCGGCAAAACTGCATTTTTTGAGAAATACATATTTTACCAGAATAATTTATTTTGTTCCCATACTATGTTCTATAAAATATGTAAGATGAATAATAATGTCATAAAATTCAAAATGTAGTTAGTACTATTTATAATAGCTATTCCATAATAATATTATAAAAATATATCGTTGTTTAGGGAAACCCGGTATTACGTACTACACACGCTATCGAGGAAGGTCACATTTGCATGTAATCCAAGCCAAGTCAGGGTGACGTGTAGTGAAAGACTCCTTTGTTGTTACGTATAAAAAATTAAAAAAATATTACATTTATACATTAAAAAAATATATACTTAATTTTGCGTAGAATAATTTCTACAAAATAATGTTGAAATTGTGTGTAACACGAGACAAGAATAGTGTTGTGTATATTGCAAGCTAATACGGTGTTGCGTATAACGCTAGATAATATTGGTGTAGTGTACAATAGAAGGCATCAATGAAATTAAAAAGAATAATTCTAATAAAATCTCGGGTTGTAACATTCTACCCCCATAAAATGAATTTCTCCCTCGAAATTCGTCGGGGTTATGCATGGTTTACTACTTGAAATTTTCTTTCATAGAAACCCACTTCGTAAAAAGGGATACTAAAACTTCATTTTAAAAAGGGATGTTAGAATCATAACGGTTACCCAAAGTAACTCAGCACTGGGTTTCTACATAGGACAACATTGGTGAAAATATGGATATGGAAGAAAAATCTAACCATCATGTTATGATAGAGAGTGGTAGAGAACAGGGCTATGAAAAAGCCAACAATCAAAAAGCCAAATATTTGTGATGATCTAAGGTACCATATGATTCATCAGATATAAGAGTATTAGGACAACATTTTTGGCTTTCAAGATAATTTCCCTAATGTTGAATAATTTTTGAAAGAAAATCTTACTTGATTTTGGTACAATCTCATCATTTTTCATGTCTTGAAAAATTTCCACTTCATCTCCTAAAAAAATGAAGTTGAATTTGTTTTCCCTGAAGTGTTAGCGGATCATGCGATAGAATGATAAGTCATTCCATCTGTCTCAAACATAAGGTTAGAAAATGTTTTCAAATAATAATAAGTCCTTATATGGTGAGATTAATCCTATACGATTCCAAAAATGAACTGATACTTAATCTATCATACCGCATAATAAAATAAAACCAGTTTATACTAAACAAGGACTTCATGTTGGCCAGTGGTAGGTGATAAATGCCTGTCGCACTTCAGTTGTGGGTTCGATTCCCACAGCATTGTCCGACACGACAGGTTGTCATCCGACCTATGGGTTGTCCTTTTTCTAAATCTATACTATCATAACATAAAAAGTTATATCTTTAACCAATACTATATGATCTCCATTCTAGCCTTTAGGCTTATCGAAAATAATTCTGTCCGATTACTAGAAATTTCATCTACTGAGCATGTGAATTCCATCATTTCCCCCCATATATCATAAGATATATCTTGTTGGTCACATTCCAAGAATGTGAATAACTTAATCATGTATTCTTTTGAAAATTTAATAACCATTAAATCTTAGTAAAAACATGAATGTTATCAAATGTTAACTCTTTCCACATACCAAAAATCTCAAAAATTCTATATACTTAGACCATGATATCACTTAGTCCTTATATAAATCATGAGATCATGAATACTATCAAACATTTCATTATCTATTTATCCCTTCATTATACACACATCATCTATTTTCCAAAAATATTTGAATAACCTTTCATGGTTACCGGTACCATTCAACATATACTTTCAAAAACATATGGAAAAAAATTGTGTAACAATCCTTAGATGTATCATTATTCTATACTACCATGAGATTACTTATACAACATTACTGTTGATAAACATGTAATCATTCCACTAAATTCTTAAACCATTGACTGAGCGTGAACAATTCTTTCATATCAAATATCATTTGTAGTCTCTTCATCATTATCAACATAAATACTACCCATACGACCATGCTGATTCTCTTCATGAGACTTTCCCGTAGGGAATTGGTTTGAAAAATGCCCATAAATTCCACATTTAAAACATTTAATCATTATTGATGTCCTAGCAATACCATTATCCTTGTCCATGGTGTTAACTGACCCTTTTCCTTTACACTTACTGGCTTTATGTCTTTCTTTTCCACACCCAAAGAATCTTCCAGTTCCTTTGAAACATTCTCCTTGATGCCTCTTTCCTCATGATTTACATGAGGTAAAATGAACTTTCTTTCCTCTATGATCATCATGAAACTCCATCTTTCTCTTATTAGTCGAGTCAGGAAACTTTCCAAAGTTGATATTATTGATCATATTAGGAGATTGCTGATTAGGCATAATAATGATGTTTGGACTTCCAAATTCTTTTTCATTTGGTAGTTCATGAAAAATATCATTCCATTGTCCATCATATCCTCCATTATCGTGAATCATCCGGTTTCCAGCCATTTTCTAAAACCCAAAGAGAATAGTGTGAGAGGAAAAAATCATGATAGGTAAAACAACATAATAAATAGGGAGTAACTTCAATATCTAACATCTTAGGTTTAATTCTATGATCGTTACCGTAATTCTTGGACTATAACCTATAATTATAGTTAACCTTAGGGACATCCCTAGAAATACCTTAGAAATATCTCTCGGGATCTCACTAATGTTTTTGCATCCTAGTTTCTAAAGGTTAACTAAACCTTTCCTCTGAATCCAACTATAGTGACCCAAATCATGACTTACATGGACATTACATTGCTTTTTCAGAATACTTAATACATAACAAAAATAGACACACAAGGATTGTAATAGTTTAGTGTCTTTTGAAGCTCGGAAAATAATCTTCTAATCATGGTGAAAGATCTTCAACATCTCCAATAAAGATCTTCCCCTTTTGTTTTCTTACCTAAAAACCTTTTATTTATATCCTGGGGAAAAGAAAACATATAAAGGGTGAGGTCAAATGCTCAATATGGGTAAGAATGAAAAAAAATAAAACAAACCATATACATTTGAACTTAAAAACATGAAAACAATGATTAAACATCAAGATCTTGAGCAATGACATAAAACATGACAATACGTAAGACATAGATCATAAAGAAACATTAATCCTGATAAAATAGCATTGGAATAAAAAATTTAATTGTGGAAACCATTAATCACATGATATTATTTCCATAGTAGCCAAGGCATTGCTGCCAAGACCATCTTAGTGGACAAAGTCCCTTACTAAACCGGGTTTACTTGTCGTTCCAGCCCTGTATTACTGAATCAGATTTACTTTCCATTTCAGCCATGTATATCTCAAGAGATATAAATCTTTACCCAATGCATTGGAGGGAGATATTGGTCCCACCCATCTCATAATGAAATCATTCTTTCATGTGCCACAAAAACATAAATCATACATCGTAGCATAACCCATGTAATATAATGGGATTCTTAAACATCATGCCATCATAATATAATCCATATATAAAAAAATGGATATAATTTCATCATAATATTAATCAAACCATGTATATAATTTAGAAATTATATTTGAAACAAAAACATATTAAATAATGTCATTTTAGATAGAAAATATTTTTGATAAAACACTTAAAATGAAATCTTGAGGAAAATATCCTTTCTCCGTAAAAATCATTTTATTTTCACAAAATACCACACAATTTTAAAAGAAAGGGATTTAATTGAAAATAAAAATGAAAACTTGTAGATTAATCTTCTTGAAAATTAGGCGATATGAATCTGTAAAAATCCGTTCATGCCATATAAGTTAAAAAAACATTCTCCCTGTACTTTTGTCGGAAAAGTAAAAAAGTTACCCATATGGTAAGAAAAAGTAAGATTCCTTTCATAAAATGTGGTAAAAGTCAAAATTGGTAAAAAATAATTTAATAAATACATGAATAATGTTTTAGAAAACATAGGTATGGATGATAACAATAACCCCCGTAAATACTTCTGAATAACAATCTTAGATAAGAACAAAATTGGAATAGTTGTCCCTTACAAAGATATTTTTGTAAAAAAAATAGAACACTTATGTGTATTAAATATAAGGTCACATAAAGAAAGTAAAAATAAATGATAAGATATTCATTTCTCACATAATCAAAGAATGACATAAACAAGAAAGAGACGATCAACCCAAAGAACGGAAATTGGGTTAAGACATTCCCTTACCTTGTGTTCGACTTGACTCGATCGTTATTTAATATTATTAATAATAAACCAATGTTAATTTATAATTTCTTAAGTACCGTTTTCAAGTTTATTATTCCTTTTATATGACTTATTACCATGTTATAAACATTATGTAACCATTTAGGATAATAACGTTTATTTTGTCGATATTTGGTACTTGAGTCAAAATGGACTTCTTATAATTACATGTTGTTCATGTGGTCAAAGGTTTATTATATCCAAAATTATATTGAAGATTTATATAAAATATATATCATATATATCCAGCATGTACATGTATTTATAATAGTACATAACATATGGAGGTAAGAAATAAAATGCACCGTTCATGGAGAAGGTAAGCCGTATGTACACATGAACGCTACTTTCATTTCTATTTCATATTTTAATGGAATTAAAACATTAAGATTCATTGGTATATTATAATTCCAGTATAATATAATATATAATATCATTAACTCTATCCTTTATACATCCCACATAAGGCATTAACGAATCACATCACTTTGAGGGGGCGGTAGTCTGCACTTCCTCAAATGAGATTATCGTATTTACCCACTATGGAAAACATAAAGGCTTGATATAATTGGGAAGTAAAGAATCATAAGGAAATAATAAACAGAATATATATCATTTATAAATAATGTTCCATCATAATGGACACCATGATAGGCGGTAGGAGAAAATCGAACAATCATCGTTTCGTGAGGTGTTTGTTTTCCATCCACATAAACATTTCGTTCTTCATCCATTAGATTGAGGTGTGTGTAAGTGTATTTCGAATCCATCTCCTTAAAACATCCTCGTATATTCAGGATACTGGTGTTGTTACAAAAGAAAGGATTAAAAAGAGTTTAGGGGTTGGAGAAGTAGAATAAATGAAAACAACTGAAGAGAAACTGTTACCTTTAATTTGGGTAACTTCCTTTGGATTGAACCAAAAGGACTTCTTGAAGTTCCTTATCCCTAAGTTAAGGCTTCTAGAGGAAGGAGAGGGATGTAGGGAGCTTAATTGGGAAGAGGTTGGATGAGCCTAATGGCTTGAGAGTTGTGAGGAATTGGATAGAAATGGTCTCCTTTTATAAGGGGGAGGAGGGGCTCTTTTGGAATGTGTGAAAATATTATTTTATTATAAACATATAATCGGTTTAAAAAGGTCCAAAAATAATTTAAGATAAAGGTAAGGTGACTCATGGTCGAAATAAAATCATCCAATCAGAATTGGACATGTTTTGGATAATAGTTTAACCATTATAATCTAATTTATTTAAATCATTTATAAATGAGGTAAATACTGCATCATTATTGTGTCATAAATAATTTAATTTATTTGATGTCTATAAATTATAAAAAAGGACAGAAATGTTGGAAATATTTTTATCTTTCCAAAGAAAATTTATAGTCTAAAATATAATTTATATATCCCCTTATAAAAATTAATTGCGAAAATATTTTTGTTAATGTCAATTTTGTCTTTACATTAAATTAATTAATTCAAATTGTCATTATCAATCCCAAGTGGGTCAATGGGGTCCCAAAATTGTCATAAGGATTCCCATGGTCGGACACTACTCATCCAATAAGTTTAGGACCACTGTTAAGGTAATTTGTAATTATTATAATATTCTTTTAACCTTGAATTACCTTATATACCTTTATCCGCAGTAAATAAAAGTCAAAAGTTACTATTTACAAAAAATTATTTTCATCTTATTGAACCACATTTTACTTCTTTATAACAACCATGTTTGTTTTATTTTTGAAATTAAATTCACAGAAGTGGTAAAATTATGTTTTATGAACAATTGCAAAAGCTCCTAGGAGGTGGGTAAAAGACGATGTAAAGTACAATACAATTTTTATAAATCTAAAATAATTGTAAAATGAATCCAATGAATTTAATTGAACTTATATAAGTATTATGTATCTATTTTTATATAAAATAAATTTAAATAAAATAAATTAATATTTAAATAAAAAGTCGGTTTTAACCAAAAACTCAGTGTTTTCACTATTCATTAAAAATTGATGTTTTTCAGAAAAATATCAAAATTTCAGCCTAAGCTATATTTGATATTCCGAATTCAAAAATGATGTATATTTTTAAAAATTCAAAACATAGTAGTGGAATTAATTTATTTTAAAATTAATTCCCGTTATCAAAACAAATAGCGTGTTTTTAAGAAACAATAATTATCAAAAGATCGACACTTGTTTATGTCCAAATTCAATGTGGAATTATTTCCAATGACCAAAGTTGGATTAAATGGTAAGAATATATTCTAATTATACATTAAAACCAATTAAAAATATAATCTAACATTTAAAATTATTGCGATGAAAAAATTCATTTTTAATTAAAATATTACGTGTTTTTCGTATTCATCAAAATATGAAAGTTATCAGAATAATATGAAAATTTTATCCAAATTAAATTTTTTTTATCTTGATTCCAAGGAAGAATTTTATTTTGTCAAATTGAACTTATAAACATGTCAAAAACAAGATTTAATGTGGGTGCTCCATCAAAAGGCGACAAAACTGCCTTTTTTGAAAAATACTTATTTTACCCAAAAACGTTATTTTTTCCTCATACCATGTTCTAGAAAATATGTAAGATGAATAATAATGTTATAAAATTCAAAATTTAGTTAATAAAATTAATAACGGCTAGTCCATAATAATATTATAACAATATATTGATGTTTAGTGAAACTCGGTATTGCGTACTACAAACGCTATCAAGGAAGGTCGCGATTGCGTGTAATGAAAGCCAAGTCATGGTGACGTGTAGTGCAAGACTCCTTTGTTGTTTAATATAAAAAAATACAACCATATTTCATTTATACATTAAACAAAATCTATACTTAATTTTGTATAGAATAATTTCTACAAAACAAACTTGAAATTGTGTGTAACACGGTCCAAGAATAGTGTTGTGTATACTGGAAGATAATACGGTGTTGCGTATAGAGCAAGATAATATTGGGGTAGCGTACAACAAGAGAAATTAATTAAATTAAAAGGAATAATTCTAATAAATTTTTGGGTTGTTATAGAAACCACTTTTATTTTCTTTTTGTTTTCACATTTTTTGGAAGGAGAACCAAATGTAACAAATGAAGAATAATAAATAGATGGCCCATGCACAATTTTCAAACAATACACAACTGAAATTTAATACAAACACCTCACACCACCAACAAATGAAACAAATCCCAAAAAAATGAAATAAAGGCCCTTCCCCCATAATTAAACTTGAAATATGGATGAAAAAAATACAAAAAGAGCTGGTAGGTTAGGATAACTTGTCTTGTTATATGGCATAAACCTATAAATAAATTCTTGGAATATATGGTCTAATGAGGGATAAATGTGAAGGTTGGTCTCAAGAAAAATTTTTCTAGCCAAAGTAGTTCCTCAATAATATTAAAAACATTAAATGAAATCCAATGATTTGAAAGAGGAAAATAATAAATTATGGTCCTCATGAAAAATACATGTTTCCCTAAAAAAGTGTGGGTATTATGAAGATTATGTATAAATGTTTTAGAATACCTCCTTGGAAGGGAAAAATATTTTGAGTCAGTATTTTAGGGGCATGGATTTCAAAAATTAGTTAAACTCATAAAAATACTATAATGTCCAATTCAACAAAAAAGCTTTATATATCAAAAATCATTGAAAATCCATTTTTTTCAGAATTAATATAATTTTTTGAAAAATCAATTATTGTGTGATAAATTATAAGAAAATTTATCATAGATAAAGGTTCCTAAAAAATTAAATAAATCAAATTAAAACAACTAAGAAGTTTGGCACTCCCCCCACACCTAAATTTCACTACCCTTCATTTCAGCTAGAAAAATAATTTAGGGAAGAGAAACCAAATAGAATGAAAGTTACAACATGAGTTTATTTTTGAAGTGGAAGATTTGATTTAAGCTCTTAGTTGCAACCAAATTAAATTTATAAATCATGAAATAAGTAAATATAGATGAAAAATAACAAAAATGAAACAGAAGGGTTATGAAAGGGAATGATTCTTGGTTTGACCCCCCAAATGAGTGCTAGCTGTTTATAGCCCATAATCAGGCATTTGTAGAAGGTAAAACCCAATCCAAAGGTGGATGTGTTTTCTTGCTAAAAAATAACCACAATTTTTTTCTTTAATGTCCATACATCGATTCTAGAAGTGAGATCCCCCACAAAAAAGAAAAATAATCCCAACCCCCAGAAGAGATGATGGAATAAATTTGAGTTTGAGAGGGGTAAGAAAAGAATATAGGGTGATCCCTATATTTATCATTTGGAGGTGTGGTTTCTACTAGTGGAGAACGTAGTAGAATAGGAAGTGGCTACTCATCTGGTTCTAGTTTAGTACTTGATTCAACTGTGATTTATTATTTTATGTCATCATCCTCATTTAGACTATCGTACATCTCAATTGGCTCCCCCATTCTCTCCTAAATAGGGGGATATTATTATTATTATTATTATTATTATTCTACGACATACATTTGTGGTGTGGAACCAAAAAAATCATAACAAGAGATACCAGAGACAACATTAGTCAATTTCACCTATTATATTAAATTATTATTATTCTTAAAATTGTACCATAGTGGAACACCCTAGGTTCGATCTCATGGAGGCCTCTTATATTCATTATATTTTATATTTTGGCTATTATAAACTACTAATAAAAAACTTGTAGGGATTGGGGGAACATAAATGTGTCAAATTAATTTAATTTATCAAAATGAAATGGTAAACCAATGTTAACTTTTAGACTCCAGAAATAAACCAAACTAGGAAAATAAATTGAAGATGGAAATAGTGGAAATGATTTGATCATCAGATATTTAATTTATCATTTTTGAAAATTTTCATTTGTTTAAATTATCCAATTTATATCTCAATACCTCAAGTTATTCAACTATATTGACCAAAAACCAAACCGAGACATCAAACACGGTTGTTTATCTACTCATTAATGTGATCCAACATCCCAAAGACCTCAACTCAATCAAAACTAGTTGAACAAGATGTGATCAATTGGGAGACCTCTCCGAAAGAATTTTAAACAAAAATAAGACAATTTTAAAATCATAATTTGATAAAAATTCATATAATAAATAGAAGAAAATGGAAACAAGAGATAATATACCTCATTCAATCATGAAATCATATTCTAGGTTGATTTAAATGAAAAGGGGTTATAAGAAAACCCACAAACTCAAAAGGGGTAAATGTCCTCAAATAATCACCACCCACCACCACTTGGAGTTCATCCCATCATGGATTGATTATCGGAGTAACTCCTTTTCACAAAAATTGCATCTCTAACTCATCTCCCTCTGGTCCAAGAATCCCCATAATGGTGTTGGGAAGGAATGGAATGATTTGATAGGTAGGAGTGCCTCTCCTTTTATAGGTAGAATCTATCACCCACAATTTGTTGCGTTTTAGATTTATTAATTAAAAAATTCACTTGTGTACACCTTCATGAATGTTATTTATAAATTGTTTCTGTTAACCCTCCTTGTTTCAAATAATTTAGCCACCTTATGTGGGATTTATGAATTTTTCAATGGAGGTTTACTTTTCTGCATGCAGGTTTCATGAATCTTCCTTAAAAAATATATCATTCAATGGCCACCCTAATGGATTTGAAACTCCATGAAATTTACTTCATGAATGAAAAATTGATCCCTATTTCATATCATGGTGTAATCACCTAATTTGGATGTGTGTTTATACTGAATTGTGATTCCATTATGGAGGTGGGGTCCATGCGATCTACCCGAAAAAATAATCAACTTGATTGATTTAATAGGGCTTTAGATGATGTAATCATCCACTGATCTAGAATACAATGTCGAAGGAAATAAAATAAGTATTCATAAAAAATTATTATAAAAAATTTTGAAGTATATTTTATGAGAACTGAGTATAATACACCTGTGATAAAAATTTGTTAAAATTGAAGGATTTTTCCATTTTTGTATTTAGGATCAAAACAAAACATAGACCAACATATATGAGAATTTCCCACTAAATAACAATATGGTGGGTTTATTAACAAAGAATTATAGTAGAAAATATGTGAAAATATTATCTTCATCAGTGTCCCAACTACATAATCCATATTTTTTATAGAGGGAGGGTTTACCATAGGTTGTGGATTATTGGATAGACTGTGTATAAATTGTAATTGATTAGATTGAGACACCATAAGAATGAGTTTAAAGTTTTCCATGTATATGATTAGAAGAAGTGTGAAATACAGGAAATATGTGTAGGTATATGAGGGAAAGGATGATAGGTCAGCATAATAGGACATCAAAGATATGTTTTTCAATACATAATTACTAACACATTTATAAAAGACTATGTTTGTGAGTTCATTCATTTGATGTTAGGAGAGACCTTAGTTATATATTCTTTTGGTATATTCATTAATATGTTGTTTTTTTCACCAGTGATTGTGGGATATGAGATCATTGGTGTTTGATGAATTGAGGATTATTTAAAATGAGCCATCAAGTTATAGGTAAGAATATTTTGGTGGATTTAATTCTAAGAGGCCAAAAACAAAGCGATGATAGATGAGTAGAAATTGACATATGGAACTATAATGATTTGAAAAATTAGGTAATGAGAGACTTGCAATGGATATTTGGGTATCTAGGAGAGGTTCTGAGGGTAGGGTCATCATGGAAATTAGGTTATATGTTTGAGGATTACATCTTGAACTTGATTATTGATGATGTAAATCTAGTGATGGTAGGAAAGATATGTAAATGATCGGTGTGATTGACCACCAATGATGTGTCAATTATGTGGCGAGATGTGGTGTCAAGATAGGTTTAATCAGAGGACCTCATAGATAGATGTGAATTATAAACTAGGGAAGACTCTTATATCAGAGGAAGTAGAGGGATTGGTATAATGGGTTGGTGGTTAAGATGTGACTGTATGTGTAGGACATGGAAATGGGTCAGATACCCAGTGGTGTGGACAATGGATTAAAGGTATTACAACTCTGCATGGATGAGAAGAATCATAGATTTATATCGATATTATGTGTGAAATATTATATATTCAACAGGTATGATATGATATTTATGTGGTAATTGATTGTGATTAATAAATTTTGTGTGCATCTGGAGAGATGTTGTATTTTAATGGGAATAGAGAGAAATGTTTGATTTTATAGGCATTATGTATAATATGGGTGTTATGTTGGAACTGGATTTTTTGTAGGATAGTGGTGTATGGTGGTTAGAATGTGTGTGTTTTGATATGATCGAATGGATGTATTCCATCATCATGTTATGAAGTTGTATTGATATGTGATTGGGTAAGTGACTCATATTTGTGGGGGTTCCCAAAAGAGGAATGAATTTAATATATTGGATTACCAGTGTTTTTTGGCTTTTTGGGGAAGATATAGATGCATTCAGTGTCATCTCACTGTTGGGAGAATTCATAAAGAATTATTCTCATGTGTGGGTAATAGTTTGTAGGTATGCAGATATGATAGATAAAGGATGACCTATAATATTTTATAGGTTTTTATTGTCCATGGTGTTTCAAATAGAGATCTGGGTTAGGTATTGACTTTGATGAGTGTGTTGAGACCTAATAGAGACATTGAAAGTGTTAGCATAGTCCAATGAATGACCCTTGATAGTTTCCCATGCTCGGGGGATTAATTTTTATAAATTTAATTTCATGTGTTTAATTGAGGTTTATTATTTATTTAAGAGTTTCAATATTTTTCTATGGCCTAAAATTGTATTTTTGATGTTTTGGGTGGTCTATGGTGAATGCATTGGACTTCCAAAAATTTATATATGTCTACTTTTATCCATCAAATTTTAGTATCATTTTTTCCATCTATTTTGAGTAAGGATCTTGTTATTGTTATATTTTGAATATGTTAATTTTATATATCTATTTTGTGTTAGGATTATTTTATCCCTTTTCTTCGAGGAAATATCATTTTAGTCATCTATTTTGTTTAAGGTCCATTTTAAACTTCTTTTAACACATCTATTTTATCCTTCAAATAAAAAATCATTCTATACTCTTCCTAAAGGATGAATAATTTGAAAACAATTTATTATAAGGGAATTAGGGATCCCTTGTGTGTAGAAACCAACACCTAAAATGTTCAATAAATCTGTCAACTTTTTTTTCCTTCACTAAGGGCGATATACTTAATTTCAATTCAAAATCTCGGGTCTTGTGAGTAGGTGGGTGAAAAGGGTAAGGAAAACTATCCACATGTGACTAATTTATATATTCTCTATATTTCTTTTTCTCTTCCTATTAAACCATAATTATATGTTTGTTTAAAAATATTATAATTAAGGATATACTATCTTTTGTTTTTTAAAAAGGGGGTTCCTACAAACTATAGGATAGAGGTGCCTATGTTGTTATTGAACTTTAGTTATGGGATTCATGGTAAAATGGAGTGAGTGGGGTGGGTTGGGTATGTTTTTTAATGAAATTTATTGAGTTTTTATTGTTCTAAGGATATAACATAGGTTAGTAGTCTGCATGAAATGGTGTGTTTGAGACTTTTATAGAATAAATGGTGTGATATATGGTTCCTTGGTTAGTTGGGTGTGAAGACATATGTTATTAATTTATTTCAACGATTTGAGGGATGAGATTATTTGTGGAACTATTTTGGGAGTGTCCCATGTGTCTATGGGTGATTATGATAAATTTATGTGAGGTTATGTGTTTATATAGAAACAATTTAATGGTTTTGACCCTTATAATGGTTAGGGGGAATGGTTTGTTGTAGGAAAAGGTGGTTTGATGGAGGTGTGGCCGTGGTTTTTGGTGACGATTCTCACTATTGGTGGATGATGTGTCCATTTGTTTTTTTTCATTTATGATAATACCTATGAGTTGGTGTGGACCACTCATTAATGGTATAAGCATCCATATATGAAGACAAATTGGGGACAATGTTGACCAAGAGAATGGAGGAGGTTCTCGCCGTAGCAGGCCACCATTGGTGTAGTTGCAACCAACATTTGGGGTCTTGAGGCTCACTATCCTTGTTTGGTCTGATTGGATGGGATTATTTAAGCATGTGTATGGTTATTCCAGGGGTTCATTATGATGTTTATCCAATTATTGGAAAAAATTTGTGAATCCCTGGGACATGTGATATGGTTTGCGGACATGCCTTTCGGTTATCATGATGAGATTTATGGTTACATAGCCCCAATTTACATTTGACTCCAGGTGATAAATGATTGGATGGTTAGTCAAGGGATCATCTGATGTAAAAAAATATGGACGTTTCATTCTACTCAGGCATTAGAAAATTTTTGTTCGTTTTTATAATAGATTGATAAATGGGGGTAGATATGAAAATTTTATGAGTGGTTAGTTGTTTTTTATTTACATATTTTAATACACAAGTATATGATTATGGATATAAGTAAGGGAAACTATTTTTGGTGGCCTATTTAGTACATACTCTAACCTTGGATGGGTCCTTTAGGGTGCATATAGACACTATATTTTTTCTATAGAGAAGAAAATTTAACAAAATTTGGAGTATAGTGGACATGGGTGTATTGATGGGTCTCGAGAAAGATTTAATTTTTTTAAATGTGTTGGTTGGTTCCTCGGTGATGGGGTCGTATTTATTTTTAGTTATTTTGTATATATTCATATATTATAGACCCATAAGTGATCCTATTTACTTTTGTATGTCCTGCTTTACATTTTTATATTATTTAGGTCATAGAATCTTTATAATTTTCATGTTAGTACTGTTTATTTTAGTTTCATCTACTATGTAATAATTGTAATTTTTATTGTTTTTATTACTATTAATTATAAATAAAGGTTAAAGTATTCTCACTATCTCCTTGTAGTCCATTACTACTAGTAAATGACCTTTAGTGTATGGGAAGGCAAGCCACAGTCATGTATTGTAATTTCTGTTTGATCACTAATTGAGTGGTTCTGGGTTCCAAATAATTATGCATATTTCGTAATAAAATTCACATGTAAATAATGTGTATATAAAATAGTCATAGAATATTTAAAATAATATTAGACATTCAATATAGGTATACTTTTTGATAATAAATATATAATTATAAATGTTAATTTTATATATACATAGTGATGTATTTTACCTATAATAAAATTATCATGTAACAATTAAATTAAATAATATGACATAAACCCATTCATTTTACTCATTATAACAAAATTTATTCATTTTACACTTTTAAAAAAATTTATATATATCTCTATAAATTATATGTTCATTATAATATTATCCCCTTAGTTATTGGATGATCCTAATGGTTATAACTGTTTACACATAATGGGTCATAATTTTCTATTCATATTATCTTCCCCTTTATGCCACCAAAATCAGTATCACATATCCCAATGCATAGATAAATACTAATATGACATGAAAAAAGTTAAACATGATTATAATAAACCCATATTAACAAAATGAAAATTTATTTTAATAACATTATATGTTTATACAATAAAAGAAAACAATTCTATTATAAGCCTTTAAAAAATAATGAAAATATTTATTAATATTGAAAATAAGTTAATACAATAAAAAATATAATAGATATTAATATTTACCTTATCCTTGGTATTTTAATATTACTTCCACTTAAATATAATGATTTGAATGAGAAATGAATGGGGTAGACTTGATAAATTGGATCGAGAGCTTGAGAAAATTCCAATGGGGAGGTACACATTCATTGGTACACTAGATAAAGGAGGAATGAAAAATATTTTTTATATGGGAAACATAATTTTAATGATTTTCCATTTGTAAATAAAGAGTTACTGTAACACCATTTAATGTGAATTCTCATCAATGTCCCAACTAGTGATCCAATAGAACAGAAACATTACTTCCTATATTCTTGTGGTTACCAACTAGTGGCCATAACCTAACTCATATGCTGGGGAGAATATTCAGAATATATCATAGAAATCAATAATACTAGAATAACCAAACTTCATCCAAAAAAATCATTAGAGATTTCATAATTAATTCAACACATCCATGATATAATAAATGAAAAGCATTCATATAAGATTACATTTCCATTATTCATCCACCAAGATAGTAACATATATAAAGTTAATGAAAATAAATTTTTGAGGCTCTACTACTCTCTATGATCCTCAACTACATCCATATCTCCACAAATCTACCAATTTACACCATCACGATCCATTACACATCATTTCTGTTGATATATAAGTCAATTATATAGTCCACACACACATAAAAATTCCTATACATGGAGTGATCAATACATATCATAATTCTCTCACCAATTAACCATAATGTACACCATCATATGAACATGTATTCAAGAGGTAAATAAATGATTAAAATAAACTTGATTGTTATGTTATCATATTCTAACGAAGACTCCACAAAACCCCACCATAAATTCCTCTTCCCAAGATAGAAACAAAGCCTCCTTAGGAAAAAAATCAACCAACACAACCATGACAATAACTTCTCACTCCGGGTAGTCCTACCAACACCTTGTCATTTAGGGTGAGCACAACATCCAATTCTTGACTACTACCTTATCACTGAAGTTATACTACATTATCCTCCTCTCAACGAAAACCTTATCACTGAAAGTATTGTCCATACCAACACCTTCTCACTCAGGTTGAGATCAACATCCTTATAACTACCTTATCATTCATTTTAGGGTCATTTACTATCTCTTTTATCACATCACATACATGATCAACATTACCACTCAAGGTGGTATATACTAATACCTTCTTATCCATGGCCATGCTAATATCAAGACCAAAACATTATCATACAAGGTAGAAGTCAAATATACCATCACAACATAACCTATACCATATCACTCCATGTGGGGTCCTTCAATCACATTCTCACTTAATGTGAGCCCATATTTATAGTATTGAAATCCAACATTCACACAACCTTGAACACACATAAAACAAAAACTCAAAAATGTAACCCATTTGATATTCTCAGAAGCTCATCCCCATGTTGGATGTCACTCAATACCTAGCCCCATGTCTCAAATCATATTGAATAATATACCTAGTTAAAACGTTTAGTCTCTAAAATTCTATTTAATTTTCACATTTAAAGGATGGAAAAACTCTTCAAATCCTCATCCCACACAAAAGGTAATGTTTTAGGTCCATCAAACCCATCCTGATCTCTACTCGTTAATAATAACTCATAGGACGCACCCTATAATAACTTAATTTCTTAATGGACCATCCTTAACATAGTATTGAGAGACTAGTATAATACTCATCCAATTATATACCACAGAATAGTCTTTCCACTTAAGGAATAAGATTATGAAATATCAAACTACGACCCACCGACATCCTAATTCCAATCCATCCACTAATTCCTTCAATCCATTCCTGGGTTTCATCTCACATATCCCTTTGTAGAATTATAAAGAGTATATTCTTGTGGCAAACATCTAGTACACAATATATCAATCATATAATGGATTATCCCACTAATAACACACCCTAATTCTGAATCCTCCATCTACAGTATGTTTACCATTATTCATGAGATGTAAAACTATATCACTCATCATTCCAAGTATAATACCCTCACACCAACAAAACTATCTCTAGAAAACTAACCTAGGATACTCGTATATCATATTAAATCTGGATATATCATCTAATTATCTTGAAATATCAACTACTACATCTTCCCCTCTTGGATACATAATCATTAGGTGATCCTAAAACACCACATATGTAATGGTGAACTTTCACCCACATTAGGAGGCTCAATTCCTTCCAATATTTTAACCAAGGGAATTCTATGTCACTATTCCTTTACCCAGTCCAATTAATTCATACAACAATGAATAATAATGAATAAAAAATTATATTATTTTTATAATAAAGGGACTACCTACCTCCAATATAGAGTTTCCATCCCCCGGATGCATGTCACATCCTTGACGAAGCCCATCCACACCACTTCCAGAATCTTATCAACCCTTGCTCCTTGGTCACAATCTATAACACAAAAATAATTAAATATATAAATTTATAATTATTTATTAAAATTATCATAAATATTCATGATCACATAAAAACACTTCGAGTGAAACTATTAATTCAAAACATCACAAAATCTCATGGGTTTGTCATCTTGGGACATCCTCTATCCATAAAAAAAATACCCATCATATCGAATTAAATCCCCTATTCATAGGTGAAATTATAATAAATATGACCCAAGATCATTAAAAATTAGTGGTATAGTGAATTTGAAGAGGAAAAAAGTGTATGGAGGGAAGAATTCATTCTAAAACTACTCTGGAGACACCCATAAATCACACCTCATTAAAGAGAACCAAAATTGAGAGGATAAGGGAAGGAACTAATAGAAAATGGAACTCCCAATCAGTCCCTATCCAAAAACATGATGACATAACTACCCAGAAATTAAAGTATTCCCCTTCATTTTTAAAAAATTTGTATAAGGAATCATAATGACTAAACCAATAGAGCTTATAACATGATTCCCCTTACTAGAAACCAGTCCGGGTGTAGCCTCTTTGTTCCCAGTTGGATAAACTTCTCTCTACTAGAACTAATGACCATGTGGACAACCCCCCATGGAGTGGCCTCTCTAGTCATCACATAACATAGTACCCTCTTATTAAACTAAAATTTAGATTCCTTGGCCTCTAGGATGTGTGTAATTTCCCACCTCCAGAGACCAATAATCGGGTTTGGAACCAATAGAGTCCATAATGGTCTTCATACACACCTCCTCATTTAATAGATGATATTAAAATGCAGTATGGGCCTATAATGCATATATTTAGAGACTATACCCATATATCATATTAAAATAAAAAGGGAAAATAATATAAAATAAAGACATAATCTTGATATACCATAAAAATATACATTCAGATAAGCGTCAATAAATAATTAAAAACAATTTTATATAAAAATGAATTATATAACACATTTTTGGTAGTCATACATCAACAACATACTTCTGTGTTAACAATGGGAGTAACAAAGAGAAAAAAAATTCACAAGAGAGTAAAATGTAAAAACAAAAGAAGAAGATCATGGACATAGAGATTCACATGGTTGAGGAAATGTTACCTACATATTTGGAGAGGCAAAAATTTCACTATAGTTAAAAGAGAATTATTGCATAGAGTTTCATGGTTCTCAAGAACACACAAAACCCAATCCAAAAATGTGAAAATAATATGGAGGAATATAATGAACCCAACTTTTTTGAATAAAATTACATTTCCAAAATTAATTATCTTATGGATAAAAAAATATTCACTTAATTTTTATATTATATCCAATTATATTTAAGTGACCATTAAGTATCCTTACCATTGATAATATATCCATTAAACTATGATCATATAACTAATATAAATATTAGATATTAAGAAATCCTTTTGGCACAAAAAAAGGAAGTGTTGGCTTCAACAAGTAGGATCATACCCTGTGAATCTCATTTTTTAGAGCATTCATGGGAGATAATACTTCTGGGGATTGAACTAGTATATTCCTCATCCATGATCCAATTACATAAGCATGAGTGAAATGATTTGGAAGAGAAGTTTAAGGTTACTGAGATAACGACCCATACCATTTTCCCAGAAAAACCCTATGAAGTCCCCACAATCGCTGACCTTACTCTTAAAGAATATTTTGGTGTAATAAATTGATATGAATGAAGACCATAGAATTATGATTATAAACATTGTTTTTTATATAAAATAAATAATATTAATTCATTCTACTATTGTTACATTCTTTAAAAATTTAAAAGACAGATAATATTTTTGATTAAATTTAAAAATCAATAAAGAAAAATATTTTTAACGAACTAATGTAATTTTGAAATAAATAATAATGTAATAAAATTTTATTACTAAATTATTTTTATAAAATATAAGTTATCATCTAATTTTTAGGAAGTCCAATATAATTTTTTTTAAGGATTAAAATTTTTTTCATGAAAACACATCAATTTTCAATAAGTATTGGTTTTTTAAAAGTAATGATTCACATATTTAGGAAATTATTTAGATAAAATTAATTTTTTTTGGAATCACGATGTCGATATTACCATAAATTGAAAGGTTTATAATTTTTGGAGGTAATTAACCATTTGGGTAAAAATTAAATAATATATAAATATACAATGTGTTTTATGAAACCATAATTTCCCAATAATGGTGTAATAAATTCATGAAAAATGATATTAAAAAAATATATGTGTTTCCTTTTTAATAATTCATTTTTTTGTTTATTCGATTCATTCTATAAATCTTTACTGAATCCTCCAAAACATATAATATATTTTAACATTTTAAAACCACTTCCTTGAATGTATGAATCACCTCAACATATGCTAGGGAAAATTTTTAATATCTTAGAGTCATAAAATTTGAAAATAAACTATACCACTCCACTTTTCTTGAAACCATTGGAAAAAACAATTGGAGGGTTTGTGGATATAAAAATTATAGCGTGTAGGGTAAAAAACAAGAATAATAAAGAATTCCCCCACCATTCCAATATAAACCCACCAAAGCAACAATTTAACTTCACTAAGCACTCTGAAACCCAACCAAACTCTTCCGCTTCTCTATAAAGCCCTCCCAAGGCACCCCCAATCCCACAAGAAGCCTCTCCCAAGCCATTGAGATCTCCCATCTAGGTAATGGATCCTCACTTGGATCTCCTTTAAAATTCAAGCATCTTATTTGAAAGTAGTTCTTGTAATTTCAAATGTTTATAAATTAATTAATTTACAATAATTCCATTACTATCCATTTTTTATTTAAATAATAAATCATTTATAATCCCCCATTTCGCCCCTTAACAAATCCATTATAGTACTAAAATTCAATAAGGAATTTCTCTCTTATCATTTCCTTTCATGTTACTATTTTATATTAGGCTTATTAATTTCCATTTTTATATGTTTGATTATGATGTTCCATGAATCTCATAATTTTCATTTCTATTATATATTATGAGGTTGTTTTTCACTCTCCTCAAGCTTCCCTATGATCCTATAAGTACACCTGTTACTATAACTGAATTTTGTAAGGGATCTTCCACCCTCCTCTTTTATCAAGAATTCCTTTCATGGTATTTCTTTTAATTTAATTTTTTCCTATGTTGGGATATGTTATTAAATTTCTCCAATAATGTACATTTTATTATCATATACCCTTACACTCTCATCTATCCCTTTTGTTATACTTTATGTACACTTGTTTCCATACTGAAATTTTGTATGTTTACCTTCCATTCTCATTTTTTTCCATGTTTCCTTATATTGTTAAACCCTTTAATTTTAAATTAAAAATGATGGGGTATGTTTTCCAACCTCCAAAATACTTCCCCTATTATGTTTTAATGATGATATACCCCTTTCTATCTGATTAATTCCTCATGTGTACACCTATTACTCAGCCAAAATTCAGTAAATGGTTTCTACCTTCTCAAGAACTTATTTTATATTATGCATCTAAATTTCAATTCCTAGACCGTGATGTTATATTCCATGATCCCCTTACTTAATAACCCATTTATAAATGATGATATACCTTTTTATCTATCATCAACCCATTCTATGAATATTTATTTGATGCTGTTATGGTGCCAAAATTGCCTCATGATTTTTCATGCCAAAATCATCATGTAGTGAATACCATACCATTTAGCTATAAATGATATTCACCTTTATATTCATATAATAATTTATTGGGGATATAAATGTATATATTCAACATTAAATTTTTGTTTAATAACATATGATTTTGAATGATTTTTTGATATATGATTTCTGTGGAACACGTAATTGTAATATTAAAATCATTATGAAGGGTGCACCCTAATAGTGCTCCAATGAATTGGGTATTATTTAGTATCATGATACATTATGTGTAATGAGGGTTTAATCATGATAATTAAATTATAATTAAGGTTTTATCATTCTTATTTATGTGAAATGAGGGTTTATACTTGCTAATCCATGTACAATGACTATTGGGTCATGCTAATGTCATGTTGTATGGTGTTGCCACATTTCCTTGTTATCATTATAATGCTTTATCATGCATTAAATTTAAGTTTATATATTTCTCTATTGGTTTTACTATCGAATTAAATGTATTTTCTTCCTCATGTCAGGCCATGTTTATTCACTTAATAGTCTTTATGTCTCACACTTTTCTTATGAGTGTCCTCATGTTATCCCATGTAATGAAATGTTCCAAGGAATGTTGTGGTCATGTAAAAGATGTTTTCAATAAATATTTTTATTATTCATTTTATGTTTTTATGTAATTATTATAATCCCAATAGAAACTATACCTCTATATCATCTGCATTTTATTAATAGTATGTTTATATAATAAATTATATTTAAATATTAAATAATGATAGGGGTTGTTATAGTTGGTATTTGAGGATAGTTCTAGGTATTTTTGGGATTATGTTTAGAATACCTTATTAAAGGCCATAGGGATAAAACAACATATAATAAAATAATCCCTATATTTTGGTGAGTATAGTGTAAGGGGTTTGACAATAAAATACATCCCTTTATAGATATGAACAATTTTGGATTGCTTTGGAATAATGGTATCTAGGGGAAAAACTCGAAAACACTGCTTTTAGAAAGACTCGATTGGAAACTAGTGCCCAACAACGGGACTTGTTGTACTCATGGTTCGACACTCCATTAAGTTGCGCTTTGATAAATTCATAATATTATTATGAACTACTCTTAAGGTAAAATCCAATAGGAATATACAATATGAAGTGGACCACAAATAATAAAGACTGAAACCAAGAAAATCATAGGTTATAGAGATAAATGTAATTTATTAGTTATCCCTTTAATGTCATTGGATTCTATTTTATGTGTTTAGTTTTTTAAAATTACTCATCCATATGTATATAATGAATAGAGTAGTAACGAAATCAAAAAGTTAATGGTTGGGTTCTCATCAAAAGATATAGGGATTCATTTCTATCATGAATTTTTAGTAGAACAAGATAAACCCCACCACAAAGAATGGAAGTAGAGATGTTAGTGAAAATGAAAAATGGGGAAATTATTGCATCCAATGTATATCGCACCTCCCATATTAAAATTTGTTGATTGAAATTTTCAGATAAACTCATCATACTCTCACTGGTGGAATTTGATGCAATTCATGGCATGGATTGTATTTCAAAAAATAGAGCCAACACAAATTTCCATGAGAGGGAAATAAATCTCCAAATGGGGAATCGACCGTAGATTCTATAAATGTGAAAGGAGTATGATGGGTATTTTTTAGCACCATCATCTAATGAATGGATATTAAATATTTTTGAGCACAAATATATTTCATAGATGATTGATCCTAAGGAAAGAACCATCCGTGAAGACATTCCTATTGTGAGGTAATTACTTTAAGTGATTCCCAAAGAATTTTCTGGACTTTCTCATAAAAGGGATGTTGAGTTCTCAATTAATCTTATACCTAGGGCATTGATAATATAAAATATTCCATATATATAGGCTTTTGGGGATCATGAAGAGATAATGCAACAACTACAAGATAATCTAGATAATGTGTTTATAGGCCCAAGTGCTTCACCATGGGGTGCACCAGTTCTCTTCATCAATAAGAAGGATGGTTCAATGTGCCTTTGTATTGATTATCATGAACCTATAAAATTTATGATGAAGAACATGTATCCATTTCCATGAATTGATGAATTGTTCAATCAACTACACAAATCATAATACTTCCCCAAGGTGGATCTATATTTGTGATGTTACCACGTTAGGGTGAAGGAGGATATCACTAATATTGCACTTCGTAAGACGTATGAGAATTAGAGTTAATAACGATGTACTTATGAACCACTAATTCTCTAATAATATTCATGAACATGATAAATAGATTATTTCGATATTACATTGACAAAATTTTGGTAGTAATTTTAAATGATATTATTATATACTCCAAAACCTAGGAGGATCATGAGGAGAATTTGAGCACTGTGTTAAATACCTAGTGAAAGGAGAATCTCTATGAAAAGTAATACAAGTGTGATTTGTTGTCAAAGGAAGTCTCATTCTTGCAGCATGTCACAAAATAAATGGGATATATGTGGATACATTGAAAAAAAGAAATTGATGGATGTAGGAGGATGACATAAATGATTCACATTCACATATTTCTAAGGTTAGATGGATATTACCACATATTTGTGGGAATTTTTTCACAATTTTCAAACCCTTTAGCGAAGAAAACTCAGAAGGGATTAAAGTTTTATTGGAATGTTAATTGTAATGAATGTTTCATGGAGTTGAAGAAGAGGCTTATCACTGTCATTGTGTTCACCTACCCACATGTGGGAATCTTTTCAAAATCATTATAAATTCTTTAATGAAGGGTCTAGGATGTGTGTTGATGAAAAATGATGAAGTCATTACTAATTCCTAAAGGCAGTTGAAAATTCATGAGAAAAATGATCCCATTCATGATATGGAGTTGGTAGCTACGATATTTGTATTGAAAATCTAGAGGAATTATCTCTTTTGGTAGAAGTTTTAAATATATATGGATCGCAAAAGTATAAAATATATATTCACATACAAATATATGAATATGATCCAAAATGGATAGTTATATCTCTTCAAGGATTTTGACATCATAATCCATTACCACCTTGGGAACGTAAACAAGATGGTAGTTTTTCTTAGTATAAAGGAACTAGTAATTATATCATTTATGATAATTTAAAGTGATCTAATCTCGTTAAATTTGATGAAGATAGACTCGGTTATTATATAAAAGGGGTCATCATGAATCCATTCACAAAATATTTCTCAGCTGTATCTTTTGTAAGGGTTATAGGATTCTCAAAATGATGATGTGGGAATTCAGAAGAAAGTGGAAACCTTCAGAAAAGGGAAATCCTTGGTGTTCAATATTAATGAAGAAGGAAATGTGATATTTGGATAACGACTATGTATTCTATAAAATCAAGAGTTGAAGAAAGATCTTTTGGTTGTTTGACATAGTTAGAACTTATCCATTCACCGAAGAAACACAAAGATGTGTCGAGATCTCTAAGAGAACTATTTGTAGGATAACATAAAGTAGGAGATCACATAATATACATCAAAGTTTCTTATTTGTGAACAAGTGAGGGCTGAGAGGGGTATGTTTAAGGGTATTACGAAACCATTATATATACTAACATGGGAATAGTAAAAACATGGAATTTTTCATCAGATATCCAATGATATCCAATATAAACAATTTTATCTGTGTTTTTTGTAGATTATCTTACAATGAATGCACACTTCATTATGATTTGTGAGGATTTATCATTAGATCAACTACCATTGATATACATCAGAAAAGTGGTAAGGGCGTATGGAATACCATTATCAATTGTTTCTGATAAAGATCAAAGATTCACTAATATGTTTTGGAAAATTCTCCATCAAGCACTAGACACTAAGATGAACTTCTCACGACCTATCACCCTCTAACTAATGGCCAATTTGAGCATACTATCTTAACACTTGAAGACATCATGAGAGAATGTTTAATGGACATCAAAGGAGGATGGGACCAATATATTCCATTGGGGGAGTTATCTTAAAACAATAGTCTCCACTCAAACTTCCAAATGTCTCCTTATGGAGCACCTTATGGGAAGAGGTGCATAACACTGGCTTTTTGGGATGATGTTGGGGAATAAAAAATTCTAGGATTGGAAAAGGTCAGATAAATGGAGGAGATAGTTAAGACAATATAGCTGCACATCAAAACATCCTAGAGTCGAAAAAGAGATATTCTAAAAATTGTTGACGATAACTAGAGTTTGATGTTGGAGTCATTTTATCCCTCCCAATATCTCCATGGATGAGAGTTGTGATCTTTAGGAAGAAGGGAAGGCTTAGTCCAATGTACATCAGCCCCTCTGTGATCCTTGATCACACCACAACAGTGGCCTATACACTATCACTCCCAAAAAACCTATCTCATCTACATGATGTATTCCATGAGGATGTACGTTCGAGACCAATCACATGTACACCATCCAGAGGAGGTACCATTGGAGAATGATCTATTTTAGGTGGATAAGATGGTGAAATTATTATATTATAAATAAAATGTTCTACAAAATAAGGCGATTCCCTTTTCAATGTGTTGTGGTGAATCCACATATTTGAAGATAAAATATAAGAACTGAAGGAAATGATAAAGCAGAGTTACCCTCATCTGTTTTATGTATGAAAAAGGATTTTTTAGGGTGAAATTTCTTAAAAGGGAATTTTTTAATGACCCTAACATTTAGGAATAAAACTCCCTTAATTTTAATTAAATATATTATTGATATAGAATACACATTCACTCCATTTGTTTTATTATATCCAATTTAATTTAAATGACCATTATGTATCCTTACCATTGATAATATTATTGTTGGACTAAAAGCACATGACTAGTATAAATATAGGATTTTAAAAAATCCTTTTGGCACACACAATGAATGTGATAGCCTCAACCAGTAGGATCACACCTTATGAATCCCATTTATCAGATTTTCCAAAAGAGATAAAATTTTTAGGATTTTCCCAATCCCAATCTGATTATGAGATCCAACAACATAATCATGATAGAAACCGTTTATGGGATAATTTCAAGTTCATCGAGATCTTGACCCGAACCATGTTCACCGAATGACCCCAAGAAATACCCACCATCACACACCTCTCTCTTAGGGAGTATGCTAGTGAAATAGTGGGATATGTAACAAGAACATAATATTATGATTATGTAAATTATTTATTGTATATAATAAATAATGTAATTTCATTCTACTATTGTTACTTTTGATTTTCTTTAAATCATAAATAGTATTTTGGATTAATATTCAAATTCAATTGAGAAATCTATTTATAATGAACTAATGTATCTTTGAAGTAAATTATATTCTAATAAAATATTATTTTTAAATTATTTTTATTAAGTACAAATGATCATATAATATTTACGAAGTCAAATGGAATTTTCATTAAGGATTGAAAAATGTTTCTCTCAAAACCCATCAATTTTAAATAAAGGTTGGATTTTATTTCAAAACTTAAAATTCACATATTTATGAAATTATTGAGTTAAAATTAATATTATTTTTGGAATCAGGACATTGTAATTACTATATGGCTAATTTTTTAGAATTTTTTGAAATAGTCAAATTTTTGTGTAAAAATTAAATACTCTATAAATATATGATGTGTTTTATAAAATCATAATTGGACAATAATGATGTAATAAATAAAATAAAATGGATATTTGGGAAAATAAATTTTCCCTTTAAAATAATGTTATTTCATGTTTAATTAATTTATTTTATAATGCCTCAATGAATCCTCTAAAACATATAAAAAAATCTATGATTTTAAAAATCATTTCCTTGTAAGTATGACTCACCTGCACTAATGAAATGGAAATATTTTATTATATTCTACCCTTAGACTTATAAAATAATCTATATAAATCCCTATCTATTTAATACTTGGGAAAAAAATCATTTGACGGTTTTGGGTTTTCAATAATTTAGTGTGTAGTGTCGAAAATCCAAATAATAAACAATTCTATCACCATTCCTATATAAACCCTCACAGGTTCCTATTTTTCTCCACTCAAGATCTTTAAATCTGGAAACCCCTCTTCCCCCTGATCCCTAGATCCCTATCAGGGCACCGACATGATTCCAAGAATCCTCTACAAATACTTTGTGGTCACAAATTCAAGTTAGGGATCCTTACTTTCCTCACCTCCTTTCATATTCTGGCATCTTATTTGAAATTAGTTCTTGTAATTCAAAATGGTTATAATATCATTAATTTATAATCATTAAATTACAACACGTTTTATTTAATTTCAATGAGGTATCATTTTTCATCCCTCATTTGGATCCATACCTAAGCTGTTACTTAGTTGAAATTCTGTAAGGGATTTGTCTCTTCTCATTTCCATTCAATATACTCTATTATATTATGATTATTAAGTTCTATTTTTTTTATGTTGGGTTATGATGTAACATGATCTGCATATTTCCCTTTTTATATATATAGAATGATATCATCCTTTCACTCTTGTTAATCCCCCCAATGATCTATTCATTTTATGTCTTACAATTTCCGTTTTGTCTATGTTGGGATATATTATTAAATTTTTCCCTTAGTTTTGATTTGATTATGAGAGCACATTAAACTCTCATCTATAGATCCTATGATACTTAATGTACACCCGTTATGATATTGAAGTTTCATAAATCTTCTTTCCTTTTTAATTTTTATCTAAGATTCCATATATTGTAACACCCAATTATTTTCAATTAAAAATTTTGGTTTGTTTTCTCACCTCTACCATAGTTCCCTTATTACGTTTGAATGATTATAGACCGCATTATCTTTCATTAATTCATCCTGGGTACACCCGTTACCATGTCAAAATTATGTAAGGGGTTTTTATCTTATCAAGAACTTATTTTATATTATGCATCTAAATTCCATTTCATATATCCGGATATTATGTTTCATGATCCCCTTATAGTCCATTTCATTTATAAATTACGATAGAACCCTTTATCTCTCATTTAACCATTTTATGAATTTATATTTAACATTGTTATGAAACCGTAATTTCACCACAATTTTCCATACCAAATTCATCATGTAGTGAATACCATACCCATTTATCTATCATGGGTATTCACCTTTATTCTCATTAACTTATTTTTTGGGGACTTACATGTAGGTATTCATCATCTCTATTCCATGGAATAACTTATGATGTTGAATGATTCCATGATATATGATTTATGTGGAAAAATTAAATGTGAAATTGATATCATTATAAAGGGTGAACCCAAATAGCACTCCAATGCATTAGGTAATGTTTAGTATCATGATACATCAAGTGAAATGAGATTTTACTCATTCTAATTCATCTGAAATGAGGATTTACTCATGGTAATTCATGTGAAATGAGGGTTTACTCATGATAATCCATGATCAATGAGCCTTTTTCAATGATAATATAATATTGTATGTTGTTTTCACATTATCATTTTATGATTATCATTATTTATCAAGACTTTATATTCACGTTTCTTTTTTTCTTCATTGATTTTACTATTGAATAATTGGTATTGTCTTCCTCATTTTATTCAATGTTTATTCCCTTACCCATCCTTATAACTCACCATTTTCTTATGTATATCCTCAGGTTATCCCACACAATGATATGTACGAACAAATGTTATTATCATGTAAAAGATGTTTTCAATAAAGATGTGTATTTCACATTATAAGTTTTTATGAAATGCTCCTAATCCCCAATGACACTAGACCACTTGATATTTTTATTTTTATTAAGTGAAAGGTAATTAAAAAATTGTGATTAAATATGAAATAATGAGAATGGTAGTTATAATGAATAAATATTTCCACCAAAAGCATTGAAATTACATTATCCTATAGTGAATGGTTGCTAGAATTCCACATTACTATAGTGTCATGGCCACCCATGCCTAAAGTGTTATAGTGTCCTGCGATTGGAAGTTTGTGTTACTACAATACTGGTGTCCACAATTTCTGATCAACTATAATAGTCATACCAATGTCTGACTTTCTATAGTTCCCTATTTTTGTATGTCTATCATCTCTCCTACAGTATGTTAGATATGTTAAAACACAAGAAAAATTGGGTCGGGAGCCTTCAATCCTTAGACCCCCACAGTAGGGGAATTTTTCGCCAATATCCCCCCAATGAGATCACCACGGAGGTCAACCCTAATAGTTTTGGCCTTATTTACAGTATGGTCCATAAAAAATTGGTAATAAATTAACCAAAGTGGATAGGGAAACATCAATCCCACACATACATTATACACCAAAAACTAAAAGAAAAAAATGGTAACAACCAAAAAAATGTACTAATGTTCCAGCCTAATCTCAAACTCCCATTCTCCATCCTAGAAGCCCAAAAAAATCAATCACATGAAACATCCTTTATTAATTATGGAAACAATACTATCTACTTGGGTAGAAAAAAAGAACCCAAGTAGGGTGTTAGTATGAAATTATAGGTCACCACGAAAAAACACTACAATCATATATAGGAAGAGAAATAAATTGAATCCAAATGTGTATAAAAAAATAAAGTCATTTTACAAAAATATAAACCCACCATTAATCCTTGTATTCTCAAGTAACACTTGGGATTGAATATACCTTCATCTACCAAGTCTATATGTATCTATCCACAATTTATCTCAAGGTGTAAAAGTGGGTCCCAAATTGTTAATTGAAGGCATTCAATGTAATGAGGAAATACTATTGTACCCAATGAGAGTTTGTCTGAGATATTTTCACGTATCATGGGGAATCGACGAAGCCAAGGGTAATCACTAAAATGTTTTCCAAAGTAGTATATGTTATCACATTACCTAAGAGGAATCACCCCATGGATTTCCAATGTAGTAGAGATAATTACTAATCCCAAGGAGAATCACCCAAATAGTTTTCTAAAGTAGGAGACATTATCTTCAAATCTAACAGTAATCACCCAATGGATTTCCAAAGCAATATGAATATTCACCTAACCTTAGGTGAATTAACCTAAGGCATTTGAATATGGAAATATTCATCATTGAACCCCAAGAGAACACAACGAGGAATTATAATCATTTTTCATCATTAAATTATACCTTAAATTCATTAATAATTTAATTTAACTCAATAAATACTGATCCCTATTAAAAAAGTTATTCAAATCCTATAGATTTTACTTATATTTCCATCCACATAATGAGAAAAATACATACGTGAAAACACCGAATAGGTCACCCCCTATTCAATTACATCGAGTTTCAAAACATAAAAAAACAATAGACCCTAGAGCATTCCATAAGAATCCATGATCCATCCCTCATAGTCATATCTAATGACCTTGGCACCCCCAGAGATACAAATTCAATAAACACAAGTAGTTATCAAGCCTGGAACACCCCAAGTGTTGAGTGATGCCTCAATCACACATGAATGATCACATTTTTAAATTTAAACACCCATAATGTCACTTATTTAACTTTCTAAATCACTTTTCATGGTCAAGTGAAACCCATGGGTGACAAACATTCACTATTTAATATCCAATAAGATATTTACGGATCAGGGATAGATTCTATCACATTATTTAGGTCAAAAAATATTTAATATATTAAATTTGGTGAATCACATGTTTATTCTGGCATTGACACGCAATTCATGTACTCATAAATATTAAAAGACTTATGGGATAGATTATAAACCACTTACCTTATACTTGTAGATTTCCACTCAAAATTTATCATCCTATGACTTCTAATAAACTATTTTAACTCCAAAAAATATGCAGAATAACATAAAAATAGAAAAATAATGCACAAAATGTATGATAACTCTCCTAAAAATAAATGAAATAAAGGAGGAATGGAGGAGTACTTTTATAATTAACAATATATTACAATTGTAATTGATGATAATTGATGTAGTGTATAAAGGAGATATATCCAATATTACAAGGGGAATTAAACCAATTGGGAGGGGGTTTCCATCACATGGCTATCAAAGTTGGAATCATTGCTATTTAAAAAAAATAAAAAATAAAAAATTCTTTTAAATTATCTAGAATCAATTTACGGTGTGAAAGAACCATTTATTCATTGAAAATTTGAGAAAACCCCACCTAGGTTACTGCCAAAAATATTTTGTGCCGTGAAATAGATGTTTCATTCCTCAAATAACTCCCATTACTACCAATTAGTTATATGTCCTTATTGGTTCTCCATACCCCCTCTCAAGTCATCGCAAACCCACTTTACACTAGATTAAATATGAGACATGTTTTTTGGAAAAAAATTAATAGGTTATATACCACATAACTGGGTCGTGGATTTATTTACTCCCCACATTAATTTAGTCCATCCACAATATTTTCTATTAAACCATGTTTAGCTTCAATGGAAACTATCATTGACTACTTGTCACACACATCTGACTCTCAGTCTAGATCCTACTCTTGGATACATATATGATAAAATATAAAATGTACTAGAGGATCTATCTCATAATGGAAATCCACTTTTAGAATGATCAACTATAACAATTTGTATCTCCATGATGAATGTGTTATCCAAAATCATAATATCTAATTAACCACACACATAGGGTCCTGATCACATTAAAAATTTAAAAAATCAATTTCATTTTCCATATGAATTATTTTTCTCCAAAAAACACCCTCATTACATTTATTCACATGATTAGACTCTTAAATTATATTATAAAACAAGGTTTCACCCTTGAATCATGAAATGAAACAGGTTAACAACCAGAACAAGAGAAGAAATAGATTCACAACCTTAATCACGTAATGAAATTGGTTCATAACATTAACCAAAAAATGAAATAGATTCGAATTCTAAAAAATGTGACAGCCACACATGATCAAATGCATATTTTCAAGTGAACTATACTTTCTCTTAGTATACACTATCACTTCTTGGATGAATTCAATACGCCTTGATGTATTCTACACATGAATTTTTATGATAATCATTAATTCACTATCCTCTAACCAACATTGAGGAGGCCTAATATAATTCCATGTGGTCTTACAAAGAAAAAATGGAAACAAGATTCATTCTCTTTGCATGTACTCTAATATTTAAAACATCTACTCATATTTTTCATCATTAAACAGAAAAGAGGTAGTTTTCCAAATCACCTACATACTAATACACTTTTTGAGCTCTCACTAATTGTATCCTTGTTCACATTTTTCAAACTATTGTGGTTTCTTATCCATGATTTGTGAACCAATATATATTCCTATCAGTAGTAATGGTCATTGAACAACACACACACACACCATCTACTCTAATCAAAACCACACTTTCCCAACCAAAATAGTGCCAATTATTTTTAATCTATCTCCACCATGAAGCCCCTCTACAGGTGGAATTCAATAATTCCCAATTTACCAACATCCAAACATGTTGCTTATGGAAACTGGTCTAAACAAAATCCATTTCTCACCCAATTTTCTCATTAGGACACACTGTATCACTAATGATAAAAATTATAACATAAGGTTATAACTCATCATTCACATCAAGAGGCTACCATTATGAACAAAAGATTCATTTACCATGTTTCCATACAAACTGTCTTCCCAATAATCACTCTTAGCCATACCACTGAAAATTTATTATAAATTAATGGTTTTTAGATATCTGATCACACTAAATTCCCTAAAATTTAATTAGTTGATTCCCGTATATGGGTGATCTCAATTTTCAATATCTAACTAGTTAGAATGTACCAATGTAATGTCACAAGCATGAAACAACCATCGAGTTGGGATATTCATAGGACCACTCCAAAATCTACTAAAAATTATTCAATATTAACACCACATGCTCATATTGTCAATTGTGATGTCCCTACCATAGAAATTTCTTATTACCAATCCATGATAACATTCCTATCCAGTATTCATCATCATTCAAAAAATGGAATACTTATGATCCACTCATATATTTTGAATATTTCCTCAAAATTAGATCCTCCAAAGATATTATCAATTCATCAGTGCTTCATATAATTCCTACGCAAAAAATCAACATACCACCACCATACATCCAATACTAATAGATCTAACTAAATGTCAGTGACATTTCTAACCATAACATGAGTCTAGATTTTATCCCACTCTGAGCCTTTCCTATAAACACTAGAATATCATAACCACCTAGGCATCCAACAAATGAAAAATATAACACTTAAAAATTCCTTCTCGATCATCATAAGCTACTCGGCCCCACATCATTTAAAAATACCCAACAGACCATAACATCACAACTCATTTTCCTAAATGTTCACAACTTGTATGTGATATGAGTTGACTATTTCTACATAACTGAATTAGTCTTGACTCTATTCTAAGTTCCTTAACATTTTTAGAGACATTATCTCACAAATTTTTCCTACCATGATGCTTCCAATTCCCTAAATAACCTACAACGTGACCTAACAAAGATCTTCTCTTAGTCTAACTTGATCATGCTATAGCCCAATGGTTATACACCCTCTTCTAAATTCTCCATCAAATAAGGCATATAATTCTTATTTATCATAATTTTTCAATAGATCATCCGATGATCTCATCGATAAACCTGATCTCACTTCATGTAGTATTAGAAAACTATGGAGTTATATACCCCACTAGATGACACCATCACCCCATTAGGGCTAAATCCCAATGGGTATCTAATGATAATACACAAACACCCCACAATGGTTTATCCAAAAACTAGTATAATCAAATAAACCACATCATATTTATCTCATTTATCATGGAATCACCCTAGGAATCACCTATCCTAGCCAACATAAACTCAACATCCAGAAGATTAATCTAAAAATAACCCATTGAAATGTCGCATATTCCACCCAAAGATATCCACATCAACTCCAACACTAATATTAACTCTATGGGGAAAATCATAAGATTCACTAGACCAACTACAATTTAGGTTTAAAAATCAAACTCAATAAACATGTTATCGAATACATTATCATTTAACCTTTTACGACGGTGATCAATAATTCAGGTTTCCAACCATGAGTACCGAACAAGAATATATTACGGTTTCACTATACAATTTGACATGAATTAACAATCCTAATTCATAACTCATCAAAAAAATATCACAATCCTAAAAACCTAGCAATCCATGCTTTCTACAGAATGATCTCAGTCATCTAAAATCATTCCACTCTTGGGTTCCCTTCCAATAAGCATAGGGAATCTCACACATGATAAGGCTAACTATGTGACCACTAGATATATCATCATTAAAAAATAAAAGTTTCAAATGAAAATAAATCCATTTTTGATCCAAACATCTCGGATCACCTTGGAAAAAAGGATAAACACCTAAAAAATCTATGCCTTCAAAATCAATAAACAACCCATAATTTCAGTGCTTGGAATCTATATCCATAACTCATGATGCTTCTACAAACACAATCCATGAATTATATATATATATTCATGAACTAATATAAAAATAAATTATCTTTCTAATGAATCATATAAAATGAAACATCAAACCTTGTCTAACCCCTATAATCGGTTACCTATATACATTATATATATAACTCCAAAATGGCAGGAAAATGTTTCACTAAAAATAGACAATTCATGGATCACCAGTATCTCAAGTAACTTATCAAAACCAAAAGACAATTGAAAACCTATTATAGCCACTTAAGGACTATCCGCAATTTATTTTCATACTGAACAACATAAAAAGTGTTAAGAAAATTGTCTCACTGATCCCCTCAATCCATACACTACATGGCTCTCACATATAGGTACTAATTAAGAATACCCTACCCACTATTGGTCTATGAATAAACCCTAAAGGTCCATAAAATCATTAAAAAAATACTTTTTTAATATCTCTACATAATCTATATTTTCAAACAGCATATAATCCCTATATCAAATACATTCCACATCATACAGGTCTTATAACCATGGATCTCTCTTTAGACGAATTTTTACTTCTAAATAAAAGCTCACCTACAATATAACCCACATAAGAATACATTTATATCTAAATAATTAGAATCCAATCTCAAGGAATGTGATAACAAGAAGAAAGCCCTACTATTCCCCTCATCCAATACCATAGGAAACTCATAACATGTGTGATATTAATAAACATAACTACACATACAAATGTTCAACATCATATAAACATAAGTTCATAATATATATATATGACTCACTATATTAAACAATTAAATTTCACCTTAGACATAATTCTTTATTTGTAAATGGTATTAGTTAATATAAATTAAAATTACATGTCATATAGTAAATTACATTATATGTTAAATTTGGAATTTCATTTATCTAATTCCAAATAATAAACAGGGTATGTTATCATGTAATACCCTTTTACCTATATAAATTATCTATAAATTTTCACAACTGAGGCTCAATTAAATGAAATATAAATTAAATGATATAGTGGAAAACACATTAAATGTTGTAACATCAATTTATTTAGTTGAAGCCTCATTATAACTGTGAGATATTATCAAATAACACTCTTATATCCCTTTAGAGGAAAAGTTAATTTAGATACCACAAAAAACACATATATGAAAACATTATATACATTGTTTTAAACACTTTAAATAACAAAAACTTATCCCAATCTATGTAACCAACCAAATATAATCATGAAAATGACATGTGAATCCCATGTGATTCATAAAATGGAATAACAGAAATTCTATTTATATATCATCAAATTGGAAAATTCCCATAAATAAATAACCTCATAAAATTATGTTTCATTAAAGGTGAAATAAGTCAAAAGTAAAAGAGAAAAAAAAGAACTTCAATCCCATCCCTTATAATATAGACTTACCTCATACATGGGTCAAATACTCTTAGGAAAGATTCTTGTACAATGTTCCAATAATAAACAATCTCTCATCTACCTTTTTTAAGTATTCATAAAAAATAACGAACTATAATAACACTTTGAAACATTCCAATACCTAGAACCCTATTTACTGGATAGACCATTGGATCACCACTGAACATCATGTGAGAATACCTGTACACCAAGGGAAAATAACCCTATGTTTATAGTGGTACAATGAGGATACTATAGTCACATACCCCATTTAAAAAATAATGTTAAATAATTTCAATTAGATACAACATCTTGATAATAATGAAAAATAGATATGTATGAAACTGTTGATGAATATTCGAAGCCCATACTAAATATAAATTTAATGAAAAATACATGTCACATTATTATACATCAATAGTAGATCATATAAAAACATAAAATGAAAAAATGATCAAATTGGGAAAAACCCTGAAAATGGTCTTGAGTTTTAGATCAGTATCAAAAAGCCATTCCCTATATTATTATCCCAAATAAGAATCAATTAGAGGTTGCATACCCATTTACTACTTGTAAACATTAATTTTTACTCAAGTATCAAATGATGGATCAAGTGGGGTCTGAGTATTACTAACTGGGATACAAATAATGATGTATACATGAATATACAATCTGAGATATAAAGTGAATATAGATGTATGTAGTAAATAAAGGTAAAATAAAAATAAATAAAACCACCATTGATCATAGAGTTAACACGTGACCCATGGGATCAACCATATATTATTTTACATGGACAATATGAATTTTTTTCATAATGTACCACTAAACATAAATTCCTACCCCTCATGGTTAATCTAAGGTAGTTAATGTAATCTGGAAGAACCCCTATCCTAATAGGAATCACCATTAGGTGTTCTGAAGTAGCACACATCATCATATGACCCATGGAAAACCTCACCAAGGCATTCCAATGTTGTAGGTATCATCAGTTATCCTAAGGGGAATCTCCCCAAGGCATTGAAAAGATTTAGCGGTCATTGTAGTACCTAATGAGAATCACCCTATGTCATTATATGGTTGAATGAATCACCCTAAACCCAAGGGGAATCACCCAAAAGAATTCCAAACAACTATCATTATTAATGAAATCACAAAAATACATAATAATTTCAATTAACATAATATATATCAGTCATTTAATAATCAACATGTTTCATAGATCGTTGGGAATTTACTTGCATCCCCATCCACATTACTCATCAAATACATATGTCATGTAACCCCTAGGTTGTCCCCCAATTGAATTATTTAGGTCTCCAAAAATAAAAGTAGACAATGGATCTTAGATAATTACATAGGCATCCTCTATCACTCAACCATGTTCATATCTCACATTTTAGGCTCCCATAGGGTTTCCTCTTTAATTACCCTCATTTATTCCCAAGCCTGGAACACATAATGTGGTGGATAAAGCCTCGATCACACATTTTATAACACATTTTATGTCTAAAGAACCCCTAATATTTCTTATTTAATTTTAAAACTCACCTTACAAGTTCATTACACCCCACATGTGATTAATGTTCTTAAATTACCCAAAAAATCATTATTCAAGGCTCATTAAGGGATTCTATTTCATTTTTAGGGTAAAATATATTTATTTTGTTAAACTAGGTTAAATGTGCTATAATTTTATATTGACTACACAATACATATAATCATAAAAAACTCAATAATTTTGGGACAACTTATAATACAACTAATTGAATATTTTAAATGTCCACTTATCCTATATCAGACTTTGATTCGAGCTAAATTGGTTGAAATTATAAATGATTAAAAATTACAAGAAAATAGGAAAAAACCCATGTAAATGTTGATAATTAGATTTATAGTGAATTAAATGAAGAAAGAAATGAGTTGGGATAATATAATTACCATAATTTTCTTAAAAATGGTTATCATATAAAATGATGGAGGATATATAGAGACCCACTATTAAATAGGGAACAAAAAAATAGGAGGAGTTTTCATTTGATGACTGTCCAATAATCAAGACATCCTATATTATAAAACCCCCCGAAGAATAGTTAACTTTAATACATAGGAGTAGTTCATGGAATGAATGATCCTTCACACCTTGAAAATTCATGATAACACCACTCCAGGAACTTCCCATGACATTTGACAATGTTAAAACCTATTCTACACTTTAAATCATGCATATAAATCCCAAATAGCTATAAGTCCTTCCTAGTGCTCCCGATGCCACACAAATGTCCTACAAACATCTACTTTGTCCCTAAAAAAAATACATGTGATCTAGAGAACAATAATAAGATCCCTACTTCAGAAAAGGGATAGGGATATTCAACCTCCTAGCCATAAAGTTGTTCATCCTCAAGCTCCACTTTCAATAACCACTAGGTCACAATGGTAACCACCAATAGCCACTTGGCGCACACATTTAAATCATAGTCTCATTCCTCCTCATAGAAATGTCTTCGAATCCAATACACATGTATCATATGATCTATCTCATAACATCTACCCCCTTTTAATTCAATAAATTATACTAACAAGACAATCTTTAAAGGATAAGTCGTCCCCAAGATCAATATCTTGTTAATGAACTATAGATTGGGAACCAATTCTCCCTATGATCCATGAAAAAAAATTCTATTTCCCAAAAAAATTCTAAATCAATAAATGAAACCTTTCTTATATTTCATCACATGATTCAGCCATGAATCATTTGATGAAATGGGGTTTCACCCAATAAATCAAGCAATGAAATATGATCACTCCTTTAATCATGGAAAAAATAGGATTACTCCCTAAAAAATAATACAAATAGGTTACTACCATAAATCACATGATGAAATGAGTTGTCACCCTGAAACACCTTATGAATATACAAGATTTGAATGAATGTTTAGATACATCCCCAAACAACTATGGGTAGAATCCATTCATTCGAATATAAAACGAATACCCCAAAATTATTATTCATGAGTCTCAACTAGATCATTTATTAATAACTAGTATATAAGAAGACCAAAAAGGTAATTAAATAAATCCATGCTTTCCACCCAATAAACACTCTAAGACTTGAAGAAATCTCTCACCATGTACTATAATATCATAATTATACCCAAACTTTCCATCAGTAAACATATAATAAGATGTTCTCAAAAGAACTAATGTAAAAAATATCTTTTGAAACTCTCAACAAATGTCACTTATTTAAAATTTGATCCACCAGCAAAATGTCTGTGTCCCAAGGAACATAGAAAATTATATTCCTCCAAATGATCCTGGTCATACCAATAATACCCCATAATCATATCCACTTCTCAAGATCTCATAAATATATGCATTGTGGAATTGATTATTTTTTAATAAAATAAACCATGATGCCTCAACTCAGGAGAAATTCATGAATTACCACATTAACGATATCCAAACTCATTGGTTATAGACACTGGTATGTAAGAATATATTTCCTTGCAATATATCTCATTAGAACCCATTGTTTCACTCCCAATAATATTTATATCCAATCACATAAACTCCAAATAAAATCACATCATCTAACATCCATACTTGGGAACATTCCATTTTCCCAATATAACTCAACAATTTATACAAAAGTGACATCACAATACCACAAACACATATATGTTAGATTATCCACATTCTCCAACAGATGTTTACTAAAAGCATATCAAATCGAGCACCCCAATCTCAAACTACCCATGGGTTTCTCCCCACCATTGGACACCCCTATCACTCATCAAGAAAAATGATTTTTTCCAATATGAATCATCAGTAAAACAATGGATTCTGTGACCTAAAAATGTTTTATTTCAATAAGTCATCGTTATGAGCTACGCTTGATACCTTATTAATTCTAGGGCACCTCATGAAACCTCTTCAAAAAAATATCGAACAACCTACACCAAACACCACGTCCTGAAGAATCTATCTATAGGTTTATAACCATTTAAAAACCACAAAAATCTCATTTTTATCCATTTGTGGGCCCTATATAGTCCCTTTAGAAACTCATATCCACCATAGTTCCCAACTCATCACAGTAGGAAAACCTAAAATTTCTTTTTCAATCAGATTGACCCATTTAGACCCATGTCATTTGAGAATACACAAAGGATCATCACACCACAGCTCAATTTTCATAAAATTAAAATCAAAATTTTCATATGAGTTGATCATCACAACATACTAAAGTCCTCATGGCCTAATGGTCAGTTCATCACCATTTACGAATACCTCACATCACACATCGATCGTACCCTAAGGCATTTACTTCCCAAATAGCCTACATGTGTTCATACCCTAGATCCACTATTTTCTAGAACTACCATGCCAAATCATCAAGGTTCAACACCCTAATACTATTCTAACCTAAAAATGGCATGTCACACCTTTCCATAATCCTTTAATTGTGAATAATTCATCATTACCATCCATAGCCATGATATTACTTCACACGATCTTGGAAGAATAAGGATTTCTAGGCCCCACCCGAACACACTAGACCATTATAAGGTAATAACACAAACAAGCCTCTAGGGACTAAAAAAATACATCAAATAATTTTTTATCGACACACTTGTATCATAAAAAATAACCTGTTATAAATTTCCATATGTTATCATGGCCTCACCTCAAAAGTGACATAACTCACCCAACGCTGTCTCAAAATACTATAGATTACCGCAAAAACATCTCATTGACATGTCTCATATTCCATATGAAGATAGTCGCATCAACACACCCTCTAATATTACTAATGTAAAGAAAATATTCTATTTTACTATCCTATAAACCATATATGTTAATAAAACTACACTCACATGTTACACAGTATTGTTGTATCACATTTAACATTTCATGATGATTCACAACAAATAATGTTTCTATAACAATTGTTTCAAACCATAAATTTCAATTCTCTCATGGATGTATTATATGAGTCAATCATCTAAAGTCATACACTATCAAAAAAATATCACAATACAATCCACCTTGTTAACCACAATCAGCCCAAAAGTTTCCCATCTAGCCAAAATAATCCCACTCACTGTATCATTTACAACAAGCCATGGGAATATCACTCATGGAATGTCCTAAAACATGATCACACGAAATCATTATATCACCAAAATACAAGAATAATTTACTCATGCTATACCAATTCTAGATCTAACCATATAATATCACATCAAAAACAAGATTATGCATCTAACAGATGATGAACTTTGAAATATAGAATAACCCATCCTAATAACTTTGGGAATAAATATACATACCACACAAGGTTCCTTCATTACCCCTCCAAAAAATTTCTAGCACTTCCCTTGAATCATTATCAGCATAAATAATCAACTACACTTCATGTGTTTAAGGAATCCTCAATCCTGGATAAGCCACTATCTTTGATTACTTGTATATACCACATATTCCACCAACACTGGTACAAAAAACCCAAATACTAAAACACAATTCTCTGATAGAATGTATCATGAGAAAAATATTAGAATAAAAAAGAAACTCACATCCCATTATACTACTCTATGGGAATCCTTAGCTCATTTTATTACTAAATAGGGGAAAAATAATGATCGTAAACATGTCTTACTACCCCAATCAGGCCCCATAACCCAATGATATCATGTAAAAGGTTGAACATAATATTCACTATCCACTCTTAAGTTAGGAATAAACCCAAAAGGGTTACATACAGTCAGAACATATCACCACTCCATCTCAAAGTCATCATTAATACCATAGTGACAATTAGCATAGTGGCCCACTATCCAATACAGCACACATCATATAGTTCTCACTACTCAAGCTCTCTCTAGTCCCAATTTCACATTCTAGAGATTAGTTCATGCATGATATTACCCACATTATAACACATTTGTATTTAAATAATAAATGACCAAAGTAAAGGAAATAAATAATGAGATAAAATCCCCATTTTTACCTACATCTAATTCCATAAAAAACTCAGAAGGCTGGTGCTACAAATATCCTTAACTACCAATATACGTGGGAAATATCATATACACACAATTCCATATCGTATGTATAATATTAACTATATCACACTTTTCTATTTCACGTTATAAATAAATTCATTTTTTGAGGAATTAGATTATTGAAATTTCAATTACAATTTATATATAAAATTATTTATAAGTTTCTATTGAAATTTTATTTATCTATTTTTAAATAAAAATACATATTCTTGATGTTGTTTTCAATATTTAACCTTTTTAATTTATCCAAAAAAATTTACAATTGATATTTTGTTAAATGAAATATCAATTAGAAGATATAGATTTAATTTATTTATATGTTGTATCTGGAATTTTATTATGTTGATTGCCCAAAATAATCATGTAAGGTGGTCTAATATCATGATTTTATATATTTATGAGATCAGTTATATAAGATTACATGATATAATTATATAGTAAAACACCATATAAATAGACATACACAAAGTAAATAACTGAACCTTATCCCAATCCATGTAACCGTCCACAGAAAATCACAAAAACTACCTCTGAAACCTATGTTCCAGATATGATTAATGAAAAAATGCAATGTTTCTGTACAATTAAATAGGTAAATTTCCATAAAACTTTAACCTAAAAATCATGTGTATCATCTAAGGGGAAATAAGTTAAACATAAATTAAAAACATAATAACCTGAATAACATCTTTAGAAACATGGAATTCCCTTGTACATGTGTTAGATACACTCAGGAATGTGATCCATGACTTATTTCCAAATTTTATTATCCTTCGTGTGCCTTAAACAAATAGATTGGAAAAAGGAATAGTTTTGATACTATTATATCCTACCCTTCATTGAGGATAATACTAATTTAACATTTTTTCAGAACTCATTTGAGAGCATGGTTGTTAATGTTTTCAAGGGAAATAGAGGTCTAAGGGGGAAATTGTTTGTTCGAGGTTTGAAATTTTTTGTTTTGTGGATATAAAACTAGGGCACATTGTTTGTCATAATAAGGCTTCCAAATCATAATTCATGATATATATAGGTGTATGGTCTATTTAATTATTCATGGGAGAATATGTTACCATGAAATCTCTATAGAAAAATAAAGTAGAATTTTTTATGGTTTTCCACACGGTTTGGTAAATATTCACACTAACCATGAAAAATTGTATATCTTAGATAGTGAGGTTATCCCTGTAGGTGCATGGTTTGAAAAAACATGAAACCTAAATATTCTATTCTTTAAAAAGAGAGTTTTTATGATTTTTAATAGAAAATTGTAATTTTCCCAAACCCCATTTTCTATGTAATTTTTTCCCTGGACTCCTCCCAATTTCATGAAACCACATTATTTTTTATTCATCATGAGGTTTATCTTCAGTTTCTACTTATTATAAAGTGATATTTTTTGTTTTGGAAATATTATGGTAAATATATTAACATATTACAACCTCTTTCATTTTTTCATTATCAATTTAACAATTTTTTGTTCAGGTATAAAATGATCTCTTTTGAACAATGTTTTCTTCTTTATTGATTTCTATCATTTCAAGATAAAATAGAGGATGATATTGGATGAGTTGACCTTCCTAAGACTGAGTTTGGTATTTTTCAAATTTTACTCATACTTAAACATGATATTATGTTTTTTGTGTTGAGTGGTATTTTTCTTATTTTCTAAGTGATGAACATAAATTTATTTAAATATTTTTTGAAATATCCCTATTTATAATTCTAAAATAAATGCATTAGAGTGTTTAAATAATGGGTTATCTCAAGTAGGACACCAATATATTGATTACCTCAGATTTTTTAAATAATGTTTTTAATAAATTTTTCATATAGAAATATCATATTTAAATGTTTTATGAACCCATATAATGATTGTTTCCCAGAGGGATTCACTTTCAAAGATTTTCCACATATTTTGGTTAGTTGTTATGGTAATCATTAATTCTCTCATTATAAAATATCCAGTTACATAAATGATATTACCTAATCTATAATTTGACACATTAGCTTCCTATGAGGAAGGAATGTCTAGAATTGGAACCTTATATTTATAATTTTGTGGGAATTCTAAATTTGGAATCGAAATTCATGGTAATGATTGATGGAAAATAAAAAGTTATGATTTATGGAATGAAATTATATTGTTAATTAGTTGACCAATCTATATAAAGGGTTTGTGGAAAATATAATTCGATATCATTTTTTCGAATCAATGTGTCCCTTGTACGTAAAAATGAAAAAAATGGTGGGTTTTTTAAATTGTTAAATATTAAGTGGTGATGATTGTAATTAGTAAAGAAATTATATCAATGTAGTTGATAATGTTGGCCAAAATGGAAACACCCCCATATGAAGTATTGAGAATAAAATAATTAAAACACCCTCTTGAGAGATTTTTAGATACTTATTTTGATAATTCCATCGTAGTATGTACTGATATACATATTATGAAAATGAAAACATAATCCATGTTCATTTATTATGAAAATTCCCTCATAGGTGGTCTTGAGATACTAAATAAATCATATTAATGGGTTCTTGTGATACTGTGCCTATAAAAATCAAGGTGACTTGGTAAGGAAAAACACAACACTAGCTGATGTAGGTATAGTAAATAAGGGTTATGGACTTAAGAATTAATAGTGGTATAGTATGATATTGGGTTCCACCATGGAGCCTAATAATTTGTAGTTATTTAGCTTCCATTTTATTTAAATTAATAAACTATTAAATTGTTGCACCTTAGATACACTCTTTTTAATAGTATAGTTATATTTTGGAATATCGTTGGTGGTGTCTTACTATGATTTACTTGGAACCTTATCAGGATTCCAGGGGAAAAGAGTACCTAGGATGATATCACCATCTGTTCGTAGGTATTGGTTTAGGGAAATATCCCATTTCATGATGAATTTTTGGAACGCATGTATATAGTATGGGTAATGGTAGCAGAATGACCTCATGACTATCTAGGGATGAGAATTTAGAATCAAATTTATTTTTATATTTTATATTTTTTGTGTATGATCTACATTGGGGGATATATTTTATAATGTATGACATGTTTATTTATTATCTCAGTTGATGTTGTATAATTTTACCCACACCTCTCTAGTTTTGATGTTTATCTTGGATGTTTTTATATGTTTGATATTGTTCCATTATAATTCAACTTTGAATGTAAGGGTATAGATTCCTTACTATAATAATATTCCCCATCACTACTAGTCATTTGGTATTGGTTTATAAGGAGGCTCTTCCGAGATTCTATCGCACCACTATTACAGGGAACTGATCGAGTGATGTCCAGTATAGGAAATTTCAATGTATTATTAGAGGACGTATTTTCATTATTTTACTATTTTGATAAAATTATATAAGAAAATATGATATTTTCTAGATGTGTTAATAAACTCATTCCTGAGATTAGCTAACAAATATATGGGTCTAAATCTATATTTTTAATAATGGAACTCATGGTTCTTCGAGTTAATTTTTTTTATTTTTGTTATTTCAACATGACTGAGACATATGATTTCAGATGGTATTAGATTATGGGATTTTTATTATTGATCGATATGGTATGTGGTCATGTGTGCATGAATCATTTTTGGAATGTGGGGATTCACAAGACATTAATCATTATAGGTTGCATGAATCTAGTATCGCTAGCATCATTGAATCTTACACAGAAAGTTCCATTGATCTCTTATTTTAAAATAATTTATTAGTTACATACATTAGGATGTTAATTAGTGTCTAATATGTTTTTTCCCATATTATACTTTGGTGAATCATACATGGCTAAATCCTTGGATCTCTTAATGTGAAGAAATATATAAATGGATTGTTAACTGATTATTTTGGTAAAACGATTTCCATTACAAAAATTATCATTAAGTGCCCTAAATATTATGTACATAAATATTACATCATTATAGATGTATATTAAATACATTTGGTGAAAAAAATTTCCTTAAAAACATAATTAATTATATTATTTTAAGAACAAATAAAAATGTATCATATTTAATGAAATATATTCAATATCTCTTATATTGTTCTTATCATATTGTAATCTTCTCAGTCATACCCTAATTAAAACCATTCATTATATCATAAAGAATGTAATCATAAGAAAGGGTGATTTAAAATTTTTAGTAAGGGAAAACATGAGATATTTCAATATATGATCATATATAAGAATACCCTAAGCCTATGGTTATAGGAATATGTGATTAATTGTTAAAAATCATATCCATAAATTCATTGATAATACGCATGATATAAGGATCTATAAGATCATAAGTCATGAATCACAAATGAATTAGAGATTATGTTCCCTGATTTGATATTTTATGTATAGTAACATGTCATAGATACTGGAATAAAATGTTTTATGTAACCATAATTATTTAAATATTATATCATGGATACCCACTAATACATTAATCACATGTTAGTATTTGGTTCACCACTAGTGAACTTGCTTTGCACATGGGATAACTTCTTATATACCCTATTTAGGTATTAGGGTAACCTAGGGTGTACCCTTTGATCACATAAATATTAATCGTTACCCAATTCAATGGAGTAATATAACTGACCATATAATTACATAATCATAATCAATTCATATGTATTCCACATAGTTATGAAAACATTTACCACATAATCAAAACATAACCCATGCAGATGAAAATATTTTTCATCAATATCTAATCATCATTATCATAAAACATAAAAAATATAAAAAAATTTATATCACTAGGTTATTTCCCCCGTTAATCATTCGTAACATGAATGGGTTTTTTATAGATGAAAATACATTTAAATGACCACTAGAAAATTTCATAAGAAAAATACCCTTTTCATTATTGAATAACTTATTTAAAATATAAAAAAATTTAGAATATAATGTGACAATTTTCTTTTAAAATATATGTAGGAACGTTTAAAGGATGCTTCAATGTAATGGTTTGTCATGATAGTGGTAATATATGTTCATGAGTTATAAGTTAAAATAAATAATGAATTTAATAAAATTAATAGAATATATCATTTAAAATTATTTATAGTAACTAAAAATGGGTAAAAATGACATTAATAAATCATTATAGTATCAAAATAGCATTATTAACAATATTTTAAAGGTAATATGTACATAGAAGAAAAAAATTCTCTCCTGAAGAGACAAATAATATCATTTTTCATTAGAAATATTCTTTCATAATTTTGAGTACATAGAGAGTGTAATATGAAATGAAAACATTCAATCTCCAAAAATAACCATTTTATTAGAAAATTAATGATATTTATTTGAAATAAATTTTATAATTTGATCATAATAAATTTAAACATGAACTCTTTTGATAAATAATGAAAATGTAACATAATATAGTTACCTCAATCATATCATGCATCATAAGAACTCTAACCTCATATATATTAAATTTAAATTTATTAAATTTATATAATACAACCATATTCGTACATATATTATCATACTTGGTTTAATTATAACATGATATAACATATTCATTAACAATAATTCATTATCATCATCACTTTAGCTGTTAACTTCTTCATTTTTCAGGTATGTTTCAATTTGTTAGTTATGGTTCTCAAATCATGATAAATCTTAAATAATATAATTTTTTTAATAATTATATAAAAATAAAATATGTTACTTATATACATATTTATAATATTTCATAAGAGAAAATAAAAAAATTATTGATATCATTCAAGGAGACGGTAGTCTGTACCTATTTATGAATGCGGTTTTCATTTTTTAATGAAAATGAAAATGGAAATAAAGATAAATTATATTTTATCCTTAAATAATAAAAATTAAATCCTAAATATAAAATATATTTATTATATCCATTATTATATCCATCAATTTGAGGTGGTGATGGAAAATTAATCATATCTTTATATGGAAGAGTTAATTCACCCTTTTGAGCGATTGACACATTAATTTACCATTTTATTAAATGACATGAAAAATGGTTGTTCCAAAATCATAATAACAACATAGTGTATTCATGACATGGTGTTAAATATGTTAGTATAGATATAATATATTTAGAGAATATATACGAATAAATAAACTATACGAGTCGGCAAATATGATTGCCTATCCTTTGAGAGACGTCATTTTACATGCACCTTAAGCAGTCACAGGTGGTATTAGGCTAATAACTCGATATGAAAAATGAAAGGAAGGAATATAGTAATTTTTTTTTGTATTTTATGGCCCAGAGCTAGGGATCAATGATTCTGAATAATGGATGTTATGGGGTTCCCTTTATAAGTTCTAGGATGCACAAAACTGCGAGTACTTAGAATATTTAAATAATATAAAGTCACATTCATTTGAATGTGAATCCAAATGGATGTGACTAATATTTAAAGGTAGGAAAAGGTCAAAATATAGTCAAAAAATATTATTTAAACATGTTTATGTAGAATGTTTACTCATATCTATTAGTTTAACCCATGGTAAACTTGTTTTAACATTAAATGTTGTAATAAATATTTACTATAATTGCTATTCCTTATGACAAAAAATGAAAATCTTATCATGTTTTTTTTGAGGTTTATATTCCAAGTATTTGATCCATTTTTTTCAAATTAATTTAGAATATGTTTATGAAATTAAATATTATACAGGTTCATAAAAAATAATAATGTTTTTTAGAAAAAATACATATTAAGCATAAAATTTGATTTAGGTGGGTTTATTACCTAGTAAAAAATATTCAGTTAATGTTACGTTTTTATTTAATAAATGATAAAAATATATGATTACTATCATTAATAAGTAGTTTTTATTTAATTTAGAAACATTAAAACATATTGTTTCCTTAAAAACTATTTTTTTGAAAAAATTACTTGTTTTAAATTAAATAAATTTTATTGTCATTAAACACCAATATATAACTAATAGATTAATAATTATTCATAAATTTTTAGAAAATTTCATTAAAATTAATTTTTAATATTGACCAATATATTTTTTTATTTAAAATTTCCAAATTTTTTTTCCAAAAATAGTTCTTTTAATCATGAAATAATTTTATTAAAAATTGAATGATTGTTCGACAAGGGTTTATATAGAAAATTAAGGAATATATATATATATATATATATCATAATGGTTTTTAATTTTATTCATTCCCACTATTTGAATTAAAAGGATTAAAATTTCAAAATATACTGCGGTAATATATCATGGTTCATTCAGACTGAGGGATGCATGTAAAATAAGTTATCGAATACCTAAAATTTATTTCAAAGGAAAACATATAAAAAAATATTTTGTTAAACTATAAACCCCATAAAATAGAATCCATCTTTTTAATTCTATCATGTTTATGCAATAAAATGAGGATACATTTTCTTCATCATATCCTCTAGTTCCCATGTTGTTTCCTTGAATTTATGATTCTCTTAAATTATATTAACCTGTTGAGTAATCCTATTCCATAGAAAATATCTTTTATAATAAAATAAATAAATTTTTTATTCATAATATTAAATATAATCCTCAATTGTAATATCCTCCGAGTTAAATACATGTTAAATACAAGGCTTGTACCTCCTTAAAAAAAGATAAATATAACCCATCATGATCTTGATGAGATATGAAAAGTTACAGGAAAAATATATATTTCATTGAATTTGAAAAAATTATTAACTCAAAACCAGGGTAATTGATATTATTTCGGGAAATTTTATGATTTTGGACTTCATTGTAAATTTAATATAATATTAATTTTTATGGGATAATTCAATTTTTGAATTTGTGAAGAATCCATAAATTAATTTTTGGATAATTGAAATTAATTTTTTAGAAGGAACCCCATTTTGTTTAAAAAATGCGTTAGATCAATTTTGATTCAACTTTTAAAAGTCCATACATATAATTTTGATATATAGGTGTTTTATTAAATTATGAGGTTAAATTTAAAATTGAATTCTTTAATGTTTGGCATCGGGTTTTTTGAATTGATTTATTGATGTCAATCCAAGAATTAATTTTTTAGATCTCAAAGATGATATTATTATTTTTGAATTTAAAATATTGGATGAATTTTAAAAAAAACTAATTTTTCTTTTTAATAGTTTTATTAATTATAATAAATCAATATATCAAGTACAATAAAATTATGTTGAATATCATTTTAAATAGAATATTTCAAAATATGGATTAAATTTTTTTTGTGATTATTTTATGATTGAATCAATTAATGTTTTTTGAATATTTTCTTATTTATTCATTTTATAAAGGAAAAAAATAATTTGAAAAGGTATTTTATTTTGTCAAAGGCTAATTTTTATATTATTTTAATTATTTTAATTTTTTAAAATATTTTTGTGAAAGACCTAACATTAAATAAAATAGGTTATTTGGAGATTTTTATAGTGGAAGTAGGAATTTTAATGAGTAAAGGATTGCCATAGTTTCCTTGATGGTCAACTGTTTAGTAGGTTTCCCCTAAAAATAGAAAAAATCTCACAAAGTGATAGAGTCTATGTGGTGAAACCTGGCCAACCATAATATATCCTCCATTGATCTCACCCTGTGGGTTTCAAGTACATTAACTGCACTACTACAATTCACGCAAAGGGATGAAGTTACTATTTAACTTCTATTTAATCAACTTTATCTTTTTAAAATCATACACATGAATTTTATTTGATGACCATCATATCACTTTTCCAATTTGGAAAGGCCTGTATCTTTCAATAATGATCAAAATCAACAATATAAATCCCTAAATCCACCACTTCTTAGAAAGTGTAAGTTACTATGTGGTGATACATGGCCATCTAAAATATTACCTCTAATGACTACACCCCTTGGAAATCGTATGCACCTACGGCCCCATTCTAAATCCCACAGTGGGAAAATGTAAAAATATAGCTTTGAAGCAATTAACATTACCCTTCCCCTTCCTCCAATCAACTGTATCAAACCCAACATCACCGTACATCCCTATTTGGGTTTCAATGGGTCATTGAAATATATTTCCCCACTTTTTGGAGATAGAAATCAAATCAAAACTCATCAGACAAAGACCATATTGAGGAATCACTGAACGAAGGAAAACTATAAAGTATTGACTTGAGTTTATGTTTGTAGTTGACACCACAAGTGTTTTTTTAAAAAAATACACAACCCTTATATTAATATTTATATGTTCAACATTTCATCAAATTTTATAGTGGGAATACCAAATTAAAAGTGAAAATGTATTACTCAGATTAAACCTTGACTTACTGAAGATGAATACCAATTTCAAGATGTGGCTCAAACTGAGGTAAATTACAGAGCCCAAATCAAGATTATGATCTGAAGACTGATGTAGATCATTAATTTTTTATTGGTGTGATAATGTCCAAGATTTATTAGTTAAAGAATAAATCAATTGGGTATTTCTGTTTAGAAACAAAGAAGAATATAAATTGGGAGATCCACAATGTTTGACCACAATCAATATTATGTTACTTTTGTGTTTGTTGAGTTCTTTGAGTAGGTATGAAGATGGGGTAGACCTTATTATTCACCAAAGAACTAGTAGTGAATTCAGGTTATTTTAGTCCCTTCTCTATGATATAATCACTCAATGAAATTTCACCCATATTCTAGGCTAGCTCTAAACAAGAGACATTAAAAAAATAATTCACGAAGCCCTCATGCCCCAAACTATATCACTGCATGAATTTCCAAGATGTTGGCCTCCAGAAAACCTACGAAAAGACCATTACAATAATGTTGTCTTCATATTCCCCAAATGGTCTATAATGAAAAATGTTGGAATTTCTCATAACCCAATTAACATACTATAAAATAATGATTTCAAATGTCAGCATGTAAGTAATACTGGGATAGATACTAAATGTTCTCAACATCAAAACAATATAGGGAGAAAATCGAAGAAATACATTGGCATCAATATATGTATTCCACGATCATTTACACCAATAGAGATTCATCCCAAATAAAGAGAAAATCCATATAAATATTGAATGTTTTTGTAATATAATAGTTTATATATTCTCATTAAAGCCTTTGGAGATTCATTGTAGGATCTGGCTAGGATCAACTATGAATTCTATGTTGAAAAAAATTTGAAAATGAAGTAAATGACCAAATTTTTTTAGAAATATATAATTCATAATGATTATGATCACAACCTTCATGAACCCCTTCCACAAAACCAAGTTAAATTTTATTGATAATTGGAATTAATGTTCTCAAAATTTTTCTCTTTATAGTTCCTTGTTTGATGAAATAGGTGAATCAATTCATTCTAACAATGATCAAAGGCACTAAGCCCAAATTTTTTGAGTCTTTACTAAAGTTATATGTAGGCATATATCTACTCCAACTGAAACACCTTTTTATTACATCAAATCCTAGAACATACATAATCTTCATCACCTTAATTTAATTAGATGTTCACTAAATCCATGTTACATCAACTCAGTTTTTCAAGGATCATTCCTGAGGTACTACGATGATTGGTCATGGTAAGAGATCAATTTAATAGGAATGATTTGAGTACACTGATATAGAGAAATCTTGACCATTAAAATGTGAACATGTGTGCAATCTTTGGAGTGGGAATTAAGCGACACACTGAAACAACAGAAAAATATCGAAGTCTGATAAAGGGATTGAATGAACCCATGATGCTCATGGGGGGAATTCATAAGTGCATCAAATAACTCCAAGAATTATTATATAATTAATGAAAATTTCTCTTGAAGAAGAGGCAACATCTATGATCATCTAAACCTGGATGTTGTTTCATAATTTTTCATAGTTTCATTTCATTTTATTTAACAATAATTATATATTTATGAAAATCAATACCCTTAGTTGTTGAGCCAGGGAGGTTCCCCTTACCCTCTTAAAATGATTTTTGATAATTAATTAATTTATCTCATGTTAAAATATCTCTCTATTTATTAAAACTATTTGGATATTAGGGGATTAATGTAATTGTACAAATTTTGAGTTTATCATCAAAATTTCTCAAGATGGCATACTTAGACCACATAGACTCTATTCACTACATATGATTGGAAATAGGTTGTCATTCTAATTATTATTGTAGATCTCCAATCACTGGGATAAGAGATGTTATATGTTGTAATTATTATTCTATCACTCTAACTGAGATGATAAGACTTGGAGAGGGTGATTAGTGAGGTTAAATACAATCTTAGGGAGAACATGTGAATTCAATTTGAATAATGATTTGACAACAATGGTATAATTATTTATGAGGATACCCCAATATCTTTAAATTGATTCTAAAACCAATTTAAATAAAAACCAATCTTACTAATTAATTATAAATAAAACCCATAAAACCAAAGAGAAACGCACACATAACACCTCCATATGTCATAGATAACCCAATTTAACAATTAATAAATTCATTTTGGTTTAGTAAATGGTTTATTTAAGGGACCCATGAATCCCCCCCATATCAAACATGTTTTTTAGTGTGGCTAGATTTTTTTTAAAAAAAATCTCTAAAATGATTTTAACAAATGAAAATATCCAGATCATCACACATCATTAGTTTAGATCCAGAGATATAGTGAACTATTTTGGTGAGAATAATAATCATAAAATGAATGTAATAAGATGATATGTAATTTTTCACAATTCTTTTGAAAGGATCCCCATACTCAACTTCTTCCACCACCAGAATAAATTTAGGGAGTGATAACATTGAAAAAAACAATATAAAATTGAATAATACTTTGATATAACTTTATGAACCTAATTTTAATAATGATTATCAATTTAAGAAACAAAATAATCAACAATAATTTTGAATGAAGAACCAGTATTATGAAACTCTTTCCAATGATTTATTTCATGGTGGGAGAGGATCCTTACCTATATCATAGAAAACTTTATAATGTATTTTGTAATATTAATCCCAAAGGACATTAAAAAATGGGACAGTTAGAATGTCTACAACATCTCTATTTAATTATAATCAACATGATGGATCTATAACCTCCGACCTAAGTAAATCACTACTTGGGAAGGATTACTAAAGGTATTCCACTTGATGTACTTCCTTACATCATGGAGAAATTAGATATGGAAGGAGAGAAATGTTATTAAACAAGTATGTGGAGAAACTCAATATGGGATCTAGGTGAGATTTAATGATTTTATTACCTTATTCAAAGATCATCCTTTTAATGATAACTTTTAATGGTATTCTTTTATACAAGATTGATGGGTAATTACCAAAATTTTATAGATGTTTCTTATAGAGGAGAATTAATTGAAAAACCACCTATTAATGATAGAGCGACAATAGAGAGTTTATAATATAATTAATATAAAGAAATGTAAATGTGGTAAAATATTATTATTCCTCATTAAAGGAAAATAAAATTGAAGATGTACCCATTCTTGTGTGGAATATAACTTTAACATGGTATGGAAAGCATCATCTCCCACACCTCAAAGATTCCTCTAGTTATGTTACTCAAAAGAACACTACAATGATAGATACCCTCAAGTCCAAGGAACAATTTTTTTGATTCTCTATATTATAAATAGTTCTAATATAATAATAAAACCATAAAGGATATATGGAATATTATAATTCATTATTTAGAGCTATGAACCAAAAACCTGTAAAGAGAACCATTCCAGAAAAGTTTTCAACCGTTCCTTTAACCACCACACTTCCAAAGGGGAAGAAATAAATTATTTTAAACACACTAGTAGAAGATAAAAAATACCCACCATGATGGAATTTCTTATATATATGTTCTGTAATTCCACATTGATCATAAAATTAACTTCAATGATTCTAAAGGATCTATAAGGACAATACAACTAGATTACAAATACCATCCCCAAATTGATAAATCAGGACATAGGAATGATTATAGCTCAATGGACTCACATCTCAAATGGAAATGATAGTTATATGTAATTAATGAGTTGAAATTATAGGGGAAGTAGCAAGGAATCACCACACCAAGAGGTTGCTGGATGTGATCAACCAACTATCTTAGATGAATATTCCATTGAAAAAGTAGATGATTCTCTAATAGAAATAACCAATGAGATGAATTAAAAAGGGAAATAAAAAATGGAGGATCCAAATATGATATAACCATAATTACCTATAAAATCTAAGACACCCAAAAGAACTATTGAAGACACACTATGACAAGAGATTCTGGAAATACTCAAGAAGTTAGAGAACCACATTCTCCTATTCAAGGTCATAGACTAAATTTAAAGGTATGCAAATTTTTTAAATGAAATGTGCACTAAGAGGAGGTGACTTCATGGTAAAAGTAAGTAAACCCTAGTTTAATGTTTTTCTATATTTTTAACCGACAAATACCATTGAAATTCAAATATCTAGTTATCTTATATATTCCATGAACTATTAGTCATATTAATATCTCTATTCATTTTTTATTATTTAAGAGCATCAATTAATGTAATTTATTACTCCATATATTCATCAATAATTATTATAGAACTGAAACACAGTCAAGTCAATGTGAATCATTCCATGAAAACAATTTTATAGCAATTATATGTTATAGGGGATGTTTTGGTAAGTGTATATTGGTTTTCCCTCTACTAAATTCTTTATTATGGAGATGGAGGGAGGAAAATAAAAATCTAAATACCCCATCTTCTAAATAAGTTAATTCCCCAAGACCACACATACCACAATAAAATTAAATAAAGGAAATCATTCCATGAATTGTTTGAAGAAAATTTAGAATTTTACATCCATAACTCAAGGAAATATTGAAAATAGAAAAATTTATTTTTTAATTAATTTTTTTAAATACCCTATACTTCTAAAATGAAAATTGAAATGATTTATTAAACATTAAAATTAGGATATTCTTTGGAGATAGGGGATCTGTATAGATAATTTGTCATTAACATTGATATTAATTTGGAAACAATTTTACTTTTTTATTTTTTTGAATAAATAAACAAATTTTATATTAAGGAGTTACTCAAATCTACAACTAATTATTTTTCCTTTCATATGTAGGTTTCCAATATGGATAAATCCAACCTAAAATCATATTAGGAAAACCCACATGAATTGGATCTTATTTATCTTCCATAAAACATAAAATATTATATATAAAAGTAAAATTATAAACATCCTGTAATAATTTCAAATAATTTATGGAAAAATCAAGAGTATCAAATATTATAGATTTTGAAACAAATATCAATATCCATTTTATATACCCAAGGTGACATCCCATGGATTATACCTACCAATATTTTCACAAGTATATTACCTGATAATGTCTCCATAATATTGTGGATGTCCCACAAAAACCATTATATGAACATATTAGAAGTAGTGAAAATGGTAGAAGAATGATTTTTTAGGATCTATAATAGTTTACCCAATCTCAGACTACTAATGGGTGAGTCCCATTGAAATTTTCATGAAGAAAACTAGATATGAAATTTTATAAAATGGAAAATAATGAACTAGTTCATAAAAATACATAATTGATGTAGAGTTTTCATTTAATACAAGATATTGAACCACGTGACCCACAAAGACTACATCACCTTTACCATTATAGACTAAATGATAGAAATGCTATCAGGGAAGGGTCACTATTGTTTCCTTTATATATTATCTAGGTTCATCCAAGTTCTCATTACTCCATTAGAATAATACAAGGCCACCTTATCATGTCCCTTCAGTACGTTTCCTTACCATAGGATGTTTTTTGTCATTTCTAATGCTCTAGGTACCCTTCACTATTGAATATAAAGTATCTTATTAGACTTGATTGGAAGTTACATGGAGAAAGTTTTTAAGGAATTTAATATCAATTGAACATGTATTAAAATCTATTTTGAGATTCTATAAATGTAACAACCCAATCATTCACAATACGCTTCTTTTTAAATAATTTAAGTAGTTGGAAGTAAATGCAACACTAAGTTCGAGTGCACACCAAATAGCCATTTAGAGAGTGGTTTTGAATAGTATTATCCACATTTTGGATTTTACATATTCCATATAACTTTAATATTCATCTAATATGAATTTTAGACATTAAATAATAAATAATTCAATTATTCAAATAAAATAAGTTTTTTAAAAAAATTATAGTTTTACTACATTTTAATGGAGAATCCTACTTAAATAGTAAATTTGATATATTTATATAATCTATTTGACCAAATGATATTCTTCTTTATATGAGGGACACATAAATTTATTTTGGTCAAATTTTTAGTGTTTTCCTAAAAAACATTCAAATATTAATGAATAGTGAAAATACTATATTTAAATTCCAAACCACTTTTCCATATATTTTTTTATATTGATACTTTATCCTTTTAGTTGGTGTTAATATATAAGAATATTATTTTTTCGCATTTAATATAATATATGTCATTAGATGTAATTTCCCATTGAAAATTGATATAAACATGTATCCATATTTTGATGGTTTTTAATTTTAAAAACTCATTTCCTCCTTTTGACAATGGGGATTAATTTTACATTATTTACTATAATTTTTTTTGTTTTGAATTTATAAAAATGCATTCCATATTTGGAATAAGTCGGCCCAAATTATGAAAACAGGTACGTTTTATTTTTGTACATTATGAATAGTAACATCAGTAATTATTTTTATTTACCATGGTTAAAAAAACTAGGTCAATAATTGTAAAAACAACATTATAATAATATAAATTATCCTAACACGTGACATAATCTTATTGAATGGATCAGAGGTGACCAATAAAATCCCTATGACAATTTTTTGGCTTTTGGGTGCCACTTGGGTGTGATAATGAGATTTTATAATAATTAATTTAATTTGAAGGGAAATATAATATAAACTTGTAACTTTTTAGTAAAACAATTTTAATATGAGGATATATAATTGATCTCTTTTACTATACATATTCATTATAAAGATAAATATATTTATTAAAACTTGGTATTTTATTTATAATTTTTTGACATTAAATAGATAAATTTATTTATGAAAAAATATTGAGATAATGATTACATTATAAAATAATGATTAAAAAAAGATATTATAAATATTAAGAAAAATGTTATTTTATATTTTTGATGCCATAAAATATTTTTATTGGATAAAATTGACATTTTATGGATGATTTAAATCTTTTTTATACGTAATAATGTTTTAATTAATTAAAAAAATCAATTACTAAATTGTATAAAAATTTATATAAATGAGTTAAAAAAACACTATTTTATTAAATGATGTAATACTAATAAAAATATAGGATTTGTAAAAAAATAATTAGATATTGTTAAAAAAAAATTAATTACCCACATGAGGTTTTCCTTGAATTTTATTGAATATAAATATACTATATTGTATAAAAATACAGGAATATACGGTAAGAGTTATTTTATTTAACTAAGGGTTATATCAAAATGATATGGTTCAATATGTGACCTAAACTTGTCTATATCCCATTGTATGATCGGATTTAAACCCATACAAAACTTATCCTATAAATAAAACAATTTTTAGCTATTAAAAACCCAAAATAAATTTTTAATAAATTAATATTTCAAGCTTTTCTAAAAATGCCTCTCACCTCCATTATAAAAGGTAACTTCTCCTTCTCTTTAATTTATCCCTAAAAATCCCCTTGGCTCTAACAAAACCTAAAAAATTATACTCCAAACATCTATAAATTAATCCTAGTTTCCACACATTGTACATAAGTCCAACATATGTAGTCCTTTTATGTAAATATAAAGGAGATACCCAAAAAGAGGTAATCATTTTATCATACTATTTCAATGTTCATTCTTCTTATAAATCCATTTACAAATTTTTAACCATAATAAAATAGTTTCTCTAGAATATAATATATTTTGAGATTTTTCTATGATTATTGGACAACAATATTCCTTCCTTTACCAATCTGATGAAAATAAATATCACCATGCCTGTGTTTGTGCGACTTACTTTCACCATGCCATTGTCTAAACTATTTTTAATATATACTTTATTTTGACAGGTATAATGACAAATAAAAATTACATAAATAATAAATATAACATGATATTATTTCTTTAAAATTCACATTACATGCAATTCAATTCCATTTAATCATTATGGAAGTCAAACCATCACTCATACATACATATGACTTACCTTCTCCACAAAGCAATTAGATTAATCTTCCTTATTTAGCATCGATGAATGATTAGAAAAATATATATTTAAAATAAGTATTAAATATAGGAAATAATAATTATATATGAATAATATATATATATATGTGTGTGTGTGTGTGTGTGTGTGTGTCTGTGTCTATGTGTGTTCATATATGTCAATCACTTACTTCCACTCAATGTGATAAGAAAATGGAAACATCATTCATGCATACGTATGACCTACTGTCTCCATGAATAGAGTATTCTATATCATATATCTATCTATAATATATTTTTATATTTTAAATAGATTTGATATATAAATCATGTTATCCTGATCTATGTAATATGATAATAAATATCAAGTCAAAACACATGTGATAAAGAGAGAGATTATTACCAAAATTGTTGCATTTACATGGAATTATTAATAATTGTGTAATATAAAGTCATAAACCAGTAATATATGATATCAAAAATATTATTATGATTCTACTACAAGTTAATAATATATTAATAAATATTTTACATTATTTTTGAACTAATATTGAGAATATCAGACTTGAGGTAATGGTTTATTTCGCAATCTCATTATTATCTGAGATTGTTTAAATGTATGTATCCAATGGGACATATATATCATCCACTTACATATTTGATATAGATTTATTTCAAAATAATATTTCAATACCTACACTATTTTTTATTGTAATATATATTCATGTTTTACTTTTTTATGAATTTTTTTGAATGGAATTATTCTACCATATTCAAAACGAGGTACGATATGACGTTTTCGACAAATTATGGAAAGAATGTTTTTTAACATACACGTAGTGAGAAGATAATATCTTATGTTATGACACATCATGATTTTTATGATTACATTACAATATTACTATTTTATATTAATATTAAATATTTTCTTTTGTAATTACGCTAGCTTTCAAATGTTTCCAAATTAGAAAATGGGATATTTCTAAAAGATTTTTAATGATTTTACAAGATCACTTTCATCTATGCAAACATAATTTGTTAGATTGTATTCATAATTATGGTTAATATATTACAATACAGTATTATATATAGTATTTAATGTTTTAAATTATGTTTGACAGTGGATTTGAAATTTTGATATCATTTAAAGATTACAGTTTATGTATTGACCTTTCATATGATGATATGAATGTTTATTTTGGTTAGGTTTTAGCCCTTTTATGAGTGGAAGGAAGTAGAATTTGTGTGTATTGGGTGGGGCCCTCTATATCCCCTAGATGAATATGTAGGTCTCATGAGACAATTATGTTAGGGTTTTTTTTAATGTCTTACCCAATTATGTATGGTGTCTTGGATGAGGCCTTAACGGTGTGTTTAAAATGTCCTATAAATGTACTCCCTCATAATCAGTATAGTTATTAAATGTGATTATTAGAATAGTAGAATATCCATGTGCACATTTATATGGTATTGTTTGATTTAATCATTCCATATCATGTTCACGATTTTATTTAAAAGTCAGATGTTTTTAATAGAAATTTTTCTTTAAAAATGTATGCTTATTTATGATAGCATCTGGTAAATTATTTAGCCTTATAGAGTATATGTAATCATCCTATTCTTATGTTTCATTTTACCCTGGAGGATAAGATATACATTATTAATTACTTATAGGGATTAGGAAAGAGGATAATAATTTTATCAAATTAGTTTTTATAACATCTTTCATTTCAATATGGAATGTTAAAATGTTTCTTTGTATGCAATTTTTATATGGTTACAAAACTAATTTCTATTTCAGGATTATTATTTTTTGTGATCATGAAAATGTAATAATAATGTATCTACTTTATGAAATTGAGGTTGAGGCATTATAGTCGGTATTAGTGTAATTTTAGTACAATCCTTGCAATATAGATTTAAGAAAACCTGGAAAGGGGAACATTACCCTAAGATTGACTTTAAGGATAAGTATAGAAGAACATACTAGAATTATTGTAAGGTGAAGATTGTGTGTGTATTCCTGGAAATACAACCCTATTTGGATAATACCATTGGACATGGTCCTATAATAGATATACATAGGGTGAAAACTCTGACAGGTTATTTAATTCCTGAGTCAGGTAACATGGTACTCAACAATAGACCATAATACACACCTGGATTAACACTCCCGTGGGATATTCTTAGGATCAATCAAATTTTCATTACAAATAGTTATAAATGATTTATGAGTAAATATGTCCCCAAAGAAACTGTTTTTATGATTAAGTGACTAGATACATTTCAATATTCATGTTATCTTTTGCATTTTCCTAATTTTTGGATTATAAATTATTATATGATCTCACCATGTATATGAAATCATTTAGAAATTGAACCCAATAAAAGGAATATAGATTTTACCAATGCACAAGATCCAAAGAGTAAAACGAATTATATCATTCATGGACATAAGTAGACCTTTCAAAGGGAAATAGTCTGCCATGTATTCTAATCATATGAGGAAATATCATTATGTGTTAATAAGATAAGTAAATAATTCTATGTGTCCTTTGGCATTGAAGGGAAGAAAGAGAAGAAGAGGATGGAATAGAAAAAAGGATACAAAAAGGGAAATAAGGATTTTCCCACATGTGAAAATTTTGTAATGAATCATCTTGGTAAATTATTGAAGGGAATGTGAGTTTTTTATAATTATGGAGAAAATAGACACAAAGTTCATGATTGAAAGGGTTAGAAGATGGTATCCAATGTACAATTTTTTTATCTACAAGGAGATGAGACACTATGGGAGTGAATGTTCGAATCAACAAAGGAATATACATTAGATGATGCTATTTGATAGTGATCAGGTCATGTTACTACCACATATGAATAGGAATTAGTAATATGCCTATTCAAGAATATATTCATTTAGATTAGGAATATATACTGGTTATAAAAATTATTGAGTATATATGGAATGAACTGCAATACTATTTCGTTAAGGATATTAGATTGTATGGTACCAAGTAATGTGATATAGATTCAAGTTAATTTTTTTGAAAAATATATGGTTTGGGGAAATATAACTCTTAGTATGTTTCTGATACTGAGATAATGATTATATAATAAGAGATAATTCATTTGGGTAAAGTAGCTTGGATGTTATTTCAATCTTTATAATTGATTAATGGTCTCTTTGGGAAATAGTTTACACCATCATTATTATGAATTTTCAACATTTATGTATTTAGAGTCGATATAACATATTCTATCTTTTGAAAAAGTAATAAGGAATAAAGAACCTATTCAATAATGGTTTTCGATACTTCATGCTATTACCAAGTCTTAGGAGAATACATGATGAAGGTAATGACATGTATGTTATGTGACCTTACTTATAAATTTTGGGACTATGAGTATGGATATAAGTATTTTTGATAAGACTAATGTTTGGACTTAATTATTTTGGAAATTGGATACTATTTATTAACGATTAAAAATTTAAAAAGAAGTTTTATTTGAATGTTATAATTTTATGAAAAGGAAAACCCATAGGTCATGAGACAACCTATCACGTACGGCAAGGTCGTGAGACTTGAACCCACAACCAATGGGTGAAATGGGTGAATTACCAACCACTAGCCTATGTGATGTCTTAGTTTGTATAACATAGTTTTCTTTGGTACTATAGATGAAGTATACATTCATTTTTGTATCCATATTTGATAACAATAAATAAAATATTTTTTAGTTGTATTATCTTTTGAAGAGAAATATGATTTTGTGGTAGGATTAGTTAAAGGACAAAACTATACATTTTAATTATGTATGATTACTTGTGATATTATTCTATGAAGTACATTAATTCCAAAACACTTGAGAAAATATCATAAAATAAACAAAATATTTATAGTAAATTTTTTTGCGATGAATCAAATAGACTCTTAGATAATCATAGATTCATAGCTTTCTATTAGTTAATATTCTCTTAGAAATGTTCTCTATCACTCTCAATCAGAACATGAGGGTTACATTTTCTTCAATGTCAATGGTTTCCATTATTTGCCCCTAGAAACTGTTATTTCTGGTAACCTTCATACTTTGGTTTATTTATTTTAAAATAGAGGTCTTATTAATCCATTTATTGTTGTGGTCTTTCAAAAAAGATATTTTGAAATTTCAAACCCATAGTTTTCAATCCTGTGTTTAAATTGTGAGGAATAAATTTTTTGATGGAAGGGGGAAGGTTACACCCAAGTCATCTATGGTACAATTCTTTTTTTATAATTCAAATATCATACACTACACAAAACACTGAGTTCGAGCACACCACGACTAGCCAATTAAAGTGATGTTATGAATATTATTAACAAAATTTTGAATTTTTTATATTCCATATAATTTTAATACTCCACCCATTTTTTAAGAATTATATAATATCAAATTCAATTTCTCAGATAAGATAAGTATTTTTAAAAAAATGGAGTTTTATCACCACTTAATGGAGAAACATGTTAAATAAAATATTTAAAACTTTTATGTTTTCCATTTAAAAAAATTAAATTATTATTTTGAATATGGAAAAAAAATTCTTTGGAAAAATTTTCAAGGTTTTCTAGAAAACATTCAAATTTTAATGAATAATGGGATATATTGCATTTTAATTCAAAACTATTTTTTCATCTAATTTGTTTATTTTAGTAGATTGTAATTTAATTTTGTTATAAAGTACAATTAGATTATGTTTCTTTAATTTAACATAATATATGTCATTGTAGGTAATTTCATATTTAAATTTGATATAAACATGAATCAATCATTTGATGGTTTTTACTTCCAAAAACCTATTTTCTCATTTTGACTACGAGGATTAATTTTAAATTAATTAATCAATTTTTGAGTTTTTAATTTACAAACAAGGACTAAAATTTGGGAATTAGATGTTTTATATTATTTAAATAAACACTTTTAATTTTTGTACATTATAAATATCATTGTCAGTAATTATTTTTATTTACTATGTTTAAAGGGTAAATTAGGTGAATAAGGGTAAAAGTAAAATTGTAATAATATAAAACTACCCAAACACATGTACTAACCATATTTGATGAGTAATAGGAGACAAAAAAAATATGTAGGCCTATTTTTTTCTTTTCTATGTCACATGGGTTTGATAATGACATGTTATAATAATTAATTAAATGTAAAGAAAAATATAACATAAACATGTATCTTTTTATTTAACAAAATTAATGTGGGGATATATAACTGGTATGTTTGACTATAAATATCAATTATAAATCTAGAAAAATTTCCTAATTCTTGTTATTTTAATTATAAATTTTTGTATTTAAAGAAATAAATATAAATATGAAATAATAATGATGCAATGACTACCTTATTAATGATTGATAGAAATAAATGATATTATAAATATTAAAATAAAAGTAATTTGATATTTTCAATGACATAAATTAATATAAAGTATTATATTGAATTTTAAATGATTATTTAATTCGTTTTTATCTAATTAATTTTGTTTTTTTGACTTTATCAAAAAACAATAACTAAATTGTGTCAAAATTGGCATAAATAAGTTTTTAAAATAAAAACTATTTTATTAAATTTTATAATTGTCATAAAAATATAATATTTGGATAACTAAAATACATAGTCCTAAAAATGTCATTAAGGATACACTTGAGTTTCTCTTGGAATTTATAGAAACTATATTAACCATATTTTATAAAAATACAAGAAGACATAGTAAGAGTTAACTTATTTAACTAAGGGATTAATCCAAAAGATAAGGTTAAGATTGATACCTAAACATATGTAAAACCTACTGGTGGTGAGATAGTCAAAACCTTGTTATCTAATCCTAGATGTAAATCCATTATTATCTATTAGAAAATGAAAAAAAAAATTATTTTAAATTATTATTTCAATCTTTTCCTAAAATGCCCATCACCCCTATTATAAAGGGAAACATATACATCTCATTAATTCCCTCATCCAAATCCATTTAGAATAGATAAACCTTTCCCAATAATTCTACCAATATCATTTAATTCATCATATAGGAAAAACATTGGTAAAAAATCCATTTAATGGAGTCCTTTTGAGAAAATAAAAAGAAGATACATCAAAAAAGGTAATCATTTTATCAGTCACTATCAAAGTTATTTTTTCTTATTATTCCATTTACTAAGTTTTTAACAAACTAAAATAATAAATACCAAAGGGGACTTATGCGCTTGGTTTTCCCCCTTGTTGCCACTGCCTACTTCACCTCATGATGGCGCGGCGATCCTCCTTGCACTCAGTGAGATGTGGCGGCGGATCTCTTTTGGTGTTATTATCAGGATCAGATGCTTCTTCCCATTGTTAGCCGGTTCTTCTCCAGAATCCTCATAGCTGGATAGGGTTTCTTTGGTGGCGCGGTGTGGCCAAGATTTAACCCGAAGTCTGTCTTCGCATCTCTGGTGGGTGCGCAGGGTGGTTCGCCACATCCCTTTGAGTTTTCTCTTTGGTGGCGACAAGATCTGGCCACAACGGGACCTCCTTCAGGAATTTCGGTGTTTTCTGATTTCATTTTTTGCAATAATTGTTGTTTCATATGCTTTTTTTATGCTGCGTGATGCTTCCCATTGAAGGCCTTCTGGAAATCTGTGCATCTTGAGTTTGTTGTTTCTTGATTTCATTTTGGAGTCTCGGTTTGGGTTGAATTTCAACGGTTGATTTTTCTCCTCTGGGAGTCGGCGATTCAAAGCTTGTTGACTTCAAATTTCTGATCTGGTGTCCTTCTTTATTTGATTTTGGTTTTCTAGGTTTTTCAATCATGAAGATATCATGTTGGTCTTTGAGAAGAACGTGCGATGGTGTTATAGTGGTGATTTTTTGAGGAAGTAGTGGTGATTTTTATGAAGCCGTGATATTTTTTTTTGAGAAAGCAGTGGTGATTTTTATGAAGAAGTGGATAAATATGGTGTTGGGAAGACGTGATGGTGATAGACAGTGCTATGATATTTGGCCGGTGAGTGACGATGCGGTTAGGTATTCCTCTATGGTGGATTTCTCGGGCGGCACGCTTTGCCCTGAATTCCAATTTTTTTATTTGAATTTAAGTTTTGAATGTGGATTTTGGATTCAGGTTTGTGGGAATGGTGTTTTATTTGTGTAATTTATGGGTTGTATTTTAGTTTTTGTAATGTTCTCACTTCTCCAAAAGTTAATTTTATTTATAAAATGAAAAAAAAATGATTTCAGGATATTCCTCCTTTTTCCCATCCTAAGAAAAATAGTATCACCAAGCGTGTGTATGTATAGCTTACCGTCTCCACTCTGTGGTGTAAAGTGTTTTTCACATATACTTTTTTTCGACAGGTATAATGAGGAATATTAATGATGAAAATAATAAATATAACATTATATTATTTCTTTACAATTTTTACATCATCCATTTACATACCATTTAACCATTAAGGAAATGATATTATTGCTCGTGCGTATGTACGACTTACCGTCTCCATGATGCCATAAGATTCAACTTTTACATTCACCAACCAAGACTGATAACAAAATTATATATTAAGAATAATTATGAAATTTAGAACATAATAATTATACTGGAATAATATATATATATATACATATATTTCAATCATTTACTTCCACACAATACGATAGGAAAATGGAAGCAACGTTCATGCGTACGTACAACCTACTATCTCCACGAACATTGAATTCAATTTATTATATCTATATATTTTTTATTTTTATATTCAAAATAGATTTTATATATAAATTATTTTAGCATGATATAATTAATATGATCATGAATAATAAGTTAAAACACACGCTATAAAGAAAGTAGTGGTTATCCTAAATGTTGCATTAACATGAAATTGTTAATAAAAATGTAATATAAAGTCCTAAACAAATAATAATTGATATAATAAATATTAATTTGATTCCTAGACAAGATAAGAATTTGTTCAAATCATTGTAAAAGTGCTTTAGACACATAAAAGATTAATCTAACATAAGGTAAGGGTTAATTTTTTAATCTTATTATTATCATAGATTGTTTATATGTAAGTATCTACTGGGACATATTTATCATCCATATCCATTTTTCTTATACATGTATTTAAAATTAATATTTATATTCCATGATAATTGTTGAATTTTATTTATACCGTTTTTCTTAATTTTTATAAATTTTTTTGAATGAAATATATCTTTCGTTTCCAAAGGAGGTACTATATGAAATTTTCAAATAATTAAGGAAATGATGTTTTCAAACATTTATAGTGTGAGTGGATATTTCCCCCCTTTATGAATCCATAAAAATTTGAATAATCCCTTACAATATCTCTAGGTTATTTTCAATGGAAATTTTTTCTTTTATAAATATGTTGGCCTTCAATGACTTCAATGTAAAAAAGGGATATTTATAAAAGAGTTTTAATGATTTAGTTACATCACTTTCAACTATATAAACAACCATTGTTGGATTTTATGAATAATTATGTTTAATATAATATGATACAATCTTCTATATTGTATTGAATGTGTTATGATATGTTTGACTACATATGTTCTGTTTTGATATCATTAATAGATTATGGTTTATGTGTTGACATTTCATATTCTAATAAGATTTTTTATGTGGGTTATGTTTTACACCTTTCATAAGAGGAATGCATTGGACTTTGTTCGTGTCAGTTAGTGCCTGATATATACTCTAGATGAATTAGTAGGTCCCATGAGACAATTATTTTTGGGTATTGCCTATTGTCTTACCCAATTTCGTATGATGTCTTAGAAGAATACTAGAAGGTGGGTTTAAGATCTCCCACATTATGTATTCTTATTTATAATTCCAGTTCATACATGTGATTATTCAACAAGTAGAATATCCATGTTCATGTCTATATGATAAAATTTGATTAATTATTTCCATATTATTTTATTTTCTATGTTGAAAAGGATCCTGTTTTTATTAAAAATATTTCCTATAATGTTTATACTTATTTATTATATATTCCGTTTATTTATCTACCCTTATAGAGCATCTGAGCTCACCCTATTCCTATGTTTCATTTTCCTGAGGATGCAAAGAATTTCATCATGGCTGACTTATAGGTATGAGGAATGGTAATGAGAATGTTTTCAGAGGATTTTTTATGTTTTATTTCATTTCAATATGTAATATAGAAATTTATGTTTGTATCAGGTTTTTCCAAGGAAAAAAACTAATTGATCAATTTGGATTCGACATTCTTTTGACCATGCCAACATAATAAATAATGAACTGACTGTGAGAAACTAGGGTCAAGAGTTATAAGAAAAGTATATAAAGAGGTGTATTGATAATAAAAATATGTCAAATATTTAAATGTATAATTTAATGGTAGAAAAAGGAAAGGTTTTATGCTATTTAGTTTCCAAATAAAGGATTAAAGTTGATATGTCCAAAATTGATGCAATTTATACACTACCTTATCCCACTATTGTGTGGTACATTAAGTCATTTATTTAACATGAAAACTTTTATGGGATGTTTATTATAAACTTTAGTATGATTTAATTACCCTTCACTAACTTACTCATGAATGACACAAATTTTCGTTTTGATGATTCATTATGGATCTATTTTAATGAGCTAAAATAATTCCAGACCACAACCCACATATTTTACGCACTAAACAAGGAAAATAACATTGAGATATTGTGTGGATCTTCTATCAACATTGTGGGAGATATAAAGGACCCCATTATCATATAATAATAATACATTCATATGTGTTTCACAAGATCATGAAAATATTTTTCAATTCTGCATAACCAAAACTATTGAAAAGAAAATGAGTATCATAAATATCCCATAACCATAATCATAATCCACATATAAATAAAATAAATATGGTATCATTTGATCATATACCAATTAAATTATAAGAAACATCAATGGATGTTTTCATATATGAAAATAACATTAAAATATCACTAGTGCATTTCTTTAAGAAAATAGCCATTTCATTTTGAAATCACTTATTTAAGATATAAAAATTCCATGAATATCATGAAAGATATACTATTGGAAAATAAACATGGAAATATATAATGGTAACCTAAATTTAAATATTCCTTAAGATAGTGGTAAAACCTATTCCTTTGATATACATTAAAGCAATGATTCTTATTACACATTTTGTAAAAAGTACCTTGTTCAAAACAAATTAGGATAATTCCTTTTAAAAAAATTGGTAGAAATTAAAACCCAAGTAAAAAAATGAATTTAAATAGTAATTATAGTATAGAAAAAAATTATTGAAAACATTTTAGTGAAAATATATTCATGGATGAAAACTAATCTTGATTGAAGAGAGAAATAAATTAGTTTTTCCTTATTAAAATTATTTTTGAAATTTGAGTAATTAGTGGGAGAAAAATAAATAGGAAGAACATAATATATAGAAATAAATAGTGGAGAATAAATTAATATATTTATGATAGATACATCCTATAATTTCATCGTTATAAATTTAAGCATAAAAAATCCTGGAAAATAGTGAGATTGTAACATAAAACTCTTACATCAAGTCCGACTTGCGTTTTAAGCTATCTATCCACCTATATAGTAAGTTTAAATTTAAATAAATTAGTAATAGAATCATATTAATAATTTCAACAACATATATGTTTTAAATATAATATATTATAACCTTTTTATCAACAATCTTCCATTATCATCATTATTTCATGTGTCAACTACATTTTTCATGTATGTTTTGATTTTGTAATTTTGGTCCTTTCATCTTCATCATGGTTCCATAATATAATAAATTTTAATCATGTTATAAATAAAAAATATATTTATTTTCCAAATATTTATTATAGTTCATAAAATTTATTGATAGAAAAATTAATTACAACATTCTTTGAGATGATAGTTCGTATGTACTCCTGAAAACAATTTTCATTTTTAATGAAAAGAACGAAGGAAATATAAATAATATTTTATAATTATATATTAATAATAAAATAATAAATATAATACATATTTATTTAATAATTCTATAATTATGTTCACATTTTTGAGGAGTTGATGGAAAATAAATCATATTTCTATTTGGAGAAGGTAGTATAGACATATTCATGAGCAGATCCTTTCATTTCCCAATTTTTTTGAAATGTGTTGAAAAATTCTTATTCCATAATAATAATAACTACTAAATATATTTATGACCCCATAAAAATTATTTCAAGATGGATAAAATATATTAATATGATGTTTAAGAATGAATAAAATAGAAAGATACGGTAAAGACGATTACATCTCCATTGAGAGACCTCCATCGTCTTCCAATTTAAGACAGATTAAGGTAGTCATAAAGTAAGAAAAGAAGAAAAAGAAGTAAGGTGAAGAATTTTGGACAATTTTTTGGGTATGGTATTTCTGATATAAAGGGATAAATTTTTATGAATAATGGTGGAGAAGAGGATCCCTTTTATAAGTGAGGGGTGGGAAAAATATGGAATCACATAAAAGATTTAAATAATACAAATTAAATTTCAAATGTAAGTTGTTCTAAATTTATATGAATTTTAAATTAAGTTAATAGAAGATCAAAATATTTTAATATAATAGGATTTATATGTGTTTATGTGGAATATTTACTCTTATTACTATGTTTATCCCATGGTAAACTCATTTTAACAATATCTGTGGTAACAGATTTTTTCTATTTTACAATTCATCACAATGAAAAATGAATGTGGACTAATTATAGATTTTGGAAATTTTTATCCAAATATATAATCTATTTTATAAAATCTGATTTCTATTAGTGGAAGAAATTAACTTTAATATAAGTGAGTAAAACATAATGGAGACTCTTTTTAGAAAAAAAATTATTTTTAAGAAAAAAATATAATTATTTTCACTTTATTACATGTAAAAACAATTTTATTGTTGATAAAAATTTTTATTGAATATAGAATATAAATATTTCATTATAATAATTAATTTATAATGATTTATTTTAATTTATTAATATAAAAACAGAGTGAAAACATAAAAACTATTTTCATGAAATTAATCATTTACTCTAAAATGATTTTATCTTCATTCCTAGTCATTATATATATAATTAATGAATGATTATTAATAAATTAAATGTAAATTTATTTTAAATAATTTTTAATTAATGATCAAATTTTTTTTAAAATTAAAATGTATAACGCCTATAAATATAATTTTCATTATAAAAATATTTCTTTTAAACATGAAATTATTTTATTAAAAATATAATGATTATTTCATAAAAAATAATCAATTCATTTAAATTAATTGAAAAATGTATGAATATTTTTTAAAATGATTTTAATATTACTCATTTCATCCAATCTAATGACTTGGTTTTAAATGTTCTGATATATCATGGTTCATTTAGACTTGGGATTTCATGTATATAAAGCTACCGAATTCCTAAAATGTATTTCACGGTATTTAAAATAAAATATCATGTTAATAGAATATACCCCACATAAAATTAATTTCACCATCTAAATTTCATTTATCTGATGGAATAAAATGTTAATACGTCTACTTCATCATATCCTTATGTCCCTAAGTAGCTTCCATTAATTTTTTATTCCTATAATGAACTTTAACTTGGGGAGTAGTCTTGTTCGGTAGCACATTTTCTGTAAAATCGATGAATTGTACTAGTTATTCTTTATATAATAGATCATGATAAAATATTAATACTTTTTATTTCAACACATGTAACGGATTAGTTATTCACTTCCTCAAAATACATACATGGTACACATCATGAACATGATGAGAGATGCAAATTTCAAATATTTTTGTCTAAATTTTAATGAATTTAACACCAATATTAATTTAAAACCCCAGTAATTTATATGATATTGTGAATTTTTGATATTATATACGTCCTTGAAAACAATATGTAATATTTATTATTATTGGACAACTCAATTGTTTTTATTTTTCATATGGTCAATAAATTCATTTTTTCGATACATTAAATTTCATTCTTTAAATGAAATCAATTTCTATTTTAAAAAAATTCAATATTTTTCAGTTATAAGGGAGAAATTTATAAATTTATTTTTGATATTTAATAATTTTATTAAAATTTGTATTTAATTTGGAAATTAAATTGTTAAATATGTCTAATTTTAATTAATTATTTCATTTATTAATGTGTATTCGTAAAATTAGTTTTTAGATATTTTCGATGTAAATGTTAATTTGGAATTAATAATTATGAATTAAGTTCATAATGGATTTAATTTTTAATTTTTTTTGGTTATTATTCATTCTTTGAAAACCATAATAGAAGTAAACACAAATTATAGAGAATGTCACTTTAAATTGAATATTGTGAAATTTTTATTATATTTTGATTTGAATTGTGTTGAGATGAAGATAAAACAAATCAACTTTTTTTTTGAATTTTTTCTATTTTGTTTAATTGATATTGTTAAAAAATAATTTAATAAAATAATTTATCATATTTTGGGATAATTTTATAATTATTTTCATTATTTTCATTTTTAAAATTAATTAGAGAAATCCCTCTATTTACAAAAAAGTGTGTCCTATGATTTTTGTGGTGGAAGAATGAATTTTGATATGTAAAGAAGCACCTAAACTCCCTAATTTGTAGATCGTGTATCATGCTACCAATGAAAATAGAGAAACTAATCTCACAGAGTGACAATAGTCATGTAGTTAAACATGATCGACCACAAGATTAACTCCATTGACCACACCCTTTGAAAATGAACCAAACCTATATAACTAATAAAAATAACACAATGGGATGAAGAAACTATGCACATCCAAAGAAATTGACAAAAAAAATTGGAAAACAAACACAATCAAATTATTAATTGACCATGGAATCACTACCCAGATTAGGTCATGCCTCTACTAATTGTGTTTGATTAGATTGAGCATATGAATCCTACACTCGAATCCCCAACTAATAACAAAAGTATAGTCACCTTGTGGTGAAAAAATCAACCACAATATCACCTCCATCGACTGCACCCCATGGAAATCAACTGCACCTAAAACTCCACAACAAATCCCAGAGAGGATGCAAGTGAACATGCACCTATGAGGAAATCGACTATTCCCATATCCATTAACAAATCAACTGCATCAATAAGAACATCAAAACAACTCCCCAAACTGCTATCCCTTTTCCCATGATTTTTTTATCCCTACATCTGGAATATTAAAATCGAAGAATTCATCATATGATGAATACCAAACTAGGGAAGCACCAATAAATGATGGATCTGGAATTATTGAACAAAAAAGAAGATTGGATTTGATGAGAGAAAAGATTTATACTTAATGTAAATAATAATTAACATCCAATTTACAAGGGATGAGTTTCATAAATGTTTGAAGAGGGCTTACCAATGAATCTAAATAAATTCCACACCAAGATTAGAGCTCAGCTTCTTAAAGATGAATATCAATTGCACACCCTGGACACTTAGCCTCTATATACTAATTATGATCATAAAAATTGGATCTATATAAGTGTGATTAGAGATATAAAATCATTGTTAATGGTGAGGTTATATGTTTTATTGATTATTTTAGAACTCTAATTGAGTAAAAACAACTTATATATTTTGTTTTATTAAATTATTAATTTTATTAGTGGTAGTTGAAATCACTAATAAATTAAAACCTATACCAGTGTATTTTTATTGATTTGATAATGGATATGCTTTCTCAGCACCCTTTATAGTATTTATATAGGTCAAAATTTTTAGTGATAGTTAACACATTGATTAAAATAAATATATCACGTGAAGGAGTCCCACATCAAACATGTGGACATTCAACCACTACTTTTACTATGATCCCACAACATGAGAAAAAAACATGTTGTTGGGATCTGATCTTACATAAACTCTCCAAAAACCTATATGCGCTACAAGAGTCCCCGAGGGCCTTATCCAAACCTCTCCTCACCACCATCCAGTCACTCTATCGGGCTTCCCTATTGGACTGCCTAAATGGTATGCCCTTCTGGTTGAGGGTTAGGAAACATTCTTATTTTTTTGTATAATTTAATTTTTAATTTATATATTATAATATATAAAAATATATGAATATATTATATATATTTATCTCTGTTTTCTGTTGGTGTGGCACCTATGTTGTAAACTCCATAATCCTATATCCAAAATACACGGGTTTGAATCCTTGCAAGGCACGAGGGGGGGGGGATTTTTGATGAAGGCGCTAACATAGGTGCAAACATAGGGGGTAGTGATGGAGGAATGTGGTGATGTAGAAATTATATGGGTAGGCGGTGATGCAGACCCAACATTGCATGTAGGATGATGCATGCATGACGCTACATTGTGCCTTTGGGATAATAAATGAGCCAATGGTCCATGTAAGGGGGCATCATTCCAACTGGGCCATCAGGCCATCCACATATAAAAAACAAATACTACTTCATGGGTGGGTTATCCCCTTGGTGGGGCGGGGGAAATGGCCTGTCTTTTCGGCCTTTTTGTGTTGTGTGTGTGTTTTTTGGATGTAATTGCACCCCCAAAAATTGAATATATATATATATATATATATTTACATATTTATTTATTTTCTTTTTGTGAAATTTATTCTTTTTTTAATATTTATTTATATTTAATCATTTATTTTAATTAAATTATTATTTCATATATAAAAATATATATTGATATATAAAAAACATATTGATATATATAAATATATTGATTTATATATATATATTAATATATGTTGATATATATTAATAAAGAGTATATTGATAATTTAATTAGAGATATATATATTATTATGTTTGATTTTTATATATATATATATTAATAAATAGTATTAATTATATAAGAAACAATTATTAATATTCAAAAATATTAAATATATAACTAAATAACTAATATATTTTTTATAATTAATAAAAGTAAATAAATTTATTAAATAATTAATATATTATTTAAAACTATATATATATATATTAAATTTAATCATTTTCATCAATAAAAATGTCACTGATAAGTTGTTAATAACTTTTTTTAAAAAATTTATATTTTTAGTACAATTCTAATTTACATAATTAAAATATATTATTCATTATTTAAAAATATTTTCTAGTGGGTTTATGGGCTTTAATGGGACAACACCCATTTTTTATGATTGTGATTAATATATATTGTAAAACATAATATACTAATTATATATATAATTAAATAATTGACATACTATTTATAATTAATAAAACTAAATAAAATTATTAAAAAAGAATAAATTTGTTATATATAAATATTAATAAATATTTCAATTATTATTTAATTAGTTTAATGAGTATTTAATAATTTGTTTAATAATTAAAAACAATATATTAAAATTTTCATAATATATATTAATATATTTCTCAAATTTTTAATGTGAATTCAAATAATAAATATTATTCTTTAATAATGTTAAGTATGTGTTAAATTTTTTTATAATTTATAGATTTTAAGTATTCATTCATTTAATGTATTTTTAATTTTATTCATTTATATAGTTTTTGTACATAATTATTCATTAATATAATTAATATTTTGGTAATTTATTCATTTTTAAATTTACATTGTTCAATATTTTAATAATTTTATCAATTTCCTAATATTTATTTATATATTTTTTAGAAATGAATTTTTTTAATATGGTATTAATTTATATAGTTTATATTTGTTTTTTTAAGGCAATGTCTTGGTCAACAATTAAGATGAAGGTTATTATTAAAAAGCGAGAGATTAAAGAAGTCTAAATGAGTGAATTTCATTACAATATTTAATAAGGAGAGGTAGGAGATCATCAGACAACTCATCAGCCCACGTAATGCCTTGGTTGATCCCCTTGTTGGAAAGAGAATCTGCCACTATATTAGCTTCATGGTAAGCATGGGTGGTAATATATCTAATCTCAAAAAGAGAGTTCAGGCATTGCTTCCAACTCACAGTGAGAGGCCAAGAGAGGTGACCCCGCATGAACAATGGTGGACCTCCCCATTCCAAATAGCTTGAACAATGGTGGTGGAGTAACTTTCATTCCAGATATTGTTCCAACCTTTATTTTTGACAAATTGTATGGCATGGATGAGAGCCAACATCTCAGCTTCAAGGGACGATGTGACCCCGCAGCTACCATAGAAACAACCATGGAAATGTCATGTGGAGTCTTTAATGATTTCCCCACAACCTGTAGGGCATAGATTTCCTTTGGAAGAGCCATCCACATTGATCTTGATCAATCCAGGAAGCAGGGATTTCCAGAAGACTTCATGAAAATGTTTTGGCTGAGGAAAAATGCATTTAATCTGCAGACACTGTAGGATCACAAAGTCCCTAATCGTGTTGTCACAATTGTCTTTCTGGATCAAGGAAACATCTTTAATAGAAATCATGATTCTCATGCTACCTGAAATGAGATTGGCCAAGTGATTATTGGGAATAGTGGAATTTCTATCATACCAGATAATGTGTATAAGCTCTGCCATGACAGATAGGAAGAGGTGTTTTATTTTTGGTGAGAATTTAAGATCCTCACAATGCTTTATCTAAAAGTGTATATTGTCAAAAGGGGGCCATGTGCAATAAAAAATGTCAGAAATAAAATTCCAAATAGAAAATGCATTAGCACACGATAAAAAGAGATGATTGATATCTTCATGATATTGGTGGGAGAGAGGGAATTTAGAGAAGAGATGAATTCCAAACGATTGGAGACATGTCTCAGTTTGGATATACTTAGGAGACAAGGCCAAATAAAATTATGTCTGGAAGGTTTAATACATGGTTTTTAAAAAAAAATTAACCAGTAAAAATCAGAATTAGAGTTAGATAAATAGTGATTGTAAAAAAATTTAGATTCAAGCATATCATTGTGAGGAGATTCCCAAACCAGAAGGTCATCATTGCAAGAGAAGGGGTAGCCATCAACCACTTGCATGATGGAGGCATGTATCTCTAAGGTTCTGGAATGCATCACTTCCTTTATAGTGCAGTTAATCCTATCAGAGGGAGTGTTAGGGGGAAGCATGGTGATAAGCGGGGAGCCAGTCTTGTTATCCATCCAAAAACAGATGCTGGAGTTCATGCTGACCAATCATCTAGAGTTATCCATGATGCGAACAAACGAGTTTCTAAGAGAGGGCCAAAGAGAGGATTGGACATTATTGAGCTACCCATTTTATAACCTCATTATAAATTTATTTCTATGGAAAACGAGGGAGTCAGAGGTGTTATTGATCAGTCTCCAAGTGATCCATGCTTGGAGGGACTCATTGAACAACTTGAGATTTTTAATATCAAGGCCACCCTTCTCAAGAGGGGTGTAGTAGGTTGACCAGGGGATGGTAACATGTTTCCTTTCAATGAATCTCCCGATCCAGAAAAAAAAATTTATATAAGTATTAATTCTCTTAAGGAGACCAAGCGACCACTTATAGATCATGAGGGAATAAACCAATTTGGAGATAATGGTAGATTTCACAAGGAAAATCCTACTAGCCATGGATATGGATTTCCCTCTCCCGGAAGTATGCTGATTAATCACTTGATTGACCATAATATTGAAATAACTAGCTTTTGGTCTGCCCTAAAAAATGGGAACACCAAGATAAGTAAAAGAAATAGTACCTTCCTGGATGGAAAGAATATCTATAATGTGACCATATAATTCATAATGGTTCATTTTTATTTTAACATATATAAATAATCATTTATATTTTTTTAAATAATCTATATTATTAAGAAGCGTTATTCATTTTTTAAATTTAATCATTATTATAGTTATTTATTTCACTAATAGACATTATATATTATATAATTTAATTTTTAAATTTAACATATATCACACACATTAATATAGACACACACACACACATTAATTTCCCACAAATAAATATTTACGTAATTAATGGAATCTTTTATAGAAAAGAACACATTGAATATTTATGTAATCTATTCAAATTGTAATATTCAATTTGAAATTTTAATTAGTAACATAATATAATTATTATATTATGTTTTTAATTGGTAAATTTTTTTATTTTTTTATTTTAGTTTAGTTAGTATTATAAATTAATTTCTTGAGAAATTAATATATAATAGGTCTTTATAATTTAATCATTTTTTAATAATTATTTATACATATTATTTTACTATATTTTTGTATTTTCAATATGAAGTCCTCTTTATTTCAACATAAATCCATACTTTATTTTATTAATAAATTTTATAATTAATAATTCATAACTTTTTTAATATTTTTAAATTATACTCATATTTAATTATTCAATGTCACTCATTTTTAATATTCATGCATTTAAAATTATATATTGATTAATAGTGATTATAATATATTTTTAAATTGATATTTGTAAATAAATATATTTATAAATGTTTATTTAAAACATTTATAATTATAAATATATATATATATATTTATAAATATTAATATAATTATAAAAAATTATTATATATTTAAATAATTAAAAAAATTATGATAAATATATATAAATGATTAATAAATTTACATATATATATTTAAATATTAATATAAATTTATTAAATATATACATAATTAAATAAATAAATATAATTATATAAGTGTATTTAAAAATATATTAAAAAATTACAACTAAATTAAAGAAATATATTTATTTATATTTATAATTACAAATATATATCTATAATTATATTTATAAACACATTTTTACAATTATTTTAATATCTATTTATGATAAAATTAATTATATAAATACTTATTAGTTATTCATTAGCACTGATAAAGATATATGTTTATTAGCTTTATGAATGATATCCCGACCCCACCCTAACTGGTGGTCAAGCCACAACTACCCCAATCTCGTCTACATAGGCGAGGGGATGGTGACCAGTGTAGAAGGAAGAACAAGAATGAGGATGCTATTTCCTAATGTAATTCTCACAACCCGTCCCTCGGGGCCCATATCGTGACTACCCCAAGCCCGCTTTCAATATTCTAGGGGCTGGCGACTAGCACCAAAGGCATAAATCCCTAGTATTGGGAAAACAATGCCTATATAACTGAAAACAAACACAACTAGAGTACATGTGGAAGAAAAGACAAATTAAAGTATTATAATAAGAGTGCTAAAATTAAAAAGCAGTCTGAAATACAAGACCAACAAAAAGGGAAAACTACAATTGAATAAAGTACAACTGAAAAAGACAAACAGCTGAATGGTCAAAGCAGCTCATGGATCATCCTCCGGGTTCCATCCTGAAGGGTAGGTACAGATGGTCTCCACAGCACTCCATGTCCGTTAGACTCCACCGGGTACCATCTAGTCATGAGGTCCACCTCTGGTCACTGTCCAGTCCTCGTACACTCAGCCTCGGTCAGCGTTGTCCATCGTATGCATCCAACACAACGAGGTGCGAGCATTGCCCTTGCAGGGGTGAGTATAATGATAATCAGTAGGGACCCCGAGACCCTCAAGGTCTCACAAAAATCCAACAAGGATAAACCAAAAAGTAATATTACAACAGATATTCGTTACTTAGGTATATTACCATACATATACCAACGTTATCAAGTAACCTATCTCAATCAGGATGAAAACACAATGTTCATTGACTTAGCTCAAACCAGGAATTTATTCATGATGTCGAAACCATGGCTACTGGAGAACTCCTTCTTTGTCGAGAACAGTAGTCCTATCGTGACTCAGAGGTTCTACTCAATAACCATAGACATTTGAGGTACTCCTCCTTTCGAGTACCGCAGGTTTGTTGCCTCACATAGTAGCACTCCCCACCATGGGTCTACTGACTCACACAATTGTGCTCCCCCTAATAGACTACAGAGGTACTCCTTCTGTTGAGTACCGCGGGTCTGCCTCCTCAAATAGTAGCGCTCCTCCACCATGGGTCTGCCACCTCACACAGTAGTGAACCCCACTGGTCTAGTCAAGTCACTCCAAAACGAATCAGACAAGCAGTCATCGGGTCTCAGCCAGCTACTAAGTCTCCATACTCCGTATTCTCATCACTAGGAGGATCCACTCCACTAGCAACAGGTTGATACCCCATGTGTCATGAAGTACCATGAAGAAATATCTCAAAGGTCCACAACGTCATAGGGGTCTTAATGCAATAGACGACGCGTCAATCAGACTCTTGGTCTGTGAGTTATTAGTTTTTTTGTCTCGGGGGCCCGGTTGGTTTTTAAGCTAAACCAACCTGACTATAATTCAACTGTGTCTAAACCTCACGTTGAGTACTCCAAAAGAACCATCTCATCAAAAGGAATCCAACGTAGTTGAAAACACATCAATTGGACGTCTGGTCCTTAAGTTATAAGCGTTTCTGCTCCGAGGGCCCAGTTGCTGTCGGGTTCGAACCAACCTGGCCATACGCAATCTTCGCCAAAACCTTGAGTTTAATATACCAAAACGACCGTATGGATCCGAGGAATCCTACACAGGTGATGGTGCATCGATCAAAGTTCATTAGCTCATGTTATGTGTTATTAATCGAAAATGGTTCAAACAGGGGGGGTCTGGGCCCAGTTCATGGCGGCCCGATTCGGGTCCGTGTCCGGCCTAGTAGAGCGCAGCCCAACCTGGTGGCGGAGGCCCTGCCCACGTGGCAGGCGGCCCGACCCATACACAAGTGGCCCAGAGTGCACGTAAGCAGCCCAGCTCGGTGGCCGACCGTTGCTCAGCCACGCTGGCTGAGCGGGGGGGGGGGGGGGGGGGGGGCTCCCCCTATTCATCGTAATAGCGGGGGTTATGCTCCACCACCATTGTGGTCGGCGCTGCAGCGGTCTTCTTCCGGTGGTGTGCCGGGGCACTACCGCGGTGGTGATCCGCACCCCCGTAATCATCCGTGGGCCATCGAAGTCGATACGGTGGTCCGTTTTGCCTCCCGTCTATGCCAACAACCCTCTTTGGTTTTTCTATACACTGCGACGTCCTCAAAATGTTGTTTCCCTTCCATTCACAAGTTTCCCAAAAAATCACGCATCATGAAAAAGTTGGCGGCGAGTCCGGACTTGTTCTTTAGCCTGTACCCACCGCATTAGTGGTTCAAACAATCACCCAACAAATAATCACCCAAATTAGAGGGTAAAAATCACATATATAAAATTATAAAATATCCCCCTACCTCATAATGAGGTTCGTTCATCAATGAGCCACAGAAGACAAGCGTCGTCGATGTCGGGTGTCGCTAAAGACGGCGTCGCGAACAACAGTGTCATCCCGTCAACGTTGGAGGAAGATTTGTTATTGTAGAAAACATTCCACATGAGCGGTGTCTTCTCCCGTAACATGGAGGAAGAGGAAGGAAGACACATCATCATTCTTTGTTGGAATCGGTTTTCTTCATCGATGTGAACTTCGTTCTTTGTGGTCATCACCATTCATCTTCGAGAGAGAAACACTAATCCTCTAACTCTCCAGAGCTCTCCCAAAGTTCTCCCAACACAATGAGTGACAAACAAAAATAATAGATAAGGTTATTATTTTATTCACACATGGATTTCAAAATTCAGACACTTTAATTAATTAAGTGAAGAGTTCAATTCATTAAATAAAAAGTTTTTGAAAAAAAATTAATGGGAGAGTGGGAGGTGGAGAGGTCACATTAATTAATGGGGGATTTGTCAGATTAATTAAATGGGGGGTGTTAATGGGGAGTTAAGGGAAGTTGAATGTTTAGGGGTTTGTGTGGGCCCCACCTCACATTATCCTCTAATGGGAGGTTATGTGGGTGTGGGACCCACCTATAACATCCCATTGTAGGATAAAACAACCAAATATAAATGAACTTGTGTAAAACCCTATTATTTAATTTATTCTAAATACCCAAATAATTAAATTTAAACTTGTATAAAACACAACTATGGTAATAGTCCCCTTAAGAGAATATCAGTGCTGCGAGTTCATCGGTGTCCTCATATTTCAATCCTGAGCACTGGTTCAAAATATAGAAAACCCCGCACGTACGTTTACTAAATGTACACAAAAAACATAAGAAATTGATTCCAAGCACATCGGGCCTCGGAATCAGGTGTAGTCAGAAACTGCGGACTCGTAAAATACCATAGAATTTATGGAAAAAATATCCTTGAAATTTAAAATTCATTTCATTACCCCACCTCAGGGAATTACATTCCCATAAAGCTACAACACACACTAAGGAAACAATAGGGGTACTGAGAACGCATCAGAGCCTCCTCCTCCCATGTGCTCTCCTGGAGGTTCCCGTGCTGCCAGCAAATGCGCACTGGAGGAATCGACTGTCCACGTAGGAAGAGCTCCGGTCGATCTTCGATCTCCACCGGGACCTCCATGAATGTCTCCCCATCATCGATGTCCAGCTCTATGTGGTCAATGATGTGGTACTGGTTGTGCACGCATCTCCTGAACTGATATATGTGGATGACATCGTACACCAGGTGCCACTGAGGTGGAAGGGACAAGTTGTAAGCCACCTCACCTACTCTTCTAAAGAAAAGGAGGAGTGATTGTAGATAGGCTGCACCATCCTGGTCCACAAAGGATATCAGAAACACGGCTAGCTGCTCCGTCACCTCACCTAGCAGCTGAATACCAGTCCTCCTACTGAGTGCATACGCAATAATGATCCCCTTCTCATGAGTATAGACTCTCTCGAAGTCAAAAACCGTTCACTCAATGAACAATGGGTGAGACCAACCAATTTAAAGAACACGACTTCACCCTTCTTCGTCTACATTCTACAAGAGCTGCTAAGATTTCTCATTTGAGGAAGAGGGAAATCTGGTCTCATCCCCTGGATGAACCATGTCCTTTTCCTAATACAGTAAATCCTAACATGAATGATACTAATTCATGTCATGCCCGATATCTTCAGGCCTCGACACTACTACCAAGAGATCCAACCGTTACTTTCACCTCCAAGGGTTGAGTCACACTGTCAGCATTAGTGTGTGGTTAATGGGTCTCCTCCAGTAGAAATATCAAAACTGAGGGTCAAGTCAACAGTTTAAACTGTCACCTCTTAGTATTAACCACACAAAAAGGAAGGAAAGAAAATGTCACCAAGACAAGTGTCTTTTAAAACCACAACTCATGGTACAAAGACACAAATCAACCACAAAAACGACATTAATGATGCTAGAAGCACCAAGAACAAGGTCCTCCATGCCCAGAACTAGTCCTGCTCCTTCCAACCTAATTTCGGAGCTCTATAGTTGTATGCTTCAGCTACCTGATGTTGTGATCTCCCATGTCCACATGTTCTTTGTGGTTGGGGTGGAACTCTTGGTGGTGGTTGTGGCAACACATCAATGCTTCATCCACCACGACATGCTCAACCAGCTCCTCTGCCTTGGTCTCCTTCTCTTTCCGGTCTGCCTCGATCGAAGATATGACTCTTCCTGGGTGGTCCTTCATCTATCTATTTATCGTTTGAGCGGCGGGTTGGGTAGTCACAATCCATGGGACCCAGTCCACCACATGAGGAACACTGCTTGGCATGTCTGGATCTGTCTCCACCCTTGGTACCCCGCACTATTGACCCTTAGTCATGCAGTCGACCATCGGTAGGTCTGTTCCTCTTGGACCTCTGTGTCATCTATCTACTACTAGCTGTAGAAGACTCTGCTTCATGTCGGCTAGTGGTGGGTCCCACTGCTGGAGATTGATCATCAAAGGAACTCTCCAATAAGAGGGCTCGCTCTAACACCCCTGTGCTTGTCAGGATGCTGTGAGGGATAACTGAAGCTCCGATCTCTCACCTGAGTCCCTGCTCAAAGGTTTGGGACCTAAAGAACATGTCTCCTACCATATAAGTGGAGTATTGCGAGAGCTCAATGGACTTTGCTGAGTACTGATCCACCATCATTCTACCCTGATGTAGATTCAATAGCTCCTGTATCTACACCACCCGAAGGGTGGCTAGTATAAACTACACTCAGAACAAGATCTTGATGTCTGCCCAAAGAAGTGTCGCCTCGTCATGCATCTAGAGCATCAGGTACCACCATCTGCCTACTGTTTCCTGAAGGAGGATGGTAGCAAGGATCACCATAATGTCTGTTTGGGTCCCTACTAGCCTAAAAACTCTCACCAGAGCCTCCATCCAATGCTCAGCCACCTATGGGTCTGTCTCTCCCTAGAACCTGGGTGGCCATTGGTGCCTACATTGGTGCTTCAACTAGAAGAGGGCCCTATACTGAGGCCTCATTGCTTGGCTGGCTATCAGTACGCACAACTCTATGGGACCTAACTAGTTGTCCGCACAGAGGCATCATGAATGAATCAGATGTGACACAGTCAAAATACTATAACTGGTGAGATGACTTGGCTTGAGATGACTTATTGGAAAAAAAATTGAAAACACACATTTAATTAGTGTTTTCATGCACTGAGTCGGAAATAATAAGTCAGGGTCCTGGTGTATAGATACGTCGGCCGCTCAAACCAACATTGGACTCCCTGAACTAAAAACCACACTTATTACCCTTAACACTATTGTTTCACAGAAACAAAATATCAGAGTCCTAAGTTCTACAATAGAAGAAAATCCTATGATACCAATTTTCCACGAACCATCCCCCGGGGCCCGTATCATGACTACCCCAAGCCCGCCTTCTATAGGCTAGGGACTAGCGTCTAGCACCAATGACGTAAATCCCAAGTACTAGGAAGGAATTGACTTTATAAATGAAAACAAACACAACCAGAGTACAAGTGGAAGATAACACTATGTAAAGTAGTATAACAAGTGTGCTGAAAGTACAAAAGGGTTCGAAATAAAAGCCCAAAAGAGGTACAACTACAACTGAAGATAGTACAACTGAAAAAGACAAACAGCTAAATAGTTAAAGCAGCTCCAGGATTGGTCTCTGGGTTCCTACATAAAGGGTAGGTACAGATGGTCTCCCCAGCACTCCATGTCCGTCAGACTCCACCGGGTACCGTCTCGTCTTGAGTTCCACCTACGGGTATTGTCCAGTCCTCATACACTCAGCCTCGATCAAAGTTGTCTGCATCAAACACAATGTGGTACAGGCATTTCCCGTGCAGGGGTGAGTATAAGGATACTCAGTAGGGACACTGAGACCCTTAAGGTATCACAAAAACAAAACAAGGATAAACCAAAACGTATGATTTCAATGGATAACCATTACTTAGGTATATTCCCATACATATACCTAAGTTTCATGTAACCCATCTCAATCAAGAGGAAAACAAAAAGGTCTTTGACTCAGATCAAACTAGGATTTTATTCATGATGTCGAAACCACGGCTACTGGATAACTCCTCCTTTTTTGAGCACAGTAGTCCTGTCATGACACTCAGGTGCTACTGACAAACCTTAGACTACTCAGATACTCCTCTAGTCGAGTACCACAGGTCTGCCGCCTCATAGAGTAGCGCTCCCCGTTATGGGTCTCCCACCTCACACAGCAGTGTTCCCCCTGATAGCCTACATAGGTACTCCTTCTGTCAAGTACCACATGTCTGCCACCTCACATAGTAGTGCTCATCTTCCATGGGTCTGCCACCTCACACAGTAGTGCTCCCAACTAGGCATGTCAAGTCACTCCGAAATGAATCAGACAAGTCATCATCAGGTCTCAGCCAGCTACTAAGTCTCCGTACTCCGTATGCTCGTCTCTGGGAGGATCCACTCCACAAGATAATGGTCGATACTCCAAGTTTCATTAAGTCCGAAGAATAATTATCTCAATGTTCTATCACGTCATAGGGGTCTCAACGCAACAGACTGTGTGTCAATCGGTCACCCGGTCTGTGAGTTATTAGCATTTTTGTCCTGAGGGCCCAGTTGGTTTTTAAGCTAAACCAACCCTACCATACTCCAAATGTGTCCAGACCTCAAGTGGAGTAATCCAAAATAAAGGTCTCATCAAAATTAATCCAACTTAGTTGACGACACATTAATCGGACGTCCGGTCCTTAAATTATAAGCATTTCTAATTTGAGGGCCTGGTTGGTCTCGGGTTATAACCTACCCCGCCATTCAAAAACTTCATCAAAAACATGAGTGTAATATACCAAAATCACCATCTCAATCCGAGGAATCCTACGCAAATAACGGTGCATCAATTGGAGGTTCATAGCTCATGATATGGGCGATTAACCGAAAATGGTCCAAAGAGGGGTGTTTGGGCCCGGTCCGACCCGACCCAACCCACCCTAGGTCGGATCGAACTAGGTTGACCCGACCCAGGTCCCACCCAGTAGAGCATGGCGTGACTTGGAGGATGAGGCGTATACCATGTGAGGGCGGCCCAACCCGCGTGGCAGGTGGCCCAGCCCGCATGCAAGCGGCCCAGCCCATGCGCAAGCGGCCTGGCTCGGTGGTCGGTCGCGGCTCGGCCAGGCTGGCCGAGCGATGGGGGGGGGGGGGGTGTCCTCCCTCAGTTCTTCGTAATGGAAGAGCCAGGCTGGTGCTGCCCAGCCTCGCTGAAACCCGTGCGGAGTGGGTTCCGCTCCACCGCCGCAGCGCCGGCGTCCCGCACTGCCGCGATCATCTTCGGGCCACCAGAGTTGTTCTGGTGGTCCATTTTTCCTCCTGTCTACGCTTGCAACCCTATCGGATTTTTCTATACAATGTGATGGACTCAAAATGGCGTTTCCATTCAGTTCACCAATTTGCCAACAAATAACACATCACAAACAAGTTGGCGGTGGGTCCATACTTGTTCGTTAGCCCATACCCACCGCGTTAGTGGTTCATACAACCACCCAACAAATAATCACCCAAATTCATGGGTATAAATCACATATCTAAAATTATACAACATCCCCCCTACCTTGTAATGTGGTTCTTTCATTGATGAGCCATGGAAGACGAGCGTCGCGGTGGTCGTGCATCGCGGAAGACGGCGTCGCGAAGAACGGTGTCATCCCAACAGCAATGGAGGAAGAGTCATTATCATAGACGACATTCCTCACTAGAGGTGTATTCTCCCTTGACATAGAGGAAGAGGAATAAAGACACGTTGTTGTTCATTGGTTGAATCAGCATTCTTCATCGAAGTGTATGTTGCTCTTCGTGGTCATCACTGTTCTTCGTCGAGAGAGAAACACTAATCCTCTAACTCTCCAGAGTTCTCCCAATGTTCTGCCAACACAAAAAGTGCCTATTAAAAATAATTGATAAGGATATTATTTTATTCACACATGAATTTCAATATTCAAATACTTTTATTAATTAATTAAAGATGTCAATTCATTAATTAAAATGTTTTGGAAAAAAAATTAATGGGAGAGAGGGAGGTGAAGAGATCACATTAATTAAGGGGGAGTTTTCAAATGAATTAAAAGGGGGTGTTAATGGGGAGTAAAGGGAAGTTGAAAATTTAGGGGTTAGTGTGGGCCCCACCTCACATTATCGTCTCATGGGAGGTTATGTGGGTGTGTGCCCCACCTATAACTTACCCTTGTAGGATATAACTACAAAATATAAATAAAATTATGAACAATAATTTTATTTAATTTACTCTAAATCCCCAAAAAATTAACCTTCAACCCGTATAAAACCCATCTACGATAAAGGTCCCTTTAAGAAAATACTAGAACTATGAGTTATTCATTGTCCTAATATTTTAATTCCGAGCATCGGTTCAAAAGATAGAAAAAACTGTACGTACGTTTACTGAACATACCAGAACAAAACTTCAAAAATTTATTCTGGGCACACTGGGCCTTAGAATCAGGTGCCATCAAAATCTGAGGACTCTTATAATTCTAAAGAATTTAAGCAAAAATATTCCTTGAAATTTCTAGTTCTTTACAGTACTTTTATTCACACACCTGACTATCTCAATGCAGAAGTGAAGAGGAATAATAATATAAAGACGAACAAACATGAATGCAATATAGAGTGGAAAGACCTCTAGGGTGTACAAGAGTATGATAGTTCAAACTGAATTTTATGGGAAAAAAATACATGACCAACATTAAATATGTCCCAACAAAAAAAATATGATTGTAAACTACCATGAGAGCCCAAATCTTGATCTTCAATCTATGACCACCGTATGCAGTCCAAATCTCAAGTATCCCAAAGCTCCTCCGATGAAATTTCCTACATGTCATTTTCTGTAACTGACATGAATCGTGTGGTAAAACCCCATGCATGGGTGAGTACATACATACCCATTTGGATTCCCCGAAGGGAAAAAGAGGAACCACTAAGAGATATAATATGAATATAAAAATAGTAGATATTAAACTAGATTCTACTCAACCCAATAAAAGAGAAAGAGTATCCTTGCACAAGCACAAGTGGATCAAAAAAATGTGTATATAGATTACACATCATGTATTTTTTCACCCATAGAAGGGGAGTGTCCTCATCCAACCATATGAAGCTAAACACAAAAATCTCATGGCATACCTCTTGATTTTTTGCAACCCATGGAAAGAGTGTATCAAAATAAAAAGATATGGACACAGATTCACATTTAAATATGATCAATAAAAGAAGCCGAAATAAGAGGGAAAGAATATCGTAATCACATAGCTCTACCCATTAATAGAGTCATCAATATTTCCAAATGTCTATAAATGATGCCCAGTACCTCATGAATCTCATATGAAGTATATCTGTGAAGGACCATTCCTTATCACTCTTCCTCATATATGAGGGGGAACAATATCTAAGTATATAAACATAACCCTAGTGCATCATGGGGTTCCACTACAAAGGTATCAATAGAGGACCCACAAAATGATACATCGGGGGGGGGGGAGGGGCACACTAGTGTTACTTGGACCCACACCATATCTGATAGTGGGGTTCTACTCGATAGGTAGAGGATATATTCCCAAGATTATAGGAGTTACACCCTATAGGTGGAGGACCCATTTCATAGTGTATAATGGGGGGGGGTCTTACTTTGGTCATTGAGTACCTGTTCCCTAAATGATAGGGGGAACAACTTTTTAGATAGAAGAACTACATCCTAATGCATTAGTGGGTACCGTTCATGTGTCATGTTGAACTATTCCCTATCCGATAGGGGGTACCACTTAGTATATTGAGGTCCCAAATCCTAACGCCGTAGGGGGGTGGGTACCACTCATGTATTATGTGGAACCCCATTTTTGAAAGGGGGTTCCATTTTTTAGATAGGGGACTTGTGCCAAAGATTATGGGAGGTTCAACTCTACAGTCTTTGGTGATCTTCTTCCTAATGACTGATATTGTTAGGCATCACCTAAATAATTGTGATGCCATGAAAATCATTCATAATATCCTGAAAAGCACAACTGAGGGACAGAACACGTTCTGTGTAAAAAACACAGTATAGGAAACTCATGATCCAAAATCCAAGTCCACGTAATGGAAATACGAGAGTTCCAATTTCCCCAATAAGGAAACAAAGGGTATAGGATGTGTGATGGGACCCCATGTTGTGTGGATTTACACCACCACATAGTCGTGTCCTTAGATGTACACAAATATCCAACCGTATAGGATAACATAGTGTGTAGGGGGTATATATGGTGTGGATGATCCACTCGGGGTCCTTGCCTTGTATCTATCTCATGTCTGCGTTCTTTATCTCATGTTTGTATATGTTACCTGATGTTTCTGTACTTTTGTAAAAAAATTATGGCCATCCTCATGTCTTTGTACTCCTAGAGTACTCACAATGTCTTCTAGCTAAAGGTCACTCAGATCGGGGGGTGGGGGGGAGGGTCCTATGTGGTGTGAGATACTTATTATTCACTAAAACCCTTTCCTCTACAACTTGGGCCTAACACATCATGTGTTCTTCAGAAGACGTGATTTATTTTTTGGATTTTATTAGAATCTAATATTCATTCACCACATTCTAAATCTAATGTTGACTCCTTCAGAAATGGCTTCCCATTTTCCTTAAAATAGTAGATCTAGTCTCTATCGGTCATTTTTTGCCATCCAGAGGTCTTAAATTGGCATCTACTCTCCATGATGGTTCATCTCATAGCCAACATGCTCTAGGTTCTTCCATCAAAAAAAATTTGAACACCAATCTTTGAAATGATAACCCAAAAATAAAAATCTATCCAATTTTAACCTTGTTTTTGTTGATCCACCGCATTAACATATATTAGTGATGATTATTAGGGTATTATCTGGATCTGTACCTCCCAAAAATGTTGAACTGGGACAGTGGTGTCCAATCAGTGAAGAAATGGAAAAATCGAGGGAGAAAGGAAACACAAGAGAGTTAAATGATCATAACAACGATTTCTTATCCCACAATCAACAAAAAGGGTTTCAAGGGGTTATAAAAAATTTAACAATCAATGAAACTGATAAATATGGGCATTCCAAGGTTCAAAAATTTTCACAGATCATAAATGGGATGACTATGCCGAGTCAATTTAATCAAAATAGAAAAAATAAAAAAATTTAGAATACTTACTTGGTGATAGGATAACTCATCACCAAAGAACACAACCACCAATTATTTGAGGATTTCGTTGTGTTTGCTGCATCTAAAGCTTCCATGATCCGTATATTTTTCATCATTGGATGTCGATTCTCCAATAAAAGGAAATGAGGACATTCTCTCGATATTCCTATGATTATGAGGATAACCCTAAGAAAAAAACTATATTAGTATTTATATATGAGTCTGATTATATTAATAAAATATATTAATTAAATTCATCTAATTAATTAGCCAACTGAACAGAAAACCAATGGGTGAAATTTTTGAACACCATACGTTGACCCATTTTATGACACACAAATCGTAAACAATGTGTATTTCACTTAACTGTGATCTAATGTTTTGGACCCGACCATACAATATATAGTTATCCCATTTTATTTGAGAAACAAGACATGTGTAATAGAAAATATATTTAATGTTTTTAAAAAATTAATGTTGTGAACACTAAGCCTTAGAATCAAACATCATCTATGTTCCTGGAAGTGGAAATATATATAGAAATATCTAAAAGTGTTACGTTGACAAAAATGGGTTTTTACATCATTCCCTCAATCAATATTTTCACCCCTTAATTGAAAAAACTACATAAACAACTTTGGATACAAAGCCTGCATCTTTCTCTCCCGCATCTGTAGCTCTCTTGTACTTCCCTATGCTTCAAAAAAATATGAATCAAGGAGATGGTATATCCATGTTGGATCCTATCAAATTGATCCTCGAAGTCCATTGGGTGCTCCAAAAGGGTGTTTTTGTCCATGATGTTCAGATCACCACAGTAAGTGATGTGCATGAGGCCATTCACATATCACCACAGTTGCGAAATTCTTACGACATCATGTTATTACTCCAACTTTTCGGGTAGGGAGAGCTCGTAGTAAACCTTTCCAACCCAATACATTATCTCAAGTGACCCAATGGACCACCTGGATAACATGCCTCTCGGATCGAACCTCCAAAATCTTCATTATAGAGATACTCATGAAATTTTTTTCTCATTAATAGAACTCCAAAGGCCTAAAATATTGATATTTTATTCATTTCAACATCATCTAGGTAGTCCTTAACCTCCAACATATGACAAATACCTTCCATGTCATTTTATACACTAACATTAGACTGAAAAGGTACATCTCTCCAATCTCTATCTTGTATAACAGTTAACATTTGGGTCTCTCATATAGGGCCTTAAATGTTGTCATGCCAATGGGCGAGTGGTAGGTGTTGTTGTAAAAAAATTATACTAAGGGTAAGTGATCCGCCATCTCTATCCAAATTCAAACATGACATACCTCAACATATCATCTAACACATGGATAGTTTTTTTGATCTACCCATTTGTCTTGGGTGAATGGCTATACATGTCTTTATCTTGATCCTGAATTCATTTTCAATATCTATCCAAAACTATTATGTAAAATTCACATCATGATTAGTGGAAATAATTTAGGTAACACCATGAATTAGAACAACATACCTTACATACAATTACCAAAAAAATCTCCACAAAAATCCTCTCACTTATAGAATGGAATTGTGATAAATTTGTGAGTCAGTCAACTATCAAGAAGATAGAGTAATGGACCTTCACATTCAATGGAATCCATAACAAAATGTACACATATATTTCATTCCACATAAACTTTGGGATATCAAGAGGATGCAAAAAAACTTGCAAGAACTTGGTTCTCAATCATAACCTATGGATAGGTGAGGCACCAAGAGTTGACCTTGATAACAATCCATCTCATTCCATACTACCAAAAATTGCAATGATGTTCACTATATATTTTCCCCACATTGGGTTATACATCAAGAATATAATTATGTAACTACCATATTACCTCTTCAAATGTCACGACAGGGACCACTATCCATCCCTATAAAATTATGATTTGATTACCTCTTTCATAAATTTCTTTTTTGTGAAAATCCGAGGCATATATATTGATTAAAAATGACACCGTTGATGTCTCCCCACTAGGAATATCTCACATGCGTGAGAAGTGGAGGATTCAACACCATAAACTGTGGAAAATAGAAACCCTCCTTCTCCACTAGGGTTAGTTGTATGGAATCCAAATGATCAATATCCTCTTTTTCCAAATGATCCTTGGACTTACTGCTAATAGAATATTCTTCCGCAACTCCCATCCCCAATGAATAGTCTATCTCAAAGCCATATTCCATCATGAACTCTAACTAATGCTGTTATCTTATGTTCAATTATGTTTGCGTGAGGATGTCCTAGAGGCTCTAATAGTCCGAGAAAACCATATTGTTCTCCCTTATAAGGTAGTTAATCCTAAAATTTAGGGTGAAGACTACCACATCTAGCTCTAGGTCATGTGTCTTATAGTTCTGATCATGGGGAACCAACTTCCTTGACCCATATGCGATAACTACACATCACTACATCAACACACATGAATGCTCAGATCCTAAGGGATCATAATATAGTATGTACTTCATGACCTCCTCTGATATTATCAAAAATAGATAACACATCAACCTCAACATCAACTCATCAACGACCCTGTAGCACTGTGAAATATTGGTAAAAATCCTCCCTTTCCATGTGGGGAAGGTTAAAGAGGCAATAATCCTTGATAATTCATCCAAAGACCTATATTTAGTACAACACCAATCCAATAACATTATGAACTTATGACATATTCTAGAGTGGTTTCCATGTAAACACTTCATCAATATTCTTTGGTTTCATGGATTTCCTATTCTCATAAAAAACATGCAACATAGAGTGAAACTCATGAATCCATAAATAACACTTTGAGGGATTCACATTGAAATTGATCTCTGTAATAAAATATATAACCATCTTTATGTTTTATCCATCCCCCTCCTCTGTCACAATATAGATGAGTATTTCATCTAGGAAGAGAACCAAAAACTAGTCCTTGCCTAGCTAGAAGATCCAATTATTCAAATCCATAAACACATCTTATAAATTAATCACACTAAAGGTAATAACTAGGAATTAATAGTGTCTATAGTGGTAATGTAATGCTATATTTGGAATATAATCCTAAAAAATCCTCAACTAGTGGTTTCCAGACTGGAGATCAATATTTGAAACCATATATCACATTGTAACTTGACAATGAATTTGTCAATCTTCTATAATTGGTATATTTTCCTTATCATGGCCCGATTTAACTGATTATAATCAACACAAAGCCACAAGATCCTATCAACCTTTTTTTCGAAAATAACACTAGAGGTTCCTAGGGGGACACACCAGGTGTGCTAAAAAACTTCTATCAGAGGCTGTCCAACTGCAACTGCTACTCTCAAAGCTCTGTAGGGGCCATACAATATTCCAAAAAAGATATCAGTGTGGTATCTAGATGAAATTTGATATAAACATCCATCCCCCAAGAAGGTTTTCTTAAAAAAATTATCATGTAATATTTATAATTATTCCTCCAAAACATATGGAATCCAAATGTACGAAGTTCCTACTTCACTAAGGTATATACTCTTCAATTGATGGGTGATGGGTTAAAACCTCCTACTCAAAGAACCCACTCATCGAACCATGAGATCTCTCTCACCCTCAGTGGATAATATCATCCAATTATTCTATAGAAATCATACTCATCTGCATTGATATTCAGTCTATGATCATACCATTGATAACCAAACCATAGATATGAAGACATCATATGGATCCGTTAATATGAAAAAAGGTACCATGTGTAGCTAACTTCAACAATAGATAAGTCACATTATTGGATGATAAAAGAAATAGAAGAAGTGTTCCCTGCAGGAACCTCATATCGAAGCTTCTATGATAGCACATCCATAGGCAGCTCCAACACTCTCACCATGTGTATAGAGATAAGATAATGATTTGAAACTATGTATAATAATAATGAGTGAAGAGTATAAAACACAATCATCACACCTCAAATCATCTTATGCATTGTGGATTCATAAGTCTCCAAATCCGGCAACAATCTATAGCCTCGACCTACATCTCCCTCAGTATGAGATTGGCCACCTGGTGGAGGTGGTGTAAGGATATCACAACTTCATCCAACTCCCATAGCTCCTCATACTTCACTTTTATCCCCTCCTCTAGGGGGCCACCCTACCCTCACTTGGGTGATCCCTAATCCTGGAATTGTCTCTCTTATGGTTGTCATTTAGCTAACTTCATGTACTCCTCAGTACGTCATGTGGTGAAACTATATGTCAAATGACCAAACCCATCATAAGAATAGAACATACCCTATCTTGGAAAACACGGTATGCTATGTTTCCCAGGAAAATTTGAATGAGTATAATCATGAGGAGGTAAACTACATTGAGATCCAACAACTAACTCTTGCAAGCAGCGACAGGAAGATCTACCCTATGATGTCCACTGATAGATCCAAAATCCTAACGTCTCATTCATAGAATGATATATATCACTATATCATGCTCCAAAAATCTACCATAGTTGGTAATGGACAAGGGTAATATGGTATCTTATATCTCTTGGTAGTGTTCCTAATCAAACTTCTGTGAGTATAAGTAGCCATGTAGGATCATGTAAAGGGAGTACTGTGTAAGGTTTTTAAACCCCACTATGCAATCATATACCAACATCTCTCCTGTTGGTCGGAGTGGATACTCAAGAGGGGGGGTGAGTTGAGTTCCAATTAAAATTTTTGTTAAAATATTGTCTATTAATATCCCCCAATTTATAAAACAAGTTAAACTGTAGTGAATTTATACATATTGTAAATGTTAACACAGCTTCTAAAAGATTGATTAAGTCTCAGTTAATTTAACCACAAGATTAAACTAACATTTTAAACTAACCTACTGATTTAAAATAACTGTAAACACTTTATAATTTAACTATCAAAGTAACTTTAAAATGGGTTTTTATTTCAAAGTAACAGTAGCGTAATATAAAAGATATATATAGTATACATTATAATTAAACTAAATATGCATAGTAGATATAACTAGAGGTTCAGTCTCAAGCCAAAACATAACCCTCTGAAATTTATATAAATTTGATCCACACCCTGGATCGAGGTTATTTTTTTTACAAAACTGTCAATGCGATGCAGGGACCTCTACCACAGTTCTTCGTGGGAAATAAGACAAATACCAAGCCACACAAGGACCTCTTCCATAGTTGTCATGGGTAAACAATAGTTTAGAGTTTTGGAGTGAGGATTTTGATATCCTCCAGTTCAGTGTAGGAGACAGTGTGTGTGTGTGTGAGATAAATAGAGTACACCACACTGCTCAAAAGTAAATAAACAAATCACTTAGAGAGAACAAATAAGAGTTTAGAAAGATCTAGTGACTAGCAATGCAGCTCTGGACACATTGGATTCGGTAGAAATGATTCTGAGTCCTTCTCTGGTTTTTCTGTTGAAAAAACAGAGTGTCGTATTTCAGATTATGGTCTACAGGAGTGAATATGTTCTCTTGAATTTATTTCCTCCATTAGTGTAGGTTTGCATGTGTTGGATCTTTTTTTAGGATCATTCAATGTCTTCTTCATAGTTGAGCTCAGGATTGTTCTTCGGTTCATTACAGAGCACTTCGCATGTGTTGTACTATTGTATGTCGAGGCGAATCTCACATTTTACTACAGATGAGACTTCTTTTTATTCTATGAGCACTGAAAATGGGAATAAATCCCTTTCCACAAGTTCAAGGTACGGTTTCCTAACATGCCGACAACTATCATTAAGTAACATTAATTGCATTAAAAACATCAAATTTGACCGTTAGCAATATTTAAATAATATTTAAAAAAGGATAGGAAATGGTGACACATTTTGTTGTGTAAATTGCGTCTCCTTCACGATATGTGCTTAATGGTATGTGGCTCACGGTATGTGGCTCACGGTGTGTCCTTCATGGTGTTTGGGTCAAGGTGTGTCCTTCACGGTGTCTGGGTACTTAGCCAAAAATCTTTATTTAGACTTAAAGATTAATACACAGAATATGGATTAAGATTAATTATTAGACAGTAAGAGAAGTTAAAACATAAATATAATTTCTTGAAAATATAAGTGAGATTAGTGATCATTCATAAGACTTGTTAAAAAAAAGAGTAATAAATATCAATAAGATTTGTTATCATTAAAACATGATGTGTAGTTGCTATTGATATTGGAGAGCATTAACAATATATTCAATTAATATTGAGATTAATTAACAGTAATAGGATTTTTGATGATTAAAACATGATTAATACATGAGGAGTCCAAAAATATCCCCCTTTTTGATGATCACAAATCATGTATAGATAAAATAGAAAAGAGATGCAACATTAGAGAGTATAACATATTCAACAATTAGAATACTAATACTTGTACTTTTACTTGGAATTTTTACTCCCACTTTTGGGATTATCAAAAATTTGAGAAAGTGAAGTGAAAAAATACATTTTTTATTAAAAAGGTTAAGAATAAAACATATAAGAGAAATAAAAAGAGGTAACAATAAAAGACATCCCCTCCCAAAGAAAACAGTCCCTAGAGTCTTCACAGATTGACATTTTCCATTCCTTTATCAGCAGAAGGAGCTAGGGCTGATGTAGAAGAAGGAATAGATATGGTAGACATAGAGGGTAAGGGTAGACCTTCAAGAATGAGGGAGCCAACGGAAAACCAGTAGAAGATCTTTGATGTTGTTGGTCACGAATGACTTGCCGGATTTGAGAAAGAGCTTGACTGACTGACATTCAGTTGAGGCGAGGGTAGGTAGACCAAGTCTAAGGGGTGAAACAGCTAGAGAAACTATTGCAGTACTCTGCACATGATGATACGACTTTAAAGGATTGATGAAATCAGTAATGATTTCTCCACCATATTGCATAGAATTTTCAAAATAATCCTTATTCTCCATGAATGTTTCCAACAATATGGTGAACTCTGTAAGCTTCTGAACTTGATATTTAAAAGATTGAGTCAGCAGAGGGATTTTTAGGTTTTCCACAAGATACTTAAAGTGATTTTTCATATCACTCTTAGAGAAAATCCAGGTAATATAAAAATATATCTTCTTGGTGATCTCCTGTTGAGAATCATTGGATATCTTAGAATGGATCTGGACAAGTTCAAGTGCTCTATCACTGTTCTTCATAACATCATCCAGAGGATATAGATCTAAACCACTGAAAAAATTCTGAATTTCTTCCTTGATTATGGATCTAAACATAGAAGCATCCAAAGAAGGTGTGGAGGTCTGACCAAAGGGAGAAGAAGCCTTGACATCATTAGTTAGAACATTGAGTTGTTTTATAACATTCTGCAGACATCCATTGTACTCATATGTCAGCTTATTCAGATTTTCTACAATCTCCCTCATGTGTTCTAGCATTTTTGTGTGTCTTTATCCAATATTATCATCAAAAGAGAGCTGATATGGTTGCACCTGAGACACAATATCTCTAGAAAGGGTGGAATCAGTTGGTTTAGAAGAAGCAGCAAAAGGTACAGGGGTAGAAACAAGAGCAGTCAATGGCTTTGATCTTAAAGACAGTTCTGATTGCAGGTTTTCCACCAAACCTTTCAAATTTGCAACATCAGCACAAAGAAACTATTTTCAACCCTGACTTCTTGAATCTCATGGATCATCCTCTGTTGAATATGCAAAATAATGTTTTCCAGGAGAATTGAGGCATCTTCTTGAATTAACTAATTAAAAGGACAAGGTTTAGTGGATAAAATCTTCTCAACACCAGACAAGATAGTTTCTCCAATGTTTTTCCAATCATCCTTATTTAAAACAGAGTGTTTATCTGGTAAGAGTGCAGGTGAAGTTAGTGGAGCATGTTTTGGTTGTGGTTATGAGTCATCTTAGGACTCAGATTCTGATTCAGATTGAGGCTTTGGTTCTGGTTTTGGTTCTGGATGAGCTACAGGCTTCAGTTGAGATAAAGAAGAGAGATCTATATCAGTTGTCGTCACTTGCTGTTACTCACTCACATCATAAAAACATGGAAATTCATACCGAGAGTACACAGAATATGTGAGAGTAGGATGAGATGTTCCAGCTTGTCTAGCCTCTACAATCTCAAGGGTTTGAGGTTCCTCCCCCTCAAATTGTGCTTCCATTTCAGATTCATGAGGCTCAGGAATTGGGTCATGATCCACGGGATCATCTCTAATCTCTTCAGCAAACTCTTGCCTTGCTATCTGAAAGGCAATTTCCATCCTATCTTCAGCAGAGGGTATGTACTCAGGAACCGGCTGTTCCATAGGTAGTGCTTCCAGATTGGCTTGCTTTTCAACATGGAGTTCTTCTATAATAGGATATATCTCCACCATTGCTTGCTTCTCTAAATCAGGAAAAACCAATTTTCTTGCAACCGTAGGATGAGTTTATGGATTGACATCCTCACTAGAAGAAGAGACTTCTTCTTATCTAAAACCAACAACAACTTCCTCTCTTGAAGTAATTTCAATATGAACATTACCGGGGACAGGAGGCCTTTCTTTCTCAACAGGAGTTGCTTCCATTGGAGGTATTTCAGCTTCATCTCTAAGTGGTACATCAGCTGCCACTTCCTCTTCTTCTTTTGCATCTGAGTATTCATCCACTTCATCTGGTTCCAAACTAGGATCAGCTAGGTTCTTAGGTCTTCTTGGATAATCAACAGGATTAAACCTCTTGTACAGTTGATCATTAACCGCAACCCATTTCTTTTTCCTGGGGTTCTAGTTAATTTCCATCCTTCTAATGATAGGCTTGGATAAGCAGAAATCAAAGTCCTCTAGCTTTTCTTCATTCGGTCCAACAACTACTTTTGAAACTAGCATGGCTGAAATCATCATTGAGTAAAATAAGGAGGTGGATTTGGAAGTGACATTAATCATCTCACATATATGGTTAATAACATACTGGCATAGGTTGATCTTATAGCCATTCTTCAACAGGTGAATCAGGAAAACATGCTGATACTTAATCACAACAAAATCCCCTTTTCTTAGACTAATCAAATTTCGAACAAACTTGAATAGTAGTCTATTTTCTCTATTTAGCTCTGTAGATATTTACCTTCACTTGGTAGCATTAGCAGTTAAGGTTTCCAAGGCATTTCCCAGATCGACGATGTCAGATGATGGAGGTGGGTCCCTCGGGTAATCCTCACAAACTCCTTCATGAGGAATCCTTAGGCATGCATCCCACAACCTCGAAGAGAATGATAACTTTTTTCCATTTATCCATCTTTTCACCATAAATCATTCTCCAAAATCAAAGGAAAACTTCAGATATTGGTAGAATTGAGATACCATCCTTGGATAAATCGGTCTATCTTTTTCAGAGAACCATTCAAACCATCCTGGTTCTCTTAATATTTTCAGGGTTAAAGACATACATGACAACAACCACTCAGGGAAAACCTCTTTTTTAGGAACTACGGTATGGTTAACAAGGTTTGGGTTCAGGGGTTCTTCATGTGCTATTATCGGTATTCTCTTCTATTTCTTAGAGCGGCTCTTCTCAGACGAGGGTGAAGACGGATGATTCATCCTTGGAATCCACTAAAGGTTCAGGCAAGAGAGGAGAAGGTTTTCAAGAATGAGAAAATTCAGGAGAGAGTTTGGGTAAGGAATCGAATTAAACCCTTAAGTTTTATAATTTGGGAATGTCAAATGTCATAAAAACAAAGACATGAGAAATCAAAATAGCGGTGAAATTACCCAAAATTCATCATTAATGGTATCATCAATGTTCCTAGGATTAATCCTTGACAAGAAGGCTTGATGTTCAACTAGATTTCTAAGAGATGATCTAGTCTGTGTCCCTCTATCCAAATTTCCTACTACAGCATCTAAAGGATGATTCTTTAGAACACTAGTTGATCTAGTAATGGTAGGACTATAAATTTCAGGTTCATCTATATGTTCAAGTTCATTAGGAGCAGATGCTGGAATAAGTCCATAACTGGTTGTCTTTACAGCAGGTTCAATGATTTTGTCATTATGGTCCAGAATAGATAAATCTTCTTCAAGATTTTCAAGAGAGGTTTTAGACCCATGTGGATCAGTTTCATCAAATTTGATGTGAACAGATTCTTCAACACACTTGGTTCTCTTATTGAAAACCCTATAGGCTTTACTTGTTATAGAATATCCTAAAAAGATTCCTTCATCACTCTTAGAAGAAAACTTGTCCAGTTTATCCTTTTTATTGAGAATAAGGACTTTGCGTCCAAAGAATCTAAAGTAACTCACTTTGGGTTTTCTATAATTCCATAATTCTTATGGGGTCATCTTATGAAGTGGTCTAATTAAGACTCTATTAATAATGTAACAAGCTGTATTCACAGCTCCAGCCCAAATGTAAATAGGCAGGTCATACTCATTAAGCATAGTTCTTGCAATTTCTTGCAGGGTTCTATTCCTTCTTTCAACTACACCATTCTGATGAGGTTTCCTAGGAGTAGAAAAGTTATGATTATAGCCATTTTGTGAGCAATAAGATTCAAAGTCTTGATTTTCAAACTCATGACCATGATCATTTCTGAGAGTTTTAATCTTAGTACCACTATGGTTTTCTACAGACATGGAGTATTTAACAAAGTAAGAACAAGATTCACTTTTGTGAGATAAGAAGTATACCCAAGTATATCTAGAAAAGTAATCTACTAGAACATAGACATAGTGCTTCCCATTCAAACTAGAATCTCTAGAAGGTCGAAAAAATTCCATGTGAACCAACTCGAGTGGTTGAGAAGATGAGACTTCTTTCTTTGATTTGAAAGAGATTTTGTGTTGTTTTCCCTATTGATAGGGATTACCGACTTTGTCATTTGGAAACTCAATTTTGGGTAAGCCTTTAACTAAGTTATTCCTAGTCAGTTTTCTATGTGAGTGTATATTTCAATGTCTTAATATCCTAAGCCATAACCATGAATCTTTATGAAAAGCATTTAAACAAGTAACATTTTGTTTAGATAAATAATTCAAATCAACAGAATAAACATTCTCATTTCATAAAGTAGAAAATACTAAAATATTTTTAGTATTAAAAAAATTACAAGAATCATTTTCAAACATGACATTAAAACCATCATCATACAATTGGGAAATACTTAACATATTATATTTAAGTCCATAAAAAAACGAAACATTAGAAATTAAAACTGAGTTTGTGTTACCAATTTGGCCTAGGCTGATGATCCTTTAGAATTATCACCAAAGGTGGCTTAGCCTCCATCAACCATTAGTAAACTCTTGAAGCATGAGTAATCCCCAGAAATATGTCTTGAATATCCACTGTCCAAATACCATGTCATCCTATGGGAACTCTTCAAGCAGGTTTCCTACAAAACAGTTTTAGATAGAATATGATTTTGGTACCCAGATCTTCTTGGGTCTAGAGTGGTTAACAATCAATGATTTTGGTACCCAAATTTGTCTTATGGGTCTCATATAATTTACAGAATCAAAAAATATTGAGAGATAAACTCTTTTTGATTTATAACTATGTGAATAACTAGTTTAAGCATATGAACGTCCAGAACTAGAAATAACAGTATTCTGTCCAGATTTAGGAATAGATCTATTCTTAGTAATCTGTCTCTGTCTAGGTTTCAAGCCTATTCCATTAGTGTGTTTAGGTTCCACTTTCTTTCCTATAATTTTAGTTAGAGTTTTATTTCGATTTGTGAACTTCCCTAAGTCCGTTCTAAGTTGCAAATTTTACATTTTTAGTTCAGTGTTTTCCTTTAAAAGTTGAGCGTTTTTCTCTTTTTCAATGGTAAGTTAAGTTTTAACAGTTGTAGTGAGAGCATGATGTTTCTTCAATAAATTGTATTTATCATTACGTTCACTTCATGTCTCTTCCAGCATATTACAATATTCAAATAATTCATCACTAGTCATGTTTTCAGAATCCTAATCAGATTCAGTTCCAGAATAATAGGAATTTAAATTAGGAGTATCTAAGGTTACCTCCAATGTGTTTGTCATGAAACACTTGTTGGCACATTTCTTTTCAGAATCAGACATTTCAAATTCACTTGTGCTATCATTTGAATCACTCCAAGTTGCTTTAATTACTTTCTAGAACCTATTGTCCTTATAGTCATATTTCTTCTTGAATTTTAGAATTGGGTAGTCTGCTTTAATGTATCCTTTTTTTGCACTCGTAGTAAACAACTTCATCACTTTTATCTGGCTTTTTTAAGTTCTTTTTCCAATGTCCGTTATTTTCATACTTTCCCTTGTAATTTGATTTTCTGAAAAAAATTATTCTTCCTATAAAATTTCTTAAACTTTTTGGCTATTTGAGTTATTTCAGCATCACTATCATAGTCTGAACTTTCACTTATTGAATTTTTAGTTTTTATTTGAGCTTTTTCATTGTCCTTGCTCTTTGAAGAAGTAGTCTTGAAATCCACTGATTTACTTTTTGGGTCATCATCTTCCTATTTATTCACCTTGAGTTCTTCCTCATACATCATAACCTTACCAATCATCTCTTTGACAGGTATAGCACTAATGTCACATGACTCTCTGATTGAAACAGATGTGCCTCTCCATCAGTCTGGTAGACACCTAAATATACTCATAATTTGTTCCTTTCATGGAACAACCATTCCAAGTGAATTCATTTTATTGACTATCTCATTGAACCTGAGATACATATCAGAAATGGGTTTATTTGTTTTCATTTTAAAATTATCATATTTAATAGTATACGTATTTAATCTCATTTATTTAAAATTGGTTGTTCCCTCATGAGAAACACCCAATGTATCCCATATTTCATAAGCAGTTTTACAGGTAGATATTCTATTGAATTATTCATCTCCTAATGCACAGTATAGAGCATTCGTAGCTTTACAATTATTATTGTCAGCAGACTTTGTGAGTTCATCCCAAGTTGTTCTTTTGGTTTCTGGAATTTTATATTGAGACTCTATATTAGTCCAAATACCAAAACCCATACTTTCCAAATGAATTTTCATTTTATGTTTTCACTGGGCATAGTTTGTACCATTAAAGAAAGGTGGCCTGTTAGTAGCAGCACCCTCTAGTCTATTACCCATAGCTAGATCTTAGAATGTAAATTTAAAGGGATAAAATTTAGAACTAACAGAAATTTATGATCGTTAAAGATGCAACTAAAATCACAGTTGAAAAAAAGAGCATTTCAAAAATCCTTTAACAAAAACAAGCTCTGATACCAAATGTTGTTCGGAGTGGATACTCAAGAGGGAGCTGAATTCAGTTCCAGTTAAAATTTCTATTAAAATATTGTCTATTAAATTCCCCCAATTTATAAAACAAGTTAAACTGTAGTGAATTTATACAGATTGTAAATGTTCACTTAGTATCTCAAAGATTGATTAAGTCTCAATTAATTTAACCAAAAGATTAAACTTACTTTCAAAACTAACCTACTGATTTACAATAAGTGTAAAGGCTTTCTAATATAACTATCAATGTAACTTTAAAATGGTTTTTTTATTTCAATGTAACAACAAAGGAATATGAAATATATATATATAGTATACTTTAATCATAAACTAAAGATGCACAATAGATATAAGAAGACATTCAGTCTCAAGCTGTGACTTAGTCCTCTTAAATTTATATAAATTTTATCCACACCCTGGATCAGGGTTAAAAATAGTTTACAAACCTATCCAAGCCATGCACGGACCTCTACCACAGTTTTTCGTGGGAAACAAGACAAAGACCAGGCCATGCAAGGACCTCTTCCACAGTTGACGTGGGTAAACAAGAGTTAAGAGTTTTGAGTGAGTATTTTGATATCCTCCAGTTCAGTGTAAGAGATAGTGTGTGTGTGTGAGAGATATATCGAGTACACCACACTGCTCGAATGTAAATAAAAAAATCACTAAGAGAGAACAGCTAAGAGTTTAGAAAGCTCTTGTGATTAGCAATGTAGCTCTGGACACATTGGATTCATCATAAATGCTTCTTAGTCCTTCTCTGGTTTTTCTGTTGAAAAATAGAGTTTCATAGTTTAGCTTGTGGTCTACAAGAGTGAATATGTTCTCTTGACTTCAGTTCCTCCAGTAGTGTAGGATTTCATGTGTTGGAACTTCTTTGAGGATTTTTCAATGTCTTCTTCACAGTTGAGCTCCGGATTTTCTATGATTCAGTACAGAGCACTTCACATGTGTTGTAGTATTGTATGTCAAGGCGACTCTCACTTTTTACTATAGATGAAACTTCTTTTTATTCCATGGGTAGTGGAAATAAGAATGAACCCTTTCCATAAGTATGAGGTACGGTTTCCTGACATGAAAAAAACTATCATTAAATAACATTAATTGCAATAAAAACATCAAATATGGCCATTAGCAATATTTAAATAATATTAACAAAAAAGGTTAAGAAATGGTGTCACAGTTTGTTGTGTAAAAGGTGTGTCCTTCACTGTATGTGCTTCATGGTATGTGTCTCATGGTATGTGGCTCACGGTGTTTCCTTCACGGTGTTTGGGTCACGGTGTGTCCTTCACGGTGTCTGGGTACTTATCCAAATATATGTATTTATACTTAAACAGTAATACGTAGAATATGGACTAAGCTTAATTATTAGAGAGTAAGAGAAGTTAAAACATAAATATAATGGCTTGATAATGTAAGTGAGATTTGTGATCATGCATAAGACTTGTTAATAAAAAGGAGAGTAATTAACATCAATAAGATTTTCTATCATTAAAACATGATGTGTAGTTATTATTGAGATTGGAGAGCATTAACAAGATTTTCAATTAAGATTGAGATTAATTAATAGTAATAGGATTTGTTATCATTAAATAATGATTAATACATGAGGAGTCCAACACCTCCATAATGAATTTCTATAAGATCTTAAACACAATCCCAATGCATGATTGCGGGGCAGCATTCCTCACAGAACAACTAATTGATGTCAAGCCATGAGAGTGTTGATTTGTCATGCAATTGGGTAACAAGACTCCACAAATTCCCTATTCATCCATAGAAATGGTTGGATTCTAGGAACGCGACATGATGAATTGATCTTTGGATTACCCAGAAAACACAAACACTAACTCTTTCCAATCCCCTTATTACTGAGGATATTGATCTCTATTGATACTCAGCTCCATATGGTGTTGGATGCCACGAAGAATGCTATGCCAGAACGTATCCTCATACTGCTATACTAGTATGATTTACTGCATGAAAAGTGGGGTTTTTATTACCTTCCCACCTATATGAATGATATCATAGGATGAACGCTGAATTGAGGCTTGATCTATCTATAAATATTCTTCATAATCTATAACTTATATCCTGGATGGATGTCTTTGTGGAGGAATCCATAAATTTTAATTATGATGTACCATATTTAGATGATAATATATATTTAAGGTTAAATAAATCAAGAAATAAATTCATAGAATAAATATTATATTATGCATCTACCAGTGATTAAATCACTAATGGCACCAACTTGTCATGAACCATCCCTAACTGGCTCTCAAAACACCACTACAACAATCTGGCCACTATAAGCTCGGGGAGGAAGAATGGTGACCAAGGAACACCTAATATAGGGAGGCCTTTACCTACTGTTCCAATATACACAAATTTGACTATCTCAATGAAGAAGTGTACATGAATAGTATTAAAAATATTCAATATTTGAAATGTAAACCAAGCCAGAAAAACCTATATGGTGTACAAGAGTATGACCATTCAAAATAAAATGAAAATATGGAAAATAAAAAACCAACTAGTAATTTGTACCCTCCTAAAGATACTTGAATGTAAACTATTGGTAGAGCCCTTATCTTGACCTCCATGATAATACCCACACATGCAGTCCAAAGCACCATGTATAACTACCCTCCTCAGCATTCACCGATGAAATTTCCATCATCTTCGTAAGACATGACATGTTTGAGATAATACAATGTAGGGGTGAAAATATTCATACACATTAATACACGTCTAAAGAAAAAATTGTAGAGTAGTGACAAACAAAATTGGATTAGAAAGTCATCGTATAATAAATATGATATAGATCACTGGAAATTAGAATAAATTTTAGCCTCTTCAAGGAAAAGGGGGATCAACATGGTGTCTAAATATACTACAAGTCGATCCTTTTTAAACCCATAATAGTAGTGTAACCTCATCTTTCAATGAGAGGTTGAAAACATAAAAAACCTGGAATACCCCACACTTCATCACAATCCATGGAAGAGAGAAAAAAATCTAATGGAATAGATACAAATATATATATTCTATGTAATTGAACCCCAAAATAGAGAGAAATGGGAACTCTATCTCATAACACAGCCCAATAAAAGACTCACCAATAGATCCAAATTTCCACAAATGATGACCAACATCTCTCTCAATTATCTAGAAGTAACCATGTGAAGGTCAACATCTCACCACTATGGCACACAGTTGTTGGGGAATAACATCCAATTAGAGGACCCACACCAAATCTAATAGAAGGGTTCCAATTGGTTGGTTGAGGAACTATTACCATATTTAAGGGGGGGGGGGGTCCAATTTATATGTCGATGACCCATGACCTGGCGTATGAGGAGGGTTCCCCTCTAGTCTTCGAGGACCTGTTCCCTATTAGATAGTGGTACCACTAGGTAGATGGAGGACCTGTGGCCTACAGTCCTTGGTGGGGGGGGGTTACACAGGTTCCATGAGGACCCTAACCTTATCATATAGGGGGATCCACTATGTAGATGGACAATACATTCCCTAATTCTATAAGGGGTACCACTTAGGCATCAAAATGACCCACTGACTATATGATAGGGGATTCCACTCAATTAATAGAGGATACATGACCATGGATATGAGGGTGGGGGGCTCCAATCTATAGTCTCTAGTGATCTTATTCTAGATCACAACCATCTTTATGACCCTTATAAATAGGAAAAATTCATGGAAAATCATACATCATTTCTTTAATGCCACAACTGAGTTAACCAATGCATTCTATGTAGAAAAAAACTATGTATGGACAACTCATGAGCACAAATATGACTCTAAATGAAGAATATATGAGATTTCTAAGTTCCCTAAAAAGGATCCAATGGGTACACAATGTGTGAGGGGACCCCCAGAGTATATTCCCCACTCCATCGCCTTACCATGTCCATTATGGTAAATATATCTCCAAACATGTACAAACACATGACATGTATGGGGTATATACAGTATACCCACCCCACTCTTAGTCTTTTTCTATGTATCCATCAATTTTCTTTTACTTTACCTCATGTTTGTGTGCATTGGTATATAGTGTCTCTGGCCATTTACATTCCTATGTCTTGTAGGAGTACATAATCAGTTTTCCAGAACAATGTCAAAGGGTGTGTGGGGGTCTAAAATGATTTGTGGTATATATAATTCATTGAAACACTACTCACCACAACTAGAGCTCGACATTCCATGTGTTCAATGAACTTCATGACCCGTGGTCGAGGGTATTCTTGAATATTAGACCAGTTATCCATGTGATATATCTAAAGAATCCTCACTAAGATTGAATTTTGTATTTAACATAAAACGGTGGATCTAGACACCGTTAGTCATTTCCTTCCATCTGTTAGTCTGAAATTTGAATCCACTCACCAAAGTGGTTTGTTAGTCAACTTGCACAATTTGGGTCCTTCCATTGAGGATGATTTGAACAAAAATAATCAAAATGAAGACCCACATCCCAAAAAAAAAATGATGAACTCCATGGTTGGTTGATATGCCCCTTCCACATGGATTCTTTATGATTCAGAGGTCCTAATCAGGATCAGTACAACTTTGTAATGTCGAACTAGGATAATGGGGTCCAATAAACAAAGAACACAACGAAACACAGGAGAAAATCACAAAAAAAAAAAAAATCACAGTGTTATTAGAAAATTATCATAACGAGGGATTTCATGGGTTAGAAAATAATTTAACAATCAATGAAACCAATAAATATGGGAAATGAGGGGTTAAAAAATTGACGTATACCATAAATGGGATGAATCTACTCAATCAATTTAATAAAACCATGAGGAATACCTCAATTCATAAGTCATACTGAGAGAATATATCACTTTTCATCGAAGAACTTGTCTACCAATGATTGAAGATAATTTTTATATTCTATGCATCCCAATCTACCACGATCCATAGATTCATCTCATTGGAAGTCGATTCTCCAATGGAAGGATATGGGGAGATTCACTTGATGATCCAAATATTATGATGATAACCTTATGAAACCACCAAGGTGGTATTCTTATAAGATTCTGATTAGGATTAATAAATAAAAATATAAATTTAATTTAATTAATTAAACTACTGAACACACTTCCTATGGGAGAGATATCTAAACACCGCATGTCAAGCCCTTTTTGGATACTTATAGGGTAAAAAATGATTTCTAGACTCAACCCTGATCTTGGATTTCTAATTAAAGCATATATTTAAGAGTAATTGTATTATATTTTATAAACATCATAGGTTTAATATAAAATCTATTTAATATGATTACAATGTCAATTCGTGGCACACAAGCCTCAAAATCATATGCTGCCTTAGCACCTGAATCATGAAATATATATAGAAATATTTCAATGTCTTACAGGGAAAAAATGGGTCTCCAATTGATTCCCCCTTATATAATTTTTCAAATAAAAAAGAAAAAACTAAACCAAAATATCAGGATACTGATCCGTCATATGAATCACCCACACCTCAGATCTATCCTTTACGTCATTGTGCTGAAAAACAAGTGAAATAAGGGGATGATCGATCCAAAAAGGGTACTCTCATGCCGACCATTGTTCACCATGTGGTGCTCTGAAAATTTGTCTCAATCATCAAGGTCAATCTCCCCCATATTGAAGACTCGTATGGGGTCATGCATGTATCTCATCAGCTTTGACTCGTGGAAGCCATCATGCACCCACTCTTATTATGGGGGGTAAGATGAGGTGGTAACCAACATCTCCAACCCTCTAAAAAATCATGAACATCCTAATGAGCCACACAGATAAATTTCATACCTGATATATACTTAATAATACTCATCATGGGGAGACTATCCACAAAAAATGTTCCCCCAGATCAAATACCAAGTGCCTATGATGTTGATCTGTGTAATATGTATTCCTATTCTTGGCCACCTTTATCCACTCAAGGATGACTTGGACCTTCTTAGTCATCACCTACACCAAAATTGGACCATAAGAGATGCCTTTATGATCTTCATCTAGTATAAGGGTGTCATATAGAGTCTCCAAAATATAGAATCAAAATTTTCCATGCTGATGGTAGATTGTTTTTTACAAAATATCTACCATGTTCAAGTGATCCCCCCAACTATGGTGAGATTATAAAATGCAACCCCTCTTCATATCCTCCAATAGCTAGATATTGTTCTCGGTTTGCCGAACCTTTTGGGGGTGAAGGGAAATAATCATCCACATCCAGGTCTCAAATATGTCATATAGTCCTTAAAATAGCCATGAAGTATACCATGCATCACACTTGGAGACAATCATTGAGGGTACCAAGTGGAAGTGAACAATCCTCCGAATGTACTACTGCCACATAGTCTCCCCCGAACTACACCCCCAGATAGTAATGAACTACACTGAATTCATGACTCGGTCAAATATCAACCATATTGTGTAATGATCCATCATTATCCATGAAATAAATTTTATAATGTTCATGTATATATTGTCTCACTTCCACTCTAAGACCACAAGGGGTTGTAACAAACCTTCCAATCCTTGGTGATCAAATTTAACTTGCTGATTGGTGAGGAACCGATAGATGATCTTTGACACACATTGTATCATGTTGGAAAACCAAAACTACCACTTAATTTATCATAAATTTTTCCCACAATTATATGTACAACTAGGGGATATGGGTTGCTCTGTCACATCACTTACTCTCACATCAGGATTGGGAAAACCGTCTATCCCAAGAGAATATTTAAAAAGTTTCATGAAAAATATTATATATATATATGGTGAATTTATTGTGGATAGATTTTATTGAAAACTCAAATTAAATTTCTCCAAACTAAGTCACTATAACATGTTTTTTTAATCATATGAGTTAATAACAAATACTATAGAAAATATGCACTATTCTACACTAGGCTCAACTGCAGTGAAAACAACTCCTTGGAATCCTCCTTCACCTAACGATCCTAGGAATTCCTTCTAAGGGAATCTACTACCATGATTCCTATTCTCATAGTATTGAACATATCGTAGTCATAGTCTTACAGGAACTCCAACCAGTACTGCAATCTGAGATTCATGTTTTTCCCTGAGAAGACATTCCTAAGACTGTCATGGTATGAGTAAACAATTATGTGATCCCCTAGAAGGTAGTGCCTTCACATAGTTTGGTAGAAAACTACCACATCTAGATATAATTATTGAGTCGTATAGTTTTTCTCAGGGGTCTTAAATACCTCGAAATATAAGTGATAGCCACCCGTCACTACATCAAAATGCATCCAATGCCAAATACTAGGGAATATTAATACACTACAGACTCCACGCCCTCCTACAATAGTATCTACATTGGATAAATCTTCAAACACATCCTCAACACCATGGAGGCCCTTCATAATTGTTTATTCCATGAAAAATTATTACCATTTTTTGTTAGGGTAGTCAAATGGGTTTCATCCTTAGAGAAGTATGAAACAATCCTCTATAGTATCCCGCCATCCTAAGAAATATCCCCACATCGAACAAATTATTGGGAGGTTCCTAAGTAATAAATTCATTAAACATTATTGGGTCCCTGGCTAAACCTTGTTCTAAATTGAAATGCACCAGAAATTAATCCTCCTGATTCCAGAAATGAAACATTAGGATCTTTCCATAAACCATGTTCTCTCAAAGAAAATCAAGAACCATCCCCATCTGATCTATATACTACTCCTTTTCCATAGAGTAGATAAGTATGTGTCCAATGTAGAAATCCAAAAATAGGTCCATCTATGGATGGAAGAACCATTTCAACAAATCCATAAACATGGTGGGGGAATCCACTACACCAATTTGCATCACCAAGAACTCATATTGACCATAGAGACATAAAAATGCTAAATTTGTAATATCTGCCACAAGAACCCTAAACTGGGGCTAGCCCAACCGAAGATCAATCCTTGAGACCCATTTTACATATTTTAACTTTTCAAAGAGGTCATCGATAACCATAAAGTGGTATTTTTCATTACCATATCCAGGTTCAAGGAATTATAACCCACACAATGTTGTAATATCTGATCATTATTTCACGAACAATTGGAGCTACCCAGGGGGACATTATGAGATGGATGAAAAATTTATCTCTAAGGCCCACCAACTTAAACCATAGATCCCATTTCTTTATTGGACCAAAAGATATGTTGAAGAAGAAATATGAGGGGTCTTGAGATGAAATTATATATAAAAATCCATCTACATCCTCATAGTTAGTCCCAGAACATCCATGGAGAAGACATCCATGTAATCCTCGATGAATGGAGAAATCTAGATACCTTACCGGCGTGATACACAACGGGATATAATATCCAAGTAAAGGGTTTTGGGTTATGTCATCCTTCTTATAGAACCCACTAATCCAAACATGATATTTCTCTAAACCCCATTAGGTAATCTCATACCATCAGTGCGTAGGAATCTAAAATGTCTATGGTTATATTCCAACTCGGCTCAGGCACTGGAAAACTAATCCATATCTAATATGAAATCATAGGGTTCTATAAAAATGAACAAAATGACCCACATAGACCTCTCTCCACTAATAAATATATCACATTTCCGGTTGAAGGAGATACAAAATAAGCATCCCCTGTATGATCCCCTAGACGAAGAAGCTATGGCGGTGCCTTAACATGAAGATCCATCTCTCTCACAAGGAGTATAATGATGATTTAATAACTAGAACTAAGTATAATATAACTTATTTATGACCATAAAAGTCACATAACATACCTCGCATCATCTCATGTGTTGTGGGGTCATAAACCTCCAATGTTTTCATCAATCCCTGACCCCGACCACTAGATCAGTGAGCCTGATGTGGTCTACATGGTGGTGGTTCAATAATGGTATCATATAATTTTCCACATACTATTTATCATCTATATTCCATTGTTGATGCACCTCCCTAGGGTCCACCATACTGATACATTGGCGATCCCTAATAACAATATTTTCCTCTCTTTGGTGTTCAATAAGCTACTTATTTGCACTCCTCAACACATATTATGGGGAATTAACAACCCATGTTACCTCACCTGACAAAAATATAGATCATCCCCTCTATAGAATTCCCTAGACTACATTGACACTAGAAAAATGCTCGATTCTTATCATGGGGAGGTCTCTTTCAGTGACATCCAATCGATTGATTCTTGCTAGTTACTACAGATGAGTGAGCCTTGTGATTCCCACTACCCACTCCATCTTCCTGATATCCTTTTAAAAGGATGACCTATATCACTTGGTTTTTTACTACAACAGCCTGACATAGGTGGAAGTGCACAAGTTCAATACACTTTCTCATATCTCTCAATGGTGTCCTTTCTCAAAATTTCCTGCATGGAAGTAGTAGTCATGGATCATTTCAAGGAATACCATGTATGGTTTGTAAACCTCACTATATACTATGATATAGACATTCCTCCCTACATCATCTACATTAGTTCCTTAATCCAAATCAATGGAAAATAGGAGTGTATTATTCCCCACAAAATAACTTCTATAATTTTTCAATGAGAGTGTCGAATGAGCATTCATATGGGTAACAAGACTCCAATAATGCCCAGTTTATGTATGGAAAATGATAGATTCTGGCCTAATTAGCTGATCCATCGATTTCTGGATGAACTTGAAAACAAAAACCCCTGACTCTTTCTAATCATTTTCTATAGGAGGATATACTTCCTCGTGGAACCATAGCAGCCTTATAGTGACACATGCTTAGTATACATCAATATTACATCAATTAAGATGAATATTACATACATTAAAATATTATATTCCCAAGAATAGAAATTGAATAGTGTTTTTTTGATGTTAATAATAAAAATTACTCTATATTGTTGAATGATATTCCCCATATCCCATAAAGATTTACACCTTTAGTAATTCTACCTAAAACCATATTTCATAACCTGTAGAAAGGAAAAATAAAAAAGTGGTGATATTAGATTCTCATTTAGGGTAAACAAGGGAGACATGTAAGAATAAAAATGGAAATAGGGGTATAAGAACATGATCGTAACATTAGGATATCATAGCTTGCCTATAAAAATATTATAATCCGGAGTTATGGGATAAATCATGGAAGATTAGAAGAAACGAATCTTAAGGAAATTATCACCATGATTCATGAAGTCATAACTCAGAAACAAGACAGTGGATTTGTAGAATACATTTAATAACATAAAATTTTATGTCAACTATTCCTACCAAGGCATTTATAACATGTTTGGATTGGGATATGACTAGTGTACCTACTTCGATCTTGGGAAAACTACAAGTGTACCAACTTACTATTATGCTTGGGCTACAACCAATGTACCCTCTAGTTTTCAGGATTTGGATAAAACCCATGTAACCTCATTATTTAAGGATGTTTCTACCACCCATTTAACTTCTTATTTTCGAGAAGGGGCTATAACCCGTTTACCAACATTCTTTTAATATTAGGATAAAACCCATGTAAATTATGGTGCTCAGGCTTAGGCTATAACCCAAGTACCATTTCAGATCATATAAAACATATCAATACCCATAAAATTAGAGGGAGATATAGGTCCCACCCATATCATAATAAAATCATGAATACATGTTCTACACCATAATTATAAATTTATCATATCATTAACCATTAAAGAGATAGGTTTTATAAACAACAAATCATAATCCATGAAAGGAAATGGGTTTCATTAACATTTTATAATATAATAATTAATGATATATATAGTTATCATAATCACTTCATAAAATCACAAACTGTGGAAATAAGTGGTTTTTGAAAGCATAAATCCCGCAACTGTAAAATAGGTGTCTAAAGATTCATTCTATAAAATCATAAACCACTAAATAAAGAATATGAATGAAACCTTTGGATCATTTCATATAATGTAATGAGTAACATAAACAGATGTTATCTTATATGGAAAAAATATGGATGGATATTTTGAAAACATTTCTTATGGAAAATATCCTTTATCCATTGAAAAATGATCTTTAAAACATAAAACCTTTTGAAACAAATTTCCATAAAAACATATACAAGAAACATGAAAACCATTCGAAACCCATTAACCTGAAAAATTATTTTAAAAATACCTTCTAAAAAATTATCCAGTTTAACATTAAAATAAAACATAAATGAATTAATGGTAGTTAAATCCATACATGTTGTATGAGCTAAAAAGAACATTCATTTTGCATGGTTAAAATAATTGAAAAATTCATCATTTATAAAGAGGAAAAAAATTCCATTAGAAAATTTGTAAAATGAAAAAGGGGTTAAAATTTCATTTAATGATTTTAAATGCATAGAAAAATATTCTTAAACCATTTTTAGAAAACATAGAGTTCAGACCCAAGAGAAGTTAAAGTTAGGATTTCTTAAAAATAAATTATTAACTATATTATATACGAAATATTATTAAGATGGTACCAATACATGAATATATCATTAGTAAATTTATGGAAGGATATTTTAGGAATTTTCATGGAAGATTGGTCATAGGATTTTTTCAATGGAAGCATAAACATAAAAAATCGTGAAAAAGGGTGAGATTGACACAATACACTCTTATAACATAGAAATATGGGATCATGTTGTCCATGTAAGAAAAGTAAATTAAATGAATCATAATATAAATTTAAAATAAAAAATCACATGATATAAAAAGTATAATGTAAGGATATACACCTCTAAAAAGAATTTAGGTGCATAAGAAAACATGGATCTCAATGAAGGCCAATTGAGACAAAACTATTTTTCTAATTTGTTAACTTTTGAAACAGAAAATCCATGAAATAAAGATCACAAAATTTATATGTGAATTCCCATAAATTTAATTATAAGATACATAGAATAAATTCATGGATAGTAAATAAATCATAAAATTAAAGAGTTGTTAACATACCATAAATATCCTAAAAAAAGTTTGATGAAATCCCTATACCTTCTGTATTTAGTAGTATCTTAATCATCCATAACACACTTATAATAAATGTAAATTTAGTATACATATTTTACAAAACCATAATCATATAAATAAAATAATATAGGGATTAATTATGAATTTATATTATCTTCATTCTAGTAATTTCATATTCAGGTTATGCTTCGGGTAATATTCGGTTTGTTTCTCACATGAGACTTAATTTGTTATTTTGTTGGTCCTTATACTAATATGATCATTTAATGAATTTATAAAAGGATTAAAATATCATCTATATACATTATATGCGTATTATAGAAATATATATAATTTATAATTATGAAATGGGATAAACCAATCATAGAGACTACAGGTTGTATGTACACAAGAACAGTATTTCCGTTTAATTTTGTGATTGAATGTAAAAGAGTAAAAAACATGTATGTATAAATATGTATATATAATTATTAAATTATCTTTATGATATCATATATATAATATATATTCACTGAAACAATCCTTAATATAATCCATATAGTGTACAAAAGAATCATATCACTTTGAGGGAGAAATAGTCCACACTTTCTCAAATGAGATTATCGTATTAACACAAAAAGTAGGTAAAATGATATCGGTAGTAAAAACTAATAATTAATGTTAAATAAATAATAAATATAATATATTAAATTTATAAATATAGTTTTAATAATAATTTCCACCGTGATATGCAGTAAAGGAAAAATGAACAATCATCATTTAGTAAGGAGGTAGTTCACTATACACACAAATAGTATGTTCGTTACACATTAGATGTCGATGTGTGTACCTGTTGGTCAATACATAAGAATAAAGAAAACCAAGATTATGTAGTATTTTAGTTTTTTATAAAATCATGGAATAAAGATAATTTAGGGGTGTATAAGGAAAATAAATCAATGGAACATGAGATATGATGTTACCTCTTAATCAGGAAACACCTTTTGGTTTGTGCCAAAATGATTCAATGGATTTATTTCTACCTAAGGAGATCCTTAAATGATAAATTTTTAGTTTTTTAAAATTTATTGTGAAGATATTGGATGAACACAAATGTTATTATAGGTGAGAAGAAGTGGGATAGGTTGTGGAATTTTAAATGGATAGAAAATTACTCACAATGGATTTTTTAAAACAAGTTATTTGTACACATGTGATTACTTAAGAAAAGTCACATAAATCCAACATAAATAAATAATATATGGTTTTTGGATGAAATAAATCCATAAAATGGTATTTTTATAACTGGATAGATCATTTATTCCACTTAGTTTAAGGTTTAGTCTCCACTTAATCTTAATATGACCTTAATCATTGCGATTAATTTTAATCACATTGATTAATAATATTGAAAAAACAGAATCATGATCTAATTAGAATATAAATACTAAACATATTACAATATATTATTTCAATTTTTTGAAATTAAATTCATAGAAGTGGAAAAATATTTATTAATGATGATCCTGCAGACGAGATGAAATAAGAGGTTTTTAAATTAGAATAATGTTCAACAATATTTTAGGATTTTATATCTAATTGAAATGAGAAAATAATTACAATGAACTAAATGGAATTAATATAGATCAAATTTGACCCTAAAAATTAATGTATAATACAACATCAATAATTATTTAAACATAGTCATAGTTATTAACTAAAATAAATTATTTTAACTATTTATAGAAGATGATGATTCTGAGAGAACTCCCAAAAATTCACCCTTTGTAAATTTCATCATTCTTAATTAAAAATTAAAGTTTATATTATCAATTTAAATTTTGATATGTTTCGAATATTAAAATATTATTTTTAATTACATGAAAGGAAATGTAATTCATTTGAAAAAATAGTATTTTTAAACATATATGATCTTTTTAAGAAATTATATCTTTTGTTTTCAATATATTTTATTTATATAAAACCATCATAAAAAATATTTGAAAAGTAGTTATTATTATTCATATGACTATTATTAACATCTTGGTTATGATTATCTCATTTAAATAATTATAACATAATATTTAAGTTTCATATAATCATCAATGTTCTGTGTAACATGCACTTCGATGGTGTTTCATGTTGAATATGACATGTCGGTGTAGCCTGTAATGTCTACCAAGCCATAGATAACCTCATATTCCTTTGTAGAGAAAGATGACATCTATGTTGTGTGTAGTGATTGATTAAAATGGTTTTTTGTATAAAACAAGACAATAATAGTTATTTAATATAAAATAAACTATTTTTAGTGTTATATGAATTGAAAAAAATCACAAAGGTTAAACTAAATAAATCAAAAAATATGGTGGTGTTAAATTTTACCCCTTTAAAATGAATTTCTCCCTCCAAATTTCTCTGGGTCATTAAAGGATTATTACATGATAGTTTCATTTATAAAAACCCAAATCCTAAAATGTAATACAAAAACAACCCTTAAAATGGGAAATTTGGAACCATAATGGTGACCCTATATAACATATAACTAGGTTTACACATTGGCGAACACTGCTTGTGAGTGAAGATTGGATCTTAAGATGGAGCATAAATATTTTTTGGGAGTTATTGAGGTCATCAATAAAAAACAGGTGAATGATAAATTAAAATTTTAGGGGCTCAAAGTAATAAATCACTGATTATTTAAAAGGATATAGATTCAGCAAAATCAATGAATTATAATAACATATATTCTTTTAGTAAATATCATAATATTGTGAAATTCATTTATTGTCAAAAATATATGGAAATATAATGACTTAATACATTTATATTAAAAAAATGAAACTTTATTTGTGATTTTATTAATTTACAATTCATTATTTACATCCTGTAATAGATATACATAAATTAACATTGATTCCAGATATTATATAATGCGCTTTTAGCAGATCATAAGGACCATAAAAGAATTAAAAATATAATAATTTCCCTCTAACTATTCTTCAAAATCAATATGTGTAATTCCCCTACCCCAGTTACCTATAGTCAGTGAATTATTTTAATACATTGGCATGATTACAAGGAATCATGTCCCGAAGGGCCGAACAGTTTAGTAGTCTTCCAAAATAGATTACATACATTAACAATACATTACAATTTCAAACATAAAACACAACATAAATAGTTCATTGAGAATGCCATTATTCCCTTTAGCTTAACCCAACATATAAATCATAATACACTTCTTGGAATCATGGTAAAATGAAATATAAGAAATGGGTGAGCTCAAATACTCAGTAAGGGTACGTAATACAGTGAAAAATGACATAAATATTAATCATGGTGAATAATTGAAACCACATGCCTTTAACAATAATAAATATGAATAATATTATGGAATGAATATGATCTGAGTAAATAATTCCATAATAAAATATAATTATGGGTATTCTACTAGTCTAATGACCACATGAACCATCAATATTATTTCTATAATGAAGGAGTGTATAATACTGGAAATTCTGAAACATTTTGTCAAGGCCTTAGCCAAGACGTCTAAAAATGATTATGGCCTCAGGAAAAACCATATATCAAATTGTGAAAGAACCTCATCAAATTCCACATCTAGTTGTCTCATGAGACCTACTGATGCATCGAGGAGCTATAGCGGGCTCCACCTATCACTTACTAAGTCCAATACATTCCTCATATGAAAAGACTTAAACATATCATAAACATTCATATTACAAATAGAATATGAAATGTCAATACTTTAACCATAAACCATGAATGGTATACAAATAGCACATCCACAGTCAAACGTATCACAAAACCTTCAATACAATACAGAAGTTTTATATCATAATAAATAAACTTCAAAACAAGTTACAAATCCATTAAATGATTTTACAAAGATGGAAATTATTTGTAAAACAATTTTATTGAAATTTCCCTTTTCAAAAAAACATTTAAAAGTCACAAAATTTAAAAAGGCAGGTATTTAAAGTCATTATTTAATCAAAGTGTCCCATACCACATTAAAACTTTTGAAAAATAATTATCATTTCAAAACATTCATGTCCATATAAATAAATCCTTAAAATCATTTTTGAAAACATGGACATTAATTAAAAAGTTTTAGAAAGATAAATCTTTAAAACATTTAAAATTATGATCTTGATAATGATTAACATTCAAAAATCCTTAAAATATACATTTTGAAATCATTTTTATGGAAAATGGACTTGGATGAAAAAAATTTCCTAGTAAATACTTTCACATAAACAATCTCGGATAATAATGAGATTGAGAAATTAATCCTTACCAATTTGGTAACTTACAAAACATAAACCCATTGAAAAAGGTATCATAAAATTAATATGTAAATACACATAAATTAAATATTATTACACAAAGAATAAAATTATGGGTAGTAAATACACCACATAAAAAGTAATGGTGGAAATATGGCATAAATCTCATGGGAATAAGGAGTGAGATAAAAAACCCTTACCCTGAACTTTCCTTTAGTAGACGGTTTGTTTAATCTCTAGTATGACGACTATAGTATGTTATTAAATTATACCATAACTATATTAATATTTCTGATATCATAAATTATTCATTTATGAATTTATAACACCCATTTAATAATAATTTCCAAGTTATATTAATATTTTTTTGTAATAATCGCATTCTTTATCGTACGTGTTTTAACTTGTTACAGTTGATTGTATCACTTAGATCATGGTTTAAATAAATATAGTATATAAAAAATAATTTATATATCATATATATTTAGATTATAAATATGTATAATAGACATATATATGAAATGGAAAACACCGTTTATGGAGATGTTAGTCCGTATATACGCATAATGTTGTTTCCATTTTCACATAGTATTCAACGAAACTAAGTGAATAAGATATATGTAAGTAAATAAATACTTATATATATAAATATATATATCTCCAGTAGAATTATTATGTCATATATTACATATTTATTAGTAATATATATTTATATAATCATCGATGAATGGTGCACTTGGAAATGAATCTCATCGCTTCGTGGAGACGGTAATCCGTACGTACGCACGAGCGAAAATATCATTATTTTGATATTATAATAATATATAATTAGATGGTATATCATATATAAAGAATAATTATAATGTTATATTTATTATTTATAGCAAATAAACATCATTATTATACTCATCCAAAAAATAATGGGTTGAATAACAATTACACCACGACGTGGAGATGGTAAGCCGTACGTACGCATGTATGGTGACATGTCATTAAAAAGGTTGATACAATAATGAATTTAGGTGTACCATAATTATAATAACATCTTAGTATATAGACGATACATTATTTATTATTTTACAATGGAAACAACAAAGAAAAAGGATGTGGAAGAAGAAAGGAACATGGAAGAGGGTGGTGAAATCATTACCACTTCTTCTGGTTCTTCCTTTGGATTTGATCAAAATGGCTCCATTGGGTGGCTTTAAAATCAAAATCAGGCTTATATGTTGAAGGGAGAATAGTTGAGAGGGTATTTGTTCAGGGGTTGGCTGAGCCAAATGGCTTTGACGGAGTGAATTTGAGTGAAGGGGGAGTTCCCTTTTATAAGAGGGGTGAGGGGAACCTTAAGAAAATCTTAAAATATCATTTTATAATAAATTAATTTTCGGTTTATAATGGATACAAAATGAATTATTTAATGACTAAGGTGGGGATGGGTCGAAAACCTCTCAACCAATAGGTTTTATACGGGTTTTGGTCACCATATTAACCATAACTTTTAAATTTAACTGTTAGTTAAATAGTTTAACTTTTACCGTGTCTTCTAGTATTCTTACTCTATATTGTTAATAAAATTACTCTAAACATTCAAGAGAATATAAAGTGGCTCATTAATGACATATATAATATTATTTAATCCCTTTTGCTAAACCTTATATTTTTAGGAATATTATATCAACCAATAATATGGTATTTGTTTTAAATATTAATTTAGGTCAATTTTGACACTATTTGGTATTTTTTTGTGAAAGTCATCAAAACTTGATAACTTCAAACAAGATATATTGAATCATACCTATCATGTAATATTAACCTATAATATTCTTGGATTTCATATAAACATGGAATTATATTTATTTTAATATTTATAATATCATTTATTTGATTCTTTCATGAATAAGGTAATTACTGCATCATCATTGTGTCATAAATAAATATAATTATTTAATTTCTAAAAATTATAAATAAAATAAAATGATGTAGGAAATATATTTTTATTTTTAATGAATATTTATAATCGAAATTATGTTATGAATAACCTTATATTAAAAATGTTTTAGTCATTAAACATTGATTTTAACTCTTTTAACTCTTCTTTGAATTAAATAATAATAAATGTCCTAATCAAATCAAAGTTGACCTAAATGATAATATTTTATTCTAAAGGTTATTTTTGGTCGAGATAAACTTTCCCTATATAATTAAGACATGTGTTAGGGTAATATTAATATTATTTTTACCCTTAATTACCCTATTTACTTTTAACCTTGGTAAATAAAAGTTAAAAGATACTATTCACTAAAAATTATTTTTATCTTGTTGTCCCACATTATACTCCTTGATATTAACAATTTCTCTCATATTTTTGAAATTCAACTCACAGAAGTGGTAAAATTTTGTTTTATGTAAATTTCAAAATTCTCTTAGGAGGTGGGTAAAAGATGGTGAAAAGTTCAATAAAATTTTTATATATCTAAAATTACTATAAACTGACACAAATGAATTAAATTGATCATATATAGGAATTATGTATCTATTTTGACCTAAAATAAATTTAAATAAAATAAATAATTATTTAAATAAAAATTTGTTTTTAAACAATAACACAGGGTTTTTTCAGTATACATAAAAAATTGAACGTTTTCAGAAAAATACAAAAAATTCACCCAAAGCTAATTTTGATATTACAAATCCAAAAATGAAGTCTATTTTACCAAATTCAAAACATAGATTTTTTATTTATTAATTTGAAATTAGTTCCCATTAGCAAAACAAAAAGGCGTATTTTTAAGAAACAATATCTGTTAAAAGATTGACACTTCTTTATGTCTAATCTAAAAGTGAAATTACTCCAAATTACAAGCATTGGATTAAATGGTAAAAATATAATCTGTTTATACTTCCAAACCACTAAAATTTAAAATTTACCACAATAATTTATTTCGATTAAAAAGGATGTTTTTAGTTAAAATATAGTATTTTTCACTATTCACCCAAATATGAAAGTTATCAGAAAAACACAAAAAATTTATTGAAACTAAATTCTTATGTCCTGATTCTAAAGAAGAATTTTATTTTCTCAAATTGAATATTTAATAGTTTAAAATATTGTATTTAAAAAGGGTTCTCAATTAAAAGGTGGTAAAAGTGCATTTTTTGAAAAATACTTCTTTTATCTGAAAAACTGAATTAGTTCATAAATTTTGTCTAAGAAACTCATAATATAGATTCTATAATTATAAGGACTATATATAGTTCAAAATTTAGTTTATATCAATCATAACCTCTTATGAACGGCTAGTTTGGTAAGTTGTGGTGCACTTGAACTTGGTGTTGTGTGTAGTGCAACTTATTCAATTATTTTGGAGAAATAACGTACTTTGAAATAATAGGGTGTTACAATCTTCCCTCCTTCAATAAATTGAGTCCATACAATTTGAAACTGTTCTTCAAAAATAAAATGTTTAAATTAGAAAATACCTTTGTGGGAAAACCCACATTAGAAATTGGGTTAATTAAATTTAGTCTTAATATGAGGAAAAGGGGAATGAAAAAGACACCACCAAATTATGATCTCGATTAGGAGAAAATTGGTAGGAATTAGAGACACATAATTGGAGGGAAAACATAAATATTTGTTGGGAGTGATTGAGGTCATAAATCACAAAACATTGTATAATTTTGGGCATCAATTCCACCAATCTATGATGATTTAAAATACCATCATTTCAAAAAAAAAACGAAAGGTATTAGGATACCACTTTTTTGGTTTTAAGATATCTTCCCTAAAGTTTGATAATTAATTTCTCCAATAAAAAAAGGGAATATATATATTTATATATCTACTCGAAATTTATAGTTTCATCCTTCAACTAATTTCTACCACAAACTCATCCTTTACTCTAAAAGATAATAGAAGTTAAAAAAATATACCATTTATCCTATTCATTTAGGATTCAAGATAAATGAATTTACAATTTATCTAAAAAACCATTAAAAAAACTACATTATTCAATCTAGGACTTCACATGGGTCAGTGATAGGTGATACACCTTTGTCTCCCTTTGGTTGTGGGTTCAAGTCTCACAGCCTTGCCGGATGTGACGGGTTTCCGCCCGACCTCTGGGTTGTCCTTTTTATAGAAATCGAAAAATAATCTTAATAATTGTATCCAATTTCAATCTTAATCCATTACAGCCTTTAGAATTATCCTAAATACATATATCCAAACACTTAGTCTAAAATATATAAGGATGTTAAACGTAATGAGGATCCTTTTTTCCAGGTAATAACATGTGAACGCCTTCATCATGTATTCTTTTACAACACCGCAATATCATAAATTACCTAAATCAACCATATCTAATTCCAAAATCACTAACTCATTATTAGGACAATATTAAGGATTACATTTCCTTCAACAAAGTATTTTCTGAAAAGTGTATCTTACTATTAAGTCACTTTTCTTAGAACCAAATAATCTCAAATCCTCAATAAAATAGTATTGCAGTACAATCCTTATTTATCTCCATAATTCATGTAACCAGTATAATATTGACACAACACTCAAATGAAGTAATTCTATAATAACAACATAAGAACAATAGTCATTCCTCTTCATCTGAGGTAGTATCATAACTTGATTATTATATAATAACATCATTTTCAGTATACTCTTATGAATGGGATATTGATTAGCGTAGTGTCTCAACACCTTTCAGATGAAGCATTTTACATTTTAAAACATTTTCATACCCTTGAAATCATGTACTTGGTGTCCTTTTTCTTCACACTTATAACAAACTCCCTTTCCATTCAATCATTTACCAAGGTGATTCATTCCACAATTATCTCATATTTTAAAAACCTTCTTTTCCCTATTCCCTCTATCCAGATTTCTCTCTTCCATTCTTTTCTTGTCTTGATTCCCTTCAAATCCATGGGACTCAGTGAATTATTTACATATCATATTAACACAAGATACTATTTCATAATATGTTGAGAATACATGGTATACTATTTACCTTCTAAATGTTGTCTTAATACTTTGAATGATATTATCCTTCTTACTCTTTGGATCATACGTATTGCTGGAGTTCAAATTCCTTATACTGAATGCCATTTCTATACAATCCTATCAATTTGGTCAGTTTAGTAATTGCAATGAATAATCCCAAACATTTAAAATACCTAACATAAATTGAACAGTTTATGGATATAATCCATAAAAATATTTTCTTTAAGGAGATATATACTCATAAATCCTTCATAATGATTTGTAATGAAAATGAGAATTATCCAAAGCATATCCCCTGGGAGCGTCGTAACCATGAGTGCAACAAGGTCTGTTGTCAGGCACAAGTTCCCGTTCGAGTCTAGATCAAAGAAGTGTTTTGGGTTTTACCCCAAGGTACATCTGTTCCAGAGCCGCCTCGACCTGGTTGTATCCAGAAATGGATGTATTTTCTTGGAAAACTCACAAAATCTATACATGACCTAAATTCTAGGAAGGTATTCTCTACTAATCCTAAAAGTCTATCTTAGGGTAATGTTATCTAATCATAGTTTACCTAAATCTAGTTTCTATGGTTATTGATAAACTTCCTCTGATACCAACTGTAATGCCCCGAACCCAGTTATGCAGACTCTGTGCATTATTTTTATACATTGGCATGATTATAAGGAATCATGTCCCGAAGGATCGATCAATTTAGCAGTATTGGAAAATAGATAACATACATTAACATTACATTAAAATTTAAAAAATAATACACAACATATATAGTTCATTGAAAACGCCATTATTACCATTATCTTAACCCTTCATATCAATCATAATACACTTCTTGGAATCCTGCGAAAATGAAAGATAAGATAGGGGTGAGCTCAAATGCTCAGTAAGGGTAAGTAATACAACAAAAAATGACATAAATATTAATCATGATAGATAATCGAAACCACATACCATTACCAATAATAAAATTGAATTCATTTATGGAAAGAATATGATCAGAGTAAATAATACCATAATAAAACATAATCATGGGTATTATATAAGTTGAATGACCACATGAACCATCAATATTATTTCCATAATGATGGAATGTATAATGCCAGACATTCTGAAACATTTTTTCAAGGCCTAAGCCAAGACGTCTAAAAATGATTAAGGCCTCGGCCAAAACCATATATCAAAATGGGAAAGGGGCTCGGAAAATTCCACATCTAGTTGTCTCATGAGACCTACCGATGCATCGAGGAGTTATAGCGGGCTCCACCCATCACTTACTAAGTCCAATACTTTCATCATATTAAAATGATTAAACAAATCTTAAAAATTCATGTTAAAAGTAGCATATGGAATGTCAATAATTTAACCATAAACCATGAATGGTATAAAAATAGCACAACCACAGTAAAACATATCACAAAACCTTCAATACAATATAGAAGTTTTTTATCATAATAAATCAACTTCAAAATATGTTAAAAATCCATTAAAGGATTTTACATAGACGGAAATGATTTGTAAAACTCTTTGATTGAAATATCACATTTCATGAAATCATTTAAAAGTCAAACAATTTTGAAAGGAATAACTTTAAAGACATTTTTGAATCAAAGTGTCCCATTCCACTTTGAATCTTTTTAAGAGATATATAATTTCAAAACATTTATGTCCATATAAATAAATCCATAAAATCATTTCGAAAACAAGGACATTGATTAAAAAGTTTTAGAAAGATAAATCGTTAAAACATTTAAAATTCTGATATTGATATTTATTACCTTTAAAAAATCCTTAAAATATTCATTTTTAAATAATTTTTATGAATTATGGACTTTGATGAAAAACAATTTCATAGTAAATACTTTCACATAAACAATCTCAGATAATAATGAGATTGTGGAATTAACCCTTACCAATTTGGTAACTGATGAAACATTCAACCCATGAAAGAGGAATCATACAATGAATATGTGAATACACATAAATTAAATTTTATTAATCAATGAATACAATTATGGGCTATACATACACCACACAAATGTTAATGGTGGAAATATGGTATAAATCTCACGGGAATAAGGAGTGAGATAAAAACCCCTTTCATTGGACTTTCCATTAGTCGAGGGTAATTTTAACCACTTGTATGAAGACCATATTATGTTATTAAATTATAAAATAACCATATTAATATTTATGATATCATAAATTATTCATTTATGCCTTTATAAAACCCATTTAATAAAACCTTCCATGTTATGTTAATATTTTGGGTAATAATCGCTTTCTTTATCGTACGTGTTTTAACTTGCTAATCATGTCTGTATCACATAGATAATGATTTAAATAATTCCAGAATATATAAACTAATTTGTATATAATTTATATTTATAATATAAATTTGTATAATAGATAAATATATGAAATGGAAAACACCGTTTATAGAGAAGGTATTTTGTACATACGCATAAACGATGTTCCCATTTTTATATAGTATTGAACGAAAGTAATTGAATAAGATATATGTAAGTACATAAATAATTATATATATATATATATCTCTAGTAGCATTATTATGTAATATATTATATACTTATTAGTAAAATATATTTTTATAATCATTGATGAATGGTGAACTTGGAAATGAATCTCATCGCGTCGGGGAGACTGTAATCCGTACATACGCACGAGCGAAAATATCATTCTTTTGATATTAAAATAATATATAATTGGATAGTATATCATATATACAGAATAATTATCATGTTATATTCATTATTTACATCAAATACACATCATTTTTATACCCATCCAAATAATAATGTATTGAATAACAATTACACCATGACGAGGAGACGGTATGCCGTACGTATGCACGTATGATGACATGTCTTTGAAAGGGTGGATATAATAATGAATTTTTTTGTGCCATAATTATAATAACATCACATTATATAGAATATAATGTATTTATTATTTTATAATGTAAACAACAAAGAAAAAATAAGTGGAAGAAGAAAGGAACTTGAAAGAGGGTGGTGAAATCGTTACCTCTTCTTCGAGTTCTTCCTTTTTATTTGATCAAAATGCCTATTTAGGTTGGATTTATGATCAAAATATGGACAATATGTTGAAGGTAGGATAGTTTAGAGGTTTTTTGGTTAGGGGTTTTCTGAGCCAAATGTCATAGAAGGTGTGAATTAGAGTGAAGTTAGAGTTCCCTTTTATAAGAGGGGTGAGGGGAAGCTTAGAAAAAACATAAAATATTATTTTATAATAAACTCATTTTCGGTTTATAATGGCTCAAAAATTAATTATTTAAAGGATAAGGTGGTTATGGGTCTAAAACCTCTCAAAAAATAGGTTTTAGATAGGTTTAGGTAAGCATATTATCCTTAACTTACAGATTTAACTCTTAGTTAAATAGTTTAACTTTTACCGTGTCTTCTTGTATTCTTACTCTATATGGTTATTGAACTTACTATAAACATCCAAATAACCTCAAGTGGATCATTAATGACATATATAATATTATTTGAGCCCTTTGGCTGAACCATACATTATTAGTAATATTATATCAACCAATAAAATAGTATTTGTTTAAATATTAATTTATGTCAATTTTGACACCGTTTGGTATTTTGTTTTTGAGAAAGTCATAACAACTTGATAACTTCGAAAAAGATACATTAAATAATTCCTATCATGTCATATTCACCTAGAAAATTCTTGGATTTCATACAAACTTGGAAATTAAATTTATTTTATTATTTATAATACCATTTATTTGATTCTTTCAGGAATAAGGTAATTACAGCGTCATGATTGTGTCATAAATATATTTACTTATATAATGTATAAAAATTATAAATAAAATACCATGATGTAGGAAATATTTTTATATTTCTAATGAATATTTATAATCTAATTTATCTTATGAATAACCCTATATTAAAAATGTCTTAGTTATTAAAATTTGATTTTATCTCTTTTAACTCTTCTATGAATTAAATAATAATAAATTTACTAATCTAATACAAGTGGACCTAAATGATAATATTTTATTCTTAAGGTTGTTTTTGGTCGAGATACACTTGTAAATTAGAATTAGGACATGTGTTAGGGTAATATTAATATTATTTTTCACTTAATTTTCCTATTTACTTGTAAACGTGGTAAATAAAAGTAAAAAATTATTATTTAAAAAAAATAATTTTTATCATATTGAACCACATTTTACTGCTTGATATTAACTGTGTCTCTCGGGTTTTTTTAAATTCAACTCACAAAAGCGGTAAAATTAAATTTTATGTAATTTTGTGAATTCTCCTAGGAGGAGGGTAAAAGAAGGTGAAATGTTCAATAAAATTTTTATATATAAAAAATTATTATAAAATGACTTCAATGAATTAAATTGAACTTATATAGGTATTATGTATCTATTTTTACCTTAAATAAATTTAAATAAAATAAATTAATATTTAAATAAAAAATCGTTTTTAAACAATAACTCAGTGTTTTTTCACTATTCATAAAAAATTGAACGTTTTCTGAAAAATACCAAAAATTCTCCCTAAGATAATTTCGATATTAGAAATCCAAAAATTAAGTCTATTTTACCAAATTCAAAACATAAAAGTTGCATTTATTAATTTTTAATTAATTAATGTTGTCAAAACCAAAAGGCATATTTTTAAGAATAAATATCTATCAAAAGATTGACACTTCTTTATGTCTAATCTGAAAGTGCAATTACATAAAATTACCAGAATTGGATTAAATGTTAATAATATAATCTATTTATACTTCCAAACCATTAAAATTTATAATTTAACACTATAAATTATTTTGATTAAAAAAGTTGTTTTTAGTTAAAATATAGTATTTTCACTATTCACCCAAGTATGAATATTATCAGAAAAACACCAAAAATTTATTGAAACTAAATTACTATGTCCCAATTCTAAAGAAGATGTTTATTTTGTCAAATTGAATAAATAAAAGTTCCAAATATTGGATTTAAAAGGGTTCACCATTAAAAGGTGGTAAAAGTGAAGTTTTTGAAAAATACTTCTTTTATCTGAAAAAATTAATTAGTTCATACATTATGTCTATGAAAATCATAATATGGATTATAAAATTATAAGGATTATATATAGTTCAAAATTTAGTTAATACTATTCATTACCTTTTTTGAACTACTGGTTTGGTAAGTTGTGGTGCGCTTGAACACGATGTTTCATGTAGTGCAAGTTATTGAATTATTTTGAAAAAATAACGTGCTTTGAAATCATTGGGTGTTACAATATGGGTAATAAATTAGTATGTAAAAACAAAAAGTAACTCTAGTAGTTCATCATTAATAATTAACAAAAAAATAATCACACAATGTCTAGAAAATCACATAGGAATAATAAAGGCGTGAAACCCTTAATGTCCTTCAATCATGGGTTCAAGACACGCATCCTTCCCAAACTTGAGTTCATTTCAACCGATATATAAAATTTCATTTTCTAAAACCAACCAAAAATAATTTCTAAAAACATGATAGACATCCCTAGAAAAAGTTTAATAACTAAATAGTCTTTTAACTATGGTTTTCAATACAACCTTAATACATAAATAATATATTTAATGTTTAACAAAAAAATTTCAGGGCTTGTTAACCTTATAATCATTTTGAATGATGAAAATTGCAATCATTAGAGAGAATTTCTGGAAATTAGATTAACATTGAAACCCATGTCTCCTCATATACCAAACTTGTGAATAACTTCATCCTAAATTTTTCTTAAAACATTATCATGATGTGAATTTCCATAAAACCCTATTAAAACATAAATGCTTCCAAATGAAAACTCACCATTTATTCATGAAATTGGATCTTATTTTAAAAAAACTATTCTATTGGAATCTTGGGATCATCATTGTAAATATAGAACATTAATGTGATTTAATTAATCCAAAATTCTTGAAAATAAAGTTAATCAATGATTAGAGTCAGAAAATGTTCAACTAAGGGACCAAATATTTTTTCATTCATCTGATTTTTATAAAATCCCATAGGAAATTCCCTACTATGGAGTTCCACAATTATCATGGCCCACTTAATTCACAATGATTTCATTTTATTTACCTTTTACCTTTTTCTTCAGAGGTTGTTGGTGCTGATTACCGTTATTAATCATTGAATTTGAGAACAATTTGAAAATATTTCCAAACTCTCTACAATAGAAACACTGAAGTCTGGGAGGTTCGTCATGAGGAGTTTTCTTATTATTCACATCATTATATGACTTTTTCCAATCACTTATACATTCATCCACTATATATATTTCTATTATAATCATCAAAAATTTAGTAGTCTCATTTATACACCGCATATCTTGTTTCATTCACCACATAGATCACAAAAGATTGATCTTCTTATTGTATCCATAGTTTATTTATTATCCTCTAAACACTATCTTCCTCTCCTTTTTAAAAACATTACATTGATTTATAACTCCAACCTCCATTTCAACATGGATTTCATGATACCCAATCTACTCACAGATACCTATGTATCTTATTTCCAACCCCCATTTGTAAATTTAATTTACCCCACCATAGAACCTATCACCCTGAAATTAATTTTGGATTATAATTCTTGAAGTATACCTTTTCAGCCCAGTAAAATGTTCCTCATAGGAACCGATAAATTCATCATCTGTTTGTTTCAACTAAAGGAAATCATTTTCCTTCATTTTAATATGAATGTGAGGAAAGTTATTATTTATTATTATGTTCTTAAACTCATACCAATCAATAGATTTAATCTCATATTTCTTCCTCACAATATCGATTATATTACACCACTAGTATTCTTCAAATTATAACTAATAAATAGCCATAATGTATTTTTCATGATCTAAATACAAGTGAACATAAAATATATTTTTATTGGTATTGATCTGGTGTTTAGAAACAAGTGTATCATAATAATCTTTTAAATAAGGTGTTCATTTACCCATGAAGGACTCAATAGAATATTTTCCCTCTATTAATCATTTGGAAGTTCATCGTCATTCATAGCTTGACAATGTTGTCTGAGCATATCCTTGAGGTTTTTCATTCCACATCCCAATGAATTCAGATCCTCAAGAGAGAAATTATTGCATTTACCATCAAAACCACCATCAACATGGTTGTTTATGGTCACAAAAATTGACTAAATTAACAAACTATTAGAGTAAGAAACAATAAAAATATAGAAGAACCACAAAATCTTGAAAATTCACTTATATGTTGCCTTAATTGGGATCCCTTATTTAATCTATGAAACCTCATGGTTATCATAGGTTATTCAGAATAATATTCTATTCAAATCCATCATAATTATTTGTGAAGAGTTTTGAATTTAAAAAGAATACCCCACAGGAGTGTCAAACTAGTTGTGTAATAAGGCTTGTTGTCGTGTACCAGATTACACCTAGATAGGAATTGAATAATTTTTTAGAGTTTTTTACTCCGAGGAACATCTATACCGGAGCCACATCCACTTATACTATCCTGATAGGGATGTATTTCATCAAATCCAATCTCTTAATCCTTTACCAACAATTCATTGAATTTCCCCATAGTTTTCCTTATACATAGACTTATCCTTAGAGGAATACCTATAACTATTCCAAGAAATACGACTATGAATATCACTATGGTTTTCTAATCACAGTTTCCAAAGGAGGAATAAACCATTCATTTGATACAAACTACAATGGCCTAGTCCTAGCATACATGAATATTACATCCTTTTATATGAATATTCTATACTTTTAAAAATTACATTCCCAAGGACCATAATAGTTTAGTTTCTTTGGAATCATGGAATAAAAAATATTATATACTTGTGAAATATATTAAAAATATCCCATAAATATCCCCACCTTTATTACTTATACCTAAACACATTCTTTATGACATGGTGAAAGGAACCATAAATGTGGTGAACTCAGATTCTACATATGGGTATGAAAGGGAGACACGTATACATAAACATGAACATATGAGTATTAGAATGTGAACATAACTGTAGGACATAATTACCCACATACCGAAGATCATAAACATGACTTATGGGAAAAATAAAGGTTATTCATAAGACATGAATCATAAATAAATATACATAAAGAGATATTCAATGTTTACTAAGGAATAAGACACTATATTAGTTTCATACATACAAAAATAAAAAATTTATGTCTAGGTTACATACCAATCCCTTTATAACATGTTAGAACTCGGCTACGATCCGTGTACCTTATTGGGGATGGGGCTAGCAACTCATGTTACCTCTTAGTATTAGGATTGAGCTATAACCCATGTACAACATTGTTTTTGGGAATTGTATACAACCCATGTACCCTCTTTCTTTTTTGGTTTGGACTAAAAACAATATAGCTTAATGTTTTTGGGCATGGGAAACAACCCATGTATGCTATTTCCCTTAAGCTTTGGCTATAACCCATGTACCTTCCTATTTTGAGGCTTTTTCTACAACCCGTGTACCTTTTGATCCCATATAAAACTAATCATTACCCAATGCATTGGAGGGAGATGTAGTTCCTACCCATCTCATATTAAAATCAATCGTACTTGTGGGAAAAGATAATTAAACATTCATCATATCATGACCCATAATATAAGATAGTTTTTTGAAAAATCAAATTAAAACCCATGAAATGAAATGGGTGTCATTTAAATTTCATAAAATCATAACCTATGAAAATAAATAGGTTTCATAATCACTTCATGAATGCATAACCCATGAAAGAAAGCAGGTACAAAATCTGAAAATTCAAGGAAGTGAATTGAGTGTCTTAAGAATAAGTCCATAAAAATATTGCCCACTCTAGAATTATTATGAATGTATGCATTGGATAATATACTATAAGAGGATGATTAACATAAATATATGTAATCATAAATGTAAAATAACATGGAATAATATTTTGAAAATAATTCTTGATGTAAATATCCTTTATTCTTTGAAAAAGATTCATTTAAAAATAAAAACTTTTGAAAAAACATTTTCCTTAAAAATTTAAAAAATAGACATGAAACTTTTTTTGGAAATCATTTCCTCGAAAATAAATTTTAAAAACATTTTTTATAAAATTATCCTTTTAAAAATGAAATGAAATATTCAAATAATTGACGGTGGTAAATTTATAAATGTCATATGATTTGACTATAATATTACTTTTGAATTGTAATTTTTTTCAAAAATGTCTCCATCTTAAAGAATGAAGAAGGTTACATTAAATACATTGGTAAAGGAAAAAAGGGGTCAAATAATGTTTTAATTAGTTTATGATGTTATTATAATATTCTTGTAACCCTTTTTAGAAAACATCGATTTCACACTGAATAGAGGTTATAGATGGGTTTTATTAAAAATATTTTATTAACTATGTTACATAAAGAAGTGTAGAATGATGGTAAAAATACATTAATATATGATGAATAACCATAGGAGAGTAAATTTCATTAATTTTCTTGTTATATGGGTCATAATATTTCATCAAAAGAAGCATAAAAATAAACAATCTCAAAAAGTGATGAGATTGTGTCAATACACACTTATAAATTGATAACTAGGGAACATACTATAATTGTAAGAAAATGAAATTATATGAAGATTGAAATATCATTGAAAAAAAAAATTATGATATAACATGTAAAATTTATGTATATACACCTTTTAAAATAATTTAGTTGTGTATCAAAAAGATGACCCTCAAAGAAGGAAAATTGAGACAAAACTATTTAACTATTGGTAACATTTGAAACACAAACCTAATGAATGAAAGATCATGAAATGGTTTTCTGAATACCAATAAATTTATGTATAATATTAATAGAATAAAATCATGGATATTACATACACCACACAAAAATAAAGAGTGTAAAACATAACATTTCTCTCACATAAATAAAATGTTAGATGAAATCCCCTTACATAGTTTCTTTAATCTCATCATACTCATTCAAAAATACTATATAATAAATATAAATTTATTATAATTATTTTAAATTACTGTATTTTTATATATAATTTCATATATATTTTTTATTATGACTATATATTAACCACATGATATCAATTTTATGTTAAGGATACACATCAGGTAATGTTCTCTTAGTTTTTCGCATGTGTTTTAATTTGTTATATATTGGTTCACTGTACTTATATCATGATTTAAAGAATGTGAAACATGATATTAATATCACTTATATAAATTATATGTGTATTATAATATTCTACAGAATATTTATGTATGAATTAAGTTACACTGTTCATGAAGACGGTATATTGTACGTTTGCATGAACACTAATTCAATTTAATTGTCATGTTCAAAGAAAGAAAGTAATAGAAATATATGTATATATATATTGATATTAAATTATATATATTATATCATATATATAATATATCTTCACTAATACCATACATAATATAATCCATGTAGTGTATGTACAAATCATATCGTTTTTTGGGCGGTAGTCCACACTTCCCCAAATGAAATTATTGTATTAACATAAAATGGAAAATAAAATGAGATGTGCTGTTTAAAGTAGTACCGATGATGAAATAAATAATAAATATGATATATTAAATATATAGACATATTTTTTATCATAATTTACATAACAAGTGGTGGTTATGGAAAAATGAACAATCATCGTTTAGTGAGGCAACAGTTCACCATACACATAAATAGTATGTTCATTACCCTTTACATGGAGATTTCTGTATGTTTAGTTAAATAAATTAGCTTAAAAACATAGTATATTTTATATATATATATATATATTTTATACATTCCTAGTATAATAAGAGTCTAGGGGGCGGAGATGGAAAATAAAAGAAATGTTCTTTAGAAAATAGTTTTCATTTTAATCAGGTAACTCCTTTTGGTTTGTGCAAAAAGGTTTCCTTCGATTGATTTATGCCCAAGAAAAACCTCCTAGGATGATGTATGGGTTTTTTATTTGTTTATTTGGTATATATTGGACAATAATAAGAGGTTTCATAGTTGTGAAGAAGTGGTGGAGGAGGTGGCCTTTTATATGGAATGAAAAAGACACACATAAAATATTTGAAGACAAGTTAGGTGTACAAATGTCATTACCTAATATTAAGTAGACTAAAACCAATATAAGTCAATCATGGAAGCTTTATGACCGAAATATGGCCATAATATGGGTTTTTGACAAGTATATATGTTACCTTCCCCCAAATATTAATGTTTAGTCTCTAATTAAGACTAATTTGTTATTAATGACTGTTATTATTTTTAATCACTTTAGATAATCATTTTAGTCAAAAATAAACTTTATCTAAATATAATATAAATATTATAATAGTTAATATTTTTATGTAAATATTTAAAAATTCAATTCAGAGAAGGAGAAAAATTTGGATAAATGCTAATCTCGCCTATAGGTCGAAATAACGGGTTATTAATGTAGAAAAATGATCAAAATTTAGTTATCTTTTTATATTCACTTTTAGAGTAAAATTACATGTAATGAACTTAATGTTATTGATTTAGATATAATGAGACATTAAAATAAATTTAAATAATAATTTAAAATTAATATTTATTTAAACAAAAATGATTTTAATAACTAAAATGCAATATTTTTCACTATTCATCAAAATTTGATGTTTCATAGAAAATTCTCAAAAATTCACCCTAAAATAATTTTTGGATTATAAATAATGAAATGAATTATATTTTATCAAATTAATTTTATATATTTTTGTAAAATGTATTTTTTTCCTTTAAGGACATGGAATGTAGTTAATTTGAGAAAATTATTTTTTACACATATAACGTGTTTACCCAAAATTATACATTTTGTTATCAATATGTTTTACATATATAAAAAAATTATAAACAATATTTGAAAAGTAGTTATTTCTATTCATATTAGTATGTTTAATGGATAATTTTAAATTATCTCATTTAAATAAGTATAACTATAAAAGGATGTTTAGTAGTATCATATGTATTGTGTGTAATGTACTATAAGTTGGTGTTCCATATCGTGTAAGAAATATATGTATTGTCTGTAACATATTCCAAGTCACATATAACATTAGTGTTCTTTGTAGAAAAATATAAAATATATGTTCTCATTAGTGCATGATTAACTTGGTGTAGCATATAATGAAAGTGACTCATATTGGATAAATATAAAATAAACTATTATTCGTATTATGGGAAATGAAAAAATAGTACAAAGGTTAAATTATTTTAAAAAAATCATTCACAAACTCTTAGGATGTTACAGTCCTCTAGAAATAGAACATGTAGCGTTCGATGAGCCTATGAGAATCCTCAACCAATTTAATGGGATGATCTATTGCTCGACAAGTTGTAGATCTTCTACCTTCCCACCAAATGGAAGGATCACTAGAGATGGACCTTGAACATAGGCTTCAAAGATCCGTAGATATTCACTACAATAAAAGATTGATATTCTAGCTAGCTGTCAATGTGGAGGCATTATGAAATTATAACCCAGGTGTACCATGATTAGATGAGAACACACACACACACACACACATATATATATATATATATATATCTATTAGGAGATGAAATAAGAAGAGAAGTAAAATACAAAATATTATGTGATGTATATTCCATTTATCCCTACAACCAATGTCTTATTTTTCTATGTCAAAATCAATGTAGTCAAAGTCCTATGGAATGGATACATTGGATGATGGTACCATATTTGGATTCCCTGGCCTAAGGGCCATAATTGAAACACTTTGACATTGTTTCACTAATATTAACCAATTCATTATAAGGGGACTACTCTAAACACCATACCTAGGATTGAACCAACTCTTATACCCATCTGTCATGACTTGAACCTAATAATGGCTCAAGCCACAACTACACCAAACCCGCATATATAGTCTAGGGGAAGGTGACTCACCTTGATGGAAAAAATAGCATTAGGATTCCATTACCTAAGGTACCCGAACACAAACACCTATCTATCCCAATTAAGAAGTGTCGAAGAATAATAATAAAAATATGGTTGATTAGAATGCATAGAAACCATGAAAACACTCTATGGTGTATAAGAGTTTGAAAGTGAAAATTAAAAACTATAAATGAAAAATACAAACCAAAATAAATATATTTCCCATCCTAAAAACATGAATGTAAACTACAAAGAGATTTAACTCTTGACCTCTAGGTTGTGGCCACAATACTTGGTCAAAAGCACCAAATATCTCTAGTGTCCTCTAAAGTTACTGTCAATATCTCCATATATTATATGTGACATGAAACATGTCAGAAAACCGCATGCATGGGTGAGTATATACATAACCAGTTGGAAAACCATAAGAAACAAAATAGGAGGAGTAAAATAAATATTAGGAATAGAATGACAATAGATATTAAATAATAAGAATCTCATCCGAATGATAGATAAAGATAATCCTCATCTAGGAAAGGGGGCTCAAGACTATGTTTATATGGACTACACATTGACTCATTTTCCACCCCTATAAAGAGTGTAACCTCATTCGAACATGATAACATAAACATAGAAATCACATGGCATACCCCATGCATCTTTTCATCCCCTTGTAGGAGGGTTTCAAAATCCAAATTTACAGATACCAATGTGTATATATATATATATTCTGTAATAGAATCCCAAATGATAGGGAAAAGGGCTATTTATCTCATATCTTAGACAAGGAAATGATTCTCCCAAAGATCCAATAGTACATCAATAATTCCAACAATTTAATGGGTTTTCCCAAAAGTAACCATGTGAAGGCCCATACCTCACCACTCATCCTTTTAGTCTAGGGGTGAATAATAACCATGTATAGGACCCACACCCCTATGAGTTAGTGGGGTTCCACTATAATTGTATTCGTAGAGGACTTGAAACATAATGTGGTTAGTGGGTCCCACTCTATTTTCATAGGGATCAAATTCCTAACTGATATGTGTATTATACTTAGTAGGTAGAGGACCTATGACCAAGCTGATCGGGGCTCCACTATGTAGGTCGAGAACCTGCACCCTAGTGTATCCGGGGGTTCCACATTGGTTAAAGAGTACCTATGCCCTATAAATTTAGGGGTACCACTTAGTAGTGGGAGGACCAATTCTGTAATGTCGTTGGGGGAACCACTAATGTGTCACGAGGACCCACACTATATCCGATTGGGTTAGTAATTAGTATTTGGAGGACCTACACTTAATCACCTTACTGGGATACCACTATGTTGTCACAATGAACCATGCTCTATCTAATTGGGGGGTTATCTCAACAGATAGAGGAAACATTCTAATGATTTTGGGTGGTTCCACTCTATAGTCCCTAATGATCCTCTGGTTGATCTATTCCATAGTTAGGCGATGCCTTAATAAGCATCACCCTAGGAATATCTAACTACATATCCGGAAACCAAAACCGATGGTACCATAACATTTTAAAAGAAAAATATTAGTATTGTATACTCATGAGTCAAAATATAATTTAAATCAAAGGAGATATGAATGCATGATGTTCCCTAAAAAGAAATGAAGGGGTACATAATGTGTGAAAGGAACAACATGATGTGTGGCCCTGGTCTATCACCTGGATGTGTCCCTAGAGGTACATGGCTCTCCAACCGTGTTGGGACACATAACTCACCAGCCATGAAGGGAAGCATAATGTGTAGGGGTGTATATATGGTGCTTCCAATCCACTTGGGTTTCCTTCCAGGGTATCCATCCCATGATTGTGCTCTTCATCTAGTATCCATGTACTTTACATAATGTATTTTTTTTCATACATGGAGTTCATGGTTGTTCCAATTCCCATGTACTCTTGGAGTACAAAACAATTCTACCAGCTCCAGGACACATGGAATGTGGGGGTCCCACAAATCGTGTAATAATTATTATTCACTGAAGCCCTAGCCACTGCATCTTGGCCATGAAACACCGTGTTTTCTTAATACTACATGGTGCATAGATTATATTTTCTATAATCATATATCCATTCTACTCAAACAATATCGGATGTACCTTCCCCCATATCAAGCATTTTATTCACCAAAAAAATTGTATATCTAGTCACTGTTGGTCATTTCCAATTGTTCGAAGGCCAGAAATCGGCCTCCACTCAACATGGTGGTTTGTAACTCAACCTTCATTCTTTGGTTTGTAATATAACAAAAAATTAGAACAATAACATTAGAAAAGTTAACTCAAAAATTTTATAACATCTAGATTCATCCATTTCTTTTTGATCCATAAAATGCATATTGAGTTATCATGAATTTGGTAGGCCTGATTAGGCTTGGTACTGCCAAAAAATGTTATACCAGGACTACGAGGTATAATTAGTGAATAATGTGAATAACCAGTGGATAAAAGCACCACAACGAAGGGTAAAATTAATTTTTCCATGAATTCATGGACAGTGATAAAAAATATGGACACCAATGGTTAGATTAAAATGTAATAATCCATGAAACTGGTATATATGGGCTTCTCAAGTTCAATAATTGCTGCTGGCCATAAACCGGATAACTATGACCAATAAATTTAATCAAAATTAGATAAATAGATGAATTGGTGAGTCCTACATAGAGAATAGATTTCTCATACACAAATAAGTTGACTGACAATGATTGATGGAATTTTTTTCATTTTCTACTTCCCAATCTTCCCTGATTTAGAAATTCATCAACTTTATAAGTCATTTCACTAATAGTAGGTATTGATGAGATTCTCTCGATGGTCCCATGATTATGTGGATATCCCTAAAAAATGTTTCATATCGGTAATATTATATATTTCCCATTTGGTTATATAAGTTTATTAAAAAACGTAATTTATTTAATTAACAATCTTAAAGCTACTCCAATGAGTGAGATTTCCGAACAAGCCATGCCACCCCATTTGAGGTAGCAGCTATGGTAAAAAAATACATTGTAGAATATACCATTATCACAGATTTATGATTCGAGCATCCATTTAAGTGTTATAACCTTTTTGTAACGTAATTGTTCATGCGTAACATAAAATATATTTAATATTTGTAATAAATTAATTTTAGGAATGTCGGGCCTCAAAATTGAATTTTTTCTCAATACTTAGCTCTAGAAATTTAAATAGAAATATTTCAATGTCATATAAGGGAAAAATAAGGTCTATAAAAGTTATTATAAAAAATCATTATCTACCCTAAAAATTTAGTGCCTATAAAGATATCGTTTATGAGAATGTATTATTTTAGTGGTATTAAAAACCCTCTTTAGTAGGTATTTTTTGAAATAATTGATAAATCCCATCCCCAATATTCAAACAAAAAACTAATTAAACAAATTTTCATCATTATGTTGAAAACCTCATTGATGTTTAGCTCTACCATCGCTCCCCCTCTACCTTCCCTTTAACAAATCAAAGAACTAAATTCTAATGTATTTTATTATTTCTCTTCTTCTCTCATTTATTAGGGTCATCTGTCGCCTCAAATTTACTTACCCTGCCTAAACCACAATATATTTTTATATACTTTATTTATTACTTTATATATTCTTCCTCCCCACTATCGATGTCATCATCCTAATATGACCAACAAACATCATGAATTTTCCCTTCAGTGACCACCCTTTACCAATCTTTGACTCTCTTGGCCAAACTATGAAACAACCCTTCCAAATCTCCATTTTTTAACCACATCTCCATCATCTCTATCTCAAATTTATATTGAATGAATATTTGTTAAGTCTAGTTCAATGGGATATTTAATTAAATATTTTACTATTTCACATTAGTTATTGGATACAATATTTTATCATTCAATATATAATTTTCTACAAATTATAATTTTTTGATTAATGTTTTATAATAAGGGTGATGATCTGTGATGATTTTGATAGAATAGTTATAAATAAATTGGTTTATAGATGTGATATGATTTGTTCATCCATTAATCTTCTTAATTGTTTGGTATAAATGTGTGATAAATAAAAATAATATTTATTTCATTTCTATTTGGTTATAAATAGTTTAAATAATTTATATTTTATATGTTCGTGAGATAAATTGAAAATGTATAATTATAATTAATTTATCATCATATAATGTATGTTATAATTTTAATTTTAGTGATGTTTTTTTAGTTGTTTGTGCAAGATCATTAATGTGAATAATTGTGATTTTAATTAATGTAATTATTATGATTTTTATTTATTGGGGAGTTTTGTTATAATATGTATAATTTTAAATTTAATCTTATATTTTTATAAACATCTAGATTTAGGTTATTCAATTTCAAAAATCAATATTTTTTATACTATATAATTTGAATACATTTTAAAAGGACGAATGGTTTTTTTGGGTTTTTAAAAATAAAAAATCATTTGGTAATTAAATTTTATTATTTTATAGTGATTTATATGAAATGGTTTTGTAGTTAATTTTTTGAATTTTTTTTTGAAAATTAATATGTATAGTAATGGTTTTTATAAAGATAATTTCTAATGGTATTAATTTATTAAATGGGAAAAATTTATATTTATTTGAAAATAAACACTGGATTAGAATTTTCTAGACATAAAAATATAAATATGTTGTTTTATATGTGAACACATGTTTTTGATTTATCTCATCATTTAATTTAGAGACATATTAAATGGGTTTTATATAGTGGTTTATGTTGTATTTTATTTTAGATATTTAAGATATGATCATTTTAATATATACGGTTCGAGGTATAGAAATTATGATATTATACTATAGGGTTTATGTCATGTTCAAATAAGATTGAAATGGTATGGGGTTTTCCCATTATGTGAGGACACACAATCATTTTTCAGATTCAACTTGTTTTCAACACAAATTTATGGAATAGTTTTATAACGGACCTACCAATTCAAATGGATGATTCAAGGTTTCGATGAGTGTTCTACATCTCATTTTTTATTATGAGAGGACACTTAGTATTGAAGGTGTTGGGATATGAACATAGATAATATAGATGTTGATAAAATTATTTCCCATATTCATTTTCTTAAATATTAATTTATATATTAGAAGTACTCAAGAAAAAATTTATTCAAGGTTTGAGGTATGTGGTTAAATATGTGTTTCATATTCATAAATATGAAATTATTTATTTTTGATAAGCCCTGTAAAAATAATAATATTATTTCGATATAATGTGTATCATTAGGAGTGGTTTTTGTGTCACCTATAATAATTTAAATTTTAAAACACATTTATCTTACACACAAACATGATTAGAAGATTGTGGAAAATTTTTATAATGAACATTATAATATCACATAACTATAAAAATTGTATGGATTTTAATAAGAATGAGTATACACTTTTGGATATTCCTTTGATGGATTTTAATACTAGATTTGGGTGATAGATTATAGTGATCATGTCATTATGGAGGTGGATTATGTTGTAGGTTTTGTGTTGTGATTAAGGCCGTGACATTATTAAATTTTTGTTATGTATTTTTTATGTGACCTTGTAAAAAATTATGCATTTATAAATAAAATGATAATTTTATACTGTGTCAAAATATTCTATAATGAATTTAACACAAACATTATTTTCATTATGTTATATATTGAGATAATAAGACACCCATTAATTGAGTTGTTGTACTTTCAGGTTCAATATTTCCAATATACCAAAATGTTATCCAAATGTTATACTAAAAGTAGATATTGGTTAGTTTTTTGGTTGTATGTCATAAAACCCAAAGGATTCAATAACTTCTATATTATATTTCAGAATCCTTTGATATAAATTGATGTGGCCATATGTTTATTAATATCCCAAAATTGGTATTAGGTATATCAAGGGATATTGGAATTAATAAACTATATAAGATAATGTTTTAGGATTTTTAAATATATATAACATAGTGTACCATCTATTATATGTGGAATTAGAATGTTTTGGATAACAATGATTTGAAATTTATGGTAACTAAATTTTTTGGAATGTTTTTTAATGGAATGTATTTGTGCTGTTTTTAAGGAAATTTGATAGAGGTTTTGGATACTATAGGATATGTGAAATATATCTATGATTGATAAATCTACTATTTTTGAAATAGGGGTTAATCTGTTGGTTACAATAAAAATTTATTTTTCAGTGTACCTATAATATAAGGTCTAGAATAATCTATAGTATATTGAATAATATAGAATCCAACATCACTTATGTCTTCAATAATTGTTTCATCCATTCATTCCATGAAATTAAAATATACTTAAACCTATGTAATAATTTTGTGATTACATGACCATTTTTAAGAATGATAATTTTTCATAAATTTAGAATGTCTGGTAAAATATTAATGGAATGAAAGGTCAGGAATTTATATGGGAATTATTCAATCCAATAATAATTTTTTTCCCTGCATATTTATTATTGATGATTAGATTATTAAATTTCTATAAGTCATTCAGTTGGGTAAACAATCCATTTTATTAACAATGTTAATAAAAAAAAATTTAATTATAAATGAATTAATGATTTCAAATACCTCAATTAATGAGTTAAAGTGCATTTGAACATGGTAAATTAGATTAAATAATATTGGAATTTGTTTTTGTGAATCTAAAACCTATCACTTGTAAACTATAATAATTAATGGAAAAAAGGCTTAAGGGTTAACTCGTACTTATCAATGGTAAAATGAACCATATTATTTCAATTTCATGATACCTTTTCTGAATCATTTAATTAAACATACATGTCATTTGGCCAATGAAATGAGATTGTCCCCATAATTTTCCCACTCCTTTAATGCTGCACCCAAACTATCATGGAAACAAGACATGGCTTACCACATTACATGTAAAGTAATTAATAAAAATCAACTCATCCATCTTGATAGACTCCCACCATGAATCATGGCATAATCCATCATAGAATTATCTGCTTTTTTCCCAAATTACAGCAAATTAAGAGCATGAAAAAATGGTCGCATGTTTACCCGATGTTGTTTCTTTTCATGTGTCCCCTATTTAAAATAATAACATGTTAGAAATAATCACTGATAACATTCAAATGATGGTTTACTCATATTATAATTATCAATAACATTCTTCTTTGATTATTGATATCATATGTTTATTTATTTATTTTTTGTAAAAAATTAATATTTTTTGAACATAATAAGATGGATATGAATAAAAAATGGATGTATAGTAATTGTATAGAATGATAGTCTGAGGATGTAGTAAAGGAGTTCATAATGTTTTCAATAGAGTATGCACAAGACCCTTATAAAATCCTTTTTACATATTTACGATGTTTTTATTCAATAAAAATTATTCCAAAAGAGTTCTATAAAAAAATTTTTTGTCATGGAATAGATCTGAAATATAAATGTGGGACTAAACATTTGGAAAACAGAATGTTCACCCCGATTAGGATGATGCAACATTTTTATGGATCTTATGATATGAATACTAGTGTAAATGATTATGAATATCATATGAAAGTAATTAAAATGAAAATTTAATATTACATTCATGATTGTCCAATGATTTTTTATAAATTAAAGAGTTGTTCAAGAAGTCTGTTGTATGCTGGCTGTATTTAACACATAAAATTTTATACTGTATTGATGTTATACAGTTTGATATCATGATGCATATAGAGTAACATTAGTTTTAAAAAACTATGAGGTCTCATAAATTATATGCTCCTAGGAGAAAATGAACTTCTATAATTAATATATAATGCTAATCAAATACTGTGTTCTATCGGAATGATCTCTAAAAAATATATGCCTCCCAAAGTGATTTCATATTGTTTCCCAAGGACTATGAATCACTCATAAAATTAATAAGTGTGTCCTAAATCAATACATAGAAGATTAATCTATTCCTTCAAAATTTATATGGTATATTTTAATAATTCCAAATTATAGAATACTATATAGATGTTTAGAAACCATGAAAAATTGCCATGGCATGAAGACACAAGAATTAAATATGAGAAAATAGATTATCCAATACACTATCCTCAATAGAATAAAGTTTATTATGAGTATCTATAATTTGGAAATGGTTCAAGAAAATACTATCTTGCTTTATATATAGATGGAATAATTCCTTTTGATATACAAAGTAGTACTCATTTAATGGGCCTGTTATATAGGTAAATTTGAACTTTTCACAATTTTTATGCATGAAATGAAAATAAAATTTGATGTACCTTCTTATAACTTAAACAATGAAACCAAATAATGATATTTATTTCTATTTAGATCCATTGATCCAAGATTTTAATTTTTTTAATGTTTGGTGTTAAAGACTCATTTTGTATTGAAACAAATGAACTATTTTTTATTTGTGGAGGAGACCCATTACATGGACTATATGCCCCGTGGGGGACATGTTGTACAAGATGATTAATGAATTATCTAACTAGGAAAATATTTCATGAAATATCATCAGAGGAATGGTGGAGTGTCCCATTATTTAAGAATACACATGCTTAGTTTAGATGAAACATTCATCATTGATAGGGTTGTATGACATCAAATTTTTTTACCTAGTAAACAGAAATACCAACCCAGGAAGAAATATTTGATGGCAATACTTAATAAATAAAACACTATCTCCACCAACAAGTGATCATCTATTTGAAAAAGTAAAATTTATCAACACTAATTTTAGTAAACTATCGTTAAAAAACCATAAAAAACCATTTTGAAAAAATAGAGAAATTTTCTTTTAATAATGAAATTTGAATTATTTGTATGTAAAGCTACATATTGATCTCATGCCTGTAGAAAATATTTATTTAATTGTGTTATTATCTCATTACAAAATTGTCTAGAAAAAACAAAGGATATAATAAAGGTTAGGTTGTACCAGATTGATAAGGGGATAAGGGATGGGGTGAAACTAATGATTGGTAAAATGAGTACATTTCCTCCTACAATAGCTTACACTCTATACGGACAAGAAAAATAGAAATTTTTCCTTTTTCTAATGTTTTTAAATTTTCTGAGGATGTATTATTGAAATATCAAGAATGTTGCATCAATGACTATTTTCAAGAAACATGGAATGAAATCAAATGACTCTCATGTTTTGATGACAGATTATATTTCATTTATAGTAAATTGAATTCATCCTAAAAATATATGAATTACAAAAACCAGGAGATGTGTAAAAATAATTCAAGTTGTCCTCTTGGTATGTTTTGGATGTTATTTTCCTTAATTAAGAAACTAGATAACTGTGATTGAACATGGTCGGTGTTTGTCAAAGTAGGTGTTTAATGTGGCGTAGTTTCTGAGTGATTGAAAAATTATTTTTCCTCAAACTTAGGAGTTGGATTATGGAAAGGATGATTTTATCATTGGATTAAATGGAAAATGAATCACATATCATGGTTCATAGAATGAAAAAGTTGGTACATGGCATGTTGATGGAAATTGACCATGGAAGGGAACCAGAAAGCATGAGATGCAGACTGTGTATAACAATGGTTCTCAGGGTGTGAATGGTTCACAGTGAAGTCATACAGTATATAGAAGGATCTTGGTATGCAAGATGGGTAGATGTTCACTGAAACAAAGTTTTGATTTTATTTTCCACAAAGTGTGTCATTGGAAAAAATAATCTGGTGATTTTGGAGGCTGCGATAGAGGAAAGACAGTATATATACCTCATTGGGAAATAGTTTGCAGAAGGAGAAGTCCATGGTGAATGCTGTAACACATTGAAGATTTGGTAAATTTAGGTTTTGTCAATTTTTCGGATCAATTTTCTTATATAAGGATCACAAATCCCATTATTAAAGAGATCTATTTTCATAAAAAAAACATCATGGATGTATGAATTCAGCAATATCTGTTAGTGGTTCAAGAGAATGATTCCCTAGTGGGTGATACAGTTCACAAATTCAATTCTATGAATTTAATTTTTGAGGCACTAAATTAAAAAAATTATGAATCTGTTCATATAGGAAGGAACTACACATGTGGTACATGGAGGAAAGAACGCTACGTAGAAGCTAGGAAATTACGCAGAAGTAGAAGAGAAGTGATCCACGAATGTGGATAGTTTGTGAAAGTGGAAGTAGTCTATAGAGAGGTGATCTGTGATGTATACACACTACATGGTATGTAAACAATGTAATGTTTTTCACAGAGGACTCACAGAAGCTTTAAAATGAACTAAAAAATGTCTAAAAATCAATTTCTACTGAGAAAACAATATGCAGAAAAGTTGAATTCATCTACAGATGAAAAAGCCACTTCAATAAATCATCTACATACATTTGAAGATGCATGATTTCCTTAAAACTAAGGGACCTACATTTAAATAAACTATGAGTGTATTCAATCAATGTGTAGTGAGAAAAGGTAGTGGAAGATGATGGTCCTTCCAACCAAAAGTGATATAGAGGAAGAGACAAATGGATTAACACTTGGGAATGCATTAAACATACCCTAAAACCTGTAAAAGAAGTGAACCTAGGCATAAAATATCTATCTAAGACCTTTTAATTATCAATGATCATTAGTGGATTTGGTATATCGACACATCTATGTTTCATGCCCCTTAGACATAGACCAGTGTGGGTGAACCATGTAAAATCATTGTTTCCATGGCCTGAATTCATTTCTGTTCATATATTTCTATGAGAGAAAAAGATAAGTGTGTTTTTGTAATTAAAAAACACTATCCAAAGAGGAAGGAGTTTTAATATTTCATATGTCGATTCACCACACCCCATCTTAGGGTATTTGACAAAGTGGACCAAACACCATAATGTTTTTCTTTTCGAAAGCTATATGAAGTAATTTTTTAGACTTGAAATAATTTACAATCATGAATAATATTGTTTTAGTCCAATTTTTGAATTAGAAATGTTCTATTAACCACCATTCATGGTTGAAATCGTCTTCTATATAGTTAACTGGGTTAAAGAAGATAAACTATATGGTCCTGTTCATTACAAATTAATGCACCTCGTTGAAGATTATTTTTATATTTAGGAAGGGTATATCAAAAATCAATGTTGTCTAGAAGTTTGTATTTAGGAATGATATATTATTGAATAATATGTTTAGTAAGGTAAAAATAACCTATCGGAAAAAGACAACATTGATTACCTGATGTCTCATCATAGTTGATACTTTATTGGGGTAGGAGTTTCAAAAAGGCATGTTGTTTGAAATACCATTATAACATAGAATAAACCATACCTTAAAATTTTATGTAATCTTGAAGATTTTGATCTATATGTTGATGTATAGAAACAAATTCTTAGTCCTTTTAATCCATTAAATTGTGATGTTTGGAGATCATTTACACATAATCAATAGTTTATAGGTTGGTTATGAGATCATATTTATAAGGAGTTTTCTAAAAATTAAAATTCAATTATCCAATGACTTCAATGGTTGGAAAGGGGACCAAATGTATGTGTCATATATTATAATGGTTTTGTAATTAATGGTATTTTGATCTATAAAAAATCATAATGACTGTAGTATGATGAAAAATAGTTGGGTTATTATTATCGGAGATGTAATGAACATATCTAGTTATAGAGATATAAATCCATTTTATGAAAATATGCCATATTTTGGTATCATCTAAAAGATATAAACATTTGATTATACTAAATTTCATGTCACTATTTTCCATTGAATTTGGGATAACAACAAGAGTGGAGTGAAATTCAATGAAATTTTATTCGTGAAGGTGAATTTTATTATGGATGGATTTGAAAATGATTAATTTATAATGGAATAAAAAATAACATATGTATTATATTTCTCATATACAATAAAAAATAATTTTTCAATTTTCATACAAGAAACTAATATAATTATATGGTTAGACAAAAATTAAGTGTTGGAAAATAGTTTTATTGTGAAGTCACAATCCTTTCATGGTGGTCCTAATATTAACAATGAATTTTATGTTATAGGGGAGCATTAAGAAGGGATTTGGAATCATGATATAGGCATTAAATCCCATCATCCTTTAATGAAAATATACATTGTTCAATGAGAATGATAAAGTATTTTTAAAATACTATGATAATTCTAATAATACTAAGTGGTATATATTATTTTTATATAATCTAAATTAATCATTTGTCTACTCATATAGATAATGAATTATGAATATGATGATGTAACCAATCATATGGGAGAACTAATGGTTGATGAAAAAACTACATAATTTTTAGAGGATCAATAACATGATGATGAAAACAAATTATAATGAATTAGAATCACATTTATGGCCAAAATTATCATGTAATTAATTAATTGTATAAAATTTGAGTTTGGATGAATCAATATAGCCAATCTATTGGCCCCATCAAGTAAATGGTTATTAATAATATTGGGGTCAAAATGAGAATTAATGTACCAATTCATATAGATTAATGGCGCCATGTCCATTCTGTAATGAAGCAATCCCTTTGAGAAGATATTAAGGAAATGTTATGACATATTTTCTCTGTTTTACTAAAAAATCTATAATGAAACATTGATTTAATTTTTGATATACCTTGAAAAGTTCATTTATTTAAGATGATATCCATATGAAATATGATTGAGGGCAACTAGAAAATCCCCTAGAGTCTAATAGACTATTCTTCCAAAGAATCATTATAGGGATAATGAGGGGAATGTAAATCCACACCCACTAGTTATGTATGCACACATTATAAAGTAAGAAACACAATATTCATTTATTATTAACCATTATGAAAAACCATTTCAGGTGAAATATAGTCAATAATATATTATTTGACAGTATTTATTTTTTATTTACTAGTTAAAAAAATTTAATTTATGAAACAAAAAATGAGTTTTGAAAATAAACATCATGGATAAAAAAAGTACACCCCTATCAAAATTCAAGGATTGGGAAAACTTCACTAGAGAATAAAATGGTATGTATTTTGAAACTACAATTTTCATCGATATAAAACAACGTATGTTCCTTTTTTATATGTATATTGTTGGAGCAAAATTTAAATCCACATACATCCCTTGTCATGTTCTATGTAAGGAGTCCCACTTAAATAAATTGGGTAAAATAGTTGATAAAAACAAATAAGAAGAATAAAAAACAACTGTATGAATGAAATAGTAATAATTCATCATTATTTAAAATATTATTAAATACAAAAATATAATGTTCAGATTCTCTTATATGGTTTGGACACAAGTATTGGTAGCTACCATAACTAAAGAGAAACAATATTCAGTAGATTTTTTGTAGCCAAAACAATATGATCACATTAGAGGTGTAGGTTTTGGAATGTAATCTCAACCATAATTATATAGAAAAATTCAATATACAATTCATTTAAAACAAATAAAGTTTTTTTTAAATACTATTTTTAAGAGTAATTAATTTTGGTACTTGATTGGTAGAGAATTATATGTGGAAAGATCAATGGAAACTAGTTTTGGAATAAATAAAAGAAAATTAAGATCCAAAAAAACCCCACTAGATTTTAGGCAAGTCATACCCCTAGAACACATACCTTACTTGAAGAATAAAATTTTCTATTACAATTTCGCCTCAATGATAATCGAAAAAATATCGATAACTTTATATTTCTAAAGATATATAGGGTGACAGTGTCTGTGATTTCTATAAAGCAACATCCACACACCACCTAATTATAAGGGGTATAATGTATAATATACCAAGAGATATGATAATAAATAAATAAAATTTAGTAGATCACATGTTGGAGGATATTAAATTAGCTCTAAATCTAAGATCTATGTTTCATGTATCACATGATGATCCAGATATTGCAATGGTAAATGATGCAATTATAATATTTATTAAATTAATAAAAAAATTTATAAAGATAATTGAGGTAAGTTAATAACAATTTTATTCATCTTAGAAACCTATAATATTTGATGAATAAAAGTATGATGTGAGGTATTGTACTATAAATGGATAAAATGTTACATAAATAAAAGGTTCTATTAATATAATCTATGGAATAGGCTATGAAAACAAATGACCTTTTGGGAGTACCTTCTCCCCACCAGTTCCACTACAACATATATTAACATTAAATTTTCATGTGGAAACCAACTTAAAATATAGATATATGTCATATATTCAACATGAAATATGAAAATTTAGAAACTTCATTATAAAAATTATTGGTCCCAAGAGAATAAATGGGATTATAACATTCGAATAGCAAGGAGTAATAGTTTTGATTACATAGATAATGTTTATTTATAAATTATTTTATCCAAAAATAATGTACTATTTTCATTATATTTAAAAACTATTAATATTTTCTACATGTGTTTAAATTTACACTATATAAATGGAAAATCCATTGAAGTAGGATTTGGATTCATTAATATTTGTATCACTTCTATGTAGGAAATTTATTTGGAAGGGAAAGAAATTAATAACAATAAATATTAACTAAGAGAAGAATTTGAGAAGAAAATAATAGAGTAAATAATATTCTTGATTTCTATAATATAGGGGTAAAAATAATCAATCTAATCATATAAATTATTTTTTATTTTTGACCTTATTTATTTTATTTTATTTTTTTATGATTCACTGGATACTTATCAAACATAATTTGGATATCCAAAATATTTATTTATTGCATATAATTCACATATTTTCCTCAAAATTAACAGATAATATGTGAATGGTGAATTTGTAATGCTCTAAAATCAATATTTTATTTATAAAATTAAAATTATATTCTTCAGTTTGAGTTTTAAGGATAATTTTATTGAGATAGAGTGATTTATAAATATAAGTTATAGCATGGAATGAGGTTGTTCACTGAATATTAGAAGCATATGGATATATTAAAATGTAAATTTATTTATGTATATACCTATGTATTTATATATCAACACATATTTAAAAAAATACTTATTTTGGTCTTTATTTCTTCTATGTCAGAAAAATGTTGTTGGGAATTATTGTTGATATTACATAGGAAATCTTAAAAATGACATCATATATCATGAAAATTCTAGCATATCTGTATTTGAAATTTCGTATGATAATTATAATTTCATTGAAAATATTTCTTAATCATTTTTATGCACATATTTTCTCATTAATACTATGATTTATAACAATCTATATACTCAAAAGAAGAAGTAAATATATTTGGAGAGGAGGGGATAGATTATATAGTGTTATAATTCTTTTAGACATCAAAATTTGGTGATTACCTATTATTTTATGATCTATTATTAAATATAACCCTAGATATATATTAGGGATTTGAATAATTACTATCATAATGATTGTATATTTTTTTATCGTTTTCTAATGGGGAAGTATGAAGGAATAAATTTATTTCTCTATAAATTTATGTGAAGAATACATGGGGTTAGAATAAATATAATCCTCATAAATAGGTGACTTACAACTACTTATTCAGTTAATTATTTCATCATTTTATATATAATTTTCATTAAAATTTCCTATCATTTTTATTTGATACTTATATTGTCAAATTTAGATATTAGTAATAAAATTTCACATGATAAAAGAGATGAAAAAATTCAAAATGTATTTATAATTTAGAACAATAACTAATAATTAATTTTTTATGTGAAGGAATAAACCGAACATCTATCCAATATATGATATAATTGGTATGAGTTGAAGTGTGTTTTTTCTATAAAAATTTGTTATTTTAGTTTGAATGATGTAACACATTTCAAAAAGCTTGAAAAATTTCCCAGAATGTTTTCAAAATTTAGGAATGTATTCCATAATTAATTTATTATATGTAGGAATTGACTAGACATCAACCTCACACCCTATGTGTCCATTATGGATATAAGTATGTGTTTTGTATATAAACGTCTCATTTTTGTTTAAAACACATTTCATATAGACAAATAATATAAAAGAAGATCAGATTGATTTCAATTCATACGACAAAAATTCATAAAAAAGGTCACATGTAGGAACAAACCACACACTAATCTAGAACGTGATGTGTTCATTATGACTCAAAGAAAGTGTTTTAAATATAAATGTTTCTTTTTTTCTGAAATTTATGTCACATCACCAAAATAATGAAACAACCATCATCTTTTTTCTATACATTGAGGAAAAAAATTGAAAATTAATTTCGGATGTGTTAGAATCAACCAAACATCAATTAGACACTTGATGTTGTCAATATGAAACAATGTACGTAGTTTCAATAATAAAGTTCTAGTTTTGTTTAAAATTTTGGTAACATCCTTAAATCTATGAAAATGAACTTTTGTTATTTTCCAAATTAAGTAAAATGATCCACAATTCATTTTTCATGTATAGAAATTTACCATACACCAATCCAACACATGATGTTGTCAGTCTGACAAGATGAACATGATTTCAATATAAAAGTTTCATTCTGGTTTAAAACATATCACTTATCTGAAACTAAGAAAATGAGCTTAAATTATTTTCAAACGTTATAAAAACACTCCATAATTCATTCATATCATGTTATAATTTACCACAGAAAAATACAAACCCCATGTGGTCGGTATGAATCAAGTTATGTGTTATTGAAAATAATGTTTCATTTCAGTTTAAAACCACCATCAAATATCAAAAACCATGAAAATGAGTTCAAATTATTATAAAAATTTGGTAAAATAGTTGATTATTAATATTTTATGTTTATAAATGAACCCAATTTCAATCAAACACCCAATGTGGTTGATATGACATAAAGATAATGTATTCAATAAAAAAGTGACATTTTATTTTAAAGCATGTCTGTCATCACCAAAACAATGTAAATGGGTTCCTATTGTTTTAAAATTTTAGGAAAACAATCTATAAATCATTTTCCTACCTGTAAAAATTGATTAAAGATCAACTTGACACACGATGTGGTAAATGTTACCAAAGGTACATTTCTTCCATATAAAAGTTATATTTTAGTTTAAAACAAAAATCGAATAACGTAAAATTGGAAAATAAGATTGGGTTGTTTCACAAATTTAGGAAAATTGTCCATAATACATTTGTGATATTTGAGAATGAACACACATCAATATGAGATTGGATGTGGCCGATATGACTCAAAGTGTGTGTATTCAATATAAAGGAATTATTTTATTTTAAAAATCCTATCACCATAAAAGTATAGAAAATGAGATCATATTGTTTTCAAACATTTAGAAAATTATCCCTATGTCTTTTTTTATGTAGAATTTTTCATCATGTTAGTTGAACACATAATGTGTTTGGTATTACTCAATGTGCCTATTTTCAATATATAAGTTTCATTTTAGATTAAAACACAAATCACATGGAAAAAATGAGAATAAAAAGATCATATGGTTTTCTAATAATTTATATGATATTATCTATTTAATAAATTATCAATTTTATCTGATACTTATTTAGTTAATTTTCACCATGAAAATACTTAAAGATGAATAAGAAATGGTGTGGTTGTAAACTATTATTCTAAAAATGGAAGTTTTAATTAATTGGATTTCTTACATAGTGAATTTATAATCACCACCGATGTGATCCATTTCATGAGAACCTATTTTGAGAACAAATAGAAATATTGAGAGAAGTAAGAATCAACCTAAACTCAATTCGATAAAATTTGGTCCTAGCATGATTGAATGTTTTTGTTTTTAATTAAAAGTTGACATATCATTTAAATTTATTTATTTATAGTATTACTTACAGAATAATTGTTTTCTGATATAGTTTCATTAGTTTTATCAAATAGGTTATTTTGTTCAATAACTACAAGTAATACCGGGTTCAGGTGAAAAAGTAAAATGGACATTTTTGAATGTTTGTGATATGTTATACTAACTCATGTAAGAGTAAAATCCAATGTTTATAATTTATATGAAATAATATTTTTTCCTTGTATTTGTGTTGTAAATTTTAATTCAATTAAATTTTGTATTTCGTCTTTGTTTTTAATACTACAACGTGATAAAACATTAATATAACACTGCAATAGGATTCCCCTTTATTAATGCTATTAATAGCACTGATATAGGGACACATTATCAACACTAGAAAATGAACTGATAATTGAATCCTTTATGAGTGATAGAAAAAGTTATGATAATGATATTATTTGTTAATTCTAGGAAAATAAAAGATAAAGTGATCCTTTATGAGTGCTAAACTAGCACTGATAAAGGAACACCTTTACTGATTCTATTAATAGCACTAATAAAGGTCCCCTTTATCATTTAGTAATAAAATATCTCATAAAGGTTCCCATTATTAGTTTTTTAGCCCCGATATTGGCCTTAATATTTTAAGGGTTCTCAAATTTTCTATACTTTTATGTAATGGAAATGCTCAATTATAACTCTATTAAACACCTTATGTCTAGTAGTGATCTAAGAGAGGGTGATTGGTTGGGTTCCATATTATATTGGATAGAACATAGGAAATCAATTAGAATTTATATTTTACAAAAAAGGTAAGATGATATATGTGTATATGCCAATATCTTTAAATATATTATAAATAATATTTAATTAAAAAAATGATAACAATAACTATTTTTATTAGTCAGACTCATTAAACAAAATAGAAACACCCCCATTAAACCATCCTCTCTGAGAGACATCCCATGTATATTATTACTACAATTATCTAGTTTCAAGATTTTTTTTGCTGAAGGCCCTATGAAATTTATCTCATGAAACTCATTGTCATTGTCGGGTGGGTACACATTTGTGTTTTTATTTTTTTAAATGACATTAAAAAATAACCATATCCAGGTCATTTCACTAATTTTTATTTATTTTAAGGTTGTGATAACTATTCAAGAAATACAATTACCTTCAAATCAATGAAAAAGTGGAGAGGTAATTTGTCACATATATATTGAAAAGTTCCCCATCCCCAACTTCTTTTTAGAATAGTGTTACTTTAGGGAGTGATAGAATGAAAAATTCAAGGAACAATTAACAATGACTCTAAAAGAACTATATTGACCTAATTTTAATAATTGTAACAGACTTATGCCAGATAATAATTAATAGTAATTTTAACTCTGAACTGATATGACCAAATTACCACCAAATTTTACTGGAATTAAAGGAGATGACCCTAATTAGTAGCTTGGATAATTTTCAAATGATTATTTTAATTTCGAACATAGAGGATTATAATAAAATCTTTTTAGTTGGAAGGTCTTTCCCATCTCCCTTGAAGGATCATCCAAGTAATGGCTCTTCAAAGTCCACCCTGGAGAAATCACTATATGAGAAAGGTTGTAAAAAGAATACCTCCCAACATACTTCCCATGAACAAGGTACAACCATATAAGGAAAGAGATAAAGTTGATTAAAAATGAATCTCAAGGAAGTTCACTATTAGTTAAAAGAGATATCAAATCATTTGAGGACCTCATGTTCATATAATACTTTTGAATAACACAATTTTTTGGTATTCTATTACAATGTTTTGATAGAAAATGACCATATTTTTCTTGATTATTCCTTTGGAGGATCCCTAATTAAAAAATTCCCCACTAAATACTGAGATCTAATCATAAATATCTCAGAAACTTCATAAAATAGTACTCTATATTTTTTCTATGCCCATAGTTCAAAACCATGTGTATAGACTATTCCCATGATTGTATGAATCATTGTGAGTCTCACAATCAGTATAGAACTATACCCATGGTTTGGTCAAACTGTGGGTTTAGGTGGCTTATAACCATGGTTTTTTAACCCTTAGTATATTCATTTTATTTGTGCATACCAATAACCATGGTTTGATCAAACTATTGGTATATGTTATTTATTAAAAAGACATCTTATGTTATTTTAACCATTCACCCCCCTAAAGTATAATGAACGTACCATTACTCTATCCCACATTTTATATTCTAGTATTATTTATATATATTATTATTAATAATATAAACAAATTTTTTATTATTTTTATCTTTATGATTAAATAATGGGGTAACCTTTACCCATGGATTGGTTAAACTGTGTGTATAGGTTGAATTTTTCCCAAATAAACTTACTGCCATGGTTTAAAAAACCATAGGTATAGTCCATCCTATAACCATGGTTTTCCAAAAAATGGGTATATGTATTTCCAACAAAACAATTCCCCCGGGAAACCAATTCCTACGGTTCTATGAAAAACATGGTTATATGGTTGAGCTATACTATGGGATTTGAGGAACTGTGTGTATACATATATATAATGAATACTTTTTTTCATGCGATACCTATACGCATAGTTATCCAAAATCAGTGGGTATATGGTTGACCTATACCCACGGTTTTTTTAAAAAACTGTGGGTTTATATCCATTTCCATGTAGTGAAAAATGGTAAAATATCCCAAAAAACTAGAGTATAGGAGGAATAAATTAATAAATACCCTTTATTAGAAAGGATAATTAAATATCTAACCTCTCTTATGTGAAATTTTTCATTGAATAAGGTATGAAAAACATCACATCATAGACCTTCAAGATTCTTCAAGGAAAGTTACTCTCAGGGATACATTAAAAATAGATTCCCTCACATCCATAGAAATTATTGTTTTATTTTTATATATCAAAGGAAGTAAAAAAATATACTAACCATGTATAAATGGATAACTTGTATTCTCTATTATTAGTTGAGAATCGATAGTATTAAATAGAAAATTTCTAATACGGTTTTCATCAAACCTTCTAACATCCATCCATCAAAATTGGTTGATCAAGTATCTCTATATGTTAATAACAAGGAAAAATCAACAGATCCCCATGATGTAATGACTAAAACAACCTAAAAATCCAAAAAAAATAAAAAAATCACCCTCAACACACGCATATTATCACTGGAAGAGTTACAGGGTTTGTAAAACAAAATAACAATGACCATAAATAACATGAAGTATCAAGAATAAATTAAGCTTCCTACTTAATCAATTCCTAACCACAAGGTAAATTTTAGTTCTATTATATTATGGAGAGGAAAATATCTAGGAAGTAGTGAAGAATGAATATATCATGTGGGATATCTTTGTGAAATACCCAATATACATGAAGAATCTCCACATGAATAAATGATGAAAAACCATTACAAAAGATCCATTCAAAAATGAAAAAGGGATATCCAAAAAAATGATTCAAAAAATCCCTAATAACACTCCCCTATAAGGGTTATACCTTCAATGAGATCCATTAAATTTTTTATAAAACACTATATTATTTAAATATTCATGAAGGTAGAGATCATTATCTATTTTTTGAAGGCCATCCTCTAAAATATAGGGCATGTGAAATTCATGAATGAAATTTGAACCAAGATAAAAATATTTAAACGTAATGAAATGGTATTTCTAGGAAAACAAGTTTCTATACTTGTAACCCACAAAATACACTTTAAATAAAAATATCTAGGTATATTCTCTATTCACTACACAATTGGTAAGCTTATTCTTTCCCTAAAAATTTTTTATTTAAGAGAAATAATTATTTTACTACCTTGTTCCATTTATTCATCACCATTTATTAGAGAACTTTGATCAACCTGCGTGGCTATAAATTTTTCCACCCAACTTGTTTCATACATAGTATGTGTTCTAGAAATTTGATAATATTTTTATGTCCTTGCTAACATCTACATTCTGGACCTAAAGGAAGGAAATGGTAATCATCTCAACCACATCATCTTATTTAAGAAATTCAACCAGATCATTAAAATGATAATAAAAGTAAATGAAAAGAACAATATTCATGACTTTTGGTGAGAAAATAGTGAATTTCAATATCATTTGATCTATAAAATATCCACATAAAGAGAAATCTATTTAATGATTTCTTTAAATTCCCTTACTCTTCTGAGTAAGTCTTAATTTTTGTTTAAACAACAAAATTAAGAGAGCCATTTGGTACATATGATGTAAATGAGAAATCTATTTTTGAAAATGAGATTAATAATGAAATATTATTCATTGTAAAAAAATTATAGAAATGGAAAAATAGATATTTTATGAGTTAGTAAAATTAATTCTAATTCATCATCGATATATGTGAATGTTTCTAGTATAGTAACCTCCAAAAAAATAATCATTAAAATCCTCATAAATTTTAACTTTTGTTTCTACCATAAAACTTAAAATTTTACATTTCAAAAAAATCCATTAAAATACTGTTTATAATTCCAAATAATATATGGAATATTCAATAATAACAACACCTTGAAATTCTGAAAAAAAAATTGGCATCCATTTGGTGGGAAACATGGTAACATCACATAGATTTGACCTAACATATTCATGTATATGATTTTTCTTGAAAGTAACTCCAAACCAGTGACAAAATCCCAAATAAGGCTCAATATTACCCTTATATATGTAGTAAAAATGGAAGTGGAAATAATAATTGGAGATGAAATAATTTTTCAAATCTCAAAATCCTAGTGGGTGAGTCCCTATTAAACTGTCTTGATGAAAACTAGATATAGAATTGTTCAAAATGAAAATAATAAAATTGTTCCCAAAAGAATAATTATTATATATAGTGTTTTAATTTACTACAATATATTTTACCAGGTACCCCAATAAACAATTTTAGGCACCCGTTTTTGACTAAATTTCAGAAGGGATAGATGTGAAGGATCGCTATTGTATCCTTGAAGGATTTTCAATGTACATTCCTATTTCAATTTATTTATATGTCCAAGATTAGAACACCTACAAATTTACGTTATTTAAATTTTCTTATCAGTGGATTTGTTTTGGTCATTGAAATTTCTTAGGAACCATTCTGTAAAACAATGTAAGTATATTCTCTATCCTTACTGAGATCTTACAGGATATATTTCTGGATAGATTTACTATCAATGTAAGTTCTTGTAAATTCTATATAGAGATTTTAGAAGTAGTTGGAAAGATATGGGTTGAGAAATACATCGTGTTAAATTTTATATTATTATTTAATGGTATAAAATTAAATATTTTATGATACAAAATTTCAACATAATTGATTGAAGTGGACAAGTCCAACATTTTTATTATCTTTAAACTTACTTACCCACTACTGAGATAAAAATTAGGTATTGTTCATCCCATGATGGATTTTATAGAAGGATTATTAATTAATTTATATATATTTAAATAACCATTCATAACCTACTCAATAACGAAATTGAGTTTGATTTTTATGATTCATACTAGATATCAATTGATGAGATAAAAGGAAACTTCACCACAACCCCTCAAACATCGTACAAAACTGGGAAAACCCCTTAAAGAAACTATATGGTGCTTCAAAAACAAATGTAGATGATGTACATTCCATGAAGATTGATGTAATATAACATGTGATATCTTATCCATCACAGACATTGGATATAGATCAAATAAATTATATGACAATAAAGAATTATTTTTTCTCTATTATTGTTTCTTGGGATAAGTTATGAACTTGTAATGTCAATATTTTCTGATATCATGCAACACATAGTTATTTGGTCAATAAGGATAATGAAATGATAAAGGTAGTTTGATGGATGTTTCTACTACAAACAATCAACTTAAAGATTACAGATAAGAAATGTTGTGTCAATTTTTTTGGTAGTCCACATGAATATACAACATCACACTTGGATGGTAAATCATCTATCTAAAAAACGTGGACGATTATTATCCAAGTGAGTATATGAATGAATCCACTCATGTACATTTTTATATTGATTTATTAAATTTACAAATCAATTAAAATGTACTTCCTCTATTTTCTAAACAACACGTGATTAAATTAAAATCTAAATAAAAAACAATTATTCAGGATGATCTATATTTATGTAATTTTTATAGTCATTTAGTAATAATTAGAATTATAACAAATGATGAGGTGATGAATATACATAAATTTTGTTATACATTAAAATGTGGAGGAAATTTTTGACCAAATGAGCATCCATTGAAGCTTTATAAAATGGATAATTTAGCACTAAATTTTCAAAGATGAACTTTTTTAGTAAAAATGTCCAAACTGGACAGTTTACTAGTGGAATTTAAAAATGAAATTAAATTCGCCAAAAAATCATGACTTTATGAGAAATATTTGATGGAATGGGATTATATTTAATGGGGTTATTTCCTATGACATTTTTTTTTCAAACATTTTGTTAGTTGTGGATTATGTTACAATGTGGAATAACAAAAAGTCTATATTAAATAATGATTCAAAAAACTATAATTTAGTGTTTTAAATAAAATATATTTTAAATGTTTTTAGATCCTTGGGAAATAATTATTGACCGTGGCATAGACATCGTAAACAAAAACCGTAAATCCTTAATGAAGAAATATTAAGTTCATTACAAAAATTTCACTACCTAGAATCCAAAAACCAATGAGACGGGTGAGGTTTTAAAAAGAGAGTTAAAATGAATTATTTATAAGGTAGTTTATCCCAATCATACAGACTATTGTAAAACTATTAAAGATACACTATACTCTTATAATAATTCTGATAAAAAATCCTTAGCTATGAATTTTTATAGAATTAATTATTGAAAACACTTATACTTTCCCATTAAGTTGTAGCACAAAGATCTCTAGGATGATATGTGAGTAAAGATGGAATTTATAAAAGGCATAAATAAATGGGAGCTATTTATTATGGATATTAATTAGAAGAGGAGATTAGAATATGAGAATTCCAAATTTTATTATTAGAAATACTATGCTATCCTGGATAGACTCATTTAGAAAAAGTGATTTAGAAATTAGAGATAAAGTGTTGTGGTTATCCTAAAGGATGAGACCCATGAAAGGTAAACCTTATTCCAAATTTAATGAACAATAAATAGTGACTAATAGTATTCAATTTGGTTTAGTTCGATCATGGGAGATAGATCCTAGAGTCCCATCAAACTAAATGGCCAGTAAGGGAATCAATTCCATAATTATTTCTATATTGAGCTAATATAAGAGTCCAAATTCCTCAATAATTCCATTGGAAAAAAATAACATGTTGTCTCTTTCCTTCATATTCATTTTGATGATCTAATCTGTTAACACGTGTTCCCAAAAAAATTATTTCTATAAATTTAAGGAAAAATTTTCTAAACTATATATGGGGGAGAGAATAAAATGTAGTTTTGGATGTAAATATACTCGTTATTTGTGTACATTTTTTCTTTATAAAAAACTATATTTTTAAAAAATAATTGTGCACATACATTTTTATTGTTTTTTATTTTTATTTTCAAAAATACTATGATCTAAATGTCACACTTGTTATTGAATATTTTATTTCTTGAATAATTAATTTTAGAGGTTCTAAAATTTTAAGAGTTAAATGAATGATGGGTGAATTTTTCATATACAACAAGGATAATCAGCCTTTTATCTAGGAATGAATGTGTTAGAAAAATTATTTTATTGAAATCAGAATTAAAAAACAAGGTCATTATACTTCTGAAGCTAATTTGAGGTAACTTGGCCTCTCTTAATAATAACACAATTGGGAGTTGTATCAATGAAATAGATATATTACCTTTGAAACTAGACTAATAATGGAAATGGGTATTCCACGGTAAATCTTGGAGACATAAGGCACTACATACATGAGTATTTTCATGCTTACATACCCAATATGTGTATCTTTAGTGTTATTTTCACATACATGTATAAGAAAAAATTTAAAAAATAATGATCCGAATAGTGAAAATGAATTCAGTCAAATGAGAGGAATATTGGGCCATCATAATGATGTGTAAAACTAAATTATAAATAATTAATTTTATTTGAATATATGAAGTGTAAGTTAGAACACTATTGTATAAAAGGAATTTGAAATGGATAAATTAATGTTCTTATGGATAAAAAATTTATTCCACATATATATAATTTATTCTACCCCTGGACTAGGACCTCTCACTTGATTTTAAGAAAGATAATGATATGATGTCATATATGAGGCTTGTTAAATCCAATAATGGGGGTAACTATTATGTTTTATCTTCTCTCTTGTATATTTATATACAGGTTGGATTATCATTTTTTTGAAATATAATTCAATATATTTCCGAATAATGAAAATTTTTTAGTGTGGGGGAGTGATAAGAACTAGAATTTTTTTAAAAATTCCCTATTTTCATTGAATTTAACACTATTATTAAATCAAAAAATAGGTAATTGATATGATCTTGTGTCTTTTTTTATTTTGGACATCATTGAAAATAATTTTTAATATTTATTTTTATTTCATTATTCGAAATCTACAGTTTTATAAAATCCAAACATTAATTTTCAAATTATTAAAATTTCACAGTTTAAAGGCTGTCAATTTGGTTTAAAAATTGTTTTGACCAATTTGGAATGAACATGAAAAAACAATAAATTTATTATTGATATTAATTTTTTTTGTTAAATTTTTATGATTATTTTGATATTAAATTGAATAAAAGATAAACTATGGATTTTTCATTTCTTTTTTAATAGGGAAACATCAATTATTTTTTAGAAATATTAGACGCCACTATTAATTTTGAAACAAGAATATGTAGTTAAATATAAATGGATTTACGTTTTAATTATAATGGTTCTCTTCATCATTTGAATTACATTTTATATGTACATTCATATTATGCTACATTTAAATTTAAATAGAAAATTTTCAAATTATAATGGTTTTTTTATTTTTGTTGATATGGAACATGAATTATTGGGAAAATTAAGAATTTTGACTATTTTATTCCATTCATAAACTGAAAGCATAATTTAAAAAAAATATTATGTTGTGGGATAAATTTTTCATTATTATAATTGATTATTTTTTATACAAATAATTATAGGAAGATTACCATTTTAAAAAAGTATTGTTTATGATTATTATAGTGCATGATTAAATTTTGAAAAATAAATTTGAATTCAGCCTCCACAAATGGGTGACCACACATGAGGATGAAACCACAAATTTAAAATAAAGATCACAAAAGGTATGGAACCTAGTGATGAAACATGATCACCCCCAAGATCACCGCCATAGAATGTACCCTTTGGCAATGAATCACACATTATATACCCCTAAAAATACCACCAAAGGATTAAGTGATCCGTAACCTTGAATGAAATTGATCACACCATTTTTTAATTAACTATATAACAATTTTTATTATACTATGGAATACCATACCCAATTGGAAAAGTGTTGTATCAACTATGGATGATCTAGATCGACCATATCAAGTCATACCTACTTCCACCTGTACTCATAAATGGAAAGTGACCATGTGATGAAACACAAAAGACAATAAGATCAACTGCATCAATTTCATCCCTTGTAAATAAATTACACTTACCACACCATCATAAATCCTATAATGGGATGAGGAAACCATTCACCTCTGGAGAAATTGACCAAGCCCTTCTCCTTCCACCAGATTATAACATCGACCTAAAAATAATTTTACAAAACCAATAAGCCAGATCTACTCCATTGATAAATTGAGTCCCATTTCATAATTATTAAATTCAAGGGCTCACTCATTGGATGATGATCGAGCTAAGGAAGTACTAATCAATGTAGAAACTGTAAACATTTAATAGAGTCGAATCATGAGGTTGATTCTAACATATAATGATGTTAATATTACATCAACCTAAAAATCCAATTTACATGTAATTAGTTTCATCCATGATTAAATATAAAATAACAATAAAGAAATTAATATTATGATCTGATATTAAAGCAATTATTTCAAAATATGAACACAGATTTCAAGAGGCTACATGAAATAGGGTGATTGGATCAACTAAAATTTATTTTTAAATGGGAATAACAAAATGGATAATTTATTTTGGATGGGTTCGATGAATTCTGAGCTTAACGAGTTAAAAAGTTAATAACCAAGTGTTTATATTTTGAAACTAAAGAATAATATGTGTATGGTGATACTGTTTATTCAACTAAAATCAATATTATGACCAGATTGATTATGAAATGGACTTATTAAAAGGAATAATTTATATTTTTATGATTAACTAATTATTGATAAATTTGAACCTTGATGAATTGATCAGTCAAAATATTTATTATTGAATTTTCCTTACTCATGTTTTAATTGAGTTCCTTATATAGGTTGAATACTAAGGCAACCTCATTTTCTTCGAACACACATTTTTTTAATCCGTAGAATTCTAAACCCATTATTCTTGATGTATTTACTAAATAAAATTCACCCATGTTCGAGGATAACACCAACTGTGCAGTGTGTCAAAATTCACATACTATGACTTAAACCCCATGCTTCATCACATCATGCTTTTCTCTAAAATTTTCATCTAGAAAACCAGATCCAAGTCCATTAGTAGGAAAATATATTCACATGCCTCAAACGACATACAAATAAAAATATTGAGATCAATATAACCATAATTCAAATCTAGTGCAGACCTATGTCCAAACAACCATGTGCAAGGAAAATTGGGGTCGATATAAAATTGTCCCAAATCCAAGAAAAGATAAAAAACACTTGACAAATATAGTAGAATAAAATGTATAGGTTCTATATGGATCCCACAAACCTTGAATTATCTCCAAACCACTAATAGTCCATGGAATGTTTTAAATTTTGTGGATTCTAATGATTTTCATCTACATGTCAAACCACTGAAGATGCTATTTGGTTCATAGTCAACGTTCAACAAGGAATCTATTTTTAAAATGATTCAAAGATGATGTACATGAATAATATTGTTTAGATAATTATAATAAATGATAATGTAGATTAAATAATCTCTAGATCTGAACAAAAAACCAAATTTAATTTAATTAATAGTTTTATTTTATTTCTAGTAATTGTGCCTACATATAGGTCCAAATTTAATGATACGTGGACCTCGATTGTTTCCAACCCTGATCAAAATAATGAAGCCTAATTTTTTTAATTTTAAAATATAGTGACATCTATTACTAGTTCTATTCAAATTGGATCTTTTTATTTAGATATACAATCCCAATATGTTCTTCTTATCCTTCTTTCATACATGTTATAATTTTAATGTCATGGTACACTAAATATTCTTTTCATTGATCCTTCAAGAAGGAGTATATATATAAATCCTGGAAGGAGAATGAACAATCATGAAATATTCGAGTATACAGATATGGATAAATCTCAACCATCAAACTATGCACATAGAGGAAAAATATATATATATAATTAATCTGAGTATTGAAATTGAATAAAAATCATGATGTCAACCAAAGGGGTTAATGAAACCTATGTATCCCACATGTTGAATTTAAAAAAACACTAAATAAATCTAATTATTTTTATATGAATTGTGGACTATTCACTTGAGGTAAAGGTTACATCCATGATCATCAATACAAATCTACTATAATATATCTTCAATTTTTCTTGTTTTCTATCATTTTAGTTAGTTTAAATTATTCAGAGATGAAAAAATAAACTATAAGTAAATTTTCTAAAGTGATTACCCTTACCCTATAAAAATGTATCCAAATAATCATTTATTTTTCTCCTCTTTTAATATATCTATAAATATATCCAAATGAATTATATATTCAGGGACTCACTTAATTATCATTATTTTTGTTTTCTATACACTCATTAACTATATTTCAAACTCATACGACATAGATTATATCCACTAGGTGTGTTAATAAAAAACCTATCAACATATGGATGAATGGAGATCTTTGATCATTGCCCTAGGTGAGGTTAGATATTCTAATGATTTTTTCAATTCTATGATTTATCCAAAATGACTGAGACTGGGTGATAAAAGAGGTTCCATCATATTTAAGAGAGAATAGGGGAATTCAATTTGAATAATTAGTTTGAAGGAAATGAAATAGGATATCCAAGAGTTGAATGCTTCCCTTTAATAGATTCATAAAAAATTATTAAAAAGACCAATCTATATCATTCACTATTTTTATAAATCAAACACATTGATGAAAAAGAAAATACACCATTAAAATTTTCCCTTAAAGGTGACTATAAAATTAGACTATTAATATTTTTGTTTAGGTTTATGATTTTTTTGAATTCCATGTGACATTAAACTCATCAGAACATGAGATAGGTTTGGTGGAAGCACCATGCGATAAGCTACCATCCCTATTAAATCAGTAATTATGAAGGTGGAAATATTCCTATAGATTAGGTCTCTATTTTTTATAAATCCCAAAAAAAATATTCCATTGAAAAATTAAAAGGATTAAATTCTCAATAACATTACAATCTATATTTCTCTAATTATTATCAGTATAATACATCGATAAAATGTAATATTCCTTGATTTTCTACAAAATTGATATATTTTTTACCATAGTTTCTTCATATATCTCAGGTACCAATAGTTTTTTCTCAATTATCATTTCAAAAATTCTGTGTTATAAAATTATTTCCATAGAGGCATTCATAAGTAGCCATATGAATAATCCAGATGAGGATACTTCTATAGAAATATTTTACAACATGAAAGTGTTGATCTTAACCTCCTTTGAAATCATGTGAACAAGATCATATCATATAATCTAGGAATAATTTGTTTCTCTAATACTAGAATTTTGTATAACTATGATATGTAATAATGAAACAACACAATGAATCCATAAATTAATGAATAATTCTCCAGAACATTATTGACGACCATATATCTCAATCATATACCATCATATATGGTGTCTTATGAAACATTAGTACATAATGTATTTATGGGAGCATTGATAAAGAGATAAATATTATCTCATAGTAACAAAATGTAATGAAATCATTAGGTGATTGAGTATATCAAAAATAACATTATTCATATTATATTTATTGGGGAGTCCTATGATGAAATCCATGGTGACAGTTTTCCTATTTATATGTAGGTATATGTAATGTTTATAACATCTCCATGGAATTTTTTTGTTCAAAATTACCTTTTTTTCATACCAAGAATCAATATACATACTCCAAAATATCACTAATCATGTTATACCACTTGAAATTCTCATAATGGTAACTGTAAATCATTGTACAAATATGATTAATATCTAATGATGAGTTATGAAACTCATCCAATAACTCCTTTTTCAATTATGGTATAAACGGGGAATGTGATTTGTCCATAAACCTTATCATTTTATAGATATCAAGACTAAACTCAGGAACATTTCTAAATATATTTTTCAATTCAACTTGTTACTTATACGCCTCTTTAATATTCACATGGATAGATGGTTGGAATTTCAATTAATAAAGATAATATTAACCCCTTCTTTCAAGATATCAAGGTATATACATTGTAAATCTATAGATATTGGATATTTTATGATCTATTTCATAGATAAGATGCTTGTTATTCCTGTGTCAAATCATCAAACACTTTGCTAAAATTCTCAAGGTGGAAATGTATTGAGCAGTATTAATCATTAATCAAATCCATCCATATTCTATGGGGAATTTGGAACTCATTCACGATGAATATATAATTTATATTTTTAAAATTATTATTAATGTCAAACAATAATCCATGAAGATAATTCATCAATATATTTAATGAAAATATTAATGGTAATAACTATAAGTCACTGATTATTTAATTCTAGACAAAAACCATTAATTGATGAGAAGTATAGGGTTTCATCATGCCACTCTGTATAAGAACAATTCCCACTCCTTTATTCAACGAATCACTAAAAATCCCAAACCCTTATCCACTATAGGTTAATGTGGGTATAGGTGAACTGAAATACCATATATTCACATACATTATGTTTTCATCAAATTATTATATCTAATGGAACCTGATTCCATTCCATGTTAACATTGTAATTGTTTTATAAATCCATGATAAATTATTCACAATGTGTCAATAATATTCAATACATCAATGAAAACTATGGATCATTGTAACAATGGTTAGTTTGGGTTGATGAACAATGACTTATATCATAGAAGGATCTACTGATATATCCTCACTTATGACCATGTATCAATATAATGATACTTTATGTTACCAAATTTTTTTACCATGTGAATATGGAAGAAATTTTCATATTCCATAGGTTATTCAACAAAATTCTAAATTTATCATCATGTTATACCTTTATCTTAGAGTATATAAGAATAATATCTATAAAAACTACCTCAAAATGATCAAGGTAATATATAAATACTTAATTAATTAAATAAATGAAAATAGTGAGGGAATTAGTGAGCTCATATGGAATCACTATTAATTCATATTGTCCATACGATGTACATAAGGCAATAATAGTTCACCTATTACCATTAATTGACAGTTTCATGAATGGATTCCGTTCTTGAGAAGAATTGATCCCCTTATAATTGATCAAATAAATAATTAATAACAGCTATAGGATAGAAAATCAAGATTATGATCTTTTTATGTTCTTTGTCTTAAATGAAATTTATCATTCATTAATTTTTATTCTTCATAAAATGAAAAGGTCCACCCCAATGTTAAAAACATAGCTAAATGAATCACTTATAAAGATTATCCTCAATTTTTTCTTCAATTCCTATAACTAAATCACATACTTTATATATATAGTCATTCAAATAGGTGCTAAAAAAATATGATATCTTTAGATAACTCAATTAAATTATTCCAAAGAATAATCAGAAGCACCTAAAAATGATATAAATAAACTCCCATAAAAAAATATGTTCAATTTTTAGTTTCTCCCCAGACATCTAAGATAAACACAACATATGACTATGAATAAAGTCATAAAATAGAAGTGATATACATTGGAATCTTATATTTACCCTTGCACCTATAAATGGGTGTATGTTCATTTGGAATTTGAAATTTGAATTCCCTTCCTTGTAAATTTATATCATTTCTATATAAAGAGATCCAATTCATGCCAAAATTCACATAAAATAAAACAAGTGGGAGAATAACAAGATTTATAGGAATCACATTCCCAAAAACATCAATCATGTAAGAATCTTATACTTAACATGTGATCATCATACAATTATATTACATCATTCAATTACATAGACATTCAATTTATAGAATACCATCTTTTACACACATATATCATTTAATAGCCATATTCGGTCAATTTAATCCATTTTTCTTTCCAAATAATTTGGTATAAAAAGGCTAATATTCTTCTTTATTTGGTTCTTATTATTATAATATTCATTAAATTCAATCTTTAATTTATTTTCAAAACAATAAGATTTATGGGTGTCTATAATATCCATTTTTACACAGTGATAACATAAACAATTTCATTATAAATATTAATATCTATTGTGGAAAACATCATTTATAGTCTAGCTCTTATGACATTGAATAATTTTCCAATATTAATTTCAGGTTCAATGATAATACCATAAGCATGCATCTCAAGAACTGTAAAATTTTCCCAATAGGAAATAATAGATTTATTATCCTTCAAATTTTGTGCAAGGAATTATTCCTCCCTTCTCTTATAAACAGTAAAAGGAAAATACATATTGAAAAATAATATCATAAACTGATCCCACTCCATGGAGTCAATTTCATTAAATTTCATTTTTTTCTTAATAAGAGACTACCAATGATATTATATTACTTCCAAATGACAAATAAAAAAATATCACTTTTATTATACGAGCATTGTAGAATGAAACATAAATTTTTAAGTGGTACTTTTCTATTGATGCAGAATTATGGATCAACATACCCACTACAATCAGGTAGATATTTCCTTAATAAAGACTCAATAGTACATTGTTCCCATAGTTTCCATGTTTGAATCTTATTAAGATTCACTACTTGAGAATGATTCATAAGAATAAAAAATATTTTTTATTCCAGTTCTGATATCACTCATTTTCTCTATAGGACAATCATTTCATTTTCCTAAACATTCAATATTAGCATGATTCCTTCTATGTTTTACCCATTAACTGATGAAAAAAATTATATTGTGAGAAAAAATAAACACAAAAAGTAGTCATATAATCATGAATAGTCATTCATATGATGTATAAATCATGTATCATTTGGATTATCCTGTGTTATCTATGGTCATTATTTATTAAAATACTTTATAATGGTTTTTAATAAAAAAATTAATTAACCAAACAATATCCTATAAGAGTTTCTAGCAAGGTGTGTAGTCCTATTCCCACTCATCGTACACTGGTGATGATGGAGTTAATTTCCATTCCACCCATTTCAAAGTTATTACCCTTTTGGTGAATTTATTCCATATCCACATCCAAATTATAGAATCAACACTGGTATACTCCTAAGGGTTTTTTTTATCAAACATGAAAATGAAATAAAATGACTATTTAGTGGATAAAACCCAAATCTTTGATGTATTAGTAAACTAGTTAATCATTTTTAGAGTAGGGTAGAATAAATTTAAAGCGACCTTTATTGTTAGTGGAGTTGATGAGTCTTGTTAATTGATGTGACCTCTTGAAATGAATTTTTAAATGGGGGATATGTGAGTATCTATGAATTGAGACAAGGTCAATATAATGTTATTCTGGCACTGAGTGTCAGATCAATCTCACAAATACTATTCTATTTTATGGTGTAGTGTTTTAATAAACATTAAATGAAGGGAAATTACTGATTTTTTTCTATAAAAAATAATCAGTGATTGATATAAGAGTTTTTTTTATGTTTTGTTGAAAATATTCTCATGTATGAGTTGGATTCCAATTAGGACAATGATATAATGATGGTTTTTTGAGAAAGACCAAGACATATTTTGAAGGGATATTAACACACTAAAACGTATTAGGGATGAATATAGAAATTAACATTAAGTATACTCATCAGTATATATCAATATATGTTATTCCATGATGTATATATTTTATAATAGAAGGTCACTCTTATATTTATACATTATTCCACAACATTAGGAGTTTCACACTAAAGGTATTCCTGAGGAATTGTAGATATCTGATTTCATCATGATATGGAGGCATTGGAAAATTAGTGATACACAAGGATGGAGGATGAAAGAAATCACAAAAAAATATAATGAATCAGGGAAAAAAGTAATGGAAAATGTCACACTACACATAGTAGTAAATATTTGATGATCCACTGGATATGTGGAGACAAAGTGTCCCTACCTAAGTACTTATTCTCATGCCACAATAAGGGTATAGATTATAGAGATCTTGATAGATATTTAAAATGGCGTAATTTATATATATTTATAATATAATAATCAATTCATAGATATAATGTTTATTCCACAATACATGAAAAATCAAATAAAATATGAGTCCTCACCCTAAATAAAGTGGAACTATATGAGAGATAAAACATTGATTTATCCATTATAGTCTCCCATGCCTTACACACATACCATTCCAGGACTCTTAAAAACAAGTAAAAATTTAAATATCCAAGGATTGAGATTTCGAATGAATTTATATGAACATTCACAAAAATATGAATCCATAAACAAAAAAAATTTCCCAATTATAGAAAACACCACATAGTTCTCATAAGTCTCATAAATCATCTACAAATTCAATGGATACAGAAGGCATAAAAGACATGGAAAAGGTTGAGATATATATCCCAATACATGAATAAACATGCAAATGAAAAATATCATGATTTTCAATAGGCATAAAATGATATCATAATGAGAATAACTATAATCATAGAAATATTCTATAAGGGGATATAATTAAAATTTCATAGAATCATGGAATTGTGGAATATATGGAAACATCATAAGAAACTATTTCATAAATATATGTCATGGGTCACTCAAAAGACCATCATAAAGATGTGGACAATGTCCCATGATGGATTGGATTCTCTCCTCATTTCCATAACCAATGAAAACAATGTCTCGTGGTGGATGAGGATCACTCCAGAATAACATAAATATAAAATCATGAGATATAAAGCTATAAACAAGATATTAGAATGGTATATAATTTGGGACCCATACATCATATAATGTAATGTTCACAAGATAACTATCCACACAACACACATAGTGGAAAAAGTCAAATAAAGGATTATATTCACTACTTAATCCCATATATAAATGCTCATGAGTTATAAAACATTACTTAATGAATTGAAGGGATACAACAATCCAGGACAATACATTACATAATTAAAATAATATACATGCATTACATATGATGGAAAAAAAGAATATATAAAATATAAAACTTGGAAATCCTTTGAGAGGGAAGTGAGTTTCATAATCATGATTCATGGCATAACTATAGGATAAATAATGAGTCAAAAAATGGAATGAAATTAAATTATTTTTGACATCAATAATTAAAAAAGGTACATAAGTATTTAATATGAAATTTTATTGTAAAAAATACAGGAGATGAAACTGTATAATAAATATTAAAATGAACTACTTAGGGAATGATTTATGAAATATATAGTATGAATATTTAAAGAAGGAAAGAAATTAAATTATTTTTTTTCTAACTCTAGAGTTTAAATATATTATTTTTATATAAAATAATAATAATTTTCAAAATATATCCCTGGTAAAAATCATTTTATCAAGGTGAACCATTTAATGATATTTGAAATTCAATGTTCCAATATATTGTTATTACATATAATAAATAATTTATAAGGGAATATAAAATATGTATTATACCAAAAAATAATTGTATATAAATCTATGCATGTTTGTAAGGAAAATATGTATAATATATATAATAAATAAAAAAATATGATTGGGAAAAAGGAATAAAATCAATGATAAGGCATAATAAAAAATTAACACGGGCATTATCAAAAGAACCCTTTTTAAGTATTCAAATTGCTCTATTGGAATCCCAAAAAAATGAAAATGATAATAATGCATTATTTTTAAAATATAAGGATGTATATATGAATATCATATGAGATAACACATAACATGGATTCCAATTTAAAAGGATAAAATAATTGGGATGAGAAATTATGATGTGTGAGGGGGAAATCATTGTTTAAGAGGTTGTGAATTATTCATAACATACTTTTATATTATATAAGGTATAGAACTCAGGAATAAGGAATATTATACATAAAATTATCTCCCCCCATGATAGAAAAGGTGACTAAAATTTTGAATGAAGTGAAATTTTCATGGAGAAACACAATAACTCCATAATTAATTTTGAGTTATGAAATAACATTATAATTTTGGTAAGAAATCAACTATATTCCACAATAAGAAATAACATGAATTAAATTTAATTTAATTTATTAAATATTATTTGTTATATTATAATTCAACGGGGAACTAGTTACACTATACAAATGAGGATTGGTTCACAATATCAATCCATGCCTTAATGAATGGCGATTTAGATGGAAACCGATACAATTTGAAAAATTTACCAACCCAACATTCTTTGATTTTTTTTAATAATTTTAATATCTTTGATAGACTATGTTACACACAAAAACATGTTTAATGAAACCAAAATATACAATTAAAATTTTTATGTGTTACCATTTTAACCAAAATTTCAAATTTGTATATATTGGAATGAATAAAAAAATTATGAAAATTTTATGGTGTCCATGTTCATTAAATAAATTAATTGGATCTAAATTAATTATAAATGATTATAAAAATCATTTTATAGTAAGATAAATATTTTTCTAAATTTTTTTCAGTGTATAATGTTTTTTATCTTCATAAATTACATTATCCACTATTTTTGAATTATTTTGAATAATTCTTAATATTATATATTAAGTAAATTTTTTAATCAATTTTTAATAAATTTTATAAAAATGGGATAAGAATAAATCCTGTTTTCTAATTAAAAATGTATTCCTCTAAAAATTGGTTCTGTCATTAACATATAATAAAATTAATTATTTTTCCGAATGGGAAAATTTATTTTGAAATAAAACATAATTTTTGAAATAAAATTTTCAATATTGTCTTAATGTGAAATTTGTATACTTTTTTAAATGATTTATTTTTCCAATGAAATTTGAAAACATAATACTTTTTTATTAAAAATAACCTTTTCATTTAATTTAATTTAATAGATAAATATATTTTTATAAATATTTTATAAATCAATAATTATTATTATTAAAATATGATTAATCTAAATCAGGATATTTTAATTAATTAAATTTCAAATTTTTATATACAATTGTCTTATACCTTCGAATGTATTTTTTGTTGGAAAAAAATTTTTCATCGCGTCTTGGGGTTTAATTTTTAATTATATTCTTCTAATTATGTGAATTAAATTCAGATAAATGGATTTAAAATTTTGAATAATAATTATTAATGTTAGATAATAACTTCAACTTAATTTTTTTCCATAATTAATTGTAATAAAATTACAAACTATTTTCTCTAGTTAAGGTTAATACGGGTTTACGATAGATAAAAATAAAAATATTTGGGTTAGAATGACATAAAAACATTAAAATTAACAATATATAGTCTCATTTTGACATTATATCAACTATCGTGTTACACTTATCCATTTTTTATCCTTGTGGCATGTGTAAAATAGGGGTATACCATTTTATTTTCCAATATTACAAGTGTGTAATCTCAGGCACATATAAAAAGGCACCCATATCCTCCAGAATTCACACTCCAATAGACTTTTGTATTTTATACTACCAAACCCAATCCATTCCTTAAATCATCCACCACATCCTATATGTCATTTATTTATTAGTAACCCTCCAATGAAGGCTTTTGGTGTAACATAAAGAGGTTGTCTAAAGAAGATGCATTGTTCTTAACTAGGAATTTTTATTCAGCCTCTTTAAAAAAATTATAAATAATAATATATAATAAAATAAAAATATTAAATATAATGATATGTTATTATATTATTGTAATAACGTGTATCCATATCTACTTGCATCGAATTTGTAACATTCTCATCGATTGTGTGTACAAAAAACTATTACCTCACAAACTGATATAATTTGATTAACATCAGAATCTAAAATAGATAGAGGTAATGGAATATGTTAAATATTGTTATGATATTTATGTCAAAATTTTACTTCCATAAATATAATATATGAGCTACCTTATTTCAATACAATCATTTAGAAAACAATAATATCACTTAGGTGTTGGTGTGTACTACCACGTCTGCAATGCAATGGGATAATTTTTTCAGTTTAAATTGAAATTGATGGTAATGATGATATATTTATATAATATATATTATATATATGATATAAAATATATTTTAAAATTTTAATCAATATTTATATTTTTTTTCTATCAATCAAATAAATAGAAACAACATTCGTGCTTATATATGTCATTTAATCTCAATGAATGATGTAATTTATCTTTCTATATATAAAATTTATGAAGGACTATAAACATGTATATGATGAGTAAATATTATATTTATATAATTATAAATATTATGGATATTATAGAACCATAATCAACACATAAGGACTAAATCTACCGAACCAAAACATACATGAAAAATGAAGTAGTTATCACCTGAAATAATGATCTTAGAAATGAATTTTAAGTAAAAGGGTTATAAAATGATATAACTAAATCATATACAGTATTATTAAAATAATTATGGAAATATAATAGTTTCATAATAAACATAAATTTATTATATATGAGTTTCAAACATATACTAAGAATGTTGAAACTTGTGGTTATGGATTTCTAGTATGAATTTTATTTCTGGGACATATATCATATTTGGTACTCATTTTATTTTTTAGTTTATAAATACTAACTTCTAAATGATATATAATGAATAAATTTTTTTATTGATATTTTAAATTTTAATTGATTTTATTCATTCATGGATCTTATGATTAATAATTTACCAATGTCGTAAGGGATTTTCATCTCACTTTAATTTCCATGGATCACATTCCATATTTACCACCTATTTATATTTAAGTTATATATATTACTCATGAACTCATTTTAGAATAATTATCAAGAAAATTATTTGATATAAATATCAATATAAGGTTTTTTTGTTCATTGGTATTCTGGTACAAAAGTTACTAATGTGTTAAAAGCATTATTTTATAATCCCTTTATTTATATAGAATATTTAGGAATATATTTCTGATGAAGAGGTACTATGATCTATCTCCAAATAGGATCATGAATTTTTTATGCTCCTATAGTTTCTGATGAATACATGTTTGTATTTTATTTTTCCCGCTTTATGTTCTCAAAATATAAAAATTTGTTTTAAAAAAACATGACTCTATTTATCAATTTTTTTAAATTTTTTTCTCCCATATAAATGATTTCAAAAAATATAACAACCCAAGATTAAAATATATTGAAATTAAAAAAATAATATTATTTTTTACATTAAAAAAACAAAATCCCATATACCATATTATTTTAATGCCTTGGGAACATGGGAATAGAAACAACTAGTTCCTAATACATCTATATCTTGTCCTCTTTATTTATTCATAACTAGAACCCTTTTTGGCTTATCATACTTCATACCATTATTTATATCTTGTGGAATATAAATATGAGAAATTGTTATCTGAGATGGCCAATAAGGGTAAATAAGGGATATACATATGCATAACATGAACATTTTGGTATTAGAACATTAAAAAAATAATTGAAGACTGTTCCATGAAAATAATATATCATATACATGAGTCACAGAATAATTATTTTTAGTGGGTAAGAAATAAATAATTACAGAATCAAGATCATAATCCATGAAATAATATCCTGGAAAAAAATGGAATTCCGAATGTCAAATATATATATAAAATTATTTCCATAGTGTTCAAGGCTTAGTGCCAATGCCTTACTAGTGGACATGGTTTACTCCCCAAACCAACATAATAATCAATGTTCACTCCCATGTCCATATTAGTAGTCAAGGTTCACTCCCAAGACCATCATAGTTGAAAAATTCCTATACTAAATTGGTTTCACACCCCATTTGAACCATGTATATCTCATGAGACATAAATCATTACCCAATGCATTAGAGGGAGATATAGGTACTACTTGTCAAATTATTTAAACCATACCAATGTGATCTATAATAACATAAATCACTAATAAATATAAAAAAACATACATATAATAATTCTATTATCTTTGAATAATAACCCAATTAAACAACAAGTAACATAAAAAAATATTATGTTTAATGGAAATTGATTTTGAATGATCAGTTGAAATAATTATTGGGGAGAATATCCTTTCCACCATGAAAACACATTTTAGATCATAACACATTTAGAAAAAAGTTAAATGAAATAATTTTTGAAAGCATATGATGTATTATTCGAAATTAAATTTAAACATCATTCAAATAATTCTCATTGAAAATGAAAATAAGATCATTTAAGACGCCTTTATAACATTTTTAGTGAACATTATTTTCCAAAAACATAGATTAATGTAAGAAGAGTGAATAAAGATTCCTAAAACATAAAATATGATGAATATAATGAGATTCACAATACAACATGTAAAAGGGTATTATATATTACTTGTGAAATAATATGTACACATAATATAACATGTGTCTCAAAGAAGGAAAATTGAGAAAAAATTACCTAATTTTTTTTGTTATATTGGAACCACAAATCCCATGAAATAATGATCATAAAATTGATATAAAAATACCCATAAATTTATGGAACTCAATATACTACATTAATTATAATTATATACACCACAGAAAATAAATGAGAGGTAAACATGACATAAGTCTCTTAGAAATAAAATTGAGACTATAAATCCCCTTACCATATGTCAAAAATTCATTCATACATGTTAAAAAAATAATGTATAATAAATATATGTATATGATAATTATTCTAAAAAACTATATTCATATATATAATACCATATATGATTTAATTATTACTTTATATTACTCTTTTATCCACAAATGCATGTTAAATTTAACCCTTTGTTTTTCATATATGTTTTGACTGGTTATTAAAGATTATCATACATAGATCATGACTTAATCATTTTTATAATGATAAAAATGATATAAATATCATATATATACTTAGTAAATATGCATTAATGGTGATTCATAAAATTTCAAGGGAGAATAAATACATTATTCATGAAGATGGTAGGTCATACGTACGCATGGACACTGTTTTTATTTTATAATCATATTAAATTAATTAAGGTGATATATTATCATTAAATATAATTTTTATGGAATATAAATCTAATTTTTTTATTAAAACCATTCTTAATACATTAAATAAAATTTTTTAAGGAATCACATCGCTTCGTGAGGTAGTAAGTCTTCCATACACACAAATGATGTTATCGTATTCCCAAAAAATAGAAATCATAAAGGTATGTGTGATTTAACATTTATAGATGTATAATTAAGTCATAAATATCATACATAAAAATTAAAACCATAATAATTTCCACTCATCAAATATGGTGATCCTAAAATAATTATATCGCTATGTAGAGAGAGTCTGTCGTATATAAACACATGAAATACTTTCACATATTGTTTGATTTAGATGGGGATTTATAAAAGTATGTTCATAATCATACTCCAATTTCATAATATCTAGTTCTCATAATTTTTTATTATATGAAACATATCATATAATTATAGTAGTTATAGAAGGGTATAAAATGGGAGTAATATGTTATACGGATTACCTCTTCTTCAAAATATCACCTCTTGATATCCTTTAATGAACTCCAATTATGGTCTTTTGGGGAAGAAAAATACCTCTATAAAATTGATAGGGAAGTGTAAAAGAGAAGTTGGAAGAGGGTATTCAACATTGAACACTAAATTTGGAGAAATGATATAAGGGAGGAGGTGTCCTTTTATAATGAAGGTGAGAGGCACTTTTTGAATTTCTTAAAAGATTAATTTATAATAAATTACAAATTTGTCCAAGTACCTCAAAATGGAAATGGATTTGAATATCATGTGGAATAGGGTGTTGTTAATAGAAAACAAATATATATTAGACAATTTCCTGTGAAATTTTAATCTTTATCATTTTCATTAAACCTAATTTCACCTTATTTAATATTAACCATGGTAACAACATTTTCAATATTAAAAGGTTGTTATTTTTACTTATAATCTATAAATCGAACCATAAATGGTAAATTTTGGGTATTTTAAAAAATATATCCCCATTTTACTTATTTAGGATTTTCAATAATTTAAAATAATTTTATAAAATATTATTTTAATAAAATATCATGAGTGTTTATTTTGACACAATTCATTACATAGAAATTATGAAAATAAATACAACAATAAATAATATAAGAAATTTCTTTAATACACCCTTAATATATTATACTCACATATTAAAATCATTTGGTATATTAATAAATTCCAATTATATCTCTTTTAAAAATATTAATATCACTTTGTTAACTTATAATTAATTCAATAATTAGTAAATCATTATTATGTTATTACATTTGGTAATTATTTATTCACTGAAAAAAAAATAAATAATCATGATGTAGATAAAACTTTTATACTTCAGAATAATATATATTGTTGAATATATCTTCTATGTTTCACATATTAAAAATATTATACTTATTACATGTAAGAGTTTGACATTTTTTCAATCTCATTGATTTTAATAATATTTAAGTCTTTTTCATAGAATAGTGTGAAATAAATAATTAAATATATATATAATAAGGTGTTAAGTGAAGAATTATATTCATCCAATAACTTTTGGGAACATTTTAGGGTAATTTATGTTATTTAAAATATTATGTATACCTATAATTACCCTTTTTACACTTATCTATGGTAATAAAAACTATCAAAGTTACTATTCATAGTGTCTAAAAATAAAAGGGATCTGTTTGAAAAATATGGACCCTATTATCAATAATATTTAATCCATATTTTAAAATTGAAAATACATTAATATCTAAAATTAATGTAAAATTATTCATGTAGACTAATTGAGAAAACATTATTTCAAAGCGAAAATATTAAAAATTTGAAATGTTTCCATATTCAAATTAAAAGTGAAATTGACTGAAATGACATATCTTGGAATAAGTGACATATAATTGAGATAATTATACATTATACACAACCAAAAATATAATTTAACATTTAAAATATTTATATGAAAAATAATTTTTGAATTAAAATTCAATATTTTAAATAATTAATCAAAATGTGAATCAAGTCCTAAAAACACAAAAAAATTGATTTTGTTATTCCTATTTCAAAGACAAATTTCATATTTTCAAATTGAATTTATAAATGTTTTAAAATATATCTTTATAATAACTGTTTAATCAAGAGGAGAAAGAACTATCTTTTTAGAAAAATACATCTTTAATTTATTAAATTCGATTGATACTTATATCATGTCTAGATATCCCATAATGTGAATTTTAATCATTATATTCAATAAATATTTCATTAATATAATATATAATGAGTTATCTATTCATTAATTCATATAAAAAATGTATCCACATTAAATTATGTTTTCTTAAAACCATTACATTTTTTAAAATCAAATTAATTTTCATTTATAATTATTTGGTCACCAATTAATTAATTATATATAATCATATACATAATATTTTCAATATTTTGTTAATCCTATTTATAAATACATTTTTAACAGATATGTTATAATTTTATTTTTAAATTATTACATTATTAGATTGTTGGTTTGTAGGATATTATTATTAATTGTAACAGAAGACATCAAAGAGATCAAATTATTTAGAAAAAAATGCTTTGTAAAAATATCATTGTGTTACATTCTACTACACTAAAATAAATTTGTCCCTAAAAATTGGTCAAGTATAATAAAAATAATTAAGGATACCATTGCATCATCATATCCCCAAGTTCCCACATAGAAACTTTAAACTGGTTCTTCCTCCGCAAAACATTAACCATGTGAGTGGTCTTGTTTTGTGAAACATTATCCCTATGGTCAAGAATTTCTTATGGTTTCTCTATATAAGAATGATATTTCTTCAGTAATGAAACCTTATATTTTTATACATATAGAGGATCAGTTATGTACATTATTAGAAGAGATACATGGTACAAATTTGGAACATGAGAGAGATTTAGTGGTATCACCAATAAATAACCTACCATTCCAATACAATTATGAATTTGAAAAGGAAATCAGATCCTTTCAATTTGAATTACACTTCAAAAATAAAATTTAGATGTTTGAGAATTTAATTATGGGAACCCCACATTATTAAATGGTTCAATTAAATATCCTTATAAAAAGAGGGAATATAAATTAAGAATATCACAAAATAACTAGGAATTTGATTAGTAGAAAATTAGAGGAAAGTGAAAACATGGAAATAGAAGATAATTAAAACATTTATGTTCTGATGGATAGTGATAGTGATCACTATCAATAGATATTTAACCATCACAAATCTATAAATCTGTAATCTATGGGACCATTTGATTAAATTGAAATTGGGGTACTAGGAAAACATTTCTTTTTAAAGATACTTTTCAAAATTTTGAATAATTATAACAATAAGATATAATTACTTGATTATAGTCCATTTTTCAAGTATAATATTATCAATTAATTTTCACACGATCAATTTATTCATCATCTATTATAGCAAAAAATGAGGATGAAATTGTAATTTTTGTAGAACTAGTTTATCATAAAATCAATAATAGGGAACAAATTTATTAATTATATCTCTAGTTCTCATAAAACATTGTCAGGATAAGAGATCTAATAGACCTAAATTCTTATATGGTTAAGTAAAAATATTAATTTTTTAAATGTCAATGGTCAAAAAATAATTGGGTAACCTTATAAACATTAGAAAATATTTAAATATAAAACATCCAAAATACATATACAAATTTTTAAAAACCAATTTATTATTAATACAACCAAAAAACTTGTTGTGCGTAATAATTGACACACTAAACATGCAAATTCTATATTCGTGTATTGCTAGTAAACATGGTAATAACATAAATTACCATAAAACCATAGATAAAATATGAATACATTTAAAAAAATTAATCTATTCTCATTCCATTAATAGGAAATGTATACAAAATCAATCCCTGATATCCTAAAACACCTTTTCACCAGTTCCTAGCTTATCAAAACAAACCCATTTACAGTATCACAATAAAAAATCTCATAATATCATTATTATCCAATCATAATGCACATATTAAGTGATATCTTTCCATAAGTCTTATGTTGATTTAAATGTAACCTTTACACCATAATTACTTTTCATGGTTGCTAGTACCATTAAAAATTTTGTTTAAAATTCTTATAGAAAACTAAAGTGGCCTAATCATTAGATGTTTCATTATTTTTTAATACAAAAAAATTACATCAAAAAACTTATTTTTTAATTCCAATTCATAAAAACTCAATCATTCAACCACTTCATTATTTTACTCAACATCAACCAAAGTTATAATTTGATATTTCCCTTTGTATTTGGCTTTAAGTGGGTTATGAAATTAATCATCATAAAAAACCATTATATTTCGGAATTTATTAGAATAATGATAATTTCCTTACACATGGGGGATATAAGTGTTATGGGAGAATTTTGTGAAGCCTACTCTATATTCAAATCATTAGATAGCTTTTTCCACTCAATTCTGTAGTAAAATTCCTAATGACCTAATTTTCCACACATAAAACATTTCACATTCTTCTTAAGACAATTTCATTTATATTTATTTCCATAATGTGAGCATAAATGAATAGTAACCTTATTTTCCCCATGGTTCATTATATTTTCCTTTAATATCTTTATTTTGTCTACTTTCATAACCATGATATTGATTTATAACTCTAACCTCGATTTCCATCATGGTAACACAACAACGAATCTTTTCATAGATACTAAATTATTTTATGGTTAATTCCATAATAAGAGTAGGTTTTAAGATAGTGAAGAATATATCAAACTTAATTTTAGGCTGAATTATAATACCAAAACTGTACCTTTCATGTATTATAAAAATATCATCATTGGTACCGAAAGGCTCTCCGTACCATTGATTCAACTCAAGTAACTTTTTCTCCTTTTTTATATAAATAACACAAGGTATGTACTTATTTAATATTACATTCTTGAACTTGTCCCAATCTATAAATTCAATTTCATATCGTTTCCTATTATTCTTAAGGAAATAACAACATAGTATCACTTCTCTTTCCAAATGATAAACAAAAAAAAATATTTTTTCATGTTCCACAAACTGAAGGCTGGAAAATATATTTTCAGTGGAATCGATCCATTTTTCAAATACTAGTTGATCTGATAACCCAATGAAAAAAGGTGCATGCTGCCTCATGAAAGACTCCATAATAATTTTTCTCCACTTAGGCTCATTCATAATACCATAATTCTTCATATCTAGTGTGATTAAAATGATAAAAATTATCATTCTAGCTATCATAACATTTAGGTTCTCAGAAGGATGATAATTATATTTCCCATTGCATTCATCACTAACATGGTTCCATCAGCTTCTAGCCATTGACATAATAAAAAACAGCATGATCAACACTAATCATTTTGGGAAAAACCTCAAAATTATGTTGAATTGACTTCAATATACAACATCATCAAATTAATAATAGGCTAATCATGATCATTATAGAATCATTAGCACTATAAACTATATATACACACAACCTTAGTGATCTTACTAATTTTTATCTTATCCTAGTTTCTAATGGATGACTAAATATTTTCTCTAATATCAACTATAACAACCATAGATTAACGTATATTGTCATAAAATCAATTTTTTTTTTGAAAAATATTTCATACATGATTCAAAAAAAAATACCCAAATACCATATCAGTTTAGTTACATTTGGAATAATTGGAATATATAAAATAGTTCCATAAAACACATACATCCTCTCCCCAAATTTCATCATAATTAGAGCACCTTTTAACACATCATTCTTAATTAATTTCTTCATATCCTTTGGAAATTAAAAACAATAAATTCTTATCTTTGATACTTAGTAAGGGTACTGAAGGTGGATATATACGAATAACATAAAATTAAATATATGAGAACATAAAAATAAAACTTTAATATAATATCTACATATCAAAGATAACACATATGAGTCTTGAAAGAACTATTGGAAGTTCATAAAAATTATTTATAACAGTCTCAAGAGAATCATCCATTAAATCATAACACATAAATAAAATTTGTGATTTTGGATGAAAATAAATATAAAAAATAATTTTTGTATTAGTCAAGGATTACTTTCAATGAAATCATAGTGGAATGGGTTATATCCCTATACTATATTAGTAGTTAAGGTTCACTCCCAAAACCATATTATTTGTCAAGGTTAACTCCCAAGACCATCTTAGGGGGAAAATTACTTTTATTAATAGGGTGAACTGCCCATTTAAAACTTGTATATCTCATGAGATATAAATCATTACCTAATGAAATGGATGGAGATACATGTCCCATAGGTCAAATAATGAAATAAATTCATAGATCTTACATAAAAAATAAATCAATTATAAAAATAAACTAATAAAATATTTTTTTCTTAAATGGAAAATGATTTCAAAATATCATTTGAAATAATTATTGAGGAAAATATAATTTCTATATTGAAACCCAAGTTATAAATAAAAAATCATTTAGAAAACAGTTTTCATAGAAAATAACATTGAAAACATATAATGGAATTTTTTCAAATAAATTTAAACACCGTTGAAATACATTTCCTTGAAAATGATAATATAAACATTCAAAACACTAGAAAAATATTTATAAAAAAAATTGGAAAGAGAATATATTTCCAAAATAACAGAGAATAAAGTTAAATGATACTTATTATATCAAAAAAATATGTATATTCATGATACAATATCTGAGATGACAGTATAAACCCATTAGAATTGAATGTAGGTTCATATAAAAACATATATCTAAAAGAACAAAAACTAATGCCAAATTCTTTTATAAATATCATAACATTGGAACCATAAATCCCAATAAATATTTATCATAAAATTTATATGTATATTCCTATAAATTTATGGAATATGATCATATATTAAATTCAAGGTTAGTATATACACTACACAAATGAAACGAGTGGTGAATATGGCATAAGTCTCATATAGAAAAAGTGAGACAAAAAATCACCTTATCTTAAGTATAAATTACTTTATACACATTAAATACTAATTTATAATTAATATAAGTTTATTATATGTCTAAAAAAATATTAATATATATAATAAAATATATTATTTAAATATGACTTTATGATAGTCATTTATTAACAAATCTATGTTAAAGTTAACCATTTTTTGTATATGTTTTGAAATGTTATTCTCGGTACTCATAAAACATAATGATTCTACCATATACCTATTTTTAAATAATATATAAATATCACATATATATTCATTATATATTTATAAATGATTATTCTTAAAATTTAACGGTAGAAAATAAAATACACCATTCCGGGAGATGGTCGACCATACGACTATACAAACACATGAATACTAGTACAGTTTTCATTCCGTACTAAAATAAGGAGGAGTATAATGTATATTATCATTGTAGAATAATTTTTATGACATATATATCTCATATTATTTTCTAAACCATTCTTAATACATTTCATGTAATGTTTGAACGAAACACATCTCTTCGTGAGGCAGTTGTCTACTATACATAAGAATGATGTTATCATATTCACATAAAATGTAAAGACTGATGGTATACATGAAATAAATATTAAAGAAGTATAATTATTTCATATATATCATTTATAAACATTAAACCCATCTTAAATCCAACTCTTCAAGTGCGGTTTTGTAAAATAAATTTTATCACTACTTGGAGACGGTAAGTTATACATATGCATGAGTGATACTTTCACATTATGTTTAATGAGATAGGGGATGTATAACAGTTTGATCATAATTATAAATAAATTTCATAAAATTTTTAGTTATTAGTTTTTGATTCTATTTTATATCACATATTTTTATGAGGTATGTATAACTATAAAATTGGAGTGATTAGTTATACCGATTATCGATTCTTAAAAACAACCCCCTTAGATTTACTCTAACGGAATTTATAGTTGTAATACTGGGAAGAATAAAAACTAAATATTATGTATAGGTAATTAGGGAAGGTAATTTTTCATAGGATGGTTTATATAGGAGACTCAAATTAGTGAAATGAGAGAAGGAATGATATGTCCTTTTATAATGAAGGTGAGCGTCACTTTTAAAATTTCACAAAAGATTAATTTTTTATAAACTAAATTTCAATACCAATACAAAAAAATAGAAAGGTATTAAAATATAGTGTGGGATACGATGTTAATACCATAAAACAAAATATTTTATACATGTTTGGTGTAATTTTAAACTATATCATTTTGAATAATCATTAGTTAACCTATTACAAATTTAACTATGGTAAAAAAAATTCAATATGAAAAGGTTTTTATTTTTACTTATAATATCTAAACAAGAAATTTTTTTGTCAATTTTAGATATTGCATACCATGATTTATCATCCTGTTACCTTTTTAGAATTTTAATGATTTTTAAACAATATAATAAAATATTTTTTTTATAAAATATCATTATTGTCTATTTTAACACCATTCATTACATTTAATTTATATATATCAATAAAACTTGACAAAATAAACACAATTCATCAAATACAACCAATAAATTTTATATGGACTTATAAAATTCATTTAAAAAATTATGTATTTTAAATTATATATATTTTAATTTTTATATTGTCACATAATTGGGTTTTCCATTAATTGAATAATTACTCCATCATCATAATATATTTATGTATGAAAAATATTTATTCACTAAAAATATCAAATAAATTTCAATGATATAGATAAAAAATATTATTTCAGAATAATATATATAGTCATTATTCAATTATATTTATCCCTATATTAAAAATATTATATTTATTAAATGTATTAGTCTGAAATTTCTTCAATCTCCTAGATTTTAAAAATATCTATTTAATTATCCTAGAAATGTGCATATTAAAGGATTAAATTTATAAAATCTGGCATTAAAGGATGAATTAAATTCATAAAATAGATGTTAGGAATGTTTTAAGGTTATTTCATAATACTTATAATAATATTTTTACACTTAATTAAATTTTTACCCTTAATCGTAGTAATAAATATTATTAATGTTTCAATTCATATTGTCCAAAAATAAAATGGACCTATTTAATAAATTTTGAACATATTATTAAAAATATGAAATCCATATTTCAAAACTAGAAACATAAAAATGAATAAAATAAAATTACAATTAATCATGTATATAGGGTTAGAAAATGTGGTTTTTTTGTAAATATTTTCCAAAGACTGAAATGTTTTTCTAACCAAATTCTTCTTGAAAGTGATTATTTTGACATAAATTATATTAAATTATTTTTAATTTTTCTAATTATACAATTTGAAAAATCTCATATATAATTTAGCACTATAAATAATTTAAAATAAAGTGTTGTTTTTCCATTTAAATATATTATTTTCACTATTCATCAAAATGCGAAACCTATCATTAAAATACCAAAAAATAAACCACATAAAATTTTAATATTAATATTTAAAATGTGATGTTTATTTAATCAAATTTAAATTACAAAATTTTCAAAGAATATATTTTAAACAATTAAAATATCAATAGTGGAAAAAACTCTCTTTTTTGAAAAATACATCTTTTATGTGTAAAATTTGATATATTCTTAAATAATGTCTACATAAACCTAATAAAAATGTTAGAAAATATATTGAATATATATTTCATTTATATAATTTAAAAATGTGTTTTTATATTTATTATTATAGAACATAGTGGTGAATATTAAAAAGGGATTTTAGAAAAACATTTCACTTTATTTTAAAGTGATTTATTTAAATTTTTAACTAATTAGTCACCAGAAAATTAATTGAATATATTAATGAACAATATTTATATACATTAGTTAATCCTATTCATACAGTCCATTATAAAATCTAGGTTATTATTTTCTTGTTTAAATAGTAATAATAATAAAATTATGTATCATATAAACTCGTTGTAATGTTTCACACAAGGCATGAAATAGATCAAGTTATTTAAAAAATGTATTTCATAAAAAACCCAAACTGTTAGAAAGAAATGTTCTCAAATTTTATTTCATATTCTTACAAGAATTGTTAAATTAATTTTAACCTTTTATTGTGTTTTTGACATAATGGAATAGATGGAATCTTCCTATTATTTTTTTGAATAAGTTACTTTTGGAGTTCTTACCAAAATGTGTGAGGAATTTTTTCTTTTATATTTTTGGATATGAATAGAGATTTCCACCATAACGATCACTCGATGTTTTAAATAATCTTTTAAATGTTTAAAATATATTTTATAATAAATGTATTTCAACATTATTTTTTGAATTTCTAGTTTAAATAAGTTTATTTCTAAATTGGAAGAGTTATTTTTCCCAAGAGTATTTTAACGATCTATTAATGGTATTTATATTCATCGACATCAAAATTTATTTTTATTTTTTTACATTTTACAAGGAATATGTTCTAATTATGCAATCCTTATTCTTTCTCTTATTTATTTACGATTTTCAATATAATTATGAGATATTTATGCGACCAACATATCATTCTTGGGTTTTGCAGCATTTATTTGTTGAAAAGTATATAAAACCCATATCATTACAATTTTTTATGTTTACGATGAATTTATTGTGGCGTTTATATGTAATTATTATGACAATATGATGGGTGGGACTCATATCTCTCTCAAATGAGTTGGGTAATGTTGGATACCTCATTAGATAATTTTGTTTTGTTTGAACCTGATTTCATGTTCACAATGATATATGTTGACCTAGTTTCATGTCCATAAGAATATGTGTGGACCTAGATTCATGTCTATAATGTTATGTGTGGACTGGGTTTCATGTCTATAATTTTATTTGTGGACCTAGTTTTATCTCCTTAAGGTTTCTTGTGGACCATATTTTATGTTCGTAAGGATATATGTGGACCACATTTCCTTTCCATCTAGTTATGCAAGGACCCGGTATCTTATCTATAAGGTTATATAGAGGTTTGATTTAATTTTCATAACATATTGAGTGAACGATTCTCTATTTATACATTTTTATAATGTTATGAGATTTATGTTTTTCAACATTGTTATTTCTATTTTATCTTATCATGCCTTAGGTTCATTTAAAATCATTATGATTATTATTTTATAAACTATCATGTTTTATTCCATGACTCAGTTTTATGATCTTTGTTATTAATGGTAGTGTTAAGATGTAATTTTTTAACCTTATGTTTACCTTCTCATTTATTTATTAATGATATCTCCCTTTCTTAACCGTACTATACAACTTTTCTCACCCCCTCTTTTAATTCCATTCCCATGTCAAGAAGAAGGGTTTAATGAATGGTATGTATAAATAAATATCTTTATGAGATATGTTTAACATATATCATGAAATAATAATATAATTTATCAATTTTACAATGACACAAAAACTTTACGGTTCTCATGGATTTATTTTTGAAATGTATTTAATATTAATAATAAAATATGTAATATTTTTGTATATAAATCATGGGCCACTATTGTTGGCATCAGATTAAAGGGTTCGTCAGTAATTATTAATTAGTGTGAGAAAACATTGGTGACAACTCTATGGATAATTCAATTTTTAAGAAAATATCTAGGAATATTTGTGAAAGGTAAAATAGGTGTATTCCTATAAATTACATCCATGTCTCAATACTACAACTTGATGTGGTTATAGATAAATTTTACATAGGGGTAATAACATTAAAAATTATGCATTATGATTATACTTGATCATCACCTGGTGTACAACAATAGTCCTTAAAACACATCGGGTTTGTTAATCCCAAGGGATATGTTTTATAAATTCAAAAACTCTTTGTGAACTATCCTAACAGATTATGATAGATGTTGTCCATGAATGGAATAGGTTAAAACGAAGGTGTAAGATCAAAAAGTTGGTTTTTTGATTTAATCTACCTAGAGATGATTTTTGATGATAATTTTTTTTCAAATAATGATAATTTTTTCTATCACTGTCAGTTTTTGTTTTATTTAATAAGTTGATCACAAAGTAATTGTGTGAAAATGAATATAAAATCAAATATAATTACCATCCTCTTGATAAAAAAGGCTATAATCATAGATTTAGATTTCATGACTATGCTTAGTAAACTCTCTCAATCTATATGTGGCAAAATATACTATTTTGAACATATAAATGTACATATGAGAGAGAATCATTACATTGAATATTTTGTTTAAAATTTTCATCCATCCTTATATGGGATATCTGACCCACTGGTTGTTGAGAAATGGATCAGTGTGATAGAAAATAATTTTTCTATTCTTCATTTCCTAAACCATGAAAATATTTTCCAAGATATTTATATTTTGGAAGGAAAATAATATTAATGTCATATTTTGTTAAGAATATGTGGAATGATTATAATATTGACTCTATGAAATCGGATGACATTAATGGGATATTTATCAGTATGTTTTTCCATTTTATTTAATACAAAAAAGAAAGATGGAATTCCTTGAGGATAAGAAGAAGGATGATGAACCCATTGGTACTTATGAGGAATATTTTACAAGACTTGAAAGTTATGATTTCATTTTAATCATTTCCTTAAAAGTGTGAAATTGATTCTTAAAATATAATTATCAATAAGGTAATTTGAAATGAATGATGGTATATTTTTATATAAACTCATGTTCAAATAGAAGTTAGTAACCCTCTGGGTCGTGGTGATAAGAAATGTATTATAGTGTTTTATGGAAGTTGTTATGGTAGATCACATGGAGGGAAGAAAATGTTTAAACCTATTAACTTCCAAAAAATTAGGAAGGGGAACTCATGTGAAGAAATGAAATGAACACACTAATGTTTCATGAATGTGAAACCTGGACATGAAGAAAAATATAGTCGATGTAATTTGAAGTTTCCATTCAATGAATGTAATGAATATTGGTATTAATAGAATCCACCACCCACACATCAGTATTAAAGATTAAATTATTTTTTGAGTTATGTTAATCAATTACCTAATTCAATGGCTAATGATGATAATAATTCACAAAAACCTCTTTTGAAAAAGGATAAAGGAAATGCTCATGTAATTAGAATATATGAAGTGAATCATGATAATGTTGGAACATATATCCACTACCCCAAATTTGGGGAATTTCTAATTAATTTTGTATTATGAAGCCCTATGAAAATATGTTTATTTAACCATTTGTGAAATTTTTTGTGAATTTGAGAATTTATTATCTCTATCAACCTAAATTATGGAATAATTAAATCACTATTGATATTTCGAATCAATTTATGATCATCTATTGGTGCAAGGATGTACCTAAAAATATAAGGTAATTATTTCTTGGTCAATGGATGATATTATTTATGAATAATGGTTGAATTATCTATTGGAAACATATATGATATTATTGTGAATTTATTTTGGAAATTAATTAGGTATAAAAATCTTGGTATGATAATTTATGAGTGATTAAAAATTATTTCACCATAATGGTTAATTTGATCATGGGATTATATGAGTGAAAACCATTGAAATATTTGGGATTCAATTTTGGAATACAATTTTGAAGGATCCTTAATGATAAATATTCATGGAATGGGTTATGTTGAACCTTGGGAGTCACTATAGAAGTATTAGAAATTACTGCACTGTATATATCATACTAACCATTATTTTGGTATGTTTTTGTAGAACCATTTATTAAATATTCACAATTTAATAGATATAATTATTTGTTAAAAAATGTTAGGGCATCACGAATAAAAAACCAACCTTGGATACTTTCTATATGGAGTAAGAAATATAGTGAAAATTGATCTAAGAACAAATAAATGGTGAAATTATTTTAATAATTTATAAATAACTAAAATAAGTATATTTTTCTCTTTTCACTATCATAATAGTGGAATAATCCTAGGTAAAATATTTGGAAATAAAATATTACACTTTTAACATTACTTCTGATTAATCAATACTCTTTTCACACATAATGGATTTATAGAATTAATTATTTAATATTCACCTAACCGTGTTATTGACCACTTTCAATTAGTCCTTTGGAATTAATTTTACCCACTTTCTACATATTTTAAATCCCGTATAATTTCCCTCAATTTGGAAATCTGGTTATGTGTTCTCTTAGATGACCATCACATTTCCCTTTCCTTCTTTTTAATCGATGTTCTATCATCTTTGCTGTAGTGTGGGTTTTCTATAAAGTAATTTACAAATGTGAAAACCATGATTATCGGGATATTTTTATAATGGAGAGGATTAAATTTAATTAAAGGGGTATAATGTAATGCACAAATATTTAATGATTTCTTTCCAAATAATGTTACTATATTCGATAACTAGTGTTTTACATAACTATATGTATAAATAAACCATTATATTCTATTAAAATATATAAACCAGGTAATTTTAACATAACTATTAAATTTATTGGTATGAATGGGTTTATATAAATTATAAAATGCATAATGTGCGCACAAAAAAAAAATCATTATTTTTTAATTGATTAAAAATTAAAAAAAATAATTTGAATGTTAATTTTTTTTTCAAAAAAACTATTTTTAAAGAGTAAAATATTTTTATGTTAATTAATTTAATTAACAACTTTTGGTGAATTATTTTATTGAATTTATATAATATATATTCAATCAAATTTTTTATCATTAATATAATATTTTCTTTCATAGCATGGGTGTATGATCCGGGACCTTTTTTAAGGTATGTTTTCCTTTTTTGGACATTTTTTATAAAAAGAGGAAATTAAGGAAATTTTTGATGTACACACCATATACATTATGAGTACAGGCTGTGTACTCGGTTACCATAGGTTTTTGGGTGTTGTCCAAGTAGCGGCCCTTCACACGATCGTGTGGGGGACATGGAGGCCTCCTAATGCGGGGTACGGAAACAGTGAGTACACATCGTGTACTTTCTTTTTTTATCATTAAATTCACCTGGGTCATGTCTAATCACCAGAAAACTCTCCTTCTCGGTCTCGTCTAACCGAGAGTGATGTACGACCAAATATCATCGATGAACCCCTGAGAGAGTGTCCGTCCACCAAATCGAACACCATCGGTTGTATTGGAATCACATCTGTGAGTTCACTTTTTTCCTAGAGCACCATATTCTCTTTTCTACTCTCTCTTGAGATATCATGGTTTGAATGATTTAGATGTTTTTATAGATATAACATGTTCTAGGTCAATCCAAGGGCCGATGTTTGAGTATATCTATCTCCCAACGCTAAGGTAGTTGGTTTGTGCCTTTCCGTGTAATATCTTTCAGTATTATGTGCAATTTTTACTAATACCCTTGAACGAGGTATTGCGTCTTTACCATTTTACCCTTTTTTATTACCTTCCATGAGTGTATTCTTGTGAATAGGTTATTTGAATATGAATAGGGTTGATTAATATGCTATGGATGTGTTTCCCATGAATGTTCTATTTACGATTGTTGGCTTGCTTATCCTATTTGGCCGCCATGCCTATTTTCCTTGCCAAGTGATGTAGGGTGGATTATTTGTATTCTAAAATGCTTGATATGTTGTAGAATGATTATCTGAGTTGATCTTGTGGTTTTCCTTGTCCGTTTTTTCCTTTCTATGCTCGTTGACCTACAAAGGGCCTTGAGAACCTCGTGTAGTAGACTATAAGAGGAATTGACCAAGTGAGCGTTCTCATACAGTCTTTGAGCACTATAGTCTATAGGGGTAATCGACCGAGGGATCTTTCTTAGAGAGTCATTGAACCACTTTGGTCTATAAAGGGAATTGAATGAGGGAGCTTTCTCAGAGTGTCCTAGAACTTGGGGCTATAATGGGAATTGATTGTGTGAGCTTCCTCTGAGAGTCCATGAATTACCTTAGACTATAAGAGGAATTAACCATGTGAGCTTACTCAGAGAGTCTTCAATTACCGTTGACTATAAGGTGAATTTAATGTGAGGTCTTCCTCAGAGAGTCCTTATTTATTATTATTACTAAACCGGAGGGGATATACTGTGTGCACTTCCTAGAGGGTTACCATGCTTGATTAGTTTCTTTTGATATGTGTATTTTTTCTTCTTAGAACATTATTATTTACTTCATCTGTACTATTACCTAACATATATTCCATGAATATTAGGATCCTATATTTGTGTGGTTACCTATTGGGATTTACTCTCACACCCTGTTTGGGCCATGTTTTGGGGCCCAAACTGAATATATTGCAGCAGATATAGACAAGGTCAAGCACCCTTCTACACTAGGTACTTGACTTGTTGTAGAGATGGAGAGCATGATACCAAGCTTAGGCTTCTGATGTTGATGAGATGTTTATATATTTCTTTTTTACATTAGTTTAGTACTGTTTTTATTCCATCATTGTGATTTTTTTTGGCTACATTCCTAGAAATATGTACCACACATTATATATATGTGCTTTAGTTTTTTGTTATTCCAGTATTGTGCTTTTAGTTTTTGTTGTTATATTTAATACTTCTGCAATTGTGTATTTTTTCCCTTCCACTGTGTTACTCTTCCAATGAGGGCATAGTTTCCCCACTATCATACTCAAAGCCCTCACTGCTAGTTGGCAGCCTCTAGCATTTGGGGAAATGCGCTTGAGGCCATGTGACCAAATGGGTACAGGGCGTCTCTAGGTGGCTTCTAGAATAGGGACATTACAAATTGGTATCAGAGGAGTTATTTTATTCTTAACATATTGTTTGGAGCCTATAACCAAGGATTTTATGGAATAGGTACTTGGTAATAAGGTGTGCTCTGGAGTAGCTAACCCGTGTATAGGGAAAATCCAATCTACCTTGTTTATTGAAATTTTTAAGTAGTTTATAATTTTACATCTGAATTGATTTCAGCGTTTGGTGATTCACATGTTTTGTGCTATTACCATTAATGTTATTGAGGTTCTATTTCTGTCGAAACCTGATTAGATGAGGGCATTCCATCTCATGCACCATAAAGTGACTTTCTAAAAATCACATGTCATGCATTATTTCCATGCCATATAGAATGCATTAGCAACTGCATGTTGTTCTCATAGATGTTCAGTAGAATATGCATTCTGTTGTGATAGATGCCTTAATAAAAATACCTGCACATTGATATGGTATTTTTTGTGTAAGGTTTTGTGCAAATTAAAGTCAAACATTGGTTCTTGTGTTTTTATGGGCCCCCATAGACCCGAATTGGGTCGAGAATTTCCTTTTCTACCTTTTTACAAAATTTATAAGATTCCAAACATCGATTCTCGAGGAGTATGGGCCCTCACAGATCAGAATTTGGCACCTTCCATGTTCATTTCAGTGTTTTTCTTGGATCTGGAGTAGTTTCTGAGGCATACCGTCCACAAAAACACCGAATACATACCGTGTGATGGTAAGTATATTCCATGTGTTCTTCTATTCGGGATGAAACTATATAACTAAAGTACTCACCATGTAATTTATATACACGTTGTGTTCATTATGTACATGTCGTGTAGTCTCTAACCATGTCATAGGCCGTGTTGGTAGAGTCATGGAAGGGGGGAAGTCTGGTGGGAACACATCGTGTACCAGTTGAACAAGCCATGTAGTCTGACCTAGGTACCCGATAATGTTACTAACAACATGGGTCAGTGTAATCCTTTCACATACATGTAATTTCCACCTTGAACACACCTTTTAGTGTGATCCATGTGTCCGGTCGTGTCACTAACAACATGGGTCATGTGAAGCATGACTTGTACATGATGTATCTACCTTGAACACACCGTGTAGTCTAGTCTTAGGAGCGTTGTGTGGCTTAACCATGTATAATGAATCAGGTAGGGAATGATGATTCAAGTACATGCCATGTGTTAGGACAAAAAACCGTGTGTTTGATGTGTCACACGACCAGTTTTAGTAGAGGTAAATGACCATATGAATGGCATAAGGGAACACACTGTGTAGGAATTATACACACCTCATTGTCATGGTTTGTAAATAATGAGTGATTTCTTTATCATGTTCCCTTCTTACAATTCTAGTTTTCAGTCCTTAACAATCTCATTTTAAGGTGTGCGCTTGACCTTGCAGAGCCATGCCACTGAGACTTCTTCCAATTGTACGCTATTTGTCATGCAATGATCAGACACCAGACATAGCTGATCAGGGACTAACTGTAGATCCTCCTATCGTGCCATTCATGGAACCAATAGTTATACCCGACATAGTTGTTGATTCATAGTTCAGAGAAGGATTTTTGGGGATGATGCAGACCATTCTGGGAGTACCGTATCTTTCCTTGTTAATGGAAGAATTGATGCATATCTTTTACCAGTAGCATCCTCCCACTTTCTCTAGGGGTGGTGGACCCCAAGATACAGATTCATGGATTGAAGTCGTGATGATGATTTTTGAGAAAATGGAGAAACCTCCAGAGAAGAGGGTGAAGCTTTCTACATAAATGTCTCGAGACTCCACCAATAGGTGAGGGGATTTGGTCTCACAAGCGAGAAACCAGAAGAATATGGATTGGGATGAGTTACATCACATCTTATATTATTACCTCTATCTAGAGACCTTGCGGGCTGATCGAGCCCAAGAGTTCAGGATTATAGAGCAGGGTACTCTTTCTGTTATGGAGTATTCCCCTTGATTCACTGAGATGCAGTGATTTACACACATTATAGTGGGGTATGACTTGTTCATTCCACTGAAGATTGAGTATGGTCCGAGGAAAGATGTCTGATCCCAGGTGAACATCATTTGGTTGACTTAGATATCCTCTATCTTCAACCAGGTGCTGATTATGGAGTGTAATCTGAGGGATTCTAGAGCTATGATCTAGGGTGGTTCGTCATCTAGAGTTTCTATTCCTCCTACTAATAGTAGGAAGCGCCACAAGGAGACTGCACGAGGAGATTAGAGTAGGCGCAATTCATCTCTAGTAGCCAAGTGGTGTGCTACTCGTGCGGGAAGAGTGGACATATGAGGCCACATTACAGTTGCTTAGGCCGAGGTGGAGGTCGTGGCTATGGAAGTCAGTCGCCGTTCATTCAGCGATAGTAGGGTGGATCAGGTCAGAGTGGTTAGGTAGGGTCACATGGTCGTAGTGCAAGTCAGACATTTTTAGTTGATCAGAACTAGTAGAAGCAGGAACCTAGACCCTCTACAAATTGAGGTAAGATATTTGTAGCCTCAGTTTTATTTTCTACTCCATTCAATAAAGGGGCTTCCCATTGATTTTTATATGTGGTTTTCATGGAGAGATTTGTCTTTGTATCTTTTCTTCTAATTATATCTTGATTCTAGAAACTCCGTTGGGGACTAGAACGGCTAGTGTACATCAGTAAAAGGAGGGTCCTCTAAATGTTGGTGGGTGTCACTTCTTATGGGACCTCTATGGCCTAGAGATTACATGATATTATGTCATTCTCAGGATGGAATGGTTAGTTCCATTCTAGGTAGTTGTCAACGGTTATCATCGCAGGGTGAGTTTCACGTCACAAGAGGGTGAATAATTTCTATATAAGGGTGAAAGGTATGTCCATGAGAGCAGAGTGGGACTCGAGTAACATGGGTTTGGAGGAGTTACAACCCATATTGCTAGTCTATATCTAGATGACCATGTGACTTCACACTATGACTTTCCTCCAGTGGTAAATCATTTCAGGGATGTCCTTCCAAATGAGTTTTCATGTTTTCCACCAAAGAGAGAAGTAGACATTTCTATTTATCTCATTCAAGGAGTATCACTGGTGTCCATTCCTCCATATAGAATTACTACACCAGAGTTGTAGGAGCTCAAGCAGCAATTGAAGGAGTTGCAAGAAAAGGGTTTAATATGACATAGTACATCTACTTGGTGTTCGACTGTCCTGTTTGCAAAGAAGGCAGACGGTACCCTCAAGCTTTGTGTCGATTATCGAATGTTGAACCAGTTGATAGTCTTTAACCGATACCCCGTTCCTTGGATTGATGAACTCTTTGATCATCTTCGAGGAGAATGGGTGTTCTTGAAGACTGAAATGAGTTCTGGTTACCATTAGTTTCACGTTAGACAATCAAATATACCTCTCATAGTCTTCCAGAGTACGTATGGTCTATACGAGTATATGGTTATGCTATTTGGTCTTACCAACGCACCACCAATTTTCATGGCACTAATAGAACCGAGTGATCCATTCGTACTTGGATTGTCTCATGGTGGTCTTCATGGAGGATATCTTGGTTTACTCTCACACTCGACATGACATTGCTGCTGATCATGATATCTTTTTGAGTATAGTGAGAAAGTATCAGTTATATAAAAATCTCTCAAAATTCAACTTCTGGATGGATCAGAATCACTTTTGGGGTCATGTTATCTTAGATATAGGATTATTAGTAGACCTAGTGAATTTTAGAGCAGTAGATTCCTAGGATCAGCTGAAGAACAACTTTGAGGTGTGGAGTTTCATAGGGCTGGTTGGATACTACAGACATTTCATACAAGACTTTTCACGTTTAGCAGCATCCCTAACGGGTCTGACTAAGAAGGTTACAAAGTAACTATGGATAGATTCTTATGATTCAGTCTTTTAGGAGATGAAATGGTGGTTTACATCAACACTGATATTAGTCTTGCAAGAGATGGGAAAGAGCTATACTGTTTTCTGTGATTCATCAGGTATCGGGCTGGGAGCTGTTCTTATGCAGGGAGATGAAGTCGATCCGTATGGGTCTCAACAGTTATGTCCACATGATATGAATTACGTGACACAAGATCTCGAGTTGGCAGCATTTGTTCATGCCTTGCACTATTGGAGACATTATATTCTAGGAGAGAATTTTGTTTTACAAAGGGATGAAAGTTTTACTTCTCAGGTCTGGCAGGGGAATCAGAAGGCTTTTGGTACACAACTACTTTTGAGTACAACTTACCACCCCCAGATAGAGGTCAAGTCCAAGTGTATGATTCATGTTCTTGAGGAATTTATCCAAGAATTCATCCAAGATTTTGGATGTTCTTGGGAGTAGAATATACCATGTTTTGAGTTTTCCTACAATAACAGTTTTCAATCAACTATTCAGATGGGACCTTATGAGGCTTTGTATGGGAGGCTATACTGATCACCCTTATGTTTACTGTTGGTAGGAGAGGAAACATTGCGGGTACCACGTCTTGTTTAGGAGACTACATAGTGGATAGATTTGATTCGGATGAGGATGGATACTGCATTGTCTCGACATAAGTCTTATGCTAATCAGCCAAGAAAACCTATGGTGTTTGAGGTCGGGGATTAGGTTTTCCTACGTGTTACACTGAGGGTGGGACAATGGAGGAATAGGAGGCAGGTTAAGCTTTATCCAAGTCACATCTGACCATTTGAGATGTTGGAGAGAGTTAGGTTGGTTTCTTATCAGTTGTAGTTACCTTAGAGGTAACAAGATATGCATGACATTTTTAACATTTCATTGATCATACATTACTTTTCAAACCATTCTCATGTCTTTCAACCTGATGAGGTTGAGCTCAAAGTGGATGCATCCTTCAAGGAGAATCCTATCTTGATTTTTGATTGTAGTACAGAGGTTTTCCATGGCTAGTCTGTTTCTATAGTATGAGTGCTATGGATACATGACTGAGTATATGACAAGACATCGGAGAGGGAGGCCGATGTACGAGCATAGTGGCTGGAGAGGTTTGGGGTTTCTTCTTCTATGCTATACTAGAGAAATTTGGGGATGAATATCATTAAGGGGGGATGTTTGTAACAATGTAGACCTTCTTTTTAGCTATGTTGTCCTTTTCTAATTGTTTTTGAGAAAAAGAGGAAATTATGTAAATTTTCAATGTACACGTCGTGAATCAGTTACCACAGGTAGCCGGGTGTGGGCCATGTAGCGGCCATGCACACAACTGGGTGGGTGACCTTGAGGTCACTTAATACAGAGTACGAAAACATTGAGTACATGTCATGTAATTCAAAAATACATGTCGTGTAATTTTTTTTTCATTAAACGCACTAGGGTTGCGTTTAATCGCTAGAATACTCCACTTCGAGGTCTCGTTCGATCAACAGCATTGTACAACTGAGGATCTTTAACGAACCCACGAGCGAGCATCCATCATCTGATTCGAACACCGTCAGTTGCGTTGGAATCAAATCGTTGAGTTATCTTTTGTCCGAGAGCACCATCTTCTATTTTCTCCTCTCCCATGAGATATTGTGGGTTGAACATTTCAGACATTTTATAGATCTACCATGTTCTAGGACTATCCATGGGCCGACATCGGAGTATATCAATCTCCTAACATCGATGTAGGTGGCTTGTGCCTTTCTATTGAAAGTATTTGAGTATTATGTGCCATTTTTACCAATACCCTTGAACGAGGTATTACATGTTTACCATTTTTCCACTTTTGACTGCCTACCATTTTTGTATAATTCTGTAGTGGTTAATTGGATATTAATATGGATTATTGTTAAGCTTTCGATGTGTTTCCCATGCATGTTCTATTTAAGACTGTTGGTTTGCTTATCATGTTCGGTTGCCTTGCCTGTTTTCTATGCCTAGTGCTGTAGGGTGGAGTGATTGTATTATGATATATTTGATATGCTTTAGATTGAATAGAAAAGTAGTTCATGAGGTTTACCTTGGCTGTTTTTTCCTTTCTATTCTCGTTGAACTACACAGGGCCATGATAACCTTGTGTAGTACACTATATGGGTAATTGACCAAGTGAGCTTCCTTAGTGAGTCTTTTAGAACTTTAGACTATAGGGGGAATTGATCGAGTGTGATTCCTCAGAGAGTCTTTGAACCACTTGGGTCTATAAGGGGAATTGACCTTGTGAGCTTCCTTAGAGATTCCATGAATTACTGTAGACTATAAGGGGAATTGACCATGTGAACTTCCTCAGAGAGTCTTGAATTACCGTGGACTATAAGGGGAACTGACTGTGAGTGCTTCATTAGAGAGTCCTTAAATATTCTAATAACTTAACTAGAGGGGACAAGATGATTGCACTTCCTAGAGTGTTAACATGTTTGATTAGTATCTTTTGATATGTTGAATTGTTTTTTTCTGAGTACTTTCTTGTTTACCTCTTCTATACTTTTACCTACCATATATTCACTAAATATTAGGCACCGATCTTTGGGTGGTTTTCAATTGGGATTTAGTCTCACAAACTATTTGGGCCATACTTTTGGTCCCAAACAATTTATATTTCTTCAGGTATTGACAAGGGAAATCACCCTTCTTCTTCAGGTACTTAACTTGCTGTGGAGATGGAGAGAATGGGACCAAGCATAGACATGCAATGATGAGTAGTTTTTTTTCTATTTCTTTTGTAACTATGTTTAATACTGTTTTAATTCCAGCATTGTGATTTTTTGTATGCTTTCCTTGAATTATGTACCACACATTACATATATATGTGATTTAGTTGTTTGTTATTCATATCTTCTTCCATTACTGTTGTTGGTATATTTACTGCTTCTACTATCATGTATTTGTTTCCCTTCCGCTTTGTAACTCTGCCAATGAGGGAATAGTTTCCCCTCTATCACACCCATGGACCTCTCTGCTAGTCGGAAGTTTCTAGAATTTTGGGAAACACACTTGAGGACATGTGACCAACTGGGTATGGGGCGCCTCTGGGTGGCTTCTGGAACCAAGACGTTATGGAAATCCCACATCAAAGGAGGACGAGCATAGGGCACCACTTTATAAGGTGGTATGGAAACATCTCCCATCATGAGGACCTTTCTTGATAGAGTGTCTGAGGGCCAAAACAAAGGGAAAACAAAACCATGCGGGCTAGGCCCAAAGTGGAAAATATCATGATTGTGGGCTGGACTGGCCTGTTACAAATGGAATCTGAGCCGGTGTCCATTTGATGTTCCAACAAGGAAACTGGGCCCTACTAGGTGGGGTGGGTTATGACCATCCCACATCCAAGGAGGAGGATCATGAAGCACCCATTTATATAGTTGTATAGATTCCTCTCCCATCATGAGGCCTTTTCCTAGGGGTGTTAGAGGTCCAGAACCCTGGGAAAACAAAACCGTGCAGGCTAGGCCTAAAGTAGAAAATATCATGATCTTGGCATGGACTGGGCCTTTACAATGGGAAAAAAATAAATCCTATTTTGTTCTTAAAAATTATATATTTTTAAAAAAGTTGTTTGTTCATCCACGTAAAATATTTTTTTCAAGACAATTTTAGATAATTTTTTAAAACATCAAATAAATTTTTTAAATACAATTTCAAAAAAATATTTGAGTTAATTTTGTGAATTTTCTAAAATGATTATTTTTTGGATGAATTTTTCAAAAAATATTACTTTAATTAAAACATACACTCAATTTAATGTATATTGAAAATTAAAAATTATTTTAAAATGATTTAAATGTAAATATAGTTAAATTATATTATAATTAAAATAAATTAGGTCTTTGGAATAAATTTCATGGTGATTTTTGATACAATATCTTTTTATTCTTTTGAAATTTGTTTTTTTGGAAAACATTTTTTCGTTACATCTACTGGTTTAATTTTATATTAAATTCATCCAATTCTAAAAATTTAAATTAAATGACTATATTAATCATTTTAAAAAAAATTATTTATATTATATAACATTTTCAAGTTAAATTTTTTCAAAATGTATTTTTAAAATAAGAAAGAATAATTAACACAATTATGGTTAATACAAATTTAATACTGGTTATACTAAAAACATAAATGATAAAATGATATCAAAAGAAGTCCAATTATTATTTAATTTAAATATTTCAACCTTATATTTTATTATATTCTATAATTATTCATTTTGGAAACATTTTTTGTGTGTAAAATAGGGGTATACCTCTTTCCCTTCAAATATTCCAAGTGTGTCCCCTCCCCGACTTTTAAAAGTCCACCCCTCTCATCTCCTCTTCAAACTCAAAATCACTTTTTTTTAACCAATACCTTCCAAATACATTAATTATCTCAATAAAAATTTCCTAATGTCATTTTCTGTGAAACCCTCATATGAATGATTTTGGTGCTAACCAATGCAAGTTGTTTGAAGAAGAGATATCATTCTTAACCTAGGGTTTTTATATAATTTATTTTTATAACTCATTAATGCATATTATAATTTATCTGAGATAAAAAAGTATATTAAATACACTAAAATAAAATTATATTAATGTAATAACACATATCCATATCCACTTCCATCAAATTGGAAGTCATACCATCGATCATGTACAAAGCGGACTACTGCCTCATGAACTGATGTTATTTGTTTTCCATAATCACCTCTCATGGATGAAGATAATGATGTATTTAAAATATATAAATGATATTTTTTGAAATAATTATAAATATATAATCATAAATTCACATTTACCTTATTATCTTCCTATCTTTTGGAAAATGATAAAATTCCTTGTGCGTACGTGCAAACTATTCCCTCTAAAAAGTTATACATTTTTCATTTTATTTTGAAATAGATTGTAACCGTGATATATTTAATGAATACAATTGATATATATTATATAACAATTATTTTATATATTTTTATATAAATATACATTACTTTTTCATATTATTCATCATGAAAATTAAAACATCATTCATTGGTACATATGGACTACCATCTTAATGAACAATGAAATTAAATTCTCCATCTCCAACATTTATTAATTAATATAAAAAATTATACAAGGAGTATATATTATATTAATATTATTATTGAATTTATATATATGATGTCACCATAATCAATTTACAATTTCCAAAACTACTAAACCAAAATAATAATGAAAAATAAATGAGTTATCACCCAAATCATTGGTTTTAATAATGTTTTATTGACAAATAAGTGGTAAAAGGTTTTGAGTTAATAATATATGGTATTATAAATATGATTATGTTTATATAATATATATATAATAAAAAAATATTAATTTTATTGGATGTTCGAATGTATCAAAGAATTTTTAGACATGGGGTAAGGGATTTATAGTCTCTCATTTATTTCTGGGTGACATATTCCATATTAAATGCTCATTTATTTTATATGGTGTATATAGTTCCCCCTGTAACTGTTATATTATGAATCCCTTTATCTTAATAATAGTTAATGTTTCATTTTATTTTATTCATTGATGGTGATTATGATTAAAATATTACCAAAGTTGTAATGGATTTTCAACTCACATTTATTTTTGTGTGACAAATTCCATATCCACCGCATATTTCATTTCCATGGTGTGTATAATACACATGAATTTATTTTTTTATTAATATAATAAAAATTATTACATAAACATATCCATATAAGGTTCAATTTTTTAGGGGGATTATGATTATGAATATGAAAAAGTGGTAATGGTTTTAAGTTACAATCTATTTGATTATTATGATTAATAATAATAATGATTCCAATGATTGAATAATATGATCTAACCCTTATTAAACACAATAATATTATCCTAATATATTTATTCCTAGATAAAACATGTTTCCCATTTATATTCATCCTTTTATTTAATAAATATATAGATAGAATATTTTTATGAAAATCCAACATTATTTCTCTCTTTGGTAGAATACACTATTTCTTCAAGATCCATATTCTCTAAATATGATTTCAATAATTTCATTAAATATTACTATATTAATTTTTAAATTCACTTTTATAAATTATTTTATTATCTACAAAATTTAATATATCTAATATTCTTGTAATTTTTTGAACAATATTCTTTTTGCTTTCTATAAAAATGTGATGGGAATGTTTTCTTTTAATGTTTTGAGAATAAACATAATTTTATACAATAAAGGAAAATAAAATTATTAAATATTAAATTATATATATCAAAGGATATTTTCAATGAACATTATTTAAAAAATATTTTGTGAATTTATACTTTTAAAATGGTTATTCCTGAAGGGGAATGGTTGGTTTCCTCAAGAATGTTGCAATTATCTTTTAATAGTATTTCTATACCTAAAAAAACAATATCATTTTGTGTTATTTACATTTCAATATGGATATTATGTAATGGTACAATCCATATTCTATCTCTAGAAGGTTAATGTTTATGATTATACTAATGAGATTTTATGGATCCCATTTTTATTTCATGGGTTAGGTGATGATGAAATGATGAAATGATTAAAAAAACCACATCATTAACATATGTTATGATTAAAAAAAATATTTTTTGAAATTTATATGAATGGATTAGGAATATGTGATGGGTATGACCTATAACTTCCTCAAATTAATTTTGAAATGATAAATAACTCATGAATGTATTATGTTATATGTGAACCAGATTTTAGGATCACAATGTTATGTGTGGACCTGGTTTCATGTCCATAAGGTTATGTGTGGACCTAGTTTTATATTCATAAAGTTTTTTGTGGACCTATTTTCATGTTTATAAGGTTATTTTTGGACCTTTTTTCTGTCCATAAGGTTTTGTGTGGACCTAGTTTCATGTCCATAGAGTAATGTGTAGACTTGGTTTCTTTTCCATAAAGTTATGTGTGGAATAAGTATCATGTCCATAAAGATATGTGTGTTCTGGAATTCTTGTCCATAACATAGTTATTGAAAATGTTTCACTGTATATATGTTTATTATTTTACGATCTTATTTTTCTTTCAAATTTTTACGTCTATGTTATTCTCTAATGGTTTATTTTCATTGATGTGATTTATGATTTAGGTTTCAAGAACATCCATTGTTTATTCCATAATATAGGATAATGATATATGAAATGCATGGTATGGTTATCAAGAATTAAGATAATGTTCTCAAACGCTTGTGTTCATGATGTGATTATGTTATTAATGAGATTTTTCTTCATTACAATAACTTAGAATCTAAGGTAACCATTTATTTTGTTTCCTTTTCCCATGTAATGAAAAAATATTTATATGGGAAATTCATAAGGATTATATATCTGTTAGATATGTTGATTAAAATTCCAGAAATAATAATATTCAATATATAGTCTTCAATGATACATATGTTTTAAGGTATTGATACTTGTAATTTTTATAATTAATTATTTTTTATCTAAAAATGTGTAAAATTTATGTATGAAATTCATGGTTCATTATAAATAACACATAAGTTGGTGATCATTTAATGAAAATATAAAAATTTGTCTTAGTATATCATACTAGTTTAAAATAAATAATGTACAAATAATTCATGAAATGGTAAATGAGTATAACACCATATAAAAGGAAACCTGGTGAAAAAATGTAACATGTCTCAAAGAATTATAACTGAGACCAAGAAAACCCAAACCAATTGAGGAGAATAAAAAAATAAAGGAGGAAAAATTAAATTGAACATTAATTAATAATAATAATACTTATTTAATGATATATTATCGAATTTAGTAGTACAAAAATAAACTCAATGAAATTAGGTGTATAATATAAAACATTTCTCAATGACAGTCATTTAAGAGGAAAATACATACATCATGTCTGAAAGCACATGAAAAAATCAAATAAGATATTAAATTATAAAAATATTTCTATTAGAAAATTTCATATAATCCAGATCAATATATATTTATTTTTATAATATTTATAGATCCTCATGTGATATATATTTAGTACATTATTTATGCTTATGTTGGTCACTTGATGTTCTTCAGAAAATTTCCTAGAAACATTCATTGTATGTTGAACAGATTTAATGTGTTTTAAAATATACTAATAATATTTATAATAGTACACTATTATGTAATTTTTTATTCTATTATAACATAATTTATACAAGTAAATATGTTTTATATGAATTGAATCAAATTAGAATAGTTAATTAGATTTACCATTTATATTGGTTAAATTTACTATAAAAATTTATTGTTAATATCACCTATCGAACGTATAAAATTATAATTTAATAAATTATAATGGTTTTCTAAATAACTTTCTAACACATTAAATACATATTTTATTGTTCAAATATTAGTTATTATTAAAACCCAAAGGGAAATATCAACATGTAGTGGATGGTTTTCGTATAAACTCACAATCATCAATCTCATTTTGGAGAAATATAAGTGAAGTATAATATAATATATATTGTCCCATAATAATAAATTAAATTTTAAAAATATGAAATTATAAATTTATTAAACATTTTTTCAAAAAATCCATGGAATTTAGTGGTAGAAAATTTAAGATGTCGTTAATGGAGAATGTCGTCCATGAACACGCCTGATGAATTATTCATTTTTTATATGGTTTTAGAGGAAGGTATACAATGGATGTTAAATTAGAATCAAAAAATACAAAAATATTAATAAAAATATTTTTATAATAGTCTTAGGTGTATTAAATGATTGGGTAAAGGGAAGAGGGATGAATTGGGAACGCTGTGAAACCTCGATGCTTCTTCGCCCTCGGTGATGATGGCGGCCGCCATGGCAGCTCCTCCCCCCTTGGTGGGGGAGGGGGAATCGTCATTACATGTGTTTTCAAGACCCTTCCGGCATTTCTCCAACCCGGACTTTCTCCCCCCCCCCTTCCGAAGGCAACGGTAAACCCTAAGGTTGCAGATCTAATCGATGGGGCTCCTAATCTTCAAATTTCCACTTCTGAGTTTTCTGAAGCTTCGGGCTTGTTAAATCTTACACTGGTGGCTCGCTTCAACAAGAAGAGTCCCTCAGTTGATGCCTTCGACCGTTTCGTCTTCGGGTCTTGGGATCTCCAGGAACGAGCGGTGGTAGGTCTGCTGGATAGTAAGAAAATTATGATTCGGTTCGAGACAGAGGCTGATTTGATTCAGGCATGGGCGAGTGCTCCCCGTGTCTTCAACGGAACTCGTTTCCTTCTTCTCTGGTGGTCCTTTGACCTACACATGAAGCGTGACTCTCCCTCCATGGCAGTTTGGGTAAGTTTTCCGAAACTTCCATTGCCATTTCAAAACCCCTCGATAGTTCGTATGTTGGGGAATCTGGTTGGTCGTTTTCTTTGTTCTGATAGTCGCACGGAGGCTGTCTGTCATCTAGTGAATCCTCGGGTATGTGTTGAGGTTGATGCCTCTCGCGTTCCATTCGATTTTGTATGGATCACGATTTGAGAGGAATACCGTTGCAAGCAACAGGTTATCTACGAGAACTGGACTAACTTCTGCGACTCCTACAAGAGGATGGGTCACTCGGATGACCGATGCCGAGGTGGTTACACAGCACAGTTGGGAGAGGAACATCGTAGGAAAGGATCTCTTGGGATTCCAGGTGTTAATGTTAGAAGAAAAACTGTGGGGGATGTTTTGGAGATGGACAGGGACGAGAATTTCGCCAATCCTAGTGTACAAGGGAAGGTCTCATGTGAAGCTGGTTTGGCTGTGGAGAGTAATGCTACAAGGCCTAACAGGGATGTTTTGCAGGATGTTATAAATCCTCCTGGCTCAATGATAGAGCCAATTTTAGAGCAGGCTGAGGCTGAAGGGGCTGAAAATACAGAAGAAGTGGTTGCCATGGCAGGTGATAGGAATTGTTCCAGCTTGGACCCTTTGGCTACCCCTTTTATTTCATTAAGTAACAGGTTTAATGGTCTGTCCGAGGAGTTCATGGCTGAAGAAATTGAGGAGGAGGAGGCTGCAAGGAAGGGGGATGAGTTGGTGGTTTTGGGTAACCAACAATCTGGTGTCCTGGTTACTGAACAGGATAGCCAAGGTATGGAGCTGGAAGAGGTTCTATCAGGGGATGTCTTGGGTCAGAACCACGATGTCCATAGCATCCCCAATTTGTCCACGAGAGACTCTCTGGTGGTAGGTGCAGACCAGAGGTCTGGAAACCCACAGGCTGGTGGTTTTAGGACAGAGGCACACTCCATGGACGTGGTGGACACTCCTTTAGAGGATGTGCGGCTACCTTTGAGTGAGAATAGAACGCCAGGACAAAGGAGGGACTGCATCTTTGAGCAGCCTGGAGTAGGAAAGGAGAATTATAAAGGTAAGGAGATCCAGAGTGCTCCGGGTTTTTGGTCCTTCAGTGAGATTGTTCAACAGGGGACTCAGAAAGAATTTGCAGGGGAAACAATGTTGGCTGTAACAACAAATAGGATATCAAGGAAAGACTATTCCTATCTCCCGCACCCAATGCGGACCCGGTCTGCTTCAAAAAGGGAGAAGCAGGTGACCCTTGCAATCAAGAAAGGCAGCGGGATTAAGAAGACTTTGCCAGACATGGCTGCCCTGGAGAATCTTAGAAATCGCGTTCATAGTGCAAGTTTCTGGAGAAGCCCGGAGTGGGAATCAGCCACTAGGGAAGAGAAATCGAGTTTGGGATGCGGTGAAGACTTCGGGTACTATGACTTTTAATTTTGTGCTCCTTAGTTGTACTCTTTTATGGTTTTCTAGATCTGTTTTGCTGGGCACCGGACACCCCTAAGCCGGCTTTATAAATGAAAAATTATTTTCAGTCAGTATTATATGATTGGGATGGTATATATAGATAATAATTAGGAAGATCGGGTGGAAAATATTACCTCTTTCTTTCGGTGTTCTCTATTGGCCCCAAACTAAGGAACCTTATATTGATATATTTAAATATAAATTCTTAATGAACATTTGTATATCGTTTATTAGATACTAATATAGAGTTATTTTCATTCTTATGGGTATTTATAAGTGTGTTGGGCTGATGTTGTGGTGGTTCCTTTTAAAAATGCCGAGAAGGGCATTTTCCGAACATATAACTCTTTAATAAAAGGGCTCACATGTTTTGCATGCCGTGTGATTAAAAAGATTAAATTAAAAAATTTAGTTAAGTGATATGGTTGATAAATATTCATCCAAACATTTCCACAATTTTTTATCCATTTTTATGTCATTTACTGTTAGATTATAACTGTTACTATTTTTTATTTTTTTAATGAGGTAACTAGTTTTTAGATACATAATTTATTTTACATGTCTAAAAATAAAACATGATTTATTAGATAAATTTAACATTATAATTATAGATATGGAACATATTTTCTAAAATAATATATCTATTATTAATAAAAACTATGTTCATCATTAGTACATATAATGCTCAAAAACCAATTTTTCAAAATATTTGTATTGCTAACAATAAGTTATATAGTTTGGAAAAAATAAGAACTGTTTTTTATTATATTGACAAAAAATATATGATTTTTATTAATATTATAATTAATTATCATAAAATTTTGTCAATTTCACAATTCTAAATTTTCATAATTTCATTAACAGAAACCAGTGAAGAAGAGTTCTTGTTAAAATGGTATCAATTTTTTTTTAAAAGCTAAGAATGTGTATTATATATTAACACAATATATTAAAATTCATTGTATGAATTCATAATTTATATAATTGTTTAGAAAAAAGTATTTCTATAAATTTCATGGAATTCTATCATAATGATATCATAATATCTCGAGTGTTAGTGAAATACATATTTCTCACTATTGGCATAAAAATATATTATTTTATAACAATATAAAAATTTCATACTAAGCTAATTTTGACCTTATAAAAAATTGAATCGGTTTTTATCTAATTAATATTATATAATTTATAAATTTTTATATAAAAATAAAATAATAAATATAAAAATGAATTTCAATTTTTTTAAATGACGTTTTTAACAAATATTATTCTTAATATTATTAAATATCAATTTATAATTCGGAATATGATAATATGGTAGTTAATATATAATAATGTAAATCTGCTCAATTAAATCTTTTGGATATAATATAAAATACATGACAAAATGGTACATTGAAAAAAATTATTTCTTTCATACTAAATACACATTAAATAAATTTTTTATAGTTAATTAATTTTGTTTATAAAATTTAATTTAATATTAAATAGATGTTAAAATAATTATTTGAAAATTATATATACATCTTATCACATTTCAATTCTATTACTAATAATTATACTGAAAAACATATATATATATATGTATATATATATATATATAATATTTTAATATAATATTTTTATTTACTAGTATGGTATATTGTTTTTACATTACTCTCTAACAATACAAGAATTCAGTATATCTATAGGATTAATGTTCAATGAAGATATTTTCAATGAACTTGTTATCAAAGAACATATTTTAAATGACAATATTTATAATAGCCATATTTCATTCTTCATTATATTCATAAAAAATCATTTACTCTTTCTACTATGACTTTATAAGGCACAATTTTTATTTCATATTATATATTATACACAATTACATATTATTTACTGAATACATTACTTATTTTTTTGGATAATTTTATCCTCAATGATGAAGATGCTCCAAGAGATTTTCTAGTTGTGAGGATTTTATTCCTTTATATTTTTTGTCACAAAATGTATTATGAACTTCTAATATATGTTTTAAATCAATACTGAGTAAAAATCCACGTTGTTAAATACATAGATTTATATACCTTATTTATAATTACCCACTTATTTATAAATAATGTGTATTTAATTTTTTATATATCTTCTGGTAAACATTTTCAAATCATGATTACAAAAACCTAGGGTGTTATATAAAACAAATTGTTTTAAGAGGAATCCTTGTGGGATCATATCCATTATTGATTTTAATAAAGAAGGCACAAGCTTGATTTAAATTCCATTAGAACTTATGGTTGTTTTGAGAGAGCCATGAAATAATGGACTCTAATCTAGATCAATAATGTACATTGGGCATTGAAACCAAATTCGTACTCCTATCCTTATTTTTTATTGAAAATGAGATAATATTTTGGATAATGAGATCACAATTTGTTGACACTAAGGATTTAACACTAAATAATAAAAGTAAGTGAATCTTGTAAAACCCCTTGATTCTAGTGTTCTCTTTTTATCCATGTCTTCTTTAATTAAAATGTTCTTGAACCAATCATAGTATCCTACAAAGGAAAAATGTGTCGAGAGTATTTGTTTCATCAACTAGTGATTCACCCCATTAAGGAGGTGTTTTATCCTAACCAAGGACAACTTTTTTCTATTATATACTTGTTATATTAGTTCCCTCTATTTTCCAATTCATTAGAGGTTTCCTTTACTATAAACATATTTAGATCAAAAAGATACATTGAGATCATGAATTCCATCAACAAAAAATGACTCCATTTGTTTAATGATAACTGATTCCATAAATAGAAGGTGAGTATTATTATATATCTTTCATGTATTGGGTTGGATGTTATTACATTGTCATGAATAGTGTAAATCTTCCAACATTTGGAAAATATAATACCTTGATTGACAAGAAGAGTATTGAAGCTGATTGGGAAGCATATAATTCATTTATCTCATTCCTCGTAGAGATAGTGTTGACATGAGTAATAGAAATAAATAAATTGAATTTCATACTAAAGTATAAATATTATAACTATTAGGGTTATGAAGTAGTTATGGTGTTATAGTAAAAAACATGATAGGATCCGTTTTTTCATATTATAATGGCGACATATGAATGAATTGACTAGTCCTTTTTTAGGAGAATAAAATTTTAATGTCAATTTGAATCCATGATTAAATTTTTTTGGCTTCTAATATGGAGAATAAATTTTTGATAATTTTCTCAAATAAAGGTTTTATGAATATTTATAACCCGGTGGATCAATACTTGGATAAATTAACCATTAAACAGGTCAAAATTTTCTTAATTCTATATGGGATGTGGTGATTTATTGTATTAAAAAAAGGTAAATATAAGAAGGATATGACTTTTAAAAATTTAAAAGGATAAAAAAATCATTTTGTAATGTGTTTTTTAGGAGAAAAAATAAATCAAAAGGCTTATCCCTCGATTTTGATAAACTCATATTTATTTTTTTAAAAGGTGTGTAATATGGTAAAGAAATATATAACGGTAAAAATTCATTAAATTGTTGCAAATATGGATTAATTATATTTTTATCTTTTTTCACTATGAATAATATTGTATATGAAAAATATGAATGATATTAATGGTAATCAAATAGAGATCATGTGTGAAGTGGTTGCAATTAAGGAAAAATCATAAATGGAATAGAACTGGAAAACACATCAAAGAAAAGGGGCATTATATCCAAATCCATTAAAACATCATATGATGAAATTTTTTTTAAATCTATATGATTATTCTTGGAATAAATTACACAAATATTTCATTATTGAATATGAACATTCCAATGTTCTCTCTTGTGAAGATGAAGATATTAGTGTAGAATATGTGACTAATTAGAGATGAATGGTAAAAATTAATAAAATAAATCCAATTTATAAAGGAATATTCAAAATTAATAAATGAAAATTAAAACTTAAAATGAAATTATATTAATTTAAGGAAGGGGAATGATTAATTAATGTTATTACTTTATAAAATTATTGAGAATGAGATTTCATAGATTGAAATTAAGTTCACATCAAATATAATAAATCTTAATAAAATTTCTAAATCTTGGGATATGATTCCATATGATGCAATAATAAATATCACCAAAACATGTGGAGGTTATGTAATGTTAGGAAATTCTAGTGGAAGATAAATATTACATTAGAAAATAACATTCTATGGAGTTTATGAATTATAATAAATAATTACAAAATTAATTAAAACTGTATAGAATGGTTTAAATGATATCAAATATCTTGAAAATTTCCCCTTATTAACATGATTAATTATGATGGGAACTCATATTACATCCAAAATGGTGGGAAAAATTAATATAAAGAGGAAATTGATTCTTCACTAAAAAAGGATAATATATTAATATTATATTTACCAATAGGGGTTTTAAAAATTCAAAATAAAATGATGTTGTGATGAAGAAAAATACTAAGGCTATGATGAATGGAAAAACCCTATTAAAGGAGATATATCAAATGTATGAAAATGTTGGAATGAAATTGGGAACTAAAAATGAAAAGAAAAAAAAATAAGTAGATTTTAATGAATCTATTTACTAACTCTGTATATTTCACTTTGAGTGAAGGTTCTAGTGTAGTCTATTGTAAATTAATAAATATCACGAGTGGTATTACTATATGTTGAATTCCTATTATAAAAGAGTCTATGAGTCAAGGAGGATTCAATTTAATGTTACAAATGTTTATATGAGACAACATATAAAAGATATGGTAAAATATTATTGTACTCTTATTTTTTAGGGATCTTGTAGGAGCTTCGATCGACCTCGATTCACCACTAACAAGTGTATCATAATGATATTGATAGAGTGAATGAAAATTTATAACTATAAATATATTAAATGGGGGTAGTAATCAAGAGATTGATATTGTCATTGAGGTATCTTGAAAATATAAAAAATGAGAAAATTATTGGATTATATATATTATTTTCACATGATATTCTTCAAAAAATAAATATATTTAAAATCACCTAAAGGTATAATGGATGATCTCTATCTTTCTGAAATTTAATATTACTCAATTTGAATATTTTTGTTAACATTTGTAAGTTAGAATATATGAATCACTATTTAGTTCATCAATGTTTTATGGAACTAAAATAAACCATGATTTTAATATATTTATTCATCATATTTATTAAATGTGTTAGATAGATTCCACTCCCAGAGAAACTAAACATTAATGAAACTATGATATTATCAGATAATATATATGTATTTTGGTTTTCATTTAAAAGGATGTCATTATATATTGAGGAGTGAATATGAGTAATCACATTAAGAAATATTTATAGAGATAAAATAAAATAAATATTTAATATGAATGAAATTCATTTAATTTAACTAAAATGACCAATAAGTTCACTTACAATTTAGAAAATTATTTATTCCAAAAAATCTCTTATTATTTGGTATGAATAATTTTTTCAAAACCAAAATTTTAATAATCATAAACTATTTTTTATATTAATAATATATCAAAACTAATTTAGCTGGTAAATGATATGAAATAAGAATAATAATAGTTAATCATTGAAAATGAAAATTTCTAATAAAGATATTTTTTTCATTATATTTAAGGATTCTATTCAAAAATTGAATTTATAAATTTCATTATTTTAATTTAAGCAAATCAAAAACATATTTCAATTTATTTTATATATACTATCTTACAATGAAAATTTGAGGTTTTTTAAAATAATTAATTTAAAATGAGTAGTAAAAAATAGATTTTTTCTTATAACAATCACATTTATAATAATTGAGTAACTTATATGTCTTAGAAACCCAATATATATATATATATTTAATATTTAATATAACAAATTTAATGATGATATGTTGAATTTATAAAACACGTGTATAACAATTCTAAAGCTAAAGTAACATTTTACAAAAAAAATCAATTCTTGTGATCTTATATTTGAAATTAGACTTTATCACATTTCTAAATTAAAAATTAAAATATAAATTTACTATATGGGTTAAACATTAAAATATTCCTTAATAATTTAAATTTCATTTTAATTATAAATATAACATTAGTAAGAATAAATTTAACTACCATGATAATGGTGGAAATCTTTTGTAAATAAATTGTGTTATTATTATCATGTTGTTTTTAATGAAAATTTAAACCGATATAATTTAAATTATTGTGATAATAATATGTTTAAGAATATATGTAATCAATTTAAATATAATTTAATTTTAAATCAATAATAAATAAAATTAAACAGAATGAGTGGGTAAATGTTATTTTTCTACAAAAAACTATTTTAAATATTACTTATTATAATTTAAGAGAAGAATTTATTATATTTATAAATTGAATTAGATTAAATTTAATTTATAAAATTTTTTACAAAATCAAAATTTTAAAATTGATTTTTCCCTATTATTTACAAAAAAATATATAATACTTTGTTAAAAACGAGTAACCAATGTTAGAATCAAAATGTTAAATATAAAGACCATTCGTAAAAGATATTGATCCTTTTTAAAACATGCATGGAATTCCTTGGAAGATGATTTATTCACACAGTACCACTACTAAATCCATTTTCACATTACATTGTGTTCATTGACCAAGGAATATTGTAACTTTGTCATGGAAATTTAAAGTGTGTTCCCAAAAGATTCATTTTCTTCACTTACAATAGGGGACCACATCCACCACCTCATGGTTAAACTAACCCTTCGTTTTTCCATATAAATTGTTCCAAAAATACCTATACAATACTTCATGTATAAATTAATAATCCCATTGTGTCTAGTACTTATCTTAAGGCATTCACATCAATGTAAATCAATAAGAGATGTTTGAATCCACAACCTAACTTTGAACTTATTTATAATAATTTATCCTTAATGTCATTATTTATAATATCTTATAAAAAAATTGAATAAGTATCATTTATATGCTAATATATAATGATATTAATGTATGAAAAATTAGTTATTTTTCAATTTCCACTATCGAATAAATAGCATCATTAGTAGAACTACACAAACTTCCACCACCATGAAGTGACCCTTTCATTTTGGAAAGCTGCATATAATAACTGGTATTGATTATGTGATTTATGAATAAATAATTCATCTAAAATATTATAATGATTCATAATGTTCAAATTTTCATATGATTCATTTTTCTCCCTTTTGTTGAGAAATGGAAACTTTAATCATGCATATGTGTGGACGACCAGTTCCTTGGGAAATGTGTCATTTTTCATCACCATCCATCATGGATGTATTTAAAATTATTTATAATATATAAAAATTATTTTTACAATAATATTAATATTCTTTATACTCTAAACCTATATTAAAATTATTTCCCCTATGGTCAACATAAAAATATAGTAACAGAAACAATTGACTGAATAAACTCAAGTAACCAAAATAGAAAAGAAAAATATATGATAAATTTATATCATATAATAATAAATAGAAAATATTAAATTAAATAAATAAGAATTCAGTTACTAAAAATAAATCAATTAAACATAATTAATTTATTTATAATGTTAGGTGAGTGCACAAATCAAATTTGGGACAAGTTATGGGCCTTGTCTCAAAAATTTCTTCTTCAAGAAAAATCTTAAGTTGTGTACCTAAATACATTTAAATATTATTTATAATTTATATTGGATATATAATATCATGGATTACCTTTATCTATGGTATATAAACTCCAAATTCTACCCTTATCTCATTATAAGGTTTTTTACGAATGTTTTATAATTTATATGGGTTTTAGCATCTCTATTTTGTTTCTTAGATATATGAATTATTTTCAACACTTATTTCCTATTTTTGTCTATATATTGTTCTTGATATAATATTTATCATAATTTTCATGAAATATAATTGATTTAAAATTACATAACATTTTTTACACATCATGGGTACTGGAATTTAATGAAAACAAAATTATAAGGGTTTTCTTCTTAATTTTACTTCATTAAGGTATGTTTAATTGTTTTATATAATGTTATTATTTTTATTGTTTTTATTATTCAAAATAATATATTTTTCTATACTACATGATTTAATTCATCATATTTATAAAAACATTTTATTTTGAATATTCTAAATACTTTCCTTTCAGCATTTATTGAGGAAATAAGGTACATGGTAAATCAATCATATTCCTTTGAGTTATATGTTTTATTTTGGATTTTATTTCCCCTATGCTAACTGAAATTTATATTTTCAATTCTGTTATATATTTTTTTCTAGGAAAAATTGTTTATGATGCAAATCCACTTCCACGAATATTTTTCATTTCACTCTTTTTAAACAAGGGATAGTTCTTGAGAAGAGATGTGATTCTAATAATTTTACAAGGATGAGTACAAAATCTTTTCAGAAATATATTATAATGATCTAGTTTTAATTAACATAAATTTATCAATCTCAAATGGAGTGATTTTTTATGTTGAATACTATATTTGTTTAATTGTGTGATAGTTTTTGGTGGAAATCTTTTTCGTTTAATACGATTTAATTCTAGATGTTTTTTTTATACGATACGTCTAATATATGAAACCCATTTAATTCAATAGTTTTATTTATTAATGTGAAGTATTTACATTTAGATGTTTAAGAAAACAAATATTTTACATGGATTCGTTATTACATGATGTTGATTAATTTTAATTGGACCTCATATGAATAGATAACGATTTGTGGGGTTATAAATCTCCCACCAATGCATTGGTTTTGGTGTCATGTCACATGGGATGATGAAATTTTTTATAAATGAGACATGTAATTAGTTATTAACAAATTTTGGATGTGGATGGGATACTAGAATATTGATCAAAATAATATCTTGTGAATGAGATTTAGGAATAATTTTACCAATTTTTGTAATGTAATGTGTTTGTCATTTTTTCATGGTTTTATATGATTATGTTTCCACCACTACTTTTTTATAATTTAATATTTATTCGGATAAATGAATGTTTTTTTACGATAATCTATGGTTTTACTATTTAATTCTTTATTATCGTATTATTTTCATTTTCTATTTTTTGTGTTTTTTATACATGTTTTCTTGACCTTTCTATGGTAATATGTTTCTATTCTATTATCCAAGATGATATATTAATAATTCTTCCCTTACCAAGAATATAAGATCACCCCTCTCTTATGTTTTCCTTTCCCCATGTTATTAAGATAGTATAACATGTGGAAGGAATATTAAGGAGTCTATGAGATTTTGAATTTGGAAAATAGTTGTAGATTATGATTTAGATGTGATTAATCACCATGATTCTAAACTATTCCATGAATGAGTCAAGAGATAATTTGTGATTTATACTTTCAAAATCATGGAAATAATGTAATTTATATGTTATGTATAGTTGGGGTAAATATGTTTGGGAAAAAACATTGTTTTATATATTTTTTGAGTTTTTTTGGAATATTTTGTTAACACCCAATATAAAATTATATCAGATAAGATTGTGTAGAATATAAAATGTCAATGTTTATATAAGATTTAGATCACGTGGTTATCCTAGAGATTAAGTCCACTAATGGGTACTAAATGTGGACAAATTCATTTCAACATATTTACAGAGGGGTAATAATGTTTATATGGCATGTGGGGTATTTACTGAACTATGTTTTGGTGGATGATATAACTGCATAACTACATTCCTAGTTTTACACTCATAAGGAAATGATTTTGTTAATCAAATTTTATTTTCAATCCACTGAAATGGATTAATTTTCTTAGTGAACTAGGTTTTGAAATATGAGATAAGACAACCTACAGAAATCAAAATTGAACCATGGTTTTTATAGTATTAACTAAATGCTAATGTGAGGGTTTCCATTAATAATTAATCTTTAGGATCTTATTTTTATAATTATATTATGATGAAAATATTAGTCACCTCTGATTAAATTTTATTTATTTTATAAATTGATGGAGGAAGTGGAAAGTAGGTTAAAAATAGAAATGATGGGAAAAATAGAAATTTTCCTAATGATAAACCAAGTGGGATAAAATATGGAAGTAAAAATGTTTTGGTTTCGTTCACCCAAATTACATGATTTTTGATTAATAACAGAAGTATTTACAAACATTTTAACTCACTAAATTAGATAATGATTGTGTTTCATGGAATATAATGTGATAAAAATGATGAAGGAAAGAGGATTAAAATTCCCATATGTAAAAAATATGGGGTGAAGTAGCTAGGGGAATGTTTCATAAGATTATGAAAATTTTAATGTGGGGAATGATTGTATGTAGAGCTAATGATTATAAATTAGTTGGATAGAAGAAAAAAATTAAATAGAGGTGAAGAATTTCTAAATCATTATATTTATAATATATAGGAATTATCTTAATTGATTCCCTACCCCAATAGATAACAAGGATAATAAAAATTATAAACCTAGTTGACCCAAGTAACAAGGGAAAACATTATATATACACAATTATTAAAGTGATTCTGAAAAAAAGGGTGAATGGTAAACTAATCTACCACTCTAGATTTGTGGATATAAAATGGGAACCATGTCATATCCACCCTAGGAGGCCTAGCATGTTTTCTAAAAACACTAAGTCATCTCCCTAAATATTTTATTGTCACATAAAATTCCTTCATATATTGTATTTCATGATGATGTTTATTGGAATTTTCTACATGAAAATATTATAATATTTCATTAAGATAAATCTAACCACATAATAGTAATGGATTGGTTCCCTCCACTTATAGATAAATAATATCAAGAATAAGGAAAAAATATTATATTAACATACGATATGCTTCCAATGAATGAATGATGATGAGAACACTTTAGGAAGAAATTATATAATGTGGGTCTGGATATTCAATAAGGGAATAATATTAGAAAAAATCCATTGAGAAATAGTCCATATATGTGATAGTTATATTCTATGTTATAATAAATTTTGTTTTGTTTTTTTGATTGATATCACTACTCGATTATATCTTGAGTCACATATATCTAAAAGACACCTTTTTATATTTTTTTAGTTGGTAATAATTTAAATTATGAGGATGAAATTTAATTATGTTGATGAGGGATATTCAACAACATGATATTTTTTTATATTTTGTCTTCAAATTAAGTAATTTTTTTTTGATAAATTTATCTATAAGGAACACCTAACATAAATGAAACTATGATATATTTAATAAAATATAACTTTTTAGGAATGAACACTAATACCATGATTTTTGAATTTATTAGAATGAATAAGAGTAACCATATTATGAAAAATTTATATAAATAAAATAATGTATACTTTTAATAGGAATTAAATTCAATTAGTTTATATTAATTATCTAATAAGATATTTTTTTTCAAAAATTATTTTCTATAAAAATTACATTTTTTGTTACATTATTTTGAATTAACAAAAAACTATGATTAACAAAAATAAATAATGTTTTATATTTACTTTTTTTTTACACAAAATATGTTTGAAAATGATATCAAAAAACAATAATAATAGTAAATATTGGAAAATTTTTGTTTCCAATAAAAAAGGGTTTTCATTATTTTTTTTCTAACCTTTTTCATAATTTTTATTTTTAAATTTTTTAATATGAATTTTAACATATTTAATTCATTTTATGATTTAGACAATAAATATTATTTTATTTTTAATTTTCAAAATTTCATAAAAAAATTAATTTTTAGGTGAATAGTGAAAATAATGATTTTTATGACCTATCTAATTTATAATAAAATAAAATCATAAGTTTTTTAAAACATGATATATATATTTATATACTTATCAATATAAATAATTCGAAAATACAATGTAGAATTTGTAACCCAAATGTATATCATTTTTGAAACTCAATTAACATTTCACACTAATAAACAATTTTATGAGCCTATATAAAATTTCAGATTTTATGAATTTTAGAAATTTAATATAAAATTTCTATTTTATATTGTCTTCATTATATTAATATTATTTTTAAATTTAAATATCGTTTTCATTTAAATATATAATATGAGTACGATTAATATTAATTACCACAATAATGGTTGCATTATTTTTTAAAAGATTTATATTAATAATATCGTGAACATTTTATGTAATCAATTAATCTGTTATAATTAAAATGTTAATTGAAATATTATTTTTTAACCAATATATAATTGTATATAAAATTATCAAAATGATGAAATGATCACTCCTTGAACTATTTCAGGCTCTACTAAGTTTTTTAACTTGATTGGATGAATTTGGATACAACTAGATCTTCTATATCACTGATGACTACCTCCAAAAGCAAGATTCAGTTTGGGTAAATGTGTAATATGACCATCATGAGGCTAAACATTTCTATCTCTATCTACTATTGACAAATCAATAACATGCTCCCCCATCAATTTAACAAAATTGCATGACCCCTCCATATAAATGGGTTCTTTACCTCCCATTTTATACTCGGATCCCCATTCAATCATAAAATGAGCCTAATGAAGATTGTTACCCACTTTGATATAGCCTGAAAATGAGAAGACACTAGTAAATGATCATGAAGAAACTACCCCAGAATGAAATGAATAATTCTACTAAGGTGGGTTCACTATTGTTTGAAACCCTTGAATTTATAAACATGCAATATCCATGGCCTAAATCATCCTCACAAATTCTTGCTAACCACACTGTCAATTATCACCCAAAGAGAATGAACCTGATAGGTAAAATTAAGCTTCTTCAACACAATAAAATAAATTGAAAGCATTAAACGGGAGAAATAATATCTGATTACTGTGCACAAAAACTCCAACAGATTTTACACTTTGGGATCCTAATCTAGGAAAACATGTGGGGAGAAATTTTGGTTTTACTTGATCATAACCCTAAGCTTCCACAAAATTAGGATTACTTGGAATAGGGAAATAAACTCCAATCTCTTTTGTTATATCATTGTTGATGATATTAATTCCAAACTAAACCCCTTACATAAATAAAATTCTAATACATCTTCCTCCATTTTATCACCATGATTCAAATATTACCACTAATTTATATCTCACCACATCACACTAACAATTAACATCCAAAAATTAGTATGAGTTCCAAAAATCTAGAATGGATATCAATCTCATCTAAATATTACTCTATTCTCAGTATTGGGGATTACACCATCCTAAATTAACACTCATTTTTGGAGATAAGAACATATTACCTGCTTCCATGCCATATCCTTATATATTGGGTCAATTGTTTGATAGTTATCTAGATCAGGATAAGGGGCCCCCACTACCAAAGTTTCTTATAGGCAAGACCTGAGTTCTATTCCTAAAATTGAAAGGAAAAACCATTGTATTATATTATATATATTTTTATCAAAATTTATTTAATCAATTTCATTAAATTTTTCAATAAAAACATCTATAAAAAATAAATATAAAAAATAATTAATCTTATTGTTTTTTGAGGCCTCTACCCTATAAACATTGTCACATCACTAGGGTTTTCCAAAGAAACATGGTCCTTTCATTAGATATGGATAGCCCTAAAATAATGATTTTCTTTTCTCCTTGGATTATGTCACTCACCAAGATCAACGTGCCCTTTTCACATCAATCAAATTGAATCCTCATGATGGCTCACTCCATACTCCATATTATCTCTAATCTACACCATTTCTGTCACTTTAACATTACTCCATGAATACAATGGATCTACTCAAGGGTAAAAAATGATGGAATAAAGATAATTACCCCTGATTCAGGCCTTCAGTAGGCTAAAAGAAAATGACTACAATGGAGTATATAATAATCAATAATTTAGAATTCCATTTCCTCCATAATAAGTAAATTATCTTGAGATAGAATGAATATACATCAAAAAACTCTATCACTTAAAAAATTGTATCCATCCAACTATGAATTAAAAATTTAAAAAAAAATCCCCATGTAAATTCAATGAATAACGAAATTATTATTTTAGTGACTTCATAAAAACTCCAATATCTAATATAGTTGTCTCAAGATTAGTCCTTAAAATCTTCCCTGAATCCAGAAAAATATTCTATATAAATATATGTAGTGTGATCAATGTACATCTAATCGGAACAAACCCAAGATCCCTCATACACGTGTGAATGGAGAATATTAAAACACCAGTGAATAAATAGTGAAAAAGACATGCACCTAAATAGGTCAACAAAATAAAACCCCACAATTACCTGATCATAAAATATAGAAACCAATGTTGTAACATATTATAAAAAAAACAATGGAGTTCCAAAACAACATCCCCCATTGATTATCTTCTTTTATGTTCCAACGTTAAATTCCATGTGCGATCATCCCTGATGTGGTTGAGGAAAAAATCCTATATATGCCACCCCCAAAAGGTATATAATTTAGTGGTAGCATCAGTCATCACCACATAACAAACACATCTACATAACATGTATAGTACGGTATCATGAACCTAGAGGATATGAAACTTATCTCATCCTCTTAAAAAACATGTCTCCATCTTGTATCACATCCTAATCATCATGGGATGATCTACCATGCTAACATGTCATCACCTGGGAAATATACAACACCAATCCATTCCACCCACACTACGTTTGAAGGATGTATGGGGAAGGTGAGGCAGACAACAATCTGATACACCATCATCCTGGATTTTGGGGAAATCAACCATAGCCCAACACATTTGGGAATTGGTATGGATATCCATCATGGGTGGTGTGCATTAAAAAATTACAAAGAAATACAAGGTATATAGATAAAACACAATTCAAAACCAATGTGTTAATATAATCTACACAATATACTCTACAACACCATCACTTCACTTTATTAAATCTAACACAATGAATGACATCACTAAATTAATCAATCACAGAACCACCACACATAGCCACAAAACATCAAGTTTCATTTACAATCTCATCTTCTTCCCAAAAATTTACTAGAAACCGGATAACATCATTTTATTAATATTTAATTCACTAATTTAATTATTGTTTATTATATTTTATCTTAATATTCATTCATTTACCGACCCGTGTCTTTTATCAATCAATTTAATTAATCAAATTTTCATATATCCATTTCATCTCATTCTTATTTAGTTTCATTCAAATGATTTTTCTTTCATTATTAAAAACTCATTCCATGGATAATTGGGAAAATATCACATCATAATAGATCACCCATCTCACCTTCACCATCACATAAACACAATATAATCGAATCCATTATTAAAATTCAACCATCTCATTGAAAGAACCACAAACCAACCACCACACGTCAGACCTACTCAAATCCAATTCTAACCAACAAAATATTTATTTCCAAATTTAATATTCATCAAAGCTAGTAACCAACATCATCAATAAAATATCCCCTAAATATTGACACACATCTCAACAAAATGAAGCAAGAAAATCATCACAAAACCATGCATTACAACATCCACAATTTACCCCAAATTTAGTTCATGGGATTCCAAATAACATCATATCATTTTTGGCATGAGTATTGTAACATAAATATAGATTTCCATGGTAAAAAAGTTACTTTTACACATATATGTGATTGTAATTTTTCATGAATGCTGAACATTGTCAAATAATATAACAAGATTCACCCATCACAATAGTCACGACACAAAAAATAATCCAAATATGTATGATTTTAATGAACATCCTCAAGGAATAATAATCACACATGAAATATGACTAATTTAGAAAGAATATGAAATTTATCTCCATCCCCATAAATTTATTTTAAACCTATTAATTTTAATATTATGGTAACCAAAACTATCCACCTAATGGAAATCATAATCATTCAATCCCACACATTCCCATAAAATGGATAGAATATGGATCCCCTGGATCAAATAATATTTTTAATTCACCGTACATAATAGGGAAATGAAGAAACAACCATAAGACCACAACAACATAAGGAAACCGTACATCAATCAAAATAATACCATCTATTCACTAAAATAATAGCCTAACCATATCCTGAACAATATAATATCACCACAAATTATTCCTCGAAAGTGGAATTGGGGGACTCAATGGATAAATGATATGTACACATAATATATTTCCAATATTAGTCCTATAGAATCCAATGATCAATGATAGTGGAAAGGGGTTGAAATATCCTAAAAAGTATTATGTAATTATACCAAAACTCAAGGGGAATGAATGAGAAATTAGTTAAATTATAGGGTTTACAAATTTTATAAACATGCTTGAATTTGTCTCATTAATTGTGTGAGATATAGTTTCATGACGTGGATATTCATTATTTTCAAAAATTTTGGCTTTTTATTTTATTCAGGCCATGAATGACATTATTTCAGAGCCTGAATATTATCAACGTAACTTCATGGATCCTAAATAAGGAATCCATTCATTCCATTAATACTACTTTTATTTCATTGAATAATTAATCACCAAACACCCTTATGAAATATCTTGATGTGAATCACTAACCCCCAAGTTGTATGAAACCATTTAAATTATTAAAATCGGTAAACATCATGGAAAAAATACCTATAATATAATTTAATCTCAAAACAACGTTAAATGTTCTTGAGATTCCTCTAAAAAACCTCTAAATCCAAAAAATAGTAGTGGAATAAATGTAACAATGTATTTCATATGGTATAATGATTGTGTAAAAATATTACATCAACTATTTTTATAGACATATAAGTCCTTAATAGTCCATTAATTAAGATTGATGGGGAATGAAATTATTAATTTTCCTAATCCACTTCACTTCCTATAAATTATTAATGAATCATAATTATTGTGGGGTAAATATTACCCATAAATTTAAAAAAATAACCCCATGTGCAGGGCAGTTTTTTGAGTATCATTGAGCTCGTATTTGAATTCCAAGGAGTTTATTATGACAATGTATATGGAATTTCATCATAAACTATTAAACTATGAACCATGGAGGCTACAAAAGATTTTATGTTCGGGTTATTTTATCCCAAAGAATCATTACACACCCTTCCATTCTAGAGTTCACTCCCAAAATTGTTTATCACCAAATATATAATGGAAAAAATAAAGTTGTTTTCCATTTAACCTTGCAATTGACCCATTCTATTACATACCTCAATGAAATTCCTGATCCCTATGGGCTAGTGAAATGCACTCAGGAATCGAACAAAACAAAACACAGAATGATTTTCCACAACCAAATCAAGCACATTTGTTATATGTACTAAAAATGTATCATTGGAATAGTAACACGATATATATTCCATAAAAGTAAGAAAATAGTGGAATAAAATGGAAACAAAAGTTGCCAAAAATGTTAAAGGATAAGTCCATCTACAAAGTACCCAACCCAAATAGCTACTCCAAATGATAGAATTGACAACTCCCATAATATCACCACCTACTTATAAACAAAATTACATGTACCCTGCCACCACACTGAGGAACCCTACCATTCCCTCAACTAGATTATAATCAATGGTCTACACACCAATGAAGAGGTGATCGTTGTTTAAGCTAACAGTCTTAGTAGGATCTCCCCTTGGTTTTCCATATCAATTATCTATAAAACCATTCATATATTCTCATTTTATGTAAAAACATGGCATATTATGTTGTAATTTAGTTTTATAGAAAACCTTCCCCTTTTTCCATAGTTCTAAAAAAGCAGGTATATCAATTTTAATGAACATTTTTCATATCATTATTCATAAGAAGAAACATGAATATCAATGTTATCTAAAAAATCCCAGAAATACAAAATAGAATCATAGGTAAGCCAACACTAAGGAATATTATAGTTCTAGGTTGGAAGCTACTCCTACTGTAATAACCATGTGAACAAAAAGGTTTATAGAACAACATGCCTATATAGTAGAGGAATACCCCATGAGTAAACGCCAAACAATGTCAATCCCAGAACTATAAAACAATGGGCCTAGGAAAGAGAGGAAAGCCCCCAGATAAACCACCTTGAGAATAGAATGAAAATAGATGATGGGACCAAGGAAAAACATCTACCTAATTACCCATGGTAACTATTATTCTCTTTTTCAAAATTTATTTCAGTGCTCTGAAAATAATTTCAAAACCATTTCAATGATAATTTTAGTGATACCATAATACCACTGTTTTATTCCATTATTCAATAACTAGGTTAAAAATATTCATTGAAAACTATTTTCAACACACACAGAAGTATTGTGATAATCTATAAATATGAATCAGTTTGTAATGTAAACTAGTAAGATCCATTATCAAAGGAAAGTGATGAAACTACCTACCTCAAAACATGAGTCCCACATCCCTGCAATGGGATCAAACATAAAAACTCCACAATGACAATGAAGCCCCTAGAATCCATTCCACACCACATAGTTGATCCAAATCTAAATAGACGGTGTCACTGGAAAGGAGGAAACCTACATGCCTTAAGAAAGAATTAATGTTGCACCATGAATGAAAAATGAAAAGGCCTTTAGAGTGATATTGTGAAATGGATCTAGAAAAAACCAATATGAAGAACCATATTAACCAAACAAATCCAATAATTCTCCAAGATTTAGATACCGTGATCAAATCTAGGAAGAATCTGGAAGGCTGCTTACCTAGAGTGATGCATCACATCCACATCGAAGATCTAAAACATAACATATCAATATATAAGAAGATATGCCTATAGAAAATTTCTAGGAGAGACCTTGGGTTGAGGGTTAAGGATAGTGGAATTAAATGAATGAGAAACACTTCTATGAATGTGTTTTAAAACCATACATGGCATGTTTCATGGCATGAAACTCTCTTTCACATCCTGAAGTCCACACATGACAAGTACACCGAAAAAAACATCTCATCAGATAAAAAATCTATTATTTAATACATTCATGACATGAAACAATAATACACAACATGTAATATTTCGAAGCATGAATCCCCTTTATGGCATATACCCAGTATAAATTTCATGGTGTGTAAAATAGTTACATGATGTGAAATATTCCAACATCATGCAGAAAAGGATTATTAATATTGAAAGTCTAGAAATTTGATGATATCACCATTATAGGTATATTCCAAATATCAAAGAAGGGAAAAAAACATGAATAGGATATTGGAGTACCTGATAAAATGATAATGAAATGTAACATTAACCCCAACATAAAGACATTCCATCCCCAGGATGTCATGTGGATGATGTAATCCCTAAAAAGAGAAGAGGCCGCATCTACCTCTTCATCCAATCGTGTTTCCAAGTCTCATGAGAACCAGATCATTAATTCCATATAAAAATGACCAATGAAATAAGATTCTAACAAAAATAAACTCACATTAGAGTAAACAATCTCAACGGGTTTCTCCAAAACAGACACATCAAGCCCTAACTAAATTTCTTCACAACACAGTATGTGAGAGGGATCGGGGTTATACCTTCATAGCTGAGATATATAGAAAAGAACACGAATACCTTTCAACTAAACTAAAAATGATATTCGATTAGAAACCTATCAGGTCGGCTTAATGACCTCAAATGGTCCAATAGATCTCAGAGACATCATTCTTTATTTTCTAATCTCACACTAACATAACTAAGGAGAAAATTTCATGAAAACTCATTCACCAATGGAACACTCCAATGGTTGATGCCACCAATAAAATTACGATTTATGTCAACTCTAGGAAATCATCATATGTCTACGCACATCTTAAATCATAAAAGACATCTCCTAAACCAAATTTGGTCTATCTAGAGATACTTCACCCACCCCATCCCAAAAAATAAATGATCTATATGGGAATCCATACAACTCCTTGAACTGATCGATTATTATTGACAATAGATAACTATTTCTGTAATCAAAATGAACCATTATTAGATGTCTATTCCTAGATCATTATTAATTAAAGACACATGTAGGGAGCATATCATCAAGGATTTTAATTGATCACTCAGTTTGACCATCTATATAAGGATCGTAACCTGTACTCAACATGATCTAAGTTCCCATATCCCATTGAATAATCTAATAGAACCTCAAGTTATTCCTTGGATCCCTATCCAAAACAAATCCATAAGGACTCACATGTATCCTAATAATCTATTTAACATACAACTTACCCAGATCTTCAACATTATTGGTGTCTTTGATCTGAATGAAATGATAAGACTTCGTTAACTGATCAACAGCCACACAGATAGAATTATTCCCTTGGGGAGTGCATTAGAGTACAACAAAAAAATACATGGACACCTAGTCCCATATATATATTAGTACAAGAAGAGGATTAAGCAAACCAAAAAGTTTCAAGAGATCTACCTTTATATGTTGGTAGGTGAAACAACAAAACACAAACTCTATGATGTCGTGCTTTATAACTGACCACTAAAATCACCACCTCATTTATTAATTCATATTTTTAGTGACTAGATGAACAAACCATGAATATTTCTCACAATTGAATAACAGTAGAATCCTAAAAAAATGTTGGTATTGTAATACTTTTCCCTAAGTGAAGCATACCATCTGAAGAAAGAGTCCAACCTGAAATAGTCTCCCCAACACAAAGTCATTCTCGAGTCTTCTGAAACTCATCATCCTATTACGAAATCAAGAATATATACCCCATGAGAGATGTTTATATCTGAATAATGGTATGAACGTTTCTTGAAATATCCTCTTGAGAATCTATGTGAAAATGGTTGAAACTCCTCATAATGTTCCACTATTCCTTCGATTCGAGAACACACTATGATGGTACTTTCATACTAAGATCATTAATGATAAATTTCCACTTTTATGGGTGAAGGGGAAAACAATGTAAAACATTTTAAGGTATTCCACCCATTTTATATTCCTGTGATTCAATTCATTTTGAGAAGAGATATAAATTGGACTCTTAGTGTTTGAGATGTCTGTGAACCATTCCACTAAAAGAGATTTCCCCCGTCAATTATGTGGGTAAATGACTACAGCATGCTCTAAATCATGAGGTTAATAATTCATTTCATGTAATTAAAGATAAAGAGAGACCTAAGCTACCACATCATCATCTAGTATAAGCACACATCCCAAATGAGCACACGAAGCATCAAAAAAACATGTACCCCATACTTGGTTCAGTTAAGAATAGAATAGGATCCGATATCCGAATTCATTTTAGTTCATCAATATTAGACCAGTACATTTCCTCTCAAATGAATTTATCCATACTCCTAGTAAGAGTAGTAAAAGGTGGTGCCATATTATAGAAATCCTTTAGTAACTTTAGTAGTATATAGATAGAACAGGGAATTGTTATATCTCAAAGTTTTTCCATCGTTGGTTCTAAGGAAAAAATCATTACAATATTTGGATTAAATGAAAAGTCAATCTATTAAATTATTTTCCCCAAGAAATTAATTTCATGAATCTGGAAACTACAATTAGAATTCATTCTATAAAAACGAATACATATTGATATTTTTAAAACTAAACTCAGACAGTTCTCCTGCCCATTCTCAGATTTTGAATAAAACAGAATATCATCCCAAAACAATACCCCAAAATATTCAAGATATTTTTTGAATATCCGATTCATCATGTATATATAAACAATAAGATCATTTTTTAGACCAAATGGAAACACAAGATATTCATTATGACAATACCTCCTCTTAATGGCTCTATTCGGTACATCATACTCTCAAAATATGAGCTGATACTAACCTGATCGATGAGTGATCAAGGATAACCCATTCTCCCCCGTTTAACCAATCAAATAACTCATCCACACAAGGAATATGATATTTGTTTTTAACCATTATCCAATATAACTTATGATCCTCCACACATAACCAAAGTAAACCATCTACTTTCTTGTTATAGATAGTAGGGGCTACCCAATAAGAAATGTTTGGGTGAATGAATCATTCTTCCAAAATGATGTCTAAATGAATATTAAGCTCTTAGATAATTTCTATTTCTATATGATAATATGGTATAAATATTGTAACACCCGAAACTTCTATGGTATGTTTCTCTATGAATAATATAGTAGCGTGTGTTGTATGCAACTTCAAGTTCTAAAACACCACAACTAATCAAAATAACTGTAATGAATATTTATACCAACTTTTTGAAATTTTATACATTTTATCCATCAAAATGGAAAACAATTTTTTATTCAGAAAATCAAAATTAGCTTATGGTAAATTTTTGGTATTTTTTTGAATACTTTCAATTTTTGAAGAATAGTGAAAAACACTAAGTTATAGTTTAATATAGAAATTTTATTAAAAAAGTTATTTATTTTATTTAAATTTATTTTCATTCAAAATAGATACATAATACCTATATATGTTCAATTTAATTCATTGGATTCAGTTTATAATAATTTTAGATATATAAAAATTTTATTGAACTTTTCACTATCTTTTACCCACATCCTAGGAGCATTTGAAAATTTACATAAAACATAATTTTACCACTTCTATGATTTTAATTTCAAAAATCTGTGAGACATGGATGATATTAGTAAGAAAAATGTGGTTCAATAAGAAGAAAATAATTTTTGGTGAATAGTAACTTTTTTACTTTTATTTAACACTGTTAAAAGTAAATAGGGTAATTATGGGTAAAAAGAATATTATTAACACATTTCCTAATTCTATTGGATAAGTATAAAAAACATAGGAATAAAATATTAACCTCTCTGGTCTACTTGGATTAGATTAGGACACTTATTATTATTTTATTTAGTGAATAGTTAAAAGTGTTAAAATCAATGTTTAATAAATACAACATTTTTAATATAGGGTTATACATAAGATAAATTCGACTATAAATATTGATTACAAAGAAAAAAATATTTCCTACATAATTCTATTTTATTTATTTTCTTTAGACATTAAATAATTTAATTTATTTATGACACAATGATGATGCAGTAATTACTTAATAAATGAAATATTAAAATAAGTGATATTATAAATATCCAAATAAATGTAATTTGAGACTTTTTATGAATTAAATTAATTTTATAGGTTAATAATACATGTTAGGGTTGGTTATATTGTGTTTTTTTAATGTAATAATGTTGTTATAAATTTATCAAAAACAATATACCAAATAGTGTAAAAATTGACATAATAGTGTTTTAAAAAAAATTATATTATTAATTGATATTATATTTCTAAAAATATAAGGGTCAGCCAAAAGACTTATATAAAGATAGGTGTATGATTAATGAACCACTTGGGGTTCTCTTGGATGTATATAGTATGTTTATTATCCTTATAATTTAAAAATACAATGAGGCGTGGTAAATGTCAAACTATTTAACTAAGAGTTAAATCTAAAAGATAAAGTTAATATGGTGACACAAACCTGACTAAAACCTATTGGTTGAGTGGTTTCAGACATATCCCCACCTTATTCTTTAAAATGTTAATTTTGGAGACATTATAAACCAAAAAGTATTTTATTATAAAATAATATATCTATCATTTCATAAGGTTCCCCACACCCCTCTCTTAAAAGGGAACTCCCCCTTCTCTCTAGTTCACACCTTCAAAGCCATTTGGCATAGCTATCCTCTACCTAAATACCCTCTCAACTATCCTCCCTTCATCCTAGAGTCTTTCCTTTATTCATAATTCCATCCTAAGAAACCCTTTTGATCAAATCCAAAGGATGAACCCGAATAAGAGTTTAATATTTCATCACCTCTTTCAAGTTGATTTATTCTTCCACCTCCTATTTATTTGTTGTTTGCATTTTAAAATATTAACTCCAGTATATTCTATATTCTGTGATGTTATTATAAATATTTTATAACCAAATTCATTATTCTATCCATCCTTTGAATGACATGTCACTATATGTGCGTACGTACTTCTTACCGTCTCTACGTTGGGGTGTAATTGTTATTCAATAAATTATTTTTTGGATGGGTATAATAATTATGTTTAATTGAAGTAACTAAAAAATATGACATGATAATGATTCTGTATATATGATATACCTTCCAATTATAAATTATTTTAAAATCAAATGAATGATTTTGTCACTCGTGCGTACGTACGGATTAACGTCTCCACGAACGCGATGAGATTCATTCCCATCGTATCCATTCAATACTAATTTTCATTAAATGATTAAAAATAATTTTTAAATACTTAATATCATTCTTAATATTAATAAGATACATCCTATCCATAAAAAACATTACTTATGTAACAAATCATATAAAGGAAACGAATTAGTTAACACCCGAAACGATAATAATACTAAAAAATTATTAACAAGGAAATATTAAAAGTTCATATATGATATCATATTATTTTATATGATAATTTTATAATATAATAACAATTACTTCAACATTATACAGGAGTTTATCCTACACTCGACCAAGGAAATGTACAAGGTAAGGGTTAATTTCATAGTCTCTTTATTATCCGAGGTTGTTTTTACTTATGTATTTACTGGGACATCTTTGTCATCCATATCCATGTTTCATAAAAATGTATTTCTACACATTTTTAGTATTTACTATACTATGGGTTAATGTCATTTGTAACCTTATTTTACTTTTTATTAAATGGTTTGAAAGGAATCCTTCCGTCATTTTCCAATCAAGGTACTTTATAACCTTTTTGAAAAAACTAAGGTAAGAATGTATTTTTTAACTTATACGGTGTGTGTGGATATTTTCATCCATTATAACATCATCAAATATTCCCTTACAAGTTTATATGAATATTTACAAAATAATTATTTTCTTTTATACTTATATGAATTTTGAAAGATTTCAAAATAGAAAGAGATATTTATCTAAAAAAGGTTTTGATTTCATCTACTTCAACCTCCATTGATGGATTTTAAGCATATAAAATGTTGATTTGTTATGATAAAAAACATATATATTTTATTGAAGTTTTTTTGATATGTTTGACTATGGATGTGTTATTTTTATACCATTCATGGTTAATGGATAAAGAATTGTAATTTTGTATGCTAGTTTTAATATGAATGTTTATGTTATGTTTAAACCTTTTCATATGAGGAATTCATTGGACTTAGTAAGTGATGGGTGGAGCCCGCTATTACTCCTCGAAGCATTGGTAGGTCTCATGAGATAAACTAGTGTCATGGAAAATGGCCCTGAAAAAATCTCATTTGTAGTCTTGGCACAAGGCCTTGACTATGTGGTTATGAATGCCTGACATTATGCATTCCATCATTATGAATGTGGCTATTTATATTTCATGTGATTATTCGACTAGTTGAATATCCATGTGAATATGTAAATGGAATTATTTGATTTTTATCTTTTCTATATTGTGATGATTTTCATATTTAAAAGGATTTATAAGTCTTATACATTTCCTTAAATATTTATGCATACTTATGAAAGTTTCCTCAATATTGTTATCATTACTAAGAATCTGAGCTCACCCCTTTCTATGTTTTATTTTTTCCATGATGTTAAGAAGTATATTATGACTGAACTGTAGGGATAGTCTATTGGATCTCAGTGTTGTTTATGGAAACAATGTTGTTGTAGTTTTCTATTTTATGATGTAATGTAATCCTTATGAATGTATCTAGTTCTTCCAAGGCTACTATACTAATCAGACTTTTGAGACTATCTATTTTGTGATCATACCAATGAAATGTAATAATGCACCGAATTTGGGCTTCTAGGGTCAGGGTGTTACAGATGTTATTAGGGGAAGATTAGTACAAAACTTGGAAAATAGATTTAGATATACTCTGATTAGAGAACATAGCCCTAAGATAGGCCTTGAGGATTAGTATAGAAGAACACCCTTGAATATTGGTATTGTAGAGATTTTGAAAGTTTTATAAGAAATACATCTCTATCTAGATGCGAGCAGGTAGAGGCGGCTCTAGCACAAATGTACTTAGTGGTAAAACCTGAAAACACCACTTTGAGCTAGACTCGAACGAGAACTGGTGCACAACAATGGGCCTTCCTGCACTCTTGGTTATGACACTCCTAGGGGATATTCTTAGGATAATTCTAATTTTCTTAACAAACCATTATGAATGGTTTATGTGTATATACTTCCTCAAGGTGGACATTTTTTGCGATTATGGTTTATATCTGTAAAATGTTCAGTTTATGTTAAGTGTTTTACAGGTTTGGAATTATGTATTTCTATTCATAAACTAATCTAGTTTATGCCATTTTTTAGAAATGGTGTATAGTTGAAGGAATGGAAACTGTATCAATGCATGTACTCCATTAAGGGATAACCCTCCGGATCAAGATAATTATAGTGGAGCTGGTGACACAACTGGTGTTGATCAACTTATCACTATACTGGGAAAAATAAGTTAGGTTATAAATAATAACCTAACCGATATGGAGCCCCCTGATCCACAACTTGGAGGATAAATGTTAGTTCGATTCATGAGGCAACAACCTCCAATATTCAATGTGGGTAAAAATAAATTAGTATCTGAGAAATGGATAAATTCTTTAGAGAAAATATTCCTTGCCTCTGGAAGTAGTTAAAAGGAAATAGTTGTCATGGCAGTTTACCGCCTCACAGAAGATGCTGATCAATGGGGTAATTGATTCAAAACACAAAAGATGATGATTAAGTATCATATATGGAATGGAGGGAGTTTATTGAGATTTTCTTATAAAAATACATTCATTGTTACCATCGAGTAAATATGGAAATGAAATTTCTGAGTCTGAGGCTAAAGGAGGATGAGAATGTCACAAAGTATGAAGATAACATTACAAGGATAACGAGGCATGATGCTGATTATATACATAACACAAGAAGTAATTTTTATTGATTCTTTTATGGGTTAAAACCATTTCTCGATTGAGCATTAGTTATACAATCCTTAACGTCGTACGATGATATAGCCTCATGTGCTATCAAGATATTAAAATAATTCTCTAAGACTTAAGACTTTAAAGAGAAGAAAGAGAAGAAGAGATCTATTGAACACTCTAGAAATTGAAATAAGGGGGAGAAGGGAAAAGTTGAATATCCATCCTGCAATAAATGTGGGAAAAACACCCTGGTACATTCCTGAAGGTAATGAGAGTCTGTTACAAGTGTGGTGAAAAAGGCCATAAAGCTCGTGATTACAAGGGGAAGAAAGAGGCTGTCGATGTTGAATGATACAACTGTAGAGAAAGGGGGAATTATGCGAATGAATTTCCTAAGTGTTAGGGGAACTTACCTGAAAAAATGGAAAAGGGATCAAGGACAAGCTGATACTAAACTATTACTGAGGTTGATTCTCTGAAAGACATGGTGGCCAGTAATTTAATTGTTTTCTCAAGTTTAGAAAATGCTTTATTTGATTTTGGATCATTTCATTGTTTTATATCATCCAAGTTTACTAAGAAAACTTTTTATTTTCAATTTGACTTTACAAGGGAGTTGTCAGTCAAAACAATTAATGGTAGTATCATCGCAACAATGTTTTGGGAATCAGTTCCCATTAGAGCATATAAATATTATTTATCTGCTGATCCCATCGTCATAACCATGATTGAAGTTGATATAATCCTCTATATGGATTGGATTTCTGACCAAGATGAGAATATTTATAGTAAGAATCAGGAATCTAAAATTTTTTATGATGATGATAAAGAACACCTTATCTTTAGAGTAGAATCTTCACCAAAAAATTCTTATCTACATCCACCCCTAGTAGCTCAACTAAAATAAATTATTGGGGAGGAAGAGAATGAAACAACTCTGGGTGAGGAAAATAATGTTCAAATAGAGGATGTACCTATTGTTAAAGAGTATGTTGATGTATTTCCATAGGATTTGCATGGACATTAACGAGAACAAGAAATTGAGTTTTCCATTGATTTAATTCCTGGTTTGAGGCACATATCAAAGACCCCTTATAGAATGTCTACTGAGGAATTAGTGGAACTAAATAATAAACTATAGGAATTGAATAATATGGGATTTGTTCTCCCTAATGTTTCTCCATGGGGAGACCCTGTCCTTTTTGTCAAGAAAAAATATGGATCTATGAGGTTGTGTGTTGACTGTAGAGAGATCAATGCTATAACAATAAAGAACATGTATACCCTACCTGTAATTGATGATTTATTTGACCAACTTCATAGAGCTCAATACTTTTTAAAGATTTACCATTGATCTGGATACCATCAGTTGTGTGTGAAGAAGGGAGACATTCCTAAGACAGCATTTCGAACCAGGTACGAGCATTATGAGTTTATAGAAATTCCTTTTGGATTGACTAATTCACCCACTCTCTTCATGGATCTAATGAATATGGTTTTCAAGGAATATCATGATGACTTTTTAGTGATATTTATTGATGATATCTTGGTATACTACAAAATCTATAAAGATCATGAAAATCACATTCGCATTATCCTAAAGACTCCTAGAAGACATGAATTATGTGGGAAGTTTAGCAAGTGTGAATTCAGGATTCAGGAGATTTCATTTCTTTTCCATATTGTCTCTATGGATGGAATCTCTGTTGATCCTTCTAAGAAAAAGGAAATCCAAGAATGACCATCACCGATGAGTATAACTGAGGTAAACAGTTTTATTGGTTTCGCTGGTTATTATCAGCGTTTTGTCCAGAATTTTGCCTGATTGGCGAACCCATTAACCAATATCACACGTAATGGGGTAAGTATTTTTGGACAAAACATTATGAAGAATATTTTGAATAACTAAAGAGATGATTATTCAATGATCCTATCTTGACTCTACCATTGGGGAATGATGGGTTTGTTATTTATAGTGTTGCATCGAAGAAAGGACTTGGTTGTTCCCTTATGTAGAATGATAGGGTGATTGCCTATGAATCATGATACATAAATATTCATGAGCAGAACAATACTACTCATGATCTTGAGTTAGGAGTTTTAATCATTTCTTTTAAGATATATAGACACTATCTATATGTTGAATGATGTGTGATTTATACTGATCACAAGAGTTAGAAGTATATTTTCTCATAGAATGAAATCAACATGAGGAAAAGTATATGGCTTCAACTACTTGAGGATTATGATTTCACTATACACTACCACCCATGGAAGGAAAATAAGGTGTCATATTCTTTGATTAGAAAGGATCATGGAGTTTTGAACAAGATGAGAGTTTAAAGGGAACCAATTTTCATGGATCTAATAAAGATGGATATGGGAATAACAATGGAAGGTGAAACATCAATACTTTTTCAAATGGTTGAAAACCCTTATTTACTAGAAAGGATAAAGAGTTCTCAGACCTTTGATAAAGAGTTTCAAAAGAATATTAATGCTGTGAATGGTAAGATATTGAGGAAATTTGTGTCTGAAGATGGAATTTTGAAATTTGGGAAGAAGATTTGTGTTCCCGACTTACCTGATCTAAATATGTAATTGTTGGATGATGCTCATAGTTCCAATTTCCCTATACACCCAGGTATCACTATGATGTATAGATATTTGAAGGAACATTTTTATTGGGACAACATGAAGATGGATATTGATGATTTTGTGTCAAGATGTATGGTTTTTCAACAAGTGACTGCTTGGAGGCAATAGCCTGGAGGAGTCATGCAACCTGTTCTAATACTGGAGTAGAAATGAGAAAAATATTATGATGTAATTTTTCATGGTACTACCAAAGACTCCTATAATGTGTTACGATTCAAAGGCATGTGTCAAAAGCCAGTGGGCCAGGGATATTAAAATTTTCGTCGAAGGAATGACGGTACTTGTTGTTGTCGACGATCCGAGCCCCAGAAAGGTCCGAGGATCTCGCATAGATTATTAAGAGAAAAAAAATAAAAGGAAAACATACACGTTTCACATATGAAGTTGTTGTCGACTGCTACATGTCGACGGTGATCAATGTACAAAGGATCCATAACAGGATCCCTCTATATCGTCCACACGCGCCTCAAAAATCCGCGAGAACACCGATCGTCGAACTCCGGGTGCTAGTGCGGCGATTCAACGATATCTTCGACGTCCCGACGATCACCGAATCATTGAGCTTGCGATGCATGAGGAGGAACTTGTTCCGAACTCTTTGATCGAGTTTTTCTCTCTCTAAGAAGCGGGAGGAGAGAGAGGCTCTCAACTCTCATTCCATGCAAATGAGTGAATAGTGAATTGCACACAAAAGAGAGAGAGCCTCCTCTCTTATTTATAGACATGTTGATAAAATACCCTGTAGGGTTCTCCAGTCCCTGTTAATATCAACGTTATCTAAATAAATAATTATGATGACTTAAAACTGCTTCAATATTATTTATTTATTTTATCACATTCTTGTTATATATATTTAATATATATTACGTGATGAAACAGAGCCTTTTAACTCAACTCGCATGTCCCGCTTAATATTAAGTGAACCTTGAATATTAAAATAATATTCATTCTATTAATATTTTATCATAATTACTGATCTCATAAATACATTAAAGAAATTGAATCCCAAATATTTGTAACATGATTATTAATGAATTTATTTAATTGTTTTGGTGATCGACAACTTGGACAATGCTCGGACCCCATGGAGGAGCCCACTATGTCCATATACCTATTCAACTAAATAGGTATAGATTCTTGAATACGCTGTAGTGCATGACCCTCTAGGCCCTTATCTCTATAGTAGAGAATAAAATTCACAGAACAAGAGCGGATTCTAGAAACTCATCATGGCCCCTAAAGAGATAAGGATAGTCATAGCAATGACTACCAACCTATGAACACTGATTGTGTACTATAGTCTCTTTGTCATTAGATATCTCATAAAGCAAGACGCACTCTTGTGTCATCGTCCTTATCTTTATTTATTAATTTTTGATCTATCCAGATGGATTTTCCTTTCTACTGCTTTAGCCAAAGACTTATGAAGGCAGCACCATCCTGATCAACCAGGCCTGAGATATACAACTTCCTAAACATAGAAGCGACAAATCCTTCCTTGACCATTCAACTAACCTCATACCATGAATGACACACCAGACCCAAACTACCTCGCCATGACATTACTACCATTGTGTTTTCATTGCATCAATGTACGTAATTAAATGATATACATTGGTGATGGTCTCAAGTTAGGAGACAAATACATATGTCTGAAGATAGGAACAACTAATGACACCCAAAACATGTGGTGTTCCTATTGGCGGGTTTGTCCTCGTGATCTCACTACTAGAGATCACCAAGTGTGAAATTCATGAGAAGATATCGCAATGCTTATGATCCCCTAGCACCTGATAGTCAGACATCTACTGTGTCCAGTCAGTAAGATGTATCTAGACTATAGAACATATATTTAAGATCACTATCATTGTATCTCTAGGTTCTCATTATTGACTATGATAAGTTATAACCTCTTGACATGACAATTGAGCTTTGGAAATTACCATTATTATAGGGGACACATATAAGAATTCACTATAATGGTAAGTTATCATCATGCGTATCTAACTGTATACATGATAAGATAATAAAAAATACTACATAGTTGTGTCTAGGGCACCCAATATTTCAACACTCCCACTTGAACTAGATCCTACTTGCTAGCAAAACTTCTTAGCTACTCACATGATAAATACCATGCTTCTGCTGAGTAATGGCTTTAACTGCTAGGCCTTTCACCTTTTCACCACGTGGAATATCTGCAATAAGAGACCTCATATTCTTGACTAAAACTTCTCAAAATAGGGTATCGCCGAGTATATTACTTTTTCCCATTCCCATAACATGAGAACTTTTCTAGTAATAATATCATAATTATCATTATGATAATACATTTCTCACTTGGTGAGAATCCATGAACTAGGACAAATCATTGTTATTGATAACTGCTTCTTAATTTCCTTAGAAGCTACAACATACTCATTATTTGTAGGTACGACTACCACAAGCTTTTATGATCTTGACTTGCTTATCTCATTTGCCTAACTGCGATACTAGATCAAATTGATCTAATGATAACTAGTTTGTGTCCCACAATAACTAGTACACCTTCCTCTCCATATTCCAGGTACATATCATTTGTACTTGCCGAAGTACAAGATAATAATTCTGACTACTTCATTTGCAGTGCTCTTGGAAATAATTGATATCTGCCTATAATAAATTATATCCTCGCAGTATCAATTATTGTACATATTATGGAATATTTGATTTATCCATCACTAAAGCATATGGTATCAATTCATAAATTTAATCTCTACACGTGATCCGAAGATGTTAAACTGGAGAGATTAAGCCATGTGAAATAGGCAACAATTATGAACTTGAATTGTTCTAACTTGTAATTTTGAATACAATGTCACTATATGTACGATTGACTAGGACCAAGCATCCTTTTGATAAACCTTAGTGGATCATGTTCCCTAGAACATAGTTTGATACATAAATTCAATCATTGGTGAATTTCTTTTAACCTGATCTTATCTAACTGTAAGATCAAAATCTATTTTCCATATGTTGTCGAACATATTTCATTTGGAAAACATGACACTCCCACTTACCTTTGGTAGACACAAGGTAAAGATTCTTTTATAATTAATGCTATAAGATCTTGCTGTTTACTTTAATCCATAATTGGATTTCAGTAACTATAAACCCTTATTGGCATCATTTGATGTCACCATCTCTTTCTGGTGGCGTCGTCTAAACACCTTCCATGAAAAATGATCTAGACATCCAATGACCAATAAAAAGATATTAGAAGTTCAGCTATGACAAGTAAAATTCTAATATATTTAGGAATACCGACTTGGTATAACCAATCGAGACTTGTTGGTACCATACTTGTACCATCCATGTATCATTTAATTTGAATACCCACAACAATATTCAATTTATAAGCCCCTTTTCAATTTGATACATGAAATCCATTATTGAATTTTAATTGATCTTGTCAATCTTAGCTCGTTTCCATATACTGCTTACATGTAGGATTTATTTTTCTCAATGAATAATTTATCACAGGCCACGGTGAATATAAAACCATCACCATGGTTTAATTCTTCCTACACAGTATGTGTCTCTGGAACATTCATATTCCACATGTACTTGTGGAACTTGTTCCCTATGCCAGCCATTTGTTCATCTCGAGCATTGAATCAATCCAAGTCAATTCAGATCCCACTATCTCTAATAGAGATGTATACCCTTGTATAGAAATGTAGTCTAATACTTGACATCATCGTTTCTATCTTAGGGATTTATGTAATATCTTAAGCAACTATTCGGATAATTATCGTAGATGCACAATGTGTTTACCTTGATGCAGGTTTGTTCAAATCCTAACAAATGCTTTGCATCTAAACACTTCCCATGACATAATGGATTTCTATCATACTATGAATCATTTGATATCCATTTGTCATTTTAGTTGGCATATTTGTTTTAGTTTTACGCTGTAATTTTCAAATCACATTTTGATATATAATTGAAGTTTCAATAGGTTGTAACATTGATACAACATACATCATAACATTGATATATAAAATGTGAATTTATGAATTGCTCCACGGTACATTTTTTTTGTCAATGTTAATATGTATGAATCGTCATCTATCCTCCTTATGAACATAAATACGGTGATATAGATAAGGTAACATGTGTTTAGGAATTACTCCACGCTATATTATCAGGGTCGATGATTTCTTGGTCAAGATATTCTCCGGCCTGCCAATCCGAAGCAACACATATCTTCTGACAAAACTTATACTTTACTATTCCTTAATGATTTAAAGGAATCTTAAATGTATCTTTACCTCTTTCTTTCATTGGAATAGTTCACATTGTCTTTTGTTGAACACACCTCAGAAGCTTTGTGGCATATATTTTTTTCTAAAGGTTTCATTGACTAAACTAAAGATGTCAATTATACCATAGGTGTTTAGCTATTCTGTGCCTAAATAACATACTTGGTATATTTATGACATCCTCTTTTAGTTTTACTTGACAAAGAATCACATTGTAATAATTGGTTAGGTCTTACATTTTATATTCATCATGTATTGCCATTGATTCAAATAGCAGTGAACTATTTCTTGAGTATGTTACCACAAACAACATTATTTCCAAAACATGGAATAATGTCTCATAATTTCCAAATGGGCATATGAGATATATGTTTTTGGTTATAATCCACAACTTGTTCAATTTGAATCAATCACTTGGCAATTAGAAGTAATGTGCTTCTCGCCACTAACTTAGGAATCACCCTTTCTCAGCTACTTGAAGAAGACACTTTACTCTTTTAATGTTTCTCTACCTAGTTGGTTATTGTATTTTAATACATATATGTGAAAAATCATATTTTATTTTAATACCCAAGAACTATGTGAGATAACAATACTTTTATTTGATTAATATTAACTGAACGAGGAGCAGGTACTTGCTTCTTGTATTTCAGTTTTAAACTTCAACGAATTCATTTCATTATGTGATGAAAATAACCTCCTGTTAAATAACTAACCACTTTTCATTGAAGGACATGATGAAGGTGCCTTTAGATTAACATTCCATAGGCCTTTCTGCCCTATCTTTCAATATATTCTCCATAAGAATTAAAGATGGAATTATCTCCAATATTCTTATTACTTGGAAAATGTTACCTTAACGGTAATGAAGCGCTTACTCTATATGGTTCATTTGTACCTTTAAACAAAACTAGAGTAATTGGGTGTAAAAGGTATAGTAATGGGATGACATGAGAAAATATGAACTATCTTTCATTTTACACAAACTGAGTGGAACCATCACATTCAGATCTTTCTTCACTTTCTCCTCGAAAGGATCTTGGAGATAAGACTACATGCAACATCTTCAATGTCATGATGTAGAGACCATAAATAACATCATATTTTTATGATCGCATTATGAAAAAACCATCATATACATTATTCATGGGTCTCCTGTAAGCTGTTTTGCACCCTCACTTCTTATGGTGGCCTAACATGTTGGGACACAAACACCTTGAATTTCCATTATTGTAGTAATGTGTGCGAGCACCTATGCTACATTTAAGAAATTTGTGTTTGCATGGATATTAACTTATTAAAATATTTATCGCCGTTTTATTCTAGTATTTCTTGCCATTATCTACAAATGTACTTTATTATATTGTACTTTTATGTGATTACCTAATCTAACATTACTGATTATTTAATCATTAAATGTCTCCCACTATTTTTTTTGAACTCTAGTAACCCTCTGTACTAGAATTGGAATACTCTTGAGTATTCTAGTGGCAAGGATCCTTGAACATCCCTCATAGTCTACAAGCTAGGGATACGCCACTACTCAGAGGGTCCAAGGTAGGCTTTTGGATGGCCAATCGCTTTTACTTGCGGTTCCTTGATCTGTTGAGTGAAGTCCCAGCTTCAAAAATCATAAACTGATTTAATCAGCACTTGCCTCTAAATTTAAATCAAACTAGATAAGGATATATCTTTGCTACAATTTTAGTTATGTTGACCCACCAGACAAATAAGAACTCCATGGTAGTAAGAGGCACCCTCCGCTGAGGCATGAACTGGCACCTCGAACACCCGGTTTTGTTCAAACTTGAATGATGGAAGGATGTTTGTGACTTAATTTTTTTCTTTTAGGGTTTTATTGTTTCTCTCTCTCGATGAATCTAATCAATTTATATTAATCTTGTTCATCTCATTGTCATGATCACAACTAAACATTAATAAAACACACACGCCGCCTCTTTATGCATTTTATTATCTACTATTTTATGTATTTTTCCCACTGTTCTAAAATGCATAAAATAATAAAATAAATGCATAAAGGTAAACTACTAGCCCACTGGTCTTGAGCATCTAAACGACCTAAGGGCATCGTATCTAAGTAGAATCTTGACTCAAAATTCAGCTTGCCCCTTGTGGTGTATGTTTGCTTCACTTCTGGAACATTACATTGTCTTGACGAGGTCCATGTCGCGTCTTGGAGTACCGCCTCTCCAGGATGGAATCCACACGTCGCCTTGCACTGTTATACACCGCCTTATCTTGGCGCGGTCTATGTTGCTCGACGTCTTTTTCCGAAGTACAAAGGTACTCGCGCACAGGCGAGGGGAACTTGTGTACAAATGTACATCATATAAATTGGGTGTGCATGCCATTATACATTTGAACCAAAAAATTTAAGATGATGCAGAGAGTGTCCATTTAATGAATTATACACAATGTACACAGTTTAAATAATTAATTAAATAATTAATTAAAAGCAGACATTCTAGTGTCGATTCTCAAGACCAGACGAAGTGTAAAATATATTGCGGGATAAAAATTAAAATACATAAATAATTAAGAGGGATATAAAATTAAATTAAATGAATTACTTAATTAAAATAATTTAATTAATTAACGGTCCATCAATTAATTTAATTTTAATGCCAAAATTTAGTTAATTTAACTAGATTAAATTTAATAATTAAATTGAATTAATTCTATTTCGGTATTAAAATTTATTCTACTACAATTAGTATATTAATTAATTTATATTATTTAAATTAATTAATTATATTAATTGATTTAAGTTAACCTGAGGGGCTACCTACCTACTAGGAAGGCCGGGCAGTGGCCGGGTAACCTTCTCTAGAGTGCTCTCGGAGAGGAACTGAGGCGGGGGGTTTATTGAGGCTTCACTGCCTGTGCTTGTGCTAGGTGGGTTCACACGGGAATTTTTCCAGAGGCGGTGGATTTTGACTAGAGGAATCCTCTCCTGTAGAGGGCGACAACACCATATGGGTAAAGGGACGACGAATCACCCTCCTTGGGGAACACTCCAAATGGGATGAGGGAGCGGGCAGAGGCCAGGCTGGTGTAGCGGCCTGGGAGGGGGCGGTCGGACGAGCAGCAATCGGCTTGGAGGTGCAGAGGGCGGCCCGGTAGAGTCGCTACATGCACCTGGTGCAGCCCGATTGGGTCAACTGACTGAGCGCACAAGGGATCCAGGAACAGGCTGGGGTGCCATGCGGGGCGGTGCAGGAGTGAAGGTTGAGAGGGCCAGCTGCTGCAGTGCATGGGGAGAGGGGCTGGCGGACGCTGCACGACACAGGAGGTCGGGCCGGCCTGCTGCCGAGGCTGAGGAGGCACTGTGGGAGAGCACCTGGGCAGGGGCTCAGAAGGGCGGTGAGGTGGTGGGCTGTGTACTGGGGTGGGGCAAGCAACAGAGGGGAGTAGTGGACTGGGCAAGGGCCTCACCTGGGGCATTGCGCGCGGAGCACTGCAGTAGAGATGGTTGGCGATGGCCTTCTGCATCCCGAGCGGGAGGAGGGCAGCAACGCCGCACGGGAGAGGGAGAGAAGGGGATCTGCTCGGACCCCTTCAAGTTTTCTCCCTTTTTTTCTTCTATTTTCTTCACGCGGTAAGGGGTGCGCCCCCCTGTTTGTTTTTTTTGTTTGTTGTTCAAGGCTTGACCACACAGCCGACCTCCTATTTTTTATAATGGCTTCAATGTCTTGGTTCCACCAATTTACAAATTCCACACCCTTATATATATATTTTTTAATATGATTCAAGTTTCCATTTAATTTCCAAAATTCTATATATTAGCCTTTAATAATAATAATTATTATTGTTCTAATAATTATTATAATAATAATAAAATAATTATTATTTTAATAATTATAAAACAATTATTATTGTTATTAATTTATGATGATTGTTATAATAATTAAATAATAATAATTAACATCATATTTTGTGTTTTAGGAAAAACCAAAACAAGAACGATGATCGGAAATGGTTGTAAAATAATACCCGCAATCCATTCTTCAAATTTCAAATTACCATATCATGGACATTTGAAATTGGATCGGTGCACGGTTTGAACCGTTGTGACCAATTTTGAACCCTCTACTTAAATATTTATGCAAAATAATTTTCTAGGCTTATAAAATTTACGCGCTCCCTCTGATACCACTATTAGGAATCCGGGGCGTGCAGCGGAAGCTGGTGGGCTGGAGATTTTTTAATTCTCTTCGGCAGAATGACAGTACTTGTCATCGCCGACGATCTGAGCCTCAGAGAGGTCTGAGGATCTCACATAGATTATAAAGAGCACAAAACTAAAAGGAAAACATACACGTTGCATATCTGAAGCCATTGTCGACCGCTACTTGTCAACGTCGATCGTTTCACGAAGGATCCATAGCAGGATCCATCTAGATTTTCCACACGTTCCTCAATAATCTGCAAGAACTCCGATCATTGAAATCTGGGTGCATGCATGGTGATTAAATGATATCTTCGACGTCCAGACAATCACCAAATCTTCGAGCTTGCGATACGTGAGGAGAAACTTGATCTGAACTCTTGGATCAAGTGTTTCTTTCACTAAGAATCAAGATAAGAGAGAGGCTCTCAACTCTCATTTTATGCAAATGAGTGAATAGAGAATTGCACACAAAATAGAGAGATCCTCCTCTCTTATTTATAGACATGTTGATAAAATACCCAGTAGAGTTCCTCGACCCCCGTTAATATCAATGTTCTCTAAATAAATAATTATGACGAATTAAAATTGTGTCAATATTATTAATTTATTTTATCACGTACTTTTAATATATATATATATATATATATATAATATATTATGTGATAAAACTGAGCCTTTTAACTCTACTCACTTTTTCCACTTAATATTAAGAGAACCTTGAATATTAAAATAATAATCGTTCGATAATATTTTCTCATATTTACTGAACTCATAAATATATTAAATAAATTCAATCCCAAATATTTGTAACTTTAATATTAATGAATTTATTTAATTCTATTGGTGATCAACATCTTGGAGAACACTCGGACCCCATGGCGGGGCCCACTAAGTCCATATACCAATTCAAATGAATAGGAGTGGATTCTTGAATACGCTGTTGTGGGTGACCCTCTAGGCCCTTATCTCGATAGCAGTGAATAAAATTCACAGACTAAGAGCAGAGTCTAGAAACTCATCATGGCCCCTAAAGAGATAAGGATATTCATAACAACGACTACCATCCTACGAACAATGACTGTGTACTATACTCTCGTTGTCATTAGATATCTCCTAAAGCAGGACACACTGTTATGTCATCATCCTTATCATGAATTATTATTTTTTGATCTATCCAGATGGATTTTCCTTTCTACTGCATTAGAGAAAGACTTATGAAGGCAGAACCATCCTGATCAACTAGGCCTGAGATATAAAACTTCCTAAACATGGAAGCGACAAATCTTTTCTTGACCATTCAACCAACGTCATACCACTAAAGACACACCCGACACAAACTACCTCACAATGACATTACTACCATGGTTTTCTCCTTGCATCAAAGTATGCAATTAAATAATATACATTGGTAATGGTCTCATGTCAGGAGACCAATACACATGTCTGTAGAAAGGAACAACCAATGACACCCAACACATGTGGTGTTCCTATTGGCAGGTCTGTCCTCATGGTCTCACTTCTAGAGATCACCAAGTGCGAACTTCATGAGAAGAAGTCTCAATGCTTATGAGCCCCCAACACCTGATAGTCAGACATCTAATATGTCCAGTCATTATGATGTATCTAGACTATAGAACATGTATTTATGATCACTATCATTGTATCTCGAGGTTCTCATTATAGCCTGGGATCTGCTATAACCTCTTGACACGACAATTGACCTTTAGACATTACCATTTTTATCGTCGATGTAGAAAAATCTGCACTATAATGGTAAGATATCATAATACATATCTAACAGTATACATGATAGGGTAATCAAAAATACTACATAGTCGGGTCTAGGGCACCCACTATTTCAACGAAAAGAATGTTTCAAAATGGTTCATTGTTGATCATATTACCTAGTCCGTACATTTTCTTGCTATAAGAAATGATTTACCATTTGAACATTTAGCAAAACTATATATTAATGAAGTTGTAAGAATACATGGAGTACCACTATTGATTGTTTCAGATTGCGATCCTCATTATAAATCAATATTCTGGAAAATTCTCCAGAAATCCATGGATACTGAGCTTCGTTTGAGCACTGCCTACCACCTGAAAACTAATGGACAATCAGAACGGACTATTAAAACCTTATAAGAAATGTGGAGATCATTCTCAGTTTATTTTCAAGGTATGTGGGAACAATATTTACCTCTGGTAGAATTTTCCTATATCAAAAGAATCTATTCAAGTATTCAGATGGAACCATATGAAGCGTTATACAGAAAGAGATGTCACACACCAACCTGTTGGGATGATGTTGGTGAAATAAAACATGTAGGCCCAAAACTGGGGGAGGAAAGGATATAAAAGTTCTAGGTAATCCAAAAACAAATCAAAATAGCTCAAAGAAGGTAGAAGAGCAATGCCGATAACCGAAAGAAGGATTTGGAATTTTAAGTAGGATATCATTTTTTCTTGAAGGTATGTCTATGGAAGGGTGTTATACATTTTGGTGTGAAGGGAAAATTGAGTCCCAGGTACATCAGACCTTTCAAAATTATAGAAATAATTGGTGTTGTAGCTTACAATTTTCCAATGTTGCCAAGTTCTTACAATGTTCACGATGTGTTACGTGTATCACTGTTGAGAAAATATATGCCGGAACCAACACATGTACTTACCTAAGAGGAATTATAACTAGAACTTGATCTATTTTATTGCGAAGAGCTTATCAAGGTTCTTGATACAAGAGAACAAGTGTTGAGAAACTGGACGACTCGTCAGGTAAAAGTTCTATGGAGAAACCATAAGATGGAAGACGCAACGTGGGAACCTGAGGAAATTATGATGAATAACAACCGAAGTCTTTTTACATAGTAATAGTCTAGAAATTTTGAGGAAAAAATTATTTTAAATATGGGAGAATGTAACACCCCAAGCTTCTACTGTACGCTTCTCTTTGAATAATATTGTAGCGTGTGTTGTACGCAACATCAAGTTTTAACACACCACAACCATTTAAATTAGCCATTATGAATAGTAATACCCACATTTTTAAATTTTATAAATTTTATCATTCATATTGGACTTCATTTTTGGATTCGGGATATCGAAATTATCTTATGGTGAATTTTTGGAATTTTTCAGAAAAATGTCAATTTTTGATGAATAGTTAAAAACACTGAGTTATAGTATAAACCAATTTTTTGTTTAAATAATTATTTATTTTATTTAATTGTTTTTGGCCAAAATAGATACATAAAACCTATATATGTTCAATTTAATTCATTGGGGTCAGTTTATAATAATTTTAGATATACAATAATGTTATTGAAATTTTCACCGTCTTTTACCCACCTCTTAGGAGCATTGGAAAATTTACATAAAATATAATTTTACCAATTATGTGAGTTGAATTTCCAAAATATGAGAGTCACGGTTGATATCATTTAGAAAAATTTGGTTCAATAAGATGAAAATAATTTTTTGTGAATAGTAACATTTTACTTTTATTTACCACGGTTAAAAGTAAATAGGGCAATTAAGGGTAAAACTTATATTATTAACACATGACCTTATTCTATTGGATAATTATAATTAGACCAAAATATAACCTTAGTAATAATTTATGATCCTATTTGTTCCACCTGTATTAGATTAGGACACTTATTATTATTATATTTAAAGAAGAGTTAAAAGAGTTAAAATCAAAGTTTAATAAATAAATCATTTTTAATATAGGGTTTTCCATAAGATAAATTTGACTATAAATATGAATTAGAAATATATAAATATTTCATACATAATGGTATTTTATTTATATTTTTAGACATTAAATAGTATAATTTATTTATGACACAATGATGATACAGTAATTACCTAATTAATGAAATATTAAAATAATTGATATTATAAATTTCTAAATAAATGTGATTTGAGACTTTTTATGAATTTCACTATTTTTATAGGTTAATATGACATGTTTGGGATGGTTATATAAATTTTTTTGATGTAATAATTCTGTTATATATTTATCAAAAACTAAATACCATATAGTGTCAAAATTGACATAAAAGATTTTTTAAAACAAATATTATATTATTAATTGATATTGTATTCGTAAAAATATAATGTCCATCCAAAAGTCTTATATAATGTTATTTTAATATTTAATTAACCACTTGGGGTTCTCTTGGATGTATATAGTATGTTTATTAACCATATAATACAAAAATACAAAGAGACATGGTAAATGCCATATTATTTATCTAAGAGTTAAATCTAAAAGATAAAGTTAATATAGTGACCCAAACCTATCTAAAACCTATTGGATGAGTTTTTGTCGACCCATTCCCACCTTATCCTCTAAATAATCTATTTTTGAGCCATTAGAAACAGAAAATGATTTTATTATAAGATAATATTTCTAGATTTTCCTATGGTGACCCTCACCCCTCTTATAAAAGGGAACTCCTCCTTCTCTCTAATTCACACCTTCAAAACCATTTGGATTGGCCACCCTATGTAAAAATACCCTTTCAACCATCCTCCCTTTATCATAGAGGCCTTTATTTTGTCATAAAACCAACCTATGGAGCCCTTTTGTTCAAATAAAAATTAATAACCTGAAAGAGAGGTAAATATTTCATCACCTCTTTCAAGTTCATTTCTTCTTCAACTTTCTCTATCTTTGTTGTTTCCATTTTAAAATAATTAATCTAGAATATTCTATATACTTTTATGTTATTATATATATCGTACAACCAAATTCATTATTCTATCCATCCTTTGAATGACATGTCACCATACGAGCGTACGTAGGACTTACCGTCTCCACGTCGTGGTGTAATTATTATTAAATACATTATTATTTATATGGGTATAATAATGATGTTTAATTGATGTGAATAATAAATATATCAGGTTAATGATTATGTATATATTATATACCATCAAATTATATATTATTTTACTATCAAAAGAATAATATTGTATCCTATGCGTACGTACAGATTACCATGTCCACGAATGCGATGTGGTTCATTCCCCATCATATCCATTCAAGACTAGTTTTCAATACATGATAAAAAATAATTTTTAAAGAATTAATATCATAGTGAATATGAATAATATACATCCTATCCATAATAAACAATACTTACGTAAAAAATCATATAAAGGAAAACGAATTACTTAACACCTGAAATGACGCTAAAACTAAAATATTATTAACAAAGCAATATTAAAAGATTGTATATGATATCATATTAATGTATATGATTTGTTTATAATTTAATAACAATTATTTAACCATTATATTGGAGGTTAACCAACCCTTGACCAAGGAAAAGTACAAGGTAAGGGTCAATTTCACAATCGCTTCATTGTCTGAGGTTTTTTTATGTAAGTATATTCTGGGACATCTTTATCATCCACATCCATGTTTTCTAAAAATTTATTTCAAAACATTATTACTATTTACTAGACTATGGGTTAGAGTCATTTATACCCTTATTTTAATTTTTATAAAATGGTTTGCAAGGAATATTTCTGTCATTTTCAAAACATGGTACTTTATAACCTTTTAGAAAAAACAAATGTAAGACTTCATTTTTTAAACTTATACGGTGGGTGAGGCTATTTTCCGCCATTATAACAACATCAAATATTCCCTTACATTTTTATAAGAATATTTCTGAAATAATTATTTTCTTTTATAGTTTTATAAATTTTGAAAGATTTCAAAATAGAAAGAGTCATTTCTCTAAAAAAGGTATTGATTTCATCCATGTCAACATCATTTGATGGATTTTAAGATTATTTGAAGTTGATTTATTATGATAAAAAACTTCTATATTGTATTGATGGTTTCGTGATATGTTTGATTGTGGATGTGTTATTTTTATACTATTCTTGTTTAATGGATAAAGTCTTCTTAATTCGTATGCTAGTTTTAATACAAATGTATAAGTTATGTTTAATACTTTTCATATGAGTAATGCATTGGACATAGTACATGAAGGGTGGAGCCCGCTATAGCTCCTCGATGCATCGGTATGTCTAATGAGACAAATTAGTGTCTTGGCACAAGGCTTTGACAAAATCTCATTTGTAGTCTTGAAACAAGCCCTTGACTATGTGGTTATGAATGTCTGGAATTATGCAACAAACCATTTTCTTGTATTTTCAAATAGCCTATTTTTTAGGTATGTGGGATCCGTACAAAAAGGAGCCAGCTATTTACAAAAGCCCAACATCCACAAAAACCACACCCCCAAATCCCTTGCATTATGCATTCTATCATTGTTAAAGTGGATATTAATATTGAATGTGATTATTCGACTAGTAGAATATTTATTTGAGTAAGTAAATGGAATTATTTCTTTTTTATCTTTTCCATATTATTTTTATGTTCAAGTTTAAATGTCTTTTTTAGTCATATACATTTCTTTAACTATATATGCATATTTATTAATGTTTTCGCTATATTTTTATCTTTACTGAGCATTTGAGCTCACTCCTTTCAATGTTTTATTTTTCCCAGGATGAGAAGACTTATACAATGACTGAACTATACGGATAGTCTATGGGATCTCAGTGTTGTCTATAGAAACAATGTTGTTATACAATTTTATATTATGAAGTAATGTAAACCTTATGAATGTATCTAGTACTACCATAGCTACTAAACTAATTGGTCATTCATGACATGATATTTTGTGGTCATGACAATGATATGTAATAATGCACTGACCCTGGGCTTCTGGGGTCGGGTCGTTACAATTAGTATCATAGGAATTTTAGTACAATCATAGGAAACTAGATTATGATAAACAATTATTAGAACACAGAGCCCTAAGAATGAAATTGAGGATTAGTATAGAATAACTTCCTAGAATTTTGGTATTGTAGAGATTTTGTGAGTTTTCCAAGAAATACATCCCTGTCTGGAAACGAGCAGGTAGAGGCATCTCTGGCAAAAATGTACCTATGGGTAAAACCTAAAAACACCACTTTTATCTACACTCAAACAATAACTGGTTCACGACAATAGGCCTTGCTACTCTCTTGGTTACAACACTCTCAGTGGATATGATTAGGATAATTCTCATTTCCTTTACAAACCATTACGAAGGGTTTATGAGTATATAATTCCTCAAAGAAAACATTTTTTATGATTATGTATTATAACCATAAAATGTTCAATTTATGTTAACTTTTTTAAAAGTATGGAATTATATATTTCGATTCATAAAATAATCTAGTATATGCCATTGTTTATAAATGGTGGCTAGATTAAGGAATGGTAACTGTATCAATTCACGCACTCCATATAGGTATTTCCCTCATACTCAAGATAATTATAGTGGAGGTTGTGATACAACTGGTGTTGAGCATCTTATCACTATACTAGGACAACTCACTTAGGTTATGAATAATTACCTTTCCCGTATGGAGAACCCTGATCCACAATGTGGAGGTTCAATGATAGATCGATTCATGAGGAAACAACCACAAACATTCAATGGGCGTACAAATCCATTTGTAGTTGAGCAACAGATACATTCCTTAGAGAAAATATTCCATGCCATGGGGAGTAATGAAAGGGATAAAGTTGTCATGGCAGTTTACCACCTCACTGGAGATGCTGATCAATGGGGGTCATTGATTCAAAAGACAAAGGATGATTATGAGGTATCAAATATGGAATGGAGTGAGTTTAATGAGATTTACACAGAAAAATACTTTTTTATTGACAATCGAGTGGATATGGAATTCCATTTTATATGTTTGAGGAAAAATGAGAATGAGAATGTCGAAAAGTATGAATCTAACTTTACAAGGTTAGCGATGCATGCTGCAAATTATATACACAATGCAAGAAGTAGGAATAATCGATTCTTCGATGGGTTAAAATCATTTATCCATTTAGCATTAGTCTTATAATCATTCTCTTCATATGAAGATAATGCCTCATGTTCTATGAAGATAATAAATGAATTCCCTATGTCTTACGACTTTAAATTAATGCAAGAGAAGAAGAGATCTTATGACCACTCTATAAATGGAAATAAGGGGATGAAGGGAAAAGATAAATATCCATCCGACATTAAATGTGGGAAGAAACACTACGGAACTTTCCTGAAGGGAATGAGAGTCTGATACAAGTGTGGTGAGAAACCCACCATGCTCGTGATTTCAAGGGGAAGAAAGAGGATGTCGATGTTGAATGCTACAATTGTAGAGAATGAGGGAATTATGCGAATGAATATCCTAAACATTAGGGGAACATGCCTAAGAAAAGGCCAAGGGATCAAGGCCAAGGTTATGCTACCACTACTCCTGAGGTTCATGCTCCGAAAGACGTGGTGGGAGGAAATTTAATGGTTTACTCTAGTTTAGAAAATGCTCTATTTGATTCTGGAAGATCTCATAATTTAATATATTTCCAGTTTGCTATGAAAATTAGATATTTCCAATTTGATTTAATAAGGGAGTTGTCAGTAAAAACTCCTAAGGGATATATCATCATAAGAATTTTTTGTGAATCAGTTCCCATTAGAGAATATAAATATTCTTTATCTACTAATATCATCGTCATATACGAGATTGAATTTTATATAATCCATTGTATGGATTGGATTTCGGAGCATGATGAAAATATTTATAGTAAGAATAAGGAGGTTACAATTTTGGATGATGATGATAATGAACATATTATCCTTAGTGAAGAATTATCACCACCTAATTCTTATCTAGATCCACCTATAGTAGCTCAACTAAATTCAATTATTGGGGAGGAAGAGAATGAAAAAACTGTGGGTATGGAAAAGAATGTTACAATAGAGGATGTACCTATTATGCAAGAGTATGTTGATTTATTTCTAAAGGATTTACCTGAACATCCTCCAGAATGAGAAATTGAGTATTCCATTGATTTAATTCCTATTTCAAGGCCCATATAGAAGACCCCTAATAGAATGGCCCCTGTGGAATTAGTGGAAATAAAGAAACACCTAGAGGAATAAATAAGGGATTTATTATCCCTAGTGTTTTACCATGGGGTGCCCCTGTCCTTTTTGTTAATAAAAAAATCGATCTATGAGGTTGTGCATTGATTACAGGGAGTTCAATGTTATTACAATAAAGAAAAACTATCCCCTACCTCGCATTGATGATTTATTTGACCAACTACATGGAGGTCAATACTTTTAAAAGATTGACCTTCGATCTAGATACCATCAGTTGTGCATGAAGAAAGAAGACATTCTAAAGGAAACATTTTGAACAAGGTACGTGCATTACAAGTTTACCGTAATGCCTTTTGAATTGAAAATTTCAACCTCTATATTCATGGATCTAATGAATAGGTTTTTCAAGGAATATCTTGATGACTTTCTAGTGGTATTTATTGATGATATCTTTTTAAACTTCAAATCTATGAAGATAGTGAAAATTACTTTTTCATTATCTTGAATACACTTAGAAGACCTGAATTATATGGGATGTTTAGTAAGTGTGAATTCTGGATTCAGGAGATTTATTTTCTTGGCCATATTGTCTCTAAGTATGGAATCTTTATTGATCCTTCTAAGACCACTCCAATCCAAGAATAGCCCGCATTGGCAAGTATAACTGAGTTATGTAGTTTTATTGGTTAGCAGGTTATTATAGGCGTTTGTTTAGAATTTTGACCGATTGGCTAACCCATTTACCATGATCACACGTAAAGGGGTTAAATTTGTTTGGAAAAAAGATTGTGAAGAATGTTTTTGTGAACCAAAGAGAATATTAGTCAATTATCCTATCTTGACTCTACCATCAGGGAATGACGAGTTTGTTATTTATAGTGATGCATCGATGAAAGGACATGGTTGTGTCCTTATGTAGAATGATAGTGTTCTTTACAATGCAACATGACATCTAAAAATACATGAGAAAAACTATCCAACTCATGATCTTGAGTTATAATCTGTAATATTTTCTTTAAATATATGGAGAAACTATCTCTATGGTGAAAAATGTGAGATTTATACTGATCTCAAGAGTTTGAAGTATATTTTCTCAGAGAACGAACTCAACATGAGGCTAAGGAGATGGCTTAAACTACTATTGGATCATTATTTCACTATACACTACCACCCTGGGAAGGAAAATAAGGTTTCAGATGCTTTGAGTTGAAAGGATCATGTAGTTTTGAACCAGGTGAGAGTTGAAAGGGATCCCATTTTCATGGATCTAGTAAAGATGGATATGGGAATAACCATTGAAGGTGAAACATAAAAAATTATTCAAATGGATTCCAAACAATATTTACTAGAATGGATAAAGAGTTCTCAGAATGGTGATAAAGTGTTTCAAATGAAGACTAAAGCTGTGAATGATTGGAGATTGAGTGACTGTGTATGAAGATGGAATTTTGAAATTTGGGAAGTGACTTTGTGTTCCCGATATACCTGATCGAAAAAGGGAATTGTGGGATAATTCTCTTAGTTTCAATTTGTCTATACAACTTGGTAGCACTATTATGTGTAGAAAATTGAAGGAACATTTTTGGTGGGACAAAATAAAGAGGGATATTGTTGATTTTGTGTAAGGTTGTATGGTTTGTCACCATCTGAAAGAAGGAAGGAAAAATCTTGGAGGAGTTTTGGAACAGATTCCCATACCGGAGTGGAAATTTGATAATATTATGATGGAATTTTGTAATGAACAAAAGTTTTTAATGGAAATTCACTTCTAATAAATATGTCATAAAAAACACGAAAACACAAAATAATAAACTACTATGTGATAAGTAACCTTTAAACCTAAGTTTTTTACTCCTATGTGTGGAATTTTGAAAATCTGACATATACGGTTGTGTTCAAGATGATTTTTAGAGTATAATGAAACAAAAATAATTTTTGGTGAATAGTAACGTACCCTTAGGAATATTAACATACCCTTAGGAATAGTAACATACCCTTATGAATAGAAATATGACCCTTATTAATAGTAAATCATCCAACATAAGAGTAACATTACCTATGAATAATACAATAAAATTTAGACATCTTAGAAAGTGACAATTCGAACTTAGTAAATGTTTTGGTATTTTGGTAAGTCATAAATAATTAATTTTAATTTATTAATTAATTAATATGAATATTTATTTACCTATAATGTATTCATCAATTTTTATTCCATTTTTATAGTATTTAGATAATTTTATAAGACCCTACGTAATTTTTCAAAGCTCTATAAAATCAGTTTTAATCTTAAAAACTGTTTTTAAGTAAATTATGATTTAGTTAAATATCAAATTAATAATATTAAGAAAATTATTTTTCAAAAATGGAATTCATTTTTAAATTCTAAATGTTGAAAATGTTTGGGGTTAATTTTTGGTATTTTTCTGAGATACTTGAATTTATGGTGAATAATAAAATACATTAATTTACTGAATAAATGCATTATAATTAAATCTCACTATTCCTAACATCACAAGTGATGTATGCACCGAAATCTCGAAATCACATGAATTATTTACTGTTCTTGGTCATTCAAGACTCACTATTCCTTGACATAGGGGAAATTAATAAACTAAATAATTTTATATTAAGGAAACCCCTCTCCCCTCCATTATAAAAGCCACCCTTCACACCCTCATTTCCTCACACCTCTCAAGCTCCAAGCCTTCTCCAAACTCTGCCAAAACACCTTAACTAGAACCTCCACCACGTCCAATATCTGATGGTATCATCAAAAGACCAAGATTATTCCCTTAAGGAGGTTCTCAATAATAGGATTCAAGAGGTAATTTCCCTCCCTCTTCTCCTTTCATTTTCTTTCAAGTTCAAGTTCATTTCATGATCCCTCCCCACCTATATTCATCTTAATTGTATTTTAACTCCATTATTATAATAATACTGTAATTTTATGATTCTAATGGGATATTATATCATCCAAACCCCTTTCCCTCTTCCTTTTATTTTATTAAAGAGAACGTTGTTCATGAGGTGTTAATTTGTCACCTTCAAAACGACATGCCCTCTTCATCCATTTCTACCTTCATCTCTGGTCATGAAATCATTTTTATGGTGGAAACAGAATATTTTATATGTATTATGTTCTATTTAAAGTTCTGGAAATAACCTATGGACATATTACTAATTTATAAGTTAAAACAAGTTCAATGTGATCCAAAAACCACCCAAATTGACCCAAATAACCATCATTTAATTCTTATATAATGATTCATCCACATGTATATAATGTAATTCATTATAAAATAATTCAAGCTCCTATAATATCATTAATGACATTTAATTTAATTTCTGGATGTTTACTCATGTTCTACCCAAAAGTCAATTTAAGAATACAAGTGAACCACCCCAGAAAAACCATAAAAACGAACATCCCCGAACAATGTTTTTAAACTCTATAAGTCATCCAAAGGAACATAATATGACATAATGAAACCATAATTAACCATATTAATTTTAACATGGTTCTGGATTTCTAATTAATGAATATAATGTCATTATACAAGACATTAAATAAAAGGAAGCATTCAGGTACAAGGTAAGGGGAAATCTCAAACCCAGTTTTCTTCCTTCAGGTTCTCCCTCTTTCACCTCATTTTTTATATGGTTACTCCTCAAAGATCATTTGATCATCATTGCATTTACGTTTCTGTGATATAAATGTTTTTTGATTATGTTTATGTCTATAAAAATGTTTTCTGAAATAACTCTTCACTTAAAAACTCAACTTTTACCACTAATTCAAGGTTGATATTTCATATATCAAGAATATTGTTCCCTCTTTCTATTGGAAACCCAATGTTTATGATTGTGTTAGTATGAGATGAAAACCATTCCTTTTCATGGATTATTTATGTTCATTTATGTTATATGTTCATTGTGGCAAGCATGATAAATAATAATGTTATGATGTGACAGGTGCGCCCAGAATTATATAGAACAATATGAATGTTTAACTGTGACGGGTGCGCCCGAAATTATATAGCGCTCCAATCAATTGGGTAATGTGATGAATCTCATGAGTAAATATGGAATGATGTGTGAACAATATTCTATCTTGGTTCACAAGTATGTGTGGTAGTTAACTACTAAGACATGATGTTTCATTTTTATGCATTGCCACATTTCAAGTCTTTTATTTATGCTCCTCTCATGTTCATGATCTTTTTCCTATGTCATGATTATACTCACCCCATGATATATTGTTCATATATATGCTCTTATTGGTATTTTAGCTCACCCATTTTGATGTATATTCTCAGGAGGCTACATGTACTAAGGAGAGGACAAGTGCCAACAAGAAGCTACAGAAGAAGAAATTAAATGAATGTTTATTCTTGATGTTGTATTTGTTATGCATGGTATTAGTTTTCCCAAAACACTAATCCATTGGATCCTCTATGTGTAATTCTATAATGTTGTTTATCATTAAATTGATATAATAGTAAAGTAAGAAAAGGTTGGGTCGTTACATTTGGTATCAGAGGAGGAACTCAGTCTTAAGTGTGGTGCACTGCCTAGGTTGAGATGTAGGGCCCACAACAAGGGTGTTATTCTCTAAAGGGGAGGGGTCATTGTAACGTCCCTAAATGATACAGGGTTAAATGACTAAATGATATGACTCATGTCAACAAGGTGCACCTTCCTTTTTGGGGGCCAACCTGATTAGAACTCCATAGTTAAGCATGCTTGGCCTGGAGCAGTGATCAGGATGGGTGACCTTCTGAGAAGTTTCCTAGGGTGTGTGTGAGTGAGGAAAAAGAATACTATAAAATTTGTTTTGGCTTGTGGGGACTATCATTAGTCAGATGACCCATTCAAGAATGATGGTGGACCCTTGTGTGGGGACCACATGTTTGTGGGGGCAACTAGTGGTACCTGGTGGGCTAGGACCCGACGACCATGTTAAGGCGAGGTGGTTGTGCTGTCACCAGGACCCAGTTGTTACATTTGGTATCAGAGGAAAGGTTTAGTTAATTTGGGAATTAGGATTAGTTAACCCTATAGAAAACTTATAGTTTGATATGAAGTACAAATATGCACACAATAACATATTCCTAGGGATCCCATATGTTATGTTTTTGGTATAATTGTTTAAATGAATAAGTTATTCATGACTTGTTTACTTATGTTTTGATCTAACCTTTTCTATTTTAGAAAATGGTGGGAACTAGGAGAAATCAGGCTAACAACTCATGTGAGGGCCAATGCAACAATTGCCCGAACGACATCCCCAATGATTTGGGAGGTGGAGTTCAAAAATTCATGGAGATTCTTACCCAATTATCTCAGGTTATGAATAATATCCATAATAATGGGGAACATCATCCTCCACCAAAGAGGAAGAAAATGGCAATCAAATGTTTTATGCGGCAATGACCACCGACGTTTTGTGGATCTTCCAATCCACTAGTTGTGGAACAGTGGGTCAACTCCATGGAGAAGATCTTTTCTGTGTTTCCCTGTTCTGAGACGGAGAAGGTGACTCTTACCATTTATCATCTAGATGTAGAAGCTGATCAATGTTGGGCTTTGATTAAGAACACCAAGCCAAGCGAGGAAATTGAAGAGATATAATGGGATGACTGTAAGATAATGTTTCTTAATTAGTATTTCCAACGAACTCTTCACACGAAGATGGAGAGAGAATTCATAGAGATCATGAAAAAAGAAGGAGAATCTGTCACTACCTATGAAGCGAATTTCACAAGGCTTTCAAGGTACGCTTCGGGTTTAGTTATCAACAATGCTAGAAAAATTGATAGATTATTTAGTGGATTAAAACCACACCTTCGAAATACTATTTCAATTTGAGGCTTTAGGAGTTATGAATCAGTTGTTCGGTGTGCTCTAAAAGTGGATATGGAGTTTGGAGAATGGTCTCATAGATGTGGTTATAAGGAAAGGAAGATGGAGTTTCAAGCTGGTGGATCAAATGATAAAGGTGGGAAGACAAATCAATGACCCACATGCCAAAGAATGTGGGAAGTTGCGCCATGGGAACTACCTCAAATGGATGGGGAAATACTTTATGTGTGGGAAAGAAGGACACCATGCTCAAGAGTGTCGAAAAGACACGGAAAAAAGGAGAATGTAGTCGATGAAAGTAGATAACCACCCACAGTTTAATGCTACAACTGTAGGGAGCTAGGGCACTATGCAAACCAGTGCACTAAACCTCGAGTTCTTGAGGGTAATCAATGTTAGTAGCCACCAAAGGCAAAGGAACAAGGGAAAGCATTTTCCAACACTACTGCGGAGGTGAAGCATGATAATGAAGCCATACAAGGTAAACTTCTTATTCACTCAAGAATCAAAAAAGTATTATTTGATTACGGTTCTACGAATTCCTTTATATCGTGCAATTTTGCTAGAACTATAGAATCGATGCGCAAAATCCTTGAAGTAGAGATATATGTAAAAACACCAATTGGTGAAATCATTGAAAACCAAGTGTTTGACTCTTCTTCTGTTGGCGTATGTGGGAATATTCTTCCTGCAAATATCATAATAAATCCATTGGTTGAATTCGATGCTATAATGGGAATGGATTGGCTCTCGTTATATAGAGTGCATATCAGCTATCGGGAAAAAGAAATAAATTTTCATATTCCGAACCATCCCATGCTCCTCTACAAATTCAAGGAAGATCATGAATCTGCTTTGAAAAATCCTTCAATGGTGTGGGTTTTTATTCCCTATAAATAAGCATACCTTTCTCAAATGGTTGAGTTGAAGGAAAGTTCCAACCTTGAGGAAATGCCCATCGTGAGGGAATACAACGATGTATTTCCCGAAGAGTTACCCCAAATTCCCCAGGATTGTGAGGTAGAGTTCTCAATTGAACTCATACATGGAGATACTCTTATCTCAAAGTGTCTGTATAGGATGGCTCCTATCGAACTAGAGGAGTTAAAGAAGCAGCTACAAGTGCATCTAAAAAAAGGGTTCTTATGCCCTAGTGCATCACCTTGTGGTGCTCCAGTGCTCTTTGTGAAGAATAATGATGGAACAATGCAGGTTTGTATCGATTATTGGGAACTCAACAAGATCACCACAGAGAACAAGTATCCACTCCCAAGGATTGATGACTTTTTTGACCAGTTAAGAGGATCTCAATACTTCTGAAAGGTGGATCTTCATTTCGGATATCATTATGTAAAGGTAAAAAAGGAAGATATTCAAGAGACTACCTTCCGTACAAGGTATGGGCCCTATGAGTTTTTAGTGTTGGCCTTTGGACATACTAATGCCCCTACAATATTCATGGATTTGATGAATAGAGTCTTTAGACATTACCTTGACAAATTTGTGGTAGTGTTTGTCGATTGTATTCTCATCTACTCCAAGAGCAAGGAGGAACATGAAGAACATCTAAGACTTGTGTTGGAGACATTGAGAATGCTGAAGTTATACACCAAGTTTAGAAAGTGTGACTTTTTGATGAATCAAGTCATGTTCTTGGGACATGTGATCATAAGTGAGGGAATTTCTGTGGATCCTTCAAAAACAAAGGCAAATGAGGAATGTACTAGGCCCTCTAGTGTCATAGAAATCCATAGATTTTTTTATTATGCAGGTACTTCTGACATTTTGTGAGAAAATTCTCACGATTGTCAAGACCACTAAATAAGTTAACAAGGAAAGGGGTAAAGTATGTCTAGATGGAAGAATGCGAGGGAAGCTTCAAGGAGCTAAAGAGATGGCTGATCACTGCACCTGTACTCAAACTAAGAAAAAGTGGAGAATGTTTTGTGATAAACGATGATGCTTTAAAGAAAGGCTTGGGTTGTGTACTCATTCAAAATGATAATGTGATATCCTAGGCCTCATAATAGTTGAAGGTCCATGAGAAGAACTACCCGACGCATGATCTAGAGCTGGCAGCCATGATTTTTGCCTTGAAAATCTGGCGGCACTACCATTATGGTGTGAAGTGTGACATATACACAGACCATAAGATCCTAAATTAAATCTTCAAACAAAAGAATCTCAACATTCGTCAAAGGAGATGGTTAGAGATAATCAAGGATTATGATTGCTCTATTCACTATCATCCTGGATAGGTGAACAAGGTAGCTGATGCTCTAAGAAGAAAATAACCTGCTACTATATCCATGTTGTGGATTGAGAAAGACCCTATCTTCATGGATATGCAAAGGATGGATTTTGGAATCATAAGGGCAGGGGATACATCCTACCTTGCCCAAATGATTGTGCAACCATCCATCCAAGAAAATATTAAGGAATCACAAAGGGATGATGTGGAGATACAAAATAGGGTGAATGCAATAAAGGAAGGGCAGATGCAAGAGTTCCATATCGATGATGATGGTGTGATTTGGGTTGGAATGCGGCTTTCTGTGCCTTCGTCACCTGAGATAGAGAAGGATCTATTGGATAATGAAAATAGATCAACATTCTCTATCCATCCTGGAAGTACCATGATGTATCGTGATCTCCGAGAAAACTTCCGGTGGGATAAAATGAATAAGGATATTGAGGAATATATATCAAGGTGCTTGGTATGTCAGCAAGTTAATGCTGAGCGACAAAATTCCAATGGTATGATGAAGCCATTACCTATACCCGTGTGGAAGTGGGAAAATGTTACTATGGACTTTGTCATGGGTCTCCCGAAGACGTCAATGGGAAATAATGTGATATGGGTTGTGGTTGATCGACTCACCAAGACTCCCATTTTATCGCTATTCGGGAAGACCTCTCTCTTGAACAAAATTCAAAGATATATGTGAAGGAAGTTGTGAGACTGCATGTTGTTCCACTCTCAATTTTCTTTGACCGTGATCCAAGGTTCACATCTAAATTTTGGAGGAGCCTTCAACATGATTTAAGTACTGAATTTAATTTTAGCACTTCATATCACCCCCAAAATGATTGCTAGACTGAAAGAGATATTCAGATCCTTGAAGATATGATAAGATCCTGATCTCTAAAATTAAAAGGTGGATGGGATCAGAATATCCCATTAGTTGTGTTCTCATACAACAATAGCTTCCACTCGAGTATTCAGATGGATCCGTAGGAAGCTCTTTATGGGAAGTGATGTAGAACTCCAACCTATTGGGATGAATTTGGAGAAAGAAAGATACTTGGGCCCAATCTGGTTCAATAGATGACAGAGAAGGTTCAAGTCATCTAGAAACACATCAAAGATTCTCAGAGTTGGAAAAAGAGCTATGCTGACAACCGTCGAAGGGAATTAGAGTTTGACGTAGGAGATAATGTCTTCCTTCAAACATCTCCAGGGAAGGGAGTCATGCGATTTGAGAAGAAAGGGAAGCTAAGCCCAAAGTATATTGTACCCTTTGAGATCCTTGACTGCATAGGATCCGTGGCCTATTGTCTAGCACTTCCACTAAATATGAAAAAATTTCATGATGTGTTTCATGTATCACTACTGAGGAAGTACCTACCAGACCACTCACATGTACTAAACTCATAGGTAGTGCAGCCAGAAGAAGATATCTCCTATGAGGAGAAGCAAGTAAAGATTCTGGATGAACGTGATATGGTTATATGATACAAGAAAACCCATCTTTTCCAAGTGTTATGGAGGAACCATAAGTTTTAGGAAGAAACTTGGGAACTGGAAGAGGCAATGAAGGAGAAGTACCCTCACCTGTTTGTGTAAAGTAATATTTTGGGGGCGAAATTTCTTAATGGGGGAGGAATGTAATGACCCAAAGTTTTTTAATTGAAATTACCTTCTTATTAATATGTCATAAAATAACATGAAAACCCAAAATAATAAAATAATAGGTGATAAGTGACCTTTAAACATAAGTTTGTCACTCCTATGTTTGGAAATTTGAAAATTTGACATTCACGGTTGTGATCAAGACGATTTTTGGAGTCTAATGAAACAAAAATAATTTTTGGTGAATAGTAACGTACCATTAGGAATAGTAACATACCCATATGAATAGTATTATGACCCTTATTAATAGTAAATCATCCATCATAAGATTAACATTACCTATGAATAATAAAATAAAATTTAGACATCTTAGAAAGTGACAATTTGACCTTAGTAAACATTGTGGTATTTTTGTAAGTAATAAATAAATAAATATAATTAATTAATTAATTTAAATTAATATTTATTTTCCCTAAAATGTATTCATAAATTATTTAATCCTTTTCTTATAGTTTTTAGATAATTTTATTAGACCCTGCGTAACTTTTGAAAGCACTATGAAATCAGTTTTAATCAAAAAAACTGTTTTTTTAAGTAAATTTTGATTTTAATTAAATATTAAATTAATAATATTTAGAAAATTATTTTTTAAAAATGGAATTAATTTGTGGATTATAAAAATCAGAAAATGGTTGGGGTAAATTTTTAGGATTTTTCTGAGATACTTGAATTTTTGGTGAATAGTAAAATACATTAATTTACGGAATAAATTCATTATAATTAAATCCCACTATTACTGACATCACAAGTGATGTAAGCACCAAAATCACGAAATCACATGCCTTATTTATAGTTCTTGGTCATTCAAGTCTCACTATTCCTTGTCTTAGGGGAAATTAATAAACTAATGAGTTTTATATTAAGGAAACCCCTCTCCCCTCCACTATAAAAGCCACCCTTCACACCCTCATTTACACACACCTCTCAAGATCAAAGACTTCTCCAAAATCTGCCCAAACACCTTAACTATACCCTCCCCCACGTCCATGATCTGCTGGTATCATCAAAAGAACATGCTTAGGCCCTTAAGGAGATTCTCAAGAGAAGGATTCAAGAGGTAATTTCCCCCCCTCTTCTCCTTTAATTTCCTTTCAAGTTCATGTTCATTTCTTTATCCCTCCCCACCTATATTCTTCTTAATTGTATTGTAACTCTAGTATTATACTTATACTGTAATTTTATGATTCTAAGGGGATATTATATCATCCAACCCCATTTCCCACTAACTTTTTTTATTAAAGAGAACGTTGTTCATGAGGTGTTAATTTATCACCTTCAAAAATGACATGCTCTCTTCATCCATTTCTACCTTCAGATCTGGACATGAAACCATTTTTATTGTGGAACCAGAATATTTTATATTTATTATGTTCTATTTAAAGTTATGGAAATGACCTATGGAAACATTACTAAGTGATAAGTTAAAACAAGTTCATTGTGATCAAAAAACCGCCCAAATTGACCCAAATAACTATCATTTATTTCTTATATAATGATTCATCCACATGGATCTAATGTAATTTATTATAAAATCATTCAAGATCCTGTAATATCATTAATGAAATGTAATTTAATTTCTCGATGTTTACTCATGTTCTTCCTAAAATTCAATTTAAGAATACAAGTGAACCACCCAAGAAGAACGATAAAAACAAACATCCCCGAACAATGTTTTTAAACACTATAAGTCATCCAAAGGAACATAATATGACATAATGAAACCAGAATGAACCCTATTAATGTAAAAATGGTTCTGGATTTCTAATAAATGAATATAATGTCATTATAAAAGACATTAAATAGAAAGAAGCATTGAGGTACAAGTTAAGGGGAAATCTCAAACCCAATTTTCTTCCTTTAGGTTCTCCCTCTTTCACCCCATTTTTGATATGGTTACTCCTCAAAGATCATTTTTTCATCATTTCCATTAATTTTCGGTGATATACATGTATTATAATGATTTTTTATGTCAATCAAAATGTTTTCTGAAAGAACTCTTCACTTAAGAACTCAACTTTTACCTCTCATTAAAGGTTGATAGTTCTTATATCAAAAATGTTGTTCCCTCTTTCTTTTGGGAGCCCAATGTTTATGATTGTGTTCTTATGAGATTAAACACATTCCTTTTCATGGGTTAGTTATGTTCATTTATGTGTTATGATCATTTTGTAATGCATGATAAATGATAATGTTATGATGTGAGGGGTGCGCACAGAATATTATAGCACAATATGAATGATTAAATGTGATGGGTGCACCCAGAATTATATATTTCTACAATGCATTGGGTAATGTGATGAATCTCATGAGTAAATATGAAATGATGTGTGAACAATATTCTAGCTTGGTTCACAAGTATGTGTGGTAGTTAACCACAAAGACATGATGTTTCATTCTTATGCATTGCCACATTTCAAGACTTTTATTCATGCTCCTCTCATGTTCATGATCATTTTCCTAGGTCATGATTATGCTCACCACATGATATATTGTTCTTATATATCCTATTACTAGGATTTTAGCTTACCCTTTTTGATGTATATCCTCAGGTGGATACATGTATAAGGAGAGGATAAGTGCCAATAAGAAGCTATAGAAGAAGAAATTAAATGAATGTTTATGCTTGATGTTGTATTTGTTATGCATGGTCCTAGTTTTCCCATGGAACTAAACCTTTAGATAATCTATTTTTAATTATATTATGTTGTTTATCATTAAAATGATGTAATAGTAATGTATGAAAAGGATTGGTCATTTTAACGTTGTCAAGGGACTACCAAAGTCTCCTAAAAAGAACGATGCAATATGGGTTATTATTGATCATCTTACCAAGTCAGCACATTTTCTTGCTGTAAGAGAAGATTTAACACTTGAATATTTATAAAAACTATATATTAATGAATTTGTAAGACTTCATGGAGTACCACTATTGATTGATTCTGACTGTGATCCACATTTTACAACATGATTCTGGAAAAGTCTTCAAAAAGCTCAGGATACTAAACTTCATTTGAGCACTGCCTACCACCCCCAAACTGATGTACAATTAGAACAGACTATTCAAACCTTAGAAGACATGTTAATATGATTGTCACATGACTTTCAAAGTATGTTGGATCAATATTTACCTCTGTTAGAGTTTACCTATAATAATATCTTCCATTCAATTATTTATATGGCACCATATAAGGTGTTATATAGAAAGAGATGTCTCACACCAACCTGTTGGGATTATGTTGGTTAAAGAAAACTCATAGTCCCAGAACTGGTTGAGGAAATGATGGAAAAGCTGAAGGTAATCCAAAACCACATCAAATAAGCTCAAAGTAGGAAGAAGAGATATGACATTAACTGAAGGAAGGATTTGTAACTTCAGGTTGGAGATTATGTTTTCATGAAGGTATCTCCATGGAAGGGTGTTATATATTTCAGTAATATGGGAAAATTGAGTCCTAAGTACATCATACCTTTCAAAATTCTAGAATGAATTGGGGTTGTAGCTTACAATTTGGAAATGCCGCCAAGTCTCTCCAAATTTCACAATGTGTTCTGTGTATAACTATTGAGAAAATACATGCCTGACCCAACACAAGTACTTACCTATGTGGAATTAGAACTGGAACCCGGTCTTTCTTATTGCAAAGATCCTGTCAAGGTTCTTAATACAAGAGAACAAGTGTTGAGAAACCAGATGACTCGTCTATTAAAAGTTCTATGGAGAAACCATAAGATGGAAGAGGCAACGTGGGAACCCAAGGAACTTATGAGGAAGAACCACCTGATTATTTTTACACAATAATACTCTAAAAATTTTGATTACGAAATTATTTGAAGCAGGGGAGAATGTAACACCACAAGCTTCTACGGTAGGATTCTCTTTGAATAATACAGTAGCATGTGTTGTACACAACTTCATGTTCTAACACACCACATCCAATCAAAATAGTCGTTAAGAATAGTAATACCCACTTTTTAGAAATTTTATAAATTTTAACATTCAAAATTGACCTCATTTTTGGATTCAAAATATTGAAATTATCTTAAGGTGAATTTTTGGTATTTTTCTAAAAACATTAAATTTTATGATGAATTGTGAAAAACATTAAGTTATAGTTTAAAACTGATTTTTTATTTAAATAATTAGTTATTTAATTTAAATTTATTTTCGGTCAAAATAGATACATAATATCTATATATGTTCAATATAATTCATTTGTGTCATTTTTTAATAATTTAAGATATATTAAAATTTTATTGAACTTTTCACCATCATTTACCCACCTCCTAGGATCATTTGAAAAATTACATAAAACATAATTTTACCACTTATGTGAGTTAAATTTAAAAAATCTGGGAGACACAGATGATATCAGTAAGAAAACTGTGGTTCAATAAGATGAAAATAATTTTTTTGTGATTAGTAACTCTTTACTTTTTTTACCACAGTTAAAAGTAAATAGGGTAATTAAGGGTAAAAATGATATTATTAACACATGTCCTAATTCTATTGGATAAGTATAATTCGGCCAAAACATCCTTAGGAATAAAATATGAACCTATTTGGTCCACTTGGATTACATTAGGAGACTTATTATTGTTACATTTAAGGAAGAGATAAATGAGTTAAAACCTAGTTTAATAACTAAAACATTTTAAATATAGGTTTATACAATAGATAAATTAGTCTCTAAATTTTAATTAGAAAGATAAAAATATTTCATACATAATGGTATTTTATTTATATTTTTTAGACATTTAATAATTTAATTTATTTATGACACAATGATGATGTAGTAATTACCTAATTAATGAAATATTAAAATAATTGATATTATAAATAAAAAAATAAATGTAATTTGGGCCTTTTTATAAATTAAAAAAAAATTCTAGGTTGATATTTCATGTTAGGGTTGGTTAGATAAATTTTTTTTGAAGTAATAATGCTGTTATAAATTTAGAAAAATAGAAATACACAATATTGTCAAAATTGGCTAAAATGAGTTTTTAAAAAAATATTATATTATTAATTGATATTATATTTATAAAAATTTAATGTTTGGCCAAAAGCCTTATATAATGATAGGTGTATCATTAATGAACTACTTAGGGTTCGTTTGGATGTATATAGTAGGTTTATTAACTAAAAAATATAAAAATACAAAGAGACATGGAAATATCAAACTATTTAACTAAGAGTTAAATCTATAAGATAAAGATAATATAGTGACCCAAACCTGTCTAAAACCTATTTGTTGAGTGTTTTTCGACCCATATACACATTAGCCTTTAAATAGTCCATTTTGGATCCATTTTATATTATTTTATTATAAAATAATATTTCTAGATTTTCCTAAGATGCCCCTTACCCCTCTTATAAAAGGTCACCCCCCATATCTATAATTCACACCTTAAGAGCCATTTGGATCTACCAAAATCTACCCAAATACCCTCTCAGCAGTCATCCCTTCATCCTAGAGGACTTTTTTAGTAATAAAATTTAGTGATCCAAAGCTTGATGTACAAGGACATTACATTACTTTTGCGGAATACTTAATACATATCAGAAACAGACACACAAGGACTGTAATAGTTTAGTGTTTATGGAAGCTTGGAATATAAACTTCTAATCATGTTGAAATATCTTCAATAACTACCATAAATATCTTCTCCTTTTTTTTCCTTACATAAAACCATTCTTTATTTCCTGGGGCAAATAAAACATAAAAAGGGTGAGCTCAAATGCTCAGTAAGGGCAAACATAGATAACATAAAAAAATCTATAAACATTTGGAAGAAAAAAACTGAACATGAAATTTAAACATCAAAATCTTGAGCAAAAACATAAATCGTGGAAGTACGTAAGGCATATATCATAATAGAACATCAACCATGATAAAATATAATGGGAATAAAACATGTAATTGTGGTAACCATTCAGCACATGTTATGATTTCGATAGTAGCCAAGGCATTGCTACCAAGACCATTTTAGTGGAAAAAGTCCATTTCTAAATCGAGTTCACTCCTTGTTTCAGTCCTGTAACACTGAACCATATTAACATACCATTCTAGCCATGTCTATCTCATGAGATATAAATCTTTACCCAATGCATTGGCGGGATATATAGGTCCCACACATCTCATAATGAAATCATTCTTACTTGTGCCACAACATAAACATAAATCATTCATCATAACCCAAATAATAAAATGGGTTTCATAAACATCATCCCATCATCACATAACCAATATAAAAAAATAGATATTTCATCATAATAAAAGTGAAACCATGTAAATCATAGATAAATTATACTTGAAACAAACTCATATGAAATAATGTCATCTTAGATGGAAAATGGTTTTGATAAAACACTTGAAATAGATTCTTGAGAAAAATACCCTTTCTTCATCAAAATCATTTTCTTTTCACAAAACATCATGCAATTTTAAAAGATAAAGATTTTGTTGAAAATTGTCATTAAATAATTTGGAGGAAGCTTCATGAAAATAAGGCTTTATAAAACCATAAAAAATCCGTTCGTGCCGTATAAGTTAAAAAAACACTCTTCTCGTACTTTTTTCAGAAAAGTCAAAAAGTACCATATAAAAGAAGGATTCCACACATACCATGTAGTAAAAGTCAAAATGGGTAAAAAGGAATTTAAAAATACATGAAAAAACATTTATAAAACATGTACATGGATGATTGAAATAACCCCAGTAAATACTTACGAATAAGCAATCTCAGATAAGAATGAGATTGGAAGAGTTATCCTTTACCATAGGTCTGATATGCTTCGTACGTTTCCAAAACTCCTTTATAATGATTTAAATAATGTCATTGAATTATTACATTATGATATCATATATGGTTCACTTATGACTTTATATTACCTGTTCTTTTGTATGTTCCATGTGAAAGCAGCGTTTTAGTTTTAATCGTTTTATTTATCGTACGTGTTTGGACGTGTTGTTCTTGATATTATTACTTATATCCTGATTTACTTAATTCCAGAATGTAAAAAATGATTTAAAAATAATATATATTTTATTATATACATATATTTACATGATAGATCGATTAAATGAAATGAAATACACCATTCATGGAGACTGTAGGCCGTACGTACGCATGAACGTTGTTTTCATTTCCTTATTTAATTGAATGAAATTAAGTAGATGACATACATATATATACACAAAAATCTAGTATCATTATTTTGTCATATATTTCAAGATTACTTATTATATATACTTTTTAATCATTCATGAATGGTTAATATAGAGAATGAATCTCATCGCGTCGTGGAGACGGTAGTCCATACCTACGCACGAGCGATGATATCATTCCCATGATCATGGAATTGTATTGGAGTGTATGTATACTATTTCATAATCATTATCACTTTACAATAATCATATATAGTTATTATTTAAACCATTATACCCATCCATGTAAGGTTGTGGTGGAAAATAGATTACACCACGTCATGGAGATGGTATTCCGTACGTACGCACGCGCGGTGATTTCGTTTTCCGTAGGATGGATAGATGGTGAAATAGGGCTGTTTCATACTTATAATAACATATCAGTATATTAGTGATACTTATCTTATTACTTCATAATGAAAAAACTAAAGAAGAATACGTGGAAGAAGAAATAAAGTTGAATGAATCGGTAATGGACATTACCTCTTCTTTGAAGAACCTCTTTGAGACCTCCTCTTAGGGCACCAAAATTGGTCTTTGAAGAATACCAAGACCAATAGAATGTCTCTAGGGAAGTGGATAAGATAATTTTTCAGGGGTTGGCCGAGAATAAAGGCTCAATGTGGTGTGAGGAAGAGATGGAGGAGGTGCCCTTTTATAAGGGAAGAGAGGGGCACCTTTGGAATAACTAAAAATATTAATTTATTATAAAGTCATATTTGGTTTTTAATATCTCCAAATTGAGTTATTTAAAAGCTAAGGTTGGTATGGGTCTAAATAATCTCATCCAATAGAATTTATACAAGTTTAGGTTTCTATTTTAACCTTATCATTTATATTTAACATTAAGTTAAATAATTTTTCTTTTACCGTGTCTTCTTGTTTTCTTACACTATAAGGTTAATAAACATACTATAACAAGCCAAAAAACCCCAAGTTGGTTATAATTAATATATATAACCATATATAAGTCATTAGGACGAACCTTAGATTTTTAGGAATAAAATAAGAATTAATAATATAATATGTTTTTAAAAACTATTTTATGTCAATTTTGACACTATTTGGTAATTGATTTTTGTGAAAATTATTATTGAACTATTAGTTAGAAAAAGGTTAATTAAATCAATAATAACTTGTCATATTAACATAGAAAATTATTGTAATTCATAAAAAGTCTCAAATTACATTTATTTGGGTATTTATAACATCAATTATGTCAATATTTCATTAATAATATAATTACTGCATCATCATTGTGTCATAAATAAATTAAATTATTTAAAGTTTAAAAATTACAAATAATATACCATTATGTAGGAAATATTATTATATTTCTAATGAATATTTATTGTCGAATTTATCTTATGTATATCCCTATATTAAAAATGATTTACTTATTAAACATTGATTTTAACTATTTTAACCCTTCTTTAAATAAATTAATAATAAATGTCCTAATCTAATCCAAGTGGGCCTAAATGGTCATATTTTATTCCTAAGGTTGTTTTTGGTCGAATTAAACTTATCCAATAGAATTAAAACATGTGTTAGGGTAATAATAATATCATTTTTACCTTAAATTATCCTATTTACTTTTAACCGTGGTAAATAAAAGTAAAAAGTTACTATTCACCAAAAATTATTTTCATCTCATTGAACCACATTTTACTTACTGAAATCAACCGAGTCTCTCGAATTTTTGAAATTACATTCACAAAATTGGTAAAATTATGTTTTATGTAAATTTACAAATTCTCCTAGGAGGTGGGTAAAAGACAGTCAAAAGTTCAATAAATTTTTTTATATCTAAAATTATTATAAAAAGACTCCACTGAATTACAGTGAACTTATATAGGTATTATGTTTCAATTTTGACCTAAAATAAAGTTAAATAAAATAAATTATTATTTAAATAAAAAGTCGGTTTTTAAATAGTAACCCAGTGTTTTCACTATTCATCAAAAATTGAATGTTTTCAGAAAAATACCAAAATTTCACCCTAGGCTAATTTCGATATTCCGAATCCAAAAATGAAGTCCATTTTGAAAGATGATATTTAAAAAAATTCAAAAAGTGGGTATTAATAATCATAATGGCTAGTTTTAATAATATTTTAATAGCATATCGTTGTTTAGTGAAACTCGGTATTGTGTACCACACACACTATCGAGGAAGGTCGTGATTGCGTGTAATGCAGTCAAGCTAGGGTTGCGTGTTGTGCAAGACTCCGTTGTTGTACAGTATAACACAAGACATCAATAAAATTTAGAAGAATATTTTTCATAAAATCTCAGGGTGTTGCATTCTACCCCCCTTAAAATGAATTTCACCCTCGAAATTAGTCAAGGTTATAAATGGTTTACTACTCAAAAGTTTCTTTATTAGAAGCACAAATCGTAAAAAGTAATACCAAAACCAATCTTTAAAAACTAAATTATGAAACATAACGGTTATCCAAATTAACTAATCACTGGGTTTCCACATAGGAGAACATAGGTTAAAATATAGATATGGAAGAGAAACCTAACCATCATGTTCTGATGGAGAGTGGTAGAGAAGATGGCTATTAAAAAGCCAACAATCACAAAGCCATAGATTTGTGATGATCTAAGGTACCATCTGATTCATCGGATATAAGGAAACTAGGATAATATTATTGGATTTCAAGATAATTTCCCTAAAGTTGATGAGTTAAAAGAAATACTTACATGATTTATGTACAATTTCACAATTGTTTGTGACTTGAACAATTTCCACTTCATCCCTTAAAGAAATTAAGTTGAATTTTTTAATCATGATGTGTTAGCAGATCATGTGATAGAATGATGGGTCATTCCATCTGTTTCAAGAAAAAGGTTAGAAAAAGTTATAAGTCCATCTTATGGTTAGATTAATCATATATGGTTCCAAAAATGACCTTATACTTCATATATCATACCGCTTAATAAAATAAAACTAGTTTCTACTAACCTGGGAATTACTGTAGGCTAGTGGTAGGCGATAAAGGCTAGTCTCATTTTGGTTGTGGGTTCGATTACCACAGCCTTGTCCGACATGATGGGATGTTGCCCATCCTGCAGGTTGCCCTTCTTTTAAAACTAAATTACTATAACATCCCATCAATAATATCAAACAAAACATCTATCCATAAATAATAATAATTATGTCCAACATAATCCATTCCAATCTTTAGGCTTATCCATAATACTACAGTCCACTCTCAAAATATAGTGAAAACGATTACCAGAGATTTCATATAAGAAGCATGTTAATACCATCGTTGATCCCCATATATCATAATATGTGTCTTGTTGGTCACATTCCAAATATTTGAAGGCTTTAATCATGTATTCTCTTGAATGATGAATACCCATTGAATCTTAGTGAAAACATGAGTGTTGTCAAAAGTTAACTCTTTTCACATACCAAAACCCCAAAATTCTATATACTCAAACCATGACATAACTATTACCTTATATCAGTCATGAGCCCATGAATAGTGTCAAACATTTCATTTTCTCCTTATCCCTTCATTATGCACATATCATCTTCTTTCCAAAAATATCTCAATCACTTTCCATGGTTACCGTTACCATAAAATTATTGAAAACCACAATAGACCAATACATAAATATTCCAATATTCTATGACACTATATATAACATTATTTTGGAATCCTGTTACATAAACACTTAATCATTCCACCACATCGTTGTCATATTCAACATCACCAATAGTGATCCCATGCGACTTCCCTTTGTCCTTTTCCTTAATTGGTTGCTCATGTCGATCATCATTAACCCTTAGATTAGGGAATTTATTTGCATAATGCCCCATTTCATTACACTTGAAGCATTGAAGTGTTGGTGGTGCGTTCTCTGCAGTCTTTTCTTTATTCACACCATTAGCAACCCTTTTTCCATTATTTCGACACTCAGCTGCTCGATGACCTTCTTTTCGACACTTAAAACATTTTATAGTCCCTTTATAAAAATCTCCACTATGCTTCTTTCCACAGTTTGAGCATAAGGAAACATTCATCTTCTTTTCACCATTATTCTGAGATTTCTCCTTGAACTCCATCTTTCGTTTCTTATCAAAACCTTGAGATGGATATGTAACACCAACTTCCATTTCTACCTTGATAGCATAACGCACAATTTCTTCATTGCTACTGAATTATCTTATAGCTAATGTCCTTCGACGATTTGGTTTTAAGCCACTGAAGAATCGATCAACTTCTCTTTCAAGTTGGATGATAAAGCCAGATGCATACCTTGAAAGCCTTGTAAAAGTCTCTTTATATATACCAACAAATTCATCATCCTTTTTATTTAATTTATGAAACTCCTTATCCACCTTTGTTCGAAGAATACGAGGGAAGTACTTATTGAAAAATAAGTTCTTGAACTCGTCCCATTCCAAGGACTCAATTTCATCTCTTGGCCTCATATTCTTGATACGATTCCACCATTGATCAGCCTTACCTTCCAAACAATATACTGATAAGATGACTTTATCATGTTCAGAACATTGAAGAACTGAAAATAGCTTTTTAGTGGTTCTGATCCATTGTTCTTCAATAAGTGGATCAGAAGACCCACTGAAAGAAGGTGGACATTGCCTCATAAAGGAATCAATAGAATATTGTTCCCTTCCTTCTCATTTGAAAGTGCAGAATGATTCATAGCTTTTGTAAGTATAGCAATAATATTTTTCACTCCATCTCCCATAAATTTTTTTTGTTCAGGAGGGAAATCATTGCATTGTACATTACATTGATCAACACGGTTCCTTCGGGTTCTAGCCATCGTCTAAAACCCAAAAAGAATAGTGTGATAGGAAAAAATCATGCTAGGGAAAACAACATAATAAAGGGAGAGTACCTTCAATATATAACATCTTTGGTTAAATTTTAAGATCGTTACCATAATTCTAGGACTATATCCTATACGTATACTTATCATTAGGGACATCTCTAGACGTACCTTAGAAATATCTCAAGGGATCTCACTAACGTTTTCACATCCTAGTTTCCAAATATTGACTAAAACTTTCCTCTGATACCAACTGTATAGAACCAAAGCTTGACATACATGGACATTACATTACTTTTGTGGAATACATAATACATAACAAAAATAGACACACAAGGACCGTAATAGTTTAGTGTCTTTGGAATCTCGGAATATAAACTTCTAATCATGTTGAAATATCTTCAACAACTCCCATAACGATATTACAATTTTTGTTTCCTTACCTAAAACCTTTCTTTATTTCCTGGGGCAAATAAAACATATAAAGGGTGAGCTCAAATTCTCAGAAAGGGAAAACATAGATAACATAAAACAATCCATAAACATTTGGAAGCAAAAAATTGAACCAGAAATTTAAACATCAAAATCTTGAGAAAAGACATAAATCGTGGAAGTACGTATGGAATATATCATAATAGAACATCAACCATGATAAAATATAATGGGAATAAAACATGAAATTGTGGAAACCATTCAGCACATGTTATGATTTCCATAGTAGCCAAGGCATTGCTGCCAAGACCATCATAGTGGACAAAGTCCCATTCTGAATCGAGTTCACTCCTCGTTTCAGTCCTGTAACACTGAACCGAATTATCATACCATTCCATCCATGTCTATCTCATGACATATAAATCATTAACCAATGAATTGGAGGGATATATAGGTTCCACCCATCTCATAATGGAATCATTCTTACTTGTTCCACAACATAAACATAAATCATTCATCATAACCCAAAGAATAAAATGAGTTTCATAAAAATCATCCCATCATCACATAATCTATATTAAACAAATGGATATTTCATCATAAGAAATTTTAAACAATGTAAATCATAGAGGCGTTATACATGAAACATACACATATGAAATAATGTCATCTTAGATGGAAAATCGTTATGATAAAACACTTGAAAGGAATTCATGAGGAAAATATCCTTTCTTCTTCAAAATCATTTTCTTTTCACAAAACATCATGAAATTTTAATAGAAAAATATTTTGTTGAAAATAGTCAGGAAATATTTTGGAGGAATATTCATGAAAATAAGGCTTTATAAAACCGTAAAAAATCCGTTCGTGTCGTATAAGTTAAAAAACACTCTTCTCGTACTTTTTCTAGAAATGTCAAAAAAGTACCTCGTAAAAGAATGATTCCACACATACCATGTAATAAAAGTCAAAAATGGGTAAAAGGGACATTAAACATACATGAATACACTTTTCTAAAACATGGACATGGATGATAGAAATAACCCCAGTAAATACTTATGAATAAGCAATCTCGAATAATAATGAGATTGGAAGAGTTATCCCTTACCTTAGGTCTGATATGCTTCGTACATTTCCGAACCTCCTGTATAATGATTTAAATAATGTCATTGACTTATTAAAGAATCATAATCACTGTTATGATATCATATATGGTTCACTTATGACTTTATATTACCCGTTCATTTGTAAGTTCCATGTTAAAGCAGCGTTTTGGGTTAAATCGTTTTATTTTTTGTATGTGTTTGGACTTGTTGTTTTTGATATTATTACTTATATCATGATTTACATAATTCCAGAATGTAAAACATGATTTAAATATAATATATATTTTAATATATATATATACATATATGATAGATCGATTAAATGAAATTAAATATACCGTTCATGGAGATGGTTGGCCATACGTACGCATGAACGCTGTTTTCGTTTCCTTATTGAATTGAAGGAAATTAAGTAGATGACATACTTTTATATACACATAAATACAGTATCATTATTATGTCATATATTTCATGATTACTTGTATATATACTTTATAATCATTCATGAATGGTTGACATGGAGAATGAATCTCATCGCGTCGTGGAGACGGTAGTCCATACGTATGCACGAGCAATGATATCATTCCCATGAAAGTGGAATTGTATTAGAGTGTATGTATACTATTTCAGAATCAATATCAATTTACAATAATCATATATAGTTAATATTTTCACCATTATACCCATCCAAGCAAGGTGGTGGTGGAAAATAGATTACACCATGACGTGGAGACGGTATTCCGTACATACGCACGAGCGGAGATTTCATTTTCCGTAGGATGGATAGATGGTGAAATAGGGTTGTTTCATAATTATAATAACATATCAGTATATGAGTGATACTAATGTTATTACTTCATAATGAATCAATGAAAGAAGAAGAAGTCGAAGAAGAAATAATGTTTAAAGAATCGGTAACGAACATTACCTCTTCTTTGAAACACCTCTTTGAGACCTCCTCTTAAGGCACCAAAACTGGTCTTTGAAGAATACCAGGACCTCTAGGATGTTTCTAGGGAAGTGGAGAAGATAAATTTTCAGGGGTTGGACGAGCCTGAAGGCTCAAAGTGTTGTGAGGAAGAGGTAGGAGGTTCCCTTTTATAAGGGAGGAGAGGGGCACCTTTGGAATAATTAAAAATATTATTTCATTATAAAGTCTTATTCAGTTTTTAATAACTCCAAATTGAGTTATTTAGAATCTAATGTTGGTATGGGTAGAAATAAAATCATCCAATAAAATTTAGACAAGTTTAGGTTTCTATTTTAACTTTATCATTTAGATTTAACTTTAAGTTAAATAATTTTTCTTTTACTGTGTCTTCTTATTTTCTTACACTATAAGGTTAATAAACATACTACAACAAGCCAAAAGAACCCCAAGTTATTTATTATTAATATATATAACCTTATATAATTCATTTTACCGAAACATTGATTTTTAGGAATAAAATAACAATTAATAATTTAATATTTTTTAAAAAACTATTTTATGTCAATTTTGTCACTATTTGGTAATTGATTTTTGCGAAAAATCATAACAGAAATATTAGTTTGCAAAATGTTAATTACATCAATACTAAAATGTCATATTAACATAGAAAATTATTAAAATTCATAAAAAGTCTCAAATTACATTTAGTTGGGTATTTATAACATCAATTATGGCAATATTTCATTAATAATATAATTACTGCATCATCATTATGTCATAAATAAATTAAATTATTTAAAGTCTAAAAATTAAAAATAAAATACCATTATGTAGGAAACCGTTTTATCTTTCTAATTAATATTTATAGTCGAATTTATCTTATGTATACCCCAATATTAAAAATTATTAACTTAATAAACTTTGATTTTAACTATTTTAACCCTTCTTTAAATAAATTAATAATAAATGTCCTAATCAAATCCAACTATGCCTAAATGGTCATATTTTATTCCTAAGGTTGTTTTTGGTCGAATTACACTTATTCAATTGAATTAGGACATGTTTTAGGGTAATAATAATATCATTTGTATCATTAATTACCCTATTTAGTTTTAACCGTGGTAAATAAAAGTAAAAAGTTACTATTCACCAAAAAATATTTTCATCTCATTGAACCACATTTTACTTACTGACATCAATCGTGTCTCTCATATTTTTGAAATTTCATTCACAAAAGCAGTAAAATTATGTATTATATAAATTTTCAAATTCTCCTATGAGGTGGGTAAAAGACAGTCAAAAGTTCAATAAAATTTTTATATTTCTAAAATTATTATAAAATGATTCAAATGAATTACATTGAACATATATAGGTATTATGTGTCAATTTTGACCTAAAATAAATTTAAATAAAATAAATAATTATTCAAATAAAAAGTCAGTTTTTAAATAGTAACCCAGTGTTTTAACTATTCATCAAAAATTTAATGTTTTCACAAAAAATACCAAAATTTTACCCTCGACTAATTTCGATATTTCGAATCCAAATATTAATTCCATTTTGAAAGATGATATTTAAAAATTTTCAAAATTTGGTTATTACTATTCATAATGACTAGTTTTAATAATATTTTAATAGCATATCGTTGTTTAGTGAAACTCGGTATTGCGTACAACACACTCTATCAAGGAAGGCTGCGATTGCATGTAATGCCATCAAGTTAGGGTTGAGTGTTGTGCAAGACTCCTTTTTTGTTGCTTACAACACAAGAAATCAATAAAATTAAAAAGAATATTTTTCATAAAATCTCGGGGTGTTACATGAATCCATCCTATGGAGCCATTTTGATCAAATCAAATGGAAGAACCTGAAGAAGAGGTAAGTATTTCATCACCTCTTTCATGTTCCATTTTTCTTCCACTTCCTATTTATTTTTAGTTTCCATTCTAAAATAATAACTCCATTATCTTCTATATACTGTAATGTTATTATAAATATTTTACAACCAAATTTATTTTTCTATCCATCCATTAAATGACATGTCACCATATGTGCATTCGTACGGCTTACCATCTCCACGTCATGGTGTAATTGTTATTCAATACATTATTATTTTGGTGGGTATAATAATGATGTTTAATTGATGTAAATAATAAATATAACATGATAATGATTCTTTATATATGATATACCATCCCATTATATATTATTTTAATATCAAAAGATTGATATTGTCACTCATACGCACTTACAGATTAAGGTCTCCGGAAACACGATGAGATTCATTCCACATCGTATCCATTAAAGACTAATTTTTATTAGATGATTAAAAATAATGTTCAAATACTTAATATAAATCAGAATATGAATGAGATACATCCAATCCATAACAAAAATTACTTACGTAACAAAGCATATAAAGGAATATGAATCAGTTAACACTCGAAACGATGATAATTCAAAAATATAATTAACAAAGAAATATTAAAAGATCATATATGATATCATATTAATCTATATGATTCTTTTATAATTTAATAACAATTATTTCACCATTATACAGGAGGATAACCTACCCCCATCCAAGGAAATTTACATGGTAAGGGTTAATTTCACAATCTCTTTATTATCTAAGGTAGTTTTAGTAAGTATCTAATGGGACATATTTATCATCCACATACATGGTTATTAAAAATGTATTTGAAAACATTTTTACTATTTACTAAAATATGGGTTAAATTCATATATACCCTTATTTTACTTTTTATAAAATAGTTTTGAAGGAATAATTCCGTCGTTTTCGAAACAAGTTACATTATAACCTTTTCAACAATACTAATATAAGAATGTTTTTTTCTAACTTATGCGATGGGTGGGACTATTTTCCACCATTATAACATCATCAAAGCTTACCTTACATTCTTTTGAAAATAATTCCAAAATAATTATTTCCTTTTATAATAAAATGAATTTGGAAAGATTTCATAATAGAGAGAGATATTTCTCTAAAAAAGGTTTTGATTTCATCTATGTCAACATCCTTTGATAGATTTTAAGCTTATTTGAAGTTGATTTTTTAAGATAAAAAACATCCATATAGTATTGATGGATTTGTGATATGTTTGACTATGGATTTTTTATTTTTACTCCATTCATGGTTTATGGATAAAGTATTGGCATTTCATATACTAGTTTTAATAAGAATGTTTATGTTTTGTTTTAACCTTTCCATACGAGGAATTCATTGGAAATCATATGAGACATTTGGATCCCAGAATAGATCCTCAATGCATCAGTAGGTCTCATTAGACAAACTAGTGTCTTGGTACATGGCCTTCACAAAATCACATTTGTAGTCTTGGAACAAGGTCATGACTATGTGGTTATGAAACTCTGGAATTATGCATTCCATCATTATAAATGTGGATATTGATATTACTTGTGATTATTCAACTAGTATAATATACATGTGAATAAGTAAATAAAATTATTAGATTATTATCTTTGTGATATAATGTTGAAGATCTTGTTTAGAAGAATTTTTTAGTCCTATTCATTGCCTGAAATGATTATGCATATTTATGAATGTTTCCGCTATATTTTTATCCTTACTCGACATCTAAGCTCACCCCATTCTATGTTTTATTTTCCCTAGGATGCAATGAAGTATATTATGACTGACCTATAGGGATATTCTTTGGGATCTCAATTATGTCTATAGAAACAATGCAGTTGTAGTTTTTCATTTTATGATGTATTGTAAAACTCAGGAATGTATCTAGTAATTCCAATGCTACTAAACTAATCAGTCACTAAAGGCATGAACTTTTTGATCAAGCCAATGAAACATAATAAAGCACTAAATCTAGGCTTCTAGGGTCGGAGCCTTACAAATATCAGCTATGTACCTAGAACATGATAAATCAGAGACTCTACCTCTGTCTATGGAGTATGAGCCATGAAATATTCTAGGAAAATGCTAGGAATGCCTCCACCAAAAATGGGAAAATCAACGACATGATATATTTCATTAGTATCAAACACAAGGGAAGAAAAGAAATTCAATTCTCTAGGAGGAAAGGCCCAACACGACACAATATCAGATCTTAATATCCTTGAAACACACAACTCCCATCGGCAAAAAGAAATGAATCACACCGATGATAAAAATAAACCATATGTCACATACAAGAATTATTTTAATGGAATTATTCATTTAATTTTAATCTTTACTTTGTTAGGGTGGTTTTCCGTGTATTTCGGTGGAAATGGTGGGTTTTCCAAATTTGGGCCAAAGCATGAGCTCATTTCCAAATATAAAAATAATTTTTTTTCTTTTATAACTCCTTTATTTTTAAACATTTTACACCCATTACACATCCAAATTGGAATAAAATTTCATATTAAAACCACCATATCCATTTGGACTTCATATGAATCTATAATAATGATGAAATTGGGTTTTTTATGGTGTTGGGCCAGACTAAAAGCTGATTTCCTACTTTAAATAGTTTTTTAATTAATATCTCATACCATATTTATGATAGTTCAGTGATTCCAACTCTCACATGAGCCCACATACCCAAGGCACTCTCCCATTCTATCCAACCCCAATTCGGAGCTCAATTGTATCACTAATTTGGGGGAAACATCATTGGATTTCACAAATATCCCAGATTTTGAGAGATAAATTGATCCATCAATAAATCCTTATATTTTTACTATTTTCTCCCATTATAGTTTCTACATGACCTCCTCGTGCTTATTCTATCCTCACAATCATTTTTGGTTGTTTGGGAATTCTGATACTAGGGTTTTTTTGACATATTCATTATCATTTATTTGGGTAAGTGTTCCTCTCTTATTTTCCTTCCTTCCCCTTAGAATATCCTCCCTCTTTCAAGAAATGAGAGAGGGATAAAATTTTAGGGTTCAAGGCTCGGGTTTGATTGTGGGGTCTTTTTTGAGAAATATAATGGTTTAGGGTTTATTTTCACATCCTTTTTGTGTGGAGGGGGTGCAGTTGAAGAATCACATAAATATTCAAGGGTTTTGACACAAAAAGTAGGTGGTTCCATTTCAATGAAATTTTTGATATGTTATATTTCTTTATTTACTAGTTTAAATGTTCCTCATGTGGTTCTTGTGGTGCAAAAAGAAGATTTTAAATATTTACTTTTGCGTTTAATTTTATAGTTGCATTATAGATTGAAATTGGGTGATTTTCATGCGTGACTCTTGGGGTGATGTTTGGGTGTATTTTATAACACATGAAATTGACATAATGGTGTTTAAAGGGGTTGAATAATCTTGTTTTGTTAATTCCATAGTGTCATGTGGGCCTTGAAATGGGGTTTTTGAATAGGTTCAAGGTGTAAAACCATGTTGTACCTCATGGAGGTGATTTATGAAAATGTGTGTTTTTCATGTGTGCATTTTTTGTATTAATTGTTGTATTTTTATATAGCTTTATGGTTGTTTAATAAATATTCCTATGTCTTCCAATTATATTATGGATTGGTATTGGTATGATTTTGTAATTGAATGAGGGATTTGAAAGGGGTTTGGTGTGTGGAGCATACTTACACCAGTTGGATTTGTTTTATGAAAATTGAGAATGTTTTGTTTGGTTAATCAATTTGGAAAAAATGGTGTATATTTACCAATTGGTGAGTGTGTTCACGTAATATGGGGTTTTAAGGGTATTTTGGTTATTTAAGATGTCATTTTTTTATAATGTTTTATAAAGTGCTGAAATGTTTTAGCAAATGGATTAATAGCTGCGAAACTTGGTTGAGGGCTATTTTGAGGGTGTGTGCTATGCACAATGAATTTTTTTGATGAAATATGTATTATATGATATTTTATTGGGCTTTTATGTGAGATAAAATGTCCTTTAATGGTTTTATAATAAATATTAAAGAAATTGTGGAAGTTTTAAAGAAATGTGAAAAGTGTTGTGAGCTATTTTTGGTGTGAGTATTATTTCAAAATGTATTTGAATGAAAAAGTGGATGTTGGGACTTTTGAGATGTACATGTGTTATTTTAGGTTAAATTATGATGTTGAAATGATATTCTCATTTGAAAATTATATTTCATACCTTTTTGAACGTGATTGAGCACAAGGGGAAACCCGAGTATCTATGTGGGTGGACGTGTACAAGTATGCTAGTGAATCTGTAGGGTTTGGCCTCAGTTTCACATACCATGATTGGAACATACAACACTAAATAAACTGTGATTATAGTGACTGGAGACCACAAGGTTTTGGTTATATTCCCTACTAGTGTATCAGGCCTGAGAAGAGATATTTTGATGGTTATAATCACAGAGATACGATTTACTTGGGACCCACAACGAGCTAGTTCCTTGGTGCTATTTCATATTTATTTTTCTCATTATATACATTGTTATTATCGTTTCTATATGGTATGGTTTGATGGAAAATTCGAACTATTGAAATTATTTTTAAAATTTTTCATTCTTAATGATAGCCCTCATAAATACTATTTTAATTTTTATGTTGCATATTTTAGAAATTGTAAATAGAATTTCCTATTTATGAAAACTTGCAAACTTTTCACCATTGAATGTTTATCACATGGAATATCTTAGTGGTGGTATCCTACTAGTGATTTTATAACACCCAACTTACACACATGTGTTATGTAGACATTTTAATTTTTGTTGTCATAGGTTGGGTACAGTTTATTGTGCTAGTGGTACGACTTTCTAACAGGTCTATAGTGGTGATTTCCTATGGAGATGGATTGATGGCAGTACCCCTTACCATGAGGGTTCTTGGGTGGTTTCAATTTGTTTTTTATCTTTTTTATAGTCGTGTTTAGTTTTTTTAAACTATGTAATTCTGTTCTGAATTTTTATAAGGGATTTTTAGGTTTGAAAAACCGAGATTCATTTTATTGGATTCATTTGTTTTTTTAATTTTATAAACTCGGGTAAATCATTCCCAATCCTCATTTTATGATACTTAGTCATGTGTTCCATCCATTGGGGATTGGAAACTCCCTTTGGGCCTTATAACAGGCTAGATTTGGCACTTGTTTCGATGGCTAACAGATTTGGTTTGTGACAAAATGGTATCAAAGGAGGTTCAAGTTAACTCATTGGGTCATGTTATTTGGGGAAGAGTCGCGATAGTATGGAGTTAGGATTGCTTGGACTTGTTATTCTAGTTATGGGTAGTGTGCCTTATTACAACACATCAATAAAATATTCATGTTTCTAAGGGATGTCAGAATTTATCTAAGTCCTTGTGTTTTCTTTGTTTGATGATGATTTGGAGAAATGAAAATGGAGTTGTGTTAATTGTCTCAGTGAGCTCATAGTGCCTGGAAATACATGTGGACCAGGGTATATTCCCTATAAAACTCTCTGTTATGGTTAAGTGGTTTGAATATGGCCTCCAACCATATGTATAAGTCACCCATTGATACTAGTTTCCTCTCACACTGTCTTGTGTTCTTTAGTTTTGAAATCATGGAACTTTGGTTTTAAAGTGAATTGGATTTAAGAAGCATAATGTTTTTGTGAAATGATTTTAAAATAATGTTGGAATGGTTTGATTTATGAAATAATGAATCTTATTTTTCCAAATTTTTTTGAAATCGAAAATGGTGTTCTTACACCTCTTCAGAATGTAGGAACTATATTGATGCTGGTTTTTGAAAAACTGTTTCCAATAACACTTTCTAAAAAATTAAAGAGTGTTTAATGAGAAAGGAAGTTGTGAAATTTATGTGAATAACATGAAAGTTAGTTTTTATCTAAATGGTTTTGTATTTCTGAAATTTTTTGTATTAAGTAAATGGGGATTTTGATCTCATGGTTAACGGTTATGAGAAAAAGGATGTGTTCTTTTGCTGTTTTGGTTTTGAAAAGTGGAAAGAATTTTTGTTTGAACCATTGGTTTTTCTATGAGAGACCACTTGTATGAGGTTATATGTGGCTATGGATGGTATATGGCATGAATGGATGAGTTCTAGTATGAATATGAGGTGGGTGCATGATGTTTCATTGAAAAATACATGTGTTTGGCCCATGGAATACCATTGGTTGATACACTAACTGATGAACCATTTGTTTTCAAAGAAATTCTTTTAAATAAAAACATAAGGTATTGATGAATTTTTAGGCATGGGGTATATTATCCATTTTTCTAAAAATTTTATGTTTTGGGGTGTTTTTATTCCATGAACCACTCCTTTTCGAATAGTGTTTTGGGTTTGTGTTTGGTCAGTATGTTGGGTAGAAGGACCACTTAGTAGTCTCTTATGAGATATGTTTCAGTACACCATTACACTGGTTCCCTTATTGTGTTTGGATATGGAATGGGTTATTTTTTAACCAATGTATCTGCTTGGTTGGGTCCTTGGGTTCTCTCGTTGTATAAGGTATTTCCCCATTAAGGGTTAATGCACAATAGAAGTGAAACTTAGATTGTTTCATCATTGGAAAAACCACCAGTTGATCAATATATGGAATTTTTATCAACATTTATTGATTTAGTCGACACCCATTTCATTATTTGATTTTTGGAATAACTTGTAGTGGGAGAGTGCTCGTAGAAGGTTGAAAGAGACCACAGATTCTTGTGTTGGCTGATTCATCAAAGGTGGAAGTGGTGTAGGGATGTTAGTGTGGATGAGTGTCTTGATGGTTTCTAAGAGAGACTCTAGTTTCTTCACAATTTCATTGAAGATGGGTATCAAGTTAAACCATTAGTTTTGGGAATATAGTCATGAGAGGCTATTGTGTCCACTTTTTGGGCTTGTGTGTTATTTAGGGACTTGGCATAAGGTCTTGTTCCTTTTATTATTTCTATCAGTCACAATGGTCATGTTCGGTGATGCCCTGTGATATCATGTGCTTGTTTGACTATATAGGTGAAGGTTGTGCAATAACCTAAGAACCTTTATTATTTTGTGAGTATGTATCCCTTGGAAAAACATAAAAACCTTTTATTTTAGATGTAGGTTTTTATATGTGTCCTTTCCTTCTATTGTTTCTCACCCGAAGAAACAAGGTGTGATGTATGTGAATCTACTAATACCTTGTTTTAGTGAAATGTTGGGTTAGGTTAATCTGATATTGTAATGTGTTATGTCTTAGTAAACATATCAGGGATTATGGTGTAGTTATTTTTATCACCAGAAGAAGAAGTTATGTTCTGGTGGTTTCCAAAGCCTAACTATGAGGATAAATATGCTTCAATCATGTGAGATCTAGCCATAGGTCCTAGAGAGAAGCTGGTACTTTGTAAGGGGAAATAACTGGGTCGTTTAGACACTTTTACAATGTTCTATCCTCAGAATGAATGATAGGAACATTTTAAACCTATGGTGTCATGTTCTTGTTCCAGTTGTTCCCGTTTGGTGGTATAGGAGGGAGGACCTCATTTCGATTTTGTATCCTGAGTTTATACTTCCCACTTTTCGTTCAAATGGGTATTTGGATAATGGTTTGATGTTTGTCTAGACTGGTGGAGCGCACAGTTTGCATATTGATAGTAGCGGACATACCATAGAAAACCATGTAGATAGAAGGATCCCCACGGTTAGCGCACAGTTTCCCAAACAATGTGGACTAACCATGCGACCATCCTAACTCTTTAAATTTTTGGTACTTTCTATAGTGACCCCTGCTGGTCAGTTAATATTGTTGGTACTTATGATGGGAATACCCAATATGATTCTTATATAAGTTATTTTGTAATGATCCGATGGATGTATACCCCTTGAACTGGGGAGTCTGTTCAGGCCTCCCCCTATTAGTTTCCGGAATCAGACTCGGGAATATTTAAGTTGACTATTATGGTGGGGATCCCATTTGTGTCTCCCCGTACTAGTAACACATATTAGTCCATGGTCTTAGCCTAGCAGTAGGTAGTATCATTCAGAGATATCTAACTAGCAACATCTTCATGGGGTAAATGTTGGGATTTTTGAGTGGCCAATGTTTTACTTAACGCAATGTATGTGTAACCTTGTTCATTGTTTTTCTTCATCAAGGTAGGTTACTTGAGTCTTGTTCATATAGTGTTTTAAGAGTTTTATTTTAGGGATAAAGTCTGAATGTTCTTGACCATTTCTATAAATTGATTTATGTTTTCGTTTGTGAGATTATTCCTTCCTTAATTGATCACTAGATGTGTTTTGGCCTTTCAGGGATGGTCCGAACATGACAAAAGATTACGTCTCTGGTCAATCAATTGGGTTTGGTTTTTTCTTTTTTCCTTATTGTGGCTTTCTAGGGGTGGAATGTTTTATGGTCAGGAGAATTGTCACATCCAAGACTTCTTTCAATGTATTTTTTCATTTAATTTCCATCCTTTCTATGTTATGGGTATTTTCCATGCATTTTGGTGGAAATTGTTGGTTTTCATAATTTGGGCCAAACAATGAGTCCATTTCCATATTTAAAAATAATTTTTTTTCTTTTATAAATCCATAATTTTTCAACATTTTACACCAATTCCACATCCCAATTGTAATAACGTGGTATGTTAAAACCACCATTTACATTTGGAACTCATACTAATCCATAATAATGATGGATTTTGGGTTTTTATTAATGTGTTGGGCCAGCTCAAAATCCCATTTTTGGATTTAAATATATTTTTAATTATTTAATATCTCATTTAATTTTTAATATTTTTTAGTGATTCTCACTCTCACTTGATCCTACATACCCAAGGTGGGCCCCCATTTTCTTAAACCCTATTTTTTAGCTCTATTAAATTGCGAATTTTGGATAAAGAACACTGAATTTCAAAAATCCCACAAATTTTAAGAGGTAAATTGATCCTTTCATAACTCTTATTTTAACAATTTTTCTACCATTCTAGTTGCAACATGACTTAATCAGACTTATTCGAAACTCACATTCAATTATGGTTGTTCTGAAATTATGATACTAGTTTTTTTGGGTCGTTATGTTCAAGATTTATTTGGGTAAGTGTTTCACTCTTCGTTTCGTTACTACTCTTTCAGATTTCCTCCCACATTCCCGAATTTATAGAGTGTACAAATGTTATGGTTCATAAATAATATTTTATTTGGGGTATTTTTTTGTGATCTCTTATGGTTTAGGGTTCTTTCTCACTTCCTTGTTGTCTGGAAGGTGTGCGGTTGAGGTTTCACACCAAGATTCAATGGTTTTGACTCAAAAGGTAGGTGGTTCAATATGTAAGAAATTTTTTATGAGTAAACTTTCTTGATTTACTGGTTTTAATCTTAATCATATGTAGCTTGTGGTGTGAAAACTTTTCTTGATGGATTTGATTAAGCATTTAATTTTATAGTTTCATTATGGCTTGAAATTGGGTGCTTTTCTTGGGTGACTCTTAGTGTAATGTTTGGTTGTATTTTATTACACATGAATGATACTTATTGGTGCTTGAAGGGGATTCCAATTATGGGTTGTTAGTGCCTTAGTGTCATGTGGGCCTTGAAATTTAGTTTTTGAATGGGTTTAGTGTGTAAAAAAATATTGTACTTCTTGGAAGTGATTTATGAAAAAAAGTGTTTTTCATGTGTGTCTTTTGTGGGTTTAATTGAGGTATTTTTATAACACTTGTGGGTAGTTTAATAAATGTTTTTAGGGATTCCATTTATGTTAAGGATTATTATTGGTGTGATTTTGGAATGGAATAAAATATATTAAATGGGTTTTTTGTGTGAAGCATAGTTACACCCATTCGGTCTGTTTAATGAAAATTGTGAATGTTTTGTTTGGTTACGAAAAGTGGGAAAAGGGTGTAAATGTAATGTTTGGTGGGGTTTTTCACCTAATATGGTTTTTTAATGGCAATGTGGTTATTTAATATATAAAATATTTTTTATAGAATGTTTTATAAGGTGATGAAATGTTTTAGAGAATTGAAAGAGAGCTAAAAAACATTGCTGTGGGCAGTTTGGTGTGAGTGTGTTGTGCAAAAAAATGTTTGTTGACTTAAGAAGTATTATATGATAATTAATTGGGATTTTATGTGAGTTATAATGTATTTTAATTGTTTTATAAAAAAATTTAAAGGATTTATTTATGTTTTAATTTTATGTGAAATGTTTTGTGGGCTATTTATCTGTGTGTATGATTTGAAAATGAATTAGAATTAAAAAATGGATTTTGTGACTTGGGAGAAGTACATGTGGGATGTTTGGTTAACATGTGATGTGAAAATTATATTTTCATGTGAAAATTATAATTCTAAACTTCTTGAACTTTTTTGAGCATAAGGGGAAACCGGAGAATCTTGGTTGGTGGACATGTACTAGTATTCCAGTGAATCTATGGGTTTTGGCCTCAGTTTTTCGTTGCAAGAATGACACTTACAACACTAACTAAAATATGATGATGATTTTTGGGGACCACTATGTTATTGATATTTTCCTTACTAGTGGATCCTGCATGAGAACATATATTTTGATGTTTACTATCACTGATATATGAGGTACTTGGCACTCACAATGACCTAGTGCCTAGGGGTTTACTCCTGAGGCCCGTGGATGGAGCCCTATAGTCATTTTAACTTTTAACTACACCATATTAACCATTGGAGCCAAATAACCCAGACCATAATGAGTTGTATTCATATAATGATAGAAAAAATGTAAGTCACTAACACATCTATAGCTATTTCATTACTTCACAGGAATAGTACATGAATTTATTGTATGTCTACATTTTCAACACTAATAGAAAGTCAAAGGCACATTACCCACTACAACAGATGGGGTAGAGGAGGCTCAATTCTGAGACCCACCACCACTACATCTATGATAATTTTTTCTCTTCCTATTATTCCCATGAGAACCATTGATGCTGCCACATGATGGAAGAGAAGAGGTGGAAAACCTTACCATTCTTGTCTTTTTCATTTATTCCATTATAGCTCAGTCTACTGTCTATGAATATCTAGAATGTTTCAACATAACACCTGTCATATGATATCTGATCTCAAACCCTATAGGTACTTTAGAGCAATTAAATGGCCATTCTTCACTATATTTGGGGAATAATGGACAAGATCATCAAAATTATATGTGTATGCCGACACAAAATGATCTACCTATTGTAAAGACATGATCTCCAGAGACTTATCCAAAAAGAGCATGATGGAAAAAACCAGAAGAACGAAATTTTGAAACCCTTCCAATACAATTCTATGTGTATATCTTCATGGACCATAGAATCCAACCATTTCATGCTAGAACCCTCAAAAATAAACACTACACACTTCACTCGGATGTTCATTTGTTTCCCCACAGTTTCAATGATTTTGTCCATCATATCAATCTATTCCTCCACCTCTTGAGGTTATGTCGCTCGATTAATGTATGATGGTTTCTCATGTATAAACTATAATTATTGATCTATCAATCCTCCAACTCCTGGATTTACCGTAACCACTATATTTTTAATTCATAGAATAACCTGATCTATAATTTAGACTACCCATATAATAGTCTCAATGAGATTCTGATCTATTAGTGGGTTACCTTAAGGAGAAGCAGATACACCTTCCTGAGGAACTCATTGAAGACATCTCAGTGGCATAATACTATACACAAAAACATATTAATTATCAGAAAAGTGAACAAATATTAGTTCAACATAAAAAACCATAACCAAAAATAGATAATTAAAGAAAAAACTATAATAGAGATACACATCCCAACATCCCATTGATTCTCAAGTTTCATTATGACAAGAGCTATCCATGATCATATTGCAAAATACCTTTCAACTCCATACAATGCTTTCATAATTCTCATAGATATCCCAAAACATGGAGTCTTGAGGGAATACCTATATTTGAAACCAAGTTATAATGAAATGACCCATTTTTCTCTTAAAGCTGAAACCTATCACCTTCTATTACATACCCGAAGAGCATTACATATACCCACAGGCTGATGACAAGCACTCGGGCATCGAATAACACAACAAAGGAAAAAAATTCATCCATCCAGATTAAGCACCTGGCATATATGTACTGAAAGAAGTGGATTGGTATAAAAACAAGATATATATTCCATAACTACAAGAAATATGTATAAATATAAAAAAAAGAATTTAAATACTCTGATGGACATGTCCTATTGCAATGTACCAAATCAAAATTGATACACCAAATGATGGCATGTAAAACTCTAACCATTACACCACCAGCTACCCAACCAACTGACCTGAACCTTACTGGATGACTGAGCCACCATTCTGTTTACTACACTAGAAGACAAACAAAGGTCTATGTACAACTGAATAGGTGTTCATGTTGTGAGATAACATGCTCAATAGGATCCCACCAAGGTCCACCATATCATGCTTCTGTATAACCATTCTTGTATACTCATTTTGAGTCAAAATATGGAATGATACATGATAATGTCGTTTTATAGAAAATATAATAATCATTTCCATTTTTCTGCAGTTTTAATCAAAATAAAGAATAAAAATTTCAAATCACATTTTCTATTTCCTTTTCACAAGATGAATGAGGTATTTAAAAGAAAACATATAACTAAAAAATATAAGAAATAGAATAAATGGTACAAAACACCAAGAAATACTATTGGTCTAGGCCATAGAATAATCATACATAATAATCATGTTCTCAAACCTATTTCTAGAAAATTTGACCATGGAAGTAGTGGAAGAAACCATGACAGAACCACCCCTACAATGTCAATATTGGCCCCTTAGATGAAAAGACCTAGAAAATAGTGAAATTACCAAATAAAATCCTCCTAGATAATTAAAAAATAATTTATTTTGGTCCTAAGATAAATCTTCCACCTATGTGACGAAGTTAAACCACGTTATTTTTTTCACAACTCATTTCAATGGTTTGAAATCCATTTCCAAACCATTTCAAAGTTCATTTCAATTCATTATCAATTACCCTTTTCCATTCTATTTTCAATAACAAGGGAAAATCCATTTTTCATTAAAAACTCTTTTCAATACACACAAAATGATCTTGTCAATCTTTCATCATGAATCAGTTTGTAAATAATATATCATGATCCATTTTCATAGGATATAAAAGGAACCAACTAACTTAATGCTTGGGATACAAACTTCCACTACTGGATCCAACAACAAATAAAAACCAATGATGAAAATAAAGTCCCTAGAATCTAATCCACATCACATTGTTGATACCAATCTAAACACAAGGGGTCTAGGAAAAGTAAGAAAAACTACATACCTCATGAATGAACCCTCATTGCACTATAGATGACAAAGGAAAAGGCCTCCAGAGTATAATAGCACAAAGAATCTATAATAAACCAATAAGAAGAATCATATTAACCCAAAAAATCGAAATACATCACAAAAATTCAATTCTATGGTCTAATTAAATGATGAAGTGAAAAGGATGCTTTCCCAAAGAGATGTAAAGCAGCAACAATAATGATCCAATGATGAAATTAATCAATATACGAGGAGAGGTGTATCTAGAAAATTCCTAGGAGAGACACTAGGTCAAGGGTTAAGGAGTATTAAATGAATGGGTTAAGAAAAACTATTATTCCAATGTTTTAAAACTGGGCATGGCCTGTTTCATAATGCGAAACTCCAACTCACCTCATGAGGTCCACAGAATATAATTACACTAAAATACCCATCACCTCGGATTAAAAATTTGTTATTCAAAACAATCACAACATGAAACCACCATTAAAAAAGTGTAATATTTCTTAGTTTGAATCCCCTTTCATGTCTTGTACCTAGCTGAAATTATACTGCATGTAACCCAGTTATAGAGTGTGATATCTTCTTGCATCTTATACAAGTCTGGTTAATGCATCATGTCTAAAAAATTTAAAAATTAACCATTATAGGTATCCTACCAATCTAAAATAAGGGAAAAACCATGATGAGGCTAAGGGAGAACCACATAAAATAGTTACAGGATGTTACATAAATGCCAAAAACTAGTACATAAATGTTTGGGATGGACTAAAAGGAATCTTATTCACATTAATTTCAAAATGTGATATTCCAGATGGATTTCACAATACTAGAATCTCTTGTATCATAGTTCAACCAATTTCCATTGATGTGTATGATTAAATTTATATATATTCTCTAGAATAATAATATTTAGTTAACTATATTATCTTTTGATTAATTGGAATAATAGTTGATTCAAAAATTTGTATATCATGTGGAAATAAATATATAATATGAAAAATAATCATTAAAATATTTATATCAAATGGGGAATTCTAAATATTCTGACATAAATTTTTTAATAAAGAAATGAAAATTTTATTTGTTAATTCAAATTATGAATATTTAGAAAATATTAATATCATTAAAAGTTTCCTTGTATAAATTTATTACAATGTATAAACATAATGATATAGATAAAATAAAATAAAATTAAAAACGGTGAATATTACAAAAATTAATGAAAATTTATTGATGACACATATATTTTAAGTATTTTTATATTGAGCTCTAAATAATTTCCCATGATTAGTACATTAAACAAGCATAAATTTTATTTTATTATAGTTAAATATTGAATTACAATAGGGTTTCTTCATATAACAAATACCACATGTGAATTATAATATAAAACTATGAATCATAACTCCTATTAAAATAGAAAACTATTAAATACGAAAAATATTATATCATTGAATATATTATCTAAATTATATCAAAATTTATCAAACAACACTATTGAAATTTTTCCCTAATTATTAACCAAAATTACAAATTATTTAATTGAAAAACAGTGGAATAATGGGTCAATATTAAATGTAAATCAGTTATAGTGCGAATATATTTTGATAAAATATAGTGGTGACAAAACAAGTTTCTATAAAAAATAATCTATCAACATTTAAATTGACACTTCTAAAAAATTGTAATAGAAAATCAAGAAATAGTCTAGAGTATTTCAAAAATATAGAAGATATATTATTTATTTGAAGAATTCATAGAATGTTTCTACACTAATTAAATATAAATATTATTAAAATATTTTATATATAATGGAATATTTCAGGTAATCTAAATTTTAATTGATATATTATGTTGTTAGAAAAAATCATAAATGAATTAATAGATGTGTTTATGAATAAAAAATTATTTTTAGAAATTTTATACATTATTATAACTCTATATACAGGAAAAAAATTGTAAAATGACGTGAGATTTTGATATATTATTATATATTGATCATGTTTTATTCAAATTATAATACCCAATATATTGAAAGAACATTATGTTAGATAACATATACAACACAAATAATTGAACTTAAACAAATCCTGAAATATTATTAATTTATGACCATTATAAAAAACTCAATGAATTAGTGTGTATAAATAAGATAAAAAAATTACTAAATATATATTAAGTTCCTGATCAATAAAAATATATAGGAAGATTATTAAGATACAAACACATAATATTTCACTAATGTAATTTTATTCTTCAAAATATGATTTCATTAGAAATTATTTTTATTAATTTTTGTGAGAAAATATTATAATTAATATCATTAACTTTTAGAAATATTATTTTATAAAAATATTACAAATTTAGAATCAATATATCAATATTATATTTGTGTAAAATTTGGGATTTCTTTGGAATATATTGATTTTCTAGTGAATAGTAAAAAACATATCATTATATAAAACAATATTTTAGGATTGAAATTTTTTAAAGATACATATTGTTTGAAAATGGTTTCAATGAAAAATTAGATACATCATATCAATAATAATATAACAAGGTTTATTTTAACCAATTTTATTATTTCATTTGGTATATATTTATATTTAAAATAAGAGTCTTCTGAAAAGAAAAATTCTGCTACATTTTTTCTTCTTATGTCCAATTAATTTCTAAAACATCTAGATGTTGATAATTTAATAATTTATTACATATTTGGAATAATGATTTCAATTTTTGGTAAATACACCTCTTTTTTTTAATTATGAATTGTAACAATACTAATTTTTTTCAATAGTAATGGTAAAATGAGCCAATTAGGGTTTAAAATATTGTTATAAGGATTAAAATTAATTCACTAAATTTTCATTTTTAATTATAGGATTAAATTTCGACAATATTTATCTATTATTCAAAAATATTACTTATTCCAATTTATTTTATTTTTTTCATTATATTATTTATTTAAAAGGTAATAAATAAAATATCACTTCATTGATTTTGATATCAATATTATTTTTCAACATTGATAAAAGCTACTTATGTTTGTTTTAAAAAATTTAGTTGAAATAGAAATAATTTTTTGCATGATGGTAATTTATTTTCAACTTTTATATATTAAATAATTATAATATATTATTAAATAATTCTATTACAATTATTATGAAAACTTTGGGAAAAAATCAAGTAAATAATGTGAAAATAAGATAATTAATATGTTATTGGAGAGTTAAATTATTCCTTGAATATTTAAGATGAAATTATTAAATAATATATTTGAGAAAGGTTTATATTGTAAATCAATTTCTAAAACATTATTTTCTAAGTCAAATTGTTTGAATAGTTCTTAAAGTAAAATTAATACAATTTTATGTTTAATGTACTATAATAAATTATTTAAAAATCATAATTATTTTTAAATAGTACAACTACGATGATAAATGCTCTAAAACTTAATCAAATTCAAAATCATGAGCCAATTTTACCTTTCCAGAGAAATTATAACCATTTAATATTATAAAATTCATTATCATAATTAAGATTAATTTTTTTTCCTCAATATGAAACATAAAATTTGATTAAAATTGGTATAAAAACCTGTAAAAAATTTATTGGGTGGTTATATTAATAATTAATATGACTTATATTCTAATAAATATCATTTTGGAACATTTTTATATTATTTTGACTCGTATTATATTATAATGCTTCATGTATTTCCAAAATTGGTTGTACTGATTTTTTATAATCCCTAATATTTTAATAATTATTTGAAATTAATAAAAATAATAGCATTGGAAAAAATGCAATAGGTATGATATAAAATTTGATACATGTTCCATTTATCTGCCACTTGTCATTTATGGTAATTTTCAGGACCCCTAAAATGTTGAAAATGTTCATATCATGAAAATTATTAAAATAGTTAACAAAGAGAAAAAACCAATAGAAAATTGTGAAATCATAAAAAAAGATTTAATTTTATTAGATGAGGGGATTTATAAGATTAAAATCATTATATATAAATTATATTTATGTTTTCCTTTTTATTGGAAAATTATCTTTTTATAAATTTAATACCTTCAGTAATTCCTTGTTTTCACACTTCATCCTATTTAAATGGACACGGATTATATATTTTCATTAAACCTACATGTGAAATTTTGATTAATCAATCATTACCCAATTCTCATATAAAAATCCATATCAAATAATAATATTTTATTATATTCTAAAAATTCAAATAAAATGGTACTTAAGAGGGTATTTAAAGGAAACGTACTGAACAAGAGTTAATCGACTTAGCCATCATCTTAAATTTATTTATTATTTTAACTCCATTAAATCTATGTTATTCATCATAAAATAATAAATTTTGTATAAAAATTATAATAATGTTTTTTCTATTATGGAACCATCAATAAAACCCATTTATTTAATAAAATAGGATGTGAAAGTATCTCTAAGGTGTTTATATGGACTACTGCAACCGTGTTGCGAGACAATTCATTTCCAATCACTATCATTCTTATATGGTGATTGTGATAGGTCTAATATTTATATATAATATTTTAGGAATAATTATTCTTATTTTACAATAATATAATATTTATATTCTTACATTAAAATCTATTGGAAAATATTAATGTTTCTCATGGGTACCTATGGGCCAACACAACCACAAAACAGTTTGATTCATTTAAATTTTTTCTTGAAATGGATTGTAATGTGTAAAAATTTAATGAATATATATAATATAGATGATATAATAATGATTCTAAAATGGTGAATTATTTTTAAGGATTATTTTATTCCATCTATAAAAAAGTGAAAACAACATTGATTCATACAAATGGATTATCATCTCTATGAATGGTGTAAATCATTTTTCTATCTACACATTTTTTGGGTGATTATAAAAAATGTACAGAAGTGAAGAATATGGTATTTATTTCATGATTAATTCTTTTATAGATGATAGAACATTTATTGATCCACCAAAGGCCAGAACTACCGAACTAATAATCTCATCAAAAATGTAATTGTTAACAATCGTAAATGTTTATTTTAATAAGGTGTTAAGAAATAATTTTATTAATATCCTATTACTGTATTATCATATTCCATAACCCCAATTTTATTCATTTTTATTTTCGGTTTCATTTGCGGTAGTTTTTAGTGAAATCTTTAGAAATTTTAAATGTTTCTAGGCTGAGCGTGGTTGGCGCATGATTTTACCGATGTGGGAAAAATGCCATGCATAGGTTCATGGACATCCTAGGATAGGGACATTGGAAGCTACCCCATGTAGGGTATATCATGTGTACAATTCTTACACATCATATACTTGGGAATTTACATTGATGCATGGTAGGTGTACAAACCCATTTGGGGCCATGAGGGTACATACTATGTGTCACTGTAAAAACATCGTGTACTCATATTTTGTTACAATTTTACAGTAATTTCATATTTCACACATAAAAGTAATGGTTAGACATATTATTAGGCCATTAAACTCATCTTTCTTGTGCAGGTAATGATGGTAGAACCATTGAGGTGTTTTAAGGACTCTTGGGTGGCATTTTGAGTGTTTTCTTGAATGAAGAGTATCTTCATTCAGTTAAAAAACTTAGTTGCCTCCATAAAGATAAACATTGATATAATATATTACATTATCCATCTATAATAACCAATTCATTATATATTTTCTTTTGGTATGTCTCCCATGACAGATGTCCCCCTCTATCCCAGGATTCCAAGAGACTAGTTGTTTCTGATGATCCCTTGTAGGATTCCTCCACTTACATTTTGACATAGAGGATACCATTTAACATGCTTCTAAATTTTTACCATATTAGGTATCCTATATAGGATTCATTTTTTCCATTATACCTTTATGTGAGGGTCTCGATAGGATCACCCTTCTGATATACCATTTTAAGGATCCCTTATTGTATGACTCTTTATCATTCCATTTGAGAATCCCATTTAGGATTCCACCTTTACCATATTGTTGAGGACCCCAAGTAGGATTCCTTCCCATTTGTATTGTCCTTGAGGACCCTATGAAGGAATCATCCATTACCTTTTCCACAAAGGATCCTAAGTAGAATGCCACTAATTGTGTGAAATAAGAGATTCATTAGATTCCACAATGTTTGACTGACCACGATCTAGTTCATCAGGTTGGGATATAGATGGTAGTGGGTTTCACCAAAAAATCCATACCAACATGTAAGCCCATGAACATATGAAAATGCTGTTTGGTTTAGGTGTTTCACCACCCTCACTCTTTTGTTTAAATCATCCACTTTTTAATTTCTAATGATGATATGTTTATAGGTAGTGCTTCTTGGTTGGTGCTTGTTGATCCTGCCACGAGGCATTAGTCTTTCCCTTTATGGTGTTGGGCTAGGCCCAAATCCCATTTCATACTTTAAATAGTTGTTTATTTAATATCTCATACAATATTTATGATAGTTCAGTGATTCCAACTCTCACCTAAGGCCACATACCCAAGGAAATCTCCCATTCTATCCTACACCAATTTGGAGCTCAATTGTATCACTAATTTGGGGGAAACTTCATTTGATTTAAAAAATCTCCCAGATTTGGGGAGATAAATTGACCCATAATTAAATCCTTCTATTTTTACTATTTTCTCCCATTATAGTCTCTACATGACCACCTCAAGCTTATTCTATCCTCACAATCATTTATTATTGTTTTGAAATTCTGATATTAGTGTTTTTGTGACATATTCATTATTATTTATTTGGGTGAGTGTTTCTCTCTTATTTTCCATCCTTCCCCATATAATTTTCTCCCTCTTTCAATAATTTATAGATTGATCAAAAGTTAAGTTTCAAGGCTCGGGTTTGATTTGGGGTCTTTTTGGTGAAATATAATGGTTTAGGGTTAGTTTTCACTTCCTTTTTGTGTGGAGGGGGTGTGGTTGAATATTCATATAATGATTCAAGGGTTTTGACTCAAAAATTAGGTAGTTCCATTTGAATGAGATTTTTGATATGTTAGATTTCTTGATTTACTAGTTTTAATGTGCCTCATGTGATTGTTGTGGTGCAAAAAGTAGATTTTAAAGATTTACTATTCATTTAATTTTATAGTGTCATTATGGATTGAAATTGGGTGATTTTCATGGGTGATGCTTGGGGTGATGTTTGGGTGTATTTTATAACACATGAAATTGACTTAATTGTGTTTAAATGGGTTGAATATTATTTTTTTGTTAATTCCTTAGTGTCATGTTGGCCTTGAAATGGGGTTTTTGAATGGGTTCAAGGTGTAAAACCATGTTGTACCTCATGGATGTCATTTATGAAAATGTGTGTTTTTCATGTGTGCCTTTTGTGGTATTAATTGATTTAATTTTATATAAAATCGTGGTTGTTTAAAAAATATTGTTACGTCTTCCAATTCTATTATGGATTGGAATTGGTATGATTTTGGAATTTAATAATGGATTTGAAAGGGGTTTGGTGTGTGGAGCTTACTTACACCAGTTGGGTTTGTTTTATAAAAATTGGGAATGTTTTGTTTGGTTAATCAATGTGGGAAAAAGGGTGTATATGTACTAATTGGTGGGATTTTTCACCTAATGTGGGATTTTTATGGGTATTGTGGTTATTTAAGATTTCAATTTTTATAATGTTTTATAAAGTGCTGAAATGTTTTAGCAAATGGAATGAGAGCTGTGAAACATGGTTGTGGGCTGTTTTGAGGGTGTGTGTTGTGCACAATGAAATTTTTTGATTATATAAGTATTATATGATATTTGATTGGGCTGTTATGTGAGATAAAATGTCTTTTAATGGTTTTATAAAAAAATTTAATGCAATTTTGGAAGTTTTAAAGAAATGTGAAAAGTGTTGTGGGCTATTTTTGGTGTGAGTATGATTTGAAAATTCATTTGAATGAAAAAGTGGATGTTGGGACTTTTGAGATGTACATGTGGGTTTTTAGGTGAAATTGTGATGTTGAAATGATATTTTAATTTGAAAATATTAGTTCATTTCTTTTCGAACTTGATTGAGTAAAAGGGGAAACCCGGGTATCTAGGTGGGTGGACGTGTACAGGTATGCTAGTGAATCTGTAGGGTCTGACCTCAGTTTCACATAGCATGATTGGAACATACAACACTAAAAAAACTATGATGACAGTGATTGGATACCACTAGGTTTTGGTTATGTTCCCTACTAGTGTATCATTTCTAAGAAGAGATATTGTGATGGTTATAATCTGCGAGATACGATTTACTTGGGACCCACAAAAAGCTAGTTCCTAGGTGTTATTTCATATTTCTTTTTTTGATTAGTTACATTGTGATTAATGTCTCCATATGGTATGGTATAATGGAAAATTCAGAACTATTTAATTTTTTTTAAAATTTTTTATTCTTAATAATATCCCTCATAAAAACGGTTTTAATTTTTAAGTTGTATATTTCAGAAATTGTAAATAGAATTTCATGTTTAAGGAAACAGGAAAACTTTTCACCTTTGAATGTTTATCACATGGAATCTTTTAGTGGTGGTATCCTATGGGTAATTTTCTCACACACAACTTACACACATGTGTGTACGTAGACATTTTCATTTTTTTCATAGGTTTGGTACAGTTTTTAGTGCTTGTGGTTCGGCTTTTTATCAGGTCCTTAGTGCTGAAGTCATATTGAGATGGCTTGGGGGAAATGCCCCTTAACATGAGGGTTCTTTGGTGGTTTCCTTTTTTTTATCTTTGTTATATTTTTTTTAGTTGTTTTAAACTATGTAATTCTGTTATGAATTTTTGTAAATGATTTTTAAGATTGAAAAACCCAGATTCATTTTATTGGATTCATTTGTTGTTTTAAGTTAATAAAATCTGGTAAATCATTCCCAATTCTAATTTTATGATACCTAGTCATGTGTGCCATATTGTGGGGACTGGGAACTCCCTTTGGGCCTTATCACAAGCTATATTTGGGACTGGTTTCGATGGCAACCAGATTTGGTTTGTGACAAAATGGTATCAAAGGAGATTCAAGTTAACTCATTGGGTCATGTTATTTGGGGAAGAGTCGTGATAGTCTGGAGTTAAAATTGCTTGGAATTGTTATTCTAGTTATGGGTAGTGTGCCTTATTACCACACATCAATACAATATTCAGGTTTCTAAGGTATGTCAGAATTTGTCTAAGTCCTTGGGTTTTCATTGTTTGATGATGATTTGGAGAAATGAAAAGAGAGTTGGGTTAATTGTCTCAGTGAGATCATAGGGCCTGGAAGGCCATGTGGAGCTGGGTATATTCCCTATAACACTCTCTGTGATGGTTAAGTGGTTGGAATATGGCCACCAACCATATGTACAATTCACCCATTGATACTAGTTTCCTCCCACACTGTCTGGTTTTCTTTAGTTTTTGAAATCTTGGAACATTGGTTTTAAAGTTACTTTGCTTTAAGAAGCATAATGTATTTATGAAATTATTTTAAAATAAATTGGTAATGGTTTGATTTATGAAATAATGAATCTTAATTTTCCAAATTGTTTTGAAATCAAAAATGGTTTTCTTACACATCTTCGGAATGTAGGAACTATATTGAAGCTGGTTTTTGAAAAAGTGTTTCCAATAACGCTTTCTAAACAATCAAAGAGAGTTTAATAAGAAAATAAGTTTTGAAATTTATGTGAATAACATGAAAGTTATTTCTTATCTAAATGTTTGTGTATTTCTGAAATTTTTTGTATTAAGTAAATGGGGATTTTGATCTCGTGGATAACAGTTTTGAGAAAAAGGATGTGTTCTTTGGATATTTTGGTTTTGAAAAGTGGATGAATTTTTGTTTTAACCATTGGTATTTCTATGAGTGACCACTTGTATGAGGTTATATGGGATTATGGATGGTAGATGGCATGAATGGATGAGTTCTAGGATAGATATGAGCTGGGTGCATGATGTTGCATAGAAACCAACATGTGTTTGGCCCATGGGGTACAATTGGTTTATATGCTAACCGATGAACCATTTGTTTTCAAAGAAATGCTTTTAAAGAAAAACATGAGGTATTAATGAATTGTTTGGCATGGGGTATATTATCCATTTTTGTAAAATTTTGATTTTTTGGGATGTTTTTTTCCAAGAACCACTCTTTTATGAACAATGTTTTGGGTATGTGTTTGGTCAGTAAGTTGGGTAGAAGGACCACATAGTAGTCTCTTCTGAGATATGTTTCAGTACACCATTACACTGGTTCCCTTTATATGTTTAGATATTGAATGGGTCATTTTTAACCAGTGTATCATCCTGGTTGGGTCCTTGGGTTCTCTCGTTGTATAAGGTATTTCCCCATTAAGGGTTAATGCACAACTAAAGTGAATCTTAGATTGTTTCATCATTGGAAAATCCACCAGTTGATCAATATAATGAATTTTTTTCAATATTTATTGATTTAGTCGACACCCATTCCATTTTTTGATTTTTGGAACCACTTGTAGTGGGAGATTTCTCGTAGAAGGTTGAAAGAGACCATAGATTCTTCTGTTGGTTGATTTATCAAAGGTGGAAGTGGTGTAGGGTTGTTAGTGTGGATGACTGTCTCGATGGTTTATAAGAGGGCCTCTGGTTTTATCACAATTTCATTGAAGATGGATATCAAGTTAAACCAGTAGTTTTGGGAATCTAGTCATGAGAGGAAATTGTGTCCACTTTTTGGGCTTGTGTGTTGTTTAGGGACTTGGCATAAGGTCTTGTTCCTTTTGTTATTTCTATCAGTCACAATGGTCATGTTCATTGATGCCCTATGATATCATATGATTCTTTTAATATATTGGTGAAGGGTGTGAAATAACCTAAGAGTATCTATTATTTTGTGAGTATGTATCCCTTGAAAAAACATAAAAAACTTTTATTTCAGATGTAGGTTTTTATATGTGTCCTTTCCTTCTATTGTATCTCTCCCGAAAAAACAAGGTGTGATGTGTGCGAATCTAGTAATACCTTGTTTTAGTGAAATTTTGGGTTAGGGTAAAGTGATATTGGAATGTGTTATGTCTTATGAAACATATCGGGGATTGTGGTGTAGTTATTTGTATCACCTGAATAAGAAGTTCTGTTCAGGTGGTTTCTAAAGCCTAACTATGAGGATGAAGATGCTTCAATCTTTTGAGCTCTAGCTATAGGTCCTAGAGAGAAGATGGTACTTTGTAAGGGGAAATACCTTGGTCGTTTAAATACATTTACAATGTTCTATCCTCAGAATGAATTATAGGAAGAGTTTAAACCTATAGTGTCATTATTTTGTTCCAGTTGTTCTTGTTTGGTGGTATAGGAGGGAGGACCTCATTTCCATTTTGTATCTTGAGGTTATACTTCACCCTTTGGTTTTGAATGGGTATTTGGATAATGGTTTGATGTTTGTCTAGACAGGTGGAGCACACAGTTTTCACATGGTTAGTAGTGAACATACCCTAGAAAGCCATGTAGATAGAAGGATCCCCACGGTTAGCGCACGATTTCCCAAACTATGTGGACTAACCGTGCAACCATCCCAACTCTTTAAATTTTGGGGACATTCTATACCGACCCCTACAGGTCAGTTGAGATTGTTGGTACTTATGATGGGGAGACCCACTATGATTCTTATATAAGTTATTTTGTAAAGATCTAATGGATGTATAACCCTTGATCTGGGGAGTCCGTTCAGCCCTCCCCCGATTAGTTTCTAGAATCAGTCTCTGGAATATATAAGTTGACTATTATTGTGGGGATCCCAATTGTGTCTCCCCATAATAGTAACTCATATTGGTCCATGGTCTTAGCCTGGTAGGAGGTAGTCTCTTTCAGAGATATATAACTAACAACATCTTCATGGGGTAAATTTTGGGATTGTTGAGTTCCCAATGGTTTAGTGAACGCAATGTATGTGTAACCTTGTTCATTGTTTTTGTTCATCAAGGTAGATTACTTGAGTCTTGTTCATATAGCGTTTTAGGAGTTTCCTTTTGGAGAGAATGTCTGAATGTTCCTGACCATTTCATGAAATTGATTTATGTTTTATTTTGTGAGATTATTCCTTCCTTAATTGATAACTAGATGTGTTTTGGCCTTTTTGGGATCGTCCGAACATGACAAAGGAATACATTTCTGGTCAATCGGTTGGGTTTGGTTTTTTCTTTTTTCCTTATTGTGGATTTCTAGGGGTGGAATGTTTTATGGTGGGGAGAATTGTAACATCCATGACTTCTTTTAAGGTATTTTTTCATTTAATTTCCATCCATTCTATGTTATGGGGATTTTCCATGAATTTTGGTGGAAATTGTGGGTTTTCAAAATTTGGGCCAAACAATGAGCCATTTCCATATTTAAAAATAAATTTTGCTTCTTTTATAAATCCATAATTTTTCAACATTTTACACCCATTCCACATCCCAATTGTAATAACTTGGTATGTTAAAACCACCATGTACATTTGGAACTCATAATAATCCATAATAATGATGGATTTTGGGTTTTTATTAATGTGTTGGGCCAGCTCAAAATCCCATTTCTAGATTTAAATGGTTTTTTAATTATTTAATATCTCAATTAATTTTTAATATTTTTTAGTGATTCCTACTCTCACTTGATCCTGAATACCCATGGTGGGTCCCCATTTTCTTAAACCCTAATTTTGGGCTTTATTAAATTTTGAATTTGGGATAAACAACACTGAATTTCAAAAATCTCCCAAATTTGAAGTGGTAAATTGATCATTTCATAAATCCTTTTTTAACTATTTTTCTCCCATTATAGTTCCAACATGACCTAATAAGCCTTGTTCGAAACTCATATTCAATTAAGGTTGTTTTGAAATTATGATACTAGTTTATTTGGGTCATTATGTTCATGATTTATTTGGGTAAGTGTTTCACCCTTCATTTCCTTCCATCTCATTCAGATTTCCTCCCACATTCATGAATTTAAAGTGTTTCAAAAAGATATATTTCATAGCTAGTGTTTTATTTGGGGTATTGTTTGTGATATCTTATGGTTCAAGGTTCGTTCTCACTTCCTTGTTGTCCGACAGGGGTGCGATTGAGGTTTCACACCAAGATTCAATGATTTTTACTCAAATGGTAGGTGGTTTAATATGTATGAAATTTTTTATGAGTAAACATGATTTATTTACTAGTTTTAATCTTCCTCATATGTAGTTTTTGGTGTGAAAACTTTTTATGATGTATTTGATTAAGAATTTAATTGTATAGTTGCATCATGGCTTGAAATTGGGTGCTTTTCATGGGTGACTTTTAGGGTAATGTTTGGTTGTATTTTATTACACATGAATGTTACTTATTAGTGTTTGAAGGGGATTCCAATTATGGGTTGTTAGTGCCTTAGTGTCATGCGGGACATGAAATTGATTTTTTTAATGGGTTAAAGGTGTAAAAAAATATTGTACTACTTGGAAGTGATTTATGGAAAAATGTGTTTTTCATGTGTGTCTTTTGTGGTTTTAAATGAGGTTTTTGTATAACACTTGTGGGTAGTTTAATAAATGTTTTTAGGGATTACAATTCTATTATGGATTATTATTGGTTTGATTTTGGAATGGAATAAAATATATGAAATTGGTTTTTTGTGTGAAGCATAGTTACACCCATTGGGCCTGTTTTATGAAAATTGGGAATGTTTTGTTTTGTTACAAAAAGTGCGAAAAGGGGTGTATATGTAATTTTTGGTTGGTTTTTTCACCTAATATAGTTTTTAAGGGTAATTTGGTTATTTATTATATAAAATATTTTTTATATAATGTTTTATAATTTGATGAAATGTTTTAGAAAATGGAAAGAGAGCAGAAAAACATGGTTGTGGGCTGTTTTGTGTGAATGTGTTGTGAAAAATAATGTTTATTGATGAAAGAAGTATTATATGATAATTAATTGGGATTTTATGTGATTTATAATGTATTTTAATTATTTTATAAAAAAATTTAAAGTATTTATGGATGTTTGAATGTTATGTGAAATATTTTGTGGGCTATTTTTCTGTGAGTATGATTTGAAAATGAATTAGAATGAAAAAATGGATTTTATGACTTGTGAGAAGTACTTGTGGGCTATTTGGTTAACTTGTGATGTGAAAATTATATTTTCATCTGAAAATTATATTTCTAAACTTCATGAAATTTATTTGAGCATAAGGGAAAACCCGAGAATCTTGGTTGGTGGACATGTACTAGTATGCAAGTGAATGTATGTGTTTTGGCCTCAGTTTTTCATAGCAAGAATGACGCTTACAACACTAACTAAAATATGATGATGATTTTTGGGGACCACTAGGTTATTGATATCTTTTTTACTAGTGTATCGTGCGTGAGAACATATTTTTTGATATTTACTATCACTGATATATGAGGTACATGGCACTCATAATGACCTTGTGCCTAGGGGTTTACACCTGAGGCCCGTGGATGGAGCCCTATAGTCATTTTAACTTTTAACTACACCATATCAACCATTGGAGCCAAAGAAACAAGAACATAATGAGTTGTATTCATATAATGATAGAAAAAATTTAAGTCACTAACACATCCATAGCTATTGCATGACTTCACACGAATAGTACAAGAATGTATTCTGTGTCTACATTTTCAACACTAATAGAAAGTCAGAGGCACATTACCCATTACATCAGATGGGGTAGAGGAGGATAAATAATGAGACCCACCACCACTACATCTATGATAATTTTTCCACTTCCAATTCTTCCAATGAGAACCATTGGTGCTGCCACTTGATGGAAGAGAAGTGGTGGGAAACCTTACCATTCTTGTCTTTTTCATTTATTCCATCATAGTTCAGTCTACTGTCTATGAATATATAGAATGTTTCAACATAACACCTGTGATATGATATCTGATCACAAACCCTATAGGTACTTTTGAGCAATCAAATGTTCATTATTCACTATATTTTGGGAATAATGGGAAAGATCATCAAAATGATATGTGTATGCCAACACAAAATGCTCTTCCTATTGTAAAGATATGATTTCTAGAGAAATATCAAAAAATAGAATGTTTGGAAAAAACCATAAGAACACAATTTTGAAAACCTTCCAATCCAATTATATATGTATATATTCGTGGACCATAAAATCCAACCATTTCTTACTAGAACCCTGAAGACTAAACACTACACACTTCACCCCGATGTTCATTGGTTTCTCCACAGTTTCAATGATTTTGTCCATCATATCAATCTATTAGTCCACCTCTTGAGGTTATGTCGCTCCAATAATGTAAGATGGTTTCTCATGTATAAACTGTAATTATTGATCTATCTATCCTCCATCTCCAGGATGTACCTTAACCATAATATTTTGAACTCATAGAATAACTTGATCTATAATTTAGACTAGCCATATAATAGTCTCAATGAGATTCTGATCTATAGGTGGGTTACCTTAAGGGGAAATAGATACACCATCCTGAGGAACTCAATAAAGACATCTTAGTGGCTTACTACTATACACAAAAACATATTAATGTTCCGAAAACAGAACAAATATTAGTTCAAAATAAAAAAACCATAACCAAAAACAGATAATTAAAGAAAAAACAACAATAGAGATACACATCCCAACATCCCATTGATTCTCAAGTTGCATTATGACAAGAGATATCCATGAACATATTGCAACAAATCATTCAACTCCATAAAATGCTTTCGCAATTCTCATAGACATCCCAAAACAAGGACTCTTGAGGCAATACCTCTATTTGAAACCAAATTTTAATGAAATGACCCATTTTTCCCTTAAACCTGAAACTTATCACCTTCTAGTACATACCCGAAGGGCATTGTAGAACCCCACGGGCTGATGAAAAGAACTCGGTCATCGAATAACGCAAAAAGGGTCTAATTTCAGCCATCCTGATCAAGAACTTGGCATATATGTATTAAAAAAAGGCGGATTGGTATAAAAACAAGATATATATTCCATAACTACAAGAAATTTGTATAAATATATAACAAATAATTTAAAAACACTAATGGACATGTCCTATTGCAATGTACCCAATTAAAATTGATACTCCAAACGATGGCATGTAAAACTCCACCCATTGCAGCACTAGCTACCCAACCAGCTGACCAGAACCTTGCTGGCTAACTGAGCCACCTTTCCGTTTACTGCACTAGAAGACAAACAACGGTCTATGTACAACTGAATAGGTGTGCATGTTGTGAGATAACAGGCTCAATAGGATCCCAGCAAGGTCCACCATATCAAGATTCTGTATAACCATTCTTGTATTCTCATTTTGAGTCAAAATATGGAATGATACATGATAATGCAGTTTTATAGAAAATATAATAATCATTTCTATTTTTCTGCAGTTTTAATCAAAAGAAGGAATAAAAATTTCAAATCACATTTTCAATATCATTTTTCACAAGATGAATCAGGCATTTGAAAGAAAACATATAACTAAAAAATATAAGAAACAGAACAAATGGTATCAAAGCACCATGAAATTCTATTGGTCTAGGCCATAGAATAATCATACATAATAATCATATTCTCAAACCTATTTCTAGAACATTGGACCATGGAAGTAGTGGAAGAAACCATGATTTAACCCCCCAACAATGTCAATATTGGCCCCTTAGATGAAATGGCCTAGAAAACAGTGCAATTACCAATGAAAATCATCCATGATAATTACAAAAGAATTGATTTTGGTCCAAAGATAAAGCATCCACCTATGTGACGATGGTAAAACAAGTTCTTTTTTTCACAACTCATTTCAATGTTTGAAATCCATTTCCAAACCATTTCAAATCTCATTTCAATGCTTTAACAATTACCCTTTTCCATTCTATTTTTCAATAACTAGGGAAAATCCATTTTTCATTAAAAACTATTTTCAATACACACAAAATGATCATGTCAATATTTCATCATGAATCAGTTTGTAAATAATATATCATGATCCATTTTCATAGGATATAAAATGAACCAACTACCTCAATGCTTGGGATACAAACATCCACTACTGGATCCACCAAAAAATAAAAACCAATGATGAAAATAAAGGCTCTATAATCTAATACACATCACATTGTTGATACCAATCTAAATACAAGGGGTTTGGGAAAAGTAATAAACCTACATACCTCATGAATAAACCCTTATTGCTCCATAGATGACAATGGAAAGGGCCTCAAGAGTATTATATCACAAAGAATATATAAGAAACCAATAAAAAGAATCATATTAACCCAAAAAATCCAAATACATCACAAAAATTCAATTCTTTGGTAAAATTAAACGAAGAAGTGGAAATGATGCTTACCTAAAGAGATGTACTGCAACATCAACAATGATCCAATGATAAAACTGATCAATATAGGAGAGGTGTCTCTAGAAAATGCCTAGTAGGGACACTAGGTCAAGGGTTAAGGAGTATTAAATGAATTGGCTAAGAAAAACTATTATTCTAATGTTTCAAAACCGGACATGGTCTGTTTCACAATGCGAAACTCCCACTCACCTCATGAAGTCCACACAGTATAATTACACTGAAATACCCATCACCTTGGATTAAAAATTTGTTATTCAAAACAATCACAACATGAAACCATGATTAAAAATGTGTAATATTTCATAGTGTGAATCCCCTTTTATGGATTTTACTTAGCTGAAATTACACTGTATGTAACCTAGTTATATAGTGTGATATCTTCTTGCTTCTTATAAAAGACTGGTTAATGCATTATGTCTAAAAAATTTAAAAATTCACCATTATAGGTATCCTCCCAATCTAAAATGAGGGGAAAACCATGATGAGGCTAAGGGAGAACCACATAAAATAGTTACAGGATGTTACATAGAATGCCAAAAACTAGTGCATAAATTTTTGAGACGGACTAAATGGAATCCTATTCACATTAATTTTAATAAGTGAAATTCTAGATGGATTTCACAATACTAGAATATATTGTATCATAGTTCAACCAATATCCATTAATGTGGATGATTAAAATTCAATATATTCTATAGAATAATAAAATTTAGTTAACTATATAATATTTGGATTAATTGACATAATAGTTGATTCAAGAATTTGTATATCATTTGGAAATAAATATATAATATTAAAAATAATCATTAAAATATTAATTTCAAATGGGAAATTCTAAATATTCTGACGTAAATTTTTTAATAATGAAATGAAAATTTTATTTGTTAATTCAAATTAGGAATATTTAGAAAATCTTAGTATCATTAAAAGTTACCTCGTATTAATTTATTACAATGTATAAATATAATGATATAAATAAAATTAAATTAAATTAAAAAAGGTGAATATTACAACAATTGAAGAAAAATTATTTGTGACACATATATTTTCAGTATTTTTATATTGAGGTCTAAATCATTTCCCATGATTAGTAGATTAAACAAGTTTAAATTTTACTTTATAATAGTTAAATATTGAATTAGAATAGGGTTTCTTCATATAACAAAAACCACAGGTGAATTATAATATGAAACTATGAATCATAACTCCTGTTAAAATAGAAAACTATTAAACACAAAAAATATTATATCATTGAATATATTATCTAAATTATATCAAAATTTATCAAACAACACAATTGATATTTTTCCCTAATTATTAATGAAAATTACAAATTATTTAATTGAAAAATAGTGGAATAATGTGTCAATATTAAATGTAAGTCAGCTATAGTGTGAATATATTTTGATAAAATATAGTGGAGAAAAAACAAGTTTCTATAAAAAATAATCTATCAAAATTTAAATTGACACTTATAAAAAATTGTAATAGAAAATCAAGAAATAGTCTGGAGTATTTCAAAAATATAGAAGATATATTATTTTTTTGAAGAATTCATAGAATTTTTCTAAACTAATTAAATATAAATATTATTAAAATATTATATATATAATGGAATATTTCATGGAATCCAAATTTTAATTGATATATTATTTTGTGGGAAGAAATAATAAAAGAATTAATAGATGTGTTTGTGAATAAAAAATTATTTTTAGAAATTTTATACATTATTATAACTATATATAAAGGAGAAAAATTATAAAATGAGATTATATTTTGATAAATTATTATATATTGATCATGTTTTATTCCAATTATAATACCCAATATATTTAATGAAAATTATGTTAGATAACATATAAAACAAAAATAATTGATCTTAAACAAACCATGAAATATTATTAATTTATGAACATTATAACAAACACATTGAATTAGTCTGTATAAATAAGATAAAAAAATTATTAAATATATATTATGTTCCTGATCAATAATAATATATAGGAAGATTATTAAGATAAAAACACGTAATATTTTACTAATTTAATTTTATTCTTCAAAATATGATTTAATTAGAAAGTATTTTTATTAATTTTTGTGAGAAAATATTATAATTAATACCATTAAATTTTAGAAATTATTTTTTATAAAAATATTATAAATTTATAATCAATATATCCATATTATCTTTGTGTAAAATTTAGGATTTTTTGGAAATGATTGATCTTCCAATGAATAGTAAAAACATATTATTATATAAAAAAATATTTTAGGATTGAAATTTTTTAGAGCTACATATTGTTTGAAAATGGTTTCAATGAAAAATTATATATATTATATCAATAATAATATAACAAGGTTCATGTTAACCAATTTTATTATTTCATTTGGTATAGAAAAATATTTATATTTAAAGAAAGAGTCTTCTGAAAAACAATTCTGCTACATTTTCCTTCTTATGTTCAATTAATTTCTAAAACATATAGATGTTTAAAATTTAATAATTTATTACATATTTGGAATAATGATATAAATATTTGGTAAATACGACTCTTTTTTTAATTATGAATTGTAACAATACTAATTTTTTTCAATGGTAGTGGTAAAATTAGCCAATTAGGGTTTAAAATATTGTTATAAGGATTAAAATTAATTCACTAAATATTCATTTTTGACTATAGGATTATATTGATCTATTATTCAAAAATATTACTTATTAAAATTTATTTTATTTTATACATATATTATTTATTTAAAAGGTAAGGTCAAAAATATCACTTCATTGATTTTGATATCAATATTATTTTTCAACATTGATAAAAACTACTTATGTTTGGTTTAAAAAATTTAGTTGAAATAGAAATAATTTTCTGTATGATGGTAATTTATTTTAAATTTTTATATATTAAATAATTATAACATATTATTAAATAATTCTATTTAAATTATTATGAAAACATTGGATAAAAGGCAAGTAAATAATGTGAAAATAAGACAATTAATATGTTATTGGAGAGTTAAATTACTCCATGAATATTTAAGATAAAATTAATAAATAATATATTTTTTAAAGGTGTATATTGTAAATCCATTTCTATAACATTATTTTCAAAGTCAAATTGTTTGAATAGCTTTCAAAGTAAAATTAATACAATTTTATGTCTAATGTACTATATTAAATTATATAAAAATAATAATTATTTTTAAATAGTACAAGTACAATGATAAATCCTCTAAAACTTCATCAAAATCAAAATCATGAGCCGATTTTTACCTTTCATGAGAAATTATAACAAATTAATATTATAAAATTCATTATCATAATTATGATTAAAAAATTTTACCCTCAAAATGAAACAAAAAATAAGATTAAAATTGATATAAAAACCTTTAAAAAAATTATTGGGTGATTAAATTAATAATTAATATGACTTATATTCTAATAAATATAATTTTGGAACAATTTTATATTATTTGGAATCATATTATATTATAATTCTTCACGTATTTCCAAAATTGATAGTACTAATTTTTTATAATCCCAAATATTTTAAAAATGAGTTGAAATTAATAAAAATAATAGCATTGGTAAAAATGGAATAGGTATGATTTAAAATTTTATGCATGTTCCATTTATGTGCCACTTGTCATTTATGGTAATTTTTAGGACCCCTAAAATGTGGAAAATGTTCATATCATGAAAATTATCAAAATAGTTAACAAAGAGATTGAACTAATAGAAAACGGTGAAACCATAATAAAAAAAGTTTTAATTTTATTTGAAGAGGGTATTTATAAGATTAATATCATTATATTTAAATTATATTTATTTTTTCCTTTTTTATTGGAAAATTATATTTTTATTAATTTAATACCTTCAGTAATTCCTTGTTTTCTCACTTCATGCTATTTAAATTTACTCGGATAATATATTTTCTTTAAACCTATTTGTGTTATTCAGATCAATAAATCATTACCCAATTATCATATAAACATCCATATCAAATAATTATATATTTTTATATTCTAAAAATTCAAATAAAATGGTACTTAAGAGGGGATTTAAAGGAGACGTACTGAAGAAGAGTTAATTGTCTTACCCAACATCTTAAATTTATTTATTATTTTAACTCCATTAAATGTATGTTATTCATCATAAAATAATAAATTTTGTATAAAAATTATAATAATGTTTTTTCAATTTTGGAACCATCAATAAAACCCCTTTATTCAATAAAATAGGATGTGAAAGTAGCTCCAAGGTGTTTATATGGACTACTGCAACCATGTTGCGATACAATTAATTTCCAATCACTATCATTCATGGATGGTTATTGTGATAGGTCTAATATTTATATATAATATTTGAGAAATAATTATTTTTATTTTACAATAATATAATATCTATATTCTTACATTAAAATCTATTAGAAAATGTTAATGTTTCTCATGGGTACCTATGGGCCACCACAACCACAAACCAGTTTGATTATTTTAAAATTTATCTTGAAAGGGATTGTAATGTGGAAATATTTAATGAATATATATAATATATATGATATAAAAATTATTCTTAAATGGTGAATTATTTTTAAGGATTATTTTATTCCATCTATAAAAAAGTGAAAACAACATTGATTCATACAAATGTCTTATCATCTCCATGAATGGTGTAAATAATTTTTCTATCTATACATTTTTTCGATGATTATAAAAAATTTACATAAGGGAAGTATATGGTATTTATTTCATGATTAATTTTTTTGTAGATGATGGAACATTTATTGATACACCAAAGGCCAGAACTACCGGAAAAATAATCTCATCAAAAATGAAATTGTTATCAATCGTAAATGATTATTTTAATAAGGTGTTAATAAATAATGTTATTAATATCCTATTACTGTATTATTATATTCCATAACCCCAATTTTAATCATTTTTATTTTAGGTTTCATTTGAGGTAGTTTTTAGTGAAATCTTTGGAAATTTTAAATTTTTCTGGGCTGTGCATGGTTGGCATATGATTTTACCGATGTGGGAAAAATTCTATGTATAGGTTCATGGACATCCCAGGATATAGAAATTGGAAGCTACCCCATGTAGGGTATACCATGTGTACAGTTCTTACATGTCACATACATGGGCATTTACGTGGAAGGTATGGTAGGTGTACAAACACATTTGGGGTCATGAGGGTACATACTGTGTCACTGTACAAATGTCGTGTACTCCTATTTTGTTACAATTTTATGGTCATTTCACATTTCAGACATAAAATTAATGTTTAGACATAATATTAGACCATTAAACTCATCTTTCTTGTGCAGGTAATGATGGCAGAACCATTGAGGTGTTTTAAGGACTCTTAGGTGGCATTTTGAGTGTTTTCTTGAATGAAGAGGTTCTTCATTCGGTTAAAAAAATTAATTGTCTCAATATAGTTAAAAATGGATAAAACATATTACATTATCCATCTATCATAACCAATTAATTATATATTTTCTTTTAGGATGTCTCCCATGATAGATATCCCCCTCTATAATAGGATTCCATGAGACTAGATGTTTTTGAGGATCCCATGTAGGATTCCTCCACATACGTTTCGACATAGAGGATACCATTTAAGATGCTACTAAATTTTTACCATATTAGGTATCCTATATAGGATTCATTTTTTTCCATTATAACTTGATGTGAGGGTCTCGATAGGATCACCCTTCTGATATACCATTTGAAGTATCCCTTATAGTATGACTCGTTATCATTACATTTGAGAATCCCATTTAGGATTCCACCTTTACGATTTGGTTGAGGACCCCATGTAGGATTCCTTCCCATTTGTATTGTCCTTGAGGACCCTGTGTAGGAGTCATCCATTACCTTTTCCACAAAGTATCCCAAGTAGAGTTCCACTAATTGTGTGAAATGAGGGACCCATTAGATTCCCCAATGTTTGACTAACCATGATCCAGTTCATCAGGTTTGGATATAGATGGTAGTGTTTTCACCTAAAAATCTATATCAACATGTAATCCCATGGACATATGAAAACGGTGTTTGGTTTAGGTGTTTCACCACCCTCACTATTTTTTTAAATCATTCGCTTGTTAATTTCTATTGAAGTAATGTTTATAGGTAGTTCTTCCTGGGGGGTTCTTGTTGATCCTACTATGAGGCGTTGGTCTTTCCCTTTAGGATTCCCAAATGTTCTTCAGGGGATCTTTTTATTCATTGGGATTCTCAGACATTCTTCCTCTAATATAGTTTTGGAGTCATGTTATTTCATAATTATTTTTATACCTATTGGTTCTACTTGGGAAATGTCCACTAGGAAAATATACAATCTATTTTTTTATATTAATGGTATTTACATAGGTACTTCTTTTAATCAAGAAATTGATCCTATGTTTATAATATATTGTCATAGTATGCCTAGTAATGTTACTCAGGGATGATTCATCTATCTTGAGTGATGAGTATGATTCATATATCCACTATTTTATATGTTATGAATATGATTACTTTTTTACTATGGATGATATGTGATGATTATGATTATGCTTTCCATGATCCGATTATACTCATGGGAGATTAGGATCCCTGAGTGATAGGGATGATTATGCTCCCCCTAATGGTGTGTTTTACAATGCTGTTGGGCATGACCTCTAATAATATTGGACACCCAGTATGATTATAGACTTCCAGATGAAAAGAATGATTTTTCACTTTATTATTAGAAACTCTATGGGTGGTCATGAAATTTCATCACTGAGCTCTCTATATTGATCACCTAAGGGTTAGACCGTTTAGGTTAATTTGTTATCTAAATGTCATTAATACCTAGTAACCTACATATAGTGTGTAGATATTGGAATTGATATACACTTCATTAGAAGAATTGAATCCAAATCCTAGAAATTTACAAGATATCTGGATGTACTTATATGTGATCCTTTGTTATAGTAATTGGAAATGAGTGTGGTTGAACCCAGGGTAAGGAAAAGTATCCCCATGTGGTGACTTAGATTTTTTAAATTCATTTATATCTCTGGGAAGAGTTGGTATATGAATGTTGTAATTACAAACCCAGAGAACAAAATATTGATACATGGATTAACTAGAATGATATCCCACTTAATTCCCTTCCAAATAATATTTAAGAGATCAGGATTATGGATCCATGGATCGACTGTAGATTATTTTTTTATTGGATTCACATTATTAATAAATATTCATAATCATTTATATACATATATAGAGGTATTGGACTAAAAATTTATACCCATATAAATATGGACATACATAGTGGAACCATCCTAGTTGACCATGATTATAGACATGTGGTTATATTGTGGTTTCTTGTTTATTGTCATTTATTATCATTTTTGTTATGTTATGACTAGACTGAGCATATTACTTTTTTATGAAAATAACAATGAATATTTAATAGGTTCATATTTGGGGTGTGAAATTGATTTTATTTATCTATGCTTTACATGCCTCAAATTTTATGTGTATAGCTTATGTATACTCTTTTGGTTGATTATGTTTTTCACCATCGCGATGGATGAGGGACAATGTTTCTTAACTATGTGCAGATGCTTATATGGGTTGGCCTTTTTGAGCAGGTGTAATTCAACAATATCTGGAGACTGGGTGCATGGTATAGATCATTGACAGTTGTAGAGATGTATATATTTATTTTAGTTTATTTTTTATTCATGTAAATATTTTTTCAGCATAGTGGGTGACTATAGTTGTATGTTTGACATACATGTTTGGCCATTTAGAGATTTTTTATTTATTATTATAGAATGATATATTTCTTCTTACTTACTACTTCAAAATTTTTTATTTACTACTCTGTATGATTGATAGGAATATTTTTAATCACTACAATAAGAGGTTATAGTCTCTCCATTATACCAAATTATACCCTATATTCTAGTTGGAAGCCTCTCCTATATAGGGAGGCATCATTGGGGACTTGTAAACAATTATCTCAAATAACATGATTAGTGGATCCAGTTTGAGATGATAGAAAATTGATCATGTTATGTTTAGAATGTGTCCCTTTGGTTAATGATTTAGTAAATTGTCTCTTATATGTTTTGTATATAGGTACATCCTTATATTTTTTAGGTTTTAGTGTAGTTCACATTATTAGAATGAATAAGGATGTCCCAAAAGGGCAATCAATATTTAAAGGTAATGGTTGAATCCATTAATAATTGTATGTTTCTATGTTTTAATATAGATAAATAATGTGTTTTTTAATTTGGAAAATGATTTTATATTCTCTTTGATTCCATGATTATGAAAGTGTTTTTGTGTATAGATCATAGTTCCCTATTTTATGATCTACCTTGCAGTACTAATATGGACCAAAACCATTGAGAGTATTACAGATGGTATGTAATGAAAATAAAAATTATAATAATTTACATAATGTATTTGACTTTTTATTATGTTATTATAGAAAAATAGTTACATATGGGAATATTTCACCATTTTCTAGGGCTGTAGTGGAAATGTGAAAATATATCAATGGATTTCATAGTAATATTTCCCAATCCTCCTCAATGTAATAATGTTATTTGGATTATTATTGACTAACTATAAATATATTCAAATTTATATCCCATTCGAGTCACCATGTCTTCAGATAATCTTTATGAAATATATCTATAGGAAATAGTCAGGTTTCAAGGTGTTCCAATTTCCATTGAATTATATCATACACCTAGGTTCTTGTATAATTTTTTGATAGGACTTCAGATGTTATTTGGTAATAAATTTAAATTTTCTAATCATTTCATCATTAGTATGAAAGATACTCTGATTAAAAATTTATACCATGGAAGATATTATTTTTTTCATTTTCAATGGATTAACATGGAATTTTGCATCAATATCTTTTTTTGGTTGATTTTACCTAAAACAATAGTTCTTATTCTAGTATATATATGGATACCTTTGAGAAATTATTTGTAATGGGGTTTCAGATGATAATTTCTTTTTGATAAAAGAGATGAAATGGAGTTAATGGGATAATATTTAGTAGTTGAAATGGATCAGAATATGAATTTGATTCAGAAAAAAATGAGAATGACTCATAGAAGGAAGAAATTGTATGATGATAACTGAAGGAAATATGTATCTTTTGTTGTTAGTGATTATATATTTTTTAAATTATGTCCATATAATATTGTTATACACTTTTTTAAAACATGAAATCTAAGTTTCTGTTTCATTGAACCATATGAAATTCTCAATAAATATTCATATATTTCTATTTGAGTGTCTTTAATTTGTGTTTATCATAGGTTCCCAATGTTTATCACGTTCCAATTTTATGAAAATATGTGTCAAATTCATCTAATTTTTAGAGCCCTGGCATAGTTTACTTGCAATTGAATCATTGTTATGTGGAACAACCGGTCTAAATTTTTGATCACACATAGAATGTGTTTTGGAATAGTGTGATTCACTAGGTTATAGATTTATGATAAAACCAATTGGATGAAGAGACAATTTGGGAATATAAAAATACTATGAGAGAACTAGTTCAATACATGTTTAATATGATAATAAAATTACAGGGATGCAATTTTTTAAAGGGATAATAATGTTAAAATTAATGTAATGATTGAATAAATAATTTTCCTATTTAAAAATATTAATTATATAGTTATACTTTTTATAAAAATATTATGTTATTTTTAAATAAAAAATGAAACAATTTTGAATAAACTAATTTCTTATAAGTTTTTATTTAAAATTTTAAAATCTAAATTTTTAAAATTATATTTTAAAATATTAATATCTTATTTTAATAATACTATAAAAATATCCTTATGGTAAATTGTTTTTATTTTTCAGAAAGTATTGATCAATAGTGAATAGTGAGAAATACCGTTTTTTGTAAAAAAAGTCATTTATTTTCCATAATTTAGGTATATTAAATGTGAAAATATGTTTTTATATATAATTTAATGTTAAATAAATATTATTTTCTAATTTCTAATATAATAAATTTCATTTTAATCAAATTTATATTGTTTAATAGTATAATTTATTTTTTATGTTTAAAAATAGGATTTTTTTACAAAACTAATTTAAAATTCATAATGTTTCTACATATTAATTAATTAAAATAATCCATAACTATATATGATTTAAGTTTAATTGTATGATTATATATCTATAAATATTAATTTATATTCTTATTATTTTTAATTACTCATATTGTTAAGATAAAATCAACTTTTTATTTAAAAAACACTCCTTCCAAAGCAGCATATTCATTGTGTTTGTGGGTTTTGTTTTAAAAATAATTTCAAAAATTGGTTATAAATTTTTTGTTAAATTGGATTAAATATTTTTAATAATAATCATATATATTTTATAATAATGTTAACATAATTTTTGAAGAAAATGAATATTGAAAATAAAAAAATTTAATTACCACATTAATGGTAAAAATGGATTTACCATGGGTTAACCAAAACTGATAAGAGATAAAATGAAATAAAAATATCTATGAAATATATTTTATTAATATAATTTGACCTTATAATGAATAATTCATGATAATACTTCATTTAGAACCATTTTGATGGCGAAAAATATTTGTACGCCTTTTTCATTTCAAAATTTACATGTGTTCCACACCCCGCACTTATAAAAGGACACCCGTTGTAGCCCTTATAAACACCATAAAATCCATTTGTGTATGAAAACAACTACAAAAATCACATACCTACATCAATAATCTCATCTTATAAACATTTCATTGGTTATCATGAGAACATAAGAATCCTTGTGGTGTAAACCAAAAGAACCGACCCAAATTAGAGGTATTGTTTTTCAATGAGTGTTTTTATAAAATGTCTTCCTCCACATCATTAAATTCTTATTAAACCAGGATTTTATAATAAAATATTTATATTAAAATTAATTACATATTATTTTTTTAATTAAATAACATAATTCCTTCTCATATTTCATCAAATCTATTACAAAATCATCATTTGTGTTTACGATGGACTACCACATCATAAAATTATGTCATTATTTTTTTCATTACTGGATATGATAGTTTTGATTCATTATTAATTTAAATTAATTATATATATATATATGTAATTTTATTTAAAAAATTTTAACTATGTATTAATTATAACATATATGACTTTTTTACCTTCCATTTTGTAGGAGTTACAATTATTTCACATTTGTGTACAATGAACTACTATATCTCGAAGTGAGGTGATTTGTATTTAAATAACTCTACATATTAATGGTAATAAGGGAAAATATATATAATATATGTGATATCAATTATTTAGTTATGAAATTAATGAAAATTTTATCATTATTAAAATATAATATAACTTTTTCGATCTAACTTTTTCACTCACTAAAAATGATAATGACATTCATGAACATGTGGACTACCTCCTTCATGGAGTGATGTGACACTTATTTCATCACCATACAAAATGGAAGATATATACAAGTATATTTAATGAAATAATATTTTATATATGTTATTATTATCATTATGGAAATATGAAATATTACTTACCTCCTTTCCCAAATGAGCACTAAAAACCGGAAATGTTAGACATACGTATGTATGACCTATCATCTCTATGATGGTAATGTACTACATTTATAAAAACCAAATTTCATGAATTAAAATAAAATTATATTTTATTTATAAATATGATAACTATTTCATGATTATTATTCAATAAATGTTTATATAATGGCCACTTTTTCCATATTGAACCTTCCAAAGTCATTTTTGACAGATAATCCAAGTACCATCAAAATAACTGAACTATATGTAATATATTATGTAATCATATATAACTCTACAATAAGTGAAATAAAATGAATAATAATATTGAAAATTATTCTTATGATATTAAAAAATTAATAAAAGTTAACTATTCAAGAAGATAAATAACATCTTGTGATTAATCGAACTAGAGACAAGCTACTTTGTCTTAATTTCATTTTGTTGATGCATATTTTGATGTTATGAAACTACACTATTTTATGTGGCTTATATACATCAAATTTTACATGTTATATTATTAATGTATATATTTTTATTTTATTTCATTCATTAATTTTAATATTTCATGGGGATTGTGATTCAAATTTTCCAAGTTGATAAGGGAATTTTTTTTTTAAAAATTGTCATTTAACATTTTCCATACAACTATTTATTTTAAATTTTCATGTTTTTAAAATGAATTTATGAATGTTTTTATGTGGAAATAAAATATTTCCAATGAATATTTTATATGTATTTTTAATTTATTCTAAATTTTTTTAAAATTAAATCATTTTACCTATTTTATACAGAATTATTTTACAAATTACAAAAGGAAATTGCTATTTTTAAAATACAAGGATAAAATGAAAGTTTTCCACCACCATGAATATTATTTGATTAATAGATTTATTTTAAATATTTAATTATTTTTTCAATGAAAAAAATATTTATGATCATTTTTTTGTGTATATTGGTTTGGAATACTATGTTTTAAAGAATAATAATTTTGATATCTGAAAGTTAAATTTATATGATTTTAAACTAATTATTAAAATGTTTTATTATGTAAATGTGAAACAAATAATTATTAATTTATGTTGTTGTATATGAACATTATATACACTAGGTGCACCTTGATATTTTTATTGAGCCTATTATAAATTATAAAATGGGTGAACCCTTATAGTACTCTTATATTATGGTTAATAATTACATTCACTGTAATATTATATTCTATTATGCAGTTATAGTAATTACAACATAAAAGGGGGTTTAAGTGATCAGTAATGGTTATATATGATGATTTCCCATGGTTACCACATGAATTTCTTCTACATTATAATTAGTATTCATAGAAATAATTTTTTTTTCAAAAGTTACTATATATGATATTTTTGAAGGATTATAATTACTTTTTTTGTTAAAAATATATGGTTTTATGTAATGTTTTTATTGGTTTTCATTTTTTTCACTAAACTAATGGTTTTATTCTTATTATGTTTATAAATATGATTTATTTATAATCCCAGTTTTTTAAAAAATTAATAGGATTTATAGATGGTTAAAGGAAGGGAATATGTCATGTTGAAATCTGTGAAGAGATTTCATGAATAGAAATAATGTATTATTTTAGAAGATTTATATTGTGTGAAAAAATAAATTGAATGGAAGTTCCGACTTTATATTATATATATTTGGTATCTATGAATTATGTTATAATTTTTGGAAATAAAAAACCTAAAAACATCATCAAATATATGAGAATGAATTATATTATTAAAAATATGGATTATATAATGTTTATGACCTGGTCCATATAAGATCTATACATGATGTAGATAGCAAAGCTGAATCAAAATATCCATTTCGGATTACTATTTTCATTTATTATTAGTAATCGTATATGATTGTCAAAATTAATTCCTTATTATTTCCATATCATATAGAATTATTCGAAGTGATTAGAATAGATATTGACAAGAGATTGGGAGTGTGACTTTATAAAACATTTGAAGCATCAAAACTACATAGTGTTAACCCATGGTAAATTGACACAAAAACGATTATTTATCCTTTTTAATTACCATTATAGTTAACTAGAAAAATATGTGTGTCCATAATTTAATATGTTACCATGAAATTGATACATAATATTTAATATTGATTGTTTTTTATTTTTATCACTATGAAATAATAAATATTTGGTAAGACATTTATGCATTTGATCTATAATTTTAACCCCCGCCCCAAATAGGATGTCGTGGGACTATGGGTGTAAAATAAGGAATCAGAGCCAAATGATTATTTCAAGATGGATATATCTCTTGATTATTCCATGAATAAAAAGCATGATAAATTTTAAAGGGTTTCCTTTTTAATTATAATAACATTTAGATATATAAGGATAAAAATTGATTTCAGATTAGATATCTTCAATATTATGTTTTGAATAATGTTATACAATGAATAAGTGTAAATGATTCTATTGGAATGTTAATGACTGGAGATGATAATAAACTATTTATTGATGTCTTAAATGATCTAATTTCCTCATATGGATCCATATAGTACCAGAACAATATGAAGGGGATGAAATCCACTTCAGAAAAAATATATGGAGATAACTGATAAATATTTATGAATGGGAAAAAATGATGGATGATAAAATGAATGTGTTTCACATCATGTCAGATGAAATTAATTATATAATATAGAATAATATGTATTCCATCCTTAATCATCCCATTTAATTCATTAGAGTGTTATTGGGACTCATTAATCAAATTAATGATGTTGATATAATAGAGAAGATTCAAAGATGGCTTACACCACTATAAAATTCCGATTTATCAACTATTAATGAACATGATCTCAAAGAGAGATATGTTTTTTATCATCATTATAATATTTTGGCTTACTAAATACATGTAAATCTGGAAAAAAATTATAAGATCATAAAAATATATTATATTAAATTAAATGAAAAATATTCAAATGAAATAATCTATAATCCATGATGAATTTTCTAGGTTTGAATTTATTTAACTATTGAATGAATATTTTTTGAATGGATTGAAAATTATGTTGATAATTTATAATTTCTTATTTTAGTTAGATAATGGTAAAACATTATGTAGCAAGATACATATTTTAAGTGGAAAATGAAGTTGATTTTTAATTCAAATCAATAATAACATAAATGATTCCTATATTATGAATCTTTATATCATTATTCCCAATTAGAATGATGTTTCACAAAATAGTATCAGCAAATAAGCTAAATAATATTAATGGTTCATTAAATATGATGAAGTATAGTTCATTTAAGATGTGGAATATTATTTTTATTCTTATGGTTCAAGGAAAAATGAAATAATATGAGAATTAATGTGAGTTACATGACCATATTAAGGCTAGTGTGGATGGTATAATTTTCATTGTATTTTATATTGATTACATTTTGTTAATGGGAACTGATGTTCACGTCCTAAAATCAGCATAACCTTGGATAAATTAATTCTCTCAATCATAATTCATAGGTGAAGAGTCACAAATTATAGGGATCAAGATATCTCGAGACAGATCAGACATGCTACTTGGCCTATGTTAAATTAAATATAATTGTATGGAACTCAAATGGTAAAAAAAGTAAAAATAAAATAAATGAGTTTTTCCAAAATCACATAGAATTGTCATATCATAGAACATATATCCATAAACTCATTACAAGATTTATAGAATGAAAATATTCCATTATTGTATGATAGTGGAATATAAAGAATATTACATGCTATGTATATGGTCAGATGTTTCTTTTTTGTTAAGAATAGTGGGATGATATCATGATAACATAACACATCTAAATTGGTATGGAGTTAAAACTATGATTAATTACATAAAATGTTATAAGGGTATGTTTCTAGTGTTTTTTAGACCATTGGAGATATTAGTGTGGGGTTACACTAATACAATTTTCAAAAAAAAACATCATGGTGATATGAAATTTTACTCTACATATGAATTCTTCTTAATTAGTGACGTAGTGATTTGGAAAAGATTGAATAAAAAATTGTTCTCTAATTATTAAATGGAATATATGTATATTTGGGATTGTGATATATCTATGGATGTAGTATGTATATGATGAATTTAAATATATCCTTGTGTTTTACCAAACAGTAAATACCCTATAACAATAAACAATGAAAATAAAACAATTGTTTTACATTAAAAGGATCTATTTACTTTCGAATTAGAATAGAAATCTACATCAACGGTTTCATACATTGAGGGGTTTTACATATACAGATGAAGACACCAATAAAAGAGTTATTATAGAGGGAATTACTATAGACACTTATTACAAATTTATATCAGAGTATAAACAAAATTTTTAACTGAGGTCTAGTAGGATGATAGTTTATAGTAGTTGGATCAATTGAATATTAGAGATTTGTGAGACTCGGTTCCCAAGATAAATCTATTATGTCTAAATTGATAACAAATACATGTATATAGTATGATATATACATGTTTCTACTCTTATCATGTTTATAGAATTATTTCCATATGTGTCATATACATGTTTGTTTCATTAGATTACATGTTGTATTAAATGTTTATTTAATTTCCTAGCTATAATGAGATCATTGTGTTACTATGATAGTAGTAATACATGTATTATATTCTAGATACATCATACAAATATCATGTATACTATGATTGACTGATATTTTGGGATAATATAAATATTAGGACTTCTTTTCTTAATGTATTCAAATAATTATCCAAAGTACATGAGATCATGAGGATTGAATCATCAATAGGGACACCACATGTTTCATATTTAATTTTTGGTTTATATCTATAAAAATTTGTATTAGTAGGTTGACAAGAGATTATTTTAAGTGAGTATAGATTCAAGAAATTATTTGATGCAAGTTAAAAATAATGTTACTTTATTATAGTGTGGAAATTTGAATTTGAAAAGGCATTGGTGGTATAATATTGGATAAAATATAAAGACAAGATTTATCTCTTCCTAGTAAAGGTCACAAAATCATTGACTATGCTCACCAATATGGAAGTACCTTTATTAAATTTATTGTCATGGTAAAGGAGGTATGCTTATCTTTCATGGCCTTTTAAATAATAAAAAAATCATGTAACTATAGTTAAAAATTCCATGAACCGTACATTTTGATATATAAAGGGAAAATGAAATTAAATTACCCAATGCACATCCATGGGAGAGTTAGTCCTCTCTAGGATAAAATTTTACCTATTCAGGTGCCTTGATGTGTTTATAGTGATGAATACTATTATGAGTGTAATGCTAACTACAATCTATTTATGGGACTAGATCGTCAAACACTAATAATATTGAAATTTCAATCAAATTATTATGATTTTTAGTGTAATAATGTATGGGTCACATCATATGTTTCAAGTAATAATGCAGATTGAATGATAAAAAAATAATTTAAATATTATTATGATTTATAATAATAAGTGTTGAATTTATTTACTCATAGTATTTAAAAGATATTTAGTGGATGAATAGAAAAAAATTTCAACAAAATGTTATTATTTAACCTATATTAAGTAATCTTTACAGAATTTAACTAATTTCATTACATTGATTTTCTCACATAACATTATTTTTCATGTTACAAGTTTTCAATAAGATATGTATAACCTATATAAAAATTTTATTAGTCCATACATGTTATTTTGTGAATATTTATAGGTTTTAACTTATTTGGGAGCCTTTTATATTACTCTATAATTAATAAAAAATCTATATAAGATGAGAGAATCCAAATTTTGTATAAAAAATTAATCTAATGAATTTGAGATCATTGATCACATCACTATATATTCCTAAAATTATAAAGTGGGATATATAAGCACCCTCTTCATTTTGAATTTTCTAAAATCAATTTATTAGTTCTTCCAAAAAAATACTTCAATATATTATTATATTATTTTAAAAATAATTTATAAATCATTTATCATAAAAATATATAATTTTATAGAGCATGTGGATAATGTAAACAGTTTCTTCCTTTGTACATTTAAGATAAAATTATCGAATATCAGCGGAACACAGATTTTAAGTATAATGAGACAAAATTATGATTTTTTATTCATGATTATGTTATCCTCATGAGTCCCCCTATATGATTATGGTGTTTTTTAATTACAAGTGATTTTGTTAAAAAATCAATCCATTTCATTTTTTTATTGTTTCTTTCTCGCATATATTTTGTATCTGGTACAAACAGATTAATCAGGATTTTAGGTTTTTTGTATAAAAATTGGATATCTTCCAAATAATTAAATTAAATTTTATTAATTTAGTTTATAGTTAATATGTATCCATTTTTTACATTACCTATATGATATTCATTATATGTGAATTTTATGTATTGTTGAGCATGTGGTTTTTCATTAAATATTTTATTTTTAATTATAACAAAAATACTTTTTTGAAATAGTTTGGTATTTCAAAACGATCAAAGAAAATAATGATGTGAAATTTGGAAATTATATTTTCTGGTTTAAATACTGTGAATGGTGAATGACATGGAATAATTTAAGAAGAGGAGTGCCCCTTTTAGAAGTGAGAAGAGTGAAACAATCATGAATATTAAAAACATAAAAATATAATAAAATTATTTCTCATTAAATTTATAACCGATTATGTAAAATTTAAATGTTAGAGTACTTTAAAAAATTAATAAACTAAATCAATCATATTTACTCATTTTTAGATATATTTTAAACAATAGTTTATATTTATCCCCCTCTATAATCCATTTAACTCTAACAATGTTAATGAAATTTTATTACTTTAATTATTGATTTGACTAAAAATATTGGATTTAATACCAATTAAGAATATGATTGTTAAAAAAAATAATTCCCATTTTATCTCATACACAATATATATTTGGTAAAACTTATCAATACCATATGTTCTCAAAATGTAATAAAAATAAATTTTGAGAAAAATTTATTTTTAACCTTAAAAATGATTTTATATGAAAATCACAATTAATTTTGATTTATATAGAATTAATAGGATTATGGTTTAAAAAATAAGAATTTTTTCACATTAAAACATTACCAAAAGAAAAATATTTGTCCAGATTACTTTTTTAAAATAGAATAATAAATAAGAATATTCATTTGATGAAAAACATTACTAAGAATCCCAAAATGAAAAAAAATTATTTCTAAGTTTAGAAATATATTTTCAAATTAATTCTAAATAATATTAAATATATATTTTTCCAATAAAAAATAATTTTTAAAATCTTCATTCTTCTTCATATCATGATAATCTCATAAATGATACAACTATTGTAAATTATTTATTTCTAACTATTAAAAGAAAAATATACTATTCCAAAAAAATTATAATAGAATTTTCTTTTCTTATAGATGGGGAAAATGATATCCATTATTTAAAATTAAAATTTTCAACATCTATAATTTATATTGAAAAAGAAAAAATAGAGTGAAAAAAAATTTAATATAAAAAATTGAATTTAAAAAAATTATTGATCTTAATTTTAAATCATATTTTTATGTAATATATTATTCTGTATATTAAAATGTCACAAAATTTCATAACATAATATTAAAAGTTCTCTATTTCATTTATTAAGATAAAATTACATTTCCCAAAAAAATTATATTGTTATTAAAACATATAACATTTTAAATTTAAATTAATTTATATTCATTCTTAAAAATTTGATAATCAATGAATTAATTATTAATAATTTTGTTCTTAATGATTTATGAATAAATTTAAATTTTTTAATAATCTTGATTATAGGAACATAAACTTATATATATACAATGTTTGAAAAAAATCCCCTTAAAAATTATTTATTATACTTGTATTAAATATCATTACTTCACCATTTTTGGGATGTCACTATTTTATATAAATAATAATTATTAAATTAATTTAATAATTTTCATTTGTTTAATTCTGCATAATAAATATGTTTTTTGAAAAAATTAACAATTAAATAAAATATTTCAATACTACCTCTTATGAATCAATTGTATTTTATAAATTTATTTTTCCCTATTCTCTTTTATGAAGACATGTACATGTCAAAATCATTTATCTATCTAGTAATGTATTACATTATTGGTATTAGTAAATCATTATTCATTGTTTTTTTTGTGTTTTTGTGCACCATAATATATCTAACATGTTGAATACATTCTAAAATATATATATTCTAAAATTATTGTGATTTATATTCACATCCCATTAAAGAAATTTGGTTCTTGTAAATTTTTAACATTTTTGATAAAAAGTTTTATGAAAAATTTAATGAATTAATTTCTTATTGTGGAACATGAATTCAATAAATATTTATATAAAATGATCCTGAATAATGGATCATTAAATAACAGGGAAATTGATAACATCTAGATTATATATATACACACACACACAAAAAGAAAGGAAATAAATACCTTTTAGACTTTTTGACTAGTTTTAATAAAGCCAAAAAGACAACATATATTTTTAAAAATGAGGTTAATATTTATTATATATCTATAAAAATTATTATTTCATTAATATTCATTTTCCATTCTGAGACTCATACATATGAATGAGGTTCAAAAATAATTCCTTGATATATGTGTTGGATTTTTAGGATAAGACATGAAAGATTTATCTTCTTCTTAATTTATCCCATGGAATTGTTTCACACAAAAGATATATAAAAATATAAAAAATACATAAATTATAGCATTCCATTATTTAAAAAGAATTTCACAATATTGATGTTTCTTGAGATGTTTTCCATAACTAATTCATCTCATATTCATAATGATAAAAACCCATGTTTAAATTTTTCATGCAATCAGAAATAAAATGCAGTTACAATGTATCTTAGTATCCACAAAATGATTAAATTTTATTCCAGCTTTGTTTATCCCTTAATCAAATTAAAAGGATAGAAAATGTTAATATAATATACCCAATTAATGAACTATAATATTAATGAATAATGCATTAACCTTCAAATCCTCAACAAAACACCCAATTTTTAAAAGAAACCCTTCTATAAAAAACTAATATTTAAAAAATTTAAAATCTGATTGAATACATTTGAAAATTTGAAATAAGATGTATTTGACCAAATATTATTCCATGATCAAGATATCATTTATCTCATAGAAACCTTCACTCAATAAGTATCATAATAGAAATGAATAGGATTAGTAATGTATTTGACAACATATATAGTCCAAAAACAATGTAAAACCATCAAAAAAATGGTAAAAGGAGTGAATGTCAACATAATTTAATGGATGATCATGTCATTATATCATGGAATGAAATTATCTGTCATCTATATGAAAATAATTATTTTTTCATAAAATATATCCTAATATATATATATAACTCTATAACAAATAACTTTTAGAGGTTATAAATACCATTTAAAACATGTTTACAATGGTTAAAAAAACATAATTATTTAAATAAGTTCAACCATGTTGATATAAAAGAATTTATTGGTTAATAATTTTCATTTCCCAATATTACTATTATTATTCCAAAAATAAGATTACATTTTATTATAATTAACGATAATTATCTAAAAATTAATTAATATATTAACCATATTGTTTTCCATACCTATCCAGATATTACCCCATAAATATAATAATATTAATCCCCATATAATATTTAATATTAATAATATGATAAAATTATGGTTATATATATATTAGTCCTCTATTAATTCTAAAAAATTAGAAAAAATTATCTGAAATAAATTTACTTTGTCAATAAATTTACAATTCCAATGGATATCAAAAATTATAAACCCATATTTAATTAAATTATTTTCCCAAATACCACATCATCCAATCATATGTAAAATAAAATAGTTATCTACTTTCATCATGTATTATTTTTAAAACATAATAACAATATCCATAAAATCATTAATCACCTTTGAACATAATCACATAGGACCTCATAGGGATATCAATACTATTTAAACAATGATAATAATTTAATTTATTAACCCTTAAATAGAATAACAGTACATAAAAAGCCTAAAACCCCAATTTCCATTCCAATTAATCAACCATTGTTCTTCAAAAACCATCAACCATGTTTTTTTCATTTTATTCCTAGACACATCCTTCCCAATATCGAAATAGAGTCATTTTCTAAGATTAATAAATCTAAATCTAATATTAATTTATCAAAAAAAAAAATTAAAATATATCATAACAAAGAAATATTGTTCCCCATAGATTCTACTTATATTTATTATGTTATATTCCACATGAAACCCAACTCATTTTCATAGCATATCTTACTGAACATTGATTTTTTATTGATATAAATGTGGGGAATACATTGAAATAAAATAGGGAAGGAAAAAACACATCATGGTGGCCTAATGTGATGAATCTTTAGTGAATATCCGTGGATAATGTTTTTTTACTCATTAGAAAAGGACCATAATCTATAATAAATAATGAGTTCCTCATATTCCATTCATTCAAAAGCTAAACCATTAGCCACAAATTTATATTCTCTCCAAAAATTCTAGAAAAAAGTTCCCTAGTTTATTATTTTGGAATATCTGAACATAATCAAAAAATACCTAAGGGGGGTCTTCATTCCTTTGATAAATCAAAATTTTAACCTTATAATATGATTCAATAACGATTACCTAAATATTAAAACTCTCGCATATTGAATTACAAGTATGCATGGATATAATTTCTTAACTAATAGAGTTACCTAAGGCATCATAAACACTAAAAGATAAGAAAAATGAACTAATGATACCCCTCATAAAACTACCTCCCATCATCCCCCAATTTAGTATTATCCATCAACATTAAGCTTATAATTCTAAATTGGAGGGACCCATATGACAAACCTATGATGGTTAGGGGTCACATAACCAGGCTCACATAGGTCCTTCTAAGATACATACACAACAATGTATAATTTTTACCACGTCTAATATTCATCCCAATATCAACAATTATAATCCTCATCCTAACTTGGAAAAAATATTGAGATCATGTTGTACATTCCCTATCCATGTTTCTTTCTTCCTATGAATTCCATAATATATTCATGAACATAAGTTATCATATCTTATTTTACAATAATTGAGTCCTCATTCCATAGAACATGTCAGTGATAAGATCTTTCATGGAATAACCACATTCTTAACTATCCAAACTAAGAACCCTTATGGAAAATATTATCCTTACCATTGTCTCTACATAATGAGATGGGATGTATATTCTTGTTGCGGTATTTTACAATAAAATCATTAGTCGAAATAGCCTACTTTTCTTTGCCTACCTAAATATCTTCAGTGGATTTAGTGGGACATTATATTTGGGCTAATAGATAATCCTGAGGAATTATTTATTCTATAAGGCATAAAGGTGGTCATAAATAACAAAGGATAGGACCTATAATATCGATTCGATGATTTATTATCCACCATATTCAATGATATGAAAATGATCCTTGCTGAGAAGATCACAGATATCTTGAGGACTTATAGGAAAAAATTGAGCACCATGTCGATCATATAGGGGTACTAGAACTATTAATTATTCCATGAATGATTGAAAGAGAGTATGAAAAACATTAGAATTTTCCTGAAAAATGAAAATGGTTTATTCACCTCATATGTGGATGTTGTAAGGGATAAGAACATGAAAATTTTTAAAGGAAATTTACTAGGACCATGTACCAGCATGGGGGATATTTTGGGAAGAACCAATGAGGTGGAATACTTTATGGATTGTATCCATGGATTGGGGGGAATCATGGAAAATTATTTACTAGTGGAAGTTACGAAGGGGGAAGAGATTAAAGAGACCATAAAAAGTATGAATCTAGATAGTGCTCCAGATCCTCATGGGTTTCCAAGTGAATTCTATGTTCTAGAATGGGATGTTGTGAAGACCATGGTTATAGGGGTGGTTTAGGTTATTTTAAAAGAGTACCTCTCTTAAGAAAGGTGTATGTTGTACAGTTATTCTTTATTCCAAATATTAATCAACTGAGGAAAATTGACCAATTCAAAATGATATTGTTTTGTATCATTCCATCTAAAATTATCTCAAATATTATCTCTAATAGGAGGAGTGGAATCATCCCATGGTTAGTCACAAAAAAACAACATGGTTTTGGTAATGGGAGTGGCATATATATGCAATAGGAATTACCAAACAAATGGTGGAGGACCAAAACACGTGGGATATCATATAAAATATTATTATCCAATTAGGCAAGGAAAATTCCTAGGAAAATATTTAATACAATTTCATTATTCATTTCATGATAATACCCCACTTTCACAATTGGTTTTTTGACCATTTTTTAGGTGTTACTCTTCACCACGACTCTCCATTTATCACATGTGGATGAGCTTTGGATTCTTTAAGAGTTTACACTATTCTTGTTTGAGAGACCCTTTGTCTCGCAATATTTTCTTCTTAGTTCTCGAGGAACTATCATGAAACATTAAAAAATCATGGAGGGGGGAATTTACCTTCTACCAACAAATATGGAAGTAAATTTATTTCTTATATTTTTATTTCTTATTATGTTTGTAGATTTTACCAATTATTGATTTAGATATATTTTTATCATCATGAGAATTGTGATGGTTTATAGAAATGTGGGTGGGAAAAACATTAACCAAATGATGTGTAAAGTTATTATTTAAAAAAATTACCCTGAAGAGTTAGTGGTGCAATTAAATATATTTTTTGTATTCAATGGAAAAAATACTGTAAACATTATCAATATTAAAAAAACCTTTCAATGTCCATTTTATTATTTTATACATTAAATTTTGATACATCTTGATGAATATATATAATGATATATGATATTTTTTTTTGAAAATCATTGGTTATAAATATATTTTTATTATATCCTCTTAGACTTCAGTTATATTATATCATATGATAATGTGTTAATTTAGTGTGTTGAATAATTTTTTTGATTTAGTATAATAATAAAATTATGATAATAATAGAAGGAAATATGACACTAAAAGTTCACCCTCCAATATATATTAATAGAGAAATGGATTTCATTTTTTCTAGTCTATTCATCATATGAACATCATAATGTCCCTGTTGATATTTCAATGAGTTAGTCTAATGGGTCTGTTTGGTTTTCAATAAATATTCTAATGTATCATGTGGTACATCAAGATATTTTTGTATAAAAGATTACAGGGATACATTTTAATGGAGGTTTTCATTTTATATGGATATTGGATAATTATTCCAAATACTGTTAGAAATATTTTTAAATTAATATTTCACTTGATTCCTTTAATAGAGAATGGGGGATTGTGTTGGACTTATGCCCATCCATCTTGAGGAATCCCTTTATCCAAAGGATGAAATTTTTTTATGTAATTATTTTGAATGTTTGTTCCATGATCAATTCATCATATATTTAATACATAAATTAAATTATTAATTTCAAGTATTCCATATATTTGTTTCGTAGAAATATTGTCAATATTTTCATTCAACTGAATATATTTTATATAATTTAATTCATTATAATATATATTCCCTTGAATATAGAAAAATATTTTAAAGTATGTTGATCAAATAACATCCTAAAAAATAAATTTATCTAAAAACATTCAATGATACTAGTTATATGTCCCTATAACATACAAAAATAATAATTTTTTATCTAATATATAGGATTAAATTTTTATACATTTAGTGGATATAATAGATTAATATTGTTTTAAACCATGAATAATGTTATATAAACATTTAAACACTTAAAAAGAACTAAAAAAATCCAAAAAATAGGTTTCTAAATATACACCCCTCTTTTATTCCAAAAACATTATATTAATTTATGATGAGACACCATAGAATATGGATTTCCATTTTTATTATTCCTACACATCCTTAGGTCCGGTGATATTTTTTTAAAATTTAGAGATGTGAAAAACATATCAAGGTATGGGATATAAAAATAATGGAACCCCATTGGTTTAGGGAAAAACTTTAAATCTATAAAATGTTTAAATTTATCACAATAATAATTCATCATGTAAAATAATTTACTATCACATATAAAATTAAATCATCATTTAATAAATTCGTTTAAAATCATATCAAGAATTGAATAACAATGACTGTATCATTGAATCAATTTTGAAACTGGGATAGTGATTTTCATAAGAAAACATCTTTCACATATAAGATCTCACACATATTATTCATGAAATAAAAATATTTCAATTAAAATACATCAAATCCATAGAAATACCATGTTGGAATAATGGAATGTCATTTTTAAACCCACAATAAACTCTTTTGTTGAACCCTTTCAATAGTAGTCACCTAATTGGTTATCTCCAACTTTTTATTTTTGAAGGATAAATCATTAACTAGTGAATTGTAGAGATAAATACATATCTCACTCATCATCATATATAATTTATATTCCTTATATCATGATTATTCCTTTTATAATATTGACATTTTTCATCCCCAAACCATTGAAAATCTATTTTTCATCATATGACACAAATCATTTTCCATTTCCTGATAAAAATTATGGGCAATATCTTTTTATTTTGAAAAAGAATAAAATGAATTATTTCTATGTGAATATAAATAAGTTATTAATTGAGAAAATATTAAAATTAATTTTAATAATTAATAATTTCTATGAGGGTCAAAAAAGGTATTCATATGTTGAACATTAAAAAACATTATTGCAGATTTTGGTAAAAAGAGTAAAAAATGGAACTATCGAAAACTTTAAAATAATTCTGTTTGAAACCATTGAAAATAAATTCAATAATAGTTTAAATAAACCATTAAAGACTAATATATATTAAATAAGAAAATTCTCGAATCACTTTTACAAACATATACATGCAAGAGAAATATATTGAATGGGGAAATATGAAATAATGTTTTAATGTAAAATAACATACCATATGTATTTTATTTCATCATAAATTCAATAAATATTGAATAATTATACTATTTTAATTTTAATTATATTAAAAAAATTTAATATTAATTATGTTTTCATAATGTTGTTTATTTAATTTATTATATTTTTTTAGTGAATAATCAGTAAATTTACATCATACATTTTGATGTCCTCTGGTCCAAAGCCCTTTAGTGTGTTGTTAATTGTCAATAAGGTCATCGTATCATCATTTATTAAATATTACACATGTTATGAATATTTTTACATTAGATATACTTTTAGAACCATCTATTTAATGACAGAAATAAAAACAAGACAAGTCTTCATTTAGGCAGTTGTTCGCATAGATGTATGAGCAACATTTTAATTTATATAATATATGAAAAGAACAAAAAAATAGTGCATTAAAATTATATAATAATATTATTATTATAAATAAATTTTTTATTCATTAAATATATATTTATGACAAACCATATATGGAATAATTGAAAATGAACCATATTGTATTGTAGAGGCTTTAGTCCACACATACTCACAATTGATGTTATCATTTTCCAATTGATGAGAATGTATAGATGTCGATAGTATTTTATCTACCCAAAATCACAATAATGTTATAAAATTAATATTTCCATTAAATATATAATTATTACATGTCATTATAGGTGTAGATGAGAAAAAAAACACATTTCTCCATGGAGGTTGTATCCCACACGTACACAAGATCGATGTTTTCATTTTTTATAGGATTGAATATAGATAGAAAATAATTTTAATTTAAAAATAATAAAACAAAATAATGATATATATTCAAATTTAATTATATTGTTGCTTTTATAGTATATTTTAAGGAGGAAGTAGAATAAATATACTCAAACAGATTTTGTTATGACTTATACATTGTCCCTTGATATCCTCCTTCAACATTTATCTTAATCCTTATAATATTAGTCTTTTGGTTACACCATGACCTATATAATATTTGTGGGAGAGTTTGGGATGGATTTAGGAATATCCTGGTTGAGCAAGACTGGTTAATATGGGTATATAGGTTAGAAGAGGACGTTCCTTACTATATGTTGGCAGACTGAAACCCTTATAAATATTAATAAATTTTAAATATAATAAATGTATTTGTTGAGGAATATTTAGAAACTTTAGTCCAATTTTAATTATAGTTTTTGGTATGGTATAAATAATATCATTTAATAAAATTTATGAAATTTAATTTTTTTTAAACAATATTTCATTGTTTAACCCTATGTTTAATCCTTTAAACAATTCTAATGATGATAGATGTTTACCATGGATAATATTCATTATTATAATAAATAAAATTTAACACATTTATAATCAAAAACATGATTATACTAAATATAGATATATATATTTTTTTATATTTTTATTGGTGGAAAAAATTATTTTAATATCGATTCAAACCACACAAGAAATAATAATTTTTAGGAAAATTTGTCTTTTGACCATAAAAAAGTCATTATACCAATATATTTTAAAATATTCATTCAAATAGATTTAATTGGATAATTAATTATGAAATGAGACATTTTCTTCATTAAAACCAAACAAACACATAATGAACCCTTTAATTACTTGATTAATATTGAAGAAACAAAAATATTTTTTATTTGAAGTAATTCAATACATAGATTTCCCAAATATGAAACAAATATTTATAAGTAAAATCCTATTTTTATTATATTTTATGAATTCATAAATATATATTCATTATAGGATATTTTTTAATAATATCATAATTTAACTCTAATAAAATTTATTTTAAATGAATAAAAATGTTTATTTTTTTCGAAACATGTAACACCAAACATTAGGTGAACCGCGATAAATTATAAAAATATTATTATCTAAAGGTAACCATTATTTCACATCCTTTAATTTCTAGGAATCAATAGTGAAAACTGCATTAACTAATATATAATGGTTTTATATATTGTATTTATTAATTTAAAATAATTATGTACTCACTTTTTAGTAGAAATTTTATGTTTCCAAATTTTTTTTTTCTTCAAAAATATTTTTTTTTCAAAAATGGGTCTTATTTACTTTATTTTTCTAAGGTAATTTTAACTTTTTTTTTGGAAATTTTGATATATATTATTTTTTCTAATAAATATAATTTTTTAAATCATCATATAAATATTATTCTAGGATTAATTTTAAATTTTTTTATAAAATGATTTATTTCCTATCGAGTAATGAAAAAATTTTATTTTCAATAAAAATGAATAATATTTTGAAAAAATAAGGTAATTTAAAAGTGAAATTATGTTGTGAATTATATATTCAATTGTAATTAAGTATAATTTAATTAGATATAATATAATTTATTACATAGTTATCAATATTATATTAGATTTTGACATAAGTTTATTTTTAGGTTTCAAAATGCATTTTTCTAAAAACTAATTATCATTGCTTTTTTTGAATTTCAATAAAAATTTAATTCTCAAAATTACAGAAATTAAATATCTAAATATTATTTAAATATTTCCAATATGATTTTTAAATTTCATAATTAGTCTTTTTAATTTTTTATAATTATGAAAATTAACCTAGCAAATATTTGTCACATTAATAAGATTGAAACGCGTAAATTATGGTGAAAATTGTTGGAATGGACCTAAAAATATCACTAAATTTTTTTTATTGTATTTTTTTAGGTATTATGGACCATAAAAATAACTTATTTTAAAATTGGAAATTTTATTGACACTTTCTTTTTATTAATACATTTATATTATATTAAGTAAAGAAAAAAGATAAATTTCCACTCTATTTGTTTTAATAACTCTAATATTTTTTCATTTTGATAAATTGAGGTTTTAATTTTTTTCTAAATGGTTATACGAAATATTAAATAATTTTTGGATTATGGTAATTATTTTTTATTTTTTAGTCATTTTGAAAATATCCATAAATTCACTGGCAATGCCGACAGTGTTCATGTTCACATAAAAGAAATATATAAATAATAAATTTAAAAAAATAAAGAGTAGTAATATTTTAAGAATTATTTTGTTACAAGAACATTTTATATAAATAAAACATATTAATGATGTGCTAAATGTTTATATTCATATTAATTTTCAATATTATTGCCTTTATTTTCAAACTACATGAATAGTCTCGAAAGTTATATTAATGGTATAATATAATAAATAATAATATATTTTATGTTTTAATTTTTTTATAAAATATTCTAAATTGGATGGGAATGGAATATGGTTGATAATATCAACCATTTTCAACTTATGGTCCACTTATATATTTATTATGACTTTATAAAATAAGTAGTGTAAAAAAATATCATGGTGAACGTCAAACCGGTTAGAAAGGGATAAAACTAATATATATGGGTTAATAATCATCTAAACATGTATAAATTTTATTATATGGGATTATTTTAACTCAATAATAAAATATATTTTAGAAATATTTATTTAATTCCCTATAAAAATTAATGTTAATTTATATTAATTTAATACATTCTGTAATTCCATTGGTATTCTTCCCATATCTTATATAAAGGATCCCACTCTAACACTTATTAAAAAATGTATAAGGCTTATTAAATTTGAAATAACTTCCCTAATACTATAATATTTTATTTATATTAATCCTATATCCCACAGTATTATTCTAAGAACAATCACTTATGTATTAAGGTGAAAGATAATTGAGGTCTATATAAGAAAATGTATTCTCCTTGACTTACTATTTCATTTATATTTCATCTTTTAATTCCCATAAATCAATTTTACCCCTCCTAAAAAAATTAATCTGGTATCAGAAAAATATTTATATGTTATTATAATATTTGGATATCCATTTTCACCTCTCTTACATCCTATTTAATTAAAAAGCATTACATGGGCCTATGTTCATCGTAAGGTATCCATACAACAGTGTAATTGTTTTCATCACTGTTTTACATTGATGGTAAAACATATTGAAATAATTAATCAATATAATATTTATGAAATAATCATGTATCTATAAATAAATTATATATTTTAATTTTTTACAATAATCCTGTCAAAAATTGATAATCATTCTCATGTGTATTAATGGGCCACCATCTCCCTGAAGCAATGTGATTCATTATTTTAAACATCCATTCATAGTTTATTCTATCTATATATAATTAATATATCATATATTTATATCATCATTAACATTATTGATATAATGGAACCATTATAATGGAACATGGCTCGATACTACCAAACCAAAATATACATGAATAATGAATATGTTAATACTCTAAAACAATTATTTTAATACAAATTTATTAATATAGTGTTAATATATTATAGGAGGATCATAGAAGATATTATATTTTGGTATATAGTAATGGAATATAATTATAATAAATTTAAATTTATTCTATGGGAGGTTAAAATGACAAACGATAAAAGTGATACTTGAAGTAAGGGTTTATTTTAAAATATAATTAATATTTGTGATTTTTTATGATTATGATTACGTTAGAAGAATTATATGATCATTATATTTTAAACCCAATATATTTTCTTGTCCAATAGATATTACATAAAATCAAATGATTTCTTTTAATATTACCCATGGTATTTATTAAAAATATTGAAGGAATGTTTTTATGGAAAACCAACTTTGTTTTTTTCTATGGATGATAATACTTTCATCCATGTAAATATTTTTATTATAATGTTTCCCGTAAAATTTTTACAATTTCACAATGATTTTTAATGTAATTTTTACTAATAATTGATTTCTAATAACTATTTTTTAAAGGAATCCACTAGTTATTTTCCTAAATCAGTGTTTTTTAACTAATGTGAGAATGAAATCATTGTTTTAATGTACACAACATGAATGAATTTTCACAATATCAGGTATACACTTTTATTTGATGATTCATTATGAGTATAAATTTTTTTTCCAAGGGGAATGTTTTCATAATATATTAAAAATAATTTAGATTTTAAATAAGTCATTTGTAAATAATTTTTTTTTCCATCAATAAAAAAATACATTGATATTTTATATGATGTTTCTTGTATTTGAACATAATTTGAAGAATAATTTGATTTAATTAGTAAATCCCAAAAATTCACCATAAAATATGTTTATTTATTTGTTTTATGTACAACTTTACATGGTAATGTATTAAAATTCTGGATGTTTGTTTTTTCAATATGTATTTTTATTGATTACTAAATAATTTTTCTAAAATTTTATAGTTTATTCCTATAATGAATGAATTAGGACTATTATGTGAATGGTAACACAATTATTATATAGTTGTGAAAAGGATACTATATTTTTTCATGAATATAATAATTAATGACCAGGGGTATCTCAGATGAGGAGACATCATATTTGGCCACTCACTAATTCATATTTTAATTTTTATTTCTTAGTATTTTTTAGTTTTTATGAAAACAAAGGAAAACATGTAGATGATGATAATGAAGTAGATAACATACACTAACAAGTATATTCCATGAAAATATGATTTAATATAGTAATATTATCAAATAAATTATCCCAATATATGATTCAACAAAGAACTTTCACAATTTTGTTTTAAAAATACTTAGTGAAAAAATTGTTTCATATGTTTAAAAACATTCATAAACCTGGGATGTGAAAGTACAATTCACTCAATAGTCACCCAGAACACTATATATCTGATTATTTGATTTAGTGATAATAGTTTTTGGATAAGAGATAAAATTTTCCTGACTACAATGAGGATTACACCCAACACAAATAATCCTCAAACTAACCTAAAAAATTAAGGCATGGAATTTGGTTTGAAACTATGTTACTCCCAATGGATATTAATTAAGATATTTACTCATAATATAGAGTATTAGAGTTATGTGGTGATTAATATATGTATATAGATAAATATATAATGGAAGAAACAATTTTACAAAATATAGGCATATAAATTACATTTGAAAAGAGAATTTCAAAACTAAAGAATCTACGGAAATAAACATAACCAAATTACTCTCCTATAATAATACCTCTGTAGACTCAAAAAAACCACACAATTTATAGGAAATTAATTAAAATATCTATCTTAATTCATGTATCATCTCAATTTTCTATCAAAGATTCCATATTGTTAACAAAGTCATGTTGTCTCTCCTATTTTTGCAGTGTTGTGACTCTTTTTGTGTAGGGAAGGTATTTAATGCAAATGTTTTATTTTTTCTAGTTTTTTATTGGGGTGAATATCATCTATATCCAATATATATTAGGTGTTTGATGATTCAGTTTAAAAAACCCTCTACAACAAGGAGGGAAATATTACAGTGAAACTTTTCGTACTTATTTTTTACTCTATATTGATACATTGTAGCCATTTCTCTGACAACAACCACTTTTTCATCCAAAAAACATTCATCTTTCAATATTTGTACATCTATAGTGTCACGAAAATCTAAAAACACTACTTCATATCTCCAATTAGGGGCTTTAATGAGCAATAATACAAAAGGTATGTCCATGGTAAAAGATCCTCTTTCTCTTCAAACTCTAGGTAAAATATAAGGTAATGGAAAATCATGTGGTTTAGTTAGAGTGACTTCAACAAGGGGTCAGATATCTCATTTCAGCTTCGATTATGTCCCCAAGCTATTGTAGTGGTAACAAAATTGCATGAGTGATGGTCTTATGGACATTATGTTACCTTAGGGAACTTTAAGTCACAATTATGTATGATGTAGGTGGCACATAAGAAGCAATAATCAATATAACCTTAATAAAAACAATTTTTCCATTACGATGCTCTTCCATCCATGTGTTTCCCTTACAGATTTTCTTCCTTACCATTATATATCTCATGGAAACTACTTGTTACCATAAATCAATAGTTTACATACATGTAAACATCAAATATATTAACTTTACTAAATAATTGAAAAATCATCATACCTATAACAAGGATAAAGAAAGAAATAAATGAACATATTCCGTATCCTATATCTTCTCAATAAAATGAATAATTTTGTTTCAAAAAAAGTATAAGAATGAGTTCAAGGAAACATAATCTTCATCAGTTAGTTTATCATCATTTTTATTTTTAGTGGAATATTCCTCTTTGATTTGAATATCACTCAATAGAGGAACATAGTATGTATCCTACATCTTCTCAACAAATTCCACCACTAGGGTGGTTTCATAATCTTACAAGGAGAAAGAAACAAATAAATGTATTGATTCTATTTATTTTACTATGGATGATGAGATAATTTTGCAGTTTATATTCATTCAAGAATCCATCTGAATCATGTTGATCAATCATATGTACAACACTAGGAACATATTATTCTGGAGATTCATCTCTCAATAGATGAGTATATTGGAATGTATCCACATGAATTTTCTTTTAGGCCTCATCATGTTTTTCTGTAGTAAATATATTTGTGGATATACCTTCCTTCTTTTCCCTCAGTCATTAAAACTCAATTTTAGAATTTTTTATGTGTTCCCATTAGTACCTGAAGTGAGAGACCTCTAATATATCCAATGGACATATGCCATAAAAAACATTGAGATAATTATTCATCAGTATGATGGCCTCCTCATTAACTAAACCACTTATCCATGCACCTTAGGTAATCCGTCCATTTATAATTACAATAGTTCACGTATGTCATGGAAATACATTTTTTGGAGATTTTCATTTTAAATTATAATCAATAAATATATATATAAAATGTGAAATAGAGGGTCAATGATAGAATTAATGGCTCCCCAAAATGACACAAACTTTGTCAAATTGGTTTTAAAATTGAATACTTATCATTTAAATTTCACACCTTCCAAATAAACAATCAACCCGTGTATTTTGGTTTTTACCTTTGGAGCTTTTATGGTCTTCTAATATCATTCATTAAATATTCTTAATTAATTATCCTCAACTATTACAGTTTTTGATTTACCTCACACATAATTATTTTCATCTTTAATCTGTCAGGGTATGGAATCATGTAGAGTTATGATCATAACATGAGTACCTGATTAATTCAAAAATAATGAAAGAAATCTTAATTCACCACATTGTAAAGAAAAAATTCACATGAGATCAAAAGGAATTTGTGATAATGGTTTTTTGACTCATAGGTGAATGGTAAGAAGGTATTTTATCTAAAAAATTAAGAATAAATAATATGTTTATCTCTAATGAATAATTAATGATATCATAAGCTTATATAATAAAAATATCACCTTATAATGCTAATATAACAGATTACCAATATCAAATTAAGACCATTAATGAAAGAATGAATGTTAAACTGCCTGGCTCCCTTAAAACCACACTATGTTATTATAGGAGGGAATACCTACCACTATACTACAAAGTAATAAATATGAATTTATCTGTCTATTTTATGAATATATATTAGTTATTTTTTATAATAAAAAATAAAAATATTTTAAAAATTTGAAATAATGAGGGACATATAATCTTCTTGGATCCTCAATAATTGTTCTATGTTTTGAATCTCCTTTTATAGGTCATTGAAAAAAGAAATCCATTAATATTAGTGAAGAATAGTGGCTGTCATGGTTCATCTCAGTTGAGGAGATTCATAGTCAATCACACTATATTCCGATATCACTTATTCTCTTTTGGGTAGTTCTTAATATTTTGAAAACAAAGGAAAATGGGGAGAAAGATAATGAAATGAAAAACTAAAAATTTCATCAATTTACATACAAATTAGAATGAATTTTGTTTAGATAATAAAACATATTCTCTAAAAAGATTCATCAAAAGATAACCTTCAACACTTTATTTTAGATTTACATAATTAAAAAACCCTATTATATGTTTTAATACCATCTTCTACACGATATAGTAATGTATAGATAAATAAAAATGCACCAAGATCACCATACATCCACCTCCTCAATTAAAGGGGAATGTTTGTATAATAATATGTTTCTTTTTTTTATACCTATAATAGGATAGTGAAAATGCTACTATATTTTTTCATGTCTATAATAATGGAAAACTAGGATAATCCCAATTGAGGAGAGTCCTAGTTGATCACATACTATTCCTAGTTCACTTATGGTTATTTTGGTATTTTTTTATTTTAAAAAATGAATTGGAAGGATTGGGAGGTAGATAATGAAATGAAAAAATAATCTTAATAGATAGATTGCATGAAAAATTGAATGAATAATATTATACTAGAAAAGAATTTATCCATGTAGATTCAACAATAAAAAACCTTCGCTGTCCTATTTTAAATATATATAATCATAACACTACATTGTATGCATGAACAAATTCTCATACACATGTTGTGATGATATATTCCACCCAATAATCTTGAATAACATTTTCAAATCAAAATACTAAATAGAGGGAGAATGGTGGTAGAATAGGAAGTTAAAATTCAGATGATCACAGAGAGGTTTAAACCCACAGAAAATTATCCATGGATTAAACAAACGAAAAGTAGAAACATGGAGTTTGGTTCAACACTATATGAATCCCCTTGGATATTCCTCATTTTAGGTACTCATATTCATGAATATAAGAGTTAATAATTTATATTTCTATATATAAATAGAAATAGATATAATCAAAGAAACACATTTGTTAATATAATACAGATGAGTATACTGAAATGTGAATCCTTCAATACATCAACATATAAACCAAACAGTAATAGCCAACTCCCTCTTAGTTAATCCATCTACCTAGTTTGGAATATCTCCACTGTATGTATAGGAAAATCATTAGACCATCTATATTTATTTTCATTCCACTATCTTCTATTCAGTTAATGATTCCTTCAATTATCTTCTTATATGGATAACTAAATCATTATTTTGAATCCCTTTACATTTCATGATGGGTAATTACCCTTTAATATATTTTTTCCTTTGGTTTATATGAGGATATAATTACTTTTTAAAATAATGTATATACAACACTTATATGTGGAGATAAAACTTGTGATGCATCCTAAATCACTTATGTATTACATCATTTATTCCTATCCATACATATGGAATATCCATTTCCCCTTAAAAAAAATATTATTCCTCAAAATATCTACCCATCCATATTTGGAACCACCTAGATATAATCATTAATCGTAGTGTAGATGTTTGGTCCACAGTGAAGCTCCTCTTATGGTTTGATGCTTGGGACGACTAAGATGCTATGGATATGTCTGTAGCATAAGTAGTGTGAACTCTAGTGTTTTTCAGTTCTCTTTTTATTTTTCATGGTGTGCCTTTGAAAAAATAGTGGTGGTTTTGTGACCATTACATAGCCTTAGAAAACATTGAGTTACCCTTATATATGGGTTAATAGGCACTTGCATTAGGATTTTGAATAAGTTAAAAAAATTAAGAAAAATAAGGTTACATTTATTCACCATTCAAAACCCAATGTAACATTTATTCTACCATTACATTACCTTTGTGTAGTATATATCTTACCATTACACAACCTTAGTGAATTTAGTGTTATCTTTCTGTAATGCATGAAATAGAGGACTCACCCTTACACATCACAATAAAACTATTGGTTACCCTTACAAAAAATCCTACTCTTCACTCCCCTTTAAGGGTTGAAGAAATTTAACCATTATTAATTACTTGGGACATCCATAACGGTTAAAATATCTAAATTTTACATTTTAATCTATTTCACTAAAATTATTTATTTAAATTAAAAATACATAATTTAATAAAACAATAAATAAATGGGTAAAAAAACAATGAAATTTACGAGTAAAATGTTAATTTTTTTCTTTAAAAATAAAAACATATAATACCATGACCTTTGAGCTATGAGTATAATTATGAAAAACATTTCAAAAAGAATCTCATACGGTAGAAATAATACCAAAATGAATATTTCAATGTAATTAAATCAAACAATAATAAATTTTATTTTATAATTTTATTTTCATTATAAAATATTAATTTAAATTTCTAATTTTAAATGGAATAGTCGACCCAAGTATTTCTATTTACCTATTTTATAATTTTGGGTCTTTTATATACATATATTCAAGAATATAAATTTATTATTTGCAATCAAATCATGTTGAGATATACCTCACACATAAATATTTTCCACTCTCATTAATCATTTTAACCAATCAAGAAAAATTATTACCAAATCAGGATTTAAAGATCCATTCAATAATATTTTAGAGGATATATATTCTTCAATTATTTTAAAATAAATCACTTGAAATAATGAGGAAATTTCAATTATGGTTTTAATAACACAAAGGCTAATTGTAGATAGGGATTTATGTCTAAAACATTAATTCTCAAAGAGGAGGTTTATTTCTAAGGAATCATGCATGATATCAAAAGAAAAATCTATATGTCAATATCCCATTCAAAAAGACACAAAACCCACTCTTGGAACTCAATGTATTATTCAGGAATAATGGAACCTCAATGATTGATATACGCTATCTCAAATTTAAATTAATAATTTTCCCTTTTTATACAAAATATTATATTTTTTTAATTTTTTTTTGGTATTTTATTTTTTGAATGAATCTAAAAAATAATACCCAAAACCATATAATAAAAATCATCATCTTAGAAATGGATATTTTATATTATCCCAAGTAAAAATTTATTATTAACTTTTTATCCCTTTTTATAATGAAAAAACATTAAAATTAATTTGAATGAATCCTAATACTTTCCAAATTTATTTAAGGGAACTCACGCAATTATTATTCTCAATATGGAGAATTCCATAATAAATACTCTCACCACAACACTTAATATAAGGCCCCCACCTTAAAAATTACTTAATATTGAATTATGTTAAAAATTCACATTGTGGTTATTTTCAAGTTTTGAGTTTTAGAGAATTAGTCCACAACAATTACATTACATCAAAAAAATTACAAAGTTGACACTTCTACTCAGTATCCATTTTTTAAATAAATATAAAAACTCTTAAAAGAAAATATGAATTATTTTTATTGATATAAAATATCTTGAATTATTCATTTTTCATACCCTTCCTTATATCTAGTGAAGTACATTTTGAAAACATGGGATGAGCAAAAAAAGCATAGTAATTGTTTTAAAACATGGAATGAAAACATTAGTCCATCAATACATACAAGTCAATGAAATAATACTTTTCAATATTTAATATACCACACAAGATCATAAGATTTATGTATAAAAAATGGAAATCATATATCATAAAGGTAAATTTTGGAATCCATAACATACATAATTTTTATCCTTTACAACGTTGTAGGGAGTTACATTTGAAAATACAATCACAATATATTCCCTATATATTTTGGGAGAAACATTAACGTTTACCTCTGTCTTGTTACCCAATGTAGTGGAGTGATGTATCAGGCTCACCTACCTAATGTTTATCACAAAACCACCCGTATATGTAAAAAATACCCAATAACTATGACATATTCATAAAAAATAAAATAAACATAATGGAATGATAACATTTCAATAATTCGATCACAAAATATAATTTAAATATATTGACATAACCAATACATTATCAAAACCATTTTCTATACCAAAATATTTAAAAGTTATTATGGTATTTATTTCCCATTTAAAAACATTACAGCTTGTAATGGATTCCCAAAATCAAATAATGCTCAGGGCGGCGGAAAGGTCGTTTTCACCATATACGTTAAAAATATGAAACATTACATTATTCATTTAGTAAAATGATATGTAGAGAAAATATTACTTTTTAATGAAATGAATAATCAAAGGGGTTTATACAATGTATAAAATAAATTCATGTATAAATCAAAATATGCCACATTGAAGGGTGATTGAGACGAAGTCTCTTACCGTGGGTCCGATATGACTCATTCATTCTTTAATCTCCTCAATAAAATTTGAATGTAAATTTATACTTTCTAAATAAAATTTTTCATGTATATTATTCATTTTATATTACTTATTACCATGTTATAAACAATACATTATCATTTAAGTTAATAATGGTGTTTTTGTTGATATTTGGTACTTGAGTCAAAAATGAACTTCCTATTATTAAAATTTGTCCATGTTGTAAAAGTTACATTATATATAGAATTATATTCATGATTTAAATATCATATATAACATATATTAATATTATATATATGTGTGTGTATTTATAACATTACATAATATTTAATGATAAGAAATGAAATGCACCGTTCATGGAGATGGTAAGCTGTACGTACACATGAATGCTAACTTTATTTATATTTCATATTTAATGGAATTAAAATATAATTATACATATCTATATTATAATTCCACTATAATATCATATATAATTTATTTAATTAAATCCTTAATATGTTCCACACATGGCATGAATGTGTCTTGTCACATTGAGTGGGTTGTAGTCTGCACTTCCTAAAATGAAAGTACAATATTTACCTATTATGGAAACAATAATGGTATGATATAAATGAAAAATAGAGAAGAATAGAGAAAAAATAAATATAAAATATATCACATATAAATACAATAACATCATAATGTCCACCATGCGAAGTGGTAGGAGATAATCAAACAATCATCATTTCGTGATGTAGTAGTTTGTCATACACATAAACAGTTTGTTTTTATCCATTAAATGGAAGTGTGTGTATGTGTAGTTTTAATTATTATCATAAAAAAACTAGTATATTAATAATAATGGTGTTTTTATGTAAAAAATATTAATAATAGCATTGGGAGTGAACAATTTAAAAAAAGAAGGGAACTTGAGGGAAGATGTTACCATTAAATCGGGTAACTCTGTTTAGATTGAGCAAAAATGATTTCTGGAAGTTTTCTCTGCAAATGGTAATGATTATATGGGGGATAAGGATCTTTAGAGCTTATTTGGGATGAGTTTGTATGATCCATGGGGGGCATGATATGTGTTAGTAATGGTTAGAGGTGATGGAATTTTATAAGGGAAAGAAGGGGGTCTTTTGAAATGTTAGAAGATGTTATTTTATTATATAGTACATTTCCATTCCAGACAGTTGTAAACTTATTTATATCAAATATTAGATGTATATAAGTAGAAATAAAATCATCCAATATGATCTGGATAAGGTTTGGATATTTTTTACTCCTTATATTTTTTATTTAACCCTGTTAAATTATTTATCTTTAACCATGTCCTCTTATATATTCATACTATATGGTTTATATATTTACAATAAAATTCCAGAAGACCTAAAATTGATCATTAATGATATTTTAAACAAAATATAAGTCATTTGGTAGAATAATTTATTTTTATAACTATTTTATAATTTGTTAAAATATTAATTGCTTTAAAAACAATTTTTTTGTCAATTTAAATAGTATTCATATCATAACTTTTTTAAAAAACAAAAACAACTTTATTAATTCGAAAAAACATCCTTAATAAAAATAATAAACGACACCATAATCTATAAAATTAGTGTATGTCAAAGAAATCTTCAAAATAAATTTATTTTAATATTTATATTATCATTTATTTGAATCTGTTATTAATGAAGCAATTACTGCATCACCATTGTGTTATAAATAAAATTTATTATTTAATGTCTAAAAATTATAAATAAAACTATAAGATGTAGAAAATAATTTCATATTTCCAAATAATATTTATAGTCTAAGTAATCACTTATATAACCCTATATGAAAATTGGTTTATAAAATTGATTCATGTTTTTGTTATTTTTGTTCTTATATTAGATTTATTAATATAAAACGTCATTATCACTAACAAGTGGAACTATGGGGTACCAAAATCGACCCAAGGATGCCCACATTCTGACATGTATTATCCAATAGGATTATCACAAGTTTAAGGGTTATTTGATATTATTATAATTTTATTTTCACCCATATTTACAAGATTTACCCTTTAACTATGGTGAATATAATATTTTTAAAATTAAATATTCATAATGACTTAAAATAAAAGTAACCTGTTTACAAAATATGGACCGCTTGACTACAAATATGAAATCTATTTTTCAAAATTCAAAACACATAAGTAGAAGTAATTAATTTCAAATAAATTCCCGTTGCCAAAAAAAAAGAGTTTTTTTAAATAATAACTATCAAAAGATTTACCTATGTTTTTGTCAAATTTAGAGTGAAATTACATCCAATGAACATAGTTGGATTAAATGGTAAAAATATAATCAAATTACACATTAAAAAAATAAAAGAAACATCTATCTATTTAAATAAATTTTATTAAATTTAATTTTTGAATTAAAATGAATTATTTTTCATTATTCATTAAAAAATGTAAATCATCAAAAAAAAGAAAAATTTCCTCCAAAGTAAATTTTGATGTCTTGATTATAAATAATAATATTATTTTGTCAAATATATCATATAAAAATGAAAAAAACTATATTTAAAAATGATTCACCATCAAAACGTAGTAAATAGACCTTTTAAAGAATATTATAGTGTTTTTGCTTAAAATTGGATTCATTCAAATTTTTTGATTCTAGCTTTTATTGGATAAATGTAAAAACAGTTAACATAATTTCATAATCATATTATAGATATTTATTTTCATTCCCTCCAATACAATGGATATAAGTTAACTATAATTTTAAATAATAATAATATTATATTTTCTTTCTGTATAACTCAATGTTGTGTGCAACGTATGATTTCAAAGAAACATGTTGTTGCGTGTTGATAATTCCATCAAAAAATCATCCCCGTTAAATTAAAATTAATATTTAATTGAATTTTGTTAATAAATATGAAATTTTCATATTCTTTTTTTACCTGGGATGTTACGTCCTTCACCCTTTTGGAAATTGCATCCTTGAAATTTGAATCACTTATGAAATATATGGAGGTATTTAACCCTCATAGCATTCACAGATCCCTATATTTCCTCTCCGTCCATATGGATTTTCCAAAAAAACCTTTACCTAATTAATTACCTTATTCTGCAACACCTTATCTCTTCAGTCAATAATCTGGACTGGTTGTTCCTCATAAGAATGATTTTCTACCAACTGAACTACCTCTGGAATCAAAACATGATATGGATTGGGTATATACATTCCCAACATTGAAACAAGCAAAACATTTTGTACCTAAGATAACCATGGAGGCAAAGTCACTATACAAGAAACTGATATAACTTTCTAAAAATATTTCTTAGGCTCCAATGAAACCCAAACTCATGTTTCCATTCATCAAAAAATGCATCACATTTTTCAATGGAGAAACTTTGAGAAAGACAATATTACCATTCCCCTATATCATCCAGAAAATCTAGAGTTTGACACCGCTTTCCATTTAATGCTTCAAATGAAGACATCTATATATTGGACAAAAAAATATTATTATAAGAAAATTAAACCAAATAAATTTTTTGGTCCTAACATCCTAGATAATTCATTGAGAAGCACATAGCCTATCTTCTAATGTCTGAATTGTTCTTTATGACTACCCTTCTGATTCACGATGAAGAGCATTACTAAAATTTAATTTAGTATAAAATTACTTATGAAGACCTTTATAATAGTTAGATGTAAACCTAGGATCACAATTAGATACAATGGATTGTGGAACTACATACAACCTGAATATGTCTTTAACATACAACTGAGAAAGATGAAATAGATATGATGTATCTTGAATATGAAGGAAATATGTATATTTAGTCAATTGGTATACAATAACCCAGATTTCCTTGTTACCTCGAGATGTTTTTGGTAATCCCACAATGAAGTCCATGGATATATTTTCCCATTTCCACTCTAAAACTGGTAATGTGTGAAGCATACCTTTTGGTAATTTTCACTATACATTAACCTGTAGACAAATCAAACACTTCATAGTAAATTCAATAATAACTCTTTTCATTCCATCAGACCATTAATAATCCCAAAGATATATGTACATCATAATACTGCCATGATGAACTAAAAATGGAAAACTATGAGCTTCACATAAAAAATGTTTCTTAAACTATGATTCACATAGAACACATAATCTCTTCCCACCCCTAAAAAAATCATTATTAATGTTATGTTTAGGTAAAATACCCTTCTGAACCAACTGTACCTTATTCTGCAACTCACTGACTTCCACTGCGCTTGCTTAGTTCTATCTGATAGAGATGAGTTCACTGACTCCCGAAACAAAATAGATGAAATTTCTACACCAAAAACTTCTATGATGAAGTTCATCAAATTGTTATTCAGAGGATCTGGTTCCAAATGTAACATTATCAATTTCACATTACTTCTCCTACTCAAACCAAAAAACACTTTAATTGACACTCCTAGATGGTAATAAGTCATGAAATCATAATAATTGATTAATTCAAGCCATATAATCTATCTCATGTTCAATTATTTCTGAGAAAATATATAATTCAAACATTTGTGGTTAGTATATATTTCATATTTTACATCACAGAGATGATTCCCCCAAAATTTTAAAGCAAAAAGAATCTAATTCCAAATCATGTGTACGGTAATATAACTCTTGGGGTTTCAACTGACGTGAAGCATAAGGAATTACCCGATAATTTTCAATTAAGAAACTACCAAGTCCATTCAATGATGCATCATTGTAGTTAAGAAATTCACCATTTCTGGAAGGTAGTGCCAAAACTGGAGAATTCACCAATCTTCTTTTCAATTACTAAAAACAATCATCACATTATTTTGTGAAAATTAACATAACACCTTTTCATGTTAATATATACATTGGACTAGAAAACCGTGAATTTTTTCAACAAACCTCCAGTAATAACCTTCTAAACCAAAAAAAGTACATATCTTAGTAATATTTGTTGTTCTTGGACATTCTTCAATGACTATTGTTTTATCAAGATCAACATTTATGAATTTTTTTAAAAAAATGTTAAAAAGGAATTAATATTATTCTAACTAAAACACACACATGCTGAATTTACCATACATTTTCTTTTCATTTAAGGTTATCACAACAACCCTTAAATGACTTTAATGTTCCTATTTACATTTGGAATGTTGAAAAATATCATCAATAAACACAGTCACATACATATCAAAGAACTCACAGAATATTCTATTCATAATATCCTTGAATATAACAGGTAAATTTTTTAACCCATATGGAATAACCAAAAATTCATAATGCCCATATTTTTTATGAAACATGATCTTCAAAATTTCATCATCCTTTAGTTTCAACTGATTGTACCCTAAACTCATGTCTGTCTTCAAAATATACTGTGCTCCCCAGATCTGATCAAACAAATCATTAATAGGAGGAAAAGAAAACATGTTCTTAACCGTGATGTTATTCAATGCACAATAATCAATGCAAAGTCTTATTGAAACATCTTTCGTTTTAACTAACAAGATAGAAGCACCTCATGGTGATGTGCTAGGTCAAATGAAACCTTTATCTAATAAATCCTGTAATTTCTAATTTAACACTAAATGTTCAATTTGAGCCATTCTATAAGGAGGTTTTGAAATTGTCTCAGCATCAGGAACTAAGTCAACAGTAAAATCAACATCCTGATCTGGTATTATACCATGAAACTAATCAGGAAAACCTCAATATACTCAATTACGACAAGAACATCATTAATCTAAATAGTTAATTTGTTTTCATCTATATGTGCAAGGTAGCATTAATTTCCATCTTTTTCATGTTTCTTAGCTTCCTGATATGATATCAAATGTAAGGTTTCATTCATGTACCCAACCTGAAATTATTTCTAAAAATAAACCTATTTTTCTCTGAATTGAATCTTAGCATGGAAAATAGAATGCCAATCCATTCCCAAAAAACAGAAAACTCTACTAGAGGAAAAATAATCAATTTTTCACATAGATTCTTTCTGCACACAAGGACATGAAGGTTCTTATAATTTCTTTATATATCAAAACACCTTCCTAGTGTTTTCCCATAAGTTTAGGATTCATATATTGATATGGAATTCCAAATTTATTAGAAAACATTTTATAAATTAATGAATGTGTATACCCGGAATCAAAAAACACATGGGCATAATCTGAATAGTCAAACAGTGTACCTGATACCACCTAATTCAATTGACCAACATCTCCTGAAGTAGTTGAAAAGGATATCACCCCCCTTATACTTGTAGTATGACTTCGTTAAAAAAGTTGTGTTCTTAATTGGACACTCATTTTCATAATTACCCATTTCATTTCACATAAAACATTTTAATGACTGTAAATCATATTTTGTGTTACCATTACCCATATCTTTTTCTATGCAATGACAAGCCTTATGTACCTTTTTACCACATCTATAACACTTACTAGAATTGAAAATTCATTCACCAACATTATTTTTACCATAATTTTCACAAACTATAAACTTAAGTTTTTTACCATCAGGCTTTTTTGAAATTTTCTTCCCATTCGTCTACTACCTCAACATCTTATTTTGTTTTTATCAAAGAACACCTGATTATTGGAAAACACCATTTCCACCTTCTCCACACAATGAAAATGTTTTTCAAAACTTTTGATCTCATGATAAGCTAAATCCATTCGATATGTTGGATTTAATCTAGAGTAAAAATGATTGATTTTACTATCAAGATCACTTATTAAATTTAGATCATACCTTGTCATTCGAGTGAATTTTTCTTCATATGCAGCCAATGAGTAATCCACCTGCCTCAATTCTAGGAACTGTTTTTCCTACCTATGAGAAACCACCATAGGAATGTATTTCTCAAGAATCATTCCTTCAAATTCATCCAAATGATTAGAATTAATATCCCCACTATCCCTGATATTTTTCACCACTGACCACCACTGGTCAGCTTCAACATCAAAATCGTAAACAACGAGAATAACCATTTGATGTTATGAACACCCTATGACATCAAAAATCTTTTCCAGGTATTCAATCCACCATTCCTCTAGTATAGGGTCATATGACCCTCTGAATGATGGGGGATATTGCCTCATGAAATTCTCTACTATAGAAATGTTCCGATGTGGTTGATCTGGCTGATCCCGGGCATGGAAACCACAACCATTTATTTCTTGAGTCAATTTTACCATCACTGCAACAAACTATTCAGTTTTGATTCCAATAATATTAGGTTACTAATTTGGAATAATGTGTTCCTCATGATGTCATCCCATCATAGATACACTATTTCAATTGCGGAAACCATTCTGAACAAAAAATATATTAGGGGAAGTGACATAGTAATCATTAAATTCTCTATCATTACTACCATACCATTAATTAATTTATGGATATTAATTTAACAATACCCTCACTACTAAAGTTATATAAACTGACCGCTGATACCAACTATAAGGCCCTAGCCATAAAAATTACATAATCATGGATTATGTTCATAATTCACATTGGGAATCTTTTGATGTTAAGTGTTTTGGAGAATTAGTCCTAAACTATTACTTTACATCTCAAATATTTCAATGTATACACTTTAACTTAGTATCCATTTTTTTCATAAAATAAAAAGTCTAAAAAAATACGATTTCTATTTCCTGATATAAATCTACATGAATTCATCATTTCTATTACCTTTACATATATCATGTGAAAAAAAATTCAAAAACATGGATTGAACATAAAAAAGCTCAGTAAGTGTTATAAAACAAGGAAAAAATACATTACTCCATCAATATATAAAAGTCAATGAAACAATAATTTTCAATCTTTAACATACCACACAAGATCATAAGATTTAGGAATAACAATTTGAAATAATATATCAAAAAGGTAACTTGTGGAATCCATAACATACATAAGTTGTATCATTCACAACTACGTAGTGAGTGACATTTTGAATAACCATCATAGTATATTTCCTAAATCTATTATGAGAAACATTAATGTTTACCTCCGTCACATTTCCCAATGCATTGGACAGCTATCTTAGGCACAACCAACCTACATTTATCATAGAACCACCCATATATGTAAACAATGCACTTGAACCATGATATATTCATAACACATAAAATAAACATAACAGAAAGATAAAATTTTGAAATTTAAATAAAAAATTATCATTTAAATATATTGACATAAACAATCCATTGTCTAAGACATTTTCAATACCAATTTACAAAAAAGTGTATATTGTATTTATTTTTCATTTAAAATAATTCATCTTGTTAAGGAATCTAAAAATCAAATAAATATTCCAGCGGTGTAATGGACATTATCACAGCGTATGTTATAAAAATTAAACATTAAATTTGTCATTTAGTGAAATTATATGTAGAAAAATATTCCCTATGAATGAAAATAAATGTCAAAGGGGGTTTATACACCATATAAAAGAATGTCGTGTATAAATCATAATGTTTCTCAAGGAAAAGATATTAAGACGAAGTGCCATACCTAATGTTTGACTTAACTCGTTCATTATTTAATCTCCTAAATAATAAACTAAAGTTAATTTCATCATGATTACGAACCTTTTTATTGTTTTTTATTCATTTTATATTACATATTACCACTTTATAAACATTACATAATCTTTTAAGTTAATAACAGTTATTTTGTCGATATTTGGTACTTGAGTCAAAAATGTAATTCGTATAATTAAAATTTTTCCATGTGGTAAAAAGTATATTATATCCAGAATGATATTCATGATTTAGATACCCTACATAACATATATTACTATTATATATTTATTTATATTATTACATAACATTTTGAGATAAGAAATGAAATGCATTTTTCATGGAGACGGTAAGCCATACGTATGCATAAACACGAATTTCATTTGAATTTCATATTTAATGGAATGAAAATATAATGATACAAAGGTATATTATAATTCCTGTATAATATCATATATATAACATCAGAAAATCTATTTATTATATGTTCCACATATGACATTAATGAGTCATATCACTTTGAGGGGGCGGTAGTCTGTACTTTCTCAAATGAAATTATCGTATTTACCTATTATAGAATCAATAAAGATATTATATAAATAAGAAATACTGATGAATAGAGAAAATATAAATATAATTTATATCACATATAGATACAGTTCTATCATAATGTCCCCATGAGATACAGTAGAAGATAATCGAACAATCATCATTTCCTGAGGCAATAGTTCACCGTACATAAAATCAGTATGTTCGTATCAATTAGATGGTGGATTGTGTAAATTTAGTTTGAATCATTCTCACCCAAACAACCTAGTATATTGATGTCTCTTATCTAGTTATTTAATAATAGAATAATAAGATCATAGGGAGTTGGGAAGTAAAATAAAAGAAGAGAACTTGAGGGAAAATGTTACCTTAAAATTAGGTAACCACCATTGGTTTGAACCAAATGGAATTCTAGATGTAATTTCTGCCTAAGGTAAGCCTTATAAGAGGTAGATAGTGGTCTTGAGAGATTTTTTGGGTAGAGTTTGGAAGATTCATGGGGGAATGAGTGGTGTGAGTAAGGGTCGTAGGTGAGGAATTATTATAAGGGGAAGTATGGGCTCTTTAGGAATGATTGAAAAATATTATTTTATAATATGTTGATCTGCAATTTATAAAGACCCAAAATTTATTAAATTTTAAGATAAGATGTATATAAGTCAAAATAAAATCCAAAAATAATAATTTTACAAGTGTAGAATTTTTTTAATCCTTATATTTTAATTTAATCTTTTGCTAACTTATTTAACTTTTACCATGTATTCTAATATATTCATACTACATGGTTAATATATTTAAAATAAAATTCCATGAGAACCAAAATGGATCATTAATTAAATTTTTAACATTATATTGTTTGTATGGATGAATCGTATATTTCATGGAATATTTTATCTTGTAATAAATTATGTATTGATTTAAAAAGACTTTTAGGTCAATTTTAAAAATATTCATATCATGAATTTTTAAAAAATCCAAATCAACCTGATTATTTAAATAAAATAGTTAAATAAAACATAACAAGTAATACTAATAAAAAAAATAGTGGATGTCGTAAAAAGGTTCAAATTGATTTTTTTTAATATTTATAATATTATTTTTTTGAATCCTTTATTACTGAAGAAATTACAACATCACCATTGTGTAATAAATAAATTTATTTATTTAATGTATAAAAACTAAAAATAAAATAACACGACATTGGAAATATTTTTATATTTCCATATACTATACACAGTTGAAGATATCACTTATATAACCCCATATAATTTTTTTTTCATTAAAACAATTCTTTTTTATGTTATTTTTGTCATTACTGTAAACAATTGGGACATCCTCATTTCAAATATTTAATTAATTTTTCAAAATTAAAAACATATAAGTGGCTGAAATAAATTTAAAATTAGCTCTTGTTGAAAAAAAGCATTTTTAGGAAATAATAACTATCAAAAGGTTTACCTTTGATTATGTCCAAATTAAGAGTGAAATTAAATCCATTGAATAAAATATGATTAAATGATATAAATATAATCCAATTACACTTTTAAAAAAATTAAAATTAAAATATATATATATAAAAAAATTATATTAAATGGCCGTTTTGATTTAAAATGCAGCATTTTTAACTATTCATTTGAAAATGAACATTATCATATAAATACCAAAATTTCATCCAAAGTAAATTTTGATGTCCTGATTCTAAAATAGATTATTAACTTTTCAAATAGTACATATAAAAATGACAAAAACTATTTCTAAAAAGGGGTTCCCCATCAAAAGCCGATAAATCAACATTTTAAAGAATATTAGTGTGTATATGGTTAAAATTAGATTCATTTTCATTTTATGGTTCCAAAATTTATTGGATAAATGTAAAAACATTTAACAAAAATTTATAATCATATTTTACTTAGTTTTGTTCATTTCCCCCAATACAATGACTATGAGTTAACATCCATTTATAATAATAATAATAATATATTATTTTTCAGTATAACTTAATGTTGTATGCAACATAAGATTTCAAATAAACACATTGTTTCGTGTCAGTTACGCCTTTCAAACATAGCTTCCCTTTTAAAGAAAAATTAATATTTAATTCAAAAATATTAATAAATATTAAAATTTATTATTCATTATTTACATTGGATGTTACACTTAATGATTGAAATTACGTAAAAAACATCAAGATGAGAGTAGTGATGAAAAATGTTTTATTATAATGTGGATCATTCTACTCATGGTCATTCGTGGTTTTATAGGATAAAAAAATATTAATGTTTAATATGGTATCAAGGATTATGTTTAAATTAAAAAAAGTTCATTCATATTAAATGTTACTTTTCACTATCAGAGATTTGACAAATTCTAATTTGTGTTCAAGTAGGTGGAATGCCCCTTGATATTTCAAGAAATATACTCATGATTGAATGGAAACTATTATGACTTAAATCCATATATAGAATCAAACATATTATTTTTGATAATCACCAATGGTATTTCTAATTTAAATAAATATATCTACATAAATTTCATAAATTCGTTGTATGATCAATGGTTGGAAATTTTTTTTTACATGAATCAAATAAAAATTCTAAATAAAAATTCATAAAATTCACATGTATTATTCACTCTAATGTACAAATTTATAATCTTACTCATTCAATATGTTCAACATTGAATTAAAAAATATGAAATAATTGGATTACAATGATACTTTGGGCTCTTAGATTATTTAATTAAATAAAGGTGTATATTTGTAGGAAAAAAAATTATCATTTGACAATAAAAAATACTATAAAATATATATTAGTCAAAATATTATGAATTTTTATGTATCCTCCCTTTTTAAGGATGTTGTAATCTTTAAAAAAATTATGTTTGGGGGGGGGGGTACCTTGTGGAATAATTATGGACCAATAAAATGTAATTTCTCATCCAAGAACAAATACAATGTCCTTAAATTTAAAAAAAGAATGAGGGAAACTGGGTTAGATCTCAATATATTCCTAAAAATAATTCCTGATAAATATTTTTTAAAACAAATTCTTCATTATTAAATAAAAAAATTAGTAATGTATTTATTTTTTATTCTCAAAAGGGGATAGATGTTTTTAGTACCTCCCTATGGTGTGTACCATAGGCTATCAAAATAATTATAGTCTGTGGACTTTCATTGATTTTCACCACAAACAATTCATTTTTCCTTCTTTTATTATGTATTTTTTATTTTAGGTTAATTAATGGAAATCATACATTAAATCATAATCTATGTAAATGATATACATCATTCATGGTGGGGGTAGAATGATGTACGTGTCCCCCTCCTTCTTGTTTTCCATATGTACCACCACTTCATTATTCTTCATTTCTTGCTTAGGGATTTCTTAATAAATGGAATAATCAAAGTAAATTTTAGAATGTAATTAAATTTGATCAAAATTAAAACCTAAATATTCAATATAAAATATCCCTCTTCAATATATAAAATTTTTGTTGTATTCCTCTAGATAATCAACTTTGATATCATCATGTAATTCCACTAATAAAATTTAAATATTTTTGGGGATTTCCTTTTGTTCTTCATCAGATATATATTCTCCTTGTTCATATTTCTACAGGGAAGAAAGATTTGGAAAAATAATAATATATAATATAGTGGGGTTGATAATAAATAATTTTTTAAAAACAAATTATGATATTTAGTTCAAGAAAATATCATCTACCATATAATGGATCAACATCAATATCTTATTCAATGTAAAGTGATAATTTAAAATCTATTTTAGTAGACAGGGGTAGTTAGGTTGGATCATTTATATTCAATTAAAATTAAAAAAATTTGGTGGTTTCTTATTCTTCCATGCTAAGAGATGTGTAAAAATGTGATTTTTCTATAAGGACAAGGTTTTCATGTTTCATATTAATGTATTTTTGAATTTAATTAATAATTGATCTGAATCTTATTGATATCACATATGTACATTACCATGAAAGTATTTCTAACAAATATATTTCTCTTAATGGCATGATCCAATTAATTTGTGGGGATTTTTTGGCATAAGAATACTTCAATATAATTAATCAACCTCTCTAACTCTTTCATTAGAATAAGAATGTACTAAGGGATAGTCATGTTGTCCCTCTATTACTTCTAGATATTACTCTAAATATTATCTTAAGAACTTATTTAGTTCCCTGTCCAATGATTATAATAATTTAACTATCATTTCCATGCCGAGGATAATAAATATTGGAATTATTTATCTCTATAATTTCATTTGAAAAATCTCCTCGCCTATCTATCATGTACTGTAAAAAATTATTTGTCTGTTTTTTATAAATGAAATGAAATTGCTTACTGGGTGTGAATAAAAATAATGGTTAAATGGAAACATTTCTCTTGGTAACAATCCCATGTTTTGACACACCTATTTTAGGGTGGTGAAAAATCTATTACATTTTTGATATTACAACATAGTGGATCACCCGGATTTTCTATCTTGAGGAATAGCATGTAAATAAATCACTTATTCCAAATTCAATTGTTATCTTTTTTTTGTTCTATTATTTTATGAAAACAATAGATAATATAGGTATAAAGATAATGTAATTCCAAAATATACCTCATATAAATATTCCATGAAAAATATAATGAATGCATTAAGAGAAGATAATAATTTTTTTTGGTAGATTTCTCCCTTGAGAGCTTCAATATTAATTTTTTAATAAACATAATGAGCACCCTCCCAATAATGGATGAGCACCTTCTTCTACCCCATTTGTGTCAAAAATCACCATTAAAATCATGCATCCACATCATAAATCAAGGGATAGTGGTTTTCGATGATCAATTTGACCTTTTTATGACTCCAAAATGGATTAACCCAACCAAAGATCATCATTAAATAAAATAAAATAAAAATTAATTAACAAAATTTGATTCATCAATAGATTAATAACTCTATATATTTATCTTTTTAGTTACACATAATCATGATTATAAGAGTTAAAAGTAGATAATAGTATATATATATATATAAATGTGAGAAACACTTTTATTAAATAATAGTTGAAGATTTACATGATAATTAAATATTAAATTACAACATAAATGAATCCTAAGAGCATTACATTACTCCCCCTTAGAACATTAATCTTCCCAGCCTAGTGAGACACCCCTATATTTATATAAAACATATTAGCCCATCCATTATCATAATAATTCCTATATATTCCTTTCAGTGAAAGATTCATTCTTTCATCATCGAATTTAGATATTCCAATACTCTTTTTGAATCTATGCATGTATCAACATGTATAATTCTCCATTTAATATGTCTCTTATTATTTTTTGTATTATCTAATGATATTGGGATTTTTAAAATTACATTGTAGAAAAACTGATGAGATTGAGAGAAACCATGTTGTAATACATTCATCACATGTGATTTCAACTGATCATGACTCTTATTAGCTATTAAGTAACCATCTCCCATATTGATGAATGTTTTTATTCCCCACAAAATTTACACTGTCATATTTCGAATCACCTTGATGTATTATTCGACCTATGGTGCTGCAGGTTGGTACATGATGTAATATCATTTAATTGTTATACCTCCATGATTTATAAAAAAAATTAAAATTCCTCGAACATAGTATATGTGATTTATCAATTATCTTTGAGTTCTTAGTCCTACTTCCAAGTATTCCACAAAACATAGATTTGATGATAACTACATATAAGTGGTGGTATGATGCCCTTATAAAGAATTATTAACCTATGACTTTCCCTTATGTATGGGATAAGTTACCCTTAAATAGAATATTTACTAGCTTTATTAATGTTTAAGAAATTACATGTTACCATTACAGAACATTCATAACCCTGAGTTACCTTTATGTTGTGGATTCCTTATATTTACACATTATTTATCTTGAATTTAATAAAACATAAGGATTTGTTTTACTTTCCCTTATGCAGTATGTGAAAAATATAACTTACCCTTATATGACACATGAAAATATGGGTTACCCTAATGTAGTTCCTTAATACCCCTTATTAGTAAGTGTATAAAACATTTGACTAATACATAGGTCGTAGGCTAAGTATATGAGTAGGAAAGAGAATAAATTTAATATTTTCATCTCATTTTATCCAAATTAATTCATTAAACGTAAATCACCCAAATATCAATAAAACAATAATTACATGGAAAAAAATTGAAAATTCATAATTAAAATGGTAGAAAACCGTCATGAATAATAAGGGCATCAATAGTGGGGCCTAATATTGAATAGCCACTTGATGCATCGATGGGTCTTATAAGAAACGAAAATTTTGGTATTGGAATATACCATAATTATTTTTATAATATTACAATTCATGAGGCCTAAACTATAATTTTATGGTGTCTAAATTTTTTCTTCTATTCATTATAAAATCAGTTATTGTGGTCCACATGAATATTTTAATAGTTATGATAACCATGTATATATTTAAATATTATTTTCTTATTTATATGATATTATTTGATCAACATTATTTCATTAAATATTAATTATATGTTAGCTTATTATATATACATTCCATTTCTAAGCATCTAATCCCACCCCTTTCATATGTTTTATGTCCCTTTTATTTTAGGAATTGAAATATTATTGATATTCATTGATATGATTTTAGGATTAATTATGTTCTCAATGAAAATAATATATTATATTTTTTAATTTAATATGTATTATGATATTTATTATTGTATATAGTTGTCCAAGACTAATCCAACATTCAAGACGTATTGTATTATAACTAGTTCCAATGTAATAATGTAACCAAAGACATTGGGATACCAATGTTGGGGTTCCTAAAGTTGGTATCAGATGATGTTTAGTATAAAAATTGGTAATGTTATTTATAAAAACATATTTTAGATAATATAATCTTATTAATAATTCTTATTATATGTCTATGTATTGGAAAATATCGTGATGTTTTGGAATGGTAGAGAATGTGGGTTTTTCCAGAAAATTTATCCCTATCCAGGTTCTGATATGTGGATATATCTATAGAAAATATGTACCTATTATTTTCTATCTAAAATTTGTATATTATATACTATCTCAATTTTCACTAGTTTACAATTATTGGCCCCAATACTAAACACCTAGATAGTCACTTCCATGTAATATTCATTATTTGATTCACTCACCCTTCAAACACTATTATGAAATATTTTGCAACATTTTTCTTATTAGAAGATATTCCCTCTTATACTATGATTAGTATCTTGATATTTTAAATGCATAAAATCTGAATTTATATAATTAATTTTAGTAGTTTCATAATTATAATATATGATTTATAATGTTATGATATAATCTAGTTTATACCATTATTTAAAAATAGTCCCCAATGATGTGAATGGAAAATATATCAACTCCCATAATTTTTTTTTGTATTTATATCATAAGAAATCTTATATGGCTATATTAGAGCTATGTAGATCATGAAAATATCATGGAATTTTATGTCTAGTTATATTTGATATATTGAGAAACTTGTTTCTTCACTACATGATACCAAGATGTTTTAATACTCTATAGGGAAGAAAACATAATCATTTAATAGATCAATAAATATGTTAATGTACAAACAATGGATAAATTCCTATGAAATTTATATAATACATTGGGATGTAATGAATGGGAAATGGATATTCAGATTTTTTTGTTTAAAGTAAGATGTTAATCAATAATAGACATTGATTCAAAATACTAATGGGGATGAAAAAATAGATTGGTTGCATTGCTATACCATAAATGAGATATTCACTGTGAAATAAATTCATCATGAGAAATGAGTTTATTTATAAGGATAGTCAAAATATTTGGGACTAAGGGATCAATAAAATGTTTCTAAATAAGACTCATACTTTATAGGACTAAAACACTTGTTACAGTCTACTTATAATATCAATAGTATGATATTGATTATGTTGTTGGTGGGATAATGAATAGTATTTTAATTATGTCCCTCTCTCAAACATATTCATCATAATATGATATTGTATAGAGTGGGTTCAAGGTAGTGAAATAATTCCACAAGTCTTATATTTTCAATGGAATGGAAAATAAAAAGAGATAAGATGATCCCTATGTAAATAAAATTTTGAATGAATGAAAAATAAAGGAGTTGAATTCCTTACATGCAATAATTAGGGGGAAATTAACCATGGAACATTATTGAATAAAATTGGAGTTTGATACAAGTTTTGAGAAAATAATCACCTATCAACTCAGTTTAAGGGAAATAAATAATATCCCAATGTCTAATTATTCAACTATAAGTATACAGGGCACTACATAGACAAATTCCCTGTGAATAAAAAGGGATACCTTATAAAAGGAAAAGGGTGAATTTCCCAGCATAATTAATTATTACAACTATAATTGAAATCCCATTTGTCATGAAAACACGAACATTGATCCTAAACACAATGTTACTAATGTTACATTTGATTATGGGACAATAAATTATTTTATATCTAATATGAATATATAATAATCCCCTAAAACACTAAGGAAGGAGATACCAATCAAATCACATATTAGAAGTCCAGTTCTAATAACAATATAACTAAAAATATCTAATAAGATTCAAATATATTCTCTAGATCAAAACATTATTGTTATAATGACTTTTGACTTTGAAATAATCTTATTTTTTATGTTTAATTAGTTTTGAGGATTTATAAATTAGTAGATGACGAATAAAATAAACTATGTCAAATTAGTTGTATTATAAGTTATGTTATAATATATTTTATGAGTTATATGGTTATTATTATTGATGTTTTATGTATTAGGGTATTACTTATTCACAAGTGGGTCTATTTATATTGAGTATTATCTTAACTTGTCCAAATTAATTTTTTATACTGGTAAAATAACCTATCATTATTTTATTGACCTTATAGTCTTAATCAAACCCATCGAGGTCTGGCCTGTAACAACCCTAATCATGACACCAATAGTCCATGGGATTGAGAATATCATAGAGTAGGCATATCCCAAAAATCTGAGGCATTAGCCTAATGGACTTATACAAGCACAAACATCTATAATCCTACACAATAATGAAATGAAAAACAACTCAAACTACAAATTTATACATCAATGATTCTACAACAATGTATGATAGTAATAGTTCTAAAAGATAAAAAATTTGGAAAATAAAAGATCCGAAAAAACATTAAAATTATAACATTGTCCTAGGGAATAGACTAAGGAAACAACAAGCTCCCAGTAATAACACCTACCATGGTCAAGATCCTTCAGTGCCCCACATACTCCATATCCTCCCAGGATACTGTCAAAGGGATTTATGTCTTCATAAAACATGACACTTATGGGATAATCCCTTGTAGGGGTGAGTATAAATTACATAGTAGGACACCCCTAAAACAACACACATGAAACACCATGTATATTAATCTAAATATTAGGTATAACAATCTATGTATAACAAAAACACCAAGTTATACTCATGAGATACACCACACCACTATATAGTTGTAACCAAATGTCACTCAAAAAAATATACTCGAATCAATGTTCGTTATAGGAGGATCCACTCCACGAGCCATGATATCATCATACACACTCACTGAAAGGTTTTTTCTCATTGTTCCCAACAAAATAAAACTTACAATCTTAAGAATACCATGATACATTGATATCAGTCACGTCCAGAACCTATGGGGGCACCATGAACCCAAATCTAGATCAAACCACTATATAGGGGATCATATGTCAAAGATTCCACAAACAATAACAATACATCCTTCATGATATAGAATCAACATCATTCTTAAGGAGTTCACACTAATTCCAATAACTCCAACAAGGTAACAAATGATGATAGCAGATCACACTATAGTCTCATAGAGGGACACGACAACTCTTTCTATGAATTAACTTCTATAGGGGATAATAATAGTGTGATGTGGATTTAATGTCACACTACACTCTCATAAAAAAAGCATGGTAATGTAGTCAACCTATATTGGTGAAAACTAATAAAATAAATATCTTCATTCACTCTTAATGGTGGTACATGGCGTGTTTTAGGGGGTACATGGTGCGTCTAGATATCCCCTTGTCATCCCATGTTGATGTTCATCACATGACATGTACTATCCAAATACATGGTGGGTAGAGACAAAAAATATATAGACCTTGTTGCCTAGCTATATATGTGTTCAGGTGCCCATGAATATGTTATAGTACATGGTTTTCATCCACCCATGTACTCTACCCAGGTACTATTACACAGGTAAGCCTAGGTACACTCGACCAAGAAATTTATTTGGACCCATGGGGATAGACACCAAGCTAATTGAGGAGGGCCACAAACCTTGTGACAAGGGTAATATCCATTGTGATCATTAATTTTTTCCAGAACCCTATCACCCCATATAGAGGGTCCCACATGGTTTGTAGTGACAGATTACACACTGAATTTCTTATGATTTAACAAATTTTCTCTGTGTCATCTCGTACATCGTTGGAGCCTACAGAATTTCCATAACCTATAGATCAAGGTTGTTTTGGAGCTCAACAACACTGATCTCTACTTAATTGGGATTCATTCCTCCTTGAAAATAGATCTACATGAAGATATTTGTTGCATATTGAAGAATGTCAAAGAAGAGAAAATTAGGTATTGAAAACTATCTGATTTTCCATCGATTACATCATCACACCACCTTTATCTTGTTCCAATCCCATATTTATGACACCAGGTCATTCTCTTAGAAATGTGTATGAAATTATCAATTGATCTAGATATTTTCAAACCCCATGAATGATGATGAATTCTTAAAATAACTAAATAATTAATAGAGAAAATCATGACAAAAAGTGATATGAATTGAAAAAAAATTATGTTTTTATTGATTTAATTTCATTTAATTGAGAATAAATATAACTAAATAAATAATCCAAATATTTTCTCCCAAAATCATCTCACAATAAACCCATCTCGCAAATAGAAATGATCCACTGATCAATTTATTGGTTTATTGATCAGTGTTTATCATGGGAATTAAGAATAATGAATGTAAACCAATCAAAAAACCAATATTCCATAATATGGATCATTTTCTAATTAATAATGTTGTGAATTTATTATTGTTAGCATAATCCTTCAAATCCATGTTGTGTGATCATCAATCCACGATCTTGTTTCTATTCAACAGAGATAATTCCTCCAATGTTCTCTCTAGCAGCTCTCTAATGATTCTAAGGTTATACAACTAGTGTTTGAGTTTACCCATAATAGTATTATTAAATACATATTAATCATTTGGTTCAAAATATTGAAATAAGATAATTTAGTTAATTATTTTATTCATCTCTACATCCACAATTTATTTTTCACAAATGAACCTATATGAATAAGGATAATTCATTCATAGGAAAAATCATTCATTTTGAACTTCAATGTTTCCCTCATATTTGTAATCCTGGTACCCATTTATAATTTATTACACTATGTAATGGAAAATGAACATATGTTTTATTTATCATATATAATGTGTTCCAAATATTTATTCAGGGCACTCTAGGAATCTAAATCATAAGCCTTATAAATTACTCTTAAGAAAAATAATCCATATAATATCAAAAAATAATTCATGGAAAATTTGAGATGTTAATTTATCCCCACATATGATATTTATAAACCAAATGCCAAAACAATGGATACACACTGAGATGTGGGTATCAAACATGAATCTAATGCTCCCACTTTTAGTTTATCTCTTAAAAAATTCATGTACTTCCATTAGACACACACAAGGGGAATCATTTTACCACAACATATCTTCTCCCACCGATCCTTGATTTCTACTATTTACTTTTCAAAGGTACCTCCAAACATGAAATTCATCTAGTACCAGTTGACGATGATTTTTGGGATAGGAAAAAACATCATCAGCTACAACATTTGGAAATATATGTGTATCTGGTCCAGCTGTACTAGTAGAGCTAGGATTTACACCACATCACTAACTCTATGAAGTATATGGATGGGACAAATGAATATCGAAGATAACATGTCGCTGTGGACAAATATTCTCAATCCATGTCAAGGTGAGACCCTCAAAAGAACATTTATTCCCTCTAAAAACTACATAGGTCGTTTTTGTAGGTCCACATAAGACTTATTGTGGCTTTGTGTAGTCTTCATCCACCCCTGGAAGACCCAAAACATCTCTATAGTAGCTCACACAAACTCTGGGCCAATATGCGTCGACTCACATTTATTTGTCTAATAATGTGGTGACCTGTAGAATTTCCCATAAAAGATTTTAATGGTTCCATACCAATAGTGGGATGGTAATTTTTGAATGAATAGACAACAAAGTGTGGTAGATCCTCCCAACTATGGCTGATGTCCAACAGGAATGCTCGCATCGTATATCCTATGACCTAGATGGTCTGCTCTGTCTGGCAGTTAGTCTGGGGATGAAATGACATGATCAAGAATAAATGAGTTCCTAAGGCTTTCTGTAAACCCCTCTATAAAAAATACATGAAGCAAGCATCACAGTCAGAGAGAATAAACAAGGGTGGTCAATGGAGATGGACTATATCATATATGTAGAGGTGTCCCAATATCACTATGGGACTCTGATCTCGACTATCTAGATGTGGGCCGACATGGTGAGTCGTTCTACGATCACCTTGATGGAATCATATACCCTGGAAATATGTGGTAATACAACCGTGAAGTCCTTAGATATGTCATCCCAGATCCACTCTTCCACCTCAAGGGGTTGAGATAAACCCACTAGAATATGGTGCTCAAACTTCACTTACTGACAAGTAAGGCATTTAGAGACAAACATTACAACTCCATTTTTCATATTTGTTTACCAAAGCTAGAATCAATGGTCTTGATACATATTCACAATTCAGGTATGTTCCACTATAGGGGATATATGAAACTCCCACAACACCTCCTCCAGCAACATCCGATGTTCCATCATCCATCCTCTGAAAATGATAACTTTCTCCCCACCTTCAAAATATATAAAATGACCATGTCCAGTGGACATATAAGTATTCAAGGTCCCCCATTATATATCCCCTACTGATAATCTATTACATTTTGTAAAATATATGAGGAAATAACCATGGACTTAATATATGAATCATTATTTTTTCCATGAAGGAAAACTACAATGAGGCTTTTTAACCTGATTCCTCAAACAACAATTGTGAACAAGATCTCTTGATGAGAGTGCCTTTTACCACATTCATCTTACAAAATGTGTAGAATATTTTTACATCATATTCAAGGAGGAACACTTGAAATAACCTCTATCTCAAGTTAATACCATTACAAGAGAAGATCAACTTGAGACAGATGTGGTTAGAGTAAAAGATAAAATGATTTTCCATTGTGAAGTATCACCACATCTTCAATGTGATGAATACTTATTATAACTCATCATTGTGGGTTCCATAGTACTGCTCATGTGGTCACAACTGGTAGGAACCATAGGCAATAATTACCTCTGTTTACATTATCACACAACCAATTTTAGTCCCTGATGCATTGAAAAACAATATATACTGGACTCGATCCCATGGAAATATCAAGATAGGAGCACTCATCAACTTCTATCTCAACTACCCGATAAACTAAATGAACCATTCAATCCACATAAAGGGTTGCACCTTTTTAGTCAAGGATTTCTAGGGTGCTTAAACTCTGAATAAGTCAAATACAATCATTATATAGCATCCTTCCATCCAAAGGAATCTATGTACCTTGGTAACACTCAATGGAGATTCCCCAGAAAGAACCTCATTATCCATTTCTGGATCCACTATAACTCCATCCTCTAAGATGATGTGTCCTAGAATGTGGACATCTCGAATCCCACAATGAGACTTGAAAATCATCCCATAAAACTAGTTCTCATGGACTCTGTCTAGGACCATCCTCTTGTTTATATTGTGATACTCTTCAGATGAAGAATACACTAGGATTTCATAGATGAAATCTATGATGAACATGTCCAAGAATTGTTGAACTATATGGTTTATGATTCCCATTAACATAGTGAGGTTTTTCATCACTCCAAAGGGAATCACCATGTACTTGTAGTGACTATAAAGATATTGGAATAATATATCCGGTATATATTTTTCCCATACTCATAGTTGGTGATTGTTTGCACTGTGTTCAATCCCCTAGAACCCTTGTTCCTTTCTCAACTGATCAAATATTTTATTGAGCCCCCATATTGGATTTTTATTCTTCACAATCTCTTATTTCACCTAGTAATAATCTGTACATAACCTCAATATCCTGTCCACATTCTTGAAAAAAAACACTAGTGCTAGCTATTGGAAAAGCTGGGAATCATATATTCCTTCGCCTTCAAGTCCCCTAACGGCACCCTCAGCCCTTGAATCTCTACATGAACCCTCTGATATGATTTTGCAGACATCACTATCATCCCAAGATGATTGTCAATATAGAATTCTACATATTGGTGGGGAGGTAAAATAGTATGTCCTCTATAATGATTTCCTCATACTGTGTCACCTCTGTAGGGAATTTATAGACTCAAGAATCCACTTCTCTAAGAGTCATAATAGAAAACTGATGAGTACTCAACTGTACTTCCCTATGCTATATCTCATATTTCTCCTCCCAGTTCTCCATTTCACCCATAACATAATACCTCATTAGTTCATTATTGAAACACCAAATCATCATAATAAAATAGTCAATATGGGTATAAAATATGGATAGTTAGTCCATACCGAAGATGAATTCATAAGGACTCATTTCTGCAACAAGGAGATACCATACACAACTTTCAATACATGAAAAAGACCATTTCCCGGTGGAATGTTTTGGAAACGGTAGCGGTTTAAATATTGTCTATATAGAAATATGATGGTATTTTGAAACCACCTATAATATGTGTGTCAAAATAAAATGCATGTTAGTTTCCAAGATTTAGCAGTAGTTAATGGTAACCATCATTGTGGGTGCCTTTCACGGATTTTTTAATGATTTTAGGGGCGTTTTCCATGGTGAAACTGATATTTTTTTTGCAGTGATTATAACTGCATCTAAAAAATATTAGTTTCGTGGGGTTAAACCACTACTAAATCCATTTAAACCACCACTATATAATAAAAATATGAAAACTATTTAGTGGTGGTTAAAACCACTGCAAAAAATATTAGTTTTTCTAGGGAAAATCGCTGGTAAAACCATTAAAACTGCCAAGATATATTAAAGGAATATGAAAACTATTTAGAGGCGGTTAAAACCACTATGGATAGAAAAATACCATAATTGTATTAGTAATTTAAATTTTCGGTAAATATATTATATTTATTTTACAGTGGTTAAAACTGCCCCTAAAGCCAAATTTACAAAATCAAATGTAACTAATACTGTCGGACCCTTTCCAATGCCTAGAAATAAACTATTCTAATAAATATAACATATAACACATAATAACTATTACAAATCGAAACCACCCCACATCACAACCACCCCACATCACCACTTTAAAACATCATAACCACAACACATCACAACCACTATACATAATTTAGTTTCAATAAGTATTTTTGTCATAATTACTGTATTATTATGAAGGTTATTCACACAAAAATACAATATTGCATGGGAATCCAATTTAATAGTTTGATATAAATTATTAGTCATTTTCATATGTGGTGAGGTTATAAAAACACACATTGAATGTTTTATAAAATCCAAATCAACACACTATCTCAAAATAAGACGTAATTGGAAAACCATGTAAGTGTGTCCATATGAGAATAAAAAACAATAATAAGTAAATATCATGTGATTTATCCCTTCAACATAAAATTAAATTATGGTTTTTTATTATCTTTGTTAAGATGATGTACCATTTAACTAAAGAAATACAAAATCATGATATTGTAAAATGTACTTATAATGAATGGTAGATTAAGGATCCTCAACCTTGACTAAATAATCAAGGGGAAATGAACAAAAACCAAGGATAAACCACCATTGATCTCAAGTGAATCCCTATTTAATACAATGAAGAATAGTACTCCATCAAAAACAACCCAAAAAAAGGACAATTACAACCATAATGAACTCATTAATATAATAGAAAAATAATAATGGGGTAATGTGGAAAGAGTGGGCTATTGTGAATCAAATAACTTCAATCCAAATGATCCAATATGGTCCATGAGGTTTGTAACACCAAGGGAGGTGACTGGGGATGGGGTGGATGAGTAAGGGTTTATAATAAATTGAGGGAAATTATAAAATTCAAAACAAGGTGGTAATAAAAATCCTATTTGTAAGTGGATCACACTAGACTCTACCAAAACATGGTTAATATCCAAATATAATGCGGTGGGTTTAGTAAAAGTGTGATCTGGATCCCTCATTGTCATTTTATCTTTCTTCCATTTTTATAATGGATTTTGACCTCCCAAAAATCCTAGAACATGGAGTGGTCTAATCCATAGTGGTTATTTTATATTATTTCATGTATATAATCCTTGACCTAGTTTCCATTTCGCAAACATTTTACCCTCACCATGCCTAAGGCTACAATGTGGTGAGCTTGGATTTCGTATTAGGGACAGGTCATCCCTTGATATTCCATGCCCACCCAAGGGAATTTTAATATTATCATGGTGAAAAGGAGAGCCACTAGGACAACATAGATAACACCATGTCATCCCCAAGTCCTAGTTATATATCCTATTTTACACAAGAGCTTGTCCAACGTGAAACAACCTCCTTCATATCTAGAGAAGTCATTGAACAAGCTGTGGTGGCCTAAAAAAGGATAAAAACCACCTCAATCCTCTAAATCACCAAAAAACTCTCTGTAAACATCCCCAAGACATCATAATTAATAAAGGGAAGTTCAAAAAGGGTGTATACCATTACTCTCATTCTATTTCTCTTGGATTCCATGTTATTTCTCAATTATAATTCAAGGTGATCATATTTTCCACAAAATTATAAGGACTATGTGTGGATTGATTTAAATTTTCCTAGGATACAATGTGATTCCTAGATCTCATATCTCATACCCAACAAACAAACTGATATCAAACCCCCCACATTATCATAGTGACTGGGTTTCTTCATTCACATTGGATATCAATCAATAGGGTTAGCATCAAGACAAGTTCCTTTCATTTTAAAAATCATTTTAAACTACATCAAAACTTATATAATAAGGTATTTTTCATATAACCTTAAACTATAGATTATTTTTGTCAATTTTTGATGATGTTAAACTATGTTAATCATGGTCTACCATGCAAGAAATGAAACTTCATCAACCATTCTACCTAGTAATACATGTCTTCCTCTACATATTATCAAAATATATATAAGGATCCTTAGAATGTGTTTCTTTATCAATAAACCTATGTTTTAGAGAATGAATCTTACCCTTCGAAAGAGCCAAATATGCATAAGGGTATTATATAAAAACTATATGTGGATTGATTCATGATGTTTCAATATATGTAATAATGTTGAGATCTCCTATAATAGGCATTGGTGAAAATTATAATCACTCTGGTTATACCCTAAAAGAAAGTCCCTTCCACATTCACATCAATTTGTTTATTTATTTCTCACATAATGGTTCCCATATATCTCATAATTCTCCTCCTATACATTGGAAATAAATGAGAGGACCTTTTGCAAGAACAATGAATGGATTGATTCTGGTTACAATAAGATATGTTTTGGATAGTTTATCCTAGGGTAAAAAAACTAATAAATTTAGGTAAAATGAATCATAAAACATGATTATTGATAAAAAAGAATCGACGTAAATGGTGCATACCACACTCGAGAAATCAAGACATAAAAGGAATCATAAAAAATAAATAGAATACCTTAATGGAAAAATGAAAAAACAATAAAATGTTAGGTCATGAAAATGTTTCACAGAAACTATGTGCCACACATGATACATATAAAAACTAACTATAACCATATTGGCCCAAAATATCAACAAAACAAACAATCATGGTTTGATGATGAACAAAGCTCGTCACCCTCTCCACCACCATCTATACTATCTTCTACAACCATAAAGAACATTATATTGAAAATTAAAAATTGTTCTATATTTAATTTTAAACATAAAACCAATATAAGTTTTCAAACTAAATGATTTTGAATTTTTGTGATTTACCTTTACACAACTACTCGATCTAATACCACTAGGGGGCAGATCTGGACATCTTCTGATATAAATCAAACACTTTCTGTAAAGAAAATATCTGAGACCCCTAGTTGTGAACTATGTTTCATAGAGAAACAATCTCTCTCTGAGTATATTTTGGTATGGACAAACAAAAACAAGAGTAGATACAGATGAAATACCCCATGGCCTGCCAAATACCACAGATTTTATAGTTACCAAACCCATATGTGCACTCTTCTAGGATGCTCCTTCCCAAGGACTATAGAAACCGGGTTATCCTAGGAGACTGAGTAGGATTATGCAGGAATGGTGTCCCATAGTTAATTAATTTTACCTATAAATAAAATATTAGTCATATTAGAATAAATATATATTAACATAATAACAGCTGATAAAAAGTTATTATATTGAAAAATGAGTTCATACACCGACATCTGGGGAAAGCTCATTAACAAAACATCCATCAGATTTTTGGTGAACATTTAACCACACAATTTTTTTGGATACTTCGTGCCCAAAACAAAGTGATTCTATACAAAACATAAATCAACAATTAAATATATTATACAAGAAAAATTATCTTATAATTATTTAAACTAATTAAATGATTACCAGAGTAGATCGGCTTCAAGAAAAACCCTTTGACCCTATAGTGTGAGGGATGACCTACTTAGCCCAACATGATGCATTCATTCTAGAAAGATCCTGAGATAAATAAAATTAAATTTAATAGTAATTTATTCAATTTAATATCCTCTTTACATATAGGTATATATTTAAAATGAAATTATTATAGTAATATATATATAAACACAATATGATTCTCATCACAATGTATGTAAACAAAAATGTTCCATTGCACGTTGGGTACCTTACCGGGTATGTTGTCATACATCTGTTGGGTAGTCACTGAATTATCATTGACATCACCCCAAAATCATCATTTAATGTCTTTCCCTTTTTCCATGATTTTTCAATGTCAACATTTGTGCTATCACCTCAACAACTGTAAAGTGGAAAACATATCTTAGCAGAAATTAATTTTTAAAATATTAATAACATGAAATTCAATTATGTCATAATGTATTAAAATTACCTTTATTTAGGAATCAAAACCATAATTTTCTAACATATAGTCTTATGAACCCAATCATCATATGAAATAGGAAGGGAAACATGCACTCTGGCTAGCTGGCCTAAAATCTATCCAAGTAATCATGCGGCATCATCCATAGGGACCCCATATGAAAGAAATCGGAAAACAATATTCTCTCCGATCAGATTCCATACATCTGAACATTTTATATTTTTCTCCACAGATGCATTTTTTCAATATTTAATGATCAAACAATTAGTTTTAAAAAGAGAAAAAAATGTGTTCTTATTAATATTTGAACCTATAAGAGTCACCGTCCAGTATCTCTATTATGAACAAGAAGTGGCACCCCGCTCCCCCACAACTGAGGCTCCTGAAGAAAGAGGCGAAGACTGAGCTACTGAAGAGACAGTCATAGAGGGTGTAAGAGATGATATTGGGGGAGATGGTGGAGGGGATGGTGGATGGTGGTCAGATGTCGTAAAGAGAGAGACAGATGGACTTTCTTCTATCGTATTGGTCAATAAAGTAGTACATTTATCTCTCTTTGGAATTCATGTCATTTAAAAAAATAAAACTGAAATCAGAACATATATTTCAAAAAAATTAAATAGAAAAAAATTAAAAATTATAACATATGTGAATTACTACAAACAAAATATACATCTCAATGATAAAGAATTATTGCAAAAATGAAATAAGTGGTTTCTAAATGAATTTACTACTGTACATACAATCATTTTCTCCTTCAATCATGTCAGTTTCCTACTACATAACTTCATCCACTTAAATCATCCTTTCTAGCATACTATTTTCAATAGCATGGTGAACAAATAATTTAGATTCTTATTGATGATGAGATTTAATGTCTAACGTCAAATCATCCACTTCATCACCCATATCATACAAATATCTATGTTTTACAGGATCAAATACACTCCACCCATTATCTATAAGATCATTCACATAATATAAATTTTTTTCTTTGTGATGATAAGATATATGGTCCATACAGTTCATGATCACCAACATCCATCAAGCGGGAGAAGTTTACAAAACTAAATTGTAAGGAATCACTTTTAACAGATCAGATAATATCGACCTAATTGAATTTGAATAAAACAACTGAAAAATGCCCATGGTAGTTTAATTCAATAATATCTATCAACTTTATATAGTATCCCACATCAAAAAATGTAAATATACCACTATTCTATGTTTTCAAACTCTCTTCTTGATTGAATGTATGAAATCTATATCCATTCACATTGGAAGTGTCGAAATTTATAACTTATTTTAGAGGATATTCAGGAAGAAACGTAAAATATTTTTATAATTATGCTCGTGTATTAGTAATCAAGATTTTAAAAAAGAAATATACTTTATTAGAATTACAAAATATATGTGTCAACCTAATATTCTTATTTATTGCAATATATATGAGCTTACACATCATGAAAACAATTCTACAAGATCATTATTAAAAACATTCATTATATCATTCTCATTTCATGTTTGGTCCCTCATTCATCTCTCGGTTTATATCCTCAACTCTTCAATAAATGGATCTTTAATTTCAATATTCATCATCACATATCTTTTTTTCAGTAATAATTCCATTTCTATTGGTGTAAAATTTGAGTTCCTCCCAACTAATCCAAAAATATCAAGAAATATTATTGATTTCCCATGTATTTTAGATTAAGAAGATGTGTCTTCAACATGTCCAACTTTATTAATTTTTTTTTAAATTTCATCCAAGTATGAAGAACAAAATGTAAGACTCTCTTTTGGCTAATAACCTTCAGCAATAGAGCCTTCTAGTTGAGCTTTATTTTTCACATATGATTTCAAATGCCATGATATCTGGAAATAAAAAAAACATAATTATGCATTTAATTAAGTGAAATAATTTTTACTTAACTAAAAAACATATAAATAATGTATATCCCTATTGGATACATCCATCTATAGTGAATAGGGCCTCCTAATTTAGCTTCCTCAAACAAATTCACAATTAAATGCATCATTACTGTAAAAATAAATGGGGGAAAGATCATATCCATTGCATAAAGTGTCAACACAGAATACTCTTCATTTTTTTCAATATCAAATGGACGTAGGGATTTCACATATAGTTTCTTAAAAAATTTGCCGAATTGGAGTACAACAACAGTAAATTTTTCAGGTAATAATGTATGAAATGCCAATGGTAGTAACTACTTTAACATAATATGTGAATTTTCACTTTCCAATCCTTGTAACTTATGATTATTTAAGTCCACACACATTGATATTTTAATTTAATACATACCGGATACATTCACATGCTTTAAAATTCATAAAAATGTATCTTTATCCATATTTTCCATTTCGAAATTTTTTTGAGCCTACTTTTCATTATCATCTAGCCATAGATCGCATTTTATATTAATTTAATGTAAGTCCTTGTGGATATTGAGATGATCGTTTGACTAACCATGCTCATTAATGAATGATAAAAAATTTTCTTAAACATCTTTATCAATATGCATCACATCAAGATTATTTCACCTCAAATTAAATTCCCAATACAAAAGATTGAAGAATATACTTTTTTTCTTCAATTGTTGAATTCTTATTTCACATGATGATACACTTAAAACTCATTTCCCACTATCATTCAAATGATAAACCATCCTAAATTTTGTTTCAACCATTTCGTGTTGTGTCAATATTTCAAAATAAGTTAATATCTTTTGAGGTGGTCTACGATCAGTGAAACAGTTACGTTTTGATATGTTCTGCCAAAATCTATGAGGTTAATCGAGAAATATTTGATGGCAGAAGAAGAACCATTTTCAACTATGAGGTATCCGATTGGGATCAAAATAAATGTTACAAATAGGACAAGAAAAAACTAGGTATTTGTTCCAACCAGATAAATCCCCAAGCCCTGGGAACTCACTAATCGTCCACATTAAAGCATGATGAATTTTGAACTTTATTTTAGAAGATTCATCGATTTTCACAACTATATTTCTCTATAACACCTATAATTACTCAATTTAAGGCTACAATAATATATCAATATAATTTCTAGGAATTTTTTTCCAAGAATAATCATCGAAATTATAAAAGATGTTTATTTCAAACACAACCATGGTGGTAGATTGTAAGGGATCAAAACAACAGGCCCAATGCTATAACTAGTACTCATTGTCCTAGATAGGATGAATCAATCCACAGACAATCCCAATTTAACATTCCATAGATTAGCTAAGAATTATGGATGTAATGAAAAATATTACTTCCATGATTTTGATTTTTTTTATGTCGTTTTATCGATTCATTTTTATTATCTTCATAATTTCACTTCATATGTTCGGTAGTTTTCGATGACATGAATAATCATTGCATTGGATGATTTAATGGAATTTAATGAAAAAATATTACAGGTGAGTTCCTTTTCTTCATATTCATGGTAATATTTTTATTCTGACATCCAACATCCCCCATTTAATGCCATCTAGAAGAAGAACATTTTTTTCAATTGTGTCTACCTAAATCCTCTCGCCAATAAAGCATACAATCATTGAGACGTGCATTTATTTTATTATAATTCAAATTAATTCTATCAAAAACATTTTTCATATCATAAAAAGACTCAGGGATGTTTTCTTCAATAAATGAAACATGAAAAAATTCTAATATCTTGGACATTGCCTTATTTGTAATACCACAAAGACATTTGATATGATACAACTTCAAAAAAAATAATGTTTTGAATATTTCGAACATCCACTATAAAACTATTTATTTAAATCATAAAATAAATCATTAAATTCATATTCCTTAGTGATTTTTTCTCTTACATTATTCTCCACATAATACAGTGGAGGATCCACTTATTTGTTACAATCTTCATCTGGTTGTCCTAAAGTCTCAAAAATATCACTTGTCATGTTGATATTTGTAGTACACTCATCTGGTTGTTCTGATATGTTGGGATGTTGATGGTGGAGCCTTGTAGTGCCAAATTCATCATTTATAAGGGTTTTCATTTAATTTCCCATAGTTGATGAGGTTGGGAGCTCATTTGGTGGATTGACATCAGTGCTCAACCTTTCTGTAACGTTTGATTCTTAGTACCCAATCCAACACAAATATTGACTACGGAATTGCATCAATATTAAATGTTCATAAACATAAAATCTCTTCAACCGTCTTCTAAATTTACAATTTGGACATGGAAGTCTTATTCCCGCTTCAATGGATTGACTTGAAATTGATAATTTTAAAAACTCCTCAAAACCGTTAACTTACTGAGGTTTGTTCCTCTGTAATGTGATCCATCATTTATCCATGTATATCACAATGTGCCTTCACAATATTAAAAAAGTAAAACACATAACTATTAATAAATATGTAAAGAGATTCATATATACTAGTTGAAAAAATATATAAATATGTTAATGATTTGTAAAAGGTCAAGGATTATATCAAACAAAATCCTCAAACACATTTTCTCATTAGCCAAAGGTAACTTAAGGCAGGTTAAGAAGATATCTGGCCGGGAAATTTCTCATAATATACCTATTAAATCTAAAAATACCATATCATGTCTACCAAGTCAACCCAAACTATATAGAAATTTCAATAAAGAGTCATGAATGCCTTTGATAACGATTTTCCACAAACCAACCAAGATAACCTACCTAAGAGGCATATTATAGGTTTTCTATGTATATCACAGAATTCATGGATGAATAGATACATAAAAATAAAAAATAATGTGGTAGAGAAAAGAGAGGAATATTATATTTTTTATGATACATATGTGTTATAAATGATACGTATAGAGGAATCGTGGAGGAAGGGAAATTGATGTTGGGATAACGAGAAAGTGTCAATGGTGGATCTAGAGGAGTGGACACATGGAGAAAGATATAGAATATTTTTTCATATGTTAAAAAAATCACCCAATTAAAATTATACATATGTACATACACCTTATATTAGTTATGTAATAATGAAACTAGAACCAAATGTAATGATCCATCACTAGAAATGCTAATTTATATTATCATGGGGTTCTAAAGAAAATTTTAGGTTAACATAAAAATTTATTAATTGGAGTAATATCTATCCAAATAAATGGTTCAATATTGACATGCACATTGTGTTTTTATATGTATATGAGAGTCATTTGGAGTAGTATACTCAGTAGGCCAATTTTTTGTGATTTCAAGTAGTTTGTATAATATTCCGACCAAAAAACAATCAAATGATATGATTATTATATTTTCTATGTTATTTGATAGGAAAAATATATCTATACAACACAAATCCACAAGGAAATTGATAGTGTTTCATAAGAGGTCATAGAAATGTAATTATACATAGACGCATAGTTTATAAGAAAGATAAAACTAAAATGATATGGTTTTATGTTCATAACATACGATATATTTTATTTTTTTTAGAATATAAAATTAATATCCTATATAGAGTACTATGTTTCAACTAGTCATGATTAACCACTCTATATGAATTCAAAAAACGATTCCAAATTGGGAAATTTATTTCTTTGTATTGTTTTCTTCACAAACTGATGTATTATTATTAGTGGGAATTCAAGATAATATATTCATGGGTGAATAAATGTTGTAATAATAATGGGGTGAGGCAGCGAGAGGAAAGGGTTTTAGGGGTCACTAGGGTGGGGGGTCACATGGTGTTCGAGGAGAGAAGGGGGTCGTGGGGGTTGGGGGAGGGTCAGAGTTGAAAAAACCCTTCTAATGGGGGTTTATAAAATACTGCTGCTAAAAACTGCCTCAAAAAGCTATTAATGTTGTAGTTTGGGGCAATAGTTAGCTGGATGTCTCAGTTGCAGTCTGTTGTTGCTTTATATAAAAATAATGTTGATTATATTTCTATTATTAAAGTAGAGAATGATTTTATAGGGTTGATGTTCTTATTGAAGGAACTCAAAAAGGTATCTGGTAGAGGAATATTATTATATGATTGTGAAACTTTGATTCAACCTTCAAATAATATATTTTTTCATGAAATAACGAAACATGTTCACCCCAAATATCGATTTATATTCATTTTTCTATAAGATAAGGTGTTAGAAATAAAAATACTTCTGGGATGAAAATTCCAAGTTATATTTTAAGAAATTTCATTGTTACAGTAATCATGAAGCTATAATATGCCTTAGTTAGACTTGTTTGATCAAGTAGAGAGGTGAACATTGCATGCATTGAATATAGGATGATATCAAGTGGGTGGTCAAAAAAACTGAAATTAGAAATTATTTTCCTTGTTGAAGATTTTTTGGTTTTTTTATTTTCATTAAAAAGAGAAGATATAAAAATCATCATATATAGTTTCACCAGATTGAGTTTTTTGAATTGGTATCATCAAACAAAGATTATTGAATGGTGGTTATCTGGTAGAAATAATCATATAGAAGAATACTACAATGAGGCTTCAGAGTCTTTCAAACATAGTCCATTAGATGAATTTCATAATAAAAAATAATCTTTGTAACAGATTCAAGCATGGGTATTGGATTTAGTTTATTTCAACAGTTGGTTCAATAGTGTATCATAGGTTTCTCTAGTTAATGAGAGTATGAACATGAATCTTGAATGTCCATATAACTAGATCACCAAGTGAATATTTCTATAAAGAGATTTAGAGGACCAGATCTATGTGATTTTTTATATAAGAATATGCCGAATATTTATGTTTCTAGATTAATTTTTGGGACATTATAATAGATTATATGTGAGTGATGATTTTTTTTATTTTCAATTATGTTTTACAATGATAATGTATTTAGTATTCTCCCATAGACATATGGAATTATTCGAACGACATAAATATTTATTTTCAATATGGTTTTATTTTGTGTGATGTGTTTTAAAAGAGTTTTTTGTAGTAATTTAGTGATTTCACTTCCTAGTTACAGTGCACATACTATATAAAAGAAATTATCAAAAAAAACCTCTATTCAATAGGATTATTGGGATTTAGATGGAGAAATTTGATAAAATCCCTCTGAAATGGGAGAGTCTGCGATGCGTGACGAGGTGGTGAGTTGTTGAGGGTTTCGAGGGTTGCTGGGGGGGTCTTATGGTGGTCCGGGAGAGTAGGGGGTCATGAGGGGTGGGGGCGTGTCAGTTTTGAAAAAAAATGTTTTAGAAGTAGTTTATAAAAAATGCCGCAAAATAATTAATAAAACATTTAGCATCATTTTAGTAAACCACAACTAAATAATAGATGAAAAATGTTATTAATGTTGTACTTTCCAAACCCCAAGCATCAGACCACACTGTTAGCGCAAGTGTAGAAACCCTAAGTCACCATCTTTAGGAGTCTCCAAACACAGGGGTCGAGTCAGAGGCTCAATTGTTATATCTATGTCTTCAACTAGGGAAGTGGAAAAGATTGAATGGATAACACAATTAACTATCAATACTGTAGCTAAATTATAAAAGGAATTGGTCATATCTCATTTCATCCCTAGAGATTTGGGTTCATATACATCTATAGCCTATATTTGGCATCGTCTCTACCCACTAGTTCCTCGTACATGGCATGGACCACCTCGGGGTTATGGTGGTAGTAGGTACAACCCATACCAACATCTTGTTTTCCTTCCGACCCCTTTTCTAGGTCATTCATCATACATACCACCAATATATTTCTTCTATATCTGCATTGATGGTCTATCAACCATCTCAATATCAGTTATACGATGGGTTTTTGAATTCAATCCAATATCTCCCTAAACATCATAGGAGAAACACCATCTGTCTCCCTGATGATTGGAGCCTTCCTGAGAGCTCTAATCTACTAGCAATGAATCCTACGATATCCTCTTAAAGAATACAACATGATTGGATCCCTATGATTTCTATTTTCTACCTAGTACCATAGTCATAGCTATTGGTTTCCCACTGCTATCTCTCACTATTGATGTATTTTCATCCAAAAAAAATTTCTACAACATGGATAACTCAAGAACTATATAATAGGTGGAAATGCAATGAGACTCCATTGATGCCTTACTACCTCGGTGTAAGACATTATAAAAGGTATGAGCTCTCAAGAACTGGTCCCACACTATATCTTGGGTGTAATGAGAGAGATCTATAAACCCCACTGTGTACTCCTCCACATCCTTGCTACCCAACTATAGATATAGATTCTCATATATGCATACTGATCATAACATACCTTGATAAAACTCATCTAAGAAGATATGGTCTATGTTTTTTTAAGAGAATGTTTTCTCATCAGGTTACTGAGTCACCATGATCTCCCATTTCCCAGAAGATCCCAAAAGAATCTTATCTACAAGGACTTACCATTGGTCAACTAGTGAACTCACTAGTTGTAAAATAATAGTAACTTCATTTTTCTATTCCTCATCCACCTGGGGGTCTAGCTCACACTGAATCCTTGGAGGTCATTGCATGTAAAACATGTGCAATTCACTCAACCTCTATGAATCCTCAGCTAGTACTTCCAACTCTAGCTACTACTTGTTATGTAGTGGTATATCTATAAAACCACCATGAGGTGCTATATCCAGTTCATAACCCAATACTGATGCCTCTTCACAAGGTGTATCATCCTCATGAACATGTAGTTGAATTTAGGTAGGATGTCTATATGTAGGAATCCCAAAATTAAATCAAGATGTACACTATGAAAAGAAGTATATCTGGGGAGATAAATCAAGAAGTACATGGAGAACACAACCATTCCTATATTATTCATGTACAAAAAAAATTTTCTGCAACCAATTTTTATATACACCAAGTCTAATGGTATGTGATTAGAGTCATATTGTATTGATATGTCCGCGATCGCACCATCATTGGAGTCTCTTGTAGGAAATACAAACTCAAAACACTAATCAATATTAACTGAATTGAACTAACCAACTCATATCCTATGGTACGACCATCATTCATAGCACTCTATCCTGACCCGACCTACTACATTTCGACCCATGAACAACCAAATTCTAACTCCAATAGGACTATTGATGTCGATCCACATTGAGTAGGAAAATACTAGATAGTGGAGGAATTAACCTAAATTATATGTACACATCTTCATACCCACAGAGTGATGAAATGTAAAATAACTAAAACAATGCATGCATACAACTAAGATCACACAATAGAGTATGACAGTTAAATGCTAAATGCATAAAAAGGGAAAAAATACAATACCAAACAAAAAATATAAAATTAGATACCTCTAAAAGGGAGAGTACTATGATAATAATAATCCCCTGATAAAACCATCTCGATCATTCTAGAATCAACTACTCTCTAACCCCTCTATATCCTCATAGGATATATTCAAAAGGTTCATCGTCTACACAAGATATGACACATTTAGGAAAATACCATGCAAGGTTGAGTATAACAATACTATGTAGGAAACCCTGAAAAAATAACAAACAAATCACCATGTACAATCATATCAAGATAAGATATAACAATCAATTTATAACCAAATATACTATATATAATCTTGAGAAAAACCATGCCACCGTGTAGTTGTAACCAACTATCATTCATAGGATTCTACTTAATGAAACATTCATTATGGGAGGATCCACTCCATTAGCCATGAAATCATTAGGTACACACAATAAAAAGGACAAGCTTATTGGTCTTAATACATGAAACCACACTAGTCTAAGAATATACTGACACATAGATAGGGGGTCATGAGTAAAATCACTATGTAATACCATAAACCTAAATCTGGATCAACCTTATATATAGGGGATTGTTTTTCAATGATTCCATAAACACTATGGATACTAACTTCTCGATGGTGGATCGACATCCTACTAATGGAGATCACAGTGATTCCAAAAAACTCCAACTAGGGAACAAATGATGATTGAGGATCACACTCCAATCTCACCAGGGGACACCATACCATTATCTATGACATGATCTCTACATTGATCAAAATCTAATGATGTGCATATAATGTCACACGGCACCATTGAGGAATGGACAAGTGGAACGTACTAAACCTATACGAGTCGAAACTAAGAAAATGAAGAGCCATAAGAACTCTTAAAAGGGGTACACAGTGTGTAATAGGGGTACACAGTGTGTCAACATATCCCTTTTTCTACCTATGTGGGAGACCTAACACAACATGTTGTTTATAGATAAAAGGAATATAAAGTACACAATGTTTAGAGACACATAGTCTCAATCTGATGTCTATTTTCCATGTCCAAATCCATGTAGTAGCACAAGGTATAAAGATTCCTATATCGTATATCCAAGTACCATTACATAGTAAATCCCATGTACACCCAACCAAGTTGTGCCTCTATACCCACTAGGGTACATTCAATGTATATCGAGGTGGACAACAGGTTGTGTGATAGGGGCCAGATGTTATGTTATATATAAGATGAACCAAAACCCTAGAGCCTAAGAAAAGGGGCCACATGATGTGTAACGTAATCTTATATTCCATATTCATCATAATTTCAATGATTTTCTATGCATTAAAACATGTCGTTCGGCATCCTCTACCCTTACATGATGTTCAGGTCACAGTTCATCTGAAATCTTCCAAAACTGGTCTATAGAAAATCGAGATCAAATTCTTTTGGAAAATTCATTTACACATTGGTCATCATTATATACAAAATAACATTGATGAATGGAAAATCAGGTATCCAAAACCATTTGATTAATCACTACTTATATTGTCACATCACAATCTAATTATGCAGATCCTAGATCTGTGATATCCGATCATTATTCAATGAAACAGGTTTACAATGTTCTATTGAATGAGATATCGTCGAATCCAGATCAAAACACAGAATTCCCACAATTAATAATGAAGCATGAGTGAAAATAATAAACAAATCAGAATTAAGGACCTCGATCGATGTTCGTATTGACCTCAATTCAATATCATGAGAATTAACGAAAGAGATAAATAATCCCAAATAATTCTCCCAAAAATCCCCCCCCACAATAAACCCATATAGAAAATATGCACAATCCAAGGATCAATCCATATGTAGGTTAATATATATTAATAATAGGAATCAAGAATGATGAAATGAAATTATTGAAAAAACCTCCATAAATTGATTTGGATCAATCATTGGTGATGAACTACACAACTTCATTGTTATAGGAATGATCCTTCAAATTTGTACTTTGTCAACCGTCGATCCATTATATGGTTTTCGTTTTTCTAAGAGAATCCCTCCAATTTTTTCAACATCATCATTCTAACGATTCAAGGATTATTCATCCAACCCAGTGGATTCCCCATAATAATCTTTTTAATGACAAACCAATCGTTGACTTGTTGAAAAATAAATAATATAAAATAAATAATTATTTTATTCCTTTTCATTCCAGTTATGACTTATCCCAAAATGAACCATGCTGACTAACGTTAAGTCACACATATGGTAAATCTACCATTTTGATCTCAGTGGTGCCCATTTATCGTTTTTCCAGGGACCCTCTAGGATGTTATACAAATATTTTAGCAAAAATATGCATGCATCTTATTTAATATATTTAATATATTTCAAATATTTATTCTCGACACACCGGGACTTAGAATCGCACACTGTCTTAGATCCTAGTCTGGATAATAATCCATGAAATCTCCTAATATAATGTAATGAAAATAAGGTATGTTACACTTATGATCTTTTAATGTTTTATTTTTTTCAACAAATAAAAATTTTTCCTTCTTTTAAATTATCGTTAAAATCAGATGTGAAATCTAATTAAAATATTATATCAATTTTTGTTAAACGACGGATTAAATATGTTTTTATACTTTCTTGTGTTCTCCATATTGATGGTAGATAATCCCCCAACTATTGGAAAATTATCTTCGAATAATAATGTTAACCGTTTACATTCAATAATATTTAGTATATTATACTTCCTTATGAAATAAAAATTTATAGTTATATGTTCATTAACATTCACATAATCCTGACCAATATCACTATATATTATTCATTGAACCATATTAATTAATTTCCATATCTATATTTTCACTTCCAAATAATGTAATAAATATTTGGAAAACTAATTATGTGTTATTTTGAGTAACTGTTATGTTTCCATCTTCCCCTTTTCCATGGATGTTTTATTATTCATTTGTATCATGTGGTTTTCAAAAAAAAATTTCTTCAATGACCAAACCCATGATCATTGATATTAAAATATTTAAATTACTTGATTTATTTTCTAGGGGTATTTAACGACATAAAAAGTTAGTTCAAAAAAATAATAATCATCATACCTTACTGAAAATGCATTCTAGATCACTATGTGAATTATGATGTGTTATAAAAATATTAATATTTAAATGTTAAGAATATAACATAGTAAATAAAATAGTTCTATCAATATGAATAACCAAATTATAAAAAATATGTATAACAGATTAAAAAAAATTATTGATTAATTCATAAGAAACAAGTAATCAATCTACATTAATGTCATTTTGTGCTTCAAAATTACATTTTCTTCAAAAATTAGTTTTTTATTTTTTATTCAAATATATTACAATTAATTTATTCAAATATTACAAAACATAATTTATGAAATAAATATCCTTTTGGAAATCCCATTATCAGTATTATATTATGGTAAATAATAAAAATTATTGTATAAACATATATTTTTAGTGAATATTAAAAAAATGCATCTTTTGTAAAATTTTCATTTTATTTTCATTAAATAAAGTAATTGAAAAGTGTCATTTTTTTAATATTATCATAATGCATCTTAATAAACCACTAATTAAACATAATATAATTAATTAAATCGAATTTTTTATCTAAAATTATTTTTGTATAAGATCTTTTTTGGAAAATAACATTTTCCTATAAATGGACATTCCTTGTGACCTGCACATTTATAATTTTATCTTATATTTTGTTCACTTAATTTGATGAAAATGACCCAAATATCCTCTCAAACTAATACCCAAATTGCACAATTACATACCTTAATGAAGTTGTCAATCCCTATGTTTCGACGAATAGAACTCAGGCATCAAAAATAAAAAGGATGAATTAATTTTCCCAACCCGAAGTAGACATTACGACATATATATATATAAAACGGAGGAAAAAAATATTATTAAAAAATTATTGATATGATAACAAAAAGAAAATAGTAGATGTGGTATAACAAAAAATCAGCAAAATATTCTTCAATATACAAGACTATTGAAAAGGGGAAAAATCAATGATTAGACAAATCTATTCCATGTGTTATGGGTATAACAACCTACTATCACACCACCAGTAACCCAGCTCAACTGATATAATATTTGATGCCATACCATAATTCATTTCTTATCACTACATCGAAACACATACAATTCTCTATGTATAATTGATGTGGTGAGCATGTGGTGATCTGAACAGGCTCTGTAGGATCCCACCCATGTGTTATATATCATGTCTCTATACAATAATCCCAACATTCTCTACAATGTAGAAAACAAGGAATGATAAATATTTAAATAGTTTTATATCAAAATCATGGTGGAACATTTAATTTTCCATATTTCTACATTCCCAATTTAAAATATTTTCAAATCATATGAAATAAAACAAATTATTCAAAAAATATAATGTATCACATATGATATCAAATCCAAGATAATAAATTCTAATATAGATCATGTCAAAATCATAGGTAATATCACCCCAATTATTACTATAGCTCAAAATAACCGGTACACTCATAATTAATTAAATAAAAATGATTGCATAAAGTATGTAGACATATATATCCAAACCAGATACCATTGGATCACCCTAGAAATTGAACTACATAACAGTGCAAACAAGTCCATAGAAAATAGGCCTCGGGTGTTGAGGAACACATCGGGAGTGAACACCTGAAAATAGATGAGTCTTATTACAATTCCTTCAACCTAAGTACCTAATGTTTCCCACGTTCACAATTTTCGACAACAATTCATCAAAACAATTATATTAAATCCATTTAAAAAGTACATTTCAAAATGCTTTGAATTTTCATTCATTTACCAAATTAGGGGGAAACCATCATTTTTGAAAAACCCATTTAACACAAACATGTAAATTAATCAATCATGAAATTTTATTTATAAATTTTTTTAAAAAATTCAATGGAAATAAAATACATCAAAAATTGGCTGGAGATAGAACAACCTACTTGAAACATAGGTCACATATGCCCACAATAGGATCCATTAACCATAAAAGAAAAAAAGGTCACAACGAAGGCCTTGAGATCGATTCAAATTTTTTGGAGTCACATGCCACAAAAAAAATAAAGAAAAAGGATTACAAAACACTGTGAACATGCACCTGAAGCACTATAACCAATAAAAAATCAGTTGTTGGAAGATAATAACACAACATATATTGAAATAAAACACCATAAGATCAATATATCTGAAAAAATATCAAATCATTGATACTATGATCAATGGAATGAATAATGTGGTAAATCACATACCTAAAAATATACAATGAAATACACCTGAGGATCAACTTCCAATTGAATTTGTTTGGACGGTGTGGTGGTCCTAAAAATTTTATGGGAGAGATATCACGTCGAGAGAGAAGATTTTACAAAAAATAAGAAATAAAATCATCCATGTATTGCATTAAAACACATCTTCCACATCAAAACATAGTATTTAAACCCATTACATAATGTGATTCTTGATTAAAATTTACATTCAAAAAACACATTTCCTTAGACTAAAATATAGATCCCTAAAATTTCGCAACATGTAAAATTTTCATGGATTGTATGTTTTTCATACTCCAAACAAAACTAATGAAATTTTCCTAGTGACCAATACACGTTGAGTAAATAGTTCGCAGTGTGAATTTACCATATAGAAAACGAAAACTCATTATTCATCTAAAAAAACCATCCTATTATTGGTGTTCTATAACCTCTATGATAACCCTACAAAACCATCAACCCATTTCTTCCCAAACACTAATTATTCCAAAAAAACAGAACCCCAAAAACAAAGTAATTTCCCCCCAGCTATTCTTTCCATCATGGAAAGCCCCAATACACACCCAATAAAGATGAAAATTAAATGTGAGTAGAGAAATACCTGAAATATGGTAACATGATATTAAAAACTTCCGAAAATATTAATTTCATTCCCTAGGAATTCTTGTAGAAGAATGATGTATGAAAATTGTTGAGGCCAATTATCCTTCATTAATGACTCCTACTACCATATCTCATGAGAATATGATCCATTTAACCATTATACTATGACCAATACCGTCAACATCCCATTCGAAACATTCAATTTTGAGTCAACGATTTCTACTGATTTTGATACAATAGAATCATCTAGATATAACTCAATCTCCTCCGAACTAAAAAGATGAACAATATCTGGATGATACTTTCTAAGGTGTGTTATATGAAAAATCATTACTACCTAGAAATTGCTCCAATAATTACAACTGATATGAAACTTACCCCAGTCTCTTAGTGACCTAAAATGGTCTAACCTATCTCAGATCCAAAATTTAAATATTTCTATGACCATGGGGATGTAAATGAGAGGAAAGATTCATGGAAACCAATTTACAAATGGAATGATCCAAAGTATGGTGTACAAGATCCACATATTATTTTTATCAAATTTTTTCTCTAACTAAACATCAAAATATATCTAGAATCTTATATTATGACTTTTTCTTGATACTTGGTCCTATAAGAGAGACGTCTCCCACATCTTACAAAAAACAATTCATGACCTACATGGGAGAACATTAAAATCATTTAAGGGATCCATTCTAATGAATGAATAATAATTGTTTTTATAAGAAAACTTTACCAGTCCTAGATGTATATGTCATGATCTAGTAAAATAAAATATTTATACATTAAACATATACTCCATGATCTAAATATTATGTTCTTTCCCATCATCTATTTGTGGATGGTATGTTTTAGTCAATCAGACCAAAAACCCCGTAATCTCTTAGAGACTCCCGCAAAACAAAAAAGTAATAATTGGATACATATCAACGAAATGGAAGAAGGAACACCCTGAATCCTCATGATCATCTGCACATACAGCTTACCCCTTTCTTTAATATTATATGATTCCCATAGTCGAATAAATTTATCTAACTTTGTTAACAAATCAATCACCACCTTGATTGAATTTCTCTCTTCGGTATTAAATTGAATTCCAACATAAAATCCATGGTCACCTCCTCCCATTTTCAAAATTGCACTCGAAGAGGATGAAGATACTAAAAATATTCAGTTGATCTACCTTTATATGTTGGTAGTTGTAATAATAGAACACATAATCATCAATTTCATGCATCAATCCTAGATACTAGAATTTTTTTCACATGTCATAACACATATTTGTAGTAGATGGATGAATGGACCATTAAAAACTATGTTAGACAAAATACATATCTCCTCATAGAATCACGGATGACACAATAATACCCAAAGTAGATAATACCATTTAGATAGTGAAACCGACCATAAATAGTTTCCCCACCATATAGGGTCTCTTGAATTTCCCAAATATCATCATCTCACTAATGAATCATAAAAATCGAATCAATTATACATGAAAATAACTGAACACTTATCAATACCATACCTAAAACATACTTTTGAGAATCTAGGTTAAATTGAGTGAAAATACATATAAGGTTACACTCTTTATTCAATTCAAATATATCTTATTCAGATACATTACATTTAAGATAATATTCAATGGAATTCCCCTTCCCAATGGTATAGATGATGTAGTAGTCAAACATCTAAATATATTCAACCCACCTCCTCTATAATATATTTAGTTATATATGTGGAAAATATATAGTTCAGACAATTTTGGTCAGAAAATTACAATTACATGTTCCAAAAAAGAGAGTTTTTCCATCTGTTATATATATGTATTACCCTGGAAAACTCTAAATCCATAGGTGAATTATTATTCTAATGTGGTTGAAAAAGGTTAGATTTGTAAGACACTAAATGATATTCTAGTAGAATCCCACATCCCAAAAAAGTATAAGAAGCATAAAAAACTATATACCCCATAATGGGATCAGGTAATGTAAAAATAGGATCTGATGTTTGAAGACATTTCAGCTTATTGAAAGTAGACGAACACTTTTCATCCCATAGGAGTTATTACCCTTCTCTACTAAGAACAGTAAAAGGTCACACCAACATTGATAAATACTTGATGAAACATTCATAGTATCCAACAACATCATGGAAGATTATATTCTCAATAACATTGCATGGATATTCCCATGACAAAATTACTTTTTTTACTTCTTAATATCAACTATTTATCCATTATAATAAATCATGTGCACCATGGATATTAATTTTTTGATCTAGAAATTTAATTTTTAAATAATTCCTTACAAATAGTGACTCTTTAGGATTTACAACACCATTTAGAAATCGTCCTCATGCTCAAGATTTGATCCTGAATAGGCCAACATATTATCCCTAAACACAAGAAAAAAAGTATTGAGATACATAGGTATTATCTAATTCATAAAATCCATAAAAACTATAGGAGAGTTACTCAGACCGAAGACATCCAAATAATATATTTAATAGCTATACATCCTCCTAAAAAATTCATTTTTATATCATACTTCCAAACTCTAAGCTTATTATAACTTGATAGAACATCTATATATAAAAACAAATTTTATACCATAATTTGGTAAAAATATATCTATAGGAGTAAATAGATAATTTTTCTTAAATGTCACATGATTAAAAATATAATAATAAATATACACTTAGATAGACACATCTACTTTATTGGAAAAGTGATTAGGGGCTGTCAAAGGTGAATCACTTGGGATAAGAAAAAAAATTTCTAATAGTTCAACTAACTGAATCTTGATCTCTTTATGCTCTGATGGTGCCATATGATAATAGGGTATGTAAACATGATTCATAAAATGATCCCAATCAACTTTTAATACTACCTCCCTCTCTAGACGAAGCCCATAAAAACATCTTGGTAAAAAAGAAAAAAGGTCAAAAAATAGTGGGAAGGTCTACAATAGAAAAAAATCATCTTCATCATCTAATATAGTAGAAATTAGAGTCTATATATTTGGGTGGGTTGGTCTTGCATGACCAGAGCTCATATCCCACTATCCATGAATAACATGTAAGATCCTATAAGGTTCAAGAAAAAAGAGATGTTGATGATAAAAATATTCCATAGCATGATAAGAGAATTGAAAATCCTTAGAAATGATAAAGTGAAATAGATCTAGACTCAGAATGAGTAAATCCCAAACTAACTCCGCATTAGCCATCAATATCAAACAAAAAGGCCACCAAAACCCATACTATTTCCACTTCCCATGAGGTTTCACTAACTCTATAACAAAATATGTGAGATCCATTGGATGATTTAGCAAATACAAAAAATAAGAATACATAAATTACCAGGAAGAACATGTATCAAATAATGATGTCTCAACTGAAGATGCAATCGAGATGTTACCTCTCACTATCACTAGACCAACATCTACTTCCACTCAAAACTAATTCTTCCATAATATTGATTCACTCCAAGAACATATGGATAAATCCTTATCTACTATCTCAACAGTAGTCAAATATTTTATCATAAATACCTAAAATATTATATTCAATCTCAAACCCTACTCGTATATCTGAACATTAATCTTTTCATTCTTTACCTCCCCCCGATAAAACTAAATTGGCTCTACCAACATATTGAAGTACATCAACACTGAACGTTCTGAATATTTTATTAGAAGAACTCTATAGACCTTACCATAAACTGGGACTATAGAAAAAACTACTAAATAATGAGGGTATTGAACCCCTTCCAATCAAATCAAAAATATCTATCTACCAATACCATAGAACCCTACCATCACTTCCTAAGACCTTGAGGTCTTAACATCATTCAATTCATCATTACACTCATATGTGTATCTAAAATGTAAAAGTTGTTATCAATATATTCCAGCAAGTCCAAGACCCCTTAAGGTCCATTAATACCATTAATTGATAGGGGATTCTCAAGCAATAACTTCATTGATCACTCCCTTTCTCATATTGCTCTCAGTTTGAAGTTCCCATTCAGGATCCAAGTACCACTAAGAGGGGGAGGGGTGAATCAGTGATATATTTTTATTTTATTGTTTTTTTCTTTTTTAAACAACCTTCATGAAAAGTTATAGAGTTTCTTCCCTGCTGAACACCCACAACCACAAGAACATAATATTTACAAGTTTCACTACTCAACAAGAGTAGCTACATACTTGGTATGGTTTGGAAATAATCCTTTATCACACAATCCACTAGAAAACACTCCTTTGATGTGTTTTACAATAAGAAGGATATAACCTTAATCTTGTGTAGAACGTGGAAAACAATCTGCAAGTTTGTGTGCACCCTCAAAGCACAAATAGTGAATTATAATATATCAGTGCTTCTTTACAATTGAGCAGGTGTATTCATGGATGTACAAATATTCACTTTCTTACCCAGAATCTAGTAAGAACTATCTTACGCACAAAGGAATACATGCAAAGACCCCAAATATTTTGCGGAACCTTTTTATTTGTCATGTGTGACACTTTTATGCCAATCACACATGATTTGACTTTTGTCACGAAACACCTCTTGCACGCAACTTCAATCTTGTACGCAACTCTCTTCCTCCGCGCAACTTCTTCTTCTTGTGCACAAGTCAATTTCATTCAAGCACTCTTTTTTTTCAGAATAATTTTCAGCACCTCAAAGCTCAGAATTTTTTTAAGTGTTGATTATTTAAGAGTTGAAGGGTTCACCTTTCATTTATATGCCTCTTTGACAGCTGCACACAAAAACCCTGATCTATCACACAAGATTCTGACACATCGTGAAAAACCATGATTGACGCCACCTTTGGTGCGGATGTTTCTTTTGTTCTAACCTCATCTTTCACACACATTTGATATATTCTATGTGATTCCTACCTTTTCCATTTTACAATGTTCAGACCGTTAATTATGCATGGTGAGAAAAGCCCATTTTACATCCCCTTTGGAGGGAAAGTTTCTTTCGTTCCAACCACCTCTTTCGCACCTATTCTACAATCTTTTTTGCAACATCCTCCTTCGTGTCAGTTCTACAGTCATTTTTGAAAATTCCTCTTTCTCCCTAATTTTAAAATATTTCATGAATCCTTCTTTTGTGAACTTATTGCCTTTTCCTAAAACACCATTCTTCATCTCCCGATTTTCAGGCCCAAAAATTTGGAAAACACTAGAAAACGGTGACACCGTAAATGGTTCTTTTGTACCAACTTCAGATTGTCTATTCCTTTGTCATTTCTGTCTTCACTGAAACCCATTACCATTCTTCCGAATTCATAATGAATTCCACCATTGTGATATATATCCTTTGATAGTCTAGCTTCAGCATCGTCATAGTTTCAATGTGATGTACTAAAACTTCACTATCTTCTAGAAGCATCATTCATTCCAATAAAAACATCATATAACTGAAATAACCTTTACTCCCCTTTATTCATAAGGAATGCATCACATGTTTTCCAAACTTATAATATTTTGTAAATACAAATCAGATTAGCATCTTCTGATTTTCTTGTCCTTTACAAAGTGAAATGATTTATCTTCTTTGACAATAAAAAACAACACTTGGTAACAGAAAACTCTTCTTACTTCCTTATCCTTCCAACATGGTCCCAACAATCTCCCCATTTGGATTTTTTTGTCTACCAAGGTTAATAAATCAATAAATGTTGTAACCTTATTAAATGGATTACTTATCAATAATTCTAAGCATACATGAGATAAATCATTGTTGGAAATGGGAATTATTGACAAAAACCCATGCTGTCCAAAAGCGGTGACTATGAATTCTCATTATCATATCTCTTCATCCTTCTTCAGAACATCTTTACATATTTCAAGATTAAACTTCTACATTCTTCACATCTTCATCTTTCTTCAAAAACGACATTGTTTCCTAAAACCACTACAACAAATAGTTAGAATAGTTCAGACACATACGTACTGGATTCATAGCATACCCACAACACCCCATTTATGAATTCTTCCATTAGGATAGATTTATGAAACTATTCTCCTCCTTGACAATAATATCCAAAGGCAAGATGAGAGTGTGGACAAAAAACATACCATAACCTTGATGAGAAGGAGTATGGACGCCCATGTTCAACATTAATTTTGCAAATGGTTCTATTGGTAACGGTTTGTGAATATATCAACAAATTGTTCATATTTAGAAACAAACATTAGCCTTAATTAATTCTTATCCACCTGATATTTGACGAATTGGTACATCATATCAATGTGTTTTTAAAGAGAATGTTGTACAAGATTTCCTGTAAGATTTATTTCACTCTATTTATCACAAACCAAGAGAAATGGTAGCTTTACATCAACTAGATGATCTTCCAACTGAGTCTTCATTTTCAATAGTTTAGATGCAGCTTGAGTATCAGCAACATGCTCAACCTCAAATGTTCTAAGAGTTAATGAATTCTATTTCTAGGTATGCCAACTAACACAAATTTTCCGCAGAAAGAAAACTCCACCAAATGTGGATCTTTTGTGATCAACAATTCTTGCCCAATTAGCATCAGAAAACCCAAATAGATCAATATTTCCTGAGACAACATATCTGATTCCGAAATTTGTTGTGCCATTGATATATCCGAGAATTATTTTTTGAGAAATAATATGGGAAGGATCACTCTAAAAACATGTTCATAAATTGACAACATTGACGATGTTGGGTCTTGAGGCATCCAAATACAAGAGACTTCCAATTATATTTAAAAACACTTTCTGATCAACTTCCTTGCATTCTCCATCTTTAGACAACATGGTTCCCACTGAAATAGGTGATGAAACAGGTTTTAAATATTCCATGCCAAACTACTTCAGATGTTCCTTAGCATACTTTTCTAGAGACAGAAAGACGTGATTCCTTTTCTGTGAGATTTGTAGCCCATGAAAGTATATCACTTAACCCATCATGGAAATCTCAAAAAACTTCTTCATCACTGAAAAAAAATCATTCACATGATCACTCATCATTCCCAGCAAAGATAATGGCCTAAACATAAACTATAATGATAAGTGGAAAATCCTGACACTCCATGATGTAAAGATTGCTATCAACTCTACCTTTCATAAAATTTATCTTCTTCAAGAAAGTATCTAATTTAGAATACAATTCCCTCAGAGCTTGTTTTAGCCTATAAAAATCCTTCTTCAGCATCTACTCATAACTTTCAACCTTTACAATAACAAATCCATAAGGTTGATCAATATAAACTTCCTCGTTAAGGTCACCATCCATGAATACAGATATTACATCCATTTGAATGATTTTGTAACCTCATTGTGTATTAGTAGCATGAAAGATTCTGATTATTTCTAATCTTGCCACTGGAGAAAAGGTTTCATCAAAATAATTGCCTTAAATTTTCGAATACCCTTTCCAATCCAATATTGTTATGTTTTTTATTACTTTACCTTCTTAGTTCAGCATGTCCTAGAAAACCAACTTTGTACCAATAATGTTCTTGTTTTCTGGCACTGTTAAAAGGTCGCAAGTAACATTCTTCTCTATCTGATCATACTCTTTATTCATAGCATGAACCCATTCTGGATGCTCAAAATCTTCACTTACATCATTCGGTTCAAATTTAGAATAAAGAGAAGTATGTGATATTGCATTCATTTTTCTTCATGTTGGAACCCTCTGATGTTTATCTCTAATAATTTTTTGTGATTCCACATGTTTCCTCATGCTAGGATTAGTTGTTTGATCTTCAACATCAACAATCGATATTTCTGAGTCAAATTCTTCTTCTTGTGTAGGATTCACACAGTCTGTAGCATTATCCGAATTGTTAAAAAAATATTCTCTATCCTAGTCAACATCCACATCAACATATGATTTCATTTCATTCTCTACATTTTCAACAATTTTACATCTGAAGAATCAAAAATTATTCTAGTTTCATTTATGAGGAATTTATATCATCTTCATTTTGGAGTATAGCCATGAAAAATTCTATCATCTCCTCTTTGCTAAAACATTCAAAGGTTCTCACCTTTCTTCTTTATAATTTTTGGACTCCAAAAAATTTTCAACTGTTTCAGACATGGAGTTTTTCCATAGGAGAATTCATATGGATTCATATGTGAGTTTGGCCTATTGAAACAATAGTTCTAAATATACACATATGTTCTCATGGAATCCCTCCAATAAAAATGAGAAAGACTATGTTCATGTAACATAGTTCTCCCCATTTTAAATGAATTTTGATTCTTTCTTTTAGAAAACCCATTTTGTTGAGGTTTGTATAGTGAAATGAACTTAGGCCGAATTCCATGTTTCTAAAGGTAACATTCCTAATATTCATTCCTATACTCTCCACCATTATCAGTTATCATCTTCTCCACTTAATACTCACATTAATTATCTTCTTTCCCCCTGAAACTCTTAAACATTTTCAGATCATCTGACTTATGTCTCATGTACAGAACACATGTAATGCGAGTAAAGTCATCAATGAATGTAATGAAGTACTCATTTCCATTTTTATATTGCATTCTCATTGGTCCATAGATATCAGAGTGTATGAGTTCCAAGGGTCTATTTTAGAAATTTTCAAATCTTTTATGAATTGATTTTGTAATCTTCCCTTTCTCACAAATCATTTAAATCCAATCTCTTCTTCTGGATAAATCAGGCATATCTCAGACAATATCTCTCTTTGATAAAATGCACATATTTATCTTACACATATAACCAAGCCTTTTATTTCATTACATATTTTCATCCACCACACCCATGTAACAGTAGTTCTATACTTCACCAACTTGAAACAAATTCCCTCTTGTATGTTGGCCACTTGTAATTATATTTCCATAATTTCAACTTTTCAGAACAAATCCATATTTTTTGAAGATAACTTTGTTGCCTTCATGAAAATGTTGTGACACACTATGCAGGTTATGTTTCAGCCCATCAACGTAGAGTATTTTCTTGGATTTCATCTTTTCTTTTCCAATGATGGCTGATACAACACCTTTGATCCTTAGAGATTCATCATTTCCCAATGTCAATATTCTTTCTTGGAAGTCTTTCACATTCTTTGGCATCTTTAAGTCTCCTATCATATGAGAGGAGTACCCACTATCAAGAATCCATGAATGTTCTCCCCTTGTATATTTCAATGAAGTTTCAATAGTGAGAGCTTTTTTTATTCCTTTTCATCCACTTTCGGTTGTGATTTCTCCAATTTCCTAGAAAAGATGATGTGTTCTAGCCAGACCACCATGCACCAATTCCTTTTGAACATATCAGACCTATTCCTTTTAGTTTTTAAAAACACTGGATTGTTAGGATTATTATGAAACTCTTTTTTTCTTTGGTAATACACTAAGGAATCCCTTAGCATGATTTCTAGGATAATCACATCATTCACAAATAGATTCTAGTGGTTGGAACTTATTCTCAACATTCAAACCAACCTTCTTATATATCTTCTAGACATTATTGGGAGATTTTATATTTTGACAGGATTGTCTCCCCCACAATCCTTATCTTTCAAAACATGTGGAATAGTGGTAATATTGTTGGTTGAACCAACACATATTTTCCTTTTTTCCAAATCCACCACAAAAACAGTAATAGCCATAGAATGATTACTTTCATCGGAAGCTTCTATACTGATCGAAGTTGTGAAGATGCTTCACACTGATCATTTTACCAGAATTATGCTGACCATTAAACTTCATATTTTAAATTATAACTTTCTTCTTTAGCTCAACTTTATAACTTTGACCACATTCATATCCATAATATCATTTCCTGTATTATTACCCATTCCATCTTTCTTTTCAACCATTGAAGTAATCTTTTGTTGATCCTTGTTAGGTTCATTCATTGTAGAAAAATCACCGACTTCTATAATAGAATTTTTGAACCTTGAGTTTAATTCCTCATTTTTAGAAAGTTTAGGATTGAAAAGTTCCAACTTATCTTATTTTACCTTCAACTTACTTCCAAATTATCATTATGATTATTTTCATTCTCGAGAGAGTTCTTCATATCATCAATCTCCATTTCCATTTTGAGTTTCACATCAGTAGAACCTTCTTGATCCTTTGATGTGGAATTTACATTTATCAACTTCTTTTTTTTACTTCTCAATCCTTCTTATGTTTATCAAACATTCCATCTGCTATTCTTATAGATATTTTTCATGTTGAGTGTCTTCTTCATCAGTGCTACTACTCTCATAATCATCATTATTCTCTGTTTCAAAAAAGGTACTCTCTCTAGCTTTCTCAGAAATAGATTTTATCAGACTTAGTCCTGCTATCATCATGTTATTTATCTTTTGACAAAAAGAATATTCTTTTTTATTTGAATAACATTTTATCCTTCCCTCTTCCATAATATTTATCTTTTCCACCCGGTTTCATCCAATACCTTATTGTTCTTTTGTCTTCTTTATCACAATATTCATCTTTCCCTTTCTGAGGGAAATTATCCGTAATTTGTCCAATTGATCCACATTCAAAACATTTAAAAGGGAGTTTTACCTTGTATTTCCCTATTCATATTTTATCATTTTTTGAAAACAAGGATAAAATTTCATCAAAATTTTGACATAACTCGTTTTTTGAGTCAAATTCACCAGATTCTTCATCAATATGGATTTTATTTAACTTATCTTTGTTTTCATACCTGAAAGAAATTTACATATTGATTTTTTTCTTTTCTACTCACATTCTTCTACCTTATCATTTCATAAGTTATAAGACTTCTATAAAAATAAACTAGAGATAATGATTCAGGGTCTCTATCTTCTAGTGATGAATCTTTAGCATCAAAATTTTCAGGAAGAATTCTCAAGATCTTCTCAACAACTATAGAATCTTCCAAACATTCACCAAGGCATCTAATTGTACTGACAATATCATTTACCCTGGTAAAGAAGTCCCCAAAATATTTAGATTATCCAATTTTCATGTCTTCATACTTAAGCCTCCAAATTTTTCGTTTTTATTTCATCACATTTGTATTTCTTTCATAGAAGTTCTTCAACTTATCCTAAATTAAATTGGTTATAGAGAAACCATTACCTAATAAAAATTCACACTCATAATGATATGAGAGTAATTAATTTTTTTCTCTTCCATCATTCTCAAGATTCTTCTTATCGATAGTTGAAAGAGGGACCTTTTCATCAATAGGAGGAAACCCATCAATTGTAATTTCAAGAACTTCATATCCCAGAGACATAAGATAAGGCATCATTCTTTCCTTTTAGATGTGATAGTTATTTCCATAAAAAATTGGAATCCCCTTACAATTCACATAATTTATATTCTCCATCAAAATTTCTCTTCAAACACTTTATAAAATAAAAAACAAATGCAACCTCACTATGATACGAAATTGAAGTTCAGAGTCATGATGCAATTGTCACTGAGAGGTTGAGGGGTGAATCAGTGATATCTTATTCTTTTAGGTTTCCGTCTTTTTCAAACAAAAACTTCCTATTCTTAAAGAGTTTTGTCCCTGATAAAAGCAGACAACCACAGGAACACAAGATTTACTAGTTTAACAACTCAACAAGAGTAGCTACGTCCTAGGTATGGTACAAAAAAATCCAATACCACACAATCCACTAGAAAACACTCCTTTTTTGTGGAAAACAATGAGTATGATATACCCTTACACTTGTGTAGCTCAGGGAAAAAAAATTTCAAGTGTGTATGAACCATCATAGCACTAATAGGGAATTACATTATTTTAGCGCTTCTCTAAAATTTAGCAAGTATATTCTTTGAAGTACAAATCTTCAATTTCTTACCTAGAAGCTAGTAAGAACTATCTTATGCATAATGGAATACATGCACAGACCCCAAATCATTCACGTAACCTTTTTATTTGTCCTGTGTAGAACTTTTATTCTAGGAATGAAATATTTGACTTTTGTTGAGAAACACCTCTTGCGGGAAACTTCAATCTTGCATGCAACTATCTTCTTGTGAATAACTTCTCTTTCTTGTGCACAACTCAATCACTTTCGCGCACTCTCCTTTTAATAATATTTTTCTACACCTCTAAGCTCAGTATATCTCTATGTGTCAAGCATTGAAGAGGTGTAGGGTTCACCTCTTATTTATAGACCACTTTAACCCCTATACGCAGAAACCCGGATCTGTCATGCATGATCTTGATGCGTCACAGAAAACCCTGATTGACGTCGCCTTTGGTGTGAAAGATTCTTACATGCCAAAATCATATTTTGCGCACATTTTAAATCTCCCACATGATTCATTCATTTTCCATTTTTCATTTTTTGGACTATGAATTATGCATGGTGTGAAAAACCCCATTTTACGTAGCTTTTGGCGCGCATGTTTCTTTTGCACCAACCTCTTCCTTCACGCCAATTCTATAATCTGTTGTGTAACATGCTCTTTCACCCCAATTCTCCAATCATTCGCAAAACATCCTCTTTCATTAAAATTCTAAAATATTTCATGCAATATAATTTCATGCACTTATTTACTTTTCCAAAAACACCTTTCTTCATCTCCCAATTTTCAGGCCCTAAAATTTGGAAATCATAGGAAGAAAACAACAACTTAAACTGTTCCTTTGTACCGTCTCCAGATTGTCTGTTCAATTTTCATTGCCCTCTTCACTACAACCCATAAAAATTCATCATATATCATCATGAAGTCCACCATCATGATATGTATCCATTGATTTTCCAGCTTTAGCATCATTAGAGTTTCAATGTGATGTACTAAAACATCACAATCTTCAAATAGCTTCATTCATTACAATCAAAACATCATATAACTAGCACCACATTTACTCCCCATGTCATCCAAATTTGTCCCAACAATATCCCCTTTAGATTTTTTTGTCATCCATGATTCAATAATCAATGAACTTTTTAACCTTAGTCAATAGATTACCTATCAATAATTCTAAGCCTACATGAGCTAACTCATCGTATGAAAGAAGAATTATTGACAGCCAACCATGCTGTCCAAAAGCAGTGACTATGAAATCTCATTATCATATCTATTCAGCCATATTCAAAACATCTTAACATCTTTAAAGCTTCTACTTCAACATTCTCCACTAATTCAACCTTTCTTAAAACAACATTGCTTCCTACAACAATTCCAACAAACAGTTAGAATATTTCACACACATACATGCTGGATTTACATCATACCCATAAATCTCATTTTATTCATGCTTCCATTAGGATAGATTTATGAAATAATTACCCCCCTTCAAAAACACTATCCAAAGGAAAGATGAGAGTGGGGACAAAAACACGTACCATATCCTTGATGAGAAGGAGGTTGGACACCCATGTTCAACCTTAATTTTGCATATTGCTCTTTTGGTAATGGTTTTGTGAATATATCAGCAACTTATTTAGATGTAGAAAAATACTCCATCCATAATTAATGCTTCTCCACCAACCCTTTGATGAAGTGTTACATTATTTAAATGCATTTTGAATGATATCGTTATACCATATTTTTTGTATGATTGATTGCACATTGATTATCACAACCTAAGAGAAATGGTAGATTTACTTCAATAAGAATATCTTCCTACAGTGTCTTCATCCACATTAGATGAGTTTCACCTTTATTAAAAGAAACATACTCAGAATCAGTTGTACTAAGGGTTACTGAAATCAATTTCTTGGTATTCCAACTAACACAACCTTTCCCCATATTGAAAACTCCCCCAGATGTGGATCTTCGATCATCAACATTTCCTACCTAATCAGCATCAGAATACCCGAATAGATCAATATTTTTTAGGCCATCATAACTGATTCAAAAATTTGTTGTGACTTTGATATATCGGAGAATTATTTTTCTATCAATCAGATGTGATTCTTTAGGAGGACTCTAAAATCATGCACATAAAGTGACAGCATAGACGATGTCAGTTCTTGAGGTATTCAAATACAATAGACATCCAATCATCTTTTGAAACTCTTTCTGATAAACTTCATTCACTTCTCCATATTTAGACAATTTTTTACGCACTGAAATAGGTGTGGACACTAGTTTCAAATTTTCCATTCCAAACTTCATTAGAAGTTCCTTATCATACATTTCAGGAAACAGAAAGAGGTGATTCTTTTTCTGTGAGATTTGTAGCCTACGAAAGTATTTGTCTTTACCCCGCATGGACATCACAAGAAACTTCTTCATCTCATTAAAAAATCATTCACATAATCATTCATAATTTCCAGTAAAGATAATGTCTTCGACATAAATAAAAACGATCAGTGAAAACTCCTAAAACTCCTTGATATAAATATTTCTATCAACTCCATCTTTCTTAAAATTCATCTTCTTCAAGAAGTTATATAATTTAGAATACCATGCCCTCAGAGCATGTTTTAGCCTATACGAATAATTCTTCAACCTATACAGATAACATTCATCCTTTCCAACAACAAATTAACAAGGATGACCATTGTATCTTCCGTGTTAAGGTCACCATCCTAGAATTTGGATTTTACATCTATTTGAAAGATTTTGTAACTTCGTTGTGCAACAATATCAAGAAAGATTCTGATGTTTCTAATCTTTCCACTGGAGAAATGGTTTCATCAAAATCAATGCCTTCTATTTTTGAATAAACTTTGCAAACCAATCATTCTTTGTTTCTCATTACTTTTCCTTCTTCATTCAGCCTGTTTCGTACAACCCACATTATACGAATAATGTTCTTCTTCTCTAGCTTGGGTACAAGATCCCAAGTATCATTCTTCTCTATCTGATCAAGCTCTTCATTCAAAGCGTGAAAAAATTCTGGAATCAAAAATGATTCATTTACATCATTCGGTCCATCTTTCTAATAAAGAGAAGTATGTGATGTGACATTCATTGTTCTTTGTGTTTCAACCCTCTGATTTTTATCTCCAATAATGTTCTGAGCCTCCACTTGTTTCCTCAGCCTAGGATGAGTTGTTTGAACATCATCCTCATAACTTGATATTTCTGAGTTGGACTCCTCTTCTTGAGTAGGATTAACACGTTCTACATCATTATCATAATTGTTAAAAAAACATCTCTATCCTGGTCAATTTCCACAGTAATATACGACTGCTTTTCTTTCCCAACAATTTCAATAAAATTTACATCTTGAGAATCAATAATTATTCTTGTTTCATTGTTGAGGAATCTATATCCTCTTCCTTCTAGAGCATAACAAAGAAATATTGTCTCATCTCCTCTTGGATTAAACTTTAAATGGTTTCCATTTTTTTATTTATATTGCATGGACTCCAAAAAACACTCAAGTGTTTCAAACATGGAGATTTTTCCTAGAACAATTCATATGGAGTCATATATGATTTTGGCCTATAGATACAACAGTTCTAAATATAAATATCAGTGCTCTTGGAATGCCTCTTATAATAATGAGAAAGACTATGTTAATGTAACATAGTTATATCCATTTCCACCAGACTTATATTCTTTCTTTGAGCAACCCCATTTTGTTGAGGTGTATATGGTGAAATGATCTCAGGCCAAATTTCATGTTTCTTGTGGTAACGTTGAAATTCTTCATTATTATATTCTCTACCATTATCATTTATCAACATCATCACTGAATACTTAAATTTCTTCTCTACTTTCCACCTAAATATCTTAAAAAATTTTAGAGCATCTGACTTATGTCTCATGTACATAACACAAGTAATGCCTGTAAATTCTTCAATGAATGTAATGAATTACTTCTCTCTGTTTCTATATTGCATGCTCATTGGACCAAAAATATCAAATTTTATGAGTTCCAAGTGTATTTTTGAGCAAATTTAAACTCTCTTAGGAATAGAGTTTGTAATCTTCCCTTTCTCACAAATCTTGTGAAAGTAATGTCTTCTTCTTGATAAATGAGGCATATCTCAGACACTATCTCTCTTTGATAACTTGCACATATTTCTATGACACATATGCCCTAGACTTTTATGCCCTAACTATTTTTCATCAACGACACCCTTGTAACAAGAGTTATGCACTTCACCAACTTGGAAAAAATTCCCTCTTATAGGTTGGCCTCTTGTAACTATATTTCCATCATATTCATTTTTCACAAAAATTCCATATTTTTTAAAAATAACTGTGTTTCCTTCATGATAATGTTGTGACACACTATATAGGTTATGTTTCATCCCAACAGTATATAGTATTTTCCTGAATTTCATCTTTTTTTTCAATGATGTTTGATCCAACACCTTTGATCTTTAGAGATTCATCATTTCCAAATGTCATGTTCCATATTTAATGACTTTCACATTATTTGGAAAATTTATGTCTCCTATCGTATGAGACGAACACCCCTATAAATAATCCATGGGCATTCTCCTTTCGTAGTTTTAAAAAAAAAATTGACAATGAGAGCTTTTTTTGTTCATTTTCTTTCACTTTCTGTTGGGATTCCTCCAATTTCCTGGATAAATCATTGTGTTCATGCCAGACAACCATGCACTCATTATTTTTGGACTTATCAGACCTATCCCTTATAGTTTTTAAAAACCCTATCATAGGAGGATTGTTACGAATATTTTGTTTCTCTAGTAACACACTAAGGCAGCCCTAAGCAAGATTTATAGGATGATCACTTCTTTCACAAATAGTTTCTAGTGGTTGGAACTTATGCTCAACATTCACACCAACCTTCTCAGATATCTTTTAAACATTCATTAGAGATTTTCACTTTTGACAGGATTGACTCCCCCTCAATCCTTGTATTTCAATACAGGTGGAACAGTTTTAATATTGTTAGTTGAACCAACAAATATTTTCCATTTTTTCAAATCCACCACAATACCAGCAGTATCCATAGAATGATTATTTTCCTCAGAGGCTTTCATACTGAACGGATTTGTGAACATGCTTCTCAACAATCTTTTAATCATAAATTTTCTAACCATTAACCTTCATATTTTCAATTTCATCTTTCTTCTTCAGCTTAGATTTCTATTTAGTCTTACAATAACCATAAGCGGTATACATCCTTATGTACTCAATATTTTTAGATGCTTCTGATTTTTCAGCATTTCTAACTTTTACCACATACGTTTCGATTCCAACAGTTCTCTTATTAGTACCCATTAAATATTTCTTTTCAACCTTTGATGGAAATTGTTTTTGATCTTTTTTAGGTTTACTCATTGGAAAACATTCACCAACTTCTATAATAGAATTTTTGGACCTTGAGATCATTTCATCAGCTTTAGAAAGCTTATGTTTGAAATGTTCCAACTCATATTCTTTTACCATCACCTTTACTTCCACATGATCATTAAAATTCTTTTCATTCTCAAGTGAGTTCTTGATATCATTAATCTCCTTTTCCATTTTGAGTTTCTCATCAGGAAAACCATATTTATCTTGGGATGTGGAATTTTCATTTATCAACTTCTTTTTTTCTTCTTAGGACTTATTATCTTTTACAATAATTCACATAAGACTTATTTTAGATATTGTTCAAGTTTTTTTTCTTCATTGGTGATAATGATCTCATAATCATCATTATTATATATTATAAAATGGTACGCTTTCTAGCATTCTTAGTAATAGATTTTTCATATTCAGTCCCGCTGTCATCATCATCTTTATCCTCGGACAGAAAACTTTTTCATTTTTATTAGAAATTTTTTTTATCCTTCCATTTTCCATAATATTTATATTTTTCACCCTGTATCTTCCATGACCTACTTGGTCTTCTATCTTCTTCATCACTATCCTCATCATTCCCTTTTGGAGGAAAATTACCCATAATGTGGCCAACAACTCCACCTCTAAAACATTTCAAAGGGAGTTTTCCCTTGTATTTACCAATCCATCATTTATCAATTTTAGAAAACAAGGATATAATTTCATCAAAATTTTGGAATACCTCATTTTCAGAGTCAGATTCCCCAGATTCTTCTTCAATATAAATTTTCATTGACTTCTCTTTATTTTCATCCTTAAAATACATTTCTCTATAGTTTTTTAATTTGATATTCATATTCTTCTCCCATCCATTTCATATTTTATATAAGTGCTATGAAAATCATAAAAAGATAATGTTTCAGGGTCTCTATCTTCCAGTGAAGAAACATTAGCATCAAATTTATCTGGAAGAATTCTCAGGATCTTCTCAACCACTATAGAATCTTCATACTTTTCACTAAGAAATCTTATTGTACTGAAAAAGTTATTTACCCTAGTAAAGAAGTCACCAAAAGAATCAAATTCTCATCTTTTCAAGTCTACATACTTCATCCTCTAAATTTTTTGTTTGGCATTCTTTACTCTTATATTTTCTTCTAGATGTTCTTCAAATTTTCTTAGATTCCATTGGATGTATAAACACCTTTCAATCATAAAAGTTCACCCTCAAAATTAAATGGGTGTAATTCATTTTTAGCACATTCATTATTCAAAAGATTATTCTTATTCATATGTGAAATAGAAACCATTTCATCAATTAGAGGAAATCCATCATCTGTAGTTTCAAGAACATCATATCCAAGAGACATAAGATATGGCATCATTATGTCCTTATAGATGTGATAGTTCCTTTCATAAAAAATAGGAATCCCCTTATTGTTCAAAAAATTTTGATTCTCCATCAAAATTTTTCTTCAAACACTCCAGTAAAGAATAAACGAAGGCAACCACACTTTGAAACAAAATTGAAGTTCCAAGTCAGGATCCAAGTATCACTGAGAGGGAGAGGGGGTGAATTAGTGATATGTTATTATTTTTATGTTTCCTTATTTTTATAACCTTTACCTCCGGTTTAAGTGCTTCTTCCCTGCTGAATGCACACAACCATGGGAACACAAGATTTACAAGGTTAACTACTCAACAAGAGTAGCTTTGTCATTGGTATGGTACGGAAATAATCCAGTACCACACAATCCACTAGAAAACATGCATTTGACGTGGAATAAAATTAGTAGGATATTCTATTACACTCATGTAGCATGTGGAATGTAACACCCCGACCCCAGTTACCCAGAGTCGGTGAATTATTACATAACATTGGCATGATCACACGAAAGATCAAATCTCGAAAGACCGATTGGTTTAGTAGCCTTGGAAACACTAGATATATTCATAAAGTTTTACATTACATCATGAAGTAAAAAACTACTACAACAAAATATTTCCTCAATAATCCACACTATTATCCCCTCATAATATCCCTGCAGGTCATTCATAATTTACTTCTTCACTTCCTGGATGAAATAAAACATAGAAAAGGGGTGAGCTCAAATTCCCAGTAAGTATAACAATATAACGGAAACTTTCATAAATAAGAATAAACAATTAAGGAAATGTATAACTAAAACAAAAGCCCTTTAAACATGAGCATCAACATTGTATGGAAAAAATAAAATGAAATAATGTCATTTACTTATTCACATGGATATTCTACTAATCGAATAATCACATGCAATATCAATAACCACTTTCATAATGATGGAATGCATAATTCCAGACAATCATAACCACATACCCAAGGCCTCGTGCCAAGACTACAAATAAGATTTTGTCGAGGCCTTGTGCTAAGACACTAGTTTGTCTCATGAGACCTACCGATGAATCGGGGAGCTATAGCGGGCTCCACCCATCACATATTAAGTCCAATGCATTCCCATATGAAAAGGTTTAAACATAACATAAACATTCGTATTAAAACTAGCATACGAAATGTCAATACTTTCACCATAAACTATGAATGGTATAAAAATAGCACATCCACAGTCAAATATATCACAAAACCTTCAATACAATATAGAAGTTTTGTATAATAATAAATCAACTTCAAATAAGCGTAAAATCCATCAAAGGATGTTGACATAGATGAAATCAAAACTCTTTTTAGAGAAATATCTCTTTCTATTTTTGAAATCATTTAAGAGTCATATATTTGTAAAATAAAAAAATTTCGTTGAAAATATTCTTATAAGCTTGTAAGGGAAGCTTCGATGATTTTATAACGGCGTAAAATAACCACACCCGCCGTATAAGTTAAAAAAACATTCTTACCTTAATTTTGTCCAAAAGGTTAAATGCACCTTGTTTGGAAAACGACAGAAAGATTCCTTTATAAAACTCTTATAAAAATTCAAAAAATGGTATAAATGACTTTAACCCATATTCATTTAAATAGTAAAAATGTTTTGAAATAAATTTCCAAGAAAGATGGATGTGGATGATAAAGAGATCCCAGTAGATTATTACGTATAAACAACCTCGGATAATGAAGAGATTGTGAAATAACCCTTACCTTGTACTTTTCCTTGGATGGGGTAGGTTAGACTCATGTATAATAGTGAAATAATTGTTATTAAATTATACAAGAATCATATATATTAATATGATATCATATATGATCTTTTAACATTGATTTGTTAATAATATATTAGAATTATCGTCGTTTCGGGTGTTAACTTACTCGTTTTCTTTTATATGTTTTGTTACATAAGCCGTGTTTGTTATGGAAAGGATGTATCCTATTCATATCCAGAATGATATCAAGTCCTTAAACATCATTTTTAAATCATCAAATGATAATTATACTTGAATGGATACGATGGAGAATGAATCTCATCGCGTTCATGGAGACGGTAGTCCGTACTTACGCACGAGAGGCAATATCATTAAAATAATATATAATTGGATGGTATATAATATATACAGAATCATTAACATGTTATATTTATTATTTACATGAGTTACACATCATTATTATACCCATCCAAATAATAATATATTGAATAACAATTACACCACGACGTGGAGACGGTAAGCCGTACGTACGCATGTATGGTGACATGTTATTCAAAGGGTGGATAGAATAATGAATATGGTTGTACCATATTTATAATAACATCACAGTATATATAAGATACTGGAGTTATTATTTTATAATGGTAATAACAAATAAAGAAGAAGTGGAAGAAGAAAGGAACTTGAAAAGGGGTGGTGAAAACATTACCTCTTCTTCGGGTTATTCCTTTTGATTTGATCCAAAGGGCTCCTTAGGATGGAATTCTGATCAAACTAAGGCCTCTAGGTTGTAGTTAGGGAAGTTGGGAGAGTATTTGCGCAGATTTTGGCCAATCCAAAAGTCTTTGAAGGTGTGAGTAAATGAGAAGGAGGAGTGCCCTTTTATAAGAGGGGTGAGGGGCACCTTTGGAAAATCTAGAAATATTAATCTATAACAAATTCATATTCGGTTTCTAATGACTCCAAAGTTGATTATTCAAAGGCTAAAATGGGGATAGGTCTAAAACAATTCAACTAATAGAATTTAGACACGTTTGGATTACTATATTAACCTTATCTTTTAGTTTTAGCTCTTAGTTAATTAGTTTGACATTTACCTTGTCACAATGTATTTTTATAATATATAGTTAATAAACATACTATATACATCCAAGCGACCCCAAAGTGGTCCATTAATGATGAAACAATCATTATATAAGTCTCTTGGACGAACTTTAGATTTTTAGGAATTTAATATCTATTAATAATATAATATTTGTTTTAAAAACTCTTTTATGTCAATTTTGACACTATTCAATAATTGATTTTTGTGAAACTTATAACAGAATTATTACTTCAAAAAAAGTTAATTAAATCAATAATAATATGTCATATTATCCTAGAAAATTATTTTAATTCATTAAAAGCCTCAAATTATATTTATTTGGGTATTTATAATATCAATTATTTTAAATTTTCACTATTATGGGAATTACTGTATCATCATTGTGTCATAAAAAAATTAAATTATTTAATCTCTAAAAATTATAAATAAAATACCATTATGTATTAAATCTTCTTATATTTCTAATGAATATTTATAGTCTAAAACCCAACATATATAACCCTATGTAAAAAATGTTTTTCTAGAAGATATATTCTTGTGTCATTTTTGTATTCATTTTAACTTAATTAAAATAAAGTGTCTCTATCACCTACAGGTGGATCCATGGGGTCCTAAAATATACCCAATGATGCCAATGGTAGATCATGTATCAACCAATAAGGTTATGAAACGTTTTAGGGTAATTTCGTATTACTATAATATTATTTTTTAACCCTTATTTACCAGATTTACCCTTAACCATGGTAAATAAAATATTTACCGCAGTAATTATTCAAAATGTCTAAAAATAAAAGTTAACTATTTACAAAATTTGAACATCCTCATTCCAAATATGGAATACATTTTTCCAAATTCAAAACACAGAGGTGGCAGAAATTTATTTAAAATTAATTCCCATTGTTAAAACAAAAAGCGTGTTTTTAAAAGATAATAACTATCAAAATATTGGCACTTGTTTATGTCCGGTTTAATTGTAAAATTATCTCCAATGACCAAAATTATATTAAATGGTAAAAATATATTATAAATATACTTTAAAACCACTAAAATTCATAATTTATCACTATTAATTATATTGATTAAAAAAAGTTGTTTTTAATTAAAATTTAGTAATTTTCACTATTCATCAAAATATTAAAGTTATCCGAAAAGTACCAAAATTTCACCTTAGGATAAATTTGATATTCCGAATCCAAAAATGAAGTCCATTTTGAAATATAAAATATATATAATATCAAAAAGTAGGTATTACTATTCATAACGACTAGTTTGATTGGTTATGGTGTGTTAGAACTCGGTGTTGCGTACAACACACGCTATCACATTATTCAAAGAGAAGCGTACCGTAGAAGCTTGGGGTGTTACATTCTCTCCCCCTTCAAAAAATTTCATACTCGAAATTTCTAGAATACTTATCACATGAAAAGACTCGGGTGGTTCTTCATCATAAGTTCCTCAGGTTCCCACATTTCCTCTTCCATCTTACAGTTTCTCCATAAAACATTTACCAGATGCGTCGTCCGGTTTCTCAGTACTTGTTCTATCATATCAAGAAACCTGATGGGCTCTTCACAATAGGACAAATTGGGTTCCAGTTCTAATTCTTCATAGGTGAGTACATGCGTTGGTTCAGGCATGTATTTCCTCAACAGAGATACGTGGAACACATCATGAACTTTGGAGAGAGTTGGCGGCATTACCAATCGGTAAGCTACATCCCCAATTCGTTCTAGAATTTCAAAAGGTCCGATGTACCTGGGACTCAATTTTCCTTTCATACAAAAATGTATGACTCCCTTTCATTGGGATACCTTCAAGAAAACATGATCACCGACTTGAAATTCCAAATCCTTCCTTCGATTATCGGCATAGCTCTTCTGCCTACTTTGAGCTACTTTGATGTGATTTTGGATTACCTTCACTTTTTCCATCGTTTCCTCCACTAGTTCTGGTCCTACAAGTTTTCTATCACCAATGTCATCCCAATAGGTTGGTGTACGACATCTCTTTCCGTATAACGCTTCATATGGTGCCATCTGAATACTCGAATGGAAGCTATTGTTATAGGAAAATTCTACCAGAGGTAAATATTGATCCCACACACCCTGAAAGTCAAGTGATCAGGATCTCAACATGTCTTCTAATGTTTGAATAGTTCGTTCTGATTGTCCATCTGTTTGAGGGTGGTAGGCAGTGCTCAAATAAAGTTCAGTATCTTGGGATTTCTGAAGACCCCTCCAGAATCTTGAAGTAAAATGGGGATCACGATCAGAAACAATCGATAGGGGTACTCCATGAAGTCTCACAACTTCATTAATATATAGTCTTGCTAGACGTTCCAGTGGTAGATCTTCTCTTATAGAAAGAAAATGTGCTGACTTGGTAAGACGATCTACAATAACCCATATTGTATCATTCCTTATAGGAGTATTTGGTAGTCCCATGACAAATTCCATTGTAATATTGTCCCATTTCCAATCTGGTATGGGTAGAGGTTGCATGACTCCTCCAGGCTGTTTCCTTCCAGCTTTCACTTGTTGACAAACCATACATATTGACACAAAATCAGCAATATCCCTCTTCATGTTGTCCTACAAAAAATGTTCCATCAAATATCTATACATTTTGGTGCTCCCAGGATGTATAGAGAAATTGGAACTATGAGCATCATCCAACAATTCCCTTTTTAGATCAGGTAAATCGGGAACACAAAGTCTCTTCCCAAATTTCAAAATTCCATCTTTATACACAAAGTCTCTCAATCTCCCATCATTCACAGCTTTAATCTTCTTTTTAAATTCTTCATCATCGGTCTAAGAACTCTTAATCTTTTCTAGTAAAGATGGTTTTGCAACCATTTGAAAATGAATCGATGTTTCGCCTTCCCTAGTTATTCCCATTCCATCTTCACTAGATCCATGAAAATTGGATCCCTTTCAATTCTCATATTGTTCAAAACTCCATGGTCTTTTCTGCTCAAAGCATCTGCCACCCTGTTTTCCTTCCCCGGGTAGTAGTGTATCGTGCAATAATAATCCTTGAGTAATTCAAGCCATCTCCTTTGCCTCATGTTGAGTTCTTTTTGTGAGAAAGTATACTTCAAGGTCTTGTGATCAGTATAAATCTCACATTTTTCACCATAGAGGTAGTGCCTCCATATCTTCAAAGCAAAGATCACAACTGCTAACTCGAGATCATGAGTAGGATAGTTTTGTTCATGAATTTTCAACTGTCGTGATGCATAGGCAATAACCCTATCATTATACATAAGGACACAACCAAGTCCTTTCTTCGATGCATCACTATAAATAACAAACCCATCATTCCCCGATGGTAGAGTCAAAATAGAAGCATTGAATAATCTCTTCTTCAGTTCATCGAAACATTCTTCACACTCTTTTTTCCAAACAAATTTAACCCCTTTACGTGTGAGCTTCATTAATGGGTTAGCCAATCGGGCAAAATTCTGGACGAGTCATCGATAACAACCTACTAAACCAATAAATCTACGTACCTCAGTTATACTCGTAGGTGCTGGCCATTCTTGGATTGCCTTGGTCTTAGAATGATAAACAGATATTACATCTTTAGAGACAATATGGCCAAGAAAAGAAATCTCCTAAAGCCAGAATTCACACTTACTAAACTTCCCATATAAGTCATGTCTTCTCAGAGTCTTCAGGATAATGCGCAAGTGATTTTCATGATCTTCATAGATTTTAGAGTATACCAAGATATCATCAATAAATACCACCACAAATTCATCGAGATACTCCTTGAAAAATCTATTAATCAGATCCATGAATACAGAGGGTGCATTAGTCAATCCAAAAGGCATTACAGTAAACTCGTAATGCCCGTACCTGGTTAGAAATGCTGTCTTCGGAATGTCTTCCTTCTTCACACACAACTGATGGTATCCAGATCTAAGGACAATCTTTGAAAAGTATTGAGCTCCATGTAGTTGATCAAATAAATCATCAATTCAAGGTAGGGGATACTTGTTCTTTATTGTTATATCATTGATCTCCCTGTAGTCGATACATAACCTCAAATATCCAGAACAAGGGATCCCCATAGAGAAACACTAGGGATAATAAATCCCTTATTACTCAATTCCTCTAGTTGTTTCTTTAGTTCAACTAATTCTACAGTGGCCATTCTATAAGGGGTATTTGATATAGGCCTTGATCCAGGAATCAAATCAATGGAAAACTCAACTTCTCGTTCTGGAGGATGTCCAGGTTATTCATTTCAAAATACATCTACAAATTCTTTCACAATAGGTACATCCTCTATTTGAACATTCCTTTCCTCACCCACAGTTATTTCATTCTCTTCCTCCCCAATAATTGAATTTAGTTGATCTACTGGGGGTGGATCTAAATAAGAATTAGGTGGTGACGATTCTGCTCTAAAGATAAGGTGTTCCTTATCATTATCATCAAGAATCGTAAACACTTTCTTCTTACAATAAATCTTCGCATCATAGTCTGAAAGCCAGTACATACCAAGAATTATATCAATCTCAATTATAGGTATAACGACGAGATCAGCAGATAAAGAACATTTATGTGCTCTAATGGGGACTGATTCACAAAACATTGTTGCAATGATAATTCCCTTAGGAGTTTTAAATGACAACTCCCTTGTTAAATCAAATTGGAAATATCTAATTTTCTTAGAAAACTGGGAAGATATGAAACAATGCGATGATCCAGAATCAAATAATGCATTTTCTAAACTTGAGGAAATCATTAAATTACCTGCCACCACGTCTTTCGGAGCTTCTACCTCAGCAGTAGTGATAGAATAAGCTTGTCCTTCATCCCTTGGCCTTTTATGAGGTATGTTCTCCTAATGTTTAGGACATTCATTTTCATAATTTCCCATCTCCCTACAACTGTAGCACTGAAAATTGGTAGCTTCCTTCTTCCCCTTTCAATAACGAGCTTGGTGGCCTTTTTCACCACACTTATAACAGACTCCCATTCCCTTCAAGCAAGTACTAGGGTGTTTCTTCCCACATTTACCACAGGATGGATATTCAACCTTTCCCTTATTCCCCTTATTTCCATTCCCAGATTGATCAGCAGGTCTTTTCTTCCCTCGCTTTGCTTTAAAGTCATATGACTTAGAGAATTCCTTTTCGGTCGTGATAGCACATGAGACAATGTCTTCGTACGATGAAAAGGATTGTGAGACTAATGCTCGACGGAGAAATGGTTTTAACCCATCAAAGAAATGATAAATCTAACTTATTGGGTTATGTATATAATCTCTAGCATACCTTTCTAACCTTGTAAAGTTAGCCACATACTTTGTGACATTCTCATCCTCCTTTTGTCTCAGACTCAGAAATTTCATTTCCATATCAGCTTGATGGTCGCGAGGAAAGTATTTTTCTAAAAACAGATCTTTGAACTCTCTCCATTCCATATTTGATACTTCATCATCTTCCTTCATGTTTTAAATCAATGACCACCATTGATCAGTATCTCCAGTGAGTCAGTAAACTGCCATGATAACTTTTTCCCTTTCACTACTCCCCAAAGCCTGAAATATTTTCTCTAGGGAAAATATCCATTGCTCAGCTACTAAGGTATTTGTACTCCCATTGAACGTTGGTGGTTGTTTCCTCATGAAGAGATCTAACATTGATCCTCCACGCTGTGGATCAGGGTGCTCCATACGGGTAAGGTAATTATTCATAACCTGAGTGAGTTGTCCCAGTATGGTGATTAGATGATCGACACCAGTTGCATCACCAGCTCCACTATAATTATCTTGAGAAGGAGGGAAATCCCTACATGGAGTGCGTGCATTGATACGGTATCCATTTCTTCCACTAGGCTCCATTTCTAAACGATGGCATAAACTAGATCAGTTTATGAATCAAAATACATAATCCCATACTTATAAAACAGTTAACATAAATTTAACTATTTATGGATATAATCCATAATCATAAAAATGTTTTCTTTGAGGAAGTATATACTCATAAACCCTTCATAATGATTTGTAAAGAAAATGAGAGTTATCCAGAGCATATCCCACAGGAGTGTCGTAACCAAAAGTGCAGCAAGGCCCGTTGTCGTGCACCAGTTCCCGTTTGAGTCTAGCTCAAAGTGGTGTTTTCGGGATTTACCCCTAGGTACATCTGTGCCAGAGCCGCCTCTACCTGATCGTATCCAGACAGGGATGTATTGCTCGGAAAACTCACAAAGTCTTTACAATACCAAAATTCTAGGAAGTTCTTCTATACTAATCCTCAATGTTCATCTTAGGTCTATGTGCTCTAATCAGAGTTTATCTAAATCTAGCTTCCATGGTTTGTACTAAACTTCCTCCGATACCAACTATAATGCCCCGACCCTAGTTTCCCAGATTCGGTGCATTATTAAATAACATTGGCATGATCACAAGAAAGATCAAATCTAGAAAGACCGATTGGTTTAGTATCCTTGGAAACACTAGATATATTCATAAAGTTTTACATTACATCATGATGTGAAAAACTACTACAACAACATATTGTCTCCATAATACACACTATTATCCCCTAATAATATCCCTGCAGGTCATTCATAATTTACTTCTTCACTTCCTGGGAAAAATAAAACATAGAAAAGGGGTGAGCTCAAATTCCCAGTAAGGATAACAATATAACAGAAACTTTCATAAATAAAAATAAACATTTAAGGCATAATATAACTAAAACAAAAGCCTTTTAAACTTGAACTTGAATATAGTATGGAAAAAATAAAATGAAATAATTCCATTTACATATTCACATGGATATTCTACTAATCGAATAATCACATGCAATATCAATAACCACTATCATAATGATGGAATGCATAATGCCTGACTATCATAACCACATAGCCAAGGCCTCGTGCCAAGACTACAAATAAGATTTTTTCAAGGCCTTGTGCCAAGACACTAGTTTGTCTCATGAGACCTACCGATGCATCGTGGAGCTATAGCGGGCTACACCCATCACATATTAAGTCCAATGGATTCCCATTTGAAAAGGTATAAACATAACATAAACATTCGTATTAAAACAAGCATACGAAATGTCAATAAATTCACCATAAACTATGAATGGTATAAAAGTAGCACATCCACAGTCAAATATATCAGAAAACCTTCAATAAAATATTGAAGTTTTGTATCATAATAAATCAACTTCAAATAAGCGTAAAATCCATCAAAGGATGTTGACATAGATGAAATCAAAACTCTTTTTAGAGAAATATCTCTTTCTATTTTTGAAATAATTTAAGAGTCATATATTTATAAAATAAAACATTTTCATTGAAAATATTCTTATAAGCTTGTAAGGGAAGCTTCAATGATTTTATAACGGCGTAAAATAACCGCACCCATCGTATAAGTTAAAAAAACATTCTTACCTTAATTTTGTCGAAAAGGTTAAAAGCACCTTGTTTTGAAAACAACGGAAAGATTCCTTTATAAAACTCTTATAAAAAGTCAAACAAGGGTATAAATGACTTTAACCCATATTCTTTTAAATTGTAAAAATGTTTTGAAATACATTTCCAAGAAACATGGATGTGTATGAAAAAGAGATCACACTAGATTATTACGTATAAACAACCTCGGATAATGAAGAGATTTTGAAATAACCCTTAACTTGTACTTTTCCTTGGATGGGGTTGGTTAACCTCATGTATAATAGTGAAATAATTGTTATTAAATTATACAATAATCATATATATTAATATGATATCATATATGATCTTTTAACATTGATTTGTTAATAATATCTTAGAATTATCGTCATTTCGGGTGTTAACTTACTCATTTTCTTTTATATGTTTTGTTATATAAGCCGTGTTTGTTATTGATAGGTTGTATCTTATTCATATCCAGAATGATATAAAGTCCTTAAACATCATTTTTAAATCATGAAATGATAATTATACTTGAATGGATATGATGGAGAATGAATCTCATCGCGTTCGTGGAAACGGTAGTCCGTACGTACGCACGAGCGACAATATGATTAAAATAATATATAATTGGATGGTATATAATATATACAGAATCATTAACATGTTGTATTTATTATTTACATGAGTTACACATCATTATTATACCCATCCAAATAATAATATGTTTAATAACAATTACACCACGACGAGGAGACGGTAAGTCGTACGTACGCATGTATGGTGACATGTTATTCAAAGGGTGGACAGAATACTGAATATGGTTGTACCATATTTATAATAAAATCACAGTATATATTAGATACTGGAGTTATTATTGTATAATGTTAATAACAAAGAAAGAATATGTGGAAGAAGAAAGGAACATGAAAAGGGGTGGTGAAAACATTACTTCTTCTTCGGGTTCTTCCTTTTGATTTGATCAAAAGGGCTATTTAGGATGGATTTTGGATCAAACTATGGCATCTAGGTTGTAGTGAGGGAAGTTGGGAGAGTATTTGGTCAGAGTTTGGCCGAACCAATAGGCTTTGATGGTGTGAAGAAATGAGAAGGACGAGTGACCTTTTATAAGAGGGGTGAGGGGAACCTTTGGAAAAGCTAGAAATATGAATTTATAATAAATTCATATTCGATTTCTGATGCCTCCAAAGTTTATTATTCAAAGGTTAAGTTGGGGATAGGTCGAAAACCATTCAAACAATAGAATTTATACAGGTTTGTATTACTATATTAACCTTATCTTTTAGTTTTAACTCTTAGTTAATTAGTTTGACATTTACCTTGTCACTTTGTATTTTTATAATATATAGTTAATAAACTTACTATATACATCCAAGTGACCCCCAAGTGGTCCATTAATGATTAACATATCATGATATAAGTCTTTTGGCCAATCTTTAGATTTTTAGGAATTTGATATCAATTAATAATATAATATTTATTTTTAAAAACTCTTTTATGTCAATTTTGACACTATTCAATAATTGATTTTTGTGAAACTCATAAAAGAATTATTACTTCGAAAAAAATTAATTAAATCAATAATAATATGTCATATTATCCTAGAAAATTATTTTAATTCTTTAAAAGTCTAAAATTATATTTATTTGGATATTTATAATATCAATTATTTTAAATTTTCACTATTATGGGAATTACTGCATCATCATTGTGTCATAAATAAATTAAATTATTTAATCTCTAAAAATTATAAATAAACTATCATTATGTAGGAAATCGTTTTATCTTTCTAATTAATATTTATATTCGAACATACAACATATATAACCCTATGTAAAAATTGTATTTCTAAAAGATATATGCTTGTGTCATTTTTGTATTAATTTTAACTTAATTAAAATAAAGTGTCCCTGTCACCTACAAGTGGCTCCATGGGGTCCCAAAATCGACCAAAATATGCCTATGGTCGAAATGTATCAACAAATAAGGTTAGAACACGTTTTAGGGTAATTTAGTATTATTATAATATTATTTTTTAACCCTTATTTACCGGATTTACCCTTAACCATGGTAAATAAAATATTTACCGCAGTAATTATTCAAAATGTCTAAAAATAAAAGTTAACTATTTACAAAATTTGAACATCCTGATTCCAAATATGTAATACATTTTCCAAATTCAAAACACAGAAGTGGCAGAAATTAATTTAAAATTAATTCCTGTTTTTAAAACAAAAAGCGTGTTTTTATGAGATAATAACTATCAAAAGATTGGCACTTGTTTATGTCTGGTATAATTGTAAAATTATTTCCAATGATCGAAATTATATTAAATGGTAAAAATATATTCTAAATATACTTTAAAACCACTCAAATTCATAATTTATCACTATTAATTATTTTGATTAAAAAAAGATGTTTTTAATTAAAATTTATTAATTTTCACTATTCATCAAAATATTAAAGTTATCCGAAAAGTACCAAAATTTTACCTTAGGCTAAATTCGATAATCCGAGTCCCAAAATGAAGTCCATTTTTAAATATAAAATATATATAATTTCAAAAATTATGTATTACTATTCATAACGGCTAGTTCGATTGGTTATGGTGTGTTAGAACTCGGTGTTGTGTACAACACACGCTATCACATTATTCAAAGAGAAGCGTACCGTAGAATCTTGGGGTGTTACTTGGAAAACAATCTGCAAGTGTGTGTGACACATAGTGGCACAAAAAGTGAATTACAGTATTACAATGCTTCATTACAATTGAGCAGGTGTATTCATTGAAGTACAAATCTTCAATTTCTTATCCACAAGCTACTAAGAACCACCTTATGCAGAACCAAATATGTAAGAAGATCCCAAATTTTTCATATAACATTTTTATTTGCCTTGCATGCAACTTTTATGCTCGACGCGCAAGATTTGACTTTTTTCTCAAAACAACTCTTGAGCACAACATCAATCTTGCATGGAACACTATTCTTGCATGCAACTTCTCCATCTTATGTGCAGCTCAATTTATTTCTTGCACTCACTTTTTCATAATATTTTTCTCTACCTTAGTGATCATTATTTATCCAAGTGTTGATAATTGAAGAGTTGAAGGGTTCACCTCTTATTTATAGACCTCTCCGACCCTTGCATGCAAAAAACCCCAATCCATTGTTCAAGATCCTAACGCGTCGTGAAAAACCCCGATTGACGTCACCTTTGGTGCCAAAGTTTCTTTCATTCCAACATCATCTTTCACAAAAATTTGAAATATTCTTCGTGCTTCCTTCCATTGTCATTTTCTATAGTTCAGACCGAGAATTATACATGGCATGCAAAACCACATTTTACATCTCCTTTGGCACGCAAGTTTCTTTCGTGTGAACCACTTATTTCATGCAAATTCTACAATCTTTCATGCAACCTACTCTTCCATGACAATTTTACAATCTTTCACGCATCTTCCTCTTTCATGCCAATTTTAAAATATTTCATGAAACCTTCTTTCATTCACTTCTTTCCCTTTCCAAAAACACCTTAATTCATCTCCATATTTTTAGGCCCTAAAATTTGAAAGACACGGGAAAAAAGTGCCACCTTATACTGTTCTTTTTTATTGCCTCCAGATTGTATGTTACATTATCATTTCTCACATCACTTCATCCCATAACCATTCATCATCTTTCATCATGAATTCCACCATTGCGATATGTATCCTTTGATAGTCCAGCTTTATCATTGTCAGAGTTTCAATGCGATGTACTAAAACTTCACTATCTTATAGAAACAACATTCTTTCCAATAAGAACATCATATAACTGGCATCACCATTACTCCCCCTTTCTTCATAAGGCTTGCATAATAAGATCTCAAAACTAATTATATTTGTGAAATTCAAATAAGAAATTCATTGTTCGAATTTCTAGTCCTTTACAAAGTAAATTGATTTATCTTCTTTGACAACCAAAATTAACACCTAGTAATAGAAAACTATTCTTACATTCTTATCCATCCAAATTGGTCCCAATAATATCCCCCTTTGTATTTTTTTTCAACCTAGATTCATAAATCACAAAATGTTTCAACATTATTCAAGGGATTACATATCAATAATTCTATGCCTATGTGAGCTAACTCATTGTAGGAAAGAAGAATTATGGACAACCAACCATGCTGTCCAAAAGTGGTGACTATGAAATCTAATTATCATATCTCTTCAGCCTTGTTAATAACATATTAACATCTTTCAAGCTTCAACATCCAAATTCTACACATCTTACACTTTCCTTGAAAACATAATTGTTTCCTACAACCACTCCAACAAATAGTTAGAATTGTTCACACACATACATGTTGGATTCACAGCATACCCACAACTCCCAATTTAAGCATGCTTCCATTAAGATAGATTTATGAAACAATTCTCCCCCTTGACAGCACATTCCAAAGGCAATATGAGAGTGGGGACAAAAACATGTACCATAACCTTGATGAGATTGAAGATGGACACCTATGTTCAACTGCAATTTTGAAAATGGTTCTTTCAGTAAAGGTTATGTGAATATACTACAAACTTTGTCAGATATAGAAACTTACTCCATCCTTAATTCATTATTCTCTACCTACTGATTGATTAAGTGGAACATTATATCAATGAGTTTTGAATTATTTTATTGTACATAATTTCTTTTGAGATTTGTTTCACAATGGTTATCACAACCCAAGAGAAATGGTAGCTCTACTTCAACCAAGAGATATTCCAACTGATTCTTCATCCACATTTGTTGAGTTGCATCTTGAGTAGCAGCAAGATACTCATCTTCAATTGTGCTAAGAGTTAATGAATTCTATTTCATGGTATTGCAACTAAAACAACTTTTCCCTCAAAAGAAAACTCCATCAGATGTGGATCTTTGATCATCAACATTTCCTCCCCAATCAACAACAGAATACCCAAATATATCAATATTTCCTAATCCAGCATAATTGATTCCAAAATTTTTTGCGCCATTGATATATCTGCAAATACTTTTTCCAGAAATCAGATGTGATTCCTTAGGAGCACTCTGAACAATTTCACATAAAGTGACAGCATGGTTGATGTAGGGTCTTGAGGTAGTCAAATACAAAAGACATCCAATCTATTTTGATACTCTTTCTGATCAACTTCCATGCCATCTCCATATTTATATAACATATTTCCCACTAAAATAAGTGAGCAGAGTGGTTTTGAAATTTCCATGCCCAATTTATTTAGAAGTTTCGTAGCATACATTTCTTGAGACAGAAATATGTGATTCTTTTTCTATGAGATTTTTAGCCCAAGAATGTATTTCACTTCACCCAGAATGGACATATCTAATAACTTCTTCATCAATCAAAAAATATTTCACATAATAATTCATCATTCCAAGAAAAGATAATGTCCTCGACATAAACTATAATGATTAGTGAAAACTCCAGACACTCCTTGATGTAATGATTTCTATCAACCCTACTTTTCATAAAAATCATCTTCTTCAAGAAAGTATCTAGTTTAGAGTATCATGCACTCAGAGATTGTTTTAGACTATAAAAGGCCTTTTTCAACCTACACACATTACATTAATACATTACAATAACAAATCCAAAAGGTTTATCAATTCAAACATCCTTGTTAAGGTCATCATCCAAGAATTCGGATTTTACATCCATTAGAATGATTTTGTGTAACACCCCAAGATTTTATAGTGTGTTATTTTTTGAAAATAATTCAATGACCTGCACTACACGCAACACCGAGTACAAGCGCCCCATGACTTACCAAACAAGCCATTCAAAAGACGTTAGGATTAGTATTAAATAAATTTTAAACTTTATATAATCCTTATAATTTTAGAATCCATATTATGAGTTTCTTAGACATAATGTAAGAACAAATTCATTTTCAGTATTGAACTTTTACAAACTATTAATAGTGAATCCTTTTTAAATCAAATATTTTAAACTTTTATATATTCGATTTGACTAAATGGGGACATCAAAAATTTACAATGAAACATCCCATGCTTCCACGGTACGCTTTCCTTTGAATAATACAGTAGTGTGCGTTGTACGCAACTTCGAGTTCTAACACACACCACAACCAACCAAGCTAGCCGTTATGAATAGTAATACCTAGTTTTTGAAATTTTATAAATTTTATCTCTGAATATAGACTTCATTTATGGATTCAGAATATTGAATTTTTCCTAGTTTAAAATTTTTGTACTTTTCGGATAACTTTTATGTTTTGATGAATAGTGAAAATTACTAAATTTTAATTAAAAACATTTTTTTAATCAAAATAATTAGTAGTGATAAATTTTGAATTTGAGTGGTTTCAAAGTATATTTATAATATATTATTACAATTTAATACAATGTTTTTCATTTGAAAAAACTTCACAATTAAACCGGATATAAATAGGTGTCAATCTTTTGATAGTTATTATCTCTTAAAAACACACTTTTTGTTTTAACAATGGGAATTAATTTTAAATTAATTTCTACCACTTATATGTTTTGAATTTGGAAAACTGGATTCAATATTTGTAATCATGATGTTCAAATTGTGTAAATAAGTAACTTTTATTTTTAGAAATTTTGAATAATTATTTCGGTAAATATTTTATTTACCGTGATTAAGGGTAAATCTGGTAAATAAGGCTTACAAATAATAATATAATAATACAAATATTACCCTAAAACGTGTTCTAAACTTATTGGTTCACACATGTACGACCATGGGAATATTTGGGTCGATTTTGGGACCCCATGGAGCCACTTGTAAGTGATAGGGACACTTTATTTTAATTAAGCTAAAATGAATACAAAAAGGACACAAGCATATATCTTTCAGAAAAACAATTTTACATAGGGTTATATATGTTGGATTTTAGACAATAAATACTAATTAGAAAGATACAAATATTTCCTACTTAATTATATTTTATTAATAATTTTTAGACATTAAATATTTTAGTTTATTTATGATACAATGATGATGCAGAAATTACCATAATAGTGAAAAATTAAAATAATAAATATTATAAATACCCAAATAAATATAATATGAGACATTTTATGAATTAAACTAATTTTATAGGTTAATATGACATGTTAAGATTTATTTAATTAATTTTTTCAGAATTAATCATTCTGTTATTATTTTGAAAAAAATAAACTTTTGAATAGTGTCAAAATTGACAAAAAAGAGATTTTAAAACAAATATTGTATTATTAATTGATATTAAATTACAAAAATCTAAGTTTCGGCCAAGATAATTATATAATAATATTTGTATCATTAATTGACCACTTTGTGGTCTCTTGTATGTATATAATATGTTTAATAACTATATAATATAAAAATACAAAGTGACATGGTAAGTGTAAAACTAATTAACTAAGAGTTAATACTTAAAGATAAAGTTAATATAGTAACCCAAACCTGTATAAATCCTATTTTTGGAGTGTTTTTAGACCTATAACCACCTTAACCTTTAAATAATCCACTTTGGTGCCATTAGAAACCGAATATGAATTTGTTATAAAATAATATTTCTATCTTTTCCAAAGGTGCCCCTCACCCCTCTTATAAAAGGGTACTCCCCCTTCTCACTAATTCACACATTCAAAGCATTTTTTTGCGGCCAAAACCTTTCAAAATACTCTCTCAAATTCCCTCACTACAACCTAGAGGCCTTAGTTTGATCCGAAAGCTATCCTATGGAGCCCTTTTGATCAAATCAAAAGGAAGAACTAGAAGAAGAGGTAATGTTTTCACCACCTTTTTTCAAATTCGTTTCTTCTTCAACTTCTTCTTTCTCTATTATTACTGTTATAAAATAATGAATCCAATATATCCTATATAATTTAATATTATTATAAATATTTTACAGCCATATTCAGTATTCTATCCATCCTTTGAATGACATGTCCCCATACGTGAGTATGTACGACTTACCGTCTCCACGTCGTGGTGTAATTGTTATTAAATATATTATTATTTGGATATGTATAATAATGGTTTATAATACATGTAAATAAAAAATATAACATGATAATTATTCTTTATATATGATATACCATCCAATTATATTTTATTTTAATATCAAAAGAATGATATTGTCGCTCGTGCGTACGTACGGACTACCATCTCCACGAACGTGATGAGATTAATTATCTATCGTATCCATTCAAGTATAATTATAATTTGATGATTTAAAAATAATTTTTAAGGACTTTATATCATTCGGTATTTGAATAATATACAACCTATCCATGAAAACCATGGCTTACATAAAAAAACATATAAAAGAAAATGAGTAAGTTAACACCCGAAACGACGATAATACTAAGATATTATTAACAATGAAATGTTAAAAGATCATATATGATATAATATTAATGTATATGATTCTTTTATAATTTAATAACAATTATTTCACCATTATATTTGAGGTTTACCTACCCCCATCCAAGGAAAAGTACAAGGTACGGGTTTATTTCTCAATCTCTTCATTATCCGAGGTTGTTTATACGTAATAATATTCTTGGATTTCTTTATCATACACATCCATGTTTCTTAAAAATGTATTTCAAAACATTTTTACTTTTTAAAAGAATATGGGTTAAAGTCATTTATACCCTTTTTTGACTTTTAATAAGAGGTTTATAAAAGAATCTTTTTGTCATTTTCAAAACAAGGTTCTTTTTAAACTTTTCGACAGAATTAAGGTAAGATGGTTTTTTTAACTTATACGGTGGGTGCGGCTATTTTCCAACGTTATAAAATCTTCAAACCTTCCTTTAAAAAATTATCAAAATATTTTCAAAATAAATGTTTTATTTTATAATTATGTGACTTTTATATTATTTAAAAATGAATATTTTAAGAATTTGTGAAAGGTACTCTTTATGAAGATCGTAATTTTAAATGTTTTAAAGATTTATCTTTCTAAATATTTTTAATTAATGTCTATGTTTTCAAAATGATTTTAGGGATTTATTTATATAGAAAAGATTTTTTTTAAATGATATTTATATTCAAATGTTTCATAGTGGATGGGACACTTTGATTCAATCATCTCTTTTAAATTACTTTCTTTATAAATGTGTGACTTTTCAATGATTTCGAGAAAAGAGATATTTCTCTCAAATTGTTTTGATTTCATCTTTGTCAATATCCTTTGATAAATTTTAAGCCTATTTGAAGTTGATTTATTATGATACAAAACTTTTGTATTGTGTTGAAGGTTTTGTGATATGTTTTACAGTGGATGTGTTATTTTTATACCATTCATGGCTTATGGAGGAAGTATTGACATTTCGTATGCTAGTTTTAATATGAATGTTTATGTAATGTTTAAACTTGTTCATATGAGGAATGAATTGGACTTAATATGTGATGGGTGGAGCCTACTATAGCTCCTCGATGCATCTGTAGGTGTTGTGAGACAAACTACTGTCTTGGCACAAGTCCTTGACGAAATCTTATTTATAGTCTTGGCACGAGGCCTTGGCTACGTGGTTATGATAGTATGGTATTATGAATTCCATCATTATGAAAGTGGTTATTGATATTTCGTGTGATTATTAGATTAGTAGAATATCCTTGTGAATTAGTAAATGGCATTATTTCATTTTATTTTTTTCATACTATGTTGAAGTTCAAGTTTAAAAGGCTTTGTTTTAGTTATACAATGCCTTAAATATTTATTCTTATTTATGGAAGTTTCCGCTATATTGTTATCCTTAATAGGCGTTTGAGCTCACCCTTATTCTATGTTTTATTTTTCCTAGGATGTGAAGAAGTAAATTATGAATTCCCTGGAGGGATAGTATGAGGGTATAAGAGTGTGGACTATGGAAACTATATTGTTATAGTTTTTAATATATGATGTAATGTAAACATTATTAATATATCTAATGTTTCCAAGGCTACTAAACCAATCGGTCTTTCGAGATTTGATATTTCTTGTGATCACTCCAATGTTATGTAATAATGCACCGACTCTGGGTAACTGGGATCGGGGCGTTACAGTTGGTATCAGAGGAAGTTTAGTACAATCCTTGGAAGCTAGATTTAGATAAGCTCTGATTAGAGCACAAAGATTTAAGATGGAAATTGAGGATTAGTATAGAAAAACTTCCAAGAATTTTGATATTGTAGAGATTTTGTGAGTTTTCCGAGCAATAAATCCCTGTCTGGATACGAGCAGGTAGAGGCTGCTCTAGCATAGATGTAACTAGGGGTAAAACCTGAAAACACCACTTTGATCTAGACTTGAATGGGAACTGGTGCACGAAAATGGGCCTTGCTGCACTCTTGGTTACGACACTCCCAAGGGATAGGCTTAGGATAATTCTCATTTTCTTTACAAACCATTAAGAAGGGTTTATGAGTATATACTTCCTCAAATGAGACATTTTTATGATTATGGATAATATCCATAATCTATTTAATTTATGTTATGTGTTTTACATGTTTGGGATTTGGTATTGTTATTCATAAACTAATCTAGTGTATGCCATTGTTTAGAAATGGTGCTCAGTAGAAGGAATGAGAACTCCAGCAATGCACATGATCCAATGAGAAAGAAGGATTATATCTTTCATGGTCTTAAGCCTAAATTTATAAGAGAAATAGTCTCCCATGTATTATCATCATATGAAGAAATAATATCATGTGTTGATAAGATAAGTAAAGAGTTTACTTAGTCCTATGGATTTGAAGGGAAGCAATAGAAGAAAAGGATGGAAGAGAGAAAGACGGATAAAGGGAAGAGGGAAAAGATGAATTTTCCCATATCTGATAACTGTGGGAAGAAACAACCTGGAACTTGCCTGAAAGGAATGAGAGTTTATTATAAGTGTGGAGGAAAATTGCACAAAGTACGTGACTGAAAGGGTATGAAAATGGTTTAAAATGTACAATGCTTCATTTGCAATGAGTTTGGACACTGTACAGACCTTTTTCCTAGTCGTCAGACTATGCCACAAATGATGCTATTGGATAATAATCAAGTTATGATACTACCACAGATGAAGAGGAATGATTAGTGTTCTTATGTTGATTATGTCATTTGAGTGTTTTATCAAAAATGTACTTCTTATAATAATTATGGAGTATATAGGGATTGTACTGCAGTACTATTTCATTAAATACTTGAGATTGTGTGGAACAAGAAAAGTGACTCAATAGCAGGTTATATTTTTGGAAAATATATGGTTGAGAGAAAGATAAACCATGATATGGTTCTGATACTGAGGTAGTGATTTTAGAAAAATTCATGATTGATTTGGATAAATTATATTGGATATTCTTGACTACCTTGAAACTGATTAATGATTTGTATATTACATCATTGTTGGGGTTTAAAACTTTTTTGGATTGAAGGAGTATATCTATTATTCTCTCAGGAATAAGGGATCATGAATGCAATCAATAAGGTTTATGGTAATTCAGGATATTGCAGTGTTTTAAAAGAATACATGACGAAGGTGTTCACTTGTTATTACTTGGAAAAAAGGATCTTCATTGTGTTTACCTTCCTTATAAATTTTGGACTGAAGTATTTTGGATAGTTCTAGTTTGTATTATTTTGGATTCCCATAAAAGGACAACCCGGAGGTCGACCAGCAACCCGTCGCGTCTGGCAAGGCTGCGAGACTTGAACCCAAAACCGAAGGGCGACAAGGGTGTATCACCTACCACTGACCCATGTGATGTCCTGGATTGAATAATGTCCTTTTTTTAATGGTTCTGCTAGATGAATTATAAATTCATTTTTTAACCCTTTATGAATATGATAAATAGAATATTATTTTGAAGTTCTATTATCTTTTAGAGTGAAATATGAGTTTGTTGTAGAACTTAGTTAAAGGATGAGACTCTACTTGTCAATTATATACTTTTCTTCTTCTCTTATTCAATGAAGAAATTAATTATAATACTTTAGTGAAGGGATCATAAAACAAAAAAATGTGTTATCCTAATACCATATGTTTTGTTGAACCGATGGTATTTTAAATCATCATAGATTGATATATTTAAGGCCCTCAATTTTAATTTTTTTTGGGATTGATGACCTCAATCACTACCTATAAATATTTTCGTTTTTCCTCTAATTATATGACTCTAATTTCCCTTAATTCTCTCCTAATAGGGATCATAATTTGGTGGTGACCCTTTCATTTCTCATCTCCTCTTATTAAAAATAAATTTTATTATCCAAATTTCTGATGTGGGTTTTCCCACAAAGTTATTTTCTATATTCATCCTTTTATTTTTGAAGAACAATTTCAAATTGTGAGGACGCAATTTATTGAAGGACAGTAGAATGTAACAGCCCAAGATTTCATAGTGTGTTATTTCTTCAAAATAATTCAATAACATGCACAACACGCAACACTGAGTTCAAGCGCACCATGACATACCAAACAAGCCGTTAAAAAGATGTTATTTATAGTATAAACAAAATTTTAAACTTTATATAATCCTCATAATTTTAGAATCCATAATATGATCTTCTTATACATAATGTAAGAACAAATTCATTTTCAGTATTGCACTTTTACCATCTTTTAATAGTGATCCCATTTTTAAATCCAATATTATAAACTTTTATATATTCAATTTGAGTAAATTGGGACATAATGAATTTACAATGAAACATCCCAAGCTTCCACGGTACACTTTCCTTTGAATAATACAGTAGATTGTGTTGTACGCAACTTCGAGTTCTAACACACACCACAACCAATCAAACTTGCTGTTATGAATAGTAATACCTAATTTTTGAAATTTTATAAATTTATATCTCAAAATGGACTTCATTTTTGGATTCTTAATATTGAATTTATCCTTGGGTAAAATTTTGGTACTTTTCGGATAACTTTTATATTTTGAGGAATAGTGAAAATTACTAAATTTTAATTAAAAACAAATTTTTTAATCAAAATAATTAGCAGTGATAAATTATGAATTTTAGTGGTTATAATGTATATTAAGAATATATTTTTACCATTTAATACAATGTTATTCATTGGAAAAAACTTAACAATTAAACCGGATATAAACAGGTGTCACTCTTTTGATAGTTATTATCTCTTAAAAACACGCTTTTTGTTTTAACAATGGGAATTAATTTTACATTAATTTAAAGAACTTCTGTGTTTTGAATTTGGAAAAATGGATTCCATATGTGAAATCAGGATTTTAAAATTGTGTAAATAGGTAATTTTTATTTTTAGACATTTTGAATAATTACTTCGGTAAAAATTTTATTTACCATTGTTAAAGGGTAAATCCGGTAAATAAGGGTTAACAATAATTTTATAATAACACAAAAATTATCCTAAAACGTGTCCTAAACTTATTGGTTTATACATTTTAGACCATGGGCATCTTTGGGTCAATTTTGGGACCCCATGGATCCACTTGTAAGTGATACAGACACTTTATTTTAATTAAGTTAAAATGAATACAAAAATGACAAAAACATATATCTTTTAGAAAAAACAATTTTTATGTAGTGTAATATAAGTTGGATTTTCGACTATAAGTATTAATTATAAAGATAAAAATATTTCCTACATAATAATATTTTATTTATAATTTTTAGACTTTAAATAATTTAAATAATTTATGACACAATGATGATGCATTAATTACAATAATAGTGAAAAATTAAAATAATTGATATTATAAATACCCAAATAAATATAATTTGAAACTTTTTATGAATTAAAAAAATTTTATAGGTTAATATGACATGTTTGGATTGCTTTAATTTACTTTTTTAGAAGTAATAATTCTGTTATGATTTTTTAAAAAATAAACTATTGAATAGTGTAAAAATTGACATAAAAGAGTTTTTAAAACAAATATTATATTATTAATTGATATTAAATTCCTAAAAATCTAAGGATCGTTCAAGAGACTTATATCATGATAGGTGTATAATTAATTGACCACTTGGGGGTTTGCTGGATGTATATTGTAATTTTATTAACTATATAATATAAAAATACAAAGTGACATGGTAAGTGTCAAACTAATTAACTAAGAGTTAATACTTAAAGATAAAGTTAATATAGTAACCCAATCCTGTATAAATCCTATTTTTGGAGTGTTTTTAGACCCATACCCACCTTAACCTTTAAATAATCTACTTTTGATCCATTAGAAACGGAATATGAATTTGTTATAAAATAATATTTCTAGCTTTTCCAAAGGTGCCCCTCACACCTCTTATAAAAGTGTACTCCCCCTTCTCACTAATTCACACATTCAAAGCCTTTTTTTCAGCCAACCCCTGCCAAAATACTTTCTACACTTCCCTCACTACAACATAGAGGCCTTAGTTTGATTAGAAAGCCAACCAATGGAGCCCTTTTGATCAAATCAAAAGGAAGAACCCGAAGAAGAGGTAATGTTTTCACCACCTTTTTTAAAATTCGTTTCTTCTTCAACTTCTTCATTCTCTGTTATTACCGTTATAAAATAATGAATCCAGTATATACTACATAATTTAATATTATTATAAATATGTTATAGCCATATTCAGTATTCTATCCATCCTTTGAATGACATGTCACTATACGTGCGTACGTACGGCTTACCGTCTCCACGTCGTGGTGTAATTGTTATTCAATATATTATTATTTGGATATGTATAATAATGGTTTATGATTGATGTAAATAATAAATAAAACATGATAATGATTCTGTATATATGATATACCATCCAATTATATTTTATTTTAATATCAAAAGAATGATATTGTCGCTCGTGCGTACGTACGGAGTACCATCTCCACGAACGCGATGAGATTAATTCTCTATCGTATCCATTCAAGTATAATTATCATTTGATGATTTAAAAATAATTTTTAAGGACTTTATATCATTCTATATTTTAATAATATACAACCTATCCATTACAACCAAGGCTTACATAACAAAACATATAAAAGAAAATGAGTAAGTTAACACCCGAAACGACAATAATACTAAGATATTATTAACAATTAAATGTTAAAAGATCATATATGTTATCATATTAATGTATATGATTCTTGTATAATTTTATAACAATTATTTCACCATTATATTGGAGGTTAACTTACCCCCATCCAAGGAAAAGTACAAGGTAAGGGTTTATTTCGCAATCTCTTCATTATCCGAGGTTGTTTATACGTAATAATCTTCTTGGATTTCTTTATCATACACATCCATGTTTCTTAAAAATGTATTTCAAAACATTTTTACTATTTACAATAATATGGGTTAAAGTCATTTATACCCTTTTTTGACTTTTAATAAGAGGTTTATAAAAGAATCTTGTCGTCATTTTCAAAAGAAGGTTCTTTTTAAACATTTCGACAGAATTAAGGTAAGAAGGTTTTTTTAACTTTTATGGCGGGTGCGGCTATTTTCCAACATTATAAAATCTTCAAAGATTCCTTTACAAGATTATAAAAATATTTTCAAAATAAATGTTTCATTTTATAATTATGTGACTTTTAAATGATTTCAAAATGAATATTTTAAGAATTTGTGAAAGGTACTCTTTATCAAGATCGTAATTTTAAATGTTTTAAAGATTCATCTTTCTAAATATTTTTAATTAATGTCCATGTTTTAAAAATGATTTTAGGGATTTATTTATATGGAAAAGAATGTTTTGAAATGATATTTCTTTTCAAAAGATTCATAGTTTATGGGACACTTTGATTCAATAATCTCTTTTAAATTACTTCCTTTATAAATGTGTGACTTTTCAATGACTTCAAGAAAAGAGATATTTCTCTCAAATTGTTTTGATTTCATCTTTGTCAAAATCCTTTGATAGATTTTAAGCTTATTTTAAGTTGATTTATTATTATACAAAACTTTTGTATTGTATTGAAGGTTTTGTGATATGTTTTACAGTGGATGTGTTATTTTTATACCATTCATGGTTTACGGAGGAAGTATTGACATTTAGTATGCTAGTTTTAATACAAATGTTTATGTAATGTTTAAACTTGTTCATATGAGGAATGAATTGGATTTAATATGTGATTGGTGGAGCCTACTATAGCTCCTCGATGAATCTGTAGGTCTCGTGAGACAAACTAGTGTCTTGGAACAAGGCCTTGACAAAATCTTATTTATAGTCTTGGTACGAGGCCTTAGGTATGTGGTTATGATAGTCTAACATTATGAATTACATCATTATGAAAGTGGTTATTGATATTTCATGTGATTATTCGATTAGTATAATATCCATGTGAATTAGTAAATGGCATTATTTCATTTTATTTTTTTCATACTATGTTGAAGTTCAAGTTTAAAAGGCTTTTGTTTTAGTTATACATTTCCTTAAATGTATATTCTTATTTATGTAATTTTACTCTATATTGTTATCCTTACTGGGCGTTTGAGCTCACCCCTATTCTATGATTTATTTTTCCTAGGATGTGAAGAAGTAAATTATGAATGCCCGGCATGGATTGTATGAGGGGATAAGAGTGTGGACAATGGAAACTATATTGTTATATTTTTATTATATTATGTAATGTAAACCTTATTAATATATATAATGTTTCCAAGGCTACTAAACCAATAGGTCCCGCGAGATTTGATATTTCTTGTGATCATTCCAATGTTATGTAATAATGCACCGACGCTGGGTAACTGGGGTCGGGGCGTTACAGTTGGTATCAGAGGAAGTTTAGTACAAACCTTGGAAGCTAGATTTAGATAAGCTCTAATTAGAGCACAAATATTTAAGATGGACTTTGAGGATTAGTATACAAGAACTTCGAAGAATTATGGTATTGTAGAGATTTTGTGAGTTTTCCGAGCAATAAATCCCTGTCTGGATACGACCAGGTAGAGGGGGCTCTAGCACAGATGTACCTAGGGGTAAAACCTGAAAACACCACTTTGAGCTGGACTCGAATGGGAACCGGTGCACGACAGTGTTCCTTGCTGCACTCTTGGTTACGACACTCCCGGGGGATAGGCTTAGGATAATTCTCATTTTCTTTAAAATCCATTAAGAAGGGTTTATGAGTATATACTTCCTCAAATGAGACATTTTTATGATTATGGATTATATCCATAATCTATTTAATTTATGTTAAGTGTTTTACAAGATTGGGATTAGGCATTGTTATTCATAAACTAATCTAGTGTATGCCATTGTTTAGAAATGGTGCCGAGTAGAAGGAATGAGAACTCCAGCAATACACATGATCCAAAGAGAAAGATGGATTATATCTTTCATGGTCTTAAGCCTGAATTTATAAGGGAAATAGTCTCCCATGTATTATCATCATATGAAGAAATAATATCATGTGTTGATAAGATAAGTAAAGAGTTTACTGAGTCCAATGGCTTTGAAGGGAAGCAAGAGAAGAAAATGATGGAAGAGAGAAAGATGGATAAAGGGAAGAGGGAAAAGAAGAATTTCCCCATATCGGATAACTGTGGGAAGAAACAACCTAGAAATTTCCTAAAAGGAATGAGAGTTTGTTATAAGTGTGGAGGAAAATGTCACAAAGTACGTGACTGCAAGGGTAAGAAAATGGTTTCAAATGTACAATGCTTCATTTGCAAGGAGTTTGGACACTATGAAGGCCTTTGTCCCAGTCGTCAGCCTATGTCGCAAATGATGCTATTGGATAATAATCATGTTATGATACTACCACAGATGAAGAGGAATGATTAGTGTTCTTATGTTGATTATGTCATTTGAGGGTTGTATCAACAATGTACTTCTTATAATAATTATGGAGTATATAGGGATTGTACTGCAGTACTATTTCATTAAATACTTGAGATTGTTTGGAACAAGAAAAGTGACTCAATAGCAGGTTATATTTTTGGAAAATATTTGGTTGAGAGAATGATAAACCATGATATGGTGCTGATACTGAGGGAGTGATTTTAGAAAAAATCATGATTGATTTGGATAAATAATATTGGATATTCTTGACTACCTTGAAACTGATTAATGATTTGAATATTCCATCATTTTTGGGGTTTAAAATTTTTTTGTATTGAATGAGTATATCTATTATTCTTTAAGAAATAAGGGATCATGAATGTAATAAATAAGGTTTATGGTAATTCAGGATATTGCAGTGTTTTAAAATAATACATGATGAAGGTGTTCACATGATATTACATGAAAAAAAGGATCTTCATTGTGTTTACCTTCCTTATAAATTTTGGGCTGAAGTATTTTGGATAGTTCTAGTTTGTATTATTTTGGATTCCCATAAAAGGACAACCCGGAGGTCGAGCAGCAACCCGTCGCGTCCGGCAAGGCCACGAGACTTGAACCCAGAACCGAAGGGCGACAAGGGTGTATCACCTACCACTGACCCACGTGATGTCTTGGATTGAATAATGTCCTTTTTTTAATGGTTCTGCTAGATGAATTATAAATTCATTTTTTAACCCTATATGAATATGATAAATAGAAAATTATTTTTAAGTTCTATTATCTTTTAGAGTGAAAGATGAGTTTGTGGTAGAACTTAGTTAATGTATGATACTCTACTTGTCAAGTATATAAATTTCTTCTTCTCTTATTCAATGAAGAAATTAATTCTTATACTTTAGTGAAGGGATATTAAAACAAAAAAATGTGTTATCCTAATACCATATGTTTTGATGAACCGATGGTATTTTAAATCATTATAGATTGATGTATTTAAGGCCCTCAATTTTAATTTTTTTTTGATTGATGACCTCAATCAGTACCTATAAATATTTTCATTTTTCCTCCAATTATATGTCTCTGATTTCCCCCAAAGTTCTCCGAATAGAGATCATAATTTGGTGGTGACCCTTTCATTTCTCTTCTCCTCTTATTAAAACCAAATTTTATTAAACTAATTTCCGATGTGGGTTTTCCCACAATGTTATTTTCTATATTCAACCTTTTATTTTTGAAGAACAATTTCAAATTGTGAGGATGCAATTTATTGAAGAAGGGGAGAATGTAACAGCCCAAGATTTCATAGTGTGTTATTTCTTCAAAATAATTCAATAACCTACACAACACGCAACACTGAGTTGAAGCACACCATGACCTACCAAACAAGCCGTTAAAAAGAGGTTATTAATAGTATAAACTAAATTTTAAACTTTATATAATCCTTATAATTTTAGAATCCATATTATGAGCTTCTTATACATAATGTAAGAACAAATTCATTTTCAGTATTGCACTTTTACCAACTTCTAATAGTGATCCCTTTTTAAATCCAATATTATAAACTTTTATATATTCAATTTGACTAAATGGGGACATCAAAAATTTACAATGAAACATCCCAAGCTTCCATGGTACGCTTTCCTTTGAATAATATAGTAGAGTGTGTTGAACGCAACTTCGAGTTCTAACATACACCACAACCAATCAAACTAGCCATTATGAATAGTAATACCTCATTTTTGAAATTTTATAAATTAATATCTCAAAATGGACTTCATTTTTGGATTCGGAATATCGAATTTATCCTAGGGTAATATTTTGGTACTTTTTGGATAACTTTTATATTTTGAGGAATAGTGAAAAATACTAAATTTTAATTAAAAACAAATTTTTTAATCAAAATAATTAGCAGTGATAAATTATGAATTTGAGTGGTTATAATGTATATTAAGAATATATATATACCATTTAATACAATTTTTCTCATTGGACAAAACTTATCAATTAAACCGGATATAAACAGGTGTCAATCTTTTAATAGTTATTATCTCTTAAAAACACGCTTTTTGTTTTAACAATGGGAATTAATTTTACATTAATTTCAACCACTTCTATGTTTTTAATTTGTAAAAATGGATTCCATATTTGAAATCAGGATTTTCAAATTGTGTAAATCGGTAATTTTTATTTTTAGACATTTTGAATAATTACTTCGGTAAATATTTTATTTACCATTGGTAAAGGGTAAATCCGGTAAATAAGTGTTAAAAATAATATTATAATAACAAACAAATTACCCTAAAACGTGTCCTAAACTTATTGGTTCATAAATTTTAGACCATGGGAATCTATGGGTCAATTTTGGGACCCCATGGATCCCCTTGTAAGTGATAGGGACACTTTATTTTAATTAAGTTAAAATGAATACAAAAATGACACAAGCATGTATCTTTTAGAAAAACAATTTTTATATAGGGTTATATATGTTTGATTTTCGACTATAAATATTAATTAGAAAGATAAAAATATTTCCTACATAATAATATTTTATTTATAATTTGTAGACTTTAAATAATTTAATTAATTTATGACACAACGATGATGCATTAATTACAATAATAGTGAAAAATGAGAATAATTGATATTATAAATACCCAAATAAATATAATTTGAAACTTTTTATGAATTAAACTAATTTTATAGGTTAATATGACATGTTAGATTGCTTTAATTTAGTTTTTAGAAGTAATAATTCTGTTATGATTTTTAAAAAAAATAAACTATTGAATAGTGTCAAAATTGACATAAGAGAGTTTTTAAAACAAATATTATATTATTAATTGATATTAAATTCCTAAAAATATAAGGATCAGAAAAGAGACTTATATCATGATAGTTGTATCAATAATTTACCACTTGGGGGTTTCTTGGAAGTATATTGTAATTTTATTAACTATATAATATAAAAATACAAAGTGACATGGTAAGTGTCAAACTAATTAACTAAGAGTTAATACTTAAAGATAAAGTTAATATAGTTACCCAAAACTGTATAAATACTATTTGTGGAGTTTCTTTAGACCTATAACCACCTTAAACTTTAAATAATAAACTTTGGAGCCATTATAAACCGAATATGATTTTGTTATAAAATAATATTTCTATCTTTTCCAAAGGTGCCCGTCACCCCTCTTATAAAAGGGCACTCCCACTTCTCCCTAATTCACACATTCAAAGCCTTTTGGTTCGGCCAACCCCTACCAAAATACTCTATAAACTTCCCTCAATACAACCTAGAGGCCTTATTTTGATCAGAAAGACAACCTAAGGAGCCCTTTTGATCAAATCAAAAGGAAGAACCCGAAGAAGAGGTAATGTTTTCACCACCCTTTTTCAAATTCATTTCTTCTTCAAATTCTTCTTTCATTGTTATTCCCATTCTAAAATAATGAATCCAGTATCTATTATATACTTTAATATTATTATAATTATGGTACAACCATATTCAGTATTCTATCCATCCTTTGAATGACATGTCACCATACGGGCATACGTACGGCTTACCGTCTCCACGTCGTGGTGTAATTGTTATTCAATATATTATTATTTGGATGGGTATAATAATGGTTTATAATTCATGAAAATAATATATACAACATGATACTGATTCTTTATATATGATATAATATCCAATTATATATTATTTTAATATCAAAAGAATGATATTGTCGCTCGTGCGTACGTACGGACTACCGTCTCCACGAACGCGATGAGAGTTATTCTCCATCGTATCCATTAAAGTATAATTATCATTTTATGATTTAAAAATAATGTTTAAGGACTTGATATCATTATGGATATGAATAGTATACAACCTATCCATGAAAACCACGACTTACGTAACAAAACATATAAAAGAAAACGAGTAAGTTAACACCCGACACGACGATAATACTAAGATATTATTAACAAAGAAATGAAAAAAGATCATATATGATATCATATTAATGTATATGATTCTTGTATAATTTAATAAAAATTATTTAACAATTATATAGGAGGTTAACCTACCCCCATCCAAGGAAAATTACAAGGTAAGGGTTTATTTCGCAATCTCTTCATTATCTGAGATTGTTTATATATAATAATCTACAGGGATTTCTTTATCATCCAAATCCATGATTCTTAAAAATGTATTTCAAAACATTTTTACTATTTACAAGAATATGGGTTAAAGTCATTTATACCATTTTTTTACTTTTAATAATAGGATTATAAATGAGTATTTCTGTTGTTTTCAAAACAAGGTTCTTTTTAACCTTTTCGACAGAATTAAGGTAAGAATGTTTTTTTAACTTATACGGGGGGTGCGGCTATTTTCCCCCGTTATAAAATCTTCAAAGCTTATTTTACAATATTATAAGAACATTTTAAAAATAAATGGTTTATTTTATAATTATGTGACTTTTAAATGATTTCAAAATGATTATTTTAAGAATTTGTGAAAGGTACACTTTATCAAGATCATAATTTTAAATGTTTTAAAGATTTATCTTTCAAAATATTTTTAATTAATGTCATGTTTTCAAAATTAATTTAATGATTTATTTATATGGACATGAATGTTTTTAAATGATATTTCTTTTTAAAAGTTTGAAAGTGGTATGGGACTCTTTGATTCAAAAATATCTTTTAAATTACTTCATTTATAAATGTGTGACTTTTCAATGATTTTGAGAAAAGAGATATTTCTCTCAAATTGTTTTGATTTCATCTATGTCAACATACATTGATATATTTTAAGCTTATTTGAAGTTGATTTATTATGATACAAAACTTTTGTATTGTATTGATGGTTTTGTGACATGTTTTACATTGGATGTGTTATTTTTATACCATTCATGGTTTATAGAGGATGTATTGACATTTTGTATGCTAGTTTTAATATGAATGTTTATGTTATGTTTAAACCTGATCATATGTGGAATACATTGGGCTTAATATGTGATGGGTATAGCCCGCTATAGCTCCTCGATGCATAGGTAGGTCTCATGATACAAACTAGTGTCTTGGCACAAGGCCTTGACAAAATCTTATTTACAGTCTTGGCACGAGGCCTTGGCTATGTTGTTATGATAGTCTGGCATTATGCATTCCATCATTATGAAAGTGGGTATTGATATTGCATGTGATTATTCTATTAGTATAATATCCATATGAATAAGTAAATGGCATTATTTCATTTTATTTTTTCCATACTATATTGAAGTTCAAGGTTAAAAGGCTTTTGTTTTAGTTATACATTGCCTTAAATGTTTATTCTTATTTATGGAAGTTTACACTATATTGTTATCCTTACTGAGCATTTGAGCTCACCCCTTTTCTATGTTTTATTTTTCCCAGGATGTCAAGAATTAAATTATGAATGCCCTATGGGGATAGTATGAGGGAATAAGAGTGTGGACTATGGAAACTATATTGTTGTAGTTTTCATTCTATGATGTAATTTAAACCTTATGAATATATCTAATGTTTCCAAGGCTACTAAACCAATCAGTCTTCTAAGATTTGATCTTTCTTTTGATTTTGCAAATATTATGTAATAATGCACCGACTCTTGGTAACTGGGGTCAGGGTGTTACATTTTGTAACCTCATTGTGTAGAAAAAGTAAGAACGATTCTGATTGTTTCTAATCATGCCACTGGAGAAAAGGATTCATCAAAATCATTGACTTCAATTTTTGAATACTCTTTGCAAACCAATCCTTCTTTGTTACTTATTACATTACCTTCATCGTTCTGATTGTTCTAGAAAACCCACATTGTACCAATAATGTTATTGTTGTTCATCTTGGGTACAAGTTTCCATGTATCGTTCTTCCCTATATAATCGATATCTTAATTCATATCATGAACCCATTCTGGATGCTCAAATGCTTCATTTACATCATTCGGTTCAACTTCTGAATAAAGAGAAGTGTGTGATATAGCATTTGTTGTTCTTCATGTTTGAGCCCTCTGATGTTTATCTTTAATAATTTTCTGAGCCTCGTCTTGTTTCATCAGCCTAGGATGAGTTTTTTGAACCTCATCCTCATCACTTGAGATTTATGAGTCGGATTCCTCTTCTTTTGGAGGATTAACACAGTCTACAACATTATCAGAATTGGTAACAAAATATTCTCTATCCTGCTCAACTTCCACATCAACATATTAATGATTTTCATTCTAAACATTTTCAACAACTATTACATATGAAGGATCAATAATTCATCTCGTTTCTTTGTTGAGGCATTTATATCCACTTCCTTCTGGAGCATAGCTAGACACATTTTGTTATACCCTCTTTGCTCAAATGTTCCAAGGTTTCCACCTTTCTTATTTATAATGCTTGGACTCCAAAAAACAATCAAGTGTTTTGGACATGGAGTTTTCTATTAAACAATTCATATGGAGTCATATCTGAGATCGGCTAATTGAAACAATGGTTCTCAATATACACAGTAGTGATGATGGCATGACTCCAATAATAGTGAGAATGTCTATGTTCAAGTAACATAGTTCTCCCCATTTCCACTAGACTTCGATTCATTCTTATAGAAACCCAATTTTTATAGGTGTGTAAGGTGAACTGAACTCAAGATGAATTCCATGGTTCTCAAGGTAACATTCAAAATCATCATTATTATATTCTCCACCATTTTTAGTTATCAACTTCTTCACTGAATACTCGCATTCCTTCTCTACTTTCCTCCTAAAACATTGAAACATTTTTAGAGCATCTGACTTATGTCTCATGTACAAAACACACGTAATGTGAGAAAAGTCATTAATGAATGTAATGAAGTAATTATCTCCGTTAGTAGATTGTGTGCTCATTGTTCCATAGATATTAGACTGTATGAGTTCCAAGGGTCTTTTTGATCGAATTTCAACACTCTTATGAATAGAGTTTGTTATATTCTATTTCTCACAAATCGTTCACCAATAATCTCTTCTTCTTGATAAATCTGGCATATCTCAGACACTATCTCTCTTTAATAACATACACATATTTATCTGACACATATGTACCAACATTTTATGCCATAACTGATTTTCATCCACCCCACCCATGTAACAAGAGTTCTTCACTTCACTAACTTGGAAAAAAATCCCTCTTGTACATTGGCCTCTTGTAATTATATTTCATTCATTTTCACTTTTCAAAAAAAAATACATATTTTTTGAATATAATATTGTTTGCATCTTGACAAAGTTGTGACACACTAAGAAGGTTATGTTTTAGCACATCAACATATAGTGTTTTCTTGGATTTCAACTTTTCTTTTCTAATGATGGTCGATCCAACAACATAGATACATAGAGATTCATCATTTCCAAATGTCTCTATTCTTTCTTGGAAGTCTTTCATACTCATCAGTAGCATTATGTCTCCTATAATATGAGAGGAACACCCAATATCAATTATCTATGGAAATTATCCTTTTGTAGCTTTCAAAGCAATTTTGACAATGAGAGCTTTTTGTTCTTCCTCTTCATCCAAAACCTATTGTGATTCCTCCAATTTCCTAGCTATGTCAATGTGTTCTGGCTAGACAACCATGCACTCTTTCTTTTAGAACATATCAGACCTGTCAATTTTAATTTTTAAAATCGATGACTTATGAGGATTATTAAGAAACATTTTTTGCTATCATTACACACTAAAATAACCCTTAGCAAGATGTCCAGGATGATCACATCTTTCACAAATAGTTTCTAGTAGTTAGAACTTATTCTCAACATTCACACCAACATTCCTAGATATCTTCTGGAATTTCTTTAGATATTTTATATTTTTATAGGATTGACTCCCCCTCAATCCATGTATTTCAAAACATGTGGAATAGTTGTAATATTGCTGGTTGAAAAATCACATATTTTTTATTTATCCAAATCCACCACAATACCAGTTGTATCTATAGAATGATTATTTTCCTTGGATGATTCCATACTGACCAGATTTGTGAACATGCTTCTCAACAATATATTTACCAAAATTCTGTTAACCATTAACCGTCATATTTTTAATTGTAACTTTATTCTTCCTCTCAGATATCTATTCTGTCTTACCAGGATAAGAAGCAGTACAAATCTTTCTAGACTCAATATTATTAGATACTTTTGATTTTTAACTATTTCTAACTTTTACCAAATATGTATCCATTAAATAATTTCTCTTATTAGTACCCATTGCATCTTTATTTCTAACCATTGAAGGAATATTTTGTTAATCCTTGTTAGGTTCATTCTTTGCAGAACATTCACCAAATTCTGTAATAGAATTTTTGTACATTGGGTTTGTTTCCTCATCTTTTGATAGTTTATATTGGAAAAGTTCCAACTCATATTCTTTTTCTTTCAACTTTACTGACAAATGATCATTATGACTCTTTTCATTCTCAAGAGGGTTCTTCAAATCGTCCATCTATTTTTCCATGGTGAGTTTCTCATCAGGAAAACCTTCTTGATCTTTTGATGTGGAATTTTCATTTATCAAATTCTTCTTTTACTTCTCAAGCCTTCTGAACATTCTCAAACATTCCTTCTGCTATTCTTTTAATTATTTTTTATGTTGATATTCTTCTTCTTCAGTGCTACTGCTCTCATAATAGTCATTATTCTTTATTTCAAAAAAGGTACTCTCTCTAGCTTTCTCAAATTTTTTTTTTCAGATTCAGTCCCGCTATCATCATCATCTTCATCTTTTGATAAAAGGGTTATTCTTTTTGAATTGAAAAAACTTTTTGTCATTACCTCTACAATAATATCTATCTTTTCCACCCAATTTATTCCATGACCTTCTTGGTGTTATGTCTTCATCATCACTATCATCATTTTTTCTTTTTAGGGAAATTAACCACAATGTGGCCAACAACACCACATTAAAAACATTTAAAAGGAAGTTTTCCCTTGTATTTTATTGTCCATCTTTTATCATTTTTTGGAAAAAAGGATAAAATTTCTTCAAAATTTTGACATACACCATTTTTAGTGTCAGATTCACCATTACGTTGTTTGATATAAATTTTCATTGACTTCTCTTTCTTTTCAAACTCAAAAGATATTTCTCTATCGATTTTTTCTTTTATCTTCATAGTCTTCTCCCATATCATTTAATATGTTATATGACTACTACACAACTCATACATAGATAATGTTTCATGCTCTATATCTTGCAATGATGAAACTTTAGCATCAAATTTTCCAGGAAGAATTCTCAAGATCATCTCAAAAAATATAGAATCATTAAAATTTTCACAAAGACATCTGATTGTACTAACAATTTTATTTACCTTGGTAAAGAAGTCCCCAAAAGATTCAGATTGTCCCATTTTCAATTCATCGTACTTCAACTCCAAATTAGTAGTTTTTCCTTCTTCACTTTTTTATTTTCTTTATAGTTGATCTTAAAATTATCTCGGATTCCTTTGGCTGTTGAAACACATTTCACTCTTAATAATTAACTCTAAAAAGAGATAAGAGTAATGAATTTTTATCTCTTCCATCATTCTCAAGATTATTCTTATCGATAGGTGAAAGAGGAACCTTATCATTAAAAATAGGAAATCCATCAGTTGTAGTTTCAAAAACATTATATCCAAGAGACATAAGATAAGGTGTCATTCTATCCTTCCAAATGTGATAACTCTTTTCATGAAAAATCATAATCCCCTTACTGTTGAAACAATTTAGATTCTCCATCACAATTTCATTTCAAACACTACATCAAAGAATAAATAAAGGCATCCTTGCTCTGATACCAAAATGAAGTTCCAAGTTTGGATCCATGTGTCCCTGAGAGGGGGAGGGGGTGAATCAGTGATATGTTTTTCTTTTTAGGTTACATTATTTTTAAAACAACATTCACCTATTGTTAAAGAGTTTATTACCTAATAAATTTAGACAACCAAAATAACACAAGATTTACAAGCTTCACTACTCAACTATAGTAGCAACATACATGGTATGGTACAAAAATAATCAATCACCACACAATCCAAAAGAAAAAACTCCTTTGATGTGGAATACAATGGGTAGGATATACCCATACACTCATGTAGAATGTGGAAAATAATCCACAAGTATGTGTTCACCCTCTTAGCATAAATAGTGAATTACAGTATTTCAGTGCTTCCTTACAATTGATCAGGTGTATTCTTCGAAGTACAAATCATCACTTTATTACCCAGAAGTTTGTAAGATCTATATTTCACACAACCGAATACGTGTGAAGACCCCAAATATTTCTCAAATTGTTTTTATTTTTATTGCATGAAAATTTTATGCTAGGCATATAAGATTTGACTTTTGTCACGAAACACCCATTGAGTGCAACTTCAATCTTGTGTGAAACTCTCGTCTTGCACACAACTTCTCCTTATTCCGCGAAACTCAATTTCTTTAACACAATCTCCTTTTCAAAATATTTTTCTATGCCTCAGAGCTTCAGATTTATATATATGTCGATCATTGAAGAGGATAAGGATTCACCTATTATTTAAAGACCATTTGACCCCTGCACACAAAAACCCTGATCTGTCATGCAAGATCCTGACGCGTCGTGAAAAACCCCAAGTGACGTTGCCTTTGTTGCAGTCATTTCTTTTCCCCCAAATTCATCTTTCACGCACATTTGAAATCTTCTGCGCACTTCCGTACTTTTCCATTTTCCGATGTTTAGACCACGAATTATGCATGGCATGTAAAATCCCATTTTAAATCATCTTTGGCGCTCAAGTTTCTTTCGCGCGATCTGCTTCTTTCATGCTAATTATACAATCTTTCAAGAAACCTGCTCTTTCGTGCCAATTTGCCAATATTTTGCACAACCTCCTCTTTCTCTCCAACTCTTCAATATTTCATGGAACCTTAAATTACGAACTTCATGCCATTTCCAAAAACACCTTTCTTCACCTCCCAATTTTCAGGCCCTAAAATCTGGAAAACACTAGATAACAGCGCCACCTTAAACAATTCTTTTGCACCACCTATAGATTGTTTGTTCCGTTGTCATTTCACTCTTCACTGAATCCCATAACCATTCTTCAGCATTAATCATGAAGTCCACCATCATGATATGCAACCTTTGATTGTCCAGCTTTTTCATCATCATAATTTCAATGCGATTTACTGAAACATCACTATCTTCCAGTGGCATCATTCTTTCCAATCAAAACATCGTATAACTGGCATCACGTTTACTCCCTCTTTATTCCTAAGGATTACACCACATGTTCAAAAAACTTTTGAAATTTTTGAAATACAAATTATCAAGTCATCATCTGAGTTTATAGTACATTACAAAGTGATTTGATTTATCTTCTTTGATAACCAAAACCAACACTCGGTAACAAAAAAACTCTTCTTACTTCATTATCCATCCATCTTGGTCCCAATACAGCTATACCTCAACAAATATGTTATATACATAAGGTAAATTTTATTCTATATAATGAAATTCCATCATGATATACTCAATATGATTTTGACCTAGAGGCTGATTCCCTTGAGGATCACCCAGTTCACCATGTCGAGGAATCCATTGATGAAATCTCATAGGTATACAACTACACACCGAAAATGAAGAAGCATTAAAACAACAATATAATCATAGTTCAAACTAGAGAACCATATGAATAAACTATGATTAATATTATGAACTCAAAATAGGAGTAAAAAATCCAAATATTTCATGGTAACTTGAGTTTCATAATATAAAATGTTGGATATGGACTGGAAACAACCTACCAATCAAGTCATGATGAACCTACCTCTAGTATATCAACATCCAAAGTATGAGAACAACCTAATATTTGATACAAATGTTTTACCAACATGACCTAGATACCCTCTAAAACGGTTACCTAACTCAAACCATCACATACATAAAGGATGTTTCTGGCCACCTCGAGTAGGTAACTAGCACTTAGGAATCAATAATAACCAAAAGGTATGATATTTCCCTACCATAAGAACAAAATTTTATGGATATATATATATATATGATAAGAAGACAAATTGGAAGATTAAACAACTATATATGTCATAGTAAATTGGAAACAAGAAAATAAATATTACTCAAAAGCAACCAATAAATCTCCTAGATATAATTCCAATAGTAATAGAAAAAACCAATGATGTGAAATAAATTCATTAGGTGATAAGAAAGAAATCTCCCTCTATCTCTCCAGTAGCTACCCAACTAACCAAATAGAAACATCATCTCCAATCTATGGTGCCTTACCTTTCCCTACATCAAAGGACATACAAAGGTCTATACCACACCGAAGTGGTGAATATGGTGTGAGCTAAAAAATGATATGTAGGATCCTGCCCTGGGTATATATTTAATTTTTATTTATAATAATCAATACATGATCAAAATTAATGAATAAAAGGCATGATAAATAGTTAAATAATGTTTATATCAAAATCATGGTAAAAAACCAAATTTCCCAATATTATGCATTTAAAATTAAAAGTAGTATAAAAGTATACCACATAGAATAATCTTTTCAATCTAAAGAATGATTCACATATCATATCAAATAAATGGTTGTCAAATCTAAGAGTAAATGCTAAAAGCTTGGATACCATCATGCAAAGGATGAAAATAGGCCAGGATTGCTTGGAAAATCATACTCAATCATTGATAATCATGAACATCCTATCTCAATACATATACAGTGAATCTAGAGTTAAAATTAACACCCTTGGATGTAATCCTCCAACAGTGTCTAACATGTCTTAAGAACAATAGGATGACGATGAAAATGAACACCCAATGAGTGACCCCACCAAAACACGAGTGCGGCCTATTACTACACCTCTGCCTTATGTACACAAGGATTCCCATGTGTTCTATTTTCCTAACCATTTCATCAAAACATTTTCATCAAATGCATGATTTAAAACCATTTTAAAAATACATTTCCTAATCATTTAAAAATTACACATCTTTTAAAATAATAAGGCGATAACAATATATTTTCAAAAAGCCATTCCACAAACACAAATATATAAATCAATCATGAAATTAATTTTTGAAACAATTTATAAAAAACCCGAGAAGTAAAATTTATCCAACATAGGACTAATATGGACCCACCTAAATTAAACTCCAGACGCACATTCCCACAATTGGTTTCTCCAACTAGACAGGAAGATAAGATCAACAACAGAGTCCCTATGATTAAATCCCATGTATTATAGTCATGTACCACAAAAGCATGATAATAGAAATAGTATGTCATTAATGAACACAAATAACACTCACCCACCACAATAAAAACATTAGATGGTCATCCCTTCGAATAATATCACACAATATATCTATAAGAAGTAAAATAAAAAGATCAATTAATTATAGAACATATCACTATGACATTACTATGATCAAGGGAAATGAAAAAACATGAGGATAACCTTCCCAAAGAGATGCAACATACAAAAATTGATGATAAATTGAAGAAGAAAGAGATCTGGAAAGAGTGGAGGTCCCCAAATTCACCTAATATATCTCGTAGGTCAAGAGAAAATAGGTTACTTCTGAAAAAGTATTAAAATTATCCATTTTGTGCTTTATAAAATGCGTACCCAAATAACTAAATAGCTTGTAAACCTCTATTGTCTTATAATTCCCAATTAAAACATTATTTCTAAAAACATGTACTCATTGGTTGAAATGTTGATATAGAGCATTTATTCAAGAGTTAAATTTTCATAACATGTATGTTTTTCACGCTCTAAACCCAACTAAAGACATTCTCTATGATCCTAGGACATGATATGTTAATGGATTATGTCATGTAATTATCATGCAGATGAGAAAAAATAATTTGTATCATAAATAAAAAACCCAACACCTGTATTTCAAAAAATTGGGGGTGTCACGACCTGTCCCCTGAGGCCCGTGCCGTGACTACCCCAAGCACACCGTCTATATTCTAGGGGATGGAAACTAGTACCAAAGGTGTAAATACATGATATGGGAAGGTATTTCCTTTATAACATGAAAATGCACAGAATAGGGTATCAACTAGATACAAAACACTAAATAAAACAGTACACAAAAGGAGTGTTGAAAAGAAAAAAGTGGAAGGAAACAATAGCCAATATGTAAAGTACCAAGAAACTGAAAGTACAAGTAATGGGAAAAGGGAAAATTTCTTCTGGATCATCCACCGAGAAATCCCACTTGAATGGTATGTATAGATAGCCTCCATAGCAGTCTATGTTTTTCTATCTCCTTCATGTATCATCACATTATCTGGTCAACCTCCGAGTACCAACCAGTCCCGGTACACTCAACCTCAGTCAGCGATGTCTGTCATCTACATCCATCAAAATGATGTACAGGCATAGCCCGTGAAGGGTTGAGTATAATGATACTCAGTAGGGACCCCGAGACCCTCAAGGTCTCACAAATACAACAAGGATAAACTAAAAAGTATGAAATCAACAAGTAACCCTACTTAGGCATATTCCCATACATATACATAAGTTATCAAGTAATCCATCCCAATCATGAGGAAAAAATAAAAGTAACTAACTTATCTCAAACCAGGATTTTATTCATGGGGTAGTATCAAATTAAATCCCCAGTCACATTTTTAAAACCTCGGCTACTAGAGAAGTCCTCCTCTATCGAGTACAGTGGGCATGTCGCGACACCAAGGAACTTCCCACAATCCTTGGACATCAGAGGTACTCCTCGAGTTGAGTATCGTGGGTCTATCGCGTGACCAAGGCACTCCGCATAGTGGGTCTTTCGTGTCCCCAAGGCACTCCCCCTCGTATCCTGCTGAGGTACTACTCCTATCGAGTACCATGGGTCTGCTATGACACCAAGGCACTCACCACTATGGGTCTGTCGTGACACCAAGGCACTCCTCACTGGGATAGTAAAGTCACAATGAGTTGAATTGGTCAACAGTCATCAGGTCTCAGCCAGCTACTAGGTCTCTGGACTATGGTCACTCATCTCCATGAGGATCTGCCCAATGAGCTATATGTCGATACACCAACTATCACTAAGTCCAATGTAGAAGTATCTCAATGGTACACCACTTCATAGAAGTCTCAACGCAAGAGATGACACGTCCATCAGACACACAGTCTATGAGTTATTATACTTTTAGTCCTGGGGCCCAATTGGATTCTTTCATGATCCAACTGGAACATATCTCAACATTATCCTGAAATTCAGTGGAGTATACTCAAAAGGGATGTCATGCTCGAAGAATACCAGTGCCACTGATGGTTCGTCAAACGGTCATCTAGTGCAGATGATATGGCCAAAGAAAGTAAAGGGTTGGTTTTGGGACCAGTTCATGTCCGACCATATTGGACCAACCAGGTCTGACCCCATCTGGGCCGACTCGGTCTGGGTCGACACAATTAGACCTGTTGAGCTTGGCCTAGCCCATTGGGTGGGCTAGCCTGTTAGGTTTTGTCCCAGCCGGGGCTCGGGGCCGGTTCGGCTGGTGGCGGTGCAGGACCCCATGATGTAGTGTAGAATACGAAGGCCGCATATAGCATGACCATTGTCTTCGCTGCCATTTTTACCTCATTTCTTTGTCATGATTCTAAATAATAACACAAAATAGATAGACGGAGGGAGTCGGGCCATGTTAGTTTTTCCCGCACCCTCCGCTACTAGGGTGATAACAATTGGTTCATCAAGGTTAGAGAATGCTGAACAACAACTCACCCATCAAAGGAAACATATCCCCGTTCTTCATTTTGAAAGAAAAGAAGAACACGACACTTAAAAGAAAAAAACCCCTACCTTGATCGTTGGTCATCGACGGAGTCACGGGGAAGAAGATGGAGGAGATCATTGTTTGTCGCATCAGCCGCACACTTTCAATCCTGAGCCCGTGCGTCAGTTCGTTGATGAAGATGAGGTGGGATGTCAGTCATTGAAGACGTCCCTTGTCGGTTGCCTCCAAGGAAGAAGAAGAAGATGCTCCATGTCTGTGTTATTCATTGGAAAAACACATTCTTCGTTCTTTTTTGGTAGATGGGGTTCTTCATTGGAGAATTCTAATTGTCCCAAGCTCTCCTCCCTCCTATATTCCACCCAAATTCCAAAAGTGAATAGACAACCCCTCCAAATAATATATTTTATATTATTTTAGATTTTTAGGTTTAAAATTAAAATTGTATCATTTAACTAAAAGAGATGGCTCAATTAATTAATTGGGATGATTTGGCATCATAAATTATGTGTTGTTTCAAATAATAAAGGGGAGGTGGTGGCACCATAAATGGTATAGGAGGTAAAGGGGATCCCCCTCATTAAAGAGGGGAGTTGAAAGATTTTCCTCTTCTCCCATTAATAGGGGTTTGGGGGTCCCCACCCCCATTATATAAATTGAGAGGTTATGTGGTCTCGGGTGGTCCCCACAAAATTAACCCCACATGGGAGGTTGGGGCATGGTGGTCCCCACAACTATAACATCTCATGGTAGGTTAATGCATGGTGGTCCCCACTTCTATCCTTCATAAGGATGTTATAGATCTAGAGGGACCCATCTCTAAACACCCACTTGGCAGCTCAAATAAAAATAAAGTGAAGCTCATTTAATTTTATTATTTTACATGAAAACCCAAAAACTAACTTTTATTCTCAACCCACTACCTTCAAAGTTAAAGCCTCTTTAAGAGAATATTGGTGCTCCAAGTTCAACAGTGTTCTCAGATTTCAATTCCGAGCACATGTTTAAGTGTTATAAAAACCCACTCGTACGTTTATTTGAATGTACCCGAACAAAACATCAGAAATTGATTCCGGGAAAACCGGGCCTCAGAATCATGCACCATCAATTATCGTGGACTTATAAAATTCCCAGAGATTTAAGAAGAAAATATCGATGGAATTTATAGGTATTTACATTCTCCCCACCTCAGGGCTTTAATTCCCTAAAAGCTACAACATGAACTAAGGGAACAGGTGGGGGTACTGAGCACGTATCTGAGCCTATTTCTCCCATGTTCTCTCCTGGATGTTCCCATGCTTCCAACGAATGCACACCAAAGTTTGACTGTCCACATAGGACCTACTCCTATCAATCCCCAATCTGCACTGGAACCTCCTTGATAGTCACCCCATCACCGATGTCCATCTCTACAAGGTTGATGATATGAGAGGGGTCGTGCATTTATCTCCTTAGCTAAGATACATGGAAGACTTCGTACAATCGGTGTAACTGAGGTGGAAGATCAATGCAGTAAGACACCTCACCATCTCTACAGAAGACCTAGAAATGTCAGATGAACCTTGGAGATAACTAGTAGCCTCAGCTAAATCTCTGTAGACCTCATCATGGTGAGACCCATAGAAAGATGTGGTATCCATCCTCGAACTCTAGAGGTATTCGTTTCCTGTCAGCATACAACTTACTTCTGCTATGTGCAGTCTTCATTAGCTTCTGGATGATCTGCAGCTTCTGTTTGGTAGCTCATTCCATCTCTGGTCCCACTAGTGCTGACTCCCCAGTGTCAATCCATCACATGGGTGATCTGTATTGTTGTTCGTATAACACCTCAAAATGTGTCATCCCTATGGTGGAGTGAAAGATATAGTTGTATGAAAACTCCACCAAAGGTAACTGATCCTCCCAGCTGTAACTGAAGTTGAGGACACAAGCACATAGAATGTCCTTGAGGGTTTGAATGGTCCGCTCATTCTGGCAATCCTTATGAGGATGGAAGGTGGGGCTCAGATAAAGATGCATCCCAAAAGCCAACTACAACCCCTTCCATAGTCGGGATGTAAACCGTGTGTCACGATCGGAGAATTATATGAAGGTACTCCATGTATCCAGACAATATCCTTCACATAGAGGCATCCCAAGAACTCTACTAATCCCTGCTCCCTGATTTTTAGGAAGTGGGCCGACTTGGTGGGTCAATCAATGATCACCCAAATCGAGTCGTGACCCCTGGATGTACGTGGATGTCCTATCACTATGTCCATGGATCTCCCATCCCACTTCCACTCTGGGACCTCTAAATGCTGAACAAATCCTTCTGGTACCTTGTGCCCCACCTTCACTTGATGACAAGTGAGGCATTGAGAGAAAAACTCTACTAATGTCTTCACCATACCTGGCCACCAGTGCTGTCATCGAAGGTCCTGATATATCTACTCCACTCCTGGATGTACCGCTAATGGGGATGTGTAGAAATACCACAACACTTCCTCCTGGAATGAAAATGGTACCATATTACATCCTCTAAAGAGGATGATGTGCTCCCCACCTTTAGAAAATCCATCAGGTGCCTGCCCTGTGGATATCTAAGCATGTCGTGTCCCGTAGTCAGTGTCCCCATGTGGTGCCTCCCTGACTCACTGAAGAAGTGGGGGAGTGATTATAAGGGGTTGAAGGAAAGCTTCTCCATCTCTATCCACAAAGGATGTCTGCAAAGCGGCCAGCTGCTCTGTCGCCTCACATTGTAGCTATATATTAGATCTCTTACTGAGTGCATCTGCTACATCATTCCTCTTTCCAGGAGTATAGACTATCTCAAAGTCATAGTCTGGGAGGAACTCAATACATCACTGCTATCTCATGATCATGACCTTTTGAGAGAAGATATACCTAAGACTCTTGTGATCATAGTACATGGTAAAATGTTCACCCATCAGATAGTGTCACCAAACTTTCAAGGCGAAGACTAATGCTGCTATATCCATGTTGTGTGTAGCATAGTTCTTGTAACAACCCAAAGTTTCATTAATTGAAATCCCACTTGATCTAATTAATTGTCTCTTTATATTTATATAAATGTCAACTTCTATGGTTTTATGTTAATAATTTTGACCGTTTCCAATATATCCGTTGAAGAGTGATCACATGATTAGTATAAATATATGACTTTTACAAATCCAATTTACTCAGACAAAGGAAGCGATGACCTCATCCAGTAGAATTTCCCCATACGAAGCCCATTTGTCAGATCTTGGAAAAGAGGTGGCGTCTTTGGGCTTTTCCCTTGACCAATCCCAAGCTGAGCTTCATCATTTAAAGCTCGAATGTGACCGTCTATAGGAAAAGTGGAAGTTGATTGAAATTACCACTCAAGCGATGATATCCGAGCCACCCCAAGAGTCTGTCACCATCGAACACCTTACCCTTAGGTCTTATGCAGCTGTTTTAAGGGATTACGTAACAAATAAGTTGTACTATGTTCTTGTACATTATTTTTTGTATATAATAATTAATACAGTTTCTAGTCATTTTTGATACATTGTAAATAGTTTTTAAAGTAAAAATGGTGTTTTTTGTTATTATTTAATAAAGAAATATACTTTATTAAATTAAGGGATTTATTGAATTAAATAATATTTTAATAAATTAATAATATTATTATTAAATTAATTTTTATTAAATATAAATGATCTTATAATTTTATGAATGCAATTAAACTTTTTTTATGGTTTGAAAGCCATTTCTGTCCAAACCCGTGAATTTTCGATAAACATCGGTTTTTATTTTAAAAGTGAAAATTAACTTATTTAGAAAAATATTTAGATAAAATAAATGTTATTTCTAGAATCAGGGTGTATAAATTATCCAACGGTGAATTTATCATAATTTTCTAAGACAGTCAATTTTTTGGGTAAAAATTAAATACCGTTTAAATATATAATGTGTTTTATGACATCATAATGACCCAAACATGATGTAATAAAAAACTATAATCTTTATTTTGGTCCAATATATGTTTTACCATTAAAATAATGTGATTTTGGGTTTTTTTGACTTACTTTTCGAATCATTAATTTACTCATCAAGACATATTCAACACCTTGGTTTTTTAAATTAATTTCCATGGGAGTGTGACTCACCTCCACATAAGCAACCCTAATATTTTAAAATATTCATACTTTGGAATTATAAAATATTGGTTTCCTATTCACTTTTCCAATAACCATGGTAAAAAACCATGGGATGTTTTGTGGTTTGGATTAATTTAATATAAGGGGACCCAAACCTAAATAATAAAGAATTCCCTCACCTTTCCTATATAATCCCACCCAAGCTCCCACTTCCTCCTACCTCAATGCCCTTGGAGTTCGTCCAACCTCTACCCTAATATCTCTATAATCCTTACAAGGTGCCCCAATCTCCCAAGAATCCTCTCACAAGCCTCCATCTATCCTTTGGAAGCACACTTCCAAGTATGGGTTTTTTCTTCCTTTCTCATTTTTTTCCAATTTTCCTTAAGTTGTTTTGCCCTTTTAATTTAAATTATGAATGTTGGGGTATTTTTCCTCATCTCCCTCATACAGACTTGTTTATCATTGAATGATGGCGACCCTTTCTCTCTCATTAAAAATCCTCCCATGTACACCCATTACTATTCCGAAATTCCGAAAGGAACTTCTCTCTCCTCTTTTACATTCACGCAATACTTTTGTAACGTGAATCTAACTTCCATTACAATTGTTGGGACATGTATATATATAAACTACTTACTATCCATTACATGTAAATATTATGAGGAACCCCTTTCTCTATCATCAACCATTTTTATGAATTCTAATGTCATGCTGTTATGCTGCCGAAATCGCACCGATTTTCTAAGCCAATGTCATTGTGTAGTGAATACCATGCTCATTTATCCATCAAGGGTATTCACCTTAATGCACATTTACTTATTGATTGTAATGTTTCATGTATGAAATTCCATATTCCTTTATCATGGAATATATGATTATGTTTTATGAATCCATGTTTTAAGATCCATGTGGGACACTTATGCATGAAATGAAATGTTTAAGAAGGGTGTGCCCATATAGCGCTCTAATGAATTGGGTAAAGTATAGTATCATGATACATCATGTGAAATGAGTGTTGAATCATTATAATTTAATTCAAATAAGTTTTTACTCATGATTCATGTGCGATGAGGATTTACTCATGCTTTATGTGCAATGACCCTTGGCTCATGCTAATTCCATGTTAAGTGTTGTTTCCACATTTCGATGTTATGATTATCATGATTTATCAGGACTTTATGTTCATGTTTTTATTATGATGTATTTATATGACTATTTTCTAACATGTATTGTACTTCTCTTGTTATTCCATGTGTACTCCATTACTAGTCTTTATAGCTCACCCATTTCTTGTGCATGTCCTCATGTTATCCCATGTAATGATAAGTACGAAGGAATGTAGTGGTCATGTAAAGGATGTTTTCAATAAAGATGTTGTATTTCATGTTATAAGTTGTTATGTAATTATCCTAAGCCCCAAAGACACTAAACCTCTCTATCTTATTTGTTGTATCAAATGAAGTTTTATGTAATAAATCATGATTAAGTTGTAATAAAAAGCGGGGTTGTCATAGCTTGTATCAAAGGATTGGTTTAGTTATTTTTCGGATTTGGAAACCCTAGTAAAGCCTTAGATACAATACTACGTACAATAAAAATTTCCCTACGTTTTGGTGAGTATTGAGTAAGTGGGTTATCAAGAAAATACATCCCTATCTGGATACGAGCAGGTAGAGGCGGCTCTGGCACATATGTATCATAGGGGTAAAACCCGAAAAAACCGCTTTGGGCTAGACTCAAACGGGAATTGGTGCACAACAACGGGTCTTGCTTCACTCTTGGTTACGACACTCCCGGGGGATATGCTTTGGTAAATTCTCAAGCTTAGTATGAACCCTTATTAAGGGAATTAAAAAAATGCACCTAAGAATATATGTTAGAATGTAGATCATGAAAAGAATAGATTGAAGCATATAGACTCATGAGTTAAGTAAATAAAAGTTTATTTATAAGTCATCAAATTTTGTCTTTGGATTACCCTTTATGTATTACTGCTAACTTTCCTTTTCGTCCAGCCAATGGACAGTAATAGGAGGACTCGTGCTAACAACCGTTGTGAAGATCAGTGTGATGACTGTATTAATGAGATTCCAAATCCAATGGGAGCGGGAATCATGAACTTTTTCACACTTCACTCTAAGCTAACTCATGTTTTGAATAGAAACACGGGTAAAGAGGAATGTTCAACCACCCCTAAGAAATAACAAGTCACTATCGAGAGCTTCATGAGACAAAGGCCTCCTACATTTAGTGGATCATCTGATCCCACAATCGCGGAACAATGGATCAACTCCATTGAAAAGATCTTCTCCATCCTTCAATGTTCTGAACACGAGAAGGTTCTCCTGGTGACTTATCATATGGAAGGTGAAGCTGATCAATGGTGGATATTGATCAAAAATATGAAGCCTGAGGAGGAGATCAAGGCATTGGAATGGAAGGATTTCCAGAAGATGTTTTTGGATAAATAGTTTCTGCGCACCCTCCTGATTAAGATAGAATGGGACTTCCTTTCCCTCAAGCAAAAGGATGAATAATCTATTGGAGCGTACGAGGAAAACATCACAAGTCTTTCCTGATACACTTTCGACTTTGTCGTTACCCCTGAATGCAAGGTTGACCGCTTCTTTGGTGGGATGAACCCCAACTTGTGGAAATAATTAGAGATCCATTACTTCAACAACTATGAGAAAATTGTCCGATGTGCCCTCAAGGTCGAAATGGAGATCCAGGAATCATAGGGGTATCATGGGGACAAGAAGTGTAAGGTGGACTTCAATCCTGGTGGTCCGATGGATAAATCCAATGGTTCTATAAAGATATAACACCCCACTTGCCAAAAGTGCAGAAAGAAGCACCCTTGAAATTGCCTTAAGGGGATGAGGAAATGCTTCAGGTGTGGAAGGGAAGGGCACATAACTGTTAACTGTCGGCAAGAAAGACTAGTGGCTGCGACAGAGGAGAGGAACACTCTGTTCGAACCTCAATGCATTGTTAAATGCTACAAATGCAAAGAACCGAGTCATTTTTCAAATATGTTCCCTAATCCAAGGGTTTTTGGAGACAACCAACAACCACTAAGGCAGCAAGGAAGAGATTTTTCCATCACTTCTGCCGAAGTGAACCCCGAAAACGAAGTGGTGATAGTTACGCTAGTTATTAATTCAAGAATAGTGAACGTACTTTTTGATTTAGGTTCTAAAAATTCTTTTATATCTCAAATTTTTAGTAGAAAAATCCCAACACCACCACAAATCATGGATGTGAAGATGTTGGTGTGTACGGGAAATGGGGAAATCATTGCATCCCATGAGTATAAGTCCTCCCTTGTTATAGTCTGTGGATTGAATTTCTCAGTGAACCTCATCATACTCCCTCTGGTGGAATTTGATGCAATTCTTGGCATGGATTGGCTTTCCTTATATAGAGCCATCATAAATTGTCGAGAGAGGGAAATCACACTCTATATGGAGAATCGATCCCCGATTCATTACAAGTGTCAGGAAGAAGATGAATCTCCTTTAGCTCCATCATCTCAAGCATGGATATTACTGCCTTTTTAGCATTCATATCTAGATCAGATGATTGAGTCCAAGGAAGAAACCATCCTTGAAGAAATTTCTATTGTGAGGGAATTCGCTGAAGTGTTTCCCGAGGAACTGCCTGGTCTTCCTCCAAGAAGAGATGTTGAGTTCTCAATTGAACTTATACCTAGGGCACTACCGATTTCCAAGACACCATATAGAATGGATGTTTTTGAGCTTGAAGAGATGAAGAAAAAACTAAAAGATAATCTGGATAAAAGGATTATATGCCCAAGTGCTTCACCATGGGGTGCACCAGTCCTTTTCATCAAGAAGAAGTATGGGTCAATGTGGCTTTGCATTGATTATCGTGAACATAACAAAATCATGATAAAGAACAAGTATCCTCTCCCACGAATTGATGACTTGTTCGATTAGCTACGTGGAGCACAATACTTCTCCAAGGTAGATTTGCGGTCGGGATATTATCAAGTAATGGTGAAGAAGGAAGATGTCCCCAAGACTGCTTTTCGTTCAACATACAGGCACTATGAATTCATAGTAATTCCTTTCGGACTCACCAATGCTCCATAAATATTCATGGACTTGATGAATTGAGTCTTCAGAGATTACCTAGACAAATTTGTGGTAGTCTTTATAGATGATATTCTAATTTACTCCAAAACCAAGGAGGATCACGAGGAGAATTTAAGAACTGTACTAGAGACATTGGGCAAAGATAAGATCTATGAAAAGTACAACAAGTGTGTGTTATTGTTGAAGGAGGTCTCATTCTTGGGCCATATCATCAGAAGAAATGGGATATCTGTAGACCCCTCTAAAATAGATGCAATTGAGGGATGGACAAGGCCAACATCAGTAATGGATATATGTAGCTTCTTGGGGTTAGCTTGATATTATCAATGATTTTTGAGGTATTTCCCATGATTGTCCATCCCTCCTACCAAGCTAACTCGGAAGGGAGTAAATTTTTCTTGGAGTGATGAATGCGAAGAAAGCATCAAGGAGTTGAAAAGGAGGCTTGTCACGGCTCCCATGATCACTTTAACCATATGTGGGAAACTTTTTGTGGTATTTAGTGATTCTTAAAAGAAGGGATTAGGTTGTGTGCTGAGGCAGAATGATAAAGTGATATCATATACCTCAAGGCAGTTGAAAATCCATGAGCAAAACTATTCAATGTGTGATCTGGAGTTGGCAGCGGTGATCTTTGCCTTGAAAATCTGGCGGAATTATCTCTATGGGGATAAATGTGAGATATATACTGACCATAAGAGTCTTAAATATATATTCACATAGAATGAGCTTAATATGAGCCAGAGAATATGGATAGAGATCATCAAGGATTTTGACTGTTCAATACATTACCACCCTGGGAAAGCGAACGAGGTGGAAGATGCCCTATGTAGAAAGGATCCATTGATTCTATCAATGATGAGATTTGAGAAGGATCCAATCTTCTTAGACTTGATGAAGATAGACATGGGAATCATAGATTTGGGAACATCATCAATCCTTTCACAAATGATTGCTCAACTGTCTTTTTTAGAATGAATAAAGGATGCTCAAAAGGATGAAGTGGGAATTCAAGAAAATTGAGAGCTATCGAAAAAGGTAAATCCTCAGAGTTTAATGTTAATAAAGAAGGAATTTTGCAGTTTTGGAAAAGACTATGTGTTCCTTCATGTCCAGAGTTGAAGAATGAACTTTTGGATGATGCAGAAAGTTCAAATTTCTCTTTACACCCAGGGATCACAATGATGTATCGAGATCGTCGAGAAAACATTTGGTGGGATAATATGAAGAAGTAGATTGCTGAATATACATCAAAGTGCCTGGTGTGTCAGCAAGTGAAGGCAGAAAGGAAGAAGTATAAGGGGATGATGCAACTATTTCCCATACCAGAATAGAAATGGGAAAACATCACCGTGGACTTTGTCACCGGACATCCGAGGAAATCCAAAGGCAACAATGCAAAATGGGTTTTTGTGGATCATCTTACAAAGACTGCAGACTTCATTACCATTTAGGAGGATTTCTCTTTGGATCAACTGGCACAGATATATATAAGGGAAGTGGTAAGGTTGCATGGAGTACCACTATCAATTGTTTCTGATCGAGATCCAAGATTCACCGCTTAGTATTGGAAGAGTCTTCAACATCCTCTAAATATTGAACTAAACTTTAGTATGGCCTATCATCCTAAAAATGATGGCCAATCTGAGCTGACTATCCAAAAACTTGAGGATACGTTGAGAGTGTGATCAATGGACATTAAAGGAGGATGGGATCAATATCTTCCTATGGTTGAGTTCTCTTATAATAGTCGTTTCCACTCGAGCATCCAAATGGCACCATATGAAGCCCTTATGGGAAAAGTTACAGAACACCAGCATGTTGGGATGAGGTCAGTGAACGTAAGCTGCTTGGACTAGAAATGGTCGAGGAAATGGTGGAGGAGGTGAAAACAATTCATCAGCATATCAAGGCAGCCCAAAGTGGACAGAAGAGTTATGCAGATAATCATCAACAAGACCTTCAATTTAAAGTTGGAGACATGGTTTTTCTATCCATATCTCCATGGAAGACGGTCATGAGGTTTTGAATGAAAGGGACGTTAATTCCAAGGAACATCGGCCCCTTTGAGATTCATGATCGTGTCAGGGCTGTGGCCTATGGACTATCACTTCTGCCTACTATGGCCAAAGTACATGATGTATTTTAGGTATCCCTATTAAAGAAGTACATAACGAACCCTTCACATGTACTCTCTTCTGAGGTGGTACAATTGGAAGACGATATTTCTTATGAGGAGCAGCCATAGAAGATCTTAGATCGTAAAGAAAAAGTTCTACAAATTAAGACAATGCCCCTCGTCAAGTTGTTGTGGAGAAACCACATGTTTGAAGAAGAGACTTGGGAATCAGAGGATATGATGAAGCTGAGTTACCCACATTTGTTTTAGTGTGGGAAAAGGAAAATTTCGAGGGAGAAATTTCTTAAGGGGGGAATATTGTAACGACCCAAAGTTTCGTTAATGGAATTCCCTCTTTATCTAATTAAATGCCTCTTTATGATTATATATAATGTCCAATTATTTGGTTTTATGTTAAGAATTTGGACTGTTTCTAATATAGCCATTGAACAGTGATCACATGATTAGTATAAATATAGAACTTTAACAAATCCTATTTACCTAGACAAAGGATGCGATGGACTCATCCAAAAAAATTGCCCCATACGAAGCCCATTTGTCAGAGCTCGGAAAACAGGTGGTGTCTTTGTGCCTTGCCCTTGGCCAAGCCCAAGATGAACTTCATCATGTCAAGCTCGAACATGACCATCTATGGGAAAAGTGGAAGTTGATTTAAATTACCACTCTAGCGATGTTATCCGAGCCACCCAAAGAGTCTGTCACCATCGCACACCTTACCCTTAGGTCTTATGCGGCTATTTTAATGGGTTATGTAACAAATAAGTAGTACAATGTTCATGTACATTATTTTTTGTATATAATAATGAATATAATTTCAAGTCATTTTTAATACATTGTAAATAATTTATACAGTACAAATGATGTTTTTAGTTATTATTTAATAAAGAAATCTATTTTATTAAATTAAGGGATTTTTTGAATTAAATAATATTTTAATAAAATAATAATAATATTATTAAAATAATTTTTATTAAATATAAATGATCTTATTATTTATGAATGCAATTAAATTTTTTTAAGGTTTGAAAGTAATTTCTGTCAAAACCCGTGAATTTTCGATAAATATAGTTTTTTATTCTAAAATTGAAAATTAACTTATATATAAAATTATTTAGATAAAATAAATTTCATTTATAGAATCAGGACGTCAAAATTATCCAATGGTGATTTTTTCATAATTTTTTGAGACAGTCAAATATTTGGGTAAAAATTAAATACCGTTAAAATATATAATGTGTTTTATGACATCATAAAGACCCAATAGTGATGTAATAAAAGACTATAATCTTTTTGATCGGCCAATATATGTTTTACCATTAAAATAATGTATTTTTGGGTTTGTTTGACTTACTTTTCAAAGCATTAATGGACCCCTCAAGACATATTCAACAACATGCCTTTTTAAATTAATTTCCATGGGAGTGTGACTCACCTCCACATAAGCAACCCTAATATTTTAATAATTTTAGACATTGGACTTATAAAATATTTTTTTCCTCTTCCCTTTTCCAAAAACCAAGGGTAATAACCATGGGATGGTTTGTGGTTTGGATTAATTTAATGTAAGGGGACCCAAACCTAAATAATAAAGAATTTCGTCACCTTTCCTATATAAACCCACCCAAGCTCCCACTTCCTCCTCACTCAAATCCCTTGGAGTTCTTCCAAACTATGACCTACTCTTTCTATAATCCTTCTAATGTTCTCCAAGCTCCCAAAAATCCTCTCACAAGCCTCTCTATAGCCTTTGGAATCACACTTCCAAGTAAAGGTTTTTTCTTCCTTTCTCATATTTTGTCCAATTTTCATTAAGTTATTTTGCCCTTTTAATTTCAATTATGAATGTTGGGGTATGGTTTCTCACCTCCCTCATACTTAGATATTTATGTTTGAATGATGCGAGACCCTTTCTCTCTCATTTAATGCCTCCCATGTACACCCATTACGATGCTGAAATTCCGAAAGGAACTTCTCTCTCCTCTTTTACATTCAAGAAATACTTTTGTATCATGAATCTATATTTCATTAAAATTGTTGGTAAATGTATCTATATAACCTCCTTACTATCCATTACATGTAAATATTATGAGGAACGCATTTCTCTCTCATCAACCATTTTTATGAATTCTTATGTCACGCCGTTACGCTGCCGAAATCGCACCGATTTTCTAATCCAATGTCATTGTGTAGTGAATACCATGCCCATTTATCCATCAAGGGTATTCACATTTATAAAAATTAAATTATTGATTGTAATGTTTCATTTATGAATTCCACATTCCTTTATCATGGAATAAATTATTATGTTTTATGAATCGATGTTTTATGATCCATGTGGCACACTTATGCATGAAATGAAATGTTTAAGAAGGGTGCGCCCTTATAGCGCTCAAATGAATTGGGTAAAGTATAGTATCATGATACGTCATGTGCAATGAGTGTTGACTCATACTAATTCAAGTGCACTGATGGTTTACTTGTGCTTCTTGTGCAATGAGGATTTACTCATACTCTTTGTGCAATGAGCCTTGGCTCATGATAATTTCTTGTTAAGTGTTGTTGCCACATTTCCATGTTATGATTATCATGCTTTATCATGACTTTATGTTCATGTTTTTCTTATGCCCTATTGATATGACTATTGTCTAACATGTATTGCACTCCTCATTTTCTTCCATGTGTACTCCCTTACTGGGCTTTATAGGTCACCCTTTTCTTATGCATGTCCTCGGGTTATCCCATGAAATGCTAAGTACGAAGGAATGTAGTGGTCATGTAAAGGATGTCTTCAATAATGAAGTTGTATTTAATATTTTAAGTTTTGATGTAATGTTCATAAGCCCCAAAGACACTAAACCTCTCGATCTTCTTTGTTGTATGAAATGACGTTTTATGTAATAAATCATGTTTATGTTGTAATAAAAAGCAGGGTTGTCATAGTTATGCTCATGTTGTCTCAGCTCTCGAGAACTATACGCGATCACTACTCGCTCCTGCATCTGGACACAACTGAGTTCGGTCCCTGATGTGTCGTAGTAGACTACATACACTACTACTTCCTATGGAAGCCCCAAGATGGGGGTACCAGTCAGCCTCTTCCACTACTCCTAAAAGATCTACTGGAATCTCTCCGACCACATGAAGGGTTACCCCTTCTTCATCAAGGCTAATAGTGGTGCTATAAATATGGATAATTCTGGAATGATCTTTCGGTAGTAACCAGCCAAACCTAGGAAACTCATCACCTCCATCACACTCCCGGGTGGCTCACAAGAAAGTACCACCACAATCTTCCCTTGTTACACTGCAACTCCAGCCTCCGAGATGACGTGTTTGAATAAGTGAAACTCTTGGATCCAAAATTGCCACTTGAAGATCATACCATAATGCTGGTGCTCTCAGAGTGGGTCCAATACTACCTAAAAATGGTACGAATTCTCCTCCTAAGTAGTCGAGTAGATCGTAATGTCATTGATGAAGAATATTACAAAGCAATACATGTAAGGCTGGAAAATACTTCCCATTAGTCACATGAGAATTTCTAGAGTGTTGGTTACTCCAAAAGGCATAACCAAGAACCCATAGTGGTCATACCAACATCTGAAATCCTTCTTCTGCAAATCCTCATCTTGAACTCTGAGATGGTTATAGTCAGATCTGCAGTATATCTTCAAGAACCACCTTGCTCCCTTCAACTGATCCAAGAGGTCATAAATCCTCGAGAGTTGGTACTTGCTCTTCATGGTCACCTGGATCCAGCGACGTTAGTCGACACAAAGTCTCAAGCTCCCATCTGACTTCTTAGCCAATAGAATCGAGGATACCTAGGGAGAAACACTAGTCCAGATGAATCCCTTCTTCTCCAAGTCCTCTAGCTGTACCCACAGCTCGCAATTCTTCGTGGGAGCAATCTGATACGCTGTTGTAGATATCAGTTTTTTCCTAGGGTACATGTCAATATTGAAGTCCACCACTCTATCAGGAGTTTGTCTTGGAACATCTTCAAGGAAAACATACGTGTACTGGTCCACCACTAAAGGATAGCTTGAACTCTCCCAATCAACTGTTAGGAGGGTAAGGCATTCCAACTGATTAGTGATCGACTGCGCCCTCCTCCGAGAAATTATGTACTATGCTGCAAAGATCCCTTCTCACTGGTGAAGGTAAACCTGGTCCCATCTGTAACACCCCAATATTTCATAGTACATTATTTCTTAAAAGTATTTCAATAAATTGCACTATAGGCAACACCGAGTTCAAGCGGAACATAACTTACCAAACTAGCTGTTATGAATAGTAATACCCATTTTTAGAAATTTTTATAAATTTTATATTTTAAAATGGACTTCATTTTTTGGATTCATAATATCAAAATTTTCTTAGGGTTAATGTTTTGTATTTTTCTGAATACTATCAATTTTTGATGAATAGTGAGAAACACTTTTAAAAAGTTATTTATTTTATTTAAATATATTTTAGGTAAAAATAGATAGATAATACATATATAGGTTCAATGTAATTCATAGGAGTCAGTTTATAATAATTTTATATATATAAAAATTTTATTGAACTTTTCATCGTTTTTTACCCTTCTCCAAGGAGAATTTGAAAATTCAGATAAAACATTATTTTACCGCTTTTGTGAGTGGAATTTCTAAAATCCGAGAGACATGATTAATATGAAGGAGTAAAATGTGGTTCAATAAGATAAAAATAATTTTTGTTGAACAGTAACTTTTTTACATTGTTTTACCACAGTTAAAAGTAAATTGGGTAATTAAGGCTAAAAATGATATTAATATTACCCTAAAACATGTACTAATTCTATTGGACAAGTTTATCTCGACTTGAAACAACCGTAGGAATAAAATAATATCATTTTGGCCCACTTGGATTAGATTAGGACATTTATTATTATTTAATTCAAAGAAGAGTTAAAAGAGTTAAAATCAATGTTTAATAACTAAAACATTTTTAATATAGGGTAATACATAATATAAATTCGATTTTAAATATCTTTTTAGAAAGATAAAAACATTTCCTACATAAAGGTATTTTATTTTTCATTTTTATCCATTAAATAATTTAATTTATTTGTGACACTATGATGATGCAGTAATTACCGTATTAATGAAATATTATGATAATTGATATTATAAATACCCAAATAAATGTTATTTGAGACTTTTTATGAATTAAAATAATTTGTAGGTTAATATTACATATTTTAATTTGTTATATGATTTTTTTCGAAAAAATAATTCTTTTATGAATTTATCAAAAACAAAATACCCAATAGTGTCAAAATTGACATAAATGAGTTTTTAAAATAAATATTATATTATTAATTAATATTCTATTCATTAAAATAAATGGTTCTGCGAAAGGACTTATATCATGATAGGTGTATCATTAATGGAAATCTTGGGGTTATATTGGAAGTTTATAGTATGTTTATTAACCATAAAATATAAAAATACAAAGAGACATGGTAAATGTCAAACTAATTAACTAGGAGTTAAAACTAAAAGATAAGGTTAATAAATTGACCCAATATTGTCTAAAATATATTGGTTGAGTGGATTTAGACCCATACCCACATTATCCTAGAACTAAATCAATTTTGTTCCACTATAAGACGAATATGAGTTTATTATAAAATAATATTTTAAGTTTTTCCTAAGGTGCCCCTCAACCCTCTTATAAAAGGGAACTCGCACTTAACTCTAATTCACACCTTATAAGCCATTTTTCTTGGCCTAACCCTACCCAAATACCCTCTAAACTATCCTCCCTTCAACCTAGAGGCATTATTTTGATCAGAAAGCCAACCTATGGAGCCCTTTTGATCAAATCAAAAGGAAAAACTTAAAGAAGAGGTAATGATTTCACTACCCTCTTTCAAGATCCTTTCTTCTTCCACTTCCTTTTTCTTTGTAGTTTCCATTATAAAATAAATAATCTAGTATATTTAATATACTGTGATGTTTTTAGAAATATTTTACAACCAAATTCCTTATTCTATTCACCCTTTTAATGACATGTCACCGTACATGCGTAGGTACACCTTACCGTCTCCACATCATGGTGTAATTGTTATTCAATACATTATTATTTGGATGGGTATAATAATGATATGTATTTAATGTAAATAATAAATATAACATAATAAGGATTCTGTATATATGAAATTCCATCCAATTATATATTATTTTAAAATCAAAATAATGATATTCTCACTTGTGCGTCGATATGATTTACCGTCTCCACGACGCGATGATATTCATTTACAAGTTCACCATTCCTCGATGACTAAAAATATATATTACTAATAAGTATGTAATATATGAAATAATAATTCTACTAGAGATATATATATTTATATATATAAGTATTTATATACTTACAAATATCCGATTCACTTACTTCCATTCAATACTATATGAAAACAAAACCACCGTTTATGCGTACGTACAGACTATTGTCTCTATAAATGGTGTTTTCATTTTATATATACGTCTAATATACATATATATATTCTAAATATAAATGATATATAAATCATGTTGTATATTATGGAAGTATTTAAATCATGATCTATGTGATACAATCAAGAGTAACAAGTTAAAACACGTACGATAAAGAAAGAGATTATTACCCAAAATATTAATATAACATAGAAATTATTATTAAATGGATAGTATAAAGACATCAATGAATAATGTATGATATCATAAATATTAATATGGTTCTGGTATAATTTAATAACATACTATAGTCTTCATACAGGAGGTTAAACGTACACTCGACTAAAGGAAAGTGCAGGGTAAGGGGTTTTCATCTCACTCATTATTCCCGTGAGATTCATGCCATATTACCACTATTACCTTTTGTGTTGTGTATGTACTGCCCATAATTGTATTCTTTATTTAATACACTTTAATTTATTTTTATTTACATATTCATTGTATGAAACTTCTTTCATGGGGTGTATCTTTCGTATGTTGCCAAATTGGTAAGGGTTAATTCCTCATTCTCATTAGTATCTGAGATTGATTTTTTTAAAAGTGATGACATGAACCAGTTTCCCAGTTCATGTTGTCAAGGGAATTTATTAAAAAAAAATTAGTACAAGAACGAGGTGTAATGTGTTTACACCAGCGGGGATTTAAAGAGAGAACATTAGAAATCATGGAAAATAACTAAAAACAATGATACATATCTGTCGAGATGAAATCCTTCAAAGTGTAGTGGTATCCAAGCTCCCTAAGAGTGTAGAAAACTTCCAGATACAACCATCCATGTTCTACACATCAAGCGCATAAATAGGAAGATCCATCCAGAATGAAAACCTCATAATCCTCAGCAAAAACGAAAAACCAGACAGAATGAAGGATTCTCCATCCAAGAAACATCATGATGCTCTTTAAAAGAAATTTTTTCTTGAATACATAGAGAAGCTAAAACTCAAACTTCAGAAAATGTTTATAGCAGATCAAACATGCCCCAAGATGCCACTAAAGCATATAATCAAATCCAAAAATCAAGAGAATCAGAACCTAACTTCTAGTGTGCTGAAAAAATGCAGATGAATCTTTCATTCAATATTAACAGAATACAACAGAAGCAGTGATCCATCCATCCAAATTATTCACATCAAGCATAAAATATAACCAGCCTGATTGATGCTTCTAAAAATGCATCAATGAAGCAGACTGAAATGACCTTTCAAAATCACGAGAGTAAAGCTAAAACACAAAACCTCATAATACATCAATACCCCTCCAAACCAGTCTAGAGGTAGAGGTTCAAATCACAACAATAAAAATCCAAACAACCATATTTAGATCAGTCTAGTTGTAGTCATAAAGCATAGAGAAGAAAACCTTCAAACAGATTCACATTCAGACAAGCAATCCCCAAACCTCAATTTAAACAGAGAGACAGGTTGAATCTAGAAACCCGAACTATACTTCAAACATCCATCATCAATCAAAGTTAAAAAAAGAAAACCCCATTTAGAAATACACTGAACAGATCTAATCGAGATCCAAGAGGGAGAAAACGTAATAGGGAATATTCTTAGTCTTCAAAAGCATAACAGAGATCATTGCCAAGGAATCCCTTTGAATTCGAAATTTGGATTCTACTTGAATTCCTCAACAACAAAGATGAGCATTCTTTTCCAGAGTTCCAGATAAGTGTCAGCACTCATGTCACCATCTTTTTATATTCAAAAATTAATTCTATCATTCTCATCTATCCATGAGTCTAGATCTTTTGGTAAGTCCAAATTTTCTTCTATTAAATAAGCATCTCTAAAAGTGGGGTCATTCTCATCATCCTCACTGGAGGAGGATTCTGAATCCATTACATCAAACTCAAACACCATTTAGGATGGCATAGGCTGTGGAGGGATGAATTATTCATCCTTGACCTGGGCAGCCAGGGATCTTGTAATAATTTTTCTTTCAGTTTTACAGTGGTCCTTACCTTTTTTGCATTTCTATAGTTCGGAGTGATAAAACCATCTGAGTCAACCATTTGTTTCTTTCCTTTTTTAGACCTTGATTTCAAAAACTCTTCCTCTAGCTGACATGATTTATCATGTTCATCATGAATGGATTCATCTGAATCAGATTGAACCTCTTCATCTCCTCCTTGTTCATTGATATTGGTCTCTGCAATAGGAATTTCAGCACAGGTTTTGTCCTCATCCCTCTACATAACTGGTAGGGATATGGAAGCATCATAAGGATTTTAGGAGCCTTTTTTACTAACAATATATAATGGTTGGGTGGTTTTGGGTTCATCCTTCTCTATCCAAACTGATTTTCATTTGGGGAGGGGAGGTGGTATCTTATATTTCTCCTCACACTAAGAATGATGATTTCCAATTCTAGAGAACTTTTTAAGGATTATGTGTAAGTATTTACAGGGAAATTTTTATCATCCATGTCCATTTTTCATAAAAATGATTTCAAAAATGAATATTTTAAGGATTTTTGAAAGGTTCTATTTATCAAGATCATAATTTTAAATGTTTTAAAGATTTTTCTTTTAAAAAATATTTAATTAATTTCCATGTTTCCAAAATGATTTTCATGATTTATTTATATGGACATGATTGTTTTCAAATGATAACTCTTTTCAAAAGTTTCAAAGTGGTATGAGACGCATTGATTCAAAAATATTTTGTAAATTACTTCTTTTATAAATTTGTGAAATTTAAGTGCTTTAAAAAAAAGGAATATCACTCAAAAAAATTTACTCATCATTTTCAACTATTCCAGCATCTTTTATTGGATATTATTTTTTATTGAGGTTGATTTATTATAATACAATCTTCCATGTTGTATTCAATGAGTTATGATATGTTTGACTGTGGATGTTCTATTTTTATACCATTCATGGTTTATGGTTAATGTAATGACATTTCCTAAGCTACTTTTAATATGAATGTTTATGTTATATTTCCACATTTTAATTTGAGGAATGAAGTGGACATAGTAATTGATGGGTGGAGCCCGCTATAGCTCCTCGATGAATCAGTAGGTCTCATGAGACAAACTAGTGTCTTGGCAAAAGGCCTTGACAAAATATTTATTTGTAGTCTTGGCATATGACCTTGACTATGTCGTAATGATGTCTGGTATTAGACATTCCCTCATTGTGAAATTAGTTAATATATGTGATTATTTGACTAGTAGAATATCCATGTGAATGTTTATATGGTAATGTTTCATTTTTTCTTACCATATTATGTTCGTGTTTATGTTTAAAAGGCTGTTGTTTTTATTACACATATTCCATTAAAAGATTATAGATTCCGTTAAATTATTTACCCTTACTGAGCATCTGAGCTCCCCCCTTTCTTATGTTTTAGTTTACCTGGATTCCATGAAATGTATTATGTTTGATATACAAGGTTATGCTAAAGGGAAAAATGGAATTCTCAATGAACTATCTATGATGTGTTTTATGCTTCAAATTGTAATGTAAAGTTAATGTATGTAATCTATTTTACAAGACTGATAAACTGATCGGTCCTTCAGGACTTGATTCCTTGTAATCGTGCCAATGTATTAAAATAATGCACCAGCTCTAGGTAACTAGGGTCGGGGCATTACAGTTGGTATCAAAGGATGTTTAGAAGAAACCTTGGAAACTAGATTTTGTTAAACTCTGATTAGAGAACATTAAACTAAGATAGACTTTTAGGATTATTATAGAAGAATATCCTAGAATTTTGGTACTGTATATACTTTTTGAGTTTTCCAAGAAATACATCCTTGTCTGGTTACGAGTAGGAAGAGGTGGCTCTGGCATAGATGTACCAAGGGTTAAAACACGAAAACATCACTTTTATCTAGACTCGAACAGGAACTGGTGAATGATAATGAACCTTTCTGCACTCTTGGATACACCAATCCTTGGGATATGCTTTGGATAATTCTCATTTTCATTACAAACCACCATGAAGGGTTTATGTGTATATATATCCTCAAATAAAACATTTTTGTGATTATAGATTATATCCATAAACTTTTCAATTTATGTTAGGTATTTTACATGTTTGAAATTATGAATTGTGATTCATAAACTCACGTAGTGTATGCCATTGTTTAGAAATGGTGCCCAGTAGAAAGAATGAGAATTTTAGCAATACGAATGATTCAAAGAGTAAGAAGGGCCATATAATTCATGGTATTAATCCAACATTTTGAAGGGTAATAGTCTCACATGTATTCTCAACATATGAATAAATAATATCATATGTTAGTAAGATAAGTAAAGCATTCTTTGAGTCCTATGTCTTTGAAATGAAGCAAGAGAAGAAAAGGACGGTAGATAGAGAGATTGATAAAGGGAATAGGGGAAAGATGGATTTTCCCATATGTGATAAATGTGGAAATAATCACATTGGCAAATGCTTGAAGGAAATGGGTGTTTTTTATAATTTTGGAGAAAAAGGACACCAATTACGTGATTGCAAGGCTAAGACAAACTTTTCAAATGTAATGTGCTTCATCTGCAAGGTGGTGAGACACTGCAAGAATCAATTTCCCAGTCATAAGAGTATACCACAAATGAAGTTGATGGATAATAATAATGTTATGTTACTGCCTCAGATGAAGATGAATGACTAGTGTTCTTATTTTGTTATTATAAAGTTCTTTCATTTGGGTGTTGTATCTACAGTATACTAGTTATATGTATTATGGAGATAAATAAGGATAGTACTGCAGTACTACTTTACTGAGGATTTGAGATTATATTGTTCTAAGAAAAGTTACATAATAGTAAGCTACACTTTTTGGAAAAATACATGGTTTATGGAAATGTAATCCTTTATATGGTCCTGATAATGAGGTAGTGATATTTGAATAAGATATGATAGATTTGGATAAATTATATTTGATATTCTTGACTACCATGAAACTAATTAATGATTTGTATATTTCATAATTGTTGGAATTTACAACATTTTTTGATAGAAGGAGTATATCCAGTATTCTATAAGGAATAAGGGAGAGTTAATGTAATCAATTAGGTTTTTTGGTAATTTAGGATGTTGTAGTGTTTTAAAAGAATACATGATGAAGGCGTTCTCATGTTATTACCCGGAAAAAATGATATTCATTGTGTTTAACATCCTAATAAATTTTGGACTGTGAGTTTGATATATGTATTTTGTATAATTCTATTGGTTGGAATGGATTATGTTTGAAATTGGATACTATTGTTATAGTTATTTTGGGATTGTTATAAAAGGACAACCCAAAGGTCGGACGACAACTAGTCTTGTCCAACATGGCCGCGATACATAATCCCGCAACGGAAGAGTGACAAATTTGCATCACCTACGACTGGACTACGTGATGTACTGATTTATATAATTTATATCTTTATTAAATTGTATGATAAATGAATTATAAATTAATTTTTTTGGAACCCTATGAAAGATAAATAGATTTTTTTTGAAATCTTTTGGTGGGAAAGATGAGTTTGTGGTAGAAATAAGTTAATGGATTGAAATCTACATGACATGTTTACATTTTTTACTTATCTTACTCTATGAAGAAGAAATTCTTAATCTTTATGTAAGGAATATTAAAACCAAAAATATGTTATCCTAATAACTTAATTTTTTTTGAACCGATGGTATTTTAAATCATCATAAATTAGTGGCTTTGAGGCCCACAATTCAACAATTGTTTGTGATTGATGACCTCAATCACTCCCTATAAATATTTATGTTTTCCTCTAATTATGTCTCTATAATTACCACCAATGTTCTCCTAATAGAGATCATAAATTGGTGGTGACTTTTTCATTCCCCCTTTCCCCTTATTAAGAATAAATTTTGTTAACCCAATTTCTGATGTGGGTTTTCCCACAATGGTGTTTGCAATTTTCAAACGTTTATTTTTGAAGAATAATTTAAAATTGCAAGGATGAAATTTTTTGAAGGAGGGAAGAATGTAACACCCCAAGATTTCATTGTAAATTATTTCTTCAAAGTATTTCAATAAATTTCATTACAGGAAACACTGAGTTCAAGCGCACCATAACTTACCAAACTAGCAGTTATGAATAGTAATACCCAATTTTGGAAATTTTATAAATTTTATCTTTCAGAATGGACTTAATTTTTGGATTTTTAGTATCTAAATTATCTTAGGGTGATTTTTTTGTATTTATTTGAAAACCTTCAATTTTTAATGAATAGTTAAAAACACCGAGTTATTATTTAAAATGGAATTAAAATTTAAATAAATATTTATTTTATTTAAATTTATTTTAGCTCAAAATAGATACATAATACCTATATAAGTTCAATGTAATTCATTGGAGTTAGTTTATAATAATTTTGGATATATAAAAATTTTATTGAACTTGTCACTGTCTTTTACCCATCTCCTAATAGAATTTGCAAATTCACATTAAACTTAATTTTACCACTTATGTGAGTGGAATTTCAAAAATCTGAGAGACACGGTTAATATCAAGGAGGAAAATGTGGTTCAATAAGATAAAAATAATTTTTGATGAATAGTAACTTTTTACTTTTATTTACAACAGTCAAAAGTAAATAGGGTAATTAAGGGTGAAAATGATATTGATATTACCATAACACATGTCCAAATTCTATTGGACATGCGTATCTAGACTAAAAACATCTTTAGGAATAAAATATTATCATTTAGGTCCACATGGATTAGATTAGGATATTTATTATTGTTTAATTCAAAGAAGAGTTAAAAGAGTTAAAATCAATGTTTAATAACTAAACTTTTTTTAATATAGGGTTATACATAATTTAAATTCGATTATAAAAATAAATTAGAAAGATATAATGATTTAATACATAATGGTTTTTTATTTATAATGTTTATACATTAAATAATTTAATTTATGTGTGACACAATGATGATGCAGCAATTACCATATTAATGAATGATTAAGATAATTGATATTATAAATACCCAAATAAATGTAATTTGAGTCTTTTTATGAATTAAAATAATTTTCTACATTAATATGAAATATTTTGATTGGTTATATGAATTTGTTTCGATGTAATAATGCTTTTATGAATTTATCAAAAACAAAATAACAAATAGTGTCAAAATGGACATAAAAGAGTTTTTAAAACAAATATTATATAATTATTTGATATTCTATTCCTAAAAATATAAGAATCATACAAAAGACTTATATCATGATAGGTGTGTCATTAATCGACCACTTGGGGATCAAATGGTAGTTTATAGTATGTTTATTATCCATATAATATAAAAATACAAAGAGACACGGTGATGTCAAACTAATTAACTAAGAGTTAAAACTAAAAGATAAGGTTAATAATGTGACAAAAACCTATCTAAAACCTATTTTTTAGTAGATTTCGACCCATCCCCACCTTAGCCTACAAATTAGTCAATTTGGAGCCATTATAAACAGAATATTAATTTATTATAAAATAATATGTTATGTTTTATCTAAGGTGGCCCTCACCACTCTAATAAAAGGGCACTCGCCCTTCACTCTAATTCAGACCTTATAAGCAATTTGTATCTGAAAAACCCACCCAAATACCCTCTAAAATATCCTCCCTTCAACCTAGAGGACATAGTTTGATCAGAAAGAAAACCTATAGAGCCCTTTTGATGAAATCAAAAAGAGGAACCTGAAGAAGAGGTAATGATTTCACCAGCCTCTTTAAAGTTCCTTTCTTCATCCACTTCCTTTTTCTTTGTTGATTCCATTATAAAATAAAAATACAGTATCTTCTATATAATGTTATGTTATTATAATTAATGTACTACCAAATTCAATATTTTATCCACCCTTTGAATGACATGTCACCATACGTGAGTACGTACGACTTACCGTCTCCATGTTGTGGTGTAATTGTTATTCAATACATTATTATTTGGATGGGTATAATAATTATGTGTATATAATGTAAATAAAAAATATAAGATGATAAGGATTATTTATATATGATATAATATCCAATTATATAATATTTTATTTTCAAAATAATGATATTTTTGATCATGAGTACGTACGGATTACCGTCTCCACGACGCGATGGGATTCATTTCCAAGTTAACCATTCATCGAAAATTATAAAATTATATATTAGTAATAAGTATAAAATATATGACATAATAGTTCTATTGGAGAGAGACATATATATATGTTTATGTACTTACATATATCTTATTCACTTACATCCGTTCAAAACTACATGAAAACAGAAATAGTGTTTATGCGTACGTACAGACTACTGTCTCCATAATAGGTGTTTTCCATTTCATATATACGTCTATTATACATATTTATATTCTAAATATATATGATATATAAATAATTTTTTATATTCTATATGTGTTTAAATCATGATTTACATGATACAATCAAGAGTAACTCGTTAAAGCACATACGTTAAAGAAAGTGATTATTACACAAAATATTAATATAACATGGAAATTATTATTGAATGGGTAGTATAAAGTTATAAATGAATAATGTATGATATCAAAAATATTAATATGGTTCTGTTATAATTTAGAAACATACTATAGTCTTCAAATAGTAGGTTAAACGTACCCTCGACTAATGGAAAGTCCAAGGTAAGGGTTTTTCATCTCACTCCTTATTACCATTAGATTCATGCCATATTGCCACTATTAACTTTTGTGTGGTGTATGTATGGCCCATAATTGTATTATTTGTGTAATTCACATTAATTTATGTGTATTTACATATTCATTTTATGATACTTCTCTTATGGGGAGTATGTTTTGTATGTTACCAAATCGGTAAGGGTTAATTATTCAATCTCATTATTATACAAGATTGTTTATGTGTAAGTATTTACTAGGGAATGTTTGTCATCCATATCCCTTTTTCATAAAAATGATTTCAAAAATGAATATTTTAAGGATTTTTTAATGTTACTCTTTATCAAGATCATAATTTTAAATGTTTTAAAGATTTATCTTTCTAAATATTTTTAATTAATGTCCATGTTTTCAAAATGAGTTTAAGGATTTATTTATATGGACATGAATGTTTGGAAATGATAATTATTTTCAAAAGTTTAAAATTGGTATGGGACACTTTGATTCAAAAATATCTTTTAAATTGCTTCCTTTATAAATTTGTGACTTTTAAATGATTTAAAAAAAAGGATATTTCTTTCATAATGTTTTACTCATCATGTTCAACTATGTCAACATTCTTTATTGGATATTATTTTTGATTGAGGTTGATTTATTATAATACAATATTCCATGTCATATTGGATGAGTTATTATATGTTTGTCTATGGATGTTCTATTTTTATACCATTCATGGTTTATGGTTAATGTAATGAAATTTCATATGCTAGTTTTAATATGAATGTTTAGGTTATGTTTCAACATTTTAATATGAGGAATGCAGTGGGCTTAGTAAGTGATGGGTGGAGACCTCTATAACTCCTCAATGCATCTGTAGGTCTCATGAGACAAACTAGTGTCTTGGCACAATGCCTTGACAAAAAGTTCATTTGTAGTCTTGGCACGATGCCTTGATTATGTGGTAATGATGTCTGGTATTAGGTATTCCCTCATTGTGAAATTAATTATCACATGTGATTATTAGACTAGTAAAATATCCATATGAAAGTTTATATGGTAATGATTCATTTATTTTTACCATATTATGTTAATGATTATTATTAAAAGGTTGTTGTTTTTATTACACATATTTCCTTAAATGTTTTAAGCTTCTGCTAAATTATTTACCCTTACTGAGCATCTGAGCTTACCCATTTCTTATGTTTTATTTTCCCTAGATTCCAAGAAGTGTATTATGATTGATATGCAGGGTTAAGCTAAAGGAAAAAATGGAATTCTCAAAGAACTGTCTATGTTGTGTTTTATGCTTAAAATTATAATGTAAAGTTAATTTATGTAATCTATTTTCCAAGTATTCTAAACAGATTGGTCCTTCAGAACTTCATTCCTTGTAATCGTGCCAATGTATTAAAATAATGCACCGGCTCTGGGTAGCTTGGGTCGAGGCATTACACCATCCATGTAGACACACTGCACTTTTTTCCTAATACAGTTGATCTGAGCATTGACTGTAGATAACCATTCCATTCCCAAGATGACATTCAAAGGCCTCGACACTACTACTAAGAGATTCCAGTCGAAGATCTCTCCTCCTAGACTCAGCTCACACTGTCGGCACCAGTGAGTAATCATCGAGTCTGCAACCATAGGAGTCTCTGGCCATAAGGATCGAGCCAACGTCTCTGTCAGAATCTCTGAGCTCCAAATGAGGGCAATGGAAATGAAAGGGTGACTGACACATGCGTCTATAAGAACTGCATCTAAGGTGGAGTAGACACAGACCGTACCTCAAATCATCTCCATAGCACCATGATCGTAATCCTCAACTTCCTGGAGTTGAGCTCTATCTTGTCCACCTACTCCCTGCGGTCGGGGAGGACCTCCTGGTTGTATTGGCAGTAACACATCAAAATGTCGTCCACCGCTAGCTGCATGGCCAGGTCCTCTACCATGTCTGTATGCTCCCTGCAGACCACCTCAATAGAATTGCTGCCTCTTCTTGGGAGGCACCCAACTGTATGTTGATTTACCAAACGGCAGGTCGGACAGTCACTAGGCATGTGACCATTCCCGTTTCATGAGTAACACAGCCCACTCCTAGCTTGTCTAGCTCTATCTCCTGTTCCCCGCACAACCGATCCTTAGTCATGTGGTCATCCACCCATGGGTTTGGTCCTCTTGGACCTCTGCAACATCTGTCTACTTACAACTACAGAAGACTCTGTAGAATGTTGAATACTGGTGGTTCTCACTATTGGAGACTGCTCAGCAAGGAAACTCTCCACTAAGAGGGATCTCTCTAACACCCCTTCCTGCATCGGGATGCTGAGTGAGATCATTGAAGCCATGATCTATCACCTAATACCCTACTCGAAGGTATGAGCCCTGATGATTTGGTCCCTTACCATATATGTGGAGTAGCGCAATAGGTCGTTGAACCTTGATGAGTACTGTTCCACCATCATACTGCTCTGCTACAGATGAAGTAGCTCCTATATCTTCAAAGCACATATGGCGGATGGTACAAATGCCACCTGAAATTGGCTCTCAATGTCTGCCCAGAGATCTGTTGACTCATCATGCACCTAGAGTATCTGGCTCCACCATCTCCCTATTATATCCTGAAGGAGACTCGCTGTAAGGATCACCATAAGGTCTGCTGGTGTCCCTACATGTTTGAAGACTCTCACCACAACATCCAGCTAATCCTTAGCTTCCTGTGGGTCCATCTCTCCCCTGAACCTGGGCATCCTTTGGCACCGAAACTCATGCAACGCGCTCAAGTGGTGTGCATGGTCTGCGGCTGGGGCTGGTGGCATCAGTGGCTCAATAGGTAATGGTACTGCTGGTTCCTCCGCTGGAAGAGGGCCCTATACCGAGGCCCCATCACTCGGTGGGTTATCTGCGCATACAACTCTCGGGGCTCAAGCTAGTCGTCCATGGGGAGTAATCCTGAATTAAATAGGTGTGACACAGTCAATGATTATACCTAGTGAGAAAACATAGTTGAGATGACATAAAGAAAACTTTTGAACACACACATGCAATTAGTGATTTTGTGCACTGAGTTGGGAATCAGTTGTCAGGGTCTTGGTGTATGGATATATCGACCACCACACCCACACTGAAATTCCTGAATTAAAACCACACTCAGTACACTTAACACTATTTATTTACATAAAAGAACAGATTCATATGTTCTGTGGTATAATGGACCCCTCTGATACCAATTTGTCATGACCCATCCCTCGGGGCCTATGAAGTGGCTACCCCAAGCCCGACATCCATTGGACATGGACTGGAAACTAGAACCAAGGGCGTAAATCCCTAAACTGGGAAGGAATTGCCAATATAATTTGAAAAAACTCACAACAGGGTAAGATCTAGAAACAAAACTCTAAATAAAACAATATATAAAATGAGTGCGGAAAAGTAAAAAGGGTACGGATATACAAGCCCAACTGTAATGTACAAGGAAACTTAATGTACAAGTACTGGAAAAAGGAAAAAATGCTCCTAGATAATCCACCAATAAATCTTATATGAAGGGTAGGTACATATAGCCTTCACAACACTCCACATCCATCTGTATCCTCCGTGTACCATCACACTGTGTGGTCCTCCTCTGGGTAGTATCTAGTCCTTGTATACTCAGTCTCGGTCAGCACTGTCCATCGTCTGCATCCAACACAATGATGTGTGGTGATGGCCCGTGTAGGGGTGAGTATAATGATACATATTAGGGACCCCGAGACCCTAAGGGTCTCACAAATCCAACAATGATAAACCACAATGTATGAAATCAAATGATAACTCTACTAAGGTATATTCCCATACATATACCTAAGTTATCATGTAATCCATATCAATCATGAGGTAAACAAAAAAGTTACTAACTCATATCAAACCAGGATTTTATTCTAGTGGTGGTATCAAATTACATCCCCATTAAAATTTTTGAAACCTATACTACTGGATAACTCTTCATCTATCGAGTACAGTGGGCCTGACACGACAATAAGGCACTTCCCACTAACCTTGGACAGTTAAGGTACTACTCCTATCGAGTACCGTGGGTCTTCCACGTCACCATGGAACTCCACACTATGGGTCTGTCACATCACCAAGTTACTCCCACTCTTATCCTGCTGAGGTACTCCTCCTGTCGAGTATTGTGGGTCCACTGCAACACCAAGTTACTCCCCATGGTGGGTCTGTAGCAACACCAAGGCTCTCCCCACTGGATTAGTGGAGTCACTCAGAGTCGCATCCATAAGCAGTCATCAGGTCTAAGCAAGATACTAGGTCTCTACACTATGCTCTCTCATCTCCAAGAGGATCCACTCTACATGCTACATGTTGATACTCCAACAATCACGAAGTCCCATTTATAAGTATCTCAATGGTTTTCCATTTCATAGGGGTCTCAACGCAACAGACGACGCATCAATCGAACACCCAGTGTGTGAGTCATTATCATTTTTGTCCCAGGGGCTCGGTTGGATTCGTGCACAATCTAACCTGACCATATCTCACATCTACCCCAAACTCCTATGTGTTATACTCAAAGGGTTCTTCATGATCAAAGAATACCATCACCGCAGATGGTTCGTCAAACTTTTATCCGGTTCCAAAGATATGGCCAAAGAATATAAAGGGTCGGTAGTGGGACCGGGTTCAGTTCGACCCGGTCAGACCGACCTGGTCAGGGTCGACCCATTCATTCCTGTTTGGTCTAGCCTAGCCCATTGGGCATCCCTGCCTATTTGGTTCGTCCCGGCCCGCTGGGCCCAGCTCAGTCAGCCGCGTGGGTGGTTCTTCCCGGGCTCGAGGCTAGTTCGACTGGTGGCGGTGTGGTATGTCGCGGTGGCAGCGCAGATCATGGAGGCCATGGGTAGCGCAACCTTTTTCTTCACCACCTTTTTCACCTCATTGCTTCATTGCCATGTGGAAGAATAACATAGAGGAGACTGACAGAGGGAGTCGGGCCATGTTAGTTTGGCCCGCACCCTCCGCGATAAGCGTGATAACAATCAGTTCATCAAGGTTTGAGAACAATGAAAAAAACTCACCTATAAAAGGAAACATATATTTATTATTCATTTTGAATGAAAATAATAACATGGAACATAAAATAAAAATACCCTACCTTAATCGTTGGTCGTCGATGGAGTCATGGGGAAGAAGACTGGGGAGATCGTCGTTTGTCACGTCCGCCACACAATTTCAATCCTGATCTCATGTGTCAGTTAATTAACGAAAATGAGGAGGGATTTCAGTAATTGAAGATGTACCATGTGAATTTCCTCCAAGGAAGAAGTCATAGTTTCTCCTTGTCGGTGTTCTTCGTTGGAAGAATGCATTCTTCGTTCTTCATTGGGAGATGGGGTTCTTCGTTTGAGAATTATAATTCTCCCAAGCTCTCCTCTCCCCAATATTCTACCCAAATTCCAAAAGTGAATAGATAGCCCATAAAAATAATATATTGTCTATTATTTTAGATTTTTGGGTGTAAAATTCAAATTTTAGCACTTAATTAAATGAGATGGCTCAATTAATTAATGGGTAAGATTTTGCATAATAATTTCTGTGTTGGCTCAAATAATAAAGGGGAGGTGGTGGCGCCAAAAATGGCAGAGGAGGTCAAGGGGCTCCCCCTAATTAATGAGGGGAGTTGAGATATTTTACTCTCCTCCCATTAATAGGGGTCAGGTCGTTCCCACCCCCATTATTCAAATTGGGAGGTTATGTGGTCTCGAGTGGTCCCCACAACATTAACCACACATGGGAGGTTGAGGGGTGATGGTCACCACCACCATAACCTCTCATGGGAGGTTATGTACTTATGGTCCCCACTTCCAACCTCCAGAAAGAGGTTATGGATCCCGTGGTACCCACCTTCAAATACCCACATGGCAGCTCAAATAAAAATAAAGAGAAGATCATTTATTTTATTTTTTTCTGTGAAACCCCAAAAAATAACTTTTATTCTCAAAAAACATCCATCGATGGGAAAGCCTCTTTAATCAATTACCAGAATGACAAGTTCAATTGTGTTCTTAGATTTCAATTCTTAGAACTGGTTCAACAGTTCTAAAAATCCACTTGTACGTTTATTAAACGTACCCGAAAAAAACTCTATAAATTGATTCCGGGCACAATGGGCCTCAGAATCATGCGCTGTAAATTTTCACGGACTCGTAAAACTCCCATTTATTTATGAAAAACATTTTCTATGGAATTTAAAGCTCTTTATATTGAGGAACCCTAAAAACCCAATAACATGTGTATACATGAACACCATTTATTCCAATAGCACACATCCCCAAACATTATATCATTTTCACCAATGTTTCTATATATAATTGAAATCACTAAAACAAACCAAACAAAGACAGTATTGAATTGAGTTTTAAAAATACCTAAAATATTGTAATGGTGTGTTACATGTAAAAAATTTAATTCTATAAATTGATTTACATTTTTAGAATCATGAGATTCAATTTGTGTAAATAGGTCCTTTTATTTTTTAACATTATGAATAGTAGGAGTGGAATATATATTTCATCACGATAAGTTTAAATGGGTAAAAGTACATTAAAACTACTGGATAAGAACTATAATACTCCATAATGCTTTTATTTATTTTATAGTATATTTTTTCTACAATATTCATCCATGATTTATAGATTTGAATATTTATATCAAATTTAATTTTATTATAACATTTTAATCAATTTAAAGTTAATCTCAAAAATGATACAATCATAGTTTTTGTATAAATATAATTTTTCCATAGGGTTAATAATGATTAAAATATGGCTCTAGAAGTTTATATTATGTATGAATACTTTTTAATGTTAAATTATTTTTAATTTATAGTGACGGAATAATTTCCTTAAATTCTTATGCAATCCCATTATAGTTCATGTCAATCTAATGAAAAAAATGGGAAAATTTAATTTTAAAAAATTATAATTAAATTACTTTTTATGATTTTTTATGTTCCATGTTTTTCTAGATAAATCGAACATATTAATTATATTTTAAAATTTTGGATTTGAATTCCAATTAATTTTTATTTTATTTATAAAAAACCTTTTTAAATATTCTTGAAAATGACATTAATGGTATCATATGTATAAATATATACTATAAATGACTAAAAATTAATAAAAATATTATATTTGTCAAATTTTATTGGATATGGTTTCAAATTTCAACCATTTTCCACTTAGGAGTCACTTGTCTATTTAGTGTAACAATTATGACCCATAAATGTTAAAAATCATTGGCATCACTATAATCATCAAATTTTATAATGAGGGTTAAATGAAAAATTCCAAAACATGCCTCAATTTTATTGGATTATATGGTTTAGTCACAAACTCATCTTATATCTAGAATATATCTATATTTTTCCACATAAACATGAATGATGATTTAAATTAATTTAATAATATAGGTAAATAAAAAGGATCCCCTATACTCACTTATAAATGGAAACCTAATCTCATCCCATGTTCACAATGTTTTAGACATAAATTTCATCCAATACATGGCCTACTACCTTTCTACCGTCTATCACTTCATCATAAATCCCTTCTTCTTCTCCAAATTTTTATATTTGAAGGCATAAGGTGAAATCTAAATGTAGAATACCAAGGAAGATGTAATCATATTTAGACGGTTCCAAGTTTATTTCTTCTTATAATTCCCCAAAATATATTGTAACTATCATGATATAATTAATATAGTATCATAAATAAACTATAAATTGAATATTATTTTTGGAAAACCATGTTCCAACTCATTTATTTTCCATTTAAAGATAAAACATTGCGTGTGTGTACGTATTTATTACTCTCTCAAAATTGCATTGTAATTTATTTTAATCACCAATTTACAATTATAGTTATAAATATGGATATAATGAATATAAATTATATTATTAAATTAATCATGTTTCTATAAATATTTGATATCATTTACCATCTTGGCATTCTAATTGTTAAAAAAATGATTACATCACTCATGTGTACCCGTGCACTACCACCCCCACAAAGCAATATGATTCATTATTAATGGGATAAATTCATTGAAGTGTATAAAAATCTATAAAATTAATATATATATATATAAATTATTTAAATTATCATTAAAAATATAAATATGAAGTAACCATGGAAGACATACATGGTTAGAAACATTTAAAAATATCGATTTTTATTAAGAATTATTAATAAATAGGTAATGAAATATTGTAAGTTCATATAATTGAAATTATAACTATGTATTTTGTTCTGGGATATAATATTAAAAAAATTAAATTTAATTAATAGGTGGTTAAATGTCCTTATAAAGAATATAAAACATAAGGAAACAATTTATTTCACAATTTTATCATTTTTCAAGACTGTATATTTTTATATTACCATTTGGGGATTTTTTTTGATATTTCTATATTATACTAAATTTATTTCCATCTCAAATAGTCCATACTAGATATTATTTTCATTAATTTATATTTATTATATCTATGAACTTGATTGTTTAAATGAAAGGTTTTATAAAACTTATTTTTTTTCTATTTGTTCAAGAATTATTATCATCCATGTCTATAATTTATATAAAAAGTAGTCAAATATGTTTCAAATATTTAAAAATGATTATTTAAAGTTATTTTTCACATGTTTTATTTTCAATATAATTTTTAAAAGAAATATTATTCTTATTTCCTAATAGATGTACTTTTTTCCAAAAGAGTTAGTGGAATACTTGTTTTAACACACAACACACAAACAGCTTACCCCTCTAATGTGTCAACTATTTTATTTGAATTATTTTTACACGTTTCTATTATTCTTTCCCAGTGAAAATTTTTTTCATTATATTTTGTAAATTAGTAGATTTTATAAAACATGTTTGAAACATAATAAGGTATTTTCATCATGAAGTGTTCGAGATATATTTTAATATTATTTTAATCAATATAAATATACTTTGATGAAATTTAGGATTTTTTGAGGAAATTCTCTATAGATACGATCCAACATATTTATTTGGATGTCTTAATGACATTTTTTACATAAAAAATTACTAAAAATTCATATTTTTGTATTATAATATAGATATTTACTGATTAATAAGTTATTTCAATTAATCATCATTGTTTATTCAAAAAAGATGATGACAACAGGTTTATTAACTAGAAGGTGGGGCTTGAAATTATGTAGAAGCCTAATGCATTATTAGGTATCAGGACACTAAAATTCATCATTATTTATAATTTCACTTAATAACTTATGTATGATTTCTTATCAAGAGGCTTCTATGATATATTTATGATTGTTATGCATCTAACTGTACATTGATTTTACTGATCATAAATACTGTTAAAAGTGTTTAATATATTTATTTAAGTAATGTGTTCATGGAATTGATAAATTCTTGCTTGAATTTTTTTAATATCATGGATATGTTTTTCATAGAATATTAATGTTATTGAGTGAAGTGTAGCGATACGTAGAAGAAATTTCCACCATGTGTATGAGCCATTTCTTGAATCTTATGGATATATGTAGCATATTCCAACTTTTGTAGTGTCATTGGACCACTGGAGGCATTCCCACTAGCTTACCTAAGTAGAATAACCCTACAAGAATCACAGTTGAGGAGTATCACCTATAGTTATCATGGTATGTTGGATATTATCCAACAGGAGTCCACATAGAATCCAATTGTGGAAGGAATATACAAGGAAATAGAAGGTATTCCTCCAACTACATAGTGGATGCTATCAGGTTATCAGTGGGGTTGTAGAAATGGCTCAGAGCCCTGTATTTTTAATTACAAAAATACAAAAAATACAATCTTAAATAGAATCATGATACCCAACTATTTTATAATATTAAAAAAGGTTGTAAAGACTATAAATAGGGAATCTTGTGGCCTTGGACACTCACCCACTCTTCTAATCTCCTTGTCTAGAATGCTATGACTTTAAAATCTCACCCAAATTTCCTTCTCCTATAATTCATATTTTCTCCATCATATAGACTATACAAACTATAATATCTTTTCATTTCATTATATATTCTAATTATATAATAACATTCTTCATATTCATTGAGATAATTGAGACTGTATTAAAAAATAATTCTTCCCAGCAATCTTATCCTCATTCCCCTTCTAATTTTTATAACCACTATTATTAAATTGATGGACTATGGTTTTCATTCCATTTATTCTAAAACAAGAAAGGGAATACTCTCATTGATGTTTTAATATTCTTGTTAAATATATAATTTTTATTATATGTCTAATTTATTACTATAAAAAAAATGAAGGGAATGTTTTTTTTGTATTAACATAAATTAAATCCAAGGGACTAATACATGAATTCCTCCTGAAATTAATGATCTATATGTTGGGGATCTTTTTGATATATTTTTTCAACTTCCACAAAAAATATTGATGTTCATTCATTTAAACAATCTTATTTATAAATAACATTTAATTTTTCTTTTATTCAATTGGTTAATCCATCAAACATGTTTATTCAAATTATTCTCAAATAACTATTTCATTTGATATTTCATTTTTATTATACTTATAAATTTCATTTTTTCACTTTCTACATTAAATATTTTATCTATAAATGGGATTATGTTATTTATTATTTTATAAAGAAATTTTAATAGGTATTCATTAGCATTATGTTTTATAAAGGGAATATTTATCTCCCCTCATTCTTTTTTACTCTACTGTGACCTATATTTGGTATCATAGGAGTGTTGAGTATCAAATTTTCATTGTTTTTATATTCATAAATAGAATTTTTTTATAACTAACTGCATTTTCATTAATAGATATATATTTTGATATATTTCCAGACATCCATGGTGGTCCTAAAGAATAATCCTTATGCTACGAATCATTTTTTATTGAATAAATTATCTTGAATGGTAATAATGAATAAATATTTCTCATAGATCCATTTACTAACATATTTAAAATTTTAATTAATGCCTATACTCATTCAAATGACCCAAAATAATAATGGTCCACAATAAATTTTTATGATTTTTTACAGTATAGTGAAGTAATTAAGACATTAATTTGTGTTTTAAATGATAATCAGTTCAATAGTGTTTCTTCATGTAAAACTATACATATAATCAAGATGTTATTATATGTTACACATCAAGGTAGAAATAGTTTTTATGTTATATGTAAAGAGATGCGGTGGAAAACCATTAAGAGTTTCTATATGCATCCAAACTATTCGATCACTTTTATGATTACTATATTTATTGATATTTGAAATGGATGAAAATTTCATAGTGAGTCCCTTTCTATAGAAACATTTTTCAAGATAATTCATGAGATTTTACCAGGAATTTGGGATCCAAAATTCAAAATTATCCAAGAATCCAATGGTGATAAAAATATGGTGGTTGAGGTACACACATGTTATTCCATGAAATTTAAAGTATCCATGAAGATTAATGTTGGAAGGAAGGATAAGGAGGTCAAGGAAACTAAAAGAACAATTTATTTCAAGGATAATAATACCTGAAAATTATTTTTTTATTATAAATAAAGACACTTTTGAGGTCAAAGTGAGAAACCATAAGTTCCAACATGCACCCAAAAACAAAAAACATAAGATCAGAAACAACCTCATCCAAGCCAAAGCAGCGACCACTAACTCCAAAGAAGGACCACTACACGACCCCATGCAAGCATGGGCCCTCCCAATGGAAAGCCATCCCTCCGTATCCACCACATCCCAAATGGCCTGTAGAGGAAGAAGTAGCACACTCTAGCCCATCTAAGACGAACTGACCCTTCCACATTCCTCACACAACAAGATTGGAAACTCCACAAATCATAAGCTAGGAAATAAGTAAAATAGAGTAATTGAAAACTAGTTGAATCCTACCAGAGTCAGGGTCTCTAACCAGCCTCCAGGATAAATTAGACACCTGCAGAAGAGGATCCCCCCTTATCATGTCTTCAAAGGCAGAAGTCAGTTTGTTCCAGACGTGCATATACTCCTCAAGTAGGATCAACCCCTTATTGAAGCCTCCAACCAGGATCGTGTTCTGTTTATCAACCCAAATATATTGTTCCTCATTAAGATCCACTTCAAGATTCCTACCCATAATCTTGGCTGCATCCTCTTCTGAGGCGTTGAGGAATAACACCTGCTCTGTCCACTTGTTTATCAACCCAAATATATTATTCCTCTTCTGAAAAAATGTTTCCAACATTACCAAGGATAGGGAAAATTACTACAAAACGAAGAGACAATATAAAAACAATAAAAAGAAAATATAGATTGTTTGGTTACATGATTCTATTACCAATATATAGGATACATGAAGCCATATTTTCATATTAACAAGATGAATTGAATGGAATAAAATCACTATGTGTAACATCTATAGGGTTTGAATTATATTTCATTAAATGACGTAGTTTAAACATATGAATCAAGAGATAAAATTCCTAGGTGTCTCATTAAACATGTTGGGGAAGTAATTGCTATTATTTAGAAAAATAATCACTCACTTTATCATTTTTCTTTCTTACTCTTTTACATATTGACTTCAATATCAAATTATAAAGATTTTATTCACGATACAAAGGAATATCATATTTTTTTTAAATTATTGTAAAATTCAAATATCATTTGTGGAAACCCAATACTATTATTACAGAATAAGATTATGTTTAACATTAAAATGAGTATTTTCTAATGTTAAATGAATAACCATAAGTTGAAAATTATGAATTTAAAATTATTAATATTAAAAATATTATTTCTTATTTTACCATAGGAAATGAAAACTTTAATTATATTTTGGATTCGTTAAGAACATTTTAAAATAAATATTGTTTTGGTTTTTCAAAATTATTTTTTTCCTAAAAATTATTAAATTTATTATTTTTTCAAGATGAACTCTCCTAAATTTTTTTGAATTATTTTATTAGTATCAGTAATTATTTTGTGATTGAAAATTTTAAATTTCATGATGTGGTAGGCCAACAAACATTTAAATCTCTTATTATATTTTTTATGAATAAAACCACTAAAAAATCGGGTTTTTAAAATAATTGTTGGATTGTTTATGTGGACTAGAGATTTGGGTACCAAATACAATCGTTTATTAAATTTTTTAGAAAATGATAAAAATACGAGAAGATACAAGATATATGAATAGGAGGTTATCAATGCATATGTGTAGAGATCCTTAAAAAACAATCATAAAAAAATGTATATGGAGGCATACAACTTTTAGAGATAATTCCAAAATAAATATTTATATTATAGGTATTACTGTTTTTCTAAATATACTATAATTAATTTTATTTTATTTTTCAATATAGTAAAGCATAAATAACTATGAATTAAAAAATAATATGATAGTGGTTACGAAATTAATTAAAAAAATAATTTTTGTAATGTTTTTAGTATTAATGGAAATCATTTATTTTCTGTATCTCAATTTCAAAATGTATATAATTTTTATTTAAAATATATTGAATATCAATATATTTTTGTTTAGGTTCACATGAAAATTAATCTTGAATTTTAAACTGGTTCATTAGTCCTTCTAATATTCTATCTCATGTAAAAATCATCCATAATTGACTGGTATGATATTTATCAAATTATTCCATTAAATAATACATAGTTTGTGAACATTTTGAACTAGGGAAGAAACACGAGCCTTATATCAAACCCAAAACCTTGATTCCTATTCTAAACCATTATAAAAATTCTACTATTAATTTTTAATACCCAGTCATTTTGTATTTATTTAAGTTAAAAATTAGTACATTGTGATTATATATGGATATACATCATTTACGTGGGATATATACTTAGCTAATAATAATGGTACTTGTAATGAATTTTTTAAATTTTCATTGAACATAAAAAATAATAAATTCCTAAAACTAGTTTCTAATATATGTTACCTTGAGATAGAATTAAAAAAATTCCATTTTCTAAGTTTTTTCTTTCTCAAGGTTATTATAACTAACTCTCTGCTCCATAAACATCTCAAAATAATGGGGTTATGAAAAAGAGAAATTGGACCCTCCATGAAATTTCTATGATTGTCTTGAAAGAGTTTGACCTTATCAGATTATTTTAGGTGTAGTAAATTTAATCCAATTACATTATCCATAACCATGACCATAAAAACTCAATATTAGGAAAAACCCATTACAATATTTTGAATGGTGAAATTCTAAATATTGGATTAATTGATGTATTTATTTATAAACTCATCATCCTTATTATAAAGTATAATATCATAATTTTCCCCTTAATAAAATAATGGTATAATTATCATTTACATAAACTTAAATAAATCCATTCAAGTCTACAATAACCTAAAAAAAATATAAGTCATTATTAAAATCGAATTTGATGAGAATATTCCAAAATCACATCCCCATCATATTGATCACATCAATCTACCTAGATTCACCTTGCCTAAAAAGCATTCAAAATGATTTAATGATGTTATAGAACCCCCACATTCCCTATTACTTAAGGCGTTGATTAAATTAAATGACCATTCTGCTCATAATTTTACTAATGAATTACAATCTAGACTCATAGTATAAGGATAGTCTTAAATATTATTTAATATAAGGATTTTATCATCCTCCTCAAACCTAATTACCTTGATGACTCTATTAATGTTGAAAATTTTGTATAACCATGAAATTTTATTTGAACTAATATTAATGGAACAACGTGGGGAATATCCTGTAATGTCTTAATTATCACCATATTATTGGAACTATGTGGTGTTTTAGAAAAATATTTGATTACCATGGAATTATAATACATAAAAATGATTTTTTTCTTCTAAATTAAATACTCAAGAAGAAGATATTAATTGTGAAGAAATAATTATCCATTAAAATGGATTTAATTTATTATCATTTTGTTAGAATTTCCCACATATTTTAATTTTATATATTTTCAAATTTATTTTCATTGTTATTTTTATGAGGATTAATTTCTAAAAATGTTTTTGCGGACCAAAAAAATTGTTTTTAAAATCCTTGTTTTTGAAATAATTTGGAAATGTTAATTAATTCTAAATATGGGTTAAAACATTTTCCCATAGTTGAACCTAATATTATTTTTCCATATTATTTATAAATTTAAAAACTTGATTATACCATTTTTCAAAAAAGTATCACAATTTTTTTATTTATTTTTGAAATTAATTTTCATGGTTCTATTTTTTCCTCAAATAAAGAAACTAATTTTAATGAATCAACCCATTTAATTAATTATGTGTTTGAATTGAGTTTTACTATAGAACATAAATTATTTCATGGTTTCAAAATTTTTTAAAATTAAAATTCTTGATTTTTAAAATAAATTGAAGACTATAATTAACTTTAATGTATTTATGAATGGATCATGATAATAAAATTATAACACCAATTAGTGAAAATATTAAATTATCATTTGATGAAACATGTCAATAAACTAATAATAAGCTTTATCTATGTTTAATTGGAACTCTATTTTAACTTACTTCAACTCCTCCCTAGAATGAGGTTAGGATATTATTTTCTACACATTTAAAATAAAATCCAGTGGAATATCATTTAAAAAACCTATAAAGAATTTATTTATTAAAAAGGACCAAATAATTTGGATTATTTTATTCCAAGGATACCACATTAACCCTCTCATATTTTAATGATTATGATTTTTGAGTATTCCATGGTGATAAGAAATGTACTAGGGGAATATGTCATATTCAAGTAGAATACCCCATCTCATGGTTTAGAAACTATAATAATTACATCTCTATTTCTAAACAGAAGTAGAAAACATAGGTATTGGGCATTTTTTCTCCAATGTTATGTGGATGGAACATACTCTATTTGACCTTGTGATATAATATTTTCTCATCCAGATAAAGTGTGATAAGAATAATATAATTAGAATATCTAAAAACAATATTGAACACTATCATAAAAATCTCATGGATCTGATACACCACAATAATTGAGATATATTGTGACCCAATTTTTTTATACTTATATATTACATCTTTTTGATAAATATTGAAAATATTTTACCAAAACATACATGAGGATGATAAATTTATAGTATCATTAGAGAATAGAAATAAATTCCTCTAATTTCATGAGTGATACTCATCATAATCCATAAAAATCCTCTAACATAGTACTCACTTTATACACACACTACATAAAATATTCCTCATAACTAGTGGAATGTAAGAATTATAATGGGTGAGCTCTTATGATTAGTAAATATTGAAGAAGGGTTATATCGTTGATCATGTAGGAATAAAATTATCACAATTTTCTGAGAAAATGATGTTAACTTTTGAAAACTATAACCTGCATAACCTAGATCAATATCCTGTTTAATGGAATAAATCATAGTAGTTTATGACACATTAAAAAAATTATATCAATGATAATGGGTCATGAGAGCATAACATGGACATAGTAAGGTATAAAAACATAAAATTAAAAAAGTAAAAAATTAAAAAATTATATATATATATATATATTGATATATGTTCACTATTTATGTTATGTACATGAAATAATACCCTCTCATAAACTTATTGACTAGAAAACCATATCCACACATAATCTTATAGGACAGAAATCTTCTTCCATGCATTTACTTGTGGTCACAAAATCTTGATTCCCAAATAAACTTATGGACATGAAAACCATGTCCATTCATATTATTATGGAAATTAAATCCTAGTTCGTATATGAAATTATGAACATGAAATCATGTCCACGACTAACATATTTAACTCATGAGTTAGCAATGTTTACCCACATTTATGTAAGGCTATATAATTTTAGGACTTCACATCATAAAATTAAAATAATATATATGTGTTCCATGAGATCATAAACATTCATCATAACATATCCTATATAATGAAAATTTGTGTTATATACATTTCATCATAGTGTAACCTATAAAAATGAATGGTGATTCATAAACATTTCATCATAGTATAACCCATATTAAAAATTCTATTAAGAAACATTTCATCATATAACAAACCAATGATCGAATCGTGTTTCATAAAAATATCATCATTATATAACCCATGGTAATGAATTGGGTTTTAAAATAATAACCCTTAAAAAATAATTTTTTTTACAATTATATGTTCATCTTAATAGGAAACCATACAGAGAAAGAATAAGGATAGTAATATTTGATCATATTCTAATTAGATGAAAAATTAAAATCTAGCTTTGTCATAATTGATTAATTGAAATAAAATTAAAACATTATTAAAAAATTTCTTAGGGAAAATATCATTCCAAATTTTAAAATCAATTTTTAATTTTTGAAAAGTTTCTAAAATATCTATAAATACATTTTCAATGAAAATAATACAAGAAACTTGTTAGTGAGTCCTTAAATAATTGATTGGTCATGATGGTGGGAAATATAATTATTCCCATACAAGTTATAATAAATATTTCTTCAATGTTTTCAGTAAAAAGTTCAAACAACATCATTTTATAAAGTGAAAAAATTATTCCAATTATTCTGTTGTAAAAATTAATACATTCATAAAAACATAATTAAAAAAATATTTTTTGAATATTAAAATAATTATTTAAATAATTTTTATAAAGATTGAAATGGAAGAGAAATGATTTTTTTACAAAAGAGATAATTGATGTTGGTTTTAATGAAAATTATTATTTTGGAATCTAGAGTACATAATGATAAGAAACTTAAAAGTAAAAAATGTAATTTTAAAAAATAACTAGATGATCATGAATTCCATGAGTGTCTTGAATGATTGATAAAAACACACTTTCATCAGAAACAAATTAATAATTAATCAATATAAAAAATTAAATTCCAACATTAAAATTTTCCACTATAGTGACATTTGAATATGAATCCATGTGAACAATGCTACAATAAATTGATATTTAAATAATGATTATTAAAAAAAATTGTTGTATATAAAACCCAATTCCCATATAAGTAACCATAATTTGTTTTCCACAGGAAAAAAGGAGTGAATCCACATATATAAGAGGAGAATGACTAGTAGCGATGGAATTTGGTTGAACAATGGGGAGACTACACCCTCATGATCAGAGTGTAGAAAAATGGTATTTCCTTATCATTCAATTAGTATTGGATGAATTAATGTTACCAACTAGTATTAGAGTAATAATACATTATATAAATATCCATGAAAATGACATCCATAAATTTCATACACAAAAATTATGATCCTTTCATGCTATACAATATGGAAATAGTTGTGGATCAAGAAAACATGTATATAAAACATGGAATACAAAACTGAAAAATATTCTGAAGGCCATCTCTATTAGCATAATGAGAATAGTATCAATCGTCAATCCTAGTATACTATCCTTGAATAGTAATCAAGAATCCATAGAATGTTTCTTTTCATTGTCCCTACCTATATCCATGATGTCTGTATGAGTACCCAATGGTATCCGAAACAATGATTGATATATACGCTATAAGCCACCAATTATGTTGTATAATTCCATTCAGTTCATGAGTATAAAATATTTCATGTTTAGGTATTTGTAAAAGCTAAAAATAATGTGTGGAAAATAAATATCCCACATTGGTCAGGCCTCCCATGGAATTTTCATCATCTCTTACACGTTTTTGCATAATCTGTAATTTCAAAGAGTTAGTTGTTAGTCAATATTTAAATATAATTAAGTCTTGAGACACCAAATGTGACTAAGGTGCTAGCATTTATCATGATTATGAATAATATACATAAAATTTCCATCATAAATGTGGAAATCTAATAGAATCCAACTGTGTTCTTAGGATTAAGTGTCCCATCAAGAAAATATATTATTACATAATTCAAGGGAGACATTAGTCTATCCTCTGTGATCCTAATTTGTAAATGAGTTATTTATTCAAGAATAACATGATCCTATCATCTATAAATACAAAATTGTTAATTCTTCATAGGATCCCCATATCACTTTAGGTGTGGTATTAATCCACAGGCATGTTATTCTATCCTTAAAAGTCTATAAAAGTAGCCCTAGTTCCACTCACACAATACATAATGATGATCACTCTATGCTTATTTTTTGAATTCAATAATGGCAACCCAAGTTCCACTCTTCAACTGATATAATGAAATTACTAAGTGATTTTTTCCACCAAGTTTATATGTGATACTCAGTTTTACCCTCTCCATAATATAATTCATTTATAATTAATTTAATTATGTTTACCAAAAGATTTTATTAAAGGAGTTCCTAGATAGAACCCATGTATCACACATTTAATGGAAATATGATTGAAAATGATTTCAATTTTTTACCATACAATTCATGTTCACATATGATTCAATTGGATATCACTTTTATATAATTTACTTACTCACAAAAAGAAGGTTTCTCAAATGATATTGTAGGCTTAAGAGTCTGAATAACACATGAATTCTTCATATCATCTTTATGGGGAATTTTTTCATCAAATAATTTCTCATGCATAAGTAAAAAGTAATAATGGCTAGGGGTATTCATAAAATTTCTCTTATTCCCTATTTTATTCAATTTATTTTATATGTCAATCATTTAATTTTACATACAAAATTAAAGTGGAAATGGAAAACACCTTATGATGTGTAATAAGGTTGTATTGCACTCATGGTGGTATAGTTCAATTTATAAACATACCCAAGGGTTTTTTCAATTAAAGGTTATTAACCTCCATTAAGAAATAAATGAGTCCCATGAATTTTATTGGTTATTCCTAATAATTTAATATAAAGAAATTTCATTTTAAAAAATATTCACTTAGAAATTATATTGTGCAACACAATGACATAATAAAAAAACATTAATAATTTAATGGAAGAGAATGTGACCACCAAACCTCTATTGGTAGTCAAATACCCATCATTTTTTGGCCACTAATCTGGGATAGGAGGGATGAATACATGTAAATTGAAAAATTCAATCAAAATAGTGTGTATTATCTCACACCAAAATAAATATATTTATAATGAGATAAATGGTAAAAGGAGAAATACTAATGAATATATTACCAGTATGAATCCAACAAGATGAATGGTGGCTCTATTGGTGTCTATATGGGGCATATAACTCAATTATTAGCTTTGGGAATAAGGGGATATCACAATATAAGAGGGCTATGGTGCATGGAAGAAGAACAGAAAATTTTGGGGGAAGTAAAATAAAAATAAGGAAAAAACTACTCATATAAAAACTATTGGTCAGAGTGGATACTCAATAGAGGGGGTGAATTGAGTTCCAATTAAAATTTCTGTTAAGAACTTCTAGAATTAAAATCCCCCAAATTAAAATATCCCAGTCAATTAAGGTAATAGAGATATAAGTGACTTATTGTTCAACATGTTTCTCAAAGGTTGATTACTCCTCAGTTGAGTTAGTATGAGAACTAATTACAAATTTTAAACAAGTTTCCTAAACAAATCACATATACACACTAACCCGAACTAACTATCAAAGTGAGTGTAAAAATATATTTCCATCTTTGATAATACATGCACAGTGGATAAGTATAAAATAGAGTAAGGGAATGATGAACACAAAAATTTAAACAAGTGGTTTAGTCTTAAGTCAAGTCCTAGTCCTCTCCACTTGGCGATCACCTGCCACCAAGCAATTGAATTAATAAGTGATACACAACCTATATCGGGCTTTACAATAGTTTTCACAATCTATCCATGTTTTGCAACCTCTACCACAGTTCTACATGGGAAAATAAACTACCAATCCACACTAGGATTCTTCCACAATTTTACATGGGAAACAAATGTATATATAGTTTGGTATGGGGATTTTCAGTATCCCTCAGTTCAAGAACAAGAGTCAGTGTGTGTAACACAGACACACAACTCACAAATGTAAAATACATAAACACATAGAGCTAAAGTTATTTGAATGAATTTTGGCATATGAGCTCTAGACTCGTTGGAATGAAGGAAATGAAGTTTTGTTCATTCTCTACAAGTTGCCTCCAAAACAGAGTGTGTCAACTTCCAGGTTATGACTTCCAGATGTAGAAATAATCAGTGTGTTGGGTTAAAAGCTCTTTTTTTCATGGAATGTTCAGGTTCTTCAAATTAAGTATGTATCCTTCCTTCTTATTTTATGCATGTAAGTCTTTTTGTATCATCAGGTTGGTTCATGTATGTTTGGAAAGACTTCTCTCTTCTCCTCTTCTATGTTTATCATCAATGTTTACTTTTATACTTGTTCATCTCCGGTCAATAGGAATGATTACCTTTTTACAGGTACATGTTATGGTTCTTAAAAGGCCAACAACATCATTAATTTCTAGCACATCCATTAAATGTATAAAAAATAACGTTTATCATTATATTAATAATATTGAAAAGGTATAGAGTTTTATTAGTAGTGGCTAGTTAACAGTCATCTTCCATCAGTGGATTTCTATCTATAGGCCTGTAACAGTGGACATTGTGTTAGCGTTTTTCTTGTATCAGTATCTATTACTCTGTGTAATAGTAGCTACTCATCAGTGGACATAATCGGTAGGCTCAACAATATACCTTTAATTGTAGGCTTGATCAGCGGTATACTTCAACAATGATATTTTAACGGTAACTCTATAACATCAGAATATTGCAACAGTGACCTTTCCAACGGTAGACTTATCTCAACAGGTAATTTCATTAATGATGGAGTATGTCCATTAGTAGACTTTGAACGATAGTAGACTATCTCGAAAGTAGGATTTGTCTAGCGGTAGCCTTATACTAATGGTAGAAATGTCTAACTGTAGACTTGAACAGTGAAGCTCTCAACAGAAGACTTGAGAATGATTCTAACAGTGAACTTCTAACAGAAACCTTGTCACAACAGTGACCTTGTGATGGTGACACTTTTTCTGTAAGCTTTGATAAGAAGATCAACAGTATAATTTTTAGCAACAATGATCCAAGAGTAACAGTGAGCTATAACAGTGACCTTAAATAGAAGTATCTTACCAGTATCCTTTAATAGTGAAATTATATTTAGATAAATGTAAACTGTAAGCTGATACTGCAATGTCATGAGACTAAGAATATAAATTGTTCAAGATAAACAATATAAATGCAGATTAAAATTATTAGAAAATGGAATAACATATCATTATCAATATTTAAACATTATTTGGGATTATCCAAATAGGTGAGTCCAATAATCTCCCCTTTTTGATAATCACAGATTATGCCAGTATGTATTCACTCTAGATATCACATATAATACAATTACTAAATAGAGATAAAAAATTTCTCAAGTATCAATGGTTAATAAGTGTGTAAAACCCGAAAATATTGGTACATGGTGTCACTGAGAAAGGATGAAATGATTCAACAATGGATCATATTAGTATATTATCACATTTCTCCCCAATCACATGATTATTCTAGAATTAGCACAATATTTCTCACCCATTGTAATTAGTAGAATGAAACACAAATAGAGAGAATAGAGAAAGCTTATATTAATGAAATGACATTACATGATACAAAAAATATATACACCCCCTATCAACATGACACAAAAAAACATAATCCACATCATCCTCTGGAAAGTGGACTTTACCTTTGGAAGAAGAAGGTGGAGAAAGAGCATGTGGATCAGCAGGTTTGGGAATTGCTGCAGGAATGATTGGAGTGGTAGAAAAAGAAGATCTTGTGGGTCTATAGTGGGTAGCTCACTGAGGTATAGTGGAGTAAGGAATTTTATGGCCTCAGTATGAGGCATCATGGAAGAACTGTTGGGTTGAGATGTAGGTAAGGCAGGAGGTATGATGACATGGTGTATAGTCCACATGGAAGAAGGGTAGAGGAAGGTTTCTGAATTCCATAATAATGTTTACTCCTCCTTCCATGTTCAATATGAAATCATTCTTGTTCTCCATAAATTTTTCCAAGGATGGATTCAAATGGCCCAATTGAGTAACTTGTTCATTGAAGGCTCTAGTGACTGGTGGAATCTTTAGGTTTTCCAAAATAAGCTTGAAATGAGCATCCATCTGATGCATGGAGTAAATTATTTTGTTCCTTTATACTCTTCTGGTACTGGGAAGCCTCTGGCATGAAGTCACTTACTACCTTCTGAACTTCCTTGATAATGGAGAGAATCAAAGTCACAGATTGAGGATTAGGTGAAATTAAACCAGAAATCATGGCTAACTCTTCAGTGAGATCTTTCCTAAATGTTGATAGGTCCACAGGTGGTGCACTGGAGGTTGATGCAGAGGAAGAGGCAGAAAAATCCATTAGAGAGAAAGAAATAGTTTCCTTAAAAGACTTGGTCAACCCACTAATAAGCTTCTTGACATCTTCATCCGGGCCCTTCACACGAGCTATCATGGATTCCTTAAAACATTCAAACATTGAAACAATCTGTTGCACGACACATTTGATGTAGTGAATGTCTTGGTTTGTTTGGAACATAGAAGCCATATGAGTAGTCAGGATTAAAACTAACTGTCTGAGAAGTTCCACAGACTGGGAAACATCCTTGAGTTTATTCTAGAATTGAGATATTTCTTTTTTTTAACAGGATTGAAAGGATTATTGAATTTTAGCCATCTCAGAGACCGTCACCTCTTGAATCATGCCCATTGACTTTTCCAATTCACAATCCATGTTATCAAACATCTGTTGCAGATCAGTTTTCCTATTTTACAGATCATACTTAGTGGCAAGGTTCTCAAGAAGGGGAACCACTGGAGGTACTACAACAGGGTCTAGAACAGTAGGTACATGATGTATTCTGCTTGACATATCACAATATAAATCATCATTGTCCAGCCCAAGTACCAGATATCTAGGATCTTCCAACAATTCATCAATGTCATTAATAAAAGATACATAACCAAAATGATCCCCCTCACATAGAACTCTCTCCTGAGAATTCTCCTATATCTGTTTTTCAACGGGTAATTCCACAACCTCCTCTACAACTCATGAAGATACAGTAACTATCTTCTCTGTTGGTTCACCAGTGGGGTGAGTCTCATCCTACAATGAGTCATCAATGACTTCCATATCAATAGAAATAGATGCAACTCATTCTTCCTGATCAGAAATTTTCCTGTCTTAATTATCTATCAGAGGGATCAAACTGAGCCCCTCTTCTTCATTTTCCTCATCATCAGCTTCAGCAACAACCTCCTTTCCTTCATCCTTATCACAAGCCTCCTCTTCCCATTTGTAGAATGATCTGACTCGGTAGCCTCATCCTCTTAAGAGGTGTCTTTGAAAATATTCTGAGATTCTTCTTCTTCAGTAGTCTCAGTATCACTATCCATTATAATAGTATCTCTTCTTGGCAGTTCTTTTGGAGGGCTAGCTTCTCCAAAAGCTATTGTCCTTACAGGACTATTAGAACAATTAGTATCACTCCCATCATCAATGGGAGTGTTCTCTCTTTCAGGGTCCAAAGCTCCTTCAACTTCCTCTTCATCATCTGAATAAGTTAGTTCTGGCTTATCAGGCTTCAGTCCTGGATCTCTCCTATCTTTTGGCCTAGATGGGTGAGTAGTAGAGTCATCCTTTTCATAAACATTTCCTTCATCATTCACCCATGGCTTCTTCTAAGGATTCCAGATAATTTTTCTGAATTTTCAAATAACCATAGAGATACACACACTGTTATTAGCCACTATCATCTCTTCTTGATTTCAGAAACTCCCTTTACATTAAGCATTACTGAAATTTTCTTAGCATGGAATAGGGCATTGGACTTTGAGCATGCCGTAGTTATATCATCCAATTGTGCCATTAGTAACCTACATAGGTTAATCTTCTATCCATTCATCAGTATGTAAATAAAGAATATATCCTGATTCTTTAGAACTATAAAATACCCTCTCCTGGGACTAATCACATGTTGAACAAACATAAAAAAAGAATGTCTTCTCCATTCATCTCACCTGCCATGATCTTCCTTGATTTTCCATTTCATGTCAGTTCTTCCAGAGCATTTTCATAGTCAAAAATATCACTGTATGGAGGATCCAATATAGAGTAATAATCATATACTCCTTCATGAGGAACTCTCAAACAGGAAGCCCACTCAGTAGACGAGAAGGTGACTTCATTGCCATTGAATCTGGATATTAAACTATGAACATCATCTTCCTCTTCGAACATCATATATTCCTAGAATTATTTCACATGATTCGGGTAGTACGGTCCATTGTTATTGGAAAATCATTCGGTGCATCCTTGGGCCTCTAGTGCTTCCAGCACTAATGACTTGCTCGATAGTAGCCATTCTTCACTTAACTCCTTCTCAGCCATGATTTCTCTCTTGGTCAGATGCGGGTTTACAGGTCCCTTTGGGGTATTACTGGTTCCATTGTAATTAGCTCGAGTTCTCTTTGGCCTTGGAGAATCTTCATTGACAGTTGGGGGTCACTTGGTTATAGCCATGGGGATTGAGAGAGGTTTGAGGGATCAAATGTAGAGTTAGGGTTTAGAGATTTCGAGATCAAGATTCAAGATTGAGAAAGGAAGGTGGATTAAGATATGTTTGTAGTATTTATTTTTATCATTTATGGATTAAACATATTAAAATAGAAACAGGATTAAAAATGGTTTGGATTCCAACATAAAATAAAAACAAACAGCGAGATATCCAACTGTGAGATGTACCATTGAGGTACACCAGTGAGGTGCAATGGTGAGATGTAATAGTTAGGTTTATCAGTGAGGTCTAACTGTGAGGATCAAAGGAGAGGTCTAGCAGTGAGGTCCAACAGAGAGATCCAACGGTGAGGTCTAACAGTGAGATACAACAGTGGGATATCTTGTACTGAAATTAATCATTCCAAACTCATGTTTGAGGTAATTTAACATCTCATAATTCAAAGTCTTTCTGAATATATCAGCCAATTGATGTTCAGTTCCAATGAATTCTATAGTGATATCTCCCTTTTGATAATGATCCCTCAAAAAGTGATGTCTCACATCAATATGCTTTGTCCTAGCCTGAGATAATCGATTTTTGGAAATGTTAATGGAACTTGTATTGTCACACTTTATAGATACATGTTTGAATTGACATCCATAGTCTAGTAAAGTGTGTTTCATCTAGAGAATTTGAGCACAAAAACTTCCAACAGCTATGTATTCAGCTTCTGAAGTGGATAATGCAATAGAATTCTTCTTCTTACTACACCATGATACTAGTGACTTGCCTAAAATGTGACATGTCCCAGAGCTTATCTTTCTATCTAACTTTCAACTAGAAAAATCCTAATCAGAATAACTCAACAGATCCAATGATTTTCCTTTTATATGAAATAGTCTTAAGTTGGGAGTATGTTTGAGATATTTAAAAATCCTTTTAACAGCAGTTAAATGAGATTATTTTGGATTGTCTTGAAAGCGCTCACACATACATAAACTAAAATTAATGTCAGGTCTGCTGGCTGTAAAATAGAGTTGACTCCCTATAATACCTATGTAGTTGGTTTGATCCACTGGTTCTCCACCTTCATTAGTATCGAAATTACATGTGGTACACATAGGTGTGACACTATCTTTACTACCATCCAACGAAAAACGGTTTAGAATATCTTTAATATATTTACTTTTATTCAAAACAAATCCATTTTTATTTTTAAAGATCTTAAATACAAGGAAAAATTTGAGTTTTCCCATTAAACTCATTTCAAAATAATTTTTCAACATTTTTGAAAAATGAACACATATAGAGTATTTAGAAGATGCAAAAATAATATCATCCAAAAAAATTTGTATTATTAAAACATCTTTGGAAATCATTTTAATAAAAATATTATGATCATCTATCCCTTTGGTAAAATATTTTGAAATAAGAAAAGAGATGAGAATATCATACCATGCTCTTAGATCTTGTTTTAAACCATATAATTCTTTAGAATGTTTAAAAACATGATTTGAAAGATGGGGATTTGTAAAAATAGGGGGTTGATCAACAAACACATCCTCAAATATATACCCATTTATAAAAGCACTTTTTACATCAATTTGATAATGTTTAAAATTCAGATGAGATGCATAAGTAAGTAGTATCCTAATTGCTTCTAGTCTAGCTACAGGTGCAAAGGTCTCCTCATAATCTATTCCTTCTTCTTGGATGTATCCTTGTGCAACTAACCTAGCATTATTTCTAACTATATTCCCAGTCTCATCAACATTGTTCCTAAACACCCATTTAGTGCCTATTGTCTACATGTCCTTAGGTCGTTCCACTAATTCCCAAACATTTTTTCCTTCAAAATAATTTAGTTCTTTTTGCATATCTGTTACCCAAAATTCATCATTGATAGAATCATTAATAATTTTGGGTTCAAGATGTGAAAGAAAGGCTTGAAGTTCAACCTAGTTTCTAAGAGAAAATGTAGTTTGTGTTCCACTATTTAAATCACCTACAACAACATCTAGAGGATTATTCTTGAGAGTCCTAATACCTCAAGGAATTTTTGAACTAGATTATTCATTTCTTTCTATTCGTTCAGAAACAACAGGTGCAGATTCTGGATAATTTCCAGAACGAGATACATTTATAGGGGATTCACTATCTTTATCATTAAGGATCAAAATTGACAAATCTACTTCAATATGTTCAATAGAGGTTTTAGGCTCATGTGGATCAGTCTCATCAAATTTTACATGAACTAATTATTCCACAAATTTTTTTTCTTATTGAACACTCTATATGCTTTACTTGAGATAGAATAATCTAGGAAAATTCCTTCATCACTTTTGGAATCAAATTTGTCAAGATTATCATTAGTATTAAGAATAAAGGCTTTGCAACCAAAAACTGTAAAGTAATTAACCTTAGGATTCCTATTATTAGAAATCTCATAGGGGGTCCTTTTTAGAACAGGTCTAATTAAAAATCTATTGATAATATAACAGTCTATACATACAACTTCATACAAAAAATAAACTGGTGTGTCATAATCATTAATCATTGTTCTAGAAATTTCATAAAGGGTCATATTTCTTCTTTCTACGAATCCATTTTTTTAGGTGTCCTGGGGTCAGAAACGTTGTGACTATAGCAATTATGTGAGCAATAGGATTCGAACTCATGATTTTCAAACTCATGGCCATGATCACTTCTCAAGGACTTAATTCTAAGGCCACTATGATTTTCTATCGATTTAGAATATATAATAAAGTAAGAATAGGCTTCACTTTAGTGAACTAATATGTATACCCAAGTATATCTAGAAAATTCATCTACTAATATATAGACATAGTGCTTCCCATTTAGACATGAAACTCGTGATGGTCCAAACAAATCCATGTGAACCAACTCAAGTGGTTGAGAAGTTGAAACTTCTTTCTTTGGTTTGAAAGAAACTTTGTGTTGTTTTCCCTTTTGACAGGGATTACACACTTGATCAATCAGGAATTCTAATTTAGGTAAGTCTCCAACTAAACATTTCTTAGATATCTTCCTAAGTGAGTGAACATTATAGTGTCCTAACCATCTGTGCCACAACCAAGACTCATTATGAAAATCATTTAAGCATGAAACATTTTGTTTGGATAAGGAATTTAAATCAATAGCATATACATTCTCATTTCTAAATGTAGTGAAAACTAAATCATTTTTTTAATTAAAAACATGGTATTCATCATTTTAAAAATAACATTAAAGCCATAATCACATAACTGAGATATGCTAAGTAAATAGTACTTTAATCCATCAACAAAAAGTACATTAGAAAATAATATTGTATCAGGGTTACCAATCTGGCCTAAGTTGAAAATTTTTCCTTTGGCGTTGTCACCAAAGCTGACATGCCCAAAATCTACTTTAATTATACTCTATAAGAAAGAATAGTATCCTCTCATATGTCTTGAACACACACTGTCCACATACCATAGCGTCTTACAAGAACTCTTTAATCGATTACCCTATAAAATGGATTAATCATGGGGTAATTTTGGTACCCAGATCTTCTTGGGTCCACAGAGGTAAGCTAGTAAACCTTTTGGAACCCATATTTACTTTAATAGATTTTCTAAAATAAAAAAACTTATTTTGAGACATAAATACTTTGTTATGTCCTTTAGAAAATTGTTTCTCAAATGAAGGTCTAGAATTAGCAGTGAACTGTCTAGATTTTAGAACAAATTTAGTTTTGCTAAATTGTCTCTGTCTAGGATGATATCCTAGACCAGTTGTATATTTTTGAGCAATATGTTTTCCTAGAAATTGTGTCAATGTATCCCTAAAAGAAGTGAACTTCTCAATATACTTTCTTAATTTTTCATTACATAATTTTAACTATGTATTTTCCTTTAGCAGTTTAGAAAATTTCCCTTTTTATATGTCTAGATTTGACTTGTAATTCACATTTAAAGCATGTTGTCTTTTTAATGACATATATTTGTCCTTTAGTTCAATAAATTTGTCCTCAAGCATTTTTCAATATTCAAATAATTATTCCTTAGTCATATATTCATCATTATGATATTTTCTAGTATAATAAGTATTATGCACATGGGAATTAATTGTTACCTCAGATGTCTCTGTCTTAAAATATAGATTGGCATGACTGTTCTGTTCTGAGTCTGATGCATCTGATTCACTCAAACTATCTTCTTAAGTAGTCTATGTTCCTTTCATAGCCTTTTTAAAAATTTTGCCCATATCCTCATATTTTCTCTTGAATTTCAACTTGGGGTAGTCTTCTTTCACATGATCTTTTCATTTAAATTCATAGCATACTATTTTACTTGTGTTCTCATTCCACTTCCTATCTCTCTTCCATTTTCCTTTATGATCATACATTCCTTTTTCGTTTGACTTCCTAAATAATTTCATAATTTCGTTAGAATTTTTTGAAGCTTCTGGAAAGTTGTGCCATTTTCTCATCACTGTCTGAGTTTGACTCTTCACTTGTAGAACTGTCTACAGGTACTTGAACTTTTTCTTTGTCTTTGCTTTTTGAGGCAGAAGTATTGAATTCTAATGACTTTATTTTTGGTTCTTCTTCTATTTCTTGATTTAACTTGAGCTCTTCTTCATATATAATCAGTTTTCCAACTCTCTCCTTTACAGGTAGCTTGCTGATGTAACATGATTCTCGGATTGATATTGACGTGCCTCTCCATCTGTAAGGCAGGCATCTAAGTAGCCTCATTATTTGGTCTTTGTTGTCCACTGGTTTCCCAAGAAGATTCATGGTGTTCACTATCTCATTGAACCTGAGATACATTTTAGAGATAGATTCATTAGGATTCATCATAAAATTTTCATATTTAATAGTATAGGTATTTAATCTCATTTCTTTGTTATTGGTTGTTCCTTCATGAAAAACAACCAATGTATCCCAAATATCAAAAGTATTCTTACAGGAAGATACTATATTGAACTCTTCGTCACCTAAAGCACACTATAAGGCATTCATTGCTTCACAATCTTTATTAAAAATAGTTTTAGTTACTTGAGACCATGTGTCCCTAGTAGTAGTAGGTAATACATTTTGTTCTTAAATTGTTTCCCAGATTTCTGGTCCTATTCTTTCAAGATACATTTTCATTTTCAATTTCCAGAGACCATAATTATTACCATTAATGAAATGTGGTCTGTTAGTAGCAGCACCCTCAACTCAGTTATCCATTGAAAACTAAAAGATTAATGAACTGAAAATTTAGATATAACAGAAATTTTGAGATCTTTATGATATAAGTAAAGTCAAAGTTGAAATGAAATTGAATGGATTGAAGAGTTGTCTTGATAAAATAAATAAAAAACCTTTGATACCAAATGTTGGTCGGAGTGAATACTCAAGGGGGGTGGTTAATTGAGTTCCAAATAAAATTTCTGTTAAAAACATTTATGATTAAAATCCCCCAAATTAAAAAAGCCCAGTCAATTAAGGCAGTAGAGATATAAGTGACTTATTGTTCAACAAGTTTCTCAATGGTTGACTACTCCTTAGTTGAATTTGTCTGAGAACTAATTTGACTTTTCAATCAATTTTACTAAACGAATCACTTATACACACTAACCAGAACTAACTATCAGAGTGATTGTAAAAATAGATTTATGTCTTTTCTAATACAAGAACATTGGATAAGTATAATATAGAGTAACTGAAAGATGAACATAACAATTTAAACAAGAGGTTCAGTCTTAAGTCAAGACCTAGTCCTCTCCAGTTGGTGATCACCTGCGACCATGAAATTATATTAAAAATTGATACACAGTCTGTATCAGGCTTTACAACATTTTTCACTAACTGTCCAGGTCTTTCAACCTCTACCACATTTCTACATATGAAAATAAACTACCAAGCCACACTAGGCTTCTTCCACAGTTATTCATGGGAAAATATGTAAAGAGTGTTTGGTATGGGGATTTTCAGTATCCCTTAGATCAAGAACAAGATTCAGTGTGTTGCACACAGACACACTACTCACAAATGTAAAATAATTAAAGACAATAAAGCTAAAGATATTTTAAATATGTTTAGAAAGATCTACTAGTTGGTAGATTAGATCTGGACTCTTTGGAATGAAGGAAATGATGTTTTGGTCATTCTCTACAAGTTACCTCCAAAACAGAGTGTCACAACTTCCATGTTTTGACTTCCATATGTAGAGATAATTAGCTTATTGGGTTAGAAGCTCTTTTTCTCGTGGAATGTTCAGGTTCTTCGAATACAGTATGTAGCCTTCCTTCTTCTTTTATGTATGTAAGTCTTTTTGTATCATCAGGTTGGTTCATGTATGTATGGATAGACTTCTATCTTCTCTTTTTCATTGTTAATCTTTGTGGTTTCCTTTTATACATGTTTATCTCCAGTCAATAGGAATGATTACCTTTTTAGAGGTACGAGGTATGGTTCCTAAAGGGCCAACAAGATCAACAATTACTAGCATGTGCATTAAAAGTATCAAAAATAACTGTTATAATTATATTAATAATATTGAAAAGGTATAGAGTTTGAGTACCAGTGAAAAGTTAACAGTCATCTTCCATCTGTAGCTTTCTGTCTATAGGCTTGTAACGGTGGACTTTGTGTCAGTGGATGTCTTGTATCGGTAGCTGTTACTCTGTGTAACAGTAGCTTCTCATTAGTGGACTTCATCAGTAGGATCAAAAGTTGACCTTTAACTATAGGTTTCAGTTAGTTGGCTTGATCAGCGGTGGTCTTCAACAGTTTGTTTCTAACGGTAGCACTGTAACATCAGAAAATTGCAACAATGACCTTTCCAATGGTAGACTTATCTCAACAGGTAATTTTGTTAACGATGGAGTTTTTCCAGCAGTAGAATTTGAACAATAGTAGACTATTTCGATAGTAGGAGTTGTCTAGCAGTAGCCATATACTAGTTGTTGACATGTACAACTGTATACTTGAACAATGAAGCTCTCATTATAAGACTTGAGAAAGTGTCTGACAGTGAACTTCTAACAAAAACCTTGTCACTGTAGTGACCTTGTGATGGTGACTCTTTGTCTGTAATCTTTGATAAGTATATCTATGGTAGACTTTTTAGCAATAGTGATCCAAGAGTAACAATGAGATATAACAGTGACCTTGAACTGAAGGATCTTACCAGTAGCCTTTAACAGTGAACTTACATTTAGATAAATGTAAACTGTAAGCTGGTGTAGCAATGTCATGACACTAGGAATATAAATTGTTCTGGATAAACAATATAAATGCAGATTAAAAGGAATAGAAAATAGCTTAACATATCATGAGCAATATTTAAACATGATTTGGGACTATCAAAACAGGTGAGTCCAACACAAACATTATTAAGGGGTCACATGGTTTGACTATGTGGTTAGAGAAACCAAGCACCAACTAGGGACAATGAACTTCTCCATGATTCTCTTCACATGAATGAGTAGAAAAAATGATTAACTATTTCTATTATATGTAAAACCCCCCTAATGCTAAAATTTATAAACCAGAAAAGTTGTGTAGCCTGGGATGAATATTTATGAAAAAATGTGTGACCTATCAATATCATTGGACGCCACACAGTTTAACCAAACAACACACATTGAGCTACATTGTTTCTAGTAACCATGAGACCAACCATTTTGATCCAAAAATCTCAGGCACTAGACATCATTCATTCCCCATACACCATTATAACCCTATGACTCATTAGGCACATCCATTAGGATAAAACAAAATAGTTTCATTGTAATTTAAAGGATTCAAACCTCATATAAATGATGGGTGTTTAAAATATCCCCCCTTAAATAATTTCATCCTGATTTTCCATTTCAGGGGAGGTAATGTATAATTTGAGAGTAACTCATACCACTATACATGAATGTCAGCATCCTTCTCCCATGTATCATCCATTAAAAAATTGTGTTTCCGTAACACCCATACCAAAGGAAATGACCAGCCACAAAAAACCTTCAATTTATAACAAAAAAATATGGAATGTTTCTATCTCAAAAGATGAATCAACCTCAAATTAAAAATCATCAGGATGAGAAATATGATATGTATTAGAATAATAGTTGAGATACTGAGATACAAGGAGGGAAATGTGCATAGACTGATACATATATGGTTGCTGCATCCATTTGGCTATCACACTGACTCTCTCCATAATATCAAAGAGCCCAACATAATTATGTGGTAACCTCCCTTGATTTAGAATCCCTTTATGAACTAGTCATTGTAAACCACATAATAATAATTGACTATCGACCTCATACTCCAGTGGTTGATGATTATTATTGGTGTATGACTTATTCCTAGATTGAACTGTAGACATCCACTTCATAATAAGTTGAACCTACACTATAGTTTCCTGAATGAGATGGGGACCCATCAGTTATACCTCTACTACCTCTAACAAACATTGGGGTGAATGAAACTGACTATAAAATATGTAATCATAAGGATCCATCTATATTGTCACCTTGAATCTTTTATTGTTTGTGAAATCAGCAGGATGTAAGTTTTACTTCCAAGAACCTCTGAAATCAAGGACGTATTCATGAATTGTTTTCACCAAAACCAAAATCATATGATCAGATTTTATATTGGTATGTGGATTATAGGCTATACATAAATGTACTTGTTAACCTTGTACCCTATTCAACACATTATAGAGCTATAACATGAAGTGATCATCCCTATCTAATATGATAAAATATGTAACTTCATAGAGGCATATGATTAGAAGGATGCAGACCCCCCCTGAGATTATCCACTGAAAATGAATTCTTAATTAGAATTAAATGGAATACCTTTTTCAATAAATATATAGTCACACATATGGTATAACTACCACATGGTTATATAGAGTGTCCCATACACAATTTGTAGTGATTTTTTCAAAAATTCACTAAGGAATAGATAATGACTATAAAAGTCCCAATGGTTGATAGTGTTCTTTGGCAGCCTGATAATTTGGGGAACACTGAGAAACAAGAACTTCTATCTCACTTATAATAGCCTATAACCACTTTTATCTATTCAATACATAATAAATTCAATTAATATTACGTTTTAATTTCTATATAGAGGAATCAAACTCTCACCTCACCTCAACTTATATATTTTTTGGAACAAAGATGAATCCATGAATACACACTATCTAATTATAATCAACAACCCAAATATATGGAGGGTCACAACTATAATGATCAATCGTAGGACCATGCCATTATAATTTGAATGATTCCCCCTATTCATTATCTCCATATGTAAAGAGGTCACTGATAATGATTATAGTACAACCTATCTATGATGGTCTGGATCCTTCAAGTTATTCTCTGAGAATAGGGCCATAAGCTACCACTCAGTATCGTTGTCTTGAACTACCTTTGACTACGTCATCCAACTCAAGGTATCTACCAATAAACTCCCCTTAATAGGTATATAATCAATATTTATTTAAAAATACTATAGTAATTCAACCTATCATTATTTCTGATGAATCATGTCACCCTGTGTAAATATATACATGACTATTTTTTGGTCCCTATAAAAAAGGATATTTGATTATGTAATCCCTCCAAAATTCTATGGCATGAACATATATGGCCAACTAGAGTTTGTGTATTGGGTAATTCTATTCATGAGACCTCAACTAATGACACAAATCATTCATCCTATACAAAAAAATCTCTTATCATAATGATAAATGTATCAAATAACGTAGTGTCTCCTCTTACTAGATCTAGATGATTATGGATTAATTCTCATGTCAACAATGCTTTCATTTCATGAAAAGGAATACCACATGATTTTTCCTTAATTATTTAACACCCTTTACAGTCATTTCATTAATATGTTTCCTAATATGTGAGAAATATTTTATGGAGTTCATATAATATTAAGTTATCCCCATAAAACTCCATATATCATTGGAGTTATTGGGATTAACCTAGGAAGCTTGAAATCACACATTCTATAGGTAAACTAATACTCCTATTTCTAAGATAACATGACATAGGTAATGAAAATTATCCTTCTAGAAGGGGAACATTGTGATATTATCTTATAGCTGATTCATTTAGTGAATTCAATATGATCACAATAAATTTGGGATGGGCATGTAGAGTGTGAGAATAACACAAGCTATCATCTGTACAGACTACCACAAATAAATCCAGATAAGGGTGGAAACCCCAATACATTCGTTCCATGAACATAGATGGTGTATTTTTGGGACTGAATGACTTGAAAAAATATTAATTAAAGACATATATAAAAGGGTTCTAAAAACCTGTTATATCTAATGGAATTATATGAAACTTTTTATAAATAGAATATAGGTCAATAATATAGAAACCCCTTTCTCCTGGTAGCTAGTTGAAAAGGTCATCTATATAAGGTATGGTATAAATATTCATAACCATAAGCTAGTTTAGCCAAAGGTAATCAATGGAAATATAGAGGGTCTCATCTGGCTTCATGGTGAAAAGGATTGCTGAACTACACAATAATGAACCGGGTTATATAGAATCTATAGACTCTGAATAACCAAGATACCTGTTGAGAACTTTCAACTCGTTAGTAGCCATTATGTATCGAGGAATGTATGCTGGGGTATCTCCTGGAACATTCTTGAAATAAAACAATACCTAACTATTAGGAGGATTCCCTAAATATCATCCATGAAAAGGACCACGAAACGATACACCACTATAAGGAAATATAACTGATTCATTACCTGATCTTATAATTAAAAGATATAAATTTTGGTTATAATCTCACCTATTCCAATATTTCTAAGTCCATATTGGCTTTTATAGATATACCATTCACCCTGGGTGATGGAAAAGTCACCTTTACGTAATGGGAAACAATTTAAAAAGATATGGAACCAACTAATCAAACTATAGAAGGATTTTAAACCCTATAAACTAAAGTAAAATGAGGTCCCATATGAAGTGACACCCACCTATCTGGAGGTGGTATTCCATGAACTAGAGTATACTATCAAATCGAATACTAAATAGATTATCAATTATCATTATTCAAAATAAAAAACTAAAAATTGAGTTCAATGATCTCCACAATTGGAAAATATATTTTTCAATGTGATGTGAATTATAAAAAAGATAAGATACAAAAGTGGATTCTACTAGAATAGTACCTAACACCATAGATTTTTCAGAACTCGTCTCTTCATGTATCTCCTACACTATTTAAATGTAGAAATATTTGTGGCTCTAAGATATAGCATAGCCACCATCAGAAATCATACTATGCCATCATTATAAATATGATGTATGGAGACCTTTTCCATGTTAGACACCTTGACATGATCTACTGGTCTCACTCCATCTCACTGACTAATGAGAAGCTACCGACCCATCTCTTGAACATTGAGTTTGGGTAGACCCAATATAATAGGATACTTGAGGAAAATATATACAAAAGAACTAAATAGGACCTATATTTTCGCAATACCAAAATTCTAATGGCTCCTTGGAACACTAGGTTTTTTTATGTGACAACCTACCAAAATGAAGCCACCTCACCTGGATACTTGAGTGTGCATCCTATACAGTAATATCACCATGTAGAAGGTTCAAATTTTTCTCCCTACTATTATTCAATGTTTTTCTAGTTTTAGGTTTTGAACCACCATTTCATTTACCCCATCCACTATCATGTTATTATTACTAACAAGAACCCAATTCACTATCACACATATGGTAGTAATCAAAAATTCATTCACCTCTAATAGGATTTCATACCTGATACCAACCTCAAATATCCTAGATTTTGATAAATCGTCACCAAATAGAATAGGTCTAAAAAACCAGAGTTCAATAAAATAAGAATAATAGTACTTGATTAACAAATAAAACTTCTCAAGTGTATAAACTCTTTATCCTTCACATCACACAATATCTATAGATAGAAATAATAATACAATCCCATACGAAAATTCATCTCAGTCAAATCCCAATAATAATCTATGTAGATAATGAAATCTTACAGTATCTTGGTCGAATCATGCAGAATATACATAGATTGATTCAACTTTCTTTTTAGGATGTGTCTCATGAAGTTCTATAATCGATGGCATGGCCTATAACTAGAACTCAGTAGCATGTGGACCACCATCCCATGAAATCATGTGTGTTTTTTCTGTTGAAACTCTTGTGTCAGCTCCACTATAGTAAGGGAACATTGTAGGGATCCCCAAATAGTAATTCTAAAGAAGACTATACCTTCATAAAAACAAGTCATTAGAAATCATATACGGTGTAACAAGAAGTGGTGTAAGTGGAAATACATGAGGTTGTACATGAAGTCCAGGGGCCAACACCTACAAATTACTTTTATAACTACTCTCTTGAAAAATGACTTGAGGTTGTCATTGTTTCATGTCTCTAAAAATTATAAACACACTCCCCAAAATAATATTTAAAATCCTTTAGTGTGTGGATATTAGAATATTATAGGCAAAACCTACCGTATTTATGATTTACACCCCTCTTCCAACTATAAGAGCATGGTCTGTGAGATGTAAAAATCAGAATAATTCCAAGATATACTACCAAATTCCCACAAATAAGGATTTTATCGATGTCACATTCTCTTATATATGTTAATGGTTTCAATAGACATAGTTTCATTTGAATGTTTTTGATGTAGACCCCATTTATGCTCTAGTTAGAATCCCCATTTAATGGAGACCATTTCATTTTTGAATTTAATTTAATTTATGTTTATACTCATTATTATATAAATGATATAAACTTGATAAATTCTATACATCACTATTTTTTATTTATAATGTACCACCAACATTTGTAAATTGAAATGTGATATCCATTTATTCAATACTAATTCTTTATCCAATGTAATCATGAAATGGTAATGAAATTTCATATACATTCCAATGAAGGTACCAAAACATGTTGTAGGAAATGGTTGTAGAAATATAAATATAAAATTAAGTATGGATGAAATTTAAATTCTCAAGATCCTAAAAGGATCTATAATGAAATAATTTCATTAATTAGCAGGAAAAGGGTAAAAATTTGTAATAATAAGGAACATAAAAAAACCATGATCAAAATCAATTATTGGAATCCAGAAAACTATAATTTGCATATTGAATAACAAAATGTTCCATCCTAGGAATAATGGTTTTTTATTGTATGTGGGTAAGAAACTCCATGAATATTCTCATAACCAAATCTTGACACATCATATTTTTCATTTCCACTATCTAGATTAGTATTGAAACAAATGAAAATAAAAAAAGATCCCCAAATACCACTATAAAACATCCCAAACTAGGTTCACTTATAAGTAACAAAACCTAGTTGGGGAAATGACCTCAAGAACCCACTACATAATAGAATATTCTGACTTCCAGTGAGGGTATTTGGTTAAATATTGGGCTGAATATACCCTTGTGATCATATTTTTTCACAATAATATGTTCTTTAAATCAATCTATTGTAGAATCATAAAATATATCTAGGAAGTCGATGAGTAATGATCCACCATATAAGTATCCGTGTAAATCACATCCAATAATGTCATATAAAAAATTATGACTGTGAAAATATATAAAAAAGGAAATACATTTGGATTATAGAAACATGTATATTAAACATACTATAAAAAATAATAATATACTGAAGGCTATGTCTAGTTGAATTTAGAGAATTGGCTTCATCATTTTCCCCTATATAGTATCCTAGTATAGTGTTCATACATCTATTGTAGGTAAATTTTTCTTATCCCTATTAACGTATTTGAGGTCTATATGGGTACCCAATGGTGGATAAAACATGGGGTTAGATACACATAACAGGCCATCAACAATGATGTATAATTCCATCTAGTCTGTGCATTTATAATAAAATGTGTGATGGAAACATTAAAAGTAGTATATAATATGTTTTAAATACATATCCTACACTAGTCTAAAAATCTACATAATTAATTTCCAATAACACCAACTTCATCCTAACATGGAATATATTTGACTAAATTTTCACATAATATTTAATTATAATTCTTTCTCAGGACTCTCGTCATGACCTATGCATCCCCTATTGATCAGAATTGAAAAAATATACATACAAGGGAATAAATAAATTTGAAACTTAAACTGAATTAATTATTGTTCATAGACATGGGATTCATTCCATGTAATTAATTAATTACATAATTCAATGTTAACATGAGGCCATCTTTATTATTCCTAATTTGGAACACATGTATCGCTCTAGGAATAAAATTAATGCATCACCTTACAAGACCATTCTAGGAATTCACCATGGTAAATACTAGTATCTATCATGCTATGATTTAAATACACCACCCTCAAAGTTCATCCTATCAGCCTAGAAATGGATCCAAATAGTTTCTTGTGGAATATGTTATAATCTTCCCACTGATTCCATCCTTGGATTTCCATAAAGAGAACACTAGTATCACTCTCAGAATGATATAATGAAAAATACAATCGAGTACATCCACAGTGTTTGTATGAAAACCCACATGTGACCCATATAATATGATAATACATTTAGAATTCATTTAATTCAATTAATATAATTATTTTGTTCATGGAATTATGACTCAGAACCCATGTACCACTCTAGGAGTGAAAATATTTATTATTATGGGTTTGATGTCTAACCAAACCATTTATATTCACATTTAATTCAATTATCTACCTTATTTTTATAGGAAATTTACTCACCTAAGAAGATATACCAAATAATAGAATTGACATAGAAGGCCTTGTGTCCCAATAATCATTCCATTCATATTAATTGGGATTTATTTTAAATATACTCTCAAGAATAAGCGAGAAGGGATGATGTCCAAGATAATAGTGAAAACTTCATCCATTATCTATTTTATTTAATTAAATTTTAATTATAATGATTTCATTTAACATCCCAAAAAATAGTGTAATAGAAGAAACCAATATTGGTTTATCAAGTATACAAGACACTCATGGTGGTTTCATCCAATTTAATAACACACAGAATGGGTGGTACAATTAAAAGTTATTAACCTCCATTAAGACATAAAATGAAATTGTTTATCATATAGGTCTTTCCAGATCATTTATTTTAATTGAAAATTCATTTACTAATAGTATCATAGAAAATTTGTCACATGACACAAATACTAATACATTACAAAAATATATTAAGGGAAATCAATGAGACCACCTACCTTATCATGTTATTGACTCCCCATCTATTGTTTTCTTTAGTATCGGATATAATAGAAGAAAATGAGTAAATATGAAAATTCCAATAAAATATGGTGTATTATAATCCACCGTAATCAAAAAACCAATAATGAGAAAAATGGTATACAAAGATAGTGGTATGATGAACATATTTTTATGGATCCAATGAGATAAGAAGTTGTTTAATTGGAAGTTGTAATGGGAGAAACCTAAATTCAATGTTCTAGGTATAAAGAGAGCTCCCAATGGAAGATGGATACTATGTTTGAATGTTGAAAGAAAATGGAAGGGATAAGTTAAATACAACGAGTAGGAAATCATCATTAGAAACATTTCTAATGGGTCACAACCTTGTGTGTTGATGTTATCAAAATAGTAATCCAACCATGTTCCATGAACTGCCCCACGAAAAATCCCACATTATATAGAAGTGTGGGTTAACTAATTTTTCACAACCCCATCAAAAAATGAAACAGGGTGTGTAGCAATCCCATAGTTTTGCAGCCTTAAAGACATAATTAATACTAACTGCACGAACATAGGAAGTTAACTGGAAAACCCATCATAGTTTAACCAAACCCTGTGGATTTAGAATCATGGTTTCTATTAACCACGTGACCATAATATTTCTTCCAAAATATTGTACTTCAGGCTCTGTACCTCCCCATAACACACCCCTAACCCCCATGAACACATTTGGAACTTCAATTATGACAATACAAAATAAATAAAATAAACACAAAAGGATACATAAATAATAGAAAATATGGGTTCTTATGATAATAATCATAAAATTTATTCAAGATTAGTATATAAACCACATTAAGAAAACATGTGTAAAATATTTAATGTGTCTCACATAATTAATGGATATATAAAAATACTTAAACAAAAGTCCCAACTTCTTTCAAATGTGTTTAAAAATCATTTCAAATTAATAAAATATTAATTCATATATATAACATAAAATTAATTATATAAATTATACCATATATGATTACAAATAACCCTTTCATCAACCATTTAATAATAGTTATTTATATATAACATTGTTCAGGTTGATAACTGCCACTATTTTCAGGTATGTTTTCATTTGATAGTTTTGGTTCTTATACATTGATCTTGGTTAGATCATCCACAAAATTTAAATCACGATTAGAAATCATATATATTCATTATATACATATTTATATTCATCCATAAAATTTTGATATATAAAAATGACTTACACCATTCATGGAGATAACATGTCATAGGTATGCAAGAACGCAGTTTCAATTTTTCTATCGATTGAAGGATATAGAGCTAAATAATAAATAACCGTTGAAACTAATTTTAAATATTAATGATATAAAATATATTTAATAAATGTATCTTTATTACCATTTTTTCAGTGAAAAAAGAAAAATGTATCAAATCGCTTCGTGGAAGTTGAAGTGCACACATACCGACGAGTGACAGTAATATTTTTCAACAGATTATATGATAAGAAGATATATGAGAAATTATAATTACAGAAATATAAATATTTAAAAAAATATCATATATATAATTTCAATCCGTCGTTACACCCATCCTTGATAGGAGGTATTGGATAATTACTTACATCAGTTTGCGAGTCGGTAGTCCACAAAACACCAGATCGATAGTTTCATTTCATGATCGTTAGAAGGTAAAATAAATATGGGTTATTACATTTTCATAATAAAATATTATTATATGAATTATATTTTTGTAATTATTTCATCAATTTTGAAGAGTATTTTATTGAGGTGGAAGAATAAATGAAATAAAAACACTTGGTTAAGATTTATACCTTTTCTTTAAGAAATCTATTTAGGTTAGCAAAAATATCATTCATAGCTGGTTTTATAATAATAAATGGCCATTAATACATATAGATTATGTTATTAATGTACTCTTAGGGTAATTTATTTACCAAAATTATTTAGTGAGTGAAGTGTATAGAAGAGGGGGTTCCCTTTTATATGTGGTGGAGAAATCCCACATGGAATTTTTGAAAGAAAAAGATATAACCATATTTTTCATAGATAAAAATGATGAAATAGATTATTATCAAATATTAGATAATTTAAGTTATACATATAGACACAAATGTTAAAAATACACGTTTTTTTCTTTTTAACACTTATCATTTTATTTAAACACCCCGATAAACTTGTTTTAACTTCAACATTCATAATTATTTTTTAATATTGTCACTATACATTTTAAAAATAATAATTTGAAAATTATTTAAATATAAGAAAAAATATTTTTCCAATGAATTATTCCATTTTATGAAAAAAAATTCTTTTATATTTAAATTTTAATTAAATCATAAACCCATAAATGCGATGAAAAATGAGTTTTCTAATGAAAATTCTTTCATAAGTATTAAATTATTTTATAAAAAAAATCAACATAAAAATGATTATATTTTCAAAAATTAGATTAATGACAATATAATTGAACTATATATACTTTTAATGAATTATAAAATTAAATGAATATTTTCAAATTCTTTCAAATAAAATGTAGTTTTCTATAAAATTAAATATTTTTAACTATAAATAAGAAAATAAATATATTCATAAAATTATATAAAATTAAATCAATGATAATTTTGATAGAGTTATTTAAAAAATTAGATTTTTATATTTGAATAATTTTCTAAAATATAAAAAAATAATTTTAAAATAACTATACAAATGGTGGTGAAACAACTTTTTAAAAAAATACAGTTGTTAACCATGAAACTGGATTTATACTATTCCTATTCCTAGAAAAAAATATTACATTAATGTGAAAAATCTGACTAAATATATAATTTTTAATTTTCTTAAAATATTTCAGTAGTTTTTTAATTTATTTTATTAGTATAAAAAAAATTTCATGAATAAAAACACTTATTATTTCAGAATTTTTTTACAATCATATGATTTTTATTTTCTATAATAAATAATTGATAAAATTATATTTACTTTATAAATGTGTCAACCATATTATTTTCATAATTTTGACCTAATCATACGAACCAACATAATCCTTGGTTATAACGATATATTATATTATAGTTCAGTAAAATATGTTGTTGTGTATAATGAAATCTATGGATGAAATTGAATTTATTTTTTAATATATACTTTAAAAAATATAGGTGAATTGCATTCTACCCACTTAAATTAATTAAACCCCCTAAATTTTATTTTGGACAACAAATGTAAATAGTTTTTTTGAAAACCTACATCGTATAGAGTGTTATCATTTGAAAAGTGTGAAACAGAAATACAGAGGAAATCAAGAATAATTATAAAATAGCATTACATATTTGCTAAAAATAATTGGATGTAAAAATATGGATATGAGGGAGAAAAATATTTCCCATTTAAAAATAGAGTTTGAAATTGAATATGTTCAGGACAGATATAACAACCATAAAATCTTAAATTATTGATTGTCGAAAATAACATAGATTCATCGAAAATGAAGGTAATAAGGAAAAATTTATGTCTCTAGGCCATTTTAATAAATTTTATGGATTATTAATATCATGATAGAGAATAAATGAATATATAACGTCATGATTTTGTTCAAATGTATAATAAAAATCTCATCATTTTTTTATGCCTAGATAAATTTCAACATCAACTCATACTCTAAAAAGTGAATATTCAAGAAGAATTTTTTATTCCAAAATAACTAAAGATATATTTTAATTAGTTATAATAACCATAAAAGGATGTGATGTTATTCATCATGTCTATAGATATCAAAAGACCCAAATGGTTATCAAAATTTATATAATATATTAATTTATGTAACCTCAAAAATGTCTCCCAATGTTCAAACTTACCCTTTCCATAAAATTATATCCTTATTTCTCCTCAAATTATGATTGACCAAAATTGAATCCCTATTATGGGAATTCATTTATTTCACATCCTCAAATGATTAAATTAATATTTATCTTGAAATGATTTTAATCACTCATAACGTCTTAGTCTAAGATGTATATGATGTAATCATTCCCATAATAATGTAATAATAAATTCTTCAATGATTCCATGATATAATTCACCCTATGTTCCTAAAATAAACACCCATCTTATCCCGAAAAAAGTTTCCATTAGATGTTTTGGTATTTCCGAACATAATTAAATGTCTATAGGTTAATTCATAATATCAAATGTGATTACATTACTCTATAATCAATATAGAAAGAGGTAATAAATACTCAAAATCACAGATAACATCACTACATGTTGATCAATAAAATTACATATGAATCCATCATAAAAACTCTAACATTAAATTCAGAACAACATTGTGGATAATAAATATACCCTAACTCTCATTATTTATGTAAATACTGTAACCCTATTAGCCCATAGTTGGTGGTTATATAATTACATTATAACTCAATACATGAAATCAAATATCAAAGGACTAAATAGTTTATTATTTTTGGTAAACTAGATATATAACTGAACCTAAACAAAATTTAAAAACATCCAATACAAAAACATATATTTATTGAGAACATAATAATTCCATTTATCACATCCCTATATATCAGTCAAAATACAATTCCTAAAATCCTAGGCAAATGAAACATAATAAATGGGTGATCTATAATGGTCTGTAAGGATATGCCTACAAATGATGCTATCATGGATAAATAATAAATAATCAATATTTCAGGTAACATAATTTAAAGACTTCCCATTTATTCCATAATAAGAAAATAAAGATTAATATGGAAGTAATAATTCATGAAAAAATAATTTTATATAAATAGTTAAATGACCTTGAAACATATCAGTGGTTATAATATCTAATTGAATTATAAGAAGGAAATCAATAACATATCTCATAATCATATGATTCAAAATAAATGAAAAAATGTCAATTCCGTCAAGGCCTCAACTGAAGTCATAATACATAAATGGGTAAGTCCTCAACCAAAACCCTATTATATATTTTCTAATTATACCTACAAATACGTTTAGGGGATATAACAGGCCCCTCCCATCAAACACTAATTCCAATGAATTCCTCAATTAATGGGATGGAACATAATCAACAAAAATATTCATGTTGAAAGAATATATTAAAAAATGTGAATACATTCCCCAATAAAGAAAAATATCCAATTAAAAATTCATATTGAATATATGGCATACTATATTTTAATAATTTCCCTAATAAATAAACATAATCATAAACTATCTTGAGTAATATGGAAAATGGTATCAAAATAGTATATCCACAGTCAAATTGATCATATACAATCTAAATAAATAATAATGATGATACCATTACAACATATTCACAATGGTTCTTTTTTTTAAATAAGGGTTATTGTCAAGGATGAATATATATATCAAAAAAAATCATTTAAAAAATTCTTGATGAATATTATGAGAAAATTTATATTTAAAAGAACCATGTAAACATGTAATGTAAACATCAAGAAAATGATTATGGGTAATTTTTTATATGCCTAAAAAGTTAAAAAGAAGTCTTTTCACATTGTTGTAAAAGCCAAAAGTGATCCTTGTTTATAAGATGAAAAGAATATTCCTTGAATGGATTTTTTAAAAATTAAAACAATGATAAAAATATTTTTGATAAATCATTATGAAAATTTTGAAATAATATTTTAATTTTTATAGAAAACATGGATTTGTATGAAAAAGGATTGTTGTCTGAATTGATAAATGAAGTAATATATTCCTAAAAAAATTCAATAAGTTTATGCTGCAATGACATGAAATTAACAGTAGTACCTGAAATTTTACTAAATAACAAAAGAGAATATAAAATATTGGGTTCAAGATAATATATCAATCAATTAGAACAATGAAGACACATAGATAATCAATACCGAATAATGATACGCTTTTAAAATCAAAAAATTAAAACGTTTCTAACTTTTTAATTATAATCCCCATGAAAGATATAAAATATAATGAAACTATAAATACCGTTAATAAAATGATATTTCTGATATAACATATGAAATATATATATATACCACATATAAAATAAATGTTCAAAATGGAATAATTCTTATATAAGTAAAAGTGAGATAGAAAATGATTACAGCAGGTCTAATTTTCTTCATACATGTTGGAACTATAATATCCCTACCTAGAACCCAGTAAAATAGTTCAACAATTTGGTTGGTCACAATCCCTCAATCGAGAATCCCAATATTCCAAATGTTGGAAAAACATCATGGGTCTAAATGTATAATGGTTGTGATACAATAGCCTCATGATCATATTATAAATAGGGTATAAGTTATAAATAATATGTGAAGGAATGAAAAAAACTATGAATTGAATTATAAAAATAACTAATAAAATATCTAATATCAAATACATAACCATGAATATCCTTGTGGTGTAGCAATATGCAAGAAATTATCATAAAATAGGTAGCAACTAACATTACACAAGGAAAAGAAAAAAAAATCACAAAGGATATCTCCATAAGCATCTGGATCTCCATATCAGTCTTGTTATCCTAAGCTCCAATATACAAAGTAATGGAATGAAATGAAATGTAGTGATAAATCTAAAACTGGAACTTGATACTACAACCAAGAGGACCTTTTGGCTACCTTAGTGAAATGGATGTCTTGATATTGTGTCAAAAAAACTCTGTAATCCACTATGAATGTTGTCAAGAGATATCTAGTATGTGAGTATATAATATAGCAGTTTACATGTATAATACTGATTCTGTAAATAAATAAATGTAAAAAAGGTATTTTTGGGCACATAAATGGACATTGTACCAGCAATACCTACTTCTACCTAAGATAAATGACTCTGAGTAACTGAAATTAAGTATATAGATGTATATACATATTTTCAATTTATATTTTGATGTTTATAGACATATATAAAAAAACTACAACTTCAAGGGACACTAGGAATAACTCAGTCATCTATTAATAATAGTACTAGTATCATAGAATATAATGTTATTCCAACCCTAAAACTCATAATCAATAGGGGATATCATGACCATGAATGAAAAATCATTGGGGTCTCCATTTTCGAGTATTGTAATTAATAGGGGACTCCTGACACGAATATTTCAATTCATAAATGGATTCCATGTTAATGAATAAATAGTTATTCCACTCCCATGAATAAATATGGACACCGTGATGAGGAATAAATTGGGATTCTATGTCCTGGAATAATTTTGGATGCCTATCCCATGAATCAAATTTTTTTGGGGACTCTATTCCCATTTTTCATGTAATTGGGACACCGTGCCTATGGATTATAATAATGGGACCCCATTCTAGTAGATCACATTTATAATAGATTCCCTAAACATTATTTCACAATTTATATGGGATTCATGGGTCTATAATATTATTTATCTAATATGAATATGTACATTCATGTTTTAATTAATCATTGGTCAGGAGATAGATATATTTATTTCCATTATAATATATGACTCATCATGTTCATTCAATTTAATTAAATTATTATAACTACAAATTTTTATGAATATAAGCATTCCATCATACAATTTTATAATAAAATTTGGTCCATAACACTTTTAAGTAAATATATAGGGTTATAAGAAGGTCCATGCCACTACCAATTAATCATGTGACAAGAGTCCAACATTCCATTCATTAATTGTCATATAACTAATATAGATCCTTTACATTAACATTTTTAATTTTCTAATTACCTATTTCATAGTAATTATGATTTACTATAGATTAATATATTTATATAAAAGTAATATTGTGATATTGAAAACACCGAAGACCATATGAAATTTTAATCAATTCATTGAACACTAATTAATTAATTCACACTCTAAGGAAAATTAAAATAATGTAAAATAAGGGAAACTAATAGGATATGTGAAATGGGTGGACAATGTTGCGGTAACCAAACTCAAATAATCTATAATGGTTTAAATAAGAGCATTGTTTCTAATTTATGAAATTATTCTAGGTTATTTTACATTTTATGTGTAGTGCATAAAGAATCTAGTGTGAAACACAATCACTTAATTTATAAACAAATAAACATTAAGGGAAAAATTAAAAGACCACGTACGTAATATATACGACACTTCACTCATCCAATACCAATATTTTATTTGATATAGTTTTAGAGAAATCAAATATGAAGACAAACGTGTTGAATATAGGTTAAAAGATCCCATAAGAATTTACCATTTCATAAGGCAAGGTAAAATTAAATAAGAATTAATAGATTACTGAAATTATTCAAAATCACATTATAATATTATATTTGGGGCTCAAATGTGGGAGACATATCTATCTAAAGGATGTGTTTCCAGGAGGATATCGAGTATAGGCATAATAAATACATTATAGATAAGTAATCAGAGGAAAAGGATTAATAGGATATTGGGGAGAGGGTTGATTTTACTCCTTTTAATGAAACACATGATCTTGATGCATTGTTTGTCTAACAGTGAACCAACCATGTGCTTTTATTACCCACATGGCACTTTGTATAAGGCCCCATCCTTAAAACTTACTTAATCTTGAGTTATTGCAAGATTACACATTGAGGATCTTTTCAGGTTTAGAGTTTTAGAGAATTGGATAATAAAACGTACATTACATTCCACATTTAAACAAAGTGGTTACTTGAAAGATAGTATTCATTTTTTCCCATCAATGGAAACATATTTAAAAATAAATCATGGATTTTTTCTTGACACTTCCTTGACACTATCATCATATCATGTACCTTTCCCTTCACCTCAGAATAATATTTCAAAAAAAACATGGGATGAGCATAAAAATCTCAGTAAGGGTTATAAAAATATTGAAAAGAAACATGAGTTCATATATGCATAATAATGAAATCATACTTTACCCATAAAACCTAGGCACTTTAACATACCTCGTCAAATCATGAATAAATCATAGAAATAATAAGACATAAAAGGTAACTTGAGGCATTCCTTACAATCTTACATAAGGAGTAACCCTCTTGGTTATGTTTGGAATACCCACCATAGTATATTCCTTAAATATCTTCATAGAAACCTTAACATTTCACTCCTTCGCGTTAACCAATGCATTGGAGAGCTATATCAGGCTCACCCGCCCATAGTCTATCACGGAACCACCCATCTTCATAACAATTCCCAAGAACCATAACATAATCTTATCACATAAAACATACAGAAAGGAAAGATAACATTTCCACCTTTGAATAAAAAGATATCAATACAACACATTTATATAAAAACATCATGAAAAACATTTTAAATACCAAAATAAATGAAAATTAAAACATGGTATTTATTTTTCTTTTAAAAATAAGGTATGGCTTGTAGAGGAAGCCGAAACTCAAATAATGGTCACGGCAGCGGAGAAGTCGTTGTCGCCGCATACGTATGACAAAAACATTCCCTTTTTTCATTTAGTAAAAGATTCATAGAAAAAAGATTCCTTTTGAATAAACGTAAAATTCAAAGGGTTTTATACACCATATAAAATATATTTGTGTATAAAACAAAACATGCTTCAATGAAAAGTGATTGAGATGAAGTCCCTTACAAAGACGGTACCTTTGGATTAAGGAAAAATCAGTTACATAATTATGTGTGACAAACGAATACACAAAATATAAGTGGGTATTATGTGTAAAACAATTAGATTACATTCACACATAATCATAGAACGACATATTCAAGGTGTACAAGTTTATCCCAAAGTATCAAAATTGGGTTAAGAAGTTCCCTTGCAAAAATTCGACAGCCTAACGGCGTCACTTCAAAATTAAGAAAAAGAGTTGATGAGAGATAAAAAGGGTATCTCATCACTTGGTCATAAAATTTAAATCAATAAGGATATATAATAACATATCCCAACATAATAGTATGTCAATTAAAAGACATAACAAAATAAGTCTTTTAAAAAGAGGAGGGAGAAAGGTTCCCTTACCGACTTGGGTAACATTCGAAACGTACACCCCATTGAAGAAGGGTCATAAAATAAATATGTAAATACCCATAAATGAAATTATATTACACAAAGAGTATAATAATGGGTAGTAAAAACAACACTCAAAGGAAATGGTGGCAAATGTAGCATAAATCTCACAGGATTAAAACTGAGATGAAAAATCCCTTACGAAAACTTGGCAGCCTAACGGTGCCACATAAAACCACCAAAATGGATTAATGAGAGAAAATAGGGTCTCTCATCATATGAACATAAACATTACAGTAGGATTAATATAAAATAACATCCCAATCATAAGTAAGATGAGCTTAAATGGAATGACATAAAAGAGTGTACTTAAAAATAAAGAGAGGGGTAGGTTCCCTTACCTCTGGTCTGACTTGACTCGATCGTTCATTAATCTCCTGAATAATAAACTTCATTTAATTTACACTTCCTTAAGAACCTTTTTCATGTTCATTATTCTTTTTATATCACTTATTAACATGTCATGAACACTATGTTATTTTTTAAGCTAATAATGGTCGTTTTAACGATCATTGGTACTTGAGTCAAAAATAAACTTTTTATAATTACAAGTTGTTCATGTGGTAAAATATCCATTATATCCAGAATTTTATTCATGAAGTAGATATCATATATATCACATATATCCATTATATTCATGCATTTATAATATTACATAACATTTAGTGTTAAGAAATGAAATGCACTGTTCATGGAGACGGTAAGCCGTACGTACGCATGAACGGTACTTCCATTTCTATTTCATATTTAATCGAATTAAAACATAATGATACATAATAGTATTTTAATTCCAGTATGGTATCATATATAATATCATTAAATATATCCGTTATACGTACCACATATGGTATTAACGAATCAAATCACTTTGAGGGGGCTGTAGTCTGCACTTCCTAAAATGAAGATATCGCGTATACCCATAATGGAAGCCATAAAGGTATTCCACAAATTAAAAATAGAGAAGCTTAACAAAAACATAAAAATATTTTATATCATATATAAATATAGTTACATCTTAATGGCCACCATGAAAGGTGTTAAGAGAAGATTGAACAATGATCGTTTCGTGAGGCAGTAATTCGCCATCCACAGAAACAGTATGTTCTTTAACCATTAGACGAAGGTGTGTGTAAGTGTAGCACGAATCCTTACCAAAAAAAATCATAGTATATTTAATATACTGTTGTTTTAAAAAAAGAATGTAATAAAAAGAGTTTAGGGGGGTGGAGAAGCAAAATAAAACAAAAGGACTCAAGTGAATACATTACCTTAAAATCGGGTAACTCCCATTGGTTTGAGCTAAAAGGCTTCCTTGGGAAGACTTATGACCAAAGTGAGGCTTCTAAGAGTTATAGAGGGATGTGGAGAGACAAAATGGACAGGGTCTGTCCGAGCCAAAGGCTTTGGAAGTGTGGGTAAGGAGGTAGAGGTGGGGGCCTTTTATAAGAGGAGAGGAGGGACACTCTTGGAAAGTAATGAAATGATACTTTATTTTAGAATGAGTTTCATATTTTAATGGTCACACATTGATGTGTTTTGAGGATAATGTGATAAGGGTTCGAAATAAACCCATAAAATAGGTTTTAGACATGTGTAGGTCTTAGATTTTACATTATCATTCCATTTTATTTAAATCGTTAAATAATGAGGTCATCGCTGCATCATCATGATGTCATATATAATTTAATTTATTTAATATATAAAAATTATAAAACAAATACTATGATGTATTAAATCTTATTATCCTTCCAATTACTATTTATAGTCAAAAATATAACTTGTATAACCCCATGTAAAAATTGTTTCAGTTAAATAAATCATGTTTGTGACATTTTAATTTTAACATTAAATAAAAAGGTATTTATGTCATTTTCCAACCAAAGTGTCTCCATGGGGTCCCCAAGTTGACCCATGGATTGTATTCTTTGTCCATGACTCATCAAATGAGGGTAGGACCTTTTTCTAGGTCATTTCATATTATTAAAACATTATTTTTACCCTAAACTACACTAATTACCTCTAATTGCGATTAAAAACATAATAAGTTACTAGTCACCAAAAAATTATTTTAATCCCATTGAACCACATTTTACTTCTTAATGACAACCATGTATGTCGGATTTTTAGAAATTCAAAACACTAACTTGGCAAAATTTCAATTAAATGGAAAAATCAGTTTTTATAAGTACCACTTAGTGGTTTCACTATTCATAAAAAATTGTAGTTTTTTAGAAAATTACCAAAAATTCACCCTAAGATATATTTGATATTTTGAATTCAAAAATGATGTCTATTTTACAAAATTCATAACATATAAGTTACATTAATTAATTTAATAATTAATTTCCAATGTCAGAACAAATAGCATGTTTTTATGAAACAATATATATCAAAAGATTGACCCTAGTTTAAGTAAAATTTCAAAGTGAAATTAATTCCAATGAGAAATATTTGATTAAATGGTAAAAATATATTGTAATTTCACATTAAAACCCATTCAAAAGATAATCTAATCATATAAATAAATTAGATTAAAAATTGGTTTTGAATTAAAATACAACATTTTTCACTATTAATTAAAAATTGAACTTTTTTGGAAAAGTACAAAAATTTTACACAAAGTAAATTTTGATGTCCCAGTTATAAAGAAGAATTTTATTTTTTCAAATATAACACATAAAATTGTCAAAAAGTGTATTTAAAAGAGGTTTTCCATCAAAATGTGGTTAATCGACCTTTTAATGAATTTTAGAATGTTTACGCTTAAAATTGGATTCATTCGCATTTTTAATCCTCTAACATATATTGTAAAAAGTAAAAAAATTTGAAAAAAATATATAATCATTTTTTAGTTAGTTCTATTCATTACCACCATCACAACAGTTAGGCGTTAACAACCATAATATTATTTTATTATTAGAGTGCAACGTAAGATTCCCAAGAAACTCGTTGTTGCATGTTGGGTACGCCATCAAGAATAGCGTCCCCTTTAAAGTTATATTAATATTTTACTCACAAGTATGTATAAATGTTAAAATTTCATACTATTTATTTACCTATGGTGTTACACTACGGGTTTTTATTATGTGTTTAATTTTTTAAACAATTGTTTTCCCTTATGGATCACCTCTACATGTTTTGGTAGATGTCACACACGATCATGTAACTCATCTTTTATAGTTAGATCAATCTTTGTGACTCCCCCATCTCCCATGGATGGAATCACACAACTTCATCTAGTGGGCCACTCAATTTTAAAAAACATTTTCACTATAAAAAATAGGATTCATAGTTGTTTTTCTCATTTTTCACTAACCATGCCAAAACTATTATACCTTTTCCATTTCTCCAAAAAATTAGTTTTTAGGTCTTGATGTTATATAAAACCCATCTAAACCAATAATAAACCACTTAATCCAAAAACTATTATAAAAAATTTCTTTTAAGAGTTCCAAATATCATATTTTTATTATAAATATTTTTTAATAATTATTTCTATCCACCAAATGAAAAAACTTATTTCAAAATAATTTTCAATTGTTCAAAAAAATTAGATTCTAAAATTTCCCCACCATAGAAAATCTTGTCCCAAATAATCATTTTGGAATAAATAAAATTACACATTACCTACTGTGTTCATGAATATTTTTTCAAACCATCATATTCTGTTTCCAAATGCCCAATGTACCTCTAAGAAACACATTATCCTTCCAGCACATAATCCAGTAAATGACAAGGCAACACTCAAATTCAAAACTAAAATGTCCATATGAAACATACCCAATCCCTACCAACCTGAGAAATGATTATTTCATCCTATATTTTGTTATTCGTATCATGTAACATACATCAATAGTTTCTAACACTAATGGAAGCATTCCATCCATGGTAATCCCCATCATTGATTTTTCTTACTAGAGAATTCCCATACCATACTAACGATGTGATATAACATGTTTTTGAAGAAGATCCAAAATTCAATTCCTAATGAATGACTTTTATCCTAGTCATCTAGTATTTTCCCTATGAAGTCTACGATGAGAATTGTAATGTAGTCATCTCATCCCAAAAATGTTATTCATGTGGTTTCTCACCGATAGAAACCAATTATCAATGAGAAAGTAGTTAGTTCTACTACAGGATTCTATTTATAAAAATTATCATATTTAGTAGCCAACATATCTAAAAACCTAATCCTGATGAAATAGAAAATATATTACTGAGATATTACATTGATAATTATCAAAAAATCCCATTAACTAATTTCCAGTTGTTTCTATAGCTATAAAAATAAATTATGTAATAACTTCAACGAACGATCATAGGTGTATACCTATCCATTCCCATGTGATTTTCACACTGTAATCATCTTAATGGAGACCATCCAATGGTCTATGGTAATCTTGGAATCATATATTGGATTCTAAGGAGCATATACAAGGTAGTCCATTGTAAATTTTTTATATGGGGGATTTTAGAATATATCCTAGACATCTATGTATCAAGATCATTGACTGATCCCATCAATTATATCAATCCTTGTAAACATTAATAAGAATTGGATAGTGTAACTAAGTCTTTTAATGGACTTCTTACATGGTAGTCCAAGAATATATTAAGAAATTACCTTCTTTTATGATTCCCCATAATAAAAAATTTAAACTCCCCTAGAGTCCATTCGTCAGCCATCATAGAAATTAACTTCTTTATCTAGCTCAATGTATAACTAATTTTTTCCTAGTATACCATGGATATTGTCAATGTAAGGGTAATTTTTGTCACTAAGACAAAGGTACGCTAAAACTAAATCAATTATTTCAAATAATACCCATGAATCTTCTGAAATTTCCATGAAAAATTTCCCAACATTGATTAAAACGAACCATATAAAAATTACCTATAAAGCGAACATTCAGACCTTCTCGATCTAATAGGGTTTGAAATAACTAGGCTTCCCCTACTAATAAATAGTTATTAATTGATTAAAATTATATTATAAATAAGGGATTACATGATTGTTTTAAAAACTGAAACCAAAATTCACCCATGACTAATGGTGTCTAGAGCGGTTTAGAACATAAAAACGCATTTTATTTTCATTAAAAAATTTATGCACTGATAAATGTCATAATCATTAACTTCTGATGAATCTCACACACCTTGAGTTTGAATCTAAAAACTAGACATGATCCAAATAAATAACAATTTTTTTCTATAGATTCATCTTAAGGTCTATATAAACTGTTTGTTAGCCTCAAGGGAATGTAGAAAAAACTATGACCACTTGAAAAAATTGTTTTATAGTTTCACTCCCTCTACCTAGAAGAAAACTCATTTCCAAAATTGATGTGATTATCTCTACCGTAGGAGAGTCCATGTGTTATTTTACTATCAACTAAGACATTTCCCAAGTTCATCCTCCATCCACAACAGAACATGGTTCATAGTCATGGACCACACACTCTTAAAAAGAAAAACTACTATATTTCCCATTCTAGTACACTATGAAGATGACCTACGAACATAACACAATAGGTCAAAGATTAACTATTTCCACTAAACATATATCATCCACATCACAATGTAAATAACTTGAAGGGTACCATGCATGTTGATGCATTACTCCCTCAGGATATATCAATGTTATCACACATTATTTGATAGTAATCATTGTCCTACAATGCCTATGCATCCTAGTATTTGATAGCCTATGTAAAATAATTTTGTCTATATGCCAATTATACCATTCCATTATGAATCCATAAGATGATGTATTGATTCATCCTTTCTTTGAAAATGTGGAATGGTAACACAACATAATATGTGGATGACCATGCCCAATGAAGGCATAAACAACATAATTAAAGAATTAAATGATGCTCAAATCCTTTAGATTATCTCCATAGTACCACAAACCACCTATTTATCCATTGGGGTTTTTAGAAACTATGAGTCCAACCCAAGACGAACGAATCCCAAACAACCCCACATGTTTTAAATAGTACAAAATAATTTAGAAAGGCATTATGTTATGAGGTAACTACCACACATAGAATATCCCATTAATAAAGAACATGTTTTGACTTAATAACAATGTCACTACCTAAATGCTCACTAAACTTAATGACATATTATCTAAATCAACCTAACTGAATGGACAATGAGATCTATGTGTAATGACTATGTTCCAATTCAAGGAATCCCTCAAGGAAACATTCAATTAGCCACGTACAAAATTATAAACTTATAAACACCATTAAGGTTTTATTTAAACCATATAACTATTTAAATTTATTGTTAAAAAATTAAAATATAATTTTTAAGAAAATAAAGTACCAATTATAATATAAAAACATGTGCTATCTCATTAAAATAATCCCACAAATAACATTGGAATGATATATCAAACATCTATCAAATAACTATTTATCCATTTTACATAACCATAAATATTCTTATATATATTTAGTTTAAAAAATATTAATATTAATATATAGGGGGAAAGACACATTCGCTTTTAATAATAATTTTAATTAACAAATCCCTCATATTAATAATTCTCAAAAGAAGGTAAATGGTCTTCTATCAGTAAAATGGAAACCAGTAAAGAAATATTCTACTGTATGTTTATATGTCACACAATATAAGATGCCTTTGAAATATTATATAACCATTCCATTAATCCTGAATATACCCCATTGTTTTATGTAGTAATCATATCAAACAAACATGGAAACCATTGATGGCCCTATCAAACTGATATTAGTTAAGGTAAGTCAAACAAAAAAATGTAATATTATTAAAATTTAAATATAACCTTAATGAATTTATCATAAGAAAAATTACCTTAGTGTTTGACATTAGCCCAATTGTTCTTTTAAAAATTTAATTATAAATTTCATCACACCTTAGCCATAGTGGATAAAGCCTTTATAAATGAAAACATTTTCTTTAAGGATTTAAATTTAGCATGTAATACGGGTTTTTATGGTACAAAACCATTAAAAATGTTTAAATGTACATTAAATTATAAATTACATTTGGAATGAGGATATATATAACAAATATTTTATCATTTATTTTATTCTATTGAAATTCATCATGAAATTGTTTGATTAAATTGGTTACCCTTCCAAAATTATCAAGGCCCATATAGCTTATAAACCATTTTTGGAAGCCATTTAATAATGATCATAAATAATTCAACCCATCCTACCAATGGTTCATCGATCAAACACGTTGTGATTTGTTAGTTAATGGTCCACCATCCAAAAATATAGGAAAACAATGATTACGATGATATATTGACATTATAAAACAATATTATAACAGAAAAATTATCAGGTATGCTATTACATAATAGAAAATTAAATCATTCAAGTAGGAAATCCACTATAACATATTATAAAAAAATATTATGAATAATAAAAAAAATTGGTGCAAAAATAATAATAATTATAAATTACATATTGCACAATAAACATGTATAAATAATTCATGCGTTGAAACTGATAAGATATCACAAATACATGTCAAGTAAATCTCAATGTTATTATAATGATGCATGTAATAGTACATCATTTCCATACGATGTCAACGGTGGAATACAAAAAATATCTTAAATTAGTATTTTGATGAAGGTAAAATAATTAATCATGGTGAATTTATAATTTACAATAATAACAAAAAACACAAACAATAGTCTAATCCATGGAAACATTGTCATTTTCCTATAGCATTGGTTGATCACTCTAGGAAAAAACTATTCTTCCAAGCCCTAAAAAATTATTATATTCCAATATTCCAAAAAAAATTGTATGATAGAGTAAAATACCATTGATACAACTTTATATCATCATAATCTGGGAGAATTTGAAATGGTTCCCCAAGTTGGTCGATCACATGACCTTAAGAGCTCCTCCCTATACGCCAGAGGCTTCCTATTAAGAGTGAAGGTCCAAGAGTTGTATGGTTGTGAGACTATACCATAATGATAATATTTACATAGTATTATAAGAGATTCAAAATAGCATAATAATTAGATTTCCAAGGATAAGAAGAGAACAATAACTAATTAAGTGTTCAATAGAAAATACACAACAATACATGTCCATATGATGCTACAATAGGAAAGTATAAGTCATAAAATATTTATTAGATAATGGTGAAAAAAAATTATCAAAGTACTTATCCATGATTATCCAAAAAAATATATTAGTTCTATGCTTCTAAACAAAAAATTAAAGAGTAATGGAATGAAATGAAATATGTTGAGAAAGCTAAATCCAAATCATGATTCTTGTATCCAAGAGGACTATTTAGTTATTGAATTGAAATGGTGATACAAAAAAGGTATTTGATAAAAATTATAGGTAACCACTGAGGGTTTCGAGAGATATCTATTCTGTGAATATAATATACAGTAGTGTTTAGGTATAATAAAAAATCAGTATATAAAAAAAAAATAATAACATTGACTCAGGTTCCTAAATGGATCCCCTAACCGATATGACCTTTTTCATCCTAACTTGATATATGTTTAATAAAATGAAAAAATGACTATATTTATTTATATAAATATTAATCTTTTATATAGTTTTTCATGCACATATATATATATATATTTATACTACTATCTTAGACCCATGGTGTCACTCTGGTGTACATGGATAGTAGTATGAGCCTCAAAAAATTCCAACAGACTCCCTGACCAGAAATCATGACCAAGAGGATATTTCATTCCCATATATTATAAATAATGATGGACTCCATTACCATGTATCATAATCAAGAGTAGAAGTCAAGACAAAATATCACAATACATAAAGGGACACAACGCGCATGAAATAATAGAAACACCATGAAATCAAATTAACAATGATAACAAGACCATAAATAAAAAGTCACTCCATTACCATTGATAATTATGGATTAATTTCCTATGTATCACATTTTATTAAGAGAAACTATTCCCAAATATAATCTTAATGGAATTGTGTGCCTGAGTATCACAATAATGGGAAACCATTCCCACATTTCAAATTTATTAGGGACACAATGCTCGTGTATCACGATTCATAAGGGACACCGAGAACTTGTATCAAATTTATATAATATGAATAGGAAAATTCATTTAATACTTAATTATGGAACATAAGAGATATATATATATATATAAATGTACCAGTGCACCGGTATGACTTATCATGTTTTTTCAATTCAATTTATTAATAGAAAATATAGATGTCTATGTCTATAATAATTCCACCCAAAAATCAAATTATACTATCTGGGAAATTTAATTAATAAATATATTTACAGGGACATTAGAATGTCAATGATACTACCAATTAATAGGTTGGGATTAGTCAATAATTTCATTCATTAAATTGTACAAGAAAACCATAGATGATTTCCTTTAAAATTTAATTCAAATTTAATTTTTCACATTAGGTCTTGAAATTAACCATTGAATTAATCCATTTAAATATATTTAATATGTTTTTCCAAACAAATAAAAATGTCCAATTGAAATTATAAATAACTCATTTATTATCAATTAATAATTTCTCACTCTATGTTTAATTATAACAATTATTAATAAGGAAAACTAAGTGGACACAACCCTGATGTGGACCAAGTATAAGCCACCAACATAAATAGTGAGAAAATTTATAATCAATAGTCTAGGAATCAATTTATAATATTTTCATGGGTTATTTCACATTTTTTGGACAACGTATTGAAAATATTGTCTGTCAAGAAATGGATTATTTAAAAAAATAGAATTTAGGGTATAAATAATTATACCACATACAATATTCATATAATCCTCCACTCATCCAATACCATTATTTTATTCGAGCTGGTCCAAGAGATATCGATGAAATAAACCAATGACATGAAAACTCGAAAAAATATTCCCCATGGATTTATCATTCCATACAATGAGGTAAAATGAAAGAAGAAGAAATAAGATTCTATTGATTACTGATACTCTTTCAAAACACATTATTTCTTTTGATTTTGAACTCAAATGAAGAATATAACTCTATGCTATGGAGGATTTCATAGTATGATCTCTAGTGGAGGAATGTTTCATAGAATGGGGGGAGAGAAATGGGAGGATATGGATTTAAATAAAATATTAGAAAATGTGTAATTTAACCATTTAAATGAAAGTTGTTGTTTGGATGCATGTTTTTTATAATCATGTTCCAACCATGTCCTACAATATCCATTGAGGCACTAATAGTGTGGTCTAGCTGCATGGCTTTCAAAAATGTATCCAACACATGTAGATCACCACTTTATTTTTTTGAAGATGACTTAAATTGACCCAAAACACCTATTTCGTAGTTAAATCATATTTTATGACACCACCATATTCCCTAGAATATGGTTCATAATTTTCTTTGTAGGGATATACAGTTTAAAAAAACCATTTTCCTATAAAAATTATGCTCCTCAGCTGTTCCACATGGTTAACAGTAATCATGTGCCAACCATGCTCCATTTTTTATTTTTCATGAAAATATATTTTTGTGGCCTGATTATCAAAAAAATAATATGATCACCATAGAAATATATAAGTCTGTATATAATGAATCAACCATTCTATGTTCCACAACATATATTTCCATGTAGATGAATTTTTTAAAATACCGCATGTCCCTCGAACAAAAAATTTGATATTCCTTGGGAATAATTAATTGTCCAAAAACACATTATTCTACAAAATAGTCAAAGAGGAAGAATATAGATTTTTTATATGTATCTCCCAGAACCATAATAAAATATTTCAAATCATTCAGGATTTACTAATAAGCTCATATCGTCTATTTATTAACTACTCATTTCAAAAATAACAGTTCTGTGTAATAACTGATTTGTTTTACATATTTGATTTGGTACAACAGTTTTTTTAGTTTTACATCTATAATAGTTCCATAATATTCATAATTCTAACCATGATATAAATATATATATATACATTATATATTTATTTATATTAAAAAATAGTTAGAGATAAAAATGCATAACACCATCCATTGAGATGGTGAGCCGTACAAATGCATCAACACTATTTAAAATATTCCATATAGATGGAAAAAATGAAATTTAAATAATATTTAAAATTACAAAAATCATTATTATATCATATATGTCATATTGTTTCATTAAATATAACCTAATTAACATCCAAGTTGAAATAAAATTAAAACATATCACATCACTACACAAAAGCCATAATCCACAAATATGCATGTTTCATGTAATATTCTTCCAACATATTTTATGGTAATAGGGTATATGTTTTATTATAAATAAATAATTATAAATATTTCATAAATATGATATATAAACAATACATTTATCATTATATATATCCATTAATGGTAGTGATGGAAAATGTATTACATCGGTACATGAGGTGGTAGTCCACTATACAAATGATCAAAGTTTTTATTTCCCATTTGATGGATGCGGTGATGGATTTCTGTTATTCCATTAATATAATAATATATTATTATTTTTAATATACTATTTTACCTTTTTTTGAAGAAATGCTTTTTATTTGTACATAATTCAATCCTATAGTCGATTTATTATAAAAAATTGAGTCTATGTCCTAGGTAGGTATTTATTGAAGTTATTTGGGTTATTCTTATCTGAAAAAATGGCTTCTAATGTGTGATGTGTACATGAGAGGGGTGGAATTCTAAAACTAGTGAGTGGAAAGTGTTGAAATTTTTTAACAGAATAAAATATGAACACATTTTTGACATTATAGGAGTCTAAAAAATGGATCTTTATTGAACCTCAGATGCGATATTTTATAGATATGGTCATAAAATAAGAATATTACAAGTTGGTTGGTAATTCTAACACATATATGTTTAGTTTAACCCCAGTAAAGATATTTTAAACTTTACAATAATAGTTAATTTTATTATTTTTAATACTCGTTATAATGAAAATTTATGTTGAACATATTGTAAAATTATAATTTTTTTATTTAAAACATGAAATCATATTTTGAAAAATTTATTCATATAAGTGGATTATTTTGATGTTAAATTAATCCCATAGATATGATGAAAAGAATATTTTCAAAAGAAATGTTTTTAATGTATTAGATGTTTTTATTTAAAAATTCAATTTCTAATTTAATAAATGACCAAAATTAAATTAATTATAATATATGTTTTCTAATTTTACTTTTAAAAATAATTTAAAATTTAATTAAATTATTAAATATTTAAAACAAGATGAATTTTTTCAATAATATATTCAATTTCCATTATTTTTGAAAAATTAATCTTTTAAAAAAATTCTCCAAAATTCACTATAGGATAATTTTGGCATGATTAATTAAAAAACTGATTTTTTTGATTAATATTTTATATTTGGTAAAAATTAATTTTAATTAATGTGTATAAAAATAAAAAAAACCCTTTCTAGAAAAAATATTGATATTTTAGGAAAATATGTTTTTCATCAAAATGATTTTTTTATTAATTTAATGAATTGATATTTAATAATTTAATTTATAACATAATATTCTTAATTGATTTAATTATATTAATAACCACCAATTTAAAATATATGTTCAAAATTTATACTATATTAAACTTATTTGAGACATGATGTTTCCAATATCACAAGATTTCAAATAGAATAAATTTAACGAAATATATTTTTTTGTTATATAATCATGGTTTTGTATGTAGAATAAGATATTTGAAAACATATCACTATTTTATAATCAATGGGAGTTATATTCATTCAACCTATAATAAATTTTGTCCTCTCAATTTTAAAATTCTCTTGAAAATAAAGGGTTTCCAGATGAAATTTTTTTTTGAAAACCAAAAAAAATAAAATTATTAACAAAACATCCTCTTAAAAAAGGTAAAGGTGAATAAATTGATCATCAAGAGTAATAGATAAACTGTATTCTATATAAGAGAACATTGGAATTAAGAAAAAAATGCACATGAAAGAGAAATATAAATAATTAAGTTTAGTGATATTGATCATTGATAAGTTGAAAATGAATACTCAAGAGAAAGGTAATGAAAAAAACTAAATAAATATGTGATGAGTAAAATGATAATATTTTCATTGGATATGATTTTAATAATATATACAAAATTTCTAGATCCTTTCCTGAGAGTTATATTGTTCTTTTACTATCAAGACATTGAAAAACGTAAAATATAATTACAACTTCGTTTTTTTCCAATAAATTTAGAAATAAATTATTTCCCTATTAAATAAATATAAATGATGATATTTTAAGAATGATAAATAAAAATTAATTTTTATTGATCATAATATCCCTAAATGTGTGACTAGTTCTTCAGTATGTCTCTAAATATTTTCCAAAACCCAAAAAGTTAGCATGAGTTATTGATTATAATATACTAATCTATAAAAATCAAAAAAAATTAACATAATTCGTTATATAATTACTTATCTATAAAATATGTTATTTAAACATATTTTCACAATAATAGGAACATCACACTAGGTAGTGTTAAGCGTTTCACCCTTATCGGCCTTTAGTTTTGGATTTAATCCAATCATCCTTGCAAGATAAAATGGTTTGTCACTCAACATATGGGTTTTTATTTTTCTAAATCCATATTAACAAAATTGCTATAATGTACATGAAAATGTGATGAATATCCAAAAAAATAACATTAATAATCAAATCAATTTCTAATCACCTAGATTTTATATAGGTATAATTTATCCATTGAAATCAAATAATAATATTTGACAATTATTACATTAACATATATGATCCTATTGAACATAAATATTACCCACAACTATAATCTTGTTTCAAACAATTTTACATTATTTAATCCTTAAATAAATTTTTAAATGAAGCATATAATAAACCAATGGGTATTATTTTTATAAAATTATTCAAAAATATATTTTGTCATAATAAATTCCTTTGAGATAAAGACTAAAAAATGGATGTTTATGACATTGTAAATATGGTCAAACCTTAACTCAAAAACCCTGTATGGGATCAATAATTCTTATATTAATCTTATATAATGAAATATAAGTTTCCAAAATTATCCAAATCTCTAGATATTGCACGATTATTATAATAAATTACCATTTTTAAAAATTATTCTACAACATAATTCATGAACCCAAATAGACAAAAACATTAATACTTGAACTTCAATAGTACTAACATCATAGTCTTGACATTAATCTCCTATATTTTCTGATTAATATTCCCTTGAATATTGGGGAATTATTTTGTGTCGTACACAATGATCTTAATGTTAAAACACTTCACATTATAGATTAATTTCTTACTCAGGAATTCACATTCATAATGGAATTTCATTGCATAATTGTGGGAAACTCCAATTCACTTCATGAATGTACCAGGGTGTTTGTTTCCACAATTGTCACATTTGGGTAAATAATTCCTTTGCATATTACCTTTATCTGCTTTGACAATGTCATCTTATTCTTCTCTTTCATCCCTTATAATACATGAGACCTGTATATTTCATATTATATCATGATATCAAATAAAACTATATCCTCATATGATGGGAATGTTATGGTTAGAATTTCCCTTCAAAATATTTTCTTAATAAAATGAGTGGCGAGATCATTATTTCCATTTGGGTCATGTATATTCTTCACAACGTTATTTTCTGACACTGTAACAATTGATTCACATTTAATAACATTTACATCTTCCATTTATCATAGATTCAGGAATTGTGTCTTCGTATCTTCTCGTTGCTCAAGAAGAAATTAATTATCCAAAAAAGTACTTTAAAATTATTTAACTCCATGGCCCATATTTCATCTTAATCCTTATTGTTTGGAATCAATGGCCATTTTTGATCCATAACTCTGAGAGATGATAAACATCCTTGGAAGGATTTTTTTCGTTATACAAAAAGAAAGATATTTTATCTATGGTACTTATCAATTGTTTATATGGGATGGTATTTTATGTACCAATGTATTATCATGATTTTTAATATATAAAGTGGTATAATGTTGTTACACTGTGTTGGGGATCAGTATGATTCTATATATGAGTAAGGGTATTAGACCTAACATGGTCTAATTTCCCCAATATCAGCTCCTACAATATCTCCAACTCTAGCTTCGTTATCATTACTACGATTGAAATCCCATCATGGATTATGCACCTTGATATGGTTTATATTCCATCTAATAGGGACCATTTATAAACAATAACTTTCAATATATTAGATAACAACCTTATGAATCATAAAATATAATGTCTAAACTAGTGACACACTCAATATAAATTGAAAATTTATCCATAGATAAACTAATAATTATAAAAATAGTTTTTTCAAAAATTTTCATTAGATAATATTCTTTTATAATACTTAATAATTTTTAATAAATAAAATGTGAATTATCATAAGAATATCCCTAAAGAGTGTTAATCCAACTATAAGAAAATCCTATTATCTTTCCCCAGGTGATGATAGAGTCAAATCCCATTTTTCACTTTTCATGTTTATTATCGATAGGTACAACTTATAAGGCCCCAACCTTAAACCTTACTTAATCTTGAGTTATTACAAGATTACACATTGAGGATCTTTTCGGGTTTAGAGTTTTAGAGAATTAGATCATAAAACATGCATTACATTCCACATATAAACAAAGTGGTTACATAAAGATATTATTCTTCTTTCCCATCAATGGAAACATATTTAAAATAAAAAATGGATTCTTTCTTGACACTTCCTTGACAATATCATCATATCATATACCTTCCCCTTGACCTGTGAAAAACATTTTAAAAAACTTGGAATGAGCATAAAAAGCTCAGTAAGGGATATAAAAATATGGAAAGGAAACATGGGTACATATATACATAAGAATGAAATCATACCTTACCCATAAAACATAAGCACTTTAACATACCTCATCAAATCATGAATTAATCATATAAATCATAAGACATAAAGGTAACTTGAGGCATTCATAACATTCTTACGTAGGGAGTAACCATCTTGGTTATGTTTGGAATACCCATCACAGTATATTCCGTAAATATCTTCGGAGAAACCTTAACGATGCACTCTTTCGCGTTACCCAATGCATTGGAGAGCTATATCGGGCTCACCCGCCCTTATTTTATCATGGAACCACCCGTCTTCATAATAATTCCCAAGAACCTCAACATAATCGTATCACATAAAACATGCATAAAGGAAACATAACATTTACATCTTTCAATCACAAGATATCAATACAACACATTGATATAAAAACATTATGAAAACCATTTTCAATACCAAAATAAAAGAAAATTAAAACATGGTATTTATTTTTCTTTTAAAAAGAAGGTATGGCTTGTAGAGGAAGCCGAAACTCAAATAACGGTCATGATGGCGGAGAAGTTGTTGTCGCCGCATACGTATGACAAAAACATTCCCTTTTTTCGTTTTTTGAAATGGTTCGTATAAAAAAAATATTCTCATTGGATAAACTTAAAAGTCAAAGGGGTTTATACACCGTATAAAAGAAAGTTGTGTATAAAATAAAATATGCATCAATGAAAGGAGATTAAGACGAAGTCCCATACCTCAGGTCCGACTTGACTCGATCGTTCTTTAATGTCCTGAATAATAAACTTGAGTTAATCTCTACTTGTTTAAGAACCTTTTTCAAGTTCATTATTCCTTTTATATAACTTATTTCCATGTCATGAACACTATGTAATTATTTATGTTAATAACGATCGTTTTAACGATCATTGGTACTTGAGTCAAAAATAAACCCTTTATAATTACAATTTGTTCATGTATCCATTATATACAGAATGTTATTCATGATGTATATATCATATATGTCATATATATCCAGTACATGAATGCATTTAAAATATTACATAATCATTTAGAGGTAAGAAATGAAATGCACCGTTCATGGAGACAGTAAGCCGTACGTACGCATGAACGCTATTTTCATTTCTATTTCGTATTTTATAGAATGGAATCATAATGATATAAAGGTATATTATAATTCCAGTATAATATCATAAATAATATCAGTTTTCCATCCTTTATACGTACCATATATGGTATTTAACGAATCAAATCACTTTGAGGGGGCGGTAGTCTGCACTTCCTTAAATAAAGATATCGCATTTACCCCTAATGGAAACCATAATGGTATGCCCAAAATGAAAAAATACATAATCTTAAGGAAAACATAAACATATTATATATCCTATATAAATATAGTTACATCTTAATGGCCTCCTTTTAAGGTGTTAAAATAATGTTGAACAATCATCGTTTCGGGAGGCATAAATTCGCCATCCAACGAAACAGTATGTTCGTTAACCATTAGATGTAGGTGTGTGTATGTGTAGCTCAAATAATTATTATAACAACATCCTAGTATATTGAGGATACTGGAGTTGTTACAAAAGAAAAGAATATAAAGAGTTTAGGGGGTTGGAGAAGCAAAATAAAACAAAAGGACTCAAAAGAAGACATTACCTTAAAATAGGTTAACTCCCTTTGGATTGAGCTCAAAGGCTTCCTTGGGAAGACTTCATCCCAAGGTGAGGCTTCAAGGAGTAATATAGTGAAGTGGAGAGACAAAATGGTAAAGGGTTGGCCGAGCCAAAGGCTTTGGAAGTGTGGGTAAGGAGGTAGAGGTGGGGGCCTTTTATAAGTGGAGAGGAGGGGCACTCTTGGAAAGTAAAGATAAGTTACATTATTTTAAAATGTGTTTAGGATTAAAAAGTTCCCACATTGCTATAATTAGAGGGTAAGGTGATAAGGGTTCGAAATCCACTCATACAATTGGTTTTGGCCATGTGTAGGTATTATATTTTACATTATCTTTCCATTTTATTTAAATCGTTTAATAAGGAGGTCATCGCTGCATCATAATGATGTCATAAATAATTTAATTTATTTGATGTCTAAAAATTATAAAAAAAATTCTATGATGTAGGAAATCTTGTTATATTTCCAATAACTATTTATAATCAAAATTCTGACTTGTATAACCCCATGTAAAAATTTTTTTAGTAAAATAACTCATGTTTGTGTCATTTTTACTTTAACATTAAATAAAAATTTATTTATGTCATTTCCCAACAAAAGTGGCTCCATGGGGTCCCCAAGTTGACCCATGAATTTTCTTGGTCGGCCATGACACATCCAAGGATGTTAGGACATGTGTCAAGCTCATCTCATATTATTAAAACATTATTCTTACCTTAAACTACAATAATTACCTCTAATCGCAATTAAAAACTTAATAAGATACTATTCACCAAAAAATTATTATAATATCATTGAAACAAATTTTACTTCTTAATGATAACTATTTATGAAGGATTTTTTAAATTCAAAACACAAAGATGGAAAAATTTCATTTAAACGAAAAATCAGTTTTTATAATTACCACTTAGTGGTTTCACTATTCATCAAAAATTGATGTTTTTCAGAAAATTACCAAAAATTATCCCTAAGCAATATTTGATACTCTGAATTCAAAAATGATTTATATTTTACAAAATTCAATCATATAAGTTACATTAATTAATTTGATAAATAATTCCCGTTGTCATGACAAATAGCGTGTTTTTATGAAACAATAAGTATCAAAAGATTGAAACTAGTTGAAGTCCAATTTCAAAGTGAAATTGATTCCAACGACCACCATTGGATTAAATGGTAAAAATATATTCTAATTTCATTTTAAAAACAATTCAAAATATAATCTAATCATATAAATAAATTAGATTAAAAAGCAGTTTTGATGTAAAATGCAGAATTGTTTCACTATTCATTATAAAATGAACATTGTCAGAAAAATATCAAAAATTCACACAAATTAAATTTTGATGTCCCAATCATAAAGAATAAGTTTATTTCGACAAACATATCTTATAAAATTGTCAAAAGATAGATTTAAAAATGGTTTTCAATCAAAAGGGAGTAAAACAATCTTTTAAAAAATATTAGTGTATTCCATGCTTAAGATTGTATTTATTTTCATTTTAAGCCTCTAAAACACTATCTAATTAATTAATAGACATAGATAAAAATATATATTATTCATTACTTACTTGGGATGTTACATCCTTCCCCCCTTTAGAAAATTGCGTCCCTGCAATTTATTTACTTATCGAATAAATGGGGGTACTTATCACTCATTGCATTTTCAGATTCCCATGTTGCCCCTTCCATCATGTGGTTTTTTCACAAAACCTTTACCTGATTAACCACCTTATTCCGAAACACTTTCTACCTGTGGTCAAGAATCTGGGCCGGTTGTTCCTCATAAGATAGGTTCCCTTCCAGCTGAACTACTTCTAGACTCAAAACATGAAATGGATCTGGCATATACTTTCTCAACATCGAAACATGAAAAACATTGTGTACCTGAGATAAACTCGGAGGTAATGCCACTCGGTATGCAACTGATCCAACTCTCTCCAGAATTTCATATGGTCCAATAAACCTTGGACTCATCTTTCCTTTCTTACAAAATCTCATCGCACTTTTCCAAGGATAAACCTTGAGAAAAACATGATCCCCTACCTCGAAAGATAGATCCTTCCTCCTGTTGTCTACATAACTCTTCTGCCTACTCAGAGATGTTCTCATGTGTATCTGAATCAGCTGAACTATTTCTGCCATCTCTTCTACCAATTCTGGTCCCATCAACTTCCTTTCACCCACTTCATCCCAGAAATCTGGAGTTCGACACCGCTTCCCATATAATGCCTGAAATGGTGCCATCTGTATAATGGAATGAAAACTATTATTATATAAAAATTCAACCAAAGAAAGATGTTGGTCCCAACATACCTGATAATCCATAGAGAAATAATATAGCATATCCTCCAATGTCTGAATTGTTCGTTCTGACTTCCCATCTGATTGAGGATGAAAAGCTGAACTAAAATTTAATTCAGTACCCAACGACTTCTGAAGGCCTTTCCAAAAGTTAGAAGTGAACCTGGGATCACGATCAGATACAATGGAGAGAGGAAATCCATGTAACCTGACTATCTCTTTAAGATACAGACGAGAAAGTTGATATAGGGAAAAATTATCTCCTATAGCAAGGAAATGAGCAGATTTGGTCAAGAGATCAATAATAACCCAGATTGCATTATTACCTAGAGATGTCTTCGGTAATCTCACAACAAAGTCCATGGATATATTCTCCCATTTCCACTCTGGCACTTGTAAAGGCTGAAGCATCCCTTTTGGTAACTGGCGCTCTACTTTAACCTGTTGACATGTCAAACACTTCACAGTAAAATCAGCAATACCTCTTTTCATTCCATCCAACCAGATATACTCCCAAAGATCTATATACATCTTAGTACTGCCTGGATGAACTGAAAACGACGAACTATGAGCTTCACATAACAACTATCTCTTCAACTATGAATAACAAGGCAGACACAGTCTCTTCCCAAATCTCAAAACGCAATCATTATCAATGTTGAATTCAGGAAACTTATCTTTCTGAACCAGCTCTACCTTTTTCTGCAACTCACTGTCTTGCTTCTGTGCTTGCTTAATTCTATCTGATAGAGATGATCTCACTGATACCTGAAACAAAATAGAAGAACTTCCTGCACCGACAACTTCTATGCTAAATTTCATCAAATCCTTAACCAAAGGATCATGTTCCAAACGCAACATTGCTAATGAAGAAGTACTTTTTTGACTCAAAGCATCAGCCACTTTATTTTCTTTTCCTGGATGGTAATGAATTTTACAATCATAATACTTGATTAATTCTATCCATCTCCTTTTTTTCATGATCAATTCTTTTTGAGTGAATATATACTTTAAAATTTTGTGATCGGTATATATTTCAGACTTTACTCCATACAAATTATGCCTCCATATTTTTAAAGCAAAAACAACAGCAGCTAATTCCAAATCATGTGTAATGTAATTTACCTCATGAGTTTTCAACTGTCATAAAGCATAAGAAATAACCTGATCATTCTGCATTAGGACGCAACCAAGTCCTTTCAATGAAGCATCACTATATATAACAAACTCACCATTCCTAGAAGGTAGTTCTATAACTGGAGCATTCACCAATCTTCTTTTTAGTTCCTGAAAACAATCATCACATTCTTTTGTCCAGATAAACTTAACACCCTTCTGAGTTAGCTTAGTCATTGGACTAGATAACCGTGAAAAATGTTTGACAAACCTTCGGTAATAGCCTGCCAAACCAAGGATGCTACGAATCTCTGTTACATTTGTGGGTCTTGGCCAGTCTTCCACAACTTTTGTTTTTGCAGGATCAATAGTTATCCCATCTTTAGAAACAATGTGACCATGGAAATAAATTTGTTGCAACCAAAACTCACACTTGCTTAATTTTCCATACAGTTTCTTTTCTTTTACGGTTTGCAAGATAACCCTTAAATGTCTTTCATTTTCTTTTTTACTTTTATAAAACACCAAAATATCATCAATTAAAACCACCACAAACTTATCCAAGAACTCATGGAAAATTCTATTCAATATGTCCATGAATACAGCAGGTGCATTGGTTATCCCAAAAGGAATTACTACAAATTCATAATGGCCATATCTTGTACGGAACGCGGTCTTCGGAACATCTGCCTCCATTACCTTCAGTTGATGGTACCCCGATCTCAAGTCAATCTTTGAAAAATACTGAGCTCCCTGGAGCTGATCAAACAAATCATCGATATGAGGCAAAGGATATCTGTTCTTAACAGTGATATTATTCAAGGCCCTATAATCAATGAAATGTCTCATTGAGCCATCTTTCTTTTTAACAAACAAGACAGGAGCACCCCATGATGATGTGCTAGGTCGAATGAAACCTTTCTCTAATAAATATTGCAATTTCTCCTTCAACTCTAAAAGTTCAATTTGAGCCATTCGATATGGGGGTTTTGAAATTGGCTTAGCATCAGGAAATAGGTCAACAGTATACTCAACTTCACGATATGGTATTATTCCAGGCAACTCATCAGGAAAAACATCAGGATACTCATTTACCACTGGCACATCATTAATATGAACAGTTCCTTTATTTTTAACGATGTGTGAAAGGTAACATTCATTTCCATCTTTTACAAGTTTCTCGGCCTCTTGATAAGTTATCAACAGTAAGGGTTAATTCATGTACACAAACTGAAAGTCATTCTGAAAAAAACTTCTTTATCTCTATAGTCAATTATGCATGGTAAATAGACAGTCAATCCATACCCAGGATAACATCAAACTCTACAAGAGGTAGAACAATAAGGTTTTCAAGTAGGTTCTTTCCACAGATAAGGATAGGAAGATTCTTATAAATTATTTTTGCCTCAACATTTCCCCCAGGTGTTTTTACCAAAAGTTCAGGAGTAATTTCTTGAGATGGTATTCCCATTTTACTAGAAAAGGTTTCAGAGATGAAAGAATGTGTAGACCCCGAATCAAACAACACACTGGCATAATCTGAAAAAACAAAAAAAGTACCTGATACAACTTCATTTGATGGCCCGACATCTGCTGAAGTAGTTGCAAAGGATTTCACCACCCCTTTCTGCTTGTAGTCTAACTGCTTCCCATCAACCAAGCTTTTTGTCGGACACTTGTTTGCATAGTGACCCATCTCATTGCACTTATAAAATTTCACTAACTGTAAATCAAATTTGGTCTTACCATCACCCTGATCTTTTTAAGTGCAATCACGAGCCTTATGTCCCATCTTACCACATTGATAACACTTTCCAGAATTTAGAAGACATTCCCCAGCATGACTTTTGCCACATTTATCACAAACTGGAAACATAGATTTCTTACCATCAGACTTTTTTGAAGAATTCTTACCTTTCTCCTGGAACCTCGGTCTCTTCTTCTGTTGGCTGTTATAGAACACTTGGTCATCGGCAAACTCCATTTCCACCTTCTCAACACATCAAAAAATCTTTTCATAACTTTTAAACTCACGAGAAGCGAATGCCCTTCGATATTTTGGCTTTAATCCTGAGTAAAAACGATTGATTTTACTATCAAGGTCTCGGATAAAATTTGGAGCATACCTTTCCAATCGAGTGAACCTTTCTTCATAGGTAGACACTGAGTCTTCCTCTTACCTAAATTCCATGAATTTATTTTCCATCCTAAGTTGAACAGCCTTAGGAAAATACTTCTCAAGAAACATACCTTTGAATTCATCCCAGTCAAGAGCATCAATCTCATCAGCGTCCCTGATATTTTTAACCATCGACCACCACTGATCTGCTTCACCCTCCAAACAGTAAATAGCATGAATAACCATTTTATTGTCTGAACACCCCATGACATCGAAAATCTTCTCCAGTTCTTTAATCCACCCTTCAGCTAACACAGGGTCAGATGATCCTCTGAATTATGGGGGATGTTGCCTCATGAAATTTTCCACCACTAACATGTTCCTCGGCGGTTGATCTGGCTGATCTCGTGTAAGGATACCACCACCATTTATCGCTTGAGTCAACTGCACCATTTCTTCAACAAACTGTTCAGTTCCAATTTCGACCATCTCAGGATGCTGATTCAGAAGGTTATTTCCTTCTGCAGGCCTTCCTATCACTGCTTCCTTGTTTCCTCTGCAGAAAACCATTCTGAACAAACATTTCTTAGATGAAGCAACATGGTAATCTTCAAATGCTATATCACTTCAATTTGACCATACAAAAAATATTTTTGGATAATCATTTAATATAATTCTAACTCCTAAAGTTATCTAAACCGACCTTTGATACCAACTATAAGGCCCCAACCTTAAACCTTACTTAATCTTGAGTTATTACAAGATTACACATTGAGGTTCTTTTTGGGTTTAGAGTTTTAGAGAATTAGATCATAAAACTTTCATTACATTCCACATATAAACAAAGTGGTTACATAAAGATAGTATTATTCTTTCCCATAAATGGAAACATATTTAAAATAAAACATGGATTCCTTCTTGACACTTCCTTGACACTATCATCATATCATGTACCTTCCCCTTGACCTGTGAAAAACATTTTAAAAAACTTGGGATGAGCATAAAAATCTCAGTAAGGGATATACAAATATGGAAAGGAAACATGGGTACATATATACATACGAATGAAATAATACTTTACCCATAAAACATAAGCACTTTAACATACCTCATCAAATCATGAATAAATCATAGAAATCATAAGACATAAAGGTAACTTGAGGCAGTCATAACATTCTTACGTAAGGAGTAACCCTCTTGGTTACGTTTAGAATACCCATCACAGTATATTCCCTAAATATATTTGGATAAACCTTAACATTACACTCCTTCGCGTTACCCAATGCATTGGAGAGCTATATCGGGCTCACCCGCCCTTAGTTTATCACGAAACCACCCGTCTTCATAATAATTCCCAAGAACCTCAACATAATCGTATCACATAAAACATGAATAAAGGAAACATAACATTTCCACATTTCAATCAAAAGATATCAATACAACACATTGATATAAAAATATTATGAAACCCATTTTCAATACGAAAATAAAAGAAAATTAAAACATGGTATTTCTTTTTCTTTTAAAAAGAAGGTATGGCTTGTAGAGGAATCCGAAACTCAAATAACAATCACGGCGGTAGAGAAGTCGTTGTCGCCGCATACATATGACAAAAACATTCCCTTTTGTCGTTTTGTGAAATGGTTCGTATAAAAAAGATACCCGTTGGATAAACATAAATGTCAAAGGGGTTTATACACCTTATAAAAGAAAGTTGTGTATAAAATAAAATATGCCTCAATAAAAGAAGATTGAGATGAAGTCCCATACCTCAGGTTCGACTTGACTCGATCGTTTTTTAATGTCCTAAATAATAACTTGAGTTAATCTCTACTTGTTTAAGAACCTTTTTCATGTTCATTATTCCTTTTATATCACTTATTACGATGTCATGAACACTATGTAATTATTTAAGTTAATAACGTTCGTTTTAACGATCATTGGTACTTGAGTCAAAAATAAACCCTTTATAATTAAAAGTTGTTCATGTATCCATTATATACAGAATGGTATTCATGATGTAGATATCATATATGTCATATATATCTAGTACATGCATACATTTATAATATTACATAATCATTTAGAGGTAAGAAATGAAATGCACCGTTCATGGAGATGATAAGCCGTACGTACGCATGAACGCTATTTTCATTTCTATTTCGTATTTTATAGAATGGAATCATAATGATATAAAGGTGTATTATAATTCCTGTATAATATCATAAATAATATCATAGTTCCATCCTTTATACAACCCACATATTTTATTTAACTAATCAAATCACTTTGGGGGGGCGGTAGTCCGCACTTCCTTAAATGAAGATATCTTGTTTACCCATAGTGGAAACCATAAAGGTATGCCCAAAATGAAAAATACATAAGCTTAAGGAAAAAATAAACATATTATATATCATATATAAATATAGTGACACCTTAATGGCCACCTTTGAAGGTGTTAAAATAATGTTGAACAATCATCGTTCCGGGAGGCATAAATTTTCCATCCACGGAAACAGTATGTTTGTTAACCATTAGATGTAGGTGTGTGTAAGTGTAGCTCGAATCATTATTATAACAACATCCTAGTATATTTAGGATACTATATTTTTTACAAAAGAAAAGAATAAAAAGAGTTTAGGGGGTTGGAGAAGAAAAATAAAACAAAAGTACTCAAAAGAAGACATTACCTTAAAATCGCGTAACTCCCTTTGGTTTGAGCTCAAAGGCTTCCGTGGGAAGACATCTACCCAAAGTGAGGCTTCAAGGAGTAATAGAGGGAAGTGGAGAGACAAAATCGGCAGGGTTTGTCCAAGCCAAAGGCTTTGGAAGTGTGGGTAAGGAGGTAGAGGTGGGGCCTTTTATAAGAGGAGAGGAGGGGCACTCTTGGAAAGTAAAGATAAGTTACTTTATTTTAAAATGAGTTTCGGATTCAAAAGGTCCCACATTGATATAATTCTAGGGTAAGGTGATAAGGGTTTTAAATCCACTCATCCATTTGGTTTTGGCCATGTGTAGGTCTTAGATTTTACATTATCATTTCATTTTATTTAAATCGTTAAATAATGAGGTCATCACTGTATCATAATTATGTCATAAATAATTAAATTTATATTATGTATAAAAATTATAAAAAAATACTATGATGTAGGAAATCGTTTTATCTTTCCAATTACTATTTATAATCAAAAATATGACTTGTATAACCCCATGTAAAAATTGTTTTAGTAAAATAACTCATGTTTGTGTCATTTTTACTTTAACATTAAATAAAAAGTTATTTGTGTAATTTCCCAACCAAAGTTGCTCCATGGGGTCCCCAAGTTGACCCATGTATTGTCTCGGTCGGCCATGACACATCCAATGAGGGTAGGTCATGTGTCAAGCTCATCGCATATTATTAAAACATTATTTTTACCTTAAACTACAATAATTACCTCTAATCGCGATTAAAAACTTAATAAGTTACTATTCACCAAAAAATTATTATAATCTCATTGAACAACATTTTACTTCTTAATGATAACCATGTATGTCGGATTTTTGAAATTCAAAACAAAAATCTGGAAAAATTTCATTTAAACGAAAAATCAGTTTTTATAAGTACCACTTAGTGGTTTCACTATTCATCAAAAATTGATGTTTTTCAGAAAATTACCAAAAATTCACCCTAAGATATATTTGATACTCCGAATTCAAAAATGATGTCTATTTTAAAAAATTCAAATCATATAAGTTACATTAAATAATTTAATAAATAATTCCCGCTGTCATGACAAATAGCGTGTTTTTATGAAAGAATAAGTATCAAAAGATTGACACTAGTTTAAGTTCAATTTCAAAGTGAAATTGATTACAACGACCACCATTGGATTAAATGGTAAATATATATTATAATATCATTTTAAAACCATTTCAAAATATAATCTAATCATATAAATAAATTATATTAAAATTCAGTTTTGATGTAAAATGCAGTATTTTTTCACTATTCATTAAAAAATAAACATTGTCAGAAAAATACCAAAAATTCACACAAAGTAAATTTTGATGTCCCAATCATAAATAATAAGTTTATTTTGACAAACATAGCTTATAAAATTGTCAAAAGATAGTTTTAAAAGTGGTTTTCCATCAAAAGGCAGTAAAACAATCTTTTAAAAAATATTAGTGTATTCCATGCTTAAGATTGTATTTATTTTTATTTTAAGCCTCTAAAACACTATCTAATTAATTAATTGACATAGATAAAAATATATATTATTCATTAATTACTTGGGATGTTACAAAACTATTCTAAAATAATGAAAACTTGTATTATCTGCACCCAAATGTATTTTTAAGAAAAGACACATAATATCTTCCTCTCAAAAACAGTAGGGTGTTCTTCTATACATATCCTCAATTTTCATCATTTGTTTACATTCCCTAATATAATTATTCCTAAATCTAGTTCTCATGATTTTGAATAAAAATACACTAATATTAACTTTCACCTAAATAATAGTTTCCCTTACTATGTGGTTACATTATTACATAGGTACTAAATACAAGGAATCATATCATGAAGGACCAAAGAGTTTTTTAGTTTTTTTATACTATAAAAATACTTGAATATCAATTTTAAATTTAATACATAACATATAACATATTATTTTCATTAATAAAAACATAATTACAATTATAATATCTATTTATGCTAAAAAACACACCTAGAGAATCAAGGGGAAAGTATACATAATAAAGGTTTGAGCTCTATTGATGAGTATGGGTATTCATACAACTAGATCTATAATCAATAAAAAATTAATTATAAATATGGAATTTTAAATAATTTAAACACATTCAATTTATTAAATATCCTATATAAAAAAAAATTAATGATTAAATGATGATCAATGAATGATGTACAAACAATCCCATCAGCATGAAACATATACATAGTTATTTAAATTAATATAATAAACACATGGACATCAATAAATACTCTCATATTGAGGTAATTCATAATTTATGGCCTCATAAACATGATATCAAGGCCTCAATTCATGAAATAATACATAAATATATAATGCCTTTTCCAAAAACCCAATATTGGTTTCATTCTATGATTTAATGATGCATCGAGGGGATATAGTGGGCCCCACCAATAACGAACTATGTCTAATATATTCCTAAAATTATATTGGTGAATCATTATCAACATAAATATTTATATTTTAAAACTATATATTTTAAATGATAATACCTCTTCAAATAAATAATCGTTATTAATATAAATAATGATGTTGAAAGTCTTGTATAAATTTTTTTAATACTTTTCTCAAAAAATAAGTATAATCTTAAACCATCTAGATTAATTTGGAATATGATATAAAAATTGTACATCTCCATTAAATATAATAATAAACCGTATGAAGAAATAATAATGTTGTTTTTTTTACAAAATATCCCCAATAGAGCACTAGTTAAATATGGGATTTTGTAATTGATGAATAGAAATACCATTTAAATCTGATTAAAAATATTTTTGATGAAAATATCAATTTTCACCTTAGAAATAACTTTCAAAACCAAAAATATCCATACTATTAAAAAAATATTTTTTAAAAATTAAAATGTTATATTGTAAATGATTCATAAAAAAATTGTTGGAGGGTAATTCTGTATATCTAGAAAAGGTAAAAAACTATCTCTTCACACTGTTCTCAAAAGGATAAAAAGTTCCTTCTTTTGGGAAATGGCATGATGATTTGATTCAAAAAAATATATACAAAATTCAAACATGGGTGAAAATGTCTTTATAAATTATATTCATAATTTTGATAATATTGTTGAATTTTTTAGACATCATATATTTGGATGAAAAATCCTTTTGCGCCAAAGTAATAAAATAATTCAGTCCTAAAATAATATTTTCCATAATTTTAGGTACCAAATAGAGGATAATGGTAATATTTCCAGAATGGATCCTAAATAACCATAGGAGAAGAAAATGTATTGGGTTTATAATAATAATATCAAAAAATTAAACCAAGTGATATTTTGATTTTAAAAATTCCTAATATTGAAGAAAAAGTGAAGTGAACACTTACCACTTTTGTAACGTTTAAACAATAAGCCCCCTGAAATAATTATCTTCATATAAAATTATTAAAACCAGGAAAATAATTTTATTTAGGATATAAGATACCAAAGGACTAGTATATACAAAAATAGGGGGAAATATGTTGTGAATATGGAATTTGTGTCATGGATGTAAAAGTGAGATGAATAAACATTATCTTAGCACTGATTTCCTTCAGAAAAGTTTGAAACTCATGAATAATGAATGGATATTTATTTTTAATATATTATATAACCATAATCATAAATTAATTATCATATTTATTTACTTATAAATTCATATCAATCGTTAATTAAAAATTCCATGTAAAAACACTATTTTGGTAATAATTTATTTATTTTAAGATATATTTTGGTTATGAAGTTTTGGTCCTTTTACATTAATTCTAACACCAACTTAAATTGTGACATTTTTGAATTAATTTAACATTGTTTATATTTTTCATTTCATGTGACACTGATGATAGATGATTTTATATTAATGAACTATGTTTGGATTTATTTATATACCACACCAAGTAAATTGTGTTCTAAACACAACATAAACATTTCCCTATATTATATAGAACACTGGGGTTAGATTTCATTATACAAAATAACAACTTTCCTCAATGACTTGCATAACACAGAGGACTGAGTTTTACCAAAAAATAATATATTTTTAATGTATGATTATTTAATATAATAATAAAATACAATGATGTTAAATTTGAGTTTTATAATAGTATTAACTAATTTATGACAAAATATGGTTTGTAAAATATAATAAGAATTAATAGTTTACCAATTAATTATAAAAGAATATGAAAAAATGATTGAATATAAATGGAAATATTATTACGGCCACAAAGATATTTTACCCAAATAAATAAAATATTCAAATTTTTAAATCAATTCACTATGTAAAAGAACCATTTCACCAGGAATTTCTACTTGGAATATGTTACATGCAATATAGAGTAGCTTCAAAACATCTTCTTATTGTGAAAATTATATAAACAAGTTAGTTACATCCTATCCATTAAAAAATTTTCATATGAATATTAATAACTACTTCAATAAATTTTTTATAATGTTTTTATTTAAATTAGTCATATTTATAAGAAAAAATAATTTTTAGTAAAGTCTTAATATATTTTGAAAAACTATTTTCTCAAATTAATTCATTTTCATATTATTTAGTGAAAAAAATAAACATAATTATTGAATGTTTTTTAAATTCAAAATGATAAAATGAACTTCATATTTAAATTCATAACATTGAAATTATCCAAGGGTGATGTTTCAGGACATTTCTAAGAATCATCAATTTTTTATGAATATTGAAAACTAGTGTGTTTTAGAAAAAACTATCATTTTTGTAATTAATTATTAATGTTAATTTATATTTTAAATTTGTTTCAATGTCAAATTATATCAATTATACATCTATTAATAAAATTTATATCATAATAATTATTTTCAAATTGAAATTGAATATAAAAACATAAGAAATCTGGGATAATTTTTCATCTTTAAAAACCCGTAATTTCATCCCATCTGCGGGATTAGAATTAATCATAATTTTACCACTTTTGTGAATTGAATTTATAAAATAAAACATAATCCAATTTAATTAATATAATATTTTTAGGATAATAATATAATCATTATTTTTGACTAAATATATTAGTAAATTGATTAAAATTAATCACAATAATTGAAGTCAAATTAGGTTTAATTTGGGAATAAACCTTTAAATTAAGGCCCAAATTACCTAGAAAACATTATGATTTTTCTCCATAATTAGGCCAAAAACTATCCATTAATGATTTATTTTTGTTTGGTGTGAATTGTTTTAGGAAAATACATGTCTACACCTAACTTGTAATAAAAAATTCCAATCGGGTCATTTTGCATCCTTATAAAAGTACACCACATCTCCTTCTTCTAAACACATATAAAACGTGTTATATTATACCATGAACTTAAAAATACACATACAGATATCCTAACATCGTCATGTAATCTACCCCTTGGTATGATGTCAATCCAAGAATGTCATTTGACCCAAACCAAAAAAAGCTACTCGATTAAGTGGTAACGTCTCCTCTCAAGTCCTTTAATTTTTTTCCTTATTATCCCAGTAAAAATATATTTATTATATTATTATAAATCATAAAATTTATACACAATATACTATTATATTTTAATTTAAATGGTTAAACCTAATCATACAGAAACCTCCATAAATATGTAACAAACATATTGTTTCAGTTTTTTGTGAAATGTTGCTTCACAAAATGATGATTGTTCATTTTTCTATTACCACATAACATGGTTTTATTTATTTTGGATACTATTTTAAGATATTTAATTATTAAAACTATTTTTAGTAATCATTGTTAATATTTTTTATATTATATACTTTTTGACATTCCATTTTTTATTAATACGATAATTTCATTTGATGGATTGTGGACTACCGCCCCATCAAAGAGATATGATTCATTCCTACACCATATACATTATATTAATGATATTTTTAGTAAGTACATATGGTATATAAGATATAATGAAACTAATTTAATATATATATATATATATATAAACATACAAGTCTTTTACATTCATTCTATAAACACATTAATTTAATAGAAATTGTGCTCATACACATGTATGGAATACTATATCCATGAATAATGTATTGCATTAAATTAATATATACTCTATATATTATTATAATAAAATATACTATATAAAAATATATTTATATCATGGTTTAGATTATGTGAATCATTTTATTATGTATAAATATCAATGATATAACAAATTAAGACACATGTGAATAATAAAGCTAATATTACACGAAGTGAACCCTTAAAATCAATTAGCTAAATTGAAGATAATATAAGGTCATAATAAAACCATATATGGTATTATATACAATAGTTTGGTTCTGTAAAATATTTATAATATATTTATATTTATTATATAGGTGGTTTCAATGCTTATGATTAGATTGAAGACATAAGGTAAGGGGATTTCATCTCACTATTTATTCCCATGACATACATGATATGTTCACCACTCTTTTCATTTTTGAGGTGTAAGTACATCCCATAATACTATTATATGCATATTATTGCTAAATTTACATGTATTAACAAGTCATTTTTATGATAATTTATTCATGGGGTTTAATTCTCAAGAGTTACCAAATTAGAAAAAATATTTTGTCTCAATTTACGTTCTTTGAGACTCATGTTTTGAAATGTAGCTAATCACTTTTTTGAGGTATATATACTTCCAATTTACATTTTCTATTATTAATATATTTATTTTCATTTTATTTTATTCTTTGGGTAATTTTTTATTCTTATATTGATATTATGATCCGAAGTTACCATATAATAAGAGTTTATTTTTTCAATCTCATTACTTTTAGAGATGGTTTATGTTTATGATTACTTTGTTGAATTATTATGATCCATCTCTAAATAAATTAATTTTTTTTAATATTTTAATTCATTCTATACTAATGATGAGTTACCATTTAATTAACTTCTGTACATTATATGGTTAATAAAATGTTTTAAAGAAATCACAACTTTACCCTATCTTCAGTCAGAAATTTATGTTCCACCAAAACCATGTTTTATAAAAAGGGTTTTCAATAATATTAATCTAATTAATATGATAATGAAAAGAAATTTTTACCCTTTTTTATTTTAACAATTTTTTCAAAGGGAACTTTTAATCAGTTTCGAAACAACAAAATTTATATCTCATTTTTTCTAGAGAAAGGAATGTTCTATTTACCTCATACGACATGAATGGATTTATTTACCATCAACCAATTAAAGATTTATACTCATATTTAATGGTTATTTTTTATGGTTTTTTTTCAAAATGTTATTATAATTCTTTTATAAGTTTTCGATGAAAATATTTTTCAACATGTTCTCAAATATAATTTTTAATTTTTCAAAGAAAATGGAATTCAAAACGTTTTCAAACTATTTTGAATCAAAATGGTTTTCAAAAAGTTTTAAATATATATTTTTAATGTTTTCAATGTATTTTCAAAGAAAAAAGGTTCAAAACGCTGTAAAGGGTTCTTTATATGTTCTCAAACAGTATTAATGGAAATGGTTTTTAATATGATTCGAATATTATTTTATAATTTTTCAAAAACCAAATTTTTCAAATTAAGTTATGTGTAATTTATATGTTATAAAGGTATTTTATATGAAAATTTATAGTAAATGGATTTATATATTAAAAATCCGTTTTCAAAGAAGAAATGAAATTTTCCTTAAGAAATGTTATTGACTGATATTTCTGAAACATTTTTAGTATAAGATGAAATTATTTCATGATAATGATTCCATTATAGGAAATGATCTAAAGGATTAAATAATATCCATTCTATACATGGGTTATGCTTAATTTCATGGTCTTTATTAAACTCGTTTCTCTTTTATAGTTTTTATGTTTATGAAATATGTTTCTATATTTCATGTTATATGTTTGTGAAATCAATTTCTCTTTCAAGAGTTATACTTTTGATGAAAAATAATATGAAACGCATATCCTTTCCAAAAGTTATGATATGTTTACAAATTTATTATTCCCTTTTAATTTCATGTGTTATGATAAGATTGTTTCTATTTTGGTGGAACCTGTTTGTATGATTTCACTATGAGACAGGTGGGTCCTATATCTCCTTACAATGAATTGGTTAAATATTTATATCTCATGAGATATACTTGGATGTTCTTGGGAGTAAACCATGACTACTAATATGGCCACGGGAATGATCCATGACTATCATGATGGTATGGAGTGAACTCGTGATACTAAGATGGCCATGGGAGTAAACCATGACTACCAAGATAGTACGAGGACTGAAATCAGGCTACTAATATGGTCGTGTGAGTGAACCCCGACAACCAAGATAGTATGGGGAGTGAACCAATATAATAATTATGGTTATGGACACAATTCCACATCTACCAAGGTTATCATATTATATGTTTATGTGTCTATGAAAATCCGATATTTTATTTCCATGTTATTCTATCATGGATTATGTTCTTTATATCAATATGATTCATATATTATGAACTACCATGAATTATGAAATGATTTATGTATATGATCCTTGATATTTATTGTATGATCCTTATTTTTCATGATCATTTTCTCATACCCTTATTTTCATAAATATTCTTACATATATGACTTATTTACCCTTACTAGGAATTTAAACTCATCTCGTTCTTAGGTTTCCTTTCCCCAGGTTATGAAGAAATTTTTTATATAGGATTAATAAAGGTGGATGTTTTTATTGGAGAAGTTGATGATCTTTACCCTTAATAGATTATTTTTTTTTGTTTCAAAATACTCTAAACTATAATGGTCATTGGGCATGTGTTTTTGTAATGTTTAATATATTCCTCTAAAATGATGTAATATACATGTATGTTAAGACATGGTCTCTATTATTGGTATCACAGGAATGTCTTAGTTATCCTTTAAAAACTAGTATTATATATCTTTAGTGAGATCCATAGGTATATTTCAAAGATATTTCTAGGGATGTCTCTATGGATTATTATTCGGATGAATCAACATTTAGGAAGATATCTGCGAATTTTGGTAATGGCTAGAGTGAGTGGTTTCCTAGAAATACATCCTAATTTGGATACTAGAAGTTTATGTTGCTATAGAAAAAAAGTACCAAGGGGTAACAACTCTGAAGAAATGTTCCAAGCCTATCTTATGGTAATATGGTTCACAAAAATGAGTGCTGGTTCACAACTATATTGACACTCCTAGGGATATGATTTAGATATTCATAAACACTTCATGAACCATTATAAAGTATTTGGATATGATATGGCTATAAATAACCTTGTATGAACCTAGGGAATTGTATATTAAGTAAGGTTCCATTATTTATAATTCCCATAAGTAAGTATTTTCATGACTATGTGGTTTTCTACTTTGATATGTTACACTGACACAATGCATATGGTTTTCGGCATTGGTCGGAACTGGATGGAACTAGATTAATGTTGAATGTGATGATTGATTTTTTAAATACATGTAATGTGGAATATTAATTGAGTGAAATATTTTGGGACCACTACTAATTAGTTTTGAAGGAACATGAATAACATCATTCACCTGAAAAAACTCTCATACTCACCAAGGAATATAAAGAATGACTTTGTTGATAGTTGGGGTAATGAAGACCATGGAAGAAAGATGATTTGGTTTCATTTGTTTCATGAATGTGGAAAGAATCATCTTTGTATTTTTATCATAATGGAATAAGAATATATTTTACTAAGGAAAAAATGACACAGATAAAATGAGTGAAAGGGAAAATATGGAGTTCAGATAACAAAATGAATGAGAATATTGGACTCTCTAAGACATCATGGAGGGTTATGTTTTTTAAATGTGGAATAAATGGTCAATAAGAAACTCAATGTCCCAAGTGGAATTTTCCGGATTTTGATTAATATGTTGGTGTGACGAAGTGATACATTATTGATAATGATGATATGAAAGATGAAATGTAAATATAAAGGGGTATTGTGTAATGGGATGAGGTAACCTTGTTAATCGTACTAGTATGAAGTGGAATTATCAACTTTTAAATGTATTTGTGTTCACAAAATATGTTATAGTATTATTGTAATATAAAAAGGTTGTTCTAAATATGATTTTTTCCTCAGTATTTACATGTTTGTGGAGAATTTTCCTGATGGATTGGTGGAGTGATTTATTGATAAACATATATTACGACTAAGGGAACATAACCATTAATATGTTCTTTATATTAAGATAATACTGGTATGAATAAGTAAATTGGATGGTATTGATTTCCATAGAACTAATTAAGGACTTTCTAATAGGTTATTTATTCTATAATTGATGAATTTTACATGATTTTCGTATTTATGGAATATACCCAATATACTATGGAATAATGAAGAATGCATGTTTCCACAATGGTTTTATGGTAATTAAGGTTATTACTATGTTTCATGCGAATATATAGTAAGGGTATTCGGAATATTGGAATTTGATAAACTAGTGGTACATTGTGTTATATGCGGGATCAATGGTAAGATGATTTCATGAATTTCATTCTAATTCTATGGATTTCAACCATTCATAAGGGTTTTAAGGAAAACCATTCTTAAAAAAACTAGTTAAACATCAAATGAGGTATTTATGTATTGAGTCTTTTTTTAAAAACCATATATAAAAGGTTATTTAATGATTAAAATTATTTTAATGAAGTCCATAATATTTATTTTCGAGATTATATTAGTGTGTTTTTATAATGACTTCATGTTTGTTGGGTGACAGTAAATCTAGTATGTCAAGGTCTTTGGTATTTAATCAATGATCGAAGGATGATATGGTTTTCACTCCTACTATTTGGCTTCATGATGTCTTTATTTATTTATAATTTTTTTGAATAATAATTTATGATGAAATAGTAGTGTAATTTTTATGTTTATAAATTATTGTAAAAACACAAATAAAATTGAAGAATATTTATTGTGAAATTGTTTTAATATTCATTCTTTTATGCGCATTAATATCTGCTAAAAGATTATTTTAGTGCATTATTTATAAAAAATAATTTCTGGAAATCCATATATAAATGTAATGGATGAATTGGAATTAGATAAAATAAAATCCAAATAATTATTATTTTTTGTATTCTTGTTCAATAAACGAATTACTCAATGATACGAAAATGATTAGAAAGTAAAATATTATTCCCCAATACCTTAATTTTTTTATATCAATGACCTTTTAAATCATCATGGATTTATCCATTTAAGGAACTAAAATTTACAATTAACATTCAGTTGTTTTTGTTTTATAACCTCAATCACTTCGTATAAATATTTAAATTTTTCCTCTATGACGATTCTTCACTCCCATCTTATATTCTCCTATGTTGAAACCTAGTTATATGTTACATTGTGTAAACATTATGGTTATATCATTCCATTTTTAAAGGAATATTCAGACTAAATTTTTATAATGTGCGATTCTTTGACTAAAAATTTCATGTTTTAAAACAATGATAACCTTGATGAATTTTGTGGGAGAAATGAATTTAATGGGTGTCGAATGTAACAACCTGTTATATTGTGAGTTTTTTTTAAAAACATATATCCTTTTTGATGTTATAAATTTTATGAAACAATTAATAAATTTCAATTTACATTAATGGACTATGTTTGTCTTATGTTATATGCAACACCAAGTAAATCATTCAACACATTCAACATAATATTTTGATTACACTATATGGAACATTGAGGTTATATAGCGTTAAACACAACAATGAATTTATTCAATAACATGCGTAACACGCAAGACTAAGGTTTATCAAACAATAATATATTATTGAAATATAATTAATTAATATGTCAAGATAAAACATTTACATTAAATAAAAGGTTATGAATAGTATTAAATAAGTTATGAAAATATATTGTTTATACAATAATATATGAATTCATAGTTTTCTAATTTATTATGAATTAATTTGAAACCCAATTGAATATAAATAGAAATATTATATTGATCACAATGATTTTTTACCCTAAAAAAGTAAATTATTATTTATGTCATGCAATTTACTATGTCAAACATTCATTTCCTATGGAACATCAACTTGGAATTATATATATGCAATAATATGTTTCCACAAAACATCATTTTATTATTTAAATTATCTAAACATGTTTGTTATATAATAACTGTTAGAACATAGTAATATGAATAGTTATAATTTATTCTAAAATATTTTTATAATGTATTTATTAAGTTAAATCATTGTGATAATTGAAAATATAATTTTTAATGAAGCCTTTATATGTTGAACAGAATTCTAATTTCTCAAAAGAAACACATTTCAAGTCTATCTTTAAAAATGTGATAAATTAATTTCAGAATATTCTTGAAATTTAATTTAGAAAAATAAATTCCATTTTTTAATAAATAAAATCAAAATTGACCTAATTTAAATATTATGGAATTTTCTTCTGAGAAACCTCATTTTTTAAGGAATTGTGAAAACTACTGTGTTTTACATTAAAACTACCTTTTTGTTTAAATAATTATTAATGATAATGATAAAGATAATTTTCTAAGGTATCATTAGCTCAAATATACATATATTACTACAATTTAATACATCATGAACAATTTAAATATAAAATTGAATATAAAATATTAACCAAACTTTTAACATTTTTACTTAAAAACTCATATTTTTGTCCCCTCTCCAAGATTAAAATTAATCTAAATTTTCTTTCCTCTATGAATATAATTTCAAAAAATCAAAATACATGATTTTAATCAGTATATTATTTTTATTCTTATATGATCATAATAATGTTTAACCAAATATATTAGTGAAAGTGATTACTAATGGGGATTAAAGATACATTAAAGTTAATTAGGGACTGAACGATAAAATTAATGGCTAAAATGACTTTGAAACCTATAAAACACCACTTACCAATCCTTATTTCCTACAAAAAATTACATTACTAATATATGTTGGTTTAATATGACTTTGGTTAGGCAAGTAAATGTGTACACCTAACTTCTTTTCGCAAATTCCAAGTGAGTTATTTTCCTTCCCTATAAATTCCACAAAATCACCCTCTTCATCAAACCACTAAAACCACTTATGTTCAGCCAACACCATCCCAATAAACATACAAAAAATCCTCCCTTCCTTATATAATAATTCCCTTGAATAGAAGGAAATACAAGGAAGCCTTTTTTCATAAACCAAAAAGAGTTACCCAATTAATAGCAAACAACTTCTCTCAAGCCCTTTATTTTATTTTCATTCTACACACTATATAACATTCTTTATTAAATGAATATATAAAAAACATGTATCCCTAATATAATATGTTTTTTCTATGTAAATGTTCTGAACTAAAAATTCTCAAACCACTATCTAATGTGTAAAAAACTTATTGATTCTATAATAAAGAACTACTAAATCACGAAATGACGATTGTTCATTTTTCCATTACCTCCTACCATGGCAGAAATTATGATGTAAAAAATATTTATATATGTAACATATTATAATTATTATTTCATTATTCTCTTATATTCTTTTTTCAACAGATATCATTTTTTACAATCCATTTTGTGTCAATATGATAATTTCGTTTGAGAATGTGTGGACTACCACCCCTCAAAGCAATAAGATTTTATTATAAACCAAATAGATTGCATTGAGGATGGATTTTGTAAATATATAAGATATATATATGATATAATAAATATAATATAATAATTATTTATATATGTAAATTTGTGTCAGTAAACTATCTTTCAATCAACACGACAACTAAACGAAAATAGTGTTCATGCATACATACAGCCTACTGTCTCCATTAATGGTGTATTTTGTTTCATAATTGTATATTCTAGGGATTAATATAATACAAATATAACGTTTATAAATTATATTTATATAATGTTTTAAATTCATTAAATCATGATTTAATTAAGAAATACAAAAGATATATAAAATTACGATTCATGCGAATAATAAAGAGATTATTACACCAAGTGAAAGCATAACATTTTATTTTTATATATCAGGTAATATAGGGTCACAATAAGATAATATATTGTATTATATATTATAATATTTTTTTTAAATTTTTTTATGATATATATTTATTATATAGGTTGTTTGAATGTGTATGATGATAGTCAATACATATGGTAAGGGGATTTCATATCACTTTGTATTCCCGTGAGATACATACTATGTTTGCTAATCATTGATTTTTTTTGTGTAAGTACATCCCATGAATATATTATATGTATATTATAACTTAATTTATTTTTATTAACATACATTTTTTTAACATTCAATAATTTGGTTGATGTTTTAAAAGTAACCAAATCTCTAAAAAAAATTTGTCTCAATTTGCCTTCTTTGAGAGGCATGTTTTTTATGAACCTAATCCATTTTTGAGATTTATATACTTCTATTATATGTGTTATATAATTAATATATTTATTTTCATGATATTTTAAGATTTAGAAATTTATTTTTCTTACATGGAGATTATGATCATATGTAATAAAGATATAAGAGTTTACTGAGATAATATCATTGCTATATGATATTGTTTACATTTATAATTCCTTTGATGAATTGTTTTGTTCCATCTATATATATTCATGAATTTTATTCTCCTATAGTTATTCAGGATATATTCCTGTAGTGGTTCTATTTTCTACTCTTTGGTACATTATATTGTTATGAAAGTGTTTTTTTTGAAATCCTAACTTTTACCTCTCTTCGGTCAGAAATATATGTTCCTTCAATTTTTTTTTTCTAAAATAGGTTTCCAACAATATTATAATAATATACTACGATAATTACATTTAATATTTTTTTTCAATTACCAATGTTTTCAAAGGAATATTATTGTCACTTTCCAAATGAGGAAATTATCTATCATTTTTACCATGAAATATGAATGTTCTAATTAACCTGTGCAACATGTTTGGATTTATACATCATCAATATTTTGATTATTGCATTTCATGTTTTATTGTTTTTTTTAAAAAATATTTTTAAATGATATTTTTAAGTAAAATAATTTTAACAATGTTTTCAAACTTCGTTATATGTTTTCTAAGAAAATGGATTTTAAAACATTTTTAGACTTCATTTATAAGTTTTCAACGAAAATGGGTTTCCAAATGTTTTCATGCTTTTTTATATGTTTTCATGTTAAATGGATTTCTAGACAATTTCATAATTTATTTATATTTACAAAAATTATTTTCATGTAAAATGTTTTTTTAAATTTTATGAAGCATTATTTTTATGCTTTCAATGTATTTAGAAAGAAATTTTTTAAATATTTTCAAGCTCTAATTATATATTTTCCATGTGTTTTACAACAAAACGGTTTCTAAAATTTTTAGAATATTATTTTATACATTTTCATGGTATATTTTTTCAAATTATATGAAGCCTTATTTATATGTTTTAAAGTTATTTCGTATGAAAATTATTATCAAATGATTTTGTATATAAAAAGGAAATTTTCAAATATGAAAGGATATTTTACTCAAGAAATTTTTTTGACCAATATTTAAAGGTTATTTTCAATCTATGATGTGATCAATTAATGTCACTCATGAACTTATCAGAAATAATCTAATTTTTTCATTCATATCATTTATATGAATGGGTTATGTTGATTTTCATGGTCTTTATAAAACTTGAATATCTTTCATGGGTTTTATGTTCATGTAATCAAAATCTCTTTCCTTAGAAATGTGTTTATTAAATTTATTTTTTTATCATGAGTTCTGATTTTGGTAAAATGATAATGAAACCCTTATCAACTCTAAAGGTTATGATGTGTTTACTTGTTTATGATACCCATTAAATTGCATTGGTTAATATATGACTGTTTATGATTTTGTGGAACATGTTTGTATGATTTCACTATTAGACGGGTGAGACCTATATGACCCCCAATGTATTGGATAATGATTTATATCTCATCAGATAGGATAATTTGGTCTTTGTTGTAAACCTTTACTAATAATATGGTCGTGGGAGTGAACTATGACTACCAAAAAGGTATGAGGAGTGAAATCATGCTACTAAGATGGCTATGGGTGTAAACCAGGACTACCATATTGGTATGAGGAGTAAACTGATGCTAATAATATGACTATTTGTGTTAACCATTATTACCAATATGGTATGTGGAGTGATATCAAACTACCAAGATGGTCTTGGTAGAAATTCCTTCGCTATAATGGAAATCAGATTATCTGCTTATTGGTCTTCCAAAATCCCATGTTTTATTCTTATATTATGTTTTCATGGATTGTGTTCTTTATTTCCTTGTGATTCATGTGTTATGAACATCCATTATATATGGCATGATTCTTTTATATGATATTTGATATGAAGGGTATGATATTCAATTTCATGATCATGTTCCTATACCCATATGCTCATAATTTTGGTTACAAATATCCCTTATTTACCTTTATTGAGAATTTGAGCTCACCCATTTCTTAAGTTTCTATTACCCATGTTATTAAGAATAGTTTTTATGTTGGAGTTATACTATACTATTATAGTATTTAGGCATGTATTTTTGTAATGTTTATAATATTCATTTGAAATGATGTTATATCCATGTATGTGAAGCTTGGGTCTCTATATTGATCATGTTTAAATAATATAAATAATTTTTACAATTATATAAATTTTATATATAATCATTATATAAGTATTTATAATAATTCCTAAATGTTAGAAATAGAAAAATGACATACACCACCCATGGAGACTGTAGACCGTCTGTACATCTAGATATTATTTACATTATCATTCAATTAATGGAGTGAATTAAAGGTAAAAGTTATATCAAATTTACATAATAATTATTATATATTATATATCATATTTATTTATTAAATCTATCCTAATTAATATCAATTTCAAAATTAAAAAAAAATATATCATATTTCTTTGTGAAGGTGGTACTCGAGACATACGAATGAGTGATGTTATCATTTTATAACCGATTGTAGCATAATATGGATGATGTGATAGTATAATCATATAAGTATAATTATACCAAATATTTTCAAAAAAAATTAAATATATAATTATACCAATCCATGATGTTGGGCGATGGAATATATATTTCATCTATTCGCGAGGTAGCAGTCCATCGTACACATGATCAGTATTTTTTATTCTAATTTGACGAATGTGGAGATAGATTTAGGTTATTACATTAATATATTAACATATCTTTATATAGAATATTGTGGTTTTATTAATTTGACATATTATGGTTATATTTTAAATATTAAATGGAAGATATAAAATGGTAACACATAATTAATAACTATAACTATTTTTTAGGGAATCACTTTAGGTTTACACATGATGCCTTCCCAGAATATATTTATGATCAAATAAATTAATATAATACTTTTTATAGAAATAAATATGGAATTTGGGTTGTGATTTATTGATGAAAATGGATTTATAACTGTTAAGGGGATAAAAGACAGGGTTGATTTTTATTAGTGGGGCTGAGGATACACAGGGAATTTTTGAAATGAATTAATTACACCCCTATTTTTCAATTCCAATAAGGCACCAAATGGATGGTAATATAGAATAATATTATATAAATTCTAAATAGATAAAAAATATGAAATAGTAATATTATTAGGTCATTATAACGATTATGATTTTAGATAATCTCTTGGAAAAATCATTTTATCCATAATAGTTGTAATTGTTTATTTATCTTTTTACTATTTTATGGAAAAAAATCTATTATAAATATTTATATAATTTAAAATAATATTATCTAAAATATTGAATCCATATTTATTATTTCAATTCACAAGACTTTTAAAATTTAATTTAAATGTATTCATGTAGAAGTGATGAAAATGTAGGTTTCCAAAGGAATCATTTTCGAAAGAATAAAAAATATTATTTCAAAATATAATATACAATAGATTAAAATGAAAAAATATGATAAATTATAATATAATTTTTATTATTTTCCATTTAAATTATTTTAAAATAATTATTCTTTTTTAAATTCATTAAACCAAGATGCCTTTATAATTAAAAACCAATATTTTTCCTATTCATCCAAAAAATATTATATTCAGAAAATTAATCAAAATTATCTCAATGAAAACATTGAAATGATGATTTAAAATAATGAATGATGATTTAAAATAATGAAGATAAATTTTTTGAAATAATTTCCAAAAAATTTTTTGATTAATTTTTACAAATACACACCCAATGTTACTAAACCTTTTTTTAAAAATATTTAGTTTCTTCAGAAAAAAATCATTTTCATTGAAATATCTTTTTTCAAACTAATTGATAAATAATAATGTTTCCCCTAAAAAATTTTATTTTATTTCCCATTAATTCCTTTCTATTTAATGTCTTTTTAATATATTTGTACTATATAATGTGTGACTTATCATCATGGTTTTGTGTATCTCAAGATATCAATGATATTAAATTTAATGAAATAAATTTTAATGGGAATTTAAGATCGGCATTTCATGTATCTCACACAATTGAAAAAATATCTTCTTTGAAAATTGGAAGCTGTTACAATTCAAATTTTCTATATTAAATGCATAAAATTCACCTTTTCCTCAAATTCTAGAGTTTTTGATTGTATATTATCATCATTAACCATTATATTTGACCATTGTTTCACATAATGACTAAACTCATTAAATATATATAACTGACGTGGTGATTGTGTATATTTTTAAACCCTCTCTTCATTACTTCCACTTACTAGATTCATCACATAACATTGACAATAATTTTCTTAATGACCATGTTTCACTCACATAAATCATTTTCATGTTCATTTAAGGAATTAACCATGGTGTTCCATCCATCATTTATTGAATGTATGAGGTTAATTTTTTTTTCATACAACCATGTGATATTCTAATAAATATTCCATGAATGTATATATTCCTTTTCTTATTAGAATAACCATGAGGGTTTTCATCTTTTATTTCCACATTGTGTTCACATCAAATGATTTCATCATAGATTCTAATGTTCCATATAGATAATTCCATTCAAAGTGTTGGATTCATAACACTAAATAATCTACCATGTTTTCATTCAAGGATGATGATTAAAAAATATTAATACATTTAATATCATATAAGATATACATCATAGGTACAAATAGATTCATCAATCATCTACTAATGCTAGAGGAATTCATTCTCTACTATTTTATTCAATGTATTAAGGAATTATTTACTAAAAAATATCCACTTAAAATCATCCCACATCATAGAGTCAACATCAACCACTATCCACATATTCTTAATAACAATACACAATTTTTCAGATTCACCTTCCAAAAGGTAAATGGCTAGGAAAAAATTTTATTCTCCAAGAAGTAAATAATGAAATGTATTGTTTCCTTCTCATTAATACATTTATTAGAATCTAGTGGATTAGATGTCCGAAAAATGGATGGTGGATATTTTTTCATAATTGATTCAATGGAATTTTTCTTCATCCATGATATATTTTGATGTTTCACAAGACTTTTTTTACAACTTATATGATGATATATTTGATTGGCCATAGTCACAAAATAAAAGATCTTGGAATCTATGATATTTTTTTGTGCATTAGTATGACCATAACATTCATTATTCACATGATTCCTTCAGTTTTGAGTCTTTGAAAAAATATGAAAAGGATAGTGTGAGAAACCATAATCATAGAGGGAAATAACAAAATCATGAAAAACATTAGAATGATGAAAAAACAGTGACACAATATTTTCAAAAGATGACACCATATGTTTAAGCATGGTCCATTAGAGTCACAATATATTAAAATCCTTCATGATGGTTGGTAAAGTGTTTTTGAATTTAGAAAACATATCCCCTGATAGTGTCAAATATGTTGTACAATATGGGATATTGGTGTGCACTAAGTGAGGATAGAGTCAAATACCGATGTAGCCTTTTCAGTGTTATAACAATAGTTGAAAACGTCCCAGATCGACATTCACATAATGTTTCCATACATGGATCTATCAATTGAAAACCCACATAATATTATTTTTATCGAAACATTAGGATGATATCCTACTTTAAGACATATCCCCTGGGTTTTCACCAACATCCTGTAACCCAAATCACAAATAAATGAAAAAACCCGTCCAATTATACCAAAAATGAAAACCAAGATTTCTAAACAAAAATACAATAAATTTTAGATGAATAATCTACATATTTCACAAATACACACCCAATGACTATAATGTTTTAGTTTACTTGTAGTATAGGTATGAAATATTCATTTTTCGTGAAAGATCTCAAACTTCTGTCAACAATATCATCCACCACATTATTTTTTTTAGAAATTCACCACAAAAAAATGTCTCTATAACATGCAAAAATTATGTATAAAAATGGTGATATTAGTTGAAATGTATGGGTAAAAAGATTAATATCCTTGATCACATAGGTATAAAATGAACCTAAGGGTATTAGAATACAAAGAAAACATTTGAAAAATGTATCCTACATTACATTGATCCTAATATTTTGTCATATAATAAATCATGGAAGTTCAAAAGTCATTTATCATATAGGATATAAATGATTATGATGCATGAGTTAATTAAATTGACATAGAAATGTGGAAAACATAATCATATAACGTTGTGAACATGTATAAATATAATCATTCTCACTCAATTTATTAAGGACATGAAATCCAACCCTTGCATAATGTTATGGACAAGAAAAGAAGTACTATTCATAATATAATGGAAATGAATTAGAGGCCTATTCATGAATAATATGGATATGAAATTCTATTCCATTTAAACAAAATAATGGAAATGAAAACCTTGTCCTTGTTGAATATTAAGAACATGAAATTCAGGACCACACTTGAAATTATGAAGAAGAAATCAAGTTCACACATAAAATATATACCACATAAGTTATCCAACATTATCCAATACATTATTCGGGTATATAATTCCAATCACACCAATCATATTGTGAGAATATTACATATGTGTTCCACTAGATCACAAAACATTAATCAATAACTGTCCAATATAAAGATAATGAGTTTCAAAAAAATCATCATAGCGTAACCCCATGAGAGGAAATTTGAATTATATAAATTTCATAATAACATGAACCATATATATATATATATAATGTGTTTCATATACAGTTCATCATATAATAACTCATAAAAAGTTAATGGGTTTCCAAAACTATCACGACCCCTCCCTTGGGGCCCGTCCTGTGACTACCCCAAGCCTGCCATCCATAGGCTAGGGGCTGGAGACTAGCACTAAAGTTGTATTCACAAAAACTGGGAAGGAATTGGCTTTATAACCAATAAACACACGTAACCAAACACATAGAAAGATATGAACGCATGTAAACTGTATAGTAAACAAGTTAGTAAAGTAAGTAAAAAAGGTTCCAGAATACAAGTCCAACTGAAAAGTATAAGTACAATTGAAATACAATACAACTAAAGAAAGAGAAGCACAGCTATAGGATTGTCCTTCGAGGTTCCTAGTGGGAGGGTAGGTACAGATCTCCTCCTCAACACTCCATGTCCACCTGACTACTCTGCATACCGACATGCCGTATGGTCTAACTCCGAGTACCATCTAGTCCTGGTACCCTCATCATCAGTCAGTGTTGTTTGTCATGTGCATCCAAAACTACAAGGTGCAGGCATAGCCTGTGCAGGGGTGAGTATAAAGCTACTTAGTAGGGACCCCGACACCCTCAATGTCTCACAAAATCCACCAAGGATAAACCACATAGTCTAAAATCAAATGATGACCCTACTTAGTTATTTTCCCATACGTATACCTTTGTTATCATGTAAACCCATCTCAATCTATTGGAAAAAATAGTGTGCAACTAAAAGTCCAAAGCTCAGTTATTCCACAAAGGAAAGATAACCACGAAGTCAAGTTCCACATAGGTATTCCACACAAAACAATACCACCAAGGTATTACCAAAAAGGAAAGTACCACAAATGTACAAATTCCACTCACACCAGATATAACATTGGAACTATAGTTGAATGATTAGTTATAACTAGTGAATCATATTACTCAATTAACAGGCTATGCTACTATCCATCACATAATCGGTAGGAGCTAAACCCCATAGGATCGCTAGATCTAACCAACACTGGAATGCTAAGAGCTGACCCACACAATATTGCTAGGAGCTAACCAACACAGGTTAACTAGGAGCTGAACCACACAAGATCACTAGAACTGACCCACACAGGTTCTCTAGGAGCTTACCCACACACGATCGCTGAAGCTGATCCATAAACGATCGCTAGAAGCTGAACCACAAAGGGTCTCTAGAGGATGACCCACACAGAATCACTTGGAGATGACCCACACAGGATCACTGGGAGCTGATCCACACTGGATTACATAGATCTTACCCACATAGGATCGCTGGGAGGTGACCCACACAGGATCATTGGAGCTGACCCACACATGATCGCTAGGAGGTGACCCACACTGGATAGTTATGAGCACTCTTCATGTCATAGCCCACTACTAGGTTTCCGCACTAGGCTTTCTCATCTCAGGGAGATTCTTCTACCCAAGCCCGTGGTCAATTATACAACTACCACAGTGTCCCACGAATAAGTATCTCAATGGAACTCCACATCATATGTGTCCTCAGACAACCGATGGTGCATCATTCAGACACCTCGTCTGTGAGTTTTTAGATTTTTAGTCCCGAGGGTCCTGTTGGATTAGTGCTCGATCCAACCTGACCATTAAAAAACATTATCCAAAACTATAGTGGGGTATAACGAAGGGACTGTATCACTCCAAGGTTTCCATTTCCAATGGCGGTTCGTCAATCGGACATTTCAAGACAATGTTTTGGCCCAAAAATGTAAATGGGTCGTAGTGGGCCTGGGTCGGGTCTGGCCTGGTCAAACTAACCCGGCCTGACCTTCTGGGTTCGGCTTAGCCCACTGGGTGGCCAGACCCATTGGGTTCGGCCTACCCATTGGACGGCTCGGCCCGCTGGGTCCCTCCCAATAGGCCATGAGGGGCCACAGAGGGCCGCAGGTGGCCGCGAGGCCACAGAGGGTGCCGCGAGGGCATGAGGCCACGAGGTGGCTCTGCTGGGGCGGTTTTGCCGGAAGGGTGGTGGCGGCTCGGGTGGTGACTCATCCTGGATTGAGGCCACGAATTAGACGGAAGCATGGCGTTGATGCGAAGACTCGAGTGGAGGCTCGGCCTAGATGGCGGTGGTGGCTCGGCCACGATGACGGTAGTAGATCAGACTAAGATGAAAACAGGATGATGGCGGCGGTGGCTTGGGTCGGTTCGGCTATGGAGGGTGTGGAGCAACGGAGGTCGTGTGGCGACGATGCTCATCGGGTGGCGTGGGCCGCAAAAAGCATAGCCCCCCAGGGCGTGGAGGCTGCGAGGCGGTGGGGCGACTTTCCATCGTCAGCAGTTCTCGACTTCCACCGGTGCGGACCACTGACACCATTCACCATCACCAAAGTCTCATTCTTCCTTCGCGATGGATACACTAATCAAGAAGAATGATGGAGGGGTCGGGCCATGTTATTTGGGGCAGCACCCTTTATGTTAGCGCGGTAACAAGCGGCTCAACAATGACAAGAACTTGTACTGAAAATATTTTTTAATTTTAATCCCCAAAAAAATTTTCAATCACTTATCCCTTTATAGAAATAGATACATAGAAGGAAAGAACATGGGGACAAAACCCCTGCCTTGTTGGATTCATCATTGGAGGTCATGAGAAATAAGTCGAAGTAGACGAAGGGGGTTCTAACGATTTTTGTTTCTCAAACCACACTTTGATTATGGGATCATACATCTTCATATTTAATGATTTCTAAAGAATGTTCTTCGATGGCGTTCTTCATTGGAGAGATTTCTCCCAAGGCTCCAAGCTTCTCCCTTTTAACAATGGTTTTCCACCAATTCCACCAAAAATATAATAAGCAAAAATTATAGAATATGTTGGCATATTTTCAATTTGGGATAATTAATAAAATAGGATAGAATAATTAATTATTTTCTGGGTTGGTAGAATTAGGGTATGAGGGAGTCCAAGAGGTTTCTCACACTTTTGAGGGGAGTTCATGAGGTTTCAAGCCTCTGGTGGTCCCCACCATCATAACCCTTAATGGGAGGACAGTTCAGGCGGTCCCCACCACCATAACCTCTCAAGGGAGGTTTAGGCCATGTGTTCCCCACTTATCAACATCCACATGTGGGAGGTTATAACAAATAAAATAAAAATAAATTCAACTCAATTTTGTTTTTATTTTATTCTTTCATTAATATGTTAAAATTTAGCATCCACCCTTGACCTACTGCAGATGAGGTGAGGGTATCCTTAAGCAAATATCTGTGATGTGAGTTCAACAGAACCCTCATATTTCAATTCCAACCACCAGTTCAAAAGTTAGAAATCGCACTCGCACATTTAAGGAACGTACTCGAAAAGAATTTCCGAAAATTATTAACAGTCACCCTCAACCCTCTTCGGTAATGTTTCGGCCTTACCCAAGTGAAAAATCCCCCAAAAACCCAATGGTACTCTTGGATTTGAAATCTAAGATACCGTTTAAATGTTATGAATTTTACAAAAAAATAATTGGCTGTTAATTATTTTATTTACGGCCAAAAACTAACATTCATTGGTGGCCCACACATTCCAAAGTTATTATATTCATAAATAAAGAATTCCCACATGAGTTCATAGGTGGTATTAGATTTTGAAACTGACATACCGTTTGTGAGTTATATTGTTTTGAAAAATAAAATAAAATATTTAATTTATTTATTTACAGTTATTCCATTATTGGGTTCTCTCACAGGAGGCCCTCCCTGACTAAACTTAATTCACACCTAGGGTAAATTTTTCATCCTTAACATAATGGTTCCCTCATATTTTTGATCCGAGTAACCATTTAAGAGTTATTTATATTTTTCAGGAAAACTACTCTACATGATATTTAATGTATAACAAATCTTCTATAGACCATTCCTAGAACTCCTTGTCTCAGAATCATGCGCTGTCTGATTTGCAGTCTCAAAATAATTCCATATAATTAAGAAAAAATATACGGAATTTCCAGGACATTACATTCTTCTTGGATTAGGGATTTATGTAATCTAAATGAAAAACAAAGGAAAAACAACCAAAAGAGGGTACTAGGCACGAATATGAGTCTCCTGCTCCCATGTGCTATTCTAGAGGTTCCCATACTACCAGCGAACACGCACCAAAGGTGTCGACCACCCACAAAGGACCCTCTCATGTCGATCATCATTATCTAATGGAAACTTCTTAAGCGTCACTCAATCATCAATTCCTAGCTCACTGTGGTCGATGATGTGACAAGGGTCATTCCCGTGCCTCCTCAATTGGGAAACATGGAATACGTGGAACACCCAGAGAAACTGAGGTGGAAGATCAAGTTAGTAATCCTCCTCTCTAACTATAATGAGGACCTAGAAGGGTCTGATGAATCTCAGAGATGACATTCCGCATCGGCCAAATCTCCTTAGTCCCCATCAAGGAGAGACTCGCAAGAATAGATGGTCGCCCTCCTGGAACTCCAAGGGTCTCTGTATACTGTGATCAAAATATGTCTACCAACTCTGTGGTGTCTTCACGTGATATCAATTGGGACATCATGATAAAAAATCTTCCACTTCATTCTTCATCCATGGCCACCAGTACTGATGCTGAAGGTCTTGGTACGTCTTCAGCACACTAGCGTGTACTGCAAGAGGGGATGTGTGGAACTCCCTCAACACTTCTTCTCGAAAAGACACTGGTACCATGGTACGTCCTCTAAAGATATTGACATTCACCCCTCCTTCAGAAAATCCATCAGGTGCCTATCCTGTTTATATCTGAGGATGTTGAGTCTCATAGTGAGCATCCCCACGTTACACCTCCTTGAGTTACTGGAGAAGTGGGGGAGTAAATATAAGAGGATGATGAAATGATGCTCCATCCCGATCTTCAAAGGATACCTAAAATGTGGAAAACTACTCAGTCACCTCACCTAGAAGCAGTAAAACATATCTCTTGCACAGTACATTTGCGACAACATTCCCCTTCCCAAGAGTGTATACTATCTCGAAGTCATAGTCATAGAGGAACTAAAGCCAACGTCATTGTATCAGGTTTAGGTCATTCTGAGATAAGATATAACTGATACTATAGTGAATAGAGTACACTATAAAACGCTCACCAATAAAATAATATTTCCACATCTTCATGTTGAAGACCATTACAGCTAACTTCATGTCATGGGTAGCATTGTTATTCATGTTCTGTCTTAGCTATCGAGAACCATAAGCGATAATTTCTCGCTCCTACATCAAGATACATTCGAGTCTGGTCCCCGATGCATTGTAGTAGACTATGTACCCAACACAATCCTCAGGAAGCATCAATATGGGGGCCCGATTCATCCTCTCCCTCAGCACCTAAAAACTCTATTTGCCTCTCTCAGACCAAATGAAGGGTTTCCCCTTCTTCATCAATGCTGATAAATGTGTCACTACCCAAGAGAAGTCGAGTTCAAATGTCTGGTACTACCTAGACAAATATAAATCTTTCTCCCTGTAGGGTGTTATTCCTGGAAACATCTTTTGAAAATATGTCACCATGATTGGCCACTCATGTTTGGCACTAAAAACACAAAACTCCTGCTACCGCGTGGGTTAGTCTAGATAACTCAAGGGTGATTGGCTACACCCTCATTTGCAAGAGGTTATCCTTTGCTGCCTAGGTTACCTTTTTCACCAACATAGGAAAACCCCATACCAATGTTGTAGGTAAACCACAAACTTTTTTCCCAATATAGTAAATCTATGAATAAACTATGAATGTCTAGTCTATACACAAAATAACATCATAAGGCCTCGATGCTGCCATAAATAGGTTCCAACCGAAACTCTTTCCTCAAGGATCAGATCACACCATCTGCGAATGTGTGATTATAGAGTCTCCTACCAAAGGTATCTCCAGACATGAGGGTCAAGTCAACAGTTTAACCGAAAAATCTAGGTCTTGGACAAGATTATTGGATGAAAGGAATGATTGGTAACTAGTATATTGATACAGAAACTAGTAGTAGACCAAAAAAGTACCTCAAATCATTCCTAGAGACCTTTAGTCTCACTCTGTGACCACATGATGCTACTCTCTTCCCCTATCCTCCGTCTCCCTAAGCATGGTGGGGTCCACAAAAAGGTGGTCGTTGTGACATCTTGAAATTTACACCACCTCATGCTACTCATTTTGATCTTATTTTACATCTGCTACCCTGCATATTCCTCTATCCATGTCACATCCAATTCACAAAACATCGTACACGCCCAAGTCTCTAAGAATGGTTCAAGTTTCCTACTTTTACACTGATAACATTCACTTGCTATATCAGATCAGCCAAAGAACATTAAACCACAAAGGTTATTTCATACACACTAACATAATTAGGAATTCATAAAAGAATAGTGTTTCCTCGAATGTATTTATACACACCTTTCTTGGACGTTTGAGCACTGAAGCACTGATCATATCAAATTAATCACGTACTGGGAAAGGTTGGTACACCTCAATGAATTATCAGCTACCAACATGTCGTACTGCCGATGCAGTAGATGCTATAGAGAACTCTCAAACACCTCTTCAAGACAGTCCTCAACTGCCTGTGAGTCGGGATCACCTTGGATCCTAAGGGGTATCTGATGTTGAATCTTGTGTAAGGAAGTAAGCATATATGTGTCCTTTACCAGTACCGCCAGTTGTAACTGTTGACCAATAGGTCGTGATATAAATAACACACTAACTGAAGGTACTATCTCAGGTATTGGTTCACATAACAAAGCCTCATCACTATGAAGACCATCCTCATGGTCACTCACTGAAAAGGCTAGTAGCTACGATCCCTATATGATGTAATGGTGTCTCAACTTGGCGGAAAACTATAGAAACCGCCTCCATCCAGTCCTTAGCTGCCTGGGAAACTGTCTAGCCTCGAATCCTCAGAGGCCTATGCTATGGGAAATCATGTAACTCGTTCATCCGACATGCACCATATGCAAGTGTGGCTGGTGGAATCTTCTACCCAATGGATGGTGTTGCTGCTTTTACACCACCTGAAGGTGCCAACATAGTAAGAGATCCATGCATCAGATCCTCATTTCTCAGTGGGCCGTCATCATGTACTCTCTTGGGAATCCAAGCCGGCTATCTATGCAGCAACATCCTGATATGGAACTGGTGCACCATGATCATTATGTTATACCTAGTGAGATGACTCAAGAAACACATGAAAACTTTTCAACACACACACACACACACTCAATAAGTGTTTTCATGAAATGATTCAGAAAATCCGAAATCATGGTCCTGGTTTATTGATACATTGGCTACCACACCAAAAATGTATTCCCTAAACTGATAACCACACTCAAAAACTTAACACTTTTGCTGGTAAAAAGATCAGAGTATAATGTTCTACAGTAGACCTGACTCCTCCGATACCAATTTATCACTTCAAATCCCCTGGTTCCTGTGTTGTGACTACCCAAAGCCCACCTTCTATAGGCTAGGGGTTGGCGAATATCACCTAAGGTGTATTCCCTAAAATTGGGAAGGCATTGCCTTTATAACCTATAAACACATGACACCAAATACACAGAAAGATATGAACACAAGTCAACTGTATAGTAATCATGTGAGTAAATTATGTAAAAAGGTGCCAGAATACAAGCCCAACTAGAAAGTACAAGTACAACTGAAATTCTATACAACTGAAGAATGAGAATGGAAACTACTAGATTGTCCTCTGAGGTTCCTACCTGAAGGATAGGTATATATTGTCTCCATAACACTCTATATCCACCTGTCTCCTCTGCGTACCAACACACCATATGGTCCGCCTCCGAGCATCGTCCAGTACTGGTACCCTCATCCTATATTAGCAGTGTCTGTTGTCTGCATCCTACATAACAAGGTTCAGGAATTTCCCATGCTGGGATGGGTATAACGATACTCAAAAGGGATCTTGAGACCCTGAAGGTCTCATAAACTCCACCATGGATGAACCACAAATTTTTAAATCAACTGTCAACCCTACTTAGTTATACTCTCATAAATATTCCTATGTTATCAAGTGAAACCATCCCAATAATGATGAAAACACAGAGTCTAAATCAAATTCCAAAGATCAACTATTCCACAAAGGAAGGATAACCATGAAGGAAAGTACCACATTGGTACGCCACAGAGAAGAATACCACCAAGGTATTAACATAAAGCAAAATACCACATAGGTACAAATTACTCTCACACAAGGTATAACTTAGGTAAATTAATAGAGATGATTAGTTATTACTACTAAATCATCTTTTTCTGTAAAGTGGATCTATTGAAAACTTTCACATAATCGCTAGAATCTGACCCTCATTGGATCACGGGTGCTGAACCACATAGCATCACTAGGAGGTAACCCACACAAGAAAAGATGGGAGCTGACCCAAACAGGGTTCCTTGGAGTTGACCCACACATGATCACTGGAGCAGACCCACATAGGATCTCTAGGAGCTTACTCATACAAGATCGCTAAAGCTGACCCACACATGATTTATAGAAGTTGACCTATGCAGGATAGCTAGGAGTTGACCCACACACGATCGCTAAGATTGAACCCACAGAGGATCGCTGTTAGCCGACCCAAAATGGATCACTCGAAGCTGACCCACATAGGATCACTCAGAGCTGACCCCTACATGATATCTGAAGCTGACCCACTAAGGATCGATAGGTGCTTACCCACACATGATAGCTAGGAGAACTCTTCTTTTCACAACTAGCTATTGGGTTTCTGCACTAGGATTGCTCATCCTCGGGATAGCCTACTCCCCAAGCCACTGGTCGATTCTCAAACTGCCTTGATGTCCCACGAAGAAGTATCTCAAAGGACCTCCACATTGTAGGTGTCTCCTCACAACAAATAGCATGTCATTCGGATGTCTGGTCTGTGAGTTATTAACCTTTTAGTCCTGAGGGCCTGGTTGGACTCGTGTTTGATCCAACCCGACCGTTCCCCAACATTATCCTAAACATCAGTTGGGTAAACCAATGGGACTGTATCACGCCATGGTTTCCATCACCACCATTGGTTAATCAATCAGATTTTCAGTTCCAATGTTATGGCCCATGAATGTAAATTGGTTTTAGTGGGCTCAGGTCGGGTCTGACCTTGTCAGACTGACCTGGACCAACCTACCTTCGCCATCCATGTTCAGGATGATGCGGCCTGACCCACTGGGTCCGGCTCGGCCCACTGGGAGTTCTAGACTGTTGGGTTCGTCCCGAACCATTGGGCAGCCAAGCCCGCCTGGTATGGCCCTTCAGGCCGCGAGGGGATGTGAAGGTCCGCGGGTGGTCTCGAGGCCGTGGAGGGTGTCGCGAGGGCGCGAGGCCGTGGGGCTGCTCAGCTAGTGCGGTTTGTCCGGAAGGGATGTGTTAACTCTAACAGTGGCTTAGCACAAACTGCGACAGTGGCTCGGATGGTGGCTCATCCCAATGGGGGCGGCTCGGGCGGTGGGTCCGCCCGGATGGTAGTGGTGGCTTGGACCAAATGGTGCTGGTGGCTCGGACGGCGGCGACGACTCGGGCGATGGCAGTGGCTCAGATAGTGGCGGCCCCTCGGATGGTGGAGGCGACTCGGGTCGGTTCGATGGTGGAAATCGTAGTGCAGAGGAGGCCTCAGGGAGACAATGATTGTGGGATGAGAGTGGCTACAGACGGAAGAGCACCATGGGGCGTGGAAGCCATGGGGTGGCAGGGCGTTGTGCCTTTATCAGCAGTTCTAGAGTTCCACCGGTGCTGACCACAGACAAGAATTTTTGTCACCAAAGTCTCCTTCATCCATCGTGAAGGATACACTATTTATGAAGAACGACAGAGGGGTTAGGCCCGATTTTTTTGCCCGCACCCACCGCGTTAGAGTGGTAGCAAGTATCTAAATAAGAACAACAATGTGTATGGAATATAATTAAGAACATCAATACAAAAATCCTTTGTCAATAACTAATCCCATTCAAGTAAATGAAACTTATAATGGAATAACATTGAAAAAAACCCCATGCTCATTTGAATCATTGGTGGAGGACGTGAGATAGAAGTCAACTAAAATGGAGGTGGTGCCAATGATCATTGATTCTGAAACCACACATTGATAATAGGCTCATACATCGTATTGTTCCTTGATTTCCTAACAACATTCATCGATGGAATTCTTCAATGGCGTTATTCTTTGGCGATCATCATTGGAGAACATTCTCCCAATGCTCCATGTTTTTCCTTTTTTCCAAGATATTCACCAATTCCAAAAAAAATTAGCCAACATTATATAATATTTCTTCATAATTTCAAATTGGGATAATTAATTAAATTGGTTGGAATAATTAATTATTTGTTTTGTTGGAAAAATTATGGATGGATGGAGTCCATGAGGTTTCTCACACTTATGTGGGGAGTTCAATAGGTTTCAAGCCCCAGGTGGTCCCCACCATCATATCCTCTCATGGGAGGTTATTCCTGGTTGTCCCCACCACTATAACCTCTATGGGGAGGTTTAGGCCAGGTGGTCCCCACTTCTCAACATCCATGTGTGGGAGGTATTACAAATAAAATAAAAACAAAAGATACATATTTTTTTTTATTTTATACTTTTATGAATATGTGAATAACTAACATCCACCCTCGTCCTACTACGATTGAGGTGAAGGTGTCCTTAAGCGAATACCAGAACTACGAGTCCAATAGTGCCCTCATATTTCAATTCCAACCACCGGTTCAAAAGTTAAAGAAACCCACTCACATATTTAATGAACATACATGAAAAATGTTTGGATTATTATAAACAGTCACCCTAAACCCGTGCCGATAGAGGTTAGGATCTGCCCAAGTGAAATACGCCCCAAAGAACCCCACACTACTATGTGATTTCCAATCTGAGATATCATTTAAAAGTTATGTATTTTACCATAAAATAATTTTCACTTACTTATATTATTTACGGCCAAAAACTAACATTCATTGGTGGCCCATGCTGACCAAAGTTAGTATCTTCTTAAATAAAGAATGCCATCTCATGTTCAGCGGTGGTCTCGAATTTTCAAACCGAGATACCATTTGTGAGTTATAAGTATTTGAAAAATAAAATAAATTATTTAATTATTTTGTTAAAAGTTATTCCATTTTTGGGTTTTCTCACATGGGTCCCACCCCGACTTAATTTAAGTCGTGCATAGGGTAAACCCACCATTCTGAATGAAAAGGTTCCCTCAGATTTTTTATCTGAGTAATCTTTTATGAGTTATTCCACTATTTTAGGAAAACTACTTACGCATACTATTTAAAATTTAACAAAACTTTTACGGACCATTTGGGGCACTCCGGGCATCGGTGTAACATCCCAAACTTCCATGGTACGCTTCTATTTGAATAATAAAGTATCACGTGTGGTACACAACTTCGAGTTCTAACACAAACAACAACCAATCAAAGTAGCCGTTATGAATAGTAATACCCAATTTTGGAAATTTTATCAATTTTATCTCCCAAAATGGATTTCATTTTTGGATTTTTAATATCTAATTTAGCCAAGGGTTAATGTTTGGTACTTTTCAGTTAACTTTTATATTTTGATGAATAGTTTAAATTACTAAATTTTAATTAAAAACAACTTTTTTAACCAAAAAAAATAGTAGTGATAAATTATGAATTTGAGTGGGTTTAATTTATATTTAGAATATATTTTTACCATTTAATACAAATTTGGTCATTGGACATAATTTCACAATTAAACTAGACATAAATAAGTGTCAATCATTTGATGGATATTATTTCATAAATACATGCTTTTTGTTTTGATAACGAGAATTTATTTTAAATAGATTTCTGCCACATCTGTGTTTTGAATTTTGAAAAATGGATTCCATACATGGAATTAGGATGTACAAATTGTTTAAATAGGTATCTTTCATTTTTAGAAATTTTGAATAATTATTTCAGTAAATATTTTATTTACCATGGTTAAAGGGTAAATCCGTAAATAAGGGTAATAAATAATATTATAATAATAATAAATTACCCTAAAACGTGTCCTAGACTTATTGGTGGATAAGTTTCCAACCATGGGCATCTTTGGGTCGATTTTGGGACCCCATGTATTCACTTTTAGGTGAGAGGGACACTTTATATTAATTAAGTTATAGTAAATACAAAAATAACATAAGCATATAACTTTGAGAAAAAAAAATTTACATAGGGTTATATATGTTATATTTTAGACTATAAATATTATTTATAAAGCTAAAATATTTTCTTCATAATTTTAATTTATTTAAAATTTTTAGACATTAAATAATTTAATTTATTTATGACACAATGATGATGTCGTAATTACTGTATTGATGAATTATTAAGATAATTGATATTATAAATATCCAAATAAATGTAATTGGAGACTTTTTATAAATTCCAAAAAATTTCTGGGTTACTATGACATATTTTTATGCTTTATAAAAAAAACTTTTGAAGTAATAATGCTGTTAGGAATTTATCAAAAACAAAATACCCAATATTGTCAAAATTGACATAAATGAGTTTTTAAAACAAATATTATATTATTAATTGATATTCAATTCCTAAAAATCTAAGTTTCAGCCAAGATACTTATATTATGATATCTGTATAATTAATGGACCACTTGGTGGTCTCTTGAAAGTTTATAGTATATTTATTAACTATATAATATAAAAATACAAAGTGAAATGGTAAATGTAAAATTAATTTACTATGAGTTAAAACTAAATGATATGGTTAATATAGTGACCCAAACCTATCTAAAACCTATTGGTTGAGTTGTTTTTGACCCATACCCACCTTAACCTCTAAATTATTCACTTTGGAGAAAATATAAAACGAATATGAATTTATTATAATATAATATTTCTAGCTTTTCCTATGGTGCCCCTCCACCCCCTTATAAAAGGTCACCACTTCTAACCAATTCTTTACACCATCAAAGACTTTTGGTTCAACCAAACCCTACCCAAGTACTCTCTCAACTTCCCTCACATCATCATAGAGGCCTTAGTTTGATCAGAAATCCATCCTAAATAGCCCTTTCTTCTTCAAAATCTTCTTTCATTTTTATTTCCATTATGAAAAAATAACTCCAATATATTCTATATAATGTGATGTTATTATAAATATTGAACAACCAAATTCATTATTCTATCCATCCCTTCAATGACATGTCACTATACATGCGTACATATGGCCTACCTTCTCCACGTCATGGTGTAATTGTTATTCAATATTTTATTATTTATATGGGTATACTAATGATGTATAATTCATGAAAATAATAAATATAACAGGATAATTATTGTTTATATATTATATACTATCCAATTATAATATCAAAATAATGATATTGTCGCTCATGCGTATGTATGGACTACCATCTCCACGAACATGATGAGATTCATTCCCTATCATATCCATTCCTGTCTAATTCTCATTTGATGATTAAAAATATAGTTTAAGAACTTGATATCATTCTGGATATGAATAATATAAAATCCTATCCATAAAAAACATGGCTTATGTAACAAAACATATAAAATAAAATGAGTAATTTATCACCCTTAACGACGATAATACTAAGATATTTTTAACAATGAAATGTTAAAATATCATATATTATATCATATTAATGTATATGAATCTTGTATAATTTAATAAAAATTATTTAACCATTATACAAGAGGTTAATCTACCCTCAACCATGGAAAAGTACAAGGTGAGGGGTTTTCATCTCACTACTTATTCTAGTGAGATTCATGCCATATTTACACTATTACCTTTTGTGTGGTGTATGTGTTTCCCATAATTGTATTCTTTGTGTAATACACTTAAATTTATCTGTATTTACATATTCATTGTATGCTACCTCTTTCATGGGGTGTATGTTTCGTATCTTACCAAATTGGTAAGGTTTTATTTCACAATCTCTTCATTATCTGAGGTTGATTATATGTAATTATCTACTGGGACCTCTTTATCATCCATGTCCATGTTTATTAAAAATGTATTTCAAAAAAATTCTTTCTATTTTACATTATATGGGTTAAAGTAATTTATACACTTGTTTGGCTTTTTATAAGAATTTTATAAAGGAGTCTTTCTGTTGTTTTCCAAACAATGTCCTTTTTAACCTTTTCAACAGAATTATGGTAAGAATGTATTTTAAACATATACGGCGGATGTGGCTATTTTACACCATTATAAAGTCATCGAAGATTCCCTTACTTGATTATAATAATATTTTCAAAGTAAATGTTTTATTTAATAATTATGGGACTTTTAAATGATTTCAAAAAAAGAGATATTTCTCTCAAATAGTTTTAATTTCATCTATGTCAACATCCTTTGATGGATTTTAAGCTTATTTGAAGTTTATTTAATATGATAAAAAATGTCCATACTGTTTTGATGGTTTTGTGATATGTTTGACTGTAGATGTGTTTTTTTTATACAATTCATGATATATAGAGAATGTATTGACATTTCGTATGGTAGTTTTAATTTGAATGTTAATGTTATGTTTAAACCTATTCATATGAGGAATGCATTGGACATAATATGTGACAGATTGAACCTGATATAGCTCCTCGATGCATCGGTAGGTCTCATTAGACAAACTAGTGTCTTGGTAGAAGGCGTTGACAAAATTTTATTTGTAGTCTTGGTATGTGGCCTTGACTATGTGGTTATGATAGTATGGCATTATTCCTTCCATCATTATCAAAGTTGTTAATGATATTGCGGGTGATTATTAAACTAGTATAATATCCATGTGAATAAGAAAATGGTATTATTTCATTTTATTTCTACCATATTATGATGATGTTATAGTTTATAAGGATTTTGTTTTAGTTATACATTTCCTTGAATGTTTATGCTTATTTATGAATGTTTCCCCTATGTTGTATTCCTTACTGGGAATTTGAGATCACCCCTTTCTATGTTTTATTTTTTCCAGGATGTAAAGAAGTATTTTATGAATGACTGTTAGGGGTAGTATGAGGGGATATGAGTGTGGACTATGGAGACTATGTTGTTGTAGTTTTTATTTTATGTTGTTATGTAAACATTATGAATGTATGTAGTTATTCCAAGGCTACTAAACTAATCGGTCTCTAGAGACTTGATCCTTTGTGATCATGCCAATATTATGTAATAATTCACTGACTCTAGGTAACTGGGGTCGGGGTGTTACAGTTGGTATAATAAAAAGTTTAGTGCAAACCTTGAAAATTAGATTTTTATAAACTCTGATTAGAGCACATAGACCTAAGATGGACATTTTGGATTAGTATAGAAGAACTTCCTAGAATGTTGGTATTGTAGATATTTTGTGAGTCTTCCTAGAAATACATCCCTGTCTAGATACGAGCAGTTAGAGGCGGCTCTGGCACAGATGTACCTAGGGGTAAAACCCGAAAACACCGCTTTGAGCTAGACTCTAATTGGAACTGGTGCACAATAATGGGACTTGCTGCACTCTTGGTTACGATACTCCCTGGGGATATTCTTAGGATAACATTCATTTTCTTTACAAATAATTATAACGGGTTTATGAGTATATACTTACTCATATAAAACATATTTATTATAATGGATTATATCCATAAATAGTTCAATTTATGCTATGTTTTTTATAAGTTTGTAATTATGTATTTTGATTCACAAACAAATATATTTTAAGACATTCTTTAGAAATGGCGTCTAGTAGACGAAATGGAAATTGTATAAATGCACACACTCCATATAGGTATTTCACTCATGCTCAAGATAATTATAGTGGAGCTGGTGATACAACTAGTGCTGATCAGTTTATCACCATACTGGGACAACTTAATCAAGTTATGAATAATAACCTTACTCGTATGGAGGACCCTGATCCACAACGTGGATGATCAATGTTAGATCGGTTCATGAGGCAACAACCACCAACATTCAATGGGAGTACAAATCCATTGGTAGCTGAGCAATGTATATGTTCCCTAGAGAAAATATTTTAGGCATTGGGGATCAGTGAAAGGGAAAACGTTATCAATGCAGTTTACCACCTCACTGGAGATGCTGATCAATGGAGGTCATTGATTCAAAACATAATGGATGATGATAAAGTATCAAATATGGAATGGAGGGAGTTCAATGATCTGTTTTAGAAAAATACATCATCATGACCATCAAGAAGATATGGAAAGGCAATTTCTGAGTCTGAGAAAAAGGAGGATGAGAATGTTGAAAATTATGAGGCTATCTTTACAAGGTTAGCAAGGTATGCTGGAGATTATATACGTAACCCAAGAAGTAATATTGATCTTTTATTTGATGGATTAAAACCGTTTCTCGGTTGAGAATTAGTCTCACAATCCTTCTCATCATAAGAAGACATTGTCTCATGTGCTATCAAGACAGAAAAGGAATTCTGTAAGTCTTATGACATTAAATCCAAGAAATAGAAGAAGAGATATGATGATCAATATTGGAATGGAAATAAGGGGAAGAAGGAAAAAGATGAATCTCCCTCCTACAGTAAATGTGGGAAGAAACAACCTGGTACTTTCTTCAAGGAAATGGGAGTCTGTTACAAGTGTGGTGAAAAAGGCCACCATGCTCATGATTTCAAGGGGAAGAAGGAAGATACCGATGTCCAATGCTACAATTGCAGGGAGATGGGAAATTATGAAAATGAATGTCCTATGTATCAAAAGAACATACCTCAGAAAATTCCAAGGGATCAAGTCCAACCTTATTCTATCACTACTACTGAATTAGAAGCTCTGAAATACGTGGTGGCAGGTAATTTATTGGTTTACTCGTGTTTAGGAAATGCATTATTTGATTCTAGATCATCACATTGTTTTTAAATCTTCCCAGTTTTCTAAGAAAATTAGATATTTCCAATTTGATTTAACAAGGTAGTTGTCAGTTAAAACTCCTAAGGGATGTATCATTGCAACAATGTTTTGTGAATCAGTCCCCATTAGAGCACAAAAATGTTCTTTATCCGCTGATCTCATCATCATACCTATGATTGAGTTTGATATAATCCTTGGTATGGATTGGTTTCCAGACCATGATGTGATGATTTATTGTAAGAAGAAAGAGGATACAATTTTTTATGTTGATGATAAGGAACACCTTATCTTTAGAGAAGAATCGTCACCAACTAATTCTTATCTAGATCTACCCCCAATAGCTCAACTAAATTCAATTATTAGGGAAGAAATGAATCAAATGACTGTGGGTGAGGAAAGGAATGTCCAAATAGATGATGTACCTATTGTGAAAGAATATTTAGATGTGTTTCCAAAAGATTTAGTTGGACATATTCAAGAACGAGAAGTTGATTTTTCCATTAATTTATATCATGGATCAAGGCCTATATCAAATACCCCTTATAGAATGGCCACTGTAGAATTAGTGTAAATAAAGAAACAACTAGAGGAATTGAGTAATAAGGGATTTATTCTTCCAAATGTTTCTCCATGGGGAGCCCCTGTTATTTTTGTTAAAAAGTTATTTGGATCTATGAGGTTATGTATCGACTACATGGAGATCAATTCTATAAAAATAAATAAAATGAATCCCTTACCTCGCATTGATGATTTTTTTGACCAACTACATGGAGATCAATACTTTTCAACGATTAACCATCAATCTAGATACCATCAGTTGTGTGTGAATAAGGAAGACACTCCGAAGACATCATTTCGAACCAGGTACGGGCATTTCGAGTTTACAGTAATTCCTTTTGGGTTGACTAATGAACCCTCTGTATTCATGGATCTAATGAATAGAGTTTTCAAGGAATATATCTATGATTTAGTGGTGGTAGTTATTGATGATATCTTGTTATACTCCAAAAGCTAAGAAGATCAGGAAAATCACTTGCGCATTATCCTGAAGACTCATAGAAGACATGATTTATATGGTAAGTTTAGCAAGTGTGAATTCTGGCTTCATGATATTTATTTTCTTGGGCATATTGTCTCTAAAGATGGAATCTCTATTTATACTTCTAGGACCAAGGAAATCAAAGAATGACATGCACCAACGAGTATAACTGAGGTATGCAGTTTTATTTGTTTAGTAGGTTATTAACGACGTTTTGTCCAGAATTTTTCCTGGTTGGCTAACCCATTAACAAAGATCACACGTAAAGTGGGTGAATTTGTTTGGACAAAAGATTGTAAATAATGTTTTGAAGAACTGAAGAGAATATTAGTCAATTATCTTATATTGACTCAACCATCAGTGAATGATGGGATCATTACTTATAGTGGTGCATTGATGAAAGGACTTGGTTGTGTCCTTATAAAAAATGATAGGTTTATTGCCTATACATCACGACAGTTGAAAATTCATGAGAAAAACTATCCTAATAATGATCTCAAGTTAGCACCTACGATCATTTCATTGAAGATATGGAGACAATATCTCTATGGTGAAAATTGTGAGATTAATACTAATCACAAGAGTTTGAAGTATATTTTCTCACAAAAAGAACTCAACATGAGGAAAAGGAGATGACATGAACTACTCAAGGATTTCGATTTAATGATACACTACCACCCAAGGATGGAAAATAAGGTGGCAGATACATTGAGCAGAAAAGATCATGGAGTTTTGAAAATGATGAGAATTGAATGGGATCCTATTTCCATTGATCTAGTAATGTTGGATATGGGAATCACCATGGAAGGTGAAACATCAATGATTTTTCAAATGGTTCCCAAAACATCATTAGTAGAAAGGATTAAGAGTTCTTAGACCAATGATGGAAAATCTAAAAAGAAGATTAAAGCTATGAATGATGTAAGATTGATAGAATTTCTGTATGAAGAAGGAATTTTGAAATTCGGGAAGAGACTTTGTGTTCCCGATATACCTGATCTAAAAAGGGAATTGTTATATGATTATCATAGATCCAATTTTTATATACACCCTAGGAGAAGAAAAATGTATAGAGATTTGAAGGAACAATTTTTGTGGGAAAACATGAAGAGGGAGATTGCTTATTTTCATTCAAAATGTATGATTTCTCAACAAGTGAAAGCTGGAAGGCAACATCTTGGAGGAGTCATGCAACCTCTTCCCATACCTGAGTGGAAATGGGATAATATCATGATGGACTTTGACATGGGACTACCAGAGACTCCTAGAAGGAACGATGCAATATGGGTTATTTTATATCTTCTTACTAAGTTAGAACATTTTCCTCCTATAAGATATGATCTACCACTGGAAAGTCTAGAAAGACTATATATTAATGAAGTTGTGAGACTTCATGGAGTACCCCTATTGATTATTTCTTATCGTGATCCCCGTTTTACATCAAGATTCTGGAAAAGTCTTTCGAAGGACATGGATACTGAACTTTATTTGAGCACTGCCTACCACCCTCAAATAGATAGATAATAAAAACACACTATTAAACCTTTATAACACATGTTGATATCATGCTCATTTGACTTTCAGGGTATGTGGGATCAATATTTACCTCTGGTATAATTTTCCTATCAGAATAGCTTCCATTCAAGTATTCAGATGGCACTATATGAAGCATTATACGGAAAGAGATGTCGCACACCAACCTGTTGGGATGTAGTAGGTGGAATAAAACTAGTAGGCCCAGAACTGGTGGAGGAAAAGATAGAAAAGATAAACGTAATCCAAAACCACATCAAAGTAGCTTAATGTAGGCAGAAGAGCTATGCCGAAAACCGAAGGAAGGATTTGGAATTTCAGGTAGGAGATCAAGTTTTCTTGAAGTTATATCCATGGAAGGGAGTTATACATTTCGGCAAGAAAGGTAAATTGAGTCCCAGGTACATAGGATATTTCAAAATTCTAGAACTAATTGGGGGTGTAGCTTACCGTTTGGCAATGTCACCAAGTCTCTCCAAAGTTCACGATGTGTCCCACGTATCACTGTTGCGGAAATACATTGCTGACCCAATGCATGTATTAACTTACGTTAAATTAGAACTAGAAACCGATCTATCTTATTGCGAAAAGCCCATCAGGATTCTTGATACCAGAGAACAAGTTCTGAATAATTGGATGACTTGTCTGGTAAATGTGCTATGGAGAAACCATAAGATAGAAGAGGAAACATGGGAACCCGAGGAACTTATGATGAAGAACCACCCATGTATTTTCATGCTGTATTATTCTAGAAATTTAGAGGACGAAATTATTTGAAGGTGGAAAGCATATAACACCCCAATCTTCCACGATACGCTTCTCTTAAAATAATAAAGTAGCGTGTGTTGTATGCAACTTCAAGTTCTAACACACACCACAACCAATCAAAGTAGCCATTATGAATAGTAATACCCTCTTTTTGAAATTTTATAAATTTTATCTCTCAAAATGGACTTCATTTTTGGATTCGTAATATCAAATTTATCCAAGGGTAAAATTTTGGTACTTTTCCGATAACTTTTATATTTTGATGAATAGTGAAAATTACTAAATGTTAATTAAAAACAAATTTTATAATCAAAATAATTAGAAGTTATAAATTATGAATTTGAGTGGTTTTAAAGTATATTTAGAATATATTTTTACCATTTAATCCAAATTTGGTCATTGGAAATAATTTCACAATTAAACCGGACATAAACAAGTGTCAATCTTTTGATTGTTATTATTTCTTAAAAACACGCCTTTTGTTTTGACAACAGTAATTAATTTTAAATTCTTTTCTTCCAATTATGAGTTTTGAATTTGGAAAAATGGATTCCATATTTGGAATCAGGATTTCAAAATTGTGTGAATAGGTTACTTTCATTTTTAGACATTTTAAATAATTACTTCGGTAAATATTTTATTTACCATTGTTAAAGGGTAAATCCGGTAAATAAGGTTAAAAAGTAATATTATAATAATAATAAATTACCCTAAAACATGTCCTAGAATTATTGGTGGACACATTTCTGACCATGGACATCTTTGGGTCGATTTTGGGACCCCATGTAACAACTTGTAGATGATAGGGACACTTTATATTAATTAAGTTAAAGTAAATACAAAAATTATATAAGCATATATCTTTTAGAAAAACAATTTTTACATAGGGGTATATATGTTATATTTTCGACTATAAATATTAATTATAAATATAGAAATATTTCCTACATAATGGTTTTTTATTTATAATTTTTAGACATAAAATAATTTAATTTATTTATAACATTATGATGCAGCAGTAATTACTGTATTAAAGAAAGATTAAGATAATTGATATTATAAATACCAAAATAAATGTAATTTGAGACTTTTTATAAATTCAAATACTTTTATAGGTTACTATGACATATTATTATTGTTTATATAAATTTTTTTCGAAGTAATAATGCTGTTATGAATTTATAAAAAACAAAATATCCAATAGTGTCAAAATTGACATAAAAGAGTTTTTTAAAAAAATATTATATTTGTAATTGATATTCAATTCCAATAAAACTAAGGTTCGGCCAAGAGGCATGTATTATTATAGGTGTATTATTTATGGACCACTTTGGGGTTTTTTGGAGTTTTATATTAAGCTTATTAACTATATAATATAAAAATAAAAAGTGACATGGTAAATGTCAAACTAATTAACCAAGAGTTAAAACTAAAAGATCAGGTTAATATAGTGACCCAAACCTGTCTAAATCCTTTTGGATGAGTGGTTTTTGACCCATAACCACCTTAACCTTTAAATAATCTACTTTTGAGACATTATTACCCGAATATGAATTTATTATAAAATAATATTTCCAGCTTCTCCTAAGGTTCCCCTCCTCCCCCTTATAAAAGGACAACACTTCTAACAAATTCTTAACACCTTCAAAGACTTTTGTTTTAGAAAACCCCTGACCAAAAATACTCTCAACATCCCTTAATTAATCCTAGTGGCCTTATTTTGATCATAAATACATCTTATGGAACCCTTTTGAACAAATCAAAAAGAAGTACCTGAAGAAGAGGTAATGATTTCACCACCTCTTTCAAGTTCCTTTCTTCTTCAACATCATCATTCCTTTTTATTTACATTATAAAATAATAACTCCAGTATATTCTATATGCTTAGATGTTATTATAAATATTGAACAACCAAATTAATTATTCTATCCATCCCTTGAATGACATGCCACCATACATGCGTACGTACGACCTACCGTCTCCACGTCGTGGTGTAATTGTTATTCAATATATTATTATTTAGATTGGTAAAATAATGAAGTATAATAAATGTAAATAATAAATATAAAATGATAATGATTCTTTATATATGATATAACATCCAATTATATATTATTATAATATCAGAATATTGATATTGTCTCTCGTGCATACATACGGACTACCATCTCCACGAACGTAATGAGATTCATTCCCCATCGTATCCATTCATGTCTAATTATCATTTGATGATTAAAAATAATGTTTAAGGACTTAATATCATTCTTGATATTAATAATATAAAAACCTATCCATAACAAACATGTCTTATGTAACAAAACATATAAAAGAAAACGAGTAAGTTAACACCCAAAACGACGATAATACTAAGATATTATTAACATGCAATGATAAAAGATAATATATGATATCATATTAATGTATAAGAATCTTGAACAATTTAATAACAATTATTTAACCATTATTAAAGAGGTTAATCTACCCTCAACCAAGGAAATGTACAAGGAAAGGGATTTCCATCTCACTCTTTATTCTAGTGAGATTCATGCCGTATTGCCACTATTACTTTTTGTGTGGTGTATGTACTGCCAATAATTGTATTCTTTGTGTGATAAACATTAATTAATGTGTATTTCCATATTAATTGTATGACACCTATTTAATGAGGTGTATGTTTCATATTTTACCAAATTGGTAAGTGTTTATTTCACAATCTCTTCGTTATCCGAGATTGTTTATAAGTAATTATCTACTGGGACCTCTTTATCATCCACATCCATGGTTCTTAAAAATTTATTTCAAAAAATTCTTAATATTTTTCATAATATAGGTTAAAGTAATTTATACCCTTTTTTACATTTTATAATAATAATATAAAGGAATCTTTCTGTCGTTTACCAAACAAGGAACTTTTTAACATTTTCCAAAGAATTAAGGAAAGAATGTATTTGTAACTTATACGGTGGATGCGGCTATCTTCCACCATTATAAATTCATCAAAGCTTCCCGTAAATTCTTATAATAATATTTTCAAAGTATATGTTTTATTTAATAATTATGGGACTTTTCAATGATTTTAATAAAAGAGATATTTATCTCAAATAGTTTTTATTTCATCTATGTCAACATCCTTTGATGGATTTTAAGCTTATTTGAAGTTTATTTATTATGATACAAAACTTCCATATTGTATTGATGGTTTTGTGATATGTTTGACTATGGTTGTGTTATTTTTATACCATTCATCATTTATGCATAATGTATTGACATTTTGTATGCTAGTTTAAATACGAATTTTTTGTTATGTTTAACCCTGTTCATATGATAAATGCATTGGACTTAATAAGTGATGGGTGGAGCCCTCAATAGCTCCTAGATGCATCAGTAGGTCTCGTGAGACCAAATAGTGCCTTGTCACAGGGCCTTGAAAAAATATTATTTGTAGTCTTGGCATGAGGCCATGAATATGTGGTTATGATAGTCTGGCATTATGCATTCCATCATTATGAAAGTGGATATTGATATTGCATGTGATTATTCGACTAGTAGAATATCTATGTGATTATGTAAATTGCATTATTTCATTTTATATATGCCATATTATGATGAAGTTCATGTATAAAAGGCTTTTTTTGTTATACGTTTCCTTAAATGTTTATGCTTACTTATGAATGTTTCCACTATATTGTTTTCCTTACTAGGTATTTGAGCTCACCCCTTTCTACATTTTATTTTTCCTTGGATGTGAAGAAGTTTTTTCTGAATGACCTGCAATGATAGTATGAGGGCATATGGGTGTGGACTATGGAGACTATTTTGTTGTATTTTTCATTTTATGATGTTATGAAAACTTTATAAATATATCTAGTTATTCCAAGGCGACTAAACTAATCGGTCATTTGAGACTTGATATTTTGTGATCATGCCAATATTATGTAATAATGCACTGAATTTGTATAAATGGGGTTAGGGTGTTACACTTGAAATCACGCACTGTTAGATTTCACGGTCTCGAAATAATTCCATATAATTATATAAAATTATATGGAATTTCAGGGACATTACATAAACATTTCATTATTGTATAACTTGTGGAATAGAAAGAGGCTTCAAAATTATTCCACAGGTAAACTAAAAGAGGTTCAAAAAATTCATTCTATAATAATCATAAATAATAAAATGAATGAATATGGATTGTATCATTGGATAATATCCCTAGTAGACAATTTTTATATTCATGTTTTTTTTATTGATGAATTGAAATACCATTTAAAGTTTATTTAATACATTATTAAGGAAAATACCATTTCAACATTAAATATGGGTTTTTATAATATAAATGTTTAAAAAATCTAATGAAAAAAACATTATTTTACAATAAACATGGAATCATTTAATTGATGATTCAAATAATTGAATGGTCATTATTTAGGGAAGTATGGCTCGTATAGTACATGTTAAAACCAATATTCCTTTCACTTTTTAGGTAAATCGTTTAATTTACCCTAATTTAAAAATATATAGGGAGATTCCATTAAAATGTTTTTTTTAAAAATTACAACATGGTTAAAAATATCAATAAATAATTTTTTTTAATTGTTAAAATATTCTTTAAAACAATTTTATAATGCATAGACATGGAATAGAAAGTATTTATGTGTAAAGGGGGAAATAAATTTATTTTCCCCTAATAACATTCAGTTTGTTTCATTAGTATATGAAGGGAGGAACATATAAGGAAAACCATAATTTATTGAAATAACAAGAGTATTATGAAATTCATGTGTTTCACGAGATAGATTTGATAATATTACATAATAAGAAAAAAAATCATAAACAATCCTGCTTAATTGGGTGATTGGAACATAAAACGTTTACCACATTAGTTACTTTTTAATAATAAGAACCCTGAATGAAAAAAACATATAGGGATATTTAAATCCCCTTAATATTAATAATAATTATCAAAAAATGCATTAATAGTAATTATATACACCATAAGAATAATTATATTTTGACTATGACTTGTGTGTCATAAATGTAAATGTGAGAGAAAAATCCCTAGATCATGTTACAACTACCTTCATATATGTTCGAACCTCATTTATAATAAATATAGTTTTACTATAAATATATCATAGAAACATAATTACAATTTTAATATAATATATGATTTCTTTTAATCATTTTATATTATTTTTATCACCAATTCTTTATTAAGAACATTGTTTGGGGTGATAATTGCATCATTTTTCATGTTTTTTCCTTGGTAGTTTTGGTCCTTCTACATTGATAATGGATAAAGAATTCGATAATTGAAATAATTATCTATAAAGATTATATAGTAATTATTTAAATATGTATTTCATATATATTATTTATAGGTTGAAAAATTAATTACACCTTTTATAGAGATGGTAGACTGTATGTATACATCAACTATGATTCCCTTTTCAATATATGTGGAATGAAAGAATGTTCAATATTGATGCCCAATTATAAAATTAGTTTTATATAATGTATGTCATAAATAATATTTAAATCTAAAAAAATTTATTCATTTTTAAAATTATAATGAAAAATGTTTCACATCACTTCATGGAGGTAGCAGTCCCCATATACACATTACTGACCTTATTTCTTTTCAAAATATTTGATGTTCATAATTTATATGTGATATTATAATTAAATAATTATAATTGTTTCATTAATATCATATATGTATACTTTAAATCAATCATCACACCCATCCATGAGAGAAGGTTATGGAAAATGAATTACATCATTTTAGAAGGAGGTAGTATTATGTACAAACGATCGACAATTTCATTACACATTTATGTGGGAAGGATGGATATAAGTTATTACAAATAAAAAATAATATATTATTATATTTAATATAATGGTCATATTATTTTTTCATAATTTAATAGTATTAGATGCATGTGGATTATGAAATCAAATAAAAATTCTCAGTTAAAACCGATACATCTTCTTCGAGAAACATATTTGGTTTATCACCAAAATACATCATATAAGTGTTTTGAAAAATATAATAGGCATCAAAAAACTTTTGTGGGAAGTAGGTAATGGATATGGATAGGAGTTTTTTTACCTGTAGGGAAGGTAATTCTGAATAAGTGAGGAGAGGGGTTCCCTTTTATAAGTAGGGGAGAGGATACACAATAATGTTTTGGAAATATAATGTTATTATATCATTTATACAAACCAAAATATTGAAAAGAGGATAATTTTTAAAGAATTGATTATATAAGGTTTATATATAACCATAAAAATTAATTATATAGTTTTTAGGTCATTTTAAACATTATAATTATACTTTAACAATCATTATACCCATTTTAACCTTAAATGCGATAATTAATATTTACAACTTTCACTATTCATTATTAAAAAATAAAAACATGTAATTGTAAAATAATATTATTTATAATCATTAAAAATATTGAATCCAAAATACCAAATTAAATTCATAGATGTGATCGAATTTAATTGAAAATCATTCACACAGAGCTGATGAAAATGTTGTTTTCCACGGAAAAATGATCCATAAGTATGAAGAGTTTGTATTTAACATTTTTAGATGAATATGATTATAGTGAAACAAATTAAGTTAATTAAAAGATCATTGATCTCTTTTTTCTTTTTTCAAATTTTACATAAAAATTTATCATTTCAAATGCATTAAATGAAAAATCATCTTTCATTAAAAATCATTGATTCCCTATTCATAAAAAAATAATCTCTTTAGAAATTTATAAAATATTATTTATCGGATATATTAAAATTTCACTCAAAAAAGAAGTTGACTTTTAAAATAAAATTTCAATATTATTAAATATTACATTACAAATAAGATCACAAATCATGAAGAAACATGTTCATAAAGAAAATTCAATTTTTAAGAAAATATTATATTTATTATTATCCTATTAATAGAAACAAATTAAATGACTAATAATTTTTTTCTAGATGTATCATATTTAAATTTCATTAAAAGATATATATTATTATTAATTTAATTTTTTATTCTTAATTCAAAATTTATACAAAAAAAATATTTTCTTATGAAAAACATTTCCTTTACATTCAATTGATATGTATTTTCATTTCTAATGAATTGAATACAATTAATTTCTTTTATAATTTTGTAAAAATTATAAAGCTCTAAATTTATTTACTCCAAATCAAAATCTTGAATTTATTAGCTAGGTAATAATGGTATAATAAATTTTTTTTATCAAACTCGGTGTTTCAAATAATGCAAATTATGAATGGAATGATTTTTATTTAAAAAATATATTTCAGAAAATATTTGGATGTTACAATATAACATTAAAATATTTGATATTAATATTTAATTTTTTTAGGAAACCTTAATGTTCCCAATATCATCACTAGTTCAATTCCTCTTGATCACGTTGACTTCATCAAATATGTGTTGAATATTATTATCTTTTGATACATATTTCTAAAACATAGAACAATTAAAAAAATTAACTTATTTTAAAATTAAAAATTACATTAAAAATATTTTTATAAATTTTCAAAAAAACAAAGATGTTCATATTTTTTGGTAATGTTTTGTTAGTGTAATACTCCAAGGAAAACATTCATGTTGTGAAAAAAACATGTTGGTATTTTTATAGTGTATATTCCCATAGGTATTTTTCATGAAAGGAGTATATTGGTGTTTTAACCATTTCTCCATACTGGGAAAGAGTAGTTCACCATCACTTGATACCTAGTTTGACACTCCCATGGATCCTACTTTGTTTAATTAATATAATGTATGGAAAAATTTAATCCTAAAATACTTTTAAATTTATTTGATAGAAAAATATTTCTTTATATAACGTTATTTATTAGATACAATCCCTTTTACTCTATTTGAGGAATTATTTTAGTGGGATATAAAATTTATAATACTAAAATTATCCATGATGACAAATTTTTTTAAGATGTTTTTTCATATGAATATTTTACTCATAAGATTTTTTTAAAACAAAAATTTCTTTGAATTTTTATCTTGATATATATTTTCAAATGAAATTTTTTCCATTATTTTAGTTTAGAATTTATGGAAAATAGATATTTATCAAATTTTCTTATTAATTTTTTTTATATTTCAAAATTTTATTTTCATCTCTATCAAATGATATTTAATGGGAAAAAATTTTGTTTTAAATATTATTTATATTTATTATAAAACCCCATATACGATACCTCATTGATAATCTCAAAGGGGTAGAAATGTTGGGAAATTTTGGGGGGGCGGGAAGTTTTATGCTGAGGGGGAGAAGTGTAAGGGGGAATGAAGTATCTCAATAGTTATAAATATTTATTTTTTTGGGAGAAGTGCATTTGTTTTTAAAGACTGATAATTCACATTCTTATGGTAAATCTTATAATTTTTAAAATTTATCTAGATATATTATATTTTTATTTATATAATTATATATCTTATTTTGAAAATTATAAAGAAGTTGATTTTTATTATTCTCATCATTCCATAATTTAAATGATTACAAAAATAGTAAAATGTTTTTGATACTTTCATTTAAGTGATTTAATATTATCCTTAGTGATAACATATTATATCAATTTAATAATATAAGGAGATATTTTTTGGAATTATTAATTTCATGGAATTATATTGGATGATTCTTATACGGATTTTGAACAAACTATAGTGGCGATTTTGTGAAGTCTAAGGCTATTGATAGCAATGACTAACCAATGGAATATGTGGGATATTTCTTAAGAATCTAGACCACACTAGCTAATTAGTGGAGGAGAAAAAGCTAGATAGTAAAAATAAATAGTCTGTTATGATTTTAATATAGTACATTATCTAGCTGGTGGAGGGGGACTAACTCTCCAATGGTGTCAAGAACATTCAATTAAGCAGAAGGAAGTCTAACATCTACCCAAATGAGTTTACCGTGTAATCAATATAGTCACTACATTAGTTCTAATACCATCATTTATGATGTTAAAAATACATTAAAACAAGTTTCAAATATATTCATGATATATTCAAATTTACACAATATTACATTAGGTTTTAAATCAATTAAATAGATACTTTTGGGGCCTTTGTAACTATCTTTATCTTTCACTCTCCAAAAACAAAATGATATGACGAGCAAATAAATTTCAAAGAATTTCGTTGTCTAATTACCCTATTATCAATTATATATTTTGTAAATATTGTAATATATTCCCAATATATTATTTATTCTCATTATTCACTAAAATTATTTTTATTTTTAACATAATTGACACTCTACTAAAAATAGATTTTGTAGTACCCCTGTTATCTAGAATGTAACTCGTTCTTGATGCTTTTCAGGGTCTTAAAGTTAAGGGTGACAAATGGGAGAGGTGGGAGTACATTAAATAATGTTTTGAGGCAAAAGGGAAAGTTGCATAGGCGGCGCACGGTTTGTCTAAACCATACGGCCAAACCGTGCGTAGTGGGTCTTGGAGGCAGCATCTTCCATAAGGTCAGCACACGGTTTATCTAAACGTACGGACAAACTATGCGAGATGGGTGATCGAGGAAGTAGCTAACGCATGTTTAGTTCGCATGGTTTGTCAAACTGTACGAACTAACCATGCAGCCACTTAATCATGATAAAATAAAGGTGGATCTCACGCGTTTTTACCTATATATAGCTCGTTTTTTCTCCTAAGAGGCCCTAAATTGCGATTTTGGTTCCCCTAAGGTCAAGTAGTGTTCTCCCATCGTTCTGGAGGCGATCCGAAGGCTTCTCTTTGTGAATCGAAGCTGGATTCTTGAGGCATGTGATCGCTCTTGATCGGTTTCATAGATCTACCAGGATCTACTTCTCCACTTATATTGTTTTCTTAGATATACTCATGTTATGGGTAGATCTAATGGTGTGGAGGCCAAATATGTTGACATTTGGTCTTTTATGTGTTAGGATAATATATCTATGGAGAATTCTTGGAGAATCGACCTGGGTTTCTTGAACATTCTTCGACCATTGTGGATTTCATCAAAAACTTTGAGGTAGGAGGCCTCAATCCTGGAACCTCTATTTAGAATTGATTGGATTATTTTCATATTGGGTTTTTAAATGAAATTGATTGTGCAATTCTAGGAATGAATATTCTTTAGTAATGATTTAATGTTTTGATGAAATAGTGAAATCTTGGTGAATTGTAGTGAAAAGTGATTTGGCTTCTAGAATTTAAAATGTTGATATTATATCATGGATTTGCTGGAATGGTAAGTTGTTTGATGAAATATGGGTTTTCAATAAAAGGGATGTTTTATAGAAATGGTTTAGCATTGAAATGGCTTGATGAAATTGGTTCATTATTTGGTTTTCAATAAAAGTAAAGTTTTATTGAAATGGTTGGAATTGGTTGAACACACATTGTTTTGATGGAAATAGTTTTCAGTAAAAGGTTTTTTATTGAAAGTATGGATATGTACTGACTATTGTGAATGTGTGGTGTGTGTTCATGGTTCATATACGAGGCTTGGTTGAAATATTACCTTGTGCTCGGTGGAAAACATTTAATGGAACATGGGAATTTTATGTACGATGCTTGGTTGAAATATGAACTTGTGCTCAGTGCCAAAGGTGTAATTGAAAATGGGAAACAATTACCTTGTGATGACTTGGTTGATCGATGAGAAACCAATCACGAGTATAGGACTGTCATTAAGAAGCATACATGGTTGATTTCATGGGTTGTGAAATGGTTGGGTATGCCAAAAAGGGATTTTGTGAAATGGTTCTAAAGCTTGATTGGTTATTTTTCTGGGAAAATATCTTTTTGGAAAATTGTTTTCAATTGCTCTTGGAAGCTTTTGGTTACGAATGGTTTTGGAAACTTTTTAATATTTAATTATAAAATAATTTTGAGAAAATGTTTTATAAATTTTTTTATATATTTGTTGTAACTATTCTATCCTAGTGGCATGAGTAGGGATTTCATCTGGGAAATCAAACTGAGTTTTATACTCACCCATGTTTGGGCACATTTTTGATTTTTCAGGTTTCATGTTTCGGGATACAGGTAAAGGAAAAGCATCTTATTGCTTGTGGCTCGTGGTGATGCAAGGGAGATGTTGTGGAACTTAATGATTGTGAAGCACAAATCCTTAGTGTCTTTTGAGAGTCTTGAGTTTCTTATCTATTGTTCAATTTGATACTTGGTTTGGTCTTCTGCTATTTTGTACTCTGATGTGGTTTGACATAGATGATGTTTGTTTAGTTGTCGTCCAGTTGTTCATGCATCATATGTTTAATGTTTGGGTATGGTTAGTTGGTTTACTGGGTTATTTCTTAAAAGGGTAAATTATCCCCCACTTGTAATTGAAACCCTTCGGCATTTATTGCTACCATTTTCTATCTTGGGGATGTCTCTTAAGGCCTAGTAATGGCTCGTTGAGCTCTCAAGGAAATGGAAATTGGTAGTTCATTACAGATTGTATCAACTTGTTCAGTCCTTTCCTAACAAGTGGTCAGCGATGTTCTTGTACTAGTCATTGAAATTAATTGTTGTCTATTCCTTGTGTATAAATCTTAGGTCGGAGTACGATTGTCAGAAGTTGAAATTTATAGCATAAGAGGATGTAGCTATCCCATTTATGTTGAACTACCAGTTACCATGGTGTTGGGTATATAAATGTTTTGCATACACTTCTAGAATGTTTGAAATATCATTTTCATGGGTTTAGGCAATGAGATGAGCATGAATTACATTATAGAGAAATGACTTCCCACTAGTATTGTGTATCTCATTTTGAGGAAATATTTATGATTACAGGCAAGGTGATTTTTTTTTAAAAATGCAGAAATTGTTTTCAACTGAATGAATTTGAAAACAGGATATTTGGTGTATTTTAAAAAAGGGTTGATTTTCAAAAATCATGTATAATGGTTCAAAAAATTATTAAACAGGGGAAAACAGTTGTTTTGGAAATAAGTTTTGTGATTGTTTATGTGAAATAATTCGAAATGTTAATCCATCAGTTGCTAGAGAGTGTGATTGAAAGGGTTTGTTGTTGGTTTAGAAAATGGCGTCGGGAAGGCATTGTAGAGACCAACCGAAGTTCGAAAATCAAAATGTTGTTACAGCTGAGCACCATGTGAACCAATAGTTAGTCCAGAGCATAGTTCAATCATTCCGTGTTGTGGGAAGTGTGAATAGTGTAGAAGATCCAAAATATGTTGATTATGCACCTCAGCATTAAAAGCAGGATCCGCCCATCTGTAAGGGTGATTCAGACTCAGAAAAGGAAAAGGCATGACTATCTAGAGTGAACATAATTTAAAAAATTCTTGGAGACACAGGTAGAGATGAATGTAAATCTTGCAACGTATAAGCTAGAGGATCTTGCTCTTCAGTGGTGGGAGTTGGTAGTACAAGTAGGAATGGACCAAGGTATGATGTGGGAAGGTTTTGAGGACTTGTTTAATAAACAATTCTACCCACATACATTCATAACTCAGCAAACAACTGTTTTATTCAGTCTGAAGCAAGATCATATGTCTGTGATGGAGTATGCAGCTATTTTTTTGAGGTTATTTCAGCTTTCAATCAAGGTGGTGGGTAGCACGTCATTGATGGAAAGGATCTTTGAATCGGGGTTAAGGAAAGAGATCCGCTCAAAAATAGTAGTGCTGTGTATTAGTGGTCACATAGAGATGTTGACTAGAGCATTGGTGGCTCAGTGGGATCTGTTGGGAGCTTCATGCTGAGGAAGCATGGTGGTACCCATGTGGAACAGTGGGAGTGTCAGTTCTGAAACTGTAAACCCCTCTTAGTGAAATAGAATGTCAGCACATTTTGTGTAGAGAATGTGTTATAACTGTAAATAAAGCTATGTAAAAATGGTACTTCTCTATGTTGGACATAAATGTCTATGATATATCCTGGGAATGGATTGGTTGACAATGTTTAAGGCTCACATCGACTATTCTAGGAGAATGGTTAGTTTCAAGACTAAGGATGACATCAACCATCTCTTCAGAGGAGAGAGGATGTTAAAGAAATCTACAAAGAGCCCATTGGCATCACTGGTGGGAACTATCTCTTACCAACTGGAAGCGTTGACATTGGAATCAGTGGAAGAGATTGAAAAAAATAGATTTACGGCTGTTGTGGATAAATTTCCTGATATTTTTTCAAATAAATTCTCAGGGTTACCACCTCTAAGGGAAGTGGAGTTTATCATTGATCTTATTCTAGGGTCTAGTATTATTTCCCTTTCATCTTAGAGGATGAAACCAATAGAGTTATGGGAATTGAATATGCAGTTAGAGGAGATAGAAAAAAAGGGTTTCATTTGGCCAAGTACTTCTCTAGGGGAAACACCAGTGTTGTTTGTGAAGAAGGAAGATGGAACGCTTCCACTGTGTGATGATTATCATAAGATTAACCAAGTTACGATAAAGAATTGATATCTACTTCCACGCTTTGATGGTCTATTTGATCAATTAAAGGGAGGTCAGTGGTTCTCCATGATTGATTTGTGATCAGGATATCACCAATTGCGAGTTCTGAAGGAGGATATTCCAAAGGCAGCTTTCAGAAAATGATATGTCCACTAAGAATATGTTGTCATGCCTTTCAGTCTAACGAATACACATGCGATATTTATGGATTTGATGAATTGAATATTTCAGCGATATCTGGATTCCTTTGTTGTGGTGTTTGTGGATAATATTTTGGTCTATTCAAAGGCAACGGATGATCATGAGGTGCACCTTGAAACAGTGTTACAAATATTGAGTGATCATCGTTTGTATGAAAAATTATCAAAGCGTGATTTTTGGATACAGGATTTACGTTTCCTTGGCGATGTCATTTCTAAAAAAGGTGTTTCTGTTGATCCTAAAAAGATAGAAATTGTTATCTCTTGGAAACCACATAATAATGTGTTTGAGATATGCAATTTTCTTGATCTAGTTTGTTACTACCGACGATTTGTGCTTGATTTCTCATGAGTAGCTTCACCAATAACAGCTTTGACTAAGAACAATGGCCTCTTCCAATGGACAGAATAATGTGAGAAATCCATTAAGGAACTAAATTTTAATCTTACATTGGCAACTATCTTGATCTTTCTAGAATCGGGATAGGGGTATGTGGTGTATTATGATGCTTCAGGATTAGGGTTGGGTTGTGTTCTCATGAAAATAGATCGTGTTGTTGCTTATGGTTCATGTCAGTTGAGTGTGCATGAGGAAAATTACCAAAAAAATCATTTGGAGTTGGAATTATTCATCCATGCTTTGAAAAAATGGAGACATTATCTTTTTGGTGAGAAATTTTCTATTTTTACGGATTACAACAGCTTGAAACACATTTTCTCACAGTGATATTTTAGTCTCAGCCAAAGGAGATGGATGGAGTATCACCAGATGGTTGACTTTGACTTGATGTACACACTATGAAAATAGAATTCAGTGTCTGATGCATTGAGTAAAACGTCATATGTTCAGGTAGAAAAAGAAGCTTCAGACGAATAGCAGTTGATTTCGGTCTTAGCCAACATGGATGTGGAATGTGAAGACCGAGTTGATGTTGATGTTTTCATTTCAGCTACACTTTTTCCTGATTTAGTTGATATGATCAAAGGATCACAAACATCTACTATAGAATGTCTAGTTGTAAGTTCAAAACATAATGGTGGGGAGAACATTGATGGCTGGAAACATGATGGGGGTTTAGTTTTGTGATTCAGTGATCGGATGGTTGTACCGATGGAGTTTCATGAACAACTCCTTCATGCTTATCACCATTCAAGATGAGATGAACATCTAGGTACACAGAAGATTTATAAGGAGTTGAAGGTGTAGTTTTAGTGGAATGGCATGAAAAGGATGGTGGTTGAGTTCGTCTCGCGGTGCTTAACTTGTCAGCATATTAAAGCATAGCATTTGAGACCAACTGGTATGTTATAATCTTTACCTATCCCAGTGTGGAAATGGGATCAGATAGAAATGGATTTTGTTACAGGTCTTCAAAGAACGGTCCGGAAACACGATGCCATTTTGGTGATAGTGGATCGTCTAACCATGTCGGCCCATTTCATCCCTATTTGTGAAACCCATACACTGGAATATCTTTCAAAAATATATATCTAATAAGTGGTAAATAAGAATGGTGTTCTAGTATCTATAGTATCATATAGAGATCTGAGGTTCACGTCTTAATTATGAAATCATTATAGCAGGCCCTTAGAAATCAGCTGACAATGAGTACGGCATATCATACTTAGATGGATGGGAAATCCAAGTGGACTATACCAACATTGGAAGACATGTTGTAGGCATGTGTAATGGATTTTCGTGGCTCATGGGAGGATCATATTACCTTAGTGGAGTTTTTAAACAATAATGGCTATCAAGCATCGATACATATGGCTCCTTTAGAAGAATTGTATGGGATTTCTTGTTGTTCTACACTATAAAGGGTGGAAATTGGTGAAACTTCACTAGTCGGGCCAGACATTGTCCCAAAAACAATAGAGAAGATTCAGTTGATTAAAATGATGGTGGAGACGGATCAGAGTCATCAAAAGTCTTTTGAAGATCACCGATTAAGACTGTTGTCGTTAATTGTGGGTGATCATGTCTTCCTGAGGATCTCTACAAGGCTTGGAAATCATTGTTTTGGGAAGAAAGGAAAGTTATCTCCTAGATAAATTTTCCCTTTTGAGATACAGGAAGGAGTTGGAGAGGTGGAATATCAGTTGGAATTACCACCATAGTATAGTTCGGTGCATAATGTGTCTCATGTATCTCAATTGAGAAAGTATCAACCTAATCCTGACCATGTGATCAGATGGGATCATGTTGACCTAGAGCCAGATGCTTTATTGGTATATATCCCGGTGTGGATTGTGGAAAGGAAATAGAAAGTATTTAGGTGAAAAATCATCGGTCTAGTGCTGGTTTCATGGTAGCATAGTCAGATTCAGGATGAGACTTGGGAACATGAAAAGGAAATGAAAGTGCAATGGCCGAGACTCTTTCATCTAGGTGATGGTTTTCTACATTTCGAGGAAGGAAAGACCAATGGTGGGGAGAATTTTTTATCCTCAGTTTTTGGTATGTAACCCTTTCTTGATGATTTTCATGGTTTAAAAGTAATGGGTGAAAAATTGGTGATTCAAGAGAACATTAAGTGATGTTTTGAAAAAAAGGGGAATTCGCATGGGCAGCGCATGGTTTGTCTAAACCATGTGGAAAAATCATGTGCAGTGGGTCTTGGAGGTAGTAGATTCTGCACAGTCAGCTCATGGTTTGTCTAACCATGTGAGAAGGGCGGTCTAGGCAGTAGCTAATGCACGGTTAGCGCATGGTTTGTCAAACCATGCTATCTAACCGTGCGGCCACTTAAACGATATCCTATAAAGGTGGTTCTCAAATGTTTTTTCCTATATGTAGATCGTTTTTCCTCCCAAGTAGCACTAAATCAGGATTTTGGTTCACCTAAGGTCAACAAGGGTTCTACCATTATTCCATAGGTGATCCGAATGCTTCTCTTGGTGAATCTAAGCTGGATTGTTGAGGTATGTTATCGTTCTTGACCGGTTTCACAGAACTACATAGATATAAATCTCCTTTTCTCTCGGTTTCTTAGATCTACGCATGTTATTTGTATATCTAAGGGTGTGTATGCCAAATATGATGAAATGTTTTCTTGTTTGTGTTTAGATAAGATATCTATGGAGAATTCCTGGAGCATTGACCTGGGTTTCTTGAACATTCTTCGACAGCTGTGGTTTTCATCAAAACCATTGAGGTAGGAGGATTTACTATTAACTAATATTGTTAGAATTTAATGGATTAGTTTCAAATTAGTTTATTTGAATGAAATTGATTTTTCAAATCATAGAATAAATATTCATTAGTGATGATTTATGGTTTTGAAGAAATTGTGAAATCTTGGTGAATTGTTGTGCAAAGTGATTTGGCTTATTGAATTTAAAATATTGATTTTAAATTTTGGATTTTCTAGTATGGTAAATGTTTTAGTGAAGGATGGGTTTTCAATAAAAAGGGTTGTTTTATTGAAATGGGTTGGTATTGAAATGGCTTGATGAAATTGGTTCTTTCTTTAGTTTTCAATAAAAGAATGGTTTTATTGAAATTGTTTGAATTGGTTGAACACAATTGGTTTTGATGGAAATGGTTTTCAATAAAAGATGTTTTATTAAAAGGGTGGTTTTTGCATGATTTTTGTGAATGTGTGGCATGTGTTCATGTTGCATATATGAGGCTTGGTTGAAATAGGACCTTCTGCTCGGTGCCCAATGTTTATTGGCACATGTGACTTTTAAATACGAGGCTAGGTTGAAATATTACATTGTGCTCGGTGTCAAAGGTGTAATGGCACATGGGAAATAAATACCTTGTGACAAATTGGTATATCATCGAGAAACTGCTCATGAGTATGGAACAGTTATAATGAAGCATTCATGGTTGATTTCACGGGTTGTGAAATAGTTGGGTATGCCAAAAAGGGATTTTGTGAAATGGTTTTATAGCATGATTGGTTTTTTTTCTGGAAAAATAACTGGTTGGAAAATTGGTTCTAATTTCCCTTTGGATTCTTTTGGTTATGAATGGTTTTGGAAACGTGTTTATATTTAGTTATAAAATGCTTTTGAGAAAATGTTTTATATAAAATATTTTTATATAATTGTTGCTAACTCTTCTATCCTACTGGAATGAGTATGGAATTCATCTGGGAAAACCTACTGTGTTTTTTACTCACCCCTGTTTTGCACATTTGTTCTTTTGTAGATGTCATGTTCCAGGACATAGGTAATGGGAAAGCATCTTATTTATAGTGGCTTGTGGCGATGCTTGGAAGATGTTGTGGAGCATAGAGCTTGTGGAGACCAGAGACCTAGTGTCTTTTGAGAGTGTTGATTAGTTTATCTGTTGTGCACTTTGATACTTAGTTTGTTCTTCCACTGTTGTTTACTCGGATTTCGTTTGACATAAATGTAGTTTTTTAGTTGTCTTCCAGTTGTTCATGCATCATGTAGTGAATGTTTGTGTATGGTTGGTTGGATTACTGGGTTATTTCATAGAAGGGTAAATCATCCCCCACTTGTATTTGAAACCCTTTAGAATTTATTTCCAGCCTTTGGCTTCTTGGGGATGTCACATTAGGCCTAGTAATGACTTGTTGAGCTCTCAAACCAAAAGGAATTGGTGGGTCATTACAGATTACATCCAAGAAATATTCTCCTCATATTATTTCATCTAATATTTGTGATCCATAATATTAATGTGATGCAATCTGGTTTTTTTTATAAATTCAAATTAAAATATAATGGCACTAATAACTTTGAGGATTGAAGATTTACTATTAATGATATAGGGTATATTTCAGAACTAGTTTCCTACAACATTTTATGAATGTGAATGTTTTAGTATCATATCCACCATTAAAGGTAAGGGACTATTATATTAAATACTCAAGAAAATCAAGGTGTCATAAATGAGTCCTTTATTTATGATTTTTCTATATTTCCTTACCAAATAATGTGCTTTATTTTCTATTTTATTTTTTTCATTTCAATCAATCATTTATTCATTTTTAATCGATCAAATGCCTATAATATATTTATTCTCAAATCTATAATTGTATTATTAATCCTTGATTATTATTCAATCTATATATTATTTTTTTCATTCTACATGGATTTATTTACATTCAAAAAGTTTTTAATTTATTCATATTTTAAAAAAATTACATGTGTTTATTTTGTCTAAATTTTTAACCATAAAATCACCTACCTCTTACCATTTTACACTACTATAACATATAAAGATGTCTGACATAATTAATTTAGTCATTTAGAAATATTTATTGATAGTTTTTAAATATTCAAACAGTTATGATGTCTATGAAATATTTTTAATCACATGCTTTTATTTATAAGAAATTATTTGATCAACATTTTTTCCCACCATTTAATAATTCCATTTTCATTATATGATATCTTAACTTGTATGCATTCTCTTAATGATAGTATAAGCACATACCACATATGTATTTATATTATTCATGAATCGTAGTAATTGAACAATTATATATATTTAAGGATATTCTAGCGGGTGTAATGATGTTATTAATAAAAATACTATGTTTCCTTCTATGTATTCAAATGTAATGTGAGATTAAAACATGTATTTTATTTTCCAAGACTACTAGACAGATCAAATCTTCGAGATGATATTGTTTTTATCTAGTTCATTTTAATAAAGTTATCACAAATGTTTGACTAATAGGTTAAGGGTTCATAAAATCAATTTTATCTTATATCATGATAATGTCATAAAATTGACAGTATTTATAAAATCTATATTTTTTATTATTTATATTTAAATAATATATTTCAGAAAAATATAAATAAATATTATCTTAATCATATTTTGAAATATTATTTAAAACTGAAGTCACTTTTACTAATTTTAAATCATATAAATAATAAATTATTTTTTCAAATTACAATAAGACAGATAATGAAAAATAATATCTTTAAAAGGTAATTGAATTTTTAACAAATATCTATTCTTAAGGTTATTTCATATAAATTTAAAAAATATTCGTTAATATACTGAAATGTTAAAAATTTCAATAGACATGATTTTAAATTCTTGACAATAATTTATTAAAATAAAAATTCATTACACAAAAAAAATAGGTTTTTGAAAAATATATATAATTATATTCCATTAAATTAATATATCTTTCATTATAACCACATGAAAATAAATTTATGAATCATTATTCCTCTTTTTTTCATTTATATAATCACAATTTATTTAAATATAATAATATATATATAAAGCATTTATATTAACAAAAAAAATTTGTAGTAATTTTTTTTATAAAAAAAAAATTATCTGTGACAATGAATAAATATATTTTTATTGGTTATCATTATAGGAAAATTTCATGGTTTTAAATATAAGATATTATGAATTATTTTATAATTTAGAAAAAAAATATTCTTATAATTTAGATAAGAAATATATTTTCATCTCATTTTAGAAAATTATTAAATTTATAAAAAAATGCACCATTGAAGAAAAAATTTATGAACCACCACATTAAAATTAGTTGTATTTTATTAAGTAAATTTTACACCATTTACCTTAAAAATTCATTTTCATCCCAAATTAATTTAAATTATTATTAATGTACTTCACTTTTCGTAGTAATAAATAATAATTCACTTATGCTATATGTTTCATTTTAAAAATTCTATCTGACACATCAAATATAATTTGAAATATAACATATTATTAATTCTCATAGTGATTCATGATATTTATAGTTAAAATAATAGTTTTTTTGGAGTCCTATTAGTAAGAAGTGGTTTATTATGATTTATATATTTAAAAACTATGGATTATAAATCATCTATTTATTTACCTTTGGTTGTTTTCTAGTAGGATTTACTCTACATAACTGATGATTAATTATATATTTTTGTCATATTTTAATATTTATTTATATTGTTGGATATAATTTTTATATGTTGTTTCAAGTTTTATTTTTCGGTAGGATATAATAGGATATGGACCCCAAAAAACATTATTCCTCTATGGTTCTGTTATGTTGGACTTGAGCTCTTAAAGATTGTCTTAAGGTGGTACACACATCTTATCTCTGACCATTGAGGGGTATGAATGGTTCTATACATGTCATCAAACCTCTATATATTCCTAAAATCTCTTGGAACAGAAAAGGATAAACTACACAACTCCTTTTTTTCATCATTATACTCATCCTTATATATGTTTTTAGATATTTTCATGGATTTAAATAGTGATTCTCATAAATTAATTTTTTATAAAATGTTCTTAATACAAGAGGTATTTTGGTGTGTTTTGATATTTTTGAGTAATTTTTATATAGAAAAAAATAAATCTAATATATATTCCAATTCAAATTTATGTCACATGAAAATTCGTTCATCTATTTAATAACATATGTTATTTTTTGTTTGATACAATTTTATTTTTTCTAGTTCAGATTTTTTGATAATTATTTTTAATTTAAATATAATTTTTTTTTCTTGTTCAAAAAACTAAAATGGATTTTATGAATTTAATGTTACATGGATGTATTTTCATACAATATTGTGTTTTATGAATTTAATAATTTTTAATTAATTTTTTGTCTTAAGGTTCTTGGAATACTTCCATGTAAAAATATTTATAGTTATGTTGATTAAATTCATATTAATAGTAAATTATCATTACTTTTTTACAAATATGAAATAGACTTCAAATATTTCAGATTGGATGAGTTTGGACCCAAAAACTGTATATATATTTTTCCTTTTTTATTCAATCGATTAATAACTTTGTAATATAATATGATATATATGAGGGATTCAACATGATAGTGAGTATGAAATGACCTGATTTATTCATCATAAATCACTTGAAAAATTGTGGGTTGTTTGAAATTTATTTCAAAATATCAATGGTAGTTAATATAATATTTATTTTCATCTATTCCACATTAAACATCCATATCCAAGGTATGTTATTTAAAATTATAAAATGATTAATATACTAAAAAAATGTGCCTATTATTAATTTATATTTTTTAATCAGGAAATATTATTAAAATATGTAATTGTAGATGAATTTTAAGCCATCACCTATGGAATTTTATTTATGTTCAATATAGTAATATATTATATATTTTTACTATAAGGTATTTAATTTATTTTGATTCTATAATTTATCAATATATTCATGTTGTAACTAAGAATAATCTTGTTTTGATATTTAATGATTATATAATATTCACTATATCGACTTTTTATATCTCAATGATTATGAAATTTTAGAAGAGTATGTATATTTAGTATAAGGCCCCGGCCTTAAACCTTACTTAATCATGAATTAAATTGAATATTTCAAACTGAGGATCTTTTTAGGTTTAGTGTTTTAGAAAATTAGAACATAGCTATTATATCTCAAAGATTACAAAGTAGACAAATCTACTCAGTTGCCATTTTTTTCCACAAAATAAAAACTCTTGAACAAAAGGGTCATGTCTGGTTCCTTATTTCGGACATCCTGACATTTCCTTGATCTCATCCTTGACCTTATTCAACTTTATGTCCTGTGAAAAACATTTCAGAAAAACTTGGGATGAGCACAAAAAGCTCAGTAAGGGATACACAAAGAAAGAAAACTGGTAGTTTTTCAAAACAACAAGTAAACCATGAATACTTTATCAAAGTAATAATTTTCATCTTTATGAAGTAGTATAAACTCTTAAATGAATAAAATATCATTAATTACCCTTTTTTAACGAAAATATCACCATAAAACCCATATACATAACAAATAAAGGTAAATTGGGTCATAAACATAATTAAATGGAATAACCATACAATTGACTTCCACACATATCACTTAATTGAATAGCCATATGGCCGACTACCATACCCAATGAATTGGAGGTTATAACGTACCCACCCATCCTGGTATGCATGGAAAAACCCCATCATATGGTTTATCACTTAACCACCCGTCAAATGTCCAACTACCATTATAAAATCAGAAGACATAAAACAAAAATAATGGAAGGAAAACATTTCCACATTTTGAACACAATATATCACTTAAATATATTGACATAACAAAACCATTATAAAAACCATTTTTAATACCAAAATACATAAAAGAGTATATGGTATTTATTTCATTTTAAAAAACATCACAACTTGTTGAGGAAGCCAAAGACCAAATAATACTCGTGGCGGCAGAAGAGGTCATTGTCACCACGTACGTTAAAAGAAACATTCCTCTTTTTCGTTTTGTAAAACGCTTCGTAGAAAAATATTCCTTTTGTATAAAATTAAAATTCATAGGGGTTTATAAACCATGTAAAATAAATCCTTGTATTAGAACAAAATATTCCTCAATGAAAAGGGATTGAGACGTAGTACCTTACAAATACGGTATCCTCGGATTAAGGATAAATCAATTACATAATTATGTGTGATGGATGAATACACCAAATAAAAGTGGATATTAAGTGTAAAACAATTAGAGGTCATTCACACATATTCATAGAACGACATATTCAAGAAGAACAAGTTTATCCCAAAGAATCAAAATTGGGTTAAGAAGTTCCCTTGCAAAAATTTGACAGCCTAATGGCATCAATTAAAAATTCAGAAAATGAGTTGATGAGAGATAAAAAGGGTATCTCATCACTTGGACATAAAATTTACATCCATAAGGATATAGAAGAACATATATCAAATTTACAATATGTAAATTAAAATACCCAAAAAAAGAAGTCATTAAAAAGAGGAGGGTGAAAGGTTCCCTTACCGACTTGGGTATCTTTCGAAACATACACCCCATGAAAGAAGGACAATAAAACATTGATTTAAATACTCATAAACGAAAGTATATAAAAAAAAGAGTAGAATAATTGGAAGTACATATACCACTCATTGGAAATGGTGGGAAATGTAGCATAAATATCACGGGAATAAAAGTGAGGCGAAAAATCCCTTATGAAAACTCAGCAGCCTAACGACGCCACTAAAAATGTAAAAAAATGGATTGATGAGATCAAATAGGGTCTTTAAAAATATTAACATAAAATTTACATCAAGAGGAATATAAAATTACATCACCCAACATAACAAATATTAGCTTAAAATAAGTTACATAAAAGAGAGTACTTAAAAAGAAAGAGAGAGGTTGGATCTCTTACGAAAATTCGATAGCCTAACTGCGCCACTCAAAACTTATAAAATTGATTGATGAGAGAAAATTGGGCCTCTCATCATATTAACATAAAAATTACAGTAATATTAATATAAAATAACATCCCAATCATAAGAAATTTTAGCTTAAAAGTAATGACATAAAAGAGTGTACTTAAAAAGAAAGAGAGGGGTGAGATCCTTTACCTCAAGTCTGACTTGTCTTGTTCATTTCTTTATATTCCTGAATAATAAACATTGTTCAATTTATAATTTCTGAAGTAAATCCTTTAAATATTATTATTCAGTTCATATCACATATTATAATGTTATAATAATTGTTTAATAATGTTTGTTCATATCAGACGTTTTTGTCGATGTTTGGTACATGAGTCAAAAATGAACTTGTTGGAAAATTATTGCCCATGTAGTTATAAGTAAATCATTTCTAGAATATTATATATGATTAAAATATCATATATATCTAAGAAATATCCATTTTATACTACTCCATAACATTTGGAGATAAAAAATGAAAAACATCGTTCATGGAGACGGTAGGCCGTACGTACGCATTAATGCTACTTTCATTTTTTTGTCATATTAATGGAATTAAAAATAAATGAGATAAATATATATTATAATACCAGTATAATATATATTTTATATAGGTCACATATATTCATTAATTTCATTATTTATACATTCCATGTATTGTATGAACGAGTCACATCACTTGAGGGGGTTGTAGTCCACAATTCCACATATGAAATTATCGCATTTGCACAACATGAAAAGATTAAAGGTATATTTTAAATATAAAATACACAAGCATATAGTAAACATAAATACCATATATATCCTATATAAAATATAGTGACATCATAATGGCCACCTTTAAAGGTATTAAAAGAATATTGAACAATCATCTTTTCGTGAGATAGTAATTCACCATCCAAAGAAACAGTATGTTATTTAACCATTAGACGGATGTGTGTGTAAGTGTTGCTCAAATACTTATTATAAAGACGTAAAAGTATAATTAAGATACTGGTTTCGTTTCAAAATAAAGGAATATAAAATGTTTAGGGGATTGGAGAAGAAAAATAAAACCAAAGAACACTAGAGAAGACTTTACCTTTAAATTGGGTAACTCTTTTTGATTTGAGATCAAAGGCTTCCGTAGAAAGACTTCATCCCAAAGTGAAGCTTCTAGGAGTAATAGAGGGATTTGGAGAGACAATATGGGCAGGTTTTGGCCGAGCCAAAGGCTTGAGAGGTGTGGGTAAGGCGGTAGAGGTGGGGGCCTTTTATAAGAGGAGAGGAGAGGCACTCTTGGAAAGTCTTGAAAAGTATCATTATTATAAAATGATTTTCAGATTTTGAAGGTCCCACAATTATATATTTCGAGGATAAGGTGATTATAGTTCTAAATCCACACATCCAATAGGTTTTTTACAAGTTTAGGTCTTATATTTTACATTATTTTTTCATTTTATTTAAATCGTTAAATAATGAGGTAATCACTGCATCATCATGGTGTCATAAATAATTTAATTTATTTAATGTCTAAAATTTATAAAAAAATATCTTTATGTTGGAAATATTTTTAGCTTTCTATTGAATATTTATAGTTAAAAATATTACTTGTATAACCACATGTAATTTTTTTTAAAACAACACATGTTTGTGTCATTTTAATTTTAATATTAAAAAAAGTTATTAATGTAATTTTCCTACAAAAGTGGCTCCATGGGGTCCCCAAGTTGACCCATGGATTTTCTTGGTCAGCCACGACTCATCCTATAAGGTTAGTACATGTGTCAAAATCATTTAATATAAATATAACATTATCTTTACTTTAAATTACACTAATCACCTTTAATCGCGATTAATAAAACTTAAAAGTTACTATTCACCAAAAAATTATTTTAATCCAATTGAACCAAATTTTACATCCTAATGAAAAACATGTATGTCGATGTTTTGAAATTAAAATCACAGAAGTGGTAAATTTTCATTTAAATGAAAAATCAGTTTTTAAACTACCACTTACTAGTTTCACTATTCATCAAAAATTGAAGTTTTTCAGAAAAATAACAAAAAATAACCCTAAGATATATTTGATATTCCAAATTCAAAAATGATGTATATTTTAAAAAATTCAAAAATATAAGTTGCATTAATTAATTTAATAATTTATTCCCTCTATCAAAATAAATAGCGTGTTTTTAAGAAACAATATCAATTAAAAGATTGACATTAGTTTAAGTCCAATTTCAAATTGAAATTAATTCCAATGACCACCATTGGATTAAATTGTAAAAATATATTCTAATTGAATTTTAAAACCAATTCAAAATACGGTCTAATCATATAAATAAATTATATTAAAAAGTGGGTTTGAATAAAAATACAACATTTTTCACTTATTCATTAAAAATGAACTTTATCATAAACATGCCAAAAATTTACACAAAGTAAATTTTGATATCCCTATTTTAAAGAAGAATTTTATTTTGTCATATATAACACATAAAATTGTCAAAAAGTGGATTTAAAAGAGGTTCACCATTTAAAGGAGTTTAATCGTCCTTTTAAATAATATTAGAATGTTTATGCTTAAAATTGGATTCATTCGCATTTTTAATCCTCTAACATAAAAAGTAAAAAAATATTTTACAAACATATATAATAATTTTTTAGTTAGTTTTGTTCATTACCTTCATTACAATGGTTAGGTGTTAACTACCATTTAAAATAAAATTATATTATTATTATAGTGCAACGTAAGATTTCAGAGGAACTCGTTGTTGCATATTGGGTTAGCCATTGAGCATAGCGTTCCCTTTAAATTAATATTAAAATTTTATTCACAAATAGGGATAAATATAAAAAATTTATATCCTTTATTTACCTGGGATGTTACATCCTGCCCCCCTTTTGGGAATTGTGTCCACACAATTTTAAAATTGGGCTCAGAAACGTCATTGAAAGCCCTACATTGGAAAAGGAGTAAATTAAACTATCACTTTAAAAGAAATAATGGGAAGTAAAAAGGTCACCCATGTTAACCCATAATAGGATTCCATGCTGGAAAACATGGATATGGAAGAAAAAACAAAGGGTCGTGTTCTGAGGGAGAGTGATAGAAAGCATGTTCAGGAGAAAGTTAACCTCCAGAAAATCACAAACTTGTGATGGGTTAAAGGGTATTAAATTCCCCAGTAAAAAATGTTAACAAACAACATTTTTGTTTTAAGTTACATTTCATTCAGGAATTTATTTATGAGATTTACCAAAACATAAGGAAACATACTTACTTGTCATGTTGACTTTCAACTTTTACTAGATTTCTTACACGAACTCATATTTTCTCCAAAAGACGAGTATTTAGGATGACTTGTTCACATTAGGAGAGCTATAATCAACTTCTGGAGAATCACCTAATCCACAAAAGAGAACTATATACTTCCCATGTCTTTAGACCTTAACCAAAACTAAAACCAAAAAGGTTATTATGAGATCTGATAATACAGAAAAATGACAATACTTTATGAAAAAAATCTATTCTTAATCTCCCAAATTTGTCAAACAATACCCAAAGTTCAAAAAAGACCATTAAATAAACATCTATCCATAAAATTCTTCAAATTAATCAAAACTAAGACTGAAACCCAACTCTCTGAATGATTTAATCACATAGTCATCCAATATGAACCTTAACATTTATCTCCAGATAACATCAGTTACTCTTAATGTCTCATACTGAAAATTAATTATCTTAATCACATATCCTCCATGATAGGTTAATAATTTCCATAGATAACCAAAAATCAAAATATTCTAGGTTCATAAGATCATATAACTAAAAAGGAATTAGTCAAAATAACCACGGACATCATGTGGTCTAGTGGTAGGCGATAAATACCAGTTGCACTTTGTTTGTGGGTTCAATTCACGTAGCTTCATCAGACGCGATAGGTTGGCACACGGTCTACGTGTTGTCCTTTTTCCAAAACTACATAATTTTTATAACATTCCACAAAAAGTGATACAATCTTAAAAAATAACCATAACATAAATTAACATCATGTTTATCTTTTGTCGTTCATATTCCATCATAACATATAGTAACCCATAATTACCTCAAAAGTAGGGATCATATAAACCCTAACGGTTAACTTTATAATTATTACATGAACTTCCACGTTGAGTTGGTTCTCTCATACATGATGCATTAGAGAACTCACCAAGGTTCAAGTGGTTGATCATGAATCCTGATAGTTGGTTTAGAATAACCACGAGATTTCTCATTGAATCCCTCATTTCATCCAGTCTCTTAATCAGAGAACCACCATAGTTTCCTTCAATCCCATTGTCACTTTGGTTCCAGCTAGATCCATACATTTACTAAAATAAGAAATGTCAGTGTGAGTATATCAAAAAAATCATTATGTACTAAAGAGGAAGTTAAACACTAAGCTATACTAATCCAAGTTATCTCAAACTCATTCCAACATTCAAAAATAACAATGACTCTATCTAATATAATAACCATTGTGGTTATACACAACTTGTCACTTCACACTCTAACCTCTAAAGTTATCTAAACCGTTCTTTGATACCAATTATAAGGCCTCAAACATAAACCTTACTTAATCATGAATTAAATTGTATAATTCAAATTTGGGATCTTTTTAGGTTTAGATTTTATAGAATTAGGACATAGCTATTACATCTCAAAGATTACAAAGTTGACAAATATACTCAGTTGCCATTTGTTTCCACAAAATAAAAACTCTCGATCAAAAGAGTCATGTATAGTTCCTTGTTTCAGACAGCCTGAAATTTCATTGATCTCATCCTTGACCCTATTCAACTTTATGTCCTATGAAAAACATTTCAAATAAACTTATGATGAGCATAAAAATCTCAGTAAGGGATACACAAAGAAGGAAAACTGTTAGTTTTTCAAAACAACAGGTAAACCATGAATACATTATCAAAGTAATACTTTTAAACTTTATGAAGTAGTATAAACTCATCAATGAATAAAAGATCATTACATACCCATTTGTAACCAAAATATTACCATAAAAACCATATACATAACATATAAAGGTAACTTGGGACATAAACATACTTAAATTGAATAACCATACGGTCGACTTCCATACATATCACTTAAGGGAATAGCCATACGACTGACTTCCATACCCAATGCATTGGAGGTTATAACATAACCACCGATCCTGGTATTCACGGAACCACCAATCATATGGTTTATCATGTAACCACCCATCAAATATCCAAGTACCATTATAAAATCATAAGACATAAAAATATAATGGAAAGAAAACATTTCTACATTTCTAACACAATATATAACTTAAATATATTGACATAAAAAATTCATTATAAAAACCATTTTCAATACCAAAATACATAAAAGAGTATATGGTATTTATTTCATTTTAATAAACATCACGGCTTGTTGAGGAAGCCAAAGACCAAATAATACTCGCGGTAGCAGAAAAGGTCATTGTCATTGTGTATGTTAAAAGAAACATTACTTTTTGTCATTTTGTAAAACACTTCATAGAAAAAGATTCCTTTTGTATTAAATTAAAATTAAAAGGGGTTTATACACCATATAAATGAAAGACTTGTATTAGAACAAAATATTCTTCAATAAAAGGGGATTGAGATAAATTACCTTACAAAGATGGTATCCTCAGATTAAGGATAAATCAATTACATAATTATGTGTAACAAACAAATACACCAAATATAAGTGGATATTAAGTGTAAAAAAATAAGATTTCATTCAGATATATTCATAGAATGACATATTCAAGGAGTACAAGTTTATCCCAAAGAATAAAAATTGGGTAAAGAAGTTCCCCTGAAAAAATTTGACGGCCTAACGATGTTACTTCAAAATTCAGAAAATGAGTTGATGAGAGATAAAAGGGTATCTCATCACATGGACATAAAATTTACATCAATAAGGATATAGAAGAACATATTACAACATTACAATATGTAAACTAAAAGTCCCAACAAAATAAGTCTTTAAAAAGATGAGGGTGAAAGGTTCCCTTACCGACTAGGGTATCTTTCGAAACATACTCCCCATGAATGAAGGACAATACAAAATTGATGTAAATACTCATAAAAGAAATTATATTACAAAAAGAGTAGAATAATGGGCAGTACATATACCACTCAAATGAAATGGTAGAAAATGTAGCATAAATCTCAAAGGAATAAAAGTGAGACGAAAAATCCCTTACGAAAAATCGGCTACCTAACGGCGCCACTTAAAACATCCAAAAATGAATTGATGAGATAAAATTGGGTCTCTCATCATATTGACATAAAATTTACAGCAAGAGAAATATAATATAACATTCCCCAACAAAACAACTAGGATATTAAAAGAAGTGACATAATGTAGAGTAATTAAAAAGAAATAGAGAGGTTGGATCTCTTAGGAAAATTCGGCAGCCTAACGGCGCCACTCAAAACTTCCAAAATGGATTGATGAGAGAAAATGGGGTCTCTCGTCATATGAACATAAAAATTACAGTAATATTAATATAAAAGAACATCCCAATCATATCTAATATGAGAATAAAAGGAATGATATAAAAGAGTGTATTTAAAAAGAAAGAGAGGGGTAGGATCCCTTACTCAAGTCTGACTTGTCTTGTTCATTTCGTTATATTTGTGAATAATAAACTTTGGTCAATTTATAATTTCCTAATTACCTCTTTTAATGATTATTATTCAGTTCATATAAAATATTATAATGTTATAATAATTTTTTTCTAATGTTAGTTCATATCAGATGTTTTTGTCGATGTTTGGTACATGAGTCAAAAATGAACTTCTTTGAAAATGATTGCCAATGTAGTTATAATTAAATCAATTCCAGAATAGTATCAATTATTAAAATATCATATATATCCAACACATATTAATTTTATTCTATTCCATAACATTTGGAGATAAAAAATGAAAAGCACCATTCATGGAGACCGTAGGCCGTACGTATGCATTAACGCTACTTTTATTTTTTTGTCATATTAATTGAATTAAAAATAAATGAGAGATATATATATATATATTATAATTCCAGTATAATATATATGTTATATTGGTCACATATGTTCATTAATTTAATTCTTTATACATTCAATGTATTTCATGAACGAGTCACATCACTTTAGGGGCGGTAGTCCACACTTCATCATATGAAATTATCGCATTTGCACAACATGAAAAGAATAAAGGTATGTTTTAAATATAAAATACAGAAGAATATAGTAAAAATAAATACCATATATATCCAATATAAAATACAGTGACATCATAATGGCCACCTTTAATGGTGTTAAAAGAATATTGAACAATCATCGTTTCGTGAGGCAGTAATTCGCCATCCATAGAAACAGTAGTTCTTTAACCATTAGACAAATGTGTGTGTAGGTGTAGCTCGAATATATATTATAAAAACATAAAATTATATTGAAGATACTGGTGTTGTTACAAAATAAAGGAATAAAAAAATGTTTAGGGGGTTGGAGAAGCAAAATAAAACAAAAGAACACTAGGGAAGACTTTACCTTTAAATCGGGTAACTCTTATTGATTTGAGCTCAAAGGCTTCCTTGGAAAGAATTCTGCAAAAAGTGAGGCTTCTAAGAGTAAAATAGGGATCTGTAGAGACAAAATGGGTAGGTTTTGTCCAAGACAAAGGCTTTAGAGGTTTGGGTAAGGTGGTAGAGGTGGGGGCCTTTTCTAAGAGGATAGGAGAGGCACTCTTGGAAAGTCTTGAAAAGTAACATTATTATAAAATTATTTTCATATTTTGAAGGTCCCACAATTATAAATTTCGAGGATAAGGTGATAATAGTTCTAAATACACACATACAATAGGTTTTTGACAAGTGTAGGTCTTATATTTTACATTATCTTTTCATTTTATTTAAATCGTTAAATAATGAGGTAATTATTACATCATCATGGTGTCATAAATAATTTAATTTATTTAATGTCTAAAAATTATACAAAAAATATCATGATTTTGGAAATATTTGTATCTTTATATTGAATATTATTACTAAAAATATGACTTTTATAACCCCATTTAATAATTTTTTTAGTAAAACAACACATGTTTGTAACATTTTAATTTTAACTTTAAATAAAAAGTTATTACTGTCATTTTCCTACCCAAGTGGCTCCATGGGGTCCCCAAGTTGACCCATGGATTGTCTTGGTCGGCCATGACTCATCCAATAAGGGTTAGACATGTGTCATGGTCATTTCATATTATCATAACATTATCATTACTTTAAATTACACTAACCACCTTTAATTGCGATTAACAAAACTTAAAAGTTATTGTTCACCAAATAATTATTTTAATACCATTGAACAAAATTTTACATAATATTAAAAACCATATATGTAGGAGTTTTGAAAATAAAATCACAGAAGTGGTAAAGTTTCATTTAAACAAATAATCAGTTTTTAAACTACCACTTAGTGGTTTCACTATTCATCAAAAATTGAAGTTTTTCAGAAAAATACCAAAAATTCTCCCTAAGCTATATTTGATATTCTTAATTAAAAAATGTTGTCTATTTTAAAAAATTCAAAACCTATAAGTTGCATTAATTAATTTAATAATTAATATTCGCTGTCAAAACAAATATGCTATTTTTAATAAACAATATCTATTAAAAGATTGACACTAGTTTAAGTCCAATTTCAAATTGAAATTATTTCCAATGACCACCATTGGTTTAAATGGTTAAAATATATTCTAATTTCACTTTAAAACCAATTCAAAATATTATCTAATCATAAAAATAAATTATATTAAATAAAGGATTTGAATAAAAATACAACATTTTTCACTTATTCATTAAAATTGAACTTTATCGTAAAAATATCAAAAATTTACAGAAAGTAAATTTTGATGTCCCAATTTTAAAGAAGAATTTTGTTTTGTCAAATATAACACACAAAATTGTAAAAAAGTACATTTAAAAGAGGTTCTCCATCAAAAGGCGGTTAATCCACCTTTTAAAAAATATTAGAATGTTTACGCTTAAAATTGGATTCATTCGCATTTTTAATCCTCTAGTAGAAAAAGTAAACAAAAAATTTGACAAACATATATAATCATTTTTTAGTTAGTTATATTCATTACCATCCTTACAACGACTAGGTGATAACTACCATTTAAAATAAAATAATTTTATTATTAGAGTGCAACGTAAGATTTCAAAGGAAGTCGTTGTTGCGTATTCGGTAAGCCATCGAGCATAGAATTCCCTATAAATTAATATTAACATTTTATTCAAAAATATGGATAAATTTAAAAATGTCACATCCGTTATTTACTTGGAATGTTACATTTAGTCAAACATAATGGCAAGTTATGTATGCTAAAAAATATTAGTCAATTATATAACCACCCCTTTTAAATAAATATTATTCATATGCAAGTAAATGTTTTTCGTCCTAGTTTAGTGGTTTATAAAGTTTATTTTTCTGATAATAATGTTATTAAAATACTTTCTTAGAATTATAAAATTAAATGGAAGGATATTTTACAAAATATTACCTATTTTTATTGAATTATTATTTTTCATTCTTAGTTTCATTGCCTATATATTGGTTATGGGTACCGTATTCATAAAAAAAATAATATTTTAATTTATTATTTAAAAAATAAAATTTTCCATTATTATTTTACATTTTCTAATTTTATAACAATTAATTATTTTAAAAATAATTTTCATACAAAATTTAAAAAAATTACGCATATATACAGTAGTGATAAGGATGTTTGGGTGGTGATTTAAAATTTTTATATAATTGAATAGAACACATTATCTGTTATATATATTTTACTCGTAGAAAATAAATATGGTGTTATTAAACTCTAATGTATAAATTTTATGAAACAACACACCGAAATTCAATACTAACTATTATAGCATATCTTGTTGGAATTTCCTTATGTATCATTGGGAAATAAACATGGAATATTAAGGTAAAATTTTAATATTAATACTGATTATTTAAGGAAAATAAATAAAACCAAAAATCTATCAATTTATATTTTTAAATTTCTACTGTGGGGTTTTTATACAATTGTTGAGTAATTATAATTCAATATTGTTTAGAATATGTATATATTATTAAAAATTAATTATATTAAAATTACATATTATTGAACTACATATGATATGTTTCTAAATATATAATATATTGAGGAAAATTTAATAGTTTTTTTAATGTAGATATTTAACACATGATGTGGTAAACAAAAATATTTTCACATAGAGAATTTTTATATATAAAAAGAGAACATATTACTATATTATCATTACATTGGATAAAAATAATAGAATACATGTCCAATTTATATTATATTTAATTAGAATCTACAATCATATTCTCCATTTTTTGAAGTTGATGATGATTTTCATAGAACAAAATTATAATGTTACGATAATGTATTAAATGAGTGAATAAAATATTTTTATACTATGAAACATTTATGTGCTTCAATAAATACCAATGTTATTGTAACTGAGATTAAGATTCTATAATATAATATAATTCAACTAAATATAAACACATATTCATTGGTAAATTATTAGTAAAGTGAAGAAAAAGTTTATCTAAATAATATTTTTCACTTTTATGGAATATGTTATGTACAATGATAACATTACATTATTATTATATTTCAAAATTAAGGATTTGTATTGAGAACATTCATATACCAATAATGTTTTTAGGGAATAAAATATTTTCCTATGTATGGAGAAAATAGAGATTGTTACAAAATAAAAAAAATTTACAAATTGTATGAAGAAATGCATAATGTTCATGGACATTCAAAATATTATGGATTTTTGAAATATTTTGTAATGTGGGATGAATGACTAAATAATATTTATTATAATATAGTTTTTACCAAACATTAGTGGATATAACATATCTATTATTAAAAATTATTCTATATAAAATTAAATTGATTGGGTAATTAAATTTAAATAAAATACTTGGTATAACATAAGATTTTAAAAACATTTTCCCAATAACAATGATAAGATATGTAACACCCGGATATTTTTAGGAGATATTTCCTAAAATAATTGATATTTTACTGTAGCTTTATTTTAATGAAATCGTGAGCTTAAAAAACTATGAGATGCCCATATTATAATATTAATATTGTAGCCCAGCTGTTAGGTTAGCGGGAATAATTATATCTTATGAAAATTCTTTTTGAATTCATTGGATATCAATTATTTTTGGAAAATACGAATATATATTTTTATTATTGAGTGAATTATTATTGGTAATTAATGATATATATATGTTTATATACATAATAATGTATTTTTTTGTTCATCTAATGGACATTGTTTTCATTGGGAATGAATAAAACCCATTTTGATGTATAAGAACCAATTTTTTAAAAGGATAATTTTACACCTATGAATGGATAACCACTATTAAGTAACTATTTTGACACATTAATAACTTTTATATGATAGAATAAATATTTTATTTTTAATATAGATATAAAACTTTACTTTTGATAAATTAGTGATATTTTTAAGACAATTTTCATGTCTAAATAATTGTAAAAATATGTTAAATTTTAATTTAAAACAACAATTTTCATTGAAATAATTTATTCCATTAAATTATATCATTTAATGGTTTCAAAGTAAAAATAGAACATATTACTAAATATTAATATAAGATAGTTCCTTGGAATTAATTTTAAATTAAATATAGACGTAAAAATATTTCAATCTTTTACATATTTTATCTTTTAAAAAAAATTAATTTCAATAACAGGATTAATTTTAAATAAATTACATTACCTTTTGAATTTTTAGTTTTTAAAAATGGATTTAATATTTTCAATCAGTGGGTAAAAATTATTAAAATAACTATTTGTTATTTTGGGGAAATATGAATAGTTACATTTGTATATTTTATTAACATGGTAAAAAGGTAAATCTGGTATTTAGGGGAAAAAATAATATAAAATAATTTCCCCAAAACTTATCATAATATAACTGGATGATATTAAATTCTCATACAACATAATTGGATCCAAATGGTATCCATTGGAACCCACATGGATGAGATTGTGAAATTTAAATTATTTTATTTAAAGAAAAGCGAAATATATCTCAATCCATCATTAATAATTAAATTATTTTTAATATAATATTATAAAGTCTATAAATTCAATTATAAATAATCAATTGATATATAATTTTTTTTCATTATCATGTAATTTTATATTAAATATTTATGAAATAATTAATTAAGTAAAATATTAATACTTGGATGATGAAAAAATTAATTATTTGATGATATAACAAGAATTTGTTTATTAAAATATCAATAAAAATAGAAAGGCTCAACCACTTGATGACCAAACTTTAGAGGTAAAGTATATATCTACCAAAATAATTCATGGGATGAGTTATTCACCATTTAGGAGGCTTATAGAAGATATCATGACAAATATATTATTTTATTTTATTTGAGGATAAATTTTTCACATTCATGTTTTATAAGATTATCGCATTTTATTGTTTGGTTTTTATGAAGATAAATTCTACTACATGTATTATTTGATAAAATAATATATTTTTATTCATAACATTATTTTATTTTATTTTTAATTTTTAATTAATCAATTAATATAATAAGTAATTACACAAAATTGATGTTGTAGTTATTTTTTTAATGAAGGGATTGAATAAATGTTATTAAAAATATTTTAATAAATATATTATTGGGTAATTATTATGTTTAATTAAATTTCTAAATTACCATGACCACATAGGTATGTAATAAAATATTTGTATCATGGTTCAGTTTTTATTTTATTTTTATAAAACTCACGAAATAAGTAGTGTCAAAATCAACAATATGGGTTTTTTTTCAATTCATAGTTTTCTTAAATTAATAAAATATCATAAAATATTTTAAATAATATAGAATAATTATTATGTTTTCGATAATTTATAATGTGTTAATTTTTTGTATATTTTAATTAAAAAAAGTAAATATTTCATTTTTTTATATTTACGTTTTTTTTACCCATGTTAAAAATTAAATAGAATAACTAGGTGCTATTTAAAATGATAATGCCTAAATTGATAGTAAAACATGTCTAAAATTAATTTTTTTATGAGGTTAAAAACCTATCTCATATCATCATTTAAATTGAGACATTTTGGAGGTTTTTATGGGGTCTTTTATTTTATTTTAAATTAATATTTTCAACATTTCCAAAAGTGCCCCTCACCTCAATTATAAAATGGAACATACTCCCTCAAGTATTCCCTTTAATTTTATACATTATGATCAACCATATCATAAAAATATCCCACATCTACATCCATTTAATAATTATTAAGGTCTTTGTATTCTTAAAATACAAACTCTATTGCTCTATTAGAGGTTTTAGAGGATGCACGTCGAAGAAGAGGTAATATCATTAACTTATTCTTTCAAACATCATTATTATTCTACCTCCATATTATTAGCGGTTTCATTAGAAAGTAATAAATAAATTAGTAAATATATTATTATAGGTTATTATGATTATGAAACAACCATATTCCACCTTCTACTCATCATATGAAAAATTAATTCACCACGCGTGCATATGTACGTCTTGCTATCTTCACACTATGGTGTAATATGTTTTTCACCACCACCATTCATGGATGGGTATAATAACAAAGAAAAAAATATTTATTCAATTAATATAAATTGATATTTATTATGAGATACTATAAACTATCCACTTCAAAACCATTCAACAATTATGTGAATGATATCATTTCTCATGTGTACGTACGACTTACCAGCTATACGGTGCGATTTAATTCGTTCTACATAATCTTCATTAAAAAAAAGAATATATATATGAATTCAATGAAATAAACATGATATATATTTTACTATTAACAAGAATCAAATTATATAACTAAAACCTAAAAATAGGAATAAAAAATTATCTAACAAAACATGCATAAGAACATAAAGCAATTAATACCTGAATTACGTGTAACAATGAAATGTTTCTAACAAACGGAAAAAATTTGATCATAAAAATTATTATTATTATGGAAGAAATCATTTATGTTATTTAAAAAATTATACAAGAGGTTCATGGATATACGACGCATATCAGACCTTTGGTAATGGATAACTATTCAAATCTTTTTTATCTGAATTTTTTTATTTGCATGTATTTACTGGGGAAAATTTCTTATACACATCCATGTTTCCAAAATATGTATTTTAAAATATAATTTATATTTTTATATAAATTTTTAAATTTAATTTCACCCATTAGTAAATTTTTACTAAAAGGGATGAATAAAATCTTTTTTCATTTTCTGTATGATGTAGTTTTTTACTGTTCCGACAATAGTAATAGAGTAATGTTTTTTAAATTGTAAAGAATGAAAAGAATTTTTCACATTAATAATTTTTTATTTCATTGAATATTACCCTACAATATTAAATGATTTTTTTCACATAAAATAATTTCATCTAAAATGTTGTGGAATTTTGAGGAAGGAAAATATGTTTGATGAAGATGGAATATTTTCCTCAGGAATTATGCCCAAGTGTTTAATAAAAATTGTTTTCCATATATGATGACATAAGTTTATGTTTATATCCCCATTATTAAATTTATTTCATTGTTCTTATTATGTAATAATTTTAATGAAATCCTTTTATTAAAAATGGATCAGGTTATGATAGAATGTTGTTTATAAAACCCTTTTTTGTTCCTCGGGTTATGCTATATTGAATGGTTTATGTTTTTTGGAACATCTAACAATTATTTAATTATGAGATGTGTGGGACCTATACATAACACAAATTCATTGGTTAATGATTTATATCTCATGAGACAAACATGTATGTAATGGAAGATAAATTTTGTTCAGTAATCTATGGCTGGATGTGAAGTGAACTCGGTTCAATAATGGACTTTGTCCAATATGATGGTCATGGAAATGAGTCTCCACTAATATAAAATAATTTTCTATTCTTATGTGTGTATTCCATGAAATTTAATATCATATTTTTGACTATTGGGAATACGTTTCAATTTTTTTATTTATCCGATGACATGAATTTATGATCTTTTATATGCAAGATAAGATTTTAAAATGTTATGTTCTCATGATTATGATATGATTGATATTTCCATTGTTTAACCATAATGATAATTTTATCTCATCCATTCATATATTTCTTTTCCACCGGTATTGAAGAAGGTTATTATGGATGATATGTAAAAAAGAAATCACGTAATGAAAAAATACGAAAAATAAATTGTAGATGATTTATGAACTAGTTGATTATGTTTCCCAGTTTCTAAAGAAAGTAATTCTATACGGTCGTCATGTGTTTTTTAATTTTATGTAATAAATATTATTCAATATTGAATTAATATCTATATATAATGTATGAGTCATTATTTTTCATATTATAGAAAAGTTATAGTTAACATATGGAATCTATGATGAGAGAACCTTAGTAAAAACACTAAGGATGTGTCCAGGTATAGGTCATAATCCTATCAATGAGTTTTAGAGATGTTAATGAATAAAATAGGATAAAAAATAAAGTTTCATAAATTTATTTTTTATTCTTGAATTATGGGGTTTTACCATTATGATTAGTGTTTCTCATAGTATTTTTTTGGTTTTATTCAATGGACAGAACCCAAGGGAACCATGATAATGTTGAATGTGATATGAAATGAAATGACTGGTCCCATGAGAAACCAAATTTTATCAGAGATGGAATAAAAATTCATTAATCATTTCTCAAAAAACATCCTAAAGCTATGAATCATTCTATACTTCAAAACAAGAAAATTATGGACAATATTATATTCAATCCTTTATGAGGAATCACCCCATTTCATTTATTTGGTCTTTTGATCCGTTAGTGGATGAAAAATTGATCATTACCACTAAGAAGATTTTTTACATCCTAAAATGTTCTGAACATAAACAATTGTTCATTGAAGTATATCATTTGGAAGTTGATGCTGATGAAAGGTGGAGTATTCTCAAGAATACGAGGAAATGGGATGAAATTGTTTCATGGAATGGGAGAAGTTCAATAAATTATTTTCCAATAAGTACATTCCTCATTTCATTTGAAAAAAATAAATAATTGTCTCCTTAAACATATGAAAAATTATGATGAATCCATTTGTACCTACAATGATGATTTTACAAAACATACAAGGTACTGTTCTAGAATTAATATCTATCCTCAGTGTAAAATTGATCGATTCATGAGTAGCTTAAAACCAATCTCGAAAGGGCATTAACTATATGGGACTTCAATAGCTACAAAGAACTATTTGATGATCTCTCATGGTAGAGATGGATATTGGATTAAGCCATTGATTAGCCATTGGAAGAGGCTAATATTCATTGCATATATATATAGTTTTCATGTTCATTGTTATTCATAAATTCCTTTTTATGCATTATACACTTTGAACATCATTTCACATCATGATTGTAATTCTTTCTAAAAATTCACCATTACATGGTATATTTGTGAGCACAATTTAAAATATCCAATTATATTGATTTTAATTTTATATTTAATTTTTAGGTTTCTAATTCCATAGGGAACAATTCATACTTTTGGTGAACTTGATGATTCAAATTGGAAGACCACCAAAGTGGGCCTTTAACCAACAACATTCTAGGCGAAGTGAGCTGGATAGAAGCCCAATAAAAGTACTTTAGCAGCCATGATTCAAGCCTAAAGAGTCACAAACATAAACTAGAGATAGAAACATCATGGGGATAATTTCATTAAACATTGTCCCAAGATTATTACATCTTTTTAATAGATTTACAGGTGGCCCAAGTTGAAGATGCAATTCTGGGCCAGATTCTGTGGCCCAGATGTAACGCTCCAACCCCAGTTACCCAGAGTCGGTGCATTATTACATAACATTTGCATGATCATAAGAAAGATCAAATCTCGAAATACCGATTGGTTTAGTAGCCTTGGAAACACTAGATATATTCATAAAGATTTACATTACATCATGAGGTGAAAAACTACTACTACAACATATTGTCTCCATAATCCACACTATTATCCCCTCATAATATCCCTGTAGGTCATTCATATTTTACTTCTTCACTTCCTGGGAAAAATAAAACATAGAAAAGGGGTGAGCTCAAATGCCCAGTAAGGATAACAATATAACGAAAACTTTCATAAATAAGAATAAACATTTAAGGCAATGTATAACTAAAACAAAAGCCTTTTAAACTTCAACTTCAACATAGTATGGAAAAAATAAAATGAAATAATTCCATTTACTTATTCACATGGATATTCTACTAATCGAATAATCACATGAAATATCAATAACCACTTTGATAATGATGGAATGCATAATTCCAGACTATCATAACCACATAGCCAAGGCCTCGTGCCACGACTACAAATAATATTTTGTCAAGGCCTTGTGCCAAGACACTAGTTTATCTCATGAGACCTACCGATGCATCGAGGAGCTATAGCGAGCTCCACCTGTCACATATGAAGTCCAATGCATTCCCATATCAAAAGGTTTAAACATAACATAAACATTCGTATTAATAATAGCATATGAAATATCAATACATTCCCCATAAACTATTAATGGTATAAAAATAGCACATCCACAGTCAAATAAATCACAAAACCTTCAATACAATATAAAAGTTTTGTATCATAATAAATCAACTTCAAATAAGCGTAAAATCCATCAAAGGATGTTGACATAGATGAAATAAAAACTCTTTTTAGAGAAATATCTCTTTCTATTTTTGAAATCATTTAAGAGTCATATATTTATAAAATAAAACATTTTCTTTGAAAATATTCTTTTAAACTTGTAAGGGAGGCTTCGATGATTTTATAACAGCGTAAAATAACCGCACCCGCCGTATAAGTTAAAAAAACATTCTTGCCTTAATTTTGTTGAAAAGGTTAAAAGCACCTTTTTTGGAAAACAGCGGAAAGATTAGTTTATAAAACTCTTATAAAAAGTCAAACAAGGGTATAAATGTCATTAACCCATATTCTTTTAAAGAGTAAAAATGTTTTGAAATACATATCCAAGAACCATGGAAGTGGATGATAAAGAGATCCCAGTAGATTATTACGTATAAACAACCTCAGATAATGAAGAGATTGTGAAATAACCCTTACCTTGTACTTTTCCTTGGATGGGGTAGGTTAACCTCCTGTATAATAGTGAAATAATTGTTATAAATTATACAAGAATAATATATATTAATATGATATCATATATGATCTTTTAACATTGATTTGTTAATAATATTTTAGAATTATCGTCGTTTCGGGTGTTGACTTACTCATTTTCTTTTATATGTTTTGTTACATAAGCCATTTTTTTATGGATAGGTTGTATCTTATTCATATCCAGAATGATATCAAGTCCTTAAACATCATTTTTAAATCATCAAATGATAATTATACTTGAATGGATATGATGGAGAATGAATCTCATTGCGTTCGTGGAGACGGTAGTCCGTATGTACGCACGAGCGACAATATCATTAAAATAATATATAATTGGTTGTTATATCATATATACAGAATAATTAACATGTTATATTTTTTATTTACATGAGTTACACATCATTATTATACCCATCCAAATAATAATATATTGAATAACAATTACACCACGACGTGGAGACGGTAAGCCGTACGTACGCATGTATGGTGACATGTTATTCAAAGGGTGGATAGAATACTGAATATGGTTATACCATATTTATAATAACATCAAAGTATATATAAGATACTAGATTTATTATTTTATAATGGTAATAACAAATAACGAAGAAGTGGAAGAAGAAAGGAACTTGAAAAGGGGTGGTGAAAACATTACCTCTTCTTCGGGTTCTTCCTTTTGATTTGATCAAAAGGGCTCCTTAGGTTAGATTTATGATCAAACTAAGGCCTCTAGGATGTATTTAGGGATGTTGGGAGAGTATTTGGGCAGAGTTTGGCCGAACAAAAAGGCTTTTAAGGTGTGAAGATATGAGAAGGAGGAGTTCCCTTTTATAAGAGGGGTGAGGGGCACCTTTGGAAAAGCTAGAAATATTAATTTATAATAAATTCATATTCGTTTTCTAATGGATCAAAAGTTTATTATTCAAAGTTTAAGGTGGCGATAGTTCGAAAAACATTCAACCAATAGAATTTAGACAGGTTTGGTTTACTATATTAACCTTATCTTTTAGTTTTAACTCTTAGTTAATTAGTTTGACATTTACCTTGTCACTTTGTATTTTTATAATATATAGTTAATAAACATACTATATACATCCAAGAGACCCCCAAGTGGTCCATTAATGATGAAACTATCATGATATAGGTCTCTTGTCTCAACCATAGATTTTTAGGAATTTAATATCAATTAATAATATAATATTGTTTATAAAAACTCTTTTATGTCAATTTTGACACTATTCAATAATAGATTTTTGTGAAACTCATAAGAGAATTATTACTTCGAAAAAAGTTTATTAAATAAATAATAATATGTCATATTATCTTAGAAAATTATTTTAATTCATTAAAAGTCTCAAATTATATTTATTTGGTTATTTATAATATCAATTATTTTAAATTTTCACAATTATGGGAATTACTGCATCATCATTGTGTCATAAATAAATTAAATTATATAATCTCTAAAAATTATAAATAAACTATCATTATGTATTAAATCTTTTTATCTTTATAATTAACATTTATAGTCTAAAAACCAACATATATAAACCTAAGTAAAAATTGTTTTTCTAAAAGATATATGCTTGTGTCATTTTTGTATTCATTTTAACTTCATTTAAATAAAGTGTCCCTATGACCTCAAAGTGGCTCTATTGGGTCCCAAAATCGACCCAAAGATGCCTATGGTCGAACATGTATCCACAAATAAGGTTAGGACACGTTTTGGGGTAATTTATTATTATTATAATATTATTTTTTAACCCTTATTTACCGGATTTACCCTTAACCATGGTAAATAAAATATTTACCACAGTAATTATTCAAAATGTCTAAAAATAAAAGTTACCTATTTAAAAAATTTGAACTTCCTGATTCCAAATATGGAATACATTTTTCCAAATTCAAAACACCAAAGTGGCAGAAATTAATTTAAAATTAATTCCCGTTGTTAAAACAAAAAGCGTGTTTTTAAGAGATAATAACTATCAAAAGAATGGCACTTTTTTATGTACGGTTTAATTGTAAAATTATGTCCAATGACCAAAATTATATTAAATGGTAAAAATATATTTTAAATATACTTTAAAACCACTCAAATTCATAATTTTCACTATTAATTATTTTGATTAAAAAAAGTTGTTTTTAATTAAAATTTAGTAATTTTCACTATTCATCAAAATATTAAAGTTTTCTGAAAAGTACCAAAATTTCACCTTAGGCTAAATTCGATATTCCAAATACAAAAATGAAGTCCATTTTGAAATATAAAATATATATAATTTCAAAAATTAGGTATTACTATTCATAACGGCTAGTTTGATTGGTTATGGTGTATTAGAACTTGGTGTTGCGTACAACACACACTATCACATTATTCAAAGAGAAGCGTACCGTAGAAGCTTGGGGTGTTACATTCTCCCATCATTCAAATAATTTCATCCTTGAAATTTCTAGAATACTTATCACATGAAGAGACACGGGTGTTTCTTCATTATAAGTTCCTCGGGTTCCCACGTTGCCTCTTCCATCTAATGGTTTCTCCACAAAACTTTTACCAGACGCGTCGTCCGGTTTCTCAGTACTTGTTCTCTCGTATCAACAATCCTGATGGGATCTTCACAATAGGACAGATCGAGTTCCAGTTCTAATTCTTCATAGGTGAGTACATGCGTTGGGTCAGGCATTTATTTCCTCAACAGAGATACCTGGAACACATTGTGAACATTGGAGAGAGTTGGTGGCATTGCCAATCGGTAAGCTACAGCCCCAATTCGTTCTAGAATTTCGAAAGGTCTGATGTACCTGGGACTCAATTTACCATTCTTACCAAAATGTATAACTCCCATCCATGGAGATACCTTCAGGAAAACATGTTCCCCAACTTGAAATTCCAAATCCTTCCTTTGATTATCGGCATATCTCTTCTGCCTACTTTGAGATTCTTTAATGTGATTTTGGATTACCTTCACCTTTTCCATCGTTTCCTCCACCAGATCTGGGCCTACATGTTTTCTTTCACCAACGTCATCCCAACAGGTTGGTGTACGACATCTCTTTCCGTATAACGCTTCATATGGTGCCATCTGAATACTTGAATGGAAGCTATTGTTATAGAAAAATTCTACCAGAGGTAAATATTGATCCCACATACCCTGAAAGTCAACTGAGCAGGATCTCAACATGTATTCTAAGATTTTAATAGTTCGTTCTGATTTTCCATCCATTTGAGGGTGGTAGGCAGTGCTCAAATGAAGTTCAGTATCCAGGGATTTCTGAAGACTCTTCCAGAATCATGAAGTAAAACGGGGATCCTGATAAAAAACAATCGATAGGGGTACTCCATGAAGTCTCACAACTTCATTAATATATAGTCTTTCTAGACGTTCCAGTGGTAGATCTTCTCTTATAGCAATAAAATGTGCTGACTTGGTAAGACGATCAACAATAAACCATATTGCATCGTTCCTTCTAGGATTATTTGGTAGTCCCATGACAAAGTCCATTGTAATATTGTCTCATTTCCACTCTGGTATGGGAAGAGGTTTCATGACTCCTCCAGGCTATTGCCTTCCAGCTTTCACTTGTTGACAAACCATACATCTTGACACAAAATCAGCAATCTCCCTCTTCATGTTATCCCACCAAAAATGTTCCTTCAAATCTCTATGCATTTTGGTGCTCCCAGGATGTATAGAGAAATTGGAACTATGAGAATTATCCAACAATTCCATTTTTAGATTAGGTAAATCGGGACCACAAAGTCTCTTCCCAAATTTCAAAATTTCATCTTCATACACAAAGTCTCTCAATCTCCCATCATTCACACCTTTAATCTTCTTTCTAAATTCTTGATCATTGGTCTGAGAACTCTTAATCATTTCTAGTAAAGATGGTTTGGCAACCATTTGAAAAAGAATTGATGTTTCGCCTTCCATTGTTACTCCCATGTCCATCTTCACTAGATCCATGAAAATTGGATCCCTTTCAATTCTCATATTGTTCAAAACTCCATGGTCATTTCTGCTCAAAGATTCTGCCACCCTGTTTGCCTTCCCCGGGTGTTAGTGTATCGTGTAATCATAATCCTTGAGTAATTTAAGCCATCTCCTTTGCCTCATGTTGAGTTCTTTTTGTGAGAAAATATACTTGAAGCTCTTGTGATCAGTATAAATCTCACATTTTTACCATAGAGGTAGTGCCTCCATATCTTCAAAGAAAATATCACAGCTTCTAACTCGAGATCATGAGTAGGATAGTTTTGTTCATGAATTTTCAACTATCATGATGCATAGGCAATAAACCTATCATTCTGCATAAGGACACAACCGAGTCTTTTCTTTGATACATCACAATAAATAACGAACCCATCATTCCCCGATGGTAGAGTCAAAATAGGAGCATTGATTAATCTTCTCGTCAGTTATTTGAAACATTCTTCACACTCTTTTGTCCAAACAAATTTAACCCCTTTACGTGTGAGCTTCGTTAATGGGTTAGCCAATCGGGCAAAATTCTGGATGATTCGTCGATAATAACCTGCTAAAACAATAAAACTACATACCTGAGTTATACTCGTAGGTGCTTGCCAATCTTGGATTTCCTTGGTCTTAGTAGGATCAACCAAGATTCCATCTTTAGAGACAATATGGCCAAGAAAAGAAATCTATTGAAGGCAAAATTCACACTTGCTAAACATACCATATAATTCATGTCTTCTCAGAGTCTTCAGGATAATGCACAAGTGATTTTCATGATCTTCGTAGCTTTTGGAGTATACCAAGATATCATCAATAAATACCACCACAATTTCATCAAGATACTCCTTGAAAACTCTATTCATCAGATCCATGAATACAGAGGGTGCATTAGTCAATCCAAAAGGAATTACAGTAAACTCGTAATGCCCGTACCTGGTTCGAAATGTTGTCTTCGGAATGTATTCCTTCTTCACACACAACTGATCGTATCCATATCGAAGGTCAATCTTTGAAAAGTATTGAGCTCCCTACAGTTGTAAAATAAATCATCCATTCAAGGTAGGGGATACTTGTTCTTTATTGTTATAGCATTGATCTCCCTGTAGTCGATACATAACCTCATAGATCCGTCTTTATTTTTAACAAAAAGAATAGGGGCTACCCATGGAGAAACACTAGGGCAAATAAACCCCTTATTACTCAATTCCTCTAGTTGTTTCTTTAGTTCAACTAATTCTACAGTGGCCATTCTATAAGGGGTCTTCGATATAGGCCTTGATCCAGGAATCAACTCAATGGAAAACTCAACTTCTCGTTCTGGAGGATGTCTAGGTAAATCTTCTGGATATACATCTACAAATTCTATCACAATAGGTACATCCTCTCTTTGAAAATTCCATTCCTCACCCACAGTAATTTCATTCTCTTCCTCCCCAATAATTGAATTTAGTTGAGCTACTGGGAGTGGATCTAAATAAGAATTAGGTGGTGACGATTCTGCTCTAAAGATAAGGTGTTCCTTATCATTATCATCAAGAATCGTAACCTCTTTCTTCTTACAATAAATCTTCGCATCATAGTCCGAAAGCCAGTCCATACCAAGAATTATATCAAACCCAATCATAGGTATGACGACGAGATCAGCAGATAAAGAACATTTATGTGCTCTAATGGGGACTGATTCACAAAACTTTGTTGCAATGATACTTCCCTTAGGAGTTTTAACTGACAACTCCCTTGTTAAATCAAATTGGAAATATCTAATTTTCTTAGTAAACTGGGAAGATATGAAACAATGCGATGATCCAGAATCTAATAATGCATTTTCTAAACTTGAGGAAACCATTAAATTACCTGCCACCACATCTTTCAGAGCTTCTTTCTCAGCAGTAGTGATAGCATAAGCATGGCCTTGATCCCTTGGCCTTTTCTGAGGTAAGTTCTCTTGACATTTAGGAAATTCATTTGCATAATGTCCCATCTCCCTGCAATTGTAGCACTGAACATTGGTATCTTCCTTCTTCCCCTTGCAATCACGATCTTGGTGGCCTTTTTCACCACACTTGTAACAGACTCCCATTCACTTCAAGAAAGTAACAGGGTGTTTCTTCCCGCATTTACCATAGGTTGGATATTCAAACTCTCCCTTCTTCCCCTTATTTCGATTCCCAGATTGATCAGTAGGTCTCTTCTTCTCTTGATTTGATTTAAAGTCATAAGACTTAGAGAATTCCTTTTCAGTCTTGATAGCACATAAGACAATGTCTTCATACGATGAAAAGGATTTTGAGACAAATGATCGATGGAGAAATGGTTTTAACCCATCAAATAAACGATCAATCTTACTTCTTGGGTTACTTATATAATCTTCAGCATACCTTTCTAACCTTGTAAAGTTATCCTCATACTTTGTGACATTCTCATCCTCCTTTTGTCTCAGACTCAGAAATTGCCTTTCCATATCTGCTCGATGGTCGTGAGGAAAGTATTTTTCTAAAAACAGATCATTGAACTCACTCCATTCCATATTTGATAATTCATCATCTTCCTTCGTGTTTTGAATCAATGACAACTATTGATCAGCATCTCCAGTGAGTGGGTAAACTAACATGATAACTTTTTCCCTTTCACTACTCCCCAAAGCCTGAAATATTTTCACTAGGGAAAATATCCATTGATCAGTTGATAAGGGATTTGTACTCCCATTGAACGTTGGTGGTTGTTGCCTCATGAAGCGATCTAACATTGATCCTCCAAGTTGTGGATCAGGGTGCTCCATACGGGTAAGGTTGTTATTCATAACCTGAGTGAGTTGTCCCAGTACGGTGATTAGATGATCAACACCAGTTGCATCACCAGCTCCACTATAATTATCTTGAGCAGGATGGAAATCCCTACATGGAGTGCGTGCATTGATACAGTTTCCATTTCTTCCACTAGGCGCCATTTCAAAACAATGGCATAAACTAGATCAGTTTATGAATCAAAATACATAATCCCATACTTATAAAACACTTAACATAAATTGAACTATTTATGGATATAATCCATAATCATAAAAATGTTTTCTTTGAGGAATTATATACTAATAAACGCTTCATAATGATTTTTAATGAAAATGAGAGTTATCCTAAGCATATCCCCCAGGAGTGTCGTAACCAAGAGTGCAGCAAGGCCCGTTGTCATGCACCAGTTCCCGTTCGATTCTAGCTCAAAGCAGTGTTTTCGGGTTTTACCCCTAGGTACATCTGTGCTAGAGCCACCTCTACCTTCTCATATCCAGTCGGGGATGTATTTCTCGGAAACTCACAAAATCTTTACAATAGCAACATTCTAGGAAGTTCTTCTATAATAATCCTCAAATTTCATCTTAGGTCTACGTGATCTAATCAGAGTATATCTAAATCTAGCTTCCAAGGTTTGTACTAAACTTCCTCTGATACCAACTATAACGCCCCGACCCCAGTTACCCAGAGTCGGTGCATTATTACATAACATTGGCATGATCACAAGAAAGATCAAATCTCTAAAGACCGATTGGTTTAGTAGCCTTGGAAACACTATATATATTCATAAAGTTTTACATTACATCATGAAGTTAAAAACTACTACTACAACATATTGTCTCCATAATCCACACTATTATCCCCTCATAATATCTCTACAGGTCATTCATAATTTAGTTCTTCACTTCCTGGGAAAAATAAAACATAGAAAAGGGGTGAGCTCAAATGCCCAGTAAGGATAATAATATAACGAAAACTTTCATAAATAAGAATAAACATTTAAGGCAATGTATAACTAAAACAAAAGCCTTTTAAACTTGAACTTCAACATGGTATGGAAAAAATAAAATGAAATAATTCCATTTACTTATTCACTTGGATATTCTACTAATCTAATGATCACAGGCAATATCAGTAACCACTTTCATAATGATGGAATGCATAATTCCAGACTATCATAACCACATAGCCAAAGCCTCATGCCAAGACTACAAATAAGATTTTGTCAAGGCCTTGTGCCAAGACACGAGTTTGTCTCATGAGACCGACCGATGCATCGAGGAGCTATAGCGGGCTCCACCCGTCACATATTAAGTCCAATGCATTCCCATATGAAAAGTTTTAAACATAACATAAACATTCGTATTAAAACTAGAATACGAAATGTCAATAGTTTCACCATAAACTATGAATTGTATAAAAATAGCACATCCATAGTCAAATATATCACAAAATCTTCAATATAATATAGAAGTTTTGTATCATAATAAATCAACTTCAAATAAACGTAAAATCCATCAAAGGATGTTGACATAGATGAAATCAAAACTCTTTTTAAAGAAATATCTCTTTCTATTATTGAAATCATTTAAGAGTCATATATTTATAAAATAAAACATTTCCTTTGAAATTATTCTTATAAGATTGTAAGGGAAGCTTCGATGATTTTATAACGGCGTAAAATAACAGCACCCGCCGTATAAGTTAAAAAAACATTCTTACCTTAATTTTGTCTAAAAGGTTAAAAGCACCTTGTTTGGAAAACGACGGGAATATTCCTTTATAAAACTCTTATAAAAAGTCAAAAAAAGGTAAAAATGACATTAACCCATATTCTTTTAAATAGTAAAAATGTTTTGAAATACATTTCCAAGAAACATGGACGTGGATGATAAAGAGATCCCAGTAGATTATTACGTATAAACAACCTCGGATAATGAAGAGATTGTTAAATAACCCTTACCTTGTACTTTTCCATGGATCGGGTAGGTTAACCTCTTGTATAATAGTGAAATAATTGTTATTATATTATACAAGAATCATATATATTAATATGATATCAATATGATCTTTTAACATTGATTTGTTAATAATATCTTAGAATTATCGTCGTTTCAGGTGTTAACTTACTCTTTTTATTTTATATGTTTCGTTACATAAGCCGTGTTTTTTATGAATAGGTTGTATCATATTTATATCCAGAATGATATCATGTCCTTAAACATCATTTTTAAATCATCAAATGATAATTATACTTGAATGGATACGATGGAGAATGAATCTCATCGCATTCGTGGAGATGGTAGTCCGTACGTACGCACGAGCGACAATATCATTAAAATAATATATAATTGGATGGTATATCATATATACAGAATCATTAACATGTTATATTTATTATTTAAATGAGTTACACATCATTATTATACCCATCCAAATAATAATATATTGAATAACAATTACACCACGACGTGGAGATAGTAAGTCGTACGTACGCATGTATAGTGATATGTTATTCAAAGGGTGGATAGAATAATGAATATGGTTGTACCATATTTATAATAAAATCACAGTATATATAAGATACTGGAGTTATTATTTTAGAATGGTAATAAAAAAGAAAGAAGAAGTGGAAGAAGAAAGGAACTTGAAAAGGTGTCGTGAAAACATTACCTCTTATTCGGGTTCTTCCTTTTGATTTGATCAAAAGGGCTCCTTAGGTTGGCTTTCTGATCAAAATAAGGCCTCTAGGTTGTAGTGAGGGAAGTTGGGAGAGTATTTGGGCAGATTTTGGCCAAACCAAAAGGCTTTGAAGGTGTGAAGAAATGAGAAGGAGGAGTGCCCTTTTATAAGAGGGGTGAGGGGCACCTTTGGAAAAGCTAGAAATATTATATTATAATAATTTCATATTCGGTTTCTAATGGCTACAAAGTTGATTATTAAAATCTTAAGGCGAGGATAGGTCGAAAACCATTCATCCAATAGAATTTATACAGGTTTATATTACAATATTAACCATATCTTTTAGTTTTAACTCTTAGTTAATTTGTTTGACATTTACCTTGTCACATAGTATTTCTAAAATATATAGTTAATAAAGATACTATATACATCCAAGCGACCCCGAAGTGGTCCATTAATGATGAAACTATCATGATATAAGTCTCTTGGCCGATCCTTAGATTTTTAAAAATTTAATATCAATTAATAATATAATATTTGTTTTAAAAACTCTTTTATTCCAATTTTGACACTATTCAATAATTGAATTTTTTTTAAACTCATAACAGAATTATTACTTCGAAAAAAGTTATTTAAATCCATTAGAATATGTCATATTATCCTATAAAATGATTATAATTTATTAAAAGTCTCAAATTATATTTATTTCAGTATTTATAATATCAATTATTTTAAAGTTTCACTATTATGGGAATTACTGCATCATCATTGTTTCATAAATAAATTAAATTATTTAATCTCTAAAAATTATAAATAAAATATCATTATTTAGGAAACTGTTTTATCTTTCTAATGAATATTTATAGTCGAAAAACCAAAATATATAACCCTATGTGAAAATTGTTTTTCTAAAAGATATATGCTTGTGTCATTTTTGTATTCATTTTAACTTAATTAAAATAAAGTGTCCCTATCACCTACAAGTGGCTCCATGGGGTCCCAAAATCGACCCAAAGATGACTATGGTCGAACATGTATCAACCAATAAGATTAGGACACGTTTTAGGGTAATTTAGTATTATTATAATATTATTTTTTAACCCTTATTTATCGGATTTACCCTTAACCATGGTAAATAAAATATTTACCGCAATAATTATTCAAAATTTGTAAAAATAAATGTTACCTATTTACACAATTTGAACATCCTGATTCCAAATATGGAATAAATTTTTCCAAATTCAAAACACAGAATTGGCAGAAATTAATTTAAAATTAATTCCCATTGTTAAAACAAAAAGCGTGTTTTTAAGAGATAATAACTATCAAAATATTGGCACTTGTTTATGTTCGGTTTAATTGTAAAATTATGTCCACTGACCAACATTATATTAAATGGTAAAAATATATTATAAAAATACTTTAAAACCACTCAAATTCATAAATTATCACTATTAATTATTTTGATTAAAAAAAGTTGTTTTTAATTAAAATTTAGTAATTGTCACTATTCATCAAAATATTAAATTTATCCAAAAAGTACCAAAATTTCACCTTAGGCTAAATTAGATACTCCAAATCCAAAATTGAATTCCATTTTGAAATATAAAATATATATAATTTCAAAAAGTAGGTATTACTATTCATAACGGCTAGTTTGATTGGTTATGGTGTGTTAGAACTCGGTGTTGCGTACAACACACTCTATCACATTATTCAAAGTGAAGCATACCGTAGAAGCTTGGGGTGGTACACCAGAAAAACAGCCCACCATTTAAATCATATATCTCATACCACAAATTATTTTGGGCTGATATTTTACAAGATATTAGAGGACATTCAGGGATTCATTTATGTATTCTATCGACCACTCCAATTCTGCTTTATAGAAGGTTATTTCAGTGCTTCTGTTCGGTGGATGTAATCTGGCTACCACATCGAGGCAAGAGTTGAAAGGTCTCCTCTAAATTAAATGTACACCCACCTAGGTACACAAAAATTAATTAAATAAAGTGGAATTTATGTTGGATCGACCCAAGGTCTCCTAAATGGCTATTTAAGGTAGTAGCAATGGAGGATTTAGGGATCTTTTGAGTTTTACATTCATTGAAATGTTGTTATGCCAAATTATCTTTGTAACATTCTTCTTTTGAATGTAAGTTGTTTGAATCACCTTAGCTTCCAATAAAAGTTCTTATTCTTCTATTTTTTTCATCATCTTATTTTCACATTGATTCTGTTTCCCCAAGGTGTGATCTTAGTCAATATAGTACTTGTGAATTTATTCACACAGTGGTGGAGTGACTGTTTCATTGTTTTATATTTCTTCTTCAATCCCTCTTATTTTAGTAGACTTCCCGCTTTCATTTATTGAATACCATAATTGGAGGGATAACCCCTTTTGGATTCATAATTGGGATTTGAATGTGGTTTATTGGATGTTATTTAATGTGCATAAATTGATAATAATTTCATTATTTTATTATTTGTATTTGATGATTTATTTTCATTTTCGTCTTCGCCAGCATTAACAATGACACATTTCGAGTGTTAGTGCGATCCAATATGTGACACCCGAGACTTTTATGTTATATCATCAAAGAAATATTTTTCTACACACAACATTAGCTTGGCTTGCTTTACACGCAACTACGGCCTTCCTCGATAGCTTGCGTCGTACGCAATACCGAGTTTCACTAAACAAAGATATACTATTAAAGAATTATTAAAACTAGATGTTATGAATAATAATAACCAATTTTTGGAATTTTGTAAATTTTATTTTTCAAAATGGACTTCATTTTTTGACTCGGAATATCTAAATTAGCCTAGGGTGAAATTTTGGTGTTTTCTGAAAACTTTAAAATTTTGATGAATAGTAAAACTACTAAGTGGCTATTAAAAAAACTGAATTTTTCATAAAACATAATTTTACCGCTTCTGTGAATGGAATTTCAAAAATCCGAGAGACACGGTTAATATCAAGGACTAAAATGTGGTTCAATGAGATGAAAATAATTTTTGGTGAATAGCAACTTTTTACTTTTTTTTACCACAGTTAGAAGTAAATAGGGTAATTAAGGGTAATAATGATATTATTATTACCCTAACACATCTCATAATTCTATTGGACAAGTGAAATTCTACCAAAAACAACCTTAGTAATAAAATATGACCATTTAGGACCACTTGGATTAGATTAGTACATTTATTATTAATTTATTTAAAGAAGGGTTAAAATAGTTAAAATCAAAGTTTAATAAGTAAATCATTTTTAATATGGTGTTATACATAAGATAAATTCGACTATAAATATTAATTAGAAATATAAAACTATTTCCAACATAATGATATTTTATTTGTAATTTTTATACTTTAAATAATTTAATTTGATTATGACACAATGATGATGCATTAATTACCATAATAGTGAAATATTATAATAATTGATATTATAAATACCTAAATAAGTATAATTTGAGACTTTTTATGAATTAAACTATTTTTCTAGGTTAATATTACATGTTAGAATTAATTTAATTAACTTTGGTCGAAGTAATAATTATGTTATGAGTTTCAAAAAAATCAACTATTTAATAGTGTCAAAATTGACATAAAATAGTTTTTTAAAAAAATATTATATTAATAATTGTTATTTTATTCCTAAAAATCTAAGGATCGGACAAATGACTTAGATAAAGTTATATATATTAATAAAACTCAACTTGGGGGGTCTCTTGGATGTATATGGTAAGTTTATTAACTGTATAATATAAAAATAAAAAGTGACATGGTAAATGTCAATCTAATTAACTAAGAGAAAAAGCTAAAAGATAAGGTTAATATAATGACCTAAACATGCCTAAATTCTATTGTATGATAGGATTTCGACCCATACCCACCTTATATTATAAATAACTCAATTTTGAGCTATTTAAAACCGAAATTGACTTTATAATAAAATAATATTTGTAGTTATTCCAAAGGTGCCCCTCTCCTCCCTTATAAAAGGGCACCTCCTCCCTCTCTTCCTCACACCACTTTGAGCCTTCAATCTCGGCCAAACCCTGCCAATTTCTCCTCTACACATCCCTAGAGACATCCTAGAGGTCATTTTCTTCTTCAAAGACCAATTTTAGTGCCATAAAAGAAGGTCTCAAATAAGCACTTCAAAGAAGAGGTAATGTCTGTTACCGATTCTTTCATCTTTATTTCTTCTTCCACTTCTTCTTCTTTAGTTGTATCATTATGAAGTAATGAAATAAGTATCACTAATATACTTATATGTTCTTATAAGTATGAAAAAACCCTATTTCACCATCTATCCATCCGACGGAAAAAGAAATTACCGCGCGTGCGTACGTACGGAATACCGTCTCCACGCCGTGGTGTAACCTATTTTCCACCACCACCTTACTTGGATAGGTATAATGGTGTAAATAATGACTATATATGACTATTATAAAGTGATACTGATTCTGAAATAGTATACATACACTCCTATACAATTCCACGATCATAGGAACGATACCATCACTCGTGTTTACGTACGGAATACCGTCTCCACGATGTGATGCTACTCGTTCTACATGATCTTCATTTCATAATGATTATATAAATGAATTGAATGAATGAATAAGATATATATTACACTAATACCATTCTGGAAATTAGGTATCTACAACCTAAATAGAAGAATAATAATTTATTCGACAAACACGCATAAGAACAAAAAGTAATAAACACCCGAATAACAAGTAGTAAGGAAATATTACTACTAAGAAGCTAAGAATATGACCATATATGATATCATAAAAAATTTTATGGTTCTTTAATAAGTCAATAAAATTATTTAAATCATTATACAGGAGGTTCGGACACGTACAAAGCATATCGGACCTAAGGTAAGGGAAATATCACAATCTCATTTTTATCCAAGATTGTTTATACATTAGTATTTACTGGGGTGTATTTTGTCATCCACATCCATGTTTCTTCAATATGTAATATTATTTACATCCACCTACAATTGTTTAAATCCAATTTTACCCTTTGGTGAGTTTTTAGTAAAGGATATGAAAGGAATCTTTTGTCGTTTTTCATACGAGGTACTTTTTGACTTTTTCGACAAAAGTACAAAGAATGTTTTTTAACTTATACAACATGAATGGATTTTTAAAACATTATATCCAAGAAGCTTCCTTTACAAGTTTCCATGTTTATTTTTAATCAACTTCTTTTAGTTTAAAATTTTATGACACGTTAAGAAAGGAAAAATATTTTTCAAGTAGAAAGGATATTTTCCTCAAGAATGGAGTTCAAGAGTTTTATCAAAATTATTTTCCATATAAGATAATATAGGGTTATGATTATATCCCTATAATTAAATTGTTTTGATTATGTTGTGATGGAATTGTTTTTTATGAATTCATTTATCTAATATGAATTGTTTTATGATGTCACGATGTTTAATAATTCCATTTTTATTACATGGGTTATGCAATGATGTATGATTTATGATTTTTGTGGCACACATAAGAATGGTTTCATTATGAGATGGGTGGGACCTATATCTCCCTAAAATACATTGGGTAAAGATTTTCTATCTCATGATATAGACATGGCTGGAATGGTAGGTTATACCGGTTCAGTGAAACAGGACTGAAACGAGGAGTGAACTTGGTTCAGAAATGGACTTTGTCCACTAAGATAGTCTTGGCAATGAGTCTTGACTAACAAAAAATGATTCTCTATGATTATGTGTGTATGCCAAAAAGTTTCATGTTTTATGTTATGATTATTGAGATTACATTTCACTTCTATGATTTATCCCATGTTATGATATTATGATCTCTTTTGCAGGTTAAGATTTCCAAAAGTTATGTTCTTATGTATATGATGTGATTGATATTTCTTTTGTTTACCCTTACTAAGCATTTGAGCTCACCCATTTTGTATGTTTTATTTCCCCAGGTCATGAAGAAGGTTATTAAGTAGAATATTCCAAAAAGGGACTCTAGATATGATGAAATAAATTGGAGTCAAAGTAGATTCTTTATGAACCAGTTGTTTATGATTCCCAGTTTCTAAAGACACTATACCTATACGGTCCATTCTTGGTTTTGGTATATGTTGTAATAAGTTTGCTTCAATTCTGAAGTAATAATAATGTATGTAAAGTATGGGTCGTTATAGTTGGTATCAGAGGAAAGGTATAGTCAACCTTTGGAAACTAGGATGTGAAAGCCTTAGTAAGAACCCTAAGGATAAGTCTATGCATAGAACACAATCTTAGTGTTTTAGAAATGGCCATGAATAACCTAGGATACGACCTTATGTGTGAAATTTTTTTCTTGATTATCTGGTTTTCCTATTATAATTATTGTTTCTCACACTATTCTTCTTGGTTTTAGTCAATGGCTGGAACTCGAAGGAACTGTGTTAATGCGGAATGCGACGGGCAATGCAATGATTGTCCCCCTGAGCAACCAAACGTTATTGGAGCTGGAATGCAAAATCTTGTAGCCATGCTCACACAACTTTCTCAAGCTATGAATCATGCAGGACTTCCAAATGAGAAAAGGAAGGAGCAACATTCTGTTGAATCCTTCATGAGACAATGTCCACCTTCATTCAGTGGGTCTACGAATCCATTAGTTGCTGAACAATGGATTGGTACAAAAGAAAAGATATTTTCAGTTATTCAATGTTCTGAGCATGATAAAGTCATCTTAGCAGTGTATCGTTTGGAAGGTGATGCTGATCAATGGTGGAATCTTATTTAGAATACAAGGAAAAGGGATGAAATTGAGTCTATAAAATGTGACGAGTTCAAGAACACATTTTTCAATAATTACTTCCCTCGTATTCTCCGAACAAAGATGGGGAAAGAGTTTCTTGAACTGAAGTAAAAGGATGATGAATCTGTTGGTACCTATGAAGCAAATTTTACAAGACTTGCAAGGTACACTTCTAGTATTATTATCCAACCTGAGAGTAAGATCGATCGATTTTTTAGTGGCTTAAAACCAAGTCTTCGAAGGGCCTTAGCCATAAGGTACTTCAATAGCTATGAGGAAATCGTTCGATGTTCTCTCAAAGTTGAGATAGAGATTGGAGTAACCCATCAGTTATATGGATTTGATAAGAAGAGGAAAATGGAATTCAAAGGAAAATCTAAAGAGCACACTGAAAAGAAGATGAGCTTTCCCTTATGCTCAATGTGTGGAAAGAAACATGGAGGGAGTTGTCTTAAAGGGACAATTAAATGTTTCAAATGTGGAAAGGAAGGTCATCGGGCATTTGAGTGCCGCAATGATGGGAAGAAGATGTCTAATGATGGAAACAAAGGACAAGATGCATAGAATGAACCTACTACACTTCAATGTTTCAAGTGCAAGGAGATGGGGAATTATGGTAATCAATGCCCAAATCCAAGGGTTGATGATGATGGTCAATGTCAACAAACTCTTAAGGCTAAAGACAAAGGAAAGTCACATGAAATTTCTATCAGCGATGTGGAGTACGATAATGATGTGGTGAAAGGTACACTTACCATCCACTCTAAAGTAGCAAATGTTTTATTTGATTCTGGATCCACCCACTCCTTTATTTCTGGAAAATTTTCTAAGGATATCACTGTATTATCTCAACAGTTAGATGTTGAGTTAGCTGTGACAACCCCTAATGGCACAACAGTCGCATCAAAAGTTTATAATTCTTCTCCGATTGAAGTTTGTGGGAAAGTGCTTCCTACAAATCTTGTGATCCTTCCTATAGTGGAATTTGATGTTATTCTTGGCATGGATTGGCTTTCTCTGCATGGATCTCATATCAATTGCCAAAGAATGGAAGTCACATTTCATATTCCAGATCAATCTACGATCGTCTATCGATGCAAGGATGAACATAACCTTCCAGTAGAAATTCCTTCCAACTTATGGTCTTGATTCTACTAAATGAAGGTTATTTATCTCAAATGGTTGGTGAGAAACTCACAGTTAAGAATATGCCCATTGTACGGGAGTTTGATGATGTCTTTCAGGAGGAATTATCGGGTCTTCCACCAAATCGTGAAGTTGAGTTTTCAATAGAACTCGTACCGGGTGCTTTGCCTATTTCAAAGACACCTTATAGAATGGACCCAATTGAGTTGCAGGAATTGAAGAAGCAACTCCAAGAGAATCTTGATAATGGATTCATACTCCCTAGTGTGTCACCTTGGGGAGCACCTGTTCTATTTGTTACGAAGAAATATGGATCAATGAGACTCTGCATTGATTATTGAGAACTTAACAAGATCACTATCAAGAACAAATATCCTCTCCCGCGCATTGATGACCTATTTGACCAACTACGCGGAGCTCAATACTTTTCCAAGATTGATCTTCCTTCGGGATATCATCAATTAAGGGTCAAAAGGGAGGATATACCAAAGACGGATTTCCGTACAAGGTACAGACATTATGAATTTATAGTGATGACATTTGGTCTTACTAATGCCCCTACCATCTTCATGGATCTAATGAATAGACTCTTTAGAGACTATCTTGATCAGTTTGTGGTAGTATTTATAGATGATATTATTGTCTATTCAAAGAGTAAGGAAGAACATGATGATCACTTGAGAATTATATTGAAGACCCTAAGAAAGGAGAAGCTTTATGCCAAATTTACCAAGTGTGAATTTTGGCTTCAAAAAGTTACATTTTTGGGTCACATAATCTCAAAAGAGGGGATATCTCTGGATCCAGCAAAAACAGAGGTTATGGAAAGATGGTCGAGACCAACAACAGTAACCGAGATCCGAAGTTTTCTTGGTTTGGCTGGATATTATCGACGTTTTGTGAATGATTTTTCACGATTATCTAATCCACTCACCAAGTTGACTCGGAAAGGAGTTATGTTTGTTTGGACGGAGGAATGTGAAGAGAATTTCAAGGAGTTGAAAAGAAGGTTATCCAGTGCACCTGTGCTCACACTGCCATATAGTGGAGAAAGATTTGTGATCTACAGTGATGCATACAAGAAGGGATTGTGGTGTGTTCTTATGCAAAATGATATGGTGATAGCGTATGCCTCACGACAGTTGAAAATCCATGAGAAAAATTACCCAACACATGATTTGAAGTTAGCTTCGGTAATCTTTGCATTAAAGATTAGGAGGCATTACCTTTATTGTGAAAGGTGTGATATTTGTACTGATCATAAAATTTTAAAGTATATTTTCACAGAAAAGGAGCTGAATATACGCCAAAGAAGATGGTTGGAGCTGATTAAGGATTATGACTGCTCAATTCATTACCACCCTGGGAAAGCAAACAAGGTGGCAGATGCATTAAGTCGACAAGACCATGCTAGTTTTTCCATGATGAGGATCACAAAAGATCCAATATTTATGGATTTACAAAGGATGGATCTTTTAATTATAATGAAAGGGGAAAAATCATATCTTTCTCAAATGAATGTTCAACCATCTATACATGTGAAGATTAAAGAGGCACTGAAAGAAGATGTTGAGTTACAAAAGAAGGTGAGAAATGTTCCTGAATTCAACCTTGATTGTGATGGGATAATAATGTTCAGGAATCGGGTTTGTGTTCCTCCCATCCCCGAATTAAAGAAGGAGCTGCTGGATGAGGTTCATAGTTCTTCATTCTCTATACATCCTGGAAGCACAAAGATGTATAGGGTCCTGAAAGAGTACTTCTGGTGGGATGGCACGAAAAGAGATGTTGTTGAATATGTCTCTCGATGCTTAGTTTTTCAGTAAGTTAAAGCTGAGAGACAGAAGTCTAAGGGGATGTTACAACCACTACCCATACCCGAATGGAAATGGGAAAACATCACTATGGACATTGTCACAGGACTTCCTAAAACATCCAAAGGAAATAATGCTATCTGGGTCATAGTTGATCGTCTTACAAAGTATTCACACTTCATTGCTATTAGATAGGATTTCTCTCTGGATCAGCATGCCAGGATATATGTAAAAGAACTGGTAAGATTGCATGGAGTACCACTTTATATTATATCTGATCGGGATCTGAGATTTACCTCGAAGTTATGGTGGTGTCTTCAGTATACTCTGGATACAGAGTTGAGTTTCAGCACTGCTTATCATCCTCAGACAGATGGTCAGTCTGAGAGAAAAATTCAAACTCTAGAAGATATGTTGAGAGCTTGCTCTATGGATATCAAAGGTGGTTGGGATCAACACCTACCTTTGGTGGAATTTTCTTATAATAATAGCTTTCACTCCAGTATTCAGATGGATCCTTATGAATCTCTCTATAGAATGAAATGTAGGACTCCAACTTGCTGGGATGATGTTGGGGAAAGAAATCTATTATGACCTGATCTCGTTGATGAAATGGTAGAAAAGGTCAGATCTATTCAACAACATATAAGAGCAGCTCAGAGTCGATAGAAAAGTTATTCCGACAACCGAAGAAAAGACCTAGAGTTTGAAGTGGGTGGTAAAGTGTTCTTACGAATATCTCCCTGGAAGAGGGTTATGAGATTTGGAAAGAAGTGGAAGTTGAGCCCTAGATATATCGGTCCCTTCAAAATACTGGATCGTGTTGGGAAGGTAGCTTACCGATTGGCGCTTCCACCTAATCTCTCTCAAGTTCACGATGTGTTCCATGTATCTCTCCTGAGAAAGTACATACCTGATCCTTAACATGAACTTAGCTCAGAAGTTGTACCGCTGGAGCAAGATCATTCTTATGAAGAACAACTAATAGAGATTATGGATCGTAGCGAAAAAGTCCTACGAAACAAGACAACTCGATTGGTGAAAGTTTTATGGAGGAACCACCAATTAGAAGAAGCCACATGGGAGCTTGAGGATATGATGAGGGAGAGGTGTCCTCATCTGTTTGTTACAAAGTGACGAATTTCGAGGGAGAAATTCATTTTAAGGGGGGTAGAATGTAACACCTGAGACATTTATGTTATATCATCAAAGGAATCTTTTTCTACACACAACACTAGCTTGGCTTGCTTTTCACGCAACCGTGGCCTTCCTCGATAGCTTGCGTCATACGCAATACCGAGTTTCACTAAACAACGATATACTATTAAAAAATTATTAAAACTAGCCATTATGAATAGTAATAACCACTTTTTGAAATTTTGTAAATTTTATTTTTCAAAATAGACTTCATTTTCGGACTCGGAATATTGAAATTAGCCTAGGGTGAAATTTTGGTAATTTTCTTGAAAACTTTCAATTTTTGATGAATAGTAAAACTACTATGTGGCTGTTAAAAAAACTGAATTTTTCATAAAACATAATTTTACCGCTTCTGTGAGTGGAATTTAGATAATCCTAGAGACATGGTTAATATCAAGGTCTAAAATGTGGTTCAATGAGATGAAAATAATTTTTGGTGAATAGTAACTTTTTACTTTTTTTTACCACGGTTAAAAGTAAATAGAGTAATTAAGGGTAATAATGATAATATTATTACCCTAACACATCTCCTAATTCTATTAGACAAGTGTAATTCGACCAAATACAACCGTTGGAATAAAATATGACCATTTAGGCCCACTTGGATTAGATTAGGACATTTATTATTAATTTATTTAAAGAAGGGTTAAAATAGTTAAAATCAAAGTTTAATAAGTAAATCATTTTTAATATGGGGTTATACATAAGCTAAATTCTACTATAAATATTCATTAGAAATCTAAAAAGATTTCCTACATAATGATATTTTATTTGTAATTTTTATACTATAAATAATTTAATTTATTTATGACACAATGATGATGCAGTAATTACCATAATAGTGTAAAATTAGAATAATTGATATTATAAATACCTAAATAAGTATAATTTGAGACTTTTTATGAATTAAAATAATTTTCTAGGTTAATATGACATGTTTGGATTAATGTAATTAACTTTTTTCGAAGTAATCATTATGTTATGAGTTTCAAAAAAATAAACTATTGAATAGTGTCAAAATTGACATAAAAACGTTTTTAAAAAAAATATTATATTATTAATTTTTATTTTATTACTAAAAATCTAAGGATCGTCCAATTTACTTAGATAAGGTTATATATATTAATAAAGTACAACTTGGGGGTCGCTTGGATGTATATGGTAAGTTTAGTAACTATATAATATAAAAATACAAAGTGACACGGTAAATGTCAATCTAATTAACAAAGAGTTAAAACTAAAAGATAAGGTTAATATAATGACCTAAACTTGTCTAAATTCTATTGGATGATAGGATTTAGACCCATACCCACCTTATCTTCGAAATAACTCAATTTGGAGCTATTTAAAACCGAACTTGACTTTATAATAAAATAATATTTTTAGTTATTCCAAAGGTGCCCCTCTCCTCCCTTATAAAAGGGCACCTCCTCCCTCTCTTCCTCACACCACTTTGAGCCTTCACGATCAGAAAACCCCTGCCACATTCTCCTCTACACTTCCCTAGAGACATCCTGGAGGTCCTGGTCTTCTTCAAAGACCAATTTTAGTGCCTTAAAAGAAGGTCTCAAAGAATCACTTCAAAGAAGAGGTAATGTCCGTTACCGTTTCTTTCATCTTTATTTCATCATCCACTTCTTCTTATTTAGTTGTTTCATTATAAAGTAATAACATCAGTATCACTAATATACTGATATGTTATTATAAGTATCAAACAACCCTATTTCACCATCTATCCATCCTACGGAAAAAGAAATTACCGCGCATGCGTACGTACGGAATACCGTCTCCACGCCGTGGTGTAATCTATTTTCCACAACCACCATACTTGGATGGGTATAAATGGGTAAATAATGACTATATATGACTATTATAAAGTGATAATGATTCTGAAATAGTATACATACACTCCAAAACAATTCCATGATCATAGGAAAAATATCATCCCTCGTGCGTGCGTACGGAATACCGTCTCCATGATGTGATGGGACTCGTTCTACATGATCTTCATTTCATAATGATTATATAAATGAATTGAATGAATTAATATGATATATATTACACTAATAAAATTCTGTAAATGAGGTATCTACAACCTAAAGAAAAGAATAATTATTTATTCGACAAACACACATAAGAACTAAAAGTAATAAACACCCGAATTACAAGTAGTAATGAAATATTACTACTAAGAAGCTAAGAATATGACCATATATGATATCATAAAAATAAGTATGATTCTATGATAAGTCAATAACATTATTTAAATAATTATACAGGAGGTTCGGACACGTACAAATCATATCGGACCTAAGGTAAGGGAAATATCACAATCTCATTTTTATCCGAGATTGTTTATACCTTAGTATTTTCTGGGGTGTATTTTATCATCCACATCCATGTTTCCTCAATATGTAATATTATTTCCATCCACCTAAAATTGTTTAAATCTAATTTTACCCATCGGTGAGTTTTTAGTAAAGGATATGAAAGGAATCTTTTGTCGTTTTTCGTACGAGGTACTTTTTTACTTTTTCGACAAAAGTACGAAGAATGTTTTTTTAACTTATACGGCATGAATGGATTTTTAAAACATTATTTCCAAGAAGCTTCCTTGACAAGTTTCCAAGTTTATTTTTAATAAACTTCTTTTAGTTTAAAATTGTATAACATGTTATAAAAGGAAAAATGTTTTTGAAGTATAAAGGATATTTTCCTCAAGAATGAAGTTCAAGTGTTTTATCTAAATTATTTTCCATCTAAGATAATATAGGGTTCTGATTCTATCCCTATCCTTACATTGTATTGATTATGTTGTGATGGAATTATTATTTATGAATTAATTTATCTTATATGAATTGTTTTATAATGTCACGATGGTTAATAATTCCATTTTTATTACATGGGTTATGCAATGATGTATGCTTTATGATTTTTGTGGCACACATAAGAATGGTTTCATTATGATATGGGTGGGACCTATATCTCCCTCCAATGAATTGGGTAATGATTTTATATCTCATGAGATAGACATGGCTGGAATGGTAGGTTATAAAGGTTCAGTGAAACAGGACTGAAACGTGGAGTGAACTCGGTTCAGAAATGGACTTTGTCCACTACGATAGTCTTGGAAATGAGTCTTGACTAAGAAGAAATGATTCTCTATGATTATGTGTGTATGAAAAAAAGTTTCATGTTTTATGTTATGATTATTGGGATTACATTTCAATTCTATGGTTTATCCCATGTTATGATATCATGATCTCTTTTACTGGTTAAGATTTCCAAAAGATATGTTCTTATGTATATAATGTGATTGATATATCTTTTGTTTACCCTTACTGAGCATTTGATCTCACCCCTTTTGTATGTTTTATTTCCCCAGGTCAGGAAGAAGGTTAATAAGTAGAATATTCCAAAAAGGGACTCTAGATATGATGAAATAAATGGGAGGCAAAGTAGATGCTTTATGAACCAGTTGTTTATGTTTCCCAGTTTATAAAGACACTATAACTATATGGTCCTTTCTTGGTTTTGTTATATGTTGTAATATGTGTGCTTCAATTCTGAAGTAATAACAATGTATGTAAAGTATGGGTCGTTATACAATTCCTTGGAGTGATAATTAAATTGATCCTACAGGTGAATTAGTGATTAGATTTGGAATAGTGTATGGATTAAATTTGTGAATTATGTGGAGGAATTATATCATTTTGTGGATGCATCAGGAATTAGGGAAATGAAACGTTATAATAAAATAAATACATTCTATCTAACCCTAATAACAACTTAGGATCAACTCATCTCCATTAATTGTTTTTGACGAAGTAATTATATGTTTTTTTCCTTAAATTAAATTAATAGTTATTCAAATCAAATCAATCCAAATAGTTGGCCACTGCACAGCCAAATCCTTCCAAAATATGAGTGTCTCTTGGTTTCTTCTTCGGTCTCTGTAGATTCGACCCCTACCTGTACTACAAAAACCGCATACATGTAGGTTAAAGATTGGAAAAACCAAAATTTGAAACCGTTTTCGAGGAACAAAGTAATTAATCTAGACACAAATATTCTTTTCTCACCCCACATTCTCTATTCTCACCCCTAACTCTCTTGTCTTTACCCCTTTTTGTTTGTGTGTATCATGAGAATCTATAATCTACCTTTCTATCTTCTATAGTGGAGTATCTTCCAAATTATCATTTATCAAACTCATGCTATAATTAAATGGAAAATGAATATTGGGATGCCCCTAATTTAGAAAATTTCTTTTATCAACCCTTGATTAATTACCACACACTCAATGAGATGTACAATCAATGGGATGATGATTTTTTAAAGGATCCATTTCCAGCCCTCTCGAGGATGATTTAAGAGATGAAACTTAATGAAGATCATGATTTATCAACTCCTATCCAACCTAATACTAAAAAATCCTTGAAAAATTGTGTAATCAATTGTAGATAGTGAGTTCCGATGTATCATCATTGAGATTATAATTACAATGCATTAATACTTGTGAGGAACTCATCCATACACAAACAGTACCTTCCGAAACCTTATTTGGACTGTCTAGTTTCCCACAAAACACTCATGAATTTATTGAAGAAACAACCCTTGGATTTGGTGTTGGGTAAGTGAATAAAGAAACTGTTGAGGGGTCTTTAAATCAGGAGGAAATTGATTTTTCTAATTCAAAAGATAATAACTCGATATCATGGATTGAGTTTCCTGAAAGTGCCTCCATTTGTGAATTTTTAGGACCACCGATCACTTAAAAATTTGGATAAATCCAAAAAATATATCCCATTCCTACTCCTAGAATTAAAATCGACACTTTTGGGGATGAATCATACTTTTATAAGGAACCAATACATTCTAGTGTCTTTGGAGAAGAAACTGATTTTCATTAAAATTTCCATTCTTCTTTAGGAAATTTCAATCACGATGAACTCAAAATCTTTATCCTTCCTTCCCCACTAGAGTATCCCAACATTTATCATTAACTAGAGCTTGGTTTTTCATTCATTAATCTCATGAAACCAATAAAGGGGGGTTGATCATTGATTTATTAGGATATAATAGAGAAGAAAAAGATCAACCATTTTTTATACTCCTTGCATTTTCCCATTCATTTTAGAAAATAGGATTTTTCATGAATCAAATTCAAAATTAAAGATCCCAGTTATTAAAAAGGTATTTTCTAGTTTATTTTTTGTTGAATCCCCTGTTTCAATCTTCAAGGGATGTGTCCTAAAGGTATGAGAGGCCATGGGGGTGTTCCGGGGGCTCGGGGCGTGAAAGGAAGAAAATCATGGAACGAGAAGCCCGGGCACACGACCTATGCATGGCCTGGAAAACCGTGCAGCCTACCAAGGTAAAACCATGCAGCCCCTCTTCCTCTGGATAGTATCATTCACACTCTTTTATTATGGTTTTCCAAAACATGGGGACAAACCGTGCGACCACTTAAAGTTGGGAAAGATTACTAAATTGCCTCTCCAGTCTTTTAAACCCCAACTCGGGATTTTCCGCTCCACTATTTCCTCTCAACCCTAGGACGAACATGGGTGACCCAAGCTTCCCAAGGGTGGTTCTCCTTCGATTCTATGGAATTCATGGTGCCGTTGGTTGGGGATCGAAGCTCCGGGTAAGGCTAATCTCATCCTTAGTTCTCTTTTTGGTTTAGGGATTGTATCTTCTATTCCCCTTCTTCTGAATCTCTTAAACCCTATCTTTTTGGTGACTTTTTGGTTGAATCTTCAAGGGTTGGTCTGATCGAGGTCTAAGGACTCAATTGAGAGTGTGTTTAACCGTGAATTAAAGGTAGGTGGTCTACAATGCTATATCCCATGGTAATTTGGGTATTTGTGCATGTTTAGTTGTGTTCTTGTTTTCCGTTGGTTATGTTTTGAATAACCTAGGCATGATTGGTATTAATGATGTTTAAAATGGTAAATTAGAACCCTTAAAATCCCCATTTGATGTGTTGGGATTGACTTGAAAAAATTTAGTTCTATCCATGGGATGTTCCAGCTTTTCCAGGGTTTAGGGATTATTATTAATAAAGTAAACTTGTTTTAATGAATTGTTGTGCACTCGTTAAATTTGTTGGCATGAATGTTTGACTCATGGAAATGATAAACGGGTTAAATGGGTTAATGTGTAAAATGATTAAAGACCATATTGGATATGTTATGGGCCTAGTGGTAAATTATTAGTGTGTTAGGCATAACACATGGGAATTGGGTGAATGGTTATGTGATGTGAAATGTTAATGTGGTAATGGGTTAAGGAATAATGTAAATTCCCATGTGGGATGTTGTGAAGAGTGTTTGCTGAAGTGTAATGGTTTGGATGGTTGATGGTTACTTATATATATAAGAATGTGCACATGGATACATAGAGCGGGGTATGGGATGAGGATATATGACCATGGGTCGAGCTAAGACTGAGGTTCAAAACTCCATCCTAAATTAATAGGATAGGGAAGGGGACTGAGGGTATATTCTCCTAATGGTTTCATCAACCTAGACCGAGGCTTCAACGTGAGTTTATGGTTTCTATGAGGTGGTTAGTCCTAGTGATATAGGATAATATTTTGTTTACCCTATTGCATGACATTGTTGGCCTTAGACCCATGTAACATAATAAGTGTGATTAACCCATGGTAATGTGATGAAATTGTAAGTGTTGATAATTGGTAATAAATGAATGGTAATGGAAGTGGCAATGGATTTGGTTCTGAAATAGTTAGTGGAACCTTAATTAATTACATGGCAATTATCATTCATTTTCCTGTTGCATTCACTACCTGTCTATACTGGATATTTTGTAGACCCCGTAGGTGGTGGCCTACTGAGTTGTACTCACACCCAGCTCTGGCCGCCATTGGATACCTGAGCAGACATCATGTTTGTAGGTCATAATAAGGGAAATTATCCATTCTATATAGTGAGTGGACATTGGTAGTACATTTTTGAGGATCAGGATATGGAGTTAGGACAACTTTGGGGATTTGGACGCTGACTTTTTTTGGGGGGTTTTCACTCTTGAAATTGTAGTATGACATGGAATATTTATTATTGGAAATGTTTATTATGCATGTTCCTGGCTTATTGGTTATTGTTTCCTGTATTTGGTTTATCTTTTTTGTGGCTTACTCTGATAAAAAGAGGGTATAGTCTCCCCACCTGACTCTATAGACCCTTGCTGCAAGTCAGCAGCCTTTGGCATATAGGAAGGCATGCTTAAGGTCATGTAACGAACCAGATCGGAGCACCAGTTTAGTGGCTTCTTGGACGGGGACATTTCAAAGTGGTATCATAGGGAGTTTTTTCTTCTCCTTCTATGAGGTCTTGTTATTTGGGATTGGTAGCCAAGGGTTAAGATGTGTCGGGCCATGGTAATAAGCTCATGCTTGGGAGTACCATACCCATGTAGGAGGGAAAACCCATGTCACCCAAGGTGGGAATTGTTGTTCTTGGTTTTGTGTTGTTATAGTTGATGTTATTTCACCTTTGGGTGATGCACATGTGGTTTGATGTAACTATTTTATGGTATTTGTCTCGTGGCCTTACCGTCACAAGGATTTTCATTCATGCATCATTTTTAGGCACCTAGGGAGATAGGTGACATGCATTTTGTTAGGAAAACACACGGGGTGGGTGTGTGAGGAAACAAAGTAGGGTGCATCATGAATTTCATGAAACCATGGAATAATGAGAAGAATGAAATGAAACAAGTGGGTAAATGATGTTTAATTAAATAATAGGGTTTGAAACAAATTGGAAAATGGTGTTGAGTTAGTGTATGAAAATGGGTTTTTGTCACTAGTGAATAGATTTTTGATGAAGTCATGCAATTTTTTATGGTATACTTTCTAAATAATGTGATTGGAATTACAGAGAAATGCCGCCATGACCTCTGTTACCAGTTGGGAAATGAGAGGATGATGTTGAGAACACTCTTCCAGTAGAGGAGAAAGAAAATGTGGAAATCTATAAAGGTAGGTAAGAAAAGTTCTGGGAGAACATGTCTCACATTATATAGATGATGTATCGGGACCCAGGACAGGTTGCACTAAGTATGTTTGAGATGAACAGGGAGTTCCAGTTGCAAAAGCCTCCGACCTTCATCGGAGAGGGTGGGCCAGAGGCAGCAGAGTTCTAGTTAGAGATTTTCTAGATGATACTGGACCATCTGGAGACCCCTATTGAAAAGTGAGTGAAGCTGACCGATTATATGTTGCCTGGTAAAGGTAAGTGTTGGTGGGACATTCAGGCCCAAATCGATTAGGCTAGGGGAATGTCGTGGAAGGTTTTTCAGGAGAAGTTTCTCGAGCATTTCTATCTAGAGACATTGATGCAGGAGCGGGCTGTAGAGTTTGTGATCCTGACTCAGTGATCTCTATCGGTGATGGACTATACTAGTCACTTCATTGATTTGAGATGCTTCTTCCTAGTGTTAGCAGGGGATGAGGCAGTAGTGGCAAGGAGTTTGAAGGATGGGTTGAGAAATGAGATCAAGTCTCAAGTAAACATCTTCCATTTTATGAACATTTCAGAGGTAGTAGATCAAGAACTAATCTCAAAAGGAAACGTGAAGGGAGCTTCGGGTAGTGGGCTTGTGGTGCCAGTGGGGCACATGAGCGGTGCAGCTACCAAAGGTCGGAAGCGACACCATGAGATCTCACATCATGGTAGAAGTGTTCAATGTGGCTCGAAGAGATGGTCAACCTCTCAAAGTGGAAATTAGGTGTTCTGCTATATGTGCGGTAGGCCGGGGCATATGCGTGGTTAGTGTCCTCGACAACCAGTTGAGTGTCCTTCAGGTGGTAGGATGTGCCATGTGTAGACGTTATGCAGGAATCCTCAGTAGGTTGGTGTGTATGATGGTGGAAGGTAGGTACCAGATATGGGAAGGGGATCAGTTGCCCCATATCAGGTGGGCAGTTGGATCTCCATGGGCTATACAGGTAGGGGTGGTGGATGTGGGACTCCAGGGCATGATTGCTCATGCTAGAAGGGTAGTGTAGTACAGAGTAATCAGGCTGGAGACTTGGGTTGAGGGGCAGCTCACCATCAGGCATTTCATTTTTTACCAGGTGATGGTGAGGCTGGACCATCAACCGTTTGAGGTAATATCCTTTTACCTTCTAATTTTTCTAATGCATTGTTTGACACAAGTTCCACACACTCTTTTATCTCTACTCAACTTGTGGTAGCACTAGGTTTACCAAGGGAAAGGGTGTGTGAAGTTATGTCAATTGACACTCTGTTGTGGGTACGGTTTGATGTTATTGAGCAGTGCAAGGGATGTTCCTTGGAAGTTTCTGGGCATCATTTTCTGTGGGATTTTTTCATTCTTGAGATGTCAATTTTGACTTAATCTTGGGAATGGATTGGTTGGTGTTTAATCGGATGCACATAGACTGTTATCGTCGTAGAGTATTGTTCGGGTCACTTGAGGGTGACACTTATGTCTACCATGGGAAAAGGGATGTTCGAGACGGTCGTAAAGGATTGATTAGTCAGCAGTTGAGTAGACTCATGGATAAAGTGGCATGTCTCATGATTGATGATGATGAGGGAGGAAAACAATCTAATTTTTCTCTTTTGGTGGATTTGTTTCAGGATGTGTTTCCGGAGGATTTCTCAGGGTTACCACCTGAGAGAGATGTTGAGTTCATGATCGAGATGCTGCTGGGAGTCAAGCCAGCTTCTATTCCGCCATATTGAATGGAACTAGAAGAACTCCAGGAACTAAAGTTACATCTTGAGGAGTTATTGCGTAAGGGGTTTATCCATCCTAGTACGTCTTCTTTATGATCTCCCGTGGGTTTTTCAAAGATGGATGATGGGTCGTTGAGGTTGTGTGTTGAATATTGTAAGTTAAATCAGATGACAGTTAAAAATCGATACCCTCTTCTTAGAATTGATGACCTGTTTGATCAGTTGAGGGGTTCATCAGTGTTTTCTAAGATTGATATGAGGTCAGGTAATAACTAGGTGAGAGTGAGGCCTTCTGACAGACCATGGATAGCTTTTCAGAGTCAATATGGGTTTGTTGAGTTTGTGGTGATTCCTTTCAGCTTAACCAATGCACTGACAGTGTTTATGGATCTGATTAACCGGATCTTTCATCCCAATATATATTGTTTTGTGGTTTTATATGTTGATGATATCTTATTGTATTAAAAAACTCACGACGATCATGCCCAACACCTTGACATCGTGTTGGGTACGCTAAGAGAGCACCGACTATATGACAAGAAATCAAATTGTCAATTCTAGATAGGTGAGGTGCATTTTCTGGGTCACATCATCTTGGAGGCAGGTGTGTTAGTATATCTAGAGAAAGTATAGGAAGTTGTATCTTGGGAAGAGCCATAGAGTTTTTCTAATTTTCAGTGTTTTCTGGGTTTGGCCAGGTATTACAGAAGGTTCATTCAGGATTTCTCTCACTTGGCATTACCACTCTCGAGATTGAACAATAAAGGAATCAGGTACGAGTGGTCTGAGGCTTGTGAGAAAACCATTCAAGAGTTGAAGAAGTGGTTTATGACCGCACCTATCTTGATCTTACCTGAGCCATGTAAGAAGTACATTATGTTTTGTGATGCGTCTGGAGTCAGACATGGGGATGTGTTGATACAGGATGAACGGGTTGTGGCATATTGGTCGAGGCAGCTGAAACCCCATGAGCGGAACTATCGCACCCATGATCTTGAGTCAGTGGAAGTAGTGTACGATTTGAAGTGTTGGAGGAACTATTTGATGGGATAACAGATTACCATGTCTACAGACCTTAAGACTTTAAATTACATCATCATACCGCGGGATCTGAATCTTTTGCAGTGAAGATGGGTTGAATATCTTCAGTCATTTGACTTTGAGTTGGTTTACATTCCAGGAAATGGAAAAAGTGTTTCTAATGCTCTGATCAGGAAGGTTAAGAATCAGGTGGTTCTAGAATCCAGTACCGAGTGGAAGGTGATGAATTTTTTTGTAGAGATGCACCTGGAGGTGCAGGAGGAGAATGGTCAGGTCACTCTTTCTTCTTTAACAATGGATTCAATGCTTGTGAGTCGAGTTAAGGAAGGTCAGCTTGAGGACATAGATTCTTGTTGGGATGTCTGTTTGGATGAAGATGTTTGTGTACGTGATCAAGTGGTTGCGCCAGAGTGTACATGGGAATAATTGATGTGTGAGTCCCATGAATCAAAGTGGGAAGTGTATCCTGGTTTGACAAAGATATACCATGATCTCCTAAGATTGTTTTGGTGACCTGGAATAAATAAGGACATTCTGGGTTTTGTGGCACGGTGCCTTACCTGTCAGTAGGTGAAGGCCAAGCATCATCTCTTAGGTGGTTTGTTGCATCCATTTCCCATTTCAGAATAGAAGTGGGATGATGTAAACATGGATTTTGTTGTGGGTCTTTCGAGGATGATGCAGAAGAATGATGAAACCTAGGTGGTTGTGGATCAGTTAACGAAAGTGGATAATTTCTTATCGATTCATGAGACCCTTATAGTCGACCAGTTGGGTGAGCTGTATGTTCGAGAAATAGTGTAGTTTCTTGGGGTGCCGTGAAACATAGATTCAGAATGAGATCTGCATTACACATCGTGTTTCTGGCAATGTTTGTAGAAGGCGCATGGTACAAAGGTGTTTTTCAATACGTCTTTCCACCCATAGATGGACGGGCAGTCGGAACATATGATCCAAGTGTTGAAAGACATGTTAAGAGCTTGTGTCTTGGATTTTTGTGGTTCTTTGGAGAGTCACCTATCGTTAGTTGATTATGCCTACAAAAATAGTTTTTAGGCTACGATTCAAATGGAAATATTTGAGGAGCATTGTGGGAGACCATGTAGTTCTCCATTGTGTTGGCTAGAGGCTGGTGAATCAAAGTTGTTGGGCCCAAGTCTCATGCAGGAGACTTCTGAGAGAGTTAAGTTGATCAGGAAGTGGATGGCTATGGCTCAGAGTAGGCAGAAGTTGTATGCAGATTGGAGGCATAGACATCTTGAGTTTGGGGCGGGGATAAAGTGTTCTTTCACATGTCGCCAAGGTTGGGTCGCTATCGGATTCGAAAGCAGGTAATGTAGGCACCCAGGTATGTGGGACCTTTGGAAATTGTGTAGAGGATCAGACAAGTGGTTTACCAGTTGGCTCTTCAACATCGATATGTTGAAATGAATGAAGTGTTTCATTTTTCCCAGATTCAACAGTATCATCCTGAACCATATCATGTGGTTGATGTTGAGGATGTGGAGCTTGAGGCTGATGTGTCCTTTGAGGAGCATGCAGTTCGTGTGGTGGATCGTAGTGAATAGATCTTGTAGGTCAAGGTTGTTCCATTAGTGTGAGTACTATGGAAGCATGGGAAATTTCCAAAAGAAACGTGGGAGTTGGAATCAGATATGCGGGCTCCGTGGCCCGAACTCTTCTCGTCGGTGGATCAATGAAGTTTGGAACCTCGTCTTGAGGACGAGCCATTATAAGGTGGGGAAGTTGTAAGATACCAGTATTTAAAAAGGTATGTTTTTGTTGAGGTTTGGTTGAATCCATTGTTTTGGGGTTCAAGGGATGTGTCCTGATGGTATTAGAGGCCTTGGGGGTGTTCCGGGGGCCCAGGGCACGAAAGGAAGGAAATATGGGCAAGAGAAGACCGGGCGCACAACCTGCGCACGGCCAGGAAAACCGTGCGGCCTACCTAGGTAAAACCATGCGACCCCTCCTTTTATGGATAGTAGCATGCGCACGATTTGTGCAGGGTTTTCCAAACCGTATGGAAAAACCGTGCAACCACTTACAAAATTGCAACTCTGAGCTTTTAAACACTAACTTGGGATTTTCCTCTCCACTCCTCCCTATCAACCCAAGGACAAACATGGCTGACCCAACCTTCACATGGGTGGTTCTCCTTTGATTCTAAGGTAATTTCTGGTCCATTAGTTAGGGATTGAAGCTCTGGGTAAGGCTAATCTCATCCTTGGTTCTCTTTTTGGTTTAGGGTTTTTATATTCTCTCCCCCTTCTTTGAAAGCTCTAAAACCATATCTTTTGGGTGAGTTTTAAGTTGAAGCTCTAATGGTTGGTCAGATCAAGGTCTAAGGACTTGATTGAGAGTGCTTTCAGCCGCGGAATCATGTTAGGTGGTCTACAAAGCTATATCCCAGGGTTATTTGGGTATTTGTCCATGTTAATTTCTATTCTTGTTTTCCATTGCATATGTTTTGAATAACCTAGGAATGTTTGGTAATAATGGTGTTTAAAATGGTAAATGGGAGCCCTCACAATCCCCGTGGGATGTGTTGGGATTGATTTGACTAATTTAGTGCCATCCATGGGATGTTCCGGCATTTCCAGGGTTTAGGGATTGTTATTAAACATGTGACCATGTTTTAATGAATTTTCGAGCCCTTGATAAATAAGTTTTCATGAATGGTTGTCTCATAGGAATGATAAATGGGTTAAATGGGTTAATGTGTAAAATGATTAAAGAACCAAATGGTTAGGTTATTTTTCTAGTGCTAAATGCTTAGTGAGTTAGGCATAACACATGGGTATTCGGTGAATGGTTAAGTGATGTGAAATGGAAATGTTTTAATGGGTTAATGGATAATGTGAATTCCTATGTGGGTTGTTGTCAATAGTGTTTTCTGAAGGGAAATGGTTTGGATGGTTGATGGTGACTTATATATAATCATGTGAAAATGTCTTCATAGAGTGGACTATTACATGAGGATCTATGACCACAGGTCTAGATAAGATTGAGGTTCTAAACTCCACCCTAAATGAACGAGTTTGAAAAGGGGAATGAGGGTCTAATCTACTAATGGTTGCATCCACCCGGACTAAGGCTTCGAGGTGAGGTTAGGGTTTCTATGAGGTGGTTAGTCCTAGTGAGACAGGATAACATTGTGTTTATAATCTTGCATGTGATTGTTTTCCTTAGAACCATGTAACATAATGAGTATTATTAACCCATGGAAATTTGATGAAATGGTATGTGATGATAATTGGTAATATATGAATGGTAATGGAAGTGGAAATGGATTTGGTTCTGAACTGGTTAGTGGCACCGTAATTAATTACATGGAAATTATTATTAATTTTCTTGTTGCATTCACTACCTGTTTATACTGGATATTTTGTAGACACTGATGGTGGTGGCCTACTGAGTTGTACTCACACTCTGCTCGGGCCGTCGTAGGGTACCCGAGGAGACTTCATGTTTGCAAGTCAGGAGAAGTTAAAAGTTCCTTTCTAGATAGTGAGTGGTCATGGGTAGAACTTAGTGGAGGATCTGGACATGGACTGGGGACCATTTTGGGGAACTTTCTATTGACTTTATTTTGGTTTTTGTTCACTCTTGAACTTGTTTTATGACATGCCATATTTACTATTGGAAATGATTATTATACATGTTCCTTGTTTATTGGTTATTGTTTCTGATGTTTGGTTTATTTCTATTGTGGATTACTCTGATAAAAAGGGGGTATAGTCTCCCCACATGAGTCTCTATACCACCGCTGCTAGTCGGCATCCCTTGGCGTATGAGGAGGCACACTTAAGGTCATGTAACAACCCAGATTGGAGCACCGGTTTAGTGGCATCTGGGCTGGAGAAGTTACAAAAAACCATATTACCAACCACAATGGAGACACATTCTCAATCATGTTTAGGTGTTGAAAGATAAGGTCATTAAAATTTTTAATGTTTTAATTGGATAATTTGGTGGGTTCAAGTCGAGCTAAATACTTTAAATTAAGCTTTTCACAGGTGGAAACCCATGTTTTTCATGTTTCAAATGATTGTGAATTAATTTTTTTCATTTTAATTTTTTTAAAAAAAATTAGACTTTTGACCTATTCTTCTTTTATGAGTAAGGATGTGCATAAACTGGGAGCACCATATTCATCTATATCACACGGTGTGATCCCTGAGTAACACCTTACCAAGAAATTTAAAATAAGGCAATGTATTATCATTTTATTTTATTTTATTTAATTTTTAGTAGGTATTTTAAAAAAAAATAGACTATTGACCTTTTTCTTCATTTATGAGTAAGGATGGAGAAAAATGGGGAGCACCGTATTCATCCATGTAAAGCGGGGAGATCCTTGAGTAATACCTTACCCAAAAATTTAAAAGAAGATAATGTATCATTATTTTTATTTTAATAAATAGAGAAAATCATAAAAATTATGATACTTGGTATTACATAAATTAGAGTGTTGTTTTTTTGTCTGGTTTGTTATTATTATTATGGTTCAGGGAATATTTTGGGTGATATATATTCCATCAAGGAGGTGCCCACATCTCCCAAGAGATCAAAGGAGTAATCTGGAGCATCATGTACTTCAACTTCAAAAACCAGGTGAATTTGTTCTATGTTTATTGTTTAAAATTCAATTTTGAACTCCTCTTCTCAAACTCTACCCCTTTTAATCATTCATATCTTTAAACATCAGGGACAATGTTATTTTTTTGGAGGAGATGACCTAAAAAAATGATCTTGTGCACATAAAAAAATGTGTAGAAGAAAAAATTTAATTAACCTTGAACATGATAACACACATTGAAAACTCTAAAATTTGATATCAAATATTTTTTCATGGCTTGCTTCAAATTTTAATGCATGTTTAGGTTCATGTGCATAGATTTTTGAAAGTGCGATTGTACAATGTGATTTTCACCATTTATATTTTCATCCATTTAATAAAAAAAAAGAATGCACATCCTCTAGATTGTGGGGTTTTAGTTTGAGTTCTTGGGGTCCCATAATAAATAGAATAGGTTTGGTGATCATTTTTATTTTAACATGAGTATTCAAAAAATATCAATTTGTGGGTAGAACAACAGATTGACCTAATGTGTGGCTTTTGACACTTGGGGATCACAACTCTATAGTTGTCTGGCCAGTATTTGGGAATTTTATCACTATTTATGGTAATTTGAATTTTTTTATTGAGTTAAAATGAGAATATGCCTGAGTATGGGAGCTTCACTTGGTTCCCTATGGACTTTGAGCCTGGGAGTCATCAGGAAAGTCTTGCTGCATGGGTTGACTCGATTGAGTACAATTTTGATTAGCATGGAAAATTTTCAAAAACAAAAAAAACAATGAAAAAGAAAAAAATAGAATACTCATCAGAATATTAAAATATAATTCCTCATGTCACTTCCATCTTTTCTCCCTTTGAATGAAAATGAACCCACATGTCTATTGTGATGCACAACACTTCGTAATGCATAATTGAAACTGGGTGGAATATAGAGATGAATTAGAAAAATGTAGTGGGATTGGTCTTGGGATATGCCTATGGAATTATCTTGTTTTATTTTATTTTGTTGGGTTTCAAAAAAAATTTGTTATGAGTTCTTCGGGAGAACAATTTGTATTAAATTGTTTTTGAAAAAGGTCATTCAAATTTCAATTTTGTGAGATATATTTTTCTTGAGACTAGAAAAACTCTAGTTTGGGGTGTAATTTTCCACTTGAAGAGGATAATATTCATTGTTAATCTATATAGTTTTCATGTGCCTTGTTATTCATAAATACCATTTTAGTGCATTTTACAATGTGAACATCATTTCACATCATGATAGAAATTCTTTCATAAAATTCTCTATTACATGGTTCATTTCTGAGAACAATTTAAAATAGAAAATTTATTTTATTTTAATTGAATATTTAATTTTGTGTTTTCACATTCCATTGGGAAAAATTCATTCTTTTGGTGCACTCGAAGATTCAAATTGGAAGACCACCCAAGAAGGCCTTGAACGAACAACATTCTGGGTGAAGCGTGCTGGACAATAGCCCAATAAATGTACTGTAGAGGAAAGGATTCATACCCAAAGAGTCTCAAAAATTAACTAGAGATATAATACATCATGGGGAACATTTAATTAAATAGTGGACCTAGATAATTCAAGTGTTTTAATCAAGTTCTAGGTATACGAAGTTGACAATGCAATTCTAGGCCAGATTTTATGGCCCAGAAAAACAACCAATCATTTAAATCATATCTATCAAACAACAAAGTGTTTTGAGATGCTATATTACAGGATATTAGCGTACATTTAGAGATTAATTTATGTATTCTATGGAACACTCCAAATCGGCCTTCTAGAAGGTGATATCGTCACAATTTTTTGGTGAATGAAATTTGACTCCCACATCGATGAAAGGGCTGAAAGGTCTCCTCTACATGAAATGTTCACCCACCTATGTCCACCAAAATTAATGAAATATATTGGGATTGAAGATGGATAGACCTATGTCCTCCTAAATGGCTATTTAAGGAAGTAGAATTGGAGGATTTAGGGATATTTTGAGTTTTACTTTCATTGTAATGTTCTTATGCCAAATTGCCTTTGTAACGTTATTCTTTCTCATGTACGTTGTTCGAATCAAATTAGTTTTCAATAAAAGTTATTCTTCTTCCATTTTTCTGTTCTTCTTCTTTTCACACTGATACTATTTCCCCATGGTGTGATCTTAGTCACACCAGCACTTGTAAATTTATTCACACAATGGTGGAGTGATTGTTTAATTGTTTTATTTTCTTCATCAATCCTACTTCATTATGTCGACTTCCCGCTTCCATTTATTGAATATCATAAATGAAGAGATAAACCATTATGGGTTGATCCTTGGGAGTTTCATGGGGTGGATTTAATGTTATTTAATGTGATTAAATTCATAATAAATTCATTATTTTATGATTTCCATTTGATGATATATTTTCGTTTTCATCTTCACCAACTTTAACAATGACACATTTTGAGTTCTAGTGCAATCCAAATAATTTGAGTGATCATTAAATAGATCCTACATGTTCATTGGTGATTAGACATGGAATTTTGTATGGATTAAATTGGTGAATTATTATGAGTAATTATATCTTTTTGTGGATACATCTTGAATTAGTGAAATGAAATGTTATAAGAAAATAAATACATTCAATCTAACCCTTGTAATAACTTAGGATCAGCTCATCACCATTACCTGTTTTAGACTAAGTAATTGTCTGTTTTTTTATTTAATTAAATTAAATAACTAGTTATTCAAATCAAATCAAACCAAATAGTTGGCCACTATATAGCCAAATTATTCCAAAATCAGAGTGTCTCTAGGTTTCCTCTTCGGTCCCTATGGACTCGACCCCTACCTGTACTACAACAACCGCATACATGTAGGGTAAATTTGGGCAAAACCACCAATCAGTCATATGGGTTTGGTAAAATGAGTAAATTAGAAATAAAATGAAAATATAAATACCACATTGAAAAGAATATGTGTTTTCCCTTACACTCAAATTGATGAAGAAATATGGAGGGGATTTTCTTAAACTGACTAATAAATGTTTTATGTGTGAAAAATAAGGAAATCCAGAAGTTGAATGCCCAAGAGAAGAGAAAACTATGTCTACTAACGTGGACAATGAAATTTCTACATATAATTGACCTCCAATACATTAATTCTACAATTGGAAGGAAATGGGGGATTATGTAAATAAATTCCTTAATCTAAGGGGTTTTGTGGATGATCGACGTCAACAAACTCTTAATTCCAATTATAATGGAATTTCACATGCAATAAATATCAGTTTCATGGAGTATCATAATGATGTGGTTAAAGGTACAATAACCATCCACACTAAAGTAAAAATTGTTTTATTTGATTCTGGATCAACCCAATCTTTAATTTATAAAAAATTGTCTAAGGGTGTCTATGACAACCCTACTTTTATTACAAAATTAAACATGATTTATTACATATAACCTCACATGATAAAACAAAGACGATCAAGAGTTTTAGTTTATTTGGGGATTAGGATCATTACATAAAAACATAAAACATGAAATACAACATCTTTATTGAAAACATCCTTTACATGACCACTACAATCCCTCGTACTTAGCATTGCATGGGATAAACTGAGGACATGCATAAGAAAAGGGTGAGCTAGAAAGCCGAGTAAGGGAGTACACATGGAATAACATGAGGAGTAAAACACATGTTATCCAATAGGCATATCAATAGAGCATAAAAGAAATATGATCATAAAGGCATGATAAAGCATGATAATCATAACATGGAAATGTGGCAACAACAATTAACATTGAATTAGCATGAGCCAAGGCTCATTGCACATAGAGCATGAGTAAATCCTCACTGAAAATCATGCACAAGTAAACCCTCATTTCAATTGAATTAGAATGGATAAACACTCATTGCACATGACGTATCATGATACTATACTTTATCCAATGCATTGGAGTGCTATAAGGGTGCACCCTTCTTAAACATTTCATTTCATGCATAAGTGTGCCACATGGATCCTAAAACATGGATTCATAAAACAAAACCATTTATTCCATGATAAAGGAATGTCGAATTCATAAATGAAGCTTTAAAATCAATAAGTAAATGTGCATAAAATTTAATACCCTTGATGGAGAAATGGCCATGGTATTCACTACACAATTACATTGGCTTAGAAAATCGGGGCGATTTCGGCAGCGTAACAGCGTGACATAAGAATTCATAAAAATGGTTGATGAGTGATAATGGTGTTACTCATCATATTTAAATGTAATTGAAAGTAATTATGTCATATAAATACATGTCCCAACAATTTTAATGGAATTTATATTCATGATACAAAAGTATTTCATGAATGTAAAATAGGAGAGAGATGTTCCTTTCCAAATTTCAGCACAGTAACAGGTGTACATGGTAGGAATTTAATGAGAGAGAAAGGGTATAACTTCATTAAAACATAATGAGGGAAGTATTATGGAGTTTAGAAACCATACCCCAACATTTATAATTGAAACTAAAAGTGAAAAACAACTTAAAAAAAATTGGACAAAAATGAGAAAGGAAGAAAAAACCCATACTTGGAAGTGTGATTCCAAAGGCTATAGAGATGCTTGTGAGAGGATTCGTGGAGGCTCGGGGCACCTTGGAAGGATTATAGAGAGAGTAGGTCAGAGGTTTGACGAACTCCAAGGGCTTTTAGTGTGGAGGAAGTGGTAACATGGGTGGGTTTATATAGGAAATGTGAGGGAATTCTTTATTATTTAGGTTTGGGTCCCCTTACATTAAATTATTCCAAAACACAAACCATCCCATGGTTTTTGCCCATGTTTTTTGTAAAAGGGAAGAAGAAAACAATATTTTATAATTCAAAAGTCCTAAATTCATAAAATATTAGGGTTGATTATGTAGAGGTGAGTCACACTCCCGTGGAAATTAATTTGAAAACGCAAGGTGTTGAATATGTCTTGAGGGGTCCATTAATGCTTTGAAAAGTAAGTCAAACAAACCCAAAATCACATTATTTTAATGGTAAAACATATATTGTCCGAACATAAAGATTATAGTATTATATTACATCACTATTGGGACATTATGATGTCATAAATAACATTATATATTAAAACAGTATTTAATTTTTACCCAAAAATTTGACTTTCTCAGAAAATTGAGAAAAATTCACCATTGGATAATATCGACATCCTGATTCTAGAAATGACATTTATTTTATCTAAATAGTTTTTTTAAATATTTTAATTTTCACTTTTAAAATAAAAACATACATTTATCGAAAATTCACGGGTTTTGACAGAAATGGGTTTCAAACCTTACCCAAAAAAATTTAATTGCATTCATCAAATAATAAGATCATTTATATTTAATAAAAATTAATTTAATAATAATATTATTATTTTATTAAAATATTATTCAATTCAAAAATCCCTTAATTTAATAAAATATATTTCTTAATTAAATAATAAATAAAAACACCATTAGTACTTTAAAAACTATTTACAATGTATAAAAAATCACTAGATATTATATTCATTATTATATAAAAAAATAATGTACATGAACATAGTACTAATTATTTGTTACACAACCCCTTAAAATAGCCACATAAGACCCAAGGGTAAGGTGTGTGATGGTGACAGTCTCTTGGGGTGGCTCAGATAATATCACTCGAGTGGTAATTTCAATCAACTTCCAATTTTTCCATAGACGGTCACGTTCGAGCTTGACATGATGAAGCTCAGCTTGGGCTTGGTCAAGGGCGAATCCCAAAGACACCACCTCTTTTCTGAGCTCTGAAAAATGGGCTTCGTATGGGGAAATTCTACTGTATGAGGCCATCACTTCATTTTTCTGAGTAAATTGGATTTGTTAATGTCCTATATTTATACAAATCATGTGATCACTATTCAACGGCTATATTAGCAATGGTCAAAATTCTTAACAAAAAACCAAAGAAGTTGACATTTTATATAAACATAAAGGGATATTTAATTAGATCAAGATGGATTTCCATTAATGAAGCTTTGGGTCATTACAATATTCCCCCCTTAAAAAATTTTGCCCTCGAAATATTCCTTTTCCCACTCTAAAACAAATCTGGGTAACTCAGCTTCATCATATCCTCCAATTCCCAAGTCGCTTCTTCAAACTTATAGTTTCTCTACAACACCTTGATGAGAGGCATTGTATTATTTCATTGAACTTTTTCTCTACGATCTATGTTCTTCACTGGTCGCTCCTCATAAGAAATATCGTCTTCCAATTGTACCACCTCAGAAGAGAATTCATGTGAAGTGTCCGGTATGTACTTCCTTAAGAGGGATACATGAAAGACATCATGTACTTTGTCCATGGTAGGTGGAAGTTCTAGTCGATAGGCCACAGCCCCGACATGATCAAGAATCTCGAAGGGGCCGATATAAATTGGACTTAACTTCCCTTTCCTTCCAAACCTCATGAACTTTTTCCATGGAGATATGAATAGAAACACCATGTCTCCAACTTTAAATTCAAGGTCTCATCGACGATTATCTTCATAACTCTTCTGTAGACTCTGGGATGCCTTGATATGCTATTGAATGGTGTTCACCTTCTCCACTATTTCTGGTCCAAGCATCTTAGGTTCACGGACCTCATCCCAACATACCGATGTTTTGCACCTTTTCCCATACAGGGCTTCATATGGTGCCATTTGGATTCTCGAGTGGAAAGTGTTATTATAAGTGAAATCAACAAGAGGATGATGTTAATCTCATCCTCCTTTAAAGTCCATTGAGCATGCTCTCAACATATCCTCAAGTGTTTGGATAGTCCGATCAGATTGGCCATCAGTTTGAGGATGATAGGCCGTACTGATGTTCAATTTAGTATTCAGAGCATGTTGAAGAATCTTCCAAAACATAGAGGTGAATCTTGGATCTTGTTCAGACACAATAGATAGTGGTACTCCATGAAACCTTACCACATCCCTGATAAATATCTGTGCTAGTTGATCCAAAGAGAAATCCTCCAGAATAGAAATGAAGTGTGCAGTCTTTGTAAGACGATCCACAACGACCCAGATTGCATTGTTGCCTTTGGATGTCCTTGGATGTCTGGTGACAAAGTCCATGGTGATGTTCTCCCATTTCCATTCTGGTATGGGCAATGGTTGTATCATCCCCTTAGACTTCTGCCTCTCTGCGTTCACTTGCTAACACAACAGGAACTTCGATGTATATTCAGGAATCTCCTTCTTCATATTATCCCACCAAAAGTATTCTTAGAGATCTCAATACATTTTTTTACTCCTTGGGTGAATAGAGAAATTTGAACAATGTGCCTCATCCAAAAGTTCCTTCTTCAACTTCGGACTTGATGGAACACATAGTATTTTCCCAAACCGCACAATTCCTTCTTCATTAACATTAAACTCCGAGGATTTCCCCTTTTTGATAGCTTCCACTTTTTCTTGAATTCCCACATTAACCTTTTGAGCATCTTTTAACCCTTTTAAAAGATATGGTTGAGAAATCATTTGTGAAAGGATTGATGATGATCCCTTCTTTATTATTCCAACATCCATCTTTATCAAGTCAAAGAAGATTGGTTCCTTCTCAATTCTCATTATTGATTGAATTGCTGGTTCCTTTCTACTTAGGGCATCTGCAACCTTGTTTGTTTTCCTAGGGTGGTAATGTATTGAACAGTAATAATCCTTGATGAGCTCTATCCATCTTCACTGGCTCATATTAAGCTCTTACTGTGTGAATACATATTTAAGACTCTTGTGGTTAGTATATATCTCACATTTCTCTCCATAGAGGTAATGCCGCCATATTTTCAAGGCAAAGATCACCACAACCAACTCCAGATCATGCATTGGATAGTTTCACTCATTGATTTTAAACTGTCTTGAGGAATAGGATATAACTTTATCACTCTACATCAGCACACAGCCTAATCCCTTCTTTGAAGAATCATTGAAAATAACAAAAAGTTCCCCACTTGTGGGTAAAGTGAGAACGGGTGTAGTGATAAGCCTCCTTTTAAACTCCCTGAAGCTTTCTTCACATTCATCACTAAAGGAAAACTTTACTCCCTTTCGAGTTAGCTTGGTAAGTGGGTTGGAAAATCGTGAGAAATTTCCCACAAATTGTCGATAATATCTAGATAACCCCAAGAATCTACGGATATCTGTTACTGATTTTGGCCCCAGCCATCCCTCAATTGCATCTGTTTTGGAGAGGTCCACAGATATCCCATTGCTTGTGATGATATGGCCAAAGAATGAGACCTACTTCAACAAGAAAATACACATGATGTACTTTTCATTGAGCTTCTCCTTGCGCAAAGTCACTAGTATAGTTTTTAAATGCTCCTCATGATCCTCCTTGGTTTTGGAGTATATTATAATATCATCTATAAAGACTACCACATAGTTGTTAAGGTAATCTCTAAAGACTCAATTCATCAAGTCCATGAATATTTCTGGAGCATTGGTGATTCCGAAAGGCATTACTATGAATTCATAATTCTCTTACCCTGTACGAAGAGCAGTCTTGGGGAAATCATCCTTCTTCACCCTTAATTGATAATATCCCGACCAAAAATCCACCTTGGAGAAGTATTGTTCTCCATGAAGCTGATCAAACAAGTCATCGATTCTTCGGAGAGGATACTTGTTCTTTATTTTGATTTTTTTAAGTTCATGATAATCGATGCAAGGCCGCATTGACCCATCCTTCTTCTTAACGAAGAGGACTGGTGCACCCCATGGTGAAGGACTTGGGCGTATAAACCCTTTATCTAAACTCTCCCGTAGTTGTTACTTTATCTCTTCAAGCTCAACAACAGCCATTCTATGTGGAGTTTTGGATATTGGTAGCACCCCTAGTATAAGTTAAATTGAGAACTCAACATCTCTTCTAGGAGGAAGACCAGGTAGTTCCTTGGGAAACAATCCAGTTAATTCCCTCACAATAGGAATTTATTAAAGGATGGATTCTTCCTTGGACTCAATCATCTGATCCAGATATGCATTCTCATAAGGCAGTAATATCCATTCTTGAGATGATGGATCTAAATGAGATTCATCTTCCTCCAGACACTTGTTAAGAATCAGGGGTTGATTCTTCATATGGAGTGTGATTTCCCTCTCCCGACAAGTTATGTTGTCTCTATATAAGGAAGCCAGTCCATGTCAAGAATTACATCAAATTCCACCAGAGGGAGTATGATGAGGTTTTCCAAGAAATTAAATCCACATAATATAACAGGGGAGGACTTATATTAATGGGATGAAATTATTGCACCATTTTTCGTTATCATCGACATCTTTACTTCCATGATTTTTGGTGGTGCTAGGATTGTTCTACTAAACTTTCGAGATATAATAGAATGCATAGAACCTGAATCAAAAAGTACGTTCACTATTCTTGAATGAATAACTAGTGTACTATCACCACTTCGTTGTCGGGGTTCACTTCGGTAGAAGTGATGGCAAAATCTCTTCCTTGCTACCTTGGAGGTTGTTGGTTGTCTCCGAAAACCCTTGGATTAGGGTACTGATTTGAAAAATGACCTGGTTCTTTGCATTGTTAGCATTGAACAATACGTTGAGGTTCAAACAAAGCGTTCATCCCCATTTTTCTCAGTCGTGGGACTTTCTTGCTGACTGGTAACAGCTAGTTGCCCTTATCTTCCACACCTGAAGCATTTTCTCATCCCGTTAAGGCGTTTTCCACGGTTCTTCTTTTCACACATTTGGAAAGCGGGGTTCTGGATCTTCTTAGCACTATTGGATTTGTCTATCGGACCACCATCATTGATGTCCACCTTATTGTTCTTATCCCCATGATACCCTTGTGATTCCCCAATCTCCATTTTGACCTTGAGGGAAAATCAGACAATTTCCTCATAGCTGTCGAAGTCATGGATCGTTAATGCTTTCCGTAGGCTAGGCTTCAGCCTACCAAAGAAGCGGTAAACCATGAATTTGGGGGTAACGACAAAGCCAAAAGCGTATCGTGCATGCCTTGTGATGTTTTCCTCGTACACTCCAACATATTCATCATCTTTTTGCATGAGGGAAAGGAAGTCCCTTTCCATCTTAAGGAGGAGGGTGCACGGAAAATATTTATCGAAAAACAACTTCCGGAAATCCTTCCATTCAAATGCCTTGATCTCCTCCTCAGGCTTCATATTTTTGATCAACATCCACCATTGATAAGCTTCACCCTCTATATGATAAGCTGACAAGATAACTTTATCTTTTTCAGAACATTGGAGGATGGAGAATATCTTTTCAATTTAGTTGATCCATTGTTCATAGATCATGGTATCAGATGATCCACTAAAATTAAGAGGCCTTTGTCTCATAAATCTCTCGATAACAACTAGTTCTTTCTTAAGGGGGGGGGGGGTTGACTGTTCCTCTTGACTCGTGTTTCTACTCAAAACTTGAGTTAACTAAGAGAAAAGGGTGACAAAGTTTTCGATTCCCACTCCCATTGGATTGGGCATCTCATTAGTACAATCATCACACTGATCTTCACAACGCTTGTTAGCCCGAGTCCACCAATTACAGGCCATTGGCTGGAATTAAAGGAATTTTAGTGGTACCACATAAAGGGTAATCCAAAGACAAAAGTTGATGACTTATAAATAAACATTTATTTCCTTACTCAAGAGTCTATAGGCTTCAATCTAGGATTTTAATAATCTAATTTCTAACATATATTCGTAGGGGAATTTTTTTAATTACCTTAATAAGAGTTCATAATAAGATTTCTAATTTATCAAAACATATCCCCCATGAGTGTCGTAACCAATAGTGCAGAAAATCCCATTATCATGGACCAGTTCCCGTCCGAGTCTAGCTCAAAGTTGTGTTTTCAGGTTTTACTCCTAGGATACATATGTTCCAGTGCCGAATCTACTTACTCTTATCCCTAAAGGGAAGTATTTGTTTGATAAACCACATACTCCGTACTTACCAAAACTTAGGGATGTTTTTATTATACTTAGTCATGTAGCTAAGGCTTTACTAGGGTTTACTAATCCCAATAATAACTAAACCTATCCTTTGATACCAACTATGACAACCCTGATTTTATTACAAACATAAACATGATTTATTACATAAATCATCACTTGATACAACAAAGAAGATTGAGAGGTTTAGTGTCGCTGGGGCGTAGGATAATTACCTACAAACATAAAACATGAAATACTACATCTTTATTGAAAACATCCTTTACATTACCACTACATTCCCTCGTACATAGCATTGCATGAGATAACCTGAGGACATGTATAAGAAAAGGGTGAACTATAAAGACCAGTAAGGGAGTACACATGGAATAACATGAGGATTAAAACACATGTTAAACAATAGGAATATCAATTGAGCATAAAAGAAACATGAGCATAAAGTCATGGTAAATCATGATAATCATAACATGGAAATGTGGCAACAACACTTAACATGGAATTAGCATGAGCCAAGGCTCATTGCACATTGAACATGCGTAAATCCTCATTGCACATGAAGAATGAGTAAACCCTAGTTTCACTTGAATTATCATGAGTAAACACTAATTGAACATGACGTATCATGATACTATATTTTACCCAATGCATTGGAGCGCTATAAGGGCGCACCCTTCTTAAACATTTCATATAATGCGTAAGTGTTTGACATGGATCATAAAACATGGATTCATAAAACATAACCATTTATTCCACGATAAAGGAATGTGTAATTAATACATGAAACTTTAAAATAAATAAGTAAATGTGTATAAACGTTAATACCCTTGATGGAGAAATGGGCATGGTATTCACAACACAATGAAATTGGCATAGAAAATCAGGGCGATTTTGGTAGCATAACAACGTAACATAAAAATTCAAAAAAATGGTTGATGAGAGAGAAAGGGGTTCCTCATCATATTTACATGTAATGGAAATTAAGGAGGTCATATAGATACATGTCCCAACAATTGTAATGTAATTTATATTCATGATACAAAAGTATTGCTTGAATGTAAAATAGGGGAAAGAAGTTCCTTTCAGAATTTCGTCATAGTAACAGGTGTACATGGGAGGCATTTAATGAGAGAGAAAGGGTCTACCTTCATTAAAACATAAAGAGTTCATTATGAGGGAGGTGAGAAACCATACCCCAACATATATAATTGAAATTAAAAGGGAAAAACAACTTAAAGAAAATTGGACAAAAATGAGAAAGGAAGAAAAGCCGTTACTTGGAAGTGTCCTTCCAAAGGCTAGAGAGAGGCTTGTGAGAGGATTCATGGGAGATTGGGTAACCTTGGAAGGATTATAGAGAGAGTTCGGCAAAGTATGGACGAAATACAAGGGCTTCGTGTGAGGAGGAAGTGGGAGATTGGGTGGGTTTATATTGGAAAGGTGAGGGATATCTTTATTATTTATATTTGGGTCCCCCTGCATTAAATTAATCCAAACCACAAACCATCCCATGTTTTTTCCCCATGGTTTTTGGAAAGAGAAAGAGGAAAAAAATATTTTATAAGGTCAAAGTCCGAACATCTTAAAATATTAGGGTTGCTTATGTGGAGGTGAGTCACACTCCCATGGAAATTAATTTAAAAAGGCAAGGTGTTGAATATGCCTTGAGGGGTCCATTAATGCTTTGAAAAGAAAGTAAAACAAACCAAAAATCACATTATTTTAATTATAAAACATACATAGGCCGAACATATAGATTATAGTATTTTATTACATCACTATTGGGTCATTATGATATCATAAATCACATTATATATTTAAACGGTATTTAATTTTTACCCAAAAATATGACTATATCAGAAAATTATGAAAAATTCACCGTTGGATAATTTCGACTTCCTGATTCTAGAAATGACATTTATTTTATCTAAATAATTTTCTAAATATGTTAATTTTCACTTTTAAAATAAAAACCGACATTTATTGAAAATTCACGGGTTTTGACAGAAATGGCTATCAAACCTTAATAAAAAAAATTTAATTGCATTCATAAAATTATAAGATCATTTATATTTAATAAATATTAATTTAGTAATAATATTATTATTTTATGGAAATATTATTTAATTCAAAAATCCCTTAATTTAATAAAATAGATTTAATAGTTATGTAATTTCTAAAAACACCATTTGTACTTTAAATACTATTTACAATGTATCAAAAATGACTAGAAATTATATTCATTATTATATACAACAAATAATGTGAATGAACATAGTACTACTTATTTGTTACATAACCCCTTAAAACAGCAGCATAAGTCCTATGGGTAAGGTGTGTGATGGTGACAGACTCTTGGGGTGGCTCAGATAACATCGCTCGAGTGGTAATTTCAATCAACTTCCATGTTTCCTATAGATGGTCACGTTCGAGCTTGATAGGATGAAGCTCAGCTTGGGCTTGGTCATGGGTGAAGCCCAAACACGCCACCTGTTTTCCGAGCACCGAAAAATGGGCTTCATAAGGGGAAATTCTACTGGATGAGGCCATCACTTCCTTTGTCTGATTAAATTGGATTTGTTAAAGTCCAGTATTTATACTAATCATGTGAGAACTGTTCATGGGATACATTAGCAACAGTAAAAATTCATAACATAAAACCAAAGAAGTTGAAATTTTATATAAACATAAATAGACATTTAATTAGATCAAGAGGGATTTCCATTAACAAAACTTTGTTTCATTACAGTGTCATCACATTAACTCAACAATTAGGTGTTGACTTAGCTATGAAATCTCTTAATGGAACAACGCTCGCGTCAGAAATTTATAATTCTTCTTCAATTGTAGTTTATGGGAATGTTATTTCTAAAACTCTTGTGATCCTTCTTATAGTGGAATTTTATGCGATTATTACAATGGATTGGTTTTCTCATAATGAATTTCATTCAAATTTACATAGGAAGTCACATTTCATATCCTAGATCAATATATGATCATGTATCAATGAAAGGATGAATATAAACATCTAGTATAAATTTTATCCAAGTTATCTATCTTGATTCTAAAAAATTAAGGAAATATATCTCAAATTGATGGATATAAACTGACGATTAAGAATCCAACCATTGTATGGAATTTGATGGTGTATTTCTAGAGGGATTTCTAGTTTTCCCCCCAAATTTTGATGTTGATGTTTCAATACAAATCATACTAGGTGAAATGCCTATTACAAAAACAACCTATAGAATGGCCCCAATTTAGTTACAGGAATTGAAGAAGCAACTATGGGAGAATATGGATAAGTTATTCATATTCCCTAGTGTATCACCCTGGGTGGAACGTTTTCTATTTGTTATGAATAAAGATGGATCAGGGAGACTCTGCATTTATTATCGAGAAAACAACAAGTACAATATCAATAAAAAATATCATCTTCCCCACATTGATTGCTTATTTTTTCAACTACAGAGAGTTAAACAAATTTCCATGATTGATCTTCATTTAGTATATCATCAATTAAGGGTAAAAAATGAGGACATGCCAATGATGGAATTCCATACAAGGTATAGACACTATGAATTTAAATTTATGCCTTTGGGTTTTACTAATTCCCCCACAATTTTCATGGATATATTTAATATAGTCATTAGAGACTAACATGATCAATTTGGGAATTTTTTATTAATGAAGTTCTTGTCTTTTAAATGACCACAGATGAACATGAATACCACATGAGAATTGTAATGAAGTCCTTGAGAAAGGAGAATCATTATGAATAATTTTCCAATGTGAATTTTGTCTTTATATGGAATAATTTTTTTCCATGAAATCATAAGAAAAGGGAAATTTTTGGATCCATTAAAAAAAGAAGTTATTGAATTTTGGCTGAGACTAAAATCAGTAACACATATATGGTGTTTTCCTTGTTTGGCGGGATATTATCAATGTTTTGTGAATGATATTTCATGATTATCTAATCCACTCACCCTGTTGACTTGGAACGGAGTTATATTCATTTGGTCATAGGAATTTTAAGAGACATTCAAAGAGCTAAAAAGATGGATACCTAGTAAACCTGTGCTCACACTAACTTGGAATGGAGAATGGTTTATGATCTAATGTGATGAATCTATGAAAGGGAAATGATTTGTTCTCATGAAAAATGATGTTGTGATATCTTTTGTCTCATGGAAGTTGTAAATCAATGATAAAATTTCCCAACACAAGATTTGGAGAATGCTATAGTAATCAGTGAATTAATGTTATGGTGAATTATCATTATGGAGGATGATGTGATATTTGTACTGACAAAAAATATTAATGTACATTTTCACCCAAAATAAAATGAATATAAAAAAAGAATATGGTTGAAGTCGATTTAAGATTATGAATGCGAAATACATTACCACCCTGGGAAATCAAACAAGGTGGAATATTCTTTGATTCAACATGATCATGCCTTCCTATCCATGATGAGGATCAGTGGATATACAGTATTTGTAGATTTCAAAATGACAGATATTGAAATTATAAAGGAAAGGGGGGATCATATCATTTTAAATTGAATGTTCAACCATCTATACTAGTGAATATTAAGGAGGCACAAAATAAATATGTAGAGATATAAAATAATGTGTGAAATGTTCCTGAACTCAACCCTGATTGTGATTAAATAAAAATGTTTAGAAAAATGTTTTACATTCCCCCATACAATAATTAATGAAGGAGCTATTCGATGAGTCTTATAGTTATACATTCTATATTCACCCTGGAAGAAATATGATGTAAAGGGACATGAAAGTGTATTTTTTGTGGGATTTAATAAAAAGATATGTCACCAAATATGTCTCTAGATTCATGGATGGATAGCACATTAAGGAAGTTAGACCAATGTCTAAGGATATTATACAAACATTACCTATACCAGAATGGAAATAAGAAAACATCACTATGGAATTTATTTTTGAAAATCCCAAAACACCTAATGGCCCTAATTCTATATGGGTTATAGTTGATCCCCTTATGAAATTTGCATACTTCATTTATATTAGAATGGAATTCCATCATGATCAACTGGCCAGGATATATGTAAAAGAAGTGGTAAGATTACATGGAGTACCACATTAAATTATATTTATTAGGATCTAAGGATTATCACTATGTTCTGGAGAATTCTTCAGTATGCTCTAGATACAAATATATGTTTCGAAACTTCTTATCATCATCAGATAGGCGGTCTATCTGATAAGACAATTTAATCTCTCGAAGACATGTTGGGAGAGTTTTCTTGGGATTCAAAGGTGGTTTGGATCAACACCGACCTTTAGTGGAATTTTCAAACCACAATGTATTTGAATCCATTATTCAGTTCTCTCTATATGAATCCATTTATGTAAATAATTAATGAAATCCAAAATGGTAGATAAAGTTAGAGAAAGAAAGATACTAGGACCAGATCTTATTAATGAAATGGAAGAAAGTTAGGTCTACTTAGCAACACATAAGAGCATCTCAGAGTAGAAATAAAAAGTTATTCTAAAAGCCACCGAAAAAACCTCGAATTCTAAGTTGGTTAAATGGGATTCCCATGAATAACTCTCTAGAAGAGAGTAATGAGATTTAGAAAGAAGGTAACATTGAACCCTAGTTATATTTTTTTTTTGAAATTCAGGATCGTATTGGGAAGGTAGCTTATGAATTGGAACCTCAAACAAATCTATCACATTTTCATGATGTGTTTTATGTATATCTCATGTGACTGTACATATCTGATCCTTCACATGTACTATTCTCATATGTTGTACCATTGGAGAAATATTTTTCTTATGAACAATAACAGATAGAGATTTAGGATTGTAGAGATAAATTTCTACAAAACAAGACCACTCACTTGTTTAATATTTTATGGAGGAACATCAAATTTTAAGAAACTACAGGGAAACTAAAGGATATGATTTTGGAGATGAATCATTATCTTTTTGTTTCCATGTAACAAATTTTGAGGGAGGAACTCGGTTTAAAGGGCTTGGAATGTTACACCCGAATGTATTTAGGAAATATTTTATTTAAATATTTTTTATTCATCAGTATCATCCTTTTTATGAAATATAGAGAATAATTGAACCACAAGATTCCCATATTATAAAATTAATATTATAGCCTAGTTGTTAGGTCAGTAGGAATAATGATAACTAACTTATGAAAATGCATTGTAAATTAATTCACTATCAATTATTTATAAAAAATATGAAAAGATATTTGTATTTTAGAGTGAATTAATTTTGGTAATTATTGAGATATAAATGTTTTATATACATTAAAAAATATGTTTGATATTCATCCAATGGATATTTTTGTGATCGGGTATTAATAAAACCCTAATTGATGTATAAAAACTTATTTTTTAAACTGTTAATTTTACACATTTGATTGGAGAACCACATTTAAATTAATATTTTGATAAATTTTTATTTTTTATATGACAGCATAAACATGATATAATTATGTGGGATATAGAAATTTACATTGGATGAATTTGTCATAATTTTTCTGATAACATTCATGTTTTAATGAATACTAAGAATATACTAAATTTTAATAGAAATTAACATATTTCATTGAAATAATTTATATTGTTAAATTATATAATTGAATAGTTAAAAATTATAAATAGAACATATTTTTACCATTTTATATAATTTAGGTAATTGTAATAAATTGTTCAATAAATTTATATGTAAAATTATTCCAATATTTGGAAAAATATTTACTTTTAAAACACATTTTCTTTTTTCAACATCATGATTAATTTTAAATTATTCACAGAAAATTTTATGTTTTAATAAAGACAAATGGATTCCATATTTCGAATCATTATGTCTAAATTATATAAATATATTTCTTTTATTTTTGGTCAATATGAATTGTTTCTTCGGTAAATGTTATTAACACGGTAAAATTGAAAATTAAGTAATTAAGGGTAACAACTAATATTATAATGATACTCTAAAAGTTTACATAATATAATATGATTATTATAATTTTCCATAAATCATAATTTGGTCGAAATGGTATCCATTAGAACCCATGTGGATGAGATATTGACATTTTATATGTTTAATTTAAGGAAAAGTGAAATATATATCTCTCAACATTTAATAATTAAATTATTTTTAATTTAATGTTTATAAAAGATAAATTCGATTTTAATTACTCATTTGAAACATAAAAGGTTTTTATTTATTATGAATTTTTTTTTTTATTTTTTTGAAATAAATAATTACATTTTTAACATATATCTGATGAAAAAATTAATTAAACGACGAGAAATTAATAAAACCATTTTTATTCAAATATTAATCACAATCAAAAGGACCAAAAAGATGACCAAACATTATAAGTTGAGAATATATCTACCATAATCATCCAAGAGTTTACTTATTGACCTTTTGAAGTAATATATAAGAGGTTATAACTGTTATATTATTTTATTTAATGTGAAAATAAATTTGTCAGATTCATGTTTCCAAAGAATATATCTGTTTTAATGTTCATATTGTGAGAAGATAAATTTGACTAAAATTATTATTAGATATAAAATGGATATATCATCATAATTTTATTTTATTTATAATTTTTATTCAATAAATATGTTTATAAAATAATTTCACATATTTATGTTAGTTTTTATTTTATTAATGAAGAGACCAAATAAATGTTATTAAAAATATTTTAATAAATACTAATTGGTTTAATTATTATGTCACGTGAATTTTATTGGTTATATTAAACCATTATAGATTTAGAAACATTTCGATCGAGGTTCCCTAATTATTTTTTATTTTTAAAAATTCATCAAATAAATAATGTGAAAATTGAAAGTTTTTATAATTTATCAAAATAATGTTTTATTATATTATTTAAAAATCATAAAACATATTTAAAACATATTATAATTATTATATAGTACAAAATTTTCTAAATTATTCATTTATATTCCAATCGAATTCAAATAAGTAAATATTTCACCCTTTTAGTATTGGCATATTTATTACCCTGGTTAAAAATTAAATAGAATAAATATGTGTTAATTAAACAGATAATGAATAAATTGATATAAAATGATATCTATTATGTATTTATTGATGGAATTAAAACCTTATATCATCTAATATTCATAATTTTTAGTTTTTTTTGAATTGGGGTTTGATTTAATTATAAATTAATATTTTTGAGGATTCCCAAGAATGTCCCTCACATAAATTATAAAAGGGCACTTACTCCCTAAACTATTATTTTAATTTTGGGCCTTCAGGATCGACCATATCCTTATAATATGTCCTTTATACATCCATAGAAACATTATAGATGTCCCAGGCTTTTTCAAGACCTACTCTAGTGATCTAAGAGGAGTTATATAAGAGCCACATCGAAGAATATGTAATATCATTTACAGATTCATTCAATTTTCATTCTTATTCTACATCCACATCATGAGTCATTTCTTTAAAATGTAAAAACTAATGTAGTACATATATACCTATAAAGGAATATATTACACCTATGATTAAAATGTGAATTATCTTTAAAATTTAATTTATTAATTAACTTAAAAAAATTTGATATATAAGTTTTGAATACCTAATGTTTTTCTTTTTTAAGAGTTTCTCTCATTAAACTTCATCATCTGTATGATGTTCAAGAAAATTACCACATAGTGGTGGTCAATTAGAAGAACAATATGAGGGATAAATTATGAGATATCCACATCCATGTTCTATAATTGTTTTATAAATGCATTTTAGATCATAGGACTGAGAGTAAAGACGAATGAACTAGTAATGGACTTCAATTTGATTAAATATATAGGATATTATGGCTTTTTATTAACCTTGCAAAAGTTGAAAGGTTTATATTAATAGTGGATGTTCTTTTTGGTTATGGTTTTTAAGGAATCAATAGATTTTTGGTGGCTATTTTGAGATCTATTTTCATTATGAGGTCATTTAGTAAATTTTATGTTATGACATAATGACTACTTTTGATTTTATTCTATTATAGGATTTATGAGTTTTAATATTAATTTGGTTTAACATATTTGTAATAAATTTTTAAACATGTAACCCTTTGATTATTGTAATATTGAATTTAATGACTAGAATGATCATAATTTTTGAAATATAATCCCTTCAAAAGGAGGTGTGTGAAAACACCTAATTCAATCCATTTGATCCCACATAAAAATTCCTTGAGTAATTATTATTATTTAAATAATAACCAATTGTTTCCATTCCATGACTAATTTAATTTACTTAGATTAATTAAAAATCATTCCATATGCATGTGTATTATATGGAGATATAGTCAAGGTAAATAGATTCATTGACCCATTTTATATTGTTAAAAAAATCTATCCTTTTTATTAGTGTTGGGAATATATGCTCTAGGTGGAGGAGTAATTATCGTCATATGTATTCTATACACTTCTCATAAGCCTCGTGTGGTGATGATTTTCTCTCAGTATTGAATGAAATTATTATATACTCAAGGTTGATCATGTAATTTTTTTATAATTTGTTAGATTTTGGATATTATTAATTCCAAATAAGGGATTTATCTCAAATTGATCAAGTTTATTACATAATTGAGAATATGAATATTGGGAACACATCTCCTATCAAAATGCATTATTTTTATTATTTCATTTTTATACCATACAATTGAGTTAGTGATTCCAAAAAAACAATATCATTGTGTGGTTGATGGGTTCTTTTTATTAGTATGCATTTGCAAAATAAATTTATATTGATATATGTGATTTTATTTTTTAAGGACTGTAATGTGGTGTAATTTTAAAAACCAAGACAGTAATCACATGTTGGTGTTGTAAATTGTAATTAGGGCGTTAAATCTTTATTGGTATTTCCTGATTTTGTAACTAGTAAATATTGATTTAAAAATAAACATGGAAAGAGGTAAATTGTTGAATAGTGAAACCACATGTTTTATTTTTTATGAATTTCATATGTCAAATATGATTCTCCAATTATGAGGTTATATAAGTTGATATGATCATTTTAAATAGAATAGTAGAATAAAAAAAATTAATAAAAAGAGATCTGTAAAATCATTAAACTTTTCTACATATATATATGTATGTTATTACTGAAAATTATTATTGATTTTTGGATATTAATAGTACATTGAGTGTTTTAAATTTCATAACTATATAATATATTTCAATATGATACTTCTCTAATTTATTAATTAATGATGTCGGTGGATGATTAAAATACTATGATGCATGATGTGTTACATTGGTGAAATTATTGAATATATTATTTTTTTGATTTATAAAAAGTTAGTTTTGGTAAAAAATTAATTTTTTATAACATTATTTCTTTAATAATTTTTTTGGATATTTTTTTAAAAGAGGGATTTATTTTAAAAAACATTTAAATATATTTGAAGTGTTTTCACAATGTTTATTTTGATAAATAACTTATTATGAATATGGATTAAATGGTTTTAATTTTAAATTGTTTTCAATATTTCTAAATCTCCAATGAAAGAGATTTAGTGAGGATTTTTTATCCACATACATTATAAATTTAACAATACTTAATAAGAAATGTGGTGATACGAGTCTAACTACTTTGAAATCATTTGAAATGAATCTTTTCGTTTTGGAATACTTAACCAACAATACCTAATTAATAACACATATATAATATATTTTTTACAATCCCACTGGGCCATCGGGCTATATAATGGGTCTCCCTTCACCGAGTTAAAAAAGATCTTTTTTTTCTTTAATTATATAACGAGGCTTCGACCCCATCCTTAAAAAGAATATTGATGTTTTTGATATAATAATGTTTTCTGCAATGTGAAGTTATATGATTTTTATTCAAATCATTGTTAAAGGAATGTTTCTTATGGTAATTCCTCCAACAAGGATGTTTTTCTTTTATTGACATACATTACATATTTGGTTTTCATGTCTATCTTGGTGACCTTATTTGGGATAAATTGTCATGAATGTCTATAAATATCCCATGTTATTTAATACTTATTAATTATTGGATGAATTATATGATCAATTATTGATATATAAGATTTATATACACTTTAATGTTTTATTTTATTTATGTCCTTTATATTATTTGAGATTTAACTCCATTGGGATATTATTATGATGAGTTTTTTATGATATTTAACGGTTATATGATTCTTAATTTTTTTTCACTTTATCTAGATATAGAAAATCCAGGAATAGCTACCTAATGCTGTAGTTTATTTATTCCCCACCATTTCTATATAATTCCATGTTCTGTTTTAATTAATTTTGAGAAGAATAATTAAATATGTATCTAATGTAAATGTCTAGGATAACTTAGAGCCATTCTTTTTTAATTCTAGTTTATTTCCATAATATTTTATTATATTTTTTTAAAGAGGTTTTAAAATGGGATTTCAAATTATAATTGAAAATTCACTGTTTAAAAGGAATATTAGAAACGTAATTTCAATGTTTTAAAGGTTCTTATATTATTTTAAGAAGTGGATTGATAATTTAAATTTAACATAGTACCCTTTATTTCATAATCAATAATATGTTTCAAGTGGAAATAGAATTTCATTAATTATTTTAATTTATGTTTGGAATTACTCTTATGTAATAGTGACAGTTTTTTTAAATAGGTAAATAATGGTAAAGATATATTTATACATAACGTATAAATGTATGTGTTACCCAACATAATGGAAAACACTGGTTTTCACAAGCTTCGTAGAGGTAATATGTTATTTTCCCTAGTTACATAATGCTATGTTTTACCTCATATAAGGGAAACCTAGAAATAGAAAAAGCTAAATAGGGGTTTTCTAATTCACTAAATAAATATCCTCTATGTTTTCCAATATCCATTTAAGGCTAACCAAACACGTATGGATCAAATCATGTTAACCCTGAAAACAGATTATTCCATATATTAGAATACCTATTTAAATCCCTAATATACTTATTTTCCTAATTTTCATATATGTGATGCTATTTCACAATTTGAATGATTTTAATAACTAGAAATAAATGGTTTAAATACCTCTTTACCATTTAAAATTGAAACATTCAATTTTATATATGTTTTTATAGCATTTAGATTAATATTTCAATGAAGACATATTTAAATGTGAAAGAAAGGATATGTCTAGAGTGTTTTATGTAATATCTATAAAACATATATATTTCTCTGCCTTATTAGATAACACAATGCCATTTCAATTTATCATTAATTTTCTCACATTATTAGTGATCTTAAAGAATTCAAATATAGTTTTGTGATTCCATCAATGACCACTCAAGGCTTGTCCCACAAATTCTATCCAATCAGAATCATCTTCACCCTCCTCAATTTTGATTGTAAGACTTGATGCCTCTCTTCTCTATATAGGGGAATTTTTTACTTCTATTTATTTATACTGAAAGGGTGATTGGATTATGAATTTGAATCCTTAGAATAAATTAATATGATTAATAATAAAAAGCTAATAATCATGTTATATCGAATGAGGAAATATTATTTAAATAAATATGGGAAAATCAATTACATTCCATATATGAATATTTTATATATAATATTCTACAACTATCTAAAGGGGATAAATAATTGTTATTGTATACTACAGATTTAATTGTTTTTTATAAAATAGTATGTTTTATTATGTTCATTTTATTATGTTTTATGAAGATTAATAAATTATAAATAGAATATAAATATCTTGTGTTTAGATAAATTATATTCTATGACCTTGATTTTAAAATGAAAATGAATATTATATTACCTATATTAACAATTTTGGTTATCCCATAAATTAGAATAAAATAATTTATATGGAATAATTAATTTATGTAGTATTTAAATTTCTTATATTAATAAATTATAATTTATTTACTTCTTGATAATATTTAATCTAAAGGATAATTTCATCTAGTTGAATATAAATAATATATTCCCTCTATTTTTTAGGAATTGAAATAGATTAACAATTCAAGTAATAGAATTATTTCATATAGATTTCTATCATTTAAATATATAATAGATATTCCAATATAATATGATTACCATCTACAAAATGATTAATATAATTTTTATACTATACATGGGAATCAATGTAATACCATGATGAATAGTATTTTATGGTTGAGATATTGACAATATGAATATATGAAGTAGTTATTTATAAATAATATTGGGTATTGTAGTTAATTTTTTTCTAAAGATTCTATAAAATTTCATCATTAGTTATATTATTCAACTTTTATTGATAACATATATGATGAAAAATATATAAGAGAGATTAAAAAATAATAACTTTAAATTAGAATTAAATTTATTAATATTATAACCTAATAAATATTGATGATAAGAATTTTGGAAATTACCAAAGAGAGGGAAATAATTATTCATATAATGTTGTTTAAATATTATTTGATAATATCTATCAATATAATTTTACCATCATAAAATTTATAAAAAATTATCATGGGATTTATTTTTATACTTATGGATATTACATCACTGAAATGAGAATTATCACATAATATAATAATTTTATATTTCCCGATATGAAGATTAAATTATCGATTGGGCCATTCCGATCAAATGTTTTCAATTATTGCCTCATGAGATTTACTAGATAGTGTGATATCTACATGGTTTCATTTTCATTTATTTATCATTTTTATGTACATTAAATGGTAAATAACATATTTTATAATAATATTATTGATTAAAAAAATACCCATGAGATAAATATTGATAAACCAATTTTTTATTTTATTTAACATAAAACTAATACCTGTATCATGTTATGTTTAATATAGGCCTTTATAGCTATAAATATAGGTTTCCTTTTATGGAAATTAAATTAATAATATCATTTTATATTCAGAATAGAATTAATTTTGTTTTTAATTGATTAATGGATTGGGGTTGAGGGATAACATTCATGACTGTGGGCAGATAAAATGACTTGAGGCTATTGACTTAGTTTCCATTATAATTATGTTTCTAATAATACTATTGATATGTATTTAAGATTTATAATTGAGTACCTTGATGATATTAAATGATACAATTTTATTATTTGTGTGATGTAGTGTAATAGTTGGGGATGCCATGGATATAGTACTATTGATTCATTTTAAGGAACATGGTGCCTTTTATGATAATGATGGTGGCATGAGGTGCTATATACGATGAGTACTATTGAAATAGATTTTGAATTTCTTTCTATTTTCATGATTAGTTAAATTTTTTTCAATGTAATGGTTTGTTACACTATAGTAGTTGGGAATACTTTTGAGTGTGGCCTTATTATAGATTCATATTTATATCATTATGCAAGATCGATGGCCTGAGGATCATATTCAATTTATATGATTAGTTTTTATCTTTGGGATTTTTCTAATGTTATGTACTATGAGTGAAACTAGTAACTGGTATATTTAGTTGAGTCATAGGGTTCCATGATTTCAATGAAATAAAAATACATAATTATAGAACCATTTAATTATTGATCCTAAATTATATTGGTGGAATACATGAGAAATCATGAAAATAAAGAGTAGTTACATCAACACATATCATGGTTGATTTAAATGTTATTCCAGGATATGGAAATGGATTAATATAAACTAATGGGAAACTAATAAATTTAAATTTATCTTGATTTTTTGTAATTATTTGATATCAAAACCTGAGTGCTGGAGGCTGGGTGTCATGTGTCGTGATTGCGAAAATAAAGTGTATATTTTTTTGTTTCCATTAATATATTTTTGTTTTATATTATTTTATGTATTCTAATTTCATAAAATACCTGACCATCATCGATTGGGAAAATTACACTAAAATGTTTTGTGGGTGTTTTCTACAACATCCAAGACAGTGAGGGAATATATGGATGACTTCCCACTCTCCCATGCCCTCCCTTAAGATGTATTATTAGTATAAATAAGTGAGGCTGTAATGGATATGATATACAATGTTTTATTACATGGTATGTGATGGTAGAGTTTTTTACATTAGATTTATGTGTAGTCCATAACATCTTCAGGTATAGAACATACATATATATCGTTATGGTGGTTACAGATTACCATTATTATACTTGATTTGATGATAAAGTATTGAGTGAGAATGTTTGTACAAAAGTTGTTGGGGCTTCTGAGAATACACATGGTTTTAGATAATATGATAATTATGATGAGATATATATGTGGATTTACACCATCCAAATATTTTGGGCCCTGCACAATATAGAGTTTGGTAGTTTCTAGGCCTGAACCGCATTCAGGATGACTTAACATATAGATGAGAAGCAAAAAAGATGTATAGAATTTGGGTGTGACTGACACAACATTGGAATAATTTAAGCCAAGTTACATTATATATATATTTTTGATATGGAATTGTCTACTTCATGGTGTTATTTGATGAGAGGGAAATTATGAGTTTGAGAATCGAATATTACATGTTTAGGTGATGAATTAATTTTTGTTTTCTACTAACTAGAATTTAAATTTTTATTTTTCAAAATTTTCCATAGGTAAAGTCAAGGATGGTCATACTGTGTAAACATGTTATATCAACCCTATGTATATATAATATCTTTTTTTAAAAATAGATGATCGTAGTATATTGATCTATACATTACTATTTTGAGGAGTTTTTCATGAGATATTGGAGCATCATGGTCTCTATTGAGGAATTATATATACTTTATTTTAATTTTTTATCCATTTTTTATAACATAATATCATGAATTGTGATTTATTCGATTTTTTATGAGTATTATTTGTTTGGGGGTTATTCTAATGTTTTATTATATATTAATATTTTTAGGGGAATTGGTTTTTTTATTGTGATAATATTTCCTTAATTATGGTCTCCAAACCATGTCCTATTGAGGGCATTCATCAGGAATTATTCTCTCTCATTACATATAAAAAACCAATTATGGTTACCTCTTAATAGAGGGGTAAAGAATATAATGATTCATGTTAATAAAAACTGTAAATAAAACAATTTCTGGGAGACTTATAAACCCTAAATACTAGAAAAAAATTGAATATGGAATAATCAAGATTGAAAAATAGAAATATAAAATTAAAATTTTATTCATTTAAAAAATGTTGAATCTCAAGAAATAGATTTTTTTTGAAATTATAAAATATAATTTCATTGAAGATATTAAATTTTTAGGGTTTCAATAATATTATGATTGATTTAGTGGAATTTTGGTATTTTTTATATGTTTTTTATTTTGAAATATTATAATATTACATTTTTAAAATGATAAGAAAATTTACTCAAGTAGTTGATTAACATTGTTAATGATAATTATTCAGGTACAACATTAGTGGTTTAATTAGCATGGGATTATTTTTATATTTAATTATGTGGGATATATATTATAGTAAAGAGGAGGAATAAATTATTTAATGATAAAACACATCCATTAAACTTGTAAATCTATTTATTGATTATTAAATTTTTAATTACATTTATGTTATCAATTACGATAAGTTTACACTGACTAAAATTTAACAAAAAAATATAAATACCAATTGATTGTGTATTGTAATTATTTTAATGTATATGACTAACATTGATAATCAATGAAGAGTATATCATAAATTATGAATTAAATTTTTTAATAATTATTTATTAAATTAAAATAATGATTTAAATATCCTCTAATGTTATAGTAATGCATTCATTGGGTACATGAAGTCAAATAAATCAATTATTTCTCTTTTTAGTCAATAAAAAAATTCATTTCTATTACATATATCTTTTTTGGTGTTCATTTATTAGATATGAACATTTTAATCTATGTAAATAAAATTTGGAAACAAATCATTAATTAAAAAGAATGTTTAAAAGGGCTGAGGTATTATATATATCATTTCACATGGGTTAATGGTATTGGTTTATTTTAATTTATTTATTCATGTATATTGAAAAATTTAATTTTTAGTCCATCACTGTTAATAATTATATAGAATATCGTGGAATATATATGGATATTATATATTCATCTCATTAAAGTTATTTTCTCTAATATTGATATATATAATACTAATTTGAAATGAACGTGTATTTAAACAATATATATATATATATAAACCCAGGTGAAGGATGAAAATATAAATATCTATATTTTTGGGATTGGAAATTATATCCTGTAAAATGTGGAGTAAATTAATATAATATATAATAGGGACAACAAGATTTCATATTGCATTAGAGTATATAAAGAGACATTGGGAGACTCTTTTATAATTTTATTTCTAAAAGTAATGGGTCCTAAACATATTGATATAGATATATGAAAACCTATTGAAATATATTTGATTAAAAAATTTATTATCATTTATATAGTAATATCATTTATTTATAATTTAAAATGTCTCTAATATTTCATATATAAAAAATGATGATAAATTTCCTTCAAAATCCATGAATAGTTTACCTCTAATAAAAAATTATTTTTAGAAATCTAAAAACACTAAAGTGGAATTGAAAAATGGAAGAACTGATCAAATTATTTCAATTGATTCAAGGAAGAATACATGAGAAAGGTGATAGTATAATTCTATATTCCCTATAAAAAGATATTGATATTAAATTATTTTATATAGTAATATTCAATTTCTATGGAAAATGATTGTAAATTCTAAATTTGATCCAAAAGTGATTTCCCTATGACAGAAATTAGGAAAAAATTATAATTCATAGATATTCAAGGAAATTTACATTGAGAATCTAAAATTTAAAAAATATATAATCTTCATGGGAGAAATTAATGATTACTAGATATGTAATGTTTTCTGAAATGTCATTTATTGATAAATTTGAAGTTTATGGAACCATTATATTATATATCAGTAAATAAATGATGAATTATGGTGCAATCAAGACTAAATAATTAAATTACTAATGATGATTTTTATGAAATTATTTTATGAAAATGTATATAACTATTAAATAACATTACATATAAAACTTTATTTTAGGAATAAAATTTTAATGTCAAAAAATTCATTTTATAAAAATTTGGAGTACATGTAAAGAGAGTGAATCTAATGACACTATCATGGGTAAATAATTAATGTATTTTAAAGAATAATTAAGAGGAAAAATAAGCTATTGTTAATTTTATGGATGATTTTGACACAATTATAATGATTATGTAAAATCCTAAATGGATATTTAAATGATCAGTTTTTCACAATCATAATAGGTTCATAAACATTAATATCTTAACATTGGGGAAAATAATTGAATATATATTTTTTTAATGTTCTTCTTTCACGAAAAGGGAGCTTTTGATAATTAGTAGACAAGATTTTCAATGGAATGAATAAAATCATTTTGTAGTGGAAGTGATTTTAGAAAAAGAATACATCAATACAAAAAGCATGGTAATCTGAAATAAGGTGAGGAGGGTTGTACACAAGAGGTATAAGCCATATGGTTAGAATGTATGAAGTGTGAGGTGATCGATGAATGTTTATTTTTAACAATAGTAATGAAATATCAGAGTGCATAATACTTTAATAAAAGAAACATTTCAAACAATGATCGAGTCATGATGTTGATAGTGAACAAACAACTATCAGTTAGCATTTAAATGGTTCTATGATGCCAGAAAAGTTTCATGAAAGGATAGGAAGTTGATAAAACATCATTGAAGTGAACATGATGGTGAATTCATAAGGGGATAATAATTGTATAATCAAAGAGTATTTCATATGTTATATGGGATAAATAGTTTTAAATGGAGAATGCATTCATAAATATAATAAGTACAATAAAAATTGGAATTCCTTGGGAAAATCGATTTTATTTGGAGTTGTAGAAAACATATATTGTATAGTAAATATATATTTAAATATAGAGTATGTAAACATTAATCCATGATATGTGTGTATAGATATAGGGGTGGAGTGAATGTTGTGTGTTGTGGAGTATACTCCCTCGAGGGGTTTTTTTATCTAGGATATGGTTTAATCCCTAACGATGAAAAATACAAGCAATCCACCAGTACCACACATGTGTTGTTGTTTATTAAGGATTAAGAATTTTTAATTATTTCACTTCCTATAGAAATAATTTAATGATTATAAAATGTATTTATAAAATATTTAAATAATTTTAAATATAGTTGTTGTAATATATATTATTTAAGATAATTTTTTATAATAAAAATATCCTTAATTAATATAAATAAATAAACCACTTTGTCAATGAAATTTTAGAAATAATAATGAACATTAATTTTCTCAAATATAAAAACTTATGGAATTTATAAGGATTTAAAACAACATCCACTAGTGGAGAAATCATTTTTAAAGTTGGGTTTTTTATTTTTTGAGTCATTTTTTAGTCAATGTTAATAAATTCGATGTTATTAATATATTTTTTTACATTAGTTATGAAAAATGATGTTGTAAATCTATAGTGAAATTGATATTTTATGCCGGTCGTTTAATAACAGATATGGTAGATTATTTATTACATTGATTATTTAATAAACGACATTAAAAATTAGTTCTAGATATATCTTTTTTATGTCATTTATTAAATAACCAATGCAAAAAACCCCAAAATTGAAGAATTTTTTACATCAGTTTTTTGAAAGCTGAAGTGGAAATGATTTTTTAAATTGGTTATTAAATTACTAATTTAAAAAACTGTAAAAAATAGGTTTTTAAATAACCAACATGGAAAACCATTACCCAATAATTTTACACATTATTTGAAAAATAAATGACTTAAATTCCAATTAATGTTTTTATATCATGAATCCATTCCTCTGCAACGCCGATGTAGTCCTAAAACATGATGAACCATACCAAAACCATACCATAAATAAGACCAAAACCAGACAATAAAATCAAGCATAACAATATTTAAAGATGAATAAAGAGTATAAAAATTAACCATTCACATTTAAAACATTTAATTCCAACAATATAAATTGAAGAAACCTAAATCCATCAAAACAACTACCAAATACACATTTATAATTAAAACATTCAAAATTACATTTTACACTGTAAAAAAAATAAAATAAAATCAAACCCGTAAAATAATTTGACCACTAAACTTGTATGTGTTTGACCTATTGAGCACTATATGGTTGAGGGTCATAATATATCAACAAATGAAATGGAATGTAGTAAACACATATAATGAAAAAATATGATGAAATATTTTTTAATAGTTTATATGGAAATATAACATCTTTAAATATTCAAATTGTTCCAGTCTTAATTATTTCATATATGATTCTTAACATATAATATCAACATTAAATGATGAAATTTTATTAAATTTCTGTTTAAATGTGTTTTTCAATTCAAAATATAACTTCTTTTGTTATACATCAAAAATTTACAAATTATAAATGGATTTTTACATTTACTATTAAATATTTTATCTTGGCACACTATTGCTTTATGGGTTTTCGAAAGTAGTCACGCCACCTATTTGAAAATAATATGAATGTGATAAATTTAAAATACATTATAATATGAACAAATAATATTAAATCATAACATACTTTTCCAATATATTCTTAAAATTTTCTCATCCATCGGCCCTAGAAAGATCATATCCAATAAAGTGTTTTCTCCCACAGAAAAAAAAACCAAACAACCAGTGGTCTCTGATATAAATAACTATTTAGGTTTAGTTTATTTATGTTAAATGATAAAGAACACTTTTTGAGATATATGTTTCATACCACTCAAAAAAAAAGGAATCATCCTACGTTGTGTGATTATAATCTATTCAAATCATTCACCAATAGTAATTGTTCTTTGTTCATCATCCAATGCATGCTCTTCACGGGGAATAAATTGTGGGTTCAGGAATCCAAATACATCTATATAATAATTCTTTTCATAATAATATAAAGATACCTAATAAAAAAAGACATATGTATAATTTTTTAATAAATTTAATATAGGGAATGAACTGTGTTAATAATGACATGGAAAAAATTAGTACCACGTTGATTCCCAACATATATCCAGTAACAAACTCCTTGATATGATTTTTCTTAATCCCCACATCTATTTAAGATCCACAAACATGAGCATCCATTAGGAACATATAATGTGCCGCCAATAAATTTAATATATTAGCAATCTATTAAGGCTCCTAGAATATGTATCTAATGTCACAACCATATTCCTTTGTTATTGCCTATATATTATTTTTTATCTGTTAAAATATTATTTTAAATAAATAGATAATTATATTAACATTCACTTTTTTATAAAATTTTATTTAAAAATAAAAGAAATGATATTACAAACACATTCATCTGTGGTAATGGGTCACAGAAGTATGGATAAATAATCTAAAAAGTGGTTGATAATTTGTTTATCTACCATCACCCCATTTATAGGTAATGGTACATGAGTTAATATATCTATAATATATTATACAATGGCACTAGGCTTCTCTAACTCTTAATTTTGATGATTAACTAGATCTCATATATAACAGATCATCCCATATGAATTTATATTATTGTGAGGATCATTAACATCTAACTCACAATAACTAGGATGTTGTGGAGGAGCAGTTGTAAGAGTATGATAAAAACAGGGGTCTATATGTGATGTGGAGTATTTAATGGGGATTAGAGGTGGGAGAATGGGAGCTTCTGGTGGAGTTGGAGGATTAATAATTGGGTTTGTAGCTAGTGGCAGAGGAGTGGGAGATGTAGTATAAAATTGTCTCTCCATGTCTGCAAACATAGACTGTACTGATGCTCTGATCTTTTCCTCTATTATCAGATTAATATTATGAACGTCATCCTCTAAAGATTCTATATTTTTATAAATACCCTCAATGGAAGAATTAGAAGAACATGGAAATATTTTTCAAACTGACACACCTGTTGGGTATCCTCATATATGACCCAAGTGTTTGTGCTTTCCTATTACTGCATATAAAATTTCTTGCCTCCTAGATGCTATAAATAACCCCTTTTTGCACTTCTACTAAATAGAATCCGATATGAATTACTTGATTTTTTAAATGTATCAGAGTATATAAAGAATAGAATTAACATAAATAAATAAAATAAATATCTTATGATATTCTCATTTATGATCCTCAATACTTACATTAGATATTTCCCCATTTCCCATCATATACCTCTTCTATTTTCTTCTCTAGGTGGAGGGGAGAGATGGGAAACTACTATATAGCAAGAAGACTCAGCTCTATGTTTTTTTAATTTTTTCCCATATTTTTATCTTCTAATAAATTATAACCTCCCCAAGATAAACTATGAGGGTATACATTTTTAGATTGGTTCTCATGATGACATGTCTTTGTTTTCGATAATTTAATAATAATAAATCATTAACAAATCTTTAATAAGATCATTATATAATAAAAAAATTTATAAAAGATTACATTGATTATACAAAAATGAATATTTTTATTTTATTTAAAAAACTCCCTATGCCTTCATCTATAAAAGTATATATATGACATGGATTTTAATTTTTTTTATGAACAAAAATGAAATAAAATGTGAGGACTGATTTGAAATCCCTTGGTCTCCTTGCAAAAATAAATAAGTATTTCTTCCTGACACCTCTAGGGTTAGAAATATCAAATTTCATTAGATAAAGAAGAGGGGAAGCATATTTTACAATAATAATTTAAAGATTAGTCAAACAATAGAAATAGTCTTACCAAGATTTTCATTTAAAACTGAGATAGTGTTTATTTTTCACTCTTTTCCAATCAATATAAAAACTTTTTAATTTTCTTTTACCTTGAGTTTATACAATACACATAAAATATATTTTATTTTTACCTCTAGGAATATCATTCACATAAAACTCTACAACTATCCTTTGGTCCTTGCTATAGTCAAGTGGGAGTTTTGGTAAATGTGTGCTGCCACATTTAACAACTCTTAAACACTTATTTTCCATTATGAGAAATCATTAATAGGATTAGGGAACATCAAGAAATTATTTTGAATGTTCCTCCCTAGACATATTATTATGTTGCTCGTCTCTAGAATTATATGGTTGATCAATAGATGGATATATCATAATCCTTTAAATAAAAAAATCCAACATTAGTTCACAAATATACAAACTCAAATATTACAATACTAATGTAATCCAAAAATGAAAAACTAAACTAATTGACATAATAGTAATCATGGTAAGCATGGTAAGCATGGTAAGCAAGGTAAATATGATAAGCATGGTAAAAATGGTAAACATGATAAACATGGTAAACATTGTAAACATAGTAAACATAGTAAATATGGTAAACATAGTAAACATTGTAATTGAGTTAATGTAATTTTCAATAAAAAAATTCAATAAATATATAATTGATGTAATTGTAAACATGGTAAAATTTGGTAAACTATGGTAAACATGGTAAAAAAGTTAAAGTAATTATAATAAAAAATTAATAAATATATAATAAAAATAATGGTAAACAAGGTAAACAAAAAAAGTAAAACTAAAATAAAAAAGGATTTCCACTTATTAGTTTTATTACTTATTTTGATAAATAAAAAATTAAAATATATAAAATTATATGAAATTAATAAATGGAAATGAGAAATAAAAATATGTTACCTATAATATTATGAATTCCAAAATAGATTGTTTTCCCAAATTCCTTCATCATGATAATTTCTTATGGAAAAAACCATCTCAAAAAAATGTCCATCACTATTTTATAATAATTATTCCATGGAAGGAGGGATATCACATGAATCAACATCTTCATGATGTTGATCCTCAAAAACATATTGATTTTCCCTTGTAATAAAATATACAACTTTATATCTAATTGATCAAAAACATTGAAAATCTTTTTTGCATGTTTTTTTAATATAAAAAAATCAAACCTGCCTTCCAATATATTTTGATTAATATCTCTCATTCCAAATTCATCATGTCTAAAAATATTTCTATAGATAAACCATTAGTATTTAATAATAATAAATTTAATTTTAATGTAATCACCTTTCCCATTTCTTCAATGACTCTATAATATGCACTGGATGCTGAAATTGGGGATTTGTATTTATAACATGAAAAATTTATTACTTCTGAAAACAACAATACCCCACTATTCGGAACTACACTTATTCTTTCCTAAACTTTTGTATGAAATTATTATCGATTAATGTCATACATGGGAAATGTTATCACATTTACACTTGTACCACTCACTAATCATCTTAACACCTTTGATGTATCTGCTCTACCAAGAATAGTAATTTTAAACAAAGAAAAAAACATTCTATGCTAATTCAAATTCCATATTTCATTCTTCTATGGATGAAATTGTTTCAACTCATTAATATGGAATGTGATATATAGTTGAGAATCAACTATATATTTCAATATTTAAAAATGTACCTTATTTATTTGTTCAGCTGGAAAGGATTTGAATTGAAATATATGAATCCCCTTTCCATAATTATTAACCCATTCATGTAGAGATAGAGGGAAACCAATGTGTTTTGACTAAAAACATGTAGTTTGAAAAAACACTACAACATCCTCTGAAATATACTTCTCAGAAATGTATGATTCATGTAGATATAAATTCTTAACATAACCCTTCAATATTTTCATATACCCATTAAAAAAATACATCTATTGAAGATATATAGTTCTACAAATCATTATTTCTCAAACCAGATGAATAGTTAGATGCACCATTATATCAAAAAAAAGAAGGGGGAAAATACATTTATAATGGGAAAAGTATATAATGTTCATTCTTTTACAAAATGTTCAATGAATCCACGTCAATAACACTATTAAAAAATGAATAGAAAAAATTTCACACCTTCATGATAGAATTTCTGTCCCTAATGGGAAATATTCTATGCAATTCAACTAGTAGAAGTTATTTCATCATGTCATGATAATCATTATATTTAATACCTATCAACTTTAAATACTTCAAAGATAATTTTTTTACTTTTCCAAAATAACCTTGTAGAACTTTGATATCATGAGGACACTAAAAAAAGATAATATTACCATTATGGATAAAATAAGACATGCCTTGGAAAGAAATGTATGCCTTCTATCTGGAGTGGGAGATAACTCCAAATTTATTCCATTTGATATTATGTCTAATATTTCATTCAACCCATAATTAGTATTTCCTTTAATATCTATCAATGTTCTAATCAAACTATCACATATATTCTTCTCAACATGCATGAAAAAAATATTATATTTCACTTCATTATTTCATAAATATGGTAGCCCAAAAAAATATTTACATTCTCTTACAAATATTCCTATAATTACCGTATTTAAATGTCTTTCCCAAATTCACATCATGGTTTTACACCCTCTGAAAATACTTATCAGTGGACAAAGGTTTTGGATAAATATCAAATTCTTAGGGGCCATTGAATGCATTTTTTGGTTTTCTATATGAGTTAACCATGGGAAAAAACTATTAGTGACCCATGTATACTATTTTACTCCCCCAGTGAATGTCACAATTTTCTTTCTGTTGTTCGCAATATGGACATGCTTTATTCCCCTTAATAGTGTATCCACAAAAATTTCCAAATGTTGGGAACTCATTATAGTGAACATGTGCACTGAATGTGGTTGAGAATATTCCATTTTATATGAATCATACACCATAATACCATCCACCTATAAAACCTTCAAATCATCAATCAATGGTGGAAAGAAAACATAAATATCATTTATGGGATACTTTGGACCAAAGATCATTATACTCAACATGATATATTTTCCCTTCATACAAACGTTAGGATATATAATATTAATTACCAATAACACATTCCAGTAACTATTTGTGCTACTGAGGCTTAGATATGGATTTATTCCAATAGTGCACAACAGATGAATGAGATTTCTAATTTCATTTCTAAATTTATGATAATACTCATAAATTAACCCCTACTATGGACAATCAGCTAGATGATGTATTTTTCCATCAAATATCTGCTCTTAGCATGCCTTATTAAACATTATTAATCTTGTTAGTTGTAAAATAAATGTTTCAAATTGGGAATTATAGGAATATACCAAAATATCTTGATGGGAATATCTTTTATCTCTAGATCTGCCAGTGATTTTTCTGTTGACTTAAAACGTGATGTACCACAATTAGGACACTCTGACAGAAATTCATGTTCCTTCCAATATATCATATGGTCATTAGTATAGTCATGTATTTTCATGTATCCCAATCCCATCATGCATTATATTTTATTGTACATACAATTTTAATCTCATAGATCCTGGAATTTTGAAATAATATCTTTCAACAATTTTGGCATCTCTGTAAAACTCGTGTAACTCCATCAATGTTTTGCCTTCAAGTAAATAAATCATGACCCATCTAAATAAACCATAAAATCCATAAAACAAAGAGATAATGGTTTTTCAGAATCACCATATAGATGCTCAACTATCGGTTCTATCTCAATTTGTTCTTCTATATTATCACGAATCATTTCTTCAATTACATTAGAGTTACCATCTTATAATTCATCATCATTAATGGATTGGACATCTTGTCAAGATTTACCATGAAAACTCTAAGGGATATAACTCAGAATAAAACCATAAAAACCATAAGATCTTTGACCTATCTACTTTTTATCTGCTTTATATTCAAAAAATTTAGGCATGGACATAAAAACATGTTGTTTCTTGGAAAATTTTGTTTATAAAATCACAAAAACGAATAAAAAAACATCATTATATTCATTACACATTTGATTTTCCAAAATCCATCCGCGACTCATTATTACCAACAACAAATATCAAAATAATTTATATTGTAACGATAATGAAATTTTATATTTAGATGAAACATATCATAATATTAAGGTTAAAGAATTTTGAAATATAATACAATTAAATAGGTATTTAAATAACATATGCATGGAAATAATTTTAAAATTAAAACATAATTAGATATAACTATTTTATATTTATATGATATATGAAATAATTTGAATGTAATAATATTTTGAAATATAATAAAAAAAATATATGTGTATTAAAATATTATTATTATATTTTCCTATGCCATAAAATATTTTCTTAAATTCATGTAATTTTGACAGGCCCCTATATGTGTTTTATCATTGATATTGAGTGTTTTATGTAATGTTTCATTCTGTATGGTGGGAATTGATTTGAGTGGTAAGTTGATATTGTTATGTTTTGTGAAACTTTTTGAAATGGATTTACATTAGACTCAATGTACATACCTTGAGATGAATGTAGATTATCTTGGGAATGTGTTGAAAATATCCTATTTAATGTATGATGACATGTTTCTTTGGTGGATTCAAGGATAATAATAAATAGTTAACCAATGAAGTGATATATAAAAAAATAACCATGCATCAACATACTATGTCATAATATATATTAGCAGTCATCGAAAAATATGTACTAAAAAACACATGGGAAAATATACCTTCTTTTTCTATAATCCGAAATAACCAATACAAATTAATGTGTTATATTAAATGAGAAGTGTGATATGGTATATAAACAATGTCGCCTTGATATAAATTTGGGGATTTCATATTTAAATATGGATGAAGCAACCCAATTTAACATAGAGCCTAATGCCCAATGATTTCAGATCGAGGAAAACAAAATGTGTGTCTAATAATGATAAAATTAAGAATGAATCAATGATATTATGATATTATAAAAAAAATATTCACAAAACGTAAATGTAGGGAATCTAAAATAAATAAATAAAGAAATTGAGGCTTTTGAGGATTACATTAGTGTTGCTAGTTGATCTTATAGATCAAGTGATAATAAAGATAGTGAACGGTGCTAGAAAAAAGAGGATAGAGGGAACATGTTTGAAAAATATTTTTTAGGTTTTCCACAAGAGAGAGATGTGCCACTATCACCCGATCAAAAAATACACAATGAAATGATATGGTAGATGATAAATTTTTTTAATGATTTATAATGTTGGTTATTTAATAACTAGCATGATAAAGTATTTTTTATTAAATTTATCACATTTTTCATTATATAACTGACATTTTGAAAACATTTTTATGTTGGTTATTATATTAACGATTATATAAAGCATGTTAGTAGATTTTTCATATCAGTTATAAAATAACTAAACCGAAAAATTACCACCATGTTTTTTTAAATTGTTTATTTTATAACGGATGTTAAAAACAAAATACCTGAGTTTTTTACATCATTTAGAATATAACCTATGTGATAAATACACTTTTATAACATTTCACACTACTAATTTATAGTTGTCATAAGAAATTCCAATGTGATAAATGTTTTCTTAACTAGTGATCATGTAACATATAAAAAATATTTTCTAGGGATAAAATTCAACTATTATGATTAATCTTTGTGTTGTAGTGTATATAAAAAAAATAATATATAGTAGTTTAAAATATTTTCTAGAAAATATATGTGGAATATAATAATTTTAGCTGAATTTACAAGAAACAAAATGATAAAATATGAAAAACCAATGAAATTGTAAATAATGAATTCATGTTTGAAAAATTATATCATATATGATTATAGTGATAAATATTGAATAATATATGAGCAAATTAGTGTCCATCATAAATATTTTCAAACAACTATGACAAGAAACTAAAATAATAAGTTAATTCAACAAATATTTGATTTATAAAATGATCCAACATCAAAATTGTTTTTATGAACCAACCCCATGGTTCTTGAGACATAGCGTCCCAAATCCCACAACTAATAGGCAAGGGGATAGTGACCATCACTGAGTAGGAAAATCACAACAATTGGAGGAATTAACCTAATGATCATATACTGATGCACACATCTTCAATTGTATTCAATTTTGAAATTAAAAAAAATTGATAATTATGAATGAATATATCTACAATACCACAATAAAAATGTGAAAATAATGTACTAGATAGAAAATTCAAGAAAAAAAGATAAAAAAAATAAAATGTAAACTAGTCTAACCAACACATTCAGAATGGGAAAATATCAAATTAATTAACTGATATTTACGCCTTTAATCCCATATCACAAATCTCAATCTGGTCCTAGTCTCTCTAGGACTTTATCAAATGTTATTTTGTCTGCATAATACACGACTCAAGTTGGAGGAGCCCATGTCAGGGTGTGAATATAAATACCTAGTATGAATCCCAATAATAACTACATACAAAAAATCAATAATATTCAGCTCAAAAAAATACAATTGTAATGAATGTGTGAAAAAAAACATATATATACTATAGATGGATACCATGCCTCCATGATGTCTCAACCAAACATCATGTCCAATGATTCTACTCAAAGTATCTATGAAATTATCACTCTAGGTGAACCAACTACATGATCTATGATATCACTAGTGACACTCATACAAAACGTAATGATCATTGGGCCCACCTAATAAAACTCACTATTCATTGAGAATATTGATATTCAAAAATGAGATAACACACAAGATAATTGGGGGACATTAAAAAAATATTTTGATCAACCCATTACATAGATTGTCACATGATGATGATTCCCAAAAGTCAACTGAAATGGCCCTCTAGATGATGGATCAAATCCCTACATAAGGATCTCATTCCAATCCTTGGAACCACACATAGGATATAAGAATGAATGATAGATGATCACACCCTAATATCACAAAGGGACACCATAAAATCTATCCGAGAAACATCCTCCTGAGGATATCTCAATATATATATATTGATGTAATTTCACACTATTCCGTAAAGGGGATAGACTAGTTTAATGAACTCAAATGATATAATTACAAATTGAAGCTACAAAGGGCTCCAAACACCTTCCAAAGTGTGTTCATTGTGTGTACTATGGAGTGTATGGAGGGACAAGATATCCCATTTTCAGACCATGTGCTTCTCTCTCACATAGAATGTAACCCTCAAAATACATGTTATGTCCTCTCTAGGTACAAGTAATATAGAGGTTGAGTGGCCTCAATACCCATGTGAGATGCTTTCTCCTATGTACATTGGACCATTCCCATATATAAAACCATGTTCACATATTATTTCCTATATATACCAAGATGGGTCCATGTACCCCATCTTACATGTGACATTGTATACTCTAAAATACATTTCAATCAATTATTAAAGGTCGCACAGTGTGTGATAGGTGTCTTACAACATGTGATGTTTTCTTCTCCACGAAAAACCTAGAATAATATCTATGACCCAAAATGTGGTTTAGTTAATGAATTCATTTTTTGTGGTGTCGTATTTTTAGAATCCTCCATTTCCCATATGCATCTTTTTTCTATACCTATGGTTTTGAAAAACCTTATGGGAATCACAGATATGTGGTTAACCATTATTTACATCCCTATAGATCTAATTTTGGGATTCAATTCTACATATAAAATTAACCATAAAGTATTTTGTTGCCACAACATACCTCCACCATGAGTCTTCTAGGATGAACATGGACCCAATGTCTAATTCGATCAACCTCTAATTATCACATGAATTTCCACCTTGATCACACCCCGGATTGAGAACCACACTAGTGTTACTTATAAATTTCATTGGAGAATAGTCTCACAATGATTGTATACATGGATTTCATCAATCCATTTTCCAAAAACAATTCCAAAAATGAACATAAGAAGAAATTATGGAGAAAACCATAAACCATAATCTTGAAGAATGATCATTGAATTTTTTTCATTTTCATAATTGAACTGTTGTCGAATAAATTAAAAATGAAGAGGGATAAACATCAATGAACAAATATTAAAATTATAAATAAGTCCAACGTCGATTCAGAAATAAATTATTGTCTGTGGAATCGATTAGTGTTTGACCATGATAATGGAATGGGTTTAGATCAAATGAATCAAGCATCACTCCTATATTTTGATCAATTACTGTCAAAGATGGTTCTACACTATCATCATCTGAGAGGTCCTAAAACATAGATGGGGAAATGATCCTAGAACATGATCCAATATGATCTCCTATATAAAATTATCCACTAATTATCTCTCTAAATTTGTAGGATTATATTATTAAAAAAATAAATTATACATATAGTCATATATATAACATATTATTGCATATAAGAAATAAATAATACAATTAATTAAATATAATTAAATCTTTTTATTTAGTTTCCTACAAATGGAATTAAATCCCATTGGTCTATTCCAACCAAGATTACGAAATAAATATGGTAATACATGTGTTATGATTTAAATGGACATATATAACATCATATATAATACTCGATTTAAGAATTATTAATCTTTTTTTTCAAACCAAAAAGTGTGTGAAATTAATATATTTAATTTTTTCAGACATCAAATTCAGGCCCACTGCAACTTGAATCTCAGGCCATCTAAGCACATGGATCTAAAAATAATACATATGAAGTGCCCAGATCAGTGTGAATCACTGAGAGGGGGAGGGGGTGAATCAGTGATCCTTTAAAACTTTTTACTAATTGATTCTCAATCAATTAAAACTCTATGGCTGGTTAAAGCCTCGATCCACTCTTCTTGTATCTCTCAACCTTTCCCGGATAATGCAGTAATGAAAAGGCACAGGACACAAGGATTTACAAGGTTCGGCACCAAAGGCCTACATCCTTGCCATGCTCTCCAAGCATGGATTCTCCCATTATAACTTGTTAGAATTACAATGGTCGATACAGAGTCTCACTGTATCTCTCCTGAGTCCCACAGGAGGGTCTTTATACTGCGTCCCACAGTGTTACCAGAGTCCCACTGGCCTACTCCAGAATCCCACTGAAGACTTCTTCTCCCTGAGTCCCACAGGGTCTTCTCTTGGCTCCTCGAGTCACACGAGTAGCTCTTCTTCACTTTAAGTTCTTCTTCAAGTATCCTCAGCAGTCTGGGATAAAGACTGCTGGCCTTGCTCTTCTTCTGATCACTTGTGGTGAACAGGTCTTCTCATCTAGCTCGGGCTTTATCACCTTCTTCTAAGGATGCCCCGGCTTCTCTCCAATTACTGAATGCTCAGACAAATAATATCTTTATCTTTGGTCTGGTGCAGTCTCAGTTCACTTCAACATCATGCACTGAGTGCATGGCAACTCTTCAAGATCTTCAAGTCTTGGACTCCTCAGATGCACACCACTGATTTAGCACTGTTCACGTGTGCACGTGCATGCATGCATGCATGCACTTTCCCTTTCTTCTTCTTGGTGCAGTAGACCCACAAAGGGTGTAATCACTTTTGAGCACACACCTACTTTTCAGACTTCACACACTTTATGCAATATAATTACACACCAGAATGTGTGTTATACTTTAGTGTGGATGTCCTCTCTTCTTCTTAGTGTGTACACACTTTGGTTTGCACACACACTAAGGTTCGGCCACTCCTTTTAATTTGCACACACACACAACATAGGTTGAGTTGTGGTCTTCACTTGTTGCACACACATGACTTGGCCTTCACTTAGCACACACAAATAGTATTCTTTAATTTGTTCTTCAATGTGTGCACCCACATAAGGGCTACGGCCTCCTTCTTTAAATGCACACACAAAGTGCAAGTTTTGCCTTCCTCCTCTTTGCACACACACACAAGGTGTGGTCTCGGCCTCTACTAATTCTTGCACACCTAATAGGATACGGCCTCTTCACTAGATGCACACCCCAAAGGCTACTGCCTCTTTTTCAAATGCACACACACTGGATATGGCCTCGGGTTCTCCTTGCACACACAATACCGTAGGGTCTTCTTGTTTCACACACACCCAAGGCTGCGGCCTTTACTTGCACACACCCAAGGTGTGGTCTCGGGTTCTCCTCTTCTTGCACACTAACTTAAATGTGTCCTTCTTCACTTATGCACACACACACAAAGGTGTGGTCTTCACTTCACCCATACAAAGCTACGGCTTGGGTTCTCCACTTTGCACACACACTGCCTTCTTCTCTTTTTGCCTACACAGCCCGAACACTCAACTCCACTGCCGCGCAGGGTCACAAGGCGCAAGGGTGCGACCTCTACTGTCTTCAAATGCCGCGGGCAAGCCCTCAAAGTGCACAAGGCTCGCGCAAACACTTCCTGCCGCGCAAGTCCGCGGGCAGAGAAGGATGCAACCACGGGCGCGCAAGGATGCGGCCACGGGTCTTCCTGTCGCGCAAGGAAGGCGCACAGGGGACTCCCTTTCTCTTCTTTCGCGCAAGAGGTGCACAAAAGGAACACACGAAGCCAAGAATGGCTTCGGGCTGCTGCCGCGCAAGTGGTGCGCGCAGGGTCTTCTTCGCGAAGCAACGGTGCTCTCACGGGACTCCGGATCTTCAACAAAGGATCAGCAAGCAAAATGAGAGCCTCGGCCTCTCTTTTTATAGGCAGAGAAACGCCTCAAATCTTCCGCGTGGGATAACTTCAATCCCGAAGATTTCGCATCTTTGAAATCTTTCCAATCTTTATTTTCTTTCCACTGTTTCAACGCGGGTTCTCCCCTTTTTATTCGGGTTCCTCCACGTGCATGCGACTTAGAACGCATGCACGGACTTCGTCTCTTTTATCCCATGCAAAGGCACGAACCCTCAAGGCCTCGGCAACTTCGTTTGCCTCGGCCTCGACCGAAATTCTCCATCTGTTGCATGCATGCCTTTTTTATTGCATGATCGTGTTCGTGGAGGCCAGACGATCTCAATGGAGGCTTCAGATTAGGAAATGGTGGCCGGGAGCTCGAGAACACTGCTCGGGAGGCTCTGGTTCATGCGGGGACGTCGCGGGTGGCTTCGCATGGCGCGGGGAAGAAGACGCGCGGAGAGCCGTTGGATTAAAGATTTGGACGGCCGCGATCAGGCTGGGCCGCGGCGGATTAGATGGGCGGTCCAGATCGAGCGCGCGATGAATCGTGCGGCTGGGATTCGTTCCCGGTGAAAATCGCGCGTCCCACATCGAATTCTCTCGCGGAATTTCCGCGGTTAATAACCCTGCCGCTCCCTCATCCCGGCAATTGAATTCTCTCCCTCCACGGTGCCGCCCCGCACCGTGTTCACCCTGCGGGCGCGCTCTGCGCCCACTCTTGCTTCCTGCGGGCGCGCTCCTAGCGCCCACCATGCACTCTCCGGGTGCGCGGGCTTAACCACTGCGTGCCCTCGGGGGCTTATACACGGCCCCCCTGCCTCTCGAGCTTGCACCATGGGATCCCCCATGGGCGTGCCGCCTAGTGCCCATATGAGCCGTGGGGTTGAACCCGTGGGCTGGCTTGAGATGGCCAATTTTTTGGCAAAGGACAGAACCTAGACTTTGTAAAAACAAAGTCCTTCTCCATATTAAAACATGCCAAATGCCAAATGCCTCCTTCTTCTTCTAAGCCATTCTTCTTCCCATCTCTATTCTTCTTCTTCTTAGAATTCCTCCATACTTCTTAAACAAATGTTCATCACTTAGGAATGGAAATTCTTGAAGGTTCTTCATCTTCAACCGAACTCCCGAATCACTTAAAGTATTCAAAGTGCTTCATTGATCTAATCAGAGATCAATTGGGGCTTCTTCTAATTCTCATGCACTAAATAATAGTGCATGGACTTCTTCAGCTCACTTCATCCACTTAGGAGGTGTGGATGGATCATCTTCCTCTTCTCATGCATTGTCAATACAATGCATGGTCTTCTAACTTTGTTGTGACTTTGTATCCAGTTGATACAAGTTCTTAGAACTTAAAGATCAGTTCAGCAATCGTCAGATTTACATGGAGAATGTTTCAACCATATTCTCCAATGCCACTTAGTGAATCTCCTAAGTGACACTCCTCTAAGTTCCATGGCCATTCTCCTTCACCACCAACACCATCACAACCTTTTTCATTCACATCTTGACAATCCTTGACTTCCATTCATTGTAAGACAACAACATGCCTCATTGACAACCTCATTGACAACAAATGCAACACAATGCACTTCAATCTCCCCCTTTGTATTTGTTGTCAATACACTCCTTCAGCACATATGAATGGGTCAATATGTGTGCCAATATTTCTCCCCCTTATTGGCAATCAAATGAAAAGGTGTGGTGTGGTTCTCTTCCAAAAATATCTTCCTCCCATTGAAAAGTATCTTCTTGAAAAACACTAGGAGAGGGATGATGTCACATGTTCTCTTTAGCAAAGAACCTTTAGTAAATCAGCTCTAAGTCTACTTGGGCTAACCCGGTGTAGAAAACAAGAGTGATATAACCAAGGTACACAATGTTGTCCAACATTCTCTACACATGTGAGATCATGCTTAGGGGTTTGAAATTTTTCAGATATAACAATGAATTGCTAAATCCTGCACATACTTCACCAAACACATTAGAAAGTTCAGTGCAAAGATAAAGCTCCCCCTTTCATCCATTTGTCTTCAATCCATACTCCCCCTTAATTGACAAGATAAACTCAATTAAGAAACAAGGGATGAAAGTATGATTGGAATACCTTCACTTTCTCAAGATGATATTAATTTTTTGAACATCATCTTCTTCAGATTTTCTCCCCCTCAAGGGGTGCACTCCATTCTTTTCAAACCATCCTCCACTTGAGAATGATCATCATCTTCAATTCCCTGCAATGTCAGCACATGTAAATACCAATAGTATAAGGGAATAAGATGGAACCTCCTTGGTTCATCAATGTGAACAACAAGGTTGAGAAGATTCTCTCAACCGAGATGTCCCATTTTCACCAGTCTTCACACTTGCACATTTGATCTTCATTGATGATTGTGCTGGTGTGGTTCTCAAAACATCTTCATGTGAAACCTTCTTCTTCCCTTTTGCCTTAGCAATTGCCAGAACTTTATCTTCAGCTTTTTGTAGTTCTCTGGCAAGTTGCAACTGATGTGGCCATATGACAAGTAAATCATTTGGAAGTGTGGCCTCAGTTCTGGAAGTTCCACATGGTTCCTTTGATGCTGTCAAGCTACCTCTCTTAGGCAACTTGTTTTCAATCAATCCATTCTGCTTCTTCTGGATTGATTGTCTGTTTGAGTTCAGTTGGCTTCTATTGATTTTCATGGCTTCTTTACAAAGATCCATGATATGTCCTTTCTTCCCACAGTAGAAGCATGTCTTCTTGGTGGCTCTTCTTGATGCATCACCCTTCTTGGTTTTAGAATCCAAGGACTTCTCTTCCTTTTTCAAACTCTTCTTGGGAGCATCTTCCACTTTCTTCTGCTTGCTTCCCAAGGATTCCTTTTTAGCCAGGTTCAGTGATCTTCTCTTCTTTTGAGCTCTGGATACAGTTGGAGATTGACATGTATCTATTTGACCACTTTTGCAATCATCCCAGATGTTGTCAAGTAATCCAAATCTGTTAGCAGTAAACAGATGTCTCTGGACCTGTGGATGTTGCTTCTTTCCTTCTGGCTTGCTCCCCCTAGGCATGGGCTTCCTCTGTGCTTTGACATTCATTGGATTGTACCAACAATCCTTTGCACAATGCCCATACTTATTACAACACCAGCATTGACCCACAAATCTTGACCTCTTGAGTCCTTCTGATTGTTGGATACTTTTCTTGACCTGTTGTGCTGTTTCAGGAGAGCTCTGCTTCTTTACTGTCTTCATCCATATTTGTTTGGAATTATTCTTCCATCCTGCACTTTTTGTGGAAACACAATTAGAAGCATCAGTACAAGATGGTATGGATGGTACCTTCTTCTTAGAAGATGTTGCACTTTTACTAGAGGATGTCCTTCTCTTAGAATCATCCTTCTCAAAGCATACTTGAGTAGCAACATTTCTCCTTTCAGTTGACTGGGAGGCTTTGGCTTTGGGTGATTGCTGATTGTTCAATATCACCTCTAATTCTAAACACTTCATGTTGAGGGAGTTCTTCTCATCCTCAACTGTTCTTAGCCTTCCTTCCCATTTCTCTTCCAGCTGTTTCATCTGGTCTTCATGCACCTTCTTCAATTCTTGCAATGAATTGTCCAGCTCCTTCACCCTTTTGACTTTGTCTTCTAGTTGAGCATCTTTGACAACCATTGACACTTTGTGCCTCTTTTCCAGTGCATGGAAAACTTCTTTGACCACAGTCTTAAAGAATTCTTTCTCAGAAAGGCTTCTCTGCAATTCTTCAGCAGTGTCTTCATATCTTTCATTGCAAAGAGATATTGTTTCATCTTTGGAATTTACCAGATTTCTGAGAGTGTTGGTTATGCCAACCCTTTTTTCCAATTGGACTTCTAGAGAATTGGCTTCATCTTCTAGCTGTAATTTTTCTTCTTGAAGATCAAGGAGGCCTGTAGCTATACACATTGCAATTTCCTTGGGGACTCGCTTCTGAAGATATTTGATTGCATTTAGAAGATCATTGTTCCTTCCATCTTCATCACAGCTAGAGCAGGCTTCATCAGAAGAATGATAAAAGTAATTGTCATCTGATGTGACTTTCACATTTCTTTCCATAGAAGGAGTTTCTCTGATTGCAGCAACCTTCTTCCTCATCTTCTTTGCCTGTTTCTTCATTCTGTTTTTCAGAGTCTTGGCAGATATCTCCATTTGAGGCTGTTCTTTCATTTCCTCAAATCTGCACTCCATATAGACTCCCTTGGATCTTTTAGAGGTAACCTCCCTCTGATACCAATTGAAGTGCCCAGATCAGTGTGAATCACTGAGAGGGGGAGGGGGTGAATCAGTGATCCTTTAAAACTTTTTACTAATTGATTCTCAATCAATTAAACCTCTATGGCTGGTTAAAGCCTCGATCCACTCTTCTTGTATCTCTCAACCTTTCCCGGATAATGCAGTAATGAAAAGGCACAGGACACAAGGATTTACAAGGTTCGGCACCAAAGGCCTACATCCTTGCCATGCTCTCCAAGCATGGATTCTCCCATTATAACTTGTTAGAATTACAATGGTCGATACAGAGTCTCACTGTATCTCTCCTGAGTCCCACAGGAGGGTCTTTATACTGCGTCCCACAGTGTTACCAGAGTCCCACTGGCCTACTCCAGAATCCCACTGAAGACTTCTTCTCCCTGAGTCCCACAGGGTCTTCTCTTGGCTCCTCGAGTCACACGAGTAGCTCTTCTTCACTTTAAGTTCTTCTTCAAGTATCCTCAGCAGTCTGGGATAAAGACTGCTGGCCTTGCTCTTCTTCTGATCACTTGTGGTGAACAGGTCTTCTCATCTAGCTCGGGCTTTATCACCTTCTTCTAAGGATGCCCCGGCTTCTCTCCAATTACTGAATGCTCAGACAAATAATATCTTTATCTTTGGTCTGGTCCAGTCTCAGTTCACTTCAACATCATGCACTGAGTGCATGGCAACTCTTCAAGATCTTCAAGTCTTGGACTCCTCAGATGCACACCACTGATTTAGCACTGTTCACGTGTGCACGTGCATGCATGCATGCATGCACTTTCCCTTTCTTCTTCTTGGTGCAGTAGACCCACAAAGGGTGTAATCACTTTTGAGCACACACCTACTTTTCAGACTTCACACACTTTATGCAATATAATTACACACCAGAATGTGTGTTATACTTTAGTGTGGATGTCCTCTCTTCTTCTTAGTGTGTACACACTTTGGTTTGCACACACACTAAGGTTCGGCCACTCCTTTTAATTTGCACACACACACAACATAGGTTGAGTTGTGGTCTTCACTTGTTGCACACACATGACTTGGCCTTCACTTAGCACACACAAATAGTATTCTTTAATTTGTTCTTCAATGTGTGCACCCACATAAGGGCTACGGCCTCCTTCTTTAAATGCACACACAAAGTGCAAGTTTTGCCTTCCTCCTCTTTGCACACACACACAAGGTGTGGTCTCGGCCTCTACTAATTCTTTCACACCTAATAGGATACGGCCTCTTCACTAGATGCACACCCCAAAGGCTACTGCCTCTTTTTCAAATGCACACACACTGGATATGGCCTCGGGTTCTCCTTGCACACACAATACCGTAGGGTCTTCTTGTTTCACACACACCCAAGGCTGCGGCCTTTACTTGCACACACCCAAGGTGTGGTCTCAGGTTCTCCTCTTCTTGCACACTAACTTAAATGTGTCCTTCTTCACTTATGCACACACACACAAAGGTGTGGTCTTCACTTCACCCATACAAAGCTACGGCTTGGGTTCTCCACTTTGCACACACACTGCCTTCTTCTCTTTTTGCCTACACAGCCCGAACACTCAACTCCACTGCCGCGCAGGGTCACAAGGCGCAAGGGTGCGACCTCTACTGTCTTCAAATGCCGCGGGCAAGCCCTCAAAGTGCACAAGGCTCGCGCAAACACTTCCTGCCGCGCAAGTCCGCGGGCAGAGAAGGATGCAACCACGGGCGCGCAAGGATGCGGCCACGGGTCTTCCTGTCGCGCAAGGAAGGCGCACAGGGGACTCCCTTTCTCTTCTTTCGCGCAAGAGGTGCACAAAAGGAACACACGAAGCCAAGAATGGCTTCGGGCTGCTGCCGCGCAAGTGGTGCGCGCAGGGTCTTCTTCGCGAAGCAACGGTGCTCTCACGGGACTCCGGATCTTCAACAAAGGATCAGCAAGCAAAATGAGAGCCTCGGCCTCTCTTTTTATAGGCAGAGAAACGCCTCAAATCTTCCGCGTGGGATAACTTCAATCCCGAAGATTTCGCATCTTTGAAATCTTTCCAATCTTTATTTTCTTTCCACTGTTTCAACGCGGGTTCTCCCCTTTTTATTCGGGTTCCTCCACGTGCATGCGACTTAGAACGCATGCACGGACTTCGTCTCTTTTATCCCATGCAAAGGCACGAACCCTCAAGGCCTCGGCAACTTCGTTTGCCTCGGCCTCGACCGAAATTCTCCATCTGTTGCATGCATGCCTTTTTTATTGCATGATCGTGTTCGTGGAGGCCAGACGATCTCAATGGAGGCTTCGGATTAGGAAATGGTGGCCGGGAGCTCGAGAACACTGCTCGGGAGGCTCTGGTTCATGCGGGGACGTCGCGGGTGGCTTCGCATGGCGCGGGGAAGAAGACGCGCGGAGAGCCGTTGGATTAAAGATTTGGACGGCCGCGATCAGGCTGGGCCGCGGCGGATTAGATGGGCGGTCCAGATCGAGCGCGCGATGAATCGTGCGGCTGGGATTCGTTCCCGGTGAAAATCGCGCGTCCCACATCGAATTCTCTCGCGGAATTTCCGCGGTTAATAACCCTGCCGCTCCCTCATCCCGGCAATTGAATTCTCTCCCTCCACGGTGCCGCCCCGCACCGTGTTCACCCTGCGGGCGCGCTCTGCGCCCACTCTTGCTTCCTGCGGGCGCGCTCCTAGCGCCCACCATGCACTCTCCGGGCGCGCGGGCTTAACCACTGCGTGCCCTCGGGGGCTTATACACGGCCCCCCTGCCTCTCGAGCTTGCACCATGGGATCCCCCATGGGCGTGGCGCCTAGTGCCCATATGAGCCGTGGGGTTGAACCCGTGGGCTGGCTTGAGATGGCCAATTTTTTGGCAAAGGACAGAACCTAGACTTTGTAAAAACAAAGTCCTTCTCCATATTAAAACATTCCAAATGCCAAATGCCTCCTTCTTCTTCTAAGCCATTCTTCTTCCCATCTCTATTCTTCTTCTTCTTAGAATTCCTCCATACTTCTTAAACAAATGTTCATCACTTAGGAATGGAAATTCTTGAAGGTTCTTCATCTTCAACCGAACTCCCGAATCACTTAAAGTATTCAAAGTGCTTCATTGATCTAATCAGAGATCAATTGGGGCTTCTTCTAATTCTCATGCACTAAATAATAGTGCATGGACTTCTTCAGCTCACTTCATCCACTTAGGAGGTGTGTATGGATCATCTTCCTCTTCTCATGCATTGTCAATACAATGCATGGTCTTCTAACTTTGTTGTGACTTTGTATCCAGTTGATACAAGTTCTTAGAACTTAAAGATCAGTTCAGCAATCGTCAGATTTACATGGAGAATGTTTCAACCATATTCTCCAATGCCACTTAGTGAATCTCCTAAGTGACACTCCTCTAAGTTCCATGGCCATTCTCCTTCACCACCAACACCATCACAACCTTTTTCATTCACATCTTGACAATCCTTGACTTCCATTCATTGTAAGACAACAACATGCCTCATTGACAACCTCATTGACAACAAATGCAACACAATGCACTTCAACATAGAATATTCTAATATAATACATGAAAAAAATTATATTCATTACATCCTATCTACCTTAAGTGTTTCATCTCAAAAGGCAAGTAACCTACTCAAAGATAAGAGGGTACTGAGTTCTCATGTTGGTGACCTATTTCAAGTTACTCTATTAAAGATTATCATGATACCACTAGACACACTATAGGGGAATCAATCACTCATGAAATATGATATCATACCAAACCATCATATCAATATGGTACTATGAAATGATATCCCCAACAATGATTTCTGGATCCTCCATGTCGGCAACATTTAATTTAGTCATTCACGTTCCTCTTCAGCTATGACATGTGAATGGTGTCAGGTACCTTGTCTAACTATAGTAGTCGAGTAATGTGGAATGTCACATCCCATACTATATGTAGTATCTGGAATGTGATAATGAATCTCAAATAAATCGTCCCACCACACCCAAGTATCCAAAATACACATAAGGGTGAGACCTTGGGGAACACGTGGTCTCCCTCCTCAAACTCTAAAGGCCAGAATCCTCTGTCCTCATTGTAATTATAATGGACATGTGTTGTCCTCATACACTCTTGGATAATTCTCCACTTATATATTATAGATGAAACTAACATAGGTCCTATGAGTGATGACTCACGTAGATCAGTCCAACAAAGTGGTGAACTGCTGGGTCACCCTTACAAGGCCTCAAATAGGACATTCTAATGGATGAATGGTAGCCATTTCTCTACCTAAACTCCAACATGGGTAGGTGATCCTTAAAAATATTTCCAAAATCCAACATGAAGGACCACATTATGTTCTCCATGACATGAATAGTCGAATCACTCTGGCCATCAGTTTAGTGGTTAAATTCAATGCTCAGATGGAACTGACTCGTAATGGACTATTACAACCCTATCCATTACTGTGATGTCAAGAAAGAATCATGTTGTGAAATAATTTTTGAGGGAACTATATGGAACAGAACTATTTCCAATATATATAAGGATCCCAATATCTATACTGAATTGTATTATATAATAGTTAGAAAGTGGGTCCACATGGGGATTCAGTGTTTGATCACCCAGATGTCATCATATCCCCTAGACGTATATGTTAACCCCCACCCAAAAATTCCATATATATCCCATAAAACATATAATCTAGATCTACAAGGGGTATAAATAAATAAACTTGATCCTTTCATTCAAATTTCACTTACTGATATGTGAATCATCAAGAGACAGTGACTACCACAAATCTCAGCATTCATGTCCAAAAAATACCACATCATAGGTCTGGATACATATTTTCCAAACCTGTATATACTGAAAAAATAAGATGTATTAAAATCCCTCGAAACATCATCTTGTAATGTCACTGGTACCACCACACATCCTCTACAAAGGATAATGTCCTCACTACCTTCATAAAATCCAACCAGAGAACGTTTATTTGGTATATTAGAATATAAGGACTCACAATCAGTATATCTGTACTAAGAAACCATATGAATAGTAAAATGTGTTGGTTTGAACAATAAAATAATAATATTAATCCCCATTCTTTTCAAATAATAACAAATTATATGAGTTTAAATGTTCAGATTCCACGTCCCAAAAATAAGAATAAGATCCACTTAGGAGAACATCTTCAACCACATTATCCATACCATGAGTGTAGACTATCCCGAACATATTTTTCTAGAGAAACACTATCTATTTTGTCCATCCCATATTAATATAATTATGATAGATTATATACTTGAGACTGTTATGGTTAGAGTGGATGAAAAACCACTCACCCAAAAGGCAATGTTGCCAAATATTAAGGGCCAAGAAAACTACTTCTGGCTTAAGATCATACTTCACGATGGTCTTATCCTATGATGCCAATGTGTAAGTCCCATAAAAAATCACTAACTAGCTCTATATGATAGAAAACCCAATTCTAGTCAATGAGGAATCATAAAAAACTATATACTCAACACGATACTCTAAAAATATCATGATGGGGGCACTCATCAACCTCTACATAAACACTTTAAAACACTCCTTGAACATTTATATCTACATGAATTGAATAATTTTTCTATTCAACAATGTCCATGGGGATGAAAATGTGGATAAATTGGGTACACTCAAATGGTAGGACCATACCAACCCATGGAAACTCTAATCCTCTATAGTTCTCTTGGGTGAGTCTTAATCTATAAAGACGCCATCCTTCACTGGATTCACTATCTCCCCTACCCCAGAGATGTCATGTCCCATAAAATGGACTTCTAAAAATCAAAAAATGACATTTTTAGGGCATCTCCTAATGTTGGGGCTCTCGGACTGTCTCATAGACAATCATCAAGTGTTCCACCTCAGACACCATGTACCCTTAGATATCATCGAGGAAGACAACCAAAAACATGTCTATGAAAGGAAGAAATATTTGATTCATAAATCCCATAAAAAATATTGGGGTGTTCTTCATGATAAATTGGAAAAAAATAACTCACATTGACTGTGGTGATATATGAATGTGATCTCTGGTATATCTGCTTCTTTTAATCAAAGTTATTATGTAACATCAAAAGTAAATAATGGATAATACATTTCCATATTTATAAATATTTGTGAACTAGATAAAAATTTTACTTTAAAGGGGAATCTATGTTGGATGTAATTCCCGATACAGATCAACAGGTTTCATTGAAATATTATGTTGCACACAATGCTCAGTCATATTGAAAAATAATAATATAATATTATTATTAATGGTAGTTCACATATAGCCATTGCATTGACGATAATGAACAGAACTATGTAAAATATGATTATACATGTTTTTTAAAATGTTTTACATTTATCTAATAAAAGTAAGATGATTAATATGTATATGAATATAATTTTAAGCACAAATTGTTTAATAATCCTTAAAAGGTCATTTACCACATATTGATGGAAATCCATTTTAAAATATAATTTTTTTACTTTTATATGTTCTATATGAATAAATATAAATCTACATTAGAATAAGAACATAAAAATTTACTATGGATAATTTTTTTTAAGATAAATTTATATTTATAAAGAACAATGAAAAATTCTATATTTTAATTCAAAACTGCCTTTATATCTAACTTAATTATATGGATAGATTATCTTTTTAATTGGTTTAAAAGTGTAATTAGATTATAATTTAACCATCTAATCCATTGAAGGTTATTTGAAGTAACATCACTTCTATTTTTATATTTGGTAAAATAAACATCATTTTTGAATTTAGAATAGAAAATATATCTTAGGATGAATTTTTGTATTTTTCTAAAAACATTCAATTTTTTATGAATATAGAAAACACTATGTAATAGTTAAAAACCTGAATTTTTCATTCAAATTAACTTTTACCACATATGTGAATTGAATTTCAAAAATTTGACATACATGGTTGTTATCATAATGTAAAATTGGTTCCAATAAGATGAAAATAATTTTTTATAAATAATAAATTTTGATTATTATTTATCGTGGTTAAAGTTATACTGATTAATTCATCGTAAAAAATATTATAATAATACAAAATTAGCATAAAACAAATCCTAAACATATTGGATGAGTCATAGACAACCAATACAATCATGGGGTGAGATGTTTTCGCTTTAAAGGCCATTTTGGTAAGATATTGACATTAATTACATTTTATTAAAAGTAAAAATAAAAATTTGATAAAAAGGTATTTTTCTTCTAAAACAATATTAATGTGGGGTTATATAATTTATATATTTGAATATAAATATTCATTTGAATGATATAATAATTTCTAACATCATGGTATTTTATTTATAAGTTTTATTCATCATATAAATAAAATTATTTATGACACAATAATGATGCAGTGTTTACCAAATTAATGAATAATTTAAATATATAAAATTATCCAAATTATAAAAATATAAAAAAACCATTTCAATTCTTATTGGATGGTTTTATTTCAAAAAATAGTCATCTTATCTTAGACATTAATATTTTTTGGATCTTTAGAAACCAAAAATAATTATATAATAAAATAATATTTGCAAACATTCCTAAAGACCCTCCCCCATTTTAAAAAGATATCCAATCTATCCCATTACTCACACCTCTCAAGCACCATATATTTTCCAACCTCTTCCCAAATATTCTCTAACTATCCCAATCTACCACCTATCAGCCAACCCTTAGGCATAAGGCACATCATGAAATCAATTTGGTTCAAACCAATGGGGCTTACTCGATTTAAAGATAACATCTTCTCTCAATATCTTTTATTTTATTCCACTTAGCCACTCCCTATCCTTTTCTAATTATTTTTAACATAACAACTCCAGTATCCTAACTAGACTAGGTTGTTTTTAGGAGAAGTATTTTAACTAAACATACACACACCTCCATCTAATGGGAAAAGAAGATACTATTTTTGTGGATGGAAAACTACCGCCTCACGAAATGATGATTGGTCAATATTCTCCAAACACATCTTATGGTGGCCATTAATATAGAAAATTATTTATATGTGATATATATTTTATTTATATTGTCTCTATTATTCTATACTTTCTATTTATATAATACCATTATGGTTTCAATAATGGTTAAATATTATAATTTAATTTGAGAATGTGGAGACTACCGCCCTTCAAAGTGGTATGACTCATTCATTCCATACATTGAATATATAATGTATGGAATTAATGAAATCGTATATGATATTATACGGTAAATATAATATATATATATATATATCAGTATGCTTTTATTACATTAAATATTAAATAGAAATGAAAGTATCATTCTTGTGTATGTACGACATACCATCTCCATGAACGATGCATTTAATTTTTTTTCTCCAAATTTTATGTACAATTATAAATACACATATTTATATAGGATATATATTATATATATGATATCTAAATCTGGAATATAATTCTAGAGATAATGAACTTTTGACCACATGGAAAATTTTTAAATATAAGAAGTTCATTTTTGACTCACGTTCCAAATATCGAAAAAATATCCATTATTAACATAAATGATTAAATAATGTTCATAACCTAGTAATAAGTGATATAAAGGAATAGTAAACTTGAAACTCATCCTTAATCATGTAGAAATTTACTTTAGTTTATTATTCAGGATATTAAAGAATGAATGAGTCAATTCAGACACAAGGTAAGGGACTTCGTCTCAATATCCTTTCATTGAGGATTATTTTATTTTAAATATGACATCCATTTATGCAGTGTATAAACTCCTTTCACATTTTATTTCATTGAAAGGGAATCATTTTCAATGAGGCATTTTTCTAAACGCCAAAAAATTTTACTTTTTAACGTAAACAATGACAACAACCTTTTCCACTACCGTGATTATTATTTTATCTTTGTCTTCCTTAACACGTCGTATGGTTTTTAAATGGAAAATAAATACTATATACTTTTTTACATATTTTGGTATTGAATTTTTTTTTGATAATTGATTTGATATGTCATTACATTTAAATGATATATTGTGATTGAAATGTGGAAATGTTATCTTTACTTTATGTTTTTTATGTGTAATGAATATGTTATGATTCTTGGGAATTGTAAAAGTATATGGGTTATTCTCTGATAAACCATGGGAGGGTGATCCCGAGTATGAACTCCAATGCATTGGGTAATGTGACTGATGTAAACAATAATGTTTCACCTAAGAGATTTAAGGAATATACTATGATGGCTATTCCAAATGCAACTCCCTACATAGCTATGAAAGTTACAATTTAAGTATGTTATGGATGCCAAATGTTTCTATTAACATTTATTATTTCTATGTGTTATCCCTAAATATGATGATATAATGAGGTATGAGCTTATGCATAGTATGTATTAGTGGAATGATTTTTTCTTTATTTATTTTATAACCCTTACTAAACATTTTATGCACATCCAATGTGTTTAATTGTTTTTCAGAGGACATAAAGATGAATAAGGTCATGGATGGGATCAAGGAAGAGTCATCCTATCTAAAACATGGAACTAGACCTGACTCATTTTTTTCCTGAATTTTTATTTTTTGAAAAAAAATGAAAATGACTAGAAGTGTCTAATTTGTAATTTTTGAGATGTAATGTAATAGTTATGGCCTAATTATCTAAAACAGTAGACCGAATAATATCCTCAATGTGAATTATTCATTTAATTCAAGATTATGTAATGTTTGATGGTGGGATCTTTATAGTTGGTATTAGAGGTCAGATTAGAATACATTAGGAGATATAATATTGTCAAATTAATCTATATAAATTAATTTATGGTCAAATATAAATGATATGGAATATACAGATTACCAAGATGCTTCACCTTAGATGTTTCTATGTCCATAATTGTTTTCTATAGATGAAACATGGCAGGTATAATGGGAAAACATCTGGAGAAAGACAACCTTCCAAATCATAATCCTATGATGGTCACAATCAAAACTAAACAATTTTTTGTAGCAATGGAACAATTGATTTAGGAAATAAATGGTGGTGGTATCCATGCATGAGATCATCCAGATCAACCACAGAGTAACATGTCTGTAGAGGAGCATTTCATGAGTCAAAATCCCCCATCATTCAGTGGATCATATGACCCTGTGCCAGCTGAATGATGGATTAAAGAACTTCAAAATATATTAGATTTCATGAGGTGTTCATAACATAAAAAAGATAGTCTGGTTTTCTAAACTTTTGAAGGTGAAGCTAATCAGTGGTGGTCGATGGTGAAAAATATCATGGATATTTAGGGGATTTATGGTCTTGATTGGGTTGAATTAAATGGTATTTTTAATGAGAAATATTTTCCTACAGTTATTCATCTATAGATGGAAAAACAATTCTTGTTATTGTGGTAAGAGGATGACTTAGTGTCTTCCTATGAAGAAAAATTCACCTGACTAGAAAGGTATCCTCCAAATTTCATATGAGATCATGATAGTAAAATCAACCATTTTTACTTAATATAAAGGCTAATGTATCGAAGGGATTTATATTCTAATGAGTTCAAAAGGTATGAAAAACCTTTTAGATGTATGGAGAAGATGGAAATAGAGTTTTTCAATTGTCAAGAGTTCTTTGAAAAGTAACCGAATAAGAGATTGATGTGGCTGACAAAAGGGATGATCTCTTAAAAAAATTCTGAGGGTATGAAAGTTATGTTTTTATATTATTAAAAATGTTGTAAAACGCATGGAAGGGAATAAATTTTTAATTATAATAAGTGGTACCAATGTTTTAAAATTGGTCATAAGGCTCGTAATTAAACTAAAAAAGAGTAGGTAATTGATATGACAAATTCTAATTTACAATCAAAAAATGATTCATAGATGTGAAATGGGCCATTATGTAAATGAGTGTCCAATGAAGATCTAAACTGAGGGAAATCATGCAAAATACTGGTATAATATTGTTGTAAAATACATTTAAACAACTCTGTCTTATGTTAGGCCATAAAATTATGTAGTATTAGGTACACTATATTTTTTTTTCAGATTATGCCAATGTGTTGTTTGATTCGGGGTCTACACACTCTTTCATTTATGATTTTTTTCTAGTAAATTGGGAATTACTTATCAAGGTATGAATCATTATCTTATGGTAAAAACATGGGGTGGAAATTTTTAGACAAAATGAAATAATAATAACCTTCAAGTTCTTGTGTGAAAAATTAATCTACCTGAAAACATTATAGATTTTCCTCTAGTCAAGTTTGATGTTATTTTGGGTATGCACTGGCTTTTTTGTTTATCATGCTAAGATTGACTGCAGAGCTAAAGAGGTTTCATTTCAGAATGATTTTCATATTCTGTAAAAGAATAAAACGTTACTTTTGATGACATATCATGAAGCTGAAAAACTAGTAAAATAATGAAATAAATGGTACCTTGCACATATTATTGAATAAAAGGATCTATTCTAATTAATGATTTTCCTGTGGTAAATGAGTACCTTGAGGCTTTTCATGATGAGTAGTATGGTATTATACCTAATAGGGATGATGAATTTACTATTGAAATAGTTCCTGATGCTAATCCAGTTTCAAAACCCACTTATAGAATTGGTCAAATTAAACTTTTAGAGTTATTGGAGAAATTGCAGAAGTTATTAGATAAAGGTTTCATTTGACATAGCACATCACCATGGGGTGATCCTATCTTGTTTTTTAAAAATAATGATGGTTCAATGAGTCTTTTTGTTGATTATAGATAATTGAATAACATCACTGTTAAGAACAATTATCCTTTTCCTAATATTGATGATTTGTTTGATCAACTCCAAGGAGCTTAGTATTTTTTGAAGATTGATTTGAAGTCGGTCTACCATTAATTGAATGTAAAGGAACAGATATTCTGAAGACCACATTTCATAATTGACCTAGCCATTATGAATTTGTAGTTATGCCTTTTGGGTTAACCAATGCACTTATGGTATTCATGTATCTTATGAATTTAAATTTCCTAGAGATTTTGGATAAGTTTTTGGTCATGTTTTTATGAGATTTTGTTTTATTACAATAGTAAAAAGGAATATAAAAGTTATTTAAGGTTTTTCTTGCAATCCCTTAAAGAAAGGAAATTATTTGGTAAATAAAAAAGATTGTATTTTGGTTACAACAAATTTCATTCCATGGTCATTTTGTTTCCAAAAATGGCATAACTGTTGATCTTGAAAAAACAAAATTTTGAGAAGTGTTACCTCGACATACCAATATCACATATTTTTGTAGTTTTTTTGTTTTATTAGTTTATTATCATATTATTTTTGAGAATTTTTCATGGTTATCTAGTCCGAGGACTCTGTTAACTCATTATGGTGCTATGGTCATCTGGACAAAATAATGTAATGATTGAATTCATGAATTGAAAAAATTATTGAAGAATGCTCCAATTTTGGCATTACCTTCCAAAAATGGTTAGTTTGTTATCTATAACAATGCTGATTTGAATGGACTTGGTTGTGTCCTAATGCAGAATGATAAGGTAATTTCTTATGATTCACGTTAGTTGAAACCTCATGAGTAAAATTAACCTACAGATGATTTGGGATTATCTACTATTGTTTTTTCTTTAAAAATTCAGAGGAATCATTTTTATGGAGTAAAATGTGAAATATATACTAACCACAAAAGTTTAAAGTATATATTCCATCAAAAAATGAAACACGAGAGCATGGAGATGGCTGGAATTAATCAAGGGATATGATTCCATGATCTATTACAAACCTTGAATATCAAATAATGTGTCTAATTTTTTGAGTATAAAAAATAACACTTCATTAAACATTCTACATTTGGAATGTGATTCTTTGGTTTTTTATTAGATGAAATTTTGTATAGATATTTTTTTTGCAGAAAATTCATCTGTTTTATATCAGGTGTCAGTGAAATCATCTCTATCATACAGAATTAAGAAAACACATAAGAAAGATTGTGAGTTGTTAAAAATTATAGAGTGGGTTCCGAAGGGTTAGTTTCCTGATTTTAACCTTGATAATGATTGTTTTTTGAGGTTTGGGGAGAGATTATGTGTGCATTGTGATTCACAGTTGAAGAAAGAGTTATTATATGATGCTCATAGTTCTCCATTATATGTTCATCCTCATAGTACTAAGATGTACAGAGATCTTAGGGAGTACTACTAGGTGGATGGAATGAAAAGAGATATTATTGATTTTACTATGAAGTGTTTTACATGTAAATATGTAAATATAGAACGATAGTTACGAAAAGGGATGCTTTAGTCATTACACATTCTAGAGTGAAAATTGGAAAATATATCCATTGACATCATGATGGGATTACTAATGGTATCACAAGGTAATAATTAAATCTTTGTTATTATTGATCAATTGACTAAATCTACTCATTTACGTCCTATTCAAGATACTTTATCCTAAGATCATATTTCTCAGTTGTATGTTAAATACATAGTCTGGTTTCTTGGAGTTCCCCTATCCATTATAACTGATCATGATCCTTGGTTTACTTATAACATTTGGAAAGGCCTTCAGAAGTTGCTTGGTACTAAATTAAATTTTTTGTAAATATTATCATCGTCAAGAAAATGGGCAGTCAGAATCATCAATTCAGAACTTGGAGGATATGTTACATGCATGCACCATGGATTACCAGGGATGTTGGGACAAACATCAATCCTTGTTTGAATTTTCTTAAAATAGTATTTTTCATTCTAGTATATAGATTTCTCTATTTGACGAATTATAGGGGAATCATTGTCTAACTCAATCATTTTGGGATGAAGTAGCTGAATGGAAGTTTATGGGACCAAAATTGGCCAAAAAAGAATAGTTGATTCAGAAGCACATGGGAACAACTCTGAGCTGTCAGAAAAGCTATGGGGATAACCGGAGGAGGATATTTATTTTGAGGTAAATGATCAGGTCTTTCTCAATGTTTCTCCATGGAAAAGTGTGAAGCGTTTTTGTAAGAAGGGAATCTTGAGTGCATGCGTTATTATACCATATAAAACATTATAGAATGTTTGATATGTTGAGTCAATAAGGATTCCTTATGACTTTTTCATTTCTTCTTATTTAAGGAGATTGTTGAATCAATACGGTTTCCATATGACCTTACTATTACATCATGTTTTGAAATCCCAAACACATTAACTTTTGGAAAATCTCATTTACCCTATGCCTTACTTTCAAATAGAAATTTTGATTCCCCAAGAAAAATATATCGTTACCATGTTTTTAATTGTATATATCAAGACTATGTAAAATATTTGATTTCATATCCAAAACATCAAATTATTATAATAATTAGATATAGAGAATTATGTTCTCAGGATCTGAATTCAGGTTATGAGTTTTCTGAGTTCAGATTCCGAATTCTAATGAATTCAAGACTCTAAACTTTCTGAGATCAGATTCCGAGTTATTTGAATTCAGAATTTGAACTCTTATTAGATTAGAGTCCAAATTCACTAAATTCAGACTCCTAACATTTTATGATCAGTCTCCAAACTCTAATGAATTTAGACTCCGAACTATTGTATTTTCAGACTCTAAATTCCTATAAATTCAAACTCTGAACTTTTGTAAGTTCAAACATTGAAATTTTATGAATTTAGAATCCAAATTCTAATGAATTCAAGTCTCATAATTCCTTAGAAATTCAGACTCTATAATTATATAGAATTCAGGTTCCAAATTCTTCTGAAGGAAGAATATAAATATCCTTGTATTATAGAAACCAAACGAGTTTTTGGTTAGACTCGAAATTTTTATTTCCTTACATTCCAAATAATTGATTTTTGTTAAGTAACAATATTTTTTTCTTACTCATGTTTCTGTTAAAAAACAAGGTTGTTCATTCTATTTCTAACCAACCATTTTTTGAGTGACACTAGTATAAGCCCCTCCAAAATTTTAGGAAAAATATGACCATTTTAGGAGGGAGCTGACCGTTAATGATATGCCTATAATTAGGAGCTCATTTTAAAGAGATCACAAATAGTTCATCAATCTATAGATTATAAGATGTTTAAGTGATTTATAGAGATATATAAATTATTACTTAGTGCGTACTGAACATCTTGTCAAAAATTGCTTCGTGTGACCTTGAATGTTGTTGAATACATTCGCGGTCTTCCGGGGATAGAAAGAAAGAGGTGTCGACTACCTTAAATTTTGAGGAATTCCTTGCTCAGGAATATAGAGGTGCCAACTACCTTAATGTTGGGGGCATGCGAGGATAGAAAGACAGACTTCGATCTTCATATCAAGGGCTTACCCTGTTGTGGGTAAGACAAACTTTCTAGAATTTATAAATCAAGGGACCTTTATCCAAGGTTGTTGTATACCCTCCTCAATGGGTTAAATTATTTACTACTTATAACTTGTTTGTTTCATGTTTTCTTCTTCACATTTTTTTTGTTGAGAAAGTATAAACATCTTATACTTCCTTATACTTGTACACTATGATTTAGTAAGATTATATATGCTTTAAGGTAGAATATTTATCTTTTGAAAACTTTTGTTATGTTTCATTTCTTGGAGAACATTTCTTGAATTATATTCTCAAAATCACATTTACATAATCAAGCACGTCACTGTAACTTATAGGTTTTGTGAATTTACTTTGTTTCACCTTGTTAAACAATAGAAAGGTTTCTAACCAACTTTAAAAGTTCCCAATGAATTTTTAAATTATACAATTCACCCCCTCTTGTATATTTAGAATCTAAATTATTATTAACATACTACAATCAATATCATCTATAATTTCGATCCAACAATTGGTATCAGAAAAGGTATCTAAAATACTAATATTCGTATATTAGTTTCATTGATTATGTTTTTCATTGTTATTATTTTTCATTGCTGGGAAATATTTCCCTTGTTTAAAAACATTATTACTAACATCTTTGTGTGGGAATATTTTTTTTTTCAGATGGCAGGAATCAATGTTGGTTCTATTGATATCCAAAATCCAACTAAACCACCTATATTTGATGGGAACTATTATTAATATTGGAGAGATCTCATGAAGACATTTATTTTCAATACTATAGTAGACAATTTTTTCATGCTTATTGGAGGATATAAAATCCCTGACAAGGAAGTTAGTACTTTAAACATTCAAGAAAAGCCTAAATATCAACTGAATTATAAGGTATGAAATACATTTCTATGTTCCATGACTGTATATATATATATATATCCAAATTTCATCTTCTGAAGTAGATAATTGTATATGGAAGAAGCATGAAGTTACACACTTTGGAACTTCAAAAGTTATTGAAACTAGGAGATCCATGCTCAGAGCTGAAAATAATGGTTTTTTTCATTCCATATGGAGAACCCATATGTAAGTTGCAACAAATATTTATTACTATCATCATCATTTGAAAATTCATGGTCGAGAAATGATTAGATGATGAAGCTCTTGTGAAAATGATAATAGACATCATGCCGAATGAGTGAGAATTCAAGAGAACAAATATTGATGAGAATAGAAAGGTCACTTAGATTTTTCTTGATGATCTTTTTGGAAATTATCATCAACATGAGTCTAGAATGAAGTGAGATGCTAAAAATATAATGAAAATTAATGGGAATGGTTGTGTTGATTTTACAACAACTTCAAATAATATGAATTCTTAGACTCTTGAGAGAGTTACATGATCTAAATCTAAGAAGGTTGTTATTCAATCCTAATCTAGTGGAAGTGAATCTTCAGAAAATTAATTATCCAATCTTTCTTGAAGGATAAACAAAATTGTTGGACAGAAGAACTTTCAATACTAATACAAGAAGAAAGAAATGAAGGATAAGAAAAATTTATAAGTCACATTTTATCAATGCAAAAGAGCTATACATATAAGGAATAATTTTCCTATGCTTAAGAGAAAATAAATAAAATATAATCATTATGAGAGAAATATAAAGAAGTTATAAAAATATAATGCTAATAATGTCTATAAATAAAATGACACCTACACTTTCAGGGGTGGAGACTCTTCAGATGAATCATCAAATTATGAATATTTTGGATAAAATAATATTGGTTTAATAGCCAGACTACCTATTGAAAATCATTTCTTAATGGATAAGGTATATAATGATGAATCCATCACCAATGTATTGTTAAATAATAATAATAAATATTATAAATCTTCTGATGAATAATCGTCTTCAGATGAAGATAATACATTACCTACCTATGAAGTAGTTTCTCAGTTTGCTATGCTTTTTGAGAAATAGAATTCAAAACTAAATAAAATGTTTGATAAAGAAAATTTGGGGATTTCTATATTTAATAATGATATATCAGATTTCTCAAAAGATCTTGATAAGTAACACTTTTATTTTGAATGAATTTAAAAAAATCACGAGGAAGTAAATTATGAGAAGGATAAATATTCTAAGGATCTAGAAAAAGTAATTTCTATGAATTGTTTTCAGCCTTACTCTAGTTATAAAACTAATGTTTTGGAAGAAAATAACATATTTATTAGACTAAAGTCAAAAATATTTTCTTCAAGGAAGTGTTTGTCAAAATTTACCTTAGTTAAGGAAAATTATGATTAGATGTTTTCTCAAAATCAACCTCTTAAGAATAATTCTAGTTTTGGTTATACAAGCTCAAAACTGATTTTTATTAAAAATTATTTTGATCCTCAATGTGCTCCATTCTGCACTAAGTGTCAGTGGGGTGGACACTGGGAAAAATGTTGATCCTTAAAAAAACCCAAACTTTATGTTTTTATTTAGCCTATTATTATATGGAAATGTGGGTACAAAAATGTTGCGTTCTTAAATTTATATATCCAAGAATGTTTGGATTCTGAAAGTCTTACATTATTATTTTCAGGAAAATAAAGATAGTACCAATAACAATACTTGGTACATGGATAGTGGTTGTTCCTGGGAAATGATTGGTAAAAAAATATTTGAAAATATTATCAAGACGAATGGAGAAAAATTATCTTTCGGAGATAATGCTAAGGGAGAAATTATTGGTATAGGTAACATAGTTCTTCTTGAAAAAACATAGATTTCAAAATTTTTAGTTGTTAAGGGTCTTAAGAAAATCGTCATTAGCATATGTAAAATATGTGATGAAGGTTACCGTATGATTTTTAGGAATGACATGTTCTTAGTACACAATTACAAGGAAGAGTTTATTCATTCTGCCCATCGGCCAGATAATGTTTACACAATAAACATAAAAGACCTTATAAGTGCAGATATACCTTGACATAGTTCAATAAAAGATCATTATTTTATGTCGAATATATGGTTAGGACGCTGTAATAGTAGGAACCTTTGCAAAGTATCTAAGAAAAGAATAGTTATGGATCAACCATAGATTAGATTAGATTCTTAAAATGTTTGTGAATCTATTCAATATGACCTGCAACATAAATAAATTTTTAAATCAGTCATCGAAGTCTCAACTACTGATGCATTACAGTTTGTTAATATGGATATTTTTTGTTCAAAAAAAATTAGAAGCGTTGGAGGAAAATATTATACATTTGTCTTAGTTGAAGATTACACTAGATATACCTGGGTTTATTTTCTAGAAAAGAAATATGAAGCTTTCTCTTATTTCAAATTTTTTAAATCCCATGTTAGATAATAGAAAATCTTCCTTTGATAAATATTCATAGTGATCATGGAGGAGAATTTCAAAATTACAAATTTGAAACATTCGGTAGTAGAAAAGGAATTACTCATAACTTCTCATCACCTAGAACAACTCAAAAAATAGTGTTTTTGAAAGATGAAATTTAATTCTTCAAAAGATAACAAGAACCATGTTGAGTGAGTATTCTGTAGCCAAAAATTTTTGGACTGAAGCTGTAATTACTTCTTTTTATACTATAAATCGAGTTTTGATTAGTCATTTAAAAAAAAAACCCCATATGAGTTATGGAATGGTAGAAAACCAAGACACTCCTACTTCATTGTTTTTGATTTCAAGGTATTTATTCTGAATAATAAAGATAATTTACCCAAAATCACACCAAAATCTCTTGAAATAAACTTTCAAGCCTACTCCAAAAATTCTAAGGCCCAAATTGTCTTTAATAAAAACACATGTAAGTTTAAAGAAACAGTACATGTTAAATTTGATGAAACTGATCCTTTTATTTTTAACAAAACTCAACCAACATCATTGGATATGTTTTTAAAAACTTATTAGTATCCTTTGATCGAAGATCCATCTGGTATGTAAAATGATCATGAAAGTAATTCTGAATCATTTACCCCAGAATACATTATACCCTATATTGATGAACATGTTTTTCGAAACCCAAATCAGTTGTTTCTAAAGATTCATCCCAGTGATAGTATCATTGGTGATGTTAATCAACCTGTAAGTACTAAAAGTTCCTTATGAAATTAAATATAACATATATAATTACTTCCTCAGTTATAATTAAAAAGCACTGATGATGCTTTAGGTGATGATGATTGGATAAAAAATATGCAAGATGAACTAAATGAATTCGAAAGGAATAAAGTCTGGACCTTGGTTGAAAGACCCAAGGAAACATCTGTTATTAGAGTAACATGGGTGTTTAGAAATAAATGTGATGATAATGGAATCATTGTTATGAATAATGCTAGATAGGTTTCTAAAGGCTATAATCAACAAGAAGGAATAGACTATGAAGAATATTTTTCTCTAGTAGCTAGACATGAATCTATTTGAATTCTACATACATTTTCCGCATTCTTGAATATAAAACTTTTTCAAATGGATGTTGAATGATTTTTAATTAATTTTTATGTAAAAGAGGATGTTTTATTTGAACAAACTCAAAGTTTTAAAGATACAAAACATCCTGAACATGTTTACAAACTTACCAATGCATTTTATGGACATAAACAAGCCCCACAAACTTGGTATGATAGACTTATTGGATTTTTTATTCAAAATAATTATTATAAGGAAAATGATGATCCAACAATTTTTATAATGAAATATAAGAAAAATGTTTTGATTTTTCAAATTTCTATTGATGACATTATATTTTGTTCAACTCAGCAATCTTTACCTGATTCTTTTGCAGATCTAATGAAATATGAGAATGAAATGATTTTGGTGGGTGAGATAACAATTTTATTTGGTTTTAAAATATTTAATAAGGAATCTATATATCCCAACACAATTATATTAAGGATCTTCTTAAAAGGTATGGATATGACAATTCCAAGAGTATAAGTACTCCCATTAGTACCTAAAATTCCAATGATCTAGATGAAGCTGGGAAACCAGCAGATCAAGCACCTTTTAGAGGTATGATAAGAAGTATACTTTACATGATATCTAGTCATCAACACATTATGTTTTCAATATAATTATTTGAAATATATCAATCCAATCATTAGGAATATAAAGGTAGTGAAAAGAAATTTTCGCTACATAAAGGGAACTGTTGATCTAGGATTCTTTTATACATCTGGAAAAGATAATGTTTTGAAAAGTTTTTCAGCTGCTAACATTGGTGGATGTGTAATGGATAGAAAGAGTAAATTTGGAACTTTTAATTTCTTAGGTGATTCATTAGTTTCTTAGTCATGAAAATACCAACACTTAGTAGCACTTTCAACTATTGAGGCTGAATATGTAACTACTGGAAGATGTTGTGCTCAAGTGTTGTGGATGAAACACACACTCACAGACTATGGTATGAGTTATACCAATTCACAAATTTTGTATGATAATTCTAGTGCCATTGCCTTATGTAACATAACTGCTCCTCACTCTCGTGAAAACCACATAGATATTAGGCATCACTTTTTTAGGGATCACACACAAAAAGGGGATTCCATTATTCAATTTATCTGAATGAAAGATCAACTTGATAATATTTTTACAAAATAATTACCCTCTGATAGATTTGAATACATTAAAGAGAATTTAGGAATGATAACCATAAGGTAATATTCCTTGTTAACTTCATGTTAAAATCAATCTCTTTACTGTAACAAACTCATTTCCATAGGGAAAGTACATTTGATTGTTAGAGAATAATTTTTTCACTCTCATTTTTTTAGTATTTTATAATGTTTTGCAGTCTAATTTTTTTTCATTGTCTAAAATTTTCATCCATTTTCTAAATTTTTGTAATGTATATTTTCTAAATTTTTGTAATGAATATTTTATAAATTTTTGTAACGATGATTTTTTAAATTTTCGTAATGAAGATTTTCTATATTTTTGTAATGAAGATTTTCTAGATATTCATAATGAAGATTTTATATGTTTTTCGTAATGAATATCTTCAAAAAAATTAAAAGTCAATTTTTCAAAAAAAAATTATAACTGAATTTTTGGAATTTAATGTTCTTCAGAAAGAATTTTTCCTCACTACAAATAATCTTCCCAGCAATCATAAAGGTATGATTCTTTCTTAAATTTTCATAATCATCTCCTACTTTTTGGTATATTCATCTATTTTTAAATTTTTGTATTCACACATTTCTTTATTGGAATTATTTTATTAAAAACCTCAAAATATTGGATTCTATAATGATTTCCTTCCGGCTATCATCTCCACCTTCAGATCCAATCACAAGTTTTCTCAACCGTTTGATTAAGTTTGAAAGTTGAAATGTCACAAAAAACAATTATATAAAGGACCCCCAAATGGTTGTCCCACATAGATTTCAATGCTTTCACATGATGAAGACATGTCCTTCAACTTAATCACATTCCAAACATTTCAGATCTTACTCAAATCCGAATGTATTTCGAAGAATCCTCTCAGAAAGACATGTCAACTGTCATGCCAATCTCGGAGTTCCAGGTTTATAGAGAAATGATGGTGCATCCAAACTTCTTCGCCCAGTATGATTCCATAATTTCAACGAACATCATGATAAATGGATGGGACAATGTTTGCGTATCGAATCTAGGAGCTCAAGATTTAGTATATCCAGATTTTCTAGTATAATTTTATGAGACAATAAGTTTTTTTAAGATAGAAGAAGAGATAAGTTAAATTTCAAAAGATATGGGAAGACTTATGCTCTCTCATACACCATGGCATCAAATTTAATTGTAGTTCCTTATGAGGGAAAGGCAGATTTCTCCTCATATAAGTTGCTGGATGTTCAAGGAAGCATTGTTAAGGTTAATGCTATGGAGTGCCTCAGTTTTACTGATGTGAAGACTCCGAAGATTGTTCATCTCACTACAAAATTCTATATATTTGAATTATGGGTTCATGGATTCATCATTTTGAGGAAAGGTGACAAGGATAAATTGAAAAAAGTGATATGTATATTTTGGAATTTCGGGTGAACCTGAGGAAGATCAACTTGATTAAGCATATTTTCATTACAATCAAAAATATAAATAATGGAAATATGAAGGCTCAGATCATTATGTATCCAGCCATTATTTCAAATATGATTATTTGGTGCTTGGAGTCTTTCAAAATTTCTTGCAGTTCAATGCTAAAAAATTTAAATTTCATGCTAGTTAGCGATAATAATCTTATAAGAATGAATGTTGGATTTTCTATGGAATCCAATGATTTTTATGACTTTCCAGAGGAAGAATTATTAGCTATCTAAAAGAATCAAGATGTTGTTGAGACCTCTTATATGGGTGAAAATAAGAGTTAAGTGAAGGAAGTGGAAGAAAAGGAAAAAACTCCAGATCCTAAGGAAACCCAATCCGCACCTCCAAAACCTAAGATGAAAAAGGCTTATCTGGATGAGTTTGTAGCTAAATCGAGGGATGAATAAAAGAACAAGAAATAAGGAGAGCCTAGCTGTGGGTTGGATCCTATTGAAACCAGAGATTTAAAGGAGAAGATAGCTGATGATCTTGAAAATATGAAAAATAAAAGAAAAATAAGAAGATGATGTCCAAAGTTGAAATTGTTCAATCACATCTAAAGGATGCTGAGAGAGATTCTGAGAAAGTTCCAATACTGGAATCATTCCTGATAGAAACAGTACCTATGACTCTGGGGAAGAAATTTTTGACTTTTGAAAAGGTCAAAGACAATGAAGTGGAAGAAGAAAAATAAAAAAACATCAGTGGAAATACCGAAGTCTTGATTAATCAATTCAAGGACTTTCATGAGAAGTAAATGACTTCTAAGAAACATTCATTTGGAACATCTCTTGCCGAATTTAAAAATATTGCTACCCCCAGGAAAGAAGTGAAACACAATGATGACATGGTTGAGGAAGAATTGAATAATCTATATGAAGAAGAAATTTTGAATCATGATTTCAGACACCTAGAGGATGCTGATGGAAGAGCTGATAAAGAAGATAGAGATGAAGATAAAAATTTTGAGCAATCTAACAGAGAAGATGAATCTCCGGATGGGGTAGCCATTTCTAGAACTGATAAGGGTAAATAGGTGGTTGTTGATAGACTTAGTAAAGCTATTGTGAAGAAGAAGAAAGGTAGTGGAACATCAAAGAGGAAGGTTTCTGAGTTGGAGAAAACCCCTCACCAGTCAAAGATTCAGATTCAGAATCATCATCCCCTAGACATGATTTCATGGTATAGTATTTGAAAAATATTGTGGGGTCTATTTCTATTTTCCCTAGCATTAATTCAAGATTCTCGATGCTTCAACACAACTTAAACCAAAAATCAGATTCATTGTCTATGGTGATGGGAAACTGTGTAAAGCATGAGGATGATTTCAAGAATATTTTCATTAATTACGAAGCCCATAAAAGATAATGCAGGATGATGACTAGTTGGTCATGGAAAACCATAGGGGACAAGAAAAATATTTATGAGTTATAGGAATGTGTCAAGGAGGCTTTTGACATCGAAGTTGGTATGATAAAGGATCTTGAAAACAGTTTTTATGAAAAGTTGACTCTGTAATAGAATTCACAGATTCAAGAGGTAAATGATCTGAATGGGATGTTGTATTTAGTTTCCCAATGCTGGAAGAGAGAAAGAGAACCAAGGATTGAGATAGAAGAAAAAATTTCAAAGCAAGAGGACGCCTTGATGAGTCAGGAAGAGGCTTTTATGACATAGGATGAAAGAATCAAGGATCTAGAGAAGAAAGCAGAGGATCAGGATCAGATTCTTAAGCGAGCAAAGGAAGATCATAAGGAGCTCAAAAAGAAAAAGACCATAGTAAAGAAGTTGATTCCCAAGGAATAGGAAGGATGACCTTTTTTAAATCCAATATTTTGTTTTATTTTCCCTATTATACAAATTTTTCATATCATAATGAATTTTGGGTCACATGTCTTTTGGATGTTATGTAATAACATTTTAGGTACCATAATTTCATTTCTATTCCCTCAAATTATTTTTTGAAAATTACAAAGGTAGAGAAAGGAAAAATTAATAATATGTAAAGAAGAAATATCCCTATGTAAGGTGGAATTTATCTAAGGGGTAATTTTCATTATGATGATTTCTGTATGCAATTAAATGATAAGTATCATTATAGAAATCTAGAATATGATCCTTAGTGTATCCAAAGCCTAAGGGGGAGTTAATCGTATTCATATTTTCCCATGTGTTAAGGGAGATAATTTTTACATTCAAAGTCTAGTGAAATGTTTTCTATGTCCTTATATTCTTTTTCAAAGGGGTATTTGTGATTTCCAAAAAGGGGGAGATTTCTCAGTCAATAAGGCTTCCAAATGAATTTTACATTATTTCTTGTTTGGGAAGATTGTTGATTCACTATGGTTTTGTTATGACGTCATTGTTCCTTCATGTTTTGAAAATCACTCACACATAATCTTATAGTAAATCCCATTTACCCTATCCCTTACATTCAAAAGGAAATTTCATTCCCCATAGAAATTTATCCTTACCATGTTTTTAATTGTTTATAACATGAATAAGTATTATATTTGGGTTCCTATACAAAAAGTCAGATTCTTATAATACTTAGATATAGAGCATTCTGTTTTTAGGATCCAAATTTAGGTTCTGAGTTTTCTGAGTTCAGATTCTGAATTATACTATTTTAAAGACTCTGAAATTTTTGATATCAGATTCTTAGTTCTATAAATTTAGACATTGAACTATAATGAGTTCAGAATGAGAATTCATTGAATTCAGACTCCAAACTTTTTAAGTTCAAACTCTGATCTCTTATGAATTCAGACTCCAATATTTTTTGAGTTTAGACTCTGAATTCTAATGAATTCAGACTCTGAACTTTTGTAACATCAAACTCAGACCTCTTATGAATTCAGACTCCAAATTATACTGCATTCAAGCCTCCAAATTCCATTGAAATTCAAACTCTATAATTCCATAGAATTTAGGTGATGAATTTTTCTGAATATAGAATCCGAATATCCTTGTATTATAGAAACTGAATGAGTTATTGGTTATTCTCAGAATTTCTATTTCCTTATGTTTGGATAAATTATTTTTGTTATGTAAACAAATTTTTTTCTTACTCATGTTTTGGTTACAAAACAATGACGTTCTTTCTGTTTCTAACCAACCATTGTTTGTCTGACACATGTAAAAGTTCTGCCGAAATTCAAGGAAAACTATGACCATTGGGGGAGGGAGCCGACTGTTGATGACGTGCCTATAAATTGGCGATCATTTGAAAGATCTCACAACAAGTTGATTAATCTAGAGATTGCATGTTGTTGAAGTGATTTCTAGATAGAGAGATTTTATTTCTTAGTGTGTAATTAACATCTTATTAATAATTTTTTCATGCGAATCTGAATGTTGCTAGGTTTATTAGAGAGATTTTGGGGCTAGGAATACAGAGGTACCGACTAACTTAATGTTCGACGACTTCCTTGCTAAGGAAGACAGAGGTGCCAACTACCATAAATTTGAGGGCATTCGGGGATAGCAAGACAGACTCGGATCTTTATATCGAGGGCTTACCCTAGTTTGGGTAAGACAAACTTTCTTGAAATTATAAATCAAGGGATCATTATCCAAGGTTTTTTATACCCTTATCTCTGGTTTAAATGATTTACTACTTATTACTTGTTTGTTCATGTTTTCTACCGCATATTTTGTTTGTTGAGAAAGTATAACCATCTTATACTTCCTTATATTTGTACACTGGGATTTAGTAAGATTCTATATGCTTTAAGGTATAATATTTATCTTTTTTAAACATTTGTTATGTTTCATTTCCAAAACCACATTTCCGGAATTATGTTCTCGAAATCACATTTCTTGAATCATGCATGTTAGTAAAACTTAGATGTTTGGTGAATTTAACATGTTTAACCTTGTTAAACAATAGAAATGTTTCTAACAAACTTTAAATGTTCCCAAAGAATTTTTAAAGTATACAATTAACCACCTCTTGTATATTGAGAATCTACATTATTATTACAATACTATAACAAGTATCGTCTATCATTTTGATACAACATGATAAGTTGCATATAGACTGCCTTTACCTCCATGTTTATCCCATGTACACTATATTTTTCATGTTTCAATGTAGTGAATGTATTTTCTAGATTTATTCCATGTCTTGAGAAAAGAGGTATTTCAGTAGGAAGAGAATCTATCTTATGAGGAATAACTTGTCGAGATTATGAATCAAAAATAAAAAGAGTAATGGAATAATGTAACTCATTAGGTAAATATTTTGTGGAAAACCCATACTATTGAAGAGGAGACGTGGGAATCTAAAAATGATATGATGGATAAATATCCCCACATATTTTTTAAGTGAATTAAAATTGCGAGGATGCAATTTCTAAAAGGGGGGAATGATGTAACATCCCATGTAAACAAAGAATAATAAATTTTCAGATTTATTAATATTTTTGTATTAAATATTAATTTTACCTTAAATGGGATGCTATGTTCGATGGAATACCCGATACACAACAATGAGTTTCATTGAAATCTTATTTGCACACAATGAATTGTCATACAGAAAAATAATAATATAATATTATTTTAAATAGTATTTAATTCCTAACCATTTTATTGGCAGGAATGAATAGAACTAACTACATTTTGATTATACATTTTTGTTAAATGTTTTTAGATTTATCCAACAAATGTTATATGATAAAAATGTGAATGAATTTAATTTTAAGCACAAATTGTCTAATATTCTTTAAAATGCAGATTTACTACCTTTTGAGGGAGAAGAATTTTTAAATATAGATTTTATCACTTTTATATGTTTAATTTGACAAAATAATAATCTTTATTTGAATCAGAACATGAAAAGTTACAATGTGTCATTTTTTTGTATTTTTCAAATAAAAATCATTTTTAATGAATAATGAAAAATTCTTTTAAAAGTAAGGGGAAGAAGCCTCGATTTATTTTTTAATGCAAGGACCTAATTAATACTCGGTAAAGGGAGTTCAATTACAATGGATAATGGCTCAAGTCCATGTGACCTATATACATTGATTGAAAGCCCATTTTTTGCACAATGGGCCCCCTAGTGAATAGTAATGTTATAGTACCACACACCTAAAGTACCTGATATAGTATCACCGCCACTATATTACCTCCTTAAGTGCCTCCATAGCTATATTGTTGTCACTGCTACAGTCCTCCACTGCTACAGTACTTCTATAGTGTACTTCTACAGACCTCATAAATTCATCCCCAATCGAATTTGATCGTGGGGGTTTTGGAAGTAATTTCACCTAGAAATCCGATATAAACAAGTGTCATTATTTTGATTGTTCTTATTTCTTATATACATACATTGTGTATTGACAATTGAAATTTGTTTTAAAATAATTAATGAAAAATCTATGTTCTGAATTTCGTAAAATATACATTATTTCTGAATTCATAATATCAAATATAGCTTAGGCTGAATTTATGGTATTTTTCTGAAAACTTTCAATTGTTTTTGAATTGTAAAACACTGAGTAGTAGTTAAAAAATTGATTTCCTTATTTAAATGTAGTTTTATAATTTCAGTGAATTGAATTTCAAAAATACGATGTACATAGTTTTTATTAGTATGAAAAATGTGGTTCAATATGTTGAAAATAATTTTTGGTGAATAATAACTTTTGACTTTTATTTATCACAGTTAAAGTTAAATAGGGTAATTCAAGGAAAAAATATTATAATAATAAAAAATTACATTAACACATGTCAAAACCTTATTAGATGATTCATGTCCGAACTATACAATCCTTGGGTGATATTTTTGGACTTTGAAAGCCATTTAGTAATGATAAAGACATTAATAAAATTTATTTAATGTACAAATAAAAATATCATAAACTTGTATTTTTTTCGAAAAAAAGTAATTATGGATTATATAATTTATATATTTGTGGATAAATATTAATTTTAAATTTAATATTATTTCCTACATCATGGTATTGTATTTATAATCTTTAGACATAAAATAAATAAAATTATTTATGACACAAAAATGATGTAGTGTTCATCACATTAATGAATGATTTAAATAAATAAGATTATAATAATTAAAAAACTATCCAAAACCATTACAATTGTTATTTTATGGTTTTATTTCAAACAAAAGTCTTCTTATCATTGAAATTAATAAGCTTTATACCTTTATAAACCAATAATCATTATATAATAAAACAATATTTTCAAACTTTTCTAAAGAGAACCTCCTCCCCCTTATAAAAAGACACCACCTATAAGCCATTACTCACACCTATCAACCCCGTGTCTAGTCCAAAATCATAAAAACTAATCTCTCGATATCCCTCTCTTCCACCAAAAAGCCTTACCTTAGGCAGAAGGCACTTCAAAAATCCGTTTGGTTCAAATCAAATAGAGCTACCAGATTAAATGGTAATGTCTTCTCGTAAGTTATTTTCTATTATTTTAATTTTCCACTCCAAATTCTCTCCTTATTATCTGTTTACATAACAAAAATAATCTCCTAAATATACTAGGTTGTTGTCATAATAAGTATTCTAACTACATACACACACACACCTATCTAATCAGTAAAAACATATTGTTTCTCTGGAAGACGAACTACTGCCTCACAAAATGATGATTATTCAATCTTCTCCTACCACCAAATATGGTGGCCATTAAGATGGAATTATATTTATAAGTGATATATATTATATTAATATTGTCTATATTTTTCTTTATTTTTCATTTATATCATACCAGTGTTGTTTCCATACATTGTAAATGTGTTAATTTCATTTGAGGAAGTGTGGACGACCGCCCCCCTCAAAGTTATATGACTCATTGATGCCATACATGGTACATATAAAAGATGGAATTAATGAAATTATATATGATATTATATTGGAGTTATATTATACCTATATATCATTAATTTTTTATTTCATTAAATATGAAATTGAAATTAATGTAGCGTTCATGAGTACGTACGACTAACCAACTCCATGAACGGTGCATTTCATTTCTTATCTCCAAATGTTATGTACTATAATAAATACATATATATAAATATATACTAGACATATATGATATATATGACTTGTAAATAATGAATATAATTATGTAGATAATGAACATTAACAACATAGACAACTTGTAAATATAATAAGTTCATTTTTCACTCAAGTATCAAATATCAACAAATTAACTGGTATTAAATTAAATGATTGTATAATGTATATAAAATGTAAATAAGTGAGATTAAAGGAATAATAAATTTGAAAAATTATCTTCATAAATTATAAATTAACATTAGATTTTTATTCCGGTGAATAAATAATCAACAAGTTAAGTTGGACCCGAGGAAAGGGACATCGTCTTAATCTCCCTTCATTGAGGCATATTTGGCTTTATACAGGACATTCTTTTATATGGTGTATAAATACCTTTTACTTTTCATTTAATTCAAAGAAGATCCTTTTCTATAATATTTTTTACTAAACATCAAAAAAGAATGTTTCTTTTGATCTTAAGTGGGGAAAACAACCATTTCTGCAGTAGCAAGTGTTAATTTTTATTTGGTTTCCATAACAAGCTATATTGTTTTTAAAATTAAATAAATACCACATAATCATTTATGTATTTGGGTATTGACATTGGATTTTATAATGGATTTTTTATGTCATTAAATTTAAATTATATATTGTGATTAAATGTTGAAATGTTATACTTCCTTTATGTTTGTTTTATGTGTTATTAATATGTTATGGTTTATGGGCATTGGTTACATATATGGGTGGTTTCAGGATAAACCTAGGTTGGGTGTTCCCAAGATAGCTCTCCAATGCATTAGGTAATGTGACAAAGGAAAATTATAAGGTTTCTCCTATGGGATTTTTGGAATATTCTGTGATGGGTTTTCCCAATGTAACTCCCTATGTTGTATTGAAAGCCACAATGTATCTATGTTACGGCTCCAAAATATACCTTTATGATTTATTATTTCTATGTGTTATTCATAAATATGATTATTTCATGGGGTATGAGCTTATTCTTTGTATGAATTTTTGGAATAATTGTTACTTTCTTTATTTGATCATCCTTATTGAAATTTTTATTCTCATCCCCAGTTTTGAAATGTTTTTCGCAGCACCTAAAGATGAATAGAGTCAAGGATGGGATCCATGATAAGTCATGCTGTCTAAAACATAGAACTATACATGACTAATTTTTTCAATGGTTTTTATTTTATAAAAAAATTGACACAATCTAGATGTATGTAGTTTGTAATTATTGAGATGTAATGTAATAGTAATGGCCTAATTCTGTAAAACTATAAACCTAATAATATCCACAATGTGGATTATTCAATTAATTCAAGATTAAGTAATGATTTAAGGATGAGCCCATATATATTGATATTATTATCTGAGGTCTAACTCCTAGAGCCATCACACCCCTCTAAACTGGTCGTAGTGGTTCTCCATCCAAGGTTTTGCTAGTTTATTATTCAATATCACCTAGTTCATGCTCTATTAATCCACACATAACCATAACATCCCATCTAAATTATTTAAATACAACATCAAGGATGCATAATTTGAATAATAAGGTATTATGAATGTTACACCATGAGATTTTTTATATTTATTCATATTAATTTAATTTTATTGATATTTTTTCATCTTAATGAACTCCAAATATATCTTTTGTTATATTGAGGAACAATGTTTGGATCATGAAATACAATGTTAATCATGAATAATGTGAAATATAATTGTTATCTTTATTTACAAAAATACTATTTTTAGATCATGTTATACTATAGATTGATTCTCCTCGATGGATTGCGTAACACATAACACCTTGTTTTACCAAACAATAATATATTATTAAAATATTATTATAAATATATTATGATGCAAACGAGCTGTTAAGATAGATATTATTAATAGGACTATCTAACTTATAAAAACCATTTATTTACAAAAATATAAAATGAAATAATTACTTATAATGAATATAATATCCTATAGAATATATATGGAACATTTTTATAGAAATTAATTTTTATTCTCATAATGAAATTTTATCATAATAAATTAAATAAATTTAAATTATTAAGTGATATTAATGTATTATATTTATATTTAATATTCAATAAAATATTTTTTATATTAATAAAATATATTTCATAGGAATTTTATATGATCAAACCCGATATTATATATAAAACTTATAATTTTATTATGGTACTTTTACCACCTTTTTATGGAGAACCTATGTAAAATATAGATTTTACATAATTTATAAATTCCATATGTCAAAATAAATGTCATTCATTAAATAAAAACATAAAAAATATGTTAGGGAGAATGTTTTAAAATTTCTTGTGATGTTTAATTTCTTAATGAATAGTGAAAATTACAGAAATTTAATTCAAAACTGATTTTTCATCATATTTTTTTGTATTGTTATATTAAAATATTAATTTATTCAATTTTTAATTAGATAATTGGTTTATTTATATATCAAATTAAGAGATTAGAATATATTTAACATTGAAAATGGTTATAAACAACTAGAAATATAATGAACATTTTCATTTTAGAAACCCACATTTTCATCTCATCAGCGTGATTAAATTTGAATTAATTTCATCAATTTGTGTGATTGGGATTTGGAAAATGTATTTATTATTTTAAAATATAATTATTTTAAATTTAAAATAATATGAAAATAGGTTATGAAATTTGCTTTAGTGAAGTTAATTAAAATTAATTACAAAGATTAATATTGTATTATGCTTAATAATGGACTAATCCCTAAAATTTATATCTAATATGACCAAAAAACATTTCCAAAATCCATTTTATGGACATATTACGACAATACACTCCATTTAATATACATTTGACCATATTGAACCCACTTAAAATATAAACATTGGTGGGGTTTCCCTTTTCCAAAATTTTATAATAGTTCCACTATATATCCACTATAAAAGGCCTCCTCTCTTCCCACTTTCTCAAACCTATGAAGACCCATTAGTTTGAAAAAACTCCTAAAAAATTTCTCCTCGACCTCCATTTATTCAACCTTGATTCGATAATTTTGAAATAAATTTATACATGAAAGTTCTTTGGTGTAAACAAAAAATATTTACCAAAAGAAATGGTGATATATTTTCTCATGCTCATTTTTTTTTTCTTTATAGATTCTGTAAAATAATTTTATTCCTTGTTTATAAAATAAAAACATTATCAAAAATATAATAATATGTAATTATTTTAATTTTTTGACCTACACTTATGTACACTCCCTTCTAATGGATAACAATCATACATTTTACACGTACAACAAAATATCACCTCACTAAATGAAGATAGATCCATCTTCATTTACTACCTCCCATGGTTAAAATTATGATGGAAACTATGTATATATATAATATATATTATATTTTTAATTTCATATAGAATATATATTTGTTTTACAAAATATAAATTTTTTACATTCTATTTTTTGTAAATACTATAACTTCATTTAAGGAATTGATTAATACTGCTCCCTCAAAGTGATGCGATTCATTCACACACTACATGTAACGTGTTATGAATGAGTTTAGTGAAATAATTTGATATATATATAATAAAATAATTATACATGAAATATGATATATATATATATATATATATATTTCATTCAATTTCATTCATTAAATATGACAATTAAACAGAAATAGAATTCATGCATACATATGACCTACTGTCTCCATGAATGGTGTATTCATTTTCATACTACTATTATATATATATTATTATTATAAAAATATAGTTAATATTCATGTTATTTATTTCTTTATTTTCAATCTAAAAATCATGATATATGTTTAAGAAAAAATATATATAACAAATAAGGACACATGTGAAGAACAAAGTGGAGAATAACGAGAGTGAAACCCTAACATAGATTCAGTAACAAGAAGGTAATATAATTTCATAATAAAGTTATATATGTTATTAGATACAAGAATATTGCAATTTTATTTATGATTAATAAATTTATATTTATTATACTAAAATTATGTATGATTATGACGGATGTAAAGACACAAGGTAAAGGAATTTCATCCCACATTAAATATTTTTCAAAAATAGGAGATGTTCACCACTTTTTTCTTTTATGTAGTGAATATACTACTCATTAATGTATTAAATGATTCTTATTATTAAACTTATTGTTATTTACATGTACATTATTTTTTCATTATTTAGTGGGGTATATATTTAAAATGGTTTTAAGGATTTTAGGTTTTTTTCCTAGAAAACATATTTGATATAGTTTTAAAGATTAATTTTATGTTTCAAGGAAAATTGTCTTAAAAAAATTTCTCAATATTTTATTATAAAATTTCTTTTTTATTTCCAAATAAAATAGTTTTCATATGGTTCCATAGTTTAAAAATTAATTTCCATGACGAAACATATTTTACACAAGAGATGTTTTTAAATGATATATCTAAATTATTTACGATCTAAGATAACATCTATTGATATCACACTTTCCTTTACCGACAACGTTCTAATTGTTCAAATCAAATTATTACTCTTAATGGTAAATTCTTTATGTGAAGACCTCTATGTAGTTTATTTCTCTTTCATAATTTATATTTTTATGATATTATTCTTTCTTTTACAACATAATGTTTTGATGAAATGATTATGAAACTTGTATCTTTTTTCACATAGTATTATATGATTACATTATTAGGATACCAATTTAATTTCATGGGTTATCATATGATTATTTTTGACTTTGTTCAAAAATTAGGTATTATTTCACTATGATATGGTTGGGACCTATATCTCCCTGGAATGAATTGGGTGTGGATTTTTATCTCATGATATTTAATATGATTGTATATGGAGTAAAAATTGATAACTAATATGGCATGGGAGGGGTCCATCTCTACAAATAGTGTACGAAAATTAAACTCATGCTAACAATACAACCATTATAGTGAACTATTACTATAAATCTGTTATGAGGATTGAACCCAAACTATTATGATGGACATAGTAGTGATGCATTGGCTACTATGGAAAAAAAATATTTTATGTTTACATTCTTTCCACAATTCCATGTCTAATTCCTATATTATTCATTCGTGTATTATGTTCATTATATTTTTATGAGTAATGTATTATGTACTAAAAATAATTATTCCATGGTTTATGCACATTCCCTTTGATATGAATGTTGGGATCTTATATCATTATGATCTTGTTCACATATCTCTATTCTCTTGTTTATGATTACATTTCTCCATATTTCACCATTACTCATCATCTGAGATCACCCCTTTTGATGATTCATTCCCCAAGTGATGATGATTTTTCTTAATTATGAATTTTATAATAAGGATGATAGTCCTAAAGAATATAGTGGGATATAATTTTTATCACTTATTTACTATTACTTATGTTTCCATGTTTAAAATGTACTAAACTAATATGGTATTTTGGCCTCTATATTTGTAATGTTTTATGTATTCTGAAGAAGTGATTTATTGTTTATATACATTAATATTGGTTCATTATTGTTTGTATTAGAAAATAAATTATAGTTAAACTTTATAAACAAGGTTGATAAACCCATAGTGTGAACCCTTATGAAATTTATAATGATATATCTAAGGATAATGAAAACTATAAAAAAATGTACTCGAATTTTGGTAAAGGATATGGTTTGTGGTTTCCTACCAACACATATCTGTCTATATATTATAAGTGGCTATGTATTTTTCATAGATGTACCTAGGGGTAAAAACATTGATAAGATATCTCTGGACTGTCTCATGGTAATCTAGTACATGACCACGTGCATTGTTATACACCTGGTTGGACACTACCAAGTGATATTCTCTTGTATCTAACAAACTCTTCAAAAAACATCCTGAAGGATTTAAAAACAAGTTGAATATGAATATACAGGGTAAAACATAAGGTGTCCTGGAATAATTAAGACATCATTACACATTCATTCTATAAATTATGTTTCATTATTATGTGGATCTAAACAATGAAAATAATTTAATGATTAATTTTTTCTACTTTTATCCACTAGAGGTAATCATTACGAATAAGATTAATATTGAATGTTATTTAAATTCTTCTAATGAGAAGTAAAATGCGATGAATCTTTAGTTATGGATGTTCTAATTCTGCCTAATAATATTTCAAATAACATGACCAACAGGTCTAGAATCATCATTTCTCCGAATGACAAAAGAATATATTCAAGGAGTTTTTGTTTTTTCATGTAATGGATACAATGAATGGCAGAATATTAGATTTTATTTCTGTCATGAATATGAAAATATTCTTCGATGTGAATCTCTATGAGGAATAGGAAGGAGTTTTGACTATGGAAATGAAGGAAACAATGATCATAACTTCAATGGAAAAAGGAAGGGTTTGACTAACCAAATGGATATGAAATAATGGTGTCCATAAGAAATATTCCATGTTTAAATGAAATAAATGTATAATAAATGATTATTTTGATAATTTAAGTCATAAGTGGAAAAACAATTGATGTGAATTATGAATGTGGTTTAATAAATGGTTATATTGATGATGATTATGAGACTACATATGAAATTTAAATGGAAATAGGTATTATGTAAAATGATGAGGGATCCTTCATATGCATTATGAATTAAGTGGAATAATCAATATTTTTATGTATTTGGATTAAATAATTAGGTAGTAAAAATTGTGAATTATGCAGGTATTTTTCTGTTTACATTTTTCAGAAATAGTCTATAAGATTGTGTCGAGTGTTTCTGATGGAATAGAAAAGTGATTTAATGACATTGTATTATTATGTCTTTACGAAGATATCCCTAAATATTTTCCGTTAGTAAAGATAATGTTGTTTATATAAATATATTTTGTATAGGAGTAAATAAATTGGATTGAAATTATTAACTACAAACTAATTAACAACTTGTTAATAATTTATTTATGGATTAACACTTGAAGTTTTTTTGTATTTAATGAATATATCGAATATAAATTGATGTATGGAAACATTCATGTTTAAAATAATAATTTCTTGTAATTCAAGTCATTTCCCTACTTTAAGAGAATATATGATGATGGCATTCACCTATTAGTAATATCACAACCAAGAGATACTTTGGTATATGTGAGGGATCAATTTAAAGCTTAATTTTTGAACATATTTATTATATTTTATATTTATAGCATTTTTAAGAGTTATAAGGCTAAACAGTTGGGGAATGTTGATGTTAATCCCCAAATGATGTATTTATGTAGTGAGTTTGTATTAAAAAATATAGTTAAAAGGATATCTAGTGTTTAAACATATTTCATATATTTTCATAATATTTATTTGTGAATTAATATTAATTTATTTTTATAATAGGAAATTATAAATAATGGGTGACAACACATCTTGTTTTCCAAGGCCATTGATCTTGAACCCATGACTAATTGTTGATAATAGTTTCACTCCTACCACTGGCCTATGTAATTTCTTGATTAATGTGTAATTATTATTTATTTAGTTAATTTTTTTCAATAAATATATCTTTTCAGATTTAGGATACCAATAACTCTCTAATATATATGATTTTACACAATGTTAATATTTTTATTTCCCTCCTATGTTATCCCATTTGGAAATCAAGTTATGTGTATCATTGGGTTACCATTAGACTCCAAATTTCCATTTTTGTTTGATGATTATGTATTCATTTTTACGGTGTGGGTTTCTATGTATGGATCATTCAAGTATTAACCCTTCTAAAACACAAATAAATTATAGGGAGAAATTACATTTAATGTGTGTAGAATGTAGTACCCTGAGATTGTGAATTTCATTTCGAATTATTTTAATATCATTGATATTTTTTCCATTTACACAACACTGAATACATCCTCTCATATATTAAATAATTAGGTTTGGATCATATAATACCAATTTTATTATGATCTATATGGAATATAATGGTTATCTTTCATTACATTGAATGTTCTGGTTATCTTATGTCATAAACAAGGCAAACTTTGATTGATGTCTTGTGTAACGTGCACATCTTGGTTTTATTAAACAACACTATATAATTATATTATTATTATTAAATTTGTTATCACATAATGAAGATATTATTTTTTGGGTTTTGAATTTTATAAAACTAATTATGAAAAATTATGGTTTACAAAAATATAAAATTAATTCATTAGTTACAATGAATATAAGAACCAATTTAATATAAAGGAAATATTTATCTGGAATAATATATTTATGCTCACATTGATTTTTTATATTAAAAAATTAAAGATAATTAAATTAATAAGTTATATTTATTTAATATATATATAATATATTCAATCAACAATTTTTGATATTCATAAAATAGATTCGATTAGCATGAGATAAGAACAACCCCAATATTACATAGAAAAACCAATAATTTTATTAAAGATTTTTTAAAAACTATTTATGGATTATGTAATTTAGAAAAAAAATTTGGAAGTTTTATAAATGTTATATGTCAAAATACACATAATATTTTATAGGTAAACATAAAAAATATGTTATAGTAATTTTTTTGTATTATTATGGGTAGTATCATTTATATATAAATAATGAAAAATATTTAAATTTAACTATATTTTTTTTTCAAAAAACATATTTATAAGTTGAAATGGTATTTTTAATTTATTTCAATGATTAATTTGATAATTTTTTAATCAAATAAGGTTATTTGAATCAATTTCACATTGAAATCTGTTATAAAAAACATCGAAATATTTGGAATAATTTTACTTTAAAAACATATATTGTCGTCATATCGATGAGATTAATTTTAAATTAATTTATGTCACTTCTATAATTGTAAATTAATGAGTTGGTGTCCATTATATTAAAATGAATTATTTAAAATTTGTACTAAGATAAAATTATTTTTTGACCTAAAATATTAGTGACGAAAATTAAAATTTATTACAATGATTAAGATTAATTTATTCTAAACAATGGACTAAACCATAAATGAAAGGCCCAATATTACCTATAATACACTAAAAATGTCATTAAATGGACATATTTAGACAATATACACCCTTTTATCAGCTCCAATCAATTATTTCATCCACTTTCGATAAAAAAATGGGTGGTGATTCCCTTTTCCAAAATATTACATGAGTTTCACTCCACCTCTGATAAAAAAAGGCCTAATATCCTCCCACTTAATCACACCTATCAAAACACATTTAGTAGACCATAATATACCCAAATAGATCCAAAATATCCTTCCATTTCTCCTTAAATCACCTATTTTGGAATAAATCCATCCATGTAAGGAATTTCGTGCTAACCAAAAGGAGTTTCTAAAAGAAGAGGTTACATCCTTCCTCAAGCTCCATTATTTTAAATTATTTCAACACTCCCTCAAATATAATCTTCCATTGATATATAATACAACCATAATACTCAATATAATGAGATTTTATTATACATTTTATTGACATACACTTACATACACTTCCATCTAATGGGTATTGAACACACTATTTACGTATGCGTAGAACTACAACCTCAAAAAACAATCAATGTTCATTCTTCCCTTATCACCTATAATGGTGATAATTATGGTGAAAAATACGTATTAATATTATATAAAATAAATTTATTATTTATTTATTATTTTTGAGTTTATTAATATAATATCTTTAAAATTTCAATTTTTTGAAAATACAACAATTTTATATGAGGAACTATGGTCTACTGCTACCTCAGAGTGATGCGATTAGTTGAAAAACTACATGGAATGTATTATGAATGAGTATTGTTAAATAATATGATACATAAAATATAATAATTTTAATGGAATAATAATATGTATATATATACATATATATGAATATATTTTATTCACATTCTTTCTTTCAACACGATAATTAAAAAAAAGAAATTCCCATTCATATGTGCAACCTACCATATTCATGTACAATTTATTACTTATAGTAAATATATATTATGTATACATTTATAATACACATATACCAAATATTGTTGATATGTATATAATTATTTATATTCAATAAGTCATTATATAAGTATAAGGACCAATGATATAATTTATTAAGACACATGGAAGGAACAAAGTGGATGTTACCAAGAGTGAAACCTTAACATATTATTGGTAAAAAGTGGGTAATATAAAGTCATAAATAAACCATTTATGATATCAGACATAAGAATATGTTTCTTTTATAGGTGTATAATAAACATGTATTTATACAAATGTTGCTAGTATGAGTATGACAAGTGTGAAGACACAAGGTAAGGTAATTTTGTCTCACTTTTTAATCAATGGGATACATATCATGTTCACCACTCCATTCATTTATCTAGTCTATATAATTATCAAGTATGTATTTTGTTAGTTTATTTATTTAATTTATAGGTATTTTAAAATAAATTTTATTTTCATTTTTAAATGGAATTTATGTTTACATATTTTTATAAGAGTCTTTTGTACGTTCTCATAAAAAATAATTTATAAATGGTTTTCAATATTCGCTATAAATTTCAAGGAAAGGGATTATTAAAATATTTTCAATATTATGATACAATATTTAACATCTATTTCCAATGGAAAAATTTCCTAATGTTTTTAGGATTAAAAAATTATTTTTAAAAGAATAATCAGATTTTCCTCAATAAATGTTTTTAAAAAACATTAAAATTACATACCATCTATGATAACATCTGTTGACGATACTCATGCCTTTATGGCAAATAATCTAATGGTTCCATTCATATTTTTTTATCTTAATGGTTTATGATTTGTGTAATGGACTTTATGAAACCCATTTCCCATTCAAGGGAAATAATATTATAAAATCCATTATGATTTCATAGCTTATGATTTGGATGAAATGATTATGATTCTAGTATTTTTTTTCCAAAGTATATAATATGATTACTTGTTTAGGATACCCATTTAATATCATCGTTTATGATATGATTTTTTTTATTTTTGGCATAGGAATGTATGATTTCATTATAAAATTGGTGAGACCTATATCTCCCTCTATTTCATTGGGGAAATATTTATATCTCATTAGATAGACTACGATTGTATTGGGAGTGAACCTTAACAAATAAGAAGGTTGTGGGAGTGTACTTGAACTAAATATATGGTATGTGGAGTGATACCATACTACTAATATTGAATTGTATCAGATTCCATAGGTTCTATGGAAATAATATTGTACACTTATGTGTTTTCCAAAATTCCATGTATTATTTCATTGTTATGATAACTGGAATTATGGTATTTATTTCCTTAAGATTCATTTATTATGAACTACCAATACTTATTCCCTGATTCTTGTTTCTGATCTTTTATATATATGGTGGGATACTCTAATGTTATAATCTCATTATTATACCAACATTATAATGTTTATTCTTACATGTCTCCCATGATTTCCCTTACTAATCATTTGAGCTCTCACCTTTTTATGTATACTTCCCCATGATATGAAGATTTGTATTAAGTATGATATTTATAACAAGGGTACTAAACATGATGAACCTAGTGGGAGATAATTTATATCACTTATGCACCAGTTTTTATGTTTCCATTTTTTCAAAGGCACTATTCTAATATGGTCTTTGGGAATATATTTTTTAACTTTTTTATTCCAAAAAAGTGATGTATTTTCTATGTACGTTAAGATTTGGTCATAAAAATAAAGGCATTATTCAAAAATCCCTCCAATTACAGACAGTTATAACAAATATCTAGGGGATACAAATGACATAGTGGTGTAGTTATTGGAATAATCCCTAGGATTAAGTCAATGCATATGTCTATATCATGGCAGGGATTAAGGGAAAGGACTTCCTTATGAAATATATCCTCATACTCCAACACAGTAGGAAAGAGGTATCCCATAACATCCACAACTCAAAATTTCATTCTATAAAACTAGTGAGTAATCAAAATAAAAACCCTCTAATTAAAAATCCCTTCTTTGTCCAATAGGTTAACCATTTCCCCTAAAATGGAAAACCTCATCCAATCACCATGGAAAAAATCATAGAACTAGAATAGTCAATATGGAAATGACATGCGAATAACCAGTCCAAAAATAAGATAATCTCATAAGGCCTCATCAATGATAAAAATAGATCCCATTTGAAGATATAACCTCCACATGTAAGATCACATTATCAGAATAAGTGTGTATTCATAGAGAAACCTCATATCAGAGTCTCAACAAACAATTTGTTGATCCTGGAGATCAACCTGAATCTCTATGTTTTTAACAAGAGAAGTTTAAATAAAGGAATGAATAACACCTATATCAATTATTATTTCATCTAATGTATAGAAGAAAAAAATAATATATATTTTCGTCCTGAGAATCTTTGAGATTTACATCCCATTTCCTACATTTGTCATCATCCTGGACCACTATATCTTTGAGACGGTCATAGACCACCGGGTGGTGGTGGTGGCATTATCTCTAACATTATTTCACCTCATCCTCTGATACCTTCCCTTCTAACACACCTTAAACCATGCATATTAATTTATACAACCACTATCTCTATTTTTGTGGTCCCTCTGCTATCTCTCAATATACTATATTACCAGTGAAATAATCCCATTCAAGATGCCCCCATCCAACATAGTAGATACACTACCACTACATCAGCTAAAATGAGATTCATAATATCCCAAAATGTAGATGAATAATCTCTGTGATTTACACTAAACACAATGCGGATTAATAAATCACTTTCCTAAAAAGAAACACAAAATTTGAACATCAGAGAGTTGTCTCATCAGGTGACTGATTCACCAGACACCACTATTTCCATTTGAATCCCTAAACATAACTAACTATGAGGACATCCATCTGATATGAAAGTGTCCTAAAAATATGTAAATCTAGAGTGACTTCCTCTATCCAATCCTATCCCTCCTAGTGGACTGGATCACCAAAAATCTATTTGGTTGCTTCCACAAGAACATATGAATTTCTCCATTCCTGCATGCAACCTCCAATAGTAATGATGGTGATAAAATATAACTAACATGAGGTCGTATTACTGGTAAACCGCAAAAGATACAATATATGATACAAACCCCTATACTAAACCCTCATCACATAGTGAATAATATTCATGATCAAACATTGTATTCTAATTAGGTAGTCTTAATGGAGGAATCTGAAAATAAAAAAGATGTAAAATATTCAAAAAAATATATTTATAGGGATGAATCAAGAAGGATATAGAAACCAAAACTGCTTCCTAAATAATTCATGGACGAATACATTTTTATTATACTGATGGCTAGCTATATTTATTCAACAAGTAGGTTTTTAGAGTTTGGGGGGTAGATACACTGACCCCCACAACAGCACTACAACCCCTAGAATGGAATCCTAATGAAGATAAATCTAATAATGGTTCCCTAAATCCCAAACCAAACCCACATTTTAGTTTATGCGTAAAGACCCGAAAATTTCAAGGAATTTTTTTTTAATTTCTTTGGAATTTTTCATGAATGTAGTTTCTAACGGCGCTTGATTCCGAGGCCCAGTGTGCCCGAAATCATTTTCTGAAGTTTAGCTCGGGTACGTTCAGTGAACAAATGAGCGGATTTTTCCATATTTTTAACCGGTGCTCGGAATTGATATCTGAGGGCACAGATGAACTCGCAGCACCGATATTCACTTTAGGGGACCTTGACCACAGTTGTGTTTTGACATATGTGGTAGTTAAAAATTTGGGGATTTAATAAGAAGTAAATAAAATTATTGTGAAAAAATTTATTTAAGTGGAAGTTATTCCCTCTAAAAGGATGTTGGAGGTGGGGGTCACACCCCACCTAACTTCCCATGGAAAAATATCTAAGGTTGGTGGAGCCCACACGATCCCCCAACATTTCACTTTTTCTCAACACCTTGAAACCCCTCTTTAACTTCCCAGGTAATTAATTGTGGAAACTCTTCCTCTCCCTCTCTCTTCCACTTTAATGTTGCCAACACATGTTAATCAATGAATTCTAACTATTTAATTAATAAATTAAGTCGTTTGAATTTTGAATAACTTGGGTGAATAAAATAATGGCGTGGCCATTATATTATTTTGGCACTTGTTGTGTTGGTATTTTGGGGGAAGCACTAGTGAAATTGAGAAGGGTGTTCATCTCTTAAAACAAAAAACACCGACCATCCAATGAGGAACATCTTCTCTCGGTGAAGAATGCTTCATGCCTTAAACTCTTCTTCTTCCTCCGCATCAAGGGAGAAGACACCGTTAGTGAGGAGAATCGTCTACAATAACGACTCCTCCTTCGAAAATGATGGAATCGACACCATTCTTCCGCGACACCCGACTACCATGATGTTCGACTTCCACGAATTGATGACGTGTGACATCAATTTCGAGGTAAGGGATTTATTGTTTTGTTCATGAATATTCGAGTGTCCTTTGAAATCTTAGCCACCTGATATCGAATAACGGGAGGGGGCCAAACTGCACAAACACGGCCGACCCCCTCCCTTAATTTTGTTGTTGACCATGATGTGGTTTGGAACAGAGATGGCGCAGGGCCGTCACACCGCGCAGGATCGTGCTACAAGGATGGGCGGCGCTGTCGCGCCGCGCCAGAGAATCACGAAAACACTGCGGCCGGAGCGGGGTCACGGTGGAGGGGCGCGACGGAGCAGGGACCGACGACCAATTTCCGGCCGCCAGCGTCGGAGCAAGGGGACTGGCCCTCGCCGGTCCCGTGGTGCATCAGCCGGCCGGCCGCAGCGAGCCAGTCAGTCAGGGGGTGAACCGGGGCTTAAAACCCCTCGGATGCAGGCAGGAGCGGCCCCCACGTGGGGGCCGCGTTAAGTGAGACAGGGGGTAGCGCCCCCCCCCCCCTGACCGCCAGCGTGGTGTAACTGAGCTCGCCAGCGAACCGCTAGCGCGCCAGTGCGCCGAGCCAGTCTGCCCAGGCCGGGCTAGGCTATACCCAAGCGGGCCGGACCTGGACATGGGACAATCGACCCGGTTCGAGCTGACCCAGGGTGTCTCGTTCCAGGTCAGACCAGGCCCGAACCCCTACTTTCGTGTAGTTTCTGTTCAAACGCCCATATCTTGGGCCACAGACCTCCGATCGATGCAACATTAGTTGCGTAGTGATCCGTGGATCGAGGTGGTCATTTCGTTATTTTACACTCAGGGTTTCGAAGAACATTGGGTATGGCCGGGTTGGTTCGAACATGAAACCGACCGGGTCCTCGGAGCGAAAACGCTTATATCTTGAGCTCTGTATGTCCGAATGACTAGTTGTCGACATTGACAGATTCCTCTTGATAAGAAGTAACTTTTGGAATACTTCGCATGATTTTGGGATGCATTTGGATAGTGGCCGGGTTGGATTGAACCCGTAATCCAACCGGGCCCTTGGAACAGAAAAGCTGATAACATTCAGGCTGGACGTCTGTTTGACGAACCGTCAGTGGTGTTGGTTATCATGTTGAGAAATGGTCCCTATGATTATACCCTATGAGAGTTTGGGGTACAGTTGAGATACGGATGGGTTGGTTCGCACATGAAATCAACCGGACCCCTAGGATGAAAATGCTAATAACTCATAAACCGGGCGTCTAATTGACGCGCCGTCTATTGCGTTGAGACCCCTATGATGAGGCGGTCCATTGAGATACTTCTTCGTGGGACTTTGAGATACTTGGAGTATCAGCCTGTTGCTCATGGAGCAGACCCTCCTAGAGACGCGCTTACGGAGTATGAAGACCGTGTAGTCGGCTGAGACCTGACGACTGCTTGACCGACTCGACTTGGAGTGAGTTGACTAGCCTAGTGGACGGAGCACTACATTTTTTGGGTGAAGAACCATGGAATATGGAGCACTAATGTGTGACAGTGCAGACCCATGGTACTCATCCGAAGAGTACCTCTGCATGCTATTAGGGGGTGTGCACTACTATGTTTGGGTGGAATACCCGACGGGAATCACTACTGTGTTTGGGTGGCTGACCCGCGGTACTCAATAGGAGGAGTACCTCAGCAATCTCAGGTTAGTTATCAGTACCTCAGAGTCGTGACAGGACCATTGTATACTCTAGAGACGGGGCTCTTCAGAAGTTACGGTTTTGATAATGAAAATCCTGGTTTGAGCTGAGTCTATGATCTTTGTGTTTCCCTCATAATTGAGATGGGTCACATGATAACTTAGGTATATGTATAGGCATATACCTGGGTAGTGGTTATCGGTTGATTTCATAATCTTTGTGTTTCCTCATGATTGATATGGGTTACATGATAACTTAGGTATATGTATGGGTATATACTTATGTAGAGGTTATCTATTGAGATATTTCTTTGTGGTTATACTTGTTGGATTTAGTGATACCTTGAGGGTCTTGGGGTCCCTACTGAGTATCGTTACACTCCCCCCTACACGGTCTATGCCCACACCTCATTGTGTTGGTTTTAGACGACGGGCAGCGCAGACAGAGGCCGAGTGTTTGAGGACTGGAAGGTACCCAGAGGTGGACCTCACGACGAGATAGTATCTGGTGGTGGACTTCACGGCAAGAATACACTCGGAGGAGGTTGACGGGCGAGATCGTTGTGGAGGATATCTGTACCTACCCTTCAGGAAGGATCCATGTTGGACGATCCAGGAGTTTCACTATCTGTACCTAACATTCAGGTAGGATCTGAGGAGGATGACCTAGGAGCTGCTTCCATTCTTCCTGCTGTTTGTCTTTTATGTTGTACTTTTGTTCAGTTGTAGCTGTACTTTCTATTGGGTTTGTATTCTGTCCCTTTTACTTTTCAGCACTTCCTTTTGTACTTAGTGTTTACATCCTCTTGTACACTATGGTGTTTTGTTTACTTTTATAAAGTCAATGCCTTCCCAGTTATCGGGATTTATGCCTTTGGTGCTAGTCGCCAGCCTGTGGCCAATGGAAGGCGGGCTTGGGGTAGTCACGGCACGGGCCCCGAGGAAGATTCGTGACAAATTGGTATCTAAGGAATCTGTTCTACCACAGAACTTGTAACTCTGATATTCCCTTTCTATGAAGTAGTAGTGTTAAAGGTACCGAGTGTGGTTATCAGTTCAGGGAGTCATGTGTTGGTGCGGCGACTGACGTATCCGTACACCAGGACCCTGACTACTGATTTCCGACTCTGTGCATGAAAAACACTGATTGTGTGTGTGTTTCCAAGAGTTTTAATGTCAGCTCAAACCAGGTTAGCTCACCAAGAATAATATATTGACCGTGTCTCATCTGTTCAGAATGTCTCCATGCAGATAGTTATTTGGAGTTTCGAGAGAGTACTCGATGACGACCCACCGAGCGACGAGGCTCCTATGCGGGGCCCTTTTTTCTATGTTGTCACCCTCGGGTGGTGTACCAGTAGCACCACCACCTGTTGGGTAGCAGATGCCACCAGCCATACTAGTGAACTGTGCACACTGGAAGAGCGCGTTGCACGAGTTCCAGTAGTAGCGGCCTCTGAGGTTATGAGGCAAGGCAGATTCTTAGATAGCAGAGCACTGGCTGGAGGCGATTGATAGAGTTTTCCTGCCTAACTGAGACATCAGTAGAGTGTATGGTGAACATGGCTACTAGTTTTTTCCAGTGAGTGACCATGAGGATGGTCCGCATATTGATGAGGCTTCGGTACATGGACCGATGCCTGAGATAGTGCCTTCGGGTAGTGTGTTAGCTATACATCACTACCTATTGGTTTGCATATACAACATGCAGTACCGGTAAGTGACACATGTAGGCTTACTACCTTACACATGTTCCAACATCAGACACCCTCAAGATCCGTGGCGAGCCCGACTCATAGGCAGCTGAGAACTGGCTTGAAAAAGTGGATGAGAGTTTTCTAGAGCTTATACAGCTTTGGCAGGACGATGTTTCAGTAGCCGAGTCATCTGTAAGTAGTAGACAGATGATGCAGAGGTCCAGGAGGACCAGACCAGAAGTTGGGCGATCTTGGGTTTTAGGATCGGTGGTGCAGGGCACCTGGGGTGGGGTCAGAGCCAGGCATGCTAGAAACAGACAGTGTTACTCCTACGGCAGGAAGGGGCACATGGTACGTGACTGTCCGACCCCCCCACACAGTTGATATGCAGGCATTGGAGGAGCCACCGAGGAAGAAGCAGCGGCGGGTACACGACCAACAGCCGAGCGGTGGACAAGGCAGTAGGACTCTGAGATTAGGTGGACAGGAGCAGAACTAGTGGGTACCTTTTTGTTCTTCGTACTTCTAGTTGCATGTTGTTGTTGTTGCATTTGTATCTTTGTACTATGAGATGCAATAATAAAAGAAACTTATCCTTAATATGTTTTCTTTCCTATCATTTTGTTTTGTTTATACTGAGAGGTCCCGGTTAAAACAATTTACATGACCCTCACTATCGAGATTTCTTCTGGAGGAGACCCAGTGACCCCACACTGATGCCGACAGTTTGACTCGACCCTTATTGGAGAGAGTGAAGGTTGGATCTCTTGGTAGCAGTGTCGAGACCTTATGACCTCATCCATGGCATGAATGCATTATTCATGTAAGGATTTACTATATTAGGAAAAGGGAGTGGTTCATCCAGGGGATGAGACCGAGTTTCTCTTTTTGGCGAAGAAGAAATCTTAGCAGTTCTTACAGATCGTAGGCAAAGAAGGTGTAGATCATCTAGGAGTGGATGAAGACTGCACAGTGTTGTAGAAATAGGAAACTGGTTCCAATATCAGATACTTGGGCGTGCGAATGTTTCAAAAAGAGGAAATTTTAATGATAGATAAGTCTGTAGAGAAGAAGACGTGGAGGAAGAGCTAGGAGAGCAGCATGAGGTGGTGTACATTTCAACAAGTTACAACCACCCGCCTTTGTTGTCCCCGCCAGGCTCATAGAGCTGGATAGTAGGGGAAGAGAGTAGCTACATACGGTCAATGAGAGTGACCCAATGGCTCTAAGAATGATTTGAGGGGCAGTCTGAGTCCACTACCAGCTGTCGTAGTAACAGATGTTGATACGAATCATTCCTTTCTTCCACAAATCTTGTCCCAGACCTAGAGTTTCCGATAAGCCGTAGAATTGACCCTCACGTCTGGAGATACCTTGGGAGGAGACTCGATAATCACACTTATGCCGACAGTGTGATCCAACCCATGAGGTTAGAGTTTCGGTTGGAATCTCTTTGTGGCAGCGTCGAGGCCTTACGATGTTGGTCTGAGTATGGATTGGATACACAGTTCATACATGGATTGACTGTATTAGGCAAAAAGGTTGTGGTTTATCTACAATGTTGTGGTGGGGTTTTCCTTGGTCATTAAAAAAGAAAACCCAGTTAGCACAGGATGGAATAATGCATAAGAGGGTGCATTCGATCACTCAAGAGAGGCCAAACTTACTTTTGTGCAAAAATTCACCAGAGATGCGGCACCACTTCTAGCAGAGCTTTCAGAAGCTGGGTTGACCGGTACGCCCAACCTGTGGGTGTTGGTTACATAGTTTACTACGATGCATTAAGGATCAGACTCAGGTGTGTTCTGATGTAGGAGTGGGCAGTGATCACATGTGGATCATGGCAGATTAGACTGCACAGAGCTGACAGGAAGTCTCTAGGGTTCAAGGATGATGACCACATCCTTACGGGTCTCACCTCGACAAGGTTTACAGAGATGTGGCCAAGGCGGCAACTAATCTTCGAGGTTCAGTGGACCTTTTTAGGTCCTCAGCTGGGTAGGTGAGGTGGTTTACTTCTTGACGCATCCACCTCTATTGCACTGGGTGCACGATGACTTCCACGTATCTCAACTGAGGAGATACGTGCCTGACCCGACGCATGTCATCGACCATGGGGGACTGGACTTTGGTGATGGGGTGACTTTTTTGGGGTTCCAATAGAGGTTGAGGGTCGACAGGAGTGAACCTACGAGGACAGTCGATTCCTCTTGTGCATTTTCTTTGGCAGCACAGAAACCTCTAGGTGAGAACATGGGAGCAGGAGGCTCAGATGCGTGCTCAGTACCACTTTTGTTTCCCAAGATTATGTTATAGCTTTACGGGCACATAAATCTCTGAGGTGGGAGCAATGTAAAGACCTGGAAATTTGAAGGAAATTTTTTTCTTAATTTCTTTGAAATTGTACATGAACGCAGTTTTTGACAGTGCTTAATTTTGAGGCTCGGTGTGCCCGGAATCATTTTCTGAAGTTTAGCTCGGGTACGTTCAATGAACGAACGAGCGAGTTTTTCCATCTTTTTAACATGTGCTCGGAATTAAAATCTGAGGGCACAGATGAACTCGCGACGCCGCTATTCACTTAAGTGGACCGTTACCACAGTTGCATTTTGACGTATGTGGTAGTTAAAAATTTGGGGATTCAATAAGATTTAAATAAAATTGTTGTGAAACAATTCTATAGATGTTGAATTTTATCCCTCTAAAAGGAAGTTGGAGGTGGGGATCACACCCCACCTAACTTCCCATGGAAAAATATCTAAGGTTGGTGGAGCCCACACGAGCCCCCAACATTGCACTTTTCCTCAACACCTTGAAACCCCTCTTTAACTTCCTTTGTAATTAATTGTGGGAACTCTCCCTCTCCCTCTCTCTTCCACTTTAATGTTTCCAACACATTTTAATCAATAAAGTCCATCTATTTAATTAATTAATTATGTTGTTTGAATTTTGAATGACTTTGGTGAATAAAATAATGTCTTGGCCATTATATTATTTTGGCACATGTTGTGTTGGGATTTTGGGGGAACCTCTAGTGAAATTGAGAAGGGTGTTCGTCTCTTAAAACTAAGAACACCGACCATCCAATGAGGAACATCTTCTCTTGGTGAAAAATTCTTCACGCCTTTAACTCTTCTTCTTCCTCCGCGTCAAGGGAGAAGACACCATTAGTGAGGGGAATTCTCTAGAACAACGAATCCTCCTTTGACAATGAAAAAATCAACACCATTCTTCCACGACACCCGACTACCGCGACGTTAGACTTCTGCGACTCGATGACCTGCGATGTCAATTTTGAGGTAGGGGATTTATTATTTTGTTCGTGAATATTCGAGCGTTATTCGTAATCTTAGCCACTTGATATCGAATAATGGGAGGGGGCCGAACCACACAAACACAACTGACCCCCCTCCCTTAATTATGTTTTTGACCTTGATGTGGTTTGGAATGGAGATGGCGCGGTGCCGTCACACCACACGGGATCATGCGACAAGGATGCACGGTGCCATTGTGCCACGCCGTTGAAGTCGAACATGGTCGTGGTGCCGTCGCGCAGTGCCAGAGAATCATTATAACACCGCGGCTAAAGCGGGTCCATGGAGGAGGGGCACAAAACCATCGCACCGTGGTTTAGGCTGCAGCGGAGTAGGGACCAGGGCCAATTTCCGGCCTCCGGCGTCAGAGCAGGGGGGCCGGCTCGCGCTGGTCCCGTGGTGTAGTAGCAGGTCGGCCGGAGCGGGCCGGCCGGTCAGGGGGAGAACTAGGGGTTCAAAAACCCCAGCTAGAGGCAGGAGCGGCCCCCATGTGGGGGCCACGTTAATTGAGACAGGGGGTAGTACCCCCCCCCCCCCCCCCTTGACCGCTAGCTTGGTGTAACCGAGGTGGCCAGCGAACCGCCAGCGCGCCGGGCCGGGCCGCGCCCAGGCCTGTCCGGGCCACGCCCAGGCAGGGCTGGGCCATGCCAGCTGGGCCGGGCCACGCCCAAGAAGGCCAGACCCGGACCCAGGTCGGGTCGACCCGGTTCGGGCCGACCAAGGGGGTCTCGGGCAGGGTCGGACCGGGCCCGAACACCCTATATTCGGGCAGTTTTCGTTCAAACACCAATATCATGGGACACAGAACTCTGATCGATGCATCAGGAGTTGCGTAGAAGTTCCTAGATCGAGTTGGTCATTTCGGTATATTACACTCAGGGTTTCGGAGAACTTTGGGTACGGCCGGGTGGGTTAGGACACTAAACCAATCGGGCCCTCGGAGCGGAAATGCTTATATCTTGAGCTCCGGACGTCCGAATGACGTTCCGTCAACTTTGTTGGATTCCTCTTGATGAGGCAGAACTTTTTCAATACTTCACCTATTTTTGGGACGTAGTTGGATAGTGGCCGGGTTGGATTGAACCCAAAATCCAACCGGGCCCATGGAACGGAAAAGCTGATAACTTTTAGACTGCACGTCCGTTTGACGGACCGTCAGCGGCGTTGGTGATCACGTTGAGAAAAGGTCCCTATGAGTATACCCTATGAGAGTTCGGGGTACAGTTGAGATAAGGCCGGGTTGGTTCGCACACGATATCAACCGGTCCCCTGGGACAAAAAGCCTAATAACTCATAGACCGGGCGTCCGATTGACGCGCCATATGTTGGGTTGATACACCTATGACGAGGAGGTCCTTTGAGATAATTCTTCATGGGACATTGATATACGTGGAGTATCGACCAGTAGCTCATGGAGTGGACCCTCCCAGAGATGAGCATACGGAGTATGAAGACCGTGTAGCCGGTTGAGACCAGACGACTGCTTGACCGACTCGTCTTGGAGTGAGTCGACTAGCCCAGTAGACGGAGCACTACTTTGTTTGGGTGCAGACCCATGGAAAACGAAGCACTACTGTGTGATAGTGAAGACCTATTGTACTTCTCCGGAGAGTACCTCTACAGGCTATTAGGGGTTGTGCACTAATGTGTTTGGGTGTCATACACCAGCGGGAAGCACTACTGTGTTTGGGTGGCTGACCCATGGTACTTGACAGGAGGAGTACCTCAGTAGTCTTAGGTTAGTGAGAAGTACCTCGGAGTCATGACAGGACCAATGTACACTCCAGAGACGGGGCTCTTTAGTAGTTACAGTTTTGATAATGAAAATCCTGGTTTGAGCGGAGTCTATGATCTTTGTGTTTACCTTATGATTTAGATGGGTCACTTGATAACTTAGGTATATGTATGGGAATATACCTGGGTAGTGGTTATCTGTTGATTTCATAATCATTGTGTTTCCTCATTATTGAGATGGGTTACATGATAAATTATGTATATGTATGGGTATATACCTAAGTAGGGGTTATCTGTTGAGATCTTTCTTTGTGGTTATCCTTGTTGGATTTAGTGAGACCTTGAGGGTCTCGGGGTCCCTACTGATTATCTTTATATTCACCCCTGCACGGGCTATTCCCACACCTCGTTGTATTGGTTGCAGACGAAGGGTAGCGAAGACAGAGGCCGAGTGTTCAAGGACTGGACGGCACCCGGAGGTGGACCTCACGACAAGAAAGTATCTGGTGGTGGACTTCACGATGAGATGACACTCAGAGGAGGTTGAAAGGCGAGATCATTGTGAAGGCTATCTATACCTACCCTTCAGGAAGGATCCATGGTGGACGATCCAGGAGCTGTGCTATCTATACCTACCCTTCAGGTAGGATCAGAGGATGATGACCCATGAGCTGCTTCCATTATTCCATCTATTTGTCTTTTCTGCTGTACTATTGTTCAGTTGTAGCTGTACTTTTGATTGGGGTTGTATTCTGTCCCTTTTACTTTTCTACACTTCCTTTTGTACTTAGTGTTTACTTCCTCTTGTACTCTATGGTGTTTTGTTTAGTTTTATAAAGGAAATTACTTCCCAGTTATCGGGATTTATGCCTTTGGTGCTAGTCACCAACCCCTGCCTATGGAAGGCGGGTTTGGGGTAGTCACGGCATAGGCCCCGTGGATGGGTCATGACATTATGGTATAACTGACTAACTCTAATACCATTCTATCATGAAATTTCCGGAAGGGGATTAGTTAATGAAAATATATTTCCCACATTTGATTGTCCCAAGGTGAGATACTAGCTTTTAGAAGGAATATCAAACATATTAATGGTGTTAAACAAATGTACATGGACAAATTAAAACATATTGAAGTACATAACATGATGAAATATAAGTAAAAATATAAAAAATCAAGGATTCATCTCTAATAGCACAAAAAGAGTATGTCAAAAATGTATTAAAAAGAGAAGTCTAACTATAGGACCACCAAAAAATACTAAAATGACGTCTACAATATTATATAGTGGATGAATACTATAGAATGAAACCATTTGTACACACCAATATGTTATTATCTCACTAATATCCATCTGTTTCTAGTCCTTCTATGAATTGTTCAAATGGTATGTCATCAACATCATATGTGCAAGAAGAACCTATACAGAGGAGGGGTGTAAAATAATAAATAGTATGACACCTCGAAATCACTAAACGTAAAGAATCTAGATTTTCAACTAACAAAAATATGCTGTAATAAATATAAGGACAAAGCCTATATATATTGGAATGATACCCTGTGACCATGTAGTCTCATCGAAACTAAAAGACATAGGATTATGCTTGATTCTTCTATGAAATGATCATTCTAGTTGATCCCACTCCAAGATCTAGGCTATCGTCAGTGACACTCATTCAAGAGGTCATGACCATTGGGCCTCACCTAGGAAAACACATTATTCTATAAAGATAAAAATATATAGATAATAAATCACACTAAGGATATAAGTGGATACCACATACACAATATAGTCCTACAATCTATGTAGGTGTTCATCTAACGATGATACCACAAAACCTACTAAAACAAACATATTGATGGTGGATAAACACCATTCAAAAGGATGTTATACTGATTCCACAAACCCGACTATTTTATAATATAGAGTGATAGAGTATCGCACCAAATTATCATAGAGGGGAACCAAAAACTCTATGATGATTCATTCTATATAAGGTATCATAATCCAAAGTTATTGATGTAGTTAGACATTATACATTCTATGGAATGGTCCAAGGGAATTAACTCATTTGTTACGCATTGAAACTGATAAAATTAATGGATTTAAAAATCCACAAAATGGGGTTCATGAAATGTATAGGGAATATATGATTTTGTAAGTGATACATTATTCTAACAATGTACATGAAAATCTCATGGAAGGTATGCCTCAGAATTCATGGTGTTTTCTCTATGGGAAAAAGATGTGTAGAGGTTGAGTTGGCACAATTCTCATGCCGCATTCCTTTCCCCATGTACTTATGACCGTTCCCATTTACCAATCTATATACTCCTAGGCGATCCTATGTACACATCTTAGTGTCCATGTACATGGTCCTTCCCATTCCCATATATTCATTACGATACATCCGGATTTCCCAGCACGGGTCATGTGGACTGTGAAAAGTGTCACATACCACGTGATATTATCTTCTATGTGGAAACCCTAACATCTCATCTAGGGTCCAACATGGAATGTATTTAAAAATTATATGCACATTAATGTGGTATTTTCTATAAACCCAATGTTCTCCATAGTGTCGTATGTATATTCCAGTACCACCAAAAAAAGATTAGGAATCATCATCGTGGGTTCAACTGGAATTTTTATCTCCATAGATCTGATACCAAGCATCAAATACACTTAGAAATCCCATCATCTATCCTTCTATAGCCTCACCACTATGCCACAATGGGTCAACCGGGAACAACATGTATCCTTGGTATATTCTGGTGCACCTCTAACCATCCTACATCACGACACCAATATGACACCCATGATCATGAACAAAACCCATGATATTGATATATTAGAATAAATGAAATTCTCACAATTATTATGTAACCAATATCTATCGAAATATTGTCCCAAAAACATGAAAAATGAATTATTGATGAAATGGTGGTGAAAATCATAAAAAATAAATTCGAGAAAAAATCCTCAAAATTTGTTCATTTTTCTCTTTGAATAATTGTCATAGAAAAAGATGAATGAAGAGGTAATAACATAAACAAATAAATTTGAAAACTATAAATGAGTCAACCATCAATGTTTGACCCTATAATTTTTTGTAGAATTGATCCCCATCTGACTAGGATAATGGAATAAGACTAAATCTCTAATATAAAACATCCTAAAAAGAGTTTGGAATTAAAACTAATGAACAAAGGTCCCACAAATCAATTATTAGTGAGATACCCACATTCTAATGGTGTAATGATTATTGATCTTGATCTGATCTAATGACTACCATTAATATATCCTCCAATTATCTATGTAAATTTGCATGGTTATGCAGATAACCTTTAAAAATGTCCACAAATGTATATTTATAAATTATTATTTGGTTTATGGTATCAATAAAATAATTAAATAAATATTATAAAATTTTTATAATTTTTCACCAATGAAGGATCTCAAGGCCAACCCCTAAATAGATATATATTATGTACAAACTATGGGAAAACCCATAGTCCAAACACAACAGAGGTATCAAATTTATGATATGAGACATCATTTAAAAGTAATTACACATATTCAGGTAACTTGGGAACAAATGATATTAAAATAATTAATATTTTTCAAACATCATTTTTGGGTGCGCCAGGACATAGAACGTTACATTATCTCAGTTCTTGGAATCGAAAATAATCCATATAATATTCTATAGAAATAATTGGAATCAGTCAGATTCATTACAACTATGGAGTATGATTTAAAAAATTCAACATGGAAAATAACTATTGATACATAATATTGATTATAATGTACACGTGGATGGTTATATTAAATATATAATTATTATTTTAAATAATTTTAGAGAATTATCATATTTTTTAAATGATAGTAAACTGCTATTAAATGTGGTTTGTAAAAATAAAATATTTTTTAACTATTTGAAAAAATGGTTTTTTATTTTTTATGTGTAAAAATATAATTTTAATAGTGTAATTGAACTATTTAACACCATAAATAATTTAATATTAATGAAAAATGGAAGAATTTTTATGAACATAAATGAATGGGGCTTCCTACAAGAGTAAGGAGAACTAATTTTAATTTTTTAAAGATCATATATTATTACAATTCATGATATTTTTTATTAAATGAATAAAATATACAATAAAGGATTTGGACATCCTAGATAGAAGATCGAGCATAAGATCATTAATCATTAATTTTTGAGAAATAATCCCATAATAAAATAAGAAAGAAAATTTATATTTAAAATTTTTAACTAATTAAAATAATGCATATAAATTGTGAAAGAGTCACTATTTAAGTCAAAATTCCACTTGAATTATAATTTTTTTTATACTTTTCCATAAGTCAACTATCTTAAATTATTGATTATTATATCATAATACTACATGATGATTATAAAAAATTATTAAAATGATATTCATGAAATTTATGTATGATTCAGATGATATATTCTATATATTTAAATTATTTCATACAATATAATTTAACTTTTCAATAAAAAATATTCTGATATAAAATGGAAAATGGAATAAATATAATGAAAATAAAACATATCATTTAGAGGCTATGATAATGAATACATAGTTAATGCCCTAATAGTCACCAAAAAAATAATTTCTAAGAAATAATTACATCATTATTTATAGGATAGTAATGATAAATAAGGATGTTATTATCTAAAATTACATTTTGGTATATGATATTTCAATCTTAGTTAATTTTTGAAATAATTTGTTTCATATTAAATGTTTTGAATTGATATCCTATGTGAAATATTCTTAAAGGAATCAAATATAATATTTCGTTGTAAAAATATAATGTATGAATATAATTATAAATATAGTTGATGATTTGTGAAACTTTCATGAGAAGTAAATTTAATATATTATTATGGGATATTATTCTAATAAAAAGTAATTTATATTATTCAATAATAAATATAGTTATTTATGTATTTGTATGATGATAATTTTTTAAACTTTTTTCTAATAAATGAGGTTAAAACTAATGTTGATGAAATTTCAATATACAATGAAAAAAATCATCAAAAAGTTTCTTTAGCTTTCAGAAGTAAACAAAAATCAAGTGTTGTTAATAATTCCTATTTTATTGAATAATATTCATAAAAATAGGGACTAAAACATTCTTCTTATCCCAATAATAAATTTGATATTTAAAATAGTTTTTCAGGTTCTCTTGGACCTAATAATTTCAAGACCTCGTAAATGTTATTTTTGGCATAAAAAAGCCCCATATATCAAATATTTGGTTTTCAAATCATATAGAGCTGTAGTCCAAAAAATTTGAGGATTAAATTGAGACTATTTACCCTTTTGATAACATATTTAAATTAAAAGAAAAATTTTGTAATAGAAATAAATGTGTATTTAAATACATGATAAATGATAATTATGATTCTCCATGATATTTTAAAACATAAAATTTTAAAGGTTATTCTCACGTAGAATGTGCTTATTTTCAATACAAAAGTACATTACCATTAATACATCATATTACTGAATCATTTTTTCAAATAATGAAAAATATTAAAACTATGATTTATCAAAAGGATTTTAAATCAATTATATCAAAATGTAAATTTGTTTTTTAATTATTTCTATGGAAATCTTATGGATATTATTCATTGTTAAATTGTCATGTGTATTGACAAGATAAATATGTCACTATAAGTGTTGTATTCTAAGATGAAAACCTTTCATAATCATTAAATGTTCATAAAATGAGAGGAGACCCATATATTTATTTAATATGTTATCAAAATATGATCAATTCCTACTATTCATTTTGATGTAATATATTTTTTGTCACAAAGATTATTTTTATGATTGTATTACTATTATATGAAGAAAATATTAAAAATTTCATTGATTTGTTATAATATATTGATTATTTGAATTCAAATTGAGATGAAAACTATTTATTATATATTTTAGTTAATTAAAAAAGGATGCACTGTTAAATTTAATAATGGAGGATTATAGGGATGTACACCTAACTGAAAATATTTCTTTAAAGAAATCAAAGGACGATATATAGAAAAATATTGATTAAAATATATTTGATTGATATATTTGGGGTTTATTGTGCTCAATAATAACATGGATTATAAGATATGATGTTGTTATACTTGGAGGGATATTTCAAGGATTCCTTAAATTATCACATATAATGTTTTCATTGATTATATTACGATATATACATTTGAATTCAAAATATGAAATATTTTAAGTATTATATAATTATATAAAATATTATATATACATTGATTTTGAACTTATAAAAATAATGTATAGAAATAAAAATTTTATATAATTTTTTGACAAAATATGTGTCATCTAGTAATTTACCAATTATACATTGATTATATTAATCAATGATAGAATGAGAATATGTTAAAAACAGTATTATTATACACAAATACTACCAATTTTGAATTTGATATATGTCTTGATGTTTTCATTGTATAGACCTATATGAATTAAATTATACACTAAAAATTAATCATATTAATGCTAACATTAATATTTATTAGATCCAAACTCATTGATATAAAAAAGTATTTTTCCTTGTAGAGTTTACAGTTGAAATAATGAATTTGTTTATGTTTTTATATAATAATATTAAAAAAAATCTTCTCAAAATTGAATTAGAATTAAATATTTCCTATATTTGGTGAATAAGGTAGTTATATATTATACCTTATAGTAATTAATATAATAATTATGTACCATCCAGTATTATTTTAAGTGGAATAAGTTTCCAAGGTGTAATAATGAAAAACAATTTATACATAAATGATTTATTAGTAACAGTCAGATATAAATTTTATTTCCCTACACATTAATTATTATTGATATGATAGAGAAATCATGGCATTATAAGGATGATAATTAATATGTTTCATAAGAATAATCACCATGTTTCATATTGTATTTTAATGGATGATTATTCCTCATAATGTCACTCAATATAGTTTTGTATTGCCCTTGACTTATTGATGAGATACAGAAATATATATGTAATGGGTTTTTTTTAAATAACTTCATTTACAATATAATTATGTAAAAGATTAAAAATTTTAACAATGATATTTATAATAATAAAACAATTTCACGTTGGTGTATTAAAATTTCCTTATAAAGGTTAAGATTAAATTTTTTTTATAAATTTTATTCAAAAGCTAAAATTATATCACAACATTAAACTATAGATAAATGTTTTAATTAGTCAAAGATGTTTTATCTATAATTTTTTCACGATTACATTCATTATTTAGGTTTATTAATATTTATTTTTTAGATGAAATAGTTACTTATTCATATAACATATTGATGCAAATCAAAATAATATATATTTTGAGATAAATATTTTCATGAATGTTAAAATAATTTTTTTTACTGGCGATGGAAAATATTTATGAAGATTAAAATATTTATATTAAAACATATAATTATCGTTAAATATATAAATATAAAATATTTATTTATATATTATTTTATGGAATACACAGAACGTTATTATTATGTTGAGTTTTATATACTGGAGTATAGAACACAATGTTTTTATGTAGAGATATAAAATATGGTGATCATAAAATAGATGTTTTTATTGAGATTACAGACCTAAAAATAACAGAAAAATTTATAAGAGAAAAAACATGATTTTTCTACCATAAAAAACCATATCCAATATAATATCATGTATTTTACAACACAAAACACATAATCTTCTTTTATTTTTGTTTACTAAAATGAACAAAAAAATTGAACACAAAATATTTGGTTAGTGAATGAGATATATTTTATATATAGTGAAATAGTTCATTAAAATTTATTGAAATTTTTGTGATGATATGAAAAATTATTCAAATGTAATGAATTTTTATTGTAACATATTGAAGTAGACTGATAAAGAGGAAAAACATGATAATTTTTTTGGATGAAATTTATCATCATGGAACATATTTCCTGTTGTTGGGAAAAAGTATTTTGAAACATTCTAATAAAATGTGGTGAGATATATTAAATATTATAGGCCTAGGAGAATGATATGGACCACATAAACGGGATTGATATCAGTTTTTTGTTAAATAAATAGTCACAAATATATGTTTTCTCATTAATGTTTTTCACATTAGATCACCAAAAATGAAATTCTACATCATGAAATTGATTAGGAATGCATTTATAAGAAAAATGGGGATTTATAAGGATTATACAATCTAATTTCAAATGGAATTATCATTTGTGATGAAATTTGTGATACTATAATGTGAATTTGTATCTTATTATCGTTATGAAATATTTAATTGAGTAGGAAGATAGTTCATTTCTAAATGTAAAAAAATTATGGATATGAATTAAAATTTTCTCCCCACATATATTTCTCCATGTATATTGATCATGGGTACAAAATAATTCATTTATTTTTTCATAGTGATATCCCAATTTTTTTTGGAGCTATTGTATTTCTAGTTGGTTATCTCAATTGTTTCACACAATTTTACAAAAAAAAATTTTCAATATTTATATACCACATGATTATCAAATAATAATAATATTTTTTTACATGGAACACAGAAAAAAATATGAATATATTAATAATATGGCCATTGAAAATAAAATCATCATTATCACTTGAAATTTGGATATTTATCATCATTTTTATATGTATTCATATTGATAGTAGCCTATATTATTTATATCCATGTGTATTACTATGTTTGAGATTTTACCTGTACACATATCAATAAAAAATTTCATCTTGGAGCAGCCTCCATGTGTTAGTGTCTCTAATTTTTTTATAGATATGTGTATTATGATATAAACTAGATCACATAAACTTAAATGTAGAAAATAATAATGGTTTAACCATTCTATTGTAACCTGACTACATAATCCAATATATTAAAATATTTAAATCACAATATATTCTACCATAGTGTGGTGTGATTATATATCAGTATAATATGACATATAATTATCCCAATCATGTTGAAGTGATATCTTTTACTCCCTACGAATCTCCAAAATATAAAAGATAAGCATTCCATTGGATTTATTCAACTATTATAATCTTACAACCCATCTAGGTGCATGTTTTCAATAAGTACATTATAAAAAGAAATTCATAACTAATTAATGACTTCCCTGAATTATAATTCCCTTTCATTATCCCTATGTGAAATATATATAGTAGTGACATAATTTTATATAAAAAATTTCTTTTGATTTTTCTAAATATCAATTTACTAATCATTACTATATTGATAGTGTCTTCCTTGATTCTGTCTCACAATAACTCGTTTTCTATTTCACTATATAACGACTGTCCAATCTCAGATGTTCATTAGAATATGACCCATGGTATTTTCTTATCAATGAAAAAATACAATATTTCATCGAATATCTACTCAAAGATGATGTATATAATAGACTATTAAAAAAATTTCAATAGAAAAAACACTTATTATTGAATAAATGATATTCATTCTAAAGGGAATTTCTATAAAAAAATATAACATATAACCATTATCATATTATATTTCATATAATTTACCAATATATTTTTAAGTGAAATAAATGAAATTGAAAATATATTGTTGCGTTTTCATTATGATATATTGAATTTATATATATATTATGTCATACATTACTTTATATTTATAAAAAAATCACCTAAATATGAGAAATGATTTTGTACAATATTTCTTATATATGTTCAAATAACATAATAAAAAATTATAAATACATTATTTAATTAAAATTATTTCATATTTTAGGTCCATAGATTCGATAAATATGCTAGATTAGTGGAATTATTTATTGAAATTTTTTGATGACCTCTGATGGAGTGAGGAAAAATAGGATAAGAATAAATGTTAAGCATAATATATGTATAGTAGATCATTCATTCATTTTAGTAGAAGTTTATTTCATAAATCCTTTTTTAAAATTTTTATTTCCTATATTTTTTTAATTTATCAATATTTTTATATTTTAGAAAAAGAATACATGATTAATAGTATATTATTAATATTATTATTAGTAATAATGAGTTAAAGGAAATATAGTTGAGAATCATGGAAATGATATAATACTTAATATAATTAGTTTTAAGAATTTATTGGACACAAAATAATGATGTCTATAAATAGGAAGTATTTTTTTAAGAAAATAAAAAATAACATCTCCCTCAAAATGTACTTTTATAGGGATGGAAATTATGGATGAGTTATAACGAACCATGAGTCCCACATCTAATATGTTGTAGGTTGTAAACTAGAATTAAGGATATATAAAATTCCAAAATATGGAGGAATTAACATAGGTATAAAATTATTATTGGTGAATTTTGTATACAAAACTGAAAAACTAAATCACATAATATAAAAACATTAGAAAATCATCCAAAAATTGATGATGAAGACAATATGAATACCTATAAATGTGTTTATGTGACGTACACAAATAAAATTAAACTATAAAAAATAAAAAATAGATTATTTTACAATGAATTTATTGTATAACATATATTTTTATGTCCAACTAAAAATATAAAAAGTATTATATATATATTTATGGTGATCATAACATGTTAACTCAGTACATTTCTACCCATGATCTATCATGCATTTGTGAAAATGGAATACTAATACACCATTGAAATAACAATAGAACTAATAAACTCTTAAATAATTCATATATCAATTACTAACAAAACGATGAAATTCTCACCAAATAACTCATCCATGTATAATAAAATATAATCAAAAGAATATATGAGAAAACTCCTCGAATCCACTTCCACGTAGATTGTATTCTCTCAACACCAATGAAAAACATCTTATAATCCATTTCATTCAATGAAATAATATCAAATATCCTTCCATATCTAATATGGATTAGGATGCTTCCATACCTACTCCATACTCATGAAGAGACCCACATCATATGCTTTTATTGATTCCATCATGCATAATTATTATTCCAATGTCGAATCCATCTCTGATGTAGGTCTGGATGCATCCATACCTATCATATCCTCCAGTTCTGTTTCTCATATCTTGTTTTCACCATTCAAAATCTATATCAAAACCTCAAAAATAATTAGGGATGTATGGTATCTAGTATTAAAATGACATAATCCTAGTTCCCTACTCATACCACACAAGACCCCCACCACATATCAAATTCACACCATCACAAAGGCATCTCCAACACTATCCATTATCATCACAATACATCTCTATCAATAGTAACAATCACCCCTACTATAAAAGTAGGATTGAGGAAGAGGTGGTATCTAACCATATATTTATTAAACTTCATAGATCCTTAGAAAATGAACATAAACATATTTTTGGTTTTGAATTTTTATGTTTATATTACTCAAGAGAAGAACATTGAGAAATAATATGGAAATACAAGATAGATAAATATAATGTGGAACCAAAACTAGGGGTTCACCTATAACACAAGTTTCTCATTCAAACCCACTAATAAAATATTCCATAAAATATATCATTAACCACCACCGTAGCTAAGAAAACACAGAACAGAAATATTCTTTACAAAACATACAATTCACAATCCATTTTCAAGTTAAATAATATATAGATCTATTTATTAACCAACATACATTTATTAAACAACAAATTTTATATTTATGATAATACACAATATCAATCACATCCTATTCCATATCATCATTACCATTTTATTCCATAACTATTGAGAAGCTACATCCGCACAACACATAACAAACCATCCACCTCAGTCCAATAATAATCACATCTCAAGGATGGTTGTCAAAATAACCACACCATATCACTGCAACACCAGGACACCACAATCACTTCACATCATCCCATATCACATAAAATTATTACCAACCATAATTTCAGTTACCAACACACTCTACATTTGTACCCATCCACCACCACCAACTATCAATTTCATACAATATCTCCCACAAAACACCCATAGAAATAAATAACATGCTTATAATCCCGTACAGTCAAATCCAAAATCCACAAGAAATAAATTTTTATATTTATATAGTGGTATTTATTTTCATTATTCCATTAAATTCATTGATATGATCACATAATTACAAAATTTAACATACAACTGGTTCATTAGCAAATTAATTATTTTAGCTTTTTATGAATGATTAGATGAATATATCAAAAGAGTAAGGGTTTCGTAAATGAACATAACCACAACATAATCAAGGATACCAACATAAATGATTTTTAGAATGTATATAGAACACATATAAAACTTAATAAAAATCATAAAACATGTAAAAATGAAAGATCATCCATGACCATTACGTTTCATATTATTAAAATTACATTTTGGATTATATAATCCCATTATTTCTAACCAATGGAATAAAAAACATGAATATTTTACACATACCCATTAAAAAATTAGAGAACTAGGATTAACTAACAAGACATAATATTTAAATAATATATATATCTAAATGGATTATTCATGGGATCAATCATTATGTAGCATAAAGGGAAAACCCAAAAAATATATCAGCAACAAGTCACTATGATAATATATTCAATAATGGAAAAAAATAGAGAATCCAAGATCATTGATCATTCATAAATGGAATTAGTCAAAACATAAGGAATATGAAGAAAGGAAGTCATTCCTCGATCAAAAATACATCATTCCAATGATTTAAGGGTTTATAATTTTAATTGGAAATGATATTGAGGATTTATAAGTCCTAAAATTTGTCAAGGGTTAAAATGGAAAATAGATAAATTAAACCTAGGTAGAGTCAAATTAACCTAAAAAAGTAAAATCCATTGGATTCTAGGATGGTTTTGGGAACAACCAAAATGTTGGGGGTGGATCAAGAAAAAGAGTTATCTAATTATCAAGAATTGAAACCTTTATTATCATATTAATTAATAATATATTTATCAATCACCACAACCTTAGCCAAAACATTTTCTAGGAAATTTTTAATCCCCCAACCAACTCCATGAATTTATTATATTGAATATTTCCAATCACTAATAGGTTTTCTCCCCACCAATCCCAAGACCATGATGGTGTGGGCACCATTTTCCTATGTAACAAAGGGGAGACACCAATGTTCCATTCTCCAAACCAACTCACACTATTCCTTCCCAAAAATAATTTTATACATAGGTATAATAATGTAGTTAATTTCCAAATATAAATGACAACCATGTAGTTTCTCTCACCATGGTATTTCCTAGCACCAAATGGCAAGCTCCATAAATAACCATTTTGATGTATCTATAATGGCTAGCACTGAACCCACTTCAAAAGTGTAGTGACACTCCATTTGAACTAACCAATCCAATAAAATTTGGTATACATAAAAAAACCCTCTAGACATAGAATGAATTCCCTAGAAAAATATAAATTATTGTTTTATTGATTTGTGATATTATTTTAGATACCACTCAAACAATTCATACTCTTGAGAATCAAAATAAGACATGAAATTGAATTCAATAAAGGGAATGGTTTTTTAATCCATCCCATTAGATTCCTCTTAGAAATATGTTTACATCTCTTTTTGAACAACCTACTAATAATGATATGTAAGAGAAAAAAGTAATATTTAAATAAATAAAAGAAAAAATAATTACATCACCTATTCTGGAAAATGAAAAACCAATCTCAAATAAATTTGATATACCATGATGTAATATTTTTAACACATTACTAGGTACTATTCTTTTAACTATAATTCATCAATAAGAATTAATATGAAGGAATAAATCTCCAAAAAAACACCTTCTTTTAATGGAATTTGATCTCAACTAGTAATTCAATAAACATTGTCTCATCCTAAAGATTATCCTTTATCAATGATATCAATGTAATTTAAAAAATTCCAATGATGATAAGGTACATGGAATATTGGATACATAATTTCCATCTATAGTAGTGGGAAAACATAAAATTGCAAAAAATTCCCCAAATAGTTCTAGGGAAATTGATGAGTGATAAATATTATTATATTTAAACAAAACTAGGAGAAAAAAAATCACTAATGACCCACTAAAATCCATGAAAAAAGAACATAACTTATCATCTGGAATGTGGATTGTTCATTCTATCTTTTGGTCTTTCAAGGGGTGAATGTTGTGTAAGGGGAAACTGGGTGCCTATGGTATGATGTAATAGCCTCAAGATATGAAAGGTAAAACATAGATACTAATAAAAACATGGTCCGGTACAACCTATGAATCTACACAACATCATATACATATTTAATAATAAAACATCTACATCACTCTACTCCCTTGTTGAAAAAAATGTGCTTAATTTATCATTCAGTCCATGATCACCCTAACTATATGAAATCTTCCCAAGGATTTGGGTGAATCATGGAAATGATTAATATAAATTTTCTCCCAATACTAAAAAGGGACATAAAATTGCTATAAAAACTCTATGAAGATAATAATATTTCATCACATACTTAAAAAATACATTGTTTTATAAAAATCATCATTGGATAATTTATACCATGCCACTAAAGCTATCTCCCAATGTCATGATGCATCTTAGACACTCCAAAAGTACTGTTAAATGTGATATATTAAACTCATAGAGGACTTCACAATTAATCTCCATAATAATGAAAAATCTTCCTATAAAACATCCAGTTATAACTATACATTTAACCCACATAAAGAATCTTCATGACATGTGATCACATCCACTTAAACTATGATTTACCCCTAAAGGATCTTCAAAATTTTGTATCAAATATGAATCCAATTCCATTAGATAATGAAATACTCTACCATTGGCCTCTTATATATCAAGGAATATATTCACAATCACTCCAATCCAATTCCATGAATCAACATACTCCCATACAATGTCCCATTATGACTCATGACATTAATATTCAACCAAAATTCTTCTATTATTAGGGTGTAGTAGAACTTAACATCATAATACTAGAGATTATCTATACCAATACAGTGAAAAATATTTATATGACACTGGAATAATACACACCTCGACATCTTCTAATCCATAATGATCATAAATCACTAATCGATAATGTAGTGTCCACATATCTATTAGAAAAATTCAACTAATGTAAGCTCTATGTCATGGATGGAAATGTTAAATTTATGGGTAAACAACATGTTAATACCATATGTGATCCACAACCAATTATACATGAATACAAATCCTAGTGATTGATGATAAGAATCATACAAGTCCTTTAAAATCACCCCTTCATCACTCAACCAATACAATGGACACCTAATAATTATACACTTCTGGGAGATAAAAGATTCCAAAAACTAATCGGTCTAGTAGATTGCCTAGTCCATCCAGGTAAAAGTTGATATCAGTGCTACAATTTGATATCAATGTGACACAAAAATCCACTAAAAACCAAAATACCAAGAAATATGAAAATCTATGAAATATTTTCTGATTCCGGCTAAGAAAAAAGTTGATGTATCATTAATGGGAGTATATACACACCATTATGATACACCATGTGTCCATGGAAATTTAATCCTCATGTCAAAATTTTTTACCTAGATAATGTTCCATATAGTTGAATGTGTCAATCATCCTATGGGATAACTATATAATGATAAAAATTATCCACCATGATATAATACTCCCCCTATGATATTATGTATATAAAGATATCATGATAAAATTTTCCATGTTGTAGTGCAATAACTCAGAGAACATGGATATCATGAGTCCCATAAACAATTTCGGTTCATTTTTGAAGTATGATGATAAGACCAAAAATTTCAATAAGAACATACCTACTCTCATAGCAGTATTCAGGATGTCATCATCATTTTCCTTCATTTTATTATATCTAAACAGGTTGATGATATTTTAAAACAAGATAGGTACATTTATCTCATCAAATAGGTCATCGGTATTCCAAATATAATACATGTTCTTTACTCTTACATGATTCAACCACTAGTAGTCTATCTAAATGCTCATACCATTGCCGTCTATCTTAACCAACAACATCAGAGAACATAATGGGGACACATTGGGATAGATGAAACCCTTCTGAACAAGTTAATAAATTTGTATGTTATATTACATAAAACAATGGGTATCATTAAATAATGATCCATCAAAGTCGGTTACATTCCTGATTGAAACACTATTCAAGACATTAAATCCCATGAAGGTCGTAGTGTCCCAAACTAATCAAATAATTCATCTTAAAATTTATCATTGACCATATTAAATATCACCACCTATGATCATACTAATAGTTCTACCAATTATGACCAAACGCGTTCACTAAAATTCTTCCCATTAAACATATCCACCCACCAATGAACACAACCCAAATTCATTCCATGTTATAGAATGAAACCCATATATTTTAGTATTAAATGATTTCATATATGGAATAAATCCATTGAATTATAAAAATAAAATCATATGGATATATTTACAATAAGATAAAATCAAACACTAATTAGTGTTTCCTCATCATCAGTAGATATTCATAAATCACAATAAAAATATCCTAATATCCAACTAGCACAGATAATTTTAGGGGAACTGGAAGCCACTTCACCTCCAGTACTAATGAATAAATCAAATCATGTGAGAAAAATGATTCAAAATCCCTAGAATCAATCAACATAGAAATTTACAAAGATGAAAAATTGATCAAACCTTGAATAACATCTAGTCCCTATAGCGATGTAACAACCATATCATGAATCTTTTCATACCTAGATCCTCTTACTAGATTCTAAAAACCTTGAAAACACATTTTATATTGGTACCACATAGATAAAGACTATCAAGGGGCCATCTTAAACTAGATACAACTCTCCTATCCTGATATAATAATAGTTTCCTCTACGGAAACAGTTATTGTAGAGGGTACTAACCACCCTAACCAAACCAAACACTTTAATAATTTTTTCACTAATCCTGATTATTATGATAAAATGTAAATGAAAAAAAACATATATGATAATACCCTAGTACATTCTCACAAACCACTAACCTTGGAAGAGAATAAATCAGGGTACTTTTATTGACTCCCTAAATATCAAAACCTTGATTACCCTAACAGCTTTGACCATTTACCTAAAAATATTCCCCATAAGATACCCTACTAGCCTCAATAAAGGGGATTTCTAATAAGAGATTTTATTCCCTATATAATATCTGTAACACCAAAATAATTTATGGTATGTATAATATTAATTTAATTAAATATCATTGAAAACATACATTCCACAAATCATTGAGCTTAAATGAAAGATTAAATAATATTTTATAGTTTTTATAGTAATCACATGGAAATTAGGATGGAATGAATGAATGAGATGAACTAAATTATGAAAAATTTATATACACATATTTATAAAATAATTCCTTAGTTAAGGATTATTTTGAAATAAAATATTTAACCTATTGATCCTAAATGATGTGTTTTTATAAATAAACTATTTATGAAAACAATTGTATTTTACTATTATAAAATAAATTAAAAACAATTAGTGAAGGATATTAATGAAACATATAAGATATATATTAATTTTTCATCAATTCAAACCAAATTTTATATAGTCTTAAGATAATAATAAATCCCATTTTAGGAAATAAAATTTTTATATTAATAAACGTAGTTTTGTATCCTTTTGATGGCGTGCCTTTTATAAATCGAATTTTTTACACTTTTTTAAATTTTTTTTGTGAGAAAATAGAGTACATTGTTGAAAATATTAAATCAACATTTTCATAGGTGGTAATTTTTTGTTTTTTTGAAAAGGTTCAATTTTTGATGAATAATGAAATATATTTAATTTTAATAGTAAACATCTCTTTCATCAAATTTATTTATATAGATAAATTATATTGATTTGTCTTTAAATTAAAATTAGTGAATTTATAAAGGAGTAAATACAATTTACTTAATTGAAATAAATTTAGCATTGTTATTAGTTATAAAAGTAGTTCAAGCATTTTGGATTTTTCATTTAAAACCCAAATATTTCATTTGTTCTACGTGATTTATCAGAAATATAATTTTTTGAATTATGTGAATTGAATTTGGAAACAAATATTCCATATTTTGAATAAACGGTCCAAAAAAATGTCTTATGTATGATTTAATTTTTTTACTTAAGAAACATTACCATGGAATATAAATTATTTACCATGATATATGAAAAAATGAATCATGTTAATGTTAAAAAGTTAAAGGCCAAAAATACCTAAATATTGGAGAATTTATTGGTTTTTACAGGTATTTATAAATCTTAAAATACCTATAAATATAACTTTCTAGTATATTTATGGTAAAATATTGACAACTCAATGTCGATGGTGTTTATAAGGCCCCGACATTAAACATTACTCAATATTGAATTAAATGAATAATTCACAATGAGGATCTTTTCAGGATTAATGTTTTATATAATTAGATCATAACTATTACATCTCAGAAGATTACACAGTAGACACTTTTACAAAGATCCATTTTTTAAAAAACATGAACGATTAAAAAAAGAGTCATGTCTAGTTCCATGTTTAAGACAACATGACTTTTCCTTGATCACATCGTTGACCCTATTCTATAGTATGACATGTGAAAAAAATTTCCAAAAAAACATGTTGTGAGAATAAAAAGCTCAGTAAGGGACACACAAAGTAGGAAAACTATTAGTTATTCAAAACATCATGTAAATCATTAATACTTTATCAAAGTAAAAAATTTAACCTTTATGATGTAGTAAATACTATTCTATGAATAAAATATCATTACGCACCCTTTTGTAACCAAATGATTACTATAAATCCCATATAAAGAACACATAACATATAAAGGTAACTTGGGACATAAACATACTTAAATGGAATAACCATACGGTCGACTTCCACACATATCACTAAATGGAATAGACTTACAGCCGACTTCAATACCCAATGCATTGGAGGTTATAACATAACCACCCGTCCTTATATTCATGGCATCACCCGACATATGGTTTATCATGTAACCACCCGTCAAATGTCCAAGTACCATTATAAAATCATAAGACATAAAACAAATATAATGGAAAGAAAACATTTCCATATTTTTATCATAATATATCACTTAAATATATTTACATACCAATTCCATTATAAAAACCATTTCCAATAAAAAACAATATAAAATAATATATGGTATTTATTTCATTTTAAAAACTATATGGCTTGTTGAGGAACCCAAAGGCCAAATAATACTCACAGCGGCGGAAATGGTCGTTGTCAATGCGTACGTTAAAATAAACAATCATTTATGTCGTTTAGTAAAACAATTCATAGAATAAGATTACATTTGAATGAAATGGAAAATCAAAAGTTTTTTTTACATCTTATAAATGAAAGTCTTGTATTAGAACAAAATATTCCTCAATGAAAGGAGATTGAGACGATGTCCCTTACCTCATATTCGACTTGACTCTGTCACTCTTTAATCTCATGAATAATAAACTAGTGTTACTTTATACTTGATTAATAACATTTTTAATTCTTATTATTCATTTTATATCACTTATTTCCATTTTATAAACATTATGTAATCATTTAGGTTAATACTGTTCGTTTTGTAGATATTTGGTAGTTAAGTCAAAAATGGACTTCTTACAATTACTTGTTGTTCAAGTGGTCAAAGTTTCATTATATCCTGATTGATATTCATGATTTGGATATCATATATATCATATATATCCAGAATATACATGTATTTATAATAGTATATAACATTTTGTGGTAAGGAAACAATGCACTGTTCATAGAGACGGTAAGCTATACGTACGCATTAACGCTACTTTAATTTCTATTTCGTATTTAATGGAGTGAAATCATAATGAAATAAAGGTATAAAATAAATCATGTATAATATCATATATAATATCATTAACTCCATCTTTTATATGTCCCACATATGGCATTAACGAATCAAATCACTTTGAGGGGGCGGTAGTCCGCAATTCCTAAAATGAAATTATCGCGTTTACCCATAATGCAAAAAATTATGGTATGATATAAATGAAAAATAAAAAAGCATAAGGAAAACAAAAACATAATATATATAATATATAAATATAGTTCCATCTTAATGTCCACCATGAAGGGTGTTAAAAGAAGATTGAACAATCATCGTTTCGTGAGGCAGAAATTCCCCAACCACAGAAACAGTATGTTCTTTAACCGTTATACGGAAGTTTGTGTAAGTTTCAATCAAATACTTTCCATAAAAACATCCTAGTATATTTACGATACTGGTTTAGTTACAAAATAAAGTAATAAAAAGAGTTTAGAGGGTTGGAGAAGAAAAATAATACAAAAGAACACGAGTGAAGATGTTACCTTTAAATCAGGTAAATTCTCTTGGTTTGACCAAAAGGGTTTCTTGAAGATCTTTCTTCCTAAGGTAAGGCTTCTAGGATAGAGAGAGGGATGTGGAGGGAAAAAATGTTCAGATCTTGGCTGAGCCAATGGCTTGAGATGTGAGGGTATGGTGGTAGAGGTGGGGGCCTTTTATAAGATGGAGTAGGGGAACTCTTGGAATGTTATAAAATGTTACTCTATTATAAACTGATTATCGGATTTTAAAGATCCCAAAATGATATATTTCGATGATAAGGTGATATGGGTTTTAAATCCACCCATCCAATTGGTTTTCACAAGTTTATGTCTTATATTTTTTCCTTATCTTTTCATTTTATTTAAATCATTCATTAATGAGGTAATCGCTGCATCGTCATGGTGTCACAAATAAATTTATTTATTTAATGTCTAAAAATTATAAAAAAATTACATGATATAGAAATTATTTTTATATTTCTAATTAATTCTTATAGTAAAAAATATGACTTATATAAACCCATGTAAAATTTTGTTTAGTAAAACAATACATGTTTGTGACATTTTTATTTTAACTTTAAATAAAATGTTATTAATGTCATTTTCGTAACAAAGTGGCTCCATGGGGTCAACTAGTTGACCGTAGATTGTTTTGGTCGTACATGACACATAAAATAAGGGTAGGACAAGTGTCAAGGTAATTTCATATTTTTATAACATTATTTTTACCATAAATTACACTAATTACCTTTAATCGTGATTAATAAAACTTAAAAGTTACTATTCAGAAAAAATTTATTTTCATCCCATTGAACCACATTTCAAAAAATAATGACAACCATTTACGTCGGATTTTTAAAATTCCATTAACAGAAGTTCTAATGTTTCATTTAAATGAAAAAGCAGTTTTTTAACTACCACATAGAGGTTTCACTATTCATCAGAAATTGATGTTTTTCAGAAAAATACAAAAAATTCACCCTAAGATATATTTGAAATTCCAAATTCAAAAATTATTTATATTTTACAAAATTCAAAAAATATATGTTTCATTAATTAATTTATTAATCTATTCCCATTGTCTAAACAAAGAGCTTGTTTTTAAGAAACAATATATATCAAAAGATTGACACTTTTTTAAGTTCAATTTTAATGTGAAATTAATTCCATTGACCACCATTGGATTAAATGGTAAAAATAGATTCTAGTTGAATTTTAAACCCAACTAAAAAGATATATAATCATATGAATAAATTATACTAAAAAGTTTTTTTGAATTAAATTACAACATTTTTCACTTATTCATTAAAAATGAACATTATCGGAAAAATAACAAAAACATAAACAATGTAAATTTTGATGTCCCAATTCTAAAAAAGAATTTTATTTGGTCTAATAGAATTCAAAAGATTGACCAAAACTATTTTTAAAGAGGGTTCCCTATCAAAAGGTGATAGATCGACCTTTTAGTGAATAGTAGAGTATTTATGCTTAAAATTGATTTTTTTTTTCTTATTTTAAGCCTTTATATTTTATTGGATAAATGTAAAAAACATTTAACAAATACATATAATCATATTTTTGTTATTTTTATTCATTCCCTACAATAAAATGTCTACGTGTTAACTACCATTTAAAATAATATTATTATATTATTAGTGTGCAACATAAGATTTCAAAGAAACTCGTTGTTTCATATCAGGTACGATATCGAACATAAAAACCACTTTAAAATAAAATTAATATTTAATTCAAAAATATTAATAAATATGAAAATCTGTTAGTCTTTATTTACCTGGGATGTTACATTCTTCCTCCTTTTGGGAATTGCGTCCTCGAAATTTTATTCACGTATCAAATTTAGTGGCAGTATTAATCCCTCATATCATTTTCAAATTCCCACATTGCCTCTTCAACCATATGGTTTTTCCACAAAACCATTACCTGGTGAATTATCTTATTACGCAACACATTCTCTCTTTGGTCAAGAATCTGGACTGGTTGTTCTTTATAAGAGAGATTCTCTTCCAAATGAACTACCTATGGGCTCAAAACATGAAATGGATCTGCCGTATACATTCTCAACATCGAAACATGAAAAACATTATATACCTGAGATAAAATCGGAGATAAAACCACTATGTAAACAACTGATCCAACTCTCTCCAAAATTTATTTTGTCTGATGAACCTTGGACTTAGATTTGCTTTCATAACAAATCACATCTCACTTTTCCTTGGTGAAACTTTGAGAAAAACATGATCACCAACCTAGAAAGATAGATCATTCTTCCGGTTATCCACATAACTTTTCTACCTGATCTGAGCTGTTCTCATGTGTTTCTGAATCAACTGATCTTTTTCTGCCATCTCTTCTACCAATTCTGGTCTCATCAACTTCCGTTCACCAACTTCATCCCAAAAAGCTGGAGTTCGAAACTACTTCCCATATAATCCCTCTAATGGTGCAATCTGTATACTAAAATGAAAAATTTTATTATAAGAATACTAAACCAAAGAAAGATGTTAGTCACAACTTCCCTGATAATCCATCAAGCAAGCTCGTGGCATATCCTCCAAGGTCTGAATTGTTATTTCTTAAAGCACATTTGATTGAGGATGAAAAGCTATAATAAAATTTAATTTTGTACCCAACGACCTCTGAAGGCCTTTCCAAAAGTTAGAAGTAATCATGGGATCACGATGAGATACAATGGAGAGGGGAACTCCATGCAACATGAATATCTCTTTATGATACACCCGAGAAAGTTGATCTTGAGAAAAAGTATCTTGAATATGAAGGAAATGATTAGATTTAGTCAATCGATCAACAATAACCCAGATGTCATTATTTCCTCAAGATGTCTTCAGTAATCCCACAACAAAGTCCATAGATATATTTTCCCATTTCCACTCGGGAACTGGTAGTGATTGAAGCATCCCTTTTGGTAACTGTCACTCTACTTTAACCTACTGACAATTAAAACAACTCACAGTAAAAATAGAAATATCTCGTTTCATTCACTTCCAACCAGTAAAACTCCCACAGATCTCTGTAAATCTTAGTACTACCAGGATGAATTGAAAACGGGGAACTATGAGCCTCACATAACAACTCATTATTCAACTCTGAATCACAAGTCACACATAATCTCTTCCCAAACTTCAAAACACAATCATTATCAATGTTATATTTAGGTAACTTACCCTTCTGAACCAGCTCTACCTTTTTCTGTAACTCAGTGACTTGCTTTTGTGCTTGCTTAATTCTGTATGATAGAGATGATCTCACTGACACCTGAAACAAAATAGAATAACTTCCAGCACCAAAATCATCTATTCTAAAGTTCATCAAATCAAAAACCAAAGGATCCTGTTCCAAACATATCATGCTTACTGAAGAATTACTTTTTATACTCAAAGCATCAGCCACTTTATTTTCCCTTCTAGGATGGTAATGAATTGTAAAATCGTAATCATTTATTAATTTCAGCCATCTCCTCTTTCTCATGTTCAATTCCTTCTAAGTGAATATATACATTAATCTTTTGTGATCAGTATAGATTTCTCACTTTACTCCATACAAATGATACCTCCAAATTTTTAGAGAAAAAACAACATAAGCTAATTACAAATTTTGTGTAGGGTAATTTAACTCATGAGTTTTCAGCTGACGTAAAGAATAAGAAATTACCTGATCATTCTGTTTAAGGACATGGCCAAGTCCCTTCAACGAAGCATCACTATAAATAACAAACTCACCATTCTTTGAAGGAAGTGCCAAAACTAGATCATTCACCAATCTTCTATTCAATTCCTGAAAGCAATCATCAAATTTTTTTGCCCAGATAAATTTAACAGCCTACCGAGTTATCTTAGTCATTATACTAGATAACTATGAAATTTTTTCAACAAAAATCTAGTAATAACCAGCCAAACCAAGAAGACTATGGATCTTAGTTACATTTTTGGGTCTTATACATTCTTCAACAACTTTTGTTTTAGCAGGATCAACAGTTATGCCATTTCTTAAAACAATGTGACCAAGGAATGAAATTTGTTGTAACCAAAACTCACACTTGCAGAATTTTCCATATAGTTTATTTTTGTTATGGTTCGCAAGATAACCCTTAAATTACTTTCATGCTCCTATTTACTTTAGAAAACTCCAAAATATCATCAATTAAAACAAACACAAACTTATCCATGAACCCATCGGAAATTATATTCATAAAGTCCATTAATATAGCAGGTGCATTGGTTAAACAAAAAGGCATAACTAAAAATTCATAATGACCATATCTAGTATGAAACACAGTCTTCAGAACGTCTGCTTCTATTATTTTCAACTGATGGTACCCCGACCTCAAGTCAATCTTTGAAAAATACTGAGCTCCCTAGAGCTGATCAAAAAAATCATCGATATGAGGAAAATGATACTTATTCTTAATAGTGATGTTATTCAATGCTGAATACCCAATGAAAAGTCTCATTGAACAATCTTTCTTTTTAACAAACAAGACTGGAGAACCCCATGGTGATGTGCTAGGTTGAATGAAACCTTTATCTAATAACTCTTGCAATTGCTTCTTTAACTCTAAATTTTGAACTTGAGCCATTCGATAAGGGGGTTTTGAAATTGGATTATAATTTGGAACTAATTCAAAAGTAAATTCAACTTCCCGATCATGAATAATACTAAGAAACTCATCGGAAAAAACCTCAAGAAACTCATCTACCACTGGCACATCAATAATCTGAACAGTTCCTTTATTTTCAACAATATGTGCATGGTAACATTCACTTCCATATTTTACTAGTTTCTCAACTTCCTGATAAGTTATCAAAAGCAAGGGTTCATTATTGTACATAAACATAAATTTTTTCTGAAAAGAAACCTTTTTAGCTCTGCAGCCAATCTTAGCATGATAAATAGAAAGTCAATCGATGCCCAAAATAACATAAAACTCTATTAGAGGAAAAACAATAAGGATTTCAGGTAGATTCTTTCCGCACACAAGGATATGAAGGTTCTTATAATTTATTTTTCACAAAAAGTTTCCTCCGAGTGTTTTTACCATAAGTTTAGGATTCATATATTGAGATGGAATTCCCAATTTACTAGAAAACATCACAGAAATGAAAGAATATGTAGACCCTGAATCAAACAACAAATTTTCATAATCTGAACAAACAAACAGTGTACCTGATAATACGTCATTAGATGGCCCAACATCTGCTGAAGTAGTTGCAAATGATTTCACCACCCCTTTCTACATGTAGTATGGCTGCTTTCCCTCAGTTGAGTTCTTCTTTAGACACTCATTTTCATAATGACCCATTTTATTACACATAAAACATCTTACCGATGGCTTTTCATTGCCTGCTTGATCATCTTCCTTACAATTACAAGGAATATGACCAGACTTACCACACTAAAAGCACTTTACAGACTTGGATAAACATTCTCGAGGAAGCATTTTACCACACTTCTCACATGATGGATATTTGGTCTTCTTACCTCCAGACTTCTTTGATGAATTATTTCCCTTTTCCTTCCAACTGGACCTCTTATTATGTTGTTTTTCAAAGAACACATGCTCTTTGGCAAACTCCATTTCCACCTTCTCCTCACATCAAACAATCTTTTTATAACTTTTGAAATCATGAGAAGTTAAAGATCTTTGATACTTTGGCTTTAACCCCGAGTAAAAATGGTTTATTTTACTATCAAGATCTCATATGTAATTTAGAGAATACCATGTCAGTCGAGTGAAATTTTCTTCATAATCAGCCACTGAGTCATCCTCCTTCCTCAATTCAAGGAATTGTTTTTCCATCCTAAGACAAACCACCTTAGGAAAATATTTCTCAAGAAACATAATTCTGAATTCATCCTAGTGAAGATCATCAATCTCATCACTAACCCTGATATTTTTCACCATCGACCACCACTGATCAGCTTATACTTAAAAATGTTAAATAGAAAGACTAACATTTTGATGTTCGGGACACCCCATTACATCAAAAATCTTATCCAGTGCTTTAATCCACCCTTCTTCTAGCACAGGGTCAGATGATCCTCTGAATGATGAGGGATGTTGCCTCATGAAATGTTAAACCATTGTCATGTTCCTTAGTTCTTGATCTGGAAGATCTCATGCATAGATACCATCACCATTTATAGCCTGAGTCAACTGTTCCATCACTGAAACAAACTGTTCAGTTCCGATTCAGACCATCTCACATTGCTGAATTGGAATGTTGTCTTCCTCATGATGTCATCCCAACATAGATTCCTTGTTTCCTCTATGAAAAAACATCTGGAACACAGAAATATCTTAGGTGAAGCACAATGGTAATCCTTAAATGCCATATAATTTCAATAATACCATAAATTAATTTATAAATTTAACAATTTTCTAACTCCTAATGTTGTCTAAACCACCCTTTGCTACCAACTATAAGGCCTCAGTATTAATAATTACTTAATATTGACTTAAATGAATAATTCACATTGTGAATCTTTTTAGGTTTACTGTTTTAGAAAATTAGATCATAACTATTACATCACAAAAGATTACATAGTAGACACTTCTACCAGGTTCCTTTTTTACATAAAATGAACTATTAAAAAAGAGTCATGTCTAGCGCCATGTTTAAGAAATCATGAATTTTCCTTGATCCTATCCTTTTCCATATTCCACATAATGTCCTATGAAAAAAAATTCAAAAAAACTTGGGGTGAGCATAAAATCTCAGTAAGGGATACACAAAGAAGGAAAACTGTTAGTTTTTCAAAACATCATATAATCCATGAATACTTTATCAAAGTAACACATTTCACCTTTAAGAAGTTTTAAATACTCTTCGCTGAATAAATGATCATTACTTACCCTTTTGTAACCAAAATATTACCATAAAACCCATATACATAACACATAACTTATAAAGGTAACTTGGGACATAATCATACATAAATTGAATAATCATACGGTCGACTTCCACACATATCACTAAATGTAATATCCATACGGTGGACTTTCATACCCAATTCATTGGAGGTTATAATGTAGCAAACCATCCTAGTATTCACGGCACCACCCTTCATATGCTTTATCATGTAACCACCCATCAAATTTCCACGTACCATTATAAAATCATAAGACATAAAAAAAATATAATGGAAAGAAAAAATTTCTACATTTTGATCAAAATATATCACAAAAATATATTGACATAAAAAATCCATTATAAAAACCATTTTCAATACCAAAATACATAAATGATTATGTGGTATTTATTTAATTTTAATAACATTATGGCTTGTTAGGAAATCCAAAGACCAAATAATACTCGCGGTAGAGGAAAATGTAGTTGTCCTCGTGTACGTTAAAATAAACATTATTTTTTGTCATTTAGTAAAACTCTTCGTAGAAAAAAATTCCCTTTGAATGAAATGAAAATTCAAAAGTTTTTTATATAGCTTATAAAAGAATATCTAATATTAGAACTAAATATGCTTTAATTAAAGGAGATTGAGATGAAGTCTCTTACCTCGGGTTTGACTAGACTCAGTCGCTCTTTAATCTCCTGAATAATAAACTAGTTTTAATTTCTACTTTCTTAAGAACATTTTTCAAGCTTACTATTCCTTTTATATCACTTATTTCCGGGTTATAAGCATTTTGTAATCATTTAGGTTAATAATGTTCATTTTGTCGATATTTGGAACTTAAGTCAAAAATGGACTTCTTACAATTACATGTTGTTCATGTGGTCAAAGGTTAATTATATCCAAAATGATATTAATTATTTGGATATCATATATATCATTTATATCCATCATATACCTATTTTTATAATAGTATATAAAATTTAGAGGTATGAAATGAAATGCACCATTCATGAAGATGGTAAGCTGTACGTATGCCTGAATGCTACTTTCATTTATATTTCCTATTTAATGGAGTGAAATAATAATTATATAAAGGTATGATATAATTAAAGTACAATAGAATATATAATATCATTAACTCCATCATTTATATTTCCCATATATGGAATTATCGAATCAAATCACTTTAAGGGGGCGGTAGTCCGCACTTCCTAAAATGAAATTATTGTGTTTACCCATAATGGAAACCATAAAGGTATGACATAAATAAAAGATAAATAATTATAAGGAAAAAATAATAATAATATATATCATCTATAAATAGAGTGAAATATTAATGACCACCATGAATGGTGTTAAAATAAGATTGAATAATCATCGTTTAATGAGGCAGAAATTCTCCAACCACAGAAATAGTTTGTTCTTTAACCATTAGACGGAGGTGTGTGTAAGTGTAAATAAAATCCATCTCAACAAAAAATCCTATAATATTTAATATATGGGTTTTTTATAAAATAAATGAATAAAAAGAGTTTAGGGGGTTGGAGAAGCAAAATAAAATAAAAGAACACAAGTGAAGACATTTCCATTAATTCGGGTAACTCTGCTTGGTTTGAACCAAATGGGTTTCTTGAAGAGATTTCTGCCTAAGGTAAGGCTTCTAAGATGAATATAGGTATGTGGAGAGATAAAATGGGTAGATCTTGGCCGAGCCAATGGATTGAGATGTGTGGTTAAGGTGGTAGAGGTGGGGGCCTTTTATAAGAGGGAGGAGGGGCACTCTTGGAATGTTATAAAATGTTACATTATTATAAAATGATTTTTGGATTATAAAGGTCCCAAAAAGAGATATTTAGGGTCTAAGGGGATAAGGGTTCTAAATCCACCCATCAAATAATTTTTTTACAAGTGTATGTCTTAAATTATACCTTATCTTTTCATTTTATTTAAATCATTCATTAATTAGGTAATCGCTGCAACATCATGGTGTCACAAATAAATTTATGTATTTAATGTCAAGAAATTATAAGAAAACTATCATGATGTATGAAATCTTTTTATCTTCCTAATGAATATTTTTAGTAAAAAATATGAATTGTATAACCCCATGTAATTTTTTTTAGTAAATCAATAAATGTTTGTGGCATTTTTATTTTAACTTTAAATAAAAAGTTATTAATATCATTTTCTTACCCATGTGGCACCATGGGGTCCCCAAGTTTACCCATGGATTTTCATGGTCGACCACAACACATACAATTAGGGTAGGACATATGTCAAGGTAATTTCATATTTTTATAACATTAATTTTACCTTAAATTACACTAATTATCTTTAATCGCGATTATTAAAACTTAAATGTTACTATTCACCAAAAAATTATTTTCATCCCATTGAACCTAGTTTTATATAATAATGACAACCATTTATGTCATATTTTTGAAATTCCATTCTCATAAGTTGTAATGTTTAATTTAAATGAAAAATCAGTTTTTTAACTACCACTTAGTGGTTTCACTATTCATCAAAAATTGATGTTTTTCAGAAAAATACCAAAAATTCACACTATGATATATTTGAGATTCCGAATTAAAAAATAATGTCTATTTTACAAAATTTACAACATATAAGTTAAATTGATTAATTTAATAATTCATTCCCGTTGTCAAAATAAATAGGGTGTTTTAAGAAGCAATATTTATCAAAAGATTGACACTAGTTTAAGTCCAATTACAATGTGAAATTAATTACATTGACCACCATTGGTGTAAATAGTAAAACTATATTTTAATTTCACATTAAAACCAATTAAAAAGATAGTCTATGCATATAAATAAATTAAATTAAAAAGAGGTTTTGTTTTAAAATACAACATTTTTCACTTATTCATTAAAATTGAACTTTATCGGAAAAATAACAAAAACACACACAAAGTAAATTTTGAGGTACCGATTCTAAAGAAGGATTTTATTTGGTCTAATAGAATTTAAAAGAGAGACCAAAACAATTTTTAAAGAGTGTCGACCATCAAAGGGCGATAAATCGAACATTTAGTGAATATTGGAGTATTTATGCTTAAAATTGAATTCTTTCCTTATTTTAAGCCTTTATCATTTATTTGATAAATGTAAAAACATTTTACAACATATATAATAATATTTTAGTTATTTCTATTAATTCCCTCCAATACAATGTCTACGTGTTAAATACTATTTAAAATAATATTATTAAATTATTAGTGTGCAACGTAAGATTCCAATGATACTCATTGTTGCATATCGGGTACACTATCGAACATAGAAACCCCTTTAATGTAAAATTAATATTAAATTCGCAAATATTAATTAATATGAAAATGTATTATTTTTTATTTACATGGGATGTTACAGTGTTAGATACAAAAAAATCATTATTTTAATCACTAAAACCCACCTCTCAGGAAGTATAAATACCACCTATCACCATCCCATTTTATTCGAAAAGATTTGTACAAAAAAAATATATAACAAAACCACCAATTATCACTATACACACGTCCATGTTCTACTTATATCACTAATGGACCAAATCCATTATCCATAATGTTCTCTCAAGGAGGTGATTTTCAACAAGTAATTTTCCCAAAACACCTCTCTTATTTTTATATCATCTTCTAACTTATCGTCATAGATTTCAACCATCATGGAATAAATATGAAAAAATATTTTAAATAATTTAATGTTATGTTTTTATGGAATAACTTATATGAATCCCTTTTAATTCGTCATATTGTTTAATGAATCTAATCTATTGTCCATGTTGTGCTGGTTAATTACCTCTGTGAATAATGTTTTTCTTCCTTTTCCAATTCCACATTCTCTATGGCTCAAAAACCTATTATTCAGGTTAAATAATAATTAATAGATATATTATATACTATTACATATTATGGAACTAATATATACTAGAAATAGTAAATTAAAAGAAATTATTTCATCATATTAGAGAATATCTCCCAAATAAATTAAACATTTATCATTACTGATTTATCAAATAGATAATCCTAATTTAATAATAAAATGTTATATGGGTCCATAATGATTTATATAATTTTAGTAATACTGTTAAATTTAACACATATAGTTTTAATACCATTTTACATGAAAATTCATAATTTCACCCCAATAAACTAGTCATGAAACCATGTAACGAACGCACCCAAAACACTGTAAATGACGAAATTTTATTAATTAATGTGTAATATGAAGTTATAAAATCATCACACAAAGAATTATAAATATTAAAGTTTTTCTATATATAGTAAATAAATTATTTAAACTGTTATATTGGATATTAATTAATTTTACACTAATATGACTTGTGAGGTAAGGATTTTCTCATCTCATATTTACTTCTGTGAATTTTATAACTTATTCACCACTTAATTTTTAGGTGTGGTGTATATATATTCCATTAGATATATCATATCACAAATTACATTTCATTAATTGTATTATAATGTCTCAATGTATAATGGTAGACTTTTCACTAAAATAAATTATAATTGATTAATCGAATAATACAGAATGATTTAGTCTAGTATGACATGGGATGGGGTCCATTTAAATGAATCCCCATAATGCATCATTAGTCTCATGAGATTAATGTCTTGGAAAAATAATATGGATTTCTACCCAATATGATAAACTATATTATCAATGGTCTTGATTGTAAATCTACTATGTACCTTGGAAACAATATGCAAAATAGTTAAGCAGTTTCTTTATTGATAAGTCAGTTATTATTATAATTATTATCCAGGATATTATTTATTTGAAATTATATATAGATGAATTTAATTATATTTTTATTGATTAAATTGGATGAGTTTTCAGTTATCTACCTTTTTATATTGATTATTATCATGGATTTTTTATTGCATCTACTATACTTATGGATTGTTTAGAATTTGATCTCACAATTTTTTTGATTCCATTCCCAATGTTTTGAAGAAGAGATATTTCAATGAGTTTTCCAATATGTAGTATGTTAGTTTTTTGATATGCATTAGGTACTATATTATTTTACTAATTTCTAATGGATATAATATAATTTTCCAAAAATACTAAACCATTTAGTTTTTTATGATGTGATTTTTTATAATCCTGCAAATGAAATAATGTGACCGACTCTGGGCTACTATGGTTGGAGTCATTATAGTTGTTATTAGAGTAATTTTAATAGAAAAATGGGAACATGATTTATGAAAATACGGATTATGAAAAAAATACTATAAAGAAATTTGAAATTATTTTTGAACAAAATAATTTTATGATTCTAGTTATATTGTTTAAGACTGTTATTAATAATAAAAGCATAATACATATAAGGTAGATAATAATTTTTTTCATAGATAACCCTTTTTATTGGTTTATATGTTTGATTTTATCTAAAATAATTATATTTTTGGGAAATGAATTTTTTACCGTGATTGTATTTGGAATATATGATTTAAATTTTATTTTCTAAGAAGTTTTCTAGGGAATTATATTTAATAAGACTATTTTTATTATAAAATTTAATAATTCATTTCATGTTTGATTTATTTTATTTTCTGATGATTAAAACTAATTAATCATGATTATAGGTAATTGATATTGAAAAATATTTTTAAACCTACCAAATGATTTGATCATAAAAATCATAGAATAATATTATTATAATGATTTTGAAATCTTCTTAAACATCCAGATCACATGAAATAAACTATATAAAATTTCAAAAACATTTTAATTTCTTCAAAATTTAAAGGCATTATTGATTATATTTTAACAAATTTCATAATCTCAATTTGTCCTTCTATTTTGAAAATGGAAATACAACAATGGACATGAATATTTATGTTATTTAGATATGGAATTACTAATAGAAGATTCAAAAGTCCCTGACTAAATAAGGTATGTATATAATGTTTGGATTTAAGGAGTAAATTAATTTCTTATGACATAAGAATGAAACATATCATGTTAATTAATTATAATGACATATTTCAGATCATTTTTTATTGGGATATACACCGACAAAGCATGGTCAAATGATTATGAATGATCCAGAGTAAATGATATTTATTAATGGAATTCTGATATTTCATGGGAATCATGTAACAAATAATGGTTTTTCAATTGTATGTTCTATTTTAAATACATTGAAGCACAAATTAGTTTTAATTAATACCATTGAAATGTTATGTATGAAAAATTTTATAATTTTTGGGAGACATTTAATGAGTTTGGATAACTGTTTGAGGTGCATAAATCCCTTATATTTAACAACTGAAAAAGGATTTTTTGTGGAAGAAGGAATTTATAAGTTAGGACATAATATTAATGGTAAGGATAAACTTTAGGGTTTAAAAATACTTTTATTGAACAATAATTATGTCTTATTATATTTTTGAAATGAATAAAAAAATTTATGATGTAACATTTGATTTAAAAAAATTTCTTTAATTTAGAATATATTAATGTTATTTTTTTGAAATGTTCTATGGATTACATTAATATAGTTTTAGAAAAGGGTCATCTCATATAATGGTTGAAAAACCATCTTGTCCGACAAGACTATGGGACCTGAACCCCCTACCAAAGAGTGATAATGGTGAATTACCTTCCACTGACTATGGGGATGTCCCGGTATGTATGAGTTTTTCTTTTTAGTCAAATTATTGGCAGATAAAAGATATGTTCGCTTAAAAAATCCTATATTATTAGGGAAAATATAATATTAAGGAATTTTATTTTTGGAATAATGGTTAATTTTTATTTGTGATAAATAACATATGTTACTATATATTTATGGAAATTTATGCTATTTATGGTAAATAGTTACCATATCATGGAGATTTTATGTTCAGGGAATCAAAATTATTAGAGATAAAGATTAAATTTATCATTGATGACTTTCCAATAATTTTTTGTGATATTGGGTATCAATATTAGTATGGAATATATTCATAGATATTTAATGATAGTAATGTATTCAATGGTATATTTTTATTTTTATTGTTGTCGATTTATTGTTTATTAATATTGATATGTTCATATGAAGGTTTCATCATTTTGTAAATTTTCAACTTATATTCCAATAATTATAGTTTTGGTCAATAGATAAATATTGGAGGAATAGATCATTTTTTATTTTTTTATATTATGAATAGTAAAATTTTATTCTATATAATTAGGTATAAAAATCATCTTAATCACTATCTGGAGAAAAAATGAGTTTTTCGTGGAAATGGATTAAAATATGATACTCTAATTTCCTTGTAATTATATTCCATTATATTCTCACCCTATGTGGTAAAATAGTTTGAAAGAACATGAGAATTTAAAATATTTTCATTTATAAATAAATTTAATTTTGTTGGATTCTTTATTTTTACTCAACACAATGATAATAATACCCCATAAAATTTTTTGAGTCGACTTGCATTACATGAAAGACCCTATTTTACCAAACAACAATATATTAATAATTTTTATTCTATTATAATATATTAAATTTCTGTTAAACTATATCTTAGGATTAATATTAACCATGTTTTTAATTTTATATATTCCATATAATTTTATCATTTAACTTATGTATTTTATATAAATTATATAAGAATAAATTCAATCTTTTGTATAAAAGAACTATTTAAAAAAATTAATTTTATCATAATTTAATGGATATTGCATTTCAAATCCAATATTTGAAACTTTTATATATTAAAAATGAAAAAAAACTTATTCTATATATATGGGTCATCAAAATTTAGTTTGGATAAATGTTTTGAATTTTTTTGATAACTTTTATATTTTAATGAATAATGAAAAATAATGGATTTTAATTAAAATCTTTTATTTCTTTTATTTTATTTAAATTTTATATTTTACATTATATTGGTATGAATTTATAATTATACTAATATTATAGTATTTAATACCATGTTTTTCAATGGATGTAATTTCACATTAAAATTTGATATAAACAAATATCAATCTTTCGATGGTTTTATCATTTTCAATACCCATTTACATATTCCATCAATGAGATTAATTTCAATTTAATTATTATAAAATATGTGTTTTGAATTTTGAGAAATTTATCCCACATTTGGAATTAGTGGGTCCAACATATGTAAATAGGTTTATTTCATTTTATTAACATTATGAGCAGTGACATTATTAATTCTTTTACAAACAGGGTAAATTGTAAATCTGGTAATTTGGGGTAAAAATAAATTTTATAATTTTCAAAAAAAAACCTATTATAATATTAAATTCAACCATTATATTATAAAAATCAATGAATTATACAAAATTTCGCACTCTCATTTCATATAAGTATAATAATTTTTATATAGAGATTACTAGTGGATAACCGTGATCATTAATAGTCTCTGTAAAGATTAAATAATTATATACATCACAATAATTTATTTATAATTTTTAGAGACAAAATAATTACCATAATTTATAACACAATAGTGAAGAATTAATAAATTTATTAATAGAAATATCAAAAAAGGGGTTTTAATATATTAAACCAAATATATTTTGACCTAACTAAGATGATAAACGAATTTTATTGGCGACTATTATTTGTTTTGAGGGTATTAAATTGTTTTTTTCGAGGTTATCATTTTTTGGAATTTATATAATGTCAATGTAAGGAATTTTGTCAAATTTTACCCTATTGATATTTTATAAAAACAACAATTTATTAAATTATATAAAAATGATTAAAATATATAAAAATATAATTTAGTAATAATAAGGTCAAAAATATCATATAGTTATATTTATGGTCAACTGACAACATAAAACTAAATATTAATATCCGTTTTATATTTGCAATATTATTACCAAAACTGAAATTAAATAGATTTAATAATGATAAACTGAAATGATAAGGTTTAAAATAAAATCAAAATATGTCTAAATTTTATTGGTTGTGAGGATTTAAACTAATCCTCATATAATATTATAAATAACTAAATTTTGAGAAATTCGAAACCAAAAATAAATTTATTATAAGTTAATAGTTTTGGAGTTTTATATAGTGTTTCTCTCCTCTCTTATAAAAGAGAATCCCTTCTTATCTTCTATTCACACATATAAAGCCCATTGGATCATGAAACCCTAGACTAGTTCTCCTCCCAAAACCCATCAATTTATCCTTGAATCCATTACTTTGTTTTGAATCAATCCTAAATAGTTTTTTGTGAAAATCTAAAGGAGACACTCAAAGAATAGGTAATTGTTTTAACAAGTCAACTCAATTTCATTTCTTCTTCTACTTCATCATCATATGTTTTATCCATAATATAATAATAAATATAGTATAATATACATGATGGGATTTTATTATAATTATATTACAACAATATTATTGATTTTATCCATCCTATGAATAAAAATATCACCACATGTGCGTACATAAGGAATACCATAGCCATGTTGTGTTGTAATTTGTTATTTAATAATAACATATTTGGATGTTTATAATAATGATTATAATTGAAATAAATAATAAATATAACAAGAAACTTGTTGTGTATAATTAATATATCATTCAATCCTATACTTTTTACCATAAATGGAATGATATATTCACTCGAGCAAACGTAAGACCTTCCATCTCTATGATGCGGTGAGATTAATTATCCACATTAACCATTTAAGAGAGATAAATAAATTTTTATGATGAATAAAAAAAATTATTAACTTAATATAATTCATAATATCAATAAAATTTATCTTATTTATAACAATCATGACATATATGACAAAACATGAATGGAAAAGTGAAGCAGTTAAAACCCGAAACAATGGTAATACAAGAAATGTTATTAACAATAAAATACAAGAGAAAAGTATATGATATCATCCATATTAATATGGTTCTGGTATAATTTTATAACATTATTTAACATTTATAATGGAGGTTAAAACATCCTTGGGTAAATTAATGTATATAGTAAGGGTTAATTTTTCAATCTCAATATAATCAGAGAATATGTATGCGTTAGTATTTAATGGGACATATTAATCAACCCTATCAATGTTTCATAAAATTGTTCAAAAATAGAATACCTTTTATGGTTTTATTATTGTAATATTTATCTGAAATATAATTTTAAATTTTTTTAATCATTTATTATTATATATATTTTAATTAATTTCCATCTTTTCGAAATTGTTTTATGGATATATTTATATGGACCTTACTATTTTAAAATGTTAACTCATTTCAATTGATTCAATTTTATATGGGATACATTGATTCAAAAATATCTTTTAAATGTATTTTTTTTATAAATTCCCCAACATCTCATTTCCTCAAAGTAGAAAAAATATATTTCTCTCAATGTTTTGTAAATATTTAATTAGATTATTTTTTTTTCAATGTCAACATCTGTTATTTGATTTTATTCTGAATGGAGGATGTTTTATTAGGATACAATATAACATATTGTATTGAATTATTTATTTGACGTTTGACTTTGGATATTCTATTTTGATACCATTAATAACATACGGTTTAATTGTTGAATTTTTGTATTTTTTTAAAAAATAAATTTTTTATGCTGGTTATGTTTTACCCCTTTTATAAGAAGAAAGCATTAGACTTCGTAAGTGTTGGTTTGGGCCTCCTATATCCCATTTATTCATCATTAGGTCTTAAGATAAAAGTATTATTTAATTTTAGATAATGTCTTTCCTAATTATTTATGGTGTCTTGGCCAATAGTACAAAAAAATGATTAACACATCAACGTTTTTCACATCGGTTCTATATAAATGGTGTGCAAAGATAAAAGGATTTTTTATCACGTCTCTTATAAAATGATCGACGTGATAGAATTCTATTAATCACATTTGATATAAAATAACCGAAGATATAATGGAATTTCTATATTAGTTATAAAATAAACATCTTCACAAACATTAAAAAATTGTTCATCTTTTCAGTTATTTTATAAACAATGTTATAAAGATTTGAAATGAATAATCCAGCCCCATATTCAGTCACTCTATTTTCATCGATCAGGTTTCTTTCAAATCATCTCTATCATTTGGAAAACCTATAAAGGATTCTTCAAATTCGTGCCATGCACCCTCATTTTTCCTATATCATTCATCTTGTTTATTATCACCAAATCAGTCAGGTCGACTCGCAAAACTAAAGTAATACCCACATTCCCTAGTTTCGTTTTTTATTTTTTACCACACCTTAAAATTATGTTCGAGATATTATTTTTTTATTTTCTGTTTCTATCATTGTAAGTATCATAGTGTTATTTTATACCATTCTATATTCTTTTCTAGTGAAATAAACAATTTAAGTGATATTATTCAAGTTTATGATTTTTTTTGTGTACATTGATGTGAGTGTGGGGGGGGGTGTCCATGGGGTGGGGGTGTCTAGGGGTGGGTTGTCCAAGGGGGTGGGGTGTGTAGGGGTTTCCAAGGGGTGGGGGTGGTGTCCATGGGGGGTGAGGGGGTTGTCTAAGCGGGTTGGGGTGTCCAGGGGGTGGGGGTTTCCAAGGGGTGAAGGGGTTGTCCCAGGGTGTTGTGGTGTCTAGGGGGTGGGTGGGGTGGTTTCCAGTGGGTGAGGGGTCTGTCCAAGGGGGTCGGGGGTGTCCAGAGGTGGGGGTTGTCTAGGGGGTGGGTTGTCCATGGGGTGCAGGGTATCCAAGGAGGTAGGGTGTATGGGGGTGTCGAGTGGGTGAGGGGGGCTGGCCAAGGGGGTAGGGGTGTCCATGGTATTGGGGGCTATCTAGGGGGGTTGTCCATGGGGTTGTGGGTTTTCCATGGCTGTGGGGGTGTCCAGGGTTGGCGAATGTCTGGGGGTGGGGGTGGGAGGAGGGGGTGGGTTATCCAATGGGGTGGAAGTGTCTAGGGGGTTTGGGGCATTACATGGGTGTGGGGTTGACCAGGGGGGTTCCTAGGGGGTGGGGTGGTGTCTTGGGTGTAAGGGGGATGGCCAAGTGGATAAGGGGTGTCCACGGTTGTTGGGGTAGTATGGTCCATGGGGGTGGGTGTGTCTGGGGGGTGGGGTGGGCTATCCAAGGGTAGTGGGGGTGTCCAAGGGGGGGTTGGGGTGGTGTCTAGGAGTGATGGGGTAGTCCAAGGGGGTAGGGGTGTCCAAGGAGGTGGGGGTATCCGAGCGGGGTCTGTCTAGGGTGTTGGGGGTTGTCCATGGTGGTGGGGTATACATGGGGTGGGGTGTTTGGGGGCATTGTCAGGGGGTTTGTGGGGTGTTCCATGGGGGTAGTGGTGTCCAGGGTGTGGGGGAGTCCAAGGGGTGGGGGTTTCCCAACGGGGTAGGGTTTGGACATCCCCCTCACTCTTCTAGACACCACCCCACCCCCTTGACACCCCATCCCTCGAGGATTTCCCCTCTCCCTTGGAACCCCTCACCCCCCTCACACACACACAAACACCCTTGGACACCCCCTCCAATTAGACACCTCCTCTGCAAACACCACCACCACCCCCTAGACCCCCTACCCCTTTGGACACCCCGTAACCCCTAGAAACCCCATCCCATTGGACACCCCCTGGACACCCTACCCCCCAAAGGATTCCCCCAAGGACACCACCCCCACCCCAAAAAAAATTCCCCCTAGACACCCCCAACCCCACAGATATTCTCACCCCTGGATATCCCCCCTAGAAACCCCCCACCCCCATTTCTATAGATTATACACTAGATAGTGTATGTCAAAGTTTCATTAACCATTGGTATACATATATCCCAATGGTTTCCCTGAAACCTTTGGAATATATTATATGGTGGAAAACAATTATTCCAACGGTTCTTGAACAGTTTGTATATATATCCCAATGGATTCACTATAACCATTGGAATATATTAACTTAGGTTGTCTATACTCACAGTTCCTATAGAACTATTGGTATTGCGCTATTACAACGTCCATCATGCCAACGGTGTGTGAAACTGTAGGGATATTCTACCCCATGGGTTTCAAGGGCTATCCAAATGGTTTCAAATCGTTGGTATTGGGCTATTACAATGTACATCAAGCCAATGTTGAATGAACCCGTTGGGATATTCTACCCCAAGGGTATCAAGGTCTATCCAAATGGTTTCAAATTTTTGGGATTGGTGTAATTTTCATTAATGAATGTATACATATTTTAATATTTATAATTCATATTTCATGTTTACAGATGGGTGAATTAGTTATCCAGTTGAATAAGGATGTATTCATTAGGTACCTTAAGAATAAAGGATCCTAGATGAAGTTAAAACTTTTATATCTAAATATATTTTCTTTTTGAAATCATTTTGATGCATATCTTTTTCAAATACACACATATTTGTTTTATATTTGAAATTTGTTTTACATTCCAATTATGATATTTTCATATAAATATAAAATTGGATTTTCTTTACTATATGTATAATTTTTATATTTGTTATTGGTAATAATGAGTTGAAGTTGGATTATGGCACATCGAATGAGTAATGAATATGAGGATAGTGTTGATGCCTTTTTGTAATTTTTGAAAGTAAATGTTCAAAGAAGCAACATTTTTTTCTATCCCTGCCCAAAATGCTTGAATATGAAGAAGTTGAAAAGTAGAGAGGTCAAAGATCATATGAATTTTCATGGTTTTAACCCAAGTTACTACCCTTGTATTTGGCAAGTTGAAACTAGATAGAATGTTAGATCTACCGATGATGATGATTTTTAGGATGGTAACTCTGATTGAATTGAATAAATGATTTTTGATATAGTACCATAACAAATTGAGATAGAACTGATAGTTTCATGTCTATATGTTGACAATAAAAAACCATTGTATCGTGATTGTATAGAATTTATAGTTTTTTCAGTGGTGTTAAGATTGATTAATCTAAAGGGAAAACAAGGATAGAGTGCCAAGAGTTTCATAGAGATGATAAAATTGTTGAAAGACATTTGACCAAATAAATGTTCTTCCAGATTCACATTTTAAGGAAAGGAAAGTATTATTCCCTATGGGATTAGGATACTAGAAAATACATGATGTTTGAATGACTATATAATATATAAGAAGGAATATGATTTTCTGTTAGAGTGTCTTAAATGTGGAACATCAAGGTATAATTGGAAAGAAAAATCACATGCTGATGTAGATATTACAGAGATCTCTACAATGGTATTTTAGTATCTTTCTATAATTCATCATTTGAAACGTTTATTTTAAATTCACATGAATCAAACAGGTTAATATTTCATGCTAATGGGAAAATATGTGATGGAAAAATATTTCATCCAGCTGATTTTACACAATGGAAGAAATTTTTTGATCAACATCCTATATTTTGGAAATGAAAATAGAAATCTCATACTTGGGATGTGCACAGATGGAATGAATCCATATCGAACCCTTAGTAGCACACATATATCATGGCCTATTTTATTTGTAATTAACATCCTCTCTCCTGATGTTTGTATGAAGCAAAAATATGTCATGTTGAGTATAATTATCTCTGGTCCAAAGCAAATAAAAAATTATATTTATGTGTTCTTGTCACCATGGATTGATGATTTTATTATTTAATGGGATGATGGTATTCGGGTGAATGATTCTTATAAAATTCAAAATTTTCAATGGCATGTTCTGCTTATGTTCACTATAAATGACTTCCAAAAGAATGTAAATTCTTCTCGATACAGTATTATGGGGAATAAAGCATGTCCAATTTCCGAACAATAGACCTCATATTGTCAATTTCATCATATGAGAAAAATAGTATACTGGTGTCATCAAATGTTTCTTCCTCTAGATCACTCTTATTGAAAGATAAAAAGGTATTCAATGGCTTACATGAATTATATATTTCTGCAAAGCCATTATCCCCTAAACTGTATTTTGATAGGGTTCAAAACCTTGATGTGACATTGGGAGTGGCATATAAATATGGTAATGATTGAAATTTTTTGATGAAAAGTTAAATATTTTGTGAGCTACCACATTGGAGATATCATAAATTGAAACATAATATTGATGCCACGCACGTGGAGAAGAATACATGTGATAGTTTGATTAAAACATTGTTAGATATTAAAATAAAGTCTAATGATGGTTTGAATGCATAATTTTACTTAGTAGCAATGGTAATATATTTGGATTTAGCTCCCACTCTAAAAGGAAGATGAACATTTCTTCCCTCGGCATGTCATACATTATCCTTGAGGGAGAAAATTTTCTTTTGTCATTATTTTCATGATAACAATGTGCCTCAATGTTATTCTTCAAATGTAAATTTTTTTGTCTCTTTGAAGGGTTTGTAGTCAATAGGTATGAAGTCTAATTATTTTCACGTCATGATGCAACAACATCTACGATTTTCATTGCATGGAATATTTCCCCTCCGTGTCAGAATGACTATAATGAGGTTGTGTTATTTTTTCAATTCATTTTTTAATTAGTTGATTGATGTGAATACATTGAACATTTTAGAGAAGGATAAAATTTCTATAACTCGTCAATTGTAAATGTATTTTAATCTATATTTTTTTCTATATAATAGTACATTTAATGGTTTATCTGGTTTGAGATTCATTGATCTAGGGACCTATTTTTCTTGATTGGTTGTATCATTTTTTACGGTATATGAAAATGTTGAGGGGGTGCGTATAGAATACTTATCAACCTGAATCCTCCATTATTGAAAATTATATATCTAAGGAGGTTTTAGAGTTTTTCACAAGCTACATGTATGAGGAAGAGCCCATAGGTTTGACTCTATCATGCCATGAATTAATAAATAATGAGCGAAAGGGGATTTGTGGCTCAAAAGAAAAATTGTTGTCAGATAAACATATGAAGAAGGTATAATTATAAATCTCAAAAAACATAGATGGTGCTCAACCATATTTCACATTTCAAATTAATGAGTTGATACAATGTCATCCAAATAAGAAAGAATTGTGGATTTTGAATGAGCACAAAAAAACATTGTTTCCATGGTTTAAAATGACCATGCTTGGTAGACCAGATGTATCAGAGGCCTTAAGATTGGTAGATGGTGGTCCATGATTAAATATGATAACGTGGTCTGAGTATGACGTTAATGGCTATTCATTTCATATGAAATATCAATAGAAATGATATTCAGTTCAAAATAGTGGTGTATTGGTGTTTATAGAAGCAATTCATTTTACAAGTTCTAAAGACCAAACCCCAATTTCATCATCAAGTGCATATTATAGAGTCATTGAAAAATATGGGAGGTTAATTATTTTAAAATTAAATTTCCTATTATTAACTTAAAATGTTTTTTTGGAAACAATAGTGCCAGTCACGAAGAATTTTGAATAACTATTTTATATCTGAATATATTTGGAGACACAATATATTTTTTTTAAAGGAGACATATGAAAAACATATAATTAATGTATTTTATCAATTTTATATTTTGCGATCTGTTGTTTTAAAATGGAAAAAACAATATGTTGGTGGGGATCAACATGATGAATTTTATGATTTATGTGAGATCATACTTCGATAGAATGATTAGCACAAAAAATGATAATCATATTGTAGACGTGGTTTGTGACATAGGGAAGTATCATGATAAAGTAATTTGGGAAAATAATCCATTTTTACAATCCTTATTTTATAGGTATCATATGTTTATTTATTTTTTACACTTATAATATTCATAAAATGTTTTAATTTTTTGTTTATTTATTTTTTGTTTAGTTTAGTTAATCATGTTTACCATTATGTAACTTATATATCAATTGATTTTCTTGAATGAAAAATACATTACCATGTTTACCATGTTTACCATGTTTACCATCATTTACCATTGTTTATATTTATGTAACTTATATATTTATTAATTTTGTGAAGGACAATTACAACACAATGTTTACTATATTTACCATCTTTAATATTGTTTAACATGTTTACCATATTTACTATGATTACCAGGTTTACCATAGTTTACTATATTTTACATTTAGGTAACTTATATATTTATTTATTTTTTCAAATGGAAATTGTACTACCATGTTTACCATGTTTTCCATTTTTAACATGCTTACCATATTTAACATGTTTACTATTACATAACTTAGTTCATTTTTCTAATTTTTGTTGACATTATTATTCTAATATTAGAATTTGTACATTTGTTAACTAATGTTTTATTTTTTAATTAGAAGGATAATTACATATCTATATGTTGATCAACCACATGATTCTGGATATGAGCATCATGATCATACCTATAGGCAGGAACATTCACATTGTCTTCTTGATGTCCCCCAATCATCCTCATGTGCTCCCATAATGAAAAAGAAGAGTTCAAGAGTTGGTAAACACATATGCAGGTGTTTAAAAAAATTATCACTTGAATGTAGCTAGGACAAGAGGATACTCATTTAGTTTGATGATGATGATATACCTTGAGGTCCAAATGAAAAATATTTTAAGCTTTTTGTATCAATTCTGGGTAATTAATAACAAATAATTTTGTATGATGATTGTAGAAGTGTGGAAAAACGATAATACCCAGTTGTGGGAGACAATTTTGGTAAGATATTTTTCTATTGTTTGACTACTCATTCAATGTTTCTAGTATAATATGTTTTACATATTTTTTATTAGATTACATTTGATATTCCTAACAGTGGAGGAGTCATAGAGAAATTTTTGTCGATGGATGCAAGGAGATGGAGGGATTTCAAATACGCCCACACATCTGATTTTATTTTGGGTTATAGGAATCTGAAAAATACAATTCATATATATCCCTTCATAAATGAATCCATATGAATTCAATTAGTTAAATGTTGAAGAAAATAATCATTTTTGTTATGGTTAATGTAAACTTTTAAAATATTTCTCATATAAATGGCCTTATTATTGTTTTGGCAATACATTGTTATTATTAATTTAAATAAAAGAAGGATATATCATTAAAATATCAAATATAAAAATTTATACCCTCAATTATTATCTCAGAGAGGGTATACATTATTGGATGAACAAAATGATGGTGAAAAAATTACAAAAACTGAGTTTCGAGTATTCAAGCTCTAGAGACGTTACCGCACCATACCCTCTATCTAGACTAGAAAAATGGAAGAGAACATAAATGGGAAAATAGGGAAATATATTTTCTATGAATTGAGGATTGTAGATTAGGGGATATTAATATATTTATTTTATGTATTTCAGTTAATTGTATTCATTATATAATTCGAATCATGAAAAAATGTTCAATTTATTAATATTAGATTCTTCTGAGGAGCAGATCTCACAAGGGAAATTTACAGATACTGGTTGGCAATATATTTTATCTATATCATTTGGAAATCCTGAACACCTCGGTAATGAATCCTTGGAGGTTGAAGATCAAAATATGAAAGCTTCGATGGAGGACAAGATTAGACCTTCGGTACAATATGTGTTTGCAGACATACCAAGACAATTTTAGATTGCAGCTCCCACTCCTCCACCACCTACAGACCCCATTATTTATCCCCCACCTCTTCTAGTATCTCCCACTCCCCACCTCATATTGTGGACTTCGTATTCTATCCTACTCCTCCGCCACAACTTCCTACTTATTGTGAGTTATATGATGATGATCCTCACCATCATATAGTTGCATATGGGATGGAATATTGTATAGGAGAAATAGTTCATCACCAATATATAGAGGTAGAGCATCGTATGATCATTGTACATGATGTTATAGATTGATCAGATCAAGAACCATTAACTAAATATTAGGTGTCAATAGTTGGACATTGTATCAGCCAATTTTTAGTTTGGCCATCCAGACCTATGCGACTGATCACCATAGAGGTTTGTATGTTATATTATTTATTTTATTTTTTAGTAAATGTTTTTAACATCTAAAAATTAACATATTTTTCTATTTATTTACACAGGAATAATTCAAAGGTAATGAAATACATAAGAGGCATCAACAAAGACAAATGGCTATAACATCAGATATTGATTCTAGTAGTCCTGACAGATTGTCATGATATTAAAATTTTTTGGTGGATCATTTTTATTTTAGAATTGAATCTCATGTTTTGGGATGTGAAATAAATACGGGGATTGTGAAAAATCCTATCATGGAGATTGTTACTGGAGACAATTTGGACATCCACGTGGTGCTGATTTTTTCAATGTAAGTCTTAACACATTTCCCTACGTTACATTTATTAAAAATGTATACTTACATCTTTTTCGTATAAGGGGTATTTATAACATGTGTGAGAATAATGATCAAACAAATGAATATGTATTTAGGGACCCAATTTTTATTTCCCCTGACACACATGCATTGGATGATGATCAAAGAACACATTATATTAATGAATGATTTGAACAGAATATAATCACATAGTGCTGGATGATGCCTTTCTGTGTGGTGTATGAAACATATATTGGGAAAAGTGTTCAATATATTTTAATATAAAATATCACTAACATTTAATTTTCTAATATATTAGTTATCATTATATTTTTTGTTTTTTAACCGAGGGAGAAAAATATTTATTAGATATGCATTGTCCATGAAGATGTGCAGGGATATTTTAAGAATATGTTGGAAAAGTATGTTTTAATTTAATAATAGTAGTTTATATTATAATGACTTCTAAATTTATCCCATTGGTATTATTTTCTAATATAGGATGGGTCTACTTTTTCAAAACACAAAGAAAAAGAGTTCCAAGATCACATTTTTAAATGTAAAGGTGAATATCCATTTATAATTTGTACTTTTTGATGTATTACTTAAAATTGAAATTTTTAATTTGACCTCATTTAAGAAGAACATCCAAGAAAAATAGTGCATCTTCGAATGAGGATATTATATGTAAAGATTTTTGTATAAAATAATTAAAACTGGAACACTAGTGAATTTGACATAGTATGATCACCTTAGACACTTTTTCATAATATTTAATTTGATTTATTCCTTATACATGTTATTTACTCTCCTTTTAATATGTAGCTATTTGATGACCCTCAACCATATAGTGCTTAATAGTTCAAACACATATAAGTGGAATGGTCAAATTATTTTACAGGTTTGATTGGAGTTCAGTTTGTTTCTAGTGAAAATTGGTAATTTTAAAAATCCTAATTTTAATTTTGTATTTGGTAGTTGTTTTAGTTGGATTTAAGATTTTTTTAGTTGGCATTGTATGTTTTGAATTTTATATATGTGAATGATTAATTTTAATGTGGTTCTTCTTGTTTTGGTAAAGTACTGATGTTTTTATGGTATGGATTATGGTATGATTTTGGTCTCCTTCTGGTTTAGTTTCTTCTTGTTTCATACTTTGGGAGCACATAGTAAGGGTTTCATGGGGGGTTGGGTTTTTTTTGGGGGGGGGGGGGGGGGTTGTCCAAGGGGTAGGTGGTGTCAATGGGGGGGTGGGGGGACTGTCTAGGGGTGTGGTGAGCCTGTCCATGCGGTGGGGGTGTTCGGGAGTGGAGGGTGTCAAGGGGTGGGGGTCTGTACATGGAGGGAGGTGGTGGTGTATAGGGGATGGGAGGGTATCCAATGGTGTAGGATGGTGGGGGTATTTCTAGGGGTGGGGGGCAATCCAGTGTGGTGGGGTGGTGTATATGGGGTGGGGGTGTCTAGGGTGTTGTCCAGGGGATGGGGGCTGTCCAGAGGGGGTGGGAGGTTGACTAGTTGGGGGGTGTCTGGGGGGATTTCCAGGGTGTATGGGGGGGGGGGGGTCCTGGGGGTGGGGGTGAACAGGGGGTGGGCAGATGTCGAAGGGGGTGGGGTCCTATCAAAGGATCGGAGGGTGTCTTCTTCTGGGGGTGTCCTGGGGGAGGAGGTTGTACAGGGGTGGGGACTATCTAGGGTTGTGGGGCTATCAAGGGGGTGGGGTTGACATGTGGGGTGGGGTGGTGTTTTATTGGGTGGGAGAGTGTCTAGGGGGGTGCTGTCTAATGGGGTGGGGGTGGTTTCTATGTGATGGGAGATGTCTAGGGGTGGGGGTGGGGGATGTCCCTGGGGGGTTTCTAGGTGGGTGGAGGTGTCAAGGGTGTGGTAGGGTGTCCATGGGGTTGGAGCCTTTCTAGAGGGTGGGGGCTATCCCAGGGTGTGAGGGTGACCAGGGAGTGGGGGTGTCCAGGGGTGGGAGGGTGTCTAGGGTGTGGGGGTGTCCAGGGGTTGGGGGATGTCCAAGGGTGTGGGGGACTGTCTAGGGGGTGGGGGAAATCCAAGGGGTGGGAGGGTGTCCAGGGGTGGTGAGTATAGGGAGGTGGGAGGGTGTACAGGGGGTGGGGGTTGTTCAGGGGGGTTTAATGGGTTGGCGGTCCAGTGGGGTAGCGTTGTGTCTAGGGGATGTGGGGCTGTCTAGTGGGGGGTTAGAGGGATGTTAAATGGGGTGGGGGCTTTCCATGGTAGTGGGAGCATGTCATGGTGGTGGGGTTGTTCAGGGGGAGTGGGTGGGTGTCTAGGGGGCTATCCATGTGTGTAGGGGTTGTCTAGGGAGGTGGGGGTGTCCATGGGAGGGCCTATCTATGGGGGGGGGGCAGTCTAGGGGTTGATATGGTGTTCAGGGTGGTGGTTGGGGTATCCAAGGGGATGTGAGGGTGTCCATGGTGTAGGGGGGTATCTAGTGGCTGGGGTGGTGTCTAGGAGGTGGAGGTCGATCTACGAGGTGGGAGGGGGGTCCAGGTGGTGGCAGATGTCCATGGGGTGGGAAGGTGAACATGGTGGGCATGTCTGGGGGATGAAAGGGTGTCGAAGGGGTGGGGGTATCCCAGTGGTGGGGGTGTTTAGGGTGTGGGAGGATGTCCAAGGGAGTTTGGGTCTATCTAGGTGGTGGGGGATGTCTAGGGGGTGGGAGGGTATCTAGGGGGTGTACAGGGTGGTGGGATGGTGTCTGGGGATGTGGGGGGTTTCTAGGGTGAGGGGGGATATACATGGGGGTTGTGGGGCTGTCCCAAGAGTGGGGGATGTCCATGGGGTGGGGGTGTCCAGGGGTGGGTTGGTGTCCAGAGGGAGGCTGGGTGTACTGGGGTTTGACTAGTGGGGTGGGTGGTGTCTTGTGGGTGAGAGGGTGTCCATGGGGGGTAGGGGATGTCCATGGGGTGGGAGGGTGTCAAGGGTTTAGGGATTGTTTCGGGGGGGGGGGGGCTATCCGTGGGGGTGTACTGGTGGGTGGGTTTCCTTAGGGGTGGGGGCTGTCTAGTGGGGTGGGGTCCTTCCATGGTGTTAGGGGCTATCCAAGGTGTTTTAGGTGTTTTTAGTTGACATGTTATGTTTTTAATGTTATGTATGTGAAAGTATAATATTTATATGGTTCTTTTTTTGGTCTAGTTCTGTTGTTATTTTTTTTTATGTATTATGATCTATTTTTTGTCTGTTTTATGCTTGTTTCAGGTCTCCATTGGATGAGCATAGTATTGGTTGAACAGTTTTATTAAAAAAAATTTACATAGGCTTTTTTATAACCGATGTAATAAATTCTTGGGAATGGTTTTTTCATCACTGTTTCCCTATAATGAGTACCCCTCCTAGGACGACAATAGGAGAAGGGATATAATGAACCCCTGAGTCCCACCTCCAGTAGGCCTTGAGTTGGAGACTAGCACCGTGGGTATAGAAAACAAATGAATTAGAGGCATTACCCTATAAGAAAACACATGCGAAAGAGAGAGAGAAGATATAAACCAACCATCTCCAAATCAGAACTAAAATATAAAATAAAACCCAAGTACACATATATAATGTCATTGATAAGTACTACAACTGAAAGGGGAAAACCGCAAGTAACCAAAAGAAAGTAAAAACAGTAGCAACCACAAGCCCGAATAGCTCCTGCAACCCCAATCTTGTAAACACCAGCCTAATCTCCAACCTGATCCATGTGACATGAAAAATAGTTTATATATACATAGGGAGTGTATAAAAATATACTAAGTAGGATCCTCCCAGAAACCTCCCATTCTAAAGTAATGAAATCATGCTAAAGCACAGGGAACAATAAGTGAATCTAAATCATCACCTAATCAGATATACTATGTTCCCAACCGCACCATGGATACTCTCACCAAGTAATGAAAATAATAATATTTCATATAATAAATAATATCAATGGTACCCTGCTATTACTTACCCACTAGTTTTCCACTTTTCCCCAATGTCGTAAGTCCTAAGAATCTCTCTCAAAAAAGGCTTGCCCACAGACACCTGGGAAAAGCACCACAATATTCAACTTCTGCAACAAAACAACTACGTCCAAATAAGAAAGTAACCTGGTAGTTTCCAGGAGCCAACACATCTCACATAATGTGTATCATACGTCGGGTATTATACCTCAAGTCATTACAGCCCATACACTGAGTAAGGATCCTCATTCCATCACTATCTATAAATGTTACACCTATAGTTGTTTATATGATACTATATCCAGAATATATGTGTGTGAATAACCAAAATCCATTTAAACCCTCAACACACATATATGGGGAAAACTAACTAATGTTCCTACGAGCATATGTAACTACCAGGAGAAGAGTGTGGGGCCAAAGGGTGTAGTCATCCATTCATCCTCCCCCCAAATTTTTGGGGAAAACACCCCCCAAGGCTCAAAATCCATGGGGTTTCAGTTGTCTTTACTGATAGGATGGAGTAGCATTTAGCAACACAAAAACAATAGATTATACTACATCTCAAAACCACACCATGGGCAGAACCTAGTCTTATACTAAATGACAACTAACGTCTCTCGGACACTGGGCTGCTACTTCTATGACTTTGTATCCTATATACAGAAAAACATTTAAATATCTTTATTACATTATTTCATTCACTTTTTACTAGTTTCAATTTACGTTAATTAATTATTGAAACGTTAATTAAACATGAACAATTCCGCATTATATTTCATTAGCATCACACCCAAATTCCACTTTCCCTTTAAAAATTACAACCTTATAATTATGTTCCAGTAAACTCCAACCCCATGGGTTAACACCATTTATTCAATTATTCATTACAGAATTACTACCTGTTGAGTATTTTCCGACTATATCAAGAGTGTAGGCCCATACCCCAATGATAAGCTAAACACGGAAAGCATGTGGCACACCCCACACATCTTTGCCTCTTTCGGAAAAAGGGTAGCAAGACCAGCTACCTTAGGTAGTGGGGAAAAGTAAAAAATATAATCAACCAAAAATAATGATGAATCACCCAAGAAACACATCCATCCCATTCCATCATATCTAGTCTCCTCTCTAACACCCATATGCAAAAATTGATGCATCTCACCACCCTAGGCATCATTTTCTTCTACAAAAAATGACTCTACATCCCCACATATCACCACAGCCATCAAGGCTCACATCACATCACAAGAAGCATGAAAAAAAACATCACATCAATTAGGATCTTATCCGATTAAAAAGCAAGAGGGTAATGCAAAACCCTTCAAGGAATTTTCAAACAATCAGTTGATTAATCCATCTTGAAATAACCGAATAATATTTCATAGGTTCCAAATTCAGGGAACCTAATTTGTATGCTATCACAAATAATTAAACATTATTACTACACCAATTTTATTAACATCTTATTAAAATAAGAAGAACCTGATTCATTTAGATAACTCTTTATTCATAGCCAATAGTTATAAATTAATTCTGGTTTATTTTCATTACCAAATTTTATCAAGAAAGAATAGATAAACGAAGCAAGAAAGGAAATCACACTATCTAGAAAACACGGGGCACTATCATACGGCTGATATAAATTTATTTATCCAGTTCGAATATTTAATATATATATTACAAGGTGGTCTAATGGAATAAAACATGCAAACAATAGAGTTGCATGTAAAATAAAGGAGAAGCAACAAATCCCCTACCTCAAACAGTTCTAGACATTATTTATCCACACAACGGGTCACGATCTTCCTCTCGCGAAAACTACATTCACCTGAGGATGCCACAATATGACCGCACCGACTGAACCCCAAGAAAACTCAATCAGAATCATGGATATTAGAAGATTTAAAAATTGAAAGGTAAACTGGAGAAGATGAAACCCAAATGAATGATGATAAAACATACATTATATCAATGATTGATTGATAATAATTGGATGCATTAAAACAAGAAAAACTAATCTGAGGAGGAATGTTTGATTATGAAACTCTTGTAGAATAGAATGAAAGGTTTTAGAGTCTCATATCCAATAATAAAGAGGAAGAATTAAGGAGGAAGATATCCCATCCCATTAGAAGACTTAACAGAGCAGAAGATTAAGATACACTAGATATCCCCTTTAAAGAAGATCACCTTAAACCATGAGGTTTGACCAAGTAAAAACATCCTTAGTCATAGGAATAATAAATATAGGATTTATGGCCTTTGAATCGGCATTAAGAGTCCTTAAAATGAGGATTTAAATACATTTTATGACAACAGAAACGTAAAGGGGGTGAACTTTAGGAAGATTAAAACACTTTTCATGAACTCAAAATTTTTAAAACGAATGAAATGGTCACTGTTAGAAGGTTCGCATTCTGGACACACTATTTATGAACTCAAAATATGGAAAATGGAATAAAACGTCACCGTTAGAACCTCACCATTCTGGAAACACTGTTCATGAACTCAAAATATTTGAACGGAATTAAAAGGTCATCGTTAAAACCTCACCATTCTGAAAAAACTATTAATGAACTCAAATTTTGGAAAAGGAAAGAAAAGGTCACTATTAGAAGTCCTCCATTATAGAAACACTATTTAGAAACTCAATATTTGGGAAAGGAAGGAAAAGGTCACTGTTATGAAGGTCACCGTTCTTGAAACACTTTTCATGAACTCAAAAAATGGAAAAGGAAATAAAGGTTACAATTAGAGGTTACCTAATGAATAGTTCACCGATAGAACTGTTCATAGAATTTGTAATTAGGAAATGGATGGAGAGGTGAACATTAGAGGTTACCGATAGAATTGTTTACAGTTGGAACTATTCACATAATTGAAAATTTGTCCAAGGAAAGAGAGGTTACCGTTAGAGGTTACTGATAGAACTGTTCACCGATGGAACTATTCATATAATTTGTAATTTGGAAAAGGAAAGAGTGGTTACCATTAGAGGTTACCGATAGAACTGTTCACTGATGGAACAATTCATAAATTTAAAAATTTGGTTAAGGAAAGATAGGTTATAGTTATAGGTTACCGATAGAACTGTTCTCTATTGGAACCTGTTTATTGAAGGTTACCGATGACAATATTCACCAAGGGTCGCCGATGAAACTGTTCATAGAAGGTTACTGGTCACATTTTTCACCTAATTTCAAAGATGCACTGTTCATAGATGGCTACCATTGCACTTTTCACAAATTTCTACCATTGGAAATGTTCACCGAACTGGAGGAAATTGCCAAAGTGTTGGGGTTATGTCCCCTTGACCTCCTGAATCACATCAAACACCATATTTTTACAATGGAATGGGGTTGAGTGGTCTGAGCCATTAGATCAGACACATCCCAAAAAATTCTCATAACCGAGAATACAAAACCCACATTAAGTGAAAACAAAATGGAGTCTGAACAACCACCCATCGAGATACCTCTCAAAAGAGAGCAAGCCAAAAAATCCAAAAAAGAGCTATCTCATAAACATGAATGGTTTATAACCACATAAGCAAGATCAATAGTTGAAAATATTAAAACATCAAACAATTGCGGGTACTGAGCACGTATCTATGACTCATGTTCCAAGGTACACTCCTCCATGCCATTGTGTCTCCACAAGACACGAACCAATGGGATAGAACGCCCGTGCAACACCTTCTCCTTGTGGTTGTGGATCTCCATAGGTCACTCCTTAAATGATGAATCATCATCAACATCGACCTCTCCCCAATCGATAATGTGAGAGTCATCATGAAGATAACGACGGAGATGTGATACACAGAAAACATCATGTATCCAAATCATCTCTGGGGAAGTGCTACTGGATACACCACATCTCCAACACAAGCTAACAACTCAAAAGGCCCTAGAAATTGGGGAGAATTCTTACTCCCATGACCAAAACATCACTACCAAAAATGGGGAGTCATCTTCAAAAATTCATGATCCCCATCATTAAACTCTAAGGGTCTCCTTATTTGATTAACATATGATTTCTAATGATTTTCACTATCTTTATCCCCTCATGAATCACCTAAAACATATCTATTGTATTTTTCACTAGTACTGGTCCAAGAATTGATGACTCTCTGACCCAGTCCAGCTCAATGGAGTACAAATAGTCTGCCCATTCAAGGCTTCAAACGGCGTCATACCGATAGTGGAATGAAAACTATTATTGTATGAGAACTCCACCAAGGTTAAGTGATTTATCCACGAACCTCCAAAATCAAGAACACAAGAGTGTAACATGTTTTCAAGAGTCTTGATGATTCACTTTGTCTGACCATCCATTTGAGGATGGAAAGTAGTTCTAAGGCATAGTTTAGAAAAGAAATCATGCTAGAGACCTCTCCACACTCTGGAGGTAAAACGTGGATATCGATCAGAAATGATCATCCTTGTGACTCTATGAGGCTCACCACCTCTTCTAGATATTACCCCATCAAAACATCCACTATGTTTGACTCCTTGATTGCTATGATGTGGGACTATTGTTTTAAATGAACTTCAACCACCCAAATAGCAGCATGTTCTCCCGGAGGTCGAGCTAAACCAGTATCAATGTCCATTGAGATATATTCTCACTTACACTGAGGAATCTCTAATGGCTAGAGAAGACCACCAAGAGAACAACATTTGGATATCACCTTTTGGAAGACCAAACATCGAGACACAAACTCTGCAACTGAACACTTCATCCCAGGACACCAAAACTAGCTCTTCAAGGATCGGTATATCTTTTTCATTCTAGGATGATCTGCTAAAGGATAACTTTGAAACTCATTGAGAACTATCTTGCGCATTGTCAAGGTAATAAAAAGCCTCCTGTGATACAACACTCGGTGTTGTTTATCCTCCAACCAACCATCAGGGGCCTCACCACAAACAACTCGGTCTCTCCACACCTCCAACTCAAGATCACCCAACTGGGAATCATACACATGCTTCAGGAGAGATGACAGAACCATCATCTGAAAAAGATAACCTCTACCCCCAACATCTCCCATATCAATTTGTAATGCTGACATCTCTTCCATTACTCTCTAGGAATCACTTGATTCACACACAGAATCACTACGTGACATTCAACTCAGATCATCAGCTACAACATTCCCTTTTCCAGATGTATAGGATATTTCATTTTCGTATTCCTGTAAGAACTCCATCCACCGACACCTATTGTAAGTTCAAGTCACATTGGGAGAAAACATACCTAAAACTCTTTTGATTGGTGAAAAATACAAAGTTCGCACCGATGAGGTAATGTCTCCAAACCATCAGAGAAAACACAATGAATAACAACTCAAGATCATGGGTGGCATAGTGACCTTCATGGGGACACAACTACCGAGACCCATATGATATAACTAAACGTTGCTTCAATAAAACACAACCTGAAACCAGATGCAAAGCATCGTAGAAAACATCAATTTGAACTCCATCAGCTGGAAGACTATGAACTCGAGCACTAACTATCTACTCGTTTAGAAACATGAATGTTACATGACACTGATTAGTCCATATGAATTCCTAATCCTTTTTGGTCAAATTTGTCCTAGGAGTCGCAACTCGTGAGAAATTGGATATGATCCTCATGTAGTATCCTAGTAGACCAAGGAGACATCACACCTATGACACTATCTAGGGGGTTTCCCAAGACACAACTGCTTCTATCATCGATGGATCCACAGCTACTCCCTATTGAGACACAACATTGCCCAAAAATGGACTTATCTAGCCCAGAACTCACACTTCAACAACATCCCATACATCTAATGTTGACAAAGAACACTCAAAATGACTTATAAATGCTCTCCATGATCCTCTAATGTAGAGTACACCATGATTTAATCAATGAAAACTACAAATAACTTTTCCAGGAACACACGGAAAATAGTATTCATCAATCCCATGAATATAGATGAAGCATCATTCACAAAAAATGGAATTAAAATGAAATCATAATGCCCATGACGGCAATAGAAAGTAGTCTTCGGGATATCCTCATCATTCACATGCATTTGTTGATATCCAGACCGCATGTTAATCCTTGAGAACCAACATTCACCCTTAAATTGATCGAATAAATCAACAAAACACAAAATATTATAGAGATTCATTATTGTCACTTTGTTTAACCGACGATAATTGACACAAAACAACAAAATACCACTAGCTTTCTTCATGACAAAAACTAGTGCACCCCACGATGACACACTTCGATGAACAAAACCACTTTGTAATAGACCATAAATCCGTATATGTAGCTCTCGTAACATAGAAGGGGCAATCCTATATGGATACATAGAGGTAGGAGATGCTCTAGGTTGTATATTGATCCCAAACTCAATCTCCCGCTGAGGGGGTAATCCTACAACTTTTTCTAAAAAGACATTAGGGTACTCTTTTACGACCCTCGGAAATGCCAACTATTGAACATGTGAAGAACACTACATCATCTCAACCATCATCGATGATAAGGACAGAACACGCCTATAACCCATACAAGGATCTCGCTCGCCAGAAAACACATTCAGATCTCCATCCACACCAAATAAATTGGCCTTCTTCATGAATCAATCCATGATAGCCTACAATGAATACAACCAAACCATACTGAGGATGACATCATATTGTTTTGTTCGTAAACATAGGAAATCACCCTGAGAGTGGTGCTTCCCCAACACTAGCTAATAGTCTCTACATAATTCAAATAAGTTAGCTCGACCTCCAACTGGCGTAGTCAACGGAAATGGAACTGAAATCCTGACAACCTCATGTCCCAAAGCATTGACATGGGTAAGTGATATGATGTAGTGTGTAGCTCCTAAATCAAACAAGGCATAAACTGTTGTAGAAAAAAAGAAAAGGGTACCTTGAATGACATCTGGATCGCCTGGAGCTGGCGACACAAGAGCAGGATGCTGACCGAGACATCCTTCACAACCTCTCTAACCCTAATGAAGACCACCACTATGGCCACGCTATGATCTCTGAGGACAGGGAGGATCATGGGGCTATCCTCTTCCTACCCCATCTACGCTATGCTGATCAAAAGCTGGTGCAACCTACTGATGTTGCCTCGTCTAGAACTACCTCAACAGAGGAACCTGGAGTGTAGCACCTGGTGCACGATGACCGCTTTGAAAATTTGGGAACTCATACTGCTGATGACCATGACAACCACAATAAGAACAATAACTTAATCCCTTTGCATAGGATTGAGATTTGCTACCTTTGGAGAAATGAGATGTGAAGGGCTGGGACCTACCACCGACTAAACGGAAACACCTCTGCCTAGAAAACTGGGAAACCCGGACCATAGCTCTGCTTCGTGATGAATCTAGATGATTCTCCTCTCATGATGATCCGGTCCTGGACATTGTTCTCTAGAAAACGTCTGCCCTCACCAACACCTCATGATATGAATTTAATATAAATGGGGTGACCTGGCACTGGATCATTGGATGAAAAGCCTCCTTGAAATGCCTCAACTTGGCATCCTCATCTGGTAATAGGACCAAATAATGTTGTAAAATGTTCCTAAAAAGTATTCCAAACTCTCGAATAATGGTGCTCCCCTATCGAAGGGTAAGAATCTCCTGGTGACTGGATTCCTTCATAGTTGATGAAAGAAACTTGAATATAAAATAGTATATTAACTCCTCCATTGAGATCACTGACTCCTCACAATCCTCAGGGAACAAGAACCACCATTGCCTCACTGCTCACACAACATCGTCACAACCAAGGACACCTAGCCCTCTTTCCATGCATAGTTCAAACTGAAGACAATCTCGACCTCCTCCAACTAGACATCTGTGACCGCATCTAAAACTGAACGCTCGTACATCTATAGAAACTGTCGCTAAAACTCTCAGAGTTTCTTCCTCCATGTGTGGTTGTCAGCAACCTCTACCCTACGAAGATCTACAGGAACAGCCTGCTGGACATTTTCTATGCAAACCTGGTGAGCATGTTGACCTGGATCCATAGTTGTAAAATAACAAACTGTTAGATCTCTTACACCGGGAACATGGAAGACTCAAAATTAATTAATTAATAGTTTTCTTTTATTCATTTTAGGTTATCCTATTCAATGTTCCCCCATTCAAACAGAGGTGCAATGAGGAATGATGCAATATCCTTTCCTAGGCCTCTACCCTACAACTAGTATCCCCTTGTATAGTATTCATTGTAAACATAAAGGCTCATACATCAAATCATAGGGGTCCCTAAACTCCTATTTATCATCTGGTATCCAGTGTTTACATCACTTTCTAAACATGAATGTCATTGTTTCCATACCAAACCATGAAACCTCACATGTGGCTAACTCCAAACTCAATCCTATCCCTCAACCAGACCTCTGATACCACTCTATAACAGCCCCCTCCCCACAAAGTGTACCATTCTAGGGACACCAATGTGAGAAGGGAGATAATAACCCTCAATTACCTCCTCCAGTAGGCCCCAGGTTGGCGACTAGCACCGATGATATATAAAACACACAAATGGGAGGAATTACCCTCTATGAGAACACATTCAGAAGAGAGAGATTATATTGAAACCTACCAAATCCAACTCAGAATTGAAATATAAAAGAAAACCCAAGTGAACATATGAAATTTCATGCAAAATTAGAACAACTGAAAGGGGAAAACAATATAATCCCAATAGAAAGTAAAAACAGCAGCAACCACAAGCCCGAATAGCTCCTGAAACCCCAAGCTAGTAAACACCAGCTTGATCTCCAACCAATTCCATGTGACTTCAATAGTTGTTTATATATTCATAGGTTTAATATAATATTATACTCAATAGAATACTACCTGAATCCTCTTGTGAAAAAGAAAATAAAGCATGCTAAAGCTCAATAAACATCAAGTAAAACTAACTCGTCACCTAAAATGTATACTATGTTCCCAACATCACCTTGGATACCCTCACCATGTAACACATACTAGAATATATCATATAATAAATAATATAATGGGTACCCCACAACTACTTACCCACTGCTTTGCTTGATGCCCCAATGTCAAACATACTAAAAATCTCTCTCTAAAAAGGCATGCCCAAAAACAAATGGGGAAAGCACCAAAATATGCACCTCGTGCAACAAAACCACCACATACACATAAGAAAGTAACCAGGTTGTTTTCAAGAGACACCATAGCTCGCATAACGGGTATGATACTTTGGGTATTATACCTCAAGCCATTACATCCCATAAACTGAGTAAGGATCCAAAAAGCCATTATAGCCTATACACATTACACGTATAGTAGTCCCTAGGATAGTATATCCCAAATATATGAGTGTGAATAACCACAATCCATTACATCCCTCTACACACATATATGGGGAAAACTAACCACTATGCCTACCAGCACAAGTAAATACCATGTGAAGAGAATGGGGCCATATGGGGTAGTCACCATTTCATCCTCCCACAAGAATGTTAGGGAAAACACCCGCTATGGCTCAGAATCCCAGGGGTGTCAGTTTCAATTACTGATAGGGTGGAGTAGCGTATAGAAACACAAAAAGTATAGAATATTATATATCTCACAACAACAATATGGGAATAACCTAGTCATAGACTCAACTGCATCTAACATCTCTCGGTCTCTGGGTTGATACTTCTAAATCTAGGTATCCTATAATCACACAACTATTTAAAGAGCATCAATACATTATTTCATTCACTTTTTACCAGTTCAACTTTAGATTAATTAATTCATTAATCATTAATTTTCCACAACCAATACAACATTAAATTTTATTAGTATCACACCAAATGTCCACTATCCATTTAAAAATTACAATGTCATCATTATGTTCTAGTAAACTCCAACCCCATAGGTAAATACAATTTATTTAATTATTCATTACAAAATTACTTTCCAAAATTCCCAGTTATTCAAGAAAAACATTTTATGCTACTAAACACAAGGGTGATCCACACAGTGAGTAAATGTTCTACCCATCGAGTCTTTTCTGCATATAGAAAGAGCATAGACCCATCCTCCTTTGAGAAGATAAACACGGAAAGCATGTGGCATAACCCACATGTCTTCGTGTCTTTTAGATGAAGTGTAAGAAAGAACAACTGCCTTAGGCAGTTGGGAAAATTAAAACAGATAATAAATAAAAAGGAAATAGAAATCATCCAAAAAAGACATCCATCCCATTCATTCATCTCGGGTGTCCTCTCTGAATCCCATATGCATAAATTGATTCATCTCACCAGCTTAGGCATCATTTTCTACCACAACCAAAAGTATCCATTCCACCACATATCAAAACAGCCATCCAGTCTCACATCACAACACAAGTAGGAGGAAAAAAATATCACATAAATTGGACTCTTGGCCCTTTAACAATCAAGAGGGTAACTCAGAACCCTTCAATGAATTATCAAAAAATCAGTTCTTTAATCCATCTGGAATTAACAGAGTCATTATTCATAGGATCCAAATTCATGAAACCTAACTAGTAAACTATATCAAATAATTAATCATGCTTACTACATCAATTTTATTAATATAAAATTAAATCCATAAGAACCATATTCATTTTCAAGCCACTTTATCCATAGCCAACAGTTGTCAATTAATTATGGTATATGTTCTTTACCAATTATAAAGAAGAATGAAATGCAAAATGAATCAAACTGGGAATCACACTATGTTTAAAATAATGGGCAATAACATACGTTCAATATCCATTTATTTATCCAGTTCAAATATTTATTATGTCAATTTGATTGTGGCCCAGTGGGATAAAAGAGGTTAATAATACAGTTTCATGTAACATAAAATAGAAGCAATGAATCCCCTACCTCAAACAGTTATTGACGTTCTTTATCCATACAACGGGTCACGATCATCCTCTCTTGACAACTACATCCACCGAAGGATGCCACAGTATGACCGCACAAACTGAAACCCAAGAAAAATCCATTATATGCATGGAGATTACATGATATAAAAAATGGAAAGGTGAACATGAGAATATAAACCCCAAAATAACGATGATAAAACATGCCTTATATCGAGGATTGATCAAAGCATCTTGGTTTCATCAAAACAGAGGAGAACCAATCCGGTTAGGAATGTTTGATTATGAGACACCTATAGAATAGAATGAAAGGATTTAGTATCTTATAGTCGATAAGATAGAGTCTGAATTATGGACGAAGATATCCTATTGCCTTAGAAGACTTAACATAGTGGTAGTTTGAGATACACTTGATTTCCCATTAAATGTGGATCGCATTAAACCACTCTGTTTGACTAAGTAAAAACTTACCACGCCTTAGGAATAATTAATATAGGATTTATGGCCTTTGGATCAGCCTTAAGTGTCCTTAAATTGATGATGTAAATTTATTTTATGTCAAAGGAAAAGTTAAAGGGGTGAAACAGTAGGAAGCTGGAAACACTGTTCATGAACTCAAAATTTGGAAAAGGAATGAAAAGGACACCATTACAAGGCGACCATTCGGGAAACACTATTCATGAACTCAAAATTTTCCAATGGAATGAAATGGTAACTGTTAGAATGTCACCATTTGGGAAACACTATTCATAAACTCAAAATATGGAAAAGGAAAGAAAAGGTCTCGGTTAGAACCTCACCGTTCTAGAAACACTATTCATGATCTCAAAATTTATCAAAGGAAATAAAAGGTCACTATTCTAGAAACACTGTTCACAAAATAAAAATTTGGCAAAGGAATGAAAAGGTTACCATTAGAAGGTCTCGGTTTTAGAAACACTATTCATGGAATCAAAAATTGCAATGGAAATGAAGGTTACCATTAAAGGATACTGATAGAATTATTCACCAATGGAGTTATTCATAGAATTGGAAATTTGTCAAAGGAAAGTGAGGATATCATTAGAGGTTACCGATAGAACTGTTCTCCAATGGATCTATTCATAGAATTGGAAATTTGGAAAAGGAAATAGAGGTTACTGTTAGAGGTTACCGATAGAACTATTTACTGATAGAACTATTAATAGAGATAGAAATTTGGAACAGGAAAGAGAGTTTACCATTAGAGGTTACCGATAGAACTATTAATCAATTGAATTTTTCATATTATTTGAAATTTGGAAACGGAAGGGTAGGATACCGTTAGAGGTTACCGATAGAACTATTCACTAATGGAACCATTCATAGAACATTACCGATGAAACTGTTCACCAAGGGTCACCAATGACACTGGTCATAGAACATTACTGATGACATTGTTCACCTAAGGTCACTGATGCACTGTTCATAGATGTTTATCATTGCACTGTTCAAAATTGTCTACCTTCAGAACATTTCACAAAACAAGAGGAAATTGGAAAAGTGTTGAGGATAAGTCCCCTTGACCTCCTGAATCACCTCAAACACTATATTTTCACAAAGTAATGGGCCATAGAGGTCAAGGACATTACAGTTTTTTACATCAGTTATTTAATAACCAATTTTTTATATATGTTTTCATGTCGGTTAAATAAAAAAGGATGTGAATAATGCTTTACAGAGAAGTTTTTACCTCGGTTTTTTATAACTGACATAATAAATGAATTGGATTTGTTTTTTACATCGGTAATTTAATAACCGATAAATTATATATGTTTCCACGTCGTTTAAACAATAAGTGATGTGAAAAAACTGCATCACAACCAGGTATAACATGTCGGTTATTAAAATAACTGACATTAAAAACTTGTTTTTTACATAGGGATTTTAATAACTAAGTTGATAAATGGATTATAGGAATAGATTATTACGTAAGTTACTACACAACTAATGTAATAAACGATATACCAAGTCATTTATTTAAAACCCAATGTAGAAAATCATGACTACAATGCATTTTCCCCATCATTTTTTTTAGAACTGAAATGAAAAACACATCAGGTTTATGTTTTTACGTCAGTTTTAAATTAACTGACATTAAAATAATATTTATAAAATCTCCTCAAATAATGTTGTCCAGTAAGGGACATAATAAAATATACACAGTAAATAATATTTTCTGCACTAGTGGGATTTGTAATGTCAATATTTTTAAGATGCCCGCATTATGAATTCCCACATTATAATATTTGATCTTACTTGTAATTATTCTACTACTAGAACATACATGTACATATGGAATTATTTTATTTATTCATTCCATATTATTATCAGTTTTTTTAAAAGGAATGTGTTTTTATTATACACTATAGCTTAAAATATTGTTATTATTTATGTTAACTTCCACTATACATATTACCCTTATTGAGCATCTGATCTCACCACTTTGTTATTTTTAATTTTCCGCCAACATGTGAAGAATAATATTATTACTGGCCATGAGGTACAGTGAAGGGGATATGGGAGTTATTAAAGGAGGTAATAAGTTATCCTTTATTTCATGAATTGTAATGTATTGTCCATGTGTGTAATATATTTTCCAATACCACTAAACTAATCGGTCCTTTGGGATTTGATTCCTTAAAATCATTACATTGTTATAAAACAAATCACCAACTCTGGGCTTCTAGTGTCGAGGCGTTACAGTTTGTATTACGGGATTTTTAGAAAAATACATGGAAGTTATATTTATAAATTTGTGATTAGAAATCATAAACCTATAAAAAACATTGAATATATGTCTAATTATAGGACATTATCCTTTAGTTTTTGTAATTCATAACCTACATAAATCCTATGAACTTATGGATTTAATAGAGGACTGCATCACTTAGATCTTTTATGTGATTCTTCATAAATGTAACACTATGATTACTATTTCCCACTTTTTTTTTTGTTTTTTCAAATGATATAATAATCAAGGATTTAAATACAATGGTGATACTCTTAATGATGATGAGATTAAAAAAGGAAATGAAATGAAGGAATTATTAAGGAATATTATGTGGATTCATAGTTATGTGATTAAGAGTGAATTAGAATGATTGAATTGATTTTTAATTTGGATTCATGGGTAATGTATTCATTAGTGAATAGGTTATCAAAATCTTGAGATATATAATGATTATACTAAAATAAATATTCATTAAGGATTAGAAAGCAAAAGAGTATTTATACTAGATTTACTGGTTATGAAATATTTGGTATTTGACAATAAGAGCTACAATACATTTCTTGGGGAATATAATGTTTATATGGATTTTGGAAATTTAGAGTCCGATTTGGAAAATGAATTTTGATGGATGTATTTCGGTCATGTTATACATTTTTAGTGGTAGTAGTTGAACATTAGATATTATTTTTTGATGTCTAAGTTTTTTTAATTTGATATTTTGTGTTAACATTTATTTTTTGATTTATTAAAAATTTAAAGGTTAAATAAAATACTCATAGACCAAATGATTTGTTAAAAGTGATTATTATATAAATAATCATCTTTAATATCAGACCCTAAGTGAATTAAATGAATTAAAAATAGATTGAATCACAACCAAAGGGTAACATTGATGGAATCAAGTATGTTTTCTCTTGTTCTCCATTGTATAAAAATAATAATAACTAAAATCAAGGAAAGAATATCTATAAAAATGTTTTTTCTAAATATATTAATATTTTTTGAACTAATGGAATTTTTAATTATTGTATATATAGGCCTTTTAGGCCCTTAATTTTACATCTACTGATCACTTGTTTGTGATTTATGACCTCAGTCAATCCCTATAAATATTTACATTTTCCCTTCTCAGATCATATCTATTTTGGACACAAATGTCTTCAATTTGGAAGCCTAATTTGGTGGGGGAATTAACATTTATGTTTAAAACTTATTGATAGTATATTTTATGAAACCTATTTCGTTCTTGGATTTACAAAAGAATTTTATTTTAGTATGAACATTTTAATTATTATGTGCAATTTCAAATTGTGAGGATGCAATTTATTGATTGAGGGGAGAATTTAACACTCCAAAAATATGTAATATTTTAATTTTGAAGAAATTTAATTTTTTTCCATGATTTTTATTTATGAAAACCATGTTAGGCTTACACTACACGCAATAATGTGTTGGCTTCCACAACACAGAAGACCCAATTTTACTAAACAACAATACATTAAATAAATATTATTATATTATATAATATATATCATAGCTATTAAATTACAGGTTACAAATAGTTTTAATCTAATTTTTAATTTTATATATTCTATATAATTTTATTATTCATCTTAAGTAATTTATTGATATTTTATATGAAAAAAATCAATTTTCTCTGATAAAAAATGTATTTTTAAAAAATTTAAATTTTACCTCCTTTTAATAGAGAAATTATTTTAAACAAAATATTTGACCCTTTATATGATAAATTTGGGAAAATAAACATATTTTTTGAAATTAGTATATTAAAATTAATTAGGTATAATTTTTTGGTGTTTTTCTAAAAACCCTTCATATAATAATGAATAGTGAGAAATAATGCATTTTAATTCAAAACGTCTTCTCATCTATTTTTTTTTATAATTTTATATTATCCATTAAATTGGTTTTAATGTAAAATTAAAATGTGTTTTATCAATTTAATCCAATGTTGGGAATTGAATGTAAATTATACTTGAAATTTGATAGAAACATATATCAATCTTTTAATGATTTTTACTTTTTAAAACCATGTTTTCTTATTCCATCAAAGAGATTAATTTTAATTTAATTAATAAAACTTTTGTGTTTTTAATTATTAAAAAGTAATATTACATTTTTAATTAGGTGTTCCAAATATATAAATAGGGTTATTGCATTTTTTTGACATTATGATTAGTATCATTAGTAAATTGTTTTATTATCGTGGTTAAGGGTAAATCGATTAAATAAATGCACAATTAAATTAAAAAAATAACCTAAAAAAATTCAAAACCCTATTAGATGACTATATTATACATTTATTATATATTATTGGAAACTAAATCATTTAATGGAAAATTTTCCCTTAATATGACATCCATATTATTAAAATAAATTATTGTGGAAAAATTTCACTCTCATTTCATATATGTATAATTATTATAAAATTGAGATTACTAGGAGATAACTTCTATCATAAATTGTATATAGAAATATAAAAAAATTATATATATAATATTAATTTATTTATATATTTTAGAGAAAAAAAATTTCCATAAATAACAACAAAATAGAGAAGAAGTAGTAATTTTATTTATAGAAATATCATATAAAGGATTTTAAAATTATTAAAATGAATATAATTTTACTTAATTAATATTATCCACACACAATATTGTTGACTATGACATTTTTGGTGTATATTATATTTTTTTCATCATTTTTATCATTTTTATGGATTTTATTTAATGTGAGGGTAATGAATAGTGTCAAAATTTACAGTATTTATATTTCTTAAAATAATTTTTTTAAATTGTTTAAAAATATTTCAAATAATGAAAAATTAAAAGGTTATAATTATAAGGACCTTATCTATTAAAGATTCAATTTATGGTTAATTTACACCATATAAGTTATTATTTATTACTATTTAATATTTATAATATTATTACAACAATTATAAATGAAATAGATTAAATACGGATAAATTAAAATGAGAAGGTATAAAATAAAATAAAAAACTTATATAAAATTTATTAGTTTAGAGGATCTCGACCAATGAACATATTAGCCTCTAAATAACTCATATTGGAGCTACTTGAAACAAAAATTAAATTTATATTAAATTAATATTTGTAGAGTTTCCTAAAGTACCACTCCCCTCTCTTACATAACAGATCCCCTCTTCCACAATAATTCACACCTCTAAGGCCCATTGGATAATGAAAAACCTACCCAATTATACTCCATAAATCCATAAATTCCTCATAGAGGACATATATTGGGATTAAATTCAACTTAAGGAGTCCTTTTGTGTATATCAAAAATAGACACTCGAAGAAGAGGTATTTATTTTACAAATTCAATTCAATTTATTTTCATATTATAGATCCACTACTATTTTTGTTTCCATTAAAAATTAATATCCAGAATATAATATACCAAATGAGGTATTTCTATAATTATTGGGAAACCACATTCCTTCTTTTATCCATCATACTAATAACAATATCACTATGAGTTTGTACGTACAACTTACAGGCTGTTCTCCAAGGTGTAATTTGTTATTCAACACTACCTTATTTGGATTGGTATAATAATTATAATAATGGATATATAAAAATAAATATAGAATGATGATGATTATAAATAATTAATATATCATCCTATTCTATATCATTTAACCATCAAAGACTGATAATGTCCCTCAGGTGTATGAACGACCTACTATCTCCACGATGTAGTGACATTCATTTTCCAAGTTAACCACTCAGAAATGATTATAAAAATTATATAATGAGGAAAAATAATAATTATGATATCAATATAAATCTAGATATTAATTAAATACATAATATTCATAACAAACAGGAAATTCATGACAAAACATGAATGGTAAAATGAATCCCTTAACCACAGAAGCAATGGTAATACTGAAACAATATTAACAATAAAATACAAGAGTATCATATATGAAATCATAAATATAGATATGGTCCCTGAATAATTTAATAACATTTTTTTAACCATTATACAGGATGTTAACGCACGCTCGACTAAAGAAATGTACAAGTTAAGGGGTAATTAACCAATCTCATTTTTATTTGAGATTATTTATGTATCAGAATTTACTAGTAAATATTTATGATCCATTACCATGTTTATTAAAAATAATTTCAGAATTAATGTCTTAATCAGTTTTTGTAAATCTATATTTTATTAAGCAATATTTATATATTTTTTAAACATTTATTCATCTAAATCATTCTCATTAATGTCCATGTTTTCAAAAATGGTTTTAGAAATTTATTTATATATTGATGAATGTTTGAAAATGTCAATTCCTTCAAAATATTTCAATGTGGTATTGGAAACATTGAATCAAAATTATCATTAAAATAAATTCTTTTTTTAATTTTGCAACTATTAATGTTCTCAAAGTAAAAAAGTGATATATCATTTAATAAGTTCTGATGATTTTATTATATTATTATTTCATCAATGCTAACACCCATTTTTAGATTTTTGGACTAATGGATGTTGTTTTCATTTGAAAAAAATCATCCATATTAAATTGAATAGTAAATGATATTTTGGCTATGGATATTCTATTTTTATACAACCCATAGCATATTTTTTAAGTGTGGAAATTTCGTATGCTAGTTTCAATACGAATGTGTGTGTTGTTTATGTTTTACCCCTTTTATAAGTGTAATGACTTGGACATTGTAATTTTTGGGTGGGGACCTCAATACCTCCTCAATGCATCAGTATGTATCATGAGAAAACTCTATTTGGTTTTGGATAATTTCAAGCACAATTATATATGGTGAATTGTCCGAAGCCTTGATAGTATGTTTAAGATGTCCAACATTATGGATTCCCTCTTTATAAATGTTTTTTTACGTGTGACTACTCAACTAGTAGAATATCCATTTGCATATGGTAATATTTATTATTTCTAGATTATGATAATGAATTTGTTTAAAAGACATGTATTATGATTATTCTCCTTGCCTTAAAAGGATATGATTATTTAGGATGACAACCTATAAATTGATTACCGTTACTGAGCGTATGAGATGACCCCTTTGTCATGTTTCATTTTTCCACAGGATACGAAATGTATATTATGATTGACATGGAAGTATAATGTAAGGGTTATGGGTATTTTCAAAGGAGATAATATGATTTTTTTCATTTAATGAATTGTATAGGAATTTTAATGTTTTTAATATATTTAACAATACTACTAAACTAATTGGCTGTTTTGGATTTGATTCATTGTAACCATGAAAATATATTCAAATAATTCTCAATCTCTATGATTCTGGGGTTGGGCCATTACATTCTTCCTCAAATTTAATTACAATATTTTAAAATAAAAACAATATTTAGTTAATTTTCATTTCGATAAATCAATGGCCACAGTAACCGATCACATATTTATGGTTTTGGGCTGATAAACGTTCTGTTGACCATGTTCTCATTCACTCTCCACCAAAATATTATATATTTATTTCCCTTCCATCTCATGTTTTTCAATTCTCATTATTGTTATCATATTCAGAATATATATTTTATGATCTCCTTCTTATTTCCTTTTCAATAAAATTAAGAGGATGCATTATTAACCCTATTTAAAATGTGGGTTTCCCAAAAAATAATTTTCAAGAATAAACATTTTATTTCTAAAGTTCAATATTAAAATTAAAGAAAAAAATTTATTTAAAAAATTTATTATCTAAACTAACAAGACATTAAAATATATCACTTTAAGATAAATTCAATTTCAATAATAGTATATATTATACATAAAAATGGACTTAAAATGAATAATCATTGTTATCTTGTTGCGATAATTATCAACTAGCCATAGGAATGACGGTATTGAATGATATTAAATAAATTTTGAAAATATTGTTATCACTTTTTGATTAAATTAATTAATTTTTTATAAAATAATTATAAACAAAAATTTACAACAGTTGATCACAAAGGACGTATTTGTCTAAAAAACTATTTTATGCATTAGGGAAATTTTTTCTTAATAAAATAAATTAACAAATTTTAGTGACCAGAATTAATTAAAAATATATTTAATATATTCAATAAATTATTTTTAAATACATCAATAAATTAAAACATTATTAAGATAATTATAGAACTAATTTTAAGAATAAATGTTAGATATTTTAAAAGGATGTTTTCCACATTTGCAGAATAGACCTACTTTAAATCTAAATTTTTTCAATTTTTATTGTTTCATTTGAAAATTTATTGTTCATTTTATAAAAATTATTATCATAATTATATTATGGTGGATTTTTGGTAATTTTTTATTATGTTTAATTTTTTAATGAGGAGGGGAAAATATTGGACTTTAATTAAAAAATTCATTTTTTCTTATTCATTTATATATTTTAATTAATTTTTATATTTAATTAAAATTATACTTTTTTTAATTTATACATCAATAAATTCCACTCAGATCATTGGAATCAATATCATTTTTAAACTATATATAAAAACATTTCAAACTTTTTATATTTTCACATTAAGACCCACTGTTTTCGTTATGTATGTGGAATTAATTTTCACTATAATCGTTAAATTATTCAAATGAAATTTGGTAAAATATATACCATATTTTTAATAATAATTTAAGAATTACATTTTATGGTAAATTTTATTTTTAACGGTAAGAATAAGTAAGCATCGTATAAATATTAATAACTCTGGTATGGGAAAAACAATTAAACATGTTAATGATAAAATGGTAATGGCTTAAAATACATAAAAGTTTCAATATTTTTTTCTGTTATTTATACAACATAATTATATTAAAAAACATTATTTTCAATAAAAATTCTATAATATTAATTCCATCTCAATGTGTATGGATTTAAATATAAAATAATCATTATATTAATCATATAATTTGACCATTCCTCAAGTATAAATACCAACCTTCACCACCACAATTCATCCAAAAATACATACGGCACCTCAAATATCATTAAGACCCTATAAGACTCCCTCATCCAACACCCATATTAATCTAGTATCCCAAAAGGTCATAATAAAACATCCTAAAAGGTCTCTCGAGGTGGTGATATTAAAGAGGTAATTTTCTCAAAACACATATCCCATATTAATTTTTTTCAATTATTATTATTCATTCATCAAGGAAAAATAATTAAATAATCATTTAGATACTATAATTTTATGTTTCATATTTAATAAATTTCACAAAACCCTTTTATTGCCTCCAATTATTTAGTGAAATGAAACTATTGTCCAAGTTATCCTGTCTAATCACCTTCGTTAATAATGATTATGTTCTTTTTCCACAACCACCTTAATATCTTTGAATAAAAATATTTTATGGGTAAATATTAATTCAATTTTAATATAATAACATGTTACAGGTTTTTCAATAAATATAAACTCGAAATTGTAAATAAAATGAAACTTGTTCATTGTATTCGAAAAACACACCAAAATAGATTAAACAGTTATCATTAACACTTTATCTAATGATTGATCCCCATGTATAAACAAAAAATAATATATAGGACCATTTTTATATATTTATTTTCATTATATACTATTCCATTTTTATTATAGAGTTATTATCCTTATTTATAATAAGATCCCTAATATTATACAAATGAGCTGATCATGAAACAATGAAATGAATGCACCCAAAACCATGAAAAAAATTAAATTACATTAAGGAATTGGTCATTATATAATTAAAAAAATATAATAAGGTGTTATAAATTTGAATATAGTTATATAAATATTAATTATATTATTAGAATAATAATACATTAAGATAAATAACTCTACACTAATTGTTAGTATGTGGTAATGATTTTATCATCTCACATTTACTTCTGTGAGATTTAGGAATCATTCAACAATTTTTTCAAATTTGTGTTGTATTTTACATTCCCATGATATATCATATCAGAAATATCATTATCTTCAGGAGATTAAAATGTTTTAATATTTTTTGGGATACTTTTATTTGAATTTTTTTATAATCAATAATTCATTATTGGAAGAATGGTTTGGACTTGTATGAAATGGGCTGGGGACTATTTAATGTAATCCCCTCAATGAATCATTAATCTCATGGGATGAATCAGTTAGAATATCATATTGGTTTATACTAAAAATTTGAATCTATCTTGAGAATGTTCATGATGTTAAATGTACCATTTACCAAGGAAAAATGGTGTCCATTAACTAAGAATATCCATTATTGGGAGTTCAATTTTTATTATCATTGTAAATAATTTATTTTTTAAGTTGAGATTATCAATGGATGAATTTCATTGTAATTTGATTTATTAAATTGAAGGCGTATAAAATTATCTAGGTTTCCATGTTCGTTATTCTTATTGATTCGTTATTTCTTTTGTTTAACATAACCCCGACTAAGCATTCATGCTCACTTGTATTTTGTTCCCCTTCCCACTTTTATGATGAAGTGGTATTTGAATAAGTTTTTAATGATACCTTTTATTAGATCTTTATCTATATTATGTATTATTTTTTTATATTTTTAAATGTTTATCTTGAATGATGTATAGTTTTCCAAATGTACTAAACTATTTGGTCATACATGATGCAATTCCTCATAATCATTCCAATGTAATAAATTAAGGCACTAACTTTATGTTACTGGGGTTGGGGTCATTATAATATCCTCTTCCATTTGAGTCCCCATGTTTGTATAATGAACACATAGAGGGAGTACATATATGATATATTAGAAAAAAACATACACTAGACATCATGTTTATGACTCATAAAGTTGAAATTAGTCTGAAGGGAAATGAAAATGTTCCTCAAACCAAATCATATTCTCTCACATGATTAGGATCCCCTAATAAAGGAAGTGTTTTTCCTAACAAATTTTTTACTATATAATTAATGAATGTATCTCCATTTTAAAATATATTTTTATTTCATCCTATGTAACATCTTCCTCCCATGGATCATTGTGATACAAAAAATATTATGGAAACACCATGCCTCACATTTGGTTGATTTCCCATGGTACCCAAAACATAGAACCATCTCATGTCAACCAATTTGTGATCTCATGATCTTATAGACAATTCTATATATAATGATCAATGACAATTCTACTGAACAAAACTATGTTATTACATAGAAAGGAAGGTAAGGCCCTCTTTCTTTCCTCATACTCCCCTATGAGATCAACCCTATGACATCAAGAAGATTAAAATATTGAACCTCCAATTCCAAAGAATAAAATAGGCAGTGAAAATGATACATTCATAAAAAAAAAATAGAATACCTATGCTCAATAGAAAATAATTTCTTATATTTTTTTTCATTAATTCATTTTTATCTTTAAAAAACCACATAGTTTAGTAACAATGAAAAAAAATTGATGTATTTCCTCACCTGGGTCTCTTCCAAGAATGCAGTATAACATAACATGGTTATCCAATAAGATCATTCCATAGACATTAGATCCTGTGGGGTGGGTTAAACCATATCCTAGTAGGTATCCCTTTTCTATTTCACATACTATGCTTTGCCGATACAATTTACCAACCAACAGATGTAGTCCTCACTATTCCTAAAACCAATATCTATCATATACCACATCCAAGACCAATGATATAAATTTATTATGAACCCAAACTATAATGGTACCATCCTAGGATATTAATGAAGGAACTGAGATAATGACCTTTGTGTCCTACTTCTAGTGGGACTCTGTTTGGTGAATAAAACCAATTGTAAAAAAAGTCACACTTATCGGTGGAATTACAATCAGTAAAAATGTATAATCAATGTTTAGGACATCGACCACTATAAATCCCCATAAAAAACTTAAATAGGTAGAAAAACATCACATGGTTCTTGAAAAAAATAGATGAATACAAATAAGTATAAAAGAAAATTTACAAATGAAAACCATATGGAAGAAATAAAAAACTCTCATGACCAGGGTTAATGATTCTAGCTTAGTCCCAAAAGTCCTAATGGAATACTAAAAAATTATATATGTATATACTATGATCATAAAATGTATACACTATAGGATCATACCCAAGGTATCCTATGAATATGTTGTTATTTTATAATAATTTAGGATTGAACAATACATATAACCAAGATGCACATAAAATTGTCTTCTATCTATTCTGAACCTCTCCATTGCATTAATGTAATTACGAACACCTCTATTTATACTCCCACATCTTTCTCAATTTTTTTTCCAGAGGCATCCTTATTTATATCAAACACATATATAATATATTATCCTTTTCTAGTATCATTAGACATCTATATAACAACCTCCTATAGAACCAAGGTTGTATGGTTTCAAAAACACGAATGGAATATTCCTTATGCCCGAATATTATCATTATTGACCACTACCACATAACATATTTTCATCATCACATGATATGTACAAAACTATCCATTATCATCATAAGAAATCTCTTTCCCCAACCACCCTCAGATCTACCTCAAAAAAATAGTAGTGAAGAGGGGGTATCCATCTACGCCTTTCACCACTATTCTAGATGATTATAAAAACACCAAAATCTGTAAAAGTGAGCATTTGTAAGGTAATCCAAACTGAGTGGGAAACAAATATAAAAATAACAAAAAATACGTTATTGGTTGATAAAACATGACACCCATCCTAGGGATTCACATCAAACTAAACTACTGCATCAATCAAAACCAATAATGTATCTGAAAAACTATTCCATCAATTTATTCTAACACAAATTTAACTCACCATAAAACAAGGAGATACATTATAATTCCCCAGACTTAAACCTTACTTAATGCTGAATTAAATGAATAATTCACATTGGGGATCTTTTCAGGTTTATAATTTTAGAAAATTAGATCATAAAACATGCATTACATCCAACATTTAAACAAAGTGGTTACAGTAAAAGATAGTGTTCATTTTTCCTTCAATGGAAACATATTTAAAATAAAACATGGATTATTTATTGATACTTACTTGACACTATCATCTGATCATGTACCATTCCCGTGACATGTGAAAAACATTTCAAAAACATGGGATGAGCATAAAAAGCTCAGTATGGTTTATAAAAAAATATAGAAAGGAAAATTGAGTACATATAAACATAATAATGACATCATAATTTTCCCATAAAACATAATAACATTAACATACATCATCAAATCATGAATAAATCATAGAAATCATAAGGCATAAATGTAACTTGAGGCATTCATAACATTCTTTCGTAGGGAGTAACCCTCTTGGTTACATTTGGAATACCCATCAAAATATATTCCCTAAATCTCTTCGGAGAAACTTTAACGTTTAACTCCATTGCATTACCCAATAAATTAGAGAGAGATATTGGGCTCACCCGCCCTTAGATTATCACGGAACCACTCATCTTCATAATAATTCCCAAGAACCATAACATAATCGTATCACATAAAAAATGCATAAAGGAAACATAACATTTCCACATTTCAATCAAAAGATATCAATACAACACATTAATAGAAAAAAATTATGAAAACCATTTTCAACACCAAAATAAAATAAAAGTAAATAATGGTTTTTATTTTTCATTCAAAAAAGTTATGGCTTGTAGAGGAAGCCGAAACTCAAATAATGGGCACGACGATGGAGAAGTCGTTGTCACCGCATATATAAGAAAAAAAAACATTCCCTTTTGTCATTTAGTAAACAATTCGTATAAAAAAGATTCCTTTTGAATAAATGTAAAATTCAATGCGTTTTATACACCGTATATAAGAAATTTGTGTATAAAAAAAATATTCCTCAATGAATGGAGATTGATATGAAGTCCCTTACCTCGTGTCTGACTTGACTCGATCGTTCTTTAAACTCCTGAATAATAAACGTGAGTTAATTTATACTTGCTTAAGAACCTTTTTCAAGTTCATTATTCCTTTTTATGTCCCTTATTACCATGCCATGAACATTATGTAATTATTTAAGTTGATAACGGTCATTTTAACGATCATTGGTACTTGAGTAAAAAATAAACTCTTTATAATTATAGGTTGTTCATGTATCCATTATATCCATAGTTATATTAATTATGTAGATATCATATATATCATATATATCCATTATATATATTCATTTATAATATTACATAACATTTAGAGGAATGAAATGAAATGCACCATTCATAGAGACGGTAAGCCGTACGTACGCATGATCGCTACTTCCATTTCTATTTCATATTTAATGGAATTAAAACAAAATTATACATAATAGTATTATAATTCCATTATGTTATCATGTATAATATAATTATATATATCCTTTATATGTACCACATATGGTATTAATGAATCAAATTACTTTGAGGGGGCGGTAGTCCGCACTTCTGAAAATGAAGTTATCATGTTTACCCATATTGGAACCATAAAGGTATGCCATAAATGAAAAATACAGAAGCTTAAGGAAAACATAAAAATTTAATAAATCATATATAAATATAGTGAAATCTTAATGGCCACCATTGAAGTTGGTAAAATAATATTGAACAATCATCGTTTCGTGAGGCAGAAATTCACCATCCATAGAAACAGTATGTTTTTAACCATTAGATGTAGGTGTGTGTACATGTAGCTCGAATCATTCTTAAAAAAACATCCTAGTATATTTAAGATAATTTATTTGTTAAAAAAGAAATTAATAAATAGAGTTTAGGGGGTTGTAGAATCAAAATAATACAAAAGAACACAAGTAAAGACATTACCTCAAAATTGGTTAACTCTTTTTGATTTGAGCTCAAATCATCCTTGGGAAGACATCTCCCAATGTGAGGCTTCTAGGAGTAATAAAGGGATGTGTAGAGACAAAATGGGTCAGTTTTGGCCAAGCCAAAGGCTTTAGAGGTGTGGTTAAGGAAGTAGATGTGGGGGCCTTTTATAAGAGGAGAGGATGGGCACTCTTGGAATGTAATAAAAGGATACTTTATTATAAAATTATTTTTTGGATTTTAAAGGTCCCAAAATTATATGTTTCGAGGATAAGGTGATAGGAGTTCGAAATCGACCCATCCAATAGGTTTTCAAGAAGTGTAGGTCCTAGATTTTACAATATATTTCCATTTTATTTAAATCGTTAAATAATGAGGTAATCACTGCATCATCATGGTGTCAAAAATAATTTAATTTATTTAATGTCCAAAAATTATAAAAAAACAACTATGATGTTGGAAATCGTTTTAGCTTTCCAATGACTATTTATTGTAAAAAATATGAATTTTATAACCCCATTTAATAATTGTTTTAGTAAAACAATACATGTTTTTGTCATTTTTACTTTTACTTTAAATAAAAGGCATTAATGTCATTATCTTACCCAAGTGGCTTCATGGGATCCCAAAAATATACCCATGGGTTTTCTTGGTCGGCCATGACACATCCAATATGGGTATGACATGAGTCAAGTTCATTTAATATTATTAAAACCTTATTTTTACCTTAAATTACACTAATTACCTCTAATTGCGATTAAAAACTAAAAAGTTACTATTCAGCAAAAAATTATTTAATCCCATTGAACAATATTTTACTTCATATTTACAACCTTGTCTGTCAGATTTTTTAAATTCAAAACACAGAGGTGGTAAATTTTCATTTAAATGAAAAATCAGTTTTTTTAAATACCACTTAGTGGTTTCACTATTCATCAAAAATTGACGTTTTTCAGAAAAATAACAAAACTTCACCCTAAGCTATATTTGATATTACAAATTCCAAAATGATGTCTATTTTACCAAATTAATAACATAGGAGTTGCATTAATTAATTGTATAATTAAATCCTGCTGTCAAATCAAATAGCATGTTTTTAAGAAACAATACCTATCAAAAGATTGACAATGGTTTATGTCCAATCTCAAAGTGATATTAATTACAATGACCAAAAATGGATTAAATGGTAAAAATATATTCTAATTTCAATTTAAAAACAATTAAAAAGATAATATAACAATATAAATAAATTAGATCAAAAATATGTTTTGAATTAAAAAACAACACTTTTCAATATTCATTAAAAAAATGAACATTATCAGAAAAACACGAGAAATTTATCCAAAGTAAATTTCAATGTCCCAATCATAAAGATTAAGTTTATTTTGAAATATATAGCTTTTAAAATTGTAAAAAGATAGATTTAAAAATGGTTTTCCATCAACTGGTGGTAAACCAGTCTTTTAAAAATATTAGAGTATTTCATGCTTAAGGTTGGATTTATTCTCATTTTAAGCCTCTAAAACACTATCTAATTCCTAAATAGACATAGATAACTATATATATTAATCATTACTTACTTGGGATGTTACATACTTCCCCCATTTAGAAAATTGCATCCTCACAATTTGTTTACATATTGAATAAGTGGGGGTATTTATCCCTCATTGCATTTTCAGATTTACATGTTGCCTCATCACTCATGTGGTTATTCCACAAAACCATTACTTGATGAATCACCTTATTCTGTAACACATGCTCCCTGAAATCAAGACTCTGAACTGGTTGTTCCTCAAAAGATGGATTCTCTTCCAACTGTACTACCTCTGGACTCAAAACATGAGATGGATCTGGCATATACATCCTCAACATTGAAACATTGAAAAAATTATGTACCTGAGATAAATTCAGAGGTTAAGCCACTTGGTATGAAACTGATCCAACTCTCTCTAGAATTTCATATGGTCTAATTAACCTTGGACTCAGCTTTCCTTTCATACCAAATCTCATCACACATTTTCATGGGGAAACCTTGAGGAAGACATGATCACCTACCTCAAAAGAGAGATCCTTCCTCCTGTTGTGTGCATAACTCTTCTGCCTGCTTTGAGCCGTTCTCATGTGTCTCTGTATCATCTGAACTTTTTCTGCCAACTCTTCTTCCATTTCCAGTCCCATTAATTTCTATTCACCAACTTCATCCCAGAAATATAGAGTTCAACACCGCTTCTAATATAACGCCTCAAATGCTGCCATCTGTATACTGGAATGAAAACGTTATTATATGAAAATTCAACCAAAGAAAGATGTTGGTCCCAACTTCCTTGATAATTCATTGTACTAGAATGTAGAATATCTTCAAAAGTCTGAATTGTTCATTCTGATTTCCCATATGATTGAGGATGAAAAGTTGTACTAAAATTTAATTCAGTACCCAACGACTCATGAAGGCCTTTCCAAAAGTTAGAAGTATTCCTGGGATCACGATCAGATACAATGGAGAGGGGAACTCCATGTAACCTGACTATCTCTTTAAGATACAAATTATAATGTTTATCTAGGGAAAAATTATCTTGTATATCAAGGAAATGTGCATATTTAGTCAAGAAATCAACAATAACCCAGATTGCATTATTACCTCAAGGTGTCTTCGGCAATCCCACAATGAAGTCCATGGTTATATTTTTCCATTTCCACTCTAGCACTGGTAAAGGTTGAATCATACCTTTCAGTAACTGCCTCTATGCTTTAACATACTGGAAAGTCAAACACTTCACAGTAAAATTAGTAATATCCCTTTTCATTCCGTCCCACCAGTAATACTCCTGAAGATCTCTATACATCTTAGTACTTCTTGGATGAACTGAACATGGGGAACTATGAGATTCACATAAAAACTCTTTCTTCACCTGTGAATCATAAGTCACACACAATCTCCTCCCAAACCTCAAAACACAATCATTATCAAAGTTGAATTCAGGCAACATACCCTTCTGTACCAACTCTACCTTTTTCTGCAACTCACTGTCTTGCTTTTGTGCTTGCTTGATTATGTATGATAGAGATGATTTCACTGATACCTGAAACAAAACATAAGGACATCCGGCACCAACAAATTTTATTCCAATGTTCATCAAATACTTAACCAAAGGATCACGTATCAAACTCAACATTGTTAATGAAGCATTACTTTTTCGTCTCAAAGCATCAGCCACTTTATTTTCTTTTCTCGGACGGTAATGAATTGTACAATTATAATCCTTGATTAATTCTAGCCATCTCCTCTACCTCATGTTCAATTCTTTTAGAGTGAATACATACTTTAAACTTTTATGATAGGTATATATTTCACACTTTACTCCATAAAAATGATGTCTCCAAAATTTTAAAGTGTAAACAACAGTAGCTAATTCCAAATCATGTGTAGCGTAATTTAACTCATGATTTTTCAACTGACTTGAAGCATAAGATATTACCTGATCATTCTGCATTATGACACAACCATGTACTTTCAATGAAGCATCACTGTAGATGACAAACTCACCATTCCGGGAAGGTAGTTCCAAAACTAGATCATTCACCAATCTTCTTGGTAATTCCTAAAAATAATCATCACATTATTTTGTCTATATAAACTTAACACCCTTCCAAGTTAGCTTAGTTATTGGACTAGATTACTGTGAAAAAATTTCTAACAAACCTTCGGTAATAGCCTGCCAAACCAAGGAAGCTACGAATCTCAGTTACATTTGTGGGTCTTGGGCATTCTTTAACAACTTTTGTTTTAGCAGGATCTATAGTTATTCCATATTTAGAAACAATATGACCAAGGAAATAAATTTGTTGTAACCAAAACTCACACTTTCTGAATTTTCCATAAAGTTAAATTTCTTTAATGGTTTGCAAGACAACACTAATATGACTTTCATGATCCTCTTTGCTTTTATAAAACAGCAAAATATCATCAATAAAAACAAACCACATTTTTCACCTGAGTCAACTGAGCCATCACCTCAACAAACTATTTAGTTCTGATTCTGACCATATCAGGATATAGATTTGAATGGTCATTTACCTCTGTATGCCTTCCAAAAAAATCTATCATGTTTCCTCTATGAAAAACCATTCTCAACATAGAAAAACCTTAGATGAAGCAACATGGTAATCTTAAAATTCTATATCATTTCAATTTGAAAATAAAAAAAAAATATATTTGGATAATCATTTAATAGAATTATAACTCCTAAAGTTATCTAAACCGAACTTTGATACCAACTATAAGGCCCTAGCCTTAAGCCTTACCTAATTCTGAATTAAATGAATAATTCGCATTGGGGATCTTTTCAGGTTTAGAGTTTTATAGAATTAGATCCTAAAACATGCATTACATCCCACATTTTAACAAAGTGGTTACAATAAAAGATAGTATTCAGATTTACCATCAACAGAAACATATTTAAAATAAAACATGGATTCTTTCTTGACACTTCCTTGACATTATCATCATATCATGTACCATTCCCTTGACCTATTAAAAACATTTCAAAAACATGGGATGAGCATAAAAAGATCAGTAAGGGTTATAAAAAATATGGAAAGGAAACATGTGTACATATATACATAATAATGAAATCATAATTTTCCCATAAAACATAAGCACATTAACATAACTCATCAAATCATGAATAAATCATATAAATCATAAGACATAAAGGTAACTTAAGGCATTCATAACATTCTTACGTATGGAGTAACCCTATTGGTTATGTTTGGAATACCCATCACTGTATATTCCCTAAATCTCTTCAGAGAAAGATTAATGTTTAACTCCTTCTCGTTAACCAATGCATTGGAGAGCTATATCGAGCTCACTCGCCCTTAGTTTATCACAGAACCACCCGTCTTCATAACAGTTCCCATGAACCAAAACAAAATCGTATCACATAAAATATGCATAAAGGAAAAATAACATTTAAACTTTTCAATCACAAGCTATCAATACAACACATTGATATAAAAACATTATGAAAACCATTTTCAACACCAAAATATAAGAAAAGTAAAACATGGTATTTATTTTTCATTCAAAAATAGTTATGGCTTGTAGAGGAATCTGAAACTCAAATAATGGTCACGGCGGCAGAGAAGTCGTTGTCGCCGCATATGTACAACAAAAAACATTCCCTTTTTTCGTTTAGTAAATGCTTTATATAAAAAAGATTCATTTTGAATAAACGTAAAAGTCTAAGGGGTTTATACACCGTATAGAAGAAATTTGTGTATAACACAGAATATGCCTCAATGAATGGAGATTGAGACGAAGTCCCTTACCTTGTGTCCGACTTGACTCGATCGTTCTTTAACCTCCGGAATAATAAACATGAGTTAATTTCTAATTTCTTAAGAACCTTTTTCAAGTTCATTATTCGTTTTTATACCACTTATTACCATGCCATTAACACTACTTAGTTATTTTAGTTAATAATGGTCATTTTAACGATCAATGGTACTTTAGTCAAAAATAAACTCTTTATAATTATAGGTTGTTCATGTATCAATTATATCCAGAGTTATATTCATTATGTAGATATCATATATATCATATATATCCATTATATACATGAATGTATAATATTACATAACATTTAGAGGTAAGAAATGAAGTGCACCATTCATGGAGACGGTAAGCCGTACGTATGCATGAACGCTACTTCCATTTCTATTTCATTTTTAATGGAATTAAAACCTAATTATACATAAGATTATTATAATTCAAGTTTGGTATCATATATAATATCATTAAATATATCCTTTATACGTATCACTTAGGGTATTAACGAATCAAATCTCATTGTGGTGGCGGTAGTCCGCACTTCCTAAAATGAAGATATCGTGTTTACCCACAATGGAACCCATAAATGTATGCCATCAAGGAAAAATACAGAAGAACAAGGAAAACATAAACATATTATATATCATATATAAATATAGTCACATCTTAATGTCCACCTTTGAATGTGTTAAAAGAATATTGAACAATCATCGTTTCGTGAGGCAGAAATTCAACATCCACAGAAACAGTATGTTCTTTAACCATTAGATGTAGGTGTGTGTAAGTGTACCTCGATTACTTATTTTAAAAAATTCCTAGTATATTGTAGATATTGGATTTGATACAAATGAAATGAATAAAAATAGTTTAGGGGGTTGGGGAAGCAAAATAAAACAAAAAAACACAAGTGAAGACATTACCTTAAAATCGGGTAACTATTTTTCATTTTAGATCAAAGGCTTCCTTGGGAAGACTTATGCCCAATGTAAGGATTTTAGGAGTTAGAGAGGGATGCAGAGAGACAAAATTGGCAGGGTTTGTCAGAGATAATGGCTTTAGAGGTGTTGGTAAGGAGGTAGAGGTGGGGACCTTTTATAAGAGGAGAGGAAGGGCACTCTTGGAATGTTATAAAAGGTTACTTTATTATAAAATGATTTTCGGATTTTGAAGGTTCCATAATTATATATATCGAGGATAAGGTGATAAGAGTCCGAAATACACCCATCCAATAGGTTTTTGACATGTTTTGATACTTGATTTTACATTATCTTTTAATTTTATTTAAATCGTTAAATAATGATGTAATCACTGCATCATTATGGGGTCATAAATAATTTAATTTATTTAATGTCTAAAAATTATAAAAAAATACTATGATGTAGGAAATATTTTTAGATTTCCAATGACTATATATAGTCAAAAATATGACTTTTATAACCCCATGTAAAAATTGTTTTAGTAAAAAAATACATGTTTGTGTCATTTTTACTTTTACTTTAAATAAAAGGAATTAATGTCATTATCTTACCCAAGTGGCACCATGGGGTCCCAGAAATCGACCCATGGGTTTTCTTGGTCGGCCATGACACATCCAATAAGGGTAGGACATGTATCATGGTCATTTCATATTATTAGAAAATTATTTTTACCTTAAATAACACTAATTACCTCTAATCGCGATTAAAAACATAAAAGTTACTATTCACAAAAAAATTAATTTAATCCCATTGAACCACATTTTACATTATAATTTCAACCATGTATGTCAGATTTGTGAAATTCAAAAAAAAGAGGTGGTAAAATTTCATTTAAACAAAAAATCAGTTTTTTAAGTACCACTTAGTGGTTTCACTATTCATCCAAAAATTGAAGTTTTTCAGAAAAATCCCAAAACTTCACCCCAAGCTATATTTGATATTCCGAATTCAAAAATGATGTATATTTTACCAAATTAATAACACATTAGTTTCATTAAATAATTTTATAATGAAATCCAACTATCAAATCAAATAGCGTGTTTTTAAGAAACAACACCAATCAAAAGATTTACACTCGTTTATGTCCAATCTCAAAGTGATATTAATTCCAATGATAACCATTGGATTAAATGGTAAAAATATATTCTAATTTCACTTTAAAACCAATTAAAAAGATAATCTATCTATATAAATAAATTATATTAAACATAGGTTTTGAATTAAAATACAACACTTTTCACTATTCTTTAAAAAAATTAACATTATCAGAAAAATACGAGAAACTTATCCAAAGTAAATTTCAATGTCCCAATCATAAAGAATACGTTTATTTATATCTTATAAAATTTTCAAAATATATATTTAAAAATGGTTCACCTTCAAAAAGGTGGTTAAAAAATCTTTTAAAACTATTAGAGTATTTCATGCTTAAGGTTGGATTTATTCTCATTTTAAGCCTCTAAAACACAATCTAATTCATAAATAGACATAGATAACTAAATATATTATTCATTAGTTACTTGGTATGTTACATACATAACACAAATTTCATCACCTCTTTTATTGTATACTTATTTCAATATTTACTTGTTATTTAAAAACATACACTAATTAATCCATTCATTTCATATTTGTTAAATACCACTCAAAACATAAATTATGATTTAATATTATCATGATAATTTTATTAATTTTATATTGAAAAAATATATGAATCATAACATAATACCTCATGAACAACACAACAAATATCATCACTTCTCAAGAAAATCAATCACATTAATTAAACCATTTCACTTCAAAAGCCACACATTACTAACATTCAACATCATCCTACATAACATCCATTGAAAACCAACCATAAGATTTATTTCCAACAAATTTTACACATGAACAAAGTCAGAACAATTAATATCATGAAATTTGAAAGAAGACAATGTCTAATAGCATAAAAGATATAAATCAAAGTTCCTAAACAAACTACATAATATTTCTATTTAATTATGATCATTATAAAATATTTTTTTAATTGGAGGGGATAAATCTGGTAAAATAAATTATGAAATATATATAAAGATTTTGATAAAAAAAATTATTCATTGATTCATAAGAAATAGTAACAAAAATTTTAGTAAAGTAATTATATTATTCAACTATATATTTTGTATAAAAATTTGTTTCTATATTTTTTTGTGGGTGGATAATGTAATATAATAATATTAATTTTTGGAATAAATTTTTGATAAATGGATATAAATTTTTATTCATCATACGAAATTTATAACTATGTGAAATCATTGATTTTTTTTGAAAAGTTTGATTTTTCAGTCAATAGTGAGTACTAGAGAATTTTGTGAAACTATATTTTCATAATCCTTAAAAAGTTTCATTATGACCTTAATTTTTTTTCAAGGTAATAAATTTTTTAATTATGAAATATATCATCAAAATCATTTAAATAATCATTAAACCCAATTTTGTTTTAAGTAAAATATTGGTCATAAAAACGCATTTTTAAGAAAACATACATTCGTTCTATTTTATGAATTTATAGTAAAAGTAACTTCCCAAAATCTAAAAATTAAATCTTCAAAAATAGAATCTATATCATTAAATAAGGGGATAATTTTGGAAAATAGGTCCCTTTTATTTTTTGAATCTATGAATACTATGTTTAGTAATTTGTATTTCCACATTAAATGGTAAATTGAGTAATTATGATTAAAAATAAAATTATGTTGACAAATAAATGATGCTAAAAATTACCTTAATTTTGTAATATGATATTATCATGTCCCAAATCATCCAAAATTATAATATATTCTCTTTTTTTTCAATTTATCCATGATTGTGGTCATTTTTCTCATTTTATATAAAAAAATTAAATAATAACATTCTTTATGTTTTATGAATTATTTTTTTTGAAATAGGTAAAATCATAAGTTATGTTTGATTGTAAATATTAATTATATATTTATATATATATATATATTATTTTCATCAACATAATTTATTTCTATTTTTAGTTATTGAAAAATTACATTAAATGGTTGTGAAACACTGATACTATTCCTATGTAAGTAGAATAAAATTTTCGTAAAATAATTCATAAAACCTTAATAATAATATAACTTTAGTGTGTAATTGTGCACAAAAAAATTTCATAACAATTGTACATGTTATATTTTTTGGATTATTTTTTTAAATTAATATTTTATCATGTGTTTTTTTATAGTCAAGGTAAATGAATAAATATAAAATTGTCAATAATGATATTTTATAATAAATATGTTTTATTATTTAAAATTAAATAAAATGTAATCTCAATATAAATTAATGGGATATGGATCATTAAATACACCATCGCACATATATGTGATGTTTTTCTTTTTATAGTAAATAAATTTACCCCTTGAGTGTAAGAAAATCATTATCCTTGTAATTAACTAAAGATTTATTGACATGGTAAAAAAATATAAAGATAAAAATGTGATCTAGAGTTGAAAATTTTTTATTATGTGATATAGTTATATTTAATTATATTAATAACCTTTATTCCTATCAATTTGGATCCATTATGAAAATAAAATTAATTTATATTAATTAAATTTTTTAGAAATCCCAATAGAACCACTCTCGTATCCTATAAGTGGTAACTTTCTATTCTCATTTATTGACATGAAAAATCCAATAATATCAGAAAATACCGAAAAATAACATAATAAAATGACATAGAAAGTTATATAAGCCATATTTTTAGAATAATACCAATGTGAGTTGTCTTAAGATGTAAAATAAATGAGGTTTTCCCATGAATATGTATAGTTTCTAACATATAATTTATTACCTTTTATTCTATCTCATTATATTATTACTTATACATAATGAGATAACATAATAATTAAGTAATACATATTGATATTTTATTATTTTAATGACACAACATATATCCATATTATCATCTGTAAAATTAAAAACAAACTTTCAATCATGAGTCTGGTATATTACCTTCCTGTTAACCGATGTTAAATATTTTCAATAAAATCATATCAAAACTATATATATTTATGGAAGAAGTATTTATTTTTTTACGTTAATAACATATTAATTATTCAAAAAATATTATATATCAACTGATTTATTACCTTTCCATTCCCTTAAAGAAGACATTCTCATTTGTGTATATGTGTGGACTATGAGCTCTATGAAGTGATGTTACTCATATTTTATCACCACATCACATGTATGATATATATAATAATGTGTAATGTAATTATATAATATTTACGATATTATGATTATTATTTAATGAAATAATAATATGTATTTTCTTTGCAAAATGGTCATTGAAAAATGGGAATGTTACCAATGTGTATGTATGATTTATCTTCTCCATCATTGTAACAAAAATAATTTCCCATAACATCAATCAAAATTTGTTTTTATTTTATAATTGATCTTTAAAATGATAACTTTTTCATAATATTACTTATATTTGATGGAATAATTAACTCTTTTACCACAATCTACACAGTGAATGTGCTTAGAATATATGGACCAAACATTTTCAAAGTATTTGATGTGGATGAACTGATTTACAAATTAAATCTGCAATTAAAATAAATGAAATAAATCTTTAAAGGATAAATTATTAAAACTAGATAATTTTATTAAAAAATAAAATTATTTAAATGTGTTTATTATATAGGAGTTAAATTGTGTACATGAAAACTTTGGAATCAATGTAAGAGATTTTTTCTCAAATTCACTATAATTCATGATTATTTTTTTTCATGAACATAATTTAATATACATGATGTACATACATAATGTTTTAAATTTTATATCATGAAGAATTAATTATTATTGGTAACATTACTTGAATGTGGAATTATTTATTCCATGGGTATTTTATTTGAATGTCACCAAGTCGTACAGAATTTCATAAATCAATTCCCCTACATTGTGTAATAAATCTATGTAATTGAATTTGTTATTCGATGATAACATGTGAATTAATATATAAATTATTTTATTATAAATATAATGTTTCTTGGGGATTTAAATTATTTACACATAATATATCAATTTATTTCTTCTCAATTCACTGATATGATCGTTGTAAGGGTTCTTCATCATACATTACCCTTTCTTTTGACATCAGCTTGTGATATTAACCAATATTATTTTATGAGGTGTATATACTATGAAATTAACATCATATACCATGAATATATTTATTTCCATGTTATTTAACATTTCATATTATTTTATTCAACCATTTGGTATATCATTGAAAATTTAGTAAAGTGGAAAAGGATTCATATTATAATCTCCTTTATTTTTGGGTTGTTTATTTTAAGATTACTTTGAGGTGAATCATATGTTATTATTTTATTAAACCATATATTATTTAATATCCCTTTTTATTAATTTTTTACACTTTTATCTTCTAATTAATTCCTTATAAATGTGATAAACCCCATGAAAGTCAATTAAAAATTATATTGATCATATATATCTAATTAGATCACGAATGTTTCACTTAAATACCAATTTTTTTTTAAAATTCTTAAAAAATTTATTTTATAAAGATAATTTATTTCATAACTATATTTTTCATGTTGTTTTACATTATTTCAAATTATTTTAAATAGGAAATTTACTATGGTTTAACAAATGGGCCAATTTTTACTCCCTCTAAAAAATGTTTGAAAAGAATGTTTATTTTTAACATTTGAATCATGTATGGATTTTCATGAAATGATGAAAATATTTTTCCTTTTATATTAATTTATATGTTTCCATGTTTTTTTACAAACTAATTATTCTAACTACTTTTTATGAATTTTATTTTACAAGTGTTTTTCAATGTGAAAAGTGTATTTTCATATAGAACATTTTTATTGATATTTTAATGGTATTTATATTCATATATTCCAAAAACCCATAATTTTATATAATATATAATTTGTATATTCTGAAATGATACCATCTATATTACCATTATGTTTGGATTATTGTTGAATCATATAGTTTTTCATGGAACTCCTTTCATTTCTATATGTTTATCACATTATGAAAGGAATAATGGTCATTTCGTTGATTTTTATGATTAAATGACTTTCCTATGTACATTATTAATTTTATGATTCATGGAAATTATTTATGATAAAATAAGAGACAAATATATCTCATAGGAATCCTGATCCTCATTTTAACTATTCAATGAATTGGGTTACATTAACATTTTAATGATGACTATAAGGGTTATTCCAAGTGTAATCGTGATGGTTATTTCAATTTTAACTATAATAGTTAATCCTAGTGTAATATCATTGTTTAATATATATATACATTATTTATATTCATTATGTTTTATTTATAATGAAATTATGAGTCATGTTACCAACATGTTATATCTTTGTTAGCTAGGTGTTTTCAAAGATTCCTTTGATCAATATTGGTGTCACATGATGAATGATTACATACACCAATGACTCATTTAGTTGTTAAATAATTATTCCATGCTTTATGATTGATGATATAGGTATTAATGGGTATAAAAACCCTTAATTAATAATGTATGGGAAATTCATCATACAAATATGATCATTTTACTATCACAAATGAAATTCAATTTTTTTTTCTTAGGCCATCCTTTAATGTGATTTTGGATGATCCTTAATATGTTTCATATTACCTAGGTTATAAATAATAATATTAAATAATTTTATAGTATAAATGTTTAAATTTATAAATTTGTTTTGTATATTCTATGAACATTTTTTGGAATTGGAAAAGACATGGTTAGTGGAATAAATACTCTATTGATGTCAGTTGTATTATATATGTAAGAGTATTTCCTATTTCCCTAAAATTGAAATCCTTAATTGTACTTGTATATATAAGTGATCCCAATTTTCTTCTATTATTTATTAATTTATACATATAAAAAATTGGGTCACATATATTTATATCAAATCCATAAATATAATTATTATGTTTATAAGAAAGGATATAGTATAGTGTGTATTAGAGCTCATATCGTTGGTATTATAAAAGGGTTTAGAAAACTTTGGAGATTACAATTCCTAAATGGGAAGTTACTTTATGAGTTATAGAAAACATATTTGGTATACAAGGTAAATTATTATCATATTTTCATTAACTTAGACACCCCATTAAGGTTTTATAGGAAATAATGTGAAGGTTACTAATTATATTTTGGGAGCTGATTTATTTGGATTAGTTATATGTTAAAATTAGAGTTAATATGTATAAGAGTACATGAAGAATTATTTTATTCAATGATATGTACTATTAATGTGAAATTATGGGTATTATGGTCATTAATGGAAAGGATTATTATTTTTAGATTATATTATTAGGGTATATACCATTTTGGAAGTGTTACATAGGGAAGGAAACATGTTATATAATGATAACTATTAAATTTATATTATTATAATATGCTATAAAAGATTTAAATTTTTATGTTTCAATAATATTTAGGTATATTTTGATGAATATTAAGGATATTTATTAATGGAATGATTTTTATATCTTTGGGTATTAATAATGAAATAATCAGATTAATATTGTTTTTATGTATATGAATGGTTACTCACTGTGGGATTTATCATATATTTTTCTAATTATTTCGGTTTTTTTAATTATTATTGCCCTTTTATGGATAATATGATATGTTTTATATTGATTTTAGTTCTTCAATTATATATATTTAATCATAAATAATCTATGTTTGAAAAAAATATGTTATTTAAATCAAAACTGATTTAAGGAATAAATTACTCTTGTATTATAAGTATATTTACATATGGTATTCATATTTATGAAAAATTAATTCCTCAAATCATGAAAATGGTCTATAAATAATATTTTTATCCTAATAACTTTATTAATAATGAATCAATGGTCTCTTAACCAATCGTAAATTTATAATGTAATTGTTGTTGAATTTATCTATGCGGTGTTCTATGTCACTGTCTATCATTCCATTGGGGTTGGTTTTCCATTAATATTAAATATTTTCACTTGTAGCTACAATTATAATATTTTGAAACATATAATGATTTATTTCATAAAACATTTGTACTTCCCATTCCCTTTTTTTAAGATAAGGTTTTATTAAAACATTTTATATTGTCAAATTTCAGGAAAAATGTTTTAAATTATTAAACATTTAATTAATGAGTTTGATTAAAAATCGAGAGAAAAAAATTTATTAATGGGATGAATAATTTAATATCGTTATATTTTAAAAAAGACTATGTTTGATAAAATATATGACATGCAACACTGATCGAAAACGAACTATGATGTATTAATGTTGAAATATGACTCTTATAACCTAGCCATTAAATTTTAATGTATCAACAGCATTAAAATATTTATGAAATATAAATAAATTTTATCATAACTATAAATATATTTATATATTCTTATTAAATAGATAATTAATTAAGAGTAAATATATTTTTTTCATCAAATATATGTTTTCATCAAAAAAGGTTCTCTATAATTTTTCTCTAAGTGGACTGTAAAATAAAATAAAGAAATATTTTAAATTATATTTTAAAGAAATATTATCATATTTCAATTCTGTATTTAATATAATATTTCATTGAAATTAATTTAATTTTGTGAAAAGAATGATTTTATGGCGAATAGTAAAAATTCAAATTTTGCAAAAACTATAATATTATTTTAATTAAAAAGTATCATTATGATTTTAATCTTATATCAATGTAATGTAAATAAAATTTAATTATATATAATCTAATTAAATTCATTTTAATCATTATTGTATGTAACTTTTTAAAATTACATTTGGTGCATAAAACCAATTTTTTAAAAATGTAATTTTTGTAGTGTTTTATGCATTTATATTAAAAGAAATTTATACAACTAATAGAAATTTAATTTAAAAAATATCTTCCATATTTAGATAAAATGGTTCAATATTTCATACATATTTTAAAATTAAATTAATTAATTATTTATAACAAAGTAATGTGTAACTTTGGTAACTATGGTTTCAAATTGAATGATAAGGCAATAAAATGACCCTAAAAATTGCGTTATTTATTTTTTATTTTTATATATAATCAATAATCATCTAAAATATTAATATACATTATTTTTTTTCATTTTTCCTAGATTTTGGCCCTAGGTATAATTATATATAATGAAAAATAAAATATGTCATTATATCTATTTTATTAAATCTATATTATTGAAATGCGGATAAATATAGGATTTGTTAGGTTATACACATTTATTTTAATGATACATTAATTATTAATCATGGTAACTTTTTTATAATTTTTAGTGATAAAATAAATAAACAAAATTCTTATGCGACACAAACACAGTGCTTATGCAAGTAGATAAAAATAATAATAAAATGATTTTAGAAAATATAGAAATTTTATTTTTTTAATTGAGTTTTTGGTTCTATGATTATATATTTATATATTAAATATTATTGATTTTTAACACATTTTATTGCAAATAAATAGTTTTCTTATAATTTTTCGAAGTCTAAGTAAATAAATAGTTCAAAAAACTGAACTATTGATATTTTAGAATAAAAAATAATATATTTAATGATTTAAATTTACTAATAATATTATATGAATCAAATTTAATGATATGTGGTTCTTGAAATAATCCATTGTTCATTTATGGTCCATTTTTCCATTATATAAATTCAATTAACCCATTAAATGTAAAACACATTGAGATCATTGTACTTTTTAAAAGGGTTAACAAAGAGTTAAAACTAAAATAGAATGGTAAAAATTTTATCCATAATTTTTGAAAAAATTATTTTCTAAGATTATATAGTCTAATAGTCATATTTTCTTGTAATAATATCAATTTTCAATTATTTGGACATCAAAATTAATTTATATTAATCGAATATATTACTGAATTCCAACAAGGTGCCTCCCTATCTTATAAAACGTAACCACTTCTTCTCAATTCATAACACTCCTAAATTATTATGGATTACAAAATACTGGACCAATTACCTTACTATATTGTTTATAAATATTCTAGAGGCCTAACTTTCAGCATAATATCAACTTTATAGGTTATATAGTGTAATGAAAAGAATTTTTTCTGAAGATGAGGTATAGTTCATAACCGAGTTTTTCGACATCATTTATTCTTCACATCAATAAAGTATTACAAATAAATTATGATATAATATCATTATTATATCCTATATACATAAATATTAATATAATAATTTATAAACCTACATCCTTCTCATCTTAAATCAAATAAAAAATCAAATTTTTGATTATGTGAACGTTTCACAACGACCTCACAAACCAATGTTATTCATTTCCCATCACTATCACTCAAGACTCATTATAATTATGGGATTTATTTTAATAAATTATATTAATATAATATTTTCCATTTTTAAAATTTATTATATCAATTAATTTAATACCATTACATTCACTGAAAAATTATATCAATGTGCCTACATACATGTTGACCTCCGCCTTCATTAAATAATTTGATTTTTCCCATCACCACCTCACATGGATTATATATATAAGTGAGTCTATTGAAATAATTTAATATTTTTTATTTTATGATAATTCAATTAAGATAATACAATACTTACCCTATTTCGGTAATGATCTCAGAAAAACTGAAACGTTACCCAGGTGTACATACGACCGATCATCCCCACAATTATAACGTAGTTCATTTTTCATAACCAACATCCATCTTTTTATATAAAATATTAATTTATTTATAAAAATTATATTTCCTTCATGATTATTATTCTGGAGATGATGTCACTATGATCCACTTTACCATGTTCAACACAATGATGTTGTTTTGAATTTAAAGACTGGGCATTTTCAAATAACCTGGCATAGATTTAATTAATTAAGGAATTAAATATGTAAATAATATAAGTGAAATAAATTATTTAATAATAAATGATTAACACTTTAATAATTTTTAAATTAATAAAAAAAATTATATAATATTTAATTTATAGGATTTAAAGGACATACACAAAAAAAATTCACCAAAAGTAATATATTTCTTATAAATTGTACATTCATTAAAGAATAATGTAATATTATGTTACTAATTTATTTTTTATGGTCAATTTATTTCTCATTTTACATGTTATATCCTTAATAAAAAATAAATAATTTTATTTTAATGTTTATATTTTATTTATTTGAAATATGAATATTTTATTTGAAGGTCTCTAAGTGATAAAGGGTTTCTTAACTCCATTTCCTAATGTTGGGTTATAAATATTCTTCATTGGAATTATTAATCTATGATTAATTTCAAATAAATATATAATTTTATTTTTTATGAATCTACCCTTGTTTTTCAATTTAAATTTATTACACATAATAACTCCATTTATTAATTTTCAATACGATAATGTGAAATTTTTAATGTTTATTCCCTCATATTCCATTTCCTTAGGACAAGTGATTATGTTATTCTACTATATTATTTTTTAAGGTTTATATAATTCCCCTATTACAAATTATATCATGAATAAACTTTTGATAATTTTATTTCGGGTTTAATTTGATGTTATTATTCCATGTGGATAATAATTTATGAGTTACCGATGTGAAAAGGATGTATGTTACAATTTCCATTCTTATCTGGATTCTTTATGTTCATGTTTATGTGGGTGGAAATCATATGTACTAATATTTTTGAAACAAATTTCTATTATTATACTCTATTAATTATTTTTAAAAAATTTTAAATTACAAAATACTCTATTTTAATTAAGGAAACATCTTCAATGTAAATTGTTGATAATAATAATATTTTATCTTCGTTTAGATTGAGAATCATTCACTTCAATAAATATATTTACCAAAATTATTTCATAACAATTTTGTTATAAAAATAACTGATTTATTAAATGGTTTAACTGGCTTTTTTCTACCTTCTAAAACGATTCAAAAATAAAATTTCAACTTTTTTTCCAAATGGGTATGTTTTTACCCCCATTCCAAAATCATTATTATGAATTCATATTTTTATCATTTACCACATGAAAATATTTTACCTACACCATGAAAATTATTATAATAGTATATTTCTTTATGTAATATAATGTTAATTTAATATGAAATTTTTTATAAAATATTTTTTGAATTTTTAGTTCATAATATTGATTTTTAATGTGAAAATTGTATTTCCCCAAGAATGATTTTTTGGATCATAAATATATATATATATATATATATATATATATATATTCATGAATCACTAAATAAACTTAATGTTTCATATTCTCCAATAGAGATATATTATAATGATACATTCCTAATCATTATCTAAATTTAATTTGATTATTTCAATGTGATTGTCATGAAACCCATGTATTTTTCATGGGATGATCTTGACATCAGTGGAATAATGCTTCTTATTTGAGTTTTATGATTAGATGAATGATCTATATACTATCCTAATTATAGGAATCATTGAAATTGTTTATGAAAATATGTGATCCTGATAAATATTTTATGATTGGTGAGCCCTTTAAATACCACCAATTCAATGGGTATGATTTATTTCTGGATGTTAACTATGAGGGTTATTTGAAGTATAATCATGATGGTTATTTCACATTTTAATATAATACTTCTCCAAGATTAAATATGATGGTAACACCTTGTGTATCTCTGGTTTTTATTTCATAAGTAACAGAGATATGAAATTTAGTCTTAATGATAAATATATTTTTATCGATTCTTTATATGATTTATTAATGATTACTCGGATAAATATTGAAATCAAATATCTCATGATTATTGAATCTATGAAGTCTTGTCTTTTGAATAAATTATTTCATGATTCACCATTAACAATTGAGGTATTTGTGGTGTATAATTCCCTTATACAATGTTGAATAATTTTTTAAATCAAAATATTTTTCTCATGTTAGTCTATCATATGGATTTCAAATTTTAATATTTATTAGTACCCTTATTGGTAATTTTATATCACTCTTTTAATGTCTAATATTCAACCAGATATAAATAAGCATATTAAATTACCTGATCCTATAATAATTTCATATAAGATTATATTTTTGGTATATTTTAAAGACATAATTTGGAATATGAATGGCATGGTATAGTGGGACAATACTCTCTTATAATCATTAGTGTTATTTATGTATTTTTTTTCCTAATTCTATGAAACTCTAAACATAAAAGGTCCTCATGTATTAAAGTGATCATATTTTTTAATTTGTTTTGTAGGTTTGAATGGAAATTATTAGGCCACCATTATTAATATCAAATCTATAAAATCAATTTTTATTTACATGAAACCATATCATAGTGTGTGGGTTTTGGGGATTTTTTGTACCCATTACTGGTCCATTTCAATGATTATCTATATCCATCAAATGATAATATAAACAAAAATAATATAAATCTATAATATGAAATTAAAATTATAAAAACATTACATTTTAAAATTCATATAATGTCCCATTAGCGTATTACATCACCACATTTATTGATACATCACTGAATTCTAGAATACATAGGAAGCTAGTTCATTGTCTCAATAAATTTTATTTATCATTTTTATCATGGTGAGATAAAGATAGAAAAACAATATGTGTTTCATAAATCATTATAGAGACACCAAAATTAAGGCACACAACACTGATGATTTTCAGTAATATTACTAAACACATATAAAACAGACGAAATATTAAAATAAAATGAAAAAAATTGTGATTACTCTAACCCCCATTAAATTTTAGAGAAACCTAATTATTTATCTAAATATGAAAACAAATTATTTCCATTAAAATTAGGAAAAAATCATTAAATTTCCCTATATAAACATAAAATAAATTGCGTACATGGATCCCTATATCTATTGGATCATTAGAGGGAGCCACACTCACAAATGAAAAATCAAGAGACCAAACATCACCATGCTCAAACTGAAATGAAATAAAATATGTCCACAAAATATCTATCTAACCACAATTAATAAATGACCACATAGATCCAATCACATCTATGATCCTATAGAAGGGGAAGAATTTGTGAAAATATGGAGAGGAAGAGAGAAGATCATACCCAAATAAATATTATAATGAATAAATTCCTTATATGGCTTGAATTCATAGTGAAATGGATGTATTAGATTATGATGGAATAGAATTTATCTATAACATTAATGGTTAATAGAGAAATAGAACCAAGGTTGAGGTGATCAGAAATTTTTATTGGATTCCTTAGGAATCCACCACAACTTCATAAAGATAAAAAATTATTATCTTGGCTCTGGTCCAACTGAGATATGGTTTTCACATTTTCAACCCTTGATACTTTTTCACTTTAAAATGATTTTGAGATTTAGAATCCTATAATAACCTAACACTACACTGTTAGATCTCGTTCTAAAAAAATATTAGAGATTTTGGAGTTCGTACTAAAAAAGGTGCCCAATTTCAACTATCTGAATCTTATAATATTAAACTGAAATATTTGATCACTTATACAGCAATTGACCATTTAACAACATAGGTATAAAGAATTAATAAAAACAATTACATAATAAAAATTATGTCATAAAATTAATATTCATTCAACTATACACATATTTCCTTATTCCAAATAGTGTCTTCAACATCTCCAATAAAATTATTTATATAAGAAACTAATATGGACATAAGTATTTTAACATTATTTTTAATAACTCTATGAAATGGAAAAATTTAAAGGGTGAGCTCAAATTCCAACTAAGAATAAAAATAATAATTAAAAACTGATTACCATTACCCAGAATAAGTAAAATATAATGGTATGATGATTTAATAAATGTTCTTGAGAATAATAGAAGATAATTTATTCCCATAAAAACATGTATCACAAACCATGATTCGTGATATAATTCATTAACATAAGACATGATATATATATCTTGATAATCATGAACTATATTAAAACAATCCTTTCGAAATAGATCCATTGAAAAATGTTAAAATCATAGATAAAATTCATTTTTATCATGGAGAAGCCTTTTCATATTACTCTTATAACCACTCATAATAATTAAATGAGAAATGAGGTAAATTTGGATAAGCATAGAGAAGAAACCTATAACAGGTTAACTCCATCCATTTACCCAATGAATTGGAGACCAATATCATGCTCACCCATTATAGAGAGTTACATAAAGATCATATTTCATCAGAAAATTTTCAATAAACCACAAAATAATTACAATATATTAAAGAATTCATTTTTCCACAAAACAATATCCATTGTCACAACACTATTTGATTTACCCGATTAAAAGAAATTGGTTTCATGAAAATATCTTTAAAACAATCATAATCCATCCAATAAAACAATTTTTGATGGCATTGTAATAATATATTAATTATGTATCATATTTAACATAAATTATTTTTGTGCTTTGTGAATATAAATTAATTAAAATGACAATTAAAATATTCGTTAGAAAAATACACTTTCAACAATGTAAATAAATTTTAAAAATTAAAATTACAAGCATATTTGAAAAAACAATATAATTGAAAATACCATTAATTCATTGAAAGGATGATTCAATTAAAATAAATGTAATTATGAAGGGAAATTTTTTTTATGTTATAAATGATAAAAATAAACATTCATTTTAAAGATTTTTATGGACTTCCAAAAGAGATCCATGAAGAATGTGTTATGAAATTTCTATTTTAAAATGTATAAAATAAGACAAAATATATTGTACTGTAACTGTAGATAAACCTTTATCTTTAAAATATATTGTAGTTTTTTAGAAAACATCGACATGGGAGATCAATATTCTTAATATAAAAGATGATATACGATCATTAGTAATTAAAAACTCATTCATGATATTTGTCTAATAAATAAGAGAGAAAAGGGGGAAAAATATAAACAACTTTTATCACTAGAGGAGAAGAAAATATATATGTTTAACAAAATTAAGACCACAGAATTTCCCCTGATGGAATATCGAACATTATAATCTCAAAAAGAAAGTATATTGTCATATAAATCCATTACTTCTTTGGTAACTTTTGAATCAAAATTAATTTATAGAAAGTGTATGATATGAATCTAAAAGTACCATTAATTTCTAAATATAATATTCCAAAATTAATTTATGATGTATTCCATATTATTTATTTGTAAATCATAGGGCATGACATGAATCTTTTTTCAAGAAAATGATATAGATACAAAGAAAATCATTGTAATGATTAATACATTTAAATTGACAATTATCCCATCAAGTGATTATGAGAACACTTGAAAGTAAAAATAAACAATATTTAAATATATAAAGAATTAATTTAGAAAAAAATCATACATATTCATAAAGGAAAAATTTATATTAATTGGACTTATAACATAATGAATAAAAATTGGGTTAAAACCCATTAACCCTTGATAACATTCTCGTTAAATTTAATTTGATAAAAAATATTACTTTCAAATTTTAATAAAATTCATCATTAATGATTCATTATATGAAATTTTAAATTGAAATATATATATATATATATATATATATATATATTATAAAATAAATTCGGTTCATAACATAAAATTATTCCTCAATGAAGGGAAATTGAGTTGAAATCCATTACCCTGAGTCCAAACATTATATATATCTCAATTAAAATCTATATAATACACTAACACCAATTATTTAATTATTATAACCATAATTTATTATTATTTAATTTAAAATAAATTTAAAATCCCATTTTGGATAATAATTATATATTTAATTATTTAATCAACTCACTCCACAAATGGTAAATTTTTTACTATTATTTTATAATGTCAAAATGACTTCATTATGTCGAATGTGGTCAAGGAGGTCATTGTGACATAATTTATATAATAAAAATTATTTGATAATAATTATTTTATACATTGAAAATTTGTCTAAATCCATTCCTGAAAAATGGATATGAATAATTAATTATTGTTCAATCAAAAAGATAGAAACCAATAGACATTCATGAGTAACATTTTCATTTTATAGAGAAAAATGGAATGGATGAAAGTATAATATTATCTTCATATAATTCTGATTATACCTTAAATATCATATTATATCATAAAATTATCCTATATATGATATCTATCATATGATGTGAAAAAAATAAATCAGAATATATCATGGAGTTGCAATCCACACAATCACAAGAAGAATTTTTTAATTTTTAAATGAATAAAAGGGTAAGAAAATGGATTATGTAATATATTTTTTTTTAAAAATTAAACTCATTTCAATATTAGGTTATATATTTACTAAATGCAACATTATAACTATACATGAGTTGTAGTAATAAAAAAAATTAAATTGGATTGTGAGATGGTAGTTCATCGTATACATGAACAATGATTTAATTTACCAATTGATGGAAGAGTAGACACATATTGGTAATGAAATTATCATAATTAAATTTTAGAAAATGTTGTATTGTTATGTTATTATTTCATCATGGTTAAAAAATATTTTATTTAGGTTGATGTTCAAATATAAATTTTTTTATTAAGAAATATATCTCTTAATCAGACAAATAGTTTAGGTGTTTTGAAAAAACCATCGAAGATTGGTTTTAACCACCAGAAAAAATGTTTTCACAACAACCACGATTAAAGATTAAGGTTATTTTTACTATGCATTATTTCTAAAATTAAGTTGAACATATTACCTAATATTAACTATTACTTTCAAAAATATCGATTAAATTTTATAAAATTATATTCACATAACTGGTAGAATATAAATTAAAATAAAACCCAAAAAATGTGATGAAATACTATCTTTCATTGGAAAAATTACTTTTAAAATCAATTTTTTTAAAAGAAATTAATTTATAACAATGATTTAATACAATTTCATGGATTATTTCTAATAAAAATTAACAATTAAAATATTCAAATTAATGAAAAATATAATATTAAATTGTAAATACATGAAAAGAATAAAATCATTTCAATAAGATCATGCACTTTTTACAATTTGTTAAAAATTAAAACATTTATAAAATTTTATAAAATTAATCAAAAGATAATTTTGAAATGATGATTTTATAAGAAAAATTCACTTTTAAAAAATACAATTTTTTAATTTGGAAATAAAACTTTTAAATAAAACTATATAAGACATGAAAACCCTATTCGGTTTGAAATAAGTCCTATTCCTTTAGATTGAAAAATACGTCATATTATTATAATGAATTTAAATATATGAAAAACAATAATTTTTATTAATTAAAAAATAAAAAAATCATATTAGTATTTACAAGGTTGTCATATCCTTCCCCCTTTTGTAAATTTTTTCCTTATAATTTCATCTCATTACCAATAGAATGGGTTTAAAACATTTTCATAATAAATTCTACAGAGTTTAAGATACAATATACTGAAAAAATGGAAAACCATTTTAATATCTAAAAATATCATTTTTGAAAACACGAATTATAAAAATGTACAATAAAATGTCCTTTTATAATGTTTTCAAGGAGAATATGATGGAACTATGGAATAAAACATAACTTGGTTTCTATATAAGAGAACATTAGCTGGATGAGAAAATATGCATGTGATCAAAAATTTAATATCCAAATAATTAGGGAAAGTAATAGAGGAAATTAATCAAAAGGATGTTAATGATCATGGGAAATTCAAGGAACAAAATACCATAAACTAATGTGCTATATAATATATGATTTATTCATTTTAAATGATGGTAATAGAATAATATTATTATTCCAATAATCATTTACTATAATTGAATAATTTCATAAATACTTTGAAACTAAATATCCTGATGTAGAAAATTCTACGATTTCTATAATTCCATAACTCATAAGTGGTATTGTTATGAAAAAGGTCTAATAAAAACTCAATTTACTCTATAATAATAAGTAAATATAGATTCAACCGAAAAATGATTGGCTATTCATTATTCACTCAACATTGTTCTTGTTATTTCTAGGGGAATTAAGTTTCTTCGTTCAAAAATATAATTTTTTGAGGAGTTCTTGGTGCTGAGAAGTTATGAGTTATTCCTTTTCTACTAGAAAATATTTCAAAATCAGATTTCTAAAATTCTCCTCCATGATCACTATGAATAGTTATGAAAGGAAAACTTTTCCCATTTGTTAATTGGGCTCTAAAAATTATTAAATGATAAAAATCCTCATATTTCCTTATAATAAATTAGTCCCACATAAATCTATTGCAATCACCAACTAAGAAAAATAAAAAAAAATTTGCATCCAGTACTTCATGTTTGTGGTTGAAAAAAAAGATCCATACGTACCAACATTAGCGCAACAATAGTTTAGACTAACCCAATTAATTTAAAACTCTAGTTATGTTTCCTTCCATATTGATAAGTATCAAAAAAATTTGAAGAATCTAATCTATGATCTGGTAGATCCTTAAATAGTCTTTTCTAAGAGAGTTTTCATAGGTTTGTAAGGTTACAGTGTCCTAACCTTCTATTCCATAACCAAGATTGTACTTCCACTGCACTAAGACATGGTAGATCTTGGCTCCTTTGTTCTTCATTGTTTAGTGAGTATACATTCTATTTAATATTGGTTGAAAGAGTAAACTCTTACTTGTAATTGTGTACTATGCAATTTTTATTCCTAAAATTCACAAGGATTCCATAATCAGATAATTGACTTATACTAAGGAGATTTTGCATAAGTATCTTTACAAATAAAACATTAGAAATTAATATTTTTCCAAAAATAACAATGTTACCTATACCAATAATTTCTCTATGAGAATTGTCTATGAATGTCTCTTTTACACCATTAGTCATGTTCCTGGAACTTCCATTATCCATGTTATAGGTATTATTGTTGGTACTACCTTTACTTTATTTAATATACGAGTGCTAAACTTTCTGAAACCAAACAATCATGGATCCAGAAACATCAGAAAGCAAAAGTAGCGGAATAAATATTTTATTTGAAAAATTATCTTTATGAAAACATAAAAACTACGTTTTGTTTAAGGAACAGTTTTCTTCCATTGACCACCACACTGACACATTGTACGGAATAGAGCACATTGGGGAAAAATTAATTAATAAAAACCAGTTTTGAATAAGTATAACCAAACAAAAATTATTCTGTTGTGGTTGAATTTTGGAATACATCTTAACAATGATTTACTTACCTATATAAAAATTTGAAAAACACATGCTTATGGAAAATATTTCTGACTCTAGTGTAATAAATATGTTATTATCCTCAAAAACAGTTGTTTTACCTCTAGTGTTATTCTCTAATATATTTTTCATAGAAATTAATTTTTCTAGATTCATAGAATCATTAACCTTCTATGAATTTACATCCTCATGGGTTTTTGAAATACTTTTGATGTCATAAATTATCTTATCAAGATCATTAGAATGATCTGATACTTCTTTAGTAAGAATAAAAATTCTTGAATTTTACTTATAATTCATTTTCATGACTTTTTGAATTTTTATTCTCAATAAGCATATCAAACCAAGAAACATATTCATACGTAGGTAAAGTATTATCTTCATCATAAAAGATTATTTTCCTAATGATTTAGAATATTTATTATCACAGTTATTATCATTCAAGGATACATGGGTTTAAAATTCAGCATTGTGTACCTTTTCCATTATACAATTATTTTCAATTTGTAACATGGAAATTAATCGATGATTATTCAGACCAAAAGATTTATATTAAGAGGATTCATCAGAAGAGTCTCCACCACTTTCACTCCAGGTGTCATTAGCTTTCAAAAAATTCTTACCAGTAGCTTTGTATTACTTCATTATATTCTTCTCAAAAGGATTTTCCATTCTATCCTTTTTAATAAGAATAGGACAATCTAGCCTTAAAACCCCTACTCTTTTCCATTCATAAGATGTAACATTAGATTCATTCATATGTTTTATTTCTTTCTTCTTAAATCGATATTGAATGTCTTTCTTCCTAACTATCGAGTTCATTCTTCAAGCATGATTAGCTTGCTCATTCTCAGAATGTCCACATTCACTTGATTTTGATAAAATAGTAACATTATTTTACTTGGACCTAGTAAACATCTTAGGACTATTGGAATTAGTAGTAGTAAAGGCTATAATTCCATTCCCATTGTTCTTTTTATTCATATCACCGTCTCTTTTCATTCTTCTCTCATATTGAGGAAGATTTCCAAAAAGCTCATCAAGATTAATTTGATATACATTCTTATTCTCATCAATAGGTTTTCTCTTAGATTACCACTCATTAGGCATGATATCAATAATCATGTCCACAAGTGCCTCATCATCTAATCTGTTCTCTCCCATGGATAGTAAACTTTTTAAAATAGTCATAATCCATTGTTGTACCTTGCACACTGGTTCTCTATAAGGAAATAGAAATACAAGATATTATTCTCTAAGAAAATCTCTTCTAGTTTATAAAACCATGGATGTACCAAAAAGAGTAAGCTCCAATTTCTTTCAAATACAATTTGAAGCCTCAAAAGAAGAAATCATACTTTATATATTTCTAGTTATGGAACACAACAATGTATTTTGTACCTTCTAGTTTAGTTGACAATCTAACATTTCATGATTTGTAAAAGTTCTGACTTCTTTATCAGAAATCATGTAATATCTAGAATGAATAACGAAGTTTTACACTCATATATTAATAAAAAAATACTTCATACAATCTCTCAAATATTCATATACATTCCCAAAAAATATTAGTCGTCTAGTTGGATTAATATTTTCAATCGAACCCAAATTCATTCCTTCCATATAAAAGAAAATATCATTCCACAGAAACTTGTTAATAGGAAAATTATATAAACAAGGATAAGAATCAAAAGCAAAGATAAAATCAAGAATAATGAAGAATGTGCAAGAAATATTTTAGGTAAATATTAGTATTTCAGAGACCTTATCTAATACCAATTATAGTATTAAGATATCAACGTAGATGCTCATTTACAATAGGGGTCGAATTGTATGTTTAAAAACATTCATTTTTAACCTAAAGGAAAGATATGTCTATCAATGTTAAACAATGTAAATTCACAATTCCACTTAGTTCTACAAATATGATAGGTTCTGGAAATATGATTCTGGAAATGAAACATAATATAAATTTACAAGGAAAAGATTCTACCTTAAAATGTATAGAATCATACTAATCAAAGTATACAAGTAAAAGAATGTCTAATATAGTTAAACATTCCTTATTAATCTAAAAGTAGTGGAAAATAAACTTGAAACAATAATAAGTAACATATATGAAATCTTTTAACCCAATGAAATGGGTATCCAGAAACCCTGGATAAATGTCCCTTTATTAATACTTTCAAGAATGTCTGTCATACCCACACTAGGGTAAGCCCTCGATATGAATATCAGAATCGGCCTTTCTATCACCACAAACCCTTGGACTATAAGTTAGTCAGCACCTCTGTCATCCTATTCTCGGAAGTCATTGATTTTACATAGGAACAATTGGAGGGGTACAAATAACGATGAAGGGGATGTTCAATAAGCACAAGACCTGAGAGTCTCTATCTCTAGAAATTACATTAGCAGCATGTAATCTATATTTTGATCAATATATTTTGAGCTTGTTCAAATGTGATCCTATTTATAGAAATTTTCCCACTAGCCAGATCCCTCCACCAATGGTCATATTTTTTCATGAATCTCAGAGTCACCCATACACGTGTGAATAAAATAATGGTTAGTTAAAAGAGATTGCATGACATCATTTCAAAACTATAACAAAGGTAATCAAATTATTGATGCTTAAACAAGTCCATTATTCAGAGTCTAAGAAAAAATAATGTTCAATGCCTAATACCATGAACACTTGGAGAATATAAATCATTGATGTTCAGATTCATTCTTCTAAAGGATTTAAATCCTGAATTTTATAGTCTTTGAAGTCTGAATTCTAATTAATTTAGACTAAATTTTTTTAGGAATTCAGAGTATGATGTTTGAGTAATTCAGAGTTTGAATTCTGATCAATATAGAAACTTAATTTCAGAGAATTCAGAATACTAATTTTAGAGAATTTGGAATCTAATTTTTAGAGAATCCGAATCTAAATATCAGAGAATTGAGAATCTGATTTTAAAAGAATTCTAAATCTGAATTTTAGAGAATACATAATCTAAAATTCAGAGAGTGGGGAATCTGAATTTTAGAGAATTCGGAATCTGAAAACTGAATACTCAATATCTAAGGATTTATATGATTCTGAGGTTTTAGTTATGAAACAAATATTTATACATTATAAATAAAAAGGGGTTACGACAAATGAAACTTTAAAAACAATGAAAACAAAGGTAAGGATAAAATTTACTTTGGAACGGAAAATTTTCCATTTGAAGAAAAATATTAAGATAAATAAAATTTTTCCTTATGATAAAGAGTTTTTTATGTTCAAAACATGAAGGAATGAAAAATTCATATGTAAAACTTATTGACTCGACACAAAGACTATATGATATATGATCTATCTTACTCTTTGGATCATGTTCATTGGTGAGGATCACATTTCTTCTAGTAAAATACATTTATAAATGAATAAATACACTAAATTATTTCATATCATTATAAAACCAAATGTTTAATCTCAAGAATAGTAAAATATATAACAAAAATTTGAAAATTTATTCATAAAAAAATACAATAATCCAAAACAGGGTTTCATTGTGGACATATTTACATTTAACTCATTCATAATGGATTATAAAGGAAATTTGAATTATAAAATTCATATCACCTTGTATTTTCAAACCATGTCCATTAAAAGGAAGATTATCATTTACTACATTTTTCTATGTCAAACCCCACACACCTTTTGTAGATGTTACTCCTAGATACAATTAATCCATAACCACATCCACTTTTATTATCCCGACATGGATGTATTTCTAGGAATACTCACATAATCACTACCTAACCAAAAATATATGGCATTCTTCTATACCTATGAACATGTATATATTTGGGTTATTATCTATTATCTATGTCTTCTAAATCTAGTTTCCATGGTTTTTTTCTAAACTTCAACTGAAACAAACTATTATACACTGACCCCAATATACTGGAGTTTTTTCTTTACATTATTACATTGGTAATGATAGAAGTGTCGAATACCAATGACCTAGTAAGTTTACAAGTCTAGGAAAAACAGATAACATATATAAAACATACATTACAATTCAAAAAATATAATAAAACATTGATAATCATTTTAAAATTGCATTAATCTTCAAGATTTACCCAACATATCTGTAACAATACACATCCTATAATCTAGGTGAAATATCATATATGATATGGTTGAGATAAGATTCTCAGTAAGTGTAAACATACATTAAAATCTATCATTAACACATATTGATAATCAGTATGACTAGATTAATAACTGAACCACATTCCATTTTAACAAATCTTGATCATAATATGTCGAAAATAAATAATACTATATTAATGATCAAATAATCATGAAAATATAACCATTGATACTATAGTAGTTAAATAATAACATTTAGTATCAATAAGTCATATCCTAATCTGGGAATTCAAAATATCAGTCATCATAAGAAAACTGTCAAGGCTTCAGCCAATACACCCTAAATAAATGGGTAGAAACCCATAATTGTTTTCTTTATAAGACATACCATTGAATTGAGGTGTTGTAGATGTACCATTACATCCCATACTATGTATAAATCATTACCACTTTGTAAAATATAAATCATAAAAAAACATAAAAATTCTTATTAATAAACTATATTATATAATTTGAATAATTCAACAATGAACAATGAAATATATCAAAATAGCACATACACTATTAAAATTATTGTCAAACATAGAATTAAATATGATAGATGATATCATGTGACATAATTATTAATTAATTTTAGGATCAAACAAAAAAAGTTTTAATAGATAAAAATACTCAAATAAAATCATTAAATGTTTCACAAGAGAGATTCCACTTTTTTACATAGAAATAATATATTAAAATAAGTTGTGTAATTTTGAATGAAATAAATTAACTGAAAATAAAATTATAATTTTATAAAAGATGTTACAAAATGTGAAGGATTCAAGTCAGTGGAAATAACTACTGACACAACATATGCTAAAAAAATTACATACCTCAAAAAAATAAAAAAAATCAATTTTTGGAAAATGAAAAAAAATCATTTCAACCCATTTAAAAAATAATAATACATGGGTAAAAATAAAGTAATTATTTTTATGATAATAATTCATACCATTATAAAAACAATTTCATCAAAATAAATATGGATGACAAATATTCAATATGAGATACTTACATATAAAATGTCCTAAAAATTGTGAGATTGTGAAATTAACCATTAACTGAGGTCAGATTCTCTCCATACATATCTGAAACTCATGTATAGTGTTTCTAAATAGATTATTAACATATTCAAAATTTTAATAATATTTATGATATCATATATGATTCATCTAAGACATTATATATTTTGTTTATTAAAAATTCCAAGTTAAGGAATCATTTCGTGTAAAATCAAATTGGTTTATCATACATGTTTGTACCTTTTATTTGTGATCCATTAACTACGATTATGATTTAAATAATTTAGGAAATTAAAATAATATTTATATATCATATGTAATAATAATATAAAAATATATAAAAGATATATATATTAAATGAAATACAACTTTCATAGAGACGGTAAGACGTATTTATGGATGATTACTGTTTCTGTTTTATTATTGTTGTTAATGAAAGAAGGTAAATAAAATATATGAATGTATATCATAATAAATTAGGTTTATTATTTCATATATTTCATATTTATTAAATATATATATATATATATATATATTTATAATATATCGTGAGTGGTTAACGTGGAACATGAATCTTGTTGTGTCGTGAAGACAGGTTGCCATATGTAAGCACATGTGACCATATCATTCCCTTAATGAAAAAAGTTTATTAAATTAGAAAGAATATTAATTATAAAAAATAATTTTTCTATAAAATTTATTATTAATATCTATTATATAGATCATTTTACCCATCAAAAAACTATTTTTGATAAAAACATATGACACCATTATGGGGAGAGGGAAGATCGAATGTATGCACATATGGTGATTTAGTTTTTTATAGGATGTATAAAGGTAGGAATATTGTTGTTTCATAATAATAATAAAATATCATCATATATGATATACTATATTTATTTCATTAATGTGAAAATAACACAAAAATATGATGTATAATAAGAAATATTCATAAAGGAGTTGGTAAAGACGATTAACTCTTCTTTAGAGAACCTTCTTTTGATCTCCTCATAGGGACACTATGGTTGTCCCTATGAGAAGTATAAAACATCTATAATAGAACTAATAATATTTTTAGGTGAAATTTATATTTATTTTATAAGCTAGAAGGCACAATGTGGTGTCATGAAGTGAGAGATAATCTTCATTTTTATAAGAGAGGGGAGAGACACTCTTGGAAAGATTTAAAATATTAAATTAATATATATATATTTGAATGGAGAAAGATCCAATGTAATTTATTTTAAACAAAATATTAATTTGGGTAATAATAATCTCATTATATTATTCTTAGCCATATTTAGGTCAAAATATTATCATTATCTTTTGGCAATAACCATTAGTTAAACCCTTTACTCTTACCGCGACAAGATGTATTTTTACATAGTAGGATTATTATATGTATAATAAAATTACAAAATAAAACAAAGTTTACCATTTATGTCATATATTTCATTATTATAGATATTTGGTAGAATTTTATATTTTTACAAATTTTATATCATTTAATAATGTATAATTTATTTAAAAGTATAATTTATGTTAATTTTGATACTATTCACTTTTTTAATTTTGTTTGAAATACCATTAAAACCCAATAACATAAAAATAACACTTCTAATATATCAATAACATGTTTAATTTGTATATAAAATTTGTGTTTATCATTAATTATGAGAAATTATATTTATTTCTACATTTTAATTATCATTTGTTTAGTGTTACCATTAATTAAACAAATATTATACCATAATTATACAAGCCATTAATTATAATACATAATCTCTAAAAATTAAAAATAAATTATATTTACAAATAAAAATGTATTATATTTCAAATGAATATTTATATTATAAGTTATATTTGGTATAACTAGTTATTCAAAATGTAATACTTATTAAAAAGTATTGATTTTGACATTTTTAACATATATTTAAATAAAATATTTTAAATGTCATATTCATACTCAGATGTCTAAATAATATTATAATTTATGATTAAGATATATTTTTGTGGACACATTGATATCCAATTAAATTGGGAAATGTGTTGGTGTAATTTTATAATTTTATCATATTATTTTTCCTTTAATTACAAGTTTTTCCCTTAATCGCGGTATGTAAATATTTACTGAACATCTTATTATTAATATACCAAAATTTAATTTGATCCTATAAGGATCTAAATATAATACATATAACATAAATTTGTTTCCTTTTTTCAAAATTCAATTCAATGAAGTGCCTATATTAATCTTAACTCTAATACAACAGATGTGGTGAGGAGGTAATTAAAAGGAGGTGTTCAAAAGTTCAATAAGTTTTTAAATCATATTTCAATATAAAAATGATTCCAATAAGCTAAATTATAATAATATATTTATTATTTGTCTATTTATCAATTAAAAATCAATTTAAATAATATATTTATTTTAATGAATATGAATCTTGTAATAACAATGTAGTATCTATCACTATTCATGAAAAATGATTCTTTTCAGAAAAATAACAAAAATTCACTGTATGATAAGTATGACATTATGAATTCATATAAAATGATTATTTTTTCATATAAAAATATTAAATGTTTCAAAAAAAATATATTTAAATAGAATTATCCTTTAATAAGATGTAAAATTAATTTTTTTTAAATAATTATTTTATGCGAAAACATTAGATTTGTTTTCATATAACATCATGAAAACACATTATATGATTGTAAAAATTTTAGGAAATTGATATAAATTTCGAAATTTGGTTAATACTATTATTAACTACTAATTTAATTGTCATGACCTGTCCCAGTGGGGCGTGTGCCGCGACTCCCCAAGCGCGCCTCCAATAAGCCAGGGGATGGTGACTAACACCAGGTAGGCATATTACTAAAATGGGAGGCACTACCTATGCACCTGTACACACAAACACATCTCCAAGCCCAAAAATTCTGAAATGAAAAAAAAATCTAAGGAATAAAATGGATGCATAAAACTTAACCCAAAAGGCTGCTCATAGTCGTAGGAACACCTGGGCATGTATGGAACTCAGAATGCTCGGTCTTGTCCTAGTCCAACCTGGACTCTATCCAAAGGCAGCTCGTCTGCACAAGATACAACACATGTGGGCAATGCCTATGTAGGGGTGAGTATAACAATACATAGTAAAGCACAATGAAAACCACAATGTAGTACTCAATGTAAAGGTACAGTCAGCTATGCACAGTATATGTCTACAGAACATAAAGCACAAATCTGATATACTCAATACCCAGTCCCATTGTCTAGAGACAAGTCACACAACCACATAACCCCAGCTATGGGTTCAGTTTGAAGATTCTTTGAAGTACTCATTTCGGGGGAACACACTCCATGAGTCTTATAGCTCTGATGACATCTGTCTAAGTATAACTGTTCATCAGGATACTCTATGGGACATAGTTACACTCATTATGAGAGACACACTCCTTAGTGGGAATATTGTGATGGATAGATGCACTCATTATGGGAGACACAATCTTGAGTGGGAAAGATCATGATACATAGATTAGGATCACTACCAGGGCCTTGGTGGATACCACACATCATCCGGAATTCTCATGATATGTAGAGGATCGACGCCTAGTGGAGTTGGTCATGAAGATTCCATACTCTACCTAGGGTCCTGAATGGGTAGACGATCTCAATCCGAGACTCTTGGATGGATGCCTAACTCTATCACAGCAAGTCCTATAGAAGGGATCAAAATCTTATAGAAGGAATGTATGATTGACATTCAGGGTAATGCGAAGAATTATCACTAACGCAAACGAAAGATATCCCAGATGCGAGGAACAAGAGGACCATGCCGTTTTCCAAAAATTACACGACTTGTAGAAAAGTTACACACCTTGTAGTCTGACCCGAGGTACTTCTCTTGTACAACGACCCGTGTCATAAGGCTGATCATGTAGAGAAACTAAGTACACGACATGTAGTATGATGTACACATTGTGTACGAGGGACTAGGGTTGGCTCTGTGTACGCTGTCCATGTGCATGTACATGGTCATCAACCCGTGTACACAAACCCATGTAATCGATACACAGGGTGACCCGCATTACTAACCTCGATTGGCCGTGTGATGGAGTACATGGTCATGTACTCTATCCCATGTCTGTGTACCCCCCAGATACATGCCGATTTCAGCGTATCCACCTCTTCCATGCTGTACGCGCCGTGTCGTCTGAAGCCATGTAGTTCAACCTGTGTCCGTGTACTTCCTAAAGTACACTCCTATTTATGGGGAAATTCTAACATGCCATGTGACTAGGGTATCACACCGTGTGATTCCTCTCTGGCCGCCAAAACCCTAGACACCACCACCAGTACCACACTGTGTGTTATTCTCAAGTACACACCTTATATTATTGAAATTCCGAGAAACAACGCTCATCGCTGGCGCGCCTCCCATGCTTCCCCGATCATCGATCATGCAGTAACCCAAAGCTTGACGTACATGGACATTAAATTACTTTTATGTAATACATAATACATAACAAAAACAGACTCCAAAGGGCCGTAATAGTTTAGTTTCTTTGGAAACTCGGAATATAATCTTCTAATCTTGGTGAAAGATCTTCAATATCTCCCATAAAGATCTTTCAACTTTTGTTTTCATACCTAAAACCATTCTTTATATCATGGGGAAAAGACAACAAAAAAAGGTTGAGCTAAAATGCTCATTAAGGGTAATCATAGACAACATATAACAATCCATTAACATTTTAATGCAAAAACATGAACATAAAACATAAACATCATAATCTTGAGCAAAGACATAAATCTTGGAAGTACGTAAGACATATACCAAAATGGAACATCAATCATGATAAAATATAATGGGAATAAAACATGTAATTGTGTCAAACCATTGAGAACGTGATATGATTTCCATTGTAGCCAAGGCATTGCTGCCAAGACCATCTTTGTGGACAAAGTCCCTTTCTGAATCGAGTCCACTCCTCGTTCCAGTCCTGTAACAATAAATTGGATTAACTTACCATTCCAACCATGCCTATATCATGAGATATAAATCATTACCCAATGCATTGGAGGGAGATATACATCCCACCAATCTCATAATGAAATCATTCTTACATGTTCCAGAACATAAACATAAATCATTCATCATAACCCAACGAATAAAAAGGGTTTCATAAACATCATCCCAATATAACATAATCCATATAATTCAAATGGATATAATTTCAACATAAGAAAAGTAAAACCATTTAAATTATAGAGAAATTATACTTGAAACATACACATATGAAATAATTTCATCATAGATGGAAAATGGTTTTGATAAAACACTTGAAATGAATTCTTAAGGAAAATATCCTTTCTTCTTCAAAATCATTTTCATTTCACAAAATGCTATGCAATTTTAAAAGAAAAGGAATTTATTGAAAATATTCATTAAATATTGTAGAGTAATCTTCATGAAAATAAGGTGTTATGAAACCGTAAATATCCGTTCATGCAGTGTAATTTCAAAAAAACATTATTCTCATACTTTTTCCAAAAAAGTAAAAAAGAACCTTGTATGGTAAACAAAAGAAATATTCCTTCCATATGATGTGGTAAAAGTAAAAATGGGTAAACATGACATTAAAAATACATTATAGAAAAGTAAAAATTTTATGGAAACATTTTGAGAACATATGGACATGGACGATAAACATAACCCCAGTAAATACTTACGAATAAACAATCTCGGATAAGAATGAGATTGGAATAATTATCCCTTACCTTTGGTCTGATATGCTTTGTATGTATCCTAACCACCTTTAAAATGATTTAGAAAATATCATTTTCTAAAAACAAAATCATATTCATTTTTATTATATAATATATGGTTCACTTATGACTTTATATTACACGTTCTTTTGTAAATTCCACGTTAAAACAACGTTTTGGGTAAAATCATTTTATTTATCGTACTTGTTTGGACTTGTTGTTCATTATATTATTATTACTTATATCATGATTTAATTACTTCCAGAATTTAAATCATGATTTATATATCATATATATTTAGTATATATATATAAATAAAATTTAGATAAATGAAATGAAATACACCATTCATGGAGATGGTAGGCCGTACGTATGCAGAAACGTTGTTTTCCATTATCTATTGACTAAAATGGAATTATGTACATGACATATATATATATATATAAAGTTGAATTATTATGTAATATATTTCATGATTACTTATTATATATACTTTATAATCATTCTTGAATTGTTAACATTGAAAATGAATCTCATCACGTCGTGGAGACGGTAATCCGTACGTACGCAAGAGCGATGATATCATTCCCATATTTTTTAAATGGAATTGTATTGGATTATATAATATCTTAGAATAAGTATTATGTTTTAATAATCATGTATAGTTATTCTTTACACAATTATACCCATCCAAGTAGGTTGGCGGTTGAAAAACAGATTACACCATGGCGTGGAAACGGTATTCTATACCTTCACACGCGCAGTGATTTCATTTTCTGTAGGACGGATAGAAGGTGAAATGGGGTTGATTAATATTTATAATAATATATAATTATATTTTTATACTTACGTTATTACATTATAATGAAACAAATAAATAATAATTTGAAGAAGATAGAAAACATGAAAGAATCGGTAGAAGAGATTACCTCTTCCTCGACACACCTCCTTTAAACATCTTCCTAGGGAATGAGTAGGTATTTTGAGAATACTAGAACCTATTTTATTTAACTATATAATTTTAGAAGAAGAATTTTTAGGGTTTGGCCGATCTTCGAGGCTCAAAAGGGTTTGAAGGGAAGAGGGAAGGGGTGCCCTTTTTATAAGGGAGTAGAGGGGAACCTTTGGAAAAACTTAAAATATTATTTTATAATAAAGTCATATTCGGTTAATAATAGTTCCAAATTGATTTATTTCGAATCTTAAGTGGTTATGGGTCGAAATACTCTAGGAAAATATAATTTAGACAAGTTTTGGTTACTATTTTATCCTTATCATTTAGATTTAACTCTAAGCTAAATAATTTAACTTTTACCGTGTATTTTTGTTTTCTTACACTATATGGTTAATAAACTTACTATAACAAGACAAAATAACCCCAAGTTGTTAAATATTAATATATAAAACCTTATATAAGTAATTTTACTGAACCATAGATTTATAGGAATAAAATAACAATTAATAATATAATATTTGTTTTAAAAACAATTTTTTGTCAATTTTGACACTATTTTGTAATTGATTTTTTGTGAAAATCATAACAGCATGATTAGTTTGAGAAAAGTATATTAAATCAACACTAACACGTTATATTAACCTATATTTTTTTAATTCATAAAAAGTCTCAAATTACTTTTATTTGGGTATTTATTATATCAATTATTTTAATATTCCATTATTTAGGTAATTGCTGCATCACCATTGTGTCATAGATAAATTATATTATTTAATGTATAAAAATTATAAATAAAATTCCATTAGGTAGGGAATCATTTCATATTTCTAATGAATATTTATAGTATAATTTATCATATTCACAATCCTATATTAAAAATGTTTTAGTTATTAAACGTTGATTTTAACTATATTAACTCTTTTTTATATAAAATAATAATATATGTCCTAATCTAATCCATTTAGACCTAAACGATAATATTATATTCCAAATGTTGTTTTTGGTTGAATTATTCTTATCCAATTGAATTAAAAGATGTGTTATGGTAATAATAATATCATTTTTACCCTTAATTACCCTATTTACTTTTAATCGTGGTAAATAAATTAAAAAGTTACTATTCAACAAAGATTATTTTTCTCTTATTGAACCACATTTTACTCCTTGATATTAAATGAGCCTCTTGGATTTTTGAAATTCCACTCAAAGAAGTGGTAAAATTATGATTTATGTATGTTTGGAAAATGCTCTTAGGAGGTAGGTAAAAGACAATGAAAAGATCAATAAAATTTTTATATGTCTAAAATTATTATAAAATGTCTCCAACTAATTACATTGAACTTATATTGGTATTATGTATCAATTTTGACCTAAAATACATTTAAATAAAATAAATAATTATTTATATAAAAAGTTTATTTTTAAATAGTAACCCAGGGTTTTCACAATTTATAAAAAATATAATGTTTTCAGAAAAATACCAAAAACTCACCCTAGGCTAATTTCAATATTTTGAATCCAAAAATAAAGTTCATTTTTAATTATAATATATTTAAAATTTAAAAACTTTGGTATTACTATACATAACGGCTAGTTTATATAATATTTTAATAACATATCATTGTTTAGTGAAACTCGGTATTGCATACAATGCAAGCTATCGAGGAAGGTTGCACTTGCGTATAACGCAAGCCAAGACAGCGATGCGTGTAGTGAAAGCTCCTTTTGGTGTTGTGTATAAAATAATCAAAACATATTTCATTTATACATTGAACAAAATATATACTTAATTCTGCATAAAATAATTTCCATAAAACGATCTGGAAACAGTGTGTAACACGAGCCATGAATTGTGTTGCTTATACTGCAAGCTAATATGGTGTTGCATATAGTACAAGATAATTTTGGTGTAGAATAAAACAAATGATATCAATGAAATTAAAAAGAATAATTCTCATAAAATCTCAAGTTGTTATATTCTACCCCACTTAAAATGAATTTCCCCCTCAAAATTATTCGGGGTTATAAATGGTTTTCTACTTGAAAGTTTCTGTCCTAGAAAACGACATCGTAAAAAGGAATACCAAAACGTATCATTAAAAACTGAAGAATTAAACATAAATGTCACCCAAATTAACTAATCATTGGGTTTCCACATAGGAGAACATAGGTGAAAATATGAATATGGAAGAGAAATCTAACCATCATGTTTTTATGGAGAGTGGTAGAGATCATGGAAATGAAAAATCCAATAATAAAAAAGCCATAAATTTGTGATGATCTAAGGTACCATCTAATTCATTCAATATAAGGTAACTTGGACAATATTTTTGGTTATCAAGATTATTTCCGTAAAGTTAAAGAATTTTAATTAGAAAAATAATTACTTTATTTCACTATAATCTCACCGTTGTTCATGCCATGAAAAATTTCTACTTCATCTCTTAAAGAAATGAATTTGAATTTTTCATTTATGAAGTGTTAAGAGATCATGTGATAGAATGATGGGTCATTCCATATGTCTCAAACAAATGGTTATCTAATGTTATCAAATATAGATAAGTCCATATATGGTGAGGTTAATCATATATGATTTCAAAAATGTACATAAAATTAATCTATCATAATGCTTAATAAAACTAGTTCCTACTAACCAGGGACATCCTATAGGCAAGTGGTAGGAAATAAAGCTCTGTCTCACTTTGGTTGTGGGTTTGATTACTACAGCCTTGTCCGACGTGACGGTTTGTCCCTCATCCTGTAGGTTGTCCATTTTTCTGAAACTATATTACAATAACATTCCTGCAATAAAATGGAAAAAAGTTCTAGCCTTAAACAATACTATCTTATGTCTAAATTAATTCATTCCAATCTTTAGGCTTATCTAAAATACTTCTGTCCAAGCTCATTGTATAAAGAAAACAATTACTAGAAATTTCATCTACCGAGCATGTGAATACCACGATTTATCAACCATATATCATACGATGTATCTTTTTTGTCACATTCCAAAAATGTTAATAACTTAATCATGTATTCTCTTAAACCATAGTGAAAAAGTGGATGCTGTCACATGGTAACTCTTTCCATATACCAAAATCCCAAAAATTCTATATACTCAAACCATGATATCACTTTTTCCTTATATTATTCATGATCTCATTAATACTATAAAACATTTCATTATCTATTTATCCCTTTGTTATGCACATATTAGGTGATTTTCTAAAATATCTGAATAAACATTCAAGGTTACTGGTACCATTCAACATATAATTTTTGAAAACTCAAGCAAAGGCAACAGTGTAACAATCCTTATATTTTTCTTTATTCCATAGTACCGTACATTATTCTTGATTAACATAAAATCATTACATTACCTTCTTAAACAACTTATTGAGCTTCATAATTTCATCCATCTCATATATCATTTGTATTCTCTTCATCATCATGCTCAAAAATACTACCCATATAACCATGCTGATTCTCTTTATGAGATTTTCCCTTAGGGAATTGGTTTTCATAATGCCTGTACATTCCACATTTAAAACACTTAACCATTATTGATGTCTTAGAAATACTATTATCCTTGTTCATGGTGTTAATTGAACCTTTTCCTTTAAAATTAATTGCTTTTTTCGTTCTTTTCCACACCCAAAGCATCTTCCAATTCCTTTGAAACATTCTCCCTGATGCCTCTTACAACATGATTCACATGAGGGAAATTGAAATTTCTTTCCTCTATGATCATCATGAAACTCCATCATTATCTTATTAGCTTAGTCGGGAAACTTACCAAAGTTGAGATTATTTATCATATTATGAGATTTCTTGATTAGGCATAATAAGGATATGTGGACTTCCAGATCCAATTTCATTTGGTTGCTCATGAAGAATATCATTCCATTGTCCATCATATCCTCCATTATCATGAATATTCTTGTTTCTAGCCATTTTCTAAAACCCAAAAAGAATAGTGTGGGAGGCCAAAATCATAATCAAGGGGAAGTAACTTTAATATATATCATCATAGGAATAATTCTAATATCATTGCTATAATTCTAGGACTATAACCTATACTTATATTTATCCTTTGGGACGTCCCTATACATACCTTAGAAATATCTCTAGGGATATCACTAAAGTTATCACAACCTAGTTTCTAAAGGTTAGCTAATCCTTTCTTTTAATACCAACTGTAGAGACCCAAAGATTGACATACATGGAAATTACATTACTTATGCGTAATACTTAGTACATAACAAAAACAGACACCAAAAGACCGTAATAGTTTAGTGTCTTTGGAAACTCGGAACATAATCTTCTAATCATGGTGGAAGATCTTCATCATCTCCCCTAAATATTATCCCCTATTGTTTTCTTACCTAAAACCTATATTTATATCCTGAGAAAAATAACACATAGAAAGGGTGAGCTAAAATGCTCATTAATGGTAAATATAGAGAACATAAAACAATACATAAACATTTGAATGCAAAACATGAACATAAAATCTAAACAACATAATCTTGAGCAAAGTCATAAATCATGGATGTACGTAAGGCATATATCATAATGGAACATCAATCATGATAAAATATCATGGGAAGAAAACATGTAATATTGGAATACAATTAAGCACATGATATTATTTACATAGTATCCAAGTCATTGCTACCAAGACTATCTTAATGAACAATGTCCCTTTCTAAATCGATTTCACTCCTCGTTCTAGTTTTGTATCACTAAACCGGATTAACTTACCCATACATCCATGTCTATCTCACGATATATAAATTGGTACCCAATGCATTGGAGGGAGATATAGGTCCCACCCTTCTCATAATGAAATCATTCTTACGTGTGCCACAACATAAACATAAATCATTCATCATAACCTAAAGAATAAAATGGGTTTCATAAACATCATTCCATCGTAACACAATTCATATAAAACAAATGATTATAATTTTATCATAATAAAATTAAAACCATGTAAATCATAGAGACATTATACTTTAAACATACACATATGATATAATTTCATCTTATATGGAAAATGGTTTTGATAAACACTTGAAATGAATTCTTTAGGAAAATATCATATCTTCTTCAAAATCATTTTCTTTTCACAGAATTCCATGCAATTTTAAATGAAATTTTTTTTGTTTAAAATATTCATTAAATCATGTAGAGTAACCATCATGAAAATAAGTAATTATGAAACCATGAAAATCTGGTCATGTGGTATAATTTTAAAAAACACTCTTCTTGTACTTTTTCCGGAAAGGTCAAAAAGTACATTGTATGGTAAACAAATGAAGGATTCCTTCAATACGATGTGGTAAAAGTAAAAAATGGTCAAAATGACTTTAAATATTCATGGAAGAGAATTAAAAATTTTATGAAAACCTTCTGAGAACATATGGACATGGATGATAAACATAACCCCAGTAAATACTTACGAATAAACAATCTCAGATAAGAATGAGATTGGAATAATTATCCCTTACCTTAGGTATGATATGATACATACGTATCTGAAACACCTGTATGACGATTTATATAATGTCATTTTCTTATTACAAAATCATATTCATTTTTATTATATCATATATGGTTCACATATGACTTTATATTACCCGTTCATTTGTAAATTCCATGTTAAAGTATCATTTTGGGTAAAATAGTTTTATTTATCGTACTTTTTTGGACTTGTTGTTCTTGAAATTATTATTTTTTATATCAGGATTTAATTATTTCCAAAATTTAAAACATGATTTATATATTATATATATTATATATATCAATAATTAATAGATAGATAAATGAAATTGAATACACCGTTAAAGGAGATGGTAGGCCGTACGTACACATGAACGTTGTTTTCCTTTCCTTATTGACTTCAATGGAATTTAGTAGATGACATAGATATATATATTAATAATTCAAGTAGCATTATTATGTCATATATTTCATGATAAATTATTATATATTCTTTATAATCATTCTTGAATTGTTAACATGGAACATTAATCTCATTGGTTCATGGAGACGGTAATCCGTACGTACGCACGAGCGATGATATAGTTCCCATATTTATTTAATGGAATTGGAGTGGATGATATAATATCGTAGAATCATTATGATGTTATAATAATAATATATAGTTATTCTTTACACCATTATACCCATCCAAGTAGGATGGTGGTTGAAAAATAGATTACACCACGGCGTTGAAACGGTATTCTGTACGTACACACGCACAGTGATTTTGTTTTCTAAAGGATTGATAGAAGGTGAAATGGGTTTGTTTCAAATTTATAATAAAATATCAGTATATTAGTGATACTTATTTTATTACTTTATTGTGAAACAACTAAATATGAAGAAGGTGATGAAGAAAGAAAACTTGAATGAATCGGTAGAAGAGATTACCTCCTCCTCAGCGCACCTCCTTTAAACTTCTTCCTAGGGCACTAGAGTTGGTATTTTGAGAATACCAACACCTCTATGATATAACTATACTGGTTTAGAAGAGGAATTTCCTGGGATTGGATGACCATCACGGCTCAAAAGGGTTTGAAGAGAAGAGCGAATTGGTACCCTTTTTATAAGGGAGGAGAGGGGAACCTTTGAAAAAACTTTTAATATAATTTTATAATAAAGTCATATTCGTTTTATAATAGCTCCAAATTTATTTATTTCGAAGCTAATGTGGGTATGGGTAGAAATAATCTAAACCAATAGAATCTAGGCATTTTTAGGTTACTATTTTATCCTTATAATTTAGATTTAACTCTAACTTAAATAATTTAACTTCTTACCACGCCTTTTTATTTTCTTACACTATAGGGTTAATAAACATACTATAATAAGAAAAAAGAACCCCAAGTTGTTCATTATTAATATATATATCCTTATCTATGTCATTTTTCTGAACCATATATTTTTAAGAAGAAAATAACAATTAATAATTTAATATTTGTTTTAAAAACTATTTTATGTCAATTTTGACACTATTTGGTAATTGATTTTTGTGAAAATGATAACAACATGATTAGTTCGAATAAAGTTAATTAAATCAATAATAATATACTATATTAACCTATAAAATTATTGGAATTCATATAAAGTCTCAAATTACATTTATTTTGGTATTTATAATATCAATTATTTTAATATTTCATTATTTAGGTAATTACTACATCACCATTGTGTCATAAATAAATTAAATTATTTAATGTCTAAAAATTATAAATAAAATACCATTAGGTAGTTAATAGTTTTTAAATTTCTAATGAATATTTATAGTAGATTTTACCTTATGTATAATCATATATTAAAAATGTTCTATTTATTAATCTTTTATTTTAACTCTTTTAACTCTTTTTTAAATAAAATAATAATAAATGTCCTAATCTAATCCAAGTGGACCTAAGTGATAATATTATATTACTAAGGTTGTTTTTGGTCTAATTATACTTCTCCAATTGAATTAGGACATGTGTTAGGGTAATAATAATAATATCATTTTTACCCTTAATTGGCCAATTTACTTTTAACCGTGGTAAATATAAGAAAAACGTTACTATTCACCAAAAATTATTTTTATCTTGTTGAACAACATTTTACTCCCTGATATTAACCATGTCTCTCATATTTTTTAAATTACACTCACAGAAGTGGTAAAATTAGGTTTTATGTATGTTTGCAAAAAGATCCTAAGAGGTAGGTAAACGACGGTGAAAAGTTCAATAAAATTTTTATATGTCTAAAATTATTATAAAATGACTCCAATGAATTACATTGAAAATATATAGGTATTATATATCAATTTTTACCTAAAATAAATTTTAATATTATTAATAATTATTTATATAAAAAGTCAGATTTTAAATAGTATCACAGGGTTTTCAGTATTTATCAAAAATTGAAAGTTTTCTGAAAAATACAAAAAATTCACCACAGGCTAATTTCGATATTCCTAATCCAAAAATGAATTTCATTTTGAAAGGTAAATTTTTTAATATTTAAAAAAATGGGTATTACTATTCATAACCACTAGTTTATATAATATTTTAATATCATATCATTGTTTAGTGAAACTCAGTATTGTGTACAATGCATGCTATCGAGGAAGGTTTCTCTTGCGTATAATGCCAGACAATATAGGGATGAGTGTAGTGAATGCTCCATTTGTTGTTTCGTATAACATAATCAAAACATATTTCATATATAAATTAAACAAAATCTATACTTAATTTTGCGTAAAAAATTTTCCACAAAACGAACTTGAAACTTTGTCTAACATGAGCCAATAATATTTTTGCGTAGACTGCAAGCTATTACGATGTTGCGTATAGTGCAAGATAATTTTTGTGTAGCATACAAAACAATATATCAATTAAATTAAAAATAATAATTATCATAAAATCTCGGGTTGTTATAGATCTGACTGTCTGACTGCCACAAAACTCCCAGTTTTTGGTCCCCTGATGCCATGAAACTTTATCCGGTGATTCCAGACCTCTGATCGGTCCTGAAAACATGATTTGATCTTTCCGGGAAATGAATACTCGAAGAAGGACCATTTCTGAACTTGTATGATTCGCCATCTTAAATCGTCGTTGGACCTCAACAAGGTCTCTATGGTATTGATTCTTCAATTTTTTATAGTTTCATCTCAAAAAGGACGCATGACGATCTGTTGTTCATCACCCCATGAAGAACATGAAGAACGCACAAATGAGAAAGGGATGAAATCCAATAAAACAAATTTGAGGAATGAACCTCTTCCATCATTCGTCACGACGTTGATCCACTCCAGTTAATAAGTTTAAATGGATTATAAATACACTACAATAATCAATGTGGATTAATTACCCATAATCATCCCAAATAAAAACCTCCCGCAAGAACGTACGAATTTGCAGATCAAATTGTTCGTGGTTGATCTGTATTCATCATTCAAACCGAAAACAGGGAAAAGAAAAATTAAATAACCAACCCCTTCCTTAAATAAATTATTGATCATTGATGAAAGGGTCGTGCTGTCATAATCGTCGAGATCCTTTAACTTCGTTGGCGTAGCGAATCTCAACATCGATCTTTCATTGTTCGTCACTGAGAGTTTGGTCCAATGCTCTGCAGATTCTCAAGAGATTTCTCTCAAAAGTCGCCAACGAGAAAAATTCGATTCTCCTAATAAAATGAGAAACGTATTTTGCATCCCGTCATGCTGCGACATTAATGAGTCAGCATTTCTATTTCTGAGCCATTATGACATGACATTAATGACTGAAACTGCCGCCTCATCACAGCGCTGCATTGGATATTTCCAAAAAAGAAATAATATAATCATTGTGATTTTATTTTATTTTATTTTACTTAAAACTTCCAAAAATTAACTTTTTACCTTGACCTGCGCCGGTAGAGGATAGGATCATTCTTAGGTGAAGTCATCATCCTAAATGCAACGGTTCCTTAAGATTTGTAATCCGAACATCCATTTGGAAACTACCACAACTGCGCACAACTGCCGACTCACTTAACTTAAAAAAAGTTCAAACCACCATTCTGAGATCACTGGGCCATGGAATGATGTGCCATATTCATGCTCAGTCTCAAAATTATTCTATATAAATATATATAAATAATACATGGAAAATCCGAGACATTATATTCTCCCCACCATAGGGCTTTAAATCCCCGAAAATCCAAAACAAAGGCTACTAAAAAAGATGTGGGTATTTGGGGACAGATCTGGGCCTCCGACTCCCACATGCTCTCCTCAAGATTTCAGTTCTATCTCTGGATGCGCAACAAGAGAATCGATCACCCACAAAGGATCCCCTCCTGCAGATCCTTGATCTGCGATGGGTACTCAGTAGAGGTCGCTGCATCGTCATTGTACAGCTCGCCCCAGTCGATGATGTGCGATTGGTCTTGTACGTACCTCCTTAGCTGTGACACATGGAAGACATCATGTAACCAATTACACTATGGCAGTAGATCTATGTGGTATGCTAACTTGTCAACACTGCACTTTATCTGGAAAGGTCTGATGATCCTCAGAGATATCTTGCCGCCACGGCCAAATATCTATGACCCTCTTCATGGTGAGACACGAAGAAAGACATGGTCTCACTCTTAGAACTCCAGAGGTCTCCGTTATCACTATGCATAAGACATATGCCGGCTCTGTGCGGTCTTCATCCACTCCCGGATTACCTGAAACTTATCGATTGTATCTCAAGTCAAATCTGGACCCATGAGTGCTGACTCTTCGTGGTTGGTCCAGCAAAGCAGCAACCAGCACGATATCCTATACAAGGTCTCAAACAGTGTCATACCAATGGTAGAGTGATAGATATTGTTCTACGCAAACTACACCATTGGTAGGTGGTCCTCCAAACTATGACCAAAGTCCAAGACACATGTTCACAACATTTTCTCCATAACATCAATAGTCCTCTCCATCTAACCATTGATATGGGGATGAAACGCTATGCTCAAGAGTAGCTGAGTCCCAAAATCCTCCTAAAATCCCTTACACAACTGGGATGTGAAACATGCATCTCGGTCTGAGACTATTGTTGAGGGAACTCCATGAAGCCGATCTATGCCCTACATGTAGATTCGTCCCAAGAATTCTACAGAACTCTGCACCCTGATAGCTAGGAAGTGGACCGACATGGTGAGTCGGTCAACGATCAACCAGATGGGATCATGCTCCTTGGAAATCTGTGATAAGACTGTCATGAAGTCCATCGATATTCCATCCCACTTACACATTGGAACTTCCTGGGGGTGAGCTAATCCCGCTGGATCCTGGTGCTCAAACTTCACCTACTGGAATGTGAGGCATTGGGAAATGAACTTTACTACTACCTTCTTCCTTCCCGACCACCAAAATTGTCTTAGGAGAACCTGGTACATCTTTTCCACTCCAGGATGTACCGCTAATGGGGATGTATGAAACTCTCTTAGGAACTCCTCCTAAAATTCCACTGGTACAGCAGTGCGTCCACTAAAAATAAGTACGTGATCCCCACCTTGTGAATATCCCTTATGAGCATGTCCATTGGATAAATATGAACGTAAATCCACACCGTCGACATCTCCTAGTTGCACCTCCCTAACCTGCTGTAAGAGTGGAGGGGCGTTAACCATCATCTTTTGGTAGGTTGCATCTTCACTATCCACGACGGACAACTACTACATGGATAACTGCTTTATCACCTCACACAATAGTTGTGAGCATGATCTTCTACTCAGAGAATCTTCAACCTTTTTCCCCTTCCCAAAAGTATAGATGTTCTCAAAGTCATAGTCCTGGAGGAACTCTTCTCAGATTTAGATCTTTCTGCAAAAAGATATTCCTAATGCTCTTGTGGTTAGAGTAGATGATAATCTGCTCGCCCAAAAGGTAGTGTCTCCACATCATCAATACGATGTCTACCGCAGCCAACTTGAGATCATGGGTCTCATATATCTACTCATGTGGCCTAAGCTATCACGAACAATATGAAATCACTGCATGCCCCTGCATCAGGACACAACTGCCCCCGGTCCTTGACACATCGCAGAAAACTATGTACTCCACACCATCATCCGACAATCTCAAGACTGTGTAACTCGTCACACACTATCTCAACTTCTCGAAATCCTGCTGGCTCTTCTCTGTCCACATGACGGGTTTCCCCTTCCTGGTCAAGGATATTATTGGCGCTGATATCTGAGATAAATCAAGAATGAATCTCTTGAAATATCCTGCCAACCCATGGAAGCTCTACATCTCTGTCACGCTCTGATGTGGCTCCCATGATAATACAGCCTCCCCCATGGGTGGGTCTACAGCTACTCCATCTACTGAGATGACTTGTCCTAGAAAGTGGAACTCTTTAATCCAGAACTGGAACTTTGAGAGCATCCCATAAAGCTCGTGATCTCGAAGTACACCTAGAACCATCATTAGGTGTCTTGCGTGCTCATCCTCTAATGTCGTGTACACAAGGATGTTGTCAAAGAAGAAAACTATGAACATGTCCAAGTATGGCTGGACGATCCGATTCATCAGGCCCATGAACACTGCAGGGGCATTCATCATGCCGAATGGCATCACCAAGTACACATATTTAACGTAGCGGCAATTGAAGGTCGTATTCAGTATATCCTCATCCCGTAATCATAACTGGTGAAAACCTGATCAAAGGTCAACCTTTGAGAACCACTATTCCCCTCTAAGATGATCGAAGTGTTCATTGATTCTCAGTAGGGGATAATTGTTCTTCACTATCACCTGGTTTAGGCACCGGTAATCCACACACAGCATCAGACTCTCGTCTACCTTCTTGTCAAACATGACAAGGGACAAACTGGGTGAAACGCTGGGTCTCATGAAACCCTTTCTCTATAAATCCTCCAACTTCACCGTCAGTTCATGAATATCTATGGGATCCATCGATATGCTGATGAGGAAGTCAGTGCCGTCCTGGGGTGTAAGTCGATGAAGAATTCGATTTCCCTGTGGGGAGGTAATCTTTGAACATCTTCGGGAAAGATGTCCTCATACACTTCCACTACGGTTGTGAATTGGGAGCTCAGAACATCCACTGCTCAGAGGGCATGGCTATCCCACTCATGAGCGATTGGCTGCACCCTCCTTTGCGTAATCCCATTTTGCGGTGCATGGGTTTCCCTTTCATAGGAAAAGGAAAAACACATTCCATAACAGTGGACACACCGCACACTTCGCCTAAAACAGTCAATCTAGGCATGGACTGAAGATAACCAATCCATACCGGGAATGACATCGTAAGGACTCGATGCTACCACCAAGAGGTTCCAACCTAAACTCTCACCTCCAAGGGTAATACCACAATTTCTGCAAAGGTGTGTGATCTTCGAGTCTCCTCACATAGGTGTCTCCATGCATAGGTATCGAGTCAATAGTTCTAGATGAATCATGAGGTTACGTACAAGACACATGGATATGTACGAATGACTGGAACCACTGTCTATATATACAGATGAAGTGGTATAAAAGTAACATATTGTACCTCGAATCATTCTTGGAGCCCCTGGGTCTTATGCCTCGACCACATGCAGCAGTCCCCATCCTTGTCCCCCCAGCTCTCTGAGCCTGGTGCGGGCCTCCTGGGGGTGGTTATGGAACTATGATGAAACATATGCCACCACCCGCAGCTCTCCAGGCTCCTCTACCACGTCTGCCGCATGGCAGGTCTGTCTGCTCCACTCTCGGCCTCTGCCTCAGTGGTCCATCCACCACTTCCCTGTCAGTAGCTCGATGGGTATGACAATATCTAGCGAGATGTCACCTACCGTCGCACGCGTAGCATCGCTTCTCCCGAGGATAACTGGATCCAGCATGAGAGCCCTGGACTGTCGGTCCTTTGTCCTGGGTCCTCCTATGACGCCTCCCACGTCCAGATCCCTATGTCTGACACCAGCTCCCTACTGCTGGTGTCTCAACACCTGTCTGCCTGCTGCTGACTATCGTCGACTGTCTCTGCTCAACCAAGAATATCTTGATCAAGAAGGCCCGCTCGAGCACTCCAGAATAATTCGATATGCATATAGGCACAACACTATCGCATATGTCCCACCGTAGACCTCGCTTGAAGGTCCAAGCTCTGATGTACTGATCCCTGACCATATCCATCGGGTACTGGTTGGTGAACCTCGATGAATAGTATTCTACTGGCATACTTCCCTGATGGAGTTGGGGATGCTTTTGGATACACACAAAACTCAGCATAACTAGAGATAACTCCTCCCCGAAGAGTTGTTCGAACTCCATCCACAAAATAGTATCCTCATATTGAGTCTGTGTGGTCAGAATCTCCCATCGTCCCACCGATCCCTGAAGAAGGCTCACTCTTAGGATCACTATATAGTCTGATTGTGTCCTCACTAGATGGAATACTCTGGTCACAACCTCAATCCAATCCTTATCTACCTCAAGATCAGGATCACCTCAGAACCTGAGGGGTCTTTGTCTCGGGAACTCATGGAGTGCGCTAAGCCTGCGCTCATTGTCGTTCGGTACCACAGGTACCATGGGCTGCCCCACTGGGGGTGTCATATTAGGTGCACCACCTGGTGGGAAATTCCTGGGGGACTGGTCCCGGTATCAAATCCTTGTCACTGAGGGGGTCTTCCTCATGATCATGCTACAGAATCCTAGTGGGAATGTGTGACGGAAGCATCTTATAATAAAATAAGATGTACCATGGTCAATTAAAATATCTCGATAGCTAACACGAAGGATATAGAATACACGGCCCATTACTAATTGATGTTTTTACCATTATTTTATATCCCTGTAACCAGTGTCTTCATGTACCGAGTCAAAAAGAAGGTTATAAGAGTCATGGTGTATGGATAAGTCGGCCACCGCACCAACACTGGAGTCTCTAGCCTGAAAGATAATCTTGAAACACTAGACACTAATTCCCTAAAACAATCTAATAGATTCTTGTTCCTAAGGTAGAATTGACCATCTCTGATACCACTTTGTCATGACCCATCCCAGTGGGGCCCGCACCACGACTCTCCAATCCCGCCTCCAATTGGCCAAGGGATAATTAATAGAACTAATTAGGATTATTACTAACATGGGAGGCATTCCCAAAGAACATGTATAGATGAACACATCTCCATGCCCACAAATGCTGAAATGAAAAAAAAATAAGGAACAAAAAGCATGCATACAACTAAACCCAACCAATAGAGTATGATAGATGATAATGTACTGAAGGTAAACTAGGAAAGAATACAAGCCCACCAAAAATAAAAGTTTGAAAACTTCAATGTCCAACTTGTATTCACACTTGGTATTGGGAATAATGTTTGTAGACAGAGGAACGCCTTGGCCAGTAGGTAACTCAGAAAGCTCGGTCTTGTCCTGGTCATCCTTGGACTCTGTCAAAAGGCTTCTCATCTACACAAGACATGACAAGTGTGGGTAAAACCCGTGCAGGGGTGAGTATAACAATACTTAGTAGAGGACCCATAAAACCTCAATACAGTACATAAAGTAATGTTACAGCTAGATATGCACAATATATGTCTATAGAACATCTAACACAAACTAGATATACTCGAAACCTAGACCCATAGTCTAGAGACAAGTCACACAGCCGCATACCCCCAACCAAGGGTTCTTTTTGAAGATTCAACGAAGGAATCATTCTAGGAGAACACACTCCACGAGTCTTATTGCTATGATGAAATCCGTTCGAGAATTACTATTATTCGGAAAACTCATTGAGAGGTAGTTACACTCATTACGGGATACACACTCTTGAGTGTGAAGATTACGATAGATAAATGCACTTATTAAGAAAGACACACTCATGAGTGGGAATGATCATGATACATAGATGGGGATCACTACCAGGGCCATAGAGGATACCACGACTACTCCGGAATTCACCTGCTAGGTAGAGGATCAACGCTCAGTGGAGTTAGTCACGTTGATGCCAGACTCTACTAAGGATCAAGAATGGATAGAGTATCACGATCCGGGCCTCTCAGATAGATAACTAAATCTATCACAAAATGCCCAGATGAAAGGATCATACTTCTGTAGAAGGAAACGAGGCCTAAAATTTAGGGGTATGAGAATAAGGGGCACTAACCCAAACGAAAGATGTCCAAGATGCGGTGAACATGAGGACCATGCCATTTTCCAAAAAGTACACGGCGTGTAGAAAAGTTACACACCATGTAGTATCACCCCGGGTAATGCTTGTGTACAAAGACCCATGTTGTAAGGAGAGTCATATATAAAAACTGAATACATGGCATGTAGAACGATGTACACACCATGTCCGAGTGACTGGGGTTGGCCCTATGTACGCTGGCCATGTGCCCATACACTGTTGTCAACCCATGTACACCAACCTGTGTAATTGGTAAACGGGGTGACCAGCATTACTGGCCTCACCTAGCCGTGTTATGGAGTACATATTCATGTAATCTATCTTTTTTCCTTATACCCCCAAGATACACGCCATGTTCCGCATAGCTGCCTCTGCCATGTTGTACATACGGTGTCGTCTGAAGCTGTGCTAACCAACCCATGTCCATGTACTTCCCAATGTACACGCTGACCTTCGCGGAAAGTCTAACATGCCATGTTACCAGGGTTACACACCGTGTAATTCCTCTCTAGGCCCCAAAACCCTAGTCGCCACCACCAATACTATACAGTCTGTTCTTCAGAAGTATATGCCAATTATTCTAGAAATTTCCAGAAACAACGCTCTTCACCGGTGCGCCTCCAGTGTTTCCCCGATCGTCGATGCGGCTATCTGATCACCATGAAACTCTCGAGTTTTGGTCAAAGTTATTCAAAGAAGCTTCTTCCGGTGTTTATGGACCTCCTATCGGCCCCGAAAACATGCATTGATCATCAAATATAAAGAACACTCGAAGGAAGTCCCTTCTCAATCAAGTCTGATTCATCATCTACCATCGTCTTTGAACCTCTGCAAGGTTGTTGTGGTGTTTATTATTCAATTTGGTATCATTTCATCGCAAAACAGATGCACAAAAATCTATTTTTCAACGCCTCACAAAGAACGTGAAGAACGTGGAAAAGAAAAAGTGATGAAATCCAAAAAAACAAATTTGAGGAACGAACATCCACTGCCATTCGTCACGTCGTTGATACACTCCCATTAATAGGCTTAAACGGAGAAAAGATGAACAAATATAATCCACATCTATTAATTCCCCATAATCATCCCAAATAAAACTCATTAGCAGAAATGTACAAATCTGCGGATGAACTTTTTCGTGGTTGATCCACGTTCATCTTTCAAATCAAAAACATGGAAAATAAAAATTAAATAAAAACCCTACCTTTAAGAAAGGTTCAATCATTGATGAAAGGGTCATGCTGACTTCATCATCGAGATACATTAACTTCATTGGCGAAGAAAATCTCAACTTCGATCCATCGTCATTCCTCGCTAAGAGTTTGCTTCAACACGCTGCAAATTCTCTAGAGATTTCTATCAAACATCTCCAATGATGAAAATTCAATTACCCTTATAAAAAGGGAAACATATTTTTAGATCCCATCATGCAGCGACATTAATGAGTCAACATTTCTATTTCTGATTCATTATGACATGACATTAATAACTGAAACAGATTCCTCATAGTTGTGCTGTTGCAGATATTTCCAAAAAGAAATAAAATAAACATTGTTAATTTATTTTACTTTCTTTAACATAAAATTTCCGAAAATTAAATTTTTCCCTTGACCATGGTGGTTGGGGTTTGGATTGTTCTTATGTAAAGTCGTTATCCCAAATTCAACGGTTCGCTAAAATTTGTAATTTGGGCATTCGTTTGGAAAATGCCACAACCGCACACAAGTGTCGACTCACTTAACTTAAAAAAAGATCAAACCACCATTCCAGTCTCACTAGGCCTCGAAATGATGTGTCGGCTTCGCTCCCAGTTGCAAAATAATTCCATATAATATATAAAAACATTACATGGAAAATCCGAGACATTACATAAATTGATAGGTTATATCTTATGATATTAATTTAACAACATATAGTTTTTTGGTAAAACACTTTTCTACATATGACACATGCTATCGAAGAAAGTGTCTCTTGAGTTTAATAAAATATAACTCAATGTTTCGTGAATTAAATGTTATTGAATATATTAAATTTATTTCGAAATAAATAATCTATACACTATTAAGGTGTTACATTTTCCCAACCTTTATTAAATTGAATCCTCTTAATTTGATCGTGATTTTAGTAATATAGAGTTTTTTATTTTAAAATACTATTGTTGAAGATCCCACATAATAAATATGTTCACTGATATATATTCACTATAATTTGAAATCGTAAATGTTATGGTCACCACAAAACCATGATTTTGAGGAGGAGAATATTGGTGAAATGAATAGATACATACATAGTGGGAAAACATGAATATTTGTAGGGAATTATTTTAGTCATCAATCCCATACAAATGAATGATCAATGGAAAATTAAGTGTCTCATGTCCATAAATTTATTATGATTTAAAATAAAATTGTATAAACATATTTAGTTTTTTTTGTTCAATAATTTTCATAGAGTTCACGAATTAATTCACTCTATAAGAATGCAAGAAAATATAATAACATAATATATTTATATAAACACAATATTATCATTTAGTAGTTTCTTTAAAGTATTTCTACTTATTGTCATAGAAAATGTTGCATCAAAGGGTGATGTAATATGTTAAACTCAAAATCCTTTTTCAAATATCCACATATACATTTTCGTGAATGGTTATATTTTCCCAATTGAAGTTATCATTAATAGTGTCTCTAATTTGTTACATTTTAAAATTGTTAACACATACTTCATGTATTCCCTCGAAACATGGTAATAACCATAATTACATTATAAATATTTTTGAAAACATTTTTTCTTCCTTATAAAACAAATATAGAATAGGTAATTGGGTATACTTTTTAAGTCCAATAATGTAATAAAATCCATCAATTATGGAAGAAAGAAAATTTTCAACAAACCATTAATCTGTTTTATGATAGTTGGTACTATCCAATTTTCATTTTCTAGTGTAATCATCTATTTATTCAGATATAATTATCTCAATATGAGGAACAGAAGGAGGGTTATCTTTCTCTTACCATATGAAGGGTTATCTTTCTCTCAATGGTTAAGTATAATTTATATAAAATGATTATGAGTCCAATTTGATATTATTAGTTTATTCAACAGTAAATTGATTAAATATTACTGAAATCCATTTTCATAAATTATGTTATGATTTGATGACATGGAGAATGTTTTATTAACGTATGACACACAAAAATTAGGGTTTAATTATGATATGTTGGGGACCTATATATCCCTCAAATTCATTGGGTAATGAATTATATCTCATGAAATTACAATGGGAATAATTAAATGGGAAGTATCAACAATATGAAATTGATGAGTCATAATCCTCTATGGGAAACAGGTGTATTGTGATCCACTATGGGAAATAAGTTCATCTGGATCCACAATGAGAAATAGGCGATGAGTCATGATATACTATGTTTATGGTATTTTTAGTAAACCATTACATATGAAAATGTTTCAATATATATGAATGTCCCACTATTTTTTGAAATAAGCTTATGGTTCCTAATTAATTTTTGATGATTTCTCATTATTATGGGCCATGTATTTAGTAACTAATATGTTTTCTCCGAGAATACTTTTTATTATATATGAAATGTTTTGTATATACATTATATGTTTTGTTAATTATAACATAAAAATATTTTTATCATATGATTTAATATGATCATATATTGATATCTATTATGTTTATGCTTATATAATATCTAAGATCACCTTATTTATGTATCATTTCCAGGTTTATAAATGTTGGTTCGGGTATGGTTTTCCTAATAGGAGTTCAATATGGGAATATCTATATGGGATATGATTATTTTTACTTGAAATAAATAAAACTTAACTATTATGTACATCGATAATGTATTTACGATGTTTATTGAACATTCATAAAAAAATATAGGATATTTATATATGAAGATCCAAGGTTGTTATAGTTTTTATCAGAGGATTGGTTTAGCCAATATTTTGAAACTAGAGTAAGGAAACATTAGGGATAATCCTTTTGATTTTTCTAAGGATATATCTAATTATAACAATATGGATAATTCATAGTATATGAAAGTTTATAAGAATTTTCATAATGGATATAGAGAGTGGTTCCCTAGAAATAACATCTAGATATGGATAATACAAGTGGATGTCTCTATGACATTGAGGTACCAAGGGGTAATAAATATATTAATAGATCATTAATATGGAATCTATTATCACCGGGTGTAGGATAATGAGCCTTGATGCACACCTATATTGACACTCTATGGGGATATACATTGGAAATTAACAAAAAAATTACAAACCATCCTAAATTATTTCAACAGATAATTTTTGTGAATTACAAACATTATGACTATGTAGGGATATATTGAATAAAATATTTCATTTTATGACATACTATATATATTTTTAAATGAATATGTGGTTTCCTACTAGGATTATTATTAATCGAACTTTTATTTTTTATTTTATTCAATAGTGGCCACCATAATAAATTTGATTCACACTGAATGAGATAATGAATATGTTGATGAGAAACCGAAATGGATGATTAATGGTGTATGGTGTTTTATGATTGTCTTTAATCATTTATAATGATGTATTATTAAAAAAATTAACCTCAACTGACTATTAGTGTAAAAAATAAGGGAATGATATAGGTCATGAAGGTTAGGGTTGTGTAGTTCATAAAGAAAATAAGTCTCAATTTACTAAAGGTTAAAAATGTGGTATGAATAATTCCTCATAATATCTCAATTAAACGAAGAGTTTTTTTATGTGTTCAGAAAACGGAAATTGGGTATGAAAATACCAAGGAAAAATGAAAATCTCAATTAACATAATTGATGAGATTTTTTTTCCTATCAAAACATCACTGATTAAATTTTTTATGATATGAAATTATGGGATTTATTGAAGTAAATTCTGTAGGGGGGTGATGAAGGATAGGTTTTGGAAGATTTAATGAATAAATGTTTTAGAATTGATAATGAAGTGATTACAAATGACATATGAAATGAAAAAGGTATCATGTAATAAGATGGAAGATCCAAGTTAATGGTTTAGTAATGAAGTATAATTACTGAATTTTTAATTTATTGGAATTCAAGAATTATTAAATATATGATGATTATTTATTATAAGTTTTTCGTTACTTATTTTTATGAATATTTTGAATAGTTATGATCACCTTGAAATGTGATTTTCTATAAGTGTTACCTTCCCAAAAAATTACATGATTAAAGGAATGTTAGCTGTTAATATATTCTGAATATCGAAATAATTATGATCAGATTATGTGACTAATGATATGGATAAGATAAATTTTATAATACTAATTACCTTATAATTGGGTATTTATTTTCTAACAATAATCTTTTTTCAATAATTGATGGAGTTTAAAATATTTTTATATACATTGAATTTGTTGATCAATCTGTGTTTTATTTATGAAATGAGGAAGAAAATATTTTTTAAATATGTTTTTATGGTAATTCAAGATACTATTACATTTCAAGAGAATACATGATAAGTTTATTCACATGTTTTAATGTGAAAATAAATATCTACATGGTGTTTTTTTGGTATTAATGATAAGTTAATTTTTTAAACATAGTGACCATATATCTAATTTTTTCGATGAATTTTTTTTGAATAGTTAATAATGTTAACCATTTGATAATAGTTTATGTAGATCCATTGTTGAGGTTTTAGATATTTATGTATTATATAATCATATAATTATTTATCCATATTGGATAACTAGTGGAAACCATTTTCTTATAACGAGAGATAGATGGATAACTTATCATTATATTAGAGGTCTTATCATCTATTGGTTATTTAGTCATAGACAATTCATCTTCACTGTATAAATCAATAATTAATTATGGAATTGAGTGAAGCACAACCAAAGTTTTAAATCATTCTTTTGATACAAATGAAAACTATGCCCCAACTATATTGGTCCCTTTTAAATTCCTGATAGTACTAGGATAGAAGGAAATAGACTGATATTCCACTGAATCAATCTTAGGTCCACAATGTGTTCCATGCGTCACTCCTATTATATTACATACTTGATCCATCTCATTTATATCACAGGTCATACCACTAGAGCATAAACATTCATATAAGGAGTAATCAGATGGGATTTTGGATTATAAAAACAACGTTATACAATGAAATACATCAAACATGGTAAATGTGTTTTGGGTGAAACGAAATGCTTGGAGAAGCTATATGGATCCTTGAGGATGTAATGTGGTAGAAGTATCATTATTTGTTTGTACCACAGTGATTAATTACATGGAGAAGTTATTTTTAAAGGGTAATAATGTAGCACATTCTATTTTATAAAACACTTTATTTCAAATAAATATAATCTTTTTGATATTTTTCATTACATGAAACACCATGTTCAGCTTGATTTACACACAACAACTAACTTAGTTTGCATTACATGTAACATTGAGTATAAATTAATTGTGTCCAGCTATTAAAATATTAATTTTCTATATGATAATTATCAACTAGCCATTTAAATATAATGAATGAATATGATTTACTATTTTATAGAAATATATAGTCTAAACATGCATATAAAATTAATTCTTTAGTGTCAAATTATTTATATATGACAATAAAAAAAATTAGAAATTAAAGGAAATCTTATATTAAAATACTATTTTTATCCACACAAATAAATTCCACATAAATAAAATTTAACAATTCTGTTTGTGATAAAATTTAATGAAATTTACATTTTTTATATTCAATAAAATATTTTACATTTATCTTATTCTTTTTATACATTATATAAATATAAATATAAATTTATTCTTAGAGATTTATTTTTCTAAAAAGTAATTTTTTCATTGATGCTGAACATATATAAAAATTAATTTTTTCCAACTTTTTGAAAATATATTTGATGAAATAAACTACAATATTTACATCATTAAGTCAAAATTATCTTAGGTTGATATTTTAAGAATTATTAGAGAAGATAAATTTGATGATTAGTAATGAAAAATAATTGTTTTTATTTAAAATTATTATTTAATTTAATGAATTATTAAAAATTAAAAAAATCATATGGATGTAAAAGATAAAATAGTTAAATTATATATATCTATTAATGTATGTTTATTCATTGAAATTAATATCATTTTGAATATTTAATTCAAAACCTTTTATACTTTTGACAATTTTCACATTTCAAAAAACAATTCTCATCGCGATTGTGAGATTAGTTAAAAAACACTTTTAGGAATGTAATTGGTAATAATGGATTTAATATTTTGAATAATAATAATTTATTTTATCAAATAAACTCAGATTATTTTTTTAGCATATTTACTAGTAAAAATAGTAAAAATAGGTTTTCTATGGGTTAAAATAAATTGATAAAGGTGAAAATTTACATAGACCATGTCCAACACGGATTGGATTGTCATATTCATACCTTATATATAATTCCATTTATAATTCTATAGTATAGATCATTTTTTAATTTAGAAAATGTGGGTATACATGTTTCATTTAGAAAATCACAACTATACAACTTGCATTACATATAAAATCCTACCCCTATTATCTCTTCCTCATACACTCAAAACACTTTTTTTCAACCAATATAGGAAAAATCACTTCATGTTATCCCATATTCCATCATATATGTGTTATTTCGTTGATAAATCTAAACTATGAATCACTTTGGTGAAAAGAAAATGACTTAGTTTGATGAAGATGTAAGGGGACTAATCGAGCATTTTATTTTATTTCTTCATCCACCTCATTAAATTATTATTTATCCATTAATATATAACTACATAAGTATCATAAATATAAAACATTTTTTATATTTTAAGTAAATTAGCAATAACCATCTCCTATTTCAACAAATGGGATAAAAATTCATTATTCATGTGTATGGAGAAATATTGGATCATGAACCAATGTTATTTGTTTTCCATCACCACATCTCAAATATGGATATAATGATATATTTATTGATTTTATTTTTAAATTATTATTATTTAATAATTATATCACATTTTCTTTCTTACCTTTAATTATATGGGAATATGATAATATCGTTTGTCTGCATAAAGCATTATAGCTTCACGATGTGATGTTTTTTCTTCTTCACATATTCTCTATATGGAATGTAATATGGTTAGAATAAATAAAAAATATGTGATATATATGTATATATATATATGAAATAGTAGTAATTATGTAATTGTAATACATTATTTACCACAATTTCTTTAAATCTATTAAGAAAATGGAATCAAATCCATGTGTATGTATGGTCTACCATATTCATGAATAATGTATTTTATTTTCAATATATAAATTTAAAGATAAATTTAAATTTAAATAAAATTTTTATAGATGAATTTTAAATAATTTTTAATATTATATATGTTATGTAACCAAGAGAAAATTAATATGAACAAAAATAGCCAATCACAATAACCATGAAAAACAAAATAGTTATATCATGAAACATGATAATAACATTGAATTTGTAATAAAATAGTAATAAAAATATATAATTAAATTATATATGTTGAGATATATATAATTATTTTTATGCTCTAATTTTAAAAAAATATATTTTTATATGCTTTGTTCTAATGTGTTCGTAGGATGTCGAGGTTAATGATATTAGATTTCCAACTCACATTTGTTTTCATTGAGACATAATCAATATTCTACCGGTGTTTCAATTATGTAGTTTGTATAATTCCCATGAATTTATTTTATGATTCTTATAATGAAAATTATTTGGATTTATGATGTGTAAATAAATCCCCATTTAAATCTAATATCATGAATTTATTTATTATCAAGATATTATGTGTTTTATTTAATTTTACACTTTCCATGATATTATGATTTAATGTTACCAAAGTGTTTAAGGGACTTATGTTGTAATATAATCGTTTATCTGGTTGTTTAGGATTATTATTCTAATTATAAAATTTTGTGATCTATATCTCTATTAACTCAATTTTTTAATATTCCTGAGGAAATTTCATGTGGATAAATTATTAACATTCATGTAACTATTTTTATGAACACAATAGTTTAATATATTATTTTAATGTAAAATCTTTTCTATTTATCCGTTTAGGCTGAAATCTTTTTTCAACCAAAACCATGTCTTCAAATAATTACTAAATATTCTTAAAATAAATTATAATGAATTTTTTAATTTTTTTTCTTTTTTGGGGAAAAATTTAATGGTCTATTAATTTCATTTTCTAAACAATTCAAATTTGAACTATACCAAATATGTGAAGGTGTATTTTGTTTAATAAATACTCCGTATGATATTAATAACCAATTTTCAATCTAAGGTGAAATCTATTGATGGTACTTATTCTTTACTAGGGATAAAATTTAATGATATCATCATTAATCATTATCTTAATGATTAATTTTTATTTAATGAAATTTTTAGGAATCACATATAATTTTCACTGGTAACACTCGTGTGAATTGTTGAAATGTTTTCAAAACCCATTTTCATTACACGTGTTATGATGTGACGATATACTGATTCTTTTACAATATTATGGCACCAATATATATGGTTCTCATAATGAAATTGTTGTGTGCTATATATAACTATAAATTATTAGGAAATGATTTTAATATCCTAGGATACTAATGGGAATCGTGTCAATGGTCTTGATCCACTATGGAAAAGAGGTGAGTCATATTCCTTGATGGGAAATAGGATTAACTTGGTATACTTTGGAAAACTATTTTTTCCCCACACACAATAGATAATTGGTTATGAGTCCTGAACCACTAGTTTTATGGTCATGTTATTTAACATTGAAATATGAAATGGTTTTAAAATATTTAATATGTTCATACACTTTTATGCCTTTATATTAAGGTTCCGAATAGATTTACGCTGATTTCACACTCTTATGGTTCATATTATCAGAAAGGATAATGTTTTATGTCGCAAATCATGTTTATGATCCTTGAAAGGATGGATATTAACATCATATGTATTATTCATGATAAAAAATCCTTATTATTTGATAATGATTTCATCTGATCATAGATCGATATCTCATATGTTTACCATTTATATGAAACTGTGATCACCCTTTCTTATGATTCATTCCATAGGTTATGAGGAATGGTTTATCTAGGTTATTATTGAGAGGGTTTCTATATGTGAATATCCATTTTGGATATATTGATGATATTTCATGAAATATGAATATTATTTTTCTATTTTACAATTTCACTATACAATTATGGACCATATGAATGAATATATAAAATCTAACCAATATTCAAAAAAAGATGGGATATTTATATATGAAAATATTTGGTCATGATAATAATATTATATTATTTTTTTAAAGAAAAATAATTTATGTACTAATGTGTAAGTTGTATTAGTGGTAGTCTTATATCTCCATAGTGTTAGTTTTAGTTATAAGAATAGTAATGGACATTGTAATGAGATTTATAATGATAATATAGTTTTTGGAAAATGAAATTTATTATTAATTAATGTTTATGTATTCAATAAATATGTTTGGAATGAGTTTGGGAATTTAATATTCATTCTCGGATCAGAAGATTATTACGTTTTTATATTCTCTTATATGGTATCATATTCATGTTAAATATTTTAAGTGTTGTATGTTAACAAATTTTCAAATACCAATTTGTAATAAAAAAATTATTAATATCGACATTAAAGGGTTATAATTTGTATAACCGTTTTCATGTTTAGGATTGATGATTTGAAAAACAAAATTAATGACATACTGAATTAAATATTTATATTTATATGTGTCTTTGATGAACAAAGTATATTATAAATGATGGTCCTGTGATAATTATATGAATTTTAATATAATTTCTTTATAATGTTAAAAAATTCATGAATACATTGGTTTTTTAATTTTGGATATTTTAATATAAAAATATAACAATTTTATACGTAGATATATTGAGTAAAATTTTTATCCTGAATATTTTAATTGTTTGTAAATTGATAGTTAGTGCTTTAATAATAAAAAACCCTAGGGTCCACCTATAGGAATGTAAGCAAGAATAGTTAATTATATTTTCCATTTGTTTTACAAAAACTCATTATTGATTATTTGCACATGATAAACATTTTTCAGGAAATTTTTCCAGCCGAGAGATGTTTTTAAAAGGGAAATTATTTTATTTTTAAAATTTATAAAGATATTTTGATATAGAATATTTACAATATAGAGTTGATACCTTATCTTTTGAGGTATATGAATGAATAGATAGGATTCATGGGTTATTTTAGTTGATTCGTACAATAATAAATAAATTTAAATTAATTACATGATTATGTTAGGGGATATAGAATGATATTTATGTGACATACGAAGGTAAATTATGAATGATGAAGTATTGGATTTTTATTCCATATGTTTTTTGAGGGTTTTTTTATAAGATGATGAAATGGAGAGATACTATCATAATATATTATTATTGTTGGGGTCACATCCATGATGGATATAAGATTTATATTCAGAGGCCACCAAATATTTTCATTTTTTATATTTTGAGAAGTGTATGTGAAGGATTATAAGATTTAAATTATGGTGAGTTTTGGGATTCATTAACAGAAGATATAATTATAAATTTATACATATAGTAATGTAAAAAATATGGAAATTATTTAAAATTGAATAATAGGATGTGAAAAGAGAGTTTTTATCATCCTTGAGGTATATAGATTTAATTGTGGTGTGTTGAAAAAAAAACGATGATTGAGGAAACATTTCAATGTAATGGATGAAGGGATGGTTATAGAGTATGATCACTGTAACCATATATATTTTTATAATAACGACAAATATATTCTCATTTTTGTATTGTGTGGATATGAGATGGAAATTTTCTGTATTGTATTGGGATTGTTATATATATTATACAATTGGATGTGTTCATAATTTCTTATTTAACATTCCACTACAATAATATTGATGTGTATAAATCTAGGCTTTCGATAAACATGTATATATTTTAGTGTAACTATAGGGTTGTTGGATGATCACAATATATAGTTATATGAATATTTTAATATATAGTTTCATGAGACTGAGTAATCAGATGTTAGTTTTTTCATAGAGCCATGGTACTAGGGTACAATGATGTTTTTCAATTTCATAGAGATGGATCCAATAAATATTATTGTGGGTTCAATTAATATTTTAATGGATCTTATCCTTTTGGCTCATGACATTGAATTTATGAATGTTTAAAGAGACTTCAATATAGATAGATGAGTCATGGCTATATTATGGGACACAACATCAGGGATATTGTATTGGTGTTGGTAGTTTTATTGATTTTTATAGATTTTTGTCATATATTAAATTATAATCATGACATTCATGTTCTATATAATAGTCAACTGGTTTTCCCTTCACAGTGTAATGCTCATCTCATTCCCCCATGTAACACTAATATATTTTATGAGAGGAAAATCATGTTCAATAGTGTATAGGACACACAACACTGATATTTTATGGTAATGTAATTACATAATCATTTATGACTTATTTATTTTTGAATAATTTATATCTCATGATAAATTGTTAACGATGCAACACTGGGCGTTAATAAAACATGATACTCTCTTAAAATATTATCATTTAAACATATATTTTATAACATAGACATTAAATTAGTTGGTAAAAATATGGATAAATAATTTATATTAATTATTTGTTTTAACCATTTATAAAATAAATCATATGGGTTTATTTTTATTAGAGAAAAAATATGAAAAGTTTTATAGAAGAATAAATCATTTCTGAAAATGGAATTTTTTTTAAATGGTGGTTTAGTCACTCTTTGGGGAAATTGTTTAAAATTATTTTTTTAAAAGTTTTTGTAAAATTATATGTGATAATAAAATTATATTTTTAAATATAAATGTTAGAAATAAATTTTTGGGATGTTATTATACTTTTTGAGGAAAATATAAATTTTCTATTGGTAGTGAAAAATACAGTCTTTTATTAAAGAAAAAACATCATTTAAATTATATAAAAATATTAATTGTATTTGAGAATGGTTATAGACTAAAATTATAAAAATTATAATCCAATTTATCAGATTTATATCATTTGGAAAAATGTTTTTTTTTCAATTTCAGTATAAAAATTATCTGTACATAGATAGTTTTTTCATAGAAAACTACTTTTTCCCATATCGAGGGTTAAAATTAAATTGAAATATACCAATGAAATAAATTTATATTGGATAAATTGAATCAATAATTTAATGAGAAAAATTAGTCTTATATAATAAATTCAACAAAATTTTAGAACATTATTAATAAGGATAATAGTAAAAAAATAATATTATTGTTTAGGTAAAACTGATTTACCAACGGTTAAACTAAAAAGATATGAGTGAAAATGACATAATGATATTTCCAAAACCCATTGGATGGAAATATATCAACCTCATTAAATAAATAATTTTTAGGGAAACATTTTTTATTCTTTTTTATGGTGAATAGTGTGGGTATCACCTTATATTTTCCAAACATCCATATGTGTTATCTCCCCCAATTATAAAAGTTTACACCTCTCCTTCCCACATCACACATCAGGAGACCATTATTTTACATAATAAGTCCAAAAAAAGATTCATTTACTTCTTAAAAACATCATAGAGGTCATTTTTTTCATAAATCCATCATAGAATGGATTTTGATGCAAACCAAAAGAGGTCACCCCATGAAGAGGTAGCATTCTTAGATAAGTGTTTTTATTTTTTTATTCATCAAACTATTTATAATATTATTAAATAAATATAATTTAAAAATCCTATTTAATTTATATATTTATTTTATTATAAAAATTTAATAACCTATAATTTTTCCACTTTAAAACAATTGAAAATGAAGTCATAGATCATGTGTATGACAAACTACTACCTCATAAACTAATGTAATTCATTTTCCATCACCACATTCCAAAGATGGATATAAAAATTTATTTAACATATATATATATATATATTATTTTTGACATTATTATAAATATATAACTATTAAATCATATATAAATTCCTAATTTCCATTCTGTATGTGTTATGATAACATCACATGTGTGTATTTCAAACTACACCCTCAGAAAGTGATGTGATTCGTTTTTCACTTATTCATTACATGGAATTTATTAAGTGTAATATTAATGAACATATGTAATATTTATGGACTAAAAATACTTATATATATATACTGTCATATATAACTTCATACCTTCCAATTCTATGGAATGTAATAACATCACTCATGCATTCATTTATTCTTGAGACTACTCGTAGTGATGTGAATTTTTTTCATTTAATTTTAACCTAAATGGAAATAAGGATGTATTTGACAATATAATTTGAATATATAACATAATAATTACTCAGTATGAGTTATTTAATTATTATTTTACTTTTAATTTCATCCATTCAGAAAAATAGATATATCATTCATGCACACGGAGAACTTGTATTTTATCTGAATGGTGTAATACATTTTCTATATATAACATATTATATTTAAATAAATACATATATAATTAAAATATATTATATTTATAACATGAATAATTTTTTTAGATGATTTTATCCTAAAAATGTAAAATTACTGAAATTATGGAACAAAAACATACATGAAAATCAAAGAAATTTTCAAATCAAACAGTGATTTTAAAAAATAATTGTCAATAAATAGGCCATAAAATACTCAATGTATGATATATATGGAATAAATATAGTATTATTCTAAAAAATAGTGGAATAAATAACATATATTTATATATAACTTCATTCTACAAATTTAACGGATTCCAGACCTGTGGTAAGGGTTTCTAGTATCACTATTACGTTAATGAGACATATGACATATTAATAAATTATTTCGTTGTGTGGAATAGATACATACCCATTTAAATAGTTATATATTCAATAAATATATATTCATTGTATTAAAATTTTCATTGTTAGGTTATTTCATTCCCGAGGATTGTGATTCAAATGTCACAAAAATTAAAATTTTGAATTTAACAATATTATCAATATTTAGAATTTTTTATGATTAAGTATCCCTTAGATGAATTAGTTTATATTTTCTAAACACATTATATTATCATATTTATGGTTATTACTAAAAAATATAATGTAATAAAATCATTTTACCTATATTTTTTTACTTAAAACGATTGGAAATAAGTTTTCCATAAAATAAAAATTTATATTTAATTTTTTTAAAATAAATTTTCCTTACTATCAATATTTTTTAAAAAAGTGTTAATTTTTTTTTCATTATCCAAATTATATATTATATAAATTTAGACAAATGTTTTAATTTTAAATATTAATTTTTTGACTGAAATTTTCATGTCAATTTCAAAACAAGGCCTTTTTGGATATTTTTGAAAATATGAATGAAATAATTTTTACATATACAGAATAAAAATAATTTTGTATTTCCCCTAAATGTAATGGTGGTTATCATGAGACAATCTCACTTATGTTATTAGATAATTTCTTTCCATGTTATGTAAAATGTCATGGAATTAGGCCTTGCTGGTATGGTTAGGCTATCATACATTATGTATTCCATAATTATGGAATTATATATTAATGTTACATTACATTCTAAAATTAGTATGAATATACATGGTTATGTTTCAATATCCTGTGGTTATTTTTATAGTTTTATTTTATCAAATTATATTCATTTCATGTTATACATAGTTAATTTATTTAATGTTATTTGTTTTAGTTATTTACATTTAAATAATGATTATTATTTTTTATTAATGATATATTACTTTGTACATATACCCTTTAGTAAGAATTTTAGGTCACCCATTTTATATTTCTCATTACTCATTATGTGATGATGTGTATTATGACGGAAAAGAATGGTTATTCTAGAAGAAATTGTTTTGTTCTTAAAAAAATATATATTTTTTACTTTATGTTACCATTTTGTAATTGAAATTCATGTATTTATCATTTTACAAAGACTACAATAAAATTCATTATATTGGGATGTTATACCATTTTTATTCCACAAATGTATTAATGCGAATATATTCATTGGGAAACATGGGTTAGGGTATTTTATAATTAGTATCATATGAAGTTAAATATAATCCATGGGAACTAAATTTATTGAAAAATTTAATCGGGGAATGTAACCCTACAATATAATTTTAGGATATGTATTTAATAACATAATAATGTTTTTGTGAGGAATACAATATGTGGTTACTCATAGAAATATATCCCTATCTTAGATACTACAAGTGGACATGATTTTGAAACAAAAGATCATCTAGCTAATATCACTAAAAATGCATGTCAGGAATGACATGAGTGTATCTTAGAACATGATAATAGTCCTTAATGTACACCTGGTTTGACACTCCTAGGAGATATGATTTAGAAAATTCATTTTTTACTTGTGATCTAATGTGAAGGATTTGAATATATTTTGAACATGAAAAAAACTAGTATTATAAAAAATTTTAATAGATTAAAAACATATTTTCATGATCCAGATATCTAGTTAATTTTTTTCACAATTATAGGTTTTAACACAATGATTATTATTTCCTACACTATGTTTCTTTAGTTTCATTCAATGGAAGAAAAAATAAGGAACTGTTTAACATTTAATTTGATATAATATTTTTTTTAACAACAATAAAATTGGGCGATGAATGGAGTGATCTATATTTTGATTATTTCTAATTATTTTTCAATATATTTGATTAATAAAATTCACTTTAACTAGATTTTAGAATATCCAAATAAGAAAATGATTGAGATTTATAAGAGCTCAGGTTGTGGGGACCATGAATGAATGATGACTCAGTTACCAACATGTAGAGAATGATAGAAAAAACACACAAGTTATTTTCTTAGAGGAAATGGATGATGTTTTATATTTGGAATATAAGGACATAGTATAAGTAATTTCCATAGAGAAATGAAATTTTTTGATTACAAAATGGGTAATAATAATTATTTTTATAGGGTATCATTAATTGGTGAATGTTTTAAATGTGGTAAACATGGGAACTATTAAAAATTATTTCATTTAGGGAAATCTCATAAATAGATCAATAAAGGCTGTATAGGAAATGGTTATACATATGATGATGATGAGAAACAAAATTATATAAAAAGGAAATAATTATTTAGGAATATGATGATGAACCATAGTAATTATTGATGAATGGAGATGAATAATTAATATGATTTTGTATTTTCATTTAGAAAATAAATCATGGAATTAATTTATCAATGATACTCTCATTATAAGAACCGTGAAATATATACGGATGAAACGGTCGTATTATTTATTTATGTATTTTAATTAATTTATTAAATGATATCATGAAAAGATATTTAGTGGAGAGTTTATCTTCTTGGAAAAAATTATTATGGGAAGATATCAGTTAACATGAGCTGTATGGTGATATAATAATTATAATGATATTCTTATGGGATTATATTGGTTACCTTGGAATTGGTGTGTGATTTAATGGTTTATTTTATAATTTCTAATGTTTACTGCATGTTTGGATTCATGGTATATATTAAAAAACCTGAGATTTTATTACTTGATGTATTCATGCTGTCATTAATGATTTAAATATTCCATGGTATTCATACATTTAAAATGAGAAATTAAGTTCCACATTTATTTTATAGGGAAATATAATATTGATTTAGTTAACTTGATTGTATATTTTATATCATTGAATTTTTGTAGAAATATTTCGGTATGTATTATGGATAACAATATATGGAAAGGTTTATGGTGATATATGTTTCAGATTTTAGTGATTAATTTATTATTTCACAACATAAAGATTATTTAATTATGGATAACTAGTTATATATATTTTTATATAAATTGTGATAGAAGTATTTACATATCATTCATTTATCAATATTAGGAAGCATCAAATGTTAATTTTTGTATAACTAGCATAAAAATTCATATTGGATATTCATTTAATGATGTAATACATTATGTGAAAATTGGAACAATTATAACCAAAATATGAAATAGTACAGGTGAAGTAGAATGATATCACGTATATTTCATTTTCTATTCTGAGTAGATAGTAATGGAGTTACACAACTATAGGAAAATGTTCTTAAAAGAAAAATGTTATCCTAGTACATTTATTTAAGATGATCGAATGCTATTTCTCACACATTATTAGTTTATGGGTTTGTGGCCCGTATCATTATATTGAACGTTCCCCTTCTTATGATGAACTATATAAATCACTATCCATAATTATTTAATATTTTATCCAATGTACATATGTTCACATTCCACTAAATTTATACTACATGGATACCTAGAAATGGGTTACACAAGTTGACCATCAAACATCCATTTCTCTTATAAAGATGAATTTTTGTTATTCCTTTTTTAAATCTTTGTATAAAACAATGGTAATTGGAAATTTCAAACAATTTATTACCAAGATCATGATTATATTATCATTAATCAATTTATTTAAATGGGTATAATGTCACACCATAGGATTTAAAAAGAATAAAATTTGGGTCAACAGATTATATGACATGTAAAATTGAGCACTAAAGAGAATTTAACACTTTAGGATGTTATATTATATTTATTTTTAAAAATATTATATCTCCAGATAGATTGTGTTGCAGGAAAAATCAGTTAGAATGGAAATATGATTCCTAATTAAAATATTATCCTTTAAACATGATATTTTAACCTAGGTGTTTTTTGGGGAGTATTAATAATAAAATCTAAATAATGAAAATCATTGGGTTTAAAAAAGTGAAAATTAAATAATATAGTTATTTATTGATTATAAATAAAACAAAAACAATTTAAATGAACTGAAATGTTTTCAAAAAATATTTTTTATTCTAAATTTAAGGCTAATCACACATTTAAATGTAATTTAAATTTTTTTTTTATATTTTTAGAAAATTTATTTGATTAACTTAATATTTACGATGTTTTTTATTTTGTAAAACTATAATTAAATATTAATACATTAATGAATTTAAAAAATATTGGTTTTTATAAAAAATTACATTTTTTCTAATTTATTTATAAATATGAATTTAAATTTAAATTATTTATAATTTAATAGTATATCAATTATATTAAAATTTAACTAATTTTTTTTCATTTGGATCTATTTTATGATCAATTTAAATTTTAAATCACTCCCTATGAGGAAAATGTTTCTTTGTGAAACTGGTTGTTCACCATATCTATGGGTATAAATTTTAATTTCTGTTAACCAATTCTATTAATTGAATATTAAACAAATGGATTGATTATTTTTTAGGATAATAATTAATATTATATAATAATTTCATTATAATATTTTACCATAATGAATTGGGAAATGAATTGGAAAATTGATTTATCCGGTTATGGTGAAAACTGATTTACGGGAGAGTTAAACTAAAAAGATAATGGAAATGAACTACCATATTCCACAAAACAATATTTATGGAAAATATTAGACATTATTTACACTATTATTCTATAAGGATGAATTTTGGAGGCTATTCTAATAAGAAGAACCTTTCTCTTACATTATTTTTCAAAATTTCCATGTGTATCCTCTCCCTCGATTATAAAAGGCCACCGTATATACTTCACTATTAGAACATCAAAATCCTTTTAATTTCTCCTATCTCTAAACTATTACATTCTTTAATTCCATCTTGACATCATAGTGTAATGTTTTTTATCATAAAACATACCTATGAAGGATTTTAATGTATACCTAAAGAGGTTATCCAAAGATGAGGTAACATCCAAAAATAATAATTTTTATTTTATTACTTCTCCCACATCATTAAAATATTTTTCAATAGTAATAATAAAATAAAAATAATATATAAAATATACTAAGACTTTATTATATTAATTTGATAACTGATATCCATCTAAACATCCATAAAATTTAAAATGAAATCGCCTATCGTGTATACAATGAACTACTACGTTAGAGACTGATTTAATATGTTTTCTATCACCACCATTCATGGAAATATAAATTGATGGATTTAAAAAATTCAAATTATATTTTTCAAATTTTTATACTTATGAAATTATTATATAAAAAATAACATCTCAATTTCCATTCTATAGGGTATGTGATAACATCACTCTTGTGTATAGTAGACTAGCTCCAAGCGAAGCGATAAGAAATGTTTTTTCTTATGTTTTAAATTAAAGGTATTAAGATAAAATGTAATGAATATATGTTATATTTATGATCTAAATATAATTTGTTAAATATATTATTATATATATCTTTTTAATATCCAATATTTTGAAAAAAATAATGACTCTCATATATACGTTTGGACATCCACATCCATGTACTGTTGTGTAATGTTTTCTAAGATTAATTTTTCTCAGATGAAAATTATAATGTATATTAATAATATAAATGATATATGTTACATAATAGTTATTCTAGAACTGTTAATTATTATATATATTCCTTTAATTTCCACTCTCAAAAAATAGAAATTGTGTTCACGAGTACATAAGACCTACCTTCCTTACGAACTATGTAGTACATTTTCTATATATTTATTTTATAAATTAATATTAAAAAATAAATGATGAAATTATATTATGTTTATATAATTGTTTAAATTAATGATATTATTTACCAGTGATCAATATAAAAATAATAATATTATTGTACTAAATCATACTTGAAAAATGAAGCAAATATTTTATGAATCAATGGTTTTAATAAAGAGTTGTAAATACATGTGTAATAAAATACTATAAGTAACTAATATGTGGTATGATATATATGCATAATTTTTCTTAATACATATATAATACATTTACACTTTATATAATGATGTTTTCGACTTGTATGATGTAATTAAAACCAAAAGTATTATTTTCTAATGCCACTTTTACTCTCGGGAGATATATTCCATATTCACCTATTTTTTACATTTTGAGTTACATATAACACTCATTTTCATATGATATATCGTAAAGAATTGTTAATTCATTCTATTGAAATTATCATTTAAATTTATTCTTTTTAGGGGGCTTATGATTCAAACGTTACCATAAAAGTAATGGTGTATTTCAAAATATCATCATTATTCCAATTTTTTTATATTTACCTCTCCCTTAAGGGAATAATTTTATATTTCTTAAACATAGTTCATTTTCAAATATGGACTATTCAAGAAATTTTTAAATCAATAGTACAATTTTGAATCCAATTATTGCATAAAATATTTAGAGAATAATTTTATTAAAATCAATGTTTATTCATCTTTTTTGATGGAAATACCATTTCTTCCAAGTATATTTATCTAAAAATTGATTTATTTTTTATCATTATAAAAATTAATTATTTACTAAATCATTACTGATGATTTCTTTTATGATTTTTTAAAGGAAACAGAGTGTCATTTAAAAAAACCCATTCAAATTTTACCCAAAATGTTAAATGTAATGTTTTTTATTTATACCTCTTGTACTTAATTTAACACCATATGAACCACTAAATGATTTAATTTTATCAGCGATTTTTCAAATTCTATATTCATTGAATTTAATTTATAAATTTTTTGTCAGATTTTTTATTGTTTACTTCCAATATAAAAAAATTATTTTCTTCATAAATGTTTTAATGGAATTTTTATGGAATTTCTATTCATTAATGAACAAAAATTCCCTATAATAATTCCATGAATCCATAAGAACAAATAGGGTTCCTTGATCTATTTCATTGACTTGATTACATGGAATGAAATACTAATGGGCCTAATGTTTATCAATTTTTGAAAACTAGATTAAAAATATAATGAAAATTTTACAATGGTAAATTGAATGTGAATCATAATACATAAAATATATAATAATCTAAATATTTGAATCTCATTCCATGAATTCATATTCATATCCGGAATAACTGAAAAAAAAGATGGGAGATATCAAATTATATGTAAGGGTTTAGTTCAAGGGATCAAATAATAAATATATGATAATAATCAACATGTAAATGTAAATATCTAAGTTGAAATTCTGTTTATAGAAGTAGATAAAGTGAAATAAATATGGAAGGGTATGTTCCTGAAAGATTCCCAATATAATTAATATATATAGAGTGAACTACATCGATAAATAATGTCAAATTAAATAAATGGTTTAGAAATAATAACAAAACTTGTATAAATTAAATGATTAATTACTGGGCATCATGTGTCTAGTACATAAACTATTATACCATCAATACCTATTCTAAATACATTTAATGTACTGAAATTCATCATATAAACTATCTCGAATGGTTTTTCACCAATTGATTTCATATAATGAGACTAATGATGAATTAATATTCTTATTTAGAGTGGTCCTCAAGCCATGTATTTCATGTCCAATGCATTACTCATATATCTAATAATCTATTTAATTAATAAACAATGATCATTATCCTAAAATATCTATATTGTTTAATATATATGTATTTAATATTTATTTTACAATTAGGACAAAAAATTAAATGTAAACACCCAATGTAAAAATTGAATATGTTTTATGAAATAACCATATACATCATTCAATATTTTGATACATAAAATAAATTTAATGACCTAGGAAAATTGTTACAATAATGCCATTATTTCACTATAAATTCAATAATCACGAAAGAAGGTGACATAGAAAACACAACAATTACAACATAGTGTTATCCAATTAAAAACCACTTATATGAGATAATGATAAAAATCATAAAATATCATTTAGTATTGGTGAATAGTTATATTAAATTAAAAAATACTACGACAAAAAACACATTAAATTGAATATCTTCACTATATGAAATAAATATCAATGGAATGTAAATTGAGATGAAATCCATTACCTTAAACCTATTATTGATTTAAATATTATTAGAAAAACATTATAATGTTTTTATGAGTACTGTTAACATATTCCAGAAAAATACCCATATTTATAATATAATATATTTTATTCTTATATTAATTATTACCATTTTATTAATAGAATTGTAGTATTCTCACTATTTGGGTGTTATTTAGCTAATCTTTTTACTATTTATGGACTTTTTATTTTTGTTCGTATTAAATAGAAGATGGTTCATTAATATATAGAATTTAAAAAATTATGTTATTATAACATATATTTTATACATATTTATGTTTAATAATCATAAAATTTGGATATATGAAAGGAAATGTACCATTCATGGAGACGATTGGTTGTACATAAAAATGAATAATAATTCCATTTCATTATAAAATAAATTGAATGAAAATTTAATGATGTATATTTATATAATAATTACAGTATCATATTTATATAATATAATTATCATATTTTTATTAACAAAAACATTAATGAAATCCATGTAAACCATGAAAGAATCATATCACATTTAGGAGGTGGTAGTGTACACATCTTCAAATAAAGTTATTGTATTCTCAAAAAATGGAAGGCATGGAGTTATATATGATATAATAATTTTGTAACCATGATGAAGTTATAAATATCATATATATCGTATATAAAATATTAATTGATAAATACCCCCATTTTTTAAATGTTGTAATTGAAGAATGGATGACATCTGTTCATGAGGTTGTAGTCCTCCATACACTTGAATGAATATTGTGTGTCACTTGTGATTTATGTGTGAGAATTTGTAGGTAAAACAATTTAAAAAACAACAATTTTTATATTTATGAAAATTTGGTTATTATATAAGAGATATATAAAAATAATTGAAGTGGTGGAGAATGGAATAAAATAAAAGTTCCCGTTGAAGAACATTAGCTATTCTATAGGTAAATCTATTTTTGATTATACAAAAAGAATTACTTGTTTTTATTTCATCCAAATGTCAAGAATATATAATTAGGGGTTATTTTAATTTGGGTAGGGTTAGTACATGCCAAAGAGTATTGAGTGGTGTGAGGATGGGGAAGAGTGAATGCCTTATTATAGTGGAAGATGATTTGCATTCTTGTAAATACTGAAAGGTCAAAACTATTTGGAGGTCTCCCATAGCTCATGATATTAAAAAATTAATAATTAATTAATGCGTATTTATGTTCTAGTAAAACATCCACAACAAAAAAATAAGTTCATTTTTTAATTTTTTCCTTAACGTCTATGTTTCCCCAATTTTTTCCATTTTTATTTTTATTAAGGTAACATGTTTTATACCCATTGTAATTTAACTATTAATACTTAATTAAATAGAGAATAATTATAAAAATATCCATAATGAGTTATAAATATGTCATATAATTTTAAAAAATTAAATACCTTTTGTGTTTGAAATTAATTATAACAAAAAAACTACTCATGCGCAAAAACCTTACTAACCAAAACTATGAAAAAAATGTATTCACTATTTAGTGGTATATGTTGTCATTATAAATGATCAGATTTTTTGTTAATAAACCCTATTTTATTTTTTACTTACAATAAAAAAATAAAAAATTTAGTATTTCTGGTAAATTTTAAATCATAAAAAATTATTTCATTTATTATAAATTTATCTTATTTTCAATTTTGGAATTATTTTTTTATTATAAAAATAATATTATCAAAACAATGTTTAAATTATAATATATTATTTTTAAATATATTTATAATTTCATATTAATCTATAAAATAAGGAAACACAATAATTCATTTCATTTTATTCACTTTTAATATTTTTAGTATCGTTTATTTTATTTAATTACTAACGAAATAACCACTGCGTTGGCTGCTCTTATGAATTTAATCTAAATATACCATCGTCAAAAATATTAGTAAAATTATCATGATAAAATTAAACCATTTATCGTTAAAAATAACGTTCACAACCAAAACTATGTAGTTAATTATGTTGTCTAATGCATTATAGGAATTAACAGAAAGGAATGAGCATTTTTTGTCCTTTTCTTTTCAAAACTTATTATATAGGCCACTTTAATCAAACTATATTCTATTAAATCATTGAATGATAACCCAAAGGGGTATATGATCTAAATATGTGATGAAAAATGATCTTGTACAAGTTTATAGGCCATTTTCCCCAATTTATTAATGATTAACGACTAAGTAAACTGATTTTATACGTTAGTTGTCATACATAAATTTAATTACTATCACAAATATTTTTTTTTGTCTACAATTAATTATATATTTTTATAATATATATTTTATACTAAGTACAATCATTTACACCTTTTTTTTCTAAATAAAATTCATATAAGTGGAAGAATTAAATTTAAAACTAGTACATCTAACCTAGTGTGAAAGTGAATTTGAAATGTGAAAATGTGAAAAAATTAATTTTTTTTTATCTTAATTAATTATGAAAATAATTTAAATTAATAATATTGGAATTATAGATATATAACTGAAATTTTTTTACATTAAATCTAATTATCAATTATAATTTAAATGTAAAAATTATTTAAATGGAAGGGCAGCTTTCAACAAAAATGATGTAATTTTCACTATTCTTCATAAAAATTAAACTTCTCATTAAAATAAATAAAATTGACCATAAGGTAATTTTTTAATTTTGAATTATTAAATAATGTTTATATTTAAAAATGAAATTTATTAAAAGGATAATTATTTTTAAAATAGGTTCTCCCTTAAAAGGACGGAAAACCACCTATAGAAAAATACATATTTTTATGTGTAAAACAGTATTTTCTCATATCAGGTGTTTATGAATCAATAGAAAGAAAGTAGAAGAATATTATTGAATATATTTAAAATAATAAATTTATCTTAAAGTCCTAGCATTTTATATTGTAATATATTCTTAGTGTGGTGTGTTCTGAAAGCTAATATAAATGTTGAGTGTAGTGAATGATTAACGTGGCGTTGTGTTTTAAGAATTTTACCAATAAAATAAAATTTATTTCAAATGGAAAATATTATATGTTTTGGGGAGTTACATTCCACAATATTCAAGTAAACTATATTATTATAATTCAATATTAATATCTCAAATGGAGGGTTTGGAATTTGAAAATAATATTGTTGAAAAAAAACCCAGATTGTAGAAGAGTTAATCAAATACCATCTTAATAAGATAGATTGAGAAGTAAAAATGCTAAATTTGACAATGTATAACTAGTATTATACAAAATAGATAATTATTTGTAATTAAAATGATATACATGGGGGAAAATTGTAAATAATTATAGTGTTTGATTGATGTTATTGATAAGAAACATGTAAATTAACAATGTAATGTTGAGGGCCTCAAAACCATAAATATCTTATTATTTTAAATACCATCAATTCCAAAAAATATATATTGTGGTAAAATAATTTAAGATCATTTTTATTAATGTTTAGGAATTATTTCAGTATTTATGAATATAAAGAAATATACTGTAGTGTTTCTATTTAATAAACAAAATATTTTCCATTAGTTGTTCCTTAAACAATTTACACTTTACATCCTTTCACTTGTAGGATAATATGGTCAATAAATACATTAATTCATAACAATTCATCAATATAACTTATCAAATCATTTAAAAAAAATTAAATTTTCCTAAAAATTATGATCCAATGTTTCATAAATAAGGACACTTAAATTCCAAAATCAAAACAACCAGATGTTTCCCTTAATTTTTACATGCGAAATGTGTTAATATCTACATCATGAATTATCTTATAATTTGGCAATGACATTAATTACCAAAAAAAATTATTGAATTTTTTTTTCTTACTTATTACTTAAATTTAACATAGATTATTTGTTATACATATTAAATTAAAAATGTTTTAAACTCTGTCAATTATGGAATAATGCATGTTTTCAAAAAAAACATTAATTAGTTCCATGGTGGTCTGTATCTAGTCTAATTTATCAATACTAATAATTAAATTACCTAAAATAATTTTTAAAAAATTTACGATGATTTTAAGGGTTATCAATCCCTCATCCTTGTGCTTACCAAAAATTTTATCTTTCTACAGAATCATTTTCTTGTTCCATTTAACATAATGTTTCAAATCCTTAATGAAAAAACTACAGTAGTATCCTTATATCATTCAAAATTTTCATAACATGCACCTTACTAATAAGATAATAAAATTAAATAATTATTGATTCATGTAATTGTAATATTAATCCTTCCTCTTCATTTATGACAGTATAAAAATCATTATTGTGATCCATTAGTACCTTTTAAGGAATATTCCTTTTACACAAGATAAATTGAATGTTATAGTGTCACATTTACTTGCAGTTGAACCATTGTACATTGGAAACAATTTTATTATCATTACAATAAGAATTAAATTGGAATTTCATCACATGATTGTAGCAGAAACCCATCAATATTACTAATGTAAAATGCTGAAAATTTCCAAAAAAAATACGTCTGAAAAAATAAATCATTCACTTCTTCTATTTACCAATCATTTTTCCCAGATGTCATCTTGTTCTTGTCATGAAAATTGAATAAATAATACATAGATAAGTCTTTGTTTATCATGTTATCACATGATACTATTTCCTTACATGATGAGAATTATTGGAGACTAGTTCCCTTCAGATAACTACGTTAAGACCATAATCAAAATGACTAGTCATACATAATGTTCAAGTCTATTAGTGAGGATCACATTCCATATTCGAGGAACCATTTTTAAATGGACCCATTTAATAAATTATATCATATCTTGTATAATCCAAAAAATATTAAAATAACAACATAATTTTATAAGTTTATGGGTTTGAATTTTCATAATCATAAACATGGTTTCATTTGGGTGTTCCTCTATACATATCCTCAATGTCTATAATATGATTATTTTCTATAATCAGTGTTTTAAAAAAAATTATTGTTTTATATTATTCTTCTTTTGATACCTATGAAGAATCCCTAACTCCAGAAGCCTAGATTATGTTCCCTACTATATTTCATTGGCATTATTTTAAAGATAAAATCTTCAAGGATTGAAATTTTTAATCGTTTTTAAAAACTAGTTTACATATATGTTACCCATTTTACATTTGGAAATATAAAATCACATATAATTCCAAACAAAATTCTAATAAATTGTATCCTTGAAACTCATTCCATAAATTCATAATCATATCTTGAAAAAATGAATAAAAAATTGTGGGATGAAATGCTCAATAAAGTTTATGTACAATTAATGAAATAATAAATAAATGAAAATAATCAATTTGAAAAAAATAACTGAGCATACATTCTATTATTTTAACTAGATAAGGAAAAATTCATACAGAAAGGTATGTAACAGAAATATATGTTATTTAATTAATAATTTTATAATGAACTGGACTCATAGTGAATACTAAATAGAAAATATGATAGAAAATAATAACTAAATCTCTAAGAAGTAAATAATTATTTATTGGAAATAATGTATTAGGAACATGAACAACTAAATTGTCATGACCGATTCTCAGGATAGTTTATGTTACTTTGATTGTAGTTGTAAATAAACTTGATGGTTTTGTCCGAAACCGATTCATCTCATAATACCACTGATGCATCGAGAGTAATTTATAAAATGGTACAATTGCCTTATATTTCCATACTAAATCATTCACCATGTATCAAATAATACATTTAAATTATAAATAATTTTATTATTAATAAATATATCCATTTCATAAAAGTTATATTTTCAAAATATATTTCCCCATTTAATCAAATAATTTTCAAAGAAAAAACCTTATGTATAAAATTAATATATTTATGAAATAAAAATATCCATAAAAAAAGATTATATATATTTAACATAAATTTAATAAATAAGTAATATTATTAAAATAATATGATTGTATCAAGAGAATGTTAACAATAATAAAATAATTTGACATTGCAAACATAAATTTTACCACATGGTAATTTACAATTCAAAAAATATTAGTTGAGATAATTAAAATTGAAACATAAAATATATTTATGTATGATTTAATAATTATATTAAATGAAAAATGGCAATATATAGACCACAAAATTTTAATTGGGTCACAATATAAAATAATTCTCAATGGAATATAATTTGATATGAAATAAATTACCTTACACATTTTTTGGGGGAACTCAATTAAATCTCCAATGTAATGGTTTTAAGAATGTTGCTAAATTATATAAGAACAATAACCATATATATAATATAATATATAATCTTCTTATTATATCTTATTATTTTTTGGTTAATAGTATTTCATTTTTCTATCTATTTTAGGTGTTAAATTCCTATATTTTTTAGTATGTTTTGACTTTTTATTTTTGTTCCTATTAATTAGATAAATATTTATTCATGTCAAAAATATAATCCATTATTAAAAAAATATATATATTCAATACATATGTATTTAGAATAATCCATAAAATACAGAAATGGTAAATGAAATGCACCGTTTAGGGAGATGATATGCCATACGTACACATGAACGATACATGAATTTCATTTTTCATAAAAAAATTATATTAAATTATATATATGTATAAAAAAAATTTATCATAATTTTTCATATAGGTCACATATTTTTATTAAAATAATACATAATAAATCCGTGTATAACATGAATATATCACATCTTCGAGGAGGTGGTAGTCCACAAGTCCATAAATGAAGTTATCATACTACCACAAAACTGAGAGAAAGATGTTATGTTCTATATAATAAATAAATAATTATAAATATATTATAAATATCATAATAAACATATATAAAATTTAAACACAACATTATTCTTAACTTTGAATTTTGGGATTAGAAGAATGAATAACATCTATTAACGAGGTGGTAGTATTATATGCACATAAATGTTGAATATATATTCTATTTCAAGAATGTGTGTGAAATTGTAGGTCAAAATATTAACATAAAAACATATATGTATACCTAATATAATTAGGATATTGTATAATCCTGATATGAAATTAATTAATGTGGTGGTGGATCAATTTGGATTTTTCAAGAATGATAACTCATATTTGTGTAACTCATTTTTTTTATACCTAAAATGAATATTTGGTTGGATTTATAAAATAATTGAGGCCTATAGGATAAGTTAAATGTATTTGGATGATTATTTTTAATGTTTTTTCTTGAGATAAAGTGACTAGAAAATTTTCAGAAGGGCAGGAGTGAGTTACTTTTTTTGTTGTAGGTGGAGTGACATTATTTTAAAAAAACGTTAAACACTATTTGGAGGTATATATTATCTAGTGAGCATAAAAATGGAATAATAATGTATTAATATGAAATTACAATTTACTAAAACCTCTTCCACAATCAATATTTAAAATTTTAAAAAAAAAATCTTACCTATTAGGTTTCCCACATTTACATTTTGGTTTTTATTAAGGTCACTAGATTTAGATCTTTTGTAATGTAACCATTAATACTAAATTAAAGTTATATTTATTGTATAATATAATGATAATTTATAATAATTATTATATCTAATTTACAAAATATAAATCTCATATGTGTGGGAAATAAATTTAAAATCAAGCAAATGTGGCAGGCAATAAAACTAATTTGTCCCGAACTATGCTAACATTGTTTTTACTATTTATGGGTTAATATGTACATTATAAAAGATAAATTGGTCCATAAATATATAATAATTTATATTTATTGAAATTTAAAAATAAATTGGTAGAAGGGAGGATTTTTAGTGATTTTTAAATCTATAAATTATATATAATTTAGTATAAAATGACATTAATTTCAATTTTTACATTAATTAAAAACTTTAAATTCAAAAATATTAATAAAATTATTTATTTATAATATATTAAATTTAATTCTCTTTAACATGAATTATACCTATAAAAAATAATAGAACACAATAATTCATTTAATCTTCTTCACTTTACCATTTTTATTACCATATAATTCATTTAATTTTTAACAAAATAATCAATTAATTGGTGATTAATAAGAATATAATATAATAATATCCTATCAAAAAATTAATGTTAAATTATCATGACAAAAAACTCATTTACCATTAAAACTATTGACATAATCAAAACTATGTTGCTTTTTTCCATATTCCATTTCTATATAGTAACTGAAAACATTGATAGTTAATTTTTTTGTATTTTTATTTATGTCACTTCTTATTTCATTCACATTCATGAATATGTGTCCCAATAACTCATTAAACTATAACACAAGGGTATATATGGTCGATATATGGGTAGAAAATGGATTTTGGATATGTTACTTGTCTATTTCACACAATAATGTTATAGTTTAACCACTATGTAACCTTTTTCATTACCTTAATCATTATACATATCTAAAATTACATTAAATGATTCTTTTGAAAAAAAATTAATTTAATTCTAATCCCATAGACTTGGTGATAAATTAGGGTTTAAATGAGAAAATTTTGAAATGATAATTATGTTTTTATAACTATATTAAATATAATAATTATTCCATTGAACTAAATTGGATTAATATATGTATAATTTTTTCTATTTTAAATTAAAATCAAATTTAAAATATAATTTAACATTAATAATTATATTAAAAAAGAATATTTTTAACTAAAATGTTGAAATTTTTAGGCTTCATCAAGTAATGAAACATCTCAGAATAATACAAAAAAATAACCATAATAAAATATCGAAATTTTGAATTATAAAGTTGTGTTTTCATTGGAAAATAATATTTATAAAATATTAAAATTTTAGTTTTAATATAGGATCTCTATTAAAAGGATGCTCAACTACATATAAAAATATATATCTATTTATGTATAAAATCATATTTGTTCTTAACATATTTTTATAAAATATATAGGATGAACCTAAAAAAATATTAAATATATATAATATTGTAAATATGAGTTATTTTTCTGGGATCTTGTATAATCTTCTACACATAGTGTTGCATGTTCTTCAGCCTAATCTCAGTGTTGTTCACAATACAGTATTAACATGGTGTTTCTTATAATTAAATCTATCAAAAAAATTATATTTATTCTAAAAGGTAAATTTTTTAATGTCTTGGGTTGTTACAAATTTAACTAAGGAAACATTGGAATAAAAATTAATACTCCCATCCTTATAATTTATATCGATGGTTTATGATTGGTTGACTTGGATATACTAATTTTATACCAATCAACATACCACTATGAATGGTTTATGATTATATTAATTGATTCGGGAATGTATTAACATTTCATATGATATAACATAAAATAAATATTTTCATGTTTTTTTTTATTCACCCATTTCATATGTAAAATGTAGTGGACTAATTATGTGATTGGTGAGTCCCACTATAACCCCTCGAAGCATTAGTATGTCCCGTGAGGAAAAATAGATTGGGATTTTGGTTGAGTCTATAAAAATTTATATTTGATTTCATACAATGAGACATTGAAGGTATGGTTATTATGTCTAATTTTTTGAAAACCCTCATTATGATATTGTTATTAATCTTATGTGTCATTTATCTATTAGTTAAAATATCCATTATTGCATTTCAATTTAATTTGATTAATTATATGGAATTATTTAATCATCCAATATTCTAAAAAATTTATGTTCATGAAATTACATTAATGTAAGGTGTTTTATTTATTTATGCTTTTATATTAATTAATATATTTTATTCATTATATCTTTTACTATAGGAATACGATTACTATATATTTCATCTACCCCCCTTGTTATGTTTCGTTCCCTAGAATGATAGTAAATGTATTATTTTTTACATGAATAATCATGAAATACTAAATAATGATTCACTTGAATAATGTCTTTTCATATATCATGATTTAATTTGTAAAATTATATTCAATTACATTACTTGTTAAGAATACTAAAAAATTATTCAGTCCTTTAGGATGTGATTACATGTATCCTATGCCAATGAAATAAATTAATGACTATCTCTAGGATACTATGCTCAGAGTATTTACAACATATAAATGAAATGAAATATGTTATGGGCTATTAAATTCTACCTCAGATCCTATGGGATTTTATGTCGAGCATTGGTCCACATTCTTTAATGTAAAACCTTATTCATGTAAGGGTAATCTTGGTTCAATGTCACATAATGTTATTTTTATAATATTATGAATAGAAAAAAATAATATCCCACATATGAAATATTTATTCTTGTTTTATGAGTAAATGTAGTTATTATAATTTTCATGTTTTCACTCATGGTGTGGTGGTGCACTACAGGCATTGGAATGGATTTTTGTTTTGGTATGTATTTTTTATATTGTGGATAACTGTGATAAATGGGAATGGTAATTTTATTCAGTGTTGAGGTTTTTGGCGGTTTTTTGTGAGTATATTTTGAAGATGATAAATAATAAAATTTTACATGGGGGATGAGGAAAAGGAAATATTGAACTCACTTCTCCATAGTACATGGCTTGTTTGTATGAAACCGCTATGGTATTTTTACAATATTCTTGTGGTTAGTTTTAATCTATACAGAGCATCCAAAACCCATTTATCTATGTTTATTTGTTTCAAGTGGTTCCAATTAATGGTTTTTAAAATTTTTATAAACTCACTTGAAATTAAACGGTAATGGTTAATTCAAATGGTAAATTTTAGGACCACCCATTTAAAAAAAGGTATTACAGGCATAGTGTTATACACATGGACATAGATTAGGCTACTCTTCGTATACCATATATTAGTAGTCATGAATACCTCATATCAATGATGTATTTATTCTATCAACCCATGATCAACTATAAAACATGTCTCCATTCACCAAATTCTACATTAGATATTTTCAATGACTTGGTACATTAGAAATAATATCTATTATAATGATTTTTATGTGTGATTCCAGTAATTTTTGGAGGTGTTCGACTTTTTAAAATTTTTTTAGAACAAATTATTCTTTTATTAATAAAATCATGTTATTGTATTTAATGAAATATTTTTTATGTACATAGTGGTACTATGTTTCTTATGTTTTCATTTGATAATTAATAATAATTATCCTAATGAATATAAAAAACTTGGATGATGTGTGATAGATAGATAAATAATGGAAATATAATTTTTGAATTATTCAATGTTATGAATTATGTGATTTCTAGTGCTATTTATATAATAAGATATTGTATAAATAATTAAAATTGAATATTTTGAATAATGTAATAGAGAATTCATGATTATGAGGAGAGTTACCACAGTTAATATTATGTTAAAACTGAATAACCCTTAAACTAAAGTCTTATTGGGTGTATTAAATTTATATGAGACCCTTTATGATTTTTAATTGGGTTATATCAATGTATTTGTTGTTATATTGTTTTAATATGGGAATAAAATTTTAAAAATGAACACGAGTTAATGTTAGTCGGTACATGGGATATTTTTACAATAAATACATGAATGATATTGGTGTTGTCTCATATATTAAGTATGCATGTAATTTGATATTTTCCATATTTGGGTGTAGTTGTGGCTATGATAAATGAAGAGGTTATGGAATGAAATTTTTTTTGTGGTTTGATAAAATAAAATTTTTCATAATAACGCTTGGTGGAATTGGATCAGATGGAATTAATAAAGTGGAAAATGGGTTTTCTACTCAATCATGTTCTATTGGCCTATTAAAATAACCAAGTAGAATATTAAATATAAAATAAATGGATATAAGAACTAATTGAAATAAAAATTCATGAAATTAAGGAATAATATATATAAATATAGGGGAATAATGGATTGGGTTTTTATTAAATATTGGAAAAATAGTATAATTATTCAAATATTTATTTATAAGTGATAAATTTGAAATGTGTTGAATGGATTAATAATATTCGAAATGTGGTTGTAACATACCAGGTAAATAAATAATATTACATTCTAATGTTTATCAATATTTGTAAATAAAATATTAATATTACTATAAAGGGAACGTTATGATTGATGGGATACCCAATACGCAACAACGAGTTTCTTTGAAATCTTATGTTGCATTGTAATAATAAAATAATATTATTTTAAATGATAGTTAATGCCTAGTCATTGTATTGGCCGCAATAAATAAAAATAACTATAATATGATTATATATGTTTGTTAAATGTATTTACGCTTATCCAATAAAAGATAAATTCTTAAAATAAGATAATAATTCTATTTTAGGCATATATACTATAATATACACAAAAGGTCCACTTATCGCCTTTTGATGGTGAACCTTCATTAAATATATTTTTGGTCAATCTTATAAATTCTATTGGACCAAATAAAATTCTTCTTTAGAATTGGGACGCCAAAATTTAATTGGTTTAAATTTTTAGTATTTTTCTGATAAAGTTCATTTTTTAATGAATAGTGAAAAATGTAATATTTTATTTCAAAACCTCTTTTTAATCTAATTTATTTGGGTGATTAGATTATCATTTTAATTGATTTTAATGTGAAATTAGAATATATTTTTACCATTTAATCCAATAGTGGTCATTGGAATTTTTTTCACTTGGAAATTGGACTTAAACTAGTGTCAATCTTTTGATATATATTGTTTCATAAAAACACGGTATTTGTTCTTACAGCAGGAGTTAATTATTGAATTAATTAATGTAACTTATATGTTTTGAATTTTTTAAAATAGACATCATTTCTGAATTTGTAATATCAAATATATCTTAGGGTGAAGTTTTGGTGTTTTTCTGAAAAACATCAATTTTTGATGAATAGTGAAACCACTAAGTGATACTTAAAAAACTGGTTTTTCGTTTAAATGAAACTTTACCACTTCTGTGATTTGATTATCAAAAATCCAACATACATGGTTATCATTAGGAAGTAAAATGTTGTTAAATGGGAATAAAATAATTTTTTTAGTGAATAGTAACTTTTATGTTTTTAAATCACAATTAGAGGTAATTAGTGTGATTTAAGGTAAAAATGATATTATAATAAGATGAAAATAATTCTACACTTGTTATAACCATATTGTATGAGTCATGTCCGACCAAGACAACCCATGGGTCGTTTTTTGGGACCTCATGGAGCCACTTGGATAAGATAATTACATTAATGCCTTTTATTTAAAGAGAAAGTAAAAATGACACAAACATGTATTGTTGTACGAAAACAATTTTTACATGGGGATATACAAGTCATATGTTTGACTATAAATTTACATTAGAAATATAAAAATAGTTCCTACATCATAGTATTTTTTATATAATTTTTAGACATTAAATAAATTAAATTATTTATGATATCATTATGATGCAGCGATTACCTTATTATTTAACAATTTAAATAAAATGAAAATATAATGTGAAATCTAAGACCTAAACTTGTCAAAAACATATTGGATGGGTATATGTCGAACCCTTATCACATTATCCTAGAATTATATCAATGTGGGATAGTTTAAATCTGAAACTCATTTCAAAATAAAGTAACATTTCTTTACTTTCCAAGAGTGCCCCTCCTCTCCTCTTATAAAAGGCCCCCAACTCTACCACCGTACCCACACATCTCAAGCATGTGGCTCATACAAAACTTACCATTTTTGTCTCTCAACATATCTATATTACTCCTATAAGCCTCACTTTGGGAAGAAGTCTTCTCAAGGAAGCCTTTGAGCTCAAATCAAAAAGAGTTACCTGATTTTAAGGTAATGTCTTCACTTGTGTTCTTTTGTATTATTTTGCTTTTCCAACCCTCTAAACTCTATTTATTAATTTCGTTTGTAAAAAATACATTATATCCAATATACTATTATGTTTTTATAAGAGGGATTCGATCTACACTTACACACACCTACATCTAATGGTTAAAGAACATAGTGTTTCTGTGGATAGTGAATTTCTGCCTCACGAAACGATTATTGTTCAATATTCTTTTAACACCTTCAAAGGTGGACATTAAGATGTCACTATATTTATATATGATATATAATATTTTATTTTTTCCTTAAGCCTTTTTATTTTTCATTTAAGGCATACCTTTATGGTCTCCATTATGGGTAAACACGATATCATCATTTTAGGAAGTGCAGACTACCGCCCCCTCAAAGTGATTTGATTCGTTAATACCATATGTTGTACGTATAAATGATAGATTTAATAATATTATATATGATACCATAATCTAATTATAATAATATTATGTATAATTATGTTTTAATTCCATTAAATATGAAATAGAAATGGAAGTAGTGTTAATGCGTATGTACGACTTACCGTCTCCATGAACGGTGCATTTCTTTTCTTACCTCTAAATGTTATGTACTATTATAAATACATGCATATTCTGGATATATATGATATATATGATATCCAAATCATGAATATAATTCTGGATATATTGAACCTTTGACCAGATAAACAACATGTAATTATAAGAAGTCCATTTTTGACTTAAGTACTAAATATCGACAAAAAGAACTTTATTAAATTAAATGATTACATATTGTTTATAACATGGAAATAAGTTGTATAAATGGAATAATAAAATTGAAAAAAATTTCTTATGAAAGTATAAATAAACAGTAGTTTATTATTCAGGAGATTAAAGTGTGATCGAGTCAAGTCGTACTTGAGGTATGGGATCCTACCTCTCTCTTCCTTTTTAAGAACACTCTTTTATGTCATTCCTTTTAAGCACATATTTCTTATGATTGGGATGTTATTTTATATTACTAATTCAGTAAATTCTATGTTAATATGATGATATACCATATTTTATCTCATAAATTCATTTTTGGATGTTTTATGTGGCGTTGTTAGGCTGCCGAATTTTCATAATGAGATTTTCATCTCTCTTTTTATTCCCGTGACATTCATGCTACATTGGCCACTATTTCCTTTTTTTGTGGTGTATTTAATACCCATTATTTTACTATTTGTATAATATACTCTCATTTATGTGTAGTTACCTCTTCATTGTATGACCCTTCTTCAATGGGTTGTATGTTTCGAATGTTTCCCAAATCGGTAAGGGAACCTTTCACACTCCTCTTTTAAAAAAAATTATTTTGTTATTTACATCTTTTTATTGGGATATGTTCGTCTATATAATTATTGATGTAAATTTTATTTCCAAGTGATGATATACCATTTTCTATCTCATCAACTAATTTTATGAATTTTAAAAGTGACGCCGTTAGGCTGTCAAATTTTACCAAGGGAACTTCTTAACCCAATTTTGATTTCTTTGGGTTCAACTTGTAGAAATCGAATATGTCGTCCTATGAATATAGGTGAATGACCTATGGTTGTTTTACACTTAATATCCAATTATATTGGGTGGATTTATACTGGTCACACAAAATTATATCATTGATTTATCCTTTCACTAGTGACATGATATTTGAATGGTATTACGTCTCAATTTCTCTTCCTTGAGACACTTCTTGATGATATGAACATTTATTATTTTAAAGTTCATATACTGCCCATTTGACATTCCATATCTATATTATTTCTATACTAAAGTCATTTAAATGTTTTGAAAATTGTCTACATTCATGTTGCTTATAATTTAAAGGTTTGAAATGGAAAAGGACTCTTTTATTAAAACATTGTTTTAAATGGTTTTAAAGATTTATTCTTTTAAACATTTATCATCCATGTCCATGTTTTAAAAATGGTTTTAAGGATTTATTTATATGGACATGAATGTTTTAAATCCCTTTAAAATGTTTCGAAGTGGTATGGGACACTTTGATTCTAAAATCTCTTTTAAATATCTTCTTTTAATATTTTCAAAGTATAAATGGATTTTTCTCTCATAGAGTTTTAATGATTTTACTAGATGTTTTTATTTATGATAATATCATGATGTGATCTCTTATTATTTAAATATGGAAATGTTATGTTTCCTTTATGCACGATTTAAGTGATACGATTATGTTATGGTTCTTGGGAATTGTTTATGAGGATTGGTGGTTCCATGATAAACTAAGGGCGGGTGATCCTGCGACAGCTCCCCAATGCATTGGGTAATGCGAAGGAGTGAAATATTAAGGTTTCTCCGAAGAGATTTAGGGAATATATTGTGATGGGTATCCCAAACATAACCAAGAGGGTTACTACCTACGTAAGAATGTTATGAAAGCCTCAAGTTACCTTTCATGTCTTATGATTTCTATGATTTATTCATGATTTGATGAGGTATTTTAAAGTGCTTATGTTTTATGGGTAAAGTATGATTTCATTGATTCTTTTGTATACGTGTAATCATGTTTTCTGTCCATATTTTTATATACCTTACTGAGCTTTTTATGCTCATCCATAGTTTTTTGAAAATGTTTTTTCATAGGCCAAGGGAAAGGTCCATGATACAATGATAGTGTCAAGGATGTGTGAAGAAAATATCCATGTTTTATTTTAAATATGTGTCTATTGATGGGAAAAATTAATACTATATTTTATGTAACCACTTTTTTATATGTAGAATGTAATGAATGTTTTATGATCTAATTCTCTAAAACTCTAAACCTGAAAAGATCATCAATGTGTATTCTTGAAATATCTCAAGATTAATTATTGTTTAAGGCTGGGCCTTATAGTTGGTATCAGAGGTAGATTTAGATAATTATAGAGGTTAGAGTTTTTTTTATGAAAAAGTGACAAGTTGTGTATAACTGCAATGGTTTGTATATTAGATGGAGTCATTGTTTTGAAAGTTAGAATGAGTTTGAGATAACTTGGATAAATATATATTGTTGTTTATCTTCCTCTTTATTATATGATTATTTTACTGATATACTCACACTGAACTTTTTGGTTTTAGTAAATGGATGGATCTAGAAGGCACCAAAGTAAGATTTGATTTGAAGAAAACTATGACGGTTTTATGATGGAACAACTAAATGATATGGGAGCTGCAATGATAACTCTTCTGGTTATCCTCAACCAAATGTCTGGAGTCATGATTGACCACTGGAACCTTAGTGATTTTTATAAGGCATCGTATATGTGAGAAACAAATCCCTACAGAAGTTCAGGTAATAATCATAAAGGTAAGTATGTTCAAAAACCTATGTGTCAAAGATGTGGAAGGAAACACATAGGAAAATGTTTCAAAGGGATAGAAAGATGCTATAGATGTAGAAATTAAGGTCATAAAACAAGAACCTACCATGGAAAAAGGAAGCATCTAGTTGACTCTATGAACGAGAAAAGAAGTTCTTTCTGAAGGATCAATTGAATGTTTCAAATGTGGTGTGCATGGTCATTATGAAAACACTTTTCCTATGAAGATGTTTCAGGAATGTGGTCACCATGATCATAGAAATATTCGTTTACCAATACCTAATGCCATTCCTATTGAGGGTGAAGAAACTGACAATGACCAATGAAAGGTATGGATGATTTCTTAACATATGTTTTCCTATTATTGGAATATTATAATATAATTCATAATTTAGTTTGTAGGAAAGAAGTATTTCAGAATAAGTTGAAAAGGAATGGTTAATGGATCATGAATAATGTTGAATGAGTAAGAAGTCAACATATAAGGGATTCAAGAGTTATGGTAGATTTTAAGATGGTGAAACTCTTGAATGTATTAAGTCTCTTTTGATGATGGAGTTACATTAGAAGAATTTTTTATAGTATATGTCACCCTAATGTTTGATATATGAAAATTCTATTCAAGTAATAATTATCCTTTGTTTTGTGGATATAGTTATAAAGAACCATTTGGGTTTATATAATCCTTGAATTTGAGGAAATTACAGGTTAATACAGTTTGGGTTGCAAAATGAAAGTTATTAGATAACCATAGTGGTTAAATTATGTTATGGTTATTTTTGAAGATTTTATATCTTTTTGGGGAATGTTTTATATAGTTTTGGAAAAAGGACAACACGCAGACCGTGTGACATCCCATCACGTCAGACGAAGCTGCGGGAATTGAACCCACAACCAAAGTTCAACTGGTATTTATCACCTACCACTGGACTACGTGAAGTCCCTGGTTTTTTTGACTAATTATTTTCAGTTAGATTATCTTATGAATCTAGAATAAGTGGGTTTTGGGTTATCTATGGAAATGATTAACCTATCATTGAGGATATGTGATTAGGTTATATACTTTTCAGTATGAGACTTTAAGAGTAACTGATGTTATTTGGAGATAAATGTTATGTTTTATCTTGGAAGACTATGTGATTAAATCATTCAGATATTTGGGTTTCAATCATAGATTTTATTACATTGAATAATTTTTATGGAAATTTTGTTTATTTAATTGTCTTTGTTGATCTTTGGGAATTGTTTGATAAATTTTGGAGATTAAGAATGGATTTGTTTAAAAAAAATATTATCCTTTTTAGGTATTATCTGATATTGTAATAACCTTTTTGGTTTTGGTTTTGGTTAAGGTATAAAGACATGGGAATTATATAGCTCTCTTTTTTGGATTAGGTGAATCTCGAGATGATGGTTATAGTACTCTTAATGCGAACAAGTCTTCCTAAATACTCGTATTTTGGAGAAAATATGAGTTTGATTAAGGAATCTAGTAAAAGTTGAAAGTCTATGTGACAAGTAAGTTTGATTCATTATGATTTAGTTATGATAAAAAATAAATTCCTCAATTAAGAGTAACTTAAAACAAAAATGTTTTCTGTTAACTTTTCCTACTAGGGAATCAAATACCATTTAACCCATCACAAGTTGGTGATTTTCTTGTGATTAACTTTCTCCTAGAAATGTCTACTATCACTCTCCCTCAGAACATGACCCTTTGTTTTTTCCTCCATATCCATATTTTCATACTTGGAATCCTATATGGGTTAACTCAGGTTACCTTTGAACTTCTCTCCCATTCTTTTTATGTGATAGTTCTACTGACTCTTGTTCTGATGTGGGACTTTCAATGGAGTTTCCAAGCCCAATTTTGAAATTGTGGGGACGTAATTCCCAAAACGGGGGAAGGATGTAACATACCAGGTAAATAAAAAATATTACATTCTAATTTTTATCAATATTTGTAAATGAAATATTAATATTACTTTAAAGGGAACATTATGCTCGATGTCATACCCAATACTCAACAACGAGTTTCTTTGAAATCTTACGTTGCACTGTAATAATAAAATAATATTATTTTAAATAGTAGTTAACGCCTAGGCATTGTTTTTGCGGGAATGAATAGAAACAACTATAATATGATTATATATGTCTGTTAAATGTTTTTACACTTATCCAATAAAAGATAAATTCTTAAAATAAGAAAAGAATTCAATTTTAGGCATATATACTATAATATTCACTAAAGGTCCACTTATCACCTTTTGATGGAAAACCTTCATTAAATATAGTTTTGGTCACTCTTAAACATTATATTGTACCAAATAAAATTCTTCTATAGAATCTGGACACCAAAATTTACTTTGTGTAAATTTTTAGTATTTTTCCGATAAAGTTCATTTTTAATGAATAGTGAAAAATGTTGTATTTTAATTCAAAACCTCTTTTTAATCTAATTTATTTATGTGATTAGATTATAATTTTAATTGGTTTTAAAGTGAAATTAGAATATATTTTTACCATTTAATCCAATAGTGGTCATTGGAATTTATTTCACTTTGAAATTGGACTTAAACTAGTGTCAATGTTTTGATATATATTGTTTCATAAAATCACTCTATTTGTTCTGAAAGCAGGAATTAATTATTGAATTAATTAATGTAACATATATGTTTTTAATTTTGTAAAATATACATCATTTTTGAATTTGGAATATCAAATATATCTTAGGGTGATGTTTTGGTATTTTTCTGAAAAACTTCAATTTTTAAAGAATAGTGAAACCACTAATGGTACTTAAAAAACTAGTTTTTTGGTTTAAATGAACCTTTACCACTTCTGTGATTTGATTTACAAAAATCCAACATACATGGTTGTCATTAGGAAGTAAAATTTGGTTCAATGGGATTAAATTTTTTTTAGTGAATAGTGACTTTTATGTTTTTTAATAACGATTAGAGGTAATTAGGGTCAATTAAGGTAAAAATGATATTATAATAAGATGAAAATAACAAGAAAGTTTTCCTAACCCTATTGGATGAGTCTTGGCCGACCTAGAAAACCCATGGGTCTATTTTTGGGACCCCATGGAGCCTCTTGGGTAAGATAATGACATTAATGCCTTTTATTTAAAGTGAAAGTAAAAATGACACAAATATGTATTGTTTTACTAAAACTATTTTTACATGGGGCTATACAAGTCAGAGTTTTGACTATAAATAGTCATTGGAAAGATAAAAATATTTCCTACATCATATTATTTTTTTAATAATTTTTAGACATTATATAAATTAAATTATTTATGATACTTTGATGATGCAGCGATTACCTTATTATTTAACAATTAAAAAAATGGAAATATAATGTGAAATCTAAGACCTAATCTTGTCAAAAAAACATTTATATTGGTATATTTCGAATCCTTGTCACCTTATACTCGAATTATATCAATGTGGGACCTTTTAAATCCGAAACTCATTTCAAAATAAAGTAACATATATTTACTTTCCAAGAGTGCCCCTCCTCTCCTCTTATAAAAGGCCCCCACCTATACCGCCTTACCCACACATCTCAAGCCTTTAGCTCGGACAAACCCTACCCATTTTGTCTCTCCACATATCTCTATTACTTCTAGAAGTCTCACTTTGGGTAGAATTCTTCTCAAGAAATCCTTTGATCTCAAATCAAAAAGAGTTACCTGATTTTAAGGTAATGACTTCACTTGTGTTCTTTTGTTTTATTTTTCTTCCCCAACCCCCTAAACTCTTTCTATTAATTTATTTTGTAACAAATCCAGTATATTTAATACACTAGGATGTTTTTATAAGAGGGATTCATGCTACAATTACACACACCTACATCTAATGGTAAAAGAACATTAAATTTCTGTGGATGGTGAATTTCTGCCTCACGAAACAAATATTGTTCAATATTCTTTTGACACCTTCAAATGTGGCCATTAAGATGTCACTATATTTATATATGATTTATAATATTTTATTTTTTCCTTAATATTCTGTATCTTTCATTTATGGCATACCTTTGTGGTCTCCATTATGGGTAAACGCGATATCTTCATTGTAGGAAGTGCGGACTACCGCCCCCTCAAAGTGATTTGATTCATTAATACCATATGTTGTACGTATAAAGGATAGATTTAATAATATTATATATAATACCATACTGGAATTATAATACTATTATGTATCATTATGTTTTAATTATATTAAATATGAAATAGAAATGGAAGAAGCGTTCATGCGTATGTACGACTTACATTCTCCAAGAACGGTGCATTTAATTTCTTACCTCTAAATGTTATGTAATATTATAAATAAATGTATATGATGGATATATATGATATATATGATATCCAAATCAGGAATATAATTCTCGATATAATGAACCTTTGACCACATAAACAACATCTAATTGTAAGAAGTCCATTTTTGACTTAAGTACTAAATATTGACAAAAGGAACATTATTAACTTAAATGATTACATATTGTTTATAACATGGAAATAAGTTGTATAAAAGTAATAATAAAATTTAAAAAAAGTTCTTAAGAAAGTAGAAATTAACTTTAGTTTATTATTCAGGAGATTAAAGTGTGATCGAGTCATGTCGGACTTGAGGTAAGGGATCCTACCTCTCTCTTTCTTTTTAAGAACACTCTTTTTTGTCATTCCTTTTAAGCTCATATTTCTTATGATTGGGATGTTCTTTTATATTAATATTTCTGTACATTCTATGTTAATATTATGAGAGACCCTATTTGATCTCGTCAATCCATTTTTGGAAGTTTTATGTGGCGCCGTTAGTCTACCAAAATTTCATAAGGGGATTTTCATCTCTATTTTTATTCACGTGAGATTCATGATACATTGTCAACTATTTCCTTTTTGTGTGGTGTATTTACTACCCATTATTTTACTATTTTTATAATATACTATCATTTATGGGTAGTTACAACTTCATTGTATGACCCCTGTTCAATCGGGGGTATGTTTCGAAAGTTGCCCAAATCAGTAAGGGAACCTTTCACACTCCTCTTTTAAAAAAACATATTTTTATATTTACATTTTTTTTGTTAGGATATGTTCTTCTATATACTTATTGATGTAAATTTTATTTCCAAGTGATGAGATACCATTTTCTCTCTCATCAACTAATTTTATGAATTTTAAAAGTGACGTCGTTAGGCTGTCAAATTTTACCAAGGGAACTTCTTAACCCAATTTCGATTTCCTTGGGTTCAACTTGTAGTTTTTCAATATGTCATCCTATGAATATGTGTGAATGACCTCTAGTTTTTTTACACATAATATCCACTTATATTGGGTGTAATTATACTTGTCACACATAATTATGTCATTGATTTATCCTTGCCCTAATGACATGATCTTTGAATGGGATTACGTCTCAATTTCTCTTCCTTGAGACACTTCTTGATGATATGAACATTTATTCTTTTAAAGTGTATATACAGCCCCTTTGACATTCCATATCCATATTATGTCTATACTCAAGTCATTTAAACGTTTTTAAATGTTCTACATTCATGTTGCTTATAAATTAAAGGTTTGAAATGGAAAAGGGCTCTTTTATTAAAACATTGTTTTAAATGGTTTTAAAGATTTATTCTTTTAAACATTTATCAACCATGTCCTTTTTTTAAAAATGGTTTTAAGGATTTATTTATATTTACATGAATGTTTTAAATCCCTTTAAAAAATTTCGATGTGGTATGGGACACACCTAAAATCTCTTTTAAATGATTTCTAATAATATTTTCAAAGTATAAAGCGATTTTTCTCTCATAGAGTTTTAATGATTTTATGAGATATTTTTATTTATGATAATATCATTATGTGATCTCTTGTGATTGAAATATGGAAATGTTATGTTTCCATTATGCATGATTTAAGTGATACGATGATGTTATGGTTCTTGGGCATTGTTTATGAGGATGGGTGGTTCCGTGATAAACTAAGGGCGGGTGAGCTCGTGACAGCTCTCCAATGCATTGGGTAACGCGAAGGAGTGAAAATTTAAGGTTTATCCGATGAGATTTAAGGAATATATTGTGATGGGTATTCAAAATGTAACCAAGAGGGTTACTACCTACGTAAGAATGTTATGAATGCCTCATGTTACCTTTTATGACTTATGATTTCTATGATTTATTCATGATTTTATGAGGTATGTTAAATTTCTTATGTTTTATGGGAAAAGTTTGATTTCATTGATTCTTATGTATACATGTACTCATGTTTCCTTTCCGTATTTTTATATCCCTTACTGAGCTTTTCATGCTCATACCAAGTTTTTTTGAAATGTTTTTTCACTGTCCAAGGGAAAGGTTCATGATATGATGATAGTGTCTAGGAACTGTCAAGAAAGAATCCATGTTTTATTTTAAATATCTTTCCATTGATGGGATAAATGAATACTATCTTTTATTATACACTTTTTTATATGTGGAATGTAATGCATGTTTTATGATCTAATTATCTAAAACTCTAACCCTGAAAAGATCCCCAATGTGTATTCTTGAAATATCTCAAGATTATTTATTGTTTAAGGCTGGGGCCTTATAGAGGTAAATTTTTATTATTGTTTAAAGTGGTTATTATATTGTTTTTATATCTTAATAGATGGTTTTATATGGTTTATGGTGATTGTATAGTGGAATATATGATTTTTAATGTATGTTTGTGTGTACCTATTGGTTATGATCTATCTGAGATTATTTTTTCATGTATTTTAGTATGTCTTATAATAGAACCCCAGATGAGTCTAGTGATTTTTGAAATTTCCAAATGTTGTAGATCAACGTATTTTTTGTAATAAATTGGTTTATATGAAAATATATCTAACTCCCCATCTCTATCAATCTTTATTCGAAAATAAATTATCAATGGAGTCTCATTGTAATATGGTGTTAAATGGTGAAATGTGTGGGAGTGTTATGGGGAGTTAAATATTCAATTGTGTGGTATTGAGATTTAGGATTAAATAATGCTCAGTTTTGGAGTTTCAAGTGGTTTATGGTCATTAATGTGAGGGAGTGGAATGAGGTGTCCTCATGATGTGGTATCTATAGTGTATGATATGTGTGGTAGGATGGGGCTAATCTTCATGTACTTTTTGTTAATGACACTATAATATTTTGGTCTGAGTTATGAATATATTAATTGATCTATATATATGACTTAACACCCCATAATTCTATTTTGGTGTATAGTTATATAATATAACCTCCATAAAATATAGACGGGACGAAAGAATATGATTTCAGACAATGAGGATGTGTGAGGAAAACTAGTGGGGAGTTTTCTTGGGAGGGTCAATTATTATTGTCACCAAATATTATATTCCAACATTGTGTGAGATACATTATGAGGATTTCTTGGACTGGCTAAGAATGTGTAATTGACCTGTTAGGAGAATTTTGGTTATACACATTACATAAAGGGGCATTGGAATGCTTCTAAAACATTATTTGAGATGTCCAATGCAGGATCCTACTGAGTATACATGTAATTATTGTATGGACCCTGCCTTAAAACATTACATAATCATAAATTAAATGAATAATTCATATAGAGGATCTTTTCAGGATTAGAGTTTTAAAGAATTAGGACATAACTATTTCATCTCAAAATATTACAAAGTAGAAACTTCTACTAAGTTTCCATAAAATGAAACAATCTTAAAAAGAAACATGTCTAGTTCCATGTTTTAGATAGCATGTCTTTCCTTGATCCCACCCTTGACCCTATTCATCTTTAAGTCCTATGGAGAACATTTCAAAAACATGGGATGAGCATGGAAAGCCCAGTAAAAGATACACAAAGAAAGAAAACTGTTAGTTTTTCAACACAACAAGTAAACCATGAATACTTTATCAATGTAATACTTTTCACCTTTATTAAGTAGTAAATACTCTTCATTGATTAAAATATCATTACTTATCCTTTGTAAGAAAAAGATTACCATAAACCCATATAAAGAACACATAACATATAAAGGTAACTTGGGACATAAACAAACATAAATGGAATAACCATACGGTCGACATCCACACATATCACTACATGGAATAGCCATATGGCTAACTTCCATTCCCAATGCATTGGAGGTTATAATGTAACCACCTGTCCTGATATTAACAACACCACCCGTCATTTGGTTTATCACGTAACCTCCTATAAAATGTCTAAGTACCATTATAAAATCATAACACATAAAACAATTATAATGGAAAGAAAACATTTCCACATTTCAATCACAATATATCACTTAAATATATTGAAATAAAAAATCCTATTTCAAAACCATTTTCAATACCAAATTACATAAAATAGTATATGGTATTTATTTACTTTTAAAAACATTACGGATTGTTGAGGAAGCCAAAGATCAAATAATACTCACAGTGGCAGAAAGGTTGTTATCACCGCGTATGTTTAAAAAAACATATTTTTTTTGTTTTGTAAAATGATTCATATAGAAAATATTCCTTTTTAATAAAAGTAAACGTCAAAGGGGTTTATACAATGTATAAAATAAATTTGTGTATAAAAAAATATACCTCAATTAAAGGATATTGAGACGACATCCCATTCAAAGATGTTATCCTTATGTTATGGATAAATCAATTACATAATTATGTGTGAAAAATATAAATACACCCAATATAAGTGGATATGAAGTGTAAAACAATCATATTAATTCACACATATTCATATAATTACATATTCAAGGAGTACAATTTTAACCCAAGGAATTAAAATAAAGTTAATAAGTTCTCTTTCAAAAATTCAATATCCTAATGTTATCACTATAAAATTTATAAAATGAGTTTATGAGAGATAAAATGGTATCTCATAACATGGAAATAAAATTTAGATCAACAAGGATATAGAAGAACATATTTCATCATAAAAATATGTAAATTAAAATACCCCACAAAAAGAAGTCTTCTAACAAGAGGATGGTGACAGGTTCCCTTACCGATTTGGGTAACTTTCGAAATGTACACCCCATGAAAGAAGGGTCATACAATGAAGATGTAAATACCCATAAATTAAATTATATTACACAAATAATAAAATCATTGGCATTACATACACCACATAAGAGGAAATAGTGGCAAATGTAGCATGAATCTCATAGGAACAAAAAGTGAGATAAAAACCCCTTACCTCATTGTGATCAATCGCGTCGTATGACCAAAAGATAATAAATACCAAATGAATCGCACAATACCATGAATATAAATAGAATCATGAAAATATATATTAATGTTAAGGAAAAAATACACCACATGAAATAAATAAGTGGAAAACAAGGGAAATCTCACAGAATTAAAAGTGAGAAAAGAAATCCCTTACGAAAATTCTGCAGCCTAACTATGCCCCTTAAAAGATCAAAAAATGGTTTGATGAGATCAAATTGGTTATATCATTATATTAAAATAAAAATTACAGTAATAGGGATATAAAATTACATCCCCAAACATACGAAAGATGAACTTAAAAGAAATTACATAAAAGAGAGTACTTAAAAAGAAAGAGAGAGGTTGGATCCCTTCTCTCAAGTCCGACTTGTCTTGTTCGTTTCATTACATTCCTGAATAATAAACATTAGTAAATTTATAATTATTTAAGTACCTAATTTAAATATTATTATTCAGTTCATATCACATATTATAATTCTATAATAATTGGTTAATAATGTGAGTTCATATTAGACGTTTTTGCCAATGTTTGGTACATGTGTCAAAATTGAACTTGTTGGAAAAGAATTTTCCATGTATTAATAGGTAAATCATATCCAGAATAGTATTAATGATTTGAATATCATATAAATCTAGTATATATTCATTTTGTACTATTCCATAACATTTGGAGATACGAAATGAAATGCACCAATCATGGAGACGGTAGGTCGTACGTACACATGAATGCTAATTTCATTTCTTTGTCATAGTAATAGAATTAAAACTAAATGAGAGAGATATATATTATAATTCTAGAATGATATCCATAATTTAGATTTAATATATGACATATATATCCATTATATATATGTACTTATAATAGTAAACATCATTTAGAGATAAGAAATGAAATGTACCATTCATGGAGACGGTAAGTCGTACGTACGCATTAACGCTACTTTCATTTTTATTTCATAATTTAATGGAATGAAAAAAATAATGATACATAGTTATATTATAATTTAAGTATAATATAATATATAAAATCATTAAATCCATCCTTTATACATCCCACATATGGTATTAATGATTCAAATCACTTTGAGGGGGTGGTAGTCCGCACTTCCAAAAATGAAATTATCGTGTTTACCCATTATGTAAACCATAATCGTATGGAATAAATGAAAAATAAAGAAGAATAATGAATACATAATCATAATTTATATATCATATATAAATACAGTGACATAACAATGGCCACCAAATGATTGAACACTCATCGTTTCGTGAGGCAGTAATTCGCCACCCATAAAAACAGTATGTTCTTTAAACATTAGATGGAGGTGCGTATAAGTGTAGCTCGAATCCACCTCATAACATAATCCTAGTATATATAAAATACTGGTGATGTTACAAATGAAATTAATAAAAAGATTTTATGGGGTTGTAGAAGCAAAATAAAACAAAATAACATAATAGAAGACATTACCTTCAAATCGGATAAATCTTTTTGATTTGAGCTCAAAGGCTTCCATAAAAAGTCTTCTGCCCAAAGTGATGATTCTAGGAGTAATAGAGGGATTTTTAGAGACAATATGAGAAGATTTTGGATGATCCAAGGGATTGAGAAGTGTGGGTAAGGAGGTAGAGGTGGGGTCCTTTTATAAGAGGGAGGAGGGGCACTCTCGGAAAGTCCTAAAAAGTGGCATTATTATAAAATGATTTTAGAATAATAAAGGTCCCAAAATATTATATTTCGAGGATAAGGTGATAAGGGTTAGAAATCAGCCCATCCATTAGTTTTTTGACAATTTTATGTCTTATATTTTACATTATCTTTCATTTTATTTAAATCGTTCATTAATGAGGTAATCACTGCATCATCATGGTGTCATAAATAAATTAATTTATATAATGTCTAAAAATTATTAAAAAAATACTATGATATAGGAAAAAAATTTATATTTTCAATGAATATTTATAGTAAAAAATATGACTTGTATAACCCCATGTGAGAATTGTTTTAGTAAAACAATACATGTTTGTGACATTTTTATGTTAACTTTAAATAAAATGTAATTAATGTTATTTTCTAACCCATGAGGCTCCATGGGGTCCCCATGTTGACCCATGGAATGTATTGGTCGGCCATGACTGATAAAATAAGGTTAGGACATGTTTCAAGGTCATTTAATATTATTATAACATTATCTTTACCTTAAATTACACTAATTACCTTTAATCGCGATTAATAAAACTTAAAAGTTACTATTCACCAAAATTTATTTTCATCCCATTGAACCAAATTTTACATCCTAATTACAACCATGTATGTATGATTTTGTAATTTCAAATCACAGAGGTGGTCAAATTTCATTTAAACGAAAAATCAGTTTTTTAACTACCACTTAGTGGTTTCACTATTCTTCAAAAATTGGAGTTTTTCCGAAAAATACCAAAAATTACCCTTAAGCTATATTTGAAATTATGAATACAAAAATGATTTCTATTTTAAAAAATTCAATACATATAATTTGAATTAATCAATTTAATAATTAAATCTCATTGTCCAAAAAATAGCGTTTTTTTAAGAAACAAAATATATCAAAAGATGGACACTGGTTTAAGTCCAAATTCAATGTGAAATTAATTCCATTGACCACCATAAGATTAAATGGTAAAAATATATTCTAATTAAACAGTAAACCCAACTAAAAAGATAATATATCCTTATAAATAAATCAGATTAAAATGAGGTTTTGAAATTAAATACAACATTTTTACTAAAAATGATCTTAATCGGAAAAATAACAAAAATATACACAAAGTAAAATTTGATGTCCAGGTTCTGAAGACGGATTTTTTTGGGTCCAATATAAAATAAAAAATGGTCAAAACTAGATTTAAAATGGGTTCACCATCAAAAGGTGGTTAATTGTCATTTTAATGAATATGTGAATATTTACGCTTAAAATTGGATTCATTCGCAATTTAAGCCTCTAACATTTATAGGATAAAAGAAAAAATATTTGACAAACATATATAATAATTTTTTAGTTAGTTCTGTTTATTCCCACCATTAAAATGGCTAGGCGTTAACTTCCATTTAAAATAATATCATTTTATTATTTGAGTGAAACATATGATTTTAGAGAAACTCGTTGTTGCGTATTGGGTACGCCATCGAGCATAGCGTTCCCTTTAAAGTGATATTAATATTTTATTCAAAAATACTAATAAATATGAAAAAGTAATATTATTTATTCACATGGGATGTTACATCCTTCCCCCATTTTGGGAATTGCATCCTCACAATTTGAAAATTGGGCTTGTAAACATCATTGAATGCCCACATCAGAAAAGGAGTAAATTAAACTATCACTTTAGAAGAAATAAAAATAAAGTACCACGGTCACTTGAGACAACAGGTACTAGGATTCCATGAAAGCATGGATATGGAAGAAAAAAACTAATGGTTTATTTCTGATGGAGAGTGATAGAAACATGTTTAGGAGAAAGTTAACCACCACAAAATCACAAACTTATGATGGATTAAATGTTATTTGATTCCCCAGTAGGAAAAGTTAACAGACAACATTTTAGTTTTAAGTTACTTTTCATTGAGCAATTTATTTATGAGCTTAACTAAATCATAAGGAAACATAATTTCTTGTCATTTATACTTTCATCTCTTACTATATTTCATACACAAAATCATTTTTTCTCCCAAAGATGAGTATTTAGGATTATCAGTTCACATTAAGAGTGCTATAATCTACTTCTATAGAATCACCTAATCCACAAAATAGAACTATATATTTCCCATGTCTTTAGACCTTAACAAAAACCAAAATTGTTAGAACAAGATCAGATAATCCACAAAAGGATAATCCTTTATAAAAAAAATCTATTCTTAATCTACAAAATTTGTCCAACAATACTCAATGTTCTATGAAGACCATTCGATAAACAATTTTTCCATAAAATTCTTCAAATTAAACCAAACTAAGATTAAATCCCAAATATTTGAAGGATTTAATCACATAGTCTTCCAAGGTAAAAATTATCATTTATCTCTAAATAACATCAGTTTCTCTTAAAGTCACATATTGACAAGTAATTAACCTAATCATATATCCCCCATAATAGGTCAATATTTTCCTAGGTAACCCAAAATTAACTTATTATTGATTCAAAAAATTATATAACTAAAAATAATTTGTCATACTAACCAAGTACTTCATGTATTCCAGTGGTAGGCAATAAATACTAGTCGTACATTGGTTGTGGGTTTGATTCCCACAGCATTTTCTGACGCGATGGGTTGTCACATGGTCTATGTGTTGTCCTTTTTCCAAAACTATATAATTCTAAAAACATTCCCCAAAAATAGAAAAAATCATCAAAAATAACCATAACATAATTTAACCTCAATATTATCACATGCCTTTAATTTTCCATCATAACATATAGTAACCCATAATTACCTGAAATGTAAGGATCATATAAACCCAAATGGTTCTTTATAACTCTTTCCACAAAAGAACAGATAACAATTCCTTGAATAAAATTTTCATATATCAAAATTTAGGGTTACACATACTATAAAAAGTTTTCTAATGTAACCCCATCATCAAAATAGACTTAATACTTTATGAATTTCACCATCCTAAAATCTACCTTAACTATTGAATCCCTTATATGTTGAATTCTTACTCATTCAACATTCTCCATGATCCATTAAACATTCCTTTCCAACTAATTCTGAAATAATTATTTCCTACAAAAAATATTATGAATCATATACTAAGATCCAAAAATAGGAAAACATATGTTAGGAAATAATCCATACCTTTTATTAGTCATTGTCAGCTTCTTCATCCTCAATCGTAATGGAATTAGGTATTGGTAAACAAATATTTTTACAATCCTGGTGATCCCATTACCGAAACATCTTCGTAGGACATGTGTTTTCATAATGACCATGCACACCACATTTAATACATTCAATTGATCCCTCATTATTATCTACTTTACCATTCCTTGAGTCAAATGGATGCTTCCGTTTTTCATGCTAGGTTCTTGCTTTATAAGCTTTATTTATACATGTATAGCATCTTTCTGTCCCTTTGAAACATTTTCCTAGTTGTTTCTTTCCACATCTTTGACACATAGGTTTTTGAACACACTTACCTTTATGATTATTGCCTGAACATCCATAGGGATTTTTATCTCACATATATGATGCCTTATAAAAATCACCAAGGTTTAGGTGGTAAATCATGACTCCAGATAGTTGGTTTAGGGTAAACATAAGAGTTCACATTGCAGCTCCCATATAATTTGGTTTGTCTCTCAGAAAACTGTCACAGTTTCCTTCACAACCACTGTTACATTGGTGTCTTCTAGTTCCATCCATTTACTAAAACCTAAAAGGTCAGTGTGAGTATATCATTAAAATAATCATATAATAATGATGAATATAAACACTAAGATATAGTTATCCAAGTTATCTCAAACTATTTCGAACATTCAAACAAAACAATGATTCCATCTAATATACTACCCATCGTGGTTATACAAAACTTGTAACTTATTCTTAAACAACAGTCTAACATCTAATGTTATCTAAACCAACCTTTGATACCAACTGTAAGGATTCAACCTTAAAACATTACATAATCATGAATTAAATGATTAATTCACCTAGAGGATATTTTCAGGTTTATAGTTTCAGAGAATTAGGACATAACTATTACATCTCAAAAGATTACACTGTAGACACTTGTACTATGTTTCCATAAAACAAAAAAAATCTTAAAAAGAAACAAATATTGTTTCATTTTTAGATAGCATGTCCTTCCTTGATCCCATCCTTGTCCTTATTCATCTTTAAGTCATGTGGAGAACATTTCAAAAACTTGGGATGAGCATGAAAAGCCCAGAAATGGATACACAAAGAAGGAAAACTGTTAGTTTTTTAAATCAGCAAGTAAACCATGAATACTTTATCAAAGTAATACTTTTCACCTTTATGAAGTAGTAAATACTCTTCACTGAATAAAATATCACTACTTATCCTTTGTTACCAAAATATTACCATAAACCCATAAAAATAACACATAACATATAAAGGTAACTTGGGACACAAACATACTTAAATAGAATAACCATATAGTAGACATTCACTCATATCACTACATGGAATAGCCATATGGCTGACGTTCCATACCCAATGCATTGGAGGTTATAACATAACTACCCATCCTGGTATTCACAACACCACCCATCATTTGGTTTATCACATAACCACCTCTATAATTTCCATTTACCATTTTAAAATCATAACACATAAAACAATTATAAAGGATAGAAAACATTTCCACATTTCAATAACAATATATCACTTAAATATATTGACATAAAAACTCCATTTTCAAAACCATTTTAAATACCAAATTACATAAAAGAGTATATGGTATTTATTTACATTTAAAAACATTACAGCTTGTTGAGGAAGACAAAGATCAAATAATACTCAAAGCGGCGGAAAGGTCGTTGTCACCGCGTACATTAAAAAGAAACATAATTTTTGTCGTTTTGTAAAACGCTTCATATAGAAAATATTCCTTTTGAATAAAAGTAAAAGTAAAAGTGTTTTAAACACCGTATAAAATAATGTTGTGTATAAAACAAAATATACCTCAATGAAAGGATATTGGGACGAATTCCCGTTCAAAGACGATATCTTTAGATTAAGGATAAATCAATTACATAATTATGTGTGAAAAATATAAATACACCCAATATAAGTGGATATTAAGTGTAAAAAAATCATATTAATTCACACGTATTCATATAATGACATATTCATGGACTACAATTTTAACACAATGAATTGAAATTGAGTTAAAAAGTTCCCTTTCAAAAAATATGCAGCTTAACAGCGTCACATTAAAATTCTGAAAATGAGTTTATGACAGAGAAAATGGTATCTCATAACGTGGACATAAAATTTACATCAATTAGGATATAGAAGAACATATCCCAACAAAACAATATTTAAATTAAAAGACCCAACAAAAAGGAGTCTTTTAACAAGAGGATGGTGAAAGGCTGTCTAACTAATTTGGGTAACATTCGAAACATACACCCCATGAAAGAAGGGTCATAAAATGAATATGTAAATACCCATAAATTAAATTATATTACAAAAATAATATAATCATGGGAAGTAAATACCCCACACAAAAGGAAATATTGTCAAATGTAGCATGAATCTCACAGGAACAAAAAGTGAGATAAAAACCCTTTACCTCATTGTGACCAATCGAGTCATATGACCAAAATAGAATAAACACCAAATGAATCTCATAATACCATGAATATAAATAGAATCATGATAATATATATTAAAGGGAAGTAAAAAATACACCACATGCAATAAATAAGTGTCGAACAATGTAAATCTCACAAAATTAAAAGTGAGATAAGAAATCCCTTTCGAAACATCGGCAGCATAATGACGCCACATAAACCATCCAAAAATGGTTTTATGAGATCAAATAGGGTCACTAATCATATGAAAATAAAAAGTACAGTAACAGGGGTATAAAATAGCATCCCCAAACATAAGACTGATGAGCTTAAATGGAATAACGTACAAGAGAGTACTTAAAAATAAAGAGAGAGGTAGGATCCCTTACATCAAGTCTAACTTGTCTTGTTCGTTTCTTTATATTCCTGAATAATAAACTTTGGTCAATTTATAATTTCTTAAGGAACTCAATTTAATATTATTATTCAGTTCATATGACATATTATAATGTTATAATAATTGGTTAAAAGTTTGAGTTCATATTAGAAGTTTTTGTCCATGTTCGGTACATGAATCAAAATTGAACTTGTTGGAAAAGAATTTTACATGTTGTTATAGGTAAATCATCTCCAAAATAGTATTAATGATTTAAATATCATATAAATCCAATATATATTCATTTTATACTATTCCATAACATTTGGAAATAAAAAATGAAATGCACCGTTCATGGAGACGGTAGGCCGTACGTACACATGAACACTACTTTCATATCTTTGTCATATTTATGGAATTAAAAATAAATGAGGGATATAAATATTATAATTACAGAATGATATCCATAATATAGATGTAATATATGACATATCTATCCATTATATTTATGTACTTATAATAGTATATAACGCTTGGAGATAAGAAATGAAATGTATCGTTCCTGGAGACGGTAAGTCGTACGTACGCATGAACGCTACTTTAATTTCTATATTATACATTAATGGAAATAAAAAAAATAATGATACATAGGTATCTTATAAATAAATTATAATATAATATATAAAATCATTAAATCCATCCTTTATACATGACACATATTGTATTAATGATTCAAATCAATTTGAGGGGGCGGTTGTCACCAAATCTTAAAATGAAATTATCGCGTTTACCCATTATAGAAACCATAATGGTATGACATAAATGAATAATAACGAATCATAAGGAATACATAAAAATAATGTATATATCATAAATAAATATTGTGACATCTTAATGGCCACCATGAGAGGTGTTAAAAGAAGATTGAACAATCATCGTTTCGTGAGGCATTAATTCGCCACCCACAGAAACAATATGTTATTTAACCATTAGATGGAGGTGTGTATGAGTGTAGCTCTAATACTCCTAATAACATCATCCTAGTATATTTAAGATACATTTTTTGTTACAAAAGAAAGGAATAAAATGATTTTAGGGCGTTGGCAAAGCAAAATAATACAAAAGAACATAAGAGAAGACATTACCTTCAAATCTAATAATTCTTTTTTATTTGAGATTAAAGGCTTCCTTGGAAAGTCTTCTGCCCAAAGTGAGTCTTCTAGGAGTAATAAATGGATTTTTAGAGACAATATGAGAAGATGATTAACAATCCAAGGGCTTGAGAGGTGTGGGTAAGGAGGTAGAGGAGGGGGACTTTTATAAGAGGGAGGAGAGGCACTCTTGGAAAGTAAGAAAAAGTTACTTTATTATGAAATTATTTTCAGATATCAAAGGTCCCACAATTATATATTTCGAGGATAATGTGATAAGGAAAAGAAATACACCAATACAATATGTTTTTGACAAGTGTATGTCTTAGATTTTATATTATCTTTTCATTTTATTTAAATCACTCATTAATGAGGCAGTCGCTGCATCATCATGGTGTCATAAATAAATTAGTTTATTTAATGTCTAAAAATTATAAAAAAATACTATGATGTAGGGAATAATTTTAGAATTCCAATTAAAATTTATAGTCAAAAAAATGAATTGTATAACCCATGTAAGAATTGTTTTAAAAAAATACATATTTGTGATATTTTTATTTTAACAGTAAATAAAAAGTTATTAATGTCATTTTCTTGTCCATGTGGATCCATGGGGTCCCCAAGTTGACCCATGGATTGTCTAGGTCGTCCATGACTCATCCTATATGGGTAGGACATGTGTTAAGGTCAATTCATATTATTATAACATTATATTTTCCTTAAATTACACTAATTACCTTTAACCGCGATTAATAAAACATAAAAGTTACTATTCACCAAAATTTATTTTCATCCCATTAAACCGCATTTTAAATTATAATTAAAACTATTTATGTCGGATTTTGGATATTCAAATCACAGATTTTGTAAAATTTCATTTAAATGAAAAATTAGTTTTTTAACTACCACTTTTTGGTTTCACAATTCATCAAAAATTTATGTTTTTCAGAAAAATAACAAAAATTCCCCCTAAGCTATATTTGATATTATGAATTCAAAAATGATGTCTATTTTAAAAAATTAATATCATATATGTTACATTAATCAATTTAATAATTAATTCCCACTGTCAAAACAAATACCGTGTTTTTAAGAAACAAAATATGTCAAAATATTGACACTAGTTTAAGTCCAATTTGAAAGTGAAATTAATTCCAATGACCACCATTGGATTAAATGGTAATAATATATTCTAACTAAACTTAACCCTAATTTAAAAGATAATCTATCCATATAAATAAATCATATTTAAATTATGTTTTGAATTAAAACAGAACATTTTCACTAAAAATGATCTTTATCGGAAAAATAACAAAAATTTACACAAAGTAAATTTTGATGTCTGGATTCTAAAGAAGGATTTTATTTTGTCCAATATAACATATAAAATTTTAAAAAAGTGGATTTAAAAATGGTTCGCCGTCAAAAGGCATTTAACCGACCTTTTAAATAATATTCGAATATTTACGCTTAAAATTGGATTTATTCGCATTTTAAGCATCTAACATTTATGGGATAAAAGTAAAAATATTTGAAAAACATATATAATAATTTTTTTGTTAGTTATGTTCATTCCTACCATTACAATGGTCAGGCGTTAACTTACATTTAAAATAATAATATTTTATTATTAGAGTGCAATGTAAGATTTAAAAGAAACTTGTTGTTGCTTATTGGGTGCACCATCAAGAATAGCATTAATTTTAAAGTAATATTAATATTTTATTCACAAATATTAATAAATATGAAAAGGTAATATTATTTATTCACCTGGGATGTTACAATTATCACCATATATATATATATATAATTTTTTGGTGATCATGGATGGATTTTTTATTCTAGTTGGAATATAAAAGAAAGGAGGGTGAAATTTCTAGTTGTACTTAAATTTTATATTATTTTGGGCCATTTTTATTGAAATTAATGTATTAAAAACTCTTGAATTTAAATATTTTAATAATACATGATTTGGTTTTTTCAACCTATGTTATTTTGTATTTATTTTGTGATCTATCATGTCAATTTTCTTTTAATTTATATATTAAGTGTGTTTCCTTTCATTATTTGATTTATTACCATGATGAGAATATACATCTTATGTCCAATTAGATGAGTATTTTTGGGTCACTCAACACCTACATTCTAAGCCCTTGTTGTGTACAAGTGGAAAAGGGTTTTGTAAGAGTTATATCAATGTGTATTATTGAGAGATAAGATTTATATTGATGTTATGAATTATGATGAGTCCATGGGATGGTAGTTAATTAGTATCATATCAACATGATGTGTGACATAATTTAGGGAATACATTATGGATAGGGAATTTTAAGTCCCCCATGATCAAACTTAAATTCCATGATTCTCTTAAATGACCATGTAATATAGTTATAAATGTGGGGTAGAGACCTAGAAATTCTCATTCCCCAATTAAAAACATAAGATCAATATTTAAACTTGAGGAAATCACTATCCTTTCATAAAAATTAAGTCATATAAGTAAGAATATATTAAAATCATATAATTAATTACAATTTTATTCATCCATAGAACAATATATTCCATGATAATTTGTTCTAACTAAAATAAAAAAAATAACAACATACCACATAAAACATTGTTCAACCTCGAATAGAAATAGTTAACATTATTGCATTCTAGATTTTTTTTTGAGATTCCTATGAATATAGTAATTTATATATATTTTCATACTAAAAACATATAATTCAATGAACTGGAATCTATCCTTGAGTGAAGGTGTATGTTTCTATTATCAATAATGTTATAGAGAACTCGGGAAATGAAAAAACAACAATGGTAAATGGTATTGAAAATTTAACAGTTTTAATATTAGGATCTATGTTGGAATAAATAATAAATTATAAATGTTAGAGAGAGGTCAACATTTTAAGGAGTAAAGAATGACCAAGTAGAGATATATGATCAAATAAATTAAAATATAATTACCTTTATTTGTACATAGTGAAAAGTCGACTAGACTAAAACAGAGCAGTTAACAAATTAATTTTCAATATGAAAATAGTATGTAGATGATTACAATAGTATTTCAATTGTTACACTAACTCATTTTTAAAAATAATGATTTCTAATTCACCAAGATTTACAAATTCTATAAAATATTATGTTACTCACAATAAATATTTAAAAATAAATAAAAAAATTTTGATCGAATTATATTATATTAATATTTTGTAGTTCACTATGACATGAAAATGTAATAACCTAAAAAGTAATGATGATAGAAACTTCCATGTATGTGATGAATGTTTTTAAAAAATATCAAAATCATATCCCCTAAGAAATTTAGTTGAATATCAAGATTGTTAAAAATACAATGGAAATTAACTAAGAGGGAATAAGAGAATGTGAAATATAACATAAAGAAATGTAAAATGTGTCTCTATGGGATATCCTCATGTAGTTTGTATAAATTTTTTCAAGATCATCCCTATTTGTTATATTTTTGAAGGTCTCAGATATCGATTTTGAGTCAATAAGTCTCCCACTACTTTTCTCCTCCTCATCACTAATCCATATTAAAATATCCCACCTTAAAATTACTTATTCTTATAATTTTATCAATTTAAGAATAATATCCAAATTTGACTCATCATTAGTTGTATTTTATTTATCTCCCATGACACCCATAAGGTGAGCATGTCACTAAGTATAAATATACAGTAAAAAACATGGGAAAATAATCTCCAAAATATGGAATTATATCCTCATGAATTATATATAGTACTAAGAACAATGATCCTGAACAGGATTCTTGTCTCGATAAATTATTCACAGATCACATAAATTATCAAAATTCATCATGTGAGTCAACTTCAAAATATATCGCTCCCCATTCAATTTTACATTCCTTTTTCAAATTATGTCACCATGATTGAATTTATTATCTATTTTGGTAAATTTATTTTATATTTTTTCCGGGAAGACTACCAATATATGTCCCATTAGATATAAATTTACAAGATTAACCATTCAACATGATGTAGATTTGGAATCTGAAACCAACCCCATTCACATGTCTAATCTGTTGTGATATAACAATATATTGAAAATAGATGACCCAACTATGAGTCTAGTCTACATCGCCACTATTCTCCACTCATTACATGGACATTAATAATCCATCACAACTAGGGTAGATATTTTATCATTATCTCAATGCACTACTTCTAAGGAGATGGTGATCTTCGAACAATGAAAATCACACCATCCTACGTTCATGACTCCCTCATAAGACATTCAAAAACATATATATTTGTGGCATCAACTGGGATTCACTGGGGCATTACCCCAAACACCAATTAGGTATTATAGTCCACTCTTATAACCAAATTATGGGAGAACATGAAGGCCCTATAAATATTAATTTATACTTAAAATAGGAATAATTGATTCAAGTATAAAACTTATTTGATTTCTAGATCATTAGTGAATCTCCATTCATGAAAATAGAATACTGTTCTAACTCGGTGAATTTACCCCCATGAAAAATTTCAAAAAAATTTGTTTCATAATAATCAATTTATTGATGAAAACAATAGATTAGATGGAATATGAATTCATATTTTTTGTAAGAATCAAATTTATTTATAGATTCCTCATTTAAAAAAGGTTGTTCAAAATAGTTGTATTATTAATTTTAATATCATTCATTGAATTATGATGTAACTAAAAAGATTGAACAGCTTCCTAAAACACATAAAACACCAAAAAAATACAATCTATAATTTAAAATAGGTCATACATTGCACAACCATGGATCCATATCATGGGTCACCATCTTCATGTTTTGTTTCCGATATATGTTTTCATAAGCACTCAAAAACTTTTCAGTTTGGTTGGATATAATCATATATAAATTTAAATTGATTGGATTTTATCATATTTTATTCCATTATAAATGAGATGACTTATTTTCAGTCATTATTCCTTGAATTTATGTAATGAATTTAATCTATGTCTTATTTACGTTAAACAATATCAACAATGTCAAGTTCATAGGCAGGCATGAAAGCTTTAAATATCTCTCTTATTACTACTTGTACATGGAAAAAATAACATATAATGTAATTTTTGTAGCTTTATTACCTTCATGATATCATTAAAATTTTACTCAATCAGCTACTAGCTAGAGGCATGGATTGTTTACACAATGAAATTACATCCTCAAATATGGGGAATTAGTTGATTTATTTTCACGACAAAATGGCCTACAGTAGTAGGTTGAATCGTTCAATAGTGGAAGCTTACTGGTTTTATCTTATAGAATTGTCTTTGTCAAACTATCATTTTTCATTCTAGATAAATCAATGATTGTTACTAGGTTAATGAAAAATTAATTACTTATAAATGCTACCAATTACTAGTGTAGTAGTGATGAGGGTTCATCCCAATGATAATAACTTCTGTATAATGTGTGAAAATTGATACCGAGTCAAAGTGAAACAAAAAACTAAAACATGTAACAAAATTTAATTTTTTGAGTACAATGTCTGTGATGAAGTTAATTGAGTGAATTTTTTGAACTAATGATTTCTATGTCATGAGCAGAGAACACAAGAATATAGGTCAAATTCCAGGGATAGGACTATGTAATTCGATTGGGTGGATATATTATTATACTGATATATATATATATATATATATTGAAATCCTTATTAATGGAAAGGTTTTACAAGATTTAGTGAATAGATAATGGCTAGTTATTTTGAGTGTCTAATATGATGAAGAATGGTTTCTTCAGTTTCTCAATTGAAGAATCAAATAGTCCACTAAATGAAACTACAAGATATCATATCCTTCCATGTACTATCCTCTTATAATATGGTACTATAGATAAAAAGAGAATAAAATTAATATAACTAAGTATTCCATCACATATTTCTATTAATCAGTGTTTAAAAGAAACAATAATAGTGATATATGGCTAATTCCTTGCCACACATGACACATAAATGTTTTAAAAAAATTATACTATCAGTTTAAACCCATTTTTAAAATATATATTAGCCAAAAATATATCAATATATTTAATATATTAAAAAATTTATTAAAATAAATCTAAATATAAGTAAATAATGAAATGAAAATTCAATAGTAGGAGTTTTAATCTTCAACTCTGAACATGTGATCATTGGTCTTCTTTCCTCCCATACTCTTTGAAACCTACCTCTATTCCTAGATTCTACTCTCTATACTGCACACACTTTTTTAGTCAATACCAAATTTTAATATATAAAATAAATAATTATAATTTATTATTTAAAAACTAAAAGAACTTATCCCAGACATTGATGAGTTATTTTAAAACCCACCATTAACCCCTTATTCTGTCATGAAATATTAATACAAGAAAAATTTCATTGATTACAGCCATGTGAATGTTTAAATGTCTCATATTCCCTCTCGAAAATATAAATAAATCATAATTGAGTTTTCTACATAGTTGATTTTATTTATGTATCCAATACACACTTCGTAGCTGATACACTCACATAGGTGAAAGCAACAACATGTTTAATTCTATGTCATAATTGATTGCTTGTGTTGGTAATAGATTGATATAAAAATAGACTCACAGATCTAATATTATTACATATGAAAATGGTACCAAATAGTTGAGTCACTCATATAGGTTATTTTAACCATCTTTATCGTTAAAAATATACAAAACCAATGATTTTCACAACTAATGATTTTTTATTCTCATCCTGTTATTGAATTTTAATCATCATGTGTCAAAAGAACTATAAAACTAAGCCTGATTTCTTCTCAAACGGGGTTTCTATAAAAAACAAGAATAGAAATAGCATTGGTATTGTATTTTTTATCATCAATGAAAAATATTCATTAAATTATTCTTTGAGATCATGGGAGGAGGATCATCGACCCTTAGTGGAGGATGTCAACACTGATTATTAATATGTAAATCAAATGATATTTTAATTAATCTATGAATATTAATTGGTTTTTCAAAAATTAATAATTTTTTTTTGATAAATTAATGTCTACAGAAAACATCGTATTTATCACCCCATTTTTAGTGTTTTTCTAGAGGATAGTCCTTTATTTATAGTGGATGCAATGACTTCCCCATATTCATCGTTTGGGAGTTATTTATTGTCAATCAAAGTAAAATGATTCAACAAAACTGTCCCATAAAAGGATTTAAGAATTATTTTAATTTAACCATAGGTTAATCATGAATAAAATCTATTGTTCTTTATATTATTTTACATAAATCAATAGGGAACAATTGAGCATCCATGAATGTGATAGGTGGGAGGAGGCTCTCTTTTAAATTTCATAGCACAAGATTATCTCTTTTTATAGTAAAATTTATGATGATAAAGACATATATTAATAAATATTTAATTTTTTGGTTTTGGTATCCTTATTTAACATATGATAGATCTAATTACTCCCATAGTCACGTGAGTTTAACGAACGATTGAGCTCCATAGCACAACAAACTTCCATGGATAATTTTTATTGAATTAATTGAATTAGCTTACATTCAATCCAATTGGACTATAGGGGTTTCCGCATATTCTGGTGATCATTCCAAACCACTTCATCACTTATTAAATATGTAGTTGATCTCCTTTTTAAGTGATCGATCTATTTTTATGTACGATCACACAAAGAGATTGTAATTTTTGAACTTGAAGAAATTTTAGTCAATATTTTGGTCTATTTTTTTCACCAATATTTTTCCTAAGCCTTTTGCATATATTCCCCCTGGATGTATAAAATAATGATATTTCTAAATTAAATATCATAGAAACACTCAATTAAAAACCACACTCTATTCATAGATTAAAAATATTTACACCATGAATTATTAACAGTTATGCCTAAAGACATAAATATTCATTTCCATATCCAACGACCACTATATTCAAATAAATATGTTCAGATTAAATTATTCCACATTAAAAGAACAACATTACAATAAAATCACATTTAGATCATCAAAAGAGATATGAAAATGTGTGATAAAATAATGCCACATAAAACTCCCTTAAACATAATCCATTTCACTCATAGTTAGTAAAACATATTATATTTATTTATTTATAAAAACCAGAAAATAATGATATTTAGCCAACCATTTTTTGATGAAATATTACTAAATAATATAAAATCATCAAATCAACCATTGCGAATAATTTTCTACCGCCAATTAGAAGTACTGACACTTCCCTATATCAAAATAATCTCAAATTCCAATGAATGATATATAGAACCAATGAAAAAAATATAAATAAATCTATAATAAGAAGTACCTAAACATTAAATCTCCCCTATGATCATAAAATAAATTTTACACTTCCCTACTTGATGATACATCTAAAAATATTTTCATAAAAATCAATTTCCCCCTTGTGAATATAGGATCAATATTCTTCTACCCTCACTAGATCATTTTTGACCAATGATCATTATTTAAATTATACCCATCAAAAAATTAGTTTATATAATTTTGAATAAAATATTTTGATTTTGGATTTATTTATAGACATGGACCAAACCCCAATGTCTAATATAGTCATCGTGGGATTCCAATTGACTATTTTACTCTAGTTTCAGTGAAATTATATTACTCTATAACCAGCAGAATCCCCAAGGTGTTCCATTTGAAAAAAAATACAAGTATCTAAATTTAAGAACAATCTCAAGATTCCTCCAGTAGTGGTTCTAATTCTACAACAGTCTAACCAGTCAAAGATCATTTTGCAAGTTTTCAATTAGTATCTCCGTATAGATAGTGTAAAACATCACATGTAAATCACTCAATACTCATAAAATCAGACATAATGATATATATATATATATATATATATTTGGTATTTACCCCAATATAGGTATGATTGAGTTATTGTGTTCCTAAAAAAGGGACATAAAAAATTTATTTACAGAAAAAATTAAAATAAATTTATTAAGAATAATGGCATTTGAAAAATATTTTTTTTGATGTGATAGAATTAAGGGAAAACCAATTAATAGAGAAAGAGACCAATCACCCTCAAATATTTACCAATATTGTCCAAAAAGAATAATCCAATATTGGTATACCAATTCCTTTCAAACCATTTGATCAATAAAATAGTTCATAGATTTTTGAACGGGTTGTATGAATGTTAAAAACATATAAATTTCCATATTTCTTTTCTAATTATTAAAATGAATTTTTTTGAATAGGTCACTCATTAGAATAGAAGCATGAGGAATAATGAGGAACACATGTTTATAATGTAACAAAAGATGAAGGTTCCCTCATGATTTTAAATTTAGCAAATATTGATTTACAAAAACAATAGATTGGAGAAAAATAAAACTAATCCTTTCTTGGTGAAGAATATTTTCATGATATAATTATTTTTGTAACACATAAAAAACTGGTTATCTTCCCTAGAGAGAGAAGTTTGTCAAAAACACTTTCTACCATCCAATTTATTACATCACCCTTTGGCCATTGACTATGAATGGTATGTTATCATGTACATCTAACTCAAAATATCCTTTTACCTGAAATCTTAGAGTTTTTAATGGGATAGACCACATGGATTTGTGTTTTTCAGGAATAGAATTCAACTTAGAATTAATCAAATAAACTCAATAACCTTTTTAAAAATACATATTCTTGATTAAATAATAATGAATTTTTTACTTCATTCACAGATCGATGATTTAACATTTTTTATGTTCATATTTATTCCAACTCACATAATTCTAAAAACATTCTCACTAAATTAGAAATTTTACCAAAAATAAAATACTTTATAATGTAGATGGTATTTGGATTTATTTACGAAAAAAAATTACAATATGCATATTGAAAGGGAATATATTTATGAGGGAATTTTAATAAGTTTTGTAATCCCATAGAGCTTCATCCTTTTTCACATAACAATTATTTCAAGAGTGGGAAATAAACATTTCCAAAATAGTTTTGATATCTCTATTAGATATATCACCAATTATAATAGTTTGTGGGTGGTAGGTTGTACTAGTTCTATGATAACAAACACTCCTCTCCATTAAATTTATGAACTATTTATTCATGAAATAGGTAAAAACAACTATACTGAATTCTATAGGTACAATAATCCTATAAAAGATTATATTCGTGATAAATTTATTTTCACTAGTATGAGATTGTAGGGAATAGATCATTATTCAATCCACATGGTCATAAAGTCTACAACCATGGTAATATATTCATTTCTACACATATATGGGAAGGATTGGTAAAAATCCAAGCCCCAACAAAAAAACTCATCCTATAGAATAAATTATATTGATGCTCATGTATTATACCATCAATAAAAATAATTTAGAACATGTAAAATGTAGTGAACAAACTCAATGAATCCTCAAATATGGTGGTCTAGTATAATCAGTACTTAAAAATTGGTTTATCATGTTTAAGGTCTTTAATAGTGAGATCTAAATGAACTTCTTAATATCACATTTTTATTGCTAAAAAATAAATTTCAAATGAGGCCTTTATGAATAATTTTTTCCATCCCTAAGAGTGAAAAAAGGAAATATTAAAGGTGGACCAAAAATCAATATTTTTACAAGTCCTAATATAGGATCTAAATTTTTAGTACTTTTAAAATATAATTGATCATTGGGATATTTTATCAATTCTTGTAAACATGCACTGATAACGAGGGGGTGTAATGGGGGATTTTATGGAATTGAAAATAATTTCCACCTTTTTTAATGTTTTTTTAATAGCACTTATAATGGTAAATATTAAAAAAATTAATTAAAAAGAGTATATAAATATCTATATATTTTTATATTGATATAAATATAATAAATATATTTTATAATGTTTTTTAATAATGTTAATAGACATTTACATTTAATATAGATAAGAAATTTCGAGAAAATGGATTATTATATATTTTTAAATAATAATTTTAGTAAATAATTTATATAATATTATCATGTATTAGTCATTTAATATCAATATAATAATAAAAATCTCAAAAAATTAACAAATCATCTAAAATAAGTTTAAAAAACCCAAACATAAAACAAACATAACGTTTTATCTAAGTGTCTATTTGGAGCATACCACTTATCAAATCGAAGCCTACAACAAGATATATTCCCTTATAGACACATGTATTCTGTGGTCACATTGTTTGGGAAAAAAGATGCACATAATACCTCCAAAACCGAGTCCCTAGTTGCGGTACTCCAATTGTGTATCATTTAATGGATTTTTTAACAACATTTAAGGGATTGCTATTTCCTTTTTTGTAGAGACTGAATTTATTACTAGGTATTAAATTTTTATTAATATTATGGTTTTGGAAATTTTATCATCTTCTATAATGTAGTATTATTTAAAATTTAATATATCCGTCATTTCTTGTATTTTCTTTTAATAAATCGCTCGTATAACTAAATATATCAACATATTTACATCAAAATTAATATTCTAATATAAGTTAATCGATAAATATTCTAAAAATGTATTTAATATAATATGTAATCATTTTTTACATTATAAAAATATATTTATAATGTTTATATATACACATATGTGTGTATTTTTAAATCGATATATATTTATATTATATTGTAGTATATTTAAATGAAAATAATATATATTATATTAAAATAAATATATGTATATTTAAATCATAAAAAATATATAGTATAAATGTATTTACAAATAAATATATAAATATATATATATAAAACATATATGTAAATATATATTTAAATAAATAAATACATATATAAATAAATAAAATAGTATCGTTAAATAGACAACAAAACAACATGGTATAGTGGTAAAGGTGTTCCATATTTGAAGGAGTGGTTCACTGTTCAAATCAATGAGGGTGCACATGAGGTTGTAATTTTGAAATTGCATCGATAAAATTGGTGGTGGTGTGAAAAGTTCAGATAATGGTTTAGGAAAGCTGTTAAAGGAGTCGTAGAAGTGTTGATAATGTGGTCTGGCTTGTAGACATCTGATAAAACATATTTTTACCCCTTTACCAACACTACCATTGTCAACACAACAAAAGATCAATTAAATGACCTGTTTAATAATTCAAAAAAATATGTGTTAAAGGACCCTTTTAACAATGTCAAATTTGAATTGTTAAAGGGGAATTTTAATAACTATTTTTTAGCACTGATAAATGTTTAGGTATTTTAATTGTTCTCTGATTATAAGTTCTTTTTTATCATTGATAAAGGCATATTATATAACTATTAAAAGCCAGAGGATTTTATAGTGAATCCAGTCTATAAAACCTTCTAATCATTTATTCCTCCTCCATGGTTTAACCCCTAATTTGAAAAATGATAACTCATAATAATTGGTTGTATTTATTGCAAACAACACACCTCCAAAATTTAACATAATTATTTATCCTAAAAAATAATGTTTATTACTAGAAAAACAAATATTCTCAGAGACGAACATGTTCTATTCATGTTATAAAATAACATATGAATAATCCTAGAAGTAGTATAGTTAACAAAGCTAGAAAAACATGGTACATTCATAGAATAAACAAAAAAATATATTTTCAACTTGAAAAGAAGTATTAATATCCATTGGTTCTTCATGTTGAATATTGGGAGGCTATGAGAAATTTTTATCATGAAAATAATTCTAAAAATGTGTTTCCTTTAAAATGAAGTTGAACTGTTTCAATAATAGATCAAATATCATTAATTTTGTTTTATCTTATTTCTTATATAATAGGTACTTAAGAAATGAATTCTTCTAAAATTAATTTATTACTTATCAATTTTTGTGTAAATACGCTAATCTTATTCATTTTTTCCTCTATCATAGTATAACTAATGTAACTTCTGAAATATCTTTTTACCTAAAACAACCCCTTTGAAAATTCCCCCAAATCATTCAAAATCTCAAAATGAAGTTCATAGTATGGGGAAATAATAATGGTAGAATAAGTGATCCTTTATTTTATAAAATTAGTGGCGTCTAAAAAAATTCATCTAATTAAATATTTTTTTCCTACTAATTTGGGATGAAAATTGATTAGTTGTTTAAAAAAATCGTGGTTGAATCTTTTATAAAACCAAAAAACTCCTACAAATATTATAGTCCCATTTATATTTTATTTTAGTTTCTATTTTTTTGGAATACCTATATTTAAATATTATCCACTTATAATGTATTATTTCAAACCATATGATGTAAAAAAATTCATGAGATACCATGTACTGAAATTTCGCAAAATTCTAGACAAGGTTTCTATCTTCAAATATTTTAAGGAAATTTTTTGACTTTTCATAAAACTATCCATATATGAACCAACTATGGAAAATTATTCCATTAATAATATAATTAATCTCTCAATAATGTCTTAAATATTAACATAATACACTATTTCATAGTAGAGAGTGAACCACACAAGTTATAGTGAATTTATAATTAGAAATTTCATCCACATTGTTAGATAAAAGGATTTTATATTGGTCTTATAGGGCCATGGTAATCTAAAAGATACCACAAAACCCATCATGAAAGAATAAAAATTCATTACAAAACATCCCCTGAAATTTTTTTTCAGGAAATGAAATTTCAAAATGACCATTCTGGGTTACAACGTTATGTTTCCTATAGTCTATATAGACCCTCCATTATTACCAAAGTTTTATTTTAAATTTACTCATTATTTTTTTATATTGCCATATTCACTCGAATATTATTTTGAAATAATATATTATGACTGAACATTGGGATATCCGAAATGGGAACTATTATTCGAGCATCAAGAAGAATAATTATTCATTCTTGAACTACTTCTTTCATATTTGGTATTATTCTTCTATGAGTTTCCAATATTAGATTAAAGTAATATTCTAAAGGAATATTATTAATACATAATGGAAAACTTATAAATTTAATATTAGTATTAGAATATCCAATAACATACTTAAATTCCTTTAAATACAAAGTTGGTTATCATCTTATAATTCCTCCAATTTGGATGATAAAATTACTGAAAAATATGAATAATCTTATAAAAATGAATGTTTCAAATTATTTTGATTGTCTTTAGAATCTATATTTAATGAGTTTTGGTATGGGAGGATACACATGAGTCTGGGAGGTCCATGATCCTTAGGATACCTCTTAATGAATGCAGTGAAGAAATATTCTTCTTCGTCACAATTTTTTTTAATCTAGTAATAATTATATTTAGATTTCTTATGTGGGTTCAGAATGTGTTATATTTTAAATTCATATAGTTTATCCTGGAATTACCATTAATATTTATCTACATGTGATGTTTGTTCTGTTGAGAATTTCCCCAAGAAGGACTCAATTTTTAACTCCTTTGTACCATAGATCACCTAGAGTATCCTAAAAAACATAGATTCCTTATCATCAATAGGTTATTCCACATTAAACAATCTGATCATTATAAATTGAAACTCTTTGGTTGGTTCGTTAATTTTTCATTAAAATTAAATTCTTCCCAATTTGTTTATTGAGGTTAAAAATTATCTTTCACTTTGAATCGCTAGTGATATCCCCTACTATAATGAGAAATGAGTTACCCTAGATGGGAATGAATTTTCAGCCTAATTCCACATCGAAAATGATATAGTCCAAAAACAATAATATATTTCATATGCCCAATATCAAGTCATCGATCATACTATCATGGTAAGTAATAAATAGAATTATAACTTATAAAAATAGATTTGGTTATGGAATCCACTAATTATGTGTTGTTCTAGGGATAATTTCATAAGATTAATGCAGTATCTATGATAAAAAATATTGTTAAAATAGCCTACTTAATAACTAATTGTTCAATGAATTATAAATATCCTTACGTCCGGGATTTTTGGAGGTATCATATTTTGAATGATAGATCGACACTCCTCTGTATAGTTATAAGTATAAAATTCTTCCAAATTCGTCTTGTTTTTAAAAAATATCTCTGACATGATTTTAGATATGAATGGATTTGAATGAATTTTTTTAGAAATGAATATTGATGTTTTGTTTTATGGAAACTATTAGAAATTTGGAAAATTTAGAATCCAGAATAACTTTTTTATTCACTATATATGAAGAAAAGATGATAAAAATTTTATTATAATTTATAGTATCCAATTGTAATCTTCATTAAACTCCATTTTTTGTTATATTCCTTTATTTTTTAGATATTACAAATTTTTTTCAAGTAGAATAGGATTTGGAAAATTTCACTGGGGATTTTTAAATTGCATAATTTTTCACACTACAGTAATTGGTTTTCTATTTCACCTAGATTATATTTGGGGTAGATTTGAGTTATTTCAAAAAACTTATTGAATTAGGATTCCAATCCTAATTGTGATGACCATATCATTTTTCTTGATATTTTTCATTATTGTTCTTCACAATTATTTTTATTTCTAACTCTTACACATCTAACAATTTTTCCCACCTATTACAATATATTTTTAAATCTACCTTATTTTGAATCCATAGTTAAATAATTCCTTTATTTTTTTTCATAAAACCAACCCATAAGTTATTAAATGATTTATTTAACGTTTACATGTTAAGTAGAAGGCTAAAAATTGATTTGGTTTTGTTATTTCAATCTATTCTGCTAGATGGTAGTATAGCTGGTGGTCTCATCACTCCCATGTCTCTATAAGAATGTATAACATGATTATAGTAGATAATATTTTATTTCATTGAAACAAATCCTAATTTGGTTGATTTTTTGTCCCATACTAAGAAAAAATTTCAGTTTTGGAACTTGGAAAAGGCATGTTAATATTAAGGAAATTGGAATACTAATGTCGAAATATCCCACATTGTTGAAATTTATCATTGAGAGTTTAATGGGTATTTTCATTATAAAACCGAAAATATTATTATATGTTTTGTGGTTTATGTAAAATTTATTCCATAAAAATTATTCTCCCTCTATATCAGTTGTGTTTTGAATTATATAAAAAGAAATTAAAAATTTAATTGATCTCATCATCGAGCTTATCAAAGCAATCTCCCTATATTAACTATTCACATAATTTTTTGTGGTACTATAAGATAATATATTAGAATAAATTTATTCTAAATTGAGGTGTGAATTGTTAATTGGGGAACATCTTATGAATCCCAATAAATCTATTTTATGAATTATGGAACAACTCATCCGCATTTTTAATAAACATAGTTATCTTATGCCTAATTTTAGAAAATAATTTTTCTATACTAAAATTACTTAAAAGAATCCTTTTATTTTTGATCCCAGGAATAAAAAATTTATTTATCCATTTTTTCAAAAAAACCATTTTCAGTTACATTTAATTTTAAATTGAATACTCAGAACAATAATTCTTTCGTTATCAATCCCCTATGTAGAAATCATCACGGTTTTGTAGATGTCCAAAATGAAGTCCAATGTGTTTCATTAGTTAATACATTTTTATATCGTAGAATGTATATGTATTAATTCAGGACCATATATTTTCTTGACCTGTGGGACACCCTAATGTATGATGGATTGTTTGACGATGTTGGAACCTAAACCTCTCTATGCCTCAGTTTATCCATTATTTGATTTACTGGTTGTGGGGGAGGTGGTTTACATTTTTATCTTGGATTAATTCATTATATTATTATTTAAAATATCTTCCTCTATATATTCAATTTTAATATTATTCATTATTATTAAATAAATAATAATTATTTATATTTTAGATATAATGTAATCTTGGCTATTAGATGGAAACAGAGTTTTTATTCTTTCGATTTCCAAAAAAAATTATTGTTACTTGTTCGCACATTTCCATCCCTTTAAAAGTAGATACATTTTGGAAATATATTAGGACATTACTTGGTATAGAACAAATTAAATATTTATAAACCCTATATTAATATATTATAGTAGTGGGTAGGGGTTAATGTAAAAACATGGACTTCTTGTAAGATATGTATTGTGAGACCATGTGAATTTGAATCAAAAAAACAAAACCAGAAACAATGAGTGAAGTGGTGAGTGAAATGGTGTTGAAGAAGTTGATGGGGTGAAATTTTTGGAACATATTATATCATGGGTATGAGTAGAGAACAAATGAATGTATGTGGAAGTATAGTGGTGGAATAAGGAAATTTGATTTGATAGTTGGATTATTCGTTTGATAATTAGATGTTCTTTTTTCATGAATCATCATTCATGGAGATGTGAGGTTTGATATAGTGATATGAATATTTATAGATATTTCTAGTGTAAAACCTATTGAAGAAGAGATTATGTAATTTATCACCTATAAAATGCATTAATTCACCAATAGAAACAACCATATGAACAACCCCTACATCAATTATCCCCTTCATAGATGGACCTCCAGATGATAAGAGAACATATATAGTATAACTGAACTATCACTCACAAATTTTAAGAAATAAAAGAGTAACTAAAACTTGAATAGAGATAAAAGGGTAAATCTAACCCACACATTATTCTTGAATTATGTAAAACACATGCAACCAAATCAATCTATGTCCCAAAAATTATTTCACAAATGGAAAAAAATCAAAAATAATAACATTTTATTTGATATCATATGATACATGAACAAATGATCTTGAACATCATATGAATAATATTTTATTAAATTAAATCTCATTGATAGCTTCTTAAACATGAATCCCTAGTATAAATGAACTATAAAATAGTATTAATAGATAAGATACATAATAAATTATGAGTTATGAATAATGAAAAAAAATTTGTAAAAAATATGATAATACATTTATTATAAATAAAATAATAAATTTTTAAAAATTTTCTTTGATAAAATTATTATTTTGAATCAAATATTATAGTCTCATTTTTCTGACATAATTTATCGATAACTTATTTTACCAATTTTTGAAAATTAAAATTAGAAAATGCACATTATTGTTTAAATCATCAAATAAAAATTTTCTAAGTGGTAAATTTTTATATTTTTTTAGATGTGATCTATTTTTTGATGAATTGAGAAAAATTTGGATTTTATTCAATATAATTCTGAATTTTATATTATATTTTATATTATTTTCAAATTAATATTAGTTTATTTATATAATATTTTATCTATTTAAGGTCATTTTTGTTAATTTTGTGTATAATTTAAAATTATAACCTTTTATAGTCTTGATGATTTTCTTCTCAAAAACTCAATTTTTCATCGCTTATATTGGTATAAATTTGTATTGGATTCTTCCACTTATATGAATTGAATTTGATAAAACCGATTCCATATTTGGAATCATAATATGTTTTATTATTTGACAATTTTATATTAATTTTTTAACATTATGAATATTGAAATTAAAAAAATTTAATTACTACACTTGTTGTAAAAGGTGATTTACCTAGGCTAAAAAATGATAATAGATAAAATAAACTATCAACACTCTCAAAATAGTAATTAAGAATATATTTTTATTTCATCACACTTATCGGTTGAGGATGACCCACTTTGTATTCTTTAAGAATGATAAAGAACAATTTGTAATTGAATAATTTCCAAAATTCACTATGCATCCTGACAACCACATATAAATTGCCACCCACTCATACACAATTCACAGATGCAAACCAATTTTTCAAATCCATTACAATAAAAAATAATAACCTTAATCAGATTAAAACATCCAATATCCCCTTTTTGGATCATAATTCCATCCTAGGAGGCCATTTTGTGAACACAAAATGAAGTTCCCCAATGAATATGTAACTTTCCAAAATAATCATTTTTATTTCATTACTCTTCAACCGACCTGAAATACTATTTTATCATAATAATATAATAACACCTGTATCTATCAAATAATGGGATTTTATATTGCTAGAGAAATATCCTAGATATATTTCCTCTTCAATCAAATGGGAAACCTGAATCTCAATTGTGTGTGTGGAGATTACCACCTTACGAACTATTTTGATTTATTTTCCTTCACACCCAGTTATTGATAGATATAAAATGGATATATTAGTTTTATATTATTATAATTATGCAATCATAATATCAAATAGAGTTTATAAATTTTCTTGTAGTTTAAAATATTATATTCTCACTCATGGGTACAATGGACTACCACCTCCCGTTGAGATGTGATAAGTTTTTCACATACGATTTACATGGAAAGTAATAAAGATTAATATAATGAAAATAAGAGGAAAATTTGTGATGAAATTTATTTTCAAGTATTAATATTCCATAACATATATATCATTTCAGTAATTAATTTAATGATAACATCATTCGATTGTTTGTATGACCAGCCAACTCCACAATGTGATGTAATCCATTATCCTTGTTCAAATTTCAGTAATGATTAAAAAATGTAACTAATGAAAGAAAATATTTATAACATTAATATAATAATTTATATAACTGGACTTAATAATATGTGAAAGATAGATATCTTTCAAGAAAATACATTCGTGAGAAAATATGAAAATTAACAATTGAAAAAATAAAAATAATTAAAATTTATTAAGGAACAGATAATAAGATGTTATAAAAGGATTATATATGATATAATAAATAATAAAATTGTTCTATTATAAATTAATAAAATGGATAAAAACAATTTGGTATGTTAAATCTTGTTCTATCAAAATGATGTGTGATGTATGGTACATTGATATAATTAATTTTTATTAACACATACAGTAATGGTATGCACCTAATATATTTTATATGGTGTATGTATTATCCTTTATACATTTTATATCATGATTCTTCATAATTATTTTTATTTTAACTTATACTTTTAATTATTTCATCCAATGTTATTTTGAATTAAAAGATTAATATTTTAAATGAATTTCATAAATCAATTTGTCTTCATTGGATTATATTACATATTAATTATATTTGAAATTATAAGAAATTATGTGTAATTTATTTTGAATATATTATGTTTTATATCAATATGTTTTATGTGGATCCAAAATAAATATATATAATCAATTCAATGATTAATCCTCACTTCAATGTTATGATAGTTGTAAGGGTTCATTTTTCAATATCATTTGGATGATGATTGTTTACAATTGAATTTCCATTAGAATAAATTCTTATATAATTATATATTAAAACTAATCCATTTCCATAACCTATGGTTATTCATGAAATTTTCATGTAGTAGTTTAGCTTTTCTTATTTTTTTATTTCAAATTATTAATAAAATGGAACAACCCCAATTATAATAAGTAAAACATCTATTACAGTTTATTTAAATTTAGAAATATGTAATCTGGTTATATGAAAACACATGTAATTAATTTTTTATCACATCCTATCAGATATAATTTTCCATTAATATTTATTATCATTGATAATATACCAATTGAATGGTGATCACATGATTAGTATAAATATTATGTTTTAGAACATCCAATAAATATAAAAAGGAAGTGATTGCCTTAACAAGTAAGATCATAACCCATGAAGAACATTAACAAATTCCTTCAATAAATCTATAATTTTTGTAATTTACCTTGTCTAATATAAATACTAGATCCAACAATTTATGCATGATCGAATCTTCTTACATGAAAAAATAAAGCACATCGTGATCACATTCTAAACCGTGTTCGACTAACCAAACCAAGATTATCCCACCATCAAAAACCTAACTGTTAGGGATTTATATATAAAATAAAAATGATATGTGTAATTTCAATAAATATATGAATATATTCTATTTTTATCAAATAATTTATATATTTTAATCCTTTTATTATTAATTTGTAAATTTTTTTATTTTAGATACAATGAAGAAAAAATTTGTATAATTGGTTAATATTCAGATATAATTTATAAAATTATTAATTAATGTATTTATGAAATAATAAATATTCAAATTTTGTTTATCAAATATAAATTATTGTATATATTTATTCATAAGAAAAAATATAAATTTTTAATAAGTGTTTGGAAACTTATATTATAGAATCCAATATTACTTAATAAATATATATTTTATTTTAAAAGAGAACATTCACATATCTTGAAAATTGTTTAGATAAAAGGGTAATTATTTTCAAAATCATAAATTCAGAATTATTCAACCTTAAATTTTAAATAATTTTCTGAGATACTCAAATTTTCATGTAAAAATTAAATAATATATAAATTTAATTGTGTATTATGACATCATAATGACATAAATGTGAGGTATAAATTAATATAAAAGGGATACATAACAAAATATATATTTTATATTTAAAATAATTTGATATATATTTTATGAGATTTAGTTTTAAAATCCATTATGAATCCTCTAAAACATAATATATATTTTATATTTTTAAAATCTTTTCATTAATAATGTGAGTCACCTCCACATAAGAATGGTAATTATTTTAATATTTTTGTCCATATTACATATAATATAATGAGAACCACTCACATTTGTAAAAAACCATGTTTTAAAACAATGGGATGGTTTGTGGTTTAGGATATTTTATTGTATAGATTCCACAACCAAAATAATGAATAAATTCTTCTCTTTTCCATTATAAACCCTCTCATGATCCCGTTTTTCATCAATAAAACTCTGTTTATGATGAAAATACTCTTCCATACAGTCCCAATTGACCTATAAAGGCACCCCCAAGATATTAAGAAGCTCCTTTCATGTTTTTGGAGTCAGAAACCACAAGTAAAGGATCTTCATATAAAAATTGAAATTTAATCACTATATTTGAAATTAGTCCTTTTAATTTCAATTAGTTATTTTTAATTAATTTCTATTCATTCCATTACTATAAAATTGATTTTAATTTAATGAATTATTATTTATAATCACTCATTTGGACTCTTACCTAAGACATTACTTTGTTAAAATTCTATAAGTGATCCTCACATTCTCTCATTTATTTATGTTTTTTATGAACATATTTACTCAATATCAATTTCCTAATATTGGTACTTATATTTACATATATGAATTTACATATCATTCTTCATGTTTCTTTATGACCATTTATATTCAATTTCCTTTTCCAAATTTTGGGACATGTACTTCGATATCTGTATTACTACCCACATTATGACGAAATGATGAGATACCCCTTTCTCACTCAACATCCATTTTAATGAATTTTTAATTAATGACATTATGATGATTAAATTTCACCATGATTTTATATGAAAAAATAATTTTGTATAGATTACCATAAACATTTATCTATCAATTTTCTTATCATTTATGTATATATACATAAATATTGGGGAATTACTTGTTTTATTCCACATTCATTGATCAAGTAATATGTTATGATGAAGAATGGATCCATGTTATATGATCTATGTGGTACACTTAAGAACATGAATGAATTTAATTTGATTGGTTCACCGTGATAGTGTTCTATTTCATTGGGTAATGTTGATATCATCACACATCACACTATGAAATTGATTTAGCCTAATTCTGTAATGGGACTTTTCCCCATGATGTCTATATGGGTTTATCCTTGACCGATGATTATTATATTTTGTTTAAGTGGTTTACACATTTACTATATTATAATTATTATTCTATATCCTGATTTATTATTCATATTCCTTTTATTCCTCATTGATGTTCCTTTTGTCTAACATGTATAAATTATTACATGTTTTATCCCTTACTGGGCTTTATATCTCACCCGTTTATTTTGCATGTCCCTAGGATATCTGATATATATTAATGCTCAAAATATTATATTTATATTGATAATTATGTTTTCAATAAACGATATTTTATTCCATTTTTTTTATGTAGTGTACCTAATTCCCAAATAAAATACACTTATTGATCATCTAGTTTTTATTAGGTGTATTATTCTATAATAAAACATGTTTTAATATAAAATAATGAGTATAGTTTTTATAGTTGGTATCATAGAAAAAATTATGATATTTTGGGATTAGGATTAGAAAACTCGAGAAAATGACTTAGGAATAAGACAATATAAAATAAAAATCCCTAAATTTCAAATATTATAGTGTAAGTTGTTTATCAAGAAAATACATCTCTCACAGGATTATACAAGTGGACTTGGTTCCTGAACAGATGTACCGTGGTGTAGAAACACCAATATGTTGTTTTCGGCCTACTAGAAATAACCTTGTACACAACAACATGACTTATTATAAACCTAGTTCCACACTCTTGGGGGATATATTTTGGTAAATTCAAAATATCGCTAAATTACAATATTTACGTTACCAAAAATTCCAATAAGAATATATTTTTGGAAATATTTAATGGATGCCATATATTAAAGGCTATAGATTCAAAAGATAAATAAATAAATGAAATATATATATTATCCCATTACTGAAATTTTATGCCCCTATATATGATTAATAGTTTTAAAATAATCATTCCCATTTTTCCCTTTATTCAATCCAGTGTTAAAAAAAGAATCATGTAATTGATAGATACAATGGTTAATGTGATGACAAACCCAATGAGATGTCCTACCCCATGGGGGCCAGAATATCAATCATTACGATGATACTTTATAATTTTACTCATGTTTTGAATAGTTACATATTTCATTAGGAGTGCCCAGACTCCCCTCCCCCCCCCAAGACAGATGAACCTAAAATTGAGAGATTCATGTGAAAATGGATTATTACATTCAATGGATCATATTATCTAATACTCCTAAAATTTTAAATGTATATTATAGATTATATAGGTAATTATAGTTATTATAATCATAAAGTTGAATTGAATTCTTCCAGTCCAATTGGGAACTCTTGTAGTGCCAAAAATTTCAACGTCCCACATTTCAATGGTGTGGGAACAAGAAGCCTAGAAATTTCATAAGGGGAATAAAAAAATGAATATGGTTAAGGAAAGAAGGAAACCTAGCTATAACTTACTAAGATGAGAATCTCTTTAATGAGATAGTGGAATGGAATGCTCCAATAAACCCTCACTGCATTGTACATTTCTACAACTACAAGGAACCAAGGCACATTTCAAAGTAATTCCCTATGAAAAGGTATTGTGGAGGAAACCAACAACTTCAATTACATTAAATGATATCTTTTCACATCATAACTACTAAGGTGGATCCTAACCACAATGTGGTGATAGGTACATGAGTTATCCATTTAATTATAGAGAATGTAATTTCTTTATTATGGTTTTACGGATTAATTCATATCATCAAAGTTTAGTGGAAATGTTAAACACCCTAGCAAAGCATTGAAGTAGATCTATTGGTGAAAACAGAAAATGTTGAAATTAGTGCTCATGAGGTATATAACACAACACCTATCAATTTTTGTGGGATGAAGATCCAAGATAACTTTTTTATACTACCTTTGGTGGAATTTGATGATATTTTGGGAATGGGTTGGAATTCCCTCTATTTTGTTGACATAAATTTCTGTGAGACCGAATTTACACTCAATAATTCTAATTGAAACCCAATTATATTCATGTGTAGTAATGATGAGGAATATTCTGTAAAACAATCATTTGAATAATGGTTTTCATTTCACTATTAGAAAGAGTATTTAACTAAAATGATTGCGTACACATAATGAACCATCATTGAAGACATAAATATTATGAGGGAACACTTTAAAATATTTCCAATATAATTTCCCAATTTTCTCGTCTCCAATAGGTGGAATTTTTAATCGATCATATACATGGGGAATTTCCATTATCCAATACACCATAAAATTGCAATTGAGGAACGTTATGAGACGAGGAAACTGCTATAAGAGAATTTGGATTAAGGGTTCATATACTCAGGTTATTCACCATGAGTTTCACTAATACTCTTCTTTAAGATGAATGATGAGATAATGCACCTTTTAATTGATAATCATGAACTTAATAAGATCACAATAAAAATTAGTATCGCCTACTATAGATTTATGGACTATTTGATCAGCTATGAGGAGAAGAGTACATATCATCGGTGGATCTACACTTGTGATATTACAAACTTTTGGTTGTATGGGGGATACTCTAAAGACAACTTTTCATACAAGGTAAGGGCACTACAAGTTCATCATTAAGGTTCAGTAATTCTATAGTAATCATAATATACATGAGGAAAAGAGACATTAGAGATTACACTGAAAAATATGTGATATTAATTTTAGATGATATTATAATATACTCCAAAACCAAGGAGGATCATTAGGATCATTTGAGCACTATGATAAAGACCCAATGAAAGGATATTATTTACAAAAGGTACATAAAATTGAGTAATGCATGAAAGAAGTATATTCCTAGTGAAATATTATATGAGGAAAAGGCTATATATAGACCCTTAAATGAAGGAAGTAATTGAATGATGAATGAGGCCAACATATGTGACATATATCTATAGTATACATAGGTTAACTGCACATTATCGCCGATTCTTGCGGAATTTATCCCGATATTCAAACGTTATTACAAAGACAACATAGAAGGATCATGGAATGCTGAATGTGAAGTGATATTCATGGAGTTAAAAAAGTATCATTATTGTGTATTTTCTCACATTATACTCCATTGGATATTTCATAATAGTATTCATTGATTTTTTGAATAATGGATTGTGTTGTTTTTTAATGAGGAATGAAGAAATAAATGTTTAGGAATAAAAAAAAAATTGATTCTTAATGAATAGAACTACCAAATGTATGATTGGGAGTTGGCTATAATGATATATTATTTGAAAATATTGTTTAGTTATCTCTTTTTTGATATGTGTGAAATATGTATTCATCAAAAAAACCTCAAGTATATATATTCATATAGAAATTGATGAATGGGTTCCAATGAATAAGGTCTCAACTGATAAGGAACTATGATTTCTCAATCCAGTACCATCATGGTAACACAAATAATGTGGAAAATTATATAATTAGAAAGGATTTTTCATTTCATTCAATGATGATAATTGAAAAGGATTTAATCATATTATACCTTCAGTGGATTGACTTGGGAACCCTAATAGAAGAAACATCATCAATCCTATCAAAAATGACTTCTCAATTGTCTCTTTTATAATGTTTTGTGGATGATAAAAAAATAGTGTGGAAATTTAGAAGAACATTGAAGCGAAGCGAAATCGGAAGTTGTTATAGTATAATGTTTATGAAGAAGGGATGTTGATGTTTGGTTCAAGACTATTATTTCCATAAAATCATGAGTGAAGGAAGAAACTGACGGTGATGCCCAATGTTATATATTCTCAATTAACCTACAATAGATAAATATGTATCAAATTCAATGTTATCACTAGTGGTGGGACAATTTAAAAAATGATATATCTGAAAATACATCAATGTTCCCAATATGGAAGCTAGTGAATGGAAATAAAATTTAAATAAGTTGATTATTAAACCATTACTTATAAAAACATTAAAATGGGAGGACATCTCCATGGAATTTTTCACTATACTTCTGAAGACAGTTAGGGGAAATAATGATATTTGGGTTTTTGGGGATCATCTTATATTCATAGTTAACATTATCACAATTCAAGATGACATATCTATAGATCAACATGCACCGATATAAATCAATGATGTCTTGTGGTTTTATAGAGTACCACATTCAATTTTAACTGATCGAGATATGTGATTCACCTCTATGTTTTAAAAAAGTATCCCTTATTTTCTAGACAATGAGATTAACTTATATACAGCCTATCAGCCCCAAACTGATGGAAAATTGGATCTGAAATTTTATAAATATAAAGACATATAATAATCATGTTCGATGGAATTCAATACAGGATGGGAGAAACATGATCATTTTCTCAATTTCTCATTCAACAATAGTTTCTACTCGATCAACCAAATGGCTCCCTATGAAGCCCTCTTATGGGAAGAGGTATATAAAAAATAAATTTTGGCACGATATTGGGGATTGATAATAGCTATATACAAAAATTTTCGAGGAAATGGTGGAAAAGGATTATATCATTTAGTATCACATCAATTCTTATTAGAGTCTATAGAAGAGCTATAATTATAACCATTGATGAAACCTAGTGTTGGATGTTGGGAAATGGTTTTCCTTCATATATATCAATGGAATAAATTAATGATATTTGAGAATAAGCTAAAGCTTATTCCATGATTAATCGAACCCTTCAAGATCCATGAGCACATCAGAGGGGTAGCCTAAGGAGATTCACTCTCACAAAACCGATCTCATGTAAATGATATATTCCACGTATCCCTTATGTGGAAGTAAATACCAAACCCCTCATATGTACTTAATCTATATGGGGTTTTTAGATAATGAACATTCATATGAGGAGCATCTGGTGACGATCATAGATCATAGAGAAAAACTTATTCCAAATTATACAATGCACCATGTAAATGTATTGTGTATAAAACAAAAGATTGATGAAGAAACCTGGGATCCATAGGAGGTGATGAAGAAGAGTTTCCCTCATTACTTTTAGTGTGGAAAATTGAAATTTCAAGGGTGAAATTTCTAATGGGGGAAGATTTTAATTTCCCAAAATATTATAAACAAAGTCACCCTTACAATTTATTTAAATATATTATTCTACAATGTGGTTATAAAAACTCTTGAAATTATATTTTATTTATACCCTATCAGACTTAATATACTATTAAGAATCATAACCATTGATAATATATCATTTTAATGGTGATCACATGACTAGTATAAAAATAAGGTTTTATAAAATCCAATTTACACAAACAATGGAATTAAGGGACTCAACTAGTAATATCATTCCATATGATGACCATTTATTAGAGAATTTGAGGGAAATAACATTTCTTTTATTTTCTGTAGTCCAATCAAATGCTGAGATCCATCAATTTAATAAAGAGTGAAACCATTTATGGAAAAAGATCAAGCTTAATGCGATCAAAAGCCAAACCATGTTGGCTAAGACTCCCCATGAAAGTCCCCCCCCAACAGACACCTTACTCATAGAGAGTTTTCTGGTGTATTGACGGGATATGTGTCAAGTACATTGAAATATAAAAATGTACTTTTTTATTGAATTAGAATTATTTTAGTTCTATTATTTTTAATTTGTAAATGATTATTTTTTTTGATACAACGATGCAAAAATTAAATTTTTGTTTAATGATAAAATTAAAATAACAAATGTACAAATTATTTTATTATTTAAATAACTAATATTTTATATATTGATTATCAAATATAAATGATAATATAAATTTTATGATGTTAAATGTAATTCTTTTATAGGGGTTCAAAATGTGTTATTATCAATATAACCTAGCATTTATAAATAAATTTATATTTTATATTATTAGTGGAAATTCACTTATTTCAAAAATTATTTAGAAAAAATCATAATATTTTTGGATTCTAAACATTGAAATAATCAAATATTGAATTTTTCTTTATTTTCTAAGACAGTTCAAAATTTTGGTAAAAATTAAATACTATATAAATATAATTTGTGTATTATGAAAATATAAAGACCCAAAAGTGATGTAATATTACATTAAATTCGATCCACATCCATATATTTTTTTTCCCATTGAAATAATACAATTTTATTATTTTAAATCCATTATGAATCCATAAAAATGTAAAATATATTTTCTGCATTTAAAATACTTTTTTAAGAGTGTGACTCATTTTCACATAAGAAAGGGTAATATATGAATATTTTAGTTCCTTTTCATTATGAAATAATTATAACCACTTACATTTTTCAAAAACCATGGGATCGTGGGTGGTTTTGTATATTTTTGTATGTTGAGTCCAAAAACTAAATAATAAAGACATCCCCTTATCATTACCAATATAAAGACACCTAATCTCTCATTTATCTTCACATAGACATATTTGAGAATGACCTTATTCTATCCTACACTCTCCAGAGTCCTCCCAAGCTTCCATATGCTCTCTAGATGCCCTTACTATGATTTTTTATTCACACACTCAAGTACATGGCCTTCCTCTCCTCCCATATAATTCAAGAACCATATTTCAAATTAGATTTTTTATTTAAAATGGCTATTTTATCATTTATTTATAACCATTCCCTTATTGTCCAATTATTGTTATTTTAATGACGGATCATTTTTTCCCTATTTTGGTTCCTCACATAAGTTATTACTCTAACGAAATTCCATAATGGATCTTCACTTTATATTTTAATTCATGTTTCATTTTGAATTTTTCATTAAATTCCCATTTACTATAGTTCATACATGTATTTACATGTCCATATTACTTTCCTTTTAATGTATAAATGACGTGTGACCATTTTTTAACTCATCAATAATATTTATGAATTTTTATATAACGATGTTATGATTCCAACATGTCATAATAAGTTTCTATTCCAAATAATTGTATAGTGAGTACAATACCCCTTTTTTATGTCTTGGGTTCTCACATTTATGAACATATACTTAATGATTGGGGTATTACATGTATGTGTTCCACAATCCATGATCGTAGAATAAATTATGATGTCGAAAGAAACAATTTTGTATGATATATGTGGAACAAATAAGAATGAGAATGAAATGATTATGATGGGTGAGCCTAGATAGTTCACTAAGGTGTTTTCTAATATTTAGTATGATGATACATCATGAAAGGATAGGTAGTGAACATGATTCCATTATGGTACTTTTTCCAGAATTATTTATTAGTGGGTTTATCCATGAACTATGTTAAGGATTCAACATTAATTTTTTTTCCACATTTCCTATGTTATGATTTTCAGGTTATATCATTCCTTGTTATTCATGTTATGTTTATTAATCATTGATATACCAATTTTATAACATGTATTACTGATGATATTTTAATTCCTGTAATGGGAATTACACATCACCCCTATATTATTACTCTCTCCAGGTTAACCCTTTCATTTTTATGTTCGAAGTAGTAATTTGATCATGTTAAATATGTTTTCAACAAATATGTTGTACTCTATATTTAAATTTGAAATGTAATATAATTAATATACAAAGGCACTAAGCTTCCCCATAGTCTGGGATGTATTATGAGTAGTCAACTATAATAAATGAAGAATTAATTTGATATAAAGATCATTGTTGTCATTGAAAATGTGTTTTAAAACACCTGTCATTATTTATCTATTTCGTTGAAAAAATATATTTTCCGAAAAACTTGTTTTCTAAAAATGATTTCACAAATTATTTAAAAAATATCCAAATGAAATATTTTAGATATATTTACCCATGATATATTTTTTATAAATTTTTGTGTGTGGAATATATGGTTTAACACATATGGAATAAATAGAATTTCTAGCCATTATAATGACACAATTTTTTAATGATAATTTTATAGTTTTTAAATTTTGTTTTTAAGGAAAATTATTTTCAAAATGTTTTGTAATATATTGGATTGAAAAGTTTATTTTCAAATTGAAAATGATATTTTCACCAAGAATTTATTTTAATATATTTTTATATTATTTTTTTCATAAATAAAATAAACCCATTATTTTATATATACTACACATGGTAAATATTGTATTTATACCATCCATATTATTTTCAAATATGTTTTGTGATAATTTCGTCCATATAAAGAATTATCATTTATTTTTTGATTAGTTGGTGTAGTAACCAAAATTCCCTCAGAAGATTCACATTCTTATGATATTATTATAATAAATTTCCAAAAAATATCCATATTATTTATCATGTTTATAATTATTTCTTAAACAGTATCTCATATATAGATTTTTTTACTTTTAGAGTTATATAATTAGATATAGAAATACTGATAATCTATTTTCTTTATTCAATATAAATATTTAATAGGAAGGCATATTTCTCGTGGATTAAATCAAATTTTCATAGATGAGTAAAGGGTTGGATATATAAATACAGGTAGGATGAAAATATATATATACACTCAATTCATTCATTGTATCAAGAGATGTATCTATTTTATAGCCTCAGTTAAATGTGTTTTTGTTGTATACCTAACTATTAGTTTTAAACTGTCATGAAAAGCACATGAAATTAGTGGTTTCCATGATTCTTAAGATCAAGACATACAATAATTATTCATTTACATTATTTATAAATCAGCAATTACTATCCATGATATTTTATCAATGATATTTTATCTTGATGCATATCATTTTTGGTTTATTTATTTAAAATGAATGTGTATTCAGTTATTTACTGTTCCAAATTAATTATGAATTTTTTTGTTATGATATTAATGATATTGATTAGATGGAATTAATTTTCAGTTACCTTCCAACCCATATTGATTTTCATATTCCAATTATTTAAATGTTATTTTTTCTCAGTTATTTACCATTATATGTTGATTGTGCTTACTGATTTAGGATATGTTCATTTATTCATAACCCATAAAAATATTTGATCTCAATAGTATTGTTTTTTTCCACTGCTTATAATACATTATGTATAATATTAATGATATATAATGTAAAAAACGCATATTTGAAGAAGTAAACACTATGTTCGATTACATACAAGATATGTCACATCCATTTTAAACGAACAACTACATGTTATTATTTAATTCATACCATTATAGGCTAGTCGTCATATTGGTGATTATGAATATAAAAAACTATATTTTGTTTGAAAACATTTATGATATATTTATATATGCATTCATTATTTTAATTCTACTAATATAATAAAAAATATAGTATTATGTATAATTGATGTAATTTTAAAAAACCCTAGTTTTCTTCTTTTTAATGAAACACTTGTTTTAAAACTAAACATAGAAACATTATTAAATTTTATATGAGTAATTGAATATTATTCTTTATTTATGAACATAAAAATTTACGTAGGTTTAAATTATGGTATTTTTATGATATGTTTCTTATTTTGATGAATAGTGAGAAATAATGCATTTTGACTTAAAACAAAATTTTTATATAAATAATTAATAAGGTTAAATAATATTTTAAATAGGATTATTAATATAATTTTATCAATAATATATATATATATATATATATTAACCAATTTTTTTAATTGGAATCATTTTCATATTTAATTTTCATATAAAAACCTATCATTCATTTGAACATTTTCCCTTTAAAAACTCACTTTCTCGTCCCATTTACCAAATTTGTTTTCAAATAATTTTATTCATTTATATGATATGAATGTTAGAAAATTAATTAAATATTTTTAATTATATGTTAATATTTTTTTGATGGACCAATTTTATTTTTGAACAATATGAATATTATCTTTAGTAGTTTTTATAACCACTCTTAAGGTTTAATCTAGAAATTATGGGTAAAAATAATATAATAAATATTTTACACTTACCATAAAAATTATAATAATTGTATTAGATGATTTAGTCTCCAAAAATCATATTTGGGTCAAATTTAGGCTATATTGGACCCACATGGTTGACTTCAATCATGTTATCATATTTTATTTTATCAAAAGTCGAACTTCTCAAAATAATGTTATTAATAGGTATATACTTTTTGAAGTGGGACATCTAAACAATAATATCAACCATAAATTTTATATAGAAATAAAAATTATTTATATTAATCATGTTAATTTATTTTAAAATGTAGTGAAAAAATAATTTAAATAAAGGCTTTCATAATAACGATGCAATAATTATTAAATTAAATTAAAAATTAACTAAATGGTATAGAAAAATATTAAAATAAATGTAATATGATATATTAAATTTTATAAATGAATAATATAGATTACATTGACATGATAATTATTAATTAAAATACTTTTTTCAATTTCATTTTGTTTTATTGATATTTTTAAGATCCAAGGTAATGAAAATTGTCAAAATTGACAATAACGATATTCTAAAAAAATTATTAATCATTCTAAAAATTTGATATATATATATAATTAAAAATAAAATTGGTATTTTGGGTATAATTTAGTAAATTATTAATTTATGGCTCATTTATAAATTAATAACAACTATATTATCCCTCAATTTGTAAAAATACATGTTGTCATGGTAAGAGTTAATGATGTTATAAAATTGTTAAAACTGAAAGGTAAGAGTAGAAATTTACTGTAAACTATACTAAATTTTAATGGATGTTGGGATATTGACCCAAATTTGTTGTACATTATAAATAATTGTATTTAGGTCATTTTTAGGAAATTTATTTATATTAATTTAATATTTTACATAATTCCAAGAGTACACCTCTACTCTCCCAAGAAAGTCCTCCACTTTTGATTTAGTCGCACATCAAATACATTTTTTATCTAAATTAACCTATCCATGAACCTTTATAAAATCTATCCTTGCATTATTTTGGTCTTATTTTAGTCATAATTCAACCCTTAGTGGTCTTAAAGCATTATGTAATGAATGATTTATTAAAGATAATGTATATTTTTAATTAGGTGTTTCTATATTTTATTTTCATCCACATAACTTTGACCAACAAAAATAATGATAAAATATTATATATAGTTTCACTAATATAATGAGAATTATTATGTTATTTTAGGGTCCCTTTTCTATCTCCATTCCTATAAAATGGGAAAATAAGTTATCGTTCATGTTTACGGAGGACTACCATACCACAAACTGATGAAATTAAATTTCTATCATCATCTCTAAAACAAGGTTATAATGATGGAATTAAAAGATTATACATTATATTTTTAATATATTTATCATTATTTAATGATTATAAATCACATAAATTCTTACCTTTCCATGTATATATAAAAGGAAATGTCATTCATTGAAAATCTTGATTTATCACATCAAAGAAGTGATGTGATTAATTTATCATATTCACATCCCATATATGACATATATATAATTATATTAATATATTTAATATGATAGTAATATTATTATGATAATTATTTAAATTTAAAATAGGAAATACATTTTCTATAATTATTGGTGAAAAATGAAAATGTTTCTTATTCATATGTACGACCTACTGTCTCCAGGATTACAACATACCTCAATATTTTATAACCAAATTTAACAGATTGATTTAAAAGTATAATTAGTGTATTAAATAGGTAAAAATTAAAATATATTATTCTAGGTATGATTTAATGGGGACTTCATTTAACAATTTTGAATTACCAAATCAATATTTGACTCATGTACAAAATATTTTCAAAACATCAGATGTGAACATAAATAATTTTGAAATTGTTAAAACCTTATAATTAGTGATTTTAATGTAATGAAAAGAATTCATATGGTACTAAATAATGAATGAATTTACATATATTAATTATTTGGAATTATTTATTACATACATGCTGATTCAGGATAAAGGTAAGTGTCTCTTGAACTAAAACATTATTTTAAATGTTTTAATGATTTATTCCTTAAAATATGCAACTCTCAAGTCCATATTTCAAAATGGTTTTTATGAATATATTTTTATAGACACAGATATTTGAATTTTTTTTAAATTATCTTAAATTTTATTCCAAAAATGACCATTTTTAGGTTTTTGTAAGGGATCTTCTTTTAAATACACTATTTATAATTTACTCTTCCAATTATTTTCACAAAAGAAATAATGGAATGTTTTTTGACTAATACGACATGAACATATATTACATCTTACATGATTCCTTGATGTTTTAAACATTCCTTTACTTAATGAAAATATTATTTTCGAACAAATTTTCTTCATTTATGATTGCATGGATTTTTAAAAAGAAAAGTCGTTTCAAAATTGAAAATTTATTTTTTTTAAGAATGTTTATTTTATAGAGTCTGTATGTATAATTCTAATATTATGGTTCATGCGAATTATTTATTGAAATGGGTGGTTTCATTACAAATAGAGGGTGTGTGGGCCCATTATATCTCTCCAATTCATTGGGTTATGGAACAAATTTTATCGATTTATTATCTTATAAGAGGTTATAGGAATATAATGCATTGGTTATTCGAAAAGAAACTTTAATGGTTTCCCTATATAGTAGAGAGAGATATAATATTTTTAAGAATGACATAAGAAATTTATGAACCATGTTACCTTCTTATTTTCAACATTTATTATTTTCAATTTCCAAGAAAATAATTCGATTTTCAAAATGAAAAATAATGCTCTTTTTGAAACAATTCATCCTTTTTAAGGTAAATGGGTTGTTTCCAAAGAATGGATTATTTGATTTTAACTAGACATATAGTTTATTTTATTTTATATCCCATAATGAGATTTTTTTCCCATCCAATATTTTATATTTTATTCTAAGTCTTAATGATTGGAATATAAAATGAATATTTGATGATTAAAGTGTTAAAGATATGTTAGGAGAAGAAATCATGTTTTTTTATAAAAGGTTTTACTTTTTTGGAAATTATGGATATAGTGTTTATGTGCCTACATAAAACATATGGGTATAATATAAAATGTGATTCCTAATTCTAAAAAATGATACACGTAAATTATATTTGAGAAATAAATAGTGTCAATTATAGTTGAAATTTACTAGAATATGAGATCATTAAGGATGAGTACTTATAGTTTGTATCATAGTGGGTTTTAGATACCTTTGGAGATTTAGAAGTATTATTAAAAGTGGTATATGTCATTATGGTATTATAACTTTATTTTTGATCATATGCCCAATGAATTAGAATTATATATTTTGGATTTGAGTTCTGAAATTTTAAGGTGACTAATGCTATTTTTGGATGAATTCATTTTTAAAGTAACTATGAGTTTTTACATTTAGGGATGAGAAATTATTGGTTTGAGAAATAATTTTAGTTTAAATTATAATGATATAATATTATAAGATTTTATCATAGTTTTTGGATTGTTATAATAATTTTATAATTTTTTAATAAAGGTAGCCCTGATAACATGTGACAACTCCTCACATTCTCTAGGCAGTGCGAATTGACCCCACAATCAAAGGGTGATAAGAGTGAATCACCTACCACTATACTAATTAATTTACTTAGAATTATAACATGTTAATTTCAGATAAATTATTATACAGACGAAGAATATATTGATTTTGGGAACATATGGTTTATCATATAAATAACAACGGGATTGGAAAATGATTTGGTTATTAAGGGATTAATATTAGTTAGGATGATTTTAATATTTTGGGATCTTTATTCTATTAAAGTAATTATAATTTAATTTGATGTTATTTTATTTTTTAATAATACAAAATTTCATATTTAATTTTTCATAATTTTGGATATTTTTGGAAATAGTCCGCATATCCGGGAGATTATTGTGAAAATTACATTGTAGAATGAGAAATTAAAAGTGATTGATGGTATTTTTAGATAATTATAGATATTTATCATAGATGAATATGTGAGAAAACACTTCTGATTATTGGGTTTATATATTAGTGTATAATATTTTTTAGTAATTTTAAGGACAGTTTTTTGTTGATTGATCAATGTTGGACATCAGGTGCCACTTTTTGATTTTGGAGATTAAGGTAGTTTTTCGTCATATAAAGGTTTATATATTTTAGGAATTAAATTATCAAACCATAAAAAATTTGGTTTTTTTTACTATATAAAAAATAAGAGTGATAAATATTTATATTTTTAGTATTTTATGATCTGTAATGGTTGATTAGAATCCTCTATGCATTAAAAAGTCATCCTAAATAACCATTGTTTGAAGAAAATAAAGAGATTGTAGTAGAAAATGATTGAAGGAAGAAAATATTTTTTAATGTATTTATATTTACTTATGTTCATATTCTAGTTATTAAAACAATTACGTATCTCAATGAAATTTATCTTGAAACAGAAACATCAACTCTTTACTTTTCTTACTATAAAATCAATGACCTTTTTTCCAATATTTGATTTTTTTAATTGTTCATTTTATCATGAAAATTTTCTCTATCACTCATTATCAAATCATGAAAGATAGGTTTTGTGTTGTGTGTCTATTTATATTATATATAACCATAACATGTGTTTTCTCTGGGGACATTCATCCTTTCCATTCCTTTTCATAAAAGGTTGTTTTATTTACCCTTGTTTTGATGTGGGATTTCAATAAAATCATTTTTAAAAGTCAACCCATTGTTACTAAGACCTTGTTTAAATATTTTATTATGTAAATTAAAAAATGCGGGATAATTTAACACATCTATATTTCAATAAGGAAACCCTATGGTGGATAGTGTACATGATAAGAAACAATGAGCTTAAATCAACAACTAAATATTATTCTTTAAATGTTACTATTATAACAGGGTTGTTATATTGGATAGTACGAATAAGACTAACTATATTATTTTTACAAATTATTATAATTTTTTATCAATAATTCAAAATATTTTATATGCAGAAGATAAGAACAATTCATATATTACACAAAATTAAAGCATTTTCCTAAAAGGTAGATATTCGTATTTTAATAGTTCCCTTATTTTAGTTTTTTTTAATTAATAATTTTTTAAAACATAAAATTTATATTTTGAATGGAAATAAAAATATTTACATTCTATAATTTTTTAATTTTATTTTTTAATTTTATTTTATAATTTTCATTTTTTAATTTTATTTTATAATTTCTAAAATTTGGCTTTTAAAAACAAATTTCTTGTCCCCTTAACGATATTAATTTTATATTAATTTTAAACACTTATGTTTTTTTATAATTTTATAAATTAAATTAATATTTTTAATTATATGGTAAAAATTTATTAAACTATCAACTTTTTATTTTTTTTAATATAAATTCATACTGTATTGGTTTTAATTACAAATTTTATGGGTAAATTAGTTAATTAAGTGTAAAAATATTTTTATAAATATTATCCTATTACCAAAAAACATTCCATAATTTTATAGAATGAGTGATTTCAGATGAACATATTCAGTTGGATTAATTTATTTCCTCATGGTGCAACATGAATGTCTTTATGCCCCATATAGTATTTTATTTTATGATAATTCAGTATTTTCACAATAATGTTTTTAAAAATTATTTTATTATAAATATATGGTTATAAAGAATATATATTTGACCATAAATGTTTTTTTGAATGATATATATTTACATTCATCGTGGAATTTTTTTTAAATATTTTGGAATATATAATTAACATAATGTATTTCACAACAATAATGCATTTATAGAAAAAATTAAAAAGAAATAGATGATAATAAAAGTGATAAAATAAATGTATTTAACTAATAATATTATTAAAATATTATTATAGACAATTTTGACATTTTAGTTATGTATTAGAATATTTATTTCTCATTTATCTCTTTGAATTCATATTTTTAAAAGTCAATGTAATGAAAAGTGAAAAAATAGACAATAATGATATTTGAAAATAAATAAATATTTTTTTTAAAAGATATATAATTTCCAAAAAAAATATAGATATGATAAATGATTATTTTTTTTAAATTTAATAAATGATAAATTAATGGGTTTTTTGATATTTTATTATACCATATTAATATTAAAATAGAAAAAACACGTGTTTTTATGGTAAGAGTTAAAGAAGTTAAATAGTTTTTAAAACCAAATCATAAAAGTATATATTTATTCAAAAAATATAAATTTTCCTTTATGATGAAATTTCAACCCAAAATCATCATATATTTGAAATAAATAACATTTGGATCTTTTTTAATTGAATATTAAGTTTCATTAATTTAAAATTTTGTGGAATGCAAAGAGTGCCCCTCTCTTATACTATAAAAGGGATCATCTTCTTGAAATTACATCACTCCTCTCATCCATATTAGCTCATAAAATATATATCCACACACCTTAATAAAATCAATAATTATAATCCTGATGACATAGTTTATTCCTCACAACATGCTTTGTGGTTTTATGTTGTTATGTAATAAATGATTTCTAAGAAGTTGTATTGCTTTTAATTTAGAATTTATGTTTTGTTTATTCTTCAAAATCACTAACATAAACATAAAAAATGATAAAATAATAAATATAATATCCTAAATATATTAATATTTTATTTTCTCATTATAATTACCAATATCCATCTCTAATTATATAAAAATGGAAAATAAGTCATCATTCGTGTGCAAAGCTAGTTATCGCCTTTAAAACCAATGAAATTCATTTTCATCAAATTCTCTCAATACTAGTTATAATTATTGAATTAAAAGTCTATATATGATATTAATTACATATATAAAATTCTTGAAATTTAAAATCTAATTTATATTTATACCATTCCATTCATATAAAATGATAATTTCATTCTAGTGAACATGTGAATTATCACCTCCAAAAAGTGTTGTGATTCAGTTTTTCATCACCATGTTACATGAATGATATATAGTAGTAAATTTAAATGATTAATATGATAAAAATTATATTATAATAATTATTTAATGACAAAATATTACATTATATTTTTTTAAAATGATCGTTGAAAATATAAAGCATTACTCACCCATAAGTACATCATAAAATCTCCATGATTATAATATTACTCATTTTTTCCTAACCATACATAATTTATTTATTTAAAAGATTAAATTTTTTTAAAAATATATTAATTTAATGAATATTATTATTGAGATGATGAAATGATGACCACATTGAATATTGTTGACTTACTGATGCTATTTTTCACTCACGTATCAAATATTGTCAAAACATCTGACATGAATATAAAGTGTTATATAATTATTTTATCATTCTATTATGTGGTATAAAACTTATAATAAACCTGATAAATGTTCTTTATAAAGTTTAAATTAATATAATATTATTACATTCGATGGAAAGTAACATATATGATGAGTGAGAATCAAGGAAGGAGACTCTCTAACTAAAACTAAATTTTTTTGATGTTTTAAAGATTTATTGTTATAAATATTTAATTTCAAGTAAATGGATTAAAAATGTTTATTTGGAATTTATTTATATGTACATGAATTTTTTAAAATGTTAATTTTCTATTTTAATTCTTTTTATATTAAAAATTGTTTATTTTATGTTTTTATATAAGCAAATTTCCTTTAAAAACGCTCCATAAAAGATACTCCTTTAACTTTTTTAAAAAAAATTAAAGGGAATATTTTTTAAAAATATTTAAAACGAATAGAATTACCTACATTAATTATTCCTTAATGTGTTTACATAACAATTACACATTTATGATTTTATTTTCAGAAAAATGGTTCCATTTATGAGTGATTGATGTTTTAAAAAGAAATATGATTTCAAAATGGGAATTTTTTTTTCATCAGGAATATTTTTTTCATGAATGATTTTTTTTGCAGCTATTTTAAGGTCCTTGATAATATTATTTTATTATGGGTGGTTTCATTTTAGACATAAATTGGGATATCCATTTATTTCCCTATATTGTATTTTGTACTATGATGAATTTATCCGACTATGTTTCTACTAATAGTGAAGATGAATATATTGTAGAGGTTATTCCAAATGTTACTTTGTGGGTTAATACCTCTTTATCTGAGAGTTATACGATATTTATATGTTTTATTTTTAAAATGATCTCACACATTACCAACATATTAGTTTATATGATTTATGATGTGTTTATGATTTTTTTTGATTTTCAAAGCTTAAGATGATGATATTTTTCAAACGGTGATTTCCTTTTCATGGTAAAAATGTATTTTTTATGAATTTTTTTATGATGTTTCATTAGAATAATGGTTTCTTGTATTTTATGTCTGTCATGACTCGTCCTCGGGGCCCATGCCATGACTACCCCAAGCCCGCCTTCCATAGGCCAGGGGCTGGGGACCTGTGGTAAAGGTATAAAATCCCTAACATGGGAAGGAATTGACTTTTTAAAAAGTAAACAAACACAATTATAGTGCACAACTGGAATCAAAATACTAATTAAAACAGAAAAAAGGTAGCGTAGAAAGTAAAGGGAGACGAAAATACAAGCCCAACAGCAAAGTACAATGAAAAGACAAACCATGTACAACTAAAAGAAAAATAGAAGGAAGGTTCCTAGAAGCTCTTGGATCGTCCACCATGGATCCTACCTAAGGGGTAGGTATTGATAGACTCCTTAGCGCTCCACATCTGTCCATCTCCTCCGGGTACCCTCTTGACGTGAGGTCCACCTCCGTGTACCGTCCAATCCCCGTACACTCTGCCTCGGTCAGGGATGTCCGTCGTCTACATCCAACACAACGAGGTGCGGGAAAAGCCCATGCAGAGGTGAGTATAACGATACTCAGTAGGGACCCCGATACCCTCATGGAATCACAAAATCCAACATGGATAATCCAAATAGTATGAATCAATAGATAACCATTACATAGGTATATTCCCATACATATACCTAAGTTATCTAGTAACTCATCTCAATCATGAAGAAAACACAAAGGTCGTTGACTCAGATCAAACTGGGAATCTCATTATCGAAACCAAGTCTACTGGAGAAATCCTCCTCTGTCATGAACAGTGGGAACATCAAGAAACTAAGGTGCTTCTCATGAACCTTGTACTACTGAGGTACTCCTCTTGTCGAGTACCATGGGTCAGCTGCAAACTACCAGGAACTCCTCTGATGTGGGTCTACCACCAACTACCAGGAACTCCCCCTAAAAGAATGCAGAAGTACCCCTCCTATTGCATACTGTGGGTTTTCCTCCAACTACAAGGAGCTCCACCATTTTGGGTCTGCCACCAACTACCATATGCTCCCCACAAGGCTAGTCAAATAAGTCAAGCAGTCTTCAGGTCTGTCAGCTACTAGGTCTCTACACTCTATCTTCTCTTCACTGGATAGATCTACTTACCGAGATACTAGGAAAAACTACAACTGTCATGAAGTCTCACGTAGAAGTATCTCAAAGGTTCATCTCGTCATAGGGATCTCAACACAATATACAATACATTAATCGTACACCTGGTCCGAAACTTATTGGCTTTTATATTCTAGGGGCCCTATTGCTTTTTTAGGTTCAAACCAACATGACCGTACCCCAACAGTATCCAAAACTCAAGTGGGTTATTCCAAAGGAACCATCTTTCTCTTAGCTTTCTGTCACCGCTGACGGTTCGCCTATCGGACACTAGTAGCCCATGATGCGGGCTAAAAGGTGTAAACAGGCCAAAGCTAGTCTAGGTCCGGTCCGAACTAGTCGGACCCACCCAACCCGACCCTATATGTGTATCCGAACTAGTTCGAGGAAGCAGCCTGGCCCATGGCGGTGGCCCGGCCCGAGCGCAGCCAGGCTTTGGGAGGCTCGTCCAAAGACGGTCGGGCGCCTAGCTCTAGCCATGCCTAGGGGGGAGGCACACACCCCCTGGCACCCCAATGGTTGAACTGTTTGGGTGGAACTGATCCAGTGCAAGGTGGCGCCATTCTAGCACACACATGAACCAATGGGATCCCACACCTCCCAACTGGCCCATGTGGACATCCTCTCTATGCCAAGCGTGGCGTGACTGCGCCACGCCCCTCCACTGCAGCCCACCCTGGCCGAAGCTTCCCAGTTGTGTCGGGGAGGCGCGTCAGCACCGTGCCCCTCGGCCATGGCCCGCCCTGGCTGTGGCCATCCGTTGGCATGCGTGCAGTGTGACAGCACCGCGTACCTACCCCGTGGCCCATCATGGTCACGGCTCTCCTTCCATGTGGCACGGTGGTGCCGCACCCTCTTGGGGACCTGGTGACTTTGCACCGCATGTTTCTTCGAGGCCGATCTAATGTCGGTCGCATTGCTTTTCCTTTGTTACATCAAATGAGAATATAAAATGGGGAGGGTCGGGCCATTTTTTTTTGGGTTCGAGTCCTCTACATTACATTGATAACAATCGGCATATCTCAACCATCAATTGATCAAAAAAGAACAGAAACAAAACTCTGACATAAAATAACTCAAATCCACCTACCTTGAGTTTGGTGTTCTATTACGGAGTCGAGGGAGGCGGACATCGTTCCTTTGACGTCGGAGGAAAAAAAAGAAGTTGACGTTGTCGATGATCTTCGTAGGCTTCGCATCTGTATCTTTCTCTGGTTTTTGATCGACATTTATTGGTGGAAGAGACGTTCTTCACGTTATTCGGGGGAGAGGATGAAATTCTCCTAATTATCCCAAATCTCCTCTAAAATGAAAGTTGCAATGCCAAAATAATAGAATAATTATTATTTTAAAATGGTTGGAAAGAATTCAAAAGGGTTTAAAATCAATTAATTTGCTTCACTTAATTAATGGGTAAAGTATTCCTAATTAATTTTTGGGAGAAAGGTGAGGAATTCAATTAATTCATTATGTGAATTTGAACATTAATGAGGGATAGGTGGAGAGTTGACATCCAACAAAAATGGGGGGGGGGGGTTTGAGGCGTTAAAGGGGACTTAGAACCCATGTGGTTCTCACATTAATTATATACTCCAAATAGAGGTTGCACTCAGGTGGGACCCACCACCATAACCTCCAAAGGGATTTTAGGGTGTGGTGGACCCCCATCTCCAACCTACCCTTGGAGGTTTTAACTACCTCAAATAAAACTAAGTTACGTCATATTTTTATTTAATTTTCTTTAAAAACCCTAAAAACTAACATCCAGTCTTGATAAAACACAAATGCTCTGAAGGTCACACTAAGTAATTACTGATGCTGCAAAATAAACATTGCCCTCAGATTTCAATTCCATGAACTAATTCAAAAGTTATAATAAACCGCTCATACGTTTACTAAATGTACCAAATTGAAACTCCAGAAATTGATTCTGGTCACACCGGGCATCAGAATCAAGCACCGTCAAAAAATAACAGACTTGTAAAATTCCCATGTATTTTTGAAAAAAAATTCAACGGATATTCTATGTCTTAACATTCTACCCACCTCATTACTTTATGTCCATGTAAGCTACAAATAAATATAAGTGAACAAAAGGAGGTAATGAGCATGCATCTGAGCCTCCCTCTCCCATGTGCCCTCCTGGAGGTTCTCGTGCTGCCAAAGAACACACACCAGAGGTATTGACCATCCATGTAGGACTGACTCCTATGGATCCTTGATCTCTACTGGATCCTCCGTGAATGTCGCCCTATCATCGATGTCCAACTCCCCATGGTCGATGATATGGGATGGGTCATGCACATATCTCCTCACCTGATATACGTGGAAGATGTTGTTCACCCTAAGCAATTTAGGTGGAAGAGATAAGAAGTAATCCACCTCGCCTACTCTACTGAGGACCTAGAAAGGCCTAATGAAACGAGGAGATAACTTGCTAGTTTAGCCAAATCTCTGTAGACCTCATTGAGCTGAGTCCCATTAGAAGATGTGGTCACCGTACTCGAACTCCAGAGGTCTCCATATCTTGTTAGCATATGAATTCTGCCCACTCTGTACAGTCTTCATCCACTCCTGGATGATCTGCACCTTCTCTGTGGAAGCTCGTACCATCTCTGCTCCCACTAGTGTTGACTTTCCTGGGTCTGTCTAGCACAATGGTGATATGCAAGGTTGACCATACAAGGCCTCAAAAGGTGACATCCCTATTGTGGAATGATAGTAGTTATTGTAGGCGAACTCCACCAATGTTAAGTGGTCCTCCCAGCGACGACCAAAGTTGAGGACACAAGCATGGAGCATGTCCTCGAGGGTCTGAATGGTCTTCTCAGTCTGAACTTCTGTCTGAGGATGGAAGGTGGTGCCCAAGCGAAGCTGTGTCCTAAAATTCTCTTACTACCCCTTCCATATCTGATATGGTAATTGTGCATCACGGTAGGAGATGATAGAATAATGTATAACATGTGAACACGGTATCTCCTACACATAGAGGCATCCTAACCTCTCAAATGATCCCTTCTCATTAATCAGTAGGAAGTGGGCCAACAGGGTGAGTCGGTCAACGATAACCCATAATGAGTTGTGACTCCTGGATGTACATGGAAGACCCATCATGAAGTACTCGGATATCCCATCCCACTTCCACTCTGGGACCTCTAAAGGCTGAACCAAGCCAGGTGGATCTTGGTGCTCTGCCTTCACTTGCTGACAAGTGAGGCACCATGAGACAAATTTACTAGTGACTTCTTCATACCTGGCCACCAGAGCTATCATCAAAGGTGTTTGGTACATCTTCGACACACCTGTATGTACCGCTAGAGGGTAAATCTGGAACTCTCTCAACACATCCTCACGAAGTGCAACTGGTACCATGGTACGTCCCCAGAGGAGGATGACATGCTCCCCACCTTCAAAAAAATCCATAAGGTGTCTGCCCTGTGGATATCCGAGCATGTCGTGTCTTGTATTCAATGTCCCCATGTTGTGCCTCCCTGACTCACTGGAGAAGTGGAGGAGTGACTGTAAGAGATTATAGATAGGCTGCTCCATCCCTATCCACAAAGGATATCTGTAACCCAGCCATCTACTCTATCGCATCTCCTAGAAACTAAATGCCTGATCTCCGACTGAGAGAATCCGAATAAATGTTACCTTTCCAATGAGTATATACTATCTTGATGTCATAGTCCTAGAGGAACTCAAGACAAAGCATCTGTCTCAGGTCTATGTCCTTCAGATAGAAGATATACCTAATACTCTTGTGATCATAGTACATGGTAAAACGTTATCCATTCAGATAGTGTCACCACATATTCAAATAAATGACCATGGATTCTAACTCTAGGTCAGGGTATCATAGTTCATCTCATGTTCTCTCATCATCTGAGAACCATACGTGATCACTACTCGCTCAGGCATCAAGACACACCTAATTTAGGTCCTTGATGAATCACAGTAAACTGTATACACTTTTCCTTCCTCTAGAATACTCAATATAGGGACACTTGTCAGCCTCTGATTCATCTATTGAATGGTCTACTAGCATATCTCCATCCACACAAAGGGTTTCCCCTTCTTCATCAATGCTGAATGTCATGCTGCAACTTTGGAGAATTTTGGAACGAACCTCTGATAGTATCCAGCCAAACCCAAGAAACTTTGAACCTCCATCAAAATCCTGTGTCGCTCCCAAGCAAGTACGGCATAAATCATAACTAGATACACTACAACTATAGCCTATGAGATGAAATTACCCAAGAAGTGAACCTTTCTAATCCAAAACAGGCACTTTAAGAGCATACCATAAAGCTGGTGCTCTCAGAGTATATCTAGTACTACTTGCAAATAGTTAGAATTCTCTTCTTCAGTTGTCGAGTAGGTTGGAATTTCATTAATATAGACTACTACAATGTGATTGACTTAAGGATAGAAAATCCTATTCATGAGGCTCATGTACACATCTAGAGCATTGGTTATGCCAAAAGGAAAAACCAAGAACTCATATTTGTTTTACTGACATCTGATTTCGTCTTCTGCATATCCTCATCTCGAACTCTTAGCTAGTGACTAGATGATCAGAGGTCTATCTTCAAGAACCATCATTCTCCATTGAGTTGATAGAAGAGGTCATATATCCTTAGGAATGGGTACATGTTCTTCACAATCACTTGTTTAATGCGACGATAGTCGATATAGAGCCTCAACCTCCAATACCCCTTATTGGCGAATAGAATCGGGGCTGCCCGGGGAGAAACATTGGGCTAGATGAATCCCTTTCAATGCAAGTCCTTAAGCTGTACCCTCTGCTCGTAAAGCTCAGTAGGTGCCATATGATATGATGGAGTATATATTTGTGACGTATCGGGGTACAAGTAAATGTAGAAGTCCACCTCTCTATGTGGAGGTAGTCCTAGAAAATCATCAGGGAAAACACCCATGTACCGGTCCACCACCATAGGATAAGTCAGACTCTCCACATCAATACTTTGAGGGTGAGGCTAGCCAACTTCTGAGTGATCAGCTACACCCTCCTCCATGTAAGTATGTCATATGCTGCAAAGGTTTCCTTCTCGGCGGGGCAGGTGAACCTGGTCCCATCCGTGAAGACACACTGCTCTGTGTGCCTAATACAGTGAATCTATGCATGGACTGTAGATAACCAGTCCATACCCAAGATGACATCTTAAGGCCCCAACACAGATAGAAGGATATCCCAACCGAAGCAGTCACCTCCTATAGTAATCTCACACTTTTGGAACTAGTGCGTAATAATCGAGTTTGCTATCGTAGGAGTATCTAGAAATAGAGATCAAGACAACTTCTCTGTCCGAATCTCGGATCTCTAAATGAGGGCAGTGGAAATGAAAGAGTTATTGGCACCTATTTCTATAAGAACTAGTACTATGGTGGAGTAGACAAACATCATACCTCGTATCATCTCTAGAGTTCCATGGTCATAAGCCTTAGGTGTCTAAAGCTGAGCTCTCCCATGTCCACCCACTCCATGCGGTTGTGGTGGACCTCCTGGTGGTGGCAGCGATAACACCTAGAAACATCATCCACCACCAGCTGCACGACCACCTCTACTACCAGGTCCACCTGCACCCTGTAGACCACATTGATCGAACCTCTACCTCTTCCTGGGAGGTCCCTCAACTGACTGATGATCATCAGCACGGTGCGTCGGACAGTCACGAGCCCTGTGACCATGTCCCCCATATGAGTAACACTATCTGATACTAGCATGTTTTTCTTTGCTCTGTGTGCCCTACATAACCGATCCTGAGTCATGTGGTCAACCACCTAAAGGTCTGTTCCTCTAGGACCTCTACATCATCTCCCTACTTCTATCAATAGAAGACTCCACTGCATGTCTACTAGTAGTAGGTCTCACTGTAGGTTACTGATCATCAAGGAAACTCTCTACTAGTTAGGCTCTCTCTAACACCCCCACCTGCATCGGGATACTGAGGGAGATCATCAAGGCTCTAATATCTCGTCAAAGTCCCTTCATGAAGGTCTGGGCCATGAAGAATGGGTCTTGTACCATATCAGTGGAGTAGCTCTAGAGGTCAGTGAACCTCACTAAGTACTGGCTACTATCACCTTGCCCTACTGTAGATAAAGTAGCTCATGTATTCTCACCACTCGTAGGGTGGCTAGTATGAACTCCGCTCGGAACAGGCTCTCAAATTTTGGCCATAGAAGTGTTTCCCCATTGTGCACATGGAGAATCATGCTATACCTTCTTCCTACTTCTGCCTGATGGCAGCGGGAATTAAGGATAACAATTAAGTCTGCTGGTGTCCCTAATATCCTGAAGACTCTCGCCACAACCACTAGCCAATCCTCAGCCACTTGTTGGTCCATCTCTCCCCGGAACCTGGTTGGCCTCTGGCACTGGAACTCATACAATGTGCTCAAGAGGCATGCATCATCTGCTACTCAATATAGGGGAATCAGAGTCCCAATGAGTGGTGGAAACATTAGTGCCTCCGCTGGTGCCTCAACTAGAAAGGAACCCTACACCAAATCCTCGTCGCTTGACGAGCTGTAGTGCGTACAACTCTTGAGGCTCAATTTGGTCGTCTGCAGGGAGGTATCTTGAAAGAAACAGATGCAACATGGTCAAAAAATTTATACCTGGTGAGCTGACCTAGTTTGAACTGACTTAAAGAAATCTTTTGATACACACACGCAGTAAGTGTTTTCGTTCACTAAGTCAGAAATTAGTAGTCAGGGTCTTGGTGTACGGACACATTGGCCACCACACCAACAAAGGACTCCCTGAACTGAAAACCACACTTGGTACCCTTAAAAATATTTCTTCACAGAGAGGAATGATCAGAGTCCTTTGTTCTATGGTAGAACATACTCCTCTGATACCCATTTGTCACGACCCATCATCAGGGCCCATGATGAGACTACCCCAAGCCCACCTTCCATAGACCAGGGGCTGGCGACTAGCACCAAATGCATAAAATACCTATGTTGGGAAGGCATTTACTTTATAAAAAGTAACCACACATAATCAAAGTACACAACTAGAAGAAAAACACTATGTAAAATAGAATACAAAGTAGTTTTGAAAGTAAAAGGTGCTGAAAATACAATCCCAATAGTAATGTACAAGGAATTGAAAAAACATGTACAACTAAACGAAAAATATCTGGATGGTGTCTAACAGCTCCTGGATCATCCACCAAGGGTCCTACCTAAAGGGTTCATATAAATAGCCTCCCCAGCGCTCAGCGTCCGTCAGTCTACTCCTAGTACCATCTCGTTATGAGGTCCACCTCCAGATACCATCCAGTCCTCGCACAATCCTCCTCGGTCACCATTGTCCATCACTTGCATCCAACACAACGAGGTACAAGCATAACCCTTGAAAGGGTGACTATAATGATACTCAGTAGAGACACCAAGACCCTCATGGTCTAACAATGTCCAAAAATTATAAAACACAATGTTTGAATCAATGGATAAAAATTATATGGGTATATTCCCATACATATACGTAAGTTATCTAGTAACCCATATAGATAATGATGAAAACACAAAGGTCATTGACTCAGCTCAAACCAGGAATTTCATTATTGAAACCATAACTGCTGGAGAAATCCTCCATTGTCGATAATAGTGGGCATGTCGCGACACTAAGGTGCTTCTCACTGACCGTGGGCTGCTTCGGTACTCCTCCTCTCGTGTAATGAGGGCCTGTAGCCAACTTCCAAGAACTCCCCCACTGTGTTTCTGCCGCCAACTAACCAGGTTCTCCCCTTAATAGCCTGCAAAGGTACTCCTCTTGCTGAGTACCGTGGGACTACTTCCAACTACAAGGCGCTTCTCTACCGTGGGTCTACCACCAACTACCAAGCGCTCCCTACTGGGCTTGTCGAATCGATCAAGCAGTCATCAGGTATGTCAGCTACTAGGTCTCCGCACCCTGTCTGCTCATCACTGGAAGGGTCCGCTTCCTGAGCTACTATAAAAAACTAAAACTATTGTGAAGTCTCATGTAGAATTATATCAAAGGTCCATCTCATCATATGGATCTAAATGCAATAGACGACGAGACCATCAGACGCCCAGTCTGTATGTTATTAGAAAATCCGTTCTATTGGAATGATTGGATTTTATGTTCAAACCAACCTAATCATACCCCTACTATATCCAAACCTCATATGGGGTATGAAAAAGGTAATGTATCAATCTCATCTTTCCATCGCCACAGACGGTTCATCGATCAAACACATGTAGCCCATGATGCGGGCTAAAAGGTATAAATGGGCCATAGCGGGTCCGGGTCCTATCCTACCCAGTCAGACCAATTCGACCCAAACCTGTCTGTGAATCTGAACCGGTCCAGGGAATCGGCCCGACCCATGGGGGCGGCTTGACCCGAAGGGGTGGCCCAGCCTGAGGGGGGCCCGGCTGATGACGACTTTACTGACGGAGGCCCGGCCGAGTGATGTCTGGCCCACGGAGGCCCGGACGAGGGCAGCCCGGTCGAAGGGGGCCCGACAGCCTGCCCAAGTTGTGCCTATGGTAGAGGCACGTGCCCCCTGGCACCCGAACGGTTGAACCATTTAGGTGGAACCGAACCGGCACCAGGTGGCGTCGGTCCCACACATACGGGAACCGATGGTGTCCCGCACCTCTCGTCTGGCCTGAGCGGCTAGACGCTCCTCAATGTAGTGTGGAATGATCAGGTTGTTCCCCTCCACCATGGCTCTCCTTGATCACAGCACTCCTTCCGGGTGGCATGGCGGTACCGCGCCCTCTTAGCAACCAGGTGGCTTTGTGATGCGGGTTCCTTCGCGGATGGTCCGACACCGGTCACGTTGCTCCGCCTCTGTCACATCAAATGAGAACAAATAAGGGGGATGGTTAGGCGATGTTCCTATGGTATAATTCATCCATGTTTCGTTGATAACAATCATGATATCTCAATAATCAATTAGTTGATGAAGAATGGAAATAAAACCCATACATAAAACAAGTCAAATCCACCTACCTCGATTTTGGTGTTAGATGACAGAGTCGAGGGAGGCGGATGTGGTTCCTTTGACTTCAGAGGAAAATGAAGAAGTTGACTTCATCAACATTCTGTGTGGATTTCATTCCCTTGCTTTCCCCGGTTGATTTTTGTTCTTCATTGGAGGAAGAGACGCCTTCACCTTGTTCATGGGAGAGGTTGATGTTATCCTAATTCTCCCAAGGCTCCACCGAAATGAATGTTTCCTACAAAAATTAATAGACTAACTATTATTTTAAAATGGTTGGCATGAATTCAAAAGGATTAAAAATCAATTAAGATACTTCACTTAATTAATGCGTGAAGTTGTCTTAATTAATTTGGGGGAGGAATGTGAATAATTCAATTAATTCATTATGTGAATTGGCACATTAATGAGGGAAAGGTGGATAGTTGACATCCCACAAAAATGGGTGGTTTAGATGGGTTAAGGGGGAGTTAGAAATTATTTGGGTCCCACATTAATTATATCCTCCAAAGGAATGTTATGCTCGGGTGGGCCCACCACTGTAACCTCCCAGGGGAAGTTAGGGTGTGTTGTCCACCATCTCCAACATCACCTTGGATGTTTTAACCACCTCAAATAAAAATTAGTTAAGTATTATTTTTAATTAATTTAATATAAAAACCCCAAAAACTATCCTCCACTCTCGATAAAACAGAACTGAGGTTAAGGTCACACTAAGAAATTTCCGACGCTGGAAATTCAACGGTGCCCTCATATTTTAATTCTGAGCACCGGTTAAAAGGTTATAAAAACACTCTCATACATTTATTGAACATTCTAGAAAAAAATGTCAGAAATTGAATGTGGGCACACCATGGCATTAGAATCAAGCACCGTCAGAATCTGTGGGCTCGTAAAATTCGGATGTATTTATGATAACAAAATTTTCCACAGAAATTATGGGTCTTTACACGGTCTCTTATTGATTTTTTTCTCATCAATGGATTTAAAAAAATTCTTCACAAGTATTAAATATTGGTAATTAAAAAAATATTTCATGATCAATGTATTGAAGAAGTGTCATGGAAAAAAGATCATGTTTTGTATTAAGTGTGTTTCATTTGGAGGATAAAATGGATACACAATATATTCTTCCAATTTAAATTTATGGGTTTACTATGTCAATTTTTTCTTAGTTCTCTAAAAAAATAAACCAAATTGATCTTTAGGACATAAATTAATTTAATTCTAAAATAAATTCACTAGAATTTGGGATGTTTATGGATGATTCATTTCATCAAAGGATATGATATATAAAATAAGGTTATTCGTTGAAAATAAATATGTTGTAATTTGTGTTTTCAAATGTTATATAGTAATTATGAAAGAATATAGTTTATCAAGGCCACTAACTATAAGGACCTTTGGGATCTAATTCCATTTTTTATATGACAATTTAGTAAATAAGACACCTGCATCTGGTTATCGGAGTAGGGGTTGATATATTTGGAATCAGAGGATGATTAATAGAATCCTTGGGAAATAATTTTTTTGGAAATCATAGATATGGGTAGCATAATCCTATTATTGACTTTTTGGATATGTGTAAAATGACATCCAAATGTTTTGATGAGGTAGATATTTTTATCTTGGAAATTCATACATGTTCTGATATTACAAAAGGATGTGGTTCTAGAACAAATGTACATATATAAAATAAATAATAAAAAGATGATTTGGGTTTGACTCAATCATCAACTAGTGTATGAAAATTTTTATTACTCCATACCATGTTTGAAATGATAAGTTGATATTATTATGACAACTCACAGTCATTATAAAACATTATGAAGGATTTCTATAGATAATGGAAATGAATGACCTAGGTTAAACAAAAGGTGAAATATATTTAAAAATAGTTTTCATAATTTAAATATCACATAAATGATTATTTCATTTTCCCAGTACAATTATTTTTTATCACAATTTATTTTTTGATTTTACTCAATGGATTGATGCCAAAATAACTAGGTTAATATTCAACATGAAGAAAAATGTGGTGACTATTAGGAAGTAAATGGGATGATGATTGGAGTGAACTATATCATGATTATTAATAATATATTATCCTACAACATGATTAAAAACCTATACCAAAACAACTCTCAGAAACACCATGAATATAAGGATATGGATTTATAATAGATCAAGTGGTGGAGACCATGGAGGAAGTATTTTTATATTTCAATCCTGTGATAAATGTTGAATTATAAACGTAGGAAAGTGTATTAATGGAAAGAGAAATGATTTATTTTTTGATAAGAAGGTCATAATGAAAATAATATCTGGTGAAAAATATAGATTACAATGGAAGGAAATAAATATCATACAACAGATCCATTCATTGTTCATTGCCTTTAATATGGGGAAATATAGATTTATTTGAGTAAATTACATCTTATAAAGGTTAATCTGAAGACCAAGGAAGAAACTATGTTGAAATAAAATAGATTATGAATTTATGTATTGGGATTTAAGAATTTATTTTTAGGAATATTTTTTATACAATTATAATTTTTTTATAACTATAATGAAATATCAACAGATTCTGTTAAATTCTAAACGAATATATGTATCCATTAACACATGATTTTTGGATACCATCATGGGATTATTTGTTTAAGTTTGATAATATGTTTAATGTCATAAAAATACATTATTTAAATTATTTTAGTTCAAATATAACATGAATTTCGATACATTTTAAAAACATTAGATGGAATAAAACCCTTTGGATTATTATATAAAAGTGTTTTTTCCAAAATTAACAGATTTTTAATTTTGTGGACATAATATTAATGCAATTGGTATCCTTTATGTATTATTTTAAAATTCTTTTTATTGTCATTAATGTTTATCAAAAAATTTGAAGGTTATCATAATTATATTAATATATATTTAGAAGATGTATAACCTTTATATTTGGAGACAACCCATTTCAGCCATAAAGGCTGAAGAGAATCTACCCTTAACCAAATGATTATATGTTTTAAGACCTAAAATTGACCTATGTGATTCCATGGTTAATATTTCATATTCTTTAGTTAAAAAATATTAAAAATAATAATTATTATTGTTCCAGTGGTGTTACTATTTAGGTTCAAATATTAATGAGTTATAAATGGTATCTTTTTCAAACAATGTTGGTTTTGAGAAATTTAGAGAGATAAAATGAATGAATTTTAACACATTCATTGATCTTATAATCAGTTTAAAGTGAATTATAGTGTTTCAGGAATAAAAAATAAATTTCGGATATTCATTTCATAGAATAAGGGTTGAATTAGGGATTTATTGAAGAACAACAATAGGTTGGAATTTTTCATAGGAAATAAAAATGTATCGGGTAAGAATATTTCAATATACAATTAAGTGGTAAAATAATTCCTCAAATTTAAGAAATGGTTGTTCAAAAAATTAATATGATATTTTCTACATATATTTTTTAAAAAATTGGTTTCTTAAATCATCATTGATATTTAGTTTTGAGGAACTTAACATTCTAATGATCATTCACATTCTTGTGATTAATGAACTCCTCCATTATCTAACATTATATATGATTTTTCTGTCTACATATGCTCACATGAAACCATTATTATCCAATGTAGAATCCTAGTTATTTTTTATTATATATGAATTTTTTAACTTCCCCTTCTCTCTTATTCAGATAATATTTTATTAACACTTTTTACAATGTGGGTATTCAACAAACAAATATTAAATTAGGATTGTTTATACATAAATTTATATTAAATGACATTATTTCATCATTGTCTAATAAAACAATTTAATTTTATTATCCCATATTTATTCATTAATTTTAAAATATAATTATCATTTTTCAACTCCTTTCTACATTTTATTATTGGAAAAATGTTTTTAAGAAGATTCAAATTTATTCATCTCTTCTGTCAAAAATATTTCTTCATAATTTTTTATAAAAATATTTCCAAAATTTTTCTTAAAAGTATATAAATTATTAATTAATAAAATACTTTACACAAGTAAAATATTTTAACAAATAATTTCAATTAAATCCTTATTTATTTTCACAAATAGTGTTGATTTTTCTTTTATTGACAAAGATGTAAGAATATTTGTTTTAATTTGTATGAAATGAAAGGAATTTTCATCAATCATGACCAATCCATTTTTTAAATATTAGTTTACAATTTTCCAATGATCATTCGAAGAAGTTTTCTTTCATAATGTTTTTTGATCATTTACTTTAATATTATGAATTTAAAAATGAAAATGGTATTTATAAATAGAATTTCTTTAAAGATATTTTATGATATTGATATTCACTAAACCAAAAAATCCATTATTTTACTTATACTTCAATAGGTATATACTATATTTAAACCATCCATATTCATTATATGGATGTTTTATGATTATTTATACCATTTAAAATATTTAAATTTACTTTCTAGATTCATTTTTACAATCACTATCATTCCTAATAAATATTAGCATTTATATTCCCTATATAGCATAAATATTCTATAAATATTAATATTTTATATCATGTATATCTCTGTTTCTGAGAACATTAATAAATTCTATAAAAATGTTTTACATTGAGTGTTATGTGATTTAATAAAAAAATATTAATAATTTATATTATTTCTACCATACAGATATTTAATGTTAGAGAATATTATTCATCCTCCTCCAAATTCATATTTTTTGATATTTTCTAAAATCCACATTAAGGGTATGTGGTAAAAAAACATCACATGATACAAAAAACCGCCCCATAACCGCAAAAATGCTCCAAAATCAGGAGATCTCTCTTACCCACACCACCAACAGGGAAATCAAATTCAAATTTCAGAAGAAAAAAAATATCGGTAATCAGACCATGTGCAGCACCAGTTGTCATAATGAGTTGATCTGATTGACACATTGAGACACATAAATGTTGATTCGGTCACATGCCTCGATTCTAGGTGATGGCATATCCATTATCCAGATTTCTTTGATACAATAGATTCTAAAAACCACCACCTTCATCATTGACACTATCATTTCTGAAACATCCATCAACATCATCGCCAGCTTCATAACTCGACACCAACTTCCTTCATCAGTTTCACTACCAAAATCAACTGTAACCTTTGTCTTCCACTCCACACACATCATAAGAACATAACTCTCCATACACATCTCCAGAACACACAAAAAGCATAAAAAGGAACATCCTTGTTTTCGAAAGAAATCAAAGAGAGGAATCACCAGTCGCAGCTCCATGGATACCCATCCGCTAGAACAAAACACTTCTCAAAGCCTCCTCGGACGCCAATGCACCCAACCGACCTGGAAGGGTGCCAAAAGCCGAGAAACCAGAGTAGAGAACAATCATCGAGCCTCTCGTGAGCCAAACCATGAATCCATCCCATTCAACCAACCTGGACCACCAAATTTGAATTCACCACGAGACACCGATCCACCTAAACTCACATCCTAGATTACCGGGAAGTCCACCTCAAATCCGCCTTAGAGAGAGAGGTGGAGGCAAGGTTCTAAAGTAGAGAAACAGATGGTTGAACTCTTCAACAAAACACAAATTCGAGACCCAAAGAGACTTGAGAGAAATAAAAAACACTGAAAGAGATAACCATTTGGAATGAAACCCTAAAAGAAGTCTAGGATTGAACCCCTAAATAGAACCCAAAAAGAAGCAAAAAAAAGAGTGAATCAAGAGAGTAGGTCTCCAAAAAGAAAACATCGATCCCGAGAGATAAAACCAAGAGTTAGGAGAGACTCGTCGAGTGAGATACAAGGAGGAAAAAAATAAGAGAGAGGCTGAAGAGAGGAGAGGCTGAAGAGAAACAGGAGGAGCGGACACCACCAGGAAGGGACCGAAGGCCTAAGAGGGAGAGGACAGGCCTGGAGGCCGAAGGCAGACACCAGGTAAGTGAGACGCTATTACTCATTGGTTATCATTAGAATATTTTTGACAAATTAAAGGAATTATTCAATGTATAAGGAATGTTTTTGAAATAAGGATATTGGTTGGGTACATTTATGGATATCTACTTGATGAATCAGCAGTCTTAGGTGATGAATTCATTATCTAGCCATAGTTAATTGGGTTTCTATTATATACCTACCCATTGGTTTTGAACGATCATGACAGAACACTATACTGTGTAGGTTTTCATGAATCTAAAAAGTACATCCAATAATTATGAATTTTCATCATTGGGAATTCATTTATTATTTCTAATGATATTTCCATAATGATATTATCTCTGGATTGATTTCATTCTCAGTTTATTGATTTTTATGTCATGTGTATTATTTTATTTACCTAACCCTATTGATTATTCGTTATCCTATTATGATACTCCAGATATTGATTAAATATTCTATCATTTGATTTATTTACCACAAATTATTAATTTGGATATTCAATTTATTTGATCATAAATTATTTTTATTTATTTACCTTCCTATGTTGATTATAATTAATTATTCTAAATACCATCCACTACACTAAACCCTTACTGTCTATTTGATGCGGCCCTTGTTTTCTTTCCATTCCTAGGAATCCACAAAGTGTACAGTGATTGATATATATTGATATTTTAAATGGAATAACATTATTATTGGATCAAAATTATGTTTTAATTTTTTTAAATGAAAAATTATAATTATATATTAATCTATTTTACCTTGAAATTAAAACTATAAGGTTATTTGAGTTATTATTCCATGAATCTTATGCCAATTTAACAAAATACGACACTGTATCTAGGTTACTATTGACAAGGTCAAAAAAGGATTTCCTGTCCTTTCATAAAAAACCATCAATATATTACAAAAGTTATAAAACTATTTAGAATGGGAAGTAAAATAATGAGAGGAAAATGACTCACTAAGGGATTCAAGCTTCTACTATAGACATGAACTTACTGGTGTTCATTCCTCCCCCATTCCATGATTCCTGTCTCTTTTTTCAGTCAACTCTCTTTTATGATCCCCCATTTTTTATTCATTTCCAAATTCCTATATATTGATAATGTCAATATGTATTGATACCCTCTAACTTAAAAACATGTACCAAAAATCTACATTCTCATAGTAATGTTTTATTTTAACACCCACTATATACCTCTTATTGAATCATGAAATTTTGAGGATAGAATAATTACATGTATTGTCATCAAGTGAAACATTCTATGGACCAATTTCCCTAAATTCACAATAAAAATATCACACCTAAGATATATAAATATTATATTTTATTCATGTAGCTAATAGAAACTACATAGCTGATTCACTCAAATATTTGAAAGGATCAAAATCCATGAATTTTTATGACATATTCATGCAATAACATAGGAAATTGTTCAAAATAGATGAATGGATCACATGGATGATTTGATTACATGGGTGAATGATAACTTGTATCTAACACACTCACATAAGTAATTTTATCCTTTTTTATGATAAAAAATATTTCATACCATAGTTCTTAGTAGTTTATAATTTTTTGAAGTTCAACCGGCCTCTGATTTCAATTTGACGATTGTGAGTGGCAGCACAAGGATAATTATAATATATTTTTATGTGGGTTCCCTTTTCACATTCTTAAATATCATGCCCAATGAGATTAATGTTTTAAAATATGTTAACCAATATTCATTAAATGGTGATAAATGATCACAGAGGAGATGCATCCAGCCTTAGTAGAGGATATCAACATATATTTTTTGGAAGCAACTACCTTAATATTTCAAAGTGTCTGTGGATTATTGTAGGATTTATGAAGAAGAATACTAGGCATATATAAATTCATAGAATGGGAGAAATGTCTAATTTGTGTAATTATTTTTTAGAATTCTTCAAGAGGAGTGTCCTGTTTCGAATAAGACCATAATGGTATCACCCACTTCAACACCAATGGGTTCCTCATTTTCATTCACTCTTACATGAATAAAAAACAAGAATCTGGTGGAGTACATTATAATTAATATAATTTAACCATAGAAATATGAAGGTGAAATTTATTCATTTCAACATATACATTTTGGTATTTCCATGAGGCAAATTTTTTGGGGATAATACATTACAGGTGGGCGGAGTCTCCCCTTTTCTTTTATATAGAACATGTTTTTTTTCATTTAATTATTGTATTCTTATGTTGGATGAGATAACATTATGGTCTCAATTATCTATTTTGCAGATAAATTGTCTTTTTTTTATATTTTCTAGATCTGATACCTCCCATGGTCACATTATTTTATCACATGATCAATCTATTTGGAATAACAACTAGCCATTATTAATTATCAATGGTTAACTTTAATTAACATTTAGATGGTTCTATGGTAGTTATTTTCATTTCCCTTAGTCTTATGCTTGTTATTTACCATTACGCCACTAGGTATTTGAACTATTTATCTTCGTGCTTGCCAAATTGTTGTATTTATATGTATGGTTGTTCCAATATATTATTATTCAAAACATTAGAAGATAGCAGTCACATGATTGATCTCTTTTTAAACTCACAGATATCCCAGCAATTTTCTATACAATAACTATAGAAAAATGAAAATATTAATAAATTAGATAATCCTTAATCTATCAGATAAAGATAAAATAAATTATATATATAAAAGATACCAAAAACATGAATTTTAATAAATTGATCCAAAAAAACATTAACTTTTACTCTAATATCCAAAAAATAATTTATTCAACCAAACATGCCCAAATCCAATTACGTTATACTAAAATAAAATTGTAAAATAATAAATAATTTAATTCAAAAAAATAGTTATTTAAGATTTGATAAAATATTAACAAATCACTTCCTAACAGTATATTGTTAGAGCCATGGTATATTGAATATTGAACATATTGATAGAATATTTAATGGAAGGGTATAGTGCTATTTTTGGTCTGTGTATGGAGTTATATGATGGAGGTAGTCTTCAAAATCTAACCAAATGACTATTTTTTCAGGTCAGTCCAAAAATTACACAATATCCTATAATCCGAGAGTGAAAAACCATAATGAATTCAAAAACAATAAATAACATAATAATAAAATAATCTAATGAATTCCCATTTTCAAATATACTATTATTAATTTATTTGAATAGTATTATTTATAAAAAATGATCTTTTATTGAAAATAAATTACTAAAGATATTAAATTTACTTCTGAAAAATTATTCCAAAAAATGATTAATCAATAATAGAAAGTATAATTATTCTTTAAAATATATTAATTGAATAAAAATAAATTTAAACAAAAAACCATAATATCTTATTTTTATTAAAATATTTTATGAAATGAATTTTGACATGAAAAGGATCCAAATACAATAAACCCACAATTGATGGTTATTTTTATTATATCATTAAACTCTCAATATATATGTGGTAAATTTTATCTGTAATATTCGATATCAAATTACCAAAAGATAATTTTTTCTTTTCATCAAGTGACAAAATTATTAAACAATATATATGAAATTAATATAAAAGGTAAAAAAATCTAAAGTGTAATAATGTATCATTTTTCATAAGTAAATACCCCCATAGATTTTATAGATCATTAGCCAAAATTTTCTATTATGAAACTAAGATGTTCTTTTAAAATACTGTGTTGTTTTATAAAATTGATTGAAATAAGTTATTTTGAATGGTTTTAAAAATTCCTCACAACACATTGGACTTGATCAAATAATCTCCTCCATAATTCCTTATGAATGGAATCACATAAATTATTATCTGACAACCACTCATCCAACCTATAAAATTGGATGGGTTTAATAATTAATATAATGAATTAAATCATTCATTAGTAAAATAATATTGAATGATAATTCTTCAACCTAGATTAAGATTTTCATTTTGTAAATTTTTTAAAATATTTTCATTAATTCTATAATCTTTCTTAAAATGATCAAAACCAAGGGGATTGTAAATTACTCTTAATGTTTTTAGAAAAATGAAAAATTTCCTAGATATTAAATCAATTATTGAACGAAAATAAATCAATGGGGATGTATAATTGAATACGATCCAAAAATTAGAAAACAAAAATAATTATTCATTAAAAAATTAATGTATTGTGTGAGATAATTTAAGATAAATAAGATTGTATTTTGATATTATTTATGTGCCTTTGATGTGTATAAATTGAATCCTTGTTGATAACAATTATGACCACTCTACCACATAAAAAACAAAAAATTGTTCCGAAATATGTTTATTAAGATGATAAAAACATATAATATAGTGTTATTTAATTTTAATTTTATGTTTTTAAATTTAGATAATGATGAATTTATTTTAAGAAGATTTGAATTAGTTATATATTATAACATGATTAAAAAACAAACATAAAAATCAGTTACTTTTATGTTGAAAAAAATGAATTAAAAAAAGATATAAAAAATTAGACATGTTAATCAATTATTAAAAATAATAAATTGTTATGAATCCAAATCCATTTAAAATATGTGTAATAAACATTTCCATTTTATTACAAAAAATTCGTTATTTCCCAAAAAAAGATAACTGAACAGAAAAACCAAGTGATATTAAATCTAAAAAATTGGAAACCTCCCCCAAATTAACCCAATTAAAAATTATTAAAAATATGTTAATGTTAAAAATAATAATGTATAAAAATGAAATATAAAATAAAAATCAATATAAGATGATATTAAGAATGATATATCAAAACACTACCCACTTTTTTCTTAAATAAATTATTCAATTGGCCAATAACATATTTTAAAATAACACATTGATATAAAATATGACACTAGTTGTTTATGCTAAAAATAAAAATAAACTATATTATTAGTTAAGGGGTGATTTATCTAGAAATAATTAGATGGGATATTATCAATTCCCTTTAAAAACATCTGAACTTCTACTCTAAATTATTAGCTTTGTACATAGTGTTCCTTTTTACACAATCATCTATTTTCCATGTAAATATTTTAGTTGTATTTTTACCCACTCACTTTGAATAAGAAATATTAAATGTATTGGACTTACCCCATGATTAAAAAATTATTATATTTTTCTTAATTCATAAATTTAATTAAAAATGACAACACATGGTATACCACTTAATGAGATAAAAAAATAATACCATTTATTAGAAAAACAGTGAGGATAAAAATGTGGACCATAAGGAGTAAAAACCATAAAAATAAATGTAATTATAAAAGAAAATTCATTTCTAGTTAATATATGAAATCAATAATAAGTATCGCGGGTCAACTCTTATGAAGTAAAATGTTATATTTATTTAGTTACGCTAGATTCTAGCTCAGATATCCTGAAATGATATAGTAGTGAATCCCATTCCTACAACTGAAAATAGTGTTTACCCTCAATCATTAAATGGGAAATGTTTTATTCTCTTCTACAAAAGATCAGACTACCCCACCTATTGATAGTCTCACAATTATCGTGTGATCAAACAAATTTTTCATTACATAACCTAAAAATTTGTAATCAACTTTTGAATAAAATAACATTTTAATTTTCGTTAATCATTTATTATTGAATTAGAGATCCATAAATAATTTTTTATGATCATTAGATACGGTGGAAAGTTAATTATAATAACTTATAATTTGTTTTAATAAATCATTCCCAATAACCATATTTCACCAATAAACATGAAATCATAGTTTGAGGATTTCAAATTCCATAATGCATGTTTTAATATAATAGACATATATTTACATGGTATAGACATCATTCACTTCGATATTTCTTGGTGTTCTCTATTATAAAGCTTATCATTAGCACTGGACTACAAGTATTATATGGTTTTCGTATTTTATGTGTGGAATAAAACATTTACAATAAGGATTTAATTTTATTATTTTTTTCTATTATCGATGATTAATACATTTTATACCTAATACCCTGAGATTATATTATTCTCGAAAAACATGAAAGCACTAGTTGAAATATTGTTTATAAGTTTTACTTTCTCAACCGAAAAAGACACATAGTTTACAAGCAAAGAATAAATTGATTCCCATAAGATGATGGAGATGAAACCCTAAAGTCTATCACAATGAAATAATAAGTCACAAAATTTATATTGTAATAGTATAGAAACTCTTTATTTTTAATAATATTTTCTAAGTATTTATAGATTTCACATTCTAATATAAGACAGCTAGAGTCATTTAACAAATTTCTCTAGTAAAAACATGAATGTCAGAATTATGGGGGATTCTCATCTCCCATTTAGTTTCCAACCCTTGGTGATGTGTGAAAACATTTGCTGATGGGAAACATTTCATCCTTAGGATCTCATCTCATTGAAATTTAGATAGTAAATCTCAACTACTTTAATGGATCATCCTACATATTGAACATTACTTAATAAATTTTTTATCATTTTGTTTTGTGAAATTTTCTAGGGAATAATTACAATATAAAGGATTTTGTGATAGTACAGAAAATATGTTGAATTGTTTACTACAACAAAATAAATATCACGATGAAAATAATTGCGAATCACATTCAGTTTAATAGAGTTGGTTATGAGTGTCCAATAATTGTTATCAGTAATAGTATTATTTTTTTTTTAAATTTTCTTTTAAAAAAATTATTATTACTAAAGGGTTCATATCATAAGTCTCATTATGGTTTGTTTTATAGATAGAGGAAATTTTAGGGTGAGATGGTCTGTGTAAATTATAATCTTATACCTCATCAATTATTTCATATACTTTTATATACTCAATATCTTATCATCCAACTCCATTTACAAAATAGTGTAATTATTATTGGAGTCATAAAATACATTAAAATAATTTTATATCACCTGGATTGTCCTATCATTAAATTTAAAAAACCATACTCCATTATCACTTCACATGCGTCACACATAAATTCTAAAGGAAATATTATGTTTGGAGTTGAAATATTTATTGATGTTGTTAAATTTCCATTTAAGAATACTAATGTAAAATAATGATTTCTTTTCAAATTAAAAAAGTATTTTCGTGAAATTAATTGTGGAAATGGATGATATAATCAATTAATTTTCCTCAATGAAGTCATGGTAAAAACTAGCATTCCCTTGAATTCTCTCAATTGCATTTAATTTTTTTTGTGGTTGACGTTTTTGGAAAACATTTATTTATAATTATATTCTTCAATTAATTTCTTATAAATTTTTAGACCTAATAAAATACCCCCAATGACAATAAAATGACATACCTTGTAGTATAAATGAATATTTTTTCTGATAAACATTACAAAATAGAATATATATTCCTTATATAGGATCCAAATTATTTCCAACAATTTATGGAACTTCTATAGAAAATAAATTATTCATTAAATCATGTAAAAATAATTTCAATCATACATATCTGATTAGTATTCAGAGAACTACATAAGAAGAAAGTAACTCACCTATAAGAAAAGTATCAAAAATATAAAAGTTAATATGGAATTCTCTGGGTGTTAAAGGGATATGAGAATGTATTTGTTACTAAAATTGGCATGAATTTAATAATAAAATTCATATTTAGAAATCATCTCATGAAATATATCCATAAATAGAATTTGGAAAAAATATTTCCTAGTGGAATCACTAGGTTTTCTATAATATATGTACACACTCCACATTTTCACAATCTGTGTATGTATTTTTTTGTAATTAATTTTCATATATATACACATTTATATTTATAGTAGAAACTATGATAGGTATAACACATGGCCAATATGAAATGAGAATACTTATTCATATATAAATATATAATAATATTTATTCTATAAAAATTTATTTCTTATTGAGGATAATACTACTGTACCCCAAAATTATATATTTCTTTTCATGACCCAATGTTATTTTATTCATGGAGATGTAAATAATTATTTCTATAAAATTAGATAAATCCTGAATGATTATATATTCAATCATCCATAGCATTTCTCTCAAATTATCCTTGTCAATAATTTCTAGATATAAAGATATGATTATTGGAAATTTAAATTAATCATCAAGAAATGAATATTTTTGGTGGTTTAGGAGGTTATTTAACAACAAATTAGGTTATTTTTGACTCAAGGGTGGGGGGGGGGACAAAAATATGATAGATAACAAAATCACTAATTCTATAATGATTTTATTTTTGATTGCTTAATGTTCTCTAAAAATATTCCTACAATATTATTTCCCATTTTTAGAATTTCTATCTCTTTTTATATTATTTATCAAAAAGGTATCGGTTATATCTAAGAATGTTCCCACATATTCACCTTCAAGTTCCTCTTTATTTATAGAAAATGTCACGACCCATCCTCGAGGCCTGTGTCGTGACTACCCCAAGCCCTCCTTCCATAGGCCAGGGGCTGGCGACTAGCATAAAATGCTTAAATATCTATGCTGGGAAGGAATTACCTTTATAAAAGTAAACAAACACAACAGACTACACAACATGAAGTGAACACTAAGAAAAAATTAATACAAAAGTGTGTGCAGGAAGGTAAATAGGAAATTATACAAATTGAATTGAAAAACAAAAACAAGTAAAATGGAGAAACATCTGAAAGTAAGAAAAGCTCCAAGATCGTCCTCCGAGGATTCCAAAACGAAGGGTAGGTACAGATGTCCATCTTATCACTCACGTATTTTAGTCACCTTTGTGTGATGACTCATCGCAAGGTCCAACTCTAGGTACCATGAATTTGTGTCACTCTCGATCACCGTCAGCATTGTCCATCATCTACATCCAACACAACAAGGTGCGGGCATAGCCCATACAGGGGTGAGTATAACAATACTCAATAGGGACCCCGATATCTGCATGGTCTCACAATACATAGTAAAGATAAAACAAAATATGAATGATATAATCATAAAGTACCAACCCATTCCTAATTAGATATATTCCCATACATATACCTATGTTACTAGTCACAACCTTGCTCCAACTCTTGATCCCAATCACAACCGGGTCCAAACAGGAAGTAAAGTCAATCACATCGATGTTAAATATTCAAAGACATGACTCATTTAACATAGGTATAAAACTCACTAATAAGGGTAGAGATGATATGTTGTAGCCTCTGAATCACCTTCACTATCGATCCCACATGGGATCTTGGAAAAATATTAGCGACGTCGATCCCATGTTGGATCCTAGCACAGAAATCGTCACTATCAAAAACACGTAAGATTCTGATACATTAGTCATACCTGTCAAAACCAAGTAGGATCCTGGTATAGAATTCACTACTGTCAAACCCCAAAAGGATCCTGATACAGAAGTCATCACTGTCGACCACACGTAGGAATCCGGTACAGTGGTTGTTGCTATCAAACCCCTGTAGGATCCTGGTACAGAAGTCACCATCTTCATAGCCAGCTCTAGGGTTTCCACACACAACACGCTCGATTTCTGGAGGGTCCACCCCTCGAGAAAAGTGTTCAATACATCAACTATGACGGAGTCATGAGTTGATGTATCCAATTTTTTCTTCTAATCAAATGAAACCCTACGCGACAGACGGTGCATCAATCGGACACCCGGATTGAAAGTTATTGGCATTTCTCTTCATGGGGCCAGTTGGATTTTAGGTATAATCCAACCCGGCCATACTCCAACCTCATCTGAATCTTGTGTGGAATATTCCAAAAGGAACGTCTCATTAAAAGTAATCCAGCGTAGTTGACGGCATGTCAATTGGGCGTCCGGTCCATAGGTTATAAGTGTTTCTGTTCCAAGGGCCCAATTGGTTCTGTGATTTAACCAACCTGGTTGTACCAAAACATTGCCAAAACCATGAGTGTAATATACCCAAATGACTGTCTCGATTCATGGAATCCAATGAAACATATGGTGCATCGATCAGAGGTCTGTAACTCATGTTATGGGCAAAAAACCAACTGTAGTCCAAACAGGGGGGTCTGGGTCTGGCTGACCCGGCCCAACCCACCCTAGGTAAGCCTGGATAGGGTCGAACCAACCCAGGTTGGGGTCCTACCCAGTAGGGCGAGGCCCACCCCTCTTGGCGAGCATCCCTACCCGCGCGGCAAGTGGCCCGGCCCGCGGGCAGGCGGCTCGACCCGGTGGGAGGCCACGGCTCAGCCAGCTGGCTGAGTGCTGAGTGGGGGGCGAGACCCCCCATTTTTTGGTCACAGTGGTGTCGGATGGCACCGACCGTGCCTCCTAGAACCTGCATGTTAGGTTCTGCTCCCCCACCTCAGCTGATGTCGCGACAGCCTTCTACTGGCGGCGCGCAAGGGGCACCGCTACCACCAGGCAGCCAGCCAGTGTCGGCCGCCAACTCCAGTGGTCGGCGTTGCCGTGCTTCTCCACGGGCCACCAGAATTGTTCTGGTGGTCCTTTTTGCCTCCTTCGTTCACCTATGGCCTTCTCATGTTCTTGTATTCACTGAGACATCCTCAATTTGTGCTTTCCCATCCATTCATCAATCGCCCAACAAATCGCGCATCAAGAAAGAAATGATCGTGGGTCCGAACTTGTTTGTTAGCCCATGACATCCACTTTAGAGGCTAAAAAAATTTATCCAACATAAAATCTCCAAAGTATGAGGGTATAAATCACATGTTTAACAAAATAAATATTACATAATCCTCTCTACATCGTATTTCACATTGCACATTGACGAGCAGTGGAAGACGGTGTCTTGGAAGACGGTCGTTATTCCGTCAACATCGAGAGAGGTTGTTGTCATAGGCGGCGTCATATATAGTTCACTTCTTATCCAATGACATAGAGGAAGAGGAAGTAAGATATCATTCCTCATGGTCTTATCCTCACGTTCTTTCCCTGGTTGAATAAGTGGAGATAAAGTTCATTGTCAGGAGGTAGATATCATTCTTCATGTTCTTCATGGGAGAACACATCATAATCTCAAAGGCTCTCCAATGATTATTCCAACCCCAAATAAAGGAAAATCATCACTTATTTAAGGTTGGAATAATGTTTTAAAAATTCTAAACACTCAAATTAATTAATTAATTAATTGTGGAGTTTAATTAATTAATAGTGGTGTTGGAAAATTAATGTGAGCAAGTTGATGTGGAAGAGTTCAACATTTAATGATGGGAGTTGGAAGATTATTAGGTAGGTGGGTTTCTTGGGGAGTTGAAGAGTTTGGGTTTGTGTGGGCCCCACTATACATATTCCTCTCATAGATGGTTGTGGGGGGTGTGGGCCCCACTTCTAACTTTTCTTTGGAAAAATAACCACCCCTTAACAAAAATTATTTAACACATAATTTTTAATAATCCCCAAAAAATTAACATTCAACTCGTATAAAATAAAACTGTGGTAAAAGTTCCCTTAAGTGAATACTTGCACTGCAAGTTCATATGTGTCCTTGAATTTCAATTCTGAGAACCCGTTCAAATGACAGAAAAACCCCCATGAACGTTTACTAAACGTGCCCGAACAAAACATCAGAAATAAATTCTAGGCACACCGGGCCTCAGAATCGGGTGCCATCAAAAACTGCGAACTAGTAATATTCCATAGAAATTAAGATAAATATTTCCCTTGAATTCTCTAGGTATTTTAATTAACATCACCTCTGGGATTTACGTCCCTGTAAAGCTACAACACACACTAGGGAAACAAATTAGTGTACAGAGCATGTATCTGAGCCTCCCGCTCCCATTTTCTCTCATGGAGGTTCTCGTGCTACCAACTAAACTGCACCAAAGGAATCGAATGTCAATGTAGGACCCAATCCTATTGATCCTCGATCTCAACCGGGACCTCTGTGATCATATCCTCGTCATGGACGTCCAACTCCCCAATGTCGATTATATGGGATAGGTCATGCACCTATCTTTTCAGATGAGATATAAGAAAGACGTTATGCACCTAGTATAACTAAGGTGGAAGGGCCAAGCGGTAAGCCACCTCATCAATCCTATTGAGTAACCGAAAAGGTCCGAAGAATCGCAGAGATAATTTGACACCTTAGTTAAATCTCTATAGACCTTGTCAAGGAGAGACCCATAAGGAGACATCATTTACATCATCGAATTTTAGTGGTTTATATATCCTATCAGCATAGGACTTTTATTAGCTCTGTGAAGTCTTTATCCACTCCTGGATGATCTGCACCTTCTCCGACGTAACCTCCACTATCTCTGGTCCTACAAGTGCTGACTCCACTCGGTTAGTCCAGCACCGAGGTGATTTACATGGTCGTCCGTACAGTTCCTCGTATGGGGCCATCTCGATGGTGGAGTGGTAACTGTTGTTGTACGCAAAATCAACAAAGGGTAATAGATCCTCCCAGGTCGACCAAAGTCGAGGACACATCCACAGAGCATGTCCTTGAGAGTATGAATGGTCCTCATAGTTTGACCATCCTTCTGAGGATGGAAGACGATGCTCAAGAGAAGATGCATCCCAAAATCCTCCTGTAACCCCTTCAATAGCTGGGAAGTGAAATGCGCATCTTGATCGGATACGATAGTTTATGGAACATCCACAAGTCGTACGATCTCCTGAATGTGGAGGCGTCCCAAGCTCTCTACTGATCCCTTCTCTCTGATCGGTATGAAGTGGGCCGACTTGGTGAGTTGGTCGACAATAACCTGGATGGAGTCGTGTCCTATGGATGTACATGGGAATCCAGTTATGAAATCTATACATATCTTGTCCAATTTCCAATCTGGGACCTCTAAGGGTTGTACCAAGCCTGTTGGTACCAGATGCTCCACCTTCACTTGCCTTCTTGACATCTGCTATTCAATCATGTACTCCATCCCCTCTCCTAGAAGATGAATGGCTATTCTCCTACTGAGAGAATTTGCTACAATGTAGAGACACGAAGCTTGATGTACATGGAAATTACATTACTTTTACGGAATACATAATACATAACAAAAAACAGAAACACAAGGATCGTAATAGTTTAGTGTCTTTGGAAACATGGAATATAAACTTCTAATCATGTTGAATGATCTTCAACAACTCCCATAATGATATTCCTGTTTTTTCCTTACCTAAAACCATTCTTTATTTCCTGGGGAAAATAAAACATAAAAAGAGTGAGCTCAAATGCTCAGAAATGGAAAACATATATAACATAAAACAATCCATAAACATTTGAAAACAAAAAATTGAACATGAAATTTAAATATTAAAATCTTGAGCAAAGACATAAATCATGGAAGTATGTAAGGCATATATCATAATGGAACATCAACCATGATAAAATATAATGGGACTAAAGCATGTAATTGTGGCAACCATTCAGCACATGTTATGATTTCCATAGTATCCAAGGCAATGCTGCCAAGACCATCTTAGTGAAAAAGTCCCTTTCTGAATCGAGTTCACTCCTCGTTTCATTCCTGTAACAATGAACCGGATTAACTTACTGTTCGAGCCATGTCTATATCATGAGATATAAATCTTTTCACAATGAAATGGAGGGAGATATAGGTCCCACCCATCTCATAATGAAATCAATCTTACTTGTGCCACAAAATAAGCATACATCATTCATAATAACCCAACGAATAAAATGGGTTTCATAAACATCATCCCATCATCACATAATCCATATAAAAGCAATGAATGTCATTTAATAATAAGGAAAGTGAAAACATGTAAATCATAGAAACATGATACTTGAAACATACACATATGAAATAATGTCATATTTGATGAAAAATGGTTTCGATAAAACACTTGAAATGAATTCTTGAGGAAAATATCCGTTCTTCTTCAAAATCATTTTCTTTTCACAAAATGTCCTGCAATTTTAAAAGAAAAGGTTTTTGTTGAAAATAGTCATGAAATATTTTGGATGAAGCTTCATGAAAATAAGGCTTTATAAAACTGTAAAAAATCCTTTCATGTCGTATAAGTTAAAAAAAATTCTTCTCATACTTTTACCGGATAAGTCAAAAACTACCTTGTAAAAGAAAGATTTCATACATACCATGTAGTAATAGTAAAAAATGGGTAAAAATTACAGTAAACATACATGAAACCATTTTTAGGAATCAAGGACATGGATGAGAACAATAACCCCAGTAAATACTTACGAATAAACAATCTCTGATAAGAACGAGATTGGAAAAGTCATCCCTTACCTTATTTTCGATATGGTTCGTATGTATTTGATCTTCCTGTATAATGATTTAAATAATTTCATTGACTTATTGCAGAATCATATTCATTGTTATGATATCAAATATGGTTCACTTATGACTTTATATTACCCGTTCTTTTTTAAATTCCAAGTTAAAGAGCGTTTTGGGTAAAATCGTTTCATTTGTCGTCCGTGTTTTGACATGTAATTATTCATAGGATTACATAGATCATGATTACTTAATTATAGAATATAAAAAATTATTTATATATAATATATATTCAGAATATACATATATATAATGGATCAATAAATGGAAAGAAATACAACGTTCATGGAGATGGTAGGTCGTACGTATGCATGAACGCAGTTTTCGTTTCCGTATTGAATTGAACGGAATTAAGTATATGACATACATATATATATATACACATAAATCCAGTAACATTATTATTTCATGTACTTCATGATTGATTATTATATATACATTATAATCATTCTTTAATTGTTAACATGGAAAATGAATCTCATCACATCTGGGAAACGGTAATCCATACGTACGCACAAGCGATGATATTGTTCCAATATTTATTGAATCAAACTGGAGTGAATGATCTAATATAGTAGAATCAGTATGTTGTTATAATAATCATATGTATTTATTCTTTACACCATTATACCCATCCAAGTAAGGTGGTGGTGGAAAAATAGATTACACCACGGTGTGGAGACGGTATTCCGTACGTACGCACGCGTGGTGATTTAGTTTTCCATAGGATGGATAGAAGGTTAAATGGGGTTTCTTCATATTTATAATAACATATAATTATATTATTGATACTATTTTTTTTAAAATATAATGAAACAAATAAAGAATAATAAGTTGAAGAAGAATAAAAATTGAATGAATTGGAAACAGATATTACCTCTTCTTTGACACGCCTCTTTGAAACCTTCTCTTAGGGTACTAAAAGTGGTCTTTGAAGAAGACAAGTACCTCTAATATGTTTATATGGAAGTTGATAATAGAAATTTGTAGGGGTTGGCAGATCTTGAAGGCTCAATGTTGTGTAAAGATGAGAGGGAGGAGGTGCCCTTTTATAAGGGAGGAGAGAGGCAGCTTTGGAAATATTAAAAATATTAATTTATATTAAATCTAACCCCACATAAAAACCTCAAAAAATGACTCCTCTTATAAGATAAGATGATATAGGGTTGTAATATCATCATCCAATAAAATTAAGACATGTATGGAATTTATTTTAAACATTATAAACTTGATTTATCCTTATTTAATATATTAAATTTTATTTGTGGTAATAAGATTCTAAATTCTAAATTGTTATAAATAATTACTTATATGCTGTGAATTATCCATAATTAGATAATTTAATAAATTTTTGACTATATAAATTTCGATTTATAATTTCTAAATATTTTTGTGATTTTTAAACTATTTAATAATATGTTAGTTTTATAAAATAACAATACTGTCAATTTTGGCACTATTCATTTATTTGAATTTAAATTAAATCCACACAAAGGAGATATTCAAAATAAAACATTTAATAGGTTCTTAACATGTCATAGTAATCTATAAAATTAGTGGAGCACATTCAATAGTTCATAAAATATTTATTTTACTATTTTTAAACCCATTTATTTGATATTTCTCTTAATAAAATAATTACTACAACATTTTTGTATAATTATTAAATATAAATAGTTTTTGCATAAAAATTAAAAATAATATAATAATATTAAGATAAATATTATATATTTCATAATAATACATTTAGTCAGATTTAACTTCTAAAACACCCAAATTTTAAAATGTTGTATTTATTAAATCATGAAGGTGACAACTTTGACATCATATAAAATAAAATAATATAAGTTTCATAATCTCTTTTATAAGACTCCAAAAGGTCCTATATTAGGTCATAGAATGATTATAGTGTATATATACACTACCAATATGTTTTTTTTCAGGTTTTAGTTCCCTTTAATATGTATTAATATTTCAATAAAAACAATATTATTGAATTTTTTACTAAATAAATAATTTCTGCTTCATTAATGTATAAACTAAAAAGGTAATTAAATAACTCTTAAAAATTACAAATAAATTACAATGATAAAGAAAAACATTTTATATTTAAAATGAGTACTTATAACTGAATGTATATTCTGTATAACGTTATATTAAAAATACTTTAATTATTAATGTTTGAGTGAGACATATTTCAATTTCCATTAAATAAAATAAACTAAAGGTCTTAATCACTTCCATGTGGGTTCTAATGGATTCCATTCCAACGCAAATATGAATTATTAAAAAATATAAGCATCCAATTATATTAATACAATTGTTAGGGTAATTTTATAATATTATATTTACCCTTAATTACCCGATTTTCATTTTCCTATGGTAAATAAAATTTACCGTAGTTACTATTCATGATGCCCAAAAATAAAAATTAACTTATTTACATAATTTATACCCACGTATTCCAAATATTAAATACATTTCTCTAAAATCAAAACACAAAATTTTCAGAAATTAAATTAAAATTAATCCCGTTTTTAAGAAAACGGGTTTTTGTTTAAAACATTGCAAAAGATTGAATTGATTTAACATAGGAATTCATAGTAAAATCAATTCTAATGACATAAATTATATTAAATGGTAATAATATATTCTATTTATACTTTATAACCATTAAATATTATAATTTAACTTTGTAAATTATTATGATGAAAAAATTTGTTTTTAATTAAAATATAGCGTGTTTTTACTATTCATTAAAATATGAAAGTTATCAGAAAAATATCAAAAAAATATCCAATTTAAATTTTTATATCCTGATTCAAATTAAGAAGCTTATTTTGTAAAATTAAACTTATAAATATGACAAAAACTAGATTTAATGAGGGTGTGCCATTAAAAGGCGGCAAAACTGCATTTTTTGAAAAATACTTATTTTACCTGAAAAATTTATTTTGTTAACATACCTTGTTCTATAAAATGTGTAAGATGAAATAATAATCAAATAACATACAAAATTTAGTTAATACTATTCATAACAGCTAGTTCATAATAATATTAGAGCCATATATCATTGTTTAGTGAAACCTGATATTGCGTACAACACACGCTATCGAGGAAAGTCACGATTACGTGGAATGCAAGCTAAGTTAGGGTTGCGTGTTGTGCAAGAATCCTTCGTCGTTTCATATAACATAATCCAACCATATGTCATTTATACATTGAATATATATATATATACACACTCAATGTTGCGTAGAATGACTATTATAAAATGAACTTGAAATTGTGTGTAACATAATCTATGAATAGTGTTGCGTATACTGCAAGCTAATACGGTGTTGCGTATAGCACAAGATAATCTTCTTGTAGCATAAAACACATGACATCAATTAAAAAGAATAATTATTATAAAATATCAGGTTGTTACATACAACATTCCTCCTTTCCAGGAGTATAGATTATCTCGAGGTCATAGTCCTGTAGGAATTCCTGTCATCGTCATTGTCTCAGGTTCAGGTCCTTCTAAGAGAAGATATAACTGAGACTCTTGTGGTCAATGGAGACTACAAAGCGTTCTCCAAATAAACAATGGGTGAGACTATCCAATTTAAAAGAACTCATCTACACCCTTCTTCACCTACTTCTTACAAGAGTTGCGAAGATTTCTCAATTATTGAAAAAGAGAAATCCGGTCTCATTCCCTAGATGAACCATGTCCATTGCCTAATACAGTCTATCCTGACATGAACGATACTAATTAATTCCATGGACAACATTGTAAGGCCTCAATGCTACTTCGAAGAGATCCAACAATCACTCTCACATCGAAGGGTTGAGTCACACTATCGACATCAGTGTGTTGTCACTGGGTCTCCTCCTATAGGACTATCGAATTTTAGGATCACATCAATGGTTTTATCCGGAATATATTAGTATAATACACAAAAAAGGTAAGAACTCAATCATCATAATTAAATGGGTATTTTATTAATACATCTCAAAGTACAAAGACACAAAGAATCCATAAAAAATGAAATCAACGAACCTAAAAGCGTCATGAAAAAAGGACTCTATGACTGGAACAAGTCCCGATCCTATCCACCTATGCCTAGAGCACTATGGTCATAGGCCTCAGCAACCTGGTGCTGAGATCTCCCCTGTCAACTAGTTTCCTATGGTCAGGGTGGTCCATCGGGTGGTGGTGGTGGTTGTAGGGCCTCGAAATGTCGTCCACCAACTACTGCTTGGATAGCTCTTCTGCCACATCTGCCTGATCGCGGTGGACCACCACAGTCGAATCTCTACCTCTACCTGTGAGTTCCTTCTACTTCCTACTGCTCATATGCAGGATGGGTTGGGCAATCTCGTGCCATGTGACCCTACTCGTCGCATACATAGCACTGCCTGCTCCTCGTATGGTTGGCTCTATTTCGTGTGCCCCACCCAACCAAACCTGAGTTATGTATTCGACCACCTGTGGGTATGGCCCTCTTGGACCCCTGCATCATCTATCTACTATTGGCTGTAGAAGACTCCGCTACATGTCTCCCTGTCGTGGGTCTTGCTACTGGTGACTGCTCAGTGAGAAAGCTCTCTACTAGATGGGCTCGCTCTAGTACCGCCTCCTATGTTGGAATGTTGAGGGAGATCATAGATGCCCTGATATCATTCCTAAGTCCCTGATCAAAATTCTAGGCCCCATAAAATTGCCCTCATACCATATTCATAGAGTAGAGTGTGAGTTCAATGAACCTCATTGTGTACTGCACTACCGTCATACTACCCTGCTATAGATGATGTAAGTCGTGAATCCGCACCACGTGAAGGGTGTCTGGTACAAACTCTGCCCAGAATAGGCTCTCGATGTCTGTCTAGAGTAGTGATGCCTCACCATGAATCTGGAGCATCAGGCTCCAGCACCTGCCTACTACTTCCTGTAGGAGACTCACAGAAAGGATCACCATGAGGTCGGTTAGTGTCCCTTTAAATATGAAAACTATCACAACAGCCTCCAAACTTTCCTCAGTTTCATGTGGGTCTTTCTCTCCCCGAAACCAGGGTGATTTCTAGCACTGGAACTTGTGAAATGCACTCAGATGGCATGCACTCTCTATTGTTGGAGTAGGCGGTATCGATGTCCCATCAGGCAGTGGTACCACCGGTACCTCCGCTGTGATGGGGCCTTGCTCCAAAGCCTCATCGCTCGGTGGGATACCATTTCGTACGTAACTCGGATCCCTAGCTAGTTGCCTTCATGGGGCCATCCTGAAAAGAAACAGGTGTGCCACTTTTAAAATAGTATACATGGTGAGTTGACAAAAATTATTCTCAATGAAATCATTTCCAAATGAAACCCACATGAAATTATTGTTTTCCTGAACTGAGTCGGAGATCAGAAGTCAGAGTCCTAGAGTATGGATACGTCGGCCACCGCACCAACACCGGTTTCCCTAAACTGATAACCACACCCAAAACACTTAACCCTATTGCCATTAAAATAAAGATCAGTGTCTTGAGTTCTATAGTAGAACCAACTCCTTTGATACCAATTTGTCAGGACCCATCCTCGAGGCCCGTGTCGTGACTACCCCAATATCACCTTCCAAGGGTTAGGGGCTGGCGACTAGCACCAACGGCATAAATCCCTAATCTAGGAAGGAATTTCCTTTATAAATGTAAAAAAACACAATAGAGTATGAAATAGAAAGTAAACACTAAGTAAAAATGAATACAAAAGAGTGTGCTGGAAAGTAAATGGGATAGTATACAAACTCAACTAAACAACAAGTACAAGTAAAACGTACAAACGGCTAAAAGTAAGAGCAGGTCCCGTATCGTCCTCCAAGGATTCCTTCCTGAAGGGTAGGTACAGATGGTCATCTCATCACTCACATCCATCAGTCTCCTCCGTGTGCCGACTCGTCGCAAGGACCACCTCCGGGTACCGTCCAGTCGTGTGGCTCTCAGTCACCGTCAGAGTGCTCCATTGTTTGCATCCAACACAACGAGGTGTGGACAAAGCCCATGCAGGGGTGAGTATAACAATACTTATTAGGGACCCTGAGACCCAATAGATCTAACAATATTCACTATGGATAAAACAAATTAAGAATGATACAATCACGAAGTACCAACAAATTCCTACTTAGGTATATTCCCATACATATACCTAAGTAACTAGTCACAACCCGGATCCAACTCTCGAGCCCAATCCCAACCCAGTCCACACAGGAAGTAATGTCAATCACATCGATGATAAATATTTAAAGACAAGAATCAACTCACACATGTATACAACTCATAAATATGGTTAGAGATGATTAGGTGTAGCCTATGAATCATCTTCTATGTCGAACCCACATAGGATCCTGGAACAATATCTGCGTTGTAGATCCCACATAGGATCCTGGCACGGAAGTTGTCACAGTCAAAACCATGCAGTATTTCGGTACAGTAGTCATCACTGTTGAACCCACATAGGATCCTAGTATAGAATCCACTGATCTCGAACCCACAGAGGGTGCCAGTAAAAATTTCATCACTGTTGAACCCATGTAGGATTCTGGTATTGTGGTTGTCACTGTCGAACCCACGTATGATCCAAGTACAGTAGTCGCCATCATCGCAGCCAACTCTAGGATTTACGTACACAGTAAGCTCAATTTGAGGAGGGTCTGTTCCTTGGGCGAAGGGTTCAACACATCAAATATCTCAATGCCATGAGTTGATGTATCCAATAGTTTCATATCCTCAAAAAAACCCAATGCAACAGACAGTTCATAAATAATATGGCCGGTCTGAGAATTATTGGCATTACTGTTTCAAGGGGCTGGTTGGATTTAGGGTACATTCCAACCCCGACATAATCCAACCTCATTAGAATAAAAATTAATCCATTATAGTTGATGTCATGTAAATCGGATGTTCGGTCCTTAGGTTATAAGCATCATCGATCCAAAGGCCAGGTTGGTTTCAGGATTGAACCAACCCGGCCGTACACAAACTTCACCAAAACCCTAACTGTAATATACCATAATGACCGCCTTGATCCAAGGAATCCAAATCAACTGATGGTGCATTGATCGGAGGTCCGTAGCTCATGTTATTGGTGAAAAAACGAATGTAGTACGAAGAGGGGGGTCTGGGTCCGGTCTAACCCGGCCCTACCTGCCCTGGGTCGGCCCGAACCTGGTTGACCTGTGTCGGGGCCGGATCTGGCCCGGTAGGTCACGGCCTGGCGGCTATGGCCCGAACCATGTGAGGGTGTCCTGACCCTCACGCAGGTGGCCCAGCCCGATGGCCGGGCATGGCTCGTCCTACAGGCCAAGCGTGAATTGGGGTCGTAACCCCCAGTTTTTTTGTAACGGCAGCCCCAGATGGGGCCGCCCATGCCTCTCAGAACCTACAAGGTGGGTTCCTCTACATCTCCATGGCTGATCCCATGGTGGCCTTCCACCGGCAGTGTGTGAAGGGCGCCACTTCCCCCAGGTGGCCGGCCGGAGTCGGCCACTGCTTCCAATCGTCGGCGCCGCCGCGCTTCTATGCGGGCCGCAAAAATCGTTCTGCTGGTCTGTTTTTCCTCCCTCTTGCGCCTACGGCCTCCTCAGGTCCTTCTCCTAACTGTGATGGCCTCAATTCATGGTTTACCTTCTATTAATCTTTCAACCAACAAACTGTGCATCAAGAAAGAAATGGCGAAGGGTCCGGGCTTGTTTCTTAGCCCGTGCCCTCCATGTTATAGGCTCAATCAATTTATCAAACATACATTCTCCCAAGTACGAGGGTATAAATTAAATGTTTATAAAAAAACAAATAATAAATAATCCTCCCTACCTCATATTTGATGTTGAATGTTGACGATCCACGGAAGATGGTGTCCTAGGAGACGGTTGTTGTTTCGTCAAAGTCAGAAAAAGTCACTATGATAGGTTGCGTCCTATAGGGGCGGGTTCTTCGCCCTTGATGAGGAAGAGAAAGGAAGATGGAATTACTCGTGGGTGTTGTCTCATGTTCTTTCCCTGGTTGAATAATTGGAGAGAATGTTCTTCGTCGACAGGAATATGTTGTTCTTCGGGTTTTTCGTGGGAGAATACTTCCAAATCTCCAAGGCTCTCCAATGAATATACCAACCCCAAATAAAAGAAAAGCTTTACTTTTTTAACGTTGGAATAATGTTTTCAAAATTCCAAATAATAAAATTAATTAATTAACTCTGGATCTTAATTAATTAATAGTGTTATTGGGAAATTAAAGTGAGCAAGTGGGAGGTGAAGGGTTCAACATTAAAAGAGAGGAGTTGGAAGCTTAAGAGTTGGGGGAAGGGGTTCATGGGGAGTTGATGAATTTTGGTTTGTGTGGGCCCCACCAAACAAAATCCTATCATGGGTGGTTATGGGGGGTGTGGGCCCCACCTCTATATTATCTTTGTAGAAAATAGCCACCCCTTAACAAAAATTATGTATCCCATAATTTTTAATAATCCTAAAAAAATTAACTTTCAACTAATATAAAATGAAACTGTGGTAAAGGACCTCTTATGAAAATATCGGTGCTACGAGTTCTTCTGTGTCCTCAGATTTCAATTCCCATTACTGGTTCAAAAGGTAGAAAAACCCACATGTACATTTACTGAACGTACGCAGACAAAACATCAGAAATTGATTCCGGGCACACTGGGCCTCAGAATCAGGCGCCGTCAGAAAATACAGACTCGTAATATTCCAAAGAAATGATGAAAAAAAAATTCATTGAAATTTTCATGTCTTTATAGAAAATATTCCCAATAATGTTTCCACTATGATGTTTAGATATTGATTTCATCCACAGTCCAAAAAAATTCTTCTTATCCCATAATAATTTGTTATTCTATTAATTAAATCTCATGTCTAGAATATACATGACTCTAAGTGGGTTCTATAGTAATAGAAAAATAGAAATATTATTTATATTCTCTAAATTTATAATCATATTAATCATAATAATATTAATGAATGCTTCTCCTAGGTAATGTTGGGTCTTTCCAATTATGATAGGTTCCCCATTTTACACTTTATATGTTAGTCACGATTGATAGATGGAAAGAACAAATTTTAAATAATAATTAGAATATAATTATCACTCATTATTATTAGTGTAATATATTGGTTTTATATAAGTATTAAAGAATTAGATGGATTTTAAACTACACATAATTGTATTTTAAATAATGAAAATTGAGTATGATTAATTCTTTATCTATGTCCATTGAATGATTTTATCATTCAATAATCCCTTCGAGTTATGAAAATTAAAATATTCATGTTCCATGTTGTTTAAAATTTATCCCATTATAATGGACTTCACTACTATCCACTGTGAGATTTTATGTTGTCAATTATTCAATAGTTATTTAATTAAAAAAAATTCATAAATGATTTATGATTTCTTGGGATTTTAATTAAAGCCTTACGAAAATTAATTTCTATGTATATTTTTGTAAATAGAATAAGATATTTAAATATCTTAATATCCTGGTTATTTTTTTTAGGTATTTCAAGGAAGTGTATAGTTAGTGATAAATAAATGATTATGTTTTGAATATATTATTTTATTTCACAAAGATTCTTCTTCCCATTATTTTATTTTTTTCAATTGTGTTTACTCTAGATTTTATGTTGTAATAATCTTCCTAAAGATAAATTTAGTTCTTCTAATTAAATTATATATTTTTTATATTTCTATATTAAATATATTGGTTTAATTAATATTTAAATTATGAATAGATTTAGAAACATTGTGGTAACCCTAAAGGGTATTTAGACTAGTCCTAGATGTTAATCCCATTATATTATCTATACTATTCATATTAGTTGTTATGTATACTTTACCATATTTTCTATTTCACATTATCATGTCTATTTTACACAATTTTAAGTCAAAATTATGAATCTCATCATCATATTATTCCTTATGTGGGTATTATTTTCATTTTTTAATCAAATTTTTAATTATATTTAGCTTAATTATAGTCCAGTAAGTATAAAATTTAACTCATTTTTGAAAATATTAGACCCTTATCATTTCTTTTTGAATTATAAGTTCTATTCCATTATTGGATTTGATATTTTTCCTTTGGATTTTATTGAAATACAGGGGGAGAATATGTCATAAAAATACTTATTTCATTGAGAGTTTTCAATAGTTTATATACATATAGTTTTATTTTTTTAATAATGTATAATACATAGGATAATTTATTTGTCCATACTAAGAGAAAATATAATTTCCCAGTTGTTGGGTTGGCAGATTTAATTGGGTTTATCATGAACTTGGATGGAAAAACAAGCCATAGTGGTGAAATTTTTATCTCAATGTGTTTTGTTGATTTTCATTATCACACCCATGAGATTTTCATCATCTCTATGATGGCTATTTTATTAATTCATAACTATTATTTTCATTCTCGATCATAAATTTTGATTGTTCTATAATCCTTTATATGAAATATTTTTTTAACATTCCAAGAGTTTTATCACTAAAATACCATACTGAGGTCTGATCAACTAGTTTGGGATGGTATTGGCTGAGACTTATATATAATGTTTCCATTTGAAATTTGGTAGAAAATAGGTGATTTTAAAACAACTAATGTAATTGAGTAAATATAACTAAGGATTTATGGAATATATTACTATGAAATTTTCTAACACTATTAATTGTATAACTTATCTTATAATTATTTATTTTTATGTTTCTTTTTCATTTCAGAAGCAATAAAAACTTGATCATAGATATAAAATAATTCCCCATATCACTATTTGAACCATGTTTTATCATTTACCTCTGAAAATACGTATGACTCTTTGCTTTAGATCATACTCACTAAAACCTCTAAGATGTAGTTGTTGAACCACATTAGAGAGGATCCTAATGATGTTAGGTGAGAACATATTGTGAAATCCATTGTATAATGTTTTTAGTGGAATTAATATAGTTAAAAAATATTTTTTTGAATGAATTTATTATTAATTTTTAAGAACAATTTTTTTTTTGTGTTTTTGAATATATTATCATTTTAATTTTAATATGGTAATTCTTGAAAATTTCATTAAATATATTATTCTTATATTTTTTCCTTTATCAATATAACAAAATATTTACATTTATATCCTTGATTATAGGAAAAAAATTATTAATTTTACAATTAATAACAAATAAAGTTGATATTATGAGTCAATGCCATAAAGAAGGTGTATGTCTATGTGATCGAGAATGAAGGAAAACTCAGGAAAAGAAAATATACTAACATTAAATTGTATATATTATTTAATATTTTGAATAGATGTATAATTTTTTGAATAGGTCTAAATTAATGAGAGCTGGTAGTGAACAATGAAATTCTAATTAAGAAAAACTGATATATTGTAATTCAAATTAATATTCCAAATTTGTATTCCTTTAATTATTATAGAGAAAACATAACTATAATTAACTGAGAGTAATTGATAAATTCTAATCAAATGGTCAACATGGGAGAGGATAAATCAGATTTCATTTCTATTGTATCCCTCATTCATGCATTGATATAATGAGGCCAGATTAACTACGATCATGTTTTTCTCTATCATTGTGTGTTATAATGAAGATTGATTTTTGAATAATTAATTCTTTTAATGAATTTAATGCTAGTGATTTTTCATTATTCCAATATAATGATTACAAATAACTATATAACATGTATTAATTAGTTTAAAATACTCATATGGAATTCATATATTTAAAAATAATTACATCTCAATATTTCTCTCTATAAATTTTATATTAATATCATCCATGAAAAAACCATATCAAGGATATATACTGAAAAAAAAAGAATTCAAAAGTTTAATAAAATGATGAATTTTTTTTCTTTAATGGATATCATAATCCTCCTCTAACTTATATCACATATCACTATCCCTATGGTTTTAAGTATCCAATGTCTCAACTCCTGATTGTGACCCTATATTTATTAATCAATATTTTTTACCCCCACACTCCCATTTATTAGTATTAGATAATATCATTACCAAATAGAAAAATCTAATACATAAAAAAAATTTCATCAACTCAACCTGTGACTCCTAATCAATTGTATTTAATTCTTCCCCCACAACTACTACATAATGTGTGAGGAATTGATAAAAAATTTCCTTTTCATGACTATATAAATACTGCCCCTCAAATATCAATAGACCCATGTTCATTCAATTATATTTATAAAATTTATGATTATATATATGTTCTCTAGATTTATGTATTTGAAATTAACATAAAATAAATTATATATTTATATATACTCAATATTATTATTCATAACAATGGCCACAAATTTTTATTTTAATGTTCATTTGATAATTAAGGAATCATTATGGAACTTAGTCAACATTTTGGATCCATTAAAAACATTCATCCTATCTAAAATACCCTAATGTAGCCCTAGGGATCTACCTTTATGTGTGTAAATTTTTACCTAAAACTAGGTTTGGAATTTAGGTACTTTGTCTTGCTTGAGTCTAGAAAACAATGCAATACATATCAACTAGAAACTATGGGTATCTCTATGCCTTTAGTCTGCATCCATTACCTATCCCACTCTATACATATACCTACATAAATGACCACATCTTGTATCGAGAAGATTATCATCTTATAATAACAATAAATAACTTTTCATTTTTATCTCAAATAATTATAGGTGAAAAAAATAAATTATTGGGTACCCCACATATGGATTTCATTAGAATTTGATGAAGTAACATAATAAAAACATCAATCTGTATATAACCTAACAACATATATGCAATCCATTCCACTCATGTATCTGAAATAATTAATAACATGTATTCCCTCATAAATAATATTTTGACCTTCATGTATATTATTATATCCAAATTTATGTCTTATTCGAATTCAATTGAGTTATCGAATCCTTATTCATGGAAATAGTCAAATATTATTCAATATAAACAACATTTTTCATGAATATCTTGAAAAAATACTTATATATCGTTATTAGTTTACTTAATAAAACAATGATGCAACATGAATATCAATTCGTCTTTTTAGTCAGATCTGTATCTCCACCCATTAACTTTGGTGAATCCTCTATTTTAAACATGTTCATGGAATGGGTGACCTCTACATTTTGATTCACAATTCATTAATTTTTAAAAAAAATTCTTATATCTAAAACGAACAAAGAAAAAATTCTTTAAAAAAACAACCATCATTAAATAACAGATATCACACAATTCAATCACAGCTCAAAAGTATAAGTCATCATCCCCATAATAAATATCTATTATATTAATTGACATTAAGTCATTATTCTCTTAGATTGGTTAGAGATAACCTGATTACCAATTTAATATATTTGGGATTCAAAGAAATCTATTCATCTACAAATCAGATGGATTAATTTCTCTATGAATTATTGTAGTGTTATATATGATCTAGTATTTGTTCTTCTTATAGATTCATAATTTAAATCATAGTTTGAAGAGATTCACGAAAGGTATCCTGAAAATTCCTAATATCATTATCTTAGGCATTACCATTATATCATCTAAACTTGTGTGGTAGCTATAATAACTTTATATGTAACTTTATTTCTATTCATATTGTATACAGAATAAAAAAATATATGATGAGAGTTAGGAGAAGTTGACTAAAACACATGGGGTCTATTGTGTTATTTGAATAATATTTTACAACAATCTGGAAGGTTGAGATTTACTTATGAATTCTTTTACTTATGTTATCTTAGACACATTAAATGGATACACAATCCATTGTATTTGTGATTATGTATGTTATGTTCCCTAGTTGATAGAAATTTTAACATGTGGTTAGTGTTTTTCTCGGTAGAATGAAATTACTTTTCAGTTATGTTCTCCCTATGATAGATTGTGAGAATAGTGAGTGAATTGACCAAAAAACAAATTTTTTCCACTCAGTACAAATGTTATAGATTGATGAAAGAGAGAAAAAATAATCAAATAAAAATTTCTAAATTTCGAATATAGAGATATCATAAAATAAAAATAATTTCGTTAAGTAAAAATTACATATAGCGAATTAAGAGTTTATTGAAACAATAATATATATTAATAAATGATTATATATTCGAAAAATTAATACACAAAAATCAAATTTACTTAACTATTTTTTCAAAGGGTTTTTAAATTTATATAATAAAAAATAGTTCTTCCTGAGTATATAAAAATTTATATTAATCACTTTAAAAAGGTATGTATTAAAAGCATTAACATTGAATGAAATATATCATGATTGAAAAATTTGACATCATATTTATCAAAATTCATTAATCCCTCAATTAACGTTTTATTTCAGAATTAAATGCCCATTTAGATTTCAATAAAGATGTTGAATTGTTTCAAAAAAGGAAACATCTATTTTAATTCCTAAATTTTATAACCCATATATTACAATAAGGATGACAAATAAACATGATACACCATTATTAATGAAAAAATAATAGTGACTACAGTTAAGAACATTTTTAAATTGAATAACCCCATGTTCCACCACAACATCAACATTCATAGCTTATAGAGTCCCTTTTCCAACTCTTCACTAATGTCATTTATACCTCTTTATATATACAATATAGTAAAATCCCTTCTAATAACCTTTATGGTGTCTTGTTTTTCACTTCCCATTTTTGGTTTTCCTATATCACATCTTTCTATCAACTATAATAAAAATTTCTAATGAATAGTATAATAAAATTTATGGAGAGGTATACCTTAACTCATAAAATTCATACAACCCATTTAGATATGATTTAATATAGCCATGTATAATTGAGAAAGACAATAATAATATTATAGAAATATAGAAATTCGTAGATCCCCAATATAGATTTATACAATATAAAAAATAAAAAAAAAATATCCCATAAAAATCCCAATCAAATAGCCTCACATAACATATGAATGATTAAAAAATTTTATCATCTATGACAAGATATACTCTATGAAAAATATATTGTGGGTAATTATGAAAATTCACTATTTTTATGAAAAATTTATATTTCCTCATGTCCTTTTATTGTGATACTGCAATTGAACATGATGAAAATTTCCCTTAACCTATATATATCAAGCCATTAAACCAATTTATAAATGATTAAATATTTTCTTGACATTAATTATTTTATTAACATAATAATTAATCAATTCCATGAATCTCACAAAAAACACTATAATGGTAAAAATAATTTTATTTATTATAATATTATTGTTATCGTTACATAGTACACTGTGTTATTGAGATAAAATATTGCAAAAACATCATCTAAAACATTTTTTATAAAAATTTATTCATTTAACCATCATGCATGAATAGTTTCAAACACTAACAATTCTATCCGCACAAAAACTCAAAACTAAAATAATACATGTCCTAACTTATATTTGAATTAACTAAAATTGTATCATAACCACTCTTAAACAATTACTTGTCTCATAGTGAGATAATAAACAATCATACATTGGTAATATCATATTATTTAAGTCACTAAACAATGAATTCCATGTATGCCTAGTCTCTTTGTCTTCTCTTGAATGCATAACATTAAAAACTTATTGATCGTAACATTATTAAATATAATAGTATGTTATCATAATGAGTTTAAGTAAAAACAAATAAAATATCCTAAATTAAATGACATATATAAATAATTTCTATCCACGTAATAAGATATTTTCCTCATATAAAATCCCAACGCATGAATAACATATATAATAATCATAAACAAGAAGGTAATAATTCATAAATAAAAACTCATAAAATTACACACTATAATCATCATATTTTCTGCAATTCAATTATTCATATGTTTTAGTTACCATTTATAAATTATAGGGTCCCTTAAATATCATTTAGGTTTCAATTTACTAGTTAATATAATATTATATCAACATAATCAATGAATTACCCACTTATTCCCACATCAATCAATTTCCTAAAAACACACAAACTATCATAAATTTTTTTTAAATCATTCACCACAATTGGGAATCCATATAAGATGGAAAGGGTTTATACAATGATTATATAACCCATAAATTATTATTATATGAGGATTAAACCAAAAATAATTGTATCTCAGTATACTTTAATTGAAGGAATTATCCTTTTTTAAAATAAAACATCATCACACCAAGAATAAATTTATTTCATTCTATTCCATATTTCATAAATATATAATATAAAATTAATATCATATTATATATTGAAAAAATATATATCAAATAATAACCAAAATTTATATCATATAATTATATTTCTCATTATATGTAATGCAACACAGTACATTCTATAAAAAGTAACTATGGACCTAATCTTTGGTCCAAATTCACCAAAACAAAATCTGTAAAGAAAATATAAAAGATGTAAATTATATATAGTATAATGATGGGAATATAAATATTCATATTTTTTTTCTTTGGATATATCATGTGACTATGTAAATGATAAAAACTAATGAACCCATGTTTGGGAAATTTTTAAAAAATAAATAATCTCATTCCTAATCAAACTATATAAACATTTTAATATCAAATCCCATTTTCACAACCAATTTATAATAAAAATACATTTACATCACATGAAAATATATAATTACTATCATATCATCATTTAAATTATATCAACATCAAAAAACATATTTAAATACTGTATTTATCTACCTACTTGGAGAATTTTTTATATTTCATATATTGTAAATACACACATAGGGGAAACTTTAAAATTTCCATAATCCTCATATGAATAAAAGATTACATTCTAAAAGTAGGTACTTCACTATTATACCATCACATAGTGATCCATAGATAAATACCATTCAAAAATATCTCCATATTAGTTTCCACATATAGGTACATCACAATGTATATCAATAGTTTTGGTCACTTTTCAATTTAAGGGACTATATTTTTTAAATGGGTGTTTACCCTCTTAGAATATACCAAACAATAAAAAAATTTAGTTGGAAATATATACACTCATATGGAAGCCCATAGTGTGACCTATTATACACCATTTGGGATTTTCCCATCTTCAATGTATCATTTTAGTACCACACACAACATTTCCAAAACATTAATAAATATAATCAATTTCACCACCTCATGTATCTCCAATATAATTTTCATTATCATCATCAATTACCAAATAAAAAAAAATTATCATCAAAAATGTATTCAAATACAGAATTTTAATATATTTAACAATTTTCTCCATAAAATTATCAAATTTGTTTGTAAGTATAATTATACGAGGTAAATATTTCTATCACCTACAGACTTATATTAGAATCAAAATAATATTTAATAAATAATTTCATAGAGTTTTAATATTTTAATGCTCATAGGATCCAAACATCTTGACCAATAAGAGTAATTTAAATCATCAATAACATTCCTTATAACCTAGGAAAATAACTATCCTATAATTTAGTCCTTATTCATACATAGTATAAAATTAATTCTATTATGCCTTACCCACCACCACCAAATTCCATGTTAACACCTATATCGATTCATAAAAGAATTTATTAACTAGAGGCTAAACCAAATACTTATTAAACTATAAATCATCTAGATTCCCATGAAATTTCCCATAATTATGTTTCATGAAGACACATGATTCAGTGATTTTATTTAGTATGACATAACCACAATACAAGCTTTCAAGGCCCCTATGAGGTCCATATCAAAATCATTTAACTTAATACATAATGTCCTTCAACTCTATTACATGGGAAAACCCCATAAAATTGTGGAATAAACACAATGTAAATAACTACCACATAACTTCACTAAATATATATTGATGAAATTGAATTATCCAATATGTAACTTGATCCTTGTGTGGATTTTTTTATTTATAGAAAATATTAAAATGTAATACCTCTCAATATATAAACCAAATTTTTGAAATATCTCAAAATCCCAATATGAAAAATCAATATGATGAATTTATAAATATTTAAATGTTATTCATAAATTTAATTAAGAAAAAATTTATCTTAAACTACTGATAATCAACTATTTAACTCATTAATCACTAAAATTAATCCACACCATATTCAATTAAATAACTACACATGATTGTACCCACATTATGTTTTTTTATAGATATCTTATATGATGATAATTCCATCATTAATTTCCATTAACGATTTTTTAAATAGACATTAATTAAAAAAAATTAATGACCCAAATTTTAATAATTTATTTACAACATTTAGAAATTTTGCTAAATATCAACAAATTCATAAAATATTTCATTTGAACTATACACAGAGCATAAAAAATTAATTATTATTAATTTCATCAATCAATGTTTCAGTTATATTTTTCAATGAATTTTTTTTCATTCATATATAAAATACCCAAATATAATATAATCTTATTTTTGTAAGACTTATCTATTCATAAATGAAATTAAAAATCATGTAACATTTTTATTGGTTATTAATGAAGATAAAAATATTATGTTACTATATCATTTTTATGAGTACCATTAATAACAAATAAAATATTTATTTTTTAAATTTAAAATTTTCATATATCTATTTTCTCTCATAAAATAGTAACACCAGCAGTCTCCCTCATGATAAGATAGAGAAAAGGTAGAGAATATTGGATAAATTTTTTCTAGTGGAGAAATTTTTTTTATATAAGTTAAATATAATAACTCCACATTAATTAAGTTATTATTAGTGTTATATTGTGTTCCTCATATGTTTATAGTTCCCCCTAACATTCATATAATATTCTTAAAACCACACATTTATTTTCAAGCTATTTATTAAAATAGAAGTATAAAATTAAACATGTTTCTATCATTAACATTACTAGTCATTTGTGTTACATATAACATCCGAAAATTATAGCTTTTGTATATAATATATATTTTCATTTTAAAATGTATTGTATAAATAAATAATTATATTTAATATTTTATGACATTAAAATAATATGAAATTTGATCCCCCATATAGAATAACAAGAATTCCATTGAACGGTAAACATCACATCTAGAATAAAATAATAGGATTTAAAAATTATTCAATAAAAAAAGTATCATTATTCTTATTTTTTTATTAAAATATGAGGAATCCCCAAATAAATATAATTATGGTTTCATACTTTAATTTGTTATGTTTTTTCAAATTTCAACACTTTATATTATTTATTAGACATGTTGTTTTTTCACACTCCCTTATTTTCAAAAGGAAAATATGTTAAATTAGAGTCAGGGGTATAAATGAAATGTATTAATATAGTATGTGATATTATTGTAAATATCACTGAAAATATTGCATATGTCATGAATATTTAAAACACTAGAATTTATGTTATCATTTTTTTTTGACTGAATGACTCCAATGGTTGTTAATTTTGATAATAACTTGAGGAATGAGTCATTTACAAATATAATGGTCACTAACATTATAATTATTAAAGAGGAGTGTTTATAAGATATTTTATTTAGAAATAATATTTTTATATTATGTTTTATTTAAATTTTTGATGATGTGTTACCAGTATATAATAGGTGGAGGGAATAGAAATATATAATTACCTTATTTTTATATGTTTCTTATGTATTTTCATTAAATTATTCAATTGTAACTATAATGAGTAATGTTGAGTTCTTTAACTACATGATTCAAGGGACATTAATAGTATCAATTCCTTTATATCAAATAATTAAATAATTTTTTTTATGTTTAACTTCCATCATCAAGAAAAACTGATGTTCAAATTTAACAAACTATGTATAACATACTAGGGATACACTAATTCGTCATGAATGGGATTGATAGTTTATGATTTATTATAATTACGTAAAACTGAAACCAAATATAAATTAAAATTATGTATTACATACAATGGATACATGATTATTTTGACAAACTAATGGGTTTCATATCATATTTAATGATTTATTTGAACTATTATTATAATTAGATTAGTGTTTGATCTTTTGATATTGTGAATTCTACCTTGAAAATAATTTATGGGACGTATAATTTCGATGTTATTATTTTTGTAGTGATGAACATGTCATTAGTATTTAGGGATAAAAATAATTTTATATTTTATCATTACATATATTATTTTTGGGCTTTATTAACCTGTGGTGTCATAATATGATCATAATATCCAAGGTTATATAAGTGATAATGGGAATTTATTTATTTTTATATTAAATTTAGTTTAATGAAATTCATTTTAAGAGTTTTTTTATTATATATGTCATATTTCTGGGATATAATCTATTTAATGTGGGTATCAATGTGGATATTGAATATTTTTTGGCTATAACATCATCATAATTCTCCAATAATGAGGTAGAGGTAAAAATATTTCATATAAACCCCATTTACATGAAATGATTCATCTATCATTTCTTCTAGAAATATTCCTCAATGAATACCCTATCTTAGACGTGAATATGGAGTCAATGTGATTACTAATGGGTTACAACATTTGAATAAATAAAGGTAAAATATAGGTAAAATTATTGACATATAAAAGATGGAAAATAAATAAGGATTATCTTTTGATCCTAATTATATAATTTTTTAATGATTCATGATTTAATTTAGCAGAATAAGGTTCTCAATATTTCAGTTAACATGTAATGAAGTAAAAAATTTAAATCATTTTTTGGATTGCTGGTTTTTGTGAAAATTTATTATAATCAATATATTTTTTCAAATAATATATAGTTTATAAAAACATAATATATTGAGTTAAATTGTTTTATGAGATAACAAACTGTTACATGGGGATAATTACTAAGTTACAATTTTTATTTTTTTCAAGACAATAAATGAATTATTTTTTAGTATCATGCATTCTAAGAGTTGATGGAAACATGATAATATTTGTGTATTTTATCATACTCATATCATTTTCTAACTTATGAAAATTGAAATATTACCTTGTAAATATGTTGTATTAATTAAAAATAATCATTAAATTAGATAGAGAAAAAGATCAATGACTAAGGATATATAATTCATTTTATGTGTAATGTTGTTGGAAAAAATTCGGATGACTGGGATCATAACAATGTTGAATTTATATATATTTATTTTAGAGTATTTTTACCAATAGTTCTGTTATTAAATTTTTTAAATGAGATTTAGAGATATTATTTCAATTGATTTTTATTTTTGTAAAAAAAATTAAAAAATTCGATAATACTTTTGTTAGATAATTACAAAGATATATATAACAATTTTCTATCACAGTTCTTAAATTTTAACCAATTAAATTATTTAATATTAATGGGGAACTACTATTGAAATTTTATTCCAACAACCTATTTCAATATTTAATGGGGTATTATATAAATTTTTATATGATTATCATGGTATTATACAGTAATATAATTTGTATTACTTTACATAAATTAGTTTATAGTTATTTCAATATTCATAACCATTATGGAGACTTGTTATGTTTAGGATCTAGAAATTTATTGTGTTTTCGAAATGGTCAAATGTAATTATTTTCATGTCATTATTGTAATTTATCATAACATTATATTCCCATAAAATTTTTTAAGTTGACATATAATTCATTTGGTATTTTAGGTGAATATGATTTTAACATATAATATAGAAACCGATAAACCATATATGTACATTATTGTGATTGAAACACACAAATATATTATATTATATTTCTCTTTAATTTTTTTTCATTGATACCATGCATCACATGAGATATCATGTTATAATAAACCTTGATATTATATTAATTGATTATTAAATACCTATTTACTAGTTTTTGTGATAGTGGGTATGAATATGATTAACTAAAATGTGAAAATATTTTCATTACACATATATCAAAAATTTTGTGGTAATAATTGTAACAAAAGAATAATTGGAAAATAAAGTTCTTGTTTTTAATATTGATACTATTATTATTTGTGAAAAATTATTTTATTATAATAATATAAATTATTTAATATTCGTGAATTATTTTTATGAAATTTGTATATTATAGATTCAATTAATATTATTACAATGAATTCAATATTTTTAATTTTTAATGGATAATAATAAATTTAATTTGACGCATGGAACTGTACTTTTCTAAAAGTGGATTTCATCTACATTTTAGAAATTATTTTGAATTAAATTTTTAACACTTTTAAAGATTTAATTTATTAAAATGGATTACGTAATTTTAATTAATATTAATAAATTTGGTATATAATTCCCTTGTATTTTGAGATATTATAAATTGATATTGTATTAAAATCGACCACCTTTGTAAAAGGTAAAGTAAATTAATCAGGTATCAAATTAATGATAAATCCATAATGTTTCATTTAATTATTAATAGATGAATGATATTTATTCATTATCTCTATAGGATTGAAATTAAATTGTTTATAGGAAATTTTATCATTGAAATGGACTATATAATATTTTAATGATTGAAAAATAATTATCATGACTCTCTTACTTTTTGAAATTTCTTAGGTGAACATATAGAGAAAAAAAATTTGCGTGATTAAATAAAATAATTTATTTTTTGAATAATGAATTGATATTAATTATTGGAAATTATTTATGATTTTTTGTAAATATAGTATTACCATAAATGCTTATGCACAATGTATATAATATTTCTTCAATTAGTGAAAAAATAAAATATAGTAATTTTTTTAAATTGATATAATATAAATAATTTATAGTGTTACATGAATTTGACAGATTATTATGACATATGATGGTTGTTTTAAAATATTTTATTATATTTACAACATTTTATTGATTTCATTTTTGTCAAATTAGTTGAATTTTTCCTAAATTTACTATAATGACATACTAGAAAAATAATATTATATTCAATTACATATAATACATTTACATTTCAAAAGGGTAATAATGGATAATATATTTTATAGATGTTCTACCATTTTTCATTTTTGGACATTAGTTACCTAATATGTAAAATTATAACCCTTTATGAGAGAAAATGTTTTTATTGTGGTAAATTTTATAATGGGTTAAATATGAAGTAAAACACAAGGATTTGATTTAAAACACCACAAAAACCTAAAAAATATTGATTGATTTGATTGAAACATAATTATATGAAATGTTCTAAAATATATTTATTTGTAATCATTTTTCTAGGGAATAACCTTTTAGTATTATTTTTTCCAAATTCCTTGTGTGTATCCTCCAACACTTATAAAAGGGACCACCTCTTTTCTCATCATTACACCACATTGCACCATCTATATCGACCATACCCCGAATATTTCTAAAATAATATTTCTTTGTAACATTATATAGGTTTATTTATACCATATATACTCACTATAATGTCTTTGGTTATAGATCAAATTGAGTTCTTCTAAAGAAGAGGTAATCACCCTAACTGATCAAATTAATTTTAATCTTTATTTTACCACCTCTAAATAAAATTTATTAAATAGATATTGGTAATATATATTTTAAATATACTGAAATTTTTTCATGATTATGAATGAACCATTTTACAACCTATTTCCTATAAAATGATATGTGAATTTGTAGCTCATGTATACATACAGGCTATTGTCTCAATATAGTGATAAAATAATTTTTTCACCACCAAATTTTTTGGATATGATTTATGATGGTTTAAATAGTTATATATTATATCCGAAAAATTATCCTAATTATTTAATGGTAATATCATATCTATTTGATTACCTTCCAAAATTTTGGGAAATGATAATGTTTCTCGTGCAGAGGTATGGACTACCACCACCCTGAAACTATGTGATTCGTTATTAATTTATATTTTAATTGGATGGTAATAAGGATGGATATGATTAATATATATGAATTATATGATATAATAATTATTCTAGAAAGGTGAATAATTATATTTCATTATTTAATTCCATTTATCTATAATTGAAAACCTTGTTCATGCATATGTAGTACATAACATCTCTATTAATGGTTTAATTAATTTTTCTGTATATACCTTTTTGGAATTACAAAAAATATGTATATAATGAATAAATTTGATATTTATATCAATTTTATATTTCTATATATTATTAAACCTTGATAGATTTATTATTACTACAACTACCAAACCAAAACATACATGAAAAACAAAGAAGTTATTACCCAAATCAATAACATTAACATATAATTCCTAATCAATTGGTGATAAAAGATTATAAGTATATAAAATAAGGTATTACATATAATCATGGTTCTGAAATATAATCATCATAAGTTTATATTTATTATAATGGATTTTAGACACATACGAGGTAATTTGAACCTGAGGTATAGGTTTATTTGTCAAAATCATCATTATTCATGGTAGATTATGTTTATGTATCTAATTGGTAAATTAATTTATATTTAAAAATTGATCAAAATATGTTTTATACTCAAATATTTAGTTCTATAAATAAAATTATATCTATTCAATTATAATCTATTTACGTACTAAGGAAACAAAAAGTATGTTTTTCAGTAAAATCAACTTTATTTCTCTCTTATGTAGAAAACCCATTTTCTTCTTTATTCATGTCTTATATAAAATTTAGAAATTATTTTACTATTATAAAATGACATGGAATATATTTATAGTCATTTTAAAAATTTTAGAAAATATTTTAATGTTTATCTTAATATTTTTTTTGAATGAAATGTTTTTAATCATTTTACTAATGGTTGAATTTAATATTTATTGAGATTATATGGAATGAAAAAAAATTCACAGCATAAGGAATGTAATCTTATTTCCAGAAAACAATAATTTTTTACAAAGTTATTTGAATAGAAATTGTTTTCATTAATATTTGGAAAATGTTTCTGGTTTCAAATTAAAAAAATTATTTTTAAAGACAATGTCTTGTGATCTTTATAATGTATTTTCATTTATCTAAACACCTTTTTTAAAAAATTTATTGATTGATAAACACCATTGAGATCACACAAATTATTCAAATGGATGTGTTGTGATCATTATAGATGGTGATGTACTATTTGTTTTATCATTCTCCATATTACTCTTGAGGGTTTATTATTATGTTTATTTATTGGGAAAAGTATTAACACTCTATATGGTTGTTTTTCAATTGAAACTAATTTTTTTATTATGTTTCACCAATTTTTTAGTAGTAATTTTGAAGACATATATTATAATGTGTAGGGACTGAAATTACATATCCCTTTGATGAATTGGTAGGTCTTATGAGACAAACTAGATTTGGTTTCAGCAGAGGTCTTTACCATTCACTTTTTCTATCCCTATATGATGCCTTGATGGAATATTTAATTACTCTTCCCATGAGGCCTCAATGATAAGTTTGATATGTTAAAAATTATGTATTCTATTATTAAGAAACATGTTGTTGATTTTTTTGATCATTTGATTAATTTTAATATCCTTTTAATAGTTCATAACTCTTCGTAGTGACTATATGGATCTATATGATTATAATTTATTTCTTACTATACTATTCATGCATTATTTAGTTACCATTGATTGCATTCCCATATAGAGAATATGAGATTAAGACATTCTTATTTTCTCTTCCCTAGGATACCATGATGTATTATATAATTTATATAAATATATATGATAAAATAGATAATATTTTTCTCAATGATAACACTATAATGTATTTTATGTTTTCAAAAGTAAAATAAAATTCATTCATTTTTCAATTTCTCTAAGTGTACTAAATTTTTTGTTCCTATTTAATGCTATCAATTTTACATGCTTCCAATTTAATACAGTAACCTCCTACTCCAGGATAATTGAGAATAGTGATTTATAGATGATAATATATAATGTTTAGTAGAAAACATGAGAACTAGATTTAAGAAAACATTATTTAGAAAACATAAACTATGAAAGAATTTAAGGATATAATTATGTATAATATAAAGAACTAATGTTTTCTAAAGGTAATAATTATATGTATTTCCAATAAGTTTATTCATTTCTCAATTTTACATGTGGATGTGGCCCTGAAATAGTCCTATATAGAGGTAATAACTCTATAATGGGTGAATAAAAAATTCACATAATAATCAACTGGGTCACAATGACAGGAATTACTACACACCTATTTTGAAACTCTGGGGGATATTAAAAAACTATTTAACATTTTAGTTAAAGGATATTATGAAGGAATTGAATATATTTTTTATCTGAAATATTTCCTAATGAAACCAATTTAGTTATTCTGATATCATTATCTATAAAATACCCATTTTATGGTATGTGTTTCAATGACATAGAAATTATACATTATAATTCATAATTATATGATATAATATATTTTATTCTATTGTAAATAAATTAATCCTATTATAATAAATATAATCCATATCAATGAAAATAATCTATGTATGGATTTTCCTTTCCGTAAAAATAAAAATTTGGTGTAGTGTATGGAGATGAAAAAATAATTAAAATATAGGGATTGATTACTAAGGTTTTGAGTATTAAAAATTACTATATGGAGTATCATACTAATCATTTGAATGGTTTAAATTTCTTGTAAGATTTTTGGAATCATAAACCTCGTTCATTCAATGGGACTAATAATCCTTATGTAGTTGAGGAATGGATATGTTATTTGTATAAGATATTTATATCTTATAGATTTTATGAATGGGATAAGTTTTTAATATAATTTTTTCTTCCTGTATAAGATTAAAATAAATAGCGTTCATTGATTAAAAACAATAATAATGTGGTGGAAATATTAAGAATTGAATGAAAGGATTTTTTGAAATATTCATTGAAAAATATTTTCCCCTTAATTAATTAGTAGATATGGGGAAAAAATTCTTATGTCTAATATATATGTAAGATAAATATGATTATTTGTATTCATATGAAATTAAAATTCTATAAATGCATGTTATGGAATATGTACACAATCCACAGAGAAGAATTAACCATTTCTTATATGGACACAAGGAAATCCTTAAAAGGGAACTAAAATCCTAATAACTCCAATCGTATGAGGATATAGTATAATATTCTATCAAGATAGTGAAATAATTCTATAAGTATTGAAAATTATTTGGAATGAAATAGAAGATAAAAATTTAGATAAAGGTAATAAGGGAATGGTGAATTTTCTAACAAACAATACGTTGGAAAATAAATATCGTGGTATATGCCTAAAATGAAACGGAGTTTTATTTATATGTATAGAAATGGTCATTATACTCATGAATGAAGGGATAAAGATGAATCAATAAATGAAAAATAATTTTACTATGATGACATGGTACAATATTCTAACTAATTCTCTAATATCAAGGAACCCTACCAAAATATAAGCCACAAATGAAGTATACACATATGAAATTATTATAGTCTAGGTGGATTTTCATAGAGAATAGGTTAAAGGTACTTGTATTGTAAACTTTAGGAATATAAATGATTTAATTGAAACTGATTATAACCAAACATTTATCTCTGATTAATTTTTGAAGGGTTTCCCATCGCCACCTCAACAATAAGATTTCGAGTTGGCAGAGAAGACTCTTAATGGTTGGACAACCACGTCACAAGTGTATAATTGCTATCTGATATATGATTTAATTGAATATTATACCAATAAATTATGTTATACATCCCCTAGTTAAATTTGATGAAATTTTCGTTGGGGATTGGATATCTTAGAATATAGACTATATCAATTATATTATAAAGAAATATACAATTGACATTTAAAATCATCCTTATATTGTATATTATTGTGAGGATATACATGAACTCCCAATTGAAATTATTTAAATTATATGGTTTTTAAACCAATTAGTGTGGGATATTTAACTTAAATGGTTGAATAGAATAAAAATATAGAATATGTGCTTATTTTTTTGACAATATACTGATATATTTCATGAAACAATGCATATTCCCTACTGTAATTATGTTGTTGAGTTATAAATAGTTTTTGTACATGGATATACTTATATTTCAAATACCCTATAAATATTTTTATTCATTAATTTGCAGTAATTAAATTAAAAACACCATGAAAATCTAAAAAGGTTCTCCTTTTGACCAAGTGCTTCATCGTTGGTAGCAATAATTCGTTTTTCTATGAAAAAAGATGGTGAAATTTTTCTTTTCATTTTTTTTGGGAACATAATCAGATCTCTATTAAGAAAAATTATTATCTACCCCATTTTTTCAAATTTAGGGGGCTCTTTATTTAACCATTATTGATTGTTGATAAATATATGATCGTTTTTGGATAATGATAGAGGATATACCCATGATAGAATTCTATAAAAGTTCTCATCATTATTAATTTAAAGTAATTCTCTTTGGTATAAACAATTATCCATATATAATTATGGTTTTAATTAATAGATAATAAATATATTACCAAGATAAGATTTTGGTATTATTTGAGAAAAATATCCTTATATATTCTGAGAGAAAGAAAGATAATCAGAACCCTTTTCTGATTGTGTTAAACTACTCGATGAAGAGAAATTTCTATACTAAATTAAGAAAGACTAAATTTTGGATTCATAATTATTCTTTATAATGACATATAAGCTCATGTAAGATTATATTAGTGGATCCTTAAAAGGAAAAAATTATTTATCAATGGATGATACTAACTATGCTGGCTAGGATTTGTCATTTTCTCAGTTTGGATGGTTATAACTAAGTCATTGGAAAGCAATTTTCACCCTTTTCAAACAAACTCACCTTGTTAACTAGGAAAGGGGAAATGTTCCTTTAGATACATGAATTTGAGTAAAATTTTAAGTAACTAAAGATAAGGTTACTTAAAACACATATTACTACTCTAATTTGTAGTGGAGAATAGTTTTTAATTGGTAATGATGTAACAATGAAGTGATTGGTATGCATATTCAAGTGGAATAAAATAGTGATAGCTTATACCTCACCCCAACTAAAGGTATATGAGAAAAAAATACCCTACTCTAGATTGGGAATTAGCTATAGTAATTTCTTCATTAAAGATATATATATATTATCATTATGGGGAATGGTGTGACATATTTAGAGATCATGGAATTTTATATTATATTATCAAATAAAAATTGTTTAATATGCCCCAGAGAAGATCGTTGGAGATGATTAATGATTATGAATTGTCAAAACATTCTTACCTGGAGATGGAGAACAAGGTGTAAGATGCTATATTTCTATTTTATCTATTTTTAATTTCACACAAGATTAAATATAAACACATTATAAAAGGATAGAGCTATAAATATAGATTTATGGGGAGAGATTGTATATTTTTCAAATAAGTGTTCAACCAGATATAAATGTGCTAACTAAAGAATTATCAATGGAATATATAGAGTTATAGAATAAGGTTATAAATCAACCTATATCTAACCTTGATTAGTAAGGAATGTTATTTTTAAGGAACCCTATACATGTCCCATCCAAAAAATATTTAAAGAATGTGAAATTGGATAAATCAAATAGTTCATAAATCTATATTTATATTAAAAGTACAAAGATGTTTACAAATATAAAATTTTATTTCTAGTTGGACAACAGGAAGGGAGATATGGAAGAATAGTTTTCTCTATTAATGGTATATCAGATAGTTAAGGATGAGAGATAGTATTCCAAGGGTAGGATACCATCAATTCACATACAAAAATGGAAATGGAGAAACATCACCAATGATTTCATTGTGAGACTCCTCCAAACATATTAGGGGGAAAATGATATATGGGGTGTAATCGATCACCTTATGAAATCATCGCACATTATTCCATTATAGAATAGTTCAGATCATCTTTATATAATTTAAATATTTTATGTGTTATGATTTCATGTGTAATGGCCCAGGTTGTTGGAGGTCGAATACTTAGTAAAAATCTGATTCTTTAGGTGTTCTGGGTGGTCTAGGAGGCCATCCAAACTTCTTGCTGAAGTTTGACCCACGGTAGGCCTACCAGTAGCCTTAGCCTACTGGTAGCAGACCTACCGGTAGCTCGCTCTACCGGTACCCGCAGCCTACCGGTATCTCAGCCTACTGGTAGCTCGGTCTACCAGTGGCTGGCAGCCACCAGTGGCTCTCGACTAGCGGTGGCTGCACTTTATAGTTAGCTCGGCTACCGGTAGTTTTCATCCACTGGTAACACTTGACTACCAGTGGCTGCACCTTACCGGTATCTCAGCTACCGGTGGCTGTCAGCCACTGGTAGCTGTCGACTACCGGATCCTGCACCTTATCAGTAGTTCGGCTACCGGTATCTGTTAGCCACCGGTAGCTCTTTCCTAACCCCATAGGTTTTCCAATAGCGCTCCTTTTTACACAAATCGAGTTTTAAACCCTCTTTTGACCCCTTTAAGCCTGTTTTAAGGCCCATTAACACCAATTAATAGGGTTTGATTAAGTAAGATACCCTGGTGTGCATCAGTTTAAACTGAACCTAAATGTGAGGACCTCTTTAATGACGTGTGGGGCCACGTGGTCAACCCACGACCCCCACTCCTTACGCAGTTTCACGGTCTTATCTCAATCATCGCCGACCCTTATAAAATAAAGGGTTCTCTGGGTTTCTTCTTTTCTCAATCAGCCTCCCATCTTTTCATCTTCTAGTTCCGGAGTTACCGAGGCCCCACACCTACAAATCGAGCATTCTGTTCCTGACAGGTGAAGATAAACTTCAATCATTGATCTATCAAGTAGATAATTTTTCCTTCATCTCTCGTTTTTGTGTATCATGTAGGATGGGCATTATTTTGATTCTGTAGAATTGGATTAACCAAAACCTTAATCAAGATAATGACCATACTTTAATAATGAATGGGGGTCTCTGATCGATGAATATTATCTGTTTTATGATCTTACATGATTAATGAATTCTGAATTTTACGGGCTTACACCTGCTAAAAATCATGGTCGTTTGTGGACTTTCTCTGTGCACTAATGAACCCATAACCCTGGTGATGTTTAAATGGATTGTATTGTTGTTGTAAACCCTTTCCATGTAAAGGAATTTGGTTAATTACGTAAATCTAGCTAAATAAATTTAAAGCACCAGGATCAACCCTTTTATGTGATAACCCCAGTTAAAGTACAGTGGAATTGGAATCATGGAGTGTGTGAAATTGTTTAAATCTTAAAATACCATCATGGGCCTGCATTTCTTTGGAGGTAGTGGATTGATTGTTTTTCATTCACGGCCAATCTCTAGGTGATGTGGGTGGGGATGGGATCCCCTGTTGCTATGCTTCCAGTGGTTGTAAATTTAAGGCCGGGTGGTTACCATGATTATATCACGAATTGGGGCGGAATCCTCTATTGTTGAGGAACCGTTGGCTCCAGGATTTTGGGAACATAACTAAGTATCTTGAGTTTTCCTTTTATTCTAGTACTTTGAGGGATCTCACTTATCCCTTTGTTGTTGTGACTTTACAAGTGAACTGGGTGTGAATGTCTAAGTTGATGTTTGACTGTACTTTTTCCTTTGCATGTGATTATGTTTTCTAGTTTCCCAAGTAGGTGCAGAAAATTATTTAAACATTATTACTGAACATGTAATCGAGGATGGGACAAATGGGTTTTGGTTTGGTGTGAGTTGTGACTTGGACATGGTACTGAATGTGTTCTTTAGGCAGGCTGAAGAAATACCTAAACATTGGGTGAGAGCTTGTTACCTATTCATATACTTCTAGTTTTGTGTTTCATATTCTCACCCCACCCAAGTTGAGCACTAATTGCCGAACACCCCCATTTCATGGGGGAGGGTGTTTTTTCCAACACTTATATTAGTGGCTGGTTATTAGCTCCTTTCTTCCCCTTTCCTGGATAGTCCAATTCTCTTTGGGCAGGCTGTGATGGTATGAAGTCCATTATTCTCCCAAGAATCTTTTTGCAGGGTGGTGCAGTGGTTGGCCTTGGTGTGTTCGGGTAGGTGGTTTCCCAATTGTCTTCGGGATGGGGCCAAGGTGACTTCGGGCATGGCAGTGGATCTTCTAGACCAGGTGTCTTCAGGCGTGGCAGTGGTTGTTCTGGACTAGGTGTTTGTAGGCGTGGTTACGTGAGACAGTTGTGGCCCAGGTGTTTACGGGAGGGTTTTGGAAGTGGGAATACATAAGGGTAAGGCCTAGGTGTGTATGGGCGGGGTGTGGCAGTGGGAATGCGGTGAGAATGGCGGGATTGGTTCGATGTATAGGATGTCCTCAATAACCAGTGGGAAAGTGGCGTTTGGTACCCAAACATCAATGTGATATTATTATATTTTATTTGACTTGCGTTATTTGGGGATTGTACCTTGGTGAAGCTTGGGTGGTTACTTTCCTTGTTAAGTGCTTGGTTATCTCTTTTCTCACGGGGAATTAGTATGCCTCCCCACTTGTGAATGAGAGATTTATATTTTTTCCTACTGAGTATACTTGTATGCTCACCCAACGTATATTAAACTGCTTTCAATTTTCCAGGAGGACTTCGGGGATCACGTGGTACCATACTAACTTGGACCTTTGGGGCAGTTGTGGTTGCTATTTTTCTATCATTTGTATTTCACCTTTGTGATCACTTTGTTCATTGTGGTATTTACTTTTGGAATATGCATATTGAAATTGTTGTTTTGGCTTTTCTTTCACTTCTAGTTTTGGTGTTGTCAGATTTACTATCTTATCTCCCGATCCTATTAAAAAGTGTAATTCCTTCCACTTAGTGAGTGATTATATTCCTTTGGCATTGTTCGCAACTTTGGGACCTATTTAAGGAGGGTTTTATGGGTCATTATCTCACCATCAACTTGAAGACGGATGGGCCTGATAATTTGCTGACACTTCCCTCCTTTTCCTGAAGGCTGGTCGTGACAGAATGGTATCAGAGGTGATGCTTGAGAGATAAGATGGATTTTGGAGTTAGGAACAGTAAGGACTTTATGGTATTCTAGGGAAAAAGTGTTGGGTGACCTTGGTGCATGAATTAGGACAAGAAATACCGGCTAGGACACTGGATTTTAGGGGGCCCCATGATCCAATTCAAGGACTCTGGACCAACCGAACCACCAATTGAGGCCACACTAATTGCAGGGTAGAGACCCTAGGAAATGTATATGAATCATAATGACTTTTGTTCTCATTCTTCATTGGTTTTTGGGGAATTGGAATCAATAAGATGTTTAAGAAATTTTAAGAAAAATATTTTTCACTACTTGGGATTAGACAGTCCTTGTTTACCTTGCAGCTATGGAACCTGGGAGACGACCACGTGTGGTGCGGGAGATCAAGGCCCCAATGACTACCTTGGCCGATTGGTAGAGAGTTGTTCTAGAGTAGGAGGAAAAAAAGTGGATGAAGACACTTCAGGCCTTCTAGTGACAAAACCTCGAGAAGTATGTGGGCAGCACCTCTGATGTGAAGACAGAGAGCTGGTTAGAGAAGATGGGTGTGGGCAGTTGTACACCACAGAGGCAGCAGTTCCGGTAGGACCGGAGGTCGTTTGAGGTACAATCTGTTTGTTTAGTACCCTTGCTTACACCTTGTTTGATACCGGAGCTTCGAACTCCTTTGTTGCACCCATTCTAGCTCGTGCCTTGGGTGTAGATGCCGATAGACTTCAAGTGCTCCTGTTGATAGGCACACTAGTTGGAGGTTAGACCGACTTGTTTTATGTTGGTAGAGGATGAAGACTGATGATAGGGCCACATTAGTTAGTCGGAGATCTACTACTGCTACAAATACGACCATATGATATCATCCTAGGCATCGAATGGTTTTTTCTCTGTGTGCCTTCATCGACTGCTTCTGAGGAAGGGTTGTGTTCTCAGACTTCGGCAGTCATCATGTTAAGTTCACCAGTGGGCGGAACAGTCGGAAGGGTAGCAGGCTAGAGGAACCCCTCCTTTCATTATTAGGTGAGCTGTCAGTAAGGACAGTAGATGATGAAATGGTGGAGGTTCCAGAGATCGTCTGTGAGTTTATTAACGTCTTTACTGAGGAGGTGACGACTCTACCCCCTCGACGGGATAACGAGTTTAGGATAGACTTGTAGCTAGCTGCTCATTCGATCTTGATGGCTCCTTACCGGATGGCACCTTCGGAGCTACGGGAGTTGCAGATTCAGATTGACGATCTGATGAAAAGGGGTTATGTTCGAGCAAGTGCGTCACTGTGGGGTGCCCCCATCTTGTTCGCAAAGAAAGAAATTGGTGGTCTCTGGATGTGCATAGACTACAGGATGTTGAATCAGGTAACGATCAAAAATCTCTACACTCTTTTGAGGATAGACGATCTTTTCGACCAGCTGAAAGGGGCATGGTGGTTCATGAAGATTGACCTGCGGTCTGGGTATCACGAGTTGATAGTGAAAGGGGGTGAAATCCTGAAGACGATGTCCAGATGCAGATATGGACACCTCGAGTTTGCATTTATGCACTTCGGTGTTATGAACTCCATGACATTGTTCATGGGGCATATAAACTCCATCTTTTGGGAGTACCTGGATTGGTTCGTAGTTGTGTTCATTGACGACATCCTGATCTATTCAAGATCAGAGGAAGATCACGCGGAGCACATGAGGACGGTTTGGGAGGTCCTTCGATTGTACTAGATCTATGGGAAGTTTTCAAAATTCATGTTCTGGACGTGATAAGTACACATTCTTTGGCACGTAGTGTCAGAAAAGGGGGTAGCGGTGGACCCATAGAAGGTTGAAGCAGTTGTTTCCTAGGCAGCAACCAAGAATGTGGCAGAGGTTCATAGTTTCCTCGAGATGGCGGGTTACTATCGGAGGTTCGTACCCACATATCCTGAGTTGCAGTCCCTTTGACAGCCTTGACAAAGAAGGATCAGGTTTTTGTGTAGAGTGAGCAGTGCGAGGAAGCCTTCAGCTATCTGAAGGAGAAGCTGGTCAGTGCCCCAGTGCTCATACTACCAGAAGAAGGGGTGGCGTATGAGGTGTTATATGATGCTTCCGGGCAAGGCCTCAGATGTTTTTTAATGCAGCAGCAATGAGTGATCTCTTATGGGTCTAGGCAGCTATTCCCTCACGAGTGTAATTATGCCACCCATGACTTGGAGTTTGCAGACGTCATTTTTCCTCTAAAGTAATAGAAGCATTACCTCATCAGATAATGCTTTGTGGTCTTCACAGATCACAAAATTTTGAGTTATATCTTCTCCCAGTGGGACCTAAACTTGCGATAGTGAAGGGGGTGGAGTTCCTCTAGGATTATAACTTCGAGGTTTACTACACATCAAGGAGAGGAATGTAGTGGCTGATGCCTTGAGCAGAAGATCACAGAAGGATGTGGTCTGAGTGTCGGCAGACACCTAGAATGTAATGGAGGAATTGGTTTCCTTACACCTATATGCGAGGATGGATGGCGGTAGAGGTTCCCTTTATCTGATGGTAGTGTAGTCGTCTCTGTTTCAGCAAGTGGAGGAGTCTCAGTGGGGAGACCCATAGTGAGAAGTGATACGTGACCGAGTTGCTCCAAAAGGATGGATGGAGGATAGTCAAAACCGGATGTTTTTCCACGAGAACTTGATTTTTACAGAGGTGATTCCTGGCAAGGTTCTCAGTGACCTCCACAACTCACCCCGAGTGGTGCACCCAGGAGTTTCAATGATGTACCAGGGTCAGAAGAGATAGTTTTGGTGGATTGGAGTAAAGTGAGAAGTGGCAGATTTTGTGTCCATGTGCCTAGTGTGTCAGTAGGTGAAGGCTGAACACTGTGTTCCAGGTGGCCTGCTGCAGTCTCTAGATGTCCGCGAGTGGAAGTCGGAGGACATCTCGATGGATTTCTCCATGGGACCACCCAAGGTTCAAGGGGGATACAATGCCATCTGGGTAGTAGTGGACCGGTTGACGAAATTGGTTCACTTTCTGGAGAATAAAAAGTCAAGTTCAGTGGATGCTTTGGCTTGAAGGTACATAATTGTGGTGGTGCAGTTGCATGGAGTTTCAAGGTCCATAGTCTCGAATAGTGATGGAAGGTTTACAACATGATTCTGGAGAGGATTACAACATGCTTTTGGCACCTAGCTACGTCTTAGCACTGCTTTCTTTCCCCAGACAGGTGGGTATACAGAGTGCACCATCCAAACCATGGAAGATATGTTGGAGGCATGCGTTCTGGACTCAGGAGGATCATGGGTGCGACACATGCCTCTGGTAGAGTTCGCCTACAATAATAGATATCACTCGACCATTGGTAAGGCCCCATTTGATGCATTGTACGGGAGGCCATGCCGCTCACCTGTGTGTTGGACTGATGGCGGAGCGGCGTCCATCCTTGGCCCGGAGGTGGTGCAGAGCATGAAAGAGATGGTTCTGCTCATATGGGAAAGGATAAAGGTGGCCCAGGATCGATATAAGTTTTATGCTGATAATAGGAGAAGGCCCTTGGAGTTTGCGTTTGGAGACCATGTGTTCTTGAAGGTCTCCCCTCGGCATGGACAAGGTTCGGTAAGGGGACTAATCTTTCTCCCAGGTTCATTGGACCCTTCGAAGTGTTGTGGCAGGTCGGTGAAGTGGTTTTTCAGCTAGAATTACCACCACTGCAACTGAGAATACAAGAGGTCTTCCATGTTTCCCAGCTTCGACGGTATCTTCACGACGATTCACATGTCCTCTATTGGGGAGAGCTAGACATCCAGGACGACGTGCCCTTTGTGGAAAGACCAGTGATGATCAAGGATCTTGAGGAGAAAGTAATTTTTGGGTGAACCATTAACTTGGTTCGTGTGTTATGGAGACATGGTGGGCTTGAGGAGAGTACGTGGGAGAGGTAATCACAGATGTGTTCCTAGTACCCAGATTTGTATTGTGTTTTGTGCAGTTCTGTTTATAGTTGGTGTGGTGGAGCATTTTACCTTGTTGGCTATAAAATATGTGGTTTTTTTCTTTTCTACTTCTTCCTCTGAATGTGTGTGAAATGTCCTGGCCACGGTGAGGGGAGGACCTAACCCCGAATCAATACGCATTAAGGTTGGTGCGATTAAACTCATGCGGGCGAGTCAGTGCCACCCGAAGCAAATAATATCTTGACATGGGAGAAGAGACTCTCTAACCCACAAGACTGGGCAGTTTGACATGGTATGATTCTTGGTTCTTAAAAGAAATGTGTTTTTAGTTAATAATGGGGTTCACTCCTGAGAGTTATCTTTCGAGGTGGTTGTTAAGACCCTCTCCTTACTTGTGGGTGGTTTTGATTCTCGAGGGTGAGAATGGTTTAATAGGTACCTAATGTAATGTCCTAGGTTGTTAGAGGTCTATTAATTAGTAAACATTTGATGCTTGAGGTGTTCTAGGTGGTCTGGGATTCCATCCCAACTTTTCGGTGAAGTTTGACCCACGTTAGGCCTACCAGTAGACATAGCCTACTGGTTGCAGGCATACCAATTGCTCGGTCTACCGGTAGCTTCACCCTACCGGAAGCTCAGTTACTGGTCTCTGTCAGCCACCAGTATCTCTCGACTACCGGTGGCTCCAACTTACTAGTAGCTCCTGGCTACCGGCGGTTCTTGCCTACCCACACGGGTTTTTCCAGTAGCGCTCCTTTTTGCGCAAATCCAGTTTTAAACCCTATTTTGACCCATTTTAGCCTATTTTATGGCCCATTAATGCCAATTAATGGGGTTTGATTAAGTGAGATACACTGGTGTGTGTCTGTTTAAACTAACCCTAAAGGCAAGGACCTCGTTAATGATGTGTGGTGAGACATGGTGAACCCACAACCCCCGCTCCATACTCGGTTTCACATTCTTATCTCAACCGTCCCCGACCGTTATAAACTAAAGGGTTCTCTGGGTTTATTCTTTTCTCGATCACCCTCCCATAGTTTCTTCTACTAGTTCTTGAGTTGCGAAGGCCCCACCCCTGCAAATTGATCATTTTGTTCCTAGCGGGTGAAGATAAACTTTGATCGTTGATCAATCAAGTAGGGAATTTCTCCTTCATCTCTCGTTTTTGTATATCTTGCGGGGTGGGTATGCTTTTGATTCTATAGAATTGGATGAACCCAAACCATAATCGAGATATTGAACTGACTCTAAATAATGAACAGGGGGGCTGTGATCGATGATGCTTCTTTGTTTTATGATCTTCCATGATTAAGGAACTTTGAATTGTGTGGGCTTACGCCTACTAAAAATCATGGTCGTTGGTGGTCATTTTCTGTGCACTAATGAACCCTTACCTCTGGTGATGTTTAAATGGATTTTATTGTGGTTGTCAACCCATTTCATGTAAAGGAATTTGGTTAACTACGTAAATACGACTAAAAAATTTAAAGCACCGGGATCAACCCTTTTCTATGATAACTCTGGTTAAAGTACAACGGAATGGGAATCATGGAGTGTGTTAAATCATTTAAATCTAAAAAAATGGCATGGGACTACTTCACTTTGGTGGTAGTGGGTTGATTGTTTTTCATTCACAGCTGATTGCTGGGTGACGTGGGTGGGGATGGGATCACCTATTGTTATGCTTCCAGTGGTTTTGAATTTAAGGATGGGTGGTTACCTTGATTATATCCCGAATTGTGGCAGAATCCTCTGTTGTTGAGGAACCATTGGCTCCTAGATTTTGGGAACCTGGGGTAGTATCTTGGGTTATCCATTGTTTCCAATACTTCGAGGGATCTCACATATCCCATTGTTGTTGTGACATTAGAAGAGAACCGTGTGTGAATGTTTAAGTTAATGTATGACTGTACTCTTTCCTTGGCCTGTGCTAATGCTTGTTATTTTCCCAAGTTGGTGCAGAAACTTATTTAAACATTATTACTGAATATGTAAACCAGGATAAGACAAATGGGTTTTGGATTGGTGTGAGTTGTGACTTGGACATGGTACTGAATGTGTTCTTTAGGGAGGGTGAAAAAAAACCTAAACTTTGGGTGAGAGCTTGTTACCTATACATATACTTGTAGTTTTGTGTTTCTTATTCGCACCCCACCCATGTTGACCACATAGTGCTGAACACCCCCATTTCATGAGGGAGGGTGTTTTTCCCAACACTTATATTAGATGATGGTTATTTTCTCATTTATGCTCCCTTTCCCAGGTAGCCCAAGAATATTTCCGCAAGCTGTGATGGCCTGAAGTCCATTATTATCCCAAGAATCTTCGGGTAGGGTGGCACGGTGGTTGGTCGAGGTGTGTGCGGGTAGGTGGTTTCCCACGTGTCTTCGGGATGAGGCCCAAGTGTTTTTGGGCATGGCAGTAGATCTTCTAACCTAGGTTTAATTGGGTTTGGTGTTGGTTTTTCTAGCCTAGGTGTTTGTAGGCGTGGATACGTGAGACAGTTGTGGCCCAGGTGTTTGCGGGCGGGGTTTGGCAGTGGGACTTCATGAGGGTATGGCCCAGGTGTGTGCGGGAGGGGTGTGGCAGTGGGACTATGGTGAGAATGGTAGGTTTGGTTCGATGTATAGAATGTCCTCAATAACTAGAGGGAAAGTGGTGCGGGGAACCCAAACATTGATGTGATATTATTATATTTTACATGACTTTCATTATTTGGGGAGAGTACCTTGGTGAGACTTGGGTGGTTAGTTTCCTTGTTAAGTGCTTGGTTTTTTGTTTTCTCATGGGAAATTAGTATTCCTCCCCACTTGTGCATGAGAGATTTAGTTTTTTCCCTACTGAGTATACTTGTATGCTCACCCTACGTATATATAACTTCTTTTAGGTTTCCAGGAGGACGTCAGGGATCACGCGGGACCATACTAGCTCGAACATTTGGGGCAGTTGCAGTTGTTGTTTTTCTTTCCTTGGTACTTTAAATTTATAGTATCTTTGTACTTTTTGGTATTTACTTTTGGAATATGCATATTGGAATGGTTGTTTTGGCTTTTCTTGCACGTGTAGTTTTGGTGTTGTGAGATTTACTATCTTATCTCCCGATCCAATTAAAAAAGGGTAATTCCTTCCATTTAGTGAGTGATTATATACCCTTGGCGTTGGTCACCACTCTAGGACCTATTGAAGGATGGTTTTGGGATCATTATCTCTCCTTCAACTTTAAGAAGGAATGGCCTGGAAATCTACTGACCCTTCCCTCCTTTTGCTGAAGGTGGGTCATGACATCACAGACCATAAAAATCTATTATATCTCATCAGGATGAGAGATTTACCATGAAATTATAGAAAAAATAATTGTTGAGATATGGATAATGAGTTGATATTTAACATCACATATATATATCAAATAGATGAATTGTTTGATTTGACCGTTAAAAATTATATAAGACATGTTGATCAATCCCACTTTTTGTTAAAAATGTTCATGGTATTAACACATTCCTATGGTGGAATGTTTTTTAAAAATAGTTTTCAATAATTTAATCATATGGATCCTTATGATTTCCTTTATAGAAATGAGTCTATATCTCAAATAGACAAGAATGAATTTGGAGAATTAATGATACTAAGCCCTAACCAATACGAGGAAATTGATTAGTAGGATAGAGCTCTTTTTATCACATAATAAAAACTCAATGTTGAAAAAATAGTTATGCTGAAAATAATCCAAAAGATTATGAGTTTGAACTTCGTGAAATTGTATTGTAATGAAAATAAACCTACAATAGGGTGAATATATTTTCAATTAATATAATTCTAATCCCTATGTATATTGGACCCTTTTATATTCTTGATCATATTTGGATGCTATCTGGTCCCCCAACACATCCACCAAACATCAATGAAGTCCATGAGGTGTTCCCTGTATCTCTCTTAAAAAAGTATATACCTCATAACTCACAATTACAAAACAAATATTCCATATAGATTGAAATATCTCTCATCATAAATAATTAAATGAAATTTCTTATCATAGGGAGAAAGTGATATGAAACTAGTACACACTCAATTAGTCAATGTTTTCTAGGAAACACATAGTTTTTTGGATGCCACATGGGAACCTAAGGATATAATTAGGAATGGATATCAACATATTTTTATTCCATTAATGTTATTTTTAATTTAAATATAATTTATGTTGTTTTAGAATGTAATAACACATGTTTTGTTATTGTATTTCTCATTAATAAATTTTATTTCTTTGATAACTTATGTCACATGCCACGATGAGTTGACACAAGTCAAGATCATTAATTATATTATAATTAAATAGTTACTACAAAGATTTTGGGTTTTTCGGTATGAATATGGTAAATAGATTATGAAAATTAATCAGACAAAATTGTATAAAATAAATTTATTTGTGATTAAATAAAAAATGGGTTGAAAAAAATATAGAAGCATTTTTTATGAAATTGTTTTACACATATAAGAATTTATTTATATTAGTTTATAAAATTCAAAAACATTGGAGAATTATTTTTATGAAAGGTATATTTTATATTTAAAATAATTCTTTTAATATTCATTGAATATTTTTGTAAAATATATGTTATAAAAATAAATCCAGTATATACTAGGAACTATATTTTTTTAAAATGCATGTTTCATCATGTTTTGTGAACTTATTAAAATCCTAATTTATTCCACTTATATAGATTTAATTTTATAAAATGGTTTAAATATTCACTATCATTAGTTCCAAATTTAGTAAATTATTCCCTTTTATATTTCAGCGCTATGTATAATTAATATGGTAATATTTATCACCTCGATAAAAGGTAAATCGGGTTAATATAGGGTAAAAATAAATTATAAATCCACAAATTGTCATGTTAATTTTTAATTGATGAATTAAATTATTAAATAATAATATAATTATTTAAATTAGAATATTTAATGGACAATTTCCCATGAAAATGATTGATATAATATTTAATGAAAAGAAAAAAACCCAAATGTCTCTCTCATACCTTAAAAAATTTATTGTCTATTATTATAGGGAAAAATGTTTTTCATTGAATATAAATACCAATATAGATAGTAATGAAATTATTTCAATAATGGGGATTAATTTATAAATTTCTTTAATTATATAATTACATTACATGCTTATGAATTAGAGATGGAATATTTCCTCAATGACTAGAAAAAACATAAAATTGAGTTCAAAAAATTTAGAAGTAATATTGTATGAATTATTTATATTATTACATGATTATTATAGATTAATATAAGATATTAGTGTTATATTAATGTATTTTTTTCAATTAAGGACTCTGTAATTTTTTATTTTATTCCAATATAATATAATAGTCTCTAAATTAATAATAACGATAAATTATGATAATAATATTTAATTAATATCTTTAAAAATAATTATAATATTTAAATGGGACATTGGGGATAAATTTGGTCTAAAATATCATCACTTGTCTCTTTATGTTATAACAGTTACTGTATATGTAAAATTATAACACCTTATGTGTGAGAAATTATTTATTATGGTTATAGTTAAAATCGTTTACCTATTTTATTTAATGAAAAGATAATGTTTAAAACACAACAAAAACATATTGAAATTATATTTAATTATTTTATTATAACATAATAACATCAAAAAAAATTAATATCAATCCATTAGAAATATTTTTTCTTGATAATTAATTTTTTTTATTTCATTCAGGTATAAAATTCCTAGTGTTTATTCTCCCAAAATTATTAATGGACACCCTTAATTTCCAAAATTTACACCACAAAGAGCCTTATAAAACAACCAAAATATGAAAATTTATCTTCCCAAAATCCTTATCTACATTCTATAGGTTCTATTATTTCTAAAATATCAACAATATAGTCATTATAGGGTGGGGAAATGAAGTTTTTCTAAAGAATAGGTAATCACCTTAATAGATAATTTGAATTTTACTCCTTTTACCACCTATAAATATATGAAATGTATCATTATCAAAATAAAAATTATAATCAATATAATAAAAAATTAATTATTATGAAATCACCATTTCCAACCCACTTTCCCTTAAAATTTAAATGAATGTATTGCTCATGCATAGAAATTCCATACCGTCTCCATGTGACAATGCAATTCATTTTTCATAACCATCTTTAATGGGACATGATTATGATGGGTTTAATTATTATATGTAAAAGTTATGAAATAATTAAAATAATTATAGATAATATCATATATAACTCATTACCTGCCATATCATTTCTAAACGATAACATTGCACGTTCGTACAGGTAGACTACTAACATGATAAAATAATGTCATTTGTTTTTTCCTTTATATTTTACTTGGAAATAAATGAGGATGTATTTGATGAATATATAAGAATATTATAATATAAAACAGATTATTTAAAGTGGAATCCTTATTTGAGGTTCTATCATTCCATATTTGGAAATGTGTAATTAATGTTCATGCATACGTAGCATCTACCGTCTCCGAGAATGGAGTAATTCATTTTTCTATCACTAGATTTTATGAAATAATCAAAATAAATATATAATGAATATTTATTATTGTTATATTATTAATTTTTATCTATATATTATTTAACCCTTATAAATTTACAAAAATCCAATCCTGCAAACGGAAATAGACAAGAAAATTGATATAGTTATTACTTAAAATAATGATTTTAACATATAATTGTTAATAAAAATATGATAAAGGATGATATGTAAATTATATATGGTAGATATATATGATTTTGGTTTGGGGATATATTTAAAATAAATATATATTTGTTATAAATATGGATTGGATATATATATAAGATATTGAACTTAAGGTAAGGATTTATTATGCAAACTCATCATTGTTCAGGATTGTTTATTTTTAAACATATGTTTTGATAATTATCGGATTTATCTTACCTTAACTAAATTTATATTATTCTTATATAGTTATTTATATAAATTAAACATATTAATTTCAATTTTCATCTTTTTATGTACTCAAGAGAATAAAAATATGTTTCTAAGGGAGATCAACATTATTTCTCTCTTAAATTGAAAAACATTTTCAACTATATCATTGAATTATAAAAATGTTTTTATTGATTATTAAAAAATAATGGGATTATTATATTAATAAATTATTACCCACATCTATATTTTTTCATATTTTTTGTAAATTAATCTTCTTGTCATATTTTAATGTTGTACTTTTTGGAATTTTATAAAAGTTTGAAATGATTTTCTTCTTAATTATATGACATGAAAATATTTCCCATAATAGTGACTAATAATTTTTAAAAAAAATTACATTAATAGTTTACTAGATTATATTCAATAGAACTTTTGTCCATTATATTTAGAAAATATATAATATTTAAAAGAAAAAATATATATTTTCCTAAAGAAAATTTTCCATTATCATTTTAATGTATTCTCATCGATGTTAGTATCCTTTTTTTATTATAATGATGAGGATATAATATAATAAATCCATAAAAAGTATTTCCATAGATAGATTATCTTTATTTTGAATGCAGACATACTATTTTGATACCATTAACCATATTACTATTAATGGTTTATGCTTATTATTGTTGATTGGGGAACATATTAACATTTCATTTGATAGTTTTTCCATAAGAAAATTTATGTTGAATATGTTTCTCACTTTAATATTAGTAATGTATTGGATATATTATGTGATAAGTGGGGTACAAAATTATATAGCCCTCTGATTCATCGATGGGTCTCCTAAGACAAAATTTATTGGTTTTTAGAGGAGTTATTACCCATTAATAAAATATGTCACGGAAGGAGTACATGACGATATGTTTAATTTATCATGGAATAAATACTAGATAAGTGTTATATACTTTTTGAAATATCCATTCCATAATTAAGAAACTAGTTAATTATGATCATGAGAATATTTTTTTATTTTTATATCAATGGATATTTTTTTACTCCATGTAATTTTTTATATGGAATTATTTGGTTATCCATTATTTCCAATAATTTTATACATGAATTATTTTCTTTTATTATATGAATATCCTTACATAGTCTCCAATATCACCCATTTCTTATGTTTCCTTTTATAATATACCAATAAGAGTTTTATGATTGAAATATAATTATATGCTATAGGGGATAATGGTGTTCTAAAAAATATGATGATTATTTAATGTTATCAAATGAAATGTCAAATTCATGTGTTTATATAGTTATACAATACTACTAATGTTTATTGTTATATGGGGTTAGATTTCATGTATCTAGTAATAATTTAATAATGTATCCCCTAAATCAAGGCTAATAGAGTATGATTCATTACAAAAATATATAATGACTTGGTATGTACTGTAATATTTTATTTTATAGGAATATATGAAGACAATAAAATCGAATTATTTGTTTTATAAAAAAATTAATTTTTATGATTCCATAAAATTTATAGAATGGTGGAACATGAATATCCCAAGAATTTTGAATATTGGATTTGAAACTATCTTAAAATAAACCACCTACTTAATTAAATTGATCATTATGAAATCAACTATAATTTAATGAAGATAGAAACATATTGCGATTATAGATAGAAACCATAGATGTTTTTGACTGGTTCATTTTTATTTTTACAATGTATAACCTTGATTTTAATATATAAAACTAATATAATATAGGATGTTAACAATTTCATTTTTAATGCATTTATTATTTTTAAATAAAAAATATATATTTTTCTCCAATTTCAACATCCAATGTGTCAAAATATAATTCATGATCTATTTATTACATACTAAAAGAGAAATTATGTATTAAATCCTTCATATAATATCAATTGTAATGATTGGGATGTGGAGTTTGATTCCGAATTATGGGAAATTGGCACAGTATATTCTATAATATAGTTTTATGGAATTTCATGGGAGGACAATGAAATTAGGTTTCAGGTTCATTGAAGAATGAAAAAATTTGAGGTGTAGAGGGTGGAATAATAATATGATATATAAGATCTATATCCAAAAATATTCATTATTTTTATTCCTTGTAACAACCTATGGTAAATATGATTTATGATTAATAGTGTTTAAATGTTATAAATAATTTTATTTGAATTATACAATAAAATGTTCATCATTTTCTAATTAAATATGTGTATATTTTAATAAGAAAGGTGTTAGGGGGGATTATAAGAGATAAATTATAATAGTATAAAATATATTTGTTATGAAAATGAATAGTTTTTAATGGAACCCTAGGGGTTACCACCAAAGATTAGTTATATGTATGTGGCTAATAGAATGGAAATCCCTTCCACTGAAGTTTCTATGGGAGAAAACATAATTCCAATTCCATTTGGATGATTTAATTGTGGTTTGTTATATTGAAGTGTTATCCATTAAATTTTATGTTTTATGGGATCATGATGGCTATTTTTTTTATAATTATTTGGTAAAGATCAATGTTTGGTAATTACTATGAAGGTGAAAACTATAAAATGAATTTTTAAATTTCTTCTTCCCTTTATTTAATAATTATTTTTCCAAATATTTTTTTATGGATGAAATAATGATCCTTCTATAAATATAACTTTATAGGTTTTGGATGAAGGCAATTAAAATATTGTATGTAATTTTTTAGTTGCTCTTTAAAAATTACTCTTTATGATATTTGAGTATGTTTTATAGAATTCATGTAATTGGAGGGGTTTAAAAAAATATTCATATGAATTTTTTAGAATCATTGTAATGATATATAAAATAAATTCAAATTTATTATCTCAATTATTGTTGTATATATGTGTGTATTTTTTTAATATGATTTATATTATGGAAAAGTGGAGACCTTCATGTGTGGAATTTAATAAAATATTTAATATAATACATCTATAATTTTATTACCGTTCTACCTTAGTTATGGTTATTCTGGGGTTCCACAATGAAATGATATCACAAACCCCATATAGTATAATTAATATTAAAAAATTAATTACAACATGGTGAAAAATTATAGAAATTAATTATTAAATAATGGAATGTATCATCTATAGCTATAGTTTTATCGATTTATATGCAAATATCTCTATGAAATGGTATTTATGATTTGTATTATTTAAGTTATTATTTATTATAAATTTTAATCTTATTCTCCCATTGATTATCAATAGTTAAACATTCAACGATTGATACATCCCCTTAGTAATTAGAGAGATAATATAATGTCAAATAACATCAAGTTTGATATCAATTTTAGTATATATGAAAATATATTAATATATTTATATGGTTTTTATAATATAATAAATTCCAACATAGATATCATAATACATTTAATAATTTACATGATAATGAAATTTTATCTCATGAGGAATTTTTTGAGGGGTCAAGATTTGAATGAGTGTTTATTACTATCGAATGAAACAAAAAGGGGAATAATAATCTTGTATATGTATATAAGTTAATAAAGTACTATTTGATATATAATGACTATTTTGAGAGTCAATTTAATTATAATTGTTGACCAAATTATTATTGGATATATAAAGAAGTTTAGTAATTTTATAAAAATAGGGAATCCTACTATTCATAGGAAAATTATTAGTGTTGTCAGGTTTTATTGTCTTTTTCATGATTATAGTGATTACTATATTATATGAAAATAGAGGAATGGAAGGAGAAACCTATTTTTAGGAGGATGCATCTAGAAAAATCAATGACTGTATAAATGAGTCTTGAAATATTTTAGGATAATAGGGAAATATGGGAGTGATTTTCTTAAAATATAATGGGAAATCAATAAATTGTAATTAATAACATGATTATAATAACAAAAAACATATGTAATTTAACATGAGAATGATATAATATAATATTATGAAAAAAATATTGAGATCATTTGGGAGAGATACAAATTTTAAATATGATTCTCAATCCCTAATCCCATTATAAGGAAAAACATAATATGATTTAGTGTACTTGAACAACATATATAAGCATCAATATGGTGTTGGATAATGAATAAATATATGGGTATTATGATAAATGTGAGGAAAAAGCATTTAAATATATAATAGTGAAAAATATTTAATATTTATATCAGTTTGGTGATATCACTTAAATATATCCATGAATTACATTGACAAAATGTTTTAGACTAAATATAAACACAATCCCTATTATGGTTGTGTATTACTATTTAGTTAGGATACTAATCACATGGTATGTATTCCAAAACACACAATAATTTCACAAGACTTATGATATATTCCAAAATTTTTATCAATTTATTAATATAAAATTTTACTAGTTTTTAGGTTAGAATAATCTTCACATTTCATTGACTATAGTCATATCATATTGAACTTTGCTAATTTCATGAATCTTATTTGTATGTTTCTCAATTATTTCTAATATATTAAATGTTATAAATGTATTCCAAGATTTTTTTACATTATATGATCAAGAGTATTCTGTGTATCCCAATACATGATTTAATAAGAATGAAATTTACAATAAATTATGCTTAAATAGTAACATAGTGAAACACCTCAGCCTAATTCTGATTCTCTTGACTATAGTTGTAATTTCAAGAAACATATCTCCCAATTCCAAAAATAATTTTCTATAATAATAGTTATTGGGATTTAGATATTTCATTATAATTTTATTTAAAATAATTTTAATTTATAATATAAATAAAAAGAAATAATATTAATACATCACAACTAAAATGATATCTTAAAAGTCAAAAAACACATATCAGGGGGAGAGAACAAAAAAAATTATATTGTATTTGTTTATAAACCGAAATAACATGATGAGTGTTCAGAACCACTCAATACGCCTCAAATTTTAAGAAATGTATAGTCAAAATGGAACTTTTATTAATAAGCTATGACAACATTGAGGATGAATATATCCTAACTGCATGTATTTTTTTATCTATTTCACATACTATTATTATGTTTTTTTATTAAAAATAAATTTAATTAAAATTAATTTAAATTGATAATTGTTTTCCTAAATAGTAAAATACAAATAAAAATAAAGATCAATAATAATTAGATCTTTTAATACATATCCCCAATAAATATGATAGCTAAGGAAAGGTTAGTTTCAGGATGATATTTTTAATGTTATAAATACAACATTCATCATAGTGTATTCTTGAAATAAGGATTTATTTTTGAAGAAATGATCAATTTCATGAATATAACTCCTATTTCTCATTCACTTATTATATATTAGATGAACTAACATAATTTAATCTCTAAAATACTATCTGTTCATATTCATGGAGACTTATCCTTCAAATCATTCACTCTATTCAGTTATCTGTTTCACTTTAAATTCATCAAAAATATTGTCTACAATAAATTTATCAATTGACTCGTCCATTAAATCCAATGACATATTATATTTATCATGAAATATCATTCTCATTTAAACACTTGGAAATTATTTATGCATTTAAATTATCATTACATCCTGAAGACCTGTGGAGTACCTCTCATAGTTGAAGTTAATCACTTGGAAGTTACAAAATCCCTAAAACCTCGCATATTCATCAAAAGAGAAGACACGGTTTTCACCAGATATAATGGATAAAAAATAATACATTAGAGCATACTTTGGAATGTTTTTATCCTTATCTTTTTTCTAGGATATAGTTATCTACCTTTAAGTGGGTATGTAAATAATATTTCATAAAATTCCTCATATAATTGCCAACAAATTAATTATATAAATTATTATGAAGGGTAAATAATTAAAAAAATATAAATTCATTAACCAATTAAATCACCAAGGACACAAAATATATTCTGAAAATCATTTTATTCATTTATTAATTTTTATATAAATAATTCTTATAATGTATCTTGTACTCTAAAAGATCAACATGACCACTATCTTAATAATGAATATGAAAATTTTATATGGATTAAATGGATCTCACATTCCTTAGTGTATGTTTACTTTTTTACTATAAATATTATTTATTTACATTCATTAAGACTATTTAAATAACCATTAAAACATTACAAGTGAATAATATATTTTTTAAATAAATATTATGAACATTATATTAAACCAAACAAAATCATACTGAGCATTATGACATATTTTATGAACATTATGATTTTGATTATAAACCATGTGAACTAACACATGAACCAATACAATCATGTAACAAATTGTATGAATTACTTCCCAAATATTATAATGACCATAAAAGAACCTTTTGAAGATAAAAAATAATCATTTATAACCTTTCCTTTTTAATTTTTCAACAATTGGGTGAACACAAAAAATGATCCTAGGTTCCTTATAACATTTTTATATGAACTATATTATGTTTATGACTTTTTTATTTTCATATAATCCACAATAATGATATCTTTTAGAGGTCAAACGAGTAAACATGGTGAAATTTGAAAAAAATACATGCTTTGAAATAAATTATATGAAATTTATTAAATGCTTGGACACTGCTAAATTCAATATCCATAATTGTTCCAATGCAGCTGAAATTGAAAAAAAAATATTCCCATCCTTAACCTAATGAATATTCCTCTTACAAACAAAAATAAAAAAGAAATTTATTAATTTATTTATTATATAAATACATTTCATTAAAAAAATTTCCTTCCATTGTATGTACATATCATCTATGTAAAGAAAATCTCTACAATTATCCCAGTTTAGAGATATATTCATAGAACATATCTAGAAAAATACACAAATACACAAATATACCTTTTTTCCTATGTATGAGAAATGAAATTTCATTCTATTATAAGCTAATGGAATGGTCAACACGAACCACACTTGATAAAACTTCAAACCACATCATTAATAAGAATTGAAAAAAACATTATTGTCCTCATGTGGGATTAATAATCTCCCCCGTTATAATATTAAATAATAATATCCAATCTTCTTCACCGTAATTATATTAATGATTATGTGAATTACTAAATGTGTTATTTGTAATAATTTTTATTTAATAATCCCTGAATAAATAAACTCTACATTTACATGAACGTGTTTAGTGTATGAAAAGAGGTTGATCACCTCAAATATCAATTTTCATCTATTGTAACTCAATTGAGAAATTATATTTTTTTGTCATAGTGATGTTCTCATAAAAAATATTTCCCAAAAACAAAATTTTATTTTCATGGAATAGATAATAAATTATTTTTGAATCGAGGAGAAATATGAATTTTCCTTAATTTATGTGTGTTCAGATGCACTCCCATTTATTGACATAAATTAAGAAAATGATTATTTTTGTTGGAAATTTTGAGGATTATAACATTTATTCTCTATATAGATCAAACTATATTGTAATAAAGATATCATTCACCTTCATCATTAATAAAGGATATATGACATCAATGATTTTGTATCATCGATATTGCATTGGGGAGAAATATTTTTTATACTCTTGTTATCTTCTTCTATAACTATTATATATTTTGAAATAAACTCCATATATTATAGTATAATCTCATCTATGTCATCAATTAAGCTACATAAGAGGAAACCATATATTTATTCTAGTAGTGCATAAGGTATCCTATATTTACTACATTGATTACTACACAAAAAACATATTCCTATCAAAAATGAAAAACTAAATGTTGATTTCTTATAATCCAGTCCACCTACCTAGTTAGAATTTAAACACCCTTATATATATATTAAGGGTCCATGTGTTGGATTTTATATGTTCTGAATAATTCTTTTCTACCCTTATGATAAAAAATTATCATTATGTCTTTTATAAGAGTTATAGTGATAATTACTTACTCCCAACATACCTATAAATTTATATATAGAGGTTACCGACCATGATAACATTGAATTTAAATAATTAGTGACATAAGAAATGTCACTATTGGATAGATTATTGTAAAAACCAAATACATGTGTTTCCAAATTAGTTTTTAATTAGATACTTACATGAGATGTGATATATGTTTGTGGATATTATGTATTATCTAATAAAATTAGAATAATCTTGAGAAGATCTCAAAATTGGTAGATTTAACACCGAGAGATTATCAATGAAAAAATTATAATTAATGTGTTATATGATCGAAAAAATAGATCCATGACCACAAATGTAACAATAAAAATTAATGAAGATATAAGTGGATTATATATTGATATTTTTGAAGATTGATTGATATGGAATTAGAACGCATTAAATGATTTCTGATTGGAAATGAGTGACTTCATGAATTACTTTTTTGAATTGAGAAATCTGACAAATGAATAGATTGATTTTCATGAAATCTATTAATATCAAATTGATGGATGTTTGTGCTTAAGTATTTTTTTCATTTTTATAAGAATTATTCGTTTAGGATCATTTAGTATACAACATTCAACAAACATAAATCTACGGGTCATTTCATTATTATGAATAAACATTGGTTTCTAGTCATTTAAGAATGATATGCTTCCATCTAGTGAGGAAGATCTACGTAACAATTGTTTTACCCTTAGTCAAATAATTAATAATAATAATATGATTTTCATAAAAAAAATTAGTTGTTAGTTACATATATAATAAAAATGATAATTCATTATTATGGTTTAGAATTATTTTATTATTTGTAAAGGGATATTAATTTAAAAAATGATTCCCCAATTTTCAGAAGGTATTTTTTGAATTAAATTTTATTTTTTATTCTACATGTGAAATACATCATCAATCCAAATGGGATACTAATAAATTATGCTCTTAGATGATCCACAATACATTCCTCAATTAAATCATTTAGACATGTTACAATGATCATATATTTCCATGTAAATATCAATAAAATATTCACAACTATGAATTCCATTCTATATATGATTATATTAAGATAAAAATGGGAATAATTTTCATAATCATACATTTACACTTCTATGAAAACTTGTTGAAATTAAATAAAATTAAAATATGTGGAAATTTTGGGGAAATGGAGACCGTAGTATTTAAATATTTCATAGTTTATTCCAAATTGATTTTAACGGATATTCAATAGAATGAATTATAATGAATAAATTATTTTATTGGAGTTATTTTAAATGAGAAAACATATCACTACATAATATCTTGGAATTTACATAATAATAATATCTAAAATACTGATGAAATATTTCAGCTACAAAATAAGCATAATAAGTAGATATTGTATATTGTCTGATACATTGATTCGAAAAAATTTCTATTCGATGTATAATAATATTATAATAGTAGATATTGAATGAATCTAGAAACTTCATATGAAATGGTGAGGAACAATAATTTGGACAACATAACTTGATCTTTGTTGATGTTTTAATGATTATGTGATCATCTACTGTCATTCTATTCAAGATAAATTTAATAAGATAAAGGAAAATTTTTATAGTCTAACAGTTATAACATTGTATAGATTATTTGTATTATGAGAAGGTGACATCCATTTCATTTTGGCCCTTAATTTTGAATCTATAGAGAATAATTTATAATATGAGGATATGGAATTAATGTTTTCATATATCAAAGACTGTGAGAATCTAAAATATTGATGATCCATTATAATTTAAAATAATATTTCTTTAGAGTTGAAAAGTAATTCCAACATTAAAGGATAATTTTAGATCATATATTTGTGGTTGAAGGACCATTTGAATTATTGAGGAATGAAAATTAAGGATGATGGTTTTGGTATAGAAATAACATTATACATTCGAATATAAATAATGAAATATGTAGTATAAAACATAGTATGATTATACCAACCTAAAAATTGTGTATATCTCAACAGAAATTTATAATCACTTCAAAAATAATGTGATATTGAAATATATATACTCAAAAGAGTCAATCAAAATGTGGGTTTTTGTTTCCTGGGAATGATCCAAACCCTCACACCCATGTTTATAATTTGGCCTTGGTCCCAGCCTGAGTTAAGTCCCAATTGTTTTTCTCAGGAAAAAGGTGTGATGGGTTTGATTTTAAATAATGAATTTGTCAATTCTCATGTTTAGTTCCACGTATAATTTTTAGGTTTGGGAACCTATTGGGTATTGTTTCAATGTACGGACACCACACGGTTAACAGATGTCTTGTGGTCAGCATTGGTACCCGTGTGGGCACTCTTGGAATAGGAAGAAGGCATTCCATTGTCAGTGCGTTGCCCTTAGAACCAAGCATGGTAACCAATTGGTTTTCAATTACTATAAATAAATAATGTATAAAAATGAGAATGAAATAAAATTAAGGAAAATAGTAGGATGAAATGTAATGATTTGTTGTTATAAAAATAAAAATAAAAATAATAATATTTTTATTGAGATTATTACTGTTATTATTATATTAACTAAACAAATTAATATAATTATTAATATTTTTAATATCATCAGTATTAGATGTGTTATGAATTGAATTTTTGTTAAGTTATAAGTATTTATATTATTATTATTATTATGACTATTGTTATTGTTTCATGTTACTTTTATTTTTTACGGTTTCCATACGATCTCCCCCTTCTCTAAGAACCCTAACCTCCATCCTCCAAATATCATTTCCCCCATCTTCATCCTTGATGTTTTTCACACCACCCTATAAGATGGGAACCCCTAGGTGGCCTCCCCCCTGGTTGGCCTCTCTCCGGCAGGACCCCCACCTATCATGGGGTTCTTAAGAATGTCCCCCCTATTAGACAATGATTCTCTAGTGTGACGCCTACTGAACGATGGTACAACTTTGAATGTATCCACATTAGACCACCCTCCCTCGTGAAACCCTAACACTGAACTGTCTTCTATGGGGTGTGGATCTACTCTTTTTCTTTGTTTTTTCTTTCATTTTTTTATGTGTTTGATTTTCTGATGGTTATGGGGTTCATTTTAGGTTTAGATCTCATTTATCAAGGTTTTTTCTTGTTGGTTGTGATAAATTATTCCTTTTTAGGGTTTTATATTGATCTATTAGGGTGTAGCTATGGTTAAATTGGTTATTCACACAATGTTTGAGTTCTTTCTCCAACCGAGGAACATGATTACATTCGTAACAATTTTTGTGAAAAATTAATAATGCATGTTTGTATTATTCTCATGTTCTATCATTAATGTGTCTGGTGTGGGAGTAGATTTTTCGAATTTGAGGATGTGAATTTAGTTAAAAATAATTTTTCTATGTGAAAATAATTATATTTTGGGCATAAAGTTGTTGTGTTTTTTTTGAGTTTTCTTAATGATTGTTTGAATGGTTCATTAAATTATTTAAATGTTTTAAGTCATGTTTTGATATGTTTAGGATGTGCAGATGGTATTAAAGTGGCATTTTATATTAAATCATGTGTGTTTTATTATGAAAAAAAGGGTCCCACCACTTGTGAATTCTTAATACATTGTATAAATGAATTTTTAAAATTTTCAAGTTATGTGAATGTGGTTCAATTATGATTGAGAGTGAATTCTATTTTTAATGTGGCCATTGTAGGTAAAATTTGTTATTTTTAATGTGAAAACACTTGTGATCCATTTTATGTCAGTTTGTAAAGCTCGCAATTAGTTTATTAAACTACACGTGGGCTGAAATTTTTATTTTAAAATGTCATTGGTGTGTAGTTGGTTTTTAAAGAGGGATTCTGGGGCACTTTTGGTGTGAAATAATTAGGCATGTTTGTTGAAATTATTTTATAAATGTTTATAAGGATTAATGAATTATATATAATGTGTAAAAAATATTCAAGAAAATAATAGGTGTGTGTATGTTTTAAAAAATGTATTTTTATGTGAATGTGGTGGCTTATAATATGTAATGGTTTGTTTGGTTGATGAACTATGTTAGTGATATTATGTGATACGTGAAACATGATTGATCACAAAAAAAGAGAAGCCCAATTACTGAGGTGGGAGAACTAGGAGTAGTATTTTAGTGATTTGGAATTGGCCTAATACTTGTTTCACTTAGCAGGATTGATGATGACAACACTAACTAAAAATGATTGATGATTTGAGACAACTAAAATTTTAGGTGATGGTACTCTCTAGTGGATAGTTCATGAGAAATTTGTTGTTTGGGGTTTAAATACCATATTTCACCATTATACGAGGTTCTTAGGTCCCCACTATTTCTAGTGAATATGGTTATTTCCAATGAAAAGTTCAAAAATTCTATATCACACTTACTGTCGACATACGGTATGATTGGAAGGGAATTTCAAAAACAATGGAAATTTGGTTAATTTTTCTTTCTTTAAAACAACATTCCATTTAATGTTGAATTTATTCAATAATGTTTTCCATTAATGTTATTTTCCATAAAATTGTTCTTTCATTTCATTCTTTATAAAACTTATAGGTTTATAGTTGATTTAAATATTGTGAATGGAACCCTATATCAGGGTGGCATACTTATGGGATTTATCTCTCACCCTACAAACACCTGTGGGTGTATATATACCATGTTATCTATTTTTTTTATGCTAAGGGAAGAGATATAGAATTTGTATATTAGGTTTATAGTGCCTATTATTGTGGATCTCAGTGGTGGCATTTATAAAATGAATCTACGATTTTTGTACGATGGTTTGGGGTGACGTTTTAGTACTATTTGAGTAAAAAAAAATTTGGTTTTACATTTAGTTGTAAATATAAAATCGAGAAATTTTAAAAGGCCAATTTGATTTTAATTTTCAGATCCTGGTTATTGATTTTTTTAATATGATTAATTTGGGTAAATTTTTATCTATTGTTTTATTTGATACTTAGGCACATGTGCAAGCCCATTGGGATCGTGAATTCAATTCGGTCTTTACCAGGGACCTGGAAAGGTGCCATTTTAGATGGTGACCATGCATGGATCATATAAAAAATTGAATAAGAGGTAGTTCACACTCTTTTGAGTCTTATTCTTGTGGAATAATCTTGGTATACCAGGGGAAGGAATTTTGGGACATGACATTTCAATTATGAGTACGGTGTTTTATCAGAACACCTCGAGACGAGAAATTGTCTAGTAGGATACATTACAATTTATCTGAGTTCTTCGATACATGTAGACCACGCATGTCTAAGGAAATGAAATTGGATTTGGGTCAATGGTCTCAGTGATATTTCATGTAAATGAAAGCCATGTGGTTCTAGAGACATTGTCCATGAACACTATCGATGATTTTGGTACACTTGGTGTATGGTCACCAACCATATGTCCTTTTTTCCATCAACACTAGTTTCCTCCTTTATATTTTGGTTAATTCATGGGTTTTGAAGGAATTTCTAAGATTCCTCATTATGAAACTATGAAAAACATTACATTAAATTTAATATGTTTGATTTTTAAATGGTGGAAAATGGTTATTCATAAATTGTTTTGAAGAAAACCCTTTAAATGTGGATTTTTATAAAATTATTAGAGTAAATTGGAATGAGGTCCTCAAGATAGGATTATAATTACCAAAACATTTGATTTATTGAAAATTTTTGTGTTTATAAAGTGGTTAATTTATTTTCAAAAGAGTTTTGGTAACATGTTTCAGATGGGGAATGATATGATTCTAATTTCATGTTTTTTATGAAATTCAATTTTTAAACTATTGAAAATTGTTTTGAATGGAATTCAATGTTTAGAAATTTATACACAGAGTTAGAAAATGGATTTCTCTTTGGTAGTTAGTTGGATTTCTAAATGCTTCAATAATTTCTACACTTATGTTTTAAAATGTTGATGAATTTGTTTTTAAGTGTTTGGGTATTGATAAAACCAAGTAGGTTTGAAACTGGATGAGTTTTGAAGTGCGTGAAGTGTTTTGAAAATAGATGTGTAAGGATTTAAGTTGAATTCCAATTCAAATGATTAGTGTTATTATATTTTTTTTAGAGAATCAAAATCTATTTTAATATTGGGACTATATATTTTCAGAAAATAGAAATGTTTGTTGAATATTTATTTTGGAACATGAAAAATGATTTTTACCTTTGGTACTCTCTTGAGTGATTGCATTAATAGAATATATGTGGTAAGTGAAATAGAGCATTTTTTTCATGAGGAAAGGAATGTGTGATACTTCATGAGGTACAATTGGTGAATTTACTACCCACCAATCCTATTTATTACAATTTAGTTTTTTATGAATCATTTTATTTATTGGTAGTACATAGTTTTTTGGTGTGATTATTTTTGATTTGGGATTGTTACTTTCATTGTAATTTGGGTCTGAATGCTCTTCTGGTTATGATATTTTTAATGTTGTGTTTATATGTGAGTCTATCTGAGGAAATGAATAATTTTTTTTCCTGGAAAAAATTTTGGGATAGATTTTAGTAGGTTCCCTTTTTGTGTTTTTGGTTTGTCATTTTCTAGTTTGCACCCCCATAAAGAGTTAATGAACTATTTAAGTGTGTCGACGGATGATTCTTTGTTAGTATATCCTCTGATTAACCAATATTAGGAAATCCTTCATGTGCATTGGGAATTGAGTCTATAATTTCTATTTCTAAATAATTGAATCCTCTTACAGCAGGATAGATGTATCGAGAGGGGTTGAATGGTGTATTGGATTCCTTGAGACATGCAGTGAATAAAGGTGATGTTTTACATCATTAAGTTATAATTTATTTTTTTATAGTGGTGGAAGAAATTCAAGTGAGTAAATGTTCAAGAAGTCTAGGTTTTTCAGTTCCAACCATAGTTGTAGGGGTCCTTTTGTTCATTTGTGGGTTTTGTTTAAGAAATTGTTCAAGATATTCCTCCAGTGTGGGAATTTTTTTCATAATAGGTTTTTATGATCATATTCTGGAATCTTGTACTTATTGGGACTTTGTTTAAGGTCCTTCTCTTTATAATGTTTCTATCAGTTGAAGGGGTCATGTACGGAGGAGTCTAACATAGTTATGTTTTCTTTTTGATGCAATGATGGATGTTGTGGAACCATTCAAGATATTATTTTTAAAAAGGAGTGTGTTCCTCTTCCGTTCATTCGTAAAATCCTCTATTAAAAATTATAGTGCCATCCCTGTGAGCCTTAATTCATAGATTCATGTTCTAGATGAAAGGGATGATACATTATGTTCTCACCACGATGAAGATTCTTGTTGAACCCAAGTGATTCTTAGATTGTGTGTTTTCTATTTGTGTTGTTTCATTTTGGTGTGGTTTCATGTGGAACATAAAGAAGGCTTTCTATTTTGGAGTCATCAATTACTAACTACATTGTGAGAGATTCTATAAACATCATGATCTATCTGTAGGCCCATGAGTGGAGTTGGTACAAAGTCAGGAACCCCTAAGTGAGGTAAATGGGCTTTTTCTAGTATCTATATTTAGTATGAAAAATGGGGATAGTATAAACATCTTTTGTAGTTGTTACCTTCCAAGGATTCCCATTTGGTGAAAAAATACATAGGGACCCTATTTCTTCATTTCATTCCTTGTGGTTGGATTAGTTCCTCCTTGGTTATAAAGAGGACTTGTTGAATCATTTTTATAAACCACAGTTCGTATACTATTTTTGGTGTGAATATCTCTATGGTTGTCCATGTATGAACAACCATATATGTCCATTTCATTTTCAGTTTTCATTTGGGATCATGTGATAGTGGAGCTGACCCATAGGAGTGGTGGACGATGTATGGTTTTATATTTGGTTTAGAGGATCTTTAATTGGTCCCAATGTAGTGTGTAGGGGATTATTGTGTGTGTTTTTGTTATTAGTGGGTGTAAGTCCACTAAACTACTTAGTTCTAATTGTGGAGAGACCCACCATAGTTCTCACTGAAACATCAACTATAATGAAATGGTGCTAGTCTATTCCTTGTGGTGGGGAGTTCATTCGGGACCCTGATGATAGTTTCATATTTCCTCCTTAGGTTTATTTGTTTCTTATGGTGGGGAGTCATTTTAGGATACCAGATGTTAGTAATATGGATAAATTTTTTATTTTAGGTAGACTGCATGACATTTTTTTGAAAGAGTAATAGTTTTTTAGGTTATTGTGTTAGGTACTCTGAGTGCATCATTTCATTTGATCGATCAACAAGAAGTACTTTCCCTTTTGGGGGTGGGCGTCACTTGTTTGGGAGTCCATTTTGGGTCTCCCATGTATATTTTTGAAGTCTTGTTCCTTTGTTAATTGTATTCATGCTTCACTCTCGTATTGTTTCTCAAAAACCAACATGAGCTAAGAGGGGGTCCAAGATATGTTTTCTATGTAATCATGTGATAGATTTCCAGGGGAAGTAAGCATTATGGTGGAGATAATTGTCACACCCATGTTTTTAATATATCCTTGGTCTCAGCCTGTGTTGTGTATTAGGTGTTTTTCTTGGGAACCATGTCTGACAGTTTTTTGGTTTTTGGATTACTTTATCGAGGTATAGGTTTGGATCCTAGTCTACTTTTTATGTTTGGAAACCTTTTGGGTTTTTGGATTGAGTGCATACACCACACGGTTAGATGAGGTCCTTTGGTCTATCCAGGTATATGTGCGGCCTCTATGGAATGGGAAGAATTCACCGCATGGTCTACACATAGTTCCTTGAGTCGTGTAGGGTAACCACCTAGTTTTCTGGCTTTAAAAATAATTAACACATAAAAATGAGAATAAAATATAACTATTTAAAATAATATATTAATATTTGTATAATTTTTTTATAATAATAATGATATTTTTATTATTATTAAGATTATTAAAATTAATATTATTATAATTATTAATATTAATACTGTTATTAAAATTATTAATCTAATTATTATTATTATTTTTAGGAATATTATTTTTATTAAGTTGTTAATATTTACATTATTGTTATTATGGTTATTATCATTATTGATTTATGTTTTGTTTATTTACTCATGTTTTCCTTCTCCTCTCCTCGTCCTCCATGCTAACTTTTCTCCCCATTGTCCATACTATCACCCCCACCTTCCTCACTCTAGTTGTGCAAGCCACCCTCCTGGGTGACTGCCCTCATTGTGACCTCCCTCCCACTGTCTAGTCTCTCTCTATAATAGCATTTCTTCGGTGTGACGAGCCCTACATGTCGACAGTTTGTTGGCACGACCCCCCTGCTAGCCACTTATTCTCTGGTGTGACCCCAAGCTATTCAATAGTTCTATAACGACTGTGACCCCAGCTGGCTTCACCCTCTCATGTGACCTCACCGTGACCCCCTCTTCATTAGGGTAGGCCTCTCCCCTTTTGGGGATTTTTTTCATTATTTTTGGGTTTTGTTTCCCAGTTTGTATGGGATTCATTTTAGGGTAAGATATATTTTTCTATTAATAGATCTTATTGGATTGGTTAAATCAATCCTTGTTAGGGTTCAATGTTGATCACATGAGTTGTGTCTAGTGTGTGATAAGTGAACAACACCATGTTTAAGAGTTTTCTCCAACTGTGGTTTGTGATTCCATGCTTAACTATTTTTTGAAAAATTAATTATACTTGTTTGAATCTTTTGAACATCTTGTAATTTATGTTTGAGGTGCATGAGTAGTTTTTTGAAGGCGATGACATAGTTGTTGTTAAAAAATCATTTCTCTATTTTCAATTGATTATATTTTCAGGATTTTGTTTTTTTTATTTTGATGGATTCATATTAAATATTGATTGAATGATTCATTGAACTGTTAAAATGGTGATACTAATGTTTTCAAATGATTATGATGTTATGATAGTTTTAATGTGGAGTTTTTATATGAAACCATGTGTTTTTTTGGTGCATATATTGGTTATGTCACTTGTTAATGATTTATAGAATGTTTAATTTGATTTTTAAATAATTAATGTGAGGGAAAATTTATATTTTGTATGATTTATAATGCTTTTAATTTTTAAAGTGGCAGTTTTTTTGGGAAATTGGGTATTTTTCATCTTCAACCCCATGAATTCCATTTAATTCCATTTTACAATGTGTTCAATTGGAATATTAAACAATTTTTTAGATAAAAAATTATTTATGATAATGAATTGGAGTGTGGGTGTTTTTTAAACAGGGATTTAGGTGAAATTTTGGTGTAAACACATTGGGGATGTTTATTAAAATTGTTTATAAATTTCTATATATGATTAATAAATTTTATAGAAGGTGAGAATCTTATATAGGAAAAAATCTGTGTGTTTATTTTTTCAAAAATGGTTTTATGTGAAGTTTTTGGCTTATGATTTTTAATGCATAATTTAGTTATTAAAATGGGTAACTGGTTTTGTAAGAAGATTGAATCTTGATTGAGAATAAAAGCGTAGCTCAAGTATCTAGGTGGGATGAAAATGACAAGTATGCAAGCGATTCGAAGGTGAAATTGACTCAGCTTCATTAATCAGGATTATCACTGACAACAATGACTAAATATAAATGATGATTTTTGACCAATAGTATTTTGTATTTTTCTCCACTCTACTAGCTTGTTGACAAGAAATATGTTGGTTGTGGTTTCTAAACCACCTTTCACTAAGATACGATGAACCTAAGGACCCTCTATTGAGAGTAGTGGGGGTATTTCCTATGACTAGTGCCCATTTTCTGTATTGAACATACCATCAGAATACAGTATGGTTTATTTTGGAATTTCAATGACAATGGTTTTTTCATTATTATTTCATTCTTTGAAACCACTTTCCATTCAATGATTCTATTATTCAATGTTGTTTTACATTAAATTGATTTTCTATAATATTGTTCTAGAATTTATTTCATTATAAAACATGTTTATTTAGTTTTCATTTTATGTTTAGTACTTGTAATCTTATATCTGGGTGGCATCCTACTGGTCTTTGGCGCACCCCTGGATACAACCTTGGGTGTATGCAGACCCAATTTTTTATTTGTTTCTGTATAATGAAAGACATGAAGTGTTGGAGGTTTGCGTTTATAGTGGATCTTATTTTGGATCATGGTGGTGGAGTTTTGAGGTTGTCTCTCCTCTTATTGCTAGGAGGTTGGATGTAATGTTTAAGTTTCCCATTCTATCTTTTTTATTTTTGGTTTCTTAGTTGTAACGTAAAATATGGAAATTGTTCATGGAACCTTTGTTTTAATTTTTCATATTTGTATTTTTTTTAATTTTTTGGATATTTTAATATAATTAATTTAGTTAAACCATTACAACTTATTTTATATGATACATAGGAACCTGTACTAGCCCATGTGAATTATGAACCCCTTTGGGTCTTCCTATGGTCCAAATCAGGCACCGAATTGGATGGAGACCCGGCTTGGTTCATAACACAAACCATTAAAAAAAACCTCTTATACTAAAAATATATTCTATTTATCTAAAACATACTAATATATGGGTTTAATTAAAATTAAATGAATAATTTAAAAAATCTAGGATTTTGATTCATGTATAATTATGGATAATTTAGAGATAATGAATAACATTGTAAAATTTGTTAGACACTGCATCACCCCTTCCCTTATATAATCACTACATGATTCAATGTGCTCTACAAGTAGTAGCTGAGTTAATATGGTTTTTTATTGATTGGGATATACTATTTTGTGTAGTTTTTTTCTTAAAACTAATAAAGTTAATGGTTGATTAAAATATTGATGTACCATATATAGGGATCCTCATTTCTATCCCTATCAAAACTGAAGGAAAATATTTCAGCCAAAAATATCAAAAACAAGATGAGAAGGGATGAAATAATGCTGAAAAATATTTTTATGAAAGAACTAAAGGATCTTTCAAAACGTGTTATATATTATTATCATTTCCACAATTTATAAATGATACTTTTAATGAAACTGGAATAACCAGTAGAGAGTACATGGAGGATTATTTTCCAAATCTTCAGAAAACATCTACTCCAAAATTAAATAATATGTTATGAAAACTTCTATTGATGTATTAACAAATAGGGTTTCCATTTTCAATGTATTTTATTTTGAACAAATTACTATAAGAATAATTTGGTGTAATAAAAAATAAATTAAGAAGAAATATTAGAAATTATAGAGTTATCGACTACCTTGTGGAGGAAAAATAAACCTCGATATAACTAAGAAATAGAAAAATCTCTGCACATAGTATATATATCATTAATATGGTTGAATATTATGATTGGGATTATGATTAATTAAGTTTAATATACTATTGTAAGGAATCTAAAAACACATATGAATGTAAATGATTCAATATTATAAATTAATGTTAAATGATCATAAACCATGATAATTCCAAATACGAATGCATCAAAAGATAGAATGAATATATTAGGAAGATGAAGAATGGTTTGGACGAATTGTTGTGATCTATTGAGGATGATTAGAACTCTTCAAATACGATCCAACAAGATTTTGAGGATAAAATATAAAATATATATTTAAAACAAACATAAATATACCACAAATCTATGAAGATATATATTTCCAAAAAAATAAATTAAATTGAATCATTTATCACACCGGAATATTTCATGTAAAATATTTTTTCAGATTTCAAATAAATAAATCCACAACAATATCCTAGATAATGATATTTCATAAACAAAATATGTATTGTGTAATAATATTGTCAATTTTTTGGTTAAAATGTCATATTAAAATCCTGGAAATAATGTATTAAAAAAATTATATAAAACTTGCAAAAATATATAGGTTGCATGATATCATATCCTAGAACAGAAAAAACATAGTAGAATCTCAAAATGTTATGGTTATCATCTAAAACTACAAAAATAACTATATACAAAAACAAGAAATTTTACAACCAAAGTGAATTGAAAAATAATTTTAGGCTAAAACTTGAGTTTTTGGTTATTTATGTATAGATAATTTGTTTTTTCTAAAAAAATAAAATAATAGGATTAAATTTGACATAAGGAAATTGTTAATGATGAAAAAATAAGGAGGATATGTTAATAATAACAACATAAATTAGATATAAATACATATTTAACCCTTGAAAAAATAGAATGCATGGCCATTATCATTGATTACAAATATAAAAGTGGTGAATGATATTATTAGGTCTGATATTCTAACAACTACATTTATTCATATTATAAAATGGATATATTTTGAGAACAAAAAAACTAAGGAAAACATTATATGTCTTGTATGGATATAAAACACAAATGAATGAATAGAAAAGAAAAATATGCTTATAAATTTCCCAAGTATTCTATGAAGAAATATAAAATGGATGACTCACAATGTTGAAATTTCTCTACTATGGTAAATGGGACCACACCTGGTATTATTATTATAATGTACAAAAAATTAAGATAAATATATATAATAATTATTCATGTGGGGAATAAATTTATGATAGAAATTCAAATATTCCTTTAATAGTTAACAGCCAATTTGTTGAATATGATTCTTTTTCCAATATAGACAAATAAATTGATATTAAAAAATACATCTCTAGAAACTATTAATATTGAATATGGTATAATGGAGTACCATAATAATTTTAATAAAAATTTAATTTTTTCTAATGATATAGTGATAAATCAATACATTATAGTACCTAATGGAAAAAGTGGTTTCAAAAGAATATGGAAACAAATTTTTAGATTTTTTTTCAAATAATGATGAAATTTATTTACGATTGTTCTGTATAGAATAATTAATATAAGATAATGTGTTGAGAAAACAAGTATAACTACATTACCATTTTAATAAGATATATTTAAATTTTTAAATTTAAAAATAAAATAATCATTGGATGTGAATTCATTATTGAAATATATTAACAATCCAATAATATAAAAATAATCAGTCAATGTAAGAAGAATTACATATTATTCTATATAGTTCTTTTTTTGGATAGAAAATAGAACATGTCTGAATAGACTATAAAATTTTAGGTATACAACTAGGATAGATATTTGGAAATTTAATAAATATTACCCCTACTTCTCAAATAAATTACCAATGTAAAAATAATAAATCATTATTTAAAAAAATAACCTACCATGATGAAGAGTTAATGAGTGAAAATCTAGAGGGTGGAGGGTAATGTAGAGAATATTTTAAAATTTCATTTTACATAGAATAAAAAAAATAAAAACATACATATAATATTTTATGTTTGAGTTAGTCCAAGCACCCTTTTTACCATTTTTTTATTTTATTGAACATTATTTCAAAGTGGAGTGTTGGATTAGTTTTTTTAGGATAATAAGGTATTTTATCAAATCTGCACATGAATATTTCTCTTTCATTTGTTGAGATGTGATTGAAATTTTAGTTTCATGATAAATCTATCAAAGTATACATTAAAAATATATATTTTGAATTGTATCTTCTACAATGAAATTTATGGACATTTTTGTTTTATATGTAATCTCTATCACGTTTTCTACACTGGGTATTCCCATATAAACATAGAGTAATATATCTACAGTCAATTTATTATGTTTCATTGGTTTCCCTCTTCAATAAACATGCAAACATATGCTATAGTTTTTAATAAGAACTATGAAGATGATTAATTAAAGAAATAAGTGTTTGAATATATGAATATATTAGTGATATTTTATGATTATATAACCATTTTATTTAATATAATTATGGGTTAAAAAATATTGAATGTACACATATAGTCTTAAATGTTTTTGATGGTAATGACAGAAAACACAGAAGTGATGATTGAAGATCCCATATGTTGAATTGCATTATTTCAAAAATAAATTCTACAATAATGATATTATGTTTTCCATATATGATAGAGAATAATTATTTTTATGATGAGTTATATACACCATAAATGGATATGAAGATAGATATATTTCTACCCTTGTTTAATATGAAAAGGATTTGTTCACTTATTTTTCAATATCGTTGATAGAATCATTCATGTAATATCCCATTACATGTGATAAATGATGTAAATTATTTGAGAAGGAACATTTGTATATAAAACAATTTAATGAATCTTGAGCTTCTAGTAATGATGTAAAATTGAAAAACATAAACATAAGGAATAGAAAGATAGATTGATTTTGTTAGGGGAAACACAAAATTAAGCAATGAACATGTAATATGCTATAATATGTAATGAATATATAAGTATATGATGTTTTTTGTTATTTTATGATGTAGTTATAATTACATAGGAAAACTTGAATAAGGGCCAAATCAAATTTTTTATTTTCTACAATTTTAGTCATAATGAAAAAAATATTACAAAGGCATGGAATCATAAGAATAATTTCAATAAATTTTTTATAGGTGATGTTTTTTTATGGATTTTATTAATGTAATAAAAAAATATTTCTTTATGTATCATAACATGGATCATAACATCATCCAACTATCAATAAATTTATAAATTAGGGTTACCTACATACACCACATAGGAATGATATATTTTTATCCTTACTATTATATTTTATATGGATCATATGAGACATGTAAATGTGAACTCCTATAATTATGATCAAATAATATAGGGTCCATTTATGTATAGGATAAAATATGATTATGGTGAATTTTTTAATGATAGAAGATGAACTTAGATGATAAGATATAAATGTACTATTTGGATTTAAATATTATTTAATTTTTACTATATTAGATCATAATTGTATCATTAATATGATGGTGAAACATATGGAATTGATTCTAAGATGATATGCATCACATGATTTATTTGCATAACAAAAAATGTATCTAATATTCATATACATCTTATTAAATAACATTAAAATATTAATAATTAAGAATTATCATCTTTATATGAATTAATAATGATATAAAAAATTTTAAATTTTCATATGCATCATTATAAAGAGTAGTAGAGATATAGAATAATTTAATAGAATACAAATCTATGTATTTATAAATATTTTTATATTGAAATATTAAAATATTACCTAGGGAATTTCAATAAAATTATAGTAGAGAATATATTTAATTTCATGACTTGATTCAAATGAGGGGATATAATAGGTTTTATTGATGGAAGTACATAGAAAAAAATATCATTAATTTATATTAAACATATGAAATATTATTCATGAAATTTAATTCATATACCACATATATGAAATCAAATAATATGATACATATATATATATATATATATATTTATATTTAATCACAAATAATTATCTTATTTACAAGTGAACCATGTGAGAATAGGGGAACCTTATTACATTTAAGAGCTCAATGTTCATCGATGTGTAAGGAGAAAGAGTAAGAAGTACTATAATTGTGTTAATTTTGAGAATAATTTGAGACCATTGGATGTTATTATATTCTATAGAACATCATCCAGTATGATAAGAAAATGGTGAATATGATACTTCTACTACTCTACTGATCATTTATGTATCTATTATAATGTATCCATGACATTTATTTGTTCATCATTATGTTCAAACATAATAATTGATGAGAGGAAGAGATAACAATAATGATACTTCCCACCCATGATGTTAATAATCAGATATATTTAATATAATACACTATCATAATTCAATGTCCATCCATGATGTTTTTATAATGAAATCAATAATAGATAATATTTATCATATTTTGGATTTTAAGACATGTTTGGTTATTTGAGGAATGACCATTGATGATTATATTTCAAGAAAAAAATTTACAGTAACCACCAAGAGTATAATAATAAGGGATTATGTGTAAATTCTGGAACTGTATGATGACCACCCTTGGGATATGGATTATAATATCCCAAACCATTTCATGCTAACAAGGAAATTGAAATCACAAATAATTAATGTCTTAATAATCCTACTACTTTCAGAAAAGTCAAACACAAAAATGAAAAAGTGTTTTAAAAAGAATCTAACCATATAAAACATTTATTTTCATTCTATTCATACATATTCATAAAGAAAAAAACCATGATAAGAGTTGTGTGGGAACATATATATCTATATCTGCTATCTGAGAAAAGAGTTAATTTGAAAAATAGAGTAATTCATAGAGAAACTGAAAAAAGGTTAAATTTATTAAACACATAATTATCCCCCTCATTATTAGTGAAATATCCACTAGGAACAATAATATTTTACTAAATTTTATTCATGTAAATAAATCTATAAATTAATTTATTTTTGATATATCTCATAATTATTAATGCTGTAATGAGATTTTATTCATTGTGATGATATTGAAATATATAACCAAAAGTATCTAAATATTTTATATCATTGTATAAGGCTATCTTATTCCGAACACTATACATTTATCTTATAAATTCATATTCATTTATTACATTACACTCATTTTCATTCAAATGAATTATTCTTAACAAAATAGTTATAGGTCATACTCTCAACTCCTATATTCCATCATATTTAATTACCCCATGGCATACTTTTATTATAAGATAAATATGTGACTAGAAGATGCAGTTTTTATAAACATAAAAATAATTTCATATGTTTATGTATTATCATATAATTTTATGTCATTTAATATATAAAAAATTATTCACACAACTTCTCTTAATTGATATAGAAAATATTCTCAACATCATATATTATCACAATGGTTGAGGTAGGGTTGGAATTTTTCACATACAAATTGATGAATAGATGTTACTTTATAAATTTTATACACCATAGATATTATTCTCTATTTATGTACCATGATTTGGGATACTATTTAAATTAATATGGGGTGTTCATAAATTTACACACCTTCATACCATGAAATTCTACCATAAAACAATATGGGTTTTCTATGTAAAATTGTTATTATACTCACCATTTTTAAATTATAATTTCACATCCATCTAAATGACATTAAGTCATAAATGGTATGTAAATGAAAGAATTTTTTTTTGGTTTCATGTTGTGAGCTAGACGAAATGATTCACATATAGCAGTGAATTAGATATGTGAATATATTTTCTAGACTAGTTGTTCATTGTTTCTTCCAATTTCACAATTATTATAAATACTATTCCGCAAAACAAAATTAAAATAATAATTATTTTTCTCCATGACACTATAATTAAACCCCATGGATTATTATTTTTTATATATTTAATTATTTTTTTAGTCTATTAATTTCATTTATATGCTTATTTAATTGATTGAGTGATTTTTTTTGATAGAAAACAAGTTGGACTACGTTAAATTAATATTATACTTATCCGAACCACTTCATTTTTTAACTATAATGATATTTTTAATATAAAAATTATTTATTAATATTTTATATCACCTGTATGACTTTATTTCATCATAAATATCAATATAGTCATAATTATATTCATCCTAAATTTAAATATATTTACATTCATTAATTTCATCATTAGGGTTCTTTCTGAAAATATCAATCTTTTTATATTACAAAATAAGAACCTTAAAGTATTCATTATTTTCAACAATTTTCCCATTATCACATCCCAATTTTCAGTCATATAAATTTTATAAAACAATAAAATTATGGCTCGTAAAATATGACTTATAATAATGTTTGGGTTAACTGTATGTATATGTATGTTATTTGGATACCTGTAATAATAGATTGACCAAATCATGGATTCAAATACAGTTTCCAAAAACAAATAACAAACATTGTAACACCCCGAGATTTTATGAAAAATATTATTTTCATTAATGTCTTGTGTTTTATTCTACACCAACATTACCTTGCGCTATACGCAACACCGTATTAGCTTGCAGTATACGCAACACTATTCTTGGACCGTGTTACACACAATTTTGATAATAGTTATTCTACGCAACATTGAGTATATATATATATATATTAATTGTATAAATGAAATATGGTTGGATTCTGTTATACAAAACAATGAAGGATTCTTTCATAACATGCAACCTTGACTTGGCTTGCATTACACGCAATCGCGACCTTCCTCGATAGCGTGTGTTGTACGCAATACCGGGTTTTAATAAACAATGATATATTATTATAATATTGTCATGAACTAGCCGTTATGAATATTATTAACTAAATTTTTAATTTTATAACATTATTATTCATCTTACACATTTTCTAGAACATGGTATAATAACAAAATAAAATTTTCGGGTAAAATAAGTATTTTTCAAAAAATGCAGTTTTGCCGCCTTTTGATGGCGCACCCACATTAAATCTAGTTTTTGACATTTTTATATGTTCAATTTGAGAATATAAAATTCTTCTTTTGAATCAGGATGTAAAAATTTACATTAGATAAAGTTTTGATGTTTTTCCGATAACTTTCATATTTTAATGAATAGAAAAAACACGCTACATTTTAATTAAAAACATATTTTTTTCATCATAATATCTTATGTGGTTAAATTATAATATTGAATGGTTTTAAAGTATAAATAGAATATGTTTTTACCATTTAATATAATGTATGCCATTAGCATTGATTTTACCTTGAATTCGTAGGCCAAAATCAATTCAATCTTTTGCAATGTTTTAAACAAAACCCGTTTTTATTCGACAACGGGATTAATTTTAATTTAATTTCTGCATCTTCTGTGTATTTAATTTAAAAAATGGATTCCATATTTGGAATCAGTGGGTCCAAATTATGTTAATAGGCTACTTTTTATTTTTGGGAATTATGAATTGTAACTACGGTAAATTTTATTAACCATAGTTAAAGGTAAATCAGGTAATTAAGGGTAAATATAAAATTATAAAATTACCCTAACACATTCCAAAATTCTATTTGATGGCTAAATGTAAACCCATATCAACTAAGGGTAGTATTAGATTCATTTTATGGACTTTTTACCATGAAAATAATTTAATTAGTATTAAAATCAATGAAAGTGACAACATATCACTTTCTTAAATCTTATAAGTATAATAATTTTAACTTAGTGATAAACATCATAAAACTTCGAACATGAATAATATCCAGAAATCTAACAAAATTATCTACATCATGAGAATTTATTTAGTATTTTTTGGGATTAAATAGTTATCATTAATTGTGACACAATAGTGATGCAGAAACTATTTATCTAGTGAAAAATCAAGAATATAGTTTTTATTAAACTAATAGTGACCATAAAAGGCACAAAACACCGACCAAAACTTATTGGTCATGTAAATGTAAACTATAATCATCCAATGGTCGAATATTTGACTATTTGGAGTCTTATACAAGCAATTATGACACTTATATTATTTTATGATGCCAAAGTTGTCACCTTCATAATTTAATAAATATAACAATTTAAATATTGTGATTTTAAGATGATAAATTTGAGTAAAAGTATTATTGTGAAAGGTAATATATTTATCTTCATCATAGAATTTTATTTTAAATTTTTATGCAACAAATAAGTTTATTAAATAAATATACAAAAATGATGTAGTAATTATTTTATTAAGAGATAAACCAAATAAATGGTATTAAAAATAATAAAATAAATATTATATGAACTATTTAATGTGATCCAATACATTTATAGAAACATATGACCTTTTATTAATATATTAAAGCTTTTAGTTCGAAAATATCTTCTGTATATATTTCATTTAAATTCAAATAAATGAACAGTGTCAAAATTGACACTATTGTTATTTTATAAAAATAACATATTATAAAATTGTTTAAAATCACAAAAATATTTAAAAATTATAAATTTAAATTTATATGGTCTGTAATGTTATAAATTAAACAAGTATGGAAAATTTACAACAAATAAGTAATTATTTGTTATAATTTAAAATTTAGAATTTTATTACCACAAATAAACATAAATAGATAAAATAAGGATAAATCAAAATGATAAGGTTTAAAATAAGATCCAAACATGTCTAAATTTGATTGGTTGATGAGATTACAAACCTATCTCATCTAATATTCGAATATGAGTCATTTTTGGAGGTTTTTAAGTGGGGTTAGATTTATTATAAATTAATATTTTTAAGAATTCCAAAGGTGCCCATCTCCTCCTTTATAAAAGGGCACCTCCTCCCTCTCCTCCTCACACAAATTTGAGGCTTCAACCTCGGCCAAACCCTGCCAAATTATCTTCTCCACATCCCTAGAAACATCCTAGAGGTTCTGGTCTCCTTTAAAGACCAATCTTAGTGCCCTATGAGGAGGTTTCAAAGAGGCGTATCGAAGAAGATGTAATTTCTTCTCCCGATTCTTTCAAGCTTCTTTCTTCTTCAACATATTCTTATTTAGTTGTTTAATTATAAAGTAATAACATCATTATCACTAATATACTGACTTGTTATTATAAATATGAAACAAACCCATTTCACCTTCTATCCATCCTACGGAAAACAGAATCACCGCGCGTGCGTACGTACGGAATACCGTCTCCACTTCGTGGTGTAATCTGTTTTTCCACCAACACCTTACATGGATGGGTATAATGGTGTAATGAATAACTATAAATAGTTATTATAACATCATACTGATTCTGATATATTGTATCATCCGCTCCAATTCAATTCAATAATTATGGAAATGATATCATCGCTCGTGCGTACGTACGGACTACCGTCTCCACAAAGCGATGAGATTCATTCTCCATGTTAACCATTTAAGAATGATTATAAAGTATATATAAGAAATAATAATGAAATATATGACATTATAAATCTAATGGATTTATGTGTTTATATATGTATGTCAACTACTTAATTCCACTCAATTCAATAAGGAAACAGAAACATCGTTCATGCGTACGTACGGCCTACCGTCTCCATGAACGGTGTATTTATTTCCATTTATCGATCCATTATATATATGTATATTATGAATATATATTATATATAAATCATGTTTTATATTCTACAATTAAGTAATAATGATCTGAGTAATCATATGAATAATTACAAGTTAAAACACGAACGACAAATGAGACGATTTTACCCAAAACGCCACATTAACATTAATTTACAAAAGAACGGGTAATATAAAGTCATAAGTGAACCATATATGATATAATAACAATGAATATAATTCTGTAATAAGTCAATGACATTATTTAAATCATTATACAGGAGGTTCGGACACTTATGAAGCAAATCAGACCTAAGGTAAGGGAAATATCACAATCTCATTTTTATCCGGGATTGTTTAAACTTTAGTATTTACTGGGGTGTATTTTATCATCCACAACCATGTTTCCTCAATATGTAATATTATTTCCATCCAATTACAATAGTTTAAATCCAATTTTACCCTTCGGTGAATTTTTAGTAAAGAATATGAAAGTAATCTTTTGTCATTTTTCGTACGAGGTACTTTTTGACTTTTCCGACAAAAGTACGAGAAGAATGTTTTATTTTAACTTATACGTCATGAATGGATTTTTAAAACATTATTTCCAAGAAGCTTACCTTACAAGTTTTCAATTTTATTTTTAATCAACTTATTTTAGTTTAAAATTTCATAACATGTTAAAGAAAGGAAAGTGTTTTTGAAGTAGAAATGATATTTTCCTCAAGAATAGAGTTCAAGTGTTTTATCAAAATTATTTTCCATCTAAGATAATAAAGAGTTATGTTTTTATCCCTATTATTACATTGATTTGATTATGTTGAATTATTTTTATGAATTCCTTTATCTTATATGAATTGTTTTCTGATGTCATGTTGTTTATGAATCCCATTTTTATTTCATGGGTTATGCAATGATGTATGATTTATGATGTTGTGGAACACATAAGAATGGTATCATTATAAGATGGGTGGGACCTATATCTCCCTCCAATACATTGGGTAAAGATTTTATATCTCATGAGATAGACATGGCTGGAATGGTAGGTTATACCGGTTTAGTGAAACAGGACTGAAATGAGGGTGACTCGGTTCAGAAAGGGACTTTGTTCACTAATATAGTTTTGTAAATGAGTCTTGACAAACATGAAATGATTCTTTATGATTATGTGTGTATGCCACAAAGTTTCATGTTTTAAGTTATGATTAATGTGATTACATTTCACATCCATGAGTTATCCTAGGTTATGAAATTATGATCTCTTTTACAGGTTAATATATCCAAAAGTTATGTTCTTATGTATATGATGTGATTGATATTTCTTTTGTTTACCCTTACTGAGCATTTGAGCTCACCCTTTTATGTTTTCTTTTCCCCGGGATATAAATAAAGGTTTTAGGTGTAAAAAAAAGAAGATCTTTATGGGAGATGTTCATGATCTTTTACCAGGATTAGAAGATTATATTCTGAGTTTCCAAAGACACTAAACTATTACGATCCTTGTGTGTGTGTTTTTTTTATGTACAAATATTCTACAAATGTAATGTAATGTCAATGTACATCAAGCATCAGGTCTCTACAGTTGGTATCAGAGGATAGGTTTAGTCAACCTTTGGAAACTAGGATGTGAAAACGTTAGTGAGATCCCTAGAGATATTTCTAAGGTATGTCTAGGGATGTCCCTAAGGATAAGTATACGTATAGGATATAGTCCTAGAACTATGGTAACAATATTTGATTAAACCAAAGATGTTAGATATTGAAGTTACTCCCCCTTTATTCTGATTTTTTCCTCTCACAATATTCTTTTTGGGTTTTAGAAAATGGCTAGAAACAAGATGATTCACGATAATGGAGGATATGATGGACAATGGAATGATATTCTTAATGAGCAACCAAATGAAATGGGATTTGGAAGTCCAAACATCATTATTATGCCGAATCAGCAATATCATAATATGGTCAATAAAGTAAAATTTGGTAAGTTTCCTGACTCGGCTAATAAGAGAAAGATGGAGTTTCATGATGATCATAGAGGAAAGAAAGTTCAATTTCCCTTATGTAAATCATGTGGGAAGAGGCATCAAGGAGAATGTTTCAAAGGAACTGGAAGATTCTTTGCGTGTGGAAAAGAAGGACACAAAGCCAGTAAGTGCAAAGGAAAAGGTTCAGTTAACACCAGGGATGAGGATAATGGTATTGCTACGACATCAGCAATGGTTAAATGTTTTAAATGTGGAATGTACGGGCATTATGCAAACCAATGCCTTAAGGGAGAGTCTCATGAAGAGAATCAGTATGGTCGTATAGGTAGTATTTATGTGGATGATGATGAAGAGACTACAAATGATATGTGAGATGAAAGAATTGTTGAAGCTCAGTCAATGGTTTAAGAATGTAGTGGAATGATTACATGTTTATCATGCGTAATGTTGTATAAGTAATCTCATGCTACTATGGAATAAAGAGACATCTATGGATTGTTACACTGTTGTCTTTCCTTGAGTTTTGAAAGTGTATGATTAATGTTACCAGTATCCATGAAAGGTTATTCAAATATTTTTTGAATGTAGATGATATGCGCATAATGAAGGGATAAGGAGAAAATTAAATGTTTGATAGTATTCATGAGCTCATGAATGATATAAGGAGAAGGTTATATCATGGTTTGAGTATATAGAATTTTTGGATTTTGGTATGTGGAAAGAGTTAACTTTTGACAGCATTCATGTTTTCAATAAGGTTCAATGTGTATTCATATTTCAAGAGAATACATGATTAAGGTATTCACATGTTTGTAATTTGACCAACAAGATATATCTTATGATATATGGGGGATAAATGATGGATTTCACGTGATTGTTCTGTGACATTTCAAGTAATCATTTTCTTTATACTATGATCATGGACCGAAGTATTTTAGATATGCCTAAATATTAGAATGGATTATGTTGGACATAAGTTAGGATAAAACATTTTTCGATATTATTGATGGGATGTTATAGTAATATAGCCTTAGAAAAAGGACAACCTGCAGGACGGGCGACAGCCCATCGCGTCGGACAAGGCTGTTGGAATCGAACCCACAACCGAAGTGCGACTGGCCTTTATCGCCTACCACTGGCCTACAGGAAGTCCCTATTTAGTAGAAAGTAGTTTTATTATTTTAAGTAGTATGATATATGAAGTATAAGTCCATTTTAGGAACCATATATGATTAATCTCACAATAGAATGACTTATGTATATTTAATAACTTTTGCTAACCTTTTGTTTGAAACAGATGGAATGACCCATCATTCTATCATATGATCTTTTAACACTTCATTTCGTTAAGAGATGAAGTGGAAACTGTTCAAAGAAGGAACAATAGTGAGATTGTACCAAAATCAAGTAAGGATTTCTTCTAATTAAAAATTTTCAAATTTAGGGAAATGATATTGAAAACCAAAAATGATGTCCTAGTGATCTTATATCCGATGAATCAGATGGTACCCTAGATCATCACAAATTTATGGCTTTGTGATTGTTGGCTTTTTCATAGCCATGTCCTCTACCACTCTCCACGAGAACATGATGGTTAGATTTCTCTTCCTTGTCCATATTTTCACCTATGTTCTCCTATTTGGATATCCAGTGATTAGTTAACTTGGGTAACCATTACATTTTATACTTTAGTTTTTAAAGATAAGTTTTGGTATTCCTTTTTACGATGTGGGTTTCTATCAAAAAAACTTTCAAATAGTAAACCATTTATAACCCCGACGAATTTCGAGGGAGAAATTCATTTTAAGGGGGGTAGAATGTAACACCCCAAGATTTTATGAAAAATATTATTTTCATTAATGTCTTGTGTTGTATTCTACAACAACATTACCTTGCACTATACGCAACACTGTATTAGCTTGCAGTATACGCAACACTATTCTTGGACCGTGTTACACACAATTTTGATAATAGTTATTCTATGAAAAATTGAGTATATATATATATATATTAATTGTATAAATGAAATATGGTTGGATTATATTATACGGAACAACGAAGGGTTCTTTCACAACACGCAACCCTGACATGGCTTGCATTACACGCAATCGCGACCTTCCTCAATAGCGTGTGTTGTACGCAATACCGGGTTTTAATAAACAATGATATATTATTATAATATTGTCATGAACTAGCCGTTATGAATATTATTAACTAAATTTTGAATTTTATAACATTATTATTCATGTTACACATTTTCTAGAACATGGTATAAGAACAAAAAAAAAATTTGGGTAAAATAAGTATTTTTCAAAAAATGCAGTTTTGCCGCCTTGTGGTGGTGCACCCACATTAAATGTTTTTTTTTGACATGTTTATATGTTCAATTTGACAAAATAAAATTCTTCTTTTGAATCAGGATGTAAACATTTACATTAGATAAAGTTTTGATATTTTTCCGATAACTTTCATATTTTAATGAATAGTAAAAACACGCTATATTTTAATTAAAAACAAATTTTTTCATCATAATATCTTATGTGGTTAAATTATAATATTGAATGGTTTTAAAGTATAAATAGAATATATTTTTACCATTTAATATAATGTATGTCATTAGCATTGATTTTACCATGAATTCGTAGGTTAAATCAATTTAATTTTTTGCAATGTTTTAAACAAAAACCCGTTTTTATTCGACAACGAGATTAATTTTAATTTAATTTATGCAACTTCTGTGTATTGAATTTTAAAAAATGGATTCCATATTTGGAATCAGTGGTTCCAAATTATGTTAATAGGCTACTTTTTATTTTTGGGAATTATGAATAGTAACTACGGTAAATTTTATTTACCATAGTTAAAGGTAAATCGGGTAATTAAGGGTAAATATAATATTATAAAATTACCCTACCACATGCCAAAATTCTATTTGAGGTCTATAAGTAAACCCATATCAACTAAGGGTCGTATTATATTCATTTTATGGACTTTTGACCATGAAAATAATTTAATTATTATTAAAACCAAAGAAAGTGACAACATGTCACTTTCTTAAATCTTATAAGTATAATAATTATAACATAGTGATAAACATCATAAAACATCGAAAATGAATAGTATCCAGAAAGCTAAAAAAATTATCTACATCATGAGAATTTATTTAGATTTTTTTTGGATTAAATAGTTATCATTAATTGTGACACAATAGTGATGTAGAAATTATTTATCTAGTGAAAAATCAAGAATATAGTTTTTATTAAACTAATAGTGACCATAAAAGGCACCAAACCCTGAAAAAAACTTATTGGTCATGTAAAGGTAAACTATAATCATCCAATGGTCGAATGTTTGACTATTTGGAGTCTTATACAAGCAATTATGACACTTATATTATTTTATGATGCCAAAGTTGTCACCTTCATAATTTAATAAATATAACAATTTAAATATTGTGATTTTAAGATGATAAATTCGAGTACAATTATTACTGTGAAAGGTAATATATTTATCTTCATCATAGTATTTTATTTTAAATTTTTATGAAACAAATAAGTATATTAAATAAATATACAAAAATGATGTAGTAATTATTTTATTAAGAGATAAACCAAATAAATGGTTTTAAAAATAATAAAATAAATATTATATGAACTATTTAATGTGATCCAATAATTTTATAGAATCATATGACCTTTTATTAATAAATTAAAAATTTTAGTTCGAAAATATCTTCTGTATATATTTTATTTAAATTCAAATAAATGAATAGTTTCAAAATTGACACTATTGTTATTTTATAAAAATAACATATTATAAAATTGTTTAAAAATCACAAAAATATTTAAAAATTATAAATTTAAATTTATATGGTCTATAATGTTATAAATTAAACATTTATGGAAAATTAAAAACAAATAAGTAATTATTTGTTATAATTTAAAATTTAGAATTTTATTACCACAAATAAACTTAAATAGATTAAATAAAGACAAATCAAAATGATAAGGTTTAAAATAAGATCCAAACATGTCTAAATTTGATTGGTTGATGAGATTACAAGCCTATATCATCTAATATTCGAATATGAGTCATTTTTGGAGGTTTTTATGTGGGTAAGATTTATTATAAATTATTATTTTTAAGAATTCCAAAGGTGCCCCTCTCCTCCTTTATAAAAGGGCACCTCCTCCCTCTCCTCCTCACACCAATTTGAGCCTTAAATCTCGGCCAAACCCTGCCAAATTATCTTCTCCACTTCCCTAGAAACATCCTAGAGGTTCTGGTCTTCTTTAAAGACCAATCTTAGTGCCCTAAGTAGAGGTTTCAAAGAGGCGTATCGAAGAAGAGGTAATTTCTTCTCCCGATTCTTTCAAGCTTCTTTCTTCTTCAACATATTCTTATTTAGTTGTTTCAGTATAAAGTAATAAAATTAGTATCACTAATATAATGATTTGTTATTATAAATATGAAACAACCCCATTTCACCTTCTATCCATCCTACGGAAATCAAAATCACCGCGCGTGCGTACGTACGGAATACCGTCTCCACGCCGTGGTGTAATCTGTTTTTCCACCAACACCTTACATGGATGGGTATAATGGTGTAAAGAATAACTATACATAGTTATTATAACATCATACTGATTCTGATATATTGTATCATCCACTCCAATTGAATTCAATAATTATGGAAATGATATCATCGCACGTGCGTACGTACGGACTACCGTCTCCACGACGCGATGAGATTCATTCTCCATGTCAACCATTTAAGAATGATTATAAAGTATATATAAGCAATAATAATGAAATTTATGAAATTATAAAGCTACTGGATTTATGTGTATATATATGTATGTCATCTACTTAATTCCACTCAATTCAATAAGGAAACGAAAACAGCGTTCATGCGTACGTACGGCCTACCGTCTCCATGAACGGTGTATTTCTTTCCATTTATCGATCCATTATATATATGTATATTCTGAATATATATTATATATAAATCATGTTTTATATTCTATAATTAAGTAATAATGATCTAAGTAATCATATGAATAATTACAAGTTAAAACACGAACAACAAATGAGACGATTTTACCCAAAACGCTACTTTAACATGAATTTACAAAAGAACGGGTAATATAAAGTCATAAGTCAACCATATATGATATTATAACAATGAATATGATTCTGTAATAAGTCAATGACATTATTTAAATCATTATACAGGAGGTTCGGACACTTACGAAGAAAATCGGACCTAAGGTAAGGGAAATATCACAATCTCATTTTTATCCGAGATTGTTTATACTTTAGTATTTACTGGGGTGTATTTTATCATCCAAATACATGTTTCCTCAATATATAATATTGTTTCCATCCACTTACAATAGTTTAAATCCAATTTTACCCTTTAGTGAGTTTTTAGTAAAGAATATGAAAGGAATCTTTTGTCGTTTTTCGTACGAGGTACTTTTTGACTTTTCAGACAAAAGTACGAGAAGAATGTTTTCTTTTAACTTATACGACATGAATGGATTTTTAAAACAGTATTTCCAAGAAGCTTCCTTTACAAGTTTTCAATTTTATTTTTAATCAAATTATTTTAGTTTAAAATTTTATATCATGATAAATAAAGGAATGTGTTTTTGAAGTAGAAAGGATATTTTCCTCAAAAATAGAGTTCAAGTGTTTTATCAAAATTATTTTCCATCTAAGATAATAAAGGGTTATGTTTTTATCCGTATTATTACATTGATTTGATTATGTTGAATTATTTTTATGAATTCCTTTATCTTATATGAATTTTTTTATGATTTCATGTTGTTTATGAATCCCATTTTTATTTCATGGGTTATGCAATGATGTATGATTTATGATTTTATGGCACACATAAGAATGCTATCATTATAATATGGGTGGGACCTATATCTCCCTCCAATGCATTGGGTAAAGATTTTATATCTCATGAGATAGACATGGCTGGAATGGTAGGTTATACCAGTTTTGTGAAATAGGACTGAAACGAGGGTGACTCGGTTCAGAAAGGGACTTTGTCCACTAAGATAGTCTTGGCAATGAGTCTTGACTAACAAGAAATGATTCTTTAGGATTATGTTTGTATGCCACAAAGTTTCATGTTTTGAGTTATGATTATTGTGATTACATTTCACATCCATGAGTTATCCTAGGTTATGAAATTATGATCTCTTTTACAGGTTAAGATTTCCAAAAGTTATGTGCTTATGTATATGATGTGATTGATATTTCTTTTGTTTACCCTTACTGAGAATTTGAACTCACCCTTTTATGTTTTCTTTTCCCCATGATATAAAGAAAGGTTTTAGTTATAAAAAAAAGAAGATCTTTATGGTAGATGTTGAAGATCTTTTACCAGGATTAGAAGATTATATTCCGAGTTTCCAAAGACACTAAACTATTACGATCCTTGTGTGTGTGTTTTTGTTATTTACTAAGTATTCCGCAAATGTAATGTAATGTCAATGTACGTCAAGCTTCAGGTCTCTACAAACATCATATCAAACAATTTCTACAATTAACACCATATTTATTTCTAATTATAAAACCAATTTAACATTTAATATATATTTTATTTAAATAAAAATATTTGGGTAAATAAAATCATGTAATTTGTTACAATAGAGTTGTAATGAATTTGGAAAATAATTTCGTGGTGTTTGTATCTAAACATGTACTAATATTTTTTCAATAGAAGTACTATACCAATTTATTGAAAAATAAATTTGTATTGGTATTTACTATGAATTTACTTATTCCAATGTTTTCATAACCATTCGTTTAGACAACAAATACTATTAGTTTCATCAAACCATAGGTATTGGTCATTCCCAATCTCAAATCACACAATGTCCCCCTAAATAATTTCCATAGCGTATACTAATGGTTTGAGGGCCTATAATAATAGCCTTATAAGGATTGAATATATATGTTTTCTAGAAGTAATGAAATTTAAATAATGTTCAAATTAGTGTGTAATATAGGAGAATTAATCCTTATTCCTTCACAAAAAACATCGCACAGTTTTAATTTATCTCCTTTATCAATCATATTTTCCTAATCATCATAATGTTGAATAAATTTGGTTTTTTATTGAACATAGTTTCATAAAAATTCATGTATGATTTGGTTCTAAAAAGCCCTCTTTTATTAAAGATTATATCAATAGTGATTTTCTATATTTACAATTATATTTATGAGTAATAATCTAGAAGAATATTTTGAGACATAAATATAAAAAATTTAATCTAAACCTTATCTGTCATATTTAAAATGGTTCTATAAGGAGAAATAAAGTCATTCAAAATATAAAACTTTGCAATATACTAAGATAGTTTTTTATTTTAATATTATGTATAATCCATAATCCTCAATCTAATTAGTGATAGAATAATTTTTCTTCTGTAAAATTATTCTTAAAATCATGCATCTTTCTAAGGTAGATAATTTTTGGAACATGAAAATAGTATATTTAAAATTTGTGAAGTAATAAAATAAAGATTCAATTAATCTATCAAGACTAGTTTATCTCATTTAAATTAACCAACATACAACTGATTGAATCGGCAATAATTTTTTCCTTATATTAATGTTAGTTCTCTTATTGTTTCATTTTTCTATTGTTCTATTTTGTAATGTCTTGAAAATTAAAATATTGTGTCATTATATAATGTGAATATCTCTAATTTCAAGTTCTTTGGCTGATTTTGGCATATTATATTATCCATTATAATCACTCCTTCTGTAAGACATGTTATTTTTTTCATTCATAATAGTGTTATAATTTTTAGTTGAATCTTTAAAATTAAAATATTACATTTATTTCTAAATAATTATCTTTTAACCATGATATACCATAAAGTATACACTGAGAACCAATTTGTTTCTTATAATTATATCAATATTATAAACTAAATGTTTTTAAATAGATAAAATATTATAAATCAACAGCTCTCAAGAAAAATATTTTTTTAGTGATATTATTACTCAATATGTGTGAAATTCTTACATATTTTTTTCTTAAGGAAAATAATAAATAAAATTCTTACCATATTTTATATAATTAATTTTTTATAATTTTATATATATCTTAATTATTGTTTTAAGAACAATCATATTCCATTAACTAGGTATTTTCAATATTTGTATCCTTGAATGATACCTCAATAAGATTTTCTTAATATTTACTCTGTTTATTTTTTAAATTTTACCTATCATTATGAAATAATTCACCTATGATGGAATTAATTAGAAAAATTCATTTTTGATGTGGCATTATTTATGAAACCTCCCAATGACTCTTAAAATATACTAGAACATTTTTTTCTTAAACATTTGTTTCTAGAAGTTTATGTTTTTAACTAATTTTAATTTTTTTTGTCACATCACATGACCTATTCTCCATTTTTAGTTCATGTAGAGACATTTACTACAAAACCAATTATTCTTTTTGTCTAATGATACAAAAAAAATAAGAATAGAGATAAAATTTCCTCCTTATATGTAAAATTTAATTCTCAATTATTTTCTCTCGACACTAATTCAATGACATCTTGTGGGTTTTTTAACACAATGAAGTTTTTTATATTTTTTACATTATTATCTAAGGATTATAAGGAAAAAAATTTAAATATCTATCCTTCTAGACCTAAGTATAACTTCCATTTTATTAACCAATTCCATTATATATCGAATGGAATTGATCATTATATTATTCAATATGGATAGTTTTCTATTAAGGAAATTCACATTTTGACATCCTTATTATATATCTATATATAGTATATTTATACTTGATTTATTTTTTTTAATTATTCATATTATTTTCCAATAGCTATATAAAAATAAAATGTTATCCTTTAGTTCTAATTCTCAACTTAGATAAAAATAATCTCTAGTTTGTTAACCACTTTGTCTGCTAGGATACTAGTACAAGTTGTATCATGTAACATCTCATCCCTCCAATCATTAAAATGTATTAATCAAAATAAATTTTTAAAAGTATTGTATTTATAATTTCAAATATACATATATCCCTAGTGGTTACCTTAATTATATGAGAAGTTTCTACTCTCAGCATTCACATAAAATTTTAATTAGTTTTTATTTCCATCTTATAGGAATAATTTTTTTTTCATATTTCCCATAATAAAAAATATACTAAATATTTATTTATGTTTCATATTTTTTAGAAATAGTTCAAAAATATTATCTATCAATTCAAACACAACTTTATAATTCACTGGGAATATATTCTTCATCACCTATTTCCTCTCTATTATATAATATATCTAAAATGGTATATATATTTTTGTATAGAAGTCAAGTGAAATTTATTTTCATCACATTTTATAACATTTTACTATGAGATAATCACTTATTATAAATACTATTTTCTTATTCATAATCATCACTATCACTTATGATATTAAAGGTATTGTTTTAGAAATAAATTTCAACCACATTGTAATTTAATAATTTGAAATATTGTTCCCTTTTATAATAAATTATCAAAATTTATTTCTACTTGATATCGATGAAAATATTTATTCAAAATATTATATACTTTATTATTTATTAAACATAATTTTCACTACTTATATATTCATGTTGTATATCAATTTAAAGAATTTTTTTTTAATTTTTATCCCTTTAACTATAGACCTTTTTCCCCTCTCATTCCATAATTTATTATAATGTTATAAATTTTATTAGTTAATAAGTCATCAACATTTAAATAATCATGAGTTGAGATCACAAAATAAATCTTATGTAACAGAATTTCCATAACATTTGATTCCAAAATAGATCCATCCTTTGTTTCATAATATAATTTAACAAAACTAGAAATCAAACCCTTCCTGGAAAAAAACAACTCATCATCTAATACATATTCCAACATTATAACATAATTATACCTTCATTCACAATATTGTATCTTATATTCAATGACATTATTGTTTTAAACATAATTACTATTATGTTCTGTCCAAACCCAAATAACTATATCTTACCCCATTAATGTTTTCATATCATATCTAGATAATGAAGATAATATACATTTTTTTAACTTTTGATCACATTATATATTTTTTTATAAATAAGAGACCCTTATCATGTATATGTTTTCATTATAAAGTGGTATTGGACTAAATAATTTACATCCCAATAGAGATAAAGAATTTATGATCAAAAAATTAATTAAAAGATATGAAATCCCTTTTATATCAATGTTTAAAATTCATTTTTCATTGAAAAAATAAGTTTACCCATTTTAGACCTGAACCGTGTTCAGTGACAGATAATTGGAATCTAATACCGGTTTATGGGATCACTAAGATGATGAAAAACATTAATTGAGGGTGAATCAATTTTAAAATATTTTTATTTTTTCAATCTCAAATGTAATCATTATTATAAAAAATATATCTCTAAATTATAATAGTGTAGTAAATTAATGGAATGTAAATATTTTATGATGTTCACTACCATGGTTGATCATTATATCCCTAGTGAGTTTTTATTTTAATAAAATAAAATTAGTGTTCTTATTAATATATCTATAATATACTCTAGATATGGTATATATTGAACCATATAAGAAATAATAGAACTGAAAAGATATTATAATTACCAAAAAAACTATTAAAAATCAACAAAAATAGATATTCTATAGAGAAGTGAGAAACATAATTTCATTTTTATGTTTGATCCTCCTTATCTTGAAAATATATCTATCATTATAGGTTGTTCTTTATAATTACATTTATTTTCAAACAGATACATAAAAAATTAATAATACATTTAATTCTCTATGGAAAATCATATTTTTAGTAATCCATATTAGTTTTCTCCCCCAATTCCTAAATGTTTTTAAATATACAATAGAGATAGACATAAAAACAAATATTATCATCAGTTTTTTATTTTATGAAAAATTATTCATATATAAAGGCTTATTAAAATTAAATTTTGACGTGGTGTAAAAATTATAATACCTATAAATTCCTATTTAATCCCCTATAAAAACCACATGAATAAACTTGTAATAACTATTAAATAAAATTCAATAAACCTATAATGTATATGGTTCATCATGTTATGGAATAAGTCTCACCCTAACCATTTATCTTCTCCAAATTTTTTGACATTATAAACTCCTAATGTTAAAAATAAATCATAATATATTATTCCCATTAGGGGAATCATTTTCTCCAATGAAATTATTTTAACATGGTTTTATTATTTATACAACATATCTATGTAAATTCCTTAACATTAATCATCAAATAGATTTAATTGTAGTTATATAATTAAAAAAGTTGTTTAGATACTTTTTAAACTACAAAAATTATTCTGAATTAAGAATATATGACTTACTATATTATATATGAGCCCCATTTATTAATTATATTTGACAATGAAAATTAACTATACGATGATCCTCATAATTTCAAAGATACACTATTCCATTATCAATTTTATTGTAGTGATTGTTTCATAAGGATTAAATATAAAATATGATACTCAATGAATGTTTCTTTATAATTACACATATTTTAAATCGACTACCATTTCACAATGATAAAATAATAACATAATTTTTTTTTGTGATCCATATTGTCATTTTAGTGACGATTAAAAGGATTCAAATTAATATTAAAATATAAGAATACAAAATAATAATTCTAAAATGTTCTCTATCAAGTATGACTTGTAGGATATAATGATTAAAATAAACCTTGTAAGGATTCAAATAATCAGTATGAGATTTTATCCATTTTTTAAAATCTTACAAGAACCTTTATTAATATTGAAAATTAACCTTTTGATGATTTCCTTTTACAATTTTATAATTAATTTAAATATATTGAATTTAATGTTAACTATAAAAGATCATATGTTAATCTTAAAAATTTTATGTCGTTATTATTTTCTCATACTTCTAACCATGTAACACCATTAAAAGTAATATAATATCAATTATAATGTTTCAAAAAACCCTATAAGGATTCAAATGGACTATATAGTGTCATTTTGATTCTATAATTGTACATAATTGTCAAAAACTTATTCATTTTACTACTGACCATACATGAATCAATCCATTCTTGTGATTTCAATACTAATACCCAATGAATTCCCATCTTGTAATTCAACATATCAAAAATAATAGATAATATTGGTGATGATTTATTCAATTATTTTATAATTTAGTTGTTATCATAAAAATTACTTGTCATTAACATGAAGAATAACTAAATTATTATTAGAGGTTAGTGATGGTTTCTTATAATCATTACAACGTGATATTCCATAAAATCAACTTCATCATTTATAGATAATGTGTGTATGAGAAGAGTGTGTTAATAATATCATCTATTATTGGGGACTTCTATATAACCCAATCTCAAGGAAATATTTAATCCCCACATTAAAGTATATTATAAAATTACAAAATGATCCTTATAAGTGTTGAAAACATTAAAAATTATGGGAACCAGTCAATAATAATGATAACATTACACATAAATATATAAATTTTATGTCATAAAAAGTGATTTTTATATCATAAATACAGAAGGATCTCTTAATAGAAGATCATATATATATAATGAAAATAAGTGAACTAAAAAATTTAATCATTTCATTCAAATAATTGAAAAATATATTTCATCAAAATCCTTTTAAAAAATACATTATCTCTGCTCATCCGACCTGTTAGCCTTATGGAGAAGAGATATCATGGGTCGAGATCCTATCACTGTATAAAAATTGTTTCTATTTTATCCATCCATTTTGAGTTCATCTTTTCATGAGTATTTGGATAATTAAAATGTGTTTATTGGACCATCGATAAAGGTGGATGGTAGATTTGGATCGATTAATAATATTTCTCCAAATGTGAAACCATTAAATGGAAAAAGATCCTTGAATAACATTGATTTGGGGTGATTATGTCTGATAAACGAACATGTTACAGGAAAAGGGTGATGATATTTTTTTTTGGAAACGTGGGCTGGTGATTCAATTCCTCTTTAGATCTCATGGAATGTGTATCTTTAGATGGAAGAATTGGGTGCTTGAATATTTGAAGAGAAATTTGATTCATGTAAACATTAAATTATAACTCATCTCATATCGAAAACATCCAACTCATGGGGATTGAGGATCTAAGGAAACATCTACCCCAGATTTGGGGATTTAGAAACTGGATCACAGTTTTTCATTGTATAATCATTTATTATATAAGATTATATTAAAATGAAATAAAATTAGTGGCATGGAGTTTTGGTTTTGTAATCATCAAGTCTGGAATTCTATGTTTCAGAAATTTGGATCCCTAGTTTAACCCTCTTCAAGCTAGTAATAGTAAATCACAATAATGGATTTGTGTCAAAGGATTGAATAGTGTCTTTTGGCAAACAATCATCCTCTAGTATTTAACATTGGAAATTAGATAAGCAATTAAAAATGACGTGGAGATTGTTTCAATAATGTATGGTCATTTATCCCCTAATTTGGTAGATTTTTATATAACTTTGATTCTTGTTGACACTGTTTACTTGATTTCTTATTATTTTAAATTTGAACATGATATTGAGTTAGAACATTTTTATTATTTTTTCCTTAACTTCTCATTTAATACACAAGTTGAGGATATATTTCATAGAGGATTGGGATGTTCAAACTATAAATGGAAAGGAATCTATGTAGAAAAATATATGATTAAATCGGAAAATTTTGGTTATCATACTCATTCTAATCCTATACGCAGAAATAAAACAAGCTATAACAATGTAAAGGGTGCTTCTTCATATTTATCCATTAAAAGGAAACAGATTCATAACTCTATGGATTACCCAGTTAATTGGGGAACTCCCCATATTTTTGATGTCGTGGCTAGAAATCGGCCTGATGGTAATCCATGTCATGTGGTTTTCAATGGGGGTGTGCGAAATATAAAACACTTGTTTCCTGTCACTCATAAGAATCAAGGGGAGAAAAAATCTAAATTGGATGATTTTTATATTCATTGTTGGGATTATAATTACCAAGTGATGTTATTATAGGATCAATTCAAGTCTAAATGGAAGCTACACATTGGCCCCATACATCATCACAGGGGTTCTCCTCTAGCGGTTGGGTAGTATGTCACTTGGAATTTGACACCAACTTCAGAGAATATGGGGTTTCTACAAACTATATCTGAAGGCACTTAAAATGATGTTGCGTATCAATAAAATGTGGACGAACTATAATATTCTCCTCTTTCTACTCATACAGTATCTTTGGGGATATCATTTTTCTCACTCACATAAGATACTTCTTTGGGGTGTGATATGTCAGGTTACTGGCATCATGTACATGCTTATCCTGAAGTTGTTGACAATTATGATCTTTGGGGGTTTGTGTAGGCTACATCCAGTAAGTGTGTGTTTGTCACTCCTTTTTCAAACACACATACGGTGATGGGTTCTCCACCCATGATGATATGTATAAGGTTACATCCAATGATTGTGTTGTGAAGCACAATTTCTTCTCCATTATAGAGTTTGTTAATTTACCATAGTTTTATGAGATATATAAGGTGAGCCGAGATATAAACTGTATGAAATGATTAAAATTACATGTGATTGATGTCTTCACTTTAATTATCTAACATGATAATGCAACATAATTGAAGATAGAGACGTAATAAAAAGTGGACCTGTTGAATGACAAAACCATTGTTGAGGTTGGGAAGGTGTCTAATACAGAATGGAACATTAATTTTAATGGATAACCATTGGACACTGATAATTAGGGTGGTGTGTGGAAGATTCCAAATAAATGGATTAGAAGAATGAATCCCAGAGTTTGAGGTGGATTTCATGGAAGGGGTGGTATGAATAAAGGATGACACATATATCTGGTATGGTGGTTTGTATGAAACACTTACTTTCCACTCTTGTTATTTACTTTTTTATATTTTATTAATAAATTTATAGGACCATATAATTCAACATGGTCTACTCTATTCTGGTACCTATGACTCATGAGATATAAGAAACATCATCTATATTTATATAATGACATGACATATAAGTAATGTGTCCCAATAAGTAGTGTGTACTATGACTAATATAGAGTTCAGTACATGACCACAATCATCTATCATGAATTATCAACTAGTATATTCAAAATATTGTGTTTCTATTTCTCTTATATACCAAAAATAGAAAAAAAAATTATGTTAAAAAAATAATAAATCATCTTTGACAGGAATAGCTAAATTTCAAGGAGAATAAAATATAAATTAATTTATATTTGGACTAACAGTTTCCCAAATATACATGATTGATGATTAAAAAATTTGAATGATATATGATGGGATTTATTAGGATCCCAATACATTCACTTTCATATTGGGGGATAAATTATATTTTTATTTAAATTTTCTAGGTATTTATAAATATAGAAACATTTTTTTGTCATATTATGAGTGGTATAGGCAGATATTAAAGGCCTTAAAAAATATATTATGTATAATTTGATATAATCTTGATATTCTACAAAATGTAATTGGAAAAAATTATGGAACATTATATAATTGGAGTTATAAAATGTTACCAAATACCACATATAATCCAATAGAAAATAACATAAAATCTGGGCATCATGTATGATATGTGATTTTTAATTTAACCCCTCTAACTCTATTGTATATAATTTTTAATTTATATTCTTGGAAATTGAAATTATATGATATATATTATATTTCATACTTTTATATGAATGTTTTTATAGAATAACATATATTCATGGAATCTATGTGAATATGTGATATATATATATATAATGACTTCATCCCACTCATAACCCAAGAGAGACTAAAACACATTCAATTTCAATGATTAAATAAAACGTTTATAAAATGATACCCTCTTTCATTTAAGATTATAGATATTTCCCTACAATCTTGGACCATGAATGTTTATGTCAAATATAATAAAACCTAAATTTCTAATAGGATATCATTCTGTCATCAAATTACAACTATATTAAAATGTATTTATTTATCATATTTTAATGTACTCACCTCTCCATTTTTATACTGTTCATGTACATTACAATGAAAAAAATGTATTATTCAATGAATAAGAATGTAAATTTAATCCCATGTAAAAAATAAACACATTTAAAATTTTATAGAAATTGTAAATTAATGATGTCAAAACTAAAATCAAATTTGTAATCAAACACCGAACCAAGGAGTAATCAAAGAGGGACACAAAAAAATAGATAATTTGATCATATATCCATATTTATCATAGTTTTGGTTACCCTAGGGAGGTTCACTATCTCCAAATATATTAATTTACTTTCAATTTAATTGGAATTTTTATAACATTACAAAACTGTTCTTATTACATAAACAAGATAGGTAATCTTTCAGGAATATATTAAAATATAATATTATACCACCAATTAAACAAAAAAAGTGTTAAACATCAATGTTATCAAAAAATAAAAATATTATTCAATTTATTTTTAAAAATTAATTTTTAAAAAATATCATGATTTTAAAAAATTACATTTCAATATTTTTAGAAAACATATGTACATGTATGTAAAAACATTCCACATGTATATAGATTACATTAAAATTTTACAAAAATATTTTCATAATGTATACATTGAAATAATAATTCATTTATTAAATTCAAATTGATCCAGATGAAAAATACCACTGTTATATTTTATAATCCTAAAAATAATTTCTTCATTTTTCAATAAGTTAAATAAAATATAATTAATTGATTAATAATTAATGATATTATTCAAAGTTGGAAATAAAATTTAAACAGCATAAAAATAAAAAGTAATCATATTATATCATTACCCAATATTGATAATAATAAAACGAAAGTATACATTTTCAATAAGTTAAATACACTATATAATTATTGAATTAATGATTTTGAATATAAATCCCAAGGATTCATACTTTTATTAAAATAGTGAATTCACTTCATGATAAAAAGTTTTGAGTTTTCCAATGCCCAAATCATACACACGGACATATATAGAACCATTTTATAGACAATGTTTATATGTTTTTGGAATTATCTTCACTAATTTCATTATTGTGATGATTTATTACCAAATATCCCAAATTGAATAAATATTAAAAAGAACACATTTTATTAAAATCATAGAAATTTCAAATTATCCAATTATGTAATAATAAAAAAAATACAAGAAATAAATAACATCCCTAGTGAAATGTTTTCTATTTTCATTGTAACTGATGTATATTATATCATCTTAATGGTGGAGGAGTTATATAAGAGAGATGAAAAGTAGAAATACTACAAATTGAAGAAAATACAAGATCCATGTTATTTCTAACTAAGATGAATGAAGGAGGGAAAATTTTATATTATTATTTTTTAAATTCCCAAACTTTTAGCAATAGAAAATACTTATCAGTGATACAATAAGATTATGGGATTGTCTTATAGGTATCCAAGTAACACATATGATTCTCAATAGCCATCAAACATGTTTTTGTGGAGATTTATTGAAAAAGTAGTACCTTTGACATTTACATCTAAATCTCAATAAGGTAGCATATTTATCACCCATACATATAACATTTAAACACTTAGAAACACTTAAATTCAAAAAAAACTAAATAACCAGTATGTAGATGATTTTAAATTCATACAATGCTTATTTGAGGTAATAAATACCTTCACACAAGTAATGAAAACATAATTACCTAATAATAGAACAAAAAACGAACAGATATACCATTACATATGCTAAGGAGGAAAATTTATGAAACTAATAACAAACACACTGACTATTACACATCATTTTAAAACTATGGTTAACCCTTACCCAACTTATTTGAAAACCAAATTACTATCACACAATAAATGGGTTCTATTTATGGCTTTGAATTTAATTGAAAATAAATAAATTAAAAATAGATAAAAATTATGAATATTTATTTATTACATTCAAAACTAAAAATCACTTCTAAAAATAATATAATTTATTATAGTACTAATAAATTAATTTCTCGTAGAAACTTTTTAAACATTTAATGAAAATGAATATTATATTAATTAAAAATGTTCTTAAACTTCATTACCATGATTGGTCAATGATTCCAATGAATGAAGGATGAATGTGACATTAATTGTTTATGTATTTATTTTTTAATGAAATTTATACTTCTTAGTGATGATAAACATAATGGTGAGGAGCTACAATAACACCACACATGAATCTCTAACAATAGTTATCTATGATACTATAAGAATCTCATATTCTTATATATGTAACCCAGTAACACATATGATTTTCAATAGTTATCAAACATGGTTTTTTGGGATTTAGTGACCAAATAATACCTTTGAAATTTACATTGGAATCTTAATTATGAACAAATCGATCCCATTTTCCATTAAATAAGGATCACCTTATCATAAAACCAATAATAACTAAAAATTTTCAAGAACTTATCTACTCAATAGATGTAATATAAAATTAAAGTTTATTAAATGGAATAGGAATGTTTTATTTTAATGGTTTTCTAACCTACCAGATTTAAAAGTTTATCAAATTAGTGGATATTAAATATTAGTCTGATTTTTAATTTTTCAAGATGTGATAAATTTATAGAAATTAAATTACCATTTTTAAATTATCAATATGTTTTCATAATCATAGAATTTAAAACCTAATTAATTATTTTATGTTGAAAATAAATGATTGCGACTGAATTATTATTAAACAATGATAATATACGTTTTTCATGACATGTTAAGCTAGATATGTTCAAAATATTTAAAAATAAAATTTTCTAGAATGAATAGTGAGGATAAATAATCAATATATTTTTTTTGAATTCCTATGTGACATTTTTGATGTACTATTTTTAATAATATTTTCTCTAGCATTATTTTCAATGATTTATATTTATTTCAATGTCAATATATATTTGTAAAATTTGTTTCATTTTATAATGCCTTTTTTATAATTACTTTTCATTGATATGAATTCTTAGATATGTTTTTATTGATATGTGGGGGGCCCTTGTTTTCATTAAGAGTCCATAATTTCGAACGTGTTTCTCATATATATTCTTAATATATATATATATATATATATTGATTGATAATTTTATTATGGTGTTTTTGAAATAAAGTTGATATATGAGAATGATTATCATCCTTGATGTAAATATTTTTTAATTTACAATTTATAATTTGATACGTATCTCCCTCTTGAGATTATATAGAGTGTTTTTTAATATTTTTGTTTTGAAATATTCATTTTCCTTTAAAGTGTTGTTTCTTTTGAAAATAATGATTAAATATTTATAGGTTTATTGTAGGATGATTAAAATTTTCCAAATAATTTGTCAACCCATCACATTTTTTATTCAATTATCAAGGTTGAGAATTTTTTATGGGTATCTTATATAATGGTATAGAACATTCCTAAGCCTTTATATTTAATTCCTGGGTTTCAAGATGTTTGATAAAAATTTTACTTTATTTTGTAAGTTGTTTTAAATAGTGTTAACATTATAATTGAAATTTCATAGTTTCATAAGATTATTGGAAATTAATATTTATTATTTGAAATTAATTCAATAAGTTTTTTGGTATTAATTTTGAATGTAATAATGAACTACACTCATAATAATTTACGAGTTCATTTTGGTAGAATTTTAGTACTTTTAAAAAAATTATACCCATAACCAAACTAGCTATTAAATAATTAAATATGTATTTTCTAAATGTTTTTACTGTTAACTTTTATATTTAATAGTATTCTAAGAACCCATTATCAGTTACCATGAGATTCATAATGGTACCTCCCTAAGCTATCTACTAGTAGATAATTATTTCATATGGCTATGTATAGGTCTCAAACTTTTTTGTACCAAACTAATGTTATGTATTACCTCTATTAATGGTCATTCATCAACAATATTTCCTACATAAATTCAATCTTATTATGTTATAAGTGTATCATATCTTATAAACATGTGATGTAAGGGTTATAATATTTTTTGTAAGGGTAATCCTATATAAAATATGGAATCATAAATTTCATACATGGCTATGTATTGGTAATACTCATCATGTATGTGGTCTATCCTATGGTTTTTTTAGATGTGCTGGATAATATAATATTAATAAAAGACACATGGGGTCCAGCCATATTTCATGATAGGGTCATCTGTCAATTCAAAAATTCAAATAAATGGAGATCAATTTGAAAAATACAGCTTAATGGAGTTCATTTCAGTAAGGGTAAAATCATATTACCCTTACGAAGATTGTGTGTCACACATAGGTATTGTATGGTTTTTAAAAAAAATATATTTTTAACCCTTTTGATCAACAAAGGGGTTTTAGCTAAAGTTAATAGAAATAAATATAGAAAAATATGTTTTTCGATTATGTTAAGAACATTTAAAATCAGATCATAACGTAATTATCTTTTATTCCTAAAATAAGTTTTACATAATAATTTTTTTAATAAAATCATATATATATTATTTTGAAACAAAATTTTTAATGTTTGATGGATATTCCATAAAATCCAATTAGAGATATCTACGAATCTTAAAAACTAATTTTCCACATTGTTTGAGAAACACGTTAGTTCCTTTGAATTATGGCGACCCAAACCAAAACTATAAATATCTTCATTTCATTAAAAAATTATCCAAATATATCCTTTGAATTATAGTCAAATACATACTTTATCTCCCATTTATTTTTTGTATAAACTGTTAATTTTTCCATTTCCATGTAGGGTTTCTATTATATATCATCATTAAAATGTGAAAGTGTGACCCGATCATTTGAAAACATCAGTATTGTAATTGTGTTTGATTAACTGTAATTGGATAATGTTCTAGAAAAACATCACAAGGTGAAATATTTAGTTATAATCTGAAATATTTTAATAAAGTGGATGAAAAATCTGTATCAGTTGTAGTTTCCGTATTATCTTGGATTTATCTAGAAACTATCTAATTAATAATACTCAATTTAAAATTGACTAATATGGAAATAATTAAACTGGGAAAAAGATTTCTCATTGTGTTCCACTAATTAAATTATTTTTTTCTCAGAATAATGGAATGTAATATTATTTTGCTAATATTGAATATTTAGATATTATAAAATAAAAAATATTAAATGTAGTGTCAGATCTATTTGATAAATTATATTATTTTAATCATAAATTTTTTTCACAAGATGTATTATTATTTATCTTTTATATATGAAAATAAAGGAATTTACATGTAAGAAAAAGAATTATTTTAAAATACTATAATTGTGTTATAACTATTTCATGACATAAAATACATTTTTATTGAAAGCATTTTATAGTTACAATTTTATTTAAATTATTTCATAAATTAATTAGAACAACTAGGTAATGATGATGAAAATTATGACTGGTTAGAATATAGATATCACATTTGGTAAAAAAAAATTTAATATATTTTTTAATAATTAGATAATTGAAATTTAATAGTTTGTCAGATGGAGTAAATAATATTATATCATTATATCTATCATTATTTTTATCAACTAATAATAAATTAATTGATGAAGAAGAATAATGATAATTACTTTATCAATTATCCAATATAGGTAAATATATTTTCACATATCACACTCTAAAAATTATTTGAAAATTTCAATTTTTCTACAGGATGTAATGATAAATAGAATTAATAATGTCGATGAAAATTATTTTATAATTCCCAGTGTTATAGAATTGAAATAAGGATTATCCAATGTTAATTGAAATAAATTTTTTATGTTTTAAGAGTAAATATATTATTTGGAGATTTGAAATAAATTTTAATTATTTTACACCTTGATATTTACTAGATAATTGGTTTTAATGTTGCATATTTTTTAGATGTTTTTCATGGTTTAATATTTTTAAATGTATAAGAATTGTATAATTAATTATTAATTGTATGAAAAAATTCCTCTTATCAGTTAATTTATTAAAAAAATAATTTATTATTTTAAAATGTTATACTAGCTATTTTTACTTCTAGAAAATGATATAGTTTTCTTATTGGGGAAAAAATTGAGAAGAAATTAATTTGAGATGGAAGAAAATGGTTATATTTTAATGATGATTATTTCGGAAAGATTGATCCCATTTTTTATAGTAGAATTCATGAATTCCATGAATATGTAGGGTTTATTTCCCATAATGTTTATTATAATGAAAATCATTTCATATGTATGATTTATCTATTATATAGAGCCTTGATGTGGAATATTTTTAAACTCAAATGATTTTTTATGACGACAAATATGTGGGATGATTGAATATTTGGTGGGGATGATGATGGTGGAATGGTTATTTGGGTATAATGATGGTGGAGGAATCATGTTCCAGATGTGATGATATTGGAATGAGATGTTGGGTGTGATTTTTTTTTTGAAATGGTGTCGGATGATGTCGTTGTCATGATGATTTAAGATTGGGGGTCTTGTGTTGCTGATTAATTCATTCTTAATGATTTCTTGTTTTCAAATATCCAAATGATACATATATGATATGTTTCATAATATGATAATAATTATGGGGATATGAACTATGAGTGCATCTTTTTAGTTGTAGCATATGGTGGGACCTAGATTACCTTGATATTTAGGAAATGAAAATACATTAGTGAGATAAAACAAATGGTTCTTGATTCATACTTTTGATGAGGGAATACGTTAGAATTATGAAAAGAATTAATAGTTCTAGGAAAAATTGACTCAGTATATTGATGTTATAAAAATGGAATAGAAATGGAATAATAATTATTAATGTCTAATGAATTAATTATTGTTGACATTGATTCTTGTATACATATTTGTATCTTGAAAATAATGGTTTTAGCTATGTTTTCTGAATAATGATTGAGATTGATGAGTCTAACATTAGGTAGATTCACGTAGTGTGGTTGTGCATTATTATATAAAATATTTTATGATTTGAAATGGCACACTACCCATGATGGTATGGTATCAAAAATCCAAATAATTTGGGGGTGTGTGTTGTCTAAAACATATAGAATGGAGATGGAATAGATGTATATCATATCCTTCTTCTCAGATCAACCATTAGATATATTATGAGTCGGAATGTCAAGAGATATACTGGCTTAGGGAATAGATTTCCTTCCAACCATGGATGTGATGGAACAGAATTTCACTATATGATTATGTTTGAGATGTAATGTCTTGAGGAATATCGGTAATTTATATCTGAGAATTATTGTTATGGCTTCCCATGTGTGTAATTTCTTGTGATGTAATTGCATGATGAAAAATTTATATACATAAGTAGCATTGGCCTCTAATTCTATATATTTTAAAATATGGGATTATAATGATGACCATGAGATGAATATGTGGATCGATGTGAACATAATTTGTTTTCTTATTTTCCAAAAATGTGTAGTTAGGGTCGCAACCCAACTCATGTCACATATGACTTTACTAATATAGGGATTAAAATAGACTGTGTGGAATTTGGACAAGGGAACAACAGAATAGTGAAGAAATGTAAGTGGTGTAACTTCATCCGTATATATAATTTTGACGTGGAATGGCATTATTATAGTTGTTATTCCTTGTGTGATCTATAGTGAGGATGGAAAATGAATATTGTGCCTATTTTGGTGGTGATTTGGGTTCATTTATTTATTCACTGATCCTTAGTATAAGTCTTTCACAATCTTCTAGAGAGGTTTCATGGAGAATCACAATGAGTATACATTTTATTCTCACCCAATGGATATATATTAAAAATTGGTCTACATCAGCTGGTTCGTGAAAAAATTGGACAATATTTGATTTCGTTGTTTTTCATCATCTTTTGAAAAATCAAGGAAATTATTGAGATTTTACTTCTACTATATTATCATTTTATTTTTTATCATTAATTTATGAATTCACATCAAATATTTGGATTTCTTCATAATTTTTAATGAGATGGAGTTATTTAGCGGTTGTTCTTATCTTATCTCATCCTTCTCAAATCATTATTATTTTAATCCCTCCATTGTGTATGTGTTTATATAACCTTGTTTATACTCTCCATCCTATAGACTAATAGAGGTGAGATTTTGTTGTCATCATCTCTCTTCCATAATTTCTTCCTTAGGAGTGGTGCCCTTAGATGGAGGGGACATGGAATCCCTTCCCTATTTTGGACTACATAGTCCATCACCCCAATGGATTTTTTATCAAAACCACATAATTTATGTAGTAATTATAATTTTTATTACACTATATATATATATACTTTCTAGTATATAAATCATTACTCTTAGAATAAATCGTTTTTCATTGTACCACTATAGTGATATACCATTAAAATCCATAATTTGATGAAAATAACATTACTCAGAAAATATAGTAAAAAAATCATGAATTTTTTTCCTCCCCACCATTATACCAATCAATAATAAATTTATTAAAAAATATCTTAGTATGAATTAAGAGTCTAATTTTCCACAAAATAGAAAAAAATGATGACAACTCATCAGGAGTAACAGGAACATTTAGTCTATTTCATCATGGATAAAACTATAACAACAATATTTTTATTCAATTTAAACACCACTTGATTAGTCTCTAAACCAATCCCTGACTCCATCCATTCGAAAATCGATCCTAGTTTGATACATTTCCTAAAGGGCATTCTCAATCCCCACAGGCTAGAATTCAGTATTTGGAATCAAGGTAGTCACTTTGTGAACTCCTTTTTCCGATGAACTAGATTCAAATAAAATACAGTGAACAAGTATAAAACCAATCGAAAACTGATGCTCCAAAAACATAAAAACTCATATATAGACAATGAATAATGAAAAAGAAATCAAATAAAAAACTGATATATAACCTCTCCACATGATCTACAAAATACCACATTGTCTCCACCATCATCAAGAAAAAACATCTCCAAAGGAATGTAATTGTACTAGAAACATGAACCTGTAAAATAGCAAAGGTCCACCGACACCAAGTGGCACATATAGGGTTTTATCTTAAATAAAATATAAGGAAACCACAATTTAATCCATAAATTTACATTCTCGAACAATTATACACACACTAGTTTGAAATAAATACGTATTATAAGATTAGATATTATCATTTTTAAAAAATAAACACATCTTTCCCTTTTTAAATGAAACAAACTCCACATTCCCATTTTAAAAAAAATCCATTAGAGAAACCAATTTCCACACAAGGATCCAGAACAAAATATTTTTTAAATTCCAAATATTAAATAAAGAAATACAAAATAATAAACCAAATGAAATTGAAATATAATAAATAATATACAAATAATAATAATTGCTGTTTCATAAAAATACATAATGTTATCATTGATTTTACTCAGATAAAACATTCCTACCGGTATATAGAGCATCATTATAGTCAATAACTAGTAGGTCATTCTAACTATCTTGTGGCACTTCCCACCAGGACCTATAATGTCAATGGGGGTAACAACCCTTCAATTCTTGGTTGATGTGAAACCATCACATAACCTCTTAAAAGACACCGAAAAAACCCTAGGGTAAGTGTACATGGTGAAAGGATGAGTCCCTCACATTCATGACTCACCTTCCCTACCTCCACAACACATGGCTACCCGAAAAACCGACCCCACCAATTAAAGAATCAAATATTGTCAATACATTATAGGGGTTCTAATCTCTAAAAAATATTTTCATTATATCGAACAAGGCCATAACATCACTTGATTTTTCAAACCATATCACAAAACATGCTAATATGCCTACCGGGAATTTGTACATTCAAAACCACAATTCAATTATAATTCATTATGAAATTTTATTTGTTCCCTCAAAATTATCAATTCCAATTCATTACATTAATGTTGCCTAACAATTTCCAAAACAATATCAAACACCAGTATTATGTAGAAAATAAAAAATAAGCCTTTATGATCCATATCTCATTCCACATCCAACACCACTTCATACAAAATATGAAAAAACAAAAATACAAAAAATTCTAAATGGTTATTCATACCATTTAGAATCCTATGATCATTCAATGTACCAAAAAGGCTATAATATCAAAAATATTTTGAAACCACTTTCAGGTCATTTGTGATCCAATGGACCACTAGTATGGCCACAAGAGTTTGAAAAAAGAAAGGAGTAGGGTTAATAGTATTGAAATACAAGTTTTTAAGATGACTACATTCATCCAAGAAAATTATATTTTGTGTACCGGTCCATGTGTGCACCCCTATCACCCATGGGTGTGCCCACATACAATGGCACAACATAGGATTCCATAATATTACCAAAATCCATTTTTAAATAACGACTCATGATCTACCTTCAAAACATCAATCCATATATATGTTCTAAACCATCAAAGTCACCACAATCCACACATAAGGCTCATATCATAATAAATAAACGCCATTAATACATAATAATGAAAAAACATTCTAAAAATACCCAATTCCATATAAAATTGATATTTATAATTATATGAAACACGTTGAGTGCATGTATATATGTTTATATTTAAAGAATCTCCTTGAAAACAATTTTTACCATATTACACCAACATGAAAGAACCACAAAAAATATAACAAACACATCACAAGAATGAAAAAAAACATTTATAAAAAAATTTAGGAATACCCAAGAATAAAATAGAATTCATAAAAACAATAAACAAAGGAAAACACCAACCTCAATGGAGTGTGGATTGGATGAAACTCTTAGAGAAGGACGACAACAGCCCAATGTACAATACACAAGGCCTGAAACTAATGAATCACCAGACAACACAACAAATCTATCGTCTAGGGATTTTCCAAATAATAACTATTGGCACCAAAATTATCGAATGGAAAGAAAGAAGAAAAAGTGGTCATGTGACCTGTCTCGCGAAGCCACTGTGCGAAGCCACCTAGAAATGTGGCCACCACGAAGCAAAGGAGGTGGGACTTTCCATGAACGCCTCTGTCTTTTGTGAACCCACCGTGAAGGAAAGTAGGGGACCCCTCCATGAAAGTCATTTACATTCGCAACGCCACTGTGAAGAAACATAGGTGGTGTTCTCAATGAATGGATTTGACGTTCGTGAACCCGCCACGAAGCAAAGAAGGCGGGAAGCTCCGCGAACACCTTTGACGTTCGCGACCTGCCACAAAGAAACTGAGGCCCTCTTTACATTGCATTAGATCTTCTTTGCATCACGTCTTGCCTATAAATACTAGGCTCCCCCAAATCCCAGGGATAAACAATCTGACCTTTCTCCTTCCTAGCTCCCAAATCGCGAAGCACCCTTTGCTCTATGAATCATGAGCAATATGAGGTATTTTTGCTTCGTGAGGTGCCTCCACATTGTCTTTTTTTGATCCCATATTTAGAGAGGGATTCCTTTCATGAACCCTATGGGCTTTCGCGATGGAAGGGGATCCCCAAGGGGACCTGAGTTGTCATGAAGCATTTATGCTTCACGAAACACCCTTCATGTACACATGATCTGTTTGCTAAGGCAAGATCACTATACTTCGTGATGCAAATTGCTTCACGACACTTTTCTTCGCGAGTTTATCGTGATCCATAAGGAATTTCTCCATGAATTCCTTTCCACATCGTGATGCACCTCCCATTTTCACCTCCTCCCCATGATAAGGCTAAGTCCCCCCCACATCACAAAGCACACCCCCTCGCATGTTCCCTCGACCACATAGAACAATCGAGATCCACCAGGCCCCTGCCTATGGACCCCTCTGCTTGACAAATAATTTTCCCGTGTGACCCTCTTGGTTTGAACGATGTGATTTAAAAGTCCCCTGGATGAAACTTCCCTTTGCATTGCTTCGCCTCATGTTTCTTCACATAGGAATGCTAATAGCTATTGCTTCTTTGCATTTCCACGCTAACGTGGACCCCTCAATGGATCGCTCCATAACACACCCCAGTCACAGACTTTCCATTGTATTCCCACCCACAAGGTGTAGAGGGTAATGGTTATGTACTTCCTAGGGGCGTGAAGCACCCCCACCTCTTCCGAGTAATAGGATGTTAAACTTCCAAGAACCATCGTCCTCAAAAAATGACGTTAAACTATGACCTGGCCAAATGCCTCACACAGAGGGTCCCCCTCCTTAGACATTTTCCACACAAACTCATCTCTACGAGGATGGGATCATCCCTCACATTGGATGATATCCTCCTTATTGGAGTTTCATTTGTTCATTGGGAAGGGAATCCCCCTGGGCGTAAGCACATTGCTTTTCTTGCAGGAGGCAGTGTCCCTGCTCCTCCTCACATCCTCGGTGCCAAGGCCAGTGGAGGACGTGATAGGGAATGGGGCCCCTCCTTAATTGGGTCTGAAATCCCTCTCCCACTGCGCTTTGTCACACCCATGCCTCTATCGTGGAGTAAGTCCCATTCTTCCTCTCCCTAGGCTGCTCCAAAAGTAATCCCAACTCCACATCCCATGGATGCACATTTCGCGACTTGATCATCATGTCTCAGCTACCTCTTGTTTCTCACACCGAGCATGACTCGTTTGGGCTTAGGGTAAGCATCAACCATGACATCCTCTCTGGGCAGCTAAGAGTGTAAGCCCCACACCATTCCAATTCGAACTACGGGGACTTTGATCCATGTCAAGTGAAGGTACGTAGGAATCCTACACATTGTTCATGCCCCAAATCCAATCACCATGGGCCACCACAGAGTGTAAGCCCCATTACAACTTTGGCAACCTCAATGTGTAAGCCCCATTCCACCTCGGGCCACCTCAGAGTGTAAGCCCCATGCCATCTTGGGCCACCACAGAGTGTAAGACCCATTCCAGTTCTAACTATGAGGACTTTGATCCATGTCAATGCATGGTAGGTATAAATCCTTCCCAAGTTTCAAGCCCACCACCCGGTCATTCCGACCTCCGTCATGTCGGTTCACCAACCCTTGGGCAGCCTAGAGTGTAATCCGCATGCGTCCAATTCAAACTACAAGGACTTTGATCCATGTCAAGGCATGGTACGTAGGAATCCTCCATGAGGTTCACGCCCCAAAACCAATCACCTTGGGCCGCCTCCGAGTCTAAGCCCCATTCCACCTTTGGCCACCTGAGAGTGTAAGCCCCATTCCACCTCAGGCCACCTCAGAGTGTAAGCCCCATCCCACCTTGGGCCACCTTAGATTATATGCCCTATTCTAATTCGAACTACGAGGAATTTTATCCATGTTAAGATATGTTACGTAGGAAGCCTCCACGAGGTTAAATCCCACCACCCGATCATTCTGACCTCCTTCACATCGGTTCACCAACACCCAGGAATCCTAGAGAGTAAGCCTCTTGCATCCAATTTGAATTATGGGGAATTTTATCCATGTATAGGCATGGTATGCAGGAACCCTCTGTGAGGTTCAAGCCCCAAAACCAACCACCTTGGGCTGCCTCATAGTGTAAGCCTCATTACACCTTGGGCCACCTCAGATTGTAAGCCCCATACAACCTTGGGACAGCTCAGAGTGTATTCCCCATGCCACTGTTGGCCAGCTCAGAGTCTAAGACCAATTCCAATTCAAACTACGAGGACTTTGATCTATGTAAATGCATTGTACGTAGGAATCCTTATGAGGTTCAATCCCAACACCCATTGGACCGAGGTCCATATTCATTTCAGTTCATCGACATCCTTTCGAACTATGCAGACTTTGATTCCCTACCCTGAGGATACGTAGGAAGCCTTTTCAAGGCTCATGACCAACATAATCATCATTCCTATGTCGGTTCCTCACCATCTCCCACTTCACTCAATTCAACATTCAATAATTCATCCATATCATTATCTGGGCCACCACATCCCGGTAAGATCATTCCAATTCACTTCCCCACTCCTCCATGAAGTGGTCGGGAGATGAACCATTAGTTAGACCTGACATAGATGTTACTTCAAGAGGTCACACCCACCTGATCCACTCCAATCAGTGTTCTGATCAGTCCGATCTATCTTCGCTGGATGTTAAACTTGCAGCATACCCTATGTTAAACATGGGAAGCTGAGGAAAACCTCATATACATGCCTATGGAATATGATTCCCTGCACTCTATGTGGGATTCCTCGGGCTTCCGTTCCCTCGAGATTCCCTATAATAAGGGACAAAAGATAGACATGATGATTCCCTAGTATCCAAACATGCCAGTGATGCCTCAATGTGACTACTCTTCCAACTAATGGTTTCTTCCCTAACTGGACCCCTTGAAATATCCTGACAGAAGCAGTGTAATTAACGAGAAACCATGGAAACATGGAACATGGAAGTGTTTCATGAAAAACGTATTAAATGAATAAGGGAGACCGAGACTAGGTGAGGTGTTCCCAGGAGGAATCCACGAAAGGAGGAACAGACATCCCATCTTCCCGTTTCAATCAATGAGAAGCATTCCCTGAATAAGGAGCAAATGTTGCCTGCCTTTGGAAAGCGGGAATGCGGGGAAACAGAACCGCGCTGACGTCCCCCGAACACGATAGGAACACACCCTAAATAAAGTGTTGGAAATAATAACCGACTAAGTATATACCAAATAATATGAGAGGAGAATAGAAATTCGAGATAAAAATGTCAAAACCATAAGAAACTAACAATAAAATCATAGTTGAGAATTCATGGTTGGTGAAGAACCCAAGGTAATGGGGGTTTTGGACCCTTTCATACACCCAAAAATGACCAAGAGGGTGGTTGATCTATATAGATTAAAAATAGATGGAATAATAGGAATTTAATTATCTATAATTTCTCAGAATGTCACATGGTTTGGTTGCATGATTTGTCGAAACGTGAGCTACCCATGTGGTCACCAATAACCCTATGGGATGAAAATCATTTGTGTTATTCAAATGGATTCCCAAAATATGGACAACCAATTATGCAAATCCCTATACCCCAAAACAAGTCGCATAGATACCTTAGTGAAGCTGCACAACTTCCCTTAAGAAAGAACTACCCATGCACCACATACTTCCCTGGATAAAACATTCATTTTTCAATATAATCTCAAAAATTCAAACCAGGACTCAACCCAAACCTCAACCGAAGGATCCAAGATCCTAAAAATAATAAAATAAAAGGACTTACATGGTCTGTTTTGAAAACAATCCCCCCCACAGATACTTTCTTCCCCCATAATGTCGCCAAACCAAAAGATAGGAAAAAATCTCTTCAAAGACCTATAAAAACCAAAATAATCCATGAACATAAAGGAGAACTTTCAGTTCACAAGTCACACTTAACAATTATAGAGGATACCAAAACCCATGAACACCAGGAGTACATGAGAGGGTTCTCCCCACCATATGAACCCTACTAAAACACCAAAATTAAAACCTCCAAAAGTCCCACCTCGAGGAGACCATAGTGGGTAACAGGGGAACTCCCCACAAGAACTAGAAACCATCAACACAATCCAAACCCCGAAATATATAGTAATATCATGAATAGAAATCAAACCAAACCGTTAAAATTATCACAAACTCTAAGAATTGATTTTGGAAAGAATATATATCTCCAAACTGGAGAAATTGAAATCTAATACAGATTCGTGAATGGATTACCCTTTAAAGAACATCACCGAATGACCAAAAATGGGATTATAAGAGAAAAATACGAATGAGTCAATAACACATATAAAATAAATACACAATATGTTATTAATTAAAATTGAAAAATTAAATTCTATATAATCTAACAATAGAATTAAAAACTAGTCCATGGATCCTCATACCCTCTGTGATCTCGTGACTATGCACAATATCTACTCTAAGGAATGTGTCTAGAGCCTTGATGACTGAATAATTTACTAAATCAAAGTCATTCACTAACATTATTCAATCAATACATCATCTTAATTAATCAAATATTCCTACCAAACATTAAAACAGACCCATATATCCACAATGATGTCATGTATTCGGAGGATTATTACATGACCATTTCAAATGCCTGAAGCAACCTTGTGTTATAAACACAAGAGAATGGTTTGATATTCAAAAGGATGAAACCAATGAAGGATAATCATCATGGAAAGGATCCTCCAGCATGATCTCCTTGCCATATGGGGAACCCCCAAGTGCAACAAGAGACAGTGGAATGCCCACTAGTTCTATAGAAACAAACTCAATTTCAAATTCTTCATCCAATGTCTTCTTGAAACTAATATACATGGAAGTGAGTGTATTTTCTTTGTTCACTAGGTGAAGGTCGATGGTAAAATGGTAATATTTCAACAAATATTTTGATTCTATATGAGGGGAAAAGGAAATTATCTCCTTGAAGTTATCAGCATAGGCCCTTACTATCACCTGATGATGCTTAAAATTCATAATCCCTTCAACGTTTTTATTCCTCACCTCCTAAAGTATGAACCATCAGACAAAAATGAATTTAAAAACATCCCATGTCATCCCCAATTGAATTAAATATAGAGAAAAAAACATCCTTCGATCCAAATATGGACCATCAAACAATCCTAGGACAATATGTATTGTCATATCATAGGGAGTTACCACCAATTTGAAGACACTCTCAACATCTTCAATCTATTTTACAACCCTTAATGAGCCTCAATTGCACTATATAAGATAAACCAACATCAAATTACCCGAAACTAAGTCAGATTCACTAGAAATATTGGGGACCTATCTGGGAGCCATATTTCATATGTCACAAATAGCATGAACACAAAACCAAAAACATATTAAACCACAATATAATGGAACATATCAATCCAATAAAACTGGCTCATGAGCCAGAAAAATATAAGAGTAATTGAAAATACTCTTCTAAAAAAACTCCATTTCATTTCAATTTCATAACTGCATTCTTCCAAAAATAATTTTTAATAACAATATAATTTTTTCACAAACACAACCCATTTTGCAATGAAAAATAAACTTTTGAAATCATCTTCCCTTTTCACGAACCATTTTTTAAAAAAAATCTAACCTATTGGTTTTAAATACTCACCCATGAGATCATATGAACCATCTCATATGTGATCATCCCACTTCATCTTATATAATCAATGTGAACATGTCAACATGCACATTACTCACATATCAACACATATAAATTCGTTCATAAAGAATACCAAGGGTCTCATATACCGTATTATCACTAAACACAATAATTTTCCAAATTGTCAATTAAAAAAACTTTTTAGTTTAAAACCCATTTTATAATATGAAACCATTAGAATGAAAATAATTTTAATTCCCAATTCCATTTAAAAAACAATTACACTAACTTACATGAGGAAAAATCATAACTCACAATAAACTATCGGAGTATGGAAATATTATTCAAAACTAACATGTTGGCATGGGTAGTGTGACATGACCATGTAATAATTATCAAATAAGAGGATATTAAAATATGTACTTTGACCCCACATGGGTCATTACTCCATGTTAGATCACATAATATAACCAGATCACCTCTATTGTCAATAAATAACCAAAAAAACCCAAAAATGGCTCAAAATCTAGTATATTCCATGGAACTCAATAATTAAGAGAGGAGATGGTTCATGATGTACTTCTAATTCCTTCATCTCGAGTACTAATAATCCTAGTATATAACCTACACGAAACCCCAACAAAAAGGCATCATCAGTTACAATTTTATAATTATCCATCCCATGATTCCATGCCATCCAATATCCAACCTACTCTGAGACATGGCCCAAACGGTGTTCTCGGTCCCAACAGCCTAGAAACCAGTGTCAGGAAACATGGTTATCTCTATGGGAATTATTTTTCCCAATAAACTAAAATTAAATAAAATACAATGAACAAGCGAAAGAACCACTAATTACTGAATCTCAATAAATATAAAAACATATCCAAATAAAACAACTGAAAAAATGAAACTAAATAAGAAATTGAAATAGAACCACACAACATGATCATTATGTGACAACATGATCACCACCAAAATCATGATGGTCCTTCTCCAAAGTAGATTAATCTAAAAAACCATTACATGTAAAACAATTCAGTTATAGCGATGTTGAGTGGCACATGTAGAGTGGGATCTTTAACATCTCGGTAAGAAACCACCGTAGAATCCATTCATTGAATTTCCAAAAACATTTCAGAAATACTAGTTTCAAATATATTTATTTAAATGGGGTTTTAACCATTTTTAATAAACAACCATTTCATTCCCTTTTCCAAAATAACAAATGAATCATTCCCATTTTCAAACAAAATTTTCCATTTTAGAAACCAAAATCCACATATAGATCTAAATCATGTGAAGGGAGGATATGATGAAAATAATATAAAGAGATACCAAATAGTCAACCAAATAAAATAGAAAAATAAATAGTCACATACAAATTAAAAACCATGGGAGTTTCATAAAAATGGATAAGGAGATCCCTATATGAACTCAGATTGGATTCATATACCAACATATGGTGTAATGCAAAAGATAATAATCAAATTGTACTTCAAAATAGCCAATAAAGTGTCACGACTTAGCAAAATATATAATTTCAAGGGGGTACCAACCCATCTAATTACAGTTAACAAACAACCATCACTCAATTCTATAAAAAGCACCCACGAAACCCATGATAATAATACAATGTGAAAGGAGGAGTCCCTCACTTTTGTGTCTCACATTACATTCCACCATCACACATTTCTAGCCTAAAAAATGACACAATCTATGTGATAACCCATTATTGGTAAATCCCCCATAGTGGTACATATATCATAATAATGATTTCTCGTGTTCCACTCGAGCAATCACATCACATGATCATTCAAAGAATCTCTCAAAACATGATAAGTTGCAAATCAAGACTTTTTTACATTAAAAACAAAAATTAATTTCTAAATCAATATAATGTTCCAGACATGCCTTCCATGTTATGAATTCCAATACATTGTTAAAATGCTTCAAAATAATATTCAATATAACATCAAACATATAATTAAATTGAAAAATTCTAGATATTCCATTACACTCGAAATCTAATTCCTCTTCCAACACCACATCAAAACCAAGATAAAAACATACTAATATACAATGACGCCCAATAGATATTCATTCCCTTAAGAATACAACCATATTTAAATGTACAAATGGGTCAACAGTCAATTATAATTTGAAACCACTTTCTGGTCATTTTGTAACCACATGAACATTAGTAAAGCACTAGGTATTTGGATATTGAAAAAATAATATGGATAAGTGTTTTGAAATATAGGTTTTTAAGTTAATCTAATCCATCCATAACCATTGTAATTTGTGTTCCCATTAATGTGTGAATCATAGCACCCAAGGAAGATCCCACATACAATTTCACCCCACAAGTATCCATGAAATTACCCTAAAACGTTTTCAATGTAACAACACATGTTCCACTACCAACTCAATAAGACATAGACAAGCACAAAATATAAATGTTGATTCATTCATCAAATAAGACTCATATAAAAATCAACCCCCACAATAAAATAATAACCTTGTAAAGAAACATTCAAATAATACCCAATTACATCAAAAAGGTTAAAAATAATTTTATCAAAAACATTGAGTTCATATATACCTAAGAATATTTTAGGAATCTCTTTTAAAAGCATTTTTAACATGTTCCACCAACATTAAAACCCCATAAAAAGCCAAAAAAACACATCACAATAATCTGAAACAACCTTTTAAATTATTTAGGAATACCCATGAATCTAATAGAATGAATTTGAAAGGAAACAGATAAAAACACCTACCTCAATAGAGTTTGGATTTATTGAAACTCTCACTACTGGAAATGAGCCCATTTTTGACGGGTTATTTGAGACGAGATCCCATCGCAAATGGGCTTTTGTGACAATGGTCCATCGTAAATGAACTGTTGTGGTAAATGGCATTGCAACTAACACTATTTATGGTAGGCCCATCACAAAAAGTTTTATTAGCGATAGGTGTACTTCGCATCGAAAATACTAATCGATATATATTAAAAAACTTTAAATAAGGTTGTTGCGACGGGCCCGTCACAAATAACATTTCTAACGGGCAACTAATCCTGTCGCAAAAAATTTTAAAAAAATAAAAAAGAAATAGGGAATTGCAGCAGGCCCGTCGTAATTGTATATTGCGACGGGAAAATATTCCCATCACAAAAAATAAAAAAAATTAAGAAAAGGTAATTGTGACGGGCCCATCACAATTGTGTATAAATAAATAAAAAATGTTATAATATTAATAAGAAATTTTAATTAATATTATAATAGTACTAATATAACTATAATTCATTCAGATATTAAAACATAAAATCATTAAAATATATAAAAAATTAATATTAAATTAAAATATTAAAATATTTAAATATATATAAAAAATTAATATTATAAAATATGAATAATATTATTAATCATATTAATATTTTAATATAAATAATATAATATTATATAATAATAATATTAATATACCAAATTCATATTATTATAAATAATTTTAATTTTAATTAAAATTTTTGAAACTTTTTATGTATTAAAAATACTGAATATAATATTATTAAAATAATTAGAAAATTAAAATATGAAAATTATCAACATTTGAAAAAAATATATTAAAAAATAATAAAATACTAAGGTTGTTGAGTTATTAATAAAGTAAACAAACATTAAAAAAATACCAATAATAAATAATCAAGTTTTAAAAATAAATAGAAATTATATAATACAATATTGACACCAGTATAAGAGAGAAAGAAACTCTGAATAGAAAAAATGTCATATTATAAATTTAAAAACTTTATAACATCTAATCAATAACTAATTTAAATGAGGAGGGAGGGGGGGGATCTGGTGGTGGAGGAAACTCCATCCCTAAGGCACGAGTGAGTCGGCGCATGTACTCCATCTGCTCCTGCTACTGCTGCTACCACCGACTCATCTGCTCCTCGTACACCTGATGTTGTCGTCAACGCTCCTCCTCATTCTACTGCTACTGCCGATGTATCTCCTCATGCTCCTTTGGGATACTCTCTATCAACTCAGTTTGAGATCGCCACCGATCCTCATACTGTGTAGCGGATGAAGATGCACGAGCTCCTCTCGAGATGGATGTCGACATCGCAACACTGCCATAATAATCTAGGGGAGTCAGTCGAGAGCCGATACCAACTACCCGGCCCTTCTTGAAGGCATATTGGGTCTCCTTCATCCATACCGCCTCATCAACCTAATGGCCATTGGTCTGATATGATGCCTCGGCCTGACCCTCAGGTCGGGTCTGTGACGCTGCGGTCTCATATGACCCTTGTAGTTGCAATTTAAAATTTAAATTATGAATATATTATATGAAGTTTATTTTTAAACATGAAAACAAATAATACTGACCACGATGAGATGTTGGCGATCACCTCTGAGCTCCCCAGTAGTTGAATCACTGTACATCCTCCGATATACGTCATACTCCGTAATATCGTGGTGCTCAACAGCCTATAAGAATATAAAATAAACTGTTAATATTTAAAGTTATATAAAATATTTATAATAAATGTACGTACCAAATGCTGTCTATGAGTATTGAAAGTATAACTCCCAGCACGATGAGTCACCTCCTGTCTCCCCCGATTCTTCCTCCCCACCGATGATCACCTCTACAAGCCACCACTCAACTAGTGTGCACATAATCCATCCCATATGTGGGATGAAATGTACTCTAGTCGGTGTGCTCTACATGACTTGTCAAAATCTGACACTTCTGCTTTCTTCATGGCATCTCTTCTTAAATTGTGCAAAAACTGACAAAAGCGATCACGCATGACCACCTCCCATGCCTCGTGGATGGAGTCACACATGGTATCCCTGATCAGATACCATAAACCCTACAAATAATTCAAAATATCATGTTATAAATGAAAAAAATTTCAAAATAAAAATTATTTATTTACATACGTACCAACCAATGGCTGAACATAGCCTGCTGCACATCAACTGGAATATGCTCCCATGTCGTTTAGGGCTGAGAAAAATAGTTGCACAAAATAGCACTGCCCTGTCCAACTGCTATATGAGGAAAACTATAAAAACAATAATCAAACATTTATTATGTAAATAGATTAATGAAATCAATGTAAAATTCACAGGTTATCACACCTCTGGGATTGTGGATCGAACCCTAGATGTGGACATCGCTCGGGGATGGGGTCAGGAATCATCAGTCGTGCAAGACCACGCCCCCTCTGTGTACCCCATGAAGTGCCTGTAGACTGAGGGTCAGGTGCCAGCAACTCGTCCGCATCGAAAGATATGTCATCATTCACCACCTCACGGAATGTGTCCTTGTCCATCTGAAACAGAAAACGAATGTTTTTAGCAAATAATTGATAATTATTATTATATATACATATATATTAGTCAGGATTATATATTAATACTATTTAATTGTATCAATGTTCATCATCATCATCACCTTCATATCTGTCAATGTCATCTTCATATTCCTCCTCAATATCATCGATATCCATTTGTGTTCCAGTTGCTTCATCGCTTACCATTTCAAATTCATTTGTGACATCATTAACATCATCATCACCATTAAATCTTAATTGAGGGGGGGTCATCATCGATACTCCAGTCTCTTTGTAACAAATATTGATTTTGAGTACTATCTTAAAAAACATCAATTCCTTGCACTTCAGTAATTTGCAGGAAAAAAATTTCCTTCGGGTAATAGTTTTTTAACCAAAGAAAATATTTGATCAAAACACATGTTTGACATTCTATTATCTAATTTGATAGCCATAAATTTTGCAACTACTTCTAATTTTCTTATCATACAACCAGGATATAACGCATCCTCAGCAGACCTCAACAACTCAAAAAATTCAGAGTCTGCTAATGCTAAGAAAGCCTCAACACCCACAATATATACTAGATTTAAACTAGAACCATTTGGAATTATTATTATATGATTAATATTTATAAAAAATAATATTAATATGATCAACCAAGAAAGGAAAATTATAGAGTTTGCATCAGACATGACTAACACAAACTTTTTATTGGGATAGACTTAAAAATTGACCCTTTAAAAATTGAACATGTTAAGAATAGAGCAAAAGAAGTTACGAATATTGATAATTTTAATATTTTATAAATTTTTTATTATTTTAATAATACTAATTTTATTTTTTCATAAATATTAACTATATAATAATAACATTATAACATTATTAGTATTTTTTATTATTAATATTAAAATAATATAATTTTCTATATTATGTTATAATTCTCTTTTCAATGGTGTGTTTAACATTCTGTCTTCAAATGTAATATTTACATTCACTTTCACCTCTCTATTGGTGAGTAGGTTGATAATTTTGAAAATGAATGCAAATATTACATTTGAAGACATAAGTTTTCTTAAAACCAATACAAAGATGAAAAGAGAATTGAGAAATATACTGATCATGCTTGATTTTTCCAACTAGCTAATTATTACTAATTATTACTAATTATTACTAATTATTACTAATTATTGGTAATTATTACTAATTATTGGTAATTATTACTTATTATTGGTAATTATTAATAATAATTGGTAATTATTACTAATTATTGGTAATTATTGGTAGTTATTTCTAATTATTGCTAATTATTTCTAATTATTGATAATTATTTCTAATTATTGGTAATTATTCCTAATTGTAGCTAATTATTGCTAATTATTTATAATTATTGATAATTATTTGTAATTATTACTAATTATTCTTAATTATTGGTAATTATTCCTAATTATTCCTAATTATTGTTAATTATTCCTAATTATTGGTAGTAATTAATAATTATAGGTTATTATTACTAATTATTGGTAATTATGGGTATTTATGGGTAATTATGGGTAATTATTGATAATTATTTGTTATTATTCGTAATTATTGGTAATTATTGGTAATTATTGGTAATTATTACTAATTATTACTAATTATTGGTAATTATTTCTAATTATTACTAATTATTGGTAATTATTTGTAATTATTTGTAATTAATAATAATTATTGATAATTATTACTAATTATTACTAATTGAAACTAATTATTACTAATTATTGGTAAATATTGTTTCTTATTTCTAATTATTGTTAATTTTTTCTAACTATTACTAATTATTGTTATTTTTTTCTAGTTATTACTTTTTTTTGAATTTTTCCTATTTTTTGTTAATTATTGCTAATTATTACAAATTATTAATAATTATTGCTAATAATTGGAAAATTTTCTAATTATTACTAATTATTACAAATTAGATTCATTAATTACTAATTACATTCATTAACTACTAATTACATTCATTAATTACAAATTATTATCTTTAATTAAATTTACAGTTATTAATTACTAATTACAGTCACTTAATAATCAAATTTTGTTAATTATTAATAATTAGATCTAACAAATTAAATTTAATACAACCTTACTACAACATAATTTTATCTAATTAAGAATACTAAAAACTAATGTAAAAATATAAAACAAAAACATTAAATAAATATTAAATTAAAATTCAGATTTAAACCTTAAACTGGATTTCGAGCTTTCGATTTGTTGTACTTGTATGATGATCCCCCACAACCAACTTGAAACTAGCTTGCAAAACAAAATTCACTATCATCTTATAAAATTGTAAGAAGTAGTTCAGAGTTCAAAAATATGTCAAGGCTGGCTGTATTTATAGGTTTGATTATTTGTGACGGGGTTTATTGTGAAGGGATTCCCATCACAAATGATATTATTTGTGACGGGACCCGTCGCAAATAACCCTAGCCGCATTTAATATGGGCGGCAATAAAAGAGATTATTTGCGACGGGTCCCATCGCAAATAACCTGTTACCGCCGCCTGTTGCTTATGACGGGATGGGAATCCCGTCCCACATAACTTTCTCGCGGTTTGGCACGCAAGTCGCGCCAAACCATTTGCGACGGGTGAGAATATATTTTTGCAAATAACTCATTATTTGGGACAGGATTATGTCCCATCGCAAATAACCACATCGCGAGGACTATTAGCGATAAGATTATTTCCCGTCGCAAATAGCTCTTCGCTAATACCACTTTTTCCTGTAGTGTCTCAAAGAAGGAAGATTACACAAAAAGGAATAATATCCTTGCAAAAAAACCAATTAAACCCAAGCCAACACATCAACCCTATCCTCTAGTGATTGTTAAAAAAAATAAACCCCTATGGAAACACCATGAAACTAAGTGAAGAGATGGTGAAGTGGAGAAAATAGGCTAAAATCCTATGAAAATAACAATAAAATTTTGGAGGATCATATATGGGAGGAGAATAAACAAAGGGTCAGGGGATTGGGACCCCTCCCTTTGTAAAAAATGTCCATGTGGTCGGGGGATGATTTAGGGTAAAATAATAGGAGGGTAGAATAGTAATTTAAGGATTTATAATATCTAGTAAACATGTATGGTTTGGAAACGCAGTTTTGCAAACTGTGTGTTAGATATGTGGTTCTCATTATCCTATGTACCAAACCTCACAGATGGTTTCCTCACATTTCCCAAACAATGTGAAACCCATGCGCCTTACCCATTGACCACAAAATAAGTTTCAAGGATAGCTGGATCTACTTTTATTTACCCATTCTCTATACATGTATCACTTTCATTAAATGAAAAAACTTGCATTTTTTAATATAATCACCAAATATTCAAACAGATATGAAACCCTAACCTCAACCAAAGGATCCACGATCAATAAAAGAAAACAAATAAACGTATTTCCAGTGTCAGGGTGTGACAAATAAGTCATAATATAGAATTACGCTACTTTAATATCTACTATTTAGTGGGCTTAGAAATTTTTACTCTTCTCAAATATTATGGTTTAATATTCTCTAGAATTAAAACTAACACAATGTTAAATTTATCCATATAAAATTCCATTTTTACAAAAACTCTAAAAATATGAAGTAAATGAGTTTTAAAATAAATATATTTTGTGAGGAAAAATTTTAAAATCATCATAAAATAAAATTTATTTATTTTAATATAATATTATTATAAAATACACCATCATTGTATTTGAAAATTCTTCCACAAATAAACTATAATTTTTCACATCCTTAAATACTAAATGGTGGAATAGAATTTATCATGAATTCTATAAATTTAGATTCCTCTATAATCCAACTTATTTGACTTTAAGATAATTCAAAATTTAATTTTATATATAGTACTAATAGAAATCTTTTAGTAATCAATAATCTCATGATAAATATGTTATCATATAAACATAGATAGAGTGACACATCAGATACAAAATAAATAATATAATTATCAAAATTTCAATTAAATTTATTAGACAAATAATACCATAATAATACAATCTAGGTTTATGTAATTCAAAATATAAGTAATTTTTACAAAAATCTGGATTATCAATTAATGGTATCTTATATCAAATATTTATTTTTATTTAGAATGATAATTTCAATAGGCCATCTTGACAAATTTATTAAATAATTAAAAAAACATATAATGTTATAAAATAATTATTTTATAATAATTAATTTTATTTATTTAAATGGATTAAATTTTTTATATACCTTTCATATTTTTTACTACCTTTCATATGTGGTTAAAATCGACTTTCTATGAGGGGAAAAAAACCACAGCCCTTGTATGGTTAGGGAATATTTTTTGTTTTATATATGACTATATCTTCCCCCTTCAATTAAATTTTTTATTTCACTATATTTTCCTCTATTTTTGATTCCATCAATACAAATGCTACAATGGATCATAGATTTTCCTATTGAATTTACTCTCAACAGCGGTTCTCATGAAATTTCATTAACATAATCTCAATTATAAATACATGATCATTTTAATATAAAAATATCATTAATTATAAAATAAAATTATATGTGTCTCACATACTTTTTACATCTGGTTTGAATAAGTTAATTAAATGGGATAGATTGAAGAAAAGGAATCAAAAATTAGAGACACCAACTAGTAATTCGATTGATGTTCCCATGCATTCTATCAAATAAATTTGTTCATTGGGAATTATAATGTCAAAAATTATAAGTTTCATAAACTCATTATAATTTTTTTAATATATAATTAATAACTTATATCATGTATGTATTCGTGTATTTAAAAATATAATGAAACTAAAATTAAAATATATATGGTATTTTTTAAAAAAATCTAATATATAAGAAGTTGAATATTTATGTTTTTTATTATTTTCACACATTTTATCAAATGACATTGTAGGATATATTTCACAAATAAAATATATAAATTGAATAAAAAATATTATTCCTTAAATTAATAATCATATAAATATTGGAATTATTGAGTTTATTTTTTAGTATATTAGAATATACCACATTTAATCCTGGTCATTAAACTAAGAGGTTCATCAAGTATAATTTATAAGAGATATTTTATATTATTTTTTATAGATATTTACAACATTTAATTAACCTCTATGTTCAATTATATTTCTTAAATCATCGTAAAAACATAGGGTTTAATAATCCATTTTGTATTTATAATTCACTGACATATTGAAATTATCAATCAAACACTATCCAATTAAAATAAATTAATGTACATATAATCTTAATGATTAGAACCTAAATAGATAATATTAAATATTTAAATAGAATTAATACAGATTATAACACATGAAATGGTGAAACATGAATGATTCATTAAATATAAATTTTATTGGAATAAATATATATTGTTACTTATTGAAATTAGTAAAATATTCCATATTTTTTAGTCTTATCTCTTATAAATTATAATAAATAGTGTAGAATATTATGATACACTAGTTCATTTATTGCCGATCATAATATTTCAATCCAATAAAATGAATCATGAAAATGGTAAGGTACTCTATAAAGGTCATATCATCAACACATTATAAAATCTTCAATAATTTTTTTTTTCGAAATGAAACATATATATATAATTCGGAATTTACTCGGTTTCCAATAAATGTATATGGATAGTGTTTCTGATAAGATTGTAATAGTAATGTACCATAATCTCAAGATGGTTGACAACAAAAATGTACTAGATCAATTTCATTAGGTTTGAGTAATTTCTAATGAACATAAATCACATTGTGTCGATATTTACAAAGAATTTAAAACATGATTTTTTTAAAAAATTCCCACCAATGTGAAATGAATTTAGTAAAACGATATTGATTAAATATGAATATATTTTCAACAAAAAACAGTAAAACATAATTATATCATAAAATAATCTATTTTTAAAGGTTTTAAGTTAACATCAAAGTTTGATTTCATGATTAGTATCATTTAATAGATCACACAACAAAACATGTTCTAATATTTTATGGAGAAAAAATTATAAATATTTGATAATGATAATAATTTTTTTATAAAGTTAATGTGAATTTACTATGGATGTATTTTGAAATTTTCTTTGAATCACTACTATTAAATTAATGTGTGAAAACGAACTAGAAATATATAGTCTAATTAAAATCTATATTGGATTATATATAATGATATTGATAATTTGATTAAGAGTATTCTATGGATTATTTTAATTACATTATTTATTATATACTATGATTTTTCATTTTTTTTAAATAAATTAATGGGTGTTCGACCATTAAGGGAGTAGAAAATAGAAGAAATAAATTCTTTAGTATTATACACCATGGAAATGTAAAATGAATTTATAAATATAGAATGATATTTACTATTAAAAATGTATTTTATAAAATATACAACTAACTGAATCTCTTATCTATTAGAATTCTTATTATAAATGGTGTTTTGAGGCATTTTATTATGACAAGGTTATATAGTAATACGGAGGGAGATTTTTTTGGGAATGAGAGTTTATTTTTGGTGTTAAAATAAATTTCTATGAATTATATAAATATATCCTCTAATTATTTTACAGAATATTCAAATTTATAGACCGGTATTTCAACACCAGTTAGTAATTCAAAAAAAATGAAGAATAAAATTTTGATTTATTTTGGGGAAAAATTATTTAAATTATAAATGATTATATAATAATAAGAATTTATAAATAATATAATTCTCTTTAATGAAATAATGATATATTATAAATAATATATTGTTCTATTTTTGAATTAAATTGATCATTTTGTTATTATGAAGAATGGTAAAATATTATTTTTATTTATGATTATATCTATATTTATATATTTCACTTCATAAAATAAACGATGATTTTTTTGATTGGTTTAAGTGATTTTAAGATTATGATTAACATATTTTAATAAGAAGATGATTATATTATAGTCTTATTAATGATTTTATTAAATTAGTAATGAAACTAATATTTTATATGAAAAATTTGAAATAATTCATGAAATTTATATTCATTATAAACATAAAATTTATTATTTTAAAGAAAAAATAATAGATTTGTAAAATCTATGAATTAAATGATTTATATGATAAGATTACCCTATAATGTTTTGCTATATAATTATAGGATCTTATATTCATTATATAATTTCTCTTCATAAAAATAAAATTTAAACATATAAAATTTGGACTAGTAGGCATACAAATTTAAAATATATTAATTTGTATATGTGTTTTTGTTTATAACGATTTACTTTCCAGAAATTTCCTAACATATGACCTAGAGTAATTAAATATCCTTATGTGGTTAGTCAGAAAATATGAAAAGAAATTATAAAGGTTGAATGAATTTTTTTAAACCTGAAGATTTATGTTTTTTCTAGAGAAAAATATAAGGATAAATTGGATTATTTCTAAATATATATCTAGAAATAGTACTTTTATAGATAAAAAATAGAAGTAAATAAATATGATACAAAAAATAAATTAAAATTCAATACATGAAAATGTGAGTGGAACAATATAAATCAAAATTTTATATCACCAAAATCCATAAATTTACATATCTTATTGTAAAAAATCAGAAATTCATGAAAAAAATATTATATTCCACTGATCATAGAGAATGATTCTAGAACATTTAACAAAACAATGCCTTCATTATTGTCACTTTTTCTATGTAATTGTTATATTTCTAAATTTATTCAACTATAGGGAATGAAACATGGGTCATTTTTTTATTCTTAATGATTAACTGTCTACTAATATAAATTTTATTTTTAAAGAAAATGTAATTCTAGTAAGGAAATTCTTGTTTTAAATATAATATTTTGTTATGCTGGTTGTATAAAATTGATTTTTTTTAATCTTATTCTCTTATATCAATAATTAATTCCAAAAGTATTGTTCTATATTATCTTATATTTATTATTCTTCAATTCACAGAGTGGATGTTAAAAATTATATTTAAATTGACTGTTATATGTTAAAAATATGCATATATTTACCTGAAGATCATGTTAATCATGGAATATAAATAATTATAGTAAATCATTAAAATCTTTTTACATTATTAAATAATATTTAAAATTCCCTAAAATTGATAATAATATATTGTTAAATATTTTTTTACATAATTATTTTTAAAATTATATTCATATATAATATCAAGAAGAATTTTGTATCAATAAATGTTTTTTAACAGGTAACATGTTAATCATCGGAGGGAACATGATTTTTGAAAATGGTATAATGATTTATATATTGAATTTATTTAAATGAAGCATTATAGAATACATGTAAATATATTTTGCGTCAAATTTATTTAATATAATAGGTATTAATAATTAGTTATACATCATTAATCCAAGATTATGTTGATCCAATTTAATAATATTGATCTTAAGGATAATAATACTCTATTCGAATTAATTTTAATAATATAAATTCAATAATTTTATATCCATAACACAAAATTCTTGTGATTGATCTATAATTTTTTTCTATATATATGTCGCATTTCACTAGTCCTAAACTTGTTTTCAATATTTTTAGTGAGTAATTATACTGACAGTACAATTATAGATCATTGTAATTGTGTAATAATTATTTTAAACTAGACTAGTGATTTGTGTTTATTTTTTAAAAAATGCCATGAAAAAGAAGAAGAAAGAACTAAAGAAAGATTCATTACTTGTGTGGGAGATAATCAATCTACATATAAATTATTTCTTACTCTAAGCTGGTGTTTTATCACAAATGATCATGAAGAGGGCCTATATTTCACATTGGAATATACCACAAAAATAATTACTTTATTTTCATGTTGAATTCAAGATGACCATATTAAAAGCATCATCAGACATTTAACTAGTTCCTAGAAAAATCACTAACATTTTAATAAATTGTAATATTGAATCATCATTTATTATAAGTTATAGTTGAATGTAAAATTTCAATTTGATACATATTAGATTACTTCATGATTATTGGATAAAATTGATACAATATGATACCCTAATAATGATCATTAAAGGGTCGATTAACAGATCTACGTTTATATATTAAAAATAATACAAAAAGAAATAGTATTTGGGACAGTTATTATGATGGGGTTGAAATAATATAATAAATAATTTACTTTATAAAGGGAAATAATTTATATGGATTTATTGAAATTAATCATCTTAATTGGTAATAAAAAGTTATAGAAGGGAAGATTGATAACGATTGTCATATGTTGAAAATAATTGGTAATATATGGTATATAAATCCAAATTTTCATAGACATTAATTATTTTTGAATTACTAAAATAAATCTAAAATTTTTATAAAATGTCAAATGAATAATTTCAGCCACACCCTACCAAGCCCTATAATGTAATTTCCAAAACAATGTATAATGACATTAAATGAACAGTAACTAAAGTACTCATTGTTGAAAAAAATATAATAATCACTCATTATTCCATAAAGATAATGGAATGATCTATAAGAGGGAATATTTCATAAATTGAGATTGTATGTTCATTATCCAGTGTGATATTCTATTTTAATTACTATTTACTTCCATGTAAATCCTTTTTCTATCTAGTAAATGTTTTATTATTAGCAATTTTCATATCATTATTGTAATTATATTGGAAACTAATTATAACAACCACCTTAACCAAATTGGCATGCATCTCGTTCATATAGAAGTAAATCGATGAAGTATTTGTAGAAATAAGGGGGTACTCAATATATTTATCCCTATTATATGAGTAATATATACCATTTACTCTTGGAAACACTCCCCAACTAATGAAATATATTATTACCCTTCTATTTTATCATGTTCTTCAACATTATTCATGTATCAGTTTAAATGAAAAATTTATTAAAAATATTTTAATAATTTCTTTTAATTAAATTTTCCTATTATATAATTGTATAAATAATTTAATTTAAAAATAAATTTCATTTAAAGTAAGTTTTTTATAAGATGATGCATTTATAAATGAGTTAATTATTTATCCATTCATGTGTAGCAAAGATAATTTTTTAGGATACTGAAATGTATGTTATTCATTTCATATAGGATGAATTATTTTTATCATGACAATTTCACCTAGTTACCATTGACATTAATCTATGGGAGGAGAAAAGGGTTCCTCTAAGAACATATTTATACCATTAATTATAAGTTCACCTTTTTAATTATTTACTTCATCATAATTTCCAATAAAAGTTATTACTTTTTGGAATATCTTTCATTATTATTCATAATTATACCAGCTACCAACATTTGAGAAGGCATTTTTTCATTTCATATCAACATCAAATACATATAATACATAATATTCTTTTATTTAATCATCATCATTAAGATAATAAATACTATTTTTTAATAGGTTTATCATTAGGAATCAGTTAATTTTCAATTATATTCACATTTCCCTAGACTCTAAAAAATCATATGTGTTAATAGAAGAATAAATATAATAATCATGTATACGAGATTTATAGATGTAAAAACTAAAATAATACTATGTATATTATCATTTTATTATAATTAATGTGCTAATCATTGAGTAATGGAATGATAAGTAACAAAAATAGGACAACTCATTTGAAAATAGAAAAATAAAAATTTACTTAATCGGTGGTGTTTCATACATAATGAACATGAAATTTGAGAATGGTGAAGAAAACTAAATTACCACCATAGATTTATAATAGATACAATGATTACGTATAATATATTTTGAATGAAAAAAAATTCATATCCGTAAAAAAATCTCATAAAAATTTCCATATAGGCTGGTTGTATTAAATAAGTACTTATTTGAGAAAGAAAATCTCTAGAGCCACCCGAATCAAATCCCATCATTAATGACCATCATGTGTCCAATTATAACAAAATAACCATCAAGGGGAAATTTTTTTATTTTTTTAATATCAATTTTTTTGTCATCCTTATAATTAACTTGACGAGTAAGACAATGTGTATCATTTAATCACAATATGAACTTATCTTTCAGTCCCCCTTTAGAGTTTATATGTCTATCCAAATCATCTATTGGTGATTATATATTCCATTATATTTAAACCAAAGTGAGATCATGTGGTAATGAATCCCTAGAAAATATAAATATAAAAATATTAGTATAATTTAATAATTCAAAAGGGTATTAAAACAATCCATAAAAAATTATAAAGATGATAATGACGGACTTGTAGTCTAGGTGAATGAAAGAAATCATTAAACCCTTCACTTATCTATATTTTTTTGTAATAAATTGATGATAAAACCTTACCGTACTACTATGGATGAAGGGAGGGATCAATTTTAATTCCTACTATACATGTGGTGCAATTGATAACCATGATTTATTCTTCATTAGAGAACTATATATGTACAAGAATCCCATGAAAAAATGCCAACTATATTTTTATGATTCTTTTTAAAATATACCCGAAACATTCCATTTCATAATCAACTGTTGTGATTAGAGGATGAGTAGTAGAATTTAAATTCGTTTTCTAGGTTTGAAAATATTTGTTTCAAAAATATAGAAATTAATATTTATATTTGAAATATAAAATTATTGAATTAGTATAACATAAAACTATATTTTTATGTCTAATCTATAGAATGTTCACTAAAATTATTTAACAACATCACTATAAAAGTAATTGAAATGGTATCTAGATAGATAATTAATTCTTTGTACGATATAAGTTGTTATTCACTATGAATAAAAATAATAATTTCTTATAAGATATTAATATATTAAAATTTTTAGATATTTTTTTATGTAATATTTTAAATAAAAATATGTTTTTATCGAATATAATGATTGTAATAATGATATGGAATAATAATATTATGTTATTAAAATTAGGATTTCAATATTTTGATAAATAAATATTGAATGATATATGATTCCAATATTACAAAAAGAAGTTCAATGACTAGGTGGATAACATATGAATGATTTTTTGAGGGGGTTAAAAATTGTTGGTGATCAAAATTAAATTTTGGAGAGAAATTCAAAATGATTCCACCATATAGATAATGATATTAAGAATTAAAATAATAAAAAATATATATATAACATGAAAATAATAACAAAGAATAATACATAAAATCTATTAAATGGGGTAATTTACATGGATCAAACATTTTCCATACATCTCAATTAAACAACATATTTTCAATGAGATCATTCTTTTGAAAAAAATATACATTTGGGAAAATATATTTTTATTTAATGAATTTATTCATATTGATAATTAGTTTTTATATACATGTATAATGAGATGATAAAACAGAATATAGAAATATATAATTCCATTTTTAAAAAAAAATAATTAGAATTGTAATGTTTGATTTATTAGATTTTTTAATATTATAATTTTTCAATTAATGAATTTTTGTTGAACTAATATTTGGAATTTTTTTACAATGAAAAAATATATAATTTCAGTTAATCACAATAATTAAGTCACTTTATGATTATATATATATATATTAGTGTATGAGAAATATTTAATACATTTAAATCCTCATCCTTAAATCCATATCATTTCCCAATGAATATTATTTATACTAATTTAGATAAGATCATTAGAATTAATAGAAATAAATCAATATTTCTTCAAGGTATCAAAAAGTGATAATTATATAAAAATCAAACATAAAACTACTCAGATTGATTTAACACTTTTCCAAACGAATTTTATTTATACATTAAAGTGATCAATAAACTCATAGTAAACTATTATACTATAAAATATGAATTGTGATATTACATATTATGATTTTGGTTTCAAATATTTATCTCCATCCATCCTCTAGTGTATATTTTTTTGTTCGATGTAAACACACATTTCATGTTGTAGAATCTATCATTTATGGGTCATCTTAAACATTTACAATACACTATGCATGTATTATCTAATAAAGACAATTTATTAGATTGTTCTGATTAGAATATAGTAGGTGAGATTGAATAATACCAACAAATTTAGTGTATTATGTATGTCTTTAATGGAGGAAATTAATGTTCATCTCTTGTCCGGAACTTTATTTAAAATTTTCCAATACCATTTAAATACCATGCAGTGCTAAATGGAATTGGTGACAGAAATTGGTCAATAAAATTTGATTTTGATTCCATGATCCATTAGAATCATCCAATAATAAAAAAATTCTTATTGGTTAGAATTGTATCATCATAAACCATAATAGATTATAATACATTAGTTTGTGACATGAACTTTTGTTAAAAAAAGAATTTCATTCCCATATTATATTCAACATTCATTACTTATAGAATTATTATTGAATCTTTAGGTGGAATCATGGGAAACAATAATCATAGATGAAGCAATAAAAATGGGAAAAATACAATCTTCACCACTATGGTTTGGGAATATCCCCATGATTAGTCTGTGAATATAAAAATGTAATATATAACCCTTATTAAATATCATGGAACAAATTATTTATTAAGGGGATATTCTAGAACACATAACATTGTTTAATACGATATATAGTTGTTTACTGGCTACTAAACATGGATCTCTAATTGCTGATAATTTAGGTTCTTCTTATACTCTATAAAATTTTAAAGATTATATTTTCTAATATTATAATAAATTTAATCAGTTACGTCAAGTTATTATCCCTAGATAATATATCAGTTCCTATTAAGAATAAACATCTATATTTTGAGAATGACTATCCCACAATACATTCCATAATCCATTTATATGGATTGGGAATGATAATAATATTGATTAACATCCAAAATCATATACTAATAATTAATATAAGTATATGTGGTATTGGAAAAATGATTATTTATTGGTAGGAATCTTGATTATGGATCACCTATATTTCTCAGAAAGGAATCATATTCCATCTATATTGTGAATAGACTATAATGGATCCAAAATTAGTTTTTTGTCGTTTCTTGTCGAAGATTTGTATTACTATGTTATGGTGGACTTCATTGTCTATGATGTTACACATATGGATGATAATTCTCCATAGTTTTTTAGAATTCATTATTTTTATAGGAGAGTCTGAATAATTTACACACCCATACCCAAAATTATGATTTCTATTTATTATGTTATAATTTTTTGGATGTTCATGATCAAATTAAGAAAATTTGAATTTTTTTCCATTTTTACATATCACATGGTTTAGCCAAACAATTGGCCATTCCATGTAGAACTAGCATGTGTGAATAATTTATTTAGATAAAATGGTTTCACATGGTAGTTGAATGATTTATTAAACAATGGAACCCACCTAAGAGGTCACCTAATGTATACATTAAAGGGTTCATAGTCAGCACCCTATTTTGAAAACAATCATCTAAAATCATGTGAGGCCAAAATTTGTTTCTTAAATAATTAATAACAATAATAATAAATATGTTAATATTAATAATAATAAACATAAAACCCCTTACACCCCCTTTTCCTCTCCTACTCATGTGAACCAAATCCTCATACCCTTTCCCTTCCATATACTCCATCCCCGTAACCAATCCTCTATTAAGCATCGATTTATCCATATTTTGTAATCATTTCAGTCCTAATCATAATGATATGATCTAATTATCCTTGTATTTCAACATTTCATTCTTTCTTCTCCCCTAACTCATTGTGTGTTGCTCATGGTTTTACCCTATTGGTTTTTTTTATTCTGATATCATGTGTTATTGATTTTATATATTATGTGATGTCCCTTTAGGTCTCATTTAACCAGTGATTGAATCTTTAAAACCATTTAAATTTGTTTTCATAATAATAATGTATTTTTCCCTTGATCGAAGTTTTATTTTTTGAATATTTGATTTAATTACTTTTATACCTGTATTTTTAATATCAAATGTTTTTATTATCGGTAATTATGATAACATTATAGATGAAATTAGAATTTATCTAGGTTTTCATTATATTATGATGTTAGTTCCCTTTTATTTTTGAAAATTAAATTATTATTAATTTATTTTGAATAACACTTATATTCATTTTTAATGTTATGTTTGATATTTTTAATTTAATATTATTTATTTATAAAATTTATAAGGATAATGTAATTTTATTATACTCACATGTGTTCTCCCATCGTAATTATTTAGAAGAATTTTAATTATGCATTCTTCCATTTTTAGGTTTCTCATTTTTTTTGATTTTCTAATATAGCTATTTATGAATGTGATATCCATGGTATGGAATATATATATATATATTTATAATATATACTAATTGAAAATATTTCCTAATTTTGAGGGGAATATATGAGTTTATTTTATGGTTATATATATGTATATATTAGGGTATATGTGTATATCTGTAAATGATGGTTTTTCTTCATTATAGTCCTTCATGGCCCCTACTAATTCTATGGACCCCCTTTGATGTGGTTTTAGGTTTTAATCATCAATAGTAGTTTGTTTTAGTATTTTTTCCTTTGTCCAATCCATTAATTTGAATTCATTAATTTATTGAGGGATTTAAAAGCGTACATTTAATATTATGTTTAATTTATATGGATTGTAATATGGTTGTGATTCTTGTTATTCTAATTTCTTATATTTCTTGTTGTTTATTAAAAAAATTAAATTTATATTCTCTTTTTAAATATGGTTTCAATATTTTTTAAATATAATAATCAACTTAACATCCCAATATTATTTTTTGAAATTATTTTTTGTTTTAAATGGTGGTATTTAAGAATATTTTAGTGTGTGAAAGAAATTTTGGAAATGCGTGACCCCTCTAGACATGATTGGAAATTGTTTGATGTCTTGTATAAATTTGAGACTAAAAGGGGCTTTCTAGAATATTAAATAATCTCAAGAAAACTAGAACCTTGGGTACCTAGGTAGGCTATTAAATAATTTTATTTAGGTTAATTCGATAGGGCACTAACATGAGCTCCCTAGAAATATTATGATACAATGCCATCTAAAAAAATGATAACACTTATGGGAGCTCTAGAACCATGGATATGACATATCTAGTTGCTCATGTTTGAGAATAAATTGTATGGATTTCTCACTAAGGTGAAATGATCATAAGACTTAGTTGACCTTACTACATAGGGATTTACCAAGGTCTATACTATCGTATACTCCTATTTTATTTCGTACATAAAATATTCATTATCCATAGTTTTCCATTAAATTCGAAAATAATGAAATTCATGTTTTACATTACACTAACATCTAAAAAATAATGAAATGATCCCTTAACAGCATAAATATATATACATATTAGTTTTTTTATAAAAATATATCACCCTTTCCAAAATATTTTCATCATAAAAGTGGAAAATATTATTCATAAACTCCAATAGATTAATTTTTTTGAAATGAATTGAAAACATTATATTATTTATCTATATTATTAATATATACATATTTTGTTTTATTTTTAACTACAATACTAAGGTATTGTGAATTGGAATATTCCTAATGAGTTTTAATCATCATGTGTATGCATAAATCTTTGATTTAATCCCACTATTCAATATACAAGAATATCTTAGTCACCATTGATCGAGATAAGTTTAGTGATTTGTGGTGACCTGCATGGCCACATTACGTTATGTATGGCTTTAATTTTTTCCATTACTAGTTTTATTGTTTATTTTTTTTATTAATTTTTATATAAATTATGGAATAAACCCTCATAATATATGATAACTTTATTCCCAATACGAGTTTCCTACTAGTAAAGATTATGATCTCCTCTCAGGCCACGCTGTGGACCAACTCCAGGGACTGGTTAAGGGTCAACTCTGGTTTGTTCATGACAAAAAGGTATAAATGGGTTTTAATTTTTGTTTATGGGTGTATATTTGTGGTTAAATAATCATTGGCTCTTAGGATGTATGTCATGGGTCGGTGCATGATCCCCACTTCTTGGGATGAAACATGAGTTACAATAAAATGTTGTAATTTAGTTTTTGATTTTGATATTTCATTTTGTGGTAAATGGGAGAAGAATGGAAGACATGTGATTCTAATTTTTCTGGAAATCTCATATGGAGCACATATAGATTGTTCAGTAAGAAAATATATGGTTTCTTTATTATTTGACAATGGTATGTCCTGCCATTTGTTTTATACACCAATATCCACTAATTCAATAAGAGTTTTTTTTTATTTTCCCTTTCTTTGGAAATTGTTTGAGATATAATTTTTATGTTGTTTTATTATGATATATTGTTTAAAATAGAACTATAGACATTTCTATGGAATGAAAATTTTATATAAAATTAAAATGGATGAATGTTTTGTTTCAATACCCTTGACCTATTTTCAAATAGAACATCTATTATTTTAAAATGTATTTAATTGGAAATTTTTTTTTTGAATATGATATTATGTATTTGAAAATGGTTCTATGTTGTTAAAATAATTTTATAAATTTAAATGGCCATTTTTTTTTTGTAAACAACTTATAAAAGGATTTATATGTTTTTTAAGGGTAAGAAGATATTTTTTTCAAATTAATCAATGTCGATTGAATTTTAATTTGGGGATTAAATTTTATTGAGAAATTTTATACAAATAATGTCTTTATTATTTAAATTAAATTTTGAGGATATAAAATGGGGGATAGAGGTGATTTTTCAAAGATGTGTTTTTTTTTGGGTGAATGTTGTTTTAGTTTTAGTTTATCTTTTTGGTCGCACTTGTTTTTTCTTGTTTTTCAAAGCATGATGGTAGACTCATTTTTTTTTTGTTATTTGAGTATTCCTTATAAAAGACATGATAAAGAGTGGACGATCAGTCACTAAATTGTCATCAACCATATCAAGGTGATTATTGATGATATATATTTTAATAAGGGTTGGTTTTTTTATGGTTTAGTTGGTTTTAATATTTTATGAAATTATGAAGTATTTTCTAAAGATAATCTTTTTGAAAACATCTTAGGGAATACAATTTTTAGATGAAACACCATTTTGATGAGATTTACTCCACAATTTTGGTGATACCTTTTGGAATGTGTAAATTATTGGTTAATTAGGTGGGATGAATACGAAGTTTTCATCATGTTTTTCATTAGATGGATTCCGGAAGGGTTGGTTTTCAATGAATTGATCATATTATTCCTCCCATGACACGAGAAAAATATACCATCTTGATCATCTTTAAGAATATTCATTTCTAGAATTTTATGATCATGTAATTCCTAGTTTTATCCTGACATCTTGTTCCATTAAATAGGGCTTATTGGTTAACCAAAAAAAAATTTATGGGCAACTCTACAATATGGGGGAGTTTCAGTTAAATATTTTTAGCTTTTAGCTACAAGGAAATAGATGTTTCTAGACAACAGAACTCCTTCCAGAGTCCCTAGGGTGAATCTTCTCATAATATGTAAGGGTTTGGAGGTGTGGGTTATATAGACACAATTAATTGTTTCTTATATTCTAGTGGAAACCATTTCAATTTTCCCTTGTTGTGGGTTCTTTTATTTGAATTATTTTTTATTAATGATTTTAATGGACACATTTTCCTAACTATTTAATTATTTCACAATGTAGATGATAACATATGAATGGTTATTATTCTTTTCTAATAGATTTAGTTATTTGAAAATTCTCATTTGGAGATACACGTGTCTTCTAGAATTATTAGTTGTGGATTGGTCTAATGTACTATTGTAGTTTCTAGGGTTGATCCCCTGTTGTGTAAGTTGGTGGTTTTTCATATTAATCCACATTAATCCAAAGGAGGTGATAATTGGTCTCATTAATGGTGGGGAGACCTAACATGGAAATTTTATTTTTCATTTCCTCTAGAAATGTTTGGTTTTAAATGGTAGATATGGAAGGTCACTCTTGATTTCTCTAGCTACAATTTGTATGTTCAATTTGGAACTAGGTGGTTTTGCTTCTTTGTCAAAATTCCAGATAATTTAATTTTTCAATGGAACCATTCTAAAATACTAATTAATCATAAATGATTTTTTTGGTATATTCTAATTTTTCTCTATAGAGTCGTTGTTTTTTCATCCCATCCATCGCTTCTCATATCTTTTCATTTTATTGTGAGATATGAGTTCCTTCCTTCGTAGGAGACTATTGTTAAACCAATGTTCTAATAATGTAGGGAGACAACCATAGATGGTTTGTTAAACCAGGTTTCCATGCTACCATGATGAGGTAATTATTTTTTCTCACGCCTCTTGATCCTAATAAATGATTTTTTTATCCATAACTATAGGTTGTGTGATGTGGAGGTCCCAAAAATACCATAATCATTCTCTTTTCTGATTTATATGTAAGCGGATAGGGTCTTCCTTATCTTATGTTTTGATAATAATTTAATGTCTCTCTCTTTTGGATTCTTTCATTATATGGTTCAAGATACATATTATCCCTATGATTAATATATTGTCCTTTATCTTAACATGGTAAATATAATTTCATGAGACTTTTATCAGGAATGAACGTGTAAATTGTGTTGTGAATTATCACATCCCGACCAGCATTTTCCTTTTTTTATTTAATTAACTTTTTATATATTTGGGTATTAATAATAAAATTTTGTATATTTTGTGAGTTTTTTCATGAAAAATGATTTATATTCTTGGTGTCCAATCTTTTCGAAAGCCATGTGTTTGAATCTATCATTTTGAAAGAATGGTTTCATATTGTTGGTGCATAGTTTATAAAATAATGAGACAAACCTATTCAACTACCTTGTGTTACCAATAAATAGTGAACGTTTGGAACCCCATATGGTAAAATATTCACCAAAATAGTGTTAAACCAATAGTTTATGATATTGAATTATTATTATTAATAATAATATTATTATTATAAGTATTATTAATAAATAACAATCATAAAACCCCTTTACTCCCCATTCCCAAATCCTCCTCATTCGTCATGAAGACCCTACCCTATCCTTAATGTTCACACCATCCCCACTAATTAGAATTATATTACATATCAATTTTTCTTTATATATTCATGATTTAGTTTTAAACCAACATGGTATGATCTCCTTCTCCCTTTATTACCTCTTTTCATTCCATCTTCTTCCCTCTATCACTGCATGTCACTCATGGTTGAATCTTAGAGGGGTTATTTATTCTTATTTCTTAATGAATTGAATTTATATGGTCAATGATGTCCTCTTAGGGTATTTTTGAACATGTGACTAAATCTATAGAACATTTTATAATTCATTTCCTGTTTTGGAGGATGGTTTTCCCATGCTCAGCCTTTTAATTTTTCAGTATTTGATCGATCAAATTTTTAATTAAATATTTAAATATCCAATTATATTATTATGGATAATTTATTAAATCTTTAGGATGATATTAGGTTTCGTCTTTGTTTTCCATAGATTATTCTTGGGGATTATTCTTATTTTTTTAAACGTGCTATTCCATTTTTAGAAAAATACATCATGTTATTTTTAATGTGGGATTGGGTAAATTTCAATGATTATATGTTATTTATAATTGTCATGTGTATAAACAAATCTATTAAAATAAAAATTGTTCTTATGTATTATTTATTTTGATTATTTTTAATTATGTATTTTTCATTTTTTTTCACATTTTAATTTTTTTTATAGTGTCTTGGATCACCGTTTATGATGGAGAATTTCACACATATTCATGGGTATTACATATATATATATATCGTATTTAGAAATTTTAAATCATGAAAAGGTGAATATATTCATTGTTTCTAGGTATATAGATGTATAGGTGCATATTTGTGTTAGTCTAAATGAGGGGTTTGCATCGTCAGAATACCTTATTGCCTCTTTTCTTATATGGACCACCATTGAAGTGGTTTCTAGTTTTCATCCTTAAAATAAAATTATTTTGATATAGTTTTCTGATGTTAGAGACAATAATTTTAATTTATAAACTCATTGAGTGTTTTAAAAGGGATATTCTAATAGTAGTTGTTATGTATATACCATAAAAATGGTTGTGAGGCTTAGTACAATACATTTATATTTTTTCATGTGTTTTCCTCTAAATTTTTACATGTATATTGATAATTTAATTTTTTTTAATGCCTACATAAAATTATTCAACAGTAATACGTCTGAAAATTATTTTCAATGTTAAATATTGTGTGTATATTATTGGTTTTAAGGATGTTTTTTTGCTGTAATTTTTTTTGGAAATGTAATAACCCTTATTTAAATGGATGGAAATGGTTTTTGGAAATGTTTTGAGTTGAGAAAAAAATGGGTTTTAGGGGACATTGAATAAATTAGAGCACTTGGGAACCCTAGGTACCTAGGTGTATTATTATGAACAAGTAATCAGTTTTGTTATAAGGTAAATGACCATGAATCAATAGAAAAATTATGTTAGAACAAAAACTAAACAATATAATGATTCTTTTCGGACCTCTATGACCTTGGATTCAACCTATACAGTGGCTCATTCCAGATAAATGATTATACAGTTCGATCACTAAGTTAGAAGGATCCTAAAAACTAGTTGACCTAGATATAAGGGTATTTAAAATGGTTGTTGTTATTATTTTCGTTTTTTATATGGTACCTCCATATTAAATTTTTTATGTTAATTTTTCATTCGTATGAAAAATAATAAAAACCATATTTTTCAATCCACTATTGTCAATCACATGATGAAAAGTTAAATTTTTCATGTTCTATTATGCCAATGTTTTAAAAAAATGCATAACCATTTAAACAAGAATGTAACAGTAAATGTGGAAAATAGTTTTTATAATCTATAGCATGTTTCATGTTATGAAAAAAATATAAAAACATATATTATTTATTTTTACTAGGATTTAGGAATATTTTTAAAGTTAAAGAAATAGTAATACTTTATTCAAGCACAACTAATGATTTTTAATATTCATACATATACCTCTATCATTTTTTCTAACTCATATTATATGTTCCATTTTAGCCCTAATATCCAAGGAGAAATGTTGGTTTAGTGGTTATTGGTGACCAACAAGATCAAATATTGTAATGTGTTGTTTCGTTTTTTTCTTGTAGTGTTTATTTTTATCATTCTATTTTAAATTATTTGTTTTACTTTCATTTATGGGATTAATTTTTCATGTCTAACATTATTTCTAGATATGGAAATTTTCCTAGTCGAAGTGGATCTATAATTCCACTTGGTCCTTGTTGAATTCCATATTGGGAGATCATTTAGGATTGAACCATGTTGGTTTGTGACAATTATGATGTATTTTTTTCCAATGTTTGGCCCATGGTTAAAATTATTCTTTCTGAAAACACCATTTAAACGATATTTTTTTGAATGATTATTTACTAAAAAAATTAATTCATTCCATATTTCATTTAAAAATAATTTTTAATAAAGAATGCATTAAAATTAAAAATATTAAAATGAAAAATTGAATTCTATTTTGATTTGTTTTGTCTCCATCACCAGTTAAATTTTATTTATATATGATTAATAGTATTCTAATATTTATCCCCCAACTATTTAATAAAAAAATAATATTTCAACATATTCCATAATATATTCAAGTTAATATTATCATATCTTTTTTAAAAAATATACATTTTGATCATTTTCAATTTTATTCCAATGATCATATTATTTTCAATAACATTAACTAAATATTTTTATGGAATTAGTCTTTCTACAAAATTCAAAATACAAATAACTAAATATTAATTTTTATCAATTTGGTTTTAAAATAATAACATACCCATCATATTATTTAATAAAAATAAAAATAAATACTCGAAATATATTCAAAACATTTCATCATATATATTTGTCACCAATATTGAATAATGACTCTATATAAATTATAAATCAATTCTCAACGAAACCTGATATCAATGAAATATTTTTTTAACATTTGATATTTACAATAAATATACATTTAATTTGATAATATTATATTTATTTCATAAGTAATAATTTTGTTATTGGGATAATTTTCATAATTTATATCAACATCGTTAATTATTAAAACTGATAACTTCATGTAATTTAAATATATCTTTATGAATCTTAATTTCACTTGTAAGCAGAAAATTTTTGGTTAAAATAAAATAATCTTTGCAAAAGGAATATATGGAAAATAATATTTTCAACAAAAAATAAAATTTTTATTTTTTAGAAAATATATTTGGTAAACTACAAAATTTATATTCTCTTTTAAATAAAATAATATAAATTACTAAAAACCCTTATTTTAAATTTATATTCAGAAATCTATATATATATATATATATTATTGTTTTTTTTATTTTATAAAAAAACTATTAAATTATATGTGTGAACCCTAAAAAATTTCGAACCAGAAAAAATTATGCATAGATTTAAATCCAACACTTCAAAATCATAAAATTACATACATGAAGATAAAATCTAAATCCACAAGGATACAAGGTCACATGACCATCTAAAACATCAATGAAAGAACCATATTCCTCAATAAATGATGTCCAAGTATCCATAATTCCATAAAATGAAGAAAAGATTTCATAATTTGTAAATTGAAAGACCATAAGACTATCATCATGCCTCCGATGCCATCATCATGAGATTCACATCTGATACCGATAACAAAGACCAGTATCACCCCTTAGTTTCCATCACCACTAGAAACCATCATGACCATTTATACACACCACCAAAAATCAGCTTCTTATGATAGAAGTCATCATCATTGACGCTATTATAGTGAAACTCATCATTGTCATCATAGTCAACCTTAATGAGTAACTGATGATGTTTGAAATAGATTATTGGAAGGAGTCACCATAGAAATAACACCCAAATGTGAATGTCCCCTCAAAACCAAACAAAAACAATGTCGGCGGAATCTGAGACATCCACCAGAACCCACTATCATAGTCATCAATCAACCAAAACCACTGAGATTCCCTAGGAACCTATCACTAGTCTTCATCCTCATACCACCAATAACCACCCAAAAAACACTGACAAAAAAACAAGTAAGAAAAAAATAGAACTAGACAATGACTAGATGATACAACACCTCATTATCCAAAACCTTATAGAAGAAGCGATCCATATAGGGAAAAATGAACCTGGGGATGGAGACAAGTCGAGTCTCTTGGAATACTCACTGACACTTGATCAACACCACCCAATCCGCCCTGAGAGCTTTCACACTAAACAAGTATCACCTCCAAAAGAATACAACCAAGTGAGAAAAGAAGAGGGGATGAAAACACATACCATATATATGATCTTCAAATGAAATTATTATCATGTAATGTAAAATGGGGATAATGGGAATGAAATACTAAGAAAAAAGTAGCAATAAAAGAAAATACGAATGAGTGAAATGAATAAAACACCAAATGGGATGTTCAATTCACCACTAATACCATTTCCTTAATCTCAAATCCATACGAAAAAACAACACACCTAACCAATATGGGTTCGAGTGTGTTAGTTCGTACAAGTAGAGTGGTGAGGGAGAAGGGGAATAAACCAAACTAGAGGTCCTAATAGGATGAACCAGAGGGAAGAAGAAAATGGAATTGGAGGGCCTGATCCTAGAACAAGGGAACCCTATAATGGAGGGGCCGCTATGAATATGGGAATGAATAAATAATAAAGAGAATCTGAAAATGATTATTCTAAAGTATCGGGGGAAGGAGCGATCACAATCGAGATACTCTCAATATCCTAAAGGGTGGTTGAAATTAGAAGTCGAGAGTAATCAACAGGAGAATGGGGAGATATCCTATATACATATATACTTAATTTTAAGTGTCTGTAATGTAATTATAATGTCAAATAAGTGGAGTTTTATTCATAACCCCTCCTCACCCACCATGAAATTAGTAATATAATATCAATCAATAGTTACTATAGTATCAAGTCTTATCTACTAAATCTATTAATTTATAAACAAATTATCTCATATCATTCTAATGAATTGATCATCAATAATTATTATACTTATAAGATATATTTATATAATGTGTTCAATTTACCAATAATAATATCAAAAAAAATAATGTTTGGGGCTTTAATAAACCTTTTTGAATTAAAAAATTTCACAATTACCTGCCAAAAACCAACCATATTACTAAAATATCATATGTATTCAATCAACTCTTTATTGGATATTTTTTTTAAATCGTCTCTAATATATTGTTCTAACCCAAACATACAATAGATATTATGGTTAAAATGGCCTCTTGTATTACTTCTTGGTTTGTCAAATCCTTAGAGACTTGAGAAGAATCCTGCAGACACATAAATTATATGGACTATTTTTTTAATGGAGTTGAGAATAACAGTTTGTTTTGTGATGGTTTTAATTAACACTAATTAACATATATTAATTCAATTTGATCGAATGATTTGATCCTAGGTTATCACTTTCGGTGGATTAGATGAATTCCTACTTAAAATATTTAAGTTTCTTAAATTTTAGGTGGGTTTATTCAATAAAGTTAAATTAACATAATAATTTAATAATTTAATTCCGACAAACACAAATACTAATAAACTATACACATAAAGGGTAATTTTGATGATCACTCTATGGTAAATGATCATATTAGTATAATAATTGTGTGGCCTTAAATTTCAACATATATGAATTAGTTTTATGATTGTTAAACTTAATTCTCAATTAATAAAATTGATTTTGAAAACAAGTTGTGAGGAAAAACATCCAATATAGACCCCTTCTATAACCTTGTGTTAACTTATAACTACATTTTACAAAAAAAATATATGTGATGTCAATGGAAGTGGGAAGTAGACTCATGAGGATAGAATTGACGGAGTGAAAAATAGTGAAGTATAGCACAATACACTAGTATTTGATCTATTTCCATCTTCCCATGTGAATAACTTCACAACATGATAAAATGTTATCAACATGTTATAATAAACAACATAAAATTATAACAAGAAGAATATTTATTAACATTTTAATGTGATTTAAGAAATATACAAATGAAAGATAAACATTACAAAGGCAAATAATCATAATAAAATTACAAAGATATAAAACACCATGAGTCCATAAATTCTACAACACCACTACCACAAATAAGAATTTTTTTAATCATTTGGTTGAGCTTCCAAGAGTATAAATCACACCAATTAATGGTGGTAGGACTATGTGGGTGTAATGTTAAAGGAGAGTTAACTTTTCCAACATTGAAAATAATTTGATCCATCTTTCATCCCCAAAATTTTGGATCCAAAATGACCATCGCCATGGAAGAATTTGGTTAGAACATTATAAAATTAAAATAATATCTATATCTCCTCTAACATCCTCAAAAATTTGTTCCCAAATGGATTCTGGGTTTTAGAGATATTTATGAAATAATAAGTCATTTTTCAAGGCTATATAATTTATCCAATAATTTAATCTCCAAATTGTACCACATATAACGCCCACAAAACATAAGAATTAGCTCTGGACACTACGATATTAAATTTACCACATCATTTCTTTTATATTTAGTTGAAATTTTTTATTCTTTAATTTTAAATCTGGGGTGATATAGTGTTATTAGTGGGATTCATTCAAGTTCACATTTCCCATAATATCATGTCTTTAATGTACAAAATGGGGGTCATCTTATTCAAATCATCATGTTATCCAAAATTAAAAATTGTTCCCCATGTAATTAGAGACTTGAAAATTAAATATGAAATTAAAATCATGACCATTTGGTGTTTTATGTGGTATTCAAATATCGTCCAGTTACTTATTCACATCAACAAAAAATACAATAATAATGTGAGAAAATTTTCATAATGTAAAATACACTAAAAGTGGTGTTTATACATACAGTTTCACTTGAAAATTATATATTATGACAATGAATATTAGCCTATTTCATTGGAAAATCACACCCCAACATGATTTTTTATAGTACTGAGATAAAAATATATCGAAAATATGATATTTGAATTCCCATTAAAATGGAAATTTTAAAACACGTTACATACCTAAAGACATCATACCAAATAATAATGAAAACCATAAATAACATTTAACACAAGATAGGATCATTAAAATATCCCAACCCAAGACCATTAAATTGATCAAATTAATCACCAAACTTCATCCAATTTAATTTAAGCATGATGATGGGTTGTCAATCACAATAGACATGTGGTTCATTTTTATTCAACTTGGAAAATATGTATGTTCTATATGGAATCACATTTTATTATTAATATGAGTATTCTATTATTTTTTGTTTTTTATAAATTTTTTCATGGTAATTGAAATTGAAAAAAAAATCATTTCAACCAATGTAGATAGACTTTTCCAATAACCCCCCAGGTCAAAGAACATATGTATCTTGTTGAAGACCATGTAATCAATCATCATAAAGAGTTCACTCAATCAAACCAAATTTGAATCTCCACAAAAAAAGAGAAAATTCCCAACTCTAGTCCATATAACTATAGAGTCATGATCCCTATGTGTCAAAATCCTCATGTTAGGTCTATCCATTGAACTATATACAATTGTTTAGAATACTCTTGTTCAAATTAAAATGATGAGAAAAACAAATGAATTTATTTTGGGACACCAATAAGAAAAAATTTACCCAAAAATCCAATGGATGTGCATATTGAATTCTGTTTTTAAATGGATGAAAATATAAATGGTGAAAATTCTCATTATCCAACCACACATACCAAATTAAATGTTCAAGAACATAAAAATGGATTAAAATCATAATCAATAAATGAAAAATCATTGGATATTTAATTTGATGTTTTACAATGTATATTATCATGTACAAGGTAATAACAATTTTCCTTCGATTAAAATACATTTTTTCAAATCTTATTTTATGAATACAAATACAATTTTTTATTTCACCCTACACCAAAAAAAGAATAAAAATCACCCAATATTTAAAGATATGAAAATTTAGTAGGTCTTGGTGTTATACAAGGGGAGTTCAAAAATTAATTATTGGAAATGAGTTATAGAACCTTGTCAAATGGTTATATACTGGTGAAGGTCATTCCACAACTATTTGATCCTTCAATCTCCATGTCCCTCATTGATTCCCCATAGTGAATAATTGAATGGTTCGGTATTAATAGGTTATTTTGATTTCAATGAAAAAAATTAACCTAAAAACCCCCTACATGTCACACACATCACAAATTATAAACAATTAAAACCCCCAGTGGTTCCCTTAAATAAAAATAATTGAAAAAAATAGAATGAAAAAATATTTAGAAATTTATTTTCAAACTCTAATACATTATTCAATGTAGAGGTAATGGTATAGTTTCCTCCAATAATGATCTTTGATTAATGTCACAATCTCAACATGGACTGTTGATCTATAAACATTTTTCTGGTTTATTGTTTGGCTCTTTTTTTCATAATCACATTCATGTTTATTGAATTTTCCAATGAGTGGTTTTATCCTATGACCATTTAATTTGATGATCTGACCACTATTGGGTTCTTGAATCACTAATACACCATGGGGTTACAAATTATTCAATACGTAATGGAAATACCATAATGACCATATCACTACCTGGTGTAAATGCATTTTGGAAATATACAAGTGGACACATCTTCCCAATTTAAAGTATTTGACTTTGAGAGTCGTATTTTTTAATAATTAAAAAATAGATTTATTTATCACTTAATATTCATAATCCATCATACTATGTTCCTTATGATCATTAAGATATAAATTCCACTTTTTCCATCCAAATAAATTTCACATAACATATTTATGATTTCTAAAAATTACATATGATAAATTTAAGTAATTAAATTGAATTATTCTCCATAACTCAACCAATATGGTGAAATTATTAGGATTGTTTTGAAAGCAATGTGATAATTCCAAAGGAAATTTAAGTGTTTCTCCGACAAATTTTTCCAAGAGGGATTGATGGTTTTTTCAATAATTTCATTAATCTCCCTATTCCCCAACATAGCTTGATCAATTTTTGAAGATGGTGGGGAGGGTATATTTTATGAGAAATTCTACACTAATAAATGAGATCTACGAGGGGGTGGCTGTATAAATTGGTTCTCATATCATTGATAATAGCCCTAGGAATTAAAAATCTAGAAAATAAGTTCTTTTATTGTAAAAATATCACTTCATGATGATCAATAGACTTGGTGGGAATTGTATCTAAACAATTTAATACATAATGAACCACTTAGAGGATATTGATACATTTTAAAGAGTTTGGGGAAGGTCCCCTGAAATAAATTCCACAACAATCGATGATTTTAGCAACCATAATGGGAGTAAGTTTCATTTGAATAATTCTCGTTATATATCCTAATTGTTGAAATCAAAGTCAAATTTCAAAAAATTTGTTTAAATATATAGTAAATTTGTCCTGTAAAAATATCATTAGAGGACCTTATCATTGGTTTTAATTATGGAAAATTTTCCTCCACAAGCCTATCCATGATATTATTTAGCAATGGACTCTTACTCAGATTCAGGAACACATCACCTAAGGATTTGATCAATAAAATACTTGAAGAGGAACGGATAATCAAACACGTAGTGTTTGAAATCATAAATGAATTTCCCCTTAGACTATGTCCCATGGAATTCTGGATTTACACATGTTACCAAATGTTTTTCAATGTTATCAGAACAAGGTAAATCACTCACAGAATAGTGGTTCTCATCCTTAAATGAATCAAAAACATAAATGTCATGTGATTTTCATTAAAATACATCCTAGAGAGGTGATATACAGCATCATTTTCTACACCCTTTTTATCCTTAATGGTTAAATCAATCCCTTGAAGAAGAAAGCACCACATAATAAATCTATACATATCATCATCTTTTTGAAAAATGTATTTTAATGTCGAATGATTGGAAAAGACAATTATGGGGGATCTTAATAGATAGGACCAGAAGTTATCTAAGCTACATAACACAACATGTAACTCTTTCAGAGTGGTTTATTAGATTATATCTACATAATTAAATTTTTTACTCTTATAAACAATAAATCATGGAATATTCTAAAAAAATGACCCAAGAAATATCCTACAACTAGGTGGCCTACATCCCAAATGTATTAAAATAGAATTATAAAATTGGGATATTGCATGATAATTTTGACATAATATATTACTTGATTGTTAGTAATGATTCTTTATAGCATTATATCCGTATAAATGGATCTTTATTCAAAAAAATGGGAAAAAAATATTTTTGGAAATAAAACTAATATTCCTAGTAGACATTTTATTAAAAATTTTATTTATTATGAATGGCCTCAGTTAATTTAAATATTTTTGAGTAGAATGATTAAGAATTATATAAACATTATATTTATATACTCCAATCCCATTACAAGATATTATATGTTCTAGAAGTTTTCCCTCTAATACCATGAAATTGAATTTAAGCAGTTTAAGATTGGATTATTATCATACAATCGAGACTAAACCCTTTAAAAATTAATATGAAATTTCTCAAATGTATCAAAAAATATGGATAATTAATCCACAAATACCTATAAATAATCCATGTACATGTCATAGAAGATTACCGTTGTGCACCACTTGAAGGTACGAGTGGAATTACACAACCAAACTCACATATGCTTGAATAAAAAAGATCTAAATAGACATGTGAGGTTTTTTATTAATCCTATAAGGAGACATAAATTTGATGATACATTGATAATACAAAAATGAAGGATAATAAATCATGACCCACCACACACTTTAGGACATTATCAATAATCGGGAAGGGGGAATGGTCTTTTAAAGGGAATTATTATAACTTCATATAGTCAAAAAAATGCTCCATCCACTACTAATAATTGTGTGGATAATATCAGCATCATCATTGGTGATGAAATTGATTACATAATTATTTGTAAAAAATTGAATTGGGATTACTCACTCAGTCTCAACAATGGGGGAGATGATAGCCACATTCAATAACATATGAATTTCTTTTCTGACCTCATCTATAAGACTGTGATTGTGTCTCCACTGAGGTTGACGACATGGTTTGGATTAAGATTTTAGAACAATCCCATGGGTTCCAATGAGTGTGATTATCTGAGTAATATTAGATATGTTGAGTTCAAATTCATTCTTTTGATTTCCTAGGACATCCATATGTTTCATATCTTCACCAGATTCAAGAGATGAAGAAATGAAAACTGGAAAGATTTTATTGTCCCGTAAAAATTCAATCATTAGTGGAGAATGTATGACCATAAATTCATGATCATATTGGATAACACATTCAATAGAAATATGTTATTTTGTATTAAAACCATTATCTTTTTCCAAATTTCATAATAGAATTGGTTCATTTTGAATAGAAGATCCAGCCACTGAAATAGCCAGATCATTTTCTTGAATGGTTATAGACTCCATGATTTTTATTTCCCCAATGGTATCATTTATTGGTGATCCAAAAAAAAACTAAAATGGGGAATATAAAAGGATTAAATAAAAGGAGAAAAATTTATGGCAATTAAATAATTAAATTCAATCTCATATTGACTTATAAATCCTTCAAAAATTCCTTAATGGTTCTCTGGTTCTCTATCAACAATACCTATTTGTTTCACTACATGGTTATTTCATCATCCCCATTACATGAGTTTTTATTTTATATATTCAGATATATGCTTATGTTTCCAAAATGTATTGTCGAGTTAAAATTCCTATGATAGATGAATGAGTTGATTGTTTCTATGAAGGGACTACCAAATATGATGGGCGATAATTCCTATGACCTAGGAATGGGTGATTTTCAAGGGCAATGAAGTTAGCAGAGAAAATTAAATTTTCAACTATTAACAAGATATCCATTAATATCCCTTTAAGGAATCGAACACTATGATCAGCAAAATGAAGAGTATCACATGTGGGTTGGAGTTCCGCAAGCCCTAAATGACAATACATGGAATATAGAATGAGGATGACACATTCTCATTTATCACAAATGTCTTTGAAGAATTTATTCAATCGAAATTAAAAATATATTCAAGTACATACTATGTCATTAAAAAATAAAATAATGTTCCCTTGAATGATTTTACTCACATTAGTGGCCAAAAGGAAATGGTATTTGTGTGAGAACATCTATTTGAACCTATACATGTACTTTGGGTTCATGGAGTAGGTGTAAAACATGACATTTTATGAGATAGATTCTTTTTAAATTCATTGATGTCTGGGGTTGTATTCTACAACAATATTATCTTATTCTATATGCAACACCGTATTAGCTTGCATGATAGGCAAAACTGTTCTTGTCTTGTGATGCACACAATTTCACGTTCATTTGATAGAATTCATTTCATGTAACATTGAGTATAGATTATTTTTGAATGTATAAATGAAATATGTTTGGATTGTGTTATCTTCACCATGATAAAAAATTGCACTCCACACAACATTGACTTGGCATACTTTAGACGCAATAAAGACCTTCCATGAAAACTTGCATTGTATGCAATACCGAGTTTCACTAAAAAACAATATATTAATAAAATATCATATACTTAGACTTTATGAATACTATTATCCAAATTTTAAATTTTGTATAAAATTATAATTCATCATATATGTTTTCTAGAGCATTATATGAGAAATAAAATTTCTCTGACAAAAGATATATTATTCAAAAAATGTTATTTTACTGCCTTTTCATGGGCCTCCCATTATAAATATAGTTTATAGAAATTTAATAAGTTAAAATTGAAAAAAAACATCTTTTTTGGAATAGGGAGATTAAAGTTTAATTTTTTTGTATTTTTATAATTATATTAAAATTTTAATGAATACTGAAATATACAACATTTTAATTCAAAACTGCATGTTAATCTAATTGTTTTTATATAGTTACATTATATTTTTAAGTGGTTTTAAATTGTAATTGGATTTTAAATTTTTCATTTAATCCAATTTTGGTCATTGGATGTAAATTTACTTTGAATTTGGACATAAACACATATCAATTTTTGGATAGTTATTATTTCTTAAAAACTCGATTTTTGGTTTTGACAACAGAATTTAATATTAAATTAATTAGAATTTTTTTTCAATTTAAATAAATGGATTACATATTTGGAATCATAAGTTTCAAATTGTTTAAATATTTACATATTATTTATAATCATTATAAGTCATATATTCATAAATTATTTTATATACCATCATTAATGGGTAAATCTGGTAAATAAGGTTAAACAAATAATATTATAAGAATATCAAACTATTATATCATATGTACTAATCATATTTTATAAATTATTTATGACCTTGGGAATCCTTTGGATTTTTTGGGACCCAATAGATTCACATTATAGTTAAAATGACATTTTATAAGAATTAATTTAATGTATAGAAAATTATAACCTAAACATATATCTTTTTCTAAAAAAATTAATATATAGTTATATACCATATCCCGTATTCTATAAATAGTAAATATAAATCTAAAACATTTTAAAACATCATGGTGTTTTATTAGTAATATTTAGACACAATATAAATAAATTTTATTATGACCCAATGATGATGTAGTTATTACCAAATTAATGATGGATTTAAATACATATGATTATAAATATTAGAATAATTATATTTCCATCATTTTTTGACATAAAAAAATTTTATGGATTATTTTTAATTTTTTTGTTTGAATAAATGAAGTTCTTTCAAAACAATCATTTTTAATGGGTTATTAATAAGTCATGATATGAATAGTTCCAAAATTTTCATTAATGAGTTTTTAAAACAAATATTATTTTATTAAGTGATATAATAGTTCTACAAATATAATATATGGTCAAATTAATTATATGATATTTAAAACCTAATTAGTCAACGAATTTAGGTTTTATTGGAATTTAATAGTATCTATATTAATCATATTATATGAATATACAAGAATACATGGTAGAAGTCAAATTAGTTAACTAAGGGTCAATACTAAAAGATATGGCTTACATTGAGACCAAACCATTTATAAAACCTATTTTTTGTGAATATATCAAACAATACTCAACAAAACATCAAATTAAATTATTTTTGTACATTATAAAACCGAAAATAATTTTTTAATAAATTAATATTTTGAGATTTTCCTAAAGTGCCTCTCTCCACTCTTATAAAAGGGAACCTCTGTCATCTTCTCCTCACCCCATTTTTATCCATCAAGATCTTATAAACCCTTCAAAATCACTTGTAAACATCTCTATTTACATTATAGTTGTAATTTACATATCAATAGACATACTATAGTTTCCTAAGAGGAAATTTAATGGAGGCATATCGAGGAAGAGGTAATCACTTCTACAGATTCATTAAAATTTCATTATTAATCAAATTCATATTCATTAGTTGTTTAATTATATAGTAATAACATAATTATGACACATATTATGATATATTATTATTAATATGAAATGACACTATTTGAAATTCTCTCTATCCTAACATAAATGAAATCACGATGCATGCGTGCATACGACTTACCATATCCACACCGTGGTGTAATCATTTTTTCACCACAACCTCACCTGAATGTGTATAATGTTGTAAATAATAACTATATATTATTATTATTAAATTATATTAATTATGTGATATTATAAACCATACACTTCAATACCATTCAAAAATTATAGGACTGATATCACTGCTCGTGCGTACGTATGACTTACCGTCTACACAACGTGACGAGATTCATTCTCCACGTTAACCATTAAAGAATGATTATAATGCATATATAAAAAATAATAATGAAATATATGAAATTATAATGATACTTTATCTATATAAATATATATATATATCATTTAATTACTTCCATGTAATTTAATATGAATATGAAAACAACTTTGATGCTCACGTACGACCTACTGTCTCCATGAATAGTGTGTTCTATTTCAATTATCTATAATTTATATATATATATATATTAATTTATTTTGATGTACTGAATATATATAATATATAAATAATGTTTTACATTCATGATGTATGTAATTCATTATAAAGTAATAATATCAAGAATAACAATATAAAACACGTTTAATGAATACATCGATTATTACCCAAAACATTTCTTTATCATGGAATTGACAAATTAACAAGTAATATAAATTTGTAAGTGAATTATATATGATATAATAAATATTATTGTAAAAAACTGAAATTTTATGAAAATTATTCTTTTTAATTTCATTGATGTCTTGTGTTGGGCGCTACACCAAAATTAGCTTGCACTATACACAATATCGTATTAGCTTGCAGTATATGAAACACTATTCTTGGATCTTGTTACACACAATTTCATGTTTGTTTTGTGGAAATTATTTTACGCAACATTATGTATAGATTTTGATTAATGTATAAATGAAATATCTTTTAATTATGTTATACACAACACTAAATGGAGCATTCACTACACGCATCCCTGACTTGGCTTGCATTACACGCAATTAAGACCTTCCTCAATAGTCTGTGTTGTACGCAATAACGAGTTCAACTAAACGATATATTATTATAATATTATTATGAACTAATCGTTATTAATAGTAATACCTACTTTTTTAAATTTTATATATTTTATTTTTCAAAATGTACTTCATTTTTGGATTTGGAATATCGAAATTAGCCTAGGGTGAATTTTTTGTATTTTTTTGAAAACATTCAATTTTTGTTGAATAGTGAAAACATTGGGTTTCTATTTAAAAACCAACATTTTATTTAAATAATTATTTACTTTATTTAAATTTATTTTAGGTAAAAATTGATACATAATACCTATATAAGTTCAATGTAATTCATTGGAGTCATTTTATAATAATTTTAGAAATATAAAAAGTTTATAGAACTTTTCACCGTCTTTTACCCAACTCCTAGGTGAATATGAAAATTTAAATAAAACATAATTTTCCCACTTCTTTGAGTATAATTTCGAAAATCCGAGAAACACGGTTAATATAAAGGAGTAAAATTTGGTTGAATAAGAAAAAAAATAATTTTTCGTGAATAATAACTTTTTACTTTTATTTACCATAGTTAAAACTAAATATGGTAATTAAGGGTAGAAATTATATTATTATTACCCTAAAACATGTCTTAATTATATTGGATAAGTTTAGTTCGACCAAAAACAACCTTAGGGATAAAATATTACTCTTTAGTTCCACATGGATTAGATTAGGACATTTATTATTATTTTATTTAAAGAAGAATTAAACTAGTTAAAATCAAAGATTAATAATGAAAAAATTTTAATATAGGGTTATAAATAAGATAAATTTGATTATAAATATTCACTAGAAAGATAAAAATATTTAATACATAATGGTATTTTATTTATATTTTTTAGACCTTAAATAATAAAATTTATTTATGACAGAATGAATATGCAGTAATTACCTTATTAATGAAATATTAACATAATTGATGTTATAAATACACAAATAAATGTAATTTTAGAGTTATTATGAATTAAACTAATTTTATTGGTTTATATCACATGTCATTATTTATTTAATTAACATTTTACGATCTAATAATGCTTTTATGATTTTCAAAACAATCAATTACCAAATAGTGTCAAAATTGACATAAAATAGTTTTTAAAACAAATATTATATTATTAATTTTTTTTTCCTAAAAATATATGGTTCGGCAAAATGACTTAGATAAGGATATATTTTAATAATGAACCACTTGGTGTTCGTTAGGCTTGTTATAGTATGTTTATGAACCATATAGTGTAAGAAAACAAAAAGAAACGGTAAAAGTTAAATTATTTAACATAGAGTTAAATCAAAATGATAAGGATAAAATATTAAAATAAACTTGTATAATATCTATTACTAGAGAGTATTTCGATCCATCCCCACATTAGATTTGAAATAAATCAATTTGGAGCTATTAAAAACAGAATATGATTTTATTATAAAATAATATTTCAAGTTTTCCTAAGGTGCCCCTCTCCTCCATTATAAAAAGGGCACCCATTCCCTCTTCTCTTCACACCATTTTGAGAATTAAAGCTCGCCCAAACCCATAAAATTTCTCTTCTCCACATCCCCTGAAAAATTATGGAGGTTTTTTTCTTCTCAAAAGACAAACTCTACTTTCTTAAGAGGAAGCATAAAAGAGGTTCGTCGAAGAAGAGGTAATATCTTCTTCCGATTATCTCAAGTTTGTTTATTCTTATACTTATTCTTATTTAGTTGTTTCATTATAAATTAATAACATCAGTATCACTAATATACTTATATGTGTTAATAACTATGAAACAACCCCATTTCACCTTCTATCCATCCTACGAAAAACCAATTCACCACGCGTGCGTATGTACGGAATACAGTCTCCACACCGTGGTGTAATCTGTTTTCCACCACCACCATACATGGATGGGTAAAATGGTGTAAAGAATAACTATATATGGTTATTATAACATCATAATGATTATGAAATATTATATATTACACTCCAATTCCATTCAATAATTATGGGAATGATATCATCGCTCGTGTGTACGTATGGATTACCGTCTCCACGACGTGACGAGATTCATTCTCCATTATAACCATTCAAGAATGATTATAAAGTATATATAATGAATAATAATGAAATATATGACATAATGAAGCTACTGGATTTATGAATAAATATATATATGTTATCTACTTACTTCCATTCATGTCAATAAGAAAGGAAAATAATGTTCATGCGTACATACGACCTACCGTCTCCATGAACGTTGTATTTCATTTCATTCATCTATCTATTATATATATTTACTGAATATATATGATATATATATCATTATTTACATTCTGGAAGTATTTAAATCATGATATAGTTAATAATAGTGTCATGAACAACAAGTCCAAACACGTACGACAAATGAAAAGAATATTACCCCAAACGTTGCTTTAATATGAAATTGACAAATGAATGGGTAATATAAATACATAAGTGAACCCCATATGATATCATAAATATTATTATCATTATTTTAAAAGATAATAATATTTTTAAACCCACAATACAGGAGTCTCAGACACATATGGAAGATATTGGACATAAGGTAAGGGATAATTTTTCAATCTCATTTTTATCCGAGATTTCTTATATGTAAGTATTTACTAGGGTTATATTTTTCATCCATTTCCATAATAATGTTTTCATAAAGTTTTTAATATTATTATATGTTTGTTTAATGTCATGTTTACTCCTCTATGAATTTTAGTTTGTGTTATGGAAGGAATATTTCTTTTTTTTATCATATGTGGTACTTTTTGACTTTTCTGCTAAAAGTATGAGGATAATGTTTTCTTTAACATATACGGCATGAACGGATATATAAGGTTTTATAACGCCTTGTTTTCAGGAAGCGTAATCTACAAGATTTCATGACTATTTTCAACAAAATCCTTTTCTTTTGAAATTTCATGGAATTTTGTGAAAATAAAATGATTTTGTAAAAAAAGGATATTTTCCTCAAGAATTCATTTCAAGTGTTTTATCAAAACCATTTTCCACCTATGATGACATTATTTCGTATGTGTATTTTTCATGTATAATTTCTCTATTATTCACATGGTGTGATTTTTCTTGTGATGAAATGATATCCATTTTTTTATATGGATTATATTATGATGGAATGATGTTTAAGAATCCCATTCTATTAAATGGGTTATGCTATGATGTATGATTTATGATTTTGTGGCCCACGAAAGAATGATTTCATTATGAGATGGGTGGGACTTATATCTCCTTCCAATGAATTGGTTAAATATTTTTATCTCATGAGATAGACATGGATGGAATGGTATGTTAATCTGGTTCAGTGTTATAGAACAGAAATGAGGAGTGAACTCGATTTAGAAAGGGACTATGTCCACTATGATGGTCTTGACAGTAACGCCTTGGCTACTATGGAAATCAAAACATGTTCTTAATGGTTTCCATAATTACATGTTTTATTTTTATCCTATTTTATTTGGATTAATATTTCTTTATGATCTATGCATTACGTACTACCATGTTTTATGTCATTTCTCAAGATCATGATGTTTAAAAATTATGTTCATGTATTTAAGTTCAAATGTATATGATTTGTTTTATTTTATCCATGATTACCATTACTGAGAATTTGAGCACAACCTTTTATATGTTTTCTTATCCCCATGATTTAAGGAATGGTTTTAGGTAAGAAAACAAAAAGGGGCGGATCTTTATGGGAGATGTTTAAGATTGTTCATCATGATTATAAGATTGTGTTCTGAGTTTCCAAAGACACTAAACTATTACGGTCCTAGAGTGTTGGTTCTTGTTATGTATTAAGTATTATCCAAAAGTAATTTAATTTCCATGTACATCAAGCATTGGGTCTCTATAGTTGGAATCAATGGAATGGTTTAGTCAACCATTGGAAACTAGGATGCGAAAACTTTAGTGAAATTCCAAGAGATATTTCAAAGGTATGTCTAGGGATGTCCCTAAGGATAAGTATACATATAGTTTATAGTCATAGAATTATGGTAATGATCAAATAATTTATCCTAAGATGTTAGATATTGACGGGAACCCCCCCCCCATTATTATGTTGTTTTCCCTAACATGATTTTTGCCTCTCTCACTATTCTTTTTGGGTTTTAGACAGTGGTTGGAACCCAGAGGAACTGTGTTGATCAATGTAATGGACAATGCAATGATTGTCCTCTTGAACAAACCAATGTCATGGGATATGGAGTGAAAAATATTATTCCTATACTTCCAGAAGCTATGAATCATTCGGAACTTCCAAATGAGTAGAGAAGGGAACAATATTCTATTGAGTCCTTCATGAGGCAATGTCCACCGTCTTTCAGTGGGACTTCTGATCCACTTTTTTTTTGAACAATGGATTAGTACCATTGAAAATATATTTTCCATTATTTGATGTTCGGAACATGAAAAAGTCATTCTGGATATTTACCCTTTATAAGGTGAAGCAGATCAATGGTGGACTCTAATTAAGAATACAAGGCCCAAAGAAGAAATTGAATCCATGGAATGAGACAAGTTCAAGAACATGTTTTTCAGTAAGTACTTCCATCGTATTATTTGAACAATGATGGAAAAGGAGTTCCTTGAGAATAAGAAGAAGGATGATGAATCTATTGGTATATACGAAGAGAATTTACAAGACTTTCAAGGTATGCATCTGGATTTATTATCTAACCTGAAAGTAAAGTTGATCGATTCTTCAGTGTCTTAAAAGCAAGTCATTGAAATAAATTAGCTATAAGAGACTCAAATAGCTATGATGAAATTTTCTGTTGTGCTATCAAGGAAAAAATAGAAGTTTTTGATACATATACATCTCATGGTTTTGATGAAAAACGAAAGATGGAGTTCAAGTAAAAATCTCAGAATAATGGTGAAAGGAAGATGAATGTTTCTTTATGCTCAAAGTGTGAAAAGAAGCATGGTGGAGATTGTCTTAAAGAGACTAGGAAATGTTTTATGTGTGGAAAAGAAGGTCATCAAGTATCTGAGTGTTGACGTAATGGAAAAAGGGTTGCTAATGATTTGAATAAAGAAAATACTGCAGAGAACGCACCTCCAACACATCAATGCTTCATGTGCAAGGTAATGGGGCATTATGCTAATAAATTCTCTAATCCAAGGGTTAATGATGATCAACGTGAGCAACCTCTTAAGGAAAAGGATAAAGGGAAGTCACATGTGATCACTATTGGTGATGTTGAATATGAAAAAAATGAGGTGGAACTATTAAGTGTTTATGTAATGGGATTCCAAAATAATGTTGTATATAGAATCGTGGAATATTGGAATATTTATGTATAGGTCTATAATGGTTTTGAATAAAGTTATGGTACCTGTAACCATGAAATGTGATTTTGGAAATAAGATGATATGATAATGAGAAAATGAAATGTTTAATATTATTCATGAGCTCATGATTAATATAAGGACAAAGTTATATCATGGTTTGAGTATATAAAAATTTATGAATTTTTGTATGTGGAAAGTGTAAAATTTTGACAGAATTCATGTTTTCACTAAGGGTCAATAAGTATTATTTTTTCAAGAAAATAAATGATTAAGGTGTTCACATGTTTGTAATTTGACCAACAAGATATATCACATCATACATGAGGGATAAATGATGGTATTCACATGATCGACAGATGACATTTCTAGTAATTGTCTTTTTATACTATGAGCTTGGACAGAAGTATTTTGGATAAGCCTAAATATTTGAACGGATTATGAGGAAATAAGTTAGTATTGTATAAAGATAAAAAAATTTATAAAATTATTCATCTAATGATATAATAATGTAGTTTTATAAAAAAGACAACCTGCAGGATTGGTGACAACCCGACACGTCAGACAAGGCAGTGGGAAGCGAATCCACAACCGAAGTGTGACATGACTTTATTTCCTACCACTGGCCTACAAGAATTCCCTGGTTAGTAGAAACTAGTTTCATTAAGTAGTACGATAGATGAAGTTTAAGTCCATTTTTTGAAATCATATACAATTAACCTCTCCATAGATGGACTTATGTATATTTGATAAATTTTTCTAACCTTTTGTTTGAGACATATGGAATGACCCATAATTCTATCACATTATTGGCTAACAATTCATGAATGAAAAATTCAACATCATTTATTTTAGTGATGAAGTGGAAATTGTTCAAGGCATGAACAACAGTGAGATTATACCGATATAATGTAAGTATTTCTCCTTTTTCAAAATTTTCTACTTTATGAAGATGAGCGTGAAAACTGAAAATGTTGTCCTATTTCCCTTTTATCTGATGAATCAGATGGTACCTTAAATCATCATAAATTTATGGCTTTTTGAATATTGTCTTTTTTATAGCCATGTTCTCTACCACTCCCCATCAGAACATGATGGTTAGATTTTTCTTCTATAATAATATTTCCCCAATGTTATCCTATGTGGAAACCTAGTGATTAGTTAATTTGGGTAACTATTACATTTCATAATTTAGTTTTTAACGTTTAGTTTTGGTATTCCTTTTTATGATGTGGGTCTATATGAAATAAACTTTCAAGTCATAAACCATTTATTACCCGGAAAAATTTCAAAGGCAAAATTAATTTTAAGGGGGGTAGAATGTACCAACCCGATATTTAAGGAGAATTATTCTTTTCAATTTCATTGATGTCTTGTTTTGTACACTACACCAAAATTATCTTTAACTATACGCAACACCATATTAGCTTTTAGTATACGCATCACGATTCTTGGCTCTTGTTACACACAATTTAATGTTCGTTTTGTGGAAATTATTTTATGCAACATTATGTATAGATTTTGTTTAATGTATACATGAAGTATGTTTTGATTATGTTATATGCAACATCAAACCGAGTGTTCACTACACGCATCTCTGACATGGCTTGCATTACACGCAATCAAGACCTTCCTCGATAGCGTGTGTTGTATGCAATACCGAGTTTCACAAAATGATATATTATTAAAATATTATTATGAACTAGCCATTATGAATAGTAATACCCACTTATTGATATTTTATAATTTTTTTTTCAAAATGGACTTCATTTTTGGATTTGGAATATCGAAATTAGCCTAGGGTGAATTTTTGGTATTTTTCAGAAAATATTCAATTTTTTATAAACACTAGGTTTCTATTTAAAAACCAAATTTTTATTTAAATAATTATTTATTTTATTTAAATTTATTTTAGATAAAATTTGATACATAATACCTATAAAAGTTCAACTTAGTTCATTGGAGTAATTTTTTAATAATTTTAGACATATAAATATTTTATTAAACTTTTCACCGTCTTTTACCCACCTCCTAGGAGAGTGTGAAATTTTACATAAAACATAATTTTCCAGCTTCTGTTAGTGGAATTTCGAAAATTCGAGAGACATGGTTAATATCAAGGAGTAAATGATGTTCAATAGGAAAAAAATAAGTTTTGGTAAATAGTATCTTTTTACTTTTATTTACCACGGTTAAAAATAAATTTGGTAATTAAGGGTAAATATGATATTATTATTACCCTAACACATGTCCTAATTCTATTGGATAAGTGTAGTTCGACCAAAAACAACCTTAGTAATAAAATATTACCCTTTAGGTCCACTTGGATTTGATTAGGACATTTATTATTATTTTATTTAAAGAAGAATTAAAATAGTTAAACTCAATGTTTAATAACTAAAACATTTTTAATATAGAGTTATACATAAGAAAAATTCAACTATAAATATTGATTAGAAAGATAAAAATATTTAACACATAATAATATTTTATTTATAATTTTTAAACATTAAATAATCTAATTTATTTATGACACAATGATGATGCACTAATTACATTATTAATGAAATATTATCATAATTGATGTTATAAATACCCAAATAAATGTAATTTTAGACTTTTTATGAATTAAAATACTTTTATAGGTTATTATGACATGTTATTATTTATTTAATTAACTTTTGTCAAACTAATAATGATGTTATAATTTTCAAAAAAAATCACGTAACAAATAGTGTCAAAATTGACATAAAATAATTTTTAAAACAAATATTATATTATTAATTGTTATTTTATTCCTAAAAATCTATGGTTCGGCCAAATGACTTAGATAAGGATATATATATATTACTAATGAACAACTTGGGGTTCTTTTGGCTTGTTATAGTATGTTTATTAACCATATAGTGTATGAAAATAAAAAGACACGGTAAAAGTTAAATTATTTAACTTAGAGTTTAATCTAAATGATAAGTATAAAATAGTAACCTAAACGTTCCTAAAATATATTGGTTGAGAGTATTTTGACCCATCAGCACCTTCGATTCTAAATAAAAAAATTTGGAGCTATTAAGAACCGAATATGACTTTATTATAAAAAAATATTTTAAGTTTTCCTATGGTGCCCCTCTCCTCCCTTATAAAACAAGAACCACTTACCTCTTCTCTTCACACCCTTTTGAGCCTTGAAGATCAGCCAAACCCTGATCATTTCCCTTCTCCACTTCCCTAGAAACATTTTGGTGGTTTTGGTCTTCCCAAAAGTCTAAATCTACTTTCTTAAGAGCAAGCCTGAAGGAGGTGCGTCGAGGAAGAGGTAATCTCTTCTTTCGATTCTCTCAGGTTTCTTTCTTCTTAACCTTCTTCTTATTTAGATGTTTCATTATAAATTAATAACATCAGTACCACTAATATACTGATATGTTATTATATCTATGAAACAACCCCATTTCACCTTCTATCCATCCTACGGAAAACCAAATCAACGCACGTGCGTACGTATGGAATACCGTCTCCACACCGTGGTGTAATATGTTTTCCACCACCACCATACTTGGATGGGTATAATGGTGTAAAGAATAACTATATATGGTTATTATAACATAATAATGATTCTGAAATATTATATAATCCACTCCAATTCCATTCAATAATTATGGGCACAATATCATTGCTCGTGCGTACGTACGGATTACCGTCTCCACGACGCGATGAGATTCGTTCTCCATGATAACCATTAAAGAATGATTATAAAGTATATATAATGAATAATAATTAAATATATGACATAATGAAGGTACTGGATTTATGTATACATATATATATGTTATCTACTTACTTCAATTCAAGTCAATAAGGAAAGGGAAACACCGTTCATTCATACGCACGGCTTACCATCTCCATGATCATTGTATTTTATTTCATTCATCTATCTATTATATATATATAATGAATATATATTATATATAAATCATGATTTACATTATGGAATTAAGTGAATTATGATATATTTAATAATATTATCAGGAAAAACAAGTCCAAACACATACGACAAATGAAAAGAATATTACCCCAAACGTTGCTTTAACATGGAATTTACAAATGAACGGGTAATATAAATATATATGTGAACCATACTTGATATCATAAATATTATTATTATTATGTTAAAAGTTAATAATATGTTTAAACCCACTATAAAATAGTCTTGGACGCATATGGATGAAATTTTACATAATGTAAGGGATAATTTTTCAATATCATTTTTATCCGAGATTGCAAATATGTAAGTATTTACTGGGGTTATATTTGTCATCCACATCCATAAAAATTCATTTAATAATGTGTTTAATATAATTTCATGTATTTTTAATGTCATGTTTACCCCTCTATGACTTTTACTTTGTGTTATTGAATGAATCTTTCTTTTGTTTACCATATGTGGATCTTTTTGACATTTCAATTAAAAGTATTAGGAGAATGTTTTCTTTAACTTATATGGCATGAACGGATTTTTATGGTTTTATAAAGCCTTGGCTTCATGAAGATTAATCTAAAATATTTCTTGACTATTTTCAACAAAAATTTTTTCTTTTAAAATTGCATGTCATTTTCTGAAAAGAAAATGATTTTGAAAAATAAAGGATATTTTCCTCAAGAATTCATTTCAAGTGTTTTATCAAAACCATTTTCAACATAAGATGGAATTATTTCATATGTGTATGTTTCAAGTATAATTTCTCTTATTTACATGGTGTGATTTTTCTTATAATGAAATGATATCCATTTTTTATATGGATTATGTTATAATTGCATGATGTTTAAGAATCTCATTCTATTACATGGGTTATGCTATGATGTATGATTTATGATTTTGTGGCACATGAAATAATGATTTCATTATGAGATGGGTGGGACCTATATCTCCCTCCAATTCATTGGGTAAAGATTTATATCTCATGAGATAGACATGGCTGGAATGGTTAGTTAATCTGGTTTAGTGTTATAGGACTGAAAAGAGGAGTGAACTTGATTCAGAAAGGGACATTTTCCACTATGATGGTCGTGGAAGGAATGCCTTGGCTAATATGGAAATCATAACATGTGCTTAATGGTTGCCACAATTTCATTTTGTTTTTCATGCTATTTTATTAGGATTAATGTTTCATTAGGATCTATTCCTTACGTACACCCATGTTTTATGTCATTGCTTAAGATCTTGATGTTTAAACATTATGTTCATGTATTTAAGTTCAAATATATATGATTTGTTTTATTTTCTCCATGATTACCCTTAAAGAGAATTTGAGCTCACCCTTTTATATGTTTTCTTATCCCTAGGATTTAAATAATGGTTTTAGGTAAGAAAAAAAATGGGAAGATCTTTATGGGAGATGTTGAAGATCTTTCACCACGATTAGAAGATTGTGTTCCGAGATTCCAAAGACACTAAACTATTACGGTCCTGGAGTGTTGGTTCTTGTTATATATTAAGTATTCGGCAAAATTAATTTAATGTCCATGTACGTCAAGATTTGGGTCTCTACAGTTGGAATCAGAGGAAAGGTTTAGTCAAACATTGGAAACTAGGATGTGAAAACTTTAGTGAAATATCTAGAGATATTTCTAATGTATGTCTAGGGATTTCCCTAAGGATAATTTTACATATAGTTTATAGTCCTATAATTACAGTAATGATCATAGAATTTAACCTAAGATGTTAGATATTGGTGGGACTCCTCCTTTATTATGTTGTTTCCCCTAGAATGATTTTTTCCACTGACACTATTCTTTTTGGGTTTCAGACGATGGTTAGAACCCGAAGGAACCATGTTGATCAATGTAATGGACAATGTAATGATTTTCCTCTTGAACAAACCAATGTCATGGGAGATGGAGTGAATAATATTATTACTATACTTACACAAGCTACGAATCATTCTGGGCATCCAAATGAGTAGAGAAGGGAAAAATATTCTATTGATTCCAGCATGAGGCAGCGTCCACCATCTTTCAGTGGGTCTTCTGATCCACTTTTTTCTGAATAATGGATCAGTACCATTGAAAATATATTTTCCATACATCGATGCTCAGAACATTAAAAAGTTATTCTGGCTATTTACTATTTAGAAGGTGAAGAAGATCAATGATGGACTCTAATTAAGAATACATGGCCCCAAGATGAAATTGAATCCATGGAATGGGACATGTTCAAGAACTTGTTTTTCAATAAGTACTTTCCTTATATTCTTAGAACAAAGATGGAAAAGGAGTTCCATTAGCTTCAGTAGAAGTATGATGAATCTATTGGTATATGCGAAGTCAATTTTACAAGACATGCAAGGTATGCATCTGGCATTATTATCCAACCTGAAAGTAATGTTGATCGATTCTTCATTGGCTTCAAACCAAGTATTTAAATGGAATTAGCTATAAGAGAATTCAATGGCTATGAAGAAATTTTTAGTTGTGCTATCAAGGTAGAAATGGATGTTAGTGTTACATATCCATCTCATGGTTTTGACAAAAAAGAAATATGGAGTTAAAGGAATAATCTCACAATAATGGTGAAAAGAATATGAATGTTAATTTATGCTCAAATTGTGGAAAGAAGCATGGTGGATATTGTCTTAAAGGGACTAGGAAATGTTTTATGTGTGGAAAAAAAGGTCATCGAGTAGCTAAGAGTCGAAGTAATGGAAAAAGGGTTATTAATGATGTGAATAAAGAAAAGACTACAAAGAACACACCACCTACACTTCCACGCTTTAAGTTTAAGGAAATGGGGCATTATGCTAATCAATTCCCTAATCGAAGGGTTAATGATGAGCAACGTGAGAAACCTATTAAGGAAAAGGATAAAGGGAAGTTACATGCGATCACTATTGGTGATGTTGAATATGACAACGATGTGGTGGAATGATTAAGTGTTTATGTAATGGGATTCCAAAATAATGTTGTATATTGTATCATGGAATATTGGAATATTTATGTATTGCTCTATTGTGGTTTTAAATAAATTTGTGGTACATGTAACCATGAAATGTGATTTTGGAAAGCAGATGATATGATAAGGATAAAATGAAATGTTTAATAGTATTCATGAGCTCATGACTAATATAAGGAAAATGTTATATCATGGTTTGAGTATATATAAATTTTGTTATTTTTGTATGTGGAAGGTGTAAAATTTTGACAGCATTCATGTTTTCACTAAGGGTCAATAAGTATTCATTTTTTAAGAGAATACATGATTAAGGTATTCAAATGTTTTTAATTTGACAAAAAGATATATCGAATCATATATGAGGGATAAATGATGGTATTCACATGCTCGACAGATGACATTTCTACTAATTTCTTTCTTTATACTATGATCTTGGATAGAAGTATTTTGGATAAGCATAAATTTTGGAATGACATATGTTTGACATAAGTTATTATTGTTTAAGGATAAATTTTTTTAGAAATTATTGATGGAATGTTATAATAATGTAGTTTTAGAAAAAGGATAACCTGCAGGAAGGGTGACAACCTAACGCATCGGACAAGGCTGTGGGAATCGAATTCACAACCGAAGTGCGACTGGACATTATTTCCTACCACTGTCCTACAAGATGTCCCTGGTTAGTAGAAACTAGTTTCATTAATCAGTACGATAGATGGAGTATAAGTCCATTTTTTGAATCATATACGATTAAACTCACCATAGATGGAGTTATATATATTTGATAACTATTTGTAACATTTTTTTGAGACATATGGAATGACCTATCATTCTATCACATGATCTGATAACACTTCACGAATGAGAAAATAAACTTCATTTCTTTAAGAGATGAAGTGGAAATTGTTCAAGGCATGAACAACGGTGAGATTATACTGAAGTAAGTTAAGTATTTATTCTTTTTCAAATTTTTTAACATTAGGATAATGATCTTGAAAACCAAAAATTTTGTCCCAGTGCCCAAATATACGCTGAATCAGATGGTACATTAGATTATCACAAATTTATGGATTTTTTATTATTGGATTTTTCATAGCCATGTTCTCTACCACTCTCTATCAGAATATAATGGTTAGATTTTTCTTCCATAATCATATTTTAACCTATGTTATCTTATGTGGAAACCTAGTGATTAGTTAATTTGGGTAATTGTTATATTTCATAATTTAGTTTTTAATGTTCAGTTTTGGTATTCCTTTTTACGATGTGGGTTTTTGTGAAATAAACTTTCAAGTAGTAAACCATTTATACCTCAGATGAATTTTGAGGGCGAAATTTATTTTTAAGGGGGGTATAATGTAACAACGCAAGATTTTATGAGAACTATTCTTTTTAATTTCATTGATGTCTTGTTTTGTATGCTACACCAAAATTATCTTGCACTATACGCAACACCGTATTATCTTGCAGTATACGCAACACTATTCCTGTCTCTTGTTACACACAATTTCAAGTTCGTTTTGTGGAAATTATTTTACACAACATTATGTATTGATTTTTTTTAATGTATAAATCAAATATGTTTTTATTATGTTATACGCAACACCAAACCAAGCGTTCACTACACGCATCCCTGACTTGGCTTGCGTTACATGCAATCAAGACCTTCCTTGATAGCGTGTGTTGTACGAAATACGGAGTTTCACTAAAGGATATATTATTATAATATTATTATGAACTAGCCGTTATGAATAGTAATAACCACGTTTTGAAATTTTATAAATTTTATTTTAAAAAATGGACAACGTTTTTGGATTCAGAATATCAAAATTAGCCTATCGTGAATTTTTTGTTTTTTTTCTGAAAACTTTCAATTTTTTGATGAATAATGAAAACACTAGGTTACTATTTAAAAACCAGCTTTCTATTTAAATAATTATTTATTTTATTTAAATTTATTTTAGGTAAAAATTGATACATAATACCTATATAAGTTCAATCTAATTCGTTGTAGTCATTTTATAATAATTTTAGACACATAAAAATTTTATTGAACTTTTCACCGTCTTTTACCCACCTCCTAGGAGAGTTTGCAAATTTATATAAAACGTAATTTTACCACTTCTGTGAGTGGAATTTCGAAAATCCCAGAGACACGGTTAATATCAAGGAGTAAAATGTGTTTCAATAAGGTAAAAATAATTTTTCGTGAATCGTAACTTTTTTACTTTTATTTGCCACGGTTAAAAGTAAATTGGGTAATTATGTGTAAAAATTATATTATTATTATTCTAACACATGTCCTAATTCTATTGGATAAGTTTTGTTCAACCAAAAACAACCTTAGGGATAAAATATTACCCTTTAGGTCCACTTGGATTAGATTAGGACATTTATTATTTTTTTTAAAGAAGAATTAAAATTGTAAAAATCAATGTCTAATAACTAAACCATTTTTAATATAAAGTTATAAATAAGATAAATTAGACTATAAATATTAATTAGAGATATAAAAAGATTTAATACTTAATGGTAATTTATTTATAATTCTTAGAAATTAAATAACATAATTTATTTATTACACAATGATGATTGAGTAATTACCTTATTAATGAAATATTAACATAATTGATGTTATGAATACCTAAATAAATATAATAATAGACTTTTAATGAATTAAACTAATTTTATAGTTTAATATGACATGTATTTATTGATTTAATTAACTTTTTTCGAACTAATTATGCTGTTATGATTTTCAAAAAAATCAAGTACCAAATAGTGTCAAAATTGACATAAAATAGTTTTTAAAACAAATATTATATTATTAATTATAATTTTATTCCTAAAAATCTATGGTTCCTACAAATGAATTAGATAAGGATATATATATTAAATAATGAACCACTTGGTGTTATTTTGTCTTGTTATAGTACGTTTATTAACCATATAGTGTAAGAAAACAAAAAGACACAATAAAAGTTAAATTATTTAACTTAGAGTTAAATCTAAATGATAAGGATAAAATAGTAACCTAAACTTGTCTAAAATCTATTGGTTTAGATGATTTATACCCATACCCACCATATATTATAAATAAATCAATTTGGAGCTATTAAAATCAGAATATGACTTTATTATAAAATAATATTTTAAATTTTCCTAAGGTGCTCCTCTCCTCCCTTATAAAAAGGGCACCCCTTCCCTCTTCTCTTCACACCGTTTTGAGCATTGAATCTCAGCCAAACCCTACCCATTTCTATTATAAACTTTCCTAGAAACATTCTCGAGGTTCGTTTCTTCTCAAAAGATCGACTCTACATTAATAAGAGGAAGCATAAATGAGGTGCGTAGAAGAAGATGTAATCTCTTCTTCCGATTCTCTCAAGTTTCTTTCTTCTTATACTTCTTCTTATTTAGTTGTTTCATTATAAAGTAATAAAATAAGTATAAATAATATACTGATATGATATTATAAATATGAAAAAACCTCATTTCACCTTCTATCCATCCTATGGAAAACAAAATCACCGCGCGTAAGTACTTACAGAATACCGTCTCCACGCTGTGGTGTAATCTGTTTTCCACCACCACCTTACTTGGATGGGTATAATGGTGTAAAGAATAACTACATATGGTTATTATATGATCATACTGATTCTGAAATATTATATCATCCACTCCAATTCCATTCAATAATTATGGGAATGATATCATCGCTAGTGCGTACGTACAGATTACCGTCTCCACGATGCGATGAGATTCATTCTCCACGATAACCATTTAAGAATATTTATAAAGTATATATAATGAATAATAATGAAATATATTAAATAATGAAGCTACTAGAATTATGTGTATATATATATATATATGTTATCTACTTACTTCCATTCAAGTCAATAAGGAAAGGAAAACAACATTCATGCGTACGTACGGCCTACCGTCTCCATGAACGGTGTATTTCATTTCATTCATCTATATTATATATATATATATATACTAAATATATATGATATATAAATCATTATTTACATTCTGGGAGTAGGTAAATAATGATATAAGTAATAATAGTATCATGAAAAACAAGTCTAAACACGTACGTAGAATGAAAAGAATATTACCTCAAACGTTGGTTTAACATGCAATTGACAAATGAACGGGTAATATAAATATATAAGAGAACCATATATTATATCATAAATATAATTATGGTTATGTTAAAAGTTTATAATACGTTTAAACCCACTATACAGGAGTCTCGGACACATATGGAAGAAATTGGACATAAGGTAAGGGATTATTTTTCAATCTCATTTTTATCCGAGATTGCTTATCCGTAAGTATTTACTGCGGTTATATTTTTCATCCATGTCCATTAAAATGTTTTTCATAAAGTGTTTAATATTCTTCCATGTATTTTTAATTTCATGTTTACCCCTCTATGAATTTTAATTTGTGTTATGGAAGGGATCATTCTTTTTTTTACCATATGTGGTAACTTTTGATTTTCCTTTAAAAGTACGAGGATAATGTTGTCTTTAACTTATATGGCATGAACGGATTTTTACGCTTTTATGACGCCTTTTTTCATGAAGCTTAATCTACAAGATTTCTTTACTATTTTCATCAAAAAAAAATTCATTTAAAATTTCATGGTATTTTGTGAAAAGAAAATGATTTTTAAAAAGAAAGGATATTTTCCTCAAGAATTCATTTCAAGTTTTTTATCAAAACCATTTTCCACATAAGAGGACATTATTTCATATGTGTATGTTTCAAGTATAATTTCTCTATTATTTACATGGTGTGATTTTTATTATGATGAAATGATATCAATTTATTATATGGATTATGTTATGATGGCATGATGTTTAAGAATCCAATTCTATTACATGGGTTATGCTATGATGTATGACTTACGATTTTCTGGCACACGAAAGAATGATTTCATTATGAGATGGGTGGAACTATATCTCCCTCCAATGCATTGGGTAAATATTTATATCTCAAGAGATAGGCATGGATGGAATGGTATGTTAATCTGGTTCAGTTTTACAGGACTGAAACGAGGAGTGAACTCGATTCAGAAAGGGACTTTTTCCACTAAGATGGTCTGGGCAGCAATGCCTTACATACTATCGAAATCATAACATGTGATTAATGGTTTCCACAATTACATGTTTTGTTCTCATGCTATTTTATTAGGATTAATGTTTCTTTAGGATCTATTCCTTACGTACTGCCATTTTTTATGTCATTTCTCACGATCTTGATATTTAAACATTATGTTCTTGTATTTAAGTTCAAATGTATATGATTTGTTTTATTTTTTCCATGCTTACCCTTACTGAAAATTTGAGCTCACCCTTTTATATGTTTTCTTTTCCCCAGGATTTAAAGAAATGTTTTAGGTAAGAAAACAAGAAGGGTAAGATCTTTATGGGAGATTTTGAAGATTTTTCACCACGATTAGAAGATTGTGTTCTGAGTTTCCAAAGACACTAAACTGTTACGGTCCTTGAGTGTTGGTTCTTCTTTTGTATTAAGTATTCTGAAGAATTAATGTAATGTCCATGTACTTTAATATTTGGGTCTCTAAAATTATAATGGTTCTATATCATGTTAATTATAAGTTCAAACACACTATACAAGAGTTTCAGACACATACGGAAATTATCAGACCTAAGGTAAGGGTTAAATTTTCAATCTCATTTTTTCCAACATTGTTTATATATAAATATTTAGTAGGGGTATATTTTTCATCCATATACATTTTTTATGTAAATATTATTATTTAATGTTTGGTATTAATATATTTATCTTTGATGTAATTTTTACTCATTTTCAATTTTTCTAAATGTGTTGGAAGTAATCTTTCATTCATTTCCCATACGATGTATGTTTTGACATTTCTAGAAAAAGTACGAGAATATTTAGTTTTTTACTTATACAGAATGAATGTATTTTTTCATTTTCACAACATCTTATTTCAAAAAATCTTAATCTACTACATTTCATTTTTATTTTAAACTAAATTATTTTTTTAATATTTTTTTGACATTTTGAGAAATGAAAATGATTTTTATGAAGAAATGATATTTTTCATCAAGATCTTAGTTAAAGTGTATTATCAAAATTATTTTTCATCAATGATTGTAAACAAATAAAGGGTTATGTTTCTATCCCTATTATTAATTTGGTTTGATTTCATTAATGATGTAATTATCATTTATATATATTATGTCATGATGAAATGATATTTAAGAAAACCATTTTATTTCATGGGTTATGCTATGATGAATGATTTATGTTTTGTGGCCCATGTAATAATGAATTTATTATGATATGGGTTGTACATATATCTCCTTAAAATTCATTGGATAAAGATTTATATCTATTGAGATTGAAATTAATGGAATGAAAATTAAATCAGGTTCAGTAAAACAAGACTGGAACGACAAGTAATCTATGTTCCGTAATGGTCATTGTCCACTATCATGGTCTTGGAAGCAATGCCATGGCTACTATGGAAATTAGATTATGTTCATATTAGATTTCCAAATCTAATTTTCTTATTCCACTACTATTATTTCATGGTTAATGTTCATTTATAATCTATTCCTTATATAATTTCATGATTTATTTCAGGACTCTTGATTTTGATGATTAATCATTATGTTCATTATTTTACATTCAAATGTTTATGGTTAGTTTTATGTTCTCCATGTTTGACCTTATTGAGCATTTCAGCTAACGATTTTTATTTTGTCTTTTCCCAAGGATGTAATGAATGGTTTTAGATAGGGAAACAAAAGGGCATGATCATTCTGGGATATTTTTGAATATCCTTCACCAATTTAAAAGATTATGTTTTGATTTTCCATAGACACTAAAATAGTATTTTCTTTGTTCATCGATTTGTGTAATGAATTATGTATTATGTAAATGTAATGAAATTTCTATGTACATAGATATTGGTTCTCTATAGTTGGCATCAGAGTGAAGGTTTAGTTATCATGTTCAATCTAGGGTGCAATATCTTTTGTGAGATCCCTAGAGTTATATCTAATGTATGTCTATTGATGTCCTTAGGGGTATATCTAACTATATATCATAGCCCTATATTTTTGGTTACTATCATGAATTACCTATGATTAAACATAACAGATTAGATATTTAATGTACTACCCCATGATAATTTTGATTTCCTACTATGATTTCTGCCTCCCACACTATTCTTTTTGGGTTCTAAACAATGGATTGATCCCAAAAGAACCATGTTAATGATCACATCACTGGTAAATGCAATTATTTCCATCTTGAATAGACAAATGTTATGGGATATGGACTGGAAAATCTTATTTCTATACATACATAAGAACTGAATCATTCTTGACTTCCAAATCAGCCGAGACGGGAACAACATTCTATTGAGTCCATCAACATCCACCATCTTTCATTGGGTCTTCTGATCCAATTATTTATGAACTATGGATTAGTACAACTAAAACGATATATTCTATCCTTCACTGTTCATAACATGAAAAGTTAATTTTAGTTGTTAATCGTTTAGGTGGTGAAGTAGACCAATTGTGGATCCTAATTAATAATACAAGCCAGCAAGGTTAAATTGAATCCAAGGAAAGGGATGTGTTTAAGAACATATTTTTCCATAAGTACATCCTATATATTCGTTGAACAATTATGGAAGTGAGTTCATTAAGCTTAAGAAAAAGGATGATGATTCTTTTGGTACATAAAAGTAGAATTTTATAACTCTTACAAGATATGATTCTGGATTTATCACCCAACCATAATTTAATTTTCATCGATTCTTCATTGGATTAAAACAAAATCTTTAATTGGAATAAGTTGTAAGAGACTTCAGTAGCTATGAATATATTGTGCATTTTCCTATCAAGGTAGAACTGGATGTTGGTGTTTTATATCCATCTCATGCTTTTGACAAGAAATGAATGTTGGTTTTCATTGAAAAATCACAAAACAATTGTGAAATGAAAATTATGGCTCCTTATGCTCAATGTGTGGAAATAATCATTATGAAGATTTTGTTAAATGGACTAGAAACTATTTAATGTGTGTAAAATAAGGTCATAGAGAAGATTAGTGCATATGTAATGAGAATGATTTTTATAATGATTTGAATAGAGAAAAGACTACAAAGAATGCACCAAAAACACTTCAATACTACAAGTGAAAGGAAATTGGGAATTATGCTAACTAAGGCCCAAATCTAACAGATAATTTTGATTGATCATAGCATAATCTTAAGTAAAATTAAAAAGTTATGTCACATTCAGTCACTATTGGTGACAAGGAGTATGAAAAAGAAGTTGTGGAAGCATTAAGTGTTTATGTAATGGGATTCCAAAGTAGTGTTGTGGAATCTCATTTATAGTATTTTAGAATATTGGAAAATATATGTATTGGTTTGTTGTGGTTTTGAATAAATATATTGTACTGGTAACCTTGTAAAGTGAATAAAATATTTTTAGAAGGCACATGATATGCACCTAATGAATGGATATTGAGATAATGAGATAATGAGATGTTTGATAATATTAATGATCTCATGACCGATAAAAGGAATATGTGATATTATGGTTTGAGTATACAGAATTTTTGGTATATTTGGGGTGTGGAAAGTGTAGATTTTGAATTAATTCATGATTTCACTATGGTTCAACCATAATTCCATAAATTATATTCTTTTAAGGGAATATATTATTAAGGTATTCAGATGTATGGAATTTGACAACCAAGAACTACCAAATGAGATATGGGAGACAAATGTTATGTTGATTTAGTTCACCTCCTTCTAATGTTTTATATTTTATGTTTTTTGTAGTATTGTAATACTATCCATTTATAGATAGTATAAGTTATATTCCAATTTATGTTTGTTAGATTAATGTATTATATCACTATATGAGAACTTATACATTTTCGATAACATGTTCTAGAATTTTATTGAGAATAATGGAATTACCAATCATTATATCACATGATCTTCTGACACATCAAAAATGAAAATTTAAACATTATTTATTTATGTAAGAGGTGAAGTGTTATTTGTTCAGGGAACAACCAATGGTGAGATTGTACTAAAATTATATAAGTATTTCTCCTCATATAAAAATTCATCATTTGGAAAAATATCATGAAACCAAAAATTTCATAATAGTACCTTATTATCCAATGAATTATATATTCCCTTGAATTATCATAGGTTTAGGGCTTTCTTGTAGTTACTTTTTCCAAACCATGTTATCTATCAAAATCATTCATAACATTAATGATATATTTCTCTTCTATATTGATGTTTTCACTTACCACCTATATTCTCCTAGCTGGAAACCCATGGATGAGTTTCATTGGGTATCATTTGTTTTTAAAACCTTTCTTTTTTATAATGATGTTTTTTTATCCATTTTTCGGATGTGGTTTTCCATGAAAGAAACTTTCATGTCTAATACCATTTATAACCCCGACGAATTTCATGGGAAAATTCATTTCAATGGGTGTAGAATATAAAACCCCAAGATTTTATTAGATATATTCATATTAATTTAATTTAGTCCTTGTGTTTTTTGATACACAGTGATTATCTTGCGCTATAAAAAACACTATATTATCTTACGGTGTGCGCAACACTCTTCTTGGCATGTGTTGCAAACAATTTCATGTTCTTTAGATAGAATGCATTTCATTCAGCACTAATTATATATTTTTTCAATATATAAATGAAATATGTTGGGATAATGTTATATGAAACATCATAGGAAGCTTTCACTACACGCAACGTTCAGTTGGCCTGTATTACATGAAAGAGAAACCATCTTTGATAATTTGCATTCTATGAAATACCATATTTCACTAAAGAATGATTTGTTATTAAAAATATATATAAATAGATTTTAAGAGTAGTATTAAGCACATTTTAAATTTTATATAACATTATCATCCATATTAAAAAATTCATTGAACATGATATGAGAATAAAATCAATTTTTTAGATAAAATAATTATCTTCAATAAATGATGTTTTACATCCATTTAATTTCCCACCCATTTTAAATCTAGTTTTTGACAATTAAATTAGTTGAATTTGACAAAATAAAAATCTTCTTTGTAATTGGGACATAAGAATTTAAATATATTTAATTTATGTTATTTTTCAATACAAATTAAAATTTTAATTAATAATGAAAAATACTGCATTTTACTTCTTAAATTATTTTAACTAGGTTATTTATATAGTTATATTATAATTTTAATTAGTTTTATAGTTCAATTGGGTTATATTTTTATCCTTTAATATATTATTTGTCATTATAAGAAATTTCATTTTTAAATTTGACATAAACAAATGTCAATATTTTGATAGTTATTATTTCATAAAATACCCGCTTTTTGGTTTTGACGACTGAAATTATTTTAAAATTAATAACCGCATATTCTATGTATTGAATTTCAGAAATGGACTATATATTTGGTATCATAATGTTAAAAGTGATTAAATAGGCACATTTTATTTTTAAACATTATGAACAGTAACTTTTGTAATTATTTTATTTATCCTGGTTAAAGGGTAAATCTGGTAAATAAATATCAAAAATATACTATAATAATATTAAACAACTCAAAATAAATTTCTAACCACATTGGATGAGTTATTTCTGAACCTGGAAGTCCTTGGGACAATTTTGAGACCCCATGGATTCTCATGGTTGTGAAAATGACATTTTATAAGAAGTCATTTAATGTAAAGATAATTATAACCTAAAAATATATCTTGTACTAAATTGATTTTAATATAGGGTTATATAACTGATATATATATTCGTATAAATATTCATTAGAAAGTTATCACGGTTACCAAAATCATGGTATTTTATTTATAATTTTTAGGAATTAGATATATAAAATAATTTATGACACAATGATGATGTAGTGATTAACTTATTAATGAACGATATAAATAAATGAGATTATAAATATTAAAATAAATTTATAATGAAAATTTTTATGATATACATAATATTTATGGATGATTATAACATTCAATATATTATTTATGGATGTTTTCTTGAAAGAAAAATGTTTTTATGAGTTTTTTAAAAGTAATGATATGAATAGTATATAAATTGAAATAGATAAGTTTATAAAACAAATAATATTTAATTAAATAATATAATAGTCCTAAAAATTAAAGGCTCATCCAAATGACTTATATAATGTTTAAAATTTAATTAATGAACTACTTTAGGTTCTATTGGAGTTTTTTAGTAACTATATTAGCTGTTTAGTATGAATATAAAAGAAGATTTTGTGATTGTTAAATTAGTAAACTAACGGTCAAAAATATAAGATAAGGATAAATGAGTTTGAGTTTGAGGGAATTTTTAAACCAAAAATAATTTTGTAATAAATTAATATTTTGAAGTTTCCTATAGTTCCCTTCTCCTCTCTTATATGAGGGAACCTCCTCCCTCTCCTATTCAATCCATTTTGAACCTTCACACATGAAATACCCCTGACCGTTTCTATTCTAAACATCCCAATTTACATTATTGTGGTAATGGTTTTATCAAAAGACAAACTATAGTTCCTAGTAGGATATTTAAACGAGGCACATCGAAGAAGAGTTAATCGCTTCTACCGATTATTTAAAATTTATTTATTCTACTAATTTATCAACATTATTTATTTAATTATAACGTAATAAAATCAGTGTCACTCATATTGTTGATATGTTATTATAAATATTAAAACATACAATTTCACCTTTTATCTTCCTATGAAAATCAAAATCACTTCATGTGCGTACGTACGACTTACAGTCTCCTCGCCATGGTGTAATATGTTTTTCACCACCACCTTACTTGGATGGGTATAATGGATGAATTAAAAAATATATATGTTTATTAAAACTTGATACTAACTATTATATATTATACACTATCCAATTTAATAACATTAAACAATTATGGTAACAATATCATTGCTCATGTGTACATACGGCTTACCTTCTCCGCGATGTGATGAGAGTAATTCTAAAAGTTAACCATTAAAGAATGATTATATAGTATATATAATAAATAATCTAGATATATATGAAATAATAGTGACACTAGATTTATATAAATATTTTTAAATATTTTATTTATGTACTTCCAGTCAGTTGAATTAGAAAATGAAAACAACGTTCATCCATATGTATGACCCACCATCCCCCTGAATGGTGTATTTCATTTCAATAATATATCTATTATATATATATTTATATACTTAATATATATAATATATGAATCACATTTCAAATTCTGGAAGTAAGTAAATCAATATAAATGTAATAATATCAAGAATAACAATTCAAAAAACCTATTCTAAATAAAACAATTTTTACCCAAAATCTTTCTTTAACATGGAATTTACAAATAAACGGGTTATATAAAGTCATAAGTGAATCATATCTAATATCATAAATATTAATATTGTTCTTTTATGAGGAAATAATTTGTTTAAACCAAATACACATGATTTTTAGATACATACAAATGAAATTGGACCTATGGTAATGGTTAATTTTCCAATATCATTTTTATCCAAGATTGTTTATGTGTAAGCACTTATTGGGGTTATTTTTATCATCCATTTCTGTGTTTTATAAGAATATTCTCATAGAATTTTTACTATTACTCAATGTATGTTTAAATTCATTTTTTCCAATTTTTACGTATACAAAATGGTTTGGAAGGAATCTTTCTTACATTTACCATAGGAGGAACTTTTTTACATTTCCAAAAAAAGTAATAGAATAACCTTTTTTATATATATAGAATAAATGAATTTGTATTGTCTCCAAATTCCTTATTTAGATGATAAAACATCTAATATATTTCATGTTTGTTTTGAAATAAATTCTTTTCTTCCAAAAATTGCATTGTATTTTGGAAATAGAAATAATTTTTTCTGAAGAAAGGATATTTTCTTCATGAACTAAGTTCTACTGTTTTATCAAAATTACAATCCATTTAAGACAATAATCTAAAATACATTTTTATTTCTCTCTATATTATTACTATGATTATATTTAATTAATGATGGAATGATCTTTCATGTGGATTATGTTATGATGAAACGATACTTATGAATCCCAATTTATTTCATGGGTAGGCTGTGATGAATTATTTATGTTTTGTGGAACATGTAAGAATGATTTCATTATGAGATGGGTGGGACCTATATCTCCCTAAAATGAATTAGGTAAATATCTATATCTCATGAGATAGACAAGACTGGAACGACAAGTAAATTTGGTTTAGTAATGAATGGATCGAATGACAAGTTAACCCAATTTAGTAATTGGCATTGTCCACTATGATGGACATGATTGAAATTTCGTGGCTACTATAGAAATCGTATTACGGTTTTGTTAGTTTCCCACAATTACCTTATTTATGCCAATTATATTCTATTATGGTTAATGATCCTTTATGATCTATTCCTTACATATTTCCAATATTTTTTTCATGACTCAAGATTTTTACATTTAAACATTATGTTCATGTTTTAACGTTCAAAGGATTATGGTCGGATTTATTTTCTCCATGTTTACCATTAATGAGAATTTCAGCTCACAATTTTTATTTTTTCGTTTCCCCAAGATATAAAGAATGGTTTTAGGTAGGGGAACAAAATGGTAAGATATTTATGGGAGATGTTGAAGATTATTCACCATGTTATATGATTCTGTTTTTATTTTCAAAAGAAACTATACCAATATGGGAATTGGGCGTCTATTTATGTAATGTATTATGTATTCTGAAAATGAAATGATCTGCACATGTATGTCATGCTTGGGTATTTTTAGTTGGTGTCTGAGTGAAGGTTTAGTTAACCTTTTGAATCTAGGATGTGAAAACTTTTGTGAGTTCCCAAGAAATATTTCTAAGGTATGTCAAGGGATGACCCTAAGGGTATGTCTATCTATATATTAAAGACCTATAATTATTTTAATTATCATGAATTAATTATTATTAGACATAAGATTTTAGATATTGAATGTACTCTCTCATGATAATGTTGTTTTCCTAGTATGATTTTTGCCTCTCACAGTATTCTTTTTGGGTTTTAGATAATGGATAGAACTTGAAGAACTGTGTTAATAATCAATGCACTAGGTAATACAATGATTTTCCTCTTGAAGAACAAAATATTACAGGGGATGGAGTTGAAAATATTATTTCTAAACATACACTATCTATGAATCATTCTGGACATCCGAATGACCAAAGAAGAGAACAACATTCTATTGAGTCCTTCATGAGGCAACATCCACCTTCTTTAAGTGGGTCTCCAGATCCACTTGTTACTGAAAAATTGATCAATTACTCTAAAACAATATTTTCTACCATTCACTATATAGAACATGAAATGGTCATTTTGGATGTCTGTCTTTTAAAAGGTGAAGCAGACCAGTGGTGGTCTCTAATTAAGAATACAAGGTAGCAAGATGGAATTGAATCCATGGAATGGGATAAGTTCATGAACATGTTTCTTAATAATTACATCCCCCATACTGTTTGAACAAATATGGAAAATGAGTTCCTTGATATTATGTAAAAGGATTATAAATATTTTGGTTCATACATGGCGAATTTTACAAGGCATTCAAGGTAGGCTTATGACCTTCTCATCCAACATGAATGTAAAGTTGATCGATTCTTCAGTGGTTGAAAACCAAGTCTTCGAAGGCATTAGATGTATGGTACTTTAGTATATATAAATAGATTGTGTGTTGTGGTATCAATGTATAACTGGAAGATGGGGGTATATATCCATCTCATGGTTTTGACATTAATGAAACATAGAGTACAATGACAAATCTCAAAACACTGGTGACAAGAAGATGAATGTTTCCATATGCTCAAAATGTGGAAATATTAATGGTGGAGATTGTGTTAAATTGACTAGAAATGGTTCATGTATGGATGATAAGGTCACTGAGTAGTTGAGTGTCGAAGTAATGGGCCTTCGGGCCACCGGTTTGGACCTACAGGTCTCCAGGGCCTTCGGGATATCAAAGGCCATTGGGCCACAGGTCCTTTGGGTCACATAGACCATGGAGTAGCCCTGTTCACATAGAACAGGCCCTAGAAGAGGATCAGAGCAATAGGAGTAGCGGCCACCAGATGCATAGCTAACTAGATTAAAATAATGATAGGGTATGGCGGCCACCATCAGGACCAAGAACCGTGTAGCTGTATACGGGGCAATGCTAGCCGATCTACAATGGAAGGTGGGGATCTAGGTGATCAACGATGCAGAATGAATGGGAGGGGAATTTCATGTGGTATGGGCCTTTGGCTCATGTATTGGGCATGGTATGCCTCTAGGCCTTCAGTTCATGTATTGCGGGTTTTTCGGGACCTGTGACTTGGGCCTATGAGTCATGTACAGGTTCTCCTTCAACCATTAAAAGGGGTATTATCCATAATAAAATAAAAAAGAAGTCCTTCGGGCATTTCGGGCTATAAGTTCACAGAAATGGGTCATTATGCTATCAAATTCCCAATCCAATGTGAAAACCACGAACTTACAAACGAGATATGGGAGAAAATCATGAACTTCATGTTATTATCATGTTTCAACAGAATACATGATTAAGGTATTTAGGTGTTTGGAATGTGAAAACCATGAACTTATAAATGAGATATGGGAGAAAAATGTTAATTTGATTTATTTCACCTCCCCCTAAAGATTTATATTTTTGGTTTTTTGAAAGAATTTTATTGCTATCCATTTATGGATTGTATAATTTATATTCCAAACAATAATTTTTAGATTAATTTATTATCTCCCTATAGGTGGACATATTCTTATTCGAAAACATGTTCTATATATTTGTATGAGATTGGTGGAATGTTGTATCATTATATCGCATTATCTTCTAACACTTCTTGAATGAAAAATTCAACTTCATTTCTTTAAATAAATGATTAAGTGGAAATTGTTTAGGGAATGACAAATGGTGATAATGTACTGAAATCATGTACGTATTTCTCCTCATGTAAAAATTCATCAGTAGGAAAAAGATATTGAAAGAAATGTTATCCAGGTACCTTATTATCCGATGAGTCATATGGTCCCTAAAATCATCATAGATTAATGGATTTTTTGTATTTAACTTTCTCAAAACATATTTATTTATCACTAAACATCGTAACATGATAGTTATACTTCTCTTCTATATCCAAGTTTTCACTTACCACTTATATTCTCATATGTTAAAGCCCATATATGGATTACTTAAGTTAACCATTGAATTTCTGTCTTTCATTTTTGAAATGATGTTTTAATATCACTTTTTAGGGTGAGAATTTCCATGAAAATAACCTTTCATGTATAAAACCATTTATAACCCCGATGAATTTTGAAGGATAAATTCATTTTAAGTGCTGTTGAATGTAAAACCATGACATTTTAGAAGTTATATTTTTTTAATTTTTTTTGTGTTGTATACTATGACAATATTATATTGCACTATATGTATGAACATATTATCTATAATTATATGTAACACTATTCTTTGCATTTATTGAACATAATTTCAGGTTTATTTGATCGAATTCATTACACAAAACACTAATTATAGATTTTTTTATATTTATAAATGAACTAATATTGAATTATTTTATATAACACACCAAATAAGCTTTCAATGCACGCAACACTAACTTGGAATGTGTTAAACGCAAGAGATACCTTCACTGGTTTCTTGGATTGTATGTAATATGGAGTTTCACTAAACAAAAATATATTATTAAAATATTATATAACTCACATTATTTAAAATTATTAACCACATTTTTTTTATATAACATTATCACTCATATTACACATTTCTATAACATTATATGAGAACAAAATCAATTTTTTTGGTTTAAAAAAGTATATTTTTAAAAATGCATTTTTACTACCTTTACATTGAGAACCCATTTTAAATATTCTATTTGACAATTTTATAACTTATATTTCACAAAATAAACAATATCATTGATAACGGGACATAGAAATTTACTTCTTTTGAATTTTATTTATTTTACAAATAAATTTAAAATTATAATGCATGGTGAAATATAGTCCAATTCAATAAGAAACTGACTATTTATCTATTTAATTTTTATAGTTAGATTATTATTTAATTTTTTTAAATTTTAATTGGATTATATATTTATAATTTTATCCATTTTTGGTCCTTGGATGTAATTTCACTTTTAAATCATACATAAAGACATATCAATTTTTTATAGTTATTATTTCTAAAAAACCAGCTTTTTAGTTTTGACAAAGAGAATAAATTTTAAATTAATTACTCCAACTATAGTGTTTTGAATTTGGGAAAAGTGGATTCAATATATTAAATTGTAAGGATCAAATTGATTAATATGTAACTCTTATTTGTAGATATTATTTTTTTCCCTTCATTATTTTATTTACCATGGAAAAGGGTAAATCTAGTAAATAAGGGTAAAGAATAAAATTATAATAATATTAAACTACACTAACAATTTTCAGTTTCTTATTGGATGAGATATTTTAGACCATGGGAATCCCTAAGTCTATTTTTGTACTCCATTTATTCACTTGGATGTGAAAACTAGATTATATAAGAATTAATTTAAAGTAAACAGAATTTTACCTTAAACATTTATCTTTTACTAAATCAATTTTAATATAGGGTTATTTAATAGATCCATATGACTATATATAGTCACTATAAATCTAAAAAAATTACCGATATCATGGTATTTTATTTATAATTTTTAGATACCAAATAAATGAATTTATCTCTAACACAATGAATATATAAATGTTACCTTATTAATGAATGATTTAAATAAATGAGATTATAAATAATAATAAAAAATTATATTTAAACTTTCTAGGCCATAAAATAATTTAATGGATTCATATGACATGTTATATTTGAATTGATGTTGTTTTTTGAATGAATATTGTTATTATGGATTTCTATAATGTCATGATATGAATATTATAAATATTAAGATAAATGAGTTTTTAAAACCAATATTATTCTATTAAATGATATAAAAGTCCTAAAAATATTATATTCTTCCAATATAATTATATTATAATTTAGATATAATTTATTGAAAAGTTTTAGGTTCTATTTGAATTTAATAGTAACTATATTATCCTTATAGTATGAATATTCAAGAATACATGGTAAGAGTTTAATTAGTTAACTAATGGTCAAAGACAAAATATAAGGATATATTTGAGACATAAACTATTTTAAAACCCATTGTTTGAGAGTATTTTGAACAATATGCATATTAAATAATCATTCAATAAGTTTTGTACATTTTTAAATTGAAATTAATTTTGTAATAAATTAAAATTTTTAGAGTTTCTTAAAGTGCCCATCTCACCTCTTATAAAAGGGAACCTCATCCCTCTCATTTTCAATACATTTTCAGCCTTCACGCTCAGCCAAACCCTGGCCATTTCTCTTCTAAACATTCCAATTTGTATTCTATTTGTTCGGGACTTCTTAAAAGTAAAACTGATGTGTCCTATAAATAAATTTAAAGAAGGCGCGTCTATAAAAAGGTAATCTATTATACCGATTCTGTCAAATTTATTTTTCTTATATTTCATCTTCATTAGCTATTTCATTATATAGTAAAAACCTCAGTATATCTAATATACTGATATGTTTTTATAAATATTAAACAAAAATATTTCACAATATATGCATCCAAAGAAAAATGAAATCACCAAACGTGCGTACGTACGACTTACCTTCTCCACGTCGTCGTTTAATATGTTTTTTCCCCACTACATTACATGGATGTGAATAATGGTGTGTATAATAAATATATATGATTATTATAACATAATACTAATGATTATATATTATAAATCATCTGATTCAACAACATTACAAAATAATGGGAACAATATCATCGCTTGTGCGTATATATAGCTTATCGTCTCCACGACGCGATGAGATTCATCCTCCATGTTAGCCATTAAATAATGATTATAATGTATATAGAATACATAATAATTAAATATATGAAATAATAATGCTACAAGATTTATGTATATATATATATATTTGTCATTTACTTACTTTCGTTCAATTTAATAATGAAATAAAAACAACATTCACCCATACGTATGACCTACCACCTTCATGAACGGTGTATTCTATTTCTATTATCTATATTATATATATATATTTATTTATTTATATACTAAATATATATATATTATAAATAATTTTATAAATTATGTAATTAATTAAGTAATGATATAATTAATAACATTAAGAATAACAATACAAAACACAGATGTTAAATAAAATAATTATTACGAAAAACGTTCCTTTAACATGGAATTGAAAAATAAACGGGTAATATAAAGACATATGTGAATCATATTTGATATCATAAATATTATAATGCTTCTATTACATGTTATTAATATTTTTAAACGAACTATACAGTATATTTAGATACATATTGGTGAAATTGGATCTTTGGTAAGGGTTAATTATTCAATCTCACTTTTATCTATGATTTTTTATACGCAAGTATATACTGGTGGTATATTTATAATCCATTTTCATCTTTAATAATAATATTCTCATATTATATTTAATATTATTCAATTTAGGTTTAAGGTCATTTTTACATTATTTTACTTTTTCTAAATGTTTTGGAAGGAATCTTTCAAACATTTATCATATGAGGTACTATTAGACATTTCAAGTAAAAGTATAAGAAGAATGTTTATTTACATATACAGCATGAATTAATTTTTATGGTTTCATAGTTCCTTATTTCCAAACAGCCTTCCCTAATCTATTTAATTTTTATTTTAAACTAAATTAATTTCTTTTAAAAATTGAGCATCATTTTGGGAACTGAAAACGTTTTTATGAAGAAATGATATTTTCCTCATGAACTAAGTTCAAGTGTTTTATCAAAATTATTTTCCTTCTAAGATGATTCTCTTAAATATGTTTATGATCATATAAATGTTATTAATATTATTTTAATTCATTTATTACATAATGATCTTTTATATATATTATGTTATGATGAAATGATCTTTAAGAAACCAATTTAATTACATGGGTTTGGCTGTGATGAATGATTTATATTTTGTGGTACATGTAAGAATGATTTCATTATGAGATTGTTTGGACCTATATCTCCCTCTAAATCATTACGTATATATTTATATCTCATGATATTTAAATGAATATAAATACATGTAAATATAGTTCCGTAATGAATGAATAGAATGGAAAGTAAAATTGGTTAAGTAATGAACATTGTCTAGTATAATGGTCATGGAAGAAATTTCATGGCTACTATAGAAATAATATTATGTTCTTATTATATTTACACAATTACATGTTTTATGCCAATTATATTCTATGATGGGTGATTTTATTTTATTATCTATTCTTTAAATACTGCCGAGATTTATTTCATGACTCACGATTTTTGATGTTTACACTCAATCTTCATGTTTTTACGTTCAAATGTTTATGGTTTATTTATGTTCTCCATTCTTACCATTAATGATTATTTAATCCCACCATTTATATTTTTTCATTTCCCTAGGATATAAATAAATTTTTTATGTAAGAAAACAAAAGGGGTGATCTTTTTATGAGATGCTGAAGATCATTCCCCATGTTAGAATATTATATTCCGAGTTTCCATAGACATTAAAATAATATAGTCTTTAGGATTCTAGGTCTGTAATGTATTACGTATTCTAAAAAAATGAAATGACCATGTACGTTAAGAATGGATCACAATACTTGGTATCAAAGCGATGAATTAATCAACTATTGGAATCTAGGATACAAAAATATTAGTGAGATCCCTAGAGATATATTTAAGAGATGTCAAGTGATGTCCCTAAGAGTAAGTATTACAATAGATTACAATCCTATAATTAGTTTAACGATCATGAATTAACTTGTATTAAAGATAAGATGTTAAATATTAAATGTACTCTCAAATGATAAATTTGTTTTCTTAGTATGATTTTTTCCTCTCACAATGTTCTTTTTGGGTTTTAGTTAATGAATTGAACCTAAAGGAACCATGTTAATGATCAATTCAGTAGGCAATTCAATGACTGTCCCCCTAAAAAACTAAATTTTATGGGATATGGAATGAAAAATATTATTTCAATACTTAAAATAGCAATGAATCAGTCTAGACTTCCAAATTGTCAGAGAAGGGAACAAAATTATATTGATTCTGTGATGAGGAAACATTCACCTTCTTTAAGTGGGACTTCTTATCAACATGTTGCTGAACAATAGATCAGTACCACTAAAATGATATTTTCCACCATTCTATATTTAGAAAATGAAAATTCCATGTTGGTTTTCTATCATTTAGAATGTGGAGAAGATTGTTGGTGGACTCTAATTAAGAATACAAGGCAACATAATGAAATTGAATCAAAGGAATGGGATGAGCTCATGAACTTGTTTTTCATTATCTTCTTCCAACATATTCTTCGAAAAAAGATGGAAAATGAGTTCCTTAGGCACAAGAAAAAGTATGATGTATATTTTGGTACATATGAGGAGAATTTTACAAGGAGTTCAAGTTATGCTTATAGATTTATCATACAAACCGAATATATAGTTGGTCGATGCATCATTGTCTTAAAATCAAGACTTATAAGAGAATTATCTATAATATACATTAGTATCTATGAATAGATTTTTCATTGTGCTATCAATGTATAACTATAAATTAGTGTTACATATCCATCTCAATTTTTTCATAAGAAATGAATGATGGAATATGAGGAAAAATCACAAAAAAATAGTGAAAAGAAGATGAAATCATGATGGATATTGTGTAAAATGTACTGGATAATTTTACAAGTGTGGAAGAGAATTCATCGAGAGGATGAGTATCGAAGTATTGGGGAAATGATTAATAATGATGTGAATATAGAAAAGACTCATAGAACGCACTACCAACACTACAATGCTACATGTGTTGGAAAATGGGGAATTATTCTAACTAATTCCTTAATCCAAAGATTAATGATGATCATTGTCAGCATCCTCTTAAGGAAAAATACATTGTTATGTCACATTTGATTATTATAGGTGATGTTGAGTTTGACAATGAAGTGGTTGAATGATTATGTGTTTATGTAAATGGATTCTAAAAGTGTGTTGTGGAATCTAATTTAAAGTATTGTGTATCATTAGAATATATATGTATTTTTTTATTGTGATTTTCAATAATTATATGGTATCAGTAACCATGAAATGTGACTATATATTATTGTAAAGAACATGATATGTACATAATGGAGGGATAAAGATATAATGTGATGTTTTATAGTATTAATGAGCTCATGATTGATAAATGGAAAAATATATATCAGGGATTGAGTATATAGAATTTTTGGTATATTCGGTTTCTGAAAATAGTTTATTTTTATTGAATGCTTGTTGTCACTATTGTTTATTGGTAACTCATGTTATTATCATGTTTAAAGAGAATACATGATCAAGGTATTCATATTTTCGAAATATTACATCCAAGAACTACCAAATGATATATGTGATGAAAATAATAATTCGATTTAGTTCTCCGTATTACAAAGATCTATAAATTAATTTTTTTGAATGATTGTAATGCTATCAAATAATGTATAGTAATTTTCATTCTGATTGATGTTTGTTATATTATTGTTTAATCTCACTATAGGTGAAATTATTCCTATTCGATAACATGTTCTAAAATTTTGGTTGAGACTGATGGAATGACCTATCATTCAATCACATGATCTGCCAACATTTCAAGAATAAAAAATTCAGCATCGTTTCATTAAATAAGATATGAAATGGAAATTATTTAGGGAATTATCAATGATGAGATTGTACTATAATCATGAAAATATTTCACCCCATTTAAAAATTCATCTTTAGGTAAATGATATTGAAACCCAAAATGTGATGCTTGTGCCTTCTCATATGATGAATCATACAGTCCCTAAAATCATCACATATTTATGGATTTCTTGTATTTAACATTATCAAATACTTATTCTCTATCACTATCCATCAGAACAAGATAGATATATTTATCTTCCATATCCATGTTTTCAATTACCTCCTATGTTCTCTTATGTGGAAAACCAATGATGGGTTACTTAGGGTAATCATAATATTTTTAACTTTCCTTTTTAAAATGTTGTTTCTGTATCCCTTTTTACAATTTCTATTTCCATGAAAGAATATTTCATCTAGAAAACCATTTATAACCCCAATGAAATTCGAGGGAAAAATTCATTTTAAGGGTGGTAGAATGTAATAATCTGATATTTTGTGAGATGGATTGTTTTTAATTTCATTGATGTCTTCTTTTGTATGCCACACCATGATTATCTTATGTTATACACAACACTGTATTAGCTTCCAGTATACAAAACACTATAATTGGATTTTCTTGCACACAATTTCATGTTCTTTGGATAGAAATTATTTCGTGCAACAAAGAATATAGATTTTTTAATTTTATAAATGAAATAATATAATATTATATTATACACAACTCCAAAGAATCCATCACGACATGCAACACTATCTTGGTTTGCGTTACATGCTAGAGTAACCGTTCTTGATAGCTTGTGTTGTACGCAATATCGATTTTCACTAAACTATGATATATACCTTAAATATTATATAAATAGTATTTATAAATATTTTTAACCACATTTTGACTTTTATATAAAATTATCACTCATTTAACGCATTTTTTAGAATATAATATGAAAACAAAATCATCTTTTAAGATAAAAGATGTATTTTTTAAAAAATGCATTTTTATTGCATTTTGATGGCACACTGGTTTTTAATCTAGTTGATGAAAATTTTATAAGTTAAATTTGACAAAAATAAACATTTTCATTAAAATGTGGTCATAAAAATTTAATTTTGTTGAATTTTTGGTATTTTTCAAATAAAATTAAAATTTTAATGAATAGTAAAAAATACTGCATTTTAATTCGAAGCTTTCTTTTTATCTAATTTATATTTATAGTTAGATTTTATTTTTAATTAGTTTTAAAGTGTAATTGTATTTTATTCTTATCATTTAATCAAATTTTGGTCTCTATAAGTAATTTCTCTTTTAAATTATACATTAACAGTGTCAATCTTTTCAAAGTAATTTCTTCATAAAAACCCAATTTATGTTTTTGACAATAAGAATTAATATGAAATTAATTGAAACAAATTATGTGTTTGGAATTTGGAAAAATGGATTCATTATTTGGAATCATAATGTTCAAATATTTTAATGGGTACCTTTAATTTTAAGACATTATGAATAGTAATATCAATAATTATTTTATTTACATTGGTCAAAGGGTAAATCTGGTAAATAAGGTTAAAATATAATATTACAAAAATGTTAAACTTCCATAACACATGAAATAATTGTATTGGATGAGATATTACTGACCATATGAATCACGAGGAATTTTTTTGAATCCCATTGATTCAATTGGATATGAAAATGGCATTTTATAAGAATTAATTTAATGTTAAAATAATTAAAACATAAACATATAGATTTTAATAAATTGATTTTAATATATCGTTATATAACTTATCTCTATGTGTATAAATAATAAGTATAAATCTAAAAAAATTTCATATATCATGTTATTTAATTTATAATTTTTAGACTCACTATAAATAAATTTATTTCTAACCTAATGATTATATAGTGGTTAGCTTATTAATGAATGATTTAAATAAATGAGATTATAAATATTAAAATAAATTTATTTTAAACTTTTTTAGGCCATCAAATATTTTTATTTATTCTTATAACATGTTATGTTTTAATTAATGATATTTTTTTGAATGAATAATGTTTTTAGAGATTTTTTTAGTGTAGTTATATTAATAATATAAAATAGATGTAAATGAATCTTAAAAAAATCCATATTATTAAATAATATAATAGTCTTAAAAATACATGGATTGGCCAAAATACCTTTATAATGTTCAAAATCTTATTATTTATCCACTTGAGGTTCTATTGGAATTTCACAGTAACAATATTAACCATATAGTATGAATATACAAAAATAAATGGTAAGAGTTAAATTAGATAACTAAGGGTCAAAGCCAAATGATAATGTCAAAATTTAGACCTTAACATGTCTAAAAACTATTGTTTATGGATTTTGAAAAATAATCATCCTAAATTATAATCAAATGAGTTTTGGACCATTCTAAATCAAAAATAATTTTTTAATAAATTAATATTTTGAGTCTCCTAAAGTGACCCTCTCCTCTCTTATAAAAATGAAACTCCTCCCTCTCCTTTTAAATAAATTTTGAGCCATCATGCTTGGCCAAAACCTTCTTATATATCTTCTAAGCATCCCTATTAATATTCTACTTTTTCTGGTCTTCTCAAAAGTCATACTCTATTGTCAAAAAAGGAAATTTAATAGAGTCACATCGAGGATGATGTAATCTCTTCTACCGATTCTTTACAATTCATTTTTCTTATAATACGTATTAATATTATGTTTCAACTAAAATAAATAACCTTGGTATGACTCATATAATTATATTTCATTATAAATATAAACCAACACTAATTCACCATCTGTCCATCCTATGAAAAGCAGAATCCCTATGCATGCGTACATAAGGATTAACATCTACAAGTCGTGGTGTAATCTCTTTTTAAACACCACATTACATAGATGGGTAGAATGGTGGAAATAATAACGATATATCATTATTATAAAATGATACTAATTATGATATATTATACTGTAACAACCTGATATTTTATGATAAGTATTCTTTTTAATTGATGTAATTTGTTTTATGCTACAACATTATTATCTTGTGCTATACGCAACACTGTATTAGCTTACAGTATACGCAACACTATTCTTAGATTGTGTTACACACAATTTAAAGTTCATTTTATAATATTAATTCTATGAAAAATTGAGTGTGTATATATATATTCAATGTATAAATGAAATATGGTTAGATTCTTTTATACGAAACAATTAAGGATTCTTCCACAACACGCAACCCTGACTTGGCTTCCATTACACGCAATCATGACTTTCCTCGATAGCATGTTGTACGCAATATCAGGTTTCACTAAACAATGATATATGGTTATAATATTATTATGAACCAGACATTATGAATATTATTAACTAAATTTTTAATGTTATAACAATATTATTTCTTCTTACACATTTTCTAGAACATGGTATGTGAACAAAATAAGTTTTTTGGGTAAAATAAGTATTTTTCAAAAATTGCAGTTTTGTCGGCTTTAATGGTGCACCCACATTATATCTAGTTTTTAAAATGTTTATAACTTCAATTTTACAAAATAAACATCTTCTTTTAAATCAGGATATAAAAAATTTCATTGGATAAAGTTTTGATATTTTTCTGATAACTTTCATATTTGAAGGAGTAGTAAAAACACGATATATTTTAATTTAAAACAACTTTTTTCATCGTAATAATTTATATGGTTGAATTATAATATTGAATGGTTTTAAAGTATAAATATAATATATTTTTACCATTTAATATAATTTATGTCATTAGCATTGATTTTACCTTGAATTCGTAGGTTAAATCAATTCAATCTTTTACAATGTTTTAAACAAAAACCCATTTTCTAAATAATGGGATTAATATTAAATTAATTTCTGCAAATTTTTTGATTTGAATTTAGAAAAATAGATTCCATATTTGGAATCAGTGGGTCCAAATTAATTTAATAAGCTTTTTTTTATTTTTGGGCATCATGAATAGTAAATACGGTAAATTTTATTTACCATAGTAAAAGGTAAATCAGGTAATTAAGGGTAAATATAATATTATAAAATTTCCCTAACACTTGTATTAATATAATTGGATGCTTATATTCCGTCCTAATTCATATTTATGTAGAAATGGAATCCATTAGAACCCAGTTGGAGGTGATTAAGACCTTTAGTTTATTTTATTTAAAGGAAAGTGAAATATGTCTCACTCAAACTTTAATAATTACAGTATTTTTAATATAAGGTTATAAAACATATAAATTAGGTTATAAATACTCATTTGTATGATAAAATGTTTTTATTTATCATGGTAATTTATTTGTAATTTTATGAGTTATTTAATTACCTTTTTAATTTACAGAAATTATTTATTTTGTAAAAACAATCAATAATATTGTTTTTATTGAAATAGTAATACATATTAAAGGGATCTAAAACCTGAAAAAAAAACATTTTAGTAGTGTATATATATACCATAATCATTCAATGACTGAATAAATGACCGTTGGGAGTCTTATAAAAGGGACTACGACACTTATATTATATTATTTTATATGATGTCAAAGTAGTCACCTTCATGATTTAATAAATATAACCTTTTAAAATTGGGTGTTTTAGAAGATAAATCTGACTATATGTATTATTATGAAATATATAAGATTTATATTCATCATAGTATTTTATTTTTAATTTTATGCAACAAATAAGTATATTTAATAATTAATCAAAAATGTTGTAGTAATTATTTTATTAAGATAAATATCAAATAAATGGTTTTACAAATAGTCAAATAAATATTATATGAACTATTTAATGTGCTCCACTACTTTTATAGATTACTATGACATTTTAGGAACCTATTAAATATTTTATTCTGAATATATCCTTTGTGTGGATTTAATTTAAATTCAAATAAATGAATAGTGTCAAAATTGACTCTATTGTTATTTTATAAAAATAACATATTATTAAATTTTTTAAAAATCACATAAATATTTAAAAATTATAAATTGAAATTTATATAGTCAAAAATTTAATAAATTATCTAATTATATATAATTCACAGTATATAAGTAATTATTTATAACAATTTAAAATTTAGAATCTTATTACCACAAATAAAATTTAATATATTAAATAAGGATAAATCAAGTTGATAATGTTTAAAATAAATTCCCTACATGTCTAAATTTTATTTATTGATGAGATTAAAACCCTATCTAATCTAATCTTAGAATATGAGTCATTTTTGGTGGTTTTTATGTGGGGTTAGATTTATTATAAATTAATATTTTTAGGATTTCCAAAGGTGCCCCTCTCCTCCCTTATAAAAGGGCACCTCCTCCCTCTCATATTTACACAACATTGAGCCTTACATCTCAGCCAACCCCTGCCCATTTCCCTTCTCAACTTCCCTATAAACATACTAGAGGTCCTGGTATTCTTCAAAGACAAGGATTAGTACACTAAGAGGAGGTTTCAAAGAGGCGTTTCAAAGAAGAGGTAATATCCGTTACTGATTCTTTCATTTTTCATTCTTCTTCAACTTCTTCTTATTTATTTTTTTCATTATATTGTGATAACATCAGTATCAATAATATACTGATATGTTATTATAAATATGAAGCAACCCCATTTCACCTTCTATCCATCCTACGGAAAATGAAATCACTGCACCTGCATACGTACGGAATATCGTCTCTACGCCGTGGTGTAATCTATTTTTCCACCACCACATTACATGGATGGGTATAATGGTGTAAAGAATAAATAAATATGATTATTATAACATCATACTATTTCTATGATATTATATCATTCACTCCAATTCGATTCAATAAATATGGGAACAATATCATCGCTCATGCATACGTACAGATTACAGTCTCCACGACGCGATGAGATTCATTTTCCATGTTAACAATTCAAGAATGATTGTAAAGCATATATAATAAGTAATCATGAAAGATATGACATAATAATTCTACTGTATTTATGTATATATATATATATGTATGTCATATACTTAATTCTATTCAATTCAATAAGGAAACGAAAACAACGTTCATGCGTACGTACAATCTACCATATCAATGAACGGTGTATTTATTTCCATTTATCAATCTATTATATATATGTATATTTAAAATATATATTATACATAAATCATGTTTTATATTCTGGAATTAAGTAATCATGATCTATGTAATCGTAAGAATAATTACAAGTCAAAACACGGAAGACAAATGAAACGATTTTACACAAAACGCTCTTTAACATGGAATTTACAAAAGAACGGGTAATATAAAGTTATAAGTGAACCATATATGATATCATAACAATTAATATGATTCTTTAATAAGTCAATGAAATTATTTAAATCATTATACAAGAGGTTCGGATACATACGAAGCATATCGAACATAAGGTAAGGGACAACTTTTCCAATCTTGTTTATATCCGAGATTGTTTATTCGTAAGTATTTACTAGTGTAAAGACCCGTAAAATTCAAGGGAAATTTTTTCTTAATTTTCTTTGGAATTTTACAAGAGCGCGGTTTCAGACGGCACCTGATTCCGAGGCCCGGAGTGCCCGGAATCATTTTCCGAAGTTTGGCTCGGGTACGTTCAGTGAACGAACGAGCGGGTTTTCCTAACTTTTGATCCGGTGCTCGGAATTGAAATCCGTGGGCACCGATGAACTCGCAGCGCCGATATTAGCATAAGGAGACCTTTCCCGAAGTTGCGTTTACACGAGGGGAGTTGTAAAAAAAAGTAAAATTGTGAAAGTTAAAATAAAAATTTAACTTCAATTTTTATTTTTATCTTCCTTAAGTGTTTTTATCCTTTGGGTGGAAGTTGGGTGACAACCCAACTTCCCTTGGGAGGTTAAGTGGGTGGTGGGGCCCACACGAACCCCACCCCTTCATATTCTCTAACCCTCCCCAACTCACAATTAATGATGTAAACTTAGGTTATAACTTATGTCATTAATAAGTGAGTTTAATTAAAGTTTTGAAATTCAAACTCTTGAATTTCAAAGGTTGGTGTTGTGTTAATAAATTAAGTATGAGCTTAATTTATTATTTTTGGGTTAGTCCCTTTGTTCCTTGAGAGATGGAGAGCATTTTCTTCTTCTTCTTCATCTCTGATGAAGATCAAGAAGAACGCTCAACTTCACGAAGAACGCGGAGTCCTTCTTCCACGACGTCGGACTGCAACGCGTTGGTTTTCCTCCACGACGCCGCAACGCATCCTCTCCGCGACGTGCTTTCCGCGGCGAACCTACGTCCGACGCCGCAACGCACTTTCCGCGACGTGCCTCTCGCGGCGAACCCGCGTCCGCCTACCGCGATGCCGACGACGTCTTCTTCCGTGACGACCGACCTCCGTGATGTCCGATCTCCGCGACGCTCGTCCTTCGCGGATCGTTGACGAGCTCCGCGAACTTCCATCGAGGTAGGGGTTGTTAATTCAATATTTATTTATTTCGTTCTTGATCGTGGATCTAGCACGTCTAACGTGAGAGACTTGATTATTTTTAAGTTGCGTTATTATTTTAACGTGAGGGGGGCCGGACCGCACGAACACGGCTGAACCCCCCCCATCGTTCTTGTTTAATCTTGCGGGTGGAAGCAAGTGGCGTGGTGTCGTCGCACCACGCGGATGATCGTGCATTTATTTTACGCGGCGCCGTCGCGCTACGCCAAGGAAGAATCTTCAAGAACGCGACGCCGTCGCGCCGCTTTGAATGGAATCAAGGCACGGCGAAGGGGCGCGGTGTCGTCTCACCGCGCCGGATGACGAACGCCACGGCCGGTTCCGGGCCGCGGTGGGACGAGGAGACCGCGGCCGGTTCCGGGCCGCGGCGGGACGAGGAGACCGCGGCCGGTTCCGGGCCGCGGCGGGACGAGGAGACCGCGGCCGGTTCCGGGCCGCGGCGGGACGAGGAGACCGCGGCCGGTTCCGGGCCGCGGCGGAAGAGAAGACCGGCGGCCGGGCCGCCGGCGTCGGAAGCCGAAGGAGGGGACTGGAAATTCCGGTCCCGTTGAGAAAACAGGCCGGCCAGCTGGCCGGCCGGATGTCTTTAAAACCGGGGGAATTAATCCCCCGGCCTTCACTTAAAACCCCCCTCTTTATGAGGGGGGAGCATTTCCCTTGGGGGGGCAGGAGGCCCCCCCGTTTTTGTTTTCATGAAGCGGGCCCCCAGGAGGGGGGCCGTTGTTTGACAAAGCGGCGCGGCATAGCCGCGCCGCCACTCCAAGAAACGGGGGCTTGATTGCCCCCGCGTGCGGCCTCCTCGCGGCGACAGCCGCCGCGGCTCCCCGCGCCGCCGCACCGCCGCGCGCCGCCGCCAGGCCGCCGCGCCGCCGCCGCGCCGCCCAGGGGGGGGTCGGGCCGGGTCGGCCCGGACCCGGACCCCCCGTTTCGAACCAGAATTGGTCTTTTGTCCATAACTTGAGCCTAGGACCTCCGAATGACGAACCGTCTGCGGAAACGTGATCCTTGGATCGAGACGGTCGTTTCGGTATATTGCACTCAAGGTTTCGGTTTACTTTGAGTTCGGCCGGGTTGGTTCGTTCACGAAACCAACCGGTCCTTCGGAGCGGAAACGCTCATATCTTGAGCTACGGACGTCCGAACGGAGTGCCGTCAGTTCTGATAAGTTCCTCTTAATGAGATGGATCTTTTCGTATACTCCGCCCGAGGTTTGGGTGCCGACGGAGTACGGCCGGGTTGGTTCGTTCACGAAACCAACCGGGCCCTCGGAGCGGAAACGCTCATATCTTGAGTTCCGGACGTCCGATCGACGTGTCGTCGACTTTGATGGAATCCTCTAAGTGGGACGGATCTTTTGGCATACTCCGCCCGAGGTTTGGACGCAGGTGGAGTACGTTCGGGTTGGTTTTGCCTTAAAAACCAACCGGGCCCCGGGAACGAAAATGCCAATAACTCTCAGACCGGACGTCCGATCGACGCGCCGTCTGTTGCATTGAGTTCCTGTTGACGATACGGAACTTTTGGATACATCAACTCCGGTCTTCGTGACAGTTGATGTATCAGCCTCTCGGCTCGTGGAGCGGACCCTCCGAACGAGCTTGCTGTGTGCGGGAACCCTAGTGCTGGCTGCGACTGTTACTGTGACGACTACTACTACTGCTACTGTGACTGCGACGACGACAGTACAGAGATCCTATGTGGATTCGACGACGACGACAACAGCACTCAGCGATCCTACGTGGAACAGTGCTACCGAACATGTGTGAGCTGAATCTTCTGTTGATCTTGGGTGGGGGAGCGCTTGGGTGTAGCGGCGGACCCGTGGTACTTGACAGTGGTGGTGCGCTTGGATGCAGCAGCAGACCCTTGGCGGTGGAGCACTTGGTTGTAGCGGCGGACCCGCGATACTCTACGGAGTGTGTGCGCTTGGTTGTAGCAACAGACCCGCGATGGTGATTACGTTGAGTAACGGTCCCTTTGAGAATACCCTACGGGAGTTCAGGGTACAGTTGTGATTCATCCGGGATTGGTTCGCTCACGAAACCAACCGGGCCCCTGGGATGAATAGGCTAATAACTCACAGACCGGGCGTCCGATCGACGCGCCGTCTGTTGCGTTGAGACCCATGTGACAAAACGGTCTTTTGAGATACTTCTTTGCGAGACATTGTGATACTTGGAGTATCGACCAGTAGCTCGTGGAGCGGACCCTCCCGGAGACGAGCGTGCAGAGTACGGAGACCGTGTAGCCGGCTGAGACCTGACGACTGCTTGACCGACTCGACTTGGAGTGAGTCGACTAGCCCAGTGGACGGAGCGCCCGGTATTTGGCGGCAGACCCACGGCGGACGGAGCGCCTGGTAGTTGGCAGCAAACCCGCGGTACTCGACAGGAGGAGTACCTCAGTAGGCTATTTGGGTGAGCGCCCAGAAGTTGGCAGCAGACCCTCAGCAGACGGAGCGCCCAGTAGTTGGCAGCAGACCCGCAGTACTCGACAGGAGGAGTACCTCAGCAGACATAGGTTAGTGAGCAGTACCTCGGAGTCGTGACAGGACTACTGCACACTTCCGAGACGGGGCTCTTCAGCAGCTACTGTTTCGATAATAAAAATCCTGGTTTGAGCTGAGTCAATGATCTTTGTGTTTCCTCATGATTGAGATGGGTCGCTTGATAACTTAGGTATATGTATGGGCATATAACTAGGTAATAGTTATCCGTTGATTTCATAACTTGTTATAAACTGTGTGAACTTGTACTGTTATCCTGTGTGGATTTACTGTTTACTCTTCTTGTGGATTGGGTTGTTCTTGGGCTCGGTGTTGGAGCCGAACGGAAATTGGTGACATAGGTATATGTATGGGCATATACCTAATCATTACTGGATGTTACTTCGTGATTGTATCCTTCTTGTGGTTTATCATTTGTGGATTTCGGGAGACCTTCGAGGGTCTCGGGGTCCCTACTGAGTATCTTATACTCACCCATGCACGGGCTATGCCCGCACTTCGTTGTGTTGGTTGCAGACGACGGACAGCGCTGACTGCGGTTGAGGCTTACGGAGTAGGTCGGTACCCGGAGGAGGACCACTGAGCGGGACGTTCTCGGAGCGGACAGTTGGACCCGAGGAGTTGTGGAGCTATCTACACCTACCCTTCAGGTAGGATCCGTGGTGGACGATCCAGGAGCTGAGCCATCTGTACCTACCCTTCAGGTAGGAATCGAGGAGGACGTCCCAGGAGCCGCTTGTACTTTCAGTTGCTGTTTTCCCTTTCGAGTTGTACTTTACTTTACAGTTGGGCTTGTATTTCCGGCCCCATTACTTCAGCACAGTTGTTCTAGTTTTGTGTATTGTTTTACTTCCGATTGTTACTCTGAGGTGCTTGTTTACTTTATTAAGGCAATGCCTTCCCTTTTTACTGGGATTTTACGCCTTGGTGCTAGTCGCCAGCCCCTGGCCTATGGAAGGCGGGCTTGGGGTAGTCACGGCACGGGCCCCGAGGGCGGGTCATGACAAATTGGTATCAGAGGAGTTCAGTTCTACCGCAGAACTCAGGACTCTGATTTTTTTTTCTATGTGATGCAATAGTGTTTAGTGTATTGAGTGTGGTTATCAGTCCAGGGAGTCCAGTGTTGGTGCGGCGGCCGACGTATCCGTACACCAGGACCCTGACTTCTGATTTCCGACTTAATGCATGAAAACACTGATTGCGTGTGTGTTTCCCAAAAGGTTTTAAGTCAGCTCAAACCAGGTCAGCTCACCAGGTATAAATCGTTGACCATGACACAACTGTTCAGGATGTCACCATGCAGATAGTTAGCTGGAGTTCCGAGAGAGTTCTCGATGATGGCCCACCGAGCAGCGAGACTCCGGTGCAGGGCCCTTTTTCAGTGTTGGCACCTTCGGGTGGTGTACCAGCAGCACCACCACCCGTTAGGCAGCAGATGCCACTAGCTGACGGTGCACGCTAGCAGAGCGCGATGCACGAGTTCCAGCAGTAGAGGCCTCTGAGGATACGAGGCGAGACAGATTTCCCAGGCAGCAGTGGACTGGATGGAGGCGGTTGCTAGAGTTCTACGCCTAGCTTGGATACTAGTAGAGCGGATGATGATCTTAGCTCCTGGTGTTTCCAGTGAGAGACCATGAGGTTGGTCCTTATAGTAATGAGGCTTCGGTACACGAACCGATACCTGGGATAGTACCTACGGGTAGTGCGCCAGTTATGTCACTACCTGTTGGTCAACAGACACTACCGGCGGTACCGGTAGCGGAGACTCACAGGCTTAGTGCCTTACATATGTTTTAGCACCAGATATTCCTCAAGTTTTGAGGTAAACCTGACTCGTAGGCAGCTGAGGACTGGCTTGAGGAGGTGGTTGTGAGTTTTCTGGAGCTAATACAGCTTCGACAGTACGACATGTCGGAAGCAGAGCACTCAACGTGGCTTACCAATCAATCTTGGTACTCGTTGGTTACGTTGAGATCAGTTCTTTAGACTCGAACTTCTGAGCGAAGTGTGTCTAAAGGACATCCGAACCATTTCTTTTCCTCTATTCATTCCTACCTATGTTAGGATGCTAGAGAGAACCTTTGTGGTTGTGAACGTTAGCAGTGAAAGGCAGGAAACTAGCACCAGTCTCAGAGACTCGGGCGTGTAAAAAGTTTCAGGAGGAGGAAGTGCTAAGGACAGATGAATCTGCAGGGTTGCAGACGTGGAAGCAGAGCTTGGAGAGCAGCATGTGGTGGTGTACATTTCGACATGTTACGACCACCCGACTTAGTAGTCCCCGTCAGGCTCAGGGAGCAGGAGGGCTGGGGAGGAGAATAGCTGCATTGCGGTCAAGGAGTGTGACCCAGGAGCTCTAAGAATGATTCGGGGTACGAATTATGTCTACTACGAGCTGCCATATCTATAGACATAGGAACCAATCATTCTACCCTTCCACGAATCATGTCCCAGACCTAGAGGTTCCGGGTAAGCCGTAGACTTGACCCTCACGTCTGCAGATACCTTTGGGAGGAGACTCGATAATCACACTTACGCCGACGGTGTGATTTGACCTCGAGGCGAGAGTTTCGATTGGAATCTCTTGGTGGCAGCGTAGAGGCCTTACGACGTGGATCTGGGTATGGTTTTGATTCACAAATCATACCCCGGTTGACTGTTTTAGGCAAACGTCGGAATGGGTTTTCCTTGGTCGGCGAAAAGGAAACCCTGGGCAGCACATGTTAAACTCAGGCATAAGAGGGTGTGACCGATCACTCTTGAGTTGGTCAACCCTACCCTTGTGGCAGCAGGAGTTTTGAGTTTCAGTTCTAACCTAAAAAGGGAAACCTCTTGAGTTCGAGGGTGACGAACACGTTCTTATACGGTCTCACCCCGATGAGGTTTCGGAGATGTGGCCGAGGCGGCATGTTATCTCCGAAGTTCGATGGACCCTTTTGATCTTCAGCAGGGTAGGCGAGGAGGTTTACCGCTTGACCCTACCACCTCAGTCGCACCGGGTGCATAATGTCCACCACGTGTCTCAGCTGTGGAGATACGTGTATGTTTCTTCACACGTCATCGACCCCGGGGAGTTGGACGTAGATGACAGGGCGACAAGCACAGAGGTTCTAGTAGAGATAGAGGATCGACAGGAGCGGGTCCTGCGTGGGCGATCGATTCCTCTTGTGCGCATCAGATGGTAGCACGAGATCTTCAGGTGAGCATATGGGAGCGTAAAGCTCAGTTGCGTGCTCAGTACTACCTTGTTTCCCTTAAGTGTGAGTTGAAGCTTTACGGGGACGTAAAGCCCTGAGGTGGGAGTAATATAAAGACCCGTAAAATTCAAGGGAAATTTTTTCTTAATTTTCTTTGGAATTTTACAAGAGCGCGGTTTCAGACGGCACCTGATTCCGAGGCCCGGAGTGCCCGGAGTGCCCGGAATCATTTTCCGAAGTTTGGCTCGGGTACGTTCAGTGAACGAACGAGCGGGTTTTCCTAACTTTTGATCCGGTGCTCGGAATTGAAATCTGAGGGCACCGATGAACTCGCAGCGCCGATATTAGCTTAAGGAGACCTTTCCCGAAGTTGCGTTTACACGAGGGGAGTTGTAAAAAAAAGTAAAATTGTGAAAGTTAAAATAAAAATTTAACTTCAATTTTTATTTTTATCTTCCTTAAGTGTTTTTATCCTTTGGGTGGAAGTTGGGTGACAACCCAACTTCCCTTGGGAGGTTAAGTGGGTGGTGGGGCCCACACGAACCCCACCCCTTCATATTCTCTAACCCTCCCCAACTCACAATTAATGATGTAAACTTAGGTTATAACTTATGTCATTAATAAGTGAGTTTAATTAAAGTTTTGAAATTCAAACTCTTGAATTTCAAAGGTTGGTGTTGTGTTAATAAATTAAGTATGAGCTTAATTTATTATTTTTGGGTTAGTCCCTTTGTTCCTTGAGAGGTGGAGAGCATTTTCTTCTTCTTCTTCATCTCTGACGAAGATCAAGAAGAACGCTCAACTTCACGAAGAACGCGGCGTCCTTCTTCCACGACGTCGGACTGCAACGCGTTGGTTTTCCTCCACGACGCCGCAACGCATCCTCTCCGCGACGTGCTTTCCATGGCGAACCTACGTCCGACGCCGCAACGCACTTTCCGCGACGTGCCTCTCGCGGCGAACCCGCGTCCGTCTACCGCGATGCCGACGACGTCTTCTTCCATGACGACCGACCTCCGTGATGTCCGATCTCCGCAAAGCTCGTCCTTCGCGGATCGTTGACGAGCTCCGCGAACTTCCTTCGAGGTAGGGGTTGTTAATTCAATATTTATTTGTTTCGTTCTTGATCGTGGATCTAGCACGTCTAACGTGAGACACTTGATTATTTTTAAGTTGCGTTATTATTTTAACGTGAGGGGGGCCGGACCGCACGAACACGACCGAACCCCCCCCATCGTTCTTGTTTAATCTTGCGGGTGGAAGCAAGTGGCGTGGTGCCGTCGCACCACGCGGATGATCGTGCATTTATTTTACGCGGCGCCGTCGCGCTACACCAAGGAAGAATCTTCAAGAACGCGACGCCTTCGCGCCGAGTTGAATGGAATCAAGGCACGGCGAAGGGGCGCGGTGCTGTCGCACCGCGCCGGATGACGAACGTCGCGGCCGGTTCCGGGCCGCGGCGGGACGAGGAGACCGCGGCCGGTTCCGGGCCGCGGTGGAAGAGAAGACCGGCGGCCGGGCCGCCGGCGTCGGAAGCTGAAGGAGGGGACCGGAAATTATGGTCCCGTTTGAGAAAACCGGCCGGCCAGCTGGCCGGCCGGATGTCTTTAAAACCGGGGGAATTAATCCCCCGGCCTTCACTTAAAACCCCCCTCTTTATGAGGGGGGAGCGTTTCCCTTGGGGGGGCAGGAGGCCCCCCCGTTTTTTTTTTTCATGAAGCGGGCCCCCAGGAGGGGGGCCGTTGTTTGACAAAGCGGCGCGGCATAGCCGCGCCGCCACTCCAAGAAACGGGGGCTTGATTGCCCCCGCGTGCGGCCTCCTCGCGGCGACAGCCGCCGCGGCCCCCCGCGCCGCCGCACTGCCGCGCGCCGCCGCGCCGCCTTCGCGCGCCGCCGCGCCGCCGGCGGGCCGCCGCGCCGCCGCCGGCCGCCGCGCCGCCCAGGGGGGGGGTCGGGCCGGGTCGGCCCGGACCCGGACCCCCCGTTTCGAACCAGAATTGGTCTTTTGGCCATAACATGAGCCTCAGACCTCCGAATGACGAACCGTCTGCGGCAACGCGATCCTTGGATCGAGATGGTCGTTTCGGTTTATCGCACTCAAGGTTTCGGTTTACTTTGAGTTCGGCCGGGTTGGTTCGTTCACGAAACCAACCGGGCCTTCGGAGCGGAAACGCTCATATCTTGAGCTACGGACGTCCGAACGGCGTGCCGTCAGTTCTGATAAGTTCCTCTTAATGAGACGGATCTTTTGGTATACTCCGCCCGAGGTTTGGGTGCCGACGGAGTACGGCCGGGTTGGTTCGTTCACGAAACCAACCGGGCCCTTGGAGCGGAAACTCTCATATCTTGAGTTCCGGACGTCCGATTGATGTGCCGTCGACTTTGATGGAATCCTCTAAGTGGGAAGGATCTTTTGGCATACTCCGCCCGAGGTTTGGACCCAGGTGGAGTACGGTCGGGTTGGTTTTGCCTTAAAAACCAACCGGGCCCCGGGAACGAAAATGCCAATAACTCTCAGACCGGACGTCCGATCGACGCGCCGTCTGTTGCGTTGAGTTCCTGTAGACGATACGGAACTTTTGAATACATCATCTCCGGTCTTCGTGACAGTTGATGTATCAGCCTCTCGGCTCGTGGAGCGGACCCTCCGAACGAGCTTGCTGTGTGCGGGAACCCTAGTGCTGGCTGCGACTGTTACTGTGACGACTACTACTACTGCTACTGTGACTGCGACGACGACAGTACAGAGATCCTATGTGGATTCGACGACGACGACTACAGCACTCAGCGATCCTACGTGGAACAGTGCTACCGAACATGTGTGAGCTGAATCTTCTGTTGATCTTGGGTGGGGGAGCGCTTGGGTGTAGCGGCGGACCCGTGGTACTTGACAGTGGTGGTGCGCTTGGATGCAGCAGCAGACCCTTGGCGGTGGAGCACTTGGTTGTAGCGGCGGACCTGCGATACTCTACGGAGTGTGTGCGCTTGGTTGTAGCAACAGACCCGCGATGGTGATTATGTTGAGTAACGGTCCCTTTGAGAATACCCTACGGGAGTTCAGGGTACAGTTGTGATTCGGCCGGGATTGGTTCGCTCACGAAACCAACCGGGCCCCTGGGACGAATAGGCTAATAACTCACAGACCGGGCGTCCGATCGACGTGCCGTCTGTTGCGTTGAGACCCCTGTGACAAAACGGTCTTTTGAGATACTTCTTTGCGAGACTTTGTGATACTTGGAGTATCGACCAGTAGCTCGTGGAGTGGACCCTCCCGGAGACGAGCGTGCAGAGTACGGAGACCGTGTAGCCGGCTGAGACCTGACGACTGCTTGACCGACTCGACTTGGAGTGAGTCGACTAGCCCAGTGGACGGAGCGCCCGGTATTTGGCGGCAGACCCACGGCAGACGGAGCGCCTGGTAGTTGGCAGCAAACCCGCGGTACTCGACAGGAGGAGTACCTCAGTAGGCTATTTGGGTGAGCGCCCAGTAGTTGGCAGCAGACCCTCAGCGGACGGAGCGCCCAGTAGTTGGCAGCAGACCCGCAGTACTCGACAGGAGGAGTACCTCAGCAGTCATAGGTTAGTGAGCAGTACCTCGGAGTCATGATAGGACTACTGCACACTTCAGAGACGGGGCTCTTCAGCAGCTACGGTTTCGATAATAAAAATCCTGGTTTGATCTGAGTCAATGATCTTTGTGTTTCCTCGTGATTGAGATGGGTCGCTTGATATCTTAGGTATATGTATGGGCATATACCTGGGTAATAGTTATCCGTTGATTTCATAACTTGTTATAAACTGTGTGAACTTGTACTGTTATCCTGTGTGGATTTACTGTTTACTCTTCTTGTGGATTGGGTTGTTCTTGGGCTCGGTGTTGGAGCCGAACGGAAATTGGTGACATAGGTATATGTATGGGAATATACCTAATCATTACTGGATGTTACTTCGTGATTGTATCCTTCTTGTGGTTTATCCTTTGTGGATTTCGGGAGACCTTCGAGGGTCTCGGGGTCCCTACTGAGTATCTTATACTCACCCCTGCACGGGCTATGCCGGCACTTCGTTGTGTTGGTTGCAGACGACGGACAGCGCTGACTGCGGTTGAGGCTTACGGAGTAGGTCGGTACCCGGAGGAGGACCACTGAGCGGGACGTGCTCGGAGCGGACAGTTGGACCCGAGGAGTTGTGGAGCTATCTACACCTACCCTTCAGGTAGGATCCGTGGTGGACGATCCAGGAGCTGAGCCATCTGTACCTACCCTTCAGGTAGGAATCGAGGAGGACGTCCCAGGAGCCGCTTGTACTTTCAGTTGCTGTTTTCCCTTTCGAGTTGTACTTTACTTTACAGTTGGGCTTGTATTTCTGGCCCCATTACTTCAGCACAGTTGTTCTAGTTTTGTGTATTGTTTTACTTCCGCTTGTTACTCTGAGGTGCTTGTTTACTTTATTAAGGCAATGCCTTCCCTTTTTACTGGGATTTTACGCCTTGGTGCTAGTCGCCAGCCCCTGGCCTATGGAAGGCGGGCTTGGGGTAGTCACGGCACGGGCCCTGAGGGCGGGTCGTGACAACTAGGGTTATTGTTCTCATTCATGTCCATGTTTCCTAAAAATGGTTTCATGTATGTTTAAAGTCATTTTTACCCATTTTTGAGTTTAACTACATGGTATGTATGAAATCTTTATTTTACGAGGTACATTTTGACTTTTCTGTCAAAAGTACGAGAAGAATGTTTTTTTTAACTTATACAGCATGAACGGATTTTTTTACAGTTTTATAAAGCCTAATTTTCATGAAGCTTCCTACAAAATATTTCATGAATATTTTCAAAAAAAATCATTTTCTTATAAATTTACATGACATTTTTTTAAAAGAAAATGATTTTGAATAAGAAAGGATATTTTCCTCAAGAATTCATTTAATGTTTTTTATCAAAACAATTTTTCATCTGTGATGACATTATTTCATAGGTGTATGTTTCAAGTATCATGTCTCTATGATTTTCATGGTTTCCCTTTCCTTATTATGAAATGATATTCATTTCTTTTATATGTATTATGTGATGATGGGATGATGTTTTTGAAACCCATTTTTTCGTTGGGTTATTATGAATGATGTATGTTTATTTTGTGGCACAACTAATAATGATTTTATTATGAGATGGGTGGGACCTACATATCCCTCCAATAAATTGGGTAAATATTTATATCTCATGATATAAACATGGATATAATGGTAAGTTAATCCAGTTCAGTGTTACAGGACTGAAACGAGGAGTGAACTCGATTCAAAAAGGGACATTGTCCACTAAGATGGTCTTGGCAGCAATGCCTTGGCTACTATGGAAATCATAACATGTGCTGAATAGTTTCCACAATTACATGATTTATTCCCATTATATTTTATCATGGTTGATGTTCCATTATGATATATATATGCCTTACGTACTCCCATGATTTATGTCATTGCTCAAGATTTTGTTGTTTAAATTTCATGTTCACGTTTTTGCTTTCAGATGATTATGGATTGTTTTATGTTCTATATGTTTGCCCTTACTGAGCATTTGGGCTCACACTTTCTATGTTTTATTTTCCCCAGGATATAAATAATGGTTTTTGGTAAGGAAACAAAAAGGGGAAGATCATTATGGGAGTTGTTGAAGATCTTTCAACATGATTAGAAGTTTATATTCCAAGTTTCCAAAGACACTAAACTATTATGATCCTTGTGTGTCTGTTTTTGTTATGTATTAAGTAATCCGTAAAAGTAATGTAATGTCCATATATTTCAAGATTCGGGACTCTACAGTTGGTATTAGCGTAATGGTTTATTCAACCTTTGGAAACTAGGATGCGAAAACGTTAGTGAGATCCCTAGAGATATTTCTAAGGTATTTCTAGGGATGTCCCTAAGGATAAGTATACGTATAGGATATAGTCCTAGAACTACAGTAATGATATTATAATTTAACCTAAGATGATAGATATTGATGGTACTCCCCCTTTACTATGTTTTTTTTCTAGCATGATTTTTGCCTCTCACACTATTCTTTTTGGGTTTTAGAAAATGGCTGGAAACAGGAAGATTCACGATAATGGAGGATATAACGGACAATGGAATGATATTCCTCATGAGAAACCAAATGAAATGGGATTTGGAAGTGCAAAAATTGTTATTATGCCTAATCATCAATCTCATAATATGATCGGTAATCTAAACATTGTTAAGTTTCTCGACACAAATAATAAGAGAAATAATGAGTTTCATGATGATCATGGAGGAATGAAAGTTCAATTTCCCTCATGTAAATCATGTGGGAAGAGGCATCGAGGAGATTGTTTCAAAGGAATTGTAAGATGATATGGGTGTGGAATAGAAGTACACAAAGCTAGTAAGTGCAAAAGAAAAGGTTCATTTAACACCATGGACAAGGATAATGTTATTGCTACAACATCAACAATGATTAGATGTTTTAAATGTTGAATGTATGGGCATTATGAAAACCTATTCCCTAATAGAAAATCTCATGAAGAAAATCCGCATGGTCATATGAGTAGTAGTTATGTGGATGATGATGAAGAGACTACATATGAAATATGAGATGAAAGAAATGATGAAGCTCAGTCAGTGGTTTAAGAAGTTAGTGTAATGATTGTATGTTTATAAAGAATAATGTATGTTACTATGGAATAAAGAATCACCTAAGAATTGTTACACTATTGTTTTTCTTAAATTATTTGAAATTATATGTTGAGTGGTACCGGTATCCATGGAAGGTTATTCACATATTTTTGGAAAGTAGATAATATGCGCATAATGAAGTGATAAGAAGATAATGAAATGTTTGATTATATTCATGCTCTCATGACTGATATAAGGACTATGTGATATTATGGTTTGAGTATATAGAATTTTTGGGATTTTGGTATGTGGAATGACTTACCTTTTGACAGTATTCATGTTTTCACTAAGGTTCTATGGTAATTTATGTTTCAAGAGAATATATGACTAAGGTATTCATGTGTTGGAATACAAAAAACAAGATATATCTTATGATATATGTGTGATAAATGCTTGTATTCACATTCCTGGTAGATAACCTTTCTAGTAATTGTTTTCTTTATACTATGAGCTTGGACCGGAGTATTTTAGATAAGCCTAAATATTGGAATGGATTATGTTGGACATAAGTTAGTATTGTTTAAGGATATAACTTTTTTCGATATTATTGATGGCATGTTATAGTAATGTAGTTTTAGAAAAAGAAAAACATGCAGGACATGCGACATCCCATCGCGTTGGACAAGGCTGTGGGAATTTAACCCACAACCGAAGTGCGACTGGCCTTTATCACCTACCACTGACCTAGAGGAAGTCCCTGGTTAGTAGAAACTAGTTTAATTTTATTAAGTGGTATGATATATGAAGTAAAAATTAATTTTTGTAATTGTATATCATTAACCTCACCATAAATGGACTTATGTATATTTGATTACATTTGTTAACCTTTTGTTTAGAATATATGGAATGACCCATCATTCTATCACATGATCTGTTAACACTTCACGAATAAAAAATTCAACTTCATTTCTTTAAGAGATGAAGTGGAAATTGTTCAAAGCATGAACAACATTAATATTGTACCAAAATCAAGAAAGTATTTCTTCTAATTCAATTTTTCAACTTTAGGGAAATGATATTGAAAACCAAATATTATGTACTAGTGCTCTTATATCCGATAAATCAGATGGTACCGTAGATCATCACAAATTTATGGCTTTGTGATTGTTGTCTTTTTCATAGACATGTCCTCTACCACTCGCCATCAGAACATGATGGTCAGATTTTTCTTCCATATCCATATTTTCAACTATGTTATCCTATATGGAAACCCAGTGATGAGTTACTTTGGGTAATCGTTATGTTTCATACTTTAGTTTTTAAAATTATGTTTTAATATTACTTTTTACAATGTGGGTTTCTATTAATAGTAATCAATTAATAACCCCGACGAAATTCGAGGGAGAAATTCATTTTGAGGGGGTAAAATGTAACAATCTGATATTTTATGATAAGTATTCTTTTTAATTGTTGTCATGTGTTTTATGCTACAAAAAGATTATCTTGTGCTATATGAAACACCATATTAGCTTGCAATATATGCAAAACTATTCTTAGATTGTGTTACACACAATTTCAAGTTCATTTTATAATAGTCATTCTACGAAACACTGAGTGTATATAAATATTAAATGTATAAATGAAATATGGTTGGATTATGTTATATGAAACAATGAAGGATTCTTTCATAACACACAACCATGACATGGCTTTCATTACACGCAATCGCGACATTCCTCGATAGCGTGTGTTGTGCACAATATCAGGTTTCACTAAACAATGATATATGGTTATAATATTATTAGGAACTAGCCTTTATGAATAGTATTAACTAAATTTTGAATGTTATAACTTTATTATTTCATCCTACACATTTTCTAGAACATGGTATGTGAACAAAATAAATTTTTCAGGTAAAATAAGTATTGTTCAAAAAATACAGTTTTGCCGCCTTTTAATGGTGCACCCACATTAAATCTAGTTTTTGATATGTTTATAAGTTCAATTTTACAAAATAAACTTCTTATTTTGAATCAGGTTATAAAAATTTACATTTGATAATGTTTTGATATTTTTCTGATAACTTTCATATTTTAATGAATAGTAAAAACACGCTATATTTTTATTAAAAAAAACATTTTTCATCGTAAAAATTTATATGGTCAAATTATAATATTGAATGGTTTAAAAGTATAAATAGAATATATTTTTACCATTTAATATAATTTATGTCATTAGAATTGATTTTACCTTGAATTCGTAGGTTAAATCAATTCAACCTTTTGCAATGTTTTAAACAATAACCCGTTTTCTTAATAACGGGATTAATTTTAAATTAATTTCTGCAACTTTTTTGCTTTGAATTTAGAAAAATGGATTCAATATTTCGATTCAGTGGGTCCAAATTAGGTTAATAAGCTACTCTTTATTTTTGGGCATCATGAATAATAACTACGGTAAATTTTATTTACCATAATAAAAGGCAAATCGGGTAATTAAGGGTAATTTTAATATTATAAAATATCCTTAACACTTGTATTAATATAATTGGATGTTTATATTTCGTCCTAAATCATATTTGGGTCGAAATGGAATCCATTAGAACCAACTTGGAGTTTATTAAGACCTTTAGTTTATTTTATTTAAAGGAAAGTGAAATATGTCTCACTCAAACTTTAATAATAAATGTATTTATAATATAATGTTATATAGAATATATATTCTGTTATAAATACTCATTTGGAAGATAAAATGTTTTTATTTATCATGGTAATTTATTTGTAATTTTTATGAGTTATTTAATTATCTTTTTAGTTTATACATTAATGATGCAGAAATTATTTATTTAGTAAAAAATAAATAATATTGTTTTTATTGAAATAGTAATACATATTGAAGGCTCTCAAACATGAAAAAACTTATTTATAGTGTATATATACAACATAATCATTCAATGACCGAATATAGGACCGTTTGGAGTCCTATAAAAGTGATTATGACACTTATATTATTTTATTTTATATGATGTCAATGATATCACCTTCATGATTTAATAAATATAACTTTTTAAAATTTGGTTGTTGTAGACGATAAATCTAAATAAATGAATTATTATGAATGATAAAAGATTTATATTCAGATTATTATTTTATTTTTATTTTTTATGCAACAAATAAGTATATTTAATAATTATACAAAAATGTTGTAGTAATTATTTTATTAAGAGAAATATCAAATAAATGGTTTTACGAATAGTAAAATAAAAATTATATGACCTATTTAATGTGATCAACAGATATTTAAGAATACTATGAAATGTTAGGAACCTATTAAATATTTTAGTTTGAATATATCCTTTGGGTGGATTTAATTTACATTCAAATAAATGAATTCTGTCAAAATTGACACTATAGTAATTTAATAAAAATAACATATTATTAAATTGTTAAAAAATAATAAAAAATCAAAAATTATAAATTGAAATTTACATAGTATAAAATGTAATATATTATATAATTATGGATAATTCATAGCATATAACTTATTATTTAGAACAATTTAAAATTCAGAATATAATTACCAGAAATAAAATTTAATAGATTAAATATGGATAAATCAAGTTGATAATGTTAAATGTAAATTCCCTACATGTCTAAATTTTATTGGTTGATGAGATTACAACCCTATATAATCTAATATTATAATATGAGTCATTTTTGGTGGTTTTTAAGTGTGGGTAGATTTATAATAAATTAATATGTTTAAGATTTCCAAAGGTGCCACTCTCCTCCCTTATAAAAGGGAACCTCCTCCCTCTCATATTTACACAACATTGAGCCATCAATCTCTGCCAACCTCTACCCATTTCCCTTCTCAACTTCCCTATAAACATACTATATGTATTGGTATTCTTCAAAGACCAGGTTTAGTACCGTACGAGGAGGTTTCAAAGAGGCGTGTCAAAGAAGAGGTAATATCAGTTACCGATTCTTTCAATTTTCATTCTTCTTCAACTTCTTCTTCATTAGTTGTTTCATTATATTGTAATAACATCAGAATAATTATTATACTGATATGTTATTATATATATGAAGAAACCCCATTTCACCTTCTATCCATCTTACGGAAAATGAAATCACTGCGCGTGCATACGTACGGAATACCGTCTCCACACCATGGTGTAATCTATTTTTCCACTAGCACCTTACTTGGATGGGTATAATGGTGTAAAGAATAAATACATATGATTATTATAACATCATAATGATTCTAAGATATTAGATAATTCACTCCAATTCAATTCAATAAATATGGGAATGATATCATCGCCCGTGCGTACGTACAGATTACAGTCTCCACGACGCGATGAGATTCATTTTCCATGTTAACAATTCAAGAATGATTATAAATAATATATAATAAGTAATCACTAAATATATGACATAATAATTCTACTATATTTATGTATATATATATATGTATGTCATATACTTAATTCCATTCAATTCAATAAGGAAACGAAAATAATGTTCATGCGTACGTACAACCTACCATCTCAATGAACAGTGTATTTCTTTACATTTATTGATCTATTATATATATGTATATTCAGAATATATATTATATATAAATCATTTTTTATATTCTGGAATTAAGAAATCATGATCTAAGTAATCATATGAATAATTACAAGTCAAAACACGGATGACAAATGAAACGATTTTACCCAAAACTCTCTTTAACATGGAATTTACAAAAGAACGGGTAATATAAAGTCATATGTGAACCATATATGATATCATAACAATGAATATGATTCAGTAATAAGTCAATGAAATTATTTAAATCATTATACAGGTGGTTCGGATACAAACGAAGCATATCGAACATAAGGTAAGGGATAACTTTTCCAATCTTGTTTTTATCTAATATTATTTATTTGTAAGTATTTACTGGGGTTATTGTTCTCATCCATATCCATGTTTCCTAAAAATGGTTTCATGTATGTTTATAGTCCTTTTTACCCATTTTTTACTTTTACTACATGGTATGTATGGAATCTTTCTTTTACGAGGTACATTTTGACTTTTCCATCAAAAGTATGAGAAGAAGGTTTTTTTAACTTATACGGCATGAACGGATTTTTTTACAGTATTATAAAGCCTTATTTTCAGGAATATTCCTACAAAATATTTCATGACTATTTTCAAAAAAATCATTTTCTTTTAAAATTGCATGACATTTTTTGAAAAGAAAATGATTTTTAAGAAGAAAAGATATTTTCCTCAAAAATTCATTTCAAGTGTTTTATCAAAACCATTTCTCATCTGAGATGACGTTATTTCATAGGTGTATGTTTCATGTATCATGTCTCAATTATTTACATGGTTTTACATTACTTATTATGAAATGATATTCATTTCATTTATATGGATTATGTGATGATGGGATGATGTTTATGAAACCCATTTTATTCGTTGGGTTATTATGAATGATGTATGTTTATTTTGTGGCACAAGTAATAATGAATTCATTATGAGATGGGTGAGGCCTGTATCTCCCTCAAATGAGTTGGGTAAATATTTATATCTCATGATATAGAAATGGATGTAATGTTATGTTAATCTATTTCAGTGTTACAGGACTGAAACGAGGAGTGAACTCGATTCAGAAAAGGACTTTTTCCACTAAGATGGTCTTGGCAGCAATTCCTTGGCTACTATGGAAATCATAACATGTTCTAAATAGTTTACAAAATTACATGCTTTATTCCCATTATATTTTATCTTGGTTTATGTTCCATTATGATATATTCCTTATGTTCTTCCACGATATATGTCTTTTCTCAAGATTTGGATGTTTAAATTTCATGTTCAAGTTTTTTGCTTTCAAATGATTATGGATTGTTTTATGTTCTCTATGTTTGCCCTTCCTGAGAATTTGTGCTCACCCTTTTTATGTTTTATTTTCCCCATGAAATAAATAATTGTTTTAGGTGAGGAAATAAAAAGGGGAAGATCATTATGGGAGTTGTTGTAAATCATTCAACATGATTAGAAGTTTATATTCCATGTTTCCAAAGACACTAAACTATTACGATCCTTGTGTGTCTATTTTTGTTATGTATTAACTATTCCGTAAAAGTAATGTAATGTCTATGTACGTCACATTTCGGGTCTCTACATATACACTATACAATTCAATATCATTTTTGAATTATGGGAATGATATCCTTACATGTGTGTACGTACGACTTAACATCTCCATGATGCGTTAAGATTCATTCTCCGTGTTAACCATTCAATAATGATTCTAAATTATATATACTAAATAATCAATAAATATGTGAAATAATAATTAAACTGGATTTATAAATATATATATATATATATATGTAATTTACTTACATCCATTCAATTTAATTTGTAAACGAAAATAGATTTCATGTGTACGTACGACCGACCGTCTTCTTGAATGGTGTATTCCATTTCAATTATTTATCTAGTATATATATATATTTATATTCTAAATATATATAATTTAAAAATCGTTTTTTAAATTCTAGAAGTATGTAAATCAAGATATATGTAATAATATGTTGAATAAAAATTCAAAACATGTACGATAAATAAAATTGCTGTTAGGCAAACTATTTCTTAAATGTGGAATTGGCAAATGAACGAGTAATATAATGTCGTAAGTCAATCATATTTGATATCATAATTATTATTATGGAACTATTACAAGTTAATAATATGTTAATACCCAATATATATAATTTTTAGACAAATACGTAAGAAATCAGACCTAAGGTAATGGTTAATTTTGCAATCACATTTTTATCTGAGATTGTTTATATATAAATATTTATTGGTGGTATATTTATCATCCAATTTCATGTTTAGTAAGAATATTATAATATAATGTTTACTATAATTCTATGTATGTTTAAAGACATTTTTACGCAGTTTTACATTTAATAATGATTTGTAAGGAATCTTTCTTATGTTTACCGTACAAGGTACTTTTGGACATTTCTGACAAAAGTACGATTAGAATTTTTTAAACACTTACAACGTGAAATGATTTTTATAGTTTCATGAAACCTTATTTCCATGATTATTAATCTATCATATTTAATTTTTATTTTCAAAAAAATATTTTTATTTTAAAAATTTTGCGACATTTTAATATAAGAAAATGTTTTTGATGAAGAAATAATATTTTCCTCATGAACTAAGTTCATATTTTTTATCAAAATTATTTACCATCATAGAAGATAGAATTAAATAGGGCAAGGTTTCTATCACTATTATTAATATAATATGGTTTCATTAATATTTGAATGATGTTTTATATGGATTATTTTATGATGACATGATAATTTTAATCACATTTTATTTAATTGGTAATGATATGATTAATTATTTTTATTTTGTGGCACGTGTAAAAATGATTTCATTATGAGATGGTTTGGACATATATATCCCTCAAATGAATTAGGTAAATATTTATACCAAATCAGATAAAGATGAATAGAATGAAAAGAATGTTTGGATAAAAAATAATAGTTGGAATGAAAAGTAGTCTCGGTTCAGTAATATAATTTGTCCAGTTTGATGGTCTTGTCAGTAATTCCCTGGCTACTATAGAAGTCATATTATATGATAATTAGTTTTCCAAAATAACAGGTTTTATGTCAATACTATTCTGTAATGGTTAATGTTCCTTTATGATCTATTCCATACATACTACCATGATTTTTTTCATGACTCATGATTTTTCTGTTTAATCATTACGTTCATGTTTTTACGTTAAAATGTTTATGGTTTGTTTTATGTTCACCATGTTTACCCTTATTGACATTTTGATCAAACCCTTTTAATTATTCATTTTCATAGGATATAAATAATTTTTTTCTAGTTTAGAAAGGGTAATATATTTATGGGAGAAGTTGATGATCATTCACCTTTTATGATGATTTTGTTCTGAGTTTCCAAAGACACATGTCATATACGGTCTTTGGGAATCTATTTGTTTAATGTATTAAGTATTCCAAAATAGAAATGAAATTATCAGGTTTTTCAAGATTGGGTCTCTAAAGTAGGAAGTAATTTTTTGGATTTTAATAGGAATAATAATGTTCAAATTAACCTGAGTGGGAATTTCCCTTACTGTTTTATTCTGTTCGGATTTAGATTTTCTTATCATAAATTGATGAAGGGAAACAAGTTTGTATGATAGTTTTGTGTGGATTTGGTTCCATAAAATTTTCAATGTATCTTAATGAATTTAACAGATTTTTTTCCTCATTTCCATTATATGTGGTGTCTTTAATGGTTCTGTAATTATTTTTTATGGTTTTCTAATGGATTTTACACATCTTAAGACAATCCCGTGTTTTATATGTTTATGAGATGTTTGTGGGAAACTATATTATTCCCTTATGGATGAGGATGGTAGTGCCTAAGTGGGAATGTGTTACTTTCTAGTTTTAGTGATATTTATTTCCTATTTATGTTATGATACATCTAAGTTTGTTTTTTCAATTTGTTTACAAAAGTATTCATCGATTTGAAGAGGGTCATATTGGAAAGGGGCTTGTGATGGGTGGTTTATCATAGGACGATATAATGATTTGGGATTGGCTATTAAATGGGTAGTAGGTTGAATTTTTGGTATTAGATAAGATGGTGTTGTTATGGGACTAGTTATTTTTATAACTTGTTATGGGTTTGAAAATTTAGTGTAGGGTAGGTGTTTGCTCCCTGAGGCTAACCATGTTGTTGGATGGGTAGTTCATTATTTTCCCAACAGAATCATGTTTGGTCATTGTACCTTTGGTTGAAAGTGTATTGGAATGGTGGATTCTCACATTTCTTATCATTGAACTTATTTATGGTTATCCTAAAAGAAAATACATATTGGAAGAAAGGGATGAGTAGTTTTTGGTCTTGTGGTCGTGTTTTTCAAACATTTTGAAAAAATTATAAAAATTATGGATTTCAGGGACCATACCAAGATTGACCTCCCCGACCATTCAAGTGATTTATACATGTTTTCACCTAAATCATTCCTCTTCATTAATGTTGTTAATTACACTAGATTTCGTTGGCTTCTCATTTGAAGGTGATCTTACCCATGTTTGGTTTCATTCATCCAGATAATCTAAATACTCATTAGCATCATTTGGGGATTTGTTTTTTAGGTTTCCATTACACATTTTATAAATGAATTTTTTGTTTCCATGACCCAAACCATAATAGTGAATTGAAACATAGTCTTGTATTGAAAATCCATTTTGAGTTACCATATTTAGTATATCTTGGATCATTTCTATTATTTCATAATATGAACCCCCTTCTTTTTTTAAAAAAGATTTATAAGATCATTCTAAATGATTTTTTTGTGATGGGGGTGTATTTTTTAATAGAATTGTCTTTTTAATTTTTCCCATGTGTGTTTTTTGTTAGTCTTATATATTTTAATCAATTATCTCTTCTTCCATCAACGATATAGGGAACGAGACTCATATTAGACGACACAAGTTGATGAGGTGGGAACATGGTTTCAACAATGTCGTTGAACTATTTATATGATTGTATGGAATTTATAACTACATCCAATTAAAGGATTGAAGGTGGTTTTTGAAATGAGTTTTGAGGACTTTGAGGGATTCTCCTTGGGTATCTTGTCTAATACAAGAGGGTTTATAGGTCCAAGAATGTGTGATGTAGTCATTCATGGTTTGATTGATGACATTACCAATGTTTGGGGCTACCTCATTTTAATTTACATTTTGTACCCTACTCTAGATTATATAATAGTATCATTTATGTCCTTATATTGACATGGCATAAATATTTGAATATGTAGTATTAGGGATATTTGTAAATAATGGAATGAGACTGTTAGGTGTGGATGAATCCCCAACAACTGGACAATCCACCCCAACTAGAATATTTGATTAGACAAGGGTATAGGTAGACATGTTCAAGGAAACGTTTAAACAAACAAAGTGGGAAATGATAAGTGAAATTGATGTGATAAAATAGAAATTCGGGAAAATAGAATGTGTTTCAAGATAAATAATTTTGGTCCCTGGAAATGGTTCTAATATTTGGTCTCATTAAAATTTACTCATGTTTTTTGGCTTTAAACAGACACTTGTAGAGTATCTTGGGTTGTCAATTCCCCATAGAACAATTAAAAAACTGACTGAGTTATACATTCTATGGATTTTTATTCGATATTATATATAAATAATTTGTTTTTTTTTAAATTAAGACTAATAAAAATGAGTTCATTAAAATTGAAATAATGGGTGTTCTTATGTTTTAAAATGGGATAGATATGAGTATCTCCATTTTATAATATTTATATTGGTTAAATTTGGGGTGGGTTCATTTAGTAATGTATAACTACCATCATCCCATACTGGTTTTATACATACACACCCTAATAAAAATCACTGACACTCATCAATTGTCCCTTTTATGAGAAATCCAATGTGAAGGATAATAGTAGAACATAATTTTGTGGCCTTAAAAATCAACAAGGACAGTTATGTTTTTGGTTCATTAAGAAAATTCTCAATTAAGAGAAGTGTTTGGGCATTTAAAGAGTGAGTAATAAAATCCAATCCCACCCCTTTCTGCTCCCTTATATCTTCCCATATGTGGGTTATCTATAAATTGATACTATGATCTCAATTGATGCAGGAAGTAGACTTTTGAGGAAGGAATTGAAGTAGTGAAAAACAATTAAATAAAGAACACACCATCTTTATTGGAAGCATATTACTCTACTCTTTGTGAATAAAATAAAAACATGATGAAACAATATCAATATTTTTTAAAAATAACAAATAATTATAAGCAGATTATATTTTTTTAAGAAGCTCAAGTGATTCGAGAAACACACAATTGAAAGAATAACAGTAGTGCCAAAATTTTCCAAAAAAACATTTCAATGAATCCCAAAACAAATTATCCCTAAATCCTCCAAAAAACTGCCTACAATTAGATTCATTGAAGTCTCAGGAAAAGACAACTATCGTGGATTCCATCATAATTAATGGTGGTTGTCCTAGGTGGGAGGAAAGTTAATAGAGAGGAGAGTTCCACACCCTTGATAAAATATGAGACAGCGTTCAACCTTCAAACAAAGTCACCAGAATGACCTTCTCGATGGTGGAATTTGGGTCTACCCTAGAAGAATATGATAAACCTCTTAATTTCCCCTTACAGCCAATAAAATTTTAGACCAAATTGATTTTGGGTTTTTGAGATATTTTTGAAAAAATGGGTTGTAATTATGCGCCACAGAATCTAAAAAATAATTAAATCCTCAAATTGGGCTATCTGGAAATTCCTTAAAAATTATAATTTGTTATAGAAACTATTTTATGAAATTTTCAACAAAATTTTATATATATGATGTTCAAATTGTAGATTTTTTGGACATGTATTTTTTCCTTTATAGTGAAATTTTTTAGATACCATTGAATTATAATTTCCAAGAATTTCTAGTGGTGAATGTCCAAAATGGTTGTCTTCCAATGTGTATATTTATGTTCTAAAAATGTATGAATTTTTACCAGTGGAATTAAAAACCTAAAAATGAAATATTAAAGGAATAATATGACAATTTGGTGTTTTATGCAGTTTTAAATGATATACCAAGTAAATGTGCAGTTCCAGATAGAACTACAATCACAATGTGGAATGATGTTAAAAATTTAAAATACACTAATAATATTATTTATGAATAATAACAGACATGAAAATTGAACATTATAATATTTATACTATCCTTTTTTATTGGTTAATCATCTATCATTAGTGAAATATTTAATCCAAAAGAAATATTCTAAGACATAAAGAAAAATGTTTAAATGAAAAAAATTCAATATTCAATAGAAAGGAATTTAATTCATCAAAACATAATGATGTGTCATCAATATAAATATTAAAAAGTCATATCATTTAAAACTTGAAAATAGTAATAAATAAAAAAAGATTACCAAATAAATTAAATTTTATAAAAGAAAAATATATATTTAAAATAAAGGACTCAATATATAAATACAATATACAAGTACCACACATCTTATATCACTTCCAAAACACTTTCCCCACTATTATTACCCTTAATAAATAAAATTAATTTTAATCATAACCTTCCAAAAATCATTGGATATGTATATCAACATTTGTTATTTTTTATTACATATATGATGTTAGTGTTAATATTCTTTTGTTAGTTATAACACATCCATGAATATTGTTCTTTCACATCGATTTGAACATGTAGATATTTAGTAATTCATTGTAACATATAAACCCCAATGTACATGAGATTTAAAATTAATAATAAAATAATTCATATGTTCTATTATGAAATTAATATCCATGATATATATTTACAGAGTGAAAAATTGTGTTCCTAAATAAAAACTAGGAAAAACATAAGTAAATATATACGTTGAATAATTAGATGAATGAAAAATTTTATAAATGGGTTAGTAACTCATTCACATAATAGTTTAAGGATAATCTTCAATTTTATATTCCGTAATAATGTATTATTTCTTATAATATAATCATTTTGATCATATTCTTATAACAAAAACATAGAGTTAATAACCCTTTTAGAATATTTGATGTTTAAAAAAACTACTTCATTATGGATACTCAAATGGAACAATATAAATTACCGATCCCTATAAAGACTAGTGGAATATATATAAATCTCTAAATTACAATAATTATAAATAAAATTAAATTCAATCATATATTATGATATGATATGTAATGAAAAATGTTAAAAGATGTATTTCAGGTAAGACTATAGGGAAAGGTAATCAATCAAAGATTCATTCATGATTTTCTATATATAAAGTGAAATACAATGAAGTTTATTCCAATTTTGAATAATATATAATAATGGAAACATGATAAATAGGTCATGTACAAACTCAACTACAATTATACATAATCTCAATGGGAAATATGATTATTCATGTCCCCTTTATGAAAATATAATTATAATTCTAATATATTATTTCTCTTATTTAGATGATGTAAACAAATGTGGGATCCTTATAGATATGTATTTAATAAAATAACTTTATAATTAATTTAATATCCTTTAGTCAAAAAAATTATTTGACAACATAATTGAAAAAGAAATGAATAAAATACATGACCATTCAAATAAGATGTCCCTACCTGGGAACAACTACAAGTGAAAATAGTTAAGAGACCATGGCTCATGATATCCAATCCATGGCCATCATACATGGTAAAAGTCTCCCAATTATCAAAATTCTCAACAAATTGCACCAATAACCATTCCATCATCTTCGTATTACATGAAACATGCAGGAAAATCACCTACAAGGGTGAGTATATAAAAACCCATTAGGACACCCCCAAAAAGTGTATAGGGAGTAATAGAATACATGATAGAAGTAGTCAGATTATCCATAAGAATGAGGTAAATAAAACCCAACAACATAAATATATAATTATATAGGAGACCCAGAAGAGAGTGATGGGAGATCATCGTCTCATATCCCAGCACTAGATGAAGAGTCTAGAAGAATGTCAAAAGTTCCACCATTGATGAATAATATCTCATATATCTTACCAAAGATGTCATGGGAATTTTCTTTACCATTCTATTTCTCCACATCCCTAGGGATCATATTCTCCAAAATATAGAGGGCCCGTTTTTTGGATAATATGGTTATTCAAATTACAAGATTTTGGACCCCACCCATGTAATGGAGTATCATCTCAAGAAATATGTAATGATTTTGTGGTACCTATTCCATTTTGAGATTGGGTAAATCCATCCCCAATGATAAAGGGAAGACTCCCATGTAGGGGAGTACCATCTCTATATCATGATTAATGATTATAGAGGACCCAATCCCATAGAATGGTAATAATATCTAGTGAAGAGAGTAACCACAATATACGGTGACAGGGGAGTACCACCTATTCCTTTATAAATAGTTTGAGGGGATTATTCCCTATTGTGATTGGGGAGTACCATTCCCATGGCTAAAAGATGCACAACCTATTATGATTTGGGACTAATACCACTAACTAGAATATCAAATATAGAGGACCACCTCTGCGGTGATATATGGGAGTATTTTCATTAGAGATATAGGACCCACACCATCGTATGATAGAGGAGCACCACCTCTATCTAAAAAATATTGTACGAAGGACCCATTATCTTGTTCGACATAAAAGTAATCTCTCTAAGGATAGATGACCTTGACACTAGTGTGACACGAGCATATCAAAAAATTAAATAATCTAGTTGATGATCCTATCTAATCATTATAATTGTAGAACATCTCCTAATGAAGCATCATTCCTAAAAAATCTCACATCATATCTCAAATACAACTAGGAAGGACACAACAATGTTCTATGTAAAAAACATAGGATATTATACCCATGGTACAAAATACATTTCCAAATTAAAGAGATAATAGAGGAACATGATTTTTTTTAAAAAGGGATACAGAGTGTGGAAGGGGATAAACATTTCATGTGATCCCACCTCATCTTCTTTTCATGTCTCCTATGTAAAAATCATAGTGGAAATATCCCCTTACACTGTGGGTACATGGATCATACAACATGTCCCAGACACCCATGGCCTTTCAATGTTCATGTGGCTTTTTGGATGTATTTCAGGCCAAATCGTGTATTTGGATATATACCTTTCCATGCCCATGTAATTGCACATTCCAATATACCTGGTTATGTTAGTGATTATATACATACCCATGTAATAGTTCATTCAATTTCTACATTGGGTTTCTAGAACTTGGTTACATGATGGGTTGGGGTGCCACAAAGCATGGGATACTTATCTCGACCCAAAAACCCTAGACATGATATCAATGTGACTAAATTGTGGGTTTTTATCCTAGGATAGACAATGTATTAGGATTTTTACAAAATGAAATATTTTCCATGAAGATAAAAAATCATACACTTATGTCACTAATTCCACATGATTTTCCACGAATATATCCAACAAGTGTGAATACATGGATTTTTTAGCCTAATAAGTCACAATTGGATGAATTCCAACCACCCGATGGCCTCCCTCTACTCTACCCAACATTTTCACGCTCTACCAATGGAATAGGTACCTCCACGGGGTGTATGTTCTATGTCCCCTTCACTTAAGATCCCGTATTACATCTCGATCCTCTAGAAAATCATTTATCAGAACAATTTGAACACATCAACTATGAAACATGGGGCTTAATTCAGCTTGGAGCCACTCAATATTGTCGAATAAGGTCCACATAGCCCAAAGATAGTGAATATTAAGAACAATTGGGGGAAAGGCACATTAACAAACAATTAACAATCATTGACCAATCATTCATGAACAATGATCATGGATTGGGTATATTTGGTGTTAAAACATGGAATAAGAGAGAATAAATTGAATAAAAATTTTAATTTAATAAAAATTTTCATGTAAATGATCATTTAATCAAACATCAAGGAATAATAGACAAAATGGGTGCAAATTTTTAATCATGTGTAGAAACTGAAGTTTATGACCCCTACCTATATTATGGATTGATCATTAGTGAATAAATTGATAACTAGTGATGGGGAAGATCCAGTACATTCACTATCTGTGAATCTTACATAACCTAGTCAACATTCCCCAGCTGATTCCCATTCACCATTGAAGAATGTTCTGAATCTCTTTTAAAATCACCGAGTGGTATGATGCTAACCCTAATAATGACTATAATAGTTTATAAATAGAAATAATTTTTGGGAATTGAATTACGTAAATTGAATTAATTAAATAATTAATCCCCTAGACATACCCACCAATGGCTACCTTATCATAACATCTGACATCGACCCACATTAGGTCTTGCCTAAGGTAAACCCCATGTTTGAGATACCACCATGATATCTTATTTCAAATCCAAGACGGCATTCATTACATAAACTAATATTAATAAAAAAACTACCCAAATGTTAAAAAAATATATATTTATTATTTTTATAAAATTAATTTTGGGCGTACTAGGTATCCTAATCTCTCATCATTTCATCTTCTGGATCTGAAAAGAGTTCATATCATATTTCAATTCCTTACACATAAAGAAATAGAGTCTCTATTTAATTAACTCCATCATATTTCTTCAATCCTGAATAGAATAACTAAAATAAAAAGGGTTGATACTAAGCCAGTATTCTACCGTCTCACCACTAGGATCTCTCTTACATGCTCTCATGACTCCACAAAAAACAAACCAAGGGATCAATCCATACTCATGGGATCCTCTTCTACTAATCCTTGATCACATTTAGCTAGTCCATAACAGTGGTTCCATCCTCATTTTCCATATCTCCCTTATGGATAATCTGGGTAGGATCATGAATGTATCTTCTTAGCTATAACAAATAGAAGATGTTGTGCTAAATGGAATGCATCATCACCAACCCCCTTTATGATCTAAGATGACGTCATAAACTTTTGGAATGCATTTCATTCATATATGAATCTATGAACTCCTCTTCATAGGGATACTCTAACGAAGAATTTGTTACCTTACTAAAAATTCATGGGACTATTACATCAATCAAAATATGATTATAATTAATATTGGGTATTCCACATCTGGTCCTAGATCACTTGGACCTTATCCATCATATCTTGCACCATCTCTATCCTAAAAAGGGATTCCTCACTAATCTCAATCCAACATTATGGTTTCCTGAAAGGTCTCCGGTATATGGAATTCAAAGATTACATGTTAATAGAAGAGAAATAACTATTACAATTGGAAACTCTATCATGTAAATATTATCTTCCCAACTCTTGATTATGTCTAATGTGAAACCGCCCAACATATCCTCCAACATATTGATAGTGTGCTCGGTTTAACCATTTATATGTTGGTGAAAATGTAACGACCCAGGTATTTATAAAATAATACTTATTGATATATATAAATATTTTTTATATTATATGAAAATTATGTTAAATATTTTAGATTGTATGGTAGCATACTCAACACACATAAATTGGCATCATTGAAATCTTATGTTGCACACAACATTGAGTTATACCTAAAATTAATATAATTTTGTTATTATTTTAAATGGTAGATAACACATACCAACTGTATTGATGGGAATGAACATAACATACTAAATTATTATTACACATGTTTTTTAAATGTATTTACATTTATCAAATAAAATTTAGAAGCCTAAAGTAATAATGAGTCTGATTTTAAGCATGAAATACACTAATATTCTTTAAAAGGCATATTTACCGCCTCTTGAGGGATAACCCTTTGTAAATCACATTTTTTTTCTATTTAATATGATCAATTTGACAAACTAAACATTTATATACAAAGGAGACATAAAAATTTACTTTGGTTAAATGTTTGGTATTTTTTTGATAACATTAATTTTTAAATTAGTAGTGAAAATTACTAAATTTTATGTCAAAACTGCCTTTTCATCTAATTTATTTATATGAATAGATTTTATTTTAATTTGTTTTAATTTTTTATTAGATTTTATATTGACAATTTATCAAAAAAAATTCATCAGATATAATTTCACATGTTAAATAAACATAAATAAATGTAATTCTTTTGAATGTTATTATTTCTTAAAATCATGATTTTTTAATAATGTAAATTATTTTTAAATTAATTTATGATACATCTATATTTTGAATTTGTTAAAATGGATTCCATATTTGGAAGGACGAGTTTCAGATTGTGTATATAGGTATCTTTTATTATTTTACATTATGAATTGTAACTATAGAAAATAATTTATTTACCATGGTTAATGGGTAAATCTGGTAAATAAATGTAAAAAATAATATTATAATAATATTAAATTTCCCTTACATGTGTCCTAATGATATTTTTTATGATTTATCCAACAATGGTCAATCATGGGTCTATTTTTGGACCTTGTGGAGCAACTTGTCTACGAAAATGACGTATAATTACTTTTAATTTAAAGTTATAGAAAATATAACTTCAACATATATCTTTTGGTAAAAAAGTTCTTTTATGGGGCTATAAAAGATATAAATTCATCTATAAAAATTCATTATTACAATAAAAATATTTCCTAAATTATGGTAATTTATTTTTAATTTTTACAAATTCAATAAATAAATTTAATTATGATGCAATGATAATGCAGTGAATACTTCCTTAATAATGGATTACAATAAATGATATTTTATTTGTTAAAACAAATGTAATTTCATTATTTTTATTTCATCCAATAAATTTATAAATTATTGTTACATTTAATATTTATATTAATTATGTTTTTTTGTTTGATCATGTTGTTATGGATTATTAAAAAAAATCATTATATGAATATTGTCAAAATTGACATAATTCATATTTTAAAATATAAAATATTTAATTAAATATAATAAGATTAAAAAAATTAATATTCTGAATAATAGTTATCATAAGTCTAAAATTTTATTATTGACTATTTAATTTGATATTTTCAGGTTTTTTTAACTATTTGATTCTCAAAGTGTTATAATCTTGATAAAATAGTAAGGGTAATAATGGGTTAAATAAAATAGATAATTATTCAAAAATATAAAAAACGTTTCAATTTAGTATTTTATGATTTTAGATATACTTATATTCATATTATCATAAAAATTGATGAATTTTGACTCAATTATACTTGAAAATAAATTATAATAAAATAATTATTCCAGGTACTCATCAACTGACACTCCCTCCACATATAAAAGGACACCACCTCTGTCCCCTACTCGCACCTCTTAGGCTTCTTGGGCTCATCCGAACTCTACCCAAAGAAGATTCCAACATCCTTTCCTTCCTCATAAAGCCTTACAATGGGAAAATGGAAATTAAATAATGCCTTCTAAATTAAATAAATTGGTTTTACTTGATTTGAGGTAATGTATTCTATCAAGATTCTTTCAATTATATTCATTATCCAACCCCCTAAAATATCATTATTCATTTATTTTATAAAAAACCACTATCATCAACATTCTAGGTTATTTTTATGAGAAATATTTGAACTACACCAAAACACACCACCATCTAATGGGTATAGAACACATTATTTCTATTGACGACGAACTACGGCCTCATGAAACAATGATTGTCCAATCTTCTCCAACCACCTCTTAGGGCGTCCATTATGATGGAAATGAAATTATATATGATATTTATTTTATCTTTTTAGGTTCTGTAATTATCATATATAAGATACCATTATTCTATTCATGTTGTATAAATACGATAATTTTATTTGAGGAAGTGCGGACATCTGCAAACTCAATATGATATGACTTAGTGACTCTATACATGGAATGTATCAAGTATAGAAGAAATAAAATAATTTAACATAAATAAAATCAATGTAACACCCCAAGCTTCTACGGTACGCTTCTCTTTGAATAATGTGATAGCGTGTGTTGTACACAACACCGAGTTCTAACAACCAATCAAACTAGCCGTTATGAATAGTAATATCTACTTTTTGAAATTATATATATTTTATATTTCAAAATGGACATCATTTTTGGATTCGGAATATCGAATTTATCCTAAGGTGAAATTTTAGTACTTTTCGGATAACTTTAATATTTTGAGGAATAGTGAAAATTACTAAATTTTAATTAAAAACTACTTTTTTAATCAAAATAATTAATAGTGATAAATTATGAATTTGATTGGTTTTAAAGTATATTTAGAATATAGTTTTACCATTTAATATAATTTTGGTCATTGGACATAATTTTACAATTAAACCGAACATAAACAAGTGTCAATCTTTTGATAGTTATTATCTCTTAAAAACACGCTTTTTGTTTTGACAGCATGAATTAATTTCAAATTAATTTCTTCCACTTCTTTGTTTTGAATTTAGAAAAATGGATTCCATATTTGGAATCAGGATGTCCAAATTTTGTAAATAGGTAACTTTTATTTTTATACATTTTGAATAATTACTGCGGTAAATATTTTATTTACCATGGTTAAGGGTAAATCCGGTAAATAAGGGTTAAAAAATAATATTATAATAATACTAAATTACCCTAAAACGTGTCCTAGCCATATTGGTTGACACATGTTCGACCATAGGCATCTTTGGGTCGATTTTGGGACCCCATGGTGCCACTTGTAGGTGATAGGGACACTTTTTTTTAATTAAGTTAAAATGAATACAAAAATGACACAAGCATATATCTTTTAGAAAAACAATTATTACATAAGGTTATATATGTTGGATTTTAGATTATAAATATTAATTAGAAAGATACAAAGATTTTCTACATAATGATATTTTATTTGTAATTTTTAGACATTAAATAATTTAATTTATTTATGACACAATGATGATGTAGTAATTACTATAATAGTGAAAAATTAACATAATTGATATTATAAATACCCAAATAAATATAATATAAAACTTTTAATGAATTAAAAGAATTTTATAGGATAATATGATATATTAGTATTTATTTAATTTAATTTTTTCGAAGTAATCAATCTGTTATGAGTTTCAAAAAAAATCAACTATTGAATAGTGTCAAAATTGACATTAAAGAGTTCTTAAAAAATTATTATATTATTAATTGATATTAAATTCCTAAAAATCTAAGGTTCGGCCAAGAGACTTATATCATGATAAGTTCAACATTAATGGATGACTTGGGGATCTCTTGGATGTATATAGTATGTTTATTAACCATATTATATAAAAATACAAAGAGACATTGTAAAAGTGAAACTGATTAACTTAGAGTTAATACTTAAAGATAAGGTTAATATAAGTACCCAAACCTATCTAAATTCTATTGGTTGAGTTTTTTTCGACCCAGACCTACCTTAACATCTAAATAATCAACTTTGGAGCCATTATAAATCGATTATGAATTTATTATAAATTAATATTTCTAGCTTTTCCAAAGGTGCCCCTCACCCCTCTTATAAAAGGGAACTCCTCCTTCTCATTTCTTCACACCTTCAAAGCCTTTTGGTTCAGCCAAAATCTTCCCAAATACTCTCCCAACTTCCCTCAATACAACCTAGATGCCTTATTTTGATCAGAAAGCCAACCTAAGGAGCCCTTGTGATCAAATCAAAAGGAAGAAACCGAAGAAGAGGTAATGATTTCACCACTCTTTTTCAAGTTCCTTTCTTCTTCCACTTCTTCTTCCTTTTTTGTTACCATTATAAAATAATAACCCCAGTATCATATATATACTTTGATGTTATTATAAATATGGTACAACCATATTCATTATTCTATCCACCCTTTGAATAACATGTCACCATACAAGCGTACGTACGGCATACCGTCTCCACGTTGTGGTGTAATTGTTATTCAATAATATATTATTTGGATGGGTATAATAATGATGTGTAAATCATGTAAATAATAAATATAACTTGTTATTGATTCTTTATATATGATATACCATCCATTTATACATTCTTTTAATATCAAAAGAATGATATTGTCGCTCGTGCGTACGTACGGACTACCGTCTCCACGAACGCGATGAGATTCATTCTCCATCGTATCCATTCATGTATAATTATCATTTGATGATTTAAAAAATGATGTTTAAGGACTTTATATCATTTTGGATATGAATAATATACAACATATCCTTTACAAACATGTCTTACGTAGCAAAACATATATAAGAAAACAAGTAATTTAACACCCGAAACAACGATAATACTAAGATATTATTATCAAATCAATATTAAAAGATCATATATGATATCATATTAATGTATATGATTATTGTATAATTTAATAACAATTATTTCACCATTATACAGGAGGTTAGCCTACCCGAACCAAGGAAAAGTACAAGGTAAGGGTTATTTCACAATCTCTTCATTATCTGAGGTTGTTTATATGTAATAATCTACTGGAATCTCTTTATCATCCACATCCATGTTTTCTTAAAAATGTTTTTCAAAACATTTTTATTATTTAAAATAATATGGGTTAAAGTCATTTATACCCTTTTTGACTTTTTATAAGAGGAATCTTTCTGTCGTTTTCAAAACAAAGTCTTTTTTAACCTTTTCGACAGAATTAAGGTAAGAATGTTTTTTTAACTTATACGGTGGGTGCGGTTATTTTACGCCGTTATAAAATATTCAAAGATTTCTTTACAAGTTTATAAGAATATTTTCAAATAAAATGTTTTATTTTATATGGCTCTTAAATTATTTCAAAAACAGAAAGAGATATTTCTCTAAAAAGAGTTTTGATTTCATCTATGTCAACATCCTTTGATGGATTTTACGCTTATTTGAAGTTGATTTATTATGATACAAAACTTCTATATTGTATTGAAGGTTTTGTGATATGTTTGACTGTGGATGTGCTATTTTTATACCATTCATGGTGAAATTATAGACACTTCGTATGCGAGTTTTAATACGAATAATTGTGTTATGTTTAAACCTTTTCATATGGGAATGAATTGGACTTAATATGTGACGGGTGTAGCCTGCAATAGCTCCTCGATGCATCGGTAGGTCTCATGAGACAAACTAGTGTCTTGGCACAAGGCCTTGGCAAAATCTTATTTGTAGTCTTGGCACGAGGCCTTGGATATGTGGTTATGATAGTCTGGCATTATGCATTCCAACATTATGAAAGTGGTTATTGATATTTCATGTGATTATTCGATTAGTAGAATATCCATGTGAACAAGTAAATGCCATTATTTCATTTTACTTTTTCCATACTATGTTGAAGTTCAAGTTTAAAAGGCTTTTGTTTTAGTAATGCCTTGCCTTAAATGTTTATGCTTATTTTGAATGTTCCGCTATATTGTTATCCTTACTGGGCATTTGAGGTCACCCCTTTTCTATGTTTTATTTTTTCCCAAGATGTAAAGAGGTAAGTTATGAATGACCTACAGGGATATTATGAGGGGATAATAGTGTGGATTGTGGAGACATTATGTTGTTGTTGTAGTTTTTCATTTTATGATGTAATGTAAAACTTATGAATATATCTAGTGTTTCCAAGGCTACTAAAGCAATCGGTCTTTCGAGATTTGATCTTTCTTGTGATCATGCCAATGTTATGTAATAATGCACTGACTCTGGGTAACTAGGGTCGGGGCGTTACAGTTGGTATCAAAGGATGTTTAGTACAAACCTTGGAAGCTAGATTTAGATAAACTCTGATTAGAGCACGTAGACCTAAGATGAACTTTGAGGATTAGTATAGAAGAACTTCCTAGAATTTTGGTATTGTATAGATTTTGTGAGTTTTCCGAGCCATACATCCCTGTTTGGATACGAGCAGGTAGAGGCGGCTCTGGCACAGATGTACCTAGGGGTAAAACCCGAAAACATCGCTTTGAGCTAGACTCGAACGGGAACTGGTACACGACAACGGGCCTTGCTGCACTCTTGGTTACGACACTCCTAGGGGATATGCTTAGGATAACTCTCATTTTCATTACAAATCATTATGAAGGGTTTATGAGTATATACTTCCTCAAAGAAAACATTTTTCTGATTATGGATTATATCCATAAATAGTTCATTTTATGTTAAGTGTTTTATAAGTATGGGATTATGTATTTTGATTCATAAACTGATATAGTTTATTCCATTGTTTAGAAATGGCGCCTAGTGGAAGAAATAGAAACTGTATCAATGTACGCACTCCATGTAGGGATTTCCCTCCTGCTCAAGATAATTATAGTGGAGTAGGTGATGCAACTAGTGCTGATCAGCTAATCACCATACTGGGACAACTTACTCAGGTTATGAATAATAACCATACCCGTATGGAGCACCCTGATCCACAGCATGGAGGATCAATGTTAGATCGATTCATGAGGCAACAACCACCAACGTTCAATGGGAGTACAAATCCCTTAGTAGCTGAGCAATGGATAAATTCCCTAGAGAAAATATTTCAGGCTTTGGGGAGCAATGAAAGGTAAAAAGTTATCATGGAAGTTTACCGCCTCACTGGAGATGTTGATCAATGGTGGTCATTGATTCAAAACATGAAGGAAGATGATGAAGTATCAAATATGGAATGGAGGGAGTTCAAAGTTCTGTTTTTAGAAAAATACTTTCCTCGCGACCATCGAGCAGATATGGAAAGGCAATTTCTGAGTCTGAGACAAAAGGAGGATGAGAATGTCACAATTTATGAGGCTAAATTTACACGGTTAGAAAGGTATTCTGGAGATTATATACGTAACCCAAGTAGTATGATTGATCGTTTCTTTGATGGGTTAAAACCATTTCTCCGTCGATCATTAGTCTCACAATCCTTTTCGTCGTACGAAGACATTGTCTCATGTGCTATCAAGACCGAAAAGGAATACTCTATGTCTTATGTCTTTAAAGCAAAGCAAGAGAAGAAGAGGCCTACTGATCAATATGGGAATGGAAATAAGGGGAAGAAGGGAATGGTTAAATATCCATCCTGTGGTAAATGTGGGAAGAAACACCCCGGTACTTGCTTGAAGGGAATGGGCGTCTGTTACAAATGTGGTGAAAAAGGCCCCCAAGCTCGTGATTGCAAAGGGAAGAAGGAAGCTACCAATGTTCAGTGCTACAATTGCAGGTGTATGGGGCATTATGCAAATGAATGTCCTAAGCGTCAGGAGAACATACCTCAGAAAAGGCCAAGGGATCAAGGCCAGGCTTATGCTATCACTACTACTGAGGTAGAAGTTCTTAAAGACGTGGTGGCAGGTAATTTAATGGTTTCCTCAAGTTTAGCAAATGCATTATTTGATTATGGATCATCTCATTGTTTCATATCTTCCCAGTTTGCTAAGAAAATTAGATATTTCCAATTTGATTTAATAAGGGAGTTTCCAATTAAAACTCCTAAGGGAAGTATCATTGCAACAATGTTTTGTGAATCAGTCCCCATTAGAGCACATAAATGTTCTTTATCTGCTGAACTCATCGTCATACCTATGATTGAGTTTGATATAATCCTCGGTATGGACTGGATTTCGAACTATGATGCGAAGATTTATTGTAAGAAGAAAGAGGTTACGATTCTTGATGATAATGATAAGGAACACCATATCTTTTGAGCAGAATCGTCACCACCTAATTCTTATTTAGATCCACCCCCAGTAGCTCATCATAATTCATTTATTGGGGAGGAAAAGAATGAAATAACTGTCGGTGAGGAAAGGAATGTTCAAATAGTGGATGTACCTATTGTGAAAGAATTTGTAGATGTATTTCCAGAAGATTTACCTGGACATCCTCCAGAACGAGAAGTTGAGTTTTCCATTGATTTGATTCCTGGATAAAGGCATCTATCGAAGACCCCTTATATAATGGCCACTATAGAGTTAGTTGAACTAAAGAAACAACTAGAGGAATTGTGTAATAAAGGATTTATTCACCCTAGTGTTTCTCCATGGGGAGCCCCTGTTCTTTTTGTTAAAAAGAAAGATGGATCTATGAGGTTATATATCGACTACTGGGAGATCAATGCTATAACGATAAAGAACAAGTATCCCCTACCTCGCATTGATGATTTATTTGACCAACTGCATGGATCTCAATACTTTTCAAAGATTGACCTTCGATCTGGATACCATCAGTTTTGTGTGAAGAAGGAAGACATTCTGAAGATAGCATTTCGAACCAGGTACGGGCATTACGAGTTTACTGTAATTCCATTTGGATTGACGAATGCACCCTCTGTATTCATGGATCTGATGAATAGAGTTTTCAAGGAGTATCTCAATGAATTTGTGGTGGTATTTATTTATGATATCTTAGTATACTCTAAAATCTACGAAGATCATGGAAATCACTTGCGCATTATCTTGAAGACTCTGAGGAGGCATGAATTATATGGGCAGTTTAGCAAATGTGAATTCTGGCTTCATGAGATTTCTTTTATTGGCCATATTGTCTCTAAAGATGGAATCTCTGTTGATCCTTCTAAGACCAAGGCAATCCAAGAATGGACAGCACCTACGAGTATAACTGAGGTACGTAGTTTTATTGGTTTGGCAGGTTATTATCAACGTTTCGTCCAGAATTTTGCCCGATTGGCTAACCCATTAACGAAGCTCACACATAAAGGGGTTAAATTTGTTTGGACAAAAGAGTGTGAAGAATGTTTCGAAAAACTGAAGAGAAGATTAGTCAATGCTCCTATATTGACTATACCATCAGGGAATGATGGGTTTGTTATTTATAGTGATGCATCAAAGAAAGGACTTGGTTGTGTCCTTATGCAGAATGATAGAGTTATTGCCTATGCATCACGACAGTTGAAAATTCATGAACAAAACTATCCTACACATGATCTCATGTTAGTAGCTGTGATCTTTGCATTGAATATATGGAGGCACTACCTCTATGGTGAAAAATCTGATATTTATACTGATCATAAGAGTTTGAAGTATATTTTCTCACAAAAACAACTCAACATGAGGAAAAGGAGATGGATTGAATTACTCAAGGATTATGATTGAACGATAAACTACCACTCGGGGAAAGCAAACAAGGTGGAAGATTCTTTGAGTAGAAATGATCATGGAGTTTTGAACAATATGATAATTGAAAGGGAACCAATTTTCCTGGATCTAGTGAAGATGGACATGGGAATAACCAGGGAAGGTGAAACATCAATGCTTTTTCAAATGGTTTCCAAACCATCTTTACTAGAAAGGATTAAGAGTTCTCAGACCGATGATGAATAATTTCAAAAGAAGTTTAAAGTTATGAATGATGGGAGATTGAGAGACTTTGTGTATGAAGATGGAATTTTGAAATTAGGGAAGAGACTTTGTGTTCCTGATATACCTGATCTAAAAAGGGAATTGTTGGATGATGCTCATAGTTCCAATTTCTCTATAGACCCTGGGAGCACCAAAATGTATAGAGATTTGAAGGAACATTTTTGGTGGGACAACATGAAGCGGGAGATTGCTGATTTTGTGTCAAGATGTATGGTTTTTCAACAAGTGAAAGCTGGGAGGCAACAGCCTGGAGGAGTCATGCAACCTCTTCCCATACCGGAGTGGAAATGGGACAATATTACGATGGACTATGTCATGGGGCTACCAAAGACTCCTAGAAGGAACGATGCAATATGGGTTATTGTTGATCGTCTTACCAATTCAGCACATTTTCTTGCTATAAGAGAAGATGTACCCCTAGAACGTCTATCAAGACTATATATTAATGATGTTGTTAGACTTCATGGAGTACCCCTATTGATTGTTTCTGATCGTGATCCCCGTTTTACTTCAAGATTTTGGAAAAGTTTTCAGAAATCCCGGGATACTGAACTTCATTTGATCACTACTTTCCACCCTCAGACAGACGGACAATCAGAATGGACCATTCAGACCTTAGAAGACATGTTGAGATCTTGCTCACTTGACTTTAAGGGTATGTGGGATCAATACTTACCTCTCATAGAATTTTCCTATAACAATAGCTTCCATTCGAGTATTCAGATGGCACCATATGAAGCGTTATATGGAAAGAGATGTCGTACACCAACCTGTTGGGATGACGTTGGTGAAAGAAAACTTGTAGGCCCAGAACTAGTGGAGGAAACAATGGAAAAGGTGAAGGTAATCCAAAATCACATCAAAGGAGCTCAATGTAGGCAGAAGAGATATGCCGATAATCGAAGGAAGGATTTGGAATTTCCAGTCGGTGACCATGTTTTCCTGAAGGTATCACCATGGAAGGGAGTCATACGTTTGCTTATGAAAGGTAAATTGAGTCCCAGGTACATCAGATCTTTCAAAATTCTAGAACGAATTGGGGTTGTGGCTTACCGATTGGCAATGCCGCCAAGTCTCTCCCAAGTTCACGATGTGTTCCACGTATCTCTGTTGAGAAAATAAATGTCTGACCCAACGCATGTACTCACCTATGAGGAATTAGAACTGGAACCCGATCTTTCCTATTGTGAAGAGCCCGTCAGGATTCTTGATACGAGAGAACAAGTACTGAGAAATCGGACTACGCGTCTGGTAAAAGTTTTTTGGAGAAGCCATAAGATGGAAGAGGCATCGTGGGAACCCGAGGAACTTATGATGAAGAACCACCCGAGTATTTTCATTCGGTAGTATTCTAGAAATTTCGAGGATGAAATTATTTGAAGGAGGGGAGAATTTAACACCCCAAGCTTCTACGGTACACTTCTCTTTGAATAATGTGATAGCGTGTGTTGTACGCAACACCGAGTTCTAACAACCAATCAAACTAGCCGTTATGAATAGTAATACCTACTTTTTGAAATTATATATATTATATATTTCAAAATGGACTTCATTTTTGGATTCAGAATATCGAATTTATCCAAAGGTGAAATTTTAGTACTTTTCGGATAACTTTAATATTTTGATGAATAGTGAAAATTACTAAATTTTAATTAAAAACAACTTTTTTAATAAAAATAATTAATAGTGGTAAATTATGAATTTGAGTGGTTTTAAAGTATATTTAGAATATATTTTTACCATTTAATATAATTTTGGTCATTGGACATAATTTTACAATTAAACCGAACATAAACAAGTGTCAATCTTTTGATAGTTATTATCTCTTAAAAACACGCTTTTTGTTTTGACATCGGGAATTAATTTTAAATTAATTTCTGCCACTTCTGTGTTTTGAATTTAGAAAAATGGATTCCATATTTGGAATCCGGATGTCCTAATTGTGTAAATAGATAACTTTTATTTTTATACATTTTGAATAATTACTGCGGTAAATATTTTATTTACCATGGTTAAGGGTAAATCCTGTAAATAAGGGTTAAAAATTAATATAATAATAATACTAAATAACCCTAAAATGTGTCCTAGCCTTATTGGTTGATACATGTTTGTCCATAGGCATCTTTGGGTCGATTTTGGGACCCCACGGTGCCACTTGTAGGTGATAGAACCACTTTTTTTTCATTAAGTTAAAATGAATACAAAAATGACACAAGCATATATCTTTTATAAAAACAATTATTACCTAAGGTTATATATGTTGGATTTTAGATTATAAATATTCATTAGAAATCTAAAACAATTTCCTACATAATGATATTTTAATTATAATTTTTAGATATTAAATAATTTAATTTATTTATGACACAATGATGATGTAGTAATTACTATAATAGTGAAAAATTAAAATAATTGATATTATAAATACCCAAATAAATATAATATGAAACTTTTAATGAATTAAACTAATTTTCTAGGATAATATGATATATTATTATTGATTTAATTGACTTTTTTAGAAGTAATCAATCTGTTATGAGTTTCAAAAAAATCAACTATTGAATAGTGTCAAAATTGACATAAAAGAGTTCTTAAAACAAATATTATATTATTAATTGATATTAAATTCTTAAAAATCTAAGGTTCGTCAAACAGACTTATATCATGATAGTTTCATCATTAATGGACGACTTGGGGGTCTCTTGGATGTATATAGTATGTTTATTAACCATATTATATAAAAATACAAGGAGACATTGTAAAAGTGAAACTAATTAACGTAGAGATAATACTTAAAGATAAGGTTAATATAAGTACCCAAACCTGTCTAAATTCTATTGGTTGATTTTTTTTCGACCCATACCTACCGTAAAATCTAAATAATCAACTTCAGAGCCATTAGAAACCGAATATGAATTTATTATAAATTAATATTTCTATATTTTCCAAAGGTGCCCCTCACCCCTCTTATAAAAGGGAACTCCTCCTTCTCATTTATTCACACATTCAAGGCCTTTTGGTTCGGCCAAACTCTGCCCAAATACTCTCCCAACTTCCCTCAATAAAATCTAGAGGCCTTAGTTTGATCAGAAAGCCAACCTAAGGAGCCCTTTTGATCAAAGCAAAAGGAAGAAACCGAAGAAGAGGTAATGATTTCACCACCCTTTTTCAGGTTCTTTTCTTCTTCCACTTCTTCTTCCATTGTTGTTAGCATTATAAACTAATAACTCAAGTATCATATATATACTGTTATGTTATTATAAATATGGTACAACCATATTCAGTATTCTATCCACCCTTTGAATAACATGTCACCATACGTGCGTACGTACGGCTTACCGTCTCCACGTCGTGGTGTAATTGTTATTCAATAATATATTATTTGGATGGGTATAATAATGATGTGTAAATCATGTAAATAATAAATATAACATGTTAATGATTCTGTATATATGATATACCATCCATTTATATATTCTTTTAATATCAAAATAATGATATTGTCGCTCGTGCGTACGTACGGACTACCGTCTCCACGAACGCGATGAGATTCATTCTCCATCATATCCATTCAAATATAATTATCATTTGATGATTTAAAAAATGATGTTTGAGGACTTTATATCATTATGGATATGAATAATATACAACCTATCCTTTACAAACATGTATTACGTATCAAAACATATAAAAGAAAACAAGTAAGTTAACACCCGAAACAACGATAATACTAAGATATTATTATCAAATCAATATTAAAAGATCATATATGATATCATATTAATGTATATGATTATTGTATAATTTAATATCAATTATTTCACCATTATACAGGAGGGTAGCCTACCCCAACCAAGGAAAAGTACAAGGTAAGGGTTATTTCACAATCTCTTCATTATCCGAGGTTGTTTATATGTAATAATCTACTGGGATCTCTTTATCATCCACATCCATGTTTTCTTAAAAATGTATTTCAAAACATTTTTATTATTTAAAATAATATGGGTTAAAGTCATTTATACCCTTGTTTGACTTTTTATAAGAGGAATCCTTCTGTCGTTTTCAAAACAAGGTCCTTTTTAACCTTTTCGACAGAATTAAGGTATGAATGTTTTTTTTAACTTTTACAGCGGGTGCGGTTATTTTATGCCGTTATAAAATCTTAAAAGCATTCCTTACAATCTTATAAGAATATTTTCAAAGAAAATGTTTTATTTTATATGGCTCTTAAATGATTTCAAAAATAGAAAGATATATTTCTCTAAAAATAGTTTTGATTTCATCTATGTCAACATCCTTTGATGGATTTTACGCTTATTTGAAGTTGATTTATTATGATACAAAAATTCAATATTGTATTGAAGGTTCTGTGATATGTTTGACTGTGGATGTGCTATTTTTATACCATTCATATTTTATGGTGAAATTACTGACATTTCGTATGGTAGTTTTAATACGAATGTTTATGTTATGTTTAAACCTTTTCATATGGGAATGCATTGGACTTAATATGTGACGGGTTGAGCCCGCTATAGCTCCTTGATGCATCGGTAGGTCTCGTGAGACAAACTAGTGTCTTGGCACAATTGCTTGGAAAAATCTTATTTGTAGTCTTGGCACGAGGCCTTGGCTATGTGGTTATGATAGTCTTGCATTATGCATTCCAACATTATGAAAGTGGTTATTGATATTTCATGTGATTATTTGATTAGTAGAATATCCATGTGAACAAGTAAATGGAATTATTTCATTTTACTTTTTCCATACTATGTTGAAGTTCAAGTTTAAAAGGCTTTTGTTTTTTTAATGCATTGCCTTAAATTTTTATGCTTATTTTGAATGTTCTGCTATATTTTTATCCTTACTGGGCATTTGAGCTCACCCCTTTTCAATGTTTTATTTTTCCCCGGGATGTGAAGAAGTAAGTTATGAATGACCTGCAAGGATATTATGAGGGGATAATAGTGTGTATTGTGGAGACATTATCTTGTTGTATTAGTTTTTTATTTTATGATGTAATGTAAAACTTATGAATATATCTAGTGTTTCCAAGGCTACTAAACCAATCGGTCTTTCGAGATTTGATCTTTCTTGTGATCATGCCAATGTTATGTAATAATGAACCGACTCTGGGTAACTAGGGTCAGGGCGTTACAATCAATATTATTCCGGAGTTATAATATACCTATGTATCATTTAGGTTTTTTCATTTAAATAATAGAAATAAATTAAAGTAGTGTTCATGTGTATATACAGATTACCGTCTCCATGAATGATGCATTTCATTTCAAATATCCAAATGCTATGGATTATTTTAACTACATATTTTCTGGATATATATGATATATATGATATCTAAATCATTAGTATCATTCTATATATAATGTGCTTTCGACCCCATGGACAATTTTTAATTATAACATGTTTATTTTTGACTCACGTTTAGAAAATCGACAAAATTTACAATATTAACTCAAATAACTATCATATTGTTATATCAAGGTAATAAGTGATACAAAATGATTAATAAACATGAAAAATGTTCTAAAGCAAGTATATAATAACTTATATTTATTATTCACTAAATTAATAAACGAATGAGTCATGCCGGACATGAGGTAAGGGACTTCGGCTCAATCCCCTTTCATTTAGGCATGTTTTGATAATATACACCTTCTTATTTTACACCATGTATAATAAAACCCTTTTAATTTTAGGTTCATTCAAATGGAATATTTTTCTACTTATAGATTTAACAAATGGTAACAAGAAATTTTTTAACGTATGTGGTGGCAACTATCTTTTTGCTGCCATGAGAATTATTTTATATTTGGCTTCCGTAACATGTCGTGATTATTTTCAATAGAAAATAAATACCATATACCCATTTAATATATTTTTGTATTGAATGTGAAATTTAAATTGGATTTACTATTTCAATATCGTGAAATATGTTTCTTGTAATTGAAAATGAATTTTAATTATTGAAATGTTGATAAAAGAAATCATTTATGTTTAATGATTATATAGCGGTACTTGGACATTTTATGGGTGGTTATGTGATAAAACAAATTATCGGGGGATCACTGGTAAACCAAGTATGGGTGGTTATGTTATAACCATCAATTCATTGGTAAAGAAAGTAGGATTTATGGCTATTCCATTTGCGAGAATTAGTGTTAGAAGTCGACCGTATGGTTATTCCATTTAAGTATGATTACGTTCCATGTTAACCATTTAAGTTCTATATGTTTCATTCTTTGGGTTTTATGGTAATCTTTTGGTTACAAAAGAAAGGTAATAAATGACATTATATTTAGGGAAATGTTGTTTCTACTTATTTAATGTCAAAATTATTACTTTATGATTAATTATTTAGAGTTTAAATTTTTCTTTAAAAACAAATACTTTTCCATGTTTATGTATCCCGTGATGAGATTTTTATTCTCATCCCATGTTTTGAATTTTTTTCACAGGTTATAAAGATGAATAAATTCAAGGATGCAATCATGTAAATATCATGTTGTTGGAATCAAGTAACTAAACATGTCTCTTTTTAAATAGTTTTTGTTTTATGGAGAAAATTGATAGTGAGTAGAATTGTATACTTGTCATATTCATGTAATAATTTATATGTTATGACATAATTTTATAAGGCTATAAACCTAAAAATATCTTCAATGTGAATTATTAACATAATTCAAGATTATGCATTGTTTATGGCTGAGGCCATATATATAATATGTACTCATCATCAACAATGTCATGAATTCAACTAGTATGCCTCTCTATAGTTTTGATGTGAAAAATGCGTCATGGTCTGAGACAATAATCAGGGGAACACAAATGGAATTGAATGATATCCTACATGTGAGACCACTAGAAAATCTTTGAAAAATTGCACTCCCTATTATAATTAATGGGTGTTGACGTGGTATGTAAAGAAACAATCTCCCAGAAGGCATCGCGACCTAACATTATTTATATAATCCCTATCATAAATTACCTTGATATATTGTACCATTTCCATTAATGGATATCAAGGGGATACAACAAACATGTTTGGATTTATGCCTCACCCATCACCTGCTGACATTTGAGAAACTGAGAGACAAACATGACCATAATCCACCTAATTTAATCCCACCAAACATACTTCTAGATGTCTCTATAAATTATCCCATCATTAGGATGTATTGGAAAAGGAGGAGTGTGAAAATTCCTCATTACCTCTGACAAAAAGATTGTATCCCGTATCCATACCTATATCCAGATGATGTTAATTCCTATTAATAGAATCCATATAGTGTATCTTTAATAGATATATGGTCATGTAGGACCTCTTAGATGATGTCTTCTAACTAGTCCTCCCTTACAAAATATAGAAGTTGAGGTGATAACACAATTTAATAAAGAAAAACTACTCCCTGCTCCTCGTTCAGGGACATCATCAAATAAACCAAATACTAAGACACCTCCTCTACCATGAAAAATAAATACTCCCATCTATATGAATCTTCAACCACATTTCCCTTTAATAGAGTATATAATATCTAAATGTCATAGTCATATGGGAACACCAACTAGTTCCATTGTCTGTGGTTTAAATATCTCTATGTGAATACATACATTATACATTTATTGTTTGAGTAAAAAATAATGATATCTTTAAGAAGACAGTTTTAATACATCCTCAAAGAGAATAATACCACATTTGAATCTAGTTTGTGAGTTTTGTAGTTCTACTCATGTGGTCCTTTCATCCTCATCACATACGTGCCCATTTCCTACCTCTAAATAAAGACACATCCATGACCATCTTAATATGAATTAGAAAACACAACATAATACATGTCTTCCTTTAGTAGTCTATGTATAGGATCACTCATTATCCTCAGCCGCACCTCCTCAATGGATCTATAAAAAAAATTATTCTGGGTATGTAATTTCTCTTTCTTAATAAAGGAATAAAAGGGGGTTGAAATCCTATAAATATATTCCATGATCCTCCTGTAGTACCATTACAAGCCATGAAAACTCCACACCATGGACATGATCTTAAGTGGATCCCAAGAAAGCACAAAATCAGTCATTGCTGAGTTTGAGACTAATCCAGGGCCATAAAATACATTCCTTGGAAAATAAACCTCATGGATCTAGAATTTGAAAAATGAGAGTTTAACTTAGACCGTGTTATTCAAATGATATTCTATTATCATCCTCATGTTAATTTCATACTCCTACTCTTATGCAGAGTTTTTTAGTATTTCATAAATGAAGAAAACAAAAAAGCATTCCATTTATGGCCGGAAGATCCTCTTCATTATATTCATCAACACAACGGTGGAATTCAACAAACCAAAATGTTCACTTGGAAATTTTAGTGTTCGTAGAAAAATGAGAATGAATGGTTTAAAATATCTTCTTCATGGACCCTCAACTGATAGTATTCAGACCATAGACCAATCTTCAAGAAACATATCATGTGTCACAACTAATAAAATATACCTTCAATCTATGAAATGGTTTACATGGTTTTTATCATTTCCTAGATCGGGAGATAATATTCTGTGTAATGTCATTATATCCCATCCACCTTTTTCAAAACCAAATTTTGTGCTTCCTAGGTAGATACACTGATTTTGATTAATACCTTATCTTAGAGGTCCTCTAATAACACCCTCATCTCGCAAATATTTTATGATCCATTCGATATTCCTCTAATGATATTAGAGTGGTCACATAGTGAATGACAAAGAATAAAACAATCTCAAACATCAATGTTATTATAGGAATTCCCATGGAGAAGGCTTCCATATAATCATCCATGACTAATGGAACCCAGATATCAAATTCTCCCAGTACACCTAGGGATAAACTCCAAACCTAATGGGTGATGGGTTGTAGATTCCTTTTTTCAAAATCCATATGCTCCACTATGATATCTCTATCACCAAAAAAGGAGAATCAATGCCCATATATTTCAAGGAAACTGGCTTGACTACTATGGTTGTTAATCTAGGATTTTCCCATGAAAAAAAAAATTCTATACCTACATAACATCATAAGGCCTTCTTGTTATGACTAATAGACGTGAATAGAAACTCTCTAAACAAAAATATAGCTCAAAATATTGAAATGGAAGTGGTAACGAATAAGTATTCCCTATTGAATCCTCAATCCAATTATTAAGGGTAATGTAAAAATTGGGGGACCATTTTATTTCTCTATGAGTAAGGTAATTACGGAATGAATTACACCTGTGTCTACTAGTATATAATAAATTTTATAATAAACATATAATTTACCACTAATCAACCTGTGAGTGGTCATTTCATAACCCTCTAAAGGATATAGTTTCCCATGGACCTGACCTCAAACTCCATAATGATAACAAGGTCCTCATGGTAGTACGGGTGGAAGTAGCTCATAACATTTTCCATGACTAGTAGATCCTTCTTAGAGATCCCCACCGACTCCTCCACCAGATCAAACTCCAAGGGGTTACACTGGCTGTATGTCCACATCATTAAAACATTATGTAATCGTAAGTTAAATGAAGAATTCACCTTGATCATTATTTCAGGTTTAGTGTTCTAGAGAATTAGGCCATAACTGTAACATTACACCCCAAATATTACCAAGTAGTCACTTTCAATCTATCTAATTATTTTTCAAAAAAAAACTCCATAAATAAACAGTAATTATTTTCTTGGTGTAAATCTTCTTAAATTCTTCCTTTCTATTTACCAAACATATACCCTATGAAAAACATGGAAAAAACATGGCATGAGTATAAAAATCTCAGTACAGGTTATAAAATATGGTAACAATACATTAGTCATTTAATACCTACAAATCATTGAAACTATTCATTTCACTCATAAAACATAATCTCTTTAACAAACCACAGGAAGTCATATGATTTATGAATAACACATAGAAATCATAAATAATAAAGGTAAAATGTGGAATCAATAAAATACTTACATTGTAGCTCTCATAGCTACATGGATAGTTACGTTTTATATATCGATCACTGTATATTCCCTAAATATCATAGGAGAAACATTAATGTTTACCTTTATCTTGTTACCTGATGCATTGGAGACCTATCACGGGCTCACCCTTCCTAAATTTATCACATAACCACCTGTATTAATAGAAAATTCTCATGAACCATAATATAATCACAACACAAAATACAAGCATAAAATAATGAATAACTTTCCACATTGCAACCACAATTTATCATTTCAATATATTTAAAAAAACAGTTCCTTCCAAATACCAATATCAATACTAAAATACATAAAAAGTGTATATGGTATTTATTATCCTTTTAAAAAATATCTACAACATGTTAAGGAATCCAAATATAAAATAATTCTTGCGGTGGTGGAATGGTTATTGTCACCACATACATTAAAAAGAAACCTTCCTTTTATTGTTTAGTGAAATTCATCACAGAAGAATATTCCTTTTAAAACCCATTTAATGTATTTTATAATGATGTATTTGTATCTATGTTTCCTATACCAACATTAAATATTTTAGGAATTATCATCATAAAACATTAATGACCATATAGATAGGTATTTAATTTTTCAAAAAATTGGACATTAATGAAAAATATTTATAAAATAAAAAATTTAAAACATTTAAAACAATTTATTAGTTAAAGAGTCCCTTACCACATGGGAAAAATACTTGAATAAAAATAATTAAAGAACAACATTAAAATAATATTATAATATCAGGAAAATATGGATATTCATGATATAATATTTCAAATGGTAGTATATACACCTTATAGGATAATAATGTTCCATAATATTATGATATGCCTAAATTAATGTGGATGAGATGTAGTGCCTTATGGAAATTTGAATGCCTAACGACGTCACATTAAAATGCAAAAAATATGTTGATAGGTGAGAAAAGGGTATCTCATCAGGTGGACATAAAATGTAAATCAATAAAGATATATATTAACATATCCAAATATTATATATGTAAATTAAAATACAAAACAATGTATATGTCTATGACTAAAAGTGGAGGGTGAAAGGTTCCCTCGCATTGAATCTGACTCGTCACATATGTTCCATATTCTTCCTGAATCATAAACCTAATTTAATTTATACATGATTCAAAACATTAATAAAGTTTATTCTTCAACATATATCACTCATTTCATTTCTATAACAATCTTATAATTATTCATAATCACATCAGTCATTTTGTCCGTTATTGGTACTTGAGTCAAAAATTAACTTGTTATAATAAAAAATCATCCATGTTATTAAAATGAAATTATCTCTAGAATAGTATAGTTGATTTAAATATAATATATATCATTTATATATATATATTTATATTCAGTATATATTTATTTATAATAGTCTATAACATTTGGGTATACGAAATGAAATGCAGCATTCAGGGAGATAGTAAGTCATACATATGCATGAACACTAATTTCATTTATTTTTCACTTCTAAAAGAATGGAAAATAAATTATACATAGGTATATTATAATTTAACTATAATATATAAGTTAAATATGATAAATATGTTCATTAATTCCATCCATTATATCTTCCGTGTACAGTATGAACGAGTCATGTCACATTGAGGGGGAGGTAGTCCGCACATTCATAGATTAAATTATTGTATTTACAAATTAAGGAAAGAATAAAGGTATGATGTAAATGAAAAATAAATATGAATAAATAAATTATAAATAAAATATACATCACATATAAATACAGTTCCATCATAATGGCCACCAAGGGAGTTACTAGGGGAAAATCGAACAATCTTCATTTTGTGAGGTTGTAGTTCGCCGTACACTGAAACAATATGTTCATATTCATTAAATGGATGTGCGAGTAAGGGTATTTAGAATAATTCTCATAATAACATACTAGTATATTTAAGATAATTTTTTTGTTACAAAATAATGTAATAAAGAGGGTTTAGGGGTCTGGATAATGAAAATAAATGAAAGAAGCATGAGGGAAGACATTACCTCAAATTAGGTAACTCCTATTGATTTACGATAAATGGATTTCTTGAATTTCCTCCTACCCATGGTACGACATCAAGGAAGATGAGAGGGATTTTGGAAGATTATTTGGGAAAAGGCATGATAAGGCAAGGGGCTTGAGATATGTGAAGTGTTAGAGTTGGTGGCCTTTTATAAGAGATAGGAGGGGTAATATAGGAATGTCTTAAAAAATAATTTTATTAGAAACTGAATTTCGATTTAAAAATTAACGTAACTAATTTAATTAATAGATAAATTGAGTATTTTAGAAGATGATCTCTACAAAATGGATTTATAAATGTATTGATTTCAAATTTAACCTTATCTTTTGGCATTAATCCATCGTTAACTAATTTAACTCTTGCCATGTCTTCTTATATATTCATAAAATGTAGTTAATATAGTTTCCATAAAATATAATATAACCTCAAGGGGTTCATTAATGGCATGGTAATAATTATCAAAGTTATTTTGATGAATCTATGATTTTTAGGACTTATATATCTTTTTGTAAAGTAGTATTTGTTTTAAAAACACATTAATATCAATTTTAATACTATTCATAACATGACTTTTTAAAAATTTCTTATAAAAATTTATATTTAGAAAAAAAACATTACATATAGGATAAAAATTCATAATCATCACGAATATTATTGCATCGCCAAAAATGTTTTTAAAAATAAATTCATTTCAATATTTATAATCACATTTATTTAAATCATTCATTAATAAAGTAATCATTACATCATCATTGTTTCATAAATAAATTTATTTATCTAACGGAAAAAAATTAAAAAAAAATACCATGAATTATGAAATAATATTTCCATTATAATGAATATTTATTGTTGAAATTATCCCATATATAACCCCATATAAATTTTTTTACTATAATATACATGTTTAAGTTACATATTTTCTCCTACGTTAAATTAGTTCTTGAAACATTCATTTTCACATCCACGTGGCTTTATGGAGTCCAAACGTCAACCCAAGGGTTCCCATGGTCGTACATATATCAGCAAATAGGATTATAACAAATATTAGGGTTGTTTAATATTATTATTGTATTATTTTGATACCCTTATTTACCAGATATACAATTTAACCATGGTAAATAAAATTATTACTAATGTTACTATTCATATTGTCTAAAAATGGAAGGTACCAATTTACACAATACAGACCTCATGATTCCAAATAAGGAATAAATTATTATAAATTCAAATCTAATTATATTCAGTAATTAATTTAAAATTAAATCTGGTTGTCGAAACCATAATGTGGCTTTTTAGGAAAGAATAACTATCAACAGATTGAGATGTGTTTATGTCCAATTATAACATTAATGTAACATACCGGGTAAATAAAGAATAATTCATATTTAATATCTATTAATATTTTTGAATTTAATATTAATTATACTTTAAAAGGGATGCTATGTTTGACAGTGCACCCAATACACAATAACGGTTTTCTTTGAATTCTTACATTGCACAATAATAATATAATATTATTATTTTAAATGGTAGTTAACTCATAGTCGTTGTATTGGTGGGAATGAGTAGAACTAACTACAATATGATTATACGTGTTTGTTAAATGTTTTTACATTTATCCAATAAAAAATGAGAGGCTTAAAATATGAATGAATTTAATTCTAAGCATAATTTACTTTAAAAGGTTGATTTTCCACCTTTCAATGGAGAACAATCTTCAAATCTAGTTTTGGCCACTTTAATACATTCCCATTGATCAAATAAAACCCTTATTTATAATTGGGACATCAAAATTTTCTTTTTTTAATTTTTTTGAATTTTTCTGATAAAGATCATTTTTAATGAATAGTAAAAAATATTGTATTTTAATTCAAAAACGTGTTTTAATATAATTTATTTATATTTTTATATTATCTATTTAATTTGTTTTAAATTTTAATTAGAATATATTTTTTCCATTTAATTAAATATTGGCCATTAGAAATAATTTCACTTCAAAATTGGACATAAACAAGTGTTTAATTTGTAATCTTTTGAGATGTAATAGTTATCTCCTAATTCTATAAAACTCTAAACCTAAAAATATCATCAATGTGAATTATTCCATTAATTTAATATTATGTAGGTTTTAAGGGTGGGTCCTTATAGTTGGAATCCAAGGTCATTTTATACAACTTTAGGAGGTAGGGTATTGTTAAATAAATGACCATAAATTAGCTTATGGTAATATTGAAATGATATAGCATTTACAGATTACCATGTTGCTTCACCTAAGATATTATTGTGTTTAGAATGGATTTTTACAGAGGAAACAAGGCAGCTATATTGGGATGACATCAGGAGGAAGACTACCTTCCTAATTAGCAACCTGAGATGGATGAAATCGGAACTAAACAGTTTGTTGCAGTGATGGAAAAATTGACTTAGGCTATAAATGGTGGGGTTATCCATGCACGATATTAGATAGATCAACTACAGATGAACATGTTAGTAGTGGATCATTTCATGAGGAAACATCCCCAATCATTCAGAGGATCATTTGAACCACTGCTAGCTGAAGGGTGGATTAAATCACTGGAGAATATTTTTGATATAATGGGGTGTTCAGGACATCAAACGTTTAGTCTTGTTGCTTACCGTTTTGAAGGCAATGCTGATCAGTGGTGTTCGATGGTGAAAAATATTAGGGATAGTGAGGAGATTTATTCTCTTTATTTGGATGAATTAAAAGGTAGGTTTCTTGAGAAATATTTTCCAATGGTGGTTCGTCTTAGGATGGAAAACAAATTCCTCGAATTGAGGTAAGAGGATGACTCTGTGGCTGCCTATGAAGAAAATTTCACTCGACTGGCACGGTATGCACAAAATTTTATCTGATATCATGATAGTAAGATAAATCTATTTTGTTCAGGACTAAATCCATGATATCGAAGAGAATTATCCTCTTTTTAGTTCTAAAGCTATGAAAAACGTGTTCGATTTTTGGAGAAGGTGGAAATGGAGTTTCAGATGATCAGGTGTTCATTGACAAACAAAAAAATAAGAGTTATAGTTTTTAGGAAAAGGAAAAGAATTCATCAATGAAGTCTAGAGGTAAGAAAATTAAATATTCATCATGTGATAAGTGTAGTAAAAATAATCCTGTAGAATGTTTATCAATGTATGGAATGTGATTCTGGTGTGGTAAGTCTAGTAATATTGCTCATAACTGTAATAAAGATTATCATTCAAGAAAAGAAAATCCATCGGTATGATGTTTTAAGTGTAATGAAATGGGTCATTTTGCAAAGGAGTGTCCAGCGAATAACTCCACAGAGGGAAAATAGCCAGACTACAAGCAGAAAGGGGAGTTTCAATCTTTGGAAACTACTTTATTAGATGTTTGGCCATGAAACGATGTAGTATCAGGTACACAATTTGTTTGTTCATATTTTTCCAATGTGTTGTTTGATTCAGGTTCTACATACTCTTTCATTTCTGAGAATATTTGTAATAAATTGAGAATTCAATCAAATGATATGAATACAAAATTTATGTTAAAATCACATGGAGGAAATGATGAGACAAAAATTAATTATAAGAAACTTCATGTCCTTATGTGTGGGAAGAATCTACCTGCAAAACTTATTGTTTGGCCTATAGTTGAACTTGATGATATTTTGGGCATGGATTGGCTATCTGATTATCATGCAAATATTTACTGCAGAGCTAAAGTGGTTTCATTTGAGAATGATTTTTAGTTTTTGTACAAAAATGAACCCTTGTTTTTTATAACATATCAGGAAGCTGAGACACTAATAAAATATGGAAATAAATGTTACCTTACATATATTGTTGAAAATAATAGAAATCTTCATATTAATGATGTGCCAGTGGTAAATGATTACCTTGATGTTTTTATTGATGAGTTTCTTGGTATTATACCTGATCGGGAAGTTGAATTTACTGTTTACTTAGTTCATGATGCTAAGACAATTTCAAAACCCCCTTATATAATGGCTCAAATTGAATTTTTAGAGTTAAAGAAGGAATTTCATGAGTTATTAGATAAAGGTTTCAATTGACCTAGCACATCACCATGGGGTGCTAGTATCTTGTTTATTAAAAATAAAGATGGTTCATTGAGACATTCCATTGATTATAGAGCATTTAATAACATCCCTGTTTAGAACAATTATCATTTTCCTCATATCGATGATTTTTTGGATCAGCATCAGAAAGCTCAGTATTTTTCGAAGAATTATTTGAGGTCATGGTACCATTATCTGAATGTAAAGAAATCAGACGTTCTGAAGACCGTGTTTCATACTAGATATGGACATTATGAATTGGTAGGTATGACTTTTGGGTTAATCAATGCACCTATTATATTCATTGATCCTAGGACTAGAATTCTCCATGAATTCATGGATAATTTTTTGGTGGTGGTCATTGATGGTATTTTGGAATATTCAATAATTAAAGAGGAGAATGAAAGTCATTTAAGGGTTTTTTTGAAAACATTTAAAGAAAAGAATCTTAATGGGAAATTTAGTAAGTGTGTGTTCAGGTTAAAACAAATTTCTTACCTTGGTAACATTGTTTCAAACAAAATGGCATAATTGTTGATCCAATAAAACAATGGTTGTTGAAGAATGGCCAAGACCCACAAATATAACCGAGATCTATATTTTTCCTAGTTTGACAGGTTATTACAGGATTTTTGTCAAAAAGTATTCGTCGTTATCGAGTCCAATGACTAAGTTAACTCAAAAAGGGGTTAATCTCCTTTGGATAGAAGAATTTAATGATTGTTTTCTATAATTGAAAAGAAGATTGGTGAATGCCCCAGTTTTGGCAGTGCAATTCATAAATGGTGATTTTTTTTATCTACAGTGATTCTTAGTTGAAAGGACATGGTTGTGTTCTAATGTAGAATGATTAGGTAATTGCTTATGCTTCACAAAAGTTGAATCCAAATGAATTAAATTACCCTACACATGATTTGGAATTAGCTGCAATTTTTTTGGCTTTAAAAATTTGGGGGAATCATTTGTATGGAGTAAAATCTGAAAAATATACTGACCAGAAAAGATTAAAGAATATATTCACTAAAAAATAACTTAACATGAGACAGAGGAGATGGTAGGAATTTATCAAGTATTATGTTTACACTTTCCATTACCATCCAGGAAAATAAAATAATGTGGTTGATGCTTTGAGTCGAAAAAGTAATTCTTCATTATCCATGATACGTTTGGAACAAGATCCTTTGGTTTTTGATTTGATGAACATTTTCATAATAGTATTTGGTGTAGAAAATCCATCTTTTTTTATTAGGTGTTAGTGAGATAATCTCTATAATACAAAATTACGCAAGCATATATGGAATATAGTGAGTGGCAGAAAAAGATGGAGTTTCTTAAGAAGGGTATGTTGAAAAAATTAAACATTGATAATGATTTTGTTTTGAGATTTGTGAAGAGAGTGTGTGTGAAATTTGATTCACAGTTGATGAAAGAGTTGTTATGTGAAACTCATAGGTCTCTGTTTTTAGTTAATCTTGGTAGTAATAAGAGGTATAAGGATCTTAAAGAGTATTACTGGTGGGATGGAATGAAAAGAGATAATTATGATTTTACTGTGATGTGTTGAACTTTTCAGTTGGTTAATGTTTATCAGAATTCTACTGAAAGTGGTGCTTCAGCCTTTACCATTGCCAGAGTGGAAATGGAAAAATATATCCATGGACTTATTTGTGGGATTACCGAAGACATATCGAGGTAAAAATGCAATCTGGGTTATTGTTGATCTATTGACTAAATCAGCTCATTTCCATCCTATTAGAGATATATTATCTATAGATCATCTTTCTTGGTTGTATGTTAAAGAAATAGTCTGGTTTCATGGAGTTCCCCTCCCCATTGTATCTGATCGTGATCACGGGTTTACTTCTGACTTTTGTAAAAGCCTTCAGAAGTCAATGGTTACTGAATTAAATTTTAGTACAACTTTTCATCCTCAATCATATGGGAAATCAGAACAAAAAATTAATATATTAGAAGATATGTTACGGGCATGCTCAATAGATTATCATTGATGTTGGGACCCACATCTTTCTTTGGTTGAATTTTTATATAATAACAGTCTTCATTCCAGTATTCAAATGGTTCCATTTGAGGAATTATAAGGAAAGTGTTCTCGAACTCCAGCTTTTTGGTATGAAGTAGGTGAAAGGAAGTTGATGGGACCATAATTGGTAGAAGAGATGGCATAGAATGTTCAGTTGATTCAGAAGCACATGAGGACAACATAGAGAAGACAGAAAATTTATGCAGATAACTGCGGAAGGATCTTTTCTTTTGAGGTTGGTGATCATGTATTTCTCAATTTTTCTCCATGGAAAAGTGTGATGTGTTATGGTAAGAAGGGAAAGTTAAGTCTGAGGTTCATTAGACCTTATGAAATCCTGGGGAAAGTTGGATTAGTTGCATACAGAATGGATTTACTTCAATGTTTATCCCAGGTACACAATGTTTTTCATGTTTCGAAGTTCAGAAAGTATATTCCAAATCCATCGCATGTATTGAGCCCAAAGGTAGTTCAGTTGGAAGAGAATCTCTCTTATGAAGAACAACTAGTCCAGATTACTGACCGTAGAGAGCAAGTGTTGTGGAATAAGGTAATTCACCCAGTGATGATTTTATGGAAAAACCATATGGTTGAAGAGGCAAAGTTGGATACTGAAATTGCTATGAGGGATAAATACTCCTACTTATTTTGATAAGAGAATAAAAATTGTGAGGGAAATATTCCCAAAAGGGGGAAATGATGTAACATACAAGGTAAATAAATAATATTACAAATTCTGTATTTATTAATATTTTCAAATTAAATATTAATTTTACTTTAAAGGGGTTTCTATGTTCGATAGAGTACCCGATACACAACAATGGGATTCTTTGAAATCTTACGTTGCACAGTAATAATATAATATTATTATTTTAAATGGTAGATAACTCCTAGATGTTGTATTGGAATGAATGAATGAAAATAACTACTGTATGATTATACATGATTGTTAAATGTATTTACATTTATCCAATAAAATTTAGAGTCTTAAAATGTGAATGAATCTAATTTTAAGCATAATTTACATTAAATGGTTGATTTACCACCTTTTAATAAAGAACACTCTTAATCCTATTTTATTTAACATTAATACATTTTATTTGACCAAATAAAATCCTTCTTTATAATAGGGACATCAAAATTTACTTTGTGTACATTTTTGGAATTTTTCTAATAAAGTAAATTTTTTAAATGAATAGTGAAATTTTTGTATTTTAATTCAAAATAGTGTTTTAATGTAATTTATTTATATAGATAGATTATCCTTTTAATATGTTTTAAAGTTTAATTTGAATATAGTTTTACATTTTAATGAAATGTTGGTTGTTGTAGTTAATTTTACTTTGAATGTGGACATAAACAAGTGTCAATCTTTTGATAGTTATTTTTTCTTAAAAACACTCTAATTGTTCTAAAAATTCTAATTATTTTTAAATTAATTAATGCCGCATTATGATTTGAATTTTTAAAAATAGTCATAATTTTTTAATTTGGAATATCAAATAAATCTTACGCTGAATATTTGGTATTTTTCTAAAAAACGTCATTTTTTTATAAATAGTGAAACCAATTAGTAGTAGTTAAAAAAACTATCGTTTCATTTAAATGAAATTTTACCACTCCTATGAATTTAATTTCAAAAATATGATATACATGGTTGTTATTAGTATGTAAAATGTTGTTCAGTAAGGTAAAAATAATTTTTGGTGAATAGTTACTTTTGACATTTATTTATGGCGGTAAAAGATAAATATGGTAATTCAAGGTAAAAAAATATTATAATAATTAAAAATTTTCTTAAGACTTGTACAAACCTTATTTGATGAGTAATGGCCGACCATGGTCATCCTTGGGTTGATTTTGGGACCCCATGGAGCCACTTATAAATGATAATGACACTTTAGATTAATTAATTTAATGTAAATGCAAAAATGACAAAAACAAAAAGCTTTTAGTAAATTATTTTTTATATGGTGTTATATAAGTAATATTTTTTACTATCAATATTCATTATAAAGATAAAAATATATCCTATATCATGGTATTTATTTATAATTTTGATAAAACAAATAATTTAAATTATTTATGAAACAATAATGATGTTGTATTTACCTCAATAATAAAGGATTTAAATAAATAAGATTATAATGATTAAAATATTATCCAAAACATGTCCCATTATGATTGGATGATTCTATTTATACTATGGGTCATCTTATCTTTGAATTTAATGATTTTTTGACCATTATAAACCAAATATCAATATCTATGAAAATAATATTTTCACACTTTCATAAGGATCCCCTCATCCCCCTTATAAAAGGAGTCCATTTCTAACCAATTCATCACACCTCTCAAGCCTTTAGGCTCATCCAAAATCTGACCAATTAAACTCCCTACATCCCACTACTACTCCTAGAAGCCGTGCCTTAGGCAGATGCACGTCATGAAGTCCTTTGGTTAAAACCAAAGGGAGTTACCCAAATTAAAGGTAACATTTTTTTAAATTATTTTATTTTGTTTAGCTTCTCAAACAACTATAATCTTTTTATTCCATTGTTTTATAACAAAATCAGTATCCTAAATATACTAGTATGTTTTTATGAGAATTATTTTAACTACACTTACACACACCTCCATCTAATGAGTCAAGAACATAATGTTTCTGGGGATGGAAAACTAACACCTCACGAAACGATGTTTGTTCAATTACCTCTTACTGTCTCTCATTGTGTCCATTATGTTGAAAATGTATTTATATATGATATTTATTATGTTTATGTTTTCATTATGCTTATGTATTTTCCATTTCTATCATGCCTTTTTGTTTTTCAATATGGGTAAACAAACAATTTCATTTGAGGAAGTGCAGACTACCGGCCCCTCAGAGTAATATGACTCGTTAATGACTTATGTGAGAAGTATAAAGAAGGGAAATAATGTTATTATATATGATATTAAACTATAATTATAAAAAAATCTATGTATCATTATGTTTTAATTAAATTAAAATAATAAATAGAAATGAAAGTAGCATTCATGCGTACGTACAGCTTACCGTCTCCATGAATGGTGCTTTTCATTTCATACCAACAAATGTTATGTAATATTATAAATACATTTAAATAATTAATATATAATATATATTTGATATCCAAATCATTAATATCATTCGAGATATAATGAACATTTGACCACATGAACAACATGTAATTATAAGTAGTACATTTTTGACTCAAGTACCAAATATCGACTAAATGACCATTATTGACATAAATGACTATGTAATTTTTATAACATGGTTATAAGTGATATAAAAGGAATAATAGACTTGAAAAATGTACTTATGAAATTAGAAATTAACATTAGTTTATTATTCAGGAGACTAAAGAACGATCGAGTCAAGTCATACATGAGGTAAGGGACTTCATCTCAATCTACGTTCAGTGAGACATATTTTGTTTTATTGCACAACTTTATTTTACACGCTATATAAACAACCAAAACTTTTCAAAGGAAATTTTTTTTAGAAGCATTTTAATAAATGAAAAAAATTAATGTTTCTTTTAACGTAAGCAGTGACAACGACCATCCCCCCATAGTGAGTATTATTTGATCTTTGGCTTCTTCAACAAGCCGTAATGTTTTTTTAAAAAAAATTACCATATACTGTTTTATATATTTTGGAACTGAAAATGGTTTTGACAAAGGATTATTTTATGTCAATATATTTAAGTGATATATTGTGATTGAAATGTTGACATGTTTTCTTCCCTTTATATTTGTTTTTTGTGTTGTGATTTTATAATTGTACTTGAACATTTGACTGGTGGTTACATGATTAACCAAATGATGGGGGGTGTCCTGAATACTAGGATGGGTGGTTACATTATAACCTCCAATGAATTAGGTAAAGAAGTCGGTCATATGGATATTCCATTTAGTGATATGTGTGGAATTTAAACATTTTGTTATTCCATTTAAGTATATTTATGTCCCAAGTTACCTTTATATGTTATGTGTTCATTATATGGGTTTTATGGTATTATTTTGGTTAAAAATGGGTATAAAGTGATTTTTTGTTTCAGTGAAGAGTATTTACTACTTCATAAAGGTTAAAAGTATTACTTATGATTAAGTATTAATTTTTTACATGTTTTTTTAACAAATCTGTGTTTCCTTCTTTGTTTATCCCTTACTGAGCTTTTTATGCTCATCCCATATTATTGAAATGATTTTCATATGACATAAAGTGGAATAGAGTCAAGGTTGGGATCAAGGTAAAGTCAAGCCGTCTAAAACATGGAACTAGACGTGACTCTTTTTTTCAAAGATTTGTTATTTTATCTAAAAAATGGAAACTGAGTAGAAGGGTCTACTTTGTAATATTTTTAAATTTAATATTTATGGCCTAACTCTCTAAAAATATAAAGTTTAAAAGATCCTCAATGTGAATTATTCATTTAACTCAATATTATGTAATGTTTTAAGGATAGGTCCTTATAGTTGGTATTGGAGGACTGTATAAACAACATTAGGAGTTAGGGTATTGTTAAATAAATGTACAAAAATTAATTTATGGTCATATTGGAATGATATAGAATTTAAAAATTACCATGTTTCTTCTCCTAAAATATTTCTATGTTAATAATGTTTTTTCATAGAGGAAAAATAGCAGTTGTTCTAGGAAAGAATACAGAGGGAAATGACCTTCCAAATCAGCATCATGAGATGGTCAGAAATCAGAATTAAATAGTTTGTTGTAGAGATGGCTCAGTTGACTCAGGTGAAAAATGTTGGTTGTTTTTATAGATGATATTTTGGTTTATTCTAAAAGTAAAGAGGAGCATGAATGTCATTTAAGGGTTGTCTTGCAAGCCTAAAAAGAAAATGATCTATTTGGGAAATTTAGTAAGTGTGAGTTTTGGTTGCAAAAAATTTCATTCCTTGGTAACATTGTTTCAAAAAATGGAATAACTATTGATCATAATAAAACAAAGGCTGTTGAAGAATGACCAAGACCCACAAAAATAACCATGATCTATAGTTTTATTGGTTTTTCACGTTATTACAGGAGGTTTGTTGAAAATATTTCATGGTTATCTAGTCCAATGACTATGTTGACTCGAAAAGGGGTCAGTTCATTTGGACAAAATAATGTGATGATTTTTTTCAGGAATTCAAAAAGGTATTGGTGAATGGTCTAGTTTTAGAACTACCTTCCAAAAATGGTGTTTTTATATTTATAGTGATACTTTGTTGATAGGACATTGGTGTGTCCTTATGCAGAATGATCATGTAATTTCATATGATTCACGTCAGTTGAAACCCCATGAGTTAAATTACCCTACACATGATTTGGAATTAGCTACTGTTATTTTTGAATTAAATATTTGGAGGCATCATTTGTATAGATTAAAATGTGAAATATATACCAACCACAAAAGTTTAAAGTATATATTCACTCAAAAATATTTGAACATTAGATAGAGGAGACAGTTGTAATTAATCAATTATTATGATTTCATGATCTTTTACCATCTAGGAAAAGAAAATAACGTGGTTAATGCTTTGAGTTGAAAAAGTAAAGCATCATTAACCATGAAATGTTTGGAATGAGATCCTTTGGTTTTTTATGAACATTGGAATAGAAATTTTTGGTGTAAGAAATTATTCTATTTCATTTCTGGTGTCAGTGAAATCAACTCTATCAGACAGAATAGATAAAGTTCAGAAGGATGACAATGAGTTATATAAAATGGTAGAGTTGGTTCAAAAGGGTATGTTTCTTGAATTTAACAATTATAATGATTGTGTTTTGAGAATTGGGGAGAGATTATTTGTGCCTTGTGATTCACAGTTGGAGAATGAGTTGGTATGTGATGCTCATAGTTCTCTGTTTTCATTTCATGTTAGCAGTACTAAGATGTACACAGATTTTCAGGAGTATTACAAATGGGATGGAATGAAAAATGGATATTTCTGATTTTACTATGAAGTGTTTGACTTGTATTAAGGTTAAAGTATAGCGGTAGTTAACGAAAATAATTCTTGAGCCTTTACCAGTGCCAGAGTGGATATGAGAAAATATATCCATGGACTTTTTTGTGAGATTTCCAAAGACATCTCGAGGTAATAATGCAATCTGGGTTAATATGGAATGATTGACTAAATCTTCCCATTTCCTTCCTATTTGAGAAAATTTGTCTCCAGGTCAACTTTCTCGATTGTTTGCTAAATAGATAGTCTGGTAGCCTGGATTTCACCTCTTCATTATATCTTATCCTGATCCTAGGTTTACTTATAACTTTGTTAATGGCGTTTCGATGTAAGTGGGTACTGAAATAAATTTTTATACAGCTTTTCATCCTCTATCAAATGGGGAATCAGAAAAAAAAATTAAGACATTGGAGGATATGTTATGTGCATGCTCAATGGATTATCAGGGAAGGTGAAACAAACATCTTTCTGTGGTTGAATTTTTATATAATCAAAGTTTTCGTTCTATTACACAGATGGCTCCATTTGAGGAATTATATGGATATCATTGTCGAAATCCATCTTTTTGGGATGAAGTAGGTGAAATGAAGTGGATGGGACCAGAATTGGTAGAAGATGTCGCATAGAAAGTTCATTGTATTTAGAAGCACATGAGAACTGCTTAGAGCAGACAAAAAATTTATGTGGATAACTGGAGGAAGGATCGTTATATTGAGGTAGGTGATCATGTATTTCTCAATTTTTCTCCATGGAAAAGTGCGATGCATTTTGGTAAGAAGGGAATGTTCATTCCAATGATGATTAGACCTTATGAAATCTTAGATAAAGTTGGATTAGTTGCGTACAGAGTGGATTTACCTCCTGGTTTATCCCATGTACATAATGTTTTTCAGGATTCAATGTTGAAAAGGTATATGCCAGATCCATCTCATGTTTTGATGCCATAGGTTGTTCAGTTAGAAAATAATATCTCTTACGAAGAACAACCAGTTCAGATTCTTGACCATAAAGAGAAAGTGTTTAAGAATAAGGAACTTCACCAGGTAAATGTTTTATGGAAACACCATATAGTTGAAGAGGCAATGATGGAATTTGGAAATGGTATGAGGGATAAATTACTTGGTTATTTTGATAAGTAAATAAAAATCGTGAAGACACAATTTCCTAAAGGGGGGGAGGATGTATAATCCTGGGTAAATAAAGAAGTAACAAATTCTATTATTTATTAATATATTTGAATTAAATATTTATTTTACTTTAAGGGGGTTTCTATGTTCGATAGAATACCCGATACGCAACAATGGGTTTCATTGAAATCTTACGTTGCACACTAATAATATAATATTATTATTTTAAATGGTAGTTAACTTCTATCTATTGTATTGATGAAAATGAATTAAACTAACAATAATATTATTATACATTTTTCTAAAATGTATTATCATTTATCCAATAAATATTAGAAGCTTAAAATGTGAATGAATCCAATTTTAAGAACAAAATACTCTAATATTCTTTAAAGGGTTGATTTACCGCCTTTTGATGGGAAACCCTTTTTAAATATAGTTTTTTCCAATTTTATATATTCTATTTGAAAAAAATAAATCCTTATTTAGAATAGGGAAATCAAAATTTACATTGGGAAAATTTTAGGATTGTTTCCGATAAAGTTTATTTTTAATTAATAATGAAAAATATTGTATTTTAATTCAAAACTGTGTTTTATTCTAATTTATTTGTAAGGGTAGTTTATATTTTTAATTTTTCTTAAAGTGAAATTAGATTATATTTTTACCATTTAATCCAATGTTGTTCATATGAATTAATTTCATTTTGAATTTGGACATAAACAGGTTTCAATCTTTTAATAGTCTTTGTTTCATAAAAACACGTTATTTATATTAACAATGGGAATTAATTTTAAATTTAATTATTTCCACTTTTATGTTCTGAATTTAGAAAAATAAATATCATTCTTTAAGTTGGAAAATCAAATATAGCTTAGGCTGAATTTTTGTTATTTTTCGGAATAACATAAATGTTTTATGAATAGTGAAACCACTTAGAAGTAGTTGAAAAACAATCTTTTTAATTTAAATAAAATATTACCACTTTTGTGATTTGAATTTCTAAAATCTGACACACATGGTTGTTATTAGTAAGATAAATTTTGTTCAATATGAATAAAATAATTTTTGATGAATAGTAACTTTTGACTTTTATTTACCGCGGTTAAAGATAAATATGGTAATATATGGTAAAAAGAATATTGTTATAATTCAAAATTACATTAACACTTGTCCTGACCTTATTGGATGAGTAATAGAAAACCATGGACATCTTTGGGTCAATTTTGGTACCCCATAGATCCACATAGGAATGATAATGATACTTTAGATTAATTAATTTAAAGTAAAGTATAAATTATCATAAAATAAGCTTTTAGTAATTAATTTATATATGGTGTTATATGAGTAATATTTTTTACTATAAATATTAATTGGAAAGCTAAAAATATTTTCTACATCATTGTAATTTTTTTTAATTTTTATACAAGAAATAAATTAAATTATTTATGACATAATAATGATGTAGTGTTTATCTCATTAATAAATCATTTAAATAAATAATATTATAAATATTAAAATAACATCCAAAAGAGCCCCTCCTCCCCATTATAAAAGGAGACCAATTCAAACCAATTCCTCACACCTCTTAAGCCTTTTGTCTTGTATAAACACTGCCCAATTAAGCTCCCGACATCCCTCTCCTTCTTCGAGAAGCCTTACCTTAGGCAGAAGGCACTTCAAGAAGTTTTTTTGGTTCGAACCAAAAGAAGTTACCCAAATTAAAGGTAACAAATTCTCTTAACTTATTTCCTTTTATTTTACTTCTGCAACCCATAAAATCTTTTTATTCCATTCTTGTATAACAAAACTAGTATCATAAATATACTTGGATGTTGTTATGAGAAGGATTTTAACTAAACATTCACCCACCTCCATCTAATTGGTGAAGAACATAATGTTTCTGTGAGTGGAAAACTAATGCATCACGAAACGAGGATTGTTTAATTACCTCCTACTGCCTCTCAAAGTGGCCATTATAATGAAAATTTATTTATATAATGGGGACATCAAAATTTAATTTTTGTATGTTTTTTGGAATTTTTCCAATAAATTTCATTTTTTTATGAATAGTGAAAATATAGTATTTTATTTCAAAAATGTGTTTTATTCTAAATTATTTATATGGTTAGATTAACTTTTTGATTGGTTCTAAATTGTTATTAGAATATATTTTTTACCAATTTATCCAATTTGGGTCATTGTAATTAAAATAACATAGAAATTGGACATAAGAAAGTGTTAATCTTTTGATATATATTGTTTCTTAAAAACACTCTATTTGTTTTGACAACGAGAATTAATTTTAAATTAATTAATGAAAATTCTATATTTTTAATTTTGTTAAATAGAAACCATTTTTGAATTTGGAATTCCAAATATATCTCAGGCTGAATTCTTTGTATTTTTCTGAAAAGAATAGATTTTTAATGAATAGTGAAACCAATTTTTAGTAGTTAAAAAAACTGTCTTTTTCATTAAAATGAAATTTTACCACTTATGTAAATTGAATTAAAAAAATCTGACATACATGGTTGTTATTAGTAAGTAAAATGTTGTTCAATAAGGAGAAAATAATTTTTGGTGAATAGTAACTTTCGACTTTCATTTAACACGGTAACATGTAAGTAGGCGAATTCAATGTAAAAATAGTATAATAATAATTCAAAATTAGCTTAACACTCATCCTAGCCATATTTTATGTGTAATGACCGACCATGGAAATCCTTGGGTTGATTTGGGGACCCCATGGAGCCACTAATTAATGCTAATGACACTTTATATTAATTAATTTCAAGTAAAGGCGACAATGACATAAAAAACAACTTTTTGTAAATTAATTTTTATACGATGTCATATAAGTAATGATTTTGATTATAAATATTTATTAAAATGATAAAAAGATTTCCTATATTATGGTTTCTTTTTTTATAATTTTTAGATGTAGAATAAATTAAATTATTTATGACACAATAATAATGAATTATTTACCACATTAACAAATGATTTAAATAAACAAGATTATAAATATTAAAATAATATCCAAAACCTATCCGATTATTATTGGATGATTTTATTTCTACAATGAGTCATCTTATCTTTGACTATAATGATTTCTGGACCATTTTAATACCAATATAAGTTTACAATAAATAATATTTTCACACTTTTCTAAAGAACCCCTCCTCCCCCTTAGAAAAATCCATCACTTCTAACCAATTCTTCACACCCCTCAAGCCTTCTGTATCATCCAAAACCTCCCCAATTAATCCTTCTACATAACTCTCCTCCTCCTAGATGCCTTAACATAAGCAGAAGGAACTTCATAAATTCTTTTGGGTTGAAACAAATGGAATTTACCCAAATTAAAAGTAACGATTTCTCTTAAATTGTTTTCTTTTATTTTACTTTTCAAACCCCATAAACTCTTTTTATTCCATTATTCTATAACAGCACCAGTATCCTCAATATTCTAGGATTTTGTTATGAGAAGTATTCTAACTACACTTTCACACACCTCCATATAATGGGTGAAGAACATTCTGTTTATGTGGATGGAAAACTAACGCCTCACGAGACGTTGATTTATCGATTATCTCCTACTGCCTATCATGGTGGCCATTAATATGACACTATATTTATGAAAGATATATATTATTTTTATTTTTTATTCATTCTTCTATATTTTTTTATAGTTTACCATTATGGTTTCCATTATGGATAAACGTGATAATTTCATTTTAGGAAGTGCGGACTACCGCCCACCCAAAGTGATATGACTCATTAATTCCATATGTGGGACGTATAAAGAAAGGATTTAATGATAGTATATATGATATTATATATGATATTATACTGGAATTATAATATACCTATGTATTGTTATGTTTTAATTCCGTTAAAATAAGAAATAGAAATGAAAGTTGCGTTCATGCGTACGTACAACTTACCGTCTCCATGAACAGTGCATTTCATTTCTTACCTCGAAATGATATGTACTTTTATAAATAAATAAATATATATATATACTTTATATATATTATATATATTATATCTAAATATAAAATTTATTTATGGACATAATGGACTATTGAAAACATGGACAACTTGTAAATATAAGGTGTTCATTTTTTACTCAAGTACCAAATATCGACAAAATGAATGTTATTATCATAAATGATTACATAATTTTTATAACATTGTAATAAGTGATCGAAAATGAATAATAAAAGTGAAAAAGTTTCTAAAGAATTTATAAATTATCTTATGTTTATTATTCAGGAGATTAAAGAACGAACGGTTCAGGTCAGATAATGAGGTAAGGGGATTTCTAATCTCGCATTTAATTCTATAAGATTTCCATTACTCGCCACTTATTTATTGCATTTGGTGTAATGTATAATTCCATTGATATATATTATCATGATTCTTTTTATATTCATGTTATTCTGTGATTAATTTTTTGGTTATTATCTTTTGGTCATACGACTCGATTGATTATAACACGGTTAGGGGTTTTTACGTCATTTTTTTACCCATGATATTCCTATTATATTTGTCACTATTTGAGTGGTGTAAGTAATGACCATGAATCTAAAATTTGATTAATATAATTTTATTTATGGGTTTTTACATTTACATTTTATGGTCCTTCTTTCATGTGGAGTATGTTTCGTAAGTTACCAAGTCGGTAAGGGAACCATTCACACTCCTCTTTTTAAAAAAGACTTGTTTTTGTTATGGATTTTAATTAATATATTTTTCAGTGTGGATATGTTATTGTATATCCTTATTGATGTAAATTTTATGTCCATGTTATGAGATACCCTTTTTATCTCATCAACTCATTTTCTAAATTTTAATGTGACGTCGTTAGGCTGTCGATTTTTTGCAAGGGAACTTTTTAACCCAATTTCAATTCATTGGGTTAAACTTGCACTTCTTGAATATGTCATCCTATGAATATATGTGAAAGACATTTGATTTTTTTACACATAATATCCACTTATATTTTGTGTCTTTATATTCTTCACACATAATTATGTGATTGATTTATCCGTAATATAAGTATACCGTTTTTATAAGGGATTTCATCTCAAAAGGCATTTCCATTGAGACATTATTGTTTTTATGCACCAATTAACTCTTATATGGTGTATATACTGTCCTTTATCATGTTATATTATGAATCCATTTAATATCATGATATAATAATGTTATTATTAAATGTTATTACTCAATTACTTATATTCAACAGTCTCTTATTTTGATAAAAACTCTTTAACTAAAATATCGTTTTAAATGTTTTAGACATTTATTATTCTAAATCCTTCAATTTAACTTCCATATTCTAAAAAAGGTTTTGAGGATTTATAAATATTGACATTAATGTTTTAAAATTACAATTTTATCAAAATCATCAATGTGGTATAGGAAACATTTATTCAAAAATCTATTTTTAAATGGTTTTGAAAATGGTTTGATAAGGGGTTGATTATTTCAAATTCATGAAATTATTTATTGTGATTACAAATGAAATGTTATTATTGAAATATTTATATTTGTAATATTTTTTGTGTTATGATGGTTCTAGGACATTTTACAGGTGGTTACGTGATAAACCATTTGATGGGTGGTGCCACGATAAACCAGGACGGGTGGTTATGTTATAACCTCCAATGCATTAGGTATCGAAGTTGGCCATATGGATATTACATTTAGTGATATGTGTGGTAGTTGACTTTATGGTTCTTCAATTTAATTATATTTATGTCCCAAGTTACTATTATATGTTATGTTCTCTTTATATGGGTTGTATTGTAAAATTCTGGTTACCAAATGGTAAGTTTTGATCTTTTATTCATGAAGAGTATTTACTATTTATTAAAGGTGAAAAGTATTACTTATGATAAAGTATTAGTGCTTTACATATTGATTTAAAAAACTAAAAGTTTTCCTTCTTTGTGAATCTCATAATGATATTTTTATGCTCATTCCATGTCTTGAAATGTTTTTCACAGGACGTAATGTGGAATAGGGTCAATGATGGGATCATGGAAAAGTCGTTTTGTCTTAAACATGGAAATAGACATGACTATTTTTTTTCAAGAGTTATTGTTTTGTGAAAAAATTGAAATCGAGTAGAAGTGTCTATATTTTATTTCTTTTGAAATATAATGTAAAATTTATGTCTTAATTATATAAAACTATAAACCTAAAAATATCTTCAAGGTGAATTATTCATTTAATTCCATATTATGTATGTTTTAAGGTTGATTCCTTATAGTTGGTATCATAGGTTGGTTTAGTAAACTTTACGAGGTAGGTTATTATTAAATAAATGTCCATAAGATAGTTTATGGTAATATTGAAATCATATAGCATTTACAGATTAACATGTTGCTTCACCTAAGATATTTCTGTGTTCAACATGGTTTTTCCACATTGGAAATAGGGAAGCTATGTTGGGATGACATCAGGAGGAAGAAAACCTTCCAAATCCGAAACCTAAGATGGACAGAATCGGAACTGAATAGTTTGATGCAAAGATGGAACAGTTGACTCAGGCTATAAATGGTGGTGGTATCCATGCATGAGACTAGCTAGATCAACTACAGAGGAACAAGTCAGTATTGGAGCATTTCATGAGGCAACATCTACCATCATTCAGAGGATCATCTGACCCTGAGCTAGCTGAAGGGTGGATTAACGTACTAGAGAAGATTTTTGATGTTATGGGGTTTTCAGAACATCAAAAGGTTAGTCTTTCTGTTTACCGATTTGAAGGTGAAACTAATCAGTGGTGGTCGATGGGGTAAAATATTAGGGATAGTGAGAAGATTGATGCTCTTGATTGGGATGAATTAAATGGAATATTTCTTGAGAAATATTTTCCTAAGGTGCTTCATCTTAGGATGGAAAAACAATTCCCTGAATTGAGACAGGAGGATGACTCAGTGGCTACTTATAAAGAAAAGTTCACTGGTCTAGAAAGGTATGCACCAAATTTTATCTGAGATCTTTCTGGTAAGATAAATCAATTTTACACAAGACTAAATCCATGATATTGAAGAGCATTATCCTCTCGTGAGTTATAAACCTATGAAAAACTTGTTCGATGTGCGGAGAAGGTGGAAATAGAGTTTTCAAATGATCTAGTTTATTTTATGAACAAAAGAATAAGAGTTCCAGTATGTAGGAAGAGGGAAATAATTCATCAAAGAAGCCTGGAGGTATGAAAATTAAATATCCAACATGTGAGCAGTGTGGTAAAAAGCATCCTGGAAAATGTTTATCAATGTCGGGAATGTGCCTCCAGTGTGGGAAGTCTGGTCATATTGCTCATAACTATAAGGATGATAATCATGCTAGAAATGAAATTCAATCAGAAAGATGTTTTAAGGGTAAAAAAATGGTTTATTATGGAAATGAGTGTCCAGAAATGAACTCAACTGAGGGAATTTATCCAGACTACAAGACGAAATGCGTGGTGAAATCCTTTGCAACTATTTCTGTGGATGTTGGGTGATCAAACGAAGTAGTTTTAGGTACACTATTTGTTTGTTCAGATTTTTCCAATGTGGTGTTTGATTCAGGGTATACAGTCTCTTTCATTACTGAGATGCTTTCTAGTAAATTTAGAATTCCATCACAAGATATGAATACAAGACTCATGGTAAATAAACCAAGAGGAAATGTTGAAACAAAAATAAATTATAGGAACCTTCATGTGCTTGTGTGTGGGATGAATGTACCTGCAATCCTTATTGTTTTTCCTCTAGTAGAATTTGATGTTATTTTGGGAATGGAATGGTTGCCTGTTTATCATGCTAAGATTGATTGCATAGCTAAAGATGTTTCATTTCAGAAATATTTTCAGTTTTTTACAAGAATGAACCCTTGTTTTTGATAGCATAGTAGGTAGCTGAGAAACTAATAAAAGATGGAAATAATTTTTACCTTGCACATATTGTTGAAAATAAAGGAAATATTTAGATTAATGATGTTCTAGTGGTAAATGAGTACCTTTATGATTTTCCAGATGAGTTGCCTAGTATTATACCTGATCGGGAAGTTGAATTTACTATTTACTTAGTTCCCGATGCAAAGAAAATTTCAATACCCCCTTGTCGAATGGATCAAATTATAATTTATAGTTAAATAAGTAATTGCAAGAGTTATTAGATAAAGGTTTCATTTGACCTATCACATCACCACAGTGTGATCCTGCCTTGATGTTAAAAATAAAGATGGTTCAATGGGACTTTTCATTGATTATAGATCATTCAATAACATCACTACTATGAAAAAGTATCATTTTCCTCATATCGATGACATGTTTTATTAGCTCCATGGTGCTTTGTATATTTCGAAGATTTAGATGAGGTCGGGGTACCATCAGTTGAAATTAAAGGAAGAAGACACTCCGAAGACCATGTTTCGTACTAGATATGGCCATTATAAATTTGTAGTTATGCCTTTTGGGTTATCCAATGCACCTGTTGTATTCATGGATCTTATGAACATAATTTTTTGTAATCTCTAGGATAAGTTTGTGGTTGTTTTCATTGAGGTTATTTTGGATTATTAAAAAAGTAACGAAGATCATGATAGTCATTTAAGGGTTTTCTTTCAAACCTTAAATGAAAAAAAAACATTATGGGAAATTCAGCAGGTGTTTGTTTGGATTATAATAAATATCATTTCATGGTCACATTGTTTAAAAAAATGGCATAATTGTTGATCCTACTAAAAAAAGTTTTTTAAGAATGGCCATGACCCAAAAATATGACTGAGATCCGTAGTTTTCTTGGTTTGGCAGGTTTTTAATGATGGTTCATTGAGAATTGTTCTTGGTTATCTAGTCCAATGACTAAGTTAACTCGAAAAGGTGTTAAGTTCATTTGGACAAAATAATGTGATGATTGTTTTCATTAATTTAAAATATGATTGGTGAATGCTCCAGTTTTAGCACTACCTTCCTCAAATGGTGAGTTTGTTATTTATAGTGATGCTTTGTTAAAAGGACTTGGGTGTGTCCTTATGAAGAATGATTAGTTAATTGATTGTGCTTAATGTTAGATGAAACCACATGAGTTAAATTACCCTACACATGATTTGGAATTATCTACTATTGTTTTTGCATTAAAAATATGGAGGAATCATTTGTAAGGAGTAAAATGTAAATATATATAGACCAAAAAAATTGAAAGTGTATATTCACTCAAAAGGAATTTACCATGAGACTAAGGAGATGGCTGGAATTAATCAAGGATTATGATTTCACGATCCATTTCCATTTGAGAAAATCTAATAAAGTGTCTGGTTCTTTGAGACAAAATAGTAATGATTCATTAACCATGTTATGTTTGGAACAATATCCATTGGTTTTTGATTTGATGAACATCGTCTGAGAAGTTGTTTGTGAAGAAAATTCTTCTGTTTTGTATCAGGTGTCAGTGAGATCATCTCTATCAGACAGAATTAAGCAAGAATAGAAGGAATACAATGAGTTGTAGAAAAAGGTGGAGTTGGTTTAGAAGGTCATGTTTCCGGTATATAACGTTGATAATGATTTTTTTTGGGGTTTGGGAAGAGATTATGTGTGCCTTGTGATTCATAGCTAAATAATGAGTTGTTATGTAAATCTCATAGTTCCCCATTTTCAGTTAATCCTTGTAGTGCTAAGACGTATAGAGATCTTCGTGAGTATTACTGGTAGGATGGAATAAAAAGAGATATTTATGATTTTACTATGAGATATTTGACTTGTCAGTAGGTTAATGTACTATTGCAGTTACTGAAAGGGATGGTTCAGCCTTTACTGGTTCCAAAGTGGAAATGGAAAAATATATCCATGGACATCATTGTTGGATTACAAAAAAACATTTTTAGGTAATAATGAAATCTGGGTTATTGTTGATCGGTTGACTAAATTTGGTCTTTTTCATCCTATTCGAGATACATTGTCTCGGGATCAACTTGCTCGGTTTTATGTTAAATAGATAGTCAGGTTGCATGGTCTTCCCCTCTCCATCGTATTTGATCGTGATCCCAGGAATACTTCTAACAATTGGAAAGGCCTTCAGAAGTCATTGGGTACTGAATTAAATTTTGGTACAGCTTTTCTTCCTCAATCTGATGGGAAATCAGAACAAACAATTCAGACATTGAGGGATATGTTACATGCTTGCTCAATGGATTATCCAAACGTTGGGACCATCATATTTCTTTGGTTGAATTTTCATATAATAACAGTTTTCATTCCAGTATACAGATGGCTCAATTTCAGGGATTATATGGAATGTTTTGTTGAACAATATCTTTTTGGGATGAAGAAGGTGAAAGGAAGCTGATGGGACTAGAATTGGTAGAAGAGATGGTAGAGAAAGTTTCGCTGATTCAGAATCACATGAGAACTGATCAAAGAAGAAAAAATCATTATGCAGATAACCATAGGGAGGATATTTATTTTGAGGTAGGTCATCATGTCTTCTCAAAGTTACTCCACGGAAAAGTGTGATGTGTTTTATTAAGAAGTGATTGTTGAGTCTGGGGTTCATCCGTCCTTATGAAATTCTGGAGAATGTTGGATAAGTTGCATACAGAGTGGCTTTACCTCCATGTTTATCCCAAGTACATAATATTTTTCTTGTTTCAATGTTAAGAAAGTATATTCTAGGTCCATCTCCTGTTTTGAGCCTAGAAGTTGTTTAGTTGGAAGAGGATCTCTCTTATAAAGAACAACAAGTTCAGATTCTTGATCGTAAAGAGCATGTTTTGCGGAATAATGTAATTCAACAGGTAATAGTTTTGTGGAAAAACCATATGGTCAATGTTGCAACATGGGAATAAAAAAATTCTATGATGGATTAATACCCCCACTTATTTGTTAAGTGAATAAAATTTGTGATAACACATTTTCAAAAATGGGGGAAGGATGTAACTTCCCATGTAAATAAATAATATGACATATTTCATATTTATTAACATTGTGAATAAAATATTAATTTTACTTTAAATGGGATGTTATGTTTGATAGCATACCTGATACGCAACAACAAGTTTCTTTTAAATCATACATTGAAAACTAATAATATAATATTATTATTTTATATAGTAGTTAACTCCTTGTCGTTTTATTAGCGGGAATGAACAAAACTAACTAAATATGATTATACGTGTTTGTTAAATGATTTTACATTTTTCCAATATAAAATTTAGAGGCTTAAAATATGAATGAATCTAATTTTAAGAATAATTTACGTTAAAATGTCGATTTTCCTCCTTTTAATGGCGAACAATCAATAAATCTAGTTTTGGTCACTTTAATAAATTCTAATTGACCAAATAAAATCCTTCTTTAAAATGGGGATATCAAAATTTATATTGGGTAAATTTTATGGATTTTTTTAGATAAATTTCATTTTTAATGTATAGTGAAAAAATTGTATTTTAATTCAAAACTGTGTTTTAATATAATTTATTTACATGTATAGATTATCTTTTAATTGGTTTTAAAGTGTAATTTGAATATATTTTTACCATTTAATTTTATATTGGTCATTAGAATTAATTTCACATTGAAATTAGACATAAAAATTGTCTACATTGTAATACGATTGGATGTAATAGTTATATCCAATTTCTAGAAAACACTAAACCTGAAAAGATACTCAATGTTAATTATTCATTTAATTCAATATTATGTATGTTTTAGGCCAGGTCCTTATAGTTAAATTACATCCATTGAACATCATTGAAATAAATGATAAAAATATAATCCATTTATACATTAAAAACTATTAAATGGACAATATACCTATAAAAATAAATTTGATGAAAAGAATGTTGGAATTTAAATGCTGTATTTTTTCAATATTCATTAAAAAATTGAACTTTTTTCAGAAAAATAAGAAAAATTTACCCAATTTAAAATTTTATGTTATTAATATTAATAAAAAGTTTATTTTTTCATATAGAACATATAGTGGTTTGAAAAACAAGATTTAAAAAGTGTTCGCCTTCAAAAGGTGGTAAAACTGCATTTTTAGAAAAATACTTATTTTATATGAAAAATTGAACTTTATCTTCTATAATATCTATAAAAAATATAATAAAAATTTAAAATTTTACATTGAATATTTATAAAATTTATAAATCCATACAGTGTGATATTAAAACACAATTATTCCCATTTAAATTGGTGTTCATGAAAACACATGCTTTATATTCAATTGGTTTTTATTTTTATGTCTAATATATTTTGTTATAAATAAATCATTGTTTAATCAAGTGTGAACAACATTTAAAAATTTATTTGATATTATTCATTAGTACATTTTCAAAATCTAGGTTTTAACAAATATTTAAAATAATAATAATATTATTGTATTATTTTTTGGTATAAACCAATATTGTGTGAAATATAGGATTTCCAAGAAACATCTTGTTGTGTGTTGACTATGTTATCAGACAAAGTGTTGTCTTTTAAATAAAATTATTATATTATTCATAAGTATTAATAGAAATCAAAAATTATTATTCTATAAATACTTGAATCCTTGCATTCTTCCCCCATTTTAGAAATTGTTTCCAGGGAATTTTAAAATTTGTCTTGGAATAATCATTTCAAGTCCAACATGGGAATAAAAATATTCAATAAAAAATATATTTAAAAGAATGAAAGACATGTAAAAATGTCACCAGAGATAACACATACTAGGACTCCATGAAAACCCGGATATAGAAGAGAAAACTAGGCATAATATTTTAATGTAGAGTGACAGAAAATATGATCAAGATAAAGTTATCCACTAGAAAAACAAAAACTAGTGATGGGTTAAACAGTCGTTGATTTCATAGAAGGAAAAGGGAACAAAGAAATTTTTTTGGGTTTTTTTTATATATTTGAGATACTTATTTATGAGACTCACTAATTTCATAATGAAAAATACTTACCTTTCAATTAGAGTTTCATCCTTTAATAAATTTTAACCCCAAACTCATCTTTTCTCCAAACAAAGAATATTCAAGTTGACTTATTCAAATATAAAGTTCTAGAATCAACTTATGTATAATCTAATGGACCAAAAATGAAGAACTATTTATTTCTCATATCATTACACATTAACCAAAATCAAAATTGTTAGTAAAAGATTAGAGAATCATCTAAAAGGATAATACTTTATAAAAAATACTACTCTTTTTCTACAAAATTCAACAGACAATACCCAAAGTTAATCAAAGACCATTCGATACTCAATTGACACTTATATTCATAAAATTCCTCCAAAATAATATTTAATCCCAAAACTCATAAGGATTTAATCACATAGTATTCCATAGTAAATCATAACATTTATCTCTAAATAACATCAACTACTTTTATAGTCTCATACTGAAGTGTAATTAACCTAAGAACATATTCTCTATGATAGGAAAATCATTTATATAATAACCTAGATATCAATATATCCTTAATAAAAACATATATTCTTCCAAAATGATATTTAAACCATTACTCCACAAAATAAATCCTAGAGTATTATTATTTCCCTTAGGCATATATTGTTCCTAAAAGAATGAACATCTTCACAAATAACATTTGTCACTTAATCACCAAATCATTTTCCAATACTACGGATATCCATTTTATAAAACAAAAATTCTCTAAATAAATTTATTATTGATACATAAAATCATTTAACTAAAAATTATTATTCATACAAACTATGGATTCTATGATGTCTAGTGGTAGGTGATAAATCTCAGTCATGCTTTGGATATGGGTTCAATTCCCACAGCTTTGTCCTACGTGGCAGGTTTTCACCCATCATACAGGTTGTTCCTTTTATAAAAATAAATTATAGACCTAACATGTTTTAACCATAAAGGGTGTCTTATACCTATCATTTTCACCAAAACACATTATGAACTCAACATATTAATTCTTGAAGCCTTATATATATTATCATTTATTTGTTTCTGTCATGACCCCCCTCCCCACAAAGTGTACCCGTCCTGGGCCGGCAATGTGAGAAGAGAGATAATGACCCCCGAGTCCCGCCTCCAGTAGGCCCACGGTTGGTGACTAGCACCGAGGGTATAATAAACATAAAAATGGGAGGCATTACCCTCTAAGAGAACACATGTAGAAGAGAGAGATAGAATAGACTCCAATCAACTCCAACTCGGAACTGAAATATAAAAGAAATCCATGTACATATATGAAATGTCATGCAAAATTATTACAACGGAAGGGGGAACAAAATGTACCCAAAGAAAGTAAAACGGAAGCGACCACAAGCCCGAACTGCTCCTCCTCCAACCACAAGCTAGTAATAACCAGCATGATCTCCAACTTGATCCAAGTGACCTGAAAATAGTTTATATATACATAGGGTGAGTATAAAAGTATACTCAGTAGGATCCTCCCCAAGCCTCTCGTGAAAAAGTAATAAAAGCATGCTAAAGCCCAGTGAATAACAAGTGAAACTAACTCGTCACCTAAACAGGTATACTAAGTTCCCAACCTCACCATGGCTACTCTCACCAAGTAACGCATACAAGAATATAGAATATAGTAAAGAATATCAATGGTACCCCGCTACTACTTCCCCACTGGTTTGCCACTATGACCCAACGAAATACGTCCTGTGCATCTCTCTCCAAAGGCTTTCCCGCAGACACTTGGGCTAAGCTCCACAATCTGCACCTCGTGCACCACAATGGCTTGCCCGCAGACACCTGGGCGAAGCACCACACCATCCTCACAACCAAAAGTAACCAGGTAGTTTCCGGGAGCCACCACAGCTCGTATAACATGTATCAAACGGCGGGTATAATACCTCAATCCATTACAGCCCATACTCCGAGTAAGGATCCTCAAGCCATTATAGCCTATACATGTTACACCTATAGTAGTCCATAGGATACTATATCCAGAATTTTTGTGTGTTAATAACCACAATCCATTACAGCCCTCTACACACATATATGGGGTAACTAACCATTGTGCCTCAGGGCACAAGTATCTACCAAGAGAAGAGAGCAGGGGCAAAGGGGGTAGTCAGCCATTCAACCTCCCATCAGATTGTTGGGGAAAACACCCCCCCAGGGTTCAGAATCCCTGGGGTGTCAGTTGCCCTTACCGATAGGGTGGAGTAGCATATAGAAAGACAAAAAGTACAGAATATATATATAACTCACATCCACACTATGGGAACTACCTAGTATTAGATACAACTGCATCTAACGTCTCTCAGACTCCAGGCTACTACTTCTAATACTAGGTATCCTATAATCACACAAACATTTGATGAGATTTATTAGATTACTCCATTCTCATTTTATCAGTTCCACTATACATTAATTAATTCTTTAAACATTAATTAATCCTGAACAATTCAACATTAAACTGATTTGGCATCACATTCAAAATCAAATTATCCTTTTTAGATTCCCAACACCTTTAAATTCTAGTATCTCCATCCCCGTGGATTTTCACCATTTAATCAAACATTCATTACAGTATTACTTTTACATATTCCCAGGAATTCTAGAAAAGAATCCTATGCTTCTAAACACAAAGGAGGCTCAACATGGTGAGTAGATATACCACTGATCAAGTCTTTTCCACCTATAGAAAGAGTATAGACCCATTATCCCTCAAGAGGCTAAACATGGAAAGCAAGTGGTATACCCCGTGCGTCTTCGCCTCCTTCGGAATAAGGGTAGCAAGACCAGCTGCCTTGAGCAGTGGAGAAAAGAAAAGAAGATTAACATTCAATGAAAACCACAAAGCATCCAGTAACCACATCCATCCCATTCCATCACCCCTGGTGTCCTCCCCGACACCCACGTGCATAAACTGATGCATCTCACCACTCTAGGCGTCATCTACTGCCACAACCACAAGCATCCAGTAACCACATCCATCCCATTCCATCACCCCTGGTGTCCTCCCTGACACCCACATGTATAAGCTGATGCATCTCGCCACCCTAGGCATCATCCACTTCCACAACCACAAGTCCCCATGCCTCCACACATCACAACCGCCATCCAGGCTCACATTACATCACAAGCAGCAGGAAAACAACAGTCACAACCATGGGCTCTTGACCCTTTAACAAACAAGAGGGTAACTCAGAACCCTTTTAGAAATTCCCACACAATATGCTCTTTAATCCATATTGAATTAGCAGATTCGTTATGCGTAGGTTCCAATTATGGAATACCTAATCAAAAATCTATCACAATTAAATAACCATGCTTACTTCCTAACTTGATTATCATCAAATTAGAACAACTATGACAACGGAAAATAAACAGATTAATTTACATCCCTTTTTATCCTTGGCCAATTAATTAACTATTATTTTCGGCTTTACGTTCATTATAAATTTCTATCATTAACGAAAAACAAATAAAAGAAAACATAGATATCACTCTATCTAGATAAATCATGAGGAAAACCGTTATCACGGTATAAAGCAACAACATACGATCAACCAAATATTTTAATCCGGTTCTAGTATTTAATTAGGTCAATTTCATGGTGATCTAGAGGACTAAATCAAGCTAATTCTACGATTTCACATATACATTTAGAGAAGCCATGAATCCCCTACCTCGAAGAGTTCTTGATGTCCTTTGTCCACACAATGGGTCACAATCCTCCTCTCACGACAACTGCATCCACCGGAGGATGCCACGGTACAATAGTACCAACCAACCCCAAGAAAACCCATTAGAATCTTGGAAATTACATAGTATAATATGGAAGGGAGAAACAAGAGAAGATGATCCCCAAAGGAATGACGATAAAACATACCTTATTGGGAAGATTGACGGACACAGTTTGGTTGCATCAAAACAGAGCGGAACTGATCCGAGTAAAGTTTGACTATGAAACTCTTGGAAGAAGGTTTGAAAGGTTCTAGCATCTCATAACTGAGATCAAAGAGGAAGAACACGGGAGAAATATATCTCATTCCTTTTTAAACATTTGATGGGGCGATGGTTTAAGATCCGGTTAATTATCCATTAAAAACAGATCTCATTAGCCCTCGCGGTTTGACCATGTAAATACATCCCAGCCTTAGGAACAATTAATATAGGATTTATGGAATTTTAAACGGCCTTGATAGCCTTTAAAAATAAGGCTTTAAATGTATTTTACATCAAAGGAAACATCAAAAGGGGCTAAATTGTAGGAATCTGGAAACATTGTTCACCCACTGTTACTATACATGAAACTGATCTGTGAAACCGATCTGTGAAATCAATCTGTGAAACCGATCTATGAAACTGATCTGTGAAACCGATATGTGAAACCGATCTGTCAGACCAATCTGTGAAACCGATCTCTGAAACCAATCTCTCAGACCGATCTGTAAAACCAATCTGTTAAACCGATCTGTCAGACCGATCTGTGAAACCGATCTGTGAAACCGATCTGTCAGACAGATCTGTGAAACCGATCTGTCAGACCGATCTATGAAATAGATCTGTCCGACCGATCTCTGAGACCGATCTGTTACTGTTCCTAAAACTGGAAACACTATTCACAGAACTGGAAAATTGGCAAAGTGTTGGGATAAGTCACCTTGACCTCTCGGAACACCTCCAACACCACATTTTCACAAAGTAATGGACTTGGGATGTCCGGGCCATTACATTATATACCTCTCAAAACATTCTCATCCTCGAGAATTAAAAACCAACCCAAAATAAAAGAGCGGTCCGAACCACCACCCCATAAGATACCTCTCAGGGGAAAACCACTATGAGTTGTTCGAAAGCTGGAACAAAACTAGGACATTCGAGAGTATGGAAACAAAAAATCTATATCCAAACAATTAAATCATAACATCACATCAAAGGTACATAAATAAAACATGCAAGGTCTAACCATAAAGGAAACATCATTACGTGAAAGGAGTTAGACATTAAACAACTCTAGGTACTGAGCACGTATTTGTGACTCACGCTCCCATGTACTCTCCCCCATGCCACTGTGTCGCCACAACTCACAAACTAAAGGGATAGAACACCCACACAACACCTTCTCCTTACGGTCTTGGATCTCCAATGGTCGCTCCTCGATGGTTGCATCATCATCAATATCGATCTCTCCCCAATCGATAACATGAGATTCATCATTAAGATAACGACTGTATAAGGCCCCATCCTTAAACATTACTTAATCTTGAGATATTACAAGATTACACAATGAGGATCTTTTCAGGTTTAGAGTTTTAGAGAATTATATCATAAAACTTGCATTACATTCCACATATAAACAAAGTGGTTATATGAAGATAGTATTCTTCTTTCCCATCAATGGAAACATATTTAAAATAAAACATTGATTCTTTCTTGACACTTCCTTGACACTATCATCATATCATGTACCTTTCCCTTGACCTGTGAAAAACATTACAAAAAAAGACTTGGGATGAGCATAAAAATCTCAGTATGGGTTATATAAAAAAATATGGAAAGGAAACATGAGTTCATATATACATAAAAATGAAATAATACTTTACCCATAAAACATACCTCATCAAATCATGAATAAATCATAGAAATAATAAGACATAAAGGTAACATGAGGCATTCATAACATTCTTACTTAGGGAGTAACCCTCTTGGTTACATTTGGAATACCCATCACAGTATATTCCTTAAATCTCTTCGGAGAAACCTTAACGTTTCACTCCTTTGCGTTACCCAATGCACTGGAGAGCTATATCGGGATCACCCACCCTTAGTTTATCAAGGAACCGCCCATCTTCATAATAATTCCCAAGAACCTCAACATAATCGTATCATATAAAACATGCAAAAAGGAAACATATCATTTCCACCTTTCAATCACAAGATATCAATACAACACATTGATAGAAAAACATTATGAAAACCATTTTCAATACCGAAATAAAATAAAAGTAAAACATGGTATCTATTTTTCTATTAAAAAGAAGGTATGGCTTGTAGAGGAAGCTGAAACTCAAATAATGGTCATGGCGGCAGAGAAGTCGTTGTCACCGCATACGTATGAAAAAAAATTCCCTTTTGTCGTTTAGTAAAACACTTTGTATAAAAAAGATTCCTTTTGGATAAATGGAAATGTCAAAGGGGATTATACACCTTATAAAATAAGGTTGTGTATAAAACAAAATATGCCTCAATGAAAGGAGATTGAGAAGAAGTCCCATACCTCGGGTCCGACTTGACTCGGTCGTTCTTTAATCTCCTGAATAATAAACTTGAGTTAATTTCTACTTGTTTATGAACCTTTTTCAAGTTCATTATTACTTTTATATCACTTATTGCCATGTCATGAACACTATGTAATTATTTAAGTTAATAACGGCCATTTTAACGATCATTGGTACTTGAGTTAAAAATAAGCCCTTTATAATTACAAGCTTTTAATGTATCCACTATATCCAGAATGGTATTCATGATGTAGATATCATATATGTCATATATATCCAGTACATGCATGCATTTATAATATTACATAATCATTTAGAGGTAAGAAATGAAATGCACCGTTCATGGAGACGGTAAGCCGTACGTATGCATAAACGCTACTTTCATTTCTATATCGTATTTTATAGAATGGAATCATAATGATATAAAGTTAAATTATAATTCCAGTTTAATATCATATATAATATCATAACTCCATCCTTTATATGTCCCACATATGGTTTTTAACGAATCAAATCACTTTGAGGGGGCGGTAGTCCGAACTTCCTTAAATGAAGATATCGTGCTTACCCATAATGGAAACCATAAAGGTATGCCCAAAATGAAAAATACATAAGCTTAAGGAAAACATAAACATATTATATATCATATATAAATATAGTTTCATCCTAATGGACACCTTTGAAGGTGTTAAAAGAATGTTGAAGAATCATCATTTCGGGAGGCATAAATTCGTCATCCACGGAAACAGTATGTTCTTTAACCATTAGATGTAGGTGTGTGTAAGTGTAGCTCGCATAATTGTTATAAAAACATCCTAGTATATTTAAGATACTTGATTTGTTACAAAATAAATGACTAAAAAGAGATTAGGGGGTTGGAGAAGAAAAATAAAACAAAAGGACTCAAGTGAATACATTACCTTAAAATCAGGTAACTCCCTTTGGTTTGAGCTCAAAGGAATCCTTGGGAAGACTTCTTCCCAAAGTGAGGCTTCAAAGAGTAAGAGAAGGATGTGGAGAGAATCAATGGGCAGGGGTTGGCCGAGCCAATGGCTTTGGGAGTGTGGGTAAGGAGGTAGAGTTGGGAGCCTTTTATAAGAAGAGAGGAGGGGCACTCTTGGAAAGTAAAGATAAGTTACATTATTTTAAAAAGCGTTTCGGATTCAAAAGGTCCCACATTGATATAATTAGAGGTTAAGGTGATAAGGGTTCTAAATCCACCCATCCAATAGGTTTTTGACATGTGTCGGTCATAGATTTTACATTATCATTTCATTTTATTTAAATCCTTTATTAATGAGGTAATCGTTGCAACATCATGATGTCATAAATAATTTAATTTATTTAAAGTCTAAAAATTATAAAAAACTACTATGATGTAGGAAATTTTTTTATATTTCCAATTTATATTTATAATCAAAAATATTACTTGTATAACCCCATGTAAAATTTTTTTTAGTTAAACAACTCATGTTTGTGACATTTTTACTTTAACATTTAATAAAAAGTTATTTATGTCATTTCCCAACCAAAGTGGCTCTATGGAGTCCCCAAGTTGACCCATTGATTTTATTGGTCGTCCATGACACATCCAATGAGGGTAGTACATGTTTCAAGCTCATCTCATTTTATTAAAGCATTATTTTTACCTTAAACTTCACTAATTACCTCTAATCGCGATTAAGAACTTAAAAGTTACTATTCACCAAAAAATTATTTTAATCTCATTGAACCACATTTTACTTCTTAATGACAACCATGTATGTCGGATTTTTGAAATTCAGAACACAGATGTGGTAAAATTTTATTTAAACGAAAAATCAGTTTTTATAAGTACCACTTAGTGGTTTCACTATTCATCAAAAATTGAAGTTTTTCAGAAAAATACCAAAACATCACCCAAAGATATATTTGATATCCCGAATTAAAAAATGATGTCTATTTTAAAAAATTCAAAACATATAATTTTCATTAATTAATTTAATAATTAATTTCCACTGTCATGACAAACAGCGTGGTTTTATGAAACAATAAGTATCAAAAGATTGACACAAGTTTAAGTCCAATTTCAAAGTGAAATTGATTCTAATTACCACCATTGGATTAAATGGTAAAAATATATTCTAATTGTACATAAAAACTAATTCAAAATATAATCTAATCATATAAATAAATTATATTAAAAAGCAGTTTTGATGTAAAATGCAGTATTTTTCACTATTCATAAAAAAAATGAACATTGTCAGAAAAATACCAAAAATTCACACAAAGTAAATTTTGATGTCCCGATCATAAATAATAAGTTAATTTTGACAAACATAGCTTATAAAATTGTAAAAAAGATAGATTTATAAATGGTTTTCCATCAAAAGGAAGTAAAACAATCTTTTATAAATATTAGTGTATTTCATGCTTGAGATTGGATTTATTTTCATTTTAAGCCTCTAAAACACTATCTAATTAATTAATAGACATAGATAAAAATATCTATTATTCATTACTTACTTGGGATGTTACATCCTTCCCCCCTTTAGAAAATTGTGTCCTCGCAATTTATTTACTTATCGAATAAATGGGGGTACATATTCATCATTGTATTTTCAGATTCCCATGTTGCCTCTTCCATCATGTGGTTTTTCCACAAAACCTTTACCTGATTAATCACCTTATTCCGTAACACTTTCTCCATGTGGTCAAGAATCTGGACCAGTTGTTCCGCATAAGATAGGTTCTCTTACAGCTGAACTACCTCTGGACTCAAAACATGATATGGATCTGGCATGTACTTTCTCAGAATCGAAACATGAAAAACATTGTGTACCTGAGATAAACTCGGTGGTAAAGACACTAGGTAAGAAACTGATCCAAATCTCTCCAGAATTCCATATTGTCCAATGAACCTTGGACTCTGCTTTCCTTTCTTAACAAATCGCATCACACTTTTCCATGGTGATACTTTGAGAAAAACATGATCACCTACCTCAAAAGAGAGATCCTTCCTCCTGTTGTCTGCATAACTCCTCTGCCTATTCTGAGCTGTTCTCATGTGTTTCTGTATCAGCTGAACTTTTTCTGCCAACTCTTCTACCAATTCTGGTCCCACCAACTTCCTTTCACCCACTTCATCCCAGAAAGATGGAGTTCGACATCGCTTCCCATATAATGCTTGAAATGGTGCCATCTGTATACTGGAATGAAAACTGTTATTATATGAAAATTTAACCAAAGAAATATATTGGTCCCAACATCCCTGATAAACCATTGAACAAGCTCGTAGCATATCCTCCAATGTCTGAATTGTTCGTTCTGACTGCCCATTTGATTGAGGATGAAAAGCTATACTAAAATTTAATTCAGTACCCAACGACTTCTGAAGGCCTTTACAAAAGTAAGAAGTGAATCTGGGATCCCGGTCAGATACAATGGAGAGAGGAACTCCATGTAACATGACTATCTCTTTAAGATACAAACGAGAAAGTTGATCTATGGAAAAAGTATCTCGTATAGCAAGGAAATGAGCAGATTTGGTCATGCGATCAACAATAGCCCAGATTGCATTATTACCTCGAGATGTCTTCGGTAATCCCACAACAAAGTCCATGGATATATTCTCCCATTTCCACTCTGGCACTGGTAAAGGCTGAAGCATCCCTTTCGGTAACTGCCGCTCTGCTTTAACCTACTGACAAGTTAAACACTTCACAGTAAAATCAGCAATATCTCTTTTCATTCCATCCCACCAGTAATACTCCTGAAGATCTCTATACATCTTAGTACTTCCTGGATGAACTGAAAACGGAGAACTATGAGCTTCACATAACAACTCTCTCTTCAACTGTGAATCACAAGGCACACATAATCTCTTCACAAATCTCAAAACACAATCACTTTCAATGTTGAATTCAGGCAACTTACCCTTCTGAACCAGCTCTACCCTTTTCTACAACTCACTGTCTTGCTTCTGTGCTTGCTTGATTCTATCTGATAGAGATGATCTCACTGATACCTGAAAAAAAACAGAAGAAATTCCTGCACCAACAACTTCTTTGCCAATGTTCATCAAATCCTTAACCAAAAGATCACGTTCCAAACGCAACATTGCTAATGAAGCATTACTTTTTCGACTCAAAGCATCAGCCACTTTATTTGCTTTTCCTGGATGGTAATGAATTGTACAATCATAATCCTTGATTAATTCTAGACATCTCCTTTGTCTCATGTTCAATTCTTTCTGAGTGAATATATAATTTAAACTTTTTTGATAGGTATATATTTCACACATTACTCCATACAAATGATGCCTCTAAATTTTTAAAGCAAAAACAATAGCAGCTAATTCCAAATCATGTGTTGGGTAATTTACCTCATGAGTTTTCAACTGACGTGAAGCATAAGCAATTACCTGATCATTCTGCATTAGGACACAACCATGTCCTTTCAATGAAGCATCACTGTATATAGTAAACTCACCATTCCTGGAAGTTAGTGCCAAAACTGGAGCATTCACTAATCTTATTTTCAATTCTTGAAAACAATCATCACATTCTTTTGTCCAGATAAACATAAAAACCTTCCGAGTTAGCTTAGTAATTGGACATGATAACCGTGAAAAATTTCTATCAAACCTTCGGTAATAGCCTGGAAAACCAAGGAAACTACGAATCTCAGTTACATTTGTGGGTCTTGGCCAGTCTTCCACAACCTTTTTTTTGCAGGATCAACAGTTATCCCATTTTTAGAAACAATGTGACCAAGGAAAGAAATTTTTTGCAACCAAAACCCACACTTGCTGAATTTCCGATACAATTTATTTTCTTTTATGGTTTGCAAGATAACCCTTACATGTCTTTCATGCTCCTATTTACTTTTAGAAAACACAAAAATATCATCAATAAAAACGACCACAAAATTATCCAAGAACTCATGGAAAATTCTATTCATTAAGTCCATGAATACAACAGGTGCATTGGTTAGCCCAAAAGGCATTACTACAAATTCATAATGGCTATATCTTGTACGAAATGTGGTCTTCGGAACATCTTCTTCCATTACCTTCAGCTGATGGTACCATGATCTCAGGTCAATCTTTGAAAAATACTAAGCTCCCTAGAGCTGATCAAACAAATCATCGATATGAGGAAAAGGATATTTTTTCTTAACAGTGATGTTATTCAAGGATCTATAATCAACGCAAAGTCTCATTGAACCATCTTTCTTTTTAACAAATAAAATATGAGCACCCCATGGTGATGTACTAGGTCTAATGAAAACTTTCTCTAATAAATCTTGCAATTTCTCCTTCAACTCTAAAAGTTCAATTTGAGCCATTTGATAAGGGGGTTTTGAAATTGGCTTAGCATCCAGAACTAAGTCAACAGTAAACTGAACTTCCCGATCTGGTATTATTCTAGGAAACTCATTAGGAAAAACATCAGGATACTCATTTACCACTGGCACATCATTAAACTGATCAGTTCCTTTATTTTCTACGATGTGTTCAAGGTAACATTAATTTCCATCATTTACATGTTTCTTGGCCTCTTGATAAGTTATCAACAGTAAGGGTTCATTCTTGTACACAAACTGAAAGTCTTTCTGAAAAAGAAACTTCTTTATCTCTATTGTCAATCTTAGCATGGTAAATAGAGAGCCAATACATACCCAGGATAACATCAATAGGTTCTTTCCACAGATAAGGATAGGAAGATTCTTATAAATTCTTTTTGCCTCAACATTTCCCCCACGTGTTTTTACCACAAGTTCTGGAGTCATTTCATGAGATGGTATTCCCATTTTACTAGAAAAGGTTTCAGAGATGAAATAATGTTTAGACCCTGAATCAAACAACACACTGGAATAATCTGAAAAACCAAACAAAGTACCTGATACAACTTTATTTGATGGCCCAACATCTACGGAAGTAGTTGCAAATGATTTCACCACCCCTTTCGGCTTGTAGTCTAACTGCTTCCCATCACTCAAGCTCTTTTTCGGACACTCGTTTGCAAAGTGACCCATCTGATTGAACTTAAAACATTTCACTAAATGTAAATCAAATTTGGTATTACCTTCACCTTGATCTTTTTTAGTGCAATCACGAGCAGTATGTCCCATCTTACCACATCGGTAGCACTTTACAGAATTCAGAAGACATTCCCCAGCATGCCATTTGTCACATTGATCACAAACCAGAAACTTAGTTTTCTTAGCATCAGACTTTTTTTGAAGAATTCTTACCTTTCTCCTGCCACCTTGGTCTCTTCTTCTGTTGGTTGTTATAGAACACTTGATCATCGACAAACTCCATTTCCACCTTCTCAGCACATCGAACAAGCTTTTCATAACTTTTAAACTCACAAGAAGCTAATTCCCTTCAATATTTTGGCATTAATACTGAGTAAAAACGATTGATTTTACTATCAAGGTCTCGGATAAAATTTGGGGCATACCTTGCCAATCGAGTGAACCTTTATTCATAGGTAGCCACTGAGTCTTCCTCTTGCCTCAATTCCAAGAATTGCTTTTCTATCCTAAGTCGAACAGCCTTAGAAAAATACTTCTCAAGAATCATACCTTTGAATTCATCCCAGTCAGGAGAATCAATCTCATCGGCGTCCCTGATATTTTTAACCATAGACCACTACTGATCTTCCTCACCCTCCAAACGGTAAATAGAAAGACTAACCTTTTGATTGTCTGAACACACCATGACATCGAAAATCTTCTCCAGTGCTTTAATCCACCCTTCAGCTAACACAGGGTCAGATGAACCTCTGAATGATGGGGTATGTGGCCTCATGAAATGTTCCCCCACTGACATGTTCCTTTGTGGTTGATCTGGCTGATCTCGTCCATTGATACCACCACCATTTATCGCTTGAGTCAACTTCACCATTACTACAAAAAACTGTTCAGTTCCAATTCCGACCATCTCAGGATGCTGATTTGGAAGGTTATTTCCTTTTGTATGCCTTCCTAGCACATCTTCCCTGTTTCCTCTGCGGAAAACCATTTTGAACAAACATTTCTTAGATGAAGCAACATGGTAATCATTAAATTCTATTTTATTTCAATTTGACCATAAAAAAAAATATTTTTTGGATAATCATTTAATAGAATTCTAACTCCTAATGTTATCTAAACCGACCTTTGATACCAACTGTAAGGCCCTAGCCTTAAACCATACTTAATCTTGAGATATTACAAGATTACACATTGAGGATCTTTTCAGGTTTAGAGTTTTAGAGAATTAGATCATAAAACCTGCATTACATTCCACATATAAACAAAGTGGTTACATAAAGATAGTATTCTTCTTTCCCATCAATGGAAACATATTTAAAATAAAACATGGATTCTTTATTGACACTTCCTTGACACTATCATCATATCATGTACCTTTCCATTGACCTGTGAAAAACATTTCAAAAAAGACTTGGGATGAGAATAAAAAACTCAGTATGGGTTATATAAAAAAATATGGAAAGGAAACATGAGTTCATATATACATAAGAATGAAATCATACTTTACCCATAAAACATACCTCATCAAATCATGAATAAATCATAGAAATCATAGGACATAAATGTAACTTGAGGCATTCATAACATTCTTACGTAGGGAGTAACCCTCTTGGTTACGTTTGGAATACCCATCACAGTATATTCCCTAAATCTCTTCGGAGAAACCTTAACGTTTCACTCCTTCGCGTTACCCAATGCATTGGAGAGCTATATCGGGCTCACCCGCCCATATTTTATCACGGAACCACCCGTCTTCATAATAATGCCCAAGAACCTCAACATAATCGTATCACATAAAACATGCATAATGGAACCATAACATTTCCACGTTTCAATCACAAGATATCAATACAACACGTTGATATAAAAACATTATGAAAACCATTTTCAATACCAAAATAAAAGAAAACTAAAACATGGTATTTATTTTTCTTTTAAAAAGAAGGTATGGCTTGTATAGGAAGCCGAAACTCAAATAATGGTCACGGCGGCAGAGAAGTCGTTGTCGCCGCACACATACGACCAAACATTCCCTTTTGTCGTTTAGTAAAATGCTTCGTATAAAAAATATTCCTTTTGGATAAACTTAAATGTCAAAGGGGTTTATGCACCATATAAAATAAGGTTGTGTATAAAACAAAATATGCCTCAATGAAAGGAGATTGAGACGAAGTCCCATACCTCAGGTCCGACTTGACTCGGTCGTTCATTAATCTCCTGAATAATAAACATGAGTTAATTTCTAATTGTTTAAGAACCTTTTTTCAAGATCCTTAATAATTTTATATCACTTATTGCCATGTCATTAACACTATGTAATTATTTAAGTTAATAACGGTCGTTTTAACGATCATTGGTACTTGAGTAAAAAATAAGCCCTTTATAATTACAAGTTTTTCATGTGTCCATTATATCCAGAATGGTATTCATGATGTAGATATCATATATGTCATATATATCCAGTACATTCTTGTATTTATAATATTACATAATCATTGAGAGGTAATAAATGAAATGCACCGTTCATTGAGACGGTAAGCCGTACGTACGCATGAACGCTACTTTCATTTCAATTTCGTATTTTATAGAATGGAATCATAATGATATAAAGTTATATTATAATTCTAGTCTAATATCATATATAATATCATAACTCCATCCTTTATACATCCCACATATGGTATTTAACGAATCAAATAACTTTGGGGGGGCGGTAGTCTGCACTTCCTTAAATGAAGATATCGTGTTTACCCATAATGGAAACCATAAAGGTATGCCCAAAATGAAATATACAGAAGCTTAAGGAAATCATAAAAATATTATATATCATTTATAAATATAGTGTCATATTAATGGCCACATTTGAATGTGTTAAGAGAATGTTGAACAATCATCGTTTCGGGAGGCAGAAATTCGCCATCCACGGAAACAGTACGTTCATTAACCATTTGTTGTAGGTGTGTGTAAGTGTAGCTCGAATCCTTCTTATAACAAAATCCTAGTATATTTATGATACTGGATTTGTTACAAAAGAAATGAATAAAAAGAGTTTAGGGGGATGGAGAAGCAAAATAAAACAAAAGGACTCAAGTGAATACATTACCATAAAATCGGGTAACTCCATTTGGTTTGAGCTCAAAGGAATCCTTGGGAAGACTTATGCCCAATGTTAGGCTTCAAGGAGTAAGATAGGGATTTGGAGAGACAAAATGGGTAGGGGATGGCCGAGCCAAAGGCTTTGGGAGTGTGGGTAAGGAGGTAGAGTTGGGGGCCTTTTATAAGAGGAGAGGAGGGGCACTCTTGGAAAGTAAAGATAAGTTACATTATTTTAAAAAGAGTTTAGGATTAAAATGGTCCCACATTGATATACTTCGAGGGTAAGGTGATAGGGGTTCGAAATCCACCCATCCAATAGGTTTTGGACATGTGTAGTTCATATATTTTACATTATCCTTTCATTTTATTTAAATCCTTTATTAATGAGGTAATCGCTGCATCATCATGATGTCATAAATAATTTAATTTATTTAAAGTCTAAAAATTATACAAAAACTACTATGATGTAGGAAATCCTTTTATATTTCTAATTACTATTTATAACAAAAAATATGACTTGTATAACCCCATGTAAAAATTGTTTTAGTAAAACATCTCATGTTTGTGTCATTTTTACATTAACATTTAATAAATAGTTATTTATGTCATTTCCCAACCAAAGTGGCTCCATGGGGTCCCCAAGTTGACCCATGGATTGTCTTGGTCGGCCATGACACATCCAATTAGGGTAGGACATGTGTCAAGCTCATTTAATTTTATTAAATCATTATTTTTACCTTAAACTACACTAATTACCTCTAATCGCGATTAAGAACTTAAAAGTTACTATTCACCAAAAAATTATTTTAATCTCATTGAACCACATTTTACATCTTAATGGAAACCATGTATGTTGGATTTTTGAAATTCAAAACACAGAAGTGGTAAAATTTCATTTAAACGAAAAATCAGTTTTTATAAGTACCACTTCATGGTTTCACTATTCATCAAAAATTGAAGTTTTTCAAAAAAAATACCAAAACATCATCCAAAGATATATTTGATATCCCGAATTCAAAAATGATGTCTATTTTACATAATTCAAAACATATATGTTGCATTAATTAATTTAATAATTAATTCCCGCTGTCATGACAAACAGCGTGTTTTTATGAAACAATAAGTATCAAAAGATTTACACAAGTTTAAGTCCAATTTCAAAGTGAAATTGGTTCCAATGACCACCATTGGATTAAATGGTAAAAATATATTCTAATTTCACTTCAAAAACAATTCAAAAGATAATCTAATCATATAAATAAATTGGATTAAAAAGCAGTTTTGATGTAAAATGCAGTATTTTTCACTATTCATTAAAAAAAGGAACATTGTCAGAAAAATACCAAAAATTCACACAAAGTAAATTTTGATGTCCCAACCATAAATAATAAGTTAATTTTGACAAATATAGATTATAAAAATTTCAAAAGATAGATTTAAAAACGGTTTTCCAACAAAAGGTAGTAAAATAATCTTTTATAAATATTAGTGTATTTCATGCATAAGATTGGATTTATTGTCATTTTAAGCCTCTAAAACACTATCTAATTCATTAATAGACATATATAAAAATATCTATTATTCATTACTTACTTGGGATGTTATAGACGGAGCTGTGATACATGGAAAACATCATGTATCTGACTCATCTGGGGGGGAAGTGCTACTCGATACGCCACAGCTCCAACATGAGCTAACACCTCGAAAGGCCCAAAAAACCGGGGAGAAAGCTTTCTTCCACGACAAAACCTTCACTGGCCATGACGGGGAGTCACCTTCAGAAACACATGATCCCCAAAATTAAACTCTAAGGGTCTCCTTCTTTGATCAGCATATGATTTTTGACGATCCTGTGCTGTCTTCATCCTCTCACGAATCACCTGAACCATCTCTGTTGTATTCTGCACTAGTTCTGGTCCGAGAATTTCTGACTCTCTGACCCCAGTCCAGCACAACGGATAACAGCATGGCTGGCCATACAAGGCTTCAAACGGCGCCATACCGATGGTAGAGTGAAAACTATTATTGTATGTGAAATCTACCAAGGGTAAGTGCTTCATCCATGAACCTCCAAAATCAAGAACACAAGAGCGCAACATGTCTTAAAGAGTCTGGATGGTTCGCTCTATCTGACCATCCGTTTGAGGATGAAAAGAAGTGATAAGGCACAGTTGAGAGCCAAACCCATGCTGGAGACCTCTCCACACCCAGGAGGTAAAACGAGGATCTCGATCAGAAATGATCATCCTAGGTACTCCATGAAGTCTCACCACCTCCTCTAGATACTTCCTCGACAAAACATCCACTGAGCTCGAATCCTTGATCGCTATGAAGTGGGCCGAATTTGTTAAAAGATCCACTACCACCCATATAGCATCATGTCCTCCCGGAGCTCGAGGTAAACCTGTAACAAATTCCATTGAGATGTCCTCCCACTTCCACTGAGGAATCTCTAATTTCTGGAGAAGACCACCAGGAACACGGTGTTCGGCCTTCACCTTCTGACAGACTAAACATCGAGACACACACTCTGGAACCATATGCTTCAGCCCAGGCCACCAAAACTGACTCCTCAAGGATCCGTACATCTTCGTCACACCAGGATGTACTGCTAAGGGTGAACTATGGAACTCTCGAAGAACCGTCTCGCGCATCGCCAAGGGAAAAAAAGCCTTCCATGATACAACACTCGGTGTTGTTCATCCTCCGACCAACCATCATGGGCCTCACCACAAACAACTCTGTCTCTCCAAACATCCACCTCTAGATCACCCAACTGAGACTCTTCCACCTTCTGCATCAGGGATGACTACACCATCATCTATAAAAGACAACCTCTACCCCCAAATTCTCCCATATCTAGATGCAAAGCTGATAGCTCTTCCATCACTCTCCAGGAATAACTAGATTCATGCACATCATAATTACGTGACTTCCGGCTTAGTGTGTCAGCTACAACAATCCCTTTTCTAGGTGTATACAATATTTCAATGTCGTATTCCTGCAAGAACTCCATCCACCGACGTTGACTCATGTTCAAGTCACGTTGGGAGAAAACATACCTCAAACTCTTATGATCGGTGAAAACCACAAAGTGCTCACCAATGAGGTAATGTCTCCACAAGTTCAGAGAAAACACCACAGATGCCAACTCATGATCATGGGTGGCATAGTTGCATTCATGGGGACGCAACTGCCGAGACCCATAAGAAACAACTGACCTCTGATGCATGAGAACACATCCTAGCCCCAGATGTGAAGAATCACAGAAAACATCAAACTGGACTCCCTCTGCTGGAAGACATTGGACTGGAGCACTTACCAACTTCTCCTTTAGATAATAGAAAGCTTCCTGAAACTGATCAGTCCATATGAACGCTTGATCCTTCCTAGTCAAAGCAGTCAGAGGAGTTGCAACTTGGGAGAAATTGGCTACAAACCTCCTATATTATCCTGCGAGACCAAGGAAACTTCGCACCTCTGACACGGTCTTGGGGGCTGCCCATGACACCACTGCTTCTATCTTTGACGGATCCACAACTACTCCCTATTGGGACACGACATGCCCCAAGAAACGAACTTCTCGAGCCCAAAACTCACACTTTGACAACTTCCCAAACAACGGATGTTGGCGAAGAACTCCCAAAACGTCTTGTAGATGCTCTGCATGCTCTTCTTCAGATGTGGAGTACACAAAGATTTCGTCGATGAAAATCACAACAATCTTGTCCAGGAATTCATTGAACACAGCATTCATCAACCCCATGAAAACAGCTGGAGCATTCGTCACACCGAATGGCATTACAACAAACTCATAATGCCCATGATGACAACGGAAAGCAGTATTTGGGATATCCTCATCCTTTACATGAATTTGATGATATCCTGACCACAAGTCGATCTTTGAGAACCAACTTTCACCCTTCAGTTGATCGAATATGTCATCAATCCATGGAAGAGGATATCGGTTCTTTATTGTCACTTTTTTTAATCGACGATAATCGACACACAACCGCAAACTGTCGTTAGCCTTTTTCACAAACAAAACTCGCGCTCCCCACGGTGACACACATGGCCGAACAAAACCGCACTCCAACAGACCATCAAGCTGAATACGTAGCTCTCGTAACTCAGAAGGTGCCATCCTATATGGATACATAGGGATATGAGATTCTCTTGGCTGTAGCTCGAACCCAAACACGATCTCTCGTCGATGGGGTGAGGATAAAACCTCTTCTGGAAAGACGTCAAGTTACTCCTCTACGACACTAGGAAACGCCAACTGTTGAACCTCTGAACAACTCAGCATCATCCCAGCCATCATGGATGATAAGGATGGAACTCGTCTATGACTCATCCAAGGATCTCGCTCACCAACAAACTCCACTTTCTCTCCATCTTCATCAAAGAAAATGACCTTCTTCTTGTAGAAATCCACAATAGCCTGAACCAAATACAACCAATCCATGCCGAGTATGACATCATATGGTTGTATTCATAAACATAGGAAATCTCCCCAAGTGTGGTGTTTCCCCAACACTAGCTCACAGTCTCTACATACTTCAAACAAGTCGGCTCGACCTCCAACTCGCATAGTCAACACCAAGGGCACTGGAAGCCTCTCTACCTCAAGTCCCAAAGCATGGAAAAGGGTAAGTGATATGAAGGAGTGTGTTGCTCCTGAATCAAAAAATGCATACACCAAGGTAGAAAACAAGCAAAGGGTAACTTGAACGACATCTGGATCGCCTGGGGCTGGCAACGCTAGAGCATGAAGCTGACCAAGACCTCCTCCACGGCCTCTCTGACCCTGATGACGACCACCACCACAGTCCCGCTCTGCTCTCTGAGGAAGGGGAGCGTCATGGGGCCGTCCTCTACCTGCTCCATCTACCCTCTGGTGATCTAAAGCTGGGGCAACCTGCTGCTGCTGCCTCGGCTAGAACGGCCTCAACGGAGGAACCTGGAGTGGAGCGCCCAGTTCACGATAACTGCTCTGAAAAGTAGGGCACTCCCTCTGCTGATTTCCACGACCACTAAAATAAAAAAAGTGCCTTATCCCTTGTCATAGGCAGGAGAGATGCTGCCTCCGGAGAAACGAGATGGGAAGGGCTGGGACCTACCCCCAGGTGAACATAAACTCTTCTTCCCTAAAAACAGGGAACCCCGGACCACATCTCTGCTTCGTGAGGAATCATGACGATTCCCCTCTCGTGATGATCCGGTCCTAGACAAAGTCCTCTCAACAACCTCTGCCCTCTCCAGAACCTCAAGATATGTCTTTAGCATAAATGGGGTGACCTGGTGCTGGATCTCTGGACGCAAAGCCTCCTCGAAATGCCTCGTCCTGGCCTCCTCATCTGGTAACAGGTCTGAAGCATATCATAGAAGGTTCCTAAAACGTATTCCAAACTCTCGAACACTGGAGGTCCCCTGTCGAAGGGTAAGAAGCTCCTGGCGACTGGACGCCTTTGAAGTCGAATAAAGAAACTCGACTCTAAACCTGTCTCGAAACTCCTCCCATGAGATCGCTGACTCTTAATGATCCCCGAGGAACAAGAACCACCACTACCTCGCTGCTCCATGCAGCTTCGTCACAACCAAGGACACCTAGTGTTCCTTCCGAGCATGAATCGAACTGATGTCTATCTCGACCTCCTCAAACCAGTCATCTGTGACTACATCTGAAACGGAGCCCTCGTACTTCTGTAGACTCTGGCGCTGAAACTCTCAGAGTGTCTCCCTCTAAGTGGCATCGTCGTCAACCTCTACCTGGCGACGATCCTCTGGAATAGCCTACTAGGCATCTTCTGCACAAACCTGACAAGGATGTCGACCAGGAGCCATACCTGTAAAATAACTACTGTTAGAGCTCTTAAGCCAGGAATATGGAAGACTCAACATTAATTAATTAATTGTTTTGTTTTATTAAATTTAGGTTACATATCCCAAGTTCTACCCATTCAAACACAGGTGCAAATAATAATGATGCATGATCCTTTCCTAAGTCTCTACCCTGCAACCAGTATCACTTTGTTTAGTAGCCAACATAAACATAAAGGTCCATGCAACAGATCATAGGGGGCCCTAAATGCCTATGTCTCTGCCAGTCTCCAGTGCTTACCCCACATGATAAACATGAATGACACCGTTTCCCTAACATCTCATGCATCCTCACCTGTGCCTAACTCAAAACTCCATCCTATCCCTCAACCAGACCTCTAATACCACTTTGTCACGACCCCCCTCCCCACAAAGTGTACCCCTCCTGGGCCGGAAATGTGAGAAGAGAGATAATGACCCCCGAGTCCCACCTCCAGTAGGCCCCGGGTTGGCGACTAGCACCGAGGGTATAATAAACATACAAATGGGAGGCATTGCCCTCTATGAGAACACATGATGAAGGGAGAGATAGAATAGACTACAATCAAATCCAACTCAGAACTGAAATATAAAATAAATCCAATTACATATATGAAATGTCATGCAAAAGTACTACAACTGAACGGGGAACTAAAAGTAACCAAAGAAAGTAAAACGGCAGCGACCACAAGCCCGAATAGCTCCTCCTCCAACCACACGCTCGTAGTAACCAGCTTGATCTCCAACCTGCTCCAAGTGACCTGAAAAAGAGTTTACATATACATAGGGTGAGTATAACATCATACTCAGTAGGATCCTCCCCAATCCTCTCGTGCAAAATTAATAAAAGAATGCTAAATCCCAGTGAACAACAAGTGAAACTAACTCGTCACCTAAACAGGTATACTAAGTTCCCAACATCACCATGGATACTATCACCAAGTAACGCATACAAGAATATAGAATATAGTAAATAATATCAACTGTAACCCGCTACTACTTCCCCACTGGTTTTCCGCTTTTCCCCAATGACATACGTCATGTGCATCTCTCTCCAAAGGCTTTCCCGCAGACACCTGGGCTAAGCTCCACAATCTGCACCTCGTGCGCCACAAAGTCTTGCCCACAGACACCTGGGCAAAGCACCACACCATACACACAACCAAAAGTAACCAGGTTGTTTCCAGAAGCCACCACAGCTCGTATAACGTGTATGATACGTCGGGTATAATACCTCAAGCCATTACAGCCCATACTCCGAGTAAGGATCCTCAAGCCATTATAGCCTATACACGTTACACCTATAGTAGTACATAGGATACTATATCTAGAATATATGTGTGTGAATAACCACAAGCCATTACAGCCCTATACACACATATATGGGGTAACTAACCACTGTGCCTCTTGGCACAAGTATCTACCAAGAGAAGAGAGCGGGGACAAAGGGGGTAGTCAGCCATTCAACCTACCATCAGAATGTTGAGGAAAATACCCCCCAGGGCTCAGAATCCCAGGGGTGTCAGTTCCCCTTACCGACAGGGTGGAGTAGCGTATAGAAATATAAAATGTACAGAATATATATATAACTCACATCCACACTATGGGAATTACCTAGTCTTAAATACAACTGCAGCTAATGTCTATCAGACTCCAGGATTCTACTTCTAAGACTAGGTATCCTATAAGCACACTAACATTTGAAGAGATTTATTAGATTACTCCATTCTCATTTTATCAGTTCCACTGTACATTAATAAATTCTTTAAACATTAATTAAGCCTGAACCATTCCACATTAAACTGATTTGACATCACATTCAAAATCAACTACTTCTTTTTAGATTCACAACACCTTTAGATTCTAGTATCTCCATCCCCGTGGTTTTTCACTATTTAATCAAACATTCATTATAGAATTACTTTTCCATATTCCCAGGCATTCTAGAAAAGCATCCTATGCTTGTAAACACAAAGGAGGCTCAACAAGGTGAGTAGATATACTACCCGTTGAGTCTTTTCCGCCTATAGAAAGAGCATAGACCCATTCTCCCTCGAGAGGCTAAACATGGAATGCACGTGGCATACCCTGCGTGTCTTCACCTCCTTCGGAATAAGGGTAGCAAGACCAGCGGCCTTAAGTAGTGGGGAAAAGCAAAGCAGATTAACATTCAAAGAAAACCACAAGCATCCCGCAACCACATCCATCCCATTCCATCACCCCTGGTGTCCTCCCTGACACCCACATGCATAAACTGATGCATCTCGCCACTCTAGGCGTCATCTACTGCTACAACCACAAGCATCCAGCAACCACATCCATCCCATTCCATCACGCCTGGTGTCCTCCCCGACACCCACATGTATAAGCTGATGCATCTCGCCACCCTAGGCGTCATCCACTGCCACAACCACAAGTCCCCATGCCTCCACACATCACAATAGCCATCCAGGATCACATTACATCACAAGCATAAGGAAAACAACAGTCACAATGATGGGATCTTGACCCTTTAACAAACAATAGGACAACTCAAAACCCTTTTAGAAATTCCCACACAATCTTTTCTTTAATCCATATTGAATTAGCAGATTCGTTATGCCTAGGTTCCAATTAAGGAATTCCTAATCAGTAAGCTATCACAATTAAATAACCATGCTTACTTCCTAACAAGATTATCATCAAATTAGAACAACTATGACAACGGTAATAACCCGATTAATATACATGCCTCATTATCTTTAGCCAATTAATTAATAATTAATTCTGGATTTACATTCATTAAAAATTTCTATCATGGACGAACAACAAGTCAAATAAAACATAGATATCACTCTATCTAGAAAAATCATGAAGCAAACCATTATCACGGTATAAAGCAACAATATACGATCAACCAATTCTTTTAATCTGGTTCAAGTATTTAATTAGGTGAATTTCATTGTGATCCAAAGGACTAAATCATGCTAATTCTACGATTTCACATATACAATTAGAGAGGCCATGAATCCCCAAACCTCGAAGAGTTCTTGACGTCCTTTATCCACACAATGGGTCACAATACTCTTCTCATGACAATTGCATCCACCGGAGGATGCCACGGTACGACAGTACCAACCAACCCCAAGAAAACCCATTAGAATCTTGGAAATTACATGGTATAATATGGAAGGGAGAAACAAGAGAAGATGATCCCCAAAGGAATGATGATAAAACATACCTTATTGGGAAGATTGACGAACCCAGTTTGGTTGCATCAAAACAAAGTAGAACTGATCCAAGTAAAGTTTGACTATGAAACTCTTGGAAGAAGGTTTGAAAGGATCTAGCATCTCATTACAGAGAACAAAGAGGAAGAACACTGGAGAACGATATCTCGTTCCTTTTTAATGATTAGATGGGGCGACGGTTTAAGATCCAGTTAATTCTCCATTAAAAATTGATCTCCTTATCCCCCGCGATTTGACCAAGTAAATACACTCTGGCCTTAGGAATAATTAATATAGGATTTATGGAATTTGAAACGGCCTTGAGAGCCCTTAAAAATAAGGCTTTAAATGTATTTTACGTCAAAGGAAACGTCAATAGGGGAAAACCTGTAGGAATCTGGAAACACTATTCACCCATTGTTACTGTACATGAAACCGATCTGTGAAACCGATCTGTAAAACCGATCTGTGTAACCGATCTGTGAAACTGATCTGTGAAACCGATCTGTCAGACTGATCTGTGAAACTGATCTGTGAAACAGATCTGTCATACCGATCTGTGAAACCGATCTGTGAAACTGATCTGTCAGACCGATCAGTGAAATCAATCTGTCAGACCAATCTGTGAAATCGATCTGTGAAACCGATCTGTCAGACCGATATGTGAAACTAATATGTCAGAATGATCTGCGAAACCGATCTGTCCGACTGATCTATGAGACCGATCTGTCAGACCGATCTTTGAGACCGATCAGTTACTGTTCGTAATACTGGAAACACTATTCACAGAATTTGAAAATTGGCAAAGTGTTGGGGATAAGTCACCTTGACCTCCCAGAACACCTTCAACACCTCATTTTCACAATGTAATGGACCGGAGAGGTCCGGGCCATTACAGTTTCACCACCATATGATAAAATAAAACCATTTTCCAAAAAAAGAACATCATACCTTGATCATGGTTTCCACATGGATTCAGCCTCATCTTTTTCACATAGATAGAAGTTTCTTTCTCTACAATAATTATTTATTGATCCTTCAAAATCATTTCCTTCCTTCTTCCAAATACACCTTAAACAACAAGGGTCATATGGGTGTTTTAGAAAAATAGTTTTAGAAAATAATCATGTATGTCAAAAAATATCAAAACCCCTAAAAATGATTTATTTTTATATAATAGTTGGATAATGTTTGAGATGAAATTATCTATCAATGTTCCTATTAAAATACCATAAGTGTATGTTGAGTGGGAATATTTTAAATGCAAATATATATAGGTTGTGCAATGTTCTCCTTCTTCATAACCATTTTCAAAATCATTATATGCTTCAAAATGTTATGGTAAGGTAAAAAATCTAATAATTCATTGGTAATATTTACCTCTCTAAAAAATATGAGCATATTGGGAAAATAGGATTTGATTAAATATAACCCATGATCCACGATGGTAGCAAGGTATAGTGGAAGTGTTTTATATATCAAACAACTACTTGAAAGTGAGTTGCACGCTAAAAAAAATTTCACAATCAAATAAACATTACTTTTCAACAATTATTTCAAGTATGTCATCATGAAGAGATATGGATGTTGCTTAAGATCATCCTCCTTCAAATTTAACTGACTTTCCTTGATCTAAAGAAATATTAATATAAGGATTTAACAGAAAGAATTTAGATAGGGGTGGACCTTGTTTTTAATGAAAACTCATAATCCCAAAAGTGTTCTAAAACATTCATATGCTACCAAATGTAAGGCCCCAGTCTTCAAACATTAGTAAATGCTGAATAAAATAAAAAATTTATGTTGATGATTTTTATGGTTGAATGTTCTATAGAATTATGCCATAACTATTAAATTACATCTCAAATATAACAACTTATATAATTCTACTCTGTCCAATTTTTTTCCAAAAACATAAAACTCCTTAAATAAATATCCATGGCCTCTATTAGGGGTCGTTTCACAAAAAAATCAAGTAAGGTGTTCAACATGTTATATCCCATAGTTTTGTTTGATATTTGTGCATGCCTTGGTTTATTTTTTCATTCCCCATTGTTTTTTTCAGATCCATTGATGAGTTTTTGTTTAATGGATATCTAGATGATGAATGTAATCCCTCATCGCCCCCATAGGACACATTTAGGATGACATGACATTTTTACTTCCACCCATGGGGTGTGCCAATACTTTGAAGACATTGATGTTAACTAAGTTGGAGAATGGTTCCCTTGTGACCATGTAGAGCCCTTGATTAGAATGTTGATATTGTCAAATGGAGTGAAAATGAAATATTTTCATGTTCATATTCTTATTTTTCTCTTAAGGAATTGTATGGCATGGTATAAAAATTGGTTAAATTAGTTAAATAGGGATTGTTCTTTCTCAGTAATAAATTATGTTTAAAAACATAAGAGGGTGGGTGTATATAAAATGTTGAAAAAATGTGTTGGTAATTTCTTATGAATCAATGGAAATAGTAAATGTGGGGATACATAGGAAACATAAATAGGCTAATGTGTTTTGTTGTGTGAAATGGCATTATGAATGTGCTATGGCATGACATTGAATCTCATGTTGATTTTTGTGAATCATGATTATTATAGGTATTCATTGTGTTTTTTTATGGTTTACATGTCATGAATTGATAAATAAGAATGTTCGCATGGAATGGTTGTGGGATTAAGGAATGATGATCCTCCCATGAGTAGTGTTGGACAAATGCTATAACCAACCCAGGAATGCATGGGATGGGGAGTCGGACCGATGCTCTATGCCCCCAATGGTTGTATTCAACGAAGATACATTAATTGAGGTGCCAATATAAGTATGGTGATTACCTGATAGGCTCATACCTAGAGAGATAGGTACATAACAACTTCACTTATTTGGAATGATAATTGCAAGGAATATTATATGAATAGAGTAAATGTATGACCTGTGGATTACTTGTAAATGATAAACTAAATGATGAGATGGTGTATCTAATTAACTTCTAACCATAACCCAAATAATAATATATATTTAGATAAAGGTTAACGAGGGGCCCCAGAAATTATTTTCCTTTACATTCCATTTATTTATACAATCAGGAAGTATCTGATAAACTGGATATTTTGTAGGCATAGTTTATGGTTCCCTATTGAGATGTAATCACACACATCTCGGGACTCTTTTGGAAACATGAGAAAATTTGATTCTTGTAGGATAGGAAAACAGAAAGGGTCCTATGCTAGGGTGTTGAGTTGGGATGTTACATGCATGGAATAGGTTCCAAACATGGTGTTAGAACTATTTTTGGGATTCTATTATTATCTTTGATTTCATTTTATTTCACTTGTAATTTTAGCATTACATGACATATTTACTGCTACTTGTGGTTTATAACCAGTTGGGAGATGTCTGGATTTTTATAGTATTGGTTTTTTCTTATTATTTCCACAATTTATATATGTTGTTTATTACTCTGATAATTTGTATATACACTCCCCATGTGACAAATCATGGAATTTTCTACTAGTTAGTATCATCTAGCATACGGGGAGGGTGCTTGAGGTCATTTGGTGACCTGACTCAGGGAACTGGATTAGTGTAACCTGAGTTGTAGACATCACAATGTGGTATTAGTGGAGTTATTTTCTCTTTAAAATGATTTGGGGAAGGTAGACAGAATATTAGGATAGATTCAGTCCATGGTAATGTGCTCTTACTTAGGAGTAACTAACACAAATATGGGGAAACCCTAATCACTCGGGATATGAATTGTTGTCATTACTGTGTGTTATTACATAAGATGATATTTCAAAAATGGGTGATGCAGATGTGGGGTGATGTTATATATTTATGATATTACTATAATTTCTTTAATGGAAAGAGGTTGTGCATTCATGCATCATACAAGGGACTAATGTTTATAAGTGACATGCATCATAGTATTCACACACACACACACACGAGATGGGTGTATAAGACATAATAGGTAGAAAGAATTTTATTTTCATGAAATTAGTGAAATTTTTCCTAATAGGAGATGTAAATTTGAAATAATAAAAATGATAATACTATGTAATAATTAAATAATGATTATTGATAAGGAAATTTAACTGAATTAAAATTTTTGGGGAGTAAATTGGGATAAGTATATCATTTCAAAAAAAAATATGTAAAATGTAGGGCATATAACCATGTGAGTTAGTTTCCCTTGTTAGACATTTAATTGGGAAGGATGGTTGGGGGTACTATTATAGATATAATAAATTTCAATGTCAAGTAAATGAAAATGGTTTTTTATGTCCTATGATTATCTATTCATTATGCCTCATGAAAGATTAATGTTTGCATTCTAAAAGATTGTGTTTTCCATTACAGATGGATGACACCAAGATGGTGTGTTCCAGTTGGGTGACAAGAGTGGGTTATCGAGGTTGATCCCCCAGTGGTAGAGAAAGAAGACCTAGTTGTTCAGAATGATAGGGAAGTGCAGTTTCATGGGAACATTTCTCCTTTTATGACGATGATTCAATGAAACCTATGGCTAATGGAACCGAGTGTGTTTGAATTGACAATAGAGTTTCAGTTTCAACACCTGATGATCATTACCATATAGGGTGGTATGGAGGTTGTTGATTCCTGTATAGAGTCTATGAATAAAATTCATGAGCATTGGGAGACTCATTTTGAGAAGTGAGTTAATTTGGTTGAATATATATTGCGGGGTCTAGGAAATCATTGGTGGGATATCTTAGCTCAAACTGAACTAGTAGTGGGAATGATGTGGATAAGTTTTGAGGAAAAATTTCTAGATTATTTCGACCCAGAAACCATATGGATTGAGATGGATATATAATTTATTAGTTAGACATTTTTGATGATGTGATTAATGGATTATGCAAGTCGTTTCATAGACTTTAAATAAAATTTCTTGCTTTAGTGGGAGTTGAGGCATCTATGGAAAGAAAATTTTATGTTGGACTTCATCATGAGTCCATATCCTAGGTAAATATCATTTGGCATAATATGTAATATAAGTTGATGGATCATGCCCTCATATCTGAAGGATACCTCCAAGATGTCTCCTAAAGAAGACATGTGGTTCTAGTGGGGTGAACTTGTGGCACCTCTTCTGATAGTAGGATGTTCCATATCAGGAATCTACACAACAGAAGTGGTGGATATCATGACTATAAAATGGGACTTGTCTCATAGTTTAGTGATTGGGTTTGCTACTCTCAGTGTGGTAGGTTGGAACATGTGTAACGTTATTGTTCCCAACCACCTGGTCAGAGTAGAGCATGTGGGGGCTTTTAACTTGTGCATAGGTTCTACAGGAAATCAGGGAAGACCAAAAATAGTGGGAGGGTAGAGATCAGTGTAAAGTGATTGGAGGGAATCTATTAACCCATGTCAGGCCATAAGCTGGAGTTCCAAAGGATGTACTGGTAGTGGTGGTGGATATGGTTATTTGGGAAGACACTATTCATATCAGTATGGTGGTGCAGTGCATGGCAATAAAGATGGATCTTAGGGTAGAGGGATATTACATATGTACACATTTCAATATACACATGGAGGAGGCAATTCTAGATCATATACCATTTGATGTGAGATTCTTGTATCTCCCACACATGAAAATTTTATATATGACACTGGTTCCACACATTCTTTTATTTTAGCATAGTTTCTTGTAGTGTTGGGCCTAACTATGGAATGTGCGCATGGAATTATATAAAATGATCCTCAATTGGGGGTGTGAGTTGAGAATATAATGCAATGTAATTATTGTGAATTTGAGGTTGTTGGATGTCTTTTCATATAGGCTCTATATGTTCTGGAGATTTCAGCATTTGACTTGATCTTGGGTATGTATTGGCTAGTGGTGTATCATGACCATATCAATTATTATCGACGTCATGTAACATTTACATCTCCTCATGGAGACACCTATGACCTTTTTGGTGAGAGGGAAGTTTGAGAAGGTCATTCATGGAAATTTTTCAGTAATTGTGAGGTATCACAACCATAGTGGAATGCATTGTTTATTATGATGGAGAGGTGGAGCAACATGCCTTTATTTCTATGGTGTAAGGGTTAAAGGATTTGTTTCATGGGGACTTCTTTGGGTTACCACGTGAGATATATGTTGAGTTTATGATCAATTTTTTGTCAGGGGTAGAAGTAGTTTCTATTACACCATATCAAATGGCGCAGAGAGAACTCTGTGATCTTAAGGCTCAGATAAGAAGAGTTATAGAATTAGTGATTCATTAAACCTAGTATGTCACCATGGGGATCACCCATGATGTATGCTAAGTAGGCTGATGATTCTTTGAGGTTCCATGTCTACTTCATGACATTTAATCCGATGAATGTTAAGAACTGATGCCCTCCTCCTAGAATTAATTACATATTTGACCATATAAGGCATATCGGAGTGTTCTAAAAAATTGGTTTGAGATAGGGATACCATAAGTTGAGGGTGAGACCTTCTGACGTACCACAATTAACTATCTAGAGTAAGTACAAGTTATAAAAATATTTTGTGATGCTCTTTGGGATGACCTGTTCTCCTTTGATGTTTATAGCTCTAATGAACAAGATATTTATCCCTTATCTAGAAAAGTTCATGGTTTTCTATGTTGATTATATCTTAGTGTACTCACAAACTCTTGAAGATCATTACCAACATCTTGACATTGTCTTCAGGGAACTAAGAGAACATGTGCACTATGAAAAGATATAAAAATGTCAATTTTGGATTGTTAACGTTCATTTTTTGGGACACATCATTTCTGAGTCGTGGGTGTTAGTGGATCTATAGATGGTGTAGGTTGTGGTTTCATGAAAGTATCCCATGTGTGTTTCTGTTGTTAATGGATTGTCTTATTATTACCAGAGGTTCATTAGATATTTATAAAATTTTTACACACAAATACCTAGAATAAAAAATAATGGTATAATGTTTGATTGGATGGAGGAATTTGAAATTGATTTTCATGAATTGAAGAAGAGGTTTACTATCGAACATATTCAAATCATACATGAACCTATTAAAAAGTACACCTTATTCTAAGACGCATCTGTTGTTAGACATGGGGAGGTGTTGATTCATGATGAACAAGTAGTGTCTTATAGATTGAGGAAGTTGATAACACATGAAATAAACTACACTACTCTTGATCTTGAGCTAGCTGCTGTTGTTTATTCCATAATGTTTTGAAGGTGCTACACGTTAGGAGGGTGATTGGTGGTGTGTTTTTATCATACGGGTTTAAAGTATATCTTCGGTCAGAGGGATTTAAATCATCTACTTTGAAGGTGGGTTGAGTACCTACAATCCTTTTATTTTGAGATGGTTTATACACTTGGAAAGGGGAATAGTATTCCAGATGTTGTGAGTCTGATGAATTTGATTCATGTGGTTTGTTAATCCAACTTTGGAGGAAAAACAATGTCGTTGTTTATGGGGTTTTTCCAAGACGCCCCTGATGGGATCATACAAATATCCCTTTATTCTTTAGCATTTAAGTCTATGCTTTTGAGTTGGGTCAAAAGGATCCATCTGGAGGTTCCCGAGTGTTTTTCTATGAATGAAATAATTAATGGTGGGGAGTCACCATCTAGTTGGGACTTGGATATTGAGAGAATCATCTCTGTTAGTGGCCATGTTGTGCTACCAATGTGTTTGTGTGAAGTGTTTTTGTGTGATTTTCTCGCATCAATGTGTATAGTTCATCCGAGATTGAAAAATATGTATTGTGATTGTCATAGGTAGCATTGGTGGTCCTGGATGAAGAGGGATATTGTGGGTTTTTTGGTGCGATGCATTACCTATCATTGGGTAAAGGGAGATAATTAGTGTCGTAGTTGTTTGTTACAGTCATTTCCCATTCCTAAATGGAATTGGAATGATGTATCAAGGGAATTCGTAATGGGGATTCTATGGATGCCTGAAAAAAATGACAGAATCTAGGTCATTTTTTATTAGATGACTAAAGTTGGTCATTTCTTGTCTATCCAGGAGGCTCACACAGTTGATCTGTTAGGTGTGTTGTATTTTCATGATGTAGATCAATTCATGAGGTGCTATGAACCATATTTTCATATCGTGATCCACATTTCACATCGCTCTTATGTTAGGGATTATAAAATGTGATTGGTTTCCATGTTTTGTTGAGTACGTCTTATCACCCACAAATAGATGTATTGTCTGAGCATACAATTAAAGTATTGTAAAACAGGTTTAGAGCATGTTTCTTGGGTTTTGGTTATTTGTGGGAAACGTAATTAACAATCATTTAGTTTTATTATGATGATTTTTTCCACAATAAGATTCACATGGAGCATTTTGAGGCTATTTATGGGAGACTATATAGATATATGTTGTCTTGTTAGAGGCTGTGGAAGGTGAGCTATTAGGACCAAGTCTCATATTGGTGTCATCATAGAATGTTTTTTTGATTTTGAAGCCCATGATGACTCCTCATAATAGGTAGAATTCATATGTAGATCAGAATCATTGACCTCTTGAGTTTGTGGTGGGTAATAGTGTGTTTTGTTTGTGTCCCCAAAGTTTTGGTCACTTTAGAGTTCATAGATAATGAATGTTGGCACCCCAGTACATGGGGAAATTAGTGATTGTGGAGAGGATTAGTCTGATGTCTTACCAATTGAATCTTCCTCAGTGGTATGGTGGGTTGTGTTATTATTTTCATGTTTCAAAACATCATTAGTATCATCTGAATTCATATCATTAGATAAATTTAGATGATGTTGAGCATGTAACCAACATATCCTTTGAGGAGAATGATGTTTATATTGTTTGTCATAGTGAGAAGGTTTTATGGGAAAACATATTAATTTGTTTTGTATTTTATGGTAGCATGGAATCCTTCTTGATGAAACCTAGTAGATGGAGTCAAATATGTGGGCCCAATGGCCAGATATATTTTATTTGGAAACACAATGATGCTCAGGAAGAGTGGATCAAGGACGAGTCATCCTACGGTGTGGAGGTAGAAGGATTTTGGATCTTTATTGAGGTATTATTTTGTTTATGTTTCTATTTAATTCTTTTTTATTACTTAAATATGTGTTTCGCATAGTTTATGATAATGTTCAGGGTGTTTTTGGGGGTTGGGATACAAATATGGAAGAAAAAGACGTTTTGGGCATGTTGCACGATATGCACCAGGTTATTAAAAACTATGCATATCTTGGTAGCTATCCCAGAACCATTGGACATAGGCTTTCATGTGGTTATCACCCAGTTTAGATAACCTTGTATAATTCCAAAGAAAATATTTTAAAGGGGGATTTTGGGATAGTAGCTCTCATATGGTTTACACACGGTTTGGAAAATTGTATGGGTAAACCGTACAACCTGGTAAAGTTATGAAATTTACAAAAATGCCAATATGGGATTTGTATCCCTAACTCATTATTTCATCCTTTCATACCCATTGAAACTCTAGTGATGAACCAAATTTAGCACGAGTTTCTAAGGATTATTATCCCTCATCTCATGGTCATTTTGAGTGTCGTCGGTTGATAATTGAAGAACCAGGTAAGGCTAATCACCCTCTTGATACCTTTTTGTTTTATGGTTCAAATTTCTTTATTATCTCTTTAAAAAGATCTAAAACACTTATTTTCTGATGGGAAATATGTTGAGACATCAATGGAGAGTTAAATCGGGGTCCAAGCCCTATATTAGGGTTGCGTTCACCAACAGATCCAAGGGTGGTGGGCTACTTTTTATATCCCATTGTTTCATTTGATATTAGTGCATGCTTGGGTTTATTTCATAGATCACCATTGTTGTTATTTTTATCATTTTATCTGATTTCCTGTAATTTATGTCTAGATGATGATTGGAAACCCTCATGGTTATCATGGGACACTTGGGGGATGAATTGACCTTTGTAGTGCCAAACATGGGGTGCACAGATACTATATGGACTTAGATGTTATCTAATTATGAGAATGGTTTTTTAAGACCATTTATATCCCTTTATGAGAATTTTGAAAAGCTAAATGGGAGTGGAAATGAATTATTGGCATTTTCCTATGCTTAGTACTGGATTAATAGATTTCTATTAATGGTGTAAAATGAGTTATATTAGTTAAATGGGTATATTTACATATAGATATTGAATTATATTGAAAGCCCTAATAGGGAGGATTTATGTGAAATTTTGATGCATGGGGTTAGTAAAGGCGTCTGAATCGATGAATATGGTTAATTGGGTGAGACATGGAAGGGGAACTAGGTTAGTGTGTTGTGTAACGTGAAATGAATATGTGAAAAGGCTATTGCATGACATTGAATCTCATGTTGATTTTTATGAATCATTATTTTTATATTTATTAGATGTTGAATGGTTTGTGTGTGGTGAATTGATAAATAATAATGTCCACAAGGATTTATGGTGGAATTGTGGAAAATTGATCCTACCATGAGTAGGGTTGGACTGATGATCTAACCTACCCAGGAATTTAGGGGTTGGGTAGTCAGACCAATGCTCCATTCCTCAAATGCTTTAATCAATGAAATAACTATACTGGGGCTCTATGGTATGTGTGGTTATTACATGATATTGTAACAACCCAAACTGTTGTTAATGAAAATAAATCGTGATCTAATTAAATATGTGATATGGTTATACAACATATACACTTATTTTGTTTTATGTTTTTGGATTTTGAAATACCATTATGAATTCTGATCGTTGCTGATATAGTCATTGAACAGTGATCACCAAATTAGTATAAATATATGGCTTTAACAAATATTTTTACTCAAACAAATAAAGTGATGGCCTCATTCAGTACCCTTTCCCCATATTATGCCCATTTAATAGAGCTCAGAAAGGAGTTTCATCATTGGGAATTGCTTTTGACCAAGCCCAATCCAAGCTTGAATACATTTTTCTCAAGTGGAACCATTTATGGGAGAAGTGGAAGTTAATAGATATTATCACTCTAGCGATGTTATTTAAGACAACACCAAGATTCTATCAACATCACTCTCCTTACCCCAAGGTCTTCTGTGTGTGTTTTAAGAGGTTATGTAACAAGACCCTAGTACTATGATTATGTTCATTATTTATTTATATATAAATGAATGTACTTTCATTTTTTTATTGTTACCTTTTAAATAGTTTTTAAAGAACAAATATTATTTTTAGTTAAATATAAAACATAGAAATCAATTTTGATGAATTAATGGAATTTTTAATTTAATAATATTTTAATAATTTATTATTATTTTTATTATATTAATTTTTATTAAATATAAATGATCATATAATTTTATGAATGCAATTGTAATTTTTATTAAGGTTCATAATCCATTTTTTTCAAAACCAATGAATTTTAAAAAAATGTCAATTATTATTTTAAATGTGTATGTTAACATATTTAGTAAATTATTTTGATAAAATTAATATTATTTCTAGAATCGGGATATCATAATTATCCAATGTTGAATTTTTCGTAATTTTTTAAGGTAGCCAAATTTTTTGGTAAAAATTTAACACTGTATAAATATATAACATGTTTTATAACATCATAATGACCGAATAGTGATTTAATAAAATACTATAAACATTATTTTTGGCCAATATATATATTACCATAAAAATAATGTGATTTTTGGGTTTTTTTAATTTAATTTACATAGCATTAGTGCACCATCCAAGACATAAATAACATTTTGTATTTGTAAATTGATTTCCTTTAGAGTGTGTCTCACCTCCACATAAGCAACCATATTTTTTTATAATTTCGTCCATTAACAATATAAAATATTTTTTTACAATCCCTTTGGAAGAAAACATGGGAAAAAACCAATGGCAGGTTTGTGGTTTTGTTTAGTTTAATGTGAGGTGTCCCAAACCTAAATAATAAACATTTCCATCTCCTTTCCTATATAAACCCATCCAATCTCCCACTTTTTATTCACTCAAAGCATATCAGGTTCATCCAAACTCTGCCCTCATCTATCTATAATTCTCCCCAGGTTCCCATGATCCACCCAATGTCCCAACCTTCATGATTTCAAAGTTACTATTCATGGTAAGGGATCCTTTCACCCAACTCTTTTAGGTCAGGACATCTTTTATGTTATGTCTTCTAATTTCCATTTTATTATATGGGGTATGTTCTCCTATATCATTCCACATGTCCATTTGATGTCCAAATTATGAGATAACCTTTATTCTCACATCATTTCATTTTTTGAATTGTTAAGTGATGTCGTTGGGCTGCTGAATTTTCATAAAATAAATCAGATATTCTCTCTTCCTTCATGTTCCATTTTCATATGGTATTTCCTTCAAAAAACCATACAATGATCTTATTTCCTTTTTATTATTTACCCCTATTGTATAATGAGTTATTTATGAGTGGGTGACCCTTGCAATCTCTCTTTTTATTTTTTTCTAAAACCATGTTATATAGCTGTTATGCTGCAGAAATTTCGTCTCAAATTTATCTCTCTTTCTCTCATGAAATTCTACTATTTATTTATTTGAATACTCTAACCTATTTCATTTCTATCGGTGTTCATAAATACAAGAAATGATATATTTTATTTTTGAGTATACATATATATAACCCTCACTCCCTTCCCATGGGTTATAAATGACATAATGATCTTATCTTTTAGTATTTTTCTTAAATTTCATGATTTTTAAATGAAACCCATTTCATTTATTCTTTATGGGTCATTTCTGAAATGATTTATTATGATATATGTGGATCACATGAATTTAAATTCATATTAAGGGTGCTCCCTGACAGTGCTCCAATGCATTAGGTAAAGAATTTATCTCTAGAGATGACAAGTTTCACAATACCTAAGTGAATAACCTCGGTAATTTTTATGACACCTCCGGGTTATACCTTGTTGATATGTTCACAAATTTCTAAATGAAATGTTATAGCCACATTTTCAAGTTATGTTTCAAGTTCCATTAATTATGATATACCTATAGTTATGTTGCTCGTCTCTTTATGTTGTTATCTAATTCTTATTGATATCACAAGTAAAGTGTTTCAATTTCTTTCCTTACTAAGCCTTCTTCTCACCCTTTCCCTTGATGTCTCCTGGTTATAATATGTGGTAATTTTACTTATTATTAATCTATTATGATGAAATAAAATTGGATTAGAATAATGTTTTATGTTATTTTCATGTATTATTTCTGGATTTCCAAGACACAAGACTTTAAAGATCCTCTATTTATTAAATGTAATGAAAAGTTATTTAATAAAAATATGGAATTCCATTTATGGTATCAGAGGATTGATTTGTTATTTATGGAAATTATTCTATGAAAAATTTAGGATTAACCCTATAGAAAATTTTAATTATAATAAAACATCCTGGTATTTTGGTGAGTAATGAGTAAGTGGTATATCAAAAAAAATATCTCTGTCTAGATATGAGTAGGTAGAGGTGGCTTTCTCACAAATGTACATTGGGTTACAACCCAAAAACACTACATTGATCATGACTCAAACTGGAACTAGTGCATGAAAATGGGCCTTGATACACTCTTGGTTAGGACACTCCTGGTGGGATATGTTTGGTTAATCGCAAGCTTTTTATGGATAATTTTGAAGGAATTCTATAGAAATGAAATTGTTTATGCCTGATGTTTTAATAGATAAAATCCATTATGGTTAAATGATTTCTCAATTAAATAAGTGTCTCACTATGGTTTTATTCATTTAGAAAATGGTGGGAAATATGTGGAACCATGAAAATGGTTACCACAATGGACCATGTGCTGGTGACCCTCTGATGGAAGCTGAAATGGAAACATTCATGTGAATGATGAACCAACTGACTCATGTTATGGGAAATAACATGAATCACTCTGATATTCCAATCAAACCATGACAGAAACAACTTTCTATTGAATACTTTATGAATCAATGACCACCAAACTTCAGTGGATCGACCGACCCATTGATTTCAAAACAGTGGATTAGCTCTATCTAGAAGATATTTTCTATGCTCTGCTATTTGGAACTAGATAAGGTTACCCTGGTTGTCTATCTCATAGAAGGAGAAGCTGATCTATGGTAGGAAATGATTAAAAAACAGGGCCAAGAGTGGATGTTGAAGCTATTGAGTGGGAAGAGTTTAGAAGGATATTCTTCAACAAGTATTTCCCTCAATCGATGAGAACAATAATGGAGAAAGAGATTCATGAGATGAAGTATATGGAGAATGAATATGTGGGATGCTATGAGATTAACTTCACAAGGCATTCATGTTAAACCTCTAGCATTTTCATGGATCTAAATTTCATTGTGGATAGATTCTTCAGTGGGCTGAGACTTCTATGGAAGAATATAGCCAATCCAGACTATGATAGTTATGAGGATATCATGTTGAGTGCGATGAAAGCCGAGTTGGAGTTTGGTGAGACACAGTGGTCTCAGAAATCAATCGACAAGAAGAGATCCATGGAGCCCAGCATGGGTAGGGACTTTGGTCAAGGAAGATAAGGCAAGAAAGGGCAACTTACCGCTTGTAATAAATGTTGGAAGAGGCATTTGGGGAACTACCTTCTCAGGAGTGGGAAATGCTACAGGTGTGGAAGAGATGGCCATATTGTAAGGAATTTTTATAGTGAGGTGAAACCTCAACATCCAAACACTAACGACAAGGGGGATATTGTGCAGGCCCTACCTGATGTCCAGTGAATTATGTGTGGACAACATGGTCACTTTTCCAATCACTCTCCAAATCCGAGGGTAGGGAAGGGGAACCACCTTCAGCCTCAAAAAAGTCCAAGAGAGCAAGGACATGCTTTTGATATCCTGAAATTTGATGTTTAAGCTCCATGTGATGTGATAGCGAGTACACTTTTTGTTATCTCAAAGCTAGCTAGTACTTCGTTTGATTCTGGTTATATGATTTCCTTCATTTCTTCCATTCTTGCAATGAATTTATAATCAACCCCCAATTTTCTAAAAGTAGAGTTATCATTAAATACATAGGGTTGGATTATCCAAGCATCATTAGTATTTTAAAAATCTAGTATTTATTTTTGTGAGTACAATATTATCGCAAATATAGTAGTCATTCCCATGCTGGAACTTGACTATATACTAGGTCTGGAATGGCTCTCAACGTATACTACTATGACCAAATGGAATAGAAAGGAAATCTTAGTAGTCTAAAATGGGGATCCAATAGTTATCTTCCAAGGAGAGATATCTAAACCTGATCATTGTATATAATAACATATTATATCATTGTTTATGGTGTTGATCAGTGAAGGAGAAGAAGAATAAGAGAGTTTGAGGATAGAAAATTTCCCCATCATCTAGGAATAAGTTGATGTATTTCCTAAAGAGTTTCTTGGACCTCCCCCATAAAGAGAGGTAGAGTTCTCCATTGAGCTCGTACCAAGATCTCATATGATATCAAATACCCTGTATAGGATGGAAAATGTGGAGCTGGAAGAATTAAAGAAACAACTCCAATATCTTTTGGAGAAGTGGTTTTTCCAACCGAGTGTGTCTCCTTGGAGAGCACCTGTATTCTTTGTGAAGAAGAAGGATGGATCGATGCAGCTATGAATTAATTATAGAGAACCGAATGGGATAACTATAAAGAACAAAATACCCACTTCCATGAATTGATGAATTATTTGACCAACATCATGGGGTTCGATTCTTTTCTAAGATTTATCTTTGTTCTTGATATCATTAATTGAGGGTAAAGAAAGAAGATATTCCAAAAAATTCCTTCTAATCAAGATATGGTCTTTATGAGTTTCCTATTATACCCTTCAGATAGACTAATGAACATGCAATTTTTATGGATTTGATGAATATAATATTTAAGGACTACCTTGATAACATTTTGGTAATTTTTATTGATGATATTTGAATATATTCCATAATATTTGAGGAGCATGAAGACCATCTAAGGGTTTCATTGAAATATATACAGATGGAGAGGATTTTTGGAAAGTTCAGAAAATGTGTTTTCTAGTTACAACATGTTTCTGTCATGGGGAACATTGTTACCAATGAAGGAATAACAATTGACCCTAAAAAGACAAAACATGTAGATGAGTGGCTTCAGCCTACAACAATAACCATGTTTCGTAGATTCCATGGTTTAGCGGGATATTATAGGAGGTTTGTGAAAAAAATTTCATGACGTTATAATTCATTAAGAAATTTAACTCTAAAAGGGTTCAAGTTCATCTCGATAATGGAGTGTGAGAAAAGCTTCCTAGAGATAAAGAAGAGATTGGTTACTACACACGTTTTAACACTGCCCTCAAGTGGAGATGGATTCATAATTTTTAGTGATCCTTCTCTAAAAGGGAATGGTTGTGTCCTCATAAAAATTGTCAAGTTCATTTCTTATGAATCTCGGTAGTTGAAGACTCAAGAGCAGAAATACCCTACGCATGATCTAGAGCTAGCTGCAGTCATTTTCGCACTGTATATATTGTGGAACTATATTTTTTGGGAGAAATGTGATATATACACATACCATTAATGTTTCAAGAATATTTTCACACAAAAGGAATAGAACATGAGATAATGGAGATGGTTTGAACTTCTTAAAGACTATGGTGGTTCAATTCATTATCAACCCAGAAGAGCAAACAATGTTGTTGATTCATAAAGCTGGAAAGACCCAATTGTTCTTTCAATGATGGGGTTTCAAAAATATCCTTTGATCAATGACCTAGTAAAGTTGGTAATTGGAATTATAAGGGAAGGGAAATCATCAACCCTAAAATTGATGAATTTTCAACCATCATTACTATAGAATATTAGGAATTCTCATAAAGAAGATACTTTGTTACAGAAGAAGTTTGTGGCTGTGAAGGATGGGATTTTTATTGTGTTAAATATTGATCAAGAAGGTGTACTTGAATTTCATACAAGATAATGTGTTCCATATATTCTTGAAATAAATAAGGATCTGATGGTTGAACCTCATATCTCTACTTTCTCTATACATCTTGGAATCACAAAAATATATATGGACATTCATGTTCAATTGGTGTGATAATATGAAAAGGGAGATTGATGACTACACATCAAGGTACCTCGTATGTCAGCAAGTGATGGCAGAGTGACAACTTCATCAAGAGGAATTGTAACCACTACCCATACAAGCATGTAAGTGGAAGAATATGACAATGGAATTTGTCACTAGTCTCCCAAGAACTTCCAAAGTAAATAACGTGATATGGGTTGTTGTGGACCATCTAACCAAGACTGTCTATTTTATCTCCATTCGGGATGACTTATCTCTTGATCACCTTTCAAGGATTTATGTAATGAAAGTGGTATGGCTGCATGGAGTTCAAATTTCAATCGTATCTGATCATGATCCATGTTTCACATCAAAATTCTGGAAAAGACATCAATACTTTCTATATACTGAATTGATTTTCATTATGGCCAATCTCCTCCAAACTAATGCCCAATCTGAAAGGAATATTCAAAAAATATAGGACATGCTAAGAACATGCTCAATGTAATTTAATGCTGTATGAGATCAATATCTCTCTTTAGTTTTGTGCACATACAACAACAACTTCCACTCAACCATTCAAATAGAACCATATGAAGCTCTATCTGGGAAGTGATCTATAACTCCAACTTCTTGGGATGAAGTTGGTGAGATAATGATTCTTGGTCCTAATCATGTACAAAAGTTGACCGAAAAATTCATCTCTATCCAACAACATATTAAGGCTTCTAAGAGTCAGCAAAGGAGATCTACTAAGAACAGTCGACAGGACATGGAGTTTGATTTTGGTGACAATGTGTTTTTTTTTGGATTTCACCTTGGAAGAGAGTCATGAGGTTTGGGAAGAAAGGAATGCTTAGCCCTAGGTACATTGTCCCCTATGAAATCCTTGATCACGTGGGATCAGTGTCCTATCGGCTTGCACTTCCTCCAAATTTGGCACAAGTGCATGACGTCTTCCACATATCCCTCTTGAGGAAGTACATACCTGACCCTTCACATGTACAAACCCCAGAGGTGGTACAACTATAACATGACCTCTCTTATGAGAGGCAGACAGTGGAGATCTTGGATCTTAGAGACAAGGTTCTATGCAACAAGTCTAACAACCATGATAAGGGTTTGTGAAGGAACCACACATGAAAAGAAGCCATGTGGGAACTGAAAGAGTCTATGACGTAGAAGTACCCACACCTTTTCTCTTTTTAGGGTATGAGTTAAAATTTTGGGGGATGAAATTTCACAAGGGGGAATGACAGTAACTACCCAATCGTTTTTCAATGAAAATATCTCCAGATCTAATTAATTATGTGAAGTCGTTATACAAAATATGTACATATTTTGTTTTATGTCTTTGGATTTTAAAATATCATTAATAATTTTAAATTTTTCTAATATAGTTGTAGAACAGTGATCACATGATTGGTATAAATATAGGGCTTTAACAAATTCTTTTTACTTAGACAATGGATGTGACAGCCTCATCTAGTAGGCTTACCTCATATGAAGCCCATTTAACAGAGCTTGGAAAAGAGGTTGAGTCTTTAGTCTTCACTCTTGACCAAGCCCAATCTGATCTTGAATATGTTAAACTCAAGTGGAACCACCTATGGGAGAAGTGGATTTTGATAGATATTACCACTCGAGTGATGTTATCCGAGCCACCCCAAGAGTCTGTCACCATCGCACTCCTTACACTAAGGTCTAAGGCAGGTTTTTTAAGGGGTTATGTAATAAAACACTTGTACTATGATTATTTACATTGTTTTTGTAAATAATAATGAATGTAAATTCATTTTAATGTTATTAAATTGTAAATATTTTTTAAAGCACAAATAGTAATTTTAGATAAATATTTGACTAAGAAATTTATTTTGATGAATTAAGGGATTTTAGAATTAAATATTATTTTAGTAAAATATTATTATTATTATTAAGTTATTTTTTATTAAATATAAATTATTGTATAATTTTATGAATGAAATTGTAATTTTCATTATGGTTTGAAAGCCTTTTTTGTCAAAACCCATGAATTTTTAATAAATATAGGTTTTTATTTTGAAAGTTATAATTAACATATTTAAAAAATTATTAAGGTGTAATGAATATTATTTCTAGAATCAGGACATTAAAATTATTCAATGGTGAATTTTTCATAATTTTTTGAGACAGTCAAATTTTTGGCTAAAATCTAAATAACGTATAAATATATAATGTGTTTTATATTATCATAATAACCAAATAGTGATGTAATAAAATACTATAATCTATATGTTCGGAAAATTTATTTCTTAACATTAATATAATGTTATTTTGGGTTTTATTTTTTTATTTTACAATGTATTATTGGATCCTCCAAGACATATATTACATTTGGTCTTTTTAAATTGTTTTCCTTGATAGTGTGACTCACATCCACATAAGCTAAACTATTATTTTAAAAAGTTCTATAATTTAACATATAAAATATTTTTTTCAATTCAAATTTTCTATAGACAGTGGGAAAAATATGTGGGCTAGTTTGAGGTTTTGTTTAGTTTAATGGGATGTGTCTCAAACCTAAATAATAAACAATTCCCTCTCCTTTCCAATATAAACCAACCCAAGATCCCACTTACACTTCACTCAAATAATTTAAAGTTCATCCAAACTCTTCCCTCCTATCTATAGAATCCTCCCAAGGTTCCCTCAATCCTCCCAAGGTCCCGACCATTATGATTCCAATGTTACTATTCATGGTATGGGATCCTTTCACTAACCTATTTTAAGTCATGACTTCCTTGTTGTTATGTCTCCTAGTTTCCATTTTTTTATATAGGGGTATGTTCTCCTATATCACTATTACTATACATTCCATGTCCAAATAATGGGAGACCATTTCTTCTCTCATAAATTATTTTCCTGAATTGTTATGTGATGTTGTTAGGGTACATAATTTTCATAAAAGAATTCACATATTCTCTCTTCCTTGAAGATTAATGTTCATAAGTTGTTTCATTCAAATAAACATAAAATGATCTTATTTATTTTCATTCTATACCCCTACTGTATAATTAGTTATTTATGAGTGGGATACCCTTGTCCCCTCTCTTTTTATTTTTTTCTATAACCAAGTTATATAGTGGTCATGCTGTAGAAATTTCGTCTCAAGTTTCTCTCCTGTTTTCTCATTAAATTCTCATGGTTTATTTATGAGAATACCCAGACCTATTTAGTTTATCTAGGTGTTCATATATACAAAAAATTATATATTTTATTCTAGAGTTGACATAAATATAACCCTCACGGTCATTCCAGGGTTCATAAATGACATAATGATCTTATTTTATTAGTACTTTTTAAAAATGTCATGATTTTGAAATTAAACACTTTTTTTTATCTTCTATGGGTTGTTAATGATATACTAGATTATGATATATTTTACTCACTTGAATGTAAATACATATTATGGGTGGGCCCTGATAGTGCTCCAATGTATTGGGTTAAGAATTTATCTTTAGAGATGAGATATGTTTCACGATACGTTGGTGAATAAACTTGGTAGTTTTTTATAACACCTTGGGGTTGTACCTTTCATATATGTTCATGAATGTCTAGATGAAATTTTGTAGCCAAATATTCATGTTTTATTTCATGTTCCTTTTTTTATGCTATGCCTGTACATTGATTTCTCATGTATTTATGTTTTAATCATGTTCTTATTTATATCACAAGTGAACTCATTCCATTGCTTCCCTTACTAGGACTTCTGCTAACCCTTTCCTTTATTGTATGTGTCCAGGTTATAAGATACAGTAATTATACATAAGTTGAATCTATGATTTATCCTTACATGTGGATTAGAATAACATTTTATTTTATTTTCATGTATTATGATCCTAATTTCCAAGACACTAGACTTTAAAGATCCTCTGTCAGTAAAATTTAATGAAAAGTTTTGTAATGAAAATGTGGGATGAAATAGATATGGTCTCCCCTAGTAAGATATGGACATGTCATGTTCTCTTCATTGTAATGATAAATTCGAAGAATATTTTGTGTATATGTTAAATCATTGAATCATGAATTACATTTTAATGATGAACTAAATGATGACATTATATATATAATGAACATGGAACAACAAAACTAATAGTAATTTGAAGGTATAAAAAGGTTAAAGAGTGTAATATGAACTACTATTCCATTACTATACATATATTTAAACCTTCATCCACTATCTAATGGACAATATATTTTTCAGTCACCGTTGGTGGTGGACTACTGAGTTGTACTCACACACTGATCAAGCCTCCGTTTGGAACCTGAGTACATTTCAAGCTTGTAGGTCGGGAAAAGGGAATGTTCCATATGTTATGGAGTTTAGTTGGACACATGACTTGCATGGAAGAGGTTCTTAACATAGAGTTAGGACCATTTTGGGGATTCCTTTGTTGTCTTTAATTTGGTTTTTATCCCTTGGAATTGAATTACCACGTGAAATGATAACTGTTACTTGTGGATTGTACCTAGATGGGATATGTTTGGATATGTATGAAACTAGTTGTTTCTTATTTTTTCTTTTATTTTTATTTTGATATATTGTGTCTTAATCTGATAAAGATAGCATAGTCTCCCCACGTGGCTCATATAGACCACTGATACTAGTCAGCATCCTCTAGCATACAGCGAGGTGTGTTAGAGGTCATGTGGCGACCATACTTAGGGAACATGTTTAGTGGAACTCAGGTTGGGGACAATACAAAAAACCTAGAGTTATTCCTCAAGAACCGTAAGGTACGAAGAAATTATCATTCCTTCATATCTTATATGGTTTATTATCATTATAGAATTCATGAATTTGTATCCGGGAGGAAACTATATTAGATTTTTGATCACATGAAATGTGTGTGCATACATGACATATTCTTATGTTTTATTCATCTTTATTATTCTAATGATTATAATAATTGGCATGTAATGAGGTTTGTTATGTCTTTTTTATCAATTAGGGTATATGCTATTCTACTATATTCTATAGTTGGGAATGCAGGCAGATCTAATTTGGATTATTATTTAAGTGGGATTTTCCAACCTTTGTATGTTATGTACATGGGAAATCCAATATAGTGGGATGTGTCAAATTCTTATAGGATATTTTTTGATAGGGATGTGTCACACATTGGTTGGTAAGTCCTTGGGTTATCCAAACTGGAAGGATGTGTCATATTAATTAGGTCTATCCTCTGAGGGGTTGAATTAGGAAGATTAACGATGTTCCTTGCAACATGGTGGTGAATCTGGTAGATCCATGTTTCTTATAGAATGGTGCCAATGTAGGTTGATATGGTCTCTAAATATCCAGTATCTGATTCATTATTCTATGATATACTATTTTTCTATATTTACACAATTTTCATGGATCAATGGAACATGTATATCTTATGCATTAATATTAAGAGTCATTGGTGGTTTCATATTGAGTCTTATACTCACATCCTATTCAAGAATTTGGGTGGACATATATATTTCATGACTAGGGATCGGGTGCATGGAAAACTCACTATGGTGGAATAGGAAGAGGTGGAGAATGAAAACATTTTTAGATGTTGTTCATTCAGGATATCTTCTACTTCATTTATTTAATAGAATACCCCACTACATAGATCCTTATTTCATTGATGTTTATATATCTGGAATTACATATAGTTTTTATGTTGGGTGGTTCTAAAGTTTATCTGTCACTCTGAATATTACTTGTTTATTAATGGAATTTTTATTTTATATCTATTACTTATTTATCCTATGAAATGATATTATGGGTATAATCACCCCACTAATGGAATTAGACCCTCTATTAAAAAATTTAGCATCATGTGTTTGTGTATGTTTGTATGAGGTTATATTGAACAGTAGATCATACATAGTGGTTCAGTTCCAGGTGTATGAAATATTAAATTTAATCCCCTTATTGGTTTCCACATTTATTGTATTATATGAGGCCCAAAAAAATCATGATGGAGACATACCTCTATAAATGGTCACACACTAGAATAAAAATCAAAGGGATAGGCCTTTCCATAACTATATAAAAGAGTGGTAATATTTGAAGAACATCTCATCATTTTCCACCATAATCCCATGATTTTATGTGTGAAACAGTGTAAACACATAGATTAATTATTTTTCTTGTCTAAAACAACTATCGTTATGTGACATTAATATCTTATAGTAATGAATAGAATTTATATACTATTACCTGGATTCCTGGAAGATATTTATAATATAGATATATATTTGTGTGTGTGAGTGTGCCATCTATAATAATAAAAAGAATGTATCTAGTAAGAGGAGAGAAAACTGATTATGAGAAATTATTAAGCTCTAACCAATGATGATTAGAGAGTTTAGCATTAGTCATGGAAGTACATCATCACCATAAAAGTCCAAAAACTTCATTATTATGTCACACATATAATGTTCTATAGGTAATAAAAGAATTCATATTATATATCCAATTGCAAATTTATACATTAATTGAAACATCCCGCATAGAAATTTATAAAAAAATTTTGAAATATCTTTGGATGAAGTTTCAAATATTTAATGTCACTATAACTATAACATCCAAATTCACATTCTATAAGCCAATAAATATTTTCACATGTGATCCAAAATAGATTAATAAGATTAAGTCATCATCAAAATATTTTACTTATTTCACTTTCCATAAGTCCACCACAAAAAATCTTATTGTTTTTCACCATTATTTGTTTTAATACAAATAATATTTATTCATTGCCAAATTTTCATAATATCATCAACTAAAAAATTTATTCTCATAAGAACACATCTTTTTTACAAATACTCTTAATTGAAATTTTTATTTTATAATTCAAATCAATAATAATAAATAATATATTTAAATAATAATTTCTATGAAATTTATATCAATTTTCATTTATAATGATGATATGTATATGTGTATGTGTTTTCCATTATGTTAACTCATCCAAATTTCCACATAAATAATTGATTTCAAATAAAAAATTACACCTCCATAATTATCAATAAATATGTAATTATAACATATCATTCCTACACAATGAAATATTATCACAATTATTTAAGTAAAGCCTTTTATTTTCAATATTTATTTGATATATCCTCTTCTATGTAAATAATATTATTAGATATAACCCCATTATTATAATGATATTTATCAAAATACCTTATTCATTCTAAATTCATTCAAATAAAAAAAATTGATTAGAAAAATTTATTATTTATTTTTTTTTCAAATAAATGTTAAAAATGGTACGTACTAATAAAGATACTATTTATAACCTTATATTCATTGATTTTTATACAAATAACCATATATTATACACATCCTTATCTAGTAATCCACATCCTTAATAAACTAAATTGCATTATAAAAATGATTTGAAAACCAATTAATGTTATTCTCTTCGTTGTAGTATTCAAATAATTTAATATGTGAAATTAATATTATTTTCATAAAAATTCAATTAGTAAAAATATTAAATAACAAAAATCATCATAAATGAACTACATTATTGAAATATTGATATAAAGATCATAACATATCATTTCATTAAAATAAAATTAAGAGATCTATTTAATTTCAAAAGGAAGGAAAGTATAATCATTCTCAAGATTCATATATAGTAAAAACTAGATATATTTTTGTAGTAAACATATATAATTGTTTCACTATTGTGTTTCAATAGGGAGGAAATGAAGAAGAAAATATATCAGAATTTTTTTAATTGAAAAGTAACCAACAAGTCCCCCATGTACCCCGAAATGACTCTTCCAAATTAGTAGTTCCACAAGGAACCAAGAACATATATTTCCATTCACTACATATTACTCAACAACATGTTACCTTTGGACCAATCTTTTTCATACAATATTTTTTAGAAGAGATACAGATTAATTTCACATCATGAGACACCTAATCCTTAAAGTAGAAACATGTATATAGAGAAAAAAATAATTACAATTTAATTAGACAACCATGATTTATTCACAATAAACCACATGATAATTATTTATCAGTGTGAATGTCTCCACACAGTTTTTATAAAGTGAAAATCTATATATCCCAAATTTCCGTACTACATGAAACTATACGAAAATATCAATTTTCTATATACTTTCGTGAATGATTTTTTCCTAGAGGGAGAATGATAATTTTATTATCTTATTTCTAAAAAAACTTTTTATCACTCACCGAATCCCAAATATATTAATTTTCATAAATGAATATAAAAATTTGACAACAAATATTCAATTTAGTCTGAAAATAAAATAATATTATCTCTTAAAAACATTAATTCCCCATATATTGTTGAAATATTCGTGGTTTCATTGTATATTATTCCTTTTAATAGGTATAATAGTTTATCATTTTTAATATAATTCTTCATATTTTAATTTAATTTTAAATGTTATTAAAATAATATAAAATAATATATGTAATATATCATTAATTTCATCATTTCAAATTTTAAAAATATGACAACACTAGAATAATAACGTGATATTAATCAAGGTAAATAGTCTTTTTATTAAAATATTCATGTTATGACCTTAGAATCTTATATTTATGTGTCTAATTTTAGAAATAATATTTTTCAATAACATCAATATGTAACATGGATAGTTATAATTTATTTATAAATTACTCATCAAATTTTATCATTCTAATATGTTAGTTTATTGTCAATAGTAAATAATTATAGATTGACATAATTGATTTTAAAATAGTTCTTAAAAATAATTATATAAAGAATGTATAAAAAACCAAAATATTGATACATTTAATTATTTCCAACAAAATTGAAATATATTTTCATGGTTGTTACCCCTATATATGAATTAATTTGATTTAGTGATTGTATTATATATCAATAAATATAATAATATATTGAGTGTAATTTTCGTAAAATATTTAAATTTATTAATATATGATAACTTTTGATTCAAAACTATGAACCATTATAAAAAATTCATATACTAATAAAAAGTTTTATCTATATGACCCATTGGGAAATACCCTATGAAATACCCATTAATGAAGTCTATTTTCAAAATTTCCTATAAACTATAATGGATGTTTCAATTTAGCCATATTCAATAAAATTAAAATATTTCATTTCAAAACATAATATTTTTTATGTTTTAATTAACTCAACGATATATTATGAAATTGATTTATTAAAAATAACTTATTTTCTTCGATAACATGTGTTACACATAATATAAATTTATAATAAACAGTTATATACTATTAAAATATCTAAATGTTACCATTTCAATGGACACATAAAATAGATAACTATAAATAGGATTAACTAAACTATGAAAATTATATTCTTTAAACATATATAAAATAAATTAATTAGTAATAAATTTATAAAAAATGAAAATAAAAATATAATTAATTTTAATGAAATGTTTTTATGAAAAAAGTCACATCATAAAGAGTATTTTCATTTTAATAAATTATATTATCCCTAAATGGTGAATTATTTAAAATAAATTAAAATAATATATATTATTATTATTACCATTTATATAATATAATTTTTTATTACCATGGGATAAGAATAAATCTAGTTTTATTATTAAAATAGTCTTTTCCTAAAATAACATACTATCGGAGAACTTATTACAAAACTAAATTCTGAAACATCTATAAACATTATTACAAGAATGAACAATGATTTATAAAATCAACATGTAAAAATTATAATAATATATTATTTTAATAATTTTATGAAAAGATTATTTTTTCAATGAATTCTGATGAAATACTCATTTTTATTATAAACTGCCATTTAATTTAAAGTATTAATAATGATACAGAGTATTTTGAAAAATAAAATTAAAACTAGTAAAATAATATTACTAATATTCCAATTTAATTCACTATATTCAATTTCATGTTGAATACTGATAAAAAATCATTTTATACTTTTTACTGTCTTCTTTGGAAAATTAATTTTTCATCGCGTATGTGGGATTAATTTAAACATAAATTCTGAAATATCAATGAATTAATTAGTAAAAATGGAATGCATTTTTTGAATCGGAATAATTAACATTATATAAAAAATAAAACATTATTTTTTCCATAATTAAAAGTAAAAATTGTAATCATTAATTACCATTGTAAATGTAAAACGAGTTTTCTTTGCGGTTAGATAAAAATGATAATGTCCAAAATTAACTATAAACATACCAAATTGAATTTATATGAAAATATGTGGTCCTATAATAAATAAGGTTCAATACAAATCCATTGGCGATCCATGAAATTTATATATAACATGGGTTTACATTTTTTTTAAAAATCATAGTGAAGCCTCTCCACCACTTATTATATATCATCCCCTCTCTACTCCTCCTCAAACACTAAATAATTTTTTAAAGATACTAATAACCAAACATTATAAAATATATTAAAAATAATAGTGAATTTTTTTGATAATAAAACTAATATTAAATTTTTTTTGCAGTGAAAATAATAAATATGTTGTATGAAGAAAATGTATCATTTTTAAAAGAGAATTTTTATTATTTCTTATTTACCCTCTATAAAATATTTTATAAATAACCTGAGACAATAAAATAAATATTTCAGATATATTTTATGTTATTATTATAAACAATCAACCTATATCTATCTCTAATTCCATCAATTGGTTAATGAAACAGGCGACCATGTGTACGATGGATTACTTCAACACAAATTGATGCAATAGGTTTTCCATCATCGCCTCTCAAGGATGGAGATCATAATTTATTTATTTTATTTATATTATATTTTTTAAATAAATGTACTTACAGAATTATAAAATCACCTCAACCACCTTCCCTTCAAATCTTTGGGGAACTATTGACATCACTCATGTGTTCATGTGTACTATCACCTCCATGAAGCGATCAGATACTTTTGTCATTTTAATTTGAAGTATATGGTAATAAGGATATACATAATTAATATATTTGATATATTATTTATAAAATTATTCTTTATAGATGAATTAATATTGACCTTTATTGTATTTAATCTTTCATGTAAATGGAAGCAACTTCCATGTGTATATAGAACATACCACCTTCATTATTGTTGTAATTATTTTTTTCATCTCAAACTTTTATGAATAACTCTAACCATGTTTATAATTACTATATATGAATTTTATATCATGATTAAAACAATTTAAATAATATAACCACAATCTATTTAAAAGGAATAAAACTACCAAACCAAAATGTACATGAGAAACTAACTAGTCATCACTTGATAGAGTGGTTTTAATAAATAATTTTTTCTAAAGAAGTTGTAAAATTTTATAAGTGAATAATATATGGTTTGATACATAATATTTTTAATCTAAAATATATTTATTATAGTCTAATATTTTATATATTTGTTTATTACATATATGAAAATATTCGTACATGTGGTAATGGATTTCTAGTCTCTCGTTTATTACAGGGTTTCATATTAAGTTTTTTACACTTGTTTGTTTAATGTGTTTTATATTTTACCCATTTTAAATGTTATATAATTATTCTTATTAAATTAGTGATATGTTATGCTTTTTTTGAAGTTATTAATTCATATTTCATATGATTATAAAATGGCCAACATGGTAATGGATTTTCTCCTCACTTTAATTTCAATGGGGGTACATTCCATATTCCCACCTATTTTTTATATCATGTATATACTAACATTTGATTTATAATAATATTAATATCATTAATATTTTCTTACTTATGTATCTACATAGTTATATTTCATTCATGGGTATCATGATTCAAATGTTACCAAATTGGAAATGGTTTTACGTTACAATCTTATTATTTATTGGGAATGATTTTATTAAATTTAATATAAAAAAATATTATGATGTACCTCATAAAAAATATTTAATTTGTCACAATTTTGTTTATTTATTGACAATAATTGTTCTCCTTAAATTTTACACAGTTTAGGTACACATATAATAGAAAATATCTTATCATGAATAATAATCTTTGTTTATCTCCTTTGTCAAAAAACCATTATAATTCTTTATCCTTTTATTCTAAAAATGCTTCAAATAATGTTTTTGATTATTATTTGAATATTTACATTCATTTTTATACCTCATTAAATTTTCATTAAAATGGATTCTAAGGAATCATCCAGTCATTATCAGAATAATGTACATTTTGAATTATTACCGATATGTGAATGAATTATTATCCTAATTTTTTTTAAATGAACAGAATTTCTACATTCTTGACTTGTGAAGTTTTTAAATATTACGTCATATTTTTTAATTTATATTTTCAATTAAAATTACTTCCTAAATATTTTTTATAAATTATATATTTTAAAATGGTTTTCCCAAATGGGAAATTTAATTTTTCCAATGAAAGTTTTCATGATAATTTAATGGTATTAATATTTATCAATCAAAATAATCATTTCTGTTTTTCATGTTTTACAAGTGATATAATCTAACTGTAACATATATATTCTTTCAAAAGACTGTTATTCTTTATGATTATGTTTTTGATGTATTATCGGAATGTATTAATATTTCATGGGTTAATTTATAATGAAATATTGGAATATTTTTGAAACCCAATGATTTAACATGGCTTATGATAATGATTTTTTTATAATTTATGTAAAATATTTAAAATAATTTGACTGGTGAGACTAATGTCTACTTCCAATTAACTAACTAGGGATAACTCATTAGTAAATTATTTTATGCATGAACCGAATTTAATTTTCATAATGTTATGAAGTGAGTTAGTTTCATATACACAAGGTTATGTGTGGAGAAAGATAAATGACTATATGTTAAACTTTTCACAAATTTTCATTCCCATATGGTTAGTGTGCCCCTGGATTCACATCCATAATATCATGTGTGGTTCCGGTTTCATGTCCATAATGTTATTCAAGGGACTTATATCTTGTCTTTAACTTAATGAAAGATCATGTTTCAATTTATACATGTTTATAATGTTATGAACTTAATATTTTTTTATAAATTATTTTGACTATATTGTTCCCTCATGGATTATGTTCATTTCTATCCTTCAAGATTTATGTTTTATGAAAATCCATAATTTATTCCATTACTCAGGGATTTGATATTTATTATAAAATGTATTGATTTAATGTTTTAATCAATTGTTCTCATACTCTTATTTGTATGTAATATTTCTATGATTAATGATATCTCCCTTTTATTCCCTTACTAAGAATATAAGACTACCCTTTCAAAAGATTCTTATCCCTGTGTGAGGAAGAATGGTTTTAAATAGGGTATGTATAAGGTGAAGATCATTATAGGATATGTTGATGATCATTCCTGAAATATTAATATTTTGTAACTTGTCTCCAAAAACAACAAATATTTACATTTCTATTGTGTTTTTTGTGAATTTAATTAAATATTTTTCTAAAAAGATGAAATATTTATGTTTTAAATTATTTGGTCATTGTAATTGGTATTAGACTAATGTTTTAGTCAATCATTATAAATTACTGTTAGAAATTTTATATAATTATAAGGATTTATCTATGAATACAAAAATATCATAGAATTTGTTGAAGGATAGAGCAATTGGTTTTGATGAAAATAAATTACCCTTTGAACACTACCTGTGGTTGTAGCCCAGGAACTATTTCAACTTGGGGTTATAACTCAAAACAATTGTGCATCGCAATTTCTCTCAATCATGAGACAGTGCTTGATAATAGTTAATCCTACACACCTAGTTTGATAATCATGGGGGATATGTTCTTAAAATTAAAAAAAAATTACTAAACATCATTAAGGATTTGAATAGATGAAGAAAACGAATATACAATGTTAAACATAATGTGTCAAAAATCAAGAAGAATGTGTAAGGATTTAGAATCCAACATATGATTATTGATAACTTTTTTGGGTCCCAGTATGATTATAATTTCTAAAAATAACTTTTTAGATTAGTAAATTACTATATCCTAAAGTAATCATGTGAACAATGAAAATTATGACCTAATAAAAAACCATCCTCAAGAGAATTCCAATGTGTTAGAAGCTGGGATAAAATATTTTTTGATTATTCACAATCAATTCTACCACGATATAAGTGGTATCATGGGTGCTGGTTAACTATTAAATGTACTAAGCTGGGATAAACATGTCATTGAATGTATTATATTAACACATACACTTTCCTTATATGGTACATCTAATCCAGTGGTTTCTATGAAATGGATCAATGTGATGTAAAATATATTTTCCATTATTTAGTACTAAAAACATGAAAATATAATCCTAGATATTTACTATTTTGATGGTGATGGAGATCAAAGGTAAAATATTATACAAAATATGAGGCAAGAGGATTAAATTTTCTCTGTGGAATGGGATAAGATTAAGGGGGAATTTTTCAGTATCTATATCATACATATGTTGCAGAAAAAATAGATATAGAATTCCATGATCTAAATCAGAAGGATGATAAACCCATTAGTACATATGAGGGTAATTTTACCCGACATTAAAGGTATGACTTTAATTATTATTCAGCCATAATAGGAAAAATGATCAATTAATTTGATGTTTAAAACCAATTATATTAATGATGTTTGTAATATTGTACTTAGACATAAATGAAATAGTCTACTGATGTTCATAGATAGTGGAAATGTAAAATAGAAAACCTAATGGTTTTGGTATTAAAAAAAGGAAGAAGAATTCTCATGTAAGATCTAATGGAATATCACATAGAGGGAGTAAAATATTTTAACCACCTAATTTCTAAAAATGTGTGAGAGGAAGCATAATGGAATACATGAAATTAACATAAAAACAATTAATTTCTTCCACACTTCCATTTGAGAAAAAGACAAATGATCTAGTGTGATGAATCCAGTCAACCAATGGAATGCAGGTATGGTTTAATAAAATAATCCACCCACACGTACATGTCAAAAATGCAATATGTTTTTGAATTATGTGAATATATTCATGAATCCAAGGGTTAATGATGATAATAATCGATAATAAACTCTGAGTAAAAAGGTAAAAGGGAGGTTATGTGAAATCACAATTAATAATGTGAATCTTGAATATTAAGTCTTTCATATCCTCTTTTATAGTTTTGTAAGTATAATATTTGATTTGTTTTAAGGATCCTTATGAAAATCATAGTGTTCATCCATTAGTATTATTTTATGTTATTATGTTCACTAATTATATCTCTCTACATAGATTCTAGAATTGTCAAATCGCATTTTTTCTAAATCATCCAATGATATTATATCAATTAATGGATGAACCCAAAATTATATCATAAATGACTATTTATGGTTATGATGTGATATTTTGTATGAAATAAAGGGTGAATTATCTTTTGAATGCATATCTATTTAATTGTGAACTTATTTGTGAAATTATCAGTGTATCTGAATCTTGGTATGAGACATTTTGAGTGATTTAAAATTAGTTTGATATAGTTGTTAAGTATATCTTGTGAGGTTATGAGATTCATCTATTACAATCATTAGGATTCAATTATGGAAAGATATATTTTGGTGGAGCCTTATGGATAACTATTTATGGAATGAGTTATGTTGTACCTTGTGTTTTATTTTTTATGTATTAGAACATAATAGACAGTATAAATTATGATAACCATTTTGGTATTATTATATATTTAATGATATATAAAAAAACAATTCACTCTTTTATGGACCTTATGATATGTTAAAAGACTATTTTAGTTCCTCGATCATAAAATAAAAAACATAGATATTCATTTTATAGAATAATAAATGATGATTAAACTGATCAAATCACAAGTAGAAGGTTAAATTATACATATGATAAGGAAATAATTCAAGTATGTTTATTTTCCTTATTTACATTCCTGATAGTAAATGTAACAACTCGAGATTTTATAAGATATATTCTTTTTAATTTTTTTCATATCTTCTGTTGTACGCTACACCAAGATTATCTTGCGCTATACGCAACACCGTATTAGCTTGTAGTATACACAACACTAATCTTGGATCGTGTTACACACAATTTCATGTTTGTTTGATAGTAGTTATTCTACGTAACATTGAGTGTATATATATATATATATTCAATTTATAAATGAAATATGGGTGGATTTTGTTATACGCAACCACAAAGGAGGCGTGCACTACACGTAACCCTGACTTGGCTTGCATTACACGTAGTCGGGACCTTCCTTGATAGCGTGTGTTGTACGCAATATCAAGTTTTACTAAACAAAAATATTTTATTATAATATTATTATTAACTATTTTTTATGAATATTATAAACTAAATTTTGAATTTTATAACATTATTATTCATTTTACACATTTTCTAGAACATGGTATAAGAACAAAATAAATTTTTCGGGTAAAATAAGTATTTTTCAAAAAATGCAGTTTTGTCGCCTATTGATGGTGCAAACACTTTAAATATAGTTTTTAACATGTTTATAAGTTCAATTTGAAAAAATAAAATTCTTCTTTTGAATCAGGTTATTAAAATTTACTTTGGATAAATTTTTCATATTGTTCTGATAACTTTTATATTTTGATGAATATTAAAAACATGCTATATTTTAATTAAAAACAAATTTTTTCATAGTAATAATTTATGAGGTTAAATTATATTATTTAATGGTTTTAAAGTATAAATAGAATATATTTTTTCCATTTAATATAATGTATGTCATTATCATTGAATTTACATTGAATTCATAGGTTAAATCAATTAAATCTTTTGTAATGTTTTATACAAAAAATCATTTTCTTTCGACAACGGGATTAATTTTAATATAATCTCAGCAAAATCTGTGAATTGAATTTGGAAAAATGTATTCCATATTTGGAATCTTTGGGTCCAAATTATATTAATAGACTACATTTTATTTTTGGGCATTATGAATAGTAACTATGGTAAATTTTATTTACCATAGTAAAAGGTAAATCAGATAATTAAGGATAAATATAATATTATAAAATTACCCTAACACATTTATTAATACATTTTAATGATTATATTTCGTCCTAAGTAATATTTGGATCTAAATGGAATCCATTAGAACCCACATGGAGGTGATTAAGACCTTTAGTTTATTTTATTTAAAGGAAAGTGAAATATGCCTCACTCAAAATTTAATAATTAATGTATTTCTAATATAAGGTTATATAGAATATAAATTTGGTTATAAATAATCATTTGAAATCAAAAATTATTTTCTATATCATGGTAATTTATTTGTAATTTTTAAGAGTTATTTAATTACTTTATTAGCTTATACATTAATGATGCAGAAATTATTTTTTAGTAAAAAAATCAATAATATTATTTGTATTGAAATAGTAATACATATTAAACGGCTCAAAAACCTGAAAAAACTAATTTTTAGTGTATATATACACCCTAATCATCCATTGACCGAATATAGGACCATTTGGAGTCTTATAAAAGTGATTACGACACTTATATTATTTTATTTTATATGATGTCAATGTTGTCACCTTCATAATTTAATAAATATAACATATTATAATTTGGGTGTTTTAGAAGATAAATCTGACTAAATGTATTATTATGAAATATATAAGATTTATATTAATCCTAGTATTTTATTTTTAATTTTTATAAAACAAATATGTATATTTATTAATTATAAAAAAATGTTGTAGTAATTATTTAATTAAGAGAAATATCAAATAATTTTTTCTAAAAATAGTAAAATAAATATTATATGAAATATTTAATGTTCTCCACTTATTTTATAGATTACTATGACATGTTAGGAACCTATTAAATATTTTAGTTCGAATATATCCTCTCCGTGGATTTTATTTAAATTCAAATAAATGAAGTGTCAAAATTGACACTATTGTTATTTTATAAAAATAACATATTATTAAATTGTTTAAAAATCACAAAAATATTTAAAAATTATAAATTTAAATTTATATAGTCTAGAATGTCATAAATTATCTAATTATGGATAATTAATAGAAAATATGTAATTATTTATAACAATTTAAAATTTAGATTCTTATTATCACAAATAAAATTTAACTGATTAAATAAGGATAAATCAAGTTGATAATGTTTAAAACAAATTCCCCACATGTATAAATTTTATTTTTTGATGATATTACAACCATATATAATCTAATATTCGAATATGAGTTATTTTTGGTGGTTTTTAAGAGGGTTTAGATTTATTATAAATTAATATTTTTAATATTTCCAAAGGTACCCCTCTCCTCCCTTATAAAAAGGGAACCCCTTCCCACTTATCTTGACACCCTTTTGAGCCATTAATCTCGGATAAACCCTACAAATTTCCATTCTCAACCTCATTATAAACATACTAGTTATCTTGGTATTCTTCAAAGAACAATTTTAGTGCCCTAAGAGGAGGTTTCAATGAGGCGTTTCAAAGAAGAGGTAATATCCGTTACCGATTCTTTCAAGTTTATTTCTTCTTCTACTTCCTCTTCATTAGTTTTTTCATTATAAAGTAATATCATAAGTAATAAATATATACTTATATGTTATTATAAATATGAAAAAACCTTGTTTCACCTTATATGCATCCTACAGAAAAAAAATCATCATGCGTGCAAACGTACGAAATACCGTCTCCACGCCGTGGTGTGATTTGTTTTTCCACCACCTCCTAACTTTGATGGGTATAATGGTGTAAAGAATAACTAAATATGATTATTATAACATAATATTTATTATAAGATATTATATCATTCACTCCAATTCCATTCAATAAATATGGGAATGATATCACTGCTCGTGCGTACGTACGGATTACCGTCTCCACGACGTGATGAGATTCATTCTCAATGTTAACCATTCATGAATGATTATAAAGTATATATAATGAATAATAATGAAATATATGACATAATAATGATACTTTATTTAAGTATATATATGTATACCATCTTCTAAATTCCATTCAATTAAATAAAGAAATGAAAATAGCGTTCATGTGTACGTACGACCTACCCTCTACATGAACAATGTATTTCATTCCATTTATCAATATATCATATATATATATATGTATATGCTGAATATATATTATATATAAATCATGATATAAATTCTGGAATTAATTAAATAAATATATAAGTATTAATATCAAGAACAACAAGTCGAAAAACGTACAATAAATGAAACAATTTTACAGATATCGCTACTTTTACATCGAATTTACAAAAGAATGGGTAATATAAAGTCATAAGTAAACTTTATATGATATAATAACAATGAATATGATTTTGTAATAATTCAATGACATTATTTATATAATTATATAGGATGTTCTGAAGCATACGAAGCATATCATACATAAGGTAAGGGATAATGTTGCAATCTCAATTATTTTCTATCTGAGATTGCTTATACGTAAGTGTTTACTGTGGTAATATTTTTCATCCATATCCATAAAAATGTTTTTATAAAGTATTTAATATTCTTCCATGTATGTTTAAATTAATTTTTACCCCTATTTGACTTTTACTTTGTATTATGGATGGAATCTTTCTTTTGTTTACCATACGGTGTACTTTTTGACCTTTTCGTTAAAAGTACGAGCATAATGTTTTATTAACTGATACGACATGAAAATTTTTTTACGGATTCATAAAACCATATTTTCATAAATATTAATCTACAATATTTCATGAATATTTTCAAAAAAAATCATTTCCTTTTAAAATATCGTTGTATTTTGTGAAAAGTAAATGATTTTGAAGAAGAAAGGATAGTTTCCTCAAGAATTCGTTTCAAGTGTTTTATCAAAACCATTTTCCATCTAAGATGAAATTATTTCATATGTGTATGTTTTAAGTATAATGTCTCAATGATTTACATGGTTTCACTTTTCTTATGATGAAATTATATCCATTAGTTTTATATGGATTATGTTCTGATTATATGATGTTTATGAAACCCATTTCATTCTCTGGGTTATGATGATTGATTTAGGTTTATATTGTGGCATAAGTAAGGATGATTTCATTATGACGTGGGTGGGACCTATATCTCCCTCCAATGCATTGGGTAATGATTTATATCTCATGAAATAGACATGGATGGAACGGTAAGTTAATATGGTTCAGTGTTACAGGATTGGAACGAGGAATGAACTCGATTCAGAATGGGACTTTGTCCACTAAGATGGTCTTGGTAGCAATGCCTTGGATACTATGGAAATCATAACATGTGATTAATGATGCCACAATTACATTTTTTATTACCATACTAGTTTATCATGACTAATGTTCCTTTATGATCTATGCTTTGGGTACTTCCAAGAATAATATCTTTGCTCATGATTTTGATGTTTAGATTTTATGTTCATATTTTTGCATTCAAATGTTTATAGATTTTTTTATGTTCTCTATGCTTACCCTTACTAAGAATTTGAGCTCACCCATTTTATGTTTTCTTTTCCCTAGGATTTAAAGAAAAGTTTTAGTTAAGAAAACAAAAGGAGAAGATCCTTATGGGAGATATTGAAGATCTTTCACCATGATTAGAAGATTATTTTTCGATTTTCCAATGACACTAAACTATTACGGTCATTGTGTGTCTTTTTTTAATATGTATTAAGTATTCCTCCAAAGTAATGTAATGTTCATTTATGTCTTGATTCTGATCTCTACAGTTGGTGTCCGAGGAAATTTTTAGTTAACCATTGGAAATTAGGATGCGAAAACCTTAGTGAGATCTCTAGAGATAATTCTAAGGTATGTCTAGGGATGTCCCTAAGGTTAAGTATACATATAGGTTATAGTCCTAGAATTGCGCTAACGGTCTTAGAATTAAACCTATGATGTTAGATATTGAAGGTACTCCCCCTTTATTATGTTTTTTTCCTAGCATGACTTTTTCCTCTCATACTATTCTTTTTGGGATATAAAAAATGGCTGGAAATAGGAAGATTCATGATAACAGAGGATATGCTGGACAATGGAATGATATTCTTCCTGAGAAACCAATTGAAATTCGATCTGTAGGTCCACATATCGTTATTATGGCTAATCCACAATCCCATAATATGATCAATAATCTCAACTTTGGTATGTTTCCTGACTCGGAAAATAAGAGAATGATGGAGATTCATGATGATCATATAGGAAAGAAAGTTCAATTCCCCTCATGAAAATCATATGGGGAGAGGCATCAGGGATAATGTTTCAAAGAAACTGGATGATTCTTTCGGCATGGAAAAGAAGGACACAAAGACAGTAATTGCAAAGGAAAAGGATTAGTTAACCCCATGGACAAGGATAATGGTATTTCAAAGACATCAACAATGGTTAAATGTTCTTAATGTGGAATGTATGGGCATTATGCAAACCAATGCCCTAAGGGAAAGTCTCATGAAAAGAATCATCATGTCCGTATGGGTAGCATTTAAATTGATGATGATGAAGAGACTACAAATGATATGTGAGATAAAAGAATTGTTCAAGCTCGTTCAATGGTTTATGAAGGTAGTGTAATGATTGTATGTTTATCAAGAATAATATATGGTACTATGGAATAATGAAAAAACTAAGGATTGTTACACTATTTCCTTTTCTTGAGTTTTGAATGTATATGATGAATTATACAGGTAATGATGAAAGGTTATTCAAAAAATTTAGGAAGGTAGATGATATGTGCATAATGAAAGGATAAGGAGATGAAGTGGAAATTGTTCAAGGAACGAACAACGGTGATATTGTACCAAAATCAAGTAAGTATTTCTTTTGATTCGAAAATTCTTCATCATTAGGGAAATGACCTTGAAAACAAAAAAAAAATTGTCCTAGTGCCCTCATATATGATGAACCAGATGGTACCATAGAACATCACAAATTTATGGCTTTGTGATTGTTGTCTTTTTCATACCCATGTTCACTACCACTCTCCATCAGAACGTGATGGTTAGATTTTTCTTCTATATCCATATTTTCACCTATGTTCTCCTACATGGAAACCCAATGATGAGTTACTTTGGGTAATCATTACATTTCATAAAATAGTTTTTAAAATTATGTTTCAGTATTCCTTTTTACGATGTGGGTTTCTATTAATAGTAAACGATTTATAACCCCAACGAATTTCGAGGGAGAAATTAATTTTAAGGGGGGAAGAATGTAACAACCCGATATTTTGTAAGATATATTCTTTTTAATTTCTTTCATATCATTTTTTGTACGCTACAACATGATAATCTTGCGTTATACGCAACACCGTATTAGCTTGTAGTATACGCAACACTAATCTTGGATCGTGTTACACACAATTTCACATTTGTGTGACAGTAGTTATTCTACGAAAAATTGAGTGTATATATATATATATATATTCAATGTATAAATGAAATATGGGTGGATTTTTTTATACGCAACCACAAAGGAGTCGTGAACTACACGCAACCCTGACTTGGCTTACATTACACGCAATCACGACCTTCCTCGATAGCGTGTGTTGTACGCAATACATGGTTTTACTAAACAACGATATATTATTATTATATTATTATGAACTAGCCATTATGAATAGTATTTACTAAATTTTGAATTTCATAACATTATTATTATTCTTACACATTTTCTAGAAAATGGTATATGAACAAAATAAATTTTTCGGGTAAAATAAGTATTTTTCAAAAAATGATGTTTTGTCACATTTTAATGATGCACCCACATTAAATCTAGTTTTTAACATGTTTATAAGTTTAATTTGAAAAAATAAAATTTTTCATTGGAATCAAGATATTGAAATTTACTTTGGATAAATTTTTCATATTGTTCAGATAACTTTCAAATTTTAATGAATAGTAAGAACACGCTATATTTTAATTAAAAACAAATTTTTTCATCGTAATAATTTATGTGGTTAATTATAATATTGAACGGTTTTAAACTATAAATAGAATATATTTTTACCATTTCATATAATTAATGTCATTATCATTGATTTTACATTGATTTCGTAGGTTAAATCAATTCAATCTTTTGCAATGTTTTAAACAAAAACGCATTTTCTTTCGACAACGGGATTAATTTTAATTTAACTTATTAAACTTCTGTGTGTTGAATCTGGAAAAAATGGATTCCATATTTTAAATCAATGGGTCCAAATTATATTAATATAATACTTTTTATTTTTGGGCATTATGAATAGTAACTACGGTAAATTTTATTTAACATAGTAAAAGGTAAATCGGGTAATTAAGGGTAAATATAATATTATAAAATTACCCTAACACTTGAATTAATACAATTGGATGATTATATTTCGTTCTAAGTCATATTTCGGTCGAAATGGAATCCATTAGACCCAACTTGGAGGTGGTTAAGACCTTTAGTTTATTTTAATTAAATGAAAGTGAAATATGTCTCACTCAAACTCTAATATTTAAAGCATTTCTAATATAAGGTAATATAGAATATAAATTTAGTTATAAATACTCATTTGAAATATAAAATATTTTTCATTATCATGGTAATTTATTTTTTATTTTTAAGATTTATTTAATTACCTTATTAGCTTATACATTAATGATGCATAAATTATTTATTTAGTAAAAAAATCAATAATATAGATTTTATTGAAAAAGTAATATATATTAAAGGGCTCACAAACTTGACCAAAACTTATTGGTAGTGTGTATATATACCATAAGTATCCAATGACCGAATATATGACCGTTTGGAGTCTTATAAAAGTGATTATGACTCTTATATTATATTATTTATATGATGTCAAAGTTGTCACCTTCATAATTTAATAAATATAACATTTTAAAATTTGGGTTATTTAGAAGCTAAATCTGACTAAATGTATTATTATAAAATATATAAGATTTAATTCATCCTGGTATTTTATATTTAATTTTTATACAACAAATAATCATATTTAATAATTATACAAAAATGTTGTAGTAATTATTTTATTTAGAGAAATATCAAATAAATGGTTTTACAAATTGTAAAATAAATATTATATGAATTGTTTAATGTGATCCACTAATTTTATATATTAACATGACATGTTAGGAACCTATTAAATATTTTATTTCGAATATATACTCTGTGTTGATATTATTTAAATTCAAATAAGTTAATAGTGTCAAATTTAACACTATTTTTATTTTATAAAAATATCATATTATTAAATTGATTAAAAATCAAAAAAATGTTTAAAAATTAGAAATTAAAATTTATATAGTCTAAAATGTCATAAAGTATCTAAATATGTATAATTCATAGTAGATATGTAATTATTTATAACAATTTAAAATTTATAATCTTATTATCCCAAATAAAATTTATTAGATTAAATAAGGATAAATCAAGTTGATAATGTTTAAAATAAATTCCATACATGTATAAATTTTATTGGATGATGATATTACAACCCTATATCATCTAATATTCGAATATGAGTTATTTTTGGTTGTTTTTAAGTGGGGTTATATTTTTTATAAATTATTATTTTTAATATTTCCAAAGGTGCCCCTCTCCTACCTTATAAAAAGGGAACCCCTTCCCACTTCTCTTCACACAATTTTGAGACTTTAAGCTCAGAAAACCCCATACCATTTCCCTTATCAACCTCCTTAGTAAAATACTAGATGTCCTGGTCTTCTTCAATGACCAATTTTAGTTCCCTAAGTGGAGGTTTCAAATATGCTTGTCGAAGAAGAGGTAATATCTGTTAGTGATTCATTCAAGTTTCTTTCTTCTTCTACATCCTCTTCATTATTTGTTTCAATATAAAGTAATAAATTTAGTATTACTTATGTAATTATATGTTATTATAAATATGAAACATACCTATTTCACCTTCTATCCATTCTACGGAAAATAAAATCACCACACGTGCGGACGTATGGAATACCGTCTCCACGCCTTGGTGTAATCTGTTTTTCCACCACCACCTAACATGGATGGGTATAATGGTGTATATAATAACTACATATGATTATTATAACATCATACTGATTCTAAGATATTATATCATTCACTCAGATTCCATTCAATAAATATGGTAACGATATCATCACTCGTGCGTACGTACGGATTGCCGTCTCCACGATGCGATGAGATTAATTCTCCATGTTAACCATTCATGAATTATTATAAAGTCTATATAATGAATAATAATGAAATATACGACATAATAATGATACTGGATTTATTTATATATATATATATATATGTATATCATCTACTTAATTCCATTCAATTCAAAAAGGAAACGAAAACAGCGTTCATGCGTATGTACGACCTACCGTCTCTATGAACGGTGTATTTCACTCCTTTTATCGATCTAACATAAATATATGTATATGATGAATATATATTATATATAAATCATTTTTTACATTCTAGAATTAATTAAATCAGGATATAAGTAATAATATCAAGAACAAAAAGTCGAAACATGTACAATAAATGAAACGATTTTACCCAAATCGCTGCTTTTACATCGAATTTACAATAGAATGGGTAATATAAAGTCATAAATAAACTATATATCATATAATTAAAATAAATATGATTCTGTAATAAGTAAATGACATTATTTAAATCAATATACAGGAGGTTCGGAAATATATGAAGCATATCAGACATAAGTTAAGGGATAATGTTGCAATCTCAATTGTTTTCTATCTGAGATTGATTATATGCAAGTGTTTACTAGGGTTATATTTTTCATCCATATCAATAAATTTTTTCTATAAAGTGTTTAATATTCTTCCATGTATTTTTAAAGACATTTTTACCCCTCTTTGAATTTTACTTTGTATTATGGAAGTAATATTTCTTTTGTTTACCATACGTGGTACTTTTTGACTTTTCCATTAAAAGTTAGAGGAGAAAGGATTTTTAACTTATACAACATGAACAGATTTTTACAGTTTCATAAAACCATATTTTCATAAAGAATAATCTACAATATTTCATAAATATCTTCAAAAAAATAATTTTATTTTAAAATTTCATGGCATTTTGTGAAAATAAAATGATTTTGAAGAATAAATGATATTTTCATCAAAAATTCATTTCAAGTGTTTTATCAAAACCATTTTCAATCAAAGATGAAATTATTTCATATGTGTATGTTTCAAGTTTAATGTCTCTATGATTTACATGGTTTTACTTTTAATATGATGAAATGATATACATTTTTTTATATGGATTATGTTATAATGAGATGATGTTTATGAAACTAATTTCATTCTCTGGGTTATGATGAATGATTTATTTATGTTGTGGCACAAGTAAGAATCATTTCATTATGAGATGTGTGGGACCTATATATCCATCCAATGCATTGGGTAATGATTTATATCTCATGAGATAGACATGGATGGAATGGTAAGTTAATATGGTTCAGCGTTACAGGACTGGAATGAGGAATGAACTCAATTCAGAATGAGACTTTTTCCACTAAGATGGTCTTGGCAGCAATGCCTTGGCTATTATGGAAATCATAACATGTGCTTAATGGATTAACAAATTATATGTTTTATTACCATGCTATTTTATCATGGCTTATGTTCCTTTATGATCTATTCTTTGTTTACTTCCATGAATTATGTCATTGCTCCTGATTTTGATGTTTAGATTTTATGTTCAAGTTTTGGCATTCAAATTTATATGGATTGTTTTTTGTTCACTATGCATACCCTTACTGAGAATTTGAGCCCACCCTTTTTGTAGAGACCTGAATATTGACGTACATGAACATTACATTACTTTTGCGGAATAATTAGTACATAACAAAAACACACACCCAAGGATTGTAATAGTTTAGTGTCTTTGGAAACTCAGAACGTAATCTTCTAATCGGGGTGAAAGATCTTCAACATCTCCTATTAAGATCTTCCCTTTTTTTACCTAAAACCTTTCTTTATATCCTGGGGAAAAGAAAACATAAAAGGGTGAGCTCAAATTCTCATTAAGGGTAAACAAAAGAAATATCAATCACATCATATACATAAGCACATAACTTTTGGAAATCTTAACCTGAAAAAGAGATCATAATTTCATAACATGGGATAAATCATGGCAGTGAAATGTAATCACAATAATCATAACTTAAAACATGAAACTTTGTGGCATACACACATAATCATAGAGAATCATTTCTTGTTAGTCAAGACTCATTGCCAAGACTATCTTAGTGGACAAAGTCCCTTTCTGAACCGAGTCACCCTTGTTTCAGTCCTGTTTCACTGAACCGGTATAACCTACCATTCCAGCCGTGTCTATCTCATGAGATATAAAATCTTTACCCAATGCATTGGAGGGAGATATAGTTCCCACCCATCTCATAATGATACCATTCTTATGTGTGCCACAAAATCATAAATCATACACCATTTGATAACCCATGTAATAAAAATGGAAATCTTAAACATCGTGACATCATAAAACAACTCATATAAGATAAAGGAATTTATAAAAATAATTCCATCACAACATTATCCAATCAATGTAATAATAATTGAGATAAAAACAGAACCCTTAATTATCTTAGATGGAAAATAATTTTGATAAAACACTTGAACTCCATTCTTGCGGAAAATATCCTTTCTTCTTCAAAAACATTTTTCCTTTCTTAACATATCGTAAAAAAAGAAGTTGATTAAAAATAAACTTGAAAACTTGTAAAGGAATATTCTTGGAAATAATGTTTTAAAAATCTATTCATGCCGTATAAGTTAAAAAAGGACATTCTTCTCGTAATTTTGTCGGAAAAGTCAAAAAAGTACCTCTTACGGAAAACAAAAAAAGATTCCTTTCATATCTTTTACTAAAAACTCACCGAAGGGTAAAATTGGATTTAAACAATTGTAGGTGGATGGAAATAATATTACATATTGTGGAAACATGGATTTGGATGATAAAATACACCCCAGTAAATTCCAAACTATAAACAATCTCGGATAAAAATGAGATTGTGATATTTCCCTTACCTTAGGTCCGACTTGCTTTGTACATGTCCGAACCTCCTGTATAATGATTTAAATCATGTTATTGACTTATTAAAGAATCATATTCATTGTTATTATATCATATACGGTCCACTTATGACTTTATATTACCCGTTCTTTTGTAAATTCATGTTAAAGTAGCGTTTTGGGTAAAATCGTCTCATTTATCGTAGGTGTTTGGACTTGTTGTTCTTGACATTATTATTACTTATATCATGATTTACTTACTTCCAGAATATAAATTATCATATATATTCAGTATATATATATATATATTAGATAGATAAATGAAAGGAAACACACCGTTCATGGAGACGGTAGTCCGTACGTACGCATGAACGCTGCTTTCCTTTCCTTATTGTCTTGAATGGAAGTAAGTAGATGACATATATATATATATATATACATAAATCCAGTAGGTTTAAAATGTCATATATTCCATTATTATTCATTATATATTCTTTATAATCATTCATGAATGGTTAATCATTGAGAATGAATCTCATCGCGTCGTGGAGACGGTAGTCCGTACGTACGCACGAGCGATGATATCGTTCCCATGGTCGTGGAATTGTGTTGAAGTGTATGTATAATATTTCAGTATCAATATTAATTTATAATAATCATATATAGTTACTAATTACACCATTATACCCATCCTATTAATGTGGTGGCGGAAAATAGCTTACACCACGGCGTGGAGACTGTATTCCGTACGTACGCACGCGTGGTGATTTCATTTTCCGTAGGATGGATAGATGGTTAAATAGGGTTGTTTCATACTTATAATAACATATCAGTATATGAATGATACTGATGTTAATACTTCATAATGAAACAAATAAATAAGAAGAAGTTTAAGAAGAAAGAAATTGGAAAGGATCGGTAATGGATATTACCTCTTCTTTGAAGTGCTTCTTTGAGACCTCCTTTTAGGGAACTAAAATTGGTCTTTTAAGAAGACCAGGACCTCTAGGATGATACTAGGGAAGTGGAGAAGTGATTTCGGTAGGGGTTTTCCAAGCTTGAATTCTCAAATTGGTGTGAGGAGGAGAGGGAGGAGGTTGCCTTTTATAAGGGAGGAGAGGGGAATCTTAGGAAAATCTCAAAATATTATTTTATATTAAGGTCAAATTCGGTTTATAATGGTTCCAAATGGTCTTATTTAGAGGATAAAGTGGGTATGGGTCTAAATCCTCTCATCCAATAGGATTTAGACAAGTTTAGGTTATTAGTTTAACCTTATCAATTAGATTTAACTATATGTTAAATAATTTATCTTTTACCGTGTCTTCTTGTTTTCTAACACTATATGGTTAATAAACATACTATATGAAGCCAAGAGAACCCAAAGTTGTTTATTATTAATATATCTATCCTTATCTAAGTCATTTCGCCGAACCATATATTTTTAGGAATTAAATAACAATTAATAATATAATATTTTTATTAAAAACTAATTTTTGTCAATTTTGACCCTATTTGGTACATGATTTTTATGAAATTTATAATAGAATGATAAGTTCTAACAAAGTTACTTAAATCAATAATAACATGTCATATTAACCTAGTAAATTAGTGGAATTCATAAAAAGTCTCAACTTATACTTATTTAGGCATTTATAATATCAATTATTCTAATTTTTCACTATTATGGTAATTACTGCATCATCATTGTGTCATAACTAAATTGAATTATATAAAGTCTAAAAATTACAAATAAAGCACCATTATGTAGAAAATCCTTTTATATTTCTAATGAATATTCATAGTCGAATTTATCTTATGTATAACCCCATATTAAAAATGTTTTACTTATTAAACATTGATTTTAACAATTTTAACCCTTCTTTAAATAAATTAATACTAAATATCCTAATCTAATCCAAGTGGGCCTAAATGGTCATATTTTATTCCTAATATTGTTTTTGGTCGAATTACACTATTCCAATAGAATTAGGATATGTGTTAGGGTAATAATAATATCATTTTTACCCTTAATTGCCCTATTTACTTTTAATCGTGGTAAAAAAAGTAAAAAGTTACTATTCACCAAAAAAATTATTCTCATCTCATTGAACCACATTTTACTTACTGACATCAACTGTGTCTCTCGGATTTTTGAAATTCCATTCACAGAAGTGGTAAAATTAAGATTTATGAAAAAAATTAATTTTTTTTAACTACCACTTAGTAGTTCCACTATTCATCAAAAATTGAAGTTTTTCAGAAAAATGCCAAAATTTCACCCTAAGCTATAATTGATATTCCAAATTCAAAAATGATTTCTATTTTAAAAAATTACCAACATATAAGTTGCATTAATTAATTTTATAATTAATTTCTGCTGTCACATCAAATAGCGTGTTTTTAAGAGATAATAACTATCAAAAGATTAACACTTGTTTCTGTTTGGTGTAAATGTGAAATTACATCCAATGAAAAACATTGTATTGAATTGTAAAAATATATTCTAAATATACTTTAAAACCACTCAAATTAATAATTTATCACTGTTAATTATTTCGATTAAAAAAAGTTGTTTTTAATTATAATTTAGTAATTTTCACTATTCATCAAAATATGAAAGTTATCCAAAAAGTACCAAAATTTCACCTTAGGCTAAATTCGATACTTCGAATCCGAAAATGAAGTCCATTTTGAGAGCTAAAATTTCTAAAATTTTAAAAGGTGGTTATTACTATTCTTAACATCTAGTTTTAATAATATTTTAATAGCATATCATTGTTTAGTGAAACTCAGTATTGCGTACTACACATGCTATCGAGGAAGGTCGCGATTGCGTGTAATGCATGGAAAGTCAAGGATGTGTGTTGTGAAAGCTCCTTTTGGTGTAGCGTACAACACAATACATTAATAAAATTAAAAATAATATTTTTCATAAAATCTCGGGCTGTTACATTCTACCCCCCTTAAAATGAATTTCGCCCTCGAAATTCATCGGGGTTATAAATGGTTTACTATTCGAAAGTTTCTTTAATAGAAACCCACATCGTAAAAAGGAATATCAAAACCAATATTTAAAAACAAAAGTATGAAACGTAATGGTTACCCAAATAAACTAATCACTGGGTTTCCACATAGGTGAAAATATGGATATAAAAGAGAAATATAACCATCATGTTCTGATGGAGAGTGGTAGAGAACATGGCTATGGAAAAGCCAGCAATCACAAATCCATAAATTTGTGACGATCTAAGGTGCCATCTGATTAATCAGATATAAGAGCACTAGGACAACATTTTTGGTTTTCAAGATTGTTTCCCTAAAGTTGAAGAATTCGAATTAGAATAAATACTTACTTTATTTTGGTACAATATCACTGTTGTTTGTGCCTTGAACAATTTCCACTTCATCTCTTAAATAAATGAAGTTGAATTTGTTATTCGTGAAGTGTTAGCAGATCATGTGATAGAATGACGGGTCATTCCATCTGTCTCAAACAAAAGGTTAGAAAAAATTATATACATAAGTCGATCTATCATATATGGTTCCTAAAATGGACTTATACTTCATATATCATACTGCTTAATATAATAAAACTAGTTTCTACTAAACAGGGACTTCCTGTAGGCCAGTGGTAAGCGATAAAGTCCAGTCGCACTTCGGTTGTGGGTTCGATTCCCACAGCCTTGTCCGACGTGATGGGCTGTCGCCCGTCCTGCAGGTTGTCCTTTTTCTAAAACTATACTACTATAACATCCCATCAATAATATCCAAAAAAATATCTATCCTTAAACAATACTAACTTATGTCAAACATAATCCATTCCAATCTTTAGGCTTATCCATAATATTGCAGTCCACTCTCATAACATAGTAAAAACGATTACCAGAGATTTAATACCATTGTTGATCCCCATATATCATAAGATATATCTTGTTGGTCACATTCCAAACATTCAATGGCCTTAATCATGTACTCTCTTGAATACCCATTGAACCTTAGTGAAAACAAGAATGTAGTTAAAAGTTAACACCTTCCACATACCAAAATCCTAAAAATTCTATATAATCCAACCATGATATCACTTAGTCCTTATATCAATCATGATCTCATGAATACTATCAAACATTTAATTTTCTCGTTATCCCTTCATTATGCGCATATCATCTACATTCCAAAAATATCTGAACAACCTTTCATGGATATTGGTAACATTAATCATACACTTTCAAAACTCATGGAAAGACAACAGTGTAACAATCCTTAGATGTCTCTTTATTCCATAGTACCATGATATTCCTTATACAACATTACACTTGATAAACATGTAATCATTCCACTACCTTCCTAAACCATTGACCGAGCTTCAACAATTCTTTCATATCACATATCATTTGTAGTATCTTCATCATCATCAATATAAATACTACCCATATGGCCGTACTGATTCTCTTCATGAGACTTTCCCTTAGGGCATTGGTTTTCATAATGCCCGTACATTCCACATTTAAAACATTTAACCATTGTTGATATCGTAGCAATACAATTATCCTCATCCCTGGTGTTAACTGAACCTTTTCATTTGCACTTACTGGATTTGTGTCCTTCTTTTCCACACCCAAAGCATCTTCTAGTTCCTTTGAAACATTCTCCTTGATGCCTCTTCCCACATGATTTACATAGGGGAAATTGATCTTTCTTTCCTCTATGATCATCATGAAACTCTATCTTTCTCTTATTAGCCGAGTCAGGAAACTTACCAAATTTTACTTTATTCATCATATTATGAGATTGTTGATTTGGCATAACAATGATGTTTGGACTTCCAAATCCTATTTCATTTGGTTTCTCATGAATAATATCATTCCATTATCCATCATATCCTCCATTATCGTGAATCATCTTGTTTCCAGCCATTTTCTAAAACCCAAAAATAATAGTGTGAGAGGCAAAAATCATGCTAGGGAAAACAACAAAATAAAGGGGGAGTACCTTCAATATCTAACATCTTAGGTTAAATTCTAAGATCGTTACTGTAGTTCTAGGACTATATCCTATACGTGTACTTATCCTTAGAGACATCCCTAGACATACCTGAGAAATATCTCTTGGGATCTCACTAACGTTCTCACATCCTTGTTTCCAAAGGTTTACTAAACCATTCCTCTGGTACCAACTGTAGAGACCCGATGCTTGACGTACATGAAAATTACATTATTTTTGTGGAATACTTAGTACATAACAAAAACACACACACAAGGATCGTAATAGTTTAGTGTCTTTGGATACTCGGAACGTAATCTTCTAATTGTGGTGAAAGATCTTCAACATCTCCTATTAAGATCTTCCCTTTTTTTACCTAAAACCTTTCTTTATATCCAGGGGAAAAGAAAACATAAAAGGGTGAGCTCAAATGCTCAGTAAGGGTAAACAAAAGAAATATCAATCACATCATATACATAAGCACATAACTTTTGGAAATCTTAACCTGCAAAAGAGATCATAATTTCATAACATGGGATAAATCATGGCAGTGAAACGTAATCACAATAATCATAACATAAGACATTAAACTTTGTGGCATACACACATAATCATAGAGAATCATTTCTTGTTAGTCAAGACTCGTTTCCAAGACTATCTTAGTGGAAAAAGTCCCTTTCTGAACTGAGTCACCCTCGTTTCAGTCCTATTTCACTGAACCGGTATAACCTACCATTCCAGCCATGTCTATCTCATGATATATAAAATCATTACCCAATGCATTGGAGGGAGATATAGGTCCCACCCATCTCATAATGATACCATTCTTATGTGTGCCACAAAATCATAAATCATACATCATTTCATAACCCATGTAATAAAAATGGGAATCTTAAACATCGTAACATCATAAAACAACTCATATAAGATAAAGGAATTTATAAAAATAATTCCATCAAAACATTATCCAATCAAGGTAATAATAATAGAGATAAAAACAGAACCCTTAATTATCTTAGATGGAAAATAATTTTGATAAAACACTTGAACTCCATTCTTGAGGAAAATATCCTTTCTTCTTCAAAAACATTTTTCCTTTCTTAACATGTCGTAAAAAAAGAAGTTGGTTAAAAATAAACTTGAAAACTTGTAAAGGAAGCTTCTTGGAAATAATTTTTTAAAAATCCATTCATGCCGTATAAGTTAAAAAAGAACATTCTTCTCGTACTTTTGTCGGAAAAGTCAAAAAAGTACCGCGTACGAAAAATGACAAAATATTCCTTTCATATCTTTTACTAAAAACTCACCAAAGGGTAAAATAGAATTTAAAAAATTATAGGTGGATGGAAATAATATTACATATTGAGGAAACATGGATTTGGATGATAAAATACACCCCAGTAAATGCCAAAGTATAAACAATCTCGGATAAAAATGAGATTGTGATATTTCCCTTACCTTAGGTCCGACTTGCTTTGTACGTGTCCGAACCTCCTGTATAATGATTTAAATCATGTTATTGACTTATTACAGAATCATATTCATTGTTATTATATCATATATGGTCCACTTATGACTTTATATTACCCGTTCATTTGTAAATTCATGTTAAAGTAGCGTTTTGGGTAAAATCGTCTCATTTATCGTAAGTGTTTGGACTTGTTGTTCATGACATTATTATTACTTATATCATGATTTAATTAATTCCAAAATATAAAGTATCATATATATTCAGTATATATATATATATTAGATAGATAAATGAAAGGAAACACACCGTTCATGGAGACGGTAGTACGTACGTACGCATGAACGATGCTTTCCTTTCCTTATTTTCTTGAATGGAAGTAAGTAGATGACATATATATATATATATAAATAAATCTAGTAGATTTAACATGTCATATATTCCATTATTATTCATTATATATACTTTATAATCATTCATGAATGGTTAATCATTGAGAATGAATCTCATCGCGTAGTGGAGACGGTAGTCCGTACGTACGCACGAGCGATGATATCGTTCCCATGGGCGAGGAATTGTGTTGAAGTTATAATATTTAAGTATCAATATCAATTTATAATAATAATATATAGTTACTCATTACACCATTATACCCATCCTATTAAGGTGGTGGCGGAAAATAGCTTACACCACGGCGTGGAGACGGTATTCCGTACGTACGCACACGCGGTGATTTCATTTTCCGTAGGATGGATAGATGGTTAAATAGGGTTGTTTCATACTTATAATAAAATATCAGTATATGAATGATACTGATGTTATTACTTCATAATGAAACAACTAAAGAAGAATAAGTTGATGAAGAAAGAAATTGGAAAGGATCGGTAATGGATATTTCCTCTTCTTTGAAGTGCTTCTTTGAGACCTCATTTTAGGGCACTAAAATTGGTCTTTTAAGAAGACCAGGACCTCTATTATGATACTACGAAAGTGGAGAAGAGATTTTTTCAGGGTTTGGACGAGCTTGAATGCTCAAATTTGTGTGAGGAGGAGAGGGAGGAGGTGCCCTTTTATAAGGGAGGAGAGGGGCATCTTAGGAAAATCTCAAAATATTATTTTATATTAAGGTCAAATTCGGTTTACAATGGTTCCAAATGGTCTTATTTAGAATATAAAGTGAGGATGGGTCGAAATCCTCTCATCCAATAGGATTTAGACAAGTTTAGGTTATTATTTTAACCTTATCAATTATATTTAACTATAAGTTAAATAATTTAACTTTTACTGTGTCTTCTTGTTTTCTTACACTATATGGTTAATAAACTTACTATATGAAGCCAAGCGAACCACAAGTTGTTTATTATCAATATATCTATCCTTATCTAAGTCATTTGGCCGAACCTTAGATTTTTAGGAATTAAATAACAATTAATAATATAATATTTGTTTTAAAAACTAATTTATGTCAATTTTGACACTATTTGGTACATGATTTTTATGAAATTTCTAACAGAATGATAAGTTCCAACCAAGTTACTTAAATCAATAATAACATGTCATATTAACCTATGAAATTAGTTGAATTCATAAAAAGTCTCAACTTATACTTATTTAGGCATTTATAATATCAATTATTCTAATTTTTCACTATTATGGTAATTACTACATCATCATTGTGTCATAACTAAATTGAATTATTTAAAGTCTAAAAATTAAAAATAAAATACCATTATGTAGGAAATCCTTTTATCTTTCTAGTGAATATTTATAGTCGTATTTAGCTTATGCATAACCCCATATTAAAAATGTTTTACTTATTAAACTTTGATTTTAACTATTTTAACCCTTCTTTAAATAAATTAATACTAAATGTCCTAATCTAATACAAGTGGGCCTAAATGGTCATATTTCATTCCTAAGTTTGTTTTTGGTCTAATTACCTTTGTCCAATAAAATTAGGAAATGTGTTAGGGTAATAATAATATCATTTTTACCCTTAATTACCCTATTTACTTTTAACCGTGGTAAAAAAAAGTAAAAAGTTACTATTCACCAAAAAAATTATTTTCATCTCATTGAACCACATTTTACTTACTTACATCAACCGTGTCTCTCGCTTTTTTTTGAAATTCCATTCACAGAAGCAGTAAAATTAAGATTTATGAAAAAAATTAATTTTTTTAACAACCACATAGTATTTTCACTATTCATCAAAAATTGATGTTTTTCAGAAAAATGCCAAAATTTCACCCTAAGCTATAATGGATATTCCAAATTCAAAAATGATTTCTATTTTACAAAATTACCAACATATAAGTTGCATTAATTAATTTTATAATTAATTTCTGCTATCACAACACATAGCGTGTTTTTAAGAGATAATAACTATAAAAAGATTAACACTTATTTATGTCTGGTGTAAATGTGAAATTACATCCAATGACAAAAATTGTATTTAATTGTAAAAATATATTCTAAATATACTTTAAAACCACTCAAATAAATAATTTATCACTATTAATTATTTTTATTAAAAAAAGATGTTTTTAATTATAATTTACTAATTTTCACTATTAATCAAAATATGAAAGTTATCCGAAAAGTACCAAAATTTCACCTTAGGCTAAATTCGATACTCCGAATCCAAAAATGAAGTCCATTTTGAGAGCAAAAATTTCTAAAATTTTAAAAGGTGGTTATTACTATTCTTAACATCTAGTTTTAGTAATATTTTAATAGCATATCATTATTTAGTGAAACTCAGTATTGCGTACAACACACGCTATTGAGGAAGGTCACGATTGCGTGTAATGCAAGGCAAGTCAAGGATGTGTGTTGTGCAAGCTCCTTTTGGTGTAGCGTAAAACACAAGACATTAATAAAATTAAAAAGAATATTTTTCATAAAATCTCGTGTTGTTACACTTTTTATGTTATATTTTTACCAGGATTTAAATAATGGTTTTAGGTAAGAAAACAAAAGGGGAGGATGTTTATGGGAAATGTTTAAGATCTTACACCACGATTAGAAGATTATTTTCCGAGTTTCCAATGACACTAAACTATTACGGTCCTTGTGTGTCTTTTTTTCATTATGTATTAAGTATTCCGCAAAAGTAAGATAATGTCCATATACGTCAAGCTTCGGGTCTCTAAAGTAAAACTATCCCTATGTTTTTTTAATTTGATAAGTAAATAAAATACAATAGATTTATAATTATTTATTATGTATCAATGGTCATATCACACACAAATGATTTATTACTTTTAGGTGGTTAGCATTATCCTAAAAATGATCTCTATCACTCTTTATTAGTCAATGGTAATTAATTATTTACTACTTATCCGTATTGTAACTCCATATTAATTTTATCTTATTTTTAAACCTAGTAATTTTTTACCCTATATAACCTTCATGTTTCCCTTTCACACTTTTTAAGAGGATTTTTTATCAACCGTTTTAAAATATGTGTATTTCAAATGGAATTTTCAAATGTCGAACAATTGATTATTGAAATCAAGTTCCAACAACAAGGATATAATTTATTTATGGGGGTAGAATGTTATATTCCATGATATTATTAAAATATTTTATTCAAATAAATTTAATTCCATTGATACCTTATGTTATACACAACATTCAGTTTAAAAAAAATTAATTTAAATTTCAAATATTAATATGTATCCATTTTAAAATAGATGTTAAATTGGGGGATATGAATTGGTATAATTATATTATGAAAATAATATGGTTTCACATGTATAAAATAATTTCATTTTCTATCAATTGATTAGAAATGAAAATAAAAATCCTTTGAATGTAAATGAAACATTACTCTGTAAAATTATTATGCATGCACAATATATTTCAATATTTGTAAATTAACTTATCATACCCACATGATTATGTTATGTTTATGCGATTAATGATATATACATTTCATAAACTTATCGATCATTGGATACTACACATTCTAATAATTCCATTCCTGGGGTCATAAATAATGGTTTTTATATGGTATTTCTAAGGAGAAGATCATTAAGGGAGATATTGAAGATCAATCATGAAATATGATTATTTTGTATCCAGTATCCAAAGACACAAAACCTTTATGGTCCTCATGTGTGTATTTTTTCAATTTGTTTAATATTTATTCAAATTTATGTAATATTTATGTATTAAAATTAAAATTTTATTGTATTTTATCTTCAAAAATATTTAATTAAATAAATAAAGAAATTAATGAATTAGTTAGTGTTCATCATAATGTATAATATCAAGAATAATATAATTTATTAAAGTACAAATTGTTTGTTGTTATTTTTCCACTCCCATAATATTCTCCAGGCATTAAAATAAATTAATCTATAAGAATATTTTCTATTAAAAGTATAAAATTTTTATTTTCTAATGAAAACAATTAAAATATTTATCAAACATTAAATTTAGGTAAGTAACCTTCAAATAAATATTATTAAAATTTGTTTATAAAATTTTTTAATTTAAATTATCCATCTGAAAATATATTAAAAATATAAATAGAGAATCATAATTATCTTCACTTAACCAAATTATTTTTCCATATTAGATTAAATAATATATGTAACAAGAAAAATAACTACACAATCTGTCAAAGATATTTGTGCTACAAAATAGCCAAAGATTGAAGAAAACATTCAATCATTTAACCATTATTTATAAATAAAGAAATTAAATATAACCATTCATAAGAATTTTAATTGAATTTTTTTCATATGTATAATGAATCTAATATAATAAATATTACATTTTCCAACATTCTGAAATATTTAGAACTATTAATGCATGTAAACAAACTAAATATTAGATTGAAACCACCAAAAAATTATATTTTCTTATAATTTTTTAATTTCATAATAACTATAAATTTTGAATTAAAAATGTATCATCTGAAACACACATATCTTATAGGACATAGGAACCAGTATTTTTATGAAGAATCGTAGATATCCCACCTTAACAGTACATGAAAATATATTGACATGTCATAAAGGGTATTCCAAATCCCCATTGGTTGGATAAATGTGGCTATGTATCTTGAATCAAAAAAGAGGTTATTAATTCGAAACAATTCGTCAAAAATAGAAGAAATAATACCTAATAATTTTGTATTCACAAATCACACATCTAGATAAAGGTAAAACAATATACAGCTATATGTCCTAAAATGGTACATCAACAAAGTACATCACAATACCATGAATTTAATAATCAAATTATCACCTTGTAAAATGTGAGTCATAAAGACAACTATTCAATGCCAACAATCAGTGACCCATTAATACTGAATATCCACTGCTCTAGGTGTTTAATTACCTTTTCATAGACCATACATACAAATGTCAACAAATTATCAAATTGAATAATTAGAGTTAGGAAAAATAATAATAGTTATCTCCCACCACGAATTTCCTAAAAAATACATAAAAAAATATGGTTATTTTATAATCAGTCATGTCAGGGTAGTATTTTCTTAAATCATAACAAGATTTGTTTTCTAAATAATTTCAATGGAAGTAACGGAAATTTCAATCGAAATCGAAATATATAAGAATCACAGTCAAATCAGGCATGAATAAATCACTTCATCAAAATATAAATGAGTAAATAATTTCATATACAAGGATATGTAAGAGTATTTTAAAATTATATTACCATAGTAGTCATGACCAAGTATTTTTTTTGTTCATGTAACAAGGATCCTCACACATATTAGAAAAAACCTATATTTGTGAACACGACCCAATATATATATCCTAAGGGGAATAATAATCCCCCATAATGAATGAAATTCCCACCATAATCATGTCTATTATCCTTGTCATCTTTAATATATTTCTAGTTAGAAATAATTCCTTCTCATCATGCTTATCTTGGACTACCCGCTCAATTACCAATTCTATTTGGTGCATCAAATAAATCATTCATACTTTGGTATATACAACATTTAAATAAATATCAAATAATTTCATAAAATCCAATCATTCATCCTCGAGATAAATTTTTAAAACATTCCATTTCATTTTTGAAACAAAAATAAATGGTTTTCATCAGAACTCATTCACATAAAAATAATTAAATAGTTCATAATCCATGATTCCATTAATGCATTTTTTCCTGGGGAATCATTATTAAGAAATTAATCAAATAACTAATTTCAAAAACATCCCACATTCAAAAATTGTTAATTTACTAAAATTTAATTTTTGAAAATATTTCATCACAAAAATTTCATTTCAAAACATATATCAATTGAATAAAATCATTTATTTGAAATCCATTATATATCCATTTCAAATTTGGAAAGAATATGTGGATTCAATTGATAAGAATTTACTTACAAAACAAACTACCTCAATCAATGTTTCTTAATTGACCAACAAAGGATCCTCATTCAATGAGATGCAATAGGCTTGAACTGACAAAATGATTATCCATGAACCAAAAATCATTAATAATAATCTTCCATAAATCATATATTGAACAAACAGATAGCGTGAAAAACACATAACTCTACAAGTCTCTAGGAACACACTACAACCAATAGTGATTGAGACAAAAAATTCCATATTAAAAAGAAACAATAAGAAGCCTAATTAGATCATGTCACAAACCATAGATCAAACATCAATTTCCCTAATCTATCATTCTATTCTAGAAGAGAACGGTGATTCTAGGACAAAATATAATAATGAAAATAAATAAGGTCCTACCACTAAAAAAACATGACCCAACACCCTTAGATCCATTGAGAACAATCACCTAGAGGAATAGAAACATAAAAATGTAAAATTGGACCCGCCTTTATCAATACATTATTCAAAAGGGAGAATTATGTTTAAATTCATTGGATTATCAAATTAATAAATAAAAATTTAATGGTATTAATTTATTTTACATGGTTTGAGAGAATGTTTACACCCTTCTAGGATCATTTAAGAGATGCATGGTTTGGCGGTACTATTTGAAAAATCACGTGACAACTATTCATAACCCTACTATTCCAAGAACCATTATTTGTGGGGTAGGAGCATGATTTTAACTAAGCATATGCCTTATCATGAAAACACTATTAGGACTCATTAAAAAAGTCACAATATTTCTCGAGCTGAACTACATGGTTTACTCAATTCCTATTACTATAGTGTATAGGGGTAAAATACTATAATGATAATAGTAATGTCATAATAAAATATTTAATAACAACCAAACCAAAGATGTTCATAAAAAAGAATTTAATTTTTTTAATGTGGTCATGAAGGTGTTACAATTTTATATATAATTTTTTTTCATCCCCCATATATTTTATTAAGAATAATAGTCTATGAATTGATGATCATACGACTCTTTCATTAGTGTCTCATGCTCCAATGTCTCATGGGAATTAGAACCATGTTTCTAGGAAACTCGAAATAGAGGTATAAACATTCCTTGGAGAAACTTCATATTAGAATTAACTATCTGAATTGGTAGCTCAATCACATAAATATCTAATCTCACATAAAATCCCTTAGAAATGAAGACAATATATAGAGATAAAAGTTAATAAATAGCATAAAACAAATGAAATTTTCCAGAGATCAATTTCATTTGAATTGGAAAATTCAAACTGTAATCCACCTTCACAATCTAATTAGTAATCTCACATGGACTCATGATTCTAGGTGCCAACTTCCACAATTTTAAAAGAAATTAGTGACCTAACCCTAAAAATACTACCAAAAATACAATGTCAGAAACATATAATTCAAAATTACATTGATTCATATATTCATAAGACATATATCAACTCTACACCATCTCCATCCTCTAATAAATCATCTATAAAATAATTGTGATCATTTAGACCAAACCTAGCCCTAAAAGGGACTATTCACCAACCTATGAACAACAATGTTCTGATTTAAAATTTATTCAACATATGGCCTCAATGATTTATAATTTAATTTTTGAATAATAGTTGTGTTCTCAATAAAAATTGAAAAGTCCAAAATATAAATCCCACACTCCTTTAAATTCAATGATGAAAAATTGAAATATTTCATCCAAAATTTGTATATCATTTTATATATGACCATATTTTTAACGATGATATGTATATTCTAAAATTACACATTATATCATCTCTTATGAAAGAGAATGAAATAATTTAATAGGAAAATATAAAAAAAAATTTGTGATTAGATTAAACTATAAACTATTATCTAAAATGGTAGTTCACATAATGATTAGGATAATTCATCAAAAATATTATTTCAAAAAAATATATGGAATAGTTCATCAAATTTTGATAAATATAAAAAACCATAATCCACCGCATGATATCCCAACATGAGAACATAGACCAGAACCAAACCATATGCATTCGAAAATACCACATCGACAAATCCATCCACTAGAAGAGTCCACATAGAATATGAAGTCAAAGGGTCCTTCAACTCATGAAAGGAACTGGGGAATTTTAAATCACATATGATCCTAATTCCACTATGAGTAATTGTAGTAAAATATGAAGTCAAATATGAGAAATAATTTCTTAATATGATAGTAACAACCATCCAAACACAAGAATTTTTGAATATTAAAGACATTTTTTCATTCATCCCATGATATAGAGTCATTGTCCTTCTCATAATCTAATAATATACCAGTTTATGACACAAAATTCTAAAATAAAATCTATTTATTAATAAAAATTGGCACATATATGGATTTTTAAAAGTTATATATTCATTTATTTGTCTATATATTCTCTAAAATGACTGAAACAATAATCCATGGTTTTATATTGATCCACAATTTCCTCCAATAACATCACAATGATATAAAGAAGGAATCAGTGGAAACTTATTTTCATAAGTTTCATAAACAATGAGTGAAAATTAATCATGACAAAGGGAATAACAAGTTACTCATCATTGTCATACGTACTCCTGAAAATAGTTTTTGAAATATTACACACCTAGATCCTTAGCTGCAGATAACCATATTAATATTAAATCATAGAGACCCAATTATACCTTTTCTACAAAACATAAAAATCATAAATTTCTGGGATCAAATACATTTTATTAACCACACTCATATTTGTGGTTCAATACTAAACACACATGGGAAGTTTCCCATTATCATTCATAGAAGAAAATAACTTATTTCCCAAGGATTCAGAATGGGTCAATTGATTCCAATTACAATCAAGTCATCCAATGAATCCTTGAACCACATTAGTTCACCAGGATCCATTATATAAGAGGTGATAAATATTATATGAGTACATGGAAAAAATTCCTTAGAAAATACTTCCCCCTTTATATTGGTAAAACAAAATATAAAATAGATTAACATATGGATAATCATGAACTAAAAGTGTAAAAAAAATAACAAAATACACCAAATTTCTTAAAAATAATACTTATATATCATCTTACACATATTTAGAGGAGTTTTTAAAACTGATTTATACTTCAAGTAATATTCTCCTAGAAAACGATTCACTCCCCGTTGAGGTAGTATAAGTGACCCACCAAGTATAATAGTCAATCACATTCTTCATGCAATAGAAATCATTCCATATCAGTAGGAACTTTCAAATTATTCAAATTAATAACCATAATATCACAAATGATCTTGGTTTCTGATAAAGTTAATGTATCCAGGGGACAATAGTGACCTTTATCTCTCCTCATATGGAGAGGCATTGAAGTATCGATCACATAAGGCATGTTATCCATAGGAAGATTCAATACCTTTATTATGCTAGTAGATTTGAAAAAATTATTGTAACTGCTATCAAATAATGTAGTCACTAATGAATATAGAATAGTAACTACACCTCTCACTATAATGGGATCTACATCAGTTCCTACTGGAGACTCATCCAATAGGTGAAGTATCATTTTTACGGATTTATGTGGCGCTAAATCCATTTTTCCATAAGAATCAAATTGATCATCAGGTCCTCTCTATACCACAGAGCCATTACTAATCTGTGAAGTAGAAAAATCTAGGATGACACTCTAAAATGTAATTCTTATCCATAACATAAATTGACCTTTGCACCTTCATGAACTAATGCTTTGACTTCCTTTTATATCAACATTATAATGTGGTCAGTGGTTCTGTAATAGATACGGAGTAGATTTGGGTGAAGTCTACTATCAAGGACTATCACCATTATTTCCACTGTGAGATTCATTTGTCTTAATATTCTATTTAATGAATCTATTGGATCTACCACGTTCACTATGTTTATATCTCGTTAAAATGTAATTACTAATCTATTCAAATCCATCCATTATATCATTATACATAACTTCTTTATTGATGGTATTCTCAAGTATAAATTCCTTAGATTTCAAAAATTAATGAATAACCATATAAAACCCCAAGGACATTATAATTTCATTCCACATTACCTTTGGGGAGAATGGAGAAATGTTAGAAAATTTAAATCCATACCAAATCATTATTTTTCAGCCTTTATGAAGGATTAGAAACTCCACATACATAAGAAATACCATTGAGTCTTGAGAATAGTTTTTAAAAAAAAGAGACTACATGTCTTTCTGCTCCATGTATCATTCATATTTTAATGAACTATTATATCCAACCAACTTCTGATGGATCCCTCATTCATCATGATATAAGATTTAACAAAAAATGTGTCTATTTTCTCTATGAACTCAATGAGTATCTAAATCATTCTAAACCAATCCTATACCTCTTAAAGATCATCCAATCCCTAGAATGATGTTTCAGTATTCTAATAAAACTATTTGGAATTATCTATGATATCATCCCACCAATGTTAAACCTTTATAGTCATAATGGGCATAGGTGCGACCCCTTAGCCCATATATTGGAATTTAGGAACTATTTACAATATATTTTACAGGTTAACCAAGGGTGCAATGGTTGTGGTTTACCAGTATCTCCATCTTGATGTTTTATTTCAAATATTCATGGGGGTTTGGTACCAAACATTAACGTTGAACAAAAAGAGATACTTCTTAAATAGATGAATGAACATCTACTCCTTTTAGAAAAAATTCAAAATGTGAAAATATTAATAAAATATTTGGAAAATCTTGAATAAAAAAAATCCCCAATGAATATTTCCCCCCATACATCATGGTATCTTATGGATCATTTTGATGAGTTTTTTCTATAAACTCGATCCTAACATACCACTTATGTGATTTAAATCATATATTATATATAAAAAGACAACCAAAACTGCATTCTAACATCCAGAAAGAGGTAAAACCACCAAATGATACTATTTTTTTGGAACCAACAACAATAACCCACCTAAATAGTACCCATAATACTAATGAAACATATTTTTTCAGTGATCTTGATTCCTATAGGCTAGAAACTATGGAATGGGATTCTAGAAACAAATAATAAGTAATGATGTCACTCGAATAAGAAAAAATAGTTGTATATGTAAAGAAAGAGCCTATATTCAAAAAATAATCCGCAAGAGGATTGTATTAAAATTAGATATGTATAATAACAAAAAAAATAATCAAACCAAGTCATCACATAACCATCTAATACATCATCAAAAGATCTTTTTTTAACAAATAGATCACATATTCCACCAAACACCACCTACTCCCAAGGTCTAACTAATAAATAACATTCATAACCACAAACAATGCCTTCACCTTTCTTAGATTTGGAATAAGTAACTCTATAAATGAACAATGGAAATATTTGGTTATCATCAATAAAAGCCTTGTAGAATCAAACCATTCATTCCATAGGTAATAAATTGGAAATAATTAAAAAATTATCAATTTTTAAAAAAATGTGGCATGTTATAAATTTATCATAACATAGAAACACATGAATTATAAATTATTTCAAATTAGATAATGAGAATTTACAACGAAATAAGAATATATAAGAATACAAATAAAATCAAGCATGAATAAATCATTTAATGACAATAGGCACGATTAAATCATTTCATAAACACTATAATATAAGAATCCTTTCCAATTATATCACCAAGATTTGATGCCAAATGATTGTTAGTTGAAGGCTAATATATCACGACAAACCTCATAGAAATGATTTTCTATGAGTAAACACATCTATCGATATCAGGAATTTGGTTGAATAAGATTACGTCCCTACAAATCAACTACCTTTGCTCATCATCTTTATAATCTTTTCATTTTCAATCTATGTATTTCTATGGGTAATAAATGAATATAGTTATTCTCATGGACTACACATTTAACTACATAGGATTCCATGTGATACATGTAAATATATAAAAACCCAGGCCATCAATCATATTAATAAATCACAAACCATTTCTATAAATTATTTCAATTGGACTCATGTTTAGTTTGATAACATTCAATTACATTTCAAAAAACAAAATCAATAATTTTCTCCAAAACTCATTACATTCAAAACATTTTATTCCTCTAAAATCCATAATTAATTTTTTCTCTCAATTTATAAAGAACAAACATAAAATTCATTAAAAAGACATTAGTTTTTATTAGATTCCATATTCTAAAAATCCATATTAAAATTCAAAATCCATTATAACAGAGTCATCATCCCATACCATGCCATTTGAAAACATTTAATACGACACTAAAATAATTCTTTGGAAAAAAATAATAAATTCATTTCATAATAAGTAATAAATTATAGTTTCAATTGATAGGAGTTTCCATATTAAATCACCAACCTTGCATAAGGTATTTCCCATTACCAATACAAGATCTAAACTCGATTGTATTCAAAATGATAAATCTAATCTCGGTAGAATCTTAGAACTGCAAATCCAAAATAAATATCTCCAATCCATCCTATTTAGAAAAACATGAAATTGAGAGATAAAGTACCTCAATATTTCCCAGAGAACACATAACATCCAATATATATTTGATTAATTAAATCCCAAACCCAATTTATATCTATAAAATCCTAAATATAACATGCTCAAAAATATAATCTTCAATTTACTAACCTTGTCAAAGGTTTTTTCTAGAATAGTTAGGTGGATCTTGAAGAAAAAGAAGTAAAAAAACAAATTAGTTCATATAAATGAAATACTAGATTCAATTCCCATAGATCCAATGTTAATGATCACTGAGTGGGAAATCTATAAAATATCCAAGTGGATTCTCTTTTGTAAAAAGCCTTTTACATAGGTGGAAGAATGATGAAATTAAATTGATTATTAGATATTAAAATAAAAATTTTAGGCAATCAGTTCATGTCATAAGTTTAGGATATATTATTTTAGAAACCATGTGGAATACATGAATCCATGTACAAGTTAGTGGATGAGCTTCATGGGTTGGCCGAATGGTCTAACAAGTAGTATGTCTCCCATGTATTACCCCACTATTCTAATCCATGTAATTAGAGGGGTAGGGGAATAGATGTTAATAACCAGGAACTTAACCATCTGCCCTCACATGGGGCTCAAACATATCAAACAGGGTCACCTTGGTTGACCCACATGGTTTAAACATACCAGAAGAGAACCATTAATATGAACAAAAACATATATTTTTGTTAATAGTCAACAAAAAAACATATGATAAAACCCAAAAAACTATAAGAAAATAAAATGATTGTATCAACCTGCAATTGTGAATCAAGAAAAAAAAATTTAATATATGTTCAAGAAGTAAAATAATGACTAATTAACCAAGGTGAAACTGATCACATAACATTTCCCATAAAAGATAAGGAAATTTAAAAAAATAAATTAATAGAAATCAGTCCAAAAATTTCACATCAATGTAATCAATAAACCCAAATTATATGTCCATAATTTCAATATCTATCAAACTGAATTTAGAAGGACTAATTTATAAATTATCGTAATTCCTCAAAAAATTATCCTATTAATATATTGTTTTGAGCATAAATATCTCCAACGTTAACAATATTGTTGATTGTTTTTCACACAATATTATCTATATATGATTGATTTCAAAAATAAATAAATCTCAATATATCACAACTTCTCAACAACTATAAAACCCTATATGGAATCACTAACTAACACACACACACAAGAACACAATGAGACAACAACTATCAAAATAACATAATATTTAATCATTAGATTTGATTATTATAATGAAGAATAAAACATTCACACTATCAAAAAATATTAATAACATTAAAATTTATTATATTTTATTTTAAAAAATCCTCATCCAATATTATAGTCTTAGCCATTGAAATATGAGCCTTTATTAAAACATGAGTATAATAATACATTTATAAATCAACCAATAAACAAATGACAATATCATAGAATATAGGTATCCTTTTCATAGAAATATATGTACATAGAGTGGATATATGAGAGCTCAAATAATTTTTTTTGAAAATTATCAATATAAATGTGAATTTTTTCTTTAATGATCTCATCCTTATTTATATAGATAATATATAACATCTCATCACATAGATTATTTCTCTTCTGGGTGGCTCAAATTTATTCTTCCTTGGAACATAACATTTATTTTTTAACAAAACATATAGTTCTACTCATTAATTTTTGGGTTTCTTAAAATCTAAATATTATCAGTAATATATGATAATGAATCTAGGACCTCAAAAATTTATCATTGAACTCACATATCTTTTCTTCTTCTGTGAAATTAAAACAATATAAACAATATTAAATATGATTGAATGATAAACTTTAACATTATCATTATAATTATATACCCACATTATGATTTCATCGATTACCAAAAGTAAAAATAAATTAATATTATTTTCCCAATTTTTCAAACAATTCAATTATTGAAAATATTAAACTCCATAGGATTCATTTGGAAAATATTTTAATAATATTTGATAGTTTTTTAGTGGTTGAGTTTTTATAAGATGATGAAATAAAAAAATATGTCTCATACATATTATAATATTTCATATTATACCCATTATATAATATAATTTATTATTTATCAAAGACCTATAATTTCATATGAAAATAATATTTCCCTAATTATGAATAGATATCTCTGATAAAACAAATTTAGTCTCAGTAATAATGATAGAATGAATTGAAATGGATTCCAATATCCCTAACTACTTAAAATAAAAAACTATTACTTCCCATAAAATATTGTCTAAATAATAATTTTGATATCCTAAGAACAATAGTATTAGTCTCATATTTCATTTTAATGTAAAAAAAATATTGGCTATAATTAGATATTTTAATCACATTTTCAAAAGGATAAAACCATTGATAATCAGTTTACCAATGAGCTGAACTTCTCTATATCTCTCATTGCTTCATAACAAAACAAAAATTGGATGTGAAAAATTTAAATTATTCAAAATTTCATATAAAATATTATTGGATATGATTAAAAAAAATTTTCATTACAGATCTTCAATGAAAATATCATAGTAATTAATTTATTATAATATATATGTTTGTGTAATTTTAATTAAAAAGATAAACTAATCCTGAAAATGAACCATCTAAACTCAATCCCTATGGTTTCCTTTCCGCTTCTAATATATAAATAAAAAATTTCTCATTTCCTCATTAGAAAATATTAAATTTCAATTTTTATATGGTAAATTAATTCAAAAAAAATTGTTAATGATATATGAAATTATGATAAAATTCTAATTCTAAATCCCTTCAGTAAACAAACAATAATATATAGTATAACTAATCCTATAAAATTTAGAACAACAATAAGTTATCCCAAGAATCAGAAATATCTAGTCATCCAAACTAGAAATATTTGTTTGCGAGTCACACATGAATAACCCTTTATTGATGGGGTAGTGTTTTAAATTGAACTCTTCAATTGAACTGAAATTTTTTTTAGTGAAAACACCAATTGAGACTTCTAAAATATAATATTTATATTTATAGTTAATTATAGAGAACAATGAAAACATTATTAAATTAACTGGTGTCATTTTTAAAAAACTAACATAATGGATAAATTTTCTGAATTGTATCATGGGAGTATAATAATTGAATTTTTATGGAATTTCAATTTTATTTACTGTTACCATTCTCGTGAATTTAAGCAAGAATAGTGTTTATCGGATGATTTTAAAAGTAATGAAATACTCCTGATTGGATACCGACCATGTTGTTGTTATCACCAAACCATTCCATGCTTCATGTATTAAAACATTTCCTATAATTATTTGATGAAAAATGATTAATTTAATGGACATGGTAATTCATATTAATTTAAGGTTGATTTAAATATGAAAATAGAAACATGTATTATTATCAATACACTATATCTTTTGTAGGAAATAATGTGGTTTATATAGTACATGCTTCTTGAATCATAGAAGGTAGAGTTGATGATCTACAATTAGGAGTATCAATTTAACATATATATTATGTCACTTTTAGTTATTTTAATATGTTATTAATTTATAATTTATCATATTTTGAATAATATAAAATTTTTAGATTCTCTTATTATAGTGATAAGTCATATTGGTAGCTTATACCAACTGCTTTATTTTGATAGCTAATAAGAAAAATGGGTTTTAAATTTTTTTTATAATGGAATCATATTAATTCCTCTCTCATTTTCCACCCTCATCTTTGAAGGAATCACTCCAAACATTCCTCATGTGTTGAACTCCAATAGCGAAACTCTATATTTTTAATTTATTCCCCATATCTACATCACAGAGGAATATCACTCCATGTATGAATCTATATTATCCATCCACCTTCTTTATATCCCGATTTATACATCTATCAAATCTCCAAAAAATATTGGATGTCTAAGGCTATGATATTTGTCGGTTTTAATTTTGGTTTTATATTTTTGTGTCTTTTAATTTTATTTAATGTAACTTACCTACTTTAATTTAGTGGAAACCCATTATGGATAGTATATTAAGTGATTTTATAGTAGGTGGAAAAATTTAAGATCCATTATTGATTAATATATTTTAGAATTACATTTAGACAATGTATTATAATGGGAATATAATTCATAAATCCAATATTTTATATTTCACTGATTTTTAATTTCGTTCATGAATTTATCTTCAATTTTAATATATGATTCCAATTCTAAAATGAGTTAATATATTCATAGTAATAACACTCACAACACGTGCATTTAAAAATTTGTGATATTATATAACAAGAAATAATTCTATCATTTTAAGTGATTAGTTTTTTATGAATTTAAATGAATTTACCTAATTTGATTTCAAAGATTCCAATTTAATGAAATGGTTTTAGGTCTTTTGAATTTTTTTATACTATAAGACTAACAATTTTCTAATAATTACATAAAAAATTAAAATGCTCTTTAATGTTATTAGAAGGATATTGAATGAAATGTAATTGGGATTTCAGGAGTGGAATTATATTAATCTATTTTGGGATTAATATAGTTGGAATTTTATTTAAAAAATCATGATCTATTCTCTTTGAGGTGAAATACGTAATTTCTTATAGTTTGATGATATGAATTGATGATAATTTTTTTTGTTTTTATTATTATGTCATTTCCATTATCACAAGGGGATGAAATTATAATTGTTGATTCAAGGTGTTGGAGAAAATTAAATATTATTTATTTAACTTTTATTTTGTTATACATATTATTTTATTTTCAGTAATCTATTTATATTCCATTGGAATCATTGGGTATCTAGGTATGAGTTTTAGTGTCATGTACTATACTAGTGTCCAATAATTCACTTTATGGTCTCTCCAGTTTTGATATTTCTACAATTATATGAATTATTCTATAAATATTAAATGATTCCTAAAATAATTTTTTTTTGTTTTTGGAACATTTGAAATTACATTTAGAGGAGTCATAATACCCCATTTTCAATTTTCATTTATGGATTATTGGTTTTCTCATGATGTTTTAATTTGAATATTAGATATTTTAAAACTATAAATAGTAATTATATTGTTCACGTGTGTGGATTATTCCATTTTTATGTGATACACACCATTGGTCTCTACATCAATGGGGCCATGGTACGAATCATGGTTTCCCCCTTAAGGGATTTATTAGTCATGCTATAACATTGATGTTATCAAATTTAAGAGGTGATAAATTAGGTGGAACAAGGAGATTATGTTAGAGTGATATTGTTATGGGTAAAAAACAATGTAATGGAAAACAAGTAATATGTAATTTGGGATAATCAAAGTAATGAATTTTATTTATAGTGGGAAAACCCTTGGATGTAGGTGTGGGCTATACTTGCAGGCATAGGGGTGTCTGTTGTTTCCTTTCATTAATCTCTTAGCAACTTATGAGATTGTCAACTTATATTTTATATTTCCAGTAAGATATAATTTATGTTAATTTATAAATTTTTTACTATATCCATTAAATTAATTAATTTATATATATATATATATATATTGATTTCTTACGTTTTTAAACTCCCTTTAATAATTGTTACATACAATTAAAAAAATGTTTTTATTCTAAAAAAACAACCCTTCAGTATGTGTTTCATTTATTTATTTAACTGAATGAAATAATATTCCTTAAAGATAATGTTTATTTTTCAACATTCAAATTTTTAAATTAAATGTATTTTTTTATAAGTAATTCATTGTTATACTTCATGAAAATGAATTCAAAAATTCATTTAATAAGATACGTCTAACATATTCATTTGATGAAAAGCATTATCAATTTAAAACAAATTTAATGTGTTTCTTCGAGAATAAAGAGAAAATTTAAATAAAATTATGTACCAACATGTATTTCATGGGTTAAAAATTATGTATTATGCATGTTGTGTTTGGAGGATTCCTATCATTAATTGTTCCTTACACTAATTATGTGTTTCTGGTTTAGTGTAGGTAATTCTATGATGAAATGGCTAAAACATTGCCTTCATATTGGCTATTATAAATATTGGAAGGGGTAATATTTCCTTGCACAAGAATGGTGGATATTAGATACTTTTTTGTTCATTTTTTCACCAAATAAATATTTAAAATTCTCCTTACCACCTTAAGGAACTCAACATATATCATTCATTATTGTTATACAAAGTTATTGTATAAGGCTTAATGTGTGATACTGGGACATTATGTTTTATTATTTTGTTTCTAAATTTTTCATTGGGATTTTTTTTGAAAGATATAATTATTTTTTATTTCATAATAAATATAAAAAATAGGCATGTAATGTTTCTAGAGAAATGGTAGATTCTATTTTCTTTTCTTTCAAGGAATATCCATCCAAAGAACGTACTATTTTATTCATAAACATCATATTTCAGCCCATATGGATTGAAAAAATGTCTAGGGAAGTGTGAAGAGATTTAATTGGAGACATGGAAGGTTTTATTTTCATGGTTAATGAAATTATAAATGAATGGATAACTGGATATGAAATGATTTAAGAAAAAAATAATTTTCGACATCAACACAATTCCAAAGGATTTGAAAATTTATATTAATTACTAACTGTTAAACTATAATATAGCAGATTACAATAGTCATCGTCATGGGGGGGGGGGTTAGAAGTCATATTTTTTTTAAATTTTTAATATTATTAAAAACATTTTTGGTAAATTTATTTTGGGAACTAAAATTTAATTTATAAATATAGGATTTTACTTTTTAATGTTTAATTATTTCTAAAAGGGTTATGTTACAAATTTTGATTTTAAACTAGTGAAAAAAATTATCAAATAATTTTCTTATTAACTGGTTAGTGGATAAATATCCAATTGATTATCCCTATAATTTGGTTAATATACATTTTTTGGATCATTCAAACATCAACTGTTGTAATGTAACAATTTAATGATAATTAATTTTCATTTGAAAAATATATTAATAGGTGATGTAAGTATTTTTTTGTAATGCGCCGACCCTAGATACCTAGAGTCGGTGCATTATTACATAAAATTGGCATGAACACAAGAAAGATCAAGTCTCGAAAGGCCGATTAGTTTAGTAGCCTTGGAAACACTAGATATATTCATAAGTCTTACATTACATCATAAGGTAAAATAACTACAACAACATCTTGTATTCATATACCCTCATACTATCCCTACAGGTCATTCATAAATTACTTCTTCACATCCTAGAAAAAATAGAACCTTGAAATGGGTGAGCTCAGATGCTCAGTAAGGATAACAATATAGCATAAGCTTTCAAAGATAAGCATAAACACTTAAGGAAATCTATAACTAAAACAAAAGCCTTTTAAACATGAAATTCAGAATAATATGGAAATGATAAAATGAAATAATTCCATTTACATACTCACAAGGATATTATACTAGTCAAATAATCACATGCAATATCAATAACCACTTTCATAATGATGGAATGCATAATGCCAGACTATCATAACCACATAGCCAAGGCCTCGTGCCGAGACTACAAATAAAATTATGCCAAGGCCTTGTTCCAAGACACTAGTTTGTCTCATGGGACCTACTGATGCATCGAGGAGCTATAGCAGGCTCCACCCGTCACTTACTAAGTCCAATGCATTCCTCATATGAACATGTTTAAACATAACATACACATTCGTAATAAAACTAGCATACAAAATGTCAATACTTTAACCACAAACCATGAATGGTATAAAAATAGCACATCCACAGTCAAACATAACTCATTCCATACAATATGGAAGATTATATTGTATCACATTAACCTCAATCAAGAATAATGAAGGATATTTACATAGATGAAAATAATCAACAAAACTATTTGAGAGAAATATCCCCCTTTTTTCTTGAAATCATTTCAAAGTCACACTATGTGTCAAGAAGCCATTTAAAAATAGATTTTTGAATAAAAGTGTTCCAAAACACTTTGAAACTTTTAAAAGGAGTTTTAATTTTAAAAATTTAATTTCCATATAAATAAATCCTTAAAACAATTTTTAAAACATGGACATTAATGAGCATGATTTATAAGAATAAGTCTTCAAAACTTTTTAAAAATGGTATTTTAGTTAGAGTTTCTAACCAAAAGAGATAAACTTAAATATAAATAATTGAGGTAATAAAAAAATTGTAATATCATGAGAATAAAGGAATTCATGATATACTATGTCAAAGTACATTATATACACCACTTAAAAGTGATTTGGTGTATAACAACAAAGAAGTCTCAATGGAATGTAAATTGAGATGAAATCTCTCATAAAGGCCATATCCTTAGATTAAGGATAAATCAATGACATAGTTATGTGTGGAAAATATAAATACACTAAATATGATTTGATATTCAGTGTATCACAATCAAATAACATTCACACATAATCTTGTAAAAACAACACCAATAAATTGGATAAAACTCAACAAATGGAGAATGAGTTAAAATTACTCTTATAAAATTCATATCAATGACATGAGAAATTATCAATGGATTGATTATGTGTATCAAAAGTATATCCACAGAAAAAGGGAGTGGAAATTATGACATAAGAAAATGAATAGTGATTCCACACATAATCTCGGAGTGATATAATCAATGAAGTTTGCGTAAAGCCGAATAAATGGAAATTGAAATTTCAAATTCCCTTATCGATTAGGTAACATATAAAACATACAAAAATGAAAGAAGGATAATACAATCATGATTTAAATACCCATAAACTAAATTATAATACACAATGAATGCAATTATTGGTAGTACACATACACCACATGCAATAAATAAGTGGTGAACAATGGAATTCTCAAGAAATTAAGAGTGAGATAAGAAACCCCTTACTTTGTACTTTTTTCTTGGTCGACGATAGGTTAACCTCCTGTATAATGGTGAAATAATTTTTATTGAATTATAGAAGAATCATTTACATTAATATGATATCATATATGATCTTTTAACATTGATTTGTTAATAATATCTTAGTATTATCGTTATTTCGGGTGTTAACTTACTCGTTTTCCATTATATTATTTGTTACATAAGCCCTATTTTTTATGGATAGTTTGTATGTTATTTGTATCCAGAATTATATAAAGTCCTTTAAAATTATTTTTAAATCATCCAATGATAATTATTCTTGAATGGATACGATGGAGAATGAATCTCATCGCTTTCGTGGAGACGGTAGTCCGTACGTACGCACGAGCGACAATATCATTCATTTTATGTTAAAATAATATATAATTGGATGGTATATTTTATATACAGAATAATTATAATGTTATATTTATTATTTTCATGAATTACAAATTATTATTATACCCATCCAAATAATAATATATTGAATAACAATTACACCACGACATGGAGACGGTAAGTCGTACGTATGCACATATGGTGACATGTTATTCAAAGGGTGGATAGAATACTGAATATGGTTGTAACATATTTATAATAACATCACAGTATATATAAGATACTGGAGTTATTATTTTAGAATGGTAATAACAAAGAAAGAAGAAGTTGAAGAAGAAATGAATTTGAAAAACACTGTTGAAAACATACCTCTTCTTCGGGTTCTTCCATTTGATTTGATCAAAAGGGCTCCTTAAGATGGATTTATGATCAAAATAAGTCTTCTAGAATGTATTGAGGGAAGTTGATAGAGTATTTGTTCAGGGTTTGGCCGAATAAAAATGCTTTGAAGGTGTGATGTAAAGAGAAGGAGGAGTGCCCTTTGATAAGAGGGGTGAGGGGCACCTTTGGAAAAGCTAGAAATATTATTTTATAATAAATTCATATTAGGTTTCTAATGGCTCAAAAGTATATTATTTAAATTTTAAGGTGGGTATGGGTCGAAATAATTTCAACCAATATAATTTATACAGGTTTGGGTCATTATATTATCCTTATCTTTTAGTTTTAACACTTAGTTAATTAGTTTAACATTTACCTTATCACTTTGAATTTTTATATTATATAGTTAATAAACTTAACATATACATCCAAGAGACCCCCAAGTGGTCCATTAATGATAAAAATATCATGATATATATCTCTTGTCTGAACCTTAGATTTTAGGAGTTTAATATCAATTAATAATATAATATTTGTTTTAAAAACTCCTTTATGTCAATTTTGACACAATTCAATAATTGATTTTTGTAAAACTCATAAAAGAATTATTAATTCGAAAAATGTTAATTAAATATATCCTAACATGTCATAGTATCCTAGAAATTTAGTATAATTCATAAAAAATCTAAAATTATATTTATTTGGGAATTTATAATATCAAATATTTTAATTTTTTACTATTATGGTAATTACTGTATCATCATTGTGACATACATAAATTAACTTATATAACGTCCAAAAATTATAAATAAAATATCATTAAGTAGGAAATATTTTTATATTTATAATGAATATTTATACTCTAAAATCCAACATATATAACCCTTTATAAAAATTTATTTTCTATAAGATATATGCTTATGTCATTTTTGTAATTACGTTAACTAAATTAATATAAAGTGTCATTATCACATACATATGGATCCATGGGGTCCCAAAATCGACCCAAAGATTTCCATGGTCGTCCATGTATCATCCAATAGGGTTAGGACACGTTTTAGGGTAATTTAATATTATAATAATATTATTTTTGTACCATTATTTACGGGATTTACCCTTTAACCATGGTAAATAAAATATTTACCGAAGTAATTATTCAAAATGTCTAAAAATAAAAGATACCTATTTACATAATTTAAACATCCTGATTCCTAATATGGAATAAATTTTTCCAAATTCAAAACACAGAAGTGGCAGAAATTAATTTAAAATTAATTCCCGTTGTTAAAACAAAGAGCGTGTTTTTAAGAGATAAAAACTATCAAAAGATTGACACTAGTTTATGTCTGGTTTAATTGTAAAATTATGTACAATGACCCACATTGTATTAAATGGTAAATATATATTCTAAATATAATTTAAAACCACTCAAATTCATAATTTATCACTATTAATTATTTCGATTAAAAAAGATGTTTTTAATTAAAATTTAGTACTTTTCACTATTCATCAAAATATAAAAGTTATCCGAAAAGTACCAAAATTTCACCCAAGGATGATTTCGTTATTCCAAATCCAAAAATGATGTCTATTTCACCAAATTCAAAACATAAAAGTTGCATTTATTAATTTAAAATTAATTCCCGCTTTCGAAACCAAAATGAGTATTTTTAAGAAATAATAACTATCAAAAGTTTGACACTTGTTTATATCCAATTTCATGGTGAAATTACTTAAAATTACCATCGTAGGATTAAATAGTAAATATATAATCTATTTATACTTCCAAACCATTAAAATCTAGAATTTAACAATATAAATTATTTTGATTAAGAATGTTGTTTTCAGATAAAATATTGTATTTTTTACTATTCACCCAAATATGAAAGTTATCATAAAGACACCAAAACATTATTGAAACTAAATTCATATGTCCCGATTCTAAAGAAGAATTTAATTTTGTCAAATTGAATATAAAAAAGTTTCAAATATTAGATTTACAAAGTCCTCTCCATTAAAAGGCGGTAAAATTTCATTTTTTGAAAAAATACTTCTTTTATCTGAAAAAAATGAATTTGTTCATAAATCATGTCTTTGAAACTCATAATATGAATTAAAATTATAAGGATAATAAAATATTTAAAATTCATTCAATACTATTCATAACCTCTTTTGATAGGTTAGTTTGGTAAGTCGTGGTGCGCTTGAACTCAGTGTTGCGTATAACACACTCTATTGTATTATTCAAAGAGAAGTGTACCATGGAAGATTGGGGTGTTACATTTTTAATGTCATCTACTTCAAAATTACAGTTAATGTTACCATATACAAGGTCATTATAAAATTGGATAGTAAATTCATGGCTCGTTAATCTTTTAGGGAGGCTTTTAATACCAATATAAAACTAATACGAAATTTCATAGTCAATTTTGGTTTATACAAAATGTCATCTTACATGTCCCTATATACATTAGTATTTTGGGACCAAACATCAACAGACTAAAAAAATGTAAATTTTCATATACTTTCAACATATTTAATAAAAAAACTTCTTAATAAAGATACCTGCTATGTTATTTTTCATGAAAACTAATGTAAAATATCATATTTTATATGGGTTGTTATAAAAATATTTAAAATACCACCAAATAAATATTTAATTTCACTGGAGTTGTTTTTTTAATATTATCATGAATCCTTACAATTACATACTCCAGTTTTATTTTCTTCATTTATAGAAAATATCCTACATTATGTATGATTTTTTATTGTATAAAATGTAAAAAGGGATCCTAATCATGAAACTCATAGTGCATAATAATGTCTAGAGTGGGACTTTGGGCACCAAATAGGATGATTATAAAGGCTACATATCTCTCACTAGTTCTCCATTCTTTTCATTTATAGATGATTTAATTTTCTTTATTATTGATGGATTCATCTCATGAATAAAATATCACATAAATAAATTTCTCCACTGTATCACAGTACCATAGATTTCATTCTAGAATATTTAATGATTTATTATTAAAACACCCACTCCATATATTTTAATGATACACCACTGTTCATTCATTAATAAAGATAAAATAAGAATTCTCATCCATTAAATTGGAATAATGTCACAGTTAATATTTTATTCCCGAAGGAAATCACTAAATTTTATAGATAAATGTAAAATTAATGTAATTAATTTAAAAAAAATTATGAAAATCAATAAATAATTTTCTACACTATTATATAAGCTTATTATTTTGAAAGAAAATCATAAGAAATCCCATATATTATTAGAGTAATAACTTTCCATTTTTACGGTAATTAGGAGAGATGAGGGACTAAAATAAAGATCATATATCCATTATTATATTTACGTATTAATTCATTGTACTTTTCACTATTCATTTACAACAACCGTAAATGATAACAGATACAATTCAATCTACCAAGGTATACATTTCGTGTAGGGATATCATTGAGACATATATGAAATGATTGAGAGATAATAGTAAATTATTATTTCATAAATAAAAAAACGTATGAAATATTATTATCATGCCAAGAAAATTTCCTCCATAAGATGGAGAAAAAATTATCCCATGTGTCTACTTCTAAAAATATATATTTGAGGGAGAAATTTTTATTTTATTTATTCCTAAATATTTAATATAATGTGAAAGTCGATTCAAAATACTCCCATATTCTTGTGTAAAATGTCATAAAACTATCCTTAATTTAATTAATATATGGATAGTATAATTACATCAGTAATTAAACAGATGAAATATTATACTTATAAGAACTATAATATTTGAACCTGAAAAAAAGTCAACTGAGGTATTGTTCACTCTTTTGACTTATCTTTCATAATTTATTCAACTCCTTTATAAATAGAATATAGTATTCCAATCACAGACAAAATATCCATTCTCTTGAAGATCATAAATTATTTCTAATATTGACTTACTAGGTTATTTTTATCATCAAATTAAATTATCATCCACTTCCTGACTTGAGGAAGTGAATGTTATTGCTATTATGGAGTCTCACATTTATAAACTTTTTATATTTTTTTCTCTCAATAAGAAAAATTGTTGATACTAATTTTCATAACCCTATGTTTAATTCCATTAAATTGTTTAATTACTGAATATATATTTATACGAAGAAACATAAACATACCCTAATAAGCGTTCTTAGACATTTAGATATTTATTTGTATAGATACATATTACATTAATTTAAATATATATAACTATATATATTAGAGTTAAAAATTGGACACACCCAAACATTTTTTCATGATTCATCAAAAACAATTAAAATAAAAACGAAAATATAAAAATATATTTTTTAGAAATAAATAGTAACTATATACTTGAATATCAAAGCTAAAAAATATTGTTTCAATAAATTTCTATTTCATAAATAATAAAATGTTTATATTTACCTGAATAAAAAGTACAGTATCAAAGTGTTTTCAAATATCCATTCAATATGATCACTTTATAAAATGTATACTATGTGTACATATTCATTATTATCATTAGGAAATCAATTAAATGATTATTAAATATCACATAATTTAAATATTTTTTAATAATCCACATAATCCAAATGAATTTATTATATTCCAAATGATAACCCACCACGTATTTTTATGGGTTAAGAAAATAAAATATCTACCACACATGAAGAAAAATTATAAATATTTCCTATTTCAAACTAAATCTTTTCAAATCAGTTGTTATAAATCAATAATCATAATTTTTCAAAACACTATTACTATAATCATAGTTACATGTAAAAAGTGGTACACGAAGATCATTTTTATAAAATTCCAATATAACCATAATATTTTTAAAATATATTTTAGATTTAGAATTTGTTTTTTTATTTTGACCAAAAAAATTTATTGCATAATCGATGAAAAATATACCTCTATTTTGAATTTTAATCTTATTATACTTCTTTGTTTTTTAAAATATGTAACTATTAATGTAATATTCATACTCACTCTTTAAATTAACAAATTTTCCCCCAAAAAATATTTTAAATTATTCAAATATAGATGAATGATTGTTCTAATTCTTATAGAGACCAAATATATTATAAAAATATTATAACATGTGTTTTAATATTAATATCTCTTAAATAAAAAATATGTATTTAAATTCATACTTTCTTTAAAAAAATATTCATTAAAAAGATCAGAAGCACAATAAAATTACATTATTTAAATAACCATAATGAGATCTAAAATCATTTTTATCTCTGAAAACTCCATTTTATAACCTTGGGAATACATAGAAAAAGCAGGTGAGCTACAAATATCAGTATGGGAAGAAACGTGACTAGGAAAAATAATGAGTGAGTAATAGTAATTACATCGTATCATAAAATAGAAGACACTAGAGTATCACCCTTAAGGAATAAAAATATAAAATATAATCCTATTATCATGGAATAAATATTAATATAACAAAAAAAACAAGAAAAATTCATAATTAAATGCAAACAACCACGATAACATCACATAGTGGACAAAGTACCATCATGGAATATGTTTACTCCCTGATCCCATACATGACATCTCATGAAAGAAAATATTTACCCATTTAATTTTAGAACTCTCTGGGGGAACCCCAATTATATGTTCCGTGATTATTTGTTCCATTAAATGGAATCTATCACTACTAATAATCATAATAATGACTCATGGAATGAAATGTGTTTTGTAAACATACCTTATATCATAATCAAAAGAAATTTCATAAGTATTTAAAAGATAATAAGGAATTAATTATAAAATATGTTTTTATCTAATAACATAATAATAGTTCTCAAAATAAGTTGTTAATTTGGGATTAAAAACATTTTATTAGTGTCAAAAAAAATTAAGGGAGAGAATTTTACCCCTTATCAGGTTTGACTATTAGGAATGAATTAGAGATCTAAACATATGGAAATTATGAACCCATAAAAATAAGGTATAATGATTTAAGTACATATTTATGATACAAAAATTTTTAATTTGTAAGGAATTCATAATTTTAGGTAGGTAGATAATGTTAGTTAGAGAGAGAATGGTCATAACATAATGAAATTGGTTGTTTATAGAGAACCCTTACCTTGAGTCTTTTATATAATCGTATGCATTATAAAATCCTAGATAATAAATGTAGGTTTTTTATTAATATTTTCTTAAACCTTAATGATATTTATTCTTCCATATATTTCTACTTTATAACATTTACCATTTTTTTATTAACCTTACTCTTTTAAAATAATTTTTTTGGGTGATAAATTCTTCGTTTTTCATACATTCTTTTATTTAGAAAATATGGTACTTATACAATCATTATAGTTCCATCATATAAAACATGTTAAATATTATATTAATATCATATATATTAAAAATATGTATATACATAAAAGGAATAGATAAAAAACAAATTACATCATTTATACGGATTGTAGTTCGTATGTACGCATGAAAATTGTTTCCACTTTCAAGGGTCAGAATTAAAGAAATGTATATAATAATTCACCTTATAAAATTATAATAATATCATAAATAAAATATATATTTATTATATCATTCATTTCTACCAAACATTATAGGATGTGATGGATATTGTATTACATAGCTCCACGAGGTGGTAGTCCATCATACACACAAAGAAAGATTCCATTTCCAATTTGATTGAATATGATATTTATGTGGGTTATACAATAAAAAAATATAATACTCTATTATTATGTAATATAATACTGTTATTATTTAATGATTATTTAGATATATTTTAGGTATGTATAATAACAAAACTAAATAATTTGGTTAAGGTATATAAATATTATTCAGAATACTTCCTTTTCATTTCTATATATATCCTATATGGTTGGAATAATACCCAAAAAGATATTTTCTAGAACATGGATATGAATTTTAAAACTGCATTGTGGTAGGTAATATAGAAACTAAAATGATTTTTATGTGTGAGAAAAAGTGTTCTGAAGAATCCCTTTTTTATATTAGGGGAGGGGCACTCATAGACTATATTAAATTATTAAATCAATAAAAATTAAATATTGTTGAAAAAGATTGAATACAATTAAAATTATACTATAATATTTGGATTGGTAGAAAAAATATCATCCAGTAAAACATTCCCACTTTTATATTATATTTTTACCCTAATTTATTTATATTAACCTATATTAACCCTTTTTTATAATTACTATATTATTCAGGTTTTTATAATTTATGGGTAAAAATAGTTACTATAAAATTTAAATTGTTCCCCAAAAGGAACATATATGATATTTATAAACACATAACAATAAATAGGAAAAAAAATTCTTTTAAAATTTTTATCAATAAATAAGATATTATTTAATATAAAATAACATTAATGCCATTTTTGGAACCACTAATTTAATTTGATTTTGAAAACATCATGAAAAATTGAATTTGAATCTTGTAAATCCTCAGTTTCATTTTTTTTCAATATAATCATATATCATTAAAGTAAATATGTGATTAACATCCATTACCCATTATTGAAAATATAATTCAATTCATATTTATGGGTTATCTAATCTCCAAAATATGATCTTCTCCCATGTATAGAACTCTCTTTATCACATACAAGAGAGGGATGATATATCATGATTCTCTTAGAAATGACAATTTTTCTAATCAAATCAATGTCTACATCATCTAATCCAATGTATAAAATAATGGATATACAACCAACATTTTCATTAATTTCAATAAAATACCATGCATGTAAAATAATGCTCCAAAATATATATTTCTTAAAAAGGTGGTTGTATGACACTTATTAATCAAGTAAAAAATTATTCTACACTCATCAAAAAAACATCATAAATTTTACAAGAGAGAATATTTCACTCCACCTTTCAATGATGTCACTCATCAACCAACACCCCCATGATTAACATATTTGAAATAATTGAGATAAGGGAAAACAATGTAATTGGGATAGAACTATTTTCATCATCTATAGAGATGATATTATATTCCAGATATTCATAGAAGAATTCATGAATTAATCTATTTAATTTTTTCTCCTACTCAAGTGGTGCACATCATTTATTTTTATTCGTTGAGAAAATTCAGATATGGTCTTAAATATATTGTTCCTTATCCAACATTGTGAAAATTTTATGTTTTTTATCAAATAATTATTCTAACATTCTATCATATAATTTTATCATTTATTTTTAATCTAAAAAATGAAATTGACCTTCAATTCCACTCAATGTTTTATCATAAATACAACATAATAATAGTGATAAGCTAGAACACTTATGAGATTAATAAAATCAATGGTATAATGAATTTTATGTTAAACAACAGAATCCATTAGTTTTAGCACTTAAGTTTCTTGTACTATTCATGATTGTGTCTCGTTTATATTTTATATTATATTATTTCTACATTATTATGAAATATTTTATATCATTATCATTCTTATATTATGGAAATTTGGTCTTCACATTTTCCATTAATGGAATAACTTCTCTTGGTTAATATTTTGTATCTTCAACACCTTCTTTTGAAATGGCATAATAGTAATATATTTGTTTGTATTATTTCCATCTTTCTTTCACCTTTTACATAATATTTTTTAGAATCTTCAGTTTTCAGAAAATGAAAACCGCCAATGAAATTAATTTTTTTTCAATTGGAACATTATTTATCCCATTTTATATTTCCCTAATTACTACTTCATCATCATTTTTTTATTCCACTCTCTTCTTGGAATTGATAAATTAAAAATGATAAAAATAAAATCATAACATATAACATATCAATGTTTCCAAATGGATTATAATATGTTATGGAGTTACCCTTCTTTAGAACCATATTAATGCATTCATCACAAATATATTCAATCTATCATATCTACTTGTGTCTTTCACGAATTGGTTCTATTTTTTTTAAAATATGATCATATTCATTTCCATGGAATTATCTCAAGGGTCCATGAAAAGCCCTCTATTTAACTAGTAAATGAATAATTTCAGGGTTGACATGATATTTTGGGAATCCTAATTTTCATTCATCTGTATCCTAGATTTCTTCACATATTTCTTGTCTACGTTATTTTGTGTATTCGTAATATATAACATTTCACATTTTTAATTGATTTTTCAAATTTTGTTGTCTTTTATTAGAAAAAGTGTTCCATTAAATTAGTTTATAATATAACTAATGTTATATGTGACCAAAAAAGATGTATTACTCACAGAATTCATCAAGGTATCTGACTATGTTTCATCTCTATAGATTTATTACCTTATGTGAAATATATTTATATTTTTAGGATTTTTTATTTGATTACCTCTACTTCCCCTTAATTTAGAGAGTATATATTCTCTATACATTCTCATTTTGTGCCATCATACGATATGATGATGTCCAAATATTCTACATTACCAGCAATGGAAAAATAATATCTTCCTTTATCATATAGTAATACTCAACCATTTTTAGTGAATTGATGTATCTGAATATATTTTTTCATTTTGGTTTAAAATTTTGAGAGTTATTATTAATTAATTTTCAAGTATCTGCCCTATTTGTTTTTTAGATTTATTATTAATTCTATCAATCCAAATTTTCCCATATTTTGGATTTTAACCAATACTAGAAGATGAGGCTATATTATTAAAAAATATATTTAACTATGTTTTGGGTCACCTTTTCCCCTAAGCTAGGAAAAGGTAGATCATGAGATGATCATGAACTCTTATTTCAACCAATATTGGTCTCTTTATAAAAATAATTCATTTCAATAGTTTTTAATGTAATATACATTATTAGAGGTAGAGTCTATTTAAATGTCTCGGAGGCTGAAATTTTCTTTTCAGTAACATGGGAGGATTCATCTCATGCCTCCATATCAATTTTATATATAGTTCATGATAATTAACGGTGGGGGAAAACTATTCATTTTTAAATAATTTTATTTTTACATCCCATTCTCCTTTTATTCATCCAATATGATCATGATTTCATTTACTGAAATAAATATAAGAGTTATCATGGTCATTGGTTCCTCTGCATCTAAAGTCCAACTGGAATTCATTTACATTGATAGTAACATAATATGATTCTTCTAGTGTATATAACTTATGAATATATTCTTCATGAAACATGGCCTATTATTCCCCTAAAATGTAATTCTTGTTGACATTAAATTTTTTTTATTTATGAATAAAATATATAACAATCATTGAAAAATTGATCGTTATTTTATGTTCAATGAGTAATTCACTAAAACAATATTAATCACATTTCTCTCATAAAATTTCCATTGCAATTATTCTTAAATTAATGAAATCATTTCCTTAAAAATTTTCAATGATTTTCTTTTTTTTATAATTTTTCTGATTTAATTTCACCTTTTTAATTTCCCAACTACAACATCCACCTATATATTATATTCCACTTTAGTATGTTCTATATTACAAAAAATATCCATGTATGAAAAAATTATATATGAAATAAATTATTTATTAAGATTCATCATATATTGTTAGAATAATTGTAAAAGTTTTATCAAATTTAATTGATGAAACTTCATTATACGTTTTACATATTTTTCTAGATTCTTCAAAAGTACCATTTCATCTATTTTTACAATTTTTTAATGATCCCTCAAATATTTTATAGATGTTTTATTTAATCTCATTGATCCCTTTTATTCTAATTTTGTAGTGTCTTGGTAGTCGTTTTTATGTCTTCTTCAATTGTTTTGGAAACTATATATTCCTGTTGAGGTATATAAAAAAAACATCCAATCATCACATCCCCAAAACCGTATAAAAAACCATGAATAAAAATGACTTCCAATCAATGGTAGATCTATGAATCTGATATAACTTATACTTCCCAGATGGATCATTAAAGGACACTAGGAGGGGGTGATTCAGAGTACCCATATTTTTAGTGAATTTATATTTCATGAAGTTTTATTTTATTCCATGAATTTCTACTATTGTTAATAGGAATGGATTTATTATGTGCTCTCAAAAATAAGATTGAAAATAAAAAGAAGATAGAAACACATATATATTGTTACAATGTTCTATAATAATTCCTACTCCATTTTGTAATCAACATGTGGTTATTTCAATGATTAAATTGTCAATGTAAAATTTTATTGATCACAACCAACTTGAATTATTGAATAAATTTCGATAGGAAAAATCCAAACCCTATAAAAGTTATTTGGAACTATTTATACTGGTCCAAATACTTTTGAAATGAACTATTTATACTGGAACCATAGGTTCTACATGAATAACTTTTCATAACAAGTATTCTTGTTGCTCCATCCATTTTTACATCCTAAAGAACATCAAGGATGCTGGTCATGGTATGTTTTTTCAATTGATTGGATTCAAGTAATCCCCATCATAAAGAAATTAATTGCATTGACTACTTCTCAATTTGATATGAAATATAGATTGGGATATCTAGAGGATATTACAATGGTATGTGTACCATTTTCGTCACCTATATTCACATTTCAATACACAATGTATAATATGGTGCAGGTGGACTAATTTATTCTATGATTCAAATTATCCCTATTTGAATCCGCATATTCATCCTTCCCATTATAATACCCATATGGTTCTAGGAATTATATTCCCCCAATTAAATACAGAAATGACTTTTGGTATTTTTATTTTGAATTTTAAATTTGAATACCTAAATGGGTATTTTATTCTACATGGATTTATATAAAATTCCATCAGCGTATATTCATTTTCATTCCCTATATTTTCAAATATAGGAGGTATTATCTTGTAATATTTCATCATTCATTAAGCCAAAACTCATCAACATTTTCATGCATCTCGTGTTTGATATTTATGATTTCAAAATTCTCACTGTATGCACAAGGATATGGGTATATATGCTAATGGATTTGAACACAAAAATGATATCTACTAGTTGTCATTCCTCTTCAAATGGATAAAATACAATATTTCTACATTTATTTAGGAATAATCTCAAACAACGGAATACTTGTATGTCTTGAATCTTCTTTATGACATGATATTGATGCATGTTGTGCCTCCCTATGAATTCCAAACCAAATGAACACCTGAATGTTTCAAGACCCCATTTTTAATTTCTATTCAAATGAATCATTTATCAAATGCATATCTCATGTAGCATAATATGAAAAATGAATCAAGTTAATTAAACTCTCAAATATGTCGTTTTCTTCTTGAGGAGTATTCATTTTGAATACCCATGGCTCAGGATCATGAACTTCCATCCATTTTCATTTGATATAAATGCATGTAAGTGAAACTGCATGAATATACAATTATCTCGGGTGCACCAAAAGCACTATATTTGTTTCTTTTTATAAATAAAAAGATTTCATTAATGGAAGACATCACCATTCATGTAACTTATGTTCAATAATATCCATGAATTGATATTGTTTCTAGTTAAATGTACCAAACTCACTAGGACCATTAGAGTATAATTTGAAAATTGGTTTCAATGGTGGATATTTGTCCATTAGCTTCATGAAAAAAAAAGATAGAAGATCCAAAAATTGTAGTTTCATGGATCATTGTACATATAAGGACACTACCTATATTGATTAGATGTCTTTGATATACCAGATTTAATAGCCATGGTTCTATCTGTCATGTTAATGAGGGATTTATTTTTCATACACTGCTCATGTCTGACATCAAATTTTTCATTAGTGAGAATCCTGGTATAATAATAAAGTCAAGACCTCATCTCTAAAAAAAGACAGGAACCCCATGTAGAACAACCCCATTCGAACATCCATTTATACCATGCATCCCCACATAGTGGTACAACGTCTCACTACTTTGAACAATGTATGTTCATATACATAGGACCTCACTTCACTACTTCATGTTCTCATTCTTAAGTAATTTCCCATGGACATGGTTAACCACTAGGTCCTGAATGATCCCTCAATCGAGCTAGATTTGTAATTATAATTATTAGAAACATTTTTAGCATGTTCTTCATTATATTACATTGAACATTATTTTATAATTGAGATAATTCCAATCCAATCATCAAATTATATGTCAAAAAAAATTATCTCCAATATATCTAATTAATTCACACTTATTCTTCATAGAAAATATATAATAAATTGTATTATTGAATAGACAAAATAATTTAATAAACCTCATGAATTTATTCTTCAATTTATCATTTATGCTTGTATTTCTCTTCACACCATCTATAAATAATCATGAAATAATCATTTAAATTTATTGACTTATTCAATTTTTTTATTTGAAATAAATAATTTTCTTGGACTTCACTTGATCTGTGAAATGTAAAAACTCCATAGCACTTGTATTTAAACATTAAATATTAGTTCATCAATTATCAGAGTTTCCATGGATATGTTTCAATGAGTGACATCCAATTCCATAAATTGTGTCAATAAGAATTATACATTAAATAACACATATTACACCAACACATATTGAATGATTGTAAACATGCAAAACCTAGGAAAAAATCTACACGTTTGATCCTAGGACACCATTGTAAAATATTATAATATTTATTGGTGGAATATGTTGTTATTCCTATGGAATTATTATAGATATATATTATGGAATTGTATTTCAGGCTTTAAAGATATCCATATAAACTATGATGATTTTTGAACTCATTTCCAATGTTTAAAGACATGTTCTATGTAGTCTTCACATTGGATACATCATGTGATATCCTTGAATAATTAAATTTCATAAACAAGAATTGATTTTGGAAACGAATTTTCATAAAACATTCCATAGGATATGAAGATGATGTGGATTTTATGATATCAAAAAATGTTAAATTGATGAATAAATAACTTAATTTTTTGAAATGATTGAATCCCCAAAACAATAGTGGTTCATATTTATTTTTCATTATGAATAAGTTAGATAGAATAATTAAATATTGAAAATAATGTTTCTTATAATTTTATTTGAGAATTGTCTTTGAATTGCATTTATTACATAGGAATTATCTAATTAATACAGATATGACCAGGCTAAAATGGTCCAACCAAAAGTCATACCAAATATAGCTAATTTGAGGGATCATGTGGGACATTGAGCTAAGCCACGACTAAGGGAACCAACTAGATAATGACCATATGATGTAATTAAATGATTCCCCTTGTATCGGACCACAAGGAGTGAATATGAGGGAGTCGTAGAGACACTATACATGGTGACACGATGATAATTGGAAATGACATGGTCTGGTGCGATCTAGGGTTTAGGAATTTTTGAGACATTACAGAACAAATTGATTATTATATCATGGCACAGACTGATGGATAATCGAATGTGGGATGTGGGGGGTACTTGAACTAATACTCTGTAATTAAAATAAACAATAATACTATGGAAGTTTGATCCATAGTATTTTAGAAGTCCAATTGATCTTGGTGGTATTCTTCCACCTCAAATGATCCAATAATATATAGATCATGGATCTTCCAAGAATGGTGTGCCAAAAAAATCATGGGAAATTTTTATTGACTGAAACTAAAGGCTGCATTGTAATCATGATATCTTAATGAGAATATGAAATTTAATTGTAACACATTGTCATGTTTGGACAAAAATGATCATAAATTACTCAAATGATTATGTTTAGTTATGGATGATCCCATGTTCCTTATATAGAAACAGAAGAAATTTATACATAATTTATGTCTATGATAATTGTAAATTCATGAAGTTTCACTTATATCTATGAATATTGAATAAAATAGATGGGTTTTCATGATGTGGAGCCACATTTATTAAAAATTAACACTCTTTGAGAAGAAAAATGTCTGTCCTCGATTTTAAGGAACCATAGTCTTTTGAAATTTTATACTATGGGTGATATTTTCTTTTTTAATGAGCCCCTTGAAATAAAATAATTATAGAAGACTCGACCCCTTTAGATGTTCCTTTTGTTTAAATGTTAATATATCTATAACCTATAGAATTCCATGTGAATAAGAAGACCCAAAACCTATGGGTTTTCATTTATTTTATATACTTCATTAATACATGTATTTGATGTGTCTACATAACCATGTGAGGAATACTAAACCCCCAGAAATTACATTTTCATGTTTAAATTCATGAGAAGATATACTCAACCAATCATGAATATTTTTTTCATGAAGACAACAGAATTGAATGTAGTAGATGCATGAAATGATGATGAGCCACAACTTAATCAAAAAATAGGTAAGAAGAAGATTCTCCAAAAGATATTTTGAGATGTTCTGAATAAACTAGAAAATGTTCATTTTCTATTTTACATAACATTATGGATAATAAAAAACACATCTGGCTATTCAAATTTAAAATAATAAATGAAAAATACTCATATTCATTTGGATATTTAATTTTATAAATATAAAACCAATTAACACACTTGTAATATTAATTGATGGATGAAAATGAAGATTCAAATTTGGAAACATTAAATCATGGAATATATTAGTACCCATGAACCACATTATTCGTTATGTATAAATACTTGAGTGCTGGTGAAGAAAAAGTTACACACACCTTTGAATTATACATTTGAGATACCGTACTAATTTCGTTTCAAATATAGGAGTAAATTCTATTTCTTTCTTCCTGAATGTGATCACATGATTCTAAGAATATGAAGAGAAGACGCTTGGCCATCATTTCTAATGTTCTTATGGAATTACAAAATGAACGAGTGTCAATAATTCTTTTGAATAAAAACTATTTTTGAAGGATGGGGGTTCCAGTATAAATATCACCAATGGGGAATGGTGGTACCAGTATAAAAAATTAAATATATCCTTTAAAGGGATAGAATTTTAATTTTACAACATTGTGCACCAATTCATTGTTTTTGTGATCATTTTAAATATTCAATGATAAGAGAATCCATGAAACAACAACAAGTTGATCCTAAAATGGAGTAGGTCTTAAAAACAAACATTTTAAAAATATTTTTGGGTTTTCTTCTGCATTTTTATCATCATTATGAATGTTGGGAGTAAAAATGGATCCATTACTCTTAAACATGTAATTTTTTCGAGAAAAAGATGGTTTAACTAAAATTATGTAAATTTTATTAAAAAGTTCATTACAAAATTTCACCCCTTCTATGTGACCCTTCATGACCCATTTGAACTCTAAAATAAAATACATTAAAACCACTATAAATATTTTTTTTCAAAAATAAATCACACAAAATATTTCATTCAAAATATATTACTTTTAACATTTTTAGTATCATTTATTTTATTTTTCATTAAATTAAATAAATGACATGTCTGTGTTGCATAAAATTCAGGGTAATGTTTTCATTTATAAACTCAAAAATAAGTTACCAAATTTATAAAATAATTTATACTAAAAATAATTATTTATATTGGCACATAATGATTCATTATCTGTATCAAAAAATAATTTAGAAACAAAAAGAATGAGACAGTTTTTACATTATCTATTATATAAATAATACAATGGAAAAAACAATGGCATGTGGCACCATGTTATAATATTTGGTAAACATGGATGTAAATGGTTAAACTACACTCATCAAATTGATTAAAATAATTTTATATGCCAATGTTTTAGAAATTATCTTATTTTTTATCCTTAATAACAGAATTTACCCTAACCATTGTGACAATTACCTACTATGGTTATTATTCAAATTGAATAAACATAAAATTTATCTATTTTTCAAATTTGGACGTTCCAATTGAAAATATGGAATCCAATTTTATGATTTTATTAATATATGTTTTAGAAAATAATTAATTATAAAAATGAAAAATATAATAAAAAAACATTTATCAAAAAAATGTTATTTATGTATAATAATTTTAGTATAATAATCCAAGTATAAATTTTATTCAAAAGTCCATAATTGAATTATCTTTATTAAAAAGGAAATAGTAGAATTTTAAATGTACTATGGGATATAATTTTATTGTGTCAATACATGAAAAAAGTTTTAGTTTTCAATTAAAATTAGTACATCTATATTGTCATTGAAATACAATCCTTTCTAGAAAACCCCAAAACACCCTCAGATAATTTTATTATGATTATTGAAAAAAATGACCTTCATTTTATCAACATTATTATCTAAATTTTCATTAAATTTATGATAAAAATTTATAATAAAATGTAAAAAAATTATCGTTGAAAACAACATATTTTTTATGAAATAAATTAACTTTAAATTAACTGAGTTCATATTTCTACCCTCTTCATGTATAAGATGTCCGGATGTTTCTAAATTCTCATTTTTCATAATGTTGTGATATTCATTCAACTTTTAGAATCTACCAATTTGGTATCTTTATCAAGATGGTAATGGATTGAACAGTAATATTCCTTGATCATCTGAAACCATATTCAATGGTTCATGTTAATCGTTATCAATGTTAATAAATATTTGAATCTATTATGATCCATATATATTTCACAGTTATCCCCATAAATATAATGCCATCATAATTTCATCCCAAAGAACACTACAACGAAATCCAGATCATGTGTTGGATAGTTCTGCTCATGAACATTCATCTACATTGAGGTATAGGCTATTACATTGTTATTTTTTGTTAGTACAGTACCCAAATCATTCATTAATTCATCTCTATATACCATGAACAGTTCCCCAGATGAGGTAACTGTGAGGATATATTAAATAAAAAGCCAATTTTTCAATTCCTTACTCATCTCATTAAATTCAACAGTGTAGTCAGTCATAACTCTCTTCTGATATAGCTTTGTTATCATGTTCAAAAAAATTAGAAGTTTCTCCCAAATCATCAGTGATAGCCATCACGTTCTAGAAACTATGTATATGTATTTTTTTCTAGGATAGTCCTCAATTTAATATGAATTATATTTTTTACATATAGAAACTCAGGGTTTTCACACATGGATATTACATATTTTTAGAATAATATTCAACAAATTACATAAAAACATGCCTAAGGACCATAATTTATTAGTTCCTTTGGAAACATGGAAAACAAAAATCAAAACTAAAAAATATATAAACTGTCTTCCATAAGTATCTTCACATTTAGTACTCTTAAAATACATACCATTCATAAACCTTTCTTTAAAACCTATGAAAAATAAACAAAACAAAGTGTTAGAATAAATGATCATTAAGGGTAAATAATTGAGAAACGACACATGGGAATAACATTTTAAAATCCAACAATACATATCAATGATAATAATCATGATTATGGGTATAAAGATTCCTACATCATTTGACATGAATCATAAGGAAATAAAACTTCATGATCTATTAGATCATAACACTAAAATAAGTCATATATTTGGGTCATACAGATCATCTTATAACAACGAGAACTTATGAAAATAGAAACATGATCACTCGTTATATTAATGAAATGATGTTACAAAATCATATAAACTTATGGATATGCAACCGGGTCCACACATATCATTATGGAAGTAAATTAACTTTCCTTGAAAAACACTATGAAAATTTAATCTAGTTCACACATAACATATTAACTCATGTGGTATCCATCATTACCCAGTGCATTGGAGGCGTATAAAGGTCAGACCCTTCTCACTATAAAAACCAAATTTATGTGTGCACCTAATAATTATACATTTATCATATGATTAACCATTAAATTAAATGGGTTTCAAAAACATTTAATTATTTAAAAACAAACATAAAAGATAAAAGTTTGACAATCATTTCATCATTTTATCATAGCATAACCCATGTACAAAGGTGTTAGTTTCATAATAATATTATCTTGGTATAAATTATGGAAGTGAAATTGAATTAATAAAAAAGATTCCATAGTCATGATAAACCATTTAGAGAATGATTAAAAATAGTAACTTTGTATCACATCCCCAGTATGACATAGGTAACATGTAGAGACCTGTGTTTTCTGGATTTTGAAATTAATGAAGAAATTTCAAATTTTGTTCATGGAATCTCATTAGGAGTAAAAGTTTCATTTAACCAAAGTATATGGTCTATATTCTTTTTTAAAAACTATATTTGTCTATTAATTGGGTGATTACCATAGGACATGAGTTTGGTGGAATTCATAATAGTTGGTGTTTTGGAGGAATATTTAATATTAAATTAATTAAATACTAAATTAGTCAGGTAGGTTTGGGTGGTTTTATCTCTTGAAAGAAGCATCTTATTGAGATCTAAATATGTGGTTGTGTTTATAATTGGGGGAATTTCTTAGGTGATTTATAAACATGCTTTGGGTTTTAGGATTCCAGATATATGTTAAATGGGTGATTAGTTAGTTAATTAATTAGATACCCTATATTTTGGCTCCCATGAATTGTAAGGAAGGTGAGAGGGATATCCCTCATGTGTGACACCTGAACCAAGTTGTGGAGAAGACAAAGTTGTCTTTTTACATTGTCCTTATCAAAGATCTGCACCAGATCGAGCTGCATTATCTTCCAAGAGTGTATTTGGAACCAATGCATCAACATTTACACCACAAGGTAGCACTGTTTTGATTTTTCCCTCAAATACCCATAGATTAGTTGTTTATTTTTTTAATTCCTCTTTAATTCCTCCTAAAACCCCTTAGGGTTCGATCTATGATTATTTTGGAAAAATCATCGGTTTTGAGTGGGGGTGGAAGGGTTCCCTTTTAGAAAATCTATCAATACATGTGGGGTTATATGAATACACACCATGTTCTTTCTGGATTAGGGAAGAAAAATGACCCAACACTACATATTGTGTACAATTAGTACATGTCAAGTAGTAGTACATGGTCGTGTGTTCATCCATATGAAAAAGAACACAGGATTATGCTTTATTTAATACACACTATATAGTATTACACAAGTAGGCCCCATGTTTTGTTTTCTATATAAATTGTTATCTCTTGGAGTATAGATAAGAGTAAACAACCTATAATCTAATGTACATTCCATGTATATTTTTCCATCTTTTATGTTTTGGGTATTCTGTACCATAGAAGTCAGAATTAGGCATGTGAGTCGACCATTTTGAATGTTTTTTCGGTAGATCAAAATTGTGAAATACAATAGACATATAAGTGTCATATAGATTGGTTTTTGGACATGTATTGTTTAGAAAAAGTATATCCATTAGATTTTGATTCAAAATCCATCAATGGGTGCAGTTTTGAACTGGGAGGCCATGGTGCGGTTTGTGTTCTAAGTGTTTTATCTAGCCTAGGTGTATCATAGAATATTAAATGAGGTTTCTTGGATGAATTCCATAATATGGGGTTTGAGAATTATGTCATGGAAAATTGTGGGTTGTCCCTACCTATTTGGAAAAGGTCATCGTGGTTAGTGAAACTGAGGTTTAGATCAATTGTTTGATGATCTAGGTGGATGGATCCCTAGGGCTGGGTTGACGCTGTGAATTATGGTTATAGTAAAATGTCATTCTGTTGTTTAGATGTGTTTGAGGAACTCCTTATGATTCCCATGGTTTAAATGATTCTCATTATGTGCTCATTGTATGCCATGGATGACAGATGATAATACTTTTGTGGCATGGGACTGATTTTAGATACATGTGTGGAATTTCATTGATCTAGTATCGGTTATAGGCCATTGAGGTCCAATTGAGTATGTTTATGTTTTTGGTCTTGGCTGATGTTTTTTGGGTTTCAATGCATTCAAGAGGATTTGTTTTTATGGTTTAATGTTTTGGAGATCCATGATTTGATGGCTCAGTTAATGTGTACATCCACAGGGTTATGTGTGGCATTGATTGGAATGGTAACCCTAAACATGTGTATCTGATTATGCAGTTTAGTTATGGGTTTTAATTAGGACTCATAGTTATTATTCAGATGATGGGAATAAGATAATATTATATGTGAAAGATGTATAGCCAACCATTGTCATGTTTTATTTCTTGAGGGAGAGACTAGGATTATGATTGTGTAAAAACATAATATTGATAAATTCCTTGGTTTTTGAAATTTGTTGTTTGGTAAGGGTTAAGATGGAAGTGAGATATGAAAAAATAATATATAGGTTTCCTTTTGGATATCCATTATTGTGATTATTGGACTAAGGCTTTGTATCGATATTGATAGATGGTTTAATGTTTGAGTAAAGGACAATGGTTTTTTGTACATTGATTTATATTATTTAGTGTAGTGAATATGAAAACATGTGATTGTGTTTTGGTATTACATTGAGGTTTTAAGAACAATAATTATACTTCTGAGATGGTTTCAAGATGAGAATCTTGGAAAGGATAGTTAAATCACATATAGTGAGCCAAACGGAGGCTCTATGAATTAATGGCATACCAAGTGATAAGGGATTTTGGAATGAGTACCCTTCAACTAGTTTTATGCTATACTAATGGTCAGAGCCCCACCGACGTTATGGTCACTAGACTGATGTTTCGGAAGTAGAAATTATACAATTTATGGGGTGTTAAATTTAGACTCTAGACACTACTAGTCTTCTTCAGGAATAGTCCCCTAGACTGAGGGTCTAAAAATTGGTGGCATACCAGCATGAATGGATTATGTAATGATGCTCTACATCCATTATTAAGATTCCTCAAAAATTCTCCATTCAAGGTTTATTTGATATTTTTTTTATTGTCTAGAAATATGCTTCTTGCACTAAGGATATGATATAAGGGATAGATGTTGACTGAAGCTCTTCGTATGGTAGAACTCTTGTTTGGAAATGAGAATAGATGTGTGCAGGTTCCATGTTTGAGACAATTTCTAGTTATTTTAACATGGTATGCGATAAATTATGTTATTATCTGGTTGAAAGGAAAATCATAGGACCAGTTACCAGTATTGTTAGGTTGGTTATAGTCTCCATGGGTACGAAGCTCACAAGAAGTTTGGGATGCACAATCCTTTAGACATACTGAGAGACATTTCATAATTGGTCGAAGATGGTATGGTTGATCAAATTCATTGAACTAATGATCACTAGTTTTTTAATTATATTTTTCCAATTTTATATTAGTTGTGCTAAGAATATTGTATGATCATGCACTAATGGAAGAATTTTTAGGTTCTCTATTGGGTGTGGTATACTGATATTTATTTCTCACTCCATGTATGTGAACCTTGATGTTATTAAAAACTGTCTTTCTAACTTCAAGTTTATCATGATTTCATGATGGATAGCTTGATGTAGCTATATTTGATGGTTTTCATTCATGCTCATGTGCAGTTGACTAGTCAGGATTTACAACATTATAGGGTATTGGACACCGAGTATATGTTATGTCTTGGAGTTTGAAGTATACATTTTGTATTTATTTTATGTAATATATTCTAGTAGATTGGATGGGACCAGTGAGAGATTGTGTTTGTATGTAAGACATGGATTTTATGAACTTTAATACAATTTTATTATATTATATATTCATTATCCTATACTTAGTTATTATTTTACATTCTCTAATGTGTATGTGTTTGGATTTTTTCATCTTGTTGTGATCTCTGATAGGGGGTTATAGTATCCTCTTAGTTTTATCTTTAAACCCCCTCATCATGTTGGCACACTCTGGAGAATAAGGAGTCTTGATTTAGGTCGAGTGGTGTACTGGTTTAGAGGATGAGTTTAGTGGATACCAGATTGGGATGTTACATAACATTAATGGTTGTCATATTTGATAGAAAACAATTATGATCACAAATTTAAAAAATTAATAAAAACAATACCCTTTCTTCATCTAAAAACAATTTTTAAAACCTAAATTATTTTGAACAAATATTATTAAAAAATAAAGATGAATCCATAAGAAGAATATTAAAAATACTCATTTTTTGGGATTATTTTTTCATGTCAAACATGTTAAGAAAATGATAAATTTCACAATTTTTGTAAAATAGAAATCATATTTTGTTGATAAATGATAAGAAAATCCCATTAAAACTCATTTTTAAATGTAAAAAAAATGGAGAAATTTGATTTTATAAAATTATATAAGAATAATAAAGTATTATTTAAAAATCAATTAGAAAACATGGTTTTTGAAGAAGTCCAATTTCTAACAGATGAGAGAAATAAATTTGGATTTTCATAAAAACATTTTTTCATTTATTTTAAGTAAAAATAGTGAAAAAATAATACTATCACTTGAAAATATCATGACTAACTAGAGGATATTAAAATTGACCAGTTTTATGTGATATGAATCAAAATATTTTATCATTAGAAAAATTAACTTAAACAATCCTAATGAACTATGAGATTGTATCGTAAAATAATTTCCACTTTGGTATCATTGAATTGTAATCCACATGAGAGAATAATATAAAATGAAACAAATTAATTTAGGAGGGTGAATAAATTAATGATATTACATGATAAAGGAGAAGTATATACACCACCTCCTGTAATATAGGTGTAAAACATAATGTGTGTCTCCCAGAAGTAAAATTTGGTCAAAAATCCATTAACATAAGTCTTAACTTTTGTGGTACACGTTCAAAAACCAAGTATAATGTATATATATTTATTAAACATATATTATAAAACTATAAATATATATACATATCATACCATAAATTATTTTTTATGATCATTTATTAACAATTTGTAAATAATACCATGTCAACATCATAATTAGAGCAATAACTAATTTATTTTTATATATATTTGGAATTTTTAGTTTTAGTCCCCCTGTATAAATTAGGGTTCTGAAATGTAAAAAATATAAAAGATGACATTAATATAAAATATATTCTATATATATAATTACTATAATCTATTAAATATAGATATACAAACTGAATTACAACATTCATCACGATGGTATACTGTATGCATGCATGAAAATTGTTTAAATTTTCTTGGCATATTAAATGAAGCATAGTTAATTAGTATAATATCAATCCTGAATAGTTTTTATGTCACAAATATAACATAATTTAATTAAACCTCTACTTTTTATGTACCTTATAATGAATGAATAAATCCTATCACATTGTGAGGTTGAAGTTCATTATACACATGATCGACATTGTCATATTCCCACAATTTGAAGTGATTAATGTTATGTGTAATATAGAAATTAAAAAATAATAATAATATCATAAATATAATATATTAAAATCAAATCAATCATTATTTCGATCCTTCAGAGCTGGTAAGGTATAAATGAATGACATTGTTTCACAAGGTGGTAGTTTTTCGAAAACAAAGACAATTATTTCATGACCAATTTTATATAAGTGGATATGGTTTTTTGTTATTAAATTTACATAATAAATATCACTATACTTAAGATACTCATGTTACGAAACCATAATTTTATAATAAGAATTGAATTATGTGGTGGAATAAATAAAATCAAAATTTTCAATAATGAACATTACCTCTTCTTCGGGTAACCTCCTTAGGTTTAGACCAAAAGACTTCATTTGATGGATTTATATCTAAAAAACATCTTCTAGGATGATAGGATAGAATTTTTTTAGTTTATATTGGTATGAAATTTCTTACGAAAAAGGTTTTTATATATTTAATAAGACAAGAGAGAGGGTGGCCTTTTATAAATGGGGTGAATGAGTGGCTCCTAATTTATTCAATAGATTCAATTATACCTATGTTTTTATCATTCTAAAACTATCCAACATTTGATTTTCTAGATCCATGACGATGAAATTTCAAAAAATTTCCTTGTAATGGTTTGGTCATTTTTTTAAACCCTTAACATTATAATTTTACCCACAGTAAACCCATTTCTACCATAACCACAATACCTAATTTTTAGTACTTTTTATTATTCACTTTCATCAAAAATTATATTGAACATATTAAATAATATAAATTATGGTATTTAAAAATTAATCCATTTTTTTAAAATTAAATTCATATCATTAGAAAATTTTAATTTAATATTAAATGAAAAATGTGAAGGAAATACAGTTTTTAAATTGTAAATTTTCGAAAGTTTACAATGTTTTATATAAATTCTATATAGTTAAATGAATAAAATGACATAAATTTAATTAATGGATGTATAATCTATAAAATATTCTCGTAAAACCAATTCAAATTAAAATAAATCTTTATAAATAAATTAACCCAAAAAATGAATTTTCCATTAAAATTCAATATTTTCATTATTCAACAAAAATTAATCTTTTACAACAAATCCATAAAATTCAGAAGAATTTAATATTAATATATTGATTTAAAATTTTGAATTTATTTTCTCATATAAATATTATTATGGATTCAGAAATTATTTTTAAATAAATTCCATAAAATACAACAAAAATTCTACTTAGAAAAATACTATTTTTAAGTAGGAAATCGAATTTATCCAAATCTAATTTCTATTAAAAACATAAAAATAATGTTAAATAATTTCATTAATAGGAAACATATACATTAAATTAAAATTATTCACCATTTAATTTTTTGAAAAAATTAATTAGCGGTAAAACTATTTCTTATTCATAAAAATAGTATTCCATAAAAATATACCCATGATTATGAAATAGTTTTTATATTAATTTATTATTAATTTCTTACAAAATAATTAATTATATATATTTGTTTGTGTGTCTGTGTGAACCATATAATTATCTAATACTATTCATATCCACCTATTCCAACTTGTAGTTGATATTTATTATAAAAATATTTTAATAATATGTCATATTTTATTAAATAGTATATCATTTGTAATGATAGTTAAACTCAATGTTGGGAATAATGAAAATATTGAAGAGAATAAATTTATTTGAATAAATTTATATTTTATAAAATCATTTTTACATTATACACTGCCTAAAATGAGTTTTACACATTAAATTCATCACTTCCATACCAAAAACTAAGGATAATTATATCATTTTTCATCATCAAGTTAAAACATAGTTTCCTTAAAATAGTTCCTCACCATAAAACAATTTACTAGGTAAGTGTTATTTTTTCATATGAATTTCAATATTGATCTAAAATATCTACCAGTTGTTCCTAATTTATATATAATTCTTTAGTGGAATGGTATCTGAGATTTATAGATTTGATGGATCAGAAATGTACTTACTTAGGAGTTATACATATAACAGACCATGAACCAGAGAAATGTTTGGTGTAACTTCCATATGATAAGTTTTTGTCCGAATTCAATAATGCCCTTTAATTAAAAAAATATATATGGCAGTTATATTTCATTATTTCTTCCAAAGTGAAATTAATAAAATGAAATTTTCACCAAATTCATATTTTGGAAAGCATTGAAGATTATTAGCGTAACAATTTTTTCAACATTGTGCAGTAGTAAAATGTTACAGAATAGCTATAACCTTAAGTTAATTCTCATAATATATCTCATTCCCGAATATAATTATTTCCATAAATTATTTTTGGTACTTATAAGGGGCTTCATGAAGAGAAATCTAAATTCTTGAGTTAATGTTGCATGGGTAAGGAAACTCTAATAGAAGATGTTTTGATCCTAACCACCATTGAAATATATTGAACAATGTCATATCATATCCTTTAGGTCTTTAATTATTCACACAATGTAGAAAATAATCACTATATAATGATTTTGTGGAATAAATAGCCAAATAATTGAGGTAATCTTTATATACAAATTATATAGAAATGATTCAGGTATTCCATGCAACCTTACCCCTCTACACCAAATAATCATGTGAGAGGATTCGGGGAGAAATTTTATTGGTTAGCAATGATGTGTTCTATCTTGGTAAGGTGATCAACTACAACACATAATTTCCTCAACATCAAATGTAATATTAACCCAAAATGTTACCAATACCATGAGTCATATATCCAAAAGGCATTCTTTATTAAAATAATTTATCACTAAAACATATACAAAGCCAATGGGGTGTATTACAATATATGTATCTTATAAAATCATTAATCTTGTTAAAATAAAATCACCTAAATAATAACATGGGGTGTCTATTACATTGAACTAATAGTCAACCATAGTCTCATTAAATCATGATATTTTCCAAAAAAAATCTGTTAATCTTACATGGAGACATATACATTTCCAATTCTAAATAACCCTTTATTCTTTATATAAACTATTTTTAATTCAAAAAACTTTTCAATGTTTCTTCTGTTAATAATTTTACTCATATAATCTTAAATGTAATTTCATTATTCAATAATTAACATAGATGGAGATAATAACATGAAATTTCAAAAAATGATGAACAATAAGATTTTCCAAGGGCACAATCATTCTATATCAACCTTGAAATTCCCAACATTGGTGGTGGAAATAATTGATCCCAAATTATCAAGACACACTACATCTATTGTTATTGCATATGATTTTCCTTTATACTTTGAAATGAGAGGTTTTAGGATCATATCATCCATATTTTACCTTGGATTAGGACATTGAATCACATAATTCCCTAAATAATTTCACCTGAAAAACTAAAGTGTGGGTTGTTCATTATATTCATCTCACTCTCCATTAATTTAATTTATTGGCCTCTTCACATCACTCCTACATTATTTTGTTTGATGTAAAGGATTCCCAAACATGAAACACCATTCTGTTTCATTCAAGAACTCATTAATGTTCTCATCCCCAAAGATTCGAATATCGGTGTTTGAAATTTTTTTCCCCTCCATGTAATATATCATTGGATTCTCCTTGGAAAATCATTTCCATTTTTTATGAACAGGATAATGATGGTTTCTATCTTCCATTTCCCCTTGTAGTACACACATATATATTTATTCATAGAATCCAAAGTCCTTTATAGATAAAAATACATCACAAATTTGGGGTTAATACAATGATGAATTGATAAATCTTATATTCAGGCTGAACTATAGTACTCGAAAATTACAATGGCAGTCTCATAAAAAAAATTCATAACTACCTACTGATTCATAATCCTTCACATTAATTATATGGAATTCCTTCTCCATTTTTAAAGGATGAATACTTGGAATGTACTTACTGAAAAATAAGATTTTATACTCACCCCACTTCATGGAGCCAATTGATTCGAATTTCCTCATATTTATAGTAATCTTCCACTAATGATATAACTTAACTTCTATATAGTAGAAATAAAAATTTTATTTTATTAGGACCCTACCATAAACATTACATAATCTACTAAATTAATTTAGAATTCACTTCTTTACATTCCCAATGATATTTTTATTTTATAGATTTAAAAGGACGAGATATAATTCATACACATTATCCCACAAGAATACAATGATAGTAAAACTAAAATAGAATCCATTTATTTCATAATACACATGTTTTTAATAAACAACATAAAATCTATTAATGAAAAGTCTTCAAAACATTCATATTCTCTTCTTGTTTTCTTTTAACCATCATTAATCCATGTACAAATTATATTAAAACATTGGATGAGAAAAAAATTCTGTAATTTTCATAAATTGAAGGATATAAAAAATTATTACGTGAATAATTATAAACCAATGAAATCATTTTTACAATGACATACTTTTCACCCAATAAGTTTCAAGTTGTAAATTTTTTAGAATGTGATATTTCCATAAAACATATAAAACGTAAATAATACCATAAAGGGAACATGTGGAATTGCTTAATTATTATTTTATACTGTATAGCTACCATTTAATTTTTCACCCTCACAACTACAATACAATATTACCCTCATGACTCCCTTATGGTGTATCCATCAGAGTAACACTTCGTGTAACCATCTAGTAGAACTCCAACATAAACATACACAATGCATTGGAAGTAGAAATAGGTCCTACCAATTCATTATAAAAAATCCCTTATAACCATGTCATAATACTTAATTATGAATACATCCATTAAAAATAATTTTTTCTGTAAAATTGAATTTTGAAATTGAATTTTATCAATAAAATACTCTTATAAATATCATATAATTGAACTAAAAAAAATAAAGAGAAATTAATATGCCAATACAGAGTAAATGAAAATTTTAGAACTTAACATATTTATAATATTCTTTAAACAAATAATATTATTACCACCTAATTAATGAAGTCTAAGGTTAACCCAAATAATGTAAATTAGGTTAGGAATTCCCTTAACCCGTGTTCATTAATCATCAAACTTGATCAATCCTCATGTATAATGGTTAAAATAAATATATTAATACATTAAATAACAATAATATAATTTATAATTACATATATTTTATTTTTATAACATTTTTTCACATATTTATTAATAATATTTTGCCATTTCATTGTTTTAGGTGCATTTATTTCATTGTATCCATGTTTTGTTTATTATGGATTTTATTTTTGGATGGAGAAAAACCTAGATTTCAGATTTACTACTATCAATGAATTTATTGAATATTAAAAGGTATTACATATAATTTTGGTTATATGTTATGATGAAAAAATTATTTTAAAAACATAAGTGATGGACATTAGTTTATTTGGGTGAATTTTGATCATTACAATCCACTTTTGTTTTGTTAATTAAAATTATTCTTAAACACTCAATGAAGAACATAGTATAGTATATAATATATATAATATGATATTATTTCATAATATTAATTGCTTTATTATCTACATAGAGGGTTTTAGTGGAAATTCAAATCACATCATCCATGATATCGGTAAATCGACAAATTAGAGACGATGATTTTATTTTAAGAGTAAAAGGAAGAGGAGAAGATGAAGGATGATGAATATTTATATAAACATGATAAGATTATATTACATATAATATACATTAGTTTTCATTCATCTTGGATAAGGGGAGGAGAAGAGATTATAGAAAATAATGAATAGTAAATGAACAATGGTTTTTTTATATCTTTATTTTTTATCCTTGGGAACCTCTATAAGGCCCCTAGTTTTAGCATTGTTAATAAAAAATGTCTTGGACATAGAGATGATTATTTTGAAGGTATTTAGGTAGATATCAACCATTTTATAAGTCATTGAGGTGTGATAGGAGTTGGTTGTGAGGGAAGGTATTTATAGTGGAGGAGATGGGTGTTTCTCATTATTATATTTATTAGTATACTGATTTTAATCAAGGATATGAATAATTTGAGAATTATAATCAAATATATTAAAATAATGGAGGCATGTTGATGTTTTTTGTCTTACATCATCCTTAAATCATCAATGAATCAATAAGTCATTTATTTATCTTATATCATAAATTATTATATTATACTATTCACAGAAATTCATGTATTTAATAAAAATCTCAAAAACTCACCCAAAACACTTTTTAATGTTTAGAATTAAAAATTTAACTCCATATTTTGAAAATAAAATTCTAAATATGAGAAAATAAATTTTTTTAATTAAAATCATAATTTATTTATAAAAAGCTTTACAAACTAGAACTAATTTTATAATATTTTAAAAAATTAATTAACTTCTTCTTAAATTATCATATAATCATAAGAAGAGGAAAAAATATATGAATATATTTTATGAAAATATATTTTCTTTTTATTCATTATATTAATTATTAAATTGTAATTAAATATTTATGAGTCAAAAAATACCAACACATAATTTATAATATTCAAAAATAATAATTTACTTATTCAATGATATAAATATATCATATTTTCACTTATAAGATGGCTGAATATAATTAATAAATTATTTTTTGTGGTTACAATTCTATTAGAATCATTAATATTCATATGGTAATGTAACTATTACATCAGAATAAATTCCTTACCTTTAATAATTTCAAATTATTTCACTATACATTAACAATGAATTTAACTATTTAATTCTAAAATGAAAAAAATTATTATATATATATATCTGGTTTGTTAAATTATTCAAACCTTATATAAATTTCATCCTTGAAATTATTATTTACTTATTAAACAATTGAGGGTACCTTTCCCACATAGCATTTTTATATTCTCATGTTTCATCTTCAACCGTGTTGTTTATTCACAAAACCATATCCTAGTGGGAAAACTAATTATATAATAATTACTCTCTATGATCAAGAATCTGAATAGGTTTTTCATCCTAAGAATGTTTCCCTTTATCTTGGACTCCTTTTAGGGTTAAAACATGTGATGAATCTTCCACATAAATTCCAAATAACAAAATGTGAAAAACATTATGTATGAAAGAAAACATCGGAGGCCAAGATACTCAATCATTGACTAGTAAAACCCTGTATAGGATTTCATATGTTCCAATGAACCAATGAATTACATTTAATTTTGTACAAAAAATAATAAACCTTCAAAATGGTGAGATTCCAGGAAAATTAATCACCTACCTTGAATAAAAATTTGTTCCTCCGATTACATTCATAACATTTCTCCCCAGTCTGAGCATCCTTCATGTTTTGTTGGATCATATTAACATTCTCAAAAACATCCTCTAGTAATTATTGTCTTATAAACATCCTTTCCCTGATATCACCCCAAATATAATTTTTAACTTTATATGCCTTTGGTAGTCCAACCATGAATTCAATGGATATATTTTACCATTTTCACTCTGGCACTATAAATGGTTGATGTATGCCCTTTTCTATTTGTCACTCTACTTTAACCTATTTACATATCAAACATTTCATTGTAAAATATATAATATCTCATTTCATTACATCCCACCAGTAAAAATCACATAGGTCATTGTTCATCTTATTACTTCTAGGATGAATTGAAAATGGAGAATTATGAACTTAACACAACAATTCTATCATCATTTGGGAATAAAAAGCGATAAAAATATCTTCCCAAATTTCCAAACAAAATATGTATTGACAATATATTATGGAAAGTTACCCCTTTTCACTAATTATACCTTTTTTTATTACTTAGGATATTACTTCTATGTAAGATTAATATTTTCTGAAAAACATGATTGCATTGAAACCTGACACAAAATAGTCTCATTTCATAAACCAATAACTTATAATCCAAAAATCATAATTTCATTTATCAAGGGGTCTTGGTCCAAACAATACAAGGTTAATAATGCATTGTGTTTTTATCAAAAGGCATCTACCACATTGTTTTCTTTTCTTGTATGGTAATAGATCGTGAAATTATAATCCATTATATGTTCTAGCTATCTTCTCTTCCTCGTGTCTAATTCCATCAACGTGAATATATACTTCAAACATTAATGGTTAGTATATATATTTCTCATTTGGATCTATATAAATGGTTCCTCTAAATTTTAAAATAAAAATTAGCACCATCTAATTCCAAATCATCTGTTGGATAATTTACGTCACATGGTTTCAGTTGTCTTGAAGCATATAAAATTAACTGATCATTATATATCTGAAAATAACCAAATCCCTTCATTGATGTATCACTACAGATGAAAAATTCATCATTTCTGGAAGGAAGGTCCAATATTATAATTCACTAATCTCTTCTATAGCTCTTAAAAACCAATATTATACTCCTAAGTCCAAATAAATTTCACCCATTTACATGATAACATTATTGAGGGGCTAGATAACTATGCAAATCTTTTTAACAAAATTTCATAAATAACCTACTGATCTAAGAAAACTATGAATCTTTATAATATTTATAGGTCTTTTCCAAACATCGTCCACATTTTTAGATGGATCAATTATTCATCCATTATTATTTATAATGAATCCAAGAAAATAAGTCTTTTCAATTAAAATCTCATTACCTTAATTTCCAGTATAAATACATTCCCTTGAGTGTTTTTTAGGAAATTACTAAGAAAATCATGGTCCCCAAATATTTTTAAAACACCCATATATCATCAATAAAAACAAAAATAAAATGATCTAAACATTCAAGGAATATTATATTAGTATGATTTATAAATATAGATGGGGAATTATTCATACCAAAGGGTATAAAAAACTCATAATTCCAATAACTAGTATAGAACACTATTTCTTGGATGTCATCCTCATTCCTTCACCTGATGGTAAACATAACTCATGTCAATCTTGTAAAAATGAAAAACTCTCTATAGACAATAAAACAAGTCATAGATATGAGGAAAATGATAAATATTCTAATTAGTAATGTTATTGGAAGCTCTATAATCAATGAAAAGTATCATGAAACCATATTTATTTTTTATGGACAAACTATGATCACCCCATTGTGAACTACATTAATAAATAAAGCATTTATCAAGAATCTCTTATAGAAAAATTTTCAACTCATGATGTTTCACATGTGAAATTTTATATGGGGGTTTTGAAATTGTTATATTAGAAGGAACCAAGTCAATAGTAAATTTAGCTACCCAATCAGGTATTACACTGGGTAACTTATCAAGAAAAATATCCAGGTATTCATTTACCCCTTAAGAATTATTAATCTGAATAGTTCCCTTTTTTTCAATAATATGAGCAAGATGAAATTTATTTCCATCAATTAATAGTTCCTCTACCTCCAAATATGTTATCAATTTTATGGGTTCATTCTTGTATGAAAACGGAAACACTTTATAAAAACCAACTTCATAAGCTATTTAATCAATCATAGAAAGATAAATTGAAATCCATTACATACCTATCTAAGGGATGAACAACAATGATTCTACTAAATTAATTTCCACAAGAAAAAATGTAAAAATTCATATAATTAATTTTTTCTAAAATATATGCTCTGGTGTTTTAACAATATATTTTAGTCTCATTTCATTATATTAAATAACCAATTTACTAGAAAATACATAAAAATTAATGTAATTTTCAAACCATATATGAATCAAGTCCTTATAAATATTTGCATAAAAAATAATATACCTAATACCACTTCATGGGATAGACAAATATCTACTATCTTATTCACAAATTATATATCTACACCTTTCTTCTTAAAATATGGATGCTTTCCACATTTTTATCTTTCTTTTTGTAGGTATTTTGATAATAACACATCTCACAACATTTAAAACACTTTATTATTTTCTTATCAGAGTTAATATTAAGATAATTTTCATTAAAATATCAAGCCATATGTCTATAATTATGACACTAAAAACACTTCCAAGTGTTTATATGTAATTCAACATGTTTTTTTCACCAAACTTCTCCCGAACTGAAAATGATAATTTCTTACCTTTATATTTCATTGATTTATTATTTCCCATATTTTACAATCTAGAACTATTCTTATACATATTATCGTAGTAGATGTGATCATAAAAAAACTCCATTTTTACCCTCTATACACATCGAACATGGTTCTCATAGCATTTGAATTCATAGGAGGCCAATGCCCTTCGATATACTTACTTTTGTCCTGAGTAAAAGAAATTGATTTTTCTATCTTTATCATGAATAATATTTGGAATGTACCATTCCAATCAAGTGAATTTATCTTCATAAATGGACACTAAATCTTCCTAACTTTTATTTCAATTCAATTAATTTATTTAAATTCAAAATTTGAACCACCTTAAGAAAATATTTTTCAATGAACAGATTGTTAAATTCATATCGTTCCAATTCATCAATCTCATCTCTATCTGATATTCTATACAATTGACCACAACTAGTCAGCTTCACCATCATAATGATAAATATAGAGACAAATTTTTTGATTATCTAATTTCCCCGTGATATTGAATGTCCTTTTAGGTGATTTAATCCATCCTTCAGCTATCGTGGGGTCAAAAGATCCCTTAAAATAAGAAGAGTGTTGCCAAAAAAATTGTTCCACTGTTGTCATGTTCTTATGTGGTATCTCTTTTTATTCTCTTTCATGGAATCCCATTCCTATTTATAACCAGTTTCAACTAATCAATTAATGTCACAAAATATTTTATTTTAATTCCCACAACTCTCAGTTGCATATTTGAAAAGATATCATCCTTTGGGTGCCTTTTTAAAACAGCTTCCCTATTTCTTTTGTTGAAAACCATTCTAAACCTACTTATATTAGATGAAAATATATTGTAATATTCCGACATAATATATTTTCAATATAATAATAAGGCAAAAATCATTTATCGTGTTATATTAACATCATTTTATCCCCTGAATTTATTTAAACACTGATAGGATACCAACTATAAGGACATAAAGTTAAAAATTAATTAATCTCGTAAATAACAATATAATTAAATTATTTAAATTTGAAAAGGTATTTTTTGTTTATCATTTTAGAATGTTATGATAAAATATATAAATTTGATCCCATAATCATGTAATATAACTATAGCTAAAATAGTACCCATTTTTTATATATCAATTGATATTGATATACATAATGTAATCATTTTAGGAAAATTCATCACCAAATTAATCTTGGATTCTCATTTTCTATTACTCAACATTAAACCCTTTGAAAGACACATTAAAACGTTGTTGGATCACAAAAATAGTAATATGGGTCATAAAAATAAGTAGATAAAACATTATTACATGAATATTAATAATATTATAAAAAACGTTTCAAAAAGACATACTTCTCACCCAATAAGTATCATATAATTTCTTTTTGAGAACATGGGAATTTTATAAAACATAGTAAACAAAGATAATATCATATGATTATCATGGGTAATTAATTAATTATTATTTATACTCCTATGGTGACCATATTATTTGTAACCATCATGGATACCATACATTATTATTGTTGTCACTACCTTTCAATGTAACCCTCACGGATACCTAATGGTGTAACCAATTCAGTTACACTTGGAGAAACCATACGGTAAAAGGCCAATATAAACATACATAATTCATTGGATGTAGATATAGGTCCCATAATTTATAATAAAAAATATCTAGATCCATAAGATAATCATAAAACATCAATAATTGTTTAAAAATATCTCAATTTGATTTTGTAAAATATAATTTTAAAAGATGTTTTTTAAAGAAAATTATGTTACAAATATCATATAATTGATGTGAGAATTCATAGAACTAATGGATTATGTTAATAAAATCTAATTTAAAATTATAGAAAATAATATAAAAAATCATTACACAAATAATCTTATAACCACATAATTATTGATGTATAAGATTAACCCATAGGATGGAAATTAGGATAATAATTCTCTTACCTCGAGTTCAACTTACTCCAAACTTGTTAAAAAATCTTATATAATTATTTAAAGAGTGTTATTAAAACATTAACTAACAAAATTAAAATTTATATTTAATTATATGATAGTCACATAACATATTTTAATATATTTATTAATAATATTTTGTACATTCATTTTTTCAGGTGGATTTATTTCATGGTTTCCTTGATTGGTTTATTCTGGATTTTCTTATCAAAAAGAAGAAAAATATTAAAATTGAAATTTTAGATTTTTAATTATATTTCTGAATATTAATGATCTTATATATGATTTTTTGTTAAATGTTATGATGATAAATTCATTAGATAAAACATTAGTGATGAAGGTTTGTTTATTTTTGTGAATTTCTTTCATTACGAACCACTTTTGTATTATTAATTTAGATTATGTTTATAAATCTGTTCCATAATATAATATAACCTATAATGTGTATAAATAAAAACAATTTACCATATAAATGGTTTTATGACCATCCATTAATATGATAATGGAAATTGAAAACACATCAACCATGATATTAATAAATTGACACATCACATATGATGTTTCTATTTTTTTATTAAAAGGGAGAGGATAATATGAATGATGATGAAATTTCTTTAATCATGATAAAATTATTTTAAATATAATATAATATTTTTTTCATTCCTATTTTATAAGGTGAGGTTAATAGAGTATAAGAAATGAAAACGAATTGAAAAGAAAATAAATAATAATTAATGATGATTTTCCCTCTTGAATTATCTTCCATTAGAACCACCTTAAGGACATTTGTTTTTTTTCTTTTGGTGACACCAGTAGGTCTTGGACATGTGTATGAGAATTTGAAAGGGATTTTGGTATAAATTAAGTAATCAAAAATTCTTTGAGGTGTGAGGGGAAGAGGAGGTGAGGTTAGGTATTCATAGTGGAGGAGAGGGTGTTTTCTGACTACTATATTAATTAGTTTATTAATTTGGATCTAGTCTACGAATTGTTTTAGAATAATAATCAAATATATTAAAATAGTTATGGAATATTAATGAATTTTGTATTAAATAATCATTAATACATATTTGAATCAATAAATCATATATTTAGCTTATATTATAAATTACTATATTTTACTATTCACAAAATCTACACATATTTTAGAAAAATACAAAAAATTCACAGAATTTTTTTTTATAATAACTCAAAAGATATCTACATTTTTTCAATATATTTTTTAAAATTTTATAAATTTTATTATAAATTTAAATCATAATTTATTCAAAAAATACAAGTTTAAAACAATAACTAATTATATAACAGTTTGAAAAATTATTTAAAGACTCAAAATAATTATATTTAATAAAAATAAAACAAAAATAATAATTCATGACTCTATTTTATGAAAATAAATTTTATTTTAGATTATTATATGAATTATATTATTGTAATTAAATATATATGACTCAGAAAATACCCACACTTAATTTATAATTTTCAAAACAAAATCTACTTGTTCGATGATTTAAATTTATCATATTCTCAAATATATGGTGGATATATTTTATTTATTCATTATTAGGTGTGGTTTTTATTCTATTGGTTATAATACTGTTCATATTGTCACGTTACTATTCCATCTGTATAAATTTCTTTAATTTGTATAAATTTAACTGATTTCATTATATATATATAATGAATTTAACAATTTAATTCCAAAATGAAAAAAATTATCTATATTTATCTAAGTAGTTTTTCTTTATCACGATATGAGCACTAGATAATGAAACATATCTTTTAAATTATCCTTTTCATTTTTTAGAAAATAGGGGATCATCAAAACCACTGAAAAAATGCTTGTGTCACCTCATGATTGACCCAGTGGAATATTGTTCCAACCTATTAAGAGTTAAATGTTCATCATGAGTTATAGATTAAGAAATACGTGTGATCATAAAAATAATGGTTTCAATCCATCCCCCATGACATTTGGTTTATCAGGAGTTTAATCATTTTATTCCCAATATCATTCAACATTAACATCGTTCCATTGAGTTCCAATCATTTACTAAAACTTAATAAAATATTGTAGTAAATAATAATCATAATAGAGAACCCCATATCCATGATGAGTAACATAAAGGGTTTCTAGATAAGGACACTTTAATTTTAATATATTGGTCCTAATACTTGTACTTGTTCATTTATTGTCATTAACTATATAAAACATTCATGATGGTTCATGATTATTTTTTGAATTTACAGAGAATATCCCCAAAGAGTGCCTAACCATGTGTGTAGAAATTCATGTGGTTTTGCACCAGGTGATGACTAATTATAGTTCGGTGTTCCCTTTTTAGATTTATTGTGTAACATCCCAATTAAGTAATGAATAATAGATATTTTTATCTATGTCTATTAATGATTAAGATATTGTTTTAGAGGCTTAAAATGAAAATAAATCCAATCTTAAGCATGGAATACACTAATATTCTTAAAAGATTGTTTTACTGCCTTATGATGGAAAACCCTTTTTAAATCTATCTTGTGACAATTTTATAAATTATTTTTGTAAAAATAAACTTATTCTTTATGATTGGGACATCAAAATTTACTTTGTGTGAATTTTTGGTATTTTTCTGACAATGTTCATTTTTTAATGAATAGTGGAAAATACTGCATTTTACATCAAAACTGATTTTTAATCTAATTTATTTATATGATTAGATTATCATTTTAATTGGTATTAATGTGTAATATGAATATATTTTTACCATTTAATCCAATGGTGGTCATTGGAATCAATTTCACTTTGAAATTGGACTTAAACTAGTGTCAATCTTTTGATACTTAATGTTTCATAAAAACACGCTATTTGCTCTGACAGCGGGAATTAATTATTAAATTAATTAATGTGATTTATATGTTTTGAATTTTGTAAAATATACTTAATTTTTGAATTTTTAATATCAAATATAGCCTAGGGTGAATTTTTGTTAATTTTCTGAAAAACACAAATTTTTGATGAATAGTGAAACCACTAAGTAGTACTTATAAAAACTGATTTTTCCGTTTAAATAGAATTTTGCCATCATTGTGTTTTGAATTTCAAAAATCCTACATACATGGTTTTCATTAAGAAGTAAAATGTGGTTCAATGATATTATAATAATTTTTTGGTGAACAGTAACTTATTAATTTCTTAATCGCGATTAGTGGTAATTAGTGTAGTTTAAGGTAAAAATAATGCTTTAATAAAATAAAATGAGCTTGACACATGTCCTACCCTCATTGGTTGTGTCATGGCCGACAAAGAAAATCCATGGGTCAACTTTGGGACCCCATGGATCCACATTGGTTGGGAAATGACATAAATTACTTTTTATTTAATGTAAAAGTAAAAATGACACAAACATAATATGTTTTACAAAAACAATTTTTACATGGGGTTATAACGATCGGATTTTTGATTATAAATATTCTTTGGAAATCTAAAAATATTTCCTACATAATGGTATTTTTTTATAATTTTCAGAAATTAAATACAATAAATTATTTATGACATAATAATGATGCAGCGATGACATCATTATTTGACGATTTAAATAAAATGGAAAGATAATGTAAAATATATGAACTACACTTGTCCAAAACAAATTGTATATGCTGGATATATATGATACATATTATATCCAAATCGGGAATTTCATTCTGGATATAAAGAACCTTTGACCACACGAACAACATGTAATTGTAAGAAGTCCACTTTCGACTTAGGAACCAAATATTGAGAAAACAAACATTATTAACTTAAATGGTTACATAATGTTTATAACATGGCAATAAGTGATATAAAAGGAATAATGAACTTTAAAAAGGTTTTTAATCAAGTATAAATTAACTCATGTTTATTATTCAGGACGTTAAAGAACGATCGAGTCAAGTCGGATACGAGGTAAGGGACTTCGTCTCAATCTCCTTTCATTGAGGCATATTTCGTTTTATACAAAACTTTCTTTTATACAGTGTATAAACCCCGTTGACTTTTACTTTTATACAAAAGAAATCTTTTTCTACAAAGCGTTTTACAAAACGACAAAAAGGAATGTTTCTTTTAACGTACACGGCGACAACGACCTTTTCCGCCGCCACGAGTATTATTTAGTCTTTGGCTTCCTCAACAAGCCGTAATGTTTTTAAAATAAAATAAATACCATATAATCTTTTATGTATTTTGGTATTAAAAATGGTTTTGATAAAGGATTCTATTATGTTAATATATTTATGATATATTGTGATTGAAATGTGGAAATTTTATCATTCCTTTATATTGGTTTTATATTTTATGATTTTATATTGGTACTTGGACATTTTAACGGGTGGTTACGTTATAAACCATATGATGGGTGGTGCCGTGAATACCAGGACGGGTGGTTACGTTATAACCTCCAATTCATTGGGTATGGAAGTCGGCCGTATGGCTATTCCATTACGTATGTATGGAAATTGGCCGTATGGCTATTCCATTAAGTGATATGTGTGGAAGTCGACCGTATGGTTATTTCACTTAAGTATGTTTATGTCCCAAGTTACCTTTATATATGTTATGTGTTCTTTTTATGGGTTTTATGGTAATCCTTTGGTTACAAAAAGGTATGTAATGATACTATATTAAGTGAAGAGTTTTTACTACTTCATGAAGGTGAAGGTATTACTTTGATAGAGTATATATGGTTTACTTGATGTTTGAAAAACTAACAGTTTTCATTCTTTCTGTATCCCTTACTGAGCTTTTTATGCTCACCCCAAGTTTTTTTTGAAATGTTTTTCACAGGTCAAGGGAAAGGTACATGATATGATTATAGTGTCAAGGAAGTGTCAAGAAATAATCCATGTCTTATTTTAAATGTGTTTCCATTGATGGGAATGAAGAATACTATCTTTATGTAACCACTTTGTTTATATGTGGAATGTAATGCATGTTTTATGATCAAATTCTCTAAAACTCTAAACCTGAAAAGATCCTCGACGTGAATTATTCATTTAATTCAATATTAAGTAAGGTTTAAGGTCGGGGCCATATAGTTGGTATCAGAGGTCGATTTAGACAACTTTAGGAGTTAGAAAAGTGTTAAATTATAATATGATTGAAATGATATAGCATTTACGGATTACCATGTTGCTTCGCCTAGGATATTTCTGTGTTCAGAATGGTTTTCCACAGAGGAAACAAAGCAGCTATGTTGGGAAGACATCAGGAGGAAGATAACCTTCCAAATCAGCAACCTGAGATGGTCGAAATCGGAACTGAACAGTTTGTTGCAGTGATGGAATAGTTGACTCAGGCTATAAATGGTGGTGGTATCCATGCACGAGATCAGCCAGATCAACCGCCGAGGAACATGTCAGTGGTGGAACATTTCATGAGGCAACATCCCCCATCATTCAGAGGATCATCTGACCCTGTGCAAGCTGAAGGGTGGATTAAACCACTGGAGATGATTTTTGATGTCATGGTGTGTTCAGAACATCAAAAGGATAGTCTTTCTGTTTACCGTTTTGAAGGTGAATCTGATCAGTGGTGGTCGATGGTGAAAAATATAAGGGATAGTGATGAGATTGAGGATCTTCACTGGGACGAATTCAAAGGTATGTTTCTTGAGAAATATTTTCCTAAGTTGGTTCATCTTAGGATGGAAAAACAGTTCCTAGAATTGAGGCAGGAGGATGATTCAGTGGCTGCTTATGAAGAAAAGTTCACTCTATTGGCAAGGTAAGCTCCAAACTTCATACGAGATCTTGATAGTAAAATAAACCATTTTTACTCAGGGTTAAAGCCAAAGTATCGAAGGGCTTTAGCTTCTCGTGAGTTCAAAAGCTATGAAAAACTTGTTCGTTGTGCGGAGAAGGTGGAAATGGAGTTTGCCGATGATCAGGTGTTCTATGAAAAACAACACAATAAGAGGTCTAGTTGGCAGGCAAAGGGGAAGAATTCATCAAAGAAGCATGGAGGTAAGAAAACCAAATATCCATCCTGTGAGAAGTGTGGTAAAATGCATCCTGGAGAATGTTTATCCAAGTATGGTAAGTGCTTTCGGTGTGGTAAGTCTGGTCATATTGCTCGTAACTGTAAGGAAGATGATCAAGCAGGAAATGAAAAGCCAACGGTAAGATGTTTTAAGTGTAATGAAATGGGTCATTATGAAAACGAGTGTCCAACGAAGAACTCAACTGGGGGAATGTAGCCAGACTACAAGCAGAAAGGGGTGGTGAAATCCTTTGCAACAACTTCAGCACATGTTGGGCCATCGAATGAATTGGTATCAGATACAGGGAGCTCAGTATTTTTCAAAGATTGACTTGAGATCGGGGTACCATCAGTTGAAAGTAAAAGAATCAGACATTCCAAATACTGCGTTCCGTACTAGATATGGCCATTATGAATTTGTAGTTATGCCTTTTGGGTTAACCAATGCACCTGCTATATTCATGGACCTTATGAATAAAATTTTCCATGAGTTCTTGGATAAGTGTGTGTTTGTGTTTCGAGGTTTGGGATGAGGTTATGTGTGCCTTGTGATTCATAGTTGAAGAGAGAGTTGTTATGTGAAACTCATAGTTCTCTGTTTTCAGTTCATCCGGGCAGTACTAAGATGTATAGAGATCTGCGGGAGTATTACTGGTGGGATGGAATGAAAAGAGACATTGCTGATTTTACTGTGAAGTGTTTGACATGTCAACAGGTTAAAGCAGAGCGGCAGTTACCGAAAGGGATGCTTCAGCCATTACCAAATCTGCTCATTTCCTTGCTATACGAGATATTTTCTCTCTTGATCAACTTTCCCGTTTGTATCTTAAAGAAATAGTCAGGTTACATGGAGTTCCTCTCTCCATTGTATCGGATCGTGATCCCAGGTTTACTTCTAACTTTTGGAAAGGCCTTTAGAAGTCATTGCGTACTGAATTAAATTTTAGTACAGCTTTTCATCCTCAATCAGATGGGCAGTCAGAACGAACAATCCATACATTGGAGGATATGCTATGAGCTTGTTCTATGGATTATCAGGGAAGTTGGGACCAACATCTTTCTTTGGTTGAATTTTCATATAATAACAGTTTTCATTCCAGTATACAGATGGCACCATTTCAGGCATTATATGGGAAGCGGTGTCGAACTCCAGCTTTCTGGGATGAAGTGGGTGAAAGTAAGTTGATGGGACCAGAATTGGTAGAAGAGATGGCAGAAAAAGTTCAGTTGATTTAGAAACACATGAGAACAGCTCAGAGCAGGTAGAAGAGTTATGCGGATAACCGGAGGAAGGATCTATCTTTCGAGGTAGATGATCATGGTTTTCTCAAGGTTTCTCCATGGAAAAGTGTGATCAGATTTAGTAAGAAAGGAAAGTTGAGTCCAAGGTTCGTTGGACCATACGAAATTCTGGAGAGAGTTGGATCAGTTGCATAACAAGTGGCTTTACCTCCGAGTTTATCTCAGGTACACAATGTCTTTCACGTTTTGATATTGAGAAAGTATATGCCAGATCCATCTCATGTTTTGAGCCCAGAGGTAGTTCAGTTGGAAGAGAACCTATCTTATGAGGAACAACCGGTCCAGATTCTTGACCATAGGGAGCAAGTGTTACGGAATAAGGTGATTCACCAGGTAAAGGTTTTGTGGAAAAACCACATGATTGAAGAGGCAACATGGGAATCTGAAAATGCTATGAGGGATAAGTACCCCCATTTATTCGATAAGTAAATAAATTGCGGGGAAGAAATTTTCTAAAGGGGGGGATGATGTAGCATCCCAATTAAGTAATGAATAATATATATTTTTATCTATGTATATTAATTATTAAGATAGTGTTTTAGAGGCTTAAAATGAAAATAAATCCAATCTTAAGCATGGAATACACTAATATTCTTAAAAGATTGTTTTACTGCCTTATGATGGAAAACCCTTTTTGAATCTATATTTTGACAATTTTATAAATTAGTTTTGTCAAAATAAACTTATTCTTTATGATTGGGACATCAAAATTTACTTTGTGTGAATTTTTGGTATTTTTCTGACAATGTTCATTTTTTAATGAATAGTGAAAAATACTGCATTTTACATCAAAACTGCTTTTTAATCTAATTTATTTATATGATTAGATTATCTTTTGAATTGGTCTTAATGTTTAATATGAATATATTTTTACAATTTAATCCAATGGTGGTCATTGGAATCAATTTCACTTTGAAATTGGACTTAAACTAGTGTCAATCTTTTGATACTTAATGTTTCATAAAAACACACTATTTGCTCTGACAACGGGAATTAATTATCAAATTCATTAATGTGACTTATATGTTTTGAATTTTTTAAAATAGACTTCATTTTTTAATTTTTAATATCAAATATAGCTTAGGGTAATTTTTTGGTAATTTTCTGAAAAACTTCAATTTTTGATGAATAGTGAAACCACTAAGTAGTACTTATAAAAATTGATTTTTCCGTTTAAATGGAATTTTGCCATCATTGTGTTTTGAATTTCAAAAATCAAACATACATGGTTGTCATTAAGAATTAAAATGTGGTTCAATGAGATTATAATAATTTTTTGGTGAATTTTAACTTATTAAGTTCTTAATCGCGATTAGTGGTAATTAGTGTAGTTTAAGGTAAAAATAATGCTTTAATAAAATAAAATGAGCTTGAAACATGTCCTACCCAAATTTTTTGTGTCATGGCCGACCAATAAAAGCAATGGGTCAACTTGGGGACCCCATGGATCCACTTTGGTTGGGAAATGACATAAATTACTTTTTATTTAATGTAAAAGTAAAAATGACACAAACATAATATGTTTTAGAAAAACAATTTTTACATGGGGTGATAACGATCAGATTTTTGATTATAAATCGTCATAGGAAAGCTAAAAATATTTCCTACATCATAGTATTTTTTTATAATTTTTAGACATTAAATAAATTAAATTATTTATGACATAATAATGATGCAGCGATGACATCATTATTTGACGATTTAAATAAAATGGAAAGATGATGTAAATTATATGAACTACACATGTCCAAAACCAATTGTATGAGTGGATTTGTAACCCTTATCACCTTATCCACTAATTATATCAATGTGGGACCTTTTAAAACCGAAGCACATTTTCAAATAAAGTAATATTTCTTTATATTCCAAAAGTGCCCCTCCTCTGCTCTTATAAAAGGCCCCCACCTCTACCTCATTTCACACACTCCTCAAGCCTTTGGCTCGGCCAACCCCTGCCCATTTACTCTCTCCACATCCCTCTCCTAATCCTATAAGATTCAATTTGGGCAGAATCCTTTCAAAGGAAGCCTTTAGGCTCAAATCAAAAGGAGTTACACTTTTAAAGGTAATTCATTCTCTCGTGTTCATTTGTTTTATTTTCCTTCTCCAACCCTCTAAACTATTTTTATTTACTTCTTTTGTAACAACACTGGTATCTTAAATATACTAGGATGTTTTTATAAGATTTATTCGAGCTACACTCTCACACAACTACATCAAATGGTTAAATAACATACGGTTTCCGTGGATGGTGAAATTCTGCCTCCCGAAACGATGATTGTTCAATACTCATTTAACACCTTCAAAGGTGGCCATTATGATGTCACTATTTTTATATATGATATATAATATGTTGTTTTTTTCTTTAAGCTTATGTATTTTTCATTTTGGGCATACCTTTATGGTTTCCATTATGGGTAAACATGATATCTTCCTTTAAGGAAGTGCGGACTACCGCCCCCTCAAAGTGATGTGATTCGTTAATGCCATATGTGGGACATGTAAAGGATGGATATAAAGTTATTATATATGATTTTATACTAGAATTATAATATACCTCTATATCATTATTATTTCTTTCCATTAAAGTATGAGATAGAAATGAAAGTAGCGTTTATGCGTACGTACGGCTTACCGTCTCCATGAACGGTGCATTTCATTTCTTATCCCCAAATGTAATGTACTATTAAAATTACATGTATATAATGGATATATATAATTAATGATATATATAAATGATGAATATAATTCTGGAATTAAAATATACATACCTCTCATTTAGTTTTAATTCCATTAATATGACAAGGAAATGAAAGTAGCGTTCATGCGTACGTACGGCTTACCGTCTCCATGAACAGTGCATTTCATTTCTTACCTCTAAATGATTAAGTAATATTATAAATACATGTATATGCTGGATATATATGATACATATTATATCCAAATCAGGAATTTCATTCTGGATATAAAGAACCTTTGACCACACGAACAACATGTAATTGTAAGAAGTCCACTTTCGACTTAGGAACCAAATATTGAGAAAACAAACATTATTAACTTAAATGGTTACATAATGTTTATAACATGGAAATAAGTGATATAAAAGGAATAATGAACTTTAAAAAGTTTTTAATAAAGTATAAATTAACTCAAGTTTATTATTCAGGACGTTAAAGAACGATCGAGTCAAGTCGGATACGAGGTAAGGGACTTCGTCTCAATCTCCTTTCATTGAGGCATATTTCGTTTTATACACAACTTTCTTTTATACGGTGTATAAACCCCTTTGACTTTTACTTTTATACAAAAGGAATCATTTTCTACGAAGCGTTTTACAAAACGACAAAAAGAAATGTTTCTTTTAACGTACGCGGCGACAACGACCTTTTCCGCCGCCGCGAGTATTATTTGGTCTTTGGCTTCCTCAACAAGCCGTAATGTTTTTAAAATAAAATAAATACCATATACTCTTTTGTGTATTTTGGTATTAAAAATGGTTTTGATAAAGGATTCTATTATGTTAATATATTTATGATATATTGTGATTGAAATGTGGAAATGTTATCATTCCTTTATATTGGTTTTATATTTTATGATTTTATATTGGTACTTGGACATTTTAACGGGTGGTTATGTTATAAACCATCTGACGGGTGGTTCAGTGAATACCAGGACGGGTGGTTACGTTATAACCTCCAATTCATTGGGTATGGAAGTTGGCTGTATGGCTATTCAATTAAGTGTGTATGGAAATTGGCCGTATAGCTATTCCATTAAGTGATATGTGTGGAAGTCGACCGTATGGTTATTCCACTTAAGTATGTTTATGTCCCAAGTTACCTTTATATATGTTATGGGTTCTTTTTATGTGTATTATGGTAATCCTTTGGTTACAAAAAGGTAAGTAATGATACTATATTCAGTGAAGAGTTTTTACTACTTCATGAAGGTGAAGGTATTACTTTGATAGAGTATATATGGTTTACTTGATGTTTGAAAAACTAACAGTTTTCATTCTTTCTGTATCCCTTACTGATCTTTTTATGCTCACCCCAAGTTTTTTTTGAAATGTTTTTCACAGGTCAAGGGAAAGGTACATGATATGATGATAGTGTCAAGGAAGTGTCAAGAAATAATCCATGTCTTATTTTCAATGTGTTTCCATTGATGGGAATGAAGAACACTATTTTTATGTAACCACTTTGTTTATATGTGGAATGTAATACAAGTTTTATGATCTAATTCTCCAAAACTCTAAACCTGAAAAGATCCTCGATGTGAATTATACATTTAATTCAATATTAAGTAAGGTTTAAGGTCGGGGCCTTATATATTGCCACAAGGTACCTCTATGATACATCCACATCCACTTGTTGTATCTAGAATGATATTCCATTTCCTAGAAACAACTGACTCTATACGATACCAAATTCTAGGTCACATTCCTATACCTTGACTTATCCATTGACTTATACTTGGAAATATCACTATAAATGTACTTAAAAATATGCCTAGGGATCCCAATAAATGAACTCGTCCTAGTTTCGGAAGGTTAACTAAACTTTTCCACGGATACAAACTGTAGTGACCCATTCCCCCAAATTTTGATTTTACATCATTTTTATGAATATTGAATGCATTACATAAACACATTACTAAAAACAATTATATATTAGTTATTTCAAAATCTATGATTTTTTTTTAACTCGTGAATCTATATCGACGCATCACATAATGATCTTATCCATTAGTACTCTCCACATAAATAACCTATATAGACCATTCTTTACAACCTTGTGAAAGGAATCGTATGAATAGTTTAACATAGATAATAAGCAAGGGTAAACAAGGAAGATGGGTAATCATAACATAAGGGTATGAGAACTACTAGCATGAAATTTAAATATTACACCCTATATATCAATTATAACATAGAGTCATGCCATAATGATTGTTTGCTCACAAGAAATGAATCATAATTTTATCAAATAATATGATCCATGATTGAATTACACTAGAAAGAGACATTGATTTGTTGAATACAAATTATCTTATAACAATGTGAACATGTTTAAATAGAAACAGGTTCCCAAATTATATTAAGGAAATTAATTCAATCCCACACAAAAACTAATCAACATGCAACTAGAACCACACATAACATTATAGACATGTAACATTGGTCCACATATATAACACTATGACTATATAATCAGGTTTATTAATAACATTGCGCATATGTAATTTGGATCATGAATAAAATTTCAAACATTTAAGTTGGTTTGGGAAAAACATTTTAAAGATGTAATCAAGTTCATGTATAACATATTTACTCAAGAGTTTTCCATCCATAACAAGTGCATTATATGGAGATATAATTCCCAATAAACTCATAATGAGAACCATATTTCTATGTTCCACATGATTATAAAACATTCAATATATCAGAAGACATGAAATGAAATCGGTCCCATAGACCTTTTATGATATTATAACCTTTATAAAAGAGATAAGTTTAATAGTCATTTCATCATATCATAACTCTTGAAAAAAGGAGTGGGTTTCAAAAGAATTTTATCATTGTATAACACATTGAAGAGAAACATGTTTCATAACCATCATTGCCTCATTAATATAATCTATTAGTAGAAATAATAATAATTATTTCCTTGGATAATATACCTAGTTAGTTCTACATAAAAATATCAGATGTCATATTAGATGGAATATGATTTTCATCGATCATTAAAAGTATTTCTTAAAAAAAATATTCCTTCCACTTTTAAGAAAACATTTTAAATCCTAAAATATATTTATTTTTTTGATTTAAAATAAGAAAGAAAACATATATATTACGATTCAAATAAAGCTATGGTCATGGTGATGTGATTTTTTTCATGTCGTACAAATTAAAACAAAGACTCTTCCCACATTTTCATTTAAATCAAAATGGAAACTGATGGGAAAATGGACAGATAACACAATTGAAGAATTTTCTAAAGAAATAACATAATAGGGAAAGTATATTTATAAATAATAATATGCTAAAAATATAAAAATATAATTTTTTTTGAAAAACTAAATTATTATGAAAATAGATTTCTGATCGAAGAGAAAAAATCATATTTTTAGGGAAACAATTTCTCAATTATTTTAAGTAAAGATGTTTTCAAAATGGTAAGATTAGATTAAAATTTCAAGTATAACTATTGGTTATGAAAATTTGTGAGTTTCTTGAGATATGGATTACCAGATAATTTCATCTAAAACATAATCACAAATAATCGTGATAAATGATGAGATTTTAACATTAAATCAAGACCACATGGTATTATTGAATTATAAGACCAATGAAGGAATAACATAAATTTAAACTCAAAATATCATTATTATGAGTAAATTGATGACATTAGATGTCAAATTTGATGTATACACTCTTTCTGGAAGAATATACCAGCATAATTTAATTTTAACATTAATAAAGGAAAACTGAGACAAACTGACTTATGATAAGTCCTAACATCTATGGTACTCAAAAAAGCCACATTTATAATAAATATATATTTTTATATAAATATGTTAATGAACCATATAATTCTTTGGAATATCAAGTATTATTTTCTTATGACCTTTTATTATCATATTATTAATAATTCTACATTAATGACACATTTCAGGCAATAATTACTTTGTATTTCTTGTATGTTTTTAGTTTTTTTAGTCCTCTTATATTTATCAAGGTCCCATCATCCCTAAAATGTTAAAAATCATAAAAATATCATATATATTTCATTATATATATATTTATATAAACCAATTTTTTATAGCTATAGAAAAAATACGCGGTTCATTATGTTGGTGGTCCATACATACGCATGAATGTTGATTATATTTTCACAATGTTTTGAATGAATGAAAAATAAATTGTATATTATAATTGTAGAATAATTATCAACAAATATATATATATAATTTTTTATAAAATCCATCAATATTTACATAAATGTATATCATGAATGAATAACATCGATTCGCGAGATTGTAGTCCACCGTACACATGTGTGGTGTGGTTGTATTTGCAAAAAAATATCATGATGCTATGTGTGTTATATTAATTCAGGAAGCATAAAAAATAAAAAAAATTCATATATTAAATATATATAGTAATATAATTATATCCATACTCATTAGATATTAATAGAGAAATGAAATACATCTGTTTGTGTAGTGGTAGACAACCGTAAAGTTGGATGATGATTTCGTAACCCATTTGATGTGTGTGAAGATGGTTTTAGGTCATAAAAATAACAAAAAATCCATTATTAATATTTAGGATAATATATTTATTATATCATAATGGTATAACAATAATTTAATGAGGATTATTAAGAAATGAAATAAAAAAATATCATTGATGAAAATTACCTTCTTTTCTGGTTTCCTCCTTAGAATGGCACAAAAAGATAGCATTGACATGATTTATGTGCAATATAAGGCTTCTATAATGAAAGGTGGGAATATTGGATTTTATTATGGTAGTTAATGGCTGATCCAATATGTTTTGAATGTTTTTATAATAGAAGAGAGTGGATGGCCTTTAATAATTATTTTGAGTGGCACAATTGTAATGTTTTGAAGATAGTCTATCATACCCATGTTTTAGTCATTCCATAAGCCTCCAAAATAGAACATTATATAAATTTTCTAGAAAATTTATTTTGGACATGTTCAGTGTTATTTTTAATCCTTATCTTTTTAATTTCACCCCCAGTAAACCCACTTGTACCTTAACCATTATAAATAATGTTTACTATGTTCACAATTTATTTTTGTATAAAAAAAGACGTGATCCCAGGTTTACTTCTAACTTTTGGAAAGGCCTTTAGAAGTCATTGCGTACTGAATTAAATTTTAGTACAGCTTTTCATCCTCAATCAGATGGGCAGTCAGAACGAACAATCCAGACATTGGAGGATATGCTATGAGCTTGTTCTATGGATTATCAGGGAAGTTGGGACCAACATCTTTCTTTGGTTGAATTTTCATATAATAACAGTTTTCATTCCAGTATACATATGGCCCCATTTCATGCATTATATGGGAAGCGGTGTCGAACTCCAGCTTTCTGGGATGAAGTGTGTGAAAGTAAGTTGATGGGACCAGAATTGGTAGAAGAGATGGCAGAAAAAGTTCAGTTGATTTAGAAACACATGAGAACAGCTCAGAGAAGGTAGAAGAGTTATGCGGATAACCGGAGGAAGGATCTATCTTTCGAGGTAGATGATCATGGTTTTCTCAAGGTTTCTCCATGGAAAAGTGTGATCAGATTTAGTAAGAAAGGAAAGTTGAGTCCAAGGTTCGTTGGACCATACGAAATTCTGGAGAGAGTTGGATCAGTTGCATAACGAGTGGATTTACCTCCGAGTTTATCTCAGGTACACAATGTCTTTCACGTTTTGATGTTGAGAAAGTATATGCCAGATCCATCTCATGTTTTGAGCCTAGAGGTAGTTCAGTTGGAAGAGAACCTATCTTATGAGGAACAACCGGTCCAGATTCTTGACCACAGGGAGCAAGTGTTACGGAATAAGTTGATTCACCAGGTAAAGGTTTTGTGGAAAAACCACATGATTGAAGAGGCAACATGGGAATCTGAAAATGCAATGAGGGATAAGTACCCCCATTTATTCGATAAGTAAATAAATTACGGGGACGAAATTTTCTAAAGGGGGGGATGATGTAGCATCCCAAGTAATTAATGAATAATATATATTTTTATCTATGTATATTAATGATTAAGATAGTGTTTTAGAGGCTTAAAATTAAAATAAATCCAATCTTAAGCATGGAATACACTAATATTCTTAAAAGATTGTTTTACTGCCTTATGATGGAAAACCCTTTTTAAATCTATATTTTGACAATTTTATAAATTATTTTTGTCAAAATAAACTTATTCTTTATGATTGGGACATCAAAATTTACTTTGTGTGAATTTTTGGTATTTTTCTGACAATGTTCATTTTTTAATGAATAGTGAAAAATACTGCATTTTACATCAAAACTGCTTTTTAATATAATTTATTTATATGATTAGATTATCTTTTGAATTGGTCTTAATGTTTAATATGAATATATTTTTACAATTTAATCCAATGGTGGTCATTGGAATCAATTTCACTTTGAAATTGGACTTAAACTAGTGTCAATCTTTTGATACTTAATGTTTCATAAAAACACACTATTTGCTCTGACAACAGGAATTAATTATCAAATTAATTAATGTGACTTATATGTTTTGAATTTTTTAAAATATACTTCATTTTTGAATTTTTAATATCAAATATAGCTTAGGGTAATTTTTTGGTAATTTTCTGAAAAACTTCAATTTTTGATGAATAGTGACACCACTAAGTAGTACTTATAAAAATTGATTTTTCCGTTTAAATGGAATTTTGCCATCATTGTGTTTTGAATTTCAAAAATCCGACATACATGGTTGTCATTAGGAATTAAAATGTGGTTCAATGAGATTATAATAATTTTTTGGTGAATTTTAACTTATTAAGTTCTTAATCGCGATTAGTGGTAATTAGTGTAGTTTAAGGTAAAAATAATGCTTTAATAAAATAAAATGAGCTTGAAACATGTCCTACCCAAATTGTTTGTGTCATGGCCGACCAATAAAAGCAATGGGTCAACTTGGGGACCCCATGGATCCACTTTGGTTGGGAAATGACATAAATTACTTTTTATTTAATGTAAAAGTAAAAATGACACAAACATAATATGTTTTAGAAAAACAATTTTTACATGGGGTTATAACGATCAGATTTTTTATTATAAATAGTCATAGGAAAGCTAAAACTATTTCCTACATCATAGTATTTTTTTATAATTTTTAGACATTAAGTAAATTAAATTATTTATGACATAATAATGATGTAGTGATGACATCATTATTTGACGATTTAAATAAAACGGAACGATGATGTAAATTATATGAACTACACATGTCCAAAACCAATTGGATGAGTGGATTTGTAACCCTTATCACCTTATCCACTAATTATATCAATGTGGGACCTTTTAAAACCGAAGCACATTTTCAAATAAAGTAATATTTCTTTATATTCCAAAAGTGCCCCTCCTCTGCTCTTATAAAAGGCCCCCACCTCTACCTCATTTCACACACTCCTCAAGCCTTTTGCTCGTCCAACCCCTACCCATTTACTCTCTCCACATCCCTCTCCTCATCCTATAAGATTCCATTTGGGCAGAATCCTTTCAAAGGAAGCCTTTAGGCTCAAATCAAAAGGAGTTACACTTTTAAAGGTAATTCATTCTCTCGTGTTCATTTGTTTTATTTTCCTTCTCCAACCCTCTAAACTATTTTTATTTACTTCTTTTGTAACAACACTGGTATCTTAAATATACTAGGATGTTTTTATAAGATTTACTCGAGCTACACTCTCACACAACTACATCAAATGGTTAAATAACATACGGTTTCCGTGGATGGTGAAATTCTGCCTCCCGAAACGATGATTGTTCAATACTCATTTAACACCTTCAAAGGTGGCCATTATGATGTCACTATTTTTATATATGATATATAATATGTTGTTTTTTTCTTTAAGCTTATGTATTTTTCATTTTGGGCATACCTTTATGGTTTCCATTATGGGTAAACACGATATCTTCATTTAAGGAAGTGCGGACTACCGCCCCCTCAAAGTGATGTGATTCGTTAATGCCATATGTGGGACATGTAAAGGATGGATATAAAGTTATTATATATGATTTTATACTAGAATTATAATATACCTCTATATCATTATTATTTCTTTCCATTAAAGTATGAGATAGAAATGAAAGTAGCGTTTATGCGTACGTACGGCTTACCGTCTCCATGAACGGTGCATTTCATTTCTTATCCCCAAATGTAATGTACTATTAAAATTACATGTATATAATGGATATATATAATTAATGATATATCTAAATGATGAATATAATTCTGGAATTAAAATATACATACCTCTCATTTTGTTTTAATTCCATTAATATGACAAAGAAATGAAAGTAGTGTTCATGCGTACGTACGGCTTACCGTCTCCATGAACAGTGCATTTCATTTCTTACCTCTAAATGATTATGTAATATTATAAATACATGTATATGCTGGATATATATGATACATATTATATCCAAATCAGGAATTTCATTCTGGATATAAAGAACCTTTGACCACACGAACAACATGTAATTGTAAGAAGTCCACTTTCGACTTAGGAACCAAATATTGAGAAAACAAACATTATTAACTTAAATGGTTACATAATGTTTATAACATGGAAATAAGTGATATAAAAGGAATAATGAACTTTAAAAAGTTTTTAATCAAGTATAAATTAACTCAAGTTTATTATTCAGGATGTTAAAGAACGATCGAGTCAAGTCGGATACGAGGTAAGGGACTTCGTCTCAATCTCCTTTCATTGAGGCATATTTCGTTTTATACACAACTTTCTTTTATACGGTGTATAAACCCCTTTGACTTTTACTTTTATACAAAAGGAATCATTTTCTACGAAGCGTTTTACAAAACGACAAAAAGAAATGTTTCTTTTAACGTACGCGGCGACAACGACCTTTTCCGCCGCAGCGAGTATTATTTGGTCTTTGGCTTCCTCAACAAGCCGTAATGTTTTTAAAATAAAATAAATACCATATTCTCTTTTATGTATTTTGGTATTAAAAATGGTTTTGATAAAGGATTCTATTATGTTAATATATTTATGATATATTGTGATTGAAATGTGGAAATGTTATCATTCCTTTATATTGGTTTTATATTTTATGATTTTATATTGGTACTTGGACATTTTAACGGGTGGTTATGTTATAAACCATATGACGGGTGGTTCAGTGAATACCAGGACGGGTGGTTAAGTTATAACCTCCAATTCATTGGGTATGGAAGTTGGCTGTATGGCTATTCCATTAAGTATGTATGGAAATTGGCCGTATAGCTATTCCATTAAGTGATATGTGTGGAAGTCGACCGTATGGTTATTCCACTTAAGTATGTTTATGTCCCAAGTTACCTTTATATATGTTATGTGTTCTTTTTATGTGTATTATGGTAATCCTTTGGTTACAAAAAGGTAAGTAATGATACTATATTCAGTGAAGATTTTTTACTACTTCATGAAGGTGAAGGTATTACTTTGATAGAGTATATATGGTTTACTTGATGTTTGAAAAACTAACAGTTTTCATTCTTTCTGTATCCCTTACTGATCTTTTTATGCTCACCCCATGTTTTTTTTTTGAAATGTTTTTCACAGGTCAAGGGAAAGGTACATGATATGATGATAGTGTCAAGGAAGTGTCAAGAAATAATCCATGTCTTATTTTCAATGTGTTTCCAATGATGGGAATGAAGAACACTATTTTTATGTAACCACTTTGTTTATATGTGGAATGTAATACAAGTTTTATGATCTAATTCTCTAAAACTCTAAACCTGAAAAGATCCTTGATGTGAATTATTCATTTAATTCAATATTAAGTAAGGTTTAAGGCCGGGGCCTTATATATTGCCACCAGGTACCTCTATGATACATCCACATCCACTTGTTGTATCTAGAATGATATTCCATTTCCTAGAAACAACTGACTCTATACGATACCAAATTCTAGGTCACATTCCTATACCTTGACTTATCCATTGACTTATCCTTGGAAATATCACTATAAATGTACTTAAAAATATTCCTAGGGATCCCAATAAATGAACTCGTCCTAGTTTCGGAAGGTTAACTAAACTTTTCCACGGATACAAACTGTAGTGACCCATTCCCCCAAATTTTGATTTTACATCATTTTTATGAATATTGAATGCGTTACATAAACACATTACTAAAAACAATTATATATTAGTTATTTCAAAATCTATGATTTTTTTTAACTCGTGAATCTATATCGACGCATCACATAATGATCTTATCCATTAGTACTCTCCACATAAATAACCTATATAGACCATTCTTTACAACCTTGTGAAAGGAATCGTATGAATAGTTTAACATAGATAATAAGCAAGGGTAAACAAGGAAGATGGGTAATCATAACATAAGGGTATGAGAACACTAGCATGAAATTTAAATATTACACCCTATATATCAATTATAACATAGAGTCATGCCATAATGATTGTTTGCTCACAAGAAATGAATCATAATTTTATCAAATAATATGATCCATGATTGAATTACACTAGAAAGAGACATTGATTTGTTGAATACAAATTATCTTATAACAATGTGAACATGTTTAAATAGAAACAGGTTCCCAAATTATATTAAGGAAATTAATTCAATCCCACACAAAAACTAATCAACATGCAACCAGAACCACACATAACATTATAGACACGTAACATTGGTCCACATATATAACACTATGACTATATAATCAGGTTTATTAATAACATTGCGCATATCAAATTTGGATCATGAATAAAATTTCAAACATTTAAGTTGGTTTGGGAAAAACATTTTAAAGATGTAATCAAGTTCATGTATAACATATTTACTCAAGAGTTTTCCATCCATAACAAGTGCATTATATGGAGATATAATTCCCAATAAACTCATAATGAGAACCATATTTCTATGTTCCACATGATTATAAAACATTCAATATATCAGAAGACATGAAATGAAATCGGTCCCATAGACCTTTTATGATATTATAACCTTTATAAAAGAGATAAGTTTAATAGTCATTTCATCATATCATAACTCTTGAAAAAAGGAGTGGGTTTCAAAAGAATTTTATCATTGTATAACACATTGAAGAGAAACATGTTTCATAACCATCATTGCCTCATTAATATAATCTATTAGTAGAAATAATAATAATTATTTCCTTGGATAATATACCTAGTTAGTTCTACATAAAAATATCAGATGTCATATTAGATGGAATATGATTTTCATCGATCATTAAATGTATTTCTTAAAAAAAATATTCCTTCCACTTTTAAGAAAACATTTTAAATCCTAAAATATATTTATTTTTTTGATTTTAAATAAGAAAGAAAACATATATATTACGATTCAAATAAAGCTATGGTCATGGTGATGTGATTTTTTTCATGTCGTACAAATTAAAACAAAGACTCTTCCCACATTTTCATTTAAATCAAAATGGAAACTGATGGGAAAATGGACAGATAACACAATTGAAGAATTTTCTAAAGAAATAACATAATAGGGAAAGTATATTTATAAATAATAATATGCTAAAAATATAAAAATATAATTTTTTTTGAAAAACTAATTTATTATGAAAATAGATTTCTGATCGAAGAGAAAAAATCATATTTTTAGGGAAAAAATTTCTCAATTATTTTAAGTAAAGATGTTTTCAAAATGGTAAGATTAGATTAAAATTTCAAGTATAACTATTGGTTATGAAAATTTGTGAGTTTCTTGAGATATGGATTACCAGATAATATCATCTAAAACATAATCACAAATAATCGTGATAAATGATGATATTTTAACATTAAATCAAGACCACATGGTATTATTGAATTATAAGACCAATGAAGGAATAACATAAATTTAAACTCAAAATATCATTATTATGAGTAAATTGATGACATTAGATGTCAAATTTGATGTATACACTCTTTCTGGAAGAATATACCAGCATAATTTAATTTTAACCTTAATAAAGGAAAACTGAGACAAACTGACTTATGATAAGTCCTAACATCTATGGTACTCAAAAAAGCCACATTTATAATAAATATATATTTTTATATAAATATGTTAATGAACCATATAATTCTTTGGAATATCAAGTATTATTTTCTTATGACCTTTTATTATCATATTATTAATAATTCTACATTAATGACACATTTCAGGCAATAATTACTTTGTATTTCTTGTATGTTTTTAGTTTTTTTAGTCCTATTATATTTATCAAGGTCCCATCATCCCTAAAATGTTAAAAATCATAAAAATATCATATATATTTCATTATATATATATTTATATAAACCAATTTTTTATAGCTATAGAAAAAAATACGCAGTTCATTATGTTGGTGGTCCATACATACGCATGAATGTTGATTATATTTTCACAATGTTTTGAATGAATGAAAAATAAATTGTATATTATAATTGTAGAATAATTATCAACAAATATATATATATAATTTTTTATAAAATCCATCAATATTTACATAAATGTATATCATGAATGAATAACATCGATTCGCGAGATTGTAGTCCACCGTACACATGTGTGGTGTGGTTGTATTTGCAAAAAAATATCATGATGCTATGTGTGTTATATTAATTCAGGAAGCATAAAAAATAAAAAAAATTCATATATTAAATATATATAGTAATATAATTATATCCATACTCAATAGATATTAATAGAGAAATGAAATACATCAGTTTGTGTAGTGGTAGACAACCGTAAAGTTGGATGATGATTTCGTAACCCATTTGATGTGTGTGAAGATGGTTTTAGGTCATAAAAATAACAAAAAATCCATTATTAATATTTAGGATAATATATTTATTATATCATAATGGTATAATAATAATTTAATGAGGATTATTAAGAAATGAAATAAAAAAATATCATTGATGAAAATTACCTTCTTTTCTGGTTTCCTCCTTAGAATGGCACAAAAAGATAGCATTGACATGATTTATGTGCAATATAAGGCTTCTATAATGAAAGGTGGGAATATTGGATTTTATTATGGTAGTTAATGGCTGATCCAATATGTTTTGAATGTTTTTATAATAGAAGAGAGTGGATGGCCTTTAATAATTATTTTGAGTGGCACAATTGTAATGTTTTGAAGATAGTCTATCATACCCATGTTTTAGTCATTCCATAAGCCTCCAAAATAGAACATTATATAAATTTTCTAGAAAATTTATTTTGGACATGTTCAGTGTTATTTTTAATCCTTATCTTTTTAATTTCACCCCCAGTAAACCCACTTGTACCTTAACCATTATAAATAATGTTTACTATGTTCACAATTTATTTTTGTATAAAAAAAGACGTGATCCCAGGTTTACTTCTAACTTTTGGAAAGGCCTTTAGAAGTCATTGCGTACTGAATTAAATTTTAGTACAGCTTTTCATCCTCAATCAGATGGGCAGTCAGAACGAACAATCCAGACATTGGAGGATATGCTATGAGCTTGTTCTATGGATTATCAGGGAAGTTGGGACCAACATCTTTCTTTGGTTGAATTTTCATATAATAACAGTTTTCATTCCAGTATACAGATGGCACCATTTCAGGCATTATATGGGAAGCGGTGTCGAACTCCAGCTTTCTGGGATGAAGTGGGTGAAAGTAAGTTGATGGGACCAGAATTGGTAGAAGAGATGGCAGAAAAAGTTCAGTTGATTTAGAAACACATGAGAACAGCTCAGAGCAGGTAGAAGAGTTATGCGGATAACCAGAGGAAGGATCTATCTTTCGAGGTAGATGATCATGGTTTTCTCAAGGTTTCTCCATGGAAAAGTGTGATCAGATTTAGTAAGAAAGGAAAGTTTAGTCCAAGGTTCGTTGGACCATACGAAATTCTGGAGAGAGTTGGATCAGTTGCATAACGAGTGGCTTTACCTCCGAGTTTATCTCAGGTACACAATGTCTTTCACGTTTTGATGTTGAGAAAGTATATGCCAGATCCATCTCATGTTTTGAGCCCAGAGGTAGTTCAGTTGGAAGAGAACCTATCTTATGAGGAACAACCGGTCCAGATTCTTGACCACAGGGAGCATGTGTTACGGAATAAGGTGATTCACCAGGTAAAGGTTTTGTGGAAAAACCACATGATTGAAGAGGCAACATGGGAATCTGAAAATGCAATGAGGGATAAGTACCCCCATTTATTCGATAAGTAAATAAATTGCGGGGACGAAATTTTCTAAAGGGGGGGATGATGTAGCATCCCAAGTAAGTAATGAATAATATATATTTTTATCTATGTATATTAATTATTAAGATAGTGTTTTAGAGGCTTAAAATGAAAATAAATCCAATCTTAAGCATGGAATACACTAATATTCTTAAAAGATTGTTTTACTGCCTTATGATGGAAAACCCTTCTTAAATCTATATTTTGACAATTTTATAAATTAGTTTTGTCAAAATAAACTTATTCTTTATGATTGGGACATCAAAATCTACTTTGTGTGAATTTTTGGTATTTTTCTGACAATGTTCATTTTTTAATGAATAGTGAAAAATACTGCATTTTACATCAAAACTGCTTTTTAATCTAATTTATTTATATGATTAGATTATCTTTTGAATTGGTCTTAATGTTTAATATGAATATATTTTTACAATTTAATCCAATGGTGGTCATTGGAATCAATTTCACTTTGAAATTGGACTTAAACTAGTGTCAATCTTTTGATACTTAATGTTTCATAAAAACACACTATTTGCTCTGACAACGGAAATTAATTATCAAATTAATTAATGTGACTTATATGTTTTGAATTTTTTAAAATAGACTTCATTTTTGAATTTTTAATATCAAATATAGCTTAGGGTAATTTTTTGGTAATTTTCTGAAAAACTTCAATTTTTGATGAATAGTGAAACCACTAAGTAGTACTTATAAAAATTGATTTTTCCGTTTAAATGGAATTTTGCCATCATTGTGTTTTGAATTTTAAAAATCCGACATACATGGTTGTCATTAAGAATTAAAATGTGGTTCAATGAGATTATAATAATTTTTTGGTGAATTTTAACTTATTAAGTTCTTAATCGCGATTAGTGGTAATTAGTGTAGTTTAAGGTAAAAATAATGCTTTAATAAAATAAAATGAGCTTGAAACATGTCCTACCCAAATTTTTTGTGTCATGGCCGACCAATAAAAGCAATGGGTCAACTTGGGGACCCCATGGATCCACTTTGGTTGGGAAATGACATAAATTACTTTTTATTTAATGTAAAAGTAAAAATGACACAAACATAATATGTTTTAGAAAAACAATTTTTACATGGGGTTATAACGATCAGATTTTTGATTATAAATATTCATAGGAAAGCTAAAAATATTTCCTACATCATAGTATTTTTTTATAATTTTTAGACATTAAATAAATTAAATTATTTATGACATAATAATGATGCAGTGATGACATCATTATTTGACGATTTAAATAAAATGGAAAGATGATGTAAATTATATGAACTACACATGTCCAAAACCAATTGGATGAGTGGATTTGTAACCCTTATCACCTTATCCACTAATTATATCAATGTGGGACCTTTTAAAACCGAAACACATTTTCAAATAAAGTAATATTTCTTTATATTCCAAAAGTGCCCCTCCTCTGCTCTTATAAAAGGCCCCCACCTCTACCTCATTTCACACACTCCTCAAGCCTTTGGCTCGGCCAACCCATACCCATTTACTCTCTCCACATCCCTCTCCTCATCCTATATGATTCCATTTGGGCAGAATCCTTTCAAAGGAAGCCTTTAGGCTCAAATCAAAAGGAGTTACACTTTTAAAGGTAATTCATTCTCTCGTGTTCATTTGTTTTATTTTCCTTCTCCAACCCTCTAAACTATTTTTATTTACTTCTTTTGTAACAACACTGGTATCTTAAATATACTAGGATGTTTTTATAAGATTTATTCGAGCTACACTCTCACACAACTACATCAAATGGTTAAATAACATACGGTTTCCGTGGATGGTGAAATTATGCCTCCCGAAACGATGATTGTTCAATACTCATTTAACACCTTCAAAGGTGGCCATTATGATGTCACTATTTTTATATATGATATATAATATGTTTTTTTTTTCTTTAAGCTTATGTATTTTTCATTTTGGGCATACCTTTATGGTTTCCATTATGGGTAAACACGATATCTTCATTTAAGGAAGTGCGGACTACCGCCCCCTCAAAGTGATGTGATTCGTTAATGCCATATGTGGGACATGTAAAGGATGGATATAAAGTTATTATATATGATTTTATACTAGAATTATAATATACCTCTATATCATTATTATTTCTTTCCATTAAAGTATGAGATAGAAATGAAAGTAGCGTTTATGCGTACGTACGGCTTACCGTCTCCATGAACGGTGCATTTCATTTCTTATCCCCAAATGTAATGTACTATTAAAATTACATGTATATAATGGATATATATAATTAATGATATATCTAAATGATGAATATAATTCTGGAATTAAAATATACATACCTCTCATTTAGTTTTAATTCCATTAATATGACAAAGAAATGAAAGTAGCGTTCATGCGTACGTACGGCTTACCGTCTCCATGAACAGTGCATTTCATTTCTTACCTCTAAATGATTATGTAATATTATAAATACATGTATATGATGGATATATATGATACATATTATATCCAAATCAGGAATTTCATTCTGGATATAAAGAACCTTTGACCACACGAACAACATGTAATTGTAAGAAGTCCACTTTCGACTTAGGAACCAAATATTGAGAAAACAAACATTATTAACTTAAATGGTTACATAATGTTTATAACATGGAAATAAGTGATATAAAAGGAATAATTAACTTTAAAAAGTTTTTAATCAAGTATAAATTAACTCAAGTTTATTATTCAGGACGTTAAAGAACGATCGAGTCAAGTCGGATATGAGGTAAGGGACTTCGTCTCAATCTCCTTTCATTGAGGCATATTTCGTTTTATACACAACTTTCTTTTATACGGTGTATAAACCCCTTTGACTTTTACTTTTATACAAAAGGAATCATTTTCTACAAAGCGTTTTACAAAACGACAAAAAGAAATGTTTCTTTTAACGTACGCGGCGACAACGACCTTTTCTGCCGCCGCGAGTATTATTTGGTCTTTGGCTTCCTCAGCAAGCCGTAATGTTTTTAAAATAAAATAAATACCATATTCTCTTTTATGTATTTTGGTATTAAAAATGGTTTTGATAAAGGATTATATTATGTTAATATATTTATGATATATTGTGATTGAAATGTGGAAATGTTATCATTCCTTTATATTGGTTTTATATTTTATGATTTTATATTGGTACTTGGACATTTTAACGGGTGGTTATGTTATAAACCATATGACGGGTGGTTCAGTGAATACCAGGACGGGTGGTTACGTTATAACCTCCAATGCATTGGGTATGGAAGTTGGCTGTATGGCTATTCCATTAAGTATGTATGGAAATTGGCCGTATAGCTATTCCATTAAGTGATATGTGTGGAAGTCGACCGTATGGTTATTCCACTTAAGTATGTTTATGTCCCAAGTTACCTTTATATATGTTATGTGTTCTTTTTATGTGTATTATGGTAATCCTTTGGTTACAAAAAGGTAAGTAATGATACTATATTCAGTGAAGAGTTTTTACTACTTCATGAAGCTGAAGGTATTACTTTGATAGAGTATATATGGTTTACTTGATGTTTGAAAAACTAACAGTTTTCATTCTTTCTGTATCCCTTACTGATCTTTTTATGCTCACCCCAAGTATTTTTTGAAATGTTTATCACAGGTCAAGGGAAAGGTACATGATATGATGATAGTGTCAAGGAAGTGTCAAGAAATAATCCATGTCTTATTTTCAATGTGTTTCCATTGATGGGAATGAAGAACACTATTTTTATGTAACCACTTTGTTTATATGTGGAATGTAATACAAGTTTTATGATCTAATTCTCTAAAACTCTAAACCTGAAAAGATCCTCGATGTGAATTATTCATTTAATTCAATATTAAGTAAGGTTTAAGGCCGGGGCCTTGTATATTGCCACCAGGTACCTCTATGATACATCCACATCCACTTGTTGTATCTAGAATGATATTCCATTTCCTAGAAACAACTGACTCTATACGATACCAAATTCTAGGTCACATTCCTATACCTTGACTTATCCATTGACTTATCCTTGGAAATATCACTATAAATGTACTTAAAAATATGCCTAGGGATCCCAATAAATGAACTCGTCCTAGTTTCGGAAGCTTAACTAAACTTTTCCACAGATACAAACTGTAGTGACCCATTCCCCCAAATTTTGATTTTACATCATTTTTATGAATATTGAATGCATTACATAAACACATTACTAAAAACAATTATATATTAGTTATTTCAAAATCTATGATTTTTTTTAACTCGTGAATCTATATCGACGCATCACATAATGATCTTATCCATTAGTACTCTCCACATAAATAACCTATATAGACCATTATTTACAACCTTGTGAAAGGAATCGTATGAATAGTTTAACATAGATAATAAGCAAGGGTAAAAAAGGAAGATGGGTAATCATAACATAAGGGTATGAGAACACTAGCATGAAATTTAAATATTACACCCTATATTTCAATTATAACATAGAGTCATGCCATAATGATTGTTTGCTCACAAGAAATGAATCATAATTTTATCAAATAATATGATCCATGATTGAATTACACTAGAAAGAGACATTGATTTGTTGAATACAAATTATCTTATAACAATGTGAACATGTTTAAATAGAAACAGGTTCCCAAATTATATTAAGGAAATTAATTCAATCCCACACAAAAACTAATCAACATGCAACCAGAACCACACATAACATTATAGACACGTAACATTGGTCCACATATATAACACTATGACTATATAATCAGGTTTATTAATAACATTGCGCATATGTAATTTGGATCATGAATAAAATTTCAAACATTTAAGTTGGTTTGGGAAAAACATTTTAAAGATGTAATCAAGTTCATGTATAACATATTTACTCAAGAGTTTTCCATCCATAACAAGTGCATTATATGGAGATATAATTCCCAATAAACTCATAATGAAAACCATATTTCTATGTTCCACATGATTATAAAACATTCAATATATCAGAAGACATGAAATGAAATCGGTCCCATAGACCTTTTATGATATTATAACCTTTATAAAAGAGATAAGTTTAATAGTCATTTCATCATATCATAACTCTTGAAAAAAGGAGTGGGTTTCAAAAGAATTTTATCATTGTATAACACATTGAAGAGAAACATGTTTCATAACCATCATTGCCTCATTAATATAATCTATTAGTAGAAATAATAATAATTATTTCCTTGGATAATATGCCAAGTTACTTCTACATAAAAATATCAGATGTCATATTAGATGGAATATGATTTTCATCGATCTTTAAAAGTATTTCTTAAAAAAAATATTCCTTCCACTTTTAAGAAAACATTTTAAATCCTAAAATATATTTATTTTTTTGATTTAAAATAAGAAAGAAAACATATATATTACGATTCAAATAAAGCTATGGTCATGGTGATGTGATTTTTTTCATGTCGTACAAATTAAAACAAAGACTCTTCCCACATTTTCATTTAAATCAAAATGGAAACTGATGGGAAAATGGACAGATAACACAATTGAAGAATTTTCTAAAGAAATAACATAATAGGGAAAGTATATTTATAAATAATAATATGATAAAAATATAAAAATATAATTTGTTTTGAAAAACTAATTTATTATGAAAATAGATTTCTGATCGAAGAGAAAAAATCATATTTTTAGGGAAAAAATTTCTCAATTATTTTACGTAAAGATGTTTTCAAAATGGTAAGATTAGATTAAAATTTCAAGTATAACTATTGGTTATGAAAATTTGTGAGTTTCTTGAGATATGGATTACCAGATAATATCATCTAAAACATAATCACAAATAATCGTGATAAATGATGAGATTTTAACATTAAATCAAGACCACATGGTATTATTGAATTATAAGACCAATGAAGGAATAACATAAATTTAAACTCAAAATATCATTATTATGAGTAAATTGATGACATTAGATGTCAAATTTGATGTATACACTCTTTCTGGAAGAATATACCAGCATAATTTAATTTTAACCTTAATAAAGGAAAACTGAGACAAACTGACTTATGATAAGTCCTAATATCTATGGTACTCAAAAAAGCCACATTTATAATAAATATATATTTTTATATAAATATGTTAATTAACCATATAATTCTTTGGAATATCAAGTATTATTTTCTTATGACCTTTTGTTATCATATTATTAATAATTCTACATTAATGACACATTTCAGGCAATAATTACTTTGTATTTCTTGTATGTTTTTAGTTTTTTTAGTCCTCTTATATTTATCAAGGTCCCATAATCCCTAAAATGTTAAAAATCATAAAAATATCATATATATTTCATTATATATATATTTATATAAACCAATTTTTTATAGCTATAGAAAAAAATACGTGGTTCATTATGTTGGTGGTCCATACATACGCATGAATGTTGATTATATTTTCACAATGTTTTGAATGAATGAAAAATAAATTGTATATTATAATTTTAGAATAATTATCAACAAATATATATATATAATTTTTTATAAAATCCATCAATATTTACATAAATGTATATCATGAATGAATAACATCGATTCGCGAGATTGTAGTCCACCGTACACATGTGTGGTGTGGTTGTATTTGCAAAAAAATATCATGATGCTATGTGTGTTATATTAATTCAGGAAGCATAAAAAATAAAAAAAAATCATATATTAAATATATATAGTAATATAATTATATCCATACTCAATAGATATTAATAGAGAAATGAAATACATCAGTTTGTGTAGTGGTAGACAACCGTAAAGTTGGATGATGATTTCGTAACCCATTTGATGTGTGTGAAGATGGTTTTAGGTCATAAAAATAACAAAAAATCCATTATTAATATTTAGGATAATATATTTATTATATCATAATGGTATAATAATAATTTAATGAGGATTATTAAGAAATGAAATAAAAAAATATCATTGATGAAAATTACCTTCTTTTCTGGTTTCCTCCTTAGAATGGCACAAAAAGATAGCATTGACATGATTTATGTGCAATATAAGGCTTCTATAATGAAAGGTGGGAATATTGGATTTTATTATGGTGGTTAATGGCTGATCCAATATGGTTTGAATGTTTTTATAATAGAAGAGAGTGGATGGCCTTTAATAATTATTTTGAGTGGCACAATTGTAATGTTTTGAAGATAGTCTATCATACCCATGTTTTAGTCATTCCATAAGCCTCCAAAATAGAACATTATATAAATTTTCTAGAAAATTTATTTTGGACATGTTCAGTGTTATTTTTAATCCTTATCTTTTTAATTTCACCCCCAGTAAACCCACTTGTACCTTAACCATTATAAATAATGTTTACTATGTTCACAATTTATTTTTGTATAAAAAAGACGAAATTATTAGATTAAATAAATTATAATTACTCCAAATATGAAATAATTTTTTACAATTTCCATTTACATAAGTGGAAAATTTTAATGGAAATTTAACACCGTAGACACTGTGAGAAAGCTGTTTTTTAATGAAAAATTATAAAAACTTGAAAAGATTGTATATAAATATTAAAAATTAAATAATTTTCAATTAAATAAATTTTATTAATGGATTAAAAATTAAAAAAATGTTCCATAAAAATAAATTCAATATATAATTTATTTATATAAATAAACTATAATAGAATACATATTTCAATAAATTTCTACAGTTTTCAGTATTCATAAAAAAAATGAATCCTTTCCAAAAAATCAAAATCATTTAACCAATGATAATTTTTATTTTATATTTAAAATAATGAATTTAATTTTTTTTCAAATAAATTTTTTACTTTTTTAAATAATTTTTCTAAAAATATTTTTGTCAAAAGTAGAAAATACTTCTATTTAAAAAATAATGTTTTCAATAATTAAATTGTATTTATTTGAATATCTTATTAAAAATACATGTTAAATTAATCTGAAATACTTGATTGAATATTTAATATAGAAATTTTATTAAAATTATTAAAAAAGATGGTTTTTTAATAAATTTAATGTAAAAATGTTTTTGGGCATTAAAATAGTGGTTTAGAAAAAGATTTAATTTATTATAAAATGTATTTAGTTTTAATTTTAAGTCGATTTCTCACCTAATAATTAATGTAATTAACATATGTAAGAAATATATTAGCTAATCCTATTAATAAACCATATTTGAATATCCAGGTTATAAGAATTATAATAATATTACAATTATATGTCACATTTCATTTAAATAAAGTGTATTGTTTATCACAGCCTAAACTCATGATGGCATATAATGAATAATATAAAAAATAATAATTATATTTGAATATGTTTTTTTAAAAATATCAGTGTGTTACATTTCATATATCTCTTTTTTGTTGATAACATTCCTTGTGAATGATACTTCTTTTATCCCTACCACATATTTATTGTACATTGCATACGACTTCTCATTTCGAAATGTATTTCTCATAGTATTCAAATGATTACCATGATCCTATATTATTTTGGAGAAAATCATAATATAATTTATAAAAACATCCACAACTCAATCATGTAAATCCCTAAAGAAACTAATCATTATGTCTATAATAATCTTTGGTTTACTAGTGAGTCAACAAGGAATCACTATGTAATAAAAGATTCCATTCTTTGTTTAAAATATATTTTTGGGAGTGTCATTCTCAATCAAATTTAATCAGTGATATCCCAACCAAAGATCCACTATAGAGAAATACAGGGGCTAACATAGTTGATCGAACTAGTAGCCTATTTGTGGGTAGAATTTCCTCTTCTGTATCATGATGTTTTTGTGTTCACAATAATCAATAAATATGTGAATTAGCATACCCTTATTCATAATGAAGATTACCAACACATGCCGTGATAAATGAACTTAGTAATATAAAACCCTTTTTCCAAAATCTTGTTTAACATCATTTTCAGTCTTTCCAACTCTACAATTACAAATATTTATGAATATAATTATATGTGAATAGATCCAAGATTAAATTCTATTGATAACTCAAAATATTAGTCACTAGGAAGGCTAATAAACTCTTCAAGGAATAAATAAGTATGATCCAAAACAATTGGAATGTCTTATTTCTTGATTTTGTCAAACATTTCAATCATTAAATAAAAATATTTTTTATCATAAGGCAATAATATCGATGATTGAGTAGAATATTACTTGGTATATTGACCCTCAAATTTACAGTCATAACAATAATAGGATGACATAGGATTTGAAGAACAATCTTCCTTTAATGATAGTGGGTGTAGGATTTATATAAGGTCAACCATTATTTACATAACATAGAACAAAACTACACTATATGAAGAGAGATGAGAATTTATGGAAAATTCAATCTATATATATTGACACGGGTGTAGTTATATGATTCGTATTTAAAAATTTCTCTATTTTCTATTCTCACATATAGATTAACCCAGATGATATGAGGTGGTGGTTTTATAGTTCTACTAAATATTAATGATATGTATGAATTAATATAAAAATTATAGAATTTTTTTTTATATTCATGAATTAATTACTAACATACTTATCAATAAATCGTTGTCTTGATCTGACTCAGCTGTAGTGATGATATATACTCTTCCATTCTATATACGACTTGGACATTGATGGCATTGATTTACTCTAAAATGTATTTTCTTAGGTAATTGTATTTTATAATAATTGTATTTCATGAAGATAAAACAATGTACCACAGGATGAGTTTTAATCAAAATATCCTTTCCTTCATTTCATTAGTGGGTTTCTTCATCACACATAGACATTTAATAACATGATTACATTCATTTCATAAATTTAATTGTCTCTTGGTTCCCCTCAAATTATTTCTAGTATGTTTCACCCCACTCTTTTAAAACATGGTATGTTTGATATTATATCCTCAATGTGATTTATCTCTTGATCCTCCAAATGTAAAATCCATTTTAAAATTTTTATCTCTAGTACCATGAGACCACAAAGAGACTATGATCTCTATCATGACTTTTATGGAACAATATATTATATCATCATAAATATCAAATTATAAAATTCCAATATATTTTTATAGACACGGATTAAATAAACTAATGATGTGGTCCACCATATGTTCGACATAGATGATAATGCAAAATAAATACCCCATAAATTATATCCATATATAATACAAAAAAATCTAAAAAATACTCATTAAAATACATAACAAAATCATGCTATGACTTTATAGGAATATATTCTTCATAAAGTTGGAGATATAAACAACTTTTTCACAATACATCTACACACTCTTCCACTTATCTCATCATTACTACACCCATTAATGAAATATCATACTTAAACCCCTTCTTCTGACCTAGGTAAAATAAATGTATGAAAGGGTGAGAATAGGTTCTTGGTAAGGTTGTACAAGGGAGATAACAATCATATCATAATCATAATACAAATGAACATAACATTTTAAAAACATATCATGTATATGAATGATCAATATATTAGGACATGGGATAAATCATAAATGTTCATAAGAATCAATGAACATAATCCCAAAATTCCTAACATGAGACCTAAAATTATATAGAATACCCTTAAGAATATGAAATCCTTTCACATTATTCTAGAATCATTACTAAGACCATTATAGAGAGAAAATTAATTTACAAACCCAAGTTCAGTGCTCGTTCCAGCCCTCTGTTACTAAACTGAGATCATTACCCATTCAAGCCCTATTAATCTCATTACATATGAATATTTACCCAATACATTGGAGGGAGATATATGGACCAAAAATCTCATAATGAATTATATTCAATGGTTTCCACAAAAACCAAAATCATTCATTATATCATAACCCAATGAATATAATGGGATTCAAAAAGAAAATTCCTTAATATCATAATCCATGTAATAGAAATGGAAATAATAAATATATCATAATCATAAACCAAATAAAATAATATGAATAATTGTAATAGTATACTTAAATCATTAAACAATTAAATATTCTCTTCTTACATGGAAAATAATATTGATAGTGTACTTGAAATTAAATTTTGGGGAAGATATCCTTTCTTCCTCAAAAATAGTTTCCTTTCTCAAAATGATGCACAATTTTTCAAAAAAAATTTAAAATATAAGTGAAATATATTAAATTAATAATCATAGAAATTAGGTGCTATAAAAATAAAAAAAAATATGTTAATTTTATTTATGTTAAAAAAAATATGTTTCTCAGACGTTTGTTGTAATGTCAAAATGTACATCATATCAAAAATTACAAAAGAATAATTCTGTATAGTTTAATAAATATTAACCAATTAGTAATATTTATTTTGAACAATATTATGAATATATAAAGAATATTTTGGAATATACATTTTTGGAATCATGGACATGAATGATAAATATACCCCAGTATATACCAATGTAAAAATAGTTTCAGTTAATAATGAGATTGAAATGTTATCACATACCTTTCTCCCAATATATAGTATATGGTTATGAACCTCCTGTATAATGATTTAAATAATTTAATTTAGTTATTCTAGAACCAAAATCATTTTTATGATATAATATAAGAAAAATATTATCATATTTCTATTAATAACATTTCATTATTACATTTTAGTCAAGTATTAATGTCTTCCTTTTTATAGGCATGTTTTGTCAAGTAAGATTCAGTCACCATTATTAGGTATTTTTTATATCATTAAAAATGATATTAAGATAATATATACCATATTTATTCATTATTTAATTTTATATAATCATTCATTAATGGATATCATGTATAATGAAACACACCAAATCATGGAGACAGTATGTCGTATTTTTGATCAAATGATGATATCATTACCAAAATTGTGAAATGGTATGGATATGGATGAAATATTTTATTCAGAATACATATAATGTTATAATAATAACACATAATTATTATTTTCAACATTATACCAATCCAGTTAAAATGATGGGGAAAACATATTACCGTACGATGTGGAGAAAGTATGTCGTACGTACGCATGTGCAATGATTTCATTTTTCATAGGATAGATAGATGGTGGGATATTGGTATTCCATAGTCATAATAAAAACTCCTTATATAATAAATACTGTATTTAATACTTTTTAAGAAATAAACTCTTGGTGTGTATGTAGAATAAGAATGAATTTGGAATGATTCGATAGAAGAGATTGCAACTTCTTTGACGAGCCACCACTAGATCACCTCTTAAAGCACTAGGGTTGGTCATTGGAGAAGACCAAATCCTCTAGAATGTTACTATAGAATTTCATAAGGGAAATTGGTATTGTATAATTGATATTTATGGTTAAAATTATGTGAATAATTGAGGTTTGATGTTCCCTTTTCTAATAGTGGAGAGGCGTAATGATGGAATCTCCAAAAATATTAATTTATAATAAAATAAAACAAACACAAAATTCCATAAAAATTTCCTAATTCAAAAAATGAGATTGGTTTTTTTTTTGTAGTATCAACAACCAATAAATTTTAGACAAGTTTTCATACCATTTTAATCCTCATAATTAATTAAAGCATAGTCATTCTATTTTATTTTTAACTAAGGTGACAAACATATTAATATTAAAAAGGTGAAATATTTACTTATTTGATGTACATTAGACCATAAATAAATATATTTTGACATTTCAGACCATATAATTATTATTATATATTTTAAAAAATGAATTATTATTTTTAATGAATTTATTAAATCATTGTATGGATAAATAATCAATACTGTCAGTTTTTACACTATTCAATTCCTTTTTTTAGAAACATTAGGAGGACAAGTTAACATCAAAAAAATATTTCATTATATTCCAAAGAGGTGAAGGTCATCTATAAAATTATTTGGAAACATTAATTAGTAAAAAAATTATATTTATTTTAATATTTTTAATTACAAGTATTTGCTATCCACATTAATTAAATAATTACTACATTAGTTTTTTGTAATTATGGAATATATTTATTTGTTGATTAAAAATTTAAAAAAAATTACCAAAATGAATATGAATCCAATAGATTTTAGATGAATATGTGTAGAATAATATATCTATTCAATAATTCATCATTAAAAATGATATAATTAGTAAAACATGAATGTAAAAACATTAACATAACATTAAATAAAATAACATAAGTTTCATAATAATTTCTATATGGCTAATAATGGTAAATAACACATTACATGGATGATTATGGTCTAGATAAACATCAAAAATAATTTTTTTCAAGATTTAGAGTCTTTTAGAGGTTATTATCATTTTATTAAATATTATTTTATTGATTTCTCATCAATTAAATAATTTCAACATCATCGATTTATTATCCTTTAAGGTAATTTTTTGTTTCCTAAAAATTGAAAATAAAATATTATGATAGGGATAAAGATTTTATCTTTAGAAAATGTTTTTATAATTGAATTTATCTTAAATATAACATCATATTAAAAATGATTCGATCATTATAATTTGAGTAAGATATATTTAACATTTTCTTAAAAAAATTAATTAAATGCCCTAATATCATCAAAGTTTCATAGCAAGGAAACCATTTCTTCCCAAGGATAATTTAGGTCAAACAAATGATTTCCAATGATTTTTTAGGAATAGTTATGGTAAATTTAAAATATTATTTTTATCCACATATTCCATATTTATACTTTTACTATATTAATAAAAATTTACCGAAGTTATTCTTCATAATTCAAAAAAAACAAAAATATATTTACATAATTTTGACCTACTGATTCCAAATATGGAATAAATTTTTCAAAATTAAATACACAGATGTTTTAGTAATTAAATTATATTTAATCTTTTTTTCAAAATGAAAAAAGGGTTTTAAAAGTTAAAACATTGCAAAATATTGAATGTTTTTATGTTTAAATTGAATTTAAAATTAATAAAAATGACCAAAAAAATATTATATTTATACATTAAAACAATAAAATAATATAATTTATACATAAAAATTTTTTCATGAAATTTTTTTTCATTATAAATTTTGTATATTTTTACTATTCATAAAAACCAGAAAGATTATTGAAAATATATCAAAAAATAATCGAAAGTAATTTTTTATATCCAAATTCCAAAGAAGATAATTATTCTTCATATTGAAATTATGAATATGTAAAAAAATTATTTAAAAAGTCTTCTCTATAAAATGGCCGTAGAATTTCCCTTCTGAAAAAAATATTTGTTTTTATAAATAATATAGGGTTAATTTATAAAATATGACTAAAATATATATTGGATGAATTTAGAATAATTTTTTTATTTATAACATATATATTTTATTAATTACATTTAATAACTATAATTCACAAAATTTATTTATAAAAAAAACAAAATTTTCCTTTTTAAATAATTGGTAGCCAAATAATTCCCCATACATATTCATATTTTAGTTATATTTATTCCTACTCACATATCATACATATTATAATGGTCATTTTATATTAAGGTAGTATTTTGGTTTGTTTGAACTGACAATTTTTTTTACAATGGATGATACTAAATAATAAAAATTATTTAAATAAAAAATTTCATAAAAACATCAAGGTGTTATATTCTACCTCCCCCCCCATAGACTAACATTATTCGTTGACATTTTTAATGTGGATGAAAATAGGTGGGGATAACTCTGCCTCAAGACAACCACAATTTCTCATGTTGCTTCCTCAATTTGGTGGTTCTATCATAAAACAATATCCAAGCATGTAATCTAGTTTCATAGAACAATTTCACTATGATCCAAAATCAATATATGTTTTTTTAATATTAAAGATATTTCTCTAGATGTACATCTTTTGAGTTTGTAAATGTGATGTATTAGGTGTGTACTTTCTAAAGAGAGTTACATGGAACACATCATCAACATAAGAGTGATTCTGTGGTAGTGATAATAGATATGCTACATTCACAACATGGTCCATAATTTAAAATGATCGATAAACCAAGAGATCAACTTTCTCTTATTTCCATATCTCATTACTCAATTATAGGGAGGTATCAACAGAAATTCTATTCCACAGACTTCAATATATAGGTATTTTATTCTATAATCATTATAACATTTTGTTTGACTTTGAGATTCTCTGATGTGCTCTTGAATAGATATAACCTTCTAGGACATTTCATAAAGAATATCATGTCCAAATATATTTAATTCCAAAAATTCATCTCAGCAAGTTGGAGTTCTATAATTATTCCCCTAGAGGGATCCATAATGTGTAATCTGAATAATAGGGTGAAAGGTATTGTTGTATGAAAGTTATTACAATGTTAGGTGTTGACCCCAACAACTGTTAGAATATAAATAGAAAGCACTCAACATGTCTTATATAGTTTGATTTGTCCTCTCAAAATTATTGTATGTCTATGGATGATAATCAGTGATGAAACACAAAAATGTATCCAAATCCTATTGATGCCTTTTTTAGAATGTTGATTTAAACCTTAGATCCTGATATGATATAATGGAATGTGGTGCTCTGTGTAATCTTACCCTATCCTTAATATATATCCCAGAAATCTGATCCTGATACAAATCCTCCCTAATAGCAATTATGTGTTCCAACATAGTAATGTAATCAACTATAAACCATATAGAATTATAGAATTTCGATTTTTTGGAATTATAATGACAAAGTCCGTAGTGATTTTTTCCCATTTCCATTCGCATATGGGTAATGGTTGTAACATTCCCTTATAATTCTTTTTGTTAGCATTAACGTACTGTCAATCCATGAAACAAGTGGAATTTTCATGAACATCACTTTTCATGTAATCCTACATGAAATACTCTTTCACGTACATATACATCATTGTTCTTGCTTGATAAATAGTGAATGGAGAACTATGAGACTTATCCAAAATCTACTTCCTTAATTCGTGTATCAATGGAATACAAACATAGTTCAGTACACTTATTATTCCATTACATTTAAGAATGAATTCAAGAACACTTCTCAACTTATTTTGTAGCAATACATATTCCTTCTATTCATCCTTAATATTACCTTTTATAAATGGATGAAAAATCACTTGAGAAAGTTAATATTTCTCCAATTCCATTAAAATTTCTTGATTCTTCCTTCATAAATCCAAAAAATATGTTATCTTTTGTGACCATCATCATGGAAAGGCTATAATGGTATTTTCGACTCAAATCATCTTCCACCCTATTTTCTTTCTCATGTAGGTAATGTATTGAGAAATCACAATCATTAATTAACTCCAACCATCTACTATAGTGCATATTCATATTTTTATTTTTGTGAAAATATACCTTAATATTTTAATAATAGTATAAATATCACAACATTCACCATAAGGATATTGCATTCAAATACATAATGAAAATATTACCGTGGCTATCATGAAATCATGATTTGGGTAGTTTATTTCTTGTATTATTAGTTTTAGGGATGAATAATCTACCATCATATCATTTTTTATGAGAACACGTCATATGCCATTATTGGGAGAAACATTTTAGATCAAAATCTTAACTCCCCTACATGGAAGAGTGAGCACAGCTGCACTGGAAAATATTCTTTTAAGATATTTGAAATTCTCGTGACATTACTTTATTCACATGAACATAATTTTTTTCTGAGTGAACATGTTGAGTGAATTAGATAGTTGTGAAAAATCATTCATAAAACGTTTATAATATCTATTCATAATAAGAAATCATTGTATCTCAGGTATTGTTGTTGTCCTTTTAGAACATTCAATAACATCTATTTTTTATTATACATAGATATGACCTCTCTTGATATTAGGTGACACAAAAATGAAGATTTCTGATGCTAAAATTCGCACATGGTAATTTTCATAAAGAATCTCATTTCACATGGTCTTTAGTACAATTATCAAGTGATCTCCATGTTATTCCTTTATAATCAAATATACAAGAATATCAACTACAAATACTTCATGAAATTTTTAAAGATAGTCTCTATATATTATATTTATCAGATACATGAACATATAAGGGGAATTAGTAACGCCAAAATGAATCACAATTAATTCATAGTGTCTATACCTAGTACATAATGTTGTCTTTGGTATATCCTTCTTCATGACCCCTAATTAATGATATCCTTAATGAAGATCAATCTGAGAAAATTATTGATCTCCACATGTTGGGTAGAATTATTTATCATTTTAGTGAGGACAATATTTGTTCTTGACAATGATCTTGTAAGATTCTAAAAAATTAATACAGAGTCAAATTGATCCATATTTATTTTTAACAAACAGAACAAGTGAAGTCCAAGGTGATTCACTAGGTCATATCAATTCCTTGTTGATATTTCCATGAGTTATATTATCAATTACTACAACTCAGTTGGGTCAATTCAATAATTTCCCTTTGATATAGAGATATCACCTGATATGTGTTCAATAGAAAACTCATCTTCTTTTTTTGGTGGGAGACCTCGAAATTCATCCAGAATGATATCAACAAACATCTTTAAAACAAATTTATTCTTAATGGTGAGTTATTTCCCAACCATTTTAGACATATATTCTACATTTATATGAACCATTTCCCATAATATGGAATAAATTTTCAATATAGAGTTATACTCATTCATGCATTGAATAATGATCATAGATTGATTTGGAATATGAAATGTGACTTCTATTCCCTAGAAAGTGATATGAGCTACATATAAAGAAACACAATCCATTCTAAGAGTCACATAAAATTCCACTTATGTATGGATCATACAATTTTTTGGAAATAATTTCCCACAAACATCGACTAGAGATGATTTATAATCTTTTGATGTGATCGATGTGTCATTTGGAGTTATCAAAACTAGATTAACGTCTAATAGCTAAGGTATATGGTGATTCCCGTAGATAATTCCTCATAAATAATAGGTTGGGTGGATCTATAATGAAATTATTCATTTTTTTAATTTTGAGTGGATGAAAATTTTACCTTTCAAAAAATCATTATCAAATATGACATTACCCTTAGTGATCGCATGCGACTTGCCTCTGTCATTGTCCTTAAGTGTTTTCTAATTTCTATCTTCATCGATAACACATATATTTGGGAATTAGTTTCATTAACTTCCATTTTCTATATTCATGTCTCATTTAAGTGTAAGAGGTATATTCTGTGTAGCCTTTTCCTTATATACATCCATAGATATCTTTTTCACATCACTTCGACATTCAACTACCTGATGAAATTCTCACCCACACATAAAACATTTTATTTCCCCAATAAGAAAATATCAACTATGCTTTTTTCCACAAATTGAGTTGAAGGAGATAATCATCTGGTTTATAGTGCGTACATTATATTTTCCCTTGATTTTCATTATACTCTTCTTATCGAACACATATAACAAATGGGTTACTCCAACCACCATATCAACTTTGAGATCTTATCGAACAATTTCTTCAATGATATTGAAAGTCCCTTATGTCTAATTTTCTTAGAAAACATGGTTTTAAGACTCTATATAATCAATCAGTTTTACTCTCAGGTCAGATAAAAATTCTACATGTATACCTTGAAATAATAGTAAAAGTTTCTTCATAGGTACCAACAGATTCAACGCCCTTTTCATTAAGCTCATGGAACTCCTTCTCCGTCATTTTTCATATAATATGAGGAGAGTTCTTATCCCAAAATAATTTCTTGAACGCATATCATTCCATGGGTTAAATTTAATCTTGTTTCCCCATATTCATGAAAAGGATCAACCATTGATCAGATTCAACTTCTAAATGATAGACTGATAAGATGAACATATCATGTTCTGTACATTGGGGAACTAAAAATATATTTTCGGTGGCACATATCATTTTTTTTAGCCACTAGTGGAATAGAAGACCTGGTGAAGGAAGGAGGATGATTCATCATAAAGGGCTAAATAGAATTCTATTCCCTTATTTTCTTATATATTAGTCTTACATGATTCATAGAATAAGGCAATTTTTTGATAATTTCTACACGATTTTTAATTCTTACTCCCATGACAATGTGTCTCTCAAGAGGATATTAATTTCATTTCCCCCCACATTCAGCATTATGATGGATCCTTTCGGATCCATCCATTGACTAAAATCAAGAATCATTGTTTGAGAAACACTAATATTAATCGGAAAACCTTATAATCAAGAATATAATTTATGTTGAGGACACATTTGGTTTTATCCTATGTTATTCATAATCATTTTTAAAACAATAGGATTTTGAGCTATAATTTAACATAATCTAAGGGATTTTATTATTTTTTTCTCATCCTAGATTCCAAAGGATGATTATACCACTGCTCGAGAACAAACATAAATGGCCCATCCATTACATACAAAAGATAATATATAAAAAAATGAACAATATTCATTACCAAAAATAATAAAACCATTCTAGGACCATATTGGTTTAGTGTCTTTAAAATATTGGAATCATAAACAACAAGTTCATAACATATCTACACAATCCCACACTTATTTTTTCAAAACTACACCCCTTTTTGAAATTTCTTACTTAATACACTTCTTTGTGACATAGGTAAAAAAACATATCAAAGGGTGATCTTATATGCTCAATGAGGGTTAACAAAGTATATACCAATAGTATCAAAATCATAAGACATAAGAACATAACATTTTAAAATCTTATAATTATTATGAAAGATAACGATATAATGGCATGGTAAAAATCAAAAAAGTGTATAAAATTCAGTAAATGTAATCCCAAAAGTACTAACATATGGTAGTAATGTTTTCGCATACTCATAATCATTGAAAATAATTTCATATTACTCAGGTATAATTTCCAAAACCATCATTGTGGACAATATCCATTTCTAAACTGCATTCACTCCTCATTCTAGTCATGTTATACTGAACCAATAAACTTTCCCATTCAATTGTTGTTTATATCATGATATATGATTCATTAACCAATGAGTTGGAAGTAGATATAGGTACCACCCATCTCATAATGAAAACATTCTTACTATATCTACAAAAACATAAATCATTCATCAGATCATAACCCAATGTATATAATAGTTTTCATAAAAATCATTACATTATAACATAACCAATGTAAAACAAATGGGTTTCATAAATATAATTAGATCATAAACATAGTAAAATCCCAGTAATAATGTAGATAGTATAATTTGAACATGACACTATTAAATAATTCCATCTTATATGTAAAAAAATTTGATAGATTACTTGAAATTAATTCCAATTAAAAATATCTTCTCTTCATTAGAATCATTTTCTTCTATAAAAATAATGTGGAATATTAAAAGAAGATAATTTATTTGAAAATATATTTTAAATATTGTAATGGAAGCATCATGAAAATGTAAAAATACATTCATGCTGTAGAAGATAAAAAAACATTCTTCTAAATCATTTATCGAAAATTCAAAAGGTACCCTTTATAAAATATGAAAAAATATTCCATACAAACCATTTAATAAAGATTCGTCAATGGGTAAATTTGATTCTAAATAATTATAGCAAGATATAGAGGATATTTTTGGAAAAAATGTTAATGAAACTTGTACATAGATGATAAATATACCACAATATATACATACCTATAAAAATATAGTATAATAATTAAATTGAAAAATGTTCTCTTACCTTAGGTATCATATCCTTTTAATTTTTCAAAACAACTATATATGGATTTAAATAATTTCATCGACTTATTATAGAATAATATTCATTTTTATGATATTATATGTGATCATATAATTATAAATACTTTAATAAAACTTTATTATTACTTGAAATACAGCTATTAATGGCTTCGTTTTCTTATGCATGTTTTGTCGAATACATTCACGTTATTATTCTAAGGCCATAGTTATATAATTAAAAAATGATATCAATAAAATATATAAAAAATTTATTAATTATATATATTTATATAATCATGCATTAATGGATGTCATGTAGAATGAATCACATCGCGCTGTGGAGATGGTAGGTCATACGTACTCACAAGCGACGATATCATTCCCATGTTTTTGAAATGGTATGGATGTGTATTGTATATATTTTGTTCCAAATTATATATCTTTTTATTATAATAACATATTATTATTATTTACATCATTATACCCAGTAATATATGGTGGGGGTGAAATAGACTACACCACGACAAGGAGATGGTAAGCCGTATATACACATGAGTTGTCATTTCATTTTTCGTAGGATGTAAAAATCATAGAATATTGTTTATGAATAATTATAATAAAATAATTATATATAATTGATTCATAATTTAAAACATTATAATGGATAAAAATTATTCATAGGAATTAGAAGTAGAAAGAAGTTTGAATGATTTGGTAGATGAGATTACCATTTTGTGGACGAGCTCCCACTAGATCACCACTGAAAAAACTAGGGTTGGCCTTTGGTGGAGCCTAGAACCTCATGAATGTGACCATGGAAGTTGATAAGTGAAATGGTAAGGTTTTTTTCGAGTATAAATGTTCAAAATGGAGTGATGAACTGAGGGAGGAAGTTCGATTTTATAATTGAGGGGATGGGGACTTATGGAATCCCCAAAAATATTAATTTATAATAAAATAAAACCACAAAAAAAACCTCCAAAATGATCTAATTTATAAAAAGACATGATTTAATTTTTTTATTTCATCAACCAATAAATTTTCTATAATTTTTTTATAAATTTAATCCCAATCTTTTTAATTAACACTTAGTTATTCTGTTTAATTTATAAATACTATAAAAAATACTTCAATTTTATAATAGTGAAATATTTACCTATGTGATGTAAATTTGACCATAAATAAATAATTTCAATCATTTTAGTCCAAATCCAAATTCTTATATATATTAGACTTTATTTTATGATATTTAAATAACTTAATATAACATTATTTTAATAAATAATCAATAGTGTCAATTTTTACACTATTCAATTAATTGATTTCTAAAAAATGTGATAATTACTTTACATAGAACCAAATATTTTATAATATTCTTAAGAGTTCTAATCCATTTAAAAATGTTTTTGGATAAATTATAGAATCAAAATTTAATTTATTTTAATATTTTCTATAATAATTAGTTGTTATATCCATGAATAATATAATTATTACATCAGTTTTGTGTAATTATTTAATATAAATATATATTTAATTGAAATTTAAAATAAAATAAAAAGATGTATATATATCAACCAGATTTCAAAAGAATATTTTTAGTTGAACTTATCATCTGTAAAATCCAACGTAATAAATTTTATATTAATTAAAACATGAATGAGAAAACATTAACATCACTTTAAATAAAATAAAATAATAATTATAATATTTTCCATATTGATTTTATTGGTAAATTACTCATCCTGTGAATTATTATGGTCAATAATTTTTAAATAAATAATGTCTCATAGAGTGTTCGGGTATTTTAATTATTATTATCATTTTAATAAAAAAATATTATTTATTTTTCATCAACTAAATAATTTATCCATCATCTATGTATTACCCATTAAAGTATTTATTTATTTAACAAAAATTAAAAATAAATTACCATGGTATGGAAAAATATTTTATTATTAAAAATTGTATTTATAATCAAATTTTTCTTCTACATAACAATATATTAAAAATTATATAGTCATTATAATTTATGTAAGACATTTTTAACTTTTCTTAAAATTAAATTAATTAAATTTCCTAATAAATCAATGTCGAATCCAAATTATACCATTTGAAACAAAGGATGATTTAATTAAAAAAAACTAATCCAATGATATTTGAAAAAATGTGAGGGGAAATTTAAAATATTTTTTACTCTTAGTTACCTGATTTACCCTTTTACTAAATTAATAAAAAAAATTCAAACGATACTATTCCAAATTCTATAAAAATATATTTACATAATTCAGACCTACTAATTACTAATATAGTATACATTTTTACAAATTCAAGACGTAAAATTTATATTCTTTTAATATATATTATTTTATTTTTCAGAATGAAAAATTGGTTCTAAAATTTAAAACATGGAAAAATATTTGATTTTTTTTATATCTAAATTCAATTTAAAATTTATACCATGGACATAAATTATATTAAATTATTAAAATATATTCTATGTATACATTAAAATCATTCAATAATATAATTTAAATGTATAAATTATTCAGTTGAAAATATTTCATTTCATTTAAAACATAGTATATTTTACAATTAATCAACACATGATTATTATAAAAAAAATGTCAAAAATATATCCAAAGTAAACTTTTATTTAAAAATTATAAATAAGTTGTTTAATTTGTCCAATAAAATTTTCAATGTGTCAAAATTTTAATATAAAAAGTGTTGTCTATTAAAAGGTGGTAAAATTACCCTTTTAAAAAAATATTTGTTTTTATGCATAAAATATGGATTATTAATACACTATGGCTAAAATAGATATTGGATGAATATGAAAAAAATTTAAAATATATAACATATATAAATCAATAATATTATTTTATAATTAGAGGCCACATAATTTTGAATATAAAAAAGAAAAAAAATCATTTATATATATTTGTAGAAAAATATTTCACCATAAATCGTTACGTGTTTGTTAAATTTACTACCACTCACATTAAATCTAGGTTATATTGGTTATTTTATACCAATGGACTCTCATGTATTTGTTAAAATCACCTTTTTTATAATGAAAGATATTGAAGAATAAAAATTATTTAAATAAAATAATTCATAAAAAACATCCTGGTGTAAAATCGAGGGAATACCGAACAAACATTGGGAAGATTTACTAATATGTTTAGAAAAACTCATTATCATTTTTCTCCAGTTTATAGAAATCCCTCCCTATATAATAGAGTTTATTTTTCAAAAATATTTATGGAAAAATATTTTTCTAAATTCTTCTCATCCCATTAAGTAAATGTATTTTTCGGACATTATGTTCTTGATTATCATTCACCACAAATCAGATTCCCCATCCCTGTGTTAAAAGTACCCCACAAAATTATATTATATTGGGATTTGGAGGAAATAGAATATAATATCAATAGATTGAATAACTGTTTTTTAAATTAATGCATCATAAGATCTAGAAAATATTGGAGTTCATTGTATTATAAAATACCAAACCTCAACATTCTATTTCATGGGATAAGGAGGGTGTTCCACATGTTTCAGGTTACAATTTATAACATGAGTCATTAAAGACATTTATTACATGAAATTACTAGTTCGTGATTCTATAATGTTATATATGTCATTTGGAAAATTGGAAAACTACGATTATGTAAAACATTGGCACAATTTCTCATATTTATTTCCTTTAAATACAAAACTAGATAAGAATATCGTAAAAATAAAAAAGGAAAATTTATGAAATTAGTAAAATTAACATATAATTGATAACAGTGTACTAATTTATAATTATCTAGGTTTCAATATATTTTATAAATGGTAATTTTCTTGGTATGTTTTCAAACCAAAAAAAATTATTCAAGTCCTATATAATGGTTTTTAAGGTGTTTGAGAATGATTCAAAGAATATCCCTCATGATTATCAAAAAAAAGCATACTAATGTGCCTAATTTTCATTCACTATACAATGATGAACTTAATATATAATTGTCAAAATACATTTTTCTTACCCATAGGTTCAATTGTGTGTGATCCATATCCACAAAATTTATCAAGACCTTGGAATCAAATATCTCTACAATTAATATAAATTCAAATATGTATGATCTCGATTTTTGGAAAGGTATGTTTTCGTTATGTTTTGGTTGAATCCCATGTCTCGGGCTTCAAGGGATGTTTCCGGAAAGTTTTTAAGGCCTTGGGGGTGTTCCTTGGGCTCAGGGCATGGAAGAAAGGAAATCTGGGCAAGACAAGCCAGGGCACACGGCGTGCGCACAACCAGGTAAACTATGCGGCCTACCCAGTCTAAACAGTGTGACCCTTCCTCCTTCGGACAGAATCATGTGCACGGTTTGCGCATGGTTTTCCAAACCGTGCAGCTAAATCGTGTGACCTATCCTCATCTAGATAGTGGAAAGCGCACGGTTTTCTCACTGTTTTCCAAACCATGAGGACAAACCTTGCTGCCACTTGAAGTTGGGAAAAATTAAAAGTTTTCCACTTTGGGCATTAAAACCACAATCAGGATTTACTCTCATTTCCTCCCTCCCCACCCTTGGAACGAACCAAATCACCCAAAGGCTCCAAGAGACCGATCTCTTTCAATTCTAAGGATTTTTTTGGTGTTTTTGGTTGCAGATCGAATATCCGGGTAAGGCTAATCCCATCTTTGCTTCTCTTTTTGGTTTAGGGTTTGTATCTTCTCTCACTCTCATTCTGAACCACTAAAACCCTAACTTCTAGGTTAGTTTTAGGTTGAAGCTCTAATGGGTGGTTGGATCGAGGTCTAAGGACTCAATTGAGAGTGTGTTCAACCATGGTATCGTGGTAGGTGGTCTACAAGTGATATCCCATAGTTATTTGGGTATTTTTTCATGATTAGTTGTGTTCTTGATTTCCTTTGGTTGTGTCTTGGATAAACATGGCATGTTGGTTAATAATGGTGTTTAAAATGGAAAATGGAAACCCTCACAATTCACGTGGGATGTGTTGAGATAGACTTGACATAATAGGGGACATCCATGGGAAGTTCCCTCTTTTCTCGGATTTAGGGATTGATATTAAATAAGAGACCTTGTTGTGATGAATTGTAGATCCCTTGATAAATATGTTGGAATGATTGGTTGAACTTGGATTATAATTTAGGTGATTCACCTAGACATGGAAATAACCAAAGGGTTAAAGTGGAATGGGTTAAATGGTGTATTCATGGGAATGAAGAACGGGTTAAATGGGTTAATGTGAAAACTGATTAAAGACCAAAATGTGATAGATTATGGGTTTAATGTTGAATGCTTAGTGAGATAGGCATAACACATGGGAATTGGGTTAATGGTTAAACGATGTGAAATGGTAATGTGTCAATGGGTTAAGGAATGATGTGGTTTCCCATGTGGGTTGTGGTGAATAGTGTTTCTGAAGGGAAATGGTTTGGATTGTTGATGGTTACTTATATATAAGCATGTGCACATGGATTCGTAGAGTGTGTTATGACTTGAGGATATACACCCATGGGTCGAGGGAAGACTGAGGTTCTAAACTCCACCCTAAATGCATGGGTTAAGAAAGGGGACTGAGGGTCTATTATCCTAACAGTTGCATCCACCCAGACAAATTCTTCGAGGTGAGGTTATGGTTGCTATGAGGGGTTAGTCCTAGTGAGATAGGATAACGATGTGTTTACCCTCTTGAATGTGATTGTATCCCTTAGACTCATGTAACATAATGTGTGTGATTAACCCATGAAAATGTGATGAAATGGTAAATGGGGATAATGGGTGTGTAATATATGGTAATGGAAGTGGAGATTTCATGGATCTTAACTGGTTAATAGTACATTAATTAATTTCTTAGAAATTATTATTCATATTCCATTTCATGCACTATCTGTTTATACTTGATGTTTTGTAGACACCATTGGTGGTCGCCTTCTGAGTTGTACTCACACCCTGCTCGGGCCGCCATTTTGTACCCAAGCAGACTTTATGTTTGCAGGTTAGGAGAAGGGAAAGGGTCCTTGCTATATAGTTGAGTGGACATGGGTAGCACTGGGAGGAGGATCCGGACATAGAGTCGGGACCATTACAGGAATTTTGGCCGTTGTATTTATTTTGGGGTTTTGTCCACTTTTGCACTTGTAGTATGACATGACATATTTTATTATTTGAAATGGCTGTTATACATGTTACTTGTTTGTTTATTATTGTTTCCTTTATTGGTTTATTTATGATGTGTCTTACTCTGATAAACTAGGTTATAGTCTCCTCACTTGACAACATAGACCCCCGCTGTAAGTCGGTAGCCTTTGGGGTATGGGGAGGCACGCTTAAGGTCATGTAACCACCCAGCTCGGTGCACATGTTTAGTGGCTTCTAGGTAGGGGACGTTACAAAGTGGTATCAGAGAGGTATTTTCTTCTCGTTCTTTGAGGTCTTGTTATTGTGGATTGGTATCCAAGGGTTAATATTTGTTGGGCCTTAGTAATGAGCTCGTTCATGGGAGTAACTAACCCATGTACGAGGGAAAACCCAAGTCACCCTGGGTAGGAAATGTTGTTCTTGGTGGTGTGTTGTTATAGTTGATGATATTTCACCAGTGGGTGATGCACATGTGGTTTGATGTGACCATTTTATGATATTTGGTTCATGGCCTTAACGACATGAGGATTGTCATTCATGCATTATTATCGGAACCTAGGGAGATGGGTGACATGAATTGTATTAGACACACGCACGGGGTGGGTGTGTGAGGCAGGAATGTAGGGTGAATCATGCATTTCATGAAACCAAAAAATAATGAGAAGAATAAAATAAAAAAAGTGGTTAAATGATATTTAATGAAATAATAGGGTTTGAAAAAAATTGTAAAATTTTGTTCGGTTAGTTTATGAAAGTGGGTTGTGGAAGGTAGTAAAGATATTTTGATAAAGTCATGAAATTTATGTGGTATGTGTGCTAAATCTCATGCTTGGAATTGTAGATAAATGCCACCACGACGTCGGTTGCCAGTTGGGAAATGAGAGGGTGTTGTAGAGAAAACTCCTCTAGTAGAGGAGAAAGAAAATGTGGCGATCAATGAAGGTAGAGAAGACCAGTTCCAAGAGAACTTGGATTGTCTTATGACGATGGTGGATTGGGACCTAGGATGGGTTTCACCGAGTATGTTTGAGCTGACCAGGGAGTTCCAGCTATATCACCCTCCGACATTCATTAGAGAGGGTAGTCTAGAGGTAGCAGAGCTCTAGTTACAGTCTATCCACATGATACTGGATCATCTAAAGACCCCTGTTGAAAAGAGGGTGAAGCTAGCCACTAATATGTTGTGACGCCAGGCGAGGAATTGGTGGGACATTCGGAGTCAAATTGAGAAGGCTGAGGGAATGTCATGGACGGTCTTTCAGGAAATGTTTCTAGAGCATTTCTACCCAGAGACCATGAGACAGGAGTGGGCTAAAAAGTTTATGAGCCTTACCTAGGGATCACTATCAGTGATGTACTATGTTAGTCACTTCACTAATTTGAGATGCTTTGTACCAGTGTTATTAGGGGATGATGCAGTAGTAGCAAGACATTTCCATGATGGGATGAGACATGAGATCAGGTTTCAAGTAAACATCTTCCACTTGAAAAGGCTCACAGAGGTAGTAGATCAAGCACTGATCTCAGAAGGAATATAGAAAGGAGCTTCGTGTAGTGGGCTTGTGGTGTCAGTGGGAAATATGAGCGGTGCAGCTACTGAAGGATGAAATAGACGCCATGAAAGCTCACAACATGTTGGATGTGTGAAAAGTGGATGGAAGGGAGGGTTATCCTCTCAAAGTGGAAATCAGTTGTTCTGCTATCAGTGTTCTAGGTCGGGGCATATGCGTGGTTAGGGTCCTCGACTTCTAGTTGAGTTCTGTTCATGCGGCCAGATGAGACATGTGCAGAGGTTATGTAGGGTGCCTCCGTGTGTGGGTGAGTATAATGTTGGATGGAAGGTACAGAATATGGGAAGGGGAACAGTTGCCCTATATTAGGAAGGCAGTTGGAGATCCATGGGCTGTACTGGTAGGGATGGTGGATGTGGAACTCCAGAGAATGATCTCTCACGCCAGTAGGGCATTGCAGCACAAGGCGTTCAAGATGGAGCCCAAGGTAAAGGGCCAAGTCAGCTTCAGGGAGTTTAGTTTTCACCAGGTGATGGCGAGGCTGGACCATCGACTGTTTGAGGTACAGAACTTGTAGTTTCAACATTTTGTAGTGTTTTTATTTACATAGGTGCCACAACTATTTTATCTCTACTCAACTTGTGGAAGTTCTAGGGTTACTTGTGGAGGGGGTGTGTGGGGTGATTTCAATTGACACTCCGTTGGGGGCGTAGATTGAGGATATCAAGAAGTGCAAGGGATGTACCATGGAAGTTGGTGGGTATCATTTATTGTGGGACTTGTTCATTATCAAGGTTTCAGGGTTTGACCAAATCCTGGGAATGTATGGGTTGGTGTTGTATCAGGTGCACATAGACTCTTACCATCGTAGAGTATCATTGTGGTCGCTTGAGGGTGATGCTTATGTCCACCGTGGCGAATATGATGTTTGAGCAGGGTGTGAGGGTCCGTTTTGTCAACAGTTGAGTGGACTCATGGCTCGAGTAGCATGTCTCGTGCTTGATGAAAATACAAGAGGGGAGAAGTATATTTTCCCTCTTGTGGTGGATCGGTTTCCAGATGGGATTCTTGATGATTTCTCAGGGTTACCCCCTAAAAAGGGATGTTGTGTTCACAATCGAGTTGCAGATAGGAGTGGAGCCAGTTTCTATTCTTCCATACCGAATGGACTGGCAGAACTCTAGGACCTGAAGGTTCAACTTGAGGTGTTGGAGTGTAATGGGTTTATCCATCCTAGGACGACTCCATGGGGATCTCCTGTTTTTTTTTTTTGAAAAGAAGGCTGATTTGTCGTTAAGGGTGTGTGTTGAATATCGAAAGTTGAATCAGATGATGGTGAAAAATCGGTACCCTCTTCATAGAATTGATGACCTATTTAATTAGTTGAGCGGTGCATCAGGGTTTTATAAGATTGACCTGAGGTCAGGTTATCACCAGTTGAGGATGAGGTCTTCCAACATACCGTAGACAGCTTTCCAGAGTCTGTACGGGTTGTTTTAGATTATGGTAATACCTTTTGGCTTGACCAAAGCACCAGCAGTGTTTACATCTTTGATAAAATGGATCTGTCATCCCTATCTAGATCGGTTTTTTGTTGTCTTTTTTGACGATATCATAGTGTACTTGAAAAATCGTGACGATCATGCCCAACATCTTGAAATCGTCTTGGGTACACTAAGAGAGTACCAATATATGCCAAGATATCCAAGTGTCAATTCTGGATATGTGAGGTAATTTTCTAGGTCACATCATATCAAAGGCAGGTGTGTTAGTGGATCCAGAGTAAATTCATGCAGTTGTATCATGGGAATATCCCAAAAGTGTTTCTGATGTTTGGAGTTTTTTGGGTTTGGCCGGGTATTACTGAAGGTTCATTCAGTATTTCACTCGCCTATCAGCACCACTTTCAGGATTAACCAAGAAGTTAATCAAGTTTGAATGGTCTAAGGATTGTGAGAATTTCTTCCAAGATTTGAAGAAGTGGCAGACGACCACACATTTTTTGATCTTACCTGAGCCGGGTAGGATTTACATCGTGTTTTGTGATGCATTCAGAATCAGACTTGGGGTTGTTTTAATGCAAGATGAGTTGGTGGTGGCTTATGGGTCATGGCAATTGAGATCCCCTGAGCGAAATGATCCCACTCATGACCTTGAGTTGGCTGCAGTAGTGTACGCCTTGAAGTGATGGAGGCACTATCTATTGGGAGAAAGGTTTACCATGTTTACTGACCACAAGAGTTTAAAGTAAATATTCTCACAGAGGGATATAGATCTTCGGAAGTGAAGATGGGTTTAATATCTCTAGTATTTTGACTTTGAGTTGGTGTATAAAGGGAAATAGTTTTAATGATTCTCTGAGCAGGAAGGTTTAGAATCAGGTGGTTCAAGAGTCCAGCACTGAGTGGAAGGTGATGGATTTGTTTCAAGAAATTCACCTGGTGGTGGAGGAGACAGGTCAGGTCACTCATTCTTCCTTAGCGATGGAGTCGACACTTTTAAGTTGAGTTAAGGAAGGCCAAATTGAGGATCCTGATTGATTGATAATGAAGGAAAAGATTAATTTTGGGGAGCTACCTTCTAGATAGGATGTCGATTTGGATGGTGTTGTTCATGTTCGTGATCGTGTGGTTGTGCCAAAGTGTGGGCAGGAGGATTTTATGCATGTGTTCCATGCATCAAAGTGGGCAGTGCATCCTGGTTTGACCAAGATGTTCTGTGTTCTCCGAAGGCAGTTTTGGTGGCCTGGAATGATAAAGGATGTTGCAGGCTTTGTGGCACGATTTCTTACATGTCAGTAGGTGAAGTCCGAGCATCAAGGCCTAGGAGGTTTGTTACATCCATTGGAAATTCCTTAATGGAAGTTGGATGGTGTAACAATGGATTTTTTCATGGGTCATCCAAGGACACCACAGTAGAATGATGCAATATGGGTGGTTATGGACCAGTTTAAGAAAGTGAATCATTTAATACAGATTAAGGAGACCCATACAGCCGACCATTTGGGTGAGATGTATGTTCGAGAAATAGTGTGGTTGCATGGTAAGCCGCGAACCATAGTATTGGACTGAGATCCTCATTTCACATCGTGTTTCTGGAAATGGTTATAGAAGGTGCTTTGTACGAAGGTGTTTTTGAGTACGACATTCCACCCCCAGACGGACGGGCAGTCGGAGTGTACGATCAATGTGTTGGAAGACATGTTAAGAGCCTGTGTCTTGGACATTGGTGGTTCATGGGAGTGACACCTATCATTGGTTTAGTTTTCCTACATCAATATATTTAGGCTACGATTTAGATATCACCATTTGAGGCACTTTACGGGAGGCCATGTAGATCTCTGCTGTGTTGGCTAGAGGCTGGTGAAACCAAGTTGTTGGGACCAAGTCTCATGTATGAGACGTCAGAGAGAGTTATGTTGATCAGGAAGTGAATGGATACGGCCCAGAGTAGGCAGAAGTCGTATGCAGAGCGGAGTTGTATAAATCTTGATTTTGGGGTGGGTGATAATGTGTTCCTTTGGTTGTCTCCATGGTTTGGTCACTGTTGGATATGAAAGCAGGGTATTTTGGCACCCATTTATGTGGGACCTTTTTAGATTTTGGAGAGGATCAGACCCGTGGCTTACCGATTGGCTCTTCCATAATGGTATGGTCGGATGCATATTGTGTTTCATGTGTCACAACTTTGACGATATCACCATGGCCCATCTCACGTGGTTGATGTTGAGGATGTGGAGCATGAGGCTGATGCGCCCTTTTAGGAGAATCCAGTTAGTGTGGTGGATCATATTGAAAAGGACTTTCGAGGGAAGGTTGTGCCATTAGTGAGAGTACTATGGTAACATGGTATTGTTCAGGAAGAAACATGGGACCACGAATCAGATATGCAGGCTCAGTGGCCCAAACTCTTCCCTTCAGTGGATCAAAGAGGCTTGGGAACTCGGCTTGAGGATGAGCCATTATATGGTGGGGAGATTGTAAGATCCCGGTTTTTGGAAAGTTATGTTTTTGTTATGTTTTGGTTGTGTCCCTTGTTTCTGGCTTCATGGGATGTTTCCCGAAAGTGTGAGACGCCTTAGGGCTGTTCCGGGGGCTTGGGGAATAGAAGAAAGGAAATCTGGGCAAGACAGGATAGGGCCCATGGCCTACGCACAACCAGGGAAACCGTGCGGCCTGCCCAGGCTAAACTGTGGGACCCTTCCTCCTCCTGACCGATGCATGCATACAGTTTGCGAATGGTTTTCCAAACCGTGCAGCTAAATCGTGTGACCCCTCCTCATCCAGATAGTGGCAAGCACACGTTTTGCGCACGTTTTTCCAAACCGTGCGGCCACTTAAAGTTGGGAAATATTACAAGTTTTCCACTCTGGGCATTAAAACTCCATTCTTTACTTCCTCTCATTTCCTACCTCTCCACCCTATGCATGAACCAAATCTCCAAAAGGCTCCAAAATACAGATCTCCTTCAATTCAATGGCGTTTTTGGTTCCTTTGGTTGTAGATTAAAGCTCTGGGTAAGGCTAATCCCATCATTTGTTCACTATTTGTTTTAGGGTTTGTATATTCTCTCCCTCTCCTTTTGAAGCCCTAAAACACTATCTTTTGTGTGAGTTTTAGGTCGAAGCTATAAAGGTAGGTTGTATTGAGGTATAAGGACTCGATTGAGAGTGTGTTAAACTATGGTTTCGAGGTAGGTGGTCTGCAAGTGATATCCCACAGTTATTAGGGTATTTGTGAATATTTATTTGTGTTCTTTCTTTCCTTTCGTTGTGTTTTGGATAACCTTGGCATGTTTGGTATTAATGGTGTTTAAAATGGAAAATGAGAACCATCACGATTCTTGTGGGATGTGTTGGGATAGACTTGACCTAATTGGGACCATCCATGGGATGTGCTGACATTTCTCGGATTTAGGGATTGATATTAAACAAGTAACCTTATTGGGATGAATTGTAGAGCCCTTGATAAATATTTTGGAATGATTGGTTGAACTTGGAATAGATGTTAGGTGATGCACCTAGACATGGAAATAACCTAAGGGTTTAAGTAAAATGGGTTAAATGGTTGATTCATGGGAATGATGAAAGAGTTAAATGGGTTAATGTGAAAACTGATTAAAGACCATAATGGGATAGATTATGTGGTTAATGTTGAATGCATAGCAAGATAAGAATTACACATGGGAATTGGGTGAATGGTTAATTGATGTGAAATGGAAATGTGTTGATGGGTTAAGGCATGATGTGGTTTCCCATGTGGGTTGTGGTGAATAGTATTTCCAAAGGGAAATGGTTTGGAAGGATGATGGTTAATTATATATAAGCATGTTCACATGGCTTCGTAGAGTGGGGTATTAATTGAGGATCTACACCCACGGGTTGAGTGAAGAATAAGGTTCTAAACTCCCCCCTAAATGCATGGGTTAGGAAAGGGGACTGAGGGTCTATTCTCCTAACTGTTGCATCAACTCGGACTGAGGATTTGAGGTAAGGTTTGGTTTCTTTGAGGGGTTAGTCCTAGTGAGATAAGATAATGATGTGTCTACCCTCTAGAATGTCATTGTTGGCCTTATACCCATGTAACATAATGTATGTTATTAACCCATGGAAATGTGATGAAATGGTAAATGGTGATATTGGGTGTGTAATGAATGGTAATGGATGTGGAAATGGCTTGCCTTTAATTGGTTAATGGTATCTTAAATAATAACATGGAAATTATCATTAATATTCATTTTCATGAACCATTTGTTTATACTAGATGTTTTGTAGACACAGTTGGTTTTGGCCTACTAAGATGTACTCACACCATGCACGGGCCACTGTTGGGTACCCGAGCAGACTTCATGTTTGTAGGTTAGGAGAATGGAAAGGGTCCTTGATTGATATTTGAGTGGACACGGGTAGCACAGGGTGGAGGATCCGGACTTGGAGTAGGGACCATATTGGGGATTTTGGCCATTGTCTTTATTTTGGGGTTTTTCCCACTTTTTCACTTTTAGTATGACATGACAAATTTGATTGTTGAAAATGGTTCTTATGCATGTTCCTTGTTTATTGATTATTGTTTATGCTATTGGTTTATTTCTATTGTAGATTACTCTAATAAAAGGGGGTATAGTCTCTCCACATGACCACATAGACACCCACTACTAATCAGTAGGCTTTGGCATACGGGGAGGTGCTCTTAAGGTCATGTAACCACCCGGCTCGCAGCACCAGTTTAGTAGCTTCAAGGTCAGGGATGATACAAAATATATTTTTCAAACTATTAGAATTATTCATTGGGTTATCAATATATTATTCAACTCACAATCCCAATAGAAAACTAAACCATCCTATGATACCAAATTTATAATCTAAAAACATTTTAAACATATTTTTTTTACATAATTATTATTATTATTCAAGACAATGATAGAAAGGGAATGTGTATTTGGAATACAAGAAACATAAAACATAAAAATTAAAAAATATTTAAATATCCAAAATAGAATTATAATTCAATTTGAGATCCTAAAACTATATATGATAACTGGGGGAATACATAGATAAAAGGGTTGATCTAAAATTCCATATTTGGTAATAAATATGATAAAGAAGAATAATGTTTGAGTTCAATGTATATAATGATATTATAAAAGAGTATGCTCATGAGTACTAAAAATGGAGAATAATATAATTAACAAGGTATCATATAATTCAAGAAATGTTTGAAATTTGATAGTAATAAAAAACATGACGTAAGAATAAGTAAGGAAAAATTACCCAAAAAAATATCACATGGTGGATAGAGCCATGTAAAAGATAAGGTTTATTCCCCAATACCATATATAATGTATCATGTGCAAAAAAATAAGCCAATTAATATCAGTGAAATTTAGAGATATTTAGGAGTACTCAAAACAACATGTTCATGAATTTGTCTGAAATTAGAGGTAATCTATCATAACACATAATCTTAAGAAATACCAATGGAATGAAATGGGTTTCATAATCCTGCCTCATATCATAAGAAAAGAGAATATTGAAATTATTACAATGTGATTGTGGAATTATATATTATTGAAATTTATATCTGAGTACATAATCATTGGTATCAAAATAATTTTATCATCGTTGAATAAAATATTTTAATGAGCATTTCATAAAAGGACTAAGGGATGGAAATTTTCCCCATAACTGGGTTGTATTTTGAGGAAGGAATTTTAAATATGAACATAGGGAGTGTATTACCCCATAAATAGAAGGTAAAATAATTTATAAAGATATATTGGAGATATATATACATAATTTTAATGGAAATTAATAACATCAACCTAACAACACTACTTTTAGTAAAAAAAATAAACATGATTAATTACATAAACATCACTTGAAAAAACATATATGATCAAGATGTATACTGTATTTGGGGCTTAGGATCATTACATAACAACTTAAAACATGAAATAAAACATCATTATTGAAAACTACAATTACATGACAACTACATTCCCTCGTACTTACCATTGCATGGGATAACCTGGGGACATGCATAAGAAAAGGGCGAGCTATAAAGCCCTATAAGGGAATAATCATGGAATAACATAAGGAACAAAAATCATGTTAAAAAATAGGAATATCAATAGGTAACAATAGAAACATCAACATAAAGTCATGATAAAGCATGATAAACATAACATGGAAATGTGGCAACAACAATTAACAAGGAATTAGCATGAGCCAAGGCTCATTGCACATGGAACATGTGTAAACCCTCATTGCACATGAAGCATGAGTAAACCCTTGTTTCACATGAATTATCATGATTAAACACCCATTTTATATGATGTATCATGATACTGTACTTTACCCAATGCATTGGAGCACTATTTGGGCACACCCTTCTTAAACATTTCATTTCATCCATAAGTGTGCCACATGGATCAAAAAAGATTGAACCATTCAACATAAAAATTTATTCCACGATAAAATAATGTGGAATAAATACATGAAACTATTTAAAAATAATTAAATATGCATAATGATTAATACTCTTGATATAGAAATGGGTAAGGTATTCACTATATAATGACTTTGGCTTGGAAAAACGTAGAGCAATTTCGACAGCATAACGACGTCACATAAGAACTCATAAAAATGGTTGATGAGAGAGAAAGGGTTGTCTCTTCATATTTAAATGAAATGGAATTTATGGGGTGATATAGATAAATGTCCCAACAAATGTAATAAAATTTAGATTCATGATACAAAAGAATTGTCTGAATGTAAATGAGGAGAGAGAAATTTCTTTAAAAAATTTTCCATAGTAACTTCTGTACGTGGGAGGAATTTAATGAGAGAGAAAGAGGTATCCCATCATTAAAACATAAATATGGATTCATGGGGGATGTGGAAAACCATAATAAACATTTATAATTAAAATTAAAAGGGAATAAAAATTTAAATAATATTGTACAAAAATGACAAATGAAGAAAACCCTTACATGGAAGTGTGCTACCAAAGGCTTAAGAGAGGCTTCAGAAAGGATTCTGGGGAGCTTGGGGCACCTTGGGAGGATTCTATAGAGAGGATCACAGAGGTCGTATTAACTAAAAAAGGCCTTGAGTTAGTAGTAAGTGGGAGCCAGTGTGGGTTTATATAGGAAAGGAGAGGGAATTGTTTATTATTAAGGTTTGGGACACCTCACAATAAACTAATCAAATCCACAAACCAGCCCATAGTTTTTCCCATGGTTATTTTCAAGGGGGATTGGAAATAAAATTATATGGCCAAATTATGAACATTTTATAATAAAGGGGTTGCTTATGAGGAGGTTAGTCAAACTCCCAAGGAAAATAATGTAAAAACACACAATGTTTATAAGTATTGAAGAGTCCACTAAGGCTTTGTAAAATAAATAAAACAAACCCAAAATCACATTATTTTAATGTTAAAACAAATATTGGACAATCATAATGTTTACTATATTTTATTAAATCAATATCGGGTCATTATGAACACATAATATATTTAAACGGTTTTTAATGATTACCCAAAAAATTGAGTGTCTCAGAAAATTATGAAAAATACACCATTGGATAATTTTGACATCTTAATTCCAGAAATAATATTCATTTTATCTAAATAATTTTCTAAATATGTTAATTTTCACTTTCAAAATTAAAACTGACCTTTGTCGAAAATTCATGGGTTTTGACAAAAATGGCTTTGAAACCATAATAAAAATTACAATTGTATTCATAAAATTATATATTAATATATATTTAATAAAAAATTACAAAATAATAATAATTTTTTATTATAATATTCTAAAATAAAAAAATCCATCAATTCATCAAAATAGATTTATTATTAGATCATTAATGAAAAATACTATTTTTCCGTTAAAAACTATTTACATGGAAACAATAATAAAATTAATTAATGTTCATTATTATATACAAAAATCATGTATATAACCATATTTCTAAATTCATGTTACATAACCCCTTATAACACCCACATAAGACTGAAGAGTAAAGTGTTTTATGGTGACAGACTCTTAGGGTGGCTCAGATAACCTTGATCTGGTGGTAATCTCTATCAACATCGACTTCTCTCATAGGCAGTCCCGCTCTAGCATAACATATTCAGGATAGGCATGGGCTTGGTCAAGATCAAATCCCAAAGACACTACCTCTTTTCTGAGAATAAAAAATTGGGCTTCCTATGAGGAACATCTACTGGATGAGGCCAATGCTTCATTTATCTGAGTAAATTGGATTTTTTAAAGACCTATATTTATACTAATCATGTGATCACTGTCCAAAATCTATTTTAGCAATGGTCACAATTCGTAACAGTGTTTAAAAAAACATTAAACCAAATAAGTTGACATTTTATATAAATATTTTAAATAAAGAGACATTTAATTAGATCAAGAGGGACATCCATTAATGAAAGTTTGGGTCGTTACAATCTTCACCCTTAAGAAATTTCTCCCTCAAAATTTCCTTTTCACACACTAAAATAGAAGTGGGTAAATATACTTCATCATTTCCTCTAATTCCCATATCACATATTCAAAATTTTGGTTTCACCACAACTCCTTGATGAGGGGCATTGTATTATTTTGTTGAACTTTTTCTCTACGATCTAAGATCTTCACTGGTTTCTCCACATAAGGAAGATCATCCTCTAATTGTACCACCTCTGAATAGAGTACATGTGAATGGTATGGTATGTACTTTTTTAAGAGGGATTCATGAAAGACATCATGTACTTTGTCTATGTTAGGTGGATGTTCTTGTCGATAGGCCATAGCCACGACACGATCATGAATCACGAAGGGGATGATGTAACTTGGACTTAACATCCCTTATTTTCCAAACCACATGACCTTCTCCAATAGAGATATGCATAGAAATGAAATTTCTCCAACATTAAACTCAAGGTCTCATTAATGGTTATCTACATAAATCATCTGTTGACTATAGGATTCCTTGATATGCTGCTGAATTGTTTTCATTGTCTCCACCATTTCTGGTCCAAGTAGCTTACACTCACCAACCTCATCCCAACACACCATCGTTCTACAACTTTTCCCATAAATGGCTTCATATGGTGTCATTTTGATTCTCTAGTGGAAATTGTTATTATAAGAGAACTCAACTGGAGTTAGATGTTGATCCCATCATCTATTAGAGTCCATTCATAATTCTCTCAACATGTCCTCACGTGTTTGGACAGTCTGCTCGAATTGGGCATCAGTTTGAGGTTAATATTCCATACCAATGTTCATTTCAGTATTCTGTGTATGTTGAAGACTCTTCCAAAAGTTATAGGTGAATCTTGGATCTCGATCGGACACAATAGATAGTGGTACTCCCTAAGGCCTTACCAATTCCGTGATATATATTTGTGCAAGTTGATTCAATGAGAAATACTCCTGAATAGAAATTAAGTGTGAAACCATTGTAAGATGATCCACAATAGCTCTGATTGCATTGTTGCTTTTGGATGTCTTTGGAAGTCTGGTGACAATGTCCAGGGTGATGTTCTCCCATATCTATTCTTATATGGGCAATGTTTGCATCATCCCCTTATACATATTCCTCGCTACCTTCACATGCTGACAAATCATGCAAATTGATGTATATTTGTAGATCTCCTTCTTCATATTAACCCACCAATAATGCTCTCGGAGATCTCGATACATCATTGTGTTAACATGGTGAATAGAGAAATTTGAACTATGTGCATAATCCAAAAGATCCTTTATCAACTCTGGACTTTATGGAACAAATATTATTTTCCCAAATTTCAAATTTACTTCTTTAATAACATTTAACTCCAAGGATTTCCCTTTTCTAATAGCTTCTACTCTCTTCTGAATTCCCACATCATCATTTTGAGCATCCATTAACCATTCTAAAATAGATGGTTGAAAAATAATTTGTGAAAGGATTGAAGATGTTCCCTTATTTATGATTCCCATGTCCATCTTCATCAAATCTAAGACGATTGGGTCCTTATCAATTCTATGTAATGATAGAATTGTGGGGTACTTTCTACTTAGAGAAATTTCCCCCACATTCACTTTTTCAGGGTGGTAATGGATTGAGTTGTCATAGTCATCGATCACCTCTAACCATCTTTAATGGCACAAGTTTAACTCTTTCTGTGTGAATATATACTTGAGGCTTTTATGGTCTGTATATATTTCATACATCTCCCCAAATAGATAATGTCACCAAATTTTTAAAGAAATGATCACCACAGTGAACTCCAAATCTTGTGTTGGATAATTCTGCTCATGAACATTTCAATTTCCTTGAAGCATAGGCAATGACTTTTTCATTTTGCATCATCAAACCACCCAGGACCTTCTTTGAAACATCACTAAATACCCCAAAATGTTCTTAACCTATGGGTAAAGTGAGAACGAGTGCATTAATAAGCCTCCTTTTTAACTCCTTGAATATTTCTTTTAATTCATCAGTGTAGTAAAACTTTAGTCCCTTCTAAGTTACAGTGGAAAGAGGGTTGGACAAGCATATGAAATTTCTCACAAATCATCAATAATATCCATCTAACTCCAATAATCTACTGATATTTGTTACATATGTTGGCCTCAACCATCCATCAATTTCATTTTTTTGGATGGATCCAAATATATCCCATTTCTTGTGATGATTTGGCCCAAGAATGTGTTCTCCTTCAAGTAGAACTCACACTTGTTGTAACCTGCATAGAGATTCTCCTTCCAAAAGGTCTCTAGTATAGTTCTAAGATGCACATCAAGATCCTCCTTGGTTTTATAGTATATCAGAATATCATCTATAAACACTATAATAATTTTGTCGAGGAAATCCCTAAAGACTCAATTAATCAAATACATGAATATTTCTGGAGCATTAGTGTGTCCGAATAGAATTACAATGAATTCATAGTGCCCGTATCTTTTATGAAAAGCAGTCTTTCAGATATCTTCCTTCATCACCCTTACATGATAATATCCTGACCTCAAATCCACCATGGAGATATATTGTGTTCCATGGAGCTAATAAAACAAGTAATCAATTCATGGGACGAGATACTTGTTCTTTATCGTGATTTTGTTAAGGTCACGATAATCGATGCAAAGGTGCATTGACCATTCCATATTCTTGACGAATCGGACTGGTGCACCCCATGGTGAAGCACTTGTGCATATAAACCCTTTATCAAGATTCTCATGTAGTTTTTTCTTCAGCTCATAAACCTCCACAATAGCCATTCTCTACAGAGTCATGGATATTGGTAACAGCCCAAGTATAAGATCAATTGAGAATTCAACGTCCCTTCTATTAGGAAGACCAGGAAATTCCTCGAGAAACACATCAGCAAATTCCTTCACAATAGGCTTGTCTTCATGGATGGTTTCCTCCATAGACTCAAAAATCTGAGCCAGATAAGCATGTTCATAGGGTAGTAATATCCACGCTTGATATGATGGAGCTAAATAGGATTCTTCATCTTCCTTTCACTTATATAGAATAGAGTGGATATTTTCTATATAGAGAGTGATTTCCCTCTCAGAGAAATTTATGTTGGATCTATATATGGAAATCCAATCCATGCCAAGAATTTTATCAAATTCCCCGAGAGGGAGTATGAATAGGTTATCTGGGAAATTCAATCCATAGATTTTGAAAGGGGATGAGTTATATTCATGGGATGCAATGATTTCCCCATTTTTCATACTCACTGACATCTTTACTTCCATGATTTGTGGTGGTGATGGGAGTGTTATACTAAAATTTTTAGATATAAATGAATGCATAAAACATGATTCAAAAATTATGTTAAATATTCTTGAATGAATAACCAGTGTAACTATCACCACATCATTTTAGATGTTCACTTCGTTAGTAGTGAGGGAAAAATCTCACCCCTCACGCCTTGGAGGATTTTGGTTGCCTCCGAAAACCCATAGCATTAGGCACTAATCAGTATGATGCCATAGTTCATTAATGTTGTAGCAATGAACCATGAATTGAGGTTCAAACATATTGTTCCTATTCTATATCTGAGTTTAGGGTCTTTCATGCCAATAGTTATTTGCTAGGTGCCCTTCTCTTCCACTCCTAAAGCATTTCCTTCCCCCTTCAGGCAATTTTCGGGGTACTTCTTTCCGCACCTTTGGTTTGTGGGGTGCTGGATCTTCTTAGCACCATTGGATTTATCCATTAGATCACCAAAATTGAATTCTACCTTAAACTTATTATCCCTATGACACCCATGAGATTCTCCAATCTCTATTTTTACATTGAGGGAACATTAGACAATTTAATCATAGTAGTCAAAGTCACAAATTCCCATCACTTTCTGCTGGTTAGGATTCAGCCCACCAAAGAAACAGAAAACCACACATTCGGTGGTAATGAAAAAGCCTAAGGTGTATAATTCAAGCCTTAAGATGTTTTCCTCATACTATTTGATATATTCATCATCTTTTTTCTTTAGAGGAAGGATGTCCCATTCCATCTTAAGCTGGAGGGTGCACAAAAAATATTTTTCGAAAAACATCTTCCAGAAATCCTTCTATTCCAACACCTCGATCTCCTTCATAGGATTCAATTTTTTGATCAATGTCCACCATTGATTAGCTTTACCCTCCATATGATAAGAAGCCTATTGAACCTTCTCTTGTTCAGATCATTGAAGGATTGAAAATAAATTATCAATAGTGTAAATCCATTTTTCAACGATTGTGGGATAGAATAACACATTAAAAGTAGGAGGCCTTTGTCTACTGAAGCTCTCGATAGTGACTTGTTATTTCTTTTAGGGGTTGAAAGTTCCTCTTGAACGATTTTTATATTCAAATCATGAGTTGAAGAAGATAGAAGCATGAAAAATTTCACAATTCCGGCTCCCATAGGATTGGGCTTCTCGTTTGCACAGTCATCACATTGATCATCACATGGGTTGGTAACCCGAGTCCTCCTATTAGCAGCCATTCGATAGAATGAAAGGAAAGTTAGGGGTAACACATAAAAGTTAATCCAAGGAAATAATTGATAACATATAAATATCTTTGGTTTCCTTAACATATGAATCCATAGGCTTTAATCTATTCTATCCGGGATCTATTTTCTAACATATAATCTTAGGGGAATTTTTTTAATTCCCTTGATAAGGGTTCATACTAAAATTATGAATTTACAGAATAATATCCCTCCGAAGTGTCATAACCAAGAGTACAACAAGTCCTTTTGGCGTGAACCACTTCCTGTTCGAGTTTATCTCAAAGTAGTGTTTTCAAGTTTTACCCCTAGGATATATATGTGCCAGAGCCGCCTCTACCTGCTCGAATCCAGATAGGGATGTATATTCTTGATAAACCACTTAATCAATACTCACCAATACTTAGGGATGTTTTTATTATACTTATTCCTGTCTCTATGCCTTCACTAGGGTTTTCTAATCCTAATCCCAAAAAATAACTAAATCTATCCTCTGATAACAACTATAACACCACTACTTTTATTAAAAACATAAACATGATTTATTACATAATCTTCACATCATAAAACATATAATATTGAGAGGTCTAGTGTCTTTGAGGCTTAGGGATCATAACATTACAACTTAAAACATGAAATAAAACATCTTTATTGAATACATCCTTACATGACAACTACATTTCCTCATACTTATCATTGCATAGGATAACCTGAGGACATGCATAAGAAAAGGGTGAGCTATAAATCCCAGTAATGGAATTATAATGGAATAACATGAGGAATAAAATACATGTTACACAATATGAATATCAATATAGCACAAGAGAATCATAAAAAAAGACATGATAAAGCATTATAATCATAACATGGAAATGTGGCAACAACACTTACCAAGGAATTAGCATGAGCCACAGATTTTTTCACATGGAGCTTGAGTAAACCCTCATAGCACATGAAGTACAAGTAAAACCTCATTGAACATGAATTATTAGGAGTAAACACCAATTTCACATGATGTATCATGATACTATACTTTACCCAATGCATCAGAACGCTATCAGGGTGCACCCTTCTTAAAAATTTCATTTCATGTATAAGTGTGCCACATGGATCATAAAACATTGAAACATTTAACATAATCATTTATTACATGATAAAAGAACATGGAATATATACTTGGAAATATTTATATAATAATTAAAGGTTCATAATTGTGAATACCCATGAAAGAGAAATGGGTATGGTATTTTCTACACAATGAATTTGCCTTGGAAAAACATAGTTCAATTTGTGCAGCATAATGGTGTGACATAAGAACACATAAATATGTTTGATGAGAGAGAAAGGGGTGTCTCATAATATTAAAATGTAATGGAAATAAAGGGGGTCATATTGATACATTTCCCATCAAATGTAATGGAATTTAGATTCATGATACAGAAGAATTTCTTGAATGTAAATGATGAGATAGAAATTCCTTTCGGGATTTCAACACAGTAATGGGTGTACATGGAAGGCATTTAATGGGAGTGAAATAGGTCTCCCATCATTCAAACATAAAAGGTTCAGTATGAGGGAGGTTTGAAACCGTGACCCAAAATTTATAATTGAAATTAAAAGTGCATAACAACTTAAAGAATATTAGACCAAAATGAGAATGGAAGAAAACCCTTACTAGGAAGTGTGCTTCCAAAGGCATTAGAGAGGCTTGGGAAATACTTCTTGAGAGCTTGGGGCACATTGGGAGGATTTTAGAGAGAGGAGGGTAGAGTTTTGATGAACATCAATGTCCTTGAGTGAGGAGGAACTGGGAGCTTGGGTGGGATTATATATGATAGAAGAGGGAGATGTTTATTAATTTGGTTTGGGAAAACTCACATTAAACTAATCAAAACCTCCAACCATATAAATGTTTCTGACCCTGGTTTTTGCCAAAGGGGCGTGGAAAATAATATTTTATATTTCTAATGTCCAAAATTCTTAAAATAATGTGGTTTATTATTTGTATGTGAGTCACACTCTCATGGAAAACAATTTATAAAGACAAAATGATTAATAAGCCTTGAAGGTTCCCCTAAAGCCTTGTAAAATAAATTAAACCAACCCAAAATCACATTATTTTAATGGTAACAAATATATTGGCCAAAAATAAAGTTTATAGTGTTTTATTAAATCACTACTAGGTCATTATGAACACATTATATATTTAAATGGTATTTAATATTATATTCAAAAATTTGACTATTTTAGAAAATTTTGAAAAATTCACCATTGGATAATTTCAACATCCTAATTCCCAAAATAATATTCATTTTATCTAAATAATTTTCTAAATATGTTTCTTTTCAGTTTCAAAATAAAAACCCAAATTCATAAAAAATTTATGTGTTTTGACAACAATGGCTTTCTAACCATAATAAAAATTACAATTGCTTTCATAAAATTATAAATTCGTTTATATTTAATAATAATTAATTTTATAATAATATTATTATTTTATTAAAATATTATTTTAATTCAAAAATCCATTAATTCTTCAAAATATATTACATAGTTGAACATTACCTAAAAATATTATTTGTGCTTTAAAAACCTTTTACAAGGTAACAATATTAAAATGAATTTATATTCATTATTATATACAAAAATAATGTGTGTAACCATTGTGATAAGGTCTTGTTACATAACCCTTTATAAAACCCACATAAGAGCGAAATGTAAGGTGTGCGTTGGTGACAGACTTTTAGGGGGGCTTAGATAGCATTTATTGGGTGTTAATCTCTATCAACTTCCACATCTCTCATAGGTGGTCCCACTCGAACTTAACATATTCAAGATCAGCTTGGTCTTGGTCAAGAGCGATTCCCAAATACGCAACCTCCTTTCCAAGATCTAACAAATGGGCATCGTATGGGGCACATCTTCTGGATGAGGCCATCACTTCCTTTTTGTGAGTAAATTGGATTTGTTATGGCCCTATATTAATACTAATCATGTGATCTCTGTTCAGTGGCTATATTACTAATGGTCACAATTATTAACAGTATTTTAAAATCCAAAAATATAAAACCAAATAATTTGACATTTTATAGAAACGTTTTACATAAGGTACAATTAATTAGGGAAAGATGAATTTCTATTAATGAAGGTTTGTGTCGTTACTATCAACGTGATATATGATGTTATTTATAGAACTAATTTTCATAACTCAATGAAAAATAGTGGTTTAGAGAGCTGTATTCCCCCGAATTCTTTAATTTCATCCTACATGTTAGAAACCAATTAATTAATTTTTTTGAAATACAAGACAAGTACATTAGATGAATATTTATATATATCATTCTAAATCTTATTTTCTTATGAAATATTACCACCCATTTATTTTTAAGTCAATATTAATATCATTTTTATGGGTGAGAATTTCTTCGATTTCCATTAATATTTTCGTTTGTAAATATTATTAACTATAAATTGATCATGGTTACATCAAAAAAATTATCTATGATATTGATAACATATATATTAATTGTTTATATACATAATTTCACCAATTAATAGTAGAGATAAAAATTGAATTATACTACTCTTGGATAAAATAGTCCTTACGTACGCATGAACACTATTTCTATTTTTGATTATAGGAACAATGGAAACGTAAAAATACTTCACCATTATATAATAATAATAAATTAATAAACAAAATATATTTTTATTGAATCCATAATTATTACCATCCATGATATGCGGTGGGGGAAACTTAATTTCATTTGTTTTCGAGGTGGTAGTTCGTCGTACACATGAATGAAAATTTTGTTTCTCATTTGATTGAAGAGCTGAAATATGTTGTTAAAAAAATTAAACAATATTATTACATGAAGGATAATTTTTTTAGTTGATCATGATCTCCATGTATGTGAACAAGGTTGAATAAGAAACAAAACTAAAATATTCAGTTAAAGACTATAACACTTCTCCAGACAACATCATTCTTTTTTCACCATAAACTCTTTAAACCTCAAATTAATCCCAAAAAAGTAATCCATAATGTGGTTAGGAATTTTTTAATGTATCTGTATAGGTATTTGATTGATTAAATTTATTTTTTAGTGTAAATAAAATAGGATTGGATGTTAATTTTAATATGTGAGTGGATGGTAATTCTAGGAATTTACATAAAATATTATACTAATATAATAATTTTTCATGGAAAAAAGGTTAAAAATGATATAATTAGACAATGGAATGAGTATGGGATCATATAATATCATCAATAATATTTCAAAATTTTAAAATTAGGTTTATAACGATACAAGGTTTTTTAAACCCACATTAACACATTTTGAAAATTACCATGATAATAATGTTTTCTCTATTTGGGGATGAATATAGATACCATAAAAGGAATAATGGTTAGAAAATGAATAATATATGATATTTCTAATCATATTCAATTAAATTTCTTGATGAATTTATTTTTATACTCATTAAATCATTTAATAAAATATTATTTATTATAAAATTATATTAATGTCAATTTTGAAACTATTCATTTAATTTGACATTGAAAACAACATTTCAACCAACATAAATATAATATAGTAGATTCAAATATGTCTTTTATATTATTTTATTTCTAATTTTATTGAACCCAATATTTCATTAACGTTATATAAATTTTAACATTTTTAAAATTTTATATTTTCTTTTTTTATTATTTGAATAAATCTTTTTTCGCAGTTGTGTATGCATCCAACACATTTTTTTAATCCCTAAAAAATAAAAATAAATTACTATGATAAAAAATAATTTTCCTTTAAAATAATAAAAAAAATTTCTTTATCCATACCTAAAAATATTATATATTTTAAATGAATGAAAGAGAAATTTTTTACTTTTTCTTTTTACTTAAATATTTTAAAGGTCAAAATCAATGACATATAGAGCCTTGTCTCCATTTTTTAAAACATTGATTGTACTTTCAGAACTAAAAACAGAAAATATATCAAAGTAATGTGATATAGTCATTTATTATTCCTTTCCATTTAATTTTTAACAGAATATACCCAATTTACTCTTTTTATGGTGACATATTATTATTTTGGTTACAATTTATAATGAAAAAAAATTAAAAGGGGGAATTTTTTTAAAACATTATCCCTCTTTATCCAAATATAGAATCCATTTTTTAGAAATAATTATATATGTGAATGAATTTAATATATAATCATAATATAAAATTTCAAGTTGTTTTTTTAAAATGATTTTTGAGTGTAAAAATGATTTTATAACAAATTAGAGCATAAAATTCATTCCCAATACCATAATTGAATTTTATTAAATAAAATGGAAATAATGATATTTTAAAACTAATACAAAATATCGTTTTACAATGTAAAAACTTGAAATGAAAAAAATTAACTTTCCAAGAAATAAATTTTTTTTCAGAATATTTCATACAAAAATTATTTTCGGAATAATGCGAAAACGTCACTCTAAATTAATAATAATATTATTATTTCAAAAATAAATTTATTTTTATAAAATTAATTTCATATATTTCCAAAAAATTAATTATAATATACAATCATAAATATCAATAAAAATTTTTTAAGGAAAAAAATTCTAAATGATTAAAATGAATTTAATAAAAATTGACTAATTATCTCCTAACCATTAACCAATAAATTTTTATTGTATAGTAAATTTATATAAATTTCATAATTTTGGGAAAAATATTCATACCTGTGATTTTAATGGATAGGTTATAATATAATAATATTTCTTTTTTCATTTAAACTCTGGGGTTTCTGTTGTATATGCTATATAACATAATGTTCTCTTAAAATATTATATTATTTGAGTTTTCTATGATGATTCAAATGAATATATTTTTATACTCATTAAAAAAAATCATATATTTAGGATATTGTATATTTAATACAAAAATATATGATGATTTATATGGTTATACATCACATGTATTGTTCCAAATTTGTAAATGTGCCTACATTAAAACATCATGTAAATATTATTGTTCATTATTTCTATATTTCCACTTTCGTTGAATATTTACATATAATATGGAGATATTTGGGGAATATGATGCTATTAATATTACAAGTAGTTAGTGTAACTCCACAACCTCCATCTATATGTATTTATGAATAATATAGAAATTTATTCGATGAGAATTTTTAAAATGTTCCTCTAAAATACTCATATATTGTAACACCCCAGGTAAATAAAGAATATGAAATTTTCATATTTATCCATATTTGTGAATAAAATGTTAATATGACTTTAAAGAGGATGCTATACTCAATGGCGTACCCAACACGCAACAACGAGTTTCTTGGGAATCTTACGTTGCACTCTAATAATAAAATATTATTATTTTAAATGGTAGTTAACATGTAACCGTTGTAATGGCGGTAATGGATAGAAATAACTAAAATATGATTATATATGTTTTTAAATGTTTTTACATTTATCCAATAAAGGATAGAGGCTTAAAATACGGAAAGAATTCAATTTTAGGCGTATATGCCCTAGTTTTCACTAAAGGTTCACTTATCACCTTTTGATGTTGAACCATCATTAAATATTGTTTTTTTCACTCTTAATCATTCTTTTGGACCAAATAAAACTCTTATTAAGAATCGGGACATCAAAACTTACTTTGTGTAAATTTTTGGTATCTTTCCGATAAAGTTCATTTTTATTAATGAATAGTGTAAAATGTTGTATTTTAATTCAAAACCTCTTTTTAATGTAATTTATTTATATGATTAGATAATATTTTGAATTGGTTTTAAAGTGAAATTAGAAAATATTTTTACCATTAAATCCAATAGTGGTCGTTGGAATTAATTTCACTTTGAAATCGGACTTAAACTAGTATCAATCTTTTGATACTTATTGTTTTATAAAAACACACTATTTGTCATGACAACGGGAATTAATTATTAAATTAATTAATGTGACTTATATATTTTGAATTTTGTAATATATACTTCATTTTTGAATTCGGAATATCGAATATAGCTTAGAGTGAATTTTTGGTAATTTTCTGAAAAACTCCAATTTTTGATGAATAGTGAAACCACTAAGTGGTAATCAAGCAAACTGATTTTTCAGTTAAATGAAAGTTTACCACTAATGTGTATTGAATTTTGAAAATCCGACATACATGGTAGTCATTAGTATGTAAAATGTGGTTCAATGGGATGAAAATAATTTTTGGTGAATAGTAACTTTTTTTCATTAATCGCGATTAGAGGTAATTAGTGTAATTTAAGGTAAAAATGATATTATAAGAATGTGAAAACACCATGACACTTGTCCTAAACCTATTGGGTGAGTCATGGCCGACCAAGAAAAGCCATGGGCCAACTTGGGGACCCCATGGAGCCACTTTAGTTGGAAAATAAAAATAATATATTTTTATTTAATGTTAAAATTAAATTGACACAAACATGAGTTGTTTTACTAAAACAGTTTTTAAGTGGGGTTACATAAGTCCAAACTTTTATTATAAATAGTAATTGGAAAGATAAAAATATTTCCTACATCATAGTAGTTTTTTATAATTTTTAGACATTAAATAAATTAAATTATTTATGACATCATAATGATGCAGCGATGACATAATTATCTGACGATTTAAATAAAATGAGAAGATAATGTAAACTCTATGACCTACACATGTCCAAAACTTATTGGATGGGTGGATTTAGAACCCTTATCACCTTATACACGAATTATATCAATGTGGGACCTTTTAAACCCAAAACACATTTTCAAATAAAGTAATATTTATTACTTTCCAAAAGTGCCCCTCCTCTCCCCTTATAAAAGGCCCCCACCTCTACCTCATTTCACACACTCCTCAAGCCTTTGTCTCGGCCAACCCCTGCCCATTTACTCTCTACACATACCTCTCCTAATCCTAGATTATTCCCTTTGGGAAGAATCCTTTCAAAGGAAGCCTTTAGGCTCAAATCAAAAGGATTTACACTTTTAAAGGTAATTCTTTCTCTCTTGTTCATTTGTTTTATTTTGCCTCTCCAACCCCCTAAACTCTTTTTATTTACATCTTTTGTAACAAAAAAAGTATCTTCAATATACTAGGATGTTGTTATAAGATTTATTCGAGCTACACTCTCACAAAACTACATCAAATGGTTAAAGAACATACGGTTTCCGTGGATGGCGAAATTCTGCCTCCCGAAATGATGATTGTTCAATACTCATTTAACACCTTCAAAGGTGGCCATTATGATGTCACTATTATTATAAATGATATATAATATGTTTATGTTTTACTTAATCTTCTGAATTTTTCATTTGTAGATTACTTTTATGGCTTCCATTATGGGTATAAGCGATATCTTCATTTTAGGAAGTGCGGACTACCGCCCCCTCAAAGTGATTGATTCGTTAATGCCATACGTGGGACGTATAAAGGATGGATTTAATGTTATGTTATACTGGAATTATTATATATCTCTATATCATTATTATTTCTTTCCATTAAAGTATGAGATAGAAATGAATGTAGCGTTCATGCGTACGTACGGCTTACCGTCTCCATGAACAGTGCATTTCATTTCTTATCCCCAAATGTAATGTACTATTATAAGTACATGTATATAATGGATATATATGATGAATGATACATCTAAATGATGAATATAATTCTTGAATTAAAATATACATACCTCTCATTTAGTTTTAATTCCATTAGTATGACAATGAAATGAAAGTAGCGTTCATGCGTACGTACGGCTTACCGTCTCCATGAACGGTGTATTTCATTTCTTACCTCTAAATGATTATGTGATATTATAAACACATGTATATTCTAGATATATATGATATATATGATATGAAAATCATTAATTTCATTCTGGATATAAAGAACCTTTGACCACACGAACAACATGTAAATGTAAGAAGTCCACTTTCGACTTAAGAACCAAATATCGACAAAACAAACATTATTAACTTAAATGATTACATAATGTTTATAACATGTCAATAATTGATATAAAAGGAATAATTAACTTGGAAAATGTTCTTAAGCAAGTATAAATCTACTCAAGTCTATTATTCAGGACGTTAAAGAACGATCGAGTCAAGTCGGACCCGAGGTAAGGGATCCTACTCCTCTCTTTCTTTTTAAGTACACACTTTTATGTCATTCCATTTAAAGCTCATCTTTCTTGTTATTAGGATGATATTTTATATTAAACTTACTGTAATTTTTATTTTCATGTGATGAGAGACCTTATTCTCTCTCATCAATCCATTTTGGATGTTTTGAGTGGCGCCGTTAGGCTGCCGAACTTTCGTAAGACATCTAACCTCTCTCTTTCGTTTTAAGTACTCTTCTTTATGTCACTTCTTTTATGCTCCTATTTGTAATGTTGGGGGATGTTCGTTTATATTCCACTTTCTTTAAATTATATTTTAATGTGATGAGATACCATATTTGATCTCATCAATCCATATTCGGATGTTTTATGTGGCGCCGTTAGGCTGCCGATTTTTCATAAGGGATTTTTCATCTCACTTTTATTCCCGTGAGATTTATGCTACATTTGCCACAAATTCCATTTAGTGGTGTATGTACTGCCCATTATTCTACTATTTGTGTAATATAATTTTGTTTATGAGTATTTACATCAATTATCTATTGTCCTTCTTTCATGGGGTGTATGTTTTGAAAGATACCCAAGTCGGTAAGGGAACCTTTCACCCTCCTCTTTTTTTAAAAGACTTTTTTTTGGGTCTTTTAATTTACATATTGTTATGTTGGGATATGTTCTCATATATCCTTATTGATGTAAATTTTATGTCTAAGTGATGAGATACACTTTTTATCTCTCATCAACTCATTTTGATGTGATGCCGTTAGGCTGTCAAGGGAACTTTTTTACCCAATTTCGATTTCTTTGGGTTCAACATGTAGTCATTGAATATGTCATCCATTGAATATTTGTGAATGACCTTTTATTGTTTTACACTTAATATCCACTTATATTTGGTGTATTTATATTTTTCACACATATTTTTTAGATTGATTTGTCCTTAATTTAAGGATACCTTCTTTATAAGGGATTTCATCACATTTGACATTTCAATTGAGGTTTCATTGTTGTTATGCACCAATTCACTCTTATATGGTGTATATACTTTCCTTTGGATTATTATATCATGAATCCATTTATTCTCATGATATTAAAAAGTTCTGACTAAATGTTATTCCTCAATTATTGTATTCATGTGTCTCTAATTTTGGTAAAACCCCTTTAAACAAAATATCACTTTAAATGTTTTAATTATTTGTTATTATTAATATACATGTTTTCAAAATGGTTTTAAGGATTTATTTATATGGATATTAATGGATTAACATTTTAAAAGCTTCAAGGTGGTATGGGACACTTTGATTCAAAAATCTCTTTATTAAATGTTTTAAATGGTTTATTTTTGAATGGATTCATTATTTCAATATACTAAAATGTTATATTGTGATTGAAATGTTGAAATGTTATGTTTACTTTATGCATGTTTTATGTGACACATTTATGTTATGGTTCATGGGCATTGTTATGAAAACGGGTGGTTCCGTGATAAACTAAGGGCGGGTGAGCCCGATATAGCTCTCCAATGCATTGGGTAACGTGAAGGAGTGAAACGTTAAGGTTTCTCCGAAGAGATTTAGGGAATATACTGTGATGTGTATTCCAAACATAACCAATAGGGTCACTCCCTACGTAAGAATGTTATGAATGCCTCAAGTTACCTTTATGTCTTATGATTTCTTTGATTTCTTCATGGTTTGAGGAGGTATGTTAAAGTGCCTATGTTTTATGGGTAAAGTATGATTTCATTCTTATGTATATATGCACTCATGTTTCCTTTCCATATTTTTATTACCCTTACTGAGCTTTTATGCTCATCCCAAGTTTTTGAAATGTTTTTCACAGGTCAAGGGAAAGGTACATGATGTGATGATAGTGTCAAGGATGTGTCAAGAATGAATCTGTGTTTTATTTTAAATATGTTTCCGTTGATGGGAAGAATGAATACTGTCTTTTATGTAACCACATTGTTTAAATGTGGAATGTAATGCAAGTTTCATGATCTAATTCTCTAAAACTCTAAACCTGAAAATATCTTCAATGTGTAATCTTGTAATAACTCAGGATTAAGTAAGGTTTAAGGCTGGGGACTTATAGTTGGTATCAATGGTCGGTTTAGATAACTTTAGAGGTTAGGGTATTCCTTAAGCATAAGTGACATTACCATAATGGTTAGGATTTCAGAAAGAGTCCTAGTTTTAGATAAAGTGAATGAGTAAGTGTATCTTAGTGTTTACCTTCCTCATTAGTAAATGATGGTTTTGTTGATATAATCAAACTAACATTTCTATTTTTAGTGAATGGATGGATCTAGCAGGCACCAAAGAGACAACAGGTTTGAAGGAAACTGTGGTGGTTCTCTGATTAAGATACTAGATAAAATGGAGGATTCAATGAGGAAACTCGTGGTTGTTCTAAACCAAATATCAAGGAGTCATGATCAACCACTTCAACCTTGGTGAGTTCTCTAATGAATCATGTACTAGATGACCAACTCGATGTGGAAATTCACGTAATAATTATTAAGGTAACCATTTGGGTTTATATGATACTTAATTTTTAGGTAATTATGGGTTACTCTATGATATGATGGAAAATGAAAGGAATGAGATAAACTTGAGGTTAAAATATGGTATGATTATTCTTGAAGATTTTATCTCATTTTGGGGAATGTTTTAAGAATTATATAGTTTTGGAAAATAGACAACACGTAGACCGTATGACATCCCGTCGCGTCGGACAAAGCTGCGGGAATCGAACCCACAAAAAAGTGCAACTGGTATTTATCGCCTACCACTGGACTACGTGAAGTCCCTGGTTAGTTTGACTAATTCTTTTTAGTTATATGATTTTATGAATTAAGAGTAAGTTTATTTTGGGTTATTTATGAAAATTATTAACCTATCATGGAGGATATGTGATTAGGTTAATTACTTTTCAATAAGAGACTTTAGGAGCAACTAATGTTGTTTGGAGATAAATGTTACAATTTAACTTGGAAGACTATGTGACTAAATCCTTCAAATATTTGGGTTTCAATATTAGATTGGTTTAATTTGAAGAATTTTATGGACAATTTGTTTATCGGATGGTCCTCGTTGAACATTGGGTTTTGTTAGACAAATTTTGGAGATTAAGCATAGATTTTCTTTTTAAAGGGTTATCATTTTCTGGATTATCTGACCTTGTACTAACCTTTTTGGTTTTGGTTTTGGTTAATGCCTAAAGACATGAGATTTATATAGTTCTCTTTTATGGATTAGGTGATTCTCTAGAAGTTGATTATAGTAATCTTAATGTGAACAAGTCTTCCTAAATACTCGTCTTTTGGAAGAAATATGAGTTTGTGTAAGGAATCTAATAAAATTTGAAAGTCAACATGATAAGTGATTATGTTTCCTTATGAATAAATTCCTCAATAAAAAGCAACTTAAAACAAAAAATTTGTCTATTAACTTTTCCTACTGGGGAATCGAATACCGTTTAACCCATCACAAGTTTGTGATTTTCTCATGGTTAACTTTCTCCTAGACATGTTTACTATCACTCTCCATCAGAATATGACCCTTTTTTTCTCCTCCATATCCATATTTTCATACTTGGAATCCTAGTATGGGTTAACTCAGGTGACCTTTGTACTTATCTTTCTTTATTTTAAAGTGTTTGTTTTACCAACTTTTGTTCTGATGTGGGACTTTCAAGGATGTTTCCAAGCGCAATTTTAAAATTGCGAGGACGTAATTCCCAAAAGGGGGGAAGGATGTAACACCCCAGGTAAATAAATAATATGACATTTTCATATTTATCCATATTTTTGAATAAAATATTAATATGACTTTAAAGGGGATTCTATGCTCGATGGCGTACCCAACACGCAACAACGAGTTTCTTGGGAATCTTACGTTGCACTCTAATAATAAAATAATATTATTTTAAATGGTAGTTAACATGTAACCGTTGTAATGGAGGGAATGGATAGAAATAACTAAAATATTATTATATATGTTTTTAAATGTTTTTAAATTTTTCCAATAAAGGATAGAGGCTTAAAATACGGAAAGAATCAATTTTAGGCGTATATGCCCTAGTTTTCACTAAAGGTTCACTTATCACCTTTTGATGTTGAAACATCATTAAATATAGTTTTTTTCACTCTTAAACATTCTTTTGGACCAAATAAAAATCTTATTAAGAATCGGGACATCAAACTTACTTTGTGTAAATTTTTGGTATCTTTCCGATAAAGTTCAATTTTTTTTAATGAATAGTGTAAAATGTTGTATTTTAATTCAAAACCTCTTTTTAATGTAATTTATTTATATGATTAGATAATCTTTTTAATTGGTTTTAAAGTGAAATTAGAAAATATTTTTACCACTAAATCCAATAGTGGTCGTTGGAATTAATTTTACTTTGAAATCGGACTTAAACTAGTATCAATCTTTTGATACTTATTGTTTTATAAAAACACGCTATTTGTCATGACATCGGGAATTAATTATTAAATTAATTAATGTGACTTATATGTTTTGAATTTTTTAATATAGACTTCATTTTTGAATTCTGAATATCGAATATATCTTAGAGTGAATTTTTTGTAATTTTCTGAAAAACTCCAATTTTTGATTAATAGTGAAACCACTAAGTGGTAATCAAGCAAACTGATTTTTCAGTTAAATGAAAGTTTAACACTAATGTGTATTGAATTTTGAAAATCCGACATACATGGTTGTCATTAGTATATAAAATGTGGTTCAATGGGATGAAAATAATTTTTTGGTGAATAGTAACTTTTTTTCATTAATCGCGATTAGAGGTAATTAGTGTAATTTAAGGTAAAAATGATATTATAAGAATGTGAAAACACCATGACACTTGTCCTACACCTATTGGGTGAGTCATGGACGACCAAGACAAGCCATGGGCCAACTTGGGGACCCCATGGAGCCACTTTAGATGGAAAATAACAATAATATATTTTTATTTAATGTTAAAATTAAATTGACACAAACATGAGTTGTTTTACTAAAACAGTTTTTATGTGGGGATACATAAGTCCAAATTTTGATTATAAATAGTCATTGGAAAGATAAAAAGATTTACTACATCATAGTAGTTTTTTATAATTTTTAGACATTAAATATATTAAATTATTTATGTCATCATAATGATCCAGCGATGACATCATTATCTGACGATTTAAATAAAATGAGAAGATAATGTAAACTCTATGACCTAAACATGTCCAAAACTTATTGGATGGGTGGATTTAGAACCCTTATCACCTTATCCACGAATTATATCAATGTGGGACCTTTTAAAACCGAAACACATTTTGAAATTAAGTAATATTTTTTACTTTCCAAAAGTGCCCCTCCTCTCCTCTTATAAAAGGCCCCCACCTCTACCTCATTTCACACACTCCTCAAGCCTTTGCCTCGGCCAAACCCTGCCCATTTACTATGTACACATCCCTATACTCATCCTAGATGATTCCCTTTGGGAAGAATCCTTTCAAAGGAAGCCTTTAGGCTCAAATCAAAAGGAGTTACACTTTTAAAGGTAATTCTTTCTCTCTTGTTCATTTGTTTTATTTTGATTCTCCAACCCCCTAAACACTTTTTATTTACTTCTTTTGTAAAAAAAACAGTATATTAAATATACTAGGATGTTTTTATAAGATTTATTAGAGCTACACTCTCACACAACTACATCAAATGGTTAAGGAACATACGGTTTCCGTGGATGGCGAAATTCTGCCTCCCGAAACGATGATTGTTCAATACTCATTTAACACCTTCAAAGGTGGCCATTATGATGTCAATATTTTTATATATGATATATAATATGTTTATGTTTTACTTAATCTTCTGTATTTTTCATTTGTGGCTTACTTTTATGGCTTCCATTATGGGTATAAGGGATATCTTCATTTTATGAAGTGCGGACTACCGCCCCCTCAAAGTGATGTGATTCGTTAATGCCATACGTGGGACGTATAAAGGATGGATTTAATGTTATGTTATACTGGAATTATTATATACCTCTATATAATTATTATTTCTTTCCATTAAAGAATGATATAGAAATGAAAGTAGCGTTCATGCGTACGTACGGATTACCGTCTCCATGAACGGTGCATTTCATTTCTTAACCCCAATGGTAATGTACTATTATAAGTACATGTATATAATGGATATATATGATGAATGATACATCTAAATGATGAATATAATTCTGTTATTAAAATATACATACCAATCATTTATTTTTAATTCCATTAATATGACAATGAAATGAAAGTAGCGTTCATGCGTACGTACGGCTTACCGTCTCCATGAATGGTGCATTTCATTTCTTACCTCTAAATGATTATGTGATATTACAAATACATGTATATTCTAGATATATATGATATATATGATATCCAAATCAGGAATTTCATTCTGGATATAAAGAACCTTTGACCACACGAACAACATGTAATTGTAAGAAGTCCACTTTCAACTTAAGAACCAAATATCGACAAAACAAACATTATTAACTTAAATGATTACATAATGTTTATAACATGCCAATAATTGATATAAAAGGAATAATGAACTTTGAAAATGTTCTTAAGCAAGTATAAATTAACTCAAGTTTATTATTCGGGATGTTAAAGAACGATCGAGTCAAGTCGGACCCGAGGTAAGGGATCCTACTCCTCTCTTTCTTTTTAAGTACACACTTTTATGTAATTCCTTTTAAATCTCATCTTTCTTGTTATTGGGATGATATTTTATATTACACATACTTTAATTTTTATGTTCATGTGATGAGAGACCCTATTCTCTCTCATCAATCCATTTTGGATGTTTTGAGTGGCGCCGTTAGGCTGCCGAACTTTCGTAAGAGATCTAACCTCTCTCTTTCTTTTTAAGTACTCTCCTTTATGTCACTTCTTTTAAGCTCCTCTTTGTAATGTTGGGGGATGTTAATTTATATTCCTATTTAATTAAATTATATTTTAATGTGATGAGATACCATATTTTATCTCATCAATCCATATTCGGATGTTTTATGTGGCGCCGTTAGGCTGCCGAGTTTTCGTAAGGGATTTTTCATCTCACTTTTATTCCCATGAGATTTATGCTACATTTGCCACAAATTCCATTGAGTGGTGTATGTACTGCCCATTATTCTACTCTTTGTGTAATATAATTTCGTTTATGAGTATTTACATCAATGATCTATTGTCCTTCTTTCATGGGGTGTATCTTTTGAAAGATACCCAAGTCGGTAAGGGAACCTTTCACCCTCCTCTTTTTTCAAAAGACTTCTTTTGTTCGGTCTTTTAATTTACATATTGTTATGTTGGGATATGTTCTCATATATCCTTATTGATGTAAATTTTATGTCCATCTGATGAGATACACTTTTTATCTCTTTTCAACTCATTTTGATGTGATGTCGTTAGGCTGTCAAGGGAACTTTTTTACCCAATTTCGATTTCTTTGGGTTCAACATGTAGTCATTGAATATGTCATCCATTGAATATGTGTGAATGACCTTTTATTGTTTTAAACTTAATATCCACTTATATTGGGTGTATTTATATTTTTCACACATATTTTTGAGATTGATTTGTCCTTAATTTAAGGATACCTTCTTTATAAGGGATTTCATCACATTTGACATTTCTATTGAGGGTTCATTGTTGTTATGCACCAATTCACTCTTATATGGTGTATATACTGTCCTTTGGAGTATTATATCATGAATACATTTATTATCATGATATTACAAAGTTCTGACTAAATGTTATTCCTCAATTATTGTATTCAAGTGTCTCTAATTTTGGTAAAACCCCTTTAACCAAAATATCGCTTTAAATGTTGTAATTATTTGTTATTATTGATATCCATGTTTTCAAAATGGTTTTAAGGATTTATTTATATAGATATTAATAGATTAACATTTTAAAAGCTTCAAGGTGGTATGGGACACTTTGATTCAAAAATCTCTTTATTAAATGTTTTAAATGGTTTTGGAAATTGTTTCTTTTTTAATGAATTAATTATTTCAATATACCAAAATTTTATATTGTGATGGAAATGTGGAAATGTTATGTTTCCTTTATGCATGTTTTATGTGACACATTTATGTTATGGTTCATGGGAATTGTTATGAAAACGGGTGGTTCCGTGATAATCTAAGGGCGGGTGAGCCCGATATAGTTCTCGAATGCATTGGGTAACGCGAAGGAGTGAAACGTCAAGGTTTCTCCGAAGAGATTTAGGGAATATACTGTGATGGGTATTCGAAATGTAACCAAGAGGGTTACTCCCTACGTAATAATGTTATTAATGCCTCAAGTTACCTTTATGTCTTATTATTTCTTTGATTTATTCATGGTTTTAGGAGGTATGTTAAAGTGCATATGTTTTATGGGTAAAATATGATTTCATTCTTATGTATATATGAACTCATGTTTCCTTTCCATATTTTTATAACCCTTACTGAGCTTTTATGCTCATCCCAAGTTTTTGAAATGTTTTTCACAGGTCAAGGGAAAGGTACATGATGTGATGATAGTGTCAAGGATGTTTCAAGAAAGAATCCGTGTTTTATTTTAAATATGTTTCCGTTGATGGGAAGAATGAATACTGTCTTTTATGTAACCACTTTGTTTAAATGTGGAGTGTAATGCAAGTTTCATGATCTAATTCTATAAAACTCTAAACCTGAAAAGATCCTCAATGTGTAATCTTGTAATAACTCAGGATTAAGTAAGGTTTACGGCTGTGGCCTTATATATATCATTTAAAATAATACTTCAAACATACTTATACATGACCATATCCTTTTCTATCAAAAAAAAAATTCACATGGATTTCCATTGAATGAAAAATGTGGGTGGAAAGAATATATTTAATAGAAAAATTTTAAAGATAACAACATTTTAAATTGAATATATAAATTTTGGATCATAAAGGTAACACCCGAATATTTCAAAGTACGTTATTTCTTCAATGTTATGAAATAACATGCACTATACGCAACACTGAGTTCAAACACATCACGACTTACCAAACTAGCCATTGAAAAGCGGTTATGAATAGTATTAGATGAATTTTGAAACATATATAATCATTATAATTATAGAATCCACATTATGAGTTTTTAGACATAATGTAAGAACAAATTCATTTTTTCCGATAAAAGAATTATTTTTCAAAAAAATGCAATTTTACCAACTTTTAATGGCGAACCATTTTTTAATCCAATATTTGAAAATTTTATATATTTATTTTGACAAAATAAACTTCTTCTTTAGAATAGTGACATAATAATTTAGTTTCAATAATTTTTTGTTGTTTTTCTAATAACTTTCATATTTGGGTGAATAGTGAAAAATAATATATTTTAACTGAAAATAACTTTTTTTAATCAAAATAATTTATAGTGTTGAATTATAAATTTTAATATTTTAGAAGTATCATTAGATTATATATTTACCATTTAATCCAATGATAATTATTTGAATTAATTTCACATTGAAATTATACATAAACAAGTGTCAATCTTTTGATAGTTATTGTTTCATAAAAACACGCTAATTGTTTTTAAAATGAAAATTAATTTTAAATTAATAAATACAAAGTATATGTTTTTAATTTGGTAAAATAGAGTTCATTTTTTGACTAAGAATGTAAAAATTAGCTTAGGATAAATTTTTGGTATTTTTCTGAAAACTTTCAATTATTGATGAATAGTCAAAAACACTGAGTTATAGGTTAAAACCGAATTTTTATTTAAATAATTAATTATTTTATTTAAATTTTCTTAGATCAAAATATATATATAATACCTATATAATTTCAATTTAATTCATTGAAGTCAGTTTATAATAATTTAAGGTATATAAAAAGTTTATTGAACTTTTCACCGTCTTTTACCCATCTCCTAGAAGAATTTTCAAATTCATATTAAACATACTTTTAATGCTTTTGTGAGTAGAATTTTGAAAATCCGAGAGACATGGATAATATCGAAGAGAAAAATGTGGTTTAATAAGATAAAAATAATTTTTGGTGAATAGTAACCTTTTACTTTTATTAACCACGGTTCAAAGTAAATAGAGTAATTAAGGAACAAAATGATATAAATATTACCCTAACACATGTCCTAATTGTATTGGACAAGTGTATATCGACCAAAAACAACCTTAGGAATAAAATTTTATCATTTAGGTCAACTTTGATTGGATTAGGATATTTATTATTATTTAATTCATAGAAGAGTTAAAAGGTTTAAAATCAATGATTAATGACTAAAAAATTTTATATAAGGGTAATACATACGATAAATTCGCTTATAAATATTATTTAGAAAGATAATAATATTTCCTAAATAATGGTATTTTATTTATAATTTTTAGACATTATATAATTTAATTTTTTTATGACATAATTATGAAGCAGCAATTATCTTATTAATGAAAGTTTAAGATAATTGATATTATAAATACCCAAATAAATGTAATTTGAGACTTTTTAGAATTAAAATAATATTTAAGGTTAATATGACATATTCATATTCGTTATATGAATTTTGATCGAAGTAATAATGTTGTTATGAATTTATCAAGAACAAAATACCGAATAGTGTCAAAATTAACAAAAAAGAGTTTTTAAATCAAATATTATATTATTAATTGATATTATATTCCTAAAAGTCTAAGGATATGCCAAGAGACTTATATCATGATAGGTTTATCATTAATGGACCATTTGGGGGGTGATTGGATGTTTATAGTATGTTAATCAACCATATAAAAAAAATACAAAGAGACATGGTAAATGTCAAACTAATTAACTAAGAGTTAAAAGTAAAAGATAAGGTTAATAAACTAACCCAAGCCTATCTAAAACATATTTTTTTAGTGGATTTAGACCCATCCCCACCCTATCCTCAAAATAAATCAATTTTGATACATTATAAACTGAATAGGAATTTATTATAAAATAATATTTTAAGTTTATCCTAAGGGGGCTCTCACTCCTCTTATAAAAGGGATCTCCCCCTTCTCTATAATTCACACCATAAAAGCCTTTTGGATCGGCCAACCCCTGACCAAATATTCTCTAAACTTCCCTCAATTATACCTATAGGCCATAGTTTGATTATAAATCCATCCTAAGGATCCCTTTTGATCAAATCAAAAGGAAGACCCCAAAGAAGAGGGAATGTTTTCACCACCCTCTTTCAAGTTCCTTTCTTCTTCCACTTCTTCTTTCACTGATATTTCCATTATAAAATAATAAATCCAGTGTCTTTTACATACAGTGATGTTATTATAAATATGGTACAACCATATTCAGTATTATATCCCTCCTTTGAATGACATGTCACCATACGTGCGTACGTACGGCTTACTGTCTCCACGTCATGGAGTAATTGTTATTCAAAACAATATTATTTGGATTGGTATGATAATGATGTGTACTTTAAGTAAATAGTAAATATAACATTATAATTATTCTGTATATATGATATAACATCCAATTATATATGATTTGAGTATCAAATGAATGATATTGTCGCTTGTGCGTATGTACAGACTACCATCTCCACGAACGCGATGAGATTCATTCCCCGTCATATCCATTCTAGACTAATTCACCTTTGATGATTAAAAGTAATGTTTAAGAACTTTATATCATTCCATATATGAATAATATAAAACCTATCCATATCAAACATGGCTTATATAATAAATCATATAATGGAAAATGAATCAGTTAACACCCAAAACAACGATAATACAAAGATATTATTAACAAAGCAATATTAAAAGATCATATATGATATCATATTTATGTATATGATTATTTAATAACTCAATACAAATTATTAAACTATTATATATAACTTTAACCTACCCTTGACCAAGGAAATGTACAAGGTAAGTGTTTATTTTACAATCTTTTCATTATCAGAGGTTGTTTATACATAATTATCTAGTAGGACCTCTTTATCATCCACAACCATGTTTCTTTCAAATTTTTTCAAAACATCCTTATTATTTTACAGAATATGATTTAAAGTCATTTATAACCTTTTTTGAATTTTTATAAGAATTTTATAAAGGAATCTTTTGGTCGTTTTCTAAACAAGTTCCTTTTTTACCTTTCTGATATAATTAAGGTAAGAATGTATTTTTTTAAAACTTATATGGTGGGAGCTATTATTTTCTGTTGTTATAAAATCGTCAAATCTTAACCTACAAGCTTATAAGAATATTTTCAAATTAAATGTTTTATTTTATAATTATGTTACTTTTAAATGATTTCAAAATGAATATATTAAGAATTTGTAAATGTACTCTTTATCTGGATCAGAATTTTAAATATTTTAAAGATTTAACTTTCTAAATATTTGTTTTTAATGTCCATGTTTTCAAAATGATTTTAATGATTTACTTAGATTCACATGAATGTTTTTAAATGATATTTCTTTTCAAAAGTTTGAAAGTTGTATGGGACACTTTGATTAAAAAATCTCTTTTAAATTACTTCCTTTATAAATGTGTGACTTTCAAATGATTTCAAAAAAGTGTTATTTCTCTAGAATATTATTTATCTCATCTATTTCAACATTCTTTGATAGATTTTAAGCTCATTTGATGTTGATTTATTATGATACAAAACTTCCATATTGTATTAAAGGTTTTGTGATTTGTTTGACTGTAGGTGTGTTATTTTTATACCATTCATGGTTTATGGAGAATATATTTACATTTAGTATGTTAGTTTTAATAAGAATGTTTATGTTATGTTTAAACCTGTTAATATGAGGAATATATTGGACTTAGTAAGTGATGGGTGGAGCCCCCTATTACTCCTCGATGCATCGGTAGGTCTCATGAGACAAACGAGTGTGTTGGCACAAGGCTTTGACAAAATCTCATTTGTATTCATGGAATAAAGCCTTTAATATGTGGTTATGATAGTCAATCATTATTCATTCCATCATTAGGAAAGTGGTTATTGATATTGTATGTTATTATTCGACTAGTAGAATATCTATTTGAATAAGTAAATGCAATTATTTAATTTTATTTTTTCTATATTATGATAAAGTTTAATATTAAAAAGGATTATGTTTTAGTTATAAATTTCTTTAAATGTTTATGATTATTTATGAAGGTTTTCACTATATTGATATCCTTACTGAGCATTTGAGCTCACCCCATTCTATGTTTTATTTTTTCCCATGATGTGGAGATGTATTTTCTGAATGACCTCTAGGGATGGTACGAGGGAATATGAGTGTGGTCTATGGAGACAAGATGTCATTGTAGTTTTTCACATTATGATGTAATGTAAGACTTATGACTGTATCTAGTGTTTCAAAGGCTACTAAACTAATCGGTTTTTTGAGACTTAATGTTTTGTGATCATGCCAATGTTATGCAATAATGCACCGACTCTGGGTAATTGGGGTCGGTGGGTTTTATTTGGTTTCAGAGGAAGTTTAGTAAAAACCATTGAAGCTTAATTTAGATAAAATCTAATTAAAGCACATATCCCTAAGATAGACTTTGAGGATTAGTATAGAAGAACTTCCTAGAATTTAGCTATTGTATAGATTTTTTGAGTTTTCCAAGAAATACATCTCTGCCTAGATACGAGTAGGTAGACGCAGCTCTAGCACAGATGTACATAGTGGTAAATCCCAAAAACACCACTTTGAGCTAGACTCGAATGGAAAATGGTCCATGACAAAGGGCTTTGTTGCACTCTTGGTTATGACACTCCTGAGGTATATGCTTAGGATAATTCTTATTTTCATTAAAAACAATTATGAATGATTTAGGAGTATATACTTCCTCAAAGAAAACATTTTTATGATTTTGGATTATATCCATAAACTGTTCAATTTATGTTAGGTATTTTTCATGTTTAGAATTATTCATTCCAATTCATAAACTGACCTAGTGTATTCCATTGTATAGAAATGGCACCCAGTAGAAGGAATGTAAATACCAGCAATATGTAAGATCCAAAGAGTAAGAAGGATCATGTCTTTCATGGTATTAAGCCAATATTAAGAAGGGAAATTGTCTCCCATGTATTCTCAACATATGAATAAATAGTGTCATGTGTTTATAAGATAAGTAAAGAATTCAATGATTACTATGGGTTTTAAGGGAAGCAAGAGACAACAAGGATGGAAGAGAGAAATATGGATAAAGGGAAGAGGGAAAAGAAGAATTTTCCCATATGTGATAACTCTGGGATGAAACACACAAGAACATGCCTGAAGGGAATGGTAGTTTTTTGTAAGTGTGGAGAAAAATGACACCATATAAGTGACTAAAAGGGTATGAAAACTTTTTCCAATGTACAATGATTCATCTGCAATGAGTTGGGACACTATGCAAACCAATGTCCAAATAATCAGAGTATACCCCAAATGATGCTATTGGATAATAATCATGTTATGATACTGCCTCAGATGAAGAATAATGACTAGTGTTCTTTTGTTTTTATTATAGAATTCTTTCATTTGAGTGTTGTGTCAATAGTATACTAGTCACATGAATTATAGAGATAAATAATGATTGTACTGTAGTACTATTTTATTGAGTATTAGAGATTATATGGTTATAAGAAAAGTGACTTAATAGTAAGCTACACTTTTTGGAAAATAAATGGTTGAAGGAATGGTAATCCTTAATATTGTCCTGATAATGAGGTATAGATTTTTAAAAAAGAGATGGTTGATTTTGGTAATTCAGGATGTTGTGGTGTTGTAAAAGAATACACGATGAAGGCGTTCACATGTTATTACCTGGAAAAATTACACTCATTATGTTAAACATCCTTATAAAATTTGGATTGAGAGTTTGGATATAAGTATTTTGGATAATTATAAAGGTTGGAATATATTATGTTTTAAATTGGATACTATTTATAAGGTTATTTTTGAATTTTCATAAAAATGACAACCTACATGTCCGGTGACAACCTGTCATGCCCGAAAATGCTACAAGACTTGAACCCGCAATCGAATGGAGGAAAGGGTGTATCACCTATCACTGACCCAAGTGATGTCCTGGATAGAATAATGTAGTTTTATTAATGAAATAATATTAGAATTATAAATTCATTATTTTTTTAAACCTATATGATTATGATAAATATATTTTTTTTGAAATATTTTAGAGTGAAAGATGATTTTGTGGTAGGAATTAGTTGAAGGATGAAACTCTACATATCAAGTATTTATACATACCTATATACATATATATATTCCTTCATTTTTTTATGGAAAAATCAATTATTAAACTTTAGGGAAGGAATCTTAAAACCAAAAATGTGTTATCATATTTCCTTACATTTTATTGAACCGATTGTATTTTAAATCATCATAGATTGGTGGCTCTGAGACCCACAATTTTGAAATTGTTTGTGATTGATGACATCAATAACTCCCTATAAATATTTACATTTTTCCTCTAATTATGTGTCTCTAATTTCAACCAATATTATCCTAATTGTTTTCATAATTTGGTGGTGACTTTTTCATTCCCCTTTTCCTCTTATTAAGACTAAATTTTAATAACCTATTTTTCGATGTGGGTTTTCCAGCAAAGGTATTTTATATTTTCAATATTTTATTTTCTAAGAACAATTTCAAATTGTGAGGATGAAATTTATTGAAGGAGGGGAGAATGTAACACCCCAAGATTTAATAGTATTTTATTTCCTCAATGTAATGCAATAACTTGAACTACACACAACACCGAGTTCAAGCGCATCATGACATACCGAACTAGCCGTTCAAAAGTGGTTACAAATAGTATTAGCTGAATTTTGGACATTATATAATCATTATAATTATAGAATCCATATTATGAGTTTCATAGATATAATGTATGAACGAATATATTTTTTTCAGATAAAAGAATTATTTTTAAAAAATATGCAATTTTACCGCCATTTAATGGCGAACCCTTTTTAAATCAAATATTTTAAATTTTTATATATTCATTTTGACAAGATAAAATTCTTATTTATAATAGGGACATAATAATTTAGTTTCAATAATTTTTTTTGTTTTTCTAATAACATTCATATTTGGGTGAATAGTGAAAAATACTATATTTTTACTAAAGACAACTTTTTTTAATCAAACAAATTTATAGTGTTGAATTAAACATTTTAATGTTTTGGAAGTTTAATTAGATTAAATTTTTACCCTTTTATCCAATGTTGGTCATTGGAATTAATTTCACATTTAAATTATATATAAACATGTGTCAATCTTTTAATAGTTATTATTTCATAAAAACACGCTATTTGTTTTGACAAAAAGAATTAATTTTAAATTAATAAATGCAAGTTATATGTTTTTAATTTTTTAGAATATAATTCATTTTTGGATTTGGAATGTTGAAATTATCTTAGGGTGAATTTTTGGTATTTTTCTGAAAACTTTTAATTATTGATGAATAATAAAAAACAGTGAGTTATAGTTTAAAACCGAATTTTTATTTAAATAATTATTTATTTTAATTAAATTTATTTTAGGTAAAAATAGATAAATAATACTTATATAAGTTAAATTTAATTCATTGAAGTCATTTTATAATAATTTTAGATATATAAAAATTTTATTAACTTTTTACTGTCTTTTACCCACCTCCTTTGAGAATTTTCAAATTCACATAAAACATAATTTTACCACTTCTAAGAGTATAATTTCAAAAACCCAAGAGATATAGTAAATATAAAGGAGAAAAATGTGGATCAATAAGATAAAAATAATATTTTTTGAATAGTAACTTTTTACTTTTTTTACCACAGTTAAAATTAAATAGGGTAATTAAGGGTAATAATAATTTTAATATTACCCTAACACATGTACTAATTCTATTGGACAAGTGTATTTCGAACAAAAACAACCTTAGGAATAAAATATTATCTTTTAGGTATATTTGAATTATATTAGGAAATTTATTATTATTTAATTCATGGAAGAGTTAAAAGAGTTAAAATCAATGTTTAATAACTAAACAATTTTTAATATAGAGTTATACATAAGATAAATTCAATTATAAATATTAATTAGAAAGATAATACAATTTCCTAAATTATTGTAGTTTATTTATAATATTTAGATATTAACTAGTTTAATTTATTAATGACAGAATGATGATGTAGTAATTACTGTATCAATGAATGATTAAGATAATTGATATTATAAATACCCAAATAAATGCAATTTGAGACTTTTTATGAATTAAAATAATTTTATAGGTTAATAGGAAATATTAGTATTTGTTATATGAATGTTTATTGAAGTAATAATGCTGTTATGAATTTATCAAAAACAAAATACCCAATAGTGTCAAAATTGAGATAAAAGAGTTTTTAAAATAAATATTATATTATTAATTGATATTTTATTCCTAAAAATCTATGGTTCGGCCGAAAAACTTATTTCATGATTTTTATATCATTAATGGACCACATTGGGGTCTATTTTATGTTTATAGTATGTTTATTAACCAAATAATATAAAAATAAAAAGATACATTGTAAATGTCAAACTAATTATCTAAGAGTTAAAACTAAATGATAAGGTTAATAAAGTGACGAAAATCTGTCTAAAACCTATTGGATGAGGGTATTTCGGCCTATCCCCACCTTATCCTTGAAATAAATCAATTTTGAGCCATTATAAACCGAAAATGAGTATATTATAAAATTATATTTTTTTTTCTAAGGTGCCCCTCACCCCTCTTATAAAGGGGAACTTCCCCTTCTCTCTAATTCACATCTTCAAAGCCTTTTGGATGGGCCAACCCCTTCCCAAATATTTTCTCAACGTCCCTATCTTCAATCTAGAGGCTTTAGTTTGATCATAAATCCAACCTAAGGATAACTTTTGTTCAAATCCAAAGGAAGAACCTGAAAAAGAGGTAACGATTTCACCACCCTCTTTCAGGTTCCATTCTTCTTCTACTTCTTATTTTTTTGATATTTCCATTATAAATTAATAAATCTAGTATCTTCTATATACTATGATGTTATTATAAATATGTTACAACCATATTCACTATTCCATCCATCCTTTGAATGACATGTCACCATACGTGTGTATGTATGGCTTACTGTCTCTACGTCTTGGTGTAATTGTTATTCAAAATATTATTATTTCGATGGGTATGATAATGATGTGTAATTGAAGTAAATAATAAATATAAAATTATAATCATTATTTATATGTGATATGACATCCAATTATATATGATTTTTATATCAAAATAATGATATTGTCGCTTGTGCGTACGTACAGACTACCATCTCAACGAATGCGATGAGATTCATTCCCCATCGTATCCATTCAAGACTAATTCTCATTTGATTATTAAAATTAATGTATAAGAACATTATATAATTCTGCATATGAATAAGATACATCCTATCTGTAACAAAAATGGCTTATGTAATAAATCAAATAATGTAGAACAAATCAGTTAACACCCGAAACAACGACAAAAAAAGATATTATTAACAATGCAATATTAAAAGATCATATATGATATCATATTTATGTATATGATTATTGAATAATTTAATAATAATGATTTAACTATTATACAGGAGTTTAACCTATCCACTACCATGGAAAAGTACAAGGTAAGGGTTTATTTCACAATCTCATCTTTATCTGAGGTTGTTTATATGTAATTATCTACTAGGACAACTTTATCATCCACATCCATGTTTCTTAAAAATATATTTCAAAACATTCTTACTATTTTACAGAATATGGGTTAAAGTCATTTATACCATTTTTTGACTTTTTATAAGATTTTTATGATGGAATATTTTTGTCGTTTTCCAAACAGTGTCCTTTTTAACATTTTTGATAGAATTAAGGTAAGAATGTCTTTTTTTAATTTATACTGCGGGTGCAGCTATTTTCCACCATTATAAAATCGTCTAAGCTTCCCTTTCAAGAATATAAGAATATTTTGAAATTAAATGTTTTATTATATAATTATGTGGCTTTAAATGATTTCAAAATTAATATTTTAATAATTTGTGAAAGGTACTCTTTATCAAGATCAGAATTTTATATGTTTTAATGATTTAAATTTCTAAATATTTTTAATTGATGTCCATGTTTTCAAAATGATTTTAAGGATTTACTTATATGGACATGAATATTTTTAAATGATATTTATTTTCAAAAGATTCAAAGTTATATGGGACACTTTGTTTCGAAAATATCTATTAAATTACTTCCTTTATAAATGTGTGACTTTTAAATGATTTCAAAAAATATATATTTCTCCCAAATAGTTTTTATTTCATCTATGACAACATAAACTGATGGATTTTAAGCTTATTTGATGTTGATTTATTATGATACAACTCTTCCATATTTTATTGAAGGTTTTTTGATATGTTTGACTGTTTATGTGTTATTTTTATACCATAATAGTTTATGGGGAAAGTATAGACATTTCATATGCTAGTTTTAATATGAATTTTTATGTTATGTTTAAACCTGTTCATATGAGGAATTCATTGTACTTAATAAGTGATGGGTGGAGCCCTCTATAGCTCCTCGATTCATTAATAGGTCTCATGATACAAACTACTATCTTGGCACAAGGCCTTGAAAAAAATCTTATTTGTAGTCTTCGCATAAGGCCTTGACTATGTGTTTATGATAGTCTGGAATTATGCATTCCATCATTATGAAACTGGTTATTGATATTGCATGTGATTATCGGACTAATAGAATATCCATGTGAATAAGTAAATGGAATTATTTCATTTTATTTTTGCAATATTATGCTGATGTTTATGTTTAAAAAGGCTTTTGTTATAGTTATACATTGCCTTAAATGTTTATGATTATTTATGAAAGTTTTCACTATATTGTTATCCTTACTGAGAATCTGATCTCACCCCTTTATATGTTTAATTTTTCCCAAGAGGTGAAGATTTATTTTATGAATGACCTGCAAGGATGGTATGAGGGGATATGAGTGTGGTCTATGGAGACATGATGTTGTTGTAGTTTTTCACTTTATGATATAATGTAAGACTTATGAATGTATCAAGAGTTTCAAAGGCTACTAAACTAATCGGTATTTAGAAACTTGATCTTTTGTGTCATGCCAATGTTATGTAATAATCCACCAACTCTAGGTAACTAGGATTGGGGAATTATAATAAAACTTATAAAAAACAATGTAATTTAAAATAGTTCTCATTTTAATCATTTATTTTATGATAGTAATTCTTATTATCCCTTGAATTAAAATCATTTTTATTTGTTAAGACAATAAATTAATGTCCTTTTGTTTCCATTATATTGACATCAATTCCTTTAGTGACAGTAACATTTTTAGAATTGTATAATATAAACTATTTACTATATTATAATGAAGGAATTTTCGCAAATTAACCATTTCAAACATACATAACATATAACATGATATATGTATTTATGTTCCGTTTTCCATTTTATTTTTGTGATCAATTCAAGTGTATTACAATTGATATTATATCAAATAATGTACTCAATCATTATATTAATTTTATATAATAAGTTTTTTATATTAATCTTCAGTATATATTTTTATAAACTTCCACAACATCAATATTATTATCAACTATAATAATATATAGTAATATAGGTCAAATAATATTCACATTTTGTCATTGTAAATTTATTGAAAATTAAAAAATTCTTTTTTAGTAAATGAATCATTATTATTATTTTCTATTTTAAATATTGATTATCTTTCATTTGCTAATGTAAAAAAATCATACACCTATAAATCATTAAATAGCTTTTAATAATTTATTATAGTGGTAAAATTCATAATAGCCTTGATTTCTCATTTATACATTATTTCTCTCATTCAAAACTCAATGATACAATAACCCTTTTTCAAAATTCAGAGAATTTTAACATTATATAACACTATATCTAGAAATATATTATTATACGAGAAATACATATATAGTTAAAATATCTATATAAGTAAAATGAAAAAAAAATTACACATAAAAAAATTATAACATATTTCTTATTGAAATTTCAAATAATAAATTAAGTTCTATTCATAAATTTTAAAAACATTTTAAGATTTTTATTCCAAAAATCATCAAACTCAACATAATATATTTTTTATTCAACTATATTTATGATGGGAAATTATTAAAATCCATTTCCATAATCCATGAACATTTGTAGCTACATTAAATAAGATATGGGTTTATTTATTTTTTGAAAACTTCTTTTCAATGATTTCTATCTTCATTCCAAAAATATTGATTTTTTTCAATTTTCTTCCATTAATTTGAATTTTTAGTTTGTTGTATGATTCTATTTGGTGTTAACTCATCTTTATTCAATCACAAATTTAATGAATAATTTTAATTTGAAATAATTTCATAATATTATGAATTATTAGATGATAAAATATTAACACAACATATGTATTATTATATGTTCTTAATAATGAGGAAAAAGTTGATCTCATTTCAATTTTTTGTCATTTACCATATCAAGTAAATTCTAGAAAAAGATCATATTCACTCAAAAATTAAAAACCATTATGGGGGGAAGAAATATTTTTTTTTTATTCTCTTTGAACATGATATTTTTTCATCACAATTACAATAGGTAAAAAAATATCCTTTTAGAATAAACTCTTTAAAATGTTCTTGTAATTCAGTGGGACATTTATTACTCTAAAAGTTTCTTTCCATTAAGTGAACCAATATGAACAAGACTGATAATGCTATAAATTTAATATAACCTATAAAATATGGATTTAAAATGTCATGAATGTTGTCCTCTTCATGTTTAAATGCACACAAATCATGATTTATTCTATTAAATTATGTTTACTAATGTTTCATTATGTTGATATAATCTTAATATATTCTATTATAATTTTACATCATAATAGAGGGTGGAAATTTATGTCAACATATGTGTAACTGTTAGGATGGAATCTCCATTGGACATATCACAGATGGTAGAAAATATGCTACATATGAGATACCATTAATATATAATTAATTTTAAGATCTCTCACTATGAATTGTCTCATTGTCTGATCGGATTTTAAATTTTGAAAATGGATGGGACACCATTATTCATCTAACTATCAATAGTTTTTATATTTTGATTAGAGGATGACTCAATTTTTCATCCTGAAACTGAAATCCAATCAGTTTTCTTCCATGTATGAGACATTATTTCATCATGTTACTGAAAGCTTTGGAAAATTTTCTATAAGATTGAGAAATTGTTGCATCATGCTAATGACATACTCCATTATGAATTTTTTCAAAGTATTCACTAATAATAACTAGATTCACTATCTAGTGGACACATCATAAGACGACATAGCGATCATGTGTGACCAATACTTGACTCATTCTTCCAGACTGAAGAGTGCATCAAGTATGAGACACCATACCGGTGACATTGTTCTATGATACTGATCCTGGGACACCATTCCAACACACTGTACATGAGACACCATTCTAAGACATCGTTCAAGAGACATATTCCAAAGACACCATCAATTCATGCAGTGTCATTTAAATTAAAATTTCTTTTTAACATTCATATTTTAGAAACGTATAAATTTTAATAATTTTAATGACCATGTTCATATGTTTTTAGAAACAATTTATAAGATTCCAAACTGTAGTATAAGGTATTAGGTGCCTTGATAAGATTGATATAATGATTCTTTTCAGATGCACCATATGATGAAAAAATTGAATAAAAAAGAAGAGTTTCTCATGTGCCTGAGAAGAATAAAAGTGAACTTCTAGGTATGGATACTTGAATATACTACTGAGAACTAAAACTAGAGAACACATTGCAGAAAAAATATAATAGAGGAGAATTACACATTGATCACAAAATTTCCTCACTGGAAATGAAAGACAGAAGCTATCATGATGCTCTATTTTTCATTCTATTTTTGAAATGGACCCAAGATTCATTACTTCATTACTTTTAGATATCGCAAGACATATTTCCAATCACCTAGAGACTTCTAATGTATTCTCCCTATTTTTTCACTTATTGTGTACCTTTTTTTACAATATTATATGTTTTTTATTTCTATTCAATGAACACACGTTGAATCCTATGTAAAAACTAGAAGATACACATATATCTTCACAATACATGTTTTACACCTGACACTCACATTGATAACAGTGGTAGAGGCCACTGTAAGACCTGTTTGTTTTTGAACATCAATGAAAACTGTGGAAGAGATAAAGTTGACATGGATGGTTGTGTACATTTTATTACCATGATCTAGGGTGTGGATCAATGTTTATTTATATAAACTACTTTTTGTTAGGGGATCATCAAGTGGATATGATTTTGTATCAGCTTCAGAATGAACCTATTATTTTTATTCCAATTTTTTCTTTTAGGTTTATTTTTCTCTATTTGTGTTTATTGAAATAATACAAATCACTTTTCTTTATTATATATCCTCATATAGTGTTTGTGTTAGAATTTTAATTTGTAGAAATATTTATGAATCCAAATTATTAATTATTATTTATTTAAATGATAGGAAGTCACTCTTTGAAAAATATATTGAACAACCAAATCTTTTATAATAATTTCCTTTTGTTAAATGGTTCATTTTATATTTCATATTGATGATCTTTTAAATAAATATTTTTGATTAAAATTTTTATAAGAACTCAATTATCCCCTCTCTTGAGTTTCATACTCCAATTAACATTCGGTATACTAGGTTTTTTACTTTTTAGGATTCAAAGTTTTAGTGTTTTCAAATCATTTCATTTGTGATTTTATTTTTGTTTTAATGTTCGCAAAATTTCAATCAGTTCAACATTTATAGTTCTTTAAATGTTTCCATTATTCCTTAAAATGGATAATAGACAGGAAGATGCTACTACAAACATACCTCCATATTTATATTGAATAAAATATTCTCACTAAAAAATCAAAAAGAAATTTTATTTAGAATGCATGGCTTTTGAAATATGGTCTTTAATTATAGATGAATATAAGATATCTTCAATAGCTAGAAATACTTTGGTTGACCCAAATCATGAATCATATAATAAAAAATTCAATGATAGGAATTCTTAATATTGTGCCCTTGGTGATGAATAATTCAATCATATTTCTATATGTAAAATATCCTTTGTGATTTGGTATACATTAACTATTTCACATGATGGAATCCAAAATATGAAGGAAATTCAGGTTAATACATATACTATAAAAAATGATAAATTCAATTTGAGTCTGGATGAGCTTGTATCTAACATGTAACTCAGGTTTAATGAGATTGTATACAAAATTTTCTCATTGGGAAAGAATATCATTACAAAATAACAGATCAAGTGAATCTGGATATGTCTTTTTGAAATGTGTAGAGGTACATTAGTCTCAATTAAGGAATCCTATAAAACTTATGCACTACCTAGAATGTAGCTAATATTAATATTTTTGATGAATCGGGAAGTACTTATGGTTAATAGAGAATAACATAATGAACCTAGATGAATGTCAATGGCTTTCAAAACCACTATATCCACGAGAAAAGATAAATTAGGAGATCATACTGAAATTTATAGAAATGAAGATTAATCAATTGATAGTGATTTGGAAATCGCTCAACTATCTATGAGACGTAAGAAATTATGTTGTTATTAGAAGTTATTTACAATGACTTTTCTATAGTTGGAAATATGAGAAAAAAAGGTATCTAGAAAAATTATCTAAAAAGAAATGTGAATACAAATTAGATAATATTATATGAATTCAAAATAATATGACATGTGAATGATTAATGAAATAAATTAAAGTTCAATATGAAATATGAGGACAAATATAGAAAATAGTGGAAGGTCGTGATGGGTACCTGTAGGGATTTTGAGGACAGATCTAGTGAATTTAAATCATCTCATTAATAAAAGGTGGACAAAGACAAAAGGTGTTTTACGATAATTACATTCACGGAAACAGTAGTATATCCTTCAAAAAACTCAAACTATTCTAAAGATGAACGTTAATCTGACACATCTAAAAATATGAACAATGATGAAATATTTGAATAATACAATATACTTGAATATACTTGTAATGATTCAAAATATAATTAATAATCTCTCAAGAAATGACACGATCTTTCTACTAAAATTTAATATGAACTCATTAAATAAAAGGATAAAAATTCTCAACTACATAATGAAAATAATGAACTTCCACATTCTAATGAGAAATTAATGTTGGATCTAAAAACATTAAAAATGGTAAAAATACTATCACTCAAATTCTTGGAAAAAATGATTCTCCTAAATATACGATTGGAATTGGTCATCATCCAACACAACGAAGATTCACTAAAAATAATTTCTTATCTAGATCTAGAAAATTATGTTTTATTCCTTGATAAGAAAGAATTTTGGCATGTTCCAACACTAGAAAACCCATTACTGCATAAAACTCTTTTTTACCTAATATGATTATTTCATGAAAAACACAAAAAGTGCTTTTAGGACACCAATAAAGAAAATGTGGGTTTCCAAATATTTAATTACTAATATTACTAGATGCATGAAAATCTAGGTACCAAGGAATATTATGGTTTAACTTATATTTAGTGGAAATTTGATTGAAGAGTTCCTATAATAACATGGGGTCTTGGACAGTGGTGGTTCAAGACAAATGAAAGGGGACTACACTTGCATCACTAATCTCATAATGGTGTATCGTGGACATGTGACCTTTGCTCGAAATGAAAAATGTAAAAATTACATTCCTTGATCAAATTGATAATTGAAATTTAGTTTAAATTCATAATGATATTTTTTTTGATGTTATAAAGTACAATATACATATCATTTCAGAGTTATGTGATGATGATATTCATGTTTAATTTGAAAATGATTTTCTATTTTTTTAATTCCTTAAATTATTTACTCTTCAATGAATATAGAAATAAAAAATAATATGCCATTTATTTTGATTCATTAGTCATAAAGAAGGTTTCATGCTTAAGTGCCTTTCATAAAGAGTCATTTCTCTGGAATCGGAGACTCGGACAATGTAACATTCACTCTCTTAGAAAATTTACTTGAAAAGAATTAGTTTGTGATCTAACTAAAATAATAGGTCCAAAAAATAATTTATATATACCATTTCAAAAAATAAATCGACATAAAATATGTTGCAAAAAAAGGGAAATGCGTTTCATCTTTTAAATCTTGTGAGTTGGTTAACATTAATTTGTTTGGGCCATCTAGAGTTAAATGCTTAAATGGGAATCAATAATTTTATATTATTATAAATGACTTTTCATGGAATATATTGAGCTTATTTTTAGATCATAAGTGTGCAGAATGTTCTAATTTCACCATGTATTCAAAATTAGTAGAAAAGATAAATGGGATTATAATCAAAACATTAAGAAGTAACAATGGTCGAGAGTTTGAAATTCGAGAATTTGAATATTTTGGCTCAAAAAATGGCTATAATCAAGACTTTTATGATCCCAGGGAAAACAAAAATAATAGATTGGTAAAAATGTGAAATAGAACTTTTTATTAGATAGCTCAAACAATTTTTAATTAATATGATTTACATGTTTATTTTATTGTAGAAGCTATGAGTACAACATTCTATATAATCAATAGGGTTTTAATTAGTCCTATCCTAAAGAAAATCCCCCCTAAATGTGGTATAATATGAAACCCAAGTTTAATTTCTTCAATGTTTTTGTTTGAAAAGACATTATTAACAATACAAAAGATAATATTGAAAAAATTTCAACACAAAATGATGATGGAATTTTCCTAGGTAATTCAAACTCTAGTACATCCTATAGAATAATTCATAATAGAACCAAAGGTGTGGAAGAATATTTTTATGTAAAATTTGTTAAAATAGATCCACATAACTCAAAAACCTCATTATAAAACTTTGAGGATAATATTTCAAATCTAGAATTAATTATTAAATCCTATGATTTTGTTGAACAAGAAAAAAATGCATGTTCTAGAATATTTCTTGAATCTTATTAAAAATACCCAATCATATAGATGAACTAGAACTAAAAACCAATTATTTTTTAGACATGGTAGAACTCTTAAAAACCAACATATCAATTCTATTATAAGTGACATAGACAATAGAATATAGTCTAGATATTCTATATGAAACTATGTTTATCATCATGTGTTTTTTTTCACAAATTGATCCTATGAACATCAATTATTCAATCGGTGATTAATTCTGGGTGATGGATATGCAAGAAGAATTAAATAAGTTTGATCGAACAAAATTATGGGATCTTTTTTATAGACCCAAATACACCATGAACAAAAGGACAGAGTGGTTGTTTATAAGAAAAGTATATGAAGTTGAAACTAGACTATGAAACAAGGATATATTAGTGTCACAATGTTATCTTTAAGAAGAAGTCATAGACTAGGAAGACAATTTTACACCAGTATCCTGATATGATGCTATTAAAATAATTCTATCTTATAAAATAAATATAAATTTCAAACCTTGTCATATGGACTTAAAAAGTGAATTCATAAATGTGTATAGAGATAAATATGGCTTTTTTATAACCTTGAGTTTTAACAATCATCAGTTTCCAAATCATGTATTCAAGTTAATAAATGATTTTTATGGTATAATACATTTTCTGTAACACCCCAGGTAAATAAAGAATATGACATTTACATATTTATCCATATTTGTGAATAAAATATTAATATGACTTTAAAGGGGACGCTATGCTCGATGGCGTACCCAACACGCAACAACGAGTTTCTTGGGAATCTTATGTTGCACTCTAATAATAAAATAATATTATTTTAAATGGTAGTTAACATGTAGCTGTTGTATTGGAGGGAATGGATAGAAATAACTAAAATATGATTATATATGTTTTTAAATGTTTTTACATTTATCCAATAAAATATAAAGGCTTAAAATATGGAAAGATTTCAATTTTAGGCGTATGTTCCCTAGTTTTCACTAAAGGTTCACTTATCGCCTTTTGATGGTGAACCGTCATTAAATATAGTTTTGTTCACTCTTATAAATTCTATTGGACCAAATAAAACTCTTCTTAAGAATTGGGACAACAAAATTTACTTTGTGTAAAATTTTGGTATCTTTCCGATAAAGTTCATTTTTTTAATGAATTGTGTAAAATGTTATATTTTAATTCAAAACCACTTATTAATGTAATTTATTTATATGATTAGATTATCTTTTGAATTGGTTTTAAAGTGAAATTAGAAAATATTTTTACCATTAAATCCAATAGTGGTCGTTGGAATTAATTTCACATTGAAATCAGACTTAAACTAGTGTCAATCTTTTGATACTTATTGTTTCATAAAAACACGCTATTTGCTCTGACAGTGGGAATTAATTATTAAATTAATTAATGTTACTTATATGTTTTGAATTTTGTAAAATAGACTTGAATTTTTAATTCGGAATATCAAATATATCTTAGGGTGAATTTTTGGGATTTTTCTGAAAAACTTCAATTTTTGATGAATAGTGAAACCACTAAGTGGTACTTATAAAAATCTGATTTTTCCATTTAAATGAAATTTTCCATCTTTGTGTTTTGAATTTCAAAAATCCGACATACTTGGTTTTCATTAAGAAGTAAATTGTGGTTCAATGGGATAAAAATAATTTTTTGTGAATAGTAACTTATTATGTTTTTAATCACGATTAGAGGTAATTAGTGTAGTTTATGGTAAGAATAATGTTTTAATAATATGAAAAGACCTAGAAACATGTCCTACCCTCATTGTATGTGTCATGGCCGACCATGAAAATCCATGGGTCAACTTGGGGACCCCATGGAGCCACATTGGTTGGAAAATGACATAAATATCTTTTTATTTAATATTAAAGTAAAAATGACACAAACATGAGATGTTTTACTGAAACAATTTTTACATGGGGTTATACAAGTCATATTCTTTACTATAAATAGTAATTGGAAATCTAAAACGATTTACTACATCATAGTATTTTTTTATAATTTTTATACATTAAAGGAATTAAATTATTTATGACATCATGATGATGCAGCGATGACCTCATTATTTAACTATTTAAATAAAATGGAAAGATAATGTAATATCTAAGACCTACACATGTCCAAAACCTATTGGATAAGTTTATTTAGAACCCTTATCAACTTATACTCGAAATAAATCAATGTGGTACCTTTAAAATCCAAAACGCTTTTGAAAATAAAGTAACATTTTGTAACTTTACCAGAGTGCCCCTCCTATCCTCTTATAAAAGGCCCCCACCTTTACCTCCATACCCACAATCCCAAAGCCTTTGTCTCAGCCAACCACTGCCCATTTTGTCTCTCCACTTCCCTATATTACTTCTTGAAGCCTCACTTTGGGAAGAAGTCTTCCCAAGGAATCCTTTGAGCTCAAACCAAAGGGAGTTACCCTATTTTAAGGTAATGTCTTCACTTGTTTCCTTTTGTTTTATTTTGCTTCTCCAACCCCCTAAACTCTTTTTATTCATTTATTTTGTAACAAATAAAGTATCTTCAATATACTAGGATGTTTTTATAAGAATTATTCGAGATACACTTACACACACCTACATCTAATGGGTAAATAACATACTGTTTCCGTGGATGGTGAATTTCTGCCTCCCGAACCGATGATTGTTCAACATTCTTCTAACACCTTAAAAGGTGGCCATTAAGATTACACTATATTTATATATGATATATAATATGTTTATGTTTTACTTAAGCTTCTGTATTTTTTCATTTATGGTGTACCATTATGGTTTCCATTATGGGTAAACGTGATATCTTCATTTAAGGAAGTGTGGACTACCGCCCCCTCAAAGTGATTTGATTCGTTAATACCCTATGTGGTACATATAAAGGATATATTTAATGATATTATATATTATACCATACTGGAATTAAAATACTATCATGTATCATTATGTTTTAATTCCATTAAATATGAAATAGAAATGGAAGTAGCGTTCATGCGTACGTACGGCTTACCGTCTCCATGAACGGTACATTTCATTTCTTATCTCAAAATGTTATGTAACATTATAAGTACATATATATAATGGATATATATGTAATATATTAAATCTAAATTACGGATTTAATTCTGTAATTATAACATGTATATATCTCTCTCATTTTGTTTTAATTCCTTTAATATGACAAAAAATGAAAGTAGCGTTCATGCGTACGTACGGCCTACCGTCTCCATGAACGGTGCTTTTCGTTTTTTATCTACAATTGATATGTAATAGTATAAAATCAATATTTACTTGATATATATGATATTTTAATCATTAATACTATTCTGGAAATTATTTACTTATAAGTACATGGGCAATCTTTTTTCAAAGAAGTTCATTTTTGACTCATGTACCAAACATCGGCAAAAACGTCTGATATGAACTAAAATTATTAAACAATTATTATAACATTATAATATGTGATATGAACTTAATAATAATCTCTAAATGAGGAACTTAGTCAATTATTAATTGACCAAAGTTTATTATTCAGGAATATAAAGAAACGAACAAGACACGTTGGGCTTGAGGTAAGGGATCCGACTCCTCTCTTTCTTTTAAAGTACACTCTTTTATGTCATTCCTTTTAAAGCTCATATTTCTTGTCATTGGGATGTTATTTTATATTAATATTACTGAAATTTTTATGTTCATATGATGAGAGACCCAATTCTCTCTCATCAATCCATTTTGGATGTTTTGAGTGGCGCCATTAGGCTGCCGAATTTTCATAAGAGATTTAACATCTATTTTTCTTTTTAAGTACTCTCATTTATGTCACTTCTTTTAAGATCCTATTTGATTTTTTGGGGGATGTTATTTTATATTCCTCTTTCTGTAAACATTATGTTAATATGATGAGAGACCATATTTGATCTCATCAATCCATTTTTGTGGCGCTGTTAGGCTGCCGAGTTTTCATAAGCGATTTTTCATCTCACTTTTATTACCGTGAGATTTATGCTACATTTGCCACAATGTCCTCTAAGTGGTGTATGTATTGTCCATTATTTTTACTCATTGTGTATTATACTGTCATTTATGATTATTTACATAAATTTTGTATTTTCCTTCTTTCACAGGGTGTTTGTTTCGAAAGATACCCATGTCGGTAAGGGAACCTTTCACCCTCCTGTTTTTAAAGGACTTATTTTGTTGGGTCTTTTAATTTACATATTGTTATGTTGGGATATGTTCTCGTATATCCTTATTAATGTAAATTTTATGTCCAAGTGATGAGATACCCTTTTTTATCTCTCATCAACTCATTTTGATGTGACACTGTTCGGCTGTCAAGGGAACTTCTTAACCCAATTTCGATTTCTTTGGGTTCAACATGTAGTTATTGAATATGTCATCCTTTGAATATGTGTGAATGACATTTTATTATTTTACACTTAATATCCACTTATATTTGGTGTATTCGTTTGTCACACATAATTATGTAATTGATTTATCCTTAAACCAAGGGTATCGTCTTTGTTAGGGACTTCGTCTCAATATCCTTTCGTTGTGGAATATTCTGTTTTATACACAACCTTCTTTTATACGGTGTATAAACCCCTTTGACATTTACGTTTATTCAAAAGAAATCTTTTTTATATGATGTGTTTATTAAATGACAGATGGGAATGTTTTTGTTGTACGTATGCGGCGACAACGACTTCTCCGCCGTCGTGACCATTATTCGATTTTCGGCTTCCTCTACAAGCCATACCTTCTTTTTAAAAGAAAAATAAATACCATGTTTTACTTTTCTTTTATTTTGGTATTGAAAATGGTTTTCATAATGTTTTTATATCAATGTGTTGTATTGATATCTTGTGATTGAAATGTGGAAATGTTATGTTTCCTTTATGCATGTTTTATATGATACGATTATGTTGAGGTTCTTTGGCATTATTTTAAAGATGGGTGGTTCCGTGATAATCTAAGGATGGGTGAGCCCGATATAGCTCTCCAATGCATTGGGTAAAGTGAAGGAGTGAAACATTAAGGTTTCTCCGAATAGATTTATGGAATATACTGTGGTGGGTATTCCAAATGTAACCAAGAGGGTTACTCCCTACGTAATAATGTTATGAATGCCTCAAGTTACCTTTTATGTATTGTGATTTCTATGATTTATTCATTATTTGATGAGGTATGTTAAAGTGCCTATGTTTTATGGGTAAAGTATGATTTCATTCTTATGTATATATGAACTCATGTTTCCTTTCCATATTTTTATAACCCTTACTGAGCTTTTTATGCTCATCCCATGTTTTTGAAATGTTTTTCACAGGTCAAGGGAAAGGTACATGATGTGATGATAGTGTCAAGGATGTGTCAAGAAAGATTCCATTTTTATTTTAAATATGTTTCCGTTGATGGGAAGAATGAATATTGTCTCTTATGTAACCACTTTGTTTAAATGTGGAATGTAATGCATGTTTCATGTTCTAATTCTCTAAAACTCTAAACCTGAAAAGATCCTCAATGTGTAATCTTGTAATAAATCAAGATTAAGTAAGGTTTAAGGCTAGGGCCTTATATCTTCCAAGAGTATAGTCAGATTTTCTCAACAATTTTCTTATTTTTATTAGTTTTTATAACGGTGATGTTGATCCTACTATTTTCTTAAAAAAGGTCTCTAAAGATATTTTACTTGTTCAAAAATATAATCATGATATTATTTATGGATCTTCATAAAATTCCATAGGTATTGAATTTTAAAAATTATGCCAAATGAGTTTGAAATGAGTTTAATGAGTGAACTCAAATTATTTCATGCATTTCAAAATTATGAAAAAAAGGAAGGTATTATTTTCAATCAATGTAAATATACTAAAGATCATTTAAATTTTTTGGTCTTGGATATAAATAACAGTAATGATACTCCTGTGAGTACCACTGGTGAATTGGATCATGGTGAAAATAGAAAATCAGTGGATTATACAAATTATTGCAGTATGATTGGAAGCCCTATATATGTGAATGTTATCAACCAGATATTCTATTTAGTTTGTGTATGTGTGCTCAATTTCATGAAAATCCAAATGAGTCAAACATTCCAGCGGTCAATCGGTTTTTTAAATACCTCAAATATATTACCAATATAGGTCTATTCTACCCTAGAGGAATATCATTTGACTTAGTTAGTTATCCTCATGTTGATTTTGGTGGTTTCATATTAGATAGAAAAAATGCTATCGAACATGTCACTTTTTGGGAAAGTATCTAGTATCATGGTGTCAAAATAAACTAAATTATGTTTCATTATATACTGATAAAGGTGAATACATAGCCATTGGTAGTTGTTGTGCCCAAATTTTATAGATGAAACACAAATTATTAGACTATGTATAAAAATTTAAACATTTCTCTATTAAATATGAAAACATGTGTTCTATTAAAATTTTTGTGTAACCAGTTTCTCATTAAAAAACGAATATTGATGTAAGATATCACTTTGTGAGAGAACATTATCAAAACATTGATATAACTCTAGAATTCATTTTCAATAAACATCAACTTGCTGATATTTTTACTAAGCTATTGTATTCCCAAAAAATGATTTACATCAAACATGATTTGGGGATGAAACATTTTAAGTGACTAACTATTGTTGACTTACCTTTGGGACTAAAATTTGATGACTAAACATTGGGAATACATGTCAATGACTCACTGTTTGGACTAACAGTTGATAAATCACAATTTGGACAAACTTTTGATGACTCGCTATCATGAGTAACTACTAATGCATCACTATTAGGACTCACAGTTGATTAATCACAGTTCAGACTCACCATTTATGACACACCAAAGTGACTCACCATCGATGACTCACTGCATGGACTCGTCGATTATGACATGCCAATAGGACTCATCAATGTGTCTTATAGTTCATTACATTGATATTTTTCTTGACTGGACATAAACTCTCAATTTTACTTTTTTTCTCTTTATTTTATTCTACAATATTGATTTATGATTTCTAAATAGGTAATTGATAAAAATTTAATTGATTCAAATCATTTTTCACTCACCACTCCCCCAAAACCAAAACATTTTACCAAAATCATCTACTGCCTACTTCGTTCAATCCAAACCCTCCAAATCATTCTAATGGATCATGTAATGTGTTTGTCTACGGAGTATTAAAACAAGCCTTACCATTAAATGAATAGTTTATCTAGTGATCCTAAACCCTAACATATTAACAGTGTTCACGAAAACCGAGTAATCATTCATGAACAAAATGTATTGGTTGACTATCTGTTGTCATGTTAAACTCTTATCATGAATGTGTTGACATAAAACGGTTTGTTGAAATGGTTCCCTATCAAAATGAGGCCCTTATAACCAAATCCAATTCTGTAATTTTATCATTATTTAGAGTTCATTCTTGAGGGAAAAGATGAATTTTTTTTAAAGTCCATAATAGATGGTAAAATGATTTAATTTTCTTATAGGTGAAGGCCTGGGTGTATGAATTTAACTCATAAAAGTAATTTTTTGGAAAACCAAGGTAGTTTTCTAACTCCATGGGATATATTTAGTTAGGAAGTAGGCTTAGCTGATATAAATATTCTATAATTCCCAAAATCCATATAACGACTGAACTAGATTGTGAATCCTGATTGTTGTTTATGTTTATTCTGCATCAATAGTGTCAAATGAATGGGTTTTTTTCTTTATTTAAGTATCTAGATGTTTATTTTTTGTATATTTTGAAATAATGACACAATATTTACCTATGAATATATAATATTTTTCATATGAGTGATATTATTAATACACCTAAAATCTTGACTCTATTTTTTATTCAAATATTGTCTCTTCCATGTTACATGTTAAAGGATTCATGACTGATGGTGAAGAAACTATCACAAATTGTGATGTCTATTTTATAAAAATGTTTATATGAAAAATAATAACTATATAATAAAATATATAAGGAAAGTGTGGGTACAAGGTAATTAAAATAATATGATGAATTAAAACTAGTGAAACACCCTAGAAGACCAAAGGATATAGATGATCCTAGTTAAAGACAATATGAGGTTGTAGAGTATTCAGATGATGAGGAACCATAAGTTGAGGTAGATAAAGAAAAATAATACATTGATAATGATATAAGTGATCCTAACATTATAGGAAGTAATAATGGAATCACATAAGGATCACCTATCCCACCAAACGATCTTCCAACAAGAGAAAGACTATTAATGGATGGTGATGATGATAATATAAAAGTATTTGAGGATGTTGAAAAATAGATTGGAAGTGTAATACAATAGTAAAAATAGAATTATGAAAAAGAAAATAATGAAGAAGTTGAAGAAAAGTATAATTAGGATGATAATTAAGTGGAGGAAGATAATTCTAATAAAGAAAGTTAATGTGTTGGAAATGAAGAAGATTAAAAACAATAAAGTGGTAAAGCTAGTGGTGAAACTAGTGATGAAGCTAATCATCCTATTATAGATCATGGTCCTATTATAGAACCTAAAAATCTTGATGAAGACATTATAGTTTCAAATGAATTAGTGTTGGAACCTCAAAAGTCTATTTAGCTAGTTTTAGATTAGGAATAACTTCCAGATGTTCAAATCGAAGATGAAGATCATGTTGAGAAGGAGGCACTTATTTAGGGGTAAAAATAGTATTTAATTGTTAAATGGGATAAAATTATTACCTTTTATTCGAAATCATTAGGTGAATGGGATAAATATCTTGGATACAACACATTGTGCTTCAACAATCAAGATTCTTATGATGAATCAGATCCAGTTGTAGCTCCAACTACTCCAGTTGTATCGTTTCCTACTGACTATATGAGTATGAATGATTTAAATTTTTTTAATGAAGAATTGTTATTATATGATAGATATATCCCTTATCCTCAAACAATTTCTATGGAAAGTCATAATGAAACTCATGAGACTATGATTTTAGATAATTTTGTCTCACAAATTCAACCTCAAATGGTTTATGGGCCTCAAGATGATAGAATAGAGAAAAAAACATTGAGTGATGAACTAGATGATCTTATTAAATTAAATAAAATAACATCATATCAGTATAGAAAAGTATTTGGACAATTTATAAAAAAGTCAAGTTGATTCCTCTTCTGTGGATGATATACCTTAGTTTCCAGTGCTTGACATTGATTTGTTCTGATTAGTTTTCCAAGATCATTTAACGGGTGCTTCAACCACTATTTCTCCTACTCAAAAATTTGACCTTGATATTATCATAAAAATGATAAGTTAATAGATTAAGAATTTTTTGTGGTGTTGATCAATTGGTATTAAGAACCATTCAACATAATAGTAACCAATTGTATGACATGGTTCAACATTATATTAAAGAGTCCATAAAAGATAAGAAGGAAATCACAAAGATGGGGGAATATAACTTCTCAAGGATTTACACCAAGAATCTGATAACTTATCATTTCAATTACTTAACTATGAATTTGAGGATACCTCCAATCAACCAATCATTCAAGGAAAAAGATATACAACTTAAGGGGATTACTCTTGTCCTTCATATATTCATGGAAAAAATATGGTTTTACTAAGGTAATGTAGAAAGGTGGGATGATTATTATGGATTTTATCATCCATTAAAATCAATACCATCATGTTTAGATGTCTAATATTGTAGAACCAGAGGCCTTTCCCATTAGACATATGCTTGAGAATATTCCATATAGATATATATACTGATTAGATGATCCTCATTTCAAAGCTTCACTCACTCAAAAAAAAATTTCTTATTCATTCAACACATAATTTTTTTCTTATAACTCCAGCTAAAACTCATAGTCATCTTTGGTTTTTTCTCTATCGATTACATATATCCCCTTCTACATCAAATAAAAGTCTTAACTCTAGATTTACATCATGGTTTCCAATTCATAAACTCTATACATCACTAGATTCTATACCACATGTTCCACTATCATCTTCTTCTAATAAAGTTAATGCATCCATGAACCCTTCCTTAGAGAAGAATTAATTTTCAATTTATCTTTGATATAGATATAATAATTAATTTTTTTCTCATTCAGTGTACTATATTTTTTTATATAATATATTATGTCTTTTAATATTTTCTATGTTCTTTTTCTCTTTTTATTTTGTTATTTGTTTATAATCTAAAAAAGGGTATAATGATTACGAAATTTAGAGAATGTGTATGGAATTCATCCGGAGAATGAGAATAACTATGGTATTTAATATTATTGTTTTTATATTATAATTTAATCTCTTGAAATAGATAAGATATTTTATGTATTATGGTTCACATTTAAAATTTTTTCACTATTAATAACCTATAAATTCCATGATTTTTGAACATCGTAAAGGGGGGATTGTTGGCCTCCCCTGGTTTTCATAATTAGAAATCATGCCTTAACAAGTTAACTTATATACACTCATGTTTAATTATGTACATATGATATTAATATGTTATGATAAAATTTTACAACATAATATTGGTAGGGAATATATGTCAATGTAAGAGTCACTGTTATGGTGGACTCACATTTGGGCATCTCACAGACTGCAAAAAATTGATTTTATACGAGATATCATTGATACAGACTAACTATTAAGATGTATCACTATCAACTACCTAATTGTTAGCTCAGATTCAGAATTCAAAAAAAGGTAGGAATGTCGTTGGTCATCCCACTATCAACAAATTTTCAAATTTCTCACAAGGATGGATCATTGCATCAAGCTACAAACAGTCACATATAATTCTTTCTATGTATTTGAAACCATTACATCATTCTACCGACTTCCTCTCAGCATTTCTGCTAATTATGAGACACTATTTCATCAAGATACCAGTAGAACCCATTCATAATTTTCCCAAATTATGATCCAATGATATCATGATTCATCATCGAGATGACCTACATTCATAATGACATTCCAATCCTAAGTCTTTAATACTTGACCCACCGTTCTTGATTATAAAATGCATCAAGTATGAGACACCGTTATTAGATATAAATTCTTAGACATTGTTCCAACAAACCATTTGTCGGACTCTATTCCAAGATACCATTCATAAGACATCATTAATAGCCACTATTTATTCATACATTTTGATTTAAATTCAATTTTCTTTCTAATTATCATATTTGTGAAACCTAGTAATTATAATAATTTTAATGACTTTGTCTTACTTTTTTAAACAACATTAAATTGGTTGTATACTAAAGTTTGAGTTATGAGTTACCAATATATGATTGAGATAATGATCCTTATTAGATTCACCATATAAGGAAAAAGTCATATTAAAAATAAAAGATACTATTGCTCTAAGAAGATTACAAGACAAATGTAATATGTGGATACATGAATATACTACTAGGAACTCAAACAGTTGATAACTTTTAAGAAAAATAACTGATAAGAGATGAACTCTTCGAGAAGATCAATACTTCACTGGTAACAATATACAAATGCACTCACAATGCTCTATTTTGCTAATTGTGTATGAAAATCGACTCAATCTGTATTCTAATATAACATCTAGGAGTCACACGCTTCATTTCATATCACACAGATCCTTATAAAACTATTTTCACTATTCTTTCTCACCATATATACTATTTTTATATTATGAGTAGCGTGTGTCTATCTGTTCTATTAACAAGCACTAAAACTTGGGAAAAACTAGAAGATACAAATATATCATCACAAACCATCCATTCCACCTGTTATCTCCCATGAATAAGAGTGGAAGTGTGCCTTGTACGAACTTTTTTTTCTCTCCCATAAAAACTATGGAAGTGGTATTGTTTACCTGAACTATTGTATATGTTGTTGTTTGCCCCAATATATGGTTTGGATCAATGTTTATATATATAAACTGATTAGTGTAAGGTGATCACCAAGTGGAGTAGATTAAGTCTCATCATGAGACTAAATCTCTTGTTTTAATTCCTATATTTTCTTTCAACTTTGGTTTTCTCTCTCTATGTTTATTGAAATTATAAAACATCATTTTGTTGTGATGTTTATCATTATATTTTGTTTTTATTAGAATTTTTATTAGCAGATAGATTTCAAAAGTTAATTAAATTATTCTTTTTATTTTAACAATGAACTAGTCACTCTTTGAGAAAACCATTGATCAACCAACTCATTAATAAACTAATACTTTGGTTAACTGGTCACATTTATATTTTATATTGGGGAACTTTTAAGAAAATATTTTTGTTATTAGTTTTTATAGGAACTCAATTCACACCCCCTAAGTGTCCTACTCTAACAACCAATGAGCACACTCCCCTAGTACCCCTCCATTTCTTAAACTGGATAGGATGTGTGGACCCTAAATCCCATCACTTATATTCCATGGATTCATGAAAACAACTAAGGGTAATAAAAAATTGGGCATTACACTCACTATAATATTTTATATCAATAGATATGTTATAAACCACCAATCAACACCACATAATTTAATAATAAACCGATATCCCATAATAATAGAATATAAAAATATATGAAATGAAATAATGATATATAGCCAAATATAATGTACCATTGGACTCCTATGTATGAGTACCAACAAAAACTCTCCAGTCTAATATAGTCCAATCGAGATGTGTCCTAAGTTCCCCTTTGATTACCAAAAAAACTATATATATATATATATATGTGTGTGTGTGTGTGTGTGTGTTTTGAGTGTGTGTGTGTCTATGGGTGGATATAAAACATATACTCTATATGATCTTATATAGGATCTTGCATGAAAATTTGAGAAGTGAATACAAATGATGTATAAATCATGTTATAGAACCCATTATAATAAAAATGGTCCACAATACATTGCTAGCCTCACATATGTTTACTCTCCCAGTATCTTACATTATATTGGAATTCAATATCAGAAAAAAAAATTAATCATAGGTTCTCCAAAACAACATTTCATATTTTTTTCACTATCACACCACAACATTGAATGTCAAATGAATCCATACCATCCATGTACATATGTAGAGATCACATATTTCTGATATGGGTTTATTCATAACCCGTATTACCCTAATATACACTCTAATACAACAACTTCAATTGGAATTAAAAAAAATATGTTATATTAATAAACATTTAGTATCCTTTATTTATGATTATAATGAACCTGAATGACATATAACTCATTCCATCATCCTATTATGCTTGACCCCACTATATACTACCAACACTGTATAGAACTATTGATCATAAATTAGGTAACAGGTTTTATTTTTTAATCAATGCATTATATCCATTATATTTGGGAAAAACTAGCAAAAAAATAATTTGTGTATCGTTAAGGTTATCTGACTTAGCTAGGATATGTATAGAAATCACTATTAATTAGAGATATATGTAGTAACATACAGACCCCATTCTAGGTGTGCATATAAAATTCTCCATAAAAATAGTCTATAAATTCCCTTAAAAACTACTATATAGAAATAAGCATTGTTTCCTCTATAGTACATTCACCCATATTCCACATGATAATTAGAAACTAACATGCCACAAATTTTTAATTATCATTATATTCAAATAATTACATAATTAAATTAATCTATCTTTTCATTTTCATAATTTAAAAAAATTTATGTAGATAATTAAAAACCACATGAATCATAATTTAAATATTTATTTCTATCCCTTGCACATTCATTTAATGATTTTTTTCAATTACATATTATATCAATTTAACTTTATCCCATTCCCGTTTTAAAATTTATTTCTCCAATTGCATTAATATATAGTTTTTGTATTTACTTCATTATATCAATCACATACCAATATTAATGTTTATTTATTTCATTCCATCCAGTAACATTTTTAAGATTTATTTATTCCATTCAATCCTATACCACTATCAAGAAATAACAATGTCTCTCATATCTTTCCATGACAATGGAGAACGTTTTTCTAGCCCGTTACATTCTTATAAAACCATAGTTCCACATTCATAACACATTCTATATATTAATTGTAATAACTCGAGATTTTATTAGATAGATTATTTGATGTCCTGTGTTGTAAACTACACAAATATGAGCTCATTCTATATGGAACATTGTATTGTCTTGTATTATATGCACCACTATTATTGAATTGCCATGCATATAATTGCAAATTCTTTTGATTGAATTCATTTAACGCAACACTAAGTATAGATATTTTTCATTGTATAAATTAAAAAATTCTTGTTTATCTTATAAACCATACCAAAGGATGCTTTCACAACATGTAACACTTACTTGGATTGCGTTACACGCAAGAGAGACCTTCCTCGCTAACTTACGTAGTATGCGATAATGAGTTTCAGTAAACCATGATATATTTTTTATATATTATTTTGTAATGGGATATAAACTAGCTGTTATGAATAAGATTAACCAAATATTTAATTTTATGACATCAAAATTCATCTACCACGTTTTCTAGAGCATGATCTGACAATAAAATCAATTTTTTCATATAGAATTAGTATTTTTTTAAATGAAATTTTACTGTCTTTTGATGGAGTACCGATTTTAATCTAGTTTTTCACTTTTATTATTTCAGTTTTACAAAATAATATTTTTATAAGTGGAACATCAAAATGTACTATGGATGATATTTTGGTATTTTTCTGAAAAAATCATATTTTTTTGAATAGTAAAAAATATGGCATTTTAATTCAAAACATCCATTGGATCTAATTTATTTATATAATTAGAATATACTTTTAATTGATATTAAAGTATAATTAGATTATATTTTTATCATTTAATACAATGTTGGACATTGGAATTAATTTCACTTTCAAATTGGACATAAATAGATGTCTATATTTTGATAGTTATTTTTCATAAAAACATGCTTTTTATTTTTGACAACAGGAATTAATTTTAATTTAATAACTCAAATTTGTGTGTTTTGAATTTCAAAAAATGGATTCCATATTTTGAATCCTAATTTTTAAATTATTTAAATAGGTACCTTTTATTTTTGGACACTATGAATAGTAATCCCAATAATTATTTTATTTACAGTTGTTAAATGGTAAATCTGGTTAATAAGGGTTAAACAAATTACATTATAAAAATATTAAACTACCCTAAAAGTTTTTCTAATGCAATTAGTTGAGATATTTCTAACCATGCTCATAAGTAGGTTGATTTTGGGACCCATGGAATCAGTTGGATGTGAAAATGACATTTAATAAGAATTAATTTATTGTAAAGATAATTATAATCTAAACAAATATCTTTTACTAAATTGATCTTAATATAGTATAATATAACTGATAAATATGTTTATAAATAGCCATTATAATTAAAAAAAGTTTATTTAAATCATGTTATTTTATTTATAATTTTTATACATTATATAAAAAATTTATTTGTGACACAATTATGATGTAGGGATTACTACATTAAGGAATGATCCAACTAAATGTATTTATAAATATTGAAAAAGTAAATTTTTTTATTTTTAATTCATTGTTGAATTTTATGGATGCTATTGATATATTATCTTTGATTTAATGCCTTATTATCGTAAGAATCAGGTTGTTATAATTTTTTACAAAACTAATGTATGAATATTGTACAAAATTGACACAAATAATAACATACAACGTAAAATATTTTATTAAATGATATTAAATTCCTAAAAACCTATTATTTGGAAAAATAGTTAATATAAACCCATATATGTCATAAATAACTTTTTGTGGGTTTTTAAACCTGATATGGTAATTACATTCACCAAAAATGAGTAAATAACATTATATCATGGTATGATTAAAAAGGGTTTAAAAAGGGTAAAATCAAAAAGATAAATATAAAAAAAATCAAAAAATCTCAAAAAATTATTTAATAATGGTTATTTGAACCAGAATTATATTATTTTATAATTAAATATATTTTTTTACCATTTTAAATCGAAATTTAATTTTTAATAAATTAATTTTTTAGAATATTCCCTATGTTCCCCTCTCATCTCTTATAAAAGGACACCTACTCCATCACTTCTTCACTACATTTTAAGCCTTCGTACTCTGAAACAAACTTTCCATTTATCTTTTAAACTTCAATAGTCACATTTTAGAGGTTCTGGTATTTTAGAAATACTAACACTAGTACCCTAATTTTAAATTAAACCAACGCATGTTGAGGAAAAGGTAATACCTTCTACCTATTCATTAAAATTTTATTCATCTTCTACATAATATTATTTAAATGTTTCAAGATAATGTAATAGAATAAGAATCACTAGTACATTGATATTCTAATGTAAATATTAAATCGCCATATTTCACCTTTTATCCATCCTTTGAAAAAAGAAATCATTTCACATACATACGTTTGGATTATCGTCTCCCTGTTGTGGGGTAATCTGTTGTTCACCACCACAATAAATGGATGGGTATAATGGTGGAAATAATATATATATATGATTATTATAAAATGATAATAATTTTGAGATATTATACACCATCTACATAAATAAAATTCAACAATTGTTGGAATGATATCATCACTCATGCGTACGTACGACTTACCATCTCCATTACGCGATTAGATTCATTCTCCATGTTAACCATTCAAGAATGACTAAAATTTATATATAATAAATAATCATGAAACATATTACATAATAATTTTAATATATTTATTTATATATATTTCATTTACTTAATTCCATCCAATTCAATTAAGAAATGAAACAGTGTACATGCGTACGTATGACCTACTGTCTCCATGAATGGTGTATTCCATTACATTTATCTATATAAAATATATATATATATATATTAAATATATAAGATATATATAAATGAGGTTTTATATTTTTTATGTAATTAAATCATTATTTATTTAATCTTATGAATAATAAAAATTCCAAACATGTATGATAAATGAAATGATTATGACCCAAAATGTTGCATTAACAAGGACTTAACAAATAAACAGGTAATATATTGTTGTAAGTGAATAATATATGATATCATAAAAATTAATCTGTTTATTTTACAAGTTAATAATATTTTTAAACACACTATATATGATTTCTAGAAACATATGAAAGAAATATTATATAAGGTAAGAGATAATTTTTCAATCTCATTTTTATTTGATATTGTGTATATGTAAGCATCTACTAGGGTTATATTTATCATCCATGGCCATGTTTTCTAAAACATTTTTCATAAACGGTTTAATAATCATATATTTATATTTAATTTCATTTTTACCCCTTTTTTTACTACATGTTATGGAATAATTAGTTCTTTTTTTTATCATACGATGTACTTTTTTGACTTTTCTAGAAAAATTACGAAAAGAAATTTTTTTTAACTTATTCGTCATGAACGAATTTTTACAATTTCAAAATTACTTATTTCCAAGAATATTACTCTACAATATTTCAGTTTTATTTTAAAATAAATTATTTTCTTTAAAATTGTGAAAAATTTTGAGTAAGGAAATTGTTTTTCTTGAAGAAATGATATTTACCTCAAGAACTATGGTCAAGTGTTCGACCAAAAATATTTTCCATCTAAGATAACACTCTTAAATATGGTTATGTTTCTATTCCAATTATTACTATGATTTTATTGATTTAATTATGAAATGGTCATTTTATTGATTATTTTATGATGTATTTATATGTAATAAATAGATTTTATTTCATAGGATATGCTGTAATAAATTTTTTATGTTTGTGGAACATGTAAGAATGAATTAATTATGAGATGGGCGGGACCTATATCTCCCTCAAATTCATTGGGTAATGATTTTTACCTAATGAGATAAACATGATTGGAATGGAAAGTAAATCTATTTTTGTAATTCAGGGCTGGAAAGGCAACTGAATCTGGTTCAATAACACATGGCTGGAATGACATGTAAATCTGGTTCAGCAATAGACATTTTCCAATTTGATGGTCATGGATGAAATTCCATGGTTTTTATGTGCATAATTGTTTTCCACAATTACATGTTTTATGTCATTGTTATTCTATTGTGGTTAATGGTCATTTATGATCCATTCCTTATATACTACCATGATTTATTTAATGACTAATGATTTTGATGTTCAAACTTTACGTTCATGTTTTTATATTCAAATGTTTAAGGTCTGTTTTATGTTATCTATGTTTACCCTTACTGAGAATTATACCTCGCCCTTTTTATGTTTTATTTTCCCTAGGATATAATGAATTGTTTTAGATAGGAAAAAAAGAGGAAGATCTTTATGGGAGATGTTGATAATCGTTCACCATGATTAGTAGATTATGTGTAGTGAAAAAAAATACACTAAACAAATATGGTCATTGGGAATTTTATTATTTTATGTATTAAACATTTTAAATAATTAAAGTAGTGTACTTGTTCTTCAATCATGGGTCTCTTCATTAGGTATCAGAGTGAAGGTTTAGTTATCCTTTGGAAACTAGACTGTGAAAACTATAGCGATATACCTAGAGATATTTATAAGGTATGATTTGGGATGTAATAATGGTTATGTATAAATCTAGGTTACAGTTTGAGAATTTTGTTAATGATCATGAATAACATGTGGTTAAACCTAAGATGTTATATATTAAATGTACTCCACTATGATATGTTTTTTTTTCAAAGTATGGTTTTTTCCTCTCAAACATTTCATTTTTGGGTATTTGAAAATGGCTGGAAACTGGAGGATTCATGTAATGGAAAATAAGAGGGACAATGGAATTATTTTCTTCCTAGAAAACCAAATTAAATTGGAGTTGGGAGAAGAATCATCATTATTATCCCTAATCATCAATATCATAATATGATCAATAATCTCAACATTGGTTTGTTTCTGTAAGTAGACAATAAGGGAAATATTGTGTTTCATGGTTATCATTGAGGATAAGAAGTTTAATTTTCATCATGTAATTCAACTAGGAAGATAAATCAAAGAGAATGTTTCAATGCAACAAGAAGATGATTTGGGTGTGTAAAAGAACGAAAAAAATCTATTAATTTCAATGGAAAATGTTTTATTGACACAATGTACAAGGATAAAGTTATTACTAATACATCAACAACGGTTAAATGCATTAAATGTGGAATGTACGAGAATTATGAAAATCAATTCCCTAATGGAAAATCCCATGAATAGAATTTGAATGGTTGTATGGGTTGTATTTATAATGATGATGATGATGAGACTACAAATGATATATGAGATGAATGAAGTTTTGAGGAACTAAATGATGAAGTTAGGTCAATGGTCTATAAAGGTAGTAGAATGATTTCATTTTTATAAAGAATAATTTTGTATAAGTAATTTAACTCTACTATGATATTGTGAAACAACTAAGGATTGTAAAAGTATTTTTTCCTTAAGTATTTGAATGTATATGTTGAATGGTAAAAGTAACTGTGAATGGTTATTCATATATTCATAGAAAGAACATGATATGAACATAATGAAGGGATAAAAAGATATTGAGATGATTAGTAGTATTAATTATCAAATTACTGGTATAAGGACAAAGTGATATCATAGTTTTAGTACATTGAATTTTGGTATTTTTGTATGTGGAAATAGATAACTTTTGATAGAAATCAAGTTTTCACTATGGTTTTATGGTAATTTCGATTTCAAGAGAATACATGATTAATGTATTCACATTATTGGAATTATATAACCTACAAATTCCTTATGAGACATGGGAGATAACTTTTATGTCGATTTAGTTCATATCATTACATGTTATATATTTTTTAAAGGATTGTAATTTTATCCATTTATAAATCGTAAAAGTTATATTCAAATTGATGTTAATTATATTACAGTATTATCTCACTATAGGTATACTTTTGAATATTTGATTTCCTAGGATAGCCTTTATTTTTAGACACATGGAGTTACCTTTCATTTAATCTTATTATCTGTAACACTTCATGAATGAATATTTTGACTTTTTCCCTAAATAAGAGAGGAAGTGGAAATTGTTCAAGGAACAAACAACGATGAGATTGTACGAAAATAAAAAATTTATTTATTCTCATGAAAAATTATCCAAAATTAGAGAATGGAAATAGAAAACAAAAAAATTTTATTCTAGTACTCTCTTATCTGATGAATCAGATAGACCCTTATTGTATCACAGATTTATGACTTTCTGGTAGATAACTTTCTCCAAACCTTATTCTCTAACCCCATCCATCATAACTTTATGGTCATATTTATCTTATGTATCCTTGTTTTCACTTACCACCTATGTACTCTTATGTGGAAAACTAGTGATGAGTTACTTCAGGTATCTGTTATGTTTCAAACTTTTTTTAAAAACAATGTTTTAGTATCTCATTTTACAATGTGGGTTTATATGAAAGAAACGTTCATATAGTAAACCATTTATAACCCCAACGAATTTAGAGGGAAAATTCATTTTAAGGGTGGTAAAATGAAAATATCCTAGATTTTATGAGATATATTATTTGGTGCCCAGTTTTGTACACTACAAGAAGATAATTTTGTGTTATACGCAACAATGTATTAACTTGTAGTCTATAGAACAGTATTTGTGGCTTGTCTTGCATAAAATTTAATGTTCATTTTATAAAATTTATTTCATGTTACACTGAGTATATTTTTTTTAATTTATGAATTAAATAAGTCTCCATTGTTTTATAGGAAACACCAAAGTGTACTCACATTATATTTAACACGTGTCTTGCGTTAAAAGCAAGATTGACCTTCCTCACTAACTTTCATTGTACGCGAGACCGAGCTTCACTAAACAATGATATATTATTAAAAAAATTTATTAAATGTGATATAAACTATCGATTATCAATATTATTAACCACATATTTAATATTATAACTTTTTAATTCATCTTACACATTTTCTAGAACATGTTATGAGAAAAAAATCAATTTTTTCGAATAAAATTTATATTTTTTAAAAAATGAAGTTTTACAGCATTTTGATGGTGTATCAATTAGAAACTATTTTTTCAAATTTATATGTTAAATTTGATGAAAAAAAATTTATTTTTATAAGAGGAACATTAAAATTTACTTTGGATGTTATTTTGGTTTTTTATGAAAAAATTAATATTTTTATAAATCTTGAAAAGTACTGCAATTTAATTCATAAATTTCTTTTTCATATAATTTATTTATATATTTAGGTTGTAATATTAATTAGTTTTAAAATATAATTGAATTATATTTCTATAATTTAATACATTTTTGATCACTGTATGCAATTTCACATTCAATTGTTTAAGAACCCGGATCATCGTTCAGGTATGTTTTTCCTTTTTTGCAGTTTTTATGAAAATTGGAGTTTCTAGGAAATTTTTAATTACATGCCATGTACTTTATGAGTACATGACGTGTACTCTTTTCCCACTCGATGTCGTGTTCTGGCTGTTTCCGGGCCACACACACGGTGTGTAGCAGTGACGTGGAGGCCAATTTTGGCGGAGTACAGAAAACCTATTACATGTCGTGTACACTAAAATTACATGCTGTGTACTTTTCTTTTTTTGACTAAACACACCGGGGTCGTGACTGACGGATAGAACTTGCTTATTCTATAGGATCTTCGTCCGATGGCAACCCGTACAGCCGAAACTTTTCCCTAGTCCCTGTGCCACCGTCCGATCTTGGTTCCAACCATTGTCAACTGCATTCGGATCGCCTCGTTAAGCTCTCTCTTCTTCTTTATCCTTGTTCCATGGCTCCACATTTTCATGTTATCTTGGGATGAATTTTTTTTTTTCATTTTCTTAGATCAACATCGTTCTGAGGAGAATCAGGCATCGTGGTTCAAGTATATCGATCCCCGAGCATCAATGTAGGTGGTTTGTGCCTTTCTATAGAAATTCCTTGAATATTTTGTGCAATTTCGCCAATTCCCTTGAATGAGAATTGTGTGTTTTCCTATTTTTCCCTTGATTGATTTCCTGCATTCTTGATTTCTATATTAGAGATTTACCTTTGTTAATATAGTAGTTTTTACTGTACTCTGGTTGTTTGTTGTACTTGCTTTTCTTGTTAGGTGTTATGCCAGTTTCCATGCCTAGTTTTAGGATAGTGGAACTGTCATGGCATTTTGATGTTGAGCCTTAGATTTATAGCCAAGTAGTTCTTGAGGTTTACTTGGTCGATACATGAACACTATACATTTATATTTATACACAGGGCTGTGAGAACCTAGTGTAGTGGACCATAGGGAGAATGGATGGAAGGGCTTCTCTAGAGTGTCTTTAATTACGACACAAGACCATAGGGGGAATTGATGTTGAGTGCCTCCCCAGAGAGTCTGTAGTTCCTTAACATGGGCCAAAAGGGGGAATGTACGTTTAGTGCTTCCCCATAGATCCTTTAGAATGATATGAGACTATAGGTTGAATTGATGGTGATTGCTTCCCCAAAGAGTCTATTCATTAGCTGAACCAGAGGGGTGAGACTGTGTGTGCTTCCCAGGGGGTTGCTAGTACCTATAGTTTGAACCATATGGGTTAGGCTATGTGGACTACCCAAGGGGTTACCTTGTTTTTCATGTTTATTATTATATACATCTGTATTTTATATAATAGACTGTAAATTGTAGCTGCTGTGTATTTTTCATGTTTACTGTTCATGTACTTTACTTTCTATGTATTCATTGACTGTTAGGCATAGATCTTTGGGTGGTTGCCTACTGGGAATTTGTCTCACACCCTGTTTTGGCCATGCTTTTGGGCCCAAGAAGACTATGTTTTTGTAGGTATAGATAAGGTAAAGAGCCCTTCTACTTCCGGTTCTTGATTGCACTGGAGCTGGAGAGCATGGGAACAAGCTGATGCTTGCGATGCTGAGGAGTTTCTCATCTGTTTTTCTTTTTCTGTTGCTTTGGTACATGTGTTCTATTGTATTTCAGCACATTGTTGTGTTTACTTATTTCCTTATATACTTGTACTTGTTTCATCATTATCATCATTGTTATATATTTATTCTTCCACTGTTGGTTACAGTTATTTATGGTGTTACTGCTTCTACTATTGACTATTCCTTTTCTTACCTTGTATACCTTACCAAATGAGGGCATGGATTCCCCAATAACATACCAAGGCCCTCGCTTCTAGTCGGCAGCCTCTGGAGTTTGGGGAAATGCACTTGAGGTCATGTGGTGAACTGGGAATGGGGCACCAGTGGAAGGTCTCCTGATTCGGGTCATTATAAAGTGGTATCAGAGGGTTTGTTTCTCTTGCATTACTGTTTGGAGACTTTAGCCAGGGATAGGATGGATTAGGTACTTGGTATTAAGCTGTGCTCGAGAGTAGCTAACCCGTGTACAAGTAAAATCCATACTACCTCATTAATTGCAGTTTTCTACTTTTGAGATTTTACGGTTGATATGATTTCAGCTATAGTGATTCACAAGCTTTGTGTTTTTATTTCCTTGAAGATTGCGGTTCTATTTCTATCGCAACCCGATGGGATGAGGGTTTTCCATATCATTCATCATATAGGAACATGTAGAAATCACATGCCATGCATTCTGGCCATGCCATCTAGGGTGCATTAGCGATTGCATTCTATTGTGATAGACTTTGTGTAATTATGCATGTTGTTGTGATAGATGCTTGATAGAATCTTTGCTGCCTTGTTGGAGAATTTTTTTGTTTCCAACTTTGCATAAATGAATGCCAAATTTTGATTCTTGAGGTGTTATGGGCCCTCACGAATTGGAAATTGGCACCTCCTTTCCATGTTTTCTGTGTTTTATAGGCTTATGTGCAATTTCTGCGCTACTACCCAGAAAACCTAGAATACACGACATGTACTTTTTGATTACATTCCATGTAGTTTTTAGACAATGTCACTGACCATGTGAGCAGGGAAACACTATCGTAGAATTAACTTCATGAGCACGCTGTGTACGGTAGGTACACGCCGTGTAGTTTGGATCTGTGTACCCGGCAGTGTCACTAACAACACGGGTCGAAGAAGCTCGAGTAGAACATTCCGTGTTATAATGGAACACGACGTGTAGTCCTGTCTAGGTACCAGGCCGTGTCACTAACAACACGGGTCGGCATTACATTTTCTTAGACACGCCGTGTGTTTTCGGAACACGCTGTGTAGTCTTGTTCAGTTACATGGTTGTGTCACGAACAACATGGTACGGTGTCACCTTCACCTATACACACGTGTAAGGTCCAGCCGTTTAGAGGGCCTTGTATTTGATAACATGTGTCGTAGAAGGATTGTCTGGTACATGTCGTGTTTGTTCAGAACATGCCGTGTAGTCTCGGGTTAAGTCAGACCCTGTGGGTTAGCCATGTAAAGAGACTCGGGAAGGGGAATACTTTTTAAGTACACAACGTGTGTTGGGTCAACATGCTGTGCAGTTTGAGGTGTTACACAACCTGTAGGGCAGGGGTACATGCCCATTCCAGTGGCTTAAGAAGAAATGTGGTGTAGTTTTTATACACGTTGTGTAGTCGTGTTTTGTAAACATGTTTGTTTTCCTTTCCCTATTCATGTTTGTTCTCTTCTATTCTTCGTCATTTTTTCTGATCTAATGTGCACTTTTGATCATGCAGAGCTATACCTCCGAGATATCCTCCGGTTGTATGTCTGTCATCAGGCAGTGATCAGACGCTAGATATAGCTGATTAGGGACTTTCTGTATATCCTCTAGTCGGGCCAGCCTTGGCACCGGATGTCATACCAGTTGAAGGTATTGATGTTTAGTTCAGGGAAGGTTTTATGAGGATGATGAAAACCATTTAGGGAGAACCGCCTCTTGCCTCGACTATGGCAGACTTGACACGGGTTTTTTCTGTGGCAACATCCTCCCACATTCTCGGGGGAAGGAGGACCTCATGCTGCTGAGTCATGGCTAGATGTCGTGCTGACTATTTTCGAGCATATGGAGACACCTCCAATGAGGCGGGTCAAACTCGCTACCTACATGCTCCGAGACTCCGCCAAGAGGTGGTGGGACGTGATCCCACAGGCGGGTCATCAGTAGGTTATGGCTTGGGAGGAGTTTCATCATGTCTTTTATGACAACTTCTACCCAGAGGCCCTAAGGGCCAATCGAGCTCGGGAGTTCATGAGCCAAGAGTAGAGTACTCTTTCTTTCATGGAGTACTCCTCGTGTTTCACCAAGTTACAGCATTTCACACCACTCCAGCATGGGAGTGGGGTGTTCTTAGAAAGGAATTTTTATGATGGACTTAGGCGGGAGATCCACTCACAGGTGAACATCTTCCATTTGACTTCCATCACTTCCATCGTGAACCAGGAACTGATTGCAGAGCATAATCTTAGAGACTCTGGAGCTGCGAGCCAGGGTGGTTTTACTTCCAGATCTAGTGTTCCTCTAGTTGACATAAGGAAGCACCATAGGGAGCATACGTGCGGTGATCCGAGAAGGAAAGATACATCTTCAGGTAGCTAGGTAGTATGCTACCAGTTTGGAAGGGCAGGGAACACGAGGTCGCAGTGCCAGAGGGACCCAATGGAGTGCCAATGTTATGGCAAGATGGGTCACCTTCAGCGTTTTTTCTAGGTTTTCTCTCCAGTGGCTGGTGATGGGGGTTCATCCATGACACCTCCTTCAGAAGCATCACCACCAGTTTCTCACCAATCGGGGAACTGGAGTTCTTCCGGCCGTTCGGGCCAAGGTGGAGGTCGGGGTTATGGCAGTCAGTCACCAGTCGTTCAGTGCCAACAGGGGGGTTCATCTCAAAATGGTCACGCAGGGTCAAAAGGCCTTGGGACAGGCCAGACATCTGTAGTGTATCAGACCTATCAAGAGTAGGATCTCAGACCTTCTACAGTTCAAGGTATGATTTTAGTTGCCTCAGTTTTATCTTCATCTCTTTTCGATACTGGTGCCACACATAGATTTATCTATGTTGCTATCATGGGGAGACTTGGACTCTATATCTTTTCTTATGATAACTCATTGACACTAGAAACACCTTTCGGGACAAGAACATCTAGTGTACATCAGTGTAGTGATTGACCTCTCGAGGTTGCAGGGTATCATTTCCTATGATATCTCTATGTCCTAGAGATGATAGTCTATGATTTCATTCTCAGGATGGACTTGTTGGTTCCCTTCCAAGCAGTTGTCTACTGTTATCACAACAGGGTGAGTTTCATTTCACCAGAGGGTGACTCTTTTCTTCATAGAAGCGAATAGGATATTCAGGTGACTCAAGAAGGACTCGATAATCATGGGCTAGAAGGGTGATATCCCAGATTTCTTATCATTATCTGGATGATCAGGGGACTTTGCAGCTAGACTTTCCTATGGTGGTGGATCATTTTAGGGATTTCTTTACCGAGAACTTTTCAGGTTTTCCTCTAGAGCGTGAGGTAGACTTCTCAATTGATCTTGTGCCCAGAATAGCACTGGTGCCAATTCCTCCCTATAGGATGGCTACACCTGAGTTGACAGAGCTCAAGAAGCAGTTGGAGGAGTTACAGGAAAAGGGTTTCATCCAACTCAGTACCTCTCCTTGGGATTCACCTGTCCTATTTGTGAAGAAGGTAGATGTTACCATTCAGCTTTGTGTGGATTATTAGATGCTGAACCAGTTGACGGTCAAGAAATGATATCCCTTGTCGAGGATCGATAACCTCTTTGATCAGCTTCGAGAACCCGAGTATTCTAAAATATCAAACTTGAGGTCCGGTTATCATCCGTTGTTTGTTAGACCATCAGATATACCTATGATAGCCTTTAGGAGTAGGTATGGTCTATACGAGTATTCAGCCATTCCATTCGGTCTCAGAAATGCGCCTGCAGATTTCATCGCACTAATGAACCGAATGTTACATACTTACATGGATTCCTTCGTCATGGTCTGCATGAAAGATATCTTGATGTACTCTCACACTCGACACGACCATGCCACACATCTTGATATCACTCTGACTACAATGAGAGAGAAACAAATCTATTCTAAACACTCGAAGTTCCACTTTTGGATGGAACAGATTCACTTCATGGGTCATGTCATCTAACAGGTAGGAGTATCTATGGACCTAAAGAATGTAAGATATGTAGTTTCCTGGGAGAATCTAAAGAATTTTTTTGAGGTATAGAGTTTCCTAGGGATGGATGGATACTACATATGCTTCATTCAATACTTTTCAAGCCTAGTAGCACTTTTGACTGGTCTGACCAAGAAGAGGGAGAAGTTCTTGTGGTCAAATTCCTATGAGTCAGCCATTCATGGGCTAAAGGGATGGTTGACGTCAGCACTGATACTAGTCTTTCTAGATCCGGGCAAGAGCTACACAGTTTTTTTGTGATTCTTAAGGTATCATCCTAGGAGTTGTGCTTATTCAATAATATGGAGTCATCACGTACGGGTCTCGGCAGTTGGGGCCACATGAGAGGAACTACCCGATGCAAAATCTGGAATTGGCGGCTATTGTTCATGCCTTGCAATGTTGGAGACATTACCTTCTAGGAGAGAACTTTGTGGTTTTCACCAACCACAAGAGTCTCAAGTATATCTTCACTCAGCGTGATCTGAATCTGAGGTAACGTATGTGGATCGAGTATCTTCGGTCTTTTGATTTTGAGATTGACTATACGCTAGGAAAGGGCAACGAAGTGGAAGATGCGTTGAGTAGGAGAACTCAGATTCTGGTGGTTCGGGAGTCCAGAAGTGAGTGGAAACTAATGGCTTTGTTCTTTGAGAAGCATTTAGAGGTGCACGACAAACAGGGAAAGGCCTTCCTATGTTCTATAGCTGTTACCTCTACACTACTTGATCAGGTACAGATAAGGCAGCTATCAGACTCAAAAGGCTTATCCCTACTAGAGAGTGTGTTCGGAGAAGACCCTCTTCGTGAATGGACAGTGGGAAAGGATGAGATCTTGCATTTTCAGGGACGCGTATGGGTGCCAGCAGACATATGTGAGGAGTTGATGCGGGATTTTCCTTCCTTAGTTTGGGCAGTTCATCCTGGCGTCACCAAGATGTATCAAGATCTTCATCGTCATTACTGGTGGCCAGGTATAAAGAGGGATGTTGCTGGTTTTGTCATGAGATGCCCTACTTGTCAGCAGGTTAAGGTGGAGCATTAGCGACCAGTAGAACTTTTACAGCAGTTACCCATTCCGTAGTAGAAGTGAAACAATGTTTTGATGGACTTCGTGACCGGGTTGCGGAGGTCGCCTTGGGGGAACGATGCTGTTTGGGTTATCGTCGACAGGCTCCCAAAGGTTTCTCACTTCTTGCCGATCAGGGAGAGCTTCAGGGTTGTTGATCTAGGATGACTTTACATCAGAGAGATTGTTGGTCCACATGGAGTTCCACACTGTATTATTTCAGATAGAGATGTGCATTTTACCTCTTGGTTCTGGAGGGTATTTCAGAATTCTTTGGGTACCTAGGTACTTTTGAGTATGCCATACCATCCCCAGACTGATGGCCAATCTAAGCACAGGATCCAGGTGCTTGAGGATATGCTCCGAGCTTTCATCCTAGACTTTTTTGGTTCTTGGGAGAAGCGTATCCCTCTGGTGGAGTTCGCCTACAAACAAAAGTTTTCAGGCGACCATTCAGATGGAACCTTATGAGGATTTGTACGGTAGGCCATGTAAATCACCCTTATGCTGACTAGAGGTAGGAGAGGCAGCCATTCTGGGACCCCATCTTGTTCAAGAGACATCAGAGTAGACAAAGCTGATTCACAAGAGTATGGCTATAGCACAGTCTCAGTCGAAGTCTTATGCTGATTAGGAGAGACGACCTCTAGAGTTTGAGGTCGGGGGTCAGGTTTTCCTGTGTGTCATACCGAGGTAGGTACAAAAGAGTATTCAGAGGTGGGTTAATCTTTCACTGTGGTATGTCAGGCCATTTGAGGTTTTGGAGAGATTTGGGCCGGTCACCTATCGGATGAATCTATCCCTGAGGTACCGGGCCATGCATGACGTCTTCCATATCTCTCAGCTCTGACATTACTTTTCAGACCCATCTCATGTCTTTCAGCCTAATGAGGTTGAGCTCGAAGAGGATGCATCATTTGAGGAGCATCCCATCTAGATTTCCGATCTCAGTACAAAGTTTCTCCATGGGTGGTATGTCCCTCTTGTACGGGTGCTATGGTAGCATGGGTGAGTACAGGACAAGACCTGGGAGTTGGGGGCTGATGTTTGATCCCAGTGGCCGGAGCTGTTCGGGGTTTCTCCTTCTCTGGCTCATTAGGGAAATTTAGTGATGAATTTCTTTAAGGGGGTATTTTTGAAGAACTCAGATCTTCGTTCAGGTATGTTTTTACTTTTTTCTGGAGTTTTTATGAAAAATGGAGTTTCGGGAAAATTTTGAACTACATGTTGTGTAATTTTTTAGTACACGTCATGTACTCTTTTCCCACTCAAAGTCGTGTGCTAGCCATGTCCGGGCCACACACACGTTGTGTAGTGGTGACGTTGAGGCCAATTTTGGAGGAGTATAAGAAAAACCTAGTACACACCATGTACCCGAAATGTACATGCTGTGTACTTTTCTTTTTTTCACTAAACGCACCGGGGTCGCTCCCGATGGACAGAACTTGCTTCTTCTTCCGGATGATCCTCCTAGGTTGACCCGTATGGCTGAAAATCTACACCAAGCCCCAGATCCTCCATCCGATTTCCATTCCATCCGCCGTCTATTGCATTGGGATCGCCTCAGTATTCTCTCTCTTCTACTTTAGCCTAGTTCCATGTCTCCTCTTTATTTTCAAGTTATCATGGGTTGACAATTTTGTGCATTTTCTTAGATCTAGACCGTCTAAGGGGAATCAGGAATCATAGTTCTAGTATATCAATCCCCTAGCATCAAGGTAGCTGGTTTGTCCCTTTCTATTGAAAGACCATGAATATTTTGGGCAATTTTTCCAATTCCCTTGAATGAGAATTGTGTGTTTTTTTTGTTTTTCCCTTGATTTATTTCCTGCTTGCTTAATTGCTATAGTAGAGGTTTACCTTTCTGAATATAGTAGTTTTTACTATACTCTAGTTGTTTGCTATACTTTCATTTCTTGTTAGGAATTATACCAGTTGTCATGCCTAGTTGTACGATAGTGGAACGGTGGTGTTGTTTTTCTGCTGAGACTTAGAATGATATCCAAGTAGTTCTTGAGGTTTACTTTGTCGACACATGCATGCTATGAATATTTATTTATACACAGGACTGCGAGAACCTAGTGTAGTGGTCCATAGGGAGAATCGACGGAAGGGATTCTCCAGAGTGTCTTTAATCACGATGTGAGACCATATGGGGAATTGACGTTGAGTGCTTCCCCAGAGAGTCTGTAGTTCCTCGAATTGGGCCACAGGGGGAATTGACGTTGAGTGATTCCCCCGATAGCCTTTAGAAAGATACGAGACTATATGGGGAATTGAAGATGAGTGGTCCCCTAGAGAGTCTATTATTTAGCTGAACCAGAGGGGTGAGACTGTGTGTGCCTCTTTGGGGGTTGATAAAACCTATAGGTTGAACCATAAAGGATGGGCTGTGAGAACTACCCAGGGGGTTACATTATTTTACATGTTGATTGATTTATACTTGTGTAGTTTATATGCTAGACTGTAAATTGTAGCTGCTCTGTATTTTTCCTGTTTACTGTTCTTGTACTTTACTTTCCAGGTATTCATTGACTGTTTGGCACAGTTCTTTGGGTGGTTGCCTACTGAGACTTTGTCTCACACCCTATTTGGGTCATGCTTTTGGGCCCAAGCAGACTATGTTGTTGCAGGTATTGATAAGGGCAAGCGCCCTTCAACTTATGGTTCTTGATTGCACTTGAGCTGGAGAGAATGGACCGAGCCGAGGCATGCGATGCTGAGAAGTTGCCCATCTATTTATCTATTGTTGTTGCTTTAGAACTTGTGTTGAGTTGTACTTCAGAACATTGTTGTGTTTGCTGCTTTCCTTAGTTACATGTAACTACTGTATCATTATCATCATTGCTATATATTTATTCTTCCGCTGTTGGTTATAGTTATGTATATTGTTACTGCTTCCACTATTGACTATTTCTTTTCTTACCTTGTATACCATACCAAAGCAGGGCATAGTTTCCCTAATAACTTACCAAGTCCCTTACTGCTATTCAGAAGCCTCTGGCATTTGGGGAAGTGTGGTTGAGGTCATGTGGTGAACTAGGTTCGGGGCACCAGTGGAAGGGCTCTGGATTCGGGTCATTACAATTTGTACATAAAAAGATTCCAATTGATTGATAGTTTTTACATCCTAAAAAACCAGAATTTTAGTTTAACAATAGGATTTATTTTTAAATTATTTACTGAAACATATATGTTTTGAATTCGAAAAAAAGGATTCCATATTTGTACTAAAAATGGTCAAATTTTTTAAATAGGTGGCTTTTTTGGACATTATTAATAGTAACTCCATTAAATATTTTATTTACCATGGTCAATGGGTAAATCTGGTAAATGAGGGTAAAAATAATATTATTATAATATTAAACTATTCTAACACCTGTACTAATCCAATTGGATGATATATTTAAAACTGTGGGAATCATTTGGTCGATTATGGGACCCCATGGATTCACTTGGATGTGAAAATAACATTTTATAATAATTAATTTAATGTAAAGATTTTTATAACTTAAATATTTTTCTTTTACTAAATTGATTTTAATATATGGATATATAACTGATCTTTATGTCTATAAATATTCATAAAAAATCTAAAATGATTTCCAACATCATGGTATTTTATATATATTTTTTATACATTGTATAAATATATTTATTTATGACACAATTATGATTTAGTGATTATCGCATATATGAAATATTAAAATAAATGAATGTATAAATATTAAAGAAGAGTAATTTTTTATTTGATGTCTTTGATAAAATTTTTGGATAATATTGACATATTATAATTTATTTAATGTGTTATTTTCTATGTAATAATGTTGTTATGAATTTTTAAAAATGTCATGTAAGAATTATGTCCAAAATTAATAGAATTCATAAAATAAAACATAAAATAGTTTATTAAATTGTATTGAATTATTAAAAAAAATAAGATTCAGAAACACGGTTAATATAAGTCAAAATTTGTCATAAATGACTTTCTGTGGGTCGTTTCACATGATATGGTAATTACATTAACCCACAATGTGTAAATAGTATGATATCATGGTAAGATAGAAATGTCTAAAATATGGATACCACAAATATAGGTATAAAAAATTAATCAAATAATGTCAAAACATTATTGTATGCTGGGTATTCAAACCAAAATCATCTCATATTATAATTAAATATGATTTGGACCATTCTAAATCAAAATTTAATTTATAATAAATTAACATTTTGGAACATTCCTAAAGAAACTGTCTCCTCTCTTATAAAACATCACCTCCTACATCTCCAATTCACACCATTTTGAACCTTCAACCTCAAAAAAACATTCCCATTTCAATTATCAATTTCCCTAGTATCATTCTAATGGTTCTGGCCTTCTCATAAGACCAACTATAATACACTAAGAAGAAATTTAATTGTGGCACATTGAGGAAGAGGCCATCTCTTCTACTGATTCATTCAAATTTATTTCTTCTTCTACTTAGTCATCATTAGTAGTTTAATTATAAAGTAATAACATCATTATTACTCATATAATTATATTTTATAAAAAATATTAAACAACTCAATTTTAAATTATATCCATCCTATGAAAAAAAATAACAGTGTGTGTCTACGTACGAATTACCATCTCCACGTCCTCGAGTAATCTGATTTTCACCACTACATTACTCGGATGGATATAAGGGATGAAATAATAACTATATATTATTATTATAACATGACACTAATTATAAGATATTATACTCCAACCACATTAATTACATTCAACAATTATGGGAACGATATAATCACTCGTGTGTACGTATGACATACCATCTAAACAGTAAGATAGGATTCATTCTCTATGATAATGATTCAAGAATGATTAAAAATTATATATAATAAATAATAATTAAATATATTACATAATAATTCTACTGGATTTATGAATATATATATATATATATTTCATTTATTACATCCATCCAACAAAATAAGGAAATAAAAGCAGTGTTCATGCGTACGTATGGCCTACCATCTCCATGAATGGTGTATTCCATTTCATTTATCAACATTATATATATATACTGAAAAAATAAGATATTATAATTCATGATTTATATTCTTTAAATAATTAAATCATGATCTATGTAATCATATGAAGAATAAAAATTCCAAACATGAATGATAAATGAAACGATTATTTCCCAAAATGTTGCTTTAACATGGAATTTAAAAATTAAAGGGTAATATTAAGTGGTAAGTGAATAATATTTGATATAATAAATATTATTTTAGATATTTTACAAGTTTATAATATGTTTAAACCCACTATAAATTAGTTTCAGACATATATGGATGAAATTAGACATAGGGTAAGGGGTAATTTTGCAATTTGATTTTTATCAGAGATTGGTTAAACATGAGTATCTATTAGGGTTATATTTATCCTCACTGTCCATGTTTTCTAAAAATGATTTCATAAAGGTTTTTCTATTCATCTTAATATGTTTAATGTCAGTTTTACCCCTGTTTCTCTTTTAATACATGGTATGAATGGAATCTTCATTTTTTTCCACATAAGGTACTTCTTTGACTTGTCCATCAAAAGTAAGAGGAGATTGTTTAGTTTAAATTATGCAGAAAGAATGAATTTTTATGGTTTCACAATGCCTTATTTCCACAAATATTCCTCTATGTTATTTAATGATTATTTTCAACTAATTTTATTTCTTTTAAAATTGTGTGGCATTTTGAAAAAAGATATCATTTTTGAAGAAGAAAGGATATTTTCCTCAAGAACAATGTTCATGTGTTTTAACAAAATTATTTTCTATCTAAGATGAAACTCTTAAATATAGTTATGTTTTTATACCTATTATTACTATGATTTGATTGCGTTAATGATGGAATTAAAATTGTATGGATTTTGTTACAATGGAATGATATTTAAGAAAACCATTTTTTCTGGGTTATGAAATGATGAATGATTTATGTATTGTGGCACATGTAAGAATGATTTCATTATGAGATGTGTGGGAACTATATCCCTATCCAATGAATTGGGTAAAGATTTATATCTCATGAGATAGAGTTTTATGGAATGGAAAGTAAATCTAGTTCAGTAATTTAGCGCTATAATGATATGTGAATTTGGTTCATTAATACAATGCTGGAATGACATGTCATCTTAGTTCAGTAATGGTCTTTGTGCACATTTATGGTAATTCTAGCAATGAATTGGATACTATCGAAATCATTTTATGTTCATAATTGTTTTTCACAATTACATGTTTTATTTCAATGCTATTCTATCATGGTTAATATCCCTTTATGATCCATGCATTATTTATTGACAAGATTTATTTCATTACTGAATATTTTGATGTTTTATCTTTAAGTTCAAGTTTTTACAGTCAAATGTTTATTGGTTGTTTTATGTTCTCCATGTTTACCCTTTCTGTGAATTTGAGCTCACCCTTTCTATTTCATCATTTCTCCTAGACATAAATAAAAGTTTTAGCTAGGAAAACCAAAGGGATAGATCTTTATGGGAGACGTTGAAGATCTTTTACCATTATTAGAAGATTATGTTCCGAGTTTCCAAAGACACTAAACTAATATGGTCTTTGGCCATTTGTTTGTGTCATGTATTAATTATTCCAAAAAAGTAATGTAATGTCAATAAATTTCAAGGGTGGTTCTCTTCATTAATATAGAACAAAAAATAATGGACAAGGATACAATCCACATCACTTCTACACTCGATCAAAAACCACAACTAAAATCAATTTTTTAAATATAAAGTATAAAGAAAAATAGAAACCTCACTTCAGAAAATGTTTGGAAAACATCCCATTTTATTAAAATAATTAACTAACTTTCAATAGTGTGAGGAAATTCAATCATTTTATAAAAACAACATCCAAGTCATTTAATGAAAAAAATTAGTCTGGGAAACTATATAATTTATAATGTATAGAAGATTTTATTAATATTATTATGGATTAATTTATAAAGTAATATATGTTTCACATAAAACCTCATTCAATTTGATTTTATTTCTCTATTATTGCTATACTATTTTATTATTTGTATTGAATTTCTTTAAAAATATCTATAATTTAAAATAACACATGAAAAAGAAAAAACGATAAATTTAAAGATATTAACCCACTTCATGTTATTTTATTTTTCACCTTCACCATAATTTATGTTATAATATGATTTCATACTCATCTGAAAAAAAAACTAATTTTTTTTACTTCACAATTAATAAAAATAAAAGGATTATTCCATGAATTATATAACTCACTATGGATAACCAAATAAATACTACACATGATTGATTAAAAAATATAAACACCAGTTAAATCAAAGGAAATCTATGGAATTCCTGACCAAAATGACCCCTCATCAATACTTGTTTACAAGTCATCTCAAAAATAGGGGCACTCTACTAAAAATAAATAGTATGATTTAGAATAAGTGTAAAAATAATGATATGAGATGAGATATTACATTTATTTCTAAGACATCAATCCATAAAAACAATGATGATTAAACTCATTATTGACAAGGCTATAGGGTAGTGAGAGGGAAAGTAGAAAACATAGGTATGTATGAATAGATGAAACATAGAACCAGGGAGAGGCAACCCCATTATTTATATCACATGATCAAGAATCATCCCCCACAATATCAATAATCACACTATTCCCATGGTGAGTACATCCAAATAAGAGATCCAAATTTTATTGATTTTGAATCCTGATAAATGAAGAAATATAAAATTGAATCAAACCCTACAAACAACCATCACTCCCTAAAAAATGATGTTTGTATATAACCCTTTTTTATTTTATTCTTCTCGGAAAAGGCCATGGTGAAGCACCCTTAAGATTTCCATTCTCACTCATGCTCAAAATATTTCCATCATCATTACCACATTCATTGAAACATGTAATGCCTATCCTTTTTCCCCACAATGGATTGATATAGGTAATACCAAAATATATACATGCCTATATCAGTGAAATGTTTTTATCCTCATTTCAAAGAGGAATAACCATCAAGAACCACACCCAATACTTCCATATCCAAGTTCCTACACACCCTTTATAACATTGTCCATTTTATTTTCCCCATCATTATTTTACACAGGTCAACTCCCAAAATAAAATTCTCATTAAAATATCCAACCATTATATTTTACTCAGTGTGGTGGACCCCATCTCCAAATCGAACCACATACACCTGTTGATCCTTACATCATCTAAAAAATAATGTTTTGTCTCTCAAATATGTCAAGAAATGTCTTCAGAATAGTTACATAAGATGGGTTTTCTTCTGGATATTCTATTATTATTTATACATTGTAGATAAAATCAAGTTTTCATGTTTGAAAAAATGAATATATTTTGATACAACTCAAAATCAATCATATCCATTATTATAATATAATATTACACTTATATAATATTAATTTATAGAATTATTAATGTGTTTACATTTGTATATAGAGGTATTACTATATGAGGGTAGAATAAAATTTATCAAAATTAAATTTCTAATCAGAAAAACTACTTTCTAAACTCTTAAACACCCTCCAAGTCCTTCTCAATAACCCCAAGCCCTGGGGGAACAAAAAGTGAGGTATTTGGAATCTTGATCCCATACATATGTTAAAAACTAAAAAATTATCATTCCTAATATTTCAAATACAATCCATGGATGAAGGAATGTGGTTCATGTTACAAAACTAATATATATCAATAAATGTTTTATTTAGAAAAAAACACAACTAAAATAATAAAAGGAATCAGTGTAAATTATTGAAAACATTTCTAGCATCTCATATATAATGAGAATCCCATTAAAATATTATAAAAATAGATAAAACAACCATCAATTGGGATTATTGGAATTCAATAATTGATTATAACCCTCTTGGTCTCTACTCTACACCACCCTGTCACCATATGTCATATAGAAAGGGAATAACATGGCCATGAATCACATTATCTCGATAACCCTGAACAACAACAATCCACTCTTGATGGCTGCATTAAGATTATCCTCCCATTATTCTTAATCAATGATGTGATAAATTTCATAAACATATCATGGATGACGTGACACTTGAATATTGTTATGTATCTATCTCATGGGGAAGTACTAACTATCACACAATGTCCCTACACACATGAACACCTCAAATAGTATGGTAAATTATAAAGAGATCATACTCCAATGAAAAATCATTTTATCTATGTGATGATTTGATACAATCAAAAAAAAATTGTAGCCAATATTTATATCTATAGGCCTCATACGATGATTTCATTATACATGAGTTTTTCATTAGCTATAGTAATTATTTCTTATTCTTAATCGGGCATCTCAATTTTCCTCTACACAATGTCTATACAAAGATTAGTTCCCTCCCAAATCATGAACCAACCCAGATAGAATAGACATGTTCTCCTAAAAAATGGTATAAAAATATTCATACCAATGGTTGATTGGTAGTTATACATATTGGAAAATTCAAACAACGAATATTATTTCACGTTGGACATGTCGATATCCATGATAAAATAAGTCAACAAATCTTCTAAGTCTTGGATAGTATAATCCATATTCCCTTTTGAATATGGGAGGAATATAGACCTATTGAATTATTGGTAGATGAATGAACATTTATGAACACACCAAAATAAGAGTCATTTTTTACCCCCAAACATCACCCCTTCATCATGATACATTATTCTAAGAGCACTGATCATTTTCCTCATAAAATGGTGGACTAATTCTTTAAATTGATTAGTCCATTTGAAGTAATGGTTATTCCTACTCATGGAAAATAGTGGTTTCATTACTCAATAATAGTAAACCATGAAACGTCGATAATATACTATCAAATCCTGAATGTTTTAGACCTCTTCTATGTACATATGTTCTGCCTATGAAGAAATATCATAATTATTCAATGGATCCAATACTACTCTTTATTACAAGACATATTTTATATGAAATTTATCCTATCAGGTCCACTACATGAAATTCAAAATCATCCCATATAGTTGGTTAGGTTTAATAGTTTATATAAATCCTCTGAGTTGTTCTTTATGATCCACTTAAAAATTCAAGTATATAAGAATTTATTTGATGGAAATGACCAAATACAAGAATATAAACTCATGTATGAATATATTCAAGAGTCACATGAAAAAGTTAGGGAATTTGGACACTGAACGGAATTACCACAAACATAGAGTATCTATACAAACATTAATTTTTTTTTTCAATATCCCTTCCTCATTAACACACATTACAAAATTCCAAGACCTCAGGTAGATCTTTGAAATAATATTGATCTTGTCAAAAGATAAAAAATTATGTTATCATGAGAAGTGAATTAATATTCTCTATCATCAAATAGTTCATCCACTAATAATCTAAAAACATCATTTGACCATTTTCAACCTGTATAGAGAATAATGTTCGCACATCTAAAGGAGATAAAATGGACCAATTGTATCCATCCATCACAAAATGATCATTTTTAATCCTAAAATCCCACAACATAGAAGGTTATGTCATATTTGAATCAAGTAAAATTGATAAACCATGACATTTTAATGTAATCCCAAAATCAATGTCACATTGAAGGGGTTGTGTCACAAATTCAGTATGGAAAACATCAAGATACTACTCAAAAATGTTAGAAAACTCTATTGTAAAATCCACTATCAAATATATGGTCAAACGTTATAGTTGTGATACTAATGGATATGAACACTTATGGATTAATTGTAAAGACCCGTAAAATTCAAGGGAAATTTTTTCTTAATTTTCTTTAGAATTTTACGAGAGCGCGGTTTCAGACGGCACCTGATTCCGAGGACCGGAGTGCCCGGAATCAATTTCCGAAGTTTGGCTCGGGTACGTTCAGTGAACGAACGAGCGGGAATTCCTAACTTTTGATCCGGTGCTCGGAATCGAAATCTGAGGGCACCGATGAACTCGCAGCGCCGATATTCGCTTAAAGAGACCTTTTCGGGAGTTGCGTTTGTTGCGGGACGAAAGTTAGTATTTGGGAGTTTTATAAAAAAGTTGAATAAAAAAATGAGGAATTCTTTTTATTTCACTTTTGTAGGTTAACTCCTCTCAAAGGGAGTTAGTGGTGGGACCCACACCCACTTAACCACCCTTGAGAGGATTAAGTGTGGTGGGACCCACACGAACCTAAACCTCTCATCTTCCCCCTTAAACTCCCCTCTCTCCCTCTTAATGGTTTGTTAACTTAACATCTAATTAATTACACATGACATGTATAATTAATTAGGTGTTATGTTTTTGAATTTTTATGTTTTGAATTCCTTGGCTTGGTAAATAAAATAAGGAGGAACCTTATTTTATTTGGTTAGTCTTGTTTTTCCAACTTGTGAGGATTTTTGAGAGCTCCTCCTTATTCTTCTTCAACATGACGAAGAACGCTCAACTTGACAAAGAACGCTCAACATGACGAAGAACGCCACTCCTCTCTTCTTCGTCTTCCGTGTCAACGAGAGGGAACACCGCTTCCTCCTTGGACTATCTTCGTCGGCATACGAAGATTCGCCAATGACGTATCTCATCGGACGCACCTCTTCGTCATCGGATTTGACGAACGACTACCGCGACGCCCGACCTCCGCGACGTTGTCTTCCGCGGGACGTTGACAAATCTTCGAACTTATACCCAAGGTAGGGGTTGTTGATTCTTGTTTAATTATTTTATTCTTGATCGTGGATCTAGCATGTCTAACGTGAGGCTTTTGAATATTATTTAAGTTGTGTTTTAATGTGAGGGGCTGGACCGCATGAACACGGTCGAACCCCCTCCTTCGTTCTTGGTGTTTATTTTGCGGATGAATCAAGGTGGCGTGGTGCCGTCGCACCACGCGGATATTCGCCGAATCTTTTTACGCGACGTCGTCGCGCCGCGCCATGGAAGGATCATCAAGAACGTGATGCCATCGCGCCGAGTTGAAGGAAATCAAAGTGCGGAGGAGGGGCGCGGTGCCGTCGCACCGCGCCGGACGACGAACACCGCGACCGGTTCCGGGCCGCGGTGGAATGAGGAGACCGGCGGCCGGGCCGCCGGCGTCGGAAGCAGAAAAGGGGACCAGATTTTTCCGGTCCCGTTGGAGAAAACCGTCCGGCCGGATGGTAATAAACCGGGGGAAATTAATCCCCCGTCCAGCTCTAAAAACCCCCCCTCATTTAAGAGGGGGCGGTTCCTTTGAGGGGGGGCAGGCGGCCCCCCGTTTCCTGCCAATCAAGCCCCCCACGTAGGGGGGGGGGGGCGGTTTTGCAAACAGGCGCGGCTAAAAAGCCGCGCCGCCTCCCAATCAAGCAGGGGTCTTTGCCCCCTGCGCTGCCACCGTGCGGCTCAAGGCCACCGCGCCGCCGCGCCGCCGGCCGGCCGGCCGGCCGGGCCGGGTCGGCCCGGACCCGGACCCCCCGTTTCGAATCAGATTCGGTCTTTTGGCCATATCTTGAGTCACGGACCTCCGATTGACGAACCGTCTGCGGCAACGCGATCCTTGGATCGAGACGGTCGTTTCTATATATTTCACTCAATGTTTCGGAATACTTTGAGTTCGGCCGGGTTGGTTCGTTCACGAAACCAACGGGGCCTTTGGAGCGGAAACGCTCATATCTTGAGCTACGGACGTCCGATTGACGTACCGTCAGCTTTGTTGTTTTCCTCTTAGTGAGACGGATCTTTTGGCATACTCCGCCCGAGGTTTGGATGCAGGTGGAGTACGGTCGGGTTGGTTTTGCCTAAAAAACCAACCGGGCCCCGGAGACGAAAATGCCAATAACTCTCAGACCGGGCGTCCGATCGACGCGCCGTCTGTTGCGTTGAGTTCCTGTTGTCGATACTGAACTTTTAGATACATCAACTCTGGACTTTGTGACAGTTGATGTATCAGCCTCACAGCTCGTGGAGCGGAACCTCCGAACGAGCTTGCTGTGTGCGGGAACCCTAGTGCTGGCTGCGACTGTGACTGCTACTACTGCTACTGTGACTGCGACGACGACCGTACAGAGATCCTGTGTGGATTCGACGACGACGACTACAGCACTCAGCGATCCTACGTGGATCAGTGCTACATGTCCTGTGTGGGCCCGATCCTGTGTGGGTCCGATCCTGTGTGGGTCCTTGCGCTCAGCGGTCCTGTGTGAACCAGCGCCTACAGGTCCTGTGTGGGCCCGATCCTGTGTGGGTCTTTTGCGGGGGTTAGTTACCTATCGATCCTTCGTGGGTCCGACGACTTAGATGGATCAGAGATCATCTTTATCGTCCTTTGAAGAAGTACTTCCTATGTGAGCTGAATCCTATTGCTTTCCTATGTGGTTTGTGTTGTGCTATCCTGTGTGGATTACGTTTTGCTTTCCTGTGTGGAATACGTTACTTTCCTGTGTGGACTGAGTTGTACTTGGGCTCGGAGGTTGGAGCGTATTTGAATTGATGTCTTAAGTATATGTATGGGCATATACCTAAGCAGTGTCGGTTGTTACTTCGTGATTGTACCTTTCTTCGTAGTTTATCCCTTGTGGATTTGAGAGACCTTCAGGGGTCTCGGGGTCCCTACTGAGTAGCTTATACTCACCCCTGCATGGGCTTTTCCCGCACTACGTTGTGTTGGTTGCAGACGACGGACAGCGTTGACCTTAGCTGAGGCTTGCAGAGCGGGACGGTACCCGAAGGTGGACCACTGGGCGGGACGTGCTCGGAGCGGACGGCGGGACCCGTGGAGCAGAGGAGCTATCTATACCCACCCTTCAGGTGGGATTTCCAGTGGACAGCTCGGTGTAGCAGCTTTTACTTTTCAGTTGTTGTTTTCCCTTTCGAGTTGTACTTTACTTTCAGTTTGGGTTTGTATTATGGCCCTTTTACTTTTCCACACTTTCAGTTGTACTCTGCTTTGCTTAGTGATTACTTTCCGCTTGCTTACTCTGTGGTGTTTGTTTACTTTACAAAGGCAATGCCTTCCCTTTTTACTGGGATTTACGCCTTGGTGCTAGTCGCCAGCCCCTGGCCTATGGAAGGCGGGCTTGGGGTAGTCACGGCAAGGACCCCGAGGGCGGGTCGTGACAAATTGGTATCAGAGGAGTTTTGTTCTACCGCGAACTCTGATCTTTTCTATGTGAAGCAATAATGTTTAGCGTATTGAGTGTGGTTATCAGTCCAGGGAGTGCAGTGTTGGTGCTGCGGCCGACGTATCCGTACACCAGGACCCTGACTTATGATTTCCAACTTAATGAACGAAAACATTGATTGCGTGTGTGTTTCAAAGTTTTATTTGTGATTACTTATATCAGCTCACCAGGTATACTGTTCTGACCGTGGCGCACCTGTTTCCTTTTCAGGATAGCCCCACGAAGGCAGCCAGCTAGGGTTCCGAGAGTCGAGCGTGACGACAGCCCACCGAGCGACGAGGCCTCGGTGCAGGTCCCTTTGTCAGCAGTGGCACCAGCGGTAGCACTACCCGCCGAGCCCCCGATGCTTCCAGCAGCAGCCGCTGACGATGCACATCGCCTCAGCGCACTGCATGAGTTTCAGCGCCAGCGACCGCCCAGGTTTCGCGGGGAGACGGATCCCTAGGCAGCAGAGGACTGGCTGGAGGCAGTGGTTCGAGTGTTTAGGCTAGTGAGGACACCATCAGACCTCATGGTGATCCTCGCTGCGAGCCTACTACACGCAGCAGCAGGACGATGGTGGAGCTTGAAGCTCCAGGTGCACGATGAGGCATCTCTTCTTTGGACGGACTTTGAAAGACTCTTCCGCTCGGAGTTCGTCCCAGCCACCCTTCGTGCGGTGCGTATCCAGGAGCTTCTACAGCTGCGGCAGGGCAGCATGACGGTCGCTCAGTACTCGGCGAGATTTACTGATCTCTCGCGCTACTCGACCGACATGGTACGGGACCCATTCTTCCGGGCCCGGACCTTCGAGCAGGGTTTGAGACACGAGATCAGGGCATCTCTGCTCTCCCTCAGCATACCGACTCAGACAGGAGTACTGGAGCGGGCCCTTCTGATCGAGAGCTTCCTTGCTGAGTCTACACCAGCGCAGCGACCCACCGCAGGGCGACACGTGGCAGAGTCATCTGCAGCAGGCAGTCGACGGATGACTCAGGGGTCCAGAAAAACTAGACCTTCGGGCAGATGACCTCAGGACACTGGCTCAGCAGTGCGGGGCACACAACGCGGAGCCAGTCTTTCGAGAGGCAGACAGTGCTACTCGTGCGGCGGGCAGGGCCACATGGCTCGTGACTGCCCGACCCGCCGTGCCGAGGAGCAGCAGACGGTTGAGGGACCACCGAGGCAGAGGCAGAGGGTCGACCGTGGCGGTCCGCAGGGAGGAGGCGGACGAGGCAGAGGAGCTGGACGAGCAGCCGGTGGTGGGCGACGCTTTGAGGCTCTGCCACCACCACCACCAGGAGGTCCACCCTGACCACAGGGAGCTGGCGGGCAGAGACAGGCACAGCTCCAGGCAGCAGAGGCCTACGACCACGGCGCACCCGAGATGATTCGAGGTACTATCTGTGTCTATTCCACCCTTGCTGCAGTTCTTATAGACACAGGAGCGAGTCACTCTTTCATAGCCGCTGCCCTTGTTCGGAGCTCGGAGATTCCGACAGAGTCGTTGGCTCGATCCTTGCGGCTACAGACTCCTACGGGAGCAGACTCGACGATTACGCACTGGTGCCGGCAGTGTGAGCTTACTCTAGGAGGCGAGAGCTTCGGCTGGGATCTTCTTGTAGCAGCGTCGAGGCCTTACGACGTCATCTTGGGCATGGATTGGCTATCTACGGTCCATGCACAGATTGACTGTTTTAGGCGCAAGGTGCGATGTGTACGCACCGACGGGAGCAGGTTCACCTTCACCGGCGAGAAGGGAGACTTTGCAGCACAGGATGGACTTCCGCGGAGGAGAGGACATCCCATTACTCATCATTTGGCTAGCCTTATCCTTGGAGCAGTTGACGTGCAGAGTCCTGGTTTTCCTGCAGTGGTGGATCAGTTTGCGGACGTTTTTCCCGACGACGTTCCAGGGCTACCTCCTCGCAGAGAGGTAGACTTTTATATTGACTTGTACCCCGGGACAGCCCCGATATCCACTCCAGCATATCGGATGATCCCGCCGAGCTTCGAGAGCTACGGGTACAGTTGGAGGACTTGCAGGGCAAGTGGTTCATCTGACCCAGTGTTTCACCCTGGGCTTCCCCGATTTTGTTCACCAAGAAGGCGGACGGAAGCATGCGACTTTGTGTTGACTATCGTCACCTGAACCAGGTGACAGTGAGGAACAAGTATCCGCTACCGAGGATTGATGACCTCTTTGATCATCTCAAGGGAGCACGGTGGTTCTCGATGATAGACCTCAGGTCAGGCTATCATCAGCTCAGAGTCAGAGACGAGGATGTGTAGAAGACAGCTTTCAGATGTTGGTATGGCCACTATGAGTTCTAGGTTATGCCTTTCGGTGTAACCAATGCTCCAGCAGTGTTCATGGCTCTCATGAACAGGATCTTTCAGCCATACCTCGATCGGTTTGTCGTGGTCTTCATCGACGACATTCTGATTTACTCTACGACAGAGGAGGAGCACGCCTATCACTTACGAGTTGTACTAGACACACTCCGAGAGCACCAGCTTTATGGTAATCTCTCGAAGTGCTAGTTCTGGATACGTGAGGTCCACTTATTGGGACACGTTATCTCTGAGGCAGGAGTTTCAGTGGATCCTGCGAAGATCGAGGCTGTGTTAGAATGGGAGCCACCCAGGAGCGTGACTGAGGTTCGGAGTTTCTTGGGACAAGCTGGATACTATCGGAGATTCGTGCCAGACTTCTCTAGAGTTGCGGCACCACTCACATCTTTGACGAAGAAGGGGAAACCCTTCGTATGGTCAGACAGATGTCAGCAGAGCTTCCAGGAGCTGAGACAGAGATTGACCAGCGCACCTATCTTGAGGTTGCCTGAAGAGGGAGTAGGGTACGTAGTTTACTGCGATGCGTCAGGGACCGGACTCGGATGTGTTCTGATGCAGGAGCGGGAAGTGATCTCCTATGGATCACGTCAGTTGAGGCCGCATGAGCAGAACTACGCTACCCATGACCTGGAGTTAGCAGCAGTGGTCTTCGCTCTGAAGACATGGCGACACTATCTGATGGGCGAGCGCTTTACAGTCTTTTCTGATCATCAGAGTCTCAGGTATATATTTTCGCAGAAGGACCTGAACCTGAGACAGCGGCGATGGCTCGAGTTCCTCCAGGACTATGACTTTGAGATAGTCTATACTCCTGGGAAGGGGAACGTAGTAGCCGATGCCCTCAGCAGGAGGACGAGCATTCAGCTACTTGAGGAGGCGACAGAGCAGCTAGCCTCTTTGAATATATCCTTCGTGGATAGAGATGGAGCAGCCTTCCTTCAGTCTCTCACAGTCACCCCTCCACTACTGCAGCAAGTCAGGGAGGCACAGCGTGGGGACGCTGACTGTGAGACACGGCGTGCACAGATATCCTCGGGATAGGAACCTGATGGTTTCTCCCTTAGAGCAGAGCACGACATCCTTTTCAGAGGACGTACCATGGTACCAGTCGCTTTGCGAGAGGAAGTGCTGAGAGAGTTTCACACTTCTCCTTTGGCGGTACATCCTGGAGTGGCGAAGATGTACCAGGACCTCAGACGACAGCACTGGTGGCCGGGCAAGAAGAAGGCAGTAGCAGAGTTCGTTTCTCGATGCCTCACCTACCAGCAGGTGAAGGAAGAGCATCAGGTACCAGCAGGCTTGGTACAGCCCTTAGAGGTTCCGGAGTGGAAGTGGGACGGCATATCTATGGACTTCGTGACTGGACTTCCACGCACTTCCAGAGGTCACGACTCCATCTGGGTGATTGTTGACCGACTCACCAAGTCGGCACACTTCTTACCCATCAGAGAGCAGGGCTCAGTAGAGAGCTTGGGACGTCTCTACGTTCAGGAGATTGTGCGACTCCACGGTGTGCCATCATCTATCGTCTCCGATCGAGATGCCCACTTTACTTCCCAGCTTTGGAAGGGGTTACAGGAGGCGTTCGGGATGCAGCTACGTCTGAGCACAGCCTTTCACCCTCAGACGGATGGTCAGACGGAGAGGACCATTCAGACTCTCGAGGACATGCTCCGCGCATGTGTCCTCGACTTTGGTCGTAGCTGGGAGGACCACCTACCCTTGGTGGAGTTTGCGTACAACAACAGCTACCACTCCACCATCGGGATGGCACCGTACGAGGCATTGTACGGCCGACCTTGTAGATCTCCTTTGTGCTGGACAGACCCTGGAGAGTCAGCACTGGTGGGACCGGAGATGGTCCAGGCCACGACAGAGAAGGTCCAGGTCATCCAGGAGCGGATGAGGACAGCTCAGAGCCGGCAGAAGTCATATGCTGACAGGAGGCAGAGGCCACTAGAGTTCGAGGATGGTGACCACGTCTTCTTGCGGGTCTCACCTCAACGTGGTATTCGGAGATTTGGCCGAGGTGGCAAGTTATCTCCGCGCTTCATCGGACCCTTCCAGGTCCTCAGCAGGGTTGGCAAGGTGGCTTATCGCCTGGCTCTACCACCTCAGTTGCACCGGGTGCACGATGTCTTCCACGTATCCCAGCTGAGGAGATACGTGCACGACCCGACACACATCATTGATCATGGGGAGCTTGACGTTGACGATGGGGCGACTTTTACGGAGGTCCCGGTGGAGATAGAGGATCGACAAGAGCAGGTCCTGCGTGGGCGATCGATTCCTCTTGTGCGCATCAGATGGCAGCACGGGAATCTCCAGGAGAGCACATGGGAGCGGGAGGCTCAGATGTGTGCTCAGTACACTCATTTGTTTCCCTAGTTTTTGATGTATCTTTACGGGGACGTAAATCCCTGAGGTGGGAGTAATGTAAAGACCCGTAAAATTCAAGGGAAATTTTTTCTTAATTTTCTTTAGAATTTTACGAGAGCGCGGTTTCAGACGGAACCTGATTCCGAGGACCGGAGTGCCCGGAATCAATTTCCGAAATTTGGCTCGGGTACGTTCAGTGAACGAACGAGCGAGAATTCCTAACTTTTGATCCGGTGCTCGGAATTGAAATTTGAGGGCACCGATGAACTCGCAGCGCCGATATTCGCTTAAAGAGACCTTTTCGGGAGTTGCGTTTTTTGCGGGACGAAAGTTAGTTTTGGGGAGTTTTATAAAAAAGTTGAATAAAAAAATGAGGAATTCTTTTTATTTCACTTTTGTAGGTTAACTCCTCTCAAAGGGAGTTAGGGGTGGGACCCACACCCACTTAACCTCCCTTGAGAGGATTAAGTGTGGTGGGACCCACACGAACCTAAACCTCTCATCTTCCCCCTTAAACTCCCCTCTCTCCCTCTTAATGGTTTGTTAACTTAACATCTAATTAATTACACATGACATGTATAATTAATTAAGTGTTATGTTTTTGAATTTTTAAGTTTTGAATTCCTTGGCTTGGTAAATAAAATAAGGAGGAACCTTATTTTATTTGGTTAGTCTTGTTTTGCCAACTTGTGAGGATTTTTTAGAGCTCCTCCTTATTCTTCTTCAACTTGACGAAGAACGCTCAACTTGACAAGGAACGCTCAACTTGACGAAAAACGCCACTCCTCTCTTCTTTGTCTTCCGTGTCAACGAGAGGGAACACCGCTTCCCCCTCGGACTCTCTTCGTCGGCATAAGAAGATTCGCCAACGACGTATCTCATCGGACGCACCTCTTCGTCATCGGATTTGACGAACGACTACCGCGACGCCCGACCTCCGCGACGTTGTCTTCCACGGGACGTTGACAAATCTTCGAACTTATACCCCAGGTAGGGGTTGTTGATTCTTGTTTAATTATTTTATTCTTGATCGTGGATCTAGCATGTCTAACGTGAGGCTTTTGAATATTATTTATGTTGTGTTTCAACGTGAGGGGGCCGGACCGCATGAACACGGCCGAACCCCCTCCTTCGTTCTTGGTGTTTATTTTGCGGATGAATCAAGGTGGCGTGGTGCCGTCGCACCACGCGGATATTCGCCGAATCTTTTTACGCGACGCCGTTGCGCCGCGCCATGGAAGGATCATCAAGAACGCGACGCCGTCACGCCGCGTTGAAGGAAATCAAAGTGCGGAGGAGGGGTGCGGTGTCGTCGCACCACACCGGACGACGAACACCGCGGCCGGTTCCGGGCCGCGGCTGAATGAGGAGACCAGCGGCCGGGCCGCCGGCGTCGGAAGCCGAAAAGGGGACCGGATTTTTCCGGTCCCATTGGAGAAAACTGGCCGGCCAGCTGGCCGGCCGGATGGTAATAAACCGGGGGAAATTAATCCCCCGGCCAGCTCTAAACCCCCCCCCCCCCCTCATTTAAGAGGGGGCGGTTCCTTTGAGGGGGGGCAAGCGGCCCCCCGTTTCCTGCCAATCAAGCCCCCCACGTGGGGGGGGGGGGGGGGGGCGGTTTTGCAAACATGCATGGCTAAAAAGCCGCGCCGCCTCCCAATCAAGCAGGGGGCTTTGCCCCCCGTGCTACCACCGTGCGGCGCCAGGCCGCCGCGCCGCCGCGCCGCCGGCCGGCCGGCCGGCCGGCCCGGGTCGGCCCGGACCCGGACCCCCCGTTTCGAATCCGATTCGGTCTTTTGGCCATATCTTGAGCCACAGACCTCCGATTGACGAACCGTCTGCGGCAACGCGATCCTTGGATTGAGGCGGTCGTTTCGGTATATCGCACTCAAGGTTTCGGAATACTTTGTGTTCGGATGGGTTGGTTCGTTCACGAAACCAACCGGGCCTTCGGAGCGGAAACGCTCATATCTTGAGCTACGGACGTCCGATTGACGTACCGTCAGCTTTGTTGTGTTCCTCTTAGTGAGACGGATATTTTGGCATACTCCGCCTGAGGTTTGGACGTAGGTGGAGTACGGTCGGGTTGGTTTTTCCTAAAAAACCAACCGGGCCCCGGAGACGAAAATGCCAATAACTCTCAGACCGGGCGTCCGATCGACGCGCCGTCTGTTGCGTTGAGTTCCTGTTGTCGATACGGAACTTTTGGATACATCAACTCTAGACTTTGTGACAGTTGATGTATCAGCCTCACGGCTCGTGGATCGGACCCTCCGAACGAGCTTGCTGTGTGCGGGAACCCTAGTGCCGGCTGCGACTGTGACTGCTACTACTGCTACTCTGACTACGACGACGACAGTACAGAGATCCTGTGTGGATTCGACGACGACGACTACAGTACTCAGCGATCCTACGTGGATCAGTGCTACAGGTCCTGTGTGGGTCTGATCCTGTGTGGGTCCGATCCTGTGTGGGTCCTTGCGCTCAGCGGTCCTGTGTGAACCAGCGCCTATAGGTCTTGTGTGGGACCGATCCTGTGTGGGTCTTTTGTGGGGGTTAGTTACCTATCGATCCTTCGTGGGTCCGACGACTTAGATGGATCAGAGATCATCTTTATCGTCCTTTGAAGAAGTATTTCTTGTGTGAGCTGAATCCTGTTCCTTTCCTATGTGGTTTGTGTTGTGCTATCCTGTGTGGATTACGTTTTTCTTTCCTGTGTGGAATACATTACTTTCCTGTGTGGACTGAGTTGTACTTGGGCTCGGAGGTTGGAGCGTATTTGAATTGATGTCTTAAGTATATGTATGGGCATATACCTAAGCAGTGTCGGTTGTTACTTCGTGATTGTACCTTTCTTCGTAGTTTATCCCTTGTGGATTTGAGAGACCTTCAGGGGTCTCTGGATCCCTACTGAGTAGCTTATACTCACCCCTGCACGGGCTTTGCCCGCACTACGTTGTGTTGGTTGCAGACGATGGACAGCGTTGACCTTAGCTGAGGCTTGCAGAGCGGGACGGTACCCGAAGGTGGACCACTGGGCGGGACGTGCTCGGAGCGGACGGCGGGACCCGTGGAGCAGAGGAGCTATCTGTACCCACCCTTCAGGTGGGATTTCCAGTGGACAGCTCGGTGTAGCGGATTTTACTTTTCAGTTGTTGTTTTCCCTTTCGAGTTGTACTTTACTTTCAGTTTGGGTTTGTATTCTGGACCTTTTACTTTTCCGCACTTTCAGTTGTACTCTGCTTTGCTTAGTGATTACTTTCCACTTTCTTACTCTCTGGTGTTTGTTTACTTTACAATGGCAATGCCTTCCCTTTTTACCGGGATTTACGCCTTGGTGCTAGTCGCCAGCCCCTGGCCTATGGAAGGCGGGCTTGGGGTAGTCACGGCACGGACCCCGAGGGCGGGTCGTGACATTAATCGATGATCTCAATCATCAGTTAATACAACATGTTGTTCATTCATGAAACTGAATGAAAGACTCATTTTTAAGTGTTCTATTAGCACATATACATAATGTATCCGTTTATTTCCAATGATTAAATATATGGTTCCATAATTTTAATGATGCAGTCCCATAAAAACTAATTCTTCAGAAACATTAGTTCAAAACACTTATATATATCAAACAATATTGGCTGAAATATAAATATAATAGTTAATACCACAAATACTATAATCCTCCTAACCATTTTACCAACAACCTTGACTAATGGTGGAGAGATAAAAGTGCGAGATCCTCTTGAATCAAACATGGAACAACCAAACATATTTTAATCTAAAATTAAAACATTAATAATATTTTCCCCTTATGTTCCTTCTAGTCCTATGGAATATAACATCACATGCATAGTTACTCTAACTCAATGGTGAAACCTTCATGATGGCTTCACTTTATTCTAGAACCCATGGAGTGAGAGATATCAATAGGCTAACCCATGAATGATCCACTAATTATGGATGTAAATAATCATTATAATATATATACCAATGATATCCCACCACCAAATATTGGTGGAACTACATCTAAAAAAGATAAAATATATTCTAGAAAGAATCCTAACCCCCCATAGAATAATGTTATCCCAAAATGGGTCGACTGATATACAATTGATGTCCATGAACTACTGAAGAACTGTACAAAATTCGTGACCTCCTATTAGATACTAAAGTAATGTAATCCCCCAAAAATTGAAATTAAACTTTTTCAACTGACCCATAAGTAAAACCCCTAGATTTTGAGATTTATTTATTAAAAAAATTAATTTAACTAATGAATATTTTTTATTTCACATACCACTATAATTAGTATCTTTTATTTTTCATCACTATGTTTGAATTGCCTTATATGCAACACCTTCTTAATTACGCACTAAACACGACCTAAATTTTTGATTTCTCAACATAGAAAATTGAAATTAGATAAGAAATGGAATACAAAAAACCAACATGGAATACATTTCAAACAACACCATCTTATTGTACATTACATGAAACACTATGATTCTATTAAACATATTTTTATTGTTATAATAACATAAATTATAATATTATAATATCCTATTAAAATATAGATATATGATTAGAGATAACTAATTTTCAAATACTTTTTAAAGGTTTTATATAAATAATACATAGTGATAATGAAAGTTTTAAATTTTGGAAATGTCCTTATTTGTTTAAAAATATTATTTTCTCAAATAAACTACTTTTTGTCCCTTTTGTGAAAAAAATAGAAATATTATCATCTCAAATAAAATACTCTTTGTCTCCTTCTATAAAAAACAATAAAATAAATATTAGAGAAAATTAGGAATTAAAATTATATGGTAAAAATATTTTTAGAATTTAGAATGTTGCATTTATATTATGGACAATTTTTGGGATTTTTTTGAGAAACTACATTTTTTGGGTGAATATTGAAAAATACTGGATTTTTATTCAATGATACTTGTCATATACTTTATTTATAAGTTGAAATTATATTTTTATTTTTTATAGAAGTTTTATTCGATACAATTATTATAAATTAATACAATTTATATCATTTAAATCAATATCACTTTGAAATTGGGCATAAAAACATAACAAAATTTGCGCATTTTTATTTTAAAAACCCACAATGTCATCCTATCAGTATGATTAATTTTAAATTAATTTATGCCACTTATTTGACTAGAATTTTGAAAAATGGTGTCCATATTTGTAATCAGATTAAATTTTATTGTCAAATAATCCTAATTTTTTTCATGAAAATATTTATTAGTGAATGTGATTAATATTAATTACAACTGTTAAGAGAAGAATTAGGTTTAAAATGTAATAAACCATAATTTTATGACCCAAAAACACCTAGAATTTTTGAAAAACCCATTTTATTTACTTTATTCAGCCTTTAACCTTCCATTATTCAGTTTTTTTGTATTTGTAAGACATTTTTAGGACAAAACATGGTAAGCCTAACTTATTTTAAAAAATTTCATGTATGTCCTTTCCTGTCCCTATAAAAGGACATCGACCCACCCTCTTCTTCCCAACACTAAACCAATTATGATTATCCAATATCTACTAAATATGATTCCCATAATCCCACCCTTGATTCTTAAAGACTCCCATTTGGATGAAATCAATCCATGTAATCTTTTTGGAACAAACCAAAATGAGTAACCCTATTAAGAGGTAATGTCTTCTCTCAAGCTCCTTTTTCTTTTTTTCATTCTACATCCCTCCACACTCACTATTTCTTAATTTTATAAAAAATCCAGTGTAATCAATATAGTAGGATTTTTTTTGCTAATGGTATTACATAATCATACACACAACTCCCTTTAATTGGATACTAAAAAACTATTTTTGTGTATGGTGAACTACTGCCTCACGAAATGATGATTGTTCATTTTTTATTTACCACATCTCAAGGTGGAAATTATGATGTAAAATATATTTATACATATTATATATTATATTTATTATTCTTTTAGGATTAATTAATTCATTAAAAATAAATATAATTACACATTCCACTTGGTGTAAATACGGTAATTTTATTTGAGAAAGTGTGGACTACCACCCCACAAAGTGATGTGATTCATTATCGCACTACAAGGAATGTATTGAGGATGTGATTAGTGAAAAAATATTATATATATGAAATAATAAATCTAAATTATTTAATATATATATAATTTTATTTGTTTCTTTATATATGATAATAAGAATAGAAACACTATTCAAGCTTACGAACAACTTACCATCCCCAAGAAAGGTGTCTTCTATTTCATACTTCTCTATTATATTGAATATTATAATACACTTATACTGAATATAAATGATATTTATGTCATTGGTTGCATTATATATATCATTATTTAATAATAAGGACCATGTATATATAAAATTAATACACATGTGAAGAAGAAAGCATATATTTCCAAATGTGAAACATTAAATAGGTTTTTTAAGAAGCATGTAATATAAATTCATAATCAATCCATATATGGTATTACATATTAGAATATGGTTCTGTAAAATATGTATAATAAATTTATATTTATTATATAGGTGTTTTTATGAGTATTATGTGAGTCAAGACACTATGTATGCAGATTATATCTCTCTTTTTATTTATGTGAGATACATGCTTTATTCACTACCCATTCTTTTTCTATAGTGTGTATACATCCCATAGATGTATTCAATGTTTATTATAATATAATTTATTATTATTTAAATATACACTTTATGATCATTATATCATGGGATTTATGTTTCATAAGTTACCTAATAAGTAAGTCAGTTTTGTCTTAATTTTCCTTCTTTGAGACACATGTCATGCTACGAAACTATATAACATCCAATGGTGTTACTCATTCCTTCTAGGGAAATTATTCAATGATTCTATTCATATTCTTTATCTGAATGGATTATATTTTGGTGGAATGATGTTTATGAAACCAGATTATTTCTCATGGGTTATATTCAATTAAAAAACACTTCTTTAAATAGGTTATGTTTAAGTTGAAATTAATTTGAACCTTATATTTTTCCACAGGTAATGATATGATTATGTGTTTATGATACACATTTCATTTCTTGGGTTATGATATTATTTTAAATGAAATTTTTGTACAAGAATGTTTGAGTTCATTTGAGATTGGTGGGAAATATTTCTCCCTACAATTCATTAGTTAATGATATATATCTTATTAGATATGTAACCCCCAATCTTCCACGGTATTCATCTCTTAGAATAACACAACAACTTGCGTAAAATGCAACATTAAGTTTTAACACTCCACGACCAATCAAACTACTCGGTATGAATGTAATACCCACTTTTTGAAATTTTAAAAATTTTATTTTTCAAAATGTGCTTCATTTTGGATTCCAAATATCATAATTATCATAAGGTGATATTTCGGTATTTTTCTGAAAACATTCAATTTTTTATAAATAGTGAAAACACTACTTACTGTTTAAAACCAACATTTTATTTAAATAATTAGACATTTTATTCATATTTATATTAGGTAAAAAATAGATAAATATTACCCATATATGTTTAATGTAATTAATTGGAGTCATTTTATAATAATATTATACATATAATGTTTTATTTGACATTTTACCTTCTTTTACCCACCTTCTAGGAGAATTTAAATATTTGCGTAAAACGTCATTTTACCACTTCTCTAAATTGAATTTAAAAAGTCCTAGAGACATGGTTAAAATAATTATGTAAAATTTGGTTCTATAAGACAAAAATAATTTTTTGGGTATAGTCCCTTTTGGATTTTTCTACCATGGTTAAAATTAAATAGTTTATTTAAAGGTAACAAATGATATTATAAATACCCTAAGATATTTCCTAATTCTATTGGATAATTTTATTTCGACCAAAATAAATATTATTAATAAAATATGATCCTTTTAGGACACATGTATTAGATTAAGAAATTTGTTATTATTTTTTTAGAATAATAGTAAAAATTGTTAAATGCAAAGTTTAATAACTAAAACATTTTTAATTTAGGGTTATACATAAGATAAATTCGATAATAAATATTCATTATAAATATAAAAATATTTTCCACATAATGGTATTTTATTAATTTTTTTAGAAATTATAAAACTAAATTTATTTATGACACAATGATGATGTAGTATTTAACATATTAATAAAGGATTAAAATAATTAATATTATAAAAATCCATATACTTTTAAATTCAATCTTTTGATGAATTCCACCAATATTAATGTTTAATATGACATATTAGGGTTGATTAAATAAATTTTGTTCAAATTGATAATGTTATTATGACTCTCACAAGAACAAAATACCAATTAGGGTCAAAATTGACATAAATGATTATTTAAAAGAAATAGTATATTATTAATTGATACAATATTTCAAAAAATATATTGTTCGACCAACGAAATTAGATATGGTTAGATAATCATTTATAAAGAGGTAATAATTTCACCACCTCTTTCAATGTTCTTTTCTTCTTCCACATCCTCTTTCCTTGTTGTTTCTATTGCAAAATAATAAATCAAATAACTTATACATTTGTGATGTTTTTATAAATACGGTGAAACCATATTAATTATTCTTTCCATCCTATGAATAAAAAATCACCATACATGCTTATGTATGGCATACAATCCACACATCGTTGTGTAGTTCTTTATTCAAACACTTCAATATTTGGATGGGTATAATAATGAGTTGAACTAATATAAATATAAAATATAAAATGTTAATGACTATGTATATATTATATACCATCCAATTACATATGATTTCACCATCAATAGAACGATGTTTTCGCTCATGCATAGGTATGGATTACACTAAAACTTTTCATAATACAATTGGATGATTATATTTCTTCCTAATTCATATTTGGGTTGAAATGGAATCCATTAGAACCCACTTGGAGGTGATAAAGACCTTTAGTTTATTTTATTTAAAGGAAAGTCAAGTATGTCTCCCTCAACTTCAATAATTAAAGTATTTTTAATATAAGTTTATACAGAATATAAATTCTGTAATAAATACTCATTTGAAAGGTAAAATGTTTTTATTTATCATGGTAATTTATTTATAATTTTTAATATATATTTAATCAGCTTAATAGATTATACATTACTGATGCAGAAATAATTAATTTAGTGAAAAATAAGTAATATAGTTTTTATTGAAATAATAACACCCATTAAAAAGCTCAAAAACAGGACTAAAACTTATTGGTAGTGTATATATACACCATAATCATCCAATGAACCAATATATGACCTTTTGGAGTCTTATAAAAGTGATTATGACACTTATATTATTTTATTTTAAATGATATCAAAGTTGTCACCTTTATAATTTAATATATATAACATTTTAAAAGTTGTGATTTTTAGAAGACAAATCCGACTAAATGTATTATATGAAAGATATAAGATTTATCTTCATCCTTATATTTTAGTTTTAATTTTTATTCAACCAATAAGTATATTTAATAATTATAAAAAAAATGTTGTAGTAATTATTTTTTTAAGAAAATATCAAATAAATGGTTTAACAAATAGTAAAATAAATATTATATAAACTATTTAATGTGCTCCACTAATTTTATATATTACTATGACATGTTAGGAACCTATTAAATATTTTAGTTCGAACATATCTTCTGTGTGGATTTTATTTGAATTCGTATAAATGAATAGTGTCAAAATTGACCCTATTGTTATTTTATAAAAATAACATATTATTAAATTGTTTAAAAATCACAAAAATATTTAAAAATTATAAGTTGAAATTTATATAGTCTAAAATTTCATAAATTATCTAATTATGGATAATTCACAGCACATATGTTATTATTTATAACAATTTAAAATTTAGAATCTTATTACCACAAATAAAATTTAATAGATTAAATAAGGATAAATCAAGTTGATAATGTTTAAAATAAATTACCTACATGTATAACATTTATTTCTTGATGCGATTACAACCCTATAACATCTTATATTTTAATATGAGTCATTTTTTGAGGTTTTTAAGTGGGGTTGTAATTTATTATAAATTAATATTTCTTATAATTCCAAAGGTGCCCCTCTCCTCCCTTATAAAAGGGAACCTCCTCCCTCTCCTACTCACACCATTTTTCACCTTGAATCTCGGACCCCCTCTGCCCATTTCACTTCCCCACTTCCCTATAAACCTTATAAAGGTACTTTTATTCTCAAATCACCCACTTTAGTGCCCTTAGAGGAAGTTCAAAGGAGGCACTTCAAGAAAGAGGTAATACCTTCTACCGATTCATTTAAGTTTTTTTCTTCTTATACATTCTCTTATTTAGAGGTTTCATTATGAATTAATAACATCAGTATACCTAATATACTGATATTTTATTATAAATATGAAACAACCCCATTTCAACATCTATCAATCCTACAGAAAACGAAATCACCGCGCGTGCATAACTACGGAATACCGTCTCCACACCGTGGTGTAATCTGTTTCTCCAACACCACCTTACATGGATGGGTATAATGGTGTAAAGAGAAAATATATATGATTATTGTAAAGTGATATTATTCTGAAATTGTATACATAGAAATTCAATAAAATTCCAAGATCATGGGAATGATATCATCGCTCGTGCGTACGTACGGACTACCGTCTCCACGACGCAATGAGATTCTTTCACTATGTTAACCATTAATGAATGATTATAAAGTAAATATAATGATTAATAATGAAATATAAGACATAATAATGATAATGGATTTATGTATATATATTATGTCATCTACTTAATTCCATTCAATTCCATAAGGAAACAGAAATAGCATTCATGCGTACGTACGACCTACCGTCTCTATGAACGGTGTATTTCATTCCATTTATCGATCTATCATATATATATGTATATACTGAATGTATATTATATATAAATCATGTTTTACATTCTGAAATTATGTAAATCATTATATAAGTAATAATATCAAGAACAACAAATCGAAACACGTACGATAAATAAAATAATTTTACCCAAAACGCTGCTTTAACATAGAATTTACAAAAGAACGGGTAATATAAAGTTATAAGTGAACCATTTATGACATCATAACAATGAATATGATTCTTTAATAAGTCAATGACATTATTTAAATCATTATATAGGAGGTTCAGATATGTACGAAGCATATTAGACCTAAGGTATGGGATAATTTTTCAAATCTCATTTTTATCCGAGATTGCTTATACGTAAGTATTTACTAGGGTTATTGTTATCATACATGTCCATGTTTTATAAAATTGTTTTTATGTATGTTTAATTTACTTTTTACTCATTTTCACTTTTACCACATGGTATGAAAGGAATCTTTCTTTTGTTTATGTTACTAGGTACTTTTTGACTTTTCCGACAAAAGTACGAGGAGAATGTTCTTTTTAACTTATATAGCATGAAAGGATTTTTATGGTTTAATAAAGCCTTATTTTCATGAAGATTCCTCCAAAATATTTCATGACTATATTCAAAAAAATCCTTTTCTTTTAAAATTTCAGGACATTTTTTGAAAAGAAAATGATTTTTAAGAAGAAAGGATATTTTCCCCAAGAAATCATTTTAAGTGTTTTATCAAAACCATTTTCCATCTAAGATGACATTATTTCATATGTGTATGTTTCAATAATAATGTCTCTATGGTTTACATGGTTTCACTTTTCTTATTATGAAATGATATCCATTTATTTTATATGGATTATGTGATTATGGGAGGGTGTTTATGAAACCCATTTTATTCATTGGGTTATTATGAATGATGTATGTTTATTTTGTGGCACAAGTAAGAATGATTTCATTATGAGATGGGTGGGACCTATATCTCCCTATAATGAATTGGGTAAATATTTATATCTAATGAGATATACATGTCTAGAATTGTAAGTTAATCTGGTTCAGTGATACAGGAGAGGCATGAGGAGTGAACTCAATTCAGAAAGGGACATTGTCCACTAAGATGTTCTTGGAGGCAATGCCTTGGATACTATGGAAATCATAACAAGTTATGAATGGTTTCCACAATTATATAATTTATTTCCATTCTATTCATTCAAGATTGATGTTCCATTATAACATATGCCTTACGTACTTCAAAGATTTATGTCTTTTCTCATGATTTTGATGTTTAGATTTTATGTTCATCTTTTGCATTCAAGTGTTTATGGATTGTTTTATGTTCTATATGATTACCCTTACTGATCATTTGAGCTCACCATTTTTATGTTTTCTTTTCCCCAAGATATAAATAAATGTTTTAGGTAAGAAAAAAAAGGGGGAGATCTTTATGGGAGAAGTTGAAGATCTTTCACCACGATTAGAAGATTAAATTTCGAGTTTCCAAAGACACTAAACTATTATGATAGTTGTGTGTCTGTGTTTTTTATGTATTAAGTATTTCACAAAAATAATTTAATTTCCATGTACATCAAGATTTGTGTCTCTATAGTTGGTATAAGATGGAGGTTTAGTGAACCTTAGGAAAGTAGGATGCGAGAACTTTAGTGAGATCCTTAGAGATATTTTTAAGTATGTCTAGAGATGTACCTAAGGTTAAGTATTAGTATATGTTATAGTCCTAGAATTAAGGTATAGATATTGGAATTAAACCTAGCATGTCTGATATGGAAGGTATTCCCCATTATTATTTTTCTTCCCTATCAGGATGTTTTCCTCATGCTATTATTTTTGGGTTTTAGACGATGGCTGGAACCCGAAGGAACCATGTTGATCAATGTAATGTATGATGCTATGATTTTCCTCCTGATCAAACCTATGTTATGGGAGATGGAGTGCAAAATATTATTTCAATACTAACATAAGCTATAAATCATTCTGGACTTCCAAATGACCAGAGAAAGGAGCAACATTATGTTGAATCCATTATGAGGTAGAATGCACATTCATTCAGCAGTTCTTCTGGTCCATTAGTGGATGAACAATGGATCAGTACCACTGAAAAGATATTTTCTGTTCTAGAATGTTCTGAGAATGATAAATTCATCTTAGCAGTATGTCATTTCGAAGGTGATTCGAATCAATGGTGGAATCTTATCAAGAATACGAGGCAAAGAGATGAAATTGAGTCCATTGAATGGGACGAGTTCAAGAACATATTTTTAAATAAGTACATCCCTTGTATTCTAAGAACAAAAAAGGAAAAGGATTTCATTGAGATTAAGCAAAATGATGATGAATCTGTTGGTATATACGATTCGAATTTTACAAGGCTTCCAAGGTATGAATCTGGCTTTATCATCCAACCTGAAAGTAAAGTTGATCGATTCATCAGTGGCTTAAAAACATGACTTAGAAGGGAATTAGCTATAAGAGACTTCAGTAGCTATGAAGAAATTGTGTGTTGTTCTATGAAGGTAGAAATGGTTTTTGGTGTTACATATCCATCTCATGGTTTTGACAAGAAAAAAAAGATGGAGTTCAAGGAGAAATCTCAGAATAATGGTGAAAAGAAGATAAATGTTTATTTATGCTCAAAGTGTTGAAATAAGCATGGTAGAGATTGTCTTAAAGGGACTAGAAAATGTTTTAAGTGTGGAAATGAAGGTCATCGAGTAGCTGAGTGTCGAAGTAATGGAAAAAGGGTTTCTAGTGATGTGAATAAAGAAAAGACTACAGAGAACTCACCACCAACACATCAATTCTTCAAGTGCAAGGAAATGGGGCATTATGCTAATAATTTCCCTAATCCAAGGGTTAATTATGGTCAACTTGAACAACCACTTAATGAAAATGAAAAAGGGATGTCACATGCGATCACTATTAGAAATGTTCAGTTTGAAAATTATGTGGTGGAATGATTATGTGTGTATTTAATGGGAGTCCAAAATAATGTTGTGGAATCTTATTTATAGTGTTGTGGAACATTGGAATATCTATGTAATGGTTTAGTATGGTTTTCGATAATTATATGGTACCGATAACCAGGAAATGTGATTTGAATATTTTTGGAAATCAGATGATTTGTGCATAATGAAGGGATAAGGAGAAAATTAAATGTCTGATAGTATTCAGGAGCTCATGACTAATATAAGGAAAAAGTTATATCATGGTTTTAGTATATAGAATTTTTGGATTTTGGTATGTGGAAAGAGTTAACTTTTGGCAGCATTCATGTTTTCACTAAGATTCAATGGGTATTCATTTTTCAAGAGAATACAAAATTAAGGTATTCACATGTTTGGAATGTGACCAAAAAGATATATCTTATATGGGGGAAAATGATGGTATTCACATGCCTGGTAGATGAAATTTCTAGTAATCATTTTCTTTATACTATATGATTTGACAGAAGTATATTGGATAAGCCTAAAGATTGGAATGGATTATGTTGGACATAATTTAGTATTGATTAAGGATATAAATTTTTTGATATTATTAATGGAATGTTATAATAATGTAGTTTTAGAAAAATGACAACCTATAGGACGGGCGACAACCCATCACGTCAGATAAGGATGTGGGAATCGAACCCACAACCAAAGTGCAATAGGCCTTTATCACATACCAATAGCCTACAGGAAGTCCCTGGTTAGTATAAAGTAGTTTTATTTTATTAAGCGCTATGATAGCTGAAGTATATGTCCATTTTTGCAACCATATACGATTAATCTCATCATAGATGGACTTATGTATATTTAATAAATTGTGCTAAACTTTTTGCGATAGAAATAGATGGAATGACCTATCATTCTATCTCATAATCTGCTAACACTTCACAGAAGACAAATTCAACTTCATTTCTTTAAGAGATGAAATGGAAATTGTTTTAGGTACAAGCAACGGTGAGATTGTACCAATATCATGTAAGTATTTCTTCTAATTCAAATTATTCAACATTAGGGAAATGATCTTGAAAAAAAATGTTGTCCTAGTGCTATCATATCTGATGAATCAGATCGTACCTTAGATCATCACAAATTTATGAATTTGTGATTGTTAGATTTTTCATAGCCATGTCCTCTACCACTCTTCATCAGATGTTGATGGTTATATTTCTCTTCCATATCCATATTATCATATATGTTCTCCTATGTGGAAACCTAGTGATTAGTTAATTTGGGTAACCGTTATATTTCAAACTTTAGTTTTTAAAGTCAAGTTTTGGTATTCCTTTTTACGATGTGGGTTTCTATGAAAGAAACTTTCAAGTAGTAAACCATTTATAACCTCGATGAATTTTGAGGGTGAAATTCATCTTAAGGGGGGATGAATGTAATTCCCCAATATTTTATGAAAAATATTCTTTTAAATTTCAATGATGTCTTGTGTTGTATGCTACACCAAAAGGAGTTTGACTACATGTATCCCTAACTTGGCATGGATTACACGCAATCGCAACCGTCCTCGATAGCGTGTGTTGTACGCAATATCGGGTTTCACTAAACAATGATATATGATTATAATATTATTATAAAATAGACTTTATGAATCGTAGTAAATACATTTTTAATTTTATGGCATTATATTTCATCCTACACATTTTATAGAACATGGTATAAGAACAAAATAAATATTTTGGGTAAAATAAGTATTTTTCAAAAAATGCAGTTTTGACACCTTTTGATGGAACACCCATTTTAAATATAATGTCTCACATGTTTATAAGATCAATTTTTCAAAATAAAATACTTCTTTGGAATCAAGATATAAAAATTTACTTTGGATAATGTTTTCATATTATTCTGATAACTTTCATATTTTAATGAATAGTAAAAACACGCTATATTTTAATTAAAAAAAACTTTTTTCATCATAATAATATATATGGTTAAATTATAATATTTAATGGTTTTAAAGTTTAAATAGAATATATTTTTATCATTTAATATAATTTATGTCATTATCATTGATTTTACATTGAATTCGTAGGTTAAATCAATTCAATCTTTTGCAATGTTTTAAACAAAAACTTGTTTTCTTTCGACAATGAGATTAATTTTAATTTAATTTCTGCAACTTCTGTGTATTGAATTTGAAAAAATAGATTCTTTATTTGGAATAAGTGGGTCCAAATTATATTAATAGACTACTATTTATTTTTGGGCATTATGAATAGTAACCACTCTAAATTTTATTTACCATAGTAAAAGGTAAATTGGGTAATTAAGAGTAAATATAATATAATAAAATTACCCTAAAACATGTCTTAATAATATTGGATGATTATATTTCTTCCTAAGTCATATTTGGGTCGAAATGGAATCCATTAGAATCCAATTGGAGATGATTAAGACATTTAATTTATTTCATTTAAAGGAAAGTGAAATATGTCTCAATCAACATTAATAATTAATGTATTTTTAATATAAGTTTCTACAAAATATAAATTCAGTTATAAATACTCATTTGAAAGATAAAATGTTTTTATTTATCATTCTATTATATTTATAATTTTTAAGAGATATTTATTTACCTTAATAGCTTATACATTAATGATGCAGAAATTATTTATTTAGTGATAAATAAGTAATATAGTTTTTATTGAAATAATAATACCCATTAAAAAGCACATAAACCTGACCAAAAATTATTGGTAGTGTATATATACACCATAATCAACCAATAACCGAATATATGACTTTTTTTAGTCTTATAAAATTGATTATGACACTTATGTTATTTTATTTTAAATGATTTCAAAGTTGTCACCTTCGTAATTTAATAAATATAACATTTTAAAGATGGGTTTTTTAGAAGATAAATCCGAAAAATTGTATTCTTATGAATTATTTAAGATTTATCTTCATCCTAGTATTTTATTTTTAATTTTTATGAATCAAATAAGTATATTTAATAATTATACAAAAATGTTGTAGTAATTATTTTATTAAGAGAAATTTCAATTAAATGGTTTACAACTAGTAAATTAAATATTAAATGAACTATTTATTGTGCTCCACTAATTTTATAGATTACTATGACATGTTAGGAATCTATTAAATATTTTATTTTGAATATATACTCTGTGCGTATTTTATTTAAATTCAAATAAATTAATAGTGTCAAAACTGACACTATTGCTATTTTAAAAAATTAACATATTATTAAATTGTTTAAAAATAAAAAACAAATATTTAAAATTTATAAAATGAAATTTATATAATTTAAAATATCATATATTATATAATTATTGATAATTCACCGAACATAAGTAATTATTTATGACAATTTAAAATTTATAATCCTATTACCGCAAATAAAATTTAATAGATTAAATAAAGATAAATCTAGTTGATAATGTATAAATTAAATTCCCTACATGTCTAAATTTTATTTGTTGATGAGATTACAACCCTATATCATCTAATATTTTAATATGAGTTATTTTTGGAGGTTTTTATGTGGGTTTGGATTTATGATAAATTAATATTTCTTATAATTCCAAAGGTTCCCCTCTCCTCCCTTATAAAAGGGCACCTCCTCCCTCTCTTCCTAACACCATTTTGAGCCTTGAAGGTCGTCGAAACTCTGCCATTTCACTTCCCTACTTCCCTAAAAACCTTATAAAGGAACTGGTCTTCTCAAAAGACCAACTTTAGTTCCCTAAGAGGAAGTTCAAAGGAGGCACTTCGAGAAAGAAGTAATACCTTCTACCGATTCATTCAAGATTCTTTCTTCTTATAATTCCTATTATTTAGAGGTTTCATTGTGAAGTAATAACATCATTATACCTCATATACTTATATGTTATTATAAATATGAAACAACCTCATTTCACCTTCAATCCATCCTAAGGAAAACAAAATCACCGCACGTGCGTACGTACGGAATACCATCTCCACGTCGTGGTGTAATCTGTTTCTCCAACACCACCTTAATTGGATGGGTACAATGGTGTAAAGAATAAATATATATGATTATTTTACAGTGATTTTTATTCTTAAATATTATACATACACTTCAATACAATTCCACCTTCATGGGAATGATATCATTACTCGTGCGTACGTACGGACTACCGTCTCCACGACGTGATGAGATTCATTCTCCATGTTAACCATTCATGAATGATTATAAAGTACATATAATGAATAATAATGAAATATATGACATAATAATGATACTGGATTTATGTATATAAATATGGAAGTCATCTACTTAATTCCATTCAATTCCATAAGGAAGTGAAAACAGTGTTCATGCGTATATACGGCCTACCGTCTCCATGAACGGTGTATTTCATTCCATTTATCGATCTATCATATATATATATGTATATGATAAATATATATTATATATAAATAATGTTTTAAATTATGAAATTATGTAAATCATTATATAATTAAAAATATCAAGAATAACAAGTCAAAACATGTACGATAAATAAAACAATTTTACCCAAAATGGTGCTTTAACATGGAATTTACAAAAAAACGGGTAATATAAAGTCATAAGTGAACAATTAATGACATAATAACAATGAATATGAATCTATAATAAGTCAATTACATTATTTAAATCATTATATAGGAGGTTCGGATACGTACAAAGCATATCGGACCTAAAGTCAGGGATAATTTTGCAAATCTCATTTTTCTCCGAGATTACTTATACATAAGTCTTTACTGGGGTTATTGTTATCATCCATGTCCATATTTTCTAAAAGTGTTTTTATGTATGTTTAATGTCCTTTTTACCCATTCTGACTTTTACTTCATGGTATGTAAGGAATCTTTCTTTTTTTACGTTACAATGTGCTTTTTGACTTTTCCGACAAATGTACGAGGAGAATGTTTTTTTAACTTATACAGCATGAAAGTATTTTTATGGTTTTATAAAGCCTAATTTTCATGAAGCTTCCTCCAAAATATTTCATGACTATTTTCAACAAAATCCGTTTCTTTGAAAATTCCATGAAATTTTGTGAAAATAAAATGATTTTTAAGAAGAAAGGATATTTTCCTCAAGAATTCATTTTATGTGTTTTATCAAAACCATTTTCCATCTAAGATGACATTATATCATATGTGTCTGTTTCAAGTAAAATGTCTCTATGATTTACATGGTTTCACTTTTCTTATTATGAAATTATATCCATTTCTTTTATATGGATTATGTGATGATGGGATGATGTTTATGAAACCCATTTTATTCGTTGGGTTATTATGAATGATGTATGTTTATTTTGTGGCACAAGTAAGAATGATTTAGTTATGAGATGGGTGGGACCTATATCTTCCTCCAATTCATTGGGTAAAGATTTATATCTCATGAGATAGACATGGCTGGAATGGTATGTTAATCCGGGTCAGTGATACAGGACTGGAATGAGGAGTGAACTCGATTCAGAAAGGGCCTTTGTCCACTAAGATGGTCTTGGTAGCAATGCCTTGGATACTATAGAAATCATAACAGGTGCTGAATGGTTTCCACAATTACATGATTTATTTCCATGAAATTTTATCAATATTGATGTTCCTTTATGACATATGCCTTACATACTTCCAGGATTTATGACTTTTCTCATGATTTGGATGTTTAGATTTTATGTTCAAGCTTTTGCATTCAAATGTTTATGGGTTGTTCTATGTTCTCTATGCTTACCCTTACTGAGCATTTGAGCTCACCCTTTTTATTTTTTTTTCCCAGGATAAAAGAAATGATTTACATAAGAAAACAAAATGGAAAGATCTTTATGGGAGAAGTTGAAGATCTTTCAGCACGATTTGAAGATTAAATTCCATGTTTCCAAAGACACTAAACTATTACGGTCCTTCTGTTTTTGTGTTTGTTATGTATTAATTATTCCGTAAAAGTAATGTAATGTCCATGTACGTCAAGATTTGGGTCTCTATAGCCCTGTACTTGGTTCGCCACGTGACTTCAAGCGCATTTCCCCAATTGCCAGAGGCTTCCGACTAGCAGAGAGGGCCCAGGTCTGATAGTGGGGAAACTATGCCCTCATTTGTCAAAGTGTAGCGCAGCGGAATACAAAATAAAACATACTATGAACATCGGAAGCAGTAAACCATACACAACTGAAATAAACCAAAATCAGTGGATACAACCAACAGTATATAAGTAATGATTCCACATGTCTCAAGTTCTAAGAAAGTAGCCATAACATGTTATACATCATTATAGTACAACAAAAGAAGTGTACATCAAAACATGGCAAAACAGCTGGCAGTGGCATCACGAGCCTAGCCTCGGTCCCATGCCCTCCTACTTCTCATCAATAGTCAAGTACCTATATTGGGACTCTTGTCCCTATTCACACATACTGAAACGTAATCTGTTTGGGCCAAAAAGCATGACCCAAACAGGGTGTGAGAAATATATCTCAGTAGGCACCCACCAAAGACTCATGCTCAACTATGTAAAACATGAAAAAAGTTTGCAATAGTAAAATTCAATAAAGTAAGTAGTAATAAAAAGTAACTAACTTAACGGCTAAATTTCCATTTTATTATTCATTTAATCCATTAAATATTAGAAATCACCACAGTGCATTTATAAGTAAACAATCCACGTCCTCATACAAGTAAACCCCTACCCTCAGGTAAGGAGTAACCAACACAAGAATCTGCCCCCAGGCATTGACCTCTGGCATAACATAAATTGACCTCAGGCGTAGGAAGTGTCTCCCTCAGGCAGAGAGTCTATTTCCCTTAGGCACGGAAGAGGTTTCCCTCAGGTTGAAATAACTACTACCCTCAGGCTAAAATATTCACACCCACAGGCAATAATAAAGCACCGCCCATAAGCATAAGTACTCGGGCCATGACCAACATATAAACATGCAATTTACAAACAATTTCTCTCAAGGAAAAATTAATGCCAAATTAAACATGGCATACCCTTGGGTATCCTGGCCAAATGACTATACAGAGGAACACACCCCTCAGGATGGTCCTAGATCCATGAAATGATCACAACCAACATTTTAATATCACAATTAATCACCTATTAAATTCTAGGTGTTTAATATAGAAATTTCCTCAGCCACACGACAGCCCAACATGGGTTCATGGCACAAAAAATGCACAAAACACACAAAAGTTGGAAAATTAACACCAAGACACCTACCATTAACACCAAAGAATGATATACGCAAACGACGCTTTCGGAAACGTCCAAGAACACCATAGATATGAGGTAAAATAATTTGTTCTTAAATGAAAATAACTCCCGTTAGGGGAAGAATTTGGAAGAACTGCTTAAGGAGATTGAGGGCTTAACCGTGCGGTTCCAACGAGATCGTCCGAGGCGGAAACAGATTCCCGGCGAATTCTTGGTGGATCTCCAAAGGTTCAGCCTCCTACCCCAAGCTCCTTATTCCGTTATAATACATCCATGTGAACAGTGGAGGATACTTCCCATTTTTAGAGAAAAAAACAAAGTACATTGCGTGTACTTCCGAGTACACGGCATGTACTTCCCATTTTTTAAACTGTTCCTCTGGAGGATTCCCTGCAGCGTGGCATTGTTCACATTCCAACATGCATACACAGCATGTACTCTCAACTACATGGCGTGTACTGTCGCCTACCTGGCGGCTGATCCACCGCCTTAATGTTCTGGCCTGCCGACTGACTATACCGCATGCGAAGGACCCATACACGGTGTGTAGTCGGTTCCTACACCCTTCATCTCCGACATGGCCACACGCCCCGTGTACCCATCCCTCAGAGCCAAAAGTACACGGAATGTGGGAAAAGTACACAGCATGTACATTCCAAATATTGGATTTTCCCCATTTTTCCATATTTTCCCAAAAACACTTAAGGAAAAGAGAAAGGAAGAAACCCGTACCTCAAAAATAATAACCAAGATCTTACAATAAACTATCATGAACATGTCTTCATACCCTGGTATCATGATACCTATGGTGGAATAAACATGGCCTAAAGGGAGTTCCCAATCACTATGGGTTGGGGAATATCACCTGGAATAATAAAAGATAAAGCTGGAAACAAATTTTCCGCATAAATAGATTAATAAATAGAAACTTCTTAGTATGATCAAAAAAATTCTTGAAGGAGACAACACTAGAATCCAAATTGGTATATCAAAAACTGAAAGAGTACATCATTGTGTATTCAAAAGTAAACAAGATAAAAATCCCAGCCCCATAGAAGAAACATCACTCCATTCGTTGTTGGATCAAGAACATCTGTAACACCCCAAGCTTCTACGATGCGCTTCTCTTTGAATAATGTGATAGCATGTGTTGTACGCAACACCGAGTTCTAACACACCATAACCAATCAAACTAGCCGTTATGAATAGTAATACCTAATTTTTGAAATTATATATATTTTATATTTCAAAATGGACTTCATTTTTGGATTCAGAATATCTAATTTAGCCTAAGGTGAAATTTTGGTACTTTTTGGATAACTTTAATATTTTGATGAATAGTGAAAATTACTAAATTTTAATTAAAAACAACTTTTTTTAATCAAAATAATTAATAGTGATAAACTATGAATTAGAGTGGTTTTAAAGTATATTTAGAATATATTTTTACCATTTAATATAATTTTTGTCATTGGACATAATTTTACAATTAAACCGGACATAAACAAGTGCCAATCTTTTGATAGTTATTATCTCTTAAAAACACGCTTTTTGTTTTAACAACGGGAATTAATTTTAAATTAATTTCTGCCACTTATGTGTTTTGAATTTGGAAAAATTTATTCCATATTTGGAATCAAGATTTTCAAATTGTGTAAATAGGTAACTTTTATTTTTAGACATTTTGAATAATTACTGCGGTAAATATTTTATTTACCATGGTTAAGGGTAAATCCGGTAAATAAGGGTTAAAAAATAATATTATAATAATACTAAATTACCCTAAAACGTGTCCTAACCTTATTGGTTGATACATGTTCGACCATAGGAATTTTTGGGTCTATTTTTGGACCCCATGGATCCACTTGTAGGTGATAGGGACACTTTATTTTAATTAAGATAAAATGAATACAAAAATGACACAAGCATATATCTTTTAGAAAAACAATTTTTACGTAGGGTTATATATGTTGGTTTTTCGACTATAAATATTAATTAGAAAGATAAAACGATTTCCTACATAATGGTATTTTATTTATAATTTTTAGAGATTAAATAATGTAATTTATTTATGACACAATGATGATGCAGTAATTCCCATAATAGTGAAAATTTAAAATAGTTGATATTATAAATACACAAATAAATATAATTTGAGACTTTTAATGAATTAAAATAATTTTATATGATAATATGACATATTATGATTGATTTAATTAACTTTTTTCGAAGTAATAATTCTGTTTTGAGTTTCACAAAAATCAATTATTGAATAGTGTCAAAATTGACATAAAAGAGTTTTTAAAACAAATATTATATTATTAATTGATATTAAATTACTAAAAATCTAAAGTTCGGCCAAGAGACTTATAGCATGATAGTTTCATCATTAATGGACCACTTGGGGGTATCTTGGATGTATATAGTATGTTTATTAACAATATATTATAAAAATACAAAGTGACAAGGTAAATGTCAAACTAATTAACTAAGAGTTAAAACTAAATGATAAGGTTAATATAGTAATCCAAACCTATCTAAATTATATTGGTTGAATTATTTTTGACCTATAACCACCTTAAACTTTGAATAATCAACTTTGGAGTCATTAGAAACCGAATATGAATTTAGTATAAATTAATATTTTTAGCTTTTCCAAAGGTGCCCCTCACCCCTCTTATAAAAGGGAACTCCTCCTTCTCATTTCTTCACACCTTCAAAGCCTTTTGGTTCGGCCAAACTCTGCCCAAATACTCTCCCAACTTCCCTAAATACAACCTAGTGGCCTTAGTTTGATCAGAAAGCCAACCTAAAGATCCCTTTTGATCAATTAAAAAGGAAGAACCCGAAGAAGAGGTAATGTTTTCACTACCCCTTTTCAAGTTCCTTTATTCTTCCACTTCTTCTTTCTTTGTTATTACCATTCTAAAATAATAACTCCAGTATCTTATATATACTTTGATGTTATTATAAATATGGTACATCCATATTCAGTATTATATCCACCCTTTGAATAACATGTCAACATACATGGGTACGTACGGCTTACCGTCTCCACATCGTGGTGTAATTGTTATTCAATATATTATTATTTGGATGGGTATAATAATGATGTGTAACTCATGTAAATAATAAATATAACATGTTAATGATTCTTTATATATGATATACCATCCAATTATATATTATTTTAATGATATTGTCGCTCGTGCGTACGTACAGACTACCGTCTCCATGAACGCGATGAGATTCATTCTCCATTGTATCAATTCAAGTATAATTATAATTTGATGATTTAAAAATGATTTTTAAGGACTTAATATCATTATGGATATGAATAAGATACAACCTATCCATAACAAACATGGCTTATGTAACAAAACATATAAAAGAAAACGAGTAAGTTAACACCCGAAATGACGATAATTCTAAGATATTATTAACAAATCAATGTTAAAATATCATATATGATATCATATTAATATATATGATTCTTGTATAATTTAATTAAAATTATTTCACTATTATACAGGAGGTTAACCTACCCCATCCAAGGAAAAGTACAAGGTAAGGGTTATTTCACAATCTCTTCATTATCTGAGGTTGTTTATAAGTAATAATCTACTGGGATCTCTTTATCATCCACATCCATGTTTCTTGGAAATGTATTTCAAAACATTTTTACTATTTAAAATAATATGGGTTAAAGTCATGTATACCCTTGTTTGAATTTTTATAAGAGTTTTATAAAGGAATCATTCCGTCGTTTTCCAAACAAGGTGCTTTTAACATTTTCGACAAAATTAAGGTAAGAATGTTTTTTAACTTATACGGCGGGTGCGGTTATTTTACGCCGTTATAAAATCATCAAAGCTTCCCTTACAAGATTATAAAAATATTTTCAAAGAAAATGTTTTATTTTATAAATATATGACTCTAAAATGATTTCAAAAATATAAAGAGATATTTCTCTAAAAAGAGTTTTGATTTCATCTATGTCAACATCCTTTGATGGATTTTATGCTTATTTGAAGTTGATTTATTATGATACAAAACTTCTTTATTTTATTGAAGGTTTTGTGATATTTTTGACTGTGGATGTGCTATTTTTATACCATTCATAGTTTATGGTGAATGTATTGAAATTTCGTATGCTAGTTTTAATATGAATGTTTATGTTATGTTTAAACCTTTTCATATGGGAATGCATTGGACTTAATATGTGATTGGTGGAGCCCGCTATAGCACCTCGATGCATCAGTAGGTCTCATGAGACAAACTACTGTCTTGGCACAAGGAATTGACAAAATCATATTTGTAGTCTTAGGACGAGGCCTTGGCTATGTGGTTATGATAGTCTGGCATTATGTATTCCATCATTATGAAAGTGGTTATTGATATTTCATGTGATTATTCGATTAGTAGAATATCCATGTGAATAATTAAATGGAATTATTTTTTTTCCATACTATGTTGAAGTACAATTTTAAAAAGATTTTTTTTAGTTAAACATTTCCTTAAATGTTTATTATAATTTATGAATGTTTCTGTTATATTGTTATCCTTATTGGGCATTTGAGCTCACCCCTTTTCTATGTTTTATTTTTCCCAGTAAGTGAAGAAGTAAATTATGAATGACCTGCAGGGATATTATGAGGGGATAATAGTGTGGATTATGGAGACAATATGTTGTTGTAGTATTTTTTCACTTCATGATGTAATGTAAAACTTTATGAACATATCTAGTGTTTCCAAGGATACTAAACCAATCGGTCTTCCGAGATTTGATCATTCTTGTGATCATGCCAATGTTATGTAATAATGCACCGACTCTGGGTAACTTGGGTCAGGGCGTTACAGTTGGTATCAGAGGAAGTTTAGTACAAACCTTGGAAGCTAGATTTAGATAAACTCTGATTAGAGCACGTAGACCTAAGATGAACTTTGAGGATTAGTATAGAAGAACCTCCTAGAATTTTGGTATTGTAAAGATTTTGTGAGTTTTCCGAGAAATACATCCTTGTCTGGATACGATCAGGTAGAGGTGGCTCTGGCACAAATGTATCTAGGGGTAAAACCTGAAAACACCGCTTTGAGCTAGACTCGAACGGGAACTGGTGCACGACAACGGGCCTTGTTTCACTCTTAGTTATGACACTCCCGGGGGATATGCTTAGGATAACTCTAATTTTCTTTACAAATCATTATGAAGGGTTTATGAGTATATACTTCCTCATTGAAAACGTTTTTATGATTATGGATTATATCCATAAATAGTTCAATTTATGTTAAGTGTTTTATAAGTATGGGATTATGTATATTGATTCATAAACTGATCTAGTTTATGCCATTGTTTAGAAATGGCTCCTAGTGGAAGAAATTGAAACCGTATCAATGCACGCACTCCATGTAGGTATTTCCCTCCTGCTAAAGATAATTATAGTGGAGCTGGTGATGCAACTGGTTCCGATCAGCTAATCACCATACTGGGATAACTCACTCAGGTTATGAATAATAACCTTACCCGTATGGAGCACCCTGATCCACAGCGTGGAGGATCAATGTTAGATCGCTTCATGAGGCAACAACCACCAATGTTCAATGGGAGTAAAAATCCCTTAGTAGCTGAGCAATGGATATTTTCCCTAGAGAAAATATTTCAGGCTTTGGGGAGTAGTCAAAGGGAAAAAGTTATCATGGCAGTTTATCGACTCACTGGAGATGCTGATCAATGGTGGTCATTGATTCAAAACACGAAGGAAGATGATGAAGTGTTATATATGGAATGGAGAGAGTTCAAAGATCTGTTTTTATAAAAATACTTTCCTCGCGACCATCGAGCAGATATGGAAAGGCAATTTCTGAGTCTGAGACAAAAGGAGGATTAGAATGTCACAAAGTATGAGGCTAACTTTACAAGGTTAGCAATGTATGCTGGAGATTATATATGTAACCCAAGAATTAATATTGATCTTTTCTTTGATGGGTTAAAACCATTTCTCCGTCGAGCATTAGTCTCACAATCCTTTTCATCGTACGAAGACATTATCTCATGTGCTATCAAGACCAAAAAGGAATTCTCTAAGTCTTATGACTTTAATGAAAAGAAAGAGAAGAAGAGACCTGCTGATCAATCTGGGAATGAATATAAGGGGAAGAAGGGAAAGGTTGAATATCCATCCTGTGTAAAATGCGGGAAGAAACACCCTAGTACTTGCTTGAAGGGAATGGGAGTCTTTTACAAGTGTGGTGAAAAAGGCCACCAAGCTCTGGATTGCAAGGGGAAGAAGGAATCTACCAATGTTCAGTGCTACAATTGTTGGTAGATGGGACATTATGCAAATGAATGTCCTAAACGTCAGGAGAACATACCTCAGAAAAGGACAAGGGATCAAGGCTAAGCTTATGTTATCACTAATGCTGAGGTAGAAGCTCCGAAAGACGTGGTGGTAGGTAATTTAATGGTTTCCTCATGTTTAGAAAATGCATTATTTGATTCTGGATCATCGCATTGTTTCATATCTTCCCAGTTTGCTAAGAAAATTAGATATTTCCAATTTGATTTAACAAGGGTGTTTTCAGTTAAAACCCCTAAGGGAAGTATCATTGCAACAAAGTTTTTTGAATCAGTCCCCTTTAGAGCACGTAAATGTTCTTTATCTGCTGATCTCATCGTCATACCTATGATTGAGTTTGATATAATTCTTTGTATGGGCTGGATTTTGGACTATGATGCGAAGATTTATTGTAAGAAGAAAGAGGTTACGATTCTTGATGATAATGATACGGAACACCTTATCTTTAGAGCATAATCGTCACCAACTAATTCTTATTTAGATCCACCCCTAGTAGCTCAACTAAATTAAATTATTGGGGAGGAAGAGAATGAAATAACTGTGGGTGAGGAAAGGAATGTTCAAATAGAGGATGTACCTATTTTGAAAAAATTTGTAGATGTATTTCCGGATGATTTACCTGGACATCCTCCAGAACGAGAAGTTGAGTTTTCCATTGATTTGATTCCTGGATCAAGGCCTATATCGAATACCCCTTATAGAATGGCCACTGTAGAATTAGTTTAACTAAAGAAACAACTAGAGGAATTGAGTAGTAAGGGATTTATTCGCCCTACTATTTCTCCATGGGGAGCCCCTGTTCTTTTTGTTAAAAAGAAATACGAATCTATGAGGTTATGTATCGACTACAGGGAGATCAATGCAATAAAAATAAAGAACAAGTATCCCCTACCTCGAATTGATGATTTATTTGACCAACTGCACGGAGCTGAATACTCATAAAATATTGACCTTCGATCTGGATACCATTAGTTATGTGTGAAGAAGGAAGACATTACGAAGACATCATTTCGAACTAGGTACGAGCATTATGAGTTTTCTGTAATGCCATTTGGATTGACTAATGCACCCTCTGTATTCATGGATCTGAAAAATAGAGTTTTCAAGGAGTATCTCGATGAATTTTTGGTCGTATTTATTGATGATGTCTTGGTATACTGCAAATGCTACGAAGATCATGAAAATCACTTTCTCATTATCCTGAAGACTCTAAGAAGACATGAATTATATGGGAAGTTTAGTAAGTGTGAATTCTGGATTCAGGAGATTTCTTTTCTTGTCCATATTGTCTCTAAAGATGGAATCTCTATTGATCCTTCTAAGACCAAGGCAATCCAAGAATGGCTAGCACCTACGAGTATAACTAAGGTACGTAGTTTTATTGGTTTAGTAGTTATTATCGATGATTCGTCCATAATTTTTCCCGATTGGCTAACCCATTAACGAAGCTCACACGTAAAGGGGTTAAATTTGTTTGGACAAAAGAGTGTGAAGAATGTTTTGAAGAACTGAAGAGAAGATTAGTCAATGATCCTATTTTGACTCTACCATCGGGGAATGATGGGTTCGTTATTTATAGTGATGCATTGAAGAAATGACTTTGTTGTGTCCTTATGCAGAATGATAGGGTTATTGCCGATGCATCACGACAGTTAAAAATTCTTGAACAAAAATATCCTACTCATGATCTCGAGTTAGCAGCTATGATCTTTTCTTTGAAGATATGGAGGCACTACCTCTATGGTGAAAAATGTGAGATTTATACTGATCACAAGAGATTAAAGTATATTTTCTCACAAAAAGAACTCAACATGAGGTAAAGGAGATGGCTTGAATTACTCAAGGATTATGATTACCCAATACACTACCACCTGGGGAAGGAAAACAGGGTGGCAGATGCTTTGAGCAGAAAAGACCATAGAGTTTTGAACAATATGAGAATTGAAAGGGATCCAATTTTCATGGATCTAGTGAAGATGGACATGGGAATAACCAGGGAAGGCGAAACATCAATTCTATTTCAAATGGTTTCCAAACCATCTTTACTAGAAATTATTAAGAGTTCTCAGACCGATGATGAAGAATTTAAAAAGAAGATTAAAGATGTGAATGATGGGAGATTGAGAGACTTTGTGTATAAAGATGGAATTCTGAAATTCGGGAAGAGACTTTCTGTTCCCGATTTACCTGATCTAAAAAGGGAATTGTTAGATGATTCTCATAGTTCCAATTTCTCTATACATCCTGGGAGCACCAAAATGTATAGAGATTTGAAGGAACATTTTTTGTGGGACAACATGAAGAGGGAGATTGCTGATTTTGTGTCAAGATGTATGGTTTGTCAACAAGGGAAAGCTGGAAGGCAACAGCCTGGAGGAGTCATGCAACCTCTTCCCATACCATAGTGGAAATGGGACAATATTACAATGGACTTTGTCATGGGACTACCAAAGACTCCTAGAAGGAATGATGCAATATGGGTTATTGTTGATCGCCTTACCAAGTCAGCACATTTTCATTCTATAAGAGAAGATCTACCACTGAAACGTATAGAAAGCCTATATATTAATGAATTTGTGAGACTTCATGGAGTACCCCTATCGATTTTTTCTGATCGTGATCCCCGTTTTACTTCAAGATTCTAGGAGAGTCTTCAGAAATCCCTGGATACTGAACTTCATTTGAGCACTGCCTACCACCCTCAAACGGATGGACAATCAGAACGAACTATTCAAACCTTAGAAGTCATGTTGAGATCCTGCTCACATGACTTTCAGGGTATGTGGGATCAATATTTACATCTGGTATAATTTTCCTATAACAATAGCTTCCATTCGAGTATTCAGATGGCACCATATGAAGCGTTATACGGAAAGAGATGTCGTACACCAACCTGTTGGGATGACGTTGGTGAAAGAAAACTTGTAGGCCCAGAACTGGTGGATGAAACGATGGAAAAGGTGAAGCTAATCCAAAATCACATTAAATCAGCTCAAAGTAGGTAGAAGAGCTATGCCGATAATCGAAGGAAGGATTTGGATTTTCAAGTCAGTGATCATGTTTTTCTGAAGGTATCTCCATGGAAGGGAGTCATACGTTTTGGTAATAAAGGTAAATTGAGTCCCAGGTACATCGGACCTTTTGAAATTCTAGAACGAATTGGGGCTGTAGCTTACCGATTGGAAATGCCGCCAACTCTTGATACGAGAGAACAAGTACTGAGAAACCGGACGACGCATCTGGTAAAAGTTTTGTAGAGAAACCATAAGATGGAAGAGGCAACGTGGGAACCCGAGGAACTTATGATGAAGAACCACCTGAGTGTTTTCATGTGATAAGTATTCTAGAAATTTCAAGGAAGAAATTATTTGAAGGAGGGGAGAATGTAACAGCCCAAGCTTCTACGGTATGCTTCTCTTTGAATAATGTGATAGCGTGTGTTGTACGCAACACCGAGTTCTAACACACCATAACCAATCAAACTAGCCGTTATGAATAGTAATACCTACTTTTTGAAATTATATATATTTTATATTTCAAAATGGACTCCATTTTTGGATTCGGAATATCGAATTTAGCCTAAGGTGAAATTTTGGTACTTTTCGGATAACTTTAACATTTTGATGAATAGTGAAAATTACTAAATTTTAATTAAAAACACCTTTTTTAATCAAAATAATTAATAGTGATAAATTATGAATTTGAGTGGTTTTAAAGTATATTTATAATATATTTTTACCATTTAATATAATGTTGGTCATTGGACATAATTTTACAATTAAACAGGACATAAACAAGTGTCAATCTTTTGATAGTTATTATCTCTTAAAAACACGCTTTTTGTTTTAACAATGGGAATTAATTTTAAATTAATTTCTGCCACTTCTGTGTTTTGAATTTGGAAAAATGTATTCCATATTTTTAATCAGGATGTTCAAATTTTGTAAATATGTAGCTTTTATTTTTATACATTTTGAATAATTACTACGGTAAATATTTTATTTACCATGGTTAAGGGTAAATCTGGTAAATAAGGGTTAAAAAATAATATTATAATAATACTAAATTACCCTAAAACGTATCCTAACCTTATGTTTTGATACATGTTCGACCATAGGCATCTTTGGGTCGATTTTGGGACCCCATGGAGCCACTTGTAGGTGATAGGGACACTTTATTTTAATTAAGTTAAAATGAATACAAAAATGACACAAGCATATATCGTTTAGAAAAACAATTTTTACATAGGGTTATATATGTTGGATTTTCAACTATAAATATTCATTACAAAGATAAAAAGATTTATTACATAATTATATTTTATTTATAATTTTTAGAGATTAAATAATTTAATTTATATATGACACAATGATGATGCAGTAATTCCCATAATAGTGAAAATTTAAAATAATTGATATTATAAATACCCAAATAAATATAATTTGAGACTTTTAATGAATTAAAATAATTGTATAGGATAATATGACATATTATGATTGATTTAATTAACTTTTTTCGAAGTAATAATTCTGTTATGAGTTTCAAAAAACTCAATTATTGAATATTGTCAAAATTGACATAAAAGAGTTTTTAAAACAAATATTATATTATTAATTGATATTAAATTCCTAAAAATCTAAAGTTCGGCCAATAGACTTATATCATTATAGGTTCCTCCTTAATGGACCACTTGGGGGTATCTTGGATGTATATAGTATGTTTATTAACTATATATTATAAAAATACAAAGTGACAAGGTAAATGTCAAACTAATTAACTAAGAGTTAAAACTAAAAGATAAGGTTAATATAGTAATCCAAACCTGTATAAATTATATTGGTTGAATGGTTTTCGACCTATCCCCACCTTAAACTTTGAATAATAAACTTTGGAGCCATTATAAACCGAATATGAAATTATTATAAATTAATATTTCTAGCTTTTCCAAAGGTGCTCATCACCCCTCTTATAAAAGTGCACACCTCCTTCTCATTTCTTCACAGCATCAAAGCCTTTTGGTTCGGCCAAATTCGGACCAAATACTCTCCCAAATTCCCTCACTACAACCTAGAGGCCTTAGTTTTATAATAAAGCCAACCTAAGGAGCCATTTTGATCAAATCAAAAGGAAGAACCTGAAGAAGATGTAATGTTTTCACCACCCCTTTACAAGTTCCTTTCTTCTTCCACTTCTTATTTCTTTGTTATTACCATTATAAAATAATAACTCCAGTATTTTATATATACTGTGATGTTATTATAAATATTGTACAACCATATTCAGTATTCTATCCACCCTTTGAATAACATGTCACCATACATGCGAACGTACGGCTTACCGTCTCCACGTCGTGGTGTAATTGTTATTCAATATATTATTATTTGGATGGGTAAAATAATGATGTGTAACTCTTGTAAATAATAAATATAACATGTTAATGATTCTTTATATATGATATACCATCCAATTATAAATTATTTTAATGATATTTTCGCTCGTGCGTACGTACGGACTACCGTCTCCACGAACGCGATGAGATTCATTCTCCATCGTATCCATTCAAGTATAAATATCATTTGATGATTTAAAAACGATTTTTAAGGACTTGGTATCATTCTGGATATGAATAAGATACAACCTATCCATAACAAACACGGCTTATGTAACAAAACATATAAAAGAAAATGAGTATGTTAACACCCGAAACGACGATAATTCTAAGATATTATTAACAAATCAATGTTAAATGATCATATATGATATCATATTAATATATATGATTCTTGTATAATTTAATAAAAATTATTTCACTATTATACAGAAGTATAACCTACCCCATCCAAGGAAAAGTACAATGTAAGGGTTATTTCACAATCTCTTCATTATCTGAGGTTGTTTATACGTAATAATCTACTGGGATCTCTTTATCATCCACATCAATGTTTCTTGGAAATGTATTTCAAAACATTTTTACTATTTTAAAGAATATGGGTTAAAGTAATTTATACCCTTTTTTGACTTTTTATAAGAGTTTTATAAATGAATCATTCCATCGTTTTCCAAACAAGGTTCTTTTAACCTTTTCGACAAAATTAAGGTAAGCTTGTTTTTTTAACTTATACGGCGGGTGCGGTTATTTTACGCCGTTATAAAATCATCAAAGCTTCCCTTACAAGCTTATAAGAATATTTTCAAAGAAAATGTTTTATTTTATAAATATATGACTCGTAAATGATTTCAAAAATAGAAAGAGATATTTCTCTAAAAAGAGTTTTGATTTCATCTATGTCAACATCCTTTGATGGATTTTATGCTTATTTGAAGTTGATTTATTATGATACTAAACTTCTATATTGTATTGAAGGTTTTGTGATATATTTGACTTTGGATGTGCTATTTTTAAACCATTCATAGTTTATGGTGAAAGTATTGACATTTCGTATGCTAGTTTTAATACGAATGTTTATGTTATGTTTAAACCTTTTCATATGGGAATGCATTGGGCTTAATATGTGACGGGTGGAGCCCGCTATAGCTCCTCGATGCATTGGTAGGTCTCATGAGACAAACTAGTGTCTTGCCATATGTCCTTGACAAAATCTTATTTTTAGTCTTGGCACAAGGCCTTGGATATGTGGTTATGATAGTCTGGCATTATGCATTCCATCATTATGAAGGTGGTTATTGATATTGCATGTGATTATTCGATTAGTAGAATATCCATGTGAATAAGTAAATGGAATTATTTCATTTTATTTTTGCCATACTATGTTGAAGTTAAAGTTTAAAAGGCTTTTGTTTTAGTTATACATTTCCTTAAATGTTTATTCTTATTTATGAAAGTTTCCGTTATTTTGTTATCCTTACTGGCCATTTGAGCTCACCCCTTTTCTATGTTTTATTTTTCCCAAGAAGTGATGAAGTAAATTATGAATGACCTGAAGGGATATTATGAGGGGATAATAGTGTGGATTATGGAGACAATATGTTGTTGTAGTAGTTTTTCACTTCATGATGTAATGTAAATCTTTATGAATATATCTATTGTTTCCAAGGCTACTGAACCAATCGGTCTTTCAAGATTTGATCTTTCATGTGATCATGCCAATGTTATGTAATAATGCACCGACTCTGGGTAACTGGTGTCGGGGCGTTACAACATCCATCTCCTCCATGTGAAACATTAGTATTTCCTAGATATGTTTGACGAAAATTTGAAAACACCTAAAGAAAATTGTAGGATATGAGCTAAATTACCAGTAGGGTGTCACCATGTGTTCCCAATTGAAAAAATCACTCCATGCCTAAATGGATTAAGAACATCCACAACCTCCAAGAGGCTAATTCCAATTTCTCGACCCTGACATATTGGCATGTATAAAAATAAGAGACAAAACCTGCAATGTATTGTCTCATACCTAGCCACAAGAATTGTCTCCATATTTCATTAAGAATATTATTAGATTATCTATGTTCAAAGCTTGGTAATTATAAAAATCCCCCATACCATACTTTCTCATAGGGAATGGAACAATAAACCAATTACGAAAACATAGAACACTCTTCACAGAGTATGACCACTCTATAAGGTTCTCCCCAACATAAAGAGGGTCTCTAATGACATTAAACTCATTATGAAGCTAATGTTACTGATTAATTATCTCAAGAATGAGTGGATGTAAACTGATCACTCCCTATAAAATCATAGCCCACATTTCCTAAACTATTATATGAAAATCTAGAAAAGTTTCATCATGTTACACTCTTAATATGACACTTTGAAAATGTGGGAGGAATGTTTCCTACATAAGGAATATAGAATTATATTCACATTACCATGGGTATAAAAAATGTGAACGATAGAATTAAATAGTTACTCCCCCCAAAACCTTTGAAATAGATTCAAATACTTTTTTTAGTTTAAATAACATAAGATACAATGGTCAGAAAACCCGGAAAACCACTCTAAAAACATTGTACTACAAACTATTAATCACATTAATTACATCTATATTCTCAAGGTCATGAGTCGGATAATTATTATCATGATTCCAAAGGTACCGATATATATATGCTACAGTGTGATTACCCTACATAATAATACAACCCTATCCTAAAAATGATGTGTCGTAAAAGACAAAATTGCCATGTTTGACTTCTGGATGAGTGAACATTGAGGTAGAAGTCAAAATAAATTTTAGTAAAAAAAATATATATGAATTTTCTCATCCCATGAAAATGTCACTCCCTTTAGAGGGAGATAGGTCATCAAAGAATCCAACGTATATAAAACCATTAAAAACATGTGATAACATCCAAATAGACCTAAAACTCTCTAAATATTGAAAACATTTGGTGGCTGCTTCCATGTCATAATTGTCTTCACCTTCTTAAGATCAACTAAAATACCCTATTATAACAAAATATTTCATAATAATATAACAATATGAGCCAATAAATCACATTTTTATAGCTTGGTATATTTTTTTGGTCTCCTCCACAATTCAAGAACTTTTCATTAAAGACAAACATGACCCTCATTTCAAATATATTAGACTAGCATGTCATCAATAAATACCACCATGAATGTATCAAGATACTCATAGGTGATCATGTTATTAAATACTATAAATACTTCAATAGAATTAGTTTGAATTAATAGAATGGTACTGCACTCATAATGGTCATACACACATTGAAAGGATGATTATTTAATGAAATATTCGTATATTCTCAACTAGTAATATTCATATTAAAGATGATTCTTCGAGAACCACATTACAACTTTAATATTTTTAAAAGGAAATAAATATGTGGTAACAAATAAAATTTCTGACCAATAACATGATTGTTTTAAACATAATGAATATGTTTTCTATCGTCATTCTTATCAAATATAACAGGATCAATCCATGGTGACACACTTGGGAATATAAACCCTTTCTGTAAAATTACATCCATCAAGGTCTTAAACTATTTAATTTCAGCTACTTCCATGCAAAAAGAAGGAATAGATACTGGTTGTGGACAATTAAATAACTCAATGAAAAACTATACATCCCTTAACAGTGGAATACTAAATAAGTCAAAAAGAAAAAAATCATGAGAATAACTGAAAACTAGATGAATATAATCACTCAAAAATTCATAATTCAGATAAATAGAGAAAAGTATTATTACATTCCCAAAAATTGGATAATAAAGTTTGACTCTTCTCAATATTGGGTCCCATTCTACATGAAACATACAGAACACCCCATCTAGTTCATTGATGAAGACCCTCAAAGTTAACAGTCCCTTTGGGATTTATTAGAAATGATCCAATCGATGAAAAATTTGAAAAAAAGTGGTTCCACTACGAGAACCATAAAATCCATTGTAATATAAATCATTGAGAAAGATAAGTCACAATAATGAAAAAATACCCAAATATCTCTTCATTTTGAGGGGTGTAGTAATATCCATCACAGAAGAAAAAAATTTAAAATAATATTAACTATGTTCACAATATGGGTTGATATAAATGAATAATATGAACAATTTTCTAATAATGATGTCACTAAAGTTTAATCAATAGTGATAGGACCTCTCACAGTCCTCGGAGCCATATCTACTTCCATTAGATACACATACACTTCGTGAGGACACTTTCTTTCAGATGCATGTGGCTGGAACTCCATATATATTTAAGCACCTTATTTCCTTAATGTATTTCTTTTATGATAGTGTGACAATACATAGAGAAGTGAAGTTATAACATTACTTTTTCATGTAACATGAGTGTCTATAGGAACCGCATATCTTGGGTGCCTTAATGCAAACTAATTTAAAATTCCCAAGCTTTCCACATAGGAAAAATTTTTAATGGAATCTTTAATGCACTGTGGTTGTTCTAAAGAACCCTACTATCAATATACACCATGAGACTCATCAAACTATATCATCCCTTTATCAGAAATCAAAAAACGTCCAATAGGATAAAAGGAACTCCCATCAACAATGATTTAACTACCATGACATGTTCATCCATCAACTCCCTATCAAACACCTTTGAAATATAAGAGTGATTCAAAAAGACAACATGATAATGGATATTATATGAAACACCCATATCAAACATTAAAGTCTTCATCTTCTCATTCGAAAAAAATATTCTATTCGAACATCACTGGATCAGTAAAGTATATTTCAATCTTTTCCATAGTCATGTCATCCTCATAGACTTTGATAAACTATTTATACTTAGACAACACCATATTCACTGTATAGAACTAGTAAGTGAAAATAACACTCATGTATTTCCACTCAAACACCTTTTTCTACTTCACTATCACCATCGAGTCATATTATCTCCTCCTCTATCCTTCCAACATGATGGTGGATAATTTCCCCTTTATCATATCATGAATTCCCAAGAATTAAAATTAAAGATCAATATTTTTCATCCAATCTTTATCCTCTATAGGATAATTAGAGAACTGGAATAATGGTTTATTTTGGAGAAGGAACTCATAAGAATGATTGTGGAATTCATCCCTCATAGGTTTCACAAATGGAGAGTAAGCAGGAATGGGTGAAGGTGTCTATACCAGGGCAAGTACAACATGTACAAGGTATACTATCACATTTGAGGATATTCTTGTTGTCATTAAAAAATTGAATACTCCTAGATCATATAGACTATTTTTTCTCAATTTTATTGTGCGACACAACATTGTAAAAAAAATTAGCAATGGCATGAGATGATTGCATATACAATCAGTCATAGATGAATAATAGGAAAATTAATCACATTGGATAAGAAAACATGATTTATATTTCAATCCATAACTATAATTATTCTTTAAGATCAATTTACCAAACCATCCATGGTATCCTAAGGCTTGATACAATATGATATGAACAATTAATCACTCAAAACTACCTGATATCTCTCAATAATATCTATCAATTGACAACATGGAAATAAGTTCAAACAATACCTTTGATCCAATCTACTTATGAACCATCCCAAATAACTAGGGACCCTGATACCCGATCTAGAAACAACTTTTCCAGAAGGCAATTCCCAATCATCATGGATTTATTACTATTATGTGGAATCATACAAGATAAATGTGGGGATGAATTTTCCAAAACAAAAGAGGGGAAGAAATAGATATGTATTATTATTATCAAAAACACCTAATTGAGATAGTACCAGAAACCAAATTAGTATATCAAAACCCTAAATATTAAAACATCACATACTCAAAATCAGATATGAAATGCAGCCTATTTCTCAATTTAAACATCACTACATGACCCAATTGATCAAGAACATCCACCTCCTAGAAGTGGTTCATTCCCTTTTCTCAGACCTGGTAAAAGAAAATATTTATTTTTCTGAAGGAAAAGGTAGGGTGTGAGCTAAAATCATAGTAGGGTCTCACCAAATGTTTTATAATATGATTTCATAATTATAAAACAAATCATTATTTTAGTTTTATATAAAATAAGGCATAGTTATAAAAATGTGTATATTAAACAAAAAATTATTTTTATTTCAAAGGAAGGAAAACATTCCACACAATGGATAAAAAAATTATACAAAAATAATTTATATAAATCAACTACCATTACTAAATAAGATTCAAAATCAATACCATATATATATATATATATATCAAAAAATTCACAACAAGGAACATGGTCAACTACCTTAAAGTATGATAGTTCATAGTCACAATATCCTTACACTCTCATATAATTGATCATGGAAATGTGTAAATACATTCATTAGGATCATGCCTAACATGAATCATCAATATCCTATCTCTGTTGATATCTGACTAAATTGGTTTTTATGATATTTTTCATTATAAATCTATTTTTTTTGGGAATTATCATCCTAGCATGCTTGTCCAAAATTACTAAAAAAACCTATCTCACATGTGATCAATCAATTTATCAATATTGAGTTATTAATTTAATTTTATATAAAAACATTATTTACAATTCAAATTCGAATTTCCTCATTTTAATGTTCCAAATAAATTTCAACACAAATTCATGGACTTTTCATAATTTTTTGTGGTTTAAAAATAAAACCAATAAATGTTTTTTTATCAATTCAATGTAAGTAATTTTCTAAAAAAAATTTCTCATATAATTTAAAAAATTCCATTAAATTCAAAAACATTCTTGCAAAATCTAATTATATTGAAATTTGGGTTTTTATCAGATTACATACCATATAAATTTAAATTTCAATAAGTATTTCATTAGTATTTCATAATTCATTTGAATGAAATTCAATTAAAATCATAAAGGTATCTTCCCTGACCCCAAAGCCACTAAACTGAAGCCTACACCAGGTCTCCATATGACCTCACGAATGTCTCAACACTCTGTATACGTTTCCCATAAGAAGCAATTGTCTAATGGGCCATTTGGGGAGACTAAACCCTCTGTACCATAGTAAAATAGAGTATATAACATGTGAAATAAAGGAAAAAATAAGAAAAAAACGAAAAATATGCATTACCAAACCATTTCCAAGAAAGGGTATACACCACAACCAAATGATAAATATGTCCTATGATGCTAAAATTTAATAAACTAAAGAAAACCAAAAATAAAGAAGAAAAATTAAATCCCTAAAATTTATCCTAACAACATGTCTGGATCCTCATCCATGCATATCCCAAGACCAACAAAACTCTGAATCATAGTACCTTTTTGCTTGTTCTAAACTACAAACATACAATCTACTTAGGTAAACAAATTCTAGCCCGAGAAGGGTGTGAGTAAAACGCCACAGGCAATGTCCAATGGTGTTTACAAAATATCGACAATAAAATGTAGTGAAACTAAAATTAATGAAAAGGTAAAATAAATAAAATTAATGTCCAATTAGATTTCCAAATTGAATTTAACCATTTTGATCACTTAATCCATGTTTATCACCTGTTCCATGGGTTTGGCATTCACATAATGTTATCTAGGGAATAATAAATTGAATTTATATGGATAAGGGAATAATTATAGGTCACTATCTCACAACAAATAAAAATTTCATAAACTCTTACATCACAGATACATTGGAACTTCAATACTAGAAGACTCATAAAATTCAACTATTAAGTTCATACAGCCACAATCTCCTTCCATAAACCATTCATTATGGTGTGGGGTATAGATTATTCGTTTAACTAGACCCATGAGTGTATATCCTCAAGTAAAATACCCCAAAACAATGAATCCATTTTCACATGGTTCTTTAATAATTTACCACTTCAAAAATTTTACAAACCACATTCAGAAACACACAAAACAACCCACCATTCATAAATAATTCAATAGATAAATCATTTTTAGGACATAACATAAGGAAAAATTTATCGTTTATAATTTATTTCACATTAAATGGTAAATTTTATGACAAACTCTCCCTTATTCCATTTTATAAAAAAATCATTAACACCAGTTTAATTATCATTCCATCTTATCCAATTAAATTCTATTCTAATTTCATATTCATTCATCATTTAAACCATCTTCAATTTATAACCTATTTTATCATTTACCATTTACATTTCATAACCAATTTTACCCAATTCATTTTCTCATTCATTAACCCATTTGGAATTTTTATCAATTCCCATTCATTATCACATTTAACACATTCACCAACACACATTCCATAACCCATTTTCAAATTCTATTTTACATAGCCTAACACGATTTACCCATTTATAATTCACTATCCTTAGAAAATAAAAAAATTATCCTTCAAAATCCAAAACTCATTTAAATAATTAAACTAGAGAAATCATTATTCAACGCTAACAACTAGGCATAAATAAAATTAGTTCCTCTATTTCATTCAAACATTCATGTCAATAAATTTTCCATGGGTTCTAATTAAAAAAAATGAATTCCATACATAACATTATATTTTTTAATGTTTAGGAATATTAGAGAGCCACATGGGTGGCCCTAAACCAGTCTAATCATCTTCAATGGATCCCACAATGATCATGTGTCTTTAATTTCATCATTAATCCAACAATTTTATTAATTTCCATGAAAGGAATTTAATTAAAAATAATATAGAATCAATAACACAACCACCCATGAATAAATCTATATCAATAATATAGGATATAATCATTATTTATGTAACAAATCTTATAACAGATAATGAATCAGTTAACACCTAAAACAAAGATAATACTATGATATTATTGAAAAACAATGATAAAAGATCATAAATGATATCATATTAATGTATATGATTATTGTATAACTTAATAAAAATTATTTCACCATTATACAGAAGGATAACCTACCCTCAACCCAGGAAAATTACAAGGTAAGTGTTAATTTCACAATCTCTTCATTATCTGTGGTTGTTTATACATAATTATCCACTGGGACCTCTTTATCATCCACATCCATGTTTCATAAAAATTTATTTCAAAACATTTTTACTATTTACAAGATAATGGGGTAAAGTCATTTATTCCCTTATTATTCATCATATGTTTTTGAAAGGATTCTTTCCGTCATTTTCCAAATGAGGTACTTTATAACATTTTAAAAAAAATTATGGTAACAATGTTTGTTTTACTTATACAGAGTGTGAATCTATTTCCCACCATTATAAAATCGTCAAAGCATCCCATACAATATTATATCAATATTTTAAAAATAAATTTTTTCTTTATAATTATTTCACTCTTAATTGATTTCAAAATAGAAAGATATATTTCTCTAAAATTGGTTTTGATTTCATCTATGTCAATATCCAATGATGGGTTTTATGTTTATTTGAAATTGATTTATTATAATGAAAAACTTACATATTATATAGAAGGTTTTGTGATATGTTGACTATGAATTTGTTATTCAATACCATTCATGGTTTGTGGATAAATTATTGACATTTCGTATGAATGTTTTAATATGAATGTTTATGTTATGATTAAACCTTTTCATATGAGAAATGCATTGGACATAATAAGTGATAGTTTGACCTGTTATAGCTACTCGATGCATTGTTAGGTCTCATGAGACAAACTAGTGTCCTGGCACAAGGCCTAGACAAAATCTTATTTGTAGTCTTGGCACAAGACCTTGACTATGTGATTATGATGTCTGGAATTATGAATTCAATCATTATGAAAGTGGCTATTGATATTTCATGTCATTATTATACTAGTAGAATATCAATGAGAGTAAGTAAATGGAAATATTTTGATTTATATTTACCATATTATGATTAATTTTATGTTGAAAAGGATTTTGTTTTAGTCATATACATTTCCTAAATTTTTTCTGCTTATTATTGAAAGTTTCTGCTATATTGATATCCTTACTCAGCATCAGATTTCACCCCTTTCTATGATTTATTTTTCCCAGGATGCAAAGAAGTATATTATGACTGACCTGAAGAGATAGTCTATGGGATCTCGGTGTTTTTTATGGAATCAATGTTTTTGTGGTTTTTCATTGTATGATGTAATGTAAACCTTATGAATGTATCTAGTACTGTTAAGGCTACTAAACTAACTGATCATTCGAGACTTTAACTTTTGTGCTCTTGCCAATGATATGTAATAATACACTGACTATGGGATTCTAGGGTCAAGGGTGTTACTGTTGGTATCAGAGGAAGTTTAGTACAAACCATGAAATCTAAATGAAGGTAAACTCTTATTAGAGAACATTACCCTAAGATAGACTTTGAGGATTAGTATAGAAGAACATCCAAAAAATTTGGTATTGTAGAGATTTTGTTAGTTTTCAACGAAATAAATCCACGTCAGGATATGATCAAGTAGAGGCAGCTCGGGCACAGATGTACCTAAGGGTAAAACCCGAAAACACCTCTTCGAGCTAGAATCGAACGAGAACCGGTGCAAGACAACAAGACTTTCTACACTCTTGGTTATGACCCTCCTGGGGGATATGCTTTGGATAATTTTCATTTTCTTTACAAACCATTATGAAGGGTTGATTAGTATCAACATCGGAAATGAATTTTTTTATATGATTATGGATTATATCTATAAACTATTCAATTTTTGTTATGTGTTTTACATGTTTGGATTTGTGTATTCCAATTTATAAACTAATCTAGATTATGCCATTGTTTACAAATGGAACTTTGTGGAAGGAATGGAAGCCATATCAACGGTCGCAATCCATGTATGGATTTCCCTCCTCTAAAAGATAATTATAGTGTAGATGGTGATGCAACTAGTGTTGATCATCTAATAACCATAATGGGATAACTCACTTATGTTATGAATAACAACTGTACCCATATGGAGCACCATGATCCACAGTGTGGAGGATCAATGATAGGTCACTTAATGAGGAAACAACAACAAAATTTCAATGGGGTTGCAAATCCACTAGTATCTTATCAATGGATAAATTTTTTCAAGAAAATATTCAACACCTTGGATAGTAGTGAAAGGGATAAAGTTTTCATGTCAGTTTACTACCTCATTGAAGATTCTGATCAATGGTGGTCATTGATTCATAATGCAATGGAAGATGATAAAGTATCAAATATAGAATGAATGGAGTCTAAAGGGATTTTCATAGAAAAATAATTTCCTTGTGACCATCAAGAATATATAGAAAGGAAATTTCTAAGTCTGATGCAAACGGAGGATGAGAATGTCGCAATGTATGAGGCTAACTTTACAAGGTTAGCGAGGAATGCTGCAGATTATATACAAAACCAAGAAGTAAGATTGATCATTTCTTTGATGGGTTAAATCCATTTCTCCATCATGCATTGGTCTCACAATCCTTATTGTCATATGAGGATATTGTCTCATGTGCTATCAAGGAAGAAAAAGAATTCTCTAAGTCTTACGACTTTAATGTAAAGAAAGAGAAGAAGAGATCTACTTAACACTCTGGAAATGTAAATATTGGGAAGAAGTGAAAAATTGAATATCCATCCTACAGTGATGTGATAAGAAACCGTAAAAACCTGTAAATTTCAAAGAAATTTTTTTCTTAAATTCATTGTGATTTTACGAGTACTCAGTTTCTGACGGCACCTGATTCTGAGGCCCGGAGTGCCCGGAATCAATTTTTGAAGTTTATCTTGGGTATGTTCAGTGAACGAACGAGCGGGTTTTTCTATCTTTTGAACTATTTCTCGGAATTGAAATCTGAGGGCACTGATGGAACCGTAGTGCCAGTAATTGTTTATGAGGACCTTTCTAGAATGTGCGTTTTCTAAGGAGGAGTTGTTAAAAATTAAGGATTAAATGTGAAGTAAATAAAATTCTGGTACAATTTCTTTTTCTATATATATGTAGTTATATCCTAAGTGTGTGAGTTTTGGTGGGACCCACTAGTTCCTAACTACTCTCGTTAGGATATTTTAGAGGTGGGGACCACACAAGCCCCACCCCTTCACATTCCTTTAACACCACTAACCCACCTCTTAAAGTTGGTAACTCTTCTTAACATGTTAAAATCCCCTATTAAGTGGGTGACTCTTCCTCTCCCCACTATCTCAATTTTTAATTCTATCCAACTCACACATAATTAATAATTTCAATTATGTGTTTGTTTTTCAAAATTTGAAATGCTTGGATTTAGTAAATAAAATAATGAAGGGCCTTATTTTATTTTTGTTTGGAATTTGTGGTGTTAAGTGAAAGGAGAAGAAAGTTTATTTATCGAAGAACCTCAAACCTCCCATAGAGAACGACTCAACAACCCCGGCATATCCATCCCCTTCCACCTCTATGACAGGGGAGGAGACACCGACATGGGATTTCTCCGACGACGCACAATCTTCTTCTTCTCTCTGTGATAAAAGAGAAAAGGACGTTTCCTCAGGTGCACACCATCGATGACAGAAATGAATCCATATTTTCTGGCACTTGACAACTGCGAATTACATTGCGAGGTAGGGGTTATTTACATTCATGCTTAATTTAACGTTCTTAGTTAATTAAATTGGCCTCTTGTTATCGACATAACGGGAGGAGATTGGACCGCACAAACATGGCCGATCATCCTCCCCTTTCATTGTTGATCCTCATTGATCTTTTCCGCGAAGGAAGCGCGGTGCCGTTGGACTGCGCGGGAATGAAGGGAACCACGGTCGGAGCGCGCTGCGGTGGTGGTGTGCGGCGTCGCCGTGCTGTGCCGGTGAGGCTGAAAGAACTGTGGCTGGAGCGGGCTGTGGCGGAGGGGCGCGACGTCGTCACGTAGCGCTGGTTGCGGAAGAGTTGTTGCCTTAGGCCGTGGTGGTCCAGCAGGGGTGGCCGGACAACCGGCCACCGGCGCTCTAGGAGGCGGGACCCAGAAGGGTCATGCGGCAGCTCAACCGGCCGACCTTAATGGTCGGCCGTTTTCTAGGAAGACCGGGAGATTGAAACCCCTGGCCTCAGCGTAGGGAGGACCCCATGGGTCTGTTTTTTTGGGACAAGACCCCCCCCCCCCCCCTTCGCACCCCACTCGGCCACGAGCCGAGCCATGCCCAGCCTCCGAGTCGGGCCGACCCGGGGGTGTTTTGGGTTGGGTTGGACCGGGCCCAAACCCCATATTTTCAGACAGATTCAGTTAAATGTCCATATCATGGGCTACAGACCTCCAATATATGCAAAGTCAATTGAATTGGGATCCTTGGATCGATATGGTCATTTTGGTATATTACACTCAAGCTTTAGGTAATGTTTGGGTATAGCAGGGTTGGTTTGAACCTGAAACCAACCGGGCCTTTGGAGCAGAAACGCTTACAACTTAACGACCGGATGTCCGAATGACATACCATCGATCACATTGAATTCATCTTATTGAGACGTTTCATTTGGATTACCCCACTTGAGGTTTGGACACATCTGGAGTATGGTTAGGTTGGTTTTAGCTTAAAAACCAACCGGGCCCCTAGGACGAAAATGCCAATAACTCTCATACTGGGCGTCTGATTGATGCGTCGTCTGTCACATTGAGTTCCTTTGGCTAGAGGGAACATCAGGATACATCAACTCTAGACATCGTGATAGTTGATGTATCAACCCCCATGGCTCGTGGAGTGGACCCTCCCGGAATCGAGCGTGCGGTGTGCGGGAACCATAGAGCTGGTCACGACTGCGACAACTATAGCGACTATACATGGATCCAACATGGTTTTGGAAGCAAGGACGACTGTACATGGATACTATGTGGGCTCATCAGTGATGACGACTGTACTTGGATCCTACATGGGTTCATCATCGATTGATACTGTACATGGATCCTACGTGGGTTCGACAACAACGACTTCTGTACTTGGATCATACGTGGGTTCGGAAGAAGAGATGATTCAGAGGCTACATCTAATCATCTCTACCCCTCTTCGTGATTATTATACCTATGTGAGATGTGTATTGACTTACAATCAATATCATTGACATGATTGAATTTCTTTACTGTGTGGATTGGTTTGTTCTTTCCTGTGTGGACAGGGTTCTACATTCCTGTGTGGACTTGGATGTGTTTTCCTGTGTGGACTAGATTGTACCTGGGATCGTGAGTTGGATCCAAATTGGAATTGATGACTTAGTTATATATATGGACATATACCTAAGTAGAGTTAGTTGATACTTCGTGTTTGTATCCTTACATTTTGGTTTATCGTTTGTGGATTCTGAGAGACCATTGGGGGTCTTGGGGTGCCTACTGAGTATCATATACTCACCCCTGCATGGGTCATGCCCGCACTACATTGTGTTGGTTGTAGATGACGGACAACAGTGATCGTGGTTGAGCCTTTTAGAGAGGGACTATACCCCGAGGTGGACTATCAGGCAGGACGTACACAGAGTGGATGGCCAGACTCGAGGATCCGATGATACTATCTATACTCACCCTTTAGGTGGGATTTCCAAAGGTTGTCTTGATGGTTGATGCTCTACTATTCAATTGTTGTACTTTCTTTTCTCAGTTGTACTGTACTTTCAGTTGGGTTTGTATACTGGCCCATTTACATTCTATAATTTACTTTTGTACTCAGTTTACTTAGTGTTTACTTCAGCTTGTATACTCTATGGTGTTTGTTTTCTTATATAAAGGCAATGCCTTCCCTTTTATCGACATTTACATTTTTGGTGCTTGTTGCCAGCCCCTGGCCTATGGAAGGCAGACTTGGGATAGTCACAGCACATGCCTCGAGGACGGGTCATGACAAATTGGTATCCGAGGAGTCGGTTCTACAGCAGAACCCAGGACTCTGATAATTTCTTCTATGAGAAGAAATAGTTTTAAGGATAATGAGTGTGGTTATCAGTACATGGAGTCCAGTGTTGGTGCAGCGGCCGACGTATCCTTACACCAGGACACTGACTTCTGATTTCCGACTCAGTGCACGAAAACATTGATTGCATGTGTGTTTAAAAAGCTTTCATTGTGATTACTTTGTGTCAGCTCACCAGGTATACTGTATTAACCATGGTGCACCTGTTTCTTTTCAGGATGGCCCAATGATGGCAGCCAGCTAGGGTTCTGAGCTTTGTGCAAGACGGCAGCCCACCGAGTGATGAGGCCACGGTGCAGGGCCCCAATATAGCGGAGGCACCAGCGGTACCTCTACTCGCCGAGCCACCGATGCCACCAGCCCCGACAGCTATGAGTGCATGTTGCCTGAGTGCACTGCATGAGTTTCAGCATCAAAGACCGCCCAGGTTCCGTGGGGAGATGGACCCTCAGGCAGTCGAGGACTAGCTGGAGGCTGTTGTCTGATTCTTCAGATTAGTAGGGACACTAGCTGACCTCATGGTGATCCTTACAGTGAGTCTCATGCAGGCAGTAGTAAGTAGATGGTGGATCCTAATGCTCCAAGTGCAGGATGAGTCATCTCTCCTTTGGTCGGACTTTGAGATACTTTTCCACTCGGAGTTAGTTCCAGCCACCCTCCTTGCGGTGTGCATCAAACAGTTTTTACAACTGTTGTAGGGAAACATGATAGTAGCCTAGAATCAGTGAGATTTACTGATCTCTCGCGCTACTCCACAGACATGGTACGGGACCCATTCTTCTGGGCCTAGGCCTTCGAGCAGGAACTGAGGCATGAGATCAGGGCATCAATGATCTCCCTCAGCATTCCAACACATACAGGAGTACTGGAGAGATCCATTCTTGTGAAGAGCTTTCTTGCTAAGCCTACATCAGCAGCGAGACCTACCGTAGGGTGGTACGTAGTGGAGTCTTCTATAGCCAGTAGTATAAAGATGTCGTAGAGGTACAAGCGGACCATACCATCAGGTGGGAGACCTCAAGATACTGGTTTGATGTTTTGGGGCACACACAGCAGAGTCAATCATTCAAGAGGCAGACAGTTCTATGCATGCGGTGGGAAGGGCCACATGGCTCATGACTACCGACCCTCCATGTAGCGGAGCATCAAATGGTTGAGCGACCACCCAGGAAGATGTAGAGGTTTGACCGTGGTGGTCCGCAGGGAGCATGCGGACGAGGCAGAGGAGCTAGACGAGCAGCGGGTGGTGGGAGACTCTTTGAGGCTCCACCACCATTACCGCCAGGAGGTCCACCCCGACCACAGGGAGCTGGTGGACAGAGGCAGGCCCATCTCTAGGCAGTGGAGTCTTATGACCATGGTACACCTGAGATGATTCGAGTTATTATTTTTTTCTACTCCACCATTTCTGTAGTTCTTATAGACACATGAGTGAGTCATTCTTTCATTGCCACTGCCCTTGTTCACATCTCGGAGATTCTGAAGGAGCCGTTGGCTCGATCCTTACGGCTAGAGACTCCTATGGAAGTAGACTTGACGATTACGCACTAGTGTCGGCATTGTGAGATTACTATAGGAGGTGAGAGATCATCTAGGATCTTCTTGTAGTGGCATCGAGGCCTTACGATGTCATCTTGGGCATGGATTGGTTATCTACGGTCCATGCTCAGATCAACTGTATTAGGTGCAAGGTGCGATGTGCCTGCACCGATGGGAGAAGGTTCACCATCACCTATGAGAAGGGATCCTTTGCAGCATAGGATGGACTCACACAGAGGAGAGGATTGCTGATCACTCATCAGTTGGCTAGTCTCATCCTAGGACTAGTTGACGAGCGGAGTCCTAGTTTTCCTGTTGTGGTGGATTAGTATGCGATTTTTTTTCATGATGACGTTCCAGGACTACCACCTCGCGGAGAGGTAGACTTCTATATTAACATGTACCTAGGGAAAACCCGGATATCTACTCTGGATTATCAGATGTCTCCTTCTCAGCTTCGAGAGCTACGGGTACAGCTGGAGGACTTGTAGTGAAAGGGATGTATCCGACCCAGTCTTTCACCCCGGGCTTCCTCGATTTTTTTCACCAAGAAGGCGAATGGGAGCATGCGACTGTGTTTAAACTACCATCACCTGTACCAGGTGACCATGAAGAATAAGTATCTACTTTTGAGGATTTAATACCTCTTTTATCAGCTCAGGGGAGCACGATGGTTCTCGATGATAGACCTTATGTCAGGCTATCATCAGCTCATCGTTCGAGACGAGGATGTGATGAAGACGGCCTTTTGGTGTCGGTATGGCCACTATGATTTCTTGGTTATGCATTTCAGCATAACCATCAATACAACAGTGTTCATGAGTCTCATAAAATGGATCTTTCGGCCTTACCTTGATCGATTTGTCAAATTCTTCATTGACAACATTTTTATTTACTCGACTACTAAGGAGGAGCACGCCTACCACTTACAGGTTATATTGGACACACTCTGAGAGCACCAGCTTTATGGTAATCTCTTGAAGTGATATTTTAGGATTCGAGAGGTCCACTTCTTGGGGCATGTTATCTCTGAGGTGGGAGTTGCAGTGGATCATGCAAAGATTGAGGCAGTGCTAGCATGGGAGCCACCCAGGAGCATGACGGAGGTGCGGAGTTTCCTAGGTTTGGCTGGGTACTATCATAGAATTATGCCAGACTTCTCCAGAGTTTTAGCACCACTATTATATTTGAAAAAGTAGGGGAAACCCTTCGTTTGGTCGGATAGATGTCAGTAAAGATTCTAGGAGCTAAGAAAGATATTGAATAGTGCACCCATCTTGAGGCTACCGAAGGAGGGTGTAGGGTACATAGTTTACTGTGATGCATCAGGGACTGGACATGGGTGTTTCATAATGCAGGATCAGGCAGTGATCACCTATGGATCATGAAAGTTGAGGCAGAACGAGCAGAACAAAGCTTCCCATGACCTAGAGTTAGTAGTAGTGGTCTTTTCCATGAAGATGTGGCGACAGTATCTGATGGACGAGCACATTACAGTCTATTCTGACCACCATAGTCTCAGGTACATCTTCTCGTAGAAGGACCTGAACCTGAGACAGTGGTGATGGATCGAGTTCCTCGATGACTATGAATTTTAGATAGTATATACTCCTGAAAAGGGGAACATATTAGCTGATTCTCTCAGCAAGAGGACAGGCATTCAGCTACTTGGAGAGGCGATAGAGCAGTTATCCGCTTTGCATATATCCTACATGGAGAGAGATGGGGAAGCCTTTCTATAGTCGCTCACAGTCACTCGTCCACTACTTCAGCGGGTCAGAGAGGCACAGCGTGGGGACATTGACTATGAGACGCGACATCTATATAAATCCTCAGGACAGGAACCTAATGGAATCTTTGTAGGTAGAGAGCACGTTTTCCTTTTCAAACGACGTACCATGATACCATTTGCATTATAGGAGGAGGTGTTGAGAGATTTTCACACTTCCCCATTAGCGGTACATCCAGGAGTGGCAAAGAAGTACTAGGATATCAGATGAAAGCACTGGTGGCCATGTATGAAGAATGTTGTTTTAGAGTTCGTTTCACGATGCCTGACCTTCCAGCAGGTGATGGTGGAGCACCAGGTACCAGCAGGCTTGGTACAGCCCTTGGAGGTCCCGGAGTGGATGTGGGACATGATATATATGGATTTTGTGAAAGGGATTCCACGTACTTCCAGAGATCATGACTCTATTTGGGTTATTGTCGACCGACTCTACAAGTCGGCCCACTTTCTACCTATCAGGGAGCAGGGTTTAGTGGAGAGCTTGGTACACCTCTATGTTTTTGAGATAATACAGCATCATGGTATTCCATCCTCTATCAAGTCCGATTGAGATGCTCTCTTTACTTCCCGGCTTCAGAAGGGGTTATAGGAGGCATTTGGGATGCAGTTACGCCTGTGCACTGCCTTTCATCCATATAAGGATGGTTAGATGGAGAGGACCATTTAGACTCTCGAGGACATGTCCGTGTATGTGTCCTCGACTTTGGTCGCAACTGGTAGGATCACCTACCCTTGGTGGAGATTTCATACAACAACAGCAACCAATCCACCATTAGGATTGCACCATATGAGGCATTATATGACTGACCTTAGAGATCACCTTTGTGCTGGATAGACCCTAAGGAGTCAGCACTTGTAGGTCCAGAGATGGTCCAGGCCACGACGGAGAAGGTTTGGATCATCCAGGAGCGGATGAGGACTGCTCAATGTTGATAGAATTCCTATGCTGAGAGGAGGCGGAGACCACTGGAGTTCAAAGATGGAGACCACGTTTTCTTATAGGTCTCACCTCGATGTGGATTACGAAGATTTGGACAGGGCGATAAGTTATCCCCATGATTCATCAGAGCATTCCAGGTTCTTAGTAGGAAAGGAGAGGTGACTAATCGCCTGGATCTTCCACCTCTACTACATCCGGTGCATGACGTCTTTCATGAATCTCAGCTAAGGAGATATGTGCATGACTCTACACATATCATTGATCATAGGGAGCTGGACATTGATGACGGGGTGACTTTGGCGGAGGTCCTTGTAGATATTGATGATCGACAGGATCAGGTCCTACATGAATGGTCGATTCCTCTAGTGCACATTAGGTGGCAGCATGTGAACCTCCAGGATAGCACATGGGTGTAGGGGACTTAGATACATGTACAGTACCCTCATTTTTTTCCCATGATTTTGATGTATCTTTATGGGGACGTAATTCCAGGAGGTGGGAGTAATTTAAAACCCATAAATTTCAAGGAAATTTTTTTCATAAATTCTGTGGGATTTTACAAGTATGCAGTTTTTGACGGCACCTGATTCCAAGGCCCAGAGTGCCCGAAATCAATTTCTGAATTTTAGCTTGGGTACCCTCAGTGAACGAATGAGCAGGTTTTTCTATCTTTTGAACCGATGCTTGGAATTGAAATCCGAGGGCACCGAGGGAACCGCAATGCCGATAATTGCTTAAGAGGACCTTTCTCGATGGTTCATTTGCCAGGGAGGAGTTGTTAAAAATTGAGGATTAAATGTGATGTAAATAAAATTGTGGTACAATTTTATTTTCTATATCTAAGTAGTTATATCCTAAGTTTGGGAGTTGTCGTGGGACCCACTCGTTCCTAAATTATATTGTTCAGATATTTGTAACGTCGTCCCCACATGAGGCCCACCCCTTCACATTCCTTTAACTTTTATAACCCCCCTCTTTAAGTTGGTAACCATTCTTAACATGTTAAACTCACAATTTAAGTGGGAGACTCTCCCTCTCCCCACTCTCTAAATTTTTAATGCTAGAAAACTCACACATAATTAATAATTTTAATTAAGTGTTTTTTTATCAAAATTTGAAATAATTGGCTTTAGTAAATAATATAAGGAAGGGAATTATTTTATTTTTGTTTAGAATTTGTGGTGTTATGAGAAAGGAGAATAATGTTTCTTTGTCGAAGAACATCAATCCTCCAGTGAAGAATGACTCAGCGACCCCGACTTCTCCCTCTCCTTCCTCCACCGCGACAAGGGAGGAGAAAATAACACGGGAGTTCTCCAATGACGCGCAATCGTCTTCTTCTCTCCGTGATAAAAGAGAAGATGTGGTTTCCTCAGGTGCACACCGTTGACGATGGAAACGACACCATATTTTTCGGCTCTTGACTACCGCGAATTACATTGCGAGGTAGGGGTTATTTACGTTCATGATTAATTTAACAGTATTCATTAATTAAATTGGCCACTTGTTATCAACATAACGGGAGGAGATCGGTCCTCACAAACACGGCTGATCCTCCTCCCCTTTTTTTGTTGATCCTCGTTGAACTTTGCGGCGAAGGCGGCGTGGTGTCGTTGCACCATGTGGGAACAATGGGCACTGCAGCTGGAGCGGTCCGGGGCGGCAGTGCATGGAGCTGGTGAGGCCAAAGAAACCGCGGATGGAGCAGGCCACGGTGGAGGGGCGCGGATCTGTCGCGTCGCTTCAGTTGATGAAAAGCCACGACCTTAAGCTGCGACGGTCCAACAGGGGCGGCCGGACAACCGGCTGCCAGTGCTCCAGGATGCGGGACCCTGAATGGTCCCATGGTAGCTCAACTGGCCGGCCTTAATGGCCACCCATTTTCCAGGATGTTCGGAGGATTGAAACCCCCAGCCAAGGTGTAGTGTGGACCCCACAGGTCCGCTGTTTCGGGACAATGGACGGAACCCCCCCTGGCACCTTGCTCGGACGTGAGCCGAGCCGCGACTGGCCTCCGATCCGGGCCAGAGGCTGTGCCCATCCATGGGTTGGGATTTACCCAAATAGACCAGACCCAAACCTGGGTCGGGTCAACCTGGTTCGGGCTGACCCGAGGGGTATTGGGCTGGGTCGGACCGGGCCGAAACCCCCTATTTTCAGACATATTCGTTTAAACGTCCATATCTTGGGCCACAGACCTCCGATTGATGCACCTAAAGTTGTGTTGGGATCCTTGGATCGAGATGGTAGTTTAAGTGTATTAAACTAAAGCTTTGGGTAAAGTTTGGGTATGGATGGGGTGGTTCGAACCCAAAACCAATCGGGCCCTTGGAGCAGAAACGCTTATAACTTAACGACCTGATGTCTGAATGATGTGTCGTAGATCACGTTGAATTCCTCCTAGTGGGATGGTTCTATTGGATTACCCCAATTGAGGTTTGGATGCAGTTGGAGTACAGTCGGGTTGGTTTTAGATTAAAAACCAACCGGGCCCCTGGGATGAAAAAGCCAATAACTCTCAGACCGGGAGTCCGATTGACGCGCTTTCTGTCACGTTGAGTTCCGTGGATGAGATGGAACTTTGGGATACATCAACTCTGGACTTCGTGACATTTGATGTATCGACCCCCTTGGCACGTGGATCATACCCTCCCAGAATCGAGCATGTTGTGTGTGGGAACCCAAGAGCTAGCCGCGACTGCGTCGATGATGGTAAATGTACATGGATCCTACGTGGGATCGGCAGTGAGGACGACTGTACTTGGATCCTACATGGGTTTGGCAGTGATGAGGAATATACTTGGATCATACGTGGGTTCGATAGTGATGGTTTCTATACTTGGATCCTACGTGGGTTTGACAACGACGACTTATATACTTGGATCCTACGTGGGTTCGGTAGAGGATATGATTCTGAGGCTACATCTAATCATCCCCACCCCTCTTCATGAGTAGTACACCTGTGTGAGCTGAGTCTTGAATTACAATCAATATCATCGATAGGATTGACTTGTGTTCCTGTGTGGACTGGGTTGTGCATTCCTATGTGGACTGTGTTGTGGCTTCCTGTGTGGACTGGGTTGTGTTTTCATGTGTGGACTAGGTTATACTTGGGCTCATGAGTTGGATCTGAACTAGAATTGATGAATTAGGTATATGAATTGGAATATACCTAAGTAGAGTTGTTGATACTTCTTGTTTGTATCCTTACATTGTGGTTTATCCTTTTTGGATTCTGGGAGACCATCGGGGGTCTTGGGGTCCCTACTAAGTATCATATACTCACCCCTACATGGGCCATGCCCGCACTACATTGTGTTGGTTGTAGACGACGGATAGAGCTGATCATGGTTGAGGCTTGTAGAGTGGGACGGTACCCAGAGCTGGACTATCAGGCGGGACGTACACGGAGTGGATGGCTAGACTCAAGGAGCCGATGAGACTATCTGTACTCACCCTTCTGGTGGGAGTTCTGGAGGACGTCTTGGTGGTTGCGGCTATCCTTTTCAGCTGTTGTACTTTATTTTCTCAGTTGTGTTGTACTTTCAGTTGGGTTTGTATACTGGCCCATTTACTTCCTAGTACTTACTTTTGTACTCAGTTTACTTAGTGATTACTTCATCTTATGTACTATGTGGTGTATGTTCTCTTATTTAACGGCAATGCCTTCCCTTTAATCGGGATTTATGCCTTTGGTGCTAGTCGTCAGCTGGTGGCCTATGGAAGGTGGGCTTGGGGTAGTCATGGCACGGGCCCCGAGGATAGGTCATGACAGAAACACCCCGGTACATGCCTGAAGGGAATTGGAGTCTTTTACACATTTGGTGAAAAATGCCACCAAGCTCGTGATTGCAAGTGGAAGAAAGAGTTTTTCGATGTTGAAAACTACAATTGTAGTGAATGTGGTCATCATTAAAATGATTATCGTAATTATTAGGGGAAATTACCTCAGAAAAGGCCAAGGAATCAAGGCCAAGCTTATGTTATCACTACTGCTGAGGTTAATGCTCCGAAAGACATGGTGGAAGGTAATTTAATTATTTCCTCACGTTTAGAAAATGATTTATTAGATTCTAGATCATCGCATTGTTTCATATCTTCCCAGTTTTCTATGAAAATTAGATATTTCCAATTTGAATTAACAAGGGAGTTGTCAGTCAAAACTCCATAGGGAAGTATCATCGCAATAAATTTTTGTGAATTAGTTCCAATCAGGGAATATAAATGCTCTTTATCTGCTGATATCATCTTCATACCCATGATTGAATTTGATATAATCCTCTATATGGACTGGATTTCAGACCATGATGTAAAAATATATTATTAGAAGAAGGAGGTTACGATTTTTGAGGATGATGATAAAGAACAAAGTATCTATAGACCAGAATCATATTCACCATATTCTTATCTAGATCCACCCCCAAATAGCTCAACTAAATTCAATTATTGGGGAGGAAGATAATGAAATAACTGTGGGTGATGAAAGGAATTTTCAAATATAGGATTTACCTATTGTGAAAAATATGTTGATGTGTTTCCAAAAAATTTATCTGGACATCCTCTAGAAGGATAAATTGAATTTTCTGTTGATTTAATTCCTCATTCATGGACCATATCAAAGGCCCCTTATAGAATGGCCAATATTGAATTAGTGGAACTAAAGATACAACTAGAGGAATTTAGTAATAAGGGATTTATTCTCCCTAGTGTTTCACCATGGGGATCCCATGTTCTTTTTGTTCAGAAGAAAGATGGATCTATGAGGTTGTGCTTTGACTACTAGTAGATGAATGCTATAACAATAAAAAAAAGTTTCCCCTACCTCGCATTGATGATTTATTCGACCAACTTCATGGATCCCAATACTTTTCCATGATTGACCTTCGATCTGGATTTCCTCAGTTGTGTGTGAAGAAGGAAGACATTCAAAAAAACAGCATTTCGAACTAGGTATGAGCATTATGAGTTTACAGTAATTCCTTTTGGATTGACTAATGCACCCTCTATCCTCATGGATCAAATGAATATACATTTCAAGAAATATCTTAATGACATTTTAGTGGTATTTATTTATTCTATCTTGGTATACTCCAAAAGCTATGAAGACCCTGAAAATGACTTGGCATTATATTGAAGACTCTTAGAAGACATGAATTATATGGGAAGTTTAGCAAGTGTGAATTTTGGCTTAATGAGATTTCATTAATTTTCCATATTGTCTATAAGGATGGAATCTCTGTTGATCCTTATAAGACCAAGGAAATCCAATAATGGCCAACACCAATGAGTATAACTGAGGTACACGGTTTTTTGGTTTAGTAGGTTATTCTTGATGTTTCGTCCAAAACTTTTCCCAGTTGGATAACCCATTAACAAATATCACACTAAAAGGGGTTAAATTTTTTTGAAAAAAATAGTGTGAATAATGTTTTGAAGAACTGAAGAGAATATTAGTCAATGCTCCTATATTGACTCTACCATTAAAGAATGATGGGTTTGTTATATATAGTTATGCATCAAAGAAATGACATGGTTGTTTCCTTATGAAGAATGATATGGTTATTTCCTACGCATAACGACAGCTAAACATTCATGAGAAAAGCAATCATACAAATGATCTTGAGTTAGAAACTGTAATCATTGCTTAGAAGATATGGAGTCATTATCTCTATGGTAATAAATGTGAGATATATACTGATAATAATAGTTTGAAGTATATTTTCTCATATAAATAACTCAACATGAGGAAAATGAGATGGATTAAACTAATCAAGGATTTTGATAACATGACACACTACCACTAGCGAAGTAAAATAAGGTTGCATATGCTTTGAGCAGAAAATATCCTGGAGTTTTGAACAAGATGAGAGTTGAAAGGGATCCTATTTCCATGGATCTAGTAAAGATGGATATGGGAATAACCATTGAAGGTGAAACATCAAATCTTTTTTTAAATGGTTTCCAAACCATCTTTACTATAAATAATAAAGAGTTCTCATACCGATGATGATGAGTTTCAAAACAATGTTAAAGCTTTTAATGATGGGAGAATGAGTGACTTTGTTTATGAAGATGGAATTTTGAAATTTGTGAAGAGGCTTTGTGTTCCTGATATATCTGATCTAAAAATGGAATTTTTGGATGATGGTCATATTTCTAATTTCTCTATACACCCTGGTTGCACTAAAATTTATAGATATTTTAAGGAACATTTTTGGTTTGACAACATAAAGTGGGAGATTGCTGATTTCATGTCAAGATGTATGGTTTGTAAAAAAGTGAAAGATGGAAGGCAGTATCTAGGAGGAGTCATGAAACCTCTTCACATACCTAAGTAGAAATGGGATAATATTATGATGGTCTTTTTCCTGGGACTACCAAAGTATCCTAGAAGGAACGATGTAATATGGTTCATTGTTGATCATCTTACCAAGTCTGTATATTTTCTTGCTATAAGTGAAGATCTACCACTTGAACTTTTTTCAAGACTTTATATTAATCATTTTGTAAGACTCCATGGAGTACCACTATCGATTTTTTCTGATCATGGTCCCCATTTTACATCAAGATTTTGGAAAATTCTTCAAAAATTATTGGATACTGATCATCGTTTGAGCACTGCCTACCACCCTCAAATTGATGGAAAATCATAACGGACTATTAAAACCTTAGAATACATGTTTCTATCTTTCTCACATTACTTTCAAGGTATGTGGAATCAATATATACCTCTGGTATAATTTTACTATAACAATAGCTTCCATTCAAGTTTTTAGTAGGTACCATATGAAGAGTTATACTAAAAGAAATTCTGCACACCAACATGTTGGAATGATGTTGGTGAATGAAATCTCGTAGGCATATAACTTGTGGAAAAAACGATAGAAAAGGTGAAGGTAATCCAAACCCACATCAATGTATTACGAAGTAGGTAGAAGGGATATACCGATAACCGAAGGAAGGATTTTGAATTTCAGGTAGGAGATCATGTTTTCTTGAACGTATCTCCATGGAAGGGTGTTATATGTTTCAGTAAGAAGGGAATATTGAGTCCTTGGTACATCAGACCTTTTGAAATTCTAGAATGAATTGGGACTGTAACACACCATTTGGAAATGCGGCCAAGTCTCTCCAAAGATCACAATGTATTCCACGTATCAATGTTGATAAAATACATGCTTGACCCAATGCATGTACTCGCCTTTGAAGAATTAGAACTGGAACTCGATCTTTCTTATTGTAATGAGACATTCAAGGTTCTTGGTACCATAGAACAAGTGCTAAGAAACCAAACGACTCATCTGGTAAAATATCCATGGAGAAAACTATAATATGGGAGAGGCAACATGGGAACCCAAGGAACTTATGATAAAGAACCACCCAAATAATTTTATGCAATAATATTCTAGAAATTTTGATGATGAAATTATTTGGAGGGGATAATGTAACATCCCAAGCTTCCATGGAACGCATTTCATTGAATAACACAATAGTGTGTGTTGTATCCAACTACGAGTTCTAACACACCACATCCAATCAAACTAGCTGTTATGAAAAGTAATACACACTTTTTGATTTTTTTTATAAATTTTATCATTCAAAATGGACTTCATTTTTGGATTCGGAATATCGAAATTAGCTTAGGGTGAATTTTTGGTATTTTTTTGAAAACATTCAATTTTTGATGAATAGTGAAAAAACACCGAGTTATAGTTTAAAAAAGAATTTTTATTTAAATAATTATTTATTTTATTTAAAATTATTTTACAAAAAAATTGATACATAATACCAATATATGTTCAATTTAATTCATTGGAGTCAGTTTATAATAATTTTATATATATAAAAAGTTTATTGAACATCTACCGTCTTTTACCCACCTTCTAGGAGATTTTGAAAATTTACATAAAACATTATTTTACTGCGTTTGTGAGTTAAATTTCAAAAATATATGAGACATGGTTGATATTAGTAAGTAAAATTTGGTTCAATAAGATAAATGTAATTTTTGGTGAATATTAACCTTTAAATTTTATTTACAATAGTTAAAAGTAAATAGGGTAATTAAGGGTAAAAATGATATTATTATTACTCTAACACATGTCCTAATTCTATTGGATAAGTTTAAATGGACCAAAAAACTACCATTGGAATTAAATATGATCCTTTAGGTCCACATGGATTAGATTAGGACATCTATTATTATTTAATTCAAAGAAGAGTTAAAAGTGTTAAATTCAATTTTTAATAAATATTCCATTTTTAATATAGGGATACACAAAAGAAAAAATCTACTATAAATATTAATTAAAAATGTGAAAATATTTCCTACATAATGGTATTTTATTTATATTTTTTAGATATTAAATAATTTAATTTATTTATGACACAATGATGATGCAATTATTATCGTATTAATGAATGATTAAAATAATTGATATTATAAATATATAAATAAATGTAATTTGAGACTTTTTATGAATTACACTAATTTTATAGGTTAATATGAAATATTAGGGTTGGTTATATAAATTCTTTCCAAAGTAATAATGATTTTATAAATTTAGAAAAAACAAAATACCAAATAGTGTCAAAATTGATGTAAAAGTGTTTTTAAAACAAATATTATATTATTTATTGATATTTTATTCCTAAAAATCTAAGGATTGGCCAAAAGACTTATATAATGATAGTTGTGTCAATAATTAACCACTTGGGGTTTTCTTGGAAGTATATAGTATGTTTATTAACCATATAATATAAAAATACAAAGAGACATGGTAAATGTCACACTATTTAACTAAGAGTAAACTCTAAAAGATAAAGTTAATATATTGAACCAAACTAGTCTAAAACCTATTGGTTGAGTGGTTTTTGACCCATCCCCACCTTATAATTTACATAATCCATTTTTTCCATTATAAACCTAAAATGCTTATATTATAAAATAATATTTCTAGCTTTTCCTAAGGTGCCCCTCACCCCTCTTATAAAAGGGCACTCACCCTTCTCTCTAATTTACACCTTCAAAGCCATTTGGATCCGCCAAACCCTTCCGAAATACACTATAAACTATCATACCTTACTCCTATAGGCCTTCCTTTATTTATAAGTCATCCTATGGAGCCCTTTTGATCAAATGAAATGGAAGAACCCTAAGAAGAGGTAATTATTTCATCAGCTCTATCAAGTTCCTTTCTTCTTCCACATCCTCTTTCCTTGTTGTTTCTATTATAAAATAATAAATCCAGTATCTTATATATATTTTGATGTTATTATAAATATGGTACAACCATATTCATTATTCTATCCATCCTTTTAATGACATGTCACCATACGTGCGTACGTACGGCTTACCATCTCCACCTCACGGTGTAGTTGTTATTCAATACATTATTATTTTGATGGGTATAATAATGATACGCATTTGATTTAAATAATAAATATAACATGATAACTATTCGGTATATGTGATATACCATAAAAATAAATATATTTTTTTAATATAAAAAGAATGATATTGTCGCTCGTTCATACGTACGGATTACCGTCTCCAGGAAAGTGATGAGATTCATTCCCCACCGAATCCATTCAAGACTAATTTTCATTAGAAGATTAAAAATAATTTTTAAGGACATAATATCATTATAAATATGAATAAGATACATCCTATCCATAAAAAAGCAATACTTACGTAACAAACCATATAATGGAAAATGAATCAGATAACACTAGAAACGATGATAATACTATGATTTTATTAACAAAGAAAGGTTAGAAGCTCATATATGATATCATATTGTTGTATATGATTCTTGTATAATTTAATAATAAATATTTCACAATTATACACGAGGTTAACTAACCCTCTTCCAAATAAAAGTACAATGTAAGAGTTAATTTCACAATCTCTTCATTATTTGATGTTGTTTATATGTAATTATCCACTGGGACCTCTTTGTCATCCACATCCATGATTATTAAAAATTTATTTCAAAAATTTTTTACTATTTACTAGATAATGGTGTAAATTAATTTATACCCTTATTTTTAACATAAATTTTTTCAAAAGGAATCTTTCTGTCGTTTTCCAAACAAGGTACTTTATGACCTTTTCAACAAAATTTAGGTATGAATGTTTTTTTACTTATATAGAGGGAGCGACTATTTTCCACCATTATAACATCGTATAAGCTTCCCTTACAAGCTTATAAGAATAATTTCAAATTAAATTTTTTCTTTATAATTATGTGACCCTTAAATGATTTCAAAATAGAAAGAGATATTTCTCTAAAAAAGGTTTCGATTTTATCTGTGACAACATCCTTTGATAGATTTTAAGCTTATTTGGGGTTGATTTATTATAAAAAAAAACATCATTATTTTATTGAATGTTTTCTTATATGTTGATTATGGATGTTTTATTTTATACCATTCATGGTTTATCGATAAATTATTGACATTTTGTATGCTAGTTTTAATAAAAATGTTTATGTTATTTTTAATACTTTTCATATGAGGAATGCATTGGACTTGGAAAGTTACAGGTGGAGCCCACTATAGCTCCTCGATGCATTGGTAGGTCTCATGAGACAAACTAGTGTCATGGAAAAAGGCATTGACAAAATCTTATTTGCAGTTTTGGCAGAAGTCATTGACTATGTGGTTACGAAGTCTTGTATTATGCATTCTATCATTATGAATGTGGCTATTGATATTGTATGTATTATTAGACTAGTAAAATATCAATGTCAGTAAGTAAATGTCATTATTTTGATTTATATTTTCCATATTATGATGAATTTTATGTTAAAAAGGCTTTTGTTTTAGTCTTATACATTGACTTAAATGTTTATGCTTATTTATGAATGTTTCCTCTATATTGTTATCCTTACTGAGAAACTGATCTCACCCATTTCAATGTTTTATTTTTCCCAGGATGAGAAGAATTATATTATGAATGACTTGCAAGGATAGTTTATGGGATCTTAGTGTTATTTATGGAAACAATGTAGTTGTAGTTATCCATTTTATGATATAATGTAAACCTTATGAATGTATCTATTAAATCCAAGGCTACTAAACTAATAGATCTTTTGAGACTTGATCTTTTGTGATAATGCCTATGATTTTTAATAATGCACCAACTCTGGGATTCTATGGTTGGGGCATTATAGTAATGATTACCCTTCTAAAATTATATAATATATAGTTATGAGAGTTTTGGTCTGTAAAGCAACTACATTACTCAATAATGTAATTTTTCAATTGGAATAGAATTTAATTTATAAAATTTTTGGTTGTTACATTCTTCTCATTTTCAAAAAATTTCCTTGAAAAATTTTATATCACATAATAAAATATATAAGGTTATGTCTATGTCATCTCCTCTTATGGGCCCCGTTGTTGCCTCCAAAATATCGTGGTCTTACCAAAATCCATTGACCACATCTGTTGTATTTTTTGAAGAGATCCATGTCTCTATGATTTAGGTTCTTCATTGGATTCTTGAATTATTAAATATCTTTATACAAAGGTTCCACATCTAGAGTTAGTATGATGGATGGGACGGATATTTACTTCTTTAATATGGATAAATGAAAAACATCGTGTTCTTGAGATAGGTGAGGTGAGAGTGGTAGTTGGTATGCCAAAACATTGACTAAATCAAGGATCTAAAAGTGGTTGATGTATCTAAGAATAATCATTCCATTATTCAAAAATATTATAACATTATTCTATGTTGATATATGAATAAACAACTTACCATAAACCTTAAAAACTATGTTGTATTGACAGTTGGGTGAATAGTTTTTTTAGATTCGATGGATTGATTTTGATTTGTTTGAACCTTCTATTTTATGTGTTAATTAAGTTTTGTTCATATTAGATTCCACTCTATAATTTCATTGTAGCCTATTGGAGTCAAAAACAACTTCCCATAAGGAGAAATATAATGTTCTATATAAATAAATGAATGGAAGCTATTATTATATAAGAACACTACTATGAGAATGTTCTGATCCAATCATACTTGGGAATTCATTTAACCTGATCCTAATATAACCTACAGTGATAAAATAGATCAATAAAACTATCCATCCATATAAGGGTGCCATGTGAAATTAAAACATAACTATATATTGTTAACAAGAAGAAGTATTCTCTAGAACCTCATGTGAAACCTCAAGTATTAATCAGATATAATAGTTAGTGGATCTCTATAAATTCAAACATATTTTATGTATATCATTATATGTTATTCACGAGATTAATCTTACTTGATAATACTGATATAAACTAACATCATAAGGAAATTTACTACAACACAAATTGATGTATCACCTCTAGGTGTCCTAGAGAGACCTACAAATAAGTCCATGGATATGTTTTCACATTTACATGCCAGTATAGGAAATAGTTTAATTATGAATTTATAAGTTTATCATTAAACATGGAATTGTTTTCATACCCATCATGGGGAATGAAATTATATATTATTCTTTTATATTTAATCCTAAAATAATTATATCTTTAAATATTTATACATATTATTTAGTCATAGATAAATAGAGAAGGATGAGATATATTTATCATCTAGAGGTCCCCTCAACAGTCATGGTTTCTAGGGAAACATATATGGGATCCAATCCATAAAAATACATATTTATCAAAGTGGATGTCCAAAATTTTAACTAATTTTATTTATTGATTTTTTTCATCATTTTTGGTCCTCCTTCTTTCTTTCAAGAATGGATAGTTGATAAATGATTAGATTATGGTAGGATTTCATTCTTTTTATGATTCCCATGTCCATTAATAATTTAACCCTTAAATCTATATCAAGAATATTATTATTTCATCCATTCTACTATGAGAATATATTGCATTATTCACCTTCCCAAGAAGGTAAGGTATTAAATAGTCATAATCCTAGATCAACTTTAAACACCATTATTGGTTAATATTGTAATAATTTTATCAATATAAATTCATGAGTGTTCTATATATATATGTGTGTCTGAATTCACCACATATAGATAAATTTTGAAATCATTAATGTGATTATCACTATATGAAATTCTAGATATAGTGTTCGGAAATTCTACACATTAGTCTCTAATTTAATAGAGTCATATTCTATTACACTATTGTTTCTCATGTGTACAAAACTGAAGACATTTTAGATGCATCACTATTGATCATATTTCCTTAACCACTTGTGAGTCATGTTATAATAGGTGTAGTGAACAGACTCTTATTTAGTTATTCAAATATCTCCACACATCAGTCTATAAATAAAAAATTTTAGTATTATGTTCGGGTGGTTAGTGGTTTTAGAAATATTTATATGTTTCCCAAAATTCAATGATAATAACCATGCAATATAAATAAACTACGATTCTAAATTACAAATGTTGGTAAGGACTATAATTAAACTACTACTTCCATTAAATGATCCTCAATTATATATTTATAGTTTTAAGCGGCACCCATAGTGTCAGTTTCTCCATCTAAAACTCGAATTTATTATAATTATCTTAATAAAATTCTTTTCTCAAGGTCATCCATACAAAATTTTAATTCCCCTAATGTTCCTCCTTTCTTTAAGATTTTATATGATCATAATCTATAAATATATCCAAAACTTTATCATGGAAATACCTAAAGACTCTATTAATTATTTCTATGATGAAATACTGATCATTATTGAGTCTGAATTGAATCATTATAAACATAGAGTGTCCATAACTTATTTTAAATGATATCTTGTTGATATACACCATATCAATTATATGCTAATATCCCAATTTAATATCAAATAAAGAGAAGTACTAGGCTCTGTGTTGTTTATCAAATAAGTCATCAATACAAGGTAGATGATACTTGTTCATTACCATGATCTTGTTGAGCTCATGGAAATTAATACAGAGGATAATTGACCCGTCCTAATTATTAATGGGAAGGCCTAGCACATCCTATAAGGTCCAAAACAAAAAAACTTCTTCATATTAAATTAAGATAATGATTCAAATTTAGTATCTTTTTATGTTTAGAGATTTAGAGAATTAGGTTATAACTTATACATAAATACATGGATATTACATGTACACACTTCTACTTAGTTCCTATTTTTCATAAGATAAAAACTCTTCAATGAAATGAAGCACGTTTAGTTACATGTTTTAAATAGCATGACTTTTCCATGATCCCATCCTCGAACCTATTCCACATTAATTCCTACAAAAAACATTTCAAAAGCATGGGATGCATAAAATGCTCAGTATGGGATACGCAAAGAAGGAAAACTATTAGTTTATCAAAACAACAAGTAAATAATGACTACATTATCATAAGTAAAACGTTTAACCTTTATGAAGTAGTAAATACTATTCACTGAATAAAATCTCATTTCTTACACTTTTGTAACTAAATGATTACCAAAAAACACATAGAAAGAATACATAACATATAAAAGTTAAATTTGAGGCATAATTAAACATAAGTGGTATAACCATACAGTCTACATCCACGAATCAATATTTCAATTGGAATAGCCATACGACCGACTTCCATACTCAATTCATTGGAAGTTACAATGTAACCATCCATCTTTGGTTTATCATGGAACCACCTTTCATTTGGTTTATCACATAACCACTCATAAAATATCCATGTACCATTATAGAATCATCACACATTATCGATTTCAAATATCAACCTTTCAAACAAGAAAATTCCATTTTCAATAACAAGAAATAATTTCAACTTATTTATATAGTAAATAGACATTTAACACAATTTTAAATTCCAAAATGATTAAAAAGGTTATATGGTATTTATTTTTTCATTTAAAAACATCATGTCTTGTTAACGAAGCCAAATATCAAATAATGCTCGTAGTTGTAGAAAGGTTTTTGTCACCATGTCCATTAAAAAGAAACATTAACTTTTTCATTTAGAAAAATTGTATGCAGAAACATAGTCCCTTTTAATGATATTTAATGTCAAATGGGTTTACAGACCATATAAAATAAAGTCGTGTATAAATAAAAATATGCCTCAAAAATAGATATTGAGAGAAATCCCTTTCCTCATGTCCAACTTGACTAGTTCGTTATTTAATTTCCTGAATAACAAAACCATGTTAATTTATACTAGATTAAAAAAAATTCACATTTATTATTCATTTTATATCACTTATTACCTTTTAATAACAATTAGTTAATTTTTTTAGTTCAAATCAGATATTTCGTCAATGTTCGGAACTTGTGTCCCAAATGAACTTGTTATAATTATAAATTTCCCATGTGGTCAAAAGTCTATAATCTCCTTAATGATATTCATGACTCATATATATTATATATCTTGTACTTATGTATTTATAATAATCCATAGCATTTGTATATAATAAATGAAATACACCATTCATTGTGACTGTAATCCATATGTACGCATGAACACTAATTTCATTTAATTTTCATACTTAAAGGATTGAGAAATAAATAATACATGGGTATAAATTAATTAAAGTATAATATATATTATATATATGATTTATAATATACTTATTTCCATCCATTATTGGTTTCATTTATATCATGAATGATTCATATCACTTCGATGGGGCGGTAGTCCGTACTTCCTCAAAATAAATTATCATATTTACCAATTACAGAAACCATAATAAAATGAGTTAAATTAAAAATAAAGAAGAATAGAGACATAATAAATATAAAATATATCAAATGTAAATATATTTCCATCATAAATTCCACCATGAGAGGTGGTAGGAGATAATTGAATAATCATCATTCTGTGGGGCAGTAGTTTACTGTACACAGAAACAGAATCATCGAATCCATTAGATGGTGGTGTATGAAATAGTAGTTATAATAATTTTTATAAAAACAACTTAGTATATTGAAAATACTTTTTTTGTTATATAAACAAATAATAAGAAGAGAATAGGTAATGGATAATTAGAAATAATGGAATGAAACTTGAGATAAGACGTTACCTTAAATTAGGTAACATTTATTGATTTGAGACCAAGGGCTCTCTTGAATAGCCTTCTTCTGAGGTTAAGGCTTCTAGAAATAAGATATGGATGTTGTGAACCTATTTTGAAAATTTATGGATTATCCAAGGGGCTTGAGGGTGTGAGTAATTGGTTAGAGGTAGTTCCCTTTTATAAGAGGATAGAGGGGCACTTAAAGAATATCTTGATTATTATTTTATTATAAATTCTATTAAGATTTTAAATGAGTCCAAATTCAGATAGTTTTAATATAATGTGAATATAAATCGAAATAAAATCATCTAATTATAATTATAATGGTTTTGGATATTTTTTGATCCTTATCTTTTTAATTTAACATGTTTTTACTCTTATAATTTTATCAAGCATTTAACTTTTTGAGAATCAAAATAGTTACCAATCCACGAAAAATAACCAATTATAGAATCAATATTAAATTATTAGACTTACGAAAACTTTTTGGCCTAATATTATATTTTTTTAGAATTTATAATTTTTAATAAAATATATTATATTTTAAAATATTAATAATGTCATTTTTGACATTATTTGTATCATGTATTTTTTAAAAATCATTACCAAAAAAATGATTCAAAAAAAACATCATTAATACAATGATAACAGGTATCTATCATCCATAAAATTCTTTTATGACAAAAAAATAACCAAATTAATTTTATTTTAACATTTATAATATCATTTATTAATGAAACTATCACTGCATCATCATTGTGTCATAATTAAATTTATTTATTTAATGCCTAAAAATTATAAATAAAATACCAGGATTTAGGAAATATTTTATGTTTTTAATAAATATTTTATAGAATAAATGATAAATTTAATAACCCCATATAAAAATTATTTTTCCAAAATAAACATGTTTAGGTTATATTTTTCTTTAACATTAAATTAAAAGTAATTAAATGTCATTTTCACACACAAGTTGCTCCATGGAGTGCTAAAATCGACCCATGGATTCCCATATTTGGATATATCTCAAAAACAAATATAATTATGACATGTTATTGGGTAAATTAATATTGTGATAATATTATTTTTTACACTTATTTACCATATTTACCCTTCAACCATGATAAAAAAAATATTCACTGATGTTATTATTCATAATGTATAAATGTAAAAGATAACTATTTACACAATTTTGAGCTCTTAATTCCAAATAAGGAATCCATTTTTCAAATTAAAAACACATAATTTGGAGAAATTAGATTAAAAATGATTCCAGTTGTTAAAACCAAAAACCTTGTTTTTATGAATTAAAAACTACCAAAATATTGACATGTGTTTATGTGAAATTTGATACTGAAATTAGATCCAATTACCAAAATTTTATTAAATGATAAAAATATAAACTACTTACACTTTACAACCAATTAAAGTAATAATCTATCTATTTTAATAAATTAGATGAACATACAATATTGACTAAAAATGCAATATTTTTCACTATTCATTAAAAAATGAAGTTTTTCATAAAAATACCAAAAATTTACCCAATGTAAATTTTAATTTCTTTCTTCTAAAGAAGAATATTTTCTTTCCAATGAATTATATAAAAGTGTCCAAAATATATTTCAAAAGGGTTCTACATCAAAAGGTGATAAAACAACCATTTAAAAAATATGTGAGTATTATATGCTTAAAATCAGATTAATTATTATTTTAACACTCTAAAATTTGTTTGATATATGTCAAGTCATTTAAAATACATGTATAATCATATTTTAGTAAGTTACATTCATTCCCACCAATACATCTAGGCATTAAAATCGATTTAAAATAATAATACTATATTATATATTTTTTCAGTATGGTCAGCCATGTGTGCACCTTGAGATTTTGAAGAAACATGTTATTGTGTGTAGGGTAATCCATTATACATAGAATCCCATTTAATGTAAAATTAATATTTAATTAAAATATATTAATAAATATAAAAATTTTCATACTCTTTATTTACCTAGATGATACATCCATCCCCCTTTTCAGAATTGCATCCCAACAATTCTATTCAAATCTCAAATAAGTTAGGGTATTTATCTCTCATATCATTTTTAGATTCCCATGTTTCCTCCTCAACCATATGGGTTTTTCACAAAACCATACCTTGTTTAATTACCATATTATTCAACACTTGATATATTCGGTCAAGAATGGACTTCTTGTTACTCATAAGAAAGATTATCTTCCATGTGAACTATATGTGGGCTCAAAACATGAGATGGATATGTCAAATAATTTATCAAAATTAAAACCTGAAAATTATTGTATACCTGGGATAAACATTGTGGTAAATACACTCTATTGGATACTGATGCAAAATTCTCCTAGATTTCATAGGGTCCAATTATCATCAAAATTTGCTTCCCCTTATTAAAAAAACCCATCACACTTTTTCATAGAGAAACATTGAGAAAGACATGATCACCTGCATCGAAATAATGATCCTTCCTTCGGTTGTCTACATATCTTTTCATCCTTCTCTATGTTGTCTTCTTGTGTTTCTATATCGAATGAAATTTCTCTGTTATCTATTCTACCAATGCCGGTCCTATCAGTTTCCTTTCACTTAATTCATCCCAAAAAGCTAGAGTTCCATGATATTTCCCATATTAATCCTAAAATGGAGTCATCTGTATACTTGAGTGAAAATTTTTATTATAAGAAAACTCAACCAACGAAAAATTTTGATCCCAACATCATTGGTAATACATTGAGGAAGAACATAGCATATATTCCAATGTCTAAATTGTTTATTCTGACTACCCATCTGATTGTGGAAGATAAGTTGTATAGAAAGTTCATTATATACCCAACAACTTCTAAAGGCCTTTCCAAAAGATAGAAGTTAACCTCAGATCACGATCAGATAAAATTGATTGGGGACCACCATGTAACCTAACTATCTCATTAATATACAATCGAAAAAGTTGATCAAGATATGTAGTATCTCAAATTGGAATAGAATGAGTAGATTTAGTCTATCGTTCAACAATATCCCATATTGCATTATTACCTCGATATATCTTCGGTAATCCCAGAACGAAGTCCACAGATATATTTTTCTATTTCAACTCTGGAACTGGTAATGGCTAAAGAATCCCTTTTGGTAACTATTGTCATCCCTTAACCTGTTGACAAGTCAAACACATCATAGTGAAGTCAACAGTATCTCTTTTCATTTCATCTCACTTGTAATATACCCAAATATCTATGTTCATATTTTTAAGAACCATGATGGACTGAAAATGAAGAACTATGATCTTTAAATAACAACTATTACCTTAATTTTGAATCAAAAGGCATTCATAATCTTTTTCCAAACCTCAAAACACAATCTTTATCAATGTTAAATTCCAGAAAATTGCCCTTTTGAAGAAACTCTCCCTTTATGTACAACTCACTATTTTCCTTATGCACTTGCATAATTCTGTCTAATAGAGTTGAGTTCACATACACCTATAACGAAATAGAGTAATTTCCTATACCAATGACTTCTATTCCAAAATTCATTAAATTATTAATCAAAAGATCTTTTTTAAAATGTAACATGGTTAATGTAGAATTAAATTATCAACTTAAAGAATTTTCCAGTTTATTTTAATTTTCATGGATGGTAATCAATCGTGCAATCATAATCCTTGATTGGTTCCATCCATCTCCTATATCTCATGTTTAACTACTTCTGAGTGAATATATACATCAAACTTTTATGATCTATATATACTTCACACATTACGCCATACACATTGTGCCTCCAAAATTATAATGCAAAAACAACAGTTGGTAATTTGAAATAATGTGTTTGGTAATTTAACTCATGAGGCTTCAACTGACGTGAAGCATATGTAATGACCTGATCATTCTACATTAGTACACAACCATCTCCATTCAATGAAGCATCATTATAGAAAAAATACTCACCATTTCTGGTAGTTTATTCTATTAATGGATAATTAACCAATCCTCTTTTCAATTCCTAAAAACAAGCAACACATTGATTTTTTCTTAAAAACACAGCACTTTTTCAAGTTAACATAGTTGGTGGGCTGTATAAACATGAAAACATCTCAACAATCCTGCTAAATAGGCTTAAAAACAAAGAAAAATAAAAATATCAGTTATAATTGTAGGTCATGGCCATTCTTAGACAACATTTTTTAGTAGGATCAATAGTTATACCATTTTTTGGAACAATGTGACCATGGAATGAAATTTTTTGTAACCAAAACCCAAACTTGATAAATTTACCATACAATTTATTTTCATTTAAGGTTTTCAAGAAAACCCTTAAATTATATCCATATTCATCTTAAATTTTTTAATTTACCAAAATGTCATCAATAAACACAACCACAAACTTATCCACAAACTCACAATCACTTCTATTCATAGGAACCATGAATATAGTAGGTGCATTTTTTATCCCATATGTCATAACTAAAAATTCATAATAGACATATCTATTATGAAATGCTATCTTCAGAATGTATTCTTCATTTACTTTTAACTGATGATACCCTGACCTCAAGTCAATCATTGAAAAATACTGATCTCCCAGGAGCTAATAAAACAAAACATCAATAAGAAGTAAAGGATACTTATTCTTAATAGTGATATTATTCAGGGCTCTATAATCAATGAAAAGTCTCATTGAACCATCTTTCATTTTAAAAAAAACTCTAGAGAACCTCATGGTGATGTGCTAGGTCGAATTAATACTCTATCTAACAACTCCAATAATTGTTTCTTTAACTCTAAAAGTTCAATTTTAACTATTCGATAGGCGATTTTGAAATTGTCTTAGAATCAATAACTAAGTCAACAATAAATTCAAGTTACTGATCAGGTATAATACCCAGAAATATGTCAATGAAACGTCTAGATACTCATTTATTACTAGAAAATAATTAATCTCAACAGTTCATTTGATTATAGTAACATGGGAAAGGACAAATTCATTTCAATATTTTACTGGTTTCATAGCTTTAAAATATGTTTTCAAGGATAAGGGTCCATTATTTTACATAAACTAAATTTCCATTAGAAAGGTAACCTCTTTAGCTCTACAGTTAATCTTTGAATGGTAAACAAAAAGATAATCCATTCCTAGAATAACATCAAACTCTACTAGAGGAAAACCAACAAGGTTTGTAGGTAAATTATCTCAACAAATATGGATTGGGTTATTTTTATAATTTCTTTTTGCCATAAGATTTCTCCCATGTGTTTTTTCCATATGTTCTGGATTCATTTCATGAGGTGGAATTCCAAATTTGCCTTAAAATTTCATCGAAATGAATGAATTTGTAGACACTAAATCAAACAACACATTTTCATAATCTAAAAAAACCTAAAAAGTACCTAATACAACTTAATTTTATGGTCCCACATCAACGATAGTAGGAGAAAAATATGTTTCCCACCCTTCTACTTTTGATATGTCTGGCCTCCACCCTAGGTAATCAAATTTGTAAACGCATTGGAATAATGTCCAAAATCATTGCAACCAAAACATCTTACGAATTACATTTCATTTCCTACTAGATCATATTCCTTACATTTACAATCAATATAACTATACTTACCACAATGGAAGAACTTTCTAGAATTTGAGTAATATTCTCTAGGATGATTTTTACTACACTTCTCACAATATAGAAATTTAATTTTTAATATTTAGGATTCTTTTAGGAATTCTTTCCCTTTTTCTACAAACTGGACCACTTCTTTTTTTACTCTCTTCAAACACTTGAGTATTAGAAAACTACATTTCTACCTTAATGGAATATTGACGAGTTTCCCAAAGCTTTTTAATTCACTCTAGGATGATTCTCTTAGATATCATGGCTTCAGTTCTGAGTAAAATTGATTTATCATGATATCATTATATCAGATGAAATATAGAGCATACCTAATCATTCGAGGGAATTTTTCTTCGTAAACAGCCACTGTTTCATTCTACTTCCTCAATTCCATGAATTTTTTTTTCATCCTAAGTCGAAACACCATAGGAAAATATTTCCAAATAAACATACATATTAATTCTTCCGAATTAAGAGCACAAAATCCTCACTATACTAGATATTTCTAACTATTGACCACCACGGATCAGATTCCCCGTAAAAATGATAAACAACAAGACTATCCTTTTGATTGTTTTCACAACCCATGACATCAAAAATTATATACAGTGCTTTGATCCACACATCGGCTTGAACTGGTTCATATGATCCTCTAAATGGCGGGGTATGTTGCCTCATGAAATGCTCCACTATAGACATGTTCTTCTAGGTTGATTTGACTGCTCTTAGGCATTTATACCACCACCATTTAGAGCATGAGTCAATTTCACCATTACTGCAACAAACTGTTCAATTCTGATTCCAACCATCTTGGGATGCTGATTTGGAAGGTTATTATCCTCTTTATGCCTTCCCAACACTACTTCCATATTTCCACTGCAAAAAAATTTCGTAACAAACATATCGTAGAAGAAGAAACATGTTAATCTTTAAATACAATATCATTAAATATTACAATAATGTAAATATCATTTATGGATATTCTATTAAAAAAATTGTAACTCCTAAAGTTATCTAAACTAACCTCTGATACCAACTATAAGGACCCTTTCATAAGTATTTCATAATCTTGAATTATGTTAATAATTAATGTTTTTTATCTTTTCATGCTTAGAGTATTAGAGAATCAGGTCATAACATATACATAACAAGTTGAATATTACATGTATACACATCTACAATGGTTCCCTTTTTTCATTAAATAAAAACTCTTAAAAGAAAATAAACTTATTTAGTTCCATGTTTTAATCAACATGACTTTTCGATGATCCTATCCTTGACATAATTCCACATTATGTCCCGTGATAAAAATTTAAAAAACATGGGATGGTTATAAAAATCTCAATAAGGGATAAAAAAGAAGGAAAACTATTATATTATCAAAACAACATGTAAACAATTAATACATTATTATAAGTAATATTTTCACCTTTATGAAGTTGTAAATAATATTCACTGAATATAAAATCATTTCCAACCCTTTTGTAACCAAATAATTACCCTAAAACCCATATAAAGCTCTCATTACATATAAAAGGTAAACATTGGACATAATCATACCTAAATGAAATTACTATATGATAGACTTCCACAAATCATTATTAAAGATTGAATATCTATATGGTCAAATTCCTTACCCAATTAAATCAAGGTTATAACATAACCACATGTCCTTGGTTTATTAGTGAACCACCCTTCATTTGGTTTATCATGTAACCATCCATCAAATGTTCAAGTACAATTATATAATCATCACATATAAAATATTGAAAATACAGACATTTCAATAATAAAAATTTCATTTGTAATAACAAGAAATAATTTCAAGATATTGAAATTTAAAATCGCCTTTCAACATCATTTTCAATAAAAATATATATATATAAAGGATATATTGTATTAATTTCTATTTAAAAACACCTTGTCTTGTTAATGAATCCAAATATCAAATAATTCTCATAGGGGTGGAAAGGTCGTTGTCACCAAGTATGTTAAAAATATACATTATTTTGTCATTTAGTAAAGCTCTATGCAGAAAAAGAATTTCTTGGAATGAAATTAAATGTAAAAGGTGTTTATAAACCATATAAATGCAAGCTGTGTATAAATCAAAATATGCCTCAAAGAAAAGAGATTGTGACAAAGTCCCTTACCTTATGTCCAGCTTAACACATTCATTCATTAATTTCCTGAATAATAAACAAAAGTTAATTTCTACTTGCTTCTGAAACTTCATTATGTTTTCTATTCATTTTATATCACATGAAACCTTTCTATAACAATTTGATAATTATTTTATTTCAAATCAGACATTTTTCCAATGTTTGGAACTTGAGTCAAAAATGAAATTGATATAATTATAAATTTTCCATGTGGATAAAATTGCATTATCTCAAGAATGATATTCATTATTTATATATCATATATATCATATATATCCAGTATATATGTATTTATAATGTTCTATATCATTTGGATATAATAAATGAAATGCATCGTTCATGTAGACGGTAAGTCGTACGTTTTCATGAACACTACTTTGATTTTTTTTCATATTTAAAGAAATGAAATCTAAATAAAATAAAGGTATACTATTATTACAGTATAATATATATGTTATATATTTTACATAATTTCATTAATTCCATCCTTTATACATTCAATGGGAATCATGAATGAGTCTATCACTTTTAGGGGACAGTAGTATACAATTCCACAAATGAAATTCTTGTATTAACACATTATGGAAACCATAAAAGAATACTATAAATGAAAAAATTAATTTCATAGAGAGAATATAAATATAATATATATCAATTATAAATATAGCTTCATCATAATGGCCACCCTGAGAGGTAGTAGTAGATAATTGAACAATCATCATTTTGTGAGGTAGCAGTTCGTCGTACATAGAAAGAGTATATTCATATCCATTAGATGGAGGTGTGAGAAAGTGTATTTCAATTACTTCCCATAAAAACATCCAATTATATTTAATATTTCTTTTTGTTATAAAAACACTGTATAAGAAGAACATATGGAGTGGTGAAGGAAAAATAATGGAATGAAACATGAGAGAAGACGATACCTCAAATCAGGTAACTTCTTTTGATTTGAGGAAATGGGATCTCCAGAATTCCCTTCGACCTAAGAGAAGGATTATAAATGGAATATAAAGATTTGGGAGCATATTTGGGAAGATGATGGATGAGCCAAGGGGTTTGAGAGCTGTGAGTATTTGGTTATAAGTTGTGTCCTTTTATAAGAGGGAGAATGGGAACTTAAGGAATATCTTGAATTATTATTTTATTATTAATTTTATATAGAGTATAAATGGATCCACATTCAACAAGTTCGAATATAAAATGAATATACGTATAAATAAAATCATCAAATTGGAATTAGATAGGTTTTGGATATTTTTTTAATACCTATCTTTTCTATTTAACCATTTTCTACTCTTACTGTTTTATCAAGCATTGAACGGTTTGAGAATAAAAAAAGTTACCAAACTCTGAAAAATATCCAATTAAATAGTAAATAATAATATTATAGATTTATGATAATTATTTGGAAAAATATTAGATTATTTGGAATTTTATAATATTTTATAAAATATTTTATATTTTAAAATTTTAATTATGTCAATTTTGTGCTATTCATATCATGACTTTTCAAAAAATACATTAAAACCTGATTGATTCGAAAAAAAATCTTTTATAAAAATATATAAAGTATCTAAAATCCAAAAAATTTGTGGATGAAATCAAAATAACCAAATTACATTTATTTTTACATTTATAATATCATTTATTTGAATTCTTTACTAATGTTGTAATCACTACATCATTATTGTGTCAAAATCGAAATTGTTTATTTAATCTCTAAAAATTATAAATAAAATACGAGGATTTATGAAATATTTTTATATATTTAATTAATATTTATTGTAAAAATGAAACCTTATATAACCCATTGTAAAAATAATTTTACAAAAAGATACATGTTTACATTTTATTTTCCTTAACTTTGAAGTAAAATTAATTTAATGTCATTTTCACACACAAGTGGCTCTACGAGGTCCTAAAATCGACCCAAGGATAACCATATTTGGATATACCACATCCAATAGAATTAGAACATTTTTTAATAAAATTTAATATAATTATAATATTATGTTTTACCCTTATTTACCAGATTTACCCTTTAACCATTGTAAATAAAATATTTACAGTATTTACTATTCATAATGTTTGAAAATAAATGATACATTTTTACACAATTTGGAACTATTGATTCCAAATATGGAATACATTTTTCCAAATTCAAAACATACAAGTTGTATAAATAAATATAAAAATAATTTTTGTTATCAAAACCAAAAATTCGTGTTTTTAAGAAATAAAATACCAAAAAGTTGACATGTGTTTATGTCCAATTTCGAAGTGAAATTAATTCAAAAGACCAATGTTTCATTAAAAAAACCTAATCCAGTATAAATTTTAAACCAATTAAAAGGACTATATAACTATATACATATATTATATGTAATGAAAGATTTGACTTTAAATGCTTTTTTTACAATTAATTAAAAAATGAACTTTATTGTAGAATAAAAAATATTTAGCCAAAGTATATTTTGGAATCCTGCTTCATAGTAAGAAGTTTATTTTTTGAAATGGAATATATAAAAGTGAAAATAATATATTCAAAAATTGATCTCCATCAAAAGGCGGTAACACTACCCTTTAAATAATATTAGAGTATTTAATACTGAATATCGGATTAATTCTTATTTGAAACCCCTAAGATATATTGTAGAACATTAATGAAATTAAACAAACATGTTTAACAATATTTTAGTTAGTTTATTTTGTTGCTTAAAATAAAATTACTAGGTGTTAACTTCCATTTAAAATAATTATATAATATTATATATAATTTTCAGTATGACTCAGCCTAGCGTGCAACATGAGATTTTAGTGAAACTCATTGTTGTGTGCCAGGTAATCCATCTTATATAGAATACCCTTTAATATAAATTTAATATTTTATTCAAAAATGATAATAAATATGATAATTTCATATTCTTTATTTACCTGGGATGTTACAGATTATATAGAGAAGAACGTGGGCATATAAACCTTTTTCCTATATTATCTTATAATTTATCCTTTAACTCTTCAGGTTTAATGGTGTATATTATCAATGGGTTTTCATATATTTGAAAATTTATGGGTAAGGGGTCAATTAATAAATCAACCCCCCAGAAAGGAGAAAGATAAGAAAATTCATTTGTGAGAAGATCATTATATTCTTTTACAATAGGGACATCCTCTTAGATTATCTTGTACATAGTATCAATAAATTGATAAATATATTATATCTTATAAGTTAATAATAATTGTGACTTTGATAATGATTCAAAAGGAGATACAACCTCTTCCTTACACAGTTATAGAATTGTATGGTGATTTGTGATATGGAGGGGGAATCTAATCTATTGCTAACAAACACTGGCTCTTTATAATGAATGGAATCCATACATAGAATAAATATTAATTATTATAACGATAGTGTCTAAAGGTTTTTAATGAAGTTCAAAAGAAAAATATAAAAAATAGAGAAGTTATAAAATTTGGATTAAATAATTTCACCATTTTTAGTTTTAAAACATATAATGGCATCCATGTTTTGAGGTGGTGTTTGAAATGTTTTACTAATCATAGATGATCTGAGTGAATGTCTAGAATAATAATAATTTAGTTAATTCACTATTCATTAATTAATATGAATCATATATGTAACTAATTTTTTTTCACCATCCACTTTAGTAGTTCTAATGGAATAAACACTCAATTTCACTCTATGCCTTGGAGGTTGATTTCATCAGTTACATTTTAAAAAACATGGCTTACTATATTGGTTCACATAGTTTTCAATATCTATGACGTTGAAATTATGTATAATTTTATATGAAATTACCAGAGTATTCATTTATTCTATCACATTTTTTTTGTTTTTCATATCATCAATCAATAGCTTGGTTCCCCTTCTTATGAAACCTAATATTTTTCCTATTACTCATTATAAAATTTCTAATATTATGAATCCCATAATTTTTACAAGTCATATGTTAGAATTTTTTTACAATGTGATATTTCTACCTCACTCTACTTGAGTTAAACTCTCTTATCTAATTATATCTCATGTCCCTTGAGACTGTTGAAATTTACCAATATCCATTAAAAAATTGAGGGAACGTCAAATAATTTCTTAATAGTTATCAATTTCATGAGTCATTAATCATTTTAATTGATTTAGATTTATATATATTAATAAGTTTTAAATGTTACAATATAGGTCAATGATAACGTTATAGGCATATAATGAATATATTTGCAAGATTTACTCATATTACATGATGGATTAATCACCCTTTTCCTAAGGTAATGAATTATTCCCTCTATTTTATTTAAGAGATTTTGAATAGAATAATTTCTAAAGAACATATTAATGAATTCTATAAAACCCATATATTTTATTTCTTCCTAGTGTATCAGTTTTTTGTTTAAAATCCCTCATTCGTCAGCTTCTCCCACTATGGGATAAATACCTATCAAGAAGTTATCTTAATCATATCCTTTAATGAAGATAAGTATCATTTCAATTGAGTTTATCCAATATCCCTCCAATTAGTGATAATAAAATCTAGTAAATTACTATATCCTTTATCACATAATGGACTCAATTATGAAATCAAATTTATTAGTGGGATTTGAGAGTTCCTCCTAGATAAGGTTTTGTATCAAAACATTTGTTAATTGAGTTAGTATTATCTATAATTTCTCATCATGTACTTCAATTAGATTGGGAGTATAATTTTAGAAATCATATCATTTCCCATCACATTTTTTTAATCGGTTCATCCTTTTTCCAAATATTCAATAATATGAAAGAATATTATGGATGATAATTTTCAAACTATTATTCATATAGATGGTAAAATATGAACACTGAATAGATAACCAAAAAATCAAAATTTTCCCTTAGCCTAATAATTTCAATGTTTCAATCTATGTTATCCACATTCTATTTCCTAAAAATATATTTCATATGAATTTAAATTCATTTTTTATGGATTGTAAAAATACAAAGATTAACGATAGAATATCCCCTATTAATTTTTATCCAGGTTTGTAGTCTTAATAAACATTTTTTTGTAAACTATATACTAGTCTAGTGGATATCCAATGATACATTTTGGATTTATTTCCCCAATGATCATTTATTCCATAATGAAATACACATTATCATATCCAATCATGTATGTATATTCTAAAATAATCAATTAATCAATACATCACCAAAATATATTAATGTTTTCCTATGTCTAATCAGATCCTTCTAGTTTTCAGTAAGGTTTTATAATCATAGTAACTAAAAATAACTATAATTTCCACTAATACCAATTATGTCAACCCGTATCTATTATACCCTTCATTTAATAATTTTTTATATAAGGATAAAATAATTGATCCTGAAAGATCAATTGGGCTAGTATCATCGAGAAATTAGGTACCTAGTAAAATAATGTGATATAGAGATACAATGACATAATTTGAAACTCCATAATGCTCGCTAAAATTACATTTCACTTTTAAATATTCATGGGATAACCTCTGGATGTGCATAAGAAGGTGATGGATTACAAAGCATAGTAATGGAATAATTATTGAATTGAATAAATTAAACTAGTAAATGTTGCTGAAGATGTATAACATGGTGACATAAAATGGTTAGAATAATAATTTACACAATATAACGCCATAATATGAAAATATAAATTCATTAGAGGAATGTGTAAACAACATGAAATTGGTATCATGATCATAAGTCAAGGTTGACCGTTGTGGAATCATAACATTGTGCATTAAGGATAACTGAAAGATAACCATACATGGTATCTAATGTGATATAAACATTACCCAATGCATCATATGTTTTATAAATCATATCCCACCATTCATATAATGGACATGAAATTAAGTGCCATATTGATCATATAAAATAATATTGTATGTCATCACATTTAATGCAAGGATTAAGTAGGATGGGTTACATTCAAGGATGATAAAAATAAATGAATTATTGGTAGAAATACTAGAATACCATTGACAAATGATGGTGTGGATATTTACAACACAAATTTTTGGCATGGAAATCATAGAATAATTTTGGTAGCATAACGGGTGTACGCAATGGTTATTGAAGGGATTAATGAGCATGGATGTTCGTCCCTAATGACTTTGGATTAATATGGATATCATTTGTATGTGAAAAAAAGTAAATTCTATGATGATAAATTTTAAACTAAATGAATTAATTCATTGAATGTAATTGAATAAACAAAGAAGTGGTACAGAATCCCAATCATGAGTGGTTTCTTTTCAAAGTACGAGATATCTTCATAAGTGATTTCGAACAGCATGGGAGGGTTTTATGAAGATAAAGAGAGAGAAACATCATACTCAATTCGTTTTTATTTATTATTAATTGGGGTATGGATGGTTATTTATAGAACATGTGATTTCATTTTCAATTTCTAAACTCATTTTTGGACACTATATAATAAAATAATCCAAACCACAACCATTCTTCATAGTAACTGACCATGATTTATAAATAAGATGAATGGATGATAATATTTTATTAGGATAATAATCGAAAAAATAAATTAATAACATTAATTATGGGTTAGTGAGTCATGTTATCATATATTTGTTTTTAAAACCGTAAAATATAATATAAAGTTTGATTGATTCATTATAGGTTGGTAATGTTAATTAAATAATAGAAAAAACAAATTATTTTAAATGGAAAACATATTTTTTGAAATTAATTATTTTTATGGTATTTATTATATTTGTATTTATTATTAATATTATAATACATATCCTATATCTATACAATGTTTAATTATTATCTAGAAATTTAATTCTCTCATAAAATTTATAAAAAATCACCATTAGCTAATTCCATTTTGATTATTTCAAAAAAAATATCAAAACAATTATCTAGATATATGACATTTTTACTTTTAAATAAATATTTTCATTTATTGAAAAATTATAATTTTTACGAAAATAGAATCATTCCCCCCATTATAAAAAATTGATTAGACTTCAGTAAAATATAATATAACTAATATTAATTATAAATTATTTAATAATAATATGTCATCAAATTAACTATTATTTCATTTTATAATAATTTATCAAATTTTTTGTTTTAATTGAATCTAAATATTTCAAATAAATAAAATTTTCATTTCATAATATCAAAATCTATTTATTTTAAAACACATTTTATACTCATGTATATATTTTCAATAATAAATAAAATGGAAGAATATATTTTTTATTCTATTATATGAAAATATAAAAAATCACACTATCTGAGTCTAGATACATAACCCCTTATTACTCCATTGTACACCCTATGTATTATTTGTTTGATGGTAGTGATTTCATCGGTTGGTTAACTGAACTTGGTTTGGATGGTTATCACTATAAGCTTGAACATACAAAATAAATAGTTCGGACCTTGTATCAGTTTTTAATATTGTCTTTGTCTTTGTCAAGGGAAAAGAATATTGATTCTATATCAATAAGAATATCTAATAAATGATCATTATAGTGTAAAATCCCAATGGTCATGTTAATTATTTGTTCCATATATATCAATATTATTTTATCATAACACTTAATATAAAAATTTTATTTTTAACTAAAGAAATTCTATATTAATAATAATTATAGTTTTTAGTATACTTTTATATTTTATATACAATTTTTGGAAATATATTAAAGTGGGCCTAAAAAACTAATGAAATATATTAAATGTGTTTCCTATTAGTATATTAAATAATAATGTTTTCTATTCCTAATGGCATTTCATTTATAGAGGTATTGGTCATTACAGTAGTTTTTTCCTCATACTCATTTTAAATATTTTAGAAACCTAATAAATACACTCACCAAAATGTCCACTATGTCCATTTCACTCACTATTGTGCTACAATGAACCCAACTGCCAAGAAAAAACAACCCTTAAATGAAAACCATAGTGTAAACTGAATAACGTTTTATGAAGACCCTCTCAAGTGTCATGAAATCTTCTAAATATCCTAACACATGTAGGGTAACCTTTATGTAAAGAAATGATGACCATTAAAAAGATGATAAAAACAATAATACTTGGTATATCTTATGGGTTCCATTAATTACATTAGGATTAAATCACTAAATATACTATTATTTATTACCCAATTTCCTTTTCAAGAGTTGATAGCATGAGGAAGAGGTTATGAATATGATAATTTACTTGTTAATTACTACAACTAATAGTGATTGTAGAAATAAATCCTTAACTACTGATCATTACTATTTTGGAGAGAGGGAAAATATAATAAGGTTTATGTAACCAAATATCTTAGTTTGTAAGGTAATTATAAGTTTAATAATAAAGAAAAAAAATTTATATGAATTATAATTGAATATATATGAACCCCTAAATTTTTATAGACACACATTTTCTTAAAACTAACATATTAATTTGGTGAAGTTTTTAGAATTATTTAATTATCGGTAACCGATATCCATTTTTTAATATATAATATAATTAATCAAATGATCAGGATCAAAACTCATCATATAATATTTAATTAAAGAGAACATGATCAATCACTTATAAAAACTATGATCATATGACATAGAATTGTAAGAAAAGTGATATTATAAATAAGATGAATGCTAAATCCCTAAAAAGTGTTATTTTGTAAAATATAATACCTATTATTCCAATTCCCCTTAATTAAAATCAATATTTTATTAATTATATAACCCACACTTTACATTAATGTGATGGAGAGAGAATAATGAAAATGGTAAAATATTTTACAAATTGAGGAGATATCATATGGGAAGGCTCTATAGTAGGGAAGCAACACACCCTAGGCTTCAGTCACATTCCCCTCTTTTGTAAAAATCTAATCATTTTATTTATAGGCATAGATCTATTATTGGGTCATCATCACTTGTCAAAAAAATATCCAATTTGATTATTCCAAGTCAAACATAGAGGTACCATGTGAAGTAAACAAGAGATCCATTAAATATTCTAGAAATTCTAGATAATAAAATTTATTTTGACTAGTGTCACGATGTTATACGGGGTGTAATTCCACGACAAGAGGTTTCTTGATTTGAATATTTAATATTTCCCATTAATACTCTCATTCCTCCTTTTCGTATCATGACCTAGGATGTGAATCATTCTTATCAAGAATATATGTATCGTTTTGTGAAATCATTCTTCCATATTCAATCACTTTTGCAGGAATTATTTTTTCATGTTTCACACTATTAAGTATTTATATCATACCTAATTCATCTCATGATTTAGTCTAGGTAAAAGTTATTCTTTATTTTTATCATGGATTATACATTGTTTTTTAAATATTTTTTCAGGATTCAGAGTATAAAAAATTTTCATTTGCAAAAAACAAACAAGAATATAGTTTAGGTTTATGTGTGGTAATAACTATAATGTAACAATTTTCTATATAACTATAAGGATCCAGTGGTGCTTTGATGTTTTAGAGTGGTTATTAAAACATTTATTCTTTCCAATATAAGAATGTGGGTGAATGGGTGGCTGTATAGAGGTTTCATAGAACATAATCACTATTTTTAAAAAATTTGAAACTCAACCACTGAATTCATGCCCTTATAATATTCATGTGATATAGGACTTTCATGGTGGGTTCATGGTTTTCTAAAACATGAAACTTCACCATGATACATGATCCTAACTTCTAAAAAGTTTTAATCTCTGTATTTAACCATGATAGTTTTTATATATACTCACATTATAATCCTTAATAGAATCAATCTAAACATACACGATTGTTCTCTTGGATTCTCACCATGTATCCTTTATGGTCTTCCTTTGATATTGATGGATCTATTAAATTTAGGTTTCAAATTTTTAATGATTTTATCTCCCCTTATTAGATCCTTACATGAACCCATATCCTCTTATCAGATTGGATGCTATCTGGAATCTGGATTCAAGATATAAGGGTCCTACTGGATATTTGAATTATATATATATATATATATATATATTTTCATGTGGACCCTATAAAATCAATTCCAATCACATCTATTAATGGAAACTAGTTTCCATCCATTTTGGATATTTTGTCTCATTAAAAAGTATATAATACATGAAATACTTGATGTTCATTAAATAAATTGTGTGGTTAAATAAAATTATTTACTTGAAAACAATGTGGATTTATTTAATGAGATATGTGTTTTTATATGTTTTTAGGAATCATCTGTTTACAATATGAGTTTCATGAAATTTATAAAAGGTTATTTTCAATCCAAAATCGGTATTTAATCATGAGAGTAGTGATTCTTCCCTGTAAAAATGTTTTTTAAAAATTTAATGTTGGGTTTCAATTGGATTTTCCCAAATATATAACATTGGGAACATTTAGTGCATTGAAAATGAGGATTTAAAACATGAGTGTGTGTCACACCACTATTCGTTCATAAGTTTATATCAATAGAATGTTTAAGGATTTTACATTTATAGAATTCATGTTATTATTATCCTATATATAAGTGTTCATTCATGTGTATGATTACATTTTCCCATATGGTAGATCTTGATTTGTTCTTAGTTTAATACATGACAGTAAGTTTATGATAGGATCCTAAATTGTTTATCTTATGGTGCGTCACTAAATCTATTTTCATATACATTGATGATTTATTTCATTTAACTTTCATATACAAAGTTTTTATGGAGATGAAATGATTTTATTAAAATCATCTGATGATTTAAAAAATGAATCTCATTTGAAATGAAATTATTAACTTTATTACATTTAAATTTTAAACTAACATTTTATCTGTTTTACAATTTGTATGGATACTTTTCTTAAATCCAAATAGGCTTTAAAATCAGATGCATATTTTCATTTTTGGGATTTATGGATGGGGTCTTTTAGGACACATATAGAGGGAAGTTCATCCTTTAGTTCTCTATCTTTTTTTTTGGATTTCATTACCTACTTATTATGATGGATTGGTGGTGACAGATGATCACATGTAGACATGGATTTACTTTTGTAATTTTTTACATCTTGGATGATTCCTTTGGAATTTTTTTCTATGTCACCTGGATGAATACATTTATTCCATATTTTACATTATTTTTTAAATCTATTTTGGTTATTCATGTGACTTTTTCAAGGTTGTTTGTTGTTCTTCATATTGTGGTGGGCTAACTTCGGGGACATGTCAGTCTATCCCAAGCTATTTCATTACAAAATACAATTACATCCATTACACAGTAGTTAGTGTTATAAAACAAATTAATTATGTTTAATGGTATTTTGTATGATATATTTTGAACTATTAAAATTTAGGTTTTTATTGGGGATGGGTGTCGAGCTAGCTAACATCCACGACTGAACATTAGTTATGATGGGTCCTCTTGGATTAATTCCATATTTGAAACAATATGATTGAGGTTATTTGGAATAACACGACATAAGTATTATTTATAAAAACATATTGTATTCTAATCTTTTGTATTTCATTCATAAAATGAATTATTATTTTAAATTATTATAATTTCAATGAATTAATATCATTTTTAATGTTTTTATTTTAGTATAAAATTAATTTTAACTAATTGGTTATTGTATTTTCATTATTTGATAATTACTCGAAGAATTGATATTTTTTTCTAGGAATTGAATCTATTATAAGAATTTCCAAGTTATACAATATACATGACCCTTATTTATTTTAAGTAGTTATCGATAGAGATTCATTTATGAGTTAGGAGGGTTATGGAAACAAGGGAAAACTAGAGAGTTATGAATAAAAATTTATTAATAAAAACACTTTCACCATATATAGATACAAAAAAATAAATGAATATGAAGAGTTCCTTTCGTTGATTGAATGTATATTTAATATTCTGAAAACTATAGAAGACACTGGGTTTGGTTTCTTCACATACATTCTTGAATGAATTGGAAGGAAATTTTGGGACTCGATCATTCATGTAATGTTATATGAGGATCGTACATAGGGTTATTTCATGAATATAATCAACAAAAAGTTCTATGTTGTATCATTTCATGTGGAAAATAATCAAAACATTATGTCCTTAGTGAAATTATAGAGTTTTGTTTTGGAATATTCCAATTATTTCATTGATTTGGTTTACCTAGCATCCAATCTTGTTACTAATGATTACAGAAAACATTGGAGGCTCGATATGGGTCTAAGGGACGACATGTGTTTAAAAAAGATTAAATTATGTGTCCCAAAATTTATATAGGTAGTCGATAAAGTGAAAATTGAAAAGTAAAAAATATATAGGAAATCCAGATTATGTGGTGGATTGGTTTCTATATGTAAAAAATATGTTGTCTCTTTTTTACATAAAATGAATCATAAGGGTTTTTAGTTTATAATATGAAAAGTTTGAGAGGCATTATTTAACTTCCTAGCTAAATAAAAAATCAAATTTTCATATCTGTTAATATTTTTGAATAAAATATTAATTTTTCTTTAAAGGGGATGTTATGTATAATATCATACTCAACACATGACAACGGATTTCCCCAAAATCATACATTTCACTGAACATTGAGTTTTACTGAAAAATAATATAATAATACTATTATTTTAAATGGTAGATAATGCATAGATGTTGTGTTGGAAGTAATTAATATATCTAACTAAATTATTTTTACTCATTTTTTCAAAATTTATTTTCATTTATTCAAAAAAAATTAGAGGCTTAAAATAAGAATGAATCATATTTTAAGCATTAAAAACTCTAATATTTTAAAAAGGACTTTTTACAAACAACAGATGCTGAAAAATTTTTAAATCTATTTTTGTCACTTTTTATGTTCCATTTGACAAAATAATCTTCTTATTTCAAAGAGGGACATTAAAATTTACTTTGGGTAAAATTTAGGCATTTTTCTGATAAATTTCATTTTTAATTAATAGTGACAAATACTGCATTTTATGTCAAAACTGTCTTTCAATCTAATTTACATATATAGTTATATATTCTTTTTAATTGGTTTAAAGTGTAATTTTATTATTTTTTTACTATTTAATACAATTTTGTTAATTGGAAGTAATTTCACCTATTAATTGAACATAAACAAAAGTCAATATTTTGATAGTTATTATTTCATAAAAACACACATTTTAGTTTAGACAACAAGAATTAATATTTAAATAATTTCTCAAACATCTATATTTTGAATTTGGAAAATGGATTCAATATTTGGAATTAGGAGATCTAAATTTTTTAATTAGGAAAATTTATTTTTTAACATTATGAATAGAAACATTATTAAATATTTTATTTACCAGAGTTAAAAGTTAAATCTGGTAAATAAAGGAAGACATATGATATTATAATAATATTAAATTACCCTAACATGTTTTCAAACCCAATTTCTGGATACATATCCGACCATGGGCATCCTTGGGTCTATTCTGGGACCCCATAGAGCCACTTTTAAGTGGAAATGAAATTTTATAAAAATTAATTTAAAGTTATAGAAATTGTACCATAAACATATTTCTTTTAGTAAAAAAAATTATATAGGGTTATATAGGATAGAATTCTGAATATAAATAATCATTTGAAAAATAAAATTATTTTTGACATCATATAATTTTTTTATAACTTGTTTATGTTAAATATATAATTAAAGTTATGAAAAAATAATGATGCAAAGATTGCTTCATTTATAAAGGAATCAAATAAATGAAATTATAAATGATAAAATAAAATTTATTTTTTTATTCTTATGCCATCCACAAATTTATGGAATGTAGTTACATGTTATATTTATATTAATTAATTGTTTCAAATACATCATGTTGTTATAAATATTTATAATGTCATGATTTGAATAGTGTCAATATTGAAAAAACTCATATTTTAAAATATAATTTTTTTTATAAATTATTATAAATTTATAAAATTTCTAATATTCTGAGAAATAGTTATCATAAGTTTAAAATTTGATTATTAACTCTTTAATTTTATATTTTAAATTTTTGGGTAACTATTTTTTCTCAAAGTGTAAAATGCCTCATAAAATAGTTTGAGAAAAAATTGTTAAATAAAAACGATAAGGATTAGAAAATATCAAAATATAGTCCAAATCTTATTGGGTGATTTTTTATTCTTGTATTCATCTAATATTTTAATTGAACAACTTTTTGTCCTTTTGAAACAAAAAATCACCTTCTAATAAAATAATACTTTAAAGTATTCATATAGAGCCCCTCCTCCCTCTTATAAATGGAAACAACCTCTAACCCATTACACACACCTCTCAAGCCCCTTTACTCATCCAAACACTACTACAAGAAGCTCCAAAAATCCACATATTCCACTTATAAGCCTTTCCCTTGGCATGCAACTATTCAAGAAAGCCTTCTGTTTGAAATCAAAGAGAGTTACACAATTTAGGAGGTAGCGTCTTCTCTAAAATTATTTTCCATTATTCTACTTCTTCACTATTTATTCTATTATTTTGAATTTATTACATAAAAAAATAAATTTTATAAATATAAAAAATTTTCTTTATGATATGTATTGGATCTATACTTATACACACCTCCATCTAATTGTTATAGAACATATTGTTTCTATGGATGGTGAACTACTCCCTCATGAAGCGATGATGGTTCAATATTCTCCTACCACCTATAATGGAGGACATTACGATTAAAATATAATTAACTATGATATATATTATATTTATTTTGTCTCAATTATTTTTTTCAAATATATCTTACCATTATGATTTCAATAACGCGTAAATACGATAATTTCATTTATGGAAGTGCAGACTACTGCCTGAACAAAGTAATATGGCTCATTCATGCTATACATGGAATGTATAAAGAATAGAATTAATGAACTTATTTAACATATATAAAAGATTATATTATAATAAATCTTTAATATACAACCTTTAAATATTAAATAGAAATTAAAGTAGTGTTTATGCGTATGTTCGACTTACAGTCTCCATGGATGGAGCTTTTCATTACATATATCTAAATGTTATAAAATATTAAAAATACATATATACTAGATATATATGATATTTAAATCATTAAAGCAATTATTTAGATAATGTAATTTTGACCTCATGTACACTTTTTAATTATAAAAAGTTCATATTTGACTCATGTCCAAATATCGGCAAAATGACCGAAATTAACTTAAATAGTTATGTAATGTTTATAACGTAGTATTAAGTGATATAAAAGAAAAATTAAACTTGAAAAATGATATGAAGAAAGTATAGATTTACATAAGCCTAGTATTTTATAAGAACAAGGAATATACGTGATGAGTTAGACTCAGTGTAAGGGAGCCTTTCACCATCCTCTTTTAGTCAAAGACTTCTTTTTGGCCTTTTAATTTCCATTATATTTTTTTGATATGTTCTTCTATATGTTTATTACTATAAATTTAATTTCTATGTGATTAGATTCCCTTTTCTCTCTCATCAACTCTTTTTCTAAATATTTATGTGATGTTTCTAGGGTGCCAAATTTTCATAAGGGACATCGTCTCAATCTCTTTTAATTGAGGCATATTTCTGGATATTCATGAAATTATTTTATATGGTGTATAATTTTACTATTTTTTTTAATTTCATTCAATTTTTTATAAAGGGAGTCTTTTATGAAAAATTGTTTTTACTAAATGACAAAATGAATGTTTATTTTTAATGTACACGGTGATAATGACCTTTCTGCCGCCACAAGATTTATTAGATATTTGGCTTCCTTAACAAGTCAAAATTATTTAAAGGAATATAAATTCTATATACCATTTTCATATATTTTGGTATAGAAAATGGTTTTGATAATGGATTTCTTATGTCAATATTTTTAACTAATATGTTGTGATTGCAATGTGAAAATATTATCTTTCCTTTATTCTTTATTTTTGTGTTATGATTATGTTATGGTTCTTGTGAATTGTTTATGTTCACAGGTAGTTTTATGATAAACCTAGTGTGTGTGAGCCTGAGATATCTCTCAAATTCATTGGGTAACATGACAAAGGTAATCATTAAATTATAACCTATGAGATTCGGTGAATATACTATGATGGGTGTTCCAAACATAACTCTTTATATAATAGTTAATGATACAATGTTAGTATGTTTTAGAGGACACAAGTTTCATTTATGATTTGTGATTACTTTGTTTTGTTCCTAAATTATTATGATTTCATGAGTAATGTTAAAGAGTATAAGTTTTATGATTGATAAGTATGACCTCATTGATTTGTATGTATTGATGGGATAATTTTTCCTTAAATTATTTTATAACCCTTATTGGTAATTTTTTCCCATCCAAATATTTTGAAATTTTTTTCATAGTTTTTAAGCAAGGGTAAGATATGTCAATTATTCAGGAAGTTTTAAACCAATAAAATAAATATAGTTTTCTTTGAATAGTTTTTATTTTATAAAACCCTGTATACTAATTAGAAGTGTCTACTTTGTAATTTTATATTTGTAATGTAATATTTGTGGCAAAATTATCTAAAACACTAAAACTAAAAACATCCTCAATGATAATTTGTGATTAATATAATGATTTTATATTGTTTAATACTAGGGCCAAATATTTAGTATCAGGGGTCAGTTTAGATAACATTATATTTTAGTGATTAAGTTAAGTATATGTGACATAACCATAATTGTTAGGAAAATATAAAGGGTCATAGACATTTAAGATAAATTGAATGATTATAAGAAAATATGAATAATTATATCATTGTATTTACCCTCCTCATAAGATATTTTATATTTTGATTTTATTGATATAATCACATTGAAAGTTTGGTTTTGGTAAATGGCCGGATCTAGTGGGAACCAATGTGATAATGGATGTGAAGGAAACTGTTGTGTGTTTCTGAAGAATCAACTAAGTGAAATGGTAACATAAATAATACCTATTTTTATTATTCTCAACCAACTATCTTGAGTCATGATTGAACACCAGAACCTTGGTGATTTTTGTAAGGAATTGTATATACGAGAAAAAAATTCCTATATAAGTTTAAGTAATAATCATAATGATAAGTATATTAAAAATATTATATGTCATGGATTTATAAAGAAACACCAAGAAAAATTCTTCAAAGAGATGAGAAAATATTATAGATTTGGAAATGATGTCAATAATGAAATAAACTACCATGGAAAAAGGGGGCCTCTAGTTTTCTCCAGGAAAGGGAAAATTTTTCTTTCTGGTGAATCAATTTAATCTTTTAAATGTGGTGTGCATGGTCATTACAAAAATAGATTTCCTACGATGAAGGTTCTCGAATGAGATCATCAAGATCATATAAATATAGGTTTACCAATTCCTAATTCCATTCCAATTGAAGATAAGGAAGCTGAAAATTATCGATGAAAGTTATGGATTATTTCATATCTGATGTTTAGAAATTATTAAATCTTATGATACAATTCAGGATTTTTTTAATGGAAATAAGTATTATCGAATAATGATGAAAATAATGGTTAATGGATCATGAAAATTTTTGAGTGAGTAATAAGTATATATATATATATAAATAATTCAATAGTTATGGTGGATTTTAGGATGATAAAATGATTAATAGTTTTAATGCTCATTGGAGGATGGATTTACTTTGGAAGACCTTTTCTAGTATTTGTAACCCTGATGTTTGATATGTGAAAATGTTCATCAAGGACGAATTATATTCTCATTTTTTTATATTGTTATATGGAACTATTTGGGTTTATATGGTCCACGAATTTGAGGTAATTAAAGGTTATTACTTTTTGGGGTGAAAATGTGAAAAATGAGATAACATATGTGGTTAAAAATATGTTGTTGTTATTTTGATGAATTTAACTCATTTCGTTGTAATTTTATACAATTATATATCTTTTCAAAAAGGCCAACATGAAAACATTGTTACAACCCACAGTTCCAGACAAAAATGAGGGAATTAAACCCCCTACCAAAGTGTGGCTGGGATTTATCGCCTACCACTAATCTACAAGATATCCCTGGTTAGTATGAAAAATTATTTTTAGCTAAATTATTTTACATATTGAGAATAAGTTGATTTTGGGAACTAATGATTTATCAAATGGATATTATTAGTATAGAAAAATAATTTGAGGCTTAAATGATTAATGTTATTTTGGAAGACATTCTCTATTTTGGGAATACTATATGCCTAAGTAAAAGAGAATACTAAGGGATTTCATTTGAGGAGTATGTTGTAATATTATTTTGGATTAATATATGTTTTTATTGTGAACATATGGAGATATTTTTTATTTAAGGAATGATTAACCTATCATAAAGAATATGTGATTTGGTTAATTACACATTAGTATGAGATGTTATGAGTAGTCGATGTTATTTGGAGCTAAATGTTAGTATTTACAATGGAAGAATATGTGATTAAATTCTTCTAAGTTTTGAGTTTAAAATTATGGTTTGATAATAATGAAGGAATTTAAGGACAATTGTTTATTAAATGGTATTTCTTGATCTTCTGGCACTGTTTGTTCAATTTTTAGGATTAAGAGTAGCACTACTTTTTATAAAATATTATCCTTTTGGGGATTATATGATATTGTACTAAAAATTTTGGTTTTGGTTACTGTTTAAATATAAAGGAAACATATTCTTTATCTTTTATGGATCATGTTATTCTCAGAATTTTATTCTAGTGTTCTAGTTGTGACTTAGTCTTCTTTAATACTCTTCGTTTGGAGAAATTATGGGTTTTTGGTGGAAACATATGTTAGTATGAAACTCTACTCGATATGTAAGTATATTTACTTATGTTCATAGTCAATATCATAATTAATTCTCCATCATTATGAATGGGAATTAAAAACATGAAAAAGTCTTCAATTTAATTTTCATAATGGGGAATCAAAGACTATTTAACCTATCATAAGTAGGTTGTTTTTTGGGGGTCAACTTTCTCCTGATCATGTTTTATATCACTCTCCATCAGAACATGACACTTAGTTTCTCTTCTACATACATGTTTTCCAATATGGAATACTAGTATGTGTTATCATGGGTGACCTTTTTAATCATCTTTCATTATTTAATGTTATTGTTTTACTGACTCTTTTTACGATGTTGGAATATTAATGATATTTACGAGCTAAATTTTAAAATTGTGAGGATGCAATTTACAAAAAGGGGAAGGATGTAACATCCCAGGTAAATAAAGAAAATGATACTTTCCTATTTTTTGATATTTTGGAATTAAATATTAATTTTACATAAAATGGGATGCAGTGTATGATAGCATACTAATCACACAATAATGAATTTCTATGAAATATTATGTTTCACACAATATTGAATTATACAGAAAAATAAAATATTATTATTATTATTTTAAATGGTAGTTAACACATAGCCATTATATTGAATGGAATGAACAGTGCTAAATAAATTATGATTACACATGTTTTCTAAATATCATTTCCTTTATCCAATAAATTTTAGAGGCTTAAAATAAGAATGAATTTGATTTTAAACATGAAAATATCTAATATTTTTAAAAGACCATTTTACTACGTTTTAATGGAGAACCCTTTTTAAATGTAGTTTTTGACACATTTTTATGTTATATTCGACAAAATAAACATCTTATTTAGAAGTGGGTCAGAAAATTTTACTTTGGGAAAAAATTTGGTATTTTTCTGATAATGTTCATTTTTAATGAATAGTGAAAAATACTGCATTTTAGTCAAAACATTCTTTTAATATAATTTATTTTTCTAGATAGATTTCACAATTAGTTGGATTTAAAGTTTAATTAGATTATTTTTTTACTATTTAATCCAATTTGTGTGATTGTTATTAATATTACTTTTTTATTATACATAATCACATGTTAATATTTTGATAGTTATTATTTCATAGAAACTAGCTTTTTGATTTTGACAATAGGAATTAATTTTAAATTAATATATGAAACATCTGTGTTTTGAACAAGGACAAATGTATTCCATATTTGGAATCAGGAGGTTCAAATTGTGTAAATAGTTATATTTTATTTTTAGACATTATAAATAGTAACTCCTGTAAATATTTTATTTATCATGGTTAAAGGATAAATATGGTAAAAAGGGTGAAAAATAAAACTATTATAATATTAAATTACCATAACATGTTGCCTAAGCCTATTTCATGATTCATTTCAAACCATTGTCATCCTTGGTTCTATTTTGGGACCCCCTAGAGCCACCTATAAGTGAAAATGGCATTTTATAAAAATTAATTTAAAGATATGAAAAATGTATCATAAACGTATATCTATTCGTAAAACAATTTTTATATGGGAATATATAAGTTATAATTTAGACTATATAAATTTTCTAGACGGATAAAAATATTCCATGCATCATGGTATTTTATTTATAATTTTTATAGATTATATAAATAAATTTAATTATGACAAAATTATGATGCAATGATTGCTTCATTAATAAAGGATTCATATAAATGATATTATAAATTTTAAAATAAATGAAATTTCGTTATTTTGATGTAATCCAGGAATTTTATTGATGATTGATACATGTTATATTTGTATTAATGATGTTTTTTAAAATAAATCAACTTTTTTGGAATTTTTAAAAAGTCATGATATGAATACTGTCAAAATTAACATAATTCATATTTCAAAATATAAAATACTTTATTTAATATTATAAAATAACAAAAATATAATATTCATTCAAACAGTTATCATAAGTTTAAAATATTATTATTGACTCTTTAATTGGATGTTTTTAATGTTTTGGTAACTATTTTGTTTCTCAATGTGTAAAATTCTTGATAAAATGCTAAGAGTAAAAAGGGTTATATAAAAAAGATAATGATTAAAAAAATATCCGAAATCTATGAAATTATTATTGAATGATTTTATTTTGACTTATATTCATTTTATATTATTATTTAATTTGTTCTAGATCTTTTTAAAGATAAAATCATTTTATAATAAAATCTTACATTTAAACTTTCCTAAAGGGCCCCTCCTCCCTCTTATAAAAGGCCACTACCTCTAACCCATTGCACACACCAATCAAGCCCAATGTCTCACCCAAACTTTTATCCAAGCGGCTCCCAACATCCCCTTATTCCCCATAGAAGATTTCCCCTAGGAGGATGGAAATTCATGATTGCCTTTTAGTTCAAATCAAAGAGAGTTACACATTTTAAGAGGTATCGTCTTCTCTAAAATTCATATCCATTATTATAGTTATTCACACCATATTATATTATTATTATTTTATTACATAAAACAACAATATCCTCAATATACTTGGTTATTTTTATGATAAGGATCCTTAATACACATACACACACCTCCATCAAATGGGTATAGCACATACTGTTTCTGTGGACGGTGAACTACTGCCTCAGGAAACCATGATTGTTCAATATTCTCGTACCGCCTCTAATGATGGACATTATGATAGAAGTATTATTATATGTGATATATATTATATTTATCATTTCCATATTCTTTATTATATTTCATTTACATCCTACTTTTATACTTTCCATGATACGTAAATATGAAAATTTGATTTAAGGAAGTGCGGACTATCGCCCCTTCAAAGTGATATGGATGTTCATGGTATATGTAGAACGTATAAAAAATTGAATTAATAAAATTATGTAGCATATATAATTTATGATAAAATACTGTAATTATAATATACCTATATATCATTTATTTTTCATTCCTTTAAATATGAAAAAAATAAAAGTGGCCTTCATTCGTATATACGGCTTACCGTCTCTTTGAATGAGGCATTTCATTTATTATATCCATATATAATTAACTATAATAAATAAATTAATACTAGATATATATTATATTTAAATCGTGAATAAAATTCTTGTGATAATGGACTTTTTACCATATGGACAATCTGTAATTATAAAAAGTTCATTTTTGACACATGTACCAAATATCAGCAAAAACAACAGATATTAACTTAAATAATTATGTAATGTTTATAATGTGGTAATAAGTGATATAAAAGGAATAATGAACATGAAAATGGATATGAATCAAGCATAAATTAACTTATGTATATTAATCAAGATAAATAAGGAACTTATGTGATGTGTCTAACTCAAGGTAAGGGAACCTTTCAACCCTTTCTTTTAGTCAAAGACATATTTTTTGTCTTTTAAATTATAGTCTCTTAGGTTGGGATAAATTCCTCTATATCCTTATTAAATTATATTTTATGTCAATGTGATGAGATGCCCTTTTCACTATCATCAACTCATTTTTCGATTTTTTATGTGACGTTGTTAGGCTGCCATATTTTTATAAGTGACTTCATCTCAATATCCTTTAATTAGGGTATATTTTGTGTTATACATGACCTAATTTTATATGGTATATAATTATACCATTTTTATTTTAATATCATTCAATATATTTCAATGGGGATATTTTCTCTACCACGCGTTTTACTATATGACAAAATGGATGTTTCTTTTTAACGTAACTGGTTCCAATTAGCTTTCTGCAACCGTATGCATTATTTGATATTTGGATTCCATAACAAGATGTAATATTTTTAAAGGGAAAATAAATACCATATACCATTTTTATGTATTTTGGTATTGAAACTGGTTTTGATAATGGATTGATTATGTCAATATTTTGAACATTTATATTATGATTGCCATGTGGAAATTTTATCTCCATTTTATGACTGATTTTTGTGTTATGATTTTCCTATGGTTCAGGGACATTGTTTAAGTATAAAGGTGTTTTCATGATAAACATTGGGTTGGTGAGCTTCACATAGCTCTCTAATACATTGGTTAATGAGATGGAGGTAAATGTTAAAGCTTATCATAAGTTATTTAGAAAATATAATGTGATGTGTATTCCAAATTCAACTCTCTATTTAGATGTGAAATCTACAATGTAAGTATGATATGGATGCCACAAGATACCTTTATGAGTTGTGATTACTAATCCTTAGTCATAAAATCTTATGATTTCATGAGTATGTTAAATAAAAAATATGTTTTATTATTGAAAATTATTTTCACATTGATTTTTATGTATTGATGGGTTATTGCTTCCTTTCATTATTTTATAACCAATACAGATCATTTTATGACCATCCCATGTTTTTGAATTGTTTTTATATGGTATAAGGAAGGGTAAGATAAAACAAGAAATCATGAATATTTATATCATGAAAATAAATATAGCTTTCGTTTAAGATTTTTTATTTTATAAAATATTGGATATTGGGTGGAAGTGTCTACGTTGAAGTTTTATAGATGTACTGTAATAGTTATGGCCTAAATTTCTAAAACATTATTCCGGAAAAGATCCTCATTATTAATTCATGATTTAACTCAAAATTACATAATGTTTATTATTGGGGCCTTATACATTACGAGATATTAGTAGCTATTTTTTATTATTTTTGAAGCCTAGTTCAATAGAATCTTAACTACATAGAGGATCCCATTGCATGAAATCATTGTGGACAATTTGTTCATACATGGTAGTTTTTTTGAAATATTTCACAAGGTAGGAAATATTGGTCCATTGTCACAAGGTTTCTATAGGTTCTTTATGATTCTTCCAAGGGAAATGGTCCCAAACTAATTATAAGGGTGATATTATTCCAAAAAACAAGTCTTGGGGAAGATTTTATACTTGATTTATTTATGAAAAAGTGTATAAAATATAGGAATATGAGGTACATCCAATTACTATTCAAGGAATTTTTATCATTTCATCCTCTACGGTACGTGAATTGTATAAAATATGTGTGGATCAATATTTTATATCAGTGAAGTTAATTACGGTTTTTTATTTCATTAGGAAATTATTTAATTCTTATTTTATATTTCCTTATATTTTGGAAGGAGGTCCAAACATGGTTTTAAATGTTCCATGTGTCAGGAGATGATAGTTTCTTTTGAGGTTGCATGTGATTTTTTATATATAGCTCTTAATATATTTAACAATATTATTTTAATGAATTATATTATCAGTTTTAAGGATTAGATAAACTCTTATCACCATTAATATCAATTCATATCTCTTGATGGATTCCCACATATCCATATGACTGAGTGAGATTCTCTATATGGGAGAGTGGGTAAAGTTGTTCTTTATTATGTTTTGAACTCATGTTATTTTTTTTGACTTGTTCCTTGAGATCATTGATAATAAATTTAGTAACCCACTTCTTACTGTAGTGAGTTCCTACCTTGATGACATAATTGATGATTTTTAGTGGTTACCACAATAGTGATAGGTCATGTTCACTATTGACATTCAACATTTTATGATATCTATTTTCATGACATCATATCACATGGAACTTATTGACTTATTTTAAATTAATATTTATCTATATGATCTTGAGGTGAAGAGATTTATTCATCCTAGTGTGTCACCTTGGAATTCTCCTATTCTCTTTTCCATAAAGGAAAATGTGAGCCTCAAACTTTTCGTTGATTATACAAAGATAAATCTGATGAAAATTAAGAAAAAATACCCCTTACCAAGAATTGGATTTCTCTATTCTCAATTTAGAGAGTCTTTATGGTTTTCAAATAAATAGTAGTGTTTTGGGTACCAATAGATTACAGTTATAGAGGTTTATATACCTATGAAATAATTTGGGATCCAGTACCAGAATTTGGAGTTTCTTTGATTCCACTTATTCTAAATAATATTATATTAGTATTTATGGAGTTAATGAAAAAAATCATTAATCAATTTTGGAAAAATTTATTTTCATTTTATGGTTGATATTATAGTGTATTAAAATTAATATGAGGAACACATGGATCATTTGGAAATAATTAGTAGAATCATAAAATAACATTACATGTGTGGTAAAATTTTCAAATATCACTACCACTTCAAAAAAATTATATCTTTGGGGAATGATATATCTATTATATGAATATTATCATATCCAAAAAAATTAGGATATTAATTTTATGGGAGATACAGAAGAATTCCTTTGAGATTCAGAGCTTCTCAGTTTTAGTTTGTTATTAATGAAATATTTTTTAGGACTTATCCAAGAATGCTTCTTGGATGAAATATTTAACCCACAAATATGTTATGTTTTTGTGTAATGAAAAAATTATGATGTATTTCTACAAAATAAAAAAGTGTTTTACATTGTAATGAGTTTTAATTAAAATGATAATGATTTTATATAATGTAGTTTTTAATGCTTCAGGTATGGCGTTGGGGTTCTTGTTAATGTATTAAAAGAAAGTCGTCCTATAAAAATCTCACTAATTATGAACTCATGATATTAAAATTCCCTAACTAAGTCATTTAATTGTATTTTATTATTCACTTTTTAAAAACATTACTCCACAATCTCTCATAGAGAAATTTATTGAATCATTTGATACTAAGATAATGGTGTAAATCTATACCCAGAGGGATAAAAATCGTTGAAAGATACCCTAGGTTGAGTATCCTTATAATTCCAATTTTAATATTTCATGTAATTTTTGGAAATGGAATATATTCAATGATGTTCTCATAATTAAATTAGAGACATACTCATTAATGGATTTAGTGGAAGGGTTTTAGGTGGAACGTTTTTTTCTGAGATGATATTGGGAGTGGAAGAGTCTGGAAGGAAGGTGTTCTTAGATTCTGAAATGGATGATTCAAAATATAATGAATTCATTATATATTATCATGTAAAAGATATTAATTTTAAATTTGATGGAAAAATAAAAAATGGGGTGGAGTCCTCAGGTGACTAGTCTTCATCTCCCATTAATGTGGTATGTTTCCAAGGTTGGTTGGACTTTCATATGCCTTTAAAGTTAAAATTTATGCGTAGTGGAAATAAATCATTTTGAGATATTAACCTTGGTACTACCATGATGTATAATGATATGATATGTCTTTTTAGGTGTTCAGGGATAAGACAGTTGATTGAAGGCTTTGTTTCATGGTACCTTAATTGTCCTAGAATTAAGGACGAGCACTAGAGACTGGCTTTGTTGTAATCCTTTTCGATCCTGGTATGGATGATGGAAGATATTTTCATTGAATTCATCAATGGTTTTACACTAAAAAATAGAAGAAAATATATGATCAGATTTATCAGTTATGGATTTATCAATTTTATTCATTTATTCCCCACCAAAGACATGATGAAGGTGGTGAAGTTTGAGAACTCTTACTACTAAGAGGTTGTAATTAATCATGGAGTTCCTTATATAATTTTTTATGATAGAGACCCATGATTAAAATATAGGTTTGGGAATGGTTTGAAAGAGAAAATTAGTTCAAACTTAAAATTATTTTGGGAATAAAATCTATAGGTGAATCGATGGACTGAGTGGATTATTTAGGTCTCTAAGGATATTCTTCAGGAGTGAATTCATAATTTTTTGGTTCATTGTTGATGAATATTTCTCTAGAATAATTTTCCTATAAAAATAGATACCCGAATTCCATTAATATGAAACACATTTAATAATTATATGTTACTACATGTATATCACCCCTTGTGTTGGGAAATGATACAAGAGTGTTCCTCGGTCGGACGATCCTTGTTCGTGAGATAGTGGAGAAGTGTACCTATTTTTTAAGAGGTTAATCACAACTCATAATCTTTAAAAATCATATATGGGTTGTCTTCATTTCCCACAAGATATTGAGGTTATTATTTTACTCATTATGATAGATTCACCACACATGGTACAATGTATGTTGGGTAAGAAGGGTATGTTTGTACTGAGGTGTTTTTGACATTTTATGATAGTTGAGCATTTTAGAAATGTGTCTTATCATATTGACATGAAACTATTAAAATAAATTGAATATGTGTTCCATGTTTCAATATTGAGGAGGTATTAGTCTGACCCTTCCAATGTGATTGAATGGGAAGATATTATTTTTCAACTCACCACCTTTATGGTTGAACAACCGGTACATGATATAGATACCCAAGATAATGTATTGTAGTGTAAAAAAATTACCCTGGTACGTGTACTATAGAAGTGAATATGGGATAGCCATGATATGTGGGAGTGGTAATCATTGATGATGTTGAATTGGCCATATCTTTTTTTATTTTATAATTTTGGGAACATCATGAGGATATATATTTTTTTATAGTTTCAAGATTTTTGACACCCTCTGAATTATATATATTATTTAGTTTATGATTGGTTTATCTATTATGGCATTCTAAAGGTGTCCAAGAGTGTGAGGAGGAAAACATGTATTTTTTGACAAATAATGTTTGGAGCACAATTTAGAATTATCGTTAGTACTAATCATGCATTATGGAACTCTATTGATCTAATATAATATGTACCATTTGAGTATGGTCAGTCAACAATATGGCTCACCAAGAGTACAAGGAATTAGTGTGGGTGGTTTTCAAGAGGTTATTCACATATTTAATATTAAATTCCCAAACTATACAGATCTACCCATGTATTTTTGTTACACTAACATTAAACGGGCAAAGGCCACAAATAGTTAGTTCATGATTTGTTCAATCATCCTTCCTATCTCTGGTCCCCAATCCTATAATTTTAAAATCTATAATTTATCTCTTTTCCAATGATATATTATATATATAATAAACTATTATAATCCATTAGGATTAAATAAAACATCCCCAATCACTATAGATAATTATCATTAAGATTCCTTACTTTATTTCATTTAATATTAACACATATCATCATTGTATATTCAATTTCAATGGGGATTTATGTTCATCTTCTTTGATCCCCACATGATCTCTTTCCACCATGTATTTTAATAACCCGTTTGATTTGTTATTTTAGGATTTTAGGGTTTTGAAATAGATTTGATAATTTTTATTATGGATTAAGGATAAGAATGACACAATTTCATAAATTACAATCTCCAATTTCTATAGAGACTATTATTTCAATGTTTTGGAGGTAGGTAACTATATATATAGGTCTTTATTCATATAATACTTCATTATAGCATAAATTTCATCGTATTAGTTTATCAGAAATTATTAAAATTAAATCAATGTAGAATTTTTTCAAAATATTCTTATCTCAAAATGTTATTCCAGTTAATAACTAATATGTGCACTCTTTTTGTTTGAATAAATGAATCTATGTTGATTTTGACTCAATGATTTGGTTTCAACCCTAGGAGTAGTGACTATTCACTATTAAATTTTATTTATAAACAATGAACATGTATTTCAAGAGGTTTTTATAAAATGTATCACATTGTGAACCTTTGGATCATCGATAAATTGACATATTCAACCATAGAATTTGTGGAACAATTAGGGAATATTTTGTTAATATCAACAGACTTTGGTAGGACTAGAAATCAGTAGGATTAACATTATTTCTCGACTAGTGCCTAGTATTCCATCACATGTTTAAATATGTATTTCAAAAGGCTATATCACAACTAGTACTTGGTTTTATATGTGAATTTTTGTTTTATTAATGGGTTCCCACTGGTTTATCTTATGGCATATCCAAATATTTTTTATTAAAATTTCATGGTATCTATCATAAACATGAATTATTCATTAATTATAGAATATTAAATGATTATATGACATCTAAAAAATGGTTTAAAATTTGGTTATCCTTTGAAACTAATTTATAAAAAAATATTTTTTTTAATAATACAACAAACTTTTTCTTCATATTTGACATTATATAGTTTATTTATTGAATTCAAACTGAACTTTGTGCTCACACCCTATATATCCCTTTGTGTGATTATATCATTGGTTTTTCTAGAAACAAGTAATGTTAATGGAATCACGTTCTTCACTTACTTATATTCATTATCATTAATTTCTTAATGAGAAATATTGGTAGTGACAGATGGTTCACATGTATATTTTTCATTAGTATTGTCTTATTTTACATCTAGCTTTTGCATTTTTTTAATAGAATTTTATATATTGTTGATGTGAAATTTTCATTCACGTTGGGATATTTGATTTTATCTCCATTTTGGGTTATTCATGATATGTATAATTGTCTGTTTGTTGTTCTTTATCTTATATAGGTCAAATATGGGTGATGTGCTTGGATGACATGGGATGGTTTATTTTATATCAATTCTTATTTATTTTATCTCCAAATTTAATTCAGATGTCTAACTACTAAAATAATAATATAAAAATAAAATAACTGGAATGATTAATAAATAGTAATTAAAAAAAGGATATTATATTCAATATTGAATTTTAGAAAATTACATATGATATCCCCCACAAACGAACTAATTCTTGTCCTAAATTATGAAATATCTAAAAATTCATAAATAATGTTCACCATACCAATATTGGATAAGAAAATTCATTCAACTTAAATTCTTAATAGTGCGTAATTATGGTTTCATGCAACAAATTGGAAAAGTTCATTAATAACACACTTTTTGATAAAATAATTCAATCTGTATTTTACTCTTCCTATTTTGAATTAACCATGTGACTCCAATCTTTCATTAATGTTTTTCATTTTTGTGCATTCCAATGGAAATTTCGGACATATATACATTATATACATAATCCCACAAGGTAAAAATATATATGGATTTATGGTCAAACCTAAAAACATGTTTATTTCCCTTCACATGGTATTCATTTGTTATCTCCACCACATATTGAGACGAATATCATTAAAATCCCGAGGGATTCTCATTTATGATAAAAAAACATGGCAGATTTAGGGTAGATATAAATTAATTAAAAAAATATAAGTCTTAAAAAGGTGGGATATCTATATCAGTTTTAATGATAATCAAACTATAGATCAATTAAAATTATCCTTCCAAAGATACATGAACCCTTTTTTTGTAAACTAGATATATAGTTATAAAGGAATTAAGTATGATGAATGAATTACCCTCTCATATAATATTTATTCTCCTATATATTCTTCTTATTTTTTTTATTTTTTTCAATATAATAATCTCACATCTACCACACAAATCCAAATGATCATGATCCCGATCATTGATAATGAATTGTTGATTTTTGAACACCCATTGAAATAATAATTTTTTTCTTTTTTTCCTTGTTATTTTTTTAGGAGGTCTATTAAATATATTTCATTGAATTATTATTCATAGTGTTTCCCCAACATCACAATAATCACCCATTATTTTAAAAAAATTTGAATTATCCTTTCCATTATGTTCAACCCCTCCCCCATACATCAATTCATGAAAAACATGCAAAACCCTATGTGTATGATATGAAAGAGTAATATAGGATGGTAAAATGGATTTTCCATATCATGGTAAGACAAGGAATCTATAGGATTAATGAATTATTTATATAATGTTTCTTAAAAGGGTAATGGGTATAAAAATGAATGATATAATCATTTAATGTTTCTCTATAATACTAGATTTATTGAGATATAAATAATTTTCATTGAGAATGCATGCTATGGTTTCTAATGAAATATGACCATTAAAATAATTTAAACGTTAGGAATAAAATTATATAAATAATGGGAATATATTTTTTAGTAAAATTCACATATAAGTGGACTCTAAAAAAATCTACATAAAATATAGTATTTCAAAGAATGTCAAATATAATTAGAATTAAATTTACATAAATTAACCAATCTCCTAAGTTCATGAATTCTAAAATAAAATACCATTTTAATATCAAATAATTCAATCCAAATATTTCACATTTGATCTTATATAATAGGAAATATAAAACATGGAATGGTTTTTTATAAGTGACCATTGTCTCCAAACATCACATATTAAAAAAAACTTCCCAATATGAATTTTTAAATTTTAAATCATTAAAAAATTAAAACAATTTAGGGGGTATAAAAAATATAGATATTAAATGAATACCTTATTCTTAGGTTATGATATATTACCATGCACATGGTATAAAATCACCACTCACATTGTGAATACTAAATGATATCATTAAACTCATTCATGATACATTAATGTGACCTTAATAAGAACCTATGAAAAAAGAAAGGCTCATAGAAGAAGATTGATAGTTTAATAATGCTAAAAAATGTTGTGTAATTGATAATAAAATATAATATAAAAATAAAGTAATCATTTGGAAATTTTAAAATTTAACATCCTAAACAGTAATAAAAAACTCAATTCCTCTGCTAGAAGCAACTATTTTTCATGGTTATTTAGCATGAAATTTATATTGTGTTAGAAAATGGGTGTATGTAATTATTGGTAATAATAATGGATTTACATAATTATAACATTGAATCAAATCCATTGTATCTCTACTACTTCTCTAACATGAATCCTTCTTGAAATATTGAAGAGGTGACAAAAATTTGGACATCATGGGTGTTTAGAGAAGGAGATCACATTTTCTCAGAATTTGTTGGATGTGATCTTCTTTTTCCACTATTGGTTCTGTTTTTTATAATTATATAAAAATATCTTCAAATATATTATTTATCTCATCATTTTCTTCATTTTCTTCTTCTTTTTGTTCTTGTTCACAATCTATATGGTGATTAAATATTTTAGGAGGTTCATAATCTTTTAATTCCTTTAGATGCAATCCCATATTTTTGAGTAATTAATGTTAAGATAAAGTAGTATAGGATCCTTATTTTTGTAAAGACCCGTAAAATTCATGGGAAATTTTTTCTTAATTTTCTTTGGAATTTTACAAAAGTGCGGTTTTAGACGGCACCTGATTGTGAGGCCCGGAGTGCCCGGAATCATTTTCTGAAGTTTGGATCGGGTACGTTCAGTGAACGAACGAGCGGGAATTTCTAACATTTGAACCGGTGCCCGGAATCAAATTCTGAGGGCACCGATGAACTCGCAGCGCCGATTTTCTCTTAAGGAGACCTTTTCTGAAGTTGCGTTTTATGCGGGACGAAAGTTAGTTTTGGGAGAAATTATAAGAAGTTAAATAAAAATGTGGAAACCTTTTTATTTTTATTTTGTTGGTTAACTTCTCCCAAAGGGAGTTAAAGGTGGGACCCACATCCACTTAACCTCCCTTGGGAGGATTAAGTGTGGTGGGGCCCACACGAAGCATAACTCTTCACCTCTTTTTTTAAAAAAACTCCCTTAAACTCCTCTTTTAATGAACATGACAACTTTGTTTATTAATGGAGTTGAATTGTTTGAATTTGAAACCTTTGAAATTCAAATTGTTAAGTGTGTGAATAAAATAAGACTTTAGCTTTTTTTTATTTGGGTTAGAATTATCTAGCCTCCTTGAGAGAAATTGGAGTTCTTCTTCTTCTTCTTCAAGATTTGACGAAGAACGCGAAGAACCTTCAAACATCGACGAAGAACGCCACGTTCTCGGGAATCGTCTTCCACGACACCTTACCCGCGACACCGACGACGTCATCTTCCGCGTCATCTCTTCCGCGACGATTTCCCGCAACGAAATCGTCGTCAAAGAACTTCTAATCATCGCTTCACGACATCGACGTCCTTCTTCCGTGACGCCGACCACCGCGATGCATCTTCCGCGGGTCGTTGATGATCATCGTTCTTGAAACCGAGGTAGGGGTTGTTGTTGATTATTTATTTATTCTCGTTCTTGGTTCTAGCATGAAAAACGTGAGAATAAAAATTTATGTGTTATCGTCTAACGAGAGGGAGGGGGTCGGACCGCACAAACACGGCTGAATCCCCCCTCCCTTGTTCTTGAATTTTATTATTTCCTTGCGGATGAACCAGATGGCATGGTGCCATCGCACCACGCGGGAATCTCAAGGCTATAATCGCGCGGCGCCGTCGCGCCGCGCCATGGAAAGTTTATCAAGAACGTGACGCCATGGCGCCGCGTCGAAGTAAATCGAAGGCGCCACGGCCGGAACGGGGCCACGGCGGAGGGGCGCGGTGCCGTCGCACCGCGCCTGACGACGAAGGTTGCGGCCAGTTCCGGGCCGCGGCGGAACGAGAAGACCGGCGGCTCGCCGGGCCACCGGTGTCGGAAGCCGGAAGGGGGACCGGCCTTGCCGATCCCATTGAGGAAGAACCGGCCGGCCATGTTGGGCCGGCCGGAAGGGAGAAGGACCGGGGGAATAAATTCCCCCGGCTGGCCAAAACCGGCCCCCCATAAAGGGGGGGCCGCGGTTACACAAAGGGGGGGGGGGGCAACCCCCCCCCCCCCCCCCGTTTTTCCTCAAAGCAGGCCCCCCACGTGGGGGAGGGGGGAGGTTTTACAAAGGGGGGGCAGCGCCTCCCCGTTTTTCCAAACGGCAGGCCCCCACGAGGGGGGCCGTTTGATCAAGGCGTGGCTCTCAGCCGCGCCGCCAGCAGGGAAGCGGGTGCCTTGCCCCCCGCGAATGGCACCCGAGCGGCGCCAGGCCGCGCCGCCGCCGGCCGGGCCGTGCCGCCATGCCGGACCGCGCCGCCGCGCCGGGCCGCGCCGCCGGCCGGGCCGGGTCGGGCCCGGGTCGGGTCGACCCGGTTCGGGCCTACCCAGGGGGGGTCGGGCCGGGTCGGCCCGGACCCGGACCCCCCGTTTTCGAATCGACTTCGGTCTTTTGCTCATAACATGAGCTACGGACCTCCGATTGACGAACCGTCAGCGGCGATGCGATCCTTGGATCGAGACGGTCGATTCGGTATAACGCACTCAAAGTTTCAGAATACTTTGAGTTCGGCCGGGTTGGTTCGTACACAAAAACAACCGGGCCCTCGGAGCGGAAACGCTCATATCTTGAGCTACGGATGTCCGATTGACGTGCCGTCAGCTCTGTTGTGTTCCACTTAGTGAGACGGATCTTTTGGCATACTCCGCCCGAGCTTTGGATGCAGTTGGAGTACGGTCGGGTTGGTTTTTCCTTAAAAACTAATCGGGCCCCTGGGACGAAAAAGCCAATAACTCTCAGACCGGGCGTCCGATTGACGCGTCGTCTGTTGCGTTGAGTTCCTGTTGACGATACAGAACTTTTGGATACATCAACTCTGGACTGTGTGACAGTTGATGTATCAGCCTCTCGGCTCATGGAGCAGACCCTCCCGAACGAGCTTGCTGTGTGCGGGAACCCTAGAGCTGGCTGCGACTGTGATTGTTACTGTGACTGTGACTGTTCCTGTGACTGTGACTGCTACTGCTACTGTGACTGCGACAACGACAGTACAGAGATCCTTTGTGGATTCGGTGATGACTACAGCACTCAGCGATCCTATGTGGATCAGTGCTACAGGTCTTGTGTGGGCCCGATCCTGTGTGGGTCCGATCTTGTGTGGGTCTTTGCGCTCAGTGGTCCTGTGTGAACCTGCGCCTACAGGTCATGTGTGGGCCCGATCTTGTGTGGGTCTTTGCAGGGGTTAGTTACCTATCGATCCTTCGTGGGTTTGACGAATTAGATGGATCAGAGATCATCTTTATCGTCTTTCGAAGAAGTATACTTGTGTGAGCTGAATCTTGTTGCTTTCCTGTGTGGAGTGTGTTGTGCTATACTGTGTGGATTTCGTTTTGCATTCCTATGTGGAATACGTATACTTTCCTATGTGGACTGAGTTGTACTTGGGCTCGGAGGTTGGAGCGTATTGGAATTGATGACTTAGGTATATGCATTGGCATATACCTAAGCAGTGTTGGTTGTTACTTCGTGATTGTATCTTCTTTTGTGGTTTATCCTTTGTGGATTTTGGAGAGACCTTCAGGGGTCTCGGGGTCCCTACTGAGTAGCTTATACTCACCCCTTCACGGGCTATTCCCGCACTACGTTGTGTTGGTTGCAGACGACGGACAGCGTTGATCATGGCTGAGGCTTGCAGAGCAGGACGGTACCTGGAGGTGGACCACTAGGCGGGACGTGTTCAGAGCGGACGACGGGACCTGAGAAGCAGTGGAGCTATCTGTACCCACCCTTCAGGTGGGATTTCCAGTGGACAGCTCGGAGTAGCGGCTTTCACCTTACAATTGTTGTTTTCCCTTTCGAGTTGTACTTTACTTTCAGTTTGGGTTTGTATACTGGACCATTTACTTTTCCGCACTTTCAGTTGTACTCTGTTCTTTCTTATTGTTTACTTTTCCGCTTCCTTACTCTGTGGTGTTTGTTTACTTTTCAAAGGAAATGCCTTCCCTTTTTTGTAGGGATTTACGCCTTGGTGCTAGTCGCCAGCCCCTAGCCTATGGAAGGCGGGCTTGGGGTAGTCACGGAACGGGTCCCGAGGGCGGGTCGTGACAAATTGGTATCAGAGGAGTTCGGTTCTACCGCGAACTCTGATCTTTTCTATGTGAAGAAATAATGTTTAGTGTATTGAGTGTGGTTATCAGTCTAGGTAGTCCAGTGTTGGTGCGGCGGCCGACGTATCCGTACACCAGGACCCTGACTTCTGATTTCTGACTTAATGCACGAAAACATTGATTGCGTGTGTGTTTCAATGTTTTCTTTGTGATTACGTTGTGTCAGCTCACCGGGTATACTGTTTGACCGTGGAGCATCTATTCCTTTTCAGGATGGCCCCACGATGGCAGCCAGCTAGGGTTCCGAGAGTCGAGTGTGATGACAGCCCACCGAGCGACGAAGCCTCGGTGCAGATCCCTTTGTCAGCAGTGGCACCGGTGGTTGCTCTACCCATCGAGCCACAGATGCTTCCAGCACAATCCACTGACGATGCACGTCACCTCAGCACACTGCATGAGTTTCAGCGCCAGCGACCGCCCAGGTTTCGTGGGGAGACGGACCCCCAGGCAGCCGAGGACTGGCTGGAGGCAGTGGTACGAGTTTTTAGGCTAGTGAGGACACCTGCAGACCTCATGGTGATCCTCGCTGCGAGCCTACTGCACGCAGCAGTGGGCCGATGGTGGAGCCTGATGCTCCAGGTGCACGATGAGGCATCTCTACTATGGACGGACTTTGAGAGCCTCTTCCTCTCGGAGTTCGTCCCAGCCACCCTTCGTGCGGTGCGTATCCAGGATCTTCTTCAGCTGCGGCAGGGCAGCATGACAGTCGCTCAGTACTCGGCGAGATTTACTGATCTCTCACGCTACTCGACCGACATGGTACGGGACCCATTCTTCCGGGCCCGGACCTTCGAGCAGGGCTTGAGACACGAGATCAGGGCATCGCTTATTTCCCTCAGCATACCGACTCAGACAGGAGTACTGGAGCGGGCCCTTTTGATCGAGAGCTTCCTTACTGAGTCTACACCAGCACCGAGACCCACCGCAGGGCGGCACGTGGCAGAGTCTTCTACGGCTGGCAGTCGAAGGATGACTCAGGGGTCTAGGCAGACCAGACCTTCAGGAAGACAACCTCAGGACACTGGCTCAGCAGTGCGGGGCACACAGCGCGGAGCCAGTCTTTCGAGAGGCAGGCAGTGCTACTCGTGTGGCAGGCAGGGCCACATGGCTCGTGACTGCCCGACCCACCGTGCCGAGGAGCAGCAGACAGTTGAGGGACCACAGAGGCAGAGGTAGAGGGTCGACCGTGGCGGTCCGCAGGGAGGAGGCGGACGAGGAAGTGGAGATGGACGAGCAGCAGGTGGTGGGCGACGCTTTGAGGCTCTACCACCACCACCACCAAGAGGTCCACCCCGACCTCAGGGGAGAGCACAGCTTCAGGCAGCTGAAGCTTACGATCATGGAGCTCCGGAAGCGGGTGGACTAGTGCGGGACTACCTCCAGGCATAGAGGCCTTTGCCCATAATGCCTCTAGCTTCGTTGTTTATGTTGCCTTGTGTCCTTGTACTTTAATTTGAAGTAATAAAAGAACTTTCCTTGGTGACATTTGTTTTCTTGTCTTTTGTTTGTTTTTACTAAGAGGTGCTGGTTAAAAACTGTTTACTTGACCCTCACTTGCGAGATTATTACTGGAGGAAACCCAGTGACCACACACTGTTGCCGACAGTGTGACTCAACCCTTGGAGGTGAGAGTAACGGTTGGATCTCTTAGTAGTAGCGTCGAGGCCTTACGACGTCATCCATGCCATGAATTAACTAATCATGACGGGATTGACTGTTTTAGGCAAGGAACGTGGTTCATCCAGGGGATGAGACCGGATTTCACTTTTCAGCAAAGGGTAAATCATTGCAGCTTTTCCGTACGTTAAGGAGGAAGGGGAAACCCTTCGTGTGGTCAGACAGATGTCAGCAGAGCTTCCAGGAGCTGGGACAGAGGTTGACTAGCGCACCTATCTTGGGGTTTCCTGAGGAGGGAGTAGGGTATGTATTCTACTGCGATGCATTAGGGACCGGACTCGGATGTGTTCTGATGCGGGAGCGGGCAGTGATCGCCTATGGATCATGTCAGTTGAGACCGCATGAGCAGAACTACGCTACCCATGACCTGGAGTTAGCAGCAGTGGTCTTCGCTCTGAAGACATGGCGACATTACCTGATGCGCAAGCATTTTACAGTCTTCTCTGATCATCAGATTCTCAGGTATATCTTCTCGCAGAAGGACCTGAACCTGAGACAGTGGCGATAGCTCGAGTTTCTTTAGGACTATGACTTTAGACAGTCAATACTCATGGGAAGGGGAACGTAGTAGCCTATGCCCTCAGCAGTAGGATGGACATTCAGCTACTTGAGGAGGCGACGGAGCAGCTAGCCTCTTTGCAGATATCCTTCGTGGATAGAGATGGAGCAGCCTTCCTCCAGTCTCTCATAGTCACCCCTCCTCTACTACAGCAGGTCAGAGAGGCACAGCGTGAGGACACTGACTGTGAGACATGGCGTGCACAGATATCCTCGGGACAGGCACCTAATGTTTTCTCCCTTGTATCAGAGCACGACATCCTTTTCAGAGGACGTACCATGGTACCAGTAGCTTTGTGAGAGGAGGTGCTGAGAGAGTTTCACACTTATCCTTTGGCGGTACATCCAGGAGTGGCGAAGATGTACCAGGATCTCAAACGACAGCACTGGTGGTCGGGCATGAAGAAGGTTGTGGCAGAGTTCGTTTCTCGATGCCTCACCTTCCAGCAGGTGAAGGCAGAGCATCAGGTACCAGCAGGCTTGTTACAACCCATGGAGGTTCCAGAGTGGAAGTGGGACGGCATATCTATGGACTTCGTGACTGGACTTCCACGCACTTCCAGAGGTCACGACTTCATCTGGGTGATTGTTGACCGACTCACCAAGTAGGCACACTTCTTACCCATCAGAGAGCAGGGCTCAGTGGAGAGCATGAGACGTCTCTATGTTCAGGATATTGTGCGGCTCCACGGTGTACCATCATCTATCGTCTCCGATCGAGATGCTCACTTTACTTCCCGGATTTGGAAGGGGTTACAGGAGGCGTTCGGGACACCACTACGTCTGAGCACAACCTTTCACCCTTAGACGGATGGTCAGATGGAGAGGACCATTCAGACTCTCGAGGACATGCTCCGTGCATGTGTCCTCGACTTTGGTCGTAACTGGGAGAACCACCTACCCTTGGTAGAGTTTGCGTACAACAACAGCTACCACTCCACCATCAGGATGGCACCGTACGAGGCGTTGTACGGCCGACCTTGTAGATCTCCTTTGTGCTGGACAGACCCTGGGGAGTCAGCACTTGTGGGACCGGAGATGGTCCAGGCCATGACAGAGAAGGTCCAGGTCATCCAGGAGCGGATGAGGACAGCTCAGAGCCGGCAGAAGTCATACGCTGACAGGAGGTGGAGGCCACTAGAGTTCGAGGATGGCGACCACGTCTTCTTGCGGGTCTCACCTCAACGTGGTATACGGAGATTTGGCCGAGGCGGCAAGTTATCTCCACGCTTCATCGGACCCTTCCAGGTCCTCAGCAGGATTGGCGAGGTGGCTTATCACATGGCTCTACCACCTCAGTTGCACCGGGTGCACGACGTCTTCCACGTATCTCAGCTGAGGAGATACGTGCACGACCCGACGCACATCATTTACCGATGGGGCGACTTTTACAGAGGTCCCGGTGGAGATCGAGGATCGACAGGAGCGGGTCCTACGTGGACGGTCGATTCCTCTAGTGTGAATCAGATGGCAGCATGGGAATCTCCAGGAGAGCACATGGGAGCGGGAGGCTCAGATGCGTGCTCAGTACCCTCATTTGTTTCCCTAGTTTTTGATGTATCTTTACAGGGACGTAAAGCCCTGAGGTGGGAGTAATTTAAAGACCCGTAAAATTCAAGGGAAATTTTTTCTTAATTTTCTTTGGAATTTTACAAAAGCGTGGTTTCTGACGGCACCTGATTCCGAGGCCCGGAGTGCCCGGAATCATTTTCCGATGTTTGGCTCGGGTACGTTCAGTGAACGAACGAGTGGGAATTTATAACTTTTGAACCGGTGCCCGGAATCAAATTCCGAGGGCACCGATGAACTCGCAGCGCCGATTTTCGCTTAAGGATACCTTTTCCGAGGTTGCGTTTTATGCGGGATGAAAGTTAGTTTTGGGAGAAATTATAAGAAGTTAAATAAAAATGTGGAAACCTTTTTATTTTTATTTTGTTGGTTAACTTCTCCCAAAGGGAGTTAAAGGTGGGACCCACATCCACTTAACCTCCCTGGGGAAGATTAAGTGTGGTGGGGCCCATACGAAGCATAACTCTTCGCCTCTTTTTTTAAAAAAACTCCCTTAAACTCCTCTTTTAATGAACATGACAACTTTGTTTATTAATGGAGTTGAATTGTTTGAATTTCAAACCTTTGAAATTCAAATTGTTAAGTGTGTGAATAAAATAAGACTTTAGCTTATTTTATTTGGGTTAGAATTCTCTAGCCGCCTTGAGAGAAATTGGAGTTCTTCTTCTTCTTCTTCTTCAAGCTTTGACGAAGAACACGAAGAACCTTCGAACATCGACGAAGAACGCCACGTTCTCGGGAATCGTCTTCCGCGACACCTTACCCGCGACACCGACGATGTCATCTTCCGTGTCATATCTTCCGCGACGATTTCCCGCGACAAAATCGTCGTTAAAGAACTTCGAATCCTCGCTTCACGACATCGACGTCCTTCTTCCGTGACGCCGACCACCGCGACACGTCTTCCGTGGGTCGTTGATGATCATCGTTCTTGAAAACGAGGTAGGGGTTGTTGTTGATTATTTATTTATTCTCGTTATTGGTTCTAGCATGAAAAACGTGAGAATAAATATTTATGTGTTATCATCTAACGAGAGGGAGGGGGCCGGACCGCACAAACACGGCCGAATCCCCCCTCCCTTGTTCTTGAATTTTATTATTTCCTTGCGGATGAAAGAGATGGCGTGGTGCCGTCGCACCACACGGGAATCGCAAGGCTATAATCGCGTGGCGCCGTCGCGCCGCACCACGGAAAGTTTATCAAGAACGCGACGCCGTCGCTCCGCGTCGAAGGAAACCGAAGGCACCGCGGCCGGAGCGGGGCCGCGGCAGAGGGGCGCGGTGCCGTCGCACCGCGCCGGACGACGAAGGCCGCGGCCGGTTCCGGGCCGCGGCGGAACGAGAAGACCGGCGGCTCGCCGGGCCGTCGGTGTCGGAAGCCGGAAGGGGGACCGGCCTTGTCGGTCCCGTTGAGGAATAACCGGCCGGCCATGTTGGGCCGGCCGGAAGGGAGAAGGACTGGGAGAATAAATTCCCCCGGCTGGCCAAAACCAGCCCCCCATAATGGGGGGGCCGCGGTTACACAAAGGGGGGGGGGGGGGGGGGGCGGGCAGTGCCCCCCCTGTTTTTCCTCAACGCAGGCCCCCCACGTGAGGGGGGGGGGGTTCACAAAGTGGGGGCAACGCCCCCCCCCCCCCCCCCCCGTTTTTCCAAACGGCAGGCCCCCACGAGGGGGGGCCGTTTGATCAAGGCACGGCTCTCAGCCGCGCCGCTAGCAGGGAAGCGGGGGCCTTTCCCACTGCGCGTGGCACCCGAGCGGCGCCAAGCCGCGCTGCCGCCGGCCGGGCCGGGTCGGCCCGGACCCGGACCCCCCGTTTTCGAATCGACTTTGGTCTTTTGCTCATAACATGAGCTACAGACCTCCGATTGATGAACCGTCAGCATCGATGCGATCCTTGGATCGAGAAGGTCGATTCGGTATATCGCACTCAATGTTTGGGAATACTTTGAGTTCGGCCGGGTTGGTTCGTACACGAAACCAACAGGGCCCTCGGAGCAGAAACGCTCATATCTTGAGGTACGGACGTCCGATTGACGTTCCGTCAGCTCTGTTGTGTTCCTCTTAGTGAGACGGATCTTTTGGAATACTCCGACCGAGGTTTGGACGTAGGTGGAGTACGGTCGGGTAGGTTTTTCCTTAAAAACCAACCGGGCCCCTGGGACGAAAAAGCCAATAACTCTCAGATCGGGCGTCCGATTGACGCGCCGTCTGTTGCGTTGAGTTCCTGTTGACGATACAGAACTTTTGGATACATCAACTATGGACTTTGTGACTGTTGATGTATCAGCCTCTCGGCTCGTGGAGCGGACCCTCCCGAACGAGCTTGCTGTGTGCGGGAACCCTAGAGCTGGCTGCGACTGTGACTGTTACTGCGACTGTGACTGTTACTGCGATTGTGACTGCTACTGCTACTGTGACTGCGACGACGACAGTACAGAGATCCTTTGTGGATTCGACGATGACTGAAACACTCAGCGATCCTACGTGGATCAGTTCTATAGGTCATGTGTGGGCCTGATCCTGTGTGGGTCCGATCCTGTGTGGGTCTTTGTGCTCAGCGGTCCTGTGTGAACCAGCGCCTACAGGTCCTGTGTGGGCCCGATCCTGTGTGGGTCTTTGCGAGGGTTAGTTACCTATCGATCCTTCGTGGTTCCGACGACTTAGATGGATCAGAGATCATCTTTATCGTCTTTCGAAGAAGTATACCTGTGTGAGCTGAATCATGTCGCTTTCCTGTGTGGATTGTGTTGTGTTATCCTGTGTGGATTTCGTTTTTCTTTCCTGTGTGGAATACGTATACTTTCCTGTGTGGACTATGTTGTACTTGGGCTCAGAGGTTGGAGCGTATTGGAATTGATGACTTAGGTATATGTATGGGCATATACCTAAGCAGTGTCGGTTGTTATTTCGTGATTGTATCTTCCTTTGTGGTTTATCCTTTGTGGATTCTGGAGAGACCTTCAGGGGTCTCGGGGTCCCTACTGAGTAGGTTATACTCACCCCTACACGGGCTATGCCCGCACTACGTTGTGTTGGTTGCAGACGATGGACAGCGTTGATCTTGGATGAGTCTTGCAGAGCAGGACGGTACCTGGAGGTAGACCACTGGGTGGGACGTGTTCGGAGCGGACGACGGGATCCGAGGAGCAGTGGAGCTATCTGTACCCACCCTTCAGGTGGGATTTCCAGTGGACAGCTCGGAGTAGTGGCTTTTACCTTACTGTTGTTGTTTTCCCTTTCGACTTGTACTTTTCTTTCAGTTTGGGTTTGTATACTGGCCCATTTACTTTTCCGCACTTTCAGTTGTACTCTGTTCTTACTTAGTGTTTACTTTTCCACTTGCTTACTCTGTGGTGTTTGTTTACTTTTCAAAGGCAATGCCTTCCCTTTTTTTGGGATTTACGCCTTGGGGCTAGTCGCCAGCCCCTGGCCTATGGAAGGCGGGCTTGGGGTAGTCACAGCACGGGTCCCGAGGGCGGGTCGTGACAATTTTTATTTTTGTTTTAATTATATTTTCATAAGAAATTATTATTAAACTACTTGAATTTAAAAGGTATGTCTCTTTCTTCTTCCAAGGTATATTTTTAACCTAAAGCAATGAAGGTATCATAACTAGGAACAAATTCATAATGAGATGTGGAATTTAACTAGTATTCAAGGACCTTGGTTTTAAAAACATGACATTCTTCTATTAAATTAGATCTAGTGGGATAGAGTTTCAACACATTACTTCTTAGATAACATTGTGGACTTATTTCTTCGGTTTTATAGAAATCATATTTGATATAATTGATTTTATGTAGATGCTCCACAATCAGAATATTGAAATTTTCCTTCTCATTCATTATAATCTGTGGTCCTTACATCGTATCCACAGTTATCCAACTGTAATAAAAGAAGAAAAGATAAATTAAGTGAAATTTTTTTGAAAAATTAGTAAATATAAAAAGATAATAAAATTATTATCATAACTAATAATTATAGTAATATCCAAAACTAATACTTTATAAGAACACCAAAAATTCGATACCACCTTATTTAATGAGAAATTAGGTTGATAATATCATATTTATAAATTTATAATATAGTAAAATGTAATCACTAAATATAAATTTGGGAAGTATTGGATTATCAATTCCCTAGATTAATACCATGATGATGAGGTAAGGAATATGTTAATTTAAAATTTAAGACTTATAACTATGAATGATTAGAGAACAATAATATAAAAATATAAGCACATATATTTTGAAGAGATATAGATAATTAATGAAAATGGTTACTAATAATAACCCACTCACATGCATAATGTGATTATGAATAAAATAATAAATAGAATATTATTTATCATCGAAGTAATGTCTAAGTGAATACCTTGGTATTGGTAGACACTCTCTATCTCAATGATCTCCTATTACTATTCTCATTTACATTGAATAATCAAAACACAGTTAAACCAAAAAACATATTTATAGTTGATAAATTATCCATTGATTATGCTAAAAAAATATCTACTTGTTAATACATTAAAAATAACTCTCTATATCACAAATAAAATCTATTATCACACCTCATAGAATAAAAAATAATGAGATATGATAAATGAAAAAAATTAAAAAACAAGAAATAAAATTGTTATATAAAATAAAATGAAAATCACATCAATTAACCATCATCAAAATCATCATAAATCAAATAAAATCACAACTTAAGAATAGCCAAGGTTGGTTGTAAAATATTGATAAAATAAATATCTAATATAAATTATCAATTTGGCAAAGTGAAGGACTCCACAATAGTGCATCACATCCCTCTAGGCTATGGTATCCATATACTCTTGTACCAATGATTAACCCTCGTATTTATTTGCACAGATCTATTAGTATTCTAGGAATACAAGTAAAAAATTCTATTTATTTAATCTCAAAAACATGTGAAGGTCCTCGGTCAAGAAAAAATGTTATCTGGTCAAGGTTATGGAAATTTATAATAAAAATTTGTTTTTTCTGATTTTATGTCATGATAGCTTGTGTCATTCCATGAATCCTTGTTCTTTTATTCTTAGAATCAGTTTCATTATTTTCCTCTAATGAGGTGATATTAGTTTCATTCATTCCATTAATATGTGTTTCACATTATGAAATGTTGTTTTTCTTTCCTTCAATTCAATTCTACATTGTTTTCCAGGTGTCATGAAATGAATATTTTGAATCTTCCATCATTCAAATCATCTAATTTTTTTCCACAATAATTTAAAAAAAATGCATCATGCCTAAAAAAGGAATAAATTGATAAAAAAATGAAAATAATAATTATTAATAATTAGGTAATTTATTAATTTTATATTAAAAATTTTATATAATAAATATATCAATTAAAATCCCTACTAGAAATAAAAACTATACTAATGAAACTAAGACATATAATCATGCAGAATAATAAAACATGCTTACGAAAACACAACAGTGATAAATTAAAGGGTAAATGAGTTTTCCAGTTATAAGGGTGGGTTCTTATCATTTAGATATGTGAATTTTTAAATACATTAAATTCCAACTCAATAAATATCATCTCTATCCTCGAAAACACCTCAAAAACCCAATGAAAATATATAATACCCCTGAAAACACAATAAGTAGGATCAATGAACATGGTCCATTAAATTAAAAAATATTAATAAAATCAATCAGGATAATATTTCATAAATTTTTTCAATACCTATGTCATCATATAATTCATCATTATGGTCCTCATCCTCATTATATTCATATTAATCAATATAATATTATATCTTCTAAGTTATTTCCAAATGCCCAATCTACTATGTATAACTATGATTAAATCAACTAAAAATTTTATACTATTTGATTTCAATGATTTTTATGTTTTTCATATAATTCCATATTTTACATGGATAAAAATAATCTCTTTTATTTCATTATTCTGTTTAAATACTCAAATTAATTGTCAACCCTATTCTAACACACATTAACTATTCATAGAGAATTAATTTTATTTTTATCCATTAATTAAGAATAATAATAATAAATTTAATAAAATTTTAAAAGTAGATAAAAATTTAAAATTTAATATGCACAAATAAATTTAAATCAATTAATAGAACATATATAAATTTTCAATATATATAAAACAATTATATATACTCATATAGAAATATAATCTATAAAAACATAATGTCTGTCATATAATCCATATTCATAGATAAATTATATTTCAAAAATTTAAAGTACAGAAAACTAAATAGAATTAACGTCCATAATAAATATGAAAACTCTTTTTAAAAAAGTAAAATGAAACATATAATCATTTATGTAAACATTTAAACAAACAAATTAATTTAATTATGTATTCATAAAAATTTATATAAAAATAAATAAACTAATTGTCTAATAAACTAATAAAATAATCTAAAAAGGAATGCAGAATTAATATATACATATTTTTGTGAACATTTAATGATGTAAAATTATAAACATTAAAAATCACTTTTAAATTAAAATCATTTTTATAAATATTTAATCATATATTAAAATTTGAAAATTGCTATAATATTAACATATAAACATTTTATTGAAACAAAAAATTATGTAATATAAACATTATTATAAAAAATAAATTAATAAAATAAAACAATTAATAATTATTTTAATATAGTTAATATATAGATGCTTAAATTTAATAATCAAAACAATAACTCTATGAAACATTGTATATAAGAAAACTAACCAAAAATTGAGAACAATTTAATTGATCTGTGGCAACGATAGGAAAAAAATAGGGTGAATGACATATAATCACATCAAATTGATAATAATTGTAGAATAATAATATGGTTGAAGGATGAAAATAATGGTCCTAAAAAGGGATATGTGGATGAATGTAAGGTCAATAGAATGTTGGTGTGGTCAATACAAAGAGAATATTATCGGTATACCATATCCATGTGAGTAAAAAGATTGTGATTTCAATTGATGGAGTATAGGGTTTATCAAAATCATGTTATGATAAAAAATGTGAAAAGAATGATGTCTTTTTATTAATTTATGAAAAATATTTCTATAAATTTTATACAATTAACTGCTATCAATTATTGATTTCAATTTTGGTTATATAAAAATCATTGTTAAATAGAATTCTCTTTTCTGATTTCTAGTTTAAATGGGGATCCCCTTAAATTGGATGTTTTAACTAAGAATAAATCTTGACCTTCAGTTACTAGAATCTGTGTAGAATTTGATATTTTACAATCTCTACCACCACCTATTTGGATTGATAATGGTGTGCAAGGTTTTATTCATAAATTTTTCTTTGAAAAAAAGATTAATATTATTTAATTAAATGTTTAATAGTATGACTTCCCACAATAGAATTTTAATTAATACATTATGATTCTTTTCGACAAAACCATTATAATAATATTTGGGTTAAAAATGGATTGAATAGTTAGATGTCATGTACATCCTCTAGTCATCTTGACGATCTTGTTATTAAGGATGTCAATAAGAATATCATTGTTCCTTCTAAAAAGAATCATTTGTCTATAGATTTTTTTTGGAGGCAAGAATTATGTACATAATACTGAGTCTAATAATAATGATATGGAGATTCTGAACAAGTCTCTATCATATGATTTATGACCATAAAATTTTTTTAACTATAGAAAGAGACGCAAAAGACTAAACAGTCTTATTTTATTGAATCATAATATAAATTCCATGAGAAATCATGATATATTGAGGATTCTTACTTGAAATCATGTTATAGAATCATAAAAAACTAATTTTTTATCTATATGGAAACATCAATCCAAATTTCAGGAATACTATAAAATGAACAGATTATTTATACATTGAGAGAACAATTGTTATGTGGTCATTATAAGCCTCTATGAATGAAAATATAGATATTCCACCATATGTTTTGGTTTCTGAACTTTTAACAACATCCTCTGATCATGATGATTTTAAGGATAACAATTTTGATGATGATGATGACCATGTTATGACGGGTTTATATATGATTATGGTGAAATTGGTTTTTCCAAATCATCTGGACTCTTGGATGGATGAGAAGGATGGAATTGTATTTCAAAAATATGTGGATACTGGAACTACCATAGATAAATACCTTCAAATCAAAAAATGAATTTTTATTAAGATGGTGATGTAATTTATAAAAAATATGGAATTAAATTTCATGTCAATTCGATGGAAATGAATCTTTATCATTTTTTCAATATTGAATATGGTTTTCATGGTTTCTCAATGATGATTTTTTTCCTTTTTGTAGTTCTTTAACTATGTACCAATTTTTTATATTTTCAAGGATATGTGGGAATATGAAATTATTTACTTCATATGCATGTTTGTCTTTAAATGCTTTCTAAAATTAATTTATGTATTTTAGGAAGTTTATAGTCTCTCTTAGATATATTTATAAACATCAAGGTCTTGGGTTTTGTTTTTATTTTTTTATATTGGAGATTATGGAGTGACACATATTTGAATAATTTTTTATGTCCTTTTTTATTAAATTGATGATGTGATAAATCTTTGATTTTCTACATTGATTATATGATTTATTGGATCTATATGGAACTAGTTTTTTATATTGTAATTTTTCCTTAAATAGATATTTTTTATAACATTTTATTTTTGATTAGTTTGTTTGGAAGGGATTCTTATGATTTATGAAACAAAATTAATGAAATATAATCCAAAATAATTAATTTTTATTTCCATGATACATTTAAAGTGAAGGAGAATAAGCTATAATATTTTCTATTTAAATGATGTATCATAGTTCATAGATCTCTTGCTGCTAAAGGTCGGATTTTTGATATTTATATTTTCTTATTTATTATTTTTATTTTTTATGTATTTGTAAATATCAGTGTAGCCTCTATTAATTTCATGATTGTGTACATTCATTACACCTCGAGTATGCCTTATAACTCATACATTATTTAATAATTATTTCAGTGATATGGGTTGGGTGACAAACTGTCGTTTGACATTTTAAATATAACAATAATAGTAAGAATTATTGGGTCTTAATACTGATTATGTTTTACCTAACATTAAAAGTGGAATTTAACTCTAATTATTATTTTACCAAATATCCAAATAATACACTAATAGGTTTTTTGTGGGAAATATAAATTTATGATGTTATAGATAATTTATAAATGGTTTTATTCATTTTTATTGAAACAATTAATTAAAACAAATTATATGAGGTGTTATATATTTGATGTTAAATCCCCAATAAAAATTTACTTTTCTATATTTTAAATAAAAATACTTATCAAACATCTTAATTTTCTATGTTGAATTATATTAGCTGATATCTATAAAATTTAAACATTAACCAATTGTTAAAACTATTTGGAGAATCACATTTTGGTAATGGTGCTCCCAAGAAATTCAAAATTATTTACATTATTTACCACATGTATATATAAATACTAATTAATTTGAAACATAATTTTCCTTATTTAAATAAATAGAATTAAAATAAAATATATGATTAATTATAATTATCAACTAATGAATGGAAAAAATTATAATCATGATAATCTTATTAAATTTAAAATAATAACACACCATTGGATATAGAAATCAATCAACAAAAGAAGAATTTATTTCAATGATGTGAAAAATCTATAATCATAAATGTATCATCCATCCAATTATTATAATGAGTAATTATTTTATCAATCATTGTGAAATATTACATGAATCCAAATTGAAAATTCAAAATAGTACAAAAACCACCCACAAAATACTGCAACTACAAGATACCACATTTTCTCTAATTCAACACCTGAAACTGTTTTTTTCATTCTAGTCAATAGTCTTGAAACTCTAACATAATGTTTTTGGAAATCCTCATTGATATTAAAGGGATACTATTAATTTTTATAATTAAATTAGTTATACATTTAGTTGAGGAAATAATTACCTCATCCTCTCAGATTACCCATTGATTATATATTCACTATTAGCATCTAGATACTAACTACGGTTATGGTTCCCCATGAGCCTTTTGAAATATTTCAACCTTATGATTCATTATATTATTTATGACATAATTATTTCATTATTTGAAAAACAATTGATATGTGGTTTGATAATGGAGAATAATACTATATGAACTCCCAAAAATGATACATATGTTCTCTAATATCATTTGTATGTTCAATAATATTATACAATTTTTTGATAAAACATTATTTATGAGTCTAATATATTATGTGTAATAAAATAATCTCAAAAAATATTATTGATAATTATATATGTATTATGTTTGAGTATAAAATACTTACACAACACAAAATATATCCTATATATCCATTGGAATATAAACCCTTTACCTCAAATGACAAAAGAAAATTCCACATATACATGGAAAATATATTATATATGATCTAAAAATTCTGATATATCAGCTACATTTTCTTACTAAGCCCTATTCATTTAAAATTCCTCACAAATTATTCAAAACAAAAATCGTTATTTATTTTCATGTTCATGGTTTAAGTGGATTATACAACACATGATTCTCTTTGAGATCAAAAAATGGAATGTCAGTAGTCTTCAAAAATTTTTATTCACTAAATAAAAAATATTCTCATTTCTAAAAATAAAATCAATAAAAGGGATTGCGAATTTCTATAAAATCATATTATTCTTGAAATTGATATTATCAACTAAAATTAGATTTTCAAAAAAATTAATTTATATTGATATAATAAAATGACATGGTACAGTATGTCATGAATTTTCATGACCCAGACTAATAAGGATTAATCTTAAACTACCTCAAACCTACCTTCATAGGCTTGGGGTTGAAAAAAGTGTCAAAAGGAATTAAAAATATGGGAGGCCTTTTCCAAATGAACTTCTATGCACACACCTGACAATCTCCAAGAAATAGTATAGAAGAATAAAAATTAATGGATCCATATCTAGAGAATAAATTGTAAATGTCAAACCTCTAGGGAATATAAGAGTAAGATAGTATAGGAAGAAAAGGAAAAGGGGGTAATTTCACATCCAACTAGAAAGATTCCCCAACCTTCCAATACTAGAGAGTAAGTGCTGAGAGGTCCCATCCCCCAATTCACCCATATTTAACCAATGTACGCAATCAAATTCACTCCGGTATCCCTAAGATCCCCTGTAATCTCCACTGATCTATCCATCATCATCATATAATAGGACACATGTAGGAAAATCCCATTCAAGGGTGATTATATGACTACCTATATAGATTCAACAAAGTCTAAATGAGGGGTTATAAGGGACTTGATATGAATAGATAAATCTACCCAAAGCAAGAGAGTAATAAAACCCATTAACACAGATACAGATATATATATATATATATATATTTGTGTGCTCCGTAAAAGAAATCCAAATTAGAGAGAAATGAGATCTCAATATTAAAGCTTATCCAATGAATAGAGTATTCCATCATTTTGAATGGTACATCAACATTTCCCAGTATCACTTTATTCTTTCTAAATAAATATCAATATCAAAAAAACCTATCAACACTTCTTCTTAGATGAGGGCCCAAAAATATCAATGTAGAAGACATATTCTCTAGTACAATAAGTGGGTAACACTATATTGAAAGATATAGGACCCATGCCCCATCCCAAAAGAATGTTTCCACATTGTAGGTAGATATATAGAGAACCCATTCCCTATCCCAACATAAGGGTTAAACATTATAACAGATGACCCATTCCCTGACACTGTAGGAGTTGTCAACACTAGTTGTAATGGACCCACTCTAGAACACTATAGGAGTGTCACACTCTGTAGGTCGGGGGCCCTTGACCCGACCTGGTAGGAGGGTTCTACTCTAGTGTTAGAGGACTTATTCCCTGACACATAAGGTGGGTTCCACTATATTGATAGAGGAACCAGGCCCAAACACCGAATGAGGGTTCCACTCTATTGGTAGAGGGACCATGCTCTATCACCATCAGAGAGCTCCACTATTGTTGTGTAGGAACCATTCATTAACATCACAAGATAGTTACTTTACAAATATTATAGATTGATTTACCATACCCTACCTACATAGGAGGGTTCCACTATATAGTTAAATAACCCATGACCTATCCAAGTATTAGGTTTCAATTATGATGGTACTTTATTATCATTATCAACATTGATTGAAACGTAAATATGTGTCACACTAAGAAAATCATGAATCATATATCAAAATATATCGTTAAAGATACCATCATGTTCTATGTGGAGAAAAATCAGGATAATCTAGTCGATCGGAATGGCTCTAATGAAATTATTTTTTATTATCATTGATAACCCACCATTTGAGGTGTGAGGTGGAACCCTTACAAGGCCCAAAGGCTTATAGATAATTACATGACCCGCTGGTCTTAGTGGAATCACCTAGACAAGACTACTTGGAAATTCTCCTCCCTTTCATATATCATGATATCAGTACTCCACCTTCACATCGTTGGTCTGCTAGTTGTCCTATGAAAAGCTTCACATGCCCGGTACCGATGGAAATGCCATACCCTGTCATTTTTCCAATTCTAGTTAGCTCTACTTCAGTGGATGTGCTTGTTCTGAATCCACTTCTAGTGAATTGTCCCTTGTAGTCTGACTGGTACATCTGCATTCCATGTGGCCAGAAGGCCTTGGGGTGGTACAAAGGCCTTATGGTGGCCCGAAGGCCATGAGAATCAATACTCCTTAAGCACATGGGTGGCTCGAATGCCTTGTAGGACCCGAGGACTAAATCAGTGGCCCAAAGGTCTAGATGGATGAATAGTTTTTACTGCTACAGTACAAAACAGGAGTTGTTACATTTCCTGTAAAGTTCCTAAAATAGTGCTGCTACAGTGCTACTATAGTGCTGCTATAGTAGTAGAAATGGGCCTCTACATTGATTTGGTCATGGGTCTCGTGGATGCCACTACTGAGTCCTCACCAACTGGGCTAAGGATCATGTGTAGGATAGGCTATTTATAGTCCAAAATCTATGAAAATGATGGAGATTTGAGAGGTAGAATTTTCTTTAAAATGATTGGTACACATCAAGTAAGGGGGACCACAGGAAGTATGGTACAACGATGAAAACTAGATAAGTCACTTCTAGTACATTTATTACTACCCCTGAATCCCTACATGGAATGTAAAGTTACTACATGGTGTGACTAATCCACTTGTGGTCCATCCCATACTCATAATCATGTCTATGCAAACTGTACATTCGAGTGTATAGAGGAGATATTAAAGGGAAATATACCTTGGCCTGGTATGCGTACACAAGACATGTGCCAGTTCAATCACCTACATATGTACTCTAAGAGTATTTATAATGCTTCAAACACTGGGTCACAAGTCTTTTGGGGGTCCCACACAACATGTGTTATTTACCTCACCTGGAAACACTAGTTTCCATTATCATAGGGCCACACACCATGTGTTATTCATTCTAAATGTCATGCAGTTGAGTTTTTTAAAATAATCATTTATTTTCATTGTGTTCTTGGGATCTAGACCCGTTGTGTGCCATCACATATCAGTGTCACCTGGAAATGAAGGGGATGCTTCCATTTATCAATTCCATCCCAACGGTAGGAAAAAATCAGATCTTCTTTTTCCGATCTAAAGCCCATACACACCTCTAATGAAATCACCTTTCTTTCATGGATCATCAATCAATGAATAATACATTAAATTACATGATTCATTCCATTTCAACCATAGATTTCATAACATTTCACAGCACACGAATCCTTCTTGAATTTGGGGGCTCAATTGAGATTGATCCCTCTCTGTAATTTCAAACCATGTCCATTTAGGGAAATAGTGAAGAAGTTGAATAACGATAGGGGTAAAAGAACAAAAATATTGTGGAAAAAAGAAGTATCTAGGTGTTAATGTACAATTTTTACATATTAATATCCACTTGGTCAGAAACATGGCATGAATTTAATTAAAAAAATTAAACCAATACACCGGATCATAAAAAGACTCATAATATATATGCAGTACAAAAAAATTAATTGATAAAAAAAATATTTTCATCATATGGGGTAGAATCCACATATAAAAAATCCTACAACAAAATTGGATTTTTCATTAACAAAGAACATGGTTTCTATAGAAGGAGGATCATCAACTGTGGTTGATGTATATTTATTTTCCATGAACTGTTCATTGAAAAATCACATAATCTTGATTCACCAATGTTGGTGGGAGAAGATACACTAATTAATCCCATTGTTATTAAATTAAAATTTTTGATCCTCTATAATGATTCATTAATAAAGAAAGATAGTTATTATTGGTTTAATGAATTAATTAGTTAGTTAGTTATCTAGTTCACAAAATGCAGCATCCAATGATAGTTTTATTTGAATGTCGGAATTCATCCACCATTATTTTATATGAAGGGTAAATCGTGTGTTTTGAATTAAATCATGGTCTTAGATTATTGAACCAATAATTGGTTTATGAGTTGTTTTATTATTCTTGAAAAAAACATGCATGTGTGGAAAAAAAATATTTAATATTTTTATAATAAAATTTCTAACATCACCAGGCCTCCAAATCGTTCTCCTTCTAAGTGTTAGGATCAATAAATTTTTATATATATTTAAAATTATATAAAAAGGTAAAACACTTAGATAATGGATAATAGTGGCAGTTAAAACCACCTCCATGTGGTTTCACAGATATTTCCAAAAACCACCCAAAATATGGCATCATAATCCATATTACATGAATTCTACGAATTTAGTAGTTTTTTGGGGGAATAATCACAAAATGTTTTGTTATATGTGTTATTTAATTTTTAGTGTTGGGTTCCCCTTTAAAAAAAACTAGGTGATAATGATTGTTTTAAAAGAAATTAAACTCTATGTTATATAGTGATAGTTTACGCTTCCACATAACATTTTTTTCTTCTTATATAGTACTAGTTTTAATAGACACTGCAAAATATTTTTCATATATAGAGGATATTTAATGAAAATATATATCATAGTTTAATAAATAGAATCCTCTGAACACCAAAAACATATAAAACAATATAGAAATAGATAAAAAAACATTTCCATTATAACAAAAACCCAATCAGAACTTGTCAATTTCAATTTATATCTATCAATGATACAAAACCTATTAAATATAAAAATAATAATAACCATTAATTAATTAATATGAATAATTTTATTTAATTTTCCTCTTGAGTTTTTTATTGTATAGGTCATAAAATAACATCCCTTTCACCATCATGCTATAAAACAGATTTATATAACCCATGTGGGGTTATTAAAATCATGCCATGGACTACTGAAAAATGTTATAAACATTGGATCCCACTATGATTAATTATATATCGTTAAGGTAATTAAATAGTGGTTGGTTCCTTATGAATAATTTGTAATTTTAAGGAGGTATGTTGTGTGACTATCTCTACCCTACCTTGTATAGCATATTGAGTTGGGTTTTTTTCTATCCTATGAGAACCCTTGGCCTTTTTTATTCTTGGTACGTATAATATTATAATTTTGTATAGTGAGTTACTAATTGTATCTTAAGATTATCTACTATTGGTTATTATATGTGTTACTTGTGACATGAGTTGGGTGAGCTTGCTAACCATTAGAATGTGATTTTATAGAACAGTTATGTGGATTAGGTAGGATGATGATTCAAATGATACTGTGAGCTACGATAAAAATATGGGTGGGTTTTTCATGTCAACCATGCACATGTGATACGTTATCAAACATATTATGTGTTTTGGTTTTGGAATTCATTTCATCCATGGATATGAACATTGTGGTGGAATGGGTTTTATAACTAGAGTAGCAAAAGAATTACAACCATGGATGCAAGTAAAATATCATTTCATATGATCATGCACATTTATATTGGATTTGAATTCATATGATGTTAATCTATTATAATATCATTGTTATATAAGTATATTGAATTTTTTAGATGTTATAGAAGTGGTAAATAAGATCCATGTTGAAATTTTATCTAAAGATAAAAGAAAAACATGGAGAATAATTTATTCCTTATAAATAAGAACTACATGTTCCCACTTCCAAACCATCCATATTAGAGGGGAGTACAATTTACTCATAAAATAAGGACATTCCAAACATGATATTTCATTTATAGGTATGAAATATGGACTATGACCTTCTAATAAATAAAAGGAAAACTGTGACTTCTAGTATGTTGAAAAATGACCCTTTTTTAAATTATAATGATTGGAATTTCAATAAATACCAATTCCTTATTCTATAAGGATTATAACATAATTGGGAAAGTGTCAAAAAAGAGACAAATGATAATGAAAGGGTATGAATTCATTCACCCAAACACTTATGTGAGGACAACCTAATATATTTTCAAAGTCATTTAGCACATTATAATTTATATATTGATAACATCTTAAAGGTTACATGAAAACCCACAAACTCAAACTATATTCTCATAAAATCTATTTGTGTGTTTAAAAATATAAATATACAAGGGTGGTGATACATATAGTCTAAATATTGAACCTAAATGATTATTCTGGTATTTTTCATCAATAAAGGCTAAGGTAATATGAATGAACTCCATATGTATTAGAGAGTAAATTTATATACTAGATTGGAGTTCCCAGGAATGTTGATGAGAATGTAGTAATATGTTATCTCATGGTTTAACCATTCTAAATAATAGTTAATATGATTGAATAAGTTGTTGTAATTAATAATACTATATGAAGAATAATCATTTTGACAATTAGGATAAAAATTATAATGATTTTTCATCCTATTTCATGAAGATATTCATGATACTCATTATTCATTTTTGATATGGTAAATTTTTGAATTAGTCGAGTTTTAAGTTATAATTACATATAGAGAAGAGTTTATTGGAGTGTATATACTGATAGAACATTTATCTCAGTGAATAATATGGTTTAAATTTTTCTATCAGATATTCAAAATTGAAAATAAAATTAATAAGAAATAAAATATTTGAGGAATAATTTAATAGTTCATGTTGTTTCCTAGTTGATCAGTTCTATGTTATATAACTATTTCCCATGTATAATGATCTAGATATATCCCTCAGTGGTGATAAATGCAAACAATTTAGATGTTTTATAGAAAATAAATATACTAGTGGGATTTAAAGATGTAAGATGACATGAATAATTAATTATCCATATGGTACGTGGTGAATCAGTAAGAGGAATTTAGAACAGAATAAATTTCAGAAATGGGTAAAATTGATAACAGATTTTGAAAATAATAAAAATAGGTGTAATTTCAAGGAGTAATAAAACAAAAAACCTGAACTACCCAAGAATGATTATTAAAAGGTAATCATCAAAATAAATAATAGGAAATGAACCAAACATATATATTTTTATGGAATGTAAGGTAAATGTTGATATCCCTTACCAGAAACCCAAACAACATTTCTTAATAACCATATGAGTGTTAGTCTATGAGACATTTTGTTACTCATCATCATCAAATCCAAAGTAAACTCTAATCATTACCTCAAGAACTTTTATTGACATAGTCTCAATCATCATATCTACTCCTTACTACTGGAACTAGTATACAAATTATCTTGAAATTTATATTGTGTTGTATCATTTAATTTAATATTAAAACCAATAAAATTTTGGTTATTAAATACAAATGATCTTTTGTGATTTACCTTCTCCCTCAAACTATACATCAATCCAATATCTTTGGGAAAACATACATCCCTATTCTAATATAATTCAATCAACATTCATTGTAGACCAATATAATTTGCATCTTGAATCTTTATATCAGCGCCTTCATCATGAATTGTGATTTTTTTAAGAAAATCCCTCAGATCAACTTAATGTAGGGAGTAACTACAACTAGTTATAGATGCTAAGGAAATCCCCAGTGGCCTTCCAAATAACACATACCATAATGACACCAAACCCATATGGCCCACGCAATCTGGATGCTCTCTCCCAGGTATGTGACAAATGGGATAATCTTGGCCGACTGATAAGGACTATGTGGGGTTGGCATCCCATGATTCTCTTATTTTTATCTATAAAAAATATAATTAATATTTAAATAAATTCATATTAATAGAGTGAAAACCAAATGAATTTTATTAAAAATGATAAAAGAATTCAAACCCCCATATTATTTTGCAGGATCATTCACATAACTTCCGTAGAATTTTGTATGAATATCTTCCCAAAGATAAGTTCAGCAGACATGGTTCCCTAAAATCTATGAATACATTAAACAGTGATATATATAAAATTTAATATATTAAATAAATAATTCTATATTATAAATATTTAAACAATTTAATATAATACATGAATGAATCTGTTTTTAGACAAAGTATTTGGCCAAGTAGTGTGTGAGATGATTTGTCTAGCTCAACTTGATACATTTTTTCACAAAACATCTATAAATATTTAACATTTAATTTAAAATTAATATATTTGTTGTCATTTCCTTATCATAATAATCTATATATTTAAAATTCTATTGACATAATAATATATTTTTCAATATCTCATGATTTTCAAGATGAGGGCTATCAATAAATAGCTTCCACTTCACTCTAAGTACCACTTCTTGTACCTTATCAATATGATAAAAAGTGGTCAATGATGTATTATTGATTACATTCCATAATCACAATTTCGAATCATTCTATTTCATACCAAAATTATTAAATTACCACCTTCGTTTTATAATATCTGCAATTGTAAATTGAAATAACATTGTAAAAAAAGATTAATTGTTAAAATATTAGAATTTAATTACATAATGAAATTCATTTTTTCTATAATGTATTATAATTACCTTTATATAGGAATAAAATTATTCTTTCTTCCAATATTGAGGAACATTACTCCAATTTTAATTGTGAATTAGAATTGTAACCAGCTTTACTGTAGCTGGCCTACAATCTGGCCAAATAATACTACAACATAATTTGTGGTGACCCCCTAACTGTGAAATGAGATTACTATCATTAATTTATCAAAATTACTGGCATCCAAAATGTTCATATTTCTCTCTTTAGTAATATTGTAATAATATTTTTTTAAAAAATACTTATTAGTATAAAAAATTATGATAACATTATTTACATTAACCTATAACCGTCACCCTCAAATATATCGACAAATAAACAATAGTGATGACATATTTTATGAATATGGGACATTATGAATGGGGAGGGAATTTACCAATTAATGATGTGATAGAGAAATAGTGTGTCCAAGACACTTACGGAATGGAGTAGGCTATGAGAGATGTTGATGGGGGGTAGATTGATGGTGTATCAGATGTTTTTCGGGTGGAGACTGATGGATCCTTAGATATATATGTGGTCAATGGAACATATACTAGGAGTTGATGTGGTTCAGTGAAACACATCTTCATTTTAATTCCTATCATTTTATCAAATACAACTAATTATATAATAAATATATCAAAAAATTATTGTAGGAAAAATACATAAATGATAACATATTCACATTAATCGAATACAAGATATACATAGATATGTTAATGAATCACTATAAATATAACATATCTGGTGGATAAATTAATTGATGACTACATAAAAAATAATTTTCCATCTATAATTTCATTTTCCTTCTCCAATATTTCTTCATCTATTTCAACCATTCTATAAAAACTAATATGTTCAATATCATTGTTGAAAAATATTTTTTTTTCTTTTTTAATAGGATTAAATTTCATTTTTCAAATCCTCCACTTCATCAACCATATCATAAAAGTTTCCTTGTTTTAATTGAAAAAATTCACTCAATATTTTATCCATGAAATCATTCACATAATAAATCATTTTTACTTGGGCTGAGAAGATATATAGATCATGTAATTCACAGTCACCAATATCCATAAGTGGAGGGGTTCTCATAGAATAAAATAGTAAGGACTCAATTTTAATACACCTGGTAATACTGACCCACTTTAATTTGAATAAAACAACTACAAAATTCATGTAGTTTTTTAATTCGAAAATATCAGTCACCATTACATAGAATTATAATTGGAAAACTATAAATACAACCCTATTATATGTTTTCAACCCTTTATCCCAATTTATTGTATGAAATTTAAATCCTTTAACATTGTTTGTGTTAAATATTCTAGCCTATATTAGAGATAATAAAGTCAAAAACCTCATCTTCTCTAACAACTCATCCCAAGTATCAGTATTCATGATCTAAAAAATGTATGATACATTATTATATTTACCAAATATATGTGTTAACCTAATATCAATATTTAATAAAATATTTATGAACATTCATGACATGAAAACAATTCTACGAGTTATTAATTAATATATTTTGATAAATTTTTCTCATTTTATGTCTTTTATCTTCTTCATCTCTTTTTTTACCTTCTAATCTCCAAAATAAATGGATCTATTATTTCATTATTCAGTTTCACATATCTATGTTCCTATAACAATATAATTTTTATTGGGTTGATATTATACTTCCACCAAATTCATTGGCCAATATTAAGAAAGATTTTTTGATTTATCATAGTGTTGATATTGTGTCATTTTTTCCTCAAAACATCCAACATGATTCTATATTTTCTCAATACCATCTAACATTCTGAAAAAAAGGTAAGATGCCTCAATACTATATAGTCATCAGAAATATATCATTTAGTTTATGATTTATTTTACAAATACGTTTTCAAATACACAAGATATCTATAAAGTATAATAAATAAAATTAAATTAATTACTAAATGAAGTTCCAACAAATTTTCATGTAAGACGACAAAATAAATAAATAGTGTACTTCTCAATTGAATGCATCCATAAATAATGTGTGGGGCCACCAAAATTCATTTCCATGACTAAATTCATAGCTAAATGAATCTTAAAAAAACAATGGAGGAATGATTGAATCCATGTCACAAATTTTCAATACAAATATCTCGTGAATTTTTTCAAGATCATCTAGTTTTAGAGTTTTCCCAGATAGTTATAAGAATAGTGTGAATAATATCGGTACAACTATATTATCATTTTCATGTAATAATGTAAACAATTCCAATGGTTGTAATATCTACAAATAGATATGTGAATAATGAAACAATATTCCATGTAACATAAGATACTCTATGTAACATACCATGAGATGTAACTTTAATACCGATAAAATAACTTCACATGTTTTAAAATTTGAAGGATTTTATCTTTATCCATATGTTTTATTGCAAAAAATTTCAAATCATACATTCCATTATTATCTTTCAAACTATCATTCTTTGTGTTTATTGTTTATAATTCCTTTAAAGCACTAAGAGTGTACTTTTATTTTATACTCTCACAAACCAATGTGAAGAAAAAAATCACAAACATTATTCTCAATATGCACAGTATCGTGATTTTTTCGTAACCAATAAAATTACAAATATGGAGTTTTAAATAATATATGCTTTTTATTTCATTTTTTTGTTACGATTTCACTTGAACATGCACTTCAATCTCAGCTATCAATATCACTAAAATTATGATCCATCACAAACTATATTTCAATATTTCCATGTGTGAAAATCCCAGATCATTCTAAAAACATTGTAGGTGGTCTGTGATCAGAAGAACCTTTAAATTTTTACATTCCCAACCAAAACCTATGTGATGCATTTAGAATACTCAATGATATAACAAGAACCATTTTTTACTTTATGCTATTCATTTAGGCTCAAAATCAAAATTACAATTAACACAAGACAACACATTTATGATTTAAAACAATATATGTTACCATGTCTAGGGACGTCATAAATGGGCAACATTAGAAAAATGTTCATTTTGAAATTTTTTTTAGAATATATATCAAATTTATCAAAACAATTTCTTCATAACTCCTATAATTCTTCAATTTTAAGCTACAAGTATACATCAATATCTTTTACTGAAAAAATACCCCAAATAATCAATTAAATGAAAAAGAACATTTGTTGTATACACATGAACTGAGGTAGCTTATAAAGGATCAAAATAACTATCCAAATGCTAAAACTGGTTTTCAAAGAGCCAAATGGGTTCAATCCATTAGTATCATATCCAAATCTCACAATACTAGTATTATATGATAAATATGGATGTATTGAATCAAGTGCCTTCTATGATTTTGAATCTATAGGACATTTTATTAAGCCATCATGTTTATTATATATATAGTTCCACTTCATGTTCTTAGTTGGTTTTGATGATATGAATAACCTAAAAAATCATTGTATTTAAGGTATGTAATGGAAAACCATTACAAGTGTGTTCTTCTTTTCTTCATCATAGTAGTATGATGATTCATAATTTCAACATCACCAATTTATGCCTATATAGAAGAAAAAAATTTTGTATAATCTATTAATATCAAATATTTATCCCAATAGAGAAAAAAATAATTTGGGAAAGTGTTTATTTTTTATAACTCTGACCAAACATTTTAACAATATTTTTTATATCATAAAATTACTCATGGATCACAGCTACCACAAGTATATCATGAAACAATTAAAATATCTTTTACATTTCCTTATTTTTATATTAGAATTAGAATTTGATAACATAAATCTTTCACAGAAAATAATGTTTCGACTGGTTCAAAAATCCACCATACATCTCTTTATTACCATCATTAACCAAATAATGAAATACATTTGTCTTCTATAGGAAGTTACCTCATACAATATCTTCTATAGAATAAAGACTAAGATCCAATGATATGTAAGAGTCTTGATATGGTTGTCATGTAGTCCCTCAAACATCAATATTTATGTTACTATTGGAATCTCCCTCAATATGTTGTTCAGATAGGTTTTGTAGTAGATGTTATTTTCTTCCAATGTTGAAGGAATATTTTTTATTTTTTTTAATTTCATTTTCCTAGGATCTCATTCTGTTGATTTACATTTGTGCTCAAACATTATGTAACGTTTGATTCACCATGCCAAATCAAATAAAAATATTTAAACAGGAATTACTTTGATATAAAGTGATCATAAACTTCATTTCACTTTAACCATATTCTAAATTTAAATCATGAACATAGAAATGTTATTATCCTATCAACTGATCAATTGGAAATTTCAAAATCTAACAACTCTTAGAAAACCATATTATATTGAGGTGTGTTCCTTGGTAATGTGACCCTTATTTTATAAATATATATGAAAATGTTCATACATATTTTGAAAAAAATTAATCAAAATAATTATTTCTATATATAAAAACTAGTAAATGGAAGTGAAAAAAAACACAAACCACGTAGTTATAACATGATTCATATAAATACAAAAAAATTCAAACAATGAAATTGAAATTAATCATAGATTATGCTATGTAAATTAGAAAGGGAAAAATCATAAAATCATTAAGAAAAAAACTTTTAAAGTTATATTTTTAATGTATTTATCTAACCACATGTTTAAAAAAAATTTATAAATTTTACAATTTCCATGAATTCGATTTTATGGAATGAAAACACTTTATAAATGAAGTCAACTTGTTTCAATTACTAATTTTTCAAGCCTATACGTCAACAATTTTAAAACATTTATAGGAACAATGTTACTTATAGACTCAAAAAAATTAAAAAATGTTAAGATTTAACAACTTATAATTCCTAAAACATGGTTCAAAAACATCACACACACCTTTTAATGAAAACACTGGTGTGTAACACCCCTTTGAATTGTTTATTACCAATAAAAAACGTATCATGATTTTTAATAACCACTTGGGATGTGACATTGTTCTATCCGAGGACATTAATAAATATGAAACCATTTAAATACCAAAATAGTAATTTATGTATGTTCTTTTGTTCTTTATATGTATAAGGTATGGAATGTCTAAAAACAATGGAATAAGATGAAAAATAAAAACAATTCCCAAGATATTATATAACATGACATTATTAATTCCAATATAAAAAATGAACATGGAATTCAATAACAAAAACACCAGATATACTAGTAGTACGCCATTAAAAGTAGAAGAGGATAAATAAGGAACAATGATTAACATTGAAAATAAACTTAAAAAATAATAAGATATGGAATATCATGAAACTAATTCAAACTAGTAGTATGAAACAAATGATGTAAGAGATGAAAAATGAGAAAAATTAATATACTAGTAGAAATATAAACATTAATAGATCTCATTAAATATCTAATTTATATTAGTATAATTACAAATGAAGCCAAATATATTTTTTAAGGAACTACCAATTCATACTTGTAGGAAAACAATAAAAGTATGAGATATGTTAGAGGCTAACAAAAATTCATACGATTATCAAAGAAAATTATTTTATAAGTCATGGAATAAAGAATACTAATACAAGTGGCTATGGTTTCATAAACTACATAAACCAAAATTAAATATTTATTCAAACACTAATTCATTCATAAATTTTAATTAACAAAAATAAAACATTTATTTATATAATTCATTGTTTTTTAGTTCATATTTTATACTAATAGAATCTAAAAACATTTTTTATCTCAATTTATGAAATTATTTCATTTATTATAAACCATTCATGGTATAATAAATTATTATAATTATAATAATAAAAATTACTATTATTGAAGATATTTATGGTGAAAAATAAATATACACTACCTAAAGGTATTTTCTTAATAGAATAACATCAATTATCATTATTTTTTTATTTTCATTACATGAAATGAATGTCAATTGAATATACCCAACATTGTATATTCAAAAAACATGTTGAAAGACATGAAAAAGTATAAAAAACTCATTTTATATTATATTACTATACAAACATTTTCTTAATCATGAAATCAAGCATTGTAATTGAATTCCATAATAATTATTTCCTTAATTCAATAAGAATTATCGAAAACCTGTCACCATTGATGAATAATGAAATATTGAGCCAATAAACAACCTTCTCTTAATAAAAACCCCAAATACAAATTATTATAACTTACGGAAACCTCAATCCAAAGCCAATCATTAGTTTGGGATAGTAGGATTAATAATAACAGCGAGAGAGGAGAGTTAATAAGGGAGGAGAAGAAATTAGGATGAAATGAGGGATTAACTCTATTGGAATTTATATGGAAAATGTGAAGTAATGGGAGAAAGGGGAGAAACGGTATAACAGATATTGAGGGAAAGGGCACAAAGGGCTCAATGGAAAATGGAAATATGTTGAGGGTAGGGTTTCGGGGGGATTTGGGGAAATCTAAGTGCTAGTTTTGAGTTAGGTATCATGGGGGATGAAGAGAATCTAGACACCATCAAGGTCTTGGATAGAATAAAAGAAACATGAGTTATAGAGATGGTGATGGTGAGGACTTGGGTTAATCATAGGAAACTAGACTGCTGGTGAGGGAATGAGATTATGGGAATCGGTGAAACCAGAGCACCCATGAGGGCTCAAGGGGCTTGGAGGATTACTAAGAACCAGTAAGGCCGAAAGGGCATTGGTTGTGAGTGATTAGTGTATTATGGGTGCTTTGGGAAGAATGGGGATCTTGGGTAAAATATCCTTTTTTAATAAAGGGTTAAAATATATTAGTGCTTATTGATAAAATTCCACTAAATTTTTTCAATTTTTATAGCGTCAGTTTATTAAACCATCCTTAAAAACCACTACTAAAATATGAATTTGGGGTACTGATACGGTCTCTACATTTTTCTTTTATGATTTTTCACATTTAATAGAAATACATAATAAAAATATCTGGATATAGAGCCCACATTTAGCTCTACTACTCCTAGGAGTCTCCAACATTATCCCTTGATATAGCAATACACATATTATGTGATGATCCATCAACATAGGTTCATCTCCCACTGATCATTTATCATGTCCCAGTGATCATAAAATTATTCTATATCCCTAATTTCATGATCACCCCCATCAATAACAAACATAATTTTATGAATGTACCACCTCATCTGTGACACATGGAAGATATCATGCCCTATCTCCATGTTTGGAGAAAAGGTGAGGTGGTAAAAACCTCCCCAAACCATTATAAGTTGTTGAATGTCCCGATGAACCTTCAGGATTAAATACCCCCATAAAAATATCTTCAATAATCATCATGGCGAGACTCTAATGAAAACATGGTCACCCTGATGGAACTCTAAGGTCCAACAATATTGATCTTTATAATATTTCATCTTACTCTTAGTGTTCCTCATCTACTCGCAGATGACCTATGTTTTCTCTGTCATTGTCAGCACCATCGGTATCCCAACAATACATTCCAATCCAATATTAGTCCATAATATGGGTGGACTAAAGGGTCCCCCATAAATGTCTTTGAATGTTTCCATGCTGATAGTGGAGTGGTAGTTATTTTACCACAGAAAAGTGATCCTCCTATATATGGATGAAATCTGGCATCTAAGACCCCATGTTATCCTCTATCACTATGATAATGTGATCGATCATCCCATATATGTGATTGTGAATGGTATTAAACATCCTCAAATGTGTCATGAATTATTTTTAGGCCCCTCTATAATAGTTATGTGAACTGTGCATCATGGTCAGAGGCAATCATTAAGGGCACTCAATAAACGAGAATGATCTCCTGTAGGTAAAATTACCCAAAAATCTCCACCAAACTCTACACCTAGATTGAAAGGACATTTTTTACTTCTCAGGATGGTGAACTATCACCAAGATGTAATCATGGCCTCTCACTATATGTGTAATCTCTATAATGATGTCCCTAGATATTCTATCCTATTTTATCATCGAGATCTTAAGAGGCTGGAACAATCATATCAGAACCTTGCTCTTTGCATTCACCTATTGAAAAATAATTCATCTTGGTATAACTTCATCCATGATCTAACTCATGAAATGCCACCAAAACTACAACCAATTATTACATTAAATGCATTGTACATCGTTATGTCAACCCAGTGGTGATCTGTAAAACTATCTCATCAACTTCTCCTACATCATGAATGGGACAACCATCCATCCCTGAAAAAGGAAGATGTTATTACCACCATTAATAAATCTATCTAGTGACTATGTAAAGTATATCTGGTCAAATAAGACTTCATAGATGATGTACCCCCACTTGAAACTCTCACATAATGGATAAGCGGAGGAGTCAACACTATCTACTGAATTAATGCAACACCCTGCTCCTCAAAAAGGGTCGGTTGTAAGGAAGATAACTACTCATATGCCTCAAACACAAAATGAGCTTGGGACTTCCTATAAAGGAATCATCAAGCATATTAAACTTCCCCTGATTATGTACTATCTCTATGTCACAATCACATAGGAACTTCCACAATGTCCTATTCCTTATGTTCAATTCTCTCTATCTGAGGACATACTAGAGGCTCTGATGGTATATGTAAACCATAAATATCTCTCCAACACTATTAGTAATTAGGCCAATATCTATTGAATAATAGCCATGATTTATAAAAACTATGTATATATCCCAAACAACCCATGGTCCAAAATATGACAATAGATGTAACCTCCCCTAGTGATTACTCCTCTCCACCCCCTCCTACATCATGATTCATCCCCCTCCCATCTGATCTATCCTCTTCCTACCAAGAGATTCTTCCTCCTTTACCTAATCACCCTTCCCCTCTAATTGTGACCCCCATTCAGTTCTGAAACATCCATCCTACCTCCTCAATGATTAGACTCTGACTCATTCCATATCCACCTTGTTGATGCATCTCTGATACAACTATGCAACCTACCCACCAACATGGCGTCCCCACCTCCCTATCGGCATGGCTCAGATTCTCTCCCCCCACCCAACAACAAACATCAGACATGTCTCTCTTCCGCATTAAATGGATCTAATGTAGAAAACCAGCATAAATGTTCCACCTCTTATGTGGCCACCCCACATGCCTGAGATCCTTATCCTTCAATGTGTCCACCCCACCTCACTGATTTCTCTCCCAATCATATCCCTATACTTGTTATCCAACTCCTCAAGTGTTTTATCACCATCCCCATTTATCAACAAAAGATTAATCCTAAAATTAGAGATTTTCATGTGAAATCCCTACTTCATTCTCATATACTGATTTTCATTTGTATAATTGGATATACTTCCCGTAAAAGTATGTTTCTTATGGGATTATAGGTATCATGATGTTTAGTTTTTTAATTGTTCCATCACGCTACAACTACAAGTGATTTTTATTTATTAATTTCTCATTGCCACATCTAATATAACATATTATCAATTATTTATTATGTTAAAATATGTTTTTAATTAGACAATCAGAAATATTTATTTCATAAACATACAATTTTATGCATTTCTCCATGAAAACATTACTTAGATAGATCTTGTGGTATTTTTGTTGCATAATGTTGTTCCTAAACTATTTATACGCGCTTAGACCATGCCATAGGCCTAAAATGGTGATATTTCATTTTGTTTATTTTTTCTTCTAAATTTATAATTAATTCTACATTCTTTTATCTTGATAAAAAATATAATTAATTTTTTTCATGTGTTAATTCTGTCTACAGTCAAGGGATAAATTATTTTATTTTTGATATTTCATTCATTGATTATTCATTTTCCTGGCACTTTTCCTACGAAATAATATAATATTATTAAGTTAGGTATTGTTATTTTTATATTCAAAGGTTGTTGAAGAAAATTTGTATGATTAGATTCTTTTTTTGGGTTTGATGAATTTTATATTTGCTCATACCCTAATGGTCAGTCAATGTTATTATATTTGGTTGACTTTTTCTATAAATAAGAAAAAAACCTTCCCTTATTTTTTTACTATTAAGGGTATTTTTCCCTGTGAAATTATTACATATTGTCCTTTTCTTTTTATTTTTTTTATCATTACCCCTATGACAACCAGTTATTTGCATTATTCCAGGGAATATTTGATGGAAATCACTGATAAATATCTATAGCACATATCAAATATGATATGTCCTTTTGTAGAAATGTTTTAATTTTTTAAAAATCAATTTCTTCCACTTATTTAAATAATGGAAGATTCAAAAAGACTATTTTTTTTATTCATATATTCAATCAGACATGTTATATATAATGTACTATGATCAACACAAAGAGATATATATTTTCATGAAAAACATCTAATTTTATCTTATTTATATATTCAATATGTAATGTTTTTAATCAAATACTATGATCAATCTGAGTAGGTATATATTTATGTGATTGTTCTATTATTGTCACATTACATTTACTTTGAATAAAAATTATTTTTCATGTTGTTATGTGCTTGAAAATGTACTATTTTTCATGTTGGAATCTATTACTGATAAATAATACGTATTTCAAAAAAACTAGTTTTTGTTATTTTTATATTCAAGCATTTATATTATTGATAATGTACTGTGATCAATGAAAGTAGCTCTATATTTTCTGGAAAAATAAATAATAATTTATTTCATTTATATATTAAGGTCGGAATGATATTGATATACTACCCAAATTGATTTGAGTAGGTATATATTCATGTAGGTGTTTATTTTTTTGTGTCAATATATTTCCTTTCATAACTACTAAGTTTTAACTATCCGTGATTGTATGTTCTTGATAATTTTCATATTCCTATGTGACGGAGAATCAATAAGTCATTCTAATATATCTTTTCAATCCTTTCCATATAGTAATTTCATAGTAAAAAATAAAAAAAATAAACTTTTATATTTTTATATATCATCAAAAGTATTATGTGATTGAAATATTATTCACATTTTGTAAAAACATTTTTTATTAGTTTTTTGTAGACACAGAACACATTAACACCATGAAATATATTTTTTATTGAAAAAACATTATACATCAAATTAAAAATAATTTTATTCTTCCATGATAGGTAATGTCATCATTCATCTTTGAATTATCTCCAAAGAAAAACTAAATACATTTTTCTTCATGTTATGGTTTTTGTGATTAGTATTCTCTATCATAATATTTTCTACTTCCTAGAGGGATTTTTTGTTATTTGGGATACTTTGATATATGTTTCATGTGGCCATAATCATTCACTTCCGGTGATTTACAACACATGAAGGCCCTTGAAATTCTAGAAAAAATTAGCATTATTTATTAATTCAATGGATCATATTGAATTTCATCTACTGATGGATAAACCTAAATTAATTATTTGTCCCGAGTATATGGTATGTAAATTTTTATATTCCATGAAATTGTATTCTCCAATAAAAAAAAGTATTTCCCTACAATTTTATTACAATTAATCGAAGGGGTAAATTCCTAAACATTCATTTGTATCATAGAATGAAAAATTCAAATAGCATAACAAAAGGATTCAACATTACTTCGAAGGAAAATGTTCTCTTGATGTGTTTCAACATGATTTCTTTTAATGATTATGGTAAAAAATTACATGACCCAAAATTCATATTTTTAGTAGTGGATTTGTTTGATATTTGTTACCACAAATTTATAGAAATTATGAATAGATTTGAATTTTTTAGATTTATCATTTATTCCAATAAATTTATTGACCTGTAAAATTTAATTTTTAATTTTTTTACTATTAAATTTTATTGGGAAAAGAAAAAAATTCATGGAACTACAAATTCCAATTAATGAAGTAGATAAAATGATCCATTTATTTTTATACAAGAAATGATTATTTAATTTTTCATATTTGGTCTTAGTTAAATCGCATTCATATTCTCAATATATATAAAACATTTAATGACTATTAGTAAAATGATTGGTCATCTCATTTAAGTTGACACTAAGACTATCATTGGACATCAACCGTTTATTTACCACATATATGAAGTCTATCAACTGCTACATGCACTTTATTACCCATAACTATAGTTTAATCGAATGATAGAGAGATTTAGGAAAACAAAGTAATCATAACATGAACTAAAACTACCCTTTATATGTCATGGAATAGTCCCCCATAGTGCCCCCAATAAGTATTATTCCCCTAATAAATTAATTGTAGAATCCCTCATAATAGAATAGAAAAAAATTCATTCCATGAATATTCCATAGCATCTTTTCTTACTGTACATTGATTGATTGGCATAGAATTTCTTATGATGTTGACCTCTATTCACCAATATGCATGTTATGGAATTGGTTTCATCCTTTTAAGTGTAAGAAAAATTGATTTAGTGGTATGTATGTCAATAGGATGGTGATATTGATTAAGTAATTGGGATTCAGTGCATATTAATTTTAATGGAATAGATTATAAATGGGTCAAACTAGTTGGATTTATAGATATGATATAGGGTATAGTACAATGTTTTATGACCAACTAAAAAAACCTAGATTTTTTTTGTACTTGTTCGTTATAGATTTTCATCAAAAACACGTGAACGTTGTCAAGGTGATTATTATTTGAAGCGGACGTGATTAGTGGTTGGACCACTATGATTATAGACACATGTTGATCTATATCATAAAATTCACAATGTCTTGTCCTTAGGAAGCTTTATTTTTGTTACATTAACCTATGGAGCTCAAGAGGATGTTTTAGGCTAGAAGGTGGATTATTCGATCAGGTTATCTAGGAACTAGTGTTTTGTAGGTGTTTTGTTGTGTCCAAATGTTCTTTTGGACAACATGGTTTGTGGTTATGCATGTTTTATAATGGATTTGGAAAATATAGCATTCAATGTTGATCTTATTAGGCAAAAAATATGAAGATATTATCTTGTGAATGTTTGTAATATTAGATCGGGATAGTCACTTCACGAGGATAGGATCATAGGAGGTGAGAGACACTACTAAGGATCATTGATGTGATAAGAAAATTTGAACAAGCATTTTGTCTGTTGAATATTTCAACAATGTAGATCATGTTACTACTGAGGGATGAATAGATACAACACTTTGTACATACTAGTCTATAAATGTGTGGGGAGGGCTTGACTAATTTATTTGAACCATTTAATTGTTGTGGTGTGATAGTGGATCTAGTGGGGCTACTTGGTCAAGACTATAATACATAACAAACACATATATATCCTTATAACTATTTTTATGTTTATTCAAATTCTAATTTTTTTACCAACATGAATACTGTCATATTAATATTTTTTTAAATATAAAATTCCATGTTCTTGTGCTCCAACATAACCATACATAAACACTCAATGCTATGAATTTAAAAATAAAAAATCTATAATATATACATCGCAATATATATTAAAATATACACAAATTTGTACTATTTCTTCTTATGCTTCAATTGAAATATAAAAATAGTATAATTATATCATATATTTTTCCAATAAAATACTTCACCATTTTATTATAATCATTCCTAAACTAATATTGAGTACAAGCATACATATTTTTATGCCTCTGCCTATGATCATGCTAATCATTATAAAATTACTAAAATAAAAACATTATGATTATGATAGAACATATATTTATGATTATTCATAAATTTTTGTCACAATAAAATCACATTATGAAATTAAGAGTTTGAATGCATATGATTATGTTTATATCCATGCATATACAAATAAAATAATACATTGATATTTTCAAATAATATCACCTAAAATTATTGTAAAACACATGATAATATAGAAATCATATCAAATGAATTAAATTTTGATTATACTTATACAAAAACATTATTATTTACATATATATTGTCATGTTTATTGTCATTATTACCCAAATGTGTGTACCAAAAAACAAATAATACACATTTTCATATATTGACTTTTTTATCCTGAAATATATAGATAGTTGTGTATGAAATTACAATCCTGATATTCATATATGAATAATTATGGCTATTTACCCATATTGTATCTATTAAGGAAATTATTTGTTTTTCATAGAGATTAATTTATAGACTTTGATGATGAAGATTCTATATAAGTCACACATCAATGTAATTTATGTTTAACATTTCAACCATGTTCTACATTATTTTTGGTTTGTTAAATGCATGAAATAATATATTTATCACTACTCTTAAGCATTATTGATCTATTATCAAAGAAATAAATAAATATTATTAATAAATTAAATTTTTTCAATTCACTAGGTAAACCATTAATAAATATATTCATTAATATATTTTCATTTAATCATATTTTCTACTAATATTTATGTTTAAAATGATTAATTCAATTAAAATGTTAATCATTATTGAAATTTTTTCCGTGAATATTCATGGAATCATTTTTCATTATGCATTCATTTTACAAGACTCGTTAATAGATTCAGAAATGGTATAAAAAATTGGCATTTATCAAATACCACAATCAGAAAATATATCTTACTCAATATTTTTGGTCATAAGAAAACAATTGTGTTTACAAATACCTCTATCAAATATAACAGCATATCTTCCTATTATAAAGATGGGATGAAAATAAATTTTCTAGCAATATACATCCACTATGAAAACTATTTAAATTATAGTGACCTAGAATCATCAAACTGGAATTGTATATATTTCATAAAAGCAAGCAGTAATAAAATACCTTCATTCTCTTGATTATCATTAAACATTAATGATGAGGATCCTTTGTACTATAGGGATGAACATAGTACACATAGTGTCTAGTTCATATTATGAACAATCCTATTGTAAACCCACTAAAATAATGATTTCATATCAAAATTGAGACATTATGTTCCTAGTATTCATATATTTTTTTTACAATCACCATTATCGATACATATTTTTTATCTATATATCATATTACACTGCCAAAAAATTAAATAAATCAAGTATTGATTACATTAATTACTAGTACATTAAGATTCTATTTCTCAGAAACAATTATGATCAAAATTATATTGTACATATTCCCATTTAAATGCAAGGTGGAATAATAGTTTAATTTAGAAATTAATCATATCAAATTTTTGTTTCAGTAACAATTCATGTAAAAAAATAAAGTAATGTTAAATATTTGTATAAATTTTTTATTTTTTTCTTAATTAAATGTGTTTTCATTTTTTTTCATTTATTTTATGAGTATTTTTATTCTCCTATCACTGATTTATGTGCATATACCAATGCAGATGATGATGATGATGATGGTGTTCTGAGATGAGGTGATAATTATTTTGGTGTTTCTATAGGAGATATTGATGTTCATTATCATTCTTGTAATATTGATATTGAAGTACATTTCAGATTTAAATTTTATTATTATTTTACACATTGAATTATACAATATAGTTTTGTTTTTTATGATGTTATTGATATTGAAATTTTATATTATTTATAGTGGAGATATTTTTAATTTTCATTATATATATTGTATTTTATTTGAGTCTTATTTATAGTTTATTCAGTATTTTATATTTTGTTAAGTTAAAATGTTAGATTCATGTTTGATTTTTGATGGTATGGTAAGGATTTATGAAAATATGGTTGGTATATACATTGAATTATTTGTAGGGAATAATGTGTCTTAATTATTTTGATATATATTGTATTAAGTTTTAATATTTTATTATTGTTTTTATGTATTTGATTCTATTTTATGTTTCTGGATGTTTTGAGTGCTCCTAGCTGATAGCGGTGGTGCTGGATGGTAGGAGTTACATTGTATTAATCATTCTAGTAGGGGGAATAAACAAACAAAAACATATTCATTAGAGTCCAATGAGGTATTGGAGGTGTCCTCAAAATATCCCCATCACATTGATACATCTTCCACTATAATGGGGATTACATTTCGTGCCATTATCACCTATTAGTTTGTTTTATTTTTGTTGAACTAAAATGATTATAGGTTATGTTTATTTTTTTACATGGTAGAAATATAATGACAAAATTTTAGTTGAGTGAAATTTAAAAAGATAATGATGAATGATTAATCTTTTATAATGAAACTATAAATTCATTGTAAGGTATTACATCATTTTTTTACATTTTTTAAGCCATTCCTTCATATTTACACTCATTGTAATAACATCAAATATATTATTTCTGTGTGTTACTCATGTCTAGTTTTTTATTCAACTGTTAAATATTTTTCACATTTATTTCACTAAATCTATGTGTGATAATGTTACTGTATATATTTTTATAGATTTTTGAGTTTATTATCATACTATTTTTATTGGGACATATATATTTCATGATATTTTTGTTGAAAATATAAATAGATATGCTGATGGTCAGGATGATTCTGGTAATTCTAATAATGATGCACATTTCTCATGATAATTTATTTGTGGGTTTGGACATTAAATTTTATCATGTTTTATTATCCAAATGATTTTGATATTGACATTTTATATTGTTTATCAAGGTGATATATTGAATTCCAGTGATATATATTTTATTCTATTGGAGTTTTCTTTATACAAGCGAAGATTTTTTGTATAATGAATATGTTTTTTTCTTTTTCTAGTGTATGAGTGCATAGAGAGAATTCTATATTCGATGATGGAAAAGTTACTCTTCATTTTTGTTTTTTTTTTGTGTCGTTCCATTAATGGCCAAATCTTATGGAGTCAAACATTTTTATCATAGGGTGTCATCATTCATTATTGTTATTTTATTAGCCTCATCTTCATTATTTTACTTAATTTTTAGTAGTCGTAATAAGTCTAGAGGTCACAACTGGAGTAATTAGTTGGATATTTTGTTTGGGGGGATCATGTATACTATTTTTTATTTATGATAATAATAGATTATATATAGGAACATATATTGAGAATAGATAAAATCTTTTTGGTTCATTTTATTTCATTTTTTGGCTAATAATAAGTTGTTTTTTGTTCTATTTTAAAGGTATTTATTTTGTTTGTATTTTTCAAACATGAATCATTAACTGTAATAAAACCAAACATAAACAGTCTTGTAGGATATTATATGCATTATATAATGGTTTGTACGTCATATGTATTCATTATAGTGTGTGATAGGATAATTTTTTTCGATATTCAGTATTTTATATTTTATAATATCTTTTAAAACTATCTTTTATTTTTTATACAAGAATAATAATAAATATAACATCATTTGAATGTAATGTATTGTCATTTAAAAACATAAATTTGAATCAATTGGTTAACACTGATCGGAACATATCTTATTTCCGTGGGTCATGATGGTTTTAGTTATACTGATATTGAATTACATTTTAGATGTAATTTTTTTCATTGTTTGTACAATCAATTTTATCATATAGATTTTTTGGATTTATGATATTGATATGGAATTTATATAGTTTTTACTTTGGATTTTCATTAAAGGGTGTTTCACATAAAGTGTCATAATATTTCAAAAAATAAATATCACTGTTGATTATGTTCCATGATTAAATGAAAAAATAAAATTCTTCATAACTAATATATATTCTCAATGTAGTAATAGAGGGAAAAAACCTAATTTTTTGGTTATCACTAATCAAGATAATACATTGTAAATAAAACAATAACATTTCTTAATTGTGAAATACCATGAAAATTTTTTATTCAATAAATTTTAAAAAAAACCCCACTGGCCCTCCTGGTTTACAACCACTAGAGAAATAATGAACTCTATACACTTAATCATTCAAATTAGTCATTACAACCATGATTTCGGTTATCTTGATATTTATGAAGAAATAGTTTTTTTACACCAATATGGATGTATCAATTTAACTTCACTTTTATCAAATATTTAACATTATGAACTAATAGTGAGGATACCTCATTGATTTTCTTCTATTAAATTTTGAGGAAATGACGGGAACTCCCATAATTGGTATTTCCCTATGTATCATTTTAATAAGTATTTATCATCCCATTTAAATATATGATGTCTCTCATTTCAGAATAGAATTACTATTTGTCCTCAAGATAGATCATAAATAACCCTTTACTATGTGGATAAAATTAATTCTTACAAAACCTATGATTATGAGTCTAAATTACTCATTTAACTCTCGGGACTTCCCCTTGATTGATAGAAAATTGAAATTTATGAGTCTTATGAATTCACATCTCCATGGAATGGACAATTCTACTATTGAGTGTGTCGTATATATTTCACATGAATACATAAAACATTTCATGGATATTACTTTATACTAATACTTTTACGAGCAAACCATGACATGGAGTAGGGATAATAAAAGAAGAATTCATATTTATAAAAAAAATCATTTTAAAATACCCTACACCAAGATCACATTTCCTTTATCAAATTCATCTCTATATCACAATTACTCTCTATATCTATGAACATGGTGCATGTGAACACTATAATCCTACTTTTATAATCATTCATGAGTCTCACACTACAATATAAACACTAATTATGTTCCTTACTATTTCCAATTGTGATTATGAAATTACATTATGGAATACACAACCATTTTCTATCTATTAATTTGTCTATTTATCTGATATTATAAAATAAAATAATTACATTGAGGACATTATCATTTTTTCTATTTCATAAAATATTATATAAATGGTGGAAACATTTATCCCTATTCCATTCTTTAATTAAATACAATCAATCTCATTCAATCTCAATCATGGATTTAAATTTTCACATGTATATTTTCCTCTTTATACATAGATATTATTCTAATGAAAAAACAATCCATGTTTTACAACCCCCATATATTTTTCTCAATTGCACATCCATGTCTCCCAATTCACCATTATTACATAATCATATTCATAATAACTCATATTAACTTCATGTCCCATAAATATGTAATAATTTCTATTTCCACTTCAAAAAAAACATTAATAGTGTTTTAGAAAATAAGAGTACAATGTAGTACTTATCTTAGGGGAATAACATCCCCAAATTCCATTATTCTTACTCCAAAAGTATTCTAGCTATTCTTAAGTCCTAATAAGATTATTAAGAAGTCATAAAACATAATTCTCACTAAAAAAATATAAAAATCTCTATTAGTATGTCTGATAATAATATTAAAATATGGTTTTTATGAAAAATTATATAATAGTGATTAAAAATATTTTCTACTAAGAATACCAAAACTAATCAATAATATAGTTTTAATTATATTCCTTATGATATCTTCTAAAATTATTATTTAATTGAACTACTAATATAACGAAATATGTGATTTATTTTGAATTAATTTTCATTTCATGTTTGAACATCAATGTAATTCATAGTATAGAAAAGAACATGACTATGCATATTTCCACATTATGTATTGAGATAAATATATTTTGGGAAGAATCATGTTTTTTGAAATGTTTTCAGATGATATTAGGGGATGATGTGAGAATTATTTTTGAGTTCATGTTACATCCATAATTGATTTTGATCCATTTCACTACTCAAATAAATTGTGTCATGGGATAATATTTTCCTCATTATATTATGTTTGGTCTCCCTCTAATTGTCTTCTTTTAATTCTTAATTGTGGTGATGGTTGTATTATGATGGTTGGAACCTCTTTGATTTCTCATTATTTAATATCTTGATACAATCAAGTTTTTTCATGATATTTTAATATGGATATTGATAGGTGGTGGGATTGAAAATGATATATATGGGACTCTAATGAGTTTTGGGAGGTAGTAGTGATTCATGGATGGTAGGATGTAGTTGGATCTATATAGCGATTTCTATGGGATTTCCACTTATATGAATGAATTTTATCTTAACTATGATAATGATACGGAAAATTTGTTATGTGATTGGTTACGTGTCTTGAATATGTATAGATAATACCTATTGATGGGATACAAGTCATCTATGAATTTAGGATAATACCATAATTATTATTGAAATTTTGTGTTCTATTTTTTGTGGGGTTATGAGTGTTGTTTAAGATGAATGTAAGGAGTATATTTTTTATTATTGAAGATGGAGGAGCTAATGGATATGAGTAGATATAATTTATGGTGGCCTAGTTTCATTGAATGTGGGAGGTTAATCTTATTAGTGTGTCGATGGAGATAGTTTATGGTTTTAATTCCTAGATAATGATGATGAATCTAGGAAGTGTTGTAAATCATGGAGGATTGGACCTTACGAACATAATGATGATAATTGTAGTTCCATTCAATGAACATATTCTTTGAAAATGGATTGACCGAGCCTTCCATGTTGATAATTTTTGAATTTATTATTCTCTATGGACAATCTATATGAGAAATTTTGTTATTTATGAATTCTGTTTTTCTTTTACTTACATGATTATTATTATTTCTTCATAAAGTACATGTTTTTATTCATTATCTTTTTTTAATTACGTTGATTTGGTGTATGGTAAAAATTTATTTAATTTATGGAAATTAAATTAGTGAATATTCATGATTATATTGTGCCAGTCGATGTTTTTATTATATTTACAGGATATTTCTATGTTATAAATGGTGGAAGTAAAACTAGTACTGTGTTTTATACCATGGTAGTAGACCTATATCCATGGTTTTTAACTGGGGAATTATGTCATCATCAAATAAGGGTTTTCCATAGTTTGAAACTGTGTTAATAGGTGTACTACCATAGTATGAATCTATGGATATAGTTATGGAACTATTTTAACACAAATTGGATCCACATTCCACCAAAATATGGATATTACCTATAGAAACAATTTCCTAACCTATATCCATGGTTATAAACCATGGATATAGAATTAATTCCTAGCAATTACAAAAAAAATGGTTCCTCCGCTTCCTCAGAGTGAATATTATCACTTATAACTCTTAGAAGTGAGCCACTTAGTATGTATCATGAGGTGTCAATTTCCTCAGCCCAAATTTGATAAATGCCTATATGCTCTTCAAAACACATCCAATCCTAGCTCCTAATGAATCATAATACTCTACATCCTCCACATCCTCCTCTAATAGTCTTAAAATAAGAGCACCCAATAGCCAGATCCTCAACTCCAAAAAGAATCTCCATCACTATTTAGTATAGAAAAATGACTTCCCATTACATGGTCACACATCCAAAAGGTCAATAATCCCAGATAATTCTTCCAAAAACCTCATATAGTACCCTAAAAACAAAACATAACATCAAATGTCTGACTCTCTCTTAGATGGATTCCAAGAAAGAACAACATAAATATTCACTAGTTCCATAACCAATACATTACATGAAAAAGTATTCCATAGATTGTGTTTCTCATGGAACCAGAACCTGAATTTTGAGAGCTTTCCAAAAAGGTAGTGCTCCTGAAGAAAATTTAGGACCATCCTCAAGTGTTTTCCATGATACTCCTCTAAAAAATTGAATATGATTATGTCATCAAGGAAGATAAAGATAAATTGTTTCATCTACAGCTACAATATTTGTTCATAAAATACATAAACAAAGCAGGTGAAATTTTTACACTAAAATACATCACTATAAATGGTTAGTTCCTATAGAGACATCATAATTCTACATTTGGAATATCATCCTCGAAAAAACTCAACTACCATCAGCCATACCTGATATAGATCTTTGAGAAGAATCATGTGCATCACAACTGAAAAAATATGTCATCAATCCTCGGAAATTAGAACTAATTATTTAATGTGTCCTGGTTCAAGATACAATAATCTACACAAATCTGTAAGCTCTTATCCACCTTTCTCATGAACAACACTAGAGCATCATTGTGGGACACACTATATATGATAAAACTCTTATCACAAAGGTCCTAAAACTACAACCACAAATCCCATAGACCAATAGTGGAATCAGGATATAATTTAGAAAATATTGGAGTACTCGTATGGATAACGGGAGTGCTGAAATCCATCTCCCTCCTTGGAGAAAGTCCTTAAACATCACCGGGTATGATATCCATAAAATCATCCCCGACATAAATAATATAGATGCCTATATATATTATTTCACCTAGCGATACACATTATATATTATTGGTGATGGCCTTTAGACTCCTTGAAAAACCATCTCATCTCACCATGAAATCTCTCTCACCCTAGAAGGTGAACCTCATACTAATAGTGAAAATGCATATGACTTTCTTATGATGAAAGTAAATTTAGGATCAAATAATAGGCATCTAATCCATCCCCAAGATGAAATAATATGTTCTCATCATGAATAATAGAAGGTCCCATGAGAAACTCCCACTACCATATGATAATTATCTTTACTGGGAGATAACTAATATAGAATAATCCTTCCACATATAAAAAATTAAGAAAATTCACTGGGGTAAATCCCAAACTGGGATCTCCATATCTCACACCACGAGTAAAAAATATTAACTAATGACTTGCACCATTTTATACTAGTATTTATGAAGGAGTACAATAAAAACATAGTATACCTTTAACTTATTCATGTGTTGTTGGATCCTATGCATCCATAGCCTGCAAATGTATGTGACCCTGACCACTAGCTCCCTATTCCTGATATGGGCCACCTAATGGTGGTTGTATAAGGATGTAATAATATCATCCAACACCCTTAGATTCTCCTCTTATATCCCCATATGCTCCTCTACTATCTCTAGCTCCCAGGGGTAGCGCCCTTCCCTCATTTGGGAGATCTGTGACCATAGTTTTGACTCTTCCATGATGTTCTATTATCTATTAAACCACCCTCCTCATAACATAAGGTCCATAAATTGTGTTATATGTGACCTCACCCATCACACATGGAAAAACTCTTTATAATAGGATACCCTTTTTCCATACATGATACCTATTTCAGAGGATCACATGCCTAATTCTTATCATCAAAAATATATTTCACTGATATCCTTCCAATTGTTGCATGAAATCAGTTACATATTAGTCACATACCTAACACCCACTATAATCTCTAGATATATGGTGTCCCTATGATAGGAAACTCTATTTCACCAGCTCCCTCTCTAACACACATATATATGTTGGAATTCATAGGGGTATTACACTAGAATATATATCTCTATGGATTGCCTGTAAAAACATCCACATGTGGAAGTAGCCACCTCAAATCATGTCAATGGAGTACTGTATAAGGTCTTTAGACCTTTGAGAATAGACTTTAATTGTCATTTATCCCTAATTAGCCTCTATAATCACATAAATCAATATTGAGGGAATTAATGATTTCTAGTACTCCTCGTGAAAAATCTGTTTAACATTGGTCCATTAGAGTGTTTACCCCTCAATAATTTTTTTACAAGACTCCCCCAGTGCCCATCATCCCAATGGATAAAAATTTACTGCAAGTGAAACAACCAGATCAGTTTGTATTCTAATAATCTTGAAAATATGGATCACTGATTATATCCAATCCTCCACTTCTTGGGGATCTGGATCACTGTGGAACATCAGTTACCTATGGTGCTCAAAGTCATGAAGTTTTCTAATCCTATGTAAATCTTATTCCAGATATTCTATTATGATATACTTCTCAGAAGGTGGCCATGATGCTAGATGTCCACCAAGAAGGAGAATCTTTTGGGATGTCCCTTGAATCAAGGCCCAATCAATCATTGGATATTTTTCATGATCTATGATCTGGGATCAGTAACCTAGATTACTGTGTCTATAGAGGCATCCTAAATCTTTAATCAATACACACTATGGTAAGATGAGAATATATATTGTGATATAAATCAATATGTAAAGTGGCTAATATTCATTAATATATGATTAATTTACCATTTATCCCTTCATCCAAGGTCTCGGTATGATAATTCAATCATAAGGTAGTTATAGTTCTGGTGAATGGATATGTCAGTCATTGCACCATCACTATGGTCCCTCGACTAAAACCCAGACTCAAAAACCATTGACATTGTTTCGCTAAATCCTATACAAATCCTAATAAGGGGATAAATCCAAAATTTACCCCAAATAATGAAAATCTCTGATACCAATATTTCATAACCTAATCCAATGGGGCATGATTCGCAATAACCCCACGCTCACCTCTATAAGCTAGGGGTGAAAAGTAGAAAAAGGAATTAAAAATATAGAATTTAATTTCCTAATGTACCTATAAACACACACCCCTATCCATATCCAACAAAGGGTTCATAGGAATAACAATAAAATAGGTACCATCTGAAAAATAAACCAAGCATGTATATTATATAAGGAATACAGAAGAACATAGTGTTTAATAAAAAGAAAAAGGATAGAAATACACACAAAACCATAAAGATGTCAAAGCCTAACAACACTGGAATGTAAATGATGATTTATCCAAGAGTTGAATATCCATACTATGACCACCTTATAAAGTCAAATTTACAAACGTATAATAATTCTCCTCTTTAGTCACCACTGATCGATCCTTTATCTGTATAAGACATGACACTTTTTTTAAAATACCCTGAATGGGTGAGTATATAAATACCTAATAGTACACCCCTAATTTTATAGGTGGAGAAGTAATATACATGATGTAAATGGAAAGCTCTACCAATATCAATCTAGTAAAAAAAATATAGAGACATGGATATATATATATATATAAAATAAACCAAAACGAGGGAGAAATGAGATTTACATCGCATATCCCAACATAGGAATAGATCCCACCATCACATTCATAGATCCATCAATGATTCCTAGAATCTTGCATGCCATTTTGAAGAAACATACAAATCATGCCACACATCTCCATTATTTCACGTAGTTTAGGGCACACAATGTATTGGTAAATGACCTTTTACTTAGCATAATAAGAGGGTTAAACTCTATAGATAGTTAATAGACCCATACCATATCCCAATGGGAGGGTTCCACTATATAGGTAGACAAATATAGAATCAAGTCCATGTCCCAATATCAGTTTTACACATGACAGGTAAAGTATCGATACCCTGACACCATATGAGGGATCCACTCAAGTGGTAGATGACCCATGCCCTAACACCATACTAGGTCCCACTTTGTAGGTAGTGGAACCATTCCCTGAAACCACATGAGGGTTCTAATCTTGTGGTGGAGGTCCAATTCTAGGAAATAGTAGTATGGTTCCAATTTTCGGTATAAGACCCATTCCATGACACCATTTGAGGATTATGTGCTAGTAGTAAATGATCCATGCACAGAATCAGTAGGATGGTTCCACTATAGTGGTAGATAACCCATTCCCTCACACGATAGGATGGTTCTAATAAAAATATAGTCAGAAAGAGGACCCATACCATTAATCTTCAATATGGATCCACTCTATAGGTATAGGACATGTGACGTGTAACAGAAGGTGGGTTCCACTCTATTTATCCTGTTAGATAACTACCATCATCCAATTCCCCATTAATAATCATCAATATCATAAAACCCATCATCATAACTAAAAATCCATTGAAATTGATACCACTAAATTATAAAAGTAAAAACACTAAGGAAAGGAAAATAATGGTCTAAATTTTGAGTCCAAATGAACATGATATGAGATGTTGAAGATTCCTCAAAAAGATGGTTTCACTACGTATGTTGGGAAGCACATGACATGTGGTCCCACCCTAATTCCTATAAGTGTCCCTTAAATTACATGCATTAATTACCATGTAACCCTAAACCACATGAAAAATACAATATAGAATTATTATGCCACCTGAGGTCCTTTATAATATCCAAGTGGTGTTCATGTATACGTGACATTTTTGTGTAGCCTAGTTGTGTACTTGGGCAGTGTGCCATGGCAATGTCCATGTACATTGGTTGGGTTCTTCATAGTTCACATGATTGTTTACTCCTATGGTACATACTTGGCTTCCAACACTAGGACATGTGGCATGTGGGGTTCCCACATAGCATGTGATAATTAACTCACCTAGAAACTCAAGCCATCATAGTAAGGGAACTAAACATATTGTGTTCTTCATACTACATGGTGTGTAGTCAGGTTTTTCTCGAATCTAGGATCCTCTATTTAGATCTCATGCTCACTCTAAACACAACAAATCATAGATTTTGTTCACCCAAAAAATCAAGGGGAAGCCACCATTCATGGGTTTCATCCCTCAGGTGGCCAGATATCAGATATATGATGGCCCATCTAATTATCACACACCTCTTATAAAATCACCTTATTTTTATTATATCCATATTCATGAAAAAATCATTCACATTCCATCATTCATTAAAATTAATCATTATATTGAAAATTCATCTTCCACACATAAATTCATCATAAATCGATGGTTTTGATTGAGCATGATCCCACATAGTAATATCAAATCCTGGACTCTTAGTCTTACAGTGATGAACGTGAAGATCCTTAATAGGGAATGAAAAGACAAAGGTTCAAAAATATTTTGCCTCGATTTATAGCCTAACATGTACAAATTTGGATTCCTGTGGTGTGAAATATGGCATAAATTTAATAAAAAATATTAAACTATTACATGGGCTCATGAAAAGGTTCATAATAAACACTGATCAAAGAAAATAGATTGATCATCCTCAATATTTTACTAATATGTGAATAAACAGAAAAATTAAAAGTCTAACTTTGATATCAGATCACTATTTGATGAATAATGCGCTTTCCAATGAAGTAGTAATATCCATTGTGTTTGCTACATCCTAATTTTCCATTATCAAGTTGTGGATTGATCTCTAAATCATGATTCACTAATAAAGGTGGGAAAATATCCTATTAGTGATCCATGAGTTATTTGACTAAACCAGGAGATCCATGATAATGATTCCTAAATGGATGAAATTATGTTTTAGGGGATTAATGAATTAAAAAAATATATAATTCATTCATTCATTGAATAGCCCCAACAACCATCCTTTTAAATGAAGGCTATGTATCGATCTAACATAAGGTTGCACCTAGGGTGGACATCATGTTACATATTCAACATTGGTCTCATATTTTAATTATCAGAATTAATTGAATAGTTACCTCATTATTTATGAAAAATCATGTGTTGGTGGTATAAAATATATTTAATATTTTTGGGAAAAACAATTCTTGGAACACCTTGTCATAGAATGTTGCACCGTCTCATCATCAAGATTATAAAATATTTATAGATAAATTTTATATATTAATAGGAAAATTTATGATCTCTACATGAATTCCCTAGAACTCTATATAATAGTAATTTAATTGCAGTTAAATTAGTTGTAATGAAATAAATATTTATGAACTTATTTCTAATTTCAAATCCTTAAAATTAAATTATGGACATTGAAAAATGATAACTATAATATTATTACCCATGTAATGTTCAAAAAAGTAGACAATGTGAGTCACCATTTCAATAACCATCCAACTCAATCATAATACTCCATCTACAATTTCATTATTTTAATTTATTTTTGAGTTTGTTTAAATAAATTTCATATATCTTTTCACCCTCCATAACAAATATAAATATCCTGTTATAGAAATATATATCTTATTAAAAAATGTATGAAAATTAAAATTAAATGTTTCAATCAATTCAAGACCATGTTACTGTTACCATATTATTTATTTATTTATATATATATAACTAAATTGTTAGGTACCAATGTTTATCATGATAAATTTTTTGGGTTGTTCTATGGATCAGGTTTTTTTAATTCTAATGTGTAACATTATTGTGTTTGAATTAGGTGATTTTATCTCTTGATACTATAAAATAAAATATTCCATGTGTAAATATATTTGATATTTTCCTCACACACTTACATGATCAATGATTTACATATCATCGCAATTTAATTCTATAAGAAAGTTACTTGTTAAAAATTTTAGAAACCAGAAAAATTATATTCACTCTAACATCAATTAATATAATCTCCTTTCATAGATTCGACACTAATGTTTTTTAAAATAATGATTTAAAAAAAATTAAATTCAAGGGTTTTTGTTAAATTACATAGAAAATATTGAATGAAATTTCCTCATCCATTTAAAATTGAAATGGTGCTTCTCCAAATTTATTTTTCAATAAATATCATCCCCTCATATTTGAGTTTATTTATGATTATAAATTTTCTCATAATGTTGGGTGACTAGGGATTATAGATTTTTAATATGGAATAATAAAAATGATGTCCATTGTTATTGGGTGGTAATTTTTTATTCATTAGTGATATATGTATTGAAAATATTTATCTTATAAATGTGGTAGTTAAATAAAAATAATTCCCAAATAATTTTAGAGAATGGTTCATTAATTTTCAAAGTTTTTTAATAGAATTCCCATCATAATAATTCTATTCAATTATTAGTGGTTTTTAACATTAAATGTTTAGTATTTAGATTAAGATATTATAAGGAACATCTTTTTTAATTTTTATGTTGTTGACAGAGTATTAATGTACTATCTTGTAAATTTTTTTGGCTTTAGATGTTTTATATTAAATTATGTTAATTTAATCCAATTTCATTAACATTCTAAAAGTAATTGATAATTAATATGAATGTCTATTAAAAATCTTATATTACTTATCAATTTTAAAATTATTTCATATTAGCTTTTTAATAACTCAATATTGATATATAGTGAATAAAAACCATTCATTTTTAAGGGTTATGAAATTAAAATTATCAAGAGAAAAAGGCTAATATGACATTTTTGTGATAAATGTAATCTCATGGAGAATAATATTATATCATTAATTGATAAATTTAATCAAAATTAGAATCCCAACCCTATAATATGTGCTAAACATAATCTCTTGTTGATTACATATATTTTGTTATTAAATAAATGTATTACTGAAAATTTTATTGATATTACCTTATGTGAAAAAGGTAATCTCAATTAAAACTATGATATTAAATAAACCCATAAATTTAAATCCACTTAAATGATTTTGAAATTGTATTTGGATGAAAATAATCCCCATTCAATGATTTTGATAATGTTAGGTGATAAGAATAATCTCAAGTTAAATGTTGAGATTAGAATATGTGGTAAACACATTATAAACTTAATGAATGAGAATAAAATGTCATAATGTATTCATAAATAATACATTATCACTGTGAATTTTTTCTGAAGTGACCTATATTGTGAATTTATGATTCAATGGGGGACCTATAATTAAAAATCAGTGTAAAATTAATGTTATTTTAGAAAAAATATATCCATTTCCCCATGTTTATGATAGGTTCTTAAATAATTAAAATATAAAAATGATAATTATCATGTATGATTTTAAATATAACTCATTTGGTTAACTATTTTAATGAATGAAAATAAAGGAGAACCATGAATTTGAGAAATATATGATCCACATTTCGATTTATTTTTTCGAATGAGGTTGGAGGTAAATGTGTTTTAAATATGGGGAAACCTAATGGTTTCACAAGAACCATTCATTTCATTTTTAATCAATATTTTTTAATTCTAATTCCTATTAATTTTAATTTTCAACATCTCCCATTGACTGTAAAATATTAGGACCATCCCAAGAACAATCATTCAATTTTGGGCCCCATATTTAGTTTCCCATCATGAACTAGTCTATTATAAAATAATCTGCTTATATCTGAACCCTTGCGTTCTGATTTTATTCTTGGAAGAAAATATTTTATGTGATTATTTTAATTCAAACCACACCACATCCTTTAAATTTTTGTTTATTAAGTCAACAATTATTTAATCCCTAAATGGGCTCTCAAATCTATTTTTTTCTTAAGTTAAAATGTGAGGGTATCATGCAATTGATTTTCATTGATAAAAATAAAAATGAATAGATTAATATAATAATGAAAAAATGAAATTACAATGGGTGAGAAATTTTTTTTTCATCATATGTTTATAATAATGTTTATTTTTGGTTTTAAAATTTTATTTCATTCTTTATTGGTGATGCTATTTTTCAATATTTTTGATTATTTATTAGTAGTTTTTTAATCATAATAATAATGAAAATATGGAAAATAATTAACGAAACTAAAATTGATATTAATTACCAAAGTAATTCCCAATATGTATAAGCATGAATTGCATATATCTCTTTTGTAATTATCCCTGGTATTAGTTGTTGTTGTTTTTGTTTCTTACATTTTGAAATTTTCTCATATTAAACATTTAAAAGACAATATGGAAATGTAAAAATATATTTCTGAAATTTAGAACACAATGTCTATTGAATTTATTTGATGTTATTATTTTTCATTAATCATTTTTATCATATTATTGATGCAATCGTGTTTATCTCTATAATAAATATTACTTTCTAAAACCATTGAGTAATTTAAAATTTAAGAAACCATGTTAATTTTTTCAAAAAAAATTGGTTTGGTCGGAAGAATGATGAGATATTTTATATTACATATGAGAGGGTAGTATATTATATTACATCTGTAATGATAAGAATTATTAGGAAATTTTATGGGAATTATTTTTAAGATGATTTGATCCGGATGATTAACATACATTATTTTGTTATTCTATATATTATTCTTTTGAGATACATGTCTTAGATTATTCATTTGACTTATCTATGAATTCCTAGATATAGAAATATATGTGTCTTTTTCTTTAAAATTAGGATTATAAAATAAACTATTTATTTATTAATGGAAATTGTTCGTAATGTATTAATTTAGAAATATTTATATTGGTAAGTATGTATACAGTAATATTTTAAATCTAGATGGGAATGAGAAAAACAATGACAATGGGATCCTTTGATTGAATATGGATTTGAATATTATTTTAGGATAGTGATTTTATAATAATAAATTACTATAAAATTAAAATATAAAGTTAAATGTATTAAATTGTGTATATTGTATTCTTATTTAAGGTATTTACCTTTTTAATAAATTCTTTGTATTCACATGAGATACTATAACAAGAATTTTTTAGTCACTATGATGTTTTCTATAGAATGGTTGTGTACTAAAAATATCAATATATTTTTTATTTTCTTATACTCTAGCACTAGATCCTATTGGGTTGGATGATTCCCATTTCTAGCCATAGGTCCTTTGTGTTTCCTAGAATCATAGTTTTCAATGATATAGTTGTTAGATTACTCCTCTTACAGTACTCCCTCTTCCAATTTTAAACATAGTATATGGAAGTTTAAATTGATATGGGTTCTAAAAGTTATATGTTATGTACCCATACAAAATATAGTTGAGATTTATTATTATATACATGTATGTGAGTATTTTTCATTTTAACATTATATAAAATACTTATAATAAATTGATATTTTTCACAAGAATCCATTGAAAACGTTATATTGTATAATTAAACAATAAGGTGATATATCTTGATTTTAAAAATATTGGTTTGTGATTGGGATGTTGATGGAATTATTTTTTCAGGGATAAAACGTATTTTCATGGGATTTTATAATGTATTATATGGGTGGTAAGAGAATAGTGACATAAGATATCCAAGATTATGGATAATAGTATAGTGGGAATACAGTACTGTATTAACCATATTATTTGTTTTATTTTTATGACATATTTCTTGCTTTTGTGTGTGGCATGTGCAAAATAAATAGGGTGGAGAGAAATATATTTTACTAATATATCTTATGAGTTTGTCTTTTTATTTATATAATATGGAATTTTTATAAATATTCTATATTGTTAGGATTGGTTTTATAGAGAATACAACTATGTTTACTTGGATGCTGACACCATTATATATAAATATTAAGTATCTTAGGTTTTACCCACTGATCGAGCTAAAATTTACATTCTCGTCATTCTTTTTCTATTATCTTTTAGGGGTTTTTGGCCACTACCATAGAAGTAGTTCACATTTTATTTTCAATTTTTTATTCATTTTGTATTACACATCATATAGCCAAATTTGAATAATTAATAATCCTTTTTTATTGAATCATTGTATCTCTAATATTTCATTAAAATATTGGGCGTAATTCCCCCCATTTCTTTTCTTCTATAACATTAGGGATAGTATCCAAGCCATTCCCTTTAAGTCGTAGGATTCAATGGTCTCACCCATCTTGAATAGTATCCCAGGAGAAGTAATAGTTTTGGTGGTTTGTAAAAATATTGCATGATATCATTCTGTTAAGAGTTTACATAGTTCATTTAAATAAAAACTGAGGAGGAATTCATGGGTTAATAGAGAAACATGGTATTCTTCATATAGTATGTGATGTGATAATATGTGATAGGATAGAACATGGTATTTCAAGTCCTCAAATATTTTACTATAAGGGAATAATTTATATTTAATGCACTATGTTGTTTGAAAATTCTAGGGGAGTGGTGACATTATTGATGAACTAGTATTGTGAAAATTGATTCATGTGACCGAATTAAGTAGATTTTGGTTATTAATATAGATACTCATTAATTTGTTCCATATAATACTAATTCAAAATTTTGGATGTCTGTAATCATTTTTAATTTATAAGATGTATTTCATGTTCAACATTTCCATCAATCTAATGCTAAAGATATTATACAGGATACACCATGATATCACTATAACATATAGATTTAAAATGACTATTATTTGAGTAATATTTTCAGAGTACTTCATCATTATATCCTATAAATGTGTAAGGGGACAAATTTTTATCTACATACTAATAATTCTTTTAGGGGATATAGATATTTACGAATCATTTATCCATTCTATGATTGAATATTAGATTTTTTATCCACTGATATAATATCATTAGATTACCATTAGTGGTTGATTAAATTTTCAAGTGATCATCAGTAGTTATTTTTAACATGGTATAGTTTCCATTCAATTTTGTAGATGAGTTTCTCTATCGACCATAAATATTACATGTCAACAGAAGATGAGTCCATCATGTAAGAGAGTTAAAACAAACAAGAGCTTATTATTTTGTTCAGAAACATTAACCATTATAATTTAGAATTTATACCTAATGATTATATTAATGTAATGGATTTCCATGAGGTATTTCCTTATAATATTGTGTGCTAAGAAATAAATTTCATATGTATTTCATTTCATAAGGTTTTTGGGAATGAATATTTTACTGAAAGGAAGTTATTATGGAACATACTATTTATCTCATAGATCTATTGGGACTCACAGAGGTGTTTATATTTTTATAGAGGTAATCAATTTCCAAGATACCATTTGAATCAAATAGTAGGTTGTTAGTTAAATCATCTTCTATCAGGTGTCGATTGTGCTTGCATTTATAAAACCATTTCTTAGTGTTCGAGAGCTGTTTTTTTACCCATGGAGGCCATGTGAATCAAAATACTGAGTCTGTGAATCTTAATTGATGTTATCATGTAGATTAAATTCTACTTCATCATTATCCATTTCATCAATATTATCTATAGTAGAAGAAAAAGTTGTATGGGGCTCTAAGATATGTCCAAAATCGAGGGGAATGAGAACAATGAGGATATCCATAAAATGTTACTTTTCCATAAAGAATATATAATGGATGTCATGGTGGTACCAATATATTAAAATTAGTTCCCATTCTAGTATATTTACCGGATTTATTACATATATATTCTGTCATAATTAATTCTATTTCACATTTTAATGTATTAAGTGTTTGTATACCTCTTGGGTGCCTGATTTGTTTGATTTTGGTGCTATAAAATTTTACATTCATAAAACATGATGTATTATAACCCACATTGATTGCATACTCATTATTTTTATAATTAGAGAATATTTTTTCCTATTACATCATAAGTGTAATGTTTTTTTAAAATTAGTTGTCAATGATATGAGTCAGACAATAAAAGATTATTTATTCATCTTGGAACACTACAAAAAGGTACATGAAACCATATATTAGACACCATGGAATATTAAATTCCATAAATTATTACATCTATTAAATGTACCTAAATTATATAATTTCCCATTAATATAAAAGGATAATTTTATTAAAACAACACCCAAGACTATCTTTTCCATTGAGAATCACTATTTGTAGAAAAAAGATGAGGGAATGAAACTTCATCAAATAATAAATCAAACTATGAAATATATGATTAAGCATAAGGGAATGAGATGTGTGGTTTTATATATAGTATTGGAATGAATTAATTAGAAGTAATACTATAATATAAACATTATATAATTATTATAAAGGGGTATAGGGTCATCTTAAATATAGTCATTGGAAATATGGTCATTGGAAATACTGTCATTAGAAATATGGATATTGGTTTTATTGGAATCCAACAAATATATTGAATTTATATTATTTTTTGTAATAAATTGCAAATTATATAATTCTACAATTGAAGAAAATTGAAATATTTGAATAAGATATTTGAATAAAAATAAATTGATATTTTTTTAATATAAAGTATTATTATTATTAATATATATGTAGATTTATTTTAGATGTTCCAATGAATATTTTAATATTAATTTTTCGATAAAAAAGATACAATGTGAATAAATAAGTTTAATAATATGTAGATAAAATAATTTAAGGAAATTATATTTTTGTATCAAATAGTTATTTATTAAATATTATATAATTATAAATTAAATTAATCACTATGGAATAATAAAATCAATGAAAAATTTAAAAATTATATATAACCAAATTAAATTGAATTTTTTAATTACTTATCCTAGGAATAGAAAAGAATAAATTCTTTTATTCCTTAAAAATATATTTTTCTAAATAAAATTATATATTATTCTTTATTCTATTAAAATAAAATTTATTCACTTTTAGTGGTTAAATAAAATAAAATTTATTTCAAAAATATTATAATAATAATTTTAGATAATCATATTAAATTAATTTTTATGTATAAATATATGATACTAAGGGACAATTTTGATACCATGATAAGGGTAGAGGAATTATTTTAAATATATATATATATATTCTATTTTTTGTGAATGATATAGTTAAATAAAACTGATTTATTTTTATTAACAACAATAATTTAATTTTTAAACATACAAAATATATATTTTATCACTCATTTTTGTAGTAAATATTTTGAAATAAGAATAAGAAAACATTATTTTTTTAAAATTTATTATTAATTGGATATATTTTATCTATATTTCTTATGTTATTATTTGAAAGTTAATTTTATCATATATATAAATTTAATTATATTATATGGGGTGAAAACATTTTATTATCACATGTAAATTTTTTTATGAGCCCTCTTTTATTTTCTGTACAAAAATAATTTCTACCAAAAAATTATAAAATAATATAAAAAGGGAATCCTAATGTGGATCAAAATTTAGAAAAGTAAAATGATAAAAACAAAACCTTCAATTACATTTTCCTGTCTATACATCAATCCCACATGTCTCGAAAACAATTATATTTTAAAATGATGTCACTCTTAAACAACTACATCTTTACCCTTCTCTTAACAAAATATTACAAGGAAATGTCCCTCTATTTGAGCTATAAATGGAGCTCACTTCCATAAAGTCCATATAATTATGGATTCTGTTGAATACATAACCATTTTTCTTCTACTCTAGTCATATTTCAAATTTTGAATATTTTAGTCTTAAAAAGGTGTCCCATGTGATCAATTATTAAGAAGAACTCAATGGGAATATTCAATCCATTATCCTATCTTTAATCTTTATCATAATAATTTATCAAGAAACATTATCCATGTAACTCTTCCAAAATATGATTAAACACCTTAATAAAGTCATTATATATCATTTATTAGAATTTTAAAATAATGAATCGCATTCCTAGTTAACCACACCAATTTATTTTGGCATTTTATTATTTTCATCCGTTTAATTATCTATATGAGTCAAGAAATAAACACTAAACTTCATAAATAAATTTGGTAAATCTGTAATAGTAATTTTAAAAATATTATAATTATGGACTTTATATTAAGGAAATAGGATCAAAATTTCTATTATAAAACACATAGAAAACAATAAAAATTATTAACATACTCTTTTGGAAATTACCATCATAAAACAAACAAAAGTATCATGGGTGATTTTAATATTCGATTATAAAGGAAATATAAATGTATAATATTCATAATTAGGTTATTCATATAATTAAATTTATATGGTGTAGGATAATGAACATTTTAGGACATTCAGATAAGTTTTAAAGGGTTTATATAGCTCAACTAAATCATTCTGTCATAGACTATCAACATTGAATATTGTATAAAAAAATGTTTTCTTCTATACTATGATGATAGTATGTTATATTAGAGAATTTTTTTATATGGGAAATATATTTTCATGTCGACGTCTTCTTTCTTGATGGTGAAATTCCCCAACATAATGTTTACCAAGTAGAGCCCCCGAAGAGACACCATAATATCCCATGTGTGCTCCCCATATAGAAGAGTATATTTCCTATAGGCGAGGGGAAATTAGTTTAGTGGAGACACTATAACCTTAGAAATCATATCTATGCATGATAAAAATTTTATAGAATAAACAACTCATACAACCAAGAGTTCTTTAATGTAAACATAATGTAATAAAAAATGACACCTAGTCATAGAAGTAAATAATCCGAGATCGCTATATGGAAATCCAAATGGGAGAATAATATATATTTGTTGATTAAATAATGAAATTTTACAGATACAATGAAATCCCACTAATTACCCTTATAAACTCCATTATCATCAGTTCATCTACTTTCCTAAGGCCCCATTACATTACCTAAAACCCTAACCAGGAATTCTATATGAAAATCAAAATGATCATATAGGGTGTGAGCTAAAAAACACAATTGGAAAATTATAATGCATCCCAAACATGTTTTTCCAAGAATAATAGGTATTTTCTAGGATAATGATAAAAATGTACACAAGTATAAATAATGATTTGATAAAAATTCATGTGCTAACCAAGACACTACAAGGTCAGGTCAAACCAGCATCGGCTCGATTTTATAACCAAAATTTAAATGGATATCTGAAGTGAAAAATATATTTCCATAAGGGTAGAGTAAATATATCTTAGTAGTCTCAAGTAACTGAGTTTCATTTGGCCAAAATTTCAACACATCCCATATCTATCACATTTCAGTCAAAAAGGATGTCAAATCATATCGTGGTTATAGGTCAAGCCTTATGTCCATCATATCCTATCTATGCCTTAGGTCAGGAATCAAGGAAATATTAACCATAATTTCACATCCATAGGTTTTTCAACATGGTAATTATGCCACTATCTAGTTTTAAGGCCCATCTATTTCATGATTTCATGTCATACACACTCCCCCTCTAAAGGATAATTGTATCAGGATTGTCCACCTATACTATGTTCTAAAGGAAATACATAAGAATTCATTGTAATTACATAAAATGGGGTATAGAATCTAAATTGAGTGAATAAGATGTCATTATGATAATTGGTAGTAACATATAAGTAGATATAGACAATATCAACATGGTATAACAGGCTCCATAAAAATACTTATGGAATCAAGAATCAAGTATGTGTCACATGTGATAAACACACATGTGATCGTTATCAGGCATGGTCATAGAAGAAATTCCCTCAAATGTTAAAAATAAATTCATGATGATTTTATAAGGTTCCCCAAATGGTAAGAAACATCCCATATTTATTTTTTTGGGGAATGACTCATGAACCCATTGAATGAAAAATCTAGAGTCACACCAAAGATCTAATCAGATTGAGACTACACACCATGAGTCCATAGAACTAATTGTAAATCAACATTTTCAAACAATATTCATGAATTTCAAACTCATCCAAAAAGTTTTTGTAGCATCATACCTCTTGGGTTTCTCCATATATGCAAGGGTTTATATCGATCAATAGTTTTTTATCAGCATTCTTGATCTATGACTGTTCTATAAATGATCAAAGAATTCATCATTAAATAGAATAAAAATATATATATCTAGAAATAGAATTTCATATCTATTATTATTCTCTACTGATTAATGTGATATATAGAAGAAACCCAATAATTTGAGGTCCTTAGATCACATAAACTAATTCTTGATCATCAACACACTAGGATATGATGAAATAAATCATGTATGAAGATCAATTCTACCTTGAATGGTTGTGGATTCTCAAAATTTTAGTGGAATATTAATCGGAATAATATTATGTCAAAATATTTAATTAATTTTAATTAATATTTATTAAAATTTATTTTTGGATCATAAAATCATGCAAATATGGTTTGATCACATAATTTTATAAACTATGCACCAACTATGTAGGGATTTTTATCTTCTTCTATGCATGCACATCATTTTTTGAAACATGTTCCATCCTTGATTTTTACCTCTGGGCCATGTTGCACTACCTTTTAGAGGAAGCCAAATTATTTTGATAAAATATGTTCTTTAACTATGTGGACACGCATGAAAGATTATGTCTTATATTCCATTGGTAAAAATTAGGGTCGTTGTAAGGATTGAAATTGTGAAACAAAAATTTGTTAGTGTACGGGAGATATGGAAATCCCCACATAGTGGGAGCATAATTTTCCAAATCGTGTGATATAATCATTATCTATATGATTTTATAATCTAAAAATATCATTTAACTGTCATTATTCACCCATTTTAAACCATTCTTACCCTTATTGATACCCCTCTCGAACCTAGTGACATTGCATCCCCTCCATAGTGAATACCTCTACTTCTGTGATCAATTCAAGAAAATCCATGTTTTATGATGATTAGTAAGTAAGGTATTTGGTACATGAATGATTGTTTTTGACATTAAAAATGAAATCACATTCTTCCCAGGAGAAAAATCAAATATCAAGGATTTCATTACTAGATCTATGGATTTTTGTTCCATATAATGATGAATTATTGTATCATTTCTAGAATTTTTGCCGATATAGAGTGTTATAAACACCTATTTTGATCAATCTCATTTGTTCCATCATTCAAAAATATTGAGTGGTATTATGATATAAATGATACTATGTTACCTTTGAATATTCTTAAATGTATTTTTCGAACCATAACATATTGATATGGGATAATTTTTAGTGATACATAGTGTGCAAGATTAATCAGGTTGGATATTGGGTCTAGATAATGCTTTGTCTATCAATGAGTTCAATAGTTTTCCATAAAAAGAATAATGTATGAATTTTCTATCCATTTTGGGTTCCTTGTGTAGTACCCTCAGATTCGGGTATGTAACCTTTTCTTCATTTTTTTAGTGGTTATGATGTTAAGGGTGTCAAATGGGATGGTCGGGAGAATATGGAATTAAGTTTTGAGGCAAAAGGGGAAGTTACACGGGTGGTGCATGGTTTGTCTAAACGTTGCGGCCAAACCGTGCATAGTAGTTCATGGAGATAGTATCTTCTGCATGGTTAGTGCATGGTTTGTCTAATCTTGAGGCCAAATCATATGAGAAGGATGGATGAGGTTGTAGGTAACGCAGGGCTAGCACACGGTTTGTCAAACTGTGCGAACTAACTGTGGATCCACTAAAATGAGATCCTATAAAGGTGGATATCATGCATTTTTCCTCTAAGTGGCTCATTTTCACTCCTAAGTGGCCATTACTCGGGATTTGGATTTTCATTAGGTCATATAATGTTCTCCCATCATTCTAGAGGTGATCTGAATGCTTCTCTTGGAAAATCAAAGCTAGATTCTTGAGGTCTGTGATCGTTCTTCATCATTCTTGATCATTTTCATAGATCTACTTAGATCTACTTCTCATCTTCTCTCGGTTTCTTAGATCTATACCCATTGTGGATATATCTAAGCATATGGATTCCATATATGATTATATTTGGTCTTTATCATTCTAATAGTATATATCTAAGGTGAGTTTTGAAGAATCAACCCGGTTTTCTTGTGCATTCTTCGTATGTTAGGGTTTTCGTCAAAACTGTTAAAGTAGGAGGCCTCACTCTTGACTCCTCTTGTTAAAATTGATTGTATTAGTTTCAAATTGGGTTATTTGAATGTATTTTATTGTGAAAAGCATGGAATAAATCTTCTTTAGTGATGATTTATGGTTCTAGTGAAATTGTGAAATCCTGGTGAATTGTTGTGCAAAGTGATTTGGATTATTGAATTTAAAATGATGATTCTAAATTATTGATTGGATGGAATTGTAATTTGTTTGATGAAAAATGGGTTCTCAATAAAAATGTTGTTTTATTGAAATGGTTTGATATTGAGATGTCTTTGATGGAATTTGTTATCAATAAAAAGGGAGTTTTATTTAAATGGTTTGGAATTGAATTGGTTAAATATTGAAATGGTTTGAATTGGTTGAACACACATGGTTCATTGCATTATGGTTGTTTGTGTTCACAGGCATGTGGGAAGGATAAGGGGAAGGAGTCTCCCCCATCAGTGTTGGAATAGATAATGGTTATGGATCTCCCCTATCAAACATTAATATTTCATTCAGGACAGATAAGGGTTAGGGGTCTCCCCCATCAATGTTAAGATGTATAAGGGTTAGGGCTCTCCCCCATCAAGAATTCATGTGCATTTGGGTTGGATAAGGGTATGAAGTATCCCCCATCATGGTTGGGGTGGATAAGGGTTAGGGATTCTCCCCTCTTCCAGGTATCATGCATGGTTGGTTTCATGGGTTTGTGGAAATGGTTGTGTATGCCAAAAAGGAATGTTTGTGAAATGAATATTAATCTTGTTTTGTTATTTTTCTGGAAAAATAACTTGCTGGAAAATTGGTTTCAATTGCTCTTATAATGCCTATTGTTATGTATGGTTTTGGAAACTTGATTATATTCAGTTATAAACTTTTTTGAGAAAATATTTTATTTAAAATGTTTTTAAATAAATATGGCTAACTCTTCTATCCAAGTGGTGTGCGTAGGGAAGTCATTGGGGAAAACCTACTGAATTTTATACTCACCACTACATTCGCACATTGTTGCTTTTGTAGATGTCGTATTCTGGGACATAGGTAAAGGTAAAGCATCTTTTTGCAAGTGTCTTGTGGTGATTCTTGGGAGATGTTTTGGAGCTTGGAGCTTGTGGAGCTTGGAGTGGTAGTGTCTTTTGAGAGTCTTGAGTTTTTCATCCACTGTGTACTTTGATGCTTAATTTGGGATTCTATTGTAGTTTAATTATGATGTGGTTTGATATAAATGGAGTTGTTTGTTGGTCTTTCACTAGATCACGAATCATATAGTGAATGTTTGGTTATAGTTGGTTATGGTTTTATTTCATAAAGGTTAAATTATCCCCCACATGTACTTGAAACCCTTCGGCATTTATTACCAGCCTTTAGTGCCTTGGGGATGTCTCTTATGGCCAAGTTATGACTCATGGTACTCTCAATCCAGTGAGAATTGGCGGTTCATTACAAATGGTATCAGTTTGTTCAGTCCTTGCCTAATAAATGGCCATCAATGTTCATGGTCTTAGAAATAAAATTAATTATTGTCTATTCATTGGGTCGAAATCTTATGGAGGAGTAGGATTGTCATAACTTGAAATGTATAGCATAAAAGGATGTAGCTAACCCATTTATGCGGAACTTCAAGTTACCAGGGTTTTGTGTACATAAGTGTTTTGGATACACTTCTAGAATTCTGGAAATCTCATTTTCATGGGTTTTTCTAAAGAGAGGAGCATGAAATGAATTGTAGAGGAATGACTTCCCACTAGGATTGCATATCTTATTGTGAGGAATGAGTAAGGATTTTGTGCAATGTGTGAATTTTTGAAAAATGTAGAAATTTTCTTCAAGTGATAGATTTTGAAAATAGGGAATTTGGTTTGTTTTGATAAGGGGCTGGTTTTAAAAAAGTATGTTGAGTGATTTTAAAAATGGTTGAATCTAGAAAAAGGTTGTTTTTGGAAAAAAAATGTTGTGATAGTTGATATGATAAAATTTGAAATGTTAGGCTAGGAGTTTCTAGAGAGTGAGATTGACGGAGTTCGTTTCCAATTTAGAAAATAGAAAATGTTGAAAGGTTGAAAGCCTCGTTGTGATAGTGTTTTCTAGTGCGATTTCAAATGGGAATTCTTTATGTCTACGAAAGTGAGACTAAATGTTGGTTGTTCTATTTATAGATATCGGGTAGGTGTCATAGAGACCAACCAAAAGTTCCCGATGAAAATGTGGTTGCACCGAGCCCCAGGTGAACCAGCAGTTAGTCTCGAGCATAGTGCAAGCTTTCCAAGCAGTGGGAAGTGTGAATAGAGGGGCACAACCAAAGCATGTTGATAATGTGGCTCAGTTCCAAAAGTAGCATCCACCCATCTTTAGGGGTGATTCGAACCTGGAATGGGCGAAGACATGGTTGTCCAGAATGAACAAAATTTCCAAATTTTGGGGGATACAGGTAGAATTGAATGTAAATCTTGCAATGTATAAGCTAAAGGATCTCACTATTAAGTAGTGGGATTTGGTAGTCCATGCGGGAATGGACCAGGGTATGATGTGGGAAGTCTTTGAAGAATTTTATAAAAAAAAATTCTACCCACATACATTCATAATTAAGCGCACAAATGATTTATTCAGTCTGAATCTAGATCATAAGTCTATGACGGAGTGTGCAGTTATGTTTATGAGCATAGTATGGTTTTCACCCGAGGTGGTGGGTATCACATCGTTGAAGTAAAGGATCTTCGAAGTGGGGTTAATGAAAGAGATCCACATCAAACAAGTAGTGTTGTGCATCGGTGATGACATAGTGATGATGAATAAAGCATCGGTGGTTGAGCGGGATATGTTGGGAGCTTCGAGTGGAGGATGCATGGTGGTACCCATGGGGAATAGTGGGAACACTAATGTTGTGTTCAAGCAGAGGGGGAAAAATTATTCTCAGGGCATGAGTATGACACAAAATCTGATGGTGGAGTAATAAAGAGAAGAGTGTGGAAACCAAGGTGTTGTTCAGAGCCAAGCAGGTTTTGGTGGACGATTAGTCAAGACAATCCATGGTGTGAAGTATTATTATTTTAAATTCTACCATGACACAACTATTGTTTGATTTGCGTGCATCACACTTTTTTTATTGCTACATGTGCGGTTGATTTGCTTGGATTAAGGGTAGAAATGATGCCTTCGGTTTTGAAACAAGAAAACTTTCTAAGTCCAAGATAGTTTCGATCCTTCTTGTGTAGAGCATGTTGTATCATTATGGGAATGTTTGAGCTAATGGGGATTTTCTCAATGCCTGAGATGGATGGGTATGATGTAATCTTTGGAATGGATTGGCTGGTGGAATTTAACGCCCACATCGACTATAATGCGTGAATATTGGCTTTTACGACACAAGATGGTGTTAAACATCTCTTTAGAGTAGAGATGCATGAAAGGCAAGGTCCAACGGGTTTTTTAACACCCACAGTGGGCATGTTATCCTATCAGCTGATGGTGTTGTCATTTGAAATGGTAAATGGTGTTGAGTAGAATTCTCTTTTAGAAATGGTGGATTGGTTCATGGATGTTTTTCCCGTGTAATTCTATGGGTTACGTCCCTTAAGAGAAGTGGATTTTATGATTGATCTTCTTATGGGGACCAATCCTACCTCACATTCATCTTACCAGATGGCGGCTAGTGAATTGTGGGAACTGAATGTCTAGTTGGAAGAGTTAGAAAAAAAAGGGTTTATCCAGCCTAAAACATATCTATGGGTAGCGCCGGTGTTGTGGTGGAAAAGGTGGATGGAACATTGAGGCTCTATGTTGATTATCGTAGACTTAACCAAGTTTCGATAAAGAACAGATATCCACTTCCATGAATTGATGATTTTTTCGTCCAGTTGAGGGGAGCCCAGTGGTTCTCCAAGATTGACCTGAGGTCAGGATATCATCAATTGCAGGTGAGGAAGAATGATATTCCTAAGACAGCTTTCAGATGTAGATATGACCACTATGAATATGTAGTCATGACTTTTGGTCTAGCGAATGCACTAGCCGTCTTTATGGCTTTGATGAATCTGATATTTCTATGATATCAGGATTCTTTTGTCATGGGGTACTATGTTGCTTTAGGATCAGGGGTGGGTTGTGTTCTCATGCAAAGTGACCGTGTCGTTTCCCATGGTTCAAGGTCGATGAGGGTACATGAGAAGAATTACCCAACACGTGATTTGGAGTTATCTACAGTTGTCCAAGTTTTGAAAACATGGAGACATTATCTCATTGGTGAGAAATTTACCATGTTTATGGAACACAAAAGCTTGAGATAAATTTTCTCACAAAGGGATTTGAATATGAGGAAAAGGAGGTGGATGGAGTATCTCTAAATGTTTTACATTGACTTGATGTACACATCGGGAAAAGGAAATTTGGTGGCAGATGCATTGAGTAGAAAATCATGTGTTCAGTTAGGGAAAGAAGCTTCAAATGAATTGTAGTTGATTTTGGTCATAGCCGACATGCATGTGGAATATGAAAACCGAGGTGATGTTGCAGTTTTTTTTCAGCTATGCTTGTTCCTAATTTGGTAAAGATGATCAAAGAATCACAAACATATGATTCATAATGTCAAGTTTTAATTTCAAAACTCAATGGTGGGTAGACCATTGATGGCTTAAAACATGATGGGGTTCAATTTTTTGTTTTATAGATAGTATGGTTGTAGCTATGGATTTTTAGAAACCACTCCTTCATGTTTTCCACCATTCGAAATGGTTTGTACATCCAGGAACATAGAAAATGTATAAGGCATTGAAGATGCAGTTTTTGTGGAGCGACATGAAAAGAAATGTAGCTGTGTTTGTCTCATGGTGTTTTAATTTTCAGAAGGTTAAAGAAGATCATCAGTGACCAGATGGTTTGTTATAGTCATTAGCTATCCCAGTGTGGAAATGGGATCAAATAGCAATGGATTTTGTTATAGGACTTCCAAGAAAGGTCCAAAAACACAATGTCATTTGGGTGATAGTGGATCATCTAACCATGTCATCCCATTTCATCCTAATTCATGAAACTCATACGGTGGAAGATCATTCAAAAATATATATTCAAGAAGTGGTAAAGAGGAATGTTGTACAAGTGTTTGTAGTCACAGATAGAGATCTGAGGTTCACATCTCGTTTCTGGAAATCATTACAACAAGCCCTTGGGACTCAGTTGATGATGAGCACGGTGTATCATCCTCAGAAGGATGGGAAATACAAGAATACGATGCAAACATTGGAAGAAACGTTGTGGGATTTTTTAATGGATTTTAGTGGCACATGGGAGGAGCATATATCCTTATTAGAGTTCTCATACAATAATAGCTATCAAGCCTCGATACGCATGACTTCGTTTGAATCATTTTATGGGAATCCTTATCGTTGTCCACTATGCTGGGTGGAAAATGGTGAAACATCACTAGTTGGGCTGAGCCATGTCCATGAAACAAATAAGAATATTCAGTTGATTAGAAAGAGGATGGAGACGGCTCGGAGTCGTCATAAATATTATCCAAATCACTGATGTAGACCATTATTATTCATTGTGGGTGATCATGTCTTCTTGAGGATCTTTCCAAGGCTTGGACATCGTCATTTTGGGAAGAAGGTAAAGTTTTCTCCTAGAGAAATTAGACCATTTAGATATACTAGAATGGGTTGGAGAGGTAGCATATTGGTTGTCATTACTATCACAGTTTAGTTCGGTGCATAATGTGTTCCATGTATCTCAGTTGAAAAAGTATCAGCATGATCCTGACCACATGATCTGATTGGATCATGTTGACCTAGATCCGTATGCTTCATTGATACATATCCTAGTATGGATTTTGGATACGGAATAGAAAGTATTACATGGAAAAATCATCAGTCTAATGCAGGTTTTATGGAAGCATGGTCAGATTAAGGAAGATAATTGAGAACAAAAAATGAAATTGCAGTGGACAGAACACATTCAATTGGCTAAAGGTTTTCTACATTATGGGGATATAAATACCAATGGTGGAGATAATATAGTACCCTATGTTTCTGTTATGTAACCCTTTCTTGATTCTTTTAATGGTTATGAATTTATGGTTGATGAATGGTAGAGTCATGAGAACTTGAAATGATATTTTGTGGGAAAAGGGGAAGTCGCACGGGCGGTGCACGGTTTGTCTAAACTATGTGGCCAAAACATGCATAGTAGGTCTTAGAGGCAGTAACATCCACATGTTCGGCACATGGTTTGTCTAAAGACGTGGCCAAACCGTGCGAAAAGGGTGGCTGAGGCAATAGCTAATGTATGGTTAGCGCACAGTTTGTCCAACCGTGTGAACTAACTGTGAAACCACTTAAACGAGATCCTCTAAATGTGGATCTCATGCGTTTTTTCCTGTAAGTGGCTTTTTTTATCCTCCTAAGTGGCAATAACATGGTATTTTTCTACTCATTAGGTCAGAGAAGGTTCTCCCTTCGTTCTGGAGGTGATTTGAAGGCTTCTCATGGTGAATCGAAGCCAGATTCTTGAGGAATGTGATCATTCTTCATCGTTCTTGATCGTTTTCTTATATCTACTTAGATCTACTTCTCCTCTACATTTTTGTTTCGTAGATATACACCCGTTATTAGTAGATCTATGTGAATTGATTCCAAATATGATGAGATTTTTTCTTGATCTTGCAAGGAGATGAGATCTAAGGTGAGTTTTGAAGAATCAACCTGGGTTTCATGTCTGTTCTCTATTTGTTAGGGTTTTAATCAAAACCATTGAGGTAAGAGGATTCACTCTCGACTCCTCTTGTAAGAATCAATTGGCATAGTTTCAAATTGGGTTGTTTGAATGGATTTTATTGTTAAAATCATGTAATAAATCTTCTTTAGTGATGACTTATGGTTCTAGTGAAATTGGGAAATCAAAGTGAATTGTTATACAAAGTGATTGGGATTATTGAATTTAAAATGATTATTTTAAATTATTGATTGGATGGAATTGTAATTGTTTTGATGAAAATGGGTTTTCAATAAAAAGGGTGTTTTATGGAAATTGTTTGATATTGAGATGACTTTGATGGAATTGGTTTTCAATAAAAATGGAGTTTTTTTAAAATGGTTTGGAATTGAATTAGTTATGAGTGGAAATGGTGTTAATTAGCTGAACACACATTATTCATAACATGATGGATGTGTGTGTTCATGGGAATGTGGGATGGATAAGGGTTAGGAGTCTCCCCCATCAGTGTTGGGAGGGATAAGTGTTAGGGACCCCCCCCCCCCCCCCGTCAAATAATCATATTTCATTTGGGATAGATAAGGGTTAGGGGTCTCCCCCATCAGTGTTGGGATGTATAAGGGTTATGGCTCTCCCATGCCAAGCATTCATGTGAATTTTGGTTGGATAAGGGTAAGAAGTCTCCCCCATCATGGTTTAGATAGATAAGGGTTTGGGCTTCTCCCCTCTTCTAGGTATCGTGCATGGTTGGTTGCATGGGTTTGTTGAAATGGTTGGCTATGCCAAAAAGGAATGTTTGTGAAATGACTCTTAAGCTTGTTTGGTTATTTATCTAGAAAAATAACTTTATGAATGTTGGTTTCAATTTCTCTTGGAATGCCTTTGGTTATATATGGTTTTGGAAACATGTTTATATTTAGTTATAAACTGATTTTGAGATAATATTTTATATAAAATATTTTTATATAAACATGGCTAACTCTTCTATCCTAGTGGCATGAGTAGGGAAGTCATTGGGGAAAACCTACTGAGTTTTATACTCACCCCTACTTTGGCAAGTTGGTGCTTTTAGAGATGTCGTATTTCGGGACACAAGTAAAGGTAATGCATCTTGTTTCAAGTTTGTTGTGGTGATGCTTGGGAGATGTTGTGGTGCTTGGAGCTTGTGGAGCCTGGAGTTGTAGTGTCTTTTGAGAGTCTTGATTTCTTCATCTGATGTGTACTTTGATGCTTAGTTTGGTCTTCCACTGTTGTGTTCCTTGATGTGGTTTTATATAAATGATGTTGTTTTTGGTCTTTCACTTGTTCATGCATCATATAGTGATTGTTTGGTTATGGTTGGTTTATGGTTTTATTTCTTAAATGGTAAATCATCCCACACTTGTACTTGAAACCCTTTAGCATTTATTACCAGTCATTGTCACCTTGGGGATGTTGCTTAAGGACTAGTAATTACTCATGGTACTATCAAGCCAATGAGAATTGGTGGGTCATTACACATTTTATTCTCTAGAATAATTTATTTAATACTTTTTTTGTACATATTTTTTCACCATTCTTGATAGGGAAAACTTGTTTCTGTGTGTGTGTAGCCTGTGTGACCCATACACTATTACTGATTATATGATATTACAAATGTAGCTTGTAAGACCATGTTGTTGTCCTTAACAAGTAATTTTATCATTCTATTGATTCTTATGATGACACATTGTTCTCTTCCATTAATTTATATTCCTTGTTGTGTTTAATTACCATGAATTTGGAGGTATTTCCTTTGGTACTCGAAACAGGTGGACCACAGTGAAATAGTTACACATCATAGTGGGAGTGTGTATGAAATGAGATGATGAAATTGATTGACTTGAAAATATGGTTTGGGCATGACTACCTGATGACCAGACCCATGGTATTTGTATAGAGGGTAAATGGACTTGAGGCCTGATCCAAGGACTAGAAAAGATACTATGGTCTTGATTCCTTACATATGACTAAGATTGGATTTTATTGTCTTCTGGTCTAACAGGTGTTGAAGTCAATATACAATAACCTTCTATCCCAATATGAATTGATTCAATTAGTCTACTAGGAGATATCATCATCATCCTTCTATTTATCTCTTAGTCACTTTTGAAATCCTTTTCCAATATCATTCTAGCATAGATCCAAGGCATGTATGGTTTGGGTACTTTTTTGCATGCATAGCACTAGATTCTTTAACAATATGATTATTGATCCTCATGTTCACATTTTTGTTTATCATGGAATAAATTTTTTATACTTTTGAGAAGATGTTAATGGCATTTTTGTGGTGTAAAAATTAGATTTTATTCTCCACACAAAAATATGAATTTGGATTCATGACATCACTGGGACCTAGTTATGGTTAATGGGTATATGTAGATAGTTGATTTAATGAGAACAAAGTTTGTAGTTATATTACGATAGACTCTAGATAATTTTATGTGTTTGTTTATTTATAAACATAATCATTTTATTCTAGGGTATTTTTTAATATGTATCTAAGATTATTATTATTTTTTGGAATGGGTGACATTTTTTTACATATGCTTTACATTTACTTCAATTTGGTTTTATTGAGTTTCTATGTTCCAAGGAATGTCACATGTAATAGACCTCTATGTTACCATTAATGTTTTTTCTATTACAGTTTCATGGGAATTGAGCGGGTTCAGTAATCATGTGTAGGAACAAAGGATAACATTTTATATATATAAATATTGAGTGTTGTATATATGTTTTAAAATTAAATGAACTCATTTAATATATCAATTTAGTATATAATGTTATATGTTATATATATTATATTTTCCAATTATGATATATCCATGTTGGAATTTTTAATTCAAAAATGAGAATATTATTGTTTTTTTAATATTTATTATTGAAGTAATGTTTAAGTGCAGAAGATAGGTCTTGGGACCTAGGTATAACTATGAGTTTTGTACCATTTTTGGGTTTATCTCCTATGATAGGTCTTATGAAATAAAACCCTTCTATGTACCGAATAATTGTTTGTGAAGTTTTGAAAAGAGAGTTGTTATGAATTCCCAAAACATTCATTGTATTTTTAGAAAATTTATCCTTAGATAAAAATTACTATATATTTTACAAAACCCATACCATGATTCCCATCTAAGGTAGATGTGTGGTTTATAACATAAGTTATGTAGGAGGATACACATGATCATTATCCCAAACCAGCACTAGTAGATCATCCATTAGTGTTACTCCATCCTAGAGTCCTTCAAGTTATACATGATGATGGAGGGGGAAAATGATTGGCCATGTAGAACTATATCCCCAACCTACAGATCTATAGTCGACTATAATTTTAGGGAATTCAAGACCATAAGATACCAATGACTTGATATACACCTATTGAGAGCATATTAATCTTGGTTGAGACACTATAGGGTTTATGGGTAAATATTGTAGTGTTTATTCTTGTGGTACATGGTAAGAGGTTTTGGAGTGTCATGGAATATTCTATTAGAAGATAGATTCATTATTTATTGGACTTTAAGAACATATTCAAATATAATTAATTGAAAACATGCCACAAACCTGGCAGGGTGGACCATGAACTGGTCACCCAATTCGATCTGTGGTAAGGCCTAAGAGGCATTCCTAATCCTCCCCGGAAGGCGATAAGCACCAGGGTATCAATAGAGAACAATTGGGAATGATTTCTCCAAGTGGAAATAAATAGAGCAGTAGAAGGAAAATAGAACAACATAGGGTTAATAAGAAACATGAAAAAGAAATAATTACCAATAGAAACTCACTAAACCGATGACATCCAAACACCACATGACCATGAGAGTCACCCTCCAACACCCAAACCAAATGCCACCCAAGATGTTCCAAACTAGAAATGGAGCCTAGATAAAGAAACATATAACAATAATACACCCTGGGCATGATTATTAAAACTCAATAGTGGTTCCCAATAATCTATTCCAAAAGCACTACTATTAAAAAAATAATTTTATAAATTTTAATTTTAAACTACATTATATAAAATAGGATTTCTCACACACACATTAATTTCTAATGAAAGGAATAATCCATTTCCATTTTTAATTTAAAATAATGTTTACGGTTTGAAGGGAAAATATTCATTACAATTTAAAAAAAAAATCAGAAAACAATTTAAAATACAAATTTTAATAGCTAAACAAGAGGAAAAACATACGCATACACAACATGTGATAATGGAAATGGAGAAAAGTGGAACATATGGGACCAAAAACCAAACTAAGAACCTTAATCTTCATCCACATACAAATTAGTGATAATGAAAAAATGGGTCAAACATAGGATCTGATTAATGATCCAGAACATACAATTCATGTGACTCATCCTAAAGGCGTTCCTACTCTCGATGACGTCATAATGCTCAAACACTTGGTGATTCCCTACCTGGTATAACTGAGGGGAACAATCCCCAAGCAAAGAAAATAATGTACTAAGTTCCATTATCTATTGCATAATTTAAACTAGTGCAGAAATCTTGTGAATAATATTCACATACTATGCCTGGTTCCCACGTTGAGTACTAAATGGATAGAGGGGTGAGTGAACAATGCTAATCAAGAATCCAATCACCATGCATGAACGTCATGCACAACTCACACAAACAACATACATTGTAAGGTCACCCCTAGGTCACCTCAAATAGAGTTTTCAGAAAAAAGTTACTTTATTAAAGATCCAAATGGGCCTTATCCAACCCCTCAACTCTAATCCTTTTTTAGAAGAACCAACACATGCCATAACAATTCCAAATAATCAATGTAACACCACTTTCAATTATAAAAACAATTGAAACCCAATTTTAGAAATCCATTTTAGAATCCCAATCACATTTTCAACCCAAGACATTAATTAAAAGAAAAAAAATTACATAAAAAGGCCAACTTGTCATTTTAATAATGCTAGTTATGCACATTTGAATGAAAAAAATTTCAGGTAATTCAATTAAATGAGAAAACCACTATCTTTCTCATCAAACATTATTTCTAAATCTTATTAATTAATATTATTTACCATTTATTTAAAATCAATGGAATTCCAAGTAATTAATAAATTCAAAATATAATGGTAAATGCATTGGGGGACCAACCTCAAGGCATGAAGCTCATTATGATTGAAACCAAGGACCGCTTCACCTATATGCATGAATATTTCCATACACACACATATATATTCCCTTTGACCCATAAACATATTCCCCACACCATGATGTAATATAAATAATGTGGATATACATATATACCCCCTTACCCATGTATATACATAGGGGTCATTATTACTAATGACCAAATCCCACACCGCATTAAAAAACACACCCTAAAATGATTCAAGGGAGTTTAATAACTACAAAATGCTCCAAATAAAACCAAATTTCATAATGAATCAAGAGAAACCTCACCCAAAATATATTTACCACACCTTGTATAGTTTCTCTAATTCCCTTTTTATAACCCAAGAAAACATAGAATTAAGACCGAACAAAACAATGTAAAAACCACTTTATAAAATCACTCATACATTAAAAAATTTCTAAAGAATGTTCTAAATATTTTAAAACAATTTAAAATACACATATAAACATACACAACTTAAATAACCTTGAAAACAATGTTTTGAACCAACTAAAAAACCCATATAATCCATTTGGAAAACATTGCAACAAAACAACACAAAATGTTGACATATACTTAGTCAAAAATTCATTTCTAAACCGAAAACACACTAGTAATTCTAAAAATACCATTCGTACCACAAAAATAAAACTAAATAAAACATTTATAAATTTATATAAGGATAATAAATTTATCAAATGATGATAAGGCACAGAATCACCTACTTGAACCAAGAATCTTCCCAAGAAAGATGTGAATTCACCATTGCACCTTAACCGCACTACAAGAAACTGCAATTTTTCCCTAAATAAAGAATTTCAACAATAAAAATTAATATAGGACCCAAAAATCATACCCCTATTGAGAGGAAAAACATTACCAAGAGGGAGTACCAGAATGAGTGGCATGAGGTGCAGGAGGCGGGCTGGTTATGGCTGTGTCGGCTGGTGATGAAGCCAAAGTGGACGATGTTGACTGGTGAGGAGGTAGGGGAGGGTTGAGGAAGGCCACAGATGTGGCAGTCTTGATGGGAGAGTCAGGTCATCGTGATGGGAGGTAGGGAGGCCAGTGCAAGGCGGTGCTGGATGGGAGCGTCGGGACAGCGATGAGAGAGAGGTGGTCAGATGGATGTGTGGGGCTGTGGCGTGATGGGCTGGTTGGGTGTAGGGTGGCGCTATACGAAAGCACAAGGTGGAGGGGTGCAATTGGTTGAGGGAGAAATTTTGGGGAAGAAACCCTAACACAAAGAAGAAAATAAATAATAATAATAATAAAACTAAAAATAAAACAAATAATAATAATAATAAACTAAAACAAGGATAATTATCAAAAATAAAATAACCCAATTATTAACAAGAATAATAATAATTATTATTATTATTATATATCAATAATAATAATCATACTAAATATGAGAATAATATTCTCAAATAATAATAATATTATTACCATTAAAACAATTCTTTATTAAATATTTCTTATTTTATTTTAGTTTCACATTATTATTCACTTAATTTTATTTCTTTATTATTAGATTATTTTATTTGATTAATTGAAATGGGAAGGGTTGTGTGGTGGCCTAGGATAGGTTGTGTGGATTCGATAGTGGGGTGATAAATGAAATCAATGGAAAACATTCATTTTTAAAAGGGAACACAAAACATTTTTAAGTGAGGCTTCAACTTGAACTATGAGATGCACAAAAAAATAAAAAAACACAAAATTTAAAAATTCCGGGAGTGAAAATTATCCCCACCATAGCGCTTTTTGACCCTGGAAAGCCACAACTAGGATTAACCCCAATGTATAAAATGATGCCCCCTTAAGGTTTAAAGATGATTCCCACAAACCAAAAGTTAATAAGTGTAAAATGCATCATTCTAAGAGATGGTGAATTAAATGACCACCACAAGGTACCTATAAAAGATCATCCACTCTATGTCACCTACCCAAAATAGATAGAATACCTCCATTTGATTGATCAAGGAAAGAAAAATTCACCCCACAAAAACCATCATCATAAACTGAAACATCTCTTTCACCATTGAATGAGAACCACACCATTTGATTGGAACAAACAAATAAGACCATGCATATCGAAGGTACACTTTGTTCACCTAACACCAAGTCCCCTCAAGGAACTGAACTAAATATCCTATAGGGTAATGTTTGATGGGTCTCCCCAATAATAAAAACATACTAACTCCCAACATGATATTGGAAAACCGACATGGGGAATCCTGGACAGACTCCCCACCATTATTAATAAGAGCCTAAGTCGATTCATTCCATAGAAATTTTTGTGAAACCCATCATGGGACTTCCCACTATTAAAAATGAGAGAAGATACCAAACATTGAAAATTTCTTGATGATGACTAAACACCCCACCATAAGGGGTGGGGAGAGCAAGGCCAAACTACTAGGGTTTCAAATCCATGACCCAAGAAAAACCAACATCTCCACATCCCTGGATGAGCACTATTCAAATTTGAGACATATTTACCCAGAAGATGCCATAAGGACCACTAAAAGTGAGTACATCCATTGTGAAACAACCTCAAATACGATAAAGTGATGAATCAACCATTCCTTCTCATAGCCACAGGAAACCTATCACACCCAAATAGGTTTTTTGGAAAGAAACAACCATAAAACAATTTAAACCCCCTTCATCTTAAATACCTATGACAGAAATAATGTCGAGGTCCCAGACACTCCCAGGTTTCTGACCATGCACGAACATCACTATGAAGCCTATGGATGGAGCCTTGATGTTGGAAGAATCTCCTACCTTGTCGTAAGGTATTGAAGACACCCAAATGGAGTTTCACCTTTTGGTATCACATGAAACAACACCACAACCAAGACAACACCAAAAAACACAACACACCATGACATCCAACTAATCCCTCACGGCACATCAACCAATATAGGGGTTTAGATGATGCACATGCATCACCTTTTCACCATATCTAGGAAACATAAAAAGGGTATGCTTCAAGACAAACACTCCACATTGAACTAAAAATTTAGAACTCCCAAAGAGGAGCACACAGCCGTATGAAAACACAAATTCTTGAAGGATTCAATGAAATCCACCCTTGCTATTCAAAGAGGACCCACATTGCAGAATGTCACAAAAAATGAGCCTTGTGGCGGATGAAATCACTAAAAGCCTTTCAAGATATCAGCTGACACCGATAATTCTAAACTGCCTTCACCATTCCCCAATAGAATTCCATTCACTATTTCCAGAGGGACTGTTGGGAACAATGGTGTCAAAACTCAAAACCGTCTACTCGGACAAATCAAAGAAACCAAAACTCCCTTAAACACCCTTCACATCTACCATCCCCCTAATATAGGATCTTCGTAATCAAAAATGAGAAGGGATAGACTTAGCACTACACTCAAAAGAGAGAGTCCATTATTTAATCGAATAGAGGGTCTACCAAGAACAAATTACCCATCGACCCACTTCAATAGCATATTAATACATTATGGGGGTGTTCAATAGTCAAAAAAGAAAACCATGGACCCAATAAAACTAGTTAAATGGCCAAGACATACCAAAATCAAACACTAAATGTGTAGGGGAAACCACTACAAGGGATTCCCAAATCAATTTTCTAAAGAATCCACTAACCACACACTCACTCACCAACTTACCAACTAGAATTCAAATTTGAGATATAAATCATCCCAAAAGGATTCTCGGCTCGAAACACCTCACCTGTAACATTTATAATATATATGTATGCACCTCACAATCAGTGGTTACTAAAAAACCACATTTTCCTTTAACAAAACGTTTGGAAAATAAAAAAGCTTGTGGGATGCAAAAACACCAATGGATTTTTGTGGGCCTCAAACATGCATGTTCTCATGCCCCATAGGAACCCCCCTTATTTCTATATAGGAACCTCCCCAACCATTGACCATTTCTCCTTCCATATACACCCATGCATGTGGTTTCCCATGAGAATACTAAGGATCAAACCCAAACCATTCTATTTTTTGAAACCAAAAAATTAAACCCACACTTTTCAAACCATACACATCAATTTATTTTTAATTCACTTCCTTTCAAAACAACTTCCAAGACCAAAACATTTTTTCTTAAAAACTATAATTCCAAGAATCCAAACTAAGAGACAAGGAATGATGCAAGAGGAAACTACACTTCACGGGTGATTGGAACATATGGTTGGTAGCCATTGGCCTATCACGCCACCAGTATGCAGAGTATTCTAGGACAACGTCCCCAACCCCACATGGCATGCCAACCCTGGGTTCTCATTGTGACAACTAACCCTACTCACTTTTCATTTCATGTAAACAATATTAACCACAATGAACAACAACTTATCCAAACCTGAACGTAATTTGGTAACTCGACTCTCACCACAAGGTGTGTTGGCTAGGAACTGTGCTCCTAGCAAAAACATCGAGTTATGACACACTTGACTTTTTTCTACCCTAACTCTATACCAAAAAAGTATACCTAAGAGAGGAAACCAACCAATGATACCATTTTGTCATGAACCAGGAAAGGACAACCTGGAACTGATCACCCGATCTGATTTGTGGCAAGGCCTGAGAGGATTTCCTAATCCTCTCGGGCTGGTGACAAGTGATAGGGAAAAAATAGGGAACAATTGGAAATGATTTCTCCCAGTGAAAATGAATTGTGCAGAAGAATGAAAATAGAACAACTCAAGGTAAAAAACTATATGAAAATGAAGGAATGACCAACCACAACTCACTAATCTGACCACATACAAACTTCATGTGGCCCTAAGAGTCACCCTCCAATAGCCAAGAAAAAAACATATCCATATATGATCCATACCAGAAATGGAACCTGCAGAAGATAAAAAAAGTAATAAAACACAATAAGCATGAATAATAAAAATCATTAGGCATGCCCAAAAATCTATTCCCAAATAACTCCCATTAAATAAATAATTAAACTAATTTCACGTTTAAAATACATTATATAATATTTGATTTTTCACGCACTTTCTTTTCTAAAGAAAGTAACATTCCATTTTCCTTTTCAATTTAAAATCATGTTTAATTTTTGAAGGAAAAAGATGCATTGCAATTTTAAAACTTTTCTGTGAACAATTTAAAATCTGAATTTTGGTTGCTAAACTAGAGGAAAACCATATGCAAAAAACAACACACGTTAATGGAAATGGAAAAAAGTGTCACACGGGGTCCAAAAACCAAACTAAGCACCTCAATCATTCGCCTCGTACAAATAAGGGATAAATAAAACATGGGTTGAACCTTAGATATCGTGAATGATCTAGAACATAAAAAACATGTGACTCATCATGAATGCAAGACTACTCTCGATGAAGTTGTAACACCCAAAAGCTCAATGTTACCCTACCTACTCTAACTGAGGTGTCCAATCCCCTAGCATTGAAAAGTATGTACAAAGGGCCACTAGCCACTGCATAATCTATACTAGTGCAGTAGTAATTCACAGATGATTAAATTAATACGTCTGGTTCCCATGCCGAATACTAAATGAATATTGTGGTGAGTCAACAATGTAAATCAAGAAACTAATAACTATGTACAAAAATCATGCACAAAAACTTACACAGCAAGGTCACCCCCGGGTCAACTCTAATAGATTTTTCAAAATCATTTACATTACTAATGTTCCAAAGTGACCATAACCAACCACTCTACACCAACCAATTTTCATAAAAACAAACACACACCAACACGCTTCCAAAGAATCAATGAAACACCATTTTAAATCTCAAAACCATTTCAAATCCCATTTTAGAAACCCAAACATATTTTAAACCCAATAAACACTTTAAAAGAAACACAAATTATATACAATGTCCAACTAGTGATTTTATCCACACTAATTATGAACATTTGAAATAAAAAAATTTAATATTATTCCAGAACAAGGGATTACCACTATCTTTCACAAAGAAATGTAATTTATAAATCTAATTAAATTATATTATTTAACATTTATTTAAAATCAATGAAATGCCAAAAAATTAATAAATTCTAAACATAAAAGTAAGTGTAGTGGGGGAATACCTAATGGCATGAATCTCATGATGATGGAAACCCTGGACTGCTTCACATATACTCATATAAATTTTCATATATATATATATATACTTTGAACTATTTACATATTCCTGACACCATGAGGGAATATACACAAGGAGGATATACATATATACATTCTTGCCCATGTATATTCATATAGGTCTTTGTTGCTGATGATGAAAACCCACAACGCAATGGACAAAACACCCTACAACAATACAAGGGAGTATAATAACTACCAAATGCTCCAAATAAAACCATAATGTACAAAGAAACAAGAGAAACCTCCCCCCAAATATATTTTCCACCACTTTTACAATTTCTCAAATTGCCTTTTTATAACACAAGAAAACACACAATTATGACCAACCAAAACAATGGGAAAACCCTTTCATAAATCTACTCACACATTAAGCTACTTCTAAAGAAGGGTTTACATATTTTAAAACAATTTTAAATTCAAATTTAAATATAAAAAACTCAAATACCAGTGAATAAAATTCTTGCACCAACCAAACAACCCCAAAAACCCATTTTGAAAATATTTCACCAAAATGACATAGAACATTAACATATCCTTGATCAAAAATTCATTTATAACCATAAAACAACTGAATCATTCTAAAAATTTCATTCTCACCCCAAAAATGAAATTAAAGAACACATTTATAAATTCATATAAGCATAATAAATTTATCAAATGATGATAAGGCACTGAACCACCTACTTGAACCAAAAATATTTTCAAGATATATTTCTGAAATCACCATTGCACCTCAACAGCACCACAAAAAACCCCAAATTGACCCCAAATAATGAATTTGAACCATAAACCCGGAATTAGGACACTAAAATTGAACCCCCAATGAGAGGTAAGACCCTACAAGGACAGAGTACTAGAATGGGTCGTGCGAGGGGTTGGAGGAGTGTCATTGGTGGTGGCGCTTGCTGGTGAGGAGGCTGGCGATGGTGAAACCGGGTGGTGAGGATCCCAGTGTGGGTGGATGAAGGTTGATAATTCTATGGTATAAATCATATTAGATGTTCATTATGACTGGAGGCATGGATGTCGGTGTAACGCACTGTGAGATGGGAGTGTCGGGATGATGGCTGGATGGAGGTGGTCGGATGGATGTGTGGGGCGGAGGTGTCATGGGATAGTTGGGGATAAGGGTAGCACAATGTGAAGGCTCAAGGGGGAGGGTTGCGACAAGTTTAGGGAGAATGTTGGGGGTATAAACCCTAACCCAATGAACAAAAGAAAAATATTAATAACAATAAAACTAAAAATAATAATAAAAAACTAAAACATGGATAATTATAATAAATAAAATAACTCAATATTAAAACTAATAATAATAATAAAATCTTAATAAAATTAATCCTACTAATAAAATTAATAATCTTCTCAAAAAATCTTATTATTATTTTTACCATTTAAAAAATTCATTATTACATTTTTCTAATTTTATTTTAAATTCAATATATTATTAACTATAATTTTATTTATTTATTATTAATTAATTTTATTTATTTATTATTAATTAATTTTATTTGATTCATTGATCCAGTAAAGGTTGTGTGGTGACCCAGGCGAGGCAGCACGAGTCAACCACGAGGTGCTGAATGCCGCCAGGGGAAAAAAATTCATTTTTCAAATAGAACTCAAAAGTTACTAACTCTGGCTTCAACCTGAACTTCCTGATGCCCATTAAAATTAATAAAAATTATAATTTTAAAATGGTAGGTGTGTAAAGAACTTACTAATGAAGAACCATTCTCATGAAATCATTATTCTTTAGAAAGGATCCATGAGCTTAATTTTTTACTCCGCTCATTTCATCAAATTAGTATTTTTTATCACATAGATAGAGATCTGGTACAAAAAATCCAGGAAGATTGATATTGGTCACCATCCTAATACCAAATGTATGTTTATGAATTAGGAACTAATTATATACCAAGTGTATTTTCATAGGGCCTTGATTATTGAGGAGGGTATAGAGGGGGATCATGAAATTGAACTTCTTCTATCCTTTAGTGCTCAGGTAGGTGGAACTATTACTAATTTAGTGATTATCTCTTCTGGTATATAGAATAATAATACTAATAATGTTTAGAAGGGTATTGGTAAAAAAGACAAGCAGCCTATATACTATTTAACCACATCGGAGGAGTTATGATGGTCGTTAATTGTGTTAATTTAAAACATTACCATAGTTTCATACCAAAACATCATATCAATTTTCAACAATGTGTAAATATAGGGAATATCTAGTAGTTCTTCCATAGATTATTGTGTATAGGTTTCTGTAAGGGTGTTGGATGAATGGGACTTATAGCCTAGGGATCCATCTGGAGTCATCAATAGTAGGTTTTTATCCCCATGATTACGTTGACATATGTGATTCATACACCTCTAGGTTAAGGTTTTGAATCTTGGGTACTCCATGTGTATGTGCTGAATTGGGTTTTGAATTATAATGGAGGCCGACCATTATACATTCACTATACTATCTTGATCACCTATTCTCTTTCTACCACTCTTTTCGATACAGGTGGTTCCTTTTTTTTATATTTTAAATTTGATAAAATATTAAACTTATTGATTAACTTATCTTATATGTTTTTTATCTCGACACACCCTTATGGAAGAAAATTTATTATCTCTAGGGATTTTCAACATATATTATACTTGTTTTTATCTATAATAATATTTTTCATTTCATGATCCTTTGAATTACTACCTTTTATGGGAACCTTCGTATAGGATTGTTGACTAGATTTCATTATCACCTCAACAATAATCTGTGGTATGTATCCTTCATTTCCCCTAAGTAAGACTAGTTTGTGGTAAAAAGTTGTTGGGATGACTATAGAAGTAGAGTGGGACTATATTTGAGCTATATTGAATCCATCATGACCATGTTCTCTTTTACCGATATCACAACAGAACTAGATGTTAGGTCCGTCTATTTCCCTCTAATTTTTTATCTCTATCAAGATGTCTTTCTACCTGACTTCCCAAATATTCTACCAAAAGGGGCAGTATACTTTATGATAGATGTTATGACAGGATCACAACACATATCGATTCAAAATTATCATATGGTTCCATTCATATTGGGAGATCTTATTATTCATTTGGAAAACCTATAGAAGAAGGGTTTTTTATACCATGAACATAACCATGGGGTTCTCCCTTGTTTTTTTCGAGATGGATTCTGGTGTTTTATGGCTCTATGTGAACTATTAGAAGATGAATTTGATGGTTACCAAGAACTATTATCCTTTACATAGGACTTCATATCTTTTTGATTAGTTATATGGATCCTGGTGGTTCATAAATATTAAACATCCTTCAGAAAACAATAATTTTGGGACCGAATAGGATGTTTCTCCTAAGATGACATTCATTAGTATATATGGCATGTATGATTAAATTATCACACCACTCAGCTTGAAAAAAACCATAGCAGTGTTCATAGATATCAGGAGTAATATAATTTATAGATATCATGAATCATTCATCACATTCATTCTGGATGATATCCTTGTATATTCTCAAAATTACGAGTTACATTCCAGTCACCCTGATATCATCTTAATACATTGCAAAATCAGTGAATGTTTTCAAATAATTCAAAGTGAATATTTTGGATCAGGGAGGTGGGTTTTCTTGTTCATGGGATTTATGAGATAGTAATTTTTGTGGATCTAGAAAATGTTGATGTGGTGATTACATAAGCTCACCATTGTAATTTCATTAAGATCAATATAAGGAGGCCCTTATTAAGAAGATAAGGATGATGAATATATCTCCTTTTTTTATTATTCTTCGTCATGGGAGTAGTTACACAGTGTATTCTAAATCCTAAAGAGTTGGGTTGGGATATATGCTCCAAAAAAGGATCTTTTAGTTTCTTATGGATCATGAAAATAATAATCCCATGAGTTTTACTACCTATCACATGACTTTTAGTTGGAATTTTTGGTTTATTTTTTTAATATTTGAGGAATTATATCATTGGGTATTGGTTTATTATTTACCCATATAGAAATATTCTTTAATATATATCCTCTATTTAAGACCTTGATAATAGGTAGTGTAATTTTTTTGGGTATCTATAAACATTTTAAATTTAGGTATAATATTTTTAGTTATAGTTAATGTCATTAGAGATATCATAGTAGGAAAAAAATGGAGTTTTAGGATCATGATGAGTGGCCATTCCCCAAGGAATTAAGTTTTATCATTTTTAAGGAAGAATATATTATTGATATCTATGATGATTGGGGAGTCATGAAACATACAACATTGGTCATTTAGTATTCTTTAGTATACCATTTAATGACTAGAAAAGAGTAATATACCATGTGTGTGATGATGTGATAATGTTTGGATGGTGGTGACCTACTTCCCAAACAATCAATATAAGATGATGACATGCTAAGTGTACATGGGTGCCTTTTAATGAAATCCTCCTTGAAATAGGTATTAGTGATTGACTCTGATGCCTCAAAATGGCTATTTCATTCTACGTTTAGAAATATCTTCCATGACATCCAATGTAAATTATGGAAGCCTTGTATGGGGAGGTATAACATTGTTACTTTTCTTATGATACATTATATTCCAGTAGGAGATGGATGAGTATCAATGCTAAGGTGGTTTTCAAATTTCAAATATGGTGATAGTATGGATATTTTATTATTTTATGATTTATATCATGATAAGGTTAACTCATACCACTAGGATTTGTGAAAAGGTTTGGGCGATAGTTAATAGGCTGAAAAATGATTCCCATTTCTTATCACTTCACGAGACACACAATTTAAATGAGATGGAAACACTATATATTTGGTATATTATGTACTTTTATGGATTTATATTGATAATTTGTTTTTAAAAAAGTCACATGATTCACTTCAAGGTTTAGAATGATCTTGTATGGGGCTTTGGGTACACAATTGAAACTAAGTATGCCATATCATCTACATAATGATGGCGAATCTGAGCTAAAGATCCATATATTAGTGGATATGATTTGGGAATACAACCAAGATTTCAATGGGCCATGTGAAAATCATCAATTAATATTCTAAATCATGTATAATTACTACATTCAATCTAATATCAAGGTGGAATCTTTTGATAATCATTATGATATGTCATGTTGATCCTTGATATGTTGGGACAAGGATGGTGAGGTAGATGTTATAGGTCCGAGAATGGTATATGAGATATCCTATTGTTTATAACTAATCTAGGTGAGGCTAACCATAACATAGAGTACGCATTGATCATATACTTATTTGATTATGTGACCCACAATGTTCATTAGTTTTGATAGTGTTTTCTTATGGGTAAATTCTTGGTAAGGGAAGAAATGTTTTCCAAACAATAAAATATTGTTAAGAAATATATTAGACCATTTGAGAATTATAAGGAAATAAAGACAATAGATTAATATGTTGAACATCCCCCTTGGCACTAATGTATGGATGATGTGTTTCATGTGTCTCATATCTAGAGGTATGTGCTCAATCCTATGCATGTGACCAACTACAAAGATGTGGATCTAGATCATGATTCATCTTATGGGGAACACATGATGCTGTTTGTAGACTGTTGTAAAAATGTTTTGTAGGGTAATATTATTTCATCTTTATAGATCCTATGGATTCATGTATGATTCCTCAGTGAATATTAGGATTAGAAATATCATATTTAGGCATAGTGGCCCACATTGTTCAAGATGGATTCATATAGACACTTCATAGAGAGGAAAACTAATTAAACATGGTGGATGTGATGGAATTGGAATTTTGTGTGTGTTGTCATTTAATTTCATCCATATATCATATTATATTGATCAACTAAATATTTTTTTTGAGATACGGTGGATACGGTTAACTTCATAATGTTCTATAGGCCTCCATCATGGTGAACAATTTGATCATGGTTTTCCTAATCTGTTTATATCCTCTATGAAAGAGTACGGAAAGTGGGAGAGGAACATGGGTAGGTTCAGTGTTAAGGTGTTTTGTTAATAAAACATTCCATTCACCCTTAAAACTGTGAAACATTCTTAGTGGTAAAGAAAATGGTAATAAAATAGTCTGAAAATAATGTGACTAAACCATGAATGTTCCCATGAGTGGTTGAAAGCCTCACATGGTTGGTGCATGGTCTAGCAGACTGTGTGACCAAATTGTGTGTGTGGGATTTTATGGTCTACATATCCCTTTTAATTTTAATTAACCACAATTTTTTAATATTCTTATTTAAATTCATATCTTACTCAAACATATAGTATCCAAAGTCATTTTCATCATAATTCATCCCCTTTTAAGATCAATTTTAGTTAATCAATATGTATTGATGATTTCGAATTATGGTATGTGATCTAGAAACCCTTATTATGTCGGGTTCTTATATATTTACCATTCTATAGTTTAAGAAATTCATAGATATGTTATCTCTGTTACAAATATATGTATTACGAGTCCATCTAATAAAAAATTCAAGTATATCTACCTTTAATGTTGAAGATATTGTGTGTCGGTGGCACAAATTTTGATATAACAATATTCAATCATCATTGGAACCCCTAGAGAGGTTGATTTGTGTAAACCCTATTTATTGTCTTATAATAGACTATAATATGATTTGGTAAACATAAAAGTTTTATTTCAGATGGGTTATAGGTATTCATGATATGAGGACTCGATCTATTGGGAACTCAGGTGTGACACGAGTTCCACCACACAACGAGATCGAGAGCATTCCATTTACAATATAAAGTTAGATTTTTCATTACTATTATATTATCCTTTTGTACAATTTATTCCTTCATTTGATACATGCTTTGTCCTATATTTTTTACTATTATGTATAGTGATGGCATGTGTGTTTAGCCCATGTGACTTGTACATGATGCTTGGTTCGATGAGTTTTCTTATGTTGATTGTTAGACCCATATGATATTGTTCACATGTACATGTATGTTTCTACTAATCATCATGATGAAATTATTATCTCTAAATTTAGTTTATCATCCACGTTTTGTGCAATTATTATTCCTTTTGAGGATTTTTATTTTTACTCAGAATAGTTGGACCATTAGGATATGGTTTTTTGATAAACAGGAGTGTTCATGGCATGTGATGATGATGATGATGGACCATAATATAGGGTAGGTTCTTGAATCCTTAATTTAAATACCCATGTAAGGTAATATATCCATTAAACCTAACGCAATAAATAAATAATATATGATTCCCTTTAGTCCGAGCCAATGTCCAAGTGGACATTTGACGATCCAGTTGCCTAACCCATGATGGAGTCGTAATGTGATGACCCTGGGGTTGGAACCAACATGATACCTTGATTATGGTGATACTTATGTTAACTATCCTTATGGTTAACTCCTTGTCACTTTTTACATCCTTCTCAATTATCCTTCTTCTATGGAGTAGTGGTTGGTATGGCTCGGGATCATGGTACCTTCGATAGATCATGAGTGCTCAGTACTTGAGTATTTATTATTACATGAAAATTTGCCATTACCATCTCATAGAGCTACTGTTGGGTAAAAATCCCTCATGGTATCCTCTAGATATTTTCTAGGTGTGATTGTGTTTTTATTAAAAAGAAAGATGATCATGAATGAGCACGACCATTGTTTTTCAAACTAGGTTTTTAAGGTGGGGCAGTTTACTAGTGTTTGACACATTTTTTGGCCTCAAAATCGGGAGATGAATTTGGAAAAAGATGATTTTGTAATAGTATTACACAAACCACAAACCATAGTTCTTATAATGAATAAATTGGTATATGAAATTTCCAATGAAATTGGAAAAGTAAAGGAACTGTGAAGCCTGAGATGCAGACTGCGTACGAGATTGATTCACAAAGAGAAAATGGTTCTCTAGGAAGGCATGCGGTACGTGGAAGGATTTAAGTACACCGGATGGATTTTCATTCACGGAAAAAAGGTGGTGATTTGAGAATCTACAAGGGGTGTCATTGGTGAAAATGAGATAGTGATTTTTGATGCTGTGAAGGATGAAAAAAAGTATGTGGACTATATAGGAAAACAATTCGCAGGAGTAGAACATAGTGATAATGTACCACAATGAGGATTTGATAAATCTCATATTAATATATTTTACAAATCAATTTTACAATGAATATATCACTAATACTATTTTTATATGGAGATATTTTCATATGAAAATCTTCTCTCTAGGAATTCTACCATGTCTGAAAGTGTTTCATGAGGAGGATTCCATGAAGGGTGAATAGGTTTATGAAATAAATTCTGTGAAATGATTTTGTGAGGAACTAAATCCCACATAGGAATAAGTGGTTTGGTAAAGAAGTAACATTTTTGGTAGTAATTAGAAGATTATATGGTATTCAAAATCTAGTATATTACATGGAGGTAGAGGAGAAGTGGTCTGTGAAAGATGATTGTTTGTAGAAGCTGAAGGAGTCCACAGAGAGGTAAACTATGAAGAATAACCACTACACATTATGTGATGTAATTAAGGAGGATCATGGAGGACTAAATAAATCTTTTAAATGCACAAAAATAGTTCTCAAAATCAATTCTTGCGAACCTAACAGTTTGTGGAAAATGGGAATTCATCTATGGGTGAAAAAAGGAACTTCAACCTAGCATCTACCTATATTGGAGTATGAGTTCTTTCGTAAAAATGAAGGTACCTACATGTCCATAATCTATGAGTGGATTCTATCCATGATAATTGAGAAAAGGTAGAATTATATGGTGATCCTTCCAACCATTAGTGATCCAGAAGAAGTTACATAGGGAGTGGTTGTTGGGAAAGAAGTGAAAATACCCTAATCCTTTTAATGGAAATGAGCCTGGGCATTGAATATCTAGCCTAAACCTTGTAATAGTCATTCATGTTTAGTATATATGGTACATTGGCACATAATCTTTGATTTCTTCTTTAACATATCAAAGTGAGGTTGAACCATGTCAAATTTTTGTGCCCTGTGCAAGATTTCATTTCTACTCATATATTTATATGGGAGAAATAAAGAATTGTGACTTGTTTAATGATAAAAAATGATCTGAAGGGGCTAGAGATTTAATCTATAATACCCTGATTAACCCCCCTATTAGGGTATTTGACCTAGTGGACCTAACACCCATTATAATTGTTCACTCATGTTTTAGATGAGTTTATGATGTACATACAATTTTCGATACTCCCACACTAAATATGGATATTAATGTGCTTGAAGACATCAAGATTAGGGATCTAGGTAAGTGAATGTGGAATGTACGATATAGTTAAGCAGATAGAGTATGGATTTTGTAGTGATACTGTAAAATACTCAAATGTATCCATTCCATTTGTATATTTTATCATATTACACATTTTAATCTCGGTTATATGATTCGAGATAGGAATCATAGGTTATTTTTTCTTACGACATGGCTGAAATTTGTTTTTACATTAAGTTTAATTTACCTTCCTGATAGTATTATATATTTTTTATTCTATTCATTTTTATCATGTGAATCTTTTATTACCAATGGTATCTTATCCCCACTCAACTATATGAGCATTATCAATATTTTTAATCCTTTTATGTATGGAGTGGAATGGATGATGTGTTATGGCATCTCCACTTGGGAGCAGTTTGGGAAAATCAAGTTTGGGGTGTCACGATTGGATTTCAATTTCTATTAAAATATTTAATTTGTTTAATAATTAAAATCCTATATAAATATCTAATTCAATTCCATGTCATATTTAACTCTTTTAATGAGGTAAATAATAATTTTAGAATTGAAATTATCTCTTATTTTCTATAATTTTTCACATCACATTTCCTATTATAAAAGAGAAGATTTTAAATCATTCAATGATGATGGATACAATAAAGATATTTTAAGATAATAAAATTAAATTTTTATTAATGATAATTCCTTTTATCATCACCTCCATATACTCTGAAATAACCCATTTTTATAATGGTTCTATTATTTAGATTTCATTAAATAAATATTTCATAAAAGTTGATGGTTTTCATTTTTCATTTTGTATATTGACTATAGAAAATTACTCATAACATTGTATTTTTATGAAAATGATAAGAAAAGTGGACGAATAACTCTATAATTGATACTTATCTAAACTTTTCACCCTTATATCTAAATTTTATATCATATATAGAGTTATTTTTAATAATCACCCTCTAAATTAACATATGAAATACACTTTTTGGTGATTGAATTTTCAGTATCATGAGATATCGATCATTATTTCATTCTATGATATACAATTTGGAAATGTGAAGGATAATATTTTTATTCTCTGGGTACTTTATCATATGATATTTCATTGAGTACATGTGACACAAATATATATATATATATAATCATTATATGATAATTATGTACCAATATATACATAAATAGATTTGTTTAAAGATTTATTTCTGATGATATAAATTTTTATTAGGTGGATATGATTATAGTTAGCTATATTCAAAATATTGTTTATGTACTTGAATGTGATTAGCTATTCCAAAAGATTTTTTGTAGTCATGGTTGTGATTTTATATGATCAAAACATTATTAGAGGAAAGATTGTGTCTATTAAAGTTCATAGGGTTTTGATTGGGCATGATTTTAACTCTCTATATTCTCAAAATGGTTTGTCGAAATGATTCTGGTTAACTATGTTCACATGATTGTGCATGAACATGATTTGGTATGATATGTTCTTAACATGGTTCATTTATATATATTTTTGTTAGCTATGTACTATATACCATGCTTGGACATGAGTATAGGTATATATGTTCAAGGTGTTATTAATCCCAATGTTATGATTAAGCCAAATTAAAATTCCAAATTCCACAGTATATGATTGATGATTTATTGTTAATTTCCCTTCTATAATGACATATGGAATCACTTATTTTCAAAATATAATTTTATTCATATTTTTCAACAATGTTACTATTTTATATTTTTATGATCTAATCCTTCTTCACCCATTGATTAATTTTACCATATTAAGAGTTTGATCGCACTGTATAATTATATATCTATATCCCTATGGAATAATTGGCAGGATTATCTATTATAAATAACTCATATGTGGAGAATTTTTTTGGAGTAATTGAATAAATAATTTTGCATATAATTTCTATATAGATATTCTTCAAATCCACTCTACCATTTGGTTTGGGTAATTTTTTATTATATCATCATGTAATGTTTGTGCTATGAAAATATATTTCTGTTCATAGTGGGGTTCCCCAATAGATATTTTAGATTGTTATTAATTTACATTTTTTAGCACTAAATATAAGAGTGTGTGTTTAGAATCATTATTTTGTACCAATGTGTATATTTTCATTAGATTATAACTTGAAAACATTTTAGAAAACCAAATGAATAAAATAAATACAATAAAAAATTTAAAAATAAATTAGTGAAGTATAATTTAAGTGGGTTCATTGAAATAGAATCTATGACTTAATGTAATTATGTTGTGGTATGATCATAATAGATTTACCTAGTAGTAATAACCTGTAAAAATTTTGAATGGGTATCAACTCCAACATACCAAGGTAGACTAATAATTTCCCTATCTACCCACATATTTTTAAATCCAAGAGACACACATTTGTTTATTTACCTAGTCTCTAGAAACCATTATGATAGATTTTTATGTGTTGATATAGAATTTGATGATGTAATATTTAACAAGTTAGTTTAGATATACTAATAGGAAAATTACCATGTATAACCTATATTGAATCATAGTGGTTCATATGTTTGGGTATTTATGTCTATTATGAGTTTTTTATTCTGTGATTAGAGTTTTGTTATTATAATTTTTTTAATAATTTTTTCTCCCATACCAAAACATTCCTTTATCCATGTAAACACTGGATCTAGAGGGATCCATTCTAAAACTAAATTTGATGGAATATAATGATATTTACCCAAAGATAGAATTGAAAATATTTTTTAAATACCTACCCAACTATATTGACTATGTATTATCAAGAAGAACTATTATAATATCCCAAATTGAAAAAATAATAGAAAATTTAATTTTAAGTAATGTTTTTATGATAATAACCATTTAGGAATAAAGATAAATTTTTTAAATTAGTAATAATCATTTGAAGAAAACACCTAGGAAATTTTATAAATGGAACAAATTTTTTTTTCTTGTGGGGTAAATTTAGGTCATATTTCTAATGAATTTAGAAATGGGATAAAGAATAAGGTCAAAACAATGAAGGGTACGAATGCACAACATAATACCCCTATCACACATCGGTGACTCAAATGAAATGAAGTTATACATTTTGAAAATAAATCTTCCAATCTGAGGGATGATGAGGACAATATGAATCAATAAAATAAAATCCATGAGAATAAGAAGAGCATATAAGAGTACTACCACTGAAGTGGACATGATAATTATATGGTGAAAAGTGATCTTATCATCCGGTCTTGATCTATTGAGGTCGTATTCTTAGATCACACTTGTTTTCTTGGAATCATAATTCCCCCTTTAAACAATGGATATTAACTAATTTTTTTAAAAAAATAATTCTATAAAGATTAAATATAAAGTTAAATACTCTTCAATAATATAAATTTATAAAAACATAGATCTGAAATTTAAAATTATTCTCTAATTATTTAATTTTATAATTTTTTTATCTTGGAGGGGTTATTTTTTAAAATGTTTCCAAATAAATTTTCATAAAATTGAAATCACATATCATATATAAAATTAACCTATGATTTTAAATCCATTAATTATTCAATAAAATTACCAATGGAAATTACTTCCTTCATACTTTTTTTAAAACATTAGATACATTTTAGCTGAAGTGGTTAGAGGAAAATATCAATATCATTGTCTTAAGTAAGATAGTAATGTATAAATTTCTTTCAATATTGCATATCAAGATGTGAGTATGTTATAAAAAACCTTAATTATTTTTATAATTGAATGATAATTAAAAATGGTTGGATGAAATTCTATTAAGAAAGAAGAATGTATCAACCTACATTTTAGGAACAACATTCATTTAATAAATTATTTTCAGATAATTCTAATATATATTTCTCTATTAATGAAAAATAATTATTCATTATTAAGAAATTATCCAAATAAGAGATGAATTAATCAAACAACACTTTATTCCTTCACAGAGGAACATTAAAACAATGGTAATTTATACCTTTATTTAAATACATTATAATATTACTTTCCATGGATGATTACATACCAAAAAATTTGCCTAAATGGAATGGACTTATATTATTATTAATTTTTGATAAAATCCTCTTTTGAACAAAGTTTGGAGAAAATTCATACAAGGAATGTAGGCTTAGACCCACAAGGCCATGTATATGACTCAAAATATCAAAGGCACTAATATACTTGAACTACAAGTCCTCGATATATTTTTTATTGCTGGAGCATAGAACTCCACCACACATAGCTGGTCGTCTAGAATTTCCCCATGAAATGTTACATGTTGTATACTACTGATGGCGATTTCTATATACTCTATTGATTTCCAATATTTTTTACCTCTACTTTGATGTAAACTACATGGTTGGATACCACTTCAGGGTCCTTCTTTTGTGTGGTCCGACCAGACTACATCATTGACTAAAAGGCCCTATAACTCGATATTCAATGACTCAATGGACTAAGGTGTCCTGAATACCTTATGGACTAATAGCTTGTGGAGGCCCGATATCCCAATGTCCCAAATCCAAAATCATACAAATAGTTATATGGCTACAATACTTCAATAACACCTACTACATCACTGCTATTGAATCCAGAAATAATCCTCCACCAAGATTTAACCTTACGTTATGTGTAGGGATATTTGGTGCATTATAGACTTGACTACCAACTGAACTTCACATACCTTAAAATTTCATAAATTCAATTAGGATAATAAATAGAGAAGAGTAATATCATTAAAATAGAAGATCAAGTGATTCATCTTCACTGTTGAGAATATCAATAGGTATCACTAAACATGTAATGAAAAAAATATCATAAAATGAGAAATAATTGTGTAAAAAAATTTATATTAAGGGAATTAATGGTTTTCTAAAGGTAATAATTGGGTGAATTTCTATGTAATTTGGTAATATAAAATTTATATAGCTTATATGATGAGATATGTGGTCATTGGAAATATAGCCATTTGAAATATTCTCATAGGATATATGGTTATTGGATAATTAGGTATCAAATATGTATAAATAATTCCTGCAATTTTTAGAAGAAAATTGATAAAAATATAATTCTAAAACGATAAAAAAATATATAATTTTATGAAAATAATTTATTAATATAAATATATATATATTCAATGCATATTATTAATAATATTATGGATGAATTGTTTTTTCATATTCAAATAATTATTTATATAGAAAATTAATCATAAAATCATTTAAGATTAATAAATAACAATAGTAGGATATTGTAATATTTATTTATGAAAAGGAAAATATTTTTGAATGGAATGGTTTATATGTATTATGTTTTTAATTTATTCAATAAATAATGAATAATAATACTTTTGAAATATATATTTAGTAAATAAAAAAACTAAATTAATATTTTTCTAATGATTTTTACTTGGTATTAAATAAAAATTCATTTTATCTAAAACATATATTTTCCTACAATTTTAATTTATCCTTTATGTGTCATTAATTTAAAATTAATTTTTACAAATTTTTTATAATGAATCAAATATAAATGATTTAATATTTTAATAACTTTTATAAATTATGTTCCTTTTTGAATTACATTTTCCTTCCAAAAAATATGTTATCATTGTAAAAGTCGGTTACAATAGTAATGAAAAAAGCGTAATATTCAAAAAAATGTTTTTCTTATGAGTTTTATATTTTACCTATGTAAATTATATTAATATAATTTAAATGATATTTTTAACATATTATTTAAATATATAAAAAATATATAATCAATAATTTAATCATAAATTGAATGGAAGTAAGATTAATAAAACTTAATGATTAAAAATTAATTTTTTGTACTAAAATATTTTTTCCAAGGTATATTATGTTTTAATTTGGAAGATAATTATCTTATATATGGGAATTTTATTAGTTTAAATTAACTAAGAAATTAGGAATAAAATTTTATAAATTATGTATTAACCTCCATCTTTTATTTTTAGTAAAAAAATAATTAACATACTTAATATTTATAAAATTGTATAAATGGGTAAAAGTTGAATCTTAATGTGGATCAGTGTTTTAATAAGAAAATTGTTACAAACAACTTATAGTAGATATTTTTTAGGAATGTCAGGGTTGATTTTTAAGACCATGTTGGCTCAATGTTTCCTTCTCTGTTATTTTTAGTAAGTGAATAAAGAAAAGAATTTGAGTCCCCATCATGGTCATTGATTACAAATTTATTACATTGAAAATCAAAATAAGCTGGTTTATTTCTCTCATTAGATTCATTCAATGAAATCCATGATGGTTCATTAGTTTTTGATGGCTCTTCACCTAGATCTCATGGATTTCGTCATTACATTTGGGAATCCTTAATTCGAAAAGTTACTAAAAGAATCATATCTCTCTAGGAAAATAATTATTTGGAAACCTATATCGAGTATTGGATATATTCCTTTAAGAGTGGGTGTGGTATCCCCATTCAGTGAGGTGTGACAACTAGAGGATTCTATCTTTAGTGAACCTCCCTAGTTGTTGCTTCTTCAGAAATGATTTATCCTCTCATGTGATTCTAGTAAGGTCAATTCAAGCACACAAAACCTTATTTATCAAATGTTAAAAAGACCTATCATCAATGTGGTTAGTTGAAATACCTCAGAAAATCATGTAATAATAAGTATTTTTTGGGAAAGAGATCCTCCCCTACGATGTGACCTGGATAGTGGATTTCACATATTTGTGTTATTTTTCCTGTTCAATTAATTATTATCTTATTCTATCATTTTTTTATAGTCATTTTTAGATATGTTATATTATGGTGCTTTTGTATTTTTGATTGTATTCCCTATAAATCCTCCTTTTAGTTATATGAACTCGAGAGAAAAATTATTCTTGTTGAGTTTTTCTCTTCCCTATAATGGTTTATACACAGAGAGTTAGTACCTTAGTGAAATTATTTAATGTTGTGGTGACCAAAAATATATATTATTATTTTTCTATCTAATTATTTTTGGATTTTAATTGTGGAGAGAGGGGGCACATTAAGTTCAGAATATTTTTTCATCATCTGGTATGATATATAAATCATTTTCTCGATGTTATTTCCATTGGTTTGAATGTTTAAGTATTTTCCCATATTGAACTTGGTGACATTATGAGGTCATAATTTTTTTATGTTAGGGATTTTTTTAGCACAATAACTTTTTATTTCATAAATTTTTTATTTCCATTATTTTCTAGGATTTTCGAAACCATATTATTTTAAAAAATTATTTATTAAAAAATAACATAAATGGGTAGTTGTATGGTGACATCATAGTTAGAAGTCACCAAGAAAAGACCATATGGGTATGTCTACAATTTTAAAAACATTTGTATTAGGGTTGGCACATGGTTATTTTAACCATGATAACCAACCATGCGACTCATTTTGTGATCCCTGTAATGGGTGCACAGTTGGTATATGGTTTGAGTATATTGTGGAGTTACCATGTGATTCTTTTATCCCTTAAAAAATTATTATAATATTAAATTTTTACCCTTGTAATTTTAAAACCACTCCAAATGGATTTCTTACCCCACACAACACCCTCACTCACACAACACCCAGGAGGGATCCCCCTACAATGCACTACTCATCCCCTTTCTCCCCCCATTCTAGGTGGATTCTACACCCATTTTTGGTGCAATCATTCTCAGATAATATATCCTCCTCTACTCTTCATTCATATTCCTTTTTTCATGGATTTATTTCTCTCATATAAGATATTAATGACTTTTCCAAACCCTAATGTGGTTTTGGATATTTGATTTTTTGACTCTTGATATTTATCATTCTTGGGTCCCATTGAGACAGATTCTAGACACATTTCTCAATGAAGATGCATTCTCCATTGAATTAGGATAGGGTTTCATAAAATATTATTTATAACACTATTTTTACTTAATTATTTTTAAATTTTTGGGTTTATTACTTTTTTTACTCATTTTCCTTGGACCTCATTGAGGTGGATTTAGGCAACTAATATTGAATCAAAATTACATGTAGTTGCACAAGTAATCATATATATATATATATATATATATGTGAGTGTATGTAGGTACCCTACTTGTAAAAATTAACTAATGGATGTCTAACTATATAAAAAAGTCAAATAGGATATTATACATATATATAAATATATTAAAAGGTGCATACTCACCTATGTTGAAATGGGGATCATTACTTCTCTTGGGTTCTTCCCAGTTTCCGTTGCATTCATTGACATCTTTGAAGTGGTATTTTTTGTTCATCATTAAAGGGGACATGTTTAGGAAGTGTTTTAAACAATGTTAATGAATTTAAATTGAAAACAATAATATATGTTTTTTTTTATTGGGTATATTTATTATATTATGAAGATATTAAATTGTAGGAAATTGTGGTGTTGAAAGTAGTTGGATTATTTCATGATTTTCAAAACATTTCTAATGTTGCACTTTGGATTTTTTAATTAAAATATGTTTCTAGTATGGATTTGAAATTTTTGGAATCGTGACTTATTGATAGGTTTTCAATTTTATTTATATCAGGTTAATTGGAAATTTCCAAACATGTTTTTTTTTCTTTTTGGCCATTTTTTGTAAAATTATAAGGACATGCCTGTTCATTCAAAGAGCATCAAAATGTTTTTCCCAATGGGAAGGGGTTATTTTAAAATGATTATTCCCATTTGGTACCTTTGAAAGATTCCATGAGAATATTAAATCTCTATGGACACTCTCTACGCTATAAGTAATTCACATGGATGGATTTGAAATGATTTCTTAGTTTTATTATTCCTTTTCATGGCTGAGATTGTATAATTTTGATTTATTACTTACAAACCACTTCTCAAAATCCATGGGATCCCAAAAATTATAATTATGGTTGTTATATGGTTTCAAATTAGTCATAATTAGATGGAATATATCCCTATGGTAGGGAAATCCCATGTGGGTTATGTCATTTATGATACTATTTGAGCGCATTTGGGTTGGTTTTTGACTATGAATTGAACAAATATATCATAAAATGGTTACAAACTGAATACATCTATGGTATCTTCACATGGTTTCTAGGTATATACCATGATAAAAATTCCACATGTATTCTGCATTCCATTATTTTCTTAAGTTTTTATAAATTCATAAAAACTGTTATTTTCAACTAGAAACTCATATATGAGCACATATTTACTTGTACTCTTCATTTTTCTTCTTTATTCTCAATAGGAATCTTCCCCCATTGCATGTTTCTTCTCTATAAAATTATTATTGGAAAATAATTCATTCTTTAGAACTTGTTTTGGAAGCATAGTGTGAATTTTATTTTCAACCATTAGCTCATTACATGATTTAAAATGAAATGAAATTAATATTTTTTATATAACTATATTTTAATACTATAAATAAATTGATATATCTTAATAGTAAGTTATAGGGTGTTGTTTCTTTGGAATCCATATTGTGAATATCAGTTCTCACTCATAATCTATCATTTTCTATTTCTAGTTCTTCTGGTTTTTCATCACTCTCAGAGAAAGAATGATTCTATGATTGGTGGTGACCCATGAGGACAAATGGTGGTCAATTTATTTATTTAGTATTATTTCATTTTGGATACAAATTTTTATTTTATTTTGGTTTTTTATATTTATTCATCTATTTTTTCTATAATAAATCATTCCTAACTATGTATTCTATATGCTTGACACTAGTTTTGAGCATTGGGTGATCTTGAATGCTTTTAAGACCTTATAATGGGATTCTTCGGTTTCTTGGTTAGGGGGTCGACCAGCGGTGCTTCGTGACACACCTATTATCTAGTGATTGACATCTAGCCACCTCTTGACCATTCCCTCCTCAAATCTTCTACCAATGGTTCCAAAACCCTTAGTCACTAAAAAATAATCCTCTTCGCAATACATATCTAAATCCGAAAAAAGGTAAAGGATAATTTCATTAAGATTAACATATAATATAATAAAAACAAGTGAGGATATTACAATTACCCAACTATAATGACTTATAATACATCAGAAGAACCTTCAAAGGATTTACTCGTACAACTCGGCCTCTAACCTCGAACATCATCCTCTCCCCCTCTTTCTCTCTAAAGCCTCATCCTAGATCTATCGTTGATACTATAGAATCCAAATAATTTTTACAAACATCAATTGATGGACTTTCCTGACCAATTAACCAATATACACTGAGTTATCAACATATTATGTTTTTGGTTATATGTCAACATTCTTACAATCATTGACATCTATAGGATCGTTCATGTACCAATAGAGCTATGAAAAATGAATCATGTTTTGATTACCCTAGTAATGAGAAGGAAGATCCTAATGATAAACCATTATCCAAAACATCTTTGGGATCTCGAAGGGTCAAACATAGTACACTTCCAGTATCCTCTAATTCCTCAAATGTATATGGCCCAACAAAGGACTTAAACTTTGAATGAACCGATCATCTATAATGAACATGAAAGGCCTAATATTAATTTTAGTATATCACTTTAATAAGGGATGATATCTTATCAACATTTTCTAAATCTGATTCCCTCTCTCAAAGGTCTCTTATAACATATTTTTCCACAAGACTAATAGCTAAACCACCTCATTCCAAAAGAGTGGTGAATAAAATGTCCTCTTATAAAGATCCTCAAAAGGTTCCATATAAAATGAATCCTTATAAATATTGTTTTAAAAGAACACAATCAGGCCTCGGTAATCATCCCAAGATCCACTAAAGTCTAGGGCATCTACCCGAAGCATATCCTCTAGTATTTGAATCATCTTATTGAGATGTATATTTTTCTGTGGATGGTACAACATGATAAATCTCAGTTCAGTCTATAAGTCCATCTGAAATCACTACATAAACTGATATGTAATATTTATATATTTTATAGATCTGATGGTCTAGGGAATAATAAGAATTCATATTATCTCATATATATATATATATCATTTCTTTATCGTCTGTTGATTGAGTTTCATAAATCATTATAAAATGAGAAACATTAATCAGTTGATCGAAAATGAAATAATCAACACCATGATACTAATGATCCTACGTAAACCTATCACATAGTAAACTTTGATATCCTCCCACTTCAATTAGTGAACATAAAGTGGATGGATTAAACCACGAGGACGTTTTTTCTCATAACATACCCTTTGCCAGATATGGCATTGGGAGAAAATCTACAAATTTCTTTCTTAATCCCTTTTCAAAATAATTATCACCTAAATTCTGGGGACATCATTGTCACTCTAAGTTTTAATGCCCACCCATAGGTATGAATTTCCCCGTTAGTTCCTCACTAATGGAAGCTGTGAAAAAAACTATTAAGAGAACAATAGCCCCATAATCTTCATGAACTAATCACATAGATATCCAGTCACGTCCATATATATATTCATTCATCACTTCACACCAATGGTTTTCCTCCTATCAACCCTCTAAAAAATCATCCAGTGAATATGTGACCACTAATAATGAAAAGGTAATTAATTCATGATACTCAGAATCAACTTTCCTATAGTAATATGGAAATATCATTAAAATCCACTATTCCACTAAGAACTTCTCACCAAGATCCTAATCTACCTATTGTATATAGCTAATATCTTTTCTATTGATGTTTTCATTATCTAGTGTATTGTCCAACATTATGTCAATAATCATTATACTCCTCCCTGTGCATATTCCTCATGTTGAGTTCCTATTGTGTGAATATAATGTGAAGGTTCTTGGTGAAAATCTAGAGAGAAAACCTCTTCTTGGATAGGTTTTGTAACTAACACTATTTAGTGTGTATAATGGATGTATGATCTAATTCATGGGTAGGATATTTCCCCTCATGGGTTCATACTAGAAATGACTCATAAGCTATTACATTCAACCATTATATCAACACAACTCATAAAACATTGTATTATTCATCAGGTACACATCATACCAATCCTTGGCTTAGTATGCGTTAATACAACAACTACAGTCAACATCCTATCTAGCTCAGGAAACACCTCTTCACACTGGTCTGGCCACTAAAGCTTTTCTCCCTTAATTGAAGATAAATATACCCATCAGAGATAGAAATCAATGTATTTTCAAATTTTGGATAGACAATTCATATAGAGGATTTCTTATAATCTCTTTATTTTTAATATCATAAGGCCCAATAGATTTCAATAACTTGTAACAACTATAAGATATGTTGGGTATTGCTGAATATGGTCCACTTTAATTCCCAATTGTGTATAAATATGAGGTTAAATTTACTGAAAAGTCAATTCTAACAACAACTTATGACCATATGATGGAAATGAAAGTATTGGTATCAAAAAACAATGTAGATAAATTAGATGTGATCAAAATCATACCTCAAATTATAGATATTCTCACACAACTATATACTATAGTATGATCCATTGTATAAACATAGAGTACCCTAGATCTACGACCCTATCCCTAATATGAATGAAAAGCCTAAGTTATCATCAGTTGAGCCTAATTCTGAGGTCCCCATTTAGATACATGGGTCATAGATCACATCTTTCCATATCCCTTATGGAATCTAGGCCTTGAATACCTATATAAAACGTCTAGGGAATCCCCATTTTACTTCACTAATGATAAGTGGTTTGTGGTGTTTTATAGAACTTGGGATAGTGAAAAGTATTTCTATAGTCGAAGCACTATGGAGATCCTCTAATGGGTGATCAATAAGTAGTACTCTAGTGCACTAGCATTCCACTAATATATTACACTTCCCAAGTCATTCTATTCTAAATAAAATTGGAGATTCTCATTGTAGTTATAGGATTTCCACCATCCTACGTTCATATATTTGAATGAAAATGATCATTTTTATCCTCATCCAAAACCTACTAGATAATCCAAGCCATACGTAGAACCAATTCATGTGTAGCTAAGTAAAAAAACCTGAAACCTAATGTCTGATGTTGAAATAATGTTTGATCTCAAACTTTCTATCCTAATGTGTCCCTTTTCCATCTATGAGTGGATCAAAGAGGTGAATCATTGTGGAATGAGAAATCTATGATGATACATTCATTGAAACCTACATTATATCAATGAACACATTATGTATATATATCTTCATTGTATAATGAAATATTTTCATATAGAAAAAGTCATTAAAGGCCTCCAATTTTAGACCCTCATGTTTTCCAGCCTTCCCCATGATTCCCCACCAACACATTTTGAGTCCCTATATCATGAATGTGACTAGCCTCACCTATTGGTAAAATGGGTTTTAATGAGATCCAAGACACCCACGATGATGTTTAAATAGTCCTCAGTATCCAATGGTTTACCAGTGCCATGTAAAGCTAGTGGATTCTACAGAAATATCTCCATGGATTTGTTGAACTCGGCCCTTCATACCCCTCCTCTTTAGGTGGGAACTATAGGTATGACTCCCATCTAAGGTTTCCCTACATCATGCACCAATAGATTATGTGTCTAAGTGAGCTCTAATGAACCCTCCTACACGACATGCGGTTTAATCAAGTATTTCCTCTAGTGAGAGTATTCCAAACCATTTTACCTAGTTATCCCATCTGACTTATATGATGTAGAACCATTTTTTAGCATGATGGGAAAAATTTACTTCATTTAAGATGGCTCCTAATCAGTCATAGGGATCACACTAAGGATTAACTAAGAGTATACAAAAACCCAAGGTACACCACTCCTAGCACAAACCGAGGGCTCCATAACATTATGTTAGTCACAGGTATATATATACAAACATAGTAACCAGATCACATACTACTAATTAATGATAGTATAAATATATCACAAAAATAATTACAATAGATATATCACACTAAAGAGTAAAAATATATAACAAATTTATAGCACAAATATGGTCATAAAATTTAAGATATATATCAATCACAACAACAGGTGTGTGGGTTTGTGTGTGTGTGTGTTTTTGTGTGTGGCATGTGATCCAACATGATTAGTCTGGATTCCTAAATACACTTGAATACTCATTAAAAAATAACATTAATCACATCAATGGTAACTCATAGGTCTATTACATTTATGTTGGACATGAACATGGAAAAACTCCTACCAGAGTCCCACATAGCTATCAATTTTTACCATATTCCATGATAGTCCAAAGAAAAGAAGAAAATTTGTTCTTTAATGCCATTTTATAATACCCTAACCCATATTTATACATCCTATATAAACATCCACATGACCTCAGGTGTTCCTCCTCATATGAAAGAGGTTTTCAACTAGAAATGATGATCTTAATGACATAAATGGGGGAAATAACTCTTTGTATCATGTTTTTACACATATAATAATAAAAAATTATATCTCTATGTAATGAAATGGATGAACGTAATAAAATGGATGAAAATAATAAAAAATCCATTTGTTTCAAATAACAGTTGAAACATGGGATCTCTATGTGGAATGAAAAACTAGAGTATAATTTCAGGTATGAAATAGATAAAAAATATATTATATCCCATGGAGTATGTTCTTGAACCACTCCCAGCTCCATGATCCTTAACTAAATGGTTTTTCAGAGGCCTATTAACTTGGATGGATCATTATACATGATTTATTCACATTAATCAAAATTATCATACACTGAGTGAGTAATAAAACATATTGGGCACCACTAATGTTTCCTTAACCAAATTTTTACATGTATAATAGTTCTGTTGCATGATAGCATTAAATTTTATAAAATCATAAAATATATATATATAATCATGTACTGAGTGATTGTGCTCCCGAAAAAGAAACCAAACCCCCTTTAATACTTTATTTGGATCAATGATGGAAAAATGATATTGGGTAATCAAAAATGATCCATAACTAGCCACAAGGTTGGTGACTAGTCTCTTTTGTATGTGCAAGGTATCAAGATTATCATGAAACTCAATATCTTTTAGGATTTGAGTTCTATAACATTCCCCGGTATCCTCGAGACATTGAGTTCCTTATGGGACACAAGTCCATCATGCTCCAACCCTATGAATGGGACTTCTATCATCATCATCATTTTTTATTCACACATCCCATCTTAGGTGTAAAAATATCATCATGGTTAACCTATCATGGATACTAAGAAATAATATGCAATATAATGATAACACACAAGAAGTTATATCATGATATACAAGAATATCGTTGAATCTTGAGAAACATAGTGTAATAATATAAAAATATGTGAATAAAAATAAATCATAGTACCAAGATACAATATAAATTCTTTTGGATATAATTATAATATATGGGTATCATGACAATGAACGAAACCACATGAAATAATAATAAATATATAAGAATTACTACTCCAACACATTAATCATACCATGGAAACAAGTGTACATGATATCCCCAAATGGTAAGGAACATCCTATATAAATATTTTTCATAATGAACTACATTTTTCTTTATAGGATTTAGGGCTGAACATGTCACACAAGCCTGGAGAATGAGCTCACATGAAAAATATATCTAAATTGGTTTTGTATCATTATCTAAGAGGATTATAATATAGTATTAAGAAAAATAAAAGTCAAGAAGTAGATTCTAGAATCACATACCATTCAATTTCCATCAAAGGATAAAAAATTATGGTATGTTAAAGTTATATACACATCTTCACTAGATTTTTTTTCATTTATAAATGTATTTTGAATTCATTAAGTATTATATAAAGGGTCAGCATGACCAGAATCATCATACTTATTGATATTTATATCTCTAGTCATGAGATGTTTTTGTTGACACGTTGAATCCTCCACCAATAACAAGAATATTAATTATTGATGGGAGATCTAGATTAAGTTAGGAAATGATGTTAACATGTTATATGAACCACTAATTGATTAAGAACCATCATATTATTCAATTATTAGAGTGCAAGGGGGTGAATTGTAAAACATTGAAAACCAAGGGGAATTTCATTAATTTGAAAATAGGCCAGGGGTCATATTTTGGTAAAAATAACGTGGAATACCATTTGGAATTAAAACATATAAGAGGTATTTAATGAAGGTCTAGACTAGACACACCGAAGATCTAGTGGAACACATTTTATAGATAGTGGGTTTAATCGGCCTACCGAAAACTAGTTTTTAGCCACCTTTTGGTCATTCCCTCCTATATTCTTTCACCTTTTATTCCAAAAACCTTATTTAATAAAAAAATATTTCTCCTCACAACCCATAATATAGCTTAATAAAAAACTATATTAGATAATTTTATTAACCTTAACCTCTCATAGATCTAAAAAATTGATGATGTTGCAGTTACTAAACAATTAATTTAGAAATACCACAAAACCCGATGTATCATGGGTAAAAAAATAATTTCAAGTCACTTTCTAGGAAAATGATTCTGAATTTTCTAGATGGAAATTTGTTATATGGAAAATGTGTACTCCATAAACATGACTGGAGATATATCAAACTTCTAATATTACAATCAATGTAATGGAGGTATAATCACATTTAAGGAAAACTAAAAAATCATAGTTAATTGATTTTCGAAGGTTGGTATTTTTAATTTTATCATCATTTATAAAGTAAATATAATGAAACTCAAAGACATATTATTATTAGTATTTCAAAATTATTTTTCTAGATTATTTATTACTTCTCAAACTTTTAGTTAAATGGTAAAACATATGAATTTATTTTTGAAAACTATTTTAGTAAATAAAAAATGATTTATTTTATGTATCTTAAAAATGAAACATTATCAATACTTCTTAATTAATATAAAATTTATCAAAATTAAAATAAATTATTTGGTTATATTTATTAAAAATTAAAGAGATAGATAATTATTAAATTAATAATTTAAAATTTTATGAAAATATTTATTTTCATAATTTCATTACACCTAGATCACCTCAGAGTAATTGAATATTTGAAATGAAGAATATAAATATTTTGAAATTTGATAGATATGTGTTAAATTAATGTAATATACATAATTACATTAGGTATGAAACAAAAAATTCTTGTTATATATCTAATCAAATTTTTATTTGTACATTACATAATAAAACACATTATAAATTATGGAAAGGAATGCAATATAACATTTTATGTTTTATATTTTTTAGTTTTAATGTTTTTATTTTAAATACTAATTATTCTTAAAACAAATTTGATACAAATTAGGTGAATTAATACTTTTTGGGTATTATAATGTTAGAAAATCTTATAATTTTTTTAATAAGATTACTATAGTTGAAAAATAATCCATTCATGTTAAATATGATGAAAATTATTTCACTAAATATATTTTTTCTATAAATAATATTAGAAAATATTTTAGAGAATTTAATATTGAATATGTTTCAATATAGATAATGTTTAATCATATAATATTAAATAATCGCTCCCAAAAAATAATTCGAAAACTCCAAAAGACAATCATATTTAATGAGAAATTTGAAATCATTATTCGATAGTGAATATATGGAATTCCCTAAGGAATTTTTAAGCTCACTCAAATTTTATTACTAATATTTTAAAAATATTATAATGAATGTTTAAAATATGCTAATTGGATTTTATTCTAGGAAGAATATCTTAATCCATTTATTCGACAATGATTTTTGGACTTTAGTTTAACCATATATGAGTCTGGATAGATATTAAAGAATAAATCATGATATGTTAAAAAAGTTTTTTCATGAAAAATGAATTGTTTTTATGATTATTTTTTCACATGTTCCAATTTTAGAATATATTTTATTTTTATTATCTTATAACACTTTTTACATTTAAAAATTATCAAATTAATTTTAAAAAGTTAATTTTTAAAGATATTATTTTTAAAAAAACATTTAGCTAGAATAACCACTTGTTTTAATCATGAATTATATCTTATTTATATTTTAAAACTATCAGAATAAAAATATATACATTGTAATACCCATAAGAATAGGATGAAATATTTTCCCATTTCTTATCAAAAATTATTTTATAAAAGGAAAATATGACATTTCCTTTTTTATAAATAAATATTCTCAAGTTTTTTTATTATTAAAATTTCTATTGATGAAATAAAATTTAGAAAATAAAGTGAATTAAATTTTAATGAATTTTTTTGTTAAAGAATCATTAAATTGATGATATTGTTATGGTATAATTAAAATTATTTCTTGGACATTAAAATTTCAAATAAATGATGGAATATTGTAAAATCTCTTTATTTGTGCTATAGAATTATTTATGTAATTTATACTTTATTATTTAAAATTTTAATCACCCATGTGAGTAATAGTTATAAAATTCATTATGATGTTACTGCTAAATTACTAAATATTAAATTAAAATAGAGTTTTAAAAGGCAGTTTGCATTATCTAACCACTAGTATGCATAATTTAATGCTTACTTCCATTATTTTTTCTATATATCCACTTATCTTAAATTAATGTAACATAAAATGTATTTAAATGATTAATATATTTGTTGATGTTAATTTTAATCATGTTTTTTTATCTTAGAGAAGCCACTTTTGAGTTAATTAGTAATTCAAATTTCGATTTTAGAGGTTGTAGAACTGATAGAATGAGTACTCCAGGTATATATCATCTTTCAATAAAGTTTTAGATATCATTGAGTTCAAAATAAATTATGAGTCTCATTGTCTAATATTGAATTAGAGTAAATTGATACTACTAGATATTGTTCCCAATCTTCAAAAATTAATCATACTTAATTTTAATTTGATGCTTATTTTGACAAATTTCTAATTTTTTTGATAATTTATCTTCAATTTCTATTTTTTAGAAAATACTTTGCAAACTTTTAGAAATAATATTATAGAATAGATGTATCATTAAGTTCAATAGCATGATAAATATAAATATTATATTGGAATATATTTCTAGAGTTGATCAGTTAGTGGATATATTTAAAATACCTTTAGATAAAATGAACATTGAAATGTCAAATTTGAACATGGAATGATGGAATCTCAAGATGTATAGAATAAAAATTAAGTATTTAAAATATTGTTAATTTATAATGGTTTTCATGGATATTATATATAATCAGTTTATTTTTATGTTGGAGTTTCTTGATGAATTATATGTGTACTATTATATCTATTAAAGAAGAAATTTTATGTAATTGTTCACCATTTTAGCATTTTCATGTGTTTTCTAAAATAATTCATTAGTTTTTTGATTTTTTAAATTTTTTATTATATAAATGAGAATTATTAAAAGGGGATATTAATTAATTTGGAATTATTACCTGTAGTAATTATTTAATAATTGGTAATGATAATTGATATTATGAAGAACTATATTTTTAACATCTCATGATTCATTTTACTTCAACTTTGATTTTTTTATTTTTTCACATATTATTAATAGATTAATGTATTTTTAAAGGTAGGAGTACATTAATTTGTGATATTTACCATAAATTATTATTTTTTAAAAGGAAATAATTTATATCTTCTTTAATAACTTCTTATCAATAAAAAATGTTATATTTTAGTTGTTTTTATATTTTTTTATAATTACCAAAAATAATTTCATTTTTAGTGGGGGTGTCTATTTGTAGATTGATATTTTTGAGTAGTTGGGGTAGTTAATTTCACATTTATTCTTTTTTACATTGATAATTAAAATAATTTATTATTACTATACACTGCATAATTGTTACAAAATTTATAAAAATATATGATTATTATAAAAATACATTCTTCCTTGATTTATACATGAATGATTTTTATTTGATTTTATTATAAATAAAGATATTGAATTTAATATAGTTTTAATTTCTATTTTAATTTTATTTTCGTATCTACATTTAGTGTTAATTAATTCCATTCATATTCTGCACAACTTTTTTGTTTATATATATTTATTTTTTTGGAAATATACAATATATTTTCAACATAAATATCTTAATAACACTATTATTTTACAAATCCTAAAATATATTACAATTTTTTAATCAAATATAATTTTTTTTGAATATATCCAAAAAAAAGTCTAATCTATATTCTAAAAATTCGGTCACATGTCTTATATGTTCATATATATCATCGGAAACAAACTAATATTATTTTTTAATTCTACATAAAAAAGTATAAATATCTTAGTAAGTGGACATAAACACTTATAAAATTCATTGGCAGAATTTTTTTCGAAGTTATAATTGGTAATATGGATTACAATTCACTATGATTTTAATAGAGATTGGTGAATTTTTGGGTTTCATACTTCCACTTGATTTCCTATTGTGTATTACTATTACTATTTATAATTATATTATTTTTTATTTTTTAATTTATGTTGACCATATAAACAATATTTTCACATTATTCTATTTTTTAGTTCACCTTATGTAGATCAATAATCACTTTACACAATTTTAAAATCAATTTTAGTGGTTTTCAAACTGACTAACAAAATGTGTTTTCTAAAAACAATTTTTTTTGAAAAACCCTTATGGATTTCTACATTTTTTATTATAGTGATTCAATTAAATTATAATTTTTTTAAAACAGACTTTTATTATATAACAAAACATATGAATATTTTAATAAAACATTTGGATGTTTCTAAAACAACATTATCATGTTTATAAAAACACATATGAAGATTTATTATTAACCTTACAACTTATAAATGAACCTTAAGAAGTATACTATGATGTTTATAAAGTTTTATATTTATTTAATTGAAATTATATATATATTTTTTTAAGTATTAGCTAAGTGTTATTAAAATTTTATAATAGATTTTTATCAAAAGATATAATTTTATTCCTTTGGAAAATACACTTTTTCATTGTGATGTTTTGTTTTGAACTTTAGATTTTTACTTTTTATTAGTATATGATTTTTATTTCATTTAAATTTTACCACATAGTTTTAAAATTGGTCTAAAAGAATTATAAATTATCATAAATTCACCAATGGGTATATTAATTTTTGGAAACCACAATAGATTCAATCGTCGATCAGTATTTATGAAACATCATGGAGTTGACCACTAGATATTAATTTCAAAATAAATAAAAAATAATCCATATTGAAGAAGAATATGATCATGAACTATTAATTTTATTATAATGTCTTTGAGAGAAATATTTCTATGGTCATTATGATTTTCAAACTACAGTGATCACTAATGTAGTATCACCATGATGAACACATTATTTTAGTGATCATGTTTCAGCAAAATTCTATAATTTTATAGTGTAGTAATTTTATTATTAAGTTGTATTTTTTGTCTTTATTTTCAATATTAACCATGTATTGTTTATGATTTTACCTCAAAAAATAAAAAAAAATTGAGTTACACCTCCAACAAAAATTTTATATGTTTTTGGTTTCACCTCAAATAATAAAATGTTGGTTTGTAAGTATTATTGATTTTTACATAAAAGGAGGGTATGTTTTAGGTTTTTAATCCATGTGAAAATCTTGTTTTTATTTCAGTAACTCTTCTAGTAATGATAGCATTTAATTTAGATATAAATATCATAAAAAAGTCATGAATTTTTTTATATAATTTATATTGAGGAGAAGATCGAAGTGGAGAGTTTAGGTGGCATAATTTTGTTATAAACTACTGTTGATAATCATTTGTTCATTATTTATTATATTTACTCTAAACTATTGCATGAAAATAGCTCTTAAAAACATAATATATTTTATCCATAAGTCTAATTTTTAAAATTAATCAATGTTTTAAACGTGTTGATACATTCCCCTTATTGACTGTCTCAACATATTACACATGGGAAACAATTAATAGACTCTACACTATTTAATTTATTACATAATGGGTATCCTATGATAAAATCCCATGAAACCATATCATGAATGGAAATATTGGATCCTTTATTGCCTCTAATATTGAGTTTATCTTCTTTGATCAATAAAACTAACCACATCTAGGTATATTACCGACATCTTCCATCATTGTGAGAATCCTAAAGAAACATGAAAGTGGTAGTTATTTAATATCTTTAAGAGAGATTGGGGAACTTTCATGATCGAGAGGATGTGTATTGTAATTGGAATATAGATACTTTTAATCAAAACCATACAACCATTAGAAGATTGAAATTAGTATTTTGAGTTGAGGATAATTCTAATTATCCTATTAATATACACATAAAAATGTTGAATTCAAATACTAAAATGTTTAGATGGGTATTGAGATACTCTATATTAAATCCCTTCCTAGATAATCCTAGACATATCTCAATAAATTATGACTGCATGTTCAAACAACTGTTAGAAATATGCATGTTTATTTTGTTTGTGTTGGTATTTTTTTCCAGTCTATAATTATTTATTACTAAAAATATTCCTCAATACCTTAATATATTCCACATTATATTCAAAAATATTTGAATATTTTAAAAAAAGTGTGGGTTATACCAATTATCCTTTAATATCCCTTATAAGAAATAAATTCCTAATATTTAATTAACCTATTATAGTTTTCATTGAGAAGACCCTGGGAAAGGAGAATATGATCGATAATGGGTGTTTACTGTGTATTCACCCTCATGTATATTTGAACAATAAAAATCTATTCTCTATAATAGAAACTAATGGTTATGGTGAGGAGTATCGGTACAAGAACATATTTCAAAATCATTCTGATAAGTTACTAAACATCAGGACCTTTAGAATTCAATTCTAGTATAACTTATCATAATCCTTTTTCTTGTATACAATCAGAATGATATTAGTGATAAGAAAATTTCTATCCAAATTGACCACCATCTATAAGGAAATACCATATTCCCCTTCTTGAAAAACCTATGTTGCTCATTCAAACCAAGGATTTGAAGTATGGTATAATCTATCTTTTAAGAGATTTTTTAAGGATTTTAGATGAAAAATTAATCATTATAATGGAATTAAAGTGAGAAAAATGATGAATATTCTTAACCATTGGGTAAGTAATGGGGATGTGGCACAAAATTATCTAGTTTATAGGACACCACTGAAAAAATATGTAACATCATTAATGACATTTTTCATGAAAATATTGCATAAAACAACATAAAAGTAATCTAAAATCCAATTTTATCTTCGAAAACTATTCTAAATGTGACTATGGATGGATCCCATGTTCTCATAATTATTTTGAAACACTACATCCACTCACAGCTTGGATAATTTATAGTCTTTTGTATATCCCTTACGATGGGGTAATAATCCTCCCCTATTGGGAATCACTTTTGAGGATAAAATAGTGAACCAAAGTGAAAATAAGTGAAATATAGGACTACTAATGGCCATATTGTGTTATTATTATTAGCATATAAAATTATTCATGTTTAATTTATTGGTTTCCAATATACATTTTTTACTTAATAAATACATGAATGTATGTTGTTTTTATGTTGATCACCTGATGCAAACACATTATGTATTTCTCAAAGGGTACCCTTCTTAATAAGTCTATTATCCATTTTCTAATGTTTCAATGAAATATAAAATAAGAGATAAAATTTCCAAATTCATAAAGGTGCTTATAAATTAGATTGATATCATTGAAAATATATTCAATGTCACATTCATTATTTGGGATAACATTCACACATTCCAATAGTGAACCTTTTAGGTTCCTAATTTCAATTCAGAGAACCTCCCACGGTTCTCATATTTGGTTACATTACAAGAACACTAAACCATTAGTATGAGTCCATCAATAAATGTCTAAATAATTTATGAATAAATAATGGTGTTTTTTATCTTGTAGCCTCACAATATATTGAAAATAAAGTAGTGGACAAATAGTGTATTGATTATGTGAGTGACATGGGTGTTGGGGAGTTATTTAACCCTAATTTTTTACAGATTCACCTATCTAGTCTTCTCTAAGTCCTCATTAACCAGAATTTAATATTTCCCTATGTATAATAGTTTCCTAAGAATCCAATTTCCAATAGTTTATTATCTACTAAAAATTGGTTAAACCCTGTCTAGATTTTAAATAGAACATACGATTGTATCTCTTCTCTATCTAATCTAGTAGAGTGTTAATTATGAAAATAATGAACAATTGGTCTGATCCTTGATCAAATAGAGCATGATCACCCCAAATAAGATCTATTTTATATGGTTTATGTGAAGTATATTTGAGGTCTATGTGGTTCCCTCAATAAAACCAAGTTGCATTATTTTTGAATAGCTTAGGTGAGGAATTATTCATATGCACTTATAGTGTTTCATTCTAAAAGACCAAATGTGGTTTTTGTATGAGTTTTTGAATGACGTTATTCATGTTAATCATATAAGAATACGCATTAATAGATTCTAAATTCTGTTTAGTTTAAAAAAATTCAATGATAAATAAATTTTATTATCTTGATATAGAAATAATATATTCACATTTATCCAAGGATCTAATACCCACTAAAATTAAATATGATGTTAGTGATCATTTTCTAAATCATATAGATGAATTTTTGTGTAATTCCTAATGATATGGGATAATTCCTTCAGTTTATATTTTTGAATCGGAAATGTGAATACACACTTGATTTGTTTCCATTATGAGAAGAAATATATTTCAAAATGATCCTACTTCTCAATGGAGGAGAAATTTATAATTCATCACCCTCATTAATTTGTTAAAACACCATATATTTCTTTGACTTATAATTTATTAATATATTTCATAAATTAATTATTATTAACCATACTACGATTTCAAAATAATCTGATTTTATTTTCTATGTTTTTATAATAACACTTATTAAAATAACCTTTTCTGCTAAAAATACTCTTTTGGTGATTCTAACAACACTAAAGAATCATATTAATGCTTCAACCATCCTTACATTCAAAAATTTAATTGATGTTCTTTGTAAAAAAAAATTTTGATATTTTGAATTCATTTTCGTTCTTATGACCCTTTAACACACATTACTTTATAATATAAAATCTATAAAAACATTTTTAATAACTTAGAGAATAAAATATGAATGAATAATTTTCTATATATTATTACAATCCATAAAATAGTCAAAGTTCATTTTATATTGATTTCATAGAAATCCTTGTTCATTTTAATAGATTTAATTATTGAACATGCATTTTTTAATTTTATGTCTACATAATTCAATTTCAATTATTCTTAGTACACTATATTTCATATTAACATGTTTCTAATTTCTTTAGGTCGTATCATAATATTGGGTCATTTTATTGTTATATTAGGATAATTTATGGTCATTTTCTTGTTTTTGATCATATCGTGTTTTTAATTAAATTTTACCCTAACTTTTTTTAGTAATTTCAAGCACACTACATATCAAATTGACATGTATTTTATTCGTAAAGATCATAAATTATTCAATACTATTTTTTCATTGTTTTAACAATAATAAGAGGTGTTTTATAGGTTTCAATCATTTCATGCACATTTTATCATAATTTCAGATCTATAAATTTCATTTTTTCTCATTCTATGAATAAAATAGATTAGATTAACATCAAACTATTTCATTTATGTAAATAAATAATCTTGGGTTATTTTCCTATTATTTGTAGAAAATTCAAGGTCAATTTCTAGGTTGATACAATTTGGTGTATCTTTTTCATCTTCTAAATCAATAAAAACACACATTAATTAATTTTGAGAACAAAATAAGTAAAATTTATCAATGTATTATTCCTATATATAATAAAATAATCAATTATAATTGTATCGTAACATTACAGAAATCAATTTTCATTTTCTTGATTTTTATAGTATCTTTTTTTAAAACATTTTACTCCAGAACATATTTTCTAGTCTTTCTGAGCACATTTCAAATCATATTTACCTATTTTTTATTTCTACAAGTCACATATTAATCTACGGTCATATTTGTATGATTCCATGATAGTTTGTGGTCGTTTTCATGGTATTAACCATTTGATGCACTTTGTATAGGCCTTTAAAAAATTAAAATTACTCTTTCATCCTTTTAAATCTGAATTTATATTAATTTAATTTTATGTATATTCGTACATGCCAAAAAATTATTAAATGTTATTTTCATGTGTTTTCATCGCAACCTGATGATGTTTAAAAGGCTTGGACTATTTGTCAGATGTTTTTTGACTTTTAAAATTTTGAAATTGAACTATGATAATTAAAATAATATTAAACATATTATTATTTTGTGGTATATTCCATAATGTAAAAACCTAATAAATGGTATTAACTATGATTTCACACAAATCCATGTCCATTTTTAATGTTTTGGATATATAATTTGTCTTTAATAACTTCCTGACTTTAGAATAATTTTTTTGTCATTATGGCCACACAAAAAAGTGATAATAATATATTTTATTTTATAACATATGAAAAATTAATTGATGGTTGTTTTCAAAATAATCATTATAATTAATGGCCATTTTCTAGGTTTTTACTATTTAAATAATGTTTTAACGGTCTTTTAAATCCATAAAAACTACACCATCAATCATTTCAAGAATATCTCACTTAATATTAATGTCATGTCTTCTCCAAAATGTATAAAGTAATTTAAGATCATTTTATTTTAATTTAAAAAATTAAATACCTCTTGTTAGTATGGTTTGTAAAGAAATTGAATTAAATGTATTTTTTTATTGGTGGATCGTTTGTTTTGAGAATCGAGATTCATATTTGGAATCTGAAAGATCAAGCATCCCAATATGATTTTTATGGATTTCTGTTGAGCCTCGATGGATTTCAAAAGTTCTCAAGTGTGTTTTAGGAGCTTCATGTTGAAATGTAGATATTGTCTAAACTCTTATTTGGGTTAACATTTGGGCCCACGCATCTTAGAGAAAACCAAGTGGGTACCTTCATATGGGATGATTTTCACTTATAATTGTATAGTTCATGGTTTATTCTTATTGTTAGTTCATTGTTTATGGTAAAATATGAAAATTATAGGTTATACATTGTGGTTTTACATGGAACTAGTCAATGATGCATGGTTTCCACATGCTTTTAGACAAATCCATCGAGATTTTATTGGCTGAGGTATAGTTAATATTCATAGTTGGTGTATTGTTTGTTAAATAATACCACCCAACCTTGAAAGTGGCTGTGTATTTGTATTTTTACTGACACACAATTGTTTCCATGGTTTATTAAACATTATGGGTCATCAAAATATTAAAATTTCCATTTTTACCACTTTGATTATAAGAGGGAAGATCCCCTCCTTTCTCTACCTCCCTCATGTGAGATTCCCATCTGTCCAAACCCCATTCTCCCTACTTATATTCCTTTTATATTTAAGAAAATTTGGGATTATTATTCATGGTTTTAAATATAAATTCATCCTATGTTATACTCCATTATTATTTTTTATTTAATTCCACTTAATTTCACTTCTATTTTTTTCGATCTTAGTTTTAATATCACTACAAAATGGTGGAATCGACTATTTTTTATGGGTATTTTCATCATCATAGAAATTGTGAATTCTAAGAGGGTTTTTGTACATCATCTCTTATTTTTTATGGTGTTATGTCACTGTATGAATTTTTTAGGGGTTTTTAGTTGAATTAAATGATATATATTATTTAATGGGTTCTTTTTTTAGATATTTTATGTGGGGATGTGATGGGAGAATTCCATAGGCTTTTAGGATGTCATTGTTTACAATTTGAATGTGATGAGGGTATGAGGATTGATTTCATGAATTATTTATAACTGAATTAAATGGATAAATTAACTATAAATAATTAAAATTAATTTTTATAATTAATTATAAATGTTTTATAATTTTTGATTGTTGTGTTTTCCTGAGTTACGGACTTGGGTGAATTAATGATGGCCATTTAGTTTTTTGAAATTCATGGTGAGATCTTCTAGGTAATTAATAAAGAGGAAAATAAATATATTTTATGATGTTGGCCACTTTTATATATGCATTTGGTTGTATGATTTAATTATATTTAATTTTATGTGTATGGTCTCACCATTTCTAGTGATCAAAAATTTTAAATTTAATAAATTTTTTAATTAAAATTATATGCGTAATAATGAAATGAATAAACTTCCAAGGCCATGATGGACCTTTTGAACTTGTTGAATGGTTCGACCACTAATGTACAAGGAATTGATTATAATTTTAAAACTTGTGACACATGTTCCCTAACGGTATTAAATAAAAGAAAATAAAATAAATGGAATTTTGTGACTATAGTTCTAGGTTACCTTAGTGTCCTCTTAGTAGGAATGAGTGAAATATTGAGGTGGATATCTTAGTAATTTTCATTGATAGACCCTTGATATTCCACAGAGCCGTCATCTAGTTGAGACGATCATGGGAATGTTTTTCTTTCACCCATAGATATTTGATTACCTAGTTGGGTATAACCTATGTTGAAGTATAGATAGTTTAGGTGAGTGGGATAACATAGTGATGACTTGAGGGTGGATATGGTCGTTTCATTGTATCTTGATATAAATTACAGTGAGTGTTTCCTTATGACGCCAATAAGGTGTGCCTTATGAGTATTGTGAGGTTGTATGATGATCATAATGGGATTAAGGGATATATCACCCATGGGTGATGGGTATTAAACTAAGAGATGATTATTAGAGGATGGGACCCATGTAATGGTGTCTGTATTATGATGTGATCTAGGGTACCGAGGTAAGGGCCATAGTGAGAAGTTGAATCTAGATAGGGAGTGTACGGTAAGTTGTTATGGGTGATTGTACCTGTCACCATAAAATCTTAGTAAATAATTATTCATCATTTTATTGATTTCATAGGGTCATACCTTTAGGACTTGGTGATAAGTCATGCTAAATATGGAATTCTCGATATTGTGCAATCTGGTTTAGTGATGACTCCAGATGACAATTAATAACTTAGGACCACCTTCTTTGAATCTTCATTCATCCTAATACTATTTGGATTCATTATATGTGCTCCATGGTGTCGACGTATGGGATAAGGCCCCCTGAACATATTGGGATGCCTTGTACATGCCCCTTGGGTCTACAGGTAGGGTGTTTGACCTCCCCCCCCCCCCCAGTACAGATTTAGATACAATGGGAAACACTAATTGGGGGACATTCACTAAACCATTGTATCACCAGAGTCAGACCCCGGGTTTTTTTCATAGATGTATCAAGGATATCTTTCCCCAAGGTTTATATCTCATAAATACTAGAGTGACTTAAATAATGGTTTTTATCCCAGTTGAACAGGGGTGACCCATGCCCATGTGTTTGTATCATCTATATAACAGAGTGATTCAAACCCAATGTGGTTATATGGGTTCTCATGATTTTGGTGATTTACTCAAAGACACTTCAGTATTGGTTGAATAAGGTTTGTCTTGATCCCAAGTCCCATGGTAGAACTCAAGGATAAACATTTTTTTCTATTATGATTCCATATTTCGTTGATTTATATTCAATGAATATAATATTTGAACTATGAATTTAATTTTTATTCATTATATCTAAATTGTGGTTCCCTACTAGGTTTTTCCCACACTCTGATTTGGTGGCCATGGCACTTGGGGATTTGAGAATACATCATTGATTTCAGGTTTTGAATGAGAAATGGCTTGGGATTGGATTGTTTGTCTATATATCTTAGACAAGATTAGAGATTTTGATTAGCTGAGGCTTGGTGATCTAATAGATCCTCATCTCCATTTTTTTATTTCAATTTATTCTATAAATGTGGTTGGCCGGATGGGATACCGATGAGTCTATATGACAATATGTTATCATATGTTCATTTTTTATTAAACTACTATTATTTATTTCTTATGTATACTCTAATAAATGTTTATTAGTTGGGATATTCCTTTTTATTTTTTTATTATATTGATCAATTGGATATATAGATATAGTCACCCAAAGGTATCATCCTAGATCCCTACTTCTAGTTGAAAAAATTAGAGTGTATTGGTAGGTGTGTGTAAGGTCCCAATAAACTCAGAACAAATTAATATAGATTGAGATGATTTGGGGTGTAACAAAGTGAAATCAAAACATATAGGTGGGTGAAATAATTGATTTTATCAGATTTTTATTTTTTTCTTACAACTTGGGGAGATGGTAGATATATGAAATAGAGATGTGTCAGATCTTGTGATAAATATCAAACTTGTTTATCATGACAAACCTTTCAGTAGGATTTCAATGTTACTAGGGATATAGGATTGATATCCATGGTTTTTGGTTTTACAAATGAATGATTTCACATAGTGTGACACACATAATTTCCATGAATTTATGATTTAAGATGTTTGGTTTCTGGTTCTTAACTCGCTTACAATAGTCATTTTTACATGCATCATGTTTATAATAGAGGGTTCAAGTGAAATATGGATAAATATTTTTATTGATGTTACTGAATATGTGGTGTTTAGTTGTTTAAATTTTTCATAATAAATTATATGATGTTTTCCCATATAGGATGTTAGGAAACTATACTCAACTGTACCACATATTAGTTTCTTTCTAATGATAGGTCTGGTGGATATATAGTGAGTTTCTCAATGATGAAGGATATTCAGTAACATATTATAAGGGATGTGTTTATAAACATATTCTTTTGTGTTGTAACATGATGAATTGGTACTAGTTTCAAAATAGAATATAGGTTCTTTTATTTAATGTGTCGACACCAAATTGTACTCCATTTTTCTATATATCTTCTTAGTAGAATTATACTTAAGCATACTAGTATGGGTATTTGTATTTGATAGGGTTAACCATTGTTTTATTTCATTGTATATGTGTGTGGATGTTTGTTTGTGTGTATGAATATGACAAGATCCTCTTAGGGGAATTCCTATGTGCATATGCTTCGATAGGTTTTGTTATCGATGATCATGTGTTTTATTTAGGAATGTAATGCCTATTGGGTGTCTATAGAACCCAGGATGGGTATGTTTTTACTAGATATGTCAGGGTGAGGTATGATTTGAGTTAGGGATATTACCCAAGAGGTTCATTATGTGATATTTAACTATGTGTGAGGCCCAGTTTATAGTCGTTGTGGGAAGACCTTGTGATCTCTTTGATATGAATCAGGATATTAGTAATCTGTGAGACATATTTGAGACGAGAAGTGAAATATATTCCATGAAAACAAAAGAAATTGGTTAGCCCAAGATTTTAAGTTCAATATGGTATGGAAACACAGGTATGTGTGTTGGGTTATGATACAATGCACATAAGGAGAAACTCGATGCATGGTATAGGCATGGTGATTCTTTAGATGATCAAGAATGTGAAAGAACATGGGTTATTATGATGTGATAGGTCTGACATGAATGTGAGGCATGGTAAATGGATGCGGTCTTGTAATATTCCTTATGTTTTCCAAATAATAAGCATTGAATGTGATTTTGGAAAGGGGTTATGATTTCAAATGTATGATTGGTCAACTTCCTAACCCTATTGATTATGGATTCATTACCAAGTGGCACACTAGTAGTGCATGGAAGGATTATCTTTGTTTTATAATTATTTCTATATGGGTTGGGAACAACAGATACATTATGGAATATGTGAGATGCCTAATTTTGAATAGGAACACCAAGGTTTATTTAGATTTGATGAGACTAACAAGTTGAATAGAACAATCAGTTGGTTAAGGGTGTGAGTTTAGTTTTTGTGGCATATAAATCATGATATTTTGAGTTGGGTTTTGTGACTAGGTGGTGGGGAGCATACACTCATTACATTTGGATAAGATAGAGTTGTCATGTGATGTTTATGCACGAAGTTATTGAATTATGGATTAGTGAATAACCATGAGAGGATAAGGATTCATGGTAATTTGGAATACTATCAAGTTTGGTTTCAAAAATATTTTATGAGATTTAGTTATATCCCCCAGGATATTGGAGACATTAGAGATGAATGGGATAGAATGAGCAATCCTTGAATCTTACATAATATTCACTTTTCAGTTATGAATTCATTTTCAAAATTTTATGGATATTAATGGTTTTTTGTTTTAGATAATTATTCCATAACCATTCAACAATAAAATATCACATCACAAAGTTGAAACATTATTTTAGTGCCCATTTTTTTCACACAATAACCTTTTATGATATAAACCTTTTTCTTTTCATCAAATATCTTCAAAATAATAATCTTGACTTAATTAATGTCCCTAATCATCTATAAAACCTTCTTAAATATTTTAAAATGTAGGATTTCTAGAAAATCTGTAGTAAGGTACATATGAAAAAAAACATGTTATATCCTTAATACATATAAAATATTTTTTTTCAAAATTAAACATTGGATTCAAAATAAACACTTTATGATGAAATAAATTAATTTTTTAAAACAATTATTGTAATAAAAAATTTCTTAATAAATTTTAAAGCTAAAATAAAACTCTTAATGGTTCATTTTCAATCTTGAAAAACAATTGAATATATTTTCAAAAAAAGTTATGCATTTCACCCTTATGAATTATCATATAATTTTCTTTAAATATTATCTCATGAGTAATCACATGGGAGGATAACATGATGAACATAGCATTATAAGATCATGGAAACAAAGGAAATTTGTTAGAAACACATAAAATTACACAATAATAATTTAATCATATCTTATAAGATAACATCACATAGGAGAGATCATCCCTTTAAGGATTAGTTTTACTCCATAATCTCGTACATGATGTCTCATGAATCAAAAACATTACATAATGAATTGGAGAAATATCTGGATGAACACATCATAATATGTTCATGGTTATGTTTTCCAAAAAAAAGTAAATTAGTAATATTGTATAATCATAATAATTTCGCATGGAAAGAAATGGGTTTCAAAAACTTTCATCATACCATTATCAAATGATATTTCATAATGAAATCATCTATGAAATGAACAAAAGGCATGTATCACCCCATAAAAGATTGGAGAATAAGATAATAAAATATGTGAGAGACATATATATCATATTTAGGGGAATTAAATAACATTAAAAAGTTATATTTTTTGATTTATTGATGTAAATGTCAAAACACAAAGAAAAATGGTTGTTCAAAGAGATCCCTTACATCAATATGAAAATCATTTCAAGATATCAAAATATCTTTTCAATTTAAATCCCTTTTTTTAAATACATAGAACATAGGGAAATTTTATTTTTTTAATTGAAGAAAACATTTAATTTTATAAAGGAATAAAAATATCAAGTAATGTTTATAGTGGAGGAAAATACTATTAACATTGTATACGTCAAAATAGAACATTCTTTTTTATCATCTGTAATGAAATTCAAAACGTTCTATATAAAATAGTTAAAAATATTAATTTGGAATAACATTTAAAGAATTTAAAAACGATTCATAAAATATATATTATAATTAATTTTTTTCAATAAAAATAAATTGATAAAATAATTTTTATAATATGTAAATGAGAGATAAATATATTGAAAATAAATCATTAAGACATTTAAAATGTGGATTTTAATGTAAATCTTCCACTACATTGACCCAAACTCATCATGTGTGTTTTTTATCATCCTAAAAAACTTATGTTAATTATTTACATGATTAATAACTTATAACATTTACTTCACATGTTATCATGTTATATACAATTACATTATTTATTATGTTCACGTCTAACATTTTGATGATATTCGACTCACATGTCCAAAATGACTTCAATATGATGACTATGGTCAAAGATTTGGTTATTTAATCCTATATAGAATAATAATAATGTTTTAATTATCATTTTTATATATCAATTATACATTTAAAATAGATCATGAATGATGTTTATGAAAATTTAACTATTTTACAATCAAGGAAATGGTATGGCATACGAGTGAGTGAGTAAAATTCCCATTTTTCATTAATCATGATGGAAAGAAGGTAAGTAGTAGAATATATTCATAGAAGTATAATCATATGGTAAATATAATATTAGTTTTTTTAATACACATATATATAATATCCATGAGATATGATAATGAAAAAAACTAATCACATCTCTTAGTGGAGGTCGCAATCTGCACGTATACATGAATAAAGTTATTAATTTTCAATAATTGGAAAGGTAAGGAAATATATGATATATTAATTTTAAATATTTATAAATATATAATTATTATTATATAAATATATTAAATATACCTTAATAAATAACTATCATAGGCTATGGTGTGAAATGAGTTACATTAGTTCAGGAGGTAGTAGTTTGTCGTACACATGAAAGATGGCCTCGTTTCCCATAAGATGGAACAGGAGATTAATGTAGGACATTTAATTATCATAATAACATCTAAATATATGTAAAATATAGATTTTATTATATCATCATGGTTAAATATAATTTTCATATTGTGGGAAAATAAATAAAATGAAAACATTTAGTTAATGTCTATAACTTTTTTTCAAACAATGTCTATTTTTCAAACCTTAAGACCTCTAAAGAAGGTATTATGTATAAAAAATACCCATAAAACTTGTGGGGAAATTTTTGGGAGATATTAGATCATTAATTTTCTAAATTAAAAGACTTTTCATGTGTAATTAAAGGAGGATATGAGGTTCCCAATTATAAGTGTAGGGAGGGACACTTTGGGAATAAATTAGAACAATAATTTAATATAAATTAAATTTTATGTAAAAAAGGAATAAAATATGATATAACGTGAATATGGGGTGATTATTTGTCTAAATAGATTTACCCAATAAAATTTATAAAATATTTCAGTATGTTTTTACCATTATATGTTTACTTTAACCCATATCCCCGATTAACCTTTTTGACAATTATAATGATAAGAGAGTTTTTTACAAATTAGGTGTTCAAAAAGTTAATATAAAAGAAAATTTTCCATAAATATACAATAGGTTATATTTTTAATGATATACAAATATATTTATTGAATATTTGATTTTCATGAATTTAAAATCATTTAATAAAATATTATTTTTAATTAAATAATATTAATGTCATTTTTAGAACTATTTATTTAATATGACATTTAAAATAACATGAAAACTAGGTAATTATAATATAATACTTTGTCTCCTCTATAATATTTTATTTTCATCTAGAATATTCATGGTACATAATAATTAATTAAAATTATATTACTTTAAATACTTCTGATATCATTTATTGTACTTTACAATTAATTTAATAAATATTGTATCGACATTGTGAAATAATTTGAGGTTTCTATTTTATTTGAAAAAATTTAAAATAACATAAAATGATAAAAAATAATTTATATTCAAAATAATAAATTTATAAATTAAAAAATATTCTTTTATCCCTATGTTAATATTTTGGAAAAAATAAAACAATAAAGAAAAAAAAATTACATTTCATTACATAAAATAATATAAATCTCAAAATAAAATAAATAAAACCCTATGTCTCCATATTTTTAAAAATATTACGGACTTTTCTGAATGACACTCATATAATAGGATAAATTACAGTGTTTGGGATATTTCTTTAGTCCTTCTATTACTTTAAACATAATTACCTCATTTACCTTTACTATGGTGATAATTATTTACTATAGTTAATATTCATAATGAAAATAAATAGAAGGGAAATATTTGCCAAATTTTGATCCCCTAATTAAAAATAAGGAATCCTTATTACATTATTCAATTTATAGAAGTGTTAGAAATTAATATAATATTAAAAAAATGAAATGATAAACTGTTTTTCAGAAAAATGGATTTAATGAATAAGAATGTTTTTATACCAAATCCAAGTATATAATTCATTATAAAGACATTAATTTTTATATTTTTATTTACAAATAAATCATTATATTTTAAAACTAATCAAAAAAATTAATTTTATTGCGTAAATACTTTTAATGAAAATATAGTTTTTGATAAAAGCCATTATTTTTTACTATTCATTGAAGAATAAAACTTTTCATAAAAATAAAAAAAACTCACCATAAGTAAATTTTCATTCAATGATTTCAAAAATGATATCATTTTTATAAAATTTATAAAATTTCAATAAATAAATAAAAATATTTTCTCAAAAAATATAAAATAAAAATCGTTTTTAAAGAAAATGTATTTTAGAATAATAAAATGACTTCACTAAAAATTGAGTGATTATTTACATAGAATTTATCAATACATTTAAATTTATTATAAACCATATAAATATTTTTCATAATGTATTTTTTACTATTCATAACCAACATTTTAATTGCTAGGTTATAATAATCATGTTTAAATAATAATATTTCGTGGTTCATTTATGCTTGGTGTCGGGTGTTGAGGAAGATATCGAGCATAGTATTATATTAAAATATTGGGGTGTTATATTCCTCCCCATATAATGACCAACTGCAAAATTTGTACCCAAACATGATAAATAATGGTTTTAATTTTAAAAATACCTTTTTTGAAATCCCACACTATAAAATAGTCAATAAAAAGTCCTCTTGAAAAGTGGGAAAGTGAAATACAAATTCCATTTAGTATAAAACATAAATTGTTTTCCAAATAGGATAAAATTAGAATTTAGTGATAGTATGGACATGGAGGACAAATTTAATGTCAAAATACTGATAGATATTAACAAAGATCATTGATAAAAAAAATTATTGAGTAATATATTGTTAATGCTCAAAAAACAAATTGGATTTAAAAATAACCTTGATTCATTTAAAATGAATGAAATATGATAAAAATGTTATTTCAACATAATTTTCCAAGACTTAATGAATTATTTTACTATCAATGCTTGGATAATATGTAAATATACTTAAATGGAATTTATAATTTAATCCATTAATCTATTTTGACCACAATATTATATTTTTATCCAAACGATGAGTATTCAAGATGAATTTTTTTATTCTTCAAAATCTTAAATAAAAATTATAATCCAAAAAAGGATGTCAATAAATTCTACATTTCATTAAAAATTAACCAAAAAATATTAATCATATTGTAATATAATATACGAAATTTATAAACCCTCATATAATGAAATAATAATTTTAACTCCAAAATTTCTATAGTAATAAAAAAATTATACATAGAGAATTTTATAAATTACACCAAGTCCCAAATAAAATTTATAAGCACAAGATTAAATAATGTTTTATCATTAAAGGTGGCCTCATTGCAATAATCTTACATTAAATAAATAATAATATTATTCTTTTGAGATAATCATTCATGTTAAATCAAAATATTTTTTATACCTTATCCCAAAAAATTATCTCCCAAAATATCATCTAGCACCATGATAAATCACTATATAATCGTGTAATATGGTGAAATTCACCAAAATATCATTAATAAAATTTCTAAACAAAGCTAAAAGCTAATCCTTATAATTACTATAAATATATCCAAAAATATAACCATGTCAATGAATCATATTTCATCCATCATTATTATCTATATCTAACTGTCCAATTAATATAAAATCAAATCATATACTAACCTAGAGTTTATTTTACCCTCAATAAAGTATTCTTCCAAAAACCAATTAAATTTTTCATATCACCTCAAAATCCCATTCCTTAAAACCATAAAAGGGGTATCTATTGTTTGAAAATATGATCAGCCTTATAGTTATAATCATGCGAATGTATCTATAATTCTTATGTTGACATCACATGATGACATATATTATTTAAAAAATTTAAATAATCTTTATGAATCACAAATAATTATATATATTCCATAAATCCAAAAAATTCATTAACCAACATCCAATATGACTTGAATCCCTTTTTCAATAAATCACCACCCAATTTCATATTAACATATATTATACTATTTAATTCATCTATGTAAATCATTTACATATCCCAAAAAATTATCAACTTAACCACATGCACCTATTTAGGGATATCATTCACTTAATCATATGTTTTCCAAAAATATCACCTTAACACTAAATAAATTTTCATGGTTATCAATAACATGAAACATATATATTCGTATCATGAAATAATAACTATTTTGGAATAATCCTTATATGTTTGATGATTGTAACAATAAAAATATCATTGAAAAAAATAATTCTACAACATAATTATCAAATCACAATACATGAATACTTTAATAATCTCACATAAATTATTTGTATAAGAAAGGTCCCTCTTTATTCTAGAAATTAACCTTTGGAAGATTGAATTGAGTCAGATAATTCCCATATTCCCTGCATTTATGAAAATTATCTATAAATGGATATCAAGATTAAATTCATATCTGTCAATTGAAGTCAACATTATACCTTGGTAAATCATTGATTTATTCCCTTATTTCCCACTAATAAAACATTTTACTATTCCTTTGAGGCATTACCTTGGGTGTCTTTTTCCACATTTCTATCATGATTGAAATTAATGCTTGTTTTCTCTATAGAATCACCACACAATATCTTATCAGAATCCATCCATATTTTTTTTAATGAGTGTTAGTTTTTGTTAAGGTGTAGGTTTTTAATGATATATCATGATAACTGATTATTTATAATCATAATATCTCTCAATATTGGAATTATCCCATTTTGTTTCTCAAAAGAAATGTATTTTCCATCACATTATGAATTAACATCATTTTTTTAGGTTCAATCCAATGACTAAAACAAAAAAATCATTGTGTGAGAAACAATAATCATAATTATTAAAAATAATTTGTAGGATGTATAAATCATTACACCTTCATTCAAATCTAAAAAATATTATTTTATCCTAGGGCTTCCATGATTTTCACATGTTCAGATCCTTTATGATGGTTCATAAATAAAATTTTTATAAACTAAATAATTTCACCTAGAGGTGTCAGACAAGTTGTGCATTAAGGGAACACTCACCATGAACTAGAATATTGGTTAAGATATAAGTGAAAACTATTTTCATATTTATTACCAAAATATTCATATTTTTAAGAACCATATCAACTTGTATTATCCAGATAGGAATGTATTATTATGTCAAAAGTCTTATTTTACTTTCCCATTCCTTTTATTGTAAATCACAAAATCATTCTTAAATATAAAATATCTACTAATTTTCTGACCAAAGTATTTTTACAATGTATTTATGTAAAACATATTCTTTTACGTCACTTTAAAATAGTTTTAATGGATTCACAAATTTATATTATAATATTCATAATGAGCATGAATTTGATTATGATCTGATTCACCTTATCAAATCAGTATAAATTCTCTCTTTCATGTATTCAATATGACAAATGTTTAATCATATTCAACATTGGAACTGATACCATCAGATTCACACTCATAAGAAAAAATTTAATAAGGCTCTCTATGTAAATCAATAATATTTAAATATATTTTAATCGTAAATATAGAAGACTATTTTATCATTTAAGAAAATTTTACTCTTAACACTGTATTTTCAAAAATAGTTTTGGGAATTTTGTTATATATGTTTATACAAAATATTTCAGGGTTTTATTTAGAATATGACCATTGGAGTGACATGTGTATAGGTCCTCTTAAAAAACCCAGAGAAAATATAACCAATGCAGATCAAGATGACCATTGGGGGGAATGCCTATAAATTCTTGGTCATTTGGTCAGTTCAATAGGGCTGTGAAAAAGGCCACTATGTGAATGCTCTGGTGATTTTCTTATACTGTGAGAGATATAATGTTTATACAAGTGAAAAACACATTCTATGTCCATGTAATCATAGAGTTCATTTTTATTTATGAGATAGTAATTGTTGTGAGTACGATCAGGGACTTTTGAGGCAAGGAAGATGGAATCTGTTCATCTTGATCAAGGGTTTATAGGGATAGTAAAACAGAATCTGATCCATCAGATCATCGGATTCTAGGATATGATGGCATAGGAACCGATAACCATCTTGATAGAGGGATTATAGGGATTTAAAGATAGAATCGTATAATCGTATTGAAGGATTACCCTAGTGTGGGTATAAAAGAATTTCATGAATGTATAAATCAATGGAACATTATCCAAGGTTACTGGATATCCTTTTCTTTGGGTTAAAATAAGTCTAATCAATTATATTATTTGTTTTGTTATAGGTCTTCTATTTTTCCACTGCAAACAAATATAAATTGATTATTTGTATTCATATTTATATTTTTATTACATTTATCATAATACCTTTTATTTTGATTCATTTGTTTTCTCTGAATATGATTATATATGATTGGTGATAGTATCACTATTTATTTTATTTATTATTAAATTTTATCCATATTAATTACTATTCTATTCATAATTGTTTCATGGGTATACGATTATTACATAATATGATTCTATTCACTATAATTATGCCTCTACATTACATATCAAAATCAACTAGATTATGATATTATTTTCATAAAACCCATGTTCCCTGTCTGATTACCTGTATAATACAAAAAATATTTTTTCAATACATTTTTTTAATCTATTAAAAAATATTTCTTTTAATATTAAAAATGAATGTTTTTAAACATACAATCCCCCCTATATTTTAACATATTAATATACATTTCTATCCATAAATTGATATAAGATAAGGTTTCCATTTCATAAATACTTACTGGTCATTTTAAATTTCCATGTTATACTTATTTATTGTTATAAAATTTTTTTTTATAAATGTTTTTTACATTAATGTGTATTGTGGAAAAGATTTTATTTGTATCTATTTTAAAATCTGGAAATATTAAATGTTGGTTTGATAGAAAATCTCAATCCAAATATTCTTCCAGATTTAGATGGAAATGATTATGAATATTGGAGGAAAAAATTAATAATTTTTTCATCAACACATGAGTTAAAAAATTTATTATTTTGACTGGTGAATTCAAAATTCCTAAGAATGAAATCATAACATTTACCAATTAAGAAAATTTAAAATATTCGATAAATTACTTGTTGAGGAATACATTATTACACTATATGTATACAAACATATATATCCATATTATCTCTTGTGAAGAATCTAATGTTATTGGGAAGATGTTAGAGATCACTCATTTTGTAAAATCTAAAGTTGTTGAGACTTGATGAGTGATGTTAAGAGTATATTATCATGCTTTTAAATTTATTTCTGGTGAACCAATTGTTATGGTAAAACAATGTTTTATGAATATTTTTAATATTTTAAAATCTATGGATGAAAATGTAATATAGGATGGAATTATTTTTTATAATATCTGGATATCATTCCCAATGAATGGGAATCAAAGAGAACAATAGTTCATGAGTCCAGGAAGATTAGAAATCTTAATCCTCATGATTTATTTGGAACACATTTACAGTATAGGTTTATGATGAAAATAAATTTTGAGAATGAAAATAAAAAATAATGTTACGGTTTCATTTACTGATACTTCAAATCAGATGAAAGATCAGACATTGTAGAAGGTATTTAAGTAAACAATGAAAAATATTGTTACTCCATTGGATATAAGTGGTTCTAAAAATTAAGAGAATGAGTTGGACAATATTTCTCAAAGAATGAACAAAATGGTTTGTAAAAATTATATTTAGTATCATTATACAAAAATGTAACAGGGAAAAGAATAAAAATAATGATTCTGAAGATAACTATTACAAATGTAAAATAGTTGGAAACATCATTCCCAATTTTCCAAATCTCAAAAGGAAAGAAATAATGGAATGTAATTTTGATAGAAATCGAAAAAAGTTATTATAAGTCAAAAGGAATGAATGTTTTAAAGTATAATGAATGTTGGAGTGCTAGTGGAGGATATTATTCTAATGATTCTTCAAATAATGAAAATTTGGGACACAGGAATATTTTTCTCTATATTAGAATAACTTTTAAAATCAATATCTTATGTCCAAGGTACACACCAATAATTCTTTAAAAAATATGTACATATATTAAAAATATCATAATGAGAAAAATTATATTTCATCTAATGACGAAACTTATTAAATAGAAGAAAATAATTTACCTTCTTATAGGGAAGTATCTAGATTTTCTAAATGACCATAAAATTGAAATTGTAAATTTAATAAGAAATATGAAAATGATAATACTAGAATAAGTGTTTTGAAAAATGAATTATTTAATCTTTCAAAATATCTTAATAATAAATCCATTGAATTTTTATTGAATTTTTAAAAACATTGAAAAGCTAACATTGATTAAGATAATCTTTCTAAAGATTTTGAAAAATTAATCTATGAGAGAAATGATTTAAAGACAAAACTCACTTCCAAAACTAATACTAATGTGCATAAAATTTTATCTATAAAACTAAAGTATGAAATTTTTTCATTAAATAAAATTTTATCAAACCTTACTAATGATAAGGAAGGATTTGATAAATTTATAAATAATTCCATCCACATGGTAATAGTTCAGGAATGGGATACACTCATTTAAAATAATTTTTTTGTAATAATTTATTTGTTCTAGAGAATTACCCATATTCACAAAATGTAAAATTGGAGGTCACAAGAATAAAAAATTTATTTTAATAAAATTAAATTGGTAACTTTTCATAAAGAGTAATTTTTAAAACAAATAACGATTCATAAGATTTTTTTCACATTTTTGGACCCAAGAATGATTGGGTAGAAAAAGAATAATTGTTATGTTTTTAGGATAACAAATTAAGTACCAAAAATCAAAATACATGGTGTGTCGATAGTGGTTGTTCCTATAATATGGCCGATAAAAAATAATTCTTTTAAAAGATTATTGAAATGAAAGGTGTAATAGTTACCTTCAGAGATAATTCTCAATGAAATATTATTGGTAAAGGTAATATTGTTCTTCATGGAAAAGTATTAATTTCAAATTTTTTATTTGTAAAAGGTATTAAGAACAACATTATAAGAATTAGAAAATTATGTGATGAAGGTTACCTTGTGAATTTTAGGAATTATAAATGTGTAGAACAGAATTCCAAGGATGAATTCATTATTTCTACCTATCATCATGAGACCATTTACACATATAATATACAAGACATTAGGAGCCAATACTTCCCATGTGTCAGTGAAATTTAAGATCAATAATATATGTCACAATGAAGGAAAATACATTGTATCAATATGAAATTAAGTAAATTAACTATGAAATTTTTTTTAAGGATCAACTAAAACATATATTTTATTTTCCAAAATTATTTGACCCTTGTCAATATAGTAAAAAACATAAGTTGTGATTTAAATCAGTTATTGAAGTCTCAAATAATGATGATTTATATTTGGTTCACATGGATCATTTTTATCCAACACAATCAAGATGTATTGGTGTAATGTAATATTTATTTTTTAGTTATTTATTAAACTAGACACACATGAGTTTATTTTCTAGAGAAGAAATATGAATCCTTTTTTCTTTTTAAAACATTTATATCCAAATTTAAAAATGAGAAAAACATTACTTGAAAACAATCCATAGTGATCATGGTGGGGAATTTGTAAACTCTAATTTTGAAAATTTTCTAGTAAGAAAGGAAATACTCATAACTTTTAACTCCTAGAAATACACTACAAAATATTGTTGTTGAAAATTTAAATTGTATTCATTAAGAAATAAAAAGAAACAATTTGATTGAATACTAAATTGATAAAAAAAAATTAGGCAGAAGTTATTAATAATAATTTCTATACTATTAATTGAGTGTTATATAGACCATTTATTAATGAAACAACTTATGAATTATGAATTGGGTAGAAACCAAAAGTTTCATACTTCAGTGTATTTGGATAAAAAGTATTTTTCATGAAAACAAATTCTAATTTACCCAAAATTCCACCTTAATCTGATGAGGTAATATGCTTATAATATTCCACTACTTCTACAGAATATAGAGTTTTAAATAAAATTTTATGTTGTTGAATAAATAGTACATGTTAACTATCATGAAACATGTCCTATTGTTTTCAAACAAACCCAACCAGCATCCCTAGATTTGTTTTCCAAAACTAATTCTCAACCATTTATAGAAGAAACTTTTAATAATGAAAATTAATAAGGAATTATTATCTAAATTTTTTAATCCAGAAGATTTTATATCTTATGTTGGTGAATAGGTTTTAAAGAACCCAGGTACGTTGTTTTTGAAGAATAATCCTAGTGATAGTATCATTGGTGATGGGAATCAACAAGTAACGACTATATGTTATTTGGGAAATTAAGTAAAACATTTTTATTTCTATTCTCAATTCAAACCTAAAAAAAGTTGAGGCTTTCCGTGATGAATATTGGATTAATTCTATATAAGATTATCTAAATGAATCCTAGGGGAACCAAGTCTGTACATTTGTTGAAATACCAAATAAAACATCATTCATTGGAGTAAATTTAGTTTTTAGAAACAAATTTCATTAAAATGTAATAGTTGTTATAAATAAATCAATTCTTATTACTAATGGTTATAATAAAAAATGTTGAATAGATTATGAAGAAATATATTCCATGATATCTAGATATCAATCTATTCAGATTTTATTTTCCTTTAGATCATTCTTTAATTTCCAAATTTTTCAAATTGATGTGATGTTTGCATTCCTTAAATAATATGTTCAAGTGGACGTTCTTTATGAAAAAACTCCATTTTTTAAAGATAAAAAATATCTTTAATATGTTTATATACATACCATAGAATTGTAGGGATTAAAAAAACACCATGATCTTTGTATGATATATTAATAGGATTTTTGTTACAAAATAATTATGTTAAGGGAACTTGGGATCCAAACCTTTTTATAAGTAAAGTAAAAAAATATATATTATGATATTTACAATATATTTTGTTTACATTATAGTAATATAAAATCAATAATATTTATCAAACTCCATTAAGGAATATATAAAATTTTATTTTGAGATGACTATGATGGGTGAGTAAACATTTTTCAGGGTTTTAAAATTCCTCAAAAACCATAAGTTTCCTTTATATATAAATACAAGTATATCAAATATCTTTATAGAAAGTATGTAATCGACAATACTAAAACTATTAATACTCAAATTAGTATATCAAATAAACATGATATTGACAATTCTTGGAAATTAGTTGATCAAATAAATTTTTGAGGTATGATTGGAAGTTTACTATACTTAGTTGAAATTCACACATACTTAATATTTTCTATATGTTAATGAGAAAGGTATCAAGAAATTAAAAAATAATTCCATTTAAATTCTTTAAAAAAAATATTCTTTATTTTAAGAAAACAATAGATTTAGTACTTTTTTTTATTTGTAAATGTTTTTTAAGTAATTGTTTTCATATGATAACTTTGGTGGATGTATAATGGGTAGAAAAAGAACATCTTGAAATTTTCATTTCTTAGGAGATTCATTAGTTTCTTGGTATTTCATGAAACAAAACATAGTAATACTTTCAACTACACATGATAGATATGTGGCAGCTAGAATTTTTTGTGATAAGGTGTTGTGGATTCTACACACACTCAATAATTATGGAATGAGTTTTACAAAAACTCAAATACATTTTAATAAAAAAACTTCCATTTACCTTGGTAAAAATAATTCACCCCACTCTCTTAAAAAACAAATATATATTAGGAATAAATTTTCTTAGGGATAACAAAAAAAGGATATATCATTTTATAATTCATCATTATGAAATAAAAAATTGGATGATATACTTATAAAAAAATTATCTTCTAATAGATTTAAATATATTAAATGAAAGTTTGGAATGATCACTACAATGTAATCATTCAAATCTATGTCTTTTTTAAACCATATTCATACCTTAAGATACTCATTTTCCTAGGGGAGTATATAGAATTACCTTTTATAACTTCTTTTGTTTCAAATAAATTATTATTAAAATTATTTTGAACATAAGTATATTTTAATATCATTTTCAAAATTACGTATTTGAAATATTTTTATAATTTATTATCTAATCAGATTTAGAAAAATAATCTTTTTTAATTTTTTAATTTGATTTAGATAAGTAATCTCATTTTAAATTCCAATCATATTCAAAATAAAAGAATTTTATTCAACTTTTCAATTATATTTGAATCATATAATATTAAATTTGGAAACCTACAATTTTATTTCTTCATGTTTCCAATTCAAATTTTTATAATCAAAAAAGAAACATAATTACGTTTTTTCAATATTGACTTCGAAATCTATTCATTTTTAAAACAAACAAGAACATATTATCATATCAATATTTCCACTCTAAAAGGTATTTTTCTTTATTTTATACATTAAACACTATTCCAATATAATTAGTCTTTTTCTTGGTAGTTTTTATTCATAAATATTTATTTTGAAATTTTTTTTACTTTCTAAATCATATTCACCCAATAGGATAAATATTTTTATAAAATCTCAATATTTAATATTTTGAAAAAAAATATTTATTCGGATATAATATCAACCATAAGAATAGGTTCCTTAAGTTCCATCCATTAGTTCTGATTAGAATCTGAACTAGTTCTTAAATATCCTTATAAAAAGGTTACCTCCTCCCATGTCCCTCATTGTGCATATCTGATTTTTGTGGAATGTTTCTATTAAATTTATATCTTAGACTTGGATTATCATTTTTTCAACATCCTCTAAAAACAGTTTAGATATGATGACCCCAACTAAAGATTAAAAAACTACTTTTTAAATGGATAATGGTTAGTATCCATATCCTTTTATGATAAGATCGATTTATCATTGAAATTAATGATCCAGTTTCAAGGATGGGAATCAATTTATGTAGAACAATAAGATACAAACAACGAATTGTTTTATTTGGATATAGTTCAAGATTTATATGATTCAATCAACTTTTACAAAAAATATTTAACATATATGTCTTATTTTTGTATATATGACAAAACCTATGAGATGACTCTAAAAGGTGATTATCATTTTTTTTAGAGTATCAGATGAAGAAGATGTATATTGACCATCCCACAAATTATCAGAATATAAGGGTACCCTAGGAAAATAAACAACTAAAAAATCATTCTTTAAAACCAATCAATATCCAAGTAAAGTAATTATTTTGATTCCAGAACCTAGATTATTATCCACTACAATTCATTGATTCCTTTTTTTGAGAAGAGGAGATAAAGACACTCTAAAACTATTTGATGTTTTCATTCTTGATTACCTCGTCAACATTAGAAGATTAATCATATAGGTTTTATTCTTTTGACTATGTCTAATTTTAGATCAAAATTGATAAAGTCTGAGATCTTCATGTTTCCTAGATAGATTATAAAAATGATTAAAAAATCATTAAATATTTCAAAATTGAAATCAAATCTAATCCAGATAGAGAAACTATTATTTTTATAAGTGAAGGCAGAATCCGAATAATGAAATTTGTTTTTGATCCAAAATCAAAAAATCTTGTGAAAAAAACAAATTTCTCTCCATTAGAGTTAGAACCTTATTCAATGAAGAAATTTTAGAAATATTTGAAAATTAAAAAATCATATTCTTTTATTAAATAGAAATAAATGAACAAAAATAAATTTTCTAATTTCATCTCTACAGATTGAAGAAAGAGGAAAGGTGAATGGAATGAAAGAGAACTGAAAATTAGACATGACCCAGCCAAAGCTTTAGAAATTTTACTTCATGGTGATGATGTTTTGTAAAGACAATTCATAGAAAAGAAGCGAAAGAAAAAGTTTTCAATAGAACAGTAACGTGACAAGTTGTTGAAAGGTGTAGAATCGAACTCAGACAAAATTGTTTACCTATTATAGATGTAGGTATATCTTTAAAGGAAATTGTTTTTTCCATAATAACTAAAGCTCATAAAAAATACTATTTAAAATAAGTTGTTATTTCCCAATAATAAATTATTGATGGAAAATATTACTTGAGAAAGGCGCCTCAAATCTACAAAATGATTATTAAAAACAAGGAGAAATGTGAAGAAGAAATTGAAGATGAAGACAATGTGTTTTATAAAATAGATGAATATAAATAAGAAGAATATAAAGAATATGATTCCAAATAAGATGAGTAGGAATAAGAAGAATAATAATAAGAAGAATAAAATGAAGATAAAAATCCTTCAGACAAACTTTCATTAAGAACTTCCTAGGCCTCATCAAAAATATTGTCATCCTCAGGAATTCATATCAAAAATTCATTTATCTAGGAGAAACAATATTCTCCTTTAATTTAGTAAAAATTATTAACATCCATTAATGATGATCAAAATCAGAATACAAAGGCTGAAGGAAGTAAGAAGGTTATTTTGAGTCTACTCAAATTTATGATGAAAAGAATATTGATCAATGATTTCCAAAACTATTTTTAACAAATAAAATATAATAACTCTTGTTAAAGAATTAATATGAACAATTAAACAAATAATTCGATCTAAATATGAATCCCATAAAACAATTAATACTCAATGTGTTGACTTCATTTTCCAAACATCAAGTAGATTAGAAAAGACTATCCAAAACATTCTAAGGTGGGAAACAAATGTTTATTTGGTTATGGAAAACAAATATAAAGACATAGATTCAGTGAATTAATCTATTTTTAGGTTAATCCTTTTGGATTTAGATTTCAATCTATTCATTGAAAATGTTGAAACCCATAAAAATTGCTACAAAAATATACTATAATGGCCTCATAGTGTTTATAAATACATAAGTATTCCTGATAAGAATCTAAGAAGATTCAAGAAATACTTAGAAGTAAATTATATTTCCTTAAATATTATTTCAATAGATATGGCCAATAGGGTAATGTATTTTGAAACTTTCAGAAGCACACCCATAAAAGAATACTCATGATATTTCAGATTTACAAGCTAGTATGAATTATCTTCTTAGTGAGATTTCTAGATTCAAACTCTACACATATAAAATCCATACATTGATGAATCATCATGAAGTTTTCTCGGAAAAATAAAATATTGGAAAGGTCATATTAAAATTTCACAAAATAAATTTCAAGATAAATAAGATGAAAAAAAAGAACATAATGAAATAATTCAAATTCTGGATGAAATGAATCAAGTGATGGAAAAAAAACAAATATTATAAGGAATTATTGGAAAAAGGCTTATGAATAAATAAAGTAATTCATGAAGTTGAAAACTATTATCATATCCTTGATGCCAACGAATAATGAATTACCTTCTTAAATACTCTTACTAAATTTTTTTTAATTTAAATTCAACTCTTCATCATAAAGATCAATTTGATTGAATGTATTAATTTTATTGAATGTTATTTCATATATTCTTATACGATCAAGTTATCTATTACTTTTTTTCATATATGGTTTTTCTAGCTCTTTTCATGTGGGTTAAAGACTTTCCATATTAATTTTTGAAAATCAAAAAGCAAGATAAAATTATATACTGTGGAGTTTTATAATAAAAGTACATTTCATTAAGTATGGGGGAAGATTTGAAATATAATATGATCCTTTGGGTAATACTTTATCTAAGATGGTGTTATCTATATTCAATATTTAATTCAAATGAGTTAAAAAAGTATGGGGAGATAAGTATAATTGTTGAAGTTCTGAACATGATGTATCAAAAAATAAAAGAATTGTGTTTTATGAGTCATTTTTAGTTAAGTATTATGGTTTATGCCTTCCAAAAATGGGAAGATTGTTGAGTAAACATTTATTTTTTAGTTTTCCAGTCCTTTTGTTTTGGAAATCACAAACATGTGTTTAAATATAATATATCTAATTGTTTCATAACCGAAATATTTTTAAAATGTTTTTATAGAAAACATATACATTTAACATACATTAAATTATTTTTGAAGTATTCAAAACATTAAATTATAATTATTATAATGAACATGAAGATAATTATGATCAAATTCACATTATCAAACCATTTTAAGTTATTTTTATCTTGTATTCATAGTAAAAAAATTATTCTGATTCAACATTAGAACAGATTCTGTCGAATTCACACTTACTTATAGAATCGTAATTAGTCCCTCTAAATAAATCTATCAGATTGACCACTATTTAAATACTGAATATAGAAAAACATTTTATTATTTTTGAACATTTTACTCATTAAATTATATTGTCAAAAATGATGTTGGGTATTATGTAATATATTTTAATTAATATTATTTCATTATTTCCATTATAATATGACCATTGGAGTGTCCTGTGTACAGGTCTTGCCCAAAATATTCAAAAAAATCCGACCAATTGAGATCAATATAACCATTTGGATGGATACCTTTAAATAACAGGTCATTTGATCATTTGAATAGGGGTGTAAAAATGATATTTTGTGAGTGATTCTAATATTTTTCTACTCTATGAGAGCATTAGAGTTTACATAAGTGAACTACCTGTTCATTGTCCTTGTAATCTAATAGTTCAATTTTCATTGTGGGATTTTGAATGTTGTGAGTACAAACAAGGACTTCCTAGGCTAGGAAGACATAATCCTATCAGCTTGATTGAGGGAATATGGGGATAATAAGACATAATCGGATCCATTGGATTGGGGGATTCTAAGATAGTGAGACAAAGTAACTGATCACCTTCTTGATCGATGGATTGAGAGGATTCTAAGATAAAAGTTGATTATCATACCAAGGGATTACCCTGGTATGGGTAATACAGAATTTCCTAAATTTATAAATCATGGGACATTTAACCATGTTTACTAGATAAATGTATCTTTGGGTTAAAATTATTCCAATCAGTTATATTACTTATTTTTTTAGAATTCACTTATTTTTCAACTATAAATAAATAGAATGTGATTAATTGTATTCAAATTTCTATTTGTATTCCATTTATTATAATATAGTTTATTACAACTAATTTGTTTTTCTCCAAATATGATTCAATAATCATTAATAAAGAATCCCCTTTTATTGTCTTTCTCTAAAAAATCATACCCATTATAATTAGGATTTTTTCGAAATACTTTTCTAAGAATAAAATTATTAATTAGTATGGTCTTATTAACTAGAATTAAACCTATTGATTACATATCAGAATCAATATGGTTATGATACTTTTTCATTAGAACCTAGGGCCTCGAATATAAACTGTTTGAATAAAAAAAAGGTTTTGTGAATATGATTTGTTTAATTTTATTAGACAAAGTTTCTTTTATGTTTAATACTTAATGTTTGTAAACATAAATTTCACCCCCTGTTGTATTTTTTCATCTACATATACATTTCAATCCAATGTTTTTTTCAATTTAAAACAATTAATAAATATGATACTAAAACATTTGGAAGTTATCATATACATAGTATTATCCCAATGGATTTCATTGAACGTCCCTAATCATAATATCTAATATTATATAAACCTTTCATCTAATACTCGTAATAAGGAACAAGCCTTCAACGATACATAATATTCTGTTTTAAGTGAAGATTTCATTTTTATACCTTTGATGATCTTTACGGTTTATATTTTTAGACAATTAATTCATCACCAATACATAAATAAATATTAAATAGAAAGATGTAAACGTCCACTTAGTATCTATTTTCCCCATTAAAACAAACTTTTATGATATATAAAGTATTCTTTTCTTGTAATATCATATCAGTATTCATCTTAACCTCATCCTTTTCACTGATAATCCTTAAAATCAAATGAAAACCATTATAAAACACTGCATGAGAACAAAAAACATTGTAATGGACATATAAAAAATGCAAATTATTAGTTCATTAATACATATACATGATTTTTCTTTTTCAAAATTAATATTTGGGCTCAAAATTAAATTTTATTTTCCATTAAATCAACCATTCTACTAAAATCATATTATAAAAAACTTATTAACAATTCATAATGGAAAAATAAAACTCATAAATGTATTTTTGAATTTATGAAAAAAATAAAAAAACTATATTTTTTAGCCTTAGGAAGTAGCATATACATTCCTTTAACCATAAGATCATAAGTAATCACATAGGAGAATAACGTAAACATCATTATATCCTAAGAACATGGAAAGATAGAAAATTTAATAGAAACACCAAACATGACATAATATTATTTCGGGGAAAATTTTAAAGACAATATCTTATGGTGGATAGAGTCCCATCATGGATTCGGTTTACTCCTTAATCTCTTACATAACATCTCACAAGACAAAAACTTTACCCAATGCATTGGTGAAATATCTTGGAAAACCCATCATAACATGTTTATGAATACATTTTTTTAAAAAAGAAATCAATATTAATTTATAATCATAAAAAGTTAACATAATAAGAAATGGGTTTCATAAACATTCCACATATCATAATCAATAGATATTTGATAAATAAAGAGTTTAGGATGTGAACATAATGCATCTATCACCCTCATCAAAGAAGGGAGAATAAGATAGGAATGTATGTGAGAGACATATATACCAAAATAAGAGGTATTTTATAACATTAAATAGATAGATTAAGAGATTAAGATATATAAAGGTCACAACCTAAATAAAAAACATGATTAATAGAGATCTCATACACTCATAAGAAAAACATTCGCATATATCAAAATATCCATTCCATTTTAAAACAATTCTATAAACACATAGAATAAATGGGAAAAGGGTTTTTGCATTAAATAGAACATGGAATATTATAAAGGAATACAAATATCAAGTATTCATTACTCTAGTCGTTAAAAAAATTTCGGTCACATATGTTAAAATAGAACATTATTTATTTCCCTTTGAGAATAAAATCAAAAAATTTCATATAAAATAGAGGAAAATATTATTATTGAATACTTTAAAATAAATTAAAAATATAAAATAAAAATCCTTTATAATTAATTTATATTCTATAAATAAATATATAAAATAATTTTAAGAATATGGGCATTGAAGGGAAGTAATTAGAAAATAAATCATTAATACATTTATATTGAGGTTTTAAAAGTTAAGTGACCCTTACATTAAGAATGAATCATAATGGGAATAGATTATATTCCTAAAAAATTAAAATATTCTAAATATTTACATGATTAAGAACCATTTTTTTGTTTATTATATCTTTTATTTCACTGATTACCGTGTTATATATTGTTACTTAATTTATTAAGTTCATATCGTAGGTTTTGATGAAATTTGGATTATAAATCCCAAATAAATTTTCTATGTTGAATATGGTTAATGAGTTAATTATTTTTTCATCTAAAAGTATAATTATAATTATATAATTATAATTTTTATACATAAATTAAACTTTTAATACTAACAATTAAAAATGATAATGAAAAATGAACTTCTTTGCATGTATAGTGATGGTAGGTCATATGTGTGTATCAATAGTGTTTCAATTTTTAAATGATCATGGAGGAAAGAAAGTGAGTATTATTTTTAATTTTAAAAATGACAATTAAATCATAAATATAATATTATTTCTTTATATACACTTATATATACCATTTTTTGATGATTTAATGAAAAACAAATCGCATCTCTCAGTGGACGTGGTAATACACACGTAAGCATGAACGACTATCATTTTTTAAAGAATGAAATGGTAAGAAAAATTATTATATATTAATTTCTAAAAATGATAATTATTTTGTAAATATAATATACATATATATATTAAATCCATTATCATAAGCATTCTTTAGAGGTGATGATGGAAAATGAATTACATCTGTTCGTGAGGAGGTATTATGTCTTACACAAGAATGATGGTTTCATTTCCATTTTCATGGAATAGGAGATGGTTATAGGTCCTAAAATTAACATAATAACCTATTAGTTTATGTTAAATTTTTATTTTATTATATAATCACGGTTGGATAAGATATTAAGGAGGTTTAAGAAGAAATAAAACAAACACATTTGGTTAAAGACTATACCTCTTCTTCGGACTATTTCCATTACCTTACACCTTATGCCCTATGAAGTTATTATTTTTCCTAAACCAATACCTCTAAAATGTGGGGGGGGATGTTAAGAATATATTTTGGTATGTCCTGGATGAAAAAAGGTATTTTTAAGTGTCAATAAAATAGGATATTATTTTCCCATTTATAACTGGGGGGATGGCACTCTTCGAATTACGGAAAATATTAAATTAACATAAATTATTTTTCATTATAAAAAGGGCCCAATATGATATAATTAGATAATAGGATGATTTAGGGATAAAATAATCTCATGAGATAATATTTTTACAAGTATAGACTATGTTTTTACCCTTATATTTTTATTTTAAACCCCTATTAACCTTTTTCAAAATTACGGCTATAATAATGTTTTTTAAACTTTATGGGTTAATAAATTTACTATAAAAGGAATATTGGACCATAAATATATGATAGATTATATATTTAAATATATACCAATAAATTTTCTGAATATATACTTTTTATAAATTTTAATTCATTTAATAAAATATTATTTATTATAAAATAACATTGATGTCATTTTTGGAACTATTAATTTTCTTTGTTTCTAAAAAAAATATAAAAACAACGTAATTTGAATATAATACATTCAAACAGATATAATATATTATTTTGTCCTAAACAATTCCCAAAAAAATCTTTCAAATTATAATACTTTTCACATTTTTAAAATCATTTATTTTATTTTTCTATTAATTGAATAAATGTCATGTTAGCATTGCATTAGCATTTTAGGTAATTATTTTATTATTAAAAAGTAAAAAAATTAAAATGATAGAAAATAAATTATATTTCAAATTACTATTTTATAACCAAACATACCCTCTTTATATCCCTATTTCAAAAAGTTTGAGATAATAAAACAAAAGGAATGATATTTTTTACATTTCAATATATAAAATAATATAAAGTTAAAAATAAAAAAAAATTATAACCAAGATGCCATATTTTTTAACCATTGATGGAAGATGAATAAATGAACTCGTATAATAGGATAATTGAATGTGTTAGGGTCACTTTTTAGTTCATATCATGTTATTTGTAACATTAACTGCTTGATTTATCCTTACTGTGGAGACAATTATTTTCAATGGTTATTATTCAAAGTGAAAAATAAAAAAAAGGGAACTATTTAAAAAATTTCAACCTCCTGATTCCAATTATTGAATTAGTTATTATTGATTCATTTTTTATATTTAGAATAAATTAATTTAATATAAACACAGAAAGCAGAATGAAAACTACTTTGTTATAAAAAATAATTTGTATGTATAAATTTGTTTTTATAAAAAATTCATGTATATAATTAATTTAAAATATTAAAATTTGATTGTTTTTAAGAAAAATGATCTAATTAATTTTTAAAAAAATTTCTAGAAAATAATTTTACTTCATTTGTAATTTTAATGAATATATATTTTTCAATAAAAATATGTATTTTTCTCTATTCATAAAAAAATCCAAATTTTTAGAAAATATCATAATTTCATAATAATATAATTTTTATATGATGATTTTAAAAATGAAACTCTATTTATTAAATAAAATAAAAAAATACAAAAAATTAATTATAATATTTTCTCACAAAAAAGATATAAAAACTATTATTGGAATAACATATTTTTGAAGAGTAAAATGACTTTACTACAAATTTATTGATTATTTACAAATAATTTATCAAAACTATTTATTAGATGTGTAATCTATATTTTTTTATAATGCAGTTAATCCTATTTATACCCACTAATTTATCTTTTATGTTATAATGATCAAACTAAATAATAATATTTCATGGTTTGTTTAGGCTCAGTGTTTCATGTTATGATAGAAATAAAGAATAGTATTTTATTAAAAACATGGGACGTTACATCATGATTTTGTGATATACATATAGATTGTGGGCCTTAACATTTAATTTTAGGGAGGTGTAGTTGTATATGTTGAAAGTGTACAAGCATGGATTAGTATGAGTGACATGAATTTGAGGATGGTTCCTATTAAGGTGGAACTAAAGGTTTGGTATATGGTAATCCATATAGTTCAAAGTGAACAATTGGTGGTTTGAAGGTAGTACCCTCACTCAGGTGGAAAATTTTAGTGGGTGTTGAGGATAGTGTTCCTGTAAGCCTAGAATGGAAAGTATTTAACATTTAAATTGGCACACGATTAAGAGTAGTATTGATTCTTCCAATAATTAATTATGGTAATGGATGGATTGTGGGAAATATATATATATGATACCATGTTTATGGGTCCATGGTTGTGAAAATAACATTAATTGGATTGTCTAGGTGGAAATTTGATAAGGATGAACTAATGAATCCAAATTATCTAGTCCTATTTCAAATGCCATATCTAGTATTCTGATGTGATGCTGGTTAATTTCCAAAAATTTAAATCTTACTCATATTGGTTTTGATAGGATATGAGCATCAGATATATTTGTGATGCATTGTTATTGGGTGAGAGGAGAATGACTAACTTGATTGATCAAGGATTCAACCATGGATTTATAATGGGAGATGGGATTCGACTCTATTATGGTTACCTGGGTGGCCTCATGATGCTAATAAGGATTTTCAAATTCTTATTGGGTGAGTGGGATTTTGGGTTCACTGCCGTGAATGGAAATTTTTTGTGATGGTCAACCTTAGGATATTCAACATGTGATTTTATGTGAAATTAGATATGGGTGATTGAAACTACAATAGTATTCGTTTATTGGATGTGGCAGGTGTCTTCAAGTTTTGGCCATGTATTTTTTATGGAATTTCTGTATATTTAGAATTTTTGAAAAGATAGGAACATTACCGGGCTCTTAATTTTTTTTGTATATAATTGGTTATGGTGTGGTGAAAACACACCGATCAGGTCAATAGACCACTAAAAAGGTGTTTCAATAGAAAATTCAATGGTAGAGAACACCATGACTAGGAATCGATGTTTATGAGATGGTTCTTATGGTGTTAGGAATTAGAATCTTGAGGATAAAATGAATAGTGAAAATGTGATATCTCTATTTATATGGGAATGGGTATGTGTTGCCTTAGTGTTTCAATGATGATAGTGAGTGGTGGTTCCACTTTATTTGTGTAGCATGCCTCATGGTTTGAATTTTGAAAAGGGATCATGTTTTTTATTCAAAGATAGAATTTATTGAGTTTTTAATGAATTTTTGACCATGGTAGGATGAGTTTTTCAATAATATGATCAATAAGACTTATTAAGGATGAGAATATTTACAATGGGGAGATTGAAATTCCACGTGTCTGTACAGGTTATATAACATTTGATAGAATTTGAATTTTTTATTTTGTGAATTGTTTATTTTTATAACATGGAATCAAATAAATAATATGATAGTTTATCCATCCAAATAATATAATTTTTGATCGGTCTGGAGTCTTCATGGGGTGCCCTAGGTTTTTGAAATGTTTTTAGATCATCTGGTTGAATTTTTGTTGTTTTTAGAGAACTCTTTATGCATTATAATGTTTTTCTCAAATATTTTAGAGAAAACCCATGAGGTTACCCACACATAAAAATAGTTTTAGTTACAATTATATATAAAATGTTTGATGTTCATGGTTGGAACATGATTTAGGATAAATCATTTACATCCCATGAAAAAATGTTTTTGGTGAAATTGACTATGGGTAGGATGCACGGTTGGAGACAAACTGGGGAAAATGTTATAGACCATGGAATTACCTATTAGGATATTTGGAACATAGATTGGTAAACCATGAAGCCCTTCCATATGAGAGAGGGTTACATGGATAGTTCATAATTCAATATTTCAAGTATTTTTTAAAACAATGCATCCAAACTATTATACTCATTAAAATTTAAGGATTACTATTTTCCCCTTACGATTTTAATAGGGACTTCCACCTCTTTTCTACACCTCCTGATCATGTGACACCTAGATGAGCAAACCTCATTCACACACCTTTGATTCCCCTCTCATTTGTGATATTTTTGTTTCATCCTTTAGCTATTTAAGGTGAGATTTATCCTCCATAAGACTTTTTCCCCTTTTATTTACTCTTGGTTCCACTTCTATGGTATAGGGTTTGGTGTTCAACTCAACTATAAAATGGTGTAATCAGTCGTTTATAATGGGTTTTTTTCAGCATAGTTAAAGTGCATCTCATGGTGGTATATACACACCACTGCATGTATTTTTCATTGAGGTACACCACCTTATGGTTTTTTCATGGAGTTTAGGATAAATTAAATTAAATTAATTCTTTTATTGAATGGTTGTGAGTTATTAGTGATTTTAAGCATGTATTTTCTAGGAGATTTCTATGGTATGTTGGAATACCATTGGTTTCTGTTTTTAACTTGATCATACATTAAAAAACGTAATTTTATTACTAATTAAATTTTTTTTAGGAATAATTATTTTTTTGGTTCCAGGAGTTTAGGTCTCTTTTTAGTAGATAATGGTCAGTTGGTATTGGATGGTTCATGGAAAGAGTTTCCAAATAAAAAATAACTTAGTAAATAACTCTATTTGATGTAGGAGGTCCCTTATATATACACCTTAGTTATTATGATTTATTTAAATGTGTTGTGACATGTGTGGTCTATCCCCTTTTAGTTATAAAATTATTTTTATTTTTTATATTTTTTACTTTAAATTAAAATCATATGTATGAAATGAACAATGTACCAAGGCCATGATGGACCATGTCCACTAACTAGATTCCTTAGATTCTGATAGTCAAGGCCTTCATTATTGTTGTATACCATGTGAAAATTAGTCCTTAATGGGCTTAAATAAAATTAAAGTTAATGAATAGGAATTATCTACCCCAGTGTTAGGTGACCTTTTTAACCTCAATGTGGAGTTTAGTGAATAATTGAGTCAGAAGGACTAAATATTAGATTTGGGGGACTCATGAGATTTGTTAGAGCCTTATTTTAGTTTATAAAAGTGTGGGAATGTGTTCCTCCCACACTGAGATGTGATTACCTAGGTGGGTATACCTTCTGGTGATATATAGATAGGTTGGGTGACTTGACCAACCTAGTTCTAACATGGGGATAGAGATGGGCATTTCACCATATCTTGAGACAAATGTCACTTATGATTACATTATAATTCCACTATGGTTTAATTATGAACATGATGGGATTAACAGATGTATTAAACATTTTTTATGGTTATTGAAATGATAGCTGTGTATGTGATGATGGAACCCATGTAATCTTATTTTAGGTATAGTGTGATCTGGCGGCCCTTTTAGGTGGAGCAGTGAGATGTTTACTCTAGAGATGGTGTGTATGGGAAATTAGTAGTGATGATTGTGTGTGTCACCTTAGAACCCATGTAAGTTATAATGATCAATCTTATGGAATTCCTAGTGTTATTCTCCTTATAATTGATGATAATCCAAGGTTAATATCGAACACTAAAGATTACCTCTTGTGGTGTGATGACGATTCCTAATGACTATTTAATTATTATGATCAACTCATAGAGGGTGGATTGTGTTCTGATGCTATGTGGATTCCATGGACAACATCCTTTGATCAAAATGTAATTGATCAAAACCCCACACATATTTGGATACTTTGGGCATCCCTAATTTGGTGTCTCATATTGAGCCTATATACTAGGGGATTCAGTCCCCAAGTTTTTATCTCACATATACTTGGTTAAATTAACCCTAGTGTTTATATATCATGTATACCAAGTTTAGTTAGATCATATTTTTTAATATCATGTGCATCATGGTGATCTAGGCCCTTGGGTTTTTTACTTTCTATATACTACGAAGAGTCATACCTCGGGTAGTTATGTTCATTGGCATGATTATGTGACATGTTTAGAGATAATCTAGAACTAGATGATGTAAGTTCGGGTTAAAGTTGAGTTTTATGGTAGAACTGTAGGATTGATAGTTATAATTTTTTATTCTTATGTAGGTCTATTTTATAAATATTCTGAGCATATTTCATTTGTAATATATATTTACAGGTTATTTATTGGACCACATATGTGGTACCATATGGAGTGTTACTCACACCTTGCTCAGTTGGCCATGTTACTTGGGTACAATTAAAGAATTTATTGATTTATAATATAGATTAAGAAATGGATTGTAATTTGATCATTCAGCTAGATATCATAGATTATATAAGATATTGGGATGATGTGAGGCTCAATGTTATAGTGGAGCCCCTTTTACACTTATTTTGTTCTTTAAATTATTCAATATATGTGGATATTTTTATAGGTATCTATAATGATTGTATAACTATTTTCATTCATAATTCCATTCACCATATCATAGTCATTATTTATTTACTACGAATTTTCTAGTGTATGTTTATTATTGTGGATAATGTTTTTTTATTTTAAACTTTTATTGTGGACTCTGATATATGGGTATATTCTATTGGATTTTGTGTCCTATGAGAGTTGGTGTCCAAGGACAAAATGTTTGTACATTGATTACATGAACATTTAATTTATTTAAATATTAATCATCTTATTACATCTTGTTCATTGTTTTTCATGACTATAATGTTATTATATCTATGAGTATTTATCACAAAAATAAGTTTGTGGTAGTTCCCTGCTAGTATGAGAACCTTGAAGTGATATGTAAATATTCATAAATATAGTTATATAGTTGGATGACATACTATGACGGGACACATAGTATAGAGACAATCCATTTCAAGTAGTCATAATAAGATGAGACTACTTCTCATGATGTTCATAGTTTGTAATCTCCATGATGAGATATTATGATAATAGACCTACTATTGAGAATTTCGCATGTTTTGGTGTCATAGGATATTCTTATTTACGAGCATGTGTAATGGTCCTTAGACATTAAGATTATAATTAATACATTTCATGACTCTTACACTTTGATTTTCTAACAAAACTTGTCATGCCATATTTTGTAGGGAAGTAGAGTATGTTGGGTGCATCACAAATCACATGTTATTAATGGTCAAGTCCCAGAGGATTTATCCCCTCCAATTATGGATGTTTATATCTCTACCCATTGATGAAAATAGAACTGTCACCCTAAATTCCAAGGCCATGGTGTAATGATGAGCTTATTTCAGGTACTCAAGGAATGATATATCAAGAATATAGGATGATGACACTATCAAGAAACCTACTTGGTGAGATATTGTGACAATATGATTATATTAAATGGTGAGTGTTAGTATTTCGATGTCATCATTGTGGATTTAGGTTCTTTCTCTTGAAAAACTTGACACATTTAAAGATAGTAATCATGGAATTTAGGCAATCCTGACTAATACCAACGATAAGGATTCTTAGTGGGTGACACACTAATTGTTTTTTGTGGTCTCGATTAAATTATATTTAAACTAAATTAATTAAACAAATATTATTTTCAAGGTGGAGTAACAATTTTATTCGAGTTAAAATTATCTCATAAATTAGATAAATATGTATACAATGGATTGGGAATTAAATATATTTATTTATATTATTGAACATTTAATAAATATTTATTTACTAGTTTTTAAATAAAAATATTTATTTATGAGAAAAAAATATTTTATTCAGGTGTTCAATAAATGGTGGTGGAGTTTTTATGGACCAATACCGTGCCTCTTGATAAATTAATTATTTAAAAGTCTGATAATAATTTTAATCCTATTTTAATAGGAAATAATAATAATATTGTTATTATTTTGTGGCACCGGATTTCATTTATGGTTCCTTTTTTCAAAAGTTGTAGCACCAAAAAAAATTGTGATGTTGTTGTAATTATGTGTCATGATTTTACAATAATATTTATAACTTCATTTAACATATGTTACACAATTAAATATTATAACTAGAACCCCTTTTTAATTAATTAAAATTTATGTCTATTGTACCAATTTCCAAAGAATTGATAATTGTTGAGCCAAAACATTTCTCTCTAATCCTCTCATCTCTCCCTCTTAATAACAAGAGAATTTCTTCAAGACAGAAGAATGGTAGATCAAGGCTAGTCGACAGAATATATTTTCTTTATCGCACCAACACCTAGAGAATGAGTGATGTTTTTTCGAGTCCGTTAGAGTATGTTTGGATCACCGTTATAGGGATTATACCTTAGATCCTCATAAGCACAATGAAGATAATCTGGATGAGTCATTCTGGATGATCAACGATCAATATCTATGAAATTACCAATGAATAGGGTATTTAATTTCTTCAAAAATTAATTAATTAATTATAAGCATGATGTGAAGGATCCTCTTTCTTAGATCTAGTGTTGTTCTTCTATTGGTCTAATTATTTTATTCTAATACATGGATATTGGAATCATCCAATGGATCTCAGATTGGTCATTTATTATGGAAAAGTGAATTTGGGCCCCACCCAAATGCCACACTTCCACTATGTCTGGATCATACTAGTGGTATCAAAGGGGTCAAATCATCATTTTTAATTATTTAAATAATTCATTGATTATTTATGCTTTAATAATTTATTTCTTTAATTCATGTTTATTCATTCATTTAATGTGAGTTTCAAGATCTTTTCATACTCTATTAATTTCTGATAGATCTAAGATAAATGAATAATTTTTTAATTAAAATTAAATAAAGGGTCTCATAAGGAGGAACTGATGATTATGTCTAGGTAACATGATAGTAAACACCATGTTTTCATATTTACATGACGTGTAGTCATCCATAAAATCTTTGTAATCTGGAGTAAACACCGTGAGGTTGTGCTCAATACATTAGGAGTAATTCGACTATTAATCAAGCTGGGTGCATTAATAACAAGTGGTGTATAGAATTATTACACCACATGTTTACCATGATAGACTAGAACTTGATTAGTCTGATTACACATCGTGCATCCCACTTAACATGGATTGTAGTCCCTTTGGGTCAAGGGCCAAACTGTGTATCCCATACATTGCTAAGACAATCGGTAACTGTTTAACCTAGAGAAAACATGGCATATGTCCCACTAGAGATGTCCTTTACTCCATGATTTCCTTTTTACGTCATACATGCCAAGTCCCTAGGTGGGTACTTCAGATACGACGTTGAAGGTAGTACATGCCACGTAGTCAGAACTGCATGTCGTGTAATTTTCCAAATTACACAAAATTAAAATATTACAGATTTTTTAATGTTCATAATTATATATCATTTAGATTCCAATAGGAGTTCGATATGTCACCTCCATGGTTATAGATGATAATCTCAGGGAAATTCAAAAAGGATTAAGATAGAAGGATTGATTAATTAAAGTTAATAATTAATTGATTTATGCATGATTTATCTTAACAAGAATGGTTAAAGAATATAATTCTAGTTTTATTAAATGCATTATTCATTTCATGCATGTGGATGATCATGAGATAGACAAGACCTTTGTTTGATATTGGCTTTAAATTAATTTATATTAAATTAAAAAAAATTGCATGCCATCTCTTTTAATTAATATGTAAGGATTTCATGCCCATGGTTTCCATTTTGTAACCCCCGCCCCCCTTTACCCCTCAACTTCATGTGAGTTAAAAAGTATATATAATGGATAGCTCTCCCATTCTTGTGGAAGTTGTTCAAGTAAGGAGTCGAGTTGAAACCAATCTAAGGAGATACAAAGGTGGACAGGTGGAAATCTATAGACCTCAACCATAAATGGTCCAAGGTGTTTATCCCCTAGGTCTACAGTTAGTTTATCAACCTATAGATAAAATAACCATTATAAGAGCTCATGAGAATTCCCTTCCCTTTATTTTATTTCGGTCAGTTTCATGGATTTTTATTATTGATGTATTTTTTTGACTACATAATTAATGAATTAACAACCGTGAATGATGGAATTAAAATGAATTTGATTATGGAGAAATATTATTAGGACATGGTTAATCACATAATTATGTTCCACTTAATATTAACAAAAATTTTATAATTATAGTAAGGCAATTTATGCATAAGAGTTAAAAATCCCTATATAAAATATTAAGTCAGACTAAGCCTTTTGTTACTTGATTAATGGAAAGACTCAATATAATTATATGTTTGACCAACCCGTGTTGGGAAAATTACTTTTATATAGAAAGATCTTATGAAAATTTGGGGTTTACATAACCATTTTACATCAATGGGAGTATCCCTTTCATGACTGGATCTAAATTTGGTGGAAAGTGTTGAAGAAATCAATGTTAGGATTTTAGGATGGGGGATTCCACTCAATGGATCATGGTGTAGCAAGCAAATAGCTATAAAAGACCTAATACCTATATACCTTCAAATAGCATGACCAACCCTTGTTAGGTTTATCTGAATGGGAATACAGATCCTTGACACTAGAATTTCCTAGAAACTAGGCATTCGAAGTTAAATAGTGAGGGCCATCGGTACATGATAAAATAGTGGGAGACATAATAAAATTAAATTATTATTTCTCATAAAATTTAATCAAAAAATTAAAAATTATATTCTATTTTAATTTTAGAAGATAAATGACAATATTTTCAACCACACTATCCCTATGATAAATATTGGATAAAGAAATCATTTTCACTGGTAGTAACTTCCAGGAATAGTTTAGACGCATTCGGGTCATTCTATGACATGAATGGAAATCTTTCGTATTGGAGTACTCATTACCTGATCCTACACCCCATGTGGAAAGTGATGAATATTTCTATGTCTGTGATAAACATATTAATGATTCAGTTTACATTCAAAGTTTGATGTTATCATCAATGTCTAATGAGCTCCTAATGTTTCATGAAAACATGGATTCCTATAGAATCCTTGAGAAACACTATGGTATTTACTTAGAGAGAGTAGTATAGGAATGTTTTGAGATCTCTAAGGAACTCTTTTATAATACTCTTAGAGAGGGTTCCCCAACATAGCCTCACGTAGTTAAGATCATTGGATATATTGAGTTCCTAAAGGTTATAGGTTTTAAACTCCACGAATAACTGGGTACAGATCTCATTCTCACGTCACTTCCTCAAATATTTTCCATATTTGTGTTGAAATTTAATATGAACATCAATGAAAATTCTCCACCATATCTTCTTATCTTATTTCTCCATGTGGAAAAAGACATTAAGTTGAAAATCCTTCAATACGTATGGTGAATTAGAGGATACGAAGGCAAAGTCATTTAACCCCAAAGCTTCCTCGCTTCCTTCCATGAAAAGGAAGATCAAACAGGGTGGAAGGGAACATGAAGCTATTTGATTTTCATGTTTCATTAAGGGGCATTGGGAGAAACATTTCACCCAACTAAAGAATCAAGGGGAATATTTAGGTGAATTTGTTAATGAGATCAATTTATATGTTTCTTCAAATTAGTTATTAGATACAGCCTGTGGTTCTCAGATATATATCCAGATACAAGAACCATGTAGATTCATGAAAATTGACTAAGGGGGGTAGATCAAATAGTATCAAACAAAACTATACTTGTTGTTATAGCTATCAGGGACTACTACCTCACGTTGCTGATAGGGATGATCTTTTTATTAAAAGGTGGTGATTATGTTCTTTCTATAACCTAAAACATTATTCATATATATAGACTAGATATAGATGGATTTATTTTCATATTTTGAAATTAATTTTTCTTATTTTATAAAGATAGAATTTTTTTGGAGAGGCACATTTATATAATGTACATTACATGTTGGATTTCACAAAATAGGTAATGGAAATAAATAACAAATTTACTTCACATGACTCATAACACACCCAACATTGGAACCACCAGCAAGGTCATGTAAATGAGAAACTCTAGACAGTGTTGCATCATGATGGATATTTATATTCTTTCAAAATAAATCCACTTGGTGAATGTCATTCATGTTTACAAAGTAAAATGATCAAATCCACATTTAGTTGGAATGGCGAAAGGGTCAAAGAGCTTCTTGAATTATTTCATATCGATGTGTCTGGACCATTTCTAGTTAAAGAGAGGGGTGGGTATAGATACTTCATAACATTTACTAATGATTTTAGTAGATATGGATATATCTACTTAATGAGGTATAAGTTTGGTTCTTTTTATAAGTTCTAGGAATACAAGGATGATGTTGTGAACCAGTTTTCTAAGAAGATTTATAAACTCTTCTTAGACCGTAGTAGAGAATATCTTAATAAAGAATTAATTTATTACATAAGGGATTTTGGGATCCTATATCAACTCACTCTTCCTTACATGACCTAGTGTAATGGTGTATAATAAAGGAGTAACTACATATTGTAGTACATGTTGAGATCAGTGATGAGTAATTCAAGTCTTCTATTATCCTTTTGGGGATATGTGATACAAACTACATCACACATACAAATTCAAGGACCAGCTGAATCAATAAATGGTATTACATATGATCTTTGGAGTGGAAGAAAATCGATGTTATCAAATTTACATGTATGGGGAAGTGAAGAATTTGTTAATCCATCTTCAGGTAACAAACTCGCACCTTGAGGCACAAATTCTACCTTTATAGGATAATCCAAGGAAACATGGGTATATTACCAATAAAACCCCTTTGAAAAAAAATATTATTGTGTCATGACATGCCATATTCCATTAGATGGATCACATATCTAGAGTTGATAGTGTGGGAATTATAGAATTCGATAAATTCAAGGCTCATGGTACACAAGATTTGGTAAAGGAGATGATTACAAAAATCCCCATGGAAGAAATATTTTTTCTGGAGACACAATTGCAATGTAGTAGTACAAGAGAGTTTACAGAACTGGAATGGTATGGTTTTTTAGTTAAAGTGGATGGTGACTCGTTATATGTTGATAATAATAGTACTCTAACCTAGAAGGAAGAATTATATGGCACAGATATTTCCAAGTGTAAAGAATCCTTGAATTCTAAAATGGATTCCACTAACCAAAACAAATTGTGGATTTTGTTAGATCCTCTAGTAGATGTAAAGCCTATTGATTGAAAATGGGTATTCAAGAAGAAACATGATTTGGAAGGAAAAGTTAGTACCTATAAGGAATAACTTGTTGCAAATGTGTGTAAACAGCATCAAGGCGTTGAATATGATAAAACATTTTCACCAGTTTCAATCACTAGTTGAAATAGGACCTATACCAAAAGTTTTCGTCAAACCACTGGTATAGGACAATAATTATTACCTATACAAATGGTTTGTCCAACACCATTGGTATTAGTCACTTATAATGACCTATACCAATATTGTTTCCAAAAACATTGGTATTGGTCACTTATAAGGACCAATACCAATGGTTTGTCTAAAACCATTGGTATAGGACACTAATTTGACCTATACCAGTGGTTTGGACACAACCGTTGGTATAGGTACATTATAGTGACCTATACCAATGGTTTTGTCCAAACCATTGGTATAGGTCCACCCTATTCAAATGGTTTCCCCAAAACCATTATAATGGATCAAAAAAATCAAATAACTGGTACCAGTGGTTCTAAAAACCATTGGTATAGGACTATATCGACCATTTTGAGAACTTTTGGTATAGGAACACATATATTTTATGTAATATTTTGTAAAATAACACTAAATAAATCCATGGAAAAAATACTTATGAACATAAAAATATATATGTATATAATTATGTTCACAAATGTCATTCTAGGTTTGTGGTTAGGTCGTTGGATTATAAATTGAATGTGGTGGGATCAAAACAAAATTGGGTTTTTTTGGAATTATCTATACCAATGATTTGAAGAAACTGTTGGTATACGTTATTCATATGACCTATACAAATGGTTTGTCAAAATAGTTGTTATAGGGGTATACCAATGGTATTCTCGGAACCATTGTTATAGACCTCTCCCAATGCAAAATCTTCCAATGTTCCTCCAAAACGTTTGTATTGGCTATACCAATAGTTTGGAGAACTATACCAATGGTTCCAAATAGTTGGTATAAGGTATTTTTCTATTAGTGAATACTAAAATCCATCAACATTCTACTTTCCATTTCTTCTTACCATGAATATGAAATTTGAAAAATTGATGTCAAAACAGCCTTCCTGAATGGAAACTTTTAGGAATATCGCTACATGGTACAACCTGAAGAGTTTGTGACTCCAATGGATACAAATAAGATATTAATGTTTTAGAAATCCATTTGTGGATTATAGTAGGAATTCAGGTCAAAGAATATTCATTTTGATGAATCCATAATGGAATTTAGTTTTATAAAGAATGAATGTGATCCTTGTGTCTACAAACAGTTTAGTGGCAGTGTTGTCATTTTCTTAAAAGTGTATGTTGATGAAATATTACATATTGAAAATGAAATAAAACTGTTATAGTATATTATGGAATGGTTGAATAAATTCATATCCATGAAGGACATGGGTGAGGAAGCATATATTTTTTGGATTAGGATCCATCGTGATAGATCTAAGAGTTTACTAGGCCTATGTCAAAGTACACATATTGAAAAGATACTGAAGAGATTCAGTATGGAACAATCCAAGAGTGTATTTTGGCTAGTGTCCCATGGTATTCATCTTTACCTGGAAATATGTCCTCAAACAAATGAGGAATGAAAGAGAATGGAAAGTATTCCATAAACATCAGTGATTGGGTTAGTCATGTATGTTATGTGATGTATTATGATAGATGTTTCCTATGCATTGGGAGAGGTAGGAAGATATCAAGCTAATCCAGGTGACCACCATGGGATGTAAGTCAAAAATATCCCTAATTTTATAAGGCATACTAAGGATATATTCCGGGTTTATAGAGGAGATTAAGAATGAGTCATCAGAGGATATGCATTTGCTAGTTTCCATACTAATCAAGTTGACATGAAGTTGAAAAGGGGATAAAAATTCACATTGAATGAATGTGTTGTGAGCTAGATGAGCCCAAAGTAAGGTGTTGACGCAGATTCTATAATATATTTTGAGTATATCACTACATCAAAGGGAGGTAAATAAGCAGTTTAGATGCAAAGCTTCATCCCAGAGCAGGACGTGGTACCTAGCAATAAAGATCTCATCAAACTCTATAGTGATAATTCTACAGCATTTTCTCACACAAATGTTCCAATGTCAAATCTGGTGATGAATCCCATCCAATGGAAGTATCATCTACTAAGGTATTTTTCTAAGAGATTTTATGTTTTAGTGATTAATAATTCCATGGAAGAAAATATGGTAAACCCCTTGACTGATGCCTTGATTCAAAAGAAACATGATTATCATGTGAGGTCTAGTGGACTGAATGTCATAGGCAGTTAGCTCTAGTACAATTGGGATTTTGTTGGAGTTGGTGTCCTTGAACCAACTATTGTACTTCAATTACCTGAATATTTATTATATTTAAATATTAAACATCTTATTACATATTATTCATTGTTCCACATGAATATAGTGTAATAATTTTCAAGAGTATTTTCCGCATTAATAATGTCATAGAAGCTCCCCAATATCATGAGAACCTTGAATTTATCTGAAAATATTCTAAAATATAGTTATGTACTTGGATGACATTATATTATGGGACAAATAGTATACAGACCTTTAGGTACGAGTACTCATAGAAATATGTGACTTATTCTCCTGAATTTTGTACTTAGTAGTCTCCAAGATGGGAGATTATGAGAACAGACCCACTAGAGGAAATTCCACATGTTTTGGTGTTATCAGATATTCCTATTTTGAGTTTCAGTAATGTTATTTAGACTTTAAGATTATCATTAATATGTGTGATAACTAATGTAATTATATTTGATGATGTAAACTATCACACCATATATGGGTGGGATGTAGGGTACATTGGGTGCGTTACGAATGACAAATTATTATTATATATTCTAGGAATGATTTTCCCTTACATTTATGGAATTTTATATCTTGGACCCTTGAATGAAATATAACTATCTCCCAAAATTCAATGTCCATGGTGTAATGATAAGTTTATTTCAGGAAGAAAATGAATTATGTATCAAGCATATAGGTTGATGACACTCTCATGAAACCCGCTTAATGAGATATTATGATAAAGGTATTATATTACACAGTGATTGTTCATATGTGGATTTCATCATTGAGACTTTGTGTTTGTTCTCATGGGAGCCTTGAATCGTTTCTATAATGTTATATTGGACTTTTGGAAATACCTCCTAATTCCAATTAGAAATAATCCTAGAGGGTCACACACTATGTCTTTCTTGTGCTTTGGATTAAATTTTATTTTCTTTTAATTAATGGAATAAATATTTTTCTCAAGACTAAGAAATAATATTATTCATGATAAAATGATCACATAAATTAAATAAATTTTTATTCAATAGATTTTGAATAAAATATATTTGTTTATATTATTGAACATTTAATAAATATTTATTCACTAGTTTTAAATAAAAAATTATTTAATATAATAAATAATTTTATTCGGGTGATCAACAAATGTAAGAGGACATTAAATGGACCATGACTGTGTACATTGAAAATATAATTGTTATAATTTAGTGAATAATTATTATCTAGATGGCCCTAGAAAAAATAATAACAATATTGTTTTCATTATGTGGAATGTAATTTCTTTTATGCTTCTGTTATTTACATGTTGGCAGACAGAAAATAATGGTGTCGTTATAATTATTTTATGGCATAGGTTTTCTAAAATAGTCATAATTTCATTCAATTTTTGTTTCTAAATTAAATATTGTAACTAAAACCCCGTGTGGATTAATAGACAAGTACGTTTATTTTTCCAAAACCCTGTGAATTGAGAATTGTTGAGCCAAATATTTTCTCTCTTCACTCTTCTCATTTCACCCTATCAATAATGAGGGATGTTCTTCAATACTGAAGAATGAGCAATCAATAACAATCGATGCAAGGCATTTGATTCACCACGGTAGCACCTAGAGAATGAGTGGCATTATTTAGAGACCATCAAATCATGTGTAGATCACCGTTAGAGGGATTATACCTTGGATATTCATCAGTGTAATTAAGAAAATCCGGAAGGGTCATTATGAATGATCAAGGATCGTCAATGAAGAAAGTACCAACGAATAAGGTATTTATTTTTTTTAGTAATTAATAAATTAATAATAATCATGATATGAAAGATCCTTTTTCTTATATCTGGATTTATTCTTAAATTTGACTAATTATTTTATTATAATCCAAGGATACTAGTGTTCATCTTCATATTGATCCGGGATTGGTCATCGTTTATAAAAAAAGAAACGTTGGGCCCCGCCCAACCACCATGATTCCGCTGGATTCGAATCCTACAGTACCAACATTTTGTACCTTGATTACATATATATTTGTTTTATTGAATGTTAATAATACTTATTATTACATATTTTTCATTCTTCTACATTAATCTAGTATAATGATTTCATTTAGTGTATGTCGAATTGATAAGGTCATAGCAGTTCCCCTCTATGATGAGAACCTTGAAGTGATATGAATATAATATTAAATATAGTTTTGTAGTTATATAATTTACTATGATGGGACATATAGTATAAATACTTTCATATGTTAGTACTGATAAGCATAAGAGGCTTCTTCTCATAATGTCCATACAAGTCGATGAAGGATTTTTACCATCCATCATTATAAAACTTTATATCTTTTCCCCTTTTTTGGAAAAAACTATTGTATTTAATTCTATGGACATGGTGAAGTGATGCATTTATTTCAGATATTCAATGAAATTTGTATTGATAAAATAGTATGATGATACATATGTGGAACCATCATGATGATATATTGTGAAAAACATTATTATATTACATAGTGATCAATCATATATGGATTTCATCACTCTGGAATTATGTTCCTTCTACTCAGTGACATGACTCTTTTTTAAATAATCATCATGGACATTATGAAATCCTGCTTAATACCAATGTGAAATAATACTAAATGTTAACACAGTAGGTGTTTCTGATGATATAGATTGAATTCTATTTGATTTTAATTAATTAATTAATTAATTATACTCAAGACCAAGAGATAATTTTACTCATGTTTTATTGATCTAAAATTTTAATTAATGAATGAAATATTTAAATTAAATACTTATTTAGCTATTCCAATATTTATTTAAGAGTTTTAATGGACCTAAACCATGTATGGTGACAAGCATTAATTAAAAAGATGGTTAAATAATATTTGTTATTACACAAGTTGGATGGAAAAAATATATTATTATTATTATTATTCTTATTAGGAATGAGTTTTATTAAGGATTTTTATATTATTTAATGGTTGGTATGAAATTAAATATTTGTTTTAACCTAAACCCTATATCTTTAAATATACCATTATCGTAATTGTGTATTGAATCCAAAATTGAAACATGAGAATCATTGTGCACAAAGAAACTCTCTCCAGACTCCTCCTTTCTGTATTACTCTCAAGAGTGAAAAGAATTGGATATACCCCTTTATGATCAAAGGATGTGGGATCAATATGAATAATGAAAGACAATAAACTCGAAATGCTAGCACCAGAATATCGATTTGCATTTCATTGATATTAAAGGAGATCATGTGGGTCACCTATTTAGGGATCCTAAACATGGATCCTCACAATGAAACAAAATAAAATTTAAAAGATCCTTTTTGGATGATTTAAATCTGCATAAAAGAATGAATTATCAGATTACGTATACATTTCATCCAATTTAAAATAAATAAATTATAAATATGATGTGAAAGATCTTGGGTTGGGGTATTGGGAAACTAAATATTAAAATAGATTCTTATAAATCATCCTCCATCATGGACTTCATATATGCATGGAACCAACAAGTGTTATCGAAGGGGTCACTTATGAATTTATAATTTTTTTTGTTGATCCATATGCCATCATGGTTGAAATTTCATCTCATATTACTCAATCTTTAAACCATTTTGATTTAAAAAGTTATCAAAATATTAATCCTGATCCTTCAGTGTTTCATTTTATTGAATGTCTAAGAATGGATCAAAAATGACTAGAGACATCATTAGGATCTACCTAATTTTTTGCTGGTACGATAAGGTTGAACAACATTTAGATAGAGTACAAATTGTGTACCCTAGTATACTACACCTAGCCATACTGTAGGATACATGAAATTCCTCTTAGATATTATACAAGGTGAACATAGTGTGTTGACCGGAAAACCAGAAACCCAGTATGTTATATTACATGACATGTATATGGTGTAAACACCATGTAGTTTCCATGGGTTAGCGGCATAAATTGTACAAACTATGTAGTCTTTCTACATGGTTGAACTGTGTGAGATTAAAAACTTGAATCATTTATGATATTCAAGATGTTTATGTGGTGTACACAATCTACAGTTAATCATTTATTTTTTTCAGATACATGATGAGTCCTCAGTCTTGTTATCTAGAAACATGTCATTATCGATGTATGGCATGTATCTCATGGATCACGTTGTGTAGTCTCTCACCTAGGTACATGCTGATTGTTTCGGTGGGCTACATGGGAACATGTAATTTGGACCACATGATATGTAGTTGGCGTGTACATGCATTATAATCTAACTAGATACATGACAAAGACCCATGAATGTATCTCAGGCACATAGAAAGTAGAACACATTATATGCATCTCATTAGTATATTCCGTGTAGTCTGTCTACAATACATAATGAAGACCCTGAAAGGAACAGTTGATGCACGATAACCACTTTACCAGATGTGTCACCGGATAGTGCACATTGTGCAGTCTCACAATAATTTAATATTATTTAATTAAATTATAATTGAAAATTGTATAACTAAAATCTTATTTTATTGATTCATAACAGTTGTGTTTGGAAATATAATAATGGTTTTAAAGAATTTTCAATTATCAATTAATTTATCGTACTAAATTTTTATTTATTAGTTATAATATTTATTATCCATGAATTCCATAAATTATGGGTCTCTCCAAATAGAATTTGGATGGTCATTAAGGTGAAATTGAATAATCTAATTAATTAATGAAAGAATTAATACAAGTGTGTTTATCTTACTCAAAATGAAAAAATATAAATCAATGTTAACTAATTTACATTTTCATGAAAAATTATTCTATGAACTTTCATGATCATGATGAAGACCATGGTATGTGTTGGAATTTATTTAATTTAATTCATTTCAAGGGTTTGAAATTATTTTTTATTAAATTAAATTTTAGAACTTGTGATTCATCCCTCCCTCTATTATTATGTTGGTCATATGGGTCTAATAATATTTAATTAATCCCTCTTTAATCATTCCTTTGGTTCTTCTAACCAACGTGTGAGATAAAATTACATTTAATTTGTATTATTACCCAATGTGCATGGAGGTGGATCAAGATGAAACCATAATTATACCAACCCAGGTGCTATACAACTGGACAAGTGGGATGATATAACCAATGACAAGACTATAAATAGTATTCATTTCCCCAAGTTCATAGGTTGATTTAGTATCAAATCATAAAATCAACCATTACATAAAGATCATGAATGGGTCATTTAATTAATTATTTATTTCTTTATATTAATTATTTAATTTTAAGGATACAATACTGTGATCATATAAATGAATTAATTAATGTGGAAATATGGAATTTAAATAAATAGTTTGGGTTTAAATGTTTTATACCTTGTATTTATTTAATTAAGTAACATCCACATAATATTAACAATACATGTAATTGATAAAAAAAGATAAAATTTATTCATAATAAATTAAAATCCCTCTAATATATATTAAGTCATACAAGGCCATACAACACTTTATTAGGAATAAAATCCTTATATCTAAGTGTTTTACCAACCCTCATTGGGAATCAAACTTTTATGTAGAGTTTTTATGATGGTTGTGTGTAGAATTAACCATCATACATCAGGACAAGTATCCCACATTATACATGATGTATCATGGAGGAAAGTGTTAAGGAAATAAAATTTATGATTTCAGGATAGGGGGTCTTCTCAATTGTTCAAGGAGCTACAAGCCTATAATTAGGAAAGGCCTTACTACCTAAATACCTTCTGGTAGCTTAAAAAGCCATCATTGGGGTTATATGAAGCGATATATGGATCATTTCAACTATAATTTCAAAAATAATATACATTCTCTGTTTAATGTTCAGGTTTATTGGGACTTAATAAAATGGTAATATATTTAATATAATAAATTAATTTTTTATTTACCACATATTTTTCAATCAAGAAATGTACTAATTATCTTAACTTTTAATTGTAGAATAAAATGGAATTATTTTAATCCATACTATCCCTTAGATATATATTAGTGAAATCTAATCTCCTCACTGGTAGAAACATCTAGGAGTGTTTTTGATTCCTTCAGGTTGTTTTCTTCCATGAATAGAATTCATATATTCAAGAAACCTCTCTTCCTGATAAGCATGTACAAGTGGTGGGTATTGAATAGTTATCATATATTAAAAAAATTTGAGTGATGTGGTTGACATTCAATGTTAAATGATTAAAACATATTCTAGTAAACACATCAGGTGTCACAAAAACATGGTTTTGTATAGAATGCTTGGGAACCATTGGGGTATTTACTATGAGGGGGATAGATAGCAACTGTTTGATATTTCAAAGGTAGTATTTTAGATCATTCTTGGAGAGGGTGTCTGATATGGGCCTCAGGTAATCAAGATCATTGGCGACATTGAGTTCCTAGTGGATTTAGGGATTAAAATAGAAAAATAATTTAGACCCAGTCTAATTCATGAATCAACCCCTTGGAAATTATTTATTATTTTTATGAATTTTAAAATAAACAATATTAATAATTCTTGGAAAGATATTCTCACTCTTATTCTCCAAGTAAATAATGAGACAAAACATGGAAATAATTTTTTTCTTTATAGTGAAATGAAAAGTGTAAGAAAGTAGCTGCAATCCTATAGCATCTTCATGCCCTTATAAGAAGTGGAAGATAAAATGTGAATGATAAGGGATAATATGTCATTTGTTTCAAACATGGTGATTAGTTACTCTAGAAGATAAACTACATTTTGAAAAATAAAAAATTGGATTCTTCATATGTATTTGTTATCAAGTGAAATTTATCTTTTTCTGTAAATTTGGTATTATATATATAGCTTTTGGTTATCACATATGTATTCAAAAACAAGAAACAATTATATTTAGAAATATTGGATTAGAAAAATAATATCTATGAGCATCCAATAGATCTGAACGTATTATTGTAGCTATTGAGTACTACAACCTCACATTGCTGACTGGAATGATCTTAGTTTTAAAGGGTTTTTATTATATTCTTTGAGTTTCCAAAAACATTATTTCTGTGTCCAAGATTGATACAAATGGTTTTATATTTCAGTATCTAAATAAATTGTGATTCCATTATAAAAATATCATTTTTTATGGTAACTCACATTTAAATAAGGGCCTTTTGTGTTATATTATATGAACCACATAACAATAATAGATAAAAACAACATCACAAGACTCATACCCCAGCAAACATTGGAATCACAATATAGTCTATGTGAAAAAACACTAGACTAAATTATACAAAGAGAGATATTTAGATTCTTTTAATCTAAAACTAATTAGTATATGTCGCACATGTATACAAGGTAAAATGATCAATTTCTCATTTAGTGGAAAAGGTGAAAGGTCCAAATATATTCATGAATTTATTCATACAAAGAATGTCTTCACTATTTCATATTGAGGAAAGTGATGTGTACTCACACTAAATAACTTTTACTAATGATTTTATTAGTTAGGGACATTTCTAACTAATGAGGTATATTTCTGATTATTTTGATAAATTCAAGGAATTCAACAATAAATTTTAGAAAACTATTGGTAAGAATATTTTGAAACTCAGCTCAGACCATGTTGGAGAATACATAATCAATACTTCATAAATTACTTATGCAGTTTTGGGATCCTATCTCAAATACTTACTCCTTATACACCTCAATATAAGGGTGTAATTCAAAGGAGGAATCACACTTTTTTAGAAAAGTTTATATCTTTGATGACTCATGAAAGTCTTCAAATATATTTTTAGGGATATGCGTTACAAATAGAATAAAAAATACTAAACCATGTGCCAACTAAAGGGGAAGAATTTATACCAAAGAATTTATGGAATAAAAATAAACATGTGTTGTCATACATACATGTGTGGGATTGAGAAACATTTTTAAAGGCCTCTTTAGTTAACAAACTTTCACCTTGTGGGAGAAAATGTACCTTTATAGGATGCCCCAATGAAACAATAGGACATTATGTATATGAACCCTCAATAAAAAAGCTAATAGTGTCAACAGATGCTATACTACATGAGGAAATATCATCTTTTAAAGTAATATTGGGAGTGATATATTCTTTAATGATGATGAAGCTCAAGGTACCATGATTTTTAGTAGGAACAGATTCCACAAAACCCTGTGGATGATGAATCTATTCCCGAGACACAAGTACAAAATATGACTATAAGAGAGGTTAGATAACCATAATGGTATGGATTTATAGTAACTAAGGATGGGGAATCATTATTAGTAGATAATATTGATCCTCTAAACTATAAAAATTTAATAAGTTGCACAGATGATTCCATGTGTAAAGAACCCATTAATATGGAAATTGATTCCATATTCCAAAACTAGGTAAATATTTTGGTATATCCATCAATGGATGTAAATAAAATTGGTTGAAATTTGGTATTCAAGTATAAATAATTCATAAAAGGAAAATTTAGTACCTATAATGTTCCATTTATTGCAAAAGTGTTTAAACAGTATCATGGCATTGACTATAATGAAACATTTTCCCCATTTGAAACACTAAAATCATCTAGAATACTACATGTCATTTTTGATTACCATGACTAGGTGACTTGGAAAATAGATTTCAAAATAGCTTTCATTAATGGAAACCCTCATGAATATGTCTCTATAGAATAACCCAAAGGGTTAATGACTCCAAAGGATTCCAACAAGATATGAAAATTGAAAAATTATATTTATTGATTATATAAATAATATAGGTAAAATAGTATTCATTTTTATTGAGCCATAAAAAATTCTGGGTTTCATAAAGAATAAATGTGATCCTTATGTATAAAAATGGTTTGGTGGGAATGTGGTGATTTTCCTAATATTATATGTCGGTGAAATATTTATTATTAGAAATTAAATATGAGTCTTACATTCATTGAAGGCATGGTTGAATAAATAATTCTCATCATAGAATTTGGAAAGGAATCATATATTATTTGGATGAATATCTGTCATTATAGATCCAAGATACTACTCATCCTATGTCAAATTACATGAATTTAAAATGTAAAGACCCATAATTTCCAAGGAAAATATTATTCCTTAAATATATTATAATTTTATGAGTCAACAGTTTCTGATAGTGTGCGATTCTGAGGCCTGGAGTGTCCGGAATGATCCATCGAAGTTTTGTTAAGCTTAAATTAACGTGTGTATGCAGTTTTCCTAAAAAAGTGGAATAACTCTTAAATGGTTACTCATATCAGAAATATGAGGCCACTGTTACACTCAGGATGGCAGGTTTACCATAGGCGTGACTTAAGATTAGTCAGCGCGGGCCTCCAGTGAGAAAGCCCAAAAATTGCATAACCATAAATAAAATAATTAAATAAAGTTATTTTATTTTCCAAATGCTTATAACTCACAAATGGTAACTCATATTAAAAATCCAATACCACCATTGAACTTGTGAGGGTAGGATTTATTTAAGAAGATACTAACATGGGTCTGTGAGGGCAACCAGAGAATGTTAGTTTTTGGCCGCAAATAAATTAATTAAGTGACAATTATTTTATTGTAAATTCATAACTTTTAAACGATAACATGGATTGGAAATACGAGGGTACATTTGGGTTCGTTGGGGCGTGTTTCACCTAGGAAGAGGCTAACCTTGACCGTAGTGGGTCGAGGGTGGCTGTTAATAATTTTCTGAACTTTTTTTCGGGTACTTTCAGTAAACCTACGTTTGGGATTTTATATCTTTTGAACCGGTGCTCAGAATTGAAATATGAGGACTCCAAAGAATTCATAGCACCAGTATTCTCTTAAGGATACCTTTACTACAGTTGTGTTTTGTCGAGAGAGGAAGTTAATTTTGGGGGTTTTCTAAATAAATTAAATAAAAATATGACTTAACATATTTTTTTATTTATGTCGTGGTTTAATCATCCAATGGGAAGTTAGAGGTGGTTTCCACACCCACATAACTTCCCATGGGAGGATATTTTCTGGTGGGGCCCACATGAGAGAAAACCCCTCATCTTTCCCATAAACCCCCCATTTACTCCCCTTTATTAATTTGACACCTCCCCTCTTTAATTGAAACCCTCCACCTCCTCTTAGATTTGAATTTGAACCATTCCTAAACATTAATTAAATGAGTCACATCATTTAATTAAACACAACCATGTGTTATTGTGCCAATGGATTAATAGAGATCACCTTTATTAATTTTTTGGTTGGTATAATCTTTTGGAAAAGCTTGAAGGAGGAGAGCTCCATCCTTCCAACGAAGAACCACCGAAGAACAACAAACTCCTCCATCAATCTTCGGCCAAGTCAAAAGAGAAGGAGCCACCCGCAAGGAATGCCAATGACGCTCCATTCTTGGCTCCTTCTTTTCCGCCATCAATGGAATGATGCATGCTTCCCACAACATCATCAATGACGAATGATAGAGGGAGGTAGGGGGATTTTTGAGTTAATTTGTGTATGATCTTAAACCTCTATTTTTAGTCATTTGTTGAGCACTTCGTTGCAAAATACTATCGTTGTAACAAGGATGGATTAGTCCAAATGAACTTTTCATGACCCTCTCCCCTTTTATTATTCTTGATTGATGACAACGGAGACAGTACATGCAGTGACGGCAAAGGAGACGGCAATCAAAAGTCGTGCTACCTGCGGTCTCCCCACACCACCACGCCCCACGGCCTCCGCGCCCTGCGGCGCCCTGGCGTGCTACCCAGATTCCCCACAAAGCTACCCGGGAGCCCCCGCACTGCTCCCCAGTGCCCCCATGCCCCTGCCCAGCACCCCCGTGCCACTACCGAGCGCCCCCACGTGATGCCCGACCCCCTACCCGACGTCCCAGAACCCTGCCTGGTGCACCCGTGGCCTACTCGATGTCCAGCCTACCTGCTTGCACCCCACACATCATTCCTACTCACCTCCCAGCCACTGGCCACCCGAGATGACCCGCGGCGTCCCCCAAGGTATCACAGGTCAAACAGGCCCCGTCTCCCAGGCTGAGTTACTGAGCCGTATACGTGGCGACTATTGGGCCGAACCACCCTAGTGGTCCGCTGGGCTGGGCCCAGTGGAAGGGGTCAAAACGTTGTGGGCTGACCCACCCAATGGGCTGGGTCATACCCAGTGAGTCTGATAAGGTTGACCCAGATCAGATCGTCCTTGACTATGTTGGGCCAAGTCGGTCTGACTGGGTCGGACTGGACTCGGGCCCATTACTGACTCATTGCCTTCTTGGGCCATATCTTTGGCAACAGAATTCCATTTGAAGAACACTCTACGGCCCTAGTTTTCTTGGAGCATAGTCATCCCATTGAGATTAACCCATGGGAGTTCGGGGTATAGTTGAGATTCAATGAGGTTGGTTCGTACACAAAACCATCTGGGCCCCTGGGACTAAAAGGCTGATAACTCACAGATCTGGCATCTGATTGATGCGTTTTCTTTTGCATTGAGACCCCAATGATGTGGCGGTCCTTTGATATACTTCCACGTGAGACTTTATGACACTTGGAATGTCGAACAGTAGCTCGTGGAGCGGATCCTCTTGGAGATGAGCATACGGAGTGCGGAGACCTAGTAACTATAGACCTGATGGCTGCTTGTCCGATTCGACTCGGAGTGATTCGACTATCCCAGTGGACGAAGCGCCCAGTTTGGCAGCATACCCATGGGGGATGGAGCACATGGTTTGAAAGTAGACCCGCAGTACTCAACAGGAGGATTTCCACTTATGGCTATTAGGGGGAGTTCCCAGTTTGGCAGTAGACCCACATCGGACAGAGTGCCCGGTTTGGCAGCAGACCCGCAGTACTCGACCGGAGGAGTACCTCAGCAGTTTAAGTTTTGTGATTAGCACCTCGGAGTTGAAATAGGGCCACTATAATTGATAGTGGAGGAGTTCTCCATCATCCATGGTTTCGATAATGAAAATCCTTGTTTAAGCTGATTCATTGTCTTTTTGTGTTTACCTCATGATTGAGATTGGTTACTTTATAACTTATGTATATGTATGGGCATATATCAATGTAATGGTTATCTGTTGATTTCATACATTGTGGTTTATCCTTATTGGATTTTGTAAGACCATAAGGGTCTTGAGGTCCCTACTGAGTATCGTTATACTCACCCCTGCACAGGCTAGGTCTACAGCTCATTGTGTTGGATGCAGACGATGGACAGCACTGACAAAGGCTGAGAGCACCAGGACTAGATGGTACCTGGAGGAGGACCTTACAACGTATCGGTACATGGTGGATTCAGAAGGGCGTGGAGTGTTGTGGAGGCCATCTGTACCTACCCTTCAGGTATGAACCTTGAAGGACGATCTAGGAGCTTCTTTCACCTTTCAGATGTTTGTCCCTTTTTAGTTGTACTAGTTTTCAATTGTATTTGTAATTAACAGTTGGGCTTGTATTCTGGCACCCTTTAATTTCAGTACACTTGTTATGAAGATTTTACTTTGTTTTTTCTTCCTCTTGTATTTTGGTTGTGTGAGTTTTTGTTTTATAAAGACAATGCCTTCAAAGTTTTAGAGAATTACACCTTTGGTTCTAGTCACCAGCCCCAGGCCTATGGAAGGTGGGCTTAGGGTAGTTACAACATGGGCCCCAGGGGATGGGTCGTGAAAAATTTGTATCAGAGGAGTCTGTTCTACCAAAGAACATTGGACTCTGATATTCCCTTTCTGTGAAGAAATAGTGTTAAGGGTACTGAGTGTGGTTTTTAGTTTTGGGAGTCCAGTGTTGGTGCGGCGGCTGATGTATCCATACACCAGGACTATGACTACTGATTTCTGACTCAGTGCACGAAAACACTAATTGCGTGCGTGTGTCCAAAATTTTTCTTTATGTCAGCTCAAAACTGGTTATCTCACCAGGTATAGTCTTTTGATCGTGTCGAATTTGTTCAGGATGCATCCAAACAGACATCCAGTTAGAGTCCCGAGAGAGTACACGATGACGGGCCACTGAGTGACGAGGCTTCAGTGCATGGCCCTCTTACTATGTTGGCACCTTTGGGTGGTGTACTAGTATCACCACCACCCATTGGGCAGAAAATTCCACCAACCACATTGGATGACATTGCATGCCGACTGAGCGCATTACACGAGTTCCAGTGGCAGAGGCCTTTGAGGTTTTGAGGCAAGACAGATTCCCAGGTAGTAAAGGACTGGATGGAGGCGATTACTGGAATTTTTCGCCTAGTTGAGACACTAGTAGAGCTGATGGGGATCTTCTCTACTAGAATTTTTCAATGAGTGACCATGAGGATGGTCCACATAGTGATGGTACTTCGGTATGTGGACAGTTTCCCGATATAGTATCTTTGGGTAGTGTGTCAGCTATACCACTGCCAGTTGGTCAGTAGTTACAACCAGCGGTACGAGTAGATGACACATGTAGGCTTAGTTCCTCAAACATAAATCAGCATCAGAGACCCCTTAGGTTCCGAGGCGATCCCAACTCACAGGCGGCGGAGGACTGGCTTGAGGAGGTGGCTGAGAGTTCTCTAGAGCTTCTATAGCTTCGGCATGATGACATGTCTTTAGATGAGTATTCATCGAGGCATTCCATCCATTCCTAGTACTCGATGAATACGACACGATCAGTGCTTCAGTGATCGGACCTCTGAGAAAGGTGTTTTTAATGATGTTTGATCCAACACTATTCCTCTTTGAATTCATACTTATATTAGGATGCTAGAGAGATCCTTTTTGGTTGAATGTTCTTTGACTGAGCGGATATAGCCAGTGAATTATAGCAGTGGGGAAGCAGGAAACTGGAATCAGTCTCAAAGACATGATCATGTAAAATGTTTCGGGAAGAGGATGTGACATGGACAGATAAATCTGCAGGTCAGCAGACGTGGAAGCAGAGGTAGGAGAGCGTCATAAGGTGGTGTACATTTTGACATGTTACAAGAACCCGCCTTTGTATTCCCATCCATGAACTAGGAGCTGGAGGGAAGGGGAATAGAGTAGCTACACGCGGTCAAAGAGTATGACCCAAGGGATCTATGAATGATTCGAGGTACGATCTGTGTATACCACTAGCTTCCATATCGATATACATAGTTACTAATCTTTCCTTCCATGAATCTTTTCCCAGATCTAGAGTTTCTATTTAAACCGTTGACTTGAAACTCACGTTTAGAGATACCTTTTGGATGAGACTCGATTATCACACTTACGCCGACAGTGTGATATAACCCTTGAGGTGATAGTTTCAGTTAGAACCTCTTAGTGGCAGCATCGAGGCCTTACAACATTAGTTTGGGTATGGACTGGGTAACCACAGTTCATACAAAGATTGAATGTATTAGGAAAAAATGTTGTGATTTATCTACAATGTTGGGATGAGGTTTTCCTTAGTCGGCGAAAATGGAAACCCAGGAAGCACATGTTAAAATCATGCATAGGTGTGTGCAGCCAATCACTCTTGAATAAGCCAGCCTTACCCTCATGGTAGTAGAAGTATTGAGTTTTCAGTTCCAAACAGGAGTGTCAGAACATGGGGACGTCTTTTTCAAAATATGTTTCTAGGATAACCCCCCCCCCCCAAGGGTGATGGACGTCTTCTTCAGCTGGATTTGTAGTAGATCCAGTGAAAGTTAAAGCGGTACTTGCTTGGGAGCCACCCAGGAGTGTGATGGAGGTACGTAGTTTCCTTGGTTTGAATGGATACTATCAGAGATTCACTCAGACTTCTCCAGAGATGGAGCATCCCATCTACAAACTCATACAGTCAGTCCTCCACATCTTCAGAAAGTTAGGGAGGCGTAGTGTGGGGATGCTGATTGTGAGACACAATGTGCTTGGATATCCACAGGGCAGGCACCTGATACATTTTTTGAAGGTGGGGAGCACGTCATTCTCTTTCGAGGACATACCATGGTACCTATTGCACTTCAGGAGGAAGTGTTGAGGGAGTTCCATACTTCATATTTAATGGTACATCCCAGATATGGAGACCTCTCGAGTTCAAGGATAGTGACCACATCTTTCTACAGGTCTCAAAATAATGAGGTCTACAAGGATTTGGCCAAGGTGGAAAGTTATCTCCGTGATTCATCAGACCTTTCCAGGTCCTCAGTAGGGTAGGTGAAGTGGTGTTCCGCTTTGCCCTTTCACCTCAGTTGCACCAGGTGCATGACGCCTTCCACGTATCTCAACTGAGGAGATACGTGCACGACCTGTCCCACATTATCGACCATGGGGAGCTGGATATCGATGATGGGGCGACTATCACAGAGGATCCAGTGGAGATTTAGGGTCGATAAGAGAAGGTCCTATGTGGATGGTAGATTCCTCTAGTGAATTTTTTCTAGCAGCACATGAACCTCCAGGAGAGAACATCGGAGCGGGAGGTTCAGATGCATGCTCAGTACCCCCATTTGTTCCCTTAGTTCTAGTTATAGCTTATGGAGACCTAAATCCCTAAAGTGGGGATAATGTAAAAGCACATAATTTCCAAGGAATTTTTTTCCCTTAAATACTTGGGAATTTTTCGAGTACGCAGTTTCTGACGGCATGCGATTCTGAGGTCCGGAGTGTCTGGAATGATCTGTCGAAGTTTTGTTAAGCTTAAATTAATGTGTGAATGCAGTTTTCCTGAAACGGTGGAATAACTCTTAAATGGTTACTTGGATCATAAATCTAAGGTCACTGTTGCACTCAGGATAGCGGGTTTACCCAAGGTGTGAGTTATGTTTAGTCAGCGCGGACCTCTTGTTCAAAAACCCAAAAATGGCATAACCATAAATAAAATAATTAAATAAAGTTATTTTATTTTTCAAATGCTTATAACTCACAAATGGTAACTGAGATTAAAAATCTGATACCACCACTGAACTCATGAGGGTATTCTTTCATTAAGCAGATACTAACTTGGTTCGGTGAGGGCCACCAGAGAAAGTGAGTTTTTGGCCGCAAATAAAATAATTTAGTGAAAAATATTTGTTTTTAAAATTTATATCTTTTAAACAGTAATTCGGATTGGAAATCTGAGGGTACCATTGGGTTTGTTGGGGCGTATTTCAACTAGGCATAGGCTAACCTCGACTGTAGTGGGTTAAGGGTGGCTATTAATAATTTTCTGAACTTTGTTTTGGGTACGTTCAGTAAATGTACGTTTGGGATTTTATATCATTTGAACCAGTGCTTGGAATTGAAATCTGAGGACACCAATGAATTCACAGCTCCGATATTCACTTAAGAAGACCTTTACTGCATTTTCATTTTGTCGAGAGTAGAGGTTTATTTTGGGGGTTTTCAAAATAAATTAAATAAAAATATGACATAACATATTTTTTATAATGGTGGTGGTTTAATCCTCCAAAGCGAAGTTGGAGGTGGGGTCCACCCCAACATAACCTCCCATGGGAGGATATTTTGTGGTGGGACCCACATGCGTTCAAACCCCTCAACATCCCCTTAAACACCCCATTAACACTCCTTTATTAATTTGACACCTCCCCTCATTAAATGAAACTCTCCACCTCCTCTTAGATTTGAATTTGAACTATTCCTAAGCATTAATTAAATGAGTCGCCTCATTTGATTAAACACAACCATGTGTTGTTGTGCCAAAGGATTAACAGTGATCACCTTTATTATTTTTGTGGTTTTCATAATCCTTTAGAAAATCTTGAAGGAGGAGAGATTCATCCTTCCAAAGAAGAACCACCAAAGAACGATGAACTCATCTATCGATCTTCGGCCAAGTTAGATGAGAAGGAGCCGCCCATGAGGAATTCCGATGACGCACCATCCTCAGCTCCTTTTTTCTGATGTCAATGGACAGGCACCTACTTCCCACAACTTTGTCAATGACAAATGAAAAAGTGAGGTAGGGGGATTTTTGAGTCAATTTATGTAAGATTTTAAACCTCCTGTCTTCAACATTTGTTGAGAAATTTGTTTCCAAATGCTATCATCATAACGAGGAGGGCTCGGTCTGTATGAACACGGCCTGACCCTCTCCCCTTTTCTTGTTCTTGATTGATGACAATGGAGACGGTTCATGTGGTGACGGTGACAAAGATGGAGATCAAAGGTCGTGCTACCTGCGGCCTACGCGCACCGCCATGCCTTGCGGCCTCCGCGCCCCGAGACGCCTTGGCATGTCGCACGGTGCCACCACGCAGCTGCCTGGCACCCCCACGCCACTGCACAGTGCCCTCACGCTGCTGCCCGGTGCCTAGGCACGTTGCCCAGTGCACCCACGCTGCTACCCGACGCACTGCTCGAGGTCCCCACTTGCTGTCCGACCCCCCTTATATTGCCTACCCAGCGCCTCGGCGCCCTTCCAAGTGCACCCGCGGCCTACTCGGTGTCCAACTGGTCTGACTGCACCCCACACGGCCTGGTCACTAGCCTCTCATCCACCGGTCACCTAAGCGGACCCACGGTGTCCCCTGCGGTGTCACAGATTTACCCGACCCGGTCTCCCGGGATGAGTTATCGCGCCGCATACTTGGCGACTATCGGGTCGAACCGCCTTCACGGTCTGTTGTGCTGGGCCAAGCGGATGGGGTCAAAACATTGCATGCTGACCCACCTAATGGGTCGAGTCAGACCCATTGAGTTTGATCGGGTTGAACCAGACCGGGTCATCCCAGACTGGGTTGGGCCTAGTCGGTCTAACCGGGTCGGACCGGACCCGAGCTCATTATAGACCCACTACCTTCTTGGGCCATATCTTTTGCACCGGATGTCCATTTGACAAACTATATGTGGTGCCAATTTTTTTGGAGCATAGTCGTCCCTTTGAAAATACGTCATGGGAGTTTGGGGAATAGTTGAGATACATTCATGTTGGTTCGTACACAATACCAACTCCCCCCGGGACTAAAAGGCTAATAACTCACAGACCGGGCATCTAATTGACGTGTTGTCTATTGCGTTGAGACCCTTATAAACTGGAAATGCTTTGAGATACTTCCATGTGAGACTTCTTGATACTTGGTGTATCGAACAGTAGCTTGTTGAGTGAATCATCCTGGAGACGAGCATACTGAGTGCGGAGACCTAGTAGCCGTAGACCTAATGACTGCTTAACCGATTCGACTCAGAGTGATTCGACTAGCCTAGTGGACGGAGAACCTAGTTTGGCGGAAGACCCACGGCAAACAGAGCACCTGGTTTGGAATCCTACCTGCGGTACTCGACAGGAGGAATACTTCTGACGACTATTAGGGGGAGCGCCCAATTTGGCGGCAGACCCACAGCGGACGGAGTGCCTGGATTGGTAGCAGACCCACGGTAATCAATAGTAGGAGTATCTCAATAGTCTATGTTTAGTGAGTAGCACCTCGGAGTTGCGATAGGGCCACTATACTCAACAAAGGATGAGTTCTCAAGTAGCCATGGTTTTGATAATGAAAATCCTGGTTCAGGCTGAGTCTTTGTATTTTTGTGTTTACCTCATGATTGAGATGGGTTACTTGATAACTTAGGTATATGTATGGGAATATACCTATGTAATGGTCATATGTTGATTTCATACTTTTTGGTTTATCCGTGTTGGATTTTGTGAGACCTTGATGGTCTCAGGGTCCCTACTAAGTATCGTTATACTCACCCCTACATGGACTCTGCCCGCACCTCGTTGTGTTGGATGCAGATGACAGACATCGCTGATGGAGGCCGAGGGCACCAGGACTGGACGGTACCTGGAGGAGGACCTTATGACGTATCGGTTCACAGTGGAGTATGAAGGGCATGGAGTTTTATGGAGGCCATCTATACCTACCCTTCAGGTAGGAACCCCGGAGGAAGATCTAGGAGCTACTTTCACCTTTCAGCTGTTTATCCCTTTTTAGTTATACTTGTTTTTAGTTGTATTTATACTTTACATTTGGGATTGTATTCTGGCCCCCTTTACATTCCATACACTTTTTATACAGCTTTTACTTAGTGTTTTCTTCCACTTGTACTCTGGTTGTGTGAGTTTACGTTTTATAAAGGCAATGCCTTCCCAATTTTTGGGAATTACGCCTTTGGTGCTAGTCACGATCCCCTGGCCTATGGAAGGCGGTCTTGGGGTAGTTACGACATGGGCCCCGGGGGATGGGTCGTGATATAAAATTTATTAATGGGCTTCAGTATGATATAATTGAAGAGGGGATTGTTTCCAACATCACATGCAATTCATTATTCTAGGAAGATGTTTCCTCAGACACATGAGGAAAGATATATAATGGAATGGTTTCTATATAAATTAGTGATTTGGTCAGTCATGTATGATATTCTATGTACTTGTATATGTTTCACCTATGCATTATGTTTGGTAGGAATATATCATGCTAACCTAGGTGACTACCATTGTATGGAATTCAAGACTGTCCTGGAGTATCAAAGGCGTACTAAGTGTATGTTCTAGTTTTATATAGGATATGATGAATTAGTCATCATAGGATATGTAGATTCTAGTTTACAAATACATCTAGATGACATGCTGTCAGAAATGTTATACATATCCTCTTTTATTGGAGGTGTTGTGATCTAAAAGAGCTCAAAGATGGATGCGTTCATAGATTTTACATTGGATTCTAAGTATATTTTGTATTCTAAGTTATCTAAATAAGTAGTATGGTTTCAAAACTTCATCCAATATCATGATTTAGTATTTAGTATTAAATATCCCATCATCTTCTATTGTGATAATAATTTAGCTGTGGATCTCATAAACGTTACTAGGTCACATCAGGGGATGATGCACAAACATTAAGAGTATCATCTCTAAAGAGATTTTTCATATAAAGGTTAGGATTAAGTGAGCATTATTTCCATGGAAGACAACTTGTTGGGCCCCCTGACTAAATTATTGTCTTAGTAAAAACATGATTATCATGTGAGTTCTATCAAAATAAAATTAGTGGGTAGTTGGTTGTAGTCCAAGAGGGAGTTTATTGGAGTTGGTTTCCTATGACCAATTGTTTGTACATTCATTACATGTATATTCAATGTATAAAATATCAATAAAACTTCTTATTACATATTATCAATTGTTATGCATGGATATAACATAATAATTTTCTAGGCTATAAATCACATTGATTTGACCATAGTAATTCCCCTCTATAAAGAGAACTTTGTAGTATTATGACTATATTGTTAAATATTGTTCTGCAGTCAGATAACATACTATTATAGGACACAAAGTACATAGAATGTTATGTTTGAGTACACATAATTGTATTAGACTTCTTCTCATGAATTTTTCTCTTTCTAATCTCTAAGATTTTATATTATGAGGATAGTCCCACAAGTACAAATTCCAACTATTTTGGTGCCATTTGATATTTCTATCTGTGAGTATGTATAATGGTCTGCATATTTTATGATTATCATTAATGCATTTCATGACATGTTCACTCAAATTTTTTTATGAAAAACAAAATTACATATATATTTTTGTGAGGTTGGACATGTTGGGAATGTCATGACTTACATTTCATTAATGGATATGTCAAGGAGAGATTTATCCCTTCCATCTTTAAGGAATTTGATCACTCAGTCATTTGATTCGAATAGAACCATCCAATCAAATTAAATTTCCATGTTGAAATGACATATTTATTTTACATGGTAAAATAAATACTAATCGAGTTAATATGTTAGTGGAAAAGTTGTGCAACCACCTTGATGAGATATTGCGGAAAAGGTATTATATTACACAGTGAGTGCTCACTTGTGTTTTTTTGTCATTATGATATTACATTCTCTATCATGGGTGCCTTGAAAACTTTCTAGATATTAAACTTGGACAATTGTCAAGTCAATATAATTTTTGTGAAAAAGAATCATAGTGGGTTATAAAATAAGTGTTTCAGATGATCTCGGTTAAATTCTATTTGAATTTAATTTATTGAAAAAATATCATTCTCAATACTGAGGGTTAAATTTATTCACATTTTATTGTTTAAAATTTTTAATTTATGAATGAATTATTTAAATTAAAATTTTAATCAGTTTTTTAGTTATTTCAATATATGTTATAATGGATGAATACTGATTCTGGTGATAAATATTAATAAGCAAGTTGATTAAGTAATATTTTTTATTTAAAAAGTTGGTGCACACCACTAAATAGAAACAATACTATTATTATTATGAGTAATGGGGATTATTAAGTGTTATTATATTTTTTAATGGATGAAATGAAATTAAATAATTATTTTAACCAAAACCCTAACTCTATAAATAGACTATTATTTCTATTTTTATTTCATAAAAAATTTAATCATGAGAATCATTTCTCTTAATGGAACTCTCTCTTTAATACTCTTTAATCTCTTCCTATCAAGAACAAGAAACACAAGTGATATCCCATCAATATTAAAGGAAAAATATCAACAAAAATATTGAAGGACAATTGACCCATCACACTTTCACCTGAATACTGATTAGCATTCCACAAAAATCAATGGAACATGTGTGGCTCACCGCTTAAGGGATTCCACCCATGGATACTCACAGCATAATGAAGGAAATTTAAAAGGGTATTTTAATAATATCATATCTTCATAGAATAAATAATTCACAGATCATGTTTTCATTTATTCTGATATTATATATATTAATTATACATTTGAAATAAAAGATCATTTCTTAGTGTTTCAAGTAAGTCAATATTAATATAAATTTTAATATATCACCCTCCACTGCATGCTTATATTGTGCCAAAAAACAAAATATTCACCCCAAAATATCACAATATAACCATATTGGTAGTTTGAAACCATCGTAATATAAGTAGGTATTCCCGAGGACTCCGTATCCTCTGTCCCAATTATTGTAGAGTAAGCCAGGTTATTGCTTCACAAATACAATTTAATATTATTTTCATTGTATTGATCATTTAAAAAATGTATTCATAACATTTATATATAAAAAATGAAATATATATCATTCTAATAACATCATAAGTAGGATTAATGATTTATTTATTCATAAAAATTATAATATATTAAATAATATTTTTTCAATTATTTCATGAAAATCGGTATGGTTTTTGATTGTATGGCGCTAGTCTTTTGACTATTAAATCTATAAAAACATAACTTCTATTATTTCAATCCCATATCATGTCAAATTTTACTATTTTGTATTCCTACATGTATCAATATAATCTATTGTGTTTCATCAGTTATTTCATGACAATCTATTGCCTTTTTCTAGTTTTGGATCTTATCACTTTTTTTAACCATTTTTTACTCTAAGACTATTTTTAGTCATTTTTTTCACACCACACATAAAATAGACCTAATTTATATTTTTAAGTGCCAAAAATTATTCAAAATTAATCATATTTTAAATTTTTTTAAAAAAATTTGGTTTTAGTTGATTTTACCCTTTGATGCAACTTTTTAATGGCTTTTTAATCTATAAAAACTGCATGTTCCTTCATTTTAGGCACCATAAATATCATATTTATTTTTCATTTATTCATAAATTTCAAAAAATTAATTAATTTTCATTTTCCTATTATTTCATTGGAATATGAATTCATTTTCACAGTTCTGACCATTCGATGCACAGTTTTAGACTTGTTAGTCTATAAACATGAACACTTTCTCATTCTAAGAACATCACTCATCAAATAAATATTTATTCCTTATCTATATGTAAAAAATATTGAAATTTATTTTAATATTATTTTGTACATACTTGTTATTGTTTCTTCAATTTAGACTATAACACTTTTTTTAACACTCTTTACAGTAAAAAAGTATTTTCAGTCACTACAACCGCACTGCATAGTGTGTTCAAGTGATGTGTATTAATACATTTCACAATTTTATTTGTGGTAGTTTTTATAAAATTTAATGAGAATACAAAGTGTTTTTCTTGGTTTTAACCCATTTATAGAAATTTTTATATACTTTCAAATCTATAAAAACATTACTTTTACTTATTTCATGAATAATACAATTTAAAGGGAATTTTTATTTTCTTATACTTGTTATAAAATAATTAATGGTTATTTTATTAGGATATTTTAAAAATTATAATTATTTATCAAGATTTTTATCTTATCCCAATTATGTAATGAATTTTTAAGATAAATTTATTTTCTTAAATATTTAGACAACATCGCATGTTCACATGATGTAACTATTATTTAAATATTTAACATTTAATACAATGGTAATTATCCTATGTTTTCAAGGATCTTATTGATATTCTTATATGATTTGACTCTATTAGTATTATGAGTGACATATATTTTTAAATTAAAATCAATTTTGAAACTTGAAAATAAATTGTAATAAAACTTATTAATTTCATTATTAAATAAGGAAAAAAATGAAACATACCTCAAAGATCATATGTGTAGTCTTCAAGATCACATTAAAACTCAATACACTTCCCACTAGATGAATATAGATATTATTTAAAATAAATACTAAATATTTATATTAATATTTAAAGATAATCACTGTAATTTTTATTTGTTTCTTTTTTAACCAATGGTCCCGGAATTTATGAATAATCAAAGGGTGCATAAAATTATATTGAATATTATTTCTCTGCCTATTATATTCCTAAAAAATTTATTGATATTCTATAAAAATTCCTTATCTATAATTATGAATACTAATTATTTGTATCATTGCATAGTATGCACTATTTAATCTACCATAGTTAGTGTGCACATCCCTACATCTCTAAATCAACCTGTCACATCTTCTCTCAAAATTGGATGGTGTGGTTCACCTGTCCCATATGTTAATGAATGACCATTTCCATCTCAACCAACCATATACTAAAATTTCTCAACTTTGTAGACAGTAATATTTTTCTTCTCCCCTAATAGTTATGCCAACTCAATGATAATTTTTTTGATTAATGTACCTAATAAATTAATGAATAAACAATGAATATTATCTACAATATAAAAATAAATTATTTTTCTAAATAAGTAACTTAATGTAACACTAGACATGTCACGACCCCCTCCACACAAGGTGTACCCCTCCTGGGCCGGAAATGTGAGAAGGGAGATAATTACCCCTGAGTCCCACATCCAGGGGGGACCTGGGTTGGCGACTAGCACCGAGGGTATAGTAAACATAGAGATGACAGGCATTACCCTCTAAGAGAACACATGCGAAAGTGAGAGATAAGATAGACACCAACCAACTCTAACTCGTATTGAAATATAAATGAAACCCAAGTGCACATATGTAATGCCATTCAAAACTACTATAAATGGTAGGGGAAAACTACAAGTACCCAAAAGAAAGTAATAAATAATAGTAACCAGAAGCCCAAACAGCTCTTGTAACCCCATTCTAGTAGAAGCCAGCTTGATCTCAAAACTGCTCCAAGTGACCTAAAAAACAGTATATATATACATAGGATGAGTATAATAGTATTCTTAGTACGATCATCCCCATAGCCTCTTGAGAAAAAGTAAAGAAAGCATGCTAAATCACAGTGAAAAACAAGAGAAACTAACCCGTCACATAAACAGGTATACAAAGTTCCCATCCTCACCGTTGCTACTCTCACCAAGTAATGCATACAAGAGTATAAAATATAATAAAGAATATCATGGGTACCCCGCTACTACTTCCCCACTTTTTTACTACTTTTCCCCAATGTCTCATGTCCTAACCATCTCTCTCTACAAATTATTTCATGCAGACACCTAGGCGAAGCATCACGACATGCACCTCGTGTAACAAAACCACCACGTCCAAATGAGAAATTAACCAGGTAGTTTCCAGGAGCCACCCCAAATTGTATAATGTGCATCACATGTAGGGTATTATACATCAATCCATTACAGACTGTACACTGAGTAAGGATCCTTAAGCCATCATATCTTATAAACGTTACACCTATAATAGTCCATATGATACTATATCCAGAACATATGTGTGTGAAGAACCGCAATCCATTATATCCCTCTATACACAAATATGGGGAAAGCTAATCACTATGCCTACCAGCACAAGAAACAACCAAGAGATTAGAGCAGGGCCAAAGGGGGTAGTCAGCCATTGATCCTCCCACCAAAATGTTAGGGAAAACACCCCATAGGGCTCATAATTCTTGGGGTGTCAGTTTCCCAAACTGATAGGATGGAGTAGAATATAGAAACACAAAACGTATATAATATAATATATCTCACCACAACATTACAGGCATAACCTAGTTTTAGACTCAACTACAGCTAACGTTACTCAGACTCTTGGCATCCACTTCTATGACTATGTATTGTAAAAGAACAAAACCATTTAAAGAGAACAATTACATTACTTAATTCCCTTTTTATCATTTTCACATTATGTTAATTAATTATTTAAACATCAATTAACCATCAATAATTACACATTATATTTCATTAGCATCATACCCAAAGTCCACTATTCTTTCAAATTTCAATCTCAGCATTTCACCCCAGAAAGCTCCAACCCCGTGGGTTAACATTATTTATTCAATTATTAATTTTCAATATTACCTTCCCATATTCCCAAGAATTCTAGAAAAATGTTCTATGCTACTAAAACACAAGGGGGCTCAACCCGGTGAGTAGATAACTACCCGCTGAGTCTTTGCTGCCTATAGCAAGAGCATAGACCCATCCACCCTTGAGAAGCTAGAAATAGGAAGAACATTTCATACCCTATGTGTCTTCACCCCTTTCGGACGAAGGGTAAGAAATACCATATTTCATGAAAAGTGGGGAAAGTAAAGAAGACAACCAATCAATGAAACAACAAGCATTCTAACATTCACATGCAACATGTTCCATCATCCATAGTGGCCTCTCCGACACCCACATACATAAAATGGTGCATCTCACCCCTCTAGAGATCATCTTATGCCACAACCAATGGGACTCTCCACCCCCACATATCACAACATCTATCCAGGCTCACATCACAACACAAGTAGCAGGAAAAAAACATCATATCAATTGGGCTCTTGGCCATTAGACAAGCAAATTGGTAACTCAGAACCATACAAGGAATTATCTTTTATCATACATCTAGTTATTTAATCCATCATAGATTAACCAATATATTATTTGTAGATTCCAAATACTGGTAAACCTAAAAATTAATCTATCACAAATAAATAATCAACCTTACTACACTAAATTGATTGACATGAAATTACAATAACATCAATCAGATCCAATCACATGCCTCTATATCTTTAGCCAAGATACAATCAATTAATTCTTACTTTATGTTCTTTACCAATTTCCATCAATAATGAAAATCTAAACAAGAAAGCTTTGATAGCACACTATCTAGAAAAATAAGACGAAATAACATACGATCGATATCAATTTATTGATCCAATTCAAATATTTTTTATGTCAATTCCATTTTGATCATGTGGGATAAAACATGCTAACAACAGTTATGCATGAAAAAGAATATAGAGACAATGAATCTCGTACCTCAAATAGTTTTTGACGTTCTTTATACATGAACGAGCCAAACAACGGGTTACGATATCCTCCCCTGTGACAACATTATCCACCTGATGATGTAGAGACACCAACACATCTGGAAATACCCATGAAAAGCCCATTATGAACATGGGGGTAAAATTCCATAAAAAGGGCATGGAGAAAGAACAAGATAAACATAAAATAATGATGATATATCATACCTTATCTCGAACACTTATCGATATATCTTGGTTTCATCAAAACAGAGCAGAACAAATCCTATGAGGAATATTTGATTTTACAACTCATACAGGAAGGAATGAGATTTTAGAGTGTCTCACACTCAATAATATGGAGGAAGAACTAGGGAGGAAGATATCTAATCCCATTAGAAGATTTAATGGAGCAGTGTTTTAAGATATGCTGGGATTTCAATTAAAAGAGGATCAAATTAAATCACGCAGTTTGACCAAGTAAAAACATCTGGTGCCTTAAGAGAAATTAATTTAGGAGTTACAGCCTTTAAATCATCCTTAGAGTCTTTAAAACAAGGATTTAAATGCATTTTACATCAAAGGAAATGTTGAAGGGGTGAATCTGTAAGAATCTAGAAACACAGTTCACAAAATCGAAATTTAGAAAAGGAAAACACTATTCATGAACATCGCCATTGTAACCTCACTATTCTGGAAGCACTGTTCATGATCCTCACTATTGGAACCCCATCATTGGAACCTCACCATTCTGGAAACATTGTTCATGAAATCAAAATTTGGAAAGGAAAATGGTCACCGTTGGAACCTCACTGATGGGACTGTTCACAAAAATGGAACTTTGGAATAATGCTGGGGATAAGTCACCTTGACCTCCTGAAACACCTCATACACCTGATTTTCATAACGGAATTGACCAGAGGGGTCTGGGTCGTTCCATCAGATACCTCTCAAAACATTCTCGTCCTTGATAATTCAAAACCCACCTAAAGGGAAAATGAAATGGGGTCTGAACAACCACCCATCTAGATACCTCTCAAAACAATTCAAGCCACAAGAATCCACAAAATAAATCCATATTTTAAACATGAAAAGTATATAAACACTAATGCTACATCGATATATGGAAAGATTTAACCATCAAACAACTCTAGCTGAGGAGCATGTATCTGTGTCTCACATTCCCAGGTACCTCCTCTATGCCACCATGTCGCCCCATGATATGAACCAAGGGGATAGAATGCCCATGCAACACCATCTCTTTGCAGTCTTAGATCTCCATAGGTCGCTCCTCTATGTTTGAATCATCATCCACATAAATCTTTCCCCAATCGATGATGTGAGAGTCATCATGAATATAATGACGGAGTTGTGATACATGGAAAACATTATTTATCTGACTCATATGTGGTGGATGTGCTACTTGATACGCCACAACTCCCACATGAGCTAACACCTTGAAAGGCCCAACAAACCAGGGAAAAAGCTTACTCCCACTACCAAACCTTCACTTACCATGTTGAGGAGTCACTTTCAGAAACACGTGATCCCCAACATCAAACTCTAAGGGTATCCTCCTTTGATTGGCATATGTTTTTCGATGATCTTACACTGTCTTCATCCTCTCATGAATCACCTAAACCATCTGAATTGTATTCTGCACTAGTTCTAATCTGAGAATTGCTAACTCTCCAACCCTAGTCTAGCACAGTGGAGTATGGCATGGTCGGCCATACAAGGCTTCAAATGGTGCCATACTAATGCTGGAGTGAAAACTATTTTTGTAAGAAAACTCCTCCAAGGGTAAGTACCACATCCACGAACCTCCAAAATCTATGACAAAAGAGCGTAACATGTCTTCAAGATTCTAGATGGTTAGTTGTGTCTGAACAACCATTTGAGGATGAAAAGCAGTGCTAAGGCATTGCTAAGAACCCACAACATGCTGGAGACCACTCCACACCCTAGAGGTAAAATGAGGATCTCAATCAGAAATGATATTCCATGGGACTCCATGAAGTCTCACCACCTCCTCTAGATACTGCCTCAACAAAACATCCATTGAGCATGACTCCATGATCTCTATGAAGTGGGCATATTTTTTTAAACGATCCACTACCACCCAAATAGCATCATGTCCACACTGAGCATATGGTATACCATTATCAAAGTCCATTAGTATGTCCTCCCAGTTCAACTGAGGAACATCTAATGGCTGGAGTAGACCACCAGGAACATGGTGTTTGGCCTTCTCCTTTTGGCAGACCAAACATCGAGACACAAACTTCACAACCGTACACTTTATCCCTGGCCAGAAAAACTGGCTCCTCAAGGCTTGATACATCTTTGTCACGCTAGGATGTATCACTAAAGGATAACTATGGAACCATGTGAGAACTATCTCATGCATTTTCAAAGGAACAAATATCCTTCCATGATACAACACTCAGTGTTGTTCATCCTCAAACCAACCATCAGGGGCCTATCCAAAAACAACTCGGTCTCTCCAGACCTCCACCTCTAGATCCCTCAACTAGGACTCTTCCACCTTCTGCACTAGAGATGATTTCACTATCATCTGAAAAAGATGACCTCTGCCAACAACATATCCCATATCAGGATATAATGCTGACAATTCTTCCATTACTCTCCAAGAGTTTCCAGATTCATGCACTACATCACCACATGACTTCCGAATCAGCACATCAGCTACAACATTCCCCTTACTAGGTGTATATGATATTTCAAAGTCGTATTACTATATAACTCCATCCACCAACGTTGTTGTATGTTCATGTAACACTGTGATAAAACATACCTCATGCTCTTATGATCGGTGGAAACCACAAAGCCCTCACCAATTAGGTAATGTCTCAACAACATCAGAGAAAAAACCACGGCTATGAACTCAAGATCATGGGTGGAATAGTTAGGTTCATGAGGAAGAAACTGCCAAGACCCATAAGAAACAACTGAACTTTTCTGCATCAGAACACATCCCAATCCCAAATTTGAAGCATTGCAGAAAATATCAAACCGAACTCCCTTAAATGGAAGACATAGAACTGGAGAACATAATAACTTCTCCATTAGATACTCAAATGATTCGTAACACCAATCTGTCTATATGAAGGCCTGAACATTCCTGGTCCAAGCTGTCTGAGGAGTTAGAATTCGGGGGAAATCGGCTACGAACCTCCAGTAGTATCCTTCGAGACCAAAGAAACTTCACACCCTAACACTATCTTGGGGATTGTCCAAGACACAATGGATTCTATCTTCTAGGGATCCACAGCTACTCCCTAATGGGACACAACATTCCCCATGAAACAGACTTCTCGACCCCAAAACTCACACTTTGAAAACTTCCCAAACACCTGATGTTAACAAAGAACTCCAAAAATGGCATGTTGATGCTCTACATGCTCCTCTTCAGACGTGGAGCACACAATTATGTCATTGATGAAAACCTCCTTGAACATGTCTAATAACTCATGGAACATAGTGTTCGTCAATCCCCTGAACACAACTGGAACATTTTCCACACCGAACGACATTACAACAAACTCATAATTCCCATGACGACAATGGAAAGCAGTCTTTGGGATATCCTCATCCTTCACACACATCTGATGATATCCTGACCTCAAGTTGATCTTTGAGAACCAAATTTCACTCTTCAGTCAATCGAATAAATCATAAATATTTGGAAGATCATAGTGATTCTTTGTTGTCACTTTGTTCAAGTGATTATAATCGACGCACAACCTCAAACAGTCATCAGCCTTCTTCATGAACAAAATTGGTTAACCCCATGGTGACACACTCATCCAAACAAAACCTCATAGTAATAGAACATCAATATTTATATGTAGCTCTTGTAACTCAGAAGCAGTCATCCTATATGGAGACATAGAGATAAGAGATGCTCCTGGTTGTAGCTCAATCCCAAACTTGATCTCTCGTCAAGGGGGTAATGCTACAACCTCTTCTATAATGACATCAGGGTACTCTTCTATGACCCTAGGAAGCACAAAATATTGAACCACTTATGAAATCAACATCCTCTCATCTATCGTGGATGATAAGAACAGAACGTGCATATGACTCGTCCAAGGATCTAACTCGCCAAAAAACACCACCGGCTCTCCATCCGCATCGATGAAATCAACTTTCTTCCTAATCCAGTCAATGATATCCAGCAACGAATATAACCATTACATGACATGGGTGACATCATATGGTTGTATTTGTATACATAAGAAATCTCCCCAATAGAGGTGTTATTCCAACATTAGCTCACAGTCTCTACATACTTTGAACAAGTTAGCTCAACCTCCAACTAGCGCAGTCAACACCAAGGGAAATAGAAGCCTCTCTACCTCAACTCCCAAAAAATGGAAAAGTGTACGTGAAATGAAAGAGTGTTTTTCTCTTGAATCAAACAAGGAATACACTATGGTAGAAAACAAGAAAAGGGTACCTCAAACGATGTCTAGATCACATGGTGCTGGCAATGCTAAAGAATGAATCTCACCATGACCTCCTCCATGACCTCTTTATCCCTGATGATGACCACCACCACAGCCGCTCTCTACTCTCTAAGGACGGGGAGTGTCACGTGGTGGTATTCTACCCACCCCATCTACCCTCTGCTGATCTAAAGATGGTGCATCCTGCTGCTGATGCATTTGCTAGAACGACATCAATAGAGGAACCTGGAGTAGAACACCTGGTTCCCGATGACTACACGAAAAGGTTGGGCACTCTTGCGGTAGATAACCTTGAAAACCACATGAAAAATAAGGGCTTGATCCCTTGGAAGAGTCTTGAGCGATTCTACCCCTAGAGAAATGAGATGCTGAGATTTGGGACCTACCCTCGGACAAAATTAAACTCTTCTTCCCTAAAAACCGTAAACCCCTATACCATAGCTCAGGTTCATGAGGAATCATGATGACTCCCCACTCATGATGATCCAGTTCCTTCCAATTTCCTCTCGAGGGACTCTACCCTTTCCATCACCTCATGATATGACTTCACCAAAAATGGAGTGAACTGTTGATGGATCTCTGGATGCAAAGCCTCCTTGAAATTCCTCACACATGCCTCCTCATATAGAAATAGGTCTGAAGCATATCGTAAAAGTTTCCTGAAATGGATTCCAAACTACCATACACTCGATCCCCCATATTGAATGGTAAGAAGCTCCTGGAGATTGGACACCTTTGCGGTCGAAGAAATAAAAATTACTCTAAACTTGTATCCGGATTCTGCCCATGAGATAATTGGCTCCTAAAAATCCCCTAGGAGCAGGAACCCCCACTACCTCACTACACCATGCAGCTTCGTAACAACCAAGGACACCCAATTCTCCATCTGATCATGGATCAAACTGAAGCCTATCTCGACCTCCTCCTACCAGTGTTTTGTGACTACATCTGAAATAGCACCCTCATACTTCTGTAGACTCTGGCGCTAAAACTCTCGGAGTGTCCTCCTCCAACTGTCGTCGTCTCAACCTCTACCCTGCGGCGATCTGCTGGCATTGCATTCTAGACATCTTCTATGCAATCCTGATGAGGACATCAAACTGGAGCCATACCTGCAAAATATCATATAGATAGAGCTCCTAAACCTAAAATACGGAATAATTGGCATTAATTAACTAGTTTTTTTCTTTTATTCTTTTTAGGTTAACATATCCAGAGGTCTACCCATTCAAACACAGGAACAAAGAAGAATGATTCATGATCAATTCCTATGTCTCTAACCTACAACTATTATAACCTCGTTTAGTAGCCATTGTAAACATAATGGTCTATACATGAGATCATAGGGGGCCCTAAACCCTTATTTTTTAGCCGATCTGTAGTGTTTACATCACTTGAAAAACATGAATGAATCTTTTTCCCTACCAACCCATGAAGCCTCACATGTGCCTAACACCATACTAAATCCTATCTCTCAACCAGACCTCAGATACCACTCTATCACGACACACTTCCCACAAGGCGTACCCCTGTTGGGCCGACAATGTGAGAAGGGAGATAATGACCCCCAATTCCTGCCTCTAGTAGGCCCTGGGTTGGCGACTAGCACCGAGGGTATAGTAAACACACAGATTAGAGGCATTAACCTCTAAGATAACACTTGTGAAAGAGAGAGATAAGATAGACACCAACCAACTCCAACTCAGACTGAAATATAATTGAAAACCCAAGTGAACACATGTAATTTCGTACAAAACTACTACAACTGGAAGGGGAAAACTGCAAGTACCCAAAGGAAAGTAAAAACATCAACAACCATAGGCCCAAACAGCTCCTGCAACCCCAAGCTAGTAGAAACCATCTTGATCTCAAACCTTATCCAGGTGACCTGAAAACTAGTTTATATATACATAGCGTGAGTATAACAGTATTCTCAATAGGATCCTCCCTGGAGCATATTGTGCAAAAGTAATTAAAGCATGCTAAAGCACAGTGAACAACAAGTTAAACTAACTCATCACATAAATATGTATACTATGTTCCTAGCCTCTTCATGTATACTCTCACAAAGTAATTCATACAAGAGTATATAATATAATAAAGAATATCAAGGGTACCCCGCTCCTACTTCCCCACTTATTTTCTCCTTTCCCACAACATTTCAAGTCCTAAGAATCTATCTCAAAAAGGCATTCCTGTAGACTCCTGGGAGAAGGACCACAACATGCACCTCGTGCAACAAAACCACCATGTCCACACAATAATGTTACCAAGTAGATTTCGGGAGCCACCATAGCTCGTATAATGTATATCATACATCAGGTATTATACCTCAATCCATTATAGCCCATAAACCAAGTAAGGATCCTCAATCCATCATAGCCTATACACATAACACCTATTGTAGTCCATAGGATACTATATCTAGAATATATGTATTTGAATAACCATAATCCATTATAGCCCTCTACAAAAATTTATGGGGAAAACTAACCATTTTGCCTACCAGCACAAGTAACTAACAAGAGAAGAGGGTGAGGCCAAAGGGGGTAGTCATCCATCCATCCTCCCACTAGAATGTTCGGGAAAACACTCCCCCCCCCCCATGCACAGATTCCCCAAGGTGACAATTGCCCTAACTTATCGGGTGGAGTAGCGTATAGAATCACAAAATGTATAGAATATACAATATCTCACTACCACACCATGGGAATAACCTAGTCTTAGACTCAACTATAGCTAACGTCTCTCGGACTTCTGACTGCCACTTCTAAGACTAGGTATTATAAAACACACAAGCATTTAAAGAGCTTAATTACATTACTTCATTTACATTTTTATTAGTTTCACTTTATGTTAATCAATTATTTAAAAATTTGTTAACCATCAATAATTACACATTAAATATCATTACCATCATACCCAAAGTCCACTGTTCCTTCAAATTACAATCTCATCATTCCACCCCAGTATGCTTCAACCCCACTGGTTAACATCATTTATTAAATTATTAATTTATAGCATTACAATCCCATATTCCCAGGTATTCTAGAAAAATGTTCTATGATACGAAACATAGGGGGGATCTGCATGGTGTGTAGATAACTACCCCTCAAGTCTTTTCCGCCTATAGCAAGAGCGTAGATCCATCCTCCCTTGAGAAGTTTGACACGGAAATCACGTGGCATACCTCGCACGTCTTCACCCCTTTCAGAAGATTGGTAAGCAAGAACAGATACCTTGAGTAGTGGGGAAAATAAATTAGACATCCAATCAAAGAAATAGAAAGTATCCAAACATTCACATACAACCCGTTTCATCGTCCCTCATGTCCTCTTTGACACCCACATTCATAAACTAATGCATCCTACCACTCCAGGCATCATCTGCTGCCATAAACAATAAACCTCCCTGCCCCCACAAATAACAAATTCAATCCAGGATCACATCACAACACAAGTAGTGTGAAAAAAATCATCATATCAATTGGGCACTTAGCCCTTAAACAAGCAAAAAGGGTAACTCTGAACCCAAAAGGGAATTATCTTTTATCAAACAACCAATTCTCTATTCCATCTTGGATTAACCAATTTTTTATTAATAGGTAAAAAATATGGGAAGCCTAAAAATTATGTTATCACAAATAATTAAACATGCTTACTAAAACTATTTTATTATCGACAAATTACAACAACAACAATCGAATTAATTCAAAGGCCACTTTATCTTTAGCTAAGAAAAACCAATTAATTTCAGCTTTACATTATTTACAATACTATAATTCTTGTTAATTGCAATGGAATATTTGCGATGGGATCCTGTCGCAAATAGGCTTTAGTGACGGGGTTCCGTCGTAAATAGCTCTGTGCTGAAAACGCTGTCGCAAATACAATTATTTGCGACGGGCCCGTAGCAAAAACCTTTATTTGCAACGGGAACGTTTCCCATCCCAAATAAACTTCTGATTATTTGTATTATATATACATAAACTTTTCCTGTGATAGGCCCATCGCAAAAAAATATTTGCGATGGGATTACTTACCCGTTGCAAATATGTTTTTAAATATATTTAGTTTGACTATTTGAGACGGGGTCCCATCGCAGAAGGCCCCGTCGCAAATAATAAATTAATTTTAAAAAAAAAATCAATTTAATAATATTACGATTGAAGAAAATATAATAGTATTATTATTTAAACAATAAAAAAATAAAAAATATTAAAATTCTCAATATTCACAAAAAAATATAAAAAAATAAAAAATTATTAAAAATTATATTATATAATATTTGAACCAATATAAAAGACAGAAAATGTAAATAATCGATATTAAAATTCTATTTCAAATATTTGTAACATAAAGAAAATCACAGGGGGTCGTCTGGAGGAGGTGGAGGAGCTGATGGAGCTGGTGGAGGAAACTCTATCCCTAAACTACAAGTTAGATAGCGCATGAACTCCATCTACTCCTAATTATCCTACTGCCATCGACGGCTCTGCTCCTCATAATGATGCTCCTATAGTTACTGTCGCCGACACATCTCTTCTTGCTGCTTCTGCAAAGTCTCTATATGCCCATCCTGAGCTCACAACTTCTCCTAATACTATGAAATCGAAGATGATGCCTCTTCATGAGCTCATCTCGAGATGGACGCTGACATCACATCAGTACCATAATAAGTAACAGGGGTCAAATGAGAGTTGATGCCAACTACTCTTCCCATCTCAAAGCCATACTGAGTCACCTGCATCCATGCCGCCTTATCGAAATGGTGAGCACTGGTCTGCTCAGCTGTCTCGTCCTGAACCTCAGCCTGTTTCTGAGAGGTCACAGCCTCATATGACTCCATCAATTAAAATTAAAAATTAAAATTGTCAAAATATTATATGTAGTTAATTTTAAACTGAAAAAATAATACTAACCACAATTTGACGCTGGTGATCACCTCTAATCTCTCTAGTGGCTGGATCACTGTACATCATCTGATAAACGTCGAACTCCATAATATTGGGATGCTCGACTTCCTACAGGAATATAAAATAAACTTTTTATATTTATAGTTATATAAAATATTTTAAAAATATACATACCAGATGCTCTTTATGAGAACTGAATGTACGGCTACCAGCTTGATTCGTCACCTCCTGTCTCCCCCGGTTCTGTAGTCCCACTGAAGATCCCCTCTGAAATCTATCAGATGGATGATTCAATCTTTTATCAGTTGAAATCTTGGTTTTGTGCCATGTCATCATTGACGTTGTGTTCTGAGACAAAAATAAACACCGTAACCTAGGTGTAAGGGGGAAATATCTCATCTGTTTTACTGGGATCGATCTAGAATTCCCTGGTTGAGCTTCTTTATACCTCGATTGTCTACATTTGGTAAAAATATCCAATGACACATTTTCACCAGAATATAAGATGAAATCATTTGGACATGCATGAATCTTCCGATAACTAAGGCCCAAATTATGAATTAGCCTCTTGCTCTCATAGTAATTTGCAGGCAACACATTTCCTTCAGGTAATAATGTTTTAACCCAATAAAATATCTGATCAAAATAGTTGTTTTACATTTCATTATCTGATTTAATAGCCATAAATTTTTCAACCACTTCTAATTGGCTTATCTTGCAACCAGGATATAATGTTTCCTCAGTAGACCTCAACAAACCATAAAATTTGGATGGTTCTAACTCAGGAGTTAGATCAATATCATCGTGAGTTTCTATTTGTTTCGCAGATGGACCTACAACATCATGTACTAAATTTTGAAACTGTGATGGATCCGAAATAAAGTTATTAGAATCTTCTCTGGAAGTGTGTTCACTGTATTCACACCAAAAAACATAATCTTCTTGAAAACCAAACCGCAAGAGATGACCTCCAACTTTTTCAAATGTGTCAAACATTCTCAAAGAAAATTTTTTAAAAGGAAACTTAATTGTTCCTTTTGAAACATATTCTGGTTTTAATGATGAAAATGCTAAGAAATCTTCGACACCCTCAATATAGACCGGATTTAAACCAGAACCATTTGGATTTCTGCGCTGATTTATCCAAGCTCGATCATGTAATAATGACTAATTTTTACTTCCTTTTTCCATATTTTTCTACATAAATTATAAAATCATCACTTTTTTTGAATTGTTTGAAATTATAAAAACACTATCTGAAAAAGAAGATAAATAATTGCAACTACTTAATAATTATCATTAATTAAGGGCGACCCAATATCCAGTGGATTGACGGATACTCTTTTGTCTAAAAACTCATTTAATTGAATCTTTCTCACACTTATTATTACTAATCTAGCAATACTTAGCAATACTTAGCTAAAGGAAAACTACTTGAATAATGAATGTAAATTTTGTAATAATCATTGTGGAGATTATTACAAATTTTCCCTTTATTATCCACGCAGATTTTGTTTATTAATTATTAGTAATAAAAAAATTATATTATCAATATTTTAGAAAAATCAATATTAATATTATTTAAATAATAAAAATTTTATAAAATATTAAAATTATAAATATTCACAACAGACATTGTTCTATTCTTAGCATGTTCAAATCTCAAAGGGTCATCAATTGTCAAGTCAGGCGTAATAAAAAGTTTGTGTCTGTCATGTTCAATGTAAACTCTATAATTGTACTTGCATGGTTGATCACCTCGCAAGTAGTGTTGCAATAGGATGACCAAAGTAAGGACGTTCTCGTCTCTAAGAATCATCTCACATGACACTATACATAGATCATTCTTCCTTAAAAATTTGCAGGGATATCAGTATTTTTTCCTTAAATTTCCAAGGAAGAATGGTCTATGTAAAGGTTCATGTTAGATAATTCTTATAGATAAGAAAGGCATGACTTGATTTGTCTGATTGCAATACTACTTGCGAGGTGATCAACCATGCAAGGACAATTATATAGTTTACGTTGTACATGACTGACACAAACTTTTTATTGCACATGACCTGACAATTAGGGACCCTTTGAGATTTAAACATGTTAATGATAGAGAAAAGTCTATTGTGAATATTGATAATTTTAATATTTCATAAATTTTTTATTATTTTAATAATATTAATATTATTTTTTCATAAATTTTAATAATATAATTTTTTTATTGCTAACTGTTGCTAACAGTTGCTAACTGTTCATAACTATTCCTAACTGTTGTTAACTATTCCTAACTATTCCTAACTGTTCTTAACTTTTCCTAACTATTCCTAACTGTTCCTAACTATTCATAATAGTTCTTAACTGTTTCTAAGTCTTACTAAGTCTTACTATGTATTCCTAATTATTCCTAAGTCTTAATAAGTCTTACTAAGTATTCCTAATTATTCTTAAGTATTCCTAATTATTCCTATGTATTCCTTACTATTACTAATTATTCCAAATTATTACCAATTATTCCTAATTATTCCTAATTATTCCTAATTATTCCAAATTATTCCTAATTATTCCTAATTATTCCTAATTACTACTAATTATTATTAATTAGTACTAATTAAGACTAATTAGTCCTCATTAGTCCTAATTAGTCCTAATTAGTCTTAAATAGTCCGAATTATTACTAATTAATCCTAATTATTCCTAATTATGTCGACTTATTTTTAATTATATCAAATTATTACTAATTATATCAAATTATTACTAATTATATCGAATTATTACTAATTATATATAATTATTCATAATTATGTCGAATTATTCCTAATTATATCAAATTATTCCTAATCATATTAAATTATTCCTAATTATATCAAATTATTACTAATTATTACTAATTATAAATAATTATTCCTAATTATTCCTAATTATTTTTAATTATTCCTAATTATTACTAATTATTCCTAATTATTTCTAATTATTGCTAATTATTTCTAATTATTACTAATTATTCCTAATTATTCCAAATTATTACTCATTATTTCTAATTATTACTAATTACTCCTAATTATTACTAATTATTCTGAATTATTCCTAATTGTTACTAATTATTCCTAATTATTACTAATTATTACTAATTATTACTAATTATTACTAATTATTACTAATTATTACTAATTATTACTAATTATTACTAATTATTACTTATTATTAATTATTATTACTAATTATTACTAATTATTACTAATTATTACTAATTATTACTAATTATTACTAATTATTACTAATTATTACTAATTATTACTAATTATTACAAATTATTACTAATTAGTACAAATTATTACTAATTATTACTAATAATTACTAATTATTACTAATTATTGCTAATTATTTCTAATTATTCCTAATTATTCCCAATTATTACTAATTATTCCTAATTATTTATAATTATTCCTAATTATTCCTAATTATTCCTAATTATTCTTAATTATTCATAATTATTAGTAATTATTCCTAATTATTCCTACTTATTACTAGTTATTACTAATTATTACTAATTATTCCTTATTATTCTTAACTATTCCTAATTATTACTAATTATTACTAATTAGTACTAATTATTACTAATTATTCCTAATTATTTCTAATTATAACTAATTATATCTTATTATAAATATTTATTGTTAATTAATCCTAATTATTGCTAATTATATCTATTTATTCCTAATTATATATATTTACTCCTAATTATATCTATTTATTCCTAATTATATCTAATTGTTCCTAATTATTACTAATTATTCCTAGTTATTACTAATTATTCCTAATTATTACTAATTATTCCTAATTATTACTAATTATACTATTTATTACTAATTAATACTAATTATTCCTAATTATTCCTAATTATATCTAATTATTACTAATTATATCGGATTATTACTAATTATTCCTAATTATAACTATTCATTACTAATAATATCTATTTATTCCTAATTATATCTAATTAATATTAGTTATAACTAATTATTTATAATTATTACTAACAATATCATTTTCTTAGTAAAACTATATATAATTAAAAATCAATTGAAATCTAATTAAATTACAACTCATAAACAACAATTAAAGTTAACATAAAAAATTATAAAAAATATATAAATATATATAAATACCTTAATCTTTGATATTTTGAAGATATTTACGCCCTTTGATTGATCTTGTATAAAAAAACATCAACTAAAAGAAAATTTCTCTTTGAAACTGAAGAATGAATAGAGAGAGAGATAGAGCAAGATCTAAATAATTTGTAAAAATGGATGGGGGTATATATAGGTTAGATTATTTGCGACGGGAAGCCCGTCACAAATGGTGGTATTTGTGAAGGGTCCCGTCACAATTACCCATCCCCGCTTTAATTACAGTTGGCGGTTAAAAGGTTATTTGCAATGGGACTCGTCGCAAATAGTGTCTGCCAATAGTCTGTTTGCGAAGGGATGACATCCCATCGCAAAAAGTTATTGACCGCCGTCGGGTATTTGCGACGGGACCCATCAAAAATAACCCTGTGTGGTTTGGCGCGCAAGCCGCGCGGCATGGCACGCAAGCCACCCCATACTATTTGTGACGGGGGACATCTCCCCCATTGCAAATAGTTTTCGAGCGGTTTGGCGTGCAAGCCGTGCCAAACTATTTGCGACGGGAGACGAAATCCCGTCGCAAATAATTGGTTATTTATGACAGGCACTTCTCCCCGTCGCAAATAGCTTCCTAGACTTGTTATTGGCGATGGGATTTATTCTCATCGCGAATAGCCCGTCGCAAATAGTGATTTTTCCCGTAGTGTTACCAATTTCCATCAATAATAAAAAGCTAAACAGGAGATATTTGATATCACACTATCTAGAAAAACAATAGTCAATAACATACGATTGATATCAATTTATTTATTGGGTTCAAATAATTATTATTTCAATTCCATTATGATGTAGTTGGATAAAACATGCTAACAATATAATTGCACATAAAAGAATATAGAAACAATGAATCCCCTACCTCAAATAGTAGTTGACATTCTTTATAAGAGAACGAGCCACATAACTGGTTATGATATCCTCCCCTATGACAACTTTATCCAGCCGAGGATGTAGAGACATCACCACATCGGCTAACACCCAAGAAAATCCCATTAGAAACATGGGGGTAAAATTCCATAAAAAGGGCAAGGAGAAATAAGGAGATGAACCAGAAATATTGATGATAGATCATACCTTATATTGAAGACAGATCAATAATGCTTTGTTACATCAAAACAGAGCAGAACAGATCTTAGGAGGAAAGTTTTATTGCACAACTCCTATGGGAAGTAATGGGATGTTCGAGTGTCTTAGACCTGAGAACAAGGAGAAAGACCTAGAAAGGTAGATATATCGTCCCTTTAGAAGATTTAATTGAGTAGTGGATTAAGATAAGTTGGGGTTTCCATTAAAATCATATCGCATAAACCATACAGTTTGACCAAGTAATAACATCTCGAGCCATAGGAGAAATTAATATAGGTGTTATGGCCATTGAATCAGCCTTAGAGTCCGTAAAACAAGGATTTAAATGATTTTTATGTCAAAGGAAACATAAAAGGGGAGAAACTGTAGGAAGTTAGAAACACTGTTCATGAACTTGAAATTTGGAAAAGCAAAAGCATTGTTCATGAACCTTACCGTTGGAACCTCACCATTTGAACCTCAACATTTTGGAAACACTCTTTATGAAACTCACCGTTGGAACCTCACCATTCTATAAACACAGTTCATGAACACAACATTTGGAAATAGAAAAAGGTCACAGATGGAACCTCACTATTCTGGAAACACTGTTCATGAACTCAAAATTTAGCGAAGGAAAATGGACGCCATTAGAACCTCACTGATGGAACTGTTCATAGAAGTGGAAATTTGGAAAGGTGTTAAGGATAAGTCACCTTAAACTCCTGAAACACCTCATACACCGGGTTTTTCCAAAGGAATGGACCAGAGAGGTTTGAGCCATTACAGGACACCTTATATTTAGTGTCATGGTTGGTCCTCATCAACACTGACATCTGAGCAGTGCATCAACCCTACTAGCATAACAATAAGTAAAAATCACGAGCTACATCTTTAAATTCATGTTATATTATAAAATTATAAATATTTTAATGAAAAATAAACTCTATATGTACATCATATCTATGATATAATATATTTTTAGTTCCATGGTTTGAAATAATCTCATGTAGTGGTTGAATATGTGAATAATAACCAATCTCAGTCTACGCTCAATATATTCAGTTAAAACACAAAGAAAATATTACACTAATTTATATATAAAAACAAATAAATCTCACATATTTCACCTTGATAAACTCGTATAAAAATAATAATATCATTGGGTATGAATAACACTGGTGGGACTCATCCTAAGATTCCCTAAACACGCACAAATAGTTCCTAGTGATCTTTCCTCAACCATCCCAAATGATCATTCCATAATATTTTTTATTTGAAATACAAACCAAATAAAACTCATCTAAAAAAATATTATATTATATAATTCTAGTAAATTTTCATTATAAAAAATTATAATATCAATAATATCAATAAATGTTAAATTTTAATCTTACATGAACCTCCTTCTATGATCTATCAATTATCTCATTGGGGAATAATTTCCAAACATTTTTCATCACTGGAAATCATTAGGGTTACATATCATATTATGTAGTTGATGATTCAATGAAATCACCCCCACTCTAAAATAATTAGAAGATTAACTAAATATGACCTCTAGTTGATTATTGGAATTTTAAGAATGGGTCATTCTACTATAAATCTTTCATCTACAAACCAATTCACCAGATCGTACTAAAAGAATTCATAATAAGTAAACAATAACTAATTCATTATTATAATAACTAATAAATATATGAGTTTATAATTGTAGATAATTGACCTAAATTAACATCAAATTGAACTCATATATATCTCCACCACTGGAAAGAGAAACACGTACTCTCTGTAACAATTCTACATCTATAGAATTAAAATAAAGTAAAATAAAGTAACATCAAACAAATAATTAATAAAAGGATTAATAAATACGAAAAAATAGCTAATAAAAAAATAAAGTAATTTTATTGATTGTGAAAATTAATCATAACTCCTTCAATGGTCTCCATGGACCGTTGAATATATTCTTCTCATATAGTTAGAGTAATTATGTCAATAGTTTTCTTAGAAATTGTTGAAATATCATTATCCTCACATTTAATCAAAAATACTTCCCTTCTAGACATTATATCCAAAATATTCTTGTATGAATTGATATTAACATAATAAACATGCCTGACTTGTGATGATAATATAAAAGGGATCATTTCTTACTTGACAATCTTTGTACAACATATTATTATCTTTGACCAACATAAATTTGAAATTGTAAAATTTAATTATTTAAACCTCATCAACCCATTCACACTCTATTAATATATAGATAAAAATACAATTCTAGAAATCTATAATGATGTACCATAGTAATCAACAGTACTAACCTGAATTAATGAATGGAAAGAAAACACCATTACTTTTTGTTTCTCAATTCACATCAACATCACTAGTGAAATATCATATCTATAGGCATATAAAGACTTGTTAGGAAGTGATATAACTAATGGTATATCAAATAGTTACATTAATTCATCATTCACTATATGAGTAATCAATTCAAGTAATTTTCAAAGCTATAAAATTTGTAATATTCGGTGAAAAATGATTATTGAAATTGAACCTTAGGTATATATTAATAGTAATTGATGTAATTATATATTTTTAAAATACTCTTAAACCACTTATGAAATGAATTGAATTAATATTTTTGGATATGGAAGTTAGTTTCAAGGTTTCTTTCCAATATCACCTCAGTGATATATGTCAACAATTATTGAATATTATGAAATAAGGACCAAATTTAATCTAAAAAATCAAATAAAAGTTGTTCTCTTATATGAATTACATTATCAATCACATAATTTTTGGAGTATTGAATATCAGGTATTGATGAACTATAAACCTCTCATCATTATCCAAATCAAATATTTTCCTGTCTCAAATTAGGAATTTATTAATAGAGTATGTTTTCTCTCATTACATTTCAACAATATTAATATATGAAACCTAGAAACTGGTGAATTTATCCATCCAATTACCCTCAGCTTTTGAAACCTCCAGAAATTTTCTAGTACACAATTTCTATTTTAATCTATTCAAGTATCACTCAATTGGATTCATCCACTTAAATTTCTTGAGACCATAGCAATGACATAAACATTTTAATGTATTATTAGGTTAACCATTAAATCAAAAAATGAGGAGGATATAATTTAATTAAATGAAATGGTTTAATCAAAATCATGTTTTATAAAATTTTTAAATCACTCGTGTGATGAATTCATCAATTGGGTTCTCTAAAAAATAAAAAAATTAATCAATGTGTTATGAAACTAGTGGATATGTATTCATCCTACGCTCCTTTTGGTCCTGTAGCTAACTCATCATTTTTCATATTAAATGGATTATTCCAAATTTACATAAAATGAATGCCATGACCAATGAAATTTTTTCCAAGGATACTTGATATATTATTTTTCCGAAACAAATATAGGTAATGTTTTTACATAAATTTACAATTATTTTAAAACAAAACAATAAATATTACCTTGGTCTTGAGATATTTTTTTGTTGATGGTGTCGATAAATTTAAACATAATGGTGTATTTTTGTCACATATTGAGGACCCAATGGAAATACAGTCTAGTGGAGATCAATATGTGATCCGTTGAAAACTAAACAACACAAATAAAACACTGGTGCTAGAATGGCTGATTGATCATCTTGAGTTTTTCACTTTGATAACTTCATCTTCCTTTGGGCTTGAATAAATTTCTCTTATTTTTCTTGGTCTCAAGAAGAATAGTGGAGGAGCGTGATATTGGGAGGAAATTATTGTGCACAAAAAATAACCATTATTTGATTGAAATATGTGTCCATAAATAGAACAAGGGTTATGGTTTAATTCCAATTAATTTCCCAGTCTCTAAACTATGAATTAATACCCAATAAACCCCATTCTATAAAATTATTATTATTATTATTATTATTATTATTATTATTTTCAAGTTTGTAAACATTCATAATGATAAATATTTATTTTATAGTTAGGTAAAAAAATATTTTTCACTAGAAACAATTTGGTCTAGTCATCCTCTTTAACATTTATTGAATTATAAAATAAATATTATTTCTTTGATGAATAAAAATTATTTTTATAGCTTGGTGGAATAAATATTAATTTAATATTGAAATTAATAAATAATTATTTATTACTGTGTGAATAATAATAGATAAATATATATTTTATATTTTTGTAATTAAATAATTAACTTTTAAATAAATTTTTATTTAATATTTGTTATCTTTGAATAATACAAGAATGAATATTTATTCTTGGTCTAAAGAATATTATTTATTCCAATTGTTAAATATAATTAATATTTAATATATATTAAAGGAAACACTTTATGTGGGTCCCTTTTAGACTCTTCCTTAGTGGCATTAGGTTGGATTTCCATAATTCCATGACTATTGTCGTGAACTAGGTCAATCCACTAATAAAGGGAGAATATATTTCACAATGAGAAACCCCACAAAAGAATACTCACTATGAAATATAATCTCATTACCATGATATCTCAACAAGAAGGTTTTACACTTGTGTCATCAACCTATTTTTATAATAAATTCTTCTTTTACTTCCATAAATGAATTATTTAATACACCATGTACATGGAATTTAATATGATGGTTCCATTCCGATCAATGATTCAAGATATCATGTTCTATAAAGATGTAAGAGACAATTCCATACTCAACGTATTCATTAATAACATATAATTTTGATACACCCAATATAAGATACTTCTCAGGGACATATGGCATCATGGTTTTGAATTTCTCATTTAATTACACAAATCCTGACATGTGTTAATAAAAATCATATATTATAAGGACCGTTACACGTGTTCACATATAGGAATATATGGGGTCATGTAAATATCTGGATTTTCTTATAGGAAGTTCTTAATGAATATATCCCACCATAGAGATTACTAATTTGTAACTTAATGAGATGATATCTCATCTTCTAATGAATACTCTCACCTAAAAGTCGACTTACTCTATTTACCATCAAAGATTTTTATTTGTACATAAAACAATTTTTAATATATCATCATGTAATTTCAATTTTCTCATCATAGTGGGGTACTACTATGAAATTTATAATATGATAGACACTATCAAAATTTTTTACATTAAATCAATGTAGAATAATGAACAATCTATAATATGATATTTCTATTCATTTATTTCTGTATACATAAACTCTAAACTAAAAATAGTTGATTCAGTAACATCAACTCCACATAACCAAAACCATGTCAACTTAATGTGTTACCGTAGTTAGACCACTATAATACTTGGGTCATGTTCTTGATTAAACAAGTCTAGAAAAAAGTGCTAAGGGAAGAAAAACATAATACATGAGAATCATTTCAACCAGTAAGTATTAAAAAACAAGTTGAATTATTAATATAAATCCATCATGGACCATCCATTACATGGATTACCATTAATATTAAATAATTATATTCAATTATAAATATAAATCAAATGAGTAATATCCATGAAAAATATCAATATCAATATCTTGAAATCAACATAGAAAAGATACATAACAAGAAAAGTAAAAACGTGATAAAATTGAAGAAAATGGCTAAAGTGGTTGATACCTCAACCATTCAGAAAATCCCACCAAACTTGAGACACAAAAAAGCATCACCAGGTGGTCCAAGTCCACCACCATATCCCAATAAATCAAACAAATTATAAAATGGTACATGTTAACTAAAAAAATAGAAAACTAGGTATCAACATGGGACATCATAATTACCAACACAATTGATTATGTTTGTTGAGTTTGAATTATATATGCCCAATAGATTTCTGGAAATAAAATATTATAGGCAATTCCATTTATTTTTTATTCCATATATTCTAGTTTGAGAAATTTTTCCTAAAAATAGTATTTTAAATTTTTATGAAATACTAACAATGTTTTCACAACTAAGGAAATTTTTTAAAAAACAAGACCTGCCTTTAATGTTTTGAAGACTAAATAATTGAAATTCATCAAAAAAATACTTTTAAAGTAGAATTTTACAAATACCTTTAATTATTGTATGAATAAAGAATTATTTTCAAAACCTAGACTTACCCCTTTAATTTCTTAAAATCACTTGATTATTGGGTTTAAAAAAAGTGAAAATAAATAAATTTAAATAATAAAGTGAGATGTTTTATGGAATAATATAAATGAAAAAAATGTACAAATAACACAACTTGAGTATAAAATAATTTATAAACATAAATGTAAAAAAATTACTCATATATGTTAGGATAAATTAAAATTATAGAACATGAACAAGGGGAAAATAAAAATTTGACATGATGTAATCTAGAGGTAATAATAATAACAAAAAAATAGTTATAAATCAGATAATATAACCAATTCTATTTAATTTCAAAATATTTATAAATTAGTTTTTAACCCAAAAATATAAATTTAAACATTAATAAAAAATCATCAAAATAAACATTTAAATCAAGAATAACAGGATATAACCTAAATAACTTATACTAGGGACACCTAGTGAAATTACATCATATGTTATGTAAAACCCATAAAAAGTGGAATGAATATAAAAGGACTTCACTATATATTAGGGGGACTGTGTAAATTAAATAACTTTATATGAAGACACAAATAACAAATTTCAGAGACCTCATTTTTTATAAGTTATCCTATACAAGTAAATGGGTATCCTATTTAGTGTGTTAAACTAACTAAAGTAGGTGAGTAAAAATGTATACATATTCTAATCAATATTCAATAATATTCCATGAGGAGATAAATCGTAATATAAATCCCTTATATCACCTCAATGTACACATCAATATGATTACCCTTTATATTCACCAATGTATTAGCCCATAATCTATTTCACCCAATATATACAAAAACACTTATGAATCATCATAAAATATGGATCAAACCTAGGGTGTTTTTTGTTATATTAATTTTATTATTATGAGTTGACGAACAAATTTCTATGATAAAATCACATTAAAAAATATAGAAAATTTCCTTGGAAAACCACTTGGAATCCATAATTTGATTGTAAATCACATTTAACCCAAATTGGAACCCAACCATAATATGAACACATAAAATATATCATAAGAGAAAATAGATACAAATTTAGACTATATGCATATAACATGTACATAAAAAATCATGAATATAATCATAATAGAATTAAAATGGAATGAAATAAGAATAATAAGAAATACACTCCCATTATAAACCCCTATTAAAAACATTAATAATTCATTTAATATTTAAAATATCATATATAAATTATTTAGAAATCATTTGACTGTCTAAAACCCTAATTTATTCTTCAATTACATTATAAAGAGCCTCTTTGAAATTTTATTAATCACTAAGAGTTGACTAATGTTTATTCTATGCTTATAAGGTTAAAAACCATTGAAACCCCATTTTATGTCATATTTAAAAACACTAATATAATAAAAACCAACACATATTCATCAATACTATAATTTATATGTATATTCCAATCAAAACATACATCTTAAAAAGATAAAATACAAATGGAATTTAAAAAATAGAATTTTATAGAATTAAAATCCCATGTTATCCTATTTTATTTAACAAAAAGTGCTAGATAAATATTCAAGTGGATCTTTACATGTATTAAATATTAAAATACCCATGATTAGACTATCCATAAAAATTTTGTTTGGTCAACATGGATTGTGGGGAAAGAAAAAAGAAGTAAATAAATAGTAATGTTAAAGGAAAAGAAGAATAAAGGTTGAATGATCAAAAAAAGGAAGATATACATTGTGATTCCATGATGAAATAGGCCCTATAACCTAATGAAAGAGGTTGATATTTCCCAAGAAGTCCTTATAGATTTCTCATTTTTATGGTAAAGGAAATGGGGTTTCCCCTACCCCCCCCCCCCCCCCAAATAACCAAAAACCCACTCATTAGTAGTTTGCATGGTTTACCAACAAGAATCAAGAACATTTACCACCATTGAAATGGAATTAAATGTTTCCACTATTTTTACTCATCATGTGTAGTGAATTAGGTATATATTCTTTGTGACCCCCTCCCAATTATAAATTATAATGTTGTCTCCATAATATTTCTTAGAAATCAATTAATTTGGAGTTACATTATTTTGATATCACTTTGATTCCAAAAATGATCTAAAATATATTATTACAAATCTTTTTATCAATGTGCATCACATACAAATTTTGAATCAAAATTTTATCATTATAATATGTCAATTTTAAAAATAATTCACTTTTTTTAACTACTAATGTATTATATGTTTCTAAAAAAAGGATAAAAATATAGGAGATATTAAATATTAAATTTCATATTTATTATAAATGATTTATTAGTAAATGTATTCTAAAATTTAAACCCAAGTAATTATTTTCAATTTTGGTTCATGCTCCCTCTTATGAAAAAATGATATATTTCCTTTCATAAACATTATTATTAGAGAAAAAAAGTTATTTTGACAAATGTATACCTAGATTATATAGTGTTTAATATATATTTGTTTTCTACTTTTATTGTAATAATACTGGATTAATTATCCTTATATACCCTAACATGATAAATTTGTATATGAAAGGATTCCATTAATTTCCCACAAAAAAATAGAGCCACAATCTAATCATTTCATTACCCACTAAAACCAATGTCATCACATGTTTTAACAAAATTAATGAAGATGATTACCTGATTATTTTATTTAAATATCAGTATTATCTTTAGGTCTTCTTGGTCCATTGCTAATAATGTAATTTATCATAAAATGGTAATTTTTTACAAAACAATGGTGCAAGGTTAAATCAAATGGACACCATTAGTTAGTTTTTATATGTAATACCATGTGTAGATCTGGTTAGGTTAAATTATTCTGCTATTAAACCTGGTCAAACATTAGGACTATCCTAATTAAATTTTTATTTACATTGATTAAACTATTTTCATTCAAATGTATCATATGGGCATGTAATGTTATTAGTTTCCTTTTATCTTAGCATGCACTAGCATTAATTTAGTTATTTTAGATGAGATAAAGATTCTCTTCAAGGCTATTTTATGTCAAAGTACTATATCATCTTTGTGGTTATGTATTTCCCATAATTCAGGAACATATAAAGAATAATCTGAAAACATTAATTTACCTCACTATCCTTCACCTAGTATGAGTTATTGATAGTATAATCACTATGTGGTAGAATTTATATTCCAAATAGAATGAATGGTTAGAACAAGCATCAATAGTCTCAAACATAACAATAATGTTCATTCACATGAGATATTGGAAATAAGTTTCATGAATTATTACTCTAACATGAATTACCTTTCAAAAAAATACACATAACATATAAAAAGAGGTATATGTTTATTTATCCATTGTATTTAGTTTCAATTGATTTATTTTAAAAGAAATTTTACTGAATCAAGTGTATACAATATATAATTTATCACATAAAATATCAATAATTTCAAAAACACCATTTATTACCAATCTAAAACAAAATATGTATTACACCCCCCCCACTAATATCTAAAGATTACTAACATCAAAAGGAAACTGAAGTATCATGTCATTGTGTATTGCATTCATCAGAATAAATTCTATGAGATCAACATCTATATGAAAACTTTCGGATCAATGAAATCTTTCCTATAACATGGATATATATTTTAATTTATTATGAATCATTTGTGAAAATTTTAGTCTCATGAGATCCCAATTAAAAATATAAAAATTTACATAGTTTTTCAAAAATAACTAAAAAAATTTCTTTGAAATTATCTATTTTAAATAATACATTTTTTAATCTCCTATAAATATTACACCAATCATTTATCTAGAATATCAATGCAAATCTTATCTAATTTTTATCTGTATACCAATATCTAATCTAAATATAAATAAACAATTATTAAATTAGTAGTATAGTTAGATAAATAAACCAAAATGTTATTGTATATATTAGTTAAATAATATATATATATATATGGGAAAATAATTATTAAAATTTTTATAACAATTTATAAACATTTATTCTAATTATAATAAAAAAATAAACACATGTTATTATTAAGAAATAAAATATATTATATTTATTATTTTAGTTTGTTAAAGAAAAAAATGAACCCAAACCCATAATTCTATTATACCTAATATTGGAGAAAATTTTCTTAGGATAAAAATAAACAAATAAAATATTTATTAATAAAAATATAAAATTTCCCCATTTTTATTAATAAAAAATTATTAAAAACATATACATTTTAAATAATTAAATTGAACTTATTTTTATTATACATATTTTCACAATATTGATCAACTCATATATATATATATAGAATATCTTTTTAAAATAATATATTATATTTATGTGTTTGTGGGTGTATGTTAAAATAAAAATATATATATACTCACATATATATATGTAATTTTTCAGGTGTGTGTATACATATAAAAATATATAGCACTACATTTTGTGGACAGATGATTAAATAAAAGAAATATTTATTAATTAAAATAAAGAAAAATATGTTTATTTTACCCAAAATACATGTAAAAATATATTTTTTTAATGATTAAACTAAAATTAATTTAAATTAAATATACTTTACTAATATACATTTACCTAATAAATATTTTACATATATATTTTTTGTGTAAATAATATAAATTTTTTATATATATTTATTTTTATAATATATTTTTAACCAATTTTAATTTGGAATTTGGAACGTATATATTATAAAAAAAGAAAAATATAAAATTATATTTATATGAAAACAAACTATTTTTTAACAAATGATCTACAAAAATCATAATATGTATAAAATTAATCCATACACTACTACAAAAATTTCTCAATTTAAAAATATAAAAACATGTAACAAAATTATATTCCATTTATTTAACATTTAAATTATTATATAGTTAATAAATATGATTTTCATATGACCTAACATATATTCTTCTCGTCCACATTCTTGATGTTCAGGGTTCAAATTCATAACCTCTCATATGGGTGGTTTATTTTTGACTTTTGGTTGAAAATTGGCTCCATGTGGGTCATTTTTCCAAGGTCCCTTGGGAATATGGAATGAATATATATATATATATATATATATCATTGTTTTTGTGTGTGTGTGCGTGTTTTTATAATGGCCATATAAGAACTACACTACATTTAAAATAAACAAAAAAAATCCCTAATCTATTTAATATATTACAATAGAAAATGAATAACATGGAGGAATTAATAATGAATATATATAATAAAACCAATATCTAATTATATATTAAAAAATAACTTCCTTAATATATTAAATATATCCATACAATAGGGGGAAACCAAACAGGGCTGTCGCAGACAGGGAGAACCAATAATCCTAACATTGGGAATACTCAATTACATATCTAAAACAATATTTTCTAGAACATAATAAATATACTATTTTTCATTATCAAAATAAATATTCAATGGAATATATTACACATTAAATTAATTGAATAAATTCAAATGAGATCTTTGGTAGTGAAAGATGGTGCACCAAACTAGATTGAGTGTTGTGGAATGAACAGTTGTAGTGAGGGTAGAGGGGACCATGATTGTGTTGAAATTTTCTATTAGTGGATTTGTAGTAATCAATGAGTAACTCTGGTGGTAATTTGAGAAATATTATGGTGTCAGGGTGCATGGATTGGAAGGATATTCTTATAGAAAGGATTTCTAAGGTATGATGTGGAATTGAGGGAGAAGATCCATGAGTGAGAAATTTTATGTTTTTTAGAAAAGGAAATATCGACCGAAATTTGGTCGGCATTGGATTTCACACAAACCATAGTAATATTTTATAATAGTGAAAAATATATGGTCACAGATGTAATCAAGTATGTGTTTTTGTATATATATATATATATATATATCAGTAAATTTTTAGGAGTAAAATAAAAATTACATTACAAAAATGACTTTACAAAATATTATATATACAATATATAATTTCATTTAAAAATAAAATTTTAAATATACATATTAATATAATTATATATATTTATATATATATTTAAATATTTAGACATATATATATGGTACTTATATAGTATATATGACCTGGATTTGTTTATTTTGATGGATTGAAGGTTTAAAAAAGGTGGACATTGGACTCACAAAACATTTGAATTTTAGTGATGGTGGGATTATATAATGGTTAAATGTGTTTGGTGAAAACCCAATCCCATGTCCATTTATATGGTGCGTTTTGGATAATATATAAGTTTGGATGATCTAATAATCCAATCACTGGTTTTTTATATGATATATCCCCTTAAGGTCTAATTTGTTTTCCCTAGAAGGACTAGGATAGAATGTAATATCCTATGAAATTTGGGAGAAATATTGTGTTTATGTTCTGATAAATAATGGATGTGAATTATATATGGTTGAAATTATTTAATGTCTTGAATTATCAGATGTGATGATTAAAAACTAAGGATCTATTTTTTTCAAATGAATGCATCTTCTTGTGTTTCGTATCTAAAAGCTTGAAATAATTTCTGATAAACAATGGGTGTTTTAAAATGATATGGTTTGTAGTTTATTTCATATCTAGGATAAGACAATGTGAAAAAATATATTTCAAAATCCCTCATTCAAAAATAGCAAGGATCCATTCCTCTAGACCAGCTCCTTTAGGTCCAGCACATAATTCATTGTGTGGTTCTTTCATAAAACCAATTAATGGTATTATGATTGGTTGATCCAAGAATATATTCCATCCACCACTCTTTGTGGAAAACAATTTTGTATTCAGTGAAACCTAAAAATAATACCTTAAAACCAAGTACCACGCATTTGGGCCACAACTTCAGGGATAATCCATCTGATATAAATTATCATTCACTTGAATGAAATTTTTTTATAATCACCAGGACACATCACCTTCCCATTATTATCATAAATTCAATTAACATATGGCACCACCATGGATCGACATTCTCCAAAACAGACACCATTTTTATTATTAAACTAGTTTGGGGATACCAATAGTAAAAATTTCCTACAACATGGCATTGAAACCACGTATTAGGATCCTATTCTCTTGCTCAATCCTTCTAGGCCCATCACATAAGGCTCTCTAGGGTTCCATCCTAAATCCAATTAGTGATAGGTGTAACCCATCCATGTTTATATTTTATAAACCACTACTTTCATACATCAATATGGCATTATGTTATTACACATAACAATAACATCATGGGACTATCTTGTGACTACTAATTCTTTTAAGATAGGTAACAATAAATCATTTCTTGTCAAAAAGGTTATAAAAAACTACGTTCATGAAATTGTATAATGATTTAGATCAGATAAGTTTTTTAATGGGTGAAATATATTTTATGTCTTTGTTTTGAGGGTAGTATTATTGGTTTCAAATATAATCCAACATCAATTTCAATTAGTATTTCATATCATATAATTTTGGATGGGATACTCCTTCAATCACCTATTTGTTTTAGGATGGGACCCCGTAATAGACTATGTTTTGGGCTTATAAAGATTAGGCTATTGAGGAATCCACCCCAATAATATGTGATTTTTTTAGTTGAGTCTCCATTAAAAATTATATATTTCTTAATTTAATTTATCAATGATTTATCAACCGTTGGAAACATTTTAAAAAAATCAATGTTTGGTTTTGTTTTTTAATATTTATATATTATTCAAAATTTATTTTTTGGATAGAATTTTAATAAAACAAATAATCATCTCTAATGAAATTTAAATATAGAAATTATTACTTGAAACACTAATATAAAAAATCTTTTTCATGATCTCTAAAAGTGATCAAAATGGATTATTCCAAACACAACTTTATCACTTTTAGTGTTCATGTTGAAAGGCATTGATGGTGTTTTGGTGATAGCTTATTTGTGATCGATGGATAGGATATAGGGGTGGGGTAGTGAAGGTATATTTATTGAGGATTGGTGGACAATAGTCCTTATCATTGGGGTAACTAAGGCGGTGGTGGTAGGCAGAGGCGGTTAATTGCTAGTGTTGTGGAAAAATGATTATGGTGGGGATATTAAGGTGTAGAGAACTGAGGTGTGATGAAAATGGTGTATAGAGGTGTGGTAAGGAGATGATATTAGATGGAGTGGTTGGATTGAGAATAATTAAGGTTATGTGGGGCAATGATGGTGACTTACTCAACTATTCAAGGTGAGGTAAGTGGAAAGCATTGGAAAAATGAGATGAGGTGATAATGAGTGGAGATGAGGCTAGATATGGAGGTGCATGTGTGAGGTAGTAGATTGGAGGTCACCGCTAGGAATTTTTTTCTAGTTGGTCATGTTAATTTTAATTAAAAAACATTATGTTGTTGTTTCTTGTTTTATCCTTCACCAAAATCAAATTATATACTAGTGAAACTAATAGTAACGAAAGGAGACATCAGACACTAATAACATTTTATTTGTTCTAAAAAAATTTAGGGGTTTAAAGTATATTGTTAAATATATTTTTTATTTATAATTCATCGTTTTATCTATAGATAAAATTGGAGCCAAAATTTTTTTTATCAATTTAAAAATATTGTGCAACCATTCTCCATAACGCCTACAAAAATGTTTAAAATAGTTTATGAAATCATTAAATAAAGTCATTACTCATTATTTTTATATAGTTTAAAATTATCAATTTTTTGATCTCCAATGAAACTATTCGATCATTGAATTTTTTTAGGGTCATGTTTTTTTAATCATTAATAATGGTTCTCTATGGGGAGAAATTGATTGGAAAATCACCCTGACAATAAGGTTACACACAATATATCACGATTTCAGAATGATACTAAATCAGTTTTCCCTTATCTCTTTTTTCTATCATGGGGATCTAAATTGTATGAGTAGAATCATAGAGACATAATAATAAAATATTTGGTGAAGAGTAATCATAAATTCCATACATTTTTTTTGAACAATAAAACTAATAAACTAGTAGAAATCATGGGACCATCCAATGGAGTGAATCAAATAGAAGGTGTGAAATTTGTTATGATTATTGTGATATATTAAATAGACCATTATTTTTCTTCTAAAATTTCATCATAATTATAACTTTTTATGCATTATATACCTTTTCCAGTAAAATATGTTATCATTATATAAATGTTATTGTATTATAGCTTGTATCCTTCGGATTATGTTTTTCTTAGTCATATGTGTGGGATCTATATTTGAACATAGTTAATGGATTCAATGTCCCTTGTTTTCAAGCCCTAATTATTATCCCTTAAATGTTTAGATACATCCCCAAACCATAAAATTTATGTTTTTAGATGGCATGACCCATTTTTTATATCATTTAGTAATATTATAGTCATATGTTAATTTGAACTGATGAATCATAGTTTGAATTTACATATATCCGTATGTGTTTCTCACCAATAATTTCCTAATAGATGTGTGTCAATGACCTGGTGTCTACTCTTGGTGTGTCTTGTATCCTTGTGGTTATTTGATTTTTTATAGGTTGATTTTGTATTATTTATGGATGTATCTACTATAAAAATTTACATTTCATTGATCCAGGAAGAAACTAACTCTTCCACACCATGATTTCTTTATCCCTTCGATTATATTATATTATTACAAACCTATTAATTTTTGTGAGATGATTTCATCATTTTAGTTAGTGATTTATATATACCTAATCTCATGTATCCGATAGTGAAATAAAGAGGCCTAGAGGGAGGGAGTGAGAGTGGTTCTGAAAGAGAGTTTATATATATTTGAATATAATTCTTTATCTTTCAATAACCCCATCATTGACTTGTTCTTGTAGCGAGTTTATGCCTTGATATAATTATTATGGATCAAAGAGTTCCTCAAAGAATTTCATTAGCCTTCTCAATATAAAAAAACATTATAAATGTGGAAACATGGTTTTTGGTGTATGTTAGGTTTTATAACCACCTTTATATTATTCATTTTAGTTATTTGGTTATTTATTATTCATTATTTGTATAAATCACCTCAATATTCATCATGTGAGTCTATCGATAAAGTAAATTTATATTAACTTCTCAAGGATTGGTTTATTGGATCCACCTTATTTAATAGTGATTCATTATTGAATATTTTTTATGGTCCTTCATCTCTAGTTTCCTATTTATAGCTTTAATATTAGATCAATTTTCATAACAATGATATGTGAGGATGGTTATTTTTACATGAATTTGCGTTCAATGTATTAAAAATAACATAAATATCATGTTTTCTTAACTTTTATATTTTTTTCTTTTATCTTAAATATTTATATTTATTTTAGCTCCATCATTTATTCTTTTATCATTTCTATTTTTCTTTTAGTTATTATGTTTTATTATAAATAAAATTATTAAACTCAATATGAAAAGAATTTATCATGGTGGTTATGTCATATTTCAAGTTAAAATCCCCTAAAAAATTTATATAAATGATCTTATATAATTTAATAATGGAATCTAGGAAGGCTTATATATATATATATTTTACATTGAGAATGACTTTAGAATCTAAAAAATCATCATCTATTCACTATTTATCCACAATTAAATTGTAGATAAATTGTTTGGTGTTAAAATAATATCATTAATCTATCCACCAATTTAAAAATTAGGCAATATAATGGTTATGTCCTCTCTAATATTATAGAGACAAACAATAGTGTATTTTTGTTAACCCTCAGGGGTAAATTTTTGGGTGATGTAGATTAAAAAACAATATCTTCTACAAAATTGTAAAAATTAGAACATATATTTATGAAAAAATCCCTACATGGTATGCCTTATATAAATATCAAACATTATAACTTTAAAATATTTCCTAGAACTACCATCTGGTTTCAGTTAAATGGATTTTATATGGTTTTATTTGACATAGTTGATATAGATATAAAATTAGTAGATAAATACCATGACATTATCTTTATAAATTATTAAAATAATTCATATAATTCAATGAAGGGTTTTGTGAAGTATAAATGGGATTTTTTAACTTTTAAATAAGTGATGTTTGTGATTCCATAAAGGGAAAATCAAAAAAAAAATGGTTTAAAAGTTGATACTTGGGGAGGATTAATGAATATTAGGGGTTAATTGAAAAATATTTTCAATGAATAGAATGATATATTTTTGTTGGACCTCTAAGTATGATCAGTGTGGTAAAATCCATATCATTAATATATTTTTTCCCACTATATATAATTTTAGGAATGGAGAATCCAAATATAATTTTATTATATCTGTGTTTATAGTTTTTGTGACTAGTAAACCTACCCAATTCCTATAGTGTAGAATTAAGGGGTTTCTATTGGGTAAATTCATCCTATAAACTTAGGATTGGATTTTTATTTTATTTACATGACATATTGACTTTAAGGTTGTGTTATCAAGTTATTTCTCTGATATTTTTCTACTATAGTGGGGTTCAAGATCTCTGAACATTCGGGAAGAGAGTTGTATTTGTTTTGGTTTTTTTATTGAATTATGAGTTTACATTGCCATAGTTGGTTTCATATTTCATTTTTTACGTATATATTTCTGTTTATATATTTTATATTAATAAAAATTATACTAATAAATTTCATTTATATATGATGGTATTAGTAATCCTTTTAGGTGATTTTAGAGGAATTAACATTATTTGAGACTCTGTTATATGATGGGTATAATTATATTAGAATGTAATTTTTTAAGTAGTTAGAATCATTATAATTTCTCTAAGGTAGACTTGTTTCATTATCATATATGGTTTGTACTAACAACATATGGATGACTATATATAAACAAAATTTTTATTAATATTGTAACACTTCCCAAACCAATAGATATGTTTTTTTCAAGGACACTACTATGTGTTGTTTGTAATATTATTTTAATGTTTGATGTTTAATATTTTTTAATATAAGTTATTATATTTTTTTATTTTATTTTATTTGATGTTAAAATTTAAACATATTTAACAAGTTTCATACCTTGTATATGTTTTCATGATAATATTTTCTTATAATTAAAATATTTTTTTATTGTGGCTATTTCTCTTAGATTCTATCTCTTGGGGGAATTCATGTGACCTCTATGTTTAGTCATATTTATTATCCCATGTTCCCCTATTTTTCTAGGAATATTCATCAGCCAAAATGTTTTATCATGTATCCATGAACCCTCTCCTATCAATGTATTATAGTCATGATATATTTTGTATATCCTCAAGTGAAATATCTGTCATAAATTGACCTGATCCAATGTATCCTAGGTGTACCATGTGTGTTTCCTTGTTTTGTTTCTCACATTGAGTTTTCTATATGAACTGAATCTCTATCTTGATGACAACTCTTAAAATGTCATGTGTTCGTGTAGTCATTTTTAATGTGACCTTGGTTTTCCGTGAGAATGACATAATTTATTTACGGGTATCAATGCCTCAAAACCTTAATAAAATAAAAATGGAAAATTTTAATATGGATAACGGTCTCAGAAATGTGTTTTTATTATTCTTTTGATCTTACAGAATGGTGTTTACATTAATTCATAGTTTTAGTGAAATTATAAGTTAGATGAAAATGAGGATAATATTTATTATTTATTTATTAAATTAATAATTTCCATATATGTGTGAGTTTCTATATATTCTTTGCAAAACATCTTATTGAAATTCTTACACCATAATTGTGACCAGAGTGGGGGGTTTATCCTAGGAGAGGTATAATTTTTTTGTTTATTATTCGAGCCACATATCGACCATTTATAGGTTTTAAATAAAATGACATGAAAACATGTTCTCACAATTAAAAATATGTTTCTAATGACTGTAATTAAGATATTAACTATCTTTTTTATAAAAAAAATTATCTGTTTAGTGATATTAGTTATTTTTTCTTAAAGTCACAGTGATCATGATCATCAATGTTATGAAGGATTTATGAGTTGAGGATTGAGTTCCAAAATACAAATCTTTTTATTATAAGGAAATACATTGATATTCTGATTTTTTCCATTCTTCTTGATATTGAAATTTTATTCATGTTTATTTCATTTTGAATAATTTAAATGTATAAATGATAATTATTATTTGTTAGAATTATATTTTTCAATATCCTTAATCCTCTCATTCCTTTTTGATAAATCAATTATTGAAACTCATGAAACATGATCCCTTTTCTTCATAATTTTGACCAAAATTTATTAATATTTATTATTAAATGTGAAAATGTTAAAAATAAATATTTTGTTGGTCGAAATCCTATTTCTTTTTGAATTCATCCACCCTCATAGTCTTCCAATTATTCTCTATTTTTTCTTTCCAATAGTTGTTTTTTTTTGAAGCACCATCATCCTTCAATGTGGTTAGCGGTAGTTATGATTAATGTTTTGGAAATGAGGTACAACTCTAGGTGATCAGAAAGTTAGATGTTCAGAAGGGTTTGTGTCAATAGAGTCACATCAATGGAAAAAAAAGTTGTCTGAGTAGTGAATATTTATGGTGTGGTAATCTTGGTGTGTTTAAGTCTTAATGTAAACTAGATGCAATAGTGATCGGTGAGGATGCTCTGTCATGGTTGTAGTAATGGCCTAAATATGGTATAAAAAATTAATGATAATGGAATATAATGTGGATATAGTAGTGAAGTGAGTGGAGAAGGTCGTTAATTTAATAAATATTACATGATCATATTACAGGTTTCCCCAAATCATATATTGTATTAGATTTAAATTTATAATTGGGTTTCTATAGAATATTTAAATATCTCATGTCATGTAACCTCTTAGTGAATGTCATGTGTCATATTTGGTTGGTTGGTAGGGGTTTAATAAGAAATTAAATATCTCGTGATTTCTTTTAAGAAAACATCAAGTTTAACCTAAAAAATAACCCCAAATGTATGGGAGTATATATTGGGTTATCCACCTAGCCACACAAGTCATGGGGTTTGGGAGAGATAACATGTATGTCCTGGAAACATTGATAGTTTTTAAATTATTAAATAAATCTTATTCAATGTAGTGAATAATAATAATAAATCAAAAAAAAAATAAATATCTTTATTTAATGAAAACAAATTGTGTATATAATAAAATAAAGAATATATGTGTACCTAGCATCAAACAAATCCACATATTCGGTCTTCAATCATACATTTGATGAATACCCCTGATATATAACCAAATGAATCCTTCATTTACTATTCATCCATGGGATCGATTGAATCACAAAATATTTTTGGGGGATTCTCCATCACCCTGTTACGTAGAAGAATATCTCCAAAAAAAGTATTATGGAGAAAGATATATTTCAGGGATAATTAGAAATGAATCATGAGAATCATTTTCATAGCCTTTAGGGCCTTTATATAGGTGTCAATGATACTCTCTGATCCTTCCATGTATTAAATCATGAATAAAATAATATAGAAATAAATAAATAGTATTATTCATTGTCATACAAGAATAATAAATTAATTTATCATATAAATTTATTTTTTTGATCCTCTTGAATGTACCATCATATGAAACTTTTAGTAATCAATGATTACTAGAATGGAATTGAAATTAGATGCTGCTATTTAGAATTCAACAGAATTTATTAATCATATCATGTTTTTTTAATATGATAAAACCAAGTTAAAATATCATTATTCCATGTGATACAGTATGTAAAGTAACTAGCATGATATTCATATATCATACCTTCTGATATTCCCATATCAAGGCATATGATATGAAGTTTTTCTAATAGGTTGTATTATAAAACATAAATAATATATAATCATATTTCCACAAATTATATAGACAAAAAAAATCTCTAGTTTATATTTTGTTTAAGGAATACCAATATAAATATTCCACATTCACTAATTACCCATATCAATTATTCCATTTCACCTTATATTATATCATATTCATTGAATTTTTAAACTATATCGAAAACTCTTTCTGGATAACCTCCAAAAAATTGTAATGTTATCATTAAGATCGTATTGTATCACATCATATGAAATACCTTGTTAATATGAATCCAATACATCTTTTCTATAAACTATATAACATATTTAAATTATCTATTTATGCTTTTTTAAAATCAATCCCCCTATAGTAAACCATAAAGTGTGGCCCCATGGCCTTTTATGTAATTAGTAACAAATACAAATTTCCAAATTAAAAAATGTAACCAAAGAAAAGCCTCTTGTAAAGATCCAATGTTTCTCAAGTTGTAATTGGATCCAGCATGATCATCATCATTAAAAAATATCACCATAGTTATGTCCACCAGATGTATCACATAAAATAATGCATTTTGTTTTGATCTCCTTTTTCAAAGAAATATAGTGACCATAAGATATGAATCATGTCAATCCCATGGTGATTCACATAAATTCCATATTAAAAATTTATATACTAGCCAGATGGATAAAAAAAATATCATTCACCCTGAGAGATAGGAACACCACATAACCATTTTCCAATAAAAACTAACATCACATGTCACCTATCTATGTATGGTCTAAAACTCCATTAGTTTATCTAAATGTAGTTCCTTTATTTCATACTTATTATATGATAAGATAATTATTATCTTGATTAAACTCAACATATGACATTATAAAAGGCATACCCAACCACGCCTGATTATCTCTATCACAAGGATAGATAAACATGGTATAAATAATGGTTGTTCTCACACATGGTATATTTTCAAACCCTAGGTAATAGTGAAATCAAAATATTAAACATACACCACTATTATACTAATGAAATAGTGTAAGACACTCCATATGACATACATAATAGGTTATCCATCATAAAAAATCATTTTATGTCTCATTAGGATATATGTTATCTCTATATGAAATCTTATTTATGTTGACCATTACATTTAATCAAAACCAACAACACTCAATATATGTAGTCAACATAATATAATGACAAAGTGGAGTCTTACTTTCACACAACATAATATATTATATATTCTTAAACTCCTTAAAAATACTAAAGAAACATACATATGTTCCTATCAAATCATATCACATATGATAGATGAAGAGAGAGGCCTTATGTTTTATATATTTATTGGGTTTTTTAAATTCATTACATCTTTATGTAATTACTACCACATATCTATGTGAAAATATGATAAAACCATCTTACTAAACACATTTAATATGTATCATATATGAAGAGGGGTGGGGTAAAAAATAGTGAGTATTAGGAAACATATTCCATGTGTTTAACTCTATGAACATAGTTCTCAAACTCTTTTAAATAAAATCCTCAAAATTAAAAATATTAATGATATTTTTTCAACCTAAAAAACTTTTAATTTTCCTCATCATCATAATTGTAACATTTCCAAAACATTGCTTTAAGATCATCCTGGTAAAATAGTATAATCCTTTGAATTATTTTACCCTTACCAAAATACCATTAACTATTATGATATTAAGTGAAATTAAATTTTAATTTAAGCTACTAAAATCTTTTATCCATTACATTTTATACATATCAAAGTCCAACTATTCTCCAACTAGTCTATTAAAAACTTTGTCCTCTCCAAAATTTCATTCTAAGAAACAAAAAATCATTTTTGTTTATGAAATAAAACATATTTAATTTTAGGGAGGATATTAAAAAATATATTCTATTACTTATGAAATTTTATATGAAATTTTATTTTATAAGATAAATATTCTAAATATAAGACTTTTTTATTTAAAATATTCCACCGCTGGGTGGTGGAATTTATATTTTCTCATAATTTAACAAATATAAGGGTAAAATATTTTATCCTAGAAAAAAAAAATTTATCCCAAATAAAATATTGTATCCTTCTCCCCTATTCATGTATTTTATAGAGTTTTTTTAATCATAAACCACAAGTATCATTACAATTATTCATAAAAACATTTTCTTATGAAATAACGTTTTTATCATATAAAAAAATTATATAACAATACAAATCATTTATTAAGATCCATCCAAGATATAAATATTGGTTTAAATTATATATATTAATATTAAATAAATTTACTATAAAATTTAAATGAAAAAACAATCCCTATCAATTATTAACCTCAATTTTTAATTCTTTTAATTCTTCAAAATTTGTTAATTACACATATGGTATAATATATTGTTTAAAATTGAATAATTGATTCTATAATATTGAAACCGAACATGGTCTGTCCATTGAGACTCTTAAAACCCTTTAGGTATCTTAAATAATTCCATCCTATGAAATAATTTCCCAACCTTCCTGAATCCCATTTTAGGTTTCAACAATATTGGTTGATTAAGGAAGATTTACTATTGGACTTTCCAATATAATTTTCATTCTAACATTTTAAACTTTTTTCAATTTTCACTATCAATATTTTATAATATCCTAAAGTTCATGTTTTAGTTCAGATATCATCAATGAACAATATTAGGTAAAAATTAATTTTAGGTCATTCATATTTTCAGATTCCATCCCTATGTATAATAGAAAAAGTCTAGAGAAAAATAGATCCTAAAATGGAACCTCCGTCTCTCAAAATCATTAACACACTTTATCATATTATCTAAATGAGGAGAGACGATAGTTATTCTATTAGTATTTTTAATTTAACTTGGTTTAATGCATTAGAAAAATTATATTTTATTAGGTATTTGTTTTAATAAATTTAATCTCTTTAATACCTACTATTGCACACAATTTAATATTTTAATAAACTATGAAAAAATCATAATACTATTATTTAAAGATGATGAATATTTCCTAGATGTTAAAATTGGGGGAATAAATAGGAATAACTACATTTTAAGAAATTTGTATAATGGTTTTATATAATGAAATTATTTGGTCAAAATATAATTAATTTTTAGATAATTATTTTTATGCTTCGAAAAATGATTTTTTCAGGAAAAAAAATGATATGTATTGTTTTTGTGAACAAGAAATAAAAATAATTTTGAAACAATAAAAAATTATTCTAAAATATTAAATTCTATTTTTTTATCAATATTTCACAATTAATTTATGGATAATTTTTTATTTTTCTAAAAATATTATTTTTTTGATGAATAGTGAATAATAATTTTCTTATCGAAAACCATATTTCCACATAAATAACTTATAAGGTTAAATTTATTTGAACTATTTTAAAAAATAAAATTAACTCAATTATATTATATTTAATCCAATAAATATCACTGTAATTAATTTCATATTCATTTTTATCTAAAAACTGTTTATACTTTTTAACATTTCCTCTTCAAAAATCCATTTTTTTATTATGAATGTGGGTTTAATTTTAAATTAAATTTTTACACTTATGTTGATGGAATTTTTAAAAAAAATTTACATATTTGGAATAATTTCAACAAATTTTTTGTTCAAAATTAATAGTAAAAACAATAAAAATTAATTACCATGGTTTATATAAAAACAGGTTTACCAAGGAATTAAACTAAAAATATAAGGGGTAAAATAAACTATAAACTATTAAAAAACCAATTTTTGGGTCATATTTAGACCATATAACCAATAATGTTTCCTAATGACCCATTTTTATACATTTCCATTTGAAAAAAATTGCTAATGTTTTTCCTTTTCAAAAATTCTATGTATTCCATCCCCCTCACTTTTAAACGGTCACCCCCTATCCACTCATATTTGCACTTAAAAATCCATTTTTATTAGAAAATACATAAAACAATATCTTAACTACATCCTTATACACCTCTAACTGGCATTGGTTTTATTATTAAACCCCCCAATGAAGGATTTAGGTGTAAACCTATAGAGGTTCTCCCAAGAATAGTTAAAATTCATAACCTTGTGTTTTTTTATTTCTTCCTCAACCTCCTAAAAATGTTATTAAATTATACCCATATAATAAAACCATTATCTATAATATATTAATATTTTATTTTCATTACCTATATATATCTTCTCTTCCATCAAATGGTAAATGAAACTGTTGATCGTCTGTATGGCGGACTACAGCCTCGTGAGCCAATGTTATTCATTTTCCATCACCACCTCTCACGGCTAGATATAATGATGGTTTAAATATTTATATATTATATTTATGATATTATTATACTTATTAAATTATAATACAACAATTACCTTCTTATATCCCAAACTTTTGGAAAACAATAACGTCGCTCGTGTGTACAGAATACCACCATATGGGAACTAATGTGATATTTTTTCATTTCGGTTTTACATAGATGGTAAAAAATGTAAATTAAATGAATATATAATATATTTTTAACATACTAATACTTATATAATTATTATGTTCCATATAACTTATTACTTTCCATTAAATGGTGAGTACATTAATGTCATTCGTGTGTGTGGTGGACTACCGTCTCACGAAGCGATGGGATTTGTTTTTTTCTAACCTTTTATTTGAAAGTAAATAAAGGAAAATTTAAAGAATATATGTTATATACATGGAATAAAAATTACTATATAAAGGTGTTATATTATTTACCATTATTTCATTTCATCTCCAAAAAAATGGAACCCACATTCATGCATATATAAGGCCTACCATATCCATGAATTGTGTAATTAATTTTTTTTCACAAGAAATTAATGGACTACAATAAATAATTATATAATAAATATATATGATATTTATATCACCATTAAAATTATTTATGTTATGCATCTATGTTTAGAATGGGTGGATCAAAGATAACAAACCAAAACATACATGAAAAATGAAACATTTATTACCAAAAATGTGATTTTAACAAATAATTGTTAATAATAATAAGTAAATAATATATTGTATGATAAATATGATTTTAGTTTTATAATAAATTTTTAATAAACATATATTTATTATACATGAGGTTTTAATGTTTACAAAATAATTTGACGCTTAAGGTAAGGGGATTTCTTCTCAAATTGTCTTCTTCGGAACATATGTTATGTTTTCATCTATCTTCTTTAATGATGTGTATTAACATCAACTTTGATATGTTATATCATGAATTTATTTCTTCATATGATATTTAATTTATAATTAAAATTTATTATTTCAGGGTTATAAAGATTCAAAATAAACTAATGTGGAAAAAAACTTATGTTATAGTGTCATTGTTTATCGGGATTATATATGATTACATTTTCAATTGTGAAATACTATAAACTATATCTAAATGAACTCATGAATTTCATTATCCTCTAGTTATATCATAAAAATAAATGTGTTTCTTTCATTTTATCTTATTTATATTCTAAAATTTTAAAAAAAAAATTGAAAAACCAACTTTAATTTTGTCCTCAGTCAAAAAAAAATTCATCCATATATATGTTTTCTATAAATGTTTGTAAAATTGTTTAAATTTTCCACTTTGATTTTTTATATTTTTTTACCCTTTTTTAACTTTTACAAAAACATAAAATAAATATTCATGTCATTTTCCAAACAATGATAATTTTTCTTTAACCAAAAATGTGAAAATAATCATTATTTTCAATGTGTATGATATGAATGGAATTTTTCACTATCATTACTGTTCAATGTTTTAAATATTAATTTATAATTTTGAAAGTTTATTATTAATGAAAAGTGTTCTGAACAAAATTTAGGTATTTTTATTACAAATAATTATTCTCAAATTGGAAATAATACTTTCCTCAAGAATTGTTCCATGTGATATTTGAAAATAATTTTCCATATGAGATGAAAACCATTGATTATAATCATGATTTATTAAGGATATGATCCAATCGTACCGTCATTATACTTTCTCTAGATGATTTATATCTATGATTACAATATATTTATGTAACCCATTTTTTATGATGATTTATGATATGATAAATGTTTTATGATCTTATAGAAATAAATATATGGTTTTTGTGATGGGTGAGACCTATATCTATGTCAAATTCATTGGTTAATGATTAAATTTATATGATATAAAAGGGAACTTGGTAGGTAATCCCCATCCTGAAAAATGGTACACAAAAGGTTATCCAAATACTAAAATAGGGTACATAGGAAGTTATGTTGGAAAATCAAATTTTTTATATTTTTTTAGATATTTAATTTATTATTTTAAAGAATATGAACCAAGAAGACATGTTATTCAGAGGCTTTATGTTCCCAAATATATTAAATATATTAAATACCACATGCTTTTTTCATGAAAAAGTGGAATAACTAACAAACGAGTTCAGAATTGGAAGTTTAATGGAACTATTGAGTTTATAATTTAGGTTTTATGTTAGGAGTGGATTAACCTTTGTCTACATGGGGTGTCTGGGAACATGATTTCATTGGAAAATGAATAAATTAAATAAATAAATTATTTTATTTTTTTATTGACATGGAGACCAAACCTCTTCTATAAGTATAAAATTATTTTGGATTCTTATGTTTATCCATTAAACCCTAGAGGTCCAAAAAATCATTTGAGATTCATTGGAGGAGATTACGAGGGAAAATTATAGAAATATCATATTTCGGTGATTAGTATGCAAAGGGATTCAAGGATCTCACCAATGCCAGTGGAACAACATTTTTCTTCTTCAGTGACCGATCCAAATCAAGGTAGTATGTTGTTTTTTCTAAATTTATTCCTATTTTACGATTCCTATGAATATTGAAAACCAATAAAATTATTAATTTCATCATGGATCTTGCGTATTTTGGGTGAAGGATATATTTATCAAGGAATTATTGGACTTTCATTTTGATTGTATATTTATCAATTCATTCATCATTCAAATAGAATTTAATGAAGTCCTACATTAAAATTGGCCAAGGATCATTCTTAATTATATATAGTTTTTTTATACATCATTTCTACATTTATAGTGGGAAAATATCATCTCCCATGGTTCAAAAAATACTGAGAAATCAAATTTTGTGCACCTGTCTCTTGGAAAAATGACTCGATGTCATATATATAGGCTTCGTAAAAAATGGTGATTATGAGACGATGGAATTGGAAGTAGATTGGATAGATTTGGGATACACAATTAATGTTAGTCATTAAGGAATGATGGATTATATGTGTGTGTTAGTTTTCCCTAATTGATACAAATCCTGAATCCTAATGTTTGGCAACGGTATGTTTTTCAAACCACAAAATCATTTTTTCACAAGGTGGGTGGCTAGATCAGTGGACAAAGGAGTTGGAGTATATGCATAATATAGATCTTTATTTCATGAAAATTATATAATAAATGGTTTCTAATACATAGTTACATTCCATGTATCACCCTCATAGTCAAGGCTTGGTTTTAGGGATGCTGTTAAGTTTCACATGGTGTGTTATCCTATCACATGGAATTTTACCCCATTCTAGTTGCATTAGTGTATACCAAAAAGCGTCTGTGGATAGAAACAAGAGTATGTGGTAATGAACATATCTTGTACTCCTACATAGAAACATTCAAGGCATGTGTATGTGGGAAAATCCAGGTACTATGACATGGGTAGAATTACACATGCATGTCCATGTCAAGTACATTTTCAGGGGCATGGTCATGGGCCATTTACACAATCATAACCTAGTGTCGAAGGTAGATTTTATGTACTAATATTATACACCATGTACTCCTAGAGAATATTCTTAGAACCCTTTTTCCTCTTCACCTTTGACATTTTTCAATAGGGTGTGTTCCCTATATACTTTTTCGTAGTGTCAGTATAGAATCATTTCATATGAATAGAATAGTGACCCCTTCATTAAAAATTCATTGAAATAATTTTTTGAATCCTTCCATGAGTCCCAGAGTTAGATCACCTATCATCTACTTGTTCTAGGTGGAGCTCTGTGTATTATCATGACCAGCACTACATGGGAGCCAATCCTCTACATAGTGGGTTATTCTATATTAAGTTATTAGTATACCCTATGGCCATGGGTGTGATCCTCATCATTGTATTGTATCTATTCAGACTTGTAGTGTATATGTAATGACCAAAAGTTTTTCAATGGAAATTCCTTTCTTTTAAATATTTCATAAATTAACATGAAATCACAACATAATGAACTAATATGTGATAAGGTACCATTAAATATATGTTGGTCACTTCTGTGTTAGGAATTTTGAAAATTTGACATATAGGGTTGTGTTCAAGACAATTTTTGGAGTCTAATGATACAAAATAATTTTTGGTGAATAGTGACCTACCCTTATGAATAGTAACATACCCTTATGAATAGTAATACAACCCTTATGAATATTAAATCATCCAACATATGAGTAACATTACTTATGAATCATTAAATAAATTTTATACATCTTAGAAAGTGACAATTTGACCTTAGTAAACGTTTTAGTATTCTCTAAGTCATATACAATTAATTTTAATTAATTAATTAATTTAAAAGAAAATTTTTTCCCATATAATGTATTCATAAATTATTGAATCAATGTAATATAGTTTTTATATAATTTTATAAGACCCAAGGAAATTTTTGGAAGCACTATAAAATCAGTTTTAATCTTAAAAATAGTTTTTTAAGTAAATTATGATTTTAATTAAATATTAAATTAATAATATTCAGAAAATTATTTTAGGAAAATGGACTTAATTTTTTGATTCTACGCGTCAAATAATTTTAGGGGTATATTTTTGGGTTTTTTCTAAAATACTTTAATTTTTGGGTGAATAGTAAACAAATACAGTTTTTCGCATAATCGGTGTATACTAAATTGCATCATTAATAATGTAATGATGAAATAAACATTATAGAACATTATTTTCGGAAAAATTATATTAAATATCATAAATGGTTTCTTAAAATACAATAAATCCATTTCTCAAACCTAAAAATAACTTTCCAAAGCCTAAAGACAAAAGGTGATTTCTAAAAGTGTCTTTTTCTCTTTCTTTCACTTTCCTTTTAATAAATTAATGAATTCGAATTATAAAGAAGAATTAAAGCCAAAAAAATTATATTATTATAATATATGATGTAGGATGTAAAAAACTACTATTACAAGTCTAACTTTTGATATATTATTTTATTTAATATTTTTATACTAAAAACACCTCCCTCCTCATGTATAAATAAGCCCTCCCCCTCCTATTTCCAAAACACACCTTTCAATCTTCAAGAATTGTCTAAGATCTTACCAATAATCTACCCTAGCCCCTACCCCACATCCAAGAGCTTTTGATCTCATCAAAAGACCAATCATAGGCCCTTAAAGAGGTTCTCAAGAGAAGTCTTCTAGAGGTCATTTCCCTCCCTCTTCTCCTTTAATTCCCTTTCAAGTTCAAGTTCATTTCTTGATCTCTCCCCACCTATCATAATCCAAATTTTGTTTTTACTCCAGTAATATACATATAAATTAATTTTATTATTCTAATTGGATATTATATCATCCAACCCCCTTTCCCTCTTCCTTTTATTTTATTAAAGAGAACGTTGTTCGTGAGGTGTTAATTTATCACCTTCAAGAACGACATGATTTATTCTTCCATTTATACCTTTGTATCTGGTCATGAAACCATTTTTATGGTTGAAAAATAATATTTTATATGTATTATGTTCTATTAAATGTTTTGTATATAACCTATGGCCATATTACTAAGTGATATGTTAAAACAAGTTTGTTGTGATCCAAAAATAGCCCAAATTGACCCAAATAACCATCATTTAATTATTATCTAATGATTCATCCACATGGACCTAATATAATTCATTTTAAGATCATTAAAACTATTATAATATCATTAATTACATGTAATATCATTTCTGTATGTTTACCCATGTTCTACACAAACTTCAATTTAAGAATACAAGTGAACCACCCAAGAAAAACCATAAAAATGAACATCCCCGAACAATGTTTTTAAACTATATAAGTCATACAAAGGAACATAGTATGACATAATGAAATAAGAATGAACCCTATTAATGTAAAAATGGTTATTTATTTCTAATTAATGAATATAATTTCATTATATAGGACATTAAAGAGAAGGAAGCATTCGGGTACAAGGTAAGGGGAAATCCCGCACCCAATTTTCTTCATTCGGGTTCTCCCTCATTCACTCCATTTTTGATATGGTTACTCCTAAAAGATCATTTGTTCATAATTTCCTTTACTTTTATGCGATATACATTTTTTTCACTGGTTTTTATGTCTAACAACATGTTTTCCAAAAGAACTCTTTTTTAAGAACACCCCTTTTACTTATCACTCAAAGTGAACGGTTCTTGTAACATGTATGTTATTCCATCATTCTTTTGGGAACCCAAAGCTTATGAATGTGTTATTATGAGATGAAACCCATTCCTTTTCATGGGTTAATTATGTTAATTTATGTTATATGTTCATTGTGGAAAGCATGATAAATGATAATTTTATGATGTGACGGGTGCGCCCGGAATTATATAGCGCAATATGAATGTTTAAATGTGATGGGTGCACACAGAATTATACAGCACTCTAATGTATTGGGTAAATTGGTTAATATCATGAGTAAATTTGAAATTATGTGTGAACAAGATTCTATCTTGGTTCACAAGTATGTGTTCTAGTTAACCACTAAGACATGATGTTTCATTTTTATGCATTGCCACATTTCAAGTCTTTCATTTATGCTCCTCTCATGTTTATGATCTTTTGCCTATGTTATGATTATACTCACCCCATGATATATTTTTTTATCTATCCTCTTACTGGGATTATAGCTCACCACTTTTTATGTATATCCTCAGGTGGCTACATGAACTAAGGAGAGGACAAGTTCCAATAAGAATCTAGAGAAGAAGAAATTAAATAAATGTTAATGGTTGATGATGTATTTGTTATGTATGGTCGTAGTTTTCCCAAGACACTATACCTTTGGATCCTCTATGTGTAATACTCTTATGTTGTTTATCTTTTAAATGATGTCATAGTAATGTAAGATAAGGCCGGGTCTCCATATTTGGTATCAGAGGCAAGGTTTAGTTAATTTGGGAATTAGGATTAGTGAACCCTAGAGAAGACCTCTAGTATGAGATTAAGTACAAATATGCACACAAGAGTATTTACATAGGGATCCCATATGTTCTGATTTTATTATAAATTGTTCAAATGAATAATTTATGTATTCATGACTTGTTTACTTGTGTTTTGTTCTAACCTTTTCTATTTTAGAATATGGTGGGAACCAGGAGAAATCGGGCCAACAACTCTTGCAAGGGCCTATGCAACGGTTGCACGAATGACAACCCCAATGATTTGGGAGGTGGATTTCATTACTTCATGGGGATGCTTACCAAATTATATTAGGTTATCAATAATAACCATAATAATGGAGAACGTCCTCCTTTACTAAAGAGGGAGAAACTAGCTATCGAATGATATATGCGGCAAAGACCACCGACGTTTTGTGGATCTTCTGATCCACTAGTTACAGAACAGTGGTTCAACTCCATGGAGACGATCTTCTTTGTTCTTCACTATTCTGAGATGAAGAAGTTGAATCTATCCATTTATTTTCTAGATGGATAAGCCGATCAATGGTGGGATTTGATTAAGAACACCAAGCCAAGGGGGGAAATTGATGAGATGGAATGGGAAGAATTTAAGATAAGTTTCTTAATAAGTATTTCCCATGAACTCTTCACATGAAGATGGAGAGAGAATTCATAGATCTCAAGAAAGAAGAAGGATAATCTGTCATGACCTATGAAGTTAATTTCACAAGGATCACAGGGTATGCTTTGGGTTTTGTTATCAATAATGATAGCAAAATTGATAGATTCTTTAGTGGATTAAAACCACACCTTCGAAAGGCTCTTTCAATTCGAGACGTTGGGAGTTATGAAGATGTTGTTCGGCGAGCTCTTAAAGTGGAGATGGTGTATGGATAATGGTCCCATGGCTATGGTGATAAGAAAAGAAAGATGGATTTTCAAGATGGTGGATCTAATGACAAAGGTGGGAAGCAAAATCAACGACCCAGATGCCAATAATGTGGGAATTTGCCCCATGGGAACTGCCTCAAAGGGACAGGGAAATTCTTCAAGTGTGGGAAAGAAGGACACCATGATCGAGAGTGTCAAAAAGACACGAAAAGGAAGGAGAATGTAGCTGATGAAATGAGAAAACTATTCACGGTTCAATTCTACAACTGTAAGGAGCTAGGACACTATGCAAACCAGTGCACTAAATCTCGAGCTCTCAAGGGTAATCAGTGTTAGTAGCCACCAAAGATAAAAGAATAAAGGAAGGCTTATTCCATCACTACTGCAGAGGTGGAGCATGATAATGAAGTCATTCAAGGAATACATCCTATTTACTCAAGAATAGAAAAAGTGTTTTTTGATTCTGGTTCTACACATTCTTTTATATCTTGTATGTTTCATAGAACTATAGAATCAAAGCCCTGAAACCTTGAAGTAGAGATATCTATAAAAACACCAAGTGGGGCAATCATTTAAACCCAAGTGTTTAACTCTTCTCTTATTGAGGTATGTGGGAAGATTCTTCTGTAAGATCTCGTAATACTTCCCTTGGTGGAGTTCGACGCTATAATGGGAATGGACTGGATCTCGTTATATAGAGCACATATCAACTGTTGGGAAAAGGAAATATTTTTTCATATTCGGAACCATCCCATGCTCCTCTACAAATGCAAGGAAGATCATGAATATCATTTTAAAAATCCTTCAATGGTGTGGGTGTGGATTCCCTATGAAGAAGCATACCTCGCCCAAATGGTTGAGTTGACGGAAAGTGCCATCCATGAGGAAATGCCCATTGTGAGGGAATATGGTGATGTATTTCCCAAAGAGATACTCGGAATTCCCCCAGATCATGATGTAGAGTTCTATATTGAATTCTTACCCGGAGCTACTCCTATCTCGAAGTTCCCCTATAGGATGGATCCTATAAAATTGGAGGAGTTAAAGAAGCATCTGTAAGATCATCAGGACAAAGAGTTCATACGCCCTAGTGCATCACCTTGGGGTGCGCCGGTGCTCTTTGTGAAGAAGAAGGATGGAACCATGTGGTTGTGTATCAATTATTGGGAACTCAACAAGATCACCATAAAGAACAAGTATCCTCTCCCAAGGATTGATGACTTGTTCGACCAATTAAGATGAGTTCAATACTTCTCAAAGGTGGATCTTCGTTCTGGATAACATCAAGTAATGGTGTAGAAGGAAGATATTCAGAAGACTGCCTTCTGTACAAGGTATGGGCACTATGTGTTTTGGGTGATTCCCTTCGGACTTACGAATTCCCCTGCAATCTTGATGGACTTGATGAATAGAGTCTTTAGACATTAACTCGACAAATTTGTGGTAGTGTTTATCGATGATATTCTCATCTACTCCAAGAGAAAGGAGGAACATGAGAAACATCTAAGACTTGTATTGGAGACATTAAGAAAGGAGTTGTATTCCAATTTTAGAAATTGTTACTTTTGGATGAATCAAGTCACGTTCTTGGGACATGTGATCGCAAGTGAGGGAATTTCTGTGGATCCTTAAAAGACAAAAGCGATTGAGGAATTGCCCAGGCCCTCAAGTGTCACAAAAATATGTAGTTTTCTTGGATTACATGGGTATTACCAATGATTTGTGAGAAATTTCTTATGATTTTCAAGCTCGCTAACTAGTTTAACAAGGAAAGGGATAAAGTATGTCTGGATGGAGGAATGTGAGGGAATCTTCATGGGGCTAAAGAGAAGGTTGTTCACTGCACCTATACTCACACTACTGAAAAGTGGAGAATGTTTTGTGATATACAATGATGCTTCAAAAAAAGGCTTGGGTTGTGTACTCATGAAAAATGATATTGTTATATCCTACACATCACAAAAGTTTAAGATCAATGAGCAGAACTACCCGACGCATGATCTAGAGCTGTCAGCCATGATTTTTGCATTGAAAATATGGTGGCACTACCTTTATGGTGAGAAGTATGACATGTACCCCGACCCCAAGAGCCTAAAGTATATATTCACACAAAAGGAGCTCAACATGCATCAAAGGAGGTGGTTAGAGCTAATCGAGGATTATTAATGCTCTACCCACTATCATCCTGGAAAGGTGAACAAGGTAGCTGATGCTCTAAGCAGAAAAGAACCTGCTACTCTATCCATGTTACGGATTGAGAAATACCCTATCTTCATGGATATGCAAAGGATGGATTTGGAAATCATAAGGGCACGGGATACATCCTACCTTTCCCAAATAATTGTGCAACCATCCATCCAGGAGGAGATTATGTAAGCACAAAGGAATTCTGTGGAGATACAAAAGAGGGTGAATGATGTAAAGGAAGGGAAGCTGCAAGAGTTCCATATTAATGATGATGGTGTGATTCGGTTTGGAACGCGACTTTGTGTACCTTCATCACCCGAGATAAAGAAGGAGCTACTGGAAATGCACATAACACAACTTTCTTTATCCATCCTGGGAGTACCAAGATGTACTGTGATCTCCGAGAACACTTCTGGTGGGATAACATGAAGAAGGAGATTGCATAATATATATCAAGGTGATTGGTATGTCAGCAAGTTAATGCTGAGCGACAAAAGTCCAAGGTTATGATGCATCCATTGCCTATATGCATGTGGAAATGGGAAAAAGTTACTATGGACTTTGCCACGGGTCTCCCCAAGATGTCAAAGGGAAATAATACGATATTGGTTGTGGTTGATCGACTCACCAAGACTTCCCATTTTATCTATATTCAAGAAGATCTCTCGTTTGATCAACTTGCAAAGATATATGTGAAGGAGGTGGTGAGATTGCACAGTGTTCCACTCTCAATTGTCTATGACCATGATCGAAGGTTCACATCTATGTTCTAGAGGATCCTTCAACAATCTTTGAGTACTGAATTAAATTTCAGCACGTCCTATCACCCCCAAATTGATGGCCAGTCTGAAAGGACTATTCAAACGCTTGAAGATATTCTAAGAGACTTCTCTCCTGAATTCAAATGTGGTTGAGATCATCATATCCCACTGGTTGAGTTCTCATACAACAATAGCTTCCACTTGAGTATTCAGATGGCTCCGTATGAAGCTCGGTATGGAAAGTGATGTAGAATTCCAACCTATTGGGATGAAGTTGGAGAAAGAAAGCTACTTGGACCTAATCTTTTTCAACAGATGATAGAGACAGTTCAAGTCATCCAAAAACACATCAAAGAAGCTCAAAGTCAGTAAAAGAGATATGCTGACAACCGTCGAAGGGACTTAGAGTTCAACGTTGGAGAAAAAGTATTCCTTCAAATATCTCCATGGAAGAGAGTCATGCGATTAGGGAATAAAGGGAATCTAATCCCTAGGTATATTGGCCCCTTAGAGCTCCTTGACCGCATAGGATTCATGGCCTATCGTCTTTCACTTCCACCGAATATGGATCAAGTTCATGATGTGTTTCATGTATCACTACTGAAGATGTACATACCAGACCCCTCACATGTACTAAACTCAAAGGTGGTGCAGCTGGAAGATGATCTCTCATATGAGGAGTAGCTAGTAAAGATTTTTGATCGGAGAGATAAGGTTCTACGCAACAAGAAAACCTAGCTTGAAAAATTGTTGTGGAGGAACCATAAGTTTGAGGAAGCAACATGGGAACCAGAAGAGGCAATGAAGGAGAAGTACCCTCACCTTTTGTGTAAAGTGAAATTTCAGGGGTGAAATTTTTTAAGGTGGGAAGAATGTAATGACCCAAAGTTTTTCAATGGAAATTACCTTCTTATAAATATGTCATAAATTAACATGAAATCACAACATAATGAACTACTAAGTTATAAGTGACCATTAAATATAATTTGGTCACTTCTATGTTAGGAATTTTAAATATTTGACATACACGGTTGTGTTTAAGACGATTTTTTGAGTCTAATGAAACAAAATAATTTTTGGTGAATAGTGACCTACCCTTATGTATAGTAACATAACATTATGAATAGTAATATGACCCTTATAAATAGTAAATCATCCAACATAAGAGTAAAATTACCTATGAATAATTAAATAAAATTTAGACAACTTAGAAAGTGACAATTTGACCTTAGTAAACGTTTTGGTATTTTCTAAGTCATAAATAATTAATTAATTTAAAAGAAAATGTATTTCCATATAATGTATTCATAAATTATTTAATCATTTTCTTATAGTATTTAGATAATTTTTTGAGACACTACATAATTTTTGGAAGCACTATAAAATCAGTTTTAATCTTAAAAACTGTTTTTTAATTAAATTATGATTTTAGTTAAATATTAAATTAATAATATTTAGAAAATTATTTTTGAAAAATTCAGTTCATTTTTTCATTCTAAACATCAAAAAATGGTGGGGGTAAATTTTTGGGTATTTTCTAAAATACTTCAATTTTCGGGTGAATAGTAAAAAATACAGTTTTTCGCATAATCGGTGTATACTAAATTGCATCATTAAGGATGTAATGATGACATAAACATTATAGAACGTTAGTTTCGGCCAAATTATATTAAATTTCATAAATGGTTTCTTAAAATACAATAAATCCAATTCTCAAACCTAAAAAGAACTTTCCAAAGCCTAAAGTCAAAAGGTGATTTCTTAAAGTGTCTTTTTCGCTTTCTTTCACTTTCCTTTTAATAAATTAATTAATTCTAATTATAAAGAAGAATTAAAGCCTAAAACGAATTATATTATATTAATATATGATTTAGGATGTCAAAAAACTACTATTACAAGTCTAACTTTTGATATATTATTTTATTTAATATTTTTATACTAAAAACACCTCCCTCCTCATGTATAAATAAGCCCTCCCCCTCCTCTTGCCAAACCACACCTCTCAGGCTTCAATAATTGTCTATGATCTTCCCAATCATCACCCCTATCCCATCCCCCATGTCCAAGAGCTTCTTGTCTCATCAAAAGACCAAGCTTAGGCCCTTAAGGAGGTTCTCAGGAGAAGGATTCAAGAGGCAATTTCCCTCCCTCATCTCCTTTAACTCCAGTATTATACATATACGTTAAGTTTATGATTTTAATTGGATATTATATCATCCATCCCCCTTTCCCTCTTCCTTTTATTTTATTAAAGAGAACGTTGTTCGTGAGGTGTTAATTTATCACCTTCAAGAATGACATGCTTTCTTCTTCCATTTCTACCTTTGGATTGGGTCTTGAAACCATTTTTATGGTTGAACCAGAATATTTTATATTTATTATGTTCTATTTAATGTTCTGGAAATAACCTATGTCCATATTACAAAGTGATAAGTTAAAACAAGTTCATTGTGATCCAAAAACCGCCCAAATTGACCCAAATAACCATCATTTAATTCTTATCTAATGATTCATCAACATGGACCTAATATAATTCATTATAAGATCATTAAAACTCCTGTAATATTATTAATGACACGTAATATCATTTATTCTTGTTTACCCATGTTCTACCTGAACTTCAATTTAAGAATACAAGTGAACCACCCAAGAAAAACCATAAAAAAGAACATCCCTGAACAATGTTTTTAAACTCTATAAGTCATCCAAAGGAACATAATATGACATAATGAAACCAGAATGAAACCTATTAATATACACATGGTTCTGGATTTAAAATTAATGAATATAATGTCATTATACAGGACATTGAAGAGAAGGAAGCATTCGGGTACAAGGTAAGGGGAAATCTAGAACCCAACTTTCTTCCTTCGGGTTCTCCCTCTTTCACTCCATTTATGATATGGTTACACCTCAAAGATCATTTTTTAATCATTTAATTTACTTTTATAGGATATAAATTTTTGTCACTGGTTTTTATGTACAACAAAAGGTTTTCTAAAACAACACTTCTTTTAGGAACAACCCTTTTACTTCTCACTCAAAGTGAACGGTTCTTGTAACATGTATGTTATTCCTTCTTTCTTTTGGGAACCCAAATCATATGAATGTGTTATTATGAGATGAAACCCATTCCTTTTCATGGGTTCATTAAGTTAATTTATGTTATATTTTCATTGTGGAAATCATGATAAATGATAATGTTATGATGTGACGGGTGCGCCCGGAATTATATAGTGCAATATGAATGTTTCAATGTGATGGGTGTGCCTGGAATTATACAGCGCTCCAATGAATTTGGTAAAGTGATGAATCTCATGAGTAAATGATTAATTATGGGTGAAAAAGATGCTAGCTTGGTTTACAAGTATGTGTGGTTTTTAACTACTAAGACATGATGTTTCATTTTTATGCATTGCCACATTTCAAGTCTTTTATTTATGCTCCTCTCATGTTCATGATCATTTTCCTATGTTATGATTATTCTCACCCCATGATATATTGTTTTTATATATCCTCTTACTGGGATTCTAGATCAGCCCTTCTGATGTATATCCTCAGGTGGCTATATTTACTAAGGAGAGGAAAAGTGCCAATAAGAAGCTATAGAAGAATAAATTAAATAAATTTTTATGGTTGATGATGTATTTGTTATGTATGGTCCATGTTTTCCCAAGACACTAAACCATTGGATTCTCTATGTGTAATACTATTATGTTGTTTATCTTTGAAATTATGAAATAGTAATGTAAGAAAAGGCAGGGTCGCTATAGTATATATCGAATGAAGAGACCTAATGAACATGACTTCTTAGACCAGTGGAATCAGTCTTATCTAACTCATGGATTGTGTTCCACTAAATGAGTGGTTTGTGGAATCATTGTGCAAGGATCCTATTCTAGATTTATAGTTATTGCATTTCCCTAGGACTATTTTTATTTGTTGAGAATATCTATATATTCTTGTTATATGTGTTGTAGAGATATACCCATGTTGAGATGACATTCATTTTTGTTGTTATATGCTTTTTCGTTTCGGGGTGTCCTTCTATGTAATGATATAATCACCCCTACATAGGCTCTACCCACATGTGTCAAGTATTGGGTAGATGGTCAACCTTTTCAGGGATTTTTAGAGGAATCATGACTATGTGGTGCATAGTGATCCAGACATATCGAGGTCTGTCTCTATGGCTATCATGATAGTGATCTATGTCATTACATTTAGGTTTGAATTTTTTCATTCTCTTTGTGTTGGGAATATATTTGTCTCTATTTACATTCCATTGCTTATTTTTGTACAATGTTTGTGGGATTTAGATTTATTCATGAATGGTGTATCATTTGTTTTATGTTTTAAAATTTTGTGGGCATAGAGATGTGTGTGTGTGTAATAGTACCTTAAGCTCAGGCCTCACATGTTAATGATATGCCTACATGGTGCTAGTTTCCAGCCTCTGTCCTATTATAGGTAGGCTTGGGGAGTCAAGACATGGGCCCCTTTGGGATGTTTTATGAAAAAGTGTTATTAGAAAAGTCAGTTTTAACTTAGGACCAGAGTTTGAGATATTGTTTTTGGAAAATAGTATTATTTTTTTGATATTATATTTCAAGTCAGGGACTCCAGTATTAATGTGGTGGTCATTATATCTATACACTAGGACATTGATCACCTACCTTTTAACTTTATACATGAGGAACCATGTTGTAGGGAAACATTTGTTACATGAATCATATAGGAATGGGTTTTTATTTCCATTTCCTTCATGATTCGGTTCTATGGATATAATCATTGACCATGGAACATATTGTTTATTTCAGGACGCCTTGATGTTTTGTTCCATCTACGATTTAGCATCAAGATAAAGAGGATGATCCCCTATCTAATTTGGCATGAATATAAGGACTATTTTTCAAGGTGCTTCCTCCATTTTGTGCACCATCTTTTCCCCCACCTGTTGAGAATCAAATGGTGACCTTAGTACACAGTGACCCATCAGGTTCCAAGGTGAGCCTGAACCACTGGCGGCTAAGGACAACCTTGAGTCGGTGGTATTATTTTACCATCTTATCAGGACACTGACATATAAGATGGTGGTTCTTAAAGAGAGCATTTTTTATCGATCTATAGGGTGATGGTGTCGTTTAGTGACCCAGTCATACGATAAGGTTACTTTATCCTTTTCATAGATTGATCACCTTTTAATATAGGATTTCTCTCCATTTATACTGATGGATTAATGCATCTATGACATTATACAGCTCCATCAGTGTAGTATGAACATAGTGTAGTATTAATCATGTTTCAAAAACCTCTCCTGGTACTTGATGGATATGGTTCATGATAAGTAATTTTGGGCTCAGACCTTTGAGATAGGATTGGATAGAAACATCTGAGCTAGTGACATACCTATGTTCATTACATATTATGTTTGTATTCTAGGGTGAGATTTAGTGGTTGAGAGTTTTATTGATGGGAATATGCGGATAATGGTTTTTGGCATTAGGAAAACAAAAACAAATACAACATCATATAGAGCTGACGTCAATCTCAGTGAGCTAGATGTGCAAGGAATTTTAGGAGGGTATCCCATTACAATGGTTCTATGGTTTTGGTCTAACATTATTGTTCCAATTATCCCAATGAGAGGTAGTGATACTCTTGTTTTGGGATGTGACATCATGCATGATATTTTCTAACTCATCTTATAGCTAATAAGGATACCTTTCATGGGACACTAAGAAAGATGCAGAGATAGGAGAAAGAAGGTTCATAGGGAATAGAATGTGGTAGAGGATCTCAGAGAGCAGCTATACATGGTGGATTCTTTTACAATTTACCACCACTACCCAATGATTTTCTATGCTAGGCTTAGTGATATGGAGGTTAAGGGTGGGGGCAGCTACATGCAGTCAAGGAATATGACCCAGAGGCTATAAGAATGATAAGTGGTATTATCTGTTACTTTTATACCTTTTTTGTATTACTAAGACACACATGTTCAGGACATTTCTTTATTTCCCTATATCTGGTTTGATACATAGAGATTCTAGTTGATCCATTGATTCAAACCTTTCACATGGAGACTCCAACATTAGATGGCTTAGTTATCACACATTTGTTCCCACAGTTTGACCTTACTCTTGGAGACAAGAGTTTCTTATCGGTTATCCTTTTATCTGTGATGAGTCCTTTTGACATCATCTTATGTATGGTCTAGTTTTCCATAGTTATTTCCCAAATAGACTTTATCTAGAGGATATTGGGTTGTTTCCATGGAAATGGGACCAAGATTTCCTTTATGGGTGAAAAGAAAACCAAAGAATCATAAGATGTACTCATGGAAGGAATGGTGAATTTCATTACTCCTCAGTTTCCTATCATCGTCCTTGGTGTAGTGCATGTTATGGGTTTTTAGTTACCTTTATTGGGGGTGGAGTATGAAGACTTATTTCCTAAGGATGTTCTAGTCGCACCTACCCAGTGAGACATAGACTTCTTTATTGATATAAACCCTATGAAAACATTGAAATCTACACCGTTATATAAGATGGTCCCATATAGCTTTTTGAGCTAAGGATGATTTTGGAGGACTTTTATGGGAATGGATTTGTTAGACCCAGTGTTTCAACTTATTAATACGTAGTTTTGTTCTCCTTGATGGAGGATGGGAGTTAGAGGTTATATGTAGAAAATTGGTACTTCAACCAGGTGACCATGAATAATAAATATCCACTACTGATGATCCGTTATCTTATTTATCAGTTGACAAGGGAACAATGGTTCTCGAATATTATACTCAAATCAGGCTATCACTAGATTTTAGTATGGGATGAGGATATAAAAAAGATGGAAATTAGAAGTCACTATGATCGCTATAAGTACATGGTGTTTCCCTTTGGCATCATGAATGTCCCAGTAGTGTTCATCGGACTCATGAACTATATATTTCAACCCTTCTTAGACTGGTTCATGGTTGTCTTCATCAATGATATCCTAGTGTACATGGAATATGAGGAGGAGAATGTGAAACACTTGAGAATGGTTTTTGATGTACTATCAGGGAACCATATTTAAAAGAAGCTCTCAATGTTCCAGTTATAAATTTTTTATGTCCACTATCTAAGACATGTTATCAAATCCAATGATGTGGCAGTGGACCCACTGAAGATCAAGGTTGTGTTATATTGGGAGTAACCCCAAGTGTGATAGAGGTGCAGAGCTTAATTGAGTTAAAAGTCATCTATTAGATATTCATAACTAAATTCTCTAGGATATTAGCTCCCAGGATAGATTTGACCCAAAATGGGTAACCTTTCATCTAGACAAAGAGGTGCCAGTCGGCTTTTCAAAAGTTTAGATAGTGTTTATTGATATCTCCCATATTGAGATTTCCAAAGGAGGGGTGACAAGTATGTAGTGTTCTTCAATGAATCATTAATTGGGCATGGTTGTGTTATGATTTATATGTGGGTGGTGATTGCCTATGATTCTTTTTAGTTAAGACCACATCAACATAACTTTCTGACAGACAATATTGATTTATTATTGGTAGCCTTCAAACTAAAGAAGTAGAGACAATATCATATGTGTGATCGGATTATCATATATTATAACCATAAAAGTCTCATGTATATAATATCATAGAAGGATATTAACTTGAGATAGATTTCAAGGCCCGAGTACCTCCGGGATTATTAATTTGATATTATCTATACTCGTAGGAAGTGGAACATGCTAGTAGATGCATTTAGCAAAAGATCTTGATCGCAGTTGTTGAGTGAGGTGTCAGATGGATATGGAGTAGATTACATCCCGTAGATGGGTGTCACCTCTATACTTTTAGAGGGAGTTAGGGAGGAATAGCATGGGTATGGTGAATATAAGAACCTATATACCTAGATATCTACTATACATGATTTTGATGGAGTTTCAAAAGGTGGGGAGAAAGTCATTATTTTCTGGGGACACACAATTGTACGAGTGACATTTTGGGAGAAGTTTATGGGATTTTTTCATAAATCTAATTTGGAGGTATATCCAGGTGTGGAAAAGATTTACCATGACCTCCATCAAGAGTATTGGTGTCTGGGGATGAAGAAATGAGTTGCATAGTTTGTCTCTATATGTCATACCTGTCAAAAAGAGAAGGATGAGCACCATGTTCTAGTGGGTTTAGCTCAACCCATTTCGGTACCAGAGTGGATGTGGGATGGTATATCCATGGACTCTTTGATTGGGTTTCCACATATGTCTATGGGAAAATATTCCATCAATGTGATCATTTAAAAACTCACTAAGTCAACCAACTTCCTATTTATCCAATATCAAACTTCAATACAGATATTGTGATGCCTCTACATATAGGATATAGTCGAATTTCTAGATTTCCTCAATGACCCTTTCTTCCAATGGTGAATGCTTCACATCTTGATTATAAATAGGATTATAGAAGGATTTTGGGACTCAATTTCATTTGATTACAAATTTTCACCCCAAATTGATAGGCATACTGAGTGTACAATTCAGGTCTTGGAGGACATGGAATGGGATTTCATGTTGTACTTTTTTCATTTTTTGAAGGATCATCTACCATTGTTTGGGTTTTCATATGAAAATAGATTCCATTTCACAATATATATGGAACCTTTAGAGACATTATATAGGAAACCATTCTAGTAACCACATTGCTAGACTTCCCTAGAAGAGTCATCACTTATGGGCCCAGAGTTGGTGTGTACCTCTGCAGAGAAGGTTTAGATCATCTGGTAGTTGATAAGGACATCATGTAGCCATCATAAGTATTATGTGGATGGATGATAGAGGCATTTTGAGTTCACAGAGGGGACTATGTGTTCTTATGGGTTTCACATCAAAATGGATTATGGATATTTGGATAGGGAAGTAAGATATCTATGATATTCACTGTCCCTTTTTATATACTAATTATATTTTGAGAGGTGGAGTATAACTTATCACTACCTCTATAATTATATTGGGTAAATGATGTATTCCATGTTCCATAAATAAGGTGGTACATGCATGTTCCATCACACGTTATCGGCTGGGGAGAGCTGTATATCAGGGATGGGGCTAACATTGTTGATTACCTGGTAGAGAATGAAAATTATAAGGAGAGGGTCTGTAATGGGAGAAACAAATTTCAGTTCATCCCTAGTGGAATCTTGGTTATCTTCAGGAGATAACCTAGGACCATGAGGCTCAAATGTGTTCTCAGTACCCACATATTTTTTATACTCACTTTTTTTTTCTTCTAGGGATATATATCCCCAAGGTTTTGTTTATGTTGTGACCTTTATTAAATGTATTATTTTTGGATATTGTAGGGATTATTTTCGAGACCTAACAATAAGAAAATGTGCGATTTTAAGGCCTGATGTTCCAAGAATATTTTTTTGGAATTAATTAAATACCACATATGCATAGTTTTCTTGAAAAAGTTGATCAAATCCCTTACAGGGACCCCAATCAGAAATATTTGGGAACTGTTGAGTTTAGAACATGGGATGTACCTTAGGTGTAGCATAACCTTTGTTAGTGTGAGGAGTTTGTGCAAAAATCCCTTTCGGGCATAAAAGGAATAAAATAATCACATAAAATATTTATTTAATTCATTGACGCAGTGACCTAAACACTTCTATAAGTGTACAGTTATGGAAGATTATTAGGTTTAGCTACTAAAACCTTGAGATCTAGAAAACCATTGGAGTGATTTTGGCAGAGATTCTAGAGGTAAACGACAATGATATCATAGTTTAATAGTCAGTGTGAAATGGAATTCAAGTATCTCACCAATTACAATGATATAGCATCATTCTTCATCAGAAATTGATCTAAATCGATGTAAAATGTTGTTTTCATGGATTTATCCCCATTTAATGATTCCGATAAAAAATTAAAATCAATCATCTAAAGAATTTACTTGTGGATCATTCATATTATGTATGTTTGTTAGATTTATCTAGGAACTGGGGGAATTTCTCTGAGATTTTTTATTTATCTCTTCATTTTTCATTCTAAGGGAAATTAATCAAGATAACCATGAACATTGGTTGGGTTTTTTTCCTCATTTTTGTGATTTTCCTTTTATTCATTATTTCTTCACTCATTGTGGGAAACAATATTAGCCTAAAATTATATTAACACTGAGAAATCAAATGTCTTTCACCTATTTCTTGGTTCAATGATTCGATATCATATATCCAGTGTAACATCCCCTGGTAAATAAAGAATATGAAATTTTCAGATTTCTTAATTTTTTTGAATTAAATATTAATTTTACATTCAAGGGGATGTTATGTCTGACAGCATACTCAACATAAAACAATGGGTTTCTCTGAAATATAATGTTGCACACAAGGCTGAGTCATATTGAGAAAATAATAATATAATATTATTTTAAATGATAATAAATGCATAGCCATCGTATTGGAGGGAATGAAAATAACTCACTATAATATTATTACACATGTTTTTAAAAAAATTACTTTTAACCAAAAAAATTTAGAGTCTTAAAATAAGAATGGATCCAATTTTAAGCATCAAATACTCTAATATTCTTTAAAAAGTTGATTTACAGCCTTTTGATGGAGAACCCTTTTTAAATATAGTTTTTGTCACTTTTATATGTTATATTTGAAAAAATTAACTTCTTATTTAAAAGAGGGACATCAAAATTTACCTTGGGTAAAATTTCTGTATTTTTTTTGAAAAAGTACATTGTCTGATGAATAGTGAAAAATACTCTATTTTAATTCAAATCTGACTTTTTATCTAATTTATTTATATGATTGGACTATAATTATAATTGGTTTTAATGTGTAATTAGATTATATTTTTACCATTTCATCCAATTTTGGTCATTGTATGTAATTTCACTTTTTAATTTGACATAAACACATGTCAATCTTTTGAATGTTTTTATTTTCTTAAAAACATTCTTTTCAGTTATGACAACAAGAATTAATTCTAAATTAATTTATTTAACGTCTTAGTTTTAAATTTATAAAAATGAATTCCATATTTGGAATCAGGAGTTACTAATTTTTTGAAAAGGTATCTTTTAATTTTAGACCTTATGAATAGTAACATTACTAAAAAAAAATTATTTATCGTGGTTAAAGGGTAAATCTGGTAAATAATGGTAACAAATAATATTATAAAAAATTAAATTACCCTAACACGTGTCCTAAACCCATAGTCATCCATGGGTTGATTTTGGGACCCCATGGAGGCACTAGTAAGTGAAAATGGAACTTTATAAAAATTAATTTAATGTTATGAAAAATGTAACATAAACATATATCTTTTAGTAAAGAATTTTTATATAGAATTATATAAGTAATAATTTCTACTCTAAATATTTATTAGAAAGATAAAAATACTTCCTACATCATGGTATTTTATTTATAAATTTTATACATCATATAAACAAATTTATTTATGATACAATGGTGATGTAGTGATTAACTTATTAATGAATGATTTAAATAAATAAGATTATAAATATTAAAATAAATTTATTTTTAAACCATTTATGCACTTCAATAATTTTAGATATAATTATTATGTTTTTTATTTAATTTAATTAAGATTTTTCGAATGAATAATGTTTTTATGGATTTTTTAAATGTCTTCATATGAATTGTTTATAAGTTGACCGAAATGAGTTTTTAAAATAATTAATATTTTATTAAATGATAAAATTGTCCTAAAAAATCTATGATTCTGGAAAATGACATATATGATGTTAAACATATCATTAAAAATCCATTTTGGGTATCTTTAAGTTTTATTGTAATTATATTAACCATGTTGTACGAATAATCAAGAAAACATGTTAAAAGTTAAATAAGTTAACAAAGGGTTAAATAAAAAATATAAGGTTTAAAAATATCCATAAACTATCAAATTATTATTGGATTATTTTATTTTGAGTTATATTTATCTTATATTTTAATTTAATGAGTTTTGGAACTTCTGAAACCGAAAATCATTTTATAATAAAATAATACTTTCTAACATTCCTAAAGAGCCCCTCCTCCACCTTTTAAAAAGTAATCACCTCTAACCATTAGTCACACCTCTCAAGACCCCATGGATCGTCCATACTCTACCCAAATAATCTCCCAACATTATTTTCTTCCACATAGAAGAATTAAATTTTGAATAAGGTACTTCAATAAATCATTTTAGTTCAAACCAAAGGGGGTTACCCAATTTAAAGGTAATGTCTTCTCTCAAGTTCATTTATTTTATTTTGCTTCTCCAACCCCATAAACTCTCTTTATTCCATCATTTTATAAAAAAATTGGTATCCAAAATATAATAGGTTGTTTTTATGAGATGGATTCAAACTTCACTTTCAAACACAATAATCTAATGGATATGAACATTCTGTTTCTATGGACGGTGAACTACTGCCTCACAAAATGATGATTATTCAATTATCTCTTAGTGCCTCTTATGGTGACCATTAAGATGGATCTTTATTTTATATTATCATAATATTTTATCTATGATTCTGTATTTTTTATTCAAACCATACCTTTTTGGTTTCCATAATGGTTAAATACGATAATTTCATTTGAGGAAATGTGGACTATTGTCCCCTCAAAGTGATATGAATCGTTCATAACATACTGGAAAGTATAAAGGATGGTGTCAATGAAATTATGTAACATATATAAAACATTATATTATATTGTAATAATAATATACTTGTGTATCATTTGGTTTTCATTCCATTAAAAATGAACTAAATGAAATGAAAGTAGCATTCATGCGTACATATGGCTTACTGTCTCCATGAATGGTGCATTTCATTTTAATATAACCAAATGACATGGACTATTCTAAATTCATATATAATAGATATATATGATATATTTTATATTTAAATCATGAATAAAAATATGCAGATTGTGTAATTTTGACCACATGGTCAATTTTTAATTATAAAAAATTCTTTTTTTACTCAAGCTCATAACATCAACAAAATATCTGATATAAACTCAAATAACTAAATAATTATTATAAAAAGGTAATAATTGATATAAAAGGATTAATATACATTAAAAAGGTTTTTAATAAAGTATAAATTAACATATTTTTTTTATTCTGAATGAACAAGGAACATACGTGAGGATTCGAACTCAATGTAAGGGATCTTCATAACCTAATTTCCATTCATTGGGTTGATATTATCTTTTTGGTTTTTGTCATTATTTTATTATGTGAGAAATGAATTTTTATATATAATCATGTAATTATACATGATTTCTTTGTTCTTATAGTGAATATAATTAATCAATCTATTTTATTTAGAAAATGACCTTTGTAAGGGACTTTATCTCAATCTCTTTTCATTGAGGAATACTTTTATTTATAAACGACTTTATTTTATAAGCTTTATAATAAACCACTTTGACTTTTACTTTTAATAAAAAGGATTTTTTTACAAAAAATTTTACTAAACAATAAAAATAATGAATCTTTTTAATTTACATAGTGACAATGACAATTCTACCGCCGTGAACATTATTTGATATTTGGAATTCTCTAAAATCCGTGGTGTTTTTAAAAGGGGAAGTAAATATTATACACCCTTTTTACTTATTTTGGTATTTAAAATGGTTTAGATATGGGATTAATTATGTCAATATCTTGAACTGATATACTGTGATTTAAATGATGAAGTTTTATATTTCATTTATACTTGTTTATGTGTTATGATTATGTTATGTTTCACTGGAATTATATATGTATATGGGTGGTTCCATTATATACCTAGTGCGGGTGAGCCCAAGATAGATCTCCAATGCATTGGGTAACATGATGGAGGTAAATTATAATATTTATCCTAAGAGATTTAGAGAATATATTGGGATGGGTATTCCAAATATAACTACTTATTTTTCTGTGAAAAATACAATGTAAGTATGTTATGAATGACACAAGTTACCTTTATGATTTATGTTTCTTATAAGTTATTAATAAATCGAATGTTTTCATGAGGTATTTTAAATAGCTTATTTTTTGTATATATTGATATACTAATGTTTTATTTCTTTATTTTATAACCCTTTCTATGATTTTTAGGCTCATCCCAAGATTTTGAAATGTTTTTATCATGGTATAAGGAAGGGTAAAATAATGGAAGAATTCAAGAGGATTTATATGAAGAAAAAAATTCTTGTTTTTTATTAGATTATATTTTATGAAAAAAAATGGATACATAGTAGAAGTGTCTACATTTAATATTCAAGTTGTTATGTATAAATTGTGACCTAATTCTCTAAAACTCTACACCTGAAAATATCCTCAATGTTAAATATAGACTTAACTCATGATTATGTAATTTTTAAGGATGAGACCTTATAGATGGTGTCAAAGGTCGTTTTAGAAAAATTTAGGTATTAAGATTTTTTTTGACACATAGTTAGTCTCTATTTCTACTAATTATGTTAAATCCTTATTTTGTAACTTTTTCAGATCAGTGAATGTCTGTTATAAATGGAAGGAGGAGGATCTAAAACAACATTCTTATCTCTTCTTGATGACTTTCTTGGATTAATTATTACAAAGTCATGTTCAGACAATTATACAACTCACCTGCAAGTATTTTTTGAGATATCAAACATGTATGTCATACCTCTATACCATCATGGATATAGGGATGTATTTTATAAAATCATATTTTTTCAATATTCTCATATTTTCATGAAAGGTAAATATTGTCAAGGCATTATCAAATATTTTACCTTGTCACATGATTTTGAAGAATATTGTGATTTTTGAGAAAGGTGATGAAGGAGACCCTTGGATAACCTATTTATATTCACTTTTAAATTATAGTATGTTAGCACATACTTATAGTATTTTCAAAGGACCATTGATTGAAATTTTCAACTCAAACTCAGTCTGACAGTTTTATACAAAGCAATTTTTATCAGTTTTTTTGAAATTATATGTCATACATTATTATTTTTTGAAACTATTTTTATGTGAACACCCATATGACCCAAGTTGTATGACTTGTATTTGGATAAAGGAAGTAGATGATTTTAAAGGATCTCTAAATCATTGTTCCAATTCATAGACCATCTATCTACATGAAAAAGATGTAGATGAAACTAGGTGGGCACCATGATCAGGGTATTATTTTCTTTCTTTGGGAATAATTTTATTTTTTGTAGGTAAAAAAAACTCTATAAGACATCATGAATTAAGTTACTGAGGTCACTATGAGTTGGGATGAAAATGGGAGGTATAAGAAAACCTTTCAGGTTAAATCATGTTAGGGTTATTTTTAGAGTTTTATATAATGGAACTACATTCAAGTTGGTTGAACACCCACTACGTCCAGCAAGGCCATAGGAATCAAACTCACAACCAATGTTCAACAAGGGCACATCACCTACCACTGGCCTATGTGAAGCTGTTGGCTAGTATAACTAGTTATTTTTTAGTTAACTAATTTTATTGATAAAGAATAAGATGATTTATGATCTTATGTATTATTCAAATGAATATCCATAGTTTAAGAAAATTATTTTTTGATTAAGTGATAAATGTTATTTTGGAAGAATTTCTCTCTTTTGGAGAAACACTACATGCTCAGGGAAAATTGAAAACTATGCGATTTCATTTTTAGAGTAATGGTTGGAATTTTATTTTTGAAGAATAATTGTTTTTATTGTAGACATATAGTGATTTGGGTTGTTTATAGAAATGATTAACATTTCCTAGAGAATATATGATTAGGTTAATTACTTTTCAGTATGAGAATTTAAGACTAGTTTATGTTACTTGGAGATAAATGTTATGATTTACCATGGAAGACTATGTGATTAAATACTTTTATGTTTTGGGTTTGAATATTAGTTTGGATTATATTGAAGAATTTTAAGGACAATTTTTAATTAAATGGTCTTTTTTTACCATGTCCATTTTTTGTTCAATTTTCTAGATTAAGAGTAGTATTTCTTTTAAAAAAATATTATTCTTTTTGGGGATCATCTGATTTGGTACTAACAGTTTTAGTTTTGATTAAAGTCTAAAGATAGGGGGAATATATGGTTCATATTTTGTGGATTATGTTATTCTCTATATATTTATTCTAATGCTTCTAGTGTGAATTTTTTTTTAAATACTAATCATTTGGTGAAAAGATGAGTTTTTGGGAAAAACTTATTAAAGGATGAAACTCTACATAAAAAAGTAAGTATATTTCCTTATGTCCTTAGTCAATCTCAAAAATAAATTCTCTAGCTTTATGAAGTGGAACATAAAACAAAGACTTTGTTCATTTACTTTTCCTACTAGGAAACCAGTGACTCTTTAATCCATCACAATTTTATGGTTTTCTTGTTGTTATCTTTCTCCTAGTTATGTTTTATATCACTCTCCATCAGAATATAACACTTTTTTTCTCCTCAAAATCCATGTTTTCATACATGGAATTCAATTATGTGTTATCTTGGGTAACCTTTATAATTATCTTTATTTATTTTAAATTGAATGTTTTATTGACTCTTTTTTCAATGTGGGGCTTTTAATGATGTTTCTGAGCTCTATTTTTAAATTTTGAGGATGTAATTCCCAAAAGGGGGAAGGATATAACATCCCAAGTAAATAATGAATATAAAATTTTCATATTTTCTAAATTTTTTGAATTAAATATTAATTTTAAATTCAAGTGGATGTTATGTATGATAGCGTACTCAACATGCAACAACGGGTTTCTCTGAAATATTATGTTTCCCAAAAGGCTTAATCATACTGAAAAAATAATAACATAATATTATTTTAAACTATAATTAATGCCTAGGATTTTTATTGGAGGGAAGTAATTTAACTAACTATAATATGATTACACATGTTTGTTTAAGGTTCTTACTTTTATTCAATAAATATTATAGTCTTAAAATAATAATATATCCAATTTTAAGCATAAAAAACTCTAATATTCTTTAAAAGGTCGATTTACAACCTTTTGATGGAGAACCCTTTTTAAATCCTGTTTTTGTCACATTTATATGATCCATATGAAAAAATAAACTTCTTCTAAAGAAACATGACATAAAAATTTACTTTGGGTAATTTTTTTGTATTTTTTGGATAATGTTAATTTTTTATGAATAGTGAAAAATACTGAATTTTAATTCAAAACTGACTATTAATCAAATTTATTTATTTGATTAGACTATCTTATTATTTTTGTTTAATGTGTAATTAGATTATATTATTACAATTTAATCCAATTTTGGTCATTGTAAGTAATTTCAATTTTTAATTGGATATAAACAAATGTCGATATTTTGATAGTTATTATTTCTTAAAAACACATTATTTGTTTTTGAAAATTGGAATTAATTTTCAATTAATTTCTGAAACTTCTATATTTTGAATTTGGAAAAATGTATTCCATATTTTTAATCAGGAGTTCCAAAAATTATGAATTGGTAAATTTTATTTTTAGACACCATGAATGTTATCTTTAATAAAAAATTTATTTACCATGGTTAAAAGGTAAATCTGCTAAATAAATGTAAAAAATAATATTATAATAATATTAAATTAACATAACTTGTGTCCAAACCTTATTTGATGATACATGTCCAATGATATGCAACCTTAGGTCAATTTTGGGACCCCATGGAGATACTTGTATGTGAAAATAACACTTTATAAAAATTAATGTAAAGTTAAGGAAAATGTAAGATAAACATATATCATATAGTAAAATGATTTTTATATAGTGTTATATAAGTTCTACTTTAGAATATAAATAATTACTAGAAATATGAAAATATTTTCTACATCATGGTATTTTATTTATTATTTTTAGATGTCATATATATAAATTTTTTTATGACACAATGGTGATGTAATAATTACAATATTAATGAATGATTTATATAAATGAGATTATAAATATTAAATTAATTTTATTTTGAATATTTTTGTGAAATCAAAGAATTTTTTAGATAATTATGACTTTTTATATTTATATTAATGATGGTTTTTCTAAATAATCATGTTTTTATAGATTTTTTAAAAGGTTTGATATGAATAGTTTATAAATTAACATAAATGAGTTTTTAAAAAAATTAATATTTTTTAAAATGATTTAATTGTCCAAAAAATCTAATATTTTTCCAAAGGACATATATTATTTTACAAATATCATTAAAAATCCATTTTGGGTATCTTTTAATTTTATATTAAATATATTAACCATATATTACAAATATACAAGAAAACATGATAAAAGTTAAATAAGTTAACAAAGGGTTAAATAAAACAGATAAGGATTAAAAAATATCAAAAACCTTTAAAATTCTAATTGGATGATTTTATTTTTTTTTATATTTATATTATATATTAATTTAATTATATTTTTACCTTTTGAAAGCGAAAATCATTTAATAAAAATATAATACTTTCAGAGCTCCCAAAAGAGCCCCTCCTCCCCCATATAAAAAGCCATCACCTCTAACCCTTACTCGCACCTCTCGATACCCCTTGTCTTGTTGGAAATCTGAACAAATAGCCTCCCAACATCCCTCTCTTCCACCTATAAGACTTAACTTAGGCAGAAGTCCCTTCAAGAAATAATTTTTCTCTCAAACCAAACAGAGTTACCCAATTTAAAGATAACGTCTACTCTCAAGTTCGTTTCTTTTATTTTCTTCTCGAACCCCATAAAATATTTTTATTCCATTATTTTATAAAAAACCAGTATCCTAAATATAATATAATGTTTTTGTGATAATTATTTAAACTACACTTCCACACACTTACATCTAATGGATGAGAAAATATTATTTCTGTGGAAGACGAACTACTGGATCACGAAATGATGATTGTTCAATTATCTCATACCACCTCTTAAGGTGGAAATTAAGATGGCACTATATTTTATATTATATTTATATATTCTTTTTTTCTTATTTATTTTTTATTTATATCCTACCTTTATGGTTTCCATAATGGGTAAATATGATAATTTTATTTGAGTAAGTATGGACTACCGCCGCCTCAATGTGATATGTCTCATTCATACCATACATTGAACATATAAAGGATGGTGATAATGAAATTATGTAACATGTATAAAATATTATATTATATTATAATAATAATATAACTATTTATCATTTGGTTTTCATTATATTAAAAATGAAAAAAATTAAATGAAAGTGGCGTTCATGCGTACATACGGCTTACCATCTCCATGAATAGTGCATTTCATTTTCATATATCCAAATGATATGGACTATAATAAATACATATATACTGGATATATATGACATATATCATATTTAAATCATGAATAAAGATCTGGAGATAATTTAATTCTTACCACATGGACAATTTGTAGTTATAACAAGTTTATTTTTTACTCAAGTTCCGAACATCGACAAAATGTCTGATATGAACTAAATTAAGTAACTAATTTTTATAGCTTGGTAATAAGTGATATAAAAGGAATAATAAAGTATAAAAATGACCTTAATCAAGTTGAAATTAACTTATTTTTATAATTCAATAATTACAATGAACATACGTGATGATTCGAACTCAAAGTAACGGAACTTCTTAACCAAATTTCCATTCGTTGGGTTGATCTTATATTTCATGTTTATGTCATTCTTTGATTATGTGAGAAATGAATTTTTATATCTTATAACGTATTTATTCTTTCTTTATGTGTTCTTATAGTTAATACACATTGTCGATCTATTTTATTTTCAAAATGATCTTTGTAATAGACTTCGTCTCAATCTCCTTTCATTGAGGCGTACTTCGATTTATACATGACTATATTTTGTATGATTTATAATAAACCCCTTTGAAATTTAATTTTAATAAAAAGGATTATTTTTTATGAATAAGTTTACTAAATGACAAAAAATAATGTTATTTTTTTACTTACACAGTGACAATGACCTTTCCATCGCTGGGAGAATTATTTGATATTTTGCTTCCACTAAAATCCACAGTGTTTTTAAAAGGAAAAGTAATTATCATATATCCTTTTTCAAATATTTTGGAATTGTAAATGGATTTTATAATGGATATATTATGTCAATATCTTCAACTGATATCTTGTGATTGAAATGCGGAAATTTTATCTTTCCTTTATTCTTGATTATGTGTTATGATTGTGTTATGGTTCTTGGGCATTGTTTATGTATATGAGTGATTCCATGATAAACCTATGGCGGGTGAGCCCAAGTTAGATCTCCAATGCATTGGTTAACATGACTAAATAAAACATTAATGTTTCTCCTAAGAGATTTAGGGAATCTACTCTGATTGGTTTTCTAAATGTAACTCCCTATGTAGCTGTGAAAGTTATAATGTAAGTATGTTATGGATGCAAGAAGGTATGTTTATGATTTATGATTTCTCTATTTAATTCATAAATATTATGATTAAATGTGGGATTTTAATGATATCTTTTTGAATGTATTGATGGACTAATGTTTTCCTTCTTTATTTTATAACCCATTCTGATATTTTTATGCTCATCCAATGTTTTTTAAATTTTTTTCACAGGGTATTAGGAAGGGTAAGAGAAAGAAATAATTCAATAAGATTTATATCAAGAAAATAATTCTTGTTTTCTTTTAAGAGTTTTTCTTTTATGAAAAAATTGATACTGAGAATAAGTATCTATATTTAATAATCAAGTTGTTATGTACAAGTTATGAACTAATTATCTGAAACTATAAACCTGAAAATATACTCAATGTTAATTCATGACTTAACTCAAGATTATGTATTGTTTAAGGGTGGGGACTTATATATAGGATCAATAAGACAAAGTGATTTCATGATGATGGAATCTGTAGTGGATCACATGTTTTTGGGATACCGGATTTTTTTCTTCTATAAGCGATGACGGATCGATGTCATATGTCAATTTTCCAAATTTATTAAAAGGACGTATCTTGGTGTTTGAGAAGGGAATGGTTGAACGACCATGAAATCATATTTTTTTAGTAAGGTGGGTGGTTGGATCAATGGTCGGAGGTGTGGGAGGAGATACAGAATCCAAATCTAGATTTCTAGAAAATTATGTAACACACAGCATCAATTACAGAGCTACATGCCATGTGGGACACTCACTGTGGCATCTAAGGTTTTGGGATGATATTATGTATCACACAGCATGTGACCCAATTCCATTTGCCTCCATATGTACCACATAAGGGTCATGGAAATGGCCCAGAGTACATGGTCATGGACATGAAATGTACTCCCACATGGAATGTGTAAAAAAGTAGTTCCATGTATGTGGACATGGGAATAAATACATGGGCATCAGCATTCCATGTACATTTATATGAAAACTGGAATGGTTCGTTTACCCAGGAAGGACCCAATGGTGAATGGACTTATTGTGTACTCATTCAAAGTTTTCTTGGATACCAAGTCCTCTTCATCTTGGAAATGTTTAGTTAGGGTCTGTTCCAAATATTATTTCCCATAGGGTTATTATGGAATCATGTTTTACACATTGGATAATGAACCCTTTAGTAGGAATTCTGGGATAGAGTTTTTAGAATCCTTTTGTGAGACCAGAAGTGAGATCCTCTACCATCTTCTCCTCCTAGGTGGAGTTCTAGTAATCATCATGACCAACATTGCCCATGTGTCGATCCTCTACTTAGAGGGTTATTCTCGATTGAGTTTTTGGTATACCCCGTGTACTTAGGTGTGATCTTCATCTATGTATAAAATCTCTTCGGACTTCCAGCATATAATTCCTATGATGAGACTCGATGAACATGACCTCTCGAACAGATGTCATCAATGTTATCTAACACATTGGGTGAGTTCTCCATTAATGTGCAATGTGGAATCTTTGATCATGAATCCTAGGCTGGATTTATGATTATGACATTACATTAAGACTTTGAATATTTTTTTAAAATATCTGGATATTCTTATTATATGGGTTGTAGACCTATACATTTGTAGATATTAATATCAATCATGTTGTTATATGATTTTTAGTTTCAAGGTATCCAACTAGGTAGGATTATAATAACACCTGCATGGAAGTTTCCCACACGTGTTATGTCTTGTGTAAATGATTGGCCTTTTGATTGAGTCCTAGAGGGGATTGGAATAGGTGGTGCTTAGTGGGAAAGACTGGCCGAGGTTTGTTCCTATGGCTATATTGACAGCAGTCCCCATTTTCACTATCATGTTGGACTTGTTTTCAGTATCTTTGTGGTGGGATTGTATTTTTCCATGTTTAGTTTATTATACTACTTCCATACAATGTTTGTGGTATATAGATGTATTTATTCATGTTATATCAGCTATTTTACATTTCATCATTGTATGGGATTATAGATGTGTGTGTGTGTGTGTGTAGGTACATTAGGATAATTCCTACCATGTTAATGATATGCCTACCCGATGCTAGTTTCCCACACCTAGGATATTAGTGTTGGGATTGGGAGTCAAGAAATGGGTCCCCTTTGGATGGGTTGTGATAGTTATCCCAATCCCAAAGCAGTTACATAGACAGTTAGCCCAATCCTAACATGTTATGAATTTCATTATGGATAACCATAACATAATATTATTTATACATATGTGTAGGCCAATGTTTATAACTTATACTAATTTTAGGATCTCATGTATCATGTTATTTGATTACTTTATGATTTATATCTTATTAACTTACATGATTTATGTTATGAACTATGTTTATGATCTATGATTTTCATTATATAATTTATCAAATGTTATTCTCATGTTATTAAACTCTAAATCTCATGTTATGTTGATACATCCCTTGTTTACACTTACTAATAATTTGATATCACCCATTCATATGACTCTTTTTCTCTAGAATATAAAGAAATTTTATTTGTATCATATGTCTATGTAGGGTGATAGTAATGAAGAACTTATTTTGAGATGTTGTATCTCACTTATGGATAAGTTTTTATGTGTCTAAGTGTTCAAAGGACCAAAACCTAAATGATTTCGGTGTGGATGATTATGTAATTTATTTAATATTCATCAATTAAGATGTAATATTTATTAATAATAAGTTCATATCTTTATAGTTGTTAACAGAGAAAGGTTTAGTTATCCTTTAGAAATATGGATGAGAAAAATTTAAAGATACACCTAGGGATATATCTAAGGATAATTATAATTATAATTCTCGATATTGAAAAATATCATTGAATATTGGTGATGTATAGAGTGAGTGGTTTCCAAAAAATTACGTTCATGTCGGGATAATTCAAATTTACATTGTTCTGTAACTGATCTACCAAGGGGTGATGACACTAAAATGGAATTTAAGGCTTAAATTGTGCATTACACAGTACATGAAAATGGGTCTTAATGCACACTAGGTTTGACACTCTTGGGGGATATACATTGGAAATTCACAAACTATTTATGAACCATAATGAATGGTTTGAATAGATAATGACCAGGAAGGGCATAGATTAAAACTATGTCGTCGTTGATTAAAAAAAAGGTGTCATGTTTTAGGCATCCTACAAATAATTTTTAATTATTATGGTTATTTTTTATTACACAATTATTTTTAGTTTTATTCGATCACTCAAACCTGAAAGAACTATGATATTCATGAATGTGATGGAAAATTCAATGATTTTCCACTTTTGTAACTAATATTTTTTGGTATTTTGAGTCAAAAATATCATTTCTATGATCATAAAAATTTCTTAAGAAATAAATCTTGTTAAATGTACAAATGTGAAAAGTAGGGAACAAATTTATATTGAGTCCTTAATTAGGAATCATCAACCGTATTTCAGTAGTTCCACAAACATATTAATTGTAGTGAAATGGATAAATACTAATAAAAAGTTATTTCCCATTCTCTATTATTTGTAACACAAAAAAATTAATTTTTATTTTCTACAATTTGGAAGAAAAAGAGGATCAATAGTGGACTCTTATCAAGAATACGGGGAAATGAGATTAAATTAACACCATGGAGTGGGATGAGTTTCATTTATTATTTTACATTAATTATTTTCCTTTTACTCTTTATACAAATATATTGAAGGAATTCATTTAGTTATAATAGGATTATGATGAATATGTAGTAACATATTATAATAACTTTATAAGACTTGTGAGGTATGCTTATGGTATTATGATCCAACATAAATGTAAGAATTATTAATTCCTCGGTGGATTAAAACGAATTCATATAAGGTTGTAATACAAAAGGGACATTAGTTGATATGAAGAAATCATTATTTTTGATATCAAGGTTGAAATGGAGATTGGAGTTACCCTTCACTCTCAAGGTTTTGATAAGAAAATAAATATGGAACTCAAATAAAACTGTAAAACCCATAGAGGGAATAATATTACCATTCCTTCATGGTTGAAGTGAATAAGGAAACATATAGGAAATTGCCTTAAGGGGACTTATTTATTATTTATGTGTGGAAAGGAAGGTTGTTGTATATATTATTTCCAATGCGATGGAAATAATTTAGCTCATGATGAAAATAGAGTGAAAGATCTATAGAATTCATCATCCACACTCCACTGTTTCAAATGCAAGGAGTATGGTAATTATGTTAATCAGTGCCCCAATCCAAAGTATAATAAGGATGATAAGACACAAAAACCTCTAAAGAAAAAGGAAAAAAGGAAAACCATATGAAATCATAATGGTTAAAGTGAATCATAATGATTAAGGCATACTTATCCACCACTCCTTAGTTTGGAATTTCATGTTTGATTTTTTATGAATGAGCCCTATGAATATTTTATTGAAATTTTATGGGATTTTGAAAATTTATTATCAAACACTACCTATATTGATAAATAATGAAATCAAATTTTATATTCTATTAGTGAAAGGAAAAAACCAATATTAATATGAAAATGTTTTTTTAATAAATAAATGGTGAATTATTTTTTGGAAGTGTATATGCCTCCATGTAAGATTAACATAAGAGTAATGTACACCATAACGAGTTTATGAGTTTAAGGTTAATCCTATGTTAAATGTCTTTGAAACCCCATTTACGGTTTTAAGTGATGTTTGTTTATTAATATTATGTATATTTTAGGAGACCATTATGGAAATAAAACCCTTTGGTTTGGTATATGTATTAGAGGAAAAATTACTTGAAGATGAATGCCTTTACATTTTTTGGGAATATAATTAAAGGTATTTGTAATATTTATGGTTTATATTTTTTTTATGTTAAGGTAATTGTCAGTTATTTCAATTTTACAAGGTTTATTGAACTATATTAATATAGATTGGGAAAATGTTAACCAGTAAACTGGGAAAAAAACATGTTTCATCCTATAAGGAAACAAGGCTTGTACCCACAACTGAATAGTGAAAATGCTATAATGAAGAGTGTAATTATAGATTGTAGACCTGGAAGCCTATGTTGCCCTGTCTGAAATCCTTATAAGATTGGCCTAGAAAATCATGGGTCAGGTTAGGTCAGGATCAAGCCCAAGTTTCATCAGGGTAGTCTTTGGTCCTTTCCAGGTAATCTTGCAGGCAAGGCGTGGTCGACATGAGTGAACATCAACCCATAAAATATCATTTATCTAAAAAAAATCTTGGAAACTATTGGTAGGTCGACTCGATCCCCCTACCATATGTTTCTAAGGTTGTTTCTAGACCTACTATTATAGGATGTGTGCCTAGTAAAAAATGACCAGGCTATATATATATATAAACAAATATATTAATAAAAAATACCACATTCCTCTCCCCAACAAACCCCATGGCACTCCCACCCCCCCTATTGTATATTTTTTAATTGGTTTAACAAAAAATCAAAAAGGCATGTAAAATTAAAAAAAAAGACACATCCCCTACTCCCCATGTGCGTCGCGTGACATGCCACCCCCCCCCGTCCCATTTTTTAAAATGGTCAAACAAAAAAGACATCTAAAATTTAAAAAAATATGCTTTCTAGGCCTAAATTCCCTCCTAAGCACCCACCACATTCTGAAGATCAAAAAAGTTTCAAATAGTCATATGACCTTTTGAGATACACACACAAAAATCCACTGGTCATAAGAATGTTTTATATTAAAAAATCAAATAAAATACTTGATTTAATTATAAATAACATAACATATCTCATTTTTTACCTTTATTTCTATATTTTTTCTATATATTCAATAATATTTTAGCCATCACTAAGAAAACATTATAATACTGATTATTATACTTTTTCAATTCATGAATGAACAACAAAATCAACTTTTTGTTTTCATCATAATCTCTCAATACAATATTTTTTATTATTTAGACATTTATATTTTATTTTATTTTCTTAAATGGATCATCATTGATTTATTGACCAAGAATTGATTGGTTAACCAAGTGTTTATATTCTATATTATTCTCATCATCTGTAAGATACATCGTTATCTAGGACAAAAAATCAATATAATGTTTGGCATCACATTGAAAAAATTTAGGTCAATGAATATAAGGTTATAAGAACATTAAAAGAAAATGAAAATATTGTGCTAAGATACATATAGGTTCATCTAATAGTGTCACCATCCACCATAAAATTCATTTCATTGAGTATATTAGAAGTAATCAAATTGATGTTAGAACACAAATTCAATTAGGAAGTAACAAATTAATTAATTTTTCTCATGATCTTATACATGAAAAAGAGATGATAGTTGATTATATAATTTAAAAAGTACAATTTTTTAATACTAATGAATATCCAAAATTTATAATTTAGTTCAAGAACAATTTACTCCTCAATAAAAACCCTTTTAATGAAATAATACTAACAAAATTACAAAAAAATAACAATATTAAATCAGAAATTTCCAATATTTTTAATGAATTAAATGGACATGTCAGTTTATCATATGATTTTTTTAAATATAATAAAAATATGTAATATCGATGCATTACTGTTCATTTTATTGATAATGATTGGAAATTACTTAATAAAATATTTCATTCAAATTGGTTGAACATCCATATAATGGTCATTCACAAGGAGTTACATTAAAAGATCTTTTTTATGAATGGGGTTTACAAAATAATGTAAATAAAATTACTGTTGATAATGCATCATCATAAGAATACCATGACACATCTTATATCATCATGCCAATTGTCACGTGACGGAAAAAATATTTCATGTTCATTTTGGTACTTATATTTTAAATTTTATTGTAAAATATTTTTTATATATCTATAAAGATTATGTGTATATTGTTAGAAACTAAGATATAAATATTAATAGTTCTGTTAATAATTTAAAAGTTTATAAAGGGATTTGACAATAAGAAAATATGAATGAATGAAATTTACAATTAGATGTAGAAAATAGATCAGATTCCACAAATTATTTGTAAAAATTATGGTTAATGCAAATAAATGTTCTATATTGATTTTTCTAGTCAAGAATAGTATGTGGAGGGGTTATAATCCTTGAAGAAAATGTTCTGATCAAGGTAAATTATATAATTATTTTTTTCCTGTATTAGAAAAATCAACATGATTTTTTTCACATGTATAAATTCCTACATCACCTATAGTTTTACAAGATTTAACAGATATAATGTATATTTTTATAAAATATATGTCTTATAAATATTATATACCCATTATTAATTCCATTAAAGGAAAAATTGATAAATAATTTGATCCATTACGTATAATATTTTTAATGGAAATTATATTGGATCCAATATGTACAGATACTGGTTTGAATACATTTTTAGAATTTTTTTTATAATGAATTTCAATTGGATGTTATATTTTATATTTTAGAAAAATTATATAATAAATATAAAGTTATTTTATGTGTTCATATTATTAGATGAACCAAACAACCTATAGATTCTTCTTAGAGAAGTGGAAGTATATGGACAACTATAAATAATATAAGGCTTTTCAGATTTTCTAGTGCAATGAAATCTGAACTAAAATGATATTTAGACTCACCCCAAGTTGATAATGAAGATTATTTCGATATTTTAAATTATTTCAAGGATTATTAATCTACATGGTATATACTACCACAAATTTATCATGACGTAGATAGTGTTCCCATTTCTTCTATTCCATCTGAATCTACATTTAGTATAGGTGATTGAGTTGTCCTTGATTAAAATACATGATTTAAACTAGACATGGTTAAAGCTCTTATAGTCACAAGGGATCATTTTTATGTAAAATATTGATGAGAAGAATTTATCAAATTTTATAATGACCTTGACATAATTTCAATCCCTGCTAAAGAAATGACATCAAAATCAGATGATTGATTTATTCTAGTGTAATGATATTTTGTAATGGGATGGATATATAATTTATTTTTTTATTTAATATATTTCACTATTTTATTTTATTTTTTTCATTACATAATTAAATAGTGTAATATATTAATGCTTAGTTGTTTTGTATATTTTTATTCACAAATAATATTTTTTTTTAAATGTTTATTATTTTTAGATATAATATAAATATATATATATAATTATAATTATAATTATTTAACATAATATATATATATATATATATTAATATATTAATATATTAACTAATTTTATGTTAAAAAGAAAATAACACTCACTCACAGACATTTCCCCTCCAACCACGTTAATTTTATTAAGTATATTTCCATATAATATATGAATTATATAAACTATATATACAAATATAAATATATTTAGAAAATATAAAAATAAACCCACCCACTACTGGGCACCCCCAATCCATCATTAATTTCTTATTACAAATTAATCATATTATATATACATTCCCAAATAAAAAACAATTTAGAAAAAAAAATTAACATATCCACCCACTATTGCATACCCCTGCAACCCCTCATTATTTTTTTACAACTTTCACATTATAATATGAATGTCATTTATTTTGATGATTGATATTTATTTAGACATGGTAGTAAATATAGATTCATTTTTTATAAAATATTTTTAAAAACATTATTTCACCCTTAATTACTTTCCGAATTGGTCTATATTTTAGGTTTTTATTAAATAAAATAAATATTTATAATTATAATAGGAATTTGATGTTGGCGTTGAGGATCCTTATAAAATTCCTAAAGGGAGTAATTTTAAACATGTAAAATGAATAAAAAAAAGTTTCAACTATAAAATGTTAATATAAAACGAAAAAGAAAATAAACATTTTTACAACGAATTAGATAAACTATTAGAAAATATATTTATAAAATATATTTTAAAAATTATGTTTTAAAATTTTTTTAAATTTTTTTTTAATTTAAAAAAAAAATTAAACAATTTATTAAATGAAATTAAAAGAAAATTTCAAAATAAAAATTTATAAAAATAAAAGAAAAATTAAGAAAATAATTTTAAAATCTTTTCGAAAAAAACATAAAATAAATGTTCTATAAATTTTTAAAAACTTTTTAAAATAAACTTTTAAAAAAATTAAAATAAAAATTTAATGAAATGTTTAAAAAAATTAAAAAACTATTTATAAAACATTTAAAAAACTTTAAAAACATGTTCAACTAAAAAACATTTTTAACTCAATATATATTTTATTTTGAAAATAATTTAAGCCTACAAGGGCCTTCCCCTGGCCCAAACTGAAATGTTCGGCTAGATCAAATAGTGTGTGCCAGCACAAGGTCAGGATCGGGATTCCTCATGGGGTTGTTTAGGTTAGGATGGCCTGACCTGAATAGTTGTCCAAGAACTAGTTTTTTGGAGGGCATTCCCAGCTCAGCCTGGTCATGGTCGAGCTAAAATTACACCATTAGGTATAATTCCTACCACTAGCATTTGTGAAATAATATATCTATTTAACCAACCTGAAGAGAGGTATTTTTGAGTATGTATCTAATTTCTTGTTCTATTATCAAGTTGAGGTAGAGATACAAATTTTTAATAGGATTCTAAAATCATTATCCATACTTTAATGGAAATGGGAAACATCACCATGGGTTTTGTTATCACACTCCCAAAAAAACTAATGGGAATAATACTACATGGGTTGTAGTAAGATTCCTTGTGAATTTGCAACACGTCATATTTATTAGATAAGATTCATCATTAGATAATATTTCCATGGTATACATTAAATAAGTTTTAAGGTTACATAGAGTACAAATTTCTATTTTATCTCATCCAGATCTAAGGATTACCTCAATGTTCAAGCGAAGTCATTAGAATGCCCTTGATACAGAGTTACATTTTTTTACTATGTATCATCCAATGATAGATGATTAGTGTGAGATAAAAATTAAAACCCTAAAAATATTATACAATCTTGTTCTATTTATTTAAGAGTACTTTGGTATCATCCCCTTCCTCGAGTTGAGTTTTCACATAACCATATATTTAAGTAGATCATTTAGATGGATCCTAATGAATCCATTAATAAAAATAAATTTAAAAATACAACATACTAGAATGAAGATATAAAAATGAATCTATTAGTAATAGTGTAGGATTAATTAATTGCATATATGGTTATATCCATTTAGAAACACAGAAGGGAAACATAAAGTCAGAAAAAAATGCTTACAATTACCAATATGTTCTGGAATTTGAATTTAATGGAAAGGTGTTTCTAAGAATTTTTACATGATAGAAGGTAATGGGATATGTAAATAATGGAAAACTAATCCCAATGTATATCATCCATTTTTTTATATTTTTTACCATATTGGGACTATATCTTATCACTTGGCACTTCCATCGAATATATCTTAGTTTAATGATGTGTTCCATGTATCTCTCCTAAGAAAGTATATAGTAGATATATAAAATATAATAAACTCAATGTTTTTAATTATAGATAATGATATTTAATTTTAGGAATAGTTATTGGAGATTATGGATCATATATATAGGGTTCTATGAAATAATACCACTCACCTGGTCAAATTTTTGTGGCAAAACCACCAGCATTAAGAAGTTATGTGGGAAACTGAAAATATAATGAGGAAAAATATCCTCAATAATTTGTACCAATGAGATTTAATTTAAAGGGATAAATTAATTTTAATTAGGGTAGAATTTAACAACTCTATAATTTATGATATATTTTTTTCCTTTAAGTTTAATTTCTTTTATTGCTTCTGTTGAATGAGGTACTATGTTTTAACAAACCATGAAAATAAATTAATATGATTTTTTAAACATTATTATTATTACCTAGCTATTAAACATGGATAAATGAATATGAATAACATAATTTTTAAAAATATTAATAATGTTCATTATATAAACAAGTTATATTGATAAAGTAAATCTTAATTTTTAGTATAGTCATTATCTTCTTCAAAAATTACTTTTTTCTCAAAAAAAATTAAACAAATAATAACATTAATTTTAACTATAATAAAATTTATTTTAGAAAATTGAATTCATTTTTTTAATCAATGTTTCTACATTATATTATGCTGAATATTTGTGATTTTTTTGAATTGATTATTTATTTGATGAATTGTAATAAAATACTAGTTTTTATTGAAAACCATCATTCCTTTTAAAGAAATTATATGTTTAAATTTTGTTCTAAAATAGTTTGGAATTTAATTTTAAATCCTCTATATTATTATTATACCAATATAGGTCATTAAAATCATTTTTATATTGAATTTTTATAAAAAACATTTAAAATTTTGAAAATTTTCACTTTGGATAACAGTTTTTTCATCAAACCTACTAGTTTTATTTTGAATCAATTTTTTACATATATATGAATGGGATTTGGATTAATGGATTCCATATTTGGAATTAGAATATTTTATTTTATATAATATGTTCAAACTAATTTTTGGTCAAAGTGAATAATAAAAATTAATTACTATGGTTAAGGTAAAAATGGATTTACGAGGGATAAAACTAAAAAGAATAGGGTTAAAATGACCAAGAAACTTGTCAACACCAATTTTATAGTAAAATTTCAGCCTTAACACCTCTAATTTTTTATAATAAAACATTTTTTAGCCTTGTTTCGTGACAAAAAATATGGTTACACTTCATTCATTTCAACAATTCAATGTGTGTCCTCTCCCCCACTTATAAAAGGACACCTCATATCTTATCCTCTTCACACATCAATTTTGTTATTTACCTAGAGACTACATAGAATGTACTAATGATTTACACATCGTATAACCTAATTTTTTTTGTATCCAAGATAAACACATAGTTTCATGATGTGTATCTCATCCAGATTACATGATGTGTAATAAAGTGTTATACATTATCTGTTCATCTTTTTGTGTCTACGTGTAACCTAAAAAAATTGAAACTATATGTTCTCCATTCTAGGGAATTAATGGATCGCATGATGTGTACAATGTATATACATCAATTTTCCAATTTTCTTGTTCTCATGTAACCCAAAAATTATCTCAACATGTTATTTGGACATGGGAACTAATGGATCACTTGACTTGTACGTCAGGTATACATTGTGCATTCCACTTGGAGCATGTCCCTGTAACACACTGATTGACATGAATTTCTCTTCATAAATTGGAATCCATGATCACATGATATTTTTACAAATTACACATCATGTTTCCCATTAATTATACAATTTCTCAGTCTCATGCAGTATAAACTATATATTTGACCATATAATTAGCATAAATTTCACCACCAATCCTTGTATACCCCACAACATGTGTTCCGTTTACATGTTGTGTAGTCCAAACACTTTGTTCTAGACTAGCCTAATCAACATGAAATATATAATATATGAGCCTAATTTTATTACAACTTTGTGAACAATGTATTTTGTGACACGTCCAAGTGTTGTAAAGTATAATATATGACCTGAACTTTGGTGGAATGTTGTGTAACCTTATCTACTAGATAGAATCCTCAGAACCTCCCAACTTCACCTTTCATCATTATTTATCTCAAAATTGAGATCATTCATATAATATGAAACAATAATGACTAAAATAAATTTATTGAATTCATGTTAATTAAACATAGGATTAATGAAAAAATAAATTGGAATTGGATAACTAAAAAAATTTAATAATAGATAAAAAATCAAATAATAATAAATTTAAATTTGACCACTATGATACCACATAGTTGTTCATATCACATTTTAAGGCCTTCTATGGTTTGATCCCATTTTAAAAATTGTCAGATTCAATATATCATTATTATATTACATGAGACATAAATGTCTTGGACAAAACAATACAAAGAATATTTGTACAAAATTTAGTCAGAACCAAGAGAAAATATTTTCATGTTGGATTTATAATTAATTTAATGATAATGTATGAAATAATACCCTAGTATTGAGAACATTATTTTATGATGATTTTGATCATCTAAAACCCTTTTTATTCTACCATAATTTCATTTATCGAATCCAAGTGTTGAATCCCCCTAGTGGTGATCCACACGTGATCCATTGATATCTAAAGAACATCAAAGGATTATCAGGTTCTATCATGGAAGATTGATCTTCTAACAATCTTTTTTAATAATAGTGACTATTAATTTAGGTTTAATGTTCTTCCTTGCACTCTCATTATTAAGAGGGTGGAGGTGGGGGTAGAATCTATTAAGCATTCTTTGGTCCCGAGAGAGGGAACTATAAATCCTTATACACAACAATTCTCAATATTGATCTATCTCAATCAACATCTACAGAATAGTAATAAATTTCAATTTATAGAGATAGAGTTAGGGTTAAAATATTATTAAATTTTTCAAAATACCTTCAAAATTTTATTAAACCTCACCTAAAAATATGTTGTGTAATTATATTATTATTATTATTACTTTTATTCAAGGTGTGCGCAAACTGTCGTAGTGATAAGTATAATTTTATAGGATTGAAAATTAATATTGATCAACAAAAAAAATATTATTCTTCTCATCCTCCTCATAATTTTTCAAATAAATGAATTTATATTTATTTAAATATTTATTAATAAATAAAATAAATATTATATTCATAGTCTAGCTAATAAATGATTTTAAATATACAATCTATAAAATAAATATTTTATTCATAGTCTAGCGAACAAATATTTATTAAATATTCACAAAATTAAATAAATTATTTTTTAGTGAATAAATTTTTATTTAATACCAAAAAAATAATAAATAAATAAATAATATTTGTTTACATAATTAAACAATTAAATTGTGAATAAATATTTATTTAATATTTTTTATTAATAAATCCTCAACAAAAGTATTCCTCAGTCTAGAGAAAAATATTTATTCCAAAAATTAAATTCAAATATAATTTAATTGAAATTAATGTAAACACTTAGTTTGTAGCCTTCTAGACTTCATTATTGTTGGAATTAGGTGGGTTCTCCTAAATTCCAAGATTAATGTCTAGTAATGTGTCAAGCCACCCAAGAGAATTTTATTAATGTTGCAACATTGACAACCATAAAAGAATGCCTACTATGAAATATAATCCTTTTCATCAATATCTCATAAAGTTGGTTTCACACTAATGTCATCAACCTATATTCAATATGTTATTATTTGATTATATAAAATGAAATCATCAATACTCCATGTCCCTTATATATAATATGATGGTTTAATTTCAATCAAAGGACCAAGATATCAACTTCCATAAATTTGGAAGGGACTAACCCTTCCTAAAATTATTGATAAATAACATGTTATTCTTGATGCACCCAACATATCAAAATTTGATTTAAACTATTTTTTCCATGGTTTATAAAAATACATATATGTGAATAAGTTGTGACATGCATTAATAAAATCTTAAAGTATAAGGACCATTACACACACTCGCAGATATGAATACTCGAGGACACTTAAACAAGTATAATTCCTATATAAATTCATGTTCTCATAAGGTTCCATCTTGGATATTTCCAAGTGAAAACTTCATGAGAAGAATTTTAATCTTCTTATGAGTACACACATAAGATTTTCAAAATACAATTTTTCCCATCATATAATTGTATTCAATTGTAGAGGTAGGTTTGAGAATTTCATCATCGAATTTAAAGGTTCTCATTATAGTGGGGAAATATTATGTCTTTTAATGGTGTTTGATACCCTAAGATATTTTCACCATAATATATATATAATCACAACCAATATGTGATATGTTATTTATTAATATTCAAATTCATGATTATATAGGAAATATTGAGTATAAATTATTTTCTTCTAGGGGACCAACTCCGACAATTATGTTCTACTCTATGACTTCACTATCATGCATATGATAGTGAGTGTATAGTAACAGCTTTTTTATACATAAGACTTTCAAGCTTCAAACTTTTCACTTTTGAGAAATGTACATAACATGGAAATCATTATGTAATACCCTAGAGTGAATGTGTAAGAAATAACATATCTGAGGGTTTGAATTTGACATTCTAAGTGAGACATACAATATAATACATTTCCCTCATAAGAATTTTGAGACTTCATATGTATGACTTTGATATAACCAATGCAATACTTTGAAAAGGTAATATTAAATTTCCATGTATTACTTGTCGATGTAATGTATTAATCTATAAGTACTTAATATGACTTGAATGTAATATCAAATAGAGAATTTATTATGTGTAGGACTTCAAATGGAAGTTCATATGAATTCTAATAGACCACATATGAATTATATAGAGATGTGTATAGCTTAATCACATAGAATAATTTTAGAAATTATTCAATATGAAGAGTGATATTACAAAATTTATATTCTAAAGAATAAATTCAATTTTTTTATGCTTGATTTATTCTTTAATGACTGAAATATCATAAATATTAGAAATACTATGATACTATCATTATTTGAGAAAAATTAAATTAGAATAAATTGAGGAGTTCAGTGTTATTTATATTCTATAATTTAAAATGATAATATTTGAAATTCAACATGTGTGATCAAAAATTTTGAAAAAAATAATATGATTAAATGGATTATTTTATTTGATTAAAATTTCAAAATCAAATCATTTTTTTCATGTGTATGTTGAAGTTGATCTTTATGATTGTGAAGTGGAATTTCAATGTTGATCTTGGTTTTTAGAAAATTAATGTGTTCAAATTTTTTATTTATTTTGTAGAATAATGTAGAATATGATCAACTCAATGCATGAGTTTTTATTGAAATATAAAACATCAAAAAATAATTTTTGATTCAAAAATGAGATAGTGGTCTAAGATTTTTTTTGATAACTAAATAATAAATTTGATTCTATATTGAACATTATGAGAAGCTCTCATACCAAAATTATAGAATCTCTACACAACTATTGTTGCAGTTATATTTTATAAAAAGATTCAATAAAGTTTTAAATATTTCTCTTTGTGGTAGAATTTTTAGTACACGAAAACCAATCCTACTTGAGAAAAGTTTTATATTTATTTTTCTAGATAAAATTATAAGGTATATAATGGAAGGGTTTTTTAATACCCTTTGAGTTTATAATGAATATATTTGGAGATCATGAGGGATATTTTTTTCATGTGACTTTTGATTATACAAAATCGTACAAATTATTATGTTTATGTATATTTTAAGAAGACTCTAAAAATAGATCCTATAATACCATTTTAGAATAATAATAAAAAGAAAAAGGAAAATATAGGGATTAATAAGTTATTACATCATTACTAAGTTTTTTGATGGACAACCATTGTTCTTGAATAATAATATAGAAAGTGAAGAAAAAGGATGACATCTCTCAAAATTTAGGATGATGTTAAATATCTAAAAGAATTATAGGACTCTTGAGGAAGGTAAAAATAATTAGAATTTGTTGAATAATTTAGAGAGGAATACCTATAGAGATGATCTTGTACTGAAAGATAAGAAATAGACATTTGTGTTGTATTATACGGTGATTAGGAACTGGCGTAGGTTTTTTTCTTCATTACTAGGAATGAATAATAAGAGTTTTTTTTGATGTTATTCCCTATATAAAATTATTTGTGTTTTTATTGTAAAATTATGATATGATTGTGGACAACAAAAATATTTTTTAAAAGAATATGAAGTTGGGATGAGATTCAAATATCAAGTTTCATTTTTTGGTTATGAAGAATATAAGGCAGTTAAAGTCTCTAATTTGTGAAAGTTGGTTTGTTTCTGTGATATAATGGAAGATTTAGTAGCAATATTAATGTAATTTAATGGATTGGTTGGGTCATAAAGTGATATTATGGGTTTTCATTTTAAAGAGGAGTTAGTTAAAAATGCTTATCTTAGCATGTTTAATATTGTGAACACATGCACACCAGTGTAATATGGTGTTCATGTTTCAAAGATGATACTTGGTCGAAGCACTATAGCAATGATGATAATTTTTTAAGATATAAATATATGACTTTGACATTACATGAATAGAAATTAACATGATTCCTAGGTAGGGTAAAACCTTATAAAATCACATATTCTAGTTATATTTTATTTATTTCATTTAATATAGTTTTATATTCTAGGTAAAATAAGAAAGATCCATTTTTCTTAAGAGAAAACACAAACTCAATGAACTGAGGGGTTTGAAGATAAAAAAATAATTTCGAATTTGGTTAAATTTCTAACAATCCTAATGCACTGGAAATCATTTTTGTTTCAGAATATATCATTTGGAAGTAAAAATTGTATAATAGCATAAGTTCTCCCTCATTAGATCTAATTTTGTTATTAATTTTCTTTATTATATTTCATGATGTGATTGTTTGAAAAATAATTTCATGGATAGAGATTTAAAATTCCATACCTATTAATATATATTTATATGCTTTGTCTAATACATTACAAAATAATAAGAATAAATATTCTGAAATATACATAAATATTTAAAAGAAGAAAAAAATATCTATTAGCTAAAAGTATAAAGAATAGTGTATGTTTTGTCAAATTATTTTATGATTATTCCCATTAAGAATCAAATAGTTCACATTGTGTTGAAAATTATATTTATGATTAACATGATGAATTTCATTCAAAAATTAAAGTAAATTTTAAAAATGTAACTCATGAATTTTTCTCATATATATTTTATTATATTAGGGGGAAAATTGATGATATGTCACAGTTGGAAAGATAAATTGATGCAATGGAAGAAGCATTGCTCAAAAAGGCGGGTAGTTGCACCACCATCACAAGACTTGTGATGGTTAAGGAATAATTTGACCCAAAATATAATGAAATATTTATATTTATTGGAAAATTATTTAGAGGAGCTATTTATCAAAATGTTTTGTTAGTGTTTTATGAAGGTGATTTATTCATTAGAAAAACAGAAAAAAAAATTAGGTTTTAAAATATATCAATTAGAAATCAATGAAAATGGAGTGAAAGAGGATGAAAACCACGTTTAAATAGGAAGAATTAATGATGAAGGATAAACCTAAGAATGAAAATAAATGTGGGAATATATATTAAATTCATTTCAGGATGACAATTATACTCTTAATATGATGTTCCTAGCACTAGATGTAAAATGAAAAATTATAGAAGCTTCTAAATCTTTGTTATCTTAATCTACTCAGTAGAGAAGTGATTCCACATAAATTCCAAAACATATTTATTCATATATAAACATGTATTAGTCAAAGGATGTGGTGAGAATCATCTCCAAGATATCCCTTAACTGTCGCATACAAAAACTCAACCCATTATTAAGTTAATTATAGTTTCATTAAATCATTTTAATGAAAATTTCATCACATAAGTAATAAATATATACAAATGTGGATGATTAAAAATTTTAAAACATCCATCACATAATAATAGGTGTATTTGATCTTTTTGAAGAAAATTTGACCCTCAAATAGTTCCGAAAAGCTTATTGTTCTAGCCTAAATATAGTTTGCAAAAAAATCTAGACAGATTTCACCAAAATATAAAATAAGGTTATTAGTTAAACTATGTTAATGATACACGAGGATTAGGAAAGAGGTTATTGAATTTTTTTCTCACTATCTCATCATGTAGAGTTTATAAAATCCCTAGAGTGTGTGGGAGAAGAGCTGAAATTTAAAATAACCCTGACGAAGGGAATCATATTCCACTGAACATAAGTAATCTATCTATAAAGAATAGATTTTATTATTTTTAAAAAAATGATTTTTAAATAATATAAGGTCACGTTTATGTAGATTTTTTTTATGAAAAATAGAAAATAGCACTCTTTATGATAAGAAAATAAATCTATAACAACATGTCATGAAATATGTTGAAACTATAAAGTCTTCCTTGTAAATGTAAATAGTGAAGATGAATAATGAATTAACCACTCCCAATAAGACAGTGAATAAATATGAGAGTGATGTCACATCAAACAGAATATGATAATTCAATTATAATAATATATTCTATATCATGGGCCATTTCAAGATATAAAATCCCGAAATAGGGGATAAATCTATAATTTAAAAAAGAGGGAATAAAATAATGAAATGGCCATATGGGTATGGTGGTTGAAACTCAAAAAAAATAATTTAAATTTTATGATATGTTTTCAAAGGAAATACCGAGATCTATTAAATAGGTGTGAAAGGGTAAAAATGAAAATATACAACACTATTAAATGTAACAAATGGATACCTGAATAAAGATTTTAATTGAAGAAAAAGTAGAAATAACCATTTATTCCTTTTATCAAGGTTTTTTTTAATGAAAAAGAGTATTAATTCAATAATAAGGCTCACCATATACCTACTAAAGTTTTAATCATATTTTTAGATCATTTTTAGTTGGATTAGAATACAGGAAATATGAAAATATTAATGTTACATTGATTTCCCAATAAAAACAATCATTTCATCAAATAAATAATACCAAAACGTGAATAAAACCATGTCGAACAAGAAGGAAATGGTTTTAAAATTAAATAATTGGGAAACCTAAAGATTTTCGAACACTTTAGAGCTATAAATCAAAAAATAGATAGTTATAAAATTCACATCATAATTTATCACATTGTAGTCTTGATTTAGATCCACTATATTCACATATTTTATTAGTTATACATAAAAGAAGATAGAATTAGATGTGAATATTTAAAAAGGGAAATTTTATGAAAGATGTGATGTTTATATCTCTAGATAAATTGATCCATCATAGAATATAATAACTGTAATTCATTTCACAATTGTTATCGGGATCTAAATGATTTCATATATACATGAAAAAATATATCGTGAAGTATGGAGAGTATCCCTTGAGGGGGAACAATCTTATAAGACCAAGAAATAATATATTTATTTGTTTCTATTAAATTAATATTTTTCCGTGGAATTTATTAAATTAAATGTTGAGGTATGATTTTCACTCTCCTTTCATTGATCAGATTATGTTGACCATTTTTATCAAAGGTGGGTGATTATCTGAAAAATAGGGAAAATACCTTGAACTTGAAATATTCTATTGTATTTTTTAAGTGATTATAGGTTTAGATATTTCAGGAAAATAAATTTTAACAGCCTCAATGTAGTGAATTTTAGATTTGGTAGGACATTGTGTATTTTTTAATGGACATCATTATCAAATCAATTAGTCAATCCCATTTTTTAGAAAATGTATTCCCATATTGACATAGAGTTGATTAGTTGATGTATCATTTCCATATGAACAAGTAGTGCCACTGTTCTCTCAAATGGATATTAAATAAATCTCTCAATAGGTGAGGGGAACAAAATTTAGAGAACATGAGTTTATTAGAATTAGAAGGCTTTTTTAGTGATGGGAAATCCCTCCCTTATACCCATGGTGTCAACAAGGTGAAGAATTTTTTTAAAAATTTATTGTCAGTTAGGGGAATAGGAATTAAATTGAATTTTAGGGAGAATTTTGAATTGAAAACCAATTCCAAGGGGGATATAAATTTTCTTTAGGTTTTAGTATTATTTAGTTTCAATTATTAAATATTCTAAGTATCTAGTCAATGTAATTAGGTAAAGCTAATGGGATGGGTGATGGATTGATTAACTACCCATTGAATGTAAAGTGGATAACAATTCATTAAGGTTAATAGAGAATAAAATTGGTTGTTATATAAAAAGCCCAAAAATAATACATTTTTTTGATCATCCATAAGCAAAAGGAAAGTGTTTATAGAGAATAATCACTCTCTAAAACATATTAAAAGTGAAGGCTCAGTTGAGACTATATAGTTATTTAACTGAAATAGGAAGACATATATTGATATCATTAAAATCATGAAATTGGTTAAAATATTGTTAAGTATTCTATGAGTAGTTTATATAATACATAAAATATTTATTTGGAAAGATTAATGATCAAATTTGTGAACAAAATACACTTGGATGATGGTATTTGGTGGATGTGTATAGAGCTATAAATTCATATAAAGTGTATCTTGTAAAAATAATATTTTTTTGTATTTAAACACTATAATTCCTTAGTAACTTTGAAACAAGATGTTTATGAAGGTTTGATCAATTATCAAATGTATTTTTTGTTGATTTGAGGTGGTTTAAGACCTCGTGAGTTTCTATGATGAAACCAAAATGTAACAGAAGAACTCTGGGAATCTCGAATACGGGTATTAAAATTACCTATTACTAAATTCATAAGACATTAAATACCAACTTATGACATCCCTTTCGGGTGTATGAAACCAAGTACTCTGTAAGAATTTATGATGCAAAAAAAGTCTTTCATTTTGTATGTGTATAATATTTTAGAAGCATGTATTACTTGTTACTATTCACAAAATACATTATATGGAAGATGTAAGACGTTAAATGTCCTGATATGTGGAATAATACTTTTAAATGGGAATTTTAGCATGTAAAACTTTTAAATCTTCTGGAATATGACTTTGAGACACTTGGAATAATCTTTTTCAATGGGATTTTTTCTATTCCAAGTATGACTTATTAAAGATGTGTATGAATCTTTAGGGAATTTATATGACTTTTAGTTCATAGGAAATATTGAATCTACAATGTATAAGACATTAAAAATAATCACCTAAAACATCATATGGAACGTATATGAGTTCCATGTAAATGTGTATGGTTTCAACACATGGAAGAATTTTGAAAACTATGTGGTATGATTTTTGAGTTTTTAGAATTAATATTTTGAGTAATAAAATAAAATGTGATGATATAAGAGTTCTTATTTAATTTCCTAAACATAATAAATATTAGTAAATTCTTGATATAAAAAAGATTTTTAGAAATATAAAGTGTAATAAATAATGGAGCTCATTTTTCTATATATTCTATAAATTTAATGAGAATATTTTAAATTTAAAATATATTATAAATAATAATGATTAAATAAAATAATTCAAAGGATAATATTTTATGATCAAAATATCACAATAAAATTTTATCTAATAAAATTGAATGAGGAAGTTGTTCTATATGTTTGAGAAATGGAAGAAAAATCTGGATATAATTTTTGGGAAACTAAAAAGTGTAAAAAATATATATTTACATGAATAATGAATAATATATTCATTTCAATACTTTATTTGTTCCTTAAGGATAAAATATCACAAAAGAATTTATAATTCACACTTGAGAGAGAGGATAGGGTTTCTTTTTGTAATCTAATGTCCCAAATTGTGTCTTTATAAAACCTCATGATAAGATATTGAACAAAAAACATAAAAAAATATACACTAATATTTTTTTTATTTTATTTTATAGATCCCTTCATTAAAAATTTAAATATGAATCTTTCTAAAATAATTTTGTGAAGAAGGATACTGATCCTTCATGAGAATAGTGGATGATTTATTCATCTAGATAAAGTGAAAAAGTAAATAAAGGAATGCCATTTTTTAATACCATTAGATTTTAAAAAATTGGGATCTATAGATTGTGGGAGTTATATTACTCAAGTGAATTTGTCTTTCACATAATCTACTGAATATTTCCATTTGTGTAATCATTATAGGACCCAAAAAATGAAATTTACATTCATATGAAATTGAAAAAAAAATTAATGTTATAATATAATGTTGTACGAGGAGGTTGAGCATAGGTGATCATGCCAAGAGACATAAATTCCCTTAAAGAAGAATATTTAAAGGGAATCTCATAGAAGATACTTTACTAAATCCAACAAGAAGCTAAATATATTATAGAATTATAAGACTCATAAGTAAGAAAACAAATGACATAAAAGTCACTCTAGGTTTTAAAAAATAATAACTGAGAATATAATCATGTTATGACGTTTTACATAATCTGGGTTTTGATGAATAGAAGTTCAACATAACCAGATATTAGTTAGTAGAATTAGAAGAATAGAGAAGAAGGTAAAGCAACAGGAATATGATTTACTACATTAAATAAGAAATAATAGATGAAGCTTTCAGTATCTTCATCAATAGGATAAAATTATAAGAAGTTATATTATTCATTATTGTTCTCCAGGTAATATTTTATGGTACTATATTCTTAAAGTATGAGATATAAGTATCTAGTAAATAAATCTGTGAGGGAACTAGAAGTTGTTCAAGTATTCATAATATGAGTTAAATGTTTTAGTTGTGAATAATATAAGACAATATAGGACTCTATGTTGAAGATGTATATCAATATTTGTGATGTAAGGAAATCCAAGATATCACTCTTGATCTACTTTTATAGAATGTATAAAATGTAACATAACTGGTGGGATTCTAGTTTGAATAGTATTTGAGGGATGTAGCTTATGATCCCATGTGTGATATTTTTAACACACTAAAACTTATTTGATACAGTTTGAATAGTTTAAAGATGATACTAAGATAAACCACTATAGAATTGATGATATGATTTATATTATTCAATCTATGAATTGTGAATCCATATAATAGAAAGTGTAGGATAATTTAGATGGGTCAAATCTTATAATATTATTTATGGAAACATTATTTATTTACAATAATTCAATATAGTTTTATGTTTTTGGTTAAACAATAAAGATCTATTTTTCTATACTGGTTATTGACGTTCAAAGAACAAATTGTTTTAAAGATAAAAGATTTAATTATAATTTAGTAAAAGTTTGACCACTCCTGATTTAACCTCCACTCTCAGGTGTGTCTACACCAATCCAAGGGAACAAATATATTTAATTTAAAAAATTATTTTAAAAAATTATTTTAATTAAAATATTATATTCAAAATTATATAGAACTAATTTTTAATAACATCAAAATTTGTTTACTTGAAAATAAGTCTCTATAACACATAGAATTTTTCTTCTTACCTAACAAAAATTCTTATATTTTTGTTCCATCCATTGAAACATTTTCAAGTTATTTTTTCCTTTTCCAAGATTTATCTAGATCTACCATTTTATTATCATTATACCTTTTATATATGAAATTTTTTTTTCTCAAATTAGTATCTTGTCATAAATTCATTTAATGGGGAATTATATTAAATTTACTCCCACTAAAATCATACAACTTTTAAATGCCCATAACCCTTAATGGTCCAAGATTTATATTTAACTTAATGATTTCAATATATTGTTATTTTCGTCAATTACCAATTTATGTAAGCCAAATTACTAATCATATAACATATAACACATAAATAGTTGATTGGAAAACTCCTCGACCTATCCATCGTATATATAAACTCAATTATATTGATTAGGTATAATATATCATAGGGTTTCAAAACTACGTGGAACCTAAATATAATAGAAGTATTTGGTTAACTAACACTTAGTATTATTCATTTACACTATTCTTAATAGAAGATAATCCATGGGTACTCAACTTAAGCATGAAACATTCTAGTTTTATGATCTAGGTCGTGATATGTATGTTTTTTAAAATAATTCAAACACTTAATACTTTTTGTGTTTTTTCATATCTAACCATGTAATCGCATGTATTCCATTTATATGTATGCATGCCTCTAATGATTTATATCTTAATCATATACCTTTAACTAAATCAATATATTTAAACCAAAGTGTTGTGTGTCTCCTCACACAACCCATAGCTTGTGTTAACCATCATTAAAATCCATTCTATAGTAATATATATTTATATATATTTATATATATTTATACATGAATCCTATTAATATTGTATGTTATACCCTTTAATGTAAACTCATATAATCCTAAAAAAGAAAAAATAATCACAAGAATAAGCATGGCGTAATAGGTAGTAAACCCCCATTTTTAGATAGGGCCTATGGTCCCAAGATAAAGAGTAGTATGAGTTAATTTACTTTTGCTAATGGTTATTTACTCAAGAGAGAATTCAATTCTAGAACAATTCTAACACCTAATTTATGTAAACTATAATTAACTTATTAATTTAATCTGATAACATAATACAATCCAATTTCAAGGTATAAGAATACAAAATTATATCACACCTTTTATGTAGCTCTTTAAATTAATGTATAATAATTTATAGAAGTATTTTAACACTTTAAATTAATGAATATGTCAATTTTCAATATAAAAAAATTATATTTATGACAAATTATGAAATAACTCTAAATAAATTGTTAATACATAAATTTAGTCATGATATATACATTTATGAACAACTCGTATATTAATAAATTATAAATAACATATAGTTTTTCATTGCTTTATTGGAATGCTATTATTAAATAAATGTAATCATTTTATATTTATTTCCAATATGAACTTTTACATATTTTATTTTTTATGGAAATTAATTAAATATCTTATATTTGAAATATAAACATTTAATATTTCTTTTATTTTATATAAACATTTTATATAATCAAAATAACACTTATTTAATTTAATTAATCCTTGATCATATCAATTATCCAAACTCTATTTGATATTATTCCAATAATTTTCTAAAATAAAGCCTTTCATTTAGGCAATTAAACATAAAAATTAAAAAGGATTCATAATTCAATATAAACTATTATATATTTTTCATAATTCTGTAATTTTTAAACACTTTATAAATTACATTTAAATTAATATACAGACACTTAGAAAAATATTTTCCATGAAATGTAAATTCAAATGTATTTCAATATTAACATTTAATATTGTTGATATTTATTTACTAAATGTTCAAAAAATATTTAAAAATGACTTATAAATGTAATATAAATCAATAATTTATAAATTTATATTAATTAAATAAATATCCCAAAACAGATTTTTTTGAATTTATAATTTATATAATTTATTTTGAAATTGAAAAATATGGGATATTTGTTTTCTTGATATTATTTTTAATGACGTAAACATTCCATAAGTCACAACTAACTTTATAATTTATATCTCACTTTATGATTGGTTTGGTGTGGCATGTGAAAGATAATCCAAAATTATCTGTTGTATTCTATAATATCTCTACATCATATGTCATGTTTTAATTCAATAACATGTTGTGATATTCAATATGGGTTGTTGTGGCATATCATATCAACTTTAGTTAACAAGAATCTTATTTTATGATATATTCTATATCTTATTAGTGATGTGATTATTTGTTCTCATACCACATGAATATCTCATTATGGTTCCATCATATGTTACAAGTTCCTGTAGTGTCCATTAGGATTGGTAAAAAACAAAATTATTAAACTAATTCACTGAATACAATATACCATATCATATGTTTTAGTATATTTATAGCTTATAACATCATATATCATAAACCAAGATACATTTCAAAACCTATGTCATATATTATGAGATTATTTACAATATACTTTTTTCAATGGAATAACTATATCATTTCATGCAATATCCAATATGACATGAAATAATTCTTCTTTTAAAACATGATTCTATGAATCAAGAAGTTTGGTAATGCCTTGATACCATTTATGGGATTATAATAATCTAATAACAATTATTAAATTTAGTGGAAGGAAATATGAAACCCAAAACCTAAATATATCCCATTATGAAATTAAAACAATGTAAAAAATAAAATATAGATTATATATCTTACTTTCACTGAAGATAGTCACTAATAATGTTTTGCTGGGATTCTTCATTAAACAATGATATGAAAATATCTCTTAAAGAAAAAGAAGAAAGAGAAAGATGTTTTTCTGTGAGAAAAAAATAATGAAGCTTTAGGTTCCTTTTTTATGGCCATTGACCCTATTATATAAGCCTTGGTTAAACTCTTTAATCTTTCCATCAAGTGTATGTTAAATAACGTGCTGGTAATGAAATGGTTAAAAAAATTATCCCATGGTTAATACATGAATTTTTATTATGTAATTTCAATCATGTGATCTTATTAAAAGTTTCTTTATATGAAATATATAAACACCAATGCATGTTAGAATGGAAGAGATATTAAATTTTCAACTTTATCGCTCATATACCTTAATAAATCATAGCATCATATGTTAATCACAAGATGAAATAAATCCTCATTTCAACATCATTGTCTCAAATGATATGATATGTAAAATAATTGACATTATTTCAATGTAACAAGTCTTATAGTATACCTATAATAAGGCATATGATATGCTTTGTTTTTACAAATAATTTTACAAACAAAGACTCATATCATCATGTATGATATAGATAAACACATTTTATGATCTAAATTAACATCCAGGAATATTTTCATTAGAAATGTAATAGGTATTGGTAGTAAAAACTGACTAGCCCTCAAGCTTCACTAACCATTTTTGAACGTATGACATGTCTGGTGGTATGGAACAACACATCACCAAGAGTTTTTCATGTGAGGGAATCAGGTGAAAATGATAATATGGACAAGGGAGATTCAAATTAAAATCATGAAAAATGTTAGTTAAAAATAGTCTTCTAAAAGTAAATGTCACATACATTGTCAAAGCATTAGTAAATTTCAGTATATCATGAAAATTATCACATAGATCTACAAGCATTATATTAATATAAGATAGTTTATTCTCATTAGAAGTTAACCCATAGGCCTTTAAGAAAAGGTTAACTATTTATAAATTCTCTCTTCCATGGAACATTTTTTATCTCAAAGGATAAAATCATTGTTCTTGTATGTATCTCAAGACCTGACTCTTATAATGATGGAATTTCTCTAATTGGAGATCGATACCAATTTTAAACGGCTGTTTTTCATTCCATTTTTGAAAATAAAGAGGGCCTGAAAAATGTTTAGAATATGGATAATCTAAGACAGTAACATGGGATTCTCTACCTCTCTGAATGGGATATTATTTTTAAACCCATTAGTCATAGTGAATGAACTACCCTAATTTGGTTTAAACAACATGGGCTTCCTTAGGTGTTCTAAAATCCAATGATTTTAGATGATATATCCACATGCATTGGAACTCCCTTAAAGATGGATATGCATACTCAGATGGGGGATGTTGGGATTTATTATTGAATCCTTATTGAATTCAATATGGAATCTAATCCAACAAATTTAGTATCTCCAGTTGTCAATGATCATAAAATTGAAGTTTTGGTTGAAACTGAAATTATTCCACCATTTTTAAGGTATGAAAAATGGTTTATCATTCCATTTCTAGTTATATGGTGATCAAAAAACAAATTAGTCCTAGGAAAAAAGACAAGGAATGAACTATAATAAAAAAATAAGAGAGGGAAAAAAATTATTATAGAAGGATGATCATGTGAGGATAAATGACTATAATAAATTCAAAAAGGTTCAATCTAAACCCATATATTCTAGAAATTCATTGGATTCCTGGGTTGAAGAAGAATAAAATTCAAATATAACATCCAATGATACACTTGATGTTGTTGATCCTAGAATAGTGGATAATGATGAAAAGGCGTGCTTGTTGTGTACTGATGTTGTTGATACTATTCCTAATGATGAGCTTTTTAAAACCATCAATGATATAGAGAGGGATTTTAATTCTATAAAAAGGTAGAGGAACTCTTCCCAAATAATTTAACGCAAGACAGAATGATATTTAATTGATATCAATGATTATTTTAGGATATTAGAGCTCCAAAAAAATTAAAATCAGTTGGTCTCAATGAATGATGGAGAACCATTCACATGGACACTATAAGAGACATATAAAATATCACCAGGATATATATATTCCAAGGATATTAGGAGTACTGATAATACTCATCTTGAAGAGAAGAGGGATGTCTCATTGCCTATGGGTCACACTGTTTCTTTGAACATCAAAGGAGGTTAGTTGCAGGGGACCATCTGTTGACCCCATTGAAGAGAAGACACAACTAGAAACACATATGATAATCCATAGAAAAATAGATGCAACAAATCTATTATTAACTCAAGAAATGAGGATGTAATTAGAATATAAAAAATTGATGAAACTAAGAGAGAAAACTAGAAGGGGATCCACCCATTCATACAATTTACAGTGAACATTCTATTTTTTTATTGTTAGGGTCTCACCAAACCTGAAATCCTTTCTTCTTTGAGACTATTCATTCAGAACCCAAATACTATACTTCTTTTATTGGATGAACCCAAATGTAATTTCTCACATAATATTTCTATTTTTAAAAATGAGGATATCATTTTGTTGGTATGAACCACTCAGACTCAAAAATCATTAGCCTATGGGTCCAAGTTCAATCAAATATTAGAAATCATATTGTTTACAAGATCATTGGGAGCCTAGTTAGATTAAAAATAAAATAGGAAAGAAAGGTTCATTTTCTCTCTTGTGTACATGCTTTTAATAAGTATCAAGAGAGGAGAACCTTATGAGAGGAAATTTATTCAGTCTTTGATGCAAAAAAATGAATTGTGGTTGTTAATTAGTCATATTAACTCTATCATTAATCATGATGAGAAGATGGGATCCATGGATACTTCAGTTCCTTAAAAATATTTCATGAACTCTATATATATTAGTTGTTTTTTGAAATCAATCTTGTTGGAGAAAAAATCACCTATTATAGGAGGATACTCAATAGAATTATTATTGACCAGATTGACATTGCCTTTTAAAATTAATCCACTTTGATTACCTAGAAACCTATTTCATGTGTCACATTGAAATGAATTAACTCCAACAATAACCCCATTATCATTTGTCTCAGGGGAAGTGAGGTTAATCCTGCCTTTCCATTTAGATTTAATAATTTATGGGCTCCACATCTTGATTTTATAAGGATTGTTAAGAAGGCTGGGAACATAGATGATTAAAATAGAAATGAAATGGCCTATATTTATAATGTAAAGGTACTAAAAAAGAGAATAAAATTGTTTATAAAATCATCCTTTTTTAATATGGATATTAATATTTAGTATGTATAAGATAATATACAATACAAACATGGATTGAGATCCAGTAATGATTTTTTGAAAATCTAGAAAATAATATTGAGGTGTAAAACTAGCTCAATGAACTTATTAACCACAAATAATTTATTTATAAGGAATCCATCAAAATCATGTTGGTGAATGGTGAGTATAGAAACACAATATTCTTCAACTATCTTCAAATGTAAAGGAGGGTTAACCGGTATCTTTCCCTTATCAAAGATGGAGACCATATAACGGATAAAAGGATAGATATCTCCAACCTTATGAACTCTTTCTATATGAGTATCTCTAATGGTAACAAATGTAATTATCTTTTAATGAAATCCATTATTCCTAAAATGGTGAATTACTTGGATAACTCAATATTGACCTCTATACCATTGAATTTTGAAATTAAAGGTGTAGTTTTTGGACTCAATATTGGGAGTTCCCCTACTCTATATGGATTCACTAATTTCTTCTTTCAATGATTCTGGGACATTTTCAAATATGATGATTATAATCTTGTTAATAATTTTTTAGGGTTGGTTCTCTCACAAGTGGGTTAAATGTAAAATTTCTTGTTCTCTTTCTAAATATGTAGAATGCATGTGACATTGGATCTCTTATGCCGGTTGCTCTCCTAGACACCATTTATAGAATTATAGTTAATATATTTTCTAATAAGTTCTAAATAATTACAAATAAGATTGTAACATTGAATTAGTTAGGATTTATTAATGGAATAAGAATTTAGGATTGCCTTGTCTCTGCCTCTGAGTGTGTGAATCTTTTAATAAAGCCTTGTAGATGGGGAATAATTTCATTGAACATGGATTTAAAAAAAAATTATATGATAGGCTGGGGATTTATTCGGAAAGATAATAGAAATTTTTGGTTTTTATGATAAATTTATCCTTTGTATTGTGACTCTTCTCTCATCAATATTGATCTCCATCAATTTGAATGGATCTCCCAAGGGTTACTTCACATTCTTAAAAGGGGTAAGACAATGAGACATGCTCTCAGCCAACATTTTTACTATCATAGAGGACTACCCTAGTAGGATATTTCTTAATATGGTGGAAAATAGAAATATGAACACCATCAAGGACACTATAAATTTATTTTCACTTCATAATTTTTTCTATGAAAATGACATCATCTTATTTATAAAAGGATATAATAGGAATATTAGAAACATTAAAGATTCCATCCTTTACAATGAGAGTGTTTTTGGGTACCTTATCAACTATAATCAATCGTTTATCTTCATTTAAAAAAAACTCTTTACACATAGAAAAGTGGATATGATCAATCACTCAAAGAAATGAATTTTACTTTTAACATCCTTCATGTTCTTAAATTCTAGAGTTGATCGAGAAGCTCTTATTTCAAAAATATTTGGGGATAGTTCATAAGTATGTTTACCTCCTATAATGATAGATCTTTTTCAATGGAGGGAAGAATATGACTTGTGATACATACTATTGTTTGAAAAAAAATTAAGCATTCATGGATTATAAATGGGTTGCGACCTTACTTAAGAACATCAATATTGGTATCAAAAAAAATTTGTTTAGAGGGGCTCAATTTATAAATTAAAATTCATGAAAATAACATGGACACAATTTTGTAAACCATATACATTTGGTGGACTTTAAATCAAAAATCGTGCAACATTCAATCACTCCCATCAAGATCATTTTGTTTGGAGATTGTTGAATAAAAAATATAAATCTCTTATCTTCCTCAGAGACAGGTTTATGATTAAATTGAATCTAAAAAACATAAATTATTTGGAATCTTTGGTTGGTCTGCTTTTAGAAATTTTTATTCTCACATTGTATCAAATTCTCACATCCCCATTACTGTTAAATCATATTTGAAATTTTTGTTGAGAACAGGACAGGGATGACACTAATTGACCTTCTCAATGGGGAAGATCGTGAATTTTATATATACACATTTTTTAATGACCATATGAATAATCAAGATAATCTTCTAGAGAATGTCAAGTAGGAGGTGAGGATTAAAAATATTATTAATTAGAATTTTATTATGATCTGGAAACTAGAAATGAATGGTATTCTTAACACAAAACTATTTTATTTAATTATTAATGTTCGGAAGACCCAAAATTAGATCAAAAATTTCAATATGAAATGGGTAAAACCCTCCATATTTAAACTGGTTTGGAGGATTTTCTTTCCCAAGATTCATATGGATATCCATTTTCCATCAGTGGGTATCTCATAATGCTTGAGATGCAGCCTCAGTCATCAACACAAAGAAGATATAAATGATATTTTTTCATGATGAAACATAGCCTTCACACTCTATATAATCATTTTTTATCTTTTTTATGTTTACCAACACCAATATTATTAAATCCAAAGTCTATTTGATTCCTACTGCAAGATTTAAATTTTTTCCCAAATGCTGAACTTTCTTATAGTAGCCATTATTTAGTTACTTCATATTATTTGGTTTAGTAGACTATAGTGTAGAAACATCCATGTAGTTATCCACATTGGTTCTTCACTACTTCAAATATTAGTGGTTTTCTAGGATTCCAATACCATTAAAAATGATCATTGTAATAATTCAATCCATGACTTTTTTGTTTTAATGAATTTGAATGTTAAAGTTAATTGTTGTCATCCTAAAGGAACATTGGAAGTTATACAGTTTTCAACCTTAATTTGATGTATCAATTTTAATATAGATGGTTCTTCAAGAGGGAATACAGGTCACATGAGATTTTTTGAAGTACGTAGAGACCACAAGCAGACGATCATGGGGTGAATTTTTTGTCCATATGAATTGTCTTCATCTCTTGAAATTGAAATTATTAGTTTGATCAAAGCGGCGTAAGTGTAAAATAAAATATAATGGAATAATTTATGGTTATAATATGATTCTACCACCATTTTTCCAGATGATGGAATAAATATTATGCAATTATCATGGATTTTGTTAACTCAATGGATGAAATTCCCAGATTCTCTTTCTAGAATAAACATCATCATCACTCATGTGTTCTAAGGAGAAAACTATTTTGATAATGTCATTGAATATAAATGGGTAAACTATGAGAATCATACATATTATTTGGCCTTACTTTTGGACTTGTTACCTCTATTCAAAAAAGACATATATAAAATCCCATCCTTTAGACTATTGAAATCTAGTTTTTAATTTCGATGAATATAGTCTATGAATAAAAACTTTTACCTAAGGGGAAATTCATATAAATTTATCCTTGAAGAAGAAATGGTTGATTATACAAATGGTCACTACATGGGTCTCACACGACATATCAAAAATGGTATATATCATATACTACATTGTTCTTCATTTTTTATCATATTCTCACATTAGTGAAAATATTGATCAAATAAATATACCTATCCAAGAATTTCTATTTTTATAATTTGATATTATGGTCCTCTTACCTCATAGATTCCATTATTGGGGAGTCTTAAATAGATTGATTCCCTTATTTTTATAGGGATGATGAAAGTGTTAAGGTAATGTGTAGAGTATGAATATTTATTCTCCTTCACACCATGATATGCAAGTATTTCAAAAGGGAATAGATGAAAAATAAATATATATTTTTGGGATAATAAAAATACAATACTTGGATTTATTTTTTATAGACTTTGAGCCCTTTCTATAGGCCTTATGGATACATCCTAGTCCAATTTACCTTATAAATGTATTTGGTTGATCACCTTGAATATTTCATTAAGTGAAACAATTAACTATTATACCCTAGGATGACCTAAGAGGATAGGGGTGAATTAGGGTGTAAAAGATTTCTCTTTAATTAAATAATCATGTCCCCACATTGGTAGGAACTCATTTAGCCTCTCTGATTGAATTTTTATCCACTAAATGAAAAAAAAGAGAGAAATGAAATAGAATAAGAAAATATTTACTTGGTTGAACACAAAGGGAATGTCTAATGAGCATGTGATGATAATGTGTTAGTCATTCTAGAATATACCAAAATCCACTAGATTTTTTTGATTAAAACTATTCAATCAGGGTCACTCCATACCAGTAACACTTCCTTTACAATGAATTTAGGTATTGCACACTACCTACCTCATATAACATTATTTAACACATTACACACTATTGTTGATGAATTATTCAACATTTTATCAACTTGACGGTAACATTTATGTTTTCAATAAATAATGATTTGGTTTTCATCACGATAGCCTATATTTGATTCCACAATAAACTTTATAGTCTCAAAAAATTCCCTAATATAAACTTTGTGTAAAAATATTATTTAATCTACCATACAAGATGAAACCACATGGAAACTATCCCACTATAAACATAACCACAAAAACTACCTACTCCACCTCACAAACGATATACTACACTTACAAAGATCCCTTTCAAGATACCATTATCCACTATATACGTCCATCTAAAAATTTCTTACTCCACCTCAAAGGTTTCCTTTAATCACCTTATATTAACCCTGAAAACCACATATATCCCTTCATGAATAGACTTTGTGCAACAAATATTCCCTTGAAGACATTTATACTAACTCCTTAATATTTTTTAACTTCTGATCAGACTATAATTAAAGTATTTCATTGATATTTACAATAAAATACCTAGTGAAACTTATTAAACCATGTATTTACTATTCAAACACTGTTAAAAAATATCCTGGAATAAAAAAATTCTCTATGTTATGACCTTGTACAACTCATCATGGAACGCATACTTGACTTTGAGGCTGATAAAAATTAACCATTCTGACATTTTTTACTTCTCCTTCATACCTGATATGTAGATTTATGATTGATTTAAAAATACTATTCTGACATATCTAACTCTAATTCTAAATATACATGATTAACTTTATGGTATAATAGAAATATCCACATAGATATTTTGTAGTCTCATTTTGAATAGTGTGCTTGATTGTATGTTCTATGTACATGAACATTCAGGCCAAATACTTTATTAAGTGGGCCATATTCTAGAACACATGGGCTATATGTTATACCAAACAAGATATAATCCTTAACCTTAACTTTTTCATACATTGTCTCTAAATAATCTATTTCTTAATGACCAAAAATTTATCAAACAGTACCAAACAACACCATCACACAAACTACTTAATTTCTTCAATCATGCTTCCATTATCTATAAACCATATTTCTAGGTCTAAAAACTCCTTTTGTCAACCAAAAAATGAGTTATTAATAAACCCAACCCCAATACAAAACATAATCCAATAACATCGTGGTTCTAATATAATCCCTCTTTGGGTTTTTTGGAAATCCCAAACGAAATTAAATTTATCGAAACTAATAGAAAACACTAGAATAACTCATCCACCAATCAAAGCCTATGTGAGAAAACCATGATGTATAAAACAAGAGTTTAAGTCAGTATCAAATGACACATTTCATTCTAGACCTCCCCCTTCAATTTATAACTTGTATTCCCCCTCAATTAGAGAGTCCCAAAACTAACAACTATTATATGAAAGCAACATAAATCTCCAACAATAAGATGATTCAACCACTAAATTATTCCATATAATTTCACCATCATATATACCCCTTTTATAGTAAAACAATAGATAAAGGTTCATATGTTCTTCTTCCAACACAATACATCCCATAGATCCTATCACTACTTAATCCTACATCACTTCACTAATAGTTGGAGATAATTAAAAATAGTGGGAGAGAGAAGCATTATAAACATCCTTATACTGAGGGTGGTGGTTGAACATAGAGTTTCAATGGATTATTCTCCAACATAAAAGTGAAAAATGGTTTAATCCTAACATCTTTATCTTTCTTATTAGTTATAATACATTCTAGTTCGAACAGTATTTGTTATACCATTCCATTAACAAAGTGGTATCATATTTTGTTAATTTTGGTACAATAGTGCTAAAGAGTATTCTTTGTGAGCTCAATCACACTTTATTAGTCACAATATATCACCATTTGTTTCTTCACATCTATATCAAATCTTCTAATTATTTATTTATCCATAGGATTTGAGTAAAACCCGTTTTCATTAAGATATCTTATTCTTTTTCCCATTCTTTTTGAAGTTATTTCTTTCTTCTTACTCAGCCATACAACAAATTTACTATTGATAAGAATTTGATACCACTTAAATATTTTTATACCACCACATATCTATCCCAATCTAATAAGATAGTATAGATATTTTAAGATATTTGTTTGAATTAAAGAACAATAAAAAATTGATTTCACCTTGGATGTACATCATGATTTTTTAACAACTATAAGCTTTTATTATTTGTGGTTACTCTAGAAATGAGTCACCAAACATATTCCAAAAAATAAATCTCATCATGTTTCTATAAAATAAAGTAATATTCCAATTATACACGTATATGAGGTGCGATCCTTATATTTTTCATCCTTGTTCTTTTAAAAAAATTCCAACCAAATTTTTAGTAAACATTTGTTTGTAATTAGAAATTTTAATAATTATCAGTATAACTTGAGAATGAATTTCAAGAGAGATTAAAATTTATTCCATTTTTTGTATCACTTATAGATCTATAAAGAATTTGAGTTCACTAATCATGGAAATTTCAAATTATAATTTTATGTGGTTAGAAAAATATTCTATGCATTTTGGTTTTCTTCCAATAAAGATGATTTCATCCACATATAAAATCACCATAAAATATTCTCCCTTGGATGTCTTCAAATAGAAATTATGATGAAAAAATAAATTTTTAATTGTAGGTTCTAAAAATATTTATCCAGTTTAGTGTACCATGCTTGTGGGACCTAATTTAAACTATATAGATCCTTCCTGAATTTGAAAACATTTTTTTGTTATTTACAATATGAAGTACCACTATTTTTTTAATGAAAAATTCTTCTACAAGAAAGAAATTTGATAAAAAAAATCGAAATCCATATAATAAAAATGGTATCTATATTTAATTTCTATAGAAAAAAATTCCTTGATGGAATCTAATTGGGATATTAGATAAAATGGTTCTTAAAAATCAATGCATAAAATTCATCTATTCCCTTTATTAACTAAGAATTCATTATTAGGGATTACATTTCCATTATCATCAAATTTTCTTTTGAAGATCCACTTTATTTTGAAAAAAATGTGATTCTATGTCCTTTAAACAAGATCTCAGGCCATGTATTTTCCAATTTAGTCTAATTACTAATTCATGGCTTTGACCCATGATTCATCTTTCAATGATTCTTTAAATGAGGTTTGTTCTATTGTTTAAAACATAGTTGTGTGATAAATATTTCTCATTCTTCTTATCTATGTTGGTGTAGATCTATATCTTATTATATTTTATGTATAATCCTTTGTTATAATGCTCCTTTTCTAAGATAAAAATTGATCTTATTCATTAATGATGTCATTTTATGACACTATATTAGAGACTATATTATCCACATAACACTTTATGGCTTCTATATTTTTATTGAACTCTTTTTATTCACATTCTTCTTCAAAGAAAATGTTGTCATTTGTTCCTCTAAAAAGTTTCAAATATTTCTCTTTATTAATTATACATCACTTCTCTCTAAAATTATACACATTATATTTTTTAGCATTTTTAGGTCTTATGCTTTGATGAGTATCCTAGAAACAATTTTTCTTCTATAACATCAACATATATTGCATAATTTACTTCAATGTTTTGGATTTAGCATATAATTCATAAGACATAAAAGTGTCTCAATGAAGGCTTAATTTTATACCATATTTAATATGGGGTCTTCCTTTCCAGAGGTCTTAGTTGTGCCTAATTCTAAGTGTACACAACAACTTATAATTCTTTTATAATATTGGTGAAAAGTTCCACCTTTAATAAGTAATTTTTTGGACATATTTCTCACTCTCTAATTTTATCATTCAATAATTCCATTTTTCTATAGATTTCTCATGAAGGAAGCTTATTGCTTCATGGTTTGTTTCTTAATATTGTTATCAAACTAAATAGAGGTGTACATTGTTCCATTATTAGACCAAAATATCTTACTTTTTTTCTTAGCCTCATTTTCTACTCTTCTCAAACATGAATCCCATAACCTCACTCAAACTTTTCATAAACCTGGTGAAGGCTATTCTACTATAATAATTGATAAAAATAATGAAATATATTTATCCATATATATATATGCATTAAACAACATATATTTATTAGGAAATTATTAAGAATATTAGATTCCCTATTTTCAATAGATAATATTAATTTCACACTATTTTTTATTATATACAAGAATCGTATGTCTTTTCATGTTCTATATTCAAAAAAATTATATATGGTACAACTCTTAAATTAGAAAATGCATCCATGTATTATTGGGTAATCTCACCTAACATCCAATTTCACTAGTTGTCATTGTCATAAACTATATTTTCCATACTATCCACCTATTATTGATTATTTTTAATTCTCATTGCTCTCATAAGAATGTTTCTAGATCTGCCTTTGATATTACACTCATTTTGGTTAAATGGAACCTTGAGTACAAAGTCACAAATTTCAATAAAACTTAAAAGGTTTTTTTATAACCCAAAAACAAGGATACCCTCTGTCCTTTTTAGCTCATCGACTTCCATCAGGGTATTAACACACTCCTTTTTCTTAAATTCTCCGTCATTTACAAAAATTAATAGTTCCATAAACTCTTCCTTTCACATGTTTCAAGATATTTACATTTACCCTCATGTGTAATGAACACCCACTATCAAGAATCCATGATATAAGATTATTTTTTACTATGAGTGTAAATTATTTTTTATCTTCCTTCTCAATATTCTTATTTTCCTTCCATGAGATACCTAGTCAGGTAGAGGAAACATATATCCTATCTAATTTATCCTCATCATGCAAGTTTAAATAAAACTCTTACTATTCATACAATGAATTTTACCTATTTTTTAGAAGGAATTTTTTTGGTTTACTTATATTCATTTGTCTCTAATATTTGTTGTCACTGTTTCCACTTCCTCTCTACCTCAATTTAATTTATTCCTTCCCAAAGTTAGAAAATCAAAAATAGAATCCATAGAATCCATTTCAACAATTTTATGAATGTTATGGCCTCATTTACCTTTCTTTAATACTAAATGTTTCCCCATTAAAAGATATTATTTTCTCATAATGTTTTGACATAATATAGGATAGGTAGATATAAAATCATATTCCCTACCATTGGATTAGAAATGGAGTCTGGATCTGCTAGATAACATTTTGGTACTTCATATTCTTCAACATACATTGTGAGGTGTATTGATATTCTATTTGCTTCACCTAATCTAGAGCTTGAAGACATATATTGTTTTATTGAATGATTTTATTGGATTTTAAATGGAAACATTGGATTATTTCAATATGAAAACCTCTTCTGATTCAAGATTTGAAAAAAATTGATTTGGAATGGTTTCTGGAAAACCAATTTTGATTTATTTTTCAAAATTGTGGTTTTTTTAAACATAATCAATATCATTAACAAACTATTTTAAAGAGGAAAGTTTATTTATATTAAACAAATGGATGTGAAAACATAGAATATATGGAATGGTGTTTTTTTATTTTCCTGGTTCATATTAATTAAATGGTGTATAGTGCTATACTGGAGGCACAAAGGGGATTATCACCAATGAAAACTTTGGTGGATAGAAAAGTTACCACTAATAAGTAATGGAACTAGCATAGAATTATGTGTGTTTGGGTTTTTTGAATATAGAATGGGTGTGTGACATGGAATAAATGGGTAATTTTATTTTGTGGTTACATTAAACTATTTTAAGTCAGTAAACTACTTCTGATTTCCCACTCTTCTATTTTAATTATATTTTAAATTATGAGATATGATGATCTTATACTATTGGCAACAGCTGGGATGACTCTTGTGTATTTCCACCTACTTATTATTACTTAATCCCCTACACCATCCCCATCATATTCACTTTTTTATAACACCACTAGAAAAGTAAAATATAAAATACTATATGATACTACCCATATCAATAAAGTGTATCTTTCTTTCTAGAAGCCTACCTAGTTAGAACACCAGAGTTAAGCATGTTGGGTGAGGGTAATGGAGGGATTGTTTACCAATAAGGAAGACCCTCATGGTGTGTGCGAGTAAGGATAAATCACATTGAAAGAACATGTGTTGGCCTCTGGGGATAGTACTATGATTAGTAACCCTAATGGGTAATAGATTGTAGTGAGATGGAAAGGAAACTAAGGTATTATAGGAGACCCATGGGGTGAAATTACATTGTTCATGGATCTGGTAGGTTGGGTCATGAAAAATGGTATCAAAATCAATAATTAGCATGAACTATATAGGAAATGCCTAGGTTGGAAGTTTGGGGTCCAAAATGTTTGAATTTTAATTTAATGGGGGAAGTGTACTACACATAAAAAGCGTATAAATAAAATAAAAATTTTCACAAACAATGTTAATAAGCTGTATATTTATTTTAGGGATTCATTCTAATTAGAAATCCATAGTGAAGAGTGCATGGCCTATAGTATTATCATGATAGGTACACTCCTTGGAATTTTCTCATGGTGTGTGTGTGAGAGAGGTAATATAACATTGAAAAAATGTTTGTTGTCATTTCTGGATAGTCATTATTCTGATAGGTTACCCCAATGGATAATATTATATGAATTTCTAGAAATGAATCCAAGGTATTACAGGATACCCATGTGGTCAGATGACAATTTTCCTGGCTTAGGGAGGTTGGTTCATGATAATATACACAGAGTCTTCACATTATAAGAGTAAAAATATTCTCAATTTTGATCAACAAAATGCCTCTAGTATTTTCATATCACCTCATTTATTGAAAATCATCCAAGAATATAGGGATATTCTCAACCCTCTAATTTAGTTTTTTTAGAGATTTCATTGGTCACTCTTCTAGTGACTTAGATTTGATTTTATAATTACAAACATTTTTTCCTTCATTGGGACATATAATTGTTCCAAATTTTTATATCTCTCCATTATATTAGATTCCACTTCTCATAACCATTTTAGGTCTCTGGTCAATAAGAATGTTATTAAAGACTTCAAATCCACCCTTGATTCTTTTTATTAGCTCTCCTCTTATGAACCTCTTAGAGAATAGAATATTCTAATAGTTACTTGTTTTGGATGTTTATTCTTGTTTAATTATTAAAGAAACAATATATTATTCAATAGAATCAACCTTATTAGCTCTCCCCTCTATATTTTCATTAATTCCATTTAATTCATTATTTTTTTCTTCAATATTATTCTTGAAACTCAAGAATTCTTCTAAATTTACCTAACTCATCTTCTGGTTATTCAACTCATCCTACAGCTGGCCAGTCTCTACTTCATGATAATCCACATATTTATAAGAATCTATTAGATGAATAATAATATTTTTGATTTATTTTATTTTAATATCTATCACTTTTAGAGATCCCTCAACTTTCAAATTGAAATCTAATACTCCTTAAGGATTATCAACGTTTTACAATACAAGTTCATCCTTCTCAAAAATATCAATCTTGAAAACTGAAAAATCAAATTTTAGTTGTATTTATACTTCCTATACATATTCTTCATTGTCATTTTATTCTTTTACCACAACACTAATTCTATGAGATTTCATTTCGGATAATCTCCCAATTTTAGAGTCTCTTGTAGTAAAAAATATTCTTTTCATCTTCTATATACCTTATGTTTCACTTTCATTGTCAACATATCTTTCTAGGAACCTTGCTATAATGTTCCATATATTACTACATCTGAAACATGACAATGGAATATTTCCTTTGAATCTACCCTTTCCACTCTTGAGACTTTTGGAAACAAGGGAGAGAATTTGATCAACCACATCCTATTTTAAATTTCCTCTTTTTTAAATGTCATGATTCTTTATGGAATTTAATCAAATATCCTTACTTGTATGATTTTATCCCCCTTCTATATTCACTCAATGTTTCTGAGCCACTAAAGTACAGAACAATACTTCTTGAGAGATCTTTTAAAAACCCATCTCTTCTTGAGTATATACTTATAGATAATACAATGGTGGAAACCATTTATTTAAGTATATAACAACATTGATGTCCTTTATCTATAACCCAATTCCTCAAATATACCCAATAAAATCAATGATTCAGTTGAATAAGATATCAACATTATCTTCTGGAAGCATGTTAAAATCTAAAAATATGTTAGCCAGAACATTTAACTTGTCTCATTTCACCTTTAAATCACCTTCATAAATATTGTAATATTTATATCACCTGGACATTCCATCAGTTCATCCCACCAGTTTCAAATAAATCTAATCTAAGAGAGCTCTAGGTAAATTATTTTTATCATTTTCATCATTATTTTTCAATTTCCTAGTATTTTTAATTATGGAATTCCATGCCACATCACTGACTTCCATCCTATGTAAAGTAGTAAAAATAACTTCCAACCTAAGGGATGTAATATGTGATATAATTATGTTCTTCCAAATATATTATATTCTTATATAAATTAGATGATCTACATTATGATTTACTAAATTCTCTGTCCTAAATAATTTTTTTATAAATTTATCATCATTATCCAATGCTCAAATGAAACTTATTGTACCCCGTGATTCCATGAGATAGGTGGGGTGATTTAGGGTTTTAAAATATTATTTTAAATTAAAGGATATTTTCCCCATATTAGTAGGAACTCATTAAACTGACTAATTAAATTCATATTCTGCAAACACAATAAAAATGGAATGAAATTTTGTAAAAAAAATTAATTTTTTCAGTGGTAAGGAATAGTCCAAGGAGAATACACCAATAATGTGTTTGTCATACCATAATAAACTAGGAATAACTAGATTTTATGTATTTAATTGTTCATTCATGGTCACTCGATTCTAGGTGTACTAACTTAAAAATTAATTCAAGGAATATGCACTGGCACCATTAAATCACTTTCCCCTACACCCTCTTCTACACTTCTCTGGATGAATTCTTCTTATATTTATTGAGTGGAAATTTAATTCTATATTTTTGTAAATTTATTATTTTATTTTCATCATGATATCCTGAATTATATTCCCCAATTAACTCTATATGGTTTAAAAATACCAACCTATGATTTTCAGGTGAAACCCCTACATAAATATTCCCAACAAATGAAACCACTAATAACCCATATAACCCAAATCACTATTAACACAACAGTAGACCACATACCCAAACTTATAAACTATACCCTAAAATTCATGGATATCCCTCAAAATTTTCTTTTATCAACCAAAAACTTCTCTTCTAGTACTCCAAACTTCATCTCATGAGGTGTTGATGGTAAGTACAAAAAAACTACACATAATGGGTATGTGCATTTATAAACTCATTTCATGGAACAAATATACCTTTGGCATGTTTTGGATAAATTCATGATTCTTTTTTTCATCTTCTGATCAGAAAATAATGAAAGAGTTAGATAAATATTTATAAGAAAATACCTTATGAAAAATGATAAGCCCTAGAATTAATTATCAACCCCTACAAAAATATAATTTGTGACACAAACAAAATCTCTACCTTTTGATGGAATACTTCATTTCCTTGACCATTTTATTAACTATGTGGTCAATAAAAATGAACTATTTTGACTCCATGTGCTTCTCATGTGTAATGAATACTTATCTTCATGGTCAAACAAAAAACTCCATTTTGAAACCACAAACTCCCTTTTCAACAATGTCTTTAACTTCACGATTGAATAAAATTCTCTACACTAAGACCATGTTATCCCATTTCAAATAGTGATCTTGACTATAAAATATGCATACATGACCATGTTAGTCACATGGTAGGACATTCATGACATATTCTATACCATGTGGGATACCTTCCTTTAACACAAATCCTATATGCATTATCTCCAAAACCTCTAGTTTTTAATTTATAAAATAAATTCAAACATTGTAAAACAATGTCATTACACAAACTACTTCAATTAATCCACTATGATTCTATTATATATAAACCATATTTCAAGGTCATAAAAATCATTTAATTAGCCCATAATTGGATTTTAAAAAAAACAAAACATCAATATCAAACACCATCCCATAATAGCTTGGTTCTAACATTAACAATTATTGTTTTCAATCATAGAAGAGAAAGAAAATGTCAACCTTTATCCTTCATATTCCTTTTCCAATTATACAATGTGATGTTAATATTATATATAAATAAACCCACATCATGAGGTCAATATATCTTATGATATTTTATTTAAATTTAGTGACATGATATCAACATTTCATGTTTTACAATATGCTTATAACAAGGCGTACAACATGTCTTATTTTCAAATATTTTTTATTATACAAAAAAGATATATCATCTTGTATGGTATAGATAAAACAACTTATTTTTTACATTTAATTTAATTCATATCTCTATTATACATTATTAGGGTCGTGGAGTTACACATTGACTAAATACTCAACTTCACACACCATGTATGAATAGATTACACACCATGTGTGATGGAACAACACAATACTAGGACCATGTAGTACACACTCATTAATATAATAATTCCAACATGTCTGGTTAACTAATTTTAGTGTCATGTAGGTTTATCCCACATTAAAAAATCATTTAAAGTACACACTTGGATACCACTTGAAGCTAACATGCCTTTTCTAAAATTCTATATGTGATATATGACACTCTTATAACAATTTTTCACATATTAGAATATAAGTGTTAGAATTATATGAATAAATACTTCTTTTTAATTTTTTCTATGTGTAGAGAGTGATGGAAGGCTTCTATTCACTTTGATAGGCCATTGGTGTGGTCTTTTTTAAAAATTTTGTCTCTTAGATTTATAAGGATTATGAAAGGGTTCATGTAAGGTATTATTTAACCCCTGAATTTTTATAAAACAATTATTTGGAACACCCTAAAAAATACATGGAATGCATCCTCCATTACACACATTTTAGGAATTTCATACATGGAGTTAGTACTCATGGTATTAAATAGTTTAGTGTCCCCAATATGGATTAGTAACACCCTTATTCGATATATAATTTCCCTCAATGTGGTGTGGTCCCCGTATATGACTTATAGCTTATGAAACCCCTTTAAGAAATAGGGATAGATTGGTTGATCTATTGACTTATTAACCCTTTATAATTAGATATATTATACATTACGATGAGTTGTTCCTCCATATGGGTTGTCAATATAACATTTTGGTTATGAGACTTTGGTATTTGGAGTGTTATATGTCTTATAATGTATGGGTATTCATGGTCACCTTCAAGAAACAACCAATAAAATGGGATATGGACTTAGGACAATATAATGTTTTTGGCTACATATTATTAAATCATATATGGGTTCTTTTATAGGATTAGATATCCCTCCATAATCCTTTGTTTTTTAGTTGACATGTTTTTTTTATTTCCCCTTTGTGTTTTCGAGGCATCCAACTAATTAAATTCATAATCTCTCATGACCCGTCCCCTAGGGCCTATACCGTGACTACCCTAAGTCTACCTTCCATAGGCTGGGGGCTTGTGACTAGCACTAAAAGGCGTATTCCCAAAAACTGGGAAGTAATTGCCTTTATAACCTGTAAACACACACAACCAAGAACACAATAAGATACGAACAACAAGTAAACTATATAACAAAAGAGTCCTGAAATAAAAAAATGGGCTGGAATAAAAGCCCAATAGAAAAGTACAAGAAACTAAAAGTATAACTAAACTAGAATAGCTCTTGTGATCATCCTCAAAGGATCCTACTAGAAGGTTAGGTACAGATCTCGAATAGTCATCCCTACGATACGCCTCGTCTAAGGTCCACCTCTGAGCTACCACCAATCCTGGTACTCTCGTCCTCAATTAGCATTGTCTGTCATCTACACCAAACACAATGAGTTTCGGGCATAGCCTATGTTGGGGTGAGTATAATGATACATAGTAGGGACCCTGAGACCCTTAAGGTCTCATAGAATCCACCAAGGACAATCCAAAAAGCATTAAATGAACTGACAACCCAACTTAGGTATATTCCTATACATATACATAAGTTTTCAAGATTACCCATCTCAATCATGAGGAAACATAGGGTCCAACCCAAAAGAACAATGCTCAATAGTTCCACAAAGGAAAGAAAAATCACACAAAGGCACGTACCACACTGGTACGCCACACAGAAGATTACCACCAGGGTAATACCACGAAGGAAAGTACCTCACAGGTATGAACTCAGCTTTTTCTAGGTATATCTTAAGTACATTAGTAGAGATGTTTATATGTAACTACTAATTCATCTTACACTATTAAGAGGAAAACCCACACAGGATCTCCAGGTGTTGTCCCAAATAGGATTGCTCATTGCTGACCCACATAGGATCGCTAAGTGCTGACCCACACAGGATCGTAAGATGCTGACCCACACAAGATCCCAAAGTGTTGACCCACACAAGATTGCAAGGTGCTGACCCACGTAGGATCGCTAGGTGTTGATCCATGAAGGATCACTCTAAGTGCTGACCCACACAGGATCTCTCTAGGTGCTAACCCACATAGGATCACACAGTGCTAACCCACACATGATCTCTCTATGTGTAGACCCACATAGGATCTCCCTAGGTTCTAACCAACACAAGATCTTTTGGTGTTGACCCACACATGATCACTCTAAGTGTTGTCCCACACAATATCACTCTACATTCTTCACATCAAAGCCAGCTATTGGGTTCCTCCACTATGCTCACTGGCCTCTGGGAGGATCTACTCCACAAGCTATTGGTCGATACTCCAACTACCATGAAGTCCCATGAATAAGTACCCCAAAGGACTGCCACATCATAGGGGTCTCAATTCCATAGATGGTGCATCAATAGGATGCTCGGTATGTAAGTTATTAGATTTTTAGTCTCGAGGGCCCAATTGGATTCGTGCTCGATCCAGCCCGACAGTTTCCCAAAATTATCCAAATCTCTAGTGGGGTATACCAAAGGTACTATCTCACTCCAAGGTTTCCATAACTACTTTTGGTTCATCAATCAGATTTCTGGTGCCAAAGATGTGGTTGAAAATGCATAAATGGGTTGAAGTGGGTCCGGGTACGGTCTAACCTGGTCGGACAAAGCCTGCCCGACCCGACATGGGCCGACCCAGTCTGGGTCCACCGGGCCCGACCAGCTAGGTCCAGCCCCGCCTTCTAGGTGGGCCAGCCCATTGGGTTCAGCCTAGCATGCTGGGTGGCCCAGCCCGTGCTAGGTTGTCGGACCCATTGGGGGGTCTGGCTACCCGCAAGACAGCTCGGCCGCGTGTGGCATGAAGCCGCGGGGAGGCTCCGCTGCAGAGGGTGCTACGAGGGAGGCTCAGCCATGGGGGTGTCGTGAGGGTTTGGGGTAGCTCCACTATGGGTAGTTCCATGAGGGTACGGGGTGTCTTGGCATCAGAGGGTTTTGTGAGGGTGCGGGGTTAAGGGGCGGCTCAGCCAGAGCGGCTCAGCCGAGAGGAAGGAGGCGATAGGGCGGCTTGGCCGGGATGGCAGAGGTCGTGGGGTGGCTCGGTCTGGGCTGTGTGGTGAGGCTGTGGGTTGGCATAGGAGGCCACAGGATGGTGTAGTAAGTTCATAGGGGGTGGAACCCTGTGGGGAGCGGAGGCCATGGGAGGCGGTGCGGCTGTGGATGGGGGAGCCGCTGGCGGCAGTGGCCACAGGGTGTCATTGTTACCTTCGTCGGCTTCATCACCTTCATTTCCTTCATCGCAGTTGATAGTCATCCACCTCCATAGTGAAGAACACAAAAAGTTTCCAAAGAAATTTGGAGAGGATGGGCCATGTTTGTTTTTCCCACACTCTCTGCATTAGAGTGGTAGCAAGCGGCCATAATACTTGAATCACAAGAATATCAAGAACGGGTAAGGGAAAAATTCAAACACCCTCTCTACCTCATTTGGTGGTTGATGGAGGTCACAAATAAAAAAGACGATGTCATTGGGGATAGATGGACATAGTTGAAGCTGGAATTTCCTCGATCATCGGTGGAGATGTTCCCCGTTGGCGATCCTTTGTTGAAGTTGGGAGAAGAATTCATCGAAGCAGAAGCATTATTCATTAGTGTGCTTTTCTCCCAATATTTCTCATCTCCCAATTCCACCAAATTGCAATATAGCCATCTTCTGATATGTTTCCCAAAATTAATTTTTTACATAATTCAAGTTGGATCCACTTAATTAATTGATGAGGTTTGCACAAAATTAATTAAAGGGGGTGGCACCATTAAAGTGGGGGAAGTTTAAAAGGCTTCCCCATGCTTAAGAGGGAGTTTAAGGGAGTTTTTCCTCAGGTGGTCCTCACCACCATAACCCCTCATGGGAGGTTTAGGCTCGGTGGTCCCCACCTCCATAACCTCTCATGGGAGGATTTAGTTCAGTGGTCCCCACCAATGAAACATCCAAATGGGAGTTTCAAAAGAAAGTAAAAAATAAAATTTTACACCATTTTATTTTATATTATTCTTTCATGAATATGTGAAAAGATAACTTCCACCTTCAACCTACTACAGTCAAGGTGAAGGTCTCCTTAAATGAATAACGGTGTTGCGAGTTCAATGGTGCCATCATATTTCAATTCTGATCACCGTTTCAAAAGTTATAAAATCCCGCTCGCACGTTTACTGAACATACCCAAAATAAAGTTTAGAAATTCATTCCAGGCACTCAGGGCCTCGGAATCACATGCTGTCAGTTTTTACAGACTACTAAAATTCCCATTCAATTAAAAAATATTAAATGGAAATTCTGGGTCTTTACATAATTTCCCTTTCATAGTTATTCCACTCTAACGAGTTGTGTATCGACACAAAATGCATAGCTTAGAGATGATAGCAGTTGATGTGGATCAATTTTATTTATTAGACCTAATTATTTTTTGTTTTAGTGGTGTTTAATGGTCTTTATTATTTTCAATGATCATATAAGGAGTCAATAAAATGAGGAGGTGTTTTCCCTTATCTGTGGTCCTTATTTCTCTAGAATTTTTAAATATTTTTTTGACATTATTTTTTTTTATTTTGCAGTATTATTCTAGAAAATTATTATCTCAAAAATTATATTAATCTATAGTTTGATTACTTATGATACTATCTTTTTTTTGTTATATTTATTAATAGAAATGTATTTTTTTATAGGAATTCATTATATTAAGGCCTCCCATGTGTGTTGTGACTTATTAAGGATAGTCTCTATCCCCTTGTCTATTTTATGTGGTCGTAGGGACATGAAATAACCATTATTTCTAGTCAAAGTTGTCCATTGTAGGTTTAGTTGTATTAGAGTGGTATTAGAGTTGGTATGTCTTATGGAAGGAGTCTAAAGTTATAAATATTCTAAGGTTTGGTTTTGGAAACTTATGAAAAACATAATGCATATTGTTGATTTTGATTAATGTAGTAGGGATCACAATTCATGTATGATGAAAAATGTATAAATTATCTAGGATTTTGATAAATATTTTAGTCAACCCAAAACACTAAGGAATCATTTTGAGAGAAGTAAAAAAGGTGTTACATGAATCTTGTAGTGTGAATTTTATTATTTATCCCTATATCCTTCTAATATGAACACACCTAGATATAATTTGGTATATATGGGTTCAACCAATATACTATAGGATTCCACCGAGTAGATTGCCTACTAGGAATTAGATATTGGGTTGTGAAAATATAGTTATAGAGTTTGATCTATTGTTTTTTAATAATATAAATTGAAGTGGAATTAATTCATGGACATGACCAATAAGAATCACCACCTATTGAATAGACAGTAGATTCTCTTTTTGTTGTGAAAATTGTAAACCCTCCACTTATAGAGAATATTCTATGTTATCTTGAGCAAGATCAGACTACCCATGGTATGAGCATGTTTCCTGAGTTCTAGCATTAGAGGTATCTATGTTTTTGAGGCATTCCAGAGCCTCATAAGGTAGAGGATTAGCTGGATTTAGTGACTTCCATATTCCATCTAGAGAAGACACCCACCAAAAATATATTGATCCATTCAATGAGTCTTCTCTAAAACAATGTGATTAATTATTTAAGGTCAACCTACTCAAACTTGGGATGAGTCCACCCTACTCATGTACGACTTTGGGTTTTGGTTTCAGGAGGAGTATAATCTCTTTATGGTTATGATGTTTTGAGTCCCTGGTCTATTAGACCTTTAGTATGGTATCATAGTTGAAGGTGAGTATTCATTGAGGTCTATATAACTAATGAGGTACTCCCACAACATTGTGTGTGATATATTTCTTTTGAGATCAAAGGTAAGAGTAGGTACCTTGGAGAGATTTTTGAGGTGGATTTATAACTTGGTGCATCCATACTTGTGTTGGAGCCTTAGAAGAGGACATGGCAGATGATACCATAGATAGATGTATGTTATAAAGGATATAAATTAGTAAGTCATATAAATTTTAACAGTTGTGATCTATGTATTTTATACACTATCACTCACACTTATCGGTATTAACATGAGACATTATTCTTTTACAACATCATTAACCCTGGATTTATATGTCTTAGTAGATCCTTTAGTACCAAAATTTTAACTAGAGACTCGTATTTTAAGTGATCAACATATAACCCACCTTTACTGTAAATGTGTGTTAGAACTTGGTATGGTGTTTCCTATTGGTACCCCATCATGGTCAATATGAGACCCTTTTTAAATCAACATTAGTATGTACTAGTTGCCTCATTATGATCTTAGGTGGATTTTTATTATCATTGGGTGATATGTTGTTGAGTATATGGGTAAAGTTTCACCTTGACTAGTGATTGGGACCTTTAGATGAGGAGATTAGGGACAACCCTTAGGAAGTTTCAATTGATTTCCTACATGTTAGTGATCTAGGATTTGAATACTCTAGATGTATCAGAGGATTATTTTTCCACTTTTTTAGAATAATTCATGGGTGTTTATTTAAATAATGTTATAGGTTATCCCCTCATTAAAAGATGGACTTATTAATTTACATTCATATTATAACCACACTGATGTATTTTAAAACTTATCAAACATAATTAGCTTTGATTATGGTGATGGAGGTTTACTTGGAAGTCATTATAGAGGTTTTTTTCATTTAGAATAGGGTGTTGCCTTGAGAAGCTCCAGTTTCTTTAACTCATAAGGTGTATGGGAACTTAAATAACATTATTAAATATTATACTTAGGTTTAGATACCATAAAATTTTGGGTCACTATGATGATTTTCTAAATATTTCATTCAAGTATAACTAGAGACATTACAAATTCCTTCTGATACATCATGGATTGATGAAATAACTATTTGTATTTATATTTATTAGGAATCAGATCTTCCATTAATTAACAGGAGAGATCATGGATGTATTCATAGATGGAGTCCCCACTTATTCTTCATTAATTGAGAAACACGTGATGTGCCTAAGGATTATCTTAGATTTTCATCGGGGGAACCAATTACATAGTTAAATATTTATTTTAAAATTATCGAATTGAGGAACTCATTTCTAAGGGTGTGGAATCACAAAGGGTAACGTATGGTTAACCCCTGAAGATTGAAGTTGTGAGGGTTGGGGAACCATACAAGAATATTATCTATGGGTGATACTTCTTTGGGATTATGGGATTACTATATACTTTTTAAGTAAATCTATATGGATGTATCTCATGTGACCTCCCAAACATGAAATGGGTAGCATGTCATGTGGTTTAACCATTTTCTGGGAGATTTTGAAAAGACTAGGTATAGGTACATTGGTGATCATGTTCTACTATGTTTTAGAGTTGTTCATTACTTGGTAATTTTCAATTATAATAGAACAACGATTGGTAGGATGAGTGGTTGGAATGTTTTATACATTGACATGGGTGAATTAGTGTAGGTGGCTAATTTATCTATTTTTGAAATCCCTTATCACTTTTTCATCTTTCAATTTTTGGTTATGATTCAATTTTTTCATTTTCTATCTCTTACTCATTTTTATTTTAAGAAACACCATTTAACACACACACACACAAGTGTCATAAATATTCACAAGGATTTTATTTTAAAATGAAATGCTATCCATTGATATGATCTGTATTCCATTGAAATCATATGATCCACTAGTGTCAACCTATGAGTAAAATTGGTTAGGGTATATCCTTTTAACCATTTTTGGTTCATCATTTACCATATGTGATCCCTTTCTATGTTTATAATTTCATAAAAAAAAGTTTCCTATTTTAAAGTACTACATAGTTTTTGATGCACAACTACCCTTATTCTTCTTCTACTTTCATATTCATAGCAACATGAAAGGATTTATTCTCTTCTTTTGTGTAAAAAAATAAATTCACAAACACATTTTTCACAATACAAAATAATCACTGCCTTTCTTACATAGAATAAATATTTATGACTTCCTCTATTTTCTTCTTCTTCTTGTGAAATGGATTTTTTTACAACCTTTTCTTCTCATATTATTCTTAAAATTTAGTGCACAATAACCTACACTTGTTCTTATTCTTTTTCTTTAAAATAATTATTTTTATTTTAGATTAGTGTGGTGTACCTCACTTATTCACTAACATATACACCTAGATATTCCATAACAATATTAGTGTCAGATAACTATTCAATAATGTCCAATACACAAATATTATGATCACTAAAATGGTAGTGTTGATCTCCCTCTCATCTTGGCACTAATGATTGTATGCACTGAATACAATTTTCAAACTATTATCCTTCATATATATATATATATATCATTACTCGACTATGTTTATTTAAAAAACATTTAACAACATCCTTCTTTATTATTTGATTTTTAATTCCAAATTCAAATGATCAAACATCTTTCAAAATCGTTTATAACTTCTTACACATTAATTATATCCATTGGATGTGGTCGTTCTTTTAGATACAGTTTATGCTTTTAATGAAAACCTCAAAGATTGAGTTAGTGCCAATAAATCATTCAATATGACAGTTCAAACAAATTCTTATGACAGAATCAAACTACTTGTCATGGCCTACAACATATAGTTGAATAGAAATCTAAGACATTTTTCCTCCAAAATGGAAACCATCATGGCATAGTCATACTGCTTCAGGTAGTTTTGGACTGTGACTCAACCTTTCAACCATGTCATTTTAAACCATTGTATTTTTCTTTCTTCTTTATCTATTTTTACATATTGAGCCACCTCTTTACCATGAGTACTTTCAGACACCACAATGAGCATAATGGGCTTGCTCGTTTCTTACAGGTATTCCAAAACATTATCCCAATAACTGTAATGGATTCATTAATTTATTTATCTACTTGTATTTTCATTCTTATAATATATATCATAAATACATTATGTCACTAAATCCAAGACCTTCCCCATATCCATTTTTTCCACATCTGTTTCGTGTAGGAACACTTTAAGATCACCACAACGGAAACCATGACCATTGTTTCCTTGTAATTTTTATATAGGGACACCATCAATGTATCTCACCAAGAAAAACTCCCTAAAATGGTCCTTTCCTTTCCTATTTTGTACCTTATTCTCATCAAAATGTTTTGGTCCTTTGTGCATAGTCCACCTTTCCTTAAAGAGCCTTCACCACTTTAATACCCTTCTATCAAACACATAGGCTAATTCCAATCTTCCTAAAATCATAAATCATGATAAACCCATCATGATGATTATAACCATGATGATCATTTCATATTGAATCGAATGATTTATAACTTCATCTAAATTTCCAGGTATAAACCTCTCATTAACTCCATCATCATAGAGATATTTAGATCTTCTCCGTGTAACGCTAAACAATTAAATCATTTTTTCCATCAATATATCATGTACATCCATGGAAATAACATCAATATAAACAAAACAAATCACCTAATGTTTTTACAAAAAAACATCTAAGATATATATACTTCCTATTGGTAACATATTCTCTAATTCAAAATGATTTAATTATTAAACAATAATCAATATATCATAATCACCAATAATCTTATTCAATTCTTTTTTTAACATTATTTCATTATTAAACACACTTACAGGAATTTGATTCTTCATCATCAATATATTATCGTCAATTAATGTTCAATTTGAATTGAACATTAATTAAAATTAAATATAATACAGACAAAGTGGTCCTAGATGACTCACATTTATTTTTATTCTCAACACTATTTTAAAATGTTATGTCACTGTGTGATTATGAAATCACCTTCACTTCTCTCTCCATTTTCATTTCATTTTTTACCCAATTCCAATAAATATTTTAATTTTACTTTCTCTCCCCCATATTGAAAGTAATTATAGATTCCATAAAGGATGGTATCATTACATACACAAGAAATATTTCATAAAACAGTATATTCTTAGTCCATGTCAGTGATGCTCAATATATAATACAATAGGGTTTAATTTGGAGAACCAATTTTCCAATTTTCAATAGAACATGATACCAATCAGAAATAAAACCACTTTAAAACTGATTAAAAGAGTGATTCAACAATTCATGGATGATTCAAACCATAACATTATGATACACATTTTTAATAACGTTATCAACTTGATTTTCATGTAATCGCTACAATACAAAAATTATAACATTTAAATTTCAAATAATTGGATACAATATCCTTATAGAATCTTCATATTTCCACTTTTTTTCATTGATTAATATTCTTCACCTTTATATTAGAATCTTATTGTAATTATCATATATTGGAGATTATTTTAGATCCCAACATTTTCTAGGAATGTCTCTCTCTGATTTTTTTTAAACATCTCTCAATTGAGTTTGGAATCATCTCTCAACCTAGATGATTTTTTTCTATGGTTTTTTGTTTGTTTTATGAATAAACATAGTCTTAGGTTGAAAGGAAACTTGAGAACACTAGAGAGGATCCATTTAAAGATCCATTGTTATGGAGAATTACATAACATCTAGAGATGTATGATTGTTTGAATTAATGGAGTTCAGGTATAAATAAGTCAAGTGATAGAATCGGTTCACGGTTAGTTGAGAAGACATAAAGTGGTTTCATGTTTTTATAAGGAAACATGGATGAAAAACATTCTTAAAAAAATTTAAACATCATGTAATTGTAATAAAATCTATGTAATTGTTTCTAAACACATTTAATGAATGGTTTTACGATGTGAAATTATTCATGACATAAAGATATTAAACATCATGAAATTATATTGTGTGTCATGTAATATCCAATAAAAGTAAATAACAATCTGAGGTGATGATATTTTTTGTGTATACCATTAAAATGGATTACATGACATGTAACTATATTACATTCCATATAATTTCATTAATTTCTATTTTAAAGTATGGTGTGTGGATAATTATTTCATTCACCCATGTACAACTCTTCTCCTCTTGACCTAGGGTGACCCTTCAGGTGATTTTGGAGTTCCAGACTCCCTTATAAATGTCTCAATTGTGCATTTGATCCCTGTTAGTTCCTTTTGGTTAGTCTTTACCTTCATTCCCTTATTTATTTAACTATTGAGGTGAAATATCTTTACTTTGTGAGTTGTTGGTTTTGATCTTGATCAGTTTTAATTTTGAAGCCTCCTTGGGATCATATATACCTTCTTCCTCAGTGGTTTTTGTTGTTGGAATAATTGTTTGATCAAAAGTTAATGGTATAGGGTATAAACCATAACCCTATGGTTTGATAATTGTCAATTATGTGAAATATTGAAGTCTTGACAACATATCATGAGCTAAATAAATTGAAATAAAGAATTGAGTTTTTCTTTGGATCGGTTTTTGATCAAAATGGTTATTGTTATGGATTATGCCTACTGTTTGGTTGAGAGAACCCTTGAATATAAAATAATTTTCTAAATGGATTAATGTTTGTTTATATTGAACTGTATTTTTATTGATTCTTTGTTATAGATTCACCTTGGGTTGACTTGTTTATTGAGATAATTAGAATTTTTTTATATAACCAATTGATATATGAAATGTGTAAAATAAAGTTAAATTGTATTTTTCTTTATTAACCATTGATCCAATTGATTTAAAATTGTGAAATCATTGTTTATAAGACTTGTGTTGTGATTAAAATCTGAAATGGTTATATAGAGGGCTAGGCCCAGTGATATATGCTAAAATGCTTATATAGAAGGCCTCGACCAGTGAAACAAGATGAAATGTTGACATATTGGGATTGGAAAAGTTTGCATGATGAAATTATTATATTGAAGACTAGGTATATAGACACACATTGAAATGTTGATATAGAGGTCTTTGACCATATTAAATGAATAAATGATTATATAGTGGGTTTGACCCATGTTATTGGGATTTATACATTGGTGACAAGGTTATGTTATTATATGGTTATATAAAAATGGTTGCAATAGTTGTAATACATGATCAGATACATTTTTGGAATGGAGTTTAGGTTGTTTATGTTTTACCATAGTTATATGGTTTGGGTTAGTGTGGTTTTTAGACATCCTTAAAGATATTCCTACATAGATCTAAATCAGTTTTATGTGGTATTAATTTAATTAGTTAATTAATTAATTCACTTGTTAATTAAATTATTTCTTAAGAAAATTAAATTATTTTTTAGGATTATACATGGTGTTTTTGACCTAAATAATTATACTCACACACTATTTGGGATGTTTTTTAGAACCTAAGAAGATTATATGGATACAGGATTGGATAAGGGAAATGGACATTTAGTTGATTTTTTTCTTACTGGATGGGTAGGAGTTTGGAGATGGGACTGACATGGGGTTTGTGACCACGTAATTTTGAGTCTTTTTTTGAATCTAATAGTATTATATTTTTTATTAAAAATATCATGAAATTTGATCATTCTAGTAAATTATTATATTATTCCATTTTTATTTATTAGATTATTAAATTGGATTGATTGTTGGTATTTTTTTATTATATGGTTTCCATTGTTTAAACTCTAATGTTTATTTATTGTTATTATTATTATATTATTCCACTATCTTATAACTATGTAACCAAGGTGTGTGTTCTCCTTGTTGTTCAAATCACACCTCAACTTCTAGTCGATAGCCTTTAGTGTACAAGGAGGTGCACTTGAGTACCTATAACTAACCCTTTCTGGCTATGTGAGAGAGTTCCATATTGGGGGATGTTACAAAGTGGTATCAGATCACGTCAAGTTTTATTTTCTATTTATTTACTATTTAGGAAAATTATAAAGGGGAATAGGATGTTTTGGGACATGGTATTGAACTTATGAATGGTTGTAGATATCCTTAGTATTGGGTAAAATATGAGTGCTTAGGTTTAGTATTTTAGTTTTCATTATGTACTTTTTACAGTTGATGTTGTTTCATCTTGGTTGATTCACATATTTTGTGAGGTTATTGTTAAATGATGTTATTTATTCTTGATATGTATACTCATGTATCAGTATGGCATGAGAAAAGTATTCATGCATCATAATACTCATATAGTTTTATATATTTACATGATTTTTTCATGATAGGGACATATTTATTTTTCATGATATATATACTTTAATATTGAATTGTGATATGGGATATCTGTTACAACTGGGAAATAAAATAAATAAGTTCTTATGTCATTCAAAAACACATGTAATCCATGTTTATAGAGACCATGAGTCAGTGGTTCTTTGTTGTTGTCATCAATTGACATTAACACTCTTATGTATAGTGTCTTAAGGAGCATGTTTTCTTGTAGAGAAAATGTATCCTCATTATCTTCAAGTTGAGAATCTAGAGAGTGTAAATAAGAATGATTCTAATGTAGTTGAATTGGAGATTCCTTTAGTTCCTAAGGATTATATGGATGTTTAGATTCATGATAAATTCTTGAGGGTCAAGATATTCATAGAAAGAGAGATTGTTCACACCATTTCATTGATGTATGCTCTTAAAATAGAGTTTCAAATGAAACATTCGCCTACATTCACTAGTGAGGGAGACCCCTAGGCAGATATGTTCTAGATATAGTTAGTCCAGATGAACTTTATTCATCATTAGACACTCAAAGAGAGGAATGTAAATCTAGTTTTGTATATGTTTTTTGGACCATCTAAGTGTTGGTGAGTCATTATGATGAAGGTAGGGAAGCATGAGGAGTTTTCTTAGAGAGAATTTGAGATGAATTTCCTATTCTATTTCAACCTCGAGATGTTGATGGATAAGAAATGTTTCAAATTCAATCATGTGGCACCTGAGGGAATGTTAGTACTACACTACTCTAAACATTTCACTGACCTGTTGTGATTTGTGCCATATTTTGTATTTTATGAGATCTCTAGGGAAAGACATTTCAAAATGGTCTTCCATATGAGATTTGGCCCAAGTGAACATGTTCCATTTGTGTATATTTATATATTTGATCAATCAAAAAGTCATTATAGTAGGAAATCTGAGAGTGTCCCCAAACAGTGGTCATGATATTTTAGTAGGGAAAACTATGAACTATTCTTCTAGTGAAAAGAAGCCTCACTACAACATTTTTCTCCATGGCAGTAGTGGTTAGAGAAGGTAGGGAAGAGGGCATCTATCTCTGGACCATGTTATATTGTAGTGTTACCAATGTAGAAAAATGGGTCACAAATGGCCTCAGTGTCTATAAACCACATTATAGTTTCACTCTTTCAGTATATTTTTCCACCTAAAGGGCTTATTTAGGGTATAAAATAGAAAAGTAACAGAAGGGGAACATGACAAGTACTAGAGTCTAGGAAGGACTCGTCTCCACCTAGTCTGGCAGGTAGTTTGACCTCCATAGGATGTTTTGGTTGAGACAGAGGACATGGTACCCTAGTACAGTAATAGGAGTGGCAGGTAGAGGTTATAGTTCATGGTATTTCTAATGGATATTAGGGAAGAGGGGATGGTTAGCTGCACATTATGAAAACCACTCTAGATAGTCTCAATGAAATACTGTCTACTTTCAGAGGTACAATTCTTATATCATTTACCCTTTTCTTATATCGTTGCATGGAATTCCTTTTTATCATGTCATTTTATAAAATCTTTGGCTTGGATGTGTAAATAATGGATTGTGTTTTAACCATTTACATACTATTGGGAGTGAGATCATATAATATCGAACATTGAAAAGTTTGTTCTCTAGTGATTGTTGGTTACCATTTCTTTTGGGAACCATTTGTGATGGAAATAACCGGATTAAACTCGATTCTTATTATGGATTAGTTAATTATATAATAGGATCATATTAACCAATACAAGGGGATAATTTCATTTTTATTTATGGATAGAGGAATCTATTCTCACCACAGTTAGTGGGATATTATTACTAGTCATGGAAGGATAATTAAATGTATATTGGATTGTATCATGGCTTAAATAACAGGTATTCCTCAATATGAGGGTGGAGTGAAGAGTGATTATTATCCTCTAGTGGTAGAATTTTTTTAGGATGTCTTTCGTGATGAGTTCAATGACTTACCTCGTGATTGAGAGATCTAGTTTATGATTTTTTTCTTGTCGAGGGAAGATCCAGTTTTTATCCCACCATACAGAATGGAAGTGAAAGAGATTCATTAGATGAAAGTCCAATTCAAATATTTAGATGCTAAATGTTTCATATGGTTAAGTTAATATCCTTGGTGTTCTCTAGTTATCTTCTCCAATAATTATGATGGGACATTGTTATTTTTTATGGATTATGAGAGGTTAAACCAGATGATAGTCAAGTACTAGTATCCTCTTCTATGAATCAATGATATTTTTTGTCAACTAAGTGGTTCTAATATATTCTCCATGATCGATTTGACATCAAGATATCATTATTTGAAGGTGAGACCATCTAAAATACCTCATTCTAATTTTAGTAGAATGTATGTATTTTATTTGTTCATTTTAATTCCATTTGTTTTGAAAAATGAACAGATGATATTCAAGGACATGATGAATATGATCTTTCATCCTTTTATAGACCAGTTTCTGGTGGTTTTGTCGATGAAATATTATTTTAGACCTAGTCTAAAGATGTTATTTTGAAACATAATTACATTGTCCAGAGTAAAATAAGAGAGCATTGGATTTATGCTATGATAATCAAATGTAGTTATTATATTGATAAAGTTCTCTTCTTGATCCATGTTATCTTAGAGGTAGGAGTGACAGTGGACCTAGAGAAATTTGATGTCATAGTATCTTGAGGAAATCCCAATAATTTCTTTGAGATTGATATATTTTTTGGGGTTATTTGGATTTTATCAGTGCTTTTTCTAGGACTTTTTCTATTTGTAATCACCAATGTTAGGTATGACCAAAACAGTAGTGAAAGTTGTTTGGTCTAATACTGAAGGTGTTATTTTCAGAATATGAAATGTAGGATGACCTCAGTAACTATCCTCATATTACCTATGTCATGTAAATAACATACTATGTTTTGTGATGAATCTAGGGTAGTACTTAAAGTAGTTTTGAAGTAGGAGGAACAAGTGGTTTTTTATAGAACCATATTGTTGAGGTCACATGAGAGAAATTATCCTACTAGTGAATTTGATTTAGAATCAATGGTACATTCCATAATATTTTGGAGACATTGCCTCATGGGTGAGAGGATTGAGGTGTAGATGGACTACAACAACATTATGTACATCATTTCTTAGTGGTACATGAACCTTAGATGAAGGAGGTGGGTTGAGTATCAACATTATTTAGACATTGAAATGGATTATACACTGTGAAAGGGGGAAATAATTTCGAATACATTAATCTGAAAGATTAAAGTAGAGGTAGTACAGAATTCATGCAATGAGTGTTAGATAATGGATCTATTTTAATAAATGTATCTATTTGTTCATGAGTCTCAAGGATGAGTATCTTTGAATTCAACATCTTTTATGCACGTGATTTTTGACCAGATTAAGAATGAATAGTTTTTTGATCCAATGGTCTTATTTATAAGAGATATATTTTATGGTGGGAAGACACCATTAGGATGATCTCTTGGAAGTGGAAATTCTATTCTTTTTTTTTGAATGTGTATGGGTTCCAATGGGCTTGCGTGAGGAGATGATGAGGGACATTCATGATTCTAGATAGGTTGTATAAACTAGTTTGACAAATATATATCATGATATTCTAATACATTATTGGTGATCATGAATTAAGAAATAAGTAGTAGGTTTTGTGTTGAGTTGTTTCACTTTTTAGTAAGTGAGAGCTTAGCATTAAAGGCCAGTAGGTATTTTGCAGCCTTTTATAATTTCTCAGTGGAAATGGGATGATGTATCTATGGATTTTATGATAGGACTACCCAGGGAAACCCATAAGAATGTTATTGTATTGTGATTTTTGGATCAAATGATGATGGTAGCACACTTTTTTTATATCATTGAAACAATTGTAGTTGATGATCTGTGTAGTATTTACATGTGAAAGGTAGTTCTGCTACACAGTGTTCTAAAGAGTATAGTTTCTGAAAGAGATCCTCATTTCATATCGTGTTTCTAATAGTTTATTCAGAAGGCTCTTGGATCATTGTCAATTTTGAGTATGAATTATCATCCTTAGAATGATCGTCAATTTGATAGGAATAGTTTCAAAGGGTATGTTTTAATCCTGTGTTTAGTATTTTGGTTGTTTGTGGGAGTAGAGTATGGAAATTGTGGAGTTCTCATATAATAACAGATTCCAGGAATCGATCCATATTTCACATTTTTGGGCTTATCATGGAAGGCCATTCCATTCACCTCTTATTGGTTGCATGCATGTGAGTCAGAACTTGTTGGTCCTAGTCTCATGCAGGAGACATCTGAGAATGTTTAGTTGATCAAAAAGTGGTTGGTGAACATGCAAAGAAAGCATAAATCTTATGCGAACCATCAGAGACGACCTCTTGAGTTTGAGTTCGGTCATAATGTGTCCCTTTTAGAGTCACCAATACTGGGATAATGTCATATCTGGAAATATGAAAAGATAGCACCAAGGTTTGGAAAGCTATTTTAGATAGTCGATTGGGTCAGTCTATTGGTGTATTATTTAGCCTTTCCATGGTGATAAAATGACATGAATTATGTGTTCCATGTGTTTCGGAATTGGAGATATTATCTAGAACCTTCCCATGTCATTGGCATAGTATGCATCAAGCTTTGTGTTGATGCATCCTTTGAGGAGAATCTGATATGGGTTGTGGAATGTAGTGATAATTATCTTCATGGTAGGACTAAAATGTTCATTCGAGTGGGGGGGAAGCATGGGAGAGTTCAATAGGATACCTTGGATAGGGAGTTTGATAGATGAGAATAAGGGCTAGATTTGTTCTCTTATACCCCCATAGTTATTCTTTGATCAGCTTGGGGATAAGCTGTTATATGGTGGGGAGTTTCATAGATCTCTTTTATTAGGTATGCCTCTCTTTTAATTTTTTCTTGAAAATCTATCAGTTGATTTTACCTCATCTCTAAACCTTGGTGGTTCTATTTTCATTTTGGATAAAAAATTTTTCAATAAATGAAGTCTTAGTATGTGAGGAAATTGATAAAAGTGGATAGGATCCAAGTGGAGGGCCCTTGTTGAGGAAAATGAATTAATGTCAAGAGGTGTATGCTTGATTGAATTAATAGAGTCTGGGTGTGTATGTTTCAAGTGTTACCATTGATTCTTGGTATGCTGAGTGTAACATCCCGGTTTTGGAAGACGCCTAGGGGCACCCGAACCTGGTTGGTCACATGGTCTTAAGCACATTTCCCGACTGCCGACTAGCGGTGAGGGCCTTGGTTGTGGTAATGGGGAAACTATGCCCTCAATGGCAGAGTAATGAAGTGGAAATAAATAGATAATAATAGCAGAAGCAGTAATAACTTGCAATAAATAAACAGAGGAATATTGGAAGTAATAACCACTAGAGAACATATATATAAATGAATCATGATACAGTTTTATAGGATAGTACTGAAACAAGTCACAATGTTAGAATACAATACTAAACCAAAGTGAAAAGAAAACAAATAAACTCCAGCAACATCACCGGCCTCAGCTTGGTCCCATGCTCTCCATCTCCACAACAAACAAGTACCTGAAGTAGAAGGGAACTTTCCCTTATCTATACCTAAAACTATATAATCTATTTGTGCCCAAAAGCACGACCCCAACTGGGTGTTATAATAATCCTAGTAGACAACCACCCAAAGATCTATACCTAATAGTCAGTTAATATATATGGCATGAGATAAACAAAATGAAGGAGTAAACAAAGAAGTACTCAAAGTAAACAATCCTACAATTTCAATTGCATTAATTTTCATACATCAAATAAGAAGCTAACCACAAATAGGTAACCCTCTGGGAAGTAATCACAGCCCAACCCCTCTGGTTTGACCAAAAAATACAACCAACCCCCAGGGAAGTACACACAGTCTAACCCCTCTGGTTTAGCTTAGCAAAGACTCTCCGATAAAGCACTCACCATCAATTCCCAATGTGGTCTCATATCAGTAACTAATAAGCACTATGAGGAAGCCCTCAATGTCCAATTCCCCCTGTGGCCTATATCAAGGAAACTAAAGACACTCTGAGGGAGCACAAAGTACATCCCCCCTATAGTCTCGCAACGTAACAGTAAAACAGACACTCTGGGGAAACACTCAGAATTTGTTCCCCCTATGGTCTACTACACCAGGTTCCCACAGACCTATGTAGGTTAATTGTGAACAAACGATACATGAAAGACAATGTAAACCTCAATAATTACTTGTATAAACAATATATATCATATCATAGCATGTTAGATAATAACCACTCCACCCTAACAATACTAGTCATGGAAATAAAAACAGTATAACAAGCAACCAAGACCAAACTGTCCAAACAAGAAACATCGGAGAAACATCCATAGAATGGAAAATTTAACATTATTCACAAATAATTAACCTCTATCGAAAAAAACAAGCCATAGTAAGAAATAACAGGGCTAAAAAACATAAACACACAATACCATAAAATAGGGTATTGGGAACTTGTGCACATATAACTCAAAGACTAACTGAGGAAACACATAAACCACCTACCTCATCATTGTACGAACAATATACAAGAACCTCATGCCTTTAATTTTCATAGAACATTGTAGATCTATAAAAACGTTATAAACATTCAACTAAGGATATCTCATGAAAGAGGATAAATCAGGAAACAAGGATCCAGAACAAGGCAGATATTATCTATTTGATTCCAACACAATCTAAGTAGGTTGATTGGGATAACAGACAATGATTCGGGGGCTCGGAGAATAATTGGAAGTCTCGTTCACTTCCAGACGAGATGGATGAAGAAGAAGATGGTTCTATCCATCAGACGCGACCTTGGTCCATTTAATTAAATAAAAAGAAAGAACACAATGTGTATTTTAAAAGTACATGGTGTGTACATTCCTTTACCAGTCCCCGTTTTAGGCGGCCTCCAGGTTACCCCACATGTCTATGTACTCGTCCATTACACGGCCAGTACACAGGCACCCCCAGCAACTGAGTACACAGCGTGTAGTTATAACTGCACAACATGTACTCCTGAAATTTCTAGAAACATATATTTTTCTCAAAAACAACCAAAAAGGATGACATACCTAAAAAGAAGATATGGGTTCTTATAATCATACCTCCTTAATTAAATTTGACCATGATTTTCCCTAGCAAGGCAACAAAGAAGAAGAATCCTCAAAAATCTCCGGCCATTGTGATTGTACATCAGCCTACCTCTTCCAAGTCTCATCATTTACTTGCTCGTGCTTCCATAGCACTCGTATTAGAGGAATGGACCATCCACGGAAAAATTTCGCACTTTGATCAACTATTGAGATAGGATTCTCCTCGAATGAGGCATCCACCTCTAACTCAACCTCCTCAGGTTGAAAAACATGAGATGGGTCTAAGAAGTGACGTCGAAGCTAAGAAACGTGGACGACATCCTAAATATCCCTATACCTCTGAGGTAACTACAATTGATATGAAATCGGATCGACCCTTTCTAAAACCTAAAACGGCCCAACAAATCTCGACAAAAGCTTGACCTATTTCATAATCTTCCTATGTCCCAACCTTGGTGTCACAGGTAGAAAAACCTAATCTCTGACCTCGAACTCCAGAGGTCGTCTCCATCGATCCGAAGAAGACTTCTCATGTGATTGTGTAGTAGCCATCCTCTTCTAAATCAACTCTATCTGCTCTATGGTCTCCTAGATAAGATGATTCCTAGCATAACTACCTCTCCTACCTCCATCCAGCATAATGGTGATCGGAAAGGCCTACCGTAAAAAGCCTCAAAAGGTGCCATCTAAACTATTTCTTGAAAACTATTATTGTACGAAAATTCCACAATAGGTATGTGTTTCTACCAAGAACCTACAAAATCTAGGATGCATGCTCGAAGCATGTACTCCAGTACCTGAACTGTACGCTCGGACATGTCATCTTTCTGGGGATGGTAATTTATACTCATAAGTACCTAGGTACTCAAAGCCCTCTGTAGTCCCTACCAGACCTAAGAAGTAAAATGTGTGTCCTTGTTTGAAAAAATTGAGTATGGAACCCCATGCAGAGATACAATCTCCCAGATTTACAGCCTTCCTAACTCATCAACACTGAAGGCCTCCTTGATTTTCAAGAAATTATAAACCTTCATGATTTTGTCAATGATAACCCAAACTACATCATTCCCTCAGGAAACCTCAGTAACCCTATCACAATGTCCATTGCGACATCATACCTTTTCTACTCAGGAATGGGTAACTACTGCAAAATCATGTTGGTCATTAATGCTCTGACTTCACCTACTGACAGGTGGAACACCTCCTGAAGAAACCAGCAATATATCTCTTCATACCTGGCCACCAATACTGAAGGTTTAAATCATGATACATCTTAGTGACACCTGGATGAATTACCCAAACTGAAGAATGAAAGACTTGCATCATCTCCTTTCTTATGTCTACTGAAAACCATACTCACCCCTGAAAATGCAAGATCCCATCCTTGCCTATGGTCCATATAGGAATAGGGTCCTCTCCTAACACACTATCCCATAGAACTAGTCCTTTGGAATCAGATAGCTCCCTCATTCCCACTCGAACTAGTAGAGTAGAGGTAATAGCTACAGAAGAAATAAATGTATTCCCTTGTATGTCATGCACCTCCAAATGAATGTTAAAAAACATATCCATAGGCTTCCATTCACTACTGGCCTCCTGAACTGCATGTATCTGAGTCCTCTTTCTTAGTGCATCAGCTGCTAAGTTTCCTTTCCAAGGCTTCCAGGCAAGCTCAATGTCAAAGGACTGAAGGATTTCAACCCACCTTTGCTGTCTCAAATTCAGGTTGTGCTGAGTGAAGATATACTTGAGACTTTTCTATTTGGTGAAAACCAAAAAATGCTCTCCTAACATGTAATGTCTCCAACAGCGCAAAGCATGAACAGCTACCGCCAACTCGAGATCATGTGTCAGGTAATTCCTCTCTTGTGGCCTCAACTGCCAAGACCCGTATGCAACAACCCCTTCCCCATGAATAAGCACATCTCCCATTCTGACACCTGAAGAATCACAATAAATAGTATATCAATTTCTCAGCTCAGGCAATACTAGTATTGGTGATGAATTCAACCTCCCTTTTAGCTTCAAAAATGATGACTCACAAGAATCTATCCACAAGTACTTCGAACCCATCTTAGTCAGGACTATCAGTGGAACTGGTATGCGTGAAAAGTACTATATGAAATGTCTGTAGTACCCATCCCGCCCTAGAAAACTCTGTACCTCAAAGATGTTCTTCAGTTTCTCTAAGGAAACTACAGCCCTCATATTCTCTGGATCTACTGATACTCTTGTCTTTGAGATAATATGACCCATGAAGTGAGTATGGTCCATCCAAAAGTGGAATTTTGAGAGCATAGCATATAACTGATGCACTCTCAGTGTTCTCATAATTATCTCATGATGTGTGGCATTGTCATGTCGAGTGTGAGAGTACACTAAGATATTATCCCCAAAAAATACCATGAAAGAATCCAAGTATGGATGGAACACTCAGTTCGTTAGTGCCATGAAGACTGTAGGAACATTCGTGAGACCAAAAGGCATAACCACATACATTTACAGACCATACCTACTCTAAAATGTTGTAATAGGTATATCATATGGTTTAACACACAACTGATGGTAACCAGATATCAAGTTAATCTTCGAGAACACTTGGTATCCTTGAATTTGGTCAAAGAGATTATCAATCCATAACATGGGATATCGGTTCTTGACAATCAACTGGTTCAACTTCTAATAATCCTCACAAATTATGAGGGTGCCATCTTCCTTCTTTGCAAACAAGACAGGTGAACCCTATGGAGAAGTACTGGTCAGATGAAACTAATTTCCTGCAACTCCTCCAACTACTTCTTGAGCACCTGTAACTCAGGTGTATCCATATTATAAGGAGTAATGGACACTGTTTCCACTCCTCACTTGATCTCAATAGAAATTTCTACATCTCCCTATGGAGTCAAACCTAAAAAGTCCTATGGAAAGACATCTCTAAAATGATCCACCTATGTAGGAAGGTCCAACTATTTAGTCCCTTGTTCATGGAGTTATAGACAAGAAATATGGGTTGTAAATCCTCCCAACCCAAGATGCTCAACTCCCACTCTGCTCGCCTGGACATCCAATTCATCCTTATGAAGAAACAATCTGCCCTCTGGTGATGTCAAACTCACCCTATGATGATAGCATTCAACAACATCCTAGAAGGGAACTAACCAGTCCATTCTAAGAATGACATCATATCTCGTCATCTCTAAGACATATAGGTCCCACAATAAGTGACACCCCCGACCTCTAGAGATCACTCCTTGTACTGTCACACACTAGTTATTCTTGTCCCCAACGGAGTGTCCTACGTCCAGACATCAGAATAAGTAAAGATATAGAGAAACATTCTCTCCACAATAGCCATAGATATGAAACTATGGGAAGCCCCTATATTGTAAAGTACAGAAGCTAAAACTGAGGTAACTAGAATAGTACCTTGAACTGTAGAGGTTATGGGATCCTTCCCCTACTAGGTGTGCTCCACTACAAATGTTTTACTTATCCCATGGCCATGTGGCACAGCCTCACCACCCTGAGTTGATCCACCCTATCTTCACTGGAAGTCTACTGAATTGATACAGAGGTTGTGACCTCCACCTTGACCTGAATGGTTGGAAGAAGCCAAGTTCCCTAACTGAGCAGAAACTGGTGGTTCTTCTCCTAAACGAGGAGTCATAGAAGAAACCCTGTCTTCAGCTGTCTGTGAGAAAAATTAACAGAACCGCTAAATATGTCCCATCTTGCTACAAGATCAGCACTCTGCTAGGTCTCTCGAGCAATTTGGCCTCATATGCCCGCTCTTCCTGCACTATTTTCACACCAACTTTCCACCAAAATATTTCTCTCACCTTCTTGGATCTCCCCATGTAGACTCCCTAGGGCGCTTCCTACTATCAGTAGGAGGGATACCAACCCTAGATGTTGAGCTTCCCGGACACAAAACTTCATAATCCCTCATATTAAACTCTTTGATTAGCACCTGGTTGACTATTGATGTGATAGAAGTCAACTTGTAGATATTCACCTATGATCGGATGTCGTGTCTGAGACCATCCTCAAACGTTCTCACCAGGAATAACTCCTCACCTCCTGGGATGGGTGTAAAGCACTGAAACTCTATGAAGTGAGATTAATACTCCATAACTGAAAGAATACCCCTTTCTAGACTCATGAACTCTCAGGCTCGATCGGTCCTCAAGGTCTTCATATTGAAGTAGTCATATAAGTCATGTTGTAACTCATCCCAAGACATAACCTACTGGTGTCCTGCCTGTGAGATCACATCCCACCATCTCTTGGCGGAATCCTAAATCATGTACATATAGAGCTTCACCCTCCTCTATGAATACATCTTCGTATGTTTTAAGATATATAGCATGTCTTCAAACCATGACTCTATAGCTTGTGGTCCTTCAGTCCCTATAAAGGTGGTAGGATGTTGTTGTTAGAAAACCCACATCAACTCTTCCATAGATGGGGAGGGATGTGGTACTTTGCATAAGGTATGAATGAACCTCATAAATCCCTCTTGGAACTGTGAGTCAGTACCTATGTTTGGAATAATGGTTGGTGCCAAGACGGGCACTACATGATGATCTACTGGTAGTCCCTAATCTTCCATGTCTAGTGTCTGACCACTACCCTAAATCCGGTGTACAACTAGATGATGTCGTGGTGGCATGACTCTACAAGGTCAAGTTCACACCTTCGATCAAAATATCAAGGACTGAAAACTAGAAGTATATGAAGGGAAAAATAGAAATAAAGATCTTAGGTTTTTTCAAAAAATGGATACATGACTTGTATAATACCTATACGGCGTGTTCCCTTAAGAATTCACATGGATGTGTACTCCTAAAAAATCTAGTCGTGTTACACCCCACACACACGGCGTGTTCTCCCAATACACGGTGTGTACATGAGTTGTTTCCCATACCTGAGTTCTTCTACATTACTAGCCCACTTGTTTCTCCTAGGATAGGACTACATGGCATGTTTATGCTAGACACATCGTGTACTTCACAGGTTTCAATTTTCCGTGTAATTAGTCACTCTATCGGACACACTGCTGACTCTACACAGTGTGTTTTTTCTGCACACACCCTATACTAGAAGGATTTAACTGACCCGTGTTGTTAGTCACCCGACCAAATACAATGTTTATACTAAAAGATATTTTTGATCTAGACACAGCATGTATAACCTATGTTTTATCCACCTGTTTCATTTGTCGCATGGGTGAACACTTGGTCTACACAACACGGTGTGTACATCTAGTACAATATGTGTCCCACCACGACTTCCCATTCTCATGTCTTTTCCCACACAGTCAGTGACATGGTTAGAGACTACACGGCGTGTACATAAAGTACATGGCATGTTATTAAGAAAAATAATTCCTTCCCCAAAAGAATGATACATGGCATGTATTAATCATTACATGCTCTGTATTCTTGGTTTTTACAGATAGTAAGCCTTATAAACTACTACAGAACCCATAAAAACACTGAAATTAACATTAAATTGTCAAATTCCGATCTGTGAGGGCCCATAATCCCTGCAAATCAAAGATTGGTATTTAATACATGCCATATAAAAGCATAACTGTGTAATAATACACCAAATTATGATCCATGAGGCCCCATAACACCTCAAGAACAAAAGTTTGGTGTTCATTCAAATGAAACCTTACACAATCCAATACCATTTCAAGAATAGGTATTCTATCTAGGAATCTATCACAACAGCATGCATTTCTAGCACAGTATCTATCACAACAACATGCAATCGGTAATTCTCGCTAAATGGAATGGCTAGAATGCATGACATGTGATTTTTAGAAAGTTCTTATATAAGGCATGGGATGGCATACCTTCATCTCATCAGGTAGAAATAGAAATAGAACCTCAATAACATCAACAATAATAGCCCAATACATGTGAATCACCCAATGGTGAAATCAAATCAACGATAACAATTGCAAAAATAGAAAAATTGAAATATACAAGGGAAATTTTATTTTCCCTATATACAGGTTAGCTACTCTCGGGAACACCATATTATCAAGTACCAATTCCTTCCTATCATTAGAAATAGGCTCCAAACAGTACATCAATAGGAAAATAACCTCCTCTAATTCCACTTTTTAACGCCATGGTTCTGGAAGCCGCCCAGAGGAGCCCGAACCCGGTTGGTGACATGGCCTCAAGCGCATTTCCCAAAATGCCTGAGGATTCCAACTAGCAGAAAGGGCCATGGGTGTGATAGTGGGAAAACTTTTCCCTCATTAGAAGATTAATGCAGTGAAAAAAAAATTGATAACAATAGTGGACGTAATAATAACAAGCATTAAGTAAACTACAGAACACTGGAAGTAATAAAAACTAGAGCACACATATATAAATGATTCATGATACATATATCTAGGAAAGTATCCAAACAATTTACAATATTGGAATACAGTACTAAAACAATGTGAATTGAAAAAAAATAAACTCCAACAGCATTGTAAGTATCAGCTTGGTCCCATTCTCTCCAGCTCCACAGCAATAAAGTACCTGAAGTAGAAGGGCACTTGCCCTTATCTAGACCTAAAACTATATAATCTATTTGGGCCCAAAATCATAACCCCAACAGGGTATAAGACGAATCCTAGTAGGCAACCTTCGAAAGATCTATACCTAACATTCAGTTAATATATATGGCTGAAGATAAATAAAATGAAGCAGTAAACAAGGAAGTACTCAAAGTAAACCATCCTAAAATTTCAATTTCATTCATTTTCATATATAAAGTAAGAAGCTAATCAGAAATAAGTAACCCTTTGAGAAGTACTCACATCCTAACCCCTGTGGTTCGACCAAAAAACACAACCAACCCTCTGGGAAGTACACAAAGTCTAACCCCCCTGGTTCAGCTTAGCAAAGACTCTCTGAGGAAGAACACACCATCAATTCCCCATGTGGTCATTTATTTGTAACTAATAAGCACTTTGAGGAAGCAATCAATGTCCAATTCCCCCTATGTAATCCCCAGAGTGTATGTTTTACTATTATGTTGCTAGACTCTGGGGAAGCCCTCAGTATCTGTTCCCCCTATAGTCTGCTACATCAGGTTCCCACAACCCTTTGTATTCCAATCATGCACAAATGATACATGGAATATAATGTAAACCTCATCAATTACTTAGATAAAAAATATATATCATATCATAGCATGTCAGAAAATAACCACTCCACCCTAAAAAAACTAGGCATGGGAAGAAAAGCATCAAAACAGGCAACCTAGACCAAACAATCCTGACACGAATCATGGGAAAAACACCCATAGCATTGAAATGTTAACCCTATCCACTAAAAATTATCCTCTATCCAAAAAATCAACGCATTTTAGGAAATAACATGGCTAAAACCCATAAACACGCAATACCCTAAACAAGGGTATTGGTCACTTGTGCACATATAACTCAAAGAATAACTAAGGAAAGGAACAAACCACCTACCTCGGCATTGTATAAACGATATACATGAACCTCATGAATTTAAATTCCCTATAACGTCATATATCTATAAAAAAGTTATAAATGTTCAACCAAGGATATCTTATAAAAGGGGAGAAATCAGGAAACAAGGCTCTAGAAGAAGGAAGAACTTATAGTGGAAATTCCAACACAACCTATAGAGGTTGATTCGTAGAATGAACAAAAATTTGGTGGCTCATAGAAGAATCGGTAGTCTCATTCACTCCAGGATAATACGAGTGAAGAAGAAGATGTTTTTTTCCATCATACGCGACCCAGGTCCATTTAATGAAATAAAATTCAAGTACACGGTGTGTATTTTAAAAGTAAACAGTGTGTACATTCTTTTACATGGCCTCACATTAGGCCGCCTTCAGGTCACCCCACACATCTATATACTCAGCTATTACACGTCCAGTACACAGGCACCCCATGCAACCAAGTATTAGGCATATAGTTATAACTACACGGTGTGTACTCTGGAAATTTCCAGAAACTTCTACTTTTCTTTAAAAAAACCAGGAAGGAAGACATGCCTAAAAAGAAGATCAGGGTTCTTACAGAAATCACCCCTTAATGAAATTCTTCCCCAAATTTCCCTTGCAAGGCGATTAGGAAGAAGAATCCTCAAACAGCTCTGGCCACAGTGATCGTACATCACCCTCCCTCTCCCAAGCCTCATCATGTACTCGCTCGTGCTTCCATAGCACTGGTACCAGAGGAATGGAATTGTCATGGAAAACTTTATTACTTTGATCAACTATCTAGATAGGATGCTCCTTTAATGAGGCATCCACCTCTAACTCAACCTCCTCGGGTTGAAAAACATGAGACAGTTCTAAGAAGTGACGTCGGAGCTGAGAAACATGGACAAAATCATGCATATCTCAGTACCTCTGAGGTAACTACAATTGATTGGCAAACAGACAAACCCTATCTAAATCCTAAAATGGCTCAACATATCTCCGAAAAAGCTTTCCCTATTTCATAATATTCATGTTTCCCAACCTTGGTGTCCCACATAGAAAACGATAATCTCCAACCTCAAACTCCAGAGGTCATCTCTATCGATCAGCACAAGACTTCTCACATGACTGTGTAGTAGTCATCCTCTTCTGAATCAACTCTATCTACTCTCTGGTCTCTTGGACAAGATGACGTCCCAGCATAGCTACTTCTCATACCTCTAGCCAGCATAATGGTGATCGGAAAGGCCTACCATAAAAAGCCTCAAAATGTTCCATCTAAATTTTTTCTTGAAAATTATTATTGTAGGAAAAATCCACCAAAGGTATGTGTTTCTCCCAAGAACCTCCAAACTCTAGGAAACATGGTTGAAGCATGTCCTCCACCACCTGAATCATATGCACAGAAATGCCATCTGTCTAGGGATGGTAAGTTGTACTCAAAAGTACTTGGGTACCCAAAGCCCTCTGTAGTCCCTACCAAGCCCAAGAAGTAAAATGTGTTTCCCAGTCTGAAACAATGGAGTGTGGAACCCCAGGTATACATAAAATCTACAAGATTTATATCCTTCCCAACTCATAAACACTTAAGGCCTCCTTGATCGTAATGAAATAAGCAACATTCATGAGTTTTTCAATGCAAAACCAAATAGCATCATTCCATCAAGGAGAACTTGGTAACCTGTTATGAATTCCATTGCAACATCATTCCTTTTCTACTATAGAATGGGTAACTACTATAAAATCCCTACTGGATGTTGATTCTCCACCTTCACCTACTGAAAGGTGGAACACATCATGAAAAAACCTAAAACATCTCCCTTCATACCTGGACACAAATACTAACAGTGTAGATCATGATACATCTTGGTGACACCTGGATGAACTACCCAAATTGAAGAATGAATGTCCCGCATCAGCTCCTTGTGTATGTCTACTGACACCCAAATTCACCCATGAAAACACAAGATATCATCCTCACCTATGCTCCATCTAGAAATAGGGTCCTCTCCTAACACACTCTCCCATAGAACTAGGCATTTAGAATATGATATCTTTCACATTCCCACTCGATCTAGTAGAGTAGAGGTAATAGCTACAGAAGAAAGAAACATATTCCCTTGTATTTCATACACCTCCAAATGAATATAAAAAACATATCCATAAGCTTTCACTCACTACGGGCATCCATAACTACCTGTATCTAAGTCCTTCTTCTTAGCACATCAGCCACTGCATTGCCTTTCCCAGGCTTGCAGGCAAGCTAAAAGTCAAAGGACTGAAGGTACTCAACCCACCTTCACTGTCTCAAATTCAGGTTGTGCTGTGTGAAGATATACTTGAGATTTTTATGGTTGGTGAAAACCAAAAAATTCTCTCCTAACAGGTAATGTCTCCAACAGTGAAAAGCATGAACAACTGTATCCAACTCGAGATTGTGTGTCAGGTAATTTTTCTCATGTGGCCTCAACTGCCAAGACACATACACAACGACCCCTTTCCCCAGCATAAGAATAGCTCCCAGTTTGATACTTGAAGCATCACAATAAATAGTATAGTTATTTCTGGGATTTAGAAATACTAGTATTGGTGTTGCAGTCATCCTCCCTTTTATCTCCTGAAAGAATGACTCATAAGAATCTGACCACAGGTACTTCAGACCCTTCTTAGTCCGGAACATCTGTGGTACTACTATGTGTAAAAATTCTTATACAAAACGTATGTAGTACCCAAACAGCACTAGAAACCTTTTTACCTCAAAGATGTTCTTCAGTTGCTCCAAGGAAACTACTACCCTCACATTCTCTGGATCTACAGGTACTCTTGTCTCTGAAATAACATTACCCATGAAGTGAGTATGGTCCATCCAATAGTGGAATTTTGAGAGTGTAGCATATAAATGATGCACTCTCAGTGTTCCCAGAACGATCTCAAGAAGTGTGGCATGGTCATGTTGAGTGTCAGAGTACACCAAGATATTATCCCCAAAAACTACCAACAAAGAATCCAAGTATGGATGGAGAACCCGGTTCATTAGTCCCATGAAGATTGTAGGCACATTTGTGAGACCGAACGGCATAACCACATACTTGTATAGACAAAGCATGCTCCGAAAGGCTATAATAGCTATATCAGATGGTCTAATGCACACCTGATGGTAACCGAATCTCAAGTCAATCTTCATGAACACCCGGGATCCTTGAATATGGTAAAAGAGATCATCAATCCTCTATAAGGGATATCATTTCTTGACAATCAATTGGTTCAACTTCCAATAATCCACACAAAGTATGAGGGTGCCATCCTCCGTTGCAAATAGGACAGGCGAACCCCAAGGAGAAGTCCTGGGTTAGATGAAACCCTTTTCCTAATACTCCTCCAACTACATCTTGATCCCCTGTAACTCGGGTGTAGCCATCCAATAAAGAGTAATGGACACCAGTGTCTCTCCTCGCACGATCTGAATAGAAATTTCCACTACTCACTTCGGATTAAAAACTGAAAATTCATCTGGAAAGACATCTCTAAAATGATCCACCTCTAGAGGAAAGTCCAACTATGTAGTCCCTTGGTCATTCAGATATAGACTATAAATATGGGTTGTAAATCCTACCAACCAATGATGCTCAGCTCCCGCTCTGCTCGCCAGGACATCCCATTCACCCTTATGAAGAAACAATCGGCCCTCTAGTGATGTGAAACTCATCCTATGATGATAGAAGTCAAAAATTGCCTGGAAGGGAACTAACCAGTCCATTCTGAGAATGAAATCCTGTCTCATAATCTTTGATATATATTTGTCCCACAAGAAGTGACACACCCCCAACCTCTAGAGATCACTCCATGTACTATCGTACACTAGCCATTCTTGTCCCCAATGGAGTGTCCAAAATCAAGGCATCAGAAGAAGTAATGATACAGAGAACAATTCTCTCCAGAACAGCCGTATATATGAAACTATGGGAAGCCCCTGAATTTAAAAGTGCAGAAGCTAAAACTGAGGTAACTAGAATAGTACCTTGAACTGTAGAGGGTCCAGGATCCTTCCCCTGCTGGGTCTTCTCCACTACAAATGTTTGACCTATCCAATGGCCATGTGGTGTTTCCTGACCACCCTGAGCTAATCCACCCTATTTTCTCTAAATTCCTATCGAATGGATACAGAGGTTGAGACCTCCCCCTTAGCCTAAATGGTAGGAAGAAATATCGTTCCCTGACTGAGTAGAAATTGGTGGGGCTACTCCTAAATGAGGAGTCATAGAAAAAACCCTATCACCTACTATTAGTGAGAGAAACTGACAAAACTACTAAATATGGCCTATCTTGCTGCAAGATCGGCACTCTACTATGTCTCTCGGGCAATGTGGCCTCATATGCCTGCTCTTCCCGTTCAGGTAGCACACCAACTGGCCACCAAAATATTTCTCTAACTTGCTTGGATCTCCACATGTAGTCTCACTGTGGCGCTTCCTGCTGTCAGTAAGAGGGATACCAATCGTGGATGTCAAGACACCCTGGTACACAACTCCAAAATACATCATATTACGCTCTATAATCAGTGTGTGGTTGACTATTGAATTGATATAAGTCAACCTGATGATATTCACCTGAGATCGGATGTCGTGCATGAGACCATCCTCAATATTTCTCACCAGGAATAACTTCTCACCTCCTAGAATGGGTGTGAAGCACTGAAACTCTATGAAGCAAGATGAATACTCTATAACTAAAAGAGTTCCCTTTTCCAGACTCATGATCTCTTGGTCTCGATCAGCCTACAAAGTCTCTAGATTGAAGTAGTCATATAAGGAATGTTGTAACTCATCACAAGACATAACCTACTGGTGTCTCACCTATGAGATCACATACCACCATCTCTTGGAGGAATATAGAAGCATGTACATAGAGAGATTCACCGTCCTCTTTGGAAGAATCTATATATGCTTGAAGATAGATAACATGGATTCCAACCATGACTCTGCAGCCTGAGGTCCTTCGTCCCCTGTAACGGTGGTAGGATGTTGTTGCAGGAAAACCCACATCAACTCTTCCATAGACAGGGAAGGATGTGGTACACCACATAAGGTCTTCATGAACCTCATAAATCCCTCTCGAAACTATGAGGTAGCACCTATGTCAAGAATAATGGCTGGTGCCAAGACTAGCACTACATGACGATCTACCGGTAGTCCCTAATCAGCCATGTCTAGTGTCTGATCACTGTCCTAAATCTGGTGTACAACTGGAGGATGTCTCGATGGCATGACTCTACCATTTCAAGCACACACCTTAGTTAAAAATATCAAGGAATGCAAACTAGAAGTATATAAAGGGAACAATAGAAAGAAAGAACTCATTTTTTTTCAAAAAATGGATACAAGACATGTATAATTCCTACACGGTGTGTTCCCTTCTTCCTTCACATGGGTGTGTAATCCTACCAAAACATGTCGTGTTACACCCCACACACATGGTGTGTTCTCGCAAGACACAGCGTGTAAATGATTAATTTACCCTACCCGAGTTCTTCTACATTACTAGCCCACTTGGTTCTCCTAGGACAGGACTACATGGCATGTTTGTGCCAGACCCAACGTGGATTGCTTAGGTGTCAACTGCCCATGTTATTAGTCACACTATTGGACACATTGATGACTCTACATAGCGTGGTTTTTCTGGACACGTCCTGTACTAGAAGGATTCCACTGACCCGTGTTGTTAGTCACCCTGCTGGATACAAGGTTTATACTAAACGTCATTTTAAAGTTGGACACATCATGTATAACCTTAGTTTTTTACATAGGTGTCGTTAGTCACTTGGGTGAACACATAGTCTACACAACACGGTGTGTACATCTGGTACACAATGTGTCCCACCAAGATTTCCCATCCTCACGTCTTTTCCCACATAGCTAGTGACACGGTTAGAGACTACATGGTGTGTACATAAAGTACATGGAGTTTACTTAAGAAAAATAGTTCTTTCCCAACATAAGGATACATGGCTTGTATTAATCATTACACACACTGTATTCTGGTTTTTTCCAGATATTAAGCCTCCAACACTACTTCAGAACCCAGAAAAACACTAAAATGAACATTAAATTGCCAAATTCTAATCGGTGAGGGCCCATACTCCCAACAAATAAAATATTGGAATTTTATACATGTCATATTCAAGCATAATAGTTTAATAATACACCAAATTATGATCCACGAGGAACCATAACACCTCAAGAACCAAAGTTTGGTGTTCATTCAAATGAAACCTTACACAATCCAATACCCTATCTATCAAGAGCAGGTATTCTATCAAGTAATCTATCACAACAACTTGCATATCTAGCACAAAATCTATCACAACAACATGCAACAGATAATTCTCCCTAAATGGCATGGCTTGAATGCATGACATGTGATTTCTAGAAAGTTCCTAGATGATGCATGTGATGGAATACCCTCATCTCATCAGGTTTCAATAGAAATATAACCTCAATAACATCAAAAATAATAGAACAATACATGTGAATCACCAAATGGTGAAATCAAATCAACTGTAATAATAGAAAAAATAGAAAAATTACAATATATGAGGTAAATTGGATTTTCCCTGTACACGGGTTAGGTACTCTCAGCCACATCATATTACTAAGTACATATTCCTTTCAATCACTAGAAATAGTCTCTAAAAAGTATGTCAATAAGAAAAGAACCTTCTCTATTACCACATTTTAACATCCCGGTTCCGGAAGCCGCTCAGAGGTGCCCAAACCCGGTTGGTGACATGGCCCCAAGCGCATTTCCCCAAATGCCCGAGTCTACCAACTGGAAGTAAGGGCCTTTGGTGTGATGGTGGGGAATCTATGCCCTCATTGTTAGATTTATGTAGTGGAAATAAATAGATAACAATAGTGGATGCTGTAATAACAAGAAATAAGATGTAGAAGACTAGAAGTAATAACAACCGAGACACACATATATAAATGATGCATGATACATATGTCTATGTAACACCCCAAGCTTCCATAGTACGCTTCTCTTTGAATAATACAGTACCGTGTGTTGTACGCAACTTCGAGTTCTAACACACACCACAACTAATCAAACTAGCCGTTATGAATAGTAATACCCACTTTTTGAAATTTTATACATTTTATCTTCCAAAATGGACTTCATTTTGGGATTTGGAATATCAAAATTAGCTTAGTGTGAATTTTTGGTACTTTTCTGATAACTTTCTTATTTTGATGAATAGTGAAAATTACTAAATTTTAGTTGAAAACAACTTTTTTAATCAAAATAATTAATAGTGATAAATTATGAATTTGAGTGGTTTGAAATTATATTTATAATATATTTTTACCATTTAATCCAATGTTTTTCATTGGACATAATTTCACATTTAAACCGGACATAAACAGGTGCCAATCTTTTGATAGTTATTGTTTCTTAAAAACACGCATTTTGTTTTGACAGTGGGAATTAAATTTAAATTAATAAATGCAACTTATATGTATTGAATTTGATAAAATAGACTTCATTATTGAATTATTAATATCAAAATTAACTTAGGGTAAATTTTTGGTATTTTTCGGAAAACTTTTAATTTTTTATGAATAGTGAAAAACATTGAGTTATAGTTTAAAACCGAATTTTTATTTAAATAATTATTTATTTTATTTAAATTATTTTATGTAAAAATAGATACATAATACCTATATAAGTTCAATGTAATTCAATAGATTTGGTTTATAATAATTTTATATACATAAAAATTTTATTGAACTTTTCTCCGTCTTTTACACACCTCTTAGGAGAATTTTTAAATTCACATAAAACATAATTTTACCGCTTCTGTGAGTGGAATTTAGAAAATACAAGAGACATGTTTAATATCAAGGTGTAAAATATGGTTCAATAAGATAAAAAAAATTGGTGAATAGTAACTTTTTACATTTTTTTACCACGGTAAAAAGTAAATAGGGTAATTAAGGGTAAGAATGGTATTATTATTACACTAATACATGCCCTAATTCTATTGGATAAGTATAATTAGACCAAAAAAACCTTAGGAATATAATATGAACCTCTTTGGTCCTCTTGGATTAGATTAGGGAATTTATTATTATTTAATTCAAAGAAGAGTTAAAAGAGTTAAAATCAATGTTTAATAACTAAAACATATTTAATATAGAATTATACATAATATAAATTCAATTATAAATATTCATTAGAATGATAAAAAAAATTCCTAAATAATGGTATTTTATTTATTATTTTTAGACATTAAATAAGTTAATTTATTTATGACACAATGATGATGCACTAATTACATTATTAGTGAAATATTAAAATAATTGATATTATAAATACCCAAATAAATATAATATGACACTTTTAATGAATTAAAAGAATTTTATTGGTTAATAATACATGTTATGATTGATTAAATTAATTTGGTTCGAATTAATAAAGTTATTAAGACTTTAACAAAAATCAATTATTAAATAGTGTCAAAATTGACATAAAGGAGTTTTTAAAAAAAATATTATATTATTAATTGATATAATATTCCCAAAAATATAAGGTTCCAAAAGAATTATATGATGATAGTTATATCATCAATGAACCTCTTGTGGTTTTCTTGTCAGTTTATAGTAATATTATTAACTATATAATATAAAAATACAAAGAGACATGGTAAATGTTAAACTATTTAACTAAGAGTTAAATCTAAAAGTTATGGTTACTGTAGTGACCCAAACCTATCTAAAATATATTTGTTGAGTGGTTTTAGACTCATCCCCACCTTATACTTTTAATTATCCACTTTGGAGCCATTAGAAACCGAATATGAATTTATTATAAATTAATACTTTAAGTTTTTTCTAAAGAGACCCTCCTCCCCATTATAAAAGGACACTACTTCTAACCAATTCCTTACACCTATCAAGCCTTTTGTATCATCCAACCTCTACCCAATTAAGCTCCTTACATCCATATACTCCTTTTAGAAGCCTTACCTTAGGCATAAGGAACTTCAAGAGTCCTTTTTGGTTCAAACCAAATGGAGTTACCCTAATTAAAGGTAATGATTTCTCTTAGCTTCTTTTCTTTTATTTTACTTCTCCAACCCCTAAACTCCTATTATTATTTTCTTTTGTAACAAAAAGAGTATCCTAAATATACTAGGATAATTTTATGAGATTTTTTCGAACTACACTTACACACAATGGCATCTAATGGGTGAATAACATAATGTTTCGGTGGATGGAAACCAAATGCCTCACGAAATGATGATTGTTCAATTATCTCCTACCACCTCTCATGGTGGCCATTATGATGGAACTATAATTAAATATGATATTTATGATATTTATTTTATATATAATCTTCTGTAATTCCATTTTATAGCATACCATTATTCGTTTCATGTTTTATATATATACGATAACTTCATTTGAGGAAGTGCGGACTACCACCCACTCAAAGTGATATGACTCGTTCATACCATACATGGAACGTATAAAGGATGGTATTATTGAACATAAGTAACACATATAAGATATTATATTATACTTGAATAATAATATACCTATGTATCATTTGGTTTTGATTCCTTTAAAAATGAAAAATGAAATGGAAGTAGCATTCATGCGTACATACGGACTACCGTCTCCACGAACGCGATGAGATTCATTCCTCATCCTATCCATTCAAGTCCTATTCTCATTTTATGATTAAAAATAATTTTTAAGGACTTGATATCATTATGGATATGAATATGATACAAACTATCCATAACAAACACGACTTATGTAACAAAACATATAAAAGAAAACGAGTAAGTTATCACCCGAAACGACGATAATACTAAGATATTATTAACAAAGCAAAGTTAAAAGATCATATATGATATCATATTAATGTATATTATTCTTTTATAATTTAATAAAAATTATTTAACTATTATACAGGAGGTTAAACTACACTCTATCAACTAAAAGAACAAGGTAAGGGGTTTTATTATCTCACTTTTAATTTAGTGAGATTTCCATTGTTCACCACTTATTTATTGAATGTAGTGTGTGTACTTACCATGATTGTATTAATTGTGTAATATATATTAATTTATGGATATTTACATCATCATTTTATGATACTTCTTTCATGGGTGTATGTTTCGTAAGTTACGAAATCGATAAGGGAATTTGAAATTTCAATTTCCACTTATTCGGCTTTATGCATACTTCATTGATTATCTTACTCCATGATTATGTGTGGAATCGATATTCATATTCTTATGTCATAACTTCCACTCATATTTCTATGGATATAATTTTGATACACATAGTCAGTCCATTGATAAATTTTCATGTCATCGATATGAACTTGATAAGAGTAATTTTAACTCAATCTTCATTTGTAGAGTTAAATATTCAATTCATTGGTGTTGTTTTTACAAGAATATGTTTGAATGACCTATGATTTATTTACACTGAATATCCAATCATATTGAGTGTATTTATATTTTACACACATAATTATGTCGTTGATTTATCCTTAACCTAAGGATATGGTCTCTATAATAGATTTCATCTCAATTTACATTCCGTCGAGATTCCTTTGTTATTATACACCAAATCACTTTTATATGGTGTATATAATGTACTTTGACATAGTATATCATGAATCCCTTTATTCTCATGATATTAAAAAGTTTTTATTACCTCAATTTTTTGTATTCATGTGTCTCTCTTTTGGTTAGGAACACTAACAAAAATATCATTTTAAATGCTTTAAATATTTATTATTCTAAATATTTTTCATTAATGTCTATGTTTTAAAAATGTTTTTAAGGATTTATTTATATGAACATTAATTTTTTAAAATTAAAATTACATTTAAAAGTTTCAAATTGGTATTGGACACTTTGTTTCAAAAATCTATTTTTAAACAGCTTCTTGAAAGATAGTGTGACTTTTAAATGTTTTCAAGAAAACGGGGGATATTTCTCTCAAATAGTTTTGATGATTATTTTCATCAATGTAAATATCCTTCATTGTTCTCAATGAGGTTAATCTGATACAATATAATCTCCATATTGTATCGAATGAGTTATGTTTGACTGTGGATGTGCTATTTTTATTCCATTCATGGTTTGTGGATAAAGTGTTGACATTTCGTATGTTATTTTTGATATGAATGTTTATGTTATATTTCAAACTTTTCATATGAGGAATGCATTGGACTTAGTAATTGATAGGTGGAGCCCGCAATAGATCCTCGATGCATCGGTAGGTCCCATGAGACAAACTAGTGTCTTGGCATGAGGCCTTGGCAAAATCTTATTTATAGTTTTGGCATAAGGCTTTGGCTACATGGTTATGATAGTCTAGTATTATGCATTCCATCATTATGAAAGTGATTATTGATATTTCATGTGGTTATTCAACTTGTATAATATCCATGTGAATAAGTAATGGAATTATTTCATTTTATCTTTTCCATATTATGATGAAGTTCAAGTTTAAAAGGCTTTTGTTTTAGTAATATATTTCCTTAAATGTTTATGCTTATTTATGAAAGTTTCTGCTTTATTGTTACCCTTACTCAGCATCTGAGCTCACCCCTTTCAATGTTTTATTTTTTCCAGTATTTGAAGAAGTTAATTTTTAATGACCTACAGGAATAGTATGAGGGGATATGAAGACAAGATGTTTTTTTAGTTTTTTTCTTTATGATGTAATATAAGACTTATGAATATATCTAGTGTTTCTAGGACTACTAATCCAATCGGTCTTTCGAGACTTGATTTTTTGTGATCATGCTAATGATACGTAATAATGCACCAAATATAGGTAACTAGGGTCGAGGCGTTACTGTCTAAGAAAGTATCCAAACAATTCACAATGTTGTAATATAGTACTAAACCAACATGAAAGGAAATCAAATAAACATCAGTATCATCGTAAAGATTATCTTCGTCCCATGCTCTCCAGCTCCACATCCATCAAGTACCTGAAGTAGAAGGGTTATTTCCCTTATCTACATCTGCAATAATATAATCTTTTTGTGCCCAAAATCATTACCCAAACAGGGTGTGAGATGAATACCAGTAGGAAACCACTCAATGATCTATGCCAGAAAGTCAGTTAATATATATGGAAGGAGATAAACAAAATGAAGTAGTAAACAAGGAAGTACTCAAAGTAAAAAATCCTAAAATTTAAAATGTATTCATTTTCATATATCAAGTAAGAAACTAATAAAAAAATAAGTAACCCTTTGGGAATTACTCACAATGTCATGAACCAGGCTGGGTCGTCATCCGACCCGGCGCCCGACCCGGTCCACACCAAGGCTCGAAGGGCATTCCTGATCCCCACGGGTTGGCACAAGTCCCTGGGTATTAGACATTACATAGGAAAAATTTACCCAAAAAAAGATAGAAAGACAACTAAATAGATAAAAAAACTAGAACTGGAAACAGGAAACCAAACACGCCTTTACACTATAACCAGGATTAGAGTTTACAATTCAACTAAAACCCAAAGGTAACAAAAAAAGACAAAAAACTAATAACTCTAACTCAAGACTCAAAATGACAAAAGAAGTCATACCTCCAACTACCCACCCCAACCTACATGAGGATACTAACAACAATCCAAACCACCATCACTGGACACAATGTCACAACCTGGAATACACAAGAAACAAAGTCTACATACACCCAAAGGTGTATGCAGGGTGTGAGTCAAAAGTCCATTAGAACATCACCCAAAAAAAAGGTTCCATGTAAAATTATTAAATTAAAAATACATTTGAAATTTTAATTAAAGTAAATAATTAAATTCTGGAATAGTTTTAAAGAAAACTAGATTTAGGAAAATAGTTTCAAATAGAACAACTTAAATTAAAACACACACACCCTTACTTTTTAAAATAACCAAATTGTCACACTAAAGAGTATAAAGTAACCAGTGAGCACTAACATGGGAGTGTCCACATGGGTTTTAGCTAGCTCAGGTCCTTAGATCTTCGTGTCTCGGTGAAACGTGGCATAGAAGGCCACGACCCTCAGAAAATGTGGCTTAGAAGGCCACAGCCCTTAGAAAACATGGCTTAGAAGGCCACAACCCTCAGAAAAGCATATGTTTAGTTAGTGTTGAAATCATCAGTCCTACTAGTGAAACCAGGTCGAGTCAACTCCAGAACACTAGCTCACTAGTATAGTCCACCCTCCTAGATACCCAGGCTTCCTGGTTTGTTCTCAAACAATTTCCAAGTTCATATCACATGTCACACTAATGCATAAATCCAAAAAGGTTATTTACACACTCAAAATCACAATTTCCATGCCCAAACCCACTTTTAAAACCATACACACACCAAAATCATTTCAAAACATAATATGAATAGGTTATATACTCAACTAAACCATCTGGACAATTCAAAAAAATCATCATTAAACGAACCACCACTTACACATGTAAACACCACTTTGAAATAAGGTGAACACTAGAAATATCTCAAAACAAAATCTACATCAGTTACACAACCAATTAAAACAATTTCATAGTCAAATAAATCACTTTATTTATCAAACATGCCACTAACAATATTTATTAAAAAAAATATGCCCACGTCACATGATGTTAAGCACCAAAATATTCCAACAATTTAACCAAAAACAATATTTCACCCTTAATACTTATCTAATAAAACAACCCAATTTTTTCACAAATAAATTTTTGAGAGAAAAAACAACGCTTTACACACTAGACTAACCAAACCCCCCTCACATAACTTAACACACACAACACCACCTCAGGAACACAATATGAAACAAGCACACGTTTAATGAGACCACATGTATAGTTAAAAAGACCATTTTTATAATTAAACATACTTCCAGAAACTTTCTCCAAACAATTTCAAGATATTCCACATTTCATTAAACAACAAAAAATCTTTCAAATGTAATTTCTGACTAAATTCAAACAGACACAATACTAAAACAACAACTTCACCCTTTGCACGACCTAAAAAATTAACTACACAATTTTATTAAAAAAAACTAATAATCAGTTCAAGATTGATTTCACAAAAACATACTCAAATCTTGCAACACACTACTAGACATGTCAAAACACACTAATTATTAAATGAAATCAAATTTTACACCAAACTAACTAATTAATAAACAAGCTATTTTAATTAAACAAGCAAATGAATTTATCAATCAGTACTCATGTGCGGAACAACCTACCTTTGACGCTGAATTTTCCACAAATTGGTGTGAAACTCCACTCCCATCACAAACGCACCACGCAAGGGTCAAATTGAACTCTAAATCAAGAATCCAAACCAAAATGAATTAAAATGGAACCCTAAAAGATCCAACTCGATGAATCAACCAAAACTCAGGATAAAAAAACTCAACCTGAGGGGGGGGTAGCGGTCTCCCGACCGGGGCTTCACCAGAAAGAAAAAAAGGTTGTCAACCATGGGGTTAGCGGTTGTGCAATGGTTAGCCAAGAGAGGGTGACGGAGGCTGGTCCTAAGGCTGTATGGGGGGGGCTCGGAAAAGGGAGCAGTGCACCAGGCTGGGTGTGGCGCAATCTTGTGTCTCTGTTCGGGGGTCGGCCAACACAGGAGGTGTCTGCGGTGGTCAGGGGCGGTTGTGTGAGCCGGATGGCTGGGCGGTCGGGGGCAGTTGTGCGAGCTGGATGGTTGGGGGGTTGGGCCGACGGCAGACCAAAGGAAGAAGAGTAGTGTGGTTAGGGTTTGAGAGGGGGGTATCATGCGGAAAGGGGTTGAGGGAAAAGAAGGAGAGTTAAAAAAATTAAATAAATAAATAAAAGAGAAAAGAAAATAAAAATAAAATAAAAATGAAAGCTAAAAAGAAAGACTTCAACCCACTTAAAATAAGAAATGATCATTTAATAATTGGTACTAACAATATAAATAATAGTGTTAATAATCCATTTCTTTATTTTTATTTTATACTTGTGAAAATAACCTTATATTAACAACTTAATTAAAATATTATTAAAAATAATAACAACAATAATAATAAACATATTAATTATATTATTAAGAAGAATAAAAATATTTAGAATTATAATAATAATAATAATTTACCATTTCTATTATTATTAAAATGATTCATTAAATGTGATTTATTTATTTATTTATTTATATCACTTCAAACTCATATATTTCATTTTAATTCATTTCTTTGTTTTGGACATTTGGGCAGGTAGTCCGGGTAAGCGGGCGAGGTCGTGCGGTGACTCAAGCAAAGTCATGCAACTTCAACCAGGGTGTTCTAAATGCTGTCAAAGCCAAATGTGTGTTTTTAAACAAGAACTCAAAAAAACTTATGTCGGGCTTGAATCAGAACTACCCGATTCCCATAAAAATAATAAAATAAATAATGGAAAAGAGACAGGTGTGACAATTCTCCCCACCATAAAGATTTCCGTCCATGGAAAGCCACAACTTAGGCTAAGACCCAAAGTAGGAAACAACACCCCCTTAAGGTTCAAAGGGGATCCCCCACAAAAAGCCACATCTATGGTTGAGACTCAAAGAAGAAATGGATGACCCATTATGGATCAAATAGGATCCCCATAATCAACAATCCAAAAGAGGAAAAAGCATCATGATCAGAGAAAGTGACTCAAAGACAGCTTCAAGAAATGCATAAAATGACTTTCTAACATGTGTTGCCCACCCCAATGAGCTAGATGGCCTCCAGTTGACTGATCAAAAAAATGAACTCTCGCACCCTCAGAAACCAACTTCACAAGACAAAATAGCTCGAGCACTATTGCATGAAAACCACATCATTTGACTGGAACAAACAAACAAGACCAACCACATCCAAATAATACTCTTATCACCTACCACCAAGTCATCTCTAGAAATATTAATAAAAGTCATCATGGGAAAGCTCGAAGGGGCTCCCCACCATTAAATACATACTGATGCCTGAGACGAGACTAGAAAACCAACCCAGGGAGGCTCGAGTGGACTCCCCACCATTATGAAAAAGGACAACACCAACACATTCCATAGACATTTGAGTGAGACCTGTCATGTCTCCCCAACATTAGAACTGACAGAAGGTACAAAACTTTGAAAATTTTCCGACAGTTTCCAAACACCCCACCATAAAGGGTGGGGAGGGAGGGGTCCGACAACCGGCCATCAAAATCACAACCTAAGACCAACCCTCATCTCCAAATACCTAGATGAGAATTATTCAAATTTGATATTGATTTACCCAACAGACTCCCAAGGACTAGTAAAAGTGATTACATATGGTGGGATGCAACCCCCAAGAATTTAAGGCAACGAGAAGAACACACCTCCACATAGTTATGGAAACCTTACACAACCATATGATTAGTTTAGAATGAAACAAACACAGAAAACAATTTAAATTTCTTTTACTTTCAACACTGATGACCGAAATAAATTCTAGTTCCCATACACTCCCGGGGTTCCTAACCATGCACTAGCTTCACTCTGAGGCCTATGGCTAGAGACTTGATGTTTGAAGCATTTCCTACCATGCAGTCATGTATTGAAGACTCCCGAACAAAGCTTCTTGTTTTGGTCTCCCATGAAACCACACTACAACCGAGAAAACACCAAGAAACACAACACATTACGACATCCAACTGATCATACACAGAATATTCACCAACACAAGAGCAGAAATGGTGCATGTGCATCACCCTTTGTCACACTGAATGAGAATACGACACCAAAAATCATCACCTAAACATGACCATTACTATAGAGAGGAACATTATACAGAGAGGGACTTAAAATTAAGTCTTAAACAACACATGATTCCTGAAATTGACCGTAGAATCCCCATGTGACTGGGTCTTCTACACTAGTGGCCTAATATAGACCCCTTCATAAATGAAACCAACGAAGGACCAAAGGTCATTTAGAATAGTGGTCAGCACCGACCACTTCTGGATGCTTCCACCTTTCCCAAATGGAATCTCCTTCACCGTTTCCAAACAGAACATTCAAATTAATGAGGTCAAACTTCACCCTTAACAATCAAAGAGAACTAACAATGCAAGACGTCACCAAACCTAACCCTTGTAGCCAATGTAAGCACTACAAACCTTTCAACACATCAGTCAGCACATATAATTCTGAACCGCCTTCAACCTTCCTCGCTGGAATTCCTTTCACCGTTTCCAGGGGGACCTTTAGACATAATGGTGTCAAACATCATACCTGACGACTCAGACAACTCAAAGAGATTGAAACTCCCTTCAACTCCCCTCGCATTTGTTATCCCGCTGGGAGAGGATCCGTTTAGTTGTAAAAAGGAGAGGTGGGTTCAATTCAATAATTCAAGGAGAGATTCCTCTGATCAACTGGAGGGTCGGCCAATGAAGAATTACCTATGGCTGCACTTCAATCGCATGTTAACGATTTATGGGGGTGCACACTAGTTAATAAAGAAAACCATGGACCCGATAAAACTAGTCCAACGGCCAAGACATACCACAAGAGAAAACCAAACATGAAGGTGAAACCACTGCATGGGATTCTCGAAGCACTTTTCAAAAGAATTCACTAACCACATGCTTGCACACCAACTCAAAAATAAATATTCAAACATAGGACACAACTCAGTCAGGAGGGGTCCTTGGCTCAAAATTCCTAACATCTGACATTCCCAAAACACAAGGAAACACCACACAAACACCAATTATTAACACACTAGATTCACATTTAGAAAAAAAAATTTGAAAATAAGTAATGCTAGTGGGTTGCACAAACACCAATGATGTCTCATAGGCCTCGCACATGCATGTTCCCATGCCACACTGGCACCCACCTCATGTCCACCCAAGCACTCATCCACTCGTTCCATTAACCATTTCTCTTTCCAAATACATTCATGTATGTGCTAACCCATGATAACACCAAGAATCAAAAACAAACCTTTCCATGTATTTCAAAACCATAACATTCAACCCACACTTTTCAAACCTCGTACATCATTTTCTTTTAAAAGCGCTTCATTTCAGAACATTTTCCAAGACCAAATCATTTTTACTTAAAAACCAAATTTCCGAAATTTCAAAACAGAGTAACGAGGAATGGTGCAAGAGAAAACTAGTGTCAGCGGGAGACTAGAACATATGGTTGGCGGCCATACGCCAATCACGCCACCGCCACAGAGGATATTCTCGAACAGCGTCCCCGAATCCACATGGCTTTCCAGACCCTGCGAGCTCACTAGTACCACTGAACCCACTCCCTTTTCATTTCCTCTAGATATGATTAACCACATAGGCAAAAGTTTTTAGAAAAACCTCAACTTGCTTTGGTAACTCGAGTCCAGCCACAAGGTGTGCTGACCAGGCACCTTGCTCGTAGCCACGATATCGAGTCCCGACAACCTTAACTCCAACCCATCGTGACTCTATCCCAAAAGAACACGACCCAAGAGGTAAAACACCTCTGATACCATTTTTTTCATGAACCATGCGGGGTGCCCATCCGATCCTATCCACGCCAAGGCCTGAAGGGCGTTCCCGATCCCCACGGGCTTGCACAAGTTCTCAGGTATCAAACATTACATGGTAACGATTTACCTAAAATAAAAGACAGAAATAAAAGTAACAAGATAAGATAACTAGAACCGGAAATAGGCAACCAAACATGCCTTTACACTATAACCATGTTTAGAGTTTAAAATTCAACTAAAACCCAATGGGAACTACAACAAGGATAGAAAACTAAAAACTCTAACTCAAGACTCAAATGACATGAGATGTCATACATCCAAGCTACCCACCCCAACCTGCATGATGAGACTGACAACAATCCAAACCACCATCATTGAGCATGATTTCACAACCTATAATACATAGGAAACAAAGTCTACATACACCCAAAGGTGTATGTAGGGTGTGATCCAAAATCCCAGTAGGACGTCACCCAATAAAAAGGTTTCACGCAAAATTATTAAATGAAAAATACATTTTCAATTTTAATTATAGAAAAGAAGTAAATGATGGAATAGTTTTAAAGAAAATGAGATTAAGGAAAACAGTTTCAAATGGAACAACATAAATTAAAACACACACACTTACTTTTTAAAATAACCAAAGTGTCACACTGACGAGCATAAAGTAACTAATGAGGACTAACATGGGAGAGGTCGCATGGGTGTTTTCTAGCATGGGTCCCTAGATATTAGTGTCTTGGTGAAACATGGATTAGAAGGCAACGTCCCTCAGAAAAAGTGGCATAGAAGGCCATGACCCTTATAAAAGTATGTGTTTAGTTAGTGTTGCAATCGTCAGTCTTTCCAGTGAAACCGGGTCGAGTCACCTCTGGAAAACTAGCTCACTAGTCTAGTCCACCCTCCTAGATATTTGGGCTTCCCAGTTTGTGCTCAAACAAGTTTCAAGTTCATGTCACATGTCACACTAATGCATAAAATCCAAAAAGGGTATTTACACACTCAAAATCACAATTTTCACGCCCAACCCCGCTTTAAAAACCATACACACACCAATATCTTTTCAAAAAATAATCTTCATAGGTTACATACTCAACTAAACCATCTGGAAAATTCAAAAAAATCACCATTAAATGAACCACCACTTACACATGTAAACACCACTTTGAAATAAGGTGCACACTAAAAATATCTCAAAACTAAATCTGCATTAGTTACACAACCAATTAAATCAATTTCACAGTCAAAGAAATCACTTTCATTATCAAACACACCACTATAAAAATTTATTAAACAAACTTTTCACGCATCGCATGACTTTAAGCACCAAAATATTCACACAATTTAACCAAAAACAATTTTTCACCCTTAATACTTATTTAATAAAACGACCCAATTTTTTCATAATTAAATTTTTGAGAGAAAAACAACACATTACACACTATACTAACCCAAACCCCCTCACATAACCTAACACACACAACGCCACCTTAGGAACCCAATCCGGAACACATACGCATTTAAAAAAACCACCCACATAATTAAAAAGACCATTTCTATAATTAAACAAACTGCTAGAAACATTTTCCAAACAATTTCAAGATATGACACATGGAATTAAATACCAAAAAATCTTTCAAATTTCATTTCTAAATAAAGGAAAAAAGACACAATACTAAAACAACAAATACACCCTTTCCACGCCCTAAAAAATTAACTACACAATTTTATTATAAAAACTAATATTCAGTTCAAGATTGATTTCACAAAAACATACTCAAATCTTGCAACAAACTACTAGACATGTCAAAACACACTATGTCTTAAATAAAATCAAATTTTACACCAAACTAACTAATTAATAAACATGATAAGTTAATTTAACAAGAAAATGAATTTATCAATCAGTACTCATGTGCGGAACCCCCTACCTTTGACACTTAATTTTCCACAAATTGGTGTGAAACACTAATTTTTCCACGAACGCACCACACAAGGGTCAAATTGAACTCTAAAACATGAATCAAAACCAAAATGAATTAAAATGTAACCCTAAAAGACTCAACCCAATGAATCATCTAAAACTCAATATTAAAAAAAACTCAAACTGAGGGGGGGTAGCGGTCGCCGGACCGGGGCTTCACCAAAAAGAAAAAAAAGGCTGTCGACCATGGGGTTAGCGGTTGTGTGCTGGCCTGCCGAGAGGGGGTGACCGAGACTGGTCCTATGAATGGTCTAGGAGCACTCAGAAAAGGGATAAGTGTGCCAGGATGGGTGCGGCGTGAGCTTGTGTTGCCGATCGGGGGGTCGGCTAGCACAAGAGGCATGTGCGGCGGTCGGGGGCAGCTATGAAAGCCAGATGGCTGGGGGGTCGGGGGCGGCTGTGCGAGCCGGATGGCTGGGGGGTCGGGGTCACGGTGGACCAAAGGAAACAGAGTAGTGTGGTTAGGGTTTGAGATGGGGGGTATTGTGTGGCAAGGGGTGAGGGAAAAGTGGGAGAGAGAAAAATTTAAAAAAATATATAAAAGAGAAAAGAAAATAAAAATAAAATAAATATGAATGCTAAAAAGAAATACTTCAATCCACTTAAAATAAGAAATGATCATTTAATAATTGTTAATAACAATATAAGTAATAGTGTTAAAAATCCATTTTCTATTTTTATTTTATAGTTGTGACAATAACATTATATTAACAACTTAATTAAAATATTATTAAAAATAATAACAACAATAATAATTAGCATATTAATTATATTATTAAGAAGAATAACAATATTAATAATTATAATAATAATAAAAATTTACCATTTCTATTATTATTAAAATGATTCATTAAATGCGGTTTATTTATTTATTTATTTATATCACTACAAACTCATATACGTCATTTTACTTCATTTATTTGTTTTGGAAATTTGGGCAGGCCGTGCAGGGAAGCGGGTGAGGTTGTTTGGTGACTCAAGAAAAGATTTGCAACTTCCACTGGGGTATGATAAATGTTTTTTAGGCCAAATGTGTGTTTTTAAACAATAACTCAAAAAAATTATGTCGGGGTTGAATCTGAACTACCCGATGCCCAGAAAAAATAATAAAATAAATAATGGAAAAGAGATGGGTGTGACACATAGCCTAACCCCTCTGGTTCGAATAATGTACAAAAGAATACCTCTGAGAAGTACACCCAATCTCACCCCTCTAGTTCAGCTTTTCCAAGAATCCATAAGGATGCACTCACTATCAATTCCCCTTGCAGTCTTGTATCGGTAACTAATAGGCACTCTGAGGAAGCACTCAATGTCCAATTCCCATTGTGGCCTATATAATAGAAACTATAGACACTCTGAGGGAGAAAAAATTCCATCCCCCCAATGGTATTGCACTATAACAGTAAAATAGACACTCTAGGGAAGCGCTAAGCATCCATTCCCCCTATGGTCTACTACATCAGGTTCTCATAGCCTTGTGTAAGTCAATAGTGTTCAATCGATACATGGAAGCCAAAGTAAACCTCAATAAATACTATGATAAACAATCTACAACATATCATAGCATGTTAGATACTAACGACTCCACCCAAACAATACTATGCATGGAAAGAAGAGCATCCTAACAAGCAAGCTAGACCAAACGGTCAAAACAAGCAACATTGGAAAAACATCCACAATATGGAAAAGATATCCCTATTCACAAACAATTAATCTCTGTCAAAATAAACAAGGAAAAGTAAGAAATAACTGTAATAAAAACCATAAACATGAAAAACCCCGAAAAAGGATATTGGGCACTTTTTCACATATAACTCAAAGAGTAACTAAGGAAAGGCAAAAAGCACCTACATCGGCGTTGTACGAATGTTATACGTGAACCTATGGCCTTGAATTGACCTAGAACTCCATATATCTACAAAAATGTTAAAAGTATTCAGCCATTGATATCTCAAGAATGATAAGAAATTAGTAAAGTGTGCTCCATAATAAGGAATATCTTACTGTGGTAATTTCAATGCAATCAACGGCAGTCGATTTGGAGAACAGACTGCGAGTCAGGGGCTCGGAGAAGAATCAGAGGTCTCGTTCGCTCTTGGATAATACGGGTTAAGAATAATATGTTTCTTCCCATCAGACATGACCCTAGTCTATTTAAGGAAATAAAAATAAAGTACACAGCATGTATTTTAAAGGTACACGGAGTGTACATGCCTTTACCAGGCCCCATATAAGACGGCCTCCAGGTCACCCCACATGGCCATGTACTTTTCCGTTACACGACTAGTACACGAGCACCTGCAGTAACCGAGTACACATTGTGTACTTATAAGTACACGGTTTGTAGTCCTGAAATTTCTAGAAACTCTTTTTTTTTCTCAAAAACAACCATAGAGGAACACATACCTGAAAATAAGATCCTGGTTCTTACATCGAGAGTCTTTTAAGGGGGTTTACGTTTTTATTAATAAATTTTGCAGAAAAACTATCTACAAAATAGTTACACATCGTGTAACTGAAATACATATCATCTAGTTGTTTCTATACAAATTTTCTGAAAGGTTGCAGGCCGGGAACAAATTTGGGAAATGATTTTATTACTCTTCAGGTAATTATATTACATGTCATGTAATATTCGATTAGAGTAAATAATAATCTAGGGAGATGGGTTTTTCGGTGTATCCCATTAAAAATAATTTCATGACATGTTACAATATTACCCATCATGTAATTCCCCAAACTATTATTTTAATGTATATTGTGTGTCTGGTTTTTCAATTCACTCGTATACATCTCTTCTCCTCATTATCTAGAGAGACCCTTCATGTAATTTTGGTGTTCCAAACTCCCTTTTAGTCATCCCAATCATTAATCTCATCCTTGGTAAATCCTTTTGGCAAGATTTTCCCTTCTCTCCCTTATTTCCCCAAATGTTGTAGTGAAATCACTTGATTATATGTGTTGTTGGTTTTGATATTGATTGGTTTTAATATAGAAACCTTATTGTGATAATTTTCACCTTCTTACCCATGGTATTTTTACATTGTAATCATTTTTTTATCAGCATTTAATGGTAGGGTGTCAAAACCATAACCCTATGGTTTGATAATTGTCAAATATGAGCAATATTATAATCATGTCAACATATCTTGCACTAAATAAATTCAAATATTGAATTGATTTATTCTATGGATGCCCTTTGAATCTATATGGTTATTTACCTAGCTTATGGATTCTGTTTGGTTGAGAAAACCCTTGAATATAAATGAATTATTTAAATGGATTAAAGTGTGTTTAGCATGACATGAATTGTGGGTGTTTTATTATTACAGATTCACCTTGGATTTTATTTTTTATTGAGATAACTGGCATGTTTTTGGTTATGACCAATTGATATATGAAATTTTTAAAGGAATGTTAAATGGTAATTTTCATAATTAAGCATTTATCATGTTCTTGTGATATTGTTATATCCTTGTTATTATGACTTGTGTTATGATTACATGTTGAAATGCTTATATAGATGGCTAGGCCTACGGATACATTATGAAATGTATATATAGTGGTCTAGGCCCATTTACACATGATAAAATGATGAAATAGTAGGCCTTTCCTAATATACATGATTAAATTGTTATATAGCATTCTCGGCCAAGTGACACAAGCTAAAATGCTAATATAGCAGGATTGGCCCTGATTAAATACAAAAATGATTATATAGTTGGTTTGGCAGAGATTATTTTTATTTATACCTTGGTGATAATGTTATGTTATTCCATGGTAATATGTAATTGGATGGCATGGTTGTAAGACAAGCTCAGAGAAATTATTTCATAGAGTTGAGTAAGGTTATGTTTTAGCATAGTTATACGGTTATGGTTGGAATTTATATGAGACATGATTAAAGATATTATTATATGGAGTGTAAGTAGGTTGATATGGTATTAATTTAAATTTTTAATTAATTAATGGAATTTTTTATTTTATTATTTAATACAGTTATTATCAGACTGGTTTTTCTTAGACATGTTGGTATTGACCTACTGAGTTATAATCACACCCTATTCGGGCCACTATTTGGTACTTAAGTATATTATATAGAAGTAGGTTTGTAAAAGGCCATATCCTTTTTTTTTCTTGCTATATGGGAAGGATTTTAGAGATATGACCGAAATGGGGTTTGGGATCGGGGACTTTTGAGTCTTTTATTGAGTCTTCTATTCTTTTATTTTTTATTACATATTACATGAAATTTAGTTACATTACAAGAATTTATTACATTATTCCTTTATTATTTATTAGATTATTCAATTCTCTAGATTTTTGGTATTACACTATAACAATTTGTTTCCATTATTTCCTCAATTTAATGTTTATTTATTATTTTTGTAATGGATTATTACAATTTCTTGAAACTCTATAACAAGGTGTTATATTATCCCCCAAAAAATATTACATCCCTCGTTGTTATCCAGTAACCTCTAGAATATGGGGTGGTTCACATGAGGTCTTATAACCAACCCTTTGTAGCTATATGAGAGAATACTACATAGTAAGATATTATAGATTAGGACAGCAAACATTTTAAATGACACCCCATTTAATCACTTTTTAGAAAAATATTATATTTCCATGTGATAATATTTTGTGGGAGCCTCTTCATCATTCTTCACTTATCTCCCCCTCAAGGGAAACATTCTTAAACATCTCTATAATGGTGAGTATATTTAAGAAGGTATTTCAAGAATATCCAATATTAGAATTCATAAAAATGGATTCCTTCAGGTGGATATCTAAAATTAAAAACATCCACTTCTTCACCAAGGATGATATTCTTTAATGGATACTCTTAAGAATAGATAAATCACTCTGGGATGGAATCTTCATCTTCTTAATGTCATGTGTTTAAAATACCAAATCCAACTACATAAAAATTGATTCTTCATCTAATTTTTATTTTAATACCAACTGTGAAATTATTCAATGATAGTGAATTATTCATCATTATGGTACAAAAATTACTTCCCACTTTACTTATCAGGTTCAACCCCTGAGACAATGTATCACCTTCAATTCATAGATTTTAAGTGAAAATAAAATAAACTTGTTAAGGGAATAAGGTTGATCTTCCTATTCATTAATATGAATATAAATATTTATATTTTATCTACCTATATTCTCTATTATTCAAGGTTTTACATTTTCTTCTCATATTTGATTTGTTCATTAGTATCACGGATATCATCATAACTTCCATTTTATTATGTGAGATGTTTCTTCTCAATTTATCCATAAAATCATATGCATAACCTGATTTATAATTAATTTTCTTCCTAAATTATTCTTATGCTTGAATTTTGGTTAAACATCATTTGGTAATGTGTCATTATTTGTTTCATATTTTATAAAAAACATTTTCAACGTATTGGTCGTCATTTTTTGACATCTTCTCATGAAATTCGTAATCTTTAGGTGGAATTTTCTTCTTTCTTTTTGAACATTCTTTTTCTGGTTCTACTTACAACATCCATGCCTTTTCTGAATCTATTAGCTAAACATACAATATGTCTTTAGAAACAGTGACATGTTTCTTAGAGTTTCTGTATGGATTAAAATGAGTTACTTTCTTCACATAATTCTCCTAATAATTAAAACTCCTTTTGAAAATATTATTGTAATTATTTTGAATCATTCTTTCTTCTGCAATGTGTCTAAGTATTACTTCTTCTAAAACTTATTAGGGGTAATCCGTTTTACAAATTTCATCAGACTTATTCCCAATGAAAATATTCCCCTTTTAACATAAACTCTTGTGGTCTTTTCTTACCATTCTATTTTAAAACATGTTGAGATTAACATGCCCCACTTCTATGACCACGACCACTAAAAACACTATATATGTATATAGGATTCTCATATCTATTTGATATTGATATATTTTTATTAAGTTATGGTTGTTTCATCTTCTCTATATTGGTACCCCATCAAATTATCTTATTATGATCATTATCATTCAATGGATTGTACCAAAACTTCAATACACAATGAACAAACCTTCTAAACCACTTTCTATTTCTGACATACCTTGATCTTCTCTTCAAAACAAATTGTTTTTTTCAAATTTCTAGATTTGTGTTTGTGTTTTTATTTAGCCTTCTTAACCACTTTTATGGCTGATCTTGGGGAATTAACTTCCTCATGCATTCTATTATCCACTATTTTAATAGTGGGATACTTCTATCTATTTCTCATCATCCATATTTGTACATTGTTTTTATTTATACTTATTTTTATATAGGACCATATTTGGAAAAAAAAATATTACAATGAGATATTAATAGTTCCACTATATTTATATTTATTTGGAAGGATCATCGAATGATTTCATGATCTTATTTTCATATAAGAGAAGTATTTTAACACTAAAATATTTATTATAATTTTTTGTGATAGAAAATCCATCATTCATTGATTGTGAAGTCTCAAAAAGTGTCTTCTCAAGATTGGCCAATTTCATTTCCAATTATAGACATTTATTTTAAGTGTATTCTTTTAGTATCCAAAAAACACTATTCTATATTCACAGTCTATCATCTTCTCAACAAATTCCCCATTAATTTTGATCTTCTAATTTAAAAAAGAGTAATTATCCTAGATCCTATTGGATTTAGTATCCAATTGTTCATTCTTAACATCGATGTTATTATTTATATTTTCATCCAATGCATGGGTATTATTATAAAACTATTTATGGACTCATACGTCTCTCATATTTTGTTGATCCACTCTTATTAAAATTTGGATCACCTTTCCTAAAGTTCCTCACATGCCTATTATTTGATAATAACATGTTTTGGGGGCTTAATTAAAGTAAAAGATATTCTTATTATATTCATATTTAAGTTATTTTTCTCACATTTAATCCAAGTGATCTCTTCCAGATGAATTTTAGAAATCACAAATATGAAACCATTTTACTCATTGGGTAATTCATGAATCATATCCTATAATGCATCTATATATTAATCTATTGACATATGATCACACCCACTTGAATATTATTATTTTTTTATAATTTAAACAAGAATTTTTATATACCATAGGATAACATAAATTCCTTGATCGATTAGATATAGAAAATATTTCTATATTATTTTTGGTACATCATGCCATAAGTTTTTCTCCTTTAAATAATGATCAATCTTCCGTGCTCGGAGTACTTGAAAATTATTTTGACAAGAGGTGAATATTCATCAGTATCTTCTTCTCAGTAATTTACTTCTTCATCAAAGCCTTTGAAGAAAATATTTATGATTTTAATTATAATGAACCTAAATAAAAACCCACCTTCTGATAATTACAGCAAAGAAACATCAAATATTAAAAGAGAACAACATCATCATGGGAATCCAATTAGAGGTGAACCAAGTCTTCAGATACCAATTGAGGATCCAATAGAGGTTAATCTTCCCTTTTATACCATTTTAGGAGGTCTAGTTGGCTTATTTTTTACACTAATTTGCGTTAAATTGGTGCAGGTGACTGATTTATCACTTTCTGCAATACCTTATCACTCTTACTTATTTCACTATTATGTTATGATTCTATTTTTATCTATCTCTATATTTCAATTTTTGCTTTCTAGAAATATTATTGAACAAACAAAAAATAAACATATAGATTTATAGGGTTCACCTTTAAAAATGAATGGTTAGTCCTTTGTATGATCATGATTCCACCAAGATAATATGATCCACTAGTATCAACCTATGAATAAAATTGGGTAGGGTTTATCCATATACCCATGTTTGGTGCATCCCACACTCTATATAATAGATATAAATTTTTATACTTCCATTCCAAAAGTTTAATATTTTTAAAAACTAAAACTAAAGAGTATTGATAAAAAATTATACAAGGTTATCAACGTTTTTCTTCCCTTATTCTGCTTCCACATTACTATACACGACAGAATATAAGGATTTAATCACTTATATTTCATGAAAATATAAATTCACTCACACTTATTTAATTATAGAAATTATTTAATACCATTTCTCTAAGAAATATGACTACATTTTTCCTCTTCATTCTTCACCATATTCGTGTGCAACGAATTTCATAGTACCCCTTCTTATCCATTTTTTCTTTTACTTTCACAAAAACATGAACTTATTCTTCTTATTTGTATTTAACACACAACATTTTATCATTAAAATGATTGTTTGGGATCTCAATACTTCACTTGATTCAACACAAAGGGATTCTATTGTAATATTAGTGCTAGATCACTCATCAATATTTTTACACACACAAAGATTATTATCTATGAAATGGTTTTGTCAAACTTCTTATCTTATTGATAATAAAGAGTATATTCTTTGAAAAAATTTGTCCAACTACACTAATTATATATATATATATTCATTCAGTTTCAAATATTTAAACTACCCTTCATAGAATCACTCCTTATGATTGAAGTTGCCTTTAAAATTGAAATACACAAAATTCTTTCAATAAATTATATAGATTCTACCTCTTGAATTCAAGAAAATATATCATATATATCCTCTAGATACAATTAATGCAATAAAAATGAACAAATATATTGATTTAGTGATCCATAAGATCATCCAAGAAGCCAAATTTGTAAAATATATCACAACTAAATCAAATTCCCTAACACGGCTTTTGTTATGGCATTATAAAAAAACATAGATATTTTACCACCATGGAACAGTTCACTTAATTTTAGAAAAGATTTCCTTCAACCCCGACTTTTGACCATGGATTATAGAACAAAAAAAATTCAATCTTTTTTCATTTTTACATGTTATGCCAAAATTTTAACATGTAACTTTCAGAAACCCCCACGAGCATAGTGGCATTCTTGTTTCACACAGGGACACCAATACTTCACCATAAAATTTTTAACTACTAAAATAAGAGATTTTTTTACCTGTACTATCTTTATTATACATCATATCTTTAATATAGTATTCCAATATAACTATTTCCTTCCCCACATCCATTTTATACATGGTGATTTCTCATGGGAAAACTGTAAGATTGTCATGGGGACCATCATGGTCATTTATTCATTGTTTTTTTGCATATGAAAACTGTAAATGAACTGTGGCCAGAACAATTCCCTACCATGGGAATGGACATACCCATTTTAGACCTTATTTTCATTAAACTAGCATCCAAATTGGTCATGGTCTTCCATTCATGGACATTTTTCTTCATGGATCCTTCAACTCTTCAAGAACATTATATAAACCACAGAGGTTCCTTCTAATCTTCAAAAAATCCAAAATCATGATAAATGAATCATGAGTATTATATCCTTAAGGATCATTTCATATGGAATCGACTAATTTAGAAATTCATCCAATGATCCATGTATAAACTATGTGAGAACTCCTTCATCGTAGAGTTATTTAGATTGTCTCTATGGAACTCCAAATCTTCAAATCACATTCTCCTTCAATATATCAAGTACTTCCATTGAATGAACTTAAACATCAACCAAACCAATCTTGTAAGGGTTTTATACCCAATATTCCAAGATATATATACTCTTTATTATGATATTCTTCTCTAATTAAACATGATCGGACACTTTAACAAAAATCAATACATTATAATCCCCAATATTATTCTTCATTTCTTCTTCTTAACATGTTTGGGTTAGTAAAAGAACATCCAAGAATATACATCCTCTTAATAAATATATCTATATAAAAAAATGTTCCATATTCTTTATAATCTCAATAAAAATAAATATAATATACAAAAAATTGGTATTAACATAATTGTTTGAGTTAATTTTGAATAATGTAGATATTTTTTACAAGTTAAGGAAACTAAGTCCCTATGAGTAAAACTATGTAACCCAAAATTTGGGTGTTTTATTGGAATTTATTTCCTTGATCTCATGGATATTTTTTCTTCTTGATGGGAGATTTATGGCATATAAGGATCAGAGAGTACCAAATATATATTATCCCAACAAAGACTTAACATGAGGTAGATGAGATGGCTAGAATTTTTGTATGACTATAACTTTGAGAGAGTTTATACCTTTGGAAATTCTAAATTTCTAAATTATTGTCTTAGTGGGAAATAAAATTATTTTTTATACTATTAGTATTATTTTTGCTGGTGAAAGTATATGAAAAACAAATTAGTTGGTCATTTACATTATTTATAAATATTATCTAACATAGCTAATATTATAGTGATAGATTTTATATGGAATCTCAAAAGGTGAGATAAATAATAAAATTATGTAGGTTTTTTTATTCCCAATCCATAGAATGTGCCATCTTGGGTTCTGGATTCTATAGATAAGGTTCATCTAATTGATTCAGAACCATGCGCCTTGGATTATGGTGGAATGGGTTGTAGAATATCATTTTTTCAACGTGTTGAAGTGTAATTCATTTAATATATCCCATATTATTATTAAACATTTGGAATTTATTTTTATTTCATCACTTCATATCATTTGGGTGTAAATTAAACATACATTTTATTTCCTTTAGTTTTAGATAAAGAATATTCATGGATTTTTTATGGAAATTTTGAAATATATTTTCACATTTTTTTTCTGTGCATAAAAACATAACATGTTTTTAATTAAGATTTTTTATCGAATGAATTTTTAGGATCCAAGTGGGTTATGTAAGGATCATGTTAAGGCTACAAAATTATGAACATGAGTAACTACCTCTAATGCATAAATGTCATGAAATCACCTATGTGAGGTTCCATTTTTCATTTAGAAAGACTTGTGTAATGATCATCTTGTACCATCATAAGGGTATCACCTATTTTTAACAGTTTAATAAAGGTCATAGGACAACCTGTGTAAAGGTACTTCAGTGGGTAGTTCACCTGAATAAAGGTATATTAATGTTCAATGCACTTGTGTAAAGGTTATTCCATGCTTCATTAACCCATGTAAGGGTATGATAGTGTTTTTATAAGGGTGATATTATGCACCATAAGCATCATCTACCCACAATAAACAAAAATAGTCTTCTTTGGGTACAATATTACCTCCCCAAATAGATAATTAAGGCCCTGGATATACATGAAGGATCTTGACTGGTTCCTTATCTATGTGAAGGACTCTCTAAGAACCCTAATTACAATTTGAGTGATGTTGACGGAAGAAGTTTATCTAAAGCTTACAAAAACTATCCAAATTTAAAGTAGTGAATGGTTTAAATATATTAAAGGAAAAATTTTAATATTTAATAAATAATATAGATATGAGATCAAGGATGGAAAGAGATTTAATAAATATGAATCAATTTTTTTTAAGGAATATGTTTTTAATGATAAAAAGAAATTAAAGATTTTGATTATTAGGTTCAATTTTTTTGTGGAAGAGGTGGAATAATAAGTAATAAAGGGGAAATCATAGCTCTTTGTCACTATGAATGAAGGAGTACACTGGTTCTTATTTCATATTCTTGATGAGATGTCTGGATAACTAAATAAATGTCCTATTGTAATCACTAACCCTTTAAAATCCCTTATTTAGTAACTATATGGGTATATATTGATGACAATGTGAGTCTTCAAAAATTCCCAATAAGTATCACCTGATATCCACATGTTGATCCTTGGTAGGATTACATTTCACTTAATGATCAATTCTACATCTCACATGCAGTGCTAGATAATAAATTATAAATACCTAAAACAAATATTAACACTAAGAAAACATGCCAAGTGTTCATTGTTTACACTTTTTTATCACTATATGTGAATAACCAGCATTCAATGAAGCATTACCCAGTCAATTACTCATTTGTTAAAATTTATCTATGACCTTTAATAATATGGACACTATGAAATTCAATATTCCCTAGCCAAAGATTAATTACTTTTAATGGTCTAGCTACAAGAACATTTTCTCAAGTTATGTATAAGAAGAACTACAATAGACACAATAATTATGGGACCCACTAATGCAAGTTTAAACTAGGAAGCATGTGCATGACTTCTCCCCAACCCCACCTCTCGTGAGTCTTGCAATAGAAATTTCATAATAATTCCAAGTAGTACCTGCATCCATTATCATAATGGAATATAGAATCACTTCGACTCTTATTCACCTTAAATTAATATGGAGTTCATTATTTGGTTGATTGATCTGATATTATTTTATTTTCATGAAAAATTTGTTAAGGATTATTATTCAAAGGGGGTAGGGAATATGAGAAATTATAATTACCCTCTTTTTTGAAGGATTCTTGACTCTTTATTTTATTTTTTAATTATTATTTTTATTATTTTTTGTAAAGTAAAATTATATTCATTTTTACTATTATTATTTTGTTATTTATTATTCCTTTATGATATAAATTTGATACCTTAATCCATGATAATTTATTACTAACATAAGGATAAATCTTGGGGGAGGCTTTATAGTGCTCCCAAGTCACTTATCATTCATTTCCTTGCGTTTTTAGTTTGTTTAGGATGATGTATTTGGATTTCCTAGAAATTATGAAGTGATTTCTCACTTTCTATTGGTAATATTCATAGCCTAATTCCAATCTCAAAAAAATATTTTCCCATCCCTTCACTCAGTCCATATTTCATAATATTTGAGACATTTTCATCAATGGGTGAATGTTGTAAAATTGGTAATGGGTGAAGGGTGGTGGATTGTCTACAGTTGAGAAATGATCATCACTTAACAAAATAGAGTAGGTAAGGCAATGTGTTCCTAGTATATTTCTGAAGGTTTAATTATATTTAAAATTTAAGGTGATTTTAGTGATCGATGAATCGTTATTGAGTGGATTATCAATAAATCCGAAACAATTGATTTTTACACTGAAGGATCCATGTTTTCCTAATCATAAACTAACCCATTTCCCTACTAACATGTGTTTTGGATTTTCATGATTACATTATTTTCATGAAGATGCAACATCAACACTACCATACATTTTATTTTATTGTTAAATATAAATAAAAATTACTAATAAGTTATTGGGAATAGGGGATAACCACAACACACTCTAAGGGAAATGGCATTTTTCAATCTCTATAATATATTGATGAGTTATTTAAAAATAATGTTTATCCATAGAAAAAACCAATAGTGTGGTCAACTATAAGTAATTTATTGGAAGTTAGGTTGGTAATTAAATTTTATCCATTCAAACAATAAATATTTCACTCATTAAAAAAAATTAAAATATTAAAAAATATATATATAATTGAATATTATTTTGAAAAATCCTCCCCCATGAAATAAATTTTTAATATAATTTATTGAAATGTTCATAGAGACATTATCTCAACAAGTAGTGATGAATTTGATGAGCTCTTATAGGACCTCAAACCATTAATTCAAGAATCCCTAGAACATGATCTTATCAAGAGATTCGGGTACATTGCACTATTTTGTCAAAATTTGGTCAAGGAACATAATGAGCCTACCACTCCAACCTATGAAGAAGATATCCAAGAGGTGTAACCCACATTAGAAACCCCTTTTCTCTTATATTTGTTTAAACGTGTACCTTATAAACAAAAATATAATTACCTTACACTAATAAAGGAATTTGATACTTCTTTAACTCAAAGTATTTTGATCTTTAATTACTTTAATTACAATCTCACTTACCCTATACTTATGATACAATCTCGGTTGAGATAAGTATTTACCAGGATGGTAAATAAGAGTTAGATTATTTCACTATTAAAGAAAATATTTTGTTATAATTTAAAGATGTGGTATCCTAGAAGGAATATGTGGTGCTAGATGAATTTTATTTTGATAATTTTCAAAATTACCCATAATAATAATTTAAAAAATAAGTCACTGAATTGGTTGATCTAGAAACAACTGTAGATATTCCCTTAGAAGAGATGACTTAAAAATATCAACAATACTATATGAAGGCAGGAATGGGATATCAATGATAGGAACAATATTTCATCCTTCCAACCCCACCTTTCTCGATATATTATATTACTAAGAGGGTGGTAACATATCATACATACCAAGAGGGACTCCATGAGAAGAAGAAAGTTGGGGAGAATATTGGGGAAATAAAAATACAGTGGCTTTTACAACACAATACCAAACCATAAATAGATTTAGAATAATTTAAGTGTTTTCTTGTTCCCAACTATAACAATGAAGCACATCTTGGAGGTTTAAACCATTTTTCTTCACACCTTCCCTTTATTTTTCTTTTAATTTAGGTTATGTGTTTAAAGATTCAATAAGAAAATAACATATACTTGTTTTTAATATAGGTAATAAAATGTATAGTAGCTAATGTAGTTGAATAAAGGCCATTATATGACAAGAAAAGAAAGATTCACACCTTTCCATGACTATCCATATGAAATTAATAACATCATCCATGTGAACTCCTATAATACTCATTTTTTCTCATGTTGTCTAATTAAAAATTAATTTCTAATTTTATATGATATCTTGATGAATTTCAGTAAGGATATATTAAAAACAAAGTGTAGGGGATGTAGTAACTATTGGAAGTTATTTTCTTTCTTTCCTTTTTATTTTTTTATGTTTTCAATAAATCTATTTTTTACAACATAAAAAATTTTGTCTTTTAAGATATTAAAATGTATTTATTTTATTTTTTGTATGTTTTTCAACTTTAATTGAGATTAAAAATTACTTGAGAAAAATTTAATACTCAAAGTATATTTAATCTATGAGTTTATACTAAGAAACTTGATGATATTATTGAACCTCAAAAGATAAAATGACTTTTTCATTGAATTTATTTTATTGGGTTGTTAATTTTAATCATTTTTATGATATTTAACGTGAAATTTAAATCCAAATACACATTTTACTATAAAATATTTAAATCCCATTCTTAAGTGTCTTATAAACCACTTTTAAATAATATTATGATACCATCAATTCTTGGCAGAAATTTAGAGTTTTTTTATATACTAGCACATGTATTTATTCTCCTTAAAATCATTGTAATTCATGAGATACTTTCAATATGATTGAGGTATTAAATTATATACACCATCATTTATCCTTGATACCTACCGTGAACATTCACCCTTATAATTTTATTAGATAATAATAAATGTACATAGATATTTTTCCTATATTATAGTAATAATTATCCCTTGCATGTCTAGAATCAAAAATACATTTTCATGAATAAATAAAGTCTATGTGTTTGGTAAAGGGATTCTGTGTGTTTTTCTATGGGAAGCATTGAATGTCAAGGTGAAATTGAGTGGTGTGCCAACATTTACGGGCATTTTAAAGAGGTAAATAGGAATTAGTCACTGTTATCTATTTTATTCCATTATTATTCATTATATTCTCCTAATAAGTGTATACATGAAAAAATAAAAAAGTTGTGGATAATATTGTAGAATTAATTATTATTATTTCTATGATTCATGACTATAATCAATAAATGGGTAAGAATAACTATTAATTTCACTAAATATATTGATCATTATCCTTAAAAATATAAAAGAAAAAATATACATTGAAAACAAAAATGAACAAAATGAAGGAGAATAAGGATGATGTCAATCATCAAATTCGTTTTCATAACACATGGAATAAAAAAGAAACAATGGGGTGTGTAAGATACCATTGAAAATGGGGATTGATTTAAGAGAATATTCATCAAATAACACGATAAATCATTATTTGTATTTAAAGATTCAATAATTTCAATTTTGAAACAAAGATATTAAACACTTACGCTCCATCCACAATCTACCAAAAAACCATTTCAATCCCTCATGATTGATTGTGTTTTCATATTTGACAATATGTAGAGATGAAAATTTTCACAAGACTATAGTAAATATTTGTTTCCCGACTATGAGTATAAATCAAAAATATATATATTCTGTTTAGTGAAGATATGGTTTAAACATCATGTGTGGTAGGTCACAAAATGGTTTTAAATTAATATTAAAGGATCCATTTATTGTGGATATGAGAATTTCATACCTATAGTACTAAATAAATATATTAACCAGGAATAAATTTTTAGTGGAATTAACTAAAAATTTCAACTCACACTTTTATTTGTATTTTGATATTTCTATTAGTATTCCTTTTCTTTTTAATTTATTTTTTTTATAATAAAATTTTTTGAGTTGAGTTCTTTAGAATCATCTTTTTACTAAAAAAAATTCAGTTATTTGGGTTGGCTTGGGATTTTCATTTTATATTTTTTACAAATATTTAGAAAAATGATAAGAATATATAAATTTGGTTTTTGATTTATTCTGTTTATTCTAAAAATCACAGACATGTAATCTCAATATATTTGAATTCAATCTGGATAAAAATTTCTCTCTAAAAATATGTCTTCATGTTGTTTGGAATTTTTCTTGTCTATTATTTTTTCTATCAATTTGGTTGTATATATTTTCTAGAAAAAGTAATATAGTAGTTGAATTAAATATGAAATTTTTAAAATAACTTGACTAACTTTTGGACTTTGAAAATTGATTGAAACACTATTTAGAAACTTATTTTGATTATTTTAATTATTATGAAAATATTTTATCATGGTCTACTGTCTTTTGAGAATAATATACATGATTTATCCACTATTTTTACTAAAATTATGATAATTTTATGAAATTTTAGAAAAAAAAATTCATTTTTTTTATTTGAAATACTGATTCAAATGAATTTTTACCATGTTTTTAGATGTTCAAGATGATAATTACCTAGGAGTTCAATAAATAAAGTGTGAGGGAGTAACTGAACATCATTTTCTCAAATTTATAATGTGTAATTCATTATTTTTATCCCCTACTATTGTTAAGATTCATGAAGTTATATGTAATTTTGTTACTTCATATCATTTAGGTGTAAATTGTAAATATATTTTATTTCCTTTTATTTTAGATAAAAAATATTAATTTATTTTTTTTAGAATCTCAAAATATTTTTTTAACATTTTTATGGGGTGATATAACATCACAAGCTATTATTATTTTTTTGTTGAATGAATTTTGAGGATCCAAATAGGTTTCACAAAGGTACTACTAAGGCTAGGTAAAGATTTCAGGGTCTCACTACCTCTATTGTATAGAGTCCATAAAACTAGTTGTCTACCATACCCATATTTAACTATGTGTATCATCTATAAATAAATGTTTCATTGGATAGCTTACTTCACCTGAAACATCAAACTAAAATGAACCATGATATATTTATTAAATATTACAATTGTAATAGTTATTGAATTTTTGGGTATAAATATAAGTAAACAAGTCATGAAAATTATATGAAAAGAATAAAAATGGAATATAGTATTAAATGTATTTATTATGAATCTCATTTTTTCATTCTTGTAAGGGAGGTATCATCGCTAGGGATTTACATATATCAATCCCAAGCTGTACATCAACATGTATGACATGAGTTAAATCATCTGTAGGATAATTTCAAACTCATGTGAATCCCTAAGAGGTCCATGATAGTTGAACCACCATCCATGACTACCGCCATTCCTTATCTCACCCTTTGATTTTATAATAGAGGTCTTTGTGGTTTATGTGTCTAAGAGATAGGTATTTATATAATGTATATTCTTTTATAAATGAAATGGTATTTTCTTCAATTACACATTTTATGCAGATACATTTTATTGTATATTAAGAACCTCAAGTTCAAAATTAGCTAAAGTTAAATTTAGAATTTTTTGTTAATATTAAAAAAGAAAAATTGGTTAAATTATGAACTAAAAATATGGATAATTTATGAAATAAAAAGTTAAAAATATTATAAGATAAAAACTTTATGAAAATAAAACATATTTTCATTATTACAAAAAACATATTGTTTTATTTTAAATAATTTAATTTTTTATGATAAATTGGAAAACAGGAAATAAAATTTATTTACATAAAATATTTCTATAAAAAATATTTATTATTATATAATTAATAATATATTTTTATGCAATAAAAAGTAATTTTTATACTGTTCAGATATTAGAACATTTCATAAAAATAAGTATTATTTGATAAATAAATGTTTTATTTTCAAAATTAAATTTTTCATATTTAGAAAATTATTTTAATAAAATGGTTGAAATTTTTGGATTTAGTGCAATTACATTTTCCTATGGTGTTTTTTTGGAATTTTTCTATAAATAGTTAATTTTAATGTAAATATTAAAATAATGTAAAAATAAAATATATTATAAATGGGAGTATGAAAAAATTTTAAGGTATCTATAAGATAGAGTTATATTTTAATTTCCATATTATTATGGAATCACATGCATGTTACTATTGTGTCACAATATGAATTACTATTTTATGATATAATACATTTTAATAATAATTAATTCTAAAACACCCCCTCTCCTCTCTTATAAATACTAACCTTCACAACCCCATTTATCAACTCATTATAAGCCTTATATCTTCCAAGATCTATGATAGTCTATATTTAACTCTCTCTGCATATCCTAGAATCCATGGTATCATCAAAATACCAATCCAAGCTGCCTTATGTTTTTTTCTCAAAGAGGGCATCCAAAGGAAGAGTTAATATTCCCAACATAACTCTCTTAAATTAATTTATTATTATGACTTATCAAATATTTTTTATTTTTGATAGTATAATAATATAATTATTTTAAATATGTTGAAATTATTTTATAAAAATTGAATATCTATAATAAATCCTCTGTATCATTATAATTAAAAATGAAATTTTTCTCACATTAATATCAGTTTACCACCTCCATGAATAATAAATTTCATTTTATACAATTTCCTTTATGGTTGATTAAAATTTAAATATTATCTATAGAAAAATATAAATAAGTATATTATATTTTTTTAATATTTTATGATGTTTTAAAAGTCTTTAGGATATATAAAACCAGATAAGTTAATCATGGTCAGAAAAAACATCCTAAATGGACTAACTGTATATTGATAAAATTTATAATAAGTGAATAATTGTTATGCTAGAATGATTATGGATATATGGTAACACGTAAATTTATGTTATTATGTAAAAATTATTATCATTAAAATTCTATAGTTTTGTACTCATTTGAAAATAAATTCCCTAATTATCTATAAACCGAAGTAGCTTTGGAACAGTGAAATGAAAACTCTTAGGATAGTGAGAATAAACAAGATGTCTAAGTAAAATGATAATAAATGAAAATATAAAAATATTAATAAATAAAATATAGATTAAAAATTTCTAATTAAATTATCTAATAAATTTAATTTTATTATTCAGGATGCAATACACACACAAAAAATATATTGGGACTTAAGGTAAGAGTTTGTCGACTCAATTTTCATTCCATTGAGTCATGAACATTTTTTCATAAATATGAACTCTAATGTTTCTTATATTCTTCACTTTTCTCACTAATTTTTTATTTTCTAATTATATATTTAAAATTTATATTTTCAAATCATAATATCCTTCTTTTATGGATTCATTCTTTATAAAAATATTATATTGGTAACAATAATTATCTTCCTCCCTAAAATATCCATATATTCTAGGCTTATATTCATTCATTCCCAAAATATTTTCCATTACTATTTTGAAAACAAAATATTTATTATATCTTGTGATTTAGATACATTTTTTTACATATTTTTGAAATTATATTTTATTTCCCTTTTTACATTTTTTGTTTCCATAAATATATTTTGAAATACGGAAAACAATTTTATTTTCACATTCATATTTTTATCTTCTGATCTACATTTATATACATAAAGTTTAATTATTAAAAAAATTATGTTATTTTGGATTATTTTAAAGGGATGATTCAAAAATTATTCCTTTCACCCTCACGTAAATGGTTTTTTAAGGTGACTCAAAACATGGACTTTCACAGCAATAATTTTTGAAAACTATTTTTATGACTTCGCTTCCATTTTCCTCTTTATATCCAAAGTTATACCTATTATATATTAATTTTCATTTTAATACTCTATGTTATTTTATGATTTTTTTTAATTAACTTTGGTATCAATCAATCTATTATTGATGATATCTTTTATGTTACCATTTCATACCCATTTTCATTCCTTAAGTTTATTTTCATCATATGATGATTTATTGATTTCATATTCTGCATATATGTATGTTATATCATTATGTGGTAGATGGGGTCATATATATTCCTCTTTTTCACAGGTTAATGTTTTATGACTCAAGAGATAACTATGTTGTTGATGTATATTATTTTTTAACTATTTTTACATCTCTGTGCGTGGACATGTTTTTTAGCTTTGTTCAAATATTTTTATGTGGAGGATATTTTATAAAGAAATGTTCAGAATGATTTGATTTCCTATGTATATTCTTATGTCACATGTTTATGTTATTTTTCAAATCCATTATATATGGTTTTTTATTCCATGATTTTTCTTTTATGATCATGTGATATCATGACATGAAGATTATCTCTTATGATTCAATACTCCTTTTAATCAGATATTTCTGTAAAACTCATTTAATATAGAATTTAACCAAACCCTGGTATTAAAAATTACTTTATTTATTTAATTAATTAAATAATTCCATTTTTTATCTAATTTTAGATCTTATAATTTTAGAAAAACTAGAAATTTTTCTTAATCTTTTAATGTTGAGTGGTTTGGCCACACAATTTCCCGAATCGTGTAGCAGTTGTGTGGGTGAGACTATAATATTAACATAATCATTTCAAAATTTTGGAACATGGTTTATAAAACCATGATTCCAACCCCTTTGATCTCCTATTTTTGCCTAGTAAGGGGTTTGTGGTTAGCACCGGGATTGGTAATCCTTGTTCCAAAATCATTTGAGTCTCCCATGATATTAAAAATTAAAATCTCAATTATTACATTAATGATTTTATTTCCCCAAAACACTTCACTAATCTCCCCCTACAATGGTCATGGATCAACCCAATTCCACCCCTCACCTCTCATGTGAATCTATCCTCCTTGTGTAACACACTAATATTTTGTGATATATTTCTCTTCAAATAAATTTATCTTCATCAATATCTTAGGATACACGCAACCGCAAGTCTAAATGAATTGAAACATAGTATATCATTATAACCAATCCATTTAATTGGATAAATGAATAGTAATAATCAAATTTCTAAATTATGTATAATTTTTATATAAATCAAAAATATTGAACAATAAGTACTCAATTTTTAAAAAAGTCATTATATACATTAAATTCATTTTCCTCGAAAAAATTTATTATTAAATTTGTAATAAAATAATACAATTAATTTATACCACCTTTAGAAAATTTATTTGAAAAAATAAACTTCATTTTATAAAATATCATTTCAATATTAACTTGTTGTGAAATTTTGAGATTTTTCTACACAGTCTAATTTTTCAATGAATTGTGAAAAATACTTATCTTTTGTAGAAAAATGTATTTTCATTTCAAGAATTTAGAAAGTTTATTTTTTTTAATGATATTTAATTATAAAATTAGTTTATTTATATTATTAATAATTAAAAAATCCACTAGAATCAATTTTATGTTGTATTTTGGTATAAAAACTATTTATACTTACGAAATTGTTTTTCTCTAGAAAACCAGTTTTATTGCATTTTGTAGTTTAATTTTAAATTAAATTATGACCCTTATGTGAATTTAATTTGATAAAATTTATTCCAAATTTTGAATTAAAATTTCTAAATTTTTTAATGATTCCACATTCATTTTTTAATAAATAATTGTAAAAATAATAAAAAAATTGTCACTCTGGTTAAAGGAAAGGCGAGTATATCATGGGTTAAACCAAGTGATAAGGGTAATTTTTCTAATTAACATGTATAAATACTATATTTAGAAAAAAATTATACACTTTAAGATCTAAAATTATAATATTTTTCTATTCTGAATCATTTTTCTTGAGAATTACTTTATTTTATTTTATTATTTTAATAAATTCCTACTGTGTCATCTCCCCCAATTATAAAAGGACACCCAAACTTTCGATTTTTTACACCACATTGAGAAATATATATAAAATAAAACCTACTCAGTTATCTTATATGATTCTATATCCAAAATATATAGGTGATGGTGTTTTGAAAATACCATTCTAAGGATCCTTAATCAATGATCTAAAGGTGTCCAACAGAAAGAGAGGTAATCATCTCAATTTATTACTTCTTCTACCTCATGTAAATCTATGGTATTCATCATAAAATAATAAATTGAGTATCCTAAATAATCATAAATGTTTTTTATGATTATGTAGCCATTAATATCCATCCTTTATTCCATTAAATGGTAAGTGAAATTGTCTCTCATGCGTACATTTTGACAATGGCCTCCATGTAGTGATACAATTCATTTTTCATCACTCTCTTTCATGGATGGTTATTATGATAGGTTTAATATTTATAAAATTTATTTGTGAAGTAATTATAGTTTTATAATTATAATATCATATCTACCTTCTTCCATTCCAATTCTTTGAAAAAGGATAATGTTATTTGTGTGTACGTGTGGACTACCACCTCCACAAAGTGTTGTGATTTTTTTGGAGTATTATTTACATGGATGATAATAAATATTTATTTAATTAATATTATATATATATTTATATATGATATAATAATGATTTTTTATGGGTTAATTATTATTTACCATTCCTTTTTTCATCGTTTGAAAATTTAAAACATCATCCATGCATACGTACAGCATGCCATCTCCTGGAATAGTGTATTTCATTTTTTTATATCTATCTTTTATGGATGAATATATATATATATAATTTTATTATATGATATTAATTTCATGATTCACATTCTTTAGACGATGTAATCATGATCAAGGTACAAGTACCAGAACTTCTAAACTAAAATTCTCCTGAAAAATGAAATAGTTAACACTTAAAAATTGTGATTTTAATAATAAATTCTTAATAAATAGGTGCTCAAAAGTTATAAGTGGATTATATATTATTTTATAAGTATTTAATTGAATATGTTATATAATTTTAATAAATTTAAATTTATTATGAATGAGTTTAGATAACATTCCATGAAATTTGAACTATAGGTAAGTGATCTATGTTACAATCTCATTGTTTATCAGGATTGTATATGATCAAGTTTATGATGATTAAATTTTCTTACCTATAACTCAAGGACCCCATGACTTTATTTCTCATATAGTTTGGTCTAGATATTACATTTTTTTCATTTAATATTCTTCTATTTATGAACTCAAGAGACCAAAATAATGTTTTTAAGTAAAACTGGATTTATTTAAGTATTCGGTCAAAATCATTTTATTCCATTTCCATGTTTTCTAAAACAAATTCAAAATATTTTTTGTTTTTCTCATATTAATTTTCAAATTTATTTTTCCCTTCATTGAATTTTTACAAAATAAATTAAAAGGAATATTCTTGTCATTTTTTGAATGAGGTACTTTGTCAAATTTATAGAAAATATGAAATAAATCATTGTTTTTATATGCACGTCATGAACAGAATTTCCCATTGTCAAGATTATTAAATTATTTCATTCATCCTTTAAAATTTTTCAATGTCCTTTTTAAAGAGAATTTTTTCCATAATATTTTATAGATGTGATTTGAAAGTGAAATGGGTTATTTCCCTAAGAAATATTAAAACTATTTTTAAAAAAAATCATCTAAGATAAATTACATTCATGTTACTATCACAAACTTTCTTGGATACCCCCAGTACCCTGATACACAAGCTGGCTCAGACATAGCCCAAAGGGAATTCCCAATCCCCAAGGCTTGGTACCTAACACATAGAATCATACAAGTAAAACAAGGAAACAATTTCTACTACCAAAAAACAGAATACAACAGATACAAGTTTGTATGCTCAACAATCTAAATGTAGAAAGTACCAAAATCAAATAGTTAGAATAATAATCAAAAATTAAATCACTAAAAGTTACAATGTCTAAAGGTAAAAAATTAAAAATATCCAATGTAACAATTTATTCATATATTCACTAGTCACCTACATCACTGCAGGTCCAAAGGATCATGAACATCCACCTTTTTCATGTGGTGCATTAACTTTCCTTAGACCAAGCATAAGATAATCCACAAATGACTAAAGGTAAGTGTAGTTTGTGGGATATAAAACCCATTAGGATATTACCAAGTGTTTTATAGTCAATTACATCACAATAAACCAATCTATGATTTTAATTTAAATAAAAGAAGACATGGATATAATTTTACATATTTTCAACAAAACATTCTTTCAGAATAAAAAGATAGTGTATATATAAAACTGGATTAATTAAAAATTTAATATAAAACCATTATATAAAGTAGTTGGCATGAATAATGCAGTTCTATAAATAAATAGAATGTAATCATCAAATCAAGTATATCATAACACTATGTATCAATATTTATTGTATATTAGTTTCTGGTTATAGGATCCATGCACTACTCAATCAGTGATTTTGCCTCAATGTGTGCACACATCCAATGACTCAGGCCATTATGACTCAACACCACATTGAGAAAAAAACATGTTACAATAAGTTTGTGTCTATATTTTCATCCTCAAACTAGTGATATTGGGCCAGAACCTATCATGACTGTAATAATTTCCCACTAACTACCTAGGCTCACATGTGCATTAGTTAAATGAATCAATCAAGAGAAAATTGATCATTTCAAATCAGTTAAAATATAATTTCCCATATTCAGTATAAAAAATTGCATTCTCATTTCGAAAACCAATCATATTATTTCATCAATTCATTACATTTCAAATCATATTGAAATTTAATTATTATCAAATCATTTCATGAAATAAATTTCCAAATCAATCCATTAATTTTATAAAATCCACCCACCAATTATAATACCATTCTAATTAGGTGTTCCTTTCATAATTTCAATTCTCTTTTCAGAATAAAACATCCATCATTTCAAATATGGGTTTAAAAATAATTTAAAAACTCATTTCAAATCAATAAAGTAATTAAATATTTTAATTGTGGGGAAATTTTATATGGAACTACCAACCATTAATCATAATAAAGATTACCATAATACATGAAACCCTTATAGGAAACTAAAGGTGATGAAGATCATGAATAATCCCTAAAAATAGAATCCATCAAAACATAGACCCAATCCATCATCAACATAAGGATTCATCAGTATCAAATTAAATAATATGAGAAAATAGTTAAATAAAAAAGGATATATCACTTCCAAAGAGAAATCAAATACTTCCAATGGAACTCTAATTCATGAATATTGAGGTTTTTAGGATTGAAAATGCCTCAAGGAAGCCTTCAAGATCCACAAGTTTGGATGCGAGTCATTTGGGGGAAAAGAAATATAAAATGGGGAGAGGGTAATTTAATTCTTTTAGAAAAAATACTATGACATAGCTCCCATGGAAATGATGCATCAATGATAAAAAGAGCCTAACCATGGATCATCCACCCTAGACTACACTACATCCACCCCCGGTCAACCAACCTCAGAAAACTGTGGTCCAGATATCACCAAGATAAACTTTACATTATGGGAGTCCATGGGTAAGACTATGAACCACGCTGTAGTGGTACCTAAATAGGGTGTAGTAGTGAATTTTACCAACTAGGGTTCCACAACCCAGATAGCCCTCAATAACATTGTTATGCCAAAATTAGATGTAACTCTATAAAAATGACCCCAGGGATCCATGATGCACAATAAATCCTATTTCATATTCCTTTTCAATATCACTTCACCAATTTTGGAGGTCGATAGCCCACATCATAGTTAGACTCTACACCATATCCAACAAACTACGATGGAACTCTCTCTTGAAACATTTATACCCAATCTCTATTAACTAAAAAAATATAAATCCCCGAACATTAAATCATTTTTCCATGAAAAAATTTAGTTATCCCCAAAATTCATCAAACACACCCAAAAAGGGTATCAAAACAAGTGTCAATAAGTACATGAATAATAGAAATTGTATTTAATAACATCCCCACCATAAACACATTTTCCCCAAAAATTATTTCAAGAATATTAAATTTCAAAGAGACAAGGCCAGTACTCTCTCATAAGTGCCTCATGCTCCCACATCTCAGGTAAATAAAACCCATTCAACCATAGTACACAGGGAAAAATTATTATCTTCCCAAAAGATCCATTTTCTAAGAATCAACAATCTTGACTGGATGCTCAGTCATAAATAAATCATACTCAACAACATGATCTTCCAAGAAAAATTTAATAAGGGCTGGAAAGATAAATTTAAAGCTATGATATATGGAATAGACTATGGATTGAAGTTAACTATTGTTGGAGTTCCAAATGTTAGTCCACATTAACTACTCTCTCAACAATCCAAAAAACTTTCCAAAAACATTGCATAAGATTTCCATATTTTCAAATACATTGATGACCCAACCTAGGTGAAACTATAAAAAACACCCCATAAATAATAGAAAAATCCAACATCCATCAATGATTATTAAAATAGTATTTATACTGGCTCTATGTAGTCAATATTCTCTAATGAATCAATTTAATCCTCACTATCATATTTTAGACAAAACTTGGTCCCACCAAGGAACATGCAGTAGTATTTGACCAAAACAATGGAAAATAATAATGATGGCCATAAAAAGGCTAAAAAGGATCCATTCTGATAAAGGAGTAGAAACTATTTTTGTAGGAAATTTCAACTAGTCCCAAATGTTCATTCTAGTATCCAAATTCATAAATTCAATCACGTATCATTTCCTCGAGAATCTTTATAGCTCATTCTGTATGGACATCCATATGTGGATGATATGTCATTCTCAAACATTCTTGGTATCTCATGGCTGCCAAGATTCCTCTTTAAAGTGATATGTTTAATGGGGATCCATATTCGAGGGGTGTACAGCAATCCAACCAAAAAGTCCATAGAAATATCATCCCACTTCTAAGTCATCATTGTAAGTGGCTAAAGAAAACCCAAATGTCTATAATGCTCAAATTTTTCCTATTGAAAAGTATACCAATGGGAAACATAGTAAGTGATCTATAATATAATACATGGAAAATAGATTCATAATTTCATATCATAGAACATATTTGGGGTTCCCGGGTGCACCATGCACTATGAGTCATAGAAATACACCATCATAGCCTTTCTCACAAGTAATGGTACAAAATATTGGTTAAAGAAACATAGGATTCAATTTAAAGTGAATTTCCACTCACCAATGGTACCAAAAATATAAATATATTCCCTAAGTCCATAGAATTCATCATCAAGTTTCTACTCCAAAATAATCATCTCAAGAAGAGAGGAGGTCCAGTTCACGTTGTTTGACACAACCTCAGACTCATTCTCCTAAACTCCCAATTGAAACTAATAAAATAGAACCATAATATTCCACTCTTATGATATTTAATTAATGGACTAGTTTGGATGTTTTCTTCTCAAAGAATTAGGAATGACATTCTCCTTTCTAGGGGTGTAGGAAATATTGAAATCAAAATTCTGTAAGTACTCCACGCAATGACTCAGTCATAGAATCAAATATTTTTTAGAGAAGATATAAGAAAAGATATTTTTTTGGAATAAATTATAAACCTTTATATGAAAATTTAATTCTTATGAATCTTAATATGATGTGTCATGGGTGTGATTTTGATATCATGGGTGATATAATTCTGTTTGTGTGGCATATGTTTTCTAGATCCATAGGAAACCATGTGATCTCTTTGTATTAGGGAAAAACCCAAACCTAGAATTTTTGCATCAAAAAATACCACATAGACTTGACCTCCCTTTGGAAGAGTCAACATTGGGACCGAAGTCAAAATTAACTTCAAATTAAAAAAATAACTCTGAAATTTCTCATCCCAAATGAACATCACTCATTTCTGAGTGAGGGAGGTCAACTGAAAATCCAACGTTGAGAAATATATGATGAATCTACAGTAGTATCCCACCAATCCCAACAATCTATATATCTCAAAAATAATTTTGAGTTTCTTCCCAAGTCATAACTACTTTCTCCATCTCAAGATCAACTGAAATACCATGTTCTAGGACCATGTGTCCCAAGAACATAACTTCTAGAATCTAGAAACATCATTTAAAAATCTTCTCATAAAGTCAATGATTTATCAAGGTCTCCAGAACTACTCAAAAATGATACCCATGGTCTTCCTCAGTCAGAGAGTAAACTAGGATGTAATCCAAAAATACCACCATGAATGATTCAACGTACTCATGAAATATCATGTTAACTAAATCCATAAAAACTAAAAGATCATTGATTAGAAAAAATTTCACAACAAGATACTCATAATGGCCATAACTAATCTTTATGGTTGTCTTTCATATGTAATATTCATTAAATAACCAAATCTAAGATCCAAATTCAATAACCACTTCTCCCCTTTTTACTAGTCGAATTGATCGTTAATATATGGTAATAGATATATATTATTTACCATGAATCAATTGAGTTTTTGATAAACAATACAAAGGTGAAGTGTTTCATCATATTTATTCAGAAATAAAATAGGTTCCACCAAAGGTAACACACTTGGTTATATAAAAACAGTCTCTATAAGATCATCCAACTATGTCTTTAACTTATTAAACTCTAATGGTTTCAAATGACAACAAAGAATATACACTTCCTGAGTACCAGGTAATAAATCAATAAAAAACTACACATCCCTTAATAGTCTAAATCCATATAAATCTAAAGGAAAACATAAAGAAACATTATGAAAACTAGAGGGATATCATCACTCAAAAATTATCATTACAATTCAAAGCTAAACACTTATATTACCCTTCCCAACTCCAGAAAAGTAGGCTTGAATCTACGTGACCTCAGGTCCCATTCTCCTTAAAAGGCATGACACACCCCATCGATAATATTAATGGAGACCTATCAAAGATAATAGTTCGTATGTTCCTTATGATAAATCATCCAATCCATTCCAAAAATAATTTTATTAGGTTCCATGTTGGGAACCATAAAATTCAATGTAATTTCAATCTCTGATAATGAGAAAACAAAAGCAAGACCCCAAAGACCCATATTTTTTGTGTTTCTAAGGGTAGTAGAAATATCCAAAAAATAAGATAACATATACATAGACATATTCATAAAATTCAAAAAATAGGTTGATATAAAAAACATACATTCACAAGTATAAAATAATGTAGTTTCTAAGATGAATCTATTGTGATGGTACCTATCACAGTTGTTGGACCCGCAGTAGACTCTTCCAGATACTCTTTCACTATGTAAATAATTTTTTTAGATTATTTATATTGTAACTCATTATTTCCAGAAACATATTATTTGACCATAGTACATTTTAGTGTTTTTTATCACATTCCACTGCACATATCCGAAAATAAGTGGAATAACTATGAATGAGGCCTAAGTAACCGCACGACGTATAGATCTTGCATGCCACAGTCTAATCCTATTTCAAATGCCTAACCTTACAACACTAGAAGAAATTAAAAAGGATTATTTCAATTACTAAAGTAGCTCTAAATGGTCCCTACTATCAAGAACTACCATGTGTCTCATCACACTTCCTCTTTCTTTTAAATGAACTCAAAGAACTAACACTGTGAGAAGAAAAGAAATACTATCAACCATGAATTAGGATATAGTTCATGATCAATCATAAATTCTCTATCCATAGCATCAGTATAATAGGTGATCTTAGGTAAGAAAACATGTGATTGGATATCAGGTCAATGAACAATTTCAAACTCTCAATCTCGCATCTTCTTATTGAATACAACCTTATGAAAAAAATAAACAAGGTCGAAAAAATGGTTCACATACTATGTCATGGTCTTGTCACACTACTGGAGGTTGAGAATACCCATGGTTTTCACCATGAACATTTAATAAAGATATAAATTATTATTTATAATTAATCTATAGTTTTCTAATCTAATCCCTCGTGTTTCTTTTTCATCACCATCGAATCTCACTATCTCCTACTCGATCTTTCTAGGTTGAAGGTATCAAATTTCACATTAATTGAATTAGGTGTTTCAAAGAACTAGAAAAGTATATCTATCCTTTTCAACCAATCCTTATAATATTGAGGGTCATTAGAGCCATAATACTATGGTGATTTCTAATAATGGAACTCTTAATCATGATCTCTAGATTCATCCCATCAAGATTTCACAAATGGGGCCTGAATGAGAATAGTGATGGTGTCTATATAAAATATTGGAAAACATGCCCCATTATCTCAAAAAGATTCCAATCAACTAAATGATTCACCTTATATAGTTCACAAGAAGCCTTCTCCTATAAATTATTCAAATTTCTTCTCAGAGGCATGATGATACACTACATCAAAGGATAACACTGAAAGATTCCATACGATACACAGATAAACAACTCAAATAAGATATATTTTAATATCAATTTCATAAAGTGTATTTCATGATTGGTATTTCAAAAAACATGGAATATAATTAGTGAAATGTATATAAATTATATCAAAACATTCCTTGAGACACTTTTCCAAAACACCCATGGTGACTTAATGCTCATAATGATGAGAGTCAGTCAGGCACTCGCTCGCAACTACTTCCTCAATCCCATATATCCTAACAACTAAATTCCAGTACAACTCAAACATAATATGGACATCAAGGAAATATGCACAACTTCCCTCTAGTTCTACTCTATCATGAACCATTCAATACACCATGGTACTCAAATATGCAATATAGATCTGACATGGCCCAAAAGGTGTACCAGATCCCCTCTAGTTGGAAACTAGAATCTGGCATCAAAAAAGAAAAAACAAGGGGATGATTTTTTCCCAAAAAATTATAAGAAAGAATATACAAGTATGATTGACACACAAAAGGGAGAAAGTACCAAAATAAAATAGGTAGAACAATACTTAAATAGTAAATCATCAAAAGACACAATATCTCCCAAGTTAAAAACTCAAACATATCCCATGTAATAGGTCTATCACATCTCCACTTCTCACCTCTAGTACTTTGGGTCCTAAGGATTAAGAATTCACACCTCCTCTAAGGGTCACATTCCCATTCCTTGGGCCTAGAATAAGATAATGTACAAACACCTAAAGGAAAAGGTAGGGTGTCAGTTATAAATCTTAATAAGGTCTCACCAAGTGTTCAATAATCAATTCATTAATAATAAACAAATTTAATCTTTTAATTTAAATAAAAAATCATTGAATTACATTTATGTTTTCTCAACAAAACATACTTTCATAATAAAAATATTCTATATATATATATAAATTGTATTAAATGGAAATTTTATGTTAAACCTATATATATAGTAGATTTCAGGAATAAAAAAGTTCAATAAATCCATTATATGTAATAATTAAATCAAGTATATCATATCACCATGTATTAATCCTTACAATATATTAGTTTCTTATAATATGATCCTCACACTACTCAATTAGTGATCTTGACTCAATGTTTGTACACATCCCATGACTCGGGCCATCGGGACTCAACTCCCCATTAAGTAAAATCATTCCTTAGTAAGTTTTAGTCAATTTTTTCATCATAAATTCAGTTCATGGTGTTCATATACTAGCATGATTTTCCTAATTACCAACTAACTACCTAGTCTCTCATGTGCTTCAATAAATCCATCCATCAATCAATCATGGGAAAATCAATCATTTATAATTAGTTCAAATAAAATTTCCCATGTTTTAGTTTTCAACATGCCTATCTCATTTCAAAACAAAATCATATGATTTCATAAATTCCTATCTTTTCAAATCATCTTTAAATTTAATAGATATAAAATCATTTCATCAAATCAATTTCTAAATCAAGCAATTAATTTTTTCAAATCCACCCACCAATTCTAATTTCCTTTAAATTAGGTTTTATTTTTCATAATTCCCATGCCCTTTTCATAATCAAACATTAATCACCTAAAATCAAGTTTTTAACTCATTTAAATACTCTTTTAAAATAAATAAGGAATTAAAGGTTTTGATTTTAGGGGAATATCATATTGAACCACTTTTCAAATATCATGATCAAGATTCACTCAGTATAGGAAATTCTGACGGGAATCTAAATGCAATGAAGATTAAGAGGAATCCTTATAAACACCATAAATAAAAATATGGATCCTATCCATTCTCAACATGAGGATTATCACTATTAAAGGATATAATAATAGAAATATGGAAATAAAATGAGGAGAGATCACTTATAGGAGTGAAATCAAATGCTTCCACTAATGATTTAATCTTAGAAGAATTGAGTTTGAAGATGTCAAAATGCCTCTAGGGTGCCTTCAAGAGCCAAAAGTATACATGATAGTTGAGCGGGAGAAAATAAATATAAAATGAGTCTCGTGATATTTAATTCTATTAAAACATAGACCACATCATAGCCCACATGCCCATAGCATAAAATGATAAAAATAGATAGACTAAAATGTAGCCCCCCTGACCATGCCACAGCCACCCCTGATCAATCATCCACTTATGATGATGTAGAAGATCTCACCCATTTCCACTTTCCAAGGGGAAGTACATGGTGTATCCTAAGAACCGTGCAATAGAAGTCCCTAAATAGGGAGTAACACTGAAATGTTCCAACCATGTATCTATGGTGTAGTCATCTATCAATAGTATAGCAATACTGAAATTGGAAAGAACTTTGCAAAAATTCCCCCAAGGACACACAATGTAGCCTTCTCCCAATGTCACAACCTATCCCAAACTCACATCACACATTCAATAGCTTGATGGTCCCTGATGTAGTTTGACTCTCATCACTACAATCAACACACCACTGCACAGCTCTCTATTGACACATTTACACCCAAACTCCATTAACTCAAAAAAACATATATCTAAAAACAATAAGTATTTTTTCACTAAAAAAATATCTACATCCTCAATAGGCCTAAAATGAACCCAAACAAAAAGGGTATGAATATAAGATTCGAGAAGTACCTAAATGGTGGTAAAAGGATATTACATATTCTTATTGCTTTACTGGGGATATGATCAAAGGATATCAACCTTATTATTTCTATGGAAGTTTTATTATTATTATGTTGAGATGTTTATGAAACCTATTTATTTTTCATGGGATATGTTGTGATGAAATGTTGAAATGTATATGAAACTAATTTCATTTACATGGGTTTTGATGAATGGTTTATTATCTTGTGGAATGCATATAAATGGAATATGAATTTGTGATGGGGTGTACTAGAATTATATAACCAAAAAAATCATCGGGTAAAGATGGATATCTCATGAGATAATAAGGTATTGAATGGGGAGTGTACCTTGTTCAGTGGGGGAATCTATCCATTAAGATATTCTTAGGAGTGAAAGTTAACAATGTATTTTTTGAAATGGAGAGTGAACCCAATCCACTATGATAGTTTTTATCAGAAATACTAGATTGAGGAAATGATAATATATGATTATGTTTATGCCACAAACATATTTTTTATTCTAATGTTATGATCTCATGGTCCATGTTCTTTGTTTCCTCTATGATTCATGTGTTATAAACTACCAAATTATATTACATGAATCATGTTTATGATATATGATATGTAGGTTATGGTTTCCAAAATTAGGTCTCAAGTTATCATACCCTTATTTTCATGTTTTATTTATGTTTTCATTGATATCTCCCTTATTTACCCAGACTATGAATCTAATCTCACACTTTATTATGTGTCCTTTACCTAGGTTATATATAATGGTTTTAAGCATGATATGTCTAAGTTGAGTGATAGTTATGCTGAAGAAAATGGGAGATGATGTAGACTCTTATAAACGAGTTTTTTTGGTATCCAAGTTTCCTAAGAAACTAAACCTATTTGATTTTGGTATGGATAATAATGTTATGTAATGAATATTCATCTATAATGATGTAACATCAATGTATTAAATGTATGGATGGCTATAGTTGGTATCAGATCATGGTTTATTTACCTTTGGAAACTAGGATGGGAAAAATTTAGTAAGATCCCTTGGGATAATCACAGGTGTAGCATAAAATCATATGTTATGGTAAATAAAAGAGTTTAGTTTTCCTATAAAAATATCCATGTATAGATACTACAAGTGTATTTTCTTTTATAGTATAATCATCTAGGGGTAATTACTTTAAAAATAGTTGGTATAGTATATATTGGTCATAATTCTAATGCATAGTGAGTCTTATATTACTATGCACCTAGTTTCACACTCTTAGGGAATATTCTTGGGATAAATCACATTTTCAAAATGTATAATTTTTAAGTATTGAATATACTATAACCATAAATTACCTAGTTTAAAATTAAGGTGAAATGGATTGGAAATAGTATGTCATAATTTAGTCATACAATAATTTATTTTTTATGATTATGTGATCTCCCACTATTATTAATGTTCCTCACACATTGAAATTTGGTCTTAGTCAATGGATAGAACTTTAAGGAACCATGTTATGATAAATCTGATAGACAATGGAAGGATTTTCCTCCTAAGCAACCAAATTTCATGGGAGATCAAATGAAAAAATTTATTTCAATGATTACTAAATTTATCAAGCTATAAATCATAGTGAGCTTCCAAATGAGTGGGACAATGTTCTGTTGAATCCTTCATGAGGAAACATACACATTCTTTTAGTGGTTCTATTAGTCCATTAATTTCTAAAAAATGGATATGTCCCACTAAAAATATATTTTTCATTCTCCAATGATTGCAATATTAAAATTTTATTTTGGATATTTATTTTTAGGAATATTAATAAAATTAATGTTGGTCTATTATCAAGAAAATGATGTAATATGAATAAATTGACTCCATAGAGTGGGATTAGTTTAAGATATCATTTTTTAAAAATTAATTTCATCAAATTATTTATATGAAAATAGATAAGGGATTCTTTGATATAAATCTAAAGGATGATAAATCCAATATTACCTTTGAGGGAAAATTTAGAGGACTTGTGAGCTAAGATTTTGTTGGTATAATCCAACCTAAAATTATGATTTATCAGTTATTTAGTGGATTCAAACCAATTTAATGAAGGGAATTTTCCAAAACTGAATTAAATATATAGGTAGAAATAATTAAATGTTATATCAAGGTGGATATGGAGATTATAGTTACCCATAAACCATTTTTTTATAAGAAAATAAATATGGAATTAAAATTAAATTTTGAAAATCATAGAGTGAATAAAATTCTATTTACATTATACTCAAAATGTGGTAGGAAACATGGAGGAAACTATCTTTATATAACTAGTAAATGTTTTTTTTGTAGAAATTAAGTTCAAAAAGAAATGGAATTTCAATGTAATGGGAAAAAAGTTAGCTGATGTTGGAGAAAAAACACTATAGAATACACCACCCAAAATCCATTGGTTTAAATGCAATGAGTATGGGAACTGTGCTAACCAGGGATAAAATATAAAGGATAATAATAATGATCAACTTCAGAAACCTTATAATCCAAAATACAAATTGAAATATCATGTGGTCACTATTACAAATGTGGTTTATAGTAATGAAGAGTTGAAAGGTAAACTTATTATCTGTTTTAGTACTACTAAAATCTTATTTGATTCTAGATCTAACCATTATTTTATAAATAAATAGTTTTTTAAGGGTATCACATTACCACCCAAATGATTATTTTTTTAATTAGAAGTGAAAAATCTTAATGTTATGATTATTACATATCAAGTCTATGAGTTATATTTGATTGAATATTTTCTGAATTTGATTATTCTAAATCTCATTATTCTTTCTCCTATTTAATTTTTTGTTCTCTTTGGAATGGATTTGATTTCCAAAAATAAATCCAATATCAATTTATGAGTAAGGGATGTTATGTTTCTTATTCTTGACCAACTTATTGTATTCTATCAGTATGATGATAAATATTAACTCTTAATGGAAATTTAATCCATTATATGGGTCTTGATTCTTATTAAAAAGGGGTTATCTTCTTAAATGGTTGGACAGAAACTAAACATTAATAATATGCCTATTTCCCAATCTTTTGTTGATGTCTTTCTGAAAGAGTTTCATAGTCTTCCTCTGAATCATGAATATGATTTTATAATAGAACTCATACTAGGTTCTATAGTTATTTAAAACAATTCATATAGAATGGCCATAATTGAGTTACATTAATTAGAGAATAAACTCCTGTAGAATCTTGATACGGGATTCATTCATCCAAGTTCATCACCATGGGTTACACCTATTAATTTTTTAAATAAGAAATATGAATTATTGTGACTCTAAATTGATTATCAAAAACTAAATAAGATCAAAATCAATAACTATTATCATATACCCTCTATTGATGACTTTTTTTATCAAATTCACAAAGTTCAGTGCTTCTCCAAGATTAACCATCATTCATTATATCATAAATTATTTTTTAATAAGGTGGATATACAAATGAAAACATTCAATACAAGGAATAGTCACTATTAATTTATAGTGATTCCATTTGGATTTACTAAATCCCTTTTAACCTTCATGTATTTTATTAATGGAGTCTTCATAAATTAACTTGATCAATTTCAGATAGTCTTAATGGATGATATTCATATATATTTAAAGAGCAAGTAAAAACATGAATATCACGTGGGGATTTTACTAAAGACCCTAAGATGGAGAAGTTGTATGAAAAAATTTCCAAGTGAAATTTTTTTCTAGAAAAGATTCATTTTTTAGTCATATAACCTCAAGAGAGGGTACATTGGTAGTTCCATGAAATATGGAAGTTATTAAACATTGGACTAGACCAATCATTATGACTAATATCAATAGTTTTCTTGGTGTGGCTGGATATTATCATCACTTTTTGGATAATTTATCATGGTTTTCTAATAAACTCACCATATTAACTTAGAAAGGATCTATTCTCCTATGGAATGAATTTTTTTATGAAAATTTCAAGAAAATAATGGGATTGTTATTCAGTGCACCTTTTCTTACACAACTTTTTATTGGATAAGGGTTTGTGATATTTAGTGATGTATAAAATAAGTGACTGAGATACGTCCTCTTGAAGAATGATATATGGATTTCTTATTCCTCATAAAAATTTATGTTTCCTGATAAAAATTACCCCACACATTATTTGGAGTTAGCTTAAGTAATTTTTGCATTAAATATATAGAGGTTTATTCTTTACAAAGAAATGTGTGACATATATATCGATCATAAAAGTGAGTGGTATATATTCAATAAAAAGAGTTTTTTGGTCAGAGTGGATACTCAAGAGGGGGGTGAATTGAGTTCCAATTAAAATTTCTGTTAAAAACTTTTAGGATTAAAATCTCCCAAATTAGAATAGCCCAGTCAATTATGGCAGTAGAGATATAAGTGAGTTATTGTTCAACAGGTTTCTCAAAGGTTGATTACTTCTCAGTTGAATCAGTATGAGAACAAATTCGACGTTTGAAACAAGTTTACTAAAGAAATCAGATATACACACTAACCAGAACTAACTATCAGAGTGAATGTAAAAACAATTTATGTCTTTCAAAATATAATAACATTGGATATATGTTAAGAAGAGTAAACAAAAGATGAAAACAACAAATTTAAACAAGTGGTTCAGTCGTAAGTCAAGACCTAGTTCTCTCCACTTGGTGATCAACTGCCACCAAGTAGTTATATTAGAAAGTTATACACAGCCTGTATCGTGCTTTACAAAAGCTTTCACAAACTGTCCAGGTATTGAAACGTCTACCATAGTTCTTCATGGGAAAAAAATAAACTACCAAGACACACCAGGATTATTCCACAGTTATACATGGGAAACAAATGTAAAGATAGTTTGGTATGGGGATTTTTAGTATCCCTCAGTTCAAGCACAAGAGTCAGTGTGTGTAACACATACACACTGCTCACAAATGTAAAGTATTTAAACACAGTAGATCTAAAGATAGTAGGGATAAGATTTGGAATGCTCTATTGTGTTGTAAGAATAGCTTTGGACTCATTGGAATGAATGAAATGAAGCTTTTTTCCTTCTCTGCAAGTTGCCTCCAAAACCAAAGTGTTGCAACATCCAGGTTATGACTTTCATATGTAGAGATGACCAGCTTATAGGATTCAATAACTCTTTACAGCACACTACTACAGATTGTAGAAGGTTCTTTTCAATAGATCATCGTGAAGCTCTTGTTTCTTTTGGATTAGTGCTTGAGAGTTCCCTTCTTCTTTCCAGTATGTTCGGGTTCTCTATTGTGTCTCTCTTCTGTGTCTTTTATATAGTCTCCTGTTTTTGTGTTTTGTTGTCCAGTAGGGGCCGACAAGAGAAATGTTTCAACCACGTGTGGTCTTCCTCGTACATCGTACTGTCTCCTGATATCCCTACAAATAACATTAAATAATTTCTGGTGCATTAATTTGTCCAGAAATGACCGTTATAATAGTATTAAGAAAATAGGTAAAGAAAAGAGTGGAATATCATTATACTGGTAGAAGAAGCATGTCACATGGTAGACATCAATCTCTACAACTGTGGACTTCATCGGTAGACTATTTAGCTGAGGGCTTCAACTGTGGTCTTTCCAACTGTAAACTGTAGTCTTTGCATCTGTAGACTTCAACTGTAGTATTTCCATCATTAGACTTAAACTATAGTCTTTCCATCTATAGATTTCAACTGTAGTCTTTTAATGGTAGCTGTTTATTCTTTGTAATAGTGGATCCTCATCAGTGAACTCCATCGGTAGGCGCAACAGTAGACCTTTAACAGTAAACTTCTAATTGGTAGTTCTGTAACATCAGACTATTTCAACTGTAACCTTTCCAACTACAGACTTGAATAGAAAATTTCTCAACAGAAGACTTGAGAAAGAGTCTGACAGTGGACTTCTAGCAGAAACCTTGTTACAGTAGTGACCTTATGATAGTAAAATTTTTTCTGTGACCTTTGATAAGTAGATCATCAGTAGGTGTGTGACAGTAACCGTGTACCGGTAGCTTCCAACAGTGACTATAAATATTCAACGGTAATCTTCTAGCAACAGTGACTTAAGGTGATATCAAGCTATAATGGTGACTTTGAACAGAAGGCTCTTACCAGTATCCTTTAACAGTGAGCTTATATTTGGATAAATATGGACTGTAAGTTGATGCAGTAAAGTCATGATTCTTCAGAATATATATTTTCGAGAATAAGATAATTTTATGTGTATATTAAAATCATTAAATACTGAATTAATATATTATGATCAATATTTAAACATGATTTGTGATTATTAAAACATGTGAGTCCAACAATATCCTCCTTTTTGATAATCACAAATTATGTTAGTATGTATTAAAATTTGTCAAGTATCAGAGATTAATAAGCACAATATTTTGAGAGTTAGCACAATATTTTCATATTAGTTTCTCAATTAGCACAGTAAGCACAGTATACACAGTATTTCTCCCCCATTGTTATTAGAAAAAAGAAATAGAAATGAGAGAAAAACTGAGAAGGATTATATTAATAACACAATAAATTTCATAACCAAAAATAATACAGAGTCCCTATCAAAATACATAAAAAAACTCAATCCACAGCATCCATAGGTAAGGGGTCTTTCCCTTTGGAAGAAGAATATGGAGAAGAAGCTTTTGGATCAGCAGGTTTAGGAATGGTTGTAGGAATGACTGGAGGGGTAGCAATAGAAGCTCCTATGGGTCTGTAGTTGGTAGATTGCTGAGGGATCAGTGGATTAAGGCTTCTGATAGCTTCAGCAGGAGACATGATGGAAGAAGAACCACTGGGTTGAGATGTAGGTAAGGAAGGAGGGATAATGATAGGGGCTTAGTCCACATGGAGAAAGGGGAGAAGAAGATTTCAGAAATCCATAATAATTCTTCCTCCTCTTTCCATAGAAGATAAGAAATCATCTTTATTTTCCAAAAAACTTATCCAAAGCAGGAGCCAATTCTCTCATATTATTGACCTGCTCCCTGAATTCTTGAGTCACTGGAGGCAACTTCATATTCTCTATCAAGAGCTTGAAATGGTTGGTCATTTGATGCTTGGTATAGACCTTCTCAAAGTAGGCATCCACCTTATTCTTAATGGACTCTTGAGAAGCAGTAGTTGCCTGTATGTGATCACGAACAAAACTACTTACATCCCTAGTGGTAGAAAGTATCTGAGTATCAGAGGTGCCACTGGTACTGGCCTTAGCCAACTTTTCCTGGATCACAGTTCTGATCTGGTCAAAGTTCATAGTGGAGCTGGATGAGGGAAGGGGTTTTACCGAGAAATCTACTGTCTCTTTAAAAGATAGTGTCAAATTATTAACCACCTTCTGAACAAGTGCATCTTGACTGTTCAAATGTTCTTTGACTGATTTCTTAAAAGCCTCAAATACTTCCATAAACTGCTTGACTACTTCTTTGATATATCTAATATCATCATTCACTTGGGTTTCAGAACTGTTCATGTAGTCAATGAAGCAATTGATTGTCTTAGAGCAACCACAGCTCCTGTCCAACTCTAAATTTGAGTATGGCATACTTTAACTTCATCCATCATTTCCTTCACTAGACTAGACACAGCACATCCTAGAGATAGATCCAGTGATGGCTCTACATTCCTCTTCTCTTCAACAAGTTTTTTCTTCAAAACTGACACTGATTCTCTCAGTGCTTCTTTCATTTTAGCCTTTAAGGACTCATGGTCCTCTTTGGTTGCTAAATTATCAGCCACAACAGGAAGGATTACTGAATCCCTTTGGGGCTGGTCTTCCTCATCAGAATCTCCATAATTGAGTCTAAGTACCATATATCCTAGATCTGATGACCAACCTTCGATGTCATACAACATAGAAACTGAACCAAGATGCTCCCCCTCACTTAGATAATTCTCCTGAGGAATCTCCTCTAACTGTTCTACTCGAGGTAACTCCATAACCTCCTCTGCAACCTTAGCAGATGAAACAACCATTTTCTATGATATTTCAACTATAGGGTTAGTCCTATCCTTTTCTAAGTCATCAACGACTCTCTCATCAATGGTAGAAGATGCCACTGCTACTTCCTGATCATGCACTATATTGTTTGTATTATCGATCAGAGGGCTCAAACTGAGCTCTTCTACTTCATTTTCCTCATCATATACTTCAGAAACAGCCTCCTTTTCTTCATTAACAAAATGATCTGACTCGGTTGCCTCATACTCTTCAAAGGTGTCCTTGACAACATTTTGATATGCTTCTTCTTCGTCTTCAGTGGTCTCAGTATCACTATCCTTCAGAACAATCTCTCTCCTTGGTAGTTCTTTTGGAGGGATAGATGCTCCAAAAGCTACAATCCTTACAGGACTATGAGGTCAATCAGGATCACTCCCATCATCAATGGGGATGTTCTCTCTTTGAGGGTCCACAACTCCTTCAACCTCCTCCTCATCATAATAAACCGGTTCTGGCTCATCAGGCTTCAGGCCTGGATCTCTTTTGTCATTTGGCCTAGTTGGATGAATACGGGGGTCAAAATTTTCATACACCTTTCCTTCATCATTCACCCATGTCCTCTTCTAGGGATTCTAGCTAATTTTCATGAACTTTCAAATTACCTTGGAGATACAGACATTGTTCGTGGATACTATCATTTCTTCTTGATTTCCACCCACACCCTTTACCTTTAGCATAACTGAAATAATTATGGCATGGAGTAAGGCATTGGAATTAGAGTTTTCCTTGGTCATATCCTCCAATTGTACCATCAGTAACCTCTATAGGTTAATCTTCTTCACATGCTTTAGTAAGTACATCAGTAATATGTCCTGGTACTTCAGTACAGCAAATTCCCCTCTCCTCGGTCTAAGTACATGCTAAATGAATTTGAACAAGAGCCTGCCTTCTCCAATCATCTCAGCTACAATGATCCTTCTTGATTTTCTATCTCCTCTCAGTTCTTCCAGATCATTTTCATACTCAAAAACAGCACTGTCTGGAGGATCCACTCTAGAGTAGTAATCAAAAATTACTTCATAAGGAACTCTCAAACAAGCATCCCACTCAGCAGACGAGAAACTAATTTCATTTCCATTGAATCTGGACATTAGCTTATGCACATCCTCTTCCTCTTCGAACGTCAGATATTCATAGAATTATTTCACAAGTTTCAGGTAGTAAGGTCCATTGTTGTTGTCAAATAATTCAGTCCATCCTTGGGCATCTAGTACTTTCAGTACTAATGACTTGCTGGACAGCAGCCATTCTTCACTTAACTCCTTCTCAGCAAATATTTGTCTCTTGGTCAGATGCAGGATTACAGGTCCCGACGGGGTGTTATTGGTGCCACTATATTCAGCTCGAGTTCTCTTAAGCCTTGGTGCATCCTCATTGATAGTCAGAGGTCGCTTGGTTCTGGCCATAGTGATTGAGAGAGGTTCGAGGGCCCAGATGAAGGGTTAGGGTTTATGAATTTTGAGAGCAAGGTTCAAGATTGGGAGAGGAAGGTGGATTGAAATGTGTTCGTTGCCTTTGATTTTATCATTTAGGGATTAAAAAAATAAAATATAAATAATAAACAGGAATAAAAATGGTTCGAATTCCTGTAAAAATAAAAAAAACAGCGAGGTATCAAACAGTGAGATGCATCAGTGAGGTATAACAGTAACGTCTAACTGTGAGGTCTAACTGTGAGGTTCGACTATGAGGTCTAACTGTGAGGTCTCCTATGCTGAAATTAATCATACCTAACTCATGTTTGATGTAATTTAACCTCTCATAATTCAAAGACTTTGTGAATATATCATCCAATTTTTGTTCAGTGCCAATGAATTCAAGAGTGATATCACCCTTTTGATAATGATCCCTCAAAAAGTGATGTCTCACGTCAATATTCATTGTCCTAGCATGAGATACTAGATTTTTGGAAATGTTAATAGCACTTGTATTGTCACACATTATAATGACATGTTTAAATTGATATACATAGTCCAGTAAAGTATGTTTCATCCACAGAATTTGAGCACAACAACTACGAGCAGCTATGTACTCAGCTTCGGTAGTAGATAATGCAACAGAATTATGCTTCTTCCTATACCAAGATACTAGTGACTTGCCTAAAATGTGACATTTCCCAGAGGTTCTTTTTCTATCTAACTTTCAACCACAAAAATCAGCATCAGAATAAATCAACAAATCAAATGATTGTCCTTTTGGATAGAATAATCATAATTTGGGTGTATGTTTGAGATATTTAAAAATTCTTTTCACAGCAGTTAAATGAGACTCTTTTGGATTGGATTGAAAGTGAGCACAAATTCTTACACTAAACATGATTTCAGGTCTACTAGCTGTAAGATAGAGTAGACTCCCTATCATACCTCTTTAGTTGGTTTGATCCACTGGTTCTCAAACTTCATCTGTATCCAACTTACAGGTGGTACTCATAGGTGTGTCTCTACCTTTACTACCATCCAAAGAAAAACGTTTTAAAAGATCCTTAAGATATTTTCTTTCATTCAAAATAATTCCATTTTTATTTTGAATGATCTGAAATCCAAGTAAAAATTAGAGTTCTCCCATTAAACTCATTTCAAACTCATTTTGCATCATTTTTGAAAAATCAACACATAATGAACTTTTAGAAGATCCAAAAATAATATCATCCACATAAATCTGTACTTTCAAAACATCTTTAGAAATCCATTTTATGAAAATAGTAGGATCAGCTCTCCCTTTGGTAAAACCTTTTGAAATAAGAATAGAGCTGAGCCTATCATACCATGCTCTTGGAGCTTGTTTTAAGCGATACAAATCTTTCGACAGTTTGAAAACATGATTGGAAAAATGGGGATTTTTAAAACTAGGGGGTTGTTCAAAAAACACATCCTCAACTATATATCCATTTAGAAAATAACTTTTAAAATCCATTTGATAAAGTTTGAAATTCAGATGAGCTGCATAGGCAAGTAGTATCCTAATGGCTTCTAGTCTAGCTACAGGTGAAAAGGTCTCCTCCTAGTTTATTCCTTCTTCTTGGCTATATCCTTATGCAACTAGCCTAGCATTATTTCTAACTATATTTCCAGACTCATCTACTTTGTTTCTAAACACCCATTTAGTGCCTATGGTTAGGGTGTCCTTGGGTCTTTCCACTAATTCCCAAACATTGTTTCATTCGAACTGATTTAGTTCTTCTTGTATAGCCATTACCCAAAATTCATCATTGATTGCATCATCAATATTTTTGTGTTCAAGTTGTGAAAGAAAATCTTTATGTTCAACCCGGTTTCTTAGAGAAGCTCTAGTTTGTGTTCCTCTATTTAAATCACCTACAACAGCATCTAGAGGATTATTCTTGGGAGTTCTAATACATCTACCAAGGGTTGAACTAGATTCTTCATAGTTGTCTGTTGGTTCAAAATCAGTAGGTGAAGATTCTAGAAAATTTCTAGAACTGGATACTTTTATAGGGGATTCATTATTTTTATCATTAAGGTTCAAATTTGATAAATCTTCCTCAAGATTTTCAAGAGAATCTTTAGGCTCATGTGGATCAGTCTCATCGAATTTGATATGAACTGATTCTTCCACACATTTGGTTTTCTTATTGAACACTCTATAGGATTAACTTGAAATATAATAACCCAAGAAAATTCCTTCATCACATTTGGGAGCAAATTTTTCAAGATTTTATTTAGTATTAAGAATAAATACTTTGCAACCAAAAAATATAAAGTAATTAATCTTAGGCTTCCTATTATTCCAAAGTTCATAAGGGGTCCTTTTTAAAATAGGTCTAATTAAGACTCTATTAATAATTTAACAAGCTGTATTTACAGCTTCATCCCAAAAATAAATAGGTAAGTCATACTCATTAAGCATAGTCCTTTCAATTTCTTGAATTGTCCAATTTCTCCTTTCTACAACTCCATTTTGTTGGGGTATCCTAGGGGAAGAAAAGTTATGAATATATCCATTATGCTAGCAGTAGGATTCAAACTCATGATTCTCAAACTCATGGCCATGATCACTTCTTAGGGTTTTAATCTTATGTCCACTAAGGTTTTCTACAGTCTTAGAATATTTGACAAAGTAGGAACAAGGTTCACTTTTGTGAGCTAGAAAGTATACCCAAGTATACCTAGAAAAGTCATCTACAAGAATATAAACATAGTGCTTCCCATTTAAACATGAAACTCTTGATGGTCCAAAAAAATCCGTGTGAACCAACTCAAGTGGTTGAGAAGTTGAATCTTCTTTCTTTGGTTTGAAAGAAACTTTTTGTTGTTTTCCCTTTTGATAGGGATTACACACTTTATCATTTGGGAATTCCAATATAGGTAGGTCTCTAACTAAACATTTCTTAGATATCTTCCTAAGTGAGTGCACATTATAGTGTCCTAATCTTCTATGCCACAACCAAGATTCTTTATGAGATGCATTTAAACAAGAAACATTTTGTTTGGATAAGGAGTTTAAATCAACAGCATATACATTCTCATTTCTACATGTAGTGAAAACTAAGTCATTCTTTGAATTAAAAACATTGCATGAATCATTTTCAAATTTAACATTAAGTCCATCATCACATAACTGAGATATGCTAAGTAAATTATACTTTAATCCATCAACAAAAAGTACTTTAGAAATTAATATTGTATCAGTGTTACTAATCTGGCCTAATATGATGATTTTTCCTCTTGTATTGTCACAAAAGGTGACATGCCCACCATAAACATTAATTAGACTCTTAAAACACGAGTAGTCTCATGTCATATGTCTTGAACATCCACTATCCAAATACCCTAGAGTGTTACCGAAACTCTTTAAACAACTTCCCTGCAAAATGGATTAAACATGGGATAATTTTGGTACCCAGATCTTCTTGGGTTCAGAAAGGTTAGCCAATAAAACTTTGGGAACCCATATTTGCTTTATCAAATTTCTGAAATCAAAAAAAATATTTTGAGACATAAATACTTTTTTCGGTCCTTTAGAAAATTGTTTCTCAAAATATTGTCCAGAATTAGCAGTGAACTGTCCAGATTTTGGAACAAATTTGGTTTTGCTAATGTGTCTCTATCCAGGCTGATATCCTAGACCAGTTATATATTTTGGAGCAATATGACTTCCTAGAAACTGTGTCAAGTTATCCCGGCCAACAGTTAACTTTTCAATATCCTTTTTCAATTTTTCATTAGATAATTTGAGCTGAGTATTCTCTTTCAACAATTGACATTCTTTTCTTTTTCTATACTTAGATCTATTTTGATATTACTAGTCAAGGCATGTTGTTTCTTTAAAGATTTTTATTTATCTTTTAGTTCATTGCAGGTATCTTCCATTATATTTCAACATTAAAATAGTTCATCCTTAGACATATTTGCATCTTTACCTGAGTCACTTTTATTTTCAGAATAATAATCATTTAGAATAGGGGAAACAGGTACCTCGGATATGTTAGTCATGAAGCACATGTTGGCATGATTCTGTTCAGAGTCAATAGCTTCTGATTCACTTGTGCTGTCATCTCAAGCACTCCAAGTTGCTTTCATGGATTTCTTGTACTTTTTGTCCTTATAGTCATATTTCTTTTTGAATTTCAACTTCGAACAGTCGGCCTAGATGTTTCATTTCCTCTTGCATTCATATCAGACTATAGCATCTTCCTTATCAGATTTCTTCTAATCCTTCTTCCACGTACCTTGTTGATCATACTTATCCTTGTAGTTTTCCTTTCTGAAGAACTTTTTCTTCTTATAGAAACTCTTAAATCTCTGGTCTATTTGGGCCATTTCTTCATCATTGTCTGAATCTGAGTCTTCACTAGTTGAACTTACAGTAGGTACATGTATTTTCTCCTTATCTTTTCTCTTAGAGGCAGTAGACTTAAATGCTACAGATTTTCTTTTGGCTTCATCATCTTCTTCTTTTTTCACCTTCATTTCCTCTTCAAACATCATTATTTTACCTATCAATTCCTTAACCAGTAGCTTGCTAATGTCACATGACTCTCAGATAGACACAGAAGTGCCTCTCCATCTATCAGGAAAACATCTCAATATTCTCATGATCTGCTCCTTTTCTGGAACAGCTTTTCCCAGTGAACTCATGGTGTTGAAAATCTCATTGAACCAAAGATACATATCATAAATGGGTTCATTAGGTATCATTTTAAAATTATCATATTTAATAGTATAAGTATTTAATCTCATTTCCTTCACATTGGTTGTTCCTTCATCAGAAATAGACAAGGTGTCCCATATTTCATGAGTTGTTTTACATGCAAAAATTTGGTTAAATTCCTCATCTCATAAAGAGCAGTAAAGATCATTCATATCTTTACAGTTATTATTATAGTCAGACTTTGTAGCATCATCCTAGGTAGATCTAGCAGTTTTGGGAATTTCATATTCTAATTCTATAGCAGACCAAATATCAAAACCAATACTTTACAAATGAATTTTCATTTTAATTTTCCATTGACCATAATTCACACCATTAAAAAAATTGGCAAGTTAGTAGAAGCACCTTATAGTCTATTGTCCAAAACTAGATTTTAGAAAATATTAAAGAGAGAAAATTTAGAACTAACACAAATTTAAGATCCTTAAGTAAAACTAAAATCACAGTTTGAAAACAGAGGGTTTGAAAACCTTTTATAAATAAGAATGATCCCTCTGATACCAAATGTTGGTCAGAGTGGATACTCAAGAGGAGGTTGAATTTAGTTCCAATTAAAATTTCTGTTAAAAACTTTTAGGATTAAAATCCCCAAAATTAGAACATCCCAGTATATTAAGGCAGTAGAGATATAAGTGAGTTATTTTTCAACAGGTTTCTCAAAGGTTGATTAATCCTCAGTTAAATTAGTATGAGAACTAATTCAACTTTTGAAACAAGTTTACTAAAAAAATCAAATATACACACTAACCAGAACAAACTATCAGAGTGAATGTAAAAACAATTTTTGTCTGTGAAAATATAAGCACAGCGGATAGATGTTAAACAGATTAAAGCAAATATGAACAAAACAAAATTTAAACAAGAGGTTCAGTCTTATGTAAAGACCTAGTCATCTCCACATGGTAATCAACTGCCACCAATCAGTTATATTAAAAAGTGATACCTAGCCTGTATCGGTCTTTACAACAGCTTTCACAAAATGTCAAGTTATTTCAACCTCTACCACAGTTCTTCGTGGGAAACAAATAAACTACCAAGCCACACCAGTTTTATTACATAGTTATATGTGGGAAACAAATGTAAAGATAGTTTGGTATGGAGATTTTTAGTATCCCTCAGTTCAATCACAAGATTCAGTGTGTGTAACACATACACATTGCTCACAAATGTAAAGTATTTAAACACAGTTGAGATAAAGATAGTAGGGATAATATTTTGAATGCTCTATTATGTTGGCAGAATATCTCTGGACTTGTTGGAATGAATGAAATGAAGCTTTGGTCCTTCTCTGCAAGTTTCCTCCAAAACCAGAGTGTCACAACTTCCAAGTTGTGACTTTTAGATGTAGAGATGACCAGCTTCTAGGATTCAAAAACTCTTTACAGCACACTACTATAGATTTTATAAGGTTCTTTTCAATAGATCTTCATGAAGCTCTTGTTTCTTTTGGATTAGTTCTTGATAGTTCCCTTCTTCTTTCCAGTATGTTCGGGTTCTCTATTGTGTCTCTCTTCTGTGTCTTTTATATAGTCTCTTGTTTTTGTGTTTTGTTGTCCAGTAGGGGCCAACAAGATAAATGTTTCAACCATATGTGGTCTTCCCCATACATCATACTATCTCCTGATATCCCTGCAAATAACATTAAATAATGTCAGGTGCATTAATTTGTCCATACATGACCGTTATAATAGTATTAATAAAATAGGTAATGAAAAGAGTGGAATATCATTAGACTGGTAGCAGAAGCATGCCACACGGTAGACTTCAATCTCTACAATTGTGGACTTCATCAGTAGACTGTTCAGCTGAGGGCTTCAACTGTGTTCTTTCCAACTGTGAACTGTATTCTTTCCATCTGTAGACTTCAACTTTAGTCTTTCCATCTGTAGACTTCAACTATAGTCTTTACATCTATAGACTTAAACTTTAGTCTTTTAATGGTAGTTGTTTATTCTTTGTAATAGTGGATCCTCATCATTGAACTCCATCGATAGGCTCAACAGTAGAACTTTAATAGTAAAATTCTAATTGGTAGTTCTGTAACATCAGACTATTTCAACAGTAACCTTTCCAACTGCAGACTTGAATAGAGAATTTCTCAACAAAAGACTTGAGAAAGATTCTGACAGTGGACTTCTAGTAGAAACCTTGTTACATAAGTGACCTTATGATAGTAACTCTTTGTCTGTGAGCTTTGATAAGTAGATCATTAGTAGGTTTGTGACAGTAACCATGTACCGGTATCTTCTAATAGTGACTGTAAATCTTCAACTGTGATCTTCTAGCAACACTGACTTAAGGTTATAGAAAGCTATAATGGAGACTTTGCATAGAAGTCTCTTACTAGTAGCCTTTAATAGTGAGCTTATATTTGGATAAATATGGACTATGAGTTGATGCAGTAAAGTCATGATTTATAAGAATATACATTGTTGAGAATAAGATAATTGTACATGTAGATTAAAAGGATTAAAGACTGACTTAATATATTATGATCAATATTTAAACATGATTTGTGATTATTAAAATAGGTGAGTCCAACAGAGTTTAATATGTGAAAGGGAATATTGTTGGAGTTGACTAAATTTTATGACTACTAAATTCATTACCATCCTAGGAAAGTGAACAATGTGGAAAATTATTTAAATTGTAATTATCATAAGACCTTATATATGGTGAGAATCATAAATGATCTAATATTTGTTTTTTGGAAAATTATGGGCCTTTAAATCTTAATGGATAGTGAGAAATCCTATCTTTCTCAAAGTATTGTTTAACTATCTATCCCAATAAATAATAAAGAGTCACAAAAGGAACTTATAGATTTAAAAAAGAATGTAATTAATAGTCATTAATTCAATTGTAATTGTGATGGAATGTTAGGGTTGAAGAACTATGTATATATCTCATCCATACCAAATATGAAGAAAGGTTTTTTGGATGAATCTCATATGTAATCATTATATATTCATCATAAAATTATGAAGATGTATAGATATATGAATTTTATGTCCTAGAATTTCCTTAGAAATTTTTTTTAATTATATGGAATTATTTTGAGACCATGAAATATAACGGTGCGTAATTATGAGGCCTAGATTTCCCGTAATGATCCATCAAAAAATGTTAAGTTAAAAATAGCGTGCATGAGTGGTTATCCTAAGAAAAGTGCAATAACTCTTAAATGGGTACCCGGATCTAAAATATAAGAGCATCGTTGTGTTTAGGGTGGCAGGTTTACCCTAGGAATGACTTATGTTTAGTCATCACATGCCTCTAATGGGAAAACTTCAAAATGGCATAACTTTAAATAAAATAGTTAAATAAAATTATTTTATTTTTCAAATGTTTATAAATCATGAATGGTGAATTGGATTAAAAATCCAAAACCAACATTGAACTCATGAGGGTATTCTAACCTTAGGTAGAAACTAACATTGGCCGGCATGGGCCACCAGTAGAAGTTAGTCTTTTGCTGTAAATAAAATAATTAGGTGACAATTATTTTATATTAAAATTTTGTAACTTCTAAATGGTAAATAGGATTGAAAATCCAAGAGTACCATTGAGCTAGTGAGGCGTGTTCCCCTTAGGTAGAGAATAACCTCAACCGACGTGGGTCTAGGGTGACTGTTAATAATTTTCTTAACATTTTTTGAAGTATGTTTAGAAAACACGCGGGTGGAATTTTCTATCATTTGAACTAGTGTTCAGAATTGAAATCAGAGAGCATAGTTCAATCTATAGTATTGGTATTCACTTAAAGTAGCCTTCACTTCGACTACATTTGGTCGAGAGAAGAAGTTAGTTTTTTGAATTTTTCTAAAGGATAATAAAATAATAATTTTATAGTTATTTTATTAGTCTTTTCTCCAACAGATGAGCGACGTTGGTGGGACCGACGACAAGTCAAGACATTAAGTGTATTGACTAACCAATTTCATTACCTCACCATTTCGAATTAAATTAGGTTCATTAATTACTCATTGAATGAACCTCGTTAAATTCTTTCATGCGTTACTCACCCTTTACCCCTCCTATATATATGAGGTTTATGGATGAGTTCTAACACGACTTCACCAAGTAGGGAAACTCTGGAAAAGTACCACGATGCCATCCATCAATAGAGGACGGAAGCTTGGGTGGCAACAATCTAGGATCAACGAATGCCGACGACTCATTCCAATGAGGATGATCTTCCTACCACATAACCTAGAACATAGAAGAACCACTATCCACAGCAGTCACCAATAATCCTTGAGGTATGGGGTTTATTTTGATGTTGTCATTGATGAATTAAATTATCTTCCGCTTGTTATTATGTAACACCGAGGTCATGGTCCAAACAAACAAGGCATGTACACTCTGCCACTTCATTCTTGATGTGAACTTCAGGGAACATTTTCCAGCTCGACTTCAAAACAAAATAGTAGGTCACACTATGATGGTGGTATCTTGGATGATCCGTAAGCGCAGATGACACCATGAACGGACCACCAGAGCACGTTCGGTGGCACGCAAAAAAGAACTATCAGAACTCCATGCTATCAGCGGTCAGTGGTCTCTAGAGGAGGCCCGTGGAAACAGGTTGTGGGTGGTGGGAAAGCAACGCACCATCGCGCGCCAAGGTGTCTAAAGGCACCTGGCTGGAGTTGGCTGCGCGGTAAAGGGGCAGCGCCCGTAGTCACCGCTGGTGACAACAGTCATGACCAACGGGTCGCGGTAGGAGGGAGCACCACAGCCCCATGCCGCATCACACCAGGTGGGAAGCGGTCGGCCTCCAGGCAGACTGAGCCGGACCGGCTGGCCCCACGGGCTAGCGCGGGTGGCCGAGTCCCACCCGGTGGGCCAGGCCAACGGCAGCCCGGGCCCGCGAACAAGTCGGGCCGACCCCAGTGGTTCGGAACAAGTGGAACCAGACCAAACCTTAACAGGTAGGACTTGGGTGGGGTTAGGTAGACCATGGAACATGTTGTGTCGGACCAGCCTGACTGAGTTGGACCGAGCCCAGACCCAACCAGCCCTCGAATAAATAAAAGCTCATAACTGAAGAACCAGGTGTCTATTTGACATGACGTAAGTGGAGTTGGGACCCCTTTTAAGAATCGGTCGCTTCGTCATAATTTGGCAGGCCCCACCAAGCTAGGCCAGACCAAGGTGAGAATACCCCCATTTCATGGAAAGAGGTGTAACTAACAGACCAAGTGTCTGATCAATGTGTTGTCTATGGCATAAGGACACTTGTGAGAAGTAGGTCCTATGGAAATAATCTAAGTGTGTTTTTATGGAGTTTTATGTGAAACCTAGATTGGATTAAACTATAATACAACCAAACCCTTTTTACAAAAGTGCCCATATCACACAGACCGGGCGTCCGATCGACGTGTCGTTTGTCACATTGGGACCCCTATGACGTGGCGGCCCATTGGGTATTTCTTTTATGGGTATTTGTTCCAGTTAAAATAAAACTGATGGCTTGAGAAGAGGTTCTCCCAGAATCAAGTTTGTTATGAATGGGAATCCAGTGGCTGGTTGTTACATGAAGAAGAAGAGCGACCAATGCGGGTCAGTATCAGAAACTCCAGAGTGGGATGATCTAGATATATGAATAATCATCCCTACCTCTGTACTAGTGACCCTATGTAGATCAGAATAATAGAGACCCTATTTGGATCAGCATCATAGCAACCGTGTGTGGATCAACCACATAGATACTCAGTGTGGATTATCAACAAAGTGACCCTCTATGGATCAGCAACATAGCGACCCTATTTGGATCAGCATCATAGCGACCCTATGTGGATTAGTATCATAGATACCCTATGTGGATCAGCATCATAGTGACCTTATGTGGATCATAATTTTAGTAACCCTGTGTGGAGCAGCAGAGCGTGACCTGACGGGGACCAGCCTTAGAGATGCCCATCATGGAACAGTGACATATGACCCTATGTGGATCGACAATGGAACAAATTATTCATGGTTATGTTGTGGAACTTCTTAATGGAATAAAATTATATAGATTAAGTATAATCATCTCTATTCCTGATCTCAGATGTATACCCGGTTTGAGCTGAGTCTTTTTCTTTGTGCTTCATGATTTAGATCATTCTTGTGGTATTACCTGTGTGTTATTTTCGGGTGGTGTTTTCCTTTGTGAATTTCTGAGAAACCATCGGGGGTCTCAGTGTCCCCTATTGGGTATTGTTATACTCACCCCCTGCATAGGTTCTGGCCACACATGTGTGTCTGGTGTCGACTACTGATGCTCCTAGGAAGACTTTGCTGGTTCAGACTTGTTGGAGCTTAGTGTGATGGGAGTAGTTGAGATCCTCTTCTTCGACTTCAGACATACAGCTACTACCCTCCAGGTGGAGCTCTAGGGTAGATGTTGTAGTTGTTTACTTTATTTTCAGTTTCTATGGCTTGTATTGCGACCCAATATTTTTAGTTTATAGTTGTACTTATGGTTGTACCATACTCTTGTGGTTATACCTACTTTTCATGTTTGTTAACTTCAGTTTTCCTTTTTAGTGTATACAGATATCTAAGTAAATGCCTTCCCTATTTGGGAAAATAATTCAGGTGCTAGTTTCCAACCCCTGGCATATGGAAGGTGGGCTTGGGGTTGTCACGTTTGGGCCTCATGGGATGGGTCATGACAAAGTGGTATCCGAGGGCGGTCAGTTCTACCCGAAGAACTAAGAGTTTATTTTTTCAATGGATAAATAGTGTTATGTGTCTTGAGTTTAGGTTTCTGTTAAGGGAGTCCAATTTTAGTGCGGTTGAACACGTATCCATACAAAAAGACCTTGAATTATATTTTCTGACTTGTTACACAAAACACTAGTTGCATGGGTTTTGAAAAGTTTTCATGATCTCTCTTGAGTCATCTCACTAGGTAAAACTTATTGGTCATGTTGCATCTTTTTCTTATAGGATGCCTCCATGAAGACAGCCATCCAGGATTCAGGTTAGATATCATGACAGTGGACCACTGAATGAAGAGGCGTCGGTATAGGGACTACTCACAGTGATGGCACCTTCGGGTGGTGTACCAGTAGCACCCACACCCATTGAGTAGTAGATGCTCTCAGTGGATCGTGCACGTCTGCTGAGCATGTTGCATGAATTCCAAAGATAGAGGCATTTGAGGTTTCAAAGCGAGGCTGAACCCCAGGTAGTAGGGTACTAGTTTTTGGTGGTTTCATGTGTCTTTTGTTTAGTAGAGACACCCACCAAACATATGGAGATCTTGGTAGCTAGCCTTCTTCAGGGTCAACAGGACGGTGGTGGAGCTCGATTCTCTAGTTGCATGAGGAGATAACCCTCACCTGCTCGGACATTGAGAGCCTTTTCAAGGTGGAGTTCATGCCAGCGACACTACACTTTATGTGTATTTAGGAGTTGATGCATCTGTAGCAGGGCGGCCAAACTATGGCTCAGTACTCGACGAGATTTACTGACTTCTCCCAATACTCCACTGACATGGTACGGGGCCCTTACTGCAGGTCTTAGACCTTTGAGCAGGTGCCCCGATGAGATATTAGATCTACAATGGTGTCTATGAGCATGTTGATATAGGCTATGGTTATAGAGAGTGCTTTGATGGTGGGGAGATTTCTTGACAAGAAGGAACCATCAGTGAGAGACCCTACCATATGACAGGTAGCAGATTCATCTACCGCTAGTAGTAGATAGATGATGCAGAATCTCAAGATGGATAGATATTTCAAAGGGCGGCCCTAGGATTCAGGGTCAGAGTTGTGAGGCTCGAGAGGTTGAGAGAGGCACCAGCAAGTCATGATCTATTTTTCATGTGGGGGATAGGGTCATAGAGCCTGTGACTGTCTGAATCCCCACACGGATGATTGGAAAAATGTGGAGGGTCCCCCAAGGCAGTGATAGAGGTAGGAGCATGAGCATCAACCGGGTCGCGGATGAGGCTGGGGAGCAGGACGTGTACTAGGAGGTGGTCAGTGTTACTGGACACTACCACCACCACCCCCAGGTGGTCACCATGAGCTCAGGGAGCATGTGGATAGGGACAAGCCTAGTTAAAGGTAGTAGAGGTTCGCGATACTGACGACCTTGAGATGATATGATGTGAAATCTGTATCTTCTCTACTTTAGTATCAGTGATTACCGACATAGGTTCTATCCATCTGTGCCTCACTCTGGGCATAGTTCAGGACTCTGAGACTCTGAATGATATTTTTTCTCGACCTTTTTCATTTGGATACTTCTACAAGAGAAGATTCAGCAGTCACACACTAGTACCGACAGTGTAATCTTACTCTCATAGGAGAGAGTTTCATATGGGATCTTCTAGCAGCAGCATTGAATCCCTACGACCTCTTTCTAAAAATGGATTGGCTATCAGCAGTTCACACACAGATTGACTTCCTGAGACATACAGTGAGATGTACATCCAGATATGGAGGTTGGTTTTCCATTGTGGTGAGAAGGAAAATGTAGCAGCATGAGATGCACTTGCGCTTAAGAGGGTGCAGTCGATTACATATCAGCTAGATTGCAAGACCTATGACACGGTGGATGAGGTGATTCCACAGTTCCTAGTAATGGGGGAAAAGTATGAGGGTGTCTTTACAGAATATTTCCTGGTACTACCTCCTCATAGAGAGGTAGGTTTCTATATTGACTTGTACCCAGGAACAACACCGATATCTACAACAGCCTATTGGATGGACCCTACGGAGCTCTGGGAGGTGAGCGTATATTTGGAGGAATTATAGAGGAAGGGATTTGTAAGGCTTAGTGTTTCTTCATGGTAATCCCTGGTGTTGTTTTCCAAGAAGGAATACAGAAGTTTGAGGTTATTTGTTTACTTAAGGCGCCTAAACTAGGTGAATATGAAGTACGATTATCCTCTGCCAAGTATTGATGATTTGTTTGATCAGTTGAAAGGAGTGAAGTGGATCCAGAGAAGATCGAAGCATTACAATATTGGGAGCCACCAAGGAGTGTTACTGAGGTGAGGAGCATCCCTGTATTAGCATGATACTATTAGAGGTTCATACTCGATTTCTTCAGTGTAGCAGCAGCTATGACAACCTTGACAAAAAAGTAGAAACCCTTCCTATGGTCAAAGTGTAACAACCCGAAATTTTGAATAAATCTTGTTTCCTAATTTTATGTGTCATTTTATTTTTATACTCAACAAAAATGTTTCATTTGATGGCATGTGTATAATTAAAATGAGACCGTTGGGTTTTGACTGTCATATGACCATTGGTCAATATGGCCGCTGTAAACTAAACGTTTCGATTGTTGTCTCTAAATACAAGTAATATTGGTTAATTATTATAGAAAGAAGATTCGATGGCCTCACCCAGTAGTCTTGGACCGATCAAATCCCATATAACAGAACTTGGGAAGGAGGTAGCACCACTGGGCTTTGTTATGGACCAAACCCAAGCCGAACTTCATCATGTGAAGCTAGAACGGAATCTCCTTCTCGAGAAGTTCAAACTAATATAAATTACTACTCGTGCGATGTTGGCCGAGCCTCCCTCAGATTCTCTCACCTTAGCACACCTTACACTTAGGTCCTATGCTGGTGTGATAAGGGGCTATTTAAGGAGACTGTAACTGCCTTGTGTAATCCTTTGTTTTAAATAAAAATTGGGATTTCTTCTTATGATGATGTTTATGACTTTTCAAATGTACGGATAAATATAGTATGCATATTTTTGATGAATTTTAGAAAATGGATATTTTAAAAATGTTTATGTAAACCTTAAATAATTAAAAATGGGTAATGATTTTCAAAAAATGGTCTTCTAGAATTATGTTCAGTACGGAATTTAGAGTCTAATAAGATCAACTTGATTTTTGATGAATAATAAATTATGAATAGTGATTTTATGATTAGGATTATTAATGTGTCCAAATGGATTAGTAATCTCACTTAAAGAAAGTATTAATATAATCTAGGCACCTTGATTAAGTAATGTGATTCAATAAAATGGTTAAATAACAGTTTCATAAATTATTATTCAAGTATTAGTTTTTTTCAAGTGAATAGTGTTTTTTAATTAAAAATTAAATTAAAAATATTTAGAAAAATATTTTTATAAAATTGATTTCATTTTTGAACTCAGAGCATCGATATTATGTTAAGGTAATTTTTGGGGATTTTTTTGAAAAAAATGAATTTTCGGTGAATAGTGTATTTATTTAAAAATAAAATTAAAAATTTTTAGAAAATTATTTTTATAAAATGGAGTTCATTTTTGAAATCAGAGCACTGATATTTGGTTAATGTGAAATTTTGGGATTTTTCTGAGAAAGTTGAATTTTCAGTGAATAGTAAAAATGCAGTTTTAGGGTTTCGGTATGTTTAATGACATCATAACTGTGTCATGATGATGTCATGAGATATTTTAAGGGATGGCCGACCTAAGGTGATGGATATTTGTATTGGGGGCCCCATGTGTCCTAACTTAATGTGAAATATCATGGGAGAGCGAGCACATGGTTTTGAAAAAAGCACAAGTGAGGTGTCCCTTGGCCATTAATGCCTTGTCCCCTCACTTTCCCTATAAATACCAAGCCCTCCTCTCATCCATTTCGACTCCCCACTCTCCCTCAACGAAGTTCAGGTCTCCTTTCCTCCCAAGGAGTCCTCCCAAGGTTCCCCCAAGCCCTCAAGGTCCAAACCTTTGAGTTTTAAGAGTTACGTTTTAAGGTAAGGGATTCGTCCTCTCTCTTCTTTTCAAGTAATCTCTTTTATGTCATTTCTTTTATGCTCCATTTTATTATGTTAAAGGATGTTCTTTTATACTCCTCTTACTGAACTTTTCATGTTCACATAATTAGAGATCCCCTCTTACACTCATTATTTCGTTTTATGAAGTTTTAAGGGGCGTCGTTAGGCTGCCGAAATTTTTGTAACGGATTATTTCTCCCTTCTTATTTTTCAAAATCTATTTTCATGTAAAGTATTTCAAGTTCCTTTTTATTATGTTTGGGTATGATCTCTAAATTTATCATACTTATCTGTTATGATCATATGATGAGAGACCCCATTTGATCTCTTCAATTCAGTATTTTGATGTTTAAGTGGCGCCATTAGGCTGCCGAATTTTTAAGTGGTTCTTCACCCTTCTCGTTTTGAAGTTCTACTTTCATGTAAATTCCTTCAAGTTACTTTTTCTATGTTGGGTTATGATATCTATATCTATCATAATTATCTTTTATGATCATATGATGAGATACCCCATTTGATCTCTTCAATTCAGTATTTTGAAGTTTAAGTGGCATCGTTAGGCTGCCGAATTTTTAAGTGGTTCTTCACCCTTCTCATTTTGAAGTTCTACTTTCATGTCAATTCTTTCAAGTTCCTTTTTGTTATGTTGGTTTATGATCTCTATATCTATCATACTGATCTTTTATGACCATATGATGAGAGACCCCATTTGATCTCTTCAATTCAGTATTTTGAAGTTTAAGTGGCGTCGTTAGGCTGCCGAATTTTTAAGTGGTTCTTCACCCTTCTCGTTTTGAAGTTCTACTTTCATGTAAATTATTTCAAGTTCATTTTTGTTATGTTGGGGTATGATCTATATATCTATAATACTGATCTTTTATGATCATATGATTATAGACCCCATTTGATCTCTTCAATTCAGTATTTTGATGTTTAAGTGGCGTTGTTAGGCTGCCAAATTTTTAAGTGGTTCTTCACCCTTCTCGTTTTGAAGTTCTAATTTCATGTCAATTATATCAAGTTCCTTTTTGTTATGTTGGGGTATGATGTATATATCTATCATACTGATATTTTATAATAATATGATGAGATACCCCATTTTATCTCTTTAATTTAGTATTTTGAAGTTTAAGTGGCGTCGTTAGGCTGCTAAATGTTTTAGTGGTCCTTGCACCTTTCTCCCTTTTCAATGTTCTAATTCCATGTCAAGTCTTGAAAGTTCCTTTTTATTATGTTGGGGTATGATCTCTATATCTATCATACTGATATTTTATGTTCATATGATGATAGACCCTATTTTATCTCATCAATTCATTTTTGGTTGAAGTTTATGTAACGTTGTTAGGCTGCCGAATTTTCATAAGAGAAATCTTATTTTTGTCTTCCTTTCATGTTCTTCATTTCATATGTTATATCTTTCAAATTTCATTACCATGTTCTCAAATCCTTTATATTTTGTCTCTCTACTGTGTTATGTGTCATTTATGAGTGTTTGACCCATGTCCCCTCTCTTTTCAATGTTTTCTAAAAACCCCGAAACATAGCCGTTATGCTGCAGAATTTTCATCTCAAAATGCCTCTCTCTTTTTATCAAGATTATTTTATGTTATTAAGTGAATACTAAAAGCTCTTAATTATATATGGGTATTCACATATATATCAAAATGTTTTATTTTAAATTCTGGGATTTACATACATGAAACACGCTTTCCCTTTCCGTGGGTTTAAAGTGATATAAAGATCATGTCTTTAAAGCAGTTTTTAAAATGTTATGATTATGAAATGAAACCCATTTCTTTTATTATATATGGGTTATTTATGAAATGTTTGATGATGATATATGTGGCTCACATGATAATAAAGGAAAATTTAAGGGTGCGCCCTGATAGCACTCCAATGCATTGGGTAATGATGTAACCACTAGAGATTACAATTTTCACGATATCTTGGTGAATAACCTTTGTAATTTTCAAATGACACCTTGGGGTGGACCTTGGTGATATGTTCATGATTGTCTATATTAAATGTTGAAGCCACATCTTCAAGTTATGGAAATTTTATTTTTATTATGATATTCCTCATGATTTCATTCTCATGACTTAAAGTTCTTTTCATTACATTATTGATGTATCTCATGTTCATATGTAAAATGTTTCGCTTGTTTCCCTTACTGGGCCTTCTAATCACCCTTTCTTTTGATGTATGTCCCCAGGTTATGAGATGCAGTAATGAACCTAGGATGAACTTAAGGATAAGACTTTCAAGTGTTTAAGAAGAATGTTTTATGTTGTTTTCATGCATTATGTTCCTGGTTTCCAAGAAACTAAACCTTAAAGATCCTCAGTTTTGTGTAATGTAATGAAATTTTATTTTATAAAAAGACGGGATGCTATACAAAGACCTATCAGCAGATCTCTCAACAGTTGAGGCAAAGCCTGACCAACTCTCCCATCCTGATGTTACTGGAGGAGGACATTGGTTACATGGTATACTATGATGAATCAAGGACCGGACTCAGTTGAATCCTAATGCAGGATCATGCAGTGATCATTTATGTGACTCGTGACTTGTAGTTAGCAGTATTAGTCTTCGCACTTAATATGTGGAAATACTACTTGATGGGAAAGTGGTTCATTGTTTACATAGATCATAAGGGTTTCAAATTAATCTTGTAACACCCTGACCTCAGAGGCCCAGAGTCGGTGCATTATTACATATCATTGGTATGATCATAAAAGATCAAGTATCAAAAGACTGATTAGTTTAGTAGACTTAGAAGTACTATATAAATTCATAAGGTTTATATTACATCATAAAATGGAAAAATACAACAACATTGTTTCTATAGAAAACAATGAGATCCCATAGACTATCCCTACAGATCAGTCATAATATACTTCTTCGCATCCTGGGAAAATTAAAACATAGAAAGGGGTGAGTTCAGATGCTCAGTAACGATAATAATAAAGCGAAAACATTCATAAATAAGAATAAACATTTATAGAAATGTATAAGACTAAAACAAAAGCCTTTTATACTTGAAATTCATCATAATATGGAAAAGATAAAATCAAATAATGCCATTTATTTATTCACATGAATATTCTACTAGTCGAATAATCACATGAAATATCAATAGCCACATTCATAATGATAGAATGCATAATTCCAGACTTCATAACAACATAGTTAGGGCCTTGTGCTAAGAATACAAATAAGATTTTGTCAATGCCTTCTTCCAAGACACTAGTATGTATCATGTGTCCAACCGATGTATCAAGGAGTTATAGTGGGCTCCACCCATCACTTAAATTGTCCAATGTATTCTTCATATGAAGGGTTTGAAACATAAAATAGACATTCATATTAAAACTAGCATACAAAATGTCAATACTTTATCCACAAACCATAAATGGTATAAAAATAGCACATCCACAGTCAAACATAACTCATTCAATACAATATGGAAGATTGTATTTTAATAGATTAACCTCAATTGAGAATAATGAAGGATATTGACATAGATTAAAATAATCATCAAAACTATTTGAGAGAAATATCCCCCTTTTTCTTGAAAACATTTAAAAGTCACACTATCTTTCAAGAAGCCGTTTAAAAATATATTTTTGAAACAAAGTGTCCCATGCCAATTTGAAACTTTTTAATGGAATTTTAATTTAAAATATTAATTTCCATATAAATAAAACCTTAAAACCATTTTTAAAACATGGACATTAATGAGAAAGATTTAGAAGAATAAATTTTTAAATCATTTAAAGTGGTATTTTAGTTAGAGTTACTATCAAAATTAGTGACACTTGAATAAAAAATATTGTGGAAATAAAAACATTATAATACCATGAGAATAAATGATTTAATTATATACAATTTAAAAGGACAGTATATACACCATATAAAAGTGAATTGCTGCATAACAACAAAGAAATCTCAAAGGAATGTAAATTGATATGAAATCCCTTATAAAGATAGTATCCTTGGGTAATTGATAAATCAATGACATAATTATGTTTGGAAAATATAAATACACTCAATATGATTTGATATTAATTTTAAATCAATCAGAGGACATTCACACATATTCTTATAAAAACAACACCAATGACTTGGATGTTTAACTCAATGAATAGAAATTGAGTTAAGATCAAGTTTATATCAATGAATTGAGAAATAATAAATGGATTGATCATGAGTATCAAAATTATATCCACACAAACGGTAGTTTAAATTACTACATAAATAATAAATAGTGATTCCACACATAATCTTGGAGTAAAATAATCAATGAAGTGTGTGTAAAGCCCACTGAGTGGAAATTGAAATTTGAAATTCCCTTACCAATTTGGTAACTTATGAAACATAAAACCCATGAAAGAAGGATCATAAAATTAAGATTTAAATACTCATAAATTAAATTATATTACACCAACAATAAAATCATGGACAGTATATACGCCATACAAAAGGAAATAGTGGCAAATATAGCATTGATCTCACGAGAATAAAAAGTGAGATGAAAAACCATTACTTCATTATAATCAATTGAGTTGTACGAAAAAAAGTTAATAACCACCAAATTAATCACATAATATCATGAATATAAAGATAATCATGATTATATATATCAAATGGAAGTACACGGTACACTGCATGCAAAACAATTGGCGGACAATGGAAATCTTTCGAAATTAAATGTGAGACAGGAAACCCCTTATATTGTACCTTTCCTTGGTCAAGGGTACGTTAATATCCTGTATAATTCTGAAATAATTGTTATTAAATTATACAATAACCATATACCATAATATGATATCATATATGATCTTCTAATATTGATATTTTAGTATTATCATCGTTTCAGGTGTTAACTGATTTGTTCTCCTTTATATGATTTGTTACTTTAGCCATGTTTATTATGGATTGGATGTATCTTATTAATATTCAGAATGATAATAAGTCTTTAAATATTATTTTTAATCATCATATGAAAATTATTCTTTAATGGATATGATGGGGAATGAATCTCATCGTGTTCATGGAGACAGTAATATGTACGTATGCACGAGCAACAATATTATTCTTTTGATATTAAAATAATATATAATTGGATGGTATATCATATATAAAAAATCATTATCATTTTATATTTATTATTTACACCAAATATACATCATTATTATACCCATCCAAATAATAATGTATTTAATAACAACTATACCACGACGTGGAGATGGTAAGTCGTACGTACGCACGTATGGTGACATGTCATTCAAAGGATGGATAGAATAATGAATAAGGTTGCACCATATTTATAATAACATCACAGTATATATAAGATACTAGAGTTATTATTTTATAATGGAAACAACAACAAAAGAGGAACTGGAAGAAGAATGGAACTTGAAAGAGGTGATGAAATATTTACCTCCTCTTCAGGTTCTTCCTTTTGATTTGATCAAAAGGGGCTACATAGTATGGATTTCTAACTAACATAATGCCTCTAGGAATAAGGGATGAGATTTTGGAGGATATTTGGGAAGGTTTTGGCCGAGAATAATGGCTTTGAAGGAGTGAATTAGACAGAAGGAGGAGTTCCCTTTTATAAGAGGGGCAAGGGGCACCTTAGGAAAAGCTAGAAATATTATGTTATAAAAAAATAATTTTCGGTTTCTAATAGATAAAAAATAAATTATTTAAAGGATAATGAGGGTATGGGTCTAAAACCACTCAAAAAATAGGTTTCATATAGTTTTGGGTTACTATATTAACTTTATCTTTTAGATTTAACTCTTAGTTAAATAGTTTGACATTTACCATGTCTCTTTGTATTTTTATATTATATGGTTAATAAACTTACGATAAACATCCAAGAGAACCGAAAGTGGTTCCTTAATGATAAACCTATCATTATATAAGTCTTTTTTCCAAACCTTAGATTTTTAGGAATAGAATATCAATTAATAATATACTATTTGTTTTAAAAACTCCTTTATGTCAATTTTGACACAATTTTGTATTTTGTTTTTCCTAAATTTATAACAGCATTATTAATTATAAAAAAACTCATCTAACCAACTCTAACATTTCATATTAACCTATAAAATTATTTTAAATTATAAAAAGTCTCAAATTACATTTATTTGGATATTTATAATATCAATTATTTTAATATTTCATTAATTAGGTAATTATTGCATCATCATTGTGTCATAAATAAATTTAATTAATTAATGTCTAAAAATTATAAATAAAATACCATTATGTAGGAAATATTTTTATCTTTCTAATGAATATTTATAGTCGAATTTATCTTATTGTAACCCTATATTAAAAATGGTTTAGTTATTAAATGATGAATTTAACACTTTTAACTCTTCTTTGAATTAAATAATAATAATTGTCCTAATCTAATCCAAGTGTACCTAGAGGATCAAATTTTATTCCTAAGTTATATTTCGGTCTAATTAAACGTATCCAATAGAATTAGAACATGTGTTAGGGTAATATTAATATCATTTGTTCCCTTAGTTTCCATATTTACTTTTAATCATGGTAAATAAAAGTAAAAAGTTACTATTCACTAAAAATTATTTTCATCTTATTGAATCAAATTTTACTTTCTGATATCAATAATGTCTCTCGTATTTTTTAAATTAAACTCACAAAAATGGTAAAATTAATTTATATTCAATTTTTCAAATGCTCCTAAGAGGTGGGTAAAAGACGCACTACGCCAAAAACTGGCAAGGGAAGCGCTACCCCTTTATCAGCGCTCAAAAAAGCGATGATAAAGGGTGGACTCTATTAGCGCTCAAAAAAAGAGCTGATAAAGGGGGGGCCTTTATCAGCGATTTTTTTCAGCGCTGATAAAGGCCCCCCTTTATCAATTCTTTTTTTGAGAGCTGATAAACGGGACCCCTTTACGAACGCTTCTTTTAGTAGCACTGATAGAGGGGGCTGTATCAGTGCAGAAAAATTTTATATTTCAAAAAAAATCTTTAAAAATAAATTATTCTTATATAGGTATATTTATATTGATATAAATAAAATATATATTTTTTAAATATGTTCTAAATACGTATAAATAGACTATTACATTTAATATATAAGAAATTTAGTGAAAATTGCATCAAAATATTTTAAAAAAATATTATTAATTAATAATTTTATAATTATTATCGATTAAGAATCATTTAAAAATAATTTGAGGACACAAATTATCAAAACAATTAATAAAAGATCTAAAATATGTTAAAAATGTAACTCAAACTTCAAACGGATATAACTTTTGATCCAGGTGTCCGTTTGAGCTCTACAACATATCAAATCAAAGCCTGTGAGGAGCTCTACGTGCTAATAGCCTAGGAAAAGACTTTTTCACATTTTTTGAGCCCAAAAAAGGCCCATAAGGCCTCCAAAAATGAGTTTGTAGTCGGGATACCCCGATTTTTTAACATTCAAACAAGTATAACTTCTGATCCGGATGTCCGTTTGGCCTATACCACATATCATATCTAAGATTGTTTCATTTTCTTCGATTTTACTGGTTGTGGAATTAAAATGGAATTCTAGATTATAAGTAATGGTCTTTTTAACTTTTTAGTCTTTTCAAATACACATATATATGTATTTATTCATAAATATATATGTGTGTGTGGGGGGGGGTGTCTATGTGTATGTACGTGTGTGGTATATATGTATATATGTATTTATTTATTTAATTACTTATAAACCCAAATAAAAAACATATTTTTTCATAAATATATTTAAAACTAAACTTATATGTAAATTATATGGCTTTTGAAAGACACATATATATGTATTTATTCATAAATATAAATGTGTTTGTGTGTGTGTGTCTCTGTGTGTGTCTGTGTGTTGTATATATCTATGTATGTGTGTTGTATATATCTATGTATGTATGTATGTATTTATTTATTTATAAACACACATAAAAAACATATTTTTTTCATAAATTTATTTAAAACTAATCTTACATGTATATATTAATATAGAAATAAATATACATATAAAAAATTATAAATAATATATATATATATATATATATAAATTAATATACGAATTTATATATATATACTAATATATGTATATTAATATGAATCTATATCAATATATGAATAAATTTAATTATATATATATATATATCAATAAATAGAGAACAAGATGAAATGTCATAGTGGTAAAGGTGCAGCCGTGAAAGGGGGGAGGTCCCGAGTTCGAGTTCGGGTGGAAGCGAAGGGGGTGCGCGTGTATGAGGATGCGTGAAAAATGGAAGCACATGGGAGACCTCCTAGCGCCGATAAATGGGGTTTGAGGCACTGATAAACCACTCCCCTATATTTTTTAAATTTTTTTTGACCTTTATCAGCACTTTTTAAAAGCACTGATAAAGGCCCCTTTTATCAGTGCTAAAAAAAGCACTGATAAAGGGGTCTTTTATTAGTGCTTTTTTTAGCACTGATAAAAGTGGCCTTTATCAGCGCTTTTTTGAGCACTGATAAAAGGGACCCCCCTATATTAGTGCTGAGCATTACAACTCTTTTTTCGCGCTGTAAAAGCCCTTTTTTAGCGCTGATATTGGCCTTTTTTGTAGTAGTGACGGTAGAATGTTCAATAAACTTTTATACATCTAATTTTCTTATAAAATGAATCCAATGAATTAAATTGAACATATATAGGTATTATATATCTATTTTTAATTAAAATAAATTTAAATAAAATAAATAATTATTTAAATAAAATGTTAGTTTTAAACTATGACGTAGTGTTTTTCACTATTCATCAAAAATTGAATGTTTTCAGAAAAATACCATAAATTTACCCAAAGATAGTTTTGATCTTCCGAATTAAAAAATGAATTCTATTTTATCAAATTAAAAACCTATAAGTTGCATTAATTAATTTAAAATTAATTCCTATAGTCAAAACTGAAAAGTGGTCTTTTAAAAAGTAAAAACTATCAAAAGATTGACATGTGTTTACGTCAAATTTTAATGTGAAATTACTTATAATCACCTAAATTGTATTAAATGATAAAAATATAATCTAATTATAATTCCAAAACATTCAAATACATAATTTTACACTATAAATTATTTCTATTAAAAAAAATTTCAATTAAAATTTAGTTTTTTATAGTATTCATCAAAATATAAAAGTTTTTAGAAATGTACCAAAAATGTATCCAAAATAAATTTTTATGTCCCGATTCTAAAGAAGAATTTAATTTCATTAAATTGAATATATAAAAGTGTAAAATATTGGTTTTAAAAAGGGTTTTTCATTTAATGGTGCTAAAATTGCATTTTTTTGAAAATACTTTTTTTATCTGAAAAAAATGAATTTGTTTTTATATTATATCTAAGAAACATATAATATGGATTCTAAAATTATATGGAGTATATAAAATTCAAAATTTAGTTAATACTATTCATAAATTCTTTTGAATGGTTAGTTTGGTAAGTCGTGGTGTGCTCGAACTCAGTGTCTCATGTAGTGAAAGCTATTGAATTAAAGAAAATAAATTACAATGAAATATTGGGGTGTTACATTCTTCCCCCATTTTGGAAATTACATCCTCGCAATTTTAATATTGGGCTTGGGAACTTAATTGAAAGTCCCACATCGGAAAAAGAGTTAATATAACTATCTCTTTAAATAAAAGAAAGAGAAGTACAATGGTCACCCAAGATAATCCACGCTAGGATTCCATGTAGGGAAACATGGATATGGAAGATAAAATAAGTTTCAAGTTCTAGCGGAGAGTGATAGAAAACATGATTAGGAGAAATTTAACAACAAGAAAACCACAAACTTCTAATGAGATAAGCGTTCATTAGTTTCCTAGTAGCAAAATTAAATGGATAACATTTTTTCATTTTGAGTTCCATTTCATAAAGATGACGAATTTATTTACGATATTGACTAAGAACATAAAGATATATACTTACTTTTTGTGTAGAGCTACATCTTTTAATAAATTTCTACCACTAACTCATCTTTTTTTCAAATGATGAATATTCAAGATGACTTGGTCACACTTGAAGCACTAGAATCAACTTCTATAGAATCACATAATCAACAAAGGATAAACTATATATATTTACCTTGTCTTTAGAGATTAACCAAAATTAAAATAGCTAGTACAAGATTACATGATCCCCAAAATGGATAATCCTTTAGAGAAAGAAATACTTATCTGAATTTCTAAAATTAAACCAACAATACCCGAAGTTCAATAAATACCATTAAATAAAAAAATTGTCTTTAAAATCCATCAATATAATCTAAACTAATATTGAAACCCAAAACATAGAATAATTTTATTATGCAGTCTTCCACGTTAAATTGTATTTCCAAATAACATCGAATACTTTTAAAGTCACATACTTAAAAGTAATTAACCTAATCACTTATTCTCTATGATAGGTTAATCATTTCCATATATAACCAAAATCTCTATAAATACAATATAAAAACATAGATAAAAATCCATCATTACTCCTCAAATGAAATCCCATAGTATTCTATTTTCCTTAGGCATATAGTATTCCCAATAGAGCAAATGTCTTCCAAAATAACTTTGATCACTTAATCCCCAAATCATTTTCCTATACTAAGGATATCGATTTGATAAGACATACAATCCCAAATCAACTTATTATTTATCAATAAAATCATTTAACTAAAAGGTATTATTCACACTAACTTGGGACTTCACATAGTCCAGCGGTAGGTGATAAATCCCAATTGAACTATGGATGTGGGTTTGACTCATGCAGCTTTGTCCGATGCGACGGGTTGTCACATAGTCTGTGTGTTGTCCATTTTCAAAAAAACTATATTTTATAACATTCAAAAAATGAGATAAATTCCTAAAAATAACTATAACATAATTTCACCACAAATGTTATCTCATACCTCACATTTTCATCCCAAAAATTAATAAAGTGTAATTTCCTCAAATTCAAGGATCATATAAACCCAAATGGTTATTTATAACTATATCAATAATAGAAAACACAATTCTTCCTAAAATAGCATTTTCACATAATAAACTGCAGGGTTACACATAAGAGAAAAGTTTTTCCAAAGTAATCCCATAAACAAATAGCACTAATACTTTTAAAAATTTGACCATCCTTTTATTTCCACATAGGTTCTTCCATGACCAAGGGGTTATCGTATAGAATAGGGCATTCACTCAGGTAATGCCTAGGTCCCCTATATTTACAGAAAATGACTGTAAATGGATTATTGGGATCATTTTTATTTTCTCCATAGTACTCATCATTTTTCCTCAGCAATTCATTACTTTATTTCCATAATTCCCACACATAAATCATTTCTTTGTTCCATTAAGACACTTCCCTAGGCGTCTCCTTTAACATTTCGTGCATGATATAAATTGAGCTTTATTTTTTCCACAGTCTCCACTGTTATAGCTCTTCTCATTCACCACCTTTCTCTTCTTTGTTGAGTCTGGGAGTTTTTTAATATATATGTTGTTGATCATATTTTTTGAAAACAGATTCGGCATGAACACAATATCTTTTACACCGGTCAACATTCCAATCTGTTGCTCATTTCCTCCATTGTGACCACCTTGTACATCATTTTCAATGTTACTATGACATCCTTGGAATCCAGCCATTGACCAACACAAGAAAACATAGTGTGAGTCATAAAATAACTTAGAGAATATCATATCACCTTATTTTCAATCTAACACACCTTAGGATTAACGACGGTTATTTATTCTCATCTTATATTAAAATCCTTCAAATCGGTTTTTAAGGAAAATGTGAATTATCCTAAGCATATCCCCCATGAGTGTCATAACCAAGAGTGTAGCAAGGCTCGTTGTCGTGTACCAAGATACCTCGGGTGAATCCCAAAACACCATGTCGGAGTTCTCACTCCTAGGTACATATGTGCCAGATCTGCCTCTACCTGCTTGTATCCATACAGGGATGTATTGTTTAGAAAACCCACATAATATCTAAAATACCAAAATTCTAGGAAGTTATTCTATTTTAATCCCCAAAGTCTATCTTAGGGTAATGTTATCTAATCTGAGTTTATCTAAATCTAGATTCCAAGGATTGTAAAAAAATTCCTCCGATACCAACTATAACGCCCTGACTGCAGAAGCCTAGAGTCGGTGCATTATTACTTATCATTGGCATTGTCACAAAAGATCATTTCTTGAAATACAGATTAGTATAGTAGCCTTAAAAGTACTAGATACATTCATAAGTATTACATTACATCATAAAATGGAAAACTACAACAACATTGTTTCCATAGTCAAAACTGAGATCCCATAGACTATCCCTGCAGGTCATTCATAAAACTACTACTAAAACAGGCAAGGGAAGCACCACCTAATATTAGCACTAAGCATAAAACGCTAATAAAGAAGCCCTGTATCATCGCTTTTCTAGCGCTGATAAAGAATCCATTTATTAGTGCTATAAAAGCACTAATAAATCTTACCTATATCAGTGCTAAAATTTAAGTGCTGATATAGGGTAACCTTTATCAGGTCTAAAAAAGCGCTGATAAAGAATGCATGTATCAGCGCTAAAATTTTAGAACTGATATAGGAAGTATTTATCAGCACCTTTTAGCGTTGATAAAGGGCCTCTTTAGTAGCACTAAAAAAGAGATGATAAATCCTTCCTGTATCAGCGCTAAAATTTTAGAGCTAATAAAATCATAGTCCAATATTTTATAAAATCGATTGCACAGTGTCCTCAGTTTATCACAACCGAAATCTCTCACAGTACTGTAACCCTACGACTCCCCTCCACCGCCCCCCAATCTTTACATTGTCAGACCCTCGCCGCCCCTAATCTTCACATTGTCAGACCTCCGCCGCTAGCCCTTATCCTAATCCTCCCCCTCGAACCCCTTCGGCAGATCCTCATCCCTGAAAATTTTAATTCTCCTCCTATTTGCCCGACCATACACCCTGGGAACCCTACTCCTCTATTTATCTTTGGTTTTCGAATCCTCTTGTGCACCTCCACCTCTGGTAGTTACGCCTTCCCCTCCCGACGTAGCGCAGAAGGTTCCCTACTTCTCCTCCTCTAAGGTGAATTTCTTTTCTATTGTTCTTGATTATATTCTTGAACTTTTTTCTTAGGAAGGCTTTTATAACAATGTTGATTCAGTTTTTGTGTTTTCCTATTATAGTTTTAATGGTTAATGGTCTTACATAGGACTTTTAGTGTGAATTTATTATATGTTCTCCCTTTCATGCTACTATGTATGGGGTATTTATCACTATGATTATAAGGGTGATGGTTGATTGATGTGGTTCGATATGAAATGGTAGGTAATAGATATGACTTTTGGGACTTAACTAGTAGGTTCTAAGCAAGTTTCTGAATAGATATTATTGTATTGATCTTTAAGTTACCATGGGTGGTTGAAGAAGGTATCTTTGAGGAATTAATTAATCTAATTCTAGAATTTTCCAAAATCCTAATATGAGGTTTGTGTTCCCCGGTTGAGTTCCAATTGATATTGTTGATGTTCTTGTGTCTCTTGACTAATGTTTCCTTATTTTCTGTTAATATTGTATAATACCAAGCCCCTAATAAGGCTTATAATCAATCAGTATAAGGGATATACTGATGAACCAAAAAAAGAGAATCCTCCTATCAACTAGAACCTCATAGAAGAAGTAGTGAGCATAGTCAGAGCTATGGTCTAGGGAGCCTCACTTACCCCCATTTAGGCTAAAGTGGTGGCACCTCACTACGGAAAAAAAGGCATTTAGCGGCGGTTTTTTTTTTCGTTTCACGGCGGTTTAAACCGCCACTAAATCCATTGGCGACGGTTTTGAAAAACCGCCGCTATATCGTGCGTCGGGAAACTATTTCGCGGCGGTTTTTTTATTTTTTTATTTTTTTATTTTTTTATTTTTTTATTTTTATTTTTGTTATTTTTAATTTTATATATTTATTTATATATTTATTTTTCGTATTTATTTATATATTTATTTCGTATTTATTTTATTTATTTATTTTATTTATTTATTTATTATATTTATTTATTTATTTATTTTATGTATTTATTTTATTTTATTTTATTTATTTATTTTATTTATTTATTTATTTATTTATTTATTTATTTATTTATTTATTTTGTTTATTTTATTTCGTATTTATTTTATTTTGTATTTATTTTATTTATTTATTTTATTTATTTATTTATTTTATTTATTTATTTTATTTAATTTCATATTTATTATTTATTTATTTTATTTTGTATTTATTTATTTTATTTATTTATTTTATTTCGTATTTATTTTATTTATTTATTTATTTCGTATTATTTTATTTTATTTTTTTATTTCGTATTTATTTTATTTACTTTATTTATCCATGCATGCACATCCCATGCGCATGCACACGCACATGCACATGCACATGCAGACCCATGAAATATAAAGAAATTCTGCGTTTGGTTAGATTTGAACCCCTAACCTCTTGCATATTTTCCAAAGACTTTACCACTCCAGCAAGCTCGCCATGTGGTTAATAAACAGAATTTAATATACTTATATATATTAATTGAAAAAACAAATAATACATAAATAATAGATATAAACTCAATAATAATAAATAATAAATAAGAAATAATAAATAATAAATATGGAATAATAAATATAAATATAAATATAAATAATAAATAATAAATAATAAATAATAAATAATAAATAATAAATAATAAATAATAAATAATAAATAATAAATAATAAATAAATATAAATAATAAATAATAAATAATAAATAATAAATAAATATAAATAATAAATAATAAATAGAAAATAATCAATAATCAATAATCAATAAATATAAATAATAAATAATAAATAGAAAATAGTAAATAATAAATAATAAATAAATATAAATAATAAATAATAAATAATAAAAAATAAATATTGAATAATAAATAATAAATAATAAATAATAAATAAATATTAATAATAAATAATAAATAATAAATAAATAATAAATAATAAATAATAAATAATAAATAATAAATAATAAATAAATATAAATAATAAATAATAAATAGAAAATAATAAATAATAAATAGATAAATAATAAATAATAAATAATAAATAATAAATAGAAAATAATAAATAATAAATAATAAATAATAAATAAATATAAATAATAAATAATAAATAATAAATAATAAATAATAAATAAATATAAATAATAAATAAGTATTAATAATAAATAATAAATAATAAATAAATATAAATAACACATAATAAATAATAAATAATAAATAATAACTAATAACTAATAAATAATAACTAATAAATAAATATAAATAATAAATAATAAATAATAAATAATAAATAATAAATAATAAATAATAAATAATAAATAATAAATAAATATAAATAATAAATAATAAATAAATATAAATAATAAATAATAAATATAAATAATAAATAAATATAATTAATAAATAATAAATAATAAATAAATAGAAAATATTAAATAATAAATAAATATAAATAATAAATAATAAATAATAAATATAAATAAATATAAATAATAAATAATAAATAAATATAAATAATAAATAATAAATATATATAAATAATAAATAATAAATAAATATAAATAATAAATAATAAATAAATAATAAATAATAAATAAATATAAATAATAAATAATAAATAAATATAAATAATAAATAAATATAAATAAATATAAATAATAAATAAATATAAATAATAAATAAATATAAATAATAAATAATAAATAATTAAAATAATAAATAATAATTAAATATAAATAATATATAAAATAATAATAAATAAATATAAATAATAATTAATAATTAATAATTAATAATTAATAAATAATAACTAATAACTAATAAATAAATATAAATAATAAATAATAAATAATAAATAATAAATAACCAGTTACAAATAATAGATAATAAATAAATTAAAGTATATTATAAATAATAAATAATAAATAATAAAGGAAACACATGAAAAAGTATGAAAAGACGTGATAAGGGACAAAAAATCATGAAAACGCATGAAAAGGGATGGAGAAGCATATGAAGAATGAGGTATTAGAAAAAATGAGAACGCATGAAAACTCGTGACAACTCTGGAAAAATCCTTAATAATTCAACATAATCATCATAATAACCCATAAAAAACCATTGATAAACATAACAAGTCATGGAAACCCAAATAAACAGTAATAAAGGGAGCTACCGTTAAAAACCGTCAAAACGGTCATAAAGAGACAAAAACATTGGACTCACATTAAAGGAGATAACTTATGATCCGAGAGTCCATTTTAGATCCGCGACCTGTCAAATCAAAGATCCTGAAACGCTCTTCAACCTAAAAGGTGAAAGAGTCTGAATGGATAGACGGATCAGAAGTTATGACCATTTAAAAAAAGCTGGCGGAGAACGGGTGCTAGAAACGAGGCATTGAAAAACAAAACAAACCCGATACCCACTAAAAAGGCCATAACATATGATCTAGGAGTGCATGTGGGCGCCGCGACCAGTCAAACTGAAGCTTATGGAACGATCTATGATCTGGCAGGAGGAGGAGGTCGAACTGACACGCGGATCGAAAGTTAGCTCTGTTTAAAGACAAGTTCGACAGGACACCGGTGATGGAAAGGGGGTTTTGGATGAATTCGGAGGAGTTTTTGGGGTCGAAAACCACGACAAAAGCTTTGTTATGTCAAATTGTTGTGTATCTCTCTTCTCTGGCTTCGATTTGATATGTGGTAGAGCCCAAACGGACACTCGGAGCGAAAGTTATGGCCGTTTGAAGTTGGAGAACTTTTTTCAACTTTTTTATAACTCTATTATCTTCCACACCTTAGACCGTCTCACGGTTTTGATTATATGTGCCTCTATATCTCTTCATGAGCTTCGATTTGACTGGTTGTGGCGCTTCAACGGACGCCCGGATCAAAAGTTATGGTCGTTTTAGTGATTTCGGGGTTTCTCGCATTTTTTTATTTTTTTCATTTCATTTCGCTGCGGTTTTACCCAAACCGCCGCTATTTCCCTGTAGTTTTTTAAAAAACCACCGCTAATCCTTGAATAAAATTAAAAAAATTTAAAAAATTTAAAAAATAAATAAATTTTTTTTTGTCGTTTAGCGGCGGTTTTTTCGCAGCGGTTCTTAAAACCGCCGCGAAATGGCGGCCCGAAAACGCGTTTCGCGGTGGTTTTTAAAACCGCTGCTAAACGGCGGTTTTCTTGTAGTGCCTTAAAGACAAAATATTAGAGATCAGGCCTAGGATATTATTCATCTGAAATAACCATCCTTCTAAGGAACAAATGATCCTTAGGATGAAGCGTATTGGTTGTGAAATATTTAAAGGAAATTTGAGTTTTTGGAGATGTCAAATTCCACTAATGTAAAGTGCTCCATATTCAATCTTGGGCGGTCTAGAAGGATATGATGGGATTATATAGTGTATTAGATTCAAAATACTTCAAGAAATTTTTTACGAAGAAATTATATTTAGATTCGATGGTATCGGTTAAATCCATAGATTTTTTCAACCTCATCTAAGGTTATCAGACATTGACTCAATATACTAATAATTTTTCTAAACTTTCTCAGTTTTCACTTGAAGTGGTGTCAAACAACAATCTTAATTCCCAGAGGTTTTATTTGGGTCTTCAATCAGATATCTAATATCAAGTATTTGTGCTAAAGTTTACCAAAAAATTGTATGTTCTAGATAGGGATGTGATGGAATAAATTGGCATGACTCTTATGTCAAGGTTAACTAGAGTTACTTATATTCCCAGTGGTAGTTTTAGTGGTTTTTATAAGAATAATAAAAAGTATAATGATCCTCATAGTGAAAATAGTGGTGGTGTAGTTTTATATAAAACATCCTACAAATCATTAGTAGTGTCTAGTAAAGGCCAAATGACTTTTTCCAATGTGGAAATATTGATCACTCAAAGCATTAATACATGGAAGAATTGAATATTTACATCTCGTACAGACATTAAACCCACTTGAAGAGCGTTTTACATGTTTTTATTACCCTGTGTAGTGGAATGGAATCACAAATATTGAGAGGTAACAAATCATATTCATATTATTCAATAAAAATCGGATACTAGAAATATTTATTAGGAACAAAACAACTTCATACAATGGATTAATCTCCAGTAGGAACTGATGTGGGTCATGCGATAGTGAGAGGCACCATTTCCATTTCTTTTTCATTAGTGTATGTTTTATTTGATATTGGTTCCCATCATTATTTCATATCAAACCTCAATATAAAACTATTGGAACTTATAATAGAGCTCACGGCTTATGTGATAGAGATTACAACATCTCTCTGGATAAAGAGGAAGTAAGGTCTCTGATTCCCCTCTCATGTTTTCTCTTTTTCAGAGATATAGATCATAAGATATTTTTTGGTTTTTAAAATTATTTCCCTATATATTATTCTCATAATGGACTTTCTAGTTTCTAATAAATCTTGTATTTACTATTATCATCAGTGGGTGTCCTTTACTGCCCCTGATGGGGAATTCTATGTTTTCCATAGAGAATCAGACCTGAGGTCTAGTTAAGCTAGACCCCTTCTTCCAAAGTTGAGTGGGATGATATCCTTTTATTCTATTGAACTATAGTAGGAAGCCTATTATAGTGAACTACCCCTAGTAGCTATTGAATTTTCAAAAGTGTTTCCTTTAGTCTTTTTTGGTCTACCACTAGAGAGGGAGGTGGAGTTCTCTACCAACCGGGTGATGGGTAAAAAACCAATATCTATTATATCTTATCATTTAGAACTAGTTAAATTGAAGGAACTAAAAATCAATGGGATTGGATTCCAAATTATTTATTTAACCTAGTGTGTTGCCTTGGGAAGAACTGGTGTTTTTCACCAAGAAGGTCATTGGAACCCTTTGCTTATGGGTTGATTACCAGAATCTCAATCGGGTTATGATAAATAAAAAGTATATGTTGACCTATATTTATGATTTATTAGATATTCTAAAGGGGGTAATGGTTCTCTATGATCGGCCTTTTGTTTGGTAAACACCATCTCAGGATCAAGGAGTTTGATATTCCAAAGACCTCATTTAAGAGTTAGTATTGACACTATGAGTATTTTGTATGCCATTCGGCTGAACCAACACTCCATATATATTTATGGTGATGATGAATAGTATCTTCCACTAGTATCTCAACTATTTTGTCATGGTATTTATGGATGACATCATGGTTTATTCTAAAATTGTGGGTGATCATATACATAATTTGATTGTAGTTTTGGACATCTTGAGGAATCACCAATTTTATGCCAAGTTGTCAAAGTGACAATTCTAGATTAGGGAGGTGAATTTATTTGGTTATGTGGTCTCAGAACATGGTATCTCTATTAATATGAAATGTTTAAAGCTATCATGTCATGGGAGTAACCATATAATGTCTTTGAGATTTAGTACTTCTTGGGTTTATTGGATTATTATCACCAGTTTGAGATTTGTGTGTGTTATATACTTATTATATTTTCTTATTATTTCTTACACACCACCACTAGAGTCGAGTAACCTGATTGAAATCTATATGGGTACTTTGGTTCTGAGTGTTTTTCTCAATATCTAGGCTATATGGGGAACACATATAGAACCACTCCCTCTTCCCTTCTCACCCTTCACACTTATTATGAGTTGTAATGTCTCACAGTGGGTGTATATATACGACCTATAACGATTTTAGGATTTAGTGTATATATATTATTTTTGGCATGATTTTGTGTATTTGGTGTGGATACATAGTGGGGGTTGTGCATTTTAAGAGGAGAGTTTGATGTTTTTGTCCTTCATGTTCACGATATCATACTGTGATGAGGATGTGATGTGTGGTTTTGATGTGGATATGGTTTTTTATGTGTTTTTGACTTGTGTATGTGTGGATATATGGTTATGATATTATATATAAGGGGTTAAAGCATGAGAAATATTCCATTAGAATGTGAGAGTGACTAGATTAATGGGGAAGTGGATGTGGGATAACTTATTAATATATATTCTTTTGATATTACACATAAGATGGAGTTTGGAATTAGACACTCATGCGGATTGAATGGGATGATAGGTCAATAATATTTGTTAAATTTTTAATATGGAATAACATGGGAGACCATCTATGAAACAAGTGATTATCCCCCCTATGATTTAAAGTATGTAACTTGAGCTTACCAAAAATATTAGTCATGATGATATAGAATGTATGGAATAGACATATGTGTGGTAGATGTATCATTCTTGATTATTCTTGTGTTTGGACTGGGGTGAATTGAGGAAACTATAATGAATATAAAGTAATTATATTTAATTAATTCCATATTTTTTAGATTATGAGAATCCTTTCTTTACTTATAGAGCTGGCTACTGGTTTTCATCCATAAGTATTTTAGGTCGGTGAGGTATAAAAGTATGGACTAGTTGACCATAGAAGGGTTGACCCAATAGAAGAGTATGATCCATAGAGGATGATGTCATGTGATTTTTACCATCTATAACACAAGTGATTATCCCCGTGAACCCCTTTGTGTTTGGAAACTGTGTTGATTTTGATGGGGGGTTTATCTTGGTTTTGTTGATTTCCAAATCATTATTGGAAATGGTTAAGCTCTATTAATCTCTATTTTTATAAGAAATTGGTTCTCTTCGACTGTATATGGAAGTATTGTTTTGTGTAATTAAACCATAAATACTAATATTTGAGATTTAAATAGGTTGGAGATGAATAAAGATTAGATGGATGCTAATCGTTTGACAATAGAGTATGAGAACGGGGTGAAAGATTTCATCAAGTTTGCAAAGGATCGCACAAAGGATCCTTCTCAAATCCATTGTTTGTGTTTACGTTGTTTTTATTCTAGACTACTTACTCCAGAGGAGTTGGAAGAACATTTGTTATGTCAAAAAATAGATCGGAGTTATAAATGTAGGAATAAACATAGAGAAAAATAAAATGTAGCTACTGGCTAGGATAAAACTACATTTTATGGATCATCATGTATGAATAAAAATATGTATAATGAAGTAGACCATATGAAGGATGTGATTACAGATGTGAATGATGATGGAGACCGTTTTGAGGAAATTTCAAAGACAATTGAAGATGAACTCCGTGATTTCCCAAAATTGTTTGAGAAGTTAAATAGTTGTGAAAGGAAGCCATTGTATGCTGGTTACACCAAATATAAAGCATTGTAAGCTGTACTAAATTTGAAAATTTTGAAAGCAGGCAACAGATGGAGTGATGTTAATTTTATGGAACTACTTACTCTCTTTAATGACATGCTCCTGGAAGATAATGAGCTCCCAAGCCGTACATATGAAGCTAATTGAATGATACGCTCAATGGGTATGATTTATTATAGAATACATTCCTTCCTGAAAGACTATATATTATTTCACAAGGAGAAAAAATCAATTATATAATTCCCAATGTGTGGTTCTTCTTGATACCAGAAAGATGAATCCAATCCTACGAAAGTTTTATGGTACTTTCCAATCATTCCAAGGTTTACGCGTCTATATGGAAGGGAAGAAATTGCAAGACAATTTTCGTGGAATGCAGATAAAAGAAATAAATATGGGAAATTAAGTCATATGGCTGACTCTCCTCAATGGAAGAAAATTGATCATGAGTATCCTGAATATGGAAAAGATTCAAGGAACCTTAGTCTTGCATTATCTACAGATGGAGTGAATCCTTTTGGTTTTCAAACCAGCACTCATAGTACATGGCCTATTATGTTGGTAAATTATAACTTTCCACCCTAGTTATGCATGAAGCCAAAATTCATCATGTTATCTATACTTATATCAAGACCAAAACAACCAGGTAACAATATTGATGTTTATCGGGCTCTTTTGATCAATGATTTAAAGTTATTGTGTGATTCAGGTGTTATGTTTTATGACTCTTATAAAAGTGAATAATTCACATTGAGAGCGATGTTTTATGGGACAATAAATTATTTCCCTGGTTATAGAAATTTTTCAGGCTATAGCATTAAAGGAACTCAATGGTGTATCATGTGCGAAGAAGATATAGAATCAATTAGGTTGAAACATTCATTGAAATCTATGTTTCTAGGACATCATAGATTTCTAACTCATCGGCATAAGTATCGATCTTGGATGAAAACATTAAATGGAAGTACAGAACAATGTGTAGCACCATCTCCACTAATAGGTGATTAGCTGTTTGAGAAATTAAAAGATGTGAACACTGTTTTTGGTAAACCATTTTCAAAAAACCTTACGAAAATCAGCTGGAAAAAGAGATCAATTTTTTTTTGAATTACCATACTGGAATTGTTTGTATGTTTGAAATTTTGTTGATGTGATGAATGTGTAAAAAAATGTATGTGGCAGTGTTACCGGAACATTACTAAATTCCCATGGAAAAACAAACGATGGAATTAAGGCAAGGTCGGACATGGTGTACATCGGAATATGAGAAGAGTTGGCTCCCATGAAGGCTGAAAATCGAATGTTTCTTCCTCCCGCTTCTTATACTCTTTCTAGGGATGAGAGATATCAGTTTGTCAACTTCTTCAATGATGTAAAAGTTCTAGAGGGGTATTCATAAAATATCAAGAACTTTGTTTCAGTGAATGATTTGAAGTTAAAAGGTTTGAAATCACATGACTACCATGTATTTATGTAAGATATAATTCTTATAGATTTACATTGAATTTTTCCCAAGAATGTTCATCATACATTAACCAAACATTTTTTCTTTTTCAAAGAAATATGTAGCAAAGTTTTAGACTCGTCAAAATTTCCAGCTATGGAAAAATAAATTTTTATAATATTATGTGAGTTATAAATGTTCATCCCACCAAAATTCTTTGATATGATGGTTCATTTGACGATTCACTTAGTGAGATAGATTCAACTTTGTGGTCATGTGCACTATAGATGGATGTACCCCGTTGAACAGTATATGAAGATTTTGAAAGGGTATGTCAAAACATGAATTCGGTCAGAGGTTTGTATAGTGGAGTGATATATTGTTGAGGAATCCATTAAATTTTGTACCGAATACCTATCTGATGTGGAAATCATTGGTCTCCTGAAATCTCATCACACTAGACACATTGAGGGTGAAGAAATTTCTGGAAGATATGTTATGACAATCAGTATTACAGATCGAGAGTAGGCCCACCTTTATGTTTTGCATAACATTTGGGAGGATTCTCCATATATTGAAAATCAGAAAGAAATTCTTAGGCAGTTGAATCCATCAAGGGATGAAAAATGGTTATCAAATACACATAATCAATAGTTTATAGGATGTTTTTAGGACCATATTTTTAACGAGTTGGATGAAAATCTGAATTCAATTTCAGAACAACTTCAATGGCTAGCCGCTAGAGCAAGTGTGTATGTATTATCTTACATTGGTTATTTAATAAATGGTTATAAATTCTATACAGATGAACATGATGAATATAGTACCATGAAAAATAGTGTAGTTGAACAAGTGGATGAAGAAATGCATGTTTCTGGTAGTAAGGACAGAAATCCAATTTATGAAAATATTTCATACTTTCGCATTATCAAACAAATATGGGAGTTGGATTATATGACATTCCAATTGCCGATTTTTCAATGCAAATGGGTTAATAACAACAGTGGTATTAAAATAGATGAATGGGGATTTGTGAAAGTTGATTTTAGTAAATAATGTTACAAAGATGAATAGTTTATAATGGCATCACAAGTGGTACAAGTTTTTTATGTTCCAGATCCCGCAAACCAAAAGTGATCGACTATTCTATTGTCATCCAAAACTAAGGAAGGGTCCGATGAAAATTAAGTTGAGGATGATCCTTTTAGTAGTACATCGCAATAATTTCATAGTGGTCCCAATGTAAATGATTTTTTTTATGTTATAAGATACCACAATGAAGGGATTTGGATAATCAATAGAGGTGTCAAATCCCTTTATCCATTGAAAAAATGAAAGAGAGTTAAATAAATAGTTTATATTTTGTTTTTAATATAGATCTTATTATCTAATGTTATTATCTTATAATTACTGAATTTATGTAATCTAAATTAACTGTTCAACCACTTTTGTAGATAATGACTTCAACACATTCTAGTACTCCTAACCTTGAGGCTGAACAAGTCTCTCAAGCTAATGATATTACAGCTTTTTCTTCTCCTGCTGCGGCTACTCACAATGCATAGCAACAACAAGTTTATGAACCTATTGTTGCTCCTAGTGTTGAGGTCAAACAACCATCAACACAAGACATTTCTACCATTTCAGATGAACATATAGATGATTTTTATATCGATAAAATGGTTGGGAATGAAGGACCTACGTCAAAGAAAACCCAGGTGTGTCGTAGTTTGATAGAGTTAGCCAAATTTCTTAAGGTGAAAAGCAAAGGAATCAAATTTGATATTAGATGGAATGCATGAGGCCAACATGTGAATCCCAACAAGGCTATGTTTAGTAGTTACATTGGATTTTTCACTCGGTAATGCGTGTCGATTGACATAGATTCATGGCACCATGTTGTGTCTGGGATGAAGGCTGTGATTTGGGATGAAATTACGGTAACATTACGATAGTATTTCTTTAATTTACTAGAAAATAAAATAATGAAACAATGTCTTACTCTTCTCAATCTCTTGCAGAGTACATTTATAGTAGATGATTCACACAAGGATTATTTACTAAGTCTTACAGGAAGGATTCATCAAGGCTTTCACAATATTTTAACAATATGTCGCCTAAAATATTCCAAAGGTAAAATAAAAATGCACCCACCCATTTTCTACGCTCACCTGATATCCTAAGAATCATGGGATGAATTTATTGGCCATAGTGGGGATGATAAGTTTCAGGTACATTGTGGGTGATAATACGTTGTTTGAGGATACGTGTATTCATCACTTTGATTGTCGAGATTTCATTCATGAAATAGAAACTTTGTACTGAAAATAAGTAACCTGCATCAAAACCAACATACCCCTATCATAATGCAAGGATGGGGTATGCTTCACTAGAAAAGAAAATGGTACGTATTTTAAATTTACAATAATATTTTTAGGTCCCAATAAACAAAATCATAATTATCTTTCTATATTTATATATAGATTGATGAGTCTAAAACCAAAGACACTTCCATCTCACATCATGTGCTATGGAAGGAGGCATCTGTGAATATGGATGAGAAGATAGTAGATGAGAACACACAAAAAGTGTGAGAAATATATGTAAGTATGACACGATGACAAAAAGATTTGTTTTAAATGGATATTACATAAAAATAATTAGTTATTTTCTTATATCCAATAGTCACAGGAATCAGCTACTCCTATAGAGAATGCAGAACTATTATCGACATCTTTGATGGAACCAGAACAATACGGTCATGTCATAGGTGCGGGGTTTGGGGTGACACCTTATTCATATTTTGAGAAGAAAAAAACGGGTAATAGAGATGAAAAATTGAAACAAATGAGCAAAAGACTAGAAACTCTTGAAGAACGATTGCAAAGGAAGGGAGAGTTGCTAGAACTATTTTTGGGTGGAAATCAAGGAGAAGAAACCACTCAAGAACAACCAGTGTGGGAAGATCCCGCCCCAACCCCCCCCCCCCCACCAGCTTTGAGGTGAGCCATTCCCCTCAAAGAGCTGTCTTAGCCATGGTAATCAATATTCTAATAATTTTTACCATGAAATTTGAATCATACAAACACTGATAATTTTCTAGTACTGATCTTCTACATGGTGTTAATGATTTTAATTTATATCTATCAACACCCACCTATCACCATGTAGCGAGTGATACAGTGTTCAACATCCCAAATGACACGCTGCATAATAGACCCCTTCTGAAAGATCATCTGAAAGTGACAATTACTATAGCTTATAATCCAAATTCAGAGCTACCTATTCCACTTGATGATGATGATATTCATATGGTCTAAAAGGCTATTTGTATATTCATTGCATGGCTATCACATCTTGTAAGAGTACATGAAGAAAAATAGGTATTTATTTCCTTTTTTTCAAGCTAAACCTTTAACAATTAATGAAAAAAGGTTCTGAACCAATGAATGTTATTATAGCACTAGTGCAAAAACACTTTTTAGCGTCGGTTTTTTTTAATTTTTAACGTCGGTTATAAATCGACGTCTTTATAGGCGACGTTAAAAATACAGTTTTCGCGTCGGTTCATAGAAACCGACGCGAAAAATAATTCGCTTATGAGCTTCGGCGTCGGTTTTTTATAAAACCGACGCCGAAGCTACATTTAGACATTATTTTCCGCGTCGGTTCATTAAAAAACCGATGCGGAAAATAGAGTCGACTAGGTTTTCAGCGTCGGTTTTATATAAAACCGACGCCGAAACTAATTTACACAGGATTTTCGGCGTCGATTTTTTAAAAAACCGAAGCCATAGCAAAATTTCAGCGTCGGTTTTTAAAAAAACCGACGCCGTAAATAAATTTTTTTTTAAAAATATTCGGCGTCGGTTTTTAAAATAACCGACGCTGTAAATAATTTTTTTTAAATAAAATACATATATTTTCTCCTCCAAAAAAATCAGAACCCTGAAAAAAAAAACAAAGTATACAAAAACAATTAAACAGCTTTAACAGAAGTACTTGAGAAAACTCAAAGTAAAGCAGAATTAAAATACACTTACCTACATGGTGCATTTTCTTAATCTAACCATACTCAGTATCAATCATTGTAAGTTTCCTCCCATAGATAGCACCAATCCTGTCAAAACAGTAATGAAACTAAGGAGATGTGCGTGAAAAAATCAATCCAAGATATTAGTGCAATGAATAAACATTAAATGAAAATGTGTAATTTATTTGAATCATTCATTTTTTCAAAAATTAAATTACCAAAATGAAATGTTACGACTCCTGATCAAAATTCCAGGAACACTCAGCCGATGCAACCTCTTCCTCACCTCCCCCACTGAAGATGTTGGGGGTGTCTTTTCACCATAGGATCCCCACCACCCCCAACCTCGGGTTTTTATATTTGCTCTGTATAGACGTTCATTACCCATTCACTATTGTTATTTGTTTAAGTTATGGAATAACAGAGAAATAAGTTTGAGTGCAAAAAATAGGTTAGAAAATTGAAATCAAATGCAGATTGAAGAGACATAAAGAAACATACCTTAAAAATTGACGCCTTCTATTTTATCTTTGTGCAAACCCACTAAGAGCTGTTTCAGGTATTATGTGATATGCTTCTCGGCAATCATTTTCCGATATTTATTTGCATAAAAAATAAAAAGGCCTAGAAGATATTGATGTGCATGCAAGGCAGACAATTTTTAGTGTTTGTGAATGTTATTTCGCTATACGAATCTCTATGTTCATGATCCAAGTACCACCCTCCAGATCTGTCACTGTACAGACAAATGATTTTAAGAAATAACAATGAAAAGAAATATAATAACTAATTCTGAATTAAAATACCCGTACCTGAAATATACGACATGCTTATTGTTTGTTATTGTTTAAGGATTCATTTGATTATTAGTATATTCAATAAAACAGTTTTTGCAGAGGCACTTGAGAAAACTCAGTAAAGCAGAATTAAAATACACGTACCTGAAATATATGACATGCTCATTGTTTGTTATTATTGAAGCATTCATTTGATTGTTAGTAGGTTCAAACACCTAATATATCATAAGAGTTAGTTTTTTAAACCCATATATATTATTATTTATAAATATTAGTATATACATACCTCAAATCTTAATCAGACTTAACAAATAGTCCGCAAAAGTAGATTGAATATGGATCATATCAGATTCAGAATATGACTGTGAATCCTTGAATACCTACAATAATATTGAATGATATGAAATTAATAAATAGAAGAAAGTGGATGAAAATATATAAAAAAATTAATACAACTAACCTTATGAAAATCAGTAGTTTCCCCAGTTGTGATTATCTCGTACATAAATCGTATAATATAATAACCACATTCAACATGTCCATTTTGACGATGACACTGCAGTTATAAAACATTTAACTAATAATGAAACCCAATATATAACAAAAATATAAAAACTAATTACTTGTACTTCCACATATTTGATTTTTGTTGGTTTCTTTTCCTTTGTAAAATGTTTCCATGAACTGCATTTTTTTATATAAGAACTAATAAAACTTGTGTAAATAATTAAAATTAAACATAACAAACTTCTAAAAATAAAAAACCAACTTACCTACTTAATAATTTGGAAAACGGTTTACGCACTTTTCCTAATAAAGAGAAAAACCAATATAAGGTGCATTCATTTGGGAAAAATACAACTAACATCCAATGCCCCCTATAATACAAAAAGTTCACAATTAATGACATTATAATGATCATGAGTTCAAAATTATGTTGATATTCTTACTTATCAAGAAATGGCAAAAACCAGCGCTGAATCTCTGTTTGTGATAATATCTCGGATATATATTTAACTCTTTCATCATTTTTCACATGTTTGACTTCCAAGGAAATGTACTCTGGATCTATAAAGCTGTAAATGCTTGTAGTTTCATTTTGTAAAAGAATCCTGTATAGATACCTAATTTAAAAATAAAATATAGTTAGTCAATGACATAACAATATTTTATTAAAGAAATAGCAATTCAAACGTCAATTTACTTACATGGAAAACAACTGCACCACATTCAGCCCGATCTCTTCAAAATTAACTAAATTCATGATATCTTCTTTCAATATTCTCAATTTATAATTTATTCTACATATATCGGACGTCATCCGAAACTCATAGATAAAATTCATGGAAGAAGAGCACTGAGATAATCTTTTCAACCCAGAAGAAATATCAGAAGTATCTACAGCCGACTGTTTTTGAACATTTTGCTGCATTTGTACAGTTTCTTTTGCTTTCAGATATTCCTATATAAGTTAAATGTCAGAAAACATTATAAGTAATTTGGAATCCTTTCTAATTACTATTTAAAAAAACTCATACCTCATGTGAAATATAACGAAGAAGTGCAGTTGGCCAAAGTAAAAAATGGCCCATACATTCCCCAACACTGGTGATCTCCGCAGTAGGAAATGGTAGTAGAGCAGTAGGATCTATAATAACAAGTACTGATACTCTAACCTGACCCATCTGCATAGGCTGATGATGTACTGAGTCCCCCAAAAAATACACTTGTCCTAACGCAACAATATGTACATGAGGATCTCCTGCAAACAACTCACAATATAAGGTTCGATCCGATGGAGGAGGTGGAGGCTCAAAGTTAGCAGGTGGGGCAGGGTAGTCAGGGTGAGCAGGCTGAGAAGTCAGAAAAATGAAAAGGGTATATTAGTGTTTAAAATTTATAACATAAAAAATTGATTAAAAATTAAATAAAATAATATACCTCAAATGGTTGCACAGACGGGGCAGGGTAAGCAGATGGGGCAGGGTAGTCCGGGTGAGTTGGCTGAGAATGTTGAAAAATGAAAAAGTTATATCAGTGTTTATAATTTATAAAATAGAAAAATTGATGACATTAAATAATATACCTCGGAAGGCTGCCCAGACGGTGTTGGGTAAGCATATGAGGCAGGATAGTCTGAGTGAGTAGGCTGAGAATGTTGAAAAATGAAAAAGTTATATCAGTGTTTATAATTTATAGAAAAGAAAAATTGTTAAAAGTAAATAATATACCTCGGAAGGATGAGAAGACTGTGACTGTCTTGCCAAGTGTTCTAATAAAGCCTTCTGTACTGCTGCTTGAATTTGATCACCCATAGACTGTTTCATATCCTACAGCTCTTCTTTTAAGGATTCGATTTCTGGGTCTCTTGGTTGCTTACTCTTACCAAAAACCTTCCGAATACTAACACCCGCCTGATATCCTCTAACACGGCCGGGGTGTTCAGCCTTTCCCAAAGCAGTGGCTAGGATATCCATCCTACCCTCGGGGATAAAAGATCCCTGTGTCTCTTTCTCCTGAAGTTCATCCTGAAATGAAAAATAAAAAATTTATATTAGTGTTTATAAATTATAAAAAAGGAAAATTGTTAACAAAGAATTAATATTTACTTACAATCCTATCAGCCACTTGATGAGCTTCGTCTGTAAGATATTGTTCATTTTTTCTTCTTCTTGCTCGTTTCCATTTCTCATGGCGAGTGGGAGGAGATGGAGGACCATACTGGACCTCTTCTGAACCACTACTTGATCGAGCTCTTAATGCTTCAAATTTTTCTTCAATAATTTTCTGCTCCAAATACGAGTATCCTCCACGTGATAAAGTATGAGGGTATACGTTTTTCAACTGGATCTCCTGATGAGATCTTCTGGAGGCCTGTTACATAAAAATAAACACATAAGTAATAAGGAAAATATAGCATAAATTTTAAAATATAAAACAATTACAATACCTGAAATTTCTCTTCCTGGCGACTGTCAACAAATCTATTCCATGTTTCTTCATCTATATATGGATACTTAAGACATGGGCTTTCAAACCTTCTCTTTCCAAAAACATAATCTTTCGTCAGTTTGTTTTTAAAATCTCTCCATCGAACCGCCGCTAAAGAGAGATGTCTTTTCCTAATTTCTTCGGTTTCCTCAAAATTGAATGTCATCTGTAATTGAAAAAATTAAATATGTCATTTAAAATATATAATATTAAAAAAATGAGATAAAATAAATAAATAAATATATTTTTCTGTCACGGCCTCCCAAAGCTGTTTCTTCGTCGTCCTGTCCACTGACTTCCAATTAGGATATAAAATACTAATCCTGCAACGGCTCTACATCGCTATATAACTGACAAACTGAACTGCATTTGGGCCAACTACATTATTATTATCATCAAAACGGATGTGTGATTTGTTATCATCACGAGCAAGTGATAGTTTTGGTAAACGTGTAATACCACGTTTACCAACTAGAGAACTTGATTTTTGAGTAGTAACTGGAGAAGTCTCCTCCGCCGAGGACGCATCAGTAGTCCTGCAATTTTTTTTTATAAATTAACAGTTTTATTTCATTAAATATGTATATTACTGAATATTTAATAATATGTCAAAATAGATATACCTATGTAACTGCTCCTCTCTATCTGTATTTGACATTGCTACTAGAAAGTGTAATGAAATTTTGGGTACCTGCATATCATTAGAAAACTGAATAATTAGAAACAAGGAAATGAAAAATAAATATGTAAAAATAAAGGCATGCATTTATAAGTTTTAAAAATAGACACAAAATATAAATATTTACCAGAAAAATTAGGAGACTAATTTAGTGTTTTCCCACGTCCCTTCATCATGATCGGTACGTACTGCATGCACTATGTCTGTCTTATATTCATTGTAATCATCTGAAAATTGCATAATAGATGAATAAGGCTCATGTAAATCACTAGCATCATCAGAATCATCATCATCACCCAAATGATATCTTTTCCCTTGCAAAAAAACTGACCACTGATCATTCGACGGATCAATGACGTAAAATACTTGTTTTGCATGTGTCGCCAAGACAAATGGTTCCTCATTGTGATTAAATCTTTTCAAATCAACCAGTTTAAACCCATATTCATCATGTTTCACGCCACTATTACTATCAACCCAATTGCACTTAAAAATAGTGACTCGAAATTTAATATAATCAATTTCCCATATGTCTTCAATAACTCCAAAATATGATGTTGATGCAGAAATTGGGTTTTTATCTTTGGCACTCGAAAAATGAACTGCTTCAGCGAATACCATCACACCACTATTCTGAACGGTACTCTTTTCATCCACGTTTTTTTTGTAAAATGTGTAGCCATTGATATAAAAACCAGACCAAGTGATCACATTAAAAGATGGTCCCCCTGATAACCACTTCAATGTTTCTGATACAGATATATCTGGGGTGACTTTCTCTTTAAACCATGAAACACATGTCTTCTTATGCTCAATCATCAACCACTTTTCATTTCTTTTCTGATATCATAACTTTAATTCAGCAATATGTGAGGATATATATGGTTGAACCTCATCTGTGTTGTTCAAAATGTATAAATGTGCTTGCATCACTTCATCACGTGGAATGAACTTTACCTTTAAGCCTCGAACCCCTCTACCTTCTCTGTCAACTGTCATATGTCGAGATACAGGGAGACCAATATGCTCCACCTTTAAGCCTTGAACCCCTCTACCTTCTCTGTTAACGACATTCTAATTTCATAAAAAATTATAAAGTATCAAAATTTAAAAAATAAGATCAAGAAAGAAAATGATATGTCATTTCAATCAATGATGTAGTTTAAAATAAAATAAATTAATGATTGGTTCTTTGATTATTCTGAGGATATTATTGAACATGATGAAGAGTATGTTAATAAAATAATTCTTATTTTTGTGAACATAATAAATGAAAGAGTCAAATAAAAAGATAAAATTCCTCAATATTTAAATTTTGGTCGAAAGTGACATTTTCTAGTTGGGTCACATGGTAAAATATAAGACATCTAAATAAGTGTATCATTCATACTGGCTCATTTGGTTTATTTATCTCCTAAGGTTATTTATAATATGGTTTTACTCCGAATAGTGGGTATAGTCTCCACATTATACGTTTATAAACCTATAATGATGCTTAGGAGCCTCAATTATATTGGGACGCATGCTTGAGTTCATTGGTAATATGACTCATGGCATCAGTTTATGATCCCTCACCACTGACACTTGATGTGGTTTCCCATGATTTTTTTCTATTCTCCCACATATTTTTTGTAAATTATATGTCATTATCATTTTAGTATATCTTTATATTGATACTAAGACACTTCTCTTTATCCATATCTAATAGATCAATGCATTTCAATTCCACATTTCAGTGGATAATCACCATAATCCAATCTATATTATTTTATTATTGAACATATAATACATAATGCATATTCTATCAAGGGATTTAGGTGTCATCGGCCTAAAAACAACACCATAAACTATCTTGAGTAACATCAATGATTTTACTTTTTCTAGATTATTTTTTTCTTGCCAATATTCCATTTTATAAATGAATCACCTACATAAATGTCATCAATTGTGAGTTTGGGAAGGTCTAGAGAACTATTATTACTGGAAATGATTTTTATATGGTTTTTCAAGAACCAAGATGAGATTCCATCTAACCAGAAACCCAACACAGTCTGGGATATGGCCTGAAGGGCGTTCTTGATCCCCCAAAGCTGGAAACTACTATAGGGAATCAAAAGAATAAAAAAGGAATGATTTATCCCAAAAAAACTACCAAGATCAATATCTAAACTGAATACACGGTAGAACTAACAATAATAAACATCAATTAATACATAACTAATCCAAATACAAAAACTTCAAAATAAAAAAAACGAAAAAAAACTTATGATACACCATGAAATCGTGATCTCCATGTGACCTCTTTGTCACCACCAAACACAACGCCAACATGCTCTAATGGAATATTTAACTATAAATAATAAACTACAAAATATATTAGGTCAACCAATGTTGTTTGGAACAAGTATGATGTGATCATAAATAGATCAGTAGGTTATCACACCCTATTCAATGCATTTCCTTTCCAAAAAAGTCCAAAAAAGGTTAAAATACATATATAAAGTAGGATTTTAATTATTCTAAAAAACAAAACAGATATTTCCACAAATTCCCTTTTTAAAAAATCACACATGCATCATTTCTTTTCAAAAATGGTTTCACAATAAAAATTCATATTAAAAACAAAACCAAAAATATAATTTATTACTAGATGATCAAATAGTGAATATAATGAATGTAAATGAAACAAATAATATGATATAAACTTGAAGGGATAATGACCAATAAGAAGTATAAATAAATAGAACATACAGATAGATAATAAATGGAATCTCTTAAATATATCTAGAGGAAATCCGTGGAGGCACTCAGTTTGGAATCAAATACCAGTATATAGTGCAAATCTATAGTCAATAACCAGTTTTCTGTTATAAACTATCCAATCTAGTGGCACATCCAAATAATATTCAACCATTTCCATGTATTGACCCACTTATACATTTCAAGTGCAAAAATGGTGTGATAGCAATAGAGAAAGAGGAAGAACGCTTACCAGAAATCGTGCAAACGAAAAAAACCTTCAAAAATGTCCGTCCAAGATCGCAAATCAAGTTCGAAGGTCGTCGAGAGTCCGAAGTGCAGCCGCGGAGCTTGATTTCGACGATCGAACAAAATAAGGGTTTCGGCCGAGATCGCAAATTAGGTTCCAAGGTAGTCGGATGTCCGAAGGGCCACAGCGGAGCTTGATTTCGACGATGGAAAAAAACGAGGGTTTCGGGACAGCGGAGCTCGATTTCGACGGTAGAACAAAATGAGGGTTTCAGACCCCGAATAATTTTATAAGAATTTTCACATCGGTTTTAAGGAAAACCGACGCCGAAAATTTAAAAAAACATTTCGGCGTCGGTTTTTAGGAAAACCGACGCGGAAGTTTTAACATATGGCGTCGGTTTTTAGAAAAACCGACGCCGACTATTTTTTTAAAAACTATCTTCCGCGTCGGTTTTTAGGAAAACCGACGCCGAATGTGTTTTTTCGCCGTCGGTTTTCGGCGTCGGTTTTCCTCAAAACCGACGCCGAAAATAAAAATAAAAACTTCCGCGTCGGTTTTTTTGAAAACCGACACGGAAAGTTTTTTTTAATTATTTTCCGCGTCGGTTATTATAATAACCGACGCGGAGAATATGTTAACTAATATTATTGGCATCGGTTTTCTGCAGAACCGACGCCATTAATTCCCTGCACATACTATTCGTGTCGGGTTTTAAAAAACCAACGTTATTACGCAGACGCGAAAACCCGTATTTCCACTAGTGTAGATAGATAAAGGGAATGGGGTGACAAACATCGGCTCAAAACCATCTAAAAGATCGACCAACCGATCCCAAGGAGCTACTGAAAGCACAATAACACCACCTATTATCTATCCACATTTACTAGCATTGAACACTCATATGGATACGAATCAAAGAGGTGGTAGAAGTCATATAGTGGTTTTCAAAAAAATTTATACAGAGAGGAAAGTCAAGATTTCATTGCTGCTGAAAATGTAAATGAGATCCTTGAAAACTTTTGGTTAGGCATCATAGTTGTAAATATATATATGAGGTATGTTTTAATGAATTTATTTTATAAAAACTGATCTAATGTAAAAATTATGACTAAATGCATCTTATAATGTTGATAGATGTATATATGAAAAACTGTTAAAGGAATTTTCCCATGAGCCAAAATTCAGACTCATTAGTCCTCATACCACATAAACACATCTAAAAAAATTAGAGCCATCAAAAAAGAATGAAATAGTGAATGGGTTGCGGAAAACATTTGAAAGAAAGATTACATATGATAGACTATTCTGAATACCAACCATGAATGGGTAAAACTCTACGATTAATGCATATCAATTATATTTTCACTTCTTTTATTACTTATTCCTTTTTTTTTGTTTTTAGGCAACATTGGATGCTAATTGTGGTGAACTTGGATACTCCAAATATTTCTTTTTCAAGATTCAAAGTAAGGATATCCATCAAACCGACCACACATGATGGTGTTTGTGAATCTGCAAGACACTACATCCTACGTTACAGGTCTAAACATCAAGTAATACAATTTATATTATCTTTTACTAAGGATTACATTATGATAGGGCGGTGTATCATTATTGTATAAAAAATGAATGAGTACTGGGGATAAGAATAAGGAGGCAAGAAAGTACTATGTCTGGAAAAATATCAGGGTATATATAATAAAATTTCACTATCCAACCACATATCAACACAAGTTAATTAGTCTCCTAATGATCAATTTTTTTTTTGCAGTGTCCAAAACAGACAAACAATAATGATTTCAGTTATTATGTTTGTAAATTTATGAAAGAGATCGTTTTCCATCAACAAACAAGCATCCATAAAGAGGTATTTTCAAAAAAAAAATAATATTTAATTTAATTTATTTATTAATTATTTATTTTTATTTTTTTCAGTACTAATCTGACTGCTAAAAATCCTCATACTCACAAGATGATATAGATTTTTTCAAAAATGAGTGGGCCGCATACCTGATGACAGATTGTACACAAATATCATGAATATCTGACTTGGGGATGTGTACAATTGGTGGTCATTTTTGAGAGGGGTTAAGGGGATCAAAAGATGAAACATTATTGTATGTTAATTTTCATAGGAAAATTGAAATTGTTGTTAAATATAACAACCTTTCTCCAATGAGTAATATTCCCATTTTAACAGATGATATGCACCATCAACATGCATGAATGATGAACCACTCAAAGTGTTTCTATTTTGTTTAAAATGAACATATTTTAAAGTTACAACAACAACCGATGTACGTAAATCTGACCAAACGCATTCAGATTGGGTAGATCCTTTAAGAGAATGATCCATGGGTGCGTTGGGGACATGTACAATTCAACCCCACCTCAATCTGAGACACGGTGTGGCCGGTATCACTCAAAGTGTCTATCTTTTGTTTAAAATGGACACAATTTTAAGTGAAAACAACAACTGACCTATGAAAATCTGATCAAACATATTAATATTATGTTGATCTTTTAATATAATGATCAATGGGTCCTTTGTGATGTGTACGAGTCAACCTCACCTCAATCTGAGGCATAGTGTGGCCAGTATCACTCAAAGGGTCTCGCTTTTGTTTTAAATAGATAGAATTTTAAGTGAAAACAACAACTAACGTACTCAAATCTAAAAAAATGAATTTTTATTGTGTTGATCCTTTAGTAGAATGATCCATGGGTCATTTGTGACATTTAAGAGTCAACGCCACCTCAATCTGAGGTACGGTGTGGCCAGTATCACTCAAAGGGTCTCTCTTTTGTTTAAAATGAATAGAATTTTAAGTGAAAACCACAATTGGTGTACGAAAATCCAAAAAAACGCATTCATATTGTGTTGATACATTAGTATATTGATCCATGGGTGTGTTGGGGATGTGTAAGAGTCAACCTCGCCTCTATCCGAGGCACAGTGTGGTCGATATCACTCAAAGGGTCTCCCTTTTGTTTAAAATGGACAGAATTTTATGTGAAAACAACAACTGACGTATGAAAATATGACCAAACACATTCAAATTATGTTTCTCCTTTAGTATAATGATCCATGAGTGTGTCGGGGACATGTAAGAGTTAACCCCACCTCAATATAAGGCACGGTGTAGTCGGTATCACTCAAAGTGTCTGCCTTTTGTTTAAAATGGACACAAATTTAATTGAAAACAAAAACTGACGTACGAAAATCCAACCAAACACATTTTTATTGTGTTAATCCTTTAGGATAACGATCCATGGGTTCCTTTTGATGTTTACGAGTCAACCCCTCTTTAATCTGAGGCATGGGGTGGCCGGTATCACTCAAAGTGTTTGTATTTTGTTTAAAATGGACACAATTTTAAGTGAAAACAACAACTGACCTATGAAAATCTGACCAAATGCATTCAGATTGTGTATATCCTTTAATAGATCAATCCATGGGTCCTTTGTGACATGTATGAGTCAACCCCGCCTCAATTAGAGGCACATTGTGGCTGGTATCACTCAAATGGTCTATCTTATGTTTAAAATGGACATAATTTTAAGTGAAAACAACAGCTAACATACAAAAATCTGACCAAACACATTCATATTGTGTTGATAATTTAGTACAAAGATCCATGGGTGAGTTGGAGAAGTGTACAGGTCAACCTGGCCTCAATCTGAGGCATATCGTGGTCGGTATCACTCAAATGGTCTCTCTTTTGTTTAAAATGGACAGAATTTTATGTGAAAACAACAACTAACATACAAAAATATGACCAAATGCATTCTTATTGTGTTGATCCTTTAGTATAACGATCCATGGGTGCATTGGGGATGTTTATGAGTTAGCCCCTCCTCAATCCGAGTCACGGTGTGGCCATCATCACTCAAAGTGTCTGTCTTTTGTTTAAAATGGACACAATTTTAAATGAAAACAACAACTGACCTACGAAAATCCAACCAAACACATTATTATTGTGTTGATCCTTTAATAGAAAAATCCATGGGTCCTTTAGGACATGTTTGAGTCAATCCCACCTCAATCAAAGGCACGGTGTGGCCGGTATCACTCAAAGGGTCTCTCTTTTATTTAAAGTAGACAGAATTTTAAGTGAAAACAACAACTAACGTACGTAAATCTGACAAAATGAATTTAGATTGTGTTGATCCTTTAGGATAATAATACATGTGTCCTTTTTGACGTGTACAAGTCAACACCATCTCAATCTGACGCACGGTGTGGCCCCCTAACCCCTAGACGCCCCCACCCCCAGACACCACCCCACCACCTGGACACCTCTCCCACCCCCATGGATAGCCACCCCCACCCCCAACCCCTTGGAAACCACCCCACCACCCTTGGACATCCCCACTAATCCCCTGGACCCCCCCCCCCCCCCCTCAACACCCCCCTGGACAACCACCTCCCCCCTGGACGGCACCCGCACCCCTCCTAGACACCACCCCACCACCTGGACACCCCCACCCCCTGGACACCCCCCACCCATGGACGGGCACCCCCACCCTCTCGGACACCACCCCACCCCCCTTGGATATCCCCACCAACCCCCTAGACCACCCTCACCCCCCGTACACCCCCAACCCTGGGAAATCCCCCCTGAAACCCTGGACACCAGCCCACTCCCCCTAGACACCCCATAGACAGCCCCCCCCCCCCCACCTGGACACCCCCCGCCTCCTTGGACACCACCCCACCCCCCTTGGACAGCACCCCCAACCTCCTGGAATTCCCCCCACCCCTTGGACACCCCCACCCCCCTGTAAACCCCTATCCCCCTTCACACCCCCATCCCACCCTCCTGAACACCACCCCACCCCCCTTGGACAGCCCCACAAACCCCCTGGACCGCCCCCACCCCCCGAACACCCCCCACCCCTGGAAATCCCCCCCCCCCAACACCCTGGAAACCTGACCACCCCCTGGACACCCCATATATATCCTCCCCCCCCCCCCACCACCTAGACACCCCCCTCCTTGGACACCACCCCACCCCCCTTGGACACCCCCAACCACCTGGACCCCCCTGGACACCCCTATTCCCCCCGAACACCCCCATGCCACCCTCCTGAACACCACCCAACCCCCTTGGACAACCCCACCAACCCCTTGGACTTATCCCACCCCCCGGACACCCCCCACCCCTGGAAAGCCCCCCCCCCCCCCCCCCCGACACCCTGGACACCAGCCCACCCCCTAGACACCCCCATGGACACCCCCCCCCCCTCTCACCTGGACACCCCCTCCTAGACACAACCCCACCACCTAGACACCCCCACCCTCCTTGAATATCCACCAACCTCTTGGACTCCCCTCCCAACCCCCCTAGACACCCTTATCCTTCAGAACACCCCCATCCCCCCGGACACCCCTACCCCCTTGGACAGCCACCCCAAAACCCTAAATAGCCCTCCCCCAACCCCCTGAATTCTGAATTGATTTTTTTATGTATTTAATTAACTTATGAATTATTTTTAAATGGTGTATGGGTATAAAATGTGTAATTACCTTATTATTTATGTGTTAATTTTGTATGGGTATACTTGTTGAGATGGTGAATTTTTTTCAAGTGAATTTTTTGTAGGGGTTGTTTGGGTGTGCTGCTATAGATTTTTTTTTTGAAGAAGACAGGGAATTTATCAGTGCTAAAACAGTGCTGATAAAGGATCAAATTATCGGTGCTAAAAGATCACAGATGAAAACACATTTATCAGCACTTTTTTAGCACCAATAAAGGGGTCTTATATCAGTGCTTTTTTAGCACTGATAAAGGGGTCCTTTATCAGTGCCTTTTTAGAACTAATAAATTCTCCCTTTATCTGTTCATTTATAGAGATGATAATGGTTTCCTTTATTAGTGCATTTTTATTGCTGATAGTGTACCCCTTTATCAGCGCTTATTGAGCACTAAAAAAAGGGACCCCCCCATTTATCAGCCCTAAGATTTAGAATGCTTTTTTGGCGCTGATAAAGCCCATTTTGAGCACTGATAAAGCCCGTTTTTTGTTGTAGTTTAATATAATTCTTCACATCCTAGGAAAAAATAAAACATATAAAAGGGTGAGATCAGATTCTTAGTAAGGATAACAATAAAGTCTAAACTTTCATAAATAAGCATAAAAATTTAAGGCAATGTGTAAGACTGAAACAAAAGCCATTTAAACTTGAACTTCAGCATAATATGGAAAATATAAAATCAAATAATTCCATTTAATTATTCACATGGATATTCTACTTGTCAAATAATCACATTAAATATCAATATACACATTCATAATGATGTAATTCATAATTTTAGACTTTATAACCACATAGTTAAGGCCTTGTGCCAAGACTACAAATAAGACTCTGTCAAGGCCTTGTTCCAAGACACTAGTTTGTCTCATGAGACCTACCGATGCACAAGGAGCTATAGCGGGCTCCACCCGTCACTTACTAAGTCCAATTCATTCCTCATATGAATGTTTTAAAACATAACATAAACATTCATATTAAAACTAGCATATGAAATGTCAATACTTTATCCAAAAACAATGAATGGTATAAAAATATCACATCCACAATCAAACATAACTCATTCAATACAATATGGAAGATTGTATTGTAAAATATTAACCAAAATTGAGAATAATGAAGAATATTTACATAGAAGAAAATAATCTACAAAACTGTTTGAGAGAAATATCCCCTTTTTTCTTGAAAACATTTAAAAGTCACACTATTTTTCAAGAAGCCGTTTAAAAATAGATTTTTGAATCAAAGTTTAACATACCACTTTGAAAATTTTAAAAGTAATTTTAATTTTAAAACAATAATTTCAATATAAATAAAAAATTAAAACCATTTTTAAAACATGGACATTAATGAAAAATATTTATAAGAATAAATTTTTAAATCATTTAAAATGGTATTTTAGTTAGAGTTACAATCCAAATGAGAGATTCTTGAATACCAACAATTGAGGTAATAAAAACTTTATAATACCATTAGAATAAAGGATTTCATTATAAACTTTGTTAAAGGATAGTATATACACCATATAAAAGTGAATTGGTGCATAACAACAAAGAAGACTCAAAGGAATGTAAATTGAGATGAAATCCCTTATAAAGACAGTTTCCTTAGGTAAAGGTTAAATCAATGACATAATTATGTGTGAAAAATATAAATACACTCAATATGATTGGATATTCAGTGTGAATCTATCATATGACATTCACACATATTCTTGTAAAAATAATACCAATGACTTGGATGTTTAACTCAATGAATGGAAATTGAGTAAAGATCGAGTTTTTATCAATGACTTCAGAAATTATAAATGGAGTTATTATGTGTATCATAAGTATATCCAAACAAAGTGGAGTGTAAATTACTACATAAATAATAAATATTGATTCCACACATAATCTTGGAGTAAAAAAATCAATGAAGTATGTGTAAATCCCACTGAGTGGAAATTGAAATTTTAAATTCCCTTACCGATTTGGTAAATTATAAAGAATACAACCCATGAAATAAGGATCATAAAATGAAGATGTAAATAATCATAAATTAAATTATATTACACAAATAATACAATCATAGACAGTACATATGCCACACAAAAGGAAATAGTGGCCAATATAGCATAAATCTCATGGGAATAAAAAGTGAGATGAAAAACCCTTCATTGTAATCAATCAAGTAGTATGAACAAAAGTTAATAACCACTAAATGAATCACAGAATACCATGAATATAAAGAGAATAATTTTAATATATATCAAATGGCAGTACACAATACACCACATGCAATAAATTAGTGGCAAACAATGGAAATCTCACAAAATTAAATATGAGGTAAGAAACCCCGTACCTTTTACTTCTTCATGGTAAAGGGTACGTTAATCTCCTGTGTAATGGTTAAATAATTTTTAATAAATTATAAAATAACCATATACATTAATCTGATATCATATAAGATATTCATATATTGATATTTTAGTATTATCGCCGTTTCGGGTGTTAACTGATTCGTTCTACTTTATATGCTTGGGTACATAAGACATGTTTGTTATGGATGTGATGTATCTTATTAATATTAATAATTATATTAAATCTTTAAACATTATTTTTAATCATCAAATTAAAATTATTCTTGAATGGATATGATGGGGAATGAATCTCATCGCGTTCATGGAGACGATAATCTGTACGTACGCACGAGCGAAAATATTATTCATTTGATATTAAAATCATATATAATTGGATGGTATATAATATATACAGAATAATTATCATGTTATATTTATTATTTACATGAATTATACATCATTATTATACCCATACGAATAATAATGTATTGAATTAAAACTACACCATGACGCAGAGACGGTAAGCCGTACGTATGCACGTATGGTGACATGTCATTCAAAGGATGGATAGAATAATGAATATGGTTGTACCATATTTATAATAGCATAACAGTATATAAAATATACTGGAGTTATTATTTTATAATGGAAACAACAAAGAAAGAGTAAGTGGAAGAACAAAGGAACTTGAAAGAGGTGATGAAATATTTACCTCTTCTTCTGGTTCTTCCTTTTTATTTGATCAAAAGGGCTCCTTAGGTCAGCGTTCTGACTAACGTAAGGGCTCTAGGATGAAGGTAGGAGAGTTGGTAGGATATCTGGGAAGGTTTTGGCTGATCCTAATGGCTTTGATGGTGTTAATTTGAGAGAAGGGAGTGCCCTTTTATAAGAGGGGTGAGGGGAACCTTAGGAAAAGCTAGAAATGTTATTTTATAATAAAATATTTTTAGGTTTATAAAAGAACCGAAATGAATTATTTAAAGTATAAGGGGGGTATGGGTCTAAACTCACTCAACCAATTGGTTTTAGACAGGTTTGGGTCAATATATTAACTTTATCTTTTAGATTTAACTCTTAGTAAAATAGTTTGACATTTACCATGTATCTTTTTATTTTTATATTATATGGTTAATAAACTTACTATAAACATTGATGAGAACCCCAAGTGGTTCATTAATGATACACCTATCATTATATAAGTCTTTTGGACAAACCTTGGATTTTTAAGAATATAATATCAATTAATAATTTAATATTTGTTTTAAAAACTCATTTATGTCAATTTTGACACTATTTGGTATTTTGTTTTTTCTAAATTCATAACAACATTATTACTTCGAAAAATATTTATTGGACCAACCCTAACATCTCATATTAACATAGAAATTTTTGTAATTCATAAAAATTCTCAAATTACATTTATTTGGATATTTATAATATCAATTATTTTAATATTTCATTAATTAGGTAATTACTGCATCATGATTGTGTCATAGGTAAATTTAATTATTTAATATCTGAAAATTATAAATAAAATAAAATTTTTTAGGTAATCATTTTATATTTCTAATTAATATTTATATTATAATTTATATTATGTGTGACCCTATATTAAAAATGGTTTAGTTATTAAACATCAAATTTAACACTTTTAACTCTTCCTTGAATTAAATAATAATAAATGTCCTAATCTAATACAAGTGGATCTAAAGGACCATATTTTATTTCTAAGGTTGTTTTTGATCGAATTACACTTATATAATATAATTAGTACTTGTGTTAGGTTAATAATAATATCATTTTTACCCTTAATTACCCTATTTACTTTTAACCGTGGTAAATAAATGTAAAAAAGTTACTATTCACCAAAAATTATTTTCTTCTTATTGAATAAAATTTTATTTAATAATATTGACCATGTCTCTTGGATTTTTCAAATTCAACTCACAGAAGCGGTAAAATTATGTTTTATGTAAATTTGCAAAGGGTCCTAAAAGGTGGGTAAAAGACGGTAAAAAGTCAATAAAATTTTATACATCTAATATTATTATAAAATGACTCTAATGAATTATATTTAACTTATATAGGTATTATATATCTATTTTTACTTAAAATAAATTTAAATAAAATAAATAATTATGTAAATAAAAATTCGGTTTTAAACTATAACGTAGTGTTTTTCACTATTCATCAAAAATTGAATGGTTTCAGAAAAATACCAAAAATTTTCAATAAGCTAATTTTGAAATTCCAAATTCAAATATGAATTTTATTTTAAAAATTTTAAAACATATAAATTGAATTAATTATTTAAAAATTAATTCCCATTGTCAAAATCGAAAAGCTGGTTTTAAAAAAGTTAAAATTATCCAAAGATTGACTAGTGTTTATGTCAAATTTTAATGTCAAATTACTTATAATGAAATTAATTATATTAAATGATAATAATATAATCTAATTATACTTCCAAACCATTAAAATACATAATTTAACACTATAAATTATTTTTGATTAAAAAATTTGTTTTCAACTAAAATTTAGTATTTTTTAGTATTCATCAAAATATAATAGTTATTAGAAATATACAAAAAAAATTATCCAAAATTAATTTTTATGTTAATATTCTAAAAAAGAATTTAATTTCATTAAATTGAATATATAATAGTGTCAAATATTGGTTTTAAGAATGTTTTTCCCTTAAAAGGTGGTAAAATTACATTTTTTTAAAAATACTTTTTTTATCTGAAGAAAAATGAATTTCTTCTGATATTATGTCTATGAAAAACATAATATGGATTATAAAATTACATGGAGTATATAAAATTCAAAATTCACTTAATATTATTCATAACTGCTTTTGGACGGCAAGTTTGGTAGGTTGTGGTGCGCTCAAACTCAGTGTTGTGTATAGAACAAGCTATTGAATTAAAGAAAATAACGTACTATAAATATTTGGGTGTTACATATCTTCACATATAAAGATCTAAATTTGAGATAGAGGTGTTGGGTAGAGTTCCTACATTACTATTAATTTGAGATAGTCTATACTCCTGGGAAGGGGAACATAGTGGCAGATGCACTTAGTTGGGGATTGAGTTCACTGTTACTGAATGAGGTTTCATAGTTGTTAGCCTCGCTTCAGATATTCTATGTGGATAGAGTTGAGAGAGTATAACTCTAGTTGATGGTAGTTTCCCATCCACTCCTTCAGCGAGTCGGGGAGGTTCAACTTGGAGACAATAGCTTCGAGACTGTGCGTGCTCATATACCCTCAATCCATGCACATGACAGATATTCTGAAGGTGGGGAGCACACTGTCCTTTTCATAGGACGTACAATTGTTCCAGTGGTGCTATGAGAGGAGGTGCTGATGGAGTTCCATACATCCCCCTTGGCAGTACATCCAGGTGTGATGAAGATGTATTAGGACCTCTGGGGTCTGTACTGGTTGACAGGAATGTTGAATGCACAGATTCGATAGAAGTCTTATGTCAGTAGGAGACTGAGACCCTTATAGCCAGAGGAGGTAGACCATTTCTTCATATTGGTCTCACCCCTATGAGGATTGTGAAGGTTTAGTTGGGGTCGAAAAATTTCTCCAAGGATCATCAGACCATTCCAGAAATTCAATAGAATTGGTGAGGTGGCATACCGCCTAACTCTTCCCCCACAGATGCACCAGGTGAATAATGTTTCTCATGTGTCATAGCTGAGAAAATATGTGCATGATCCATCACACGTTATCGACTATGGATAGTTGGACTTTGACGATTGGTAAAATTTTACGAAGTTCCCTATAGAGATAGAGGATCAATAAGAGCAAGTCCTTTGTGGATGGTGGATCCCTTCAGTGCAAGTTAGGTGGTAGAATAAGAACCTCTAGGAGAGCACATTGTAGTGGGAGGCTCAGATTTGTGCTTAGTACCCTCTTTTGTTTGGTTTTCCTTGTTCTGGCTTTTGGGGACGTAAATCCCTAAGGTAGGGAGAATTTAATGTTCCATAATTTCCATATAATTTTTTAAAAATTATATGAAATTATTTTAAGACTGGTAAATCTAACAGTGTGTAAATATGAGGCCCGAATTTCCTGGAATGATCTGCCAAAAAATGTTATGTAAAAAATAGCGTGCGTGAGATGTTTTCCTCAAAAAGTGAAATAAGTCTTAAACAGGTTCCCAGATCAAAAAATCCAAAGTCATTGTTTCATTCAGGATGGCAGTTTTACCCTAGGAATGACTTAAGATTAGTTGTCATAGGCCTCCAGTGGGAAAACAAAGAAATGGAATAACCGTAAATAAAGTAGTTAAATAAAATTATTTTATTTTTAAAATGATTATAACTCACGAATGGTGACTCGGATTAAAAATATGAGACCATTATTGAACTCATGAGGTTATTCTTACCTTAGGCAGATACTAATATTGTTCGATGCGAGCCACCCGTGGAAGTTAGTTTTTGGACAAAAATAAAATAATTACGTGAAAATTATTTTATTGTAAAAATAATTAACTTCTAAATGGTAACTCGAATTGAAAATATTATAGTATAGTTGAGATCGTGAGGGCATGTTCACCTTTAGGCAGAGCCTAACCACAATTGGCACTGATTGAGGGTGACTGTTAATAATTTTTTGAACTTTTTTTCTGGTACGTTTAGTAAACGCGCAGGCGGTATTTTCTATCTTTTGAACCAGTACTCAAAATTAAAATCTGAGAGCACCGTTGAATCTATAGCATCGAGATTAGATTAAGAGAGGCTTCATTTCAATAGAATTTGGTCAGGAGAAGAAGTTGGTTTTTGGACTTTTTTAAAGGATAATAAAATAACAATTTTATAGTTATTTTATCTATCTTTTCTCCAACAGATGTGAAGTGTTGGTGGGACTGATGACATGTCAAGCCATTAAGTGGCTTGACTCACCAATGGTGTAACTATACCATTGTGAATTAAATGAGGTTCATTAATTACTCATTTAATGAACCTCAAAAAATTCTTTCTTGTGTTACACACCCTTTCCCCCTTTTATATATATGAGGATCATAGATGAGTTTAGACACGACTTCACCAAGCAGGGAAACTCTGTCAAAGTATTGTGACGCCATCCACCGATAGAGGATGGAAGCTTGAGCGGAAATGATCCAGGATCGACGAACGCCGATAACTCCATCCAACGAGGATGATCCTCCCACCGCATTCCCTCAAATGTGGAAGCACCTCCATCCGCATAATTCTCCAATATTCTTTGAGGTTGGGGTTTATTTTGAAGTTTTCTTTGATGAATTAAATTTTCTCTCGCTTTTTATCATGTAACGCAGAGGGTGCAGGCCAAACGAACAAGGCCCGGACCCTCTTCCACTTTGTTCTTGATGTGAACTTTGGGGAACATTTTTCAACTCGACGGAAATGCAAAATAACATGTCACACTATGATAGAGGTATCCCTGAAGAGCTGTAGGTGGGTACAACACCAAGAACGGACCACTAGAGCACGTCTGGTGGCCCATGAAAAGTTCCAACGACATGTCATGCCAACGGTGGCTGGTGGGGTCCAGAGGAGGCCCTCAAGGACTAGCCATGGGCGGTGGGGATGTGGTGGGCCATCGTGTGCCGCAGTGGCCAAAGGCGGCTGGCCCGAGCTGACTGCGTGGGAAAGGGGCGTCGCCCGCAGGCGGCGGAGCTGGTAATGGCCATGGCTATCGGGCTATGGTTGGATGGAGTGGCATGGCCCCACTCCACTTCAGATCAGCTGGGAAGTAGTTTTCCTATAGGTGGACCAGGCTGGATGTGGGCCGGCTAAATGGGCCAGACCCGCCCAGCGGGTCGGGCCTGACCTGCGGCCCTGTGGGCCAGCGTGGATGGGCTGAGCCCCACCCAGTGGGCTAGGCCAACCGCGGCCCAGTCCCGCAAACCAGTCGGGATAACCCCGATGGGCCGGACCCATTGGAACTGGGCTGACCCTTAATGGGTCGGACCTAGGTGGGGTCAGGTAGACCCCGAGACCCTTTGCATTGGACCAACCTGACCGAGTTGGACCGAGCCCAGACCCAACTGGCCCCCGACTAAAGAAACACTTGTAACTGATGAGCCGGGTGTCTGTTCGACATGCCATTAGTGGATTTGGTTCCCATTTTGGGAATCGGTCCCTTTGGAATATTCGGTGGGGCCCGACTGAGCTAGGCTAGACCTAGGTATGAACACCCCTGTTTCATGTAAAGAGATGTAACTAACAGACCGATCATCTGATCGACGCATCGTCTGTGGAATAAGGACCCTCGTGACAAGGCTATCCTTTAGAAATACTATAAGTGAGTTTTTATGGTGTTTGACATGCGACCTAGGTTGGATCAGACTTGAATCCAACTGGGCCCTTTTTACAAAAGTGCACATATCTCACAGACCGGGCGTATGATCGACGTACCATATATCACTTTGGTACCCCTATGATGGGGCAGTCCCTTGTGTATTTATTTTATTGGACTTCATACTAGTTGAAATATAAATGATGACTTGATAAGAGGTTCTCCTAGAATAAAGTGTTTTATGAGCAGTAAACCAGTGGCAGACTGTGATATGAAGAATAAGAGAGACCAATGTGAGTCAGCATCAGAAACTCCAGAGTGGGATGATCTAGTTATATGACTAATCATCCCTACAACTATACTAGAGACCCTGTGTGGATCAGCATCATAGCGACCCTGTGTGGATCAACAACATAACAACCCTATGTGGATCAGCAACACAGAGACCCTCTATGGATCAGCAACATAGAGACGTTGTGTGGATCTGCATCATAGCGAACCTATGTGGATCAATATCCTAGCGACCCTGTGTGGATCAGCATCATAGAGACCCTATCTGGATAATCATCTTAGAGACCCTATGTGGATCAGAATTTTAGCAACCATGTGTGGATCATCAGTGTGCAACCCGACGAGGACAAGCCTTAGAGTGCCCCATTGTTTAACAGTGACATACGACCATGTGTAGATTGAAAATTAATCAAATTCTTCTTGGTTCAGTTTTGTAAATTCAAAATGGAATAAAATGATATAGATTAAGTCTAACCATCTTTATTCTCGATCTTGAGTTTTATAGCTGGTTTGAGATGTGTCTTTTACTTTCTGCTTCATGATTTAGATCATTCATGTGGTATTATGATTTTTGTATTTTTGTTTTGTTTTTTTATTTTTTGGATTATTGAAAGACCTTTGGGGGTCTCAGGGTCCCCTAATGGGTATTTTTATACTCACCACCTATATAGGCTCTACCTGGACATGTGTGTCTGGTGCAGACTACTGATGCTCCAAGGCCGACATTAGAGGTTCGGACATGGTGGAGCTTGGTGCGATGGGAGTAGTTGAGGTATTCTTCTTAAAATTTAGACCTACATCTACTACTCTCCAAGTGGAGATTTAGGGTAGATGCAGAAACTGTTTACATTATTTTTAGTTTCTAGGGATTGTATTCTGGCCACCTATTTTCAGTTTTCAGTTTTACTTATGGTTGTACCTTAATCTTGGGGTTATGCTTACTTTTGTTGGTTGTTAACATTAGTTTCCCTCTTTAGTGTGTACATATCTCTAAGGAAATGCCTTCCCTGTTTAGGAAAATCTTTCAGGTGCTAGTCTCCAACCCCTGGCTATTGAAGGCGGGCTTGGGGTAGTCACGTTCTTGCCCCATGGGATGGGTTGTGATAATGAATGAGTAACTTTGGTGGGATTACATGAAGATAGATGTTGCGGATTATGTACCTCGGTTCTTAATATTTCATCAAGTTAAGGATGAGATATATAATTATAAGGGGTTTTTACAACCATTTCCAAAACTATAATGAAAATGAGAAAACATCACTAGGGATTATATCATCAGGATCCCCAAAACATCTAATGTATATAATGTTATTTGGTTTTATTTTAGAAATATATATTAAGAAATTGATATGGCTTCTTGGATTTCCCCATTCAATTATATCTGATTGGGATATGAGGTATTCCTTAATGTTCTAGAGAATTCTTCAACAATATCAAGATTTAGGGTTTTGTTTCATTACTATTTAAAATCCTTAGATATGTGGTTAGTCTGAGAGAACCATTCAAACCCTAGAGGAAATGTTGGGATCTTGTTCTATGGATTTAAAAGGTTTTTGTCATTAACATTTTCCTCTATTTTTTCTTTCATACAACAATAGCTATCACTTTAGAATTTAGATGAATCCTTATGAATACTTCTATGGAAAGAAATATAGAACTCTAACATGTTGGGATAATGTTAGAAAATTAAAGATATTGGGACCTGAGCTAGATAAGGAAATGGTATAGAATGTTAGATACATTCAGTGTCACATCAAGGAAGATTAGAGTCTATTGAAGAGTTATGCTGACAATTTTCGGGGGAATATAGAATTCAGTGTTAATGAGAAGGAACTAATTTGAGTTTCTCGATATAATAGGGTTATAATATTTGGAAGGAATGTAATTTTGATCACTAGGTATATTGTACCCTTCGATATTATTCATCAAGTATGGATAGTAGCATATTGGTTGGCTCTTCCAGTAAACCTATCTCATGTTCATGATGTGTTTCATGTATCACTCATGAGGAAGAACATACTTGATCATTCATATATACTAAAATCAAATTTTTTATCACTATAAAATTATCTTTCTTATGAAGAAAAACTGGTTGAAATATTTTATCATAGAGAAAAATTATTTTGAAATATTTTAACACCTTAAGAGTTTATTTCATATTTCCCTTCAAATAAATTTAATTTCTTCGATAGATCTTGAAACAAGAAACCCCAAGACTAAATTAACAACAATATAATTTAATATTATAAGCTATTTTTAAATTGCAAAAATAAATATGGACAAAAATATTTTTAAAATTATGTATAATGTTTTAATAGAACTAAAATATATTCACAAATAAGTACTCTTTAGTTAATAAATTCATTATCTTTTATAATAATATAATTTTACTCAAAAAATTTTATTATTAATTTTTTGAGAAAATATTAAAATTAATTTATACATATTTTAGAAAATTTATTGGAAAAAATAATTTTTTAAAACATCATTCTAAAATTATCTTATATGGAAAGTTTCATATTTTTCTAAAAATATTGGTTTCTTGATGAATAATGAAAAATATTGATATTTGTTTAAAATTTTCGATTTGTTTCAAGAATTAAAAATGTTTAATTTTTTTATAAAATTATTTAAAAGTAAAATTAGAAAAAAAAAATTTATTAATAATCCAATAAAGGTCATGGGAATCAATTTTATGTTGGATTTTGGTATAAAACATTTTAAACTTAAGAAAACATTATTTCAATAAATCTGTTTTCATTATGTTTCACAGGTAAATTTTAAATTAAATTATACCAATAATTTGAATTGAATTTGAAAAAAAAATTATATGTGGGAAAAAATAATACTTAAATTTTTTAATGATTCACTTTTATTTTATTATAATTAATAGTATAATTATTAAAAACTTCTTATTAGGGTTAAGGTTACAATGGGTTTATTAGGGGTAAACCTAGAGATAAGGGTATGTTTTCCAATTCAACTTGTTTAAATCCTATTTTATTGCCATATTTTTGCCTCATCCCATCCCACATTCAAAAATATATCCATTTTGAATCATATATCTTGAGAATGACTTTATTATATTTTATTATGTTAAGAAATTTTGGGTATTTTCTCTCCCCCTGCATATAAAAGGACACCCCTCATTTCTATTACTTCCACCACTTTGAGCCATATATATCAAGAAACCCAAACAAATTATAATAAAAACTAATATAGGAATGATTTATAGGTACCATTATTCTTGAAAAACCATTCCATGTTTCTTTAATCAAGGATATAAAGGAGGCCTACTAAAGAATATGTAATCATCTTACCAAACCTCTTTTAGTTTATTTCTTCACTTCCCTCCTATAAATATATGGTATTAATAATAAAATAATAACTACACAATAATAAATATAATTAAAAATTATTATGGTTATTTAACCACAAATAACCACCTTTTATTCAATAAAATGGTAATTTAATGTATCTCTAGTGTGTATGTGAGGACTACAACCTCCACAAAAAGATATAGTTCATTTTCTATCACCATCATTCATGGATGGTTATTATAATGGTTTTAATTTTTAAACCTGATATTTATAAAATATTTATCATTTTGGAGTTATAATATCATATATACATTATTAAATTCTAATCTATTTGAAAATGATAACATTGCTTGTTTGTACATGTGGACTACCACCTCCACAATGTGATGTGATTCCTTTTTCGATTCCTCTTTACATGGATAGTAAAATGTATTGATTTAATGAATACATATGATATATATATATATATATATATTATAATAACTATTTTATAGATGATAATTATTATTTAAATTTATTTCATTCCATTCATTGAAAAATGAAAACAATGTTCGTACATAAGTATGTCCTACTATCTCCATTAACGATGTAACTCATTTTTCTATTTCTGCCTTTTATAGCTAAATCTAAATTTATATATATACAAATATATAATTAATATGTGTGATAATTATATCATAATTAACATCATTTAGATGATGTAACCATGGTTAAAGTACACATATCGGAACTATCAATCCGAAATTCTCATGAAAATCAAAATAGTTATCACTCGAAATAATGATTTTAATAAGGAATTATTAATTAATGGGTGTTGAAATGTTATTAGTGGATTGTATATGGTATTATAAGTATTTAAATGAATTTTTTATAGAATTATATTAAATTAAAAATTATTTTATATTTAGTTATAGGAAATAAAAGAAAGTCAAACATGAAGAAAAGGATTTATGTTACAATCTCATTGTTTATTACGATAGTTTATGATCAAGTTTATGAAGATTAAAAGTTATGAAATATCTATGAAGGATAAAATTAATTTTATTATCATCTAGTTATTTATATAGATTACTTGTTTTTCTTTTATTTGCCTCTATTTAATAACTCAAGATACCTAAAAAATATTTTTAAGGAAAACTAATATTATTTCTCCCTTCGGTCAAAAGTAATTCTACATCCATATCTAAGTTTTCTTAAAATGTTTTCAAGAATGTGTCTACTATTCAGCTATGATTTTTTAAATAAATTTTTACCAGTGATTCAATTTTTGTAAAAAATAGAGGAATATTATTTCCATTTTCCAAATGAGTTACCTTTACAAAAATTATTAAAACAATCATAGTTTTATCAAATATAAAATTAACAAAATTTCCAACCCTCAAAACCACTAAATACAGTGAATATTACCTTAATATTTTTTGAGGTTCTTTTAAAATAAAAAAAAAATCCATAATATTTTGTAAATTTTAAGATTTTAAAATTTTTATTTCAAAGTGAAAGTAGTATTTTTATTAATAAATATTTCAAGTTATATTTTAAAGGAACTTTAATCTAAGATTAAACCCTTTGATGTTAATTATTATTTACTGGGGATATGATCCAATGATACCATACTTATTCATTCAATGTATTTTTTAAGATTATGATGTTGAGATATTTATGTAACCCATCTGTTTTCATAGGTTATGCTATAATGAAATGTTGAAATGTTTATGAAACATATTTACTTTACATGAATTATAATGAATATTTTGCGATCTTATGGAACACATATGAATGGATTATGATTATGTGATAGGTGGGCCTAGAATTATATATCCCTCCAATTCATTGGGAAAATATATATCTCTCATGGGATAATATGGACTGGAATAGAGAGTATACTTAATTCAGAAATGGACTCTTTCCACTACGATAGTCTTGGGTGTGAACATTGAATCAGGATATGATGTAATTGAGAATGAAACCAAGCCACTATGATAATATTTATATTAATACTTTATTATTTAAATTATTTTCTATGATTATCTGTATTCAAAAAACTTATGTCTTATGCCAGTAGTATGCTCTTGTGGCCCATGTTCTTTGATTCCATTAAGATTTTGGTCTTATAAATTATCAATATTTATTCCATGACTGAATATTATAATCTACGATATGTAGGGTATGGTTTTGAAATGTTAATATTATGTTCTCAAACTCTTAATCTCATGTTATGTTTATGTTGTCATTAATATCTCCCTTGTTTACCCACACTGGACTTCTAAACATACATGTTATTTTGTTTCATTTCCCTAGATTATGAATAAAGGTTTTAATTTTGATATGTATAATATGGGTGATAGCTTTTATTAACATAGTGGGATATGATATAGATCTCTTGTGAACTATTTGTTTATGTATTCATGTTTCTAATGACACTAAATGTATATGATTATGGAATAGATTATAATGTTATGAATTAAATATTCATTTATTATGATATAATATATTTATGAAATGATGGGTTTTTATAACTTTCCTCCTTCAATCATGGTGATTTATTATCTGAATCCAACTGTCATTGGTCCAAGTAATATTTTTTCTCCATCATTCTCCCCCATCTATATTTTTTCATCCCATTCGTCTCTCCCTCTTTCTACACCATTATTTTAGACAAACCCTATATGGTTTTCATGTTTAAATTTATTGTGGACTTATTTATTAGGGTATTTAAAGCTCATTTTTGGCTCTCTTATTGATATATTAAATGGTTTATCTTGGTATACACATGATTAAGGTATGATTTTCCCTTGATTGGGTCTTTAATTTTAGAACTATTCCTTTCATTCATCCAAACATTAGGTTTTGTATTTTAGTATTATTTTGGATTATTGAAAAAATTTAATGGATTATAAAAGTGTTTAATTGAGATTTTATTTTTTGTATAATTTATATTACTAGTGACTCATGTTTAATGCATTTATTTTATGTTTGATACTTATACACAAATACAATTATTTATAGGGGTTCATTATTTCACATATCCACACAATGATGTGTGAATAAGTGTATTCAAAAAAGAGTGGTTATATATATCCAAGTGCATATGTGTGTCTAAAAAAAATAATAGTCATGAAAATTAATTTTCAAAATTTGAACCTATTCCCCAAAGAATATTTTAAAAAACGGATTTTGAAAATGGTATTTAAAAGGTGATATAAAGACACATATAAGCACACACACACACACATATATATATATATAACCATTATATATTAATCCTAAAGGAACAATTATATTTATTTAAAATATTATTGGGTTTTATAAAGGATGTTTCAATTTTTGAAATTTAATTACTTATTGAATGAATGGGAAGGTGTGTGTGGATCACGGTTATTCTTAAATTTTTTTGTTTCTTTTGGTGTGTAAATGGTTTAATGTAGAATGGGTGATTTTAAAAACATGGATTGTTTAACAGGGGAATATCATGTGGGAACCCCTGGTGCCTAGGTGGAATGACTTGGAAAAGTATGCTAGTCAGAGGTTAAGAGGTTTATCATTCCCTCCCTATCCTGGAACAATGTTATAACACTAACTAAACATCATGTGATAAGGATTTTTGGGACCCCTAATACTTTAGAATAGTCCTCCCTAGTGTATCATTCATGATAATGTTATTATATGGTTTCTTCAACAAGATTACAGTGATCCTGGGATGAAAATACCTAACCATATTTTCCATTAGGTTTTTCCATAGGTCTTGGTAGGACTTTTGTACTTTAAAATATTTTTATATTTAAATTATCACAAGAATGTTATCATTAAAAAAATATTAACTATAATGATAAGGTTTATGACTTTTATTCATTATTCTTTAAAAGATTAATTTTTTTTAAATGGATTATATGAATTCTAATAATATGCTATTGTTTTAAAATTTATTTAAAAATGAAAATAATATTCTCATTTTTATTTTAAAACATGATTTATAATAGATATTTAATTAAAGTGTAATTATTTGGAAATTTTGGTGGTTTCCTATTGGTAATTATTACGCTCATACCTATTTACATAATAGTTGCATGTTTAGTTCATGATCTATCTTGGAGTGATTTATATTTATGTTTTCATGGAGTGTTACATTGGGTCATAGTGGATTGTTAATCCTGTATGTAATTTTTTTTTATTTTTTAGTTTCTTTTATATTATCATCCATATATACCATTTACTGCATTATACAGTTGGGGTTTACTATTATTATAGTTTTCATATATAGAAATCTAGTGGTGGATATTTCAATAGGGGATGGAATTAGGGTGAGTGAGGGATTTTTATGATTAAATTTGTTATTATTATTTATTATAAAACAAGTCGATTTATTTACTTCCAATCTGATTTTGTGTGGAAGTCCATATTATGGATGGATCTGGAAAAAATATTGTTAGATTCTATTTCATTTGAAAAATTATTTTTTTGGGTAAAATTATTCCCATTATCTCTTATTCGATTCCCTAGAAGTTTTCACCACCCCAATTTGATCAAGAATTAACCTCAGGGATGTCTTTGGAAGGCTTAGGCATCTAACGAACGGAAGGATTGGGTTGGATCATGAAACAATTGTGTCATGGACTAGGTTATTAAGTTTCCCTTGGTTTCAGAGCCACCCTTTATTATTTGGGATGTCAGGTAGATGTAATATAGGATTTTCAGAGCTCGGTAGGATGGTCATGGGTGGGTTATTAATCACCACTTATCATGTTAAAACTTGCATTACTAGGGGATATTAGGATTTAAATTTTGAAGTTTATCTTTATATTAATTTTATTTTAATGGATTTAAATTTTAATTGTTGCTGTAATGATTTATATAGGAGTTTCATGGGTTTCTTTGAGGTGTTTTCTATAATTAGGGATCATAAGGGAGTTGAATCAGTGCTATTAGTTTCTCACATGGCCTAACAAACCATTTGGATCCCGCATACATTGTTTCAAAAAACTCTCAGTGGTAGTGGAATGGTTGGAACATAGCCTGTCATCCTAGTGAACAAAATATGTATAAAAACTTACACTTTTTAATTATTATCCATGGATTATTTTGGATTTGGAGTTTTTTTATTTGTTTGTTAATGTGATTGATTTGGTCTTATGGAGTTTTAAAAATGGAGGCTTTGTTTTTTAATGGTAAAGTTGTGTTTTAAAATGATTAAAATATTTTTCATAAAAATAATTCAAAAATTATTTCATGCTCAAATTTGAGTAAAATGTTTCATTAAAGGGACTTTTGGAATTTCGAAATGGATTTAAATATAAGGTTTTAAAATTATAAAATGGGAGTACTAATTTGGAAATAATTTTAAGTAGAAAAATTCATCCTATAAATAATTTTATCGGTTTGGAAATGTGTAATATTTCTATGAATGGATTCTTTTTGTTTTTTATTTTAAAGGAAACATTTTTAAGTAAAATAAACTATTTTTGAACTTATTAAATATAATTTAAAAATAAATTACAATGAAATTAGGGTTTTGAACAATTGTAAATCTCTCAATGAAAAACATGTAAGGTATAAAAACATTTTCCATGTAATGATTTAAGATTTAAATTTAAATTTTTTTTCAAATGGGTAAAGATGATGTAATGGTTTCTTCATGTTTTTTAATTCCTGGGGTGGTAATTTTTATTATTTCTTTTCCGTTTTTTATTTACTTTGGTTTTTTATTTTTGGATAATTATGAGTTTTCAATTGAATGTTATTGATTATTTCTTCCACCTTCACCATTATTGCAAGTTTGTATTCGAGATAGGTCTCAAGTGTGATTGTCCTAAGAATTTTTCTCATCTGGGTTTTTAGATGGTTGGATATTTTTGTTATTCAAATCTGCTAGTTTTTCTTAATACTCTTCTTGGTTGTTTTTATTGGGTTTAATTATATTAGTAATCGCTTGTTCCATGTGGTGTGGTATGGTATTCTAATGGTTTTAAGTGGATATGGTTGTGGTTAGATTTATTTTGGGTTTTTGGACATCACATAACCTTAGGTGGGTTCTTGGGGTGACTTGGACTAAAATTGGACAAGTCGTGTTTATACTTCAGTTGGGGTCAGTTTTATTTTTTTATTGTCTCCATGTGTATTGCCTCGGGTGTCAGGTTCTAGGTCACCCTAGATTGTTGAAAAATGGTTTGATCACATGTTGTTCAATAAATTATTCTCATAAGTAAAACCACATCCCTTTTCATTCCTAAGTAAGGGAGCATTAATGAGTGTATTTGTAACCCATTTCTTAGTAAGTTCCTTTCAGAATGACTCTATGGTAATAGTTATTTTAATGAAATTGATACCCCATATTCATTTTGATAGAGGTTGGTTATTTTAGTAGGTTTTGGGTGTGTGTCGATTGAATGTTCTGGGTGGATTCTCCTTGGTTGAGGGTTTGAGTTTGGTTTGATAACCTATAGGTTGTGATTGGGGTAATTTCGTATATTAAGAATTATTGTAGAGGTAAGGTTTTTTTGACTTATGAATTTTTTTTATCTAGGTAGCTCATTTTAGATCCTTTGGGTTGGGAGTCCTTAGGTTCTTTTTGGTGGGAGATTCTGGTCATGCCTCATATGAATTATTTAGTGATTTTGTCTTATGATCCACCATGCTAGATGAGTTTTAAAATGGTTGGGAGATTCATTTTGGATCTCTGTTTATAAATATCTTCTTAATCGAAGTGGTCCGTTGTAAAAATGATTTGAGTAAAATCATTATTTCATGGTCTGATATGTTTTCTCAGTGTTGGTTCGAATTTAGGATATAATTGGTTACTTATTTCTAGCTCAGACACCTTAGTATGTTATCCTTCATGAATTGGGTGGTTTTTTACAAATAGAAAGGTTTGTGGTTGGGAGAATTGTCATACCCCAATCCTGGATTTCTCATTAATTTTATTTATTAATTTATTTATTGAATTCCATATTTTATCAAAGTCATGGTCTTATATTTTTGTGAAAGTTTGGTATTTTTTATCATTTTCTCAAGTCATGTAGTTTGGTCATATAGTTTGTAAAATTGTGTTTTAGTCATTTGGGTGAGTTTGAAAACATAAAAAAGTGTTATTAAATGGTTGGTGAATGGTTTATCAAACTATGTGGCCAACCTATGTAGTTTCTATTGTGTTCCCAGTAAGGGGATTATAATTGGTTCAAGGTTTTTTAAACAATTCACAAAAACATTATGAGTCTACTAGTACTTTAAAAATTGAAATCCTTATTCTATACTTAATTATTTTAATCTCACCTCTCACCTAACTCCTCTCCCCCTCCATGGGACAAGATGCATGCCATGGCCAGGCCCACCTCATCTCACATGACTGCAACCTTATTTTATCCTTCGATCTCATCAATTTCCACTCTAAAACCTAGTGTGATTTGACTAGGTAAGAGTCTCTCTCATTTCTTCTCCTCCTTATATCCATTTTCATCCTTTTATACTCTCCCTCTCACTTATACATGACTTTTGTTGAACCCTATGTGTGTTTTGGGTTATAAATAGATGTGTTTTTTTTCATAGGGTACTATAGGCTCGTTTTAGACTATCTTATTGAAGTATTTGAAGGATTTTATTAGTTCACGCATAGGTTTTCCCCATAGTTAGATATTTATATAAATAATTGTATATTTTTTCTTCCTAAATTTTGGTTTTAATTTTTTAACAACTTTATTCATTATATTCATTGAATATATAAGGAATAAATTATATTTTAACACATTTTTTCCATGAATTTTCACTTTATTTCTTCTTTATTTGATGAATATACCCATATTTTACCCATAAATTTAATTGTGGGGATTTCAAGATAGTAAATTTGGTATTTTAGTTTTATTTTGGAATGGTTATAGTTTTTTATATGGATAATCAATGTGTTTGATTTAGATTTTTTGTTTTTTTCTAATCTTTGTTTACTAGAGACTCGTGTGTAATTATTTTATGTTATGTTTGATACTTATACACATATAAATATATATATATAGATACAATATTGTCCATATTAAAACAATTATGTGTGAATATGTGAATTCTAATGAGGGTGCGTATATATGTCCAAGTGGACAGGTGTGTGTATGGATAAAGTCGAGACTAGAAAATTAAATGGGGTAATTTAAACCTAGTTTCCAAAGAATATTTTAAAAAATGCATTTTGTAAATGGTATTTAAAAGGGGAATAAACATACCCAAAAACAAACACACATATGTATTAATGGATAAAAACACCCATACACACATATTTTAAGGGATATAAACAAGGTTGGATTTATTTACTATCATGTTATGTTTCATAAATGATGTTTTTATTGATAAATGTTATGATATAATAGTTTCAATGGAATGATGTATGTGGATCATTTTTATTATTAAATCATTCCCTTGGTTTTGGTTTATAAATGGTTTAAAGCAACATGTATTCTTTTTAGAACTTGGTTTTGTTGAAAAGGGAATAGCACATGGGAACACTGGGTACCTACGTGGCATGGCAAGGATAAGTACACTTGTAAAAGTTAAGAGAGGTCTAAAATTACCTCCCTAGGGCGGACCAACATTAAAACATGACCAAAAAATCATGTGGAATGCATTTGGGGGATCACTGGGACATTATAGTATCCCACCCTAGTAGGTTATGCATGATAACAATATTATATGGTTTAATCACTGAGATTATAAGGATCCTAAGATGAAAAGTGTTAACTTTAGTTTCTCTTTGGGTTGCATATGGTACTTTATATTGATTACTTACTTTTTAATCTCTCTTTGATTATTTTAATTATCAAAAATAGATTTTCATTAAAAAAAATTAACTACCATGTTGAATTATTTTGTTATCCTTTGTGCTTATTTAAAACATTAAAATATTTTAGAATGAGATTTTTATAAATTTCAATAATATGGTATTGTTTTAAAATTTTAAAAAAAAAGATAAAACTAGTTTTTTTTTGAATTTAGACACTATAATGAAAATGGGTCTTTAATTAATGGTTAATCATGTGGAAATGTGGGTAGTGTCCTATGAGGAATTTTTATGCTCATTAATCATAGATTCAGGTTCAGCTCATGATCACCCCTAGAGCGATTGATATTTTAGTTTGTATTAGGAGTGCTATTGGGTTATAAGAGATGATTGATTTGGTATCTCAATTTTTTATTTTTGTTTTAGTTTCCTTAATCGCATATAATATCTTGTCATGTTGTTGATTTCTGTTGTTGGAGGTGTAATATTTTTGTAGTGGTCAAGGATAGGAATTTGGTGGCAGTTATTTCTGTAATGGAGGGCATTGGGGGACAGTGAGGTATTGCTCTATTTAAATTTATTTTTCTTCTTTATAATCATTCTAATTTCTTGTTTACCTAAAAATTTTATTTTTGTATGGAATTACAACATACAAATGGGTTAGGTTGAAATTTTGGTAGTTTCTCTGCCATTTTTTTAATTAATTTTAGGGAAAAAATCAATCTAATTAGCTCTTATTGGATTCTCTATAAGTAGACTTCATCTTGTAGGGATCTGGAATGTGCCTCGGGGATGTATTTTTCTAGCATGGTCATCTAATGTATGGACAATTTGGGTTGGTTCATATAATAACCCTTTTTGAATCATTGATAATTTTTTCCTTACTAAACATTTGAGATGAATCCTTCTTTTTAAAACATCCTTGAGAAATTATATACATGGATATGTGTATAATAAGGTTGTATGTTAAGTTATTTTTGGGGAATATTAAAACAATAAAGTGTAATAATATTTTTATGTATCTAATCATTAAATACACTGAACATTTTGTTCTTGGGATTATAAGATTATTTTTGAGATGTAAGTTTTGAAATATAAAATTTATAAAAAATATATGCATGTTTCCCTTCGATAACCTCAGTTAGTATCATAGAAATTTTTAGTGATTTTTTGTGAGTGGAATTGAGAAAAAAATAGTGAAAACCCTTTTGATATTTATAAATACACAAAAAACATACTAAAAAATTTTTACAGTAAAAACTATACCGATTCCTAGTAGTAACACCCTTATTTAGATAAAAAATTATGGTTGTAGGATCTTGAATAAAAATTACCTAGCTGTGATAATTATTAAAAATGTATGTTGGGTATTTACTTGATCTTTACATGGTGAACAAAAAGTGGTCCAAAATACTCACCTATTTTGACACTCCTAATAGATATGATTCGCTAAGTTATATTCAATTTAAGAACCATTATAAGATATTTGAATATATTAAAGATAACCTTATTGGAAAATTACCTTGAGTAACTTATATTAAAAAATATATAGATTCATAAGTTAGGTTATACAAGATAATAATGAGTTTCTAATTTTGTGTTAATATTTTTCCTTTTTAATATATCATTATCCCAAACATTTCATTGTTATAGTAAATAGATGGAACCAGGAGGAACCATGATAATAATTGGTGTAATGGAAAATATTTTGATTGTCCTAATGAGAAACCAAATGTTATGGTATATAGTTTAAAAATAATCATAGATATTCTATCCCAAAATTCAAAAGTTATAAGGAATAAGGTGAACCATGTTGATCTCTTAAATGAACTATGTAAGTAGAAATATTCTATTGAGTCATTCATATGACAATGTCCACCCTCCATTAGTGGATCTTCTAACCTATTAATTTACAATAAATTCATAAAAAATGAATAATATATTTTCCATTATCTATTTCTTACTCTATAAGAATTTTTTATTAGTTGTGTATCATTCATAGGTTGATAATGGATAATGGAGGAACATTATAAAGAATGCGATAAAAAATAGAAAACTTGAATCTATTGTATGGGGGAGTTTAAGAAAATATTATTCCCCATGTATTGTCCTAAACACTTCAAATGAAAACAGAGTGAGAACTCCTAGAGTTAAAACAAAAGGAGGATCGATCTATTGGTTCTTGTGAGGTTAACATCGACAGAATTAAAAGGCACACCTCCAATTTTATTACTATAAATGAAAAAATATCAATGTATTATTTAGTGTCATAAATCCAATTATTTGTACCTAATTATCTATAAGAATATTTATTATCTAAAAATAAAATATTGTATATGCTCTTAAGTGTAAATGGAAAATTGAGACTCTCGTCATTCACTTGGGACTGGTTATATGAAAAGGAAAATGGTGTTTCATGGAATCCTAAATAAAAATCATATGGACGAAAAAAAATTCAAATTTCCTATATTCAAAATGTGTAGGTTGAAGCACCTAAGTTCTTTTTGGAAGGTAATTATAGAATGTTTTAATTGTGGAATTCTTAGAAATAGAGCTTATGACTATCAAAGAGAAATGCAGTAGATGTTCAATCTAATAGTGGAGAAGAAGGCTCAAAATAATTTGAAACCCAAACATGAATGCTTCAACCACTACACCAAAATTAATATTTCACGGAATTTCTAAATTATATGTTTATAAAATCAATTTTAAATAAAATTTAATTATTTTAGTAGTGGTTTTTTTTAAAAACCCACTATATATTTTCTAAAATTTACAAAAATTATTTTTCTCCCCTCCCCTGATTTCTTTTCCCCTTATCATGACCTCACCACCCTTTCCCCCCACCCCCGATTCATTTCCCACCCTCACCCATTATCCCTCACCATTGATACCTAGTCACTACTATTATATGAATCACAAATGGTCACCTTATCTTTCTTAATCAGTCATCGCTAATCCATCGATGTCATCTCCCTCTCCTTCACTACTCTCGCCCATTCCATTAACCTCAGTGTCACCATCACCCTCTCCTTCACCCTCTCCCTCACCATCACCCTTTCCCTCACCGTCACCCACGCCATTAGAAATTAATTTCTTCCTTGGATTCACAATTATTGAATATCTCCCCTCATGATCACCCTTTATATAATTTTAATCATAATATCTAGTTCACTAATCACCTTAGAGGTTATATAAATTTAAAATATCTTCATTATTTAATTTTATAGTGTGATCCTTATATTATTCAACTTATGATGAGGATAAATCCCAAAAATTTCTTTATATTTTTTCCAATGATTAAATTTTTTATCATTGCATTAATTTTGTCTTTATTGATGAAAATATTATATTTTCACAAGTTCTCTACTAATTGGAAAACATGAATAGTCATGATTTTTGGAATCTTCTTTAGGAGAATCATTTTCTTAATTTTTTAGCTATTAAATTATTTATGAAGACATTCATTTTTATTATAGTTATGTTTCTTTAAATTTATGGATTTTGTGTTATAAACAAAATAATAACAATATATATTTAATAAAAAATCATGGTTGTTTTATTTGATTTTTTTTCATTCACTATTTAGTGAAACACAATGGTGGTTATTGATGATATGTGGTTAAAAGATTGATAAAGATATTGAGGAACATGCCTAAATATTTTAAGGGTATGTATGAAATTTTATATTTTTAAATTGATAATAAATTTTTTAATGGTAGAATAATATATCCATGTATTAAATATAAATATGAGAGATTTTTGAAGAGACAATGAGTTTTTGATCACTGAATACCAGTTTCATTCCTTACTCAATATGTGAATTGGATTTTTACTAGATAATTGAATATTTTAGAAAGTTTTAATATTGATATCAGTTAATAGAATATGTATGAAACTTACTCAACTATGGACAATGAAATTCATATCCATATAAATGATGATTTATAAATTATAGTACAACATATTCAACATCAAAACATATTAGTACAACTAGTCATTGTTATAAATATTAACACTATAAATTAAGTTTTTGATAACTTTGGACAACCATATCATGATTTAAATATATTAGTGGATGATCTTCCAAATGTTGTGGGGATTAATGCATGAGATAACATTATTAAGTGGACAAATGTATTTATGGATTTCGTTGTAGAAGAGAATCAAGAGATTTAGGGATGATGTATTAATTACAAAAATTCATTATTTTCTATTGAATTTGTACATATCAAATGCTTATATTGAATTAAAAATTATGAAATTTCATTTATATTGGGATTTTTGCAAGATTAAATTCATGAAGCTAATATCTTTGAGTCTGTTATGGAATGAATAAATTTATTAAAAAACATGATCAAAATTTTACTAGAATTCATGCTTCTCCTAGTGATAATATGCTCTATAGGGGAGAGGAACCACGTTAAAAGGGTTGAAAAAAACTGTGAATCTTCTATGTGGAATTCGATGAGTAGTATTGAAAGTTTAAATAAACATGCTACTATGAAGAAGTAGAAAACTAAGTCTCTTATAAATGATTTGTGTAACATCCCATTAAAACCTAGATTTAGAAAGATTATTCAGTTCATCAAAAACATTTGAGCAGATAAAGTTGCATGATATAGATAATAACAATAATGGGTTAATGTGACATCCAAAATATTCAAATGATGGGATAAATTTGATTCATTACATCTATATTTTTCATAAAATCCTAGAAATGTGTGATTGGGATTGGTTGTGATGGATTCAACCAATTTGGGACTATGAGTAAAAGTTATAGAAATTGGATGTTTGTTCTAATCCCTTACAATCTAGCATGATGGATGTGTGTACAAAAAGCATTATTTATCATTTAAATAATTATTCTTGGAAAAATTCAAAGAAATGATATTGATGTGTACTAACAGCCTCTAATTAAATAATTTACAGAGTAATGGAGAAATAGTATTGAGACATATGGTGTATCTATATTAACAATGTTTAAAATGCATTCTTATCTAGTGTGAACCACTAGTGACTTACCTAGACTTGGTAACTTATCTACTAGAAACATTCAAATGGGTATGGCTTGTCCAATTTGTAACATTTATTTTGACCCTGAATGACTACCTTATAGTTATAAATGGTTCTTCAATTGTCATTGTATATTTCTCAATACATAAAATAGATATCAGTTGAACAATTCAAAATTCAATGGATTCATTAACTGTAATATCCCGGTTTTTGGAAAGGTATTTTTTTGTTGTCTTCTGAGTTAAAACCTTGATTTTGGGACTTTAAAAGGTTTCTTGAAAGTGTGAGAGGCTTTGGGTGTTGTGGGGGCTCGGGGCATGGAAGAAGGGAAGTCTGGGCAAGCAGACCAAGGCGCACGGCCTGCGCACAGTCATCCAAACCGTGCGGCCTGCCCAGGCGAAACTGTATGGCCCTCCCTCCTCTGGACAAAAGCAAGTGCATGATTTGCACATAGTTTTCCAAACCATGTGGCTAAACCGTGTGACTCCTCCTCCTCCAGGAAGTGGCATGTGCACGGTTTGCGCACGGTTTTCCAAACCGTGCGGACAAACCGTGCGGCCACTTAAAGTTGGGAAAATTTACAAAATTACCACTCTGGGCTTTTTAAACCCACTCGGGATTTTCCTCTCTTCCACCTCTCTTCACTTTAGGCCCAAAACAAATCCCCCAAGGACTTCAAGAGATCAAACTTCTTCAATTCTAAGGCGTTTTTGGTGCCTTTGGTTGCGGATATAATCTCCGGGGTATGGATAATACCATCTTTGCTTCTATTTTTGGTTTAGGGTTTGTATCTTCTCTCCCTCTTGTTCAAAATCTCTAAAACCCTAACTTTTGGGGTGAGTTTTAGGTTGAAGCTCCAAATTTTGGTCAGATCGAGGTATAAGGACTCGATTTAGAGTGCGTTTAACCGTGATTTCGAGGTAGGTGGTCTACAAGTGATATCCCGTAGTTATTTTGGTATTTGTGCGTGTTTAGTTGTGTTCTTGCTTTACTTTGGTTATGTTTTGGATAACCTTGGAATTTTTGGTAATAATGGTGTTTAAATGGAAAATGGAAACCCTCAAGATCCTCATGGGATTCATTGGGATAGACTTGACCTAATTTGGGCCATCCATGGGATGTATCGGCTTTTCCCGGATTAGGGTTTGATATTAAACAAGTGACCTTGTAGTAATGAATTGTAGAGCCCTTGATAACTATGTCGGCATGATTGGTTGAACTTGGAATAGGAGTTAGGTGATGCACCTAGACTTGGCAATAACCTGTGTGTTAAAGTGGAATGGGTTAAATGTTGATTCATGGGAATGATGAATGGGTTAAATGGGTTAATGTGTAAACCGATTAAAGACCATAATTGGATAGATTATGGGTTTAATGTTGACTGCTTATTTAGATAGGCATAACACATGGGAATTGGGTGAATGGTTAAATGATGTGAAATGGTAATGTGTTAATGGGTTAAGGCATGATGTGGTTTCCCAAGTGGGTTGCTGTGATTAATGTTTGTCGAAGGGAAATGGTTTGGATGGTTGATGGTTACTTATATAGAAGAATGTGCACATGGCTTTGTAGAGTGGGGTATGACATGAGGATCTACACCCACGGGTCGAGTGAAGAATGAGGTTCTAAACTCCACCCTAAATGCACGGGTTAGGAAAGGGGACTGAGGGTCTATTCTCCTAATGCTTGCATCCACCTGGACTAAGGCTTTGAGGTGAGGATATGGTTGCTATGAGGGGTTATACCTAGTGAGATAGGATAAAAAAATTACCCACTTTTATGTGATTATTGGCCTTATACCCATGTAACATAGTGTATGTGATTAACCCATGGAAATGTGATGAAATAGTAAATGGTGATAATGGGTGTGTAATGAATGGTAATGGAAGTGGCATTGGTTTGGCTCTAAACTGGATAATGGTACCTTAGATAATTACTTGGCAATTATCATTCATATTCCCAGGCATATACTATCTGTTTAGACTGGATATTTTGTAGACACCGTTGGTGGTGGCCTACTGAGTTGTACTCACAACCTACTCGGGCTGTTGTTGGGTACCTGATCAGACTTTATGTTTTTAGGTCAGGAGAAGGGAAAAAGTCCTTTCTAGATAGTGAGTGGACATGGGTAGCACTTGGTTGAGGAACCAGACTTGGATTCGGGACCATTTTGGGGATTTTGGCCATTGTCTTTATTTTGGGGTTTTGTCCACTTTGGAACTTATAGTATGACAAGGCATATTTATTGTTTGGAATTGGTTGATATACAGGTTCCTTGTTTATTGATTATTGTTTCCACTACTGTTATATTTATGTTGTGGCATACTCTGATAAAAATGGGGTATAGTCTCCCCACTTGACTAAATAGACCCCCACTGATATTCGGCAGCCTTTGGTGTATGGGGAGGCACGCTTAAGGTCATGTAACCACCTAGATCAGAGCACCGGTTTAGTGGCTTCGGGGTTGGGGATTTTACAAAGTGGTATTAGAGGAGGTCTTTCTACTACTTCTCTAAGGTATTTTTATTTTGGATAGGTAGCCAAGGGTTAAGAGGTGTCGGGCCTTGGTAATGAGCTCGTGCTTGGGAGTAGCTAACCCAGGTCCAAGGGAAAACCCAAGTCACCCTAGGTGGGAATTGTTATTCTTGGTCATGTGTTGTTACAGTTGATGATATTTCACAATTTGGTGATGCACATGTGGTTTGATGTGACTATTTCATGATATTTGTATCGTGGCCTTAACGGCATGAGGATTTTCATTCAATCATCATTTTTAGGAACCTAGGGAGATAAGTGACATGCATTGTGTTAGGCACATGCACGGGGTGGGTGTGTGAGGCAGGAAAGTAGGGTGCATCATACATTTCATGAAAACAAAAAATAATGAGGAGAATGAAATAAAAAAAGTGGGTAAATGATGTTTAATGGAGTAATAGGGTTTGAAACAAGTTGGAAAATGTTGTTGGGTAATTGTATGAAAAGTGGGTTGTTGTAGCTAGTAAATAGATTTTGATGGAGTCATGAAAGTTTATGGTATGCAAGCTAAATCTCATGCATGGAATTATAAAGAAATTCCACCACGACATCGGTTACCAGTTGGGAAATAGGAGGATGTTGCTGAGAACACTCCTCCAGTAGCGGAGGAAGAAAATGTGGCGATCAATGAAGGTAGAGAAGACCAGTTCTGAGAGAACTTGACTCACCTTATGCAGATGATGGATTGGGACCCAGGGCGGGTCTCGCTAAGTATGTTTGATGTGAACAGGGAGTTCCACCTGCAGCACCCCCCAGCTTTCACCGGAGAGGGTGGGCCAGAGGCAGTGGAGTTCTGGTTAGAGTCTGTCCAGATTATACTGGATCATCTAGAGACCCCTGTGGAAAAGCAAGTAAAGCTGGACACATATATATATTGCGGGTCCAGGATAGGTGTTGGTGGGAAATTCAGGCTCAAATTGATCAGGTGGAGGTAATGTCATTGAAGGTTTTTCAGGAAAAGTTTCTAGAGAATTTCTACCCAGAGACCTTGAGACAGGAGAGGGCTGCAGAGTTTATGAGCCTAACTCAGGGATCGCTATCGATGATGGACTATGCTAGTCGATTCACTAATTTGAGGTGCTTTGTCCTAGTATTAGCTGGGGATGAGGCAACAGTAGCAAGGCGTTTCAATGATGGGATGAGAAATGAGATCAGGTCTCAAGTAAACATCTTCCACATAAAGAGGTTCACAGAGTTAGTAGATCAGGCACTGATCTCAGAAGGAAACATAAAGGGAGCTTCGGGTAGTGGGCTTGTGGTGTTAGTGGGACAGAATATTGGTGAAGCTACCGAAGGTCGAAAGCGATTCCATGAGAGCTCACAGTATGGTGGAAGTGTGAAAAATGGCTGTAAGAGAGGGTATGCCTCTCAGAATGGGAACCATGTTTTTTTTTATCAGTGCGGCAGGTCGGGCCACATGCGTGGTCAGTGTCCTTGACCTCCAGTTGAGTGTTGTTTGTGCGGTTGTATGGGACATGTGAAGAAGTTCTGTAGGAAACCTCAGCAGGTGGGTGAATATTAAGGTGGAAGATAGGTACCGGATACGGGAAGGGGATCAGTTGCCCCATATCAGGTAGGCAGCTAGACCTCCACGGGTCATACTGGTAGGGGCGGTGGACGTGGAAATCCAGGGCATGTTCTCTCATGCCAGAAGGGCGGTGTAGCATAGACTACTCAGGATAGATCCTAGGGTATAGGGGCAGGTTAGCTTCAGGTAGTTTAGTTTGTGCCTGGTGATGGCGAAGCCGGACCGTCAATTGTTCGAGGTACGATCCATATAGCTTCTACATTTTCTAGTGCATTGTTTGACATGGGTGACACACCCTCTTTTATCTCTGATAAAATTTTGGTAGTACTGGGTTTACCTATAGAGGTAGTGTGTGGAGTGATGTCAATTGATACCCTGTTGGGAGTGCGGGTTGAGGATATCATGCAATGTAAGGAATGCACCTTGGAATTTGCTGGGTATCATTTTCTGTGGGACTTGTTCATTCTCGAGATGTCAGGGTTTTACCTAATCTTGGGAATGGATTGGTTGGTGTTTTATCAGGTGCACATAGACTTTTATCAACAGAGAGTATCATTCAGGTCGCTTGAGGGTGACGCTTATGCCCACCGTGGCGAATGGGATATTCGAGCAGGTCATGCAGGACTGTTTGGTCAGCGGCAGAGTGGACACACAGCTCAAATGGCATGTCTTATGCTTGATGACGATGAGGGAGGGGAACAAACTATTTTTCCTCCTGTGGTGGATCGGTTTTAGGATTTGTTTCCTGAGGATTTCTTGGGGTTACCACTCAAGAGGTATGTTGAGTTCGCGATCGAGTTTTTTCCAGGAGCGGAGCCAGTTTCTATTCTGCCATACCGAATGGCACCGTCAGAACTCCAGGAACTAAAGGTTCAGCTTTAGGAGTTTGAGCGTAAGGCGTTTATCCGTACTATTATGTCTCATTGGGGATCTCCCATGCTTTTTGCGAAGAAGGTCGATGGTTCATTAAGGTTGTGTGTTGACTATCGGAAGTTGAATCAGATGACAGTGAAAAACTGGTACCCTCTTCCTAGAATAGATGACCTATTTGACCAGCTGAGGGGTGCATCGGTGTTTTCTAAGATCGATCTGAGGTCGGTTTATCACCATTTGAGGGGGACGCCTTCTGACATACCACGGACAGCTTTTTGGAGTCGGTACGGGTTGTTTGAGTTTATGGTAATGCCTTTCAGCTTGACCACTGTGCCAGCGGTGTTTATGTCTTTGATGAGCAGGATCTTTCATCCCTATCTGTATTAGTTTTTGGTTTTTTTTGTTGATGACATATTAGTGTACTCGAAAACTCACAATGATCATTCCCAATAACTTGACATTGTCTTGGGTACGCAAAGAAAGCATTGGCTATATTCCAAGATATCAAAGTATCAATTATGGATAGGTAAAGTGCATTTTATGGGTCACATCATCTCAGAGGCAGGTGTGTCAGTTGATCCAGAGGAAGTGCAGGCAGTGGTATCTTGGGAACAGCCCAAAATCATTTCTGATGTTCGGAGTTTTCTGGGTTTGGCTAGGTATTATCGAAGGTTCATTCAAGATTTCTCTCGCTTGGCAGCACCACTCTCGGGATTGACCAAGAAGGGAATCAGGTTCGAGTGGTCTGGGGCTTGTGAGAATGGTTTTCAATAGTTGAATATGTGGTTGATGACCGCACCTATCTTGATCATACCTGAGCCGGGTAAGAAGTATATCATGTTTTTTGTTGCGTCCAGAATTGGACTTGGGGTTGTGTTGATGCAAGATGAGAAGTTGGTGTCTTACGGGTCAAGTTAGTCGAGACCACATGAAAAGAATTATCCCACTCATGACCTTGAGTTGTCTATAGTAGTGTACGCCTTGATGTGATGGAAGCACTATCTGTTGGGAGAATGGTTTACCGTGTTTACCGACCATAAGAGTTTAAAGTACATCTTCTCACAGTGGGATCTGAATCTTCAGCAGCGAAAATGGGTTGAATATCTCCAGTCCTTTGACTTTGAGTTGGTGTACATGCTGGGAAAGGGAAACTGTTTTATTGATTCTCTGAGCAGGAAGGTTCAGAATCAGGTGGTTCAGGAATCTAGTACCGAGTGGAAGGTGATGGCTTTGTTTCCAGAGATGCACCTAGAGGTGCAGGAGGAGAATGGGCAGGTCACTCTTTCTTCCTTAACAATGGAGTAAAGGCTCTTGATTTGAGTTAAGGAAAGTCATCTTCATGATTCTGAGTGTTTGAACATGAAGGAAAGGCTTAAAGGTAGGGAGCTACCTTCTGGATGGTCTGTCGGTGTGGACGGTGTTGTTCATGTTCTTGAATGTGTGGTTGTGCCAAAGGGTGTGTGATAAGAGTTGATGTGAGAATTCCATGCATAAAAGTGGGAAGTGCATCCTGGTTTGACCAAGATGTACAGTGATCTCCAAAGGAAGTTTTGGTGGCCTGTAATGAAGAAGGAAGTTGCAGGATTTGTGGCCTGGTGTCTTACCTATCAGTAGGTGAAGGTCGAGCATCAATTCCTAGGTGGTCTGTTGCATCCATTGCCCATCCCGAAATGGAAGTGGGATGATGTAACGATGTTTTTTGTCATGGTTCTTCTGAGGATGCCATGGAAAAATGATGCAATATGGGTGGTTGTGGATCGGTTAACGAAAGTGGATCATTTCTTACCGATTCCGGAGACCCTTACAGTCTTCCAGTTGGGTGAGCTATATGTTCAGGAAATAGTGTGGTTTCATGGTGTGTCGTGCACCATAGTTTCAGACCGAGATCCATGTATCACATTACATTTCTGGAAAGGGTTACAGAAGGCGCTTGGTACGCAGGTATTTTTTAGTACAGCTTTCCACCCACAGACGGACGGGTAGTCAGAATGCACGATCCAAGTGTTGGAAGACATGTTAAGAGCTTGTGTCTTAGACTTTGGTGGTTCTTGTCAGAGACACCTATCGTTGGTTGAGTTTCCCTACAACAATAGTTTTTAGGCTACAATTCAGATGGCACCATTTGAGGAGCTTTATGGGAGACCTTGTAGATCTCTGTTGTGTTGGCTAGAGGCTGGTGAATCTGAGTTGTTGGGGCTGAGTATCATGTAGGAGACTTTAGATAGAGTTAAGTTTATCAGGAAGTGGATGACTACAGCTCAGAGAAGGAAAAATCCGTATGTAGATTGGTGGCATAGACCTCTTGAGTTTGGGGTGGGTGATAAAGTGTTCCTTCGGGTGTCGCCAAGGTTGGGTCACTGTCGGATATGAAAGAACGGTGAGTTGGTGCCCAGGTATGTGGGACCTTTTGAGATTGTGGAGAGGATCGGACCAGTGGCTTACCGATTGGATCTTCCACAGCGGTACGGTTGGATACATGATGTGTTTCACATGTCGCAGCTTTGACGGTATCACCCTGACCCATCTCACGTGGTTGGTATTGAGGATGTGGAGCTTAAGGCTGATGCATCCTTTGCGGAGCATCCGATTCATGTGGCAGATCATAGTGAAAAGGTCTTTTAAGGATAGTTTATGCCATTAATGCAAATACTATGGCAGAATGGGAATGTTTAGGAAGAAACTTGGGAGCAGGAATCGGATATACGAGCTCAGTGGCCCGAACTCTTCTCCTCGGTGGATCAATAAGTTTTGGAACCACGGCTCGAGGACAATCTGTTATAAGGTGGGGAGGTTATAAGATCCCTATTTTTAGAAAGGTATGTTTTTGTTGTGTTCTAGGTTAAAAACATGCTTTTGGAACTTTAAAAGGTTCCTTGAAAATGTGAGAGGCCTTGGGGGTGTTCTGGGGGCTCGGGGCACAGAATAAGGGAAGTCTAGGCAAGCGGACCAAGGCACACATCCTGCGCACGGTCAGCCAAACTATGCATCCTGCCCAGCTGAGACCATGCAACCCTCACTCCTCTGGATAGAAGCGAGCGCATGGTTTGCACACGATTTGCCAAACCGTGTGGCTAAACTGTGTGACTCCTCCTCCTCTGGGTAGTGGCATGCACACGGTTTGCCAAACCGTGCGGCCACTTAAAGTTGGGAAAATTTACAAAATTTCCACTTCGGGCTTTTTAAACCCACTCGTGATTTTCCTCTCTTCCTCCTCTCTTAGTCTTTTGCATGAACCAAACCTCCCAATGACTTAAAGATATCAAACTCCTTTGATTCTAAGGAGTTTTTGGTACCGTTGGTTGCGGATCGAAGATCTGGGTAAGGATAATCCCATCTTTGCTTCTCTTTTTGGTTTAGGGTTTGTATCTTCTCTCCCTCTCATTCAGAAGCTCTAAAACCTTAACTTTTGGGGTGAGTTTTAGGTTTAAGCTCCAAAGGTTGGTCGGATCAAGGTCTAAGGACTCGATTAAGAGTGAGTTCAACCGCGGTTTCGAGGTAGGTGGTCTACAAGGGATATCCCACAGTTATTTGGGTATTTGTGCATGTTTAGTTGTGTTCTTGATTTCCTTGGTTATGTTTTTGATAACCTTGGCATGTTTGGTAATAATGGTCTTTAAATGGAAAATGGGAACACTCACGATCCCCGTGGGATGTGTTGGGATAGACTTCACCTAATTGGGTCCATCCATGGGATGTGTCAGCTTTTCCCAGATTAGGGTTTGATATTAAACAAGTGACCTTGTTGTAATGAATTGTAAAGCCCTTGATAACTATGTTGGCATGATTGGTTGAACTTGGAATATAAGTTAGGTGACGCACCTAGACATGGAAATAACATGAGTGTTAGAGTGGAATGGATTAAATGTTGATTCATGGGAATGATGATGAGTTAAATGGGTTAATGTGTAAACCGATTAAAGACCATAATGGGATAGATTATGGGTTTAATGTTGAATGCTTAGTGAGATAGGCATAACACATGGGAATTGGGTGAATGGTTAAATGATGTGAAATGGTAATGTGTTAATGGGTTAAGTCATGATGTGTTTTCCCATGTGGGTTGTTGTGAATAATTTTTTCCGAAGGGAAATGGTTTGGATGGTTTATGGTTACTTATATATAAGAATGTGCACATGGCTTTGTAGAGTGGGGTATGACGTGAGGATCTACGCCCACGGGTCGAGTGAAGACTGAGGTTCTAAACTCCACCCTAAATTCACGGGTTAGGAAAGGGGACTAAGGGTCTATTCTCCTAATGGTTGCATCCACCCAGACTGAGGCTTCGAGGTGAGGATATGGTTGCTATGAGGGTTTAGTCCTAGTGAGATTGGATAACATTGTGTTTACCCTCTTGCATGTGATTGTTGGTCTTAGACCCATGTAACATAGTGTATGTGAATAACCCATGGAAATGTGATGAAATAGTAAATGGTGATAATGGGTGTGTAATGAATTGTAATGGAAGTGGAATTGGCTTGGCTCTAAACTGGATAATGGTACCTTAGAAAATTACTTGGGAATTATCATTCATATTCCCTTGCATGCACTATCTGTTTAGACTAGATATTTTTTAGACACCGTTGGTGGTGGCCTACTGAGTTGTACTCACACCCTGCTCGGGCCGCCATTGGGTACCCAAGTAGACTTTATGTTTGCATGTCAGGATAAGGGAAAAGGTCATTGTTAGATAGTGAATGGGCACGGGTATCACTTGTTGGAGGATCCGGACTTGGAGTCGGGATAATTTTGGGGATTTTGGTTGTTCTCTTTATTTTGGGGTTTTTTCCACTTTGGAACTTGTATTATGACATGGCATATTTATTGTTTTGAATTGGTTGTTATACAAGTTCCTTGTTTATTGATTATTGTTTCCACTATTGGTATATTTCTGTTGTGGAATACTCTGATAAAAAGGGGTATAGTCTCCCCACTTGACTACATATACCCCCACTGCTATTCGGCAGCCTTTAGCGTACGGGGAGGCACGCTTAAGGTCATGTAACCACCCGGCTCGGAGCACCAGTTTAGTGTCTTCTGGGTCGAGGACATTACGTTAATCATAAAACACCTCTGAAGTTATTGATTGAATCTGAAATATGGGCGTAACTAGTTAACGATGAAATATAATATGGTTTGGTATAGAAATTGAATGATAGTGGGAAATGAGTTCAAATTAAATCATAAGTTAAAATCAAAACTCAATATTGGATGAAAAAAATATTTTTCAGACATTCATATTTGGGAATTTAATTTTTAGCATCATAATATTTGTGTTATGCATATTAATAATAATATTTATGAAAATTTTATCATCACATTACTGTATGGGCATGGAAAATTGAAGGACCACCTCAATTCATGGAAGGACTTAAAATTAATGAAAATAAAGTGTTATCTATCTCCAGATGAAAATGGAAAGCCTATAGAAGATGTTTTTCAAATGATAAATAATTAGAAATATATATTCCATTAAATTTTATAACATTTGAAAGTACCTAATGGAAATTTTATTAACATATTTATCTGTGTTTACCTAATGCATCATAGGTTACATGGATTGAAAAGTCGGGATTCACCTAGTTTTCTATAATAGTTACTAACTTTGGAATTATGTACATTATTACATGAAATGGTAGATTTAGTGGTATTAAATTTATGTACATTATTTATAAAACTATGTTAGAAAACTATAAAACCAGTTTAGCTTGAAATTACTCATGAAATTTATTTCCTAGCACTTTTTTCAGTAGAGAATATCTTTCCTCAACAATTTTTTACTATCATGATGTATTTAACTATGAATTTGTATAAGGAAACAAAATTATGAGAGCATGTATATTATAAATGTATGTATCCAATTGAAAGGTAATTTATTTATATAGTTTAATTCTTTATTAAAAAGTTATTAATATTTAATTAATAATGTAACTCTATTTAAATCATTTGCTTTATATATACTATAGTCATTTGAAATCATATGTGAAAAATAAATCTTAACTAGAATGTCTTATTTTTTATGGTTACCTTGTAGAGGAGTGCTTTAATTTTTCTAGATACTTGGTTTATATTGAGAGAATATTCAACCTAGTTAGACATGTAAATGAAATCTTGACTCAATATCAACTACATAAGAAATCAACAATCTTTCTTACAATCAGTTGACCAGTTGAGAGGATCTCAAAAATTAATCTAAAATTGAATTATTAAAAGAAAATAGATAGTTTTAACTAAATTGTGAAATTTCATATCCATTCCTTAAAAATATTATGATTCAAACAATGAGAAACATAAGAAATCAAACATTAAATGAAACAAATATAACAAAATAAATTAATAATGAGCAGGTAGAATGGTTTTCACATCATATATGTTCATAAATACTAAAATCAACATGTATATTATGTCAAAATATATATTCTGTTAATATAATAATTCCTATTAATTTTTAGTTCATGAATATCAATAATCAAGATAAATTGTCAGATGATTTGATGTTTCTGGCTTGGGTTCCTCTAAAGTAGTCTAGGATGTTTGACCCTTATAATGTGAAAGGATTAAAATTTCATACAGTCAATTTGGAAGACTAATTAAAAACATAGAATAGTGGTATATTTATAGTTTCTAATAAGGATATAATAAGGATTCTATTGATATTATTGAATTAAACTATCATGTTAATTTTTTAATTATTTTATTCTAATAGAAGTGGGTCAAAATTACCAAGAGTTTTATAAGAAATTATATACAATTTACTTCAATAAAAATATCTCACTTGATGGATATTAGTGATCATGAAGTAATTGATCCATATATCTTCATATATAATACAAAAATTGGATATTATTTGAAAGATATTGTGAATGAATGATTCATTGTAATTCTTCACATGAAACAAAGAGACTTGTATGATATGTGTGATGAAGAGGAAGATTTGACCTCTAATTTTGAATCTCATCAATGGAAATAAATTGAATTATTTTTTCATCATGATATGGATAATATTGATATTTCAAGGATGTATAAAGTAGAATAAGTAATGATAGAGCAAGTTAACGAAATTATTGAATGAGAAAATGATTGTATGTTTAGTCATATGTTAACTTATTAGTAACCAATGTATTATGTTATTCATTTTTAGTATTGTGCATCTATTATCATGTATAAATTTATTTATATGCATGAATTGTTTAATTTTGAAAATTTTAACATTATATTTGTTTTTATGTGCAGTCATCCACAAACATACATATTTATTTTGTTTTTTATTTTCATTATTGTGCATCTATTATCATTTTTAAATTTCTTTTTATAAATTAATTATTCAATTGTGAGAAAATAAATTTTATACTTTCTTCAATATATATATATTCTAAATATGTTTTTAATTGTTCAAATTTTATGAATGAAAAAAAAGTTGATTCATTGATAGAATTCAATTTCCACCTGATGTTCTCTCTATTATTCAAATGAAAATGGAATTTCCTGATGATTGCCTACCTCTTTTATATAGGACCCCCACTGACTCCACTTCAATGGAACCAACCCTACCCTTAGGTTCCCTCTTTATGGAATCTGGTATGAAATTTATCACCCTCTTGAAATAATCTGAAACACTTCCTACCAATTCACTAGGTTCTACACACAATGATCCTGTAGAAATGTAATAAGTGGTCACTCCTATTTCTTCAAGAGGATTTTGGAGGGTGAGGTTATTGGTAAAAACCATAATGTCAAAAAACTTATTTCAATTTTATAGTAATATCATATTTCTCATAATATAGATAAGTAATGCTACTACAAAGAAAATAATTAATAGTTCCTAAGTGTTCAATATGAATAGATTGAAGATATTTGTCTTGTTTTATTATTTTGGGGTCTCTATAGAGGATGATATGGGAATATTTGTACAGATCCAAGGCACGTTGGTTTCTGATCCAATGAAACTTCCAATTACATATTTTATTGGAGTTAAATTCCTGTATCTTGGAATAATGAAGTATTTTATTCACAGATAAAGGTATTTTTAATATTCTATGCCTCATTTGAAAGTCAGTATTTAATTAAATTATAATATTTTTAATCATTGTCTTAGTGCATAGGTTATTCTAGTTTACTATGGATGATGATATCTCTCATAATTGGTAATTAAAAATTTGGGTAAGAAAATAAAATATTTTAAATAAATATTATGGAATAAGTTCAATAACACATCATTGACAATATATAATATGTATGACGAGGAAACTAAAACGGGTTCCTCGAGGGCAGTGGAAATATTTTGTTGATAGCTAATGCTATGATAATAGTATGGTGTTATTACAACACTAATATCATTTTAAAAAGATACATTCATATGAAAATAATATTCCATTACATAAATTAATATTAAATTACTTGTTATTTATTTCAATAAGTTTAAAGAAAAAAATAAATCGAGTCAAGAAAAATATCATCAATCACACAACCAGTTCGAATATTTTTTTGAGAAATAGAACCAATCTTTTAATAAATTCATAGTTAAAATATTTATATGATTATATTTTTGTTTAATATATTAAAATAATTATATAACTCTTTTTAATGTAGATAATGATGTTAGGGTTCCATGTATCTTGAACTGAAATTTGGTTAGATGTTCATAAGAAATTGGATGGGAGTTATTTTAATGAACCTTCCAAATAAGTTGGTCTATAAATTTATTTTTCAATTCAATGGTTCAAGAAAACATATTATTACCATAGTAAATTATGAAAAAATTTATTCATATATAATCTCATCAAAACTAATTTTAATTCTTTTATTAATAGCATATAATTATATTTTATATTTCATCTTATTTATAAGTTGTCTTTATAATGGTATTTATAAACATATGTTCTTTTTGAACATATCATTATAAAAATATTCCATTTATGTACATATCTCTTCCTATAATATGAGGGTTTATTTTTAAATATGATATTTTACTAATCACTAGTTTTTGGTGCTTAATTATTTTCAAATGGACTATATTTATTTTTATTCTATGATATATAATGATGTGTATAAAGAGATTTAATGTTTTTACAATAATGGTTAGAAGGTTGAATTATTATCATTCTATAATTTATTGATCTGGTTTACTATGAAATTAGTTATGATATGTATATTTAAATTTTTTTGTTTTATATGAATATATATTACATTAAATTTGATTGATATTTTATTTTAAGGTGAAAATAAAAGAACTATGGGATAATAATATTGTTCACTCTTTCTCACTCACCTAGGATGATCTAGTTGGTCATGTTCTTAGGAAGGAGTATCTGATATATATACACGGAAGTGTTCTTGACTAGTACTATCTACATTCATTCTTAGGTAATCATGGATTTCCACATTATATACATTAGGTTCAGTTTATTTTTTCCATCTAAATGCTCTCTCTAAATTTCTTATGCTAAAAATACAATCTAAAAAAAGGGGAACACAATCCAGAAACAATTTACTCTAATATAAATTCTATATTTGAAGGTTGGAACTCTGAAAAAAAATCATTAATTAAATTGTAATAGAATAAGATTTGATTTTTCACCGGTTACAATGTATCGATGGCTCATGTTAGAATGTAAATAATATAAATTTTATAATAATTTTCAAAACAATGTTTTATTGTATTTACATTGAAATTTAAATATTAACTTTTTTTAATTTTTATGAACATTTTCATACTAGTTCCAAAAGAAGGGATTGGAGATAGAAACTAAGATGGAGGTTATTTCACCCCATTGGGAGGTAGTAATGAGGCTTGATTTTGAACTTAGTGGTGATTGTTCATAACAAAACTCTTTTTGTAACTTATTATGTTTAGTTAGATACATATATTCATTACATAATTAGTTGTGTGTCTTATTAATTTTATAGTGTAATCATCCATCATGTTGTCTTGTAAAAATGGATACGGATGTTAATATAAAATAACAATAGACATAAATACTATTATTGTCATTGGTTCTGAATCTATTCTTTGTCATTCTTACTTTTTTTGGCAGAGTGTCTTTATTAAAGTATAAGTTTTTTAAATTTCAATATATACTGCTTGTTTAAACCACTTCTATATATGGTATAAAATATATAATATATTTACACTTCCCCAATATATGTTACCTTATTTAGTGGTATTTTAAACCACTTCAAAATATGAAATATTATTTAGCCTATTTTTGATGAAAAATACCATCAAAAACCCTAAAAATGATGCTAAAAAAATGTTTCATGACACTTGAATGAAACCTCCTTTAAATATAGAAAAATATCATGATATATTTTCCAAAAAACACATTTATCATTGGTTTTATAAAATCAATATTAATTATTTTTAGTGTTTTAAACTACCAATAAAAGGTCATTATTCTATATTTATTTGAAATTGTTTTTTCATTTTGAAAATAAATGCATGAAACCTATAGAAAATAAAGATAATAGGCATCTACATCCTCCGGGAATAAGGAATCAGAAAAAGGTTTATGAAATCAAAATTTTTGAGGTGGTTCATAATAATGAATTGGTGAAAGGTGAAATTATTATCCACCTTATACCTAGGAATACCATATTTGATTCTAGTAATTTCTATTCTTTTATATCAAACATGTTTTATAAGAATATTGATTCACCGCCTCAAATTTTGGATTTTAAACTCTCTTTGAAGACACCTAGTGGAACAATTATTTCATCTAAGATATAAAACTCTTATTTTATCTAGGTTTATGGTAAGATACTTCCTACAGTTTTAGTTCTTCTTCCCGTGGTGGAATTTTATGTTATTTTGTGCGTGGATTTGATTTTTATACATATATCTCATATCATTTTGTGGGATAAGAAGATCTCATTTCATATTCAGCACAAACACATTATCAAATATCAGTGCAAGGATGATTATAAATTACCATTATAAATTAATTCTATAATATGGGTTTTCATACCTTATAGTGGGGGACTCTGGGATCAAATGGTTTGTTAGGAACTAAATATTAGTTATAGATCAATTATATGGGAATATATCGATGTATTTCCTAAAGAAATATCTATCCTTCCACCAGAGCATGAGGATGATCTATTAATTTAACTCATTCTAGGTTCTTTACCCATATAAAATAGTCCTTATAAAATGGACTCCATTGAAATAAAAGTATTAAATAGGAAACTTCAAAAGAATATGAAAAGGTGACTTAACTTCATAAGTGATTCTCTATAGGTTTCACTAATCCTTATTATCAAGAATTATGATGGATTAATTCATATTTTCAATGATTATCATAAACAAAACAAAATCAAAATTAAGAAAAGGTATTATCTACCCTATATTTATGGTATATTTGATTAACTCAGTTGAATTTAATACTTCATTAAGATTTAACTTTGATATAGATATAATCTATTAAGGGTATAAATATATTATATTCCAATAAAATCATTCCATACAAGTTATGGACTATATGAATTTATTGTGATGTCATTTGTTCATATATATTCACTTACAATAATTATGGATATGATTAGTATAGTCTTTAGAGATTACCATGAAAAATTTTTGGTAGCCTTTATAGATAAATGTCCCATATATTACAAGTGAAAGGAATACCACAAAAGGTCATTTAAGGATTGAATTAAAGACCTTTCGAAAGGCTAGTCTATATTCCAAATTTATAATTTTGGAATTCTAGTTGTATAAAGTATCATTATTGGGTCATGAAATCATAATAAAGGGTATTATTTTAGATCATTCAATGAAGTATGTTATTGAATAGTGACTTAGGCTGACCATTGTAACTGAAATCCAGAGTTATTTTGGGATATCATGATATATATTATAAAAACTTTTTGAGAAATTTCTTAGGGATGTCAAATAAAATAACTAGGTTAACATAAAATGGAGTAAAGTTCCTTTGGACATAAGATTATAAAGAATTTTTCAAGGATATATAGAATAGGTTTTACACTACACATATACTTATATTACCCTATAGTGAGGAAGGTTCTGTAATATATAGGGATTCTTCAAAGAATGGTTTGGAATGAATCCTCATAATGAATAATATTGCAATTTATTATTCCTAGCATAAATTAAAAACCAATGATCAAAATTAAATAATTCATTATCTATAACTCAAGGAAATAATATTTTCATTAAATATTCATCAATGGTATCTCTATAATGAAAGGTGTGACATATATATACTGATCACAAGAGATTGAAATTTATATTCATAGAGAAGTATTTAAATATGAACAAAATGATATGGTTAGATTTGATCAAAGACTATGAATTCTCAATACTTTACCACCATTTGATGGAAAATAAGGTGCATAATTCTCCAAATAGGAATGATCTTGCTATAATATCCCTGATGAGGATTAAAAAATACCCAATACAAATGGATTCGCAAAGGATAAATCCTAAATTCATAAGTGGAGGGGAGAAATACTATCTTTACCAAATTAATAATCAATCATCCATCTATGTGATGATCAAGGATACCTATAATGATTATATGGATCTATATAAGAAGGTAGAAAGTATTCCAGATTTCAAACTTGATAAAGATTGAGTTATAAGTTTTGGAACCCAGATATGTGTCCCATAAAAACCAAAACTAAAGAGGGATATTTTAGATGATACATAGAACTCATCCTTCCATATTCATCCTAGAATCACAAATATATATTGATATATAAAGAAAAAATTCTGTTGGGATAACATTAAGAGGGATATTGTAGTCTTTTCATCTTGATACTTGGTATGACACAATAGATGTCTAATTGAATTTTGAAACAATTACCCATAAAAATATGTAAATTGGAAGATATCACCATGTATTTCTTCATAAGACTCCTAATTACATGTAATGGCAGTAATTACATTTTGATTTTAGACAATCACATAATAAAGTCACTAAATTATATTTCCATTAAAAATGATTTCTCCCTTTACCAAATCACCATGATATATATAATGAAAGTGGTAAGAATAAATTTAGTACCTCTATCAATTGTTTATATTCAATCTATGAGGTTTGACATGAGGATAAAAAAAATTCATCTAGTATTGAATATAGCAATATGATTCATCATTTGTTGTCACCCTCGAATAGATTTTCATCCTGAAAGTAAAATTTAAACTAAAAAGGATATATTTAGATTTTTTTCAATGGATTTACAATGATATTTGGATCCATACCTTTCCCCATTATCATTCTCATATAATAAAAAATTCATTCTATAATTCAAATAGAACCATATGAGGAAATGAATTGGAAAAGGTGTTGGACTACAACATATTGGGTGATAATAGAAAGAGGAAGTTGAGAGAACCTGATATTATCTAAGAAATTACAGATAAGGTTCAAACCATTTAGTGACATATGAATGTGGAAAAAATTTGATAGAATGGTAATGTTGATAATCATTGATAAAATCTAGAGTTTTAAATTCATGATAAGGTTTTAATTTAGATACTATATTGAAGTGGGATATGAGATTTGAGAATTGGGGGATGTTTATCCACATGTATCTCATCCCCTTAAACATCCCTAGTTGTTTTCGGGATAAAGATAATTAATTATAACTTCCTCTACACCTCAACCTAGTATAGGATGTGTTCCATGTATCACTTTTTAGGATGAACAAACCAAACCCTTCACATGTGATGATCTTGGAAGGTATGAAATTAGAACATGATCTCTCTTATGATGAATAAAGAGTAGAGATCTAGGATGTAGGATCCATGTATATATATGATAGGCACTAATAGGGGGTAAATCAGTGTAGTTGCAATTTTCTCTTTTATCATTTTATCCCATTTATTTTACCATTATCACTTGTTAAGGTATATTTATTCTCTTGTTCTCTCTCTCCCTTCATCCTCTTATTCACATATGCACATCCAAATACACACACTAAAATGGACATAAAATTTTATAAGGTTCACCTATATGTTTGATAAGTTTAATCCTTGGTGTGATCTGGTAAAACCTAAGGTCACATAACCCACTAGTAAAACCCTATGAGCATTACAGTGTCATCTCTCGACGGTGTAGAATGTGTATCCCACACACTTGTTTGGTGTATCCAATACTTAGGTATATCTCGTACCTTTAAAATTTAATATAGTGTAAAACAATAAATTATCATTAAAATAAATTATATTTTATTTTTGTTAAAGTGCTATTAATTATTCCCTTATATTCTATCAAATCACTTCTTTTGTTTCTATGCACAACACTTTACACAACTTCTTCTTATTCTCTTAATAGTCACAAATAGATATGAAACTACTTATTCTTCCACTTAAATCTTATTATATTATTCATCTTCTTAATGTAAAAAAATATATACCCAATAATTTCTTCACTTCTCTCTTATTATCTATTTCTTTATAATTGAATAACAGACTACATTGAATCTGTTTATTCTTATTTGACTCTTTAGGATGTATATGAATGAACAGAGTTGAGTCTCACTATTATTATTAGATACTAGGAAATTTCCTATTTGTATTCTATATCAAATAAATAAATTCAACATGTTTTATATATTTATTTAACTATCTACAATATATATGGTTATTATAATAATAATTACAATGTCTATTTCTACTTGACATGATCTTGTCTCACATTTTTTGATCACAATTTCTTCTGTATAACTCCACATAACCTCAATGAAAATATTATTCCTTTTAATTAAGATATAATGAAAACCAAAATTAAATTCACATTAATTATAGATATTATTTATCATATAATAACCCAAAATTAGTCTTCATCAATTCTGTATTAATCATGATCCATATATCATGATATTCTTTATTAAAATTATAGCTTAATTGAATCATTGTGATGAAGTATTCCATAAATCCTCATCTGAATACCCCAATTACTCAGTTATTCTTCCTTATTTTTCCCCATTTGGTTTTTAATAACCACATAATTTCCACTTCATTATTTCACTTTTCTTATTAATTTATCTCTTCATCATTCATTCTTCAATTACTTGGTTTTCATTCTTTTTTTCCTTTAGTATGTTTCATGATCTCCATAGTAAATCATGGATGGTGGGGCATGTATTTTTAAAAGTTAACTACTTCATAAACCATGGATATGATTTTATTCACTTAAATCGGTCATATTTCATGCATGAAAGTAGAACTACATTCATGGTTTATCATTTAGTTTTCACCAAACTAGATTCACAACATAATGAATAGGTGAACACAATATCTTAAGCTCTATGATATCTATAAAAAAATATTAGAACACCTCATAATGAAGGATAACTTGATAGAAATATTGACTAATCATACTTCATATTCATATGAAAATAAATGTGCATATCATATATTTTTTCTTTATCATTATTCCAATTCACATAAAAATTACATAAGATCATTATTCTCACTAATTCCATATGTATTCTTTCAAAAAATCCTTTACAGGATTCATGATAGTCCATATCATGGTATTTACTCCCTAGAAAAAATTCACATTGAAACGATATATTTTCCATTCATTGTAGAACCAAATTACATGTGACTCAAAAATTCTCTATTTTTCATTAAGTATTCTCTTAATAATTGTAAACCCTCAATGGTAGAACATTGTTGGTAACAATCTAGTGGTAGAACCTAGAAGTTAGAACCCCAATGGTAGCACCCTAGTGGAAGCACCATAATGTTAGCTACTTGGAATTAGAACACTAGAGGTTGAACCCTATCAATGGTATATGATGGTAGCACCTAGAAGTGAAACTTGGTGGTTGAACTGGATGGAATCAACTTACAATTATGCCTGGTGGTGGCACCTGACAATAGAACCTGGTAGTAGTGACACAAAGGTAGAACCTCCTACCATCACATAAAAGAACACCTTTATATTCAAAACATCTTCATAATACATGTGTATTTTTATGTAATATCAGGTAACATGGATAGAAATCCTTCAAAAATATTCTTCCAATAATATTTGATACACATGGAATAACTTCTTAGACTCCCTTATTCTTCAACAAACATCTTATAAGATACTTCCATATCACCTGGTAGGCATGAAACAACTTCTTAATCTCCCTTATTCAATAGGGTTATTTACATAATATTGAAATTTATTGAAAATAATTCCTTGAAAATGAATAAAAAATTTAATTTGTTGACTCAATAATCTACACCCTTTTTATTTATTATACAATACCCTTGTAGAAAATATGTATCAATATGGTCTATTATATCTCTCCCCCTTTAATATCAAACTTTACTTTCATTTTATCTCTCCATTATTGATATAAATAAATTGTTATTGTAAAAATGGTATCAATTCATACATAGATATGTTACATCGACTATTCCACTCTATATTTACTTAATTCATGATTGGTATTGAAAACAAGAGGGTTTGATATTGAAAAAAATTCTTCCAATAGAATATAATGATACCATCTAAATTTAAAACTCACAATCTTGTATTTAAGGGAATTTCAATTGTCTTTGAGTCCATGAAAAATGATAGATTATAATTGAAATTAAATTTTATCATTAATAACAACTGAAAACTCTTGTTAAATATTCAACAATCATGTTGAAAACATTCAATTAAAGATTGAATGATTTGAAAATAGCATTGGAACTTCATCATCCTTACATTTTTAATTTTATTAAAAAACTATTATACCCACAGTTTAATTTAAAATATGTTTTTTTATCAATGATAAGAGATAAGGAATACATACCACATAAACGAAATTTTCAAGAAAGAACCTTCCAAAATATTCAAATTTTCATGATTCAAATAATTCTGGCAGTTTTTTATCATTCTTCCCATATCTAACCCCCAATGATACATTAAAAATTTTATTCACAATGTTTGATCTCTTATTTAGATGAATTACAAGATCTTTCATATCAATACAACATAAAAATTAAACACAAACATGTGGCTGTAAAAATTTGAAAACATTCACAACTTCACTAAGGATGATCTTATTTATTTCTTATTTATCAAAATACCAAATATTTGATTAAACTAAGATGGTATATTCTCAATCCTATTTATCTAAGATATGAAATAAAACTCATCAACATTATCAATGATGATCATTTTCCATATTTTGTTTCTTTAACAATTGAGAAATCATTCAATGATAGTAAATTATTCATCTTTTTTTCATGAATCGATAGCACTCATGGATCCTCTAGTTCTCCCCTAATAAATTGTATCACCTTCAATTACTTGATTTATAGGCATAAATAAAATAAAAAATTATTATGGGCATAAGTTGTATTTTACTTTCTTCTCAATGTAAACATAAAGTTTAAAATTTTCATGGCCATGTTGCTCTATTTACTTCAATCATCATGAATTCACATCTTAATTCTAAAAATGATTTATCCATTTATAGTACAGATCTCATCACACTTTCAATTTCTTTATGTGAGATGGTTTTTATCTCTTTTTACATCAAATCATACTCATATACTAATGTGGTATTCATTTTCTTTAGGTCCTCTTCATATGTAGGAAATGTTGTTAAACATTCTTTGGTAATGTTTCCAGCTTTATTGTATCTCTCACAAATACATATAGTGACCCATACTTTTCATAAAATGATATTACATCTTAATAAGTGAATATTCATTACATAACATTATTATCCACGAAATAACTATATAGGATTAGTGTCTTTGTAAACTTATATACACAAATATCTCATTCATAAGAGATATATATTGTCTCACGCATAGTTTTTCACAACTAACACACTTCTTAGTAATATAATACATAAAATAATTCTTCATATCCTGTGGAAGTTAACCATAAGAAATTGTGAGATTAGATGCTCAATGGGGGTAAACATAGGATATATCAGTGCTTGTTTAATAATAATATGAGAATAAGGGTATGAAAACATGTGAAAAACATTTAAAAATCATAACCAATATATCATATATCCTAATGAATCATGGAATAAAGCATGGAAGTTTGTGGGACATGAATCATAATAGAATCAAATGACATAATCCACTAGAGAATAAAATTCTCATATGAAATATGTTTTTTACATATAAATAATTAAAAAATATAATTTACTTAATCAAGGATCACATCGAATACTATTATAGTGAATTGGGTTCTCTACCTATTACATCATATCATTAGTCAAGGTTCACTCTTAAGGTTATCAAAGTGGCAAGATTCCCTAACTAAAATGGGTCTACTCCACATTCCAGTCCTAATTATCTCATGAGATATCCATCTTTACGCAATGCATTGGAGTAAAATATAAATCTAGTCTAACCCATCAAATAATCATAATATATTTATATGTGTGTCACATTATCATAAAACATCCATCAAATATCACAACTCATGGAAAATAAATGGGTTTTATAAACATTTCAACAATTCATCACAGCATAACTTGTGGAAAATAAAAGGGTTTCATAAAAATATAGTATTAATTATCATAAACCATCTAGATAAATAATAAGGATGGTATAATTGGATCATATATCCTTTAAATCATATATAATATCAAAGGATGTAATAATAACTAACAATGCCTTTAAAAGATCACTTATAGTATTTCTTAAGGAAAATACCCTTTTCAATTTGAAATAAATTTTGTAAAATCTATAAATTTCAAAAATATTAAAAAAATATATTCACATATAAACATGGAAATTATATAAAAATCTTAAAATAATTTTTCATTCATGATAGTGGGATATTTTTTTCCTATCATTTATGTCAAAATAAATTTTCACTACATATTTTAAATAAATGTTCCAATGTAATTAATTTAGAAATGAACAAGAAGATTAATTTTAACAAAAATTAAAAAAATAACCAAGTTTAAAAATGAATTTAAATATTCTTAAGGGAGTATTAAAAACATTATTGGGAGAATTTTTATAAAATAAGATATAGAATAAAAATAATTGTTGACCAAAGAGAGAAATAAAATTGGTTTCCCATAAAAATATTATTTCCATATCTTGAGTGCTTAAAGAGAAAAAAATAAAAGGAAAACATATAAACTCCAGAAATAAAAAGATAAAAATAAAACTCATGAGAATATTGAAAGATTGTCTGAAAAATATTATTAGAAAAAAATAATCATAAATAATCAGGATAAATAATGAGATTGTAACATAAATCTCTTACCACAAGTTTGAACATATTATAAAGAAAACAAAAATAATATATTAAAAAAAATTAAATTTATTATAATTCTAAACTATAATCATGTAGATACTTGTAATATCATATTTTATCCACTTATAGTATTTTAACACTCATTTGTTAATAATTCCTTATAAAATCATTGAATATGGCTGTTAACTATTTTTTTCATGATTATATAATCTTCAGAATTTTAATCATGATATAAATATAATATATATTCATTATAAATATATTTATAGTCATCCATTAAATATTGAGTTATAAAAATGAATTACACCATTCATGGATATGATAGTTCGTACGTACGTATGAACATTGTTTCCATTTTTTTGACAGATGGAATGAATGAATGGTAAATAATAATTCACCATTAAAGAATAATTATTATATAATATATATCATATAAAAAAATTAAATCCCTAATAATAACCATCCATGAAGGATGGTTATGGAAAATTAATTGTATCCCTATGTGGAGTGGTAGTCCACATATACGCATGAGTGATACTTTAACTTCCCATTTGATAGAATAGACGGTGGATAGTGGTAACATCATAATAATACTAAAAATAAATTATATGGAAGATACTTATTTTATTATTTTATCATGACTACCATATATTTAGAGGTATAATAAGAAATTAAATTAAAATTTCTTAGTTAAGATTTATACATCTTCATTGAGAAACCATTTTTGGCTTACACCTTAAGCCATAGAAGGATGGTCTTTCAGAAAGAACAGAAGCTAATTGATATGGGCAAGGAAGATTTAAAGGAATTTTTGTATGTATTGGTGGATCATGATGGCTCAATAGGTGTGAGTAATAGAGTATAATATGGTCCCTTTTATAAGTAAAGAGAGGGTCACTCTTATAATTATTTAAATTATTAAATTAATAAAAATTAATTTTCATGTTCACATGGCACAAAATTAAAAAAATTTGATTATATTGTATGGATGTGTATAAATAGTCTCTTATAATAAACATTGGACGGTTTTAGGTTATTTTTTTACTCTTATCTCTTTATTTTAATCCCTGGTTACCTCTTTTGACAATTACCACATTATCAAAGCACTTTACTTTTAAGGGTCAATAATGTTACTATAAAAATAAAATTCACACATAAATGGACCATGGTTGATATTTTAAACTATATTTAAATTCATTGGCTGAATATAGGATTTTTAATAATTGTATATCATTTCATAAAATATTGTTTGTTAAAAAATATAATTAAGTTCATTTTTGGAACAAACCATTTACTTTAACTTCAAAGGAATAAAGATAGTTATTTAATACAAATATAAATATTTAAAACATATCTAATATGTTTTATCAATCTAAAAAATTTTGGAACGCAATAATTCACCAAAATTATATTACATTTAATATTTTAAGAACCATTTATTTTAATTTTTTATTTATTTAACAAATATTATGTCATCGTTGCCTAAGAATTTAAGGTAATAATTCCATAAATAAAAATTAACAATAAATTTATATGATAAAAAATTTATTAATATTATAAATAAATATTTATAACCATACTTATCATTTTTTATCCTTATAAAAAATTTAGAGATATTAAAGTTAACAGATAGATATTTGGTATTTATTCTTTTCTTTAAATAATATAAAAGTTATAATTAATGAAAAATGGCACCAAATAGCCATATTTTCAAACCATGGATGGGCATTCCAAAACTATAATCACAAAATAGGAAAAAATAATGTGTTTTAAAAAAATTAAATACTTATCCCAATGTTTTAACCCTATTTTACCCATTTTACCCTTACTGAGGTGATAAATATTTACCATAGGGACCAGTCCAAATGACCAAAAGGTAAATATTTAAAAAAAAATTGAAATAATTTATTAGAAATATTGTATCAACATTTAAATATTTAATTCATATAAGTGGCTGAATTTAATTTCAAATTAAAGTTACAAAACATAAAGAAAAGAAGCTTTCCAAAAAAATGTTTTCTAATGTGTAAAAATATTCTATACAAAAATAAATCCTAAAATCACTTCCAATTAACTTAATTACATTATAAATAATATAAATGTACTAATTTTTCTTTTATAACATTTTTAAATAAAATCTAAATTTTTAAATGTTTGAAATGAAAAGAGAGTTTTCAATAAAAATCACCATTTTCACCCGTCATTGAAAAATTGATATTTTCTTAAAATTCTAAAAACTGAACTCTGAGATAATTTTAATATGATGATTTCAAAAAAATTATTTTATTTGTTAAAATAATTTTTATAAGTGTGGAAGAAACTAATGGTATTATTTCTCACAAATCCCAATAAAAATCATTTTTTAGAAAATTTACATTTGAATCATAAAATGACCTTATTCTAATTTCCTTACTAATAACCATAATTAAATGAATAATAATTTATAAAATTGAATATATTATTAATTCAAAACAGGGATTTATGATAATTGAAATAGCTTATTTGTAATAGATTATTGTCACAAATTACTTTTTGTTATGGGTTTCCTTCACAAATAGCCAATTGTGGAAGAGGGAGTCACAAATATAATTATTTGAGATGATCTTTCATTGAAACCTTTTGTTACAACAGATATAGAACCCATCACAACAGAATCTTGAAATATTATTTAAAACACTTTTACGATGATCCATCACAAATAACCATTTACGATGGAATATACGTCCATCTCAAATGACCTTTTATTAATAGAAATAATTAAAATTGTTTATAAATAAAAAAATAAAATTAAAAATATTTAAAAATCATAAAAATTTAAAAATAAAAATAAAACCCACAAAAAAGTAATACATCATTTAAAATATAATATGTCTATCATAACAAATTATGAAACAGTCATAAAATATTCAGAAATCATCAACTAGTATCAGGTGGAGGAGGATTACTTGAAGGAACTGGGAGAGGAAACTCTATTCCAACACCACGCGCAATTCTCCACATATACTCTATAATCTCCTCATCTCTTATACACTACTACTCACGCTCCTCCTCCCCTTGCTTTAGCATCTGCAGTACCATCTCATCCTGAGCTCTCAACCTCTCCTAATAATGTGCAGTGGACAACATCATCAATGAAGACTCTCCATGATCTCCCTTTGTGCTCACCTATGTTATCACAGAAGATTCATAATAACTCTTAGGTGTTAGTTGATAACCAATACCCATCACTCGACCATTATCCATGCCCTGAGAAGTCACGTGTATCCAAGCCCCCACATTGAAACCTGAATCAGTAGGGACATCTTGTACTGTCTCAACTTGATTCTCACATGAATGATAAGTCACAGCTTCATATGTTTCCTTTAAATATAATGTCAAATTATAATAACAATAAAATTAAAATTGATGACATTGTTCAGTCAAATTAGTAACTAGAATATAGTGATGTGGTTTTCTTAAAACTTATCTTGTATGGGGATCAGTATACATCTTCTTATAAACATAAAACTTCATAATAGATGGGTAAGTAGTGGCCTATTTAATATAACAAGAAAGTTATAGTTAAAATAAATATATATTAATGAATATTATCACTTACCATATGTCGTTGATGTGTGCCAAATATATGACTCATGGCCCTATGGGTGACCTCTAACATCCCCCAACTCTGATGTCCAACTGATGATCTCCTCCTAAATGTATCTCTAGCTAGAAGGAGAAAAACGCATCCCATACATGAGTTAATATATAGTCGGGACAATGGGAGATGTAAGTCTGATCGAAGTTGGTAGTAAAAGATTTATCCATAGCTATCTTTCTGATATTTTCTAGTAACTGACAAAATCTATCACATATACAATTTTCTCATGTCTTTCGGATAGGACCACCCTAGCTATCAGAAATCAAAGAAAATAAATTCAAAAATAAAAATAAAAAAATATGTTTGTAATTAAATAAATTTTAAAGAAATATATTTTATTTAATATTATAAAATACCATGGTTGAGCATCTGTTCATTCACGGTGATGGGTACCAGGTTCCTTGGCACCCATGGTTTAGAAAAATATTTTCTCAGAATCACACCAGCCTTCCCAATGGCTAAATGAAAAAAAAAACTATGAAAATTTAAATAAATATATAATCATAAAATTATTATCAAAATTGATACACTTAATTAATATAAAATAAATATATTAAACAATTAAATATATCTCTATAAATGAGGATCAAAATCAAAAGAATGTACTCCCTATAATAGGTTCTAGAATACGTAATTAAGAAAGGATGTGCCCCCCCTAGTAGTTGCATGAACCTGAGGAGGATGAGATGAATGTGGATCATTATCACTAAGTCCGGCATCAGTGAGAGAACGTAATAGATCGTCAGGATCATCTCCATCTATATGAAACTAATATTTTCACTTGTAAGAGATTGTAAAACAGATATGAAATATAAATAACTAATAATTATCACAATAAAATATTGTTACCTGTATCATAATTTTAATAAAATATGAAATTTAAAAAACTAATAAATATTAGAATATGATACTTATAACTAATTACCTAAATATATTAAATAAACCATCATCTTCTTCGCCATTTTTTATCGACTCTAATGTTTTCATCCTTATCTTAAGCATTGTCAAATTCTATATGACTTTCAGTTTCATTATCCCTTATTACTTCATTCACATTATCTATATCGTCATTCCATAACTGGGGGGTTTCATCATAGGTATTTATATCCTATTGGGTAAAACATATATTTTGGGCTGTTTCTTGAAAAATTTCAATATGTTGCACTTCCACAAAACCATTTTCATTTTCAATAAAAAAAAATTCACATGATTTCATTTATATCACACTCTACCAATCATTCAAATATCTCAAAACATCTCATTAATTTTCATATTAAACTTGATGTTCTTGATATACCAACATAAATGGTTCATTTGATGTAAGAATACTATATATTTAATTTCAATGACTCAGTGTCGCGGATTAACTCTCTACCCTTGATCAGTATCAAACTAATGACATTTAAACCTTGTAACATAATTTGTTCCTAGATTACATAAATTAGTTATTTCATCTAGTATACCATAGAAGTCAAATTCAATTTCCTTATTATGTTATCCTTTCAAACAAACACCACTATTTGTTGACTTCTTTGAGTAACCATATATGCATTTATGGAATCTAAATCCCTTAACTGCATACCCATTATAAGATTTTAGTAATTTTGATGGAGGGTTTTTAAGCACACATAATCAGATATAAATTTTATTTTCATGTTGTGTTACCTATAAAAAAATTATAAATAATATATATCATTAAAAGTTGATTTATTATTCCATCAAAAAAAACTTAACTTACCAGTCTTTGAAACCAATATGTAAAATTTTGTTTCCAATGTTCCTCAAAAGAAACAGATGTAATTTCTAAAAATTTATTTTTTATATGTTCATCATATTTTCTATAAAAACGTTAATTTAAATAAATATATATTTTATAAATATTTAACAGAATAAAAAAAGTTGTACTTACTACACAAATCATGTCATTTCTTCAAAATTCAGAAAAACATAAGTATGAGGTCTGTATAGTTCTTAATTTGTAAGACATCACTCACGATAACCACCAAAACCAAACATGAGATGACTAAAAACTGACAACTGATGGTTTGTGACATCATCAACATTTGTCTTATTGCAACACATGTGATTATGTTTTAAAGGATATTCTGACTAAAAATAATAAGAGCAGAAATTTGAAATTTCCTCCAGCAAGTATGCTTCTACAATAGACCCTTCAAATGATGCTTTGTTACGTACATTCTTATCTAATATTTTCATAAATATCTCAAATAGATACATCAACTAGAATATTACTAGATCTCCACATTTATCTTCATATGGAAAATATAATATTAAATGTTCCATGGAATCAATGAAGCATGGTGGGAATATTTTCTCCAATTTATATAAAATTAAAACAACATATTTTTCTAGAAAACACAATGCATTATAATCTAATATTCCTACACAAATATCTCAGAAAAATAATATGTCTCAGTCAACACATCCCAAATTTAATAATTAAATATCCCTTTAAGACCAACAGGTAGTAATCTTTCAATTATGACATGATAGTAATGACTTTTTAACCCAATCATATGCCCATTTCTGATTTAAAGAGACAAATTAGAAGAATAAACATCTAGTAACTTCAAATATCTAGTCTATCGACAGAATAATAAACACTTTTCTTTACTAAGAGAGTAAGGTAATTTTGGGTTCATTAGTTTGTGTGACTTTTCATCTTCAAATAATTAAATTTTATGACTTCTGTAAATCAGCACAAGATCTAGTCGTTCCTTTAGATTATATTTGGTCTTCCCAGGTGTGTCCAACATTATATAAAACATGTTATAAAAACATTCTTCTCAATATGAATTACATATAACATGTGAAAAACCAACAAATCAGACAAATATGGAACATCCCAAAAAATACTCTTTTTATCCAATTACGATCTCTCCCAAAACCATTTATCTTTTGGTCATTTATAGTTGGTCCAAAATTAACATGAGGTAATGTAGAGAGAATATATTTTACCTGATTACCTGAGAGCACTACTGAAGGTGTGCCTGTTTCAATTCAATTTTTTTTAAATTAATTATGTTTCTTCGAAAAGGGTGTTCTCTAGGAAAAATATATGATAATAATAAAAATAACTAACCTTTCCCCCATTACAAATCCTAAATGCTTTGTTCTTAGAGATGGAATAAAGACATTATTTAAGACCATTTGTGCTCTATCCAGACAACATACCATACATCGGAAATTCACTGATCGTGCATATTAAGGAAACCTTCAATATAAAGTTTTGATATGTAGTCATATAAGATTTTGTTACATCGTTGCTCCGTAATGAATTTAACTCATCATGTAGTGTTTCTAATAAACATCAATATTCATCTTTTTATTTCCTTGAATTAATAGAGACAAATATATATATGATTCACTAATCAACATCCAAGGAGGTAAGTTGTGAGGAGTAATGAAAATAGGCCATCGTGAATATTGACTTCTATAAGAATCAAATGGACAAAAACCATCAGTATAAAGTCTCATACATTGGTTAGAAGGTTCTATATAAAAAGAATGATGTTTCTTATCAAAATGATTCCATGAGTCACCATCACATGGATGATTTAATCTTTATGAGATGGAAATATTTTATTTATGCCATGTCATAAATACAGTTATACTGTGAGACATAAAATGAGGTGTAATTGGAAAATATCTCAACTATTTCATGGGAACAATAAACTTTCCTTATTGTGCCTCTTTATACCTCAGTTCTCTATATGTTGGAAAATTAACAAAAGTTTCATATTCAACATAATATAATATGCAGTCATTTGAACATTCATGGATCTTCTGATAACATAGACCAAAATTATGAACCAACCATTTACTTTTATAGAAACCAATAGGTAATGTTTTTCCTTCAGGAAATAATGACTTAACCAAATATAAAATTTGATTGAAATAACTATTAAACATTATAAAATATGATTTAATACCTATAAATTTTGTAATGGCTTCAAGTTTTCTTATCTGGATTCCTAGATATAATCCTCCTCAGTGGATTTCAACAAATTGTGAAACTGAGAAGGTTTAGATTCAAGAATTGGAATATAATTTTGAGTTGTTTTTTTATGAATATATGGACTATCTGGGTCATGTATTAAATTCTAAAATGATGGATTAGGAATCAAAAAATGTATATTTTCTATGGAACTCCTTTTACCATGTTGATACCAAAAAATGTAATATTTCAGAAAACCAAAATGCAATAAATGAAGTCCTACATTGTCAACTTTTTTGAATGTCTTGAGATCACATTTTTGACATGGAAATTTAATTGTTCCTTTAGAAACAAAATATTAATTTGATGATGAAAATGATATAAAAGTTTTAACACCTTCAATGTAGACAGGATTTAAACCAGATCTGTTTGGATTTTTTTGATTATTTATCCAATCATAGTCACGTAATAGATAATGGTGCTTACTTCCCAAGTCCATAATTATATAAAAACCAAAAAATAAATAAAAACAATTATTACATATTATTTTGATTAATTAAAAATTATTATTATATTTAAACACCATGAAATATTCTTTGGAATATGATTAGAGTGAGGTACTCTGTTAACACTGGATTACAAGGCCCGTAGAGGCTCAGCATAGATAAAATAGCAATATTAAATATATTATATAGTATACAAACTATTTTTGGAAAATAATGGAATATCTTATGAATATTTTTTCGTATGAGACACAAGCTATTTATTAAGAAACACGCTATTTTTTGTATTTTTTTGTATTTTTTATATTTCTTTAAAAATTATTATTATGATTTTCTAATTATAGGTGACATTAAAAATTATTAATAACAATGACTTACTGGTTTTTAAATATTATAAATTATTCAAATTAATACTATATTTTAAATAATTACGATTTTTTACAAATTTCTAATAAGTCTTATAGTTATTATATTGTTAAAAAAATTAATAAAAATTATCCTAATTATTATTAACTATTTTTTTAATAAATTGTACATATTTTAAAAAAAAATCATTAAACTAATTTGTTAATATTTTTTAATATAAAAAATTATTACATATAAAAATTAGTTAAAATGTTTTATTTCAATTAATTTTCTCTTCATTCTAAAAAAACACTCAATTCTATTTATTTCATACATTATATATATATATATAACACATAATCAAATCTATTTACATCAAAGTAATTTTTATATGTTTTTTCAAAGAAATTAATATATCAAATCTATAAATATACAAACACGCAAACACACGCAAATTTTCATATATTTCATCAATTTTTATAATTATTAATAATAATTATAAATTGACACTATTATTTACTATTTATTATTAATATTTAGTAAATAATTATTTATATATATTTATATTAAAATATTTTTAAATTAATATAAATATACCAAAAACATTCTACAAATTTTCTTTAAACCAATATAAATATTAAATTTATATATTCATTGATATAAATATACAAAAATATTTAATATATCTTAATAACATTTAGTAATTAATTAGTAATTATTATAAATTATGTAATGATTATTATTAATTATTTAAATAATTATTAAATTTTTAATAATTATTATATATATGTATATCATGATTTCATAACTAATATAAATACATAAAATATATTCTAACAGTTTTTAGATAAATATACATATGAAATATATATAAATATAAATATATATACATTAAACCTTACATGTATTGTTTACATATTTAAGTATACATATTCAGATGTTAATATATATATATATATATTACATTATTTCATAGGAAAATATATTATTTACATGTTTTTAAAACAAATATATATATTAGATAAATATATACACACATGCATACATACATACTTATATATAAATATATATATTAAAAATCTTACACATTTTTTAAAACTTTTATATACGTCTGTCAATATATATATCATAAATATTACATGTTTTTTTAAAAATTATATATATATATTCACATTTTAATATACATACATGTGTGTGTGTGTGTGTGTATTTATATATTAAAAACATTACACAATTATATATATATATATATTAACTAAATTACATGTTTTTTAAAAAATTTATAAATTTATACACAAAATTTATTATTTAAAAATATTTATATAAAAGAATCTTAATTAATCATAATGTATTATTTATATGTATTTATATTATGAGATTTATTAATTAATATAAATATATAAAATATATTTTTGTAATTTTTGTAATTTTTTTAACCAATCTACATATCAAATTTATATATACATATATACAAATATGTATACCGACATACATATATGTATGTATGTGTGTATATATATATATATATATCAAAAACCATAAACATGTTTTTAAATCATTTATATATATATATATAAACACATAAAAATATCCAAAATAACACACATTTTCATATATATATATATATACACAAACATATATCAAAATTAACATGTTAAACAAACATACATATATATATATAACATATATAAATATCAAAAAAATTAGAAGAATTCCTAAAAATTAATTAAAATAAATTATACAGACTATATTAAAATAAAATTAAATATTAACACAATTAGGTCAATTCTAAATATAATATAAATCATGAAAATCAGATAAATTTTAAACCTTTGGGTTTAACCAAACTAGTATATTTTAAATTGAACCAAAATAGAAAAAAACCCTGAATAAAATCAAAATATAGATTAATACAATTACGTCTATCCTAAATATCAAATAAAGAATGAAAATCAGATAAATTTCTAAACCTAGGGACTGAAAAAAGTATATTTAACATTGAACCAAAACACACTAAAAATGAAGGAGAATGTAATTGGAGTCCATACAATAATGATCTGAGCTGAAATCAGCAAAAAATGGGAAGAACATAGCCGCACGGAGTTGGAAAAATCGGTCAGCTATAGGGTTTGTAGTGCGTTTGGGATAGGGAAAAGAAAGGAGAGGAGGAGGAGAGAAAGGAGGGTGTCGTGGCTGTTAAAACAATAAGGTTTTTTTGTGATGGTCTATTTTAGACAAAATTGATGTCATCAAAAATAATTTTTCATCAAAATTATTTTCAACAAACACTAATTTATGTCATTAATAATCTCGATCCAAGGAGAATTTACAATGAATTTTGTTATCCATCACAAATTCCCATCGCGGTTACTTTTCACACTGGGTATCGGAAAATCTCACCAAAACTATGTGTAGTGATTTATTTATTCTATCACAATAAACCATTAATTTTGATGGAATAAATAATCTCTCGTAAATAGTAACAAAAGCACATTATTTGTGATAGTTCATTTGACTATCGCAAATGGCCGAAATTCTAGTCGTGATTTATCAAGAGTGATTAATTTAATCTATTAAGTTAAAAAAATATTCCCATAAAAACATTTTAATTAAAAATATCTATTTTAACTTCATAAGATTTTATCTTCATTTCCAATGAACTAAAATTTAAATATACATATTGGTTATATATCTAACTATAAATATACAACAGCTCTATATCAATTATCGATATATATAATATTCATATTACATTCCTATATATATCCTTACATGCTTCACTAATATTGGTTCATTTAATCCCCCTGAATCATGTTTAATGTACATCTAATTTTTTACTATATTTCAATACTTATAGTTGGGGTCGTGGTCTTTAAAAATAATCATGAGGATAACAATTTTATGGTAGTGGTATTTTTGTATATATGTTAATTTACTCCACTTGTAATTTTATTTATGTTTTATATTGTAACCTCATAATGTATTAGTTTTTATCTTTAATTTCAATAAAAGTATCATGGTTTATTTTAGATTGATGTTGTTTAAATCACGAGCTATTAAACATAGTGTTCTTTTAAAATTTCAGGTTGTTACATCCCCCCCCCCTTTAATAAATTGTTTCCTCTTAACTTGAACATGATCTTATTAATCAATATATTGAAAATTAAAAAATTATTGTTGAGAACCCACATGATAAAAAGGGTTAATAAAACATCCTCTTGAAAAGTGGAAGTGGGAAACATAATGGTTACTATAAATAATACATAATTTCATTTCCAAATAATGAGAACATTAGTGGGATGTTAATACATAGACATAGAGGAGAAAAAATGCATCCAAGGAATAATACCTACTAATAGTGAACATGGTCATGAGAATGTTAATGAACCTAAAACCTTAAATTAGTGAGGGGTTAAAATACCACCCATTCATCATAAATGAAGATAAAATGATAAAATTTTATTTCAATATCCTCTTCTAAATGTTTATGGACTCTTCTAGTATGAATATAGAGAACATGAGAAAATTTAATTACATTATTTCATTCCATTTCGTAAGAAAAATTTCATCTTTTGGTTGTGATTGGATTAATTTCGACTTAATCTCTTACTCCAGGAAATGAATATTCAAGATGATTTTTCATTCCTTATTTACTAAAATTTACCTTTAACAGATCATAAGAGCCATAAAATAATTCCCAGTGATTCCTCCTTTCTCTATATATTTAAAAAATAAAAAATGATTAGTACTATTAATCCCGTATTGATAAGTCATACTTTAATATCTAATAATAATACCCAATGTTTAAGTTAAATCATTCTATAATTATTTAACCTTAAAATCCTTCCAAAATATTCCAAACCAATTCCAAAATCTAATAATTTAGAAAGATGGCCACCAAATTTCCAAGATCAAATTAACAGTAATCCCCCAAAAAACCTAAAATATCTCTTAATTTCACATACCAAAAATGTGAATTCCTTGATCATATGTTTTCTTAAAACATGGTAATTACATAAATCATCATAATGTTTCAATTAAAACATATTTTCTTCCAAAAATAAAATCACTTCTTATTCTATAAATAAAATTACAGATTAAAAAATATAATCTATGAATCCAAAAATACAATAAACTTAATAAAATATTACATAAATCACTTTGTAATTAAATCACTAACCAATTTCTAGGTCACCTATACAATCTCATATACATTATCAATGTCAGAATAATATTTATCTCAACTAAACATCGTTATCTTAACATCAGGAACATATTAAGGGTTATCTTTCCCTCAATCATGTATTTTCTATAAAATATCACTTACTATTAAATAACTTTTATAATTTATCATTATCATTCAACATATTCTTGAAAATATTTATATAAAACTATAGAAAAACTATCTGAATACATTTCTTTATTATTATAACAAGAATATCATTAGTAAAAAAATTCCACAACATAGTTTTCAGCCCCAATACATAAGAAATTTAATCTTTCGACTTTATTTATTGACATAGTCCCTATCATGGTCTTACAGATAACACTTGGATTTAGGAATTGACTCAAATAATGCACATATTTCTCACACATAATATATTAAACTATTAATTCTACCTTAGGTGGAAATTAAAATTCCTCCATCGAACTTTTCATTTTTTTTCCTTGGAAACTTATTACTCCATGACCTTCCTTTCCACACGTAAAACATCTTCTTATTCCTATATAACATTTCCATATGTTCTTCTTCTCACATACTTGACTTGTATTAAACTGAATAATATTCCCTCCATAGTCCTCCTAAAACTCCATTTTTATCTTATTAGGTGTGTTAGGATACTCAACCACGTTTATATTTTTAATCGTATAATGAGATAACTGATTATTTATAGTCACATGGATTCTTCTTATAACTCTCATTTCATTTGTTGTCTCATGAGTATAATCATTCCATTGTCTAATACATTCTGCATTAACATGAATCATCTTAATTCCATCCATTGAATAAAACCAAGAATTATAGTTTTATCAATAATATACATAGTAAAGAATCATATAATCATAAGAAAATATTTATAGGATATATAAATCATGACACATTCTTTTCAATCTGTGACTCCTCAGATTTAACCTAGGTCATACATGATCGTTATTTATTGAAATACTTTATAATTGTTCATAAATAAAATTATAATTAACCTGATAATATCCTATTAGAGTGTTAAATTTGGTGATCAGTAGGGTTACACTCACCATGAACAAGAATCATGGACAAGATATACATGACCAGATATTTTGGGGTTATCACAACTAGAGGAATCTATGACAAAACCACATCCACTTGTATTATCCAGAATGAGATATTTTTCTAGGAAATACACAATACTTTAATTAACATAACTTAGAACCTTATCCTATACATAAGATTATTCTAAGGGTTTCCACTAGTGTTTTCTCATCCTAGTTTCCAAAGGTAACTAAACCATTCTATGATACCCACTATAGTGACTCATACTATTCAAAAATGGATTTTAAATTTAAATCTATGAAAATTCATTACATAACATTACAATCCACACCAGAACCATAATGGTTTAGTGTCTTTACAAACTTGGATATATAAGAAACTTTTTCTTAAGAAATCTACAGCAACACCCACTTAGTTTTTCACAACTAGCATCATTCTTAGACATATGTTACTTATAATATTTTATTATATTGTGGGGAAGGGAAACAAAATAAAGGGTCAGATCAAATGCTCAGTAAGGGTAAACACGGGAGATATCAATGAGAATTTAAGAATAATATGAGATGAAGGGTATGATTACATGATAAAAACATTTGAAAACCATACCCAATATATCAAAGATCATAATCAAGAGTCATTTCATTAATCATGGAACTTTGTATTACATGAATTATAAAGGAATCAAATAACAAAATCTATAATCCCATAACATTTCCATAAATGAAATGGTCATTGCAAACACAAAATCACCCAAAAATATTTCCTTATTCAAGGATCACTTATAAGATAATTATAGTGGATTGGGTTCACTCCCCATTACATTATATCATTAGTCAGGGTTCACACCCAAGACAATCATAGTGGACAGAGTCCCTTACTTAACTGGGTTCACTCCTCATTCAAGTACTTATTATCTCATAAGATATCTATACTTACCAAGTGCATTGAAGGGATACATAATTCTAGTCCCACCCATAACATAATCATATTACATTCATATGTGTCACATAAGATCATAAAACATTCATCATATACCATAACCTGTGTCAAAGAAACATGTTTCAGAATCATTTTTACAATCTATCCCAGCATAACTGGTGCAAAATAAATGGCTTTCATAAACATCTCATCATAATAATAATAAACCATACAATGAAATATTAAGGATGGTATCCTTATATAATATCCTTGGTACTTCATAAGTAACATCAAAATATTTTACCATAAATAAAAATTCCTTTAAAATGACACATATAATATTTCTTGAGGATAATACCCTTTTCAATTTGAAATCTCTTTTTAAAAATATCCAAATTTAAAAACATTAAGGGGAAAAATTATTTAAAAATAAGCTTATAAAATTTTAAATTAATATTCAAATCATTTATTTGTATTTAGGATGGAAAAAAAATTTATCACATATACGTTAAAATGAATATTGTTTTCCCATATTTAGTAAAAATTCAAAAATACCTCATTTGGAAAACAAAACGAGGATTCCATTTTAAAAAAAATTAAAAATCAATAAAGATTAAAAATTAATTTTAATAACCATAGGATACTGGTAGAAATATTCTTGAAAAAAATAGGAAACGTTGACATGGAAGAAAAAGGATGCTTAATCAAAGAAAGAAATAAAGTTGGTTTACTATAAAAATATTATTTTGAACTATTGAGTAATTAAAGGGGGAAAATGGATTGAAACAATGTAATATTTAGAAATAAAAATAGGGGAAGATTATTCCTATCATTATTGTGAGATATGTCATAAAATTTCATCATTATAAAATTAATCATAAACAATCTCAATAAACAATTAGATTATAAAATAAATCTCATGCCTCAATTTTGAATTTCTTAAAAAGCACTAAAACCATGTGTATAATAAATTTATATTTATTATAATTATATAATAAAATAATTTACATACATATAATATCATATAGGATCCCCTTATAACATTTAAACATCCATTTACTAATAATTCTTTATGAAAATCAATATTTCTAAGTGTTAACTATTTCATGTTTCATTGATGTTTTGGTTTAGAAGTTATGGTACCTGAACATTGATTATGGTTACATCATCTTTATAATGTTAATAATGTAATAAATATAATAAATATATATATATATATATATTATAAATATTATTAAATTGTGATGTGAATGAAAATTAGGTGTGAATGTGAAAGTGAGTGTGAGAGAAGGCAAGTAAGATAGACCGGAAGGTAGACAAGAAATAAGAAAATTGGAATCTTCCCAAATGATGTATTGGGGAAAATCATCTAGTAACATTTTACACTAGTCATCCCTTTCTCAAGAATTTTAATTTAATCCTATAGATATTATTGAAATTGTATGACCTAATTCATCATCTTTTCAAACTATTATTAATTGACTCCTATAGTTTACCAAAAGTAGAAATCTTACAATCACTAAGTGGGAACAAATCAAAAATCATTAAGTTTAAATTTTTGGTTGAACTCAATGTTTGAATATCTCTCTCTCTATCTCTCTTGATCTTGATTTATTTTTCAATGATATTATCATATTGAGAAAAAAAGGATTTAAAACCCTATCAAGATCAGTTTTCACTCATCCTTGATGTTGTTCAAAAAATTATTTTCTAGAGAATTAGAGACAGACATCCAGTATAATAAAATGCATGAACGGTGGTAAAATAAATTTAAAAACAAGTTAATATTATTCCCAAAAAAATATATTATATAATAATAATTGAGTTCAATATATCAAATTATTTAAAAATACAAGATTCCATGCTAAAAGAAAATGAAGAAAAACCAAGCAATGAGAAAAGATTCTTCTTGATCTCCCTACTCGATCTCCAGAAACCCCAAATTTTATTCTCCTACTTGAATGGTATCTGTACTGGTGTGGAAAATTGCTCTATAATGGATTATTGTAGTGTTCTTACTTCCCGATGGTTCTTGTTGTGAAGTCTTAACTACCCTCTTGGATGGTGCTGGAAGGTGTCTCAAGTAAATGGGGAAATGATCTTCTTCTCTTCAAATGGTCTCTTCCCTCTATGGTAGCTTCTGGAGATTTTCAATACTTGTATCAAGACCATGACACTACTTATAGGGTCACTTCTATGACCTCTATGTGCCACCTTAACCATGCCTCCCCCTCTTGGTTGGTGATTGAAATAGAAACCCCTCAACAGAATGATCCCTTCTGCCAATCCATTCAGCACGATCCCTAAAACAATCAATTAGGAAGTAAAAAAAGAAAAATGTAGATAAAAAATATATCAAAATATAAATTACTCATTTATATTATAAAAAATATGTATATATATTTTTAATATATATTTTATATACTAAAATATAAATCTACTAATAATAGTAAAAAAAAATTACTATATAGAAATAAAAAGTTAATTAAAACATAAAACATATAAATATTTATATTAATATATTCACATATTATTATTACTAATATAATTATTAGAAATACATTTATTTATTATTATATTTACATATTTATTTTTACTATTATATATATGTATACTATTTAATTTACATATAAATAAATGTACAACAATATATTTATTAAAATATTTATATTCATTATTATTATTGTTATTCTTATTATTACAACTACTAAAAAACATAAATGTAAACAAAATAAATTATTATTATAGTTATTATTAAATATATTGCAAATAATAATTAATATTACATTGGTATATATAAATTAATATTAAATTAAATTAAATATTTATATATATTGTAATTATTTTTTGTTTTTTTATTATTATATATTATTATTATTACAAAAATATTATATTATATATTATCTAATATAAATTATATAAAATAAAAATAAAAAATAGGAGAAGCGTATGGGGATTGTGCTCGAGTGGAAAAATAGGTGGATGGGGGAGCGGGTGTGGTTCATGAAGGAATAGGGGAGGTGGTAGTGGAGGTGAGGCAGCACTCAGCATAGGCAGAGGGGGTCAAGTCTCAGGCTAGGCCAATAGATCATTCTTCTTTGGTGGAGAATTGAGCAGTGACACGAGCCTTCAACAGTGTCAGTTTGATGCGGGAGGGTGAGATCTAGTTTTAGATTTGGCGGCACTGGTCAACATAATGGTTGTGGGATTCATCTTCAAGTGGGATTGAGGATTTTTTATTTTCAACCGCTTGTGCTCAAATATAAATAGAATGGTTTTTTGGGGGGTTATTTATAATTTTGGACTTAGTTCTACATCTGCGGTTTAGATAACTAATTCTGATATTCAATTTTACTATTGCGCAATGGATATCATTTTTCTATGTTGTGGTTTATTCTTTGTTTTTGTTGATTTGATAAATACCAATGATTTAGGGTTAGCAGAAGGTGAAATGGTGAGTGGAGATATTTCATTGGGAGAGGAAGTGTGGTGGAGGATAAAAGAAGTAGTGGTGTGATAAGACTCACCATCCAAGAGTGAGTATGTTTGGGGGATAACAGAGACTACCGGTGGGTGGATGAAGAGAAGCAATGGTGACTCGAGGAGTCACCTTTATAAGAGTATGGTGGTTACTCAATTGATTAATCATTGGACTCTTGGTGGTGGGTTACTAGATGGGAGTAGAGTAAAGTCATTAATGGTGAGGCCAGACTCTCTGTGTTCAAAGCCAATAGTGAGTGGGAGTGGGTGGGAAAATTACAAGTATGGGAGTGGAACGGTGACTCAATGAGTCATCACAGGCTGGTCTGGTGGTGAGTCATTAACTCCCCCATGGGTGAATAGAGAATTTGGCACCTTAAAAAAAATAAAAAACAAATAAAAAGTTAAAAATTAAATCAATACATTAATTAAACTAAAAAATAAATTAAATAACAAAGTTAGCAATGAAATTAATAAAATAAAATTCACGTTTAAAATTTCAAAAACTCAAATTAAGTGGGTGATAAATTATTCAACAATTCATTTAATACAGAATAATTTTTATAAAAATATATATTAATTTAAAACAAAAAATAATAACTAAAATTAAGTTTCCATAAGTTAATAGAAAAATTAATTAAATAATTAATGAAATTAAGTAATTAAATTAAAATTAAATAAAACAATGTATTAAAATATTTAAAGAATAAAATTAAATTTTTAAAATAAATTTAACTATTTAAATAATCAAAAACAAAAACAAAAAGTTATTATAAAATTATTGAAAATTGGAGAAATGAAAAAAAACCCTAATTATAGAAATAATAAAAAATGAAACATTATTACTAAAAGATAAAAAAAATAAAAAAATAATGTTAAATTGAAATAATAATTTAAATTTAAATTATTCAAAAATATAAAAAATAATCAATAAAATATATATTTTCTAAACCAATGAAATTTTAGCAATTTAATAATGAAAAGACAAAAAAAATTAGTTATTAATTAAAATAATGTATTTTGATATTAAAAAGATAATAAAAATGAAAAATTATGTGGAAAAGTGTAATGAAAAACAGACACATCATAGATTCTTCCATAAAAGTTAGATATATTAAAATGATTTACACCGTTCATGGAACAGTAGGTCATACATACACATGAATGTTATTTCCATTTTTTGATAGATTGAATAAAAGAAATATGAATAATATTTCACCTTTACATAATCATTATTATTTCTTATATATTATAAATAATCATTAAATACATCATAATAACCACTATGAATGATGGTTGTGGAAAATTAATTGCATCAATATGTAGAGGTTGGTGTCCACACATATGTAGGAGTGATGCCTTCATATTTAATTTGATTGAATAGAGGTTTAATATGGGTAGCTCCATAGTCATAATAATATTTTAGTATACTAAGGATATTGAATTTATTATTTTGTTATGACTACCACATATTTATAATTGGTAGGAGAAGAAGAAAATGAAGGTACCCGATTAAGAGTTATACCTCTTTGTTAAGAAACCTCTTTTTGATTACACCTTAATCATTAGAATGTTGGTTTTTGGAAATACTGGAAGGTATAGGAAATTAGTAATTAATATAGTATGGTATTATGGAATTTATTTTCTATAATATAAGGGTCAAAATTTGTTAGGAAGATATGAGAATAGGTGGCCTTCGATAAGTGAGGAGAAGGAAACTCTTATAATTACTTAAAGTATTGAATTGATATATATTAATTTTAATGTTAATGTTTCTAGAAATTGATATGTTTTATAATATGTTATGAGGATGGGTCAAAATAATCTCATACAATAAAATTTTTACAATTTTAGGTAATTTTTTCACCCTTATATTTTTTTTAACCCCCCGTTTCCCCTTTTGAAATTTACCACCACATTGTAGTTTTTTAATCTTAAAGGGTCAAGAATGTTAACATAAAAAGGAAAAATCACTAATAAATGGAACACATTTGATATGTTAAACTATATTTCAATCATATGGCCTATGATGTTATTTTTATGGATTTAAAATTATTTAATACAAATTTGTTTTTATAATATATCATTAATAACATTTTTGGAACTATTCAATTACTTTGACTTTAAATTCATGAATATAGTTATGAAATACAGATATAACACTTTTAAACATCCCGAATATGGTATGTCTATCTAAAAAATTCTTTTAAAATAATAATTCACCCAAACTATATTACTTTTAATTTTTTAAAATCATTTATTTTATTTTTCAGTAAATTGAATAAATATTGTGTCGGCATTGCATAATAATTTAAGGTAATTATTCAATCACTAAAAATTAAAAACAATACTAAGACAAAAACAACTAATTTATCTCTCAAATAAAAATTTTATAACTAATATTATCCTCTTTTTATCCTAATGTAAAAAATTTAGATATAATAAATTCAAGAGAGTGATATTTTGAATTTTTTTCCTTTTCTTAAAATAATATAATTTTCAAAATCAAATATAAATGGAACAAAGTGTCCATATTTTCTAATATTTTATGGTTATGGCCAAGATATAATCATCCACTAGTATAAGGTAAAGTTTTATAATAATTTTAGATCATTATCCCAAGGTTTTGACCTTGTTTTAACTATTTTACCCTTCCCATGGTGATAATTATTTACCACAGTTACTATTCATGATGAACAAAAATAAAAGTAACTAATTTAAAAAATTTTAACTTACCAATTAAAAATATGGTATCCATTTTTCATGATTCTATTCATAGAAGTGGTAAAATTTAATTTATTATTAAACCCGTAAAACGTAATGAAAAACAGTTTTCCAGAAAAAATGTTTTCTGAAGTATAGAATAAATTATACTAAAATACAACATAAAATAAATAATAATACCGTAAATATATTATTAGTAATATAAATGAACAAATTTTTATTTGAAAACATTTTTTAAATAAAATATAACATTTTAAATTCATGAAATGAAAAGATTGTTTTCAATAACTTTCAGTATTTTTCACTATTAATTTAAAAATTAGTATGTTAAAAAAAATTCTTCAATTAACTCTATGATAATTTTAATATGATTATTTAAAAAATATATATTTATTTTTAAAAAATACATCTTATAAAATAAGCAGAAATCAAATATTTTATTTTCTCATAAAAACAATAAAATCTGTTTTTTATGAAAATGTGCCTTTGAAGCATTAATTGGCCTTATTCTCATTTCCTTCATAATAACCTTAATTAAACAAATTTTAATTTATTAAATTTAATATATAATTAATTTATAAGAAATTGTTAATTTAAAAATACATTACACCCAAAAAAACAGTTTTATTGAAAATGCATCTTTTACCTTCAAATGATTTCATCTTCATTTATAATAAAATATACTTTAAATATACCTAACGGTTATAAATTTGATGAATATATATAAATATAAAATATTTATTTATTTAATAACCATATATATATCATTCATATTATATTCCTATATATATTCTTACATGCTTCACTAAAATTTATTCATTTACTCGCCACTTATCATGTTTATTGTATTCCTAATTCTTTTCCTTACTTCCATAACTATAGTTCGGGTCACATTCTTCATTGAGAACCATGAGGATAAATATTTTATGCTTTTTTTATTTTTATATATATTTACATTAAAACCCCTTTTACATTTATTTATGTTTTTTCTTCTGAAACCTCATAATTTATTAGTTCTAATTTTTCATTATAATAATTTATTTCAGTAACAGTATCATGGTTCATTTTAGTTTGATATTACATGTATCACAAGTTATAAAAAATTGTGTTCATTGAAAACCTAGGTGTGTTTTATAAATTCTATAATGAAATTGTTTTCATTTTTTTATAACCTCTCATGAAATTCATCTTCTTTATATAGGATCTTTTTTACCTTTTGTACTATCCTTTGCTTGTGATTCTTCCAACATTATTACTCTCTCTAAATATTCTATCCAAATTAAAATAATTTAATTAGGTAAACTATTATCCTTTTAGGAGTTTCCACAAGGATTCTCATGAGTACCTTTATTATCATCCTTCTTATAAGATATATCACTCCTATATCCAATATTCTTGGACTTATTTTGAATCAGCTCTTTCTTGTGCATTGTGTTTAAGGATGATTTCTTTTTAAAATTTTTGGGTGTAATATATTTTCAAAATTTATTTAGATTTATAACCAAGGTTAATTCTTTAATATCATATAGTTTTATCTTCTCATTCTCCTTCGATACATTTTTTCATATACATGTATCACTTTTTTGGCCACCACCTCTGAAAAAATCACTGAAATCTATGATTTCATCAAATTTTTTTGATGTAGACATATTCTTATTATTCTATAAATATTTATTCTTCATAACTAGACTACTCCCATTTTATATAGGATTACTATGTTCTTTATAATTTTATTACTTTTACTAGTATTCCAATTTACAATGCTCAAATTTTTTTGTAGTGCTAGCAAATACCCATAAACCATGATCCCCTTTTATCAAATTCCTATTGTCTAGAATTTCTTATATAATGATTATACTATTTTTAGGTATTCTTCACTACTTATTGTGATATTAATGGGGAACCAAGTTTTAAATTTATTATTTTATCCAAAATATAAATGGTAGTAGTTACCTTACCATTTTTATTTATCTGTACTTGTGAAGATTTTGTTTTTGATTTTTCACTGTTTATAAACATACAATTAGTTAAATTATTACAAAAAGGTATATATGGTACATTTTTCTTCCCAACTTCTTAAGGGAAACCATAAAGTGATGTAATGATCTTATTGCTATATGATGGATATAATTTGTCATAAGAATACTCCAAATAACATTGTGTGTAGAAGCTCTATACTTTTTGATTATGAAGTCTCAACATGAGTCTTTTCAAGATTGTTAAATTTGATTTCCAATACATGACATATCATATTGAGGGAATTATTTTTATCTTTAGTAAATTACATTCCATATTAATATTCCTTCCACATCTTCTCCACTTCAACTTAATACAAAGTTACCTTTTCTTATAATAGTGAGTCAAGATCCTTGATCCTCTAAGATATTTTATGTAATTAAGAATTATTATCATCAATTATATTTTATATACTTTATTCTAATACATGGATCCTCTTCAAAACTTTTTAGGAGTCTCACCCTTCACTTATATTTTAGTGATACACTCTTATTCACACTTTTATAATCTCCCCATAATCTCTTCATTCTCGTATTCTCTTTCGATAACTTATTTTGATATCTTTATACAAGTGAGATCTCTTTCTCTTAAATCCTTCTCCATGTTTGAGCCTCAGGTTCATGTTTACTGATATCTTTTTGTTAGCTATCAAAAATCCCAAAAATAAATGAATCTATTTCTTGGGGAAAATAATGAAACATATATTTTAGTTCTTTCACAGATAAATCTATTGACATATGGTCACACCCACTTGATTCTTATTCTTAACGAATGTTTAAGTAGTAATTTTCATATACCTTAGGATAAAATAAATTTTATGATCCCTTTGAGGAAGAAATTTCATTTGTATACTTGTTATTAAACTGAACAAAAATTTCAAATCCTTCTGAGCTAAATATGTCTTCCTTTCTTAGAGAACCTAAAACTTCTTCCTTATTTGATAAGGGGGGAAAATTAATCATCATATTCTCTTTTTATTTTTAATTAACCAAAGTCTTGGTAAAAATTGAATTCTGATCTGAAGTAGAAATAACATCTCCAAAAATTCCATTCATTATAATTCTGGAAAGAAGCATCAAATATTTAAAGATAAAAATTTCATATTGAGAATCTAAATAGAGTTGAACCTCCCTTTTATACCAATTATAGGATCTAAAAATATATATGATAACCACATAGAGGGGGTGAATCAATATCGGTCCAATTTATACTTTTTTCCTTTTATCCCTCTTTTTACCACTATCACTTCTTAAGTTGAATTAAATCTCTTGTTTTCTCTCTCTATCTCTCCTCTTGTTCTCATATTCATATCCAAACACACACACCCAAAGGGACATAATAATTTATAAGTTTTTCCACTTAGCATGTGAAAAAAAATCCTAGTTATGATTTGGTAAAACTATAGGTCACACAACCCACTAGTAAAACATTGGGATAATTACACTATTGTCTCCCGATAATGTAGATTATGTAACCCACACCATTTTTTGGTGCATTCCACACTCAGGTACATATCATACCTTTACAGTTTAATATAGGGGAAATAATAAAATATTCTCAAGAAAATATAGAATGTTTTATTATTTTTTATGTTCTACTACTTCTTCTTATTCCCTTATAAAGTATAAAATTTATTCTTTTATATGTATGCACCGAACTACACACAATTTATTCTTCTTCTCTTCATAGTTTCAAACTGATATACAATTTATTCTTCTTCCACTTCATCCTTATTTATATTTTATTCTTATTTTTCTTGTGCAAATAAATATGAACAATACTATATTATCTTATCTATTTTTCTATATTTCATATATAGTTATTAATAGACTACATTGTATCTCTTTATTTTTATTTGAAAATTTATGATATATATTAATGGATAACATCAGAACTCCCTTTCTTTATATGTTACCCGCAAATGTTATCTTCAAATTTTATATTATATCAAAAAATAAAATAATAGTTATATATTACTTCAAAAACCTACAATGTATATATTTATATGATAATAATAACTATAGTATTAATTTTTCCTTCACATGTTCTTCTCTCCAATATTTTCCTCCACAATTTCTTCTCTATAACTGTACATAACCGCATAGCAGTTATTATTCATTTTAATTATTCTAAAATGGAAACCTAAATTAACTTCACATTAATTATTGATATTATTTGGCATATAAAATCCCAAAAAGATTCTCCATCAATTCTATATAAGTCAGAATATATATATATCATGATATTATTCATTGAAATATTTTCATAATTGTATCAACATGATCAATTCTTCCATAAGTACTCATTTAAATACCATAGTGAGTTGCTAATTCTTCTTTATTTTTCTACTTGAGGCTTGTAATTACCACAACATTTTCAATTCATATCTCATTTAAATTATTCATTTACCTCTCAATCTTACATTCCCTCATTCCTCTGTTTTTAATCTTCTAGACCTTTATTATGCCCCTTGAGATTCACAGTAAACCATGCATGGTGATGTATATATTTTGGATAGTGAATATCATGATGAATCCTTGACATGTTTTTATTTACCTAACTAATTCATATTTAATGCATGAAAGTATCACTGAATTCATGATCCATTATTTTGTTTTCACCCAAATTGACTCACAATATGAGGAATAGGTGAACATAGTAGCTCAAGATCTTGGAAATATATAGGATAATATTTGAATACTTAGTCATGAAGGAGAAGTTGATATAAAATATGTCTAATAATCCTTCATCTTCATATGAAAATGAATTTTTATAACACATTTTTTCCAATTATCCTTCAGTGTACTAGAACAATTACACTACATCATTATTCTAACTAATTCCATCTATCTTCATTCAAAAAATTATTTTCAAGAATCATGATAGTCTATATCATGATATTTCATCCTAAGAAAAAAAATACTTTATAAAAATTGATTTTACAATTATGGAAACCCAAAATACCATGCAACTCATAAGTGCTCTATTTTTCACCATGAGGTTTCATATAAACAGTACAACCTAAACGGTAGCACTCTAGTGATAGAACCCTAGATGTAGTGCCCTAATAATATCACCCTGGTGGTAGTATACTAAGGATAGATCTCTCATGATAAAATCCAAGTTGTAACACCCTAACAGTCGCACGTAAGTATTTCACCTAGCGGTGTCACATAACTATAACACCTAAAAGTAGAACCTGGTAGTGGCACCATATGGTATCACCTAGTCATAATTTCCCAACAGTATAACCTCCTACCATCTGATAGTAACACACCCTTATTTTCAAAACTTATTCATCATCTATGTGTATTTTTTTACGTCTTTTTAAGTAACATTAATGGAACTACTTAAAACATAATCTTCCTAAAATATTTGACAGGAATGGAACAACTTATGGTAATACCTTATTATTCAATAAACTTCTTCTAATATAATTCCAAGATAACTGATAGGAATGTAACAACTTCTTAGACTCTCTTATTCAACATACTTCCTCTTTATATAATATTGAAATTTATTAACAATAATTCCTTGAACAAAAATATAACTTACACTTATTAGACTCAAAATGGGATTGAAGAGGTAATGTGTTGTGAAACAAGGCTTCCCATAAGGTCAATGTTTTATATTAGAACAATATGTTTGACGAAGCTATGTGGGAACCTAAAGATGTGATGATAAAGAAGTGTCCTCACTTGTTTCCATCAAAGTAAAGAAAATTTTTAAGAAGAATTTATTTTATGTTGTAGTGGAATTTAGAATCCCATGATTATATAATTTATTTTATCCTTAAATAAATATTTTATTGAATAAATTACATCAAAATAAATAGTGAACTAAAATAATATATGATATGATTATTAGATATGGTCATTATAACATAGTCATTGAAGTAATGGGTATAAATAAAAGTAGCTGAACTATGAAAAATACATAGAAAGGAGATGAAATGGAATCCATAAATACCAATCTTCCTTATGAAGTTTATTTTTATGATATTGGAAATGATGCAGCAACATTATGATTATCCCTAGACAAAGCACAATATGAACATAAACAAGTATATTATAAGCGAAATCATATATGGAATAATATAAAATTAATAGAAATTACCATGAGGTTCATACTAGCTAAAACACCATATATGACTGAAACTGTTTCTTATCACACCCTTATATATTATGTAGAGGTCTTGAGTGGTTATGTATCTAAGAGATATATATTAATATAACAAATATTTTTTTAAATAAATAGGCATTTAATCGAGTACTACATTTCATGTAGATGAATTTGATTTCATATTTGGAACCTATAGGACAAAATTTACTAAATGTGATATTCTTAATTTTGTTAATGTGTTAGAAAAATATTTGGGTCAATTATAAACTAAAAATATAATTAATTTATGAAATAAAAAGTGTTAAATATTAAAAAATAAACTCTTGACACAAAGAAAATATAATTTCATTACTGGAAAAACATATATGTCTTATTTGCATTAAAATAATTTTTTATGATAAATCATAAAAATAAAAACAAAATTTATTTATTTTTTAAATGGTTTTATAAAAAATAATTTTTTAACATAAAAAATAATATTTTTTTTCAATAATAAGTAATTTTTCTAAGATTTGGAGATTTGATAGTGTCATAAAAATCGATAATATTCAATAAAGAAGATTTTTAGTTAAATAATTGAATCTATATTATTAAAACAATTATTTGGATAAAAAGGATTTCATTTAATTATTTAGAAAAAAAAAATATCATAGTGTGAAATTTTTGTATTTTTCTTAAAATAGTGAATTTTTAGTTGAATATTAAAATATAGTATAAGTAACATATAAACACAATAGTTTTTAAAAAATCATATGAAGTAATTTTTTAGGTTTATAAAAGTTATGGGAATATTTTAATGCCTAATTTAATATATAATCACATACCCATTACTATTGATTCATATGTTGAGTCACTATTTGATGATAAAATAATTTATGCAAAAATTATTATTATAAAACACCCCCTCCGCTCTCCTGTAAATTTCACCCTTAACCACCCCATTTATCCACTAATTCTAAGACTTATACCTTCCAAAATACTATATAATCTCTCATTAACTATTTCTACATGTTCTAGAATCCACATTCTCATCAAAATACTAGTCTGGGTTCCCTATGTTGTAGTCTAAGAGAGGGTATCCAAAGAAAGAGGTAATGTACCCAACCTAACTCTCTTAAAATATTTTCTTCTTCTCCCACATAAAATATATTCTATCCATGATAATATAATAACAAAATAATATATAATATATATATTTTATTAGACGAATGGAATATCCATTATCCAACCCCCTATCATTCTAATTAAAAGTGAAAATGTTGTTCAAATTATTGTCAGCTCGTCACCTCCATGAACAATGAATTTCATTTTTTAACCACCACCTTCATGGAGGGTTTAAACTCAAATATTAGGGTCAAATATGATCTAAATAAGTATGTTCTATATTTTTTTATTCAAAAATGGTTAAATATTCATAAGGTTAAATAAGACCAAATAAGTTCATTGCGGTCAGAAGCACCACCTAAATAAACTAACTATATAGTGATAACATTTATATTAAATGAATAATTACTATATCAGAATTAATATGGATTTTTTTGAAAATTAAAACTTATATAATGACATTAAAAAATCTAATTATTTAAATTCTATATTTTTGGTCTCTTTTGACAATAACTTCCATAATTATCAACTAACCAAAGCGGCCTTGGTACCATGAAATGAAAATCCTCGAGGTAGTGAAAAAAACACTATATCTTTATAAAATTATTACAAAATAACATAAAAGAGTATTAATAAATAAAATATATATTAAAAAGAAACTAAATAAATAATTTAATAAACTTAATCAGATTATTCATGAGGTTTGATGTGCTCACTAAACTAGTCGGGACTTGAGGTAAGGGTTTGTCTACTCAATTTCCCTTTCCTTGGATCCTGGACATTTCTCCTTGAAATTACTCTTATATGTTTCTTATATTATTCCAATTAATTTATCATATTTTATTTTCTTTATATATTTTTTAATTTTATATTTTCTCAACATAATCTTCTTCTTTTATGGATTCATTATTCATAAAAAATTATGTTTTTAAGAATAAATTGAATCCTCTCCAAAGGATCCTTCCATTCCATGTTCATATTACTTCTTTCCATATATATTTTCATTTATTATTTTGAAACCCTAGTATGTTTTATCTTTTTTAATCTTAATAATTATCTTTATTTCTTTTTGAAAATAATTTTTATTAATCTTTTAATGATGTGGGTTTCAATAAAGATTCTTTTAAATATTAAAAGGTATTTATTTTAACATTCATATATTTATCATTTAATTCACATTTATTTACATAAATTTTTATTCTTCTAAAAATTAAATTATTTGGGATCCTTTCAAAGGAGTGTTTTGAAATTTCTTCCTTCCACCCTGTTGTAAATGTTTTTTAAAGTGACTCATAACTTTGAATTTCACTACAACGAATACTGAAAACTCTTCTTAAGCTTTTTCTTCCATTTTAATCTCTATATCAAAATTTATATATACTATATATTAAATTTAATGTTCATACACTATATAATATTATGATTTACTCCTTTTGAAAGATTTATCTTTGGTATTAATCAGTCTACTATTGATGATGTCTTATGTGATACCATTTGATTCCTATTTTTTTCATTGGGTTTATTTTCATGATATGATGAAAGGTTGATTTTATATGGCACACTAATATATGGTATATAATTTTGTGATATTTAGGGAACTATATATCCCATTAATTAATTAGTTAAATTTTTATACCTCATGATTTAAATACATTGTGCATGGACAATATTGGTACTTACCATCTTACATAAATTTTTGTGTGGGCATGATTGTTGTTTATCTTTGTTCATTTATTTTTTTATGGAAATGATTTCATTTATCTTTATTTGCATTATTATTATTTCCTCTCCCTATTTTTGTTCCACGTGTTAATGTTAGAATTTTAAGCCATGATAAACATTTTATGATTCAATGATGGTCCCTTTATGATCTTGTGATATCATGCCATAAATATTATTTCATATGACTAAATGCTCCTTTTAATCAAGTATTTATATTATAATCATGTTATATCACATAATTATTTATCTAACCCTTTCTGAATCATTGATATGTTTTTCCTTACTATACATTTGATCTCACTAATTCTTTTTTTTCCACTTCCCTGAGAAATTATAAGTAGGACAATGTGTCGGAGAAGGTTTTATATAGAGATATTTTTAGGAGATATTTAATCAATAATGTGTAATGATATGTTTATGTAGATAATATTAAATGAAACTAAACCCTTGGGTTATGAGATCAATATATTTTTTTGAGATATAATTTTTTATATTTGGAAATGATGTTAAATATATATACATGTTTATCTTGGGTCATCACAAACTGTGTAAGTGTCCCTATGACATTTATGCAGTCCAACATAATTTTTATATGTGATATTCATAAGGTTATCACCTCATTTCATCCAATTAATAAGGGTCATACCATAATCAATGAATTGGTAAATTCACCTATGTCAAGGTACATCAGTTAACAGTGAACATGAGTAAAGGTCATACCATGATTCATTAAACCATATAAGGGTAAGAGCCTTCTCCTGAAAGGATTATCACATGCACCCTAAGAACTATATTCCCACTATAAAAATGAAGTTTATTTTGAGTTAGTATGATTTACAATCTACTCATATGTATAAGGAACTTGATATTCATGAAAGATCTCGACTAGATATATATCTATGCAAATGAGTTTTGATAAACCATTATTGTAAGATGAGTGAATTCTAGGTAAGAAGTCCATTTGAGTCCAATTGAAGTAACCTTAATTTCATGCAGTGAAGTCCAAAAATTGATAGATTGAATATTTATAATATCCAATGAAATTATATTGATATCAAATGGATATTCAACAAGGATGTATGAGTTGTGTTCAAAGATAAAACCATTGATGATCTTAAGAAATTAAAGATTTAAATTATTGGGGTAATTTTTTATATTGTAGGGAAGATCTAATGAAGAATAAAGGGGACCTCATAAATCCCCATAACTATGGCTAAAGGAGTGCATTGGTGTATATTCCATCTACTCAATGAAATGTTTAGTTGAATGAATCCATATCTAGATTGAATTATTATTGTTTATAAATCCTTTGTTTAGTACCTATAAAAGTACAAACCAATTCCAATTTTATTATTCAAAAACTCCCCACACACAACACCTTATCCCATAGTTTCAATCACCTATAGTAGTCTACATCACTTCCCTAACTAGTTTACAACCCACTTGTAACATTTTAGCCACAAGCCTAAAGACATGAATTAGATCTTGAATCCAAAGATAAATTCACAGTTTATCTTATTTATACTTATGATAATTACATGAAAAACACAAACATGAATGAAATAATTTCCCATACAATTCCTCCTTTATGAAAAATTATCCAAAACATATTCTATTATTTCTTGTCTGAAAATGAATCCCCGTAATCCATCTATTAGAGCCTTCTGGTGGTCTAGTTGCATGCAGGGTTGCTTCAATGAAGTATATTAAACACCCAACCAAGGTCATTGATTTTGAGTCACACCAAATAAATTATAAACTAATAATAACATCCATAATTTATCTCCAACACCTCCCTATGCATGTCTTTTAGCGATTATTTCACAAGAACTCTAAGAGGTACATATTTCCACTATATTGTCAATTCATCAAAGAACATCATCTATAATTCTTCTCACATGTGTACAATATTTTATTGTGGGATGATTAATATAATATTATTTTTTTTACATGAAAAGAGTGTTGGGGATGATTATTTAAAGGGTATGGAGAATATGGGAACTCTAAATTCCAACCTTGTGGGAGGAATCTTGAAGATTTCTTCATATTTTTTAATTATCAAACTAATTTTGTTCTATTAAGTGAAATTTTATATATTTTCATTTTATTCTTATGTTTATGAGTTTTACTTTATGTTATTAATGCGAAATCTCATCTCTATTATAATAGAGTTATAACCCAAGGTTATGTCCTGAGGGAGGTATCGCATTTCTCCCAAGTCCCACGTCATTTATTTCGTTGTGTTACTAGTTATATTATGATGAGTAAGTGTTCTTTATAAAAAATTATTAAGATAATTATAAGTTTATCTTAGTAATATTCATAGCCTCATAAAAATTGCAACCAAATAATTTTACATACCATCTCTTGGTTCACATTTTATATGATTGGATTCATGTGGATTTAGGTATGAACATTGTATGATTGGGAACAAGTGGAGGGAGGTGGTTTGTTGACGATTGTACAATTTACATCACTTAACCCCATGGAGGAGATGAGACTTGGTGTTCCTAAGAAATTTTGGTAGGTGCACTAGACCTTAAAATTTATGTTTAGGTTGGACATCCATGAAATTTAATTGATTTTATTCTCAATGAATCTTAAATAATTCATTTGGTTTGAGAAAGAACCATGTTTTCCTAATCTTGTACTAGCCTCATTCCCTACTAACACTTGTTTAGGATTTTCATGATTTACTTTATTTACATTCACACACAACATCAAAACTCTCATCCATTAGAATTTATTATTAAAAATAAACATAAAAATATTCATAACTAATTGAGAATAGTGTAGAACCACTACACACTACTTGGTAAATGAAATTGGTTAGCCATTGTGATTTATTTAGGAGTTATTTAAAAAAATTGATTATGGACCAAAATATCCTTGATTTCAATGGGTCACTAAAAAATTTATTTGAGATTTCATGGTATTTAGAGGAGGAAAAATTTATAAGTTGATTTTCCCATCCGTATATTTTTTTTCATGGATTGACAACCACACTATTCGGTCTTCCATAGTGGTTAATGCGTTCTTTTTTTGAGTTGGAGGATGGTATTTGTGTTTTATAATAATTAAATAGGATATATTAAGATATGGGGATATTTTTCCACTTATTCTCTGAGATGGTAGCATTTATACCTGTTATTTTTAGGGAGAAAATGAAAATTTATGGTAAAAAACTAGGGGATTATTGCATTGAGGTTCTTGTGATAAAATATAGTGTTTTGGTTTTTTCACTAAATGGTAGTGTTTTTCTTGAAGATATTGTAACTATATGAAAGACTTTTGTAAAATTCATTAAGTTAGAGTGTGATTATATCTCTATTATATACCCTTTTTAAAAATAATTTTCAAGATTGATAATGATGGATCTTGATTTTACTTCATTCTATGAAGATAAACGACTTGTAAACTATAAAGGATTTAGAATAGAATCCATTATAATGATTATCATAATGAAATACAGTGAATGAATTAAGACATTTTCTTATAATGAGATTAATATTATAATTTATTGTAGATTAATGGAAAAGTATATGAATTTACTAAGAGGAAGATATGATGGTTTCATTTTTTATGTCCCATATTCAAGAGGATTTCAGACCACTATAGGTGGGAGAGTGTGTACATGTCACACCATACTTTCACACAATTATTTTTATGTGCATACAAGTTCAATAGTCTTAAAGTTCATTTTAAGGATTAAAAATTAAAATGTGTGTGTAATATTGTCACCACAATTTTTCTAATGGTTCCATTGATCTTGGGGTTTGGTGTTTACCCTTATGTGTAGTTTTTTGAAATTCTAAGTTAGTTAAATTATGGGTGAATATTTAATTTTTATTTATTAATTTAGTAATTATCCTAAACATGTGAATTTATATATCATCTAAATAGATCACATTATGGAAATTCTAACATCATGATTATGTTGGGATTGGGTGGATTAGCCTATATTAGGTATAGTTTTTTATTTGGGCTTCAAGCCCAAGAACTAACCATTTAGTGTGTTTCTTTATGACCTAGTCCTACTATGATTAAGTAGTTTCTAATCTCAATAATTGATAGATTAGTCATATTTTCTCATTAAGCCTATAAAGGTAGGGTTTATAATTCCTTTTTCTATAAGTGTTTGTGATCAAGAACATCTAGGATATGATGGATTTGTAATCTGAGGGTATCATTTGGAATAGTCGGTTATTCACTATCATGGTAAGACATCAATTTTTGGTTTTCATTATTCTTCTTAATTTTTTAGTTTTAATCATTATTATTTCATTTTTGAATAATTTTATTGTTTTTATTAGAATTATTATTTTTTTCTAAGTATAATTATTGTGATATTATATCCTCTTGTTCTTTGCGTATTAATCAATAATAGAATATTGAGAACCTTTAATCCTTTTCTTCATAACTATTTTCATATATTCATAATCTCAATCATTTTATGATGAACATGTTATTAATGAAGATCTGGGTGAAATAAATCATATAGGATACTAATTGCTCTAGATTCCTTGTAATCATATTTTTTTTATCTCTTCTTAACAAGAAGTCATCTCATGAAGTACCACTGACCTTCATAATGGTTATAGGTGGTTAATATGGGATGTCTGAAATTAAGATGAAACTTCATGTGACTATAAGGGTGGAGGTTTTCAAAGAGTAGCATTGATATAGGAATGGCAGTAATGACAATAGGGGTCTGAGTGGTGGATAAGGGTGGTTTGGTTAACTTGGTGAATTCTTGAGATAATAGCTAATAGAAAATATAAAGGAATTAGATCTAGTGAAGATAATGTGACCAAACGAAATTTATTTTTAGGAAACAGACTATGTTCAATTTCAATATACAGATAGGGTTTATATGGAAGAGATAAATACCACAAGTTACCATATAGAACATGTTGTGTCCTATATTCAATTACATGAAATGGTTTTATTAGTTTTTTAAATTTCACACAGTGGGTAGTTTTAAAACACACACTATATATCACCTTAATACAAACAATGTGGATGTATGGGAGTACATGAATGGCTTTCCTACTAGACACACATTCCATATAGTCTAGGGGAGACATTGTGTTTTTTTGTAGCCTGACTCAGTTATCAAAATTACATGACAACAAAACCTTAAGCATCAAAAACCATGTACAAATGGATGGCATGACTTTTGTGATGGAAATACATAACACATGATATTGGTGATATACACACAGTTAGCTCAAAAGTCCCAAAGGTCTTTTCACATAAGGATAATAATTTGAAGGTTGACCCCCCACAAACCAAATGATTTCATTACATTCTTGACTATTTCTAAATTCACACACACTATTTTCAGAAGGGTGCAGGATGTGTACTTCCATATTATTGGTGTTTTTAGCATATTCTCTCCTATTTGTTAGAATTGGAGAAATAGATAATTTATTTATGTGTTTTTTTATATAGATCATTTTATTAAGGTGTTTTTTCATTAGATTTAATTATTTAAGAATTTTGCAAATATGGTGTATTTTTTGGAAGAGAGATGACTAAACATTAAGAGGGAATAAATAAATTGATCAAATACAATATAAATTTTTTAGTTTTTCTTCATTTCACAACTTATTTAAAACATTACCAGTTAGTGTAAGAATTAAATTATGATCAAAAAAATTATGACGATGATGTGAGGTTTGAAAATTATAGAATGTAAAATACATAACATTAGTATTACAAGGTTCACAACACACTTGTTATCGAGTGGTTATGTACTTGGTCTATAGTGGTTACCATCATAATTTTCACTTCAACATATTATTATCAATGATGAATGAAATGAAAAAATTGAGTTGTATGATAATATTGAATTCAAACAATAATATCAAATTAAATTATAAGGGAAATATGTTAATTATAAAAAAAACTCTTTATAATCAATGATCCTTCCTATGCCTTTCCCAAGTAACACCATTCTTATGGACGTTATGTGCACTATTATTCACTTATGTATGGACCTCATAAGGTTTTCATGACCTTTTCATTGATCTAAAAATGAGTATCATATTACTATAGTCACATTGGAATAGTACACCAATTGAGTATCAAATGCACAGCTACATGAATGATATTTTTATAGAGATATTTCATATATCTATATATTCATTTAAGATATTGATTAATCCATTACTCTTGAATTTCACCATCTTCTTCTATATGTTATACCTTTGAATTCTCGAGTCAAATTCATCTACAAGAAAACTAAGGTATTCCCATTTAGTTCTTTTATTCATACTTAAATGTTAAGGTATGTAAATTCTTGATATTTTAAAACTCCTCATACCATATTGTGTTTGTGATTTCATTATGAAATAATGTGTCTTCTCAAATCCATTTTTTTGATCTTCAGCCATTTTATTTTCAAGTGTGGGGGATAAGAATTGTTCTTCGCACCAAATCATCGACCATCTCATAGTCACCTATTTTTCCCATGGTTAGATCTTAAAAAATCCTCTATATCATAGCCATCAATAAATTATTTTTTATATAAATTTCAATCGTATTCCATTATATTTATTTCATATTAAAAATATTATTTTGACCAATAGGGATGAAAAATATATTTTTCTGACTTCAATATCCTTAGCTCCATAAATTTTGATAGGAATTTTATACTTTTAATATGGTATAAAGACACTATATAACAGTTATTTTGGTCATTCTCAAAGTTTAACACCATATAATCAAGATACCATTTGCACTATAATACTCATGTTTCCTTGGATTCCCTATAAAAAAAATTCAACTCACCATGGGAACCAACACGCTTGTTTTTCTTTCAACTATATCATGTTGGATCACAATTATTCTTTAAAGCTTTCTATAACCACAACGTCATTATATATAGGTGTTCCATATATTCCTCTATTGAATATCCTTCAATAGTAATGCTTGTTTTACATCCTTGATAACACTATAACATTTTTATTTGAGTGACAAAATATACTATAGATTTCTCTTGGTTGTTTCATTCTTCCACTCGAGTGTGATCCACCACTCATTTATTATTCTACTATTGTGTCTAAAATTTCCTCAAATCACCATCATTATATAATAGGATAACCTAAAACTGTTCCACTATTAGTGGTCCTTAATCATCATTTTCTTTCTTTTTTATCCAAGTGATAAGGAATATGATATATTATTCTCCATTTCCATTTTAATGATGTTTCCTTAGGAGTACATAAAAAATAATATATATATATATATATATATATGTTAAATATATTTTTGGTTCATGATCTTCTCATAATATATAGAAACCATGGCCACCTCCATGAAGAGGTTTATGCCACTATGTCATCAGTTTGGATAGGTCTTTTGAGAGATATCAATCCCATGGTGTGATAGAATTCTTTTGGACAATGGAAACATCCTTGATCATAACCATGAGTCATAATATCCAATTATATCTTCATACTCCATCTAATTCTATATCATTTAGGAGTTCTTCATGAGATAGTCAAGGTATGTGGTCTTCAATGTCATAATTATAACAAAATCCATCTGTCTCTTCAGAAATATCATCTATGAGAAAAAAATGACATATAACTGACTCTAAAGTATTCTTAATTCAGCATATTCAAAATTGACTCTCCTTGTATAGTTTTTACATGGATTCTTATAAAATATTTTATGAACTTATTTCAAGGAAACTCCTCATTTAATTGGGATTTAACTCATCTTATGATGATCTCATACAATATTCAAAACAACATATAATATATTTCTTCATGATTTGTAAAATAAAAACAATCTCCTTAATCCCATTAATCTCTTAAATTTACTCAAAATATATCATGTGTGATCATCGATAATCCTTGGTCATTGAAAATACATTTCACATTGATAAAAAAATCTAACATGATATAATAATACATGAATGTTTTTTGTAATGTATCATGTCCTAATTAGAGTTATTAAGGTGTTAATAAGGCCTTAAGTATGATCTCTGTGTGATTTAAATGTAGTCCATTTTCGATATATTTGATTCAATTGTGGTTCCTTTTTTAATTTTTTGAGATTTTTTTTCAATTTTGAAGTTTAAGGGTGAATTATTTGGATGATTTAAAAATGATTTATAATTTTAGAGGTGAATTGGGGATTTGGTAAAGTCATGAGGATGTGTAACTAGTATCCCTAATGTTGCAGGTGGCACTGGGTACCCAGTGGGTGCTCACCAAGTACCTGGAATTCCTCATATAGGAGAGGGACACTTGTGAGTGTTATCAGGTACCCAATGGACCTTGAGTGAGTACTCAATTATTATAACCTATACTTAAAATGTATATATTCATGATATTTAATTCAAGAAATCATTCTCTTATATTTGGGGATATTATCAATTTTACAAGTTTTAGAGAATTATTCCATAACTAATACATAACAAAACCATATAATACAAAGTGAAAATATCATATTAGTCTCCATTTTTTTCACCATATAAAACATTTAAAAAAATAATTCATTTCATAAAAAACAAAATCTTCATTAACTTCAATTTATCCTCTTCTTTTCCTTTACCCATCATTAAATCCTTTGAAATTTTTTTAAAAAACATGGGGTGAGCACAAATAGATTAGTAAGGGATATAAAAAGAATAAAATTTTTAGTCCAATGAAAGCTTGATAACTCATGTAACGTTTACCTTTATCTTAAATTTTATTTTACCATATGAAATAAAACATTTTTACATGAAAAAATCACACACTTCTTTCTAAAAGTAATCCTGTAAAAACCCATATCAAGAAATTAAAAACACATTTAGGTAAATTATATAATCAGATTCATAACCCATTTTAAACCCATGTTATAATTAATTAGATTCTAGTGAAATACATAAGATATCACCTTTATCAAATCCCTACTTTTTCTTATTAATACAAGTAAAATTACCTAATGCATTGGGGTTCTATCTTGGTGCACCAATTGTTTAAGCTATAACAGGCTCACCCAATGCTATATGGCCACACTAATCATATAAGCTGTAACAGTCCCACCTAGTGCTATTTTTTACACCCATTTATCTTATATAATTATCAATTATTATATCATGAATAAAAAAATCTTCCTGAACATTTCCATCATTAAAAATTTGAAAAACTCTTCTAAACTCATAAGCAAATCACATTTGTATATCTAAATACCCTTTTCTTTTAAAAAAAGATTTTTAAGGAAAAATATACCCAAAAAGGGGGAAAGGTTTCTATTTTAATAATACATGATATCTTGAAAAGGAATCAAAAAATAAAATAATATTTATGGTGGTGTAAAAATCTATTGTCACCGTAAATGTTAAAAAAACATTCCTTTTGTCGTTTGTCAAAACATTCCATATAAAACATGTAAAAAGATTCGTTTTTAAAACATTTGAAATAATGTAAAAGTCATATAAAATTTAATTTATAAATTATATAAATATATATGTATAAACTCTCATAAAATCACTTTAAAAAACATGGACATGGAAGAGAAAGATTTGGAAGGAAAAACATTCAAACATGATTTTTTTAAATAAATGTCTCACATCATGTGGGAAATAATTAAATAGTAAAACCCATGAAATAATAACATAAAAAACATTAGATATCCTGATAATAGATAATTTTTGATATAAAATTTCAAAGGGTCTATATATACACCTTCTAAAATAATAAATGTGCATAACATAAAATTATGCATGAAAGAAAGAAAATTGAGATGAAGTCATTTTCTTTGAGTTTGACTTGTCATGTGTATTTATCTTCATGAATAATAAACTTATGTTAATTATTTACTTTATTGAGTAAATTTTTAAATTGTATTATTACATTTATTTCAATTATTACTATGTTATATAAAATTACTAAATAAATTAAGTTTATGTTGTATGTTTTCAATATATTTAGCTTATGTGTTAAAAATGACTTTGGTAAGTTGAATATGGTCAAATAGGTCATTATTTAAACATTTATAGAATAATAATCAGGAAATATTTATCATATTTACACATAAATTATACATTTAAGACTAATTTTGAAATATTTTTTTGATAAATTAAGTATGTTACAATCAATGATACGGTAGGTCATACGTACGAATGAGTAACGTTCCCATTTTTCAATGATCATTATGGAAAAGAGGTAAGAAATATTTTATTTATATTGAATGATAATAATATAATATATACCATATTTTTTCTTTAAATTTACTTATATATTTTATCCATGTGTTGTGGTTATGAAGACATAGTCACATCTCTTCATGAAGGCGGTAGTTCACGTTTACACGAATAAAGTTACCATTTTCAGTAAGTCAAAATGTAAGAAATTAAATGATATATTATCTTTTAATAATGATAATAATTTCATGAAATAATTATTTTTCCATTTATATCACACATATTAATTATCTTTACCCTTATTACCTTTCATGGAAGTTGTTATTGAAAACGAATCACATCACTTTACAGGGCGGTATTCAACCATTCACATGAGATACATTATTGTATCCCCTATGGAGTGGAATATAGAAAGGTATATTTGATATAATTAATCCAGAGGTATAATTATACTATAAATATCATATATATATATTTATATACTTTAAATCCATCATCAAAAGAAACATTGAGAGGTGATAATGGGAGAAATGACATTGGTTCTTGAGGTGGTTGTCCTCCGTACAGAGAAATGATGTTTTCATAACCCATATTATGGTAGATAAAAAGGATTTAAGTTGTACCATTAAAATAAAAAATATCATTGTATAAAATATAATGATGTTATTATATAATAATAGATTAATAATAATTGAAGGGGTGATATAAGAAATAAAATAAAAATGTTTGTTGGAAAACATTGCCTCTTCTTTGGGTAACTTCTTTTGGTTTGCACCAAAGGCCTTCATTGGTTGGATTTCTACCCAAAATAAGCTTTCTATGAAGATAATAGGGAATTAGATAAGTTATATGGTAATTTATTTTCTAATCCAATGGGTTATAATATATGAATAGGGGAGTAGAGGGGTGGCCTTTTATAAGTGAGGTGAGTGGCATACTTGTAATTTTTAAAAAAAATGAATTAAACCCATTTTTCCTTAAATAGGGCTCCAAATATCATGAAACCCTCCCTATAAAGATACCTCAATAAGGGTAGAGAGATAATGATCCCCAATTCCCACCTCCAGTAGGCCCTGAGATGGTGACTAGCACTAAGGGTATAAAAATATCATGTATGGGAGGCATTACCCTCTAAAATATAAATATGTTCAGGAAATTTAATGAATCATCCAAAATAAATGAAATGAAATAATATACAAGAAATAAAAAAACCATCCCATAATGCTTGTATAAATTAAACTGATACATATAAAATTCACCAAAGTAAATACCCCAATGTAAAGCTAAAATAGTGACACATTACCTATAGAAAGGTCTGAGATAATAATGTCCACCACGGTCCACGTAATCATCCTAGAAACTTAAAGACAATTGTATATACATAGGGTTATCATACAAGTATACTAGAAAGGAAATATAAAGTATCTAATTCACATCTAAAATAATCATACTAATTCACCTATGAGAAAACAACAAAACCAAACAACAGTCATACATATATACTAACCTAACCCAATCTCACTAAGACACACTCGCCAAATAACACAAGCCATGTAATATAATATAATAAGAAACATATAGACATAGGATACCATGTACTGCTTTCCTCGTATTTCACTCTCACACCCTAATTTCATACATCCTGTAACTATCATATCTTCTGTATATCACACCTCCCCACAAGGTCAACCACATAACATCATGGTCATAGAGACCTGGGATCACCGCCCCTCAAGCACGGACACATCACAACTCACTCGCAGACAACTTGTACATCACGTAACAACCACTTCCAAAATATAGTAGTAGGGTATCATGAAAATGTAAGATATAAACATCAATCCCTCCTCCTACCATGCATGACCCCCACTGTATGTTTCCCCAAAAGAACAATCATATCTCATCTTTCTTGAAAACACCAAGGCCACCTCCCCACAAGCATGGTCACATTTCACATGAAAACACTTGGGCTATTATAACCACCATCTAATTCACTAACAAACATTCATCCATAAAAAAACTCTACAATACATACCTCACCTAGAATATAGAGTAGGAAAGTGTGGGTACCCATCCATCTATCCACCTCACCAGATATCGAGAAAAACACCCCTCCATAACTATGTGGGATTCGAAACATAGTGATTGACATGTGTGGGGTTTGTATAGAAATAAAAAATAATATTCAAGTATATACATATCCTAGCCTATAGGATCACAACCAAACACTAACAATCTCACAAAAAAGTCACTTTTGGAACCACCTCTAAATGTAGAAAACCACACCACAGGCCACCAGACACATTCATTCTTACAACTAATTTAATTTAATCATCCAATTATTTTCATTGTTTATAAAAAACCATGTTTTAACATTGATCCCACCATTTAATTAATTATCAACCACTTCCAACCCATTAACCAAACCAACCCATGTAATTTCAATAATTATTAAATAATTATTTATTCCATCACTACCCAGGTATCTAACACAAAGAAACCACCACCTCACCACCCCAAAGTCATGGTCAAACAAACCACCCCACCAACTTAAAAAGGGTACAAATCATGTCTATAAAACCACCTCTCCACCCCAAAATTACAAACCACAAAGCACCTCACCACCCCAAAAGCACAGCCAACAAACCACCTCGCCTCCCCAAAAGCATGGCCAACAAACCATCAGGCCCCACATTCCCCAACCACACATCAAATCCATTTTAAATATTTTCAATGGGGATTTTATCACATTCTACATTATTTTTAGGTGATTTATTGGTAGAACTATATCCCTAGGGAAACCATTTTTTAACCAAATATAAGTGTTTAGCTAATTTTTATTTTAGGGTGATAACACAATAATCACACAAAAGCAATAGTCACATAATGATCATCCATCACAAACAAATCCCCCAACAGCCACAATTTTTAGCAGGGTATCAAGCCCATACAATCATAATATCACAATAATAATTAGGATATAAATTCATGTGAATCAAACTCCTTTACCCTTCAATTTCAAATTAACCAATTCATTATCTTTGATTAATCTAGCACAACCTCTCCCAAAGATAAACATGAGACTAACACTCCCTTGTGATACATAATAAGGAGAAATGATGGATTACCTACCTCAAAGAATCATTCCATATTTTTGCACACTATAGGGTGAAGTGGAATTTCTTGCAAGCCACAACTACACAACAAGAAACCATTGATCAACCTACACTGCACCCAAATATCAACAAAAAACATCCCAAACACATAACCCAAACCTAACTGCACCGATAAACTGAAACATTGATGAATAATGGAAGGAAAAAATATGATAACAAGAGGATAACTCACCCTGGATTGAAGATGGGAAGTCAGGAATCAATCCCTATTTTAAGGAATCCCAAACGCTGGAAGATGGCACAAATATATCTCCTAGAACGAGAGAAGGTAGTTTCAACTATAGGTTTTGAGGAAACCACTAAGCACTCTAAACCATATAAACACACTACACATGGGATTTAAAATATGTGAAATTCCATTTCACATTGTGTAATTTCAGGATTTTAAGTTCCTTCAAAAAACATGTTTCCTCAAATGATTTAACACTCATATTTATTACGCATTGTGAATCCCACTTACATGACATGTACCCTTTTCACTGGCTACACTGTAGTCATGTACAATTTATGAACCACTTGACTAAACAATTCATGAACCACCATTACACATCATGTAATACATTTACACAACATGTATTTCTTGTATTAACTCGGCTACACCTCTAGCCTCCACTAAAAACTCTCAGAACCTCCATCGAACACCTGTAATGCCGAAAAATGAAAACGTAACAAAACCGGAGGCAATATATTTTTACATTAGATACCTCTAAAATTTTTATCTCCCTTGAGAATCCAAAACTAATCCTATAAGAAAGGGGGTCCAAAAAATCACCCCATGAGATACCTCTCAAATACCTCTCAAATATCTCACCATACCACAATTGCTACAAGTAGCCAAACATGTCAAACCAGACATACAAAAACATCTCTCACAACCTCATCACCACACAACCAGAACCATCCAACCATGGAACCACCATCTCAACCTCCACGCATCTTAAACAAAAATAACACTATATCCAATAGACCACACAATCCCGGACACGCAGATTAGGGAATTCCATACTCCATGTCATGTTACTTAACACTATGGATGGAACTAACTTTCCCATATGGGTTTAATATCATCACAGTTAGTGCATCTCAATTAGGAATCATGGAATCCCCTTTTCAAATGTCTTAAATTTATCACACATCATACCTAAAAAACAATGTAAAAATATAATCTCATAAAATAAGGTTCACACACCATATCATTAAGAAAAACATAGCAAAGAAAAACTCAAAATAGCTTCCATTATTAGGAAAAAATATATTTCTTATGTTCCTATGTACTCTCATCCAGGTCACCATGCCTCCACAACCCACGAACCCAAGAAATGGTTCAACCACACAGTGCCTTCTCTTGGGGATCCTAGATCTCTACAGTTCGCTCCATGAATGTCTTGTCATCCTTTATATCATACTATCCCCATTAAACTACATGGAATTCATCGTGAATATACCAATGAATTTTACATATGTGGAAGACGTCCTGGATCCTCTCTAAATTTGGTGTAAAATACAACTAATACGCCATCTTTCCAACTCACCTCAACACCTTAAAGGTCTAAAAAAACTTGGTAGAAAGTTTACTCCTCATTTCTAACCTCTATTTCCCACATCGAGTATAAACCTCCGAGAACACATGGTCTCCAATGTTTAACTCCAAAGGGATCCTCCTTTGATCATCATAAGAAATCCACCAATAATTTGCTTCTTTCATCCTCTCATAAACAAGATTAACCTTACCTATTGTTCTCTACACCACGTCGGGTCCAATAATTTCTACCTCCCCAACCTCCATCCATCACAATGGAGAATGAAACTGTAACACCCCGAGATTTTATGAAAAATATTCTTTTTAATTTTATTGATGTCTTGTGTTGTATGCTACACCAAAATGAGCTTTCACTACACGCATCCCTGACTTGGCTTTTATTACACGCAATTGCGACCTTCCATGATAGCATGTGTTGTACGCAATACCAAGTTTCACTAAACAACAATATTTCATATAAACTAGCCATTATGAATAGTAATACCCACTTTTTAAATTTTATAAACTTTACCTTTTGAAATGGACATCATTTTTGGATTCGGAAAATCGAAATTAGCCTAGGGTGAATTTTTGGTATTTTATTGAAAACCTTCAATTTTTTGTTGAATAGTGAAAACACTTGGTTACTATTTAAAAACCGACTTTTTATTTAAATAATTATTTATTTGATTTGAATTTATTTTTGCTAAAAATTGATACATAATAGCTATATAAGTTCAATTTAATTCATTGGAGTTATTTTATAACAATTTTAGATATATAAAAATTTTATTGAACTTTTCACCGTCTTTTACCCACCTCCTAGGAGAATTTTCAAATTTACATAAAACTTAATTTTATCGCTTCTGTGAGTGGAATTTAAAAAATATGAGAGACATGGTTAATATCATGGACTAAAATTCAGTTCAATGAGATGAAAATAATTTTTGGTTAATAGTAACTTTTCACTTTTTTACCACGGTTAAAAGTAAATAGGGTAATTAAGGGTAAAAATGATATTATTATTACCCTAACACATGTCCTAATTATATTGGATAAGTTTAATTTGACCAAAAACAACATTAGGAATAAAATATAACCATTTAGGTCCACTAGGATTAGATTAGAAAATTTATTATTAATTTATTTAAAGAAGGGTTAAAATAGTTAAAATCAAAGTTTAATAACTAAATAATTTTTAATATAGGGTTATACATAATATAAATTCGACAATAAATATTCAATAGAAATATAAAAACATTTCCTACATAATTTTATTTTATTTATAATATTTAGACATTAAAAAAGTTAATTTATTTATGACACAATGATGATGCAGTAATTACCTTATTAATGAAATATTGACATAATTGATGTTATAAATACCCAAATAAATTTAATTTGAGACTTTTTATGAATTCCACTAATTTTATAGGTTAATATGACATTTTATTATTGATTTAAATAACTTTTTTCTAACTAATCATTCTGTTATGATTTTCACAAAAATCAATTTCCAAATAGTGTCAAAATTGACATAAATTAGTTTTTAAAACAAATATTATATTATTAATTGTTATTTTATTCCTAAAAATATAATTTTTGGAAAAATTAATAAGATAAGGTTATATATATTAATAATAAACAACTTGGGGTTCGTTTGTCTTGTTATAGTAAGATTATTAACCTTATAGTGTAAGAAAACAAGAAGACATGGTAAAAGTAAAATTATTTAACTTAAAGTTAAATCTAAATGATAAGGTTAAAATAGAAACCTAAACTTGTCTAAATTCTATTGGATGAGATAATTTCAACCGATCCCCACCATATCTTCGAAATAAATCAATTTGGAGCTATTAAAAACCGAATATGACTTTATAATAAAATAATATTTTAAGTTTTCCTAAGGTGCCCCTCTCCTCCCTTATAAAAGGGCACCTCCTCCCTCTCTTCCTCACACCACATTGAGCATTAAATATCGGCCAAAACCTACCAATTTCTCTTCTCCACTTCCCTAGAAACATCTTAGAGGTCTTGGTCTTCTTCAAAGACCATATTTAGTGCTCAAAGAGGAGGTTAAGAAGAGGCGCTTCAAAGAAGAGGTAATGTCTGTTACCGATTCTTTCAACTTTATTTCTTCTTCTACTTATTCTTCTTTAGTTGTTTCATTATGAATTAATAACATAATTATCACTCATATACTGATATGTTATTATAAGTATGAAACAACCCTATTTCACCATCTATCCATCCTACAGAAAATGAAATCACTGCGCGTGCGTACGTACGAAATACCATCTCCACGCTGTTGTGTAATCTATTTTCCACCACCACCTTACTTGGATGGGTATAATGGTGTAAATAATAACTATATATGATTATTGTAAAGTTATATTTATTCATAAATAGTATACAGACACTCCAATACAATTCCATGAACATTGGAACGATATCATCGCTCGTGCGTACGTACGAAATACCGTCTCCACGACGCGATGAGATTCATTCTCCATGTTAACCATTCATGAATGATTATAAAGAATATATAATAATTAATATAGATATATATAACATAATAATGATACTGGATTTATGTATATATATATATATGTATGTCATCTACTTAATTCCATTCAATTCAATAAGGAAACGAAAACATCGTTCATGCGTACGTACGGCCTACCGTCTCCATGAACGGTGTATTTCATTCCATTTATCGATATATCATATATATATATATGTATATACTGAATAGATATTATATATAAATCATGTTTTACATTCTGGAATTAAGTAAATCAGGATATAAGTAATAATATCAATACCAACAAGTCCAAACACGTACGATAAATAAAACGATTTTACCCCAAACACTTCTTTAACATGGAATTTACGAAAGAATGGGTAATATAAAGCCATAAGTGAACCATTTATGAAATCCTAACAATGAATATGATTCTGTAATAAGTCAATGAAATTATTTAAATCATTATACAGTATTTTTGTATACGTATGAAGTATATCGGACCTAAGGTAAGGGATAATTATTCCAATCTCATTCTTATCCGAGATTGTTTATTCGTAAGTATTTACTGGGGTTATGTTTATCATCCATGTCCATATGTTCTCAAAATGATTTCATAAAATGTTTAATTTTCTTCAATGTATAAAGTCAATTTTACCCCTATTTGACTTTTACATGTTGTTATGGAAGGAAACTTTCTTTTGTTTACCATACGAGGTACTTTTTGACTTTTTCGGCAAAAGTACGAGAAGAATGTTTTTTTAACTTATACGATATGAAAGTATTTTTACAATTTTATAAAGCCTTATTTTCATGAAGCTTCCTTAAAAATATTTCATGACTATTTTCAACAAAATGCTTTTCTTTTAAAATTTCATGACATTTTGTGAAAAGAAAATGATTTTGAAGAAGAAAGGATATTTTTCTCAAGAATTAATTTCACGTGTTTTATCAAAACCATTTTCCATCTAAGATTACATTATTTCATATGTGTATGTTTCAAGTATAATGTATCTATTATTTACATGGTTTCACTTTTCTTATGATGAAATGATATCAATTTTTTTATATGGATTTTGTTGTCACGACCCACCCTCGGGGTCCGTGCCGTGACTACCCCAAGCCCGCCTTCCATAGGCCAGGGGCTGGCGACTAGCACCAAGGCGTAAATCTCAGAAAAAGGGAAGGCATTGCCTTTGTAAGGTAAACAAACACCACAGAGTAAGCAAGCGGAAGTAAAACACTAAGTACAAAAAGAAGAGCTGAAAAGAAAAAGGGGCCGGAAATACAAGCCCAACTGTAAAGTACAACTCGAAAAGGGAAAACAGCGACTGAAAAGTAAAGATGCTACGTTGAGATGTCCACTGGAAATCCCACCTGAAGGGTGGGTACAGATAGCTCCTCTGCTCCTCGGGTCCCGCCATCCGCTCCGAGTATGTCCCGCCCAGTGGTCCACCTCCGGGTACCGCCTCGTCGTATAGTCCACCTCCAGGTACCGTCCAGTCCTCGAACCTTCGGCTTCTGTCAGCACTGTCCGTCGTCTGCAACCAACACAACGAGGTGCGGGCATAGCCCGTGCAGGGGTGAGTATAACGATACTCAGTAGGGACCCCGAGACCCTCAAGGTCTCACTAAAACCAACAAGGATAAACACAAGAAGATCTCAACAGATAAACCCTACTTAGGTATATGCCCATACATATACCTAAGTTATCAAGTAACCCATCTCAATCATGAGGAAACACAAGGATTGTGAAAACAACGGATAACCATTACTCGGGTATATGCCCATACATATACCAAAGTTAGCAAGTGACCCATCTCAATCATGAAGTAAACACAAGGTCAAAAGTCTCAGCTCAAACCAGGATTTTCATTATCGAAACCGTAACTGCTGAAGAGCTCCGTCTCTGGAGTGTGCAGTGGTCCTGTCACGACTCCGAGGTACTGCTCACTAACCTAAGACTGCTGAAGTACTCCTCCTGTCGAGTACTGCGGGCCAGCCACCCAAACACAGTAGTGCTTCCCGCCGAGGTATGTCACCCAAACACCGTAGTGCACACCCCCTAGTAGCCTGCTGAGGTACTCTCCGGACGAGCACCGCGGGTCTGCACTGTCACACAGGTAGTGCTCCGTCCGCCATGGGTCTGCACCTCAGAAAGTAGTGCTCCGTCCACTGGGCTAGTCGACTCACTCCAAGTCGAGTCGGTCAAGCAGTCGTCAGGTCTCAGCCAGCTACACGGTCTCCGTACATCGCACGCTCGTCACTGGGAGGGTCCGTTCCACGAGCTACAGGTCGATACTCCAAGTATCTCAAAGTCCCGCAAAGAAGTATCTCAAAAGTCCGTTTCGTCACAGGGGTCTCAACGCAACAGACGGCACGTCGATCGGACGCCCGGTCTGTGAGTTATTAGCCTTTTCGTCCCAGGGGCCCGGTTGGTTTCGAGTGCGAACCAATCCCGGCCGTATCTCAACTGTACCCCGAACTCCCATAGGGTATACTCATAGGGACCGTTACTAAACTTAAACACCAACGCCGCTGACGGTTCGTCAAACGGACGTCCTGTCTGAAAGATATCAGCTTTTCCGTTCCAGGGGCCCGGTTGGATTTCGGGTACAATCCAACCCGGCCATACTCCGACTGTATCCAAAACTCGGGCGGAGTATGTCAAAAGTTCTGTCTCATCAAGAGGAAGTCAACGAAACAGACGGCGCGTCAATCGGACGCCCGGTCTGTGAGTTATTGGCTTTTTCGTCTCCGGGGCCCGGTTGGTTTTTAAGGCAAAACCAACCCGACCGTACTCCACCTGCGTCCAAACCTCAGGCGGAGTATGCCAAAAGATCCGTCTCATTAAGAGGAACGCAACGCGACTGACGGCGCGTCAATCGGACGTTCGTGGCTCAAGATATGAGCGTTTCCGCTCCGAAGGCCCGGTTGGTTTCGTGAACGAACCAACCCGGCCGAACTCAAAGTAATCCGAAACCTTGAGTGCGATATACCGAAACGACCGTCTCGATCCAAGGATCGCATTGCCGCAGACGGTTCGTCATTCGGAGGTCCGAGGCTCAAGTTATGAGCCAAAAACTAATTCTGGTTCGAAACGGGGGGGTCCGGGTCCGGGCCGACCCGGCCCGACCCCCCCCCCCCCCCCCCCCTGGCGGCGCGGTGGCCGGCGGCGGCGCGGCGGCGGCGGCGGCGGCGCCGGGCGGCGGCGGCGGGCGGCGGCGCGGCGGCGCGGCGGCGCGGCGGCGGCGGCGGCGGCAGCGGCGGGCCGCGGCGGCGGCGCCGGGCGCCGCACGAGGTGGTCACGCGGGGGGCAATCAAGCCCCCGCTGCTTTGTTAGGCGGCGCGGCCTTGTGCCGCGCCATTTGCAGGAAAAGGCCCCCGCAAGTGGGGGCCGGCTGGAAACGAACCGGGGGGGCTGTTGCCCCCCCCTCCTTTAATGAACCGCCCCCCTCTTTAAGAGGGGGGTTTGTTGAACCGGCCGGGGGATTTATTTCCCCCGGTTTTATGTCATCCGGCCGGCCAGCTGGCCGGCCGGTTTTTACCAACGGGACCGGAAATTCCGGTCCCGCCTTCGACTTCCGACGCCGGCGGCCCGGCCGCCGGTCTTCACATCCCGCCGCGGCCCGGATCCGGCCGCGGTCTCCTCGTCCCGCCGCGGCCCGGAACCGGCCGCGGTGTTCGTCGTCCGGCGCGGTGCGACGGCACCGCGCCCCTTTCGCCGCACTTTAAGTTCTTTCAACGCGGCGCGACGGCGTCGCGTTCTTGATGTTTCTTCCATGGTGTGCACGCGACGGCGTTGCGTAAAATGAACGAACAATCATCCGCGTGGTGCGACGGCACCACGCCACTTGCTTCCATCCGCAAAAATAAACAAGAACGATGGAGGGGGTTCGGCCGTGTTCGTACGGTCCGGCCCCCTCACGTTAAATTAATAACGCAACTTTAAATAAACAACTTCCTCACGTTAGTCATACGAACCACGAGCAAGAATGAGATAATTAAATATTAAATCAACATCCCCTACCTCGGGTATAAGTTCGAGGATTTGACTATGTCCGCGGAAGACGACGTCGCGGAGGTCGGGCGACGCGGTCGTCGTTCGTCAAATTCAACGACGAAGAGGCGCGTCCGAAGAGGCACGTCGTTGGCGAATCCTTGTACGCCGACGAAGGTTGTCCGAGGAAGGTGCGGTGTTCTCTCTCGTTGACACCGAAGACGAAGAAGAGCGGAGCGGCGTTCTTCGTCGGAACTTGAGCGTTCTACGTCAAGTCTCGAGGAAAGTCAAACAAAAAGGAAACAACGAACTCAAGAACCCTTACCTCGATAGTCGCACGTTGACGGAGTCGTGGAATATCGGTGTCGATTCCTTTGACGTCGGAGGAAGAGTCGTTGTCGATGGCGTTCGTCGCGGAAAACCGTCGCGGAAGAGATGACGCAGAAGAAGTACGTCGCGTCGCGGATACGGCGTCGCGGACGGATCGTGTTCTTCGGCGGAGAAGTTCTTCGTTGAAGAACGACGTTCTTCGCGTTCTTCGTTGAGTTTGAAGAAGAAGAAGAGGAGCTCTCCACCTCTCAAGAAGACAAACGATCAACCCAAAATAAAATAAGCTACACCTTATTTTATTTTCACTTTGCCAACCTTTCAAAAATTCAAAAGTTGAATTCAATTCATTAATTAAATCTAGAGTTGACAAAATTAAATTAAGAGATAGGTTGGCAAGAAATAAAGTAGGGAAGAGTTACGTAATTAAGAGGGGGTTTAGTGGGGTTAGGGAATTTGAAAAGAAATAGGGGTTCGTGTGGGCCCCACCACACTTAATCCTCCCAAGGGAGGTTAAGTGGGTGTGGGTCCCACTTCCAACCTTCTTTGGTAGGTTTTTAATAAGTTAAAATAAAATTTGTCTTACACAAATTTTATTTAACTCAACTGAAAACCCCAAAACTAAATTTCAACTCGCAACAAACGCAACTCCCGAAAAGGTCTCTTTAAGCGAATATCGGCGCTGCGAGTTCATCGGTGCCCTCGGATTTCAATTCCGAGCACCGGATCAAAAGTTAGGAATTCCCGCTCGTTCGTTCACTGAACGTACCCGAGCCAAACTTCGGAAATTAATTCCGGGCACTCCGGGCCTCGGAATCAGGTGCCGTCTGAAACCGCGCTCTTGTAAAATTCTAAAGAAAATTAAGAAAAAATTTTCCTTGAATTTTACGGGTCTTTACATTACTCCCACCTCAGGGCTTTACGTCCCCGTAAAGCTACATGAAAAACTAGGGAAACAAAAGAGGGTACTGAGCACGCATCTGAGCCTCCCGCTCCCATGTGCTCTCCTGGAGATTCCAGTGCCGCCATCTGTTGCGCACAAGAGGAATCGATTGCCCAAGTAGAACCCGCTCCTGTCGATCCTCTATCTCCACCGGGACCTCCGTAAAAGTCGCCCCATCGTCAACGTCAAGCTCCCCATGGTCAAAGATGTGCGTCGGGTCGTGCACGTATCTCCTCAGCTGGAATACGTGGAAGACGTCGTGCACCCGGTGCAACTGAGGTAGTAGAGCCAGGCGATAAGCCACCTCGCCAATCCTGCTGAGAACCTGGAAGGGTCAGATGAAGCGCGGAGATAACTTGTCGCCTCGGCCAAATCTCCGAATACCACGTCGAGGTGAGACCCGCAAGAAGACGTGGTCACCATCCTCGAACTCTAGTGGCCTCCGCCTCCTGTCAGCGTATGACTTCTGCCGGCTCTGTGTTTTCCTCATCCGCTCCTGGATGACATGGACCTCCTCTGACGTGGCCCGGACCATCTCTGGTCCCACATGAGCTGCAAGATTTCTTCTTTGCCGATAAGAGAAACCTGGTCTCATCCCCTAGATGAACCACATTCTTTGCCTAAAACAGTCAATCCTAACATGGATGATACTAATCCATACCAAGGATGACGTCGTAAGGCCTCGACGCTACTACTAAGAGATCCAACCGTTACTCTCGCCTCCAAGGGTTGAGTCACACTGTCGGCATCAGTGTGTGGTAACTGGTCTCCTCCAGTAGATGTCTCACCAGTGAGGGTCAAGTCAACAGTCAACTGGAACCTCTTAGTAACATCACAAAAGAGGACAGGAAAGAAAACATCACAAAGGTATGCGTCTTTTATTATTGCAGCTCATATTACAAGACGCTACACAAAAGCAACATCAACATGGAACTAGAAGTACAAAAGACGTATCCACTAGTTCCTCCCCTGTCCACCTGCTCCCAGAGCTCCAGCATTTGTCGCTGCCTCCACCTCGGTGGCTCCCTCCAAGCCTGCAGATCGAGGAGTCGGACAGTCACGTGCCAGGTGACCCTTTCCGCCACAGGAGTAACAATGTCCGTTTCTGGCACGCCTGGCTCTGACCCCACCTCGGGTGCCCCGCACCACCGGTCCTAAAACCCGAGATCGCCCAACTGCTGGTCTGGTCCTCCTGGACCTCTGCATCATCTGTCTACTGCCCACAGATGACTCGGCTTCTGATTGAAAAACACGCGGCAAAGGCAGAATCTCCTGTACACGCTCGGGGTGTAGAGATACTGGCACAAACTCCACCCTGAAGAAGGTCTCGAAGTCTTCCCATGCGAAGTTCATCTCATCGCAAAACTGAAACAAGTGGCTCCACCACCTACCTGCTGCTGCCTGAAGGAGGCTGGTAGCAAAGATCACCATGAAGTCTGCCGGCGTCCCCACTAGCCTGAAGACTCTCACCACAGCCTCCAGCCAAACCTCAGCCGCCTGCGGGTCCGTCTCTCCCCGGAACCTGGGTGGCCTCTGGCGCTGGAACTCGTGCAGCGCGCTCAAGCGTCGTGCATCGCCTACTGCTGGGGCTGGTGGCATCGGTGGCCCAACGTATGGTAGTACCGCTGGTGCCTCCGCTGGTGCCTCAACTGCAAGAGGGCCCTGTACCGAAGCCTCGTCGCTCGACAGACTGTCAGCACGCTCATCCCTCCGGGCTCTAGCTGGTCGTCTGAGAAAAGACATCCTGAAAGAAACAACGTAACACGATCAAACGATTATACCTGGTGAGCTGACCTGGTTTGAGCTGTTTTAAGGGGAAAAACCTTTGAAAACACACACGCAATCAGTGTTTTCGTGCACAAAGTCGGAAATCAGTTGTCAGGGTCCTGGTGTATGGATACGTCGGCCGCCCGCACCAACACTGGACTCCCTGAACTGAAAACCACACTCGGTACTCTCAACACTATTGCTTCACAGAAAGAAACATCAGAGTTATAAGTTCTGCGGTAGAACCGAACTCCTCTGATACCAATTTGTCACGACCCGCCCTCGGGGTCCGTGTCGTGACTACCCCAAGCCCGCCTTCCATAGGCCAGGGGCTGGCGACTAGCACCAAGGCGTAAATCCCAGAAAAAGGGAAGGCATTGCCTTTGTAAGGTAAACAAACACCACAGAGTAAGCAAGCGGAAGTAAAACACTAAGTACAAAAAGAAGAGCTGAAAAGAAAAAGGGGCCGGAAATACAAGCCCAACTGTAAAGTACAACTCGAAAAGGGAAAACAGCGACTGAAAAGTAAAGCTGCTACGTTGAGATGTCCACTGGAAATCCCACCTGAAGGGTGGGTACAGATAGCTCCTCTGCTCCTCGGGTCCCGCCATCCGCTCCGAGTATGTCCCGCCCAGTGGTCCACCTCCGGGTACCGCCTCGTCGTATAGTCCACCTCCAGGTACCGTCCAGTCCTCGAACCTTCGGCTTCTTTCAGCACTGTCCGTCGTCTGCAACCAACACAACGAGGTGCGGGCATAGCCCGTGCAGGGGTGAGTATAACGATACTCAGTAGGGACCCCGAGACCCTCAAGGTCTCACTAAAACCAACAAGGATAAACACAAGAAGATCTCAACAGATAAACCCTACTTAGGTATATGCCCATACATATACCTAAGTTATCAAGTAACCCATCTCAATCATGAGGAAACACAAGGATTGTGAATACAACGGATAACCATTACTCGGGTATATGCCCATACATATACCAAAGTTAGCAAGTGACCCATCTCAATCATGAAGTAAACACAAGGTCAAAAGTCTCAGCTCAAACCAGGATTTTCATTATCGAAACCGTAACTGCTGAAGAGCTCCGTCTCTGGAGTGTGCAGTGGTCCTGTCACGACTCCGAGGTACTGCTCACTAACCTAAGACTGCTGAAGTACTCCTCCTGTCGAGTACTGCGGGCCAGCCACCCAAACACAGTAGTGCTTCCCGCCGAGGTATGTCACCCAAACACCGTAGTGCACACCCCCTAGTAGCCTGTTGAGGTACTCTCCGGACGAGCACCGCGGGTCTGCACTGTCACACAGGTAGTGCTCCGTCCGCCATGGGTCTGCACCTCAGAAAGTAGTGCTCCGTCCACTGGGCTAGTCGACTCACTCCAAGTCGAGTCGGTCAAGCAGTCGTCTGGTCTCAGCCAGCTACACGGTCTCCGTACATCGCACGCTCGTCACTGGGAGGGTCCGTTCCACGAGCTACAGGTCGATACTCCAAGTATCTCAAAGTCCCTCAAAGAAGTATCTCAAAAGTCCGTTTCGTCACAGGGGTCTCAACGCAACAGACGGCACGTCGATCGGACGCCCGGTCTGTGAGTTATTAGCCTTTTCGTCCCAGGGGCCCGGTTGGTTTCGAGTGCGAACCAATCCCGGACGTATCTCAACTGTACCCCGAACTCCCATAGGGTATACTCATAGGGACCGTTACTAAACGTAAACACCAACGCCGCTGACGGTTCGTCAAACGGACGTCCTGTCTGAAAGATATCAGCTTTTCCGTTCCAGGGGCCCGGTTGGATTTCGGGTACAATCCAACCCGGCCATACTCTGACTGTATCCAAAACTCGGGCGGAGTATGTCAAAAGTTCCGTCTCATTAAGAGGAAGTCAACGAAACAGACGGCGCGTCAATCGGACGCCCGGTCTGTGAGTTATTGGCTTTTTCGTCTCCGGGGCCCGGTTGGTTTTTAAGGCAAAACCAACCCGACCGTACTCCACCTGCGTCCAAACCTCAGGCGGAGTATGCCAAAAGATCCGTCTCATTAAGAGGAACGCAACGCGACTGACGGCGCGTCAATCGGACGTTCGTGGCTCAAGATATGAGCGTTTCCGCTCCGAAGGCCCGGTTGGTTTCGTGAACGAACCAACCCGGCCGAACTCAAAGTAATCCGAAACCTTGAGTGCGATATACCGAAACGACCGTCTCGATCCAAGGATCGCATTGCCGCAGACGGTTCGTCATTCGGAGGTCCGAGGCTCAAGTTATGAGCCAAAAACTAATTCTGGTTCGAAACGGGGGGGTCCGGGTCCGGGCCGACCCGGCCCGACCCCCCCCCCCCCCCCCCTGGCGGCGCGGTGGCCGGCGGCGGCGGGCGGCGGCGACGGGCGGCGGCGGCGGGCGGCGGCGCGGCGGCGCGGCGGCGGCGGCGGCGGCGACGGGCGGCGGCGGCGGGCGGCGGCGCGGCGGCGCGGCGGCGGCGGCGGCGGCGACGGCGGGCCGTGGCGGCGGCGCCGGGCGCCGCACGAGGTGGTCACGCGGGGGGCAATCAAGCCCCCGCTGCTTTGTTAGGCTGCGCGGCCTTGTGCCGCGCCATTTTCAGGAAACGGCCCCCGCAAGTGGGGGCCGGCTGGAAACGAACCGGGGGGGCTGTTGCCCCCCCCCCCTCCTTTAATGAACCGCCCCCCTCTTTAAGAGGGGGGTTTGTTGAACCGGCCGGGGGATTTATTTCCCCCGGTTTTATGTCATCCGGCCGGCCAGCTGGCCGGCCGGTTTTTACCAACGGGACCGGAAATTCCGGTCCCACCTTCGACTTCCGACACCGGCGGCCCGGCCGCCGGTCTTCACATCCCGCCGCGGCCCGGATCCGGCCGCGGTCTCCTCGTCCCGCCGCGGCCCGGAACCGGCCGCGGTGTTCGTCGTCCGGCGCGGTGCGACGGCACCGCGCCCCTTTCGCCGCACTTTAAGTTCTTTCAACCCGGCGCGACGGCGTCGCGTTCTTGATGTTTCTTCCATGGTGTGCGCGCGACGGCGTTGCGTAAAATGAACGAACAATCATCCGCGTGGTGCGACGGCACCACGCCACTTGCTTCCATCCGCAAAAATAAACAAGAACGATGGAGGGGGTTCGGCCGTGTTCGTACGGTCCGGCCCCCTCACGTTAAATTAATAACGCAACTTTAAATAAACAACTTCCTCACGTTAGTCATACGAACCACGAGCAAGAATGAGATAATTAAATATTAAATCAACATCCCCTACCTCGGGTATAAGTTCGAGGATTTGACTATGTCCGTGGAAGACGACGTCGCGGAGGTCGGGCGACGCGGTCGTCGTTCGTCAAATTCAACGACGAAGAGGCGCGTCCGAAGAGGCACGTCGTTGGCGAATCCTTGTACGCCGACGAAGGTTGTCCGAGGAAGGTGCGGTGTTCTCTCTCGTTGACACCGAAGACGAAGAAGAGCGGAGCGGCGTTCTTCGTCGGAACTTGAGCGTTCTACGTCAAGTCTCGAGGAAATTCAAACAAAAAGGAAACAACGAACTCAAGAACCCTTACCTCGATAGTCGCACGTTGACGGAGTCGTGGAATATCGGTGTCGATTCCTTTGACGTCGGAGGAAGAGTCGTTGTCGATGGCGTTCGTCGCGGAAAACCGTCGCGGAAGAGATGACGCAGAAGAAGTACGTCGCGTCGCGGATACGGCGTCGCGGACGGATCGTGTTCTTCGGCGGAGAAGTTCTTCATTGAAGAACGACGTTCTTCGCGTTCTTCGTTGAGTTTGAAGAAGAAGAAGAGGAGCTCTCCACCTCTCAAGAAGACAAACGATCAACCCAAAATAAAATAAGCTACACCTTATTTTATTTTCACTTTGCCAACCTTTCAAAAATTCAAAAGTTGAATTCAATTCATTAATTAAATCTAGAGTTGACAAAATTAAATTAAGAGATAGGTTGGCAAGAAATAAAGTAGGGAAGAGTTACGTAATTAAGAGGGGGTTTAGAGGGGTTAGGGAATTTGAAAAGAAATAGGGGTTCGTGTGGGCCCCACCACACTTAATCCTCCCAAGGGAGGTTAAGTGGGTGTGGGTCCCACTTCCAACCTCCTTTGGTAGGTTTTTAATAAGTTAAAATAAAATTTGTCTTACACAAATTTTATTTAACTCAACTGAAAACCCCAAAACTAAATTTCAACTCGCAACAAACGCAACTCCCGAAAAGGTCTCTTTAAGCGAATATCGGCGTTGCGAGTTCATCGGTGCCCTCGGATTTCAATTCCGAGCACCGGATCAAAAGTTAGGAATTCCCGCTCGTTCGTTCACTGAACGTACCCGAGCCAAACTTCGGAAATTAATTCCGGGCACTCCGGGCCTCGGAATCAGGTGCCGTCTGAAACCGCGCTCTTGTAAAATTCTAAAGAAAATTAAGAAAAAATTTTCCTTGAATTTTACGGGTCTTTACATTTGTTATGATGGAATAAAGTTTTTGAAACCCATTTTATTCTTTGGGTTATGATGAATGATTTATGTTTTTATTGTGGAAAAAGTATGAATGATTTCATTATGAGATGGGTGGGACCTATATTTCCCTCCAATGCATTGGATAAATATTTATATCTCATGAGATAGACATGGCTGGAATGGCGAGTTAATCTGGTTCAGTGATACAGGACTGGAACGAGGAGTGAACTCGATTCAAAAAGGGACTTTGTCCACTAATATGGTCTTGGCAGAAATTCCTTGGCTACTATGGAAATCATAAAAAGTGCTGAATGGTTTCCATAATTACATGATTTATTCCCATGATATTTTATCATGATTTATGTTCCTTTATGATATATTCCTTACGTACTTCCAAGATTAATGTCTTTGCTCAAGATTTTGTTGTTTATATTTTATGTTCATGCTTTTGCATTAAACTTTTTATGGATTGTTTTATATTCTCTATGCTTACCCTTACTGAGCATTTGATCTCACCCTTTTTATGTTTTCTTTTCCCCGGCATATTAAGAATGGTTTTAAGTAAGAAAACAAAAGGTGAAGATATTTATTGTAGAAGTTGAAGATCTTTCACCAGGATTAGAAGATTAAATTCCGAGTTTCCAAAGACACTAAACTATTACAATCCTTATGCGTCTGTGTTTGTTATGTATTAAGTATTCCGCAAAAGTAATGTAATGTCCATGTACGTCAAGCTTTGGGTATCTACAGAAACAGTCTCTCATAAAATGCCTCAAATAGATCCATACCAATGGAAGCATGATAGTTATTGTTATAAGAAATCTCAGCCAGGGGAAAGTGTTGTACCCAATATCTTCCAAAGACCACGATCTATACCCACAACATATCCTCCAACATCAAGATATCATGATCTGTCTTCCCATCTTTCAGAGGGTGTAAAGTAGTGTTGATGTGTAACTGGGTGCCAAAATAATGATGAAATACCCTCCAGACTTGAGAGGTAAAACATATTTCCCAATATGATACAATGGATCTTGGAACACTATATAACCACACTACCACATTTACATACCTCTTATCCAAATTATACACTACAACCAAATCCTTGATCACTAATAAGTGGTCTGATTTTGTAAATTAATCCATGATCACCCAGATAACATCACAACCTCCCTAATATCTGGGTAACCCTATGATGAAATCCATATATATTTCATCTCATTTACACTTTGGGACACACAATGGCTAAAAAACCACTTGGAACATGATGATATGACTTTACCTACTAGAAAAACAATCACTTCACCATAAACTCTTCCACTTCCCATTTTATCCAGGGCCACCAAAACTGAATCCTCAAACCACGGTATATATTATAAATTCATGGGTGTATTGTAAAGACCCGTAAATTTTAAGGAAATTTTTTTCTTAAAATATTTGGAATTTTACAAGTACGTGGTTTCTAACAGCACTTGATTCAGAGGCCCAGTGTTCCTGGAATAATTTTCTGAAGTTTAGCTCGGGTACGTTCAGTGAAAGAACGAGTGGGTTTTTCTATCTTTTGAAGCAGTGCTCGGAATTGAAATATGAGGGCACCGATGAACTCACATCACCAATATTTGATTAAGGGGACCTTTAACGAAGTTGTGTTTTTTGAGGGTTGAAAGATAAAATTGGGGTTAAATTAAGAAGTTAAATAAAATTGTTAGAACAATTTTATTTATATCTATGGAATTTAATTTCTCCCATGTGAAGTTATTGGTGGGGCCCACACCAACCCAACTTCCCATGTGTGGATAATTGAAAGGTGGGTCCCACATGAGCCCCAACCTTTTATCTTTCATAACTAGTTTCTAACTCCATTTTAAACTCCCATGTTTAATTCAAAAAAACCCTTAAATTTATGAGGACTTTTCCTCTCCCACTCCCTCTCTATCTTTATTGATTGCCAACACACCCTAATTAATAAATTCAACCTCTTCACTTAATTAATTAAGTGATTTGAATTTTAATTTTTAAATTGCATGTGCTAATAAAATAATACCATTAGTCTTTTGTTTTATATTTGGGGAATTCGTTGTGTTAATGGGAGTTGGGAGAGAGCACTTGAGAAAGGGAGAAAATTGTCCCTCTCCTCAATGAATAGTGGTTCTCTTCTTCGACGAAGAACACCAACCTTCAATGAAGAACGACTCAGCGAAGAATGCTCTACCTTTCTCCAATCCTCTTCTTCCTCCAAGTCATTGGAGGAGACACCGACGTGGGAAAATCACCAATGACGATAGTTCTTCTCCGATGTTGACAGTGTAACATCACTTTCTGCATCTACGATGAACAAACCATATTCGAGGTAGGGGTATTACGTTAAATTTTAATGGATTAAAATTGAGCCATGTTCATCGTTTTTTATCTTTTTTTGTACTGGCCTATTGCTATCGCCTAACGCAAAGGGAGTGGGACAAATGAACACGGCCCGACAACCCTCCACTGGAATCTTGTTTTTTTTTTGAATCGGAGACCGGAGGCGGAACGCGGAAGAGGCTGGCGACGCAAGGGCTGCCATCGCACATGCAAAGAAAATTAGTGGCCAAGCGGTCCATGGTGGAGGAAGCCGGCGCCGTCACTCCGTCTGTGCAGAAGGAACCGTGGCCCGCTTTTCGGGCTGCTTCGGCAAAAGAACTGGTCGGCCCGTCGGCTGGCCGGGCGAAGGAGAGCCGCTGCGCCGGGAGGGTGCCGCGCCGGACGAACAATGGCCCTCCTGTGTGGGTCGCTTGCGCCAAGGGTCTAGCTATCTTTGGCCAGCCAGTTAGGGAGGGTGGGGCCACATGGCACTGTCGGTTCAGGCAGCAGGGGGGCCACCCCCCCCCCTGTCGGAACGCTCGGCCTTCGGGTTAAGCCACTTGGCCAGCTGACCGAGCCGGTAGGGCCACGCCTGGCCTGGCCACGCCAGACCGGGCCAAACCGCACGTTTCATCGGGCGGGTCCAACACCCCTTCCTGGTCGGACCCACCACGACCGGGTTGACCCGACCTGCCAGCCCACTGGGCTTAACGGGCCAGGCCCATTTCACTTAAAAGTGAATATCTTGAAGACCGCGCGTCTGAACGACATGTCATTTGTGGCACTGGGATCCTTTCGACGAAGCAGTCCTTTTGAGATACTCTAAGTAATTTTTTTATGAACTTTGGTAATGGTTGGGTTAGAAATGAGGGTATTTCTAACCGGGCCCCTGTAACGGAAAACCCAATATCTCTCACATCGGGCGTCCGATTAACGCACCATCTATCGCATTGAGTTCCTTTTAACGAGATGAAACTTCGGTATACATCAACTATGTACTTTTTGATATTTGATGTATCAACACCTTTACTCGAGGATCAGACCCTCCCAAAATCGAGCACGTTGTGTGCGGGAACCCTAAAGCTGGTTGCGACTACGACGACTACAGTGTTGGAATCCTCTGTGGGTTCGACAACGATGAGAACTGTACTAGGATCCTCTGTGCGTTCGGCAGCGAGGACAACTGTACTTGGATCCTCTGTGGGTTCGGTAGCGATGACGACTATACTTGGATCCTACATGGGTTCGGCAGTGATGGTTACTATACTTGGATCCTACGTGGGTTTGGCAGCAAAGGATTTTGTACTAGGATCCTACGTGGGTTCGGCAGAGGAGATGATTTAGAGGCTACATCTATTCATCTCCACCCTTCTTCGTGAGTATTATACCTGTGTGAGCTGAGTCTTGACGATTCAATCATTACCATTGGTGTGATTTACTTCTTTCAAATCTGGACTGGGACATTCTTGGGCTCGAGAGTTTGATCTGAACTTGAATTGATGACTTAGGTATATGTATGGCCATATACCTAAGTAGAATCAGTTGATACTTTGTGATTGTAACTTTTCGTTGTGGATTATCCTTTATGGATTCTAGGAGACCTTCGGGGGTCTTGGGGTCTTTACTGAGTATCGTATACTCAACCCTACACGGGCTACGCCCACACTACTTTGTGTTGGATGCAGACGACAGACAACACTGATCGAGGTAGAGGTTTCTGGAGATGGACGGTACCCGGAGGTGGACCACTTGGCAGGACATACACGGGGCGAACGACCGGACTCGAGGAGATGAGGAGACCATTTGTACCCACCCTTCAGGTGGGATATCCGGAGGACGACTCATTGGTTTTAATTTTACTTTATTGATGTTATACTTTCTTTTCTGTTATATTGTACTGTACTTTCAGTTGGATTTGTATACTGGCCCATTTACTTTTCATCACTTAATTTTGCACTCATTTTACTTAGTGCTTACTTCAGTTTTCTACTCTGTTGTGTTTGTTTTGTTTTATAAAGGTAATCCTTCCCTTTTATTGGAATTTTCACCTTTGGTTCTAGTCTCCAGCCCCTGGCCTATAGAAGGCGGGCTTGGGGTAGTCATGGCACGGGCCCCGGGGATGGATTGTGACAAACTGATATTAGAGGAGTCGGTTCTACCACAGAACTTAGGACTCTGATCTTTCTCTTCTGTGAAGCAATAGTGTTAAGAGTAATGAGTATGGTTTTCAGTCCAGGGAGTCCAATGTTGGTGCGGCGGCCGATGTATCCATACACCGGGACCCTGACTTCTGATTTCTGACTCAGTGCATGAAAACATTGATTGCATGTGTGTTTCATTTTTTCTTTGTGATTACTTTTTGTCAGATCACCAGGTATACCTTTTGACCATGGAGCACCTGTTTCTTTTCATGATGGCCCCACGAAGGCAGCCATCTAGGGTTCCCAGTTTCGTGCGAGATGGCTGCCCATTGGGCAACGAGGCCTCGATGTAGGGCCCCATTACAGTGGAGGCACCAGCGGTACCACTACCCGCTGGGCCACTGATACCACCAGCCCCAGCAGCAGAGAGTGCATGCATCCTGAGAGAATTTCATGAGTTTTAGGGACAGAGTCCACCCAGGTTCCGCAGAGAGATGGACCCTTAGGGAGCCAAGGATTGGCTGGAGGGTATCGTTTGAGTCATCAGATTAGTAGGGACACCATATGACCTTATGGTGATCCTTGCGTCAATTCTCCTGCACGCATCAGCGGGTAGATGGGGGAGCTTGATACTCTAGGTGCACAATAAGGCATCTATACTTTGGACAGACTTCGAGAGTCTCTTCCTCTCAGAGTATGTTCGAGCCACCCTCTATGTGGTGTGCATCAAGGAGTTACTACATATACAGTAGGGTAGTATGAAAGTATCTCAGTTTTTGGTGAGATTTACTGACCTCTCATGTTACTCCACAGACATGGTATGGGACCCATTCCTCTAGGCTCGGACCTTTGATCAGAGACTGAGGCATGAGATCAGGGCTTTGATGATCTCCCTCAGTATTCCGACATAGGTAGGAGTGCTGGAGTGATCCCTTCTCATGGATTGCTTTCTTACTAAGCTGACTCCAACAGCGAGACCCACCGCAGGGCGATACGTAGTGGAGTCTTCTACAGCCGGCTATAGAAAGATGTCATAGAGGTCCAAGCATACCATGAAATAAGTTTGGTGACCTTAGGATACTGGTTCGGATGTGTGGGGCACACAAAGCAGAGCTAGCCATACGAGGGGCAGGCAGTGTTATGCATGCGGTTGTTAGGGCCACATGGATCGTGACTTCCCAACCTGCCATGTAGACGAGCAGCAGACAGTAGAGGGACCTCCCATGTAGAGGTAGAGGTTTGATCATGGCGGTCCGTAGGGAGTAGGCGGACGAGGCAGAGGAGTTGGACGAGCAGTGGGTGGTGGAAGATGCTTCGAGTCTCTACTACCACCACCACCAAGAGGACCACCCTGACCACAGGGAGCTGGCAGACAGGAGTAGGCTCAGCTCCAAGTAGTCGAGGCCTACGACCACGGCACACCTGAGATTATTTGAGGTATTATCTGTATCTACTCCACCCTTGATGTCATTCTTATAGACACATGAGCGAGTAATTCTTTTATTGCAAATTCCCTTGTTCGGAGCTCGGAGATTTTGATGGAGTCGTTGGCTCGATCCTTACGGCTAGAGACTCCTATGGGAGTAGACTCGATGATTACACACTGGTTCTGGCAGCGTGATCCTACTCTAGGAGGCGAGAGTTTCGGCTGGGATCTTCTTGTAGCAGCGTCGAGGCCTTACGACGTCATCTTGGGTATGGACTGTTTATCTAGAGTCCATGCCCAGATCGACTGTATTAGGCACAAATTGTGGTTTGTCCACAAATATGGGAGCAGGTTCACCTTCACCGGTGAGAAAGGTACCTTTCCAGCACAGGATGGACTTACGCAGAGGAGAGGGAAGCTGATCACGCATCAGTTGGCTAGTCTCATCCTAGGAGAGGTTGATGTGTGGAGTCCGAGTTTTCCTATTGTGGTGGATCAGTATGCGGACGTTTTTCCTAAAGACGTTGCAGGACTACCTCCTCACAGAGAGGTATACTTCTATATTGACTTGTACCCCGGTATAGCACCAATATCTACTCCAGCATATCGGATGGCTCCCTCCGAGCTTCGTGATCTGCAGGTACAGCTGGAGGACTTGCATGGAAAGGGATTCATCTGACCCAGTGTTTCACCCCGGGCTTCTCTGATTTTATTCTCCAAGAAGTTGGATGGGTGCTTACAAATATGTGTCGACTACCACCGCCTAAATCAGGTGACCGTAAAGATCAAGTACCCACTCCCAAGGATTGATGACATCTTTGATCAGCTCAAGGGAGCACTGTGGTTCTCGAAGACAGACCTTAGGCCAGGATATCACCAACTCAGATTTCGAGATGAGGATGTGTAGATGATGGCCTTCAGGTGTCGGTATGGCCACTACGAGTTCTTGGTTATGCCCTTCAGTGTAACCAACGCACTAGTAGTGTTCATGAGTCTCATTAATAGGATCCTATAGCCTTACCTTGATTGTTTTTTTGTAGTCTTCATCGATGACATACTGATATACTTGACTACTAATTAGGATAACGCCTACCGATTGCAGGTTGTACTGGATACACTCCGAGAGCACCAGCTTTATGGTAAGCTCTCAAATTTTCAGTTCTGGATTCGAGAGGTACATTTCTTAGGACACGTCATCTCAGAGGCTGGGGTTGCAGTGGACCCAGCAAAAATCGAGGCGGTACATTCTTGGAAGCCACCCAAGAGCATGACGGAGGTGCGGAGTTTCCTAGGTCTGGCTGGGTACTATTGGAGATTTGTGTCAGACTTCTCCAGATTTGCAGCACCGCTTTCGGTTTTGATGAAGAAGGGGAAACCCTTAATGTGGTCAGATAGATGTCAGTAGAGCTTTTAGGAGCTGAGACAGAGATTGACTAGTGTGCCCATCTTGAGGCTATTGTAGGAGGGCATAGGGTACGTAGTTTACTACGATGCATCAGGGACCGAACTCGGGTGTGTCCTGATGTAGGAGTGGGAAGTGATCGCTTACGGTCCACGGTAGTTGAGATAGAACCAGTAGAACTACGCTACCCATGACCTATAGTTAGAAGTAGTGGTCTTTTCCTTGAATATGTGGCGACAATATCTTATGGGTGATCACTTTACAGTCTACTCTGACCACCAGAGTCTCAGGTACATCTTCTCACAGAAGGACTTGAACTTAAGACAGTGGCGATGGCTTGAGTTTCTCCAGGACTATGACTTTGAGATAGTATATACTCTTGGGAAGTATAACGTAGTAGTTGATGCTCTTAGCAGAATATCACGCATACAGCTGCAAGGGGAGGAGATGGAGCAGTTAGTCACTTTACAGATATCCTTCATGGATAGAGATGGAGTAGCCTTTCTACAGTCTCTCATAGTCACTCCTCCACTACTTCAGTGGGTCAAAGAGGCACAGCATGGGGACGTTGACTGTGAGATGCTACATGCTCATATTTCCATAGGGCAGGCGCCTGATGGATTTTCTAAAGGAGGAGATCACGTCATCCTCTTCAGGGGACGTACCATGGTACCAGTTTCACTACAAGAGGAAGTGATGAGGGAGTTTCACACTTCCCCTATAGTGGTACATCCAGGAGTGGGGAAAATGAACTAGGACCTCAGACGACAGCACTGGTGGATGGGTATGAAGAAGGTTGTGTTAGAGTTTGTTTCATGATGCCTCACTTGACAGCAAGTGAAGGCAGAGCACCAGGTACCAGCAGGCTTGGTACATCCCTTAGAGGTTTTGGAGTGGAAGTTGGATGGGATATCCATGGATTTCATGATGGGTCTTCCACGTATATCCAGGGGATATGACTCTATCTGGGTGATCGTTGACCGACTCACCAAGTCGGGCCACTTCCTACTGATCAGAGAGCAGGGCTCAGTGGAGATCTTGGGACGCCTCTATGTTCAATAGATTGTACGGCTTCATGGTGTGCCATTATCTATCATCTTTGATCGAGATGCTCACTTTACTTCCGGGCTTTGGAAGGGGTTGTAGGAGGCATTTGGGACGCAGCTAAGACTAAGCACTGCCTTTAATCCTTAGAAAGATGGCTAGAAAGAGAGGACCATTCAGACTCTCGAGGACATGCTCTGTGAATGTGTCCATGACTTTGGTCACAGCTGGGAGGATCACCTACCCTTGGTGGAGTTTGTGTACAACAATAGCTACCACTCCACCATTAGGATGGAACCTTACGAAGCATTATTCGACCAACCTTGCCGATCACCTCTATACTGGACTGACCCTAGGGAGTCAGCACTTATTGGACTAGAGATGGTTTAGGCTACGATAGAGAAGGTGCAGATCTTATAGGAGCGGATGAGGACTGCACAGAGCAGAAAGAAGTCTTATGCTGATAGGAGATGGAGACCACTGGAGTTCAATGATGGAAAACCACGTTTTCTTATGGGTCTCACCTCGACATGGATTACAAATATTTGGTCAGGGTGTCAATTTATCACCGTGCTTCATCAGACCATTCTAGGTCCTTAGCAGGGTAGGAAAGGTGGCTTACCACTTGGCCCTTCCACCTCAGTTACACCGGGTGCACGACATCTTCTACATATCTCAGTTGAGGAGATATGTGCATGACCCATCACACATCATTGATCACGGGGAGATAGACATCGATGATGAGGTAAAAATCATGGAGGCCCCAGTGGAGATCAAGGATCGATAGGAGCGGGTCCTATGTGGATGGTTGATTCCTCTGGTGCACATTCATTGGCAGCACAGGAACCTCCAAGAGAGCACATGGGACCGGGAGGTTTATATGTGTGCTCAGTACCCCCATTTGTTCCCCTAGTCTTTGTTGTAGCTTTATGGAGACTTATATCCCTGAGGTGGGGGTAATGTAAAGACCTGGAAATTTCAAGAAAAATATTTTCTTAAATTCTTTGAAATTTAATGAGTACACAGTTTCTGACGGTACCTGATTCTGAGGCCCGCTGTGCTAGGAATAATTTCCTGAAGTTTAGATCGGGTGCGTTTAGTGAACGAACGAGAAGGTTTTTCTATCTTTTGAAGTGGTTCTCGGAATTGAAATCTGAGGTCACCGATGAACTCACAGCGCTGATATTTGCTTAATGGGACCTTTATCGCAGTTGTGTTTTATGTGGGTTGAAAGTTAAAATTGTGGTTAAATTAAGAAGTTAAATAAAATTGTTAGAACAATTTTATTTATATCTATGGAATTTAATTTCTCCCATGGGAAGTTATTGGTGGGTCCCACACCCACCCAACTTCCCATGTGTGGATAATTGAAAGGTGGGGCCCACACGAGACCTAACCATTCATCTTTCATAACTCGTTTCTAACTCCATTTTAAACTCCCATGTTTAATTCATAACAACCCCTTAATTTATGAGGACTTTTCTTCTCCCTCTCCCTCTCCCTCTCCCTCTCTCTCTTTATTGTTTTCCAACACACTCTAATTAATAAATTCATCCTCTTCAATTAATTAATTAAGTGATTTGAAATTTTAATTTTAAATTTCATGTGCTAATAAAATAATAGCATTAGTCTATAATTTTATTTTTGTGGCATTCGTTGTGCTAAGGGGAGTTGGGAGAGAGCTCTTGGAAAAGGGAGAAAAATATTCCTCTCCTCAAAGAAGAACAGTTTTCTTCTTTGAAGAAGAACACACACCTTCAATGAAGAACTAATCGGTGAAGAACGCTCCATGTTTCTCCAATCCCCTTCTTCCTCCAAGTCAGGGGAGGAGACACTGACGCGGGGAACTCGCCAATGACGATGGTCCTTCACTAACATTGACGGAGCGACATCACCTTCCGCGTCTACGATGAACAAACCATATTCGAGTTAGGGGGATTACGTTCAATTTTAATGGATTAAAATTGTGCCTCATTTGTTTTTGTTTATCTTTGTTTGTACAGGCCTATTTCTATTACCTAATGCGGAGGGCACGGGCTGAACGAACACGGCCCGAAGACCCTCCACTGGAATCTTGTTTATTTTTTTTGGAATCAGAGACTAGAGGTGAAACCCCGAAGAGTCCAACGGTGCAAGGTCTGTCGTCGCACATTCAAGGAAAAGCCGCAGCCAAGTGGTCCGCGGCGGAGGAAGCATGGAACCATCGCGCCGTGCCGGGGACGCGGAGCCATGGCCAAGGCAGGCCGCGGCAGAGGAAGTCAGTTCCATCGTACCAACTGTGCGGAAGGAACATCAGCCCGCTTCACGGGCCGCTTCTGCTGAAGAACCGGTCGGCCCGTCGACCGGCGGGGTGGGAGAGAGTCGTGGAACCTGGAGGGTGCCGCGCCGAATGAACTGTGGCCCGCCCTCGTGGGCCTCTTAGACCAAGAGGCCGGCCGGCTTTGGCCGGCCGGTTAGGGAGGGCGGCGCCACTTGGCACCGCTGATTCAAGCAGCTAGGGGGCCACCCCCCAACCCAGACCGCTCGGCCTTCGGGCCGAGCCAGCGGGGTCGTGCCCAGCCGGACCGGGCTGGGTTGGGCTGTGCCCTTCGGGCCGGACCGCGCGTTTCATCAGGCTGATTCGACACCCTTGCTGGGTCGGACCTGCCAAGACCGGGTTGACCCGACCCGCCAGCCCATTGGGTTTAACGGGTCGGGCCCGTTTCACTTAAAAGTGGATATCTTGAAGACCGTGCGTCCGAACGACACGCCTTCTATGACACTGGGACCCTTTCGACTAGTCGGTCCTTTTTCGATACTCTAAGTGAGTTTTGTATGACCTTGGGTAACGGATGGGTTAGAAATGAGTGTATTTCTAACCAAGCCCCTGGAATGGAAAAGCCAATAACTCTTAGACCAGGAGTCTGATTGATGTGTCGTCTGTCGCATTGAGTTGCTTTTGACGAGACGGAACTTCGGGATACATAAACTCTGGAATTTGTGATAGTTTATGTATCAACCGATTTACTCGAGAAGCGGACCCTCCCGAAATCAATCACGTTGTGTGTGGGAACCCTAGAGCTGGATGTGACTGCGACGACTTCCATGCTGGGATCCTCCATGGGTTCAACAACGATGAGGACTGTACATGGATCCTTCGTGGGTTCGGCAATGAGGACGACTGTACTTGGCTCCTCCGTGGGTTCGGCAGGGATGACGACTGTACTTGGATCCTACGTGGGTTCGATAGTGATGGTTACTGTACTTGGATCCTATGTGGGTTCGGCAGTGACGACTTCTGTACTAGGATCCTATGTGGGTTCGGTAGGGGAGATGATTCAGAGGCTACATCTAATTATCTCCACCCTTCTTCATGAGAAGTATACATGTGTGAGCTAAGTATTGACTATTCAATCATTACCATTGGTGTGATTGAATTCTTTCCTATGTGGACGGGGATGTGCTTGGGAACGAGATTTGGATCCGAACTAAAATTGATGACTTAGGTATATATATGGGCATATACCTAAGTAGAATCGGTTGATACTTCGTGATTGTAACTTTCCTTTGTGGTTTATCCTTTTTGGATTCTGGGAGACCTTCGAGGGTCTCGGGGTCACTACTGAGTATCATATACTCACCCCTGCATGGGCTACGCCAGCACTACTTTGTGTTGGATGCAGACGACGGACAGCACTAATCGAGGTAGAGGTTTGTGGAGCTAGACGGTACCTGGAGGTGGACCACATGGCTGGACATACACGGGGCGGATGGCCAAACTCGAGGAGCTGAGGAGACCATCTGTACCCACCCTTTAGGTGGGATATCCGGAGGACGAATCTGTGGTTGTCACTTTACATTAATACTCTGGTACTTTCTTTTCTGTTATACTGTAATGTACTTTCAGTTGGGTTTTATACTGGCCCATTTACTTTTTCGCACTTACTTTTGTACTCAGTTTACTTAGTGCTTACTTTAGTTGTGTACTCTGTTGTGTTTTTTTACTTTTATAAAGGCAAGGCATTCCCTTTAATCGGGATTTACGTCTTTGGTGCTAGTCGCCATCCCCTGGCCTATGGAAGGTAGGCTTGGGGTAGTCACGGCACGGGCCCCAAGGACGGGTCGTGACATGTATCACCAATGGTGAGTTATGAAACTCATAAAGGACTCCCCTACACATCAACACCATAACAAAAAACATCCCATGAAATAACACCCAGTTCTGATCATCCTCTAAACATCCCTCAGGAGCATCACCCTAGACAACACAATCACACATCACATATTCCTCTAAATCTCCCTAATTATAATCCTTTGCTTGTTGCATCAAATAAGAATAAACTTTAATATAAAACAAATATCCTTCACCACTATCCACCCTTGCATCTAAGTGCAAGGCTTCTAACTCCCCCATCACTCTCCAAGAAACCTCAGCCTTTGGAAAAACATCTTTTCTTAACTTCTTGCTCAAAGAATTGGCCACAACATTCCCCTATCCTGTGGTGTAGGAGTCTCAAAATCATAATCCTGAAGAAAATCCATCCACCTATCCTTGTGCAAGTTCATATCATAATGAGAATAGATATACCGCAAACTCTTGTGATCCGTGAAGACCAGAAAGATCTCCTCGATGAGGTAATGTCACCACAAATTCAGTACAAAATCCACCACTTACAAATCTAGATCAAGAGGGTCATTGTTACTATTGTGGGGGCATAACATCCAATACCCATAAGAGATCACTTCCCTCTTATTCATCAACATGCATCCCAACCTTGATATGGAATCATTACAAAACACCTCAAACATCACACCCTCCTTAGGAAACCAAAGAACTGGAGAACTAACCAACTTCCCCTTCAGATATTGAAAAGCTTCATGGCACTGATCTGTTCACATGAAAGCTAGGACCTTCCAGGTCAACACTATTAATGGGGCTATAACTCAATAGAAATCAATAACAATAATCTAATAATATCTTAAGATACTAATAAAACTATGAACCTATTCCATGTTATTAGATTCCTTATAAGAAAAAATTACCTCAACCATCATTGGGTACACTACTATACCAGTTTGGGACACCACATGCCCAAGGAAATTCACTTATAATTTCAAAAACTTACACTTGGACAGACTTTCCTAAAATTGGTGGCATCGAAGAACCTGCAAGATAGTTTTTAGATTATCGGGATGCTTCACCTCTCCTTCGTGTAGATAAAGATATCATCAATGAGTACAATGATGAAACAATCTAGGAACACAAGGAAGATGGATTTAAAATTCCCCATGAACATGTTTGGTGCATTAATAAGATTAACTTTCATGAATAAAATCTTGAAGTTCTTATACTTTCATCTGAATGTAGTCTTTGGTGAATCACTCTCCTTCACCCTCAAAAAGTGACATCCTGACTGCAGATCAATCATAAAAAACCAACTCACCCATCTCTATTGTTTGAAAATAATTTCTATCCCTAGAAGAGGGTAATGGTTCTTGACCATCACCTCATTCAACCTCTGGTAGTCAATTCACAACTTTATAATACCATCCACTTTCTTGGAGAACAACACTGGATCACCCCACAGTGAAATTATAATATGGATAAAACCCTTCTAAATCTAATTATCTATCTAAATCTTCATTTCCCATAACTCATAAGGTTACATCTGATAAGGTTTGATCAAAATTGGAGAAGAACCACACGGTAAGTCTATCCCAAACTCAATGTCACATCAAGGGGTAGGGTCACCGCCTCGTCGGGGAAAAAATCTTGGATCTCTTTAATAATTCTAGGAAACTCTACCATCCCAGTCTCTAATGATTCCATATAAAAATCATCCATCAAAGAAATAAGGGGGTCTATATGCCAACTGCCCACCTAACAACCCTATTGACCAATGAAAACCACATGTTGGCCATTAACATCAAAGAATATGACTCTCCTATAAAAGAATTCGATAACAACATGTAAGGAAAATAACTAGTTTATGTTGAGGATAACATTATATGGTTGCATCTGTAGCAAGATAAAGATCCCCATGGGACTGATGTGGCCCCATCATCTATATACATCCCTAGAACATAATAAACAAGATGGTCTGGCCTCCTACTGGCATAGTCAACATTATGGTAATGGGAAGACTCTATACATCTAGACCCAGAGCACGGTCTTGATCGAGAGAAATAAATTATTGTGACAATCATGAATTAGAAATGAAACAAGAAAGGGTACTAAAAAATTGATCATACCTATAACAATCTATGGCCCCTCTGGAACTACCACCTCCACTATAGGCAACTGACCACACCCAACTCCTATACCTATATACTAACAACCACCTCTATGTGATGCTCGGGTTAAGGTACCTAAACATGAGTAATATCCTGAGGTCACCCTCCACCTTCTCTATCTCCCCTCAGTGGATCATAACCCTTCTTCCCCTACTATTGAAATGGTCTCATCAAAAACTGATGTTGAGGTTTTCATTGAACTTGTCACCCTCAACTAAACTAATCTAATGGAACCATTGGTCTCCAGTTCTAGTGATGGCCACAAACCCCACAACCAAAACACACTGGAAAAATCCTCTAGGAAGAGCATAGAAACCACTGGCCCAAGAAGTCCAGAAAAGAAGATACAAGGTTCGACTCCCTATTGGTCAAAACATTGATGTTCCTAGTTCCTAAGAATTCTTATTGAAAAACGTGAACCTTAAGAAACATTGTTGGTTCCCCTATCATGAAAAACCTCCTAATGATTGCATTTGTTTGATCACCTCTGCCTTCTTCTGAAACTCCAAATACATTGGAAATTTAAAAGAAGTAATTGCATTCTGGATAGAAGGATGGAGTGCCTCCTCCAGATATCTCACACAAGACTCCTCATCTAAAAAAATCTAGGGAAAAAAAGTTCCTTTAACTTTATTCCCAACTCATGCACTGACATAAACCCTTGCTGAAGAGATATAAGCTTCTCCCACTTCATCGCCTTGTTAATCAGTCAAATAACTTCTTCCCAAAACACTTTATAAAAGTCCACTCATGAAACATCTGCCTCCTTCTGCTCTCCCAGATATAGTATCCACCACTTATGCATATCTCCCCACATATAACTCAATTCAAAAGTGACCCAGTATCTCATCAGGGTCTAGATTAAACTAAAAGTTATTTTGATATCATCCATTCATCTCTCTATCTCCACATCTGAACACTTACCTCATACTTCCCCTAATCCTTTTGTGGAAAAGCACAAAAATCCCTCTTCCACTGATCATCCTTATCTATCAATTATACCCTCTTAAAATCAAAAAAATAATCCTAATTAACCTCAATTACCTAAGATACATGTGGATGATGAATAGGATCCATATCTAAAAAGAAAATAAGATTTTTCCTAAACTCGGGAAAAATGGAATTTTATTTAGATTCATTTTAATTCAGTTTATTCATTTTAACCATCCCAAAAAAACCCAATTTAAAAAATAACACAAGTCATCATGATTCATGTACCACTCCTATATCTATAACCTATAAATAATACCACCTCAATTGGTCATTTAATAATATCAGAGTCTGTGTATTAGATCATGGGTGCCCTAAAATCCCATGTCCTAGCCGGTCTCCATAGCATATGCCATGCACCAAGGTCAAATATACCTGTTTTCATACAAACCCATTAAATCCTCACTATTCCTAGATCCAAACTCCATCCTATCTCTCAAATATAACCTTTGATATCACTCTTTCATGACCCCCTCCCCCTAAAGATACCGTAATGAGGAGAGAGAGATAATGACCCTCGGGACCTTCCACTAGTAGTCCTCGGGTTGGAGACTAGAACCGAGGGTATAAAAGTATCATGTATGGATGGAATTACCCTCTAAAATATAAATAATATCGAGATATAAGAGGAATCATCCATAATAAACTCCATGAAATAATATAAAATAAATCCAAATCCATCCTAAAATCCATGTATAAATAAATAGATATAGAGAAAATTCTCAAAAGTAAACACCCAAAATAAAATATAAAGTAGCAACATAATTTCTATTCAAAGTTCTAAGATAGTAATGTCCACCATGGTCTATGTAATCCTCATAGAAACCTAAAAATAGTTTTATATATGTAGGTTGACCATACATGTATACTCAGTAGGAAAACCAAAGTCTCTCATGCACATGTGAAAGAAGAATACTAATTCACCAATGAGAAAATTGTAGAACCAAAAAACACCTATACTTTTATATTAACCATACCAAACCTCACTAATGAACAATCACCAAATAACATAATCAAAGTAATATAATATAATAAGAAACATGTCAATATAGGGTACCCTTAACCACTTTCTTGTAGGTATGAATCTCTCACAACCCAACATCATACATACTAGAGCTCCCATATCTTCCATATATCACACCAAACCACAATCATTATCACATAACATCACACCTCCAGACACCTGGTCTCACCACCCTACAAGCACAGTGGCATCACATCTCTCCCGCAAACACCTGGGTAATCACATCACAACTACTACCATAACCAGAGTAGTAGGGTATCGTGATCCTATAGGATATCAACCTCATTCCATCCTTCTAACTTGAATTAACCCCACCATAACTCTCCCCACAATAAAGGTCATATCATATCTCACTCAAAAAATGCACGGGCCACTGCTCCACAAGCATGGTCACATCTCACCCAAAAAAACATAGGCTATCACAACCACCATCTAATACACTAAAAAAACTCTATCCATCACAACCTTTACAATACTAGCCTCACCTAGAAGAGAGACTAATAAATAGGGGGTACCCATTCATTTGACCTCCTTACCGAATGTTGGGAAAAATACCCCATGTGTGATTATGTGGGTTTCAGTACATATTGATTGATGTGGGTGGGGTGTGTATTGAAATAAAAATGAATATAAAATTACATACATATAGCCACACCCACAAGCCCAAAATATAGGTATTCAACCAAATGATAACCAACTTATAACATAGTCTCTTTTTTCACTATAAATGCATATAACCACACCAAAAGACACAAGCCACATTCATGTTTCAAACCAATTTAATTTAATCATCCCATTATTTCCATTATTTATCAAAAAACACTTTTCACCACACAAACCACGATTTAATTATTCATATCCACTTATATCCAATTAAACAAACTAACCCATGACATTTCAATCATTACTAAACAATTATTTATTCCATCAATATCTGGACATCTAGAACAAAGAAACTACCACCTCTCTACCACAAAGGCATGGCCAAACCAACCACCTCATCTCCCCAAATGCATAACCAGACAACCCACCTCACCACACCAAAATAATGACCAACAAACAACCTCATAGACCTAAAATAATGACCAAAAAACCACCTTGCCACCCCAAAATCATGTCCAACAAACCATCATCCCCCAAATGCCACAACCACGCAGTAATCACACATCAAATCCATTTTACATATTCTATCTATCCAACGGCCTAAAGAACTTCAATTGTTTTATTTTGATAAAGCCCCCTTCTAAAGAAAGAAGGGGGAAACCCCCATGACAACACTACCTAAAAAACAAACTAAGCCCCAACAGACCAAAACTCAAGATCACAATAAACACTCACTACAAGAGATCTGCTCCTCTAAGTAATAAAATACATTAAAACTAGCATTTATTATCTCATTGCAACCCATCTAAACATCACGCACCAAAAAGAACGGGCCTGGAATCGAAGGAAAAAATCATACCCTCTTAAACATCTGATTCCATGAATCCATGAAACAGTGATAACTCCATGCCCTGAACCTCATCTGGAGAACCTCTTATAGAAAAATGGTTGTTGCGTCACTTAATCCATGGGCCAAAAAATCTAAAACCTTTCCTTATTTATAGAATTTATCAAGCATTGTCGTCCTTTCCATTAATTCTGTGCAATCCAAATATACATCAACCACCATTCTATCAAACATTATAGAAATCCCAAAAACTAAAAAATTCCACCATTGCTACCATTCCAAGAGATTCACCAACACAGAATCACCATCAAGGAAGCATCTTCCTTCCATCTAAATCGGATAAAAACATAACTAGAAAAATAAATTGCTGCCAATATGATGATTTCTAAGAGGAATCAAGGTTCTTGAACACTGAAGATCCAGAACAACACCACAAATTACAACAAAAGCAGATATCGTCGCACAGGCTGATGAAATTCAACAGAAACAAAAAAGTAACAGTAGAAAACGAAAACATAAGGACATCACCATATCTCTATAAGGAATCTCACTGCTTATATCTCGTCTTCGCCATCCTATTCAGTCTCGAAGACCGCATCAAACCACCAACCACACACACTGGAGGAAAGGTAGATATCTCGAACAATTAGATCAGGAACCTCGGTCGCGGGCCAGCACCGCACCACCATGAAATACCTTTTTAGCGAGGAAGGAATCGGGTGAGTCGAGGTATGAAAAATTGAAAATGGGGGAGGCGATCGATTCTATGAAGCCACTGTAATAGAGGAAGCCACCTGATCTTGTCAAGCATGGGGATGGCTGCCACGATAACCCAAGAAGAAGGAGATAGCGACGAGGAGAAAGCCCTAGCTCTTTTTTCCCTTTATGATTTCATAAATGGTCACCATCCCATTTTAAATATTTACAAAGTGGATTTTATCACATTTAACTTTAGTTTTAGGGGTGTTATCATGCAAACAATCATCCTAGGGAAACCATATTATTATAAATATACAAGTGGTTTTCTAATTTCCTTTTTAGGGTGATATCTCAAAAATCAAAATAATAATACATTCACATATGGACCATCCAGTGAAAACAAATCCCCCAAAGGATGAAATTTTCTGTGGAGTATCAAGCCCATAAAATCACAATATCATAAAAATAATAAGTTTATAAAAACATGTGAATAAAAACCCTTTACCCTTAAATTTTATATTAACCAATTCTTTATGCTTGATTAATCCATCATAGATATCTTACAAAGATAAATATGAGAAAACCCCTCCCACATGAAACACAATAAAGAAAAATGATGGATTACCAACCTCAAAGAATCTTTTCAACTCATTGCACACCATGAGTTGAAGAAAAAATCCCTACAAACCACAACCACACCACAATATTCTTCATATAAACATACACTGCACCCAAATATCATAAAAACATAGCCCAAAATGACAAACCAAAACAAACCACACCACCACTATGAAACTCCAATGAAATATGGATGGAAATAGATGATAATGAGATTAAAATTCACTACAAGTCAAAAACTGTAATCCAAGATCAATCCCTATCAAAAGGAATTCCAAAATCTTGAATATGGTGCCACCTAATTTTCTGCGATGAGATATGGGAGCACCGACCATAGGGTTTAAGGAAACCTCTGAGGGATCTAATCCTTATAACTATATTTCATAGGGTATTTAAAGGACATGTAATCCCCTATCATGTCCTGAAATTTTGGGACTTTAAGTTCCCTAAAAAAACGCATCTCTTTGAAGGATTTAACATGCCAAATTTATTACACATCTTGAATCCCACTTACATGATGTAAAATTTATAAATTAATATTTTAAATAAAACCAATATAATAAAAGATTTTAGTTGAAACTATTTCCTTTTTAATCTAAAAATAACTTAATTTTTTTTATAATGATTATAACTATCAAATTACTATTAATAAATATGAAATAGATATATTATATCATTACCTAGTTTATTACATTATTCCCCCTACTAAAAATTGTGTCCCTGAAATTTTATTCACTTATAAAATAAGTGGGGATATCATTCCCGTATAGCTTTTTCAGATTCCCATGTTGCCTCTTCAAACATATGGTTTTTCCATAAAACCATAATCGGATGAATCTCCTTATTCCACAACACATTTTATCTTTGGAAAAAAATATGAATTGATTTTTCCTCATAAAAATGTTTCTCTTCTAATTTTACTTCTTTAGAACTCAAAACATGAGATGAATTTGGCACATATTTCCTTAACATCAAAACATGAAATACTATTTTTATCCGAGATAAACATGGATATTGGCAACTCAGAAGGAAAATGATCCCAATTTATATAGTATTTAATACAATCTAATTAAATATGGACATATATTCTCCTTATTACCTAAATTCATAACTCCTTTCCGTGGAGAAACATTGATAATTAAATGATCTCCTACCTCAAAAGAAAGATCTTTCCTCTAGTTTTCCACATAACATTTCTACCTGCTCTAAGTCAGCCTCATATTTTATTGAATCCAATAAACCTTCTCAATAATTTACTCCTCCATGTATAGCCCCATAAACTTCATTTCTCCTACGTCATCCCAAAAAGATATTGTCTGACACCACTTCCCATATAATGCCTCAAATGGTTCCATTAGTATACATGAATGAAAAATATTATTATTAGGAATCGAATTTGAAGAAAGATGTTTATCCAAACATACTTGGTAATATATTGAACATTAATGAAGCATATATTTTATGGTATGAATATTCTACTGATTCTATCCATCGGATTAAAGATGAAAATTTGTACTAAAATTTAATTCAGTACCCAAAAACTTCTTAATTACTTTCTAAAAAATAGATGTGAACCTGTGATCATATTCAGATACAATGGAGAGAGGCACTCGATGTAACTTGACTATCTTATTTACATATAGTTGATAACTCTGATCTAACAAAATTATATCTTGAATGGGATGGAAATGTGAATATTTATTAAATCAATCAACAATTACCCAAATCACATTTTTACCTTGAGAATTCCTTGGAAATCCTTATACAAAATCCATTGATATATTTTCCCATTTTCAGTCTGACATTATTAAAGGTTGAAGCATTTCATTTAATAAATTTCATTCTTCTTTAAACTAATGATAAATCAAACACTTCATGGTGAATTCAGCAATATATATTTTCATTTCATACCACCAGTAATACTCCTGAAGGACACTATATATCCTATCACTTCCTAGATGAACAGAAAATTAAGAACTATGAGTTTTAATCAACAACACATTCTTTAAATGGGAATCACAAGGAACACATAAACTTATAAAAAATCATTAAAAATCGTCTTTATGAATATTAAAATCAATAAAATTACATTTATTAATGGATTCTACGTTTTCCTACAAATATTAATCCTCCTATTGATCTTTCTTAATTATTTATAAAAAATATGACTACAAGAAAACATAAAAAAAAAGTGGACGTCCCAGAATCCACAACTTCTAGACCAAAATTTATCAAATCATTAACCAAAAGTTCGTGTTCTAAATTTTAATTGGTTAATTTAGCATTATTTTTTTGACTCAAAGCATCAGCCTTTTTTTCTTTTCCATGATGGTAATGAATCATGAAATCATAATCCTTGATCAATTCTAGCCATATTTTCTATCTCATGTTCAATTATTTCTACGTGAATATATACTTCAAAATTTTTTTATTAGTATATATTTCACAATTTACTCCATATTAATGGTGCCTCAAAATTTTTAAATCAAAACACAAATTAACTAATTCCAAATCATGTATAGGGTAATTTACTCATGAGGTTTAATCTGGAAAAAATCATTGGAAATTACCTGATCATTCCACATTAGGATATAACCAAATCCTTTAAATGATGAATCGTTGTAGATAATAAATACCTTGTTTCTAGAAGGTAGATCCCAAATTGGATCATTAACCAATCTTATTTTTATTTCATAAAAACAATCATCACATTTTTTCCCAATTTAATTTAACTCCTTTTCGATTTAACATAGTCATTGGTCTAGATAACTAAAAAATATTTTTTAAAAACCACTGATAGTAACCTGCAGTCCAAGAAAACTATAAATATCTACGATATATTTGGGAATTTTCCATTTATAAAAAAATTATTTTAGTAGGGTCAATAGTTATTCCTTATTTAGAAACAATATTTCCAAGGAAATAAATTTTTTGCAACCAAAATTCACACTTAAAAAATTTCCCATATAGATTATTTTATTTTACGGTTTAAATAACAATACTTTGGTGTATTTAATGTTCCTATTGAATTTTAGAATATACCAGAATTTATTCAATAAACACAAACACAAACTTTCCCAAGAACTAATGAAAAACTTTATTCATTAGTTCCATAAATACAACTAGTCTATTAGATAACCCAAAAAGCATAAATATAAACTCATAGTTACCATATCTAGTCTAAAAAACAGTATTATAAATATATTCCTCCTTCAAATTCAACTAATTATTACCTTACCTTGGGTAAACCTTTGAAAAATACTAAACTCTCTAGATCTATTAAAACAAATCATTGATATAAGGAAAATGATACTTTTTCTTAATAGAGATGTTATTAAAGGATCTATAATCAATTTAATGTCTCATTGAACCATTTTTATTTTTTATAAACAAAATAGCATCACCCCATGGTGAAGTTCTAGGTCAAATGAAACATTTATCTAATAAATACTATAATTTTTTTCAACTCTAAAAGATCCACTTGATCTATTTGATAATGGAGTTTATAAATAGTATATGCATCATGTACTAAGTCAATAGTAAACTCAACCTACTGATCAGAAATAATATTAGAAAAATCATAAGACAATACAACCATGTATTCATTTACTAATGTAGAATTACTAATTTGAAAAGTGTATTTATTTTATAAAATATGATCTTTGTAACTTTCACTTCAACCTCTAATAAATTTCTTAGATTCTTGGTAAGTTATCCAAGGCCTGAAATCATTAAAGGAAACTTTACTATCTCTTTAATTTATCTTATCATGTTAAACTAAAATCTAATCCAAACTAATAATGATATAAAAATCTAATATGGTCGGTTCAATAAGATTTTATAGAATGATCATCCTAATGATAATATTAGAATATTTCCTATAAATCTTGGTTGCCTTAATATTTCCACTCATAGTTTACACAAAAAGTTATATCTCCTTTTCATGTGGTGATATACCCATTTTAGATGAAAATTTCTTAAAAAGGAATGAATGTGAAGATCTAGAGTCAAATAGGGTATTGGAATAATTTGAATACACAAGTAACATACCTATCACAACTTCATTTTATTGCCCAATATCAACCGTAATTATAGAAAATGGATTTGTTACACCTTTTTGTTTTTTATCATAATTATTTCCATCCTATGAAACTAACTTCAAACACATGTTAGCATAATGACTCAACTAATTACAAATAAAACACCTCACCATTAGATGGTTAACGATTTACCCATTCTTTGGTTGTTTATGATTATTATATTTACATTCATGAGCCATGTGAACAAACTAACCACATTTTAAGAACTTATTATATCTAGTAAAACATTAATTGAAATTTAATTTTCCACAATTAGAACATTTTAAGGGAATACCACAAGAATCTTTATCTAATTGCTTCTTTGTTTCCTACCACCTAAACCATTTCTTACTATTATAATCCCAAGGAACATATGTATCAAAAAACCAAATCTCAACTTTCTTATCAGAACAAACCACTTTCTTGTAAATTTTAAATTATCATGTGTCTAATACTCCTTATAAAATTGGTTTAAACCCTGAGTAAAATCTATTAATTTTTCTATATATGTCTCAATTAAAATGTTGCACAAACCTAGTTAATTTTGTGAATTTTTTTTCATATGTAGCGATAGGATATTCATCTTTTTAACTCAGTTCTAGGAATTATTTTTCTATATCAAGTAAAATGGCCCTAATGAAAAAATTATCAAGTAGAATACCCATAAATGTTTCTTATTCCATGTCCTCAAGATCATATTTGTCTCTAGTATTATTAACCAAATACCACCATTGATAAACTTCAAATTCAAAATAATAAATGGAAAGAGTTACCTTTTGACATTCAATAAATCCCATGACATAAAATATATTCTCTAGGTAATTAATCCACCCTTTATTTATCACAAGTTCAGATAATCCACTAAAATATGGGGGATGCTATATCATAGAATTATCCATTATTTTCATGTTCCTTCATGTTAGATCTGGTTCCTCTCTATCATAGATATCACTACTATTAATATCTTGTGTCAGCTATTCCCTTACTGTGATAGAATATTCTATTCCAATTCCAACCATCATAGGATACTGATTTAGAAAGATATTTTCCTCTTAGTTAATGGTTCTTTTAGGGAATTATCCTCCTTATCCCTATTTATTTCCCTTTCCTTCCTCCTAGTACATTTTGGTATCCTCCCTCAGATTATTTTCTTCTCCATTTTATCTAGAGATGTTGGGGTCCATTTCTTCTTCATGGGATTTGATCACTATGACTATAACTCTTGTTACTGGAACCATTGTGAACAAATCCCACTTGGTTGAACTCGATGAAACAATAGTGATTTGGGAATTGGTGGTGGAATCTAGTGATACCATCCATTTCCCATTTATTTTTCTCGTCAATGCTCATCATATTCCCATACTACCTTACCCATAATGAAAGACACCATCTTTGGTCAAGAATGATGGTGTTTAGGGATATTTCGGATTGTGATGGTGGTGGGTATTTTGGAATTCCATCTCTGGATTTCTTCATCATATCCTTATCTTCATTTATTTTTCATTCCCTTTCATTTGTTTTTTATGTTTCAGTTCTATTATGGGGTAATTAGTTTTTTTTATTTTCTGATTAGATGGATTTGATCTATGATTCATCCAAAATGATGGTGATGGTTTCCTATCATTCTTCGCTTAATGGTGGTTTTGATAGCAGAGTTTTCTGGTCACATTGACGATTATGGATCACTATTTATGGTCTTACTCTCTTCTAAAACCATGATCCCAACACTCTTCTCCTATTTAGACTTGAGTGGTGTTTTTCATGGTGTTTTGGGATGTGTAGTTCAAGCGATCATTGGAGTTCTAGGAGGCATCTCTCATGGTGTCTTTATCTCTTACTTTGGGTCACTACTTGTATTGATCTTTGTGGTAATAGTGGAGCTACATCAGCTTCTTGGTTTTCTTCATGTTCTATCATGGTTTAGTTTCAACGATAATGATTTATTCTAATGGAAGATTCTCATCGGCAGTCTAGTGTTCTGGTATATTGCTTTCACCATTGTTGCAAGTGAAGATGATAAAGATTGATGGTTTGGTTTCTTGGCACACAGTGGATCTTGTGGATCAATGCATGAAGTGATCAGTTTGTGGATTTTTTTCAGGTCATCATTTCTATTTTTTTTAATTATGAATTCAGATATGATTTTGTTGTGGCTCATGTTTTGGTGGAAGTTTTCTGATGTGAGTTTGAAATTGGAATTTCATATTTTATTTTTCGGTGGTTTTGGTTTGTATCTGATGGTTTCTGTTTGGTTAATAGTTATGTGATCTCTATTTTGGCCTTCTTGTATGTGGTTCCCACTTTACCTCAAATTGTTTTTATTTGAAAATAAAAATATATATATTAGTAAATATTATATAATCTTGGTATTTAAGTCAATAATTCATTCTCTTGCATTTGAGGATCTTTTCATGTTCAGAGTTTTAGAGAATTATGCCATTATCATACATAACAAAACTATATATTAAAAATTGGAGACTTCTGATATGAATACATTTTTCCCACCATATAAAAATTTTAAAACAAAATATTATTTAATTTCATAAAAAAATTCATGGCATTAATCTTAACCACCTCCTTTCCATTACCTGTCATTAAATCATGAGAAAAACATTTCAAAAATATGGTATAAGCACAAAAAATCTCAATAAGGGTTATAAAATGAAATAAAAATTTTAGTTCTATGAAAACTTGATAACTCATTTAATTTTTACCTTTATATTCAATGTTATTTGAGAATATTAATGAAAAAAAATCATGGAAAACAAGAACATTGTTTGCTTAAAGGAATCCTTTAAAACCCCATGTCAAGTAGTTACAAAATACTTTTTGGTAACATAGAACATCACATCCATAACCTATTTTAAACCTGTATCATAAGTAACTAGATAACAATTAAATCCATAGGAGAAAACCTTTAGTAACTCCATACATTTTTCATATTAAGATAAGAAACATTACCCAATGCATTGGGGTGTTATCTGGGTGCACCCATTATTTAAGCTATAATGAGCTCACCGAGTGCTACCTGGTCGCACCCATCGTATAAGCTACAATAGCCTCACCTGGTAAAATTTGGGCCCAAAAATTTATCTTCTATAATTGTCAAGTAACATTTCAGGATTAAAAAAATTTTATTGTTTCACTTTTCCAACATAAATCATTTGAAAAACTCTTTTAAACTCATAAGAAAATCACATTGGGATATCAAAATACCATTTTCTTTTAAAAGCCCATTTTAAATATAAAAATACCATAAAAAGGGGAAATATGTTTTATTTGAAGAATAAATGAATCTTGGAAGTAATATAAAAATATAATAATATTCATGGTGGTAGAAAACGTCATTGTAACTAGAAATGTTAAAATAGAACATTCTTTTTTCCATTTTTCAAAAATCTTCCGTATAAAACATGTAAAAATAATCTTTTTGAAAACCTTTTAAATAAAGTAAAATTGACCTAAAATGTAATTTATATATTTTTTATGTTCATATAAAAACTTTTATAAAATAATTTAAAAAATACATGGACATGGAATAGAAAGGGTTGGAGGTAAAAACATTAAATTTAAAATAAAATAATGTTATCACTTTGCAAACACTTGAATCGTAATCCCTATTAAAGAATAAAATTAAAAAGTCATTAAATATAATGATAATATATATATTCATGATATAACATGTAAAAGAGTCTATATGTACACCTTAAAAAATAATAAAGGTGCATAACATCAAAATATGTCTCAATGAAAGGAAATTGAGATGAAGTCACTTACCATGAGTTTTACTTGTCATGTGTGTCTTTATATTCCTGAATAATAAACCTATGTTTTTTATTTACTTTCTTGAGAAACTTTATCATGTTTATTATTTAATCTACTACACTTATTACCACGTAATATAAAATTACTTAATAACTTAATATTCATTAGATGTTTTGACCATATCCAGTTTATGTGTCCAAAATGACTATGGTAGGTTGACTATGGTCAAAGAGGACAATATTTAAACATCTATAGAATAAAAATCATGAAATATTTATCTAATTTATTAATAAATTATAATTTTAAGACTTATCATTAAGTATGGTTTGGATAAATTAATTATGTTATGATAATGGAGATGGTAGGTCGTATGTATGCATGAGTAACATTTCTATTTTTCAATAACAATTATGGAAAAGAGGTGAGTAATATTTTATATTTCCTAAATTATCATAATATCATATATACAATAATTTTTTATTAAATATAATTATATATATCATACATTTGGTTTGGTGATGAAAACATAATCACCTCGCTTTGTGAAGGTGGTAGTCCACACATACCTGAACGATAGTATCATTTTACAGTGAGTGAAAATGTAAGGAATAAAATGACATATTATATTTTTATAATGCTAAATATTTCATTGTTATAATTATTAATCCATTTATATCACATATATTCATTATAATTACCCTTATTACCTTCCTTGTAAATCATTAGTGAAAACGAATCACATCGCTTCGTGAGGCCGAAGTTCGTCGTACACACAAGAGACATTATTGTAGTACCTATGAAAAGGAATATAAAAAATTTATATATGATATAATTAATATATATGTATAATTATGTTATAAATATTATATATATAATTTATATACACCATTAAACCCAACCATGAAAGCTAGTAGTGGATAAACGAATGACATTGGTTCGCAAGGTACCAGTTTGTTGTACATACGAATAACTATTTTATAACCCATTTGATGGACGAGGAAAATGATTTAGGTTATTAAAATTAACATAATAACATATAAGTATATGTAATATAATGATTTTATTATATAATAATTTCTTAATAAAAATTTAATGGGGTGATGAAATAAATAAAATAAAAACGGTCATTGGAGAACGTTACCTCTTCTCCAGGTAACTTTTTTTGGTTTGCACCAAAGGAATTATTTGGTTGGATTTATGCCCAAAATAAGTATTAAAGGATGATAATATGGAATTATAGAATTTATTTAGTTATTTATTTTCAAAAAAAATGTGTTTTGGAGGTGTCAATAGAGGAGGAGAGGGTGGCCTTTTATAAGTGAGGTGAGTGGCACACTTGTAATTTTAGAAAATAATGAATTCCACTAACGTTTGGTTATGTCAAAATGCTCCAATAATGAAAACTTTTAAATTATATATTTAATAAGGTCTAAATATGGACAAAAAAATATATTTTAGAAAAGATTTTATTTAATTTTAACCCTTATCTTTTAGGTTTAATCCCCCGATAAAACCATTTTTACCTTAGCCATGATAAATGGTTTTTACTATTTTCGCTGTTCATTTTATACAATAATTAATTATTAATTATTATAAATATAAATTATTTTGATTCCAAATATAGGATAAATTTTATAAAATTTAATTCACATAACATTCAAAATTAAATTTAAAACAAAACCAGCTTACGTAATGAAAAAACAGTTTTTCAAGCAGAGTATTTTTTGAGAAAATGATGATTCTATATTAACTATTTGAATAATAATAATTAGTTTATGTACCTAAATTAATATTTAAATATATATAATCTATAAATTTAATATAAAACATTACCCATTATATTTTATTTTAATTAATTAAAATGTAGAAACATTGTGCATTTAAAAAAATTAGAAAATCTCATTTTTTAACCCAAAAACAAACATATAGTAAAAAAAATATAAATTTGATAAAAAAGTAATTAATTAGATTAAATATAAATAAATAATACTTATGTTACTTGAAATAAAATTCAAAAAATAATGGTACTTTTAAATTAATTAATTTATTGAAAAGAAAAAACTTTTTTTTACAAAAATCGATATTTTTTACTACTCACTAAAAAAATGATATTTCCTAAAAAACATGAAATATAACCATATCTAAATAATTATATTATGATTTAAAAAATTATATTAATATTTCAAAATTAAAATTCTAAAATTATGAAATTAAACTTTTAAATAAAATCTATATAACAAAAGATTTTAGTTTAAACTATTTCCTTTTTGATCTAAAAATAACTTAATATTTTTATAACGAATATAACTATATAATTCATATTAATAAATAATAAAATTATTTATTATATAATTACCTTTTTTTAATCTATATTCTTCAATTTTTTCCAATTAAAAATGTTAAAATTTTTATTTTAACATAAAATCGTGTAACCTTTGTGTCTCGCCTATCGACCTCATTTACTCCCAGCCACTGAGAGGTGATAATGGGAGAAATGAAATTGGTTCTTGAGGCGGTTGTCCTCCATACAAAGAAATGATGATTTCATAACCCATTTTATGGTAGATAAAAAGGATTAATGTTGTACCATTAAAATAAAAAAATATCATTATATAAATGATAATGATGTTATTATATAATCATAGTTTAATAATAATTGAAGGGGTGATAGAAGAAATAAAATAAAAAATTTTGTTGGAAAACATTGCCTCTTCTTTGGGTAACTTCTTTTGGATTGCACCAAAGGCCTTCATTGGTTGGATTTCTACCCAAAATAAGGTTTCTATGAAGATAATAGGGAATTAGATAAGTTATATGGTAATTTATTTTCTAATCCAATGGGTTATAATATATGAATAGGGGAGGATAGGGGGTGGCCTTTTATAAGTGAGTTGAGTGGAACACTTGTAATTTTTTAGATAATTGAATTAAACCCATTTTTTTCTGAAATAGGGCTCCAAATATCATGAAACTCTCCCTATAAAGATACCTCAATAAGGGTAGAGAGATAATGATCCCCAAGTCCCACCTCCAGTAGGCCCCGAGTTGGTGACTAGCACTAAGGGTATAAAAATATCATGTATGGGAGGCATTACCCTCTAAAATATAAATATGTTCAGGAAATTTGATCAATCATCCACAATAAATGCAATGAAATAATATACAAGAAATAAAAAACCATCCCATAATGCTAGTATAAATAAAACTGATACATATAAAATTCTCCAAAGTAAATACCCTAATGTAAAGCTAAAATAGTGACATAGTACCTATAGAAAGGTCTGAGATAATAATGTCCATCACGGTCCACGTAATCCTCCTGGAAACATAAACACAATTGTATATACATAGGGTTATCATACAAGTATACTTGATAGGAAATATAAAGTATCTAATTCACATCTAAAAGAATCATACTAATGCACCTAGGAGAAAACAGCAAAACCAAACAACACCAAAACATATGTACTAACCTAACCCAATCTCACTAAGACACACTCGCCAAACAATACAAGCCATGTAATATAATATAACAAAAGACATATCAACATAGGATACCATGTACTACTTTCCTACTTGTATTTCTCTATCACACCCTAATTTCATACATCTTATAACTATCATATCTTCTGTATATCACACCTCCCCTCAAGGACAACCACATAACATCATGGTCATAGAGACCTGGGATCACCGCCCCTCAAGCACGGACACATCACAACTCACTCGCAGACAACTTGTACCTCACGTAACAACCACTTCCAAAATATAGTAGTAGGGTATCATGAGCATGTAGGACATAAACATAATTTCCTCCTCCTACCATGCATGACCCCCATTGTATGTTTCCCCACAATAACAATCATATCTCATCTTTCTTGAAAACACCAAGGCCACCTCCCCACAAGAATGGTCACATTTCACATGAAAACACTTGGGCTATTATAACCACCATCTAATTCACTAATAAACCTTCATCCATAAAAACCTCTACAATAAAAACCTCACCTAGAATATAGAGCGGGAAAGAGTGGGTACCCATCCATCTATCCTCCTCACCAGATATCGAGAAAAACACACCTCCATAACTATGTGGGTTTCGGAAAAGAGTGATTGAAATGTGTGGGGTGTGTATAGAAATAAAAAAGAATATACAAGTATATACATAGCCCAGTCTATAGGTTCAAAACCAAACAATAACCATCTCACAACAAAGTCTCTTTTGGAACCACCAATAAATGTAGAAAACCACACCACAAGACACCAGACACATTCATGTTTACAACTACTTTAATTTAATCATACAATTATTTTCATTATTTATCAAAAACCATGTTTTAACATTGATCCCACCATTTAATTAATTATCAACCACTTCCAACCCATTAACCAAACCAACCCATGTAATTTCAATCATTATTAAATAATTATTTATTCCATCACTACCCAGGCATCTAACACAAAGAAACCACCACCTCACCACCCCAAAGTTATGGCCAAACAAACCACCCCACCAACTTAAAAAGAGTGCAAATCATGTCTAGAAAACCACCTCTTAACCCCAAAATTACAAACCACAAAGCACCTCACCACCCCAAAAGCACAGCCAACAAACCACCTCGCCTCCCCAAAAGAATGGCCAACAAACCACCAGGCCTCACATTCCCCAACCACACATCAAATCCATTTTAAATATTTTAAATGGGTATTTTATCAAATTCCACATTATTTTTAGGTGAGTTATTGGTCAAACCATATATCTAGGGAAACCATTTTTTTCACCAAATATAAGTGTTTAGCTAATTTTTATTTTAGGGTGATAACACAATAATCACACAAAAGCAATAGTCACATAATGATCATCCATCACAAACAAATACCCCTACAACCACAATTTTTAGCAGGGTATCAAGCCCATACAATCATAATATCACAATAATAATTAGGTTACAAATTCATGTGAATCAAACTCCTTTACCCTTCAATTTCAAATTAACCAATTCATTATCTTTGATTAATCTAGGACAACCTATCCCAAAGAAAAACATGAGACTACCACTCCCTCATGATACATAATAAATAGAAATGATAGATTACATACGTCAAATAATCATTCCATATTTTTGCACACTATTGGGTGAAGTGGAATTTCTTGCAAGCCACAACTACACTACAAGAAACCATTGATCAACCTACACTGCACCCAAAGATCAGAAAAACACATCCCAAACACATAACCCAAACCTAATTGCACCACTAAACTGAAACATTGATGAATAATGAAAGGAAAAAATATGATAACAAGAGGATAACTCACCATGGATTGAAGATGGGAAGTCAGGAATCAATCCCTATTTTAAGGAATCCCAAATGCTGGAAGATGGCACTACTAGATCTCCTAGAACGAGAGAAGGTAGTGTCAAATATAGGGTTTGAGGAAACCACTAAGAACTCAAAACCATTTAGACACACTACACATGGGATTTAAAATATGTGAAATTCCATTTCACATTGTGTAATTTCATGATTTTAAGTTCCTCCAAAAAACTTGTTTTCTCAAATGATTTAACACTCAAATTTATTACGTATTGTGAATCCCACTAACATGACATGTACCCTTTTCACTGGCTACCCTATAGTCATGTAAAATTCATGAACCGCTCAACTAAACAATTCATGAACCACCATTACACATAATTTAATACATTTACACAACATGTATTTCCTGTATTAACTTGGCTACACCTCTAGCCTCCACTAAAAACTCTCAGAACCTCCATCGAACACCTCTAATTCCCAAAAATTACAATGTAACAAACCCGGAGGAAATATATTTTTATATTAGATACCTCTAAAATTATTATCTCCATTGATAATCCAAAACTAATCCTATAAGGAAGGGGGTCCAAAAAATCACCCCATGAGATACCTCTCAAATACCTCTCAAATATCTCACCATACCACAAATGCTACGAGTACCTGAATATGTCAAACCAGGCATACACAAACATCTCTCACAACCTCATCACAACACAACCACAACCATGCAACCATGGCACCACCATCTCACCTCCATATATATTAAACAAAAAAACACTATTGCCAACAGACCACACAATTCCGAACACATGAATTAGGGAATTCCATACTCCATGTCAAGTTACTTAACACTAAGGATGGAACTAACTTTCCCAGATGGTTTTAATAGCATCACAGTTAGTGCATCTCAATTAGGAATCATGCAATTCCCTTTTTCAAATGTCATAAATTTATCACACATCATACCTCAAAAAAATGTAAAAATATCATCTCAAAAAATAAGGTTCACACACCATATCATTAGGAAAAACATATCAAAGAAAAACTCAAAATAGCTTCTATTATTAGGGACAAATATATTTCTTATGTTCCTATGTACTCTCATCTAGGTCACCATGCCTCCACAACCCCCGAACCAAAGAAATGGTTCAACCACAAAGTTCCTTCTCTTGGGGATCATAGATCTCTACAGGTCACTCCATTAATGTCATGTCATCCTTTATATCATACTATCCTCATTCCAATACATGGGATTCATCATGAATATACCAATTAATTTTTACATATGTGGAAGACGTCCTGGATCCTCTCCAACTTTGGTGTAAAATCCAACTAATACACCATCTTTCCAACTCACCCCAACACCTCAAAGGTCTAAAAAAACTTGGTAAAAATTTTATACCACATTTCTATCCTCTATTTCCCACATCGAGTATAAACCTACGAGAACACATGGTCTCTAATATTTAACTCCAAAGGGCTCCTCCTTTGATCGTCATAAGAAATCCACCAATCATGTTCTTCTTTCATCCTCTCATAAACAAGATTAACCTTACCTATTGTGCTCTACACCATGTCAGGTCCAATAATTTATACCTCCTCAACCTCCATCCATCACAATGGAGAATGAAATAGTCTCTCATACAATTCCTCAAATAGATCCATACCAATGGAATCATGATAGTTGTTGTTATAAGAAATATCATCCAGGGGAAAGTGTTGTACCCAATATCTTCCAAAGACCAAGATCTATACCCACAACATATCCTCCAACATCAAGATATCATGCTTTGTCTTCCCATCTTTCAGAGGGTGTAAAGTATTGTTGATGTGTAACTGGGTGCCAAAATCATGATGAAATCCCCTTCAAACTTGAGAGGTAAAACATATTTCTCAACATGATACAATGGATATTGGAACTCTATATAAACACACTACCACATTTATATACCTCTTATCCAAATTATACACTATGCCCAACTCCTTGATCACTAAGAAGTGGTATGATTTTGTAAATTAATCCATGATCACTCAGATAACATCACAACCTCCCTAGTATCTGGGTAACCCTATGATGAAATCCCTATATATTTCATCTCATTTACACTTTGGGACACCCAATGGCTAAAAACCCACTTGGAACATGATTCTATGACTTTATCTACTAGAAAACCAATCACTTCACCATAAACTCTGCCACGTCCCATTTTATCCAGGGCCACCAAAACTGAATCATCAAACCACGGTATATCTTATAAATTCATGGGTTTATTGTAAAGACCCGTAAATTTCAAGGAAAATATTTTCTTATAATCTTTAGAATTTTACGAGTACGCGGTTTCTAACAACACTTGATTTTGAGGCCCGGTGTACCTGGAATAATTTTCTGAAGTTTATCTCAGGTACGTTCAGTGAACGAACGAGTGGGTTTTTCTATATTTTGAAGCGGTGCTCGGAATTGAAATCTAAAGGAAACGATGAACTCGCAGCACCGATATTTGATTAAGGGGACCTTTACCGCAGTTGTGTTTTATGCGGGTTGAAAGATAAAATTCGGGTTAAATTAAGAAGTTAAATAAAATTGTTAGAACAATTTTATTTATATCTATGGAAGTTAATATCTCCCATAGGAAGTTATTGGTGGGGCCCACACCAACCCAAATTCCCATGTGTAGATAATTGAAATGTGGGGCCCACATGAGCCCCAACCTTTCATCTTTCATAACTCGTTTCTAACTCCATTTTAAACTCCCATGTTTAATTCATAACAACCCCTTAATTTATGAGGAATTTTCCTCTCCCTCTCCCTCTCTCTCTTTATTGATTTCCAACACACCCTAATTAATAAATTCAACCTCTTCAGTTAATTAGTTAAATGATTTGAACTTTTAATTTTAAATTGAATGTGCTAATAAAATAATAGCATTAGTCTATTATTTTAATTTTGGGGAATTTTTTGTGTTAAGGGGAGTTGGGAGAGAGCTCTTGAGAAAGGGAGAAAAGTATCCCTCTCCTCAATGAAGAATGGTTTTCTTCTTCAATGAAGAACACCCACCTTCAACGAAGAATGACTCGACGAAGAACTCTCCACCTTTCTCCAATCCTCTTCTTCCTCCAAGTCAGGGGAGGAGACACCAACAAGGGGAACTCACCAATGACTACAGTTCTTCTCCGATGTTGACAGAGCGACATCGCTTTCTACGTCTACGATGAACAAACCATATTCAAGGTAGGGGTATTACGTTCAATTTTAATGGATTTAAATTGTACCACGCTCGTCGTTGATTATCTTTGTTTGTACCGGCCTATTGCTATCGCCTAACATGGAGGGCGCGGGCCGAATGAACATGGCCCGACAACCCTCCGCTGGAATCTTGTTTTTTTTTTTGGAATCGAAGACCGGAGGTGGAACGCGGAAGAGGTCGGCGGCGCAAGGGCCTCCGCCGCACATGAAAAGAAAAGTCATGGCCAAGCGGGCCATAGCGGAGGAATCCGGTGCCGTCATGCCGATTGTGTAGAAGGAATTGTGGCCCGCTTCACAGGCCCCTTCGAAAGAAGAACCGGCTGGCCCGTCGGCCGGCCGGGCGGAGGAGATCCGCGGTGTCGGGAGGGCGTCGTGCCGGACGAACCGCGGCCCGCCTATGTGGGTCTCTTGCGCCAAGTGGTCGGATGGCTTCGACTATCCGGTTAGGGAGGGTGGAGCCACTTGGCACTACCGGTTCGGGCAGCCGGGGGGCTATGCCCCCCCCCCCTGTCGGACCGCTCGGCCTTCGGGCTGAGTCACTCGGCCAGCGGACCGAGCCGGCGAGGCCGCGCCCAGCCCAGCCACGCTGGGCCAGGCCAAACCAATCATTTCATCGGGCAGTTCCAACACCCCTGCCAGGACTGACCCACCACAACTGGGTAGACCCGACCTGCCAGCCCACCGGGCTTAACGGGCCAGGCCTGTTTCACTTAAAAGTGAATATCTTGAAGACCGTGTGTATGAACGATGCACCCTCTATGGAACTGGGAACTTTTCCATGAATCGGTCCTTTTGAGATACTCAAAGTGAGTTTTGGATGACCTTGGGTAATGGCCAGGTTATAAATGAGGGTATTTCTAACCGGGCCCCTATAACGGAAAAGTCAATATCTCTCAGACCGGGCATCTGATTGACGCGCCATCTGTCGCGTTGAGTTTCTTTTGACGATATGGAACTTTGGGATACATCAACTTTGGAATTTGTGATAGTTGATGTATCAACCCCTTTACTCGAGGAGCGAACCCTCCCAGAATCGATCACGTTGTGTGCGGGAACACTAGAGCTGGTTGCGACTGTGACGACTACCGTGCTGGGATCCTCTGTGGGTTCGATGATGATGAGGACTGTACTAGGATCCTCCATGAGTTCGGCAGCGAGGACGACTGTACTTAGATCCTCCGTGGGTTCGACAGCGATGACGAATGTACTTGGATCCTACATGGGTTCGGCAGTGATGGTTACTGTACTTGGATCCTACGTGGGTTCGGCAGCAATGAATTCTTTACTAGGATCCTACATGGGTTCGGTAGAGGAGATGATTCAGAGGCTACATCTAATCATCTCCACCCTTTTTCATGAGTATCATACCTATGTGAGCTGAGTCTTGACTATTCAATCATTACCATTGGTGTGATTTACTTCTTTCCTGTGTGGAATTGGATGTGCTTGGGCTCAAGAGTTGGAGTTGAACTGGAATTGAAGACTTAGGTATATTTATGGGCATATACCTAAGTAGAATCAGTTGATACTTCGTGATTGTATCTTTTCATTGTGGTTTATCATTTTTGGATTATGGGGGTCCTTCGGGGGTCTTGGGGTTTTTACTAAGTATCGTATACCCACCCCTGCATGGGCTACGCCCGCACTACTTTGTGTTGGATGCAGACGACGGAAAACACTGATCGAGGTAGAGGTTTGTGGAGCTGGACGGTACCCGAAGGTGGACCACTTGGCAGGACGTACATGGGGCAGACGGCCGGACTTGAGAAGTTTAGGAGACCATTTGTACCCACCCTTTAGGTGGGATATCCGGAGGACGACTCAATGGTTTCTATTTTACTTTACTACTGTTGTACTTTCTTTTCTATTATACTATATTGTACTTTCAATTGGATTTGTATACTGGCCCATTTACTTTTCATCACTTACTTTTGCACTCATTTTACTTAGTACTTACTTCAGTTGTGTACTCTGTTGTGTTTGTTTTCTTTTATAAAGGCAATCCTTCCCTTTTATCAGGATTTTCACCTTTGGTGCTAGTCTCCAGCCCCTAGCCTATAGAAGGCGGGCTTGGGGTAGTCACAGCACGGGCCTTGAGGACGGATCGTGACAAACTGGTATCAGAGGAGTCATCTCTACCACCGAACTTAGGACTCTGATCTTACTCTTCTATGAATAAATAGTGTTAAGAGTAATGAGTATGGTTATCAGTCTAGGGAGTCCAATGTTGTTGCGGCGGCCGACGTATCCATACACCGGGACCCTGACTTCTGATTTCCAGCTCAGTGCACGATAACATTGATTGCATGTGTGTTTTATTTTTTTCTTTGTGATTACTTTGTGTCAGCTCATCAGGTATACTTTTTGACCATGGCGCACCTATTTCTTTTCTGGATGGCCCCACGAAGGATGCCAGCTAGGGTTCCTAGTTACATGTGAGATGGCAGCCCACTGAGCGATGAGGCCTCGGTGCAGGGACCCATTACAGTTGAGGTACCAACGGTACCACTACCCACTGGGCCACTGATACCACCAGCCCCAGCAGCAGAGAGTGCATGCCGCCTGAGATCGTTTCACGAGTTTTAGGGATAGAGTCCACCCATGTTCCACGGAGAGACGGACCCTCAGGCAGCCAAGGATTGGCTGGAGGCTATCGTTGGAGTCTTCAAATTAGTAGGGACACCACCTGACCTTATGGTGATCCTTGCGGCGAGTCTCCTTCACGCATCAGCAGGTAGATGGGGGATCTTGATGCTCTAGGTGCACAACGAGGCATCAATACTTTGAAAAGACTTCGAGAGTCTCTTCCTCTTAGAGTATGTTCCAGCTACCCTCTGTGTGGTGCACATCTTGGAGTTACTACATATATGGTAGGGTAGTAAGATAGTAGCTTAGTACTTGGTGAGATTTACTAACCTCTCGCATTACTCCACGGACATGGTATGGGACCCATTCCTCTGGGCTCGAAACTTTGAGCAGCGAAGGAGGCATGAGATCAGGGCTTTGATGATCTCCCTCAGTATTCTGACATAGGCAGGAGTTCTAGAGTGATCCCTTCTCGTGGATAGCTTTCCTAATGAGCTGACACCAACAGCGAGACCCACCGCAGGGCAACACGTAGCGGAGTCTTCTGCAGCCAGCTGTAGACAGATGTCGTAGAGGTCTAAGTGGACCAGGACATCAGGTGGGTGGCCTTAGGATACTGGTTCGGATATGCGGGGCACACAAAGTAGAGCCAGCCATACGAGGGGTAGGTAGTGTTATGCATGCGGTGGGAAGGGCCACATGGCTCGTGACTGCCTGACCCACCATGAAGACGAGCAGCAGATAGTAGAGAAACCTTCCAGGTAGAGGGAGAGGTTAGACCGTGGCGGTCCACAGGGAGTAGGCAGACGAGGCAGAGGAGTTGGACGAGCAGCGGGTGGTGGACGACGCTTCGAGGCTCTACCACCACCACCACCATGAGGACCACTCCGACCACAGGGAGCTTGCAGACAGGAGCAGGCTCAGCTCCAAGCAGTCGAGGCCTACGACCACGGCACACCTGAGATTATTTGATGTACTATCAGTGTCTACTCCACCCTTGCTACAATTCTAATAGACACAGGAGTGAGTCATTATTTTATTTCCAATTCCCTTGCTTGGAGCTTAGAGATTCCGATGGAGTCGTTGGCACGATCATTACGGCTAGAGATTCATACGGGAGAAGACTCAATGATTACACACTGGTGAAGGTAGTGTGAGCTTACTCTAGGAGGTGAGAACTTCGGCTGGGATCTTCTTGTAGCAGCATCGAGGACTTATGATGACATCTTGGGTATGGACCGGTTATCTAGAGTCCATGCCCAGATCGACTGTATTAGGCACAAAGTGTGGTGTGTCCACAAAGATGGGAGCAGGTTCACCTTCACCGGTGAGAAAGAATCCTTTGCAGCACAGGATGGACTTATGCAGAGGAGAGGGAAGCTGATTACGCATTAGTTGGCTAGTCTCATCCTAGGAGCGGTTGATGTGCAGAGTCCAAGTTTTCCTGTTGTAGTGGATCAGTATGCGGACGTTTTTCCTAACTACGTTCTAGGACTACCTCCTCACAGAGAGGTAGACTTCTACATTGACTTGTACCCTGGGACAGCACTGATATCTACTCCAGCATATCGGATTGCTCCCTCCAAGCTTCATGAGCTGCGGGTATAGCTGGAGGACTTACACGGAAAGGGATTCATCTGACCCAGTGTTTCACCCTGAGATTCTCTGATTTTATTCACCAAGAAGGTGGATGGGAGCTTACAACTATGTGTCGACTACCACCGCCTAAATCAGGTGACCATAAAGAACAAGTACCCACTCCCAATGATTTATGACCTCTTTGATCAGCTCAAGGGAGCACAATGGTTCTCTAAGATAGACCTTAGGTCAGGATATCACCAGCTCAGAGTTCGAGATGAGGATGTGCAGAAGTTGGCCTTCAGGTGTCGGTATGGCCACTATGAGTTCTTGGTTATGACCTTTGGTGTAACCAACACACCAGCGGTGTTCATGAGTCTCATGAACATGATCTTCTAGCCTTATCTTGATCATTTTTTGTAGTCTTCATTGATGACATACTGATATACTCGACTACTAAGGAGGAGCATGCCTACCACTTGCAGGTTGTACTGGATACACTCTGAGAGCACCAGATTTATGGTAAGCTCTCAAATTTTCAGTTCTGGATTCGAGAGGTACATTTCTTGGGACACTTCATCTCAGAGGCTGGGGTTGTAGTGGACCCAGTGAAAGTTGAGGTGGTACTTTCTTAAGAGCCACCCAAGAGCATGACGGAGGTGCGGAGTTTCCTAGGTCTGGATGGGTACTATTGGAGATTTGTGCCAGACTTCTCCAGAGTTGCAACACTGCTTTCAGTTTTAACGAAGAACGGGAAACCCTTCATGTGGTCAGATAGATTTTAGCAGAGCTTTTAGGAGATGAGACAAAGATTTACTAGTGTGCCCATCTTGAGGCTAGTGGAGGAGGGCATAGGGTACGCAGTTTACTGCGATGCATCAGGGACCGGACTCGAGTATGTCCTGATGCAGGAGGGAGAAGTGATCGCTTACGGCCCACATTAGTTGAGATAGAACGAGTAGAACTACGCTACCCATGACCTATAGTTAGAATTAGTGGTATTTTCCTTGAAGATGTGACTACAATATCATATGGGGGAGCACTTTACAGTCTACTATGACCAGCAGAGTCTCAGGTACATCTTCTCACAGAAGGACTTGAACTTAAGACAATGGTGATGGCTTGAGTTCCTCCAGGAATATGACTTTGAGATAGTCTATACTCCTATGAAGGGGAACATAGTATTTGATGCTCTCAGTAGGAGATAGGGAATACAGCTGCAAAGGGAAGCGACAGAGCAGTTAGTCGCTTTGCAGATATCCTTCGTGGATAGAGATGGAGTAGCCTTTCTACAGTCTCTCACAGTCACTCCTCCACTACTTCAGCGGGTCAGAGAGGCACATCATGGGGACGTTGACTGTGAGATGTGACATGCTCATATTTTCATAGGGCAGGCGCCTGATGGAATTTCTGAAGGAGGAGAGCACGTCATCCTCTTCAGGGGACGTACCATGGTACCAGTTTCACTGAAGGAGGAAGTGATGAGGGAGTTTTTCTCTTTCCCTCTAGCAGTACATCCAAGAGTGGGGAAAATGTACTAGGACTCAAATGACAGCACTAGTGGACAGGTATGAAGAAGGTTGTGGTAGAGTTCGTTTCATGATGCCTCACTTTCCAGCAAGTGAAGGTGTAGCACCAGGTACCAGCGGGCTTGGTACAGCCCTTAGAGGTTCCAGAGTGGAAGTGGGATGGTATATCCATGGATTTCATGATGGGGATTCCACGTACATCCAGGGGACATGACTCTATCTGGTTGATCGTTGACCGAATCACCAAGTTGGCCCACTTCCTACTGATCAGAGAACAGGGCTCAGTGGAGAGCTTGGGATGCCTCTACGTTCAAGAGATCATATGGCTTCATGGTGTGCCATAATATATCGTCTCTGATCAAGATGCTCACTTTACTTACTGGATTTGGAAGGGGTTGTAGGAGGCATTTGGGACGCAGCTACGCCTGAGAACCGCCTTTAATCCTCAAACAGATGGCTAGATAGAGAGGACCATTCAGAATCTCGAGGACATGCTCTGTGCATGTGTCCATGACTTTGGTCACGGCTGGGAGGATCACCGACACTTTGTGGAGTTTGCGTACAACAACAGCTACCACTCCACCATTAGGATGGAACCTTATGGGGCATTGTTCGACCAAACTTGCAGATCACCTCTGTGCTGGACTGACCCTGGGGATTCAGCACTTGTAGGACTAGAGATGGTTCAGGCTATGATAGAAAAGGTGCAGATCATCCAGGAGCGGATGAGGACTGCACAGAGCAGAAAGAAGTCCTATGCTGATAGGAGATAAGGACCACTGGAGTTGGAGGATGGAAAACCATGTTTTCTTACGGGTCTCACCATGACGTGGATTATAGAGATTTGGTCAGGGTGTAAAGTTATCACCATGCTTCATCAGACTGATCCAGGTCCTTAGCAGGGTACGCAAGGTAGCTTACCACTTGGCCCTTCCACCTCAGTTGCACCAGGTGCACGACATCTTCCACGTATCTCAATTGAGGAGATATTTGCATGACCAATCACACATCATTAATCATAGGGAGATAGACATCAATGATGGGGAGACAATCATGGAAGACTAGGTGGAGATCGAGGATCGATAGGAGTGGGTCCTACGTGGATGGTCGATTCCTCTGGTGTGCATTCATTGGCAGCATGGGAACCCCCAGGATAACACATGGGAGCAGGAGGATTAGATGCATGCTTAGTACCCTCATTTGTTCCTCTAGTCTTTGTTGTAGCTTTATGGGGACGTAAATCCCTGAGGTTGGTGTAATTTAAAGACCCAAAAAATTCAAGAAATTTTTTTTCTTAAATTATTTGAAATTTTATTAGTACACAGTTTCGGATGGTACCTGATTCTGAGGCCCGGTGTGCCCGGAATAATTTTTTGAAGTTTATCTCAGGTATGTTCTGTGAATGAACGAGCGGGTTTTTCTATATTTTGAAGTGGTGCTCGGAATTGAAATCTGAGGGCACCGATGAACTCACAACGTTGATATTTGCTTAAGGGGACCTTTACTGCAGTTGCATTTTATGCGGGTTGAAAGTTAAAATTGTGGTTAAATTAAGAAGTTAAATAAAATTGTTAGAACAATTTTATTTATATCTATGGATGTTAATTTCTCCCATGGGAAGTTATTGGTGGGGCCCACACCCACCCAACTTCCCATGTGTGGATAATTGAAAGGTGGGGCACACACGAGCCCCAACCTTTCATCTTTCATAACTCGTTTCTAACTCCATTTTAAACTCCCATGTTTAATTCATAACAACCCCTTAATTTATGAGGACTTTTCCTCTCCCTCTCCCTCTCTCTCTTTTTTGTTTTCCAACACACTCTAATTAATAAATTCAACCTCTTCACTTAATTAATTAAGTGATTTGAATTTTTAATTTTAAATTGAATGTGCTAATAAAATAATAGCATTAGTCTATAATTTTATTTTTGGGGCATTCGTTGTGCTAAGGGGAGTTGGGAGAGAGCTCTTGAAAAAGGGATAAAAGTATTCCTCTCCTCAATGAAGAATGTTTTTCTTCATTGACAAAGAACACACACCTTCAATGAAGAATGAATCAGCAAAGAACGCTCCATGTTTCTCCAATCCACTTCTTCCCCCAAGTTAGGGGAGGAGACACCGACGTGGGGAACTCGCCAACGATGACGGTTATTCTCTGACATTGATGGAGCGACATCACTTTCCACGTCTACGATGAAAAAACCATATTCGAGGTAGGGGGATTACGTTTAATTTTAATAGATTAAAATTGTGCCTCATTTGTTGTTGTTTATCATTGTTTGTACCGACCTATTTTTATCGCCTAACGTGGAGGGCACGGGCCAAACGAACATGGCCTAATGACCCTCTCGGGGAATCTTGTTTATTTTTTTTTTGGAATCAGATACCAGAGGCGGAACGCAGAATAGGCCAGCGGCGCAAGGGCCATCATCGTACACGCAAAGAAAATTCGCGGCCAAGCGGGCCGCGGTGGAGGAATCATGGTGTCGTCGCACCATGCCGAGGACGCGGATCCATGGACAGGGTAGGCCGCGGCAGAGGAAGTCGGCACCATCGCACAGGCTATGTAGAAGGAACCGTAGCCCGCTTCATGGGTCGCTTCGGTAGAAGAACCGGCCGGCCCATCGACCGGCCGGGCGAAGGAGAGTCGCGGCACCTAGAGGGCACCACGCCGGATGAACTGCGGCCTGCCCATGCGGTCCACTTATGCTAAGAGGCTTGCCATCTTCGACTGGCTGGTTAGGGAGGGCGGTGCCACTTGGCGCCACCGATTCGGGCAGCCAGGGGGCCACACCCCCCCCCCCCCCCCTCCCCGAACTGCTCGGCCTTCGGGTCGAGCCAGCGGGGTCGCGCCTAGCCGGATCAGGTCGGGCTAGGTTGTGCCCTTCTAGACGGACCGTGCATTGCATCGGGCCGGTCTGACACCCTTGCTGGGTCGGCTCTGCCAAGACTGGGTTGACCCGACCCGCCAGCCCACTGGGCTTAATGGGTCGGGCCCGTTTAACTTAAGAGTGGATATCTTGAAGACCGCGTGTCAGAATGACACGCCATCTGTGAAACTGGGACCCTTTCGACGTGGCGGTCCTATTGCGATACTCTAAGTGAGTTTTGGATAAACTTGGGTAACGGCTGGGTTAAAAATGAGTGTATTTCTAACCGGGCCCCTGGAATGGAAAAACCAATATCTCTCAAACCGGGAGTCCGATTGACGTATCGTCTGTCACGTTAAGTTCCTTTTAACGAGACGGAGCTTCAGGAAACATAAACTCTGGACTTTGTGATAGTTTATGAATCAACCCCTTTATGCGAGGAGAAGACCCTCCCAGAATCGAGCACGCTATGTGTGGGAACCCTAGTGTTGGCTGTGACTGCGACGACTACCATGTTGGGATCCTCCGTGGGTTCAACGATGATGAGGATTGTACTTGGATCCTCCATGGGTTCGGTAACGAGGATGATTGTACTTGGGTCCTCCATGGGTTCGGCAGTGATGAAGACTATATTTTGATCCTACGTGGGTTTGATAGTGATGGTTACTATACTTGGATCCTACATGGGTTTGGCAGCGACGACTTCTGTACTAGGATCCTACGTTGGTTCGGCAGAGGAGATGATTCCGAGGCTACATCTAATCATCTCCACCCTTCTTCATGAGTAGTATACCTGTGTGAGCTGAGTCATGACTATTCAACCATTACCATTGGTGTGATTAACTTCTTTCCTATGTGGACGGGTGTGTGCTTGGGCTCGAGAGTTGGAGCCGAACTAGAATTGATGACTAAGGTATATGTATGGGCATATACCTAAGTAGAATCGGTTGAGACTTCATGAATGTAACTTTCCTTTGTGGTTTATCCTTTTTGGATTCTAGGAGACCTTCAGGGGTATTTGGGTCTCTACTGAGTATTGTATACTCACCCCTGCACGGGCTACGCTCGCACTACTTTGTGTTGGATGCAGACGATGGACAACACTTATCGAGGTAGAGTTTTGTGGAGCTGGATGGTACCTGGAAGTGGACCACGTGGCAGGATGTACACAGTTCCAATGGCCAGACTCGAGGAGATGAGGAGACCATTTGTACCCACCCTTCAGGTAGGATATCTAGAGGATGACTCAGTGGTTGTCACTTTACTTTACTACTTTGGTACTTTCTTTTCTGTTATATTGTACGGTACTTTTAGTTGGGTTTTTATACTGGCCCATTTACTTTTCCGCACTTACTTTTTTACTCAGTTTACTTAGTGCTTACTTCAGTTGTGTACTCTGTTGTGTTTGTTTACTTTTATAAAGGCAATTCCTTCCCTTTAATAGGGATTTACGCCTTTGGTGCTAGTTGCCAGCCCCTGGCCTATGGAAGGTAGGCATGGGGTAGTCACGGCACGGGCCCCAAGGACGGGTCGTGACATGTATCACCAACGGTGAGTTATGAAACTCATAAAGGAATCCCCTACACATCAACACCATAACAAAAAACATCCCATGAAATAACACCCAGTTCTGACCATCCTCTAAACATCCCTCAGGAGCATCACCCTAGACAACACAATCACACATCACATATTCCTCTAAATCTCCCCAATTATAATCCTCTGCTTGTTGCATCAAATAAGAATAAACTTTAATATAAAACAAATATCCTTCACCACTATCCACCCTTGCATCTAAGTGCACGGCTTCTAACACCCCCATCACTCTCCAAGCAACCTCATCCTTTGGAAAAACATCTTTTCTTAACTTCTTGCTCAAAGAATTGGCCACAACATTCCCCTATCCTGTGGTGTAGGAGTCTCAAAATCATAATCCTGAAGAAAATCCATCCACCTATCCTTTTTCAAGTTCATATCATAATGAGAATAGATATACTGCAAAATCTTATGATCCGTGAAGACCAGAAAGACCTCCTCGATGAGGTAATTTCTCCACAAATTCAGTACAAACCCCACCACTTACAAATAAAAATAAAGAGGGTTATAGTTACTCTTGTGGGGGAATAACATCCAATACCCATAAGAGATCACTTCCCTCTAATTCGCCAACCTGAATCCCAACCTTGAGATGGAATCATTACAAAGCACCTCAAACATCACACCCTCCTTAGGATACCAAAGAACTGGAGAACTAACCAACTTCCCCTTAAAATATTTAAAAGCTTCATAGAACTGATCTGTTCACATGAAAGCTAGGACCTTCTAGGTCAACACTATTAACAAGTCTATAACTCGATAGAAATCAATAATAATAATCTGATAATAGCCTAAGATACTAATAAAACTGTGAACGTCTTCCATGTTATTGTCTTCCTTATAAGAAAAAATTACCTCAACCATCATTGGGTACACTACTATACCAGGTTGGGACACCACATGCCAAGGAAATTCACTTATAATTTCCAAAACTTACACTTGGACAAACTTACCTAAAATTGGTGGCATCGAAGAACCTGCAAGACAGTTTTTAGATTATCGTAATGCTCTACCTCTCCTTCATGTAAATAAAGATATCATCAATGAGTACAATGATGAAACAATCTAGGAACACAGTGAAGATGGATTTAAAAATCCCCATGAACATTTTTGGTGCATTTATAAGATTTAATTTCATGAATACAATCTCAAAGTTCTCATACTTTAATCTGAAGGTAGTCTTTGGGAAATCACTCTCCTTCACCCTCAACAAGTGACATCCTGACTGTAGATCAATCATAAAAAACCAACTCTCCCATCTCCATTGTTCGAAAATAATTTCTATCCTCAGAAGATGGTAATGGTTCTTGACTATCACCTCATTGAACCTCTGGTAGTCAATGCACAACTTTATAATACCATCCACTTTCTTGGAGAACAATACTGGATCACCCCACAGTGAAATTATAAGATGGATAAAACCCTTATAAATCTGATAATCTATCTAAATATTCATTTCCCATAACTCATAAGGTTACATATGATAAGGTTTAATCAAAATTGGAGAAGAACCACATAGTAAGTCTATCCCAAACTCAATGCCACATCAAGGGGGTAGAGTCACCTCCTCATCGGGGAAAAATCTTGGAACTCTTTAATAATGATAGGAAAATCTACCATCCCAGTCTCTAATGATTCCATAGAAAAATCATCCATCAAAGAAAGAAGGGGCTCTATATGCCATCATCCCACCTAACAACCCTACTGACCAATGAAAACCACATGCTGGCCATTCACATCCAAGAATATGACTCTCCTCTAAAAGAAGTCGATAACAACATGTAAGGAAAATAACTAGTTTATGTTGAGGATAACATTATATGGGTGCATCTGTAGTAAGAAAAAGATCCACATGGGACTGATGTGTCCCCATCATCTATCTACATCCCTAGAACACAATAAACAAGATGGTCTGGCCTCCAACTGGCATAGTCAACATTATGGGAATGGGAAGCCTCTCTATATCTAGACCCAGAGCACGTGCTTGATCGAGAGAAATAAATTATTGTGAAAATCATGAATTAGACATGAAACAAGCAAGGGTACTAAAAAATTTATCATACCTATGACAATCTATGGCCCCTCTGGAACTACCACCTCTACTACAGGAAACTGACCACACCCAACTCTTATACCTATATACTGACAACCACCTCTATGTCATGCTCGAGTTAAGGTACATAAACATGAGTAATATCTTAAGGTCACCCTCCACCTTCTCTATCTCTCCTCGGTGGATCATAACCCTTCTTCACCTACTATTGAAACGGTCTCATCAGAAACTGATGTTGAGGTTGTCATTGAACTTGTCACCCTCAACTAAACTGATCTAATGGAACCATTGGGCTCTAGTTATAGAGATGGCCGCAAACCCCACAACCAAAATACACTAGAAAAATCCTCTAGGAAGAGCATATAAACCACTGGCCCAAGAAGTTCAAAAAAGAAGCTAAAAGGTTCGACTCCCTGCTGGTCAAAACCTTGATGGTCCAAGTTCCTAAGAATTTCTATTGACAAACTTGAACCTTAAGAAACATTTTTGGTTCCACTCTCATGAAAAACCTCCTAATGATTGCATTTGTTTGATCACCTTTTCCTTCTTCTGAAACTTCAAATACATTGGAAATTTAAAAGAAGTAATTGCATTCTGGATAGAAGGATGGAGTGCCTCCTCAAGATATCTCACACAAGACTCCTCATCTAAAAAAATCTAGGGAAAAAAAACAAAAGGTCCTTTAGCTTTATTCCCAACTCCTGCACAGACATAATCCATTTCTGAAGAGATATAAGCTTCTCCCACTTCATCTCCATCTTAATCAGTGAAAGAATCTCTCCCCAAAACACTTTATAAAAGTCCACTCATGAAACATCTGCCTCCTTCTGCTCTCCCAGATATAGTATCCACCACTTACGCATATCTCCCCACATATAACTCAATTCAAAAGTGACCCAGTATCTCATCAGGGTATGGATTAAACTAAAATTTATATTGAGATCATCCATCCATCTCTCTATCTCCGCATCCTAAACACTTCCCTCATACTTCCCCTAATCCTTCTGTAGAAAAGCACAAAAATCCCTCTTCCACTGATCATCCTTCTCTATCAATTATACCCTATTAAAATCAACCAAACAATCCTATTTAACCTCAATTCCCTGAGAGACAAGTGGATGATGAATAGAATCCATAGCTAAAAAGAAAATAAGATTTTTCCTAAACTCGGGAAGAATGGAATTTTGTTTAGATTCATTTTAATTCAATTTATTCATTTTACCCATCTGAAAAAACCCAATTTAAAAAATAACACAAGTCATCATGATTCATGTACCACTCCTATATCTATAGCCTATAAATAATACCACCTCACTTGGTCGTTCAATAATATCAGAGTCTGTGTATTGGATCATGGGTGCCCTAAAATCCCATGTCCTAGCCGGTCTCCATGGCATATGCCATGCACCAAGGTCAAATAGAACTGTTTTCAAACAAACCCATTAAACTCTCACTATGCCTAGATCCAAACTCTATCCTATCTCTCAAACATAACCTTTGATATCACTCTTTCATGACCCCCTCCCTCTAAAGATACCGTAATGAGGAGAGAGAGATAATGACCCTCGAGACCATCCTCTAGTAGGCCTCGGGTTGGAGACTATAACCGAGGGTATAAAAATATCATGTATGGATGGAATTACCCTCTAAAATATAAATAATATAGATATATAAGATGAATAATCCATAATAAACTCCATGAAATAATATAAAATAAATCCAAAACCATCCTGAAATGCATGTATAAATAAATAGATATAGAGAAAATTTTCAAAAGTAAATACCCAAAATAAAATATAAAGCAGAAACACAATTTCTATTCAGAGGTATAAGATAGTAATGTCCACCATGGTCTATGTAATCCTCCTAGAAACCTAAAAATAGTTTTATATATGTAGGTTTACCATACATGTATACTCAGTAGGAAAACCAAAGTCTCTCATGCACATGTGAAAGAAGCATACTAATTCACCAATGAGAAAATTGTAGAACCAAAAAACACCTATACTTTTATATTAACCATACCAGACCTCAATAATGAACAATCACCAAATAACATAATCAAAGTAATATAATATAATAAGAAACATGTAAATATAGGGTACCCTGCACCACTTTCTTGTAGGTATTCCTCTCTCACACCCCAACATCATACAAACTAGATCTCCCATATCTTCCATATATCACACCAAACCACAATCAGTATCACATAACATCATGCCTTCGGACACCTGGGCTCACCACCCTACAAGAACGGTGTCATCACATCTCTCCCGTAAACACCTGGGTCATCACATCACAACTACTACCATAACCAGAGTAGTAGGGTATCATGATCCTATAGGATATCAACCTCATTCTATCCTCCTAACTTGAATGAACCCCACTATAACTCTCCCCACAATAAAGGTCATATCACATCTCACTCAAAAAATGCACGGGCCACTGCTCCACAAGCATGGTCACATCTCACCCAAAAACACATGGGCTATCACAACCACCATCTAACACACTAACAAAACTCTATCCATCACAACCTTTACAAGACCAGCCTCACCTATAATAGAGAGTAAGAAATAGGGGTACCCATTCATTTGACCTCCTTATAGAATGTTGGGAAAAACACCCCATGTGTGATTATGTGGGTGTCGGTACATATTGATTGATGTGGGTGGGGTGTGTATTGAAATAAAAATGAATATAAAATGACTTACATATAGCCACACCCACAAGCCCAAAATATAGGTATTCAACCAAATGATAACCAACTTATAACATAGTCTCTTTCCACCTATAAATGCATATAACCACACCAAAAGACACAAGCCACATTCATGTTTCAAACCAATTTTATTTAATCATCCCATCATTTACATTATTTATCAAAAAACACTTTTCACCACACAAACCACCATTTAATTATTCATCATCCACTTATAACCAATTAAACAAACCAACCCATGTCATTTCAATCTTTACTAAACAATTATTTATTCCATCAATATCTGGACATCAAGAACAAAGAAACCACCACCTCTCTACCCCAAAGGCATGGCCAAACCAACCACCTCATCTCCCCAAATTCATAACCAAACAACCCACCTCACTACACCAAAAGAATGACCAACAAACAACCTAATAGACCTAAAATAATGACCAAAAAATCACCTTGCCACCCCAAAATCATGGCCAACAAAACATCATCCCCCAAATGCCCCAACCACGCATTAATCACACATCAAATCCATTTTACATATTCTATCTATACAAAGGCCTAAAGACCTTCAATTTTTTATTTTGATAAAGACCCCTTCTATGGGAAGAAGGGGGAAAACCCAATGACATCACTACCTAAAAAACAAATAAGGCCCCAGCAGACCAAAAATCAAGATCACAATAAAAACTCACTACAAGAGATCTGCTCCTCCCAGTAGCAAAATACATTAAAACTAGCATCCATTGTCTCATCGCAACCCATCTAAATATCATGCGCCAAAAAGAACGGGCCTAGTATCGAAGGAAAAAATCATACCCTCTCAAACATCTGATTCAATGAAGCCATGAAATAGTGATAACTCCATGTCGTGAACCTCATCTGGAGAACCTCTTATAGAAAAATGGTTGTTGCGTCACTTAATCCATGGACCAAAAAAATTAAAACCTTTCCTTATTTATAGCATTTATCAAGCACTGTCGTTCTTTCCATTCATTCAATACAATCCAGATATACATCAACCACCATTCTATCAAAAAATTTAGAAATCCCACAAACTAAAAAATTCCACCATTGCTAGCATTCCAAGAGATTCACCAACACAGAATCACCATCAAGGAAGCATCTTCCATCCATCCAAATCGGAGAAAAACATAACCAGAAAAACAAATTACTGCCAATATGATGATTTCTATGATGAATCAAGGTTCTTGAACACCGAAGATCCAGAAAAACACCACAAATTACAACAAAAGTAGATATCATCGCACAGGCTGATTAAATTCATCACTAACCAAAAGTAATCATAGAAAATGAAAACATAAGGACATCACCATATCTTTATAAGGACTCTCGCTGCCTAGATCTCGTCGTCGCCATCCCGTTCAGTCCCGAAGACCGCATCAAACCACCAACCACACACACTGGAGGAAAGGTTGATATCATGAACTATTAGATTGGGAACCTCAGTCACGGGCCAGCACCACACCACCATGAAAACCCTTTCCAGTGAGGAAGGAATCGGGCGAGTCGAAGTAAGAAAAAGTGAAAATGGGGTAGGTGGTCGATTCTACGAAGCCACTGTAATAGAGGAAGCCACCTGATCTTGTCGATCATGGGGATGGCTGCCACGATAACCCAAGACGAAGTAGATAGTGACGAGGAGCAAGCCTTATCTCTTTTTTCCCTTTATGAGCTCATAAATGGTCACAATCCCATTTTAAATATTTACAAAGTGGATTTTATCACATTTAACTTTAGTTTTAGGGGTGCTATCATGAAAACCATCATCCTAGGGAAACCATATTCTTATAAATATACAAGTGGTTTTCTAATTTCCTTTTTAGGGTGATATTTTCAAAATCAAAATAATAATACATTCACATAAGGACCATATAGTGAAAACAAATCCCCCAATGGACACAATTTTCAATGGAGCATCAAGCCCATAAAATCACAATATCATAAAAATAATAAGGTTATAAAAACATTTGAATAAAAACCCTTTACCCTTAAATTTAAAATTAACCAATTCTTTATGCTTGATTAATATATCATAGATATATTCCAAAGATAAATATGAGAAAACCCATCCCACATGAAACACAATAAAGAAAAATGATGGAGTACCAACCTCAAAGAATCTTTTCAACTCATTGCACACCATGAGTTGAAGACAAAATCCCTACAAACCAAAACCGCACCGCAATAAACTTCATATAAACGTACACTGTACCCAAATATCATAAAAACATAGCCCAAACAGACAAACCAAAACAAACCACACCACCACTGTGAAACTCCAATGAAATATGGAAGGAAATAGATGAGAATGAGATTAAAATTCACCACAGATCAAAAATTAGAATCCAAGAATCAATCCCTATCAAAAGGAATTCCAAACTCTTGAATGTGGTGCTACCTAATTTTCTAAAATGAGAAATGGGAGCACCGACCATAAGGTTTGAGGAAACCCCTGAGAGATCTAATCCTTATAACTGTATTTCATAGGGCATTTAAAGGATATGTAATCCCCTATCATGTCCTGTAATTTTGGGACTTTAAGTTCCCCAAAGAAACACATTTCTTTGAAGGATTTGACATGCCAAATTTATTACACATCTTGAATCCCACTTACATGATGTAAAATTTATAAATTAATCTTTTAAATAAAACCAATATAATAAAAGATTTTAGTTCAAACTATTTCTTTTTTAATCTAAAAATAACTTAATTTTTTTATAATGAATATAACTATAAAATTAATATTAATAAATATGAAATAGATATATTATATCATTACCTTGGTTATTACATTCTTCCCCCTTCTAAAAATTGTGTCCATGAATTTTTTTTCACTTATAAAATAAGTGTGGATATCTTTCCCTTATAGCTTTTTCATATTCCCATGTTGCCTCTTCAACCATATGGTTTTCCATAAAACCATAACCAGATGAATCACCTTATTCCATAACACATTTTATTTATGGTCCAAAATAAGAATTTATTTTTCCTCATAAAAATGTTTCTCTTGTAATTTTACTTCTTCTGAACTCAAAACATGAGATGAATTTGGCACATATTTCCTTAATATCAAAACATGAAATAAAGTGTGTATCTGAGATAAACATGGATGTAAGGCCACTCAGAAGGAAAATGATCCCAATTTATATAGTATTTTATACAATCGAATGAAACATGGACATAGATTCCCCTTATTACCTAAATTCATAACTCCTTTCCATGGAGAAACTTTTAGAATTACATGATCTCCAACCTCAAAATAAATATCTTTACTCTAGTTTTCCACATAACATTTCTACCTCCTCTAAGTCAGCCTCATATGTTATTGAATCCAATAAAACTTCTAAATAATTTACTCTACCATGTCTGGCCCCATAAACTTCATTTCTCCTACATCATCCTAAAAATATATTGTCTGACACCACTTTCCATATAATGCCTCAAATGGTTCCAGCAGTATACATGAATGAAAAATATTATTATTACAAAACTAATTTGAAGAATGATATTTATCCAAACTTACTTGGTAAAATATTGAACATGAATGAAGCATATATTTTATGGTATGAATCTTCTACTAAGTCTATCCATCATATTAAAGATGAAAATGTGTACTGAAATTTAATTCAGTACCCAGTAACTTCTTAATTCCTTTATAAAAAATAGATGTGAACCTGTGATCATATTCAGATACACTGGAGAGAGGTACTCGATGTAACATGACTATATTATTTACATATAGTTTCTAAATCTGATTTAAAAAAATTATATCTTGAATGGGATGGAAATGTGAATATTTATTAAATCAATCAACAATTACCCAAATCACATTTTTACCTTGAGAATCCTTGTAAATCCTTATATGAAATCCATCAATACATTTTCTCATTTTCAGTCTGACATTATTAAAGGTTAAAGTATTTCATTTAGTAAATTTCATTCTTCTTTAAACTAATGATAAATCAAACACTTCATGGTGAATTCAGCAATATATATTTTCATTCCATCCCACCAGTAATACTCCTGAAGGACATTATATGTCCTAGCACTTCCTAGATGAATAGAAAATGAATAACTATGAGTTTTACTCAACAACACATACCTTAAATAGGAATCACAAGGCACACATAATCTTATAAAAAATCATTAAACACCTTCTTTATCAATATTAAAATCAAGAAAATTACCTTTATTAATGGATTCTATGTTTTCCTACAAATATTGATCCTCCTATTGATCTTTCTTAATTATTTATAAAAAAGGTGAGTACAATGAAACCTAAAACAAAAAAGTGGATTTCCTAGAATCCACAACTTCTATACCAAAATTTATCAAATCATTAACCAAAAGTTCATGTTCCAAATTTTACTTGGTTAATGTAGAAATATTTTTTTGACTCAAAGCATCAGCCTTTTTTTTCTTTTCCATGATGGTAATGAATCATGAAATCATAATCCTTGATAAATTCTAGCCATATTTTCTATCTCAGGTTCAATTATTTCTACGTGATTATATACTTCAAATTTTTTTGATTATTATATATTTCACACTTTAATCCAAATTAATGATGCCTCAAAATTTTTAAATCAAAACACAAAATAAATAATTCCAAATCATGTATAAGGTAATTTACTCATGAGGTTTAATCTGGCATAAATCATTGGAAATTACCTGATCATTCCACATTAGTACATAATTAAATCCTTTAAATGAAGAATCATTGTAGATAATAAATTCCCCATTTCTAGAAGGTAGATCCAAAATTGGATCATTCACCAATCTTATTTTTATTTCATAAAAACAATCATCACATTTTTTTCCAAATTAATGTAACTCCTTTTCGATTTAACATAGTCATTGGTCTAGATAACTAAAAAATATTTTTAAAAAACCACTGATAGTAACCAGCATCCCAAGAAAACTATAAATATCTATGATATATTTGTGAATTTTCCATTCATAAAAAAATTTATTTGGGTCAATAGTTATTCCATATTTAGAAACCATATTTCCAAGGAAATAAATTTTTTTCAAACAAAATTCACACTTGAAAAATTTCCCACGTAGTTTATTTTCTTTTAGGGTTTAAATAACAATACTTTTGTGTATTTAATGTTCCTATTGAATTTTAGAATATTCCAAAATTTGTTCAATAAACACAAACACAAACTTGGCCAAGAACTAATGAAAAACTTTATTTATTAGGTCCATAAATACAACTAGTCTATTAGATAACCCAAAAGGCATAACTATAAACTCATAGTTCCCATATCTAGTCTAAAACACAATATTCTAAATATATTCCTCCTTAAAATTCAACTAATTGTGACCTAACCTTGGGTAAACATTTGAAAAATACTGATCTCTCTATATCTATTAAAACAAATCATTGATATGAGGAAAAGGATACTTTTTCTTAATAGAGATGTTATTCAAGGATCTATAATCAATTTAATTTTTCATTAAACCATTTTTATTTTTTATAAACAAAATAGAAACTCCCCATGGTGAATTTCTAGGTCGAATGAAACATTTATCTAATAACTACTATAATTTTTTTTCAAATCTAAAAGATCAACTTGATCTATTTGATAATGGGGTTTAGAAATAGTCTATGCATCATGTACTAAGTCAATAGTAAACTCAACCTACTGATTAGAAATAATAGTAGAAAAATCATAAGACAATAAAACCATGTATTCATTTACTAATGTATGATTAATAATTTGAAAAGTGTCTTTATTTTAAAAAATATTATCTTGGTAACTTTCACTTACACCTATAATAAATTTCTTAGATTCTTGGTAAGTTATCAAAGGCCTGAAATCATTAAAGGAAACGTTATTATCTCTTTAATTTATCTTATCATGATAAACTAAAATCTAATCCAAACTCATAATGATATCAAAATCTAATATGGTTGGTTCAATAAGATTTTATATAATGATAATCCCAATGATAATATTAAAATATTTCCTACAAATCTTGGTTGCCTTAATATTTCCACTCATAGTTTACACAAAAATTTATATCTTCTTTTCATGTGGTGATATACCCATTTTACATGGAAATGTCTTAAAAATGAATGAATGTGAAGATCTAGAGTCAAAAAGGGTATTGGAATAATTTAAATACACAAGTAACATACCTATCACAACTTCATTTTATGGCCCAATATCAACCGTAATTGTAGAAAATGGATTTGTTACGCCTTTTTTATTTTTATCATAATTATTTCCATCCTATGAAACTAACTTCAAACACATGTTAGCATAATGACTCAACTAATTACAAATAAAACACCTCACCATTAGATGGTTATCGATTTCCCCATTCTTTGGTTTTTCATGATCATTAGATTTATATTCATGATCCATGTGAACAAATTGACCACATTTGAAGAACTTTTTATATCTAGTAAAACATTCATTGAAATTTAATTTTCCACAATTAGAACATTTTAAGGGATTACCACTAGAATTTTTATCTAATTGCTTCTCTATTTCCTACCACCTAAACCATTTATTACTATTGTAATCCCAATAAACATATGTATCAAAAAACCACATATCAACTTTCTCATTAGAACAAACCACTTTCTTATAAATTTTAAATTATCATGTGGCTAATACTCTTTATAAAATTGGTTTCAAACCTGAGTAAAAACTATTAATTTTTCTATCTATGTCTCAAATAAAATGATGCACATACCTAGCTAATTTTGTGAATTTTTATTCATATATAGTGATAGAATATTCATATTTTCAACTCAGTTCTAGGAATTATTTTTCTATATCATGTAAAATGACCCTAGGGAAAATTTTATCAAGGAGAATACCCTTAAATGTTTCTTATTCCATGTCCTCAAGATCATATTTGTCTCTAGTATTATTAACCAAATACCACCATTGATAAACTTCAAATTCAAAACAATAAATGGAAAGAGTTACCTTTTGACACTCAATACATCCCATGACAAAAAATATATTCTCTAGGTAATTAATCCACCCTTTATTTATCACAAGTTCAGATGATCCACTAAAATATGGGGGATGTTATCTCATAGAATTATCCATTATTTCCATGTTCCTTCATGGTAGATCGGGTTCCTCTCTATCATAGATATCACTATTATTAATATCTTGTGTCAGCTAATCCATTACTATGACAGAATATTCTATTCCAATTCCAACCATCATAGGATACTGATTTAGAATGATATTTTCCTCTTAGTTCATGGTTCTTTTAGAGAATTCTCCTCTTTATCCCTATTTATTTCCCTTTCCTTCCTCCTAGTACATTTTGGTATCCTTCCTCAGATTATTTTTTTCTCCATTTTATCTAGAGATATTGGGGTCCATTTATTCTTCATGGGATTTGATCACTATTACTATAACTCTTGTTACTGGAACCATTGTGAACAAATCCCACTTGGTTGAACTCGATGAAACATCAGTGATTTGGGATTTGGTGGTGGAATCTAGTGATACCATCAATTTACCCTTTATTTTTCTCATCAATGCTCATCATATTCCCATACTACCTTACCCATCAAGAAAGACACCAGCTTTTGTCAAGAACGATGGTGTTTAGGGATATTTCGGATTGTGATGGTGGTGGGTCTTATGGAATTCCATCTCTGGATTTCTTCATCATATCCTTATCTTCATTGGTTTTTCTTACCCTTTCATTTGTTTTTTTATGTTTCAGTTCTATTATGGGGTAATTAGTTTTTTTAGTTTCTGATTGTATGGATTTGTCAATGATTCATCCAAAACTATGGTGATGGTTTCCTATCATTCTTAGCTTAATGGTGGTTATGATAGTAGAGTTTTCTGGTCACATTGACGATTATGGATCACTAAAGATGGTCTTACTCTCCTCTAGAACCAGGATCCCAACACTCTTCTCCTAGTTAAACTTGAGTGGTGTTTTTCATGGTGTTTTGGGATGTGTAGTTCAAGCGGTCATTGGCATTCTAGGAGGCGTCTCTCATGGTGGCTTTATCTCTTACTTTGGGTCACTTCTTGTATTGATCTTTAATAGTTATGTGGTCTCTATTTTGGTATTCTTGTATGTGGTTCTCACATAACCTCAAAAAAAAATTATTTGGAAATAAAAAAATATATATTAGTAAATATTACATAATCTTGATATTTAAGTCAATAATTCATTCTCTTGCATTTGAGGATCTTTTCAGGTTCAGAGTTTTAGAGAATTATTCTATTATCATACATAACAAAACTATATATTACAAAGTGGAAAATTCTGATATGAATACATTTTTTTCCACCATATAAAAATCTTAAAAAATATATATGATTTCATTTCATAAAAAAATCATGGCATTAATCTTAACCACCTCCTTTACCTTACCTGTCATTAAATCATGGGAAAAACATTTCAAAAATATGGTATCACCACAAAAAATCTCAATAAGGGTTATAAAATGAAATAAAATTTTTAGTTCTATGAAAACTTGATAACTCATTTAATGTTTACCTTTATATTCAATGTTATTTGGGAATACTAAAGAAAAAAAATTCATGGAAAACAAGAACATTGTTTTCTTAAAGGAATTCTTTAAAACCCCATGTCAAGTAGTTAAAAAATACTTTTTGGTAACATAGAACATCACATTCATAACCTATTTTAAACCTGTGTCATAAGTAACTAGATTCCAATTAAATCCATAGGATAAAACCTTTGGTAACTCCATATATATTTCATATTAAGATAAGAAACATTACTCAATGCATTGGAGTGTTATATGGGTTCACCCATTATTTAATCTATAATGAGATCACCGAGTGATACCTGGTTGCACCCATCGTATAAGCTTTAATAGCCTCACCTGGTAAAATTTAGGCCCAATAATTTATCTTCTATAATTCTCAAGTAACATTTCATGATTAAAACATTTTTATTTTTTCACTTTTCCAACATAAAACATTTCAAAAACTCTTTTAAACTCATAAGAAAATCACTTTGGGATATCAAAATACCATTTTCTTTTAAAACCCCATTTTCAATATAAAAATACCCTAAAAAGGGAAATATGTTTTATTTGAATAATAAATGAATCTTGGAAAGTAATATAAAAATATAATAATATTCATGGTGGTAGAAAACATCATTGTAACCAGAAATGTTAAAATAGAACATTCCTTTTTCCATTTTTCAAAAATCTTCCGTATAAAACATGTAAAAATAATCTTTTTGAAACCCTTTGAAATAAAGTAAAAGTGACATAAAATGTAATTTATATATCTTTTATGTTCATATAAGAACTTTTATTAAATAATTTAAAAAATACATGGATGTGGAATAGAAAGGGTTTGAGGTAAAAATATTAAATTTAAAAGAAAATAATGTAATCACTTTGGAAACACTTGAATCGCAATCCCTATTAAAGAATAAAATTAAAAAACCATTAAATATAATGATAATAGATATATTCATGATATAACATGTCAAAGTGTCTATATGTACACCTTATAAAAAAATAAATGTGCATAACATCAAAATATGTCTCAATGAACGGAAATTGAGATGAAGTCACTTACCCTGAGTTTTACTTGTCATGTGTGTCTTTATATTCCTGAATAATAAAGCTATATTTTTTATTTACTTTCTTGAGAAACTTTATCATGTTTATTCTTTAATTTATTTCACTTATTACCATGTTATATAAAATTACTTAATAACTTAATATTCATTAGATGTTTTAACCATATCCTGTTTATGTGTCCAAAATGACTATGGTAGGTTGACTATGGTCAAAGAGGACAATATTTAAACATCTATAGAATTAAAATCTTGAAATATTTATCTAATTTATTAATAAACTGTAATTTTAAGACTTATCATTAAGTATGGTTTGGATAAATTAATTATGTTATGATAATGGAGATGGTAGATCGTATGTACGCATGAGTAACATTTCTATTTTTCAATAACAATTATGGAAAAGAGGTGAGTAATATTTTATCCTTAATAAATTATCATAATATCATATATACCATATTTTTTCATTAAATATAATTATATATATCATACATGTGTTTTGGTGAGGAAAATAGAATCACATCACTTTGTGAAGGTGGTAGTCCACATATACATGAATGATAGTATCATTTTACAGTGAGTGAAAATGTAAGAAATAAAATGAAATATTATATTTTTATAATACTAAATATTTCATTGTTATAATTATTAATCCATTTACATCACATATATTCATTATAATTACCCTTATTTCCTTCCTTTTAAATCATTAGTGAAAACGAATCACATCGCTTCGTAAGGCCGAAGTTCGTCGTACACATAAGCGACATTATTGTAGTACCTATGAAATGGAATGTAAAAAAATTTATATATGATATAATTACTATATATGTATAATTATGTTATAAATATCATATATATACTTTATATACACCATTAAACCCAACCATGAAAGCTAGTAATGGAAAAACGAATGACATTGGTTCGCAAGGTAACAGTTTGTTGTACATACGAATAACTATTTTATAACCCATTTGATGGAAGAGGAAAATGATTTAGGTTATTAAAATTAACATAATAACATATAATTATATATAATATAATTATTTTATTATATAATAATTTATTAATAAAAATTTAATGGGGTGATGAAAGAAATAAAATAAAAACGGTCATTGGAAAACATTACCTCTTCTTCAGGTAACTTTTTTTGGTTTGCACCAAAGGAATTATTTGGTTGGATTTATGCTAAAAATAAGTATTAAAGGATTATATTATGGAAATATATAATTTATTTAGTTAGTTATTTTCAAAAAAAATGGGTTTTGAAGGTGTGAATAGAGGAGGAGAGGGGTGGCCTTTTATAAGTGGGGTGAGTGGTACACTTGTAATTTTAGAAAATAATGAATTCCACTAACGTTTTTTCATGTCAAAATGCTCCAATAATGAAAATTTTTAAATTATATAATTATTAAGGTATAAATATGGACAAAAAATAAATTTTAGAAAAGTTTTTATTTAATTTTAACCCTTATCTTTTAGGTTTAATCCCCCGGTAAAACCATTTTTACCTTAGCCATGATAATTGGTTTTTCCTATTTTCGTTGTTCATTTTAGACAATAATTAATTTTAAATTATTATGAAATGTAAATTATTTTATTCCAAATATAGGATAAATTTTATAAAATTTAATTCACATAACATTCAAAATTAAATTTAAAACAAAACTAGCTTACGTAATGAAAAAACAGTTTTTCAAGCAGACTATTTTTTGAGAAAATGATGATTCTATATTAACTATTTGAATAATAATAATCAGAGTATGTAACTAAATTAATATTTAAATATATATAATCTATAAATTTAATATAAAACATTACCCATTATATATTATTTTAATTAATTAAAATGTAGAAACATTATGAATTTTAAAAAAAATTATAAAATCTCATTTTTTAACCCAAAAAACAAACTTATACTAAAAACCAATATAAATTTGATTAAAAGGTAAATAATTACAATAAATATAAATAAATAATACTTATGTTACTTTAAATAAAATTCAAAAAATAATGGTACTTTTAAATTAATTAACTTATTTAAAATATAAAAAAATTTACAAAAATCGATATTTTTTACTACTCACTAAAAAATGATATTTTATAAAAAACACAAAATGTAATTATATATAAATAATTATATTATGATTTAAAATGTGATATTAATATTTCAAAATTAAAATGATGAAATTATGAAATTAAACTTTTAAATAAAATACATATAACAAAATATTTTTGTTTAAACTATTTCCTTTTTGATCTAAAAATAACATAATATTTTTATAATGAATATAACTATCTAATTCATATTAATAAATAATAAAATTATTTATTATATAATTACCTTTTTTAATCAATATTCTTGAGTTTTTTTCCAATTAAAAATGTTAAAATTTTCATTTTAACTTGAAATCGTGTAACCCTTGTGCCTCGCATATCGACCTCATTTCCACCCAGCCACTAAGAGCCCTCTCTCATGGACCTATTAATACTATAAATACCTTATTATTTCTAATATATTATGTGATGTGTTCAATTTATATTTTATTCCAAACCCAAGGTAAACTCACTTCATTCCCTTCTTTTCCCTTTAACCCTCTCTTCTCTATCTTTTATGCTTTGGTTAGGGTGTTTGGGTTATTATTTCACTAAGTAATGGTGAAATATAATATTTTCATAGGGATTTAAACTATACAATTTAAATGTGTCTCTAAAGATTCATTTCACCTTTATTTAGGAATATTTTTATTTGAATAATTTTTTTTATGAAATATTACTGTATTTTAATATTCTTGTTAATAAATTTAAGTATTTCTAAGTTGTTTTATTTTGGGAATTAGTTTGTCGTGTGTTTCGGTTTTTTTAGGTAATATGAATTGGTTTCTCTTGAGGTTTATCATTATTTTATTATAAGGAATTTATAATTGTATCCTAATTTTTTTTAATTTTAAATTAATTATTTTGGGGGACTAATCAAAGATCTTATAGGATAGACTAAAGTCTCCAATAGTTGAGGTAATGAAATCCCAACTTTTTTAGTGAATTTTAATACTATTAATTGAATATGTCATCCATGATTTCCTTTAATTCATAATAAATAATGAAAAGAATATTTTTTTAATTATAAAATAATGGTTTTATATTATTATCATCAAATTAAAAATTATTTAGATAATATTTTTGCAGTAACTTATGTATTTGGTGGATTTCTACTTATTTTTCGTTAAAACCTTATGTTCTTAATCTTTATTATTTATATTGATTCACTAATTAAACACTTGAAACCAATTTTTCTTATGTAGGATATTTGAACTAGTTAATTTCACATATTCCCTTGTTATTGTGTAAAAAATGGTACTTGATCCATAATATTATTCAATTAAATTAGTTATTCAAAATGGGAATCCATGTTTGTTATATAAACCAAACCTAGTGAGTTATAAATGGACATTTATTAAATTATTAAGGAACCTCTAACATGATGGTTTGAGTGTTTTTACCCAGACTTATTTAATACTTGTTTACTTAATTGTTTATTTTATAACAACAATGGGAATCATTTCATCTCATGATAACCAAAATAACATTAAAAGTAGAAGATCCAAACATAACTTCAATTAAGAATTGCATCAGTGCAAAGGTGACAGAAGGTTTAGATAGGTGGGATTAAATAATGACTCTTTTAAATGTTTATCCCATTACTATTGTTATCTTTTGTAAACAAAACATATGGTTTTAAAATATAACTTGATTTACTTGGTAATGGTGTAATGATTTTTTGGTTGGTTTTTGGGACCTAAAACACACATCATGATTTTATAAAACCCCTCATCCTTAGGGAAGTTAAACATTAATTTTTTTTCTTGAGTATTGATTTTTAATTAATGGATAAAAAATATTTTAAGAATAATTATTATTATGTAATTAAATATTAAGGGTGGAACATTTTTATAGATTTAGTGTTCAACCACTTTTATAGAAAATGTTTCTCAAAAAGGTTTTAAGTGATTAAAAATTATTTTAAAGAAAACCATTCCTTGTGTATTAGAATATTAAACTCTATGATTTTGTTTTATTCCACTCTTCCATGGGTTATAATAATTATTGGAAATGAAAAATAAGTCACCCAATCTACCACCTAGTTAAACACAAGATGTTATCCATGAAGTAATTGGATTCCCTTATTCTTTTATTTAAAAAATACTTTAAAATGATATTTATGTGGAATCATAGATGTAGAATTATTAACCACTTAGATTTCAGAGAGAACATACTAATCTATGGATTGATACATGTTTGGTTTTTAGTTCTTAAACTTTTATGTTTACATGAGACAATATCCAGGATTTTATCAATCATTCCTATTATGATCATGTGAATTTTGTATATTGTTATGTTTTTACCATGGTAATTTTTTATATCGAATCATGTATTTTTATTTTAGTATATTTATCATTATGACAATTATATATATGTTTTTCTTGAACATGGATAATTATTTAATCATTTATGAACATTATAATGGGTTTTTTCTTATATATATGTTCTCTTTCCATATAAATTTTTGAAGAAGGTACAATTCAGGGGATGTGTTTTTAATCCATGACTGAGTATTCCCTTTCCCATATTCAATGGGATGGGATCATGATGCCCTGACCTAATTTACCCATTCTACTATTCCTAAAGGTATGATAAAATAGTTTGACTCATGTATACACCATCCCATTTATATAGAACTTTTATTTCCTCTAACCTACATGGATCTGGTTCCCTTATCATTCCAAGTACGGAATGAGACAATGCAATGTCCATAGTACAAAGGTTTTTGCGGGCCTTAAGATCAGCAATGAAAAATATATTGAACCTAATATATAGCTAGGAAAGTTGACTAGGGTTCATTATTATGATAAAGGGAATACCCACTCATGATTTTCACACCTAAAAAATCTATTACTATTTAATTTTAAAAGAGTAAAATAATAATGATGGAAATAAATGTAACAGTTCATTCATGGAGGAAATTCTCAAGAATTAAAACAGATGGAAAATGTTATAGACAAACCTTAGATAATTATCCCATTAATTCTCTCATAAACTCCCATAAATAAATTCACTCCCATACCCAATCTCAATAGTTAAATGAAGACCTTGAGCCACTCACACTCTCTTTAATGTGTTAAGATAGGTAGTGCTTGTAGTGATCACTACAGCAATTCCTTACATACCCACAGTGATCAAGGACCCTCAATCACTCCTCAATAAAACCTCAATCCCCTCTAATATATGATTAATACATAATGATTGAGTTTGGATTTCATATAACTCAAATTAAGATAAGAAACAAAGATAAAATTAATATTCATGGTGATAATAATTTACTAATCATATATAAAAACTCAGATATCATAAAAATCATATATGAGAAATGAAAATAGAAATTAATTGAAATTAAATAGTATGTATGAGGGATTTTTTCCTCATCCATGCCATAGTAGTCTAAAACACCATCATAGGGGATAAAAAATAAATAATGAAAAAATTGTTGTAAGTTATCCTGCTTTGGTGTCAGAGTGATCTATTTCTACCGTGATCTTTGGCTTCCTTTAATGGTTTCATACAGGATTCTAAAATCACATGATCTTTTTATATGTGGGTTCAGATTATTCCATTACACTAGCTTCCATGAGGTTCTATCATGGAAAATTTTCATCTCCCACTTCTATGGAAACTCACATGATCACTGGTTTCATTATTGAATGAATGAACACCACATGAAAATATCCAATGATTCTTTCTCTATTTTTCTATTCAAAATGAGTGAGTATATTACTTTTACACAAGGGTTTAATTAATATTAGACACATTAAATCATATGGGATTGATGGACATAGTTTTTTCTATCTTGAAAAGGTATTGGGTACTCCTACCCATACATGATCTTCTCCTATATTGGATAATTTTAAAAGTCATACAATGGAATTATAACAATGGATAAAAACCCATACAATCACGTGGGTAGGAAACTCAAATAATATGACTCAAAAGTAATATGATGGATGATGTATGATAATGAAGAAAATAATACACTTAATTCTTAGGTACTATAGAATCACTAAATTATTACGGTGTAGGTTGAATTCATACGATGAATTCATATTATGGATATTATATGATATTCATTGGGAAAAATTATTATGATCTAACTTCTTCGATTGAACTTATTAAGGCATTCTAACAAGTAGATGTGATGAGTTATCCTTCACACTTATATCCACATTAATAGGAGACATAAATGTTCTATCCATTTCAATCATATATAGGGAACAAACTAGAAAACACATTTTCTCTTCTAACATCCTAATATTTTGTTTTATATATATATACATAGATATTCCTTTAAATAATACTGAGTTCAATATATTTATTCACATGAACTAAAATTAAGGTCATGATACATTATTAAATTAAATTAATCATATTTATAATATCACCTTGAAAACAAATAAGATATCAATATATTATATAAAATATTAAAATCTTGAAATTAAATAAAATGGTATGAAATAATACTGGAAAAACTTAATTTTTAAGAAGTCCATTTTTAAATAAAAGTAGTTTATCTTCGTATTATATATTTTCTAAAAAAAGTTAAATATATAATTTTTAAAATGTAATTAGATAAAATTATTTTTATTTAAAAATTTAGAATATCAAAATATACTTAGTATAATTTTTTGATCCTTTTCGGAAAAAATCAACTTTTAGTCGAAAATGTGGTTTTCATGAAAATTGTAATTTTCATGACTTTATCAATACATAAGAATCACCTATAAGCTCATAAACCCATTTTATTGATAAAATGTGAAACTAAGTAACAATACTATGCATTTAAAATATTATTTGAACTAAGAAAACCCATGACCGACATTTTTGAAACTAATGTACATGGTAACTTTAATAAATAAGATTGTTTTAAATATTTAATTTAATTAATTAATATTTTTTAAAATTTATGATATGTTTTTTTAATTTAAAATAAAATTTATTTTTTATAATTAATCAATTAATTTAATGAAAATTAGAAACCATCAAAAATTTATCTTATACATAAGTTTAATGTTTAAAAATACTATTTTATTTTAAAAACAATTTCCATATGTTATGTGTGTTTAATTTAGAATAATATTTTCAAAAATTTATAAAATAAATTAGGTTAAATTGATATGAGATTATAAATATTCATGTATAATTTTTTAAATAAGGGTCTACTTATATTTTTGGTAATAAAATAATTTACATGGTTAATATTTAACTAAGAGTAGTAACTGTTTTAAAGACTAATATAAATTTTCTTGGATTTTCCGAAGTTTACATGAAATTTATAACTTATAGAAACTAATTTTTAGGTTTTAAATTCATATAAACATGTATCAAAAACCATACCAGGTCTAACTCACCTATCATTCATGCACTTCTATTTTTATCCCTTACTTTACATTCCTTTCCATTGAAAGTGTCCTTTTCTTCACTTATAAAAGGAGACCACTTCCACCCCTTCCATACTTCACCTCCCATTTGAATTGTTCTTGAATATATTACCTAATTACATATAGTACAATTCCATTACATGAAATAAATCCTCTATTCACCATAATATATCTTAACTCCTCTATTTTCAACAAGAATTTCAAGAAAACGTTCAATGTCTCGATGAAGGTATCACGTCTTTCTTGACCTTTATTTATTATTATTTATTTATTATACCACCAATAATATCTTATATTCATGATAGTATGATAAAATAAGTATTAATTATATTATATTGTGTTATTAAAATATTATAATATCACTTTTTATTCCTTCCTCTAAAAATATTCGAAAAATAAACATGTTGTCATGTGTATGTGTAGACTGCCGCATCCATGCATGATGTGTCTTATTTTTCATAACCACCTTCCATGGATGGGTAACAATATTTTTAATTAATAAATAATATATTTATAACATTATTATTATTATTAAATAATAAATAATTTTATTTTCTACCTACCTCATGTTTTATGGAAAATAAAATTGTCGAACATGTGTATATGTAGATTACTTCCTCCTCGTAGCAATGCGTATTGTTTTACATTACCACCAATAATTGATAGCAGTAAAAATATTTTTTATTTATTATAATATTATATAAAATACTATTGATATTATGGATGATTTTAATCTATTTTAAAAATAAATTTAACCTTGGTCAATATGCAAATATATTCGCGTAAAAAACAACTGAACCACATAGAGTAACCAACATAAGTGGAAACAATTTAATAAATGATAAAATTAGAATAACAATTATTCCATGTAAAATTAATTATATGTGATTAAGGATATTATTAATTTTTCTAATAAACATAGTTTTATTATTAATGTAATTAAGTTTATGTGTGTAACACATTCTTTTACAAGTAAGTGATTCATCTAAAAACTTCTTTCATTGAGACGCGTGTTCTTTTATGCACAAAATTTATTTTAAATTATTAATATAATTTAATTTGGATATTTTATAAAATTTATTATCCTTATTTATGTTATTTTACCTTCAATTTCATTCTCTCCATATTTCAAGGGATTTTTATTAGAGCGTTCTTAAGTTATAAGGGATTTTTATCTCAAATTCCCTTCATTGAGACATATTTTAATTTGTGAACCAATTTACTTTTATATGGTTTATATTCTTCCCAATTATTATGTTATCATGAAATATCTTTAAATCATTTAATTTTAGGTTCATTTTCAATATATTTCCCCTTGAAGGGTTCTGATTAAAATTTTTCTTTAGTTGAAATTTTTTTCTCTACTCAAGTTCTTTTTCCTATGAGTAATGAAATCTCTTCCTTACTTCTATATTCCATGAATATTTTAATAAAATTATATTTTCAAATGTTATATATCCTTATTATATGGTAATATTACATATCTTCATTAATATCCTACCATTTAATTAATTTCTTACTCAAATAAAACCTTGATGTTGATAAGAGTAAATCATATACTTTCCTATGGATATTTTTCTTCCATGTCCATTTTTCAACTATAAAACGTGTGTTATAAAACCCAAATATTTTTCATCTCAAGTGACCATAAATTCTCCCTTCACCTTTTCCAAATTCAATTTTTATTATCCTTTTTACAATTTGTGTTTCATAAATGTTTTTTAAATGATTTTTAACATCCTCCACATAGATAGTTTTCAAAAAATGTTTCCCTTTCAAGTAATGTTATAAATGTTATAAAAATGCTTCCATAAATATTTTTTAAAAGTATTTTCCAACTAAATTTAATTTTTTAAAAAAAATAAAAAAAAAATTATCATTTTCCACATGTGTCATTTTCTATAGGAGGAATCTCTTTTACATGTTTCCCCATAAAGGTATATTTCTGTCACTTTTATCATTCTCTAAGAGAAAAAATCTATATGATTTAAATTTTATTAAAAATTAAATTACTATGATCATGTTTTAATAAAATATTCCCTTTAAAAAATCAAAGGAAACTGTATATTCATATTTTTGAGGATATTTTGATAATGCTTCTAAGAGTGTTCTTTATCTATGTTGTATACATGATCAAGTGTATTATTCAAATGATATCACCCACATTATTTATTTTTATGGATTAAGAAATTATATTTTAAATATATGGTATGATCCATCACTAATTTTATTTCCTAATCATCCACTTTTATAGGAATGATTTACTTCTAATTATTTTCCTTGGTGAATTCCCTATATTTCCTTACATGATTGAAGGGTGTTCACCTAGATTCCTAATATAATTATTGATTAGGAAAATTGTTGTCTAAAACATATATCCATTTCATATATGGTGTGAATACCGTATGATTAATCATTTTTATTGAATTTTATTCACCCAGATTGATTCTTAGTATTATTAGATACCCATTGATTTTATGTGGGTAAATCAGCATATGTCTATTGATGTAATTATGAATTCCTCCTTAGGGAATCACTTATATGAAATATACAACCCATTATATTTCTTTATTTTTGTATTATATGTTTATTGAAACCATGTTTCACATATATATATGATTCTCATTATGTGATGGGAGGGCCTGAAATTATATAACCCTCCAATTCATAGGGTAATGTTTCTATCTTATTAAATATCATGGTGTGATAAAAGTGAGGCTAACCAACTATGAGAGTGTGTAGTTGGCCTATACCACTATAATATGTTAATGAGGAATAGACCCTTGACTTATTCTTATGAGGTAATTTTTGTGTTGTTTCCACATATCTATCATACCATTCTCTTATGATATGATCGATGTTTAATGCATATTTTTATGATATCATCTCTTTATTCCTTGCTCTCAATATTATGATCAATGTCATTATGATATAATTATATGCCTCACGTATATCATGTTATGCTTTAATATTATGTTTAACCTTATTGAGAATTTGATGTCTCCCTTTTTATGTTTCCCATTCCCCAGATTATGAAGGAATATATTATGTTTTATATGCCTAGAATAATATTCTTTCTAGAGAATTTATTGGTGATTTTGAAGAATAATTATTGATTGATTATATTTTTATATAGCGGAAATAAAATTATACATTAGATGTGAAATCCTGAGATTTATAGTTAATTATTTTCCATCATTCTCTAAAAATCAAAATAAAAGGTACATGGATTGTAAATTTGTGAAATTTATTAAAGTCATACATGTGTACCAAAGTCAATTTTTTAAGTAATTTTTTTCAAAATCAGATCAGGAAGTGTGATTATAGGGGCACTACATATCTACTCTAACTTGGCTTTCATCATCTTCAGTGAGTCTTATTTTTTTCCATTAGATAAATATCATGTATATTGATTGAACAACCTTGGTCTTTATTTGGATAATCCCTTATTAGGGGTATATTGAAAATTTATTTTTTGTCAATATCTCCAGTATCCTCATCTCCCTTAGTGAACTACTTCAGCCCTGCATGGAGGAACTTGAGGCAGGATTCTTGTGGGGTAAGCACTAGGTGAGGTATCATTCTATACAACTTTAGGGGATCTCTACGTTTTAGACTCAATCTTAGATTCATAATGGATGACACTTACATAGCACATTCTCAATAGGATAACCTTTACATATCCTCTTGAGCATTCTCTTAACTTTTGTGTGGCTCTATTTCATTATTTATGATATTAACATGAGATTAATTTTACCCTTATCTGGGTTTATTATACTTATGTATCTTTGGGAACATGATTGATACCCTTACATGAGTTAGAAACAATAACTGCTACCTTTGAACAGGTCAGGATAAGTGGGATTCACCTTGACGTAGCAGGTGAAATAGCAGGATTACCCTCACACAAATTCCATTGTACCTTTATGTAGCATACTTTATAACATTATGAATCATTCCTTGTATAATATTTATGTAGGTGCATTGATTACCCATACACAAGTTGTACTTTTCTAATTTCATCCTTTGACCTACACATCAAGAATAACAAAAATTAAATGTAATGTTTCCTCCAATTAAAATAAATTTGAATTAATAAAATTTAAAATATAATTTATATCATCTAAATAATTAAATTCAAAAACCAAATTTTATGGATTATTTATTAAATCTAAAAACATATAAGAGACTAAAATCATGATTTTTTCCATTTTCACATTAATCACATTATTTAATCAGTAAAATAAAAATCATAAATATTTATACAATAATAAAATATTATTTTTTTTAATTATACTAAAAATATAGTAAAAAGAAATGGAAAATATGGCTTTATCATTCCCACCCTACTCATTTTTTATTTCTAACTTTTACCTTAAGAAATGTATTATTTGATACTTACTGTTAACCCAAAGAAAGTAATGCAGGTATGGATCCTATAGGTATATATAGTTATGTGTGATTAAATACAATTCCTTTATCAATTCTTATCTATAGTTATTTTTATGTTATGTAAGTTTTTTTTATAAAGCTATTTTATTATTTTTATATATAAATATGTAGTCATGTTCTTACATACCCCTTATATGTTCTCTATATATTTGTGGCATGTAAGTGGTTCCATGTTGAGTAAGTATATGCTCACACCCAACATGGAAAGGTCAATGGACAAGAAACTCTTCATGTTATTCTTTTTTGGTTCCCTTTTAGAAGTGGGATATTCATGGATTTCATGTTTGTGGGAGTTATATGATTTGAACACTTTTTCATACTAGAGAATGTGTTAAGTTTCTTTGGACCACTCAGTGATCATGTGGATTTGATGTTAGAGTTTATTACAATTGTTCCATGGGGATTACACATATGATACCTTTTCTTCTTGATATCCCTAAAACCATTATTTGTGGGACCTATTTATGTTCAATAGTTTTTAGTCTTTTTTATATAGCTTATGGATTTCATGTGAGATTATGATCTTGTTTTGTATGTATAAATTACTCAAAATGTTTTTATATTATTCCATGGATCTTGATGTTTGTTTATAAGTATGACCATAGCATATTTCATTTTGGGTTCTTATGTCCAATGACCTACAAAGTATTATTGGATTTTTTTTTAAACCTCATGTCATGTTATGCATTACATTTAAGGAGGAAAACTACATCCCACTTCAGTATCATTAGACACTAACATTTAATCCAGCCTTTTGTGAATGGGAGGTTCACCTAAGGTGTTGTAACAACATGATCTATTTATGAAATGTTTATTCAGGTCATGTTTGTTATAAATTGTTATCAGAGCATTGTTGGGTTCCTGTGATTTTTACATTCCTTATATAGGTGGTAGGACCATTGGGACATTACAAGTATTCTATAAAAAACCTAATAAACTTCTATATTATGTAAGATGAAGTTTCCATGGGATTTTTAAAAAGTTATTAGGCACCATAATTACATGTTAGGTTCCAATTAGTATGTCTTGAGTATGATATGGTGATGATCAGGTGGTTTATAGGGATTGATCGGGAGTCCTTTTGGAATCTAGAATCATACAGTCCAAATGAATATTATCCAATAAGAATTTGGTTTATAATTTAATTAAAATATGTGAATGGGCATAATTAATTAAATAATATTTAATAAAGTAAATTAAATTTTCCTTCTTACCGTCTAAGGTTTTAATTAATTAACTAAATTCACTAACATACTAGTTCAATTTTGAGCATGGTATTCATGGATTTTATAAAGATAGATATCCATCCTCTGTTCAATAAAAAAATTCCATAATTTTTAATGGTATATTTATTAATGAATATCATGGAAGATAGTTATTTATGATGGGATTCCATCATAAATACCAAGTCCTGGAAAACGCCATTACAATTAGTGGTATTTGTGATAGACCGTCACTAATATGCCAAGACCAAATGTTTGTGTAATGAAAATATGGACAATTTTCATATAATAGTTGTTAAAGGATTCCAATGAATAACTAATACAATTTTGTAAGTATTTTTATGAAAATAATTATGTGTCAAAAATAGTTTTTACAATGATATTTTAATCTGTCACAAATACTATTTAGTGATGTTTTTGTGATAGAAATTATTATCCTTCATAAATAATATAAAAAAATAATATAACAAGTGTACATAAATTTAAAAAAATTATAAAAAATATTCATAAAAAAATAACAAAATTAACACATTAAATTTTTATCCAAAAACCATAATAAAGTCATTGAGGGGGAGGGGGTCAAGAGTAAGATTTGGAAAAGGAAACATTATTCATAAATTATGTGTGGATATCATATGTAATCCATTATTTTCTCATGTTATTTCTCCTATTGGAGACACTTTTTCTCCTATATATGATGTTACTCTTCCCTTTCCCTATGAAATCATTGCACAGTATCATAATGATCCTACAACCTCTCCTTATACTCACCAGTAAATAGTAATTCCACTTGATCCCCTATTGAGCTAATTGGTGACATCACTATTGTACCTTAATAATTGGATGTTGTTGATAATGAACCACTATTGATCTTCCAACCATTCTCTATACCATTCATGGTCATCAGTATACAAACCACCTTGTCAAAACTCAACTTGTATTAGCCCTCAACCTCAGTGTCAGTCCTACTTTTCCACATGTGAGAATTCATAGTGTCATGCATCTAATTATAATGTAATTAGAAATTAAAAAGGCAAATTAAATCATGTTACTTTTCTAAAAAAATATTGACCATCATATGATGTTTTCTCTCACCAATAATCTCAATCATAGTATGATGAATGTAAATCCTCAAGTAGATATTAAACTCCATAACAGCGGGATTAACAACAAATTATAAAAATATAACAATGAAATTTTTTATAAAAATTATATATATATTATTAATCAATATTATTTACCATATGTTATCGATGAATACTAAGCATAAAATTTACATCTCTATGTGTGGCTTCCTGCCTCACCAAATTCTGTTGACTAGATGATGACCTCCTCTGGAAATTATCTATTATCCAATAGAAACACAATACATCCCAATCATGGTCTTGGATGTAGTTAGGTCAATGACACACCAGGACTCATCAAAAGTTGTAGTAAAATCTCTCTCAATGGATCTATTTCTAAGGTTGTGTAAAAAATAAATATAACTCTCACATTTACAAATCTCTCATTCCTCTTATATGGAGGCTCTCATGTTATCATCAACCAAATACCATAATCCCTAAAAATAATTAATTATATAAAGTTAGTAATTAAATAAATTTATAATGGAATATATTATTTATTTATATGTAATCATGTGGTCAAATAGTTATGTTGAACATTGGTGGGAACCTCATCCCATAGAACCGACAACCCAAAAAAATAATTTTATAGATTCGAACCTTTGTACACAATAGATATATAAAAAATATAAATATAATCATATATAATCATACATTTATTATAAAAAATAATTAAAATTACATATAACACATAATTGAACTTCCTTCCTTATGTAGGGATTAAAATCAAGAGATGGACATAGTTCAAGTATAGGATCTTGAATCACCAATACAGATATGACACACCCCTCTTAGTCAACAATGCAATGGAAATATACTATAGATAGAATGAAATATCATGGGAATCATCCCTGGGTCAAAAAGAATCAGTGATTGTATGATAGATCTCATCGTAATCCTCTTCATCCATCTGAAACATAAAAATAATGTAACATACAAATAATTGTCAACACATATATAAAATATAAAAAACTAATAAATATTTATCAAAAATAAATAATATATATTTATTAGGAATATAACTAAAATGTGACACAACATTATTTATCTTAACCATTATATACATTGGTTTCAATGACTTCATCTTTCTCCTTCACATCATCAATTTCCATACGTGCTTCAATTTCATTATCCTTTATTATTTAAAATTCATTGGTTACATTATCCACATTATCAACACCATCATACCTTAACTATGAGTTCTTACCATAGTTATCAGTATCTCCTAACGTAAGAGATGGTTTTAGTGATTTTTCTTGAAAAATTTCAATATTTTTCACTTTTAAATAAACACTTTAATTTTTTATAAGCTAATTATCATGAGATTTCATTTTTATTACTCCTCGCTAATTTTTTAAATCTATAGATAAATCATTTTAATTTTCATAATAATCAGGATGTGAATTATGTTCTAGCTTAAATGGTTTATTTTCTAAAAGAACACTTTTATATTTCATGTCAATGAATCTATTCCATGTATGAATGTTCATACATTGATCATTATTAAACCAATGGAATTTAATTATTGTTATGTAATTTTTTTCCAAATAAAACAACTCAATTATTTCATCAATCATGTCATAATAGTTGACTTCAATTTTTTGTGATGGGTTCCTTTTAAATAATTACCACTATTTAGTTATTTTTTTGATTCACCATATTCATGTGTATGAAATCAAAATCCACTAACCAAATATGTATTATAAGAATTTTCCAATTTTTCCCTATAGTTACTACTCCCTATATGACATCCTCAAGATGAGATTCTATTTCATCCTCCCATCCTCAACATCATCCACTTCTGATGAAGTTCCAAAGAAGAAATCCATTCTCACCAATAACATTATATAGGTAAAACATATGTTTTTTAATTCTCTGTATTTGTATGCAATACAGTTTATGTGTTACCATTTTTTTTATTTAGTTTATATAGATTAAAATATTCCTATAACCTATGTTTTTTAATTTGAAATATTTGTATCCAATAAAAATTATTTTTTTCAATTTTCCCATAATCTTCAATATATTTTTTATAACCAATTATTTTAATTTTCAACCATTATATAAAAAAGTGTAGTCATCAAAATTATTATATAAGGAAAGGATAACCAATATTTTACTCACAATTAATGTTAGGTGAGATATAATATAAATTAAGTTTTATTTTTATGTTAGATATAATAGGACTTCATCCATTGGTTTTTAGGCAACCATTTTCATAGAATGAAAATTAAGGTGTTAAAAAAATGACTTTATTTTATTTTATTTTACATTTTAATTGAAATTATCTATCAATTAAAACCTATATTAAATTTTTTTATACAATATGAGTAGAGATAAATTTTTATACATTACGACAAGTAGGACTCTTCATATATATTTTCAACAAATTAATTACAAGTATTAGAATATTAAATCCCTTTTAATTTCTGCATGTATATTTTATCTACAATTAAGTGATGATATGCTAAATGATTCTATATTTTAAAATTTCAAATAAACAAGTCATAGTTAGGTGAATAAACTATTCATAATAAAAAAATCTGGGACATGTGAATCAAACTTTTACATCTACTTGGTGGAGATAAAAATTAAATTTTGGTTATACATAATCTGTTTTTACATGTATGAGTATGGAAAAGTTTAATTTATCTTCACTCATATAAAGGAATCCATCTAAATAAACTTCTATGGAAAACCCAAAATTTCTAGTGACATGTAAAAATATTAACGGTATGTTCTTTAATGATCTATTCAATTCATGGATAAAAATATCTCTATACTTTATGTTTATCATTATCTCTTATAGTAACACACATATAGACACATCAAATAAATATTGGAGTTGATTCACTCAAATATCATTTATTCTTAAGTCATTCCTCCTTATAAAAAATATATATTAATTCATGAAGAAACATAATATGCTGATCATGTCCTAGAATTTATATATACTTCTAGATCAAGTGGCCTTAGACATCTCAAATTATATTTAACCTTCAAGTTATATTCCTCAAGAACTCATTATAGTAGTTATTTTATATACAATACTATTTAAATGTTTCATATTCCATCAATTAATAATACATATTTTATATCATATTTATATGTGGTGATTTTTTCTCAGTTAAATATTAGCAATGATAATATTTTTTTTGATATTCATGTTTTGTTATTAAATAAATTTTTTCTATAATTTATAACATGATATTATTTAATTAATTATAATTATGTTTTTTATACCGGGTTTTATCAATATCATAAAAATGGATAAATCTTGGACTAATTTACCAAAAAATATAGAACAATGTATTGAGGTTTTGGATGAGTTTTTAGACATTGAAATTAAAAATCAATCTGTAGATGGAAGAATAAAATGTTCATGTCCTTATTATAGTTCTAGACGATGGTTGAAAAGACATGAATTTTATGAGCACTTGATATTGAATAAATTTACTAATGATTATGTGAGATAGATTTGGCATGTTTAATTAGACATTTCCAAAAATTCAACAAGTGAACATCATTAAAATGATCTACATACTACCCTGATAGTGGAGAATGATATTCAAACTCTGATTAATGTGGTTTTCTATACTACCCAAAATGATGAAGATTGTGACATATAAGTGGATAAACTTTCTTATTTTATAGAGATTAATTTAAGAGACAAATTTACTAATCAATTAAATGAGTTGTATGAATTACTGGAAGAAGTAAATAAGGATTTTTATAAAGGATGTATCAAATATAAAACAAATCTTATTAAAGTTATACAATATAAAGTGCTTATGTGAAATTTTAAATAAATAAATATTTATGATATTGGATTTGATTCATCATGTATTTTTTCAAGATAATATCCCTCAATCATTTTATGAGATAAAAAAAATTCCATCCAACACAGTCTCAATTATAAAAAGATACATTCATGTCCCAATAACTTTGTGTTTTATTTGGGAGAAGATTTGGATAGGTAAGAGTGTAAAATATGTTATACTTATACATTGAAATTGGTGAATCATATTGAATGATTTAATGAATAAACTATGAAGAAGAAGAAAATAAATATAAGTTCTAAAAGGTTTTTACATTACATTCCATTAAAATTGAGAATGAAAATATTGTTCATGTATTCTAAAATGAAAGAGAAAATGATGTGGCATGTTATAGGAAACAATAATGACGGGTTTATACATAATACTAGAGATTCAAAAGAAAGGTAATAATTTGATTATTTAAGTCCAAATTTATATTTAGATCCTAGGAATGTGTGTTTGGGATTGGCTACTGATGGATTTAATCCACTTAGGTTTCTAAGTAATACTCATATCATATGGCAAGTTATTTTTATCTCTTACTATTTACCTCTATGGATGTGTCTGTAACAAACTTCTTTAATTATTTCAATGATCATTCCAGGAAATAAAATACCTATAAAATATATTTATGTATATCTTTAACAACTTATATAATAATTTAAAGAGTTATGAGATAATGGTGTTGATACATATGATTCATCGACAACCAAAATCTTCAAAATGTGTGGTGCTCTAATGTGGATGATTAGTGATTTTCTTAGATTAGAAAACTTTTTTGGTTGGAAAACTTACATTGGTTAAGAATTCCAAGTTTTTTACTTATAATTAAAGCTGAGAAGATTAATATATAGTAGAAAGTGGTGTTTCATTTTTCATCATCGATTCTTGGATGCATATTGTAAATATTGATTTAAAAATTCATGATATTATGAAAAAAATGTGTTGAGTTCACCACTAAAATTATTTTCAGGTTCAGAAATGATGTCACAATTATCAAATTTTTATGTGAAATTTATGAAAGAGTGTTAGTTGAATGTTTCTAGGAAAATAGTTCAAAACTCACCAAACACAGTTGCTACCCAACAATAGAATAAATAGATTACTTTTTAAAAAAATTACTTATTTTTAATTTCAATTGTTACAACATAATATTGGAATTATGCATAGTAAACATAATATATGTGATAATTTGGTTTTTACAATATTAAAAAATAATGGAAAATAAAAATATCATCTTAATGCTTGTAAGTAGTTAGAAGGAATGAATATAAAGTGTGATCTCTGAGAAAATGATAATGGAAATTTTCATATGATATTTTTATCATTGAAAAATCAAGAAAAAGGAATTTTACTTCCAATACTGAAATGTTTGAAAGTACAGGATAGATATTCAAGTAACATTTAAATATGTGTTGACATGAAATTTCATAATTTATATAGACTTAAAATCCATGACTCGCATATTTTGATGGTTAAATTAATACCTTTGGTATTCAAAAAATTGTTACCTAATAAAAGAAACAATATTATTTAGTTTGTTTCGGATATTCTTCACATATATTTGTGAGAAAAATTCAAACCTCATTGATTTTAAAAACATCAAGATTGATTTTTAATGAAACTTTATAATTTGGATTTGATATTTACCGCATCATATGATTCATCTAACAATTCATTTTACTGGGGATATTCTGATGACCCTGAATTCTATTAATGGGAATTCCCTTTTTATTATAGCATAAATCACATAACATCACATATAGAACACAATACAAACTTTATAAATGAATAATGAATTAAATAAGAGGTATTTCTAGTAATTAAGAAAGCTAAACCAATGAAATAGGAACATGACCTTGAGAATAGTAATATGAACATTATGAATAGTAAACTAACATATTATATGACCGATATGATTCAAAGTGTGTATTTCCAGTTTAAAATGACATTTCAGTAAAAATGACAAGCGACGTACTCAAAACTGAGTAAACACATTCAGATTTTCTTTATATTTTAGAAAAATGATCCATAAGTCATTTGATATGTGTAAGAATTTGCCTCACCTCAATCTGGCACATGATTTGATAGGTATGACTCTAAGTGTGTTTTTTCAATATATAAGTATAATTTTAGATTAAAACACACATTGTGTCCCCAAAACTAAGAAAATGATCTTATATTGTTTTATCTTAATTTAAATTATATATTCATACTTTATTTTGATGATTTCATGTTGTTTTTGGTGATTTGGTGTGTTATTTCAGTACACTAAACTGGGGGGCAATGTGATATAACAGCACACAACATTATACCCCTTTATCAATGATTTTAAAAATACTGATAAAGGAGTCCATTATCAGCACTAAAAAATGGTCCTTTATCAGCACTTCTATAAGAACTCATAAATGGTCTATTATTAGTTCTTGAGAAAACACTAATAAAGGATCCCTTTATCAGTGATTTTTGAGAGTTGATAAAATAATTGGGCTTTTAATCTCTCCCCAGTAGTCAGCACATCTCTAGCACTGTTAAAGGATATTTTTTACACTGTTAAAGGCCTATTTTGTACTAGTGATTTGAATTATTGAATTTTTTATATCATAGACATGTCTGTTTTTTTTACTAGAGGTAGTGGAAGATTTCAGGGCTCTAATAATTGAATTTCTTATTAAATTAGTTGTGGTTTAAACAAATGATAATTTTAAAAACCACCGCTAGTCACTTAAAACCCATCACAAAATACTTATAAACCAACAAAAATTTATTATTTATGGTCAAAACCACCGCTAGATAGTGAACAAAATCTTTAAAAAACCATCACATAAATTATTAGTGATGGTTATAACCACTTCTAGATAAGGAAAAACGTTTTCAAAAAAAACTGCCATATATATTATTTGTGGTGGTTTTAATCACCGTGTGGTTAGCTAGAAATTTTCAAAAAAAGAACTTCTAAATTCAACTTAGAAGTGGTTTTGAAACTTCTACCAAATACGGATGGGTAGTAGTTTCATAGAACCCCCACAAATACCAACAAAATCACTGCTAATTAGTTATTGGTTGATAAAAACACTATGGTTTTAATATCATCCACATATTAATATGTGGTGGTTAAAGCTACATAATTTTGTAAAAAAACCACTACAAAATAGTGTTTTTATTTTTGTGTATGAGCCCTTGAAACCAGTTGCAAAAATTACATTGTTGATATCCTTTAATAGAATTTAGGTTAATTTAAGGGAATTTTTTTTATATGACCATCAAAAATATAAATTTACTTTTAAAATATATTTTAAAAAATATAGGCAAAATTATAACATTATACACAAGTCATGTAATTTCAAAAAAAATTGAGTAGAACATATAAATGAGCTCTGTGTTGTTATTTATCTAAATACCATCATTCTTGTTAACCACTGAAACTATACTAAGGCTGATTAAACACTAATAATCAATTATCTTTGAAATTATAACTACTTTTCTCACATTGACCCATTTTATTATGTTTTGAAGGATATTTATATTAAAAATAATAAGAGCAAAAATTTGAAATGTCCACCAACAGGTATACCTCTATAATTGACCTTTAATTGATGTTTTATTAAATAATATCTTGCATATATCATATGAATATATCCATCAAAATTGTATCATCCCTATGCACTTTTCATTAAAATATAAATGCAATATTAAATTTTCTATTGAATCAATGGGTACTAGTAGAAATATTTTTCCAATTTACATAAAATAAGAACAAAATATTTTTTCATCATACTTAGTGTATCATAGTCTATTATTTCTGTAAAAATGTCTTTAAAAAATATGATATTTTAGTCAACATATCCCAAATAAAAGAATTTAATGACCCTCTAAGACCAATATGTAGTAATATTTTGAATACTATAAGCACTAAATGAATATAAACCATCAGTAGTAAGACTTACCCATAAAAGATGTGGTTTCGAAGGAAAAAGTAGATGCACCTAATTAAAGTGATTTGAAGAACCACTATCTTAAGGATGATTTACACTTCTACTGATATAAATATTGTATTTATTCAATGTCTTCAATGAATCTATGTTGTGAGACATAAATAGATTCTAGAATCTAGGTGTAAGAAGAAAATAACTCAACTTTATGATAGAAAAAAATCTGGAATTTCCTTATCGTACCTTAATTTTTAATATGTTGGAAAACTAACTAAGGACCCATATTCATCATAATACAAGATTTAATAATTTCAACATGCATGGATCTTAGAATAACTAAGACTTGAATTATGGACCAACATATTGCTTTCATATAAATTTATAGGGGGTGTATTTCTCACAGGAAACAAAGATTTGACCAAAGAAAATATTTGATCAAAAAAATTATTTGACATTCTAAAATCTAATTTAATATCCAAAATTTTAGTAACAACTTTTAATTTTCTTATTTTGTATCTAAGATATATATCCTCGTCATCAAATTTCAAAAAATCTTAAAATTTAGATGGTTTTAATTCAGGATTCAAATTGTCATTCTATGTTTTATTGTCCTAAAAATATGCGCAAACAACATTGTGTACTAAATTTTGAAACTATGATGTATCAAGAACCAAAATATTTCTATTTTTTTCTAAATTACACTCAACATGTTGATTCCAAGAAATATAATCTTTTCAAAAACCTACACAAAATAGATGAATTTTATCATTATCAAAAGTTTCATATCTCATGATATCACATTTCTTTCAAGAATAATTGATTGTCCCTTATGAATAAAATTCAGAATTTGATGATGAAAATGATATAAAAATTTTAACATCATCAACATAGATAGGGTTTTTACCAAAAATGTAAATATTTTTGTGATGATTCATCCCATCATGATCACATTATAAAAATTGATGTCTATTTCCTTAGTACAGTCTTCTAAAAACAATAGTAATTATTTTATTATATAAAATTTTAATAATGTATTCTGTGATTTATTTTCACTAACTGAAGAGTTAGTTATTTTTTGTAGTATACTCTTAAATGTTTTTTATCTTTGTTTTATTAGATTTAAATTATTTATTAAAAACTGAAAATATTTTATAAAATGTTATTACTTAAATATTATTATAAATTTTAAAAAAAAATTGTTTATTGTTTTTTATAATTTCCTATTTTTCATTGATATTAATTTTTTTATTAAAATTGTGATAATTTATAATTATTTTTTCTATAGTTTTTTAATAATAAAAGAAACTTGTTCCTGAAAAACTATTTGCAAGGGACTACAATGCAATACATAATTACAGCATATTCATAAATCAGTTTTAAATCATTCCTACTACGATGAACATTGATTTTTCTATTTCAAATGAGTCTAGTGCATGTGTAAGTATTTTCAATACATGATTTGTCGATCGTAATAAGTAATTATGAAAATTTATTATAATTTAGTATTTTATTGGTTTTTATAAATGTATAACTGAATTTCAAATTATTTTAACTAATTTTTTTCTAATATCATATTTTTTATTATTGTTATATTTTTTAATAATTTAATAAATAACTTTTTTGATGTTTTTTTTTTGTTTCTTATATTAGTTTTTTGTTTAATTTAATAAATTTTAAAAACTTTTACTAATTTATAACACGCTTTATTATTTCTTAATTATTAATTTTATTAAAGGCTTAGTACTGTTTAATTTTTTTCATAACATTATTTAACTTCTTATTTTTTTTCATACCATTAAAAATATTTTAATAATTTTAATAAACATTAATAATTTATACTAATTTATAATAAAAATATTTAGTGTTATTTTTATTATATTCTATGTATTTTCCTTATTTTTTTCATATTTTCAATTGATATTTATTATTTTTTTATTATTTGTTTATTATGTGACTTATTTTATTACTTTACTGTAAATTATTATTTATTATATTTTATTTTATATAATAAAAATAATTTTTTAATAATTTTAGTCGATATAATTTAATTTTTTATATTTTATAATTATATTACTACTTATTAAGAAAACAACCTTAATAAATATTATTAATTATAATTTTTAGTTTTTTACTTCATTAATGAGTACTTCACTATTAGAATTTTTTATTTTTCAATATTTATTTATTTATTTTAAGAAATTTTGATAATATATATGAATATATAAAAATGATTTTTCATTTTTATTTATAATTATTTATATATTTATTATTTTACCTACATAGCGCATCCATTGAAGCACTTTCCCACGGGCAAGCGTGATGGCGAATCTACTCGACTAAACTCTCAATCATTTGTAGATGTTCTTGTAGGGGCCATGTGGGAGAATGATGTTATTCAATCACCCACTTATCACCCGAAAGGATTACGCACAGTTTCTTTCCTAAAGGAATCGGTTGAGTTCTGGTCATCAGATCTGTGATATGCCCTAAAGGGTAAATTTCCTAAACAGCGACCCGCATTGAATTTTCTTCACAAATCTCTTGAAAATATTTGGTTTCTTTGTGTGAATTTCAATTTCAGGTTTTATTGATAATTAAATTGAATTTTTTTACTATATCCCTTTTTTTAGATGTTCTTATGCAGGTTTTTTTGGAGCCACCCATCCCATATCAGTGATCCGCGTGTCCCCTGCCAACTGTACCTACCTAGTTTATTATCACTTCGCACGGAGGGTTCCATGGTTCATTCATTCAGCGGCCTATTTCATTTATGATTTTTGGAATCAATTAAGGGTTTTGATAGCACCGCTTCACTGAGAGAAATTTATCCCTAGATCAAGAGCTCTCCCTTCCTCGAGGGAGATGGAGATGACGACTACGAATTTCAAAGCACATGTGGGGATCCTCATCTAGGGTTTTGTTGGGGAATCGGTAATTCGTGGCGAAGAAAAACACACAAACGAGGATGAAAAACGGATCACACAAAGAATTTACGTGGTTCAGCAATGATTCCTACGTCCACGGGAGAAGGGGGCGGATGTTTCTATTCCTCTCCGGATGAGTACGTCAGAGGATAACAAAGTTACAACAGAGCTTTTCTTCTCTCACTCTCTCGTTACAAATCATGGGATTCAATCCCATTTAAAAAGATGAAGCAAAGCATGGTCAAGGGTTTGTTTTTGGGTTGTTCATCAACCCTTGAAAAGCATCTGCCACCGGATGCTGTCGTCCAGGATTTCTGCTTCAACGGGGTGTTGCGCGTCAACTGTACAGGTGAGTTGGTTGCCGAAAACTATTCATCCGTTGAATTTCTCCCATTGATTGGGAGTGGACCCCACAAATCTCCCCCTCACGACCAATTTGGGGTAGAAGCTAGACCTGCAGTCTCTTTGCAGGCGTCTAACTTCTCTTTCGGTAGAACCTTCGTCAACATGTCTTCCCCATTATCATTGGGGTGGATTTTCTCAACTTTCAACAATCTTTCTTCCAGCACATTACGAATCCAATGATATCGTATGTCGATGTGTTTGGACCTGGAATGAAATGTTTGGTTCTTGCTGAGATGAATAGAGCTCTGACTATCACAATAGATAATATAATTCTCCTGACTTTGTCCCAGCTCCTGTAAAAACTTCTTCATCCACTACATCTCCTTGCATCCCTCAGTGACTGCGATATATTCTACTTCTGTGGTGGATAAGGAAACACACTTCTGAAGTCGTGATTTCCATGAGACTGCTCCCCCTGCAAATGATATCAGGTATCCGGATATGGATTTCCTCGTGTCCACATCTCCAGCCATATCTGCATCTGTGTATCCTTCCAAAACAGGTTTATCACTTCCAAAACATAAACAATGACTAGATGTACCTTGGAGATACCTCAATATCCATTTGACCGTTGTCCAATGCTCCTTTCCTAGATCTGATAAGAATCTTCTCACAACGCCAACAGCGTGAGAAATATCCGGTCTGGTGCACACCATGGCATACATAAGACTCCCAACTGCTGACTGATAAGGAATCGTTTCCATTTCTGCTTTCTCCTTCTCAGTTGATGGACTCTGACTTTTCGTGAGTCTGAAATGACTCTCAAGTGGAGTGCTAACTGGTTTCTCCTTTCCCATGTTGAATCTTTCAATAACCTTCTCAATGTACTGCTCCTGAGATAGCCAAATCTTGTGATTCCTCCTGTCACGAGCAATCGTCATACCAAGAATGTGAGTAGCGTCTCCCAAGTCCTTCATTTCAAAAGACCTGTTCAACTCCCTCTTCAGCCTGTCAATCTTGGTGATATCTCTACCAATAATCAGCATATCATCAACATAAATCAATAAGATAATAAAATCACCCTCAGCAAATTTTTTGATAAAAACACAGTGATCAGTCGTAGTCCTCTTGTACTCATTTTTCTCCATAAATGAATCAAATTTTCTATACCACTACCTCGGTGCCTGTTTCAGACCATATAAACTTTTCTTAAGCTTTTATACTAGGTTTTCTTTCCCTTTCACCTGAAATCCCTCTGGATTCTCCATGTATATCTCCTCATCGAGATCACCATGTAAGAACATTGTCTTTACATCCAGTTGTTGAACCTCCAGGTTCAAACTGGCCGCCAATCCAAGAACAACTCTGATAGAAGACATTTTAACCACAGGAGAAAAAATTTCATCAAAGTGAATACATTTTTTTTGGCTGAATCCCTTCACAACCATTCTGGCTCTGTAGCGCGGTTGTGATCTTCCATCTTCTCCTTTGACTCTGTACACCCACTTGTTCTTGAGTGCCTTCTTTCCTTGTGGTAACTCTACCAAATCAAATGTACGGTTCTTGTGCAAGGATCTCATCTCCTCTTTCATGGCCTTTTTCCATTCCATCTTCTGCTGACTCTTGATCGCATCATCATAACTCTCGGGTTCTCCCCCATCAGTGAGAATCACATAATCATGTGGTGAGTATCTACGACTCGGTTTTCATTCTCTGGTGGATCTCCTCAACTACGCTTCGAGGGGAATCTGTTCTGGAATATCATATGATGAAGACATATCAGCAGATGGAGACATATTACCTGGTAGTGATGTATCATCAGTGTCGCGTATCTCTCTCGTATTAGCTGGTACTGATGGTGGTGGGACTGGTTCCAGACTGACTGTAATTTCCTCAGACTGCGATTTCTCTGCATTTTCTGGCTTCTCAAAATCTTCAATCATCTGATCCTCAAGAAACACCACATCTCAACTTCTGATGATCCTCCTGCTGATAGGATCCCAGAGTCGGTATCTAAAATCTTCATGATCGTATCCCAAAAAGATACATTGCTTCCCTTTTCCATCCAGCTTTTCCCGCTCATCTTTTGGGATGTGAACAAATGTCCTGCAGCCAAATACTCTCAAGTGTTTATATGAAACATCTTTACCTGTCCAGACACTCTATGGAACATCGTAGTTCATTGGAACTGATGGATAAAGGTTGATAAGATCAAATGCGGTCATCATTGCCTCCCCCCAAAAGGTGTTTGGCAGCTTTTCATTTGAGAGCATACATCTTACTCTCTCGCAAATTGTTCTATTCATCCTCTCAGCAAGACCGTTATGTTGAGGTGTCTTTGGTACTGTTTTTTCTAGCCTGATGCCAAAACTCTTGCATTACTCTTAAAAAGGACCACGATATTCTCCTCCATTGTCTGCTCGCACACACTTTAACCGTCTTCCTGTTTCTCTTTCCACCTTCACATGAAACTTCTTGAAAACATCCTGCACTTGATCTTTAGTTTTCAAAGCAAAGGCCCAGACTTTTCTAGAATGATCATCTATGAAGGTAACAAAATAAATAGCACCTCCCATCGTCTTAGATCTCATCATGAAAACATCAGTGTGAATCAAATCTAAAACATTTTCTTTTCTGGATGGTATATAACCATGAAATGATACCCTGTGTTGTTTTCCCATGATGCAATCAACACAAGTATCCAAATGTGTATTTCTTATTCCTAGAAAGAGATCCTTCCTGGAGAGAATTCTGATTCCCCTCTCGCTCAAATGACCAAGCCGCCTGTGCCAAACATCTGCAGGAACGTCTTTTCTGGGTGCATTGACTTCTCCTCCACATGGTCTGGCATCTGTGAGATAAAGAGAAGTATCTTTCTTTCCTTTAGCAATTACCATGTTACCTTTGGTAAGCTTCCATTTCCCATCACCGAAGGAACTGACATATCCATCATCGTAAAGCATCCCAGTGGATATCAAATTGAGGTGAATATCAGGAACGTGCATCACATCCTTCAACAGTAACCTGTATCCAACATTAGTTTCCAGAAAAATATTACCAATACCAATAATTCTGGATGCACCATCATTTCTCATCTTCAAATTTCCAAAACTCCCTAAAGTGTAAGATGAGAAGAAATCTCTTCTGACAGTGACATGATAGGAGGCACCGGAATCGATCACCCATGTCGATTCTTGACTGACAAGAATAACCAGATTGTCTTCCTGAACAATAACAATCTCTTCGTTAACAACAACAACATCGTTATTTTGGGTCTTACCATCCTGATTCCTCTGCTCTGCCTTCAACTTTCTACACTTCCGGATGAAGTGTCCGGGCTTGCCACAGTGATGGCACTTCATGTCATATCTCGATCGAGATTTCGATCGCTTCCTCCTTTGCAGACTTTGGTCACAGGGTTCTCTTCCTCTGTTTCTTCCCTGCCACTTCTGTTTCCCTTGTCTTTCAGTGACAAGAGCCTCTGATTCTGGTGTATGCCCCTCATCTTTCCTTCGAGATTCTTCATTCAACATTCTGTCTTTCACCATCTCCACGGTGAGTGTTCCATATGGAGTAGAATTTCTAACTGACACAACTAGTGTGTCCCACGTCTTCGGTAAATAACTCAACATCAACAGTGCCTGCAGTTCATCATCAATCATCATTTTCATAGAATTCAATTGATCGACAGTACCTTGGAACTCGCTCATGTGCTCTGATACGTTGGTCCCGTATTTGTATTTCAAGTTGACAAGACGGCGTATCAGGTTTGCTTTGTTCTGCACGGTTGTCCTTGCATACATATTTTCCAATTTTTTTCAAATAACAGAAGCATCATGTTCGTTGGAAAAATTTTGGAAGATGCTCTTGTCGATCCACTGTCTGATTTGGGCAGCACACTTCTTGTTGAGTACGACCCACTCCGCATCAACGGGCGGGGTACCGGTTGTCGTCTTCTCATCGGGTTTACCGCTTGTTGAATATTCCTCCGCTTGCGCTATAACGGACTTAGTGGTTTCCACAATAGGCTTCCACAAATCTTTAATATACAAAAGATCCTCCATTTTCGGTTTCCATATGGCATAATTAAACGCAGTAAGTTTAATCATATTACCGGTATTTTCGTCCATTTATGGAGTGTGAATTTCGAAAATCTATCTGTACGGATGTGTCCGGAATAGTCGAAATACCTGTAATCGACTCTTGGATCACTGAAAATGGACTCCGATAGGCCGAGTTATTGCCAAAACAGATTCTACGGTCTAGATTGACCGCTGATGTGGCTGGCCGGAGCAGTGTCTGGAATGTCGCCGGAAAGTTGCCGGAATATCGCCGGCGGCGTGAATAGTGTTGTATTCTCTGGCACGGGGGTACTGTAGCACCCGAGGGTTTGACCAAAGTTTTACCGAGCCTATCTCCTTCGTTTCAGCTCCGTTTTTGACGTCGTTTACACCATTGGAACCGTCTCGCCGTGCTCTTCACAGATCTGGACTCGAAAAATTTTTCCGAGCAACTTCAATTTTCTGGTCACTGGAAAATTTCGTTGCCACGTTGCCATTTCACTTCTGAACCCTCTGATACCACTTTGTTTGGGCAGCGGTAATTTGTGGCGAAGAAAAACACACAAACGAGGATGAAAAACGGATAACACAAAGAATTTACGTGGTTCGGCAGTGATGCCTACGTCCACAGGAGAAGAGGGATGGATGTTTATATTCCTCTCCGGATGAGTACGTCGGAGGATAACAAAGTTACGGCAGAACTTTTCTTCTCTCACTCTCTCGTTACAAATCATGGGATTCAATCCCGTTTAAAAAGATGAAGCAAATCATGGTCAAGGGTTGGTTTTTGGGTTGTTCATCAACCCTTGAAAATCATCTGCCGCCGGCTGCTGTCGTCCACGATTGCTGCTTCAACGGGGTGTTGCGCGTCAACTGTACAGGTGAGTTGGTTGCTGACAACTATTCATCCATTGAATTTCTCCCCTTGATTGGGAGTGGCCCCCACAGGTTTTATCCCCCCGTGTGTGTCCTCTCACTTAGTGGCGCCTATCCCAGTGTGGCAGACAGGCTTCTTCGTCTTTCTCAAATCTCTCTATTGGAAATCCTCCACAAGATCATGGAACCGGGGGTTTTCAAGGTGGCAACATGAGAGGCTTTACAACTCGTGTGGTGGTTGGGCTTTGGTCGGCAGAATTAGGGTTCATGCTGCAACAGGCTTCAGATCGCGGTCATCTTTCGGTGCATGGGTTGTGTCTTGGTCATCACCGGAGTCTAGTTGTGGCATATTTGATTCACCGAGTGGTCCATCAGGAGACATGATCTATATTTTGATGATGGTGTGATGCCGGTTCGTTTTGAGGCATGGAACAATGGCCACAGGTCACATCAGAACACAATATCAAAGATCAGACTTTCTTCATCATAGATGAGGTGAGTTTGAACCCTGGTAAGGGGGTTCTTTCGAGGTTTATTTTCTTTGTTATATTCCAATCTTGTTTTATCTGTTTGGAGGTGGTTTTTGGGTGTGTTGTGGTGTGTTACTCCTTTATATCACATCTCTTTTAATTTTCTCTTCCATAATGAATACTAGGTGAGGACTATTCCCCATGCACATAGGCCAATTGGATGAAGCATGTTAAATCTCTGTGTCCATTTACTGTTTTATTCATTTATTTTCTGAACTCTAAATTGGTGAACACTAGTTACTTATATAATTTAATTCTAATATGGTTTTGCATTTATTTGATAATATTGAAGTAGTTTAAGTGGTGTCTTATGCAGATTTTTTTTCTGGTTGTTTCTTGGTTATTCTCACTTGAGGTTGTAATTGTCATTACCAGTGTTTTTTTTATCCACTTGCACATGTGAATTTTGTTCACTCTTAAATCATTTTATAATTCATGTTATTGAATTTGTATACAAATTATTTTATTATTTATTATCCTTATGTTAATAAGACTGGAATAATAAGCATAGCTTTGTGATTTCAAATTTTGGGATTATGCGAACCAAATTTATATCCAATGGATCCTATAAAGTCAATTGGGGACTGTCTTGCATAGAACACCCTCCCAAAAAGTGGTATCAGATCCAAATTGGGTATAATTTTGTGTTGTAAAAATAAGGAATCAAATAATTAGTTACTTTAAATGATTTTTTTAGTGCCTTTTACTCTGCAGCATGCTTTGATGTTTTTTTCATCTTGGTTGTGTTATCTTTTTGGATTTAATTTGCAATATGTGTTAGGTAGAAAGTGGATCGGACCCAAAATAAAACTCAGTTGCGAAAATAATAATTGTGAGAATCACCAATGTAAGCGAAGAGAAAAAACAAATAGCAGAATAAAAAATGGGGACATAGATTTTTAACGTGGAAAAACCCTCCTTTTAAAGGATTAAAAAACCACAGGACAACTCTGATAATATCCTCTATGGATTAAAGAGCACAAAAAACCAAGTAAAACTTGAGACTTGAATAAAAAAATATAGCATAAAAACCTGTATGAAAAACCACACCCGGATAAACCTTCGTCTCCTCTCTCATAATAGTCTGTGATAAGATTTCACCCTTCAGAGATCAAAATCGAACTCATGGCATCGTTGTAGCACCTTGTTGCACAACCCAATTTTCCACTGCTCGCTGCTACCCATGCCCAGAAACCATCACCCAAGTATCATCTCTCCTTGGGTTGTTGCACACCCCAAAATCATCTCCTTACTTGAGTCGCTTCCTCCCCTTTTATAAGCTCGCATATTGTCACAAACTAGTCAGGGTCGACCCTGAACTGGTCCCCCGATCCAGTACATGCCATGGCTCGAAGGGAATTCCCAATCCCCATGGGCTGACAACTAGTGTCGGGAATCAAAATTAAATAGGTGGGAATGATTTTTCCCATAAAGTAAAGACAAATAAATAATTAAAAACTAAAAAATGAAAAGGAAAAATAGTAGCAGTGATAAAATAAAATTGTGCATACCTCCATGTGACTCTATGGGTCACCATCAACCTCAAACCAACGTCGCATTATGACGACCGAATCCGAGCAAGAAGCAACACCCGAATCTAAAAACAAAGATAAACTATAGAAGTCGGTATTAAAACTTAGTGGTTGTGCCCAAATAATCTATTCCCATATGAATTTCCTTTAAACAAAGGAAACATCAATTTCATGAACTACAATATATAAAATTATGTTCTTCCACTCATTTTAGTCAAAAAAAATTACAACTTATTTCCCTTATTCATTTCCAAAACCAAGCTTACCTATTAGTGTGTTGTTAAAAAAAATTTGAAAGGTAAGTGATGCTTTCATTTTTTGACGGAAAGAAAGATTATAAAACATTTTGACTTTGAAACCTTTTTCACAAGCTTTTAGAAACCAACACATCACTTCCAAGTGAACACTACACAAGCAAGAACCGAAATATTCATATATCAAGGGAAATAAAAATATACATACAAGTATCACATTTATTATAGCAAGTAACCAAGATCTAATAGACATAGGAAAACCCAGGAGATTAAGAATAGTCCAAAACATTCTAATACATGAGGCCCCATCCCGGGTAGTATGCCACACATGATGAAATCAAAACACCCAAATACCTAGCCACCCTAACTCAGGAAAATATGAGGGGCCCAACCACATAGAAATAAACCTAGATATATCCACCTACTATGGGCCACTGGTTTGTACATCAACTACCAGTGCATTAACCATTCTTAAATAATTCTCTCAATATTTCAGGTTCCCATGTCTCATGTATATAATGGGGGTGAGCCAACCAATTCCAACTGAGCATCCAATCACAAATATATATTAATAATAGTTCACAATAGGCCTTACCATTATTATCCCCAAGGACTAATATCATGCCTTGGAATAAATAAAACATAAAGAGTTCCAATTTAGGAATCCAGATAATGGATCCTGAGGATTCCACAGTGAGGAAATCCCACACATTATTTGAAACAAGTCATGAGAAACATCCAACAGAGGTTTTTATAATAAAAAAAATTTCCATCATTTTCACAAATTAGCCAAACGGTCCCTTAAACATTTCTCCCAAAAATGACATTTATCAAACTTTCAATCCATCTTTAAAAGAGGTGTAAAACAAACCACAGTTATATCAAAACATTTATAGAATTCCTTCAAAACATGTTTGTCATATTTTCAAATCAAGACCATCTCCTATGAAAATGCCAATGGGGACACAATTCATCATCACATGACAAACCGATTTCAAAATCCCAAAACACACTTAATTTAATTTAAAACCATTTGATAATATTTCAAAAAACCTTAAATCATCATTTCTCATGCTACATATTTATTAACAAATCCAAACCACACACCACTTTCAAAACCAAAATCCACTTAGACACTCATTTAAGAAACCCAACTCACCATTTTAAATCTAAATCACATTTGTTGAGCAAAGTATTGTTTTCAATAGTACATGTTAATGTTATTTAAAGGGGGAATTTATTGAAAATAATACTCTGTCTCTTTATGATAATTTTGATGCTCACAAATACCCTTAGTTATTTTCTAATGATTTTATTTAGTATTTTTCAGGAATTTATTAATTTATTTTACTCTTGAAATAACGAGAATTTATTACTTATTCAGAATCTGCTTTAGCGTGTTCTGGAATCACTATTCATACCTTACATAGATAAATATAGTGCGGAATCTACTTTAGGGCATGCTGGAATCACTGTTCATACCCTACGTGGATAAACGTAGCGTAAGGATGAAAAGCGTGTATACTTTTTGAGATAAGAGAAAAGTATGGTTAAACAACCATATGTTTTCAGAAAATTATAGAAGGAGAACCTTACGTTAGGAAGGAACCTTAAGTTTTGGTTATCAGTAAAGTATGGAAGGAGAACCTTACGTTGGAAAAGAACCTTACATTTTGGTTATCAGCAAAGTATGGAAGGAGAACCGTACGTAAATTCTAAACGTTACGTTTGTTTCTCAAAAGTATGGTTTATCAATCTTACTTTTGTAAGAAACCATACATTCTAGGAAAATTATGGATCAAGTAAAAGTATAGATCTTTTACTGTACATTTGAGTGTTGAAGAAAAAGTATGGATGATCAACCCTACATTTGTGTTCAACCTTACGTTATCAACCCTACGTTTGTGTTCAACCTTACGTTGTCAACCCTACGTTTGTGTTCAACCTTACGTTTTTAATCTTACTTTTGAAGACTATGTTATTAACCCTACATTTTGAGGCCACATCATCAACCTTACGTTTGGCATCAAAAATTTTGACAGACAATATTTATGTGCAACGATCAGTAAGCTGATTTCTGGGAGGATTTAAAGCTGGATTTAAAGTTGTTTTTTAAAGTATGAATTTTACTAATTCAATGTAATTTTGTTAATGGATTTAAGATTGAATTAAAAGGAGATTTTTCTATCGAGTCTTAAGGGAAGTTACGACTTCTTTATATATTCAAATTTTTGAATATCACGAATCAGAAGGCGACTTTTATGGATCTAAATGTGAAGGAGATATGATTAGCTTTAATATATATATGTTCTCTCTGAAAAACCAAAAAAGTGTGTATGGTGATCGATCTATTATTGAAAAAGGTGGAAAATAGAGATTGAAACTATTCGCGTTGATCTGCTAATTCAAGAAGAGCATCAAAGCTCTGTTTGTTCAAGAAGATGGAACTCATTAGAAAATTCACATGTTCTACATTGAATATCTAATGTGGATTTACTACTACTGAAGTTGTGAACTATATGTCTATATCCACTACAATTGGATCAACTCAGAACTGCTTCGTCTTGAAGATCAATATTTCTAGAGACTTCGATCAATCTGTTGTCAATTGCATTCTGTTGCAATTGTGAAGATCAACTGGAAAATTTCTTTTTGAAATTCTTTTTATTCTTGAGTAACCAGATTCTCATTCTAAGATGTGTAGGTTTGTGTTTAAACCAGAAGGATTTGTTTTTCCTTGGATTGTAAAGGTTTCAACTGCCTGTACTCAGTTTTGAATCGGTCTATGGAAAAGAGGACCAGATAGTGAAAATCACCAAGCTCGTGGAGTTGAGCATTGGTGGAGTGGACTAGGGGCCTTATGTTCCCCGAACCACTATACATCTTTGTGTTCTTGATTTTACTTATTCCGTTGCACGGTCAAATCTGATAAAATATAAAGGACAGAACTCATTCAAGAAAAGAGTTATTGAAAAATTGCAAAAGACACAATTCACCCCCCTCTTGTGTATAATCTGTAGATTCAGATCCAACAATTGGTATCAGAGGAGGAGCTTCTGATAGAGCCTTAGAAAGCTAGAAGCATTTAAGGATTATACAATAGAGCATCATGACTGATACAAGAGAAGGGATGTCGATGGTCAGAGAACCATATTTTAATGGAGACAACTATGGTTGCTGGAAATCACGCATGATAATATATCTGAAAAACCTCGGATATAGAGTTTATTCAAAGATTCTGACTCCGTATGAAATTCCTGAAAATCCTGAGACATGGAGTGTTGCTATAGAGGCAGAGAATGATATGAACTCAAAGGCTATGAATGCAATTATCTGTGGTCTAGGACCAGATGAATTTAACAGAGTATCTCAGTGCCCGACAGCATATGAGATGTGGAAAACAATAGTTGTGGCATATGAAAGAACAGAAAATTTGAGGCAAATGAGATATGCAACTGCCAAATTGAAATTTGATACTTTCAGAATCGTTTAAGGTGAGAGCATTACCCAAATGAATGGGAGATTGACAGAAATTTTCAATAACATAATAGCTCTAGGAGAACCTATCAGGCAGGCTGATCAAGCATTAAAAGTACTGAGAGTACTTCCTACTCGATGGAATGGTATCTCTGCTACAATCAGACAATCAACACCTGTCAAAGATCTAACTATGAGAGAGCTGATTGGTACACTGATGATGTATGAAGCTGAAATGCAAGATGAGGCTAATGAATATAAAGTGCTTATCAAAAGAGAAGATACTACCTTGAAGGTAAATTCACATAAAAAGAATAGAAATATGAAGAACAAATAAGTCAAAGTTAAATCAGAAAGTTATGACTCATCCAACTCAGATGAAGAACTGGCTCAACTAGCCAGAAAATTTAGAAAATTCTACAACAAGAAAAGAGGCTTCAAAAAATCCTTTAAGGGAGATAATAAGGAAGTAAGATGTTATGAATGCAAAAATATGGGGCATATCATACAAGATTTCCCACAATTAAAGGATGCAAAGAATAAGAAATTCTTCAAAAGAAATGATTTTGAGCAGAAAGACAAGAAAGATATGAAATCCACTTGGAGTGTATCTGAAGACTACAGTAGCTATTCTGAATCAATATCAGATAAAGAAGAAGTCAATCTAAAAGAAAACATGTGTTTTATGGCAGAAATTGATGAGCTACACTCATATTACTCCTCTGAATCAAATTCTGAATCAAGCTACACAAATGAAAAACTTGCAGCCTACTGCAATATGCTTGAAGAAATATCTGAATCACTATTTAAGAAACATAAGTCACTAAAAAATATACATAAATCCATTTCAGATGAAAGAGATACAATGCTGAAACAACATAAGGAATTAACTGATAAATACAATTCAATTAACACTAACTATATTAATTTTGAATCAAGAATAAAAACATTGCAGGATGAAGTAGAATCTTACAAACAGGCTGCATTGGTTTTTACAAAATGAGATAATTCATTAAATGAAATTCTTGGAAAAACTGTCATTAAAAAGGAGATATTTGGAATTGGAAGTAAAGGAGAAAAACCAAAGCTATATAAAAATTATTTTGTTCCTACCTATAAAAAGGTTAACTGTAATTTTTGTGGGACAAAGGGACATGTAGCTAAAAACTATTTCTTAAGACAACCTCAAATTTGTGGTATTAAGAAATCCTATGTTTCAAAAGACTTATATGATTCAGCTAATTTTAAAAGAACAAAGAAAATCTAGATACCCAGATCATTACTAGCTAACACCCCTGGACCCAACAAAATATGGGTACTAAAGTAATTTGTTTGAATGTCTCTGCAAGTAGCAAGCCACTAGAGAAGAAAAGATATATGGTACATGGATAGTGGCTACTCAAGACATATGAGTGGAGACTCATTGAAGTTTTATTCACTCACTCAAAAGGAAGGAGGACTTGTCACATTTGGCGACAATGCCAAAGGAAAAATCATTGGCATTGGAACTGTTGGAGATCCAAAAACAGTCTCAATCAACAAAGTACTTTATGTACAAGGACTAAAACACAATCTGATAAGTATCTCTCAACTTTGTGATGATGGATATACTGTTGATTTTACTAAAAATTGTTTTACTGTTTCTAAAGATAAACTATTTAAATTTAAAGCACCAAGAACTGAAAATGTCTATAATTTAGATTTAAATTCCTTATGTAAACAACAGGTAAACTGCTTGACTGCTAAAGTAAGTGAATCCTGGATCTGACATAGAAGACTTGGTCATTGCAATGTATATGTTTTACATAAGTTATCTAAGAAACATTTAGTTTCTGATTTACCTAGTCTCAAATTTGAAAGTGACAGATTTTGTAATGCATGTCAACTTGGCAAGCAACACAAATCATCCTTCAAATCTGTTAATAAGGTTGTTACGTCTAAACCTCTAGAACATATTCATATGTATTTTTTTAGACCTTCAAGAGTATAAAGTTTAGCTGGTAAATTATATGTATATTTTTTAGTTCATTACTATTCAAGATTTACATGGATTTTCTTTTTGAAATTTAAAAATGAAGCTTTTACATTATTTGAAAGTTTCTGCAAATCTGTTCAAAATGAAAAGGGGTTCAGTATAATCTCATTGAGAAGTGATCATGGTAGATAATTTGAGAATCTGGAATTTAATTCCTTTTGCTCAAATATGGGTATTAAACACACCTTCCTTTCACCAAGAACACCTCAACAAAATGGGATTGTAAAAAGAAGAAATAGAACTATTCAAGAAATGGCTAGAACTATGTTAAATGAATATAGTCTACCTATATGTTTCTGGGAAGAAACTGTGAATACAGCTTGTTATATAATTAATAGAGTTTTAATTAGACCTATCTTGAAAAAGACACCCTATGAACTATGGAATAACAGAAAACCTAAAGTAAATTACTTTAAAGTTTTTGGATGCAAGGTTTACATCTTAAACACCAAGGATAATCTTGGTAAGTTCGATCCAAAATCTGATAAAGGTATTTTATTAGGATATTTTGCTACCTCCAAATCTTTTAGAGTTTATAATAAGAAGTCAAGGATTTTTGAAGAATCAGTTCATGTAAAATTTGATGAATCTGATCCCTTTGAGAAAAGCACAGAACAAATGGATGAACTTGACTCTAATGATAACATGAGACTTGAGAATTTAAAGAATGATTTTGAAAATGATATAAAAGAAATTAAGTCCAGTTCAGAGGAACATGATACTAAATAACCTTTAAATATATTACCTAGATAGTCTAGAAACCTAAAGAATCACCCTTTAGAAACTGTAATAGGTGACCTAGAAACTGGTGTTCAAACTAGAAGAAACTTAGGAAACCTAGTGGAATTCTCTACCTTACTATCTCAACAAGAACCCAAGACTATAGAAGAAGCTTTAGATGATGAAAGATGGGTAATAGCAATGAAAGATGAATTAAACCAGTTTAAAAGAAATGAATTTTGGGAATTAGTGGAAAGACCTAATAATTATCCTATAATAGGAACCAAATGGATCTTTAGAAATAAACAGGATGACCAAGGTACAATAACTAGAAATAAAGCAAGATTACTAGCTAAAGGATATAATCAAGAAGAAGGAATAGATTATGATGAGACTTTTTCACCTGTAGCTAGGTTAGAAGCCATTAGAATCCTTTTAGCCTATGCATCTTATATGAATTTTAAATTATTTCAGATGGATGTTGAATCTGCCTTTTTTAATGGTTATTTAATGGAAGAAGTTTATGTTGAGAAACCTCCTGGTTTTGAAAAATCTCAAAAATCGGATTCTATTTTTAAACTTACTAAATCTCTTTATGGCCTTAAACAAGAACCTAGAGCTTGGTATGAAAGATTAAGTTATTTTCTTTTGAAAAATGATTTTACTATTGGAATGGCAGACCCAACACTCTTTAAGAAAACTGTGAAAAATAATGTTTTATTGGTTCAAATTTATGTTGATGATGTAATCTTTGGATCAACTAATAAAACTCTTTGTCATGAATTTTCAAAATTAACGCAAGAATAATTTGAATGAGTATGATGGGAGAATTAAATTTCTTTTTTGGGTCTTCAAATATTTCAAAAAGATTTTGGAAATGTTTTAAATCAAAGAAAATACATTACTGATTTACTTAAGAAATTTGGACTTGAAAACAGTAATCCATTTACAACTCCTATGTGTACTAATATAAAACTTGATTTGAATGAAATTGGGAAATCAGTTAACAACAAGTTATATATAGGTATGATTGGTAGTTTGTTATATCTTACTACTAGTAGGCCAGATATAATGTATTCAGTATGTCTTTGTGATAGATTTCAATCAAATCCTAAATAATCCCATCTAACTGTTGTTAAAAGAATTTTTAGATATTTAAAAGGTACTATTTTCCAATCTCTTCTTTATCCAAAAACTTCTGATTTCAATTTGATTTCATATTTAGATTCTGAATTTGGAAGTTGTAGATTAGATAGAAAAATTACATCATGTACATTCCACTTTTTAGGAAAGTCTTTAGTATCATGGTCTAGTAAGAAACAACATTTAGTTTCCCTATCAACAGCTGAGGCAGAATATGTTTCTTCTGGAAGTTGTTGTGTACAAGTGTTGTGGATGAAAAACACTCTTATGGAATTTGGATTGAATTTTAATAATACACCTATTTTATGTGATAATTCAAGTGCAATTAAAATTTCAAAAAATCCTATTAGTCATTCTAGAACTAAGCTCATTGATATAAGGCATCACTTTTTAAGAGATCATGTTATTAAAAAGGATATGTTTTAAGAATTTATAAATACTGAAATTCAATTAGTAGATATTTTTACTAAACCACTTCCCACTGCAAGGTTTGATTTTATTAAGGGGGAGCTAGGTTTATTTAATTTTAAGTAATTTTTTATTTCTAATTTGATTTTATTTATTTATGTAAATTTTATTTTGTTTATTGAATACTGTTTAATATTTTCTTTCTTTCTCCATATTAAAATTTTATTTGTTTTAAATATATGTAATGATTAGTGATTAGATGGGAATCAAGGCCCTCGGAGCCTTTTCAACTTCTAAACCCTTTCACTTCTATCGAAACCCTTTTGAAATCCAAAAATAGCACTTCCTCTCCTAAACCCTAACCTTAGAACCTCTGAAACCCTAACCTTCAAACCTTCAGAGACTCTCGCAAAAATGGTAAGGACTAAAAGATCTAGTGAAGCCATGCCAAGAAATGCCAAGAGATAACGCACCGAGAGAAGAAAAATCTTATAGGTCAAGTTAATCGATATCGACTGGTTATTTCAGAAAAATCTATTGTTGAAGCAAGCGCTATCATTTCATAATCTTGAACAAATGTTCAACAGTGAGAATACAGAATTTTTGTATAAAGTATAACTTAGATACTTCTTTAAATCTGTACCGTTTAGTATGGGAGATACCGAGGACAGTTTGTTGGCTAAGATAGAGGATAGGTATTTCTTAATCTCTTCAGTAGAGATTATTCAGATTCTCAACTGCCCTCATGAGGGAGTTTTTAATTTTGATTTGAAAAATATTGGATATTCTGGGCATAAATCCGAATACATCATGTTTTTTCTTTTTGGTACTAAGACAATAAAGAAAATGTTTGTTAAGTATTTGGAGCCTGATCAGAAGATTTTGGTAAAATTTATTCAGACTGGAATAGCTCCATGGATGACAGAAATGGAAAAGATTTTGTACCCAGATATGTATATAATGTTTCTTTTGTTAAGCGATATTAAGTTAAACTTTCCAAGATACATGATAAGGTATCTCAGTTACTGCTGTCAAAGTGAGGCCCGAATGAATTTCTACCCTTATGGTTGATTTTTTTCTAAACTATTGTTTAAGAAAGACATGGTGAGATTAGTGGATTCTCGAGTTAACTATCATCACAGTAATACGTTTAATGCTGGAACTTTGAGGAATGTTGGATATTTCTAGAGCACAATTAAAGGAAAACTTTTACTAGTAGGAGTTGAAGAAGAGTCAGAGAGTGATCAGGCTCAACCTGCTAAGTCCAAGGAGGGACAAGCTGAATCCAGAGTCAGCAATGTAGCAAGAAGGATTCTCTTTGAAGTGGAAGATGTTGAAAAAGACAGAAATCAGGAGGGACTTAAATCAAAAAGAAAAAGACCAGTAAATGAGGAAGTCACTTCTCCTACTTTGGAAACAACCACAGAAGCTTTATTTTCTTATTTTTTGTAAGGGAAGCTTTTGTTGATATGACCATGGAAGATGTTACTGAAATAATAGCACCAGTAGAGGGATCAAGAGTTCCAGAAAAAGCTCAAAGGGAGAATCAGGAACAGATTGTAGCTGATGTTTAAGTTGCACTTCAATAGGAACAATATATGGAGGCAGTGTCTGGTGAAGAAGTGGACAGACCTCAGGAAACTACTGAAAATATTATTCTTGAAATTCCAGTGGAATACAAATATGCAGATGAATGTGATGATCATGCTTCTAAATCTCAAACAGAGGTACTTCAAGAGGATTTTTCTGTGGAGGAATTTGAAAACTCTAAGGAAAAATTTGTGGACCAACCCTCTCAGGACAGAGAAAAAGAAAATTCTGATGCTAAATCATTACTTTTGGTACTGCTGCATCAACCTGAGACTGTGAATCAAGCATAGGGTGCATCTTATTCAAGGAAAGAAGAAGTTGAAGAACTGTAAAGAAAGGTATCTCAGTTGGAATCTGATAATGTTTCTCTGAGAAATGCCTTAGATTTAGAACATTTAAAGTTTCAAAAGCTGAAGGAGTGTACAGTTTCAAGGTAAGAAGTTGAAATGTTTAAAGAGGATATACTGATTGCTGTTACACAATTGAAATATAAAATGGTTATGAAGTCAGATTTATCAGATCTGAAGTTGTTTATGGAGAATCAATTTGCATCAGTTGCAAATAATGCTGTTAGTGGATCGGGTACTTCACATGATTTAATCAGAAGGTTTCAGGCTATCACAGCTGTGATGAGAAACATGAATGACAAGATACAAGATCTTCAATGTAATAGTGGTCCTTTGTTAGTGTTGTTGGACAATCAGAAGTTCTTAGTGGATCAACTGACATCTAGTGAGCCATCGATCAGAATTCTGTTAAATCAGTTATCATAGAAGCTGTCAGTATTTGTTGAAAAATAGGAAAGGATGTATGAGTTTTTTAGAGTCAATTTAATTGAATATATTCATATGACTCAAGAGAACAGAGAGATCATTATCAAGCTTGGAGATGGGATGATGAAGAGACTTTGGGAACAGTTTATAGAAATTAAGTGTGAAATTCAGAGGAGATAGAACCTATTGCCTATCTTACCCTAACCTTGATTCCTGTGTATATCATTGTCATGTATATACTGCTGTTTTTGAATGAAAATTTCCTTCATTGTTTATTTGTTTATTTCATTATTTGTTTTACTGACTTTATTTTTTATATGCCAGTACTCTAGATTTAATTATTGATAAACAGTTCATAATAGCATTTACTAACAGTTCAGTGCAATATTAAAAGTGTTAAAATCCATGATTTTTCATTATTTTTTATATCACAAAAGGGGGAGAATTTGGATAAGCACAACATCAAAACCTCAAAATTTTGTTTAGGGGGATAATTAAATGAGAAATTTGGTTTTATAATTATCTTTTTGGTAGAGAAGTTTTTATTTAACACGTTATAACTAATTTTGAAATTTAATTTTTTTTAAATAATTTTAATTATTTTATGGGTTTTGTGATCATCAAAAAGGGGGAGATTGTTGAGAAAAGTATTGTTTTCAACAATACATGTTAATTTTATTTAAAGGGGGAATTTATTGAAAATAATACTTTGTCTCTTTATGATAATTTTGATGCTCACAAATACCCTTAGTTATTTTCTAATTATTTTATTTAGTATTTTTCAGGAATTTATTGATTTATTTTAATCTTGAAATAACGAGAATTTATTACTTATTCAGAATCTAATTTAGCCCGTTCTGGAATCAATGTTCATACCTTACGTAGATAAATATAGCGCGGAATATGCTTTAGTGCGTTCTGGAATCACTGTTCATACCATACGTGGATAAACGTAGTGTAAGGATGAAAAGCATGTATACTTTTTGAGATAAGAGAAAAGTATGGTAAAACAACTATATGTTTTCAGCAAAGTATGGAAGGAGAACCTTACGTTAGGAAGGAACCTTACGTTTTGGTTATCAGCAAAGTATGGAAGGAGAACCGTACGTAAATTCTAAATGTTACGTTTGTTTCTAAAAAGTATGGTTTATCAATCATACTTTTGTAAGAAACCATACGTTCTTGGAAAAGTATGGATCAAGTAAAAGTAGGGATCTTTTAATGTACATTTGAGTGTTGAAGAAAAATTATGGATGATCAACCCTACATTTGTGTTCAACCTTACGTTATCAACCCTACGTTTGTGTTCAAAATTACGTTGTGAACCCTACGTTTTTTTTCAACCTTACATTGTTAATCTTACGTTTGAAAACTATGTTATTAACTCTAAGTTTTTAGGCCACGTCATCAACCATACATTTGGCATCAGAAATTTTGATAGACTATATTTATGTGCAACGATCAGTAAGATGATTTCTGGGCGGATTTGAAGCCAGATTTAAAGTCGTTTTTTAAAGTACAACTTTGACTGATTCAAAGCTGTTTTATTAATGGATTTAAGATCGAATTAAAAGGAGCTTTTTATGCCGAGTCTTAAGGGAAGTTACGACTTCTCTGTAAATTCAAATTTTTGAATATCGCGAATCAGAAGGTGACTTTTATGGATCTAAATATTCAGGAGATATGCTTAGCTTTAATATATATATATGTTCTCTCTGAAACACAAAAAAAATGTGTATGGTGATCGATCTATTATTGAAAAAGGTGGAAAACAGAGATTGCAACTATTTGCATTGATCTGCTGATTCAAGAAGTGCGTCAAAGCTCTTTTTGTTCAAGAAGAAGGAACTCGATAGAAGATTCACCTATTATACATCGAATATCTATTGTGGATCTACTACTGCTGAAATTGTGAACTATATCTCTATATCCACTGCAACTGGATCAACTCAGAACTGCTTCGTCTTGAAGATCAATATTTCTAGAGACTTCGATCAATCTGATGTCAATTGCATTCTGTTTCAATTGTGAAGATCAACTGGAAAATTTCTTTCTGAAATTATTTTTATTCTTGAGTAACCAGCTTCTTGTTCTAAGCTGTGTAGGTTTGTGTTTGAACCAGAAGACTTTGTTTTTCCTTGGATTGTAAAGGTGTCAACTGCCTGTACTCAGTTGTGAATTAGTCTCTGGAAAAGAGGACTAGATAGTGAAAATCACCAAGCTCGTGGAGTTGAGTGTTGGTGGAGTGGACTAGGGGCCTTCTGTTCCCCAAACCACTATACATATTTGTGTTCTTGATTTTACTTATTTCGCTGCACGGTAAAATCTGATAAAATATAAAGGACAGAACTCGTTCAAGAAAAGAGTTATCAAAAAATTGCAAAAGACATAATTAACCCTCCTCTTGTGTATAATTTGTAGATTCATATCCAACAACATTTGTAAAGTCCAATGGGGAAATTCATCTAGAAATTGATGTTAAAAGCGCAATCAAACCATTTATTTTAATATATTATAATAAATAAACCACTCCAAATCAAGAAAACAATTTTACTAACAGTCATATATAAATAATCACAAGTGCAGAAAACATTTTTAACGTCACCATTTTTTACGTCGGTTATATATAACTGATGTGAAAATCTGTGATATGTTGTTTTTTATGTCGTTTATTTTAATAACCGACTTAAAAAATCCCGCGTGTTGGTTTTTTACATCGGTTATAAATTAACCGATGTAAAAAACAAATGCTCGGCATTTTTTACATCCATTATTTGATAACCGACGTAAAAAATGAGGCATCTAACGAATTTTTTACGTCGGTTATCGAATAACCGAAGTAAAAAATGTGGCATCTGAGGCTTTTTTTATGTCAGTTATTTAATAACCGATGTAAAAAACCAACCCGCAGAATTTTTTACATCGGTTATATTATAATCGATGTAAAAAACCAACACAGGGCAGTTTTTATGTCGGTTATAAAATAACCAATGTAAAAACTGTGGTTTCTGATGTTTATTTTATGTCAGTTATAGAATAACCGACGTAAAAAACCAACATGCGGATTTTTTTACGTCGGTTATAAAATAACCGACCTTAAAAATGTGGTATCTAATACATTTATAATGTCAGTTATTATAATAATCGATGTTATAAATGATATAAAAAAATAGTTTATAACGTCAGTTATTAAATAACCGATGTTATAAAACATTTAAAAAATTTATCATGCCCCATGGATTGTCATTTCTATTTTTTCTATCGATAGACCTGCGACTCGTCTCTCTCACGCGGAAACCCTAGAATCGACTCTTCGATCTCGTTTCGTTAAAATCATTTTTCCATCATCGTTTATCATCTTTACTCTCCTCGAATCTATCATCTCCACTCACAACACTCAGGTAATCCTCCCACAACTTTATTTCATTTGTTTTTTTTTTCAGATTGTCTATATTTAGGTTTTGTAATTTTTTTGTTTAAACTATGTAAGATTCTTCAATTTCAAACCCTCTAACCTTGTTTTGCCATCATCATCTTATTTATTATCACCAGATCTATTAGATCGACTCGCAATATTCAAGTACGCCTCACCTAATTCTATTTCATTTGTTTTTGTTTCGCAGATGCCCTACATTTATGGTAATATTTGTTGTCATTGAAAACTAATGATCTCATTCACCTATATTACTGCAATTTATATCTAAACCATTTTGATATACCCATTCCGTGTACCAGTGTGATTTATTTTATAAGTATATATGGTTTTTCATGGTGGAATGTTTGTTTTGGATCCTTGGTTCTTTCTATTTTGGGTATCACTTTTTGTTGTTCCATTAACTATTTACGTCGATTATTTTTGTGGACTATTATAAGTCTTCATATGCTATTAAAACCTGATTCATTGAACAATAGAGAATTTTAGAATAGTAGGAGATATAGTTCATGGTTCTCATTTTGAATAATGTCTTGATACCAAAACTAGTAGCTTGAGGTTAAAATCCCTAGATATGCCAAAACTAGTAGCTTGAGGTTAAAATACCATGGTTCTAGGGGGCTGTCCAGAGGGTTGGGGGTTGTCCAGGGGGTTTGAGGTTGTCCAGAGGGTTGGGGGCTATCCAAGGTGTCCATGGAGGTGGGGGGGTAGTCCAGGGGGGTGGGGGGTCCAAGGGGGTGGGGTGTTGAAGGGGGTGGGGGCTGTCCAAGGGGGTGGGTGGGGGGGCTGTCCAAGGGGGTGGGGGACTGTCCAGAGGGTTTGGGGGGTTGTCCGAGGGGTGGGGGATTTCCAAAGGGTTTGGGGTGTCCAGGGGGTGTCCAAGGGGGTAGGGTGGGGGTGGTGTCCAGGAGGGGTGGGGATGTCCAAGGGGTGGGGGTGCTGTCTAGAGGGGTGGGGGCTATCCAGGCGGTGGGGGTGTCAAGAGGTTGGGGGGCTGTCCAAGGGGGTGGTGGTGTCCAGGGGGTGTCCAAGGGGGTGGGGGTGGTGTCCAGAGGGTTCAGGGGGCAGTCCAGAGGGTTGGGGGGTGTCCAGGGTGTCCATGGAGGTGGGGGCAGTCCAGGGGTGTGGGGGGGGGGGTCCAAGGGGTGGGGGTGTATAAGGGGTTGGGGGTTGTCCAAGGGGGTGGGGTCCTGTCCAAAGGGTTTGTGGGTTGTCTTAGGGGCTTTCCAGAGGGTTGGGGTGTCCAGGAGGGTGTCCAGGGGGTAGGAGGTGGGTGGTGGTGTCTAGGAAGGGTGGGGGTGTCCAGGAAGGGTGGGGGTGTCCAAGGGGGTGGGGGTTGTCCAAGGGGTGGGGGTGGTGTCCTGACTGGTGGGGGGATGTACAAGGGTGTGGAGGTGTCCATGGGGTGTCCAAGGGGTTGGGGGTGGTGTCCAGAGGGTTCAGAGGGCTGTCCAGAGGGTTGGGGGTGTCCAGGGTGTCCATGGAGGGGGGGTAGTCTAGGGGTGGGGGGTTCAAGGGGGTGGGGGTGACTAAGGGGGTGGGGCTGTCCAAGGGGGTTGGGGCCTGTCCAGAGGGTTTGGGGGTTGTTCAGGGGGGTTGTCCAGAGGGTTGGGGGTGTCCAGGGGGTGTCTAAGGGGGGTAGGAGGTGGGTGGTGGTGCCCAGGAGGGTTGGGGTGTCCAGGAGTGGTGGGGATATCCAAGGGGGTGGTGGCTGTCTAGGGGGTGGGGATGGTGTCCTGAGGGGTGGGGGCTATCTAAGGGGGTGGGGGTGTCCAAGGGGGTTGGGGCCTATCTAGAGGGTTTGGGGGTTGTACAGGGGGGTTGTCCAGAGGGTTGGGGTGTCCAAGGGGGTGTCTAAGGGGGTAGGAGGTGGGTGGGGGTGTCCAGGAGGGGTGGGGGTGTCCAAGGGGGGTGGGGGCTATCCAGGGGTTGGGGTGGTGTCCTGAGGGGTAGGGGGGATATCCAAGGGTGTGGTGGTGTCCAGGGGGTGTCCAAGGGGGTGGGGGTGGTGTCCAGGGGTGGGGTCTGTCCAAGGGGGTGGTGGTGTCCAGGGGGTGTCCAAGGGGGTGGGGGTGGTGTCCAGGGGGTGGGGGGACTGTCCAAGTGGGTGGTGGTGTCCAGGTGGTGTCCAAGGGGGTGGGGGATAATTGTCAGTTGGGATTGACTATTTCATCAGGGTTTGTGAGATTATGACATGATGATTGTATTGTTTCATGGATATTAGTGTTGCAATATAATTCTATTTGGTTATATATATTTTGTCCAGTCATTAACTATGAGAAAATTATGGGTTATGGGTGAGACCATGTCGTGGTTTTCAAATATGCGTAGTTATCCTGACCCCATTGTGCAGTGATGATTGGCTTTACATTGTGATTTTCTTCATCTGAGTTTTTATTTTAAATTTGATTTGATTCTCAGGTTTACTCCATTTTCTCCAATTTTCTATCAACCATTGGAGGCCCCATGGTTTTCTTTGATTCTATGGAATTTAAAACTGTTATATCTAACTATATTTTCTTTTTAAAATCATATTCAAGAATATTTTTTTAAATATGCATAGATTTTTTTTATATTTCAAAATTGTTTTACATTCAAATTATGATTTTTTTCATATAAACATATATTTGTCTTATCTTAAAAAGATGTATAATTTTGATATTTGTTATAGGTAATAATGAGTCAAAGTTGGATTATGGCACATTGAATGAGCAATGAATATGAGGAAGGTGTTGATGCCTTTTTGGGATTTTCTAAATGAAATGTTCCAAGTAGTGACATTTTTTCCTGTCCATGCCTGAAATTTTTGAATGTGAAGAAGTTGAAAAGTAGATAGATAAAAGATCATCTGATTTTTCATGGTTTTAATCTGAGTTACAGCCCTTGGATTTGGTACGGTGAAACTGGACGGAATGTCCCTGATGATGATGATTTGAAAGATGCTGACTCTGATGGAATTGAAGAAATGATTCATGATATTGCAGTAGAAAAAATTGAGATAGAACTGATAGTTGCGCATATATATGGTGATGCTGAAAAACCATTATATCCTGGTTGTACAGATTTTACGGTTTTGTCGGCGGTGTTAAGATTGATTAACCTGAAGGAAAAGCATGGATGGAGTGACAGAAGTTTTACAGAGCTGTCACAATTGATGAAAGACATTCTTCCAAAAGATATTGATCTTCCATATTAACATTATAAGGCCAAGAAGATATTATGCCTGATGGGATTGGGATACAAGAAAATACATGACTGTCTGAATGACTGTATGATATATATGAAGGAATATGAATTTCTGTCAGAGTGTCCTAAATGGGGGACATCATGGTATAAGGTGAAAGAAAAATCACAGGCTGATCTAGAGATTACAAATATCCCTTCAAAGTTATTTTGGTATCTTCCTATAATTCATCATTTCAAACATTTATTTGATAATTCACATGATGAAAAATGGTTAAGATGTCATGTTGATGAGCAGTTATGTGATGGAAAAATATGTCATCCAGCTGATTGTCCACAATGGAAGAAAATTGATGAGCAGTATCCTACATTTGGAAATGAAATTAGAAATCTCATAATAGGGTTGTGCACAGATGGAATGAATACATATTCAACCCTTAGTATCACACATAGTTCGTGGCCTATTTTATTAGTAATTTACAACCTCTCTCTTGAAGTTTGTATGAAGCACAAATATTTCATGTTGAGTATAATGATCTCTGGTCTGAAGCAACCCGGCAATGATATTGATGTTTTCTTGTCACTGTTTATTGATGATTTGAAACTTTTATGGGAGGATGGTATTAGGGTGTATGATTCTTATAAAATGGAATATTTTCAACTACATGAAGTGATTTTTTTCACTATATATGACTTCCCAACATATGGAAATTTGTCTGGATACAGTGTTAAAGGGAATAAAGCATGTCCAATTTGCAAACAACAGATTTCATATTGTCAATTGCATCATCGGAGGAAAACAGTGTACATAGTTCATCGAAAGTTTTTGCCTATGGATAACTCTTATAGAAGACTAAAAAAGGCATTCAATGGATCACAAGAATTTGATATTTCTCCAAAACCTTTATCCCCTGATCTGTATTTTTAGATGGTGAAAAACCTTCATGTGACATTGGTAAAGACATAGAAATCTAGTAATAATAGACATATTTGGAAGAAAAGATCAATATTTTTTGAGCTACAATATTGAAGATATCATGAAGTTAAACATAATATTGATGTCATGCATGTGGAGAAGAATATCTGTGATAGTTTGATTGTAACATTGTTAGATATTAATGGAAAGACAAAAGATGGGTTGAATGAAAGATTAGACTTACTATCAATGGGAATACGTTTGGAGTTAGCTCCCACTCCTAATAGAAGACGAACATTTCTTCCCCTGGATTGTCATACATTATCAAAGAGGGAGAAAATTATCTTTTGTCAGTGTCTTCATGATATCAATGTGCCTCAAGTTTATTCTTCAAATGTAAAAAAATTTGTCTCATTGAAGGACTTGAAGTTGATTGGTATGAAATCTCATGATTGTCACGTCATGATGTAACAACTTCTACCAGTTGAATTGCATGGAATATTGCCCATACATGTCATAAAGACTATAATGAAGTTGTTTTATTTTTTCAATTCAATTTTTAATAAGGTGATTGATGTGAATGCTTTGAAAATTTTAGAAAAGGATGCAATTTTCATACTTTTTCAATTGGAAATGTATTTTACTCTGACTTTTTTTGATATAATGGTGCATTTAATGATTCATCTGGTTCGAGAAATAAAGCTTTGTGGACCTTTATATCTTCATTGGATGTATCCTTTTGAAAGGTATATGAAAATATTGAAGGGGTGTGTTAAGAATCCATATCGAACTAAAGCCTCCATTATTGAAAAGTATATTTCTGAGGAGGTTGTAGAGATTTTTACGAGCTACTTGGCTGCGATGCAACACATAGGTTTGCCTCCATCTCACCATGAATGAGTTAATAATGAGGGAAAGGGGATTCGTGGCTTGAAATTTAAATAATTGTCAGCTAAACATATGAAGAATTTAGAATCATACATCTTGAATAACATAGCTAATACTCAACTGTATATCACATTGCATATTAATGAGTTGAAACAATGTCATACAAAGAAGAAATAAATGTGGATTTTGAATGAGCACAACAAAACATTTTTGTCAGGGTTTAAAAAGACCTTTCTTGGTAGACCAGATGTATCAAAGACATTAAAATTTATAGTGGTTGATCCATGTTTAAATGTGATAACATGATCTGGTTATGAAATTAATGGTTATACATTTCATATGAATTCTTAGGACAACGGAAGTGCAGTTCAGAATAGTGGTGTATTGGTGTTTGCAGAAGAAATGCATTTTTCAAGTGCTAAAGACAAAAACCCAATTTCTATATTAAGTTCATATTATGGAGTGATTGAAGACATATGGGAGGTGGATTAATTTAAAATTAAATTTCCTGTTTTTAACTGTAAATGGTTTATTAGTAACAACAGTGTCAGAAATTATGAATTTGGAATGATAGTTGTTAATCTAAATAGATTGGAAGACACAGCTGATTCTTTTATAATGGAAACACATGGAAAACAAATTTTCTATGTAGTAGATCAATCAGATATGTAGTTGGATGTTGTTTTACAAGGGAAAAACAATATGTTGCTGAGGATGAACTTGATGAAGATGTTGATTTATGTGAGATCCCTACTTCCATGGAAAGATTAACAGAACATAATGATGATCATTTTGAAGAAATGGTTTGTTCCATAAGGAACGATCATGACAAAGGAATTTAGGAAAAAAATCCATCTATACATTCCTAAAAGTAAAGGTAACATTTGTTTATTTCTCATTTACATTTATTATTTTTATAAAATGGTAGATATTGTAAGTTTTTCCTTTATTAAAACATGTATTAAAACAAAATAAGTATAAGTTTTTGTTTGTTTTATTTTTGTTTAGTTTACATTATCATGTTTACCATTACATTAATTATATATATATATTGTTTTTGTTCAGTGACAATTGGTTTACCATGTTTACCAGGTTTACCATGTTTTAATTTTGTTTAGTTTACTTTATCATATTTACCATTACATAAATTATATATCTATTATTTTTTTCAGTGACAATTATTTTACCATGTTTACCATATTTACCAGGTTTAACATGTTTTCCATGTTTACCATATTGACTATATTTACCATCTTTACCATTATTTGACATGCTTACCATATTAACCATTTTTACTATTACATAACTTAGTACAATTTTCTATTTTCTGATTATAGTATTATTAAAATATTTTAATTTTTATATTTGTGAACTAATGTTTGTTTTTTTGATTTGAAGGATAATGATAGATCAATCAGTTGATCAACCACATGATTCTGGAGATGAGCATATTAGTTATACCTCTAGGGAGGAACATTCACATGATCCTCTTGATGATCCCCAATCTTCCTCACGTGCTCCCATTACTATAAAGATTTCAAGAGTTGGTAAACGTGGGTACGCACATTTACCAAAATTATCACTTTCTCGTACGCAGGATCAGAGGATACTCCTTGAGTTTGATGAGGATGATATTCCTAGAGGTCCAAATGTAAAATATGTTAATAGTTTTGTATCCACTTTGGGTAAGAGAAAAGTAAGAATTTTGTATGATGACTGGAGAAGTGTGGATAAAGAGATAATATCTCAGTTTTGGGAGACAATTTTGGTAAGATCTTCTGTTATTATTTGCTAATTCTTTAAATGTTTCTAGTATATATAATATGTTTAACCTCTTCTTTATCAGAAGAAATTTGATATTCCTGACACTGGAGGAGTCAGGAAGAAATTATTATCGATGGATGTCGGTAGATGGAGGGATTTCAAATCAACCTTCACATCTAATTTCATTTCTGGTCATAGGAGTCATGACAATCCATGTCGTATATATCCTTTCAAAGATGAAGACACATAGAGACAGTTTGTTGAAAGTAGAAGAAAATAATCATTTTTGGTAAGGGCAATGTAAACTTTTATAATATTTCGTATATAAATGATCTTATTACTATTTTGTTAATGATTTATTATTATTAATTTACAGCAAACAAGGAAATATTATCAGGAGATCTAATCTAAAAATGTATACCCTCATATTTTATCTTGGGGAGGGTATAAATTATTGGAAGAACAAATTATGGTGGAAAAATTACAAAAACTAAGAGTGGGTCTTCAAGATCTGGAGAGGTGGACCCTCAATCACCTCCATCTAGACATGAAAAATGGAAGAGAGCTCAGATGGGAAAAAAAGGGCAATATCTTTCAGAAGATTCGAGAATTGTAGCTGAGAGTATTGTAAAATATCTATTTTATTTTTTTAAGTTAACTATTTTCTTCATATAATTTCAATCATTACAGAAATGTTCAATTAATTAATATAGGATTCTCTTGAGGAGAAGAGCTTACAGGGGGGTATTTACAGCTGCTGGGAGGCAATATATTTTATCTACACCATTGGGAAAGCCTGAACATCCTGGTCGTGTACGAGGATATCTGGTAGGTGTATCGGTAAGAAAAGTGTTGCCACATTCCTCAACTACATACATTGAGGGTTTTTATAAAAAAAATAGAATCCTTGGAGGCTGATGTTTATAATATAAATGTGAAGATGGAGGAAAATATTGGAGCGTTGGTACAGTCTATGTTTGTAAACATGCAAAGACAATTTCAGACTGCAACTCCCACTCCTCCACCTCCCCTTGCAGACCCCATTATTTATCCTCCTCCTCCACGAGTAGCTCCCACTCCCCCACCTCATCCCGCGAACCCCATTTTTTATCCTACTCCTCTTTCACTGCTTCCTACTTATTGTGAGTTGTATGTTGATGATCCTTAACATCATAAAATTGCATATGGGTTGGTATATTGTATAGGAGATACAGTTCATCATCAACAATTAGAGGAATAGAATCAAAGGGTCGCTGTATAGGATATTATAGATAGATCAGCTCGAGTACCATTACCTATAGATGAGGTGATGATAGTTGGACATAGTATCAGCCATTTTTTAATTTGGCCATCCAGGCTTCTTCGACTCATTACCATAGAGGTATGTATGTTTTATCTTCTATTTTATTTTTTTATAAAAGGTGTTTTATCATTTTAAAACTGATATATTTTTCTATTTATTTTTATAGGAATACATAAAAGGTAAAGAAATATTGTATAGACAACAACAAAGACAAATGTCTATGACATCAGATACAGATTCTAGTAGTCTTGAAAAATTGTCAAGATATTCAAATTTGTTGGAAGATCATTATGAGTTTCCAATGGAATTTCATGTTTTTGGATGTACAATAATTGTGTGGATTATTAAAGCTGATATCATGGATCTTGTTACTAGAGATAAGTTGGGCATCAATGTGGTGAAATTTTTTTCCATTTAAGTCTTAACACATTTTCCCTGCATTATATTTATTAAAAATGTATACTTATGTCTGTTTTGTATTAGTTATCTTTATAAAATTTGTGAGAAGAATGAGCGAACAAATGTATATGGGTTCATGGACCCGCATTTGATTTCCCCTGAAGCATGTGCATTGGATGAGGAACAAAAAATGGTTTATATTACTGAAAGACTTGAACAGAATATAGTCACACAATGTTTGATGATGCCTTTTTGTGAGAGGAATGAAACACATCTCTCTTAAATAGTTCATTATCTATTAACATAAAAAACCACAAACCTTAATTTTTTTTATCAGTGATCATTGGATGTTAGGGGTTTTTTTCCCAAGTGAGAAGACACTTTATTGGATATGCTTTGTCCATGGTGATGTGAGGGAATGTTTTAAGAAAATGTTAGAAAATTAAGTTACAATTTCTCAATAATTTTCTATATTATAATGAATTTTAAATTTATCCCATTCGTATTATTTTCTAACAGGGGATGGGTCTACTTTTGAAAAAACACAAAGAAAAGGAGTGTGAAGATAAAATATGTAAATGTAAAGGTAAATATCCATTTATAATTTGTACTATTTGATTTATTACTGATTCCCGCTCAAATTTACCCAAAAGAAGAAGGTATGATGATCCTTTTAGTCTAGTTTGGGTTGTCAAATCCTCAAAGACCTAAGAATTACCTACATACATGTGTATTATATGGATTTTTTTGGATATTAAGTGGCCAACTTAGGTTGATTTAAGATGGTTTTAAAGGATCACTAACAGATTTAAGTTAATTCAAATTAAGGTAACGAGTTGATCCTAGGTTATCGCTCAGGGTGGATTGGATGAATTCCTTTTTTAATGATTTTAATTTCTTATAATTGAGATGGATTCATTTAAGAAGATCAAACGAAATCACCACTTACTGGTTTAATGCCTTATCACCCTAATACTAATCACCTATATACTTGAAGGATCAAATTTTTGAGCACTCCAAGGTAGAGGTTTGTATTATCACTTGAAATGTGTGACCTTAAATTCAATAAGGATGAAGAGGTTTTAAAATCATCAAATAAAAATCTCATTTAAAAGAAGTGATTAGCCATTAATGGAGTGATAAATAACATTAAATCCATCCCCTTGATACTCCCTTAGATCAACCCATAAAAGAGTTATCCCTCCATTGATGACATGTCTTCAACGGAAGCGGGAACTAGACTTACATGGGTGGAATTGAAGAAGTAAAAACAACAACAAAAAATCGATCACTCCTCCATTGTGTGATAAATATCACAAAGTATGGTGTGAATAAATTCACACCTTAAACCAACGATATCAAAGTGATAAGTATAGGTACATAATAAGAGTAAAGGAAGAACTTTTATTAAGAAACTAAGGTGAATTAAACAACTTACATGAGAAAGAAATGCGATTACAAACACAAAGTGGCAGCATAACACTACAATGAAACCAAGCACCAAAGATTATCAACTCCTCCACCACCACTGCCTTAAATAGTCATTTTTAAGCCTTGGGTCGAGCCTCAAATATTCCAAGTCTTCTAAATTAATTTTGGTAGGCCATAGGGTGGTGGAAAGTTTGTGGAAAGAAGACTTTCCACCCTTGACCCGAAAAGGCATCCATCTTGCATCCACCAAACAAATTCACATGAAACACCTTCTATATGGCCGAATTTGGGTGGGTCATATATGAATAAAATTAATATCCGGATGTTCTCTAACATCCTGTAAAATATCAGCCCAAAAGGAGTTATGGTATTCTAGATATGGTTTAATTGGTGGGATGTTTTTCTGGGTCGCAGATTCTGGACCAGATTTTGATATACTAATTGGGCTGCCTAAATAACAATCATAGAGGCCGAATTAGCATTGTAACATGACGAGTTATTTGTTACTATACATGTCTTATAGAATTCCACAAAATTTGGGATTCATTGGACCTGTATGTCGGGCCCCACAGTCTCATCAGTGGCCTGGTGTCCAATCTGACTTCTCCAGAATTGTTTCCTTTCATCAGAAAATATCCCCATCTTCTTCCATGAATTATCCATTGATCCCTGAATCAAAAATGTTTATATTTAAGTATATATCAATTCACTAAAATATAAAATTAAAATATGTATAATAATATGAATCATTGGGTACTTCAAATGATGTCAAAAAATGTACCACATAATAGTGCATTTTAAGAAGGTATTACAATCATAATGTGAAATGTTGTTCAAACTAAAAAATGCACTAAAATGGTGTTTATGAATAATAAAGAACATGAATATTATATATATTAACAATTAATATTATCCTCATTTAGTGTCTAATCAATTACATACAAATAATATATTGAATTTACACTCATTCAAACAGAATTATCATGAACAACAAGGTGTCATCGAATGCGGATATTATATGTTATGATTTATGTATGAAATAATAAAAACTGGGACAGTTGTAAACTTTGACTTGGTATGATTTCCTTTTAAACATTTCCATAATATTTCATTTGATTTATTCATTATACACATTAACTACTATCCTTTTAATTTGTATCTATTTTATGACCCTCAACCCTATAGTGCTGAAGACGTCAAACACTTACAAGTGGAATGATCAAATTATTTTATAGGTTTAATTAATTTTTAGTTGTTTATAGTGTAAAATTTAATTTTGAATAATGTCATTGTAATTGTGTATTTGGTAGTTTTTTAGGTTGTATTTAGTTTTTTTTAAGTTGACATTGTAAGTTTTGAATGTTATATATGTGTCTGTTTAATTTTTCTCTACTTCTTGTTTTGGTCTACTTATGATGGTTTTATGGTATGGATTCTAGTCTGGGGGGAGGGGTTCCAAGGTTGCGGGGGGTATTTAATGGGTTGGGGGTTTCCAGGGGTGTGGGAGGGTTGTCCGGTGGGGTGGGGGGGTATCCTGGGTGTCCATGAGAGTGGGGGGAAGTCCAGGGGTGGGAGCATTTCCAGGAGGGTGGAAGGGTTGTCTAGGGGAGTGGGGGGCTATCCAGGGGTTTTCTAGGGGTGTGGGGTGTCCTGTGTGGTGAGGGGGGTTTCAAAGGGTGTGGGAGGGTTGTCTAGTGGGGTGGGGGGTCCAGGGTGTCCATGGGGATGGGGGGGCAGTCCAGGGGGTAGGAGAGGAGGCACCGCCATCCCTCGGGGGGCTGAACACTGCTGGAAGGTACTCATCACTACCACATGTGAAACATTTTGAGATCACAAGCTTCGCATGTGGGAGTAATGAGTACCTTTTAGCGGCCTTCCCCCGGACGGATGGCGGTGCCTCCTCTCCCAACACTAGCTATCCAGGGGCTATCCAGGGGGTGGGGGTAGTCCAGGGGTGTGGGGTGTCTAGGGGTGGTGGGGAAGCCCAGGGGTGTGGGGGTGTCCAGGAGGGTAGGGGTTGTACAGGGGTGTTGGGGGCTGTCCAGGGGGTGGGGTAGTCCAGGGTTGTGGGGGTGTGGTGGGGGCTATCCAGCGGGGTGAGGGGGTTCTGGTCTATTTTTGGTAACTTTTTGGTTTGTTTCAGGGGTATGGGAGGGTTTTCCAGGTGTGTGGGAGTGCTGCCCAGGGGGGTGGGGGTATACAGGAGGGTGGGGGATGTCCAGGGGGTGGTGGTGATGTCCAGGGGTGTGGGGTGTCTAGGGGTGTGGTGGGGGCAGTCCAGTGGGGTGAGGGGGTTCTGGTCTATTTTTGGTAACTTTTTGGTCCTGTTTCAGGGGTGTGGGAGGGATTTCCAGGGGTGGGGGAGTGCTGTCTAGGGGGTGGGGGGTATACATGAGGGTGGGGGATGTCTAGGGGTGGTGATGTTCAGGGGTGTGGGGGGTGTCCAGGGGTGTGGTGGGGGAAGTCCAGTGGGGTGAGGGGGTTCTGGTCTACTTTTGGTAACTTTTTTGTCCTGTTTCAGGGGTGTGGGAGGGCTGTCAAGGGGTGTAGGAGTGCTCTCCAGGGGGGGGTATAAATGAGGGTGGGGGTTGTCCAGGGGTGTTGGGGGCTATCCAGGGGGTGGTGGGGATGTCCAGGGGTGTGTGGGGCTGTCCAGAGGGTCGAGGGGTAGTCCAGGGGTGTGGGGGGTGTCCTGGGGTGTGGTGGGGGCTGTCTAGTGGGGTGAGGGGGGTTGTCCAGGGGGTGGGGGGTTTCAAGTGGGGTAAGTTTTAAATGTTATAAATTTAAATGCTTAATTTTTATTTGGTTTTTGTTTTGGTCTACTTCTGTTTTTCTAGTACGAATTCTTGGTTTGGTTTCTGGTTGTTTCTAGGGAGAGCAGAGGACTGCTTTCTTTTTTTTTTTTAAAAAAATTGGTTTTTCATGTCGGTTATTTAATAACCAACATGATAAAAAACCCCACACTGGTTTATCATGTCGGTTATTTAATAACCGATGTGATAAAACTTCCCCCTGGTTTTTCACATCGGTTATTAAATAATGGATGTGATAAAATCCTGGCAAATGGTTTATCACATCTATTATTAAATAACTGACCTGATAAACCATTTTCCAGGGGTTTATCATGTCAGTTATTTAATAACCAACGTGATAAAAACCCCCCACACACACACACTGATTTATCATGTCGGTTATTAAATAACCAATGTGATAAACACCCCTTCACTGGTTTATCACGTCGGTTATTAAATAACTGACGTGATAAACCCTCCCCCCTGGTTTTTCACGTCAGTTATTAAATAACTGACATGATAAAATCTTGGGAAATGGTTTATCACATCGGTTATTAAATAACTGACATGATAAACACCGTAATGTTATGTTTTTTACGTCAGTTTTTAAATAACCGATGTAAAAACTATTTTTTCACTAGTGAATTAATATAAAAATTAGGTGAGAAATGCAAGAAATAAATTATTCTTAAATTTAAAGCTCAATACATATGGATCCTACTTCAGGGGGGAACCAAACTGAAAATTCAGCCCTTGGCACTTTCTAACTAAGAGTTGTTTCTCCCCCACTGAGCGTATACAACTTCACATACATGTAAGGACACCTAGTGTAATGACCCAAACTTTTATTAATGAAAATTACTCTTGGTCTAATTAAATGTCTTATTATGTAAAATTATTAAACCAAATATGCACATGTTTGGTTTTATATTTTCTAATTTCAAAATACCATTAAAAATTGTTACTATTCTAATATAGTTGTTGAACAATGATCAATTAATTAGCACCATCATCTCAAGCATGGATATTACTTACCTATGAGAATGTGTATCTTTCTCAGATGATTGAGTATATGTAAGAAACCATCCTTAAAGACATGCCGATTGTGAGGGAATTCACTGAAGTGTTTCTTGAGGAATTTACTGGTCTTCCTCCAAGAAGATATATTGAATTCTCAATTTATCTTATACTTGGGACGTTGCCAATATCCAAGACTCCGTATAGAATGGTTGTTTTGGAGCTTGAGGAGATGAAGAAACAACTACAGGAGAATCTGGATAAAGGGTTTATATTCCCAAGTGCTTCACCATGGGGTGCACCAGTCCTCTTCGTCAAGAAGAAGGATGGGTCAATGTGCCTTTTCATTGATTATTATAGGCTCAAAAAATCACTATAAAGAACAAGTATCCTCTTCCATGAATTGATTAATTTTTTGATCAGCTACATGGAGCACAATACTCCTCCAAGGTGGATTTTCGGTTTAGATATTAACAAGTAAGGGTGAAGAAGGTGGATATCCCCAAGACTATTTTTCGTACAAGATACAGGCACTATGAATTCATACTAATGCCTTTCGGACTCACTAACACTCTAGAAATCTTCATGGACTTGATGAATAGAGTCATTAGAGATTACCTCGACATATTTTTGGTAGTCTTTATAGATGATATTCTAATATACTATTTAACCAAGGAGGAGCATGAGGAGCATATAAGCAATATTTTAGAGACTTTGCGAAAGGATAAGCTCTATGAAAAGTACAAAAAGTGTGAGTTCTGGTTGAAGTAGGTCTCATTCTTGGGTCATATCATCACAAGCAATAGGATATTTGTGGATCCCTCCAAGACATCTACAATTGATGGATGGCCAAGGCCAACATCTGTAATGGATATCCATAGCTTCCTAGGGTTAGCTGGATATTATCACTGATTTGTGAGAAATCTCTCATGATAGTCCAACCCTATTACCAAGCTAACTCGGATGGGAGTAATTTTTTTTTGGAGTGATGAATGCGAAGAGATCTTCAAGGATATGAAAAGGAGGATTGTCACTACACCCATGATCACACTACCCACAAGTGGATACTTTTTTTGGTATTTAGTGATTCTTCAAAGAAGGTGTTGGGTTCTGTGTTGATTCAAAATGAAAAATTCATTTCCTATGATTCAAGGAAATTGAAATTTAATGAGGAAAACAATCCAACAGATGATCTGGAGTAGGATGTAGTAATATTTTCTTTAAAAATTTGGTGGAATTACCTATTTAGGGAGAAGTATGTAATATATAAGGATCACAAAAGCCTCATGTATATATTCACACAGAAAGAGTTGAATATGCACCAAAAAAATATGATTATAGATGATCAAAGACTATGACTGCTCAATCCATTACCACCCTATGAAAGTGAACAAGGTGGTGGATGCTCTAGGTAGAAAGGACCCAGTAATTCTATCATTGATGAGAATTGAAAAGGATCCAATCTTCTTATATTTGATGAAGATGAACATGGGAATCATAAATAAGGGAACATCATCCATCCTTTCAAAAATTATTGATCAACCTTCTCTTTTGGAAAGGTTAAAGGATGCTCAAAAGGATGATGTGGAAATTTAGAAGAAAGTGGAACTATCAGAAAAGGGAAATTCTTGGAATTAAATGTTAATGAAGAAGGAATTGTGATATTTGGTTCAAGACTATGTGTTCTATAAAATTTGAAGTTAAAGAAATAACTTTTGAATGATGCATATAGTTCAAATTTATCCATTCTCCCAAGAAACACAAAGATGTATTGAGATCTCAAAGAGAATTATAGGTGGGATAACATGAAGAAGGATATCGTTGAGTATACATCAAAGTTCCTGGTATGTCAGCAAGTGAAGGCTGAGAGACATAAGTATAAGGGGATGATGAAACCATTACCCATACTAGAATGGAAATGGGAGAACATCACAATGGAATTTTTCACCATACTTCTGAAGACATCGAAATGAAACAATTCTATCTGGGTCATTGTGGATCGTCTTGAAAAGACTGCACACTTCATTACAATTCGAGATGATTTCTCATTGGATCAACTGGCACATATATATATTAGGGAAGTGGTAAGGCGGAATAGAGTACCACAATCTATTATATTTGATCATGATCCAAGATTCACCTATACATTCTGTAAGAGTCTTTATCATGCTTTGAATACTAAGTTGAACTCCAATATGGCTTATCATCCTCAAACAGATGGCCAATCTAAGCAGATTATCCAAAAATTTGAGGACATGTTTAGAGAATACTCAATGGACTTCAAAGGAGGGTGGGATCAACATATTCCTCTAGTTGAGTTCTCTTATAATAACATTTTCCACTCAAGCATCCAAATGTCTCCTTATGAAGCCCTTTATGGGAAGGGGTGCAGAACACTGGAATGTTGGGATGAAGTTGGGGATCAAAAACTCCTAGGTCTATAAATGGTTGATGAAATGGTGGATAAGGTTAAGAGCATCCAGCGGCACATTAAAGCTGCTCAGATTCGATAAAAGAGCTATGTTGATAATCATCGATGAGAACTAGAGTTTGATGTTGGAGACATGGTATTTCTCCGCATATCACCATGGAAGAGAGTTATGAGATTTGGTAATAAGGGAAAGCTTATTCCAAGGTACATCAGCCCTTTTGAGATCCTTGATCGCATTGGAGTAGCGGCTTATTGACTATAACTCCCACCAAACCTATCTCAAGTACTTGATGTATTCCATGTATCACTCTTGAGGAAGTACATACCTGAACCATCATATGTACTCAATTTATAGGCGGTACCATTAGAAAATGAACTCTCCTATGAAAATAATCCATTGAAGATCTTAGATCGTAGGGGAAAAGTTCTAGGAAATAAGAAAATGCCCCTCGTCAAGGTGTTGTGGAGAAACCACAAGTTTGAAGAAGCAACATGGTAATCAGAGGAAGTGATTAAGTAGAGTTACCCTCATCTATTTTAGTGTGGGAAAAGGAAATTTTGAGGGCAAAATTTCTTAAGGGGGAAGATTATAATGACCCAAACTTTTATTAAGGAAAATTCCTCTTGATCTAATTAAATGTATTATTATGTAAAATGGTTATATAAAATATTCAATTATTTGGTTTCATGTTTTTGGATTTCAAAATAATGTTAATAATTGTTACCATTGCTAATATAGTCATTGAACAGTGATCAATTGATTAGTATAAATATAGGGCTTTACCAAATCCAATTTACTCAAACAAAGGAAGCAATGGCCTCATCCAGTAGAATCGCTTCGTACAAATCCCAATTGTCAGAGCTTGGAAAGGAGGTGGCATCACTAGGCTTCTCTCTTGACCAAGCTCAAGATGAGCTTTAACACGTTAAGCTCGAACTAAACCACCTATAGGAGAAGTGGAATTTGATAGAGATTACCACTCGAGCGATGTTATCCAATCCTCCCTAAGAGTCTTTCACCATCACACACCTTACCCTTAGGTCATATGCAGGTGTTATAAGGGGTTATGTTACAAGACCCTAGAACTATGATTATGTTCATTATTTTTGTATAATGAATATACATTCATTTTATCATTATTACATTGTAAGTGATTTTTAAAGCATAAATAGTATTTTTAGTTAATATTCAAATTCAATTGAGAAATCTATTTTGACGAATTAATGTATTTTTGAATTAAATAATATTTTAATAAAATATAATTACTAAATTAATTTTTATTAAATATAAATGATCGTATAATTTTTATGAATACAATTGTAATTTTTATTAAGGTTTGAAAACTGTTTTTGTCAAAACCCATGAATTTTCGATAAATGTCAATTTTTATTTTCAAAGTAAAATTTAACATATATAGAAAATTATTTAGATAAAATTTATTTTATTTTTTGAATCATGATGTCGAAATTATCCAATGGTGAATTTTTCATAATTTTCTAAGATAGTCAAATTTTTGGGTAAAAATTAAATACCATTTAAATATGTAATGTGTTTTATGAAATCATAATCACATAATAGTGATGTAATAAAATACTATAAATGAGTTGTTATGCCAATATATATTTTATCTTTAAAATAATGTTATTTTAGATTTGTTTGATTAATTTTATGGTTCCTTAGTGGACCCTCCAGGACTTATAAAACATTTTAACTTTTTAAATTTATTTCCTTGAGAGTGTGACTCACTTCCACATAATAAAGACTAATATTTTAAGAATTTAGGGATTTTTCCTTATAAAATATTTTCTTACACTACCCTTTGGAAAAAAAACATGCGCAAAAACCATGGGTTGGTTTGGGATTTTGATTAGTTTAATGTGTGGTGTCCAAAACCTAAATAATAAAGAATTACCTCTCTTTTCCTATATAAACCCAACCAAGATCCTACTTATCTTCACTTAAAACCATTTTAGAACGTCCCTAACCTACCCTCCTCTATCTAAAATCCTTTCAAGTCTCCCCAAGCTCCCAATACGCCTCTCTCAAGCCCCTCTCAAGCCTTTGGGATCACACTTCCAAGTAAGGGATTTCTTCCTTTCTCATTTTTGTCCAAATTTATTTATGTTATTGTAACCTTTTATTTTAAATTAAAAATGTTAGGGTATGATTTATCAACTCTATAATACTTCCCTCCTTATTTTTTAATGATTATAGACCTATTTCTCCCTCATTAATGCCTCCCATGTACACTTGTTACCATGCCGAAATTCTGTAAGGGATTTCTCTCTCCTCGTTTATATTCAAGAAATTATTTTATATTATGCATCTAAATTACATTAAGTATGTTGGTATATTATGTTACATGACCCCATTACTATCCATTTCATGTATATATTATGATATTCCCATTTATCTCTCATCAACCCATTTAATTATTTCTATTTGACGTTGTTATGATACCGAAGTTACACAAAAATTTCCCTGTCAAAATCATCGTGTAAGTGAATATCATACACATTTCTCTATCAAGGGTTTTAACCTTTATTCACATGTAATTTTTGATTAAGTAATTAAATTTATTTATTCCACATCTGTTATTAATGGAATAAATTCTGATTTTTAATGAATCCATGTTGTATGATCTATGTGGCACACTTATCCATGAAATAAAATGAATAAGAAGGGTGCGCCCTGATAGCGCTCCAATGCATTGGGTAAAGATTGGTATCAGGATACATCAAGTGCAATGAGGTTTTACTCATTCTAATTCAAGTGAAATGAGGGCTTACTCATGCTTCATGTGAAATGAGCCTTGTCTCATGCTAATATCATGTTAAATGTTGTTGCCACATTTTTGTGTTATGATAATCATGCTATATCATGTCTTTATGTTCATGTTTCTCTTATTCTCCACCGATATGCCTATTGCCTAAAATGTACTGTATTATTTACGTTATTACTTGTTTAATCCCTTACCAGTATTTATACCTCACCCTTTTCTTATGCATGTCCTCAGGTTATCCCATGCAATGCTAAGTAAAAAAGGAATGTTGTGGTCATGTAAAAGAAATTTTCAATAAAGATGTTGGGTTTTATGTTCTAAGTTGTTTTGTAATGTTCTTAATTTCCCAAGAAACTAGACCTCTCAATACTCAAAGTTTTCTTAAGTTCAAGTTTATATAATAAATAATGTTTATGTGTGTAATAAAGAGCAGGGTTTTTATACCTAACCCCTATGAACACATCTGCATGGCCATGAACATATGCAAGGGGATCCTTACATATATGCTTCTATGCATATACCCGTATCCACTCACCTACATATGAATTTCCATATATATATATAAGAACACATATCCCTATACATGTATATTCAATTCCATGGATGAATATACACATAATGGGGGAACCTACACACACACACACACACACACACATATATATATATATGTGTGTGTGTGTGTGTATACTCACTTATGCCTACGCAGGTGAGTCACCTTAGACCTGGAAACTCCAAATCACTCCAAATCACTACACATTAATTACCAAAGACCTTTAAACAATTAAAGACCCTAAATTAGGTGGTGATAAAGACATGAAAACAATGAATATAAAATTAAAAGGGGAAAGTGCATGGGAAACATACCTCAAATGATGGTTAAGTCAAAGATTTCTAAATCATGAAGCAACCTGTTCTCATGCACAAACTTCCATATATATATATATATCCTTAAAATGATGCACCTGTTCCCCTCACCATTAGGTAACATGTACACATAAGATATATATATTTATACATATCTATACCTAGGAATATGTGTGCACACCTTTGAAACTGATCTAAACTCCCTATATTAAATCCTCGGGACTCAAAAACATCATAAATACCTAATTTATATGGTGTGAAACCAAACAAAGGTTTAGAAACTTACCCCAAATTTATGTCAGAAGAGATAATTGACCCGAACTGCCTCGTCTTTGGCGGCGGTTTCTATAACATGGACCAATGGGTCCCGAGTGGCCCATTGCACAACCTAGAACCCGAAGAAACAACAAAACAATGAGTTACCCCTTTGACTAGGGTTTTGGATGAATGAATAGGGTGATGGGAGAACCTAAAATCAACCTAAGTAAGGAGAAAGGAGGAGAAACTAACCTTAACAAAAATATTTTAGGAGAAACCTGTGGGAAACAAAAGAAGGAGAGGGGGTTGTGGAGGGAGGTCACGTGCACGAGAGGGGCAGTCGTCGGTAGTGTCTCATGACCAGTAAAAGGAGAAGGTGGTGACTCCATGCAAGGGGGAGCTAGTGTGTGATGCGGCCACTGGAGGGATAGGGCAGAGGGGAGGTGCTGGAGGAGGAGGGCATGTGCAGGGAATAGGGTATGGGGGAGGGGATGACACTAGAGAGGAAGGGAGAGGGGAGAGTGAAACATAGGTATAGGGAACAAATAAAATAAAATAAAAACTTAAAAGAAATAAAAATATTAACAATACCAATAATAATAGTAATAACATAATAATAATAATATTTTTAATAATAATAATAATAACAATAATAATAATAATATTTATTTCATAATAATATTCATTTCATTTTTTTAATAATAATAACATTAATAACAATTTAGTAATATTAATATTAATAAAAAATTAATAATAATATTTTTATTATCTACAACAGTAATATTATTATTATTATGGTTTAAACATTTATAAAATGTAGTTATTTTAATTATTGGGCAGCTGCGTAGTGACCTAAGTTGACTGCATGGTTACCGCTAACCGTTCGATGCCTGTGCACTAGCCCAAAACCCACCAAAATTATTAAACTTCAAGATTTTTAAACCATAACTCAACTCAAACCTCAATGAGAGTAACCAAAGGAAATAAATATTAAAATAAAAATAATTTTAAAGGTTGGGGTGTGACAATTCTCCCCACCACAGACACTTTCTTCCCCCAAAAAATAACCAAATCGATAGTTAACCAAAATTCGAGTCCATGCCCAGACAAAACCAAGGAAAACCATGAATCTCAAGATGACCATACTCTCCATAGGTCACACCAACCTGATTCAAGATGAAGCTGAAACCCAAGATTTATGGGAGAACATGAGGGGTTCTCTACACCATAATAACTCAAGTAGATTAAGAACCTTAAATCCCAAACAACTCCACCAATACATAAACAAGAAACCCACTATGAGGGAACCCAAAAAACTGGGACACCAGGACAAGAAAACCTACACAAACCTTTCTCCACATTAACCAAAAACACCCCCAACGAGGCTCTTAACTCTTGACGTGAACTTCATCCAACTACCCTAGTATGAGAGGAACCATACCACAACCAAAATTAGAATAACAACACCAGGTAAAACCCAACAAAAAGAAATTAAAACCAAATAAAAGACTCAAATACACCTTCAAACATCGATATTCCCAAACAATTACATCCCAAAATGAGCACAAATGGAAAAAAAATCAAAACCAACCCATGAGAGGGCCAAACATCCCCTAAGAAAAATGAACGACTCCAAAAGCCACACTCGAACAGTTAGAACTTATTAAATAACAACAAAACAAATCCATCATAACCTTACAATCACATGATGAACTTACAATGGCAGGGGAAAAAGAATAAGGAAACCTTAAATGTCTATATTCTAAGAAGAAAGACAAAGAACCTATAAAAGGTCTCACATACCCCTGTCAACCCTAATTATGCGCGAGCTTCACCCTGAGACCTGAGTCTAGGGATCTAATTAATGAAGCATCTCTTTCCTCAAATTTAGGTATGAGAATACCTCAGTCAAAACTTCTTCTTCAAGAAACGCTTTCTACATGACTTCTCCTAGTGACCTGAACGACCCCATCGAGTGTAGGTTTTTGGAGTTATGCGATAAGATGACTTCTAATTCTCAAACCCACCCCATCGGTGGCACACCAGGAATAGTTTTGACGAACTAGATTCTATAGCCAACGAAGAAGACTCCTTAGGAATAAGTTCTTTCGGCCTACACTTCTTGCCATATAGGGAAGCCTTATGAACAACAAGAGGTTTCAGATTTCCAACCACCATTGACTGCACCCCAGGAACCAGCTCTTTGAAGTGGTAAACATCAAATTTTACCAACTGCTGACCCTACCGAACATCTCACAAATCCACCACCTTCCTCAACTTTACCTCCTCAAGTATGAACCCACAGATGAAGGTGGCCTTAGAAATTTCCCATTTCACCCAAATATCTAATGAAGATGGGACAACCAACTTCCACTAGTCCAAAACTGGACTCTCAAACAACTCCAAAACATCACAAACCCTGATAACCTCAGGATTTCCCAAAAACTGGAAGATGCGCTTTACCTCTTCAATCCACTCTACCTCCTCTAATGGATCTCAATCGCTACTAAGGACAAGCCATGTTTGAGAAGGATCAAAAATTGAGTGTGACCCCTTAGAAATTCTAGGAACTTTTCTAGGTGTCATTCTTTGAATAGCACGTAAAACATGAAGAAAATACAACATCAAACCAAAACACAACTAAAAGGAACAACTTGAGCCAAAACAACCATCATTGAAGTCAAACACACAGAGGAATAACCAAAACATCCCTTTTCAAAAACCACCATTTTCATTTAAATTTCAAAACTAACTTATTCTAAGGACGCCCTTCCAAATTCCAAAAACCACTTTCCAAAATCACCTTTAGAAAAAACAAGGTCAATCCTTTGGTTTCAAACACCCACCCTTGGTACCCCATAAACCATTGCACATGTATTCATCCATTTCCACCTATGCATGCCAACATGAACCATCCAATCACATACCCTGACATGTGAAAATGTCCATAAAGAGTACTGAGTGTCACACCCAATCCATTTCCTTAGAAAAACCATACATTTACCAAATTCTAAAACTAAAAAAATATCAATTTTAGAACCCATTTTACCAATTTCAAAACCACTTAGAATAAACCAGATTCCTTTTCAAAATCCATTTTCATTTTAAAAGTCATCTTACCAATTTGAAACCAATCTAAAGAAATAATTTTTCATTCCAAAACCATTTACATTTTCATAATACACTCACACCAACCAAAACCAAACAAAAAAACATACAACAAACCACCCAAAGGATGAACTAGAAGCTATGCTTAACCCAGAGACATGGTAGTGATTCATGCCCCAAGAAAGCATCAACAACTAGGAGGTACTTAAAACGTGTACTAAGATGCCACATGGTACACTACTCCATGTAAAATCACAACATAACACTATTTTTCCTCTATTATCGTCCCACAATCCCAAAAAAAACCATGACAAGACAAGGATTCAATTTTTGAACTACCCCTACTATCTTCAGTTTCTTCATGAGTGGTGGTGATTAGGCACTGGCCCATGACCTACCTCCTAAGACCCGACAATCCTAATATCCAACTACCAGGCACCCAAAATAACAAGAACCTTCTCAGATACCATTTTTTCACAAACTAGATAGCGTCGACCCTGAACTGGTCACCCGAGTCGGTCTGCAGCATGGTTTGAAGGTAATTCTCGATCCCCATGAGCTAGCAACTAGTGTTGGGCATCAAAATTAAATAGGTGCGAATGATTTAAACAATATATTAAAGAAAAATAAATAAATAAAAACTAAATAATAAAAACAAAAACTAGCAGTGCTGGTAAAATAAAACTGTACATACTTCCATGTGACCCTACAGGTCACCACCGACCTCAAACCAATGTCGCACTACGGTGACCGAATCTGAGCATGAAGCAGCACCCAAAGATAAAAACAAAAATAAACTATATGTGTGAGTATTAAAACTCAGTATGCATGCCCAAATAATCTATTCCCATGTGTATTCCCTTTAAACAAAATAAACCTTAATTTCATGTATGAACTAAAATATATAAAAGTATGCTTTTCCACTCATTTTACAAAAAAACAAAATACAAATCATTGTCTTTATTCATTTCCAAAACCAAGTTTACCCTATTAGTGTGTCGTTAACATTTGTTTTTTAAAGAGAAGTTATGTTTTTTTTTACTGTAAGAAAGATTATAAAACACATTGAGTTTGAAACCATTATCACAAGCTTTTAGAAACCAACACAGCACTTCCAAGTAAACACTACACAAGTAAGAACCACAATATTCATATAATAAGAAAAATGAAAATATACATACTACCTTTTGATTCATCCTTAAAAAAATTACCAATAGAGGATCAAGAAACTACTTGAACTCATATATATGTAACAACTACAATGGTATTGTTGAAACTTGATTGAACATGAATGACTCCCTTTGGTATTCTAGAACTCTTTTTATTACATAATATATGTTTACTTTTACTATGTGGACAAATTCTTGGTATATGTTTTTCTATTATATTGTATTATTTTGATATTAAATTTTAATTTAATATATTTTAATATTCATATTTAATATATGAGTTATATGATTAAAGATCACATTTATTATAGAAAGCAACCAAGAGCTAATAGACATAGGAAAACCTAAGAGATCAAGAATAATCCAGAACATACTAATACATGAGACCCCATCCCAGATAGCATTCCACACATAATGAAATCAAAATGCCCAAATGCCTGACCACCCTAACTCAGGAAAGGATGAGGATCCCAACCCCATAGAAATAAACCCATATATATCCACCTACTATGGGACATTGGTCAGTACGTAAACTACCAATGCAACAACCGTTCTCAGATAATTATCTCAATATGCTAGGTTCTCGTGTCTCATGTATATAATGGGGGTGAGCCAACCGATTCCAACCAAGAATCCAATCACAAATATATATATTATTAATAGTTCACAATAGGCCTCACCCCGAGTCTTCCCAAGGACTAATCTTATGCCTTAGAATAAATAAAACACAAAGAGTTCTAACCAAGGAACCCAGATAAAGGATCCTGAGGATTCTATGGTTAGGAAATTCCATCCATTATTCAAGACAAGGCATGAGAAACATCCAATATAGGTCTTTATAATAAATTGTTTTTTCTTTATTTTCACAAAGTGTCTAAATGGGCCCTTAAACATTTCTCACGAAAACTACATTTATCAAACATGTAATCCATCTTTAAAAGAGGTTTCAAACACACCAAAGTTATATCAAAACATTTATAAAACTCCTTCAAAGCATTTCTGTCACATTTTCAAACCAATACCATCTCCTATAAAAATGCCAACCGGGCCACAGTTCATCATCACATAAAAAACCAATTTCAAAATCCAAAAACACACTTCTTTTAACTTAGAACCATTTGAGACTCTTTCAAGAAACCCAAAATCATTATTCCACATGTTACATATTTATTAAAAAATCCAAAAAAAAGTACCACTTTCAAAACAAAAATCCACTTAGACACTCATTTAAGAATCCCAAGTCACCATTTTAAACCTAAAACACATTTATAAAGGCCAACGAGGCATTTCATCAAGAAATTGATGTGATAAACACAATCAAACCATTTATTTTTATACATTATAAGAAATAAATCCCTCCAATTCAAGCATACAATTTTACTACTAGTACTATATAAATAATTAATATAAAAATTAGGTGTGAAATGGAAGAAATAAATGATTCTTAAATTTAAAGTTCAATGCATAGGGATCCTACCTCAGGGTGGAACCAAACCGAACATTTGTCCCATGGTGGTTTCTAACTAAGAGATATTGATCCACCAATGAGAATATAAAACTTCACATACATGTAAGGACACCTAGCCCCTATGCACACATCTACATGGCCATGAACATATGTAAGGGGATCCTTACATAAGTGCTTACATGCATATACCTGTCTCAACTCACCTACGTATACATTTCCATATATATACATAGGCCCACCTAACTCCATACATGTATATTCACTGTCTTGGGTGAATATACACATAACAGGGGAACCTACACACACACTCACATATATACCTATGCATACGTAGGGGAGTCGCCTTAGACCCAACAACTTGAAATCACTCCAAATCACTAAACAATAATTAGCAGGGACCTTTAAACAATTAAAGACCCTAAATTAGGTGGTGTAAAACACATGAAAACAATGAATCTCCAATTAAAAAGGGTAACATCATGAGAAACCTACCTCAAAGGATGGTCAAGCCAAAGCATTCTAACTCAAGCAGCAACCCGTTTGCATGCATGCACTTCAATATATAAATTTATATTTCCTTAAACTGATGCACGTGTTCCCCATTCCCTAAGGGAACATGCACACAAAATATATATATTTATACATATCCATACTTGGGAATTTGCATGCGCCCCTTCGAAACCGATCGCAACTCCCCACAATAAATCCCTAGGACTCAAAAACATGACAAATCCCTAATTTAGAGGGTGTGAAACCAAACACAAGTTTAGAAACTTACTACATACATGATGTGTACTTCATAAAATATCATCTTCCACAAACGAGAAGAACACATATTGTGTTTCCCTAAACCACACACCGTGTTATTGGGTTTTCCCAAACGAAAACCCACTAGATCTCCCAAAACCCCCCATTAAAACCCCCAAAACAACTGATCCGGCCACTAAAGGCCACAAGAAAGCGTAATAGGGATATAAAAAATTGAAAAAAAATGAATCTAAATGGGTTTTGTGGTTAAAACATAAATGGGCCTACCTTTTGGTAGAAACTGCCGAAGCTTCGTTTAATTTTGCGGTCCATGGTTGTCGCATGTTGATCCAGCACATCGAGGGCTTCACGACAGTACCTCCTTCCTCTCTTCTTATCCCCCTATATTTATCCCTCTCCCTCTCCTCACTCAGTTGTGCGGTGAAGGAACCTACAGAGGGTTATACGTGAGAAGGAAGTAAAAGAAAGAAAAGAAAAAGAAAAGAAAGAAAAAGGAAAAGGAAAAAGAATAGATAAAATGGGCCAGGGCCGGTCCCGGCACCCAGCTCGAGTTTGCCTAGGCTAAACTCCTCATTCCAGACTCAACAGAAGAGATGTAATCTCAATATAACACTCTTTTCAAAAGTTATGGTCGAACGAACCTGCAGGAATAATTTAATATTTAATTTATTAAATATCAATTATTAATTATTCCGCTAAAATTCAAATGACTCAGATTTCCAGCTAACACTTTTCCTAAGGTAAAAACCTTATTTCGGGACCAACATAGTAGTTAGAAAAATTATTTGAGGTCATATGTAAGGGGAAATGACCATTTTACCCCTTTACAAGCATTTAAAGCTAAAATTCTAATTTTTTCTCAAAATTATGGTTGAGAAAAACATGGGTCCTTACTTATGCCTTAAGCCTCTAGACCTTTAGGTCATGTATGGGCCTTGTGCCTCTAGCCTCTGGATCGTGTAAGGGTTCCCCCTCAACCCTTAAAAGGGGGATTATCAAAAAAATAAAAATATAAGCCCTTTGAGCTTTCAGAGTAATACATATATAATAAATAATAAATGATAAACAAATCATAAATAAATCATAAATCACAAATGATTAATAATTAATAAATAATAAATAAATAAATATTAAAGAAGTTATAAATATGAAATAAATAAAAAATAATATTATTATTTTTAAATAATAAGTAATAAGAAATAAATAATAAAGAATAATAAATTACTAACAAATAATAAATATGTAATAAATAAGTAATAATTAAAAATTAAATAAATAATCAATAATCAATAATCAATAATCAATAAATAATAAAAATAATAATAAATGATAATAAATAATAAATAAATAACTAAAAAATAATTAATTATTAATTAATTATTAATTAATTAATAATTAATAAATGATAAATGATAAATAAATAACAAAAAAAAAAAAAAAAAAAAATACGTAAATATTAAATAAATAATAAATATATAATAATTAAATAATAATTAAATTTAAATAAATAAACAATAATCAATAATCAATAATCAAAAAAAATAATACAAATATATCATAATTAATCACAATTAATGATAATTAATCATATTTAATAAATAATAATTAAATCAGAAATAACTATTAATTAAATATATAATATATAATATATAATATATAATTAATTAATTAATAATTTATCAATAAATATTAAATAAATAATAAATACATTATAAATAATTAATTAATGATAATAAATAATAAATAATGATAAATAAATTATAAATAAATTATAAATAAATAATAGTAAATTATAAATAAGTATTAAATATTAAATAATTAAATATTAAATAAATAATGACTTTATAATAAAAAATCAATAAAAAATATGTAAATAATAAATTATTAATAAATTAATGATAAATTGATAAGAAATATATAAAAAATTAATAGATAATAAATATACAATGAAAATAATGAATTAAAAATGAAAAATAAATTAATATAAAATAAATAAGTAGTAATTAAATTATAAATCAAAAGAATAAATAATAAATAAGTGGTAAATAAAAAATAGATAAATAGTAAATAAGTAATAATAAATAATAAATATTATTTAATAATACGTAATAAATAGTAAATAAATATTAACTAATAATTTAACAATAAGTTAATAATAAATAATAAATGAATATATAATAAATAAGTAACAAATGAATAACAAATAAATGAATAAATAATGAATAATGAATGAAAAAAATAAAAAATAAATAAAATATATATATATATATATATATAAAAATTTGTATACATATAAACAAATTTATATAAATATATATGAACCCACACGCATACACAAAATAGTGGTATATTTACCCTGACACAGGTGAGATACTATGGAAAGTTGAATGATATAATTGAATTAAACTGTTGTGGCTAGTTTTTAGTTGTCTTATTCAAATGCAAGTGGATCATCATTGGCAGGGGTATAATGAAAGATTTGTTATATTTTACTTCTATCAACTTCTCTCACTTGATCCATACCGATGAGTGTGGGGGGCCTGATCCATTTATCTTTTCATCAAAAACAAAGATGGTTTATTATGTGGATGATGAAATACATGAAGATTGTAGTGTTGTTATACACATACAGTAGAGAGACTTATATAAAGGTGGGGTTTTGGATTAGTGGTAAGAACCTTGTAATACTACATCGAGGTTGGTGTTTCAAACCCCATTGGGTGCTGGTACTATAGTAGCACTGTAGCAGTACTGTAGCAGCAGCGGGACTATAGCATCAACGGTACTGTAGTGGTGGTGGGAACTGTAGTGGTAACTATAGCAGTGGAAGTACTATAGCAGCCCAGGTACTGTACCAGCACTATTCGATGAAGAACCTTTGGGAAACAAATTGAGCCTTCAGGGCCATGTTATGAGCTTTTATGCCCACTGGGTCTACGGGCCATGTATTGAATAAATAAGGCTTGATGGGTGGGTTATCCCCATTGGGGGGTATGACCTACCTTTTTGGCCTATGTGTGTGGTGTGTGTATGTGTGTTTAATGTAATTGTACCCCCAAACACCTAATATATATATATAAATACTTATATGATGTGGGTGATGAAGATCAATTGGTGCTTTGTGATAGTGAACCTCATCAACCACAAAAAAATTGAATAGCTTTTTCCTAACAATATCGAAAAATTATAACTTTATAGAGATGGAAAAAATGAAGGGCTCATTGTAATGGAGGTTGATAACTATAAAGATAATTAAATGTTTAAACTGATAATGAAAATGTTTTACAATTTCTCATTGATAAGTTTTTCTTACATATATACATTTTTCTAGTTTTTTTTGTAAAAATATTTTAGTTTTTCATTATTTATACATTTAATATACCTTAACCATTTGAATTGCAGGAATACTAAGAACAAAAAAATTTAAGATCCTAGCTGGTCAGTATCTTAGAGCATTCCACCACTACCATCATCATCTATGGATCCTAATGATTCCATTGTACCCGAGACTATTAGTGAGTTAGTCGTTTCCCCAAATTTCATTGGTATCCCACCACCTGATTCACCTCTGGTAATGTAATAGTTAGTCACCCCTCCATCTATGGGATATTGGAGAGTTACCTTTATTGGTATGTATGTTATTTTTCAAAAAACTATATATTTTATTAATTATTTAATGTATTTATCAAACAAATAAAGATATCAATAGAAGGGATAAAAATATGAACACAAAAGATGTAGGGGAGATAAAGTAATTCGAGATTATCATTCCATTTTATGAGTTCAGGATGCCTAATGGTGACACTATCGGAATCTATGGGCTGATTTTTGGGCAGTTTTCTTGTGACACGGTAAGCTTTCCCGTTAATTATAAACAATGGAGGCATATTCTTAAATCTTGAAAAAATGAGTTATTTGATACTCTAGTCAAGGTAATATTAATTTAGTATTCCTTGATAACTAATTTCAAATACATGAGTAAAATTTTGTAATCTTCTTATAAAGTGTTATGTTTTTTATTTCTAGATGTTTTTCCAATTTTATGCTCCGGACTCTGTTTCCTGCCCATGGACTTCAAAAAATTTGCACAAGAAATGGAGAGATTTAAATTGAGATTATGTCATGAGTTTAATGACACTTCTCTGAGCCCATGATATATGTATGAGAAAGTATCTAAAGAAATTTCTCTTGAGAAAACAAATATTTTTGTCAATATCAATAGAGATGCATCTCATGAGGTAATTTTTTATTTTACAGTATCTTAATGTCCTAAACACAATAAAATTATAATTTTTATTAATGTTTTTATTTTTTTGGAATTATCTATAAAAAATAATTGGAATTGTGAGAAGCAATTCATTCCTCAAATCGTTGGGTCTCATATTTTTTCAAGAAAAAAAATAATTTTGGTTTGTATTATATTCATTATTATTTATATCTTTTTATTATAACTCAAGGTTTTTTCTAACATTTTTATATTTTTTATAAAGTCTAATGAATTAGGTCACTCTATTGGATAAAAAATGTGTGGAATAAAGTTCATAGGAAACCTGATGGCAGTTTTGTAAATGACCCTACCAAAGATGTTAGAGTAAATAATTTTCATTACCATTTCATGTTATTTCATTACTATAAAAACATAATAATGAAAAAATTATTATAAAAACTAACAATGATTAAACCTAATTAAATTGGGATAGATACATGGATCAAATAAATCCAATTTGGCATCATTTGATATATCTAGTTAGCCCTAATTAATTGTGTTTAAGGATTTTTTGTTGTTATAATATATTTTTCATTATTATGTTTTTATAAAAATGAAATAACAATAAATAGTAATGAGAAATTTCTTAATTAGATAGTACTATGAAGATCAGATATTTTAAAAAATCATTGTTAATATTTTTATATTAATATATTAAAATTCAAGAAGTATGGGATGTGAACCCTTCACAATCATAATCGGTTTCCCAGAACAGTGAATTTTGAATCTTTTTAAGGAACATCCCATACATGTACGAGGGATGGGATATGGGCCTACATTGTTAGTTGTCTTTGGTTGGGTGGCGTCATCTGTTACTGATACACCTCGGTGTGGGTTCAAGAAGTGTCTATGATCCAAAATCACAAAGATAAGTTGCAATATTGAAATAAAAATTACAAGAACAAGACTCTTATAGGAAAACACAGGATCATTGGCGATTGACAATGGAAAATGATTTAGTTTCAATATTTCAGTGGATGACTAGCACGATCCCCAAGGAAATTTCCAGCATTATAGCTCATCCTAGTGAGTTAAATTCTAAATTTCATATATCATTTACACATTTTCAAAGAACACATACAACATCCATAAATAAAACTCTAATGATACTTTAATATATAAAACATGTATTTTGATTCATACCAACCACATATTGTGCCGGATTGATGTCTGGTGGCTCTCTTCATGTCAAAAATTAATTATAGATCATTATCCATAAGATTGAAAACAATTTGAGCTTTTTTCTCGGTTTTGACTTGGTAAACACTTCTTAAATGTATAAAAACCCTTAAAAATGTGTCTCATGAGGTCAAAACTAGGAAAATGATATAGGATTTCCCTAAAATTAGAGGAAAATTACCATAGATTGAATTGCGAAATGTAGAAACTAATGACACATCATTCCGAGTTATGCTTTACACGGGATTTTTGTAAACATGTTTTTAGTGCTTTAAAACACTAAAACATGTGTGGAATGGTCAAAACCATACAAAAAACCTTATATTGATGTGGAATCATGGGGAAGCCTTTGTTTTAGTATTTTTAATGTGTACACATAGCAAAAAAATCAAACTGACATGAATTGTGATTGGAATGACTCGGTAAACACTTCTTAAAGGTACAAAATCCTTTAAAAACATGTGATAGGGGGTCAAAACTAGGAAAACAAAGTTTGATTTCCTTTAAATCAGAGGATAATGACCCCATATTTAATTTTTAAATGTAGGAATGAACAGATCATCATTCTGAATTTTGGTTTGTTTGGGATGATCATAAACATGTTTTTAGTTTTTTTACACTAAAATGTGTGTGGAACAATCAAAACCCTAAAAAATGAACACATATTGATGTGTAATTCTCAAAAAACTACCTCTATGTTATTTTTGACATGTACCCATAGACATCATATCAATATGACATGTGGTGTGGTTAGAATGACTTGATAAAAACTTCTTAATGGTACAAAAGTCTCCAAAAACATGGGTCGGGGTTCAAAACTAGGAAAATGATATCAGAATACCCTGAAATCAAAGTAAAACAACCATAGAATGGATTTTGAAATGTAGGAACTCACGACACATCATTCAAAATTATGGTTTGCCAAGGATGACCATAAATGAGTTTTTAGTGTTTTAAAAAACTAAAACGTGCATGGAATTATAAAAATCATCATAAACAAACTCATATTGATGTGAAATCATGGGAAAACCACTAATGAGTTATTTTTGACATGTATTCATAGAAAAATATCAATCTGACATGTAGAGTGGTCAAAATGACTCAATAAACACTTCTTAAAAGTATAAAATCCTTTAAAAAATGTGTTGGGTGTCAAAATAAGAAAAATGATGTTGTATTGTCCTACAATTATAGAAAAATGATCGTAGATTGAATTTTACAATTTACAAACCAACAAAAACTCATTATGAATTATGGATTGTCTGGGATGACCGTAAATGAATTTTAGTGTTTTAAAATACTAAAATGTACATAGAATGATAAAAATCATATCAAATGACCTAATATTGACATAGAATGATGGGACAACCACTGCTGAGTTATTTTTTATGTGTATATATAGACAAAACATCAATTCAATGTGTGGTGTGGTTGGAATGACTTGATAAATACTTGTTAATAGTACAAAACTTTTTAAAAACTTGTGTCAGGGGGTCAAAACTATGAAAACAATGTCATATTTCCCTAAAATTAGAGGACAGTGATCATAGATTTAATTGTGAAATGTATGAATTGATGACATGTCCTTCTAAATTATGGTTTTCTCGGGATGGCCGTTAATGTGTTTTTGGTGTTTTAAAACACTAAAATGTGTGTGTAATGACCAAAACCATAGAAAATGACCTTAGATTGACATGAAGTCATGGTATATCCACCGCTGAGTTATTTTTGACATGTACATGTAGAAAACATGTCAATCCGATCTACAGTGTGGTCAGAATGACTCGATAAATAATTCTTAAAGGTACAAAAGCCTTTAAAAGAAAGTGGTGGGGGTCAAAACCTGAAAAATAATGTTGGATTTCCCTAAAATCATAGGAAAATGACCATAGATTTAATTTTGAAATGTTGGAACTCAAGGAATGTCATTATGGATTATAGTTTTCCCAAGATGACTGTAAATATGTTTTTAATGTTTTAAAACACTAAAATGAGCATGGAATAGTGAAAACCATATAAAATAACCTCATATTGATATGGAATAATGGGAAAAAACCACTGAGTTATTTTTAAAACATTAGACATGATTTGATATCAAAGTCTTTAAAATTTGTCTATTTAGTAAATTCCAAGCACACCACACATCGATTTAAAAATTAATTAGAATATTTACTTATCCCTTTTTAGTTTCAAGTGTTGAATCAATTCTTAAATAGGTAATTTTATGTTTTCAAAGTGTTTTTCATTATATATTATTTGTTTTATATTAAAATTTCTTCTATTTAGTTAAAAAAAATAACAAATTTTTATGTGCAAAATTCTGAATATATCTTGTGACTTTTCTCTTGGGAATTTATTTTCTTAAATGTTTTGATTTTAATTGTCAGTGACAGATGCGGGTAGTAGGCATGAAGTTGACCATTTTGATCCTTGACATTCATTAGAAGGAAGTCACTACTACAAAACTAGGATTATCTAGTGTTAGGTCTTTAACAGCGCTAAGTAAAAGTGTTGTTTAAAACCCCATTTGTCAGAGTTAGAAAAAGCATCATTAAAGGGGGGTCTTTAACAGTGTTATCACTGTTAAATGGGGTCATTTATCAGTGCTTGTAGAAAAATGTTGATAAAGGTGCCCCTTTATCAGCACTAGTAAAAAAGAACATATAAGGGGGGTCTTTATTATTTCTTTTAAAAAACACTGATTAAGGGTGGCCTTTATCAGCGCTTGTAAAAAACACTGATAAATGGTATATTTCAATAAAAATTATATTTCATTAAAAATACTATATTAATATATTTATATATTTAAATTGATATATATATATATATATAATATATATATATTTTAAATATGTTTTAGATAAGTCTAAATAGGCATTTACACATAATAAATAAGTTATTTAGTGAAAATGGATTATAAAATAGTTAAAAATATATTTTCAATTAATAATTTTCTAATTAATTTCGAGTAATAGTAATTTAATAACAACATGAAGATAAAAAAATCAAAAAATTAAAAAAAACATCTAAAATAATTTGAAAACATAACTCAAACATTAAATGACCATAACATTTTATTGAGATGTTTGTTTGAGCTCTACCACATATAAAATAAAAAATTGTGATGAGCTCTATGCACTGATGACTGGGGGGGGCTTGGTCACTTTTTTCAAGGCCAAAAAGGCCCAAAAGGCCTTGAGAACTGAGTTTTTAGTTGGGGTACCCCAGTTTTTTAACATTCGATGAAATTTCCGCCTCATTTAAGGGGGAATGTTTTCCCTTTCGGTAGGGACTAAATTTATTCCTGGGGCTTACATTCATATTGATGTTATGATTTTGAAATTTTATCATTTTTCATATTGTATTATTATTTATAATCAAATATGTAACAATATATACATATTTTTTTATATATTCACAAATAAAAATTTAATTTTATAAATAAATATTTTAAATATATTTTTGTATAAAATATATTTATTAATCTATAAAACTTATCTAAAAAAACTAAAATCCATTTTATTTAAAATAAAAATGTATGAATATTTATATACCTATACAATTAATGTATATATAATGTCTATATATATATATATTTGTGTGTGTGTGTGTGTGTTGAAAAATAGATATATACTTATCTATATATTATAATATATGTTTATAAATATAAATATTAATATATAAAATATTTAAATAAATATAATCCTATATAATTATATTTATAGATGCACACACACACACACATTTGTGTGTGTGTGTGTTTGTATCTATTTATAAACACATGCAAAAAAACATATTTTATATATGTATTTAAATATATTTATATATAAACATATATATAAATATATGGGTAAGAAAATGTAATTAAATATATATAAATATATAGATATATCATAGAATGTAAAACAAAACAATATAGGGGGTGGAAAAGGCGCTAATGTATAAGTTGAAGGTATTAGGTTCGAAAATCATTGGAGGTACGGGCACATGCAAGAGTATGGGATTATCTAAATCCCTAATAAAGGTGGGGGAGTGATGATAAAAAGGTGGGGCATGAAAAAAAATATCCACTTTATCATTAGGGCCTTTAAATGTGCTAAAAAAAGCACTGTGACGCTAAAAAAGTGTTGTAACACTAAAAAACACAGATAAAAGACCCCTTTATCAGTGATTTTTTAAGCATTGTTAAAGGGGACCATTATGAGTTCTTTTTACGGGCATTGTTAAAGGCAGCCCTTTAACATCACTCGTATTATCGATGCTTCTATAGTGCTGATAAAGCCCTTTTACTAGTGTTGTTACAGACCTGATTTGCAGCATTGAGTCATGATGGTTCTTTGTTTTCATGGTATGTTAAAATTTTGAGTGTGAAACAATATCCCCTTTATCAGTAGGTCCTTTAACAGTGCTAAAAAAGTGTCATAACATTAAAAAAAGCATTGTAACTCCAAAAAATGCAGATAAAGACCCCCTTTATCAGCACTTTTTCACATTGTTAAAGGGGGCCTTTATGAGTGCTTTTTAGGATCATTGTTAATGGAAACCCTTTAACATCACTCACATTATTAATGCTTCTATAAATCTGATATATCCATTTTATATGCGTCGTCACAGACCCTATTTGCATTAGTGAATCGTGATGGTTCTTTGCTTTCATGGAATGTTAAAATTTTATCAGTTATTCTACAATAATTCTGATTTATTATGTTTAGTTATAATTTCTGTTTTATTTTTTGTTACAATTGATGAAATGAAGTCGTCAATTTCAGTTGATGAGATGATATTGAGGCAGACAGATGCATTGAAGGTCATGGCGTGGATTTATATTGGGCTTGACTTATTATTGGACTTATTTTATATGTATATATTGATGATTGAGGTTTTGGTTGACTGATTTATGTGTCATGACCCGTCCCCCGGGGCCCATTCTGTGACGACCCCAAGCCCGTCTTCTATAGGTCAGGGGCTGGTGACTAGCACCAAAGGTGTAATTCCCTAAAATTGGGAAGTCATTGCCTTTATAACCTATAAATGCGCATAGCTATATACAAAACACTAGGTAAATGGTATAACAAAAGAGTGCTGAAATGTAAAGGGGGTGGAAATACAATCCCAACTGTAAAGTACATGGAACTGGAAGTACAAGTACAACTGAAGAAAGGAAAAAAAAGATATTGGGTCGTCCTCTAGAATTCCCACCTGAAGAGTAGGTACAGATAGCCTCCTCAGGACTCCATGTCAGTCAGTCTCCTCTGTGTACCGACTCATCGTAAGGTCCACCTCCAAGTACCACCCAGTCCTGATAATCTCAGCCTCGATCAGTGTTGTCCATCGTCTTCATCCAACACAACGAGGTGCAGGCATAACCTTTGCAAGGGTGAGTATAACGATACTCAGTAGGGACCCCGAGACCCTCAAGGTCTCACAAAATCTAACAAGGATAAACCACAAAGTATGAAATCAACAGATAACCCCACTTAGGTATATTCCCATATATATACCTAAGTTATCAAGTAATCTATCTTAATCATGAGGTAAACAAAAAAGTTACTGACTCAGCTCACACAGGTATACAACTTATGTAGATATATAAAGATGATTAGATGTAGCCACTAAATCATCTTCTCTGTCAAACCCACATAGGATCCTGGAACAGTAATCAGAGCTATCAAACCCACGTAGGATCTTGGAACAGTAGTCAGAGTTGTCAAACCCGCGTAGGATCCTGGAACAGTAGTCAGAGTTGTTGAACCCACGTAGGATCTTAGAACAGTATTCAAAGCTATTAAACCCATGTAGGATCTTAGAATAGTAGTCAGAGCTGTCGAACCCACATAGGATCCTTGAACAGTAATTACAAAGCAGCCAGCCACAGGGTTCCCGCACAAAGCACGCTTTATTCCGGGAGGGTCCGCTCCTCAATCCAAGTTTTGATACATCAACTACCCAAAAGTCCCATGAAGAATTATCCCAAAGGTCTTCCACGTCATAGGGTTCTCAACGCAACTGACAGCGCGTCAATCGGACGCCCGGCCTATGAGTTATTAGCCTTTTAGTCCCAGGGGCCCAGTTGGATTCGTGCTCGATCCAACCTGACCTTATCTCAACTATACCCAAAACTATATTGGGGTAGACACAAAGGGATCTTCGCACTCCAGGAATATCAGTGACATTGAAAGTTCGTCAAACGGACGTTCGGTGCCAAAGATATGGCCAAAAGAAAGTAAAGGGCAGGTAGTAGGCCCGGGTTTGGTCCCACCCGGTCAGACCGACCCGACCCGACTTTGTCTGGGCCGACCCGGTTCGGGTTTGGCCCGGCCTGACCCATCTGGTTCAGCCCGACCCACTGGACCCGGCCTAGTAGGCCATGAGGGAAGCGAGTAGCACGAGGGCGCGGACCGGTCGTGGGGGCGTGGACCGGTCATGGGTCGGTGTAAAGGCAGTTCGGCCTAGAGGTGTCGTGAGGGGTACGAGAGGCTGGCTCGGCTAGGCGCATGTGGGGCATGGCTCGTCAGCTCGGCCCGGGAGGCCGAGTTGGTTCGGACAGTGCTACGAGGGGCGCGGCTCGAATGGCTCGGCCCGGATGGCCGAGGCCGGTTCGGCCAGTTCCGTGAGGGGTGCACGGGGTACGCGGAGTGCGCGGAGGCTGGAGACCGGTGCGGCGCCAGCTGGTGGGGCTGGCACGGTTCTGCCGAGACGTCGCGAGGGTGGTCGTGGGCTGGCACGGTTCGGTTGGGGTGTCGCATGGGGGGATGCGGGCTAGTGCGGTTTGGGTCGGCGGGACCGGCGCGGTTCGGTCGGGGAGCCACGAGGGGGTCGCGGGCCAGCACGGTTCAGGCCTGCGGGACTGGTGCGGTTCAGCCATGGCGAGGGGGGCCAGTAGGGCTGGGATTCGTGGGCAATCAGGAGGGTGTTGCGGTTCGGCCCGGGGTGGCGAAGCTGGTTCGGCAGGTGGACGGGGTGTCTGTGACCGGGTTGGCCGGTGTATGGCACGGGCGGTGGGCGGCATGGGTTGCGGAGGCTGCGGGAGCGCGGCCATTGCCTGTGTCGCATTCGTTATCCCATCTCCTCATCACCATGCTGAAGAACATCACAAACAATAACAGCGGAGGATTTGGGACATGTTGGTTTGGCCCGCACCCTCTGCGTTTAGGGTGGTAGCAAGCAGACCAATTATTTCTTGAATTACAAATAATTAACAAGAAAAGAAGATAGAAGAAGAAAAGTCTATCAACACCCCACATCTTCCCGTAAAAAAAATTCCCAACCTGCAAGTAAAATCATCCACAATAATTCTTTGTCTTAGAAGGGATGAATTAAAGTAATAATATCATATTCACATAAAACCCCTACTCGTTCTTTGTTCATTGATGGAGTCGTGGGGAAGAAGAGGAGTTGTCGACGTTCGTCGCGTCCGCTGCACTCTTCCAATACTGAGCTCATGCGTCAGTTCATTGATGAAAATGATGAGGTAAGGTCAGTCATTGAAGACATCCCATGTCGGTAGGAGTCTGAGGATGAAGGTCGACGTAGATCGTTCTTCATAGTCAAGGTGTCCCTTGTCGGCATTCTTCATCAGGAGCGTTCTTCATTGGGAGCTTTCTTCCAAGCTCTCTCTCTTCTCCCAAATTCCACCAAAATTCAAAGAGGTGCCAAAATAATATATTAGGCCATCTATTATATTATTGGAGAGAATTAGAAAATCCAAATTAATTATGGTGAGTGGCATAATTAATCAAAAAAAGGGTTGGCACATTTAATTGGTGTGTTGGCACAATTAATTGAGTATAAGAGGTCAAGAGACTCTCCCTTATTTATGAGGGAGTTGAGTGGTTTCCCTCATTTAATTGGAGGGTTTATTTTCGGGTGGTCCCCACACCATAACCACTCGTGGGAGATTAGGTTTGGGTGGGCCCCACCACCAAAACCTCTAATGGAAGGTTGAGGTGTGGTGGTCCCCACATCCAACTTCCACTTGGGTGGTTATAATAAAATAAAACTTGCATCATTTTATTTTATTATTTCTATGAAAAACCCAAAAACTATCTTACACCCTTGACTAACTGTTGTCGAGGTGAAAGTCTTCTTAAGAAAATATCGGTGCTGCGAGTTCAACGATGCCCTCATATTTCAATTCTGAGCATCAGTTCAAAAGTTAGAAAAACTTGCTTGTACATTTACTGAACGTACTTGAAAAAAACTTCAGAAATTGATTTCGAGCACTATGGGCCTTAGAATCATGCACCGTCAATTTTTGCAGACTCGTATAATTCCCATTTAATTAAAAAAATTACATGGAAATTTCAGGTCTTTACATTATCCCCACCTCAGGGATCTTCATTTTCATAAGCCACAACTCATAACTAAGGGAACAATTGGGGGTACTGAGCATGCATCTAATCCTCCCACTCCCATGTGCTCTCCTGGAGATTCTTGTGATGCCAGAGAATGTGCACCATAGGTATCGACCATCCATGAAGGACCCAATCCTATTGATCCTCAATCTCTAATAGAACCTACATAAAAGTCACCCCATCGTCGACGTCCAGCTCTTCATGGTTGATGATGTGAGAAGGGTCATGCACGTATCTCCTCAACTGGGATACCTGGAAGATGTCTTGCATCCGGTGCAACTGAGATGGAAGATCTAAGCGGTATGCCGCCTCGCCAACTCTACTGAGAACCTAAAAATTTCCGATAAATCTCAGAGATATCTTGTCGCCTCATCCAAATCTCTGTAAACCTTATCGATGTGAGACCCATAGAAAGACGTGGTCTTCATCCTCAAACTCTAGAGGTCTCAATCTCTTGTCAGCATATGACTTATATCTGCTCTGTACAGTCTCCATCCGCTCCTGGATGATCTACACCTTCTCTATGGTAGCTCATACCATCTCTGGTCCCACTAGTGTTAACTCCCCAAGGTCAGTCCAACACAAAGGTGACCTACAAGGTTGCCCATATAATGCCTCAAAAGGTTTCATCCCAATGGTAAAGTGATAGCTATTGTTGTATGCAAAATCCACCAAAGGTAAGTGATCCTCCCAACTATGACCGAAGTCGAGGATACATGCATGGAGCATGTCCTCGAGGGTCTGAATGGTCTGCTCAGTCTGACCATCCGTCTGAGGATGGAAGGCAGTGCTCAAATGAAGCTGCATCCCGAAAGCTTCATACAACCTCTTCCATAGCTGACAAGTAAAATGTGCATCATTATTGGAGACAATCATAGAAGGTACTCCATGTAGCCGCACAATCTCTTACATGTACAGGTGTCCCAAGCTCTCTACTAAACCCTGCTCTATGATCGGTAGGAAGTGGGCCGACTTGGTGAGTCAGTCGACGATCACCCAAATCGAGTTGTGACCCCTAGATGTATGTGGAAGTCCTGTCATGAAGTCCATGGATATCTCATCCCACTTCCACTCTGGGACCACTAATGGCTGAACCAAGCTTGCTGGTACCTGATGATCCGCCTTCACTTGCTAACAAGTGAGGCATCGAGAGACAAAATCTACAACTAATTTCTTCATTCTTAGCCACCAGTGCTGTCGTCGGAGATCCTGTTACATCTTCGCCACTCCAGGATGTACTACTAGAGGGGATGTGTGGAAATCCCGCAACACTTCCTCATGAAGTGACACTGGTACCATGGTACATCCTCTGAAGAGGATGACATGCTCCCCACCTTTAAAAAATCCATCAGGTGTCTGCCCTGTGGATATCTGAGCACATCATGTCTCACAGTCAGTTTCCCCATGCTGCGCCTCCCTAACTTGCTGAAGAAGTGGGGGTGTGACTGTAGGAGACTGCAGGAAAGATGCTCCATCTCTATCCACAAAGTATATCTACAAAGCGGCTAGCTACTTCGTCGCTTCGCCTAACAGCTATATATCAGACCTCCTGCCGAGTGCATCTGCTACAATATTCCCCTTCCCAGGAGTATAGACTATCTCGAAGTCATATTCCTAGAGGAACTCAAGCCAATGTCACTATCTCAGGTTTAGGTCCTTCTGGGAGAAGATATACCTAAGACTCTTGTGATCATAGTACAAGGTAAAACATTCACCCATCAGATAGTTCTGCCACATCTTCAATGTGAAAACCACTGCTGCTAACTCCAGGTCATGGGTAGTGTAGTTATGTTCATGTTGTCTCAGCTACCGAGAAACTATGTGATCATTTCTTGCTCCTGCATCAAGACACATCCAAGTCTGGTCCCTGATGCATCGTAATATACTACGTACCCTATGCCCTCCTCTGAAAGCCTCAATATGGGGGCACTAGTCAGCCTATACCTTAGCTCCTGAAAGCTCTGTTGGCATCTCTCTGACCACATGAAGGGTTTCCCCTTCTTCATCAAGTCTAATAGTGGTGTTGCAACTCTATAGAAGTCTGGTATGAAACTTCGGTAATAACCAGCCAAACCCAGGAAACTTCGTACTTCTGTCACACTCCTGGGTGGATCCCAAGAAAGTACCGCCTCAATCTTCACTAGATCTACTGCAACTCAAGCTTCCAATATGATATGTCCCAGAAAGTGAACCTCTCAGATCCATAACTGGCCCTTCAAGAGATTACCATAAAGTTGGTGCTCTTGGAGTGTGTCCAATACTACCTGAAAATTATAGGCATGATCCGCCTCAGTATTAGAGTAGATCAGACTGTCGTCAATGAAGACTATGACAAAGTGATCAAGGTATGGCTGAAATATCCTGTTCATGAGTCCCATGAACACTATTTGAGCATTCGTTACACCAAATGGCATAACCAAGAACTCATAGTGGCCATACCGACATCTGAAGGTCATCTTCTTCACATCCTCGTCTCGTACTCTGAGCTGGTGATAGCTTGATTTGAGGTCCATCTTCGAGAACCATCGTGCTCCATTCAGCTGATCAAATAGGTCTTCAATCCTCAGGAGTGGGTACTTGATCTTCACGATCACCTGGTTCAGGCACTGATAGTCAACACAAAGCCTCAAACACCCATCCACCTTCTTGGAGAATTGAATCGGGGATGCCCAAGGAGAAACACTTGGCCAGATGAATCCCTTCCCCTATAAGTCCTCCAGTTTCACCTGTAGCTCACGAAGCTCCACAGGAGCCATCCGATACGCTGGAGTAGATATCGGTGTCATCTTGGGATATAAGTCAATGTAAAATTCCACCTCTCTATGAAGAGGTAGACCTAGGACATCACCAGGGAAGACATCTCTGTACTGGTCCACCACTACAGGATAGCTCGGACTCTCCACATCTACTGCTCTGAGGGTAAGGCAAGCCAACTAATGAGTGATCGGCTGCACCCTCCTCAGGGTAAGTCCATCATGTGCTGCAAAGTCTCCCTTCTCACTGGTGAAGATAAACCTGGTCCCATCTGTGCAGACACACTGTACTTTGCGCCTAATATAGTCAATCTGAGCATGGACTGTAGATAAACAGTCCATACCCAAGATGATGTCGTAAGGCCTCGACGCTGCTATTAGGAGATCCCAGCCAAAACTCTCTCCTCCTAGAGTAAGCTCACACTACCGGCACCAGTGTGTAATCATTGAATCTTCTCCTGTAGGTGTCTCTATCCATAAGGATCGAGCCAACGACTTTGTCGGAATCTCCATGCTTCGAATGAGGGTGGTGGAAATGAAAGTGACTGGCACCTATGTCTATAAGAACTGTAGCTAAGGTGGAGTAGACACAGATCATACCTCAAATCATCTCCAGAGTGCCATGATCATATGCCTCAGCTGCCTAGAGATGAGCTCCCCCATGTCCACCTACTCCCCATGGTCGGGGTGGACCTCTTGGTGGTGGTGGCAGTAAAACCTCGAATCGTTGTCCACCGCCAGCTGCATGGATAGCTCCTCTGCCAAGTCTTCTTTCTCCCTGCGAACTGCCTCAATCGAATCTTTGTCTCTACCTGGGAGGTCCCTTAACTGTTTGCTGATCATATGCACAACAGGTTGGATAGTGTCAATCCATATGACCCTGCTCATCGCATGCATAGCACTACCTATTCCTTATATGACTGGCTCTATCTCATGTGCCTCACACAACCAAACCCTTGTCCTGAGGTCGTCCACCAGATGGTTTGGTCTGCTTGGATCTCAACGACATCTTTCTACTGCCATCTATAGAAAACTCCACTATGTGACGCCCGGTGGTGGGTCTCGCTGCAGGTGACTACTCAGCAAGGAAACCCTCCACTAAGAGGGCTCACTCCAACACCACCACCTGTGTCGTGATGCTGAGGGAGATCATCGAAGCCCCGATCTCTCACCTGAGCCCTTGATCGATGGTCTGAGAGCTGAAGAATGGGTCTTGCACCATATCTGTGGAGTAGCGCGAGAGGTCGGTGAACTTCGTTGAGTACTGTGCCACCGTCATGCTACCCTACTACAGATGAAGTATCTCATGGATCCGTACTGCACGTAGGATGGATGGGAAAAACTCCACCTGAAATAGGCTCTCGAAGTCTTCCTAGAGAAGTGTCGCCTCGTCATGCACCTGGAGAATTAGGCTCCACCATCTGCTTGTTGCTGCCTAAAGGAGACTTGCGGAAAGGATCACCATAAGGTCGGCTGGTGTCCCTACTAGTCTGAAGACTCTCACTACAGCCTCCAGCCAATCCTTAGCTACCCACGGGTCTGTATCACCCCTAAACCTAAGCAGCCTCTAGTGCTGGAACTTGTGCAATGCGCTCAGGCGGCATGCACTCTCTGTTGTTAGGGCTGGTGGCATCGGTGGTCCAACGGGTAGTGGTACTACTGGTGCCTCCACTGTGATAGGTCCCTACACTGAGGCCTCGTCGCTCAGTGGGATACCATCTCGTACAAATCCTGGAACCCTGGATGGTTGTCTGTGTGGGGTCATCCTAAAAAGAAACAGGTGTTCCATAGTAAATAAGTTATACCTGGTGAGATGACTCAAAGAAAACTTTTGAAAACACACACGCAATCACTGTTTTCATGCACTGAGTCGGAAATCAGAAGTCAGGGTTTTGGTGTATGGATACATCAGTCGCTGCACCAACACTAGACTCCCTGAACTGAAAACCTCACTCAGTATACTTAACACTATTTCTTCACAAAAAAGATCAGAGTCCTAAGTTATGCGGTATAACTGACTTCTATGATACCAATTTGTTACAACCCGTCCCCTAGGGTCCGTACCATGACTACCCCAAGCCCTCCTTCCATAGGCCAAGGGCTGGAGACTAGCACCAAAGGCGTAATTCCCTAAAACTGGGAAGTAATTTCATTTATAACCTATAAACGCACACAATGAGATACAAAACACTAGGTAAACTATATAACAAAAGAGTGCTGAAAAGTAAAGGGGCCGAAAATACAAGCCCAACTATAAAGTACAAGGAAATGGAAGTACAAGTACAACTGAAGAAAGGAAAAATAGTTTTTGGGTCGTCCTTCAGAATTCCCACTTGAAGATTAGGTACAAATAGCCACCTCATCACTCCATTTCCATTAGTATCCTTTGTGTACCAACTCGTCGTAAGGTCCACCTCTGGGTACCATCCAGTCCTAATACTCTCAGCCTCAATTAGCGTTGTCCGTCGTCTGCATCCAACACAAAGAGGTGAGGGCATAGCCTGTGTAGGGGTGAGTATAACAATACTCAGTAGGGACCCTGAGACCCTCAAGGTCTCACAAAATCCAACATGGATAAACAACAAAGTATGAAATCAACAGATAACCCCACTTAGGTATATGCCCATACATATACCTAAGTTATCAAGTAACTCATCTCAATCATGAGGTAAACACAAAAGTTACTAACTCAGGTAACACAGGTATACAAATTATGTAGAGAGATAGAGATGGTTAGATGTAGCCACTGAATCATCTTCTCTATCGAACCCATATAGGATCTTGGTACAGTAATCAGAGCTGTCGAACCCACGTAGGATCTTGGAACAGTAGTCAAAGCTATCGAACCCACGTACAATCCTGGAACAGTAGTCAGAGCTATCAAACCCACGTAGGATCCTAGAACATTAGTCAGAGAAGTCAAACCCACGTAGGATCCTGGAACATTAGTCAGAGCTGCCAAACCCACGTAGGATCCTGGAATAGTAATCAGAAAGCAGCTAGCCATAGGGTTCCCAAACAAAGCACACTTGATTACGGGAGGGTCTTCTCCTCAAGCCAAGTGTTGATACATAAACTGCCACAAAGTCCCATGAAAAAGTATCCCAAAGGTCTGCCACATCATAGGGTTCTCAACGCAACTGACAGCGCGTTAATCGGACGCCCGGTCTGTGAGTTATTAGCATTTTAGTCCTGGGGGCCCGGTTGGATTTGTGCTCAATCCAACCTAACCATATCTCAACTATACTCAAAACTCTAGTGAGGTATACAAAAAGGGACCGTCATGCTCCAGGAATACCAATGCAGCTGACAGTTCGTCAAACAGACGTCTGGTGCCAAAGATATGGCCAAAAGAAAGTAAAGGGTAGGTAGTAGGCCCGGGTCCGACCTAGTCGGACCGACCCGAACCGACTTCGTCTAGGCCGACCCGGTTCAGGTTTGTCCTGGCCTGAAAAATTAGGTTTGGCCCGGCCTGACCCATTAGGTTCGGGCCCGGCCTGTTGGGCCCGGCCCAGCAGGCAGCGAGTAGCGCGAGGGCGCAGACCAGTCGCGAGGGCGTAGACCGGTCACGGGTTAGTGTAAAGGTGGTTTGGCTCGGAGGCGCCGCGAGGGGCACGGGAGGCTGGCTCGGCCAGCCCCATGTGGGGCGTGGCTCGGCGGCTTGGCCTAGGAGGCCAGGGCCGGTTCGGCCAGTGGTGCAAGGGGCGCGGCTTGGACGGCTCAACCCGGATGGTCGAGGCCGGTTCCGCTAGCGCAGCGAGGGGCGCAGCTCGGACGGCTCAGCCTGGATGGCCGAGGCCGGTTCCGCCAGCGCCGCGAGGGGAGTGGATCGGACGGCTTGGCCTGGATGGCCGAGGCTGATTCGGGAAGCACCGTGAGGGGCGTGCGGGGCACGTGGAGTGCACGGAGGCCGAAGCCCGGTGCGGCTCGGGCCTGCGGGGGATGGCGCTGTTTGGTCGGGGCGCCGCGGGGGGGGGGGGGGGGGGGGCGGGGGCTGGCGTGATTCGGTCGGGGCACCGCGAAGGAGGTCGCGGGCTAGCACAGTTCAACCGGGGTGCCATAAGGGGGGCCACAGGCCGGCGCGGTTTGGCCATGGCGAGGCGGACCGGTGGGGATGGGAGGTGTGGGCAGCCGAGAGGGTGCCGCGGTTCGGCCCATGCATCGGAGCTGGTTCGGCAGGCCGACGGGGTGGTCGGGACTAGTTCGGCCGGTGGATGGCGCAAACGGTGGGCGGCGTGGGTCGCGGAGGCTGCAGGTAGCGTGGTTGTTGCCTACGTCGCATTTGTCATCTTGTTGCCTCATCACCATGCTGTAGAACATCACAAACAAGAATGACGGAGGAGTCGGGCCATGTTGATTTGGCCCGCACCCTCCGTGTTTAGGGTGGTAGCTATTAGGATTTATTGATTTAAAATTTAAATAATGAGGAGAGAGAAAATTATTAATGGAGGGATTTTTTCAACATTAATAGAGGATTTTATCCCAATATTAATGAAGAGTTATTCCCAATATTAATTGATGAAATACTGAATGTTGACTGCATTAATGGAGATATGGGCGGGGTGTCTATATAAGAAGATGTGGTAGCATGTTTTGGAAAGTGGGCTGAAAAATATGTATCCACCAAGAGAGAGCGGCGAAGGGGTTGTCACATTTGTGGTAACCGGTGCGAAGCAAAGATGATGATGAAGAATGAAGTAGAGGCGATGACGCTGATGATGATGGTGTGTCAACAGCAGCGATGATTGAAGACGACGATGATGACAGTGCCATGTATCAAAATTCCTCTTGGTTTCAGAGATCAAGTGGCGTGTCCCGGTTGTGATGATCAGTGGTACGGACAAAAATGCTACGTTCATGGGTGTCGTTTTTCGAGTGAAAAATCCTTCGGGTGCGTTGTAAAAGGCCTTCGGGTGTTGTGTAAAATTCCTTTGGGTGAAATCTTCTCCTCTTGTGTGTTTTTTGCAATGACTGCTTCCTCTACGGCATCGGGCTCCAAGCCCCAACAGTGGTATCAGATGGATTGGTTGAAGTACTCAGTTGTAGAACACAGTGGAAAGCATCTGGTGGAGTAGCTTTTCAAGGACTCAGGGCTCGGATGTCATCAGAAATGACGGTGGTATCCGTGGTGTTGCTGGAGTATCGAAAGTCTTCTTGGACATAGGTGTCATGCGGCGTGTTCCGTTCATTGGATGACATTCAAAGCATGGTGGATTCAGTGATCTAATTGACCCAGGTGGTGGATATGAATATGGCATATTTGAATTTTAAATCAAGGTGGAGATTGTTGGGATTTATTGATTTAAAATTTAAATATTGAGGAGAGAGAAAATTATTAATGGAGGGATTTTCTCAACATTAATGGAGGATTTTATCCCAACATTAATGAAGAGTTATTCCCAATATTAATTGATGGAATAATGAATGTTGACCGCATTAATGGAGATATGGGCAGGGTGTCTATATAAGAAGATGTGGTAGCATGTTTTGGAAAGTGGGATGGCAAATATGTAGCCTCCAAGAGAGAGCGGCGAAGGGGTTGTCGTGTTTGCGGTAACTGGTGCGAAGTAAAGATGATGAAGAAGAATGAAGCATAGGCGATGATGCCGACGATGATGGTGTGTCAACAGCAGTGATGATTGAAGACGACAATGATGACGGTGCCATGTATCGAAAGTCCTCTTGGTTGTGGAGATTAAACGGCATGTCCTGGTTGTGATGATCGGTGGTACGGACAAAAATGGTACGTTCATGGGTGTTGTGTGTCGAGTGAAAAATCCTTTGGTTGCATTGTAAAAGGCCTTCGAGTGTTGTGTAAAATTCCTTTGGGTGAAATATTCTCCTCTTGTGTGTTTTATTCAATGACTACTTCCGCTGCGGCGTCGGGCTCCAAGCCCCAATAGTAGCAAGCGGACCAATTCTTTCTTGAATTACCAATAATTAACAAGAAAATAACATAGAAAAAGAAAAGTCTATCAACACCCCGCATCTTCCTGCAAAAACAATTCCCAACCTACAAGGAAAATCATCCACAATAATTCTTTGTCTTAGAAGGGAAGAATTAAAGGAATAATATCATATTCAAATAAAACCCCTACTTGTTCGTTGTTCGTTGATGGAGTCACAAGGAAGAAGATGGAGTAGTTGTCGTTCGTTGCGTCCGCCACACTCTTCCAATAATAAGCTCCTATGTCGATTCATTGATGACAATGAGGAGGGGAGGTCAGTTGTTAAAGACTTCCCACGTCAGTAGGAGTCCGAGGATGAAGGTCAAAGGATATCGTTCGTCATAGTCGAGGCATCCCTCGTCGGTGTTCTTCGTCGGGAGCGTTCTTCGTTGGGAGCTTTCTCCCAAGCTCTCTCTCTTCTCCCAAATTCCACCAAAATGCAAAGAGGTGCCAAAATAATAGATTAGGTCATCTATTATTTTGTTGGTGAGAATTCAAAAGGCCAAATTAATTATGGTGGGTGGCATAATTAATCAAGAGAAGGGTTGGCACATTTAATTGGTGTGTTGGCACAATTAATTGAGTAGATGAGGTCAAGAGACTCTCCCTCATTTATGAGGGAGTTGAGTGGTTTCCCTAATTTAATTGGGGGGTTTAGTCCCAGGTGGTCCCCACACTGTAACTTCTCATGGGAGGTTAGGTTCGGCTGGGCCCCACCACCATAACCTCTCATGGGAGGTTAAGGTGTGGTGGTCCCCACCTCCAACTTCCACTTGGGTGGTTATAATAAAATAAAACATGCGTCATTTTATTTTATTATTTCTATGAATACCCCAAAAACTATCTTCCACCCTCGACCAACTATCGTCAAGGTGAAAGTCTTCTTAAGCGAATATCGGCACTACAAGTTCAATGGTGCCCTCAGATTTCAATTCTGAGCACCGGTTCAAAAGTTAGAAAAACTCACTCGTACATTTACTGAACGTACCTGAAAAAAACTTCAGAAGTTGATTCCGGACACTCTAGGCCTCGAAATCACGCACCATCAATTTTTGCGGACGCGTAAAATTCCCATTTAATTAAAAAAATTACATGGAAATTCTGGGTCTTTAAAGTATGGGTTGACTGAGACTAGGGTTATGATGATTATGGATGTTTATATATATGACTGTAGATGTTTGATGTATGTATGATGGGTTTATCATACATTAATATTTTAGTTTATTGTATGTCAGTTTTTTTTATATTTATAGCTTTTTATTAAATATTTTATAGAAAAAAATCTGATTTAGCGGTGGTTTTTAATAACCTCTGCTAAGTACATTAATTGAAATATGTTTAGTAGTGGTTGCGCTTAACCGCCGATACAACTAACTTCTACTCATATGTTCAGTGGCAGTTAGTTTTATTTTATTTTTTTCCCCTATGTATTTTTAAAAAAACCACAATTGAATAAAAAAGAAATCACCGCTAAATTCTCCAAAAATTACACATACCAAAACCGCTGTGAAATTAAAGAAACCATCGGTAAATGACTAGCCACCATGCAATATGGGATGGTTTTGGTAATTTCCTTCAGTTCAAAAAATAACCGCCGCTAATGCCTTTTTTTGTAGTGAATTATATATAATTTTAAATAAATAATGATAAATATATATGAATTATAAATAAATATACATAAACATATAGAAGTACATACAAATATATATATATATATATATATATTATAATAGATAATAAATCATCAAAAGAGGGGAAACCATAATAATTGCAACACCATCAAATCAATAGAATCTAAATCAATGAAATAAAATCCTAGACAACCTAAAAAAGAAAAGTATGACACTCTTAAATGAAGATGAAATATCATTGAATGTTCAAAAGTCATGATATTCGAACAAAAAACTCAGTTTTAGAGGCCTTTGGGACCACTTTTGACCTTAAAAAATTTTAACTAATGTCTCCCTATCAACACAGCGTAGATCTCATCGCAGGCTTCAGTTTGATATATGGCAGAGCCCAAACGGATACCTGGATCAAAATTTATGACTATTTGAAGTTGAAGTTTGATTTTCATCTTTTCTTAAAACTATAATAAATTTTATTCTATAAGTTATTTCGAAATTATTATCTAACATGATTGTATTTCATTTCATAAGTTTGAATTTCACTGGTTGTGAAGCTAAAACAGGCACCCGGATCAAAAGTTTTAGTCATTTGATGGTGAATTCCGATTATAAAATTATACAAGAATTAATTTAAGTTTTTAATAACTATTAACTAATAATTATTTATAATTAATAATTAAAACAATATAATTAATTAAAATCCTAAATAATAAAAATAATATAAAAAATAAATCAAAATCTTAAATTTAATATTTAAATTTTTTTTCCCATTAATTTAGCGGTAGTTTTATAAACTGCCATTAAAAGAAAATTAAAAAAAAAGATTTAGTGGTGGTTTTAAGAATCGTCGTGATTTTTTTCGGAATATTTAGTGGTGGATTTCAAAACCACCTCTAAAAAACTCGGGTGAAACCTTTATCTTGTAGTTTTTTTTGAAGGTTGGGGCTAAAGCCTCATTTTATTATTAAAGTAAAGACCTCTTTTTGACTAGGTAGAGAGAGATCCATTACATAGCCCGAAGGCCCAAGACCAAGTGGTATGAATACAAGGCTTGAAAGCTCATTTTTTGGCCCAAAGGACCCCTCGGTGGACAGTACTGCTATAGTCCCTGAACTGCTACAGTACCGCCGCCGCTATAGTTCCTGCTCTAGTACCTCCGCCGCTACAGTTTCACCACTGCTACAGTTTCACCGCTACTACAGTACTGCTACAATGCCCTACTATAGTGCTGCTATAGTACCCAGAATTTTGTCCCTGCCCGGATTTGATCTTAGGTCTTTTGAATGCCAAGCAGGAGCCTGTACCACTTGGGTACATGCTCGTTAGAAAAACGTGTTGTTGGGTTACGAGGTATTAGGGTGACCTCCCCACCTGTGGGCCGCACATCCCCAGTGAGGCCAAAGGTGGCCAACCCTTCGGCTTAGGTCAGTTCCCAACGGGGTAGAGGGGCCCACGAGAGGTTTGTTAGCATATAGTGTGTGTTGCCTTGTGCGAACTTGAACCTGAAACCTTGGGGTTAGGACGTCACCACCTTTAACCAACTCACCTGTGCCCCAGGGACAAACGTGTTGTTAGGTTACAAGGTATTGGGGTGGTCTCCCCACCTACACACCACACGTCCCCAGCGAGGCCCAATGTGGCCAACCCTTGGGCTTAGGCCAGTTCCCAACGGGGTAGAGGGGCCCACAAGAGGTTTGTTAGCATATAGTGTGTGTAGCCTTACGAGGACTCGAACCCAGAACCTCGGGATCAGGACGCCACCGCCTTTAACAAACTCACTTGTGCCTTGCGGGCAAACATGTTTGTTGGGTTATGAGGTATTGGGGTGGCCTCCCCACCTGCGCATCACACGTCCCCAGCGAGGCCCAATGTGGCCAACCCTTGGGCTTAGGCCAGTTTCCGATGTGGTAGAGGGGTCCACGAGAGGTTTGTTAGCATATAGTGTGCATTTTCTTTTAGTGAATAAAAATGGATTATCAAAATATAAGTAAACCGACCAATCAAAAAAATGTCATTTCCAATGACATATTAAAGCCCACAGAAGCACCAGAGTTGCACAAGGAGAAGCCCACTAGAAACACCCAACCCAATGGAAACATATATCAAAACATAATAAATATAATATTAACAATCATGCAAGCTTATTAAACACAAATGTAAATAGTTACTTTTTCTTTTGTAAATAGGTTCAAAAACCCATTTTCACACAATTTAAGATCAACTATTTGTCAAACTGATATAGTTTGTGTCTGTATTAACAAAATGATATATATTATCAACATATTCTAACATATGTATATACATATTAATATATAATATATGTATATATATATGAATATATATAAATATGTATAATTATACTTACAGATACACATATATATAATATGTATGTATGTATGTATGTATATTATATATATGTATTTATGTACGTATGCATATTATATATATGTATTTATTTATTTATTTATCAACTCACACAAAAAACATATTTTATAAATGTATTTAAAACTAATCTTATAAACATATATTAATATAACTATATATATATATATTAATATAAATCTATATTAATATACGAATAAATATAACTATATATATATAAATAGATATATTACTATAAGAAGAACAAAACAAAATGGGTGAGTGGTAGAGGTGCAGGCTAACAAGGGAGAGGCCTTGGGTTCAAATCCGAGACATGGTTACGCGGGCAGGTTCAAATCCCTAATAGGTCATTCGATTTATAAAAAAAATGATATTTATCAGTGCTTTTAGAAAAGCTCTAATAAGTGCTCATAAAAAGGGTATTTATCAACAATTTTTTTAGCGCTGATAAAAGATATTCTTTTTAATATCACCTCAATTATCGGTGTTTCTTTGGTGGTGATAAAATTGATTTTTAGCGCTTTTAAAAGCCTTATATGTGGTTGTGCAAACATGTTTGAAAACCCATTTTGAGACAATTTAAGATCAACTATTTATTAAATATGGGTTTACAAGGATAGAGACACAGGGGAAACATGTTTATAGACATACATTAAAAAGGACGGAGTCGGATAACATTGTTTAGAAGGAGGCGCCTAACAGATTGATTTTCCGCCCACCATGCATGACATTCATCACACCCAAACACACCCAAATTTTGACTCCCACCCCTACAACTGTGTTTGCGGCATCATGTTATCAGAAGAAGAATAAATCTAATCGGATTCGTCGTGTATGCACAGGTTGAATCACTGCCCCCACTTGGTCACCAGTTGGGTAGTCTATTTACTGCCAATTCAACCCCAATACTCAATACCGGATGGGGAAAAAACACAGCAGGTGAAGCGATTGCAATGCCTATTAATAGCCACCCTCGCCCCTGCACCCTTCACCAGTGTTACTGCAAGACAGTGTTACTGATACGTAATCCCGTGGGGGTTTTGGTTTTAGGGAAGATGGGCAACGCCATGCACTTGGGGGTTCCATTGTTGGTTTTGCTCCTCCTCCACCTCTGCCTCGCCACCCGGACGTCGCTCACCGTTGCTCGCGGTGGCCCCGAGCAGGAGACGGAGTCGGCCCATGCTTCTGTGTCTGGGGGCTGGTTTGGTGAGGGACACGGCGAGGGCAAAAGCGCACGCGGTGGTGGGGGCGGAGGGGGCAGCGGTGGCGGTGGGGGTTACGGAGGCCGGGGCTCCGGATATGGGTCCGGCGGTGGCGCCGGGTACGGCGACCGAGGAGGGGCTGGCGGTGGCGGTGGCGCCGGAGGAGGAGGCGGCAGTGGTGCTGGAGGGAGCGGGTCAGGGCATGGAGGTGGTTACGGAAGCGGGGGAGGCGCCGGTGGCGGCGGGTACGGCAACCGAGGAGGGGCTGGCGGTGGCGGTGGCGCCGGAGGAGGAGGCGGCGGTGGTGCTGGTGGGAGCGGGTCAGGGCATGGAGGTGGTTACGGTAGCGGGGGAGGCGCCGGTGGCGGCGGGGGCCACGGCGGTGGTAGAGGTGCCGGAGGGGGCGGATCGGGGTATGGCTCGGGAGGTGGCTACGGGGGCGGGCGTGGTGGAAGCGGGTCTGGGTCTGGAGGAGGCTACGGCGGCAGGCATGGGTCGGAGCACGTGCACCGTAATGGGAATTAACCGTCGGCCCGGTTATTGAAAACGTTGTTTGGTTGGTAAGTTCGTGTTTGAATGTTCTTTTCATATGAGTCGAAATAAAATAATAATATCGGTGTCCCAGGTGGTGTAACATCACGTGCGTCTCACGTGATTTATGTAATGTGAACCTTTATGTAATGTGCTGAACCCGTATTTATTTTTTGGATGACCAAATCGCATCCAAACTTACATGAATAGAAGAACTGAAAACACCACCAAATTGAAACATAACCGGGCATTAAACCACATCCCCAAACATCCAAAGAAATACGCCCGAAAACATAAAACAGATATCCAACAAGACCTTAAGACCCGAATCCATCCCAGGGTTCCCACATCGGTATCTAGGCTTCCAAAACCCTAAGAGATGCGGAACAACCATTTCCACCAATTAGCGTGAATTTATATAATTAATCTCTTTTGAAATGTTTTCAATCTATTCATCTTTTAATTAATTAAATTTCATCCATTTCTAACGCACATTCATTTAATATTATCTGTTCATTAATAATGTTATGTGTTTTTTAATTTTTTTTATAATTTATATATTTTAAATATGTATTCATTTAATATTTTTGGAATTTAATCATTTTAAATGTTTTTATCCATAATTATACATTAATATTTTTAATATAGAAATATATTCATATATATATATATATCAATATATATAATATTTCATTAAATATGATTTATATAATACAAATATGTACGCTTACATTAAATAAGTCATATATTTAGTAAAAAATGGTTTATAATTAAAAATTAATATTAATTAAAAATATTGACAAATTGTATCGAGTAATGAACATTTAATAAAATATCATCTGTTTTTTCAATTTAATATATATCAAACCTGTTTTACATTAATTTCATACATACATATACACAATTGATGCAATTTTATATAGAACACACATACATATAATATTTCTGTAATTTATACAATTTTTAATATTCATTTTAAAAATTTATTTATTAATAGAATACAAATAATATTGATTATGTTTTTAATCGATAAAATATATTCATTTTTATATTTTTATTCAATATATAATATTTAGTACCTTTATATATTTTTTCAAATTTATTCATTTTTCATATTATTTATTCATTAATAAAATTAATTTTTTTTAATAATTTTATAATTTTATAATTTTCAATTTTTCATTGTTTAATATTTTTTTTGTAATTTTATCCATTTTTAATATTTATTTATACATGTTTATTCGTTAACATTTAATGTATTTAATATGGTTTTAATTTATATAATTAAAATGTAATCATTTTCATTTTTGCATATATTTAATTTTACTTTTTATAATAATTTATATAATTAATAACCCTTGTCTTTTTAATATTTTTTGCAATCTACTTATCTTTTAATTATTAAATATCACTCTTTTTTTAACATTCATTCATTTAATATTTTTTAGTATTATTTATTCAATAATAATGTTACTTGCTTTTGTACTGTTCTTTATAATTTATTTAGTTTTATTATTAATTCTTTTAATAATTTTGTAATTTCTTCATTTTTAATATTTATTTATACATATATATTCATTAACATTTAAGGTTTTTAAAATGGTTGTAATGTACATATTAAATATGTATTCATTTCATTTTAATATATATTCATTTTAATTTTTTTAAATAATTTAAATAATTAATAAAACTCATTTATTTTTTAATATTTTTGAAGCCTATACATTTTAGTAACTAAATTCCACTCATTTATAAGAATCATGCATTTAAGATTATCTATTTATTAATAATGTCAATTTTTTTAATTTTTTATTATTTATTAGCCCGAATGGCCTGAAGGCCTTCATTTTTATTGATTTTTTGATAACCCTCCTTTCAAGGGATGAGGGGGAACCCTCACAAAGCCCGTAGGCTCAGAGATTACATGACCCGTAGGCTTAGGAGATTACATGACTCAAAAGTCTTAGGGAATTCAACCATACTATCTACAAGGAACTGCCCCTCCCCAACATCTGCATCATGATAATAGCTCTCCACCTTCGCATGACCGTCTAGCTAGACTTCCCGTGCAAGCAGAGGCAGGTCCCGATGGCATAGTCATACCCTTTCATTCAGACAAATCCATTTGTCTCTGCTCTGGTGAGTGCACCTGCTCTGAATCCTCTTTTGGGGCTGCTCCTTTTTTGTAGTGTGTCAAGGGCAACTATATGTGACCCGAAGGCCTTGAGGTGGCCCAAAAGCCTTAAAGGTTGCCCGAAAGCCCTACTGACTCGAAGGCCTGGGTGGCCCAAAAGCCTTAAGGACTCCAAACCCAAACCGATGACCCAAGAAGAAGAGTTCCAGCTACTATATTTATCTACACTTTTAGGAAAGCACTCATAAAACCTTGACGATCTTTTAAAAAAACCCTAACAAAGGACACCATCTCTCACGACGTTCAAGCTCTCGCGGAACTGAAGCTTTGTCGTTGCTCTCCCTTGAACTTCACGGATAAATCAACACTTTCAAAACCAAAGGTCATAACTTGTAATCCTCTATTCAAGATCTTGCATTGTTTCGTCATTTTTAGTTATTCTTTGTGTGTTTTAATTTTCCCAAAGGATTTGATCAGTGTGAATGATCTTATTTTTCCTCAATTTATCTCCCTGATTCTCCACCCACTTTCCCTCACCACGAGCCATTATGGCTTCACCCTCTCCCCTAAATGAACAGAGGTTTGAATAATCAATATATTATATGAGGAAAGAATTCTCAATACTGAGGTAATTCTTCTAATTGAATTAATTATAAAGTTAACATGAAAAGATTCCCTCTTTGGTTCTAGTGATCTTTGTCAATTTTTCATCGGATTCAATTCATTGATCATAATGTTTATCAACATGTATATTGTGAATTATTCATTGAAACTGAAACAATTCAGGTTTTTCATTGCCTAATAGGTGCTTCCACTGCCTCTAGAATCTTCAACACTCTGTGTAAGCATTATCCAGCTTGTGTAAACATGTTTTTTTTGTGATGCGTAACCACAACCATTATCTCCATAAGTATGAAATTTTTGTAAACATCATTTTCCTCCTATGTAAACATAATGCCTTTGATAAAATAACTTGAAAAAGGGTGTGTCAAGGAATGTTTGTAAGGATCATTAGTACTTCAAATCGAAGATTGGTGGCACAACATTATCATTCGGGCAAGCAACCAGAGGAGACCATGTGGATTATGAGGTTCATGATATTTCAATCAAGTGCAAAGAGGGAAGTTGCATATTTCATTGAGGAACATATTTCAAATAAAGAATAATTCTGAGGGATGGATCTCAAGTTTTTACCATAATAAGGACATTTATGCCTTTTAATAGAGGAGAATACTGTTAGGAAAAGGAGAGATCACACATAAGGGAGTTCGGTTCGGCCAGGGGAAGATCTGCTGCTACAAAATATTATATTAGTTTTCTTTTATATTTTTTTCTCTTGCACTTTATTTTAATTTTCATGGATTTAATGAGTTGTTTTCTCTTTCTTGTTTCCATGTTTGTTAGGCTCTCCCCCCTCTCCCTTCTCTTCTCTTCGCCATGATCTCCAATACTCATGATAATGAGTAATTAACCTAAGAAATCATATGGAGATGAATCTAGTGTCAAACCCAGTTCTCTACACATTCATGTTTAATGTTTCTGATCTCCTTTGGGATATACTGAGGATGATTAGTAGTGGGTAAAGGTGACAGCGAGTCCTCATTACAGTTGTCTTAGGATTAACTTCTCACTACTAGAAAAATTATCTATATACATGGACCTATAACCATGGTGTTATAGTTCTATGTCTATAGATTAATACAGTTTAATTAAAACCATGGCTATATGGGTATTTGAAGCCCCATTTTTTTGTAAACTGTGACAATAGGGCTGATTCATTTAGGCATCTTTTCTCCTCTCCATGATGAAGGTTCCAGGCACAGTAGAAGCGTGGTTGGGATGACATCAAACTTTGATTTTTATCATGATCAGTGATTATTTCAGGATCAATATGACGATGAATGCCAGTCTCCACGGAATATAATCAAAGATTTAGATAAAGAAGAAAGAGGCCTGAAACCTTTTGAGAGGATCTTGCACATCATGTTTATAATTAATTTAATTAATTTCATAAAGAAAAATATTACATGGATCTTTGGTATTATTCTTAGTTGAAGATGTTGATCGTTTGGAATGACCTTTCCAGATTATCTCATTGCGCTTGTAAGGATCCAAACTAGAACCCCTCTAGCGGTGATCCAAACGTGCTCCGATGGCCTCTGATCAACACCGCTCGTTCTCCGGGTGCTAGCACAGCGAAGCGAGTGTCTTTTGTTGGTCTTTCTTGATCGCTTGTTTTTCAGCCTTGAAGAACGTATCTTGTTCTTGAGAGGGGAGAGAAGAGGATTTGAGAGAGAAATTGTTTGGCTTAACTATTCTCAATTCACCAGGCATGTGGTGTGGTGTATTGCACAATATGCCTACTTGTCTATTTATATATATGGAATTTCAGTTACAATATTTAATTTCATAGTAACAATTAAATACATTCATTGTCTTAGAGAAAACCCATGCTCATAATAATAATACCGCGTCATTATTCGTGGTGCACCAACTTGCATGAAATGGAATTATAAAATAAAATTCAGCGTCACAAAATAATAGCAACATTATTATTATTTTAACTTGTGTCAACTACTTAAATAATTATTTACCATCTTGCAAATAATTATTTTACTACCAGACCGACCATGGTCCGCTCAAACTCCACTTCCATTTATTAAACACACGAATAAATAAATAAATAAATAATTTATTCTCTTAAATAAATATTTTATTTACAAACTAGTAAATAAATATTTATTCAATGTTCAATAAAATAAATAAATATATTTTATTTAATTTATGCGATCATGTTATCTTGAATAAAATTATTCCACGGTCTTTAGAATAATATTTATATAATTAATTAAATTCAAATAAAATTTAACTGAGACCACCAAAAACACTTAGTGTGTGACCCTCTAGGATTCTTTCTCGTTGGCATTAGGTGAGTTTGAATAAAGTCCAAGAATACTGTCTAGTAATGGGTCAAGGCACCCAATAGAAAGAACGTAAAGTCACAACAATGAGATCCACATATGAATGCTCACTATTTAATATAATCCCTTTGTCGCAATATCTCATCAAAAAGGTTTCATGATAGTGTCATCAAATTTTATGCTTGATACGTTGTTCTTTGACAACCTGAAATAAACTCATCATTACACCATGTCCATGGAATTTCGCGCGATGGTTCTATTTCAATCAAAGGGCCGAGATTTAAACTTCCATAAATAGAAGGAAAAAATCCTTCCTCGACTTATCCATTAATAACATGCTAATCGTGACGCACCCAACATACCCTACTTCCTGCCAACTGTCTGCGTGATGGTTTTTGTTAGTAAATCAAAGTGCGTGAGTCATGATACATATTTATGATAATATTAATGTCTATGGATCATTACACACGCTCGTAGATAGAAATATCCGATGACACTAAAACATGCAGAATTCCTACTAGTGGGTCTATTCTTATAATCTCCTATCTTGGAGATTTCCATGTGCAAACTTCATAAGATGAAGTCTCATCTACTTACAAGTACTCGCACCTGACGGTCTAAATTCTATGTGTCCCATCATATTTTATCATCCAACCACATAACTAAATTTAAGAATATTGTTATAGAATTTCAAGGTTCTCGTTATAATGAGGAACTGTCACGAACTTATCAATGAAACAAATACTCTAGGAAATTATTACATCATAGTCATGCAGAACAATGAAAAATATGTAATAATACATTAAATATCCAGGTAATCAAAGTAAAATTAGTTGGTTTTAGTACACCAACTCTTACAAACTCCTACTTGGACTAGAGCCTACCTACGACTTTCAATCCACTAGACCTCACATGATGATCATGTTTCTACTGAGTCAAGGATTTAATCAAGGGGTCCACCACATTGTCTTCCATGGAAATAATGATCACTGAAACGTCAACTCTCTATGAAGAATCCCTCAAGATATGATAGTTCTGAAGTATGTGCTTCGTTCGCTGATGTGACCTTGGATCTTTGGAGAGAGCCACCATTGCAGTATTATCATAGTACAATGTGATGGGATCTTTACTGCTAGGTATCACATTTAGCTCCTGGATGAATCTTTGTATCCAAATTTCTTCTTTAGCTATCTCATAAGTTGTGATATACTCTAACTCTGTTGTAGAATATGTGACGAGACTCTTCTTTGAGCTCTTCCAGCTCACTACACCTCAATTCAAAGTGAAGATTTATCCTATTTGTGACTTCATATCATCTTGATCATTCTGGAAACTAACATCTGCATATCCTCTGATGACTAGTTCCTCATCTCCTCCATAATCCAGGAACATATCCTCAATACGCCTCAGATACTTTAGGATAGTCTTGACTGCCATCCAATGGCGGTCACCTGGGTCAGCTTGATATCTGCCTACCTCACTCAATGCGTAGGCGACATCCAGCCTAGTACATAGCATGACATACATGAATGAAACAATCACTGATGTGTATGAAGTCCTTTCCATTATCTTTATTTCCTCAAGTGTCTGAGGACACATTTTCTTGGAAAGATGAATGCCATGTGACGCTGGTAACAATCCCCTCTTAAATTATCCCATATTGAATCTCTTCAGTATCTTATCAATGTATGTACTTTGACATAGGCCCATAAATCTCTTGGATCTATCATGATGGATCTTGATCCCAAGAATATACACTTCCTAACCCAAGTCCTTCATGGAAAAGCATTGATTCAACCATGCCTTAACATACTATAAGACTGGTATATCGTTTCCAATAAGTAATATATCATCAAAAAATACTATTAGGAAAATGAATCCGCTCCCACTAAACCATTTGTATACACAGGGATCACATTCATTCTTGATAAAACCAAATTATTTTATGGATTCATCAAAATTAATGTTCTATGACCTGGATGATTTCTTTAATCCATAAATGGATTTCTGCAACTTTCATACCTTATTGGCATCCTTTGGAGTCACAAACCCTTTAGGTTATGTCATGTAGACATCTTCCTGAAGGTTCCCGTTAAGGAATGTTGTTTTGAAATCAATTTGAAAAATCTAATAGTCATGGTAAGCCGCAATGGCAAGTAGAATTATGATGGATTTCAGCAATGCAACTGGTGAGAATGTTTCATCGTAGTCAATTCCTTGATGATATTTAAACACTTTTACAACTATTCATGCCTTATAGGTACTGACTTGTCCTTCCATGTAAGGTTTCTTCTTGAATATCCATTTGCAACCAATAGGCTTTACATCAACTGGAGGATCTACCAAAATCTAGACTTGGTTTTTTTACATGGAATCCATTTCAGAATTCATGGCTTCTTTCCACTTGGAAATGTCTGTGCCGCTTACTGCTTTCATGTAGGTTAGAGGATCATTATTATCAACTAATAATGATTCACTATCCTCAGTAACTATAAAATCATACCATTCCAATTATCTAACCTCTCTTGTACTCCTACGCAATACTTGTGTCTCTTGAATAGATTCTTCTTCCACAAGGCTTTGTGGAATTTTTTCCTATACCAACTCTTTTGTACCTTGAGCCTCGACTTCATTGAAGTTTATATTTTCCCCACTATCTCTTTTGGAGATGTTCTCCCTCTCAAGAAATATGGCATGTCTTTTCACTATAACCTTTTTTTCTAAGGGGTTCTATAGGTAACATACCCTTGTTTCCTTGGGGTATCCTATAAAGGTACACTTTGTGCCTTGGGGTGAGAGTTTGTTACTTTAAGAGGCCTTAACAAACTCTTCGCTACCCCACACATGTAAATTCAATAACATGGATTTTATTCCACTCCATAACTCATATGGAATACCATTTATCGATTTAGTTGGTACATGGTTTAGTATATATGCCACTATTTGTAATACATACCCCCAAAATAATAAAGAAAGACTTACATGACTCATCATTGATCTCACCATGTTCAACAAGGTAGGGTTCCTCCTTTCTCTTACACCATTCCATTGAGGTGTGTAAGGAGGATTGAGTTGTGATAGGATCCTAAACTATCGTAAGTAATCAATGAAGTCCTGATTAAGATATTCCCTACCTCAGTCTGAGCGGAGTTTCTTAATCTTCTTACCAATCTACTTCTCAAATTCATTCTTATATTCCTGGAACTTATAAAAGGAATACTACTTATACCTAATTAAGTAGATATATCCATTTCTACTCAAATCATTAGTAAAAGTTATGAAGTATGAGTACACACCCCTTGCTTCAACTGGAAATAGTCCACACACATCCGTATGAACCAATTCAAGAATCTCTTTATCCCTTTCACATTTCCCACCAAATGGGGCTTTGGTCATTTTTCCTTGTAAACATGCATGACATATGCCAAGTGGTTTTAGTTCAAAATAATATAAATATCCACCTTGATGTAACTTGGTCAAGCATTTCTCATTTACATGACTTAGTCAGTGATTCCAAAGTAGGGTGTGGTATGAGTCATGTGAAGTATCTTTTTCATCGATTGTCATTACTTAGTTTGTGTAATCCAAAACATAAAGACCTTTGTATAAATGTTCCCTACCAAAGAAAATGATAACTTTATAAAAGAATCAATATTCATTTCCAAACATGAAAAACAATCCATCTATATCTAGTTTGGATATTGAAATTATGTTTTTTGATATAGAAGGAACATAAAAACAACTATTTAATACCAAGATCATCCCAGTTGGCAACGTGAGGTGGTAGTCTCCAATAGCTACAACAGTAACTTTGGATCCGTTGGCTTCTTGTAGATCTACCTACCCTTAATCAATATTCCTAAATCTACATGGTTCTTGTATTTGGATACATATGTTAGCACCAAAAGCTGTATCTAATACCCAATTTATAGAAACAAATAGATTGCATTTGATAACAAATGCACATGAAGCTTCCCTTTGCTTCTTAGGCTAGGTGTAGTTCTTCTTCTAGTGGCCCTTCCTTCCACATACAAAACAAACAGCCTCCTATTCCCTTGCCTCTTGTTTGATCTTCCTTTTCTTAGAAGGTCATGAAGAATCTTTGGACTTAAATATCTTTGCATTCCCTTTCCTCTTATTCACCATAAGGACATAAGGATTTTTTCGCTTCATATCTTTATCCATGTGGCGAATGAGGATAAGAAGATCAGATAGAGACTTCTCAATGTTGTTCATATTGAAATTGACAAGAAAGTTATAGAAGCTCTGAGGGAGTGATACAAGAATGAGATCAGTGCCTAGTTCTTCGGGGAGTTTAAAGCCTAAAACCTCCAAGAACTCAATGTAGCCAATGAGCTTAACTACATGAGGACCAACTGGGGAACCTTCTCCAAGATTACTCTAAAATAGTGCCTTAGAGATCTCAAACCTTTCCTATCTTGCTCTCTCCTAGTCAAGACCACAGAGGTGCTCGAGTATGCTATAAACATCCATGTTTTCATGAGACTTCATGAACTCACTAGACATTGATGAAAACATCAAAAATTGAATGTCGACCGCATCGTCCATATGTTTCTTAGAGACCAGGAAATCCTCATTGCTCGCCTATTTGGTAGGCAGATCAAGTAATGCTGACTCCAGCACGTAAGACTTCCACTCATGGCATAGGATAACCCGAAGGAATCTAATCCATTCCTATAAGTTACTTCTGGTGAGGATATTGTCTTTATCCAAAATTGATCACAGGGATAGTGTGTTTAACGAGCTTATGATTTTTATTTTACAATTAAAAGAGAAGATCATTAGTACTTTCTTGATTACATTTTATGAGAAATAATAATTTTTATTAAGTCTCCCACTATTTTATCAAGTCCCAATGACCCTCACCATTAAACTTAGAATGTCCAGTAGCCATGAAATTCTAGTGTAAAGGATCCATATTCCCCTTCGAATATCCCCCAAAAGGGTTGGTCAAGCTATTATAAGGTATTTAGATAGGCATGTCTTTGCCAACTGCGGGCTTGCAGCTCCTTGATCTGTTGAGTGGACTCCCCAATCCTGAATTCATGACTTTGGATTTCCTCATCTCTTGCCTCAAATATTACACCAAGTATAGCAAGGGCTACTCGTCTTATTGTAATATGGTTAAGTCAAACTGAAACCTTTCATAAGGGCTTCCTATATAAAATTAAGTGTCCCAACAAGGGTTGTTAAAAAACATAGTTTTATTGAGTTTTTCCCTTAATCAAGTAACAAAAGGCTTGGTCTAACTTAATATTTTATTTGAGGTATTTTTATTCTTATGCGTGAATTTATTATTATCACATGCTTGTTAATATTAATTGGAACTTAATTAAGTGATTAACCATGTATTGATAATATTTATGCATAAGTCTTGTTTATTTTAGTTCCATCTTGCATGCTTGTTTAATTCATTAATTATGTGATCGTAACAACACATCCATAATGATAAACCATGAAAATGACAGAAATAAAATAACATAAATGGCATGATAATGATATTTTCTAATGGTTAGTTTATCTAGATGATGATAAAATAACCATGTCCTAGGGGAGAAACACCTTGAACCATTTGGGTTTGTGTTTACAACTTCCACATAACCACCTCTATATCTCTTAGGATTGGTTTCGTCTCAGATCAATCTTGAACCACCTCCACTATCTTGGGAGTTCCATCCATTACATATGCACATTTTTTAACTCACATTTAGGTGAGGGGTAAAATGGGGTTTTTCATAAAAGAAACCTTGGGCACGTAAGCCCTACATATTAATGAGGAGAAGGCTCGTAGGACAACAAATTTAATTCAAATAAATAAATTAAAAGATACCATCCACATACAAAGGTCTTGGTCTAGCTCCTAATCATACATACATGCAATGATATTTACGCATAAATAAAACTAGCATTCAATTATTTAATCGTTATTGTTTATGATAAATCACGCTCAAATCAATTAATTATCATCTTTAATTAATCAATCCTTTTATCTTAAATCCTTTTCCAGATTTCCTTGAGATTCTCATCCATCATAATTTTAAACAAATAAATTCAATTAAAATTATCTTTATACGTAACTTGAACCTTAGAGGCAACCCATTGAATTCCTATTCATAACTACCCAATGAGTGGAAATGAACATTAATTAGATGTTAAATTAAACAAATATATATAAAACTCCTATCACATATTGTGGTTCAACATTACGCCTACACAATGGTACACATCTCAAAGGTTTGTCTAATATAATAATAAATTTTAATAAATATACATAATTTGGATGAGTACACGACATGTAGTTCCAACTACACGGAGTGTACTATTGTTCACCATCCATCTGAAGTACACACCTGGGGAAACAACGTTTGAGCGTACTTCGTAAATCTTTGGAGTACACGGCGTGTCCAATTGGCCACACGCTGTGTAGTTCCTCATTACACGGTCTCGAGCCATACCAGTTGTGTACGGGATATACGGTCCAACCCTAACCTGAAGGGACTACACACCATGTCCATTTGGTCCACACGACGTGTAATTCGGAAACTTTGTGCCACCTGTTCCTGGTCAACACACGGAGTCATTTAAGACTTAGAAAGACTCCAACACACAGATTGGTTTGGCGGACCAGTCTGATGCATTTAATCTTGACTACATGGAATGTACGGCCAAATACACACTGTGTGTTCTGGTGTTGTATGACCTAGAAGCTTTGGCACCTCCAGATGAGATCCTCTATTTTATTTTAATCAAAATTAAATGAAAAGATCATTTTTGTAAGGTAAATGAGAAACAAAAGAGGAGGAATAGATCTCGAGATTCAGATTTCTAGAATGATTAACTTGAATTGAAACAACTAAATTATTAAATGTGTAATCCATCAAAGAAATGTTTAAATAATTATAAACTATGATGTAACCACTCTGATACCACTTGAAGGTTCCGGGCACAATAGAAGCGTGGTTGGGATGTCACCCAAATTTGATTTTTACCATGATCAATGATTATTTTAGGATCAATATGATGATGAACGCTAGTCTACATGGAATATAATCAATGATTTAAATAAATAATAAAGAGGTCTGAAACCATTAAAGAGGATCTTGAACATCATTTTTATAACTAATTTAATTAATTTAACAAAAAAATAATACCTGGATATTTGGTATTTTTCTTCCTTGATGATGTTGATAATCTAGAATGGCCCTTCCAGATTATCTTTTTGTGCTTATAAGGATCCAAACCAGAATCCCTTTAACGGTGATCCACACGTGCTCTGATGGCCTCCGATCAACACCACTCATTCTCTGGGTGCTAGCGCGGTGAAGCGAGTGTCTTGTGTCAGTCATTCTTGATCGCTTGTTCTTTGTCCTTGAAGAACGTCTCTCATTCTTGAGAGGGGAGAGATGAGGATTCGAGAGTAAAATTGTTTGGCTCAAAAATTCTCAATTCACCTGGAGTGTGGAGTGGTGTATGGAATAATGGGCCTACTTTTCTATTTATATACATGGAATTTCAGTTACAATATTTAATTTCATATCAACAATTAAATACATTCATGAACATAGAGAAAACCCATGCTCATAATAATAATACCGCTTCATTATTCATGGTGCGCCAACTTTCACAAAAAGGAATTATAAATTAAAATTCCACATCACAAAATAGCAGCATTATTATTATTTTAACTTGTTCCAACTAGTTACATAATTATTTACCATCTTGAAAATAATTATTTTACTACTAGACTGACCTTGGTCCACTAGAAATCCAATTCCATTTATTGAACACCCGAATAAATAAATAAATAATTTATTCTCTTAAATAAATATTTTATTTTCAAACTAGTAAATAAATATTTATTAAATGTTAAATAAAATAAATAAATAAATTTAATTAAATTTATGCATTCATTTTAACTTGAATAAAATTATTCAATGGTCTAGAGAATAATATTTATTTCATTAATTAAATTCAAATAGAATTTAACCGAGACCACTCAAAATACTTAGTGTGTGACCCTCTAGGATTGTTTCTCATTGGCATTAGACGATATTGCATAAAGTCGAAGAGTACTATCTAGAAACGGGTCAAGGCACCCAAGAGAAAGAATGTAATAGCGAAACAACGACATCCACATAAGAATGCTCACTATGTAATATAATCCCTTTGTCACAATATCTCGTCAAGTAGGTTTCATGACATTGTCCTCAACTTTTATGCTTGATGCATTGTTATTTGACTACCTGAAATAAACTCATCATTACACCATGGACATGGAATTTCACACGACGATTATATTTCAATCAAAGGTTTGAGATATCAACTTCCATAAATGGAAGGGAAAAATCCTTCCTCAACTTATCCATTAATAACTTGCCACTCATGATGCACCCAACGTACCCTACTTCTTACCAACTGTCTGCGTGACAGTTTTTCTCAATAAATCAAAGTGCGCGAGTCATGACACATATTAATGATAATCTTAAAGTATAAGGATCATTACACACGCTTGTAGATAGAAATATATAATGACACTAAAACATGAAGAATTCCTACTAGAGGGTCTATTATCATAATCTCTTTTCTTGGAGGTTACCAAGTGCGAACTTCATGAGACGAAGTCTCATCTACTTACGAGTACTCGCACCTGATGGTCTGCATGCTATGTTTCCCATCATAGTATTTCATCCAACTACAGAACTATATTTAAGAATATTTTTATAGAATTTTAAGGATCTCATCATATCAGGGAACTTCCCTGACCTAATCAATGAAACAAATACTCTAGGACATTATTACATCATAGTCATGCAGAACAATGAACAATATGTACTAATACATTAAATATCCATGTAATCAAAGTAAAACCAATTGGTTCTAGGATAAAAACTCTTACACACAACCCCTCCCATTACCCTCTTCTTTGTGCGACCATCCTCCCCCAACACTGCCCCTCACAAGCTCTCCTCTCCCCAATCCTCCTCCCCTGATGTTGCCCCTCGTGACACTGCCCCTCCTTGCTACCCAATACGACCACCCCATGACAATATCTCCAATCTATGACCCTCATCCTTCGACGCTACCACCTCACATGGTCACCCTACCTTCCCAATGATGTTTATCCCAAGAGGCCTCCCCATGTTCTCCTTTAGTGTGCCTCTCACATGACCACCCCACCTCCTGATGATCATCCTCCTCTTCGCAAATCTTGGTTGGTCACAACTCCTGAATTCTCTTTCCCACTGAAGGTATCTAGAGTTTTCATTGTCAGGTTGACAAAATTAGTTCTTACTCTTCTTCACTACATAGGGTCTCCTCTATCTACAACCTAGGCTTTGATTCAGGCTTTCTCCTCATGGGGAAATTTCATCTATTTCCTCTGGTATGTTCTTATTTTAACAATCCCCCTTTTGTTAATAAATTTTTGAACCAGTTTTATTCTGATTTTTCTACCCAAACTATATTAAATTTTTTCCCTCTAAACTATTTCTCCTATTTTCCCCATTTTACTCTAATTTTTCCTATTCTAGTCTATCATTACAGTGTTATAATTTTTTATGGTATCTTCATCCCTTTACAAGTATATATAGAAGGATATAGGTCATGGTAATCCATCATAGTAGTGTGCAAATAATGAGTCTTTTTAACCTTGCATCACTTCTATGTTTCGTAATTAATTAGGTGTCCCCACACATCTTATAGATTCGACTTCTAATTATTGATAAAATAAAAAAGTCTAATTCCCTTTAGTTAGAACTCCATGATCATTATCTTAATGATCAATAATTAATTCACATGGGAATTACGTAAATCTATCTACTATCAGTAAAATCTAACCTTGAGAATAATTCAAATATATAAATAATATAATTACCTCATATATTTCTCTAATAATTATATTTATCATCCATAGAATCTGATAAATAATTCTACATTTATCCATAAAAATCATATTTAATTACAAATTACATTATCTATATTAATCAACTTTAAACACTTTGAATATTCCCAGTAAACACATGTGATAACACCTTTAAAAATCCATCTATTAGAATTTTAATATAATTTTTTTCACAAATTATCTACCATAGACTACAATTGATAATCTATAAAACAATTATTTACCTTTATGCATCATTAAGATCTAGTCCTGTACTAGCCCCATATTGGTATTTGGTAAGGATTCATGAATATTTCTTAAATATATAATAAAGTCCCAAAGTAGGAAATAATTACACCCAAAAGGGTGTGATGAGCCCAACCTCCCATCCTCTTAGCCAATGTGTTTTCTAATATTTCATTGGAAAAATATAAATGAATTCCTACCAAGGGAAAGTAGGTCCTCATTAACTCAAAATAAGTATGATTGTGAAATATTTAAGAAACAATTGTAAAATTATAAGTAGTTTATAAAAATAAAAGTATTGAAACAATCTAGTTTTTCTCCAATAGGATTGAGTTAAGATCGTTCCTGGGTTCTTAATCTACAACCTTGAGCTTTCATCCTCATTTATTTTTATATAAAATTATACTATAAAATAGAATTATTCATAATTTTTTTTATTAATTATTAGTAAAATTAAAGAAAACATGGTTTTACCCCATGTAAGTACTAGGTTTTGACTACCCCCAATGGGAAATTTCAATGTTTATCCCTAATATGAAAGGGTATATGGTTTAATTGATATAAGACACCATTAGTTTTTTCTCCAATTTCTATGAGTGGACATTGGTCATGATGAACTATTCTGATAAAGTGCATCTATCCCAACCCTAAAATGTAGAAACAAAAATTTATTAGGGCTATTATGGTAAAATAGAAACAGAAATCTCTATTCGAGATTCTTTCTCCAAGTGTGCGGTGGTCTGTTTGATGTGAAGGGAGTATAGTTATCTCCACATGTCTTGATTATTCTTCCTTAAATTCTTATAGATTCGTTTTAGTAAATTTATAATATATATTTTAATCGATATTATATTCTTCATGTTGTTTAGGCACTTCATCAAATTTGAGCATGAGTTTCTCTTCTATGTTGGGTGACTCTGATTCATTATAACTATCAAGGGATAAATTTAGCTAAACTAAAGATGAAATTTTAGTAAAGCGGGAGTTATAAAGATTTTAAACATATGAATAATCAAAATAAAATTAATTTTGAGATTGTTTCACTCCTTTAGCTATCTCAATTGTGAGATCTTGGTCGTGAATGACTACCTATTGACTTGGTTTTATTAGAGGGGGTAATGGATCCATATGTTTTACTTCAAATCTCAATATATCATTTTATTTATCTTCTCACAAGTCATACTCATGTAATTATGAATCTATATAATTAAAATAAATTAGTTCAATTTTAATGTAAATTAGTGAATAAGTAAAAAATAGGTGGTATATGGCTTGCAAAAACCCTTACAATAAATTAGTTGGTAACATGGTTTTATACTGGAGTTCCATGGGAAAAATCTTAGAAATGTGTTTGAATGAAGTGTCTTTAATTGTTTCTTTGACCTCTTGTATAAATTCTTGGGAAAATGATAAGGCCACTTGTAACTCTTAATATTCTCCTAGTTGTTTTCCATACTCTATAAGTGATCAAAAGTTGATGGATATCATGGAAAAAATTTCCTTAAACTCACTAATCTCACAATATTGGTCATTGAGTTATTTTTACAAAAAAATAAGCAAGTTATGTAGTATTGAATATCCCATAGTGTAGATTATTCTTCCCACATATGGTTTCATATATTATATAGTTGATATTAATTAATACCATTGTTGTTGTATAATTCATCATCCCACCAATTAGTATTTTCTAAAATATGCTCATGTTATTTCCTTTCAGTTTATTGTTTCTCGAGATCCTATGAGAAGATAGATTGATTAGTGTTAAAAATTTTTGTTATGTTTGGTGTTGGATCGAAATAATGAATGAAGATAATGATTGTATTATCTAATGATGATGCTCGATATACAAGAGAGGGGTGAACTGTATACTTTAAAAAATTATTTGGAACTTTTAAAGTTGGTTAGAGACCTTTCTATTGTTTAATAAGGTTAAACAAGGTAAATTCACAAAACCTATAAGTTCTACAAACTTGCTTGATTCCAAAAATATGACTCTGAGAATGTAATTCTGGAAAAGTGAATCTGAAAATGAAACTTAACAAAAGTTTACAAAGATAAAGATTCTACCTTAAATCGTATAGAATCTCACTATATTAGAGTGTACAAATGTAAGGAAGTATAAGATAGTTATACTTTCCATAGCAAACAAAATGCAGTGGGAAACTTGAAACAATACATGTAACAAGTAGTAAACCTTTTAACCCAAAGAGAAGGGTATCCAGAAACCTAGGATAAAGGTCCCTTGATTTATACTTTCAAGAAATTCTGTCTTACCCACACCAGGGTAAGCCCTCGATAAGAAGATTGGAATCTGTCTTGTTATCCCCGCAAGCCCCCAACTTCAAGGTAGTTGTCACCTCTATCTTCCTCAGCAAGGAAGTCCATGAGCTTTAAAGTATTTGACACCTCTATCTTCCTATCCCTGAAAGCCCTCGGATGTACTCAACAACATTCGAAGTCGCACGAAGCAATTCTGAACAAGATGTTCAGTATGCACTAAACATGAGAGTATCTATCTAGAAATCACTTCAACATCATGTAATCTCTAGAGTCATAGAATAGTTCTCAAAAAGTTTTGACCTCTTTCAAATGAGATCCTATTTATAGGCACAACTTCAACGGTCAGCTCCCTCCTCCAACAGTCATATTTTTCCTTGAATTTCTGAGGGACCTTTACACATGTCACAAAAACAATGGTTAGTTAGTAACTGAATGAACAACATTGTTTTATAACCAAAACATGAGTAAGAAAAAATATAGTTACTTAAGAAAATTCATTTTTTTGAATGTAAGAAAAAATGAAAGCTCAGAGTATACCCAATAACTATTCAGTGTCTATAATACAATGATATTTGGATTCTATTTTCCAAGGAATTTGGAACCTGAATTCTATAGAATTTCGGAGTCTGAATTTCAAGGAAATTTGGAATTTGGATTCACAAGAATTCAGAACCTGAACTTAGAAAGTTCGGAATCTGAATTCATAAGAATTCATAGTTTAAACTTAGAAGAGTTCGTAGTCTGAATTCAAAGAACTTGGAGATAGAAATCAGAAGAGTTCAAAGTCTAAATTCAGAGAGTTGAGAGTCTGAATTCAGAGAATTCGGTGTCAAAACTCATAAGAGTTTAGAGTTTGAATTCAGAGGACTCATAGTCAAAACTCATAAGACTTTAGAGTCTAAATTCAGAGAACTCAGAGGTAGAACTCATAAGAGTTCAGAGTCTAAATTTAGAGAACTCATATTTAGAACTTAGAAGAGTTTGAAGTCTGAATTCAGAGAGTTCGGAACCTGAATTCGTATCCTGAAAACAGAATGCTCTATATCTAAGTATTATATGATTCCAAGGTTTTGGATACGAAACCAAATTTTATACTTATAAAAAATGAACAATGAAAAACATGGTAATGATCAATTTCATTGGGGAAGGAAAATTTTCCTTATGAAAGTAAAACATAGGGTAAAATGAAATTTTCCTTAAGATAAAGTGTTTCTGATTTTCAAAACATGAAAAAATGGTAAAGTCATAATGAAACCTCATTGACTCAACAATCTCCCCAATTATGAAGGAATGAAAAAGTCATAAGGAAACATTATTGACTCAACAATATCCCCCTTTTTGGAAAGCACAAACATCCATATGAAAAAGAATATAAGGACTTAGAAAATATTTTTCTAGACTTTGAAAATAAAACTTATCTCCCTTAACACATGGGCAAGGATAAATATGACTTACTTCCCATAAGGCTTTGGAACACTAAGGATTGTATTCTAGATTTTTGGAATGAGGCTTAGCATTTTATTTCATACAAAAATCTTCTTGTATAATAACTCCCCCTTAGATGAACACTCCCCTTTACTTAGGGAAATTTCATCTTTTCTTAGAATTATTTTTTCCTTTCTCCCCCTTTGTGATTTTCAAAAAGGAATTTGAGGGAATAGAAAAGAAATTATGATACCTGAAATATTAGAAAAAAACATCCAAAATACAAGCAACCAAAAATTCATTATGATAGGGAAAATTTATACAAGGAAAGGAATAAAACAAAAGATAGGATTTAAACATGATCATCCTTCCTTTTCCTTGGGCATTAGCTTCTTCACTATTGTCTTTAGCTTCTTGATCTCTTTATGGTCTTCCTCTGCTCACTTAAGAATCTAATTCTGATGCTCAGATTTCTTCTCTATTGCTTTGATTCTATCTTCCTGAGCCTTAAGAGCCTCTGCCTGAGCCTTCATGAATTCTTCCTACTTTACAAGCTTTTCTTCTATTTCAATATGAAGATCTCTTTCTCTCTTCCAGCTTTTAGCCACTGAATATAGTTTCCCATTCAAATCCTTCACTTCTTGACTCTGAGAATTCTGTTCCAGAGTCATCTTTTCTTCAAAACTGCTTGCGATATCCTTGATATTACCATCTTTAATGTAAAATTCTTCCTTGACACTATCATGGAACTCATCAAGATATCTTATATCTTCATCTGTCTTCTTTGACCAGCTAACCATTTTCCTATAAGACCTTTTGTGGGCATCGTAGTTAATGAAAAAATTCTTGAAATCAGCCTCAAGATTTACACACTTATCCATCACTATGGATACTGAATCCGATTTCTGGTTCAAGGTGTGTTGAAGCATCTGACATCTCGAGTCAATTCTTGAAAAAATTAGAATGGTCCCAACAAGATTCTTCAACTACTGAACAATGAAATCAGGTCCAAGGGATGATGATTACAAATCTAAAACTTTTCTTGGTGAGGTTTCTTTTTCTAGATTAGAAATTTTCCTCTTTGAAGATCAACCAACTTCCTTCTTTTTCACAACAGCTTTACCAGGTGTATCAAAAACCACCTATTTTCCCTTATTAGACTTCAAAAGGGAATCTTCATATAGAGATTCATGTTCACTGTCAGACAACTGAACAATTTTATCTTCATCTAGCTGCTCCTTCTCAGCTCATGCCTCAGCATCCTCAGGGGGAATGAAATGATTATTATAACTTTCTTCTTCAAACAACTTATTTACTTCATCTTAAACTTTTTAATCTTCTACTTTTTCATCTTTCCCAGGTGTATCTAGATTTGAAGATTCTGCTTCAGAAGTTCGGATTGAGAGCTTCTTGGATGGGATTTATTTCTCATGAAAATATTCAACTTGCTTAATCAACTCTGCAGTCTCACCACTGCTTTCTAATTATTCTTAAACTCCTTCTACTTCTTTGAATTTTTCCAAAGTCACAAATTTCTTCCCTGGAGTTTTAGGTAAAGCTTATACTATGAAGGATTCTGGTACCAGAATATTTTCAGATGCTTTCTCAGTATCCCTCAGAAGGGATTGAACAATCTCTGCTTCATTCATATTATTCTTTAGTTTCATTTCTTTCTCTTCCCTTTCTAGATACTCAGCTATCATCTCCTTCAGAGATTTTGCTTCAACAGGGTCTAGTCCAAACTTGGGCTCCCCTTCTTTCCTATTCTTTTTATCTTCCCTCCACTTAGCTACTACCTCATCCGGATATGATTTTTTCTTATTAGGTTTTGGAGGTGCGGATTGGATTTCCTTGGGCTCAGTAGTTTTTCCTTCCACTACTACTTCCTTCAACTTCCTCTTCATTCCTCCCATTTTGAACGGTTCAACCACTTCTTGTTTTTTTGGAACAGATTCAGCTTCTTCCTCTGGTAAGTCATAAAATTCTCTAGAGTCTGTAGAAAAATCAATGTTCATCCTCTTCAGGGTATCATCACTGACTAACATGAATTTTCAATTCCTTGGCTTCGAGCTGCAAGGAATTTTAAAAGATTCTAAGCACCAAACAATTTACTTAGAGAGAATAGATGGATACATGATTATTCGAGCCTTCAAGTTTCCATTCTTAATATTCTCAATCTTAATGAGAATATTCTTAGCTAGATTGACCTTCCATTGGTTCACCAATTAATCCATGATATACAAGTCACTCTTCTTCAATGTGTCCTTGTCCCCTTTCCTCGTAATGATGAATCCTTGAATCCATAATTCGAGAATCAGATGATTTTTAGACAAGTGGAAAATCTTTGGAGTCTTTACATCAGAGAGTCCAAGACATTTCATAGCCTTATCTTTAACAAAACTTCCTTTAACATCTGGAAACTTATGAGAATAGAACTCAGATTCCCCTTCGTATAGAATACTAACCAAACTAGCCACCTTAGTATATGAAAGATCATAATTCTTTACAAAACTCTTGAATTAAAACTTCTCTCTGTCTTCTTCCTTGAAGAAACTGACTGATTCATAAAATTAAATTAGCAAATCCGGATACACTAAATCTTGAGCCCCGGGCTTCGATACGCAAACACTCTCCCATCCATCCAGCTTAATGTTCTTCAAGATGATCAAATCATACTTAGTAAAGAAGTTCAGATGCACCAACCATTCTCTATAAACCCGCCACTCTGAGATTGGCTTGACAGTAGACATGTCTTTCTAAGAAGATTATTTGACATACATTCAGAATTGAGAAACCCTTGAAAATCCAAAATGAGCTTATGTAGAAGGGAAGAACTTCAGCACGTGAGATCTTGAGATTCGATGTGGGACAAACAACAGGGGTCCTTTATAAAAGTGTTTGAAGTGATGGTTCATCTTCCAAACTCAATCCAATGGCTGAAAATCCTTCTGATTAGATCTGACGGTCGATATGATAGCCGTAAGGAAATCTTGGATCCGATATTTTGAGGTTTTTTTAATAAAAACATTCATATTTAAGGGAAAGAGAATACAAAAAATTTAAAAACAAAATAAACTACCAAGATGTAAAGGATGATTACGAAAACTTAGGAAAGGAAACATACCTTTCAGATTGCTATGAAGATTATTTGTAATGGGGAAAAATTTTCTAGAAGAACATTAGATTCCGAAAAATTTTGATTACGAAAAAATTTGAATAACGAACTACAAATTTTTAGAAAATATTTATTACGAAAAATTTGGAAAATATTCATTACAAAAATTTAGAAAATATTCATTATGAAAATTTAGAAAATATTCATTACAAAAATTTTAAAACTAGAAAAAAAATTTAGACTACGAAATTTTTTAGAAAATCTTACTATGAAAATTTTCATTACAAAAGATTTGAAGAATATGACTACAAAAATTTTCATTACAGAAGATTTTGATCTAATTAACAAGAAAATGTAATCCCCCTATGAAAAGGATTTTATTACTATAAGGATATTGGTTTCAACAGAAAGTTAACAAGGAAGTTTACCTTGTGGTTATAATTTATAACTTCTATTTAATGTATTCAAATCTATCAGAGGGTAAAGATTTTGTGAAAATATCAGCAATTTGATCTTATGTTCTGATAAATTAAAGAATGATACTCCCTTTTTGTGTGTGATCCCTAAGAAAGTGATGCCTAATATCTATATGTTTTGAATGAGAGTGATGTGAAGGGTTTTTACTAAGGGCAATGAAACTAGTATTATCACACAGAATTTGTGTTTTGGTAAAACTCATACCATAGTCTGTGAGTGTGTGTTGCATCCACAATACTTCAGCACATAAACTTCTAGCTACTACATATTCAGCTTCAGTAGTGGAAAGAGCTACTAAGTATTACTTCTTACATGAATAAGAAACTAATGAATCTCCTAAGAAATAACAAGTTCTGGATGTACTCTTTCTATCCATTCTACATCCACCAAAGTCAGCATCCAAGAAACTCTTTAAAATAAAATCATTTCTAAAAGTATAAAAGAGTACTAAATTCATGGTTCCCTTTAAGTAGAAAAAAATTCATTTCAATTCTTTTAAATGAGATTCCTTTGGATTGGATTGATATATTGCACATAAGCATACTGAAAAAATTAAGTCTGGACGACTAGCTGTCAAGTAAAGTAAACTTCCTATCATGCCTCTAAAAGATGTTTGATCTAATGATTTCCCAGCTTCATCAAGATCAAGTGTGTTTGAGGTACCAATGAGAGTACTAATACTCTTAGTATTTTCATATCCATACTTTATAAGAAGATATTTAATATACTTATGTTGGGATATATAGATTCCTTCTATTTTTTGAGAAATTTGAAAACTAAGGAAAAATGTTAAATCACCTATCATACTCATTTCAAACTCATATTTCATTAGATCCACAAAGGAATCAGTTAAAGACTGCTAAGTTGAACCAAATATAATGCCACCAACATAAATTTGAATAATCAAAACATTTTTCTTATCTTTATTTAGAAAAAGTGTTGGACAAGAATTTTCATTAACATAATTATATTGAAGAAAAAATACAATAAGACTATCATACCATGCTCAAGGGGCTTTCTTTAGTCCATACAAAGCTTTGGTAAGTTTATAAACATGTTTAGGATGTTTTGTATCTTCAAAACCAGGAGGTTGTTCAAAAAAACATCCTCTTGTACAAAACCATTAAAGAAAGAACATTTTAGATCCATTTGAAAATGTTTGAAGTTGAAGAATACTACAAAGGGAAGTAAAATACGAATTGATTCAAGTCTAGCTACTGGAGTATAGGTTTCTTCATAGTCTATTCATTCTTGTTGATTATAGCCTTTAACAACCAATATAGATTTATTTCTTAATATGATTCCATTTTCATCACATTTATTTCTAAAGACCCATTTTATTCCAATAATAGAAGTTTCATTAGGTCTTTCAACCAAGGTCCAGACTTTATTCCTTTCAAATTCATTTAGTTCATCTTGCATAGCTTTTATCCAATCATCATCACCTAAATCTTCATCAGTGCTTTTTGGTTCTAATTGGGAAAGGAATGCTAGATGTTCTACATCATTTCTTAAGGAACTTCTAGTCCTTACAGGTTGATTCACATAACCAATGATACTATCACTAGGATGATTCTTAAGAAACAACTGATTTGGGTTTTGTAAAACCTGTTCATCAATATAGGGTAAGAAATCTTCTGGGGTAAATGCTTCAGAAACATCATCTTAGACATTTTCCTTATCAGAAGGATCTTCTGACAATGGTTGATAACCAGTTTTTGAAAACACATCTGAATATGTAGGTCGGGGTTGTTTAAAAACAAAGGGATCAGTTTCTTCAAATTTGACATGAATTGTTTCTTCAACAACACAAGTGTTTTTATAGAAAACTCTATAGTCCTTATAAGTTATGGAGTAGACTAAGAAAATTCCTTCATTAGATTTTGGTGTAAATTTGTGTAAATTATATTTAGTATTCAAAATGAATACCTTGTAAACAAAAACCTTAAAGTAGGAAAGTATAGGTTTTCTACCATTCCATAACTCATAAGGAGTTTTATTAAGAAAAGTTCTAATCAAAACACAATTTATAGTATAACAAGCAGTACTTACAGCTTCAGCCCAAAAATGTTTGGCTATAGAATATTCACACAACATGGTTCTTATTATCTATTTAATAATTCTATTTCTTCTTTCAACAACACCATTTTTTTGAGGTGTTCTTGGTCCTGAGAAGTTATGAGTAATGCCTTTTCTACTACAAAAAGTTTAAAAATCAGAATTTTGAAATTCTCCTCGATGATCACTATGAATAGTTATCAAAGGAAGGTTTTTCTCATTTTTAACTTGGGATTTAAAACTTTTGAAATAATAAAAATCTTCATATTTATTTGCTATAAAATAGACCCATGTAAATCTAGTATAATCATCAACTAAGAAAAATACATAATATTTTCCTCTAATGCTTCCAGTTTGTGTTGGGCCAAAAAGATCCATATGCACTAACTATAATGCATTAGTATTTGAGACTTCACCGACTGATTTAAAAATTGATTTATGTTACTTTCCAAATTGACAAGGATCAAAAACTTTTGAAGAATCAAACCTAAGCTCCGGTAGATCCTTACCTAGTCTTTTCTTAGAGAATTTTTATAGGTTCTTAAGGTTGCAGTGACCTAACCTTCTATGCCAAAACCAAGAATGATCTTCCATTGCACTAAGGAAGGGCACGTCTTGTCTTCTAAGGTCTTATAAGTTTAGTGTGTAAACATTCTCTTGCCTATTGGTAGAAAGAATAAACTCTTCCTTGGAATTGTGTACTAAGAACTTGTCATTCCTAAAATTGACAAAGTATGTTTCATCACATAATTGACTTATGCTAATAAGGTTTTTCTTAAGACCATTAACAAATAAAACATTTGAAATCAAAGTTTTTACAAGAAGAATGATGATACCTATACCAATAATTTATCCCTTAGCATTATCTTCGAAAATTACTTTCCCTCCTTTCATCTTGATAATCTTTTCAAAGTAGTTTTTGTTACCAGTGATATGTCGGGAACATCCACTATCCATATACCATATATTGATATTAGTACCATATTTATTTTCCTGAAAATAATAATGTTAGACTTTTGGAATGCAAACTTTCTTGGATCCAGAAATTTCAGAAAGAGAAATTTTAGGCACCCACATTTTCTTAGAAAAATAGGCTTTGTAAAAACCTAAAGACTGGGTTTTGTTTACGGAACAATTTTTTTCCCAATTCCCACCACACTGACATTTAGTACCGAATGGATCACTTTGAGGAACAAAATAATTGTTACTAAAAATCAGTTTTGAACAAGTATAACCAAATCCAAAATTATTCCTTAGAGGTCAGATTTGAGAATACATCTTATCAAAATTTTCTTTACCTAAGGTAAAGTTTGACAAACACTTCCTCAAGGAAAAGATTTTAGATTTCAGTTTGATAACTAAGTTCTTGTCTTCAAAAACATTAGATTTAGAACTAGAGTTAGGCTCGAAAACATTTTTCTTAGAAATCACTTTTTCTAGATCCTCAGAAATTTTATCCTTCTAAAAATTTACTTCCTCAATTTTTTTTGAAATACTTTAGAAATCAGAAATTTTCTTATCAAGCTCTTTAGAAAGATCTGATATTTACTTAGTAAGAATAATATTTCAAGAATTTCCCTTATCAAGCTTTTTCTTGAGTTTTGAATTCTCATTCTCAAGAATCCTAGAAAACCTAGAAACTTCTTCACAGGTAGGTAAATTATCATCCTCATTAGAAGAATATTCTTCATCCAAAGATTCATAATATTTACTATCACTAAAATTATCATTTAAAGATACATTGGTCATAGATTCATCATTGAGTACCTTAACCATTAAGAAATGATTTTCAATAGGTAGTCTTCATATTAAACCAAAATTCTTCTGTCTAGAAGATTCTTACTCTGATGATTCATCTGAAGAGTCACCACCACTGGAACTCTAGGTGTCATTAGATTTTATTACTTTCTTAACAATGCCTTTTTAGTACTTCTTACTTTTTCTCTCAGAATTATTTTTCATTCTTTCCTTTCTTTTAATCATAGGACAATTAGGTCTTATATGTCCATCTCTCTTTCATTCATAATATGTGACTTCTGAATCTTTCTTATCTTTCCTTTATTTCTTCTTGTATCTGGATTAAAAGTTCTTCTATCCAATAATCTTGTTCATCCTTCGAGCAATATTGGCTAACTCATTTTCTAAAGATTCACTTCCACTAGATTCGGATTGTATAACAACCTTATTAGATTTATATCTAGTAACTCTTTCAGGAGTCTTGGATTTCATATGATTTGAAGTTATAATAAAAGCAACACTCACATTCCCATTATTCTCCTTAACATTATCATCATCTCTCTTCATTCTAGTCTCATGTTGAAGAAGAGTTCCAAAAAGTTCATCAAGAGAAATCTAAGTAAGCTTTCTATTTTCATCTATAGTTATTCTCTTGGATTCCCACTCATTGGGCATGATGTCTATAATCTTTTCCGCAAGAGCTTCATCATCTAATCCTTTCTCACCCATAGATTGTAAACTATTAACAATTTTCATAAATCATTGTTGCACCTTACATATGGGTTCTCCATAAGGAAAGAAAAAACCATGATATTAAGCTCTGAGCATGGCTCTTATAGTTTCAATAACTTTGGAGGTTCCAAAGTGAGTAACTTCAAGCTTCTTCCATATACAATTTTCTGCTTAACAAGATGAAATTTGGATAATATATTTTTATTAATGGAATAAATCAATGTACTACGTACCTTATAATTTAGTTGATATTCTTTCTTTTCTTGGTTGGTGAAAGTACTAACTTCTTTGTCAGGGATTTTATATCCTCTAGTAAGTATGAAAAAATTTTCTACTCCAGTATTTATAATGAATATCTTCATGCGATATCTCCAATATTCATAATCATTCCCATCAAAAATAGGTGGTCTAGTTGGATTTAGGTTGTCTATGGAACCAACATTGATTCCTGCCATCTTAAAGAAAATATTTTGACACAAACTTGTAAGTAATAAAAGTTTGTAAACAAGGAAAATATTCCTCAGTATGGAAAATATAGAATAATGAAAAACATGAGAAAGAAAAGCTTATATGTGAATATAAGTAATTCAGAGACCTCCTCTGATACCAATTGTAGGATCGAAATAATGAATGAAGATACTGATTGTAGTATCTAATGATGATGTTCAATATACAAGAGGGGGGTGAATTGTATACTTTAAAAATTATTTGTAACTTTTAAAGTTGGTTAGAAACCTTTATATTATTTAACAAGGTTAAACAAGGTAAATTCACAAAACCTCTAAGTTCTACAAACTTTCTTGATTTCAGAAATATGATTCTGAGAATGTAATTCTAGAAAAGTAAATCTGGAAATGAAACTTAACAAAAGTTTACATAGATAAAGATTCTACCTTAAAGCATATAAAATCTCACTCTATTAGAGTGTACAAATGTAAGGAAGTATAATATAGTTATACTTTCCATAGCAAACAAAATGCAGTGGAAAACGTGAAATAATACAAGTAACAAGTAGTAAATCTTTTTACCCAAAGAGAAGGGTATCCAACAACCTTGTATAAAGGTCCCTTGATTTATAATTTCAAGAAAGTTTGTCTTAACCACACCAGGGTACGCCTTTGATACGAAGATTAGAGTCTGTCTTGCTATCCTCGCAAGCCCTCAAATTCAAGGTAGTTGGCACCTCTGTCTTCCTCATCAAGGAAGTCCTTGAGCCTTAAGGTAGTTGACACCTCTATCTTCCTATCCCCAGAAGAACTCGGATGTACTCAAAAACATTCAAAGTCTCATGAATAAATTCTAAACAAGATGTTTAGTACACACTAAGCATGAGAGCCTCTCTCTAGAAATCACTTCAACTGCATGTAATCTATAGAGTCATAGAATAGTTCTCACAAAGTTCTAAGCTCTTTCAAATGAGCTCCTATTTATAGGCATAACTTCAAATGTCAGCTCCCTCCTCTAATAATCATATTTTTCCTAGAATTTCAGAGGGACCTGTACATATGTCACTCAAACAAAGGATCATTAGTAACTGAATGCATGACATCATTTTATAACAAAAACATGAGTGAGCAAAAATACGGTTACTTAAGAAAATTAATTTTTCAGAATGTAAGAAAAAATGAAAGTTCAAATTCTACCCAAAAAATATTCAGAGTCTATAATACAAGGATATTCAGATTCTATTTTCCAAGGAATTTGGAACATGAATTCTATAGAATTATGGAGTTTGAATTTAATGGAAATTTAGAATCGGGATTTACAAGAATTCGGAACCTGAAATTATATAGTTCTGAATCTAAATTCATAAGAATTCAGAGTCTAAGCTCAGAAGATTTTGGAGTCTAAATTCAGAGAACTCGGAGTTAGAACTTAGAAGAGTTCTGAGTTTGAATTCAGAGATTTCAGAGTCTGAATTTAGAGAACTTAGAGTCAGAACTCATAAGAGTTCAGAGTCTAAATTCAGAGAACTTGGAGTTAGAACTCATAAGAGTTTAGAGTTTGAATTTAGAGAACTCAGAGTCATAACTCATAAGAGTTCACAGTATGAATTCAATGAACTTTGAGTCAGAACTCAAAAGAGTTTGGAGTATGAATTTAGAGAGTTCAGAACCGGAATTCGTATCCTGAAAACAGAATGTTCTATATCTAAATTTTATATGATTCTGAGGTTTTGGATACGAAATCTAATTTTATACTTAGACAAAATGAACAATAAAAAACATGGTAATGATAAATTTTCTTGGGGAAGGAAAAATTTCCTTATGAAAGTAAAACATAGGGTGAAATGAAATTTTCCTTAAGATAAGGTGTTTTTGATTTTCATAATATGAAGAAATGGTAAAGTCATAAGGAAACCTTATTGACTCAACAATCTCTCCAATCATGAAGGAATGGAAAATTCATGAGGAACCCTTATTGACTCAACATTTGATTCCACAAAATCAATATTATTTATATAATTTTTTCTAAATTTTGAATAATGTTGGGGTATAATAAAATATTTCCCCATTTTCATGCTTAATTAACTTATAAAAAAATAAAAAAAAAGAAACAAACAAATTAAAAAATAAATGAAAGAAAAATAAATGAATGAAAAAAACTAATTAAATTGTGTAAGAGATAGTAAATTATCATCTCATCTCCAAGGAAATGGTTCCATGATTGAATGTTCATTGTTCTGGATGTATGTAAATATAGATTTTAAATTTTTTATGCATAGTAGAGTGTCGAGCACAGTTTTTTCACTCAAAGAATTGGTCATGGAGAATCACTATCCACACACTTAATTTTATTATTTTTTTTCAAAATGATTAGAAATTAAACAACATTGATTTGATGAGCAAATACAAAAAAATGAAAATTACAAGATAGACCAAGTGAAATTATTTTAATGAGATATCCTTGGATTTAAAATTTTTTATACATCATTATATCATAGTCTTGATTCACTTATCTTACTCTCTATCCATCCATAACTGATTAAATACATCATCAGTGCATATATTGTATTACTTTACATCACACTTAGGAAAAAATATATGTTATCATCCCACCACTCCTATAAATAAATAAATAACATAAGTAAATCCAACCCTTAAACAACCGATCCAATCATAAACGAGTGATCAAACTATAGGAGATTAATGGATTTTAGAAATGAAAATGAAAATGGGGGAATATGATGCTCAATGTGCTACCATTTTCCTTATACTCTCATACATCCAAATATATATAAAAATAGAAAACATAAGACAAGGTGTTTGAGCTCTAGAATAACCATTTTCCATCCAGTGGGTGACCCTTGAGTGAGCCTCCCATCAAGGATGTGATATTGAGAATCATTAAAATATAGATCAAAAGGAAATGGAAAGGAATAAAAAATAACATAATTAAATATAGATATATTAAAATGAAGGAATATTATATAATCTTAAACCAAATCCTTTCAATGCAGAAAGAAAGGTAGTAAAATCCGATCCACCACTGTAAAAATGGGAGGAAAAATTATTTATATATTGTACCATGTACTCTTATCCCCTATACTAGCTTTCAATATAATGTATGATTAACTCCTTCATTAAATTATCTTTATGTTTAAAGGATCAATAGTCTGGATTTATTGCACTGGGAAACTCTTAAATGCTCTCCTTAGATTGTAATTACTTCAAATGATTAATGTATCCTTCTTTATCTGGATAAGTTCCATGTAGATCAGTTTGAGGAGCTTTTCCTAATGTGGCTGAACTAGAGAAATTAGAAATTGATCATAGTTCAACCATTTTCCATTAGATTAATTTGGGATTTCACACCCCCTTATCAATATTCTTGAAATTTTCCATGTCATATATTGTGAGGGAGCCTTATAAAATTCCTAGAAAGTCATATGATTCCACTAAATTCTAACATAATGGTTATGTCATTCCCATAGAAGAAAAAGTATTATAGTGCTGGCTGAAGTCTTAGATTATTTGAAACTCAAATGAACAATGTTTTATATTGAATCTAAATTCTTAAATTTCTGGGATGCAACTGAATCCTTTTTAAAATTTCAGAAAAATCCAATGTAATATTCATATAGCATTTATTATGCATAAAGAAACTAAATACTTATAGGCTAAAATGGAAAGTCACACACACTACCTGACATATTATATGAACTATGAAAATTCATATGAAGCTAGGATTAACATGCACTATTATAAAAATGATCTATATCCATAGAAATATAGTCATAGTTTTATAGGTCTGATGATATAGCTTAATTTATAGCCATAGTTTAATTAAAATTGTGGCTATATGGGTATTTTAAGCCATAATTTTTAGTAAACCATGGAAATAGGGTTCATTCAATCGAGACGCCTCATGAGACCCACTGCCATTACACTTCTCTCTATGACCCTCCTCCCCTAATGATTCCCCTCCCAAGCTCTCCTCTTGTGACCCTCCTCCCTCAATACTACCCCTCGTGATGCTGCCCCACTACCACCCAATGCGGCCACACCACATCCCCACTAAAACTACTCTTGGGTGGCCTCCCCAACTTCTTCACTAGCACACCTCCAACTTGGCCACCCCACCTCTTGGTGATCATCCTCTTCCTCACGCTACATCCTCAAGTGGCCTCTGCATCTTACTACACCATGTACCTTTGATAACTATGAAGTCATATATGAATAAAACAATCACCAAAATATTCTAATGACAATGAAAATATCCCCAAAAAGCATATTTATTAAATACATGTGCTATGGCATGCCATTTCACCATGGCTAGCATATAACAATGCTTGCATAATTTCCCAATTGAGATGGCGCATTGTGGCGTATGCTATGTTTCACCATATAATGTTATGGAATTATATGATCTATTGTGACATCATAATTTTTATTTTGTTTTTTCTCACATTTTTAACCAACTAACCCACCTCTAATAAAATACTTTATTAAAACACCCTATTGTAAGTCAAGTGATGCCCCTCCTTTCTCCCCTTACTCTATGCGATACATTGATCGGGCACCATGACCAAGCACAACAAGAAAGCCTGTCAATTTCTTATTATCCTCCCCAAAATCTAATTGTAATTATTTTTTATTTTAATGAATAATTTTCAATTATTAAAAATATATTATTTTTCAACATAAATTTTCACTTAAATTTATAAGTATTTTTTATATTTTTATATTTTTAATATTATCGATAATTTTACCATCTAAATTGTTATTTTTTATTATTTCAATGTGTTTATATGCCCTATATGTGCCAAATTTTAATACTTCCATGTGTTGTGTGTAGTGCATGAACTTTTGCGTCAAAGGCCCTTTTCACCATTTTGATCCTTGCACCGTAAATAACCATGTCAATAGGGATCCCATAATTCAAGAACTATAATTATTTCATTAAAGAGATATATAAATTATGTAATGCATATGAAAAATAGATTGAAATAAAAAATATATGATATCTCCAAGGAGTGTATACATATATAATTTTACTTTTCATTTAAGATATTTTTCATGATTTTTTTATAAACATGTTTTTGATGATTACTTTTTTATCTTATGAAACAATACATATCACATTAAGTTACTTTATATATTATTTATTTAATGTATGTTTATTTGTCTCGGGATGAATATAAGTTAGATGTACAATTTTGATCAGATCACTGCTGATTTTTAGAAGGAGTTAAAATATTTTTTGGACTATGCATTCAATAATGATTCAGATGGTGGATTGATTCAATTCCTGTGTTTTCATTATGATAGAAGACCATGGTTAATGCATGAGGAAGTGAGTTACCATATCACTAGACATGGATTCCAAAAAAATATATCATGTGTGGTATTACAATGGAGAAAAATATCAAGTGGATAATGACATTGATTCTGCTAAAAGGATTGGAATGAAAAATCTGATTTTTGATCAGTTTCCATTTTTTATGAAGCTATCTCCTCATGTATACCAATTAAAGAGGAAATGAATAACAAAATTTTTTTTTATCTACTAATCATAATGATGAAGTTGATAGTGTTAGAATGATAATGGAAGATCTGAATACCCCAATATATCAGGAATGTGAAAAAACGAGTAAACATGAGTTTTTAATGAGATTTTATCATGGGAAAGTAATGTATGGATTTAGTAATACTATAGTTGACTATATCCTTAAATTTATTAAGGATTTACTACCTGATGATGCATGTATTCCAGAAAATGATTACATTTAATCAATGTTGGTTGATTTTTTTGGATTTTCATCTATTAAGATTCATTCTTTCCCTAAAGGTTCTTGCCTATTCTAGAAGAAAAATGTAGAGGTGAGTTAGTGAAAACAATTTGGTACATCATGGTGGAAGACTAATAAAGATGGAACTCAATCCTATATACTAGATAATGTGATATGGAACTTCCCTTTAATTCCCATGACTCAAAAACTTTTTATGTTAGAACAAATATAAAGGAATATGAGATGGCATAATAATGAAAGAAAAAAAGATAATGATGAAATAGTGCATCGTGTAAATGGGTTGTCTTGGAAGAAATTTGATAGGTTACATCCAAATTTTTCAGCTAACCCAAAAAATGTTAGATTGGAAATATCCTATAATGGTTTCAACCCATTTCTCCAAATGTATACTGCACATGGTACCTGGACTTTTTTCATTCACCTTTATAACTTTACTTCTTAGATGTGTATGACAAACATGTTTACTATCATGATTATATTAATATCCAGACCCTATGTTCCTTGAAATTATATTGAAATATACTTGCAATCATTAATAGATGAGTTAAAGGAGCTTTGGATTGTTGGTGCCAAATCATATGATGCATTCAAGGAATACTTTATGTTTTGTGAAACATTATTATGGACGATAAATGATTTCCCTACTTACGTAATAATATATGGTTGGAGTATAAAAGGGAAATTATCCTGCCCTATTTTTATAAAAACTACATGTTCATGGAGAGTAAAGTTTCGATTAACTTTCACCTACATAGGGCATCAATAATTTATATTGATGGATCATCTATATAGGAAAAATTGGAGACAGTTCTATAATGTCATAGATATAGATGAAACACCTCAATGAATATGAGGGAATGATATTATTAAAGAACAAGATGGATTTAATTATGTTCTTGAAAAAAGTTAATTAAATATCCGAAAGAGAAAGCATGTTAATTAAAATTTCAATAGTAATTGGAGAAAGAAAAGTATATTCTTTAAGTTTCCATATTGGGCATCGAATTTATTGCCTCACTGTTTGGTTGTAATTCATATTGAGAAAAATATTTTGGAGATGTTACTTTATACTCTTAAATTTCAAAGGAAAAAACAAAAGATGATTTGCAGTCATGATGTAATTTGATGGATTGGGGTATAGTAGAAAGACTTCATCCTGAGTTAATTGGTTAAAATAAGTGTAAATTCCCTTTTTCATGTTATTCGATGAAAAATTTGAAGAAAAAACAATTTCTTCATGTCTTGAAAAGTTTGATAGTTTCATATGGTTATTCAAGTAAAATTTCGAAAATGGTGAATACACAAGATGTGAAACTAAAATCTCTTAAAACCAATGATTACCATGTCTTGGTACATGATTTTATTCCCATTTCCATTCAAAATTTACATTCACAAAATGTTATAGTTTCTATGATTAAGTTATTATATTTTTATCAAGACCTTTGTTTCAAAAGACTGAATAGAAGTTTTGTTTAGAAATTTTGGAGAGATGCAATGATTATTCTTTAAAACTTAGAGAAAATTTTCACATTTCCACTTTTCACATGTATGTTACATCTAATTGTGCATCTTTCAAGAGAAGTTATTTTTTGGTGTTCCTATTTCTATTCATTAGATTTATCTAATAGAAAGAATGATATTTATATTTAAATATTATGTGAGAAATAAATATCATCCTAAAGGACCAATTGTGAAAGGCTATTTTGCACAAGAATGCATGGATTTTTATTCATCATACTTAGCTAACATAACTATGATGTCTAATTGACTAATGAGAACTAAATATGAGAAATATGATCCCATTGAGACTTCATTTCCTTCACTACCCCAAATAGGGGGGGGGGTATCTGGATCGTACTCATTGTGTACTTTAATAAGTAAAGAGTGGGAAATGGCTCATCATACAGTATTATTCAAATATGGTGTGATTGATGATTACATAAAGTAAGTAAACTAATAAATATTTATTTTTCATTTTCATATTTCTTAATATATTATAACATTTTAAAGCTTTCATATTTGCAGTGAACATTTATAAATTATAAAAAGGAGACATTGTTCTTTATCTATTACAAGGAAGTAATAATTTCACAACAAATAATTTACTTCTTGGTTAAAGTAAATGATAATATATTTCTTTTTTTATCATAACATAATCACATGTATCTTTTTAATATTAAATGTTGGTATCTTTCAGTTTTTAACTTTACCAATGAATGATGTATGAGATGAAATAAGAGTGTTTTTCTTTGGTCCAAAAAATGTGGTACATGATTGTATGGAAATAGTTTCTAGTGGATTTAAATTAATTATAAATAATTGTGCAAAAAAAAAAATAAACATAGCATGATGGTGTCATGATAAGTGCCATAATATATTATTATGAAAGTGCATCATACAAGAAACCTCAATAAAAATATATATCATATTATGGGGTTGTTGAAAGAATCATTTTATTAGATTACTATGCACATGGTCATGTCACAATGATGAAATGAAAATGGTTTGATTCAATGAAACATCAATGAATTAATATAGATAAATTTTGATTTAGAGTGATTTATATGAACCACCAGCTTTATACCAATGAACCTTATATTCTTGAATCATAAGCTAGATAAGTTTTTTATGTAATTGAACCATTAAAGAAATAATTTGGTGTCATTGTTAATGTCAATCCTAGAAATATTTTTGATAAAGGAATGGATGATAATGATGTTGTGGATGAACCTTCTAGTATTTATTCAAATACTTCATTTAATGACATAGATGATTTAATTCTTTGAACATATTGTAAACCAAAAGTAGTTATGGAGGACACATAGCATTGGCACATTTGTAAGTATTTACGTGATATTATTACACTATTGTATGTGTGTTTTTAAACTTTCATACATGATATAAAATCAATTAGTATTTTCACCATGAAATTTCATGAGATGTGATGCGTTTTTTTAAATAATGTGATGATTATGAATTAAAAATATAAAAACATTAAACTATACATAATAATTTTTAAATTGAAAAAATAATTTTTTTACGTTCCTAGAATATTCTTTTTGATGAAAAGTGGAGTCCATATATATTACTACAAATGTACATGTCATGTACAAAACATTACTTTGACTTCTTTATATATGGGTGGTTATATAATACTCTAGACCACTGAACCTTGGGATTTCTATAGATCAAATAATTAATTAGTTTCAAATATCTCAAATACTAACATTCACTAGTTCCCCCTTTATGAGTGAACCAAACCTCAAAATATAAAACTCTAGAATATGGTACTCTGACATAGCATGATCAAAGAAATATCTTAAATATTACAACCCAATTTATTTCCTATATTAAAAACAACTACAACTGCTTATAGATTCTTTCATCACTTAAAAACTATTTATTGGGAAGTAGTAATTCTGGTCTTAAAACACATAGAAAACCTGTTATGTTTGAAAAAATCTGGTTGTTACTATTGAAAACCAAGTTGTTATAAGTGGAAAACCTTCTCATTTTAGTGAATCATCAAATAATAATTCATGTTTTGAACCTTCCAAACTCTCCCCTATTTAAACCTCTATTCCTGACCCTATAGTTCCTTTGATTTTATGGTATGAAATATTTTTTTGAAAACTATTGTTTTTTTCATTACATTGTTGTTTTCCTTGCTGTGTGAATTTATTGTTTACTAAAATTATGGCTCAAAATAATTTTAATAAACCTATAGGGAATTAATTTTCTAAAAACCAACCTTACACAAACCAAACTAGACATGAGCCAAAATGTTATAATAACCCCTACACCTAATAACTTTAACTAAAGAAACATTAACCAAAACAACCAAAATCTGAGTAACATTAACCAAAGAAATTCTAAAAATTCTAATGTGGAATAATAATCTAGAAAAACATGAGAAAATGTTCTTGAGAATCAAAATTATTCCATTAAATTTTTTTGAAGTGCTAAAAAAAACTTATAAAAGAATTAGGAAAAATGAATGCTCAATCAAGTTAAATAAATCACTTCATTCAAAATCGAAATTGATAATCAACTTCACAACTACTTCTAATTACAAAAGGTAATGTTAATGTAATTGAAAATAGGTATGAAAAGTTATTAATTCAACCTAAAATATTTTTTAAAATTACTGAATTGGTAAAAATAGAGATGAGAATATTAAAACTATATAACAACAAGTTTTTCACCCATCCCTTCAAAAATATTTAGTGGGTATCAGCAAATATGCTCTTAAAACACATGGATAACCTGATATTTTTGAAGAAAATGTTACTATTCCTTTTAAAAATCAAGTTTTTCTAAGTGGAAAACCTACTCATTTCAATGAACATTTGTATACTAATTCATGTTCTAAACCTTCTAAACCAGCCCATGTTCTGACCTTTCTTCCTATACCTGTAGTTCCTTTTCCTCAAGCTTTAAACAAGGCTAAAAATTCCACCAAACCAGAACCAGAGTTACATTATATTTTTAATAAAATTGAGTTAAATATTCTAAATTTTATGGTTGTGAATAAATCTAAAAATAGGCTATGTTTTTGAAGGAAATTTACACCAATCAGAGAAAGATCAAAGTGGTTTAATATTTATCTCATTGTTTTATGTTACAATTATATTATTTAAAATTTTCATTATTTCTATTTATCTAAGAATATTATTTTAAATTTCTATGTCAAAATTTCTGATTATAATGATGTTAGAAGAAGAAGAATACAGATAAATGAAAAATGTATAATAAATTTAGGCATGTCTCCTCTTGTCACCACAGTAAGTACAATTTATGTTTGAATATTATTTTTGTTCATATTATTTATCTTGTTATCATTTGTTTTATTTTATCGTCCATGTTCTTTTGGACTGCATCATCTAGGAGATGATTGGATTATAATGCGGAGGCTGATAGTATGGGGGTACTACTACGACTGATTCTACATTTCAGTCTACCATTATGCCACTTCAATCACCAGGATGTCATTTAGTTCAACCTCCCTTAATAATAATTCAGTCACCAGGAGGTCATCCTCCCATTATTCCAGATCTATATTTTTCATACCCACCTTTTCCATATCCCTTTCTACCTTCACCCACATATGTTGGTAGATCTCAGGCTCCCATCCCTCCTTATTACCCATTTCCACCATCCACTTTATAGGGCACTTCTCCCCCACATATCCCATTTCCATATCCATTTCCATATCCACCCTCATCTGTACATGGATATCCGTAAGTTTTTCTCCCTCCACCAGTATATATATCAACATCAACTATACATAGTAATCCTACTGTAGATATCCCACCTACCATAGAGGCTACCCCCCTTCTCTAGATACATCACTTCATGGGGCAACAGAACCCCCATCTACTAGTATGTGTTTAAACATGACTGATAACGATTAATGATAAATTCATATATATTATTTTCCATTACTAATTGTTTTTCATGATTAGCTACAACCACCACCAGACGATGAGGCCTCACAAAAATGCATGAGGTCTAGAATCAACACATACAGATCATGGTTCAATACAATGAAAATAGTTATTTAATTAGAAAAAATGGTAAGTAATGTAAATGTTTTATGGGAACACTTTCTATAAGAAACAATATCATTTAAGTTCAACTAATAAGTTGGAGGGAAGTTGGAGAAAAAATAAAGAACAATTCCAAGGATTTTATTTGGGTAAGTAATGTTAATAAAATTATATATATATATATATATATATTAATTTATAATATTTTATTTACAAATATTTTTTCCAATGCAGCTTTAATATAATTTTACTAATGGAAAAAATGCCAAGTCCACAAGGTTACTGGAATTTTGTGATATGTGGTGAGTGTAAAAAAATGGATTCTATATTGGTTGGAAAGGGAGAGTTGATATGGAGCTTCAAGAAATAAATACCATTCCCTATTTCCCAATATCATAGTACAGAGAGATGATTGGCTATTGGAAGTTCCCATAGTTTAAGATATTAGTTAAGTTTATATATATAATCATTTATTTATTTGAAAATGATTTTTAAAATATAAATTAATTATTTTATTTATGTTAATGGAATTATATAACTTCTTGTTTATAAGAGAAATCAAATATAATTAAAATAAATAATAGTGTAATAAATTACGTTCATACTCTTGGACACACTTCACTCCAAGATCATGATCAAGCATAGATAATTTAACATTTAAAATATTCAAATGGGATTCCATTGTGCATTTATGATTTAAGGTATCAGTTAAAAAAGTGTATGTTGGAATCATGTAAAAGATTATATTAGTTTTTGGTACTATATTTAATTATTGTTTTACTTAATCCAAGTTATTGAGTACTAATTTCTGTGCATATTGAATGGAATTTTGAACCTATAATGTTGTACCTTGCATATTTATATTATTTTTTTCTTTTTTTAATGATGTTAAGTAGTGTATAACTAGAAGAATTTTGTTTTCAATTAATCCATCTGATGATTTATTGTTGTTTAAAATATGTTCTTTGAATTTTATTAACACATTGAATAATATTTTTCATTACATAATTACCAAACCTTTTTGAACCATACTTCTTTACTTGTTTCTCCCACATTTAAAGATAAATATTAAGGGTAATGTTGGATTTTAAATGTAGGTGTGTGGTCTTTAAATTTTATAATCACCTCTTAAATTTTTTATACATCAAAATTACCTAAAATTTATTAGAATTGATCATTATTGAACTTCATAACAATTTTAGAGGCCACTGTTTCTTGTGTGGATTTACCTTTTTTTAAGTAGGTATTGTCTGGCACTCAATATACATCTCATTTAGATGGAATCATTTTTATTATTAAGATCCTGGTAGATAATAAATATTTGCATCTCGCTGAAGGTATTATATTGTTTTCCATTTCAATTTATAAACTATCATATGTTACATATTAGCATATTTGGTCACCTTTAGAGATGTTCAATAGGGTTCAACCCAACCTCATTTTATTTTGAAATTTTATTACATTGTTGGATCTCTCTTCTCCAACTATAATTTATGTGATTAATCATCACTCCTTCTAAATCCATATCCTCTAAATGGAGGATTTCATGGATTATTAGGTTTTAGAGTCTCAAGATTATGGTTATTATAGGTTCATCATGTTTTATTGGTTGATGAAGATTCATGAGGTGCATGATCCATTGATGGTGGTGGTTTGTATTTATCTTCTAGAGCATGCCATTCCATTTTGCAACCATTTTAGACTACCTATCACATTAATTTTCCCACCATATTCACCTGCTAGCATGGTTAATCATCTCATTCTATAAAAATATCTTTATTAATTCCAAGATGATCATTTTTTCATGATGTAACCTCAAGGTAATATGGTATCTATATGTAGGATTAAGAGTTATATTCTAGGCAAGGCTCAGTTTTTGGGGATAAGGCTAGTGTGAAAACCTCCCCAAAGGGGTCTCCTCTTTCAGTTTTTTTGTGGAAGCTGATAAGTCTACATTTATTATTCCAACTCCAATCAATGCTCTCTATTAATAGTCATACTATTATATTTTCAATCAAATATCATCCTATATGGTTGAAAGAACCTCTATATCAATAGTATATGAGAAAAGATAAATTTCAACTAGAACCATATCATAATGACCAAGGAGAGAAGATTTAGTATCTATATCCATTTAAATTATAATTATAACTGATAAATCAATATCAAAAATAATATTTCATAGAATATAGCTAATCCCAAGAATCTGAATCCAAACTTACTCCTGAGTATTACTAAAAATTACTGGATTTAATTTGAGATCCTATTCTTTTATAAAGAAGTAAACAAGATTTACTTGAATATAAACATACCAATATTCTCTTTGCTTGATAGCATTATGTTGTGGGGCATTCCATCATGTTGTTTCCCTACCTGAGATATATTAGTTTTTAGAAGAAAATTCCTATAATTTCCCTATGATCCTTGAAAATTAGTTATTTGTGACATGATCACTTTAGGCATGTCATAACCAAAGTTATTTAGATTTAGAGAATTATCTCACTATGAATTGCAGGTCTAGGTGAATTGGGGAATTATAAAATCAATCATGTAATTATTATTTACATTTCTAAAGTGATTATATAATGGGTAAAATTTTATAATTATCACTTATTTTATCGACTTCCTCCAAACACCAGTTTAAAAATTGTGTTCATTTAGATATCCTTATTTGTACATTGATTGGTGTTATCTATTAACATTATGAAAGTAACCTCATTGTGATCCAAGATTACATATATTCTTCTATATCATTTTTATCTTTTCCATTCATGTTCTATATAATGGTAGAAGCTGATTTTGAATAACATGATCTTTTTTACTATACCTCAAAAGCTCAAATGATTTCTAATTTGTATTTTTTTCTTGGGCCTTGATTTTCAAGAAATTGTATGAATTTTAACTGTATATTAAGATCAATCTGATATTGTTTATTTGTTTTAGTTTAATTTAATTGACTTTTAATTTTTCTTTATTTATTTGTTTTTTTCTAGAAAAGTCATTGAATATTGAGGGTCGTATTCCTTGCTCTCTCTTGTTTTGTATAATCAGGAAAAAGAGAGATGGTATTGTGGTAAAAAGCGACACCTAGGAGACGATTGTAAGTATATTTAAACTTCTTTCATTTTGAAAAAATTTATGTCTTTATATTATTTTATCATTTCAATTTATGTTTTATATCACTTAAAAAATTTATTTGGAGGCATTGGCACATAAAGAACCTGAAAATTTGGGCCCGAATGATCATCTGTATCAGGTATTTGGAGATGAGCATCATGGAAGAGTGCATTGTTGAACTGAAAAGAAGATTGTACCATCTAGATATTGGTATACCGACAATGTTTATTTGATAAATGGTTCTAGTATGGTTAAAATGGAACAAATGAATGCCACATTCAAACAAGAATCTCAAAAAGTAGCTCAAAAATTAGAATAAGTGACTCAATATCAAAAGACGATAAATGAACAAATAATGAAATCTATGTCTGCTCTTTCTTTTACACTTATACCATAATATGTTTTAATGGTTGATTACTATTTGATTTTGATACATTCTATTTATGTATATTTCTTTTCTATTTTCATTATCGGTGCTGATGTCGATTCCGATGTCGATGTTGATGTTGATGCCAATGCTGATAATGATATTGGTGGTGTGATAGGTGGTGATCATGTTTCTATAGAAGGTGTGGATGAGTATTATCATGTCTCTGATGATATTGATATTGAGGCTCACATTTTATGTAAACAGTATTTTGGGTTTTTTTAAATATTGAATTTTATTATGTAGTTATGTTTTATTATTGTTATAGTGAATTGTATTCTAGTGTGTCTACCTATTTCTACATATATTGAATTATTATTTTATGGTGTCTTTTTGTTTATATATTATTTAAGTTTTATTATTATATTGAATTGTATTCTCCTCTAACGCGGCCACCACACCTACCTTCCGATGCTGCCTTGAGGTGGCCTCCCTACCTCCTCCTCCAATGCGCCTCCGATGATATGTGTTAATAAATTTTTGAACCAGTTTTTTTTCTTGTTTTTCTATGTTGAAAATGTTAAATGTTTTCCATCTAAATCATTTCTTCTATTAATTCTATGATTGGATTGTGCACGAGTGCTACAGCTGAGACCTTCCATGAGCAGGACCTGCACGAACCGACCCCTATCCTTTCTACAAACCATACTCTTCCAGCTCATAGTAAATTTTATTCCTTCAACCAAATGTTTTTTAGCATCTTAATTTTTATTTAACGATCCTATGAATAATTTTATTTTCTATTTCATTTTGATTTTTTCATATTTTATACATGTTTGTTTATTTCCCGATTTATTTTCTAGTATCATACACCTTAAATTATGTTCGGTGTCTCTGTTATCTCTACACTGGTTATGTTTTTTAATTTTTTGTCCAACATATGTTATTTTTTTCCATATCTAATGAGTTCAGTAGTGAGATTTTGGATTTTATTAACTTTTATTGTTTTTTTATCTACAGCTACAAAATATTAATGTTGACAAGAAGGTTAAAATTTACAAAATAGAACACCCTATTCAAATAGTCGAGGTTAGAGATACCTCCCATCATTATACTTTCATAAAATGATGTATGTGGGTTCATGGTGTTTAATTTTTACCCCCATTTATGTTCTAGTAAACATTTATGAAAGTTACTTTTGAGGAAATTTATAAAAATAAAGAACTACTGAAGGTTTGTTGGTGGAATATTTTTTTTCAAGGATCATTGATGAAATATTTATATGTTATTTTCTTGTATTTTTTCTATTTTGTAGGTGGGGGAAAGTGGAGATAGAGGAACAATAGTCATATTAACATTAGAATGTATACCCGAGGTTGGTATATATTTCATAATACTAGTGTTAATTCATATAAAATAGTCCTATTTTATTTTATATGCTTATTTTTATTGATTTTAGAGTACGATTAAGGATGAATTGCTTCTATTCAAAAGCATAATAATGAGGATCTTCTCACAAGAGTGAAGATTGTCCGTAATGGTATGTAATAATTTATTTCATATATCATTTACTTATATATTAAAAACTCATTCAAAGATATGTCTTTCACTTTATATATTTTTTTAATTATTAATGTTTTAGTGATTCTATTTTAAATTAGTTATTGATGTTTTAGGCTATGGGATATCAAACAGGAGCACCACCCATACCTTAAGTCGTCAAATTCTGAGATAATCCTCAAGCCACACAGTCACTGAAACCCTATGAGATGTACCTTCAACACACCTACTCACTAACCACCAGTGTTAACATCTACCCACAATGAACTTTTCATTATTGGATGAACCAAATCCATCATCCACACTAATACAATACTATAAAAACAAAAATAGAATAGAAAAATCAATCCATAAGAATAGATCACCATCATTAAACACTACCTTTGAAACCATCATAATGTTAACCTCCACCAGAGGTCATTTGTGCACAAACACAATGATTCCTCCAATAAGGCAAAAACCTTCAAAAAAATTGAACTAACGCCCTAAATTCTAAAAAAATAGATACTCTAAGGATACCACTCCACAAAATTAGGGGATAACACCTAGAATAAAAAAGAACTCACTGATGAAATAAAATATATTTATAAAGAATTTCACATTCAATCTGTTATCTAAAATTCATAAACTGACTCAATCAATCACTGCCAAGAAATCACACAAACACAAGGTTAGGGAATCTCAAGTCCAACACAAAAACCCCACCACCATAATGGAATTGTTATATGAGTTTTCTAATGGTGGTTTAGAGATTATGCTGTAGTCCATTTTGTGTATATATTTTCAATTCATGTTGTTTTCATTTTTTAGGTCAGTATTTTTTGGGGTTGCAAATAAAACCATTGAGTGCTACTGGTAGGGTTGGAATTTAAGTGCAGTAGGTTGGTTTATTTTTTTAACTGTATTACAACAAAAAATGGATTACCCTATTTTCTAAAACCTTAACTGTTTCAGTTCTTTAATGTTCTAAAGTTTTCTGTATTTTTTTATAAAATATTTATTTATAGAATTTAATTTCATCGGGATACATATTCTATGATAAGTGTTTAATATTATTTTCCTAAAGGTATAATGTTTAAATTAAATATTTTATAACCTAAAAATAAAAATGGGTATGCCTTTACAAGTAAATACTAATTACAAAAACTAATTTTGGGAAGTAAACTACGTTAAAAAATGTTTTAAATTCAGTACTTATACATTATTTAACACATAAAATTGGGATGCTTCTGGTATATATAACAATCAAGAGTAATAAAACACATGGTCCATCACTTGGTAATATTATAGTATAGCTTAGTTATTACACATGTATGAATAAATCCTAATTTATTTGGATAGGAAGTTAATAAACCCTAAAATGGAACACACTTCATATCTTGAAGTTGGTATGATATGCCTAGAGAATAAAATGAAATAATTCCATCTCTTAAATTGTTCCACATTTGGCATGATGTTTTACAACTATTTGGATCCCATGATGTGTTATTTAGGGGTTTCCTATGTTTTGTTGAAAATAATATGTGACTTGGAATCATATTTAACTGACATGATATCAAGGGTTTCTTATGATAGTATAGGTTTATTTTTCCACATCATGTATTATATTTATCATGATATAATTTTGACATGAGAATGATTGTTACCTTGTTATATTTATCATGATTGCAACTTTTTTTGGTGAGCATGTTAATTTTGATAACTAGTAATTTTCCTTGAGCTAAGATTTTGTTGTGATATCAAGTATTTCTATTTTATAACTACAAGGGGGTATATCATTGTATAAAAAGGTGATCAAGTACACCTTTTATTAGTATTATGGTTATATGAAATGCATATAGGTTCCCACTTTGTGGTGTTATGATTAAACACATGAGAAGAGATGTAAGATTTCTTTGACTCTACTATTCATATTCCCCCAACCTAGAAGGAAAGGATAATAATATTTCATTATATTGAGTATACAAAAATTCCTTTTGTCTATGAAATGAGTATTTCACCTGGAATAATTTATGCTTATATATTAGAAACAGTTGAAATATTTTCCAATCCCAATATTCTATAATATTGATACAAGGTTCTAATTAGGTATAATATGTATAGATATTTCTGGTATAGGGAGTTTTATTTATGGTAAATTCTAATATGTAGAATACAATTTTATTCTGATATTAATAAATATGTTTATTTTTATTTTTATTTACTTTAAATGAGTAGATTGATCTTACACACACACCTAAATGTTTTTTATATATTCTACAACATTGGTTGTTTCCTAGATAATATGTTATTCTCATGCCGTATATGTGCACTTTGAAGTACATGTAGTGTAGGGTGTGGGGTGTGGTAGAGTGTGGGGTGCAACAGGGTGTCGTAGGCCTACTTTTTTTCTTCTAGAAACTAAGATATAGCCATAGTTTAAAACCATGGAAGTAGAGTTTCTATTTTTTCTAGAAAGTGTTGGTTGTAGCCATTTTTGCATACCATGGCAATAAACTTCAATTTAATTTCCTACAACCATGGTTAATAATAGTGGATTTAGGTTTACTTCAATGGTTTGACACTGTGGTTATAGACCTATAGCCACAGTTTAAAACTGTGGAATTAGATTTAAATCCAAGTACCTATATCCATGGTTGGAAATCATGTCTATAGGTATACTACCATGATGGAAACCATGGTTATAGGTTTACTTCCATAATAGAAACCGTGGCTATATCCATGACCCTATTTCCATGCCAATAAGAGCCACGTTTCCAAAACTGTGTCTATAACCTATATCCACTGTTTTAAGACCTTTAGCCACTGTTATAAACTGTGGCTATTGCTTTAATTTCTAGTAGGGTCTTCTTTTTCAAAATTTTCCCTACTTTCCATGATTACTAAGGCATACAATAGATGCTTTGGGATTTATTACTGAATGGGTTTGATTATGTACTAAGAAGGTGAGTTTGAGGGTGCTCTCAATTGAGGATTCCTCTAACTTACTGGCCACAGAGGAGGTGGATGAGTAGAGTATTTAGAAATCATTGAGTAGAATGTGTATTTGCAAGAGTGGAAAAAGAAGATGATCACACAAACAATGAAGTGTATTCATTAAGTGGGTAGAAGACTTTCCATTAGACAATGGATGTTCACTCATGATGATTATTTTGAGAGAGTGTCCTTTCTTTCCAACTTCATTCTTTCTTTCTTCATTTTGTATTACATATTTAGTTTTCCTTTTTTTTATTCAATTCACAAACCTCCATCCCATTATATAGTTTTCATAAATATAAAACAAAAACAATATAATAAGTGAATTATGAATAATTAGTGATTTACTACAAATACTCCTCAAGAGAGATGATGATTTTCAGTCAATGTGTTGCATTAGGTAAAATAAAGATAATATTTTGCACACCCCATGATGAGTGTGTCAAGATGTAATCAGAAGCTTATTTTCTCAATGAAGATATGATTTTTCTTTTGGTGGATGAGATGCAATGAGTTTTTCTTAAAGTTCATATTGAAAAGTATAAGGTATGGAGAAATTTATGGATGAGAATCAAAAATTATGAAACCGAAATTTAAACAATTACTTTTTATTTTATAACACTACCACAAATTGGGGCAAGGGTTGCACTACTCTTTATCAGTGCTAGTAAAAAAAATGATGATAAAGGGGGTACCTTTATCATCACTAACAAAAAGCGCTAATAAAGGTTATTTTTAACAGCGCTAAAAAAATACTGTTAAAAGTACCCCTTTATCAGTCCTTTTTTACTGGCACTGATAAATGAGCTATATTTTAAAAAAACATTAAAAATAATATATAAATACATAAATATATAAATATATAAATATAATATATATTTTTTAAATAAGTTTTACATAAGGATAAAAAGAATTTTAAACTTAATATATAAGATATTTAGTAAAAAAGGTTTATGAAATAGTTTAAAAAATATTTTTAATTAATATTTTTGTAATTTTTATCGAGTAATAGTCATTTAATAACAATTTGAATATAAAAAAAATTAAAGATCTAAAATAAGTTGAAAATGCAGTCAAACTTCAAAAGGCCATAACTTTTGATCCGAGTATCCGTTTGGGCTCTACCACATATCATATCGAAACCTGTGATGAGCTCTAGCCCAATTAAGTTTGGGTAAACCCATTATCAAATTTTTTGAGGCCTAAAAAGGCCCATAAATCCTCTAAAACTGAGTTTTTAGTCAGGGTATCTCGATTTTTTAACATTCGATGGATTTTCAGCCTCGTTTAAGGGGGTATTTTTCCCTTTTTCAATGACGAATAAATTTCTTCCTAAGGATTACATTCATATTGATATTATGGATTTGAAATTTTAACAATTTTCACAATATACTATTATTTATAATCAAATATATAACAATATATACATATTTTTTATATATTCACATATAAAAATTTAATTTTATAAATAAATAAATAAACATATTTACATTTAAAATATATTTCTCAATATATAAGAGTCATATAAATAAAAACTAATATACTTTTTATTTAAAATACAAATATATTAATATTTATATATCTATATAATGTGTGTGTATGTATTAGTGTGTGTCTGTATTAACAAACTGATATATATTATCAATATATTCTAACATATTTATATTCATATTAATATATAATATCTGTAAATATATATAAATATATATAAATATGTATAATTATACTTATAGATACACATATATATAATATATATATGTATGTATGTATGTATTTATATTATATATATATATATATTTATTTATAAAATCACACAAAAAACATATTTTATAAATGTATTTAAAACTAATCATATAAATATATATTAATATAACAATATATATATATTAATTTAAATCAATATTTATATACAAATAAATATAACTATATATATATAAATAAATTTATATTACTATAGGGAGAACAAAAAAAAACGGTGAGTGGTAGAGGTGCATGCTAGTAAGGAAGAGGTCTCATGTTCAAATCCCTACGGAGGCAGGGTTACGTGGGTGGGTGTAGATGGGTCGAGCGTTGTTAAAGGAGTGCGTGGGGGAGAGGGGGGTGGGCACTATTAAAGGGGTGGTCTAAGCGCTACCTAAAAGGGAATCCTATTTAAAAATAAACTACTATTAAAAGTAATTTAAAAAAAACCCATTTAGCGACGGTTTTAAGAACTAGCATGATTTTTTTTCTGAAATATCTAGCGGTAGTTTTGAAAACTGCCGCTAAAAAACAGGGTGAAATATTTTTGTTGAAGTGAATATAAATTGATTATAAAAATATAAGTAAACAAATCAATAAAAAAATGTCCTGTCTGATGACATATTAAATCCCACAGAAGAAACAGAGATGCACACAGAGAAGCCCACCAGTGACACCCAACTCAATGGAAACATATATCGAAACATAATAAAAATAATATTAACAATCATGCAAGGCTTATTAAATAAAAATTTAAATGATTAAATTTTCTTTTGTAAACTGGCTCAAAAACCTATTTTTACACAATTTAAGATCAACTATTTATCAAACTAATATAGTTTGCGTTTGTATTAACTAACTGATATATGTTATCAATATATTCTAACATATATATATATACATATTAATATATAATATATGTAAATATATATAAATATATATAGATATGTATAATTATACTTATAGATACACATATATATAATATCTATTTATGTATGTATGTATATTCTATATATGTATTTATGTATTTATTATTTATAAACTCAAACAAAAAACATATTTTATAAATGTATTTAAAACTAATCTTATAAATATATATTAATATAACTATATATATATATTAATATAAATCTATATTAATATACAAATAAATATAACTATATAACTATATATATATATAAATAAATAGATTTATTACTATAGGGAGAACAAAACAAAATGGGTGAGTGGTAGAGGTGCAGGCTAGCAAGGAAGAGGTCTCAGGTTCAAACCCTTGCAGAGGCAGGGTTACGTGGGTGGGTGGAGATGGGTCAAGCCCTATTTAAGGGGAGTGTGAGAAAGAGTGGGTCTAGCCCTGTTAAAGGGGTGTGTAGGCTAGAAGGGGGGGGGGGGGGGTGTGGGAGTGTTAAAGGGGTGGCCCAATCACTGGTAAAATGGAATCCGATTTATAAAGAAAATAATTTTTTTTGACTTTTATCAGTGTTATTTTTAACACTGATAAAAGAACCATTTTATCAGCACAGATAAAAGGGTTATTTATCATCAATTTTTTTCAGCTATGATAAAAGGGACCCCTTTTAATATCACATCGATTATCAGTGTTTTTTTAGTGTTGATAAAATCAATTTTTTTACTTTTAAAAGCCATATCTGTGGTTGTGTAAACATGGTCAAAAACTCATTTTTACACAATTTAAGATCACCTATTCATCAAATATGGATTTACAAGGTTAGAGACAAAATGGGAATAAATTTATAGTTAAACATTAAAAAGGACCAAGTCTGATAACATTGTTTATAAGGAGGTTCCTAACAAATTTATTTTCAGCCCACCATACATGACATTCATCACTCCCAAACACACCCAAGTTTTGACTCCCACCCCCACAAACTTGTTTGCTACATCATGTTATTAGGAGAAGAAGAAATCTAATATGATTCATCGTGTATGTAAAGGTTGAATCACTTCCCTCACTTGGACACCAGTTGGATAGTCTATTTACTGCCATTCAACCCCAATACTCAATACCGAATGGGGAAAAACACAGCTGGTGAAGCGATTGCAATGCCTATAAATATCCAGCCTTGCCCCAGCCTTCACCAGTGTTAAACCCATGGGGATTTTGGTTTTAGGGAAGATGGGAAACACCATGCCCTTGGGGGTTCTATTATTGGTTTTTCTCCTCCTCCACCTCTGCCTCACCACACGAACGTCGCCCACCGGTGCTCGCGGTGTGGCCGAGCAAGAGATGGAGTCTTCTCATGCTTATGTGTCAGGGGTTTTTTTTTTTAAAAATACATTTTTTACAAAAAATATTTTATAAATAATGGTTAGGATAATTTTTTTTTAAAATAATCTCTAAAGGTGGCAAGGTAGTTGCTGCCTTTAGGTTTCAGGCGAAAGGCGGCAGTGGCGCTGCCACCTTTCATGTTAAGTGGAAAGTTGGAAACCCCATTAAATCCATCAGTACTACCATTACAGTAGTTTGGATTCTGACAGAAGCTCTCACCTAGGGCTCCCTTTTATAAGAGAGCTTACCTTGGAAATCATTTTTCATTTCCGATGTGGGAATCTGGTTCTCCATTTCCTACACAGAACATTCTGCATTTCTGATGTGGGATTCTGTTTCAAGTACATGACTTTGAAAGACTATAAAATATAAACTATAATAACAATATAAATTAAACTTAAAACATGGATTAAAAATATAAAAAATAGTTGAAAAAAAAGAATTTCATAAAAAAGGATGATAAAAAATAATTTATAAGCTTTCAAAAGCACCTACTTGAAACTTAAAAAGTTTCAAGTACGTGACTTTAGAAGCTTATAAAATATAAACTACAAAACCAATATAAATGAATCTTAATAAATGAATTGAACATATAACAAATAGTTGAAAATAAAAAGAATTTCGTAAAAAATGTAAATGGAAAATAATTTATAAGTTTTCAAATACACCTATATGAAACTTAAAAATGATTCAAGCACGTGACTTTGAAAGCCTATAAAATATAAACTATAAGAACGATATAAATGAAACATAAAACATGGATTAAAAATATTAAAAATAGTTGAAAATAAAATGAATTTGGTAAAAAATGTTCATGAAAAATAATTTATAACCTTTCAAAACCACCTACTTGAAACTTAAAAATGATTCAAGTATGTGAAATTGAAATATTATAAAATATAAACTATAAGGCCGATATAATTTAAAGTTAAAACATGGATTAAAAATATAATAAAATTTTAAATTATTAAATTAAAATTATTAATAATTAATTATAGAATAATTAATCAATTAATTAGTAATATAATTATTCAGTATATAATAGTTAATTAGTTAATTAGTAATATAATTATAAATTATATTTATTTATTATACATAACAATTAGTAATTATTAAAAATTATTATATGATAATTAATTAGTTAATTAGTAATATAATTATTAATTATATAATAGTTAATTAGTTAATTATTAATATAATTATAAATTATCATTTTTCATTATTATTATTAATTCTAATTATTCATTATAATTACTAATTATAATTATTCATTATAATTACAAATTATAATTATTCATTATAATTACTAATTATAATTATTAATTATTAAATATTAATTATTAATTAATAATATAATTATTAATAATATAACTATTATTTGTATAATAATTAGTTACTTAATTAGAAATTATTAATAATTAATTATATAATAATTAATTAGTTAAATAGTAATATAATTAGTTAATTAGTAATATAATTATTAACTATTTAATAATTATTTAGTTACTTAGTAATATAATTATTAATTATATAATAATTAATTAGTTAATTAGTAATAGAATTATTAATTATATAATTAGTAATTAGTATTTATTAATAATTAATTATATAGTAACTAATTAGTTAATTAGTAGTATAATTATTAACTATATAATAGTTAATTAGTTAATTTTTTGAGAAAGATAGAGTCGAGAACCTTTTTATAATTAGTTAATTAGTAATATAATTATAAATTATAATTATTTTTTATAATTATGAATTAGTTTTTATTAAAAATTATTATATAATAATTAATTATTTAATTGGTAATATAATTATTAATTATATATTAGTTAATTAGTTAATTAGTAATATAATTATTCAGTATAATTATTCATTATAATTATTAATTAGTAATTATTAAAAATTATTATATAATAATTAATTAGTAATATAATTATTCATTATAATTATTCATTATAATTATTTATTATAATTATTCATTATAATTATTCATTATAAATATTAATTATTAATTATTAATTATTAATTAGATAATTAATAATATAATTATCAATAATATAACTATTAATTGTATAATAATTAGTTATTTAATTAGTAATTATTAATAAATAATTATATTATAATTAATTAGTTAATTAGTAATATAATTAGTTAATTAGTAATATAGTTATTAATTATTTAATAATTAATTAGTTACTTAGTAATATAATTATTAATTATGTAAAAATTAATTAGTTAATTAATAATATAATTATTATTTATATAATTTGTAGTCAGTTAATCAATAATTATTAATCATTAATTATATAATAATTAATTAGTTAATTAGTAATATAATTATTAAATATATAATAGTTAATTAGTTAATTTTTTGAGAAATATAGAGCCGAGGCTCTTTTTATAATTAGTTAATTAGTAATATAATTATAAATTATAATTATTCATTATAATTATTAATTAGTATTTATTAAAAATTATTATATAATAATTAATTAGTTAGTTGGTAATATAATTATTAATTATATAATAGTTAATTAGTTAATTAGTAATATAGTTATAAATTATAAATTTTCATTATAATTATTAAATTTTAATTATTAAAAGTCAGTATATTACTAATTAATTGGTTAATTATTATATAATTAATTATTAATAGTTACCATTTAACTAATTAATTATTTTATAATTAAATTTTAATAATATTAATTTAATAATTTAATAATTTATTATATTTTTAATCCATGTTTTATCTTTAAATTATACCAGTCTTATAGTTTATATTTTATAGTTTTTCAAAGCCACATACTTGAATCATTTTTAAGTTTCAAGTAGGTGGTTTTGAAAGGCTATAAATTATTTTTAATGAACATTTTTTACGAAATTATTTTTATTTTCAACTAATTTTTATATGTTTAATCCATGTTTTAAGTTTCATTTATATTGGTCTTATAGTTTATATTTTATAGGCTTTCAAAGTCACGTGCTTGAAATATTTTAAAGTTTCACGTAGGTGTCTTTGAAAACTTATAAATTATTTTCCATCAACATTTTTTACCAAATTCTTTTTATTTTAAACTATTTGTTATATGTTTAATTCATGTATTAAATTTCATTTATATTCGTTTTTTAGTTTATATTTTATAGGCTTTTAAAGTCACATACTTGAAAATTTTTAAGTTTCATGTTGGTGGTTTTGAAAGCTTATAAATTATTTTTTAACATCATTTTTATGAAATTATTTTTGTTTTTAACTATTTTTTATATGTTCAATCCATGTTTTAAGTTTCAATTATATTGGTCTTATAGTTAATATTTTATACCCTTTCAAAGTCACATACTGGAAACCGGATCCCACATTGGAAATGTAGAATGTTCTGTGCAGGAAATGGAGAACCAGAATCCCACATCGGAAATGCATAATGATTTCAAGGTAATCTCTCTTATAAAAGGGAGCTCTGGGTGAGAGCTTCTGTTAGAATCCAGACTGCTGTAATGGAAGCACTGCTGGATTTTAAATAGCGGATAAATTTTGAAAAAAAATTTATTTTTGTTTATTTTTTTGTTTATATATATATATATAAAACAAAAAAAATTAAAAAAAATTTAAAAAATTATTTTTTTGGGTTTTAGTGGAAATGTGGCATCGCAGATGCCACCTTTCACCCGACTCTGAAGGCGGCATCTGTGATGCCACCTTTGATGCCCAGTTTTAAAAATATTTTAAACCCATGAATTTTTAAAAAAATAAATTTTTTTAAAAACATATTAAAATAGAA